>OZ020560.1:22492631-28098631 GCA_963971465.1 Lepidochitona cinerea | reverse complement strand
TGCACATTTGTGATCTTTCTCGAAATAATGATAAATTAACAATAAAAATACAAATCGGGTAAAAGTAGACCCGTCAGTTTTCATAAACATAGAAACAATGGGGGAAAATTCATGTTGAAAAATGAAATGCCAGACTTTGAAGCAGAAGGCCTTCTTTGAAAAACTAAGGGATTGACGCTGAAGGGAAAAAAAATATCGGTTTAAAGTCAATAACCCGTAAGAACCGAAGACGTGTGCAAATAGCAGACGAAATCCAAATAACCCGGATGGATGAGCTCATTTTGGAATTTTGTTGCTTATAAAAACTAACTTCAAGTGGCATGAGCTGCCAAAATACACACCTTTTTTCATAATTTCTGGTCGTCACAACAGTAAGAGGCTTTGAAGACCATCGCAAAACTAAATGATTGGCGTTGGAATGAAGAAAATCCATACAGTGTGTGGCCTGTACGCTTATTTTTTATCGTACATTTTCGAGACTAGATATATACCAAAAAGCTTCTGAATTAAATACGTCTTGAGAAAAATAGCTAATAATTTCAACATTATGTTTTAACTTCAAAATATCAACATTTTGGCAGCTTATGCCACTTTAACATACATCCTTGAGATTGGTATGATTGGTAGGCCGCATTTTTTTTTTTTTTTTTTGGACTTCTTCATACACATGATGACCAATTAAATAGCAATTTCCGTTCCAACAAAATTTTCCGTAAAGTTGGCAGCTCGAGATCATGCCACTGTTTGACCTGGCTTTTTAAAATTTTCGCTGAATAGAAAGTATCTAAAACAAACTTATGAAAGTTCAACTGTTTATAGGCCTATGTCGCGATCCGTGTGGGTATTACTTTCTTAATCGGACATCTATAAATGAGTAACTCAAACTACGTATATGAGATTCTGGATCGGCAGTATATTCCACATGGGGTTTATGTGTAATACAAATCTTGGATATACATGAAACGGACTTTTCATTAAGCTAATATTATGACATCCCTTTTTCTCTTTTAAGATATATCAAACATGAACTACCAAGATGAACGAATAACACATTGACTAGTTTATAGAATTCAAACAACTTAAGATTTCTTGCATGGGTATCATTTCTGTGGAAACTCCATCAATGTACTATAATACCGAAATAGGTAAAAACATGCATTTCATTTAAGAGGGTGAAATGAAAGTAATTTTATGAACTATAAATGAGTCCTAAGGACTAGATCAAAGAATAAAGAAAATATTTATGGGAAATTATTGTTTCTCATGAACTGTTCTTATTCTAATGTCAAATGTCAAGTACTGTTGGGAATTTCACAACTCTACCACTTCTAGTAACATCAGACGATTTCGGATTTGATGAAGGAGGGCCTGAGGCCACACTACCCTTCGTATCAGAAGGAGGGCAATCAGCCCCACTGCCCTTCTGGTTTGTATGATCATTTCGATCAGGGGCCACACTACCCATATATGGAGGGCTGTTGAACAGGGGAAAGGGGTGAGCATTGGCTGGGAAATTCTGATGGTATGGTCTCAGGTTAAAACGGACACATTTGACTTGTGGAACTTCACGAATTTGGGAACGGTTGCGTCGAAGGGATTTACCAGAATCCGTTGTAACAATATAGGAACGAGGTGCATGATGTTTACTTTCGATTTCTGCTGGATTCCATTTTTGGGTTCCGGGGTCTTGTATGGACACCTTTTGCCCTTTGAAAAGATTGGAGAGTTCTTTAGTATGTTGGTCATGATAAAATTTCTGGTTTGATTGTCTATCTGAAAGATGGTCAGTAACTGCGTCGCTGCCTGCTTGTCTGGTAAATCTCCTGGGTAAATTATCCTGTATAGGACGATTGAATAGAAGCTCTGCGGGTGATGGCAGTTTATTGTCGATCGGTGTATTTCGTAAAGACAGTAATGCTAGATTCGGGTCAGATCCTGTTTCTTTCGATTTAAGAAGAGCTGTTTTCACTACTTTCACCTGGCTTTCGATGAACCCATTGCTCCTTGGGTAATGAGGTGAGCTTGTCTGTAAGTTAAACCCATATTTTGTAGCAAAGTTCTTGAATGCTTCTGCATTATAGTGTGGACCGTTGTCGCATCGGACAATTTGAGGGATTCCTTGCTCGCTAAAAATCTGTTTTAGGAAATCTATTACTGTGTGACTTGTGCTTTGTCCGTTTGGGATTTTCCGAATAAATGGGTACTTTGAGTAGTAGTCAGAAATTAGTAGGTATTCCTCCTGGTCAAGGTAGAATAAATCTGTTCCGATGGTGTGCCATGCCCTTGGGGGTACCTCGGTGGGAATCAGTGGCTCCTTTGCCTGTTGACTTTGGTGTTTTTGACAAGTATCACAATTTCGTGTTATTTCGTCAATGTCCTTATTAAGGTTACGCCAAAAGACAGATGCCCTGGCCCTAAGTTTGGTTTTCTCTGCACCTTGATGTGCAGCGTGTAGTTTGTACAGTATGTTATCTTGTAAACATTTGGGTATAACAATCCTGCAGCCTTTCAGAATGATACCATCCTCGACTGAAAGTTCGTCCCTGTATGTCCAGTAAGGTTTGCTAAGATTGTTTACTTCTTTTAAGGTATCAGGCCAACCGGTAAAAAATATTTCTTTTAACACGTTTAATTCAGGATCTTTGCTAGTCTCGTCCTTGATTTTGGCAATGAGATTGCTTGAAAATTGTGGGCAAATTTCATGTATTTGTAGGTCAAGGTTGTTAATTGGTTGTGTATCATGTAAGGACAGTCTTGATAAAGCGTCAGCTAATAATAACTGTTTACCTGGCTTGTAAGTGATTTTCATGTCATATGCCTGCAATCGCAGTAACATTCGCTGTAGTCTAGGTGGGGCTGACAGGAGGTGTTTCAGATGAATCGATTCTAAAGGTTTGTGATCTGATTCAACAATAAATGTTTGCCCATAGAGGTAGGTGTGAAAACGCTCACATCCGAAAACGACTGCTAGCAATTCTCTCTCTATATTAGCATACCTAGACTCTACGTCAGTGAGTGACTTACTGGCGAAGGCAATGGGGCGACCTTCTTGTAAAAGGCTGGCTCCCAAACCTTTCATGGAGGCGTCAACCTGCAGGGTGATTTTCTTTTTGGGGTCATAATAGACTAAAGTTGTGTCACTGCTAATCAAGTTTTTGATTTTGTCAAAAATCACAGTGTGTGATGGGGTCCAGTTGAATGTAACACCTTTCCTCAGTATTTCACGGAGTGGTGCAGTTTCATTGCTCAAATTAGGTATGAAGGGACCCATGTATGTAACAAGGCCTAGAAATGCCTGTAATTCTTGTGAATTGTTGGGGGTAACATCTGTTTCAAAGCTGTCACTTTAGAGGGGTCAGGTTTTATCCCTTCAGCACTACATATTATGCCATTAAATTTATTTCAGTGTTTTTGATTACTGTTTTGTCAGGGTTAAGTTTTAAACCTGTTTCAATGCATCTTTGCATGGCTCCGTGGAAGTTTTTATCATGTTCTTCCTCTGTTTTCCCAAATATGACTATGTCATCGCATATGCCAATCACGCCAGGGCAACCTTCAAATGTTTGATCAATTTTGGATTGAAAGACATCTTGACTCATTTTTAAGCCAAAAGGCATTTTTAGGAAACGGTAACGACCAAATGCAGAGTTGAAAGTTGTTAGATAACTTGATGGCTCATCCAACTCCACATTCCAATAACCACATTTGGCATCCGTGATGGAAAAATATTTTGCTCCGTTTAATTTGGGCAATATTTGATCTAAAGTAGGGGTCACATGATGGTCTCGGCGAATTGCCTTATTTAGATCTTTAGGGTCTAGGCATATGCGAAGTCGGCCATTAGGTTTTCTTCGGTGTACAAGACTGTTTACCCATTGTGTTGGTTCCCCTTCCCTGACTTTAGTAATAATGCCTTCAGATTCCAGATCATCCAACTCTCGTTTAATGTCATCCTTTAGACTTATTGGGATACGCCTAGGGGCATGTATGACAGGATTGACTGATGGATCGAGAGTGATGTGGTATTTGCCTTGAAATTTCCCAATACCAGTGAAAGTGTCTGGGTATTTATGGATAAGATCATGCTTGTTGGCTATGTGTGTTGTTTCTTGTTTTGATGCTTGTGGTTGTATGTTGGTTTTATTTTCCACCATACAGTTTAGAGAAACTAAATGAAGTTGTAGAGAGGTAGGTAGACCTACTATTGCTGGACCTTCAGCGTCAGTCACAAAGAAAATAGCATCAGCAATTTTGCCTTTATACATGCACTTAATATTACATGTGCCATATTGTTTGATGTGTGTACCACCATATGCTGTCAAAGTTGTGTTGGAGTTTTGGAGAGAACCTGACTTGGGGAATCCAGATAAATCTAGATTTTGTGGAAACATTCTTCTATATACACGTAATGGAAGGAGGTTTCCTTGCGATCCTGTGTCTAATTTTGCTTTAAGAGCAGTTGACTTGTTACTGTGTATATCAATGTCCATTATAACATATACTTCATTGTTTGATTGGTTGTTTTTATCCCCAAGAAGGCTATTTATTTTAACTTCCTCAAATGTGATTGACTCAAATTGGTCTGTTAGACTGTCAGCCTGATTAGGATGAGTTGACATGTAGTGAAAATTTTCAACTTTGTTTTGCTGAGTTTTACTTTGATAATGTCTATTTCTAGAGTGGTTGTGTGATTTTGATCTGTTTCTGTTTGACTGATACTTTCTGTCACGAGACCGACCACGGCTGTAGTTTTGTGTTTGTGCCTTACATGCTTGAGCCCAATGATTTGGTTTGTGGCAATTTCCACAGGTAGTTCCAAATGCTGGACATTTATTTCGTGGTTTTGGTGGATGATCAAGCCCACAAAATGAACATTTCTTCTGTGTTTGTGTGTGATTTACAGATATTTTGTTATTTTTAGTGTCAGCCAATTGTTCCATGTGTAGCATAGTAGCTTCGTATGTCCTAGCTATATCAGTAGCGTTATCCAGTGTCAGATCTTCTCCTCTAGATAAGAGACGTTCCTGTATTTTTGAATGTTTGGTGCCCAAGATAAGCTGTTCTATTATTCTCTCTGTTATTTCTCTGTCGTCTCGAAATTTGCATTTTGTAGCATGATTTCTACATCTGGCTATGAAGTCATCGACAGATTTTTGTTTGAATTGTTGAAATTGAGTCCTCGCCAGTCTGAAATTAACTTTAGGTGCTAAGTGTGACTCAAATCTTTGCCATATTTTGCTGGGGTTAATTTTGTCAGCTTCAGTGTCCCACACCCAGCTGTTATATATATCAACACCAGTACGGCCTATCCACAGTAACATATATGATGCTTTTTCAGTGTTAGATTTTTCGTGGTATGGGCCTTGAAAGATAAGTTCGCAGTATTGACGAAATCTTGAAAATTCGTCTGGAAGGTCGTCTGCATTCCAGTTAAATGTGGAGGGAGTGAAGCCTGATGTTGCCATTTTAGTAAAAGGATACGAGTTTGGCTGGTTGACTTGATGTTGTTGTTGCAACACACGAGACAGGAGTCCTAGCTTGCTTACTAGCGTCTAGTTTTGCTTCCTGGTGACGTCCTAGAAAAGTTTTTGATTTGTCAGGGTTTAAATTATCCCGATTCTGACACCATGTCACGATCCGTGTGGGTATTACTTTCTTAATCGGACATCTATAAATGAGTAACTCAAACTACGTATATGAGATTCTGGATCGGCAGTATATTCCACATGGGGTTTATGTGTAATACAAATCTTGGATATACATGAAACGGACTTTTCATTAAAGGAGGGGAAATCTCTAGAAATACATAGGGATTATCGTCGATAACAACCTTCAAAGTACTTAAAACATTTCACGTCAATTACCTCCAGTGACCCTCAAGCTAATAAAAACAGACAGAAGTATGTCCTTTCAGTGGCTTATCTGTGTAGCCATTTTTCCGTTTTAGGATGACGTGATGTTGGTATAGATATTTTTAGATCAATAATGACGTATTTTTACCGCTCTCTAATGTATAAGGGTAGATTTAGGTAAAAAAAAACATGGCGACAAACTTGAAGTGGGAAGATTGTCTCCGAATATATAGGTCAGTATGCAACCGCGCGCCATTACTTAGCCAGCCATTGGCTAAATTGCATCACATGACTACTCTATAACGCACTTACATTTTTATTCAACAATAATTGGATAAAACTAATGAAAAAATGGTGGCGGCCTTGTGAATGGCCTAGGGAGCTTATTCTCTATTGTAACGCCGCCTTCAAATTTCAATTATTCACTTACGAGGGGATAAAACATACATTGGACAGTTGTTTTGGACTAAATGAACTCTACTCTTTCCATCTAAACTAGTCTAAAGCTTAGATTTTCTTTCCCTTTAAGCTAATATTATGACAGCCTATAGTTAAAGGCACACTTGCCGCGAAAATCCGGTATATTGTTTACATTAAAAAAAACGACCGTTTTCTGTATTTTCCCCAGACAATATAAGTTAAGAACTTTCTATTTTTATCAAAATTTAAAAGTGTTGAAGGGGCCTCGCTGGCTCAGTCGATTAGAGTGACATTCCCTCGTTGACACACGCATCCCATCGCTGCGTCGCCTATTCGAATTCCACACAGACCAAATAAAATTGAGCTTTCACTCGATTGCCGTATATGGAAGATTCGCCAGATAGGCCTACTCTCCGTATGTCAGTGACCCCCCCCCCCCCCCCCCCCCCACACACACTCCACCCCCAACACTAGACCTGGCAAAGATCCTAAGGGAAATAATGTTGATGTTAAAAGAAGTTAAACACTACAAAGGCCTACTTCTTAACTTGTTTGTTGATATTTTGCCTGCAAAGGATTTTTTTATTTTTTATTTTAAATACCGGTAATATTTTTGTTGTTGATATTTTGCGTGTAAGCGTTGCTTGACGTTTTTATAATGCCGGGGGGGGGGGGGGGGGACCTTTATTTTGTGTGCACAGTAAGCTGTATCAGCTTATTTTGTACAACAATTCAAAGAAAGGTCAAATAATTAAAATAGACATGAAATGAATGGTAATCACAATGATGGCATTGCTGAAGAAAACTTTGTACATGTTATCAAAGAAACGATTATAGATTAAGATGTTAAGAAAAATAGGGGGAAAATATGCAATTGAGGATAATAGACAGCATACATTAATTACAGAGATATATAAAGGTTTTGACATATTTTTAAAGCAGTTGTTTACATATGACGGAAGCAAAACGTAAGAACACAACTGATAGGTTACACAAACACATACAAACCATAACAGTCACTAGATTTACGTACATAACATGACAACGTCATACAATAGTCGTCATCAATGAACTATATGCTTGGAACGGAGGTCACGTGGTGCTTGATATGCTTCGAATGCCGCCATTACTAGGAGATAGTGGAGCGTCCATCCAGATCTGTTCTGCACGCGCTAATCAACTGTCAATGGCGGCACATTTTACAAAGTCCGATCCAAACCAGCCAATCAGACGTGTCCATTCCACGCATAAAGTTCATTGGTCGTCATTAAAAAAAAATGAAAATATGTTGTTGTTGGCCGTCCAGACCGCGTCACACAATTGGTCCCTTTGGTATCATAAACGTTTTGATTGTATAATGAATTTGCAAACGGAATAAAAAATATGATTATTAATATCTAAACTTAATTCATGAGAGCCGTACAGTAGCAGTTTGGGTGACAAATCGCCTGCATAACCATTTAGCCGTATCCGGCCAATCATAAGCGTGAGCGGCAGTACGAAATTATTACAGACAAGTAGATAATGTGAAGCGCTTTCTACAGAACATCCACATGTACATTTTGGGGAATCAGAAATGAAGTTATTGAATAGGTCCTCGTTCAGAGAACTGCAGCCATTGCGCAGTCGACAGTGTATTATGTTTCCTTTACGTTGGCCAACGAAATACCAAGGAGGAACTTTTGGTATAGGGAAATGCTTTTGCAGTGAACTTTTAAAACTAGATTTGTTAGGTTGTGATCGAATAGGTTCGGGGAACTCGTTCTATTCACGCAGAGTTTGTGGATAAAATGATTTACTATAATTTGAAGTAACACCTGAAGGAAGTTAGTTGATTTTCGTTTCTGACTGGGTATGGATTACGTACGTTAGTTGGAGGGGGTATAATATTGTTAAGTCTACTGTCTGGGTTATTAAGGTTATCGTGAAATATTACAAGTCGCTGGATTTTGCGTCTGTATTTTAATTTGCGTAAACCGGATTCCTGGTACGTTAGCATACTCAAAAGATGGGCGTATAAAGCTTTTGTACATGCTTTATAGTCTTTTTCTGTTAAGTTGATATTTTAGGCCCCTAAACATGGATAACTTTTTATTTGCTAATTCAATAAGTTGGTCTAAGTGGTGATTACAATTCCCGAGACTGTTCAGATTAAGCCCGAGATGTTTGTGCGATACCGCAGATTCAATGGTGCATCCTTGAAAAACACAAGTGAGATCTGAAGGGGATCTGCGTCTTGAGACTGTCAGTGGCTTCGTTTTTTGTCGATTAAAATCCATTTGCCAAGATTGTGCCCGGGCTTCCAACAACTCCATATCTCTTTGTAAATTTTCTGCAGAACTCTGCAGATCATCCGATATTACGTAGGGACATGTGTCGTCGGCAAAAAGTTTAATGTTATTTAAAATGTTATTAGGCAAATCGTTAATGTATACAAGAAATAGCAAGGGTCCTAGAACAGATCCTTGAGGTACACCAGCAGGTAATGGCAAAAGAAGAGAACTTGTGCCGTTAATTACGACACGCTGTTGTCGATTATTCAAATAGCTCTTGATCCATTTCAAAAGCGGACCAGATATGCCAAGTGGCGCCAGTTTAACAATCAGACCGTCATGCCATACCCTATCAAAGGCCTTAGAAATTTCAAAGAAGACAAAAAATACTTCTTTGCCATCGTCCAAGGCCTTAGCTTTATCGTCATACAAGTCAATAAGTTGGGATACGGTTGATTTGTTTGGTAAAAACCCATACTGGCAAGAAGATATATTGAGCTTTAAAAAATCAAACAATTTTTAACAAACAACGGGAATGGTAAAGAATACACGGTGAGCCAATGTGGGCGGAGCAGCCGTGGGAAAGTTTTTAATTGGCTTGCATTCATTGGTTCTTGACTAAACGGTCTATTATGACAGTAACAAAAGTAGTATACGGGGAAGTTTGGAAGCGTCAACTGTTCTTTTCATCCTATCTTCTTGGTGTATACAACAGTGCCACCTAACTTCTTACGGTAGACAACTCCCTTAACTGCAACACACCCAAGTTGATAGATTATTTTTTTTCTATTTAAATCCGCACTCAACGGGTCTCGAACCCCTACCTTTCCAATCTGAAGCTGCGCAGAACCACATGCGCTCTCAAATAGACCGTAGCATCTTTCCACTAGACTAGCTTCCAACACAGCGTTAGAGGTATTAAATTTCTATCTGTTACCTGAACTGCGATACACGCATGCGCACTTCATATTTATATACCCTTTGACCTGCGATGACGTATTTGGACGAATCCAAGAGGATCCTTCGGTTCTGTAAATAAACATGGCTAAACCTAACCCTTTTCTGTCAATAAATCCCGTCCCTAACCCTAAGTCCGTCTTTAGCGTTGTCAATAAAAGATTCCAAAACCTAACCTTATTCTGTCAATAAACCCCGTCCCTAATCCTAGGTTCGTCTTTGACGTTTTGTCAATAAAAAAGCTGTTGACAATTGGGGCACACCGTAGTGACCCTCCGTCTCTGAGGAGCTGGCATAGTGCCAAAGGCCAACATTCATTGACCACAGCCACGCCTTACGCACAGTGGGGCCACTTTATCAATGAGTTGACTGACCGCAACTTTTACGTTACCTACTATACTTTACCCAAGCCAACAAATGTTTTAAACAGTACTCCAATCGACTTATCACACAAAACAACAGCCGCTCCATGTAAACTGTACTAAACCAGTTTTGACGTTCACGATCGTTTGTTTTCATCTGTCAAATGCGGGCGCCGCCATGTTGAATGTGACGAGAATGACGTAGGGACTATTTGAAATTCACTTGATTTCTTTCTTGGAACAAACTAAACTCAAAAATTAAAACTGGAGTAGAATACACTTATAACTTCTAAGTTTTACTACTCAGTAATTTATTAAAAATCGGACGGCCACTGATACCCAGCGATGGATGGCTGGTCAATGCACACGAGTCTAGCACTTGTCAGTACTTGAGTAGGCCTACACAAAGATAGGCACGTAGGGCCACAAATGTTACAGGCGATTACCGTAGTTGTAGTTTTACGGTATGTGACAGTAAAATTTATAGTGTTTTGCTGTAAAATCTACGGTAAAGTCTTACAGTGTATGTTTCCACTTCCACAATCTTATGTGGGGCCGGGGGATACGTCATCCTCTGATGACTCTTGTTTATTTTTTTATTACGTTTATTTCTCATCTTGTTCCGCCATCTTGTTATTAAATCATCCGATTTTTTTAAAATTAGTTTTGTTTACCTTTCTGTCTAATATGCCTGCAGACCCTTGTTTATGCCTTCTGAAAATTCTGTAGGCACGAGAAGCTCGCGTATATGGTCTTAAGTTTCGTGTACCGATGGAAACTAATTCCATATCATCTCGAAGAATTATAACTCAAATTTTGTCCACTCATCAATTGGATTAATATAGGACAAAATTTACAACTAGATCTATTACCTAAACAGCTCCCAATGCCACCAGTGCATTGCAGTGTGTGAGCTTAACACGAGACACCGTTAAAGGGGTTTGATATTCCATTGGCTGAAATCTTCAGGGTTTTTATTTTATTTTAAATAGAAATAATTAGACATAATTCAGTTTATCACGTAGATCAATTAGTATAGGCCCTATTGTAAGATTGTGTTAACATGTGACGGTAAAAAGAAATCAATGGCTGGCATTATATTTTCTATATAGAATCCCTTTCTCCCGTTGCCTCCAGTTACTTCGCTGCAAACCAAAACAGTCTCATCGCAAACGAAGCGTAGTTGCCAATGGTTAACACAGTGAAGCGATACGACGTAATGACAACTGCGAGTGATCCCACTGTGCGACGCCTTCGTGAAACGGCCCCCTGTCCATTTGACTAGAGCCATTAATGACGTTAGTGCAAAGTTTATGTTTTTGCTAAACTCGGTGAGGACACTTTTCCACCCACCCACTATAGGCTTTATTAGTTTTAGCCTGAAGTGATAGGGATCATCATGCTTTTCCCTGTGACTTCGTTACCAACAGTGTTCTTTCGAACGTGCGTTATGTGACTTATAGCAGTTACATTTGTATCGTACATATCGGTATCCAACTTCTCTAAGCCAAATACAGCAAACAGTGGCTCCTTCTCAAACTGTGTATAGTTTGATTCCGTTTGTGGTTAAAGACCTGGATTGCCTCAGAACGCCCATTTGACGAACCCCCACCGATAAACCGAGAACATTTACATGATAGGATAAACTTACACAAGGCTGTTATAATGTACAAAGTCAGCAATGAGCAAATGCCGCCATATATCTTGGAGCTTTTTAAATTAGTTAAATAAAGGACAAGAGCAGCTGAGCGGAATGACATTTTACTGCCACGTCCAAAATGTGAGTTTTTTTTTTTACAAAAGAAGTCTTCAATTCGCAGGTGTAGCAACTTGGAATAAAATCCCAACTAACATTCGGAAAGCTCCAATTACGATTAAAAAATTTTAAAACAACTTGATTAAATCTTACATAATTAAACAATTCTAGAATCTCCTGTTAAAAACTGTAATGTATAATCTTTTTAACGAATTTTTATTCATCTACACATATATTTTCTAATCCCAAAAACAAATATTTTGAGCTATATATTTATTCATAACCTAAAAATATCATTTATCAATATTGCTCTATATAATATTATTCTTAATACATATATGTTTATATTATTATGTAAATATCAATCTTCATATGTATGTATAATGCCACAATCTAATTATTAATTCCGTAAATAATTAGTTGGAAAGGTGTCAGCAAGTAGGCTATCATTACCTTATCGACCGATCCCGATGAACAATATCGATACAGTACTCGTCGACAAGTATCTATCAGGGCAGAATTATTAACAGATCGCATAATCTTATGCTCGATGAATTCTAGAATTATTTGTTATTGGATTTCGGATATAGGAAAGCTTTGACGTATAGGTTTGTCAATACCCCGCGGTTATAGGAAATGTAATAAATCCACTTTCCAACCTAATGACTTCGGCTATAGAATCAATAAACTTAGGATAGCTAATGCATGGTTGATAGATTAAATGACTGCTGTTTTACACCGCGCTCAAAATAACGTGACTTGTATAGGGTGAGGAAAATGGGCAGGCGGAACACACTTCGGCTATCTTTGCTCGCCAACGGTCGGCTTTGACACGTACGTAAATCTCCGAAGTTTCAGAGTGGAAAACGGGATCATTACCCGAAAGAACCTCTCCAACCATTCCACATAAGGCCATCGATGGAAACCCATAGGGCAATTCGAGGGTTTGAAATTCATTGAAAACCACAATAATCGACGTTCAATTATAAATACCGTTTGACCGAATATGTGGTGTGTCAACGGAAGTTTTGTTTAAAAAAGTGAACAACCAGCATTCAGGTTCGTTTATTTCCGGCTTACTTCTAAATGCAATACTTTTTCGGGATGCTTCTAAATTGCGATAGGCCGAAAGCCTGATAACGTCAGTCGAAAAAATGATGAGTTGGATGAAGTATCTTGTTCGAAGTGACCGCTTCGTAAAGCCCTTTGTACCTCATCCTCGGATACCCAGGGTTAAATTGTCAACACGCTCGCCTTTTACCCCTGGGACAACTGAGATTGCAAGCCTCGTTTTCTGGGAACGCCCATTTACTGTCGGACCAATCAAAAGTTCTCTTATAAACGTTGTAACTCTTCAGTTTGGAGACACGTTTATCGAATTGAAGTGTAAACCGAAATGTCGTCCATCTTTGTTTTGAACACTGCATAGATGCTTACGTAACGCGGATTCTGATTGGTGAAATTTCCGCCACGGGTAAAGTGAGCGTGAGCGTAAATTTTAATCGTGGGTTCCGACGATGTTTGTACCTACACCCACTTAAGACCTATACTTTTGAGTGCAGATTAATTGTCATGCGCCACGTTATCAGTCCTATGACGTCATTAAGCAAACAGTCTATCATTGAGAAAAAAATGGTCGATTGTTTCCAAATTTTTGCATTTAACAAAATATACATTTTGATAGCTTTTACCAATTTAATTAGAACGGGGCAAATAATGTGTATGTCTTTATTTCAAAAGGTAGAAAGAAGCACGATTCCACCGATTACTATATTCATGATGGTTTTGGGACAGGCTACTGCAATATATCTTTTTCGCTAATATTACCGTAAAACGACACGTAGTTCATATAACGCGGCGCGAAGTTTAAAGTGGCATGAGCTGTCAAAATTCACACTTTTTTCATAATTTCTAATCGTCACGACAGTAAAAGGCGATGGAGGCCATCGAAAAACTAAATGATTGGCTTTGGAATGAGGAAAATCCATACAGTATGTGGCATGTACGAACCGAAAACGTGTTCGAAAAGTAAACAAAATTTAAATAACCGGGACGACCATTCATTCATTCTTAGCCAAAGTTAGTTCAAAACAATATTTTATCGTAAATTTTCGAGACTAGAAGCACTAAAAAGCTTCCGAATTATACGTCTTGAGAAAAATAGCCAATAATTTCAGCATTCCGTTTTAACGTCAATATATCAACATTTTGGCAGCTCATGCCGCTTTAACAGCAAATTTAAGCTATTACCAAATGACACATTGACCACGTAATGCCTGTAGAGAGCCATCAAAGTCCCGTTTATAGTGTAGATATCTGGTTATATGAAAAACGAGCACACAATACTCAATCCTATCAATCGCCCCTGTTCTACCGTATAGGATTTTTATTAAATCTAATTCTGTCAGAAGGTCACCGGATGCTCACGGGGATGTTCTTTCTGGGCAATATAGCCCGGATTCCTTCTTTTTTAAACTCAACAACGTGGCCTTATAAGTGGAAGATGCTTAAGTCAACCAAATAGGATTTCTATCAAGTGAGTAAATCATTAATACCATTTAAGGGAACCATGTCTCAAGATTTAAGCGTTTGTTCAAACATCGAATAGGAAATTTTGGTGTATGCATACTTTAGTTCTAGTTCTCGTGGAGATAATTCGTCTAAGTGAATATTTATCTTGATCGATGGTGAATCCCTTACTTGATTAATTCCCCAGTTGTGCCTGCTGACTAGTTGTATAAAATAAAGAAATCAGCCCGTGTACTGGGCACGATATTAAATGAGATGACTTTGTCCAAGGCTTGGATGGCCTATACTATGGTTGGTTAAAACCCAATGTTTTGCTTTAGATGCTGATGTACAGTGTGATTTATTTGATACAGTTGTTGGTGCAGTGATGCATTACGCCTTATGCGGCTTCCATAAATCTGCAACAATAGAACGCATTCATTTGAAGTTCTGTAAAAGAATTCTTGGTGTAAATATGTCCACCCCTAATGCTGCAGTCTACGGTGAACTTGATAGATTCCCTATGCAGTTACTAAGGTATTATAAGATAATCAAGTTTTGGTTGAAACTAATAAAAAGTGACATTCCATCCTAAAAGCTAGCTACAAGCAACTTAACCAAAATGACGGCTACTTTGGGGTAACACAAGTTAAAGACTTGCTGTGCCAGTATGGCTGTTTCCGGATGCAGTCCATACAAATAAGTTTATGTTAGTATTTGATAAAATCTACCTTCATTTCTAATTGGTACGAAAAATGTAACTCACCAAGAATTTTACTTTTTAAAAGTTTGGGAACAAATGTCCAAATGCAAACCTACTTGACAAAAATCTCCTCAAGTAAGCATAGAATAGCGCTTACGAGGCTCCGTGTGTCATCTCATAGACTCCGCATCGAAGCTGGTAGACATGGGAGTGCTCGCACCCCTACAGCGGAACTTTTTTGTACATGTTGTGCTTTAAATGTAATCGAGGATGAGTATCATTTTGTTCTAATCTGCCCTTTGTATAGAGACTTACAGAAACAGTTAGTTAAGCCATATTTTGGGGTTCGACCTAGTATGTATAAATTTACAGAGCTGCTAAACTCAACCCAGAAAGGTGCTTTATGCAAATTGGCTAAATATATTTATTTAAGTTTCCAGCTACGAGATGAACGTTTTAATGTTCGCCCTCACCTGTAATCGGTTATTTCTCTCTATGTTTATATGTCTACATATTGTGATAGCTCACTTCATCGTTGTTTTATGTCTACCAATACACATTATATTGTTTATCATTGTAATGATGAGGGGCAGTTTTGCCCAAGTCAATAAAACAGTAAACTATGGTACGTACGTAGACTAACTCTGCAGAATAACCACCGAGTGACACAGAGAGGCCACAGGTGAATTAGCCAATCTTCCATCGCCCGTTCTAACAAAACAAGATGGCAGCGCCCATGGATGTCAAGGCAAAATATGATATGGACTTCAAGGTATTTCAAGGTATTTTATAAGTATTAGGAGAGTAGCAATCAATATAACAAAACAGGTTATCGGCGGCTTAAACGTTACCTACCAGAATTATATCAGATATCTCTCTACACAACCGAGTCAATTATCAGTGTCACGTGTCGTTGTTTGTTAAGGACGTCGACAGCAGTGGCCCCCCTTTGTTCAAGCAACATGTCACTCAATCGTTTTAGAGTTGATATCTCAACGAATGGCAGAAGGATCAATCTCTATTTTAGATTGCGCAGAGCGCTGTTACGCCCAACGTGCCCAATGTATTGTTGAAGACAGGCCTATATGTTTCAATTAAAGGCCTTGCATTAAACCTACGTTAGGCGTACATGTTTTGAGAAGCAGTCCCCTCTTAGATACTGAAAATACCAAACATTAAAACATTAAAATTCTATTATAAATAGAAGTTTATTTTCAAATATACGTGTACGGTAAAAAAGTGATAAAGTTATTTCAATGATATATACGGGACAACCATTGCTGATAACAGTAGACGATTTATTAGAGATATAAAAATATTGTGTTCATTTATATTTCAACTACTGGAGAGTGCATAAATTTGATAAACAGCACATTCTTAATTTCCATAACATTATATAACAATTTAAAGTCATACTTGATTACAGCATTGAAAGAATTTCCTGATACCACAAGGCGCAAGCGTAGAGCGCGTTTGCATATACGTGTATATACAAAGTTCGCTGTTTTTTGTTGGTTGTAGGTTATGAGATGGAGTTTATAACCTTGCTGTTTGTTGGTTGTAGTTTATGAGATGGAGTTTATAACGATGTTGTTTGTTGGTTGTACGTTATGAGATGGAGTTTATAACCTTGTTGTTTGTTGTAGGTTATAGGATGGAGTTTATAACGTTGTTGTTTGTTGGTTGTAGGTTATGAGATGGAGTTTATAACCTTGTCGTTTGTAGGTTATGAGATGGAGTTTATAACCTTGATGTTTGTTGTAGGTTGTGAGATGGAGTTTATAACCTTGTTGTTTGTTGGTTGTAGTTTATGAGATGGAGTTTATAACGTTGTTGTTTGTTGGTTGTAGGTTATGAGATGGAGTTTATAACCTTGTTGTTTGTTGTAGGTTATGAGACGGAGTTTATAACCTTGTTGTTTGTAGGTTATGAGATGGAGTTTATAACCTTGTTGTTTGTTGTAGGTTATGAGATGGAGTTTATAACCTTGTTGTTTGTTGTAGGTTATGAGATGGAGTTTATAACCTGTTTGTTTGTTGGTTGTAGGTTAAGATATGGAGTTTATAACGTTGTTCTTTGTTGGTTGTAGGTTGTGAGATGGAGTTTTTGGCAGTTTTGTTTGTTGTTTGTTACATAGTTTTGTCTGTGCGGGGGGGGGGGGGGGGGCAAAATTCATGGGGTTCAATTTTAGTCCACCGATGTACTTGCCATAGTTAAGATGTGTAACCATTGTCAATGTGAAAATTCTACTGACCAAGGCTAAGCTGATGTCAGTCGTCAACCTAATGAAATATCATAGGTTTGGTTTGTTACAACAATTTATGGGGTTTAAAGGTCTAAATGATATACTTCATTTTAACACAATTAGAAACTTGTCTCCATGGTTATTTTAGACAAGAAGATTTTCCCTGTGCCCGTGTGTCTTAGTGATCATAAATATGTACAAAGTCGCTGTACGCCTGCGTCTGGCTGATTAAATGCTTGCAATGCAAACTTTTAACGCAGAGAACGCAAATATATTTTGAAAACTGTGGTAACAAAATGAGCAAGTTACACGCTAGTGACCTTCAACAGTCATTACAGGTTTCCGTTTTTAAAGACCTTTTCAGATATGGATAATTGTTGAAAAGTTTATCACAGGATTTTAATTTTGAGACACTAATACAGACTAAGACCTACTTAAAAGGTTAAGGAAAAGTTGACGATGAACAGATAAAAAAAGATCGTAGCTTAGCCGTTTAAAAAAACTATTGTCTCCATTTTCAATATATTTTTTCCCGAAAAGTGAAGTTCATTCCAACTAATGACTTCAAAACAAGAAAGATCATATACATCAACAGCACTCATCCCTTTCCAGGAAAAATTAGACGCATGCAAAATAACTTCACATGACAGTGCATTGTGGGGAACTAGTGGGGCCATTTTCTTCGGTCCGTGTTGCTAACAATCATACTGGTCAGTTCTCAGCATGGAAGGTTGAGAGAAGCTGAAAACTTATTTGTCATGGTTATATATACTTATTATTTTATTATATTATCACTATGACTCATAGATCTTTTAAAAGCATTTTTTTCCTCGTAATACACCACCTTTAACATTCTTGTCCATGCACAACACAATAGGCCTACTATCTGCTAGCCGAGAAATCTGTGCTCTGCCGATTTTTTTTCTCTCTCCGTGTTCGTCATAGACACAGGCGACAAGACACATTAGCAGCCATATAATACCAGTAGCCGTAAGACCGATAATCCGGGCTAACTATCTGCCATCTTTGTACGCATTTTAACCTCCACTTGTATTCAATAATGCACTGGTCTAACTAGCCGAGAAATCTTGGCTCTGCCGAATTTTTTGTTTTCCGTGTTCGTCATAGCCAAGATCACTTCCATAGTAAAAAAGTGATATTTGTTAAGAAGACCCGCCGAAAAAATCGGCGGCGCAAATTTCACAACAAATAAGCAAAGAATAAAATATTAACCACTGCATTCCAATAGTATAGACCACGAAGAAGGAGTTTGTCAAACTTATGCCGCTGTGAAGTGGTAAACTTTGCCTTATGCAGTCAATATTTGTTTCGAAGTCCACTGGCTTTCAACCTGACGTAACCGCCATGGTAAAACATTTAAACGGCCAGTTAAACTGTGCGGGGCGTCGTAGAAATACATCAATCATATATCTTTAGTCACTTTACAGCGGCATAAGTTTGACAAACTCCTTCTTCGTGGTCTATACTATCGGAATGCAGTGGTAAATATTTTATTCTTTGCTTATTTGTTGTGAAATTTGCGCCGCCGATTTTTTCGGCGGGTCTCCTTAAAACAAATATCCCTTTTTTACTATGGAAGTGATCTTGGCTATGACGAACACGGAAAAAAAAATTCGGCAGAGCCAAGATTTCTCGGCTATGGTCTAACATGCAGTTGATGACGTCATTACGAAATCGGTAAATCTGACCAACAACCTTCCTATAATTCTCTGTGAAAAAGATGAGAAATAAGGATATGCCTACCCTATGTTCTTAAATACACCTAAAATCACATAAAAACTCGAAAATTATGAAAGTGTAACAAACTGTTAAAAATGACAACCGGTGGCAAGTTGTATTGATAATTACGAAAACACATCTTTCAATGTCATTTAGAAGTTACAATAACGTGAAGAATTACTTATGGATACCAACTTCTTGGTTTTTTCTACCCAACAATTCATATCAATCAGTATAGATGTAAAGTCATACCGAAAACCCTTATGCCATGGGTTACAGGTGAAGTATTCACCCGAACTCATGTTTCACGTGACAGGGACTTGTTTGAATCAAAATGCAGCTTAAGTCTTGACTTGCGTTGACTTTCACGTGACAGGGACTTGTTTGAATCAAAAGGCAGTTTAAGTAAAATACAGGTTTCAGTTTGTCCATGTTGATTGGATTCCATCCGGAATGACACAAATTAAACTTGAAAGTTTGAGCTTATTTTGCATATAAATATGAATCCATAATGTCTCTGGAAGGGGTTAAGGGTCAAACTTGTCGTAGTCCGGCTCTGTCGTCGCCCTCTGACCTATCCCAGCAGCACCTACAACACCTGGCCCTGGAAGACGCCCGAACCAGTTCATCTAAACTCATACACAGGGCAGCTGCATAGAAGAAGAAGGCTGCACCCCAGCCCAGACCGTACCCAACACCGTAAATATGTCCTTTTATCGTATTGTCCAGTTCAATAGACATAGGATATATTAACAGGGCAAATGTACAAGTGGCAGCTGGAAGAAAACACACAAAAAGATGCGTTAATAATATGTTATATTTCAATTGGTTAGGAGTGAAGGAATAACACTCATCCGAAAAATATTACATCACTTCCCGTAATATTAGACGGCAGTGGGTCACAGTTTCATTTTCCTTCATTTCCCATTTGCGGTTAGGGTTAGGGTTAGGGTTAGGGTTAGGGTCAAGGCGTACGATTTTTCGTTTCAACCACTGAACAGTTTTTATCGTTCAACTGTTGAGCTCGTTTCGTCCAATCGTTGAAGTGTTTTTCCGTAGAATGTTGACCTGATTTTCCCGTTAAATGTTGAACTACTTTTTAGTTGAGAGAAAAAAAATGATTTCTCGCAGCACGTGACACTTAGTCGTGATCACACAAATCGGTGACGTCTAAGTGTTGTTGTTGACACATCTCATTGATGTAGACGACCAACGGTTATCCTTCATCGAGACGATGCCTCCCCTGATTAACGATAATATTCAATTTCTGCTGTCGCTTCCTCGCTTTGCCTTAGAAGCCGACATGCAACCAGCCATTTTGTCTTAGTTTTCGCGGCACAAGCAGACAGCGGATGGATACTGTGACGTCATCAGTTTTCGTATAGAAACAGTCACGTGTTTCTTGCGCGAGATGTCAAAACCATTTTAAAAAAACAGGTCAACAATAAATCGGTTCAACAGTTGCGCGAAAAAAAAAACAGTTCACTGGTTAAACGAAAAAACACTTCAACAGCTGAACGAAAAAAAAACACGTTAACGGTTGAACGTAAAAATGGTAAAGTAGTGGAATGAAAAGTTGCAAGTGTTGCACCAATTTTTAGAGGTAATAAATAAAAAAGACATACTAGTATAATTATATGTATCGACGATGTAAAATTGTGTGTATTTCTTGGATTATTTTTCTTACGATAGTATTTTTTTTAAGTGTGTTTCGTTTGAAAATTTTGCCATATATCTTGTTACTTTTTTTTGGACAAACGAATGTTGAAAAATATTGTTTTGTTGAACAAAAAATCGAGACGCTGAAGGTAAAATTGCAAATGTTGAATTTTTTCCGCTTTGGCATTCCATAATCCAGACCAATTGCCATAAAAAGGCCACACTTCCGGTTTAAAAAAATTATGTTTGCAATTTTACAAAAACTAATTAACTATAATGACTGACTTACCACATACAAGGAAAATTTCTCCCGATGAATGGAAATAGTATATTTTTTTTGGAAGAGGCGTCGTACAAACTCCTAATATGGATAATACGGAGGCTAACAAACCGAAGGATGTGGAGAATAACAGGAAACCTATCACGGCATGCTGCCAATCTGTAAAGAAAGAAATGACAACTTTTAAGAAAGATATCGTTTCTAGTAGCTATTGATTGGTTGATTGGTTAGTGTTTTACGTCGCACTCAAGATTATTTCACTTATATGGCCGCGTTGCCAGGTTTAGTGGGGGAGGAAACCTCCGACAGTCGGTGAGTACCTGGCAAATCTTCCACATACGGCTAATAGCTATTGAAGAGAAACTAGTCGGAAGCGATTCTGTATTGTAAATCGAATATCAACAGTGTTTCAGTCTGGTCGCCCGTTAAATTCACGACTAAAGTGAGAAAATTAGTATGTACATGAAAGGATACGTAGAAACAAAATCAACACTTATTGGATAATAACCATAGGCCTATACTTGGTTGGAATACTTCTCAAACACAAAGAGCTACAGACCTCTTTTTCCGAAACACTTATGTCTTACAAAAATAGGGAAGAGCTTTGTGAAGATTTTTCGTTGTATTTTTCCATTACATGTATTTGGTAAATTATACCACTATATGTCTTGGAAGACTTGTATTACAGCTTTGTTTCCGGTTGATTTTATTTGATATTTCGGTTATACATGTAGCCAAAGAAAATACACACTTATACATATAATATTCAGGCTGAATGGTATTTTGCAGATATTTGCAATGGTTTTATTTCGACAAAGGTACGTCATAGCGTCACTCGAACAATTATGGGATATGAAATGGTGAAATGGGTCTTGTTTTAAGTGACCGTTTCGTTACAAGCCATTGCAGCGACACGCATGTCTGGACGCCTATATATATATATATATATGTTTTTTCGTAATCCTATCCGTCGGTCATGTTGATCCCTCAATATGATCCGGTGACGTCATTAAGTAATTGGTCTATCGTCACCAAAACGCATCGTACGAGTTCTTTCCCTTGGACACAGCTGTAGAGCCTTCAGGTCGGATTGATTTTGATAACACCAGTCCCATATTCCCGCATGATATCCTGTAAATAAATCAAACATTTAAATCCATGGACATAGTAACACCAACAGGAGGATTGCAATCAAAGTGCTTACGATGGCAAATTTGCCTAACTGAACGGAAATAAGAAAGTAGACATATTGGTGAATCCTTTAAAGTGATATAATGTTTATGACATTTCACACAAGGACAACACAGATTTTTGAGGACTGACTTTCAAAGCTGGCATTGCTCAGTCACTCAGTCCGACACAGACCTATGCATCGACGGTTCGAACCTTCGAATGGTCACTTCTAGGAAACGTGAATACAAGACGAATCAATATCAGCTGTTTTCACAATAGCTTTGATTCCATACATGCAGACTTGGCAAAAAGTGTCATCATTTAAGCACAAGTTTGCTCATAAAAATGTATACTAACAGTGAGAAGTGTTTTAGACACAAGGGTAATTCTGGTGGCTCAGTCGGCAGCGCGATAGTCTGTCGGTCCCACCTAAGACTTCGAGCAAGGGGTCCAGAGTCTCACTCAGTACAAATTGAAAAATCCCTCTGTTTGGAAGAGTTGCCAACAGGTACTTGCTGATGGTCGGGGGTCGCCGGGCAAAGATGCCGTCATATGAAAATTATCTTGAGTGCGTCGTAACACATCATGCAATCAATCAATCTGAAGGTGCCTAATGATGACAAAACACATTGATTAACTGAGTGAATAGTTAAATGATACATCAATTAAAATGCAACACTTACCTATCCCATTCACCCAGTGACTGTTAATAATCGCGGCCACAGAGAAAATCAAAGCGGCAACCATTGCAAATAATCCAAATAGACGAAATGGTCGCCAGATTCCATCCTCCCTTAAGAAATATTCGTCACCGAATTTCCGCAAGTCCATCCGAGGGTCTCTGGACCGAAACTGTAAAAATCTATTCATATTTGGTTTACGTTCACCACAGTTATTAGCTCACTGTTAATTCATATTTCTTTTTTATGGAAACACAGGTTGTGTTGACGATTGTCAAACCAGTAGAGAAACCCGTCCCGTCTCATCTGCAGTTTTCTAGATCCAAATGGAATGGCATCAATATCCCAGGGTTAATCTGTCTTTTTGTGCTTAGTATTTTCTCCCTTCGGATAGATGCGTAACACCAATTGCCAGGTCGATAGTATCACTATTGACATATAACAAATCTGGGCGCGTGGTTGTGTCGAGATATACAAAATGCAATTGGACACGGTCACTCTATAAGATGATGCCACACGTTAAAAGGATACCGACAGTAAAGTATCTTCGTGATCGGGATACATTTTCGCACGTGTTACACACACCGGCATCTTCTCTAGCCAAGATAAAATCTGCATGTCCCCATTCCGTCTTTTACCTTGGCGGACTACTCCACTTGAACCCGTAATCGAACAGCTCGTTTTGATTGGATGCGAGTAAAACTTCTCGCAGCTAATCAAATCCTCGGGCGCTTACACTGAAAATAACATAATGGCGGCTGTGTATATCATGAACGTTTGTTTAACGAGTGCTGATTGGCCAAGACCATAGAGATCTAAAAATACCCCTGTAAGTCTAGGAAAGACAACTCTTACATTCTCACCAGTGGGCGCTGTTCGATTTACGGATTGGAGTGGAGTAGTCCGCCAAGGTAAAACACGGAATGGGGACATGAAGATTTTAACTTGGCTTGCGAAGATGACACACCGGTAGAATATTATTTGCACAAGCCGAAATTCGCCAAATATTCGATAATCCAAAACAGGTAATCACTTCCAGAAATACTGATGGAACATTGCCGAGAAATCTTTTCTCTGTGTGCCTTTTTTATTTCTATCTTACACGTCAGGCAGTGTAGGTTAGACTCTCAGCACCATAAAGGCCGGTTACTCGGGCTTGCTAAACATTGATTTACATAGGCACTCTTTTGTGACTTCCACGCGGCACTCAAGAACACCTACATGCTGGTCATGTTTTGTGGATCTAAATGCCACAAGGATACGTGTAGATTTCTCTGTGTATTGTTTCCGTAATTCTCTAGCACATTTCAGGCAGCCGATGCAATTGCACGCCACACTATAAACAAATGTTGCTATGACTGGTTGACTGATTCAGTACCAGTCGAACCAGAACGATATGCGTTTAGTCTGACATAAACAAAATAAATGCGACAAATGATTCAAACAATATTGCTTGGTTGGATGGGAATATAGGCATGCTGCTATGTTGGATCACAGACGGCTCCGTTAGGTATCTACCGATCTAGCAATTTGATGAGACGTCACACGAAAACCCTGACTGTGATGAAGCTCTCTGAAATCGCAGACAACGCTTCCGCCCTCTTATCGATGATATTTCAAGCTATAGCAAATTTGTCTTGGTAAAAGCGTCTACAAGAGCTTGGGTCCCTTCTCTAAACCAGTGTCTATATTAAATGGACATTTTCTTTCACAATCCTGATGTTAAGTAGTTGTAGCTACTGTAATCCACAGTTCAGCTCGAAATTTACGATTCAGCTAGAAATTCGCCGTTCAGTTGGATGCCAACCGTTTAACTGGAAATCCACCCTTCAGCTCGATACCCATTGCTCAGTTTGGAATCACCGTTTAGCCCGAAATCCACGGTTTAGCTCGAAATCCACCATCCAGCATGAAATACTACAGCAATAAGATTAGCCGGAGATACAGACAGGTGAGTTCAGAACTATTGTCACACCGCTGATGGAAGGACACACAATCTGAACGACAATATCGATTTTTCTTGAAGCATGGGCTGGCAGGGAAAACGGCAATGGACATCACTCGGGCACGGATGTTGGCCAGCGGGGAACACGGCAATGGACACCACTCGGGCACGGATGTTGGCCAGCGGGAAACACGGCAATGGACACCCCTCGGGCACGGATGTTGGCCAGCGGGAAACACGGCAATGGACATCACTCGGGCACGGATGTTGGCCGGCGGGGAACACTGCAATGGACACCACTCGGGCACGGATGTTGGCCAGCGGGGAACACGGCAATGGACATCACTCGGGCACGGATGTTGGCCGGCGGGGAACACGGCAAGGGACATCACTCGGGTACGGATGTTGGCTGGCGGGGAACACGGCAATGGACACCACTCGGGCAAGGATGTTGGCCGGCGGGGAACACGGCAATGGACATCACACGGGCACGGATGTTGGCTAGTGGGGAACACGGCAATGGACATCACTCGGGCACGGATGTTGGCTGGTGGGGAAAACGGCAATGGACACCATTCGAGTACGGATGTTGGCCAGCGGGGAACACGGCAATGGACATCACTCGAGAACGGATGTTGGCCAGCGGGGAACACGGCAATGGACACCACTCGGGCAAGGATGTTAACCAGCGGGGAACACGGCCATGGACATCACTCGGGCAAGGATGTTAGCCGGCGGAGAACACGACAATGGACATCACTCGGGCACGGATGTTAGCCGGCGGGGAGTACGCCAGTGGACACCATTTGGGCACGTATGTTGGCCAGCGGGGAACACGGCAATGTACATCACTCGGGTATGGATGTTGGCCATCGGGGAACACGGCATTGGACATCACTCGGGCACGGATGTTGGCCATCGGGGAACACGGCAATGGACATCAATCGGGTACGGCTGTTGGCCAGCGGGGAACACGGCAATGGACATCACTCGGGCACGGATGTTGGCCGGCGGGAAACACGGCAATGGACATCACTCGGGCATGGATGTTGGCCCGCGGGAACACGGCAATGGACATCACTCGGGCACGGATGTTGGCCAGCGGTGAACACGGCAATGGACATCACTCGGGCACGGATGTTGGCCGGCCGGGAACACGGCAATGGATATCACTCGGGTACGGATGTTGGCCAGCGGGGAACACGGCAATGGACATCACTCGGGTATGGATGTTGGCCGGCGGTGAACACGGCAATGGACATCACTCGGGCACGGATGTTGGCCGGCCGGGAACACGGCAATGGACATCACTCGGGTACGGATGTTGGCCGGCGGTGAACACGGCAATGGACATCACTCGGGCACGGATGTTGGCCGGCGGTGAACACGGCAATGGACATCACTCGGGCACGGATGTTGGCCGGCCGGGAACACGGCAATGGATATCACTCGGGTACGGATGTTGGCCGGCGGGGAACACGGCAATGGACATCACTCGGGTATGGATGTTGGCTGGCGGGGAACACGGCAATGGACATCACTTGGTACGGATGTTGGCTGGTGGGGAACAAGGCAATGGACACCACTCGGTCACGGATGTTGACTGGCAGCGAACACGGCAATGGACACCACTCGGTCACGGATGTTGACTGGCAGCGAACACGGCAAAGGACACCACTCGGTCACGGATGTTGGCCAGCGGGAAACACGGCAATGGACATCACTCGGGCCTGGATGTTGGCCAGAGGGGAACACGGCAATGGACATCACTCGGGCACGGATGTTGGCCAGCGGGGAACACGGCCATGGGCATCATTTGGGCACGGATGTTGGCCGGCGGTGAACACGGCAATGGACATCACTCGGGCACGGATGTTAGCTGGCGGGGAACACGGCAATGGACACCACTCGGGCACGGATGTTGGCCAGCGGGGAACACGGCAATGGACATCACGCGGGCACGGATGTTAGCTGGCGGGGAACACGGCAATGGACATCACTCGGGCACGGATGTAAGCTGGCGGGGAACACGGCAATGGACACCACTCGGGCACGGATGTTGGCCAGCGGGGAACACGGCAATGGACTTCACTCGAGCACGGATGTCGGACGGCCGGGAACACGGCAATGGACATCACTCGGGCACGGATGTTAGCTGGCGGGGAACACCGCAATGGACATCACTCGGGCACGGATGTTGGCCAGCGGGGAACACGGCAATGGACTTCACTCGGGCACGGATGTCGGACGGCCGGGAACACGGCAATGGACATCACTCGGGCACGGATGTTAGCTTGCGGGGAACACGGCAATGGACATCACTCGGGTACAGATGTTGGCTGCGAGCGTATTAATAGCTGTGTTAAACCATTCATGCAGAAAATCTTTCAGTTCCTCTTAGAGAATCGATCCCAAATCAGCATATACGATGTCTTTGCCAGCAATATCTAATAAAATGAATCCAACTACAAAGCTGAGTACACCGTGATCTTATGCATCTTTCAGAACAATTTACTTTTTATGAAAGCACATAAAATAAATAGAACACTATCAACGGGATTGGGAAAACTGTAAAAGCTACACAAATAAAATGCTACGTCTCTGACCTGGAACTCAAACTGTCCGGCTGGTGGCATTTTCATCGGACTTATTATCACCCCCCCCCCCCCCCCCTCAACAAACACTGGTCCAGGCTGAATAAATATTTTTAAATGCCAACTTCATATTTCCATTACAATATTCATTGCAAATATATTCCCTGTAAGTTAACACACATCAGTTTTAGATTTGTGTTCGGCCTATAATTTTGGTTCATCCTGAAACGCTATAACTACAAATTTTGGTTTTGGGCTAAACTATTAAATTCTCAGCAGCTCTTAGAACTGTCAAGTTCCTTTGTCACACAGTAAGGAAGTTCTTAGTAAAGCTAGGACTAGCGTTAAGACAACCGGCATTTAATGCTGGCCATAGGTGATATAGTCTTGGACCCGTGTTCGAGTCTCTTTTGGGTGTCAACCAAAAGCGGTAAAAGAATTTCTGCCATTTTTCAAGAAAAATAATTTTCCAAAAATAACCAGAATAAAGATAGGATTACTTGTTTCAAGACAAAACCGTACGCATGCATGTATCCAAGTGATTTTTATAATCTACGTGTCATTTTAGATACAAGAACTATACTTACTTGTTTCTATGGCAATACAATTATAATTTTCATCACACTCTGTCCAAAGGCCTTGTGTGACATAACCTACAAAATGTAAATAAAACGGAAAACATTAATTTGTGTGATCGGTCGATGTATTGACACCGTAATACAACGTAATCCCGCTTGTGCCTATTCATATTCATCGGTTTTAATACAACTAGAAACTTGCTCCCATGGTTATTTTAAAGTGGCATGAGCTGCCAAAATGTTGATATTTTGGCGTTAAAACAGAATTTTGAAATTATTGGCAATTTTTCTCAAGACGTAGGCCTATTGGTATGTCGCGTTTCTCGCGCCAAGTTTAATTTTGTACTACTTTGTTATTTTGGGCGATCTGTCTTTCGCGTCGCTCTCCTGTCCGTGGAGATAGGTAAGCTTCGATGAACATGTATTCTAGGTCCACGGTACTATCTTAAATAAAATTAAAAAAATATATAGAAAATACCCTCAACAGCTAGGCCTAGTTGATGCGACAGAAAATGGACTGCTCGTACGAACCTGTTGAAAAAAGCGACTAAAAATATCTTGAGTTCGAGTCACAAAGCAATATGCCTCAATCTCACTTATATGTTAGACTAGTAGCCAAAACAAATAAATAATTGTTTACTTTAAAGCGTAAGACCGATAATCCGGGCTATTTATTTTATAATATAACATTGAAAACAACTTGAAACCTTTAAATATAGCTTATCAGCGGGTATTTCCGAGCATTTCCGAAGCTACTATACTGGTGGCGCCCCTAGCGTCAAAATGTCGATGGTGCATGTTAAAAATCGCTAACCATTCTAGGTAGTCCGGGTTTCTGACTCCAGAATTATTTTTTTGGTTCTGACGGTCGTCAGTGTAAAAAAAATAGTAGCCTGCTTTTGGAGTCATGCAGAAACCCGGACTTCAGTCTAGGCAGACGCCCTCGTCGGTCGAGCAACCCGGGAATTTTTCTTCCTTCTCTTCCCTCCCCCTCCTTGTTTCCCTGTAGTAGTCCACAGTGTGAGTTGCATTGTTTTCTTTTTTATCTATAGCCAACGTGTTTGTAGCCTATTTTTGATTTCATTGCTGTCAGATGCCGTTGTTATTGGTAGACGTGACTTCATCTGGGCTACAGTTATTTTAATACTACGTAGGCCTAAATCAACTGCATGAGTTTGATGCTGTCAGTTGGACGATTTAGTTATTATATAAGCCTTCATATTTCTAACATTGTTTTTCACGCTCTGTCAAACTTTTCTCTCAAATAATAACTTAAAGAATATTTTGAGCAACTATTTCTATCGGCTAACTTTAGTCAGACCGTTCGTTAAATTTTGACCTGTATCTGCCTCAATCGAGATCTCGTGCCATTCTACGAGATCTTCAACTCGAGACATGGCTCGAGAGCCGTCGCACTCCATTTTCGCGCATAGTGAACTGTAAGAATCTTACTGAGAATTTATAATGTGCATGATATTTAATTCTCTGTTCTATACTGTCCCCAAACATGTAACCCTACAATAATAACCTTTATCACCATTGAGAGAAATTTCTTGGCATTTGATTGGTCGAAACGCCCAGAATGTGAGTCTGCATCCCAGTGCTTTCCGTGTATATATTTGGTTCTGTATAACCCCGGAGTTAAGATCTCACGCGCAGTTATTACCACGGAGTGAAGGTCTTGGCGCGTCACAGCATTCTTCAGTCAAGACGAAATCCTATTGTGACGTCAGTTTAGAATGTTGTTTCGTCAGCATTGAACGCTATGCTCGTCTCAAAGATCGTGAAAACCGATATAACTTTGCAACGTCAAAATAGAATTTATTTCTTTCGCGACGTCATTTTGACCTTGCTCAATACACTCAACCCATGACATTTTTGTGAACTAATCGAATAAAGAACAGCTGATTATACTCAGTTTTAAGTAAACAAGCTGCCCTGGATGGTGATAAAGTCGTTATATGACGCCTTTGGGTGGGTATACGGGTAGATATTTGGTGTCTGACAGATATTTTTCCTCGGCTTTGCCTCGGGAAAATATTAATGTCAGACACCAAGTATCTACCCGTATACCCACGCAAGGGCGTCATATAACTAATAGTATCGCAAGGCCTTTGGGCAGAAATACGTGTTAAAAATTAAAAATATAATCGGCACTACATCAGCTCATATATACATTCTAAAACAAGATGGCAGCGCCCATGGATGTCAAGGCAAAATATGATATGAACTTCAAGGTATTTCAAGGTATTTTATATGTATTAGGAGAGTAGCAATCAATATAACAAAACAGGTTATCGGCAGCTTAAACGTTACCTACCAGAATTATATCGGATATCTCTCTACACAACCGAGTCAACTATCAGTGTCACGTGTAGTTGTTTACAATATTAAGGACGTCGACAGCAGTGGCCTCCCTTTGTTCAAGCAACATGTCACTCAATCGTTTTAGAGTTGATATCTCAACGAATGGCAGAAGGATCAATCTCTATTTTAGATTGGTATCTGCCTGTGCAGTCGCATTTCATTGTTGCAACCTCTGCCATGGCGTAGTAACACATAATTTTTACGCAATAGTGATGCGACCCAATGATTTCAGCATTGTCATGCTTAAAGTAGTCCGTAAAGTGTGGCAGAGATTTTTTTGTTTGTTTTGTTTTTCGCTTATGTTGAGGAAATGTTCTAAACTGTTTTCTCTTTGGTTTATTGTAGCTTTTTACCGTTTTTTGGAGTGTTTGACATAAAATACATTTTGTATAGATAGAGGACTTCAACTGTTTATTTTCACTCGGCGCTCTGGAATGGGTTATCTTACATGTATCTGTTAACTTCTCAAGGCTATTCGTCGAGAAAAGGCAGAATACCTATAATTCAGCAGCTTTTTAGTGCTTCTAGTCTCGAAAATGTACGTTAAAATATTGTTTTGAATTAACTTTGGCTTAGAATGAATAATTGGTCGTCCCGGTTATTTAAATTTTGTTTACTTTTCGAACACGTTTTCGGTTCGTACAGCCCCAATAGTGTATGGATTTTCCCCATTCCAACGCCAATCATTTAGTATTTTGATGGCCTTCAAATCCTCTTACTGTCGTGACGATCAAAAATTATGAAAAAGGTGTGAATTTTGGCAGCTCATGCCACTTTAAGAAGATTTTCCATGTGCCCGTGTGTTTTCGTATCTATAAATACATGTACATGTATTTTCATGGGTTTTGGTATATTACAACAACCTATGACTGGGTATAAAAGTCTGAATGACATACCCCTCTTTTCACACAATTAGAAACTTGTCTCCATGGTTATTTTAGTCAAGAAGATTGACCCTGTGCCTGTTTGTCAGTGTTATTAAATATATTAAAGCGGCTGTTCAAGCTACAAACGAAGCCACGGGTTTCGATGAGCATACGGACATAACTAGAATACATGTCTCCGATAGATATGTTCGCCTTTTACTGAGCGTACAGTACAGCAGAGCGGAATGTTCCATAAATTCGTCTTTGTTATTTGCTGCTTTCAACTTGAGAAATACAGAGATATCCCAGACAAACAGCCCCCCCCCTCCCCCCCCCCCCCCCGGTCACTTAACCTGGCAAACCGCTATACTGCCTCGTTAGCAGACTTCACGACAAGACACAGGGCCAGATAACTCTTATATGTAGGTTTATCAGAGTTTCTCCCCTTGAGTTGTGCTTGTGCTTAAAGCATATTCCAAATACCTGCAATTTCCTTGTGATTGCATTTTATACTAGCAGAGGCTGGCTTTAAAAATCGTCCACACAATATAAAATACCCACAGCCCCTACAGGGATCTTCGAAATCTACACCCAAAAGCTGCCTTGTGCTAGAAAAATTGAGCTGAGATGTGACGTCACAGAAGTAACACTGTCAGCGAAGAAATACTTGATCCCACTGACACAACCTGCATTTCTAGCTCAGGAATGCAGAGTTATTATTTCATGACTTTTACATGAATGAAGCTGCAATATTACATAAGCGTGTTGGATGAAAAACTAATCAATTATTTTATTGGAATATATATCTTCGTTTGTTTGAATCACAGAAAACGATCCTTGCACTCGGGTTATCAAATTAGTAAACAGGTCTATGAAATTGGTTGAAATCAACGCCAAGTAAACATTTATCATTTTGAAGTTTTAACTTACATCCCCTGTAATTGTGTATCAATTTGTTGTTTGCTATGCTGAACGCAGATTGTTTGGCTGTGACATCGGCTTTAGCGTACTGCCCTTGCGAGGCCACTGCCCATGAAAAGACTCTCGCCAGGCAGGCTTAGCAAGGCAGACACCGCTGCAAAACCGTAGACACTTTTATCCTTTTTGCGACTTTTCGTTCGTTTTGGTTCCTTAAATCACTTGAACAGATTCACACCGTTTGCAGTCTACGGGTGAACATATACAAGAGCGAAAAATTTACTAATTATTTTGATTACATACCCAGGATGGGTTAAAGAATCAAATGAGAATAAAGTTACTGCTGTCGGCTGTCTTCCCCAAACCATGTGAAGCTTGAAGAAATTTTTGGAGGTGGTGTTGACTTCCGGCTGCAATATGTGCATAACTATGAGGGGCATGCGAATAAACCTCATATGTAATCAGAGACCACGAAACGTTTTTTTTAATGAGATTATCTATATTGCAGCAGTAGCAGCAGTCTTTAAAGGGCGATACCGTGTGTGTTTGTTGTGATTCTCAAAAAACGGGTACAAATTACTGACTGGGTTTCACTGTGCGAAAACGTTTGTCCAGTTTAGAAGAAAAAACAAACACGTTTTTGTCGGGGGACAGGTTTGGTCTGTTGTTAGAGTTTTAGACCTTTTGTCCTTTAAGAGTGGTCTCCCTTTGGTCGTTTTCCCATACACATTTGTTTGTTTACGTTTCAGGTTGAATGATTCTTGTAAATCAAATATCGATTCTTTCAAATCGTTTATGAGTATTATATACCGATTTTAAGTGCTTATAAGTCGCTTTATTGAATTTAAACAGAGGATTATCATTTGTCAGCTTTGAGATGAAGCTTCTAGCGAATTTTCGTTTGGTACTATTTGTGGTAGATGAGTATGGATATTGTAGTGATTAGGTTTGTTCGAGAAAGCGCTCTTTTCGATCTCTGGTTGTTCGTGGAAAGATGTGTCGTTGGCGTTCGTTTGTATTTAACTGGTCAGTGTTTTGATCCAGTCTCCGGATTGGTGTTTGTCCAGATTCGATATAAGAATCTGCGTTGCCGACAGTTATTTTAGGTATGTATAAGTTACGTCTTAAAATAAAGACTAGATTTGTAGAACGCATCGTAGACATTTGACACTTCGCCATGATCGTGGGATCTTACAATCACTCTACTACAGTAATTGTAAGATCCTACGTTTATATGTACTGTGACTTGAGCTAATTACTTAGATTGTTACTTAATACTTTTTTAGTATTTTCTATATGTAATCTATGAACTGTGTCAGACGTTCTATTTTTATAAAGAAAAGTAGTTCCAATGTAATTCCATGATTTTGACATGACATTACATAATTGTATTCATCCGCAATTGTGAAACTTTATTTTAATTTAGGGTTACATAGGGTTACATAGGGTTGCAGCAGTCAGAGCTATTTGATACGAACTTGCCAGTACTGTACATGGTTTTGCACTCAGGTGATTTTTATAATTTCCACATTGTGCCATATCTTTCGTTTGAATGTAAGAGTGTTTACACTGCAACATTTTATGAAAATGTATATGAATCTCTGATGTTTGTATTCAGAATCATTGCTTTTATTTTCTATGTTTGAATTGAGATCAAAGTTATTGGTCGTAATTCCTTAAAGAGGCATGTTAATTTAATGAGCATCATTGTTTTGAGTAACCAATGTTATATTTTATGTAACTTAGTTAAGGTTATTCTGGCAGTGACTAATTCTGTTGTTATTTATATTATTTTCAGGGTTTTTACTTTCTTACTTCGTTTCCTTCCTTAAATAAACTGTTGAATCATACAACACAGCGAGCGTCATTGTTCGTTTCCTACCCGTGGCCTCCGACATTTTTAACACGAGATGGACAGTCATTTTGACCGTAAAAATTAAGAGTTTACTAAAAAAAATCGGTATCTGTGCAAAGTTACTCTAGCAAGATATCATTTATCAGATGGCATTCCGTTTTTTTTTTTAAATCACCGATTATCATTTACCCATAAGGAAAATTGCCGTTGTGTAGAATTCTTGACAATGGAGTGTTTGAAGGACCTTGAAAAACTAAAGGATTGGCATTCAAATGAAAAATATCGACAAAGCCAGTTGTTCAAATTATATCGTTGAGCCAGGGTTTCGAAGAAAAACAAATTTAACATGACGAACAGTAATTGTGACAGTGAAATTTGAGCCATAACCAAAAAAAAAAAACGAGCCTGTGTATAAAAGTTCAAACGATCGATCCATTTATTACAGTGCAGATGTCGTTTCCTATCTCAGAGACTCTTTAAATATTCTTTTCCAAAACAAAAATTACCTTCGTTTAAAAGTTTGTGTTTGTAAATGAACAAGGTTTATTCGTGGATTGATTGTTTGTTTTTGTTTTTTTTTTGTTTTTTGTTTACGATCTTTGGCCCTACCATTTGAATTTCGACGCTTTCTAAGTGAGTATTAGCCCGTGTTCGAACCGGAAGAAGTTTGCATTTTTTTAAACCAAAATGTCGTGTTCTCTATAAGTGTTGATTCTGTCGATCTTTGCTTAATTAGTTATATTTGGTCGTCTTGATTAGCTAATGAACATGATTTCATGATCCGAACGTTTTAACAGTGAACCACATGCTTACCTCCCCTTTGCTTCAGAACTAAGTCTCGCATGCGAAGATGAACGCATAGACCTTCAATCAGATAAATAGCTGAGAGAGAGAGTTCACCAGGTGCGCTCGGATCAAACACTATTTGTTTTTGTCTCTTAATTCATTACAAATACTTTTTGGAAAGAATTTTGCTAGTTAATTCGAACCAATGCTTTTTTTATTTGTTTCCATACAATACTAAAGCCAAGATAAAAAATCTTAACGCTTAAGTACAAAAGTATATATGTATACTTCAGTTCGTCTGTGCTAATTCTATCGATCGTCGGTGCGGCCTCGTTAGTGCAGTGGGTTAGAGTGATCGTCCCTCAGTTCCACACAGACCTCGGTGGTGCAGTGGGCAAAGCGACCCATACACGATCAATTATATTGCATAAACCTGGTTGCACAAGATAATTGAGCAATGATTCACTCAATACAATTGCGCAAGTCATCAGTATCGCCCATACACGGTCAATTTTATTGTCAATTCCGACTATCCACAATTAAATTGCACAATATGATTGATCGTGTATGGGCCGCTTTAAAGTTATCGTCCCTCAGCCCCACACAAACCTCGGTGGTGCAGTGGGTTAGAGTAATCGTCCCACAGCCCCACACAGACCTCGGTGGTGCAGTGAGTTAGAGTGATCGTCCCTCAGCCCCACACAGACCTCGGTGGTGCAGTGGGTTAGAGTGATCGTCCCTCAGCCCCACACAGGCCTCGGTGGTGCAGTGGGTTAGAGTGGTCGTCCCTCAGCCCCACACAGGCCTCGGTGGTGCAGTGGGTTTGGGTGATCGTCCCTCAGCCCCACACAGACCACGGTAGTGCAGTGGGTTAGAGTGATCGTCCCTCAGCCCCACACAGACCTCGGTGGTGCAGTGGGTTAGAGTGATCGTCCCTCAGCCCCACACAGACCTCGGTGGTGCAGTGGGTTAGAGTGATCGTCCCTCAGCCCCACACAGGCCTCTGTGGTGCAGTGGGTTAGAATGATCGTCCCTCAGCCCCACAGGACCTCGGTGGTGCAGTGGGTTAGAGTGATCGTCCCTCAGCCCCACACAGACCTCGGTGGTGCAGTGGGTTAGAGTGATCGTCCCTCAGCCCCACACAGACCTTTCATCGATGTGGCGCGGGTTCGAATCACACTGACCAAATAAAACAATTTTACAAATTCTGATTGGATTTGCCACTCGTTCGCCGTATATGGAAGAGTTACCATGTACTCCACGAAGGTTGGGGGTTTCCTCCGGCCAATGGACCCCCGCCCCCCTCCAGCACTAAACCTGGCAACGCCATCATATAAATGAATCATTCTTAAGCGCGGCGTAGAACATCAACCAAGCCATCAATCAATCAATGATTCTTTGTACCAAAGCATATGCATGCACTTGTACGCTTTTCTGCTAACATTCTTTTTTTTAAGTGACGTGATCTGCCAGAATTCTGATTTTTCTTCATGAATTGTGAACTGTGATCAAGAGAAGTTCAGCGTTTGAAGTACCTTGAAGAACTAACGACCTTAAAATAAAGTCATTAACCCAGACGAACCAAAGACTTGCCACAATAAAAGAAAAAAATTAAATAACCGGGATGTATGAGTTCATTTTGGAGGTTTAGCTTCCAACACAACTACCTTAACGTACATATTCGAGATTGATATCAGCGGAAAGGTCTTATGTCGTACTTTTAAAATTAAAAAAAAACTCAGCGATTTGCCACTTCTATTTCAACGTAATTCTGTATATTTGGCAGCTCATGTCACTTTAAGGTATAATACGTCAACTTGTACATCAGAAGTAATACCGATAGCTATGTCTGGATAAGTACTTTAGTAGGTATGGTGGGAAATGATGTCGGGAAAAACAATGATGCAGACCTATAGATGTATGAAAGCCCTGGTGAACCAATTAATTGCAAGTCAGCTTTGTTTGCATACTTATTCATAATAGCTTTAGCCAGTTTTTAGGTGGAGAATGGGTCTTATACAAAGCAATATAATGGAACTTTGTCCCCGTGGAATGTGTTTATTAATATAAATGTTAATGACGAGGAGAAAATATTTTGGAAAAGTGTCAAATTGGTATGTTATTCAGTGTATCGAAGTCTGCAGAGGGTTCACAAATAAAGAGGGGGTGTGCGTGTGCGTGCGTGTGTGTGTGGGGGGGGGGGGCTAAGTGGGGGGGGGGGGGGGTAACTCATGTGGGTATATCGGATATGAACGTGAATTCTTGATTCAGGCAAGGAGATTTTATTGCATGTGCTACGTTTATAGAAATTGAGACAACCTGGATGCAGTCAAATTGTTACAGGTGAATAATGGGGTTATAAATTCCCTATAAATATCGCTAAAAAAATAACAAGAACATAATTATTCTTTCGTAACGAGTTTCTGGCACCAAAAAAAAAATAGATGGAAGAGGTGAGAATTCCAAGTGTAGTGTTATTACCATCGATCACGACACGTGAACTACTTCGTGCGACTTCGGTTTTATTTGTAGTTAATTTCCATAAAAAGTTATAACGACGAAAATCTAATACATTTACAAACATTTTAAAACCTTTACAAACCGATTCTATTTTAATTGTGTATTTTTAATGGTTCAAAATACAGAACTGTCTGTTTAAATCATGGAAATATTACCTTTTCATCGTAAACTCGGTTAACTTTGAAACGCGGACGGTTCTTCGTAAGTCATTCTACTTAAAGTGGCATGAGCTGCAAAAATTTGAACTTTTTTCATAAATTATGTTTGTAACGACCGTAGCAGGAATTGAAAGTCATCGAAAAACTAATTGGTTGACATTTAAATAAGGAAAATCTATACATTATGTATACTGTACGAGCCCAAAAAATGTCCAAAAGTTAAACAAAATTTAAATAACCGGGACGAATTTTCATTCATTCTAAGGCTAAGTAGTTTAAAACACTTTGCAATGTACATTCTCGAGACTAGCAACTCAACAGCTTCTCATTTGCATGTTTTAAAAATAGATAGCCGATAATTTCCACATTCTATTCAGATAAAAACTACCAACATTTTGGCAGCTCGAGACACTTTATTTCAAAATTCTACGAAGGCCTATTAGTGCCATGGGTGGGATTGTGACTTTTCCAATGTTTTTTCCGTCTTTAACAGCATTTTGCACAAGCGGAAACTTGGTTTTGAGACGAGAGATTTTGCATGTCGAAGAAAATCAAGCGTGTATCATAAGAATCATACCTTTAAGTAAAACGATTTGCAGAGAAAGTCGAAAACCGCATGCAAACTGTCAAATCACAAGGGAAACATTTCCACCGACATCATGCGATTTATCACCGCGGTGGGAATGTTTCCACCGCGAAGGAAACCTTTTCATCGCAGTGGAAAGGTTCCCACCGCGGTGGAAATATTTACACCGCGGAGAAAAGTTTTCTCCGCGATGTGAACCTTTTCTCCGCGGTGGAAACATTCTCATCGCGGTGGAAATGTTTCCCTTGTGATTTGACAGTTAACATGCGTTTTTCGACTTTCTCTGTAAATCGTTAACTTGCCAGGTTAAGAGGGGGAGGAAACCGGGCTTTTTGCCCGGAGAAAACCCCCGACCTTCGGTGAGTACCTGGCAACTCTCCGACTTACTTGAAAATCCGCATAGACATGATTGTTCTTTAACAACGTACCACTTACCAAGTACCACATGTGTGTGTGGAATGGATTGTAAAGGATTGCATACTGAATAGAATTGTCCAGTGGTTTGTATAAGGTTTTAAAAACACTCCACAGCCTACAGGAGTCGTGTTGTTCAAACTCTTCGCAGGTGGTTCCATAGCTCTTAATGTGCAAATTGGAAATTTCAGAGAACCCATTTCTATCTCCATAATGACTATAGTTGGAAAGAAGATTGGATGCTTTTCTTGTACTGTGGCTATTTATTATTGGTGCGCGGCATCGAACCTGTAATTGTAAACATGTGCCAGCTCATTCAATTCGTTTTGATTTTTTTATCTAGACAGAAAACATTTTAACAGAATTTGGTGTAATTATATAGCTTGTCGTTTATGATTTTTTAATAAACTTAAAGCGGCATGCGAAATATCGCGGAAATTTCGTTGGAACAGAATTAGTTTTAAATTGTTGGTCATTTTAATCAATAAGTACAAATATCGTTTCCGTTGATACCAATCTTGTAGATGTACGTTTAGGTATAGTTTTATAGGCAACAACCCCCCCCCCCCACACACACACACACACATACACGCACCTCTCCCCTCCCCTTGAAGGATAAATGTCAAGTTCTTTCTGAACACCTAGCGGTGATTTGTTATTGTAAATTGAGTAAATATGTATCTAATACATACTATTGAAACAAAACGAACTTCCAGTAAGGCCAAAGAAACAGTGATTGAAAATATGCATATCTTCCGTCACCAATCGGAAATATCTTCCTGTTTGACGTAATAGTTTGAACGCTTTCGGCGTCATTTCAATCAACCATGAAGAAGTCCCGGTTTAACGTCGTTTGTATGACGAAGACACCGACACAGGTGTCGAAAGCTCGTGTTGTTCAAAAACAACTGACAACGTGGTGATGTCTTAATTTTTTATCATTAATATGGAACCCAGGTTTAAAGAGAGTTTCAAACCTTTCTTAAATAGTAATGTATGTATCAGATCAATCAAATAATCATTTCAACATACAAAGGTTACGAAACAAGGGGAAACAAATAAAGGCTTATGACAAAGTGAGCCATTTATGATGAATGTCAAACATCAATCGTACCATTAATAAATATGTGTCAAGTTAGTGAGAAATGATTGAGGCACCACCCTGAAGTTAGTTGCTTATGAACAACACGAGCTTTCGACACCTATCCCGGTGTCTTTTTCAAGTGTAAAAAACTTAATTCGTGGTGATGCCGTAATCATTTCCCATTAGTATGGAACCCACGTTTAACGAGAGTGTCAAAGAGTTCTTCAACTTAATGAGCCAATGTTCGATCACATCTAAAATATAGTACCTAACTACATGGTGGTTCGATTCACTGTTTTGGTTATTAACAGAGAGCTAATTAAAGTGGTATGAACTGTCAAAATTCATATCATGAAGTCTGATTGACAAAACAAAAAAAATATTTGACTTTCATCGAAAAACTAAAAGATTGACGTTGGAATGAGGAAAATATTTTTGAAAAGTAAGAAAAATTTAAATAACAAGAACGAACGTTCCTTTTATAACTATAAGTTAGTTGGAAAGACTATTTTAACGTACATTATCGAGACTAATAGCATTTAAAAAGCTTCTAATTTATACTCTTGGGAAAAATAGCCAATACTTTTAAAAGTTCATTCTATCAGAACATTATTAACATTTTGGCACTTTAATTATGCCACTTCAATACAAATGACAACACAGATCACAAAAAACCTTGAACGTTTATCTAAACTTTTAGATACAAATAAAATGTCATTTTTTAAACTTACTGTTTTCTGGATTTTTTTCTTCTTATTTTCGTGATTCCTAAAGTTCACTTTACTCTTGTGTCCGATTTTGTTCGCTTTCAAAACAAGGTAAAGCGAAAACGCATAGTGTTTCTTTTAAAATATTCTTACTTCCGCCCCATATATGGCCGAACGAAATCTCGAGAACCAAAAAACGACACAAAATAACCACGATGCAGATGTGAGCATACATATCTAACAGATATTTATGAACACTAATACACAAAGGCACAGGGAAAATCTTCTTGTCTAAAATAACCATGGAGACAAGTTTCTAATTGTGTTAGAAAAGCGGTATATCATTCAGACCTTTATACCCCATAAATTGTTGTAGTAAACTAAACCTATGATATTTCATTAGGTTGACGACTGACAGGAGCTTAATATTTATGAACAATAAAACACACGTACACAGGGCAAATCTATTTTAGCTATAATACCATGAATACAAATTTACAATTGTTAAAAAAAAAAGGTGGGGGGGGGGGGGGGGGTATGTCATGGAGACATTTTTACTCAATCATAGGTTATTGTAAAAAAGATGGCCGTGTGAAAACACAAGTAAGCAATGTTAATATCGACATGGGCAGTGTTTTATCTACAATTTTTCTACAATTAGCGGAGAAACTGATTGATCTTATCTGTGATTTATTGATCGATTTCGACGAATAATCTCCAAACTCTTGGATTTCCCACTATTAAACACGCTTGGGTGATGTATTGGGTATATCACTTGGTCTGCTGAATAAGAACGGCGAATCACAACTGATTGTAATGACAGGACGTCTGTGTGCGTAGTTGGGGATAAAAATGGGACTGGATTAATTCCCTGTCTTGACGGAGTCGATCATTGACAGATCTTTCCTGAATAGGGAGCGGAGTAACGTGACCATTCCACAAATGTCCTGTCACCGGCGTTGGCATTACGCATGTGAGGAGACTTCATCGTTCGAATATGACGCTCATTTATAACGTTTTAGAACAAAAAACGTCAATCGAACTGACAACGTCATGAAAAAAACGTTATCTGTCACCGGATATCGCGAAATCTCTCGGTAGACTCCCAGGGCGCTGTCTTACAAAGCTGGCGTAAAGTTGCGCATAGGCCTACAACATGCACCAGTTGCGACTAAGGCGTAAGTTCCAATAGTTTTAACACTGATTTACGTCCGATATATACCTTAAAAGACTCCTTCAGACTATAAAATCAGATTATGGAACAAGAACCAACAATATGTGATCTGTTCCACAACTCTTGTTTCAATGATGGGTAACACCAAGACGACTTTGACAAGATTTAATGAAGATATTTTAAATTTTACATAATTTAAAGTGGCATGAGCATGCCAAATTTCACACATTTTTCATAATTTCTGATCGTCACGACAGTAAGAGGCGTTGAAGACCATCGAAAGACTAAATGATTGGCGTTGGAATGAGGACAATCCATACAGTATGTGTCCTGTACGAACCGAAAACGTGTTCGAAAAGTAAACAAAATCTAAATAACCGGGAGGACCATTCATTCATTATAAGCCAAAGTTAGTTCAAAACAATATTTTATCGTACATTATCGAGACTAGAAGCATTAAAAAGCGTCTGAATTATACGTCTTGAGAAAAACAGCCAATACTTTCAACATTCTTTTTTTTTTAGTCAAAATATCAACATATTTTGGCAGCTCATGCCACTTTAAAAGACTCCTTCAGACTATAAAATCAGGTTATGGAACAAGAACCAACAATATGTGATCTGTTCCACAAGTGTTGTTTCAATGATGGGTAACACCAAGACGACTTTGACAAGATTTAATGAAGCTATTTAAAATTTTTAAATAATTCAAGGTATCATCTCTAAAGTTTTAAATTCCAAAAACATGAACAAAAATTGAGTGTGAATATTGCATACCTTGCAGATCAATGATTGGTTAATTGATCGATTGTTTGGTTGATGTTTTACACTGTACTCAAGATTGTTTCACTTATACAAGGGCGTTGCCGGGTCTTTCGATGCAGATATCAAGCCATTTGTAAAATGGGAATATAAATGACGGTAAATTCGAGCAAACACCCGGTTGAATTTTAAGATTTTATTTCTTTGATGAATGAATAAAATTCACATGATCAATTGACCTCCAAGTACAATGTTTTAAAATAGGCGGATTCGGCCTTTGAGGTCACACCTGGCCTAGGATGATTTCTAATATTAGATTGTGTCCCGTCTAATTGGCAATTGAGATCCGTGCCATTCTACTTGACCTTCTGTCTAAGACAAGGTCAGAGTATTTGTGTTTGACATTCGAGCATAGTTAACTGGAGACTTCTGATGAAAAAAACCCCTCCAAAACAGTCATAGTTAGTCGTGATAAATAAAATTAACATTTTCTGTGATGCTGTTATTTATGAACAGAGTATTTATGTCAATAGACTAGTTAAACTAAAAAAACTGTATTAGTTCAAAGTTCACTTCCTGTAACACGATTACTGCGCGTGTGTTTATCGAAAACGCGTGTACTTTTTAACGTATTATCATTATCTATATTATTTGACAGAGTAACAAAATTACCAGAATTGAAACATACGCACCGAACTCAAAGCAGATTTCTGGGATTATTTATGGAATGCGATTATTAGTGTCCTGTACAAAGGTGTATTAAGCTTAAGTCAGGCTTAAATATGTCACGTCACAAAGGAATTTGATTGTGACGTCGTAAAGTCAAGTCAGACTTAAGCCTAATACACCTTTGTGCAACCGGGCCCAGTCCTATGGAAAATTAGCTCTCTCTGAACACATCGTCAATGTTACATTATAGTTAGAGAGAAAGTATCGTTCAATAATTTAGGATTTGAAATCTTCACACAAGACAGAAAGACAAATCCTATGTTAGGTTGCCTAATTGGGTCAACTTAGCGATTAGGACTTACGACATTGGAAAATCGAGGAAAGTATAGGGAAGCTGGGAATATATAGGGGTTCCCAGCAAACTTAAACACTTGATCTATAAAAGTGTGTCAACACTGGAACACACGGGTAACTCTTGAATCGGAATAACTCTAGGTTAAAGTGACATGAGCTGCCAAAATTCACTCTTGTTTCATAATTTCTGATCGTCACGACAGTAAGAGGCTTTGAAGGCCATCGGAAAACTAAATCATTGGCGTTGGAATGAGGAAATTCCATACAGTATGTGGCCTGTATGAACCGAAAATGTGTTCGAAACGTAAACAAAATTTAAATAACCGTGACGATCATTCATTCATTATAAGCCAAAGTTAGTTCAAAACAATACGTCAGCGTACATTTTCGAGACTAGAAGCCCTAAAAAGCTTCTGAATTATAAGTCTTAAGAAAAATAGCCAATAATTTCAACATTCTGTTTTAACGTCAAAATATCAACATTTTGGCAGCTCATGCCACTTTAATTAACTCGAATGTTTTACGGATGGAGACAAAATTTATGGTGCCATAAAATTCCACTGCTCCGAGTCGGTGCTCTAATAATAATAATCTTTATTCATTATGTAAACCATGGGTCCATATACAAAGTTGCAAGCAAATATTGAACTCGTCTGCGTTCGCATGAGTTTATACACTGATAGATAAAACAGTATGACGTCTCTTCAGACACATATGAACTAATTGTACAACTCCTTTACGTAAATTTACATTTTCAGATGACATTATAATATTGAAGCAGTTCTTTTTTCTATTCTGTAAATATTTGGCTGGGAGGATAGACAGTCTTAGATCTTCATACTTTGGACAGATAAGTAAAACATGGAACTGGTCCTCTACTTTATTCAATGCACATATGTGACAGTATCTAAGTCCTAGGAACATTTGAGAAGCGACCAATGTCGACCTCCAGACCAGCGGTCCCGATACGAAATTGAGCATCCTCTCTTCTCAAAGACAAGTGTTCTTCAATTAAATAAAGTTCTGCATTCAGAGTAATTACATACTGGGAATATAGATCATAACGACCACTTTTATTTATAGACTCACAGCAAGTTTGGCTATATGCATCCTGCAACCTTTGTTTTAGAACTACAAAAAAATAATTTGGTTTCCCAAATCCGAGTTGTAACCATACATGACCAAAGCCATATTCAAATAAAAATTCTTTGATAGATGTTGCCCAGGTTTGCTTGCCCCTTGAATCAAGGTATAGCAACATGTTATACGCTTTTCTTGGATACCTGTTTGGGCCATAACTTAACAATCTCAACCAAAATTTGATGCATATTACAGGGGGTAAATAGACTATTGGTGTTCTGCCGCAGTTTTCTATATATAGCCATGGAATTTGGGGTACTATTGCCAGTTCGGGGGAATTGTTTACACGCTGAATAAAGGACCTTTTCCAGAATTTCAAATCGTTGTATACCCCATATTTCAGAGCCGTATGTTAATATAGGTAGAACTTTTACATCAAACAGCTTGAAATATACAGAATATGGGATGTCATCCAAATATCACAAATATGACGACGATTTTTGTCTAACTTTACTACTAAATTCCATTCCAGGCAACACTGGTATAATATATCTAACTGGTTCGAATGTGATATTAGGGCGACATCATCTGCAAATAACAGAATATATAGTTTGAAGTGCTTGAAAAACTAATGTCGTTTGAAAAAAAGCAGGATTAGCTGATTGTTCGTCATTTTGTCAAGAAGTATAAAATCAAAGTTTTTGGATGATATCAATATTGCTGAGGTAAACGTACAGTTTTATACACAACAATAATTCTCATGTGCTCATACTATTTGAACTTTATCCGTTATTAGACCGCATCTTTGGTTCGAAATATTACTGGTTTTACCTAGATTTTCACCTATGTGGGATGGTTGCCAGTTACCACCGGAAGATCGTGGGTTTCCTCCGGGCATAGAGCTCGGTTTCCTCCCACAATACAACTGGCAACGCCGCTATATAAGTGAAATAATCTTGAGCGCGGCGTATAACGCCAAACAATCAATCAACCTAGATTTTCAAGGTACACATCAAACGTTCAACTTCATTTTGAAAAAATCCAAATGCTGACAACTCATGCCAAAAACTCTGGTCATTGTGGATGGAAATAATGATGAGTGAAATCTCTGGAGACATCATTCTGTTCGTCAGATCGTTGTGAATCCGGTGTCAACAGCAGCTTGTCGACATCATTCTGTTCGTCAGATCGTTGTGAATCCGGTGTCAACAGCAGCTTGTCGACATCATTATGTTCGTCAGATCGTTGTGAATCCGGTGTCAACAGCAGCTTGTCGACATCATTATGTTCGTCAGATCGTTGTGAATCCGGTGTCAACAGCAGCTTGTCGACATCATTCTGTACGACAGATCGTTGTGAATCCGGTGTCAACAGCAGCTTGTCGACATCATTATGTTCGTCAGATCGTTGTGAATCCGGTGTCAACAGCAGCTTGTCGACATCATTCTGTTCGGCAGATCGTTGTGAATCCGGTGTCAACAGCAGCTTGTCGACATCATTCTGTTCGGCAGATCGTTGTGAATCCGGTGTCAACAGCAGCTTGTCGACATCATTCTGTTCGGCAGATCGTTGTGAATCCGGTGTCAACAGCAGCTTGTCGACATCATTCTGTTCGTCAGATCGTTGTGAATCCGGTGTCAACAGCAGCTTGTCGACATCATTCTGTTCGTCAGATCGTTGTGAATCCGGTGTCAACAGCAGCTTGTCGACATCATTCTGTTCGTCAGATCGTTGTGAATCCGGTGTCAACAGCAGCTTGTCGACATCATTCTGTCGGCAGATCGTTGTGAATCCGGTGTCAACAGCAGCTTGTCGACATCATTCTGTTCGGCAGATCGTTGTGAATCCGGTGTCAACAGCAGCTTGTCGACATCATTCTGTTCGTCAGATCGTTGTGAATCCGGTGTCAACAGCAGCTTGTCGACATCATTCTGTTCGTCAGATCGTTGTGAATCCGGTGTCAACAGCAGCTTGTCGACATCATTCTGTTCGTCGGTACGTTGTGAATCCGGTGTCAACAGCAGCTTGTCGACATCATTCTGTTCGTCAGATCGTTGTGAATCCGGTGTCAACAGCAGCTTGTCGACATCATTCTGTTCGTCAGATCGTTGTGAATCCGGTGTCAACAGCAGCTTGTCGACATCATTCTGTTCGTCAGATCGTTGTGAATCCGGTGTCAACAGCAGCTTGTCCACATCATTATGTTCGTCAGATCGTTGTGAATCCGGTGCAAACAGCTGCTTGTCGACATCATTCTGTTCGGCAGATCGTTGTGAATCCGGTGTCAACAGCAGCTTGTCGACATCATTCTGTTCGTCAGATCGTTGTGAATCCGGTGTCATCATCAGCTTGTCGACATCATTCTGTTCGGCAGATCGTTGTGAATCCGGTGTAAACAGCAGCTTGTCCACATCATTCTACAAGCTATTTAGTAACAAAATGATGGATTTGAATATAATTATGCGGCCAATAACGCAAAAACAGCTGATTTTAAATTTCAGGAGATTGGAGATGGAGACACCATTGCGTTTCTCAGATCGTTGTGAGTTCGGTTTGAATTGGCTTGAGTTATAGTGGGATTTTTTTTTAAACAGAATTAGCTATAATTGTTCGTCATTTTATCCAGAAATACAAAATAACAGCTTTCTGATATTACCATTATACAATATATACAATATAGAGCGTCGACAGGAATTGGCGGGGACCATTGCGATCTACTATTACAGGTTTCCTGGAAGTTTTAAAGCTATTGATGGATCGAGATGCTAGAAACCTGCCATATCTAGCTAATAGAACTGCACAAATCTTACTAAAAATCTCCCAAATGAGCCTGATATGACAGAGAGACAATGGATTATAAACAAACATTTGCCACCAATGTTGTCCCTTCCCCTCATGCCTCGCTACCATATTGGACATAGACGTTAAAGCAGTGTTTAAAATGTTGTCCGTTATTAACCCACATCTTGGGTTCGTACAGGTTAATGGCTTAATCGATATTTTTGTTTCTAAGTCAATCCTTTACATGCAGTTTGTCAAGGTCCTACATCGACGCAACATCAACATTTATGGAAAAATCCGAATTTTGGTCATTCGTTTCCCTTTAAACAGTAGCTTGTCAACGTCAGTTTGAATGTTCATAATACAGATCCTCTCTCGTATAAAAGCTAAAACTTTCTTTACAAGGCTGTCGATTTCATTATGTGACACTTGCTCTCTTATACAGTATGGTCTTAAAACCTTTCTCTCAGACTATACATTTAGGCATTCGAGTTCAGTTGACCATTACTCAAGTTGATACGATTATAGCGTTAATCGGCTTCCATATTGCATTCTCTCGGGGCGTTTCTCTTCAGATCTCAGCTCACTTCTTGAAACATAATCAATATCTTACGATAACCTGCCGGGTAAAGCGTCCAATATATGTACTAGCGATGTTAAGTAACACAAACAATTGGTTTGTAAAACGGTTACGAAACTACCAGATTGATGCTTGTTAGATGTTTTACGCCACACTAAAGACTATGTCACTTATATTGCGACGTTGTCAGGTTTAGTGGGGGTCTGGGGGTGGAAACCGGGATCATGGCCTGGAGGAAATCCCAGACCTTAGGCGAGTACCTGGCAACTCTCCCACATACGGCGATCAAGTGAAAAAATCCTCTCAGAATTTTTTTAAATTTTTATTGGTCTGAGTGAAACTGCCCGTGGCACAAGGACTATCCTGAACATGTGCCTGACCTCCAAACTCTATCGCAGATTCGTATTTCTTAGGAAAATAATAAAAGCTGTTTCAAAGTAATAAAGACTTTTCTGGTTACATGCAACGGTAAATGGAAACTTTCAATTGGTAATAATTACCAGAATGAATCAACAGGAAAATTGGTGTTATGCTTCTTACAGATCAAAGTCCATCAAAATTTTCCGGCTATTAGCTTTTAGCCAAAAATGCTTTGTAAACAGCAATTGCACAAACAACTTTTCCTAGAAGCTTAATGAGAGGACACAAACAGAATGACAGCTTCATTATGCTTTGTCGCTGTTATATAGCATCTGGGTCCGGTCTTACGAAGCTGGAGTAAGCGGAATTGCGAAATCACAAAAGCAACAAGCGATAATTCGACACTACATATGGCACAACAATAAGAAATATTAACAAATTTCATTGAATATCCTGTATGTCACGATAATTTATCAACGGCACGTAGGGTATTTTTTCTCTCGTAAATTCCGATTGTCAAGAGAAGGGACTTAACAAGACCCCAGGGGTTTTATTCCCGCCATCTTTTCAATTTTAACCGTATATGTACATACATGACTTGATGGTGAAATAAAGATTCAATTCAATTCAAACGTTGGGCGTTTAAGAACCTTGGAAGTTAAAGATTGGTTGATTTGATTTATCGATGTTTCACACCGCACTCAAGATTATTTCAAATATATGGCGGCGTTGCCAGGTTTAGTGGGGAAGGAAAACCGGTCTCATTGCCAGGAGGAAACCCCAAACCTTCGGCGAGTAGGGCCTACCTAGCAACTCTTCCACATACGTTAAAGATTGGCGTTAAACCTCGGTTACATGTGTGAACCGGAAAGTGTGCTAATTACGAACAAAAATTAAATACTCGGGATATGAAAGTCTATTTCGACTATTTTATACATACTACAATAACGTACATCTCCAAGGTTAAACATACGAAGAAACTCATAGTTCGTACTTCTTTATGAACATGGCAAACAATCAGCTTGTTCTGTTTTAAACCGAAAAAATACCCTATATTTGGCAACTCATGCCATTTTAACAAATTTTCATCTTTATCACTTTGCTGGTCCTTAAAACAACCGTCCAAAAACTGTCATTAATTACACAGGAAATAGTTAACATTTTGTAGGATATTGGATTTTTATTCCTATTTGACACTTTCTACGGGCATGAGCTGCCAGAATGTTGATATTTTGACGTTAAAACAGAATGCTGAAATTATTGGCTATTTTTCTCAAGAGGTAGAATTCAGAAGCTTTTTAATGCTTCAAGTCTCGAAAATGTACGATAAAGTACTGTTTTAAACTAACTTTGGCTTAGAATGAATGAATGGTCGTCCCGGTTATTTAAATTTTGTTTACTTTTGAACACGTTTTCGGTTCATACAGCCCGCATACTGTATGGATTTTTCTCATTCCAACGCCAATCATTTAGTTTTTCGATAGCCTTCAAGCCTCTTACTGTCGTGACGATCAGAAGTTATGAAAAAACTGTGAATTTTGGCAGCTCATGCCCCTTTAAGCTTTAGGCTGTGCCAGCTTGGCACGGGGAAGACTTAATAAAGGTAACACTGACAATTCCATGCCAAAACACTACAGATAATTTATATACAGAGGTAGAAAACTGACACATTTTACATTAAATTCAATCAGAGGATCCGCTTAGCTAAAATATTTACAGGGAGAAGAAAGATAAAGTTCAACTGTGAACTGAATGAGTTTCCTCTTACTCAATCTACCTGTCAGCTGTACGTTATTGATTATTCCCAGTCCGGAGATCAGTTGATCATGAAACAAACTTTTTTTGGTTTAATATTTCAGAGATATTCAAATGGAAAATACACAAGATTATTTTATATATATATCTGTTTTGATTGCACCATTGCACGCTAAGCTGCTTTAGGAAATTGTCAAAGACTTTAACAGTGGTAGCTGTTACTGCTCCGCTTGGCGCTCAGCAATAGGAGTTAGAGCAGCGACTGGTTGGCCCGGTGTCAGTATACTGTGACTGGGTGAGGGGGCTTGCTGGTTGTCTTCGGCAAGTCGTCTCGGTGAGACAGCACCTAAAAGAGCGGTGGAAATCCGCCCTGTCACAAGGAGACAACGTCTTCATATAACCGAAATACTGTTGAGCAGGACGTAAAACCCCAATCACTCACTCACTCTTTTCTTTTAAAACAAGGCTGTTAAATTTTAAAATGGCATGCATGCACGAGCTGCCAACAGTGTTCTTCCAGAAATTTCGATAGACTAGAAAAGTTGACAGTATGCTACACTGAAAACAACAACTAAATAATAAATTTAAAGTGGCATGAGCTGCCAAGATTGAGACTTTTTCATAAATTCTGATTATCAAGTTGAGCATTTGAATTACATTGAACTAAAGGATTTGTGTGGAAATAAAAAAAAACATTGGTAAAGTCAGTTACCAGTGGGAAACGAAGATGTCGGCTAATAACTATGGTGGATGATTCGTGAAATTTCGCGTTCTCGCGTTTTCGCTGCGAGAATTAGAAGGCGAAAACGCGAGAATACGAAATAAAACTAAAATTTCGCCGCGAGAATGCGAAAACACGAGAATCAAATATAATCTCGCCGCGAGAATGCGAAAACACGATAAAAAATATAATCTCGCCGCGAGAATGCGAAAACTCTAGAATTAGTCAAAAGTGCTTTATTTGTGCCATTTCTTGTTTTCGAGTTTTCGGTGCGAGAACGCAAAATCATTTTTTAAATCTCGCCGCGAGAACGCGAAAAGAAGAAATAAATTAAAATCTCGCCGCCAGAATGTGAAAACAAGAAATAAGCCAATAGAGCTCTATTTGTGCCACTGCTTTTTTTGTGCCACTGTAATCTCGCCGCGAGAACGCGAAAACTCGAAAACAAGAAAACGAAAGTAAATTGCAAGTGGCTTGCACGCTTGTGCGCATACTGTCTTCACTTCCGCCTGAACGGTCTGCTTTCGTTTTCGAAATACAGAATACAGAAGGTCCTTGGAAAATGAAAGAGTAATTTAAAAAATCATTGGTACTTCGGTTTACGTCTATCCCAACTGAGAAGAGCTCGAAGTATGCTTATAATCGCCGTTTGATGACATTACCGGAACCCTACAACTAGCCTTTTCAATTTCAGGTTGAGGTCGAAACTTTGGAATTTGTACAAAAATTGAAAGTTCCTAACCTGTTCTACCCAAATACACAAACTCGTCGCATGTTTGTAAAAGTAAAGGTTTTCATCTGCATGCGAATAGGTCTTGTAATAAGTCAAGAGTAAGCCAATTTTGCTGTTCGGCATCAAAGAATACATGAATTACTTTGGCTGAAAGGATTTCCTTTGAATCTATGAATATACTGAATCAGCACCGCCAAAGATACCGTCACGTACCTATTCTATCTCAGCTGTAGGGATACCAAATTTCACTGTCTATATCATGATTATTATTATTATAAATGGTTTGTTCTGTATTTGCTGTTTATTATTTGAGCGCTATGTATTGCTTTTATATTTCATTGTTAGTTTTTATGTTTTTTTATTTACATATTTGTAGTCATATTGTTTATAATTAGGAAATAATGGATTGATTCTCTGCGTATACGCTGTGATAACTGCAAGAAAAAAGGAAGTGTCCATTGTTTTTGGAAACAATAAAAACGTTCTCTGTGTTTATGCCAGTTTACACGCCAGCTTTGTCCTATCTCACAACATGCATGTGACAATAGTCGCTTTTTAACTTTGGTATTTTATCTTTATTGATTTTATATTTGATCTTCCATATTTTTTATCTTCCTAATTTGGTTTTCAACTTCCCAATTTTCTGTCTATTGATATTTTAACGCTTTCGGCGTCATTTTAACCAGCCATGAAGACGCCTTGATCAACTGCGATTGATCGCACTGTGCAACAGCTTCGTGAAACGGCCCCCAGATGTCAACTACATGTATGACGTAACGGCGCTAAAGCTAATTAATTTCCGTATCTAGGTTGTAGAGAGAAAATTAATGGTTTAAATTTTGTAGGTCTTGTGTCTGAAATCTCATTTGGCTTTTGGCTGAGTTCGTAGGTCTATAGGGTGAAAGTTTTTAAACAAATTACCAAATCGGAGGCATCAACTTAAACTAGTCGTTTATCCTTTAAGGTACATTTCTTTTAGTAAATTGATTAGCGTGTTTGGTGGGGTAGAAAAAGTCGCGAGTCAATTGCTTAGGCGCGTCGAGGTGGGGTCGCCAAGCACTACACGCGAACTAAAATATCTGTATTTGGCTCCATACTATATATATTTATGATCACTAAAACACACGGGCACAGGGAAAATCTTCTTGTCTAATTAACCATGGAGACAAGTTTCTAATTGTGTTAAAAAAAGGTATCTCATTTAGACCTTTATACCCCATAAATTGTTGTAACAAACCAAACCTACGATATTTCATTAGGTTGACGACTGACAGGAGCTTAGCCTTGGTCAGTAGAATTTTCTGGAATCCTTTTGTAACACATTGACAACGGTTATGCATCTTAAACTATGGCAAGAGCTCCAATAATTCGTGCTCAACTTGGCTGAGATTGCCTTGTATATATACTCAGTTGAGCGCGTTCTCAGAATGTTTTATAATCTCAATCTCTGGTCCAAACTCCTGGGAGTATGCTCAAGGAGAGTTGAGCATGGAGTCTGATTTGAGTACGGCACGTTTTTATAATCCCGGCCCCCGATCATTTACAGCAACTTGACCGTATAGATATACCTGGCTCAACAAAAATATATTTACACTCACAAGCTCTATTTCAATAATAAAAACAATCAATCGTTTTCTTTTAATCAGGGGAATATTGCCTCTAAAATCAAATATGACGTATTTCTTCTAAAGTGTTCACTTTAATTAAGGGATTAAGTGCCTTCACATTATAGTCAATAAATTAAAATATACATAAAGTATACATAAAGTATACATAAAGTATTAAACCAAGTGCCTTTCACGACACAAGTGACCATAAAAACAATATTCGGGGTCACCCACGTCCAGTACTAAGGAAGGCCTAAAGTTCCCTAATTGTCACACAGTTTATTTTTAACGATTTACCCTAAAAGCTTCCGCCAAATTAAACTGTGTGACATTTGCTTTATGGGGATTGTTTTAATGGACTTCAATAAACCGAAAGCATCCCAAAGAAAAGACACTGAGCTCTTTCGAAAAGATGACGCGTTTTTTTTAAGCTACAGCGGCATAACCTGCCAAATAAATTTTGCTAATTGTTTTTTCAAATTAAAAAATAAAGCTTTCCGTTATCCGTTGATACCATTTAGGAGATGTACGTTACGGTAGTTTTTATATAAGTAACAAAACACCTTAAAATCTACTCATGCATCCCGGCTATTTAAATGTTGTCGGTTATTAGCGCAAGTCTTCAGGGCCTTGGGGCCATTGGCTTTATCAATAACTCTTATCTCAACGCCATTCACTTAGTTTTTCAAGGTACATTAGACGCAGAACTTTTCTTGACAATCAGACTCATGTCACTTATTACGTATTAGGACCAAAATTTTCTGTGTTACTTTTTTAAAATAAGAAATGTGGCAATGTCTAATATGGGACATAACCATATCATATGTTGCATACTAAAGACGACAGGAGAAACCGAAGGACATTCAGACAGCAACTTTAGTCGATAGTCTACTATCAGCTATTTAAAATGGCATGAGCTGGCAAAATTCACACTTTTTTCATAATTTCTGATCGTCACGATAGTAAGAGGCTTTGAAAGTCATCGAAAAACTAAATGGTTGGCGTTGGAATGAGGAAAATCCATGCAGTAAGTGGCCTATACGAACCGAAATAGTGTACGAAAAGTAAACAAAATTTAAATAACCGGAACGACCATTCATTTATTCTAAGCCAAAGTTAGTTCAAAACAATACTTTATAGAACATTTTCGAGGCTAGAAGAACTAAAAAGCTTCTGAATTATACGTCTTGAGAAAATTAGCCAACAATTTCAACATTCTGTTTTTAGGTCAAAATATCCACATTTTGGTAGCTAACGCCACTTTAAAAAGGTTTTTAATCGGGTTATAAATAAACAATCTAAAATAAGGATTGGTCTTACTGCGATTCGTTGAGATATCAACCTCTAAAGCCAATGAGTACCATGTTGCTCGAACATAAACGGAGGGCACTGCTATCGACGTCATTAAACAGAGCTACTTTTGGCATGTGACAGGACAATTACACCATGAAACTGGCTCGGTTGTGTAGAGAGATATCAGATATTATTCTGGTGGGTAACGTTTAAGTCGCCGATAATCTGTTTTGTTATATTGATTGCTGCTCTCGTAATACATATAAAATACATTGAAACTTATACCCTCATCCATATCAATGTATTATATTTTGCCTTGACATCCATGGGCACTGTCATCTTGTTTTAAAATGTATTCATGAGTTGATGTAGAGCCGATTATATTTTGTGATTTTTAACAAGTATTTCTGTCTTACGATACAGGTTATAATTAAAGGCCCACTTGCCGCCGTAGCCTGTTTAAATTTGCTAAGAAAACCAATAAATGTCATACACATTATATTTTCTCAATAGGTTTCTTGCAGTTCACTATGCGTGAAAATGAAGGGCGGCGGCTCTCGAGCCATGTCTCGTGTTGAAGATCGCGTAGAATGGCGCGATATCTGGATTGATAAATAAACAGATCTATCCCATAAATAAACAAGTCTACCTTGATTGCCTTAGCATCAGAGAAGCATCGTATGTACAAAAGATGAACCAGTTATCCAACGGATAATCCGAAGCACATTAGCACCTGTTCTATCGTATTTCAGCTGACGTTTAGGGAATTTCCTGCTTCCATTAAGAACAGAGTGAGTATCTCCAGGTAAATGATACTCAGATCAAGTATAGGTGAAAATGATTTCGGACATTCTACCTTAATGTTGGGCAAACATTTGACAATCTACGTCTCTGAAGCCGAACGAAAACTGAAAAAGTATCTGCTTTTATAAATAAAGTAAAATTTCAGCGAAAATATTCCTAAATGATTTCATACCCTAGGGGGGAGGGGGGGGGGTGTTTCTCAAAACATTTACGCCTGACGTAAGTCCAATGAAAGGCCTAATTATCATTTCAACATATACCTTAAACATTACGTTACGACCAGGCGCAAAGTTACGTCGGTGTTGAGAAACATCCCCATTAGTGAATACACACCAAAGACGTTATACCTCACGCCGATGACGTCATACCTCACGCCGTTGGCGTCATACCTCACGCTGTTGACGTCATACCATGATACATGTAGATAAATTAGGTTGTTTTTTGTTTTAGAGCCTCGATGGCTTAGTAAGAAACTCCTTCATTCCTTTTTGGTTGCGGGTTCGAGTCTAACTCAGTCCAAAAAAAATAGATTTTTTATAAGCTTGATAACAATATGAGAAAAAGTCAGTATTCACTGACCAAAAAGCACATATAAACTGCACACGAGTCTGTATATACTGTATGAAAGAAAAACATCACTCATCCATTATATGTTTAGCAAGCAACTTTATCCAGATGGATATTTTGCGTGTTCTGTCTCTTTAATCGACGACCCAAAGCACATTGTTAATTCAGCATCTATTTCCGACTATGAATTTCACAACATACAATGTTTCTATATTTATCCATCAATGCTATGGAATTGTGCTCGTGAACTGTACGGCATATTGAACGTTTACACCTTTGACAAAGACCTCTTGCAGCTGGTATTTATGAAGTGTTAATGGTCCTATCTATTTGCTTGAAGTATAAATAAATAAGCTTATAGGGTTTTACCAAAACAGATAACATAACTTGTTTTTTTACTTTGGTAGAAAGCGACTCAAAACAATATCGATAAAGGTTTTAAAGTCGATTATACCCCGATAATGGAGAAAAAAATTAAGAAAAAGTGACCTGTTGAGGATTGCCGTTCCTTTTCCCTCCCTCGGGACTGAGTGGGAACTTTTAACCAATCAACGATAAGCTTTGGTCACGTGCGACGGTTGACCCAGATATTTTAAAGCAGAATGACAGAAGAGTTTTCGCCAGCGAGGAAGATGTCTGTGTTAGCGGAAATGTGTGCTAAATCGCAACTTATGTCATCTCAATATAGGTCAGTATGTTAATGATTTTACGACAGGACAATTATCACTTCATCCGGGGGAGGTAAACTTACCCGCCGGTATGTTGCGCTGCACACTCGATGTTGTTTGAAAAGTCATCTCCACTAAACATGTATATTTGCACAAGACGCGCACATGCAGTAGGGGTAGAATGTTACATAACGATTTCCTGCATTATTGACAAAAAGCATATAACAATGTACTAGAGCGTTGGTTGGTTCGTTGGCCCAAAACGAAGTCCAGTTGCAACAGACAAAATTAATGGAACATTTCCATGTAGAACACATGATACGTAACATTCCAGTAGAGAGGAAACATTTTACAGACCGTCATACATCAAATAGAGGTTGACAGCGATCAAGCCAGCGATCAAGACAGCGATCAAGACAGCGATCAAGATCCCAGATTCTAGTTTTATGCAATGGAAAACACACCATGACACCAAAACATCGATCATTCAATCCTCATTAAAAAGACCCTTAAACGACGCACTCCCGCAGAGATGAGGACATGTATACTTGCTACTAGTCCGGGTTTCAGACTCCAAAATTACTATTTTGTTATACCGACGGCCGTGTTTTGGAGTCAAGGTTCATTGCAATCAAAAAGCCGGAGTTGGCTGCCCGCTCAGAAGCGGGCAGTATGTGGTCCTATCTAGACATAGAATTAGCAATATTAGCAATTTCTGGGAAAACAATTCACTTGAAAGGCATGCACGAAAGTCGCTCACCATTACCTCCGGGCTATATCTATATCATATTGTAAACATTGTAAGTAATTGCCTAGTCCATACTAAAGCTGTTTGATACTTAGCTTTGATGCAATGTCCTATATCAATTAATAAATGAGGAGAATCCATCTCCCTGTATTTCGCTTCCAGCTCGTGCAAGCCAATTTTTGTTTTTATCGTTTAACCTAATGAGTTTTAGACGCACAAAAAGAATTCTAAATCAACATTTCCTGCAACTATAGCAGACATATTTTATTGTTGAGGCTGCATACCGTGATGACATATATAGGAATTGTTACTGTCCAATGCTTACAATAGCTGTATTTCCATACATGTCTTTTGCAAGTTTTGCTAAGGTATGTAAACATGTAAGGACACTATAAATAAGCTAACCCAATGAAGCATATGTTTGTAAAAGGTTATTTATCCATCAACGACACTTTGTTACGCAATGTATGAAGATCGAAGCTACATATGTATTCTTTTAACGAATTGAATCATTTCAATTTTTGTGTAAATAAACTATCAAATCAAACCAATGTCTTAGTACCACCAGCATGACGCACCAACACGCAGCAAATCGGGCGTTGACTACAACAATGGAAGAACGAAGTGAACTCTCAAGTCGAGAAGCAATTCTAAGAAATCACAAGTTAATTAGCCATGTTGTTATTTGGATACAAAGTCGAGTAGAACTAATCGATACAAACGTGATTGATTTAGCCATCGACAGGTTCTTCTTCCCATTCGACTTAATAATGACCAGTCAGTTTACCCATACCGTGAGGATTGTTTATATATCTCAAGCCATGTTTATGAACCAAGTCTGTCCGTTGGCTCAGAAAGTCAATAGAGAAGCAGTTTGTTTACTGATTTGCTATCAGTAAGAAGAATGGATACTTGAAATTTCACGAATCCACTTACAGATTATTAGCTTGATTCCTTCATGTTATACGCCGTCTTCAAAAATTATTTCCAGTAAGTAATAATGATAAAGTATTAATGGGGACTTCAGATACCAGGGTTAAGCCAAGAGAACACAATTTTCAGTAAAGTTACAAAACCTTGATAATAGTTTGGAGCTGACCAGGGTCTGAACCCCCTAGCAATTGGTACAAGGCTTTTGGACTTTAGCTTCCCATATTTTACCTAACATGTCACAGAGGGTACATTACAGCCAGGTGCCCGGTCTAAACTACGTCAAACGTAAATCTGTATAAGATCGCCTTCGTACACGTATCTTTAGGTCAGCTTCACCAAGGCCCCAGTCGTAGATGTCCAATGTAGTAGGGAGGTGGGGAGGGGGCTTAAGTGGCTCAGTCAGTGATAATCTCGAAACTGGTCTTCTATCGATGTGTCGCGGGTTTGAATCCCACTCATTTTTTTACTCGATTGTCCTATTTGGAAGAGTTGCCATGCAAAGGACCACGTTTCTCCTTCACTAAATCTGGCAATGCCGCCAAATAAGTGAAATAATCTTGAGTGCGGAGTAAAACATCTATCAATGTTAAGGCCAATGTGCCTCTATGTGCGGACAAAATGTATGTATATAGTAATTAGTTAAACCCCCGTTAGATCACCATTTCGTGTCCGGTCTATCAATTATTCAAATTGTACCATCGACAACGAGACAAGTGTCATAGTGAGCGGCGGAGCACGGTAAATAAAGGTACGAGTCTCGAGATAATTTAACTCCGAGACAAGAGACCCCGATGTGGTAGATCTACAGCTAATTTGACCGGCGGTTGGCCCTCTTATTTATTTATTGCTGATTCTGTATAGAAGTGAAAATGAAGGCTGCTTTTGGCGCAAAATCCGACATAGATGATTCCCGTGGGTTTCATAGGAAGACTGAATTAGCCAAATTACACGCATAAATCTAATACTATCATGGTTGCAGGCTATCGCCGAGTCTTATGTTTTTGGACCGATGTTTGGAACTATACAAGCAATCTGATAGAGTTTTGCTCAAGGATATAAAGGTATCTTTACACAATGAAAATTTCTATATAACACCCTGAGGAAAACGCAACATTCGATTCAAAATTAAAATATGATCTGACAGATCAAATATTTTAGCCACGTGGGTTAAGAATACCGCGAGAATACTGTAAAGTTTATATAGCACTGGAGCCATATATTTGTTCGGCCAGCCCAACACTGAAAGTGACATGAGCTCCCGAAATTCGAAAATTGGTTAATGTCAGTAAACCGCGCTAACCGAGGACGTGCAGCAATAACGGACAAAATAGCTGGGGTGTATGAGGGGGGGGGGGGGTACCCGGAGGAAATCTCGCGTTTGGCCAGTAGCTGACAACTATCCTACATAAGTAGATTGAGAAACGTTTTGAATTGCTTACTCGGACTGTGTGGGATTTGAACCCGTGACCACTCATGAAAGATTCAATTCAATGTGCGAGACTTCCCATTAGGCCACCGATGCCTCCAACGCACGAACCTCTTTGAACTAAATTGGTCTGATATTAACATAACCATACTGTTTACTACTAAGAGATAGATCAAATAAAATCTGACTAAAGTCAAGATGTTCATTGAAAATACAAAACTGACCCATTCTGAACATAAACTTAAACAACAGGGCCCTTCACTCGTTCACGAAATATTACGGTAATAAATCTTAAACTAGTCATATCTGCATTAACTTTACTTAAAATAACCAATTATTACAGTAAATAGATATCTGACTTTAAATTAATATTCAACTTCAAAGCATTATGTGGCTACAGATCAATATCTGATACCTTATCAATATCTGATACCTTATCAATATCTGATACCTTATCAATATCTGATACCTTATCTGATACACCGGAGAAAAAGGGCACATCGGCTTCCCCATCTGTAGATATCTCGGGTTAACCAAAATACCGACGACTAAGAATATGGAATTGGCGCTAAGCAGACAATTTTATAAGCTGTATTTGCATTTTCTAGACCCTTGAACGCATTACCGTAGCACACTTGACCCCAGATGATCGACGTTCTGGGGAGAACTTTACTTAGAGTCTGAGTCTGACCAGAAACTTTAGACTGGTCCATTTCGAAGACCTCCAAGTTGAGTCACTTGGTTTGTGAAACTGGATTTCAGTTTGTCTGAAAATACAATAAATAAATCTCACAATAAATTGTTGATTGACTAATTTCTTGTACCACCGAATTGGGACGCATTCCCGAAAAAGGTTTATTCTGGACCCAGTTTTCTGAAATTAAAATAAATAATTCTGACAAGAAGTTATAAATTGGCATATTTTGAGCACGACCAAACTGAGACGTGATACGTGTTTATCCTGGACTTAGTATCAAGTAAATGCCGTAAATACATTTGATATCAAATAATTTTGATTTCTAGATAATAACAAACCAGTCAACCGATCGCTAAATCAAAGGAACTATATAAAAAATGTAAGAAAAATCTGACATTTTATGAAAGTTTATGCATAGACACTACATGTAAAAAATCAGACAAAAAAGGTTTTAGTTCATCATCAAAGATATGCCAGAAAATTAAGTACTTATACTAGATGTAAAGCCCAATGCCTCACAAATCATTCCCCTCAAGAACGACCGGGTCATTTTAGATCATACCTTTCATTCTGGCAGTTCTCAGAAGATTTCATCGAATTGCTTTCTTTAAATGTCTTATTTCAAACTATCCAGATATGAAATTTTCACGTAACAAATGTCAGTATTCGAGAAATCCACCCCATGTTGATAGTGTCTACGTTAAAACCGCTTGAAGTGTATGACCTGATGCAATACGGAATGGGGGTAAATCATAAAGTGAAAAACTACTAATGGATCAACCAAGTCATTCTTTGAAAGGCGGAGAGAAACTGTGGCTGGTCGAAAATGTTTTGGTTTCTGTATTTTCATTTTTACGAAGTAGATGCATTAGAAATCCAGATTACAATCCGTGATGACGTCGATATAGCAAACAAAAAGTCACGATTCCATATCTAGGGCAGAAGATTGCGTCAAATCGCTCGAGATCTCGATTGAAGGTTTTCTATATACCAGCTATAATGACGTGCAACCTTATAAGGCACACGGGGAATACGGGCTCGAATTTGCTTTTAAACTCAAGGATACAATGGGCCCGGATGCATTGTCAGCGCGACTTAAGACAACATTAACTGCGTACATTAGACAGCTGGCGTGAACAGGTACAAAGGAGTGTAATAACACAGCAGCAAGTAGATAATACCTTATCTACAGTAGTGTATACATGCATGTTTACCTCCATTATGTCTGATGTTGACAACAGCTTGTGTGATAAACTTCTTCTGAACCTGTCTATATTCGATAGACTTGTAACCAAGTAAGGTCCAACAATGCAAACATGTATGGTGTCGCCCCAATCAGATGAGTTTTCCAAACATTTTCAAAATAACGATTGCCTCCTGTTTAAAAATAACACCCATTTCCCAAAGATATATTAGCGTTTCACAAGTTGGCTATTTTATTTTGAAACGTTTTTGATTTTCATCGCTTATCACTTTTAAGTGACATGAGCTGCCAAAATGCACACTTTTTTCATAATTTCTGATCGTCACGACAGTCAGAGGCTTTGAAGGCCATCGAAAAACTAAATGATTGGCGTTGGAATGAGGAAAATCCATACAGTATGTGGCCCGTACGAACCGAAAACGTGTTCGAAAAGTAAACAAAATTTAAATAACCGGGATGACCATTCATTCATTCTAAGCTAAAGTTAGTTCAAACTAATACTTTATCGTACATTTTCGGGACTAGAAGCACCAAAAAGCTTCTGAATTATACATCTTGAGAAAAATAGCGACTAATTTCAGCATTCTGCTTTGACGTCAAAATATCATAATTTCCGCAGCTCATGCCACTTTAAAGGACTTCTCACCTTTGCTACTAGTTTATGTTTGTAACTTGTCTTGGAGTAACTTTCATTACTTGATGCGCTATTAAATACTTAGTTTCTTTGCTTAACATTTAATTATAGACTTGCAGAGTTGTCAGAGGGTCACCGTCGTTTACGAACCAGTAGCCTTCTTACGATTCATATTACAGATGAGAATAAAATGAAGACTAGAAAATAAGTCCCGGACTAAACGCTCTCGAATAAAAAAATGTATTGGCACGATAATAATCAATCTAATGTATATAACTGATTCCACGGGAAATGTCACAGTGCAGAATTCACAGAAACATGATCGAAGACTCAAAACATTGTTTGCCTGTTATTAAAGAAAGGAACGATAACATGTATGTATAATTAAGTATTATTGCAACCTCTTTCTCTGCCGATTTCGACCGAAAGAATACAAGAAACCCAAAGCAATTTGTACATTTTGTTTATGAAAACATCCTCAGAAACAGATGAAAGATCGTAAATTCCTATGAGCTCTCAGATGAATGAAGGGAAAATTCCGTTCAGAGAAAATCCGCTAACTATTCGTCATTTTTATCCAGAAGTACAAAAAAAGCTTTCCATGTATATACCAATCTTGACCATGTATTTCTTAATGTGTTTTTATTTCCAGCAACTAAACCCGTAAAATGTCTACATATATCCCGGCTATTTGAAATTCGTCCATTGTTAAAGGGAAAGAAAATCTAAGCTTTAGACTAGTTTAGATGGAAAGAGTAGAGTTCATTTAGTCCAAAACAACTGTCCAATGTATGTTTTATCCCCTCGTAAGTGAATAATTGAAATTTGAAGGTGGCGTTACAATAGAGAATAAGCTCCATAGGCCATTCACAAGGTCGCCACCATTTTTTCATTAGTTCTATCCAATTATTGCTGAATAAAAATTTAAGTGCGTTATAGAGTAGCCATGTGATGCAATTTAGCCAATGGTTGGCTAAGTAATGGCGCGCGGTTGCATACTGACCTATATATTCGGAGACAATCTTCCCACTTCAAGTTTGTCGCCATGTTTTTTTGGACCTAAATCTACCATTATACATTAGAGAGCGGTAAAAATACGTCATTATTAATCTAAAAATAGCTATACCAACATCACGTCATCCTTAAACGGAAAAATGGCTACACAGATAAGCCATTGAAAAGACATACTTCTGTCTGTTTTTATTAGCTTGGGGGTCACTGGAGGTAATTGACGTGAAATGTTTTAAGTACTTTGAAGGTTGTTATCGACGATAATCCCTATGTATTCCTAGAGATTTCCCCTCCTTTAACACACATATTCGGTTCGTAAGGGTTACTGACTTTGCTGATATTGTTATTTCCACGTCAATCTTAAAGTGGCATGAGCTGCCAAAATTCACAGTTTTTTCATAACTTCTGATCGCCACGACAGTAACATACGGAAGCGTATTAGTGCCAGGGTGAAAAAAAAAAAAAGAGTTTTCTCCTAATTAGGAGATAAATTATCTCCTAATTAGGAGATAATAAGTCCTAATTAGGAGATAATATCTCCTAATTAGGAGATAAATTTTCTCCTAATTAGGAGATAATAAGTCCTAATTAGGAGATAATATCTCCTAATTAGGAGATAATTTTTCTCCTAATTAGGAGATAATAAGTCCTAATTAGGAGATAATTTATCTCCTAATTAGGAGATAATAAGTCCTAATTAGGAGATAATAAGTCCTAATTAGGAGATAATATCTCCTAATTAGGAGATAATTTTTCTCCTAATTAGGAGATAATAAGTCCTAATTAGGAGATAACAATTTATCACGGGTATTGATTGTTACATTACTTTTCGACTTCCGCTTAAAAGCATTGAAATGGGGGGTCCGCTCAATATAGTCCCCCGTCTCATTGATCCCCCGTCTCATTGGTCTCTCAATAGTCCCCCCGTCTCATTGGTCCCTCAAGAGTCCCCCGTCTCATTGGTTTCTCAATGGCCCCCTCGTCCCATTGGTTCCCCGTCTCATTGGTTTCTCAATGGTCCCCGTCTCATTGGTCCCCCGTCTCATTGGTTTCTCAATGGTCCCCCGTCGCATTGGTCCCACGTATCATTGGTTCCCCGTCTCATTGGTTTCACAATGGTCCCCCGTCGCATTGGTCCCCCGTCTCATTGGTCCCCCGTCTCATTGGTTTCTCAATGGTCCCCCGTCGCATTGGTCCCCCGTCTCATTGGTCCCCCGTCTCATTGGTCCCCCGTCTCATTGGTCCCCCGTCTCATTGGTTTCTCAATGGTCCCCCGTCTCTTTGGTCCCCCGTCTCATTGGTCCCCTGTCTCAATGAGAGGGGTGTCCAATGAGACAGGGGACTATTGAGACGAAGGACCAATTAATGAGAGGGGTGTCCAATGAGACGGGGGACCAATGAGACGGGGTACCAATGAGACGGGGGACTATTGAGACGGGGGACCAATGATACTCACAGTGAATATTCCTAGTATACCAAAGATGTGCACTGTCATGGTTATTCCGCGTTGTACGATTATGTTGCAGAGTTATGGCCCTTTGAAGTTTTGACGTTAATTTTTTTGTCCGGGCTGTATCTTCGTAACTATTCAACTGACAGCGTTGATACTCACAGTGAATATTCCTAGTATACCAAAGATGTGCACTGTCATGGTTATTCCGCATTATACGATTATGTTGCAGAGTTATGGCCCTTTGAAGTTTTGACGTTAAATTTTTGTCCGGGCTGTATCTTCAATACTATTCAACTGGCAGCTTTGATACTCGCAGTGAATATTTCTAGGATACCAAAGATGTGCACTGTCATGTTTATCCCGCGTTATACGATTCTGTTGCAGATTTATGGACCTTTGAAATTTTGACGTTATTTTTTTTGGTCCGCTTGAAACAGTAATACAGTAAGATATTAACTTATTGATATCCAGTACTACCAAATAATATATATACTTACAGTCTCTCTATTTTCTCAAACCATCATCAACAGTGGACCCTAAAACTTGAAATTCTATCTATAAGTGAAATAAGCTGGAATGTAGCATAAAAGAAGAATACGTCTCTCCATGTAATTCTATTTGAAATATGGCTTACAGTGTATGTACATTTTGTCGTAGATGGCATAAATTTCAGAGGTTTTTGAGGAAAATATACTCCATACTAAAAGATTTGAGTTATCATTTCATGAATCCGTTTTGAAACTTGCATGACATGTCTCCCTTGATTAGTGGAGTCCTAGCACTCTCTTTCATTCAAGTTTTATTCAGATGTGACACGATACATCTGATAAATAAGAGGTAACTCTCAGTTACTATTTGATTCACAGTAAATATCCCTAGTTTCCCACACCTACTTCATGTAGTATGAAGGACTATTCACCAGAATTCAGTGGTAGTTGTCAACCTGGTAATTATTGGACATATTTGGCTTCATTAACTTTTTCATTAACTGCTGCAAGAAAACATAGGACAATTGATTTGCTTGTAAGATTCGATCGTCTTCAAATCGCCAGTGAGTGTAGATTACAGCAAATTGTTTATTGTACAAAATAGAACTATAATCAAGAACTAAATATGTAAATTAACCCCGGAGGCTTTTGCTAAGCTATTACGTCATCTGCTAACGGCTATTAAAAAGTGAGTATAACAGTATTCTCGTTATTTTTGGGAATTACACTTTCTTGAAAAATGGCAGAAATTCTAATCGGTAGAAGAATTTCTGCCATTTTTCAAGAAAGTGTAATCCCAAAAAATAATGAGAATACTATTCTCTTTTGTTTGTTATACAATGAATATATGCACTGCCAAATTAGAGACAAATTTATTCGTAATCTAAAGCAAATTGACCATTAAAGAAATAGTTCTAATAGTTCTAAAAAGTAGACAGGAACAAAATTTGATCAAAATAATCTCTCAAAGATTACTACCAAAACAAACCAACTGTATGACTCTTCATTGTCATATATATTTTTTTAACAAAATAACACACGGGCACAGGGAATAGCAATACTAAACTCGTTTGAACTTCAAATCTCTTAAGACTTGCCACTGAACTATGAACCGTAAATCAATCTTTATTTTCTCGATTATTCAATAAATTTGCTTTGTTTTAGGCAAGACCTATTAAAAAAAAACATAGAGGCCGGTTATAACCCATGTCATTTGACTGCAATTAAGGCTATCAAGTCGCTCATCTTCAGGTCATTCTCATTTCGGAAGCATGACGCTGGTCCCCCGTCTCATTGGTCCCCCGTCTCAATAGTCCCCCGTCTCATTGGTACCCCGTCTCATTTGTCCCCCGTCTCAATAGTCCCCCGTCTCATTGGCCCCCCGTCTCAATAGTCCCCCGTCTCATTAGTCCCCCGTCTCATTGATCCTCCGTCTCATTGGTCTCTCAATAGTCCCCCCGTCTCATTGGTCCCTCAATAGTCCCCCGTCTCATTGGTTTCTAAATGGCCCCCCGTCCCATTGGTTCCCCGTGTCATTGGTTTCTCAATGGTCCCCCGTCTCATTGGTCCCCCGTCTCATTGGTTTCTCAATGGCCCCCCATCGCATTGGTTCCCCGTCTCATTGGTCCCCCGTCTCATTGGTCCCCCGTCTCATTGGTTTCTCAATGGTCCCCCGTCTCTTTGGTCCCCCGTTTCATTGGTCCCCCGTCTCAATGAGAGGGGTGTCCAATGAGACAGGGGACTATTGAGACGGGGGGGGCAATGAGACGGGGGACCATTGAGACGGGGGACAAATGAGACGGGGTACCAATGAGACGGGGGACTATTGAGACGGGGGACCAATGAGACGGGGGACCAGCGTCATGCTTCCGAAACGAGAATGACCTGAAGATGAGCGACTTGATAGCCTCAATTGCAGTCAAATGACATGGGTTATAACCGGCCTCTATGTTTCTTTTAATAGGTCTTGCCTAAAACAAAGCAAATTTATTGAATAATCGAGAAAATAAAGATTGATTTACGGTTCATAGTTCAGTGGCAAGTCTTAAGAGGTTTGAAGTTCAAACGAGTTTAGTATTGCCATTCCCTGTGCCCGTGTGTTATGGTGTTAAAAAAATATATATGACTATGAAGAGTCATATAGTTGGTTTGTTTTGGTAGTAATCTTTGAGAGATTATTTTGATCAAATTTTGTTCCTGTCTACTTTTTAGAACTATTAGAACTATTTCTTTAATGGTCAATTTGCTTTAGATTACGAATAAATTTGTCTCTAATTTGGCAGTGCATATATTCATTGTATAACAAACAAAAGAGAATAGTATTCTCATTATTTTTTGGGATTGCACTTTCTTGAAAAATGGCAGAAATTCTTCTACCGATTAGAATTTCTGCCATTTTTCAAGAAAGTGTAATTCCCAAAAATAACGAGAATACTGTTATACTCACTTTTTAAAAGACACTAACTAAAAGAGAATAGCCGTTAGCAGATGACGTAATAGCTTAGCAAAAGCCTCCGGGGTTAATTTACATATTTAGTTCTTGATTATAGTTCTATTTTGTACAATAAACAATTTGCTGTAATCTACACTCACTGGCGATTTGAAGACGATCGAATCTTACAAGCAAATCAATTGTCCTATGTTTTCTTGCAGCAGTTAATGAAAAAGTTAATGAAGCCAAATATGTCCAATAATTACCAGGTTGACAACTACCACTGAATTCTGGTGAATAGTCCTTCATACTACATGAAGTAGGTGTGGGAAACTAGGGATATTTACTGTGAATCAAATAGTAACTGAGAGTTACCTCTTATTTATCAGATGTATCGTGTCACATCTGAATAAAACTTGAATGAAAGAGAGTGCTAGGACTCCACTAATCAAGGGAGACATGTCATGCAAGTTTCAAAACGGATTCATGAAATGATAACTCAAATCTTTTAGTATGGAGTATATTTTCCTCAAAAACCTCTGAAATTTATGCCATCTACGACAAAATGTACATACACTGTAAGCCATATTTCAAATAGAATTACATGGAGAGACGTATTCTTCTTTTATGCTACATTCCAGCTTATTTCACTTATAGATAGAATTTCAAGTTTTAGGGTCCACTGTTGATGATGGTTTGAGAAAATAGAGAGACTGTAAGTATATATATTATTTGGTAGTACTGGATATCAATAAGTTAATATCTTACTGTATTACTGTTTCAAGCGGACCAAAAAAAATAACGTCAAAATTTCAAAGGTCCATAAATCTGCAACAGAATCGTATAACGCGGGATAAACATGACAGTGCACATCTTTGGTATCCTAGAAATATTCACTGCGAGTATCAAAGCTGCCAGTTGAATAGTATTGAAGATACAGCCCGGACAAAAATTTAACGTCAAAACTTCAAAGGGCCATAACTCTGCAACATAATCGTATAATGCGGAATAACCATGACAGTGCACATCTTTGGTATACTAGGAATATTCACTGTGAGTATCAACGCTGTCAGTTGAATAGTTACGAAGATACAGCCCGGACAAAAAAATTAACGTCAAAACTTCAAAGGGCCATAACTCTGCAACATAATCGTACAACGCGGAATAACCATGACAGTGCACATCTTTGGTATACTAGGAATATTCACTGTGAGTATCATTGGTCCCCCGTCTCAATAGTCCCCCGTCTCATTGGTACCCCGTCTCATTGGTCCCCCGTCTCATTGGACACCCCTCTCATTAATTGGTCCTTCGTCTCAATAGTCCCCTGTCTCATTGGACACCCCTCTCATTGAGACAGGGGACCAATGAGACGGGGGACCAAAGAGACGGGGGACCATTGAGAAACCAATGAGACGGGGGACCAATGAGACGGGGGACCAATGAGACGGGGGACCAATGAGACGGGGGACCAATGCGACGGGGGACCATTGAGAAACCAATGAGACGGGGGACCAATGAGACGGGGGACCAATGCGACGGGGGACCATTGTGAAACCAATGAGACGGGGAACCAATGATACGTGGGACCAATGCGACGGGGGACCATTGAGAAACCAATGAGACGGGGGACCAATGAGACGGGGACCATTGAGAAACCAATGAGACGGGGAACCAATGGGACGAGGGGGCCATTGAGAAACCAATGAGACGGGGGACTCTTGAGGGACCAATGAGACGGGGGGACTATTGAGAGACCAATGAGACGGGGGATCAATGAGACGGGGGACTATATTGAGCGGACCCCCCATTTCAATGCTTTTAAGCGGAAGTCGAAAAGTAATGTAACAATCAATACCCGTGATAAATTGTTATCTCCTAATTAGGACTTATTATCTCCTAATTAGGAGAAAAATTATCTCCTAATTATGAGATATTATCTCCTAATTAGGACTTATTATCTCCTAATTAGGAGATAAGTTTTCTCCTAATTAGGAGATAAATATTATCTCCTAATTAGGAGAAAATTTATCTCCTAATTAGGAGATATTATCTCCTAATTAGGACTTATTATCTCCTAATTAGGAGATAATTTATCTCCTAATTAGGAGAAAACTCTTTTTTTTTTTCACCCTGGCACTAATACGCTTCCGTAGTAACAGGCTTTGAAGGCTATCGAAAAACTAAATGATTGGCGTTGGAATGAGAAAAATCCATACAGTATGTGGCCTGTATGAACCGAAAACGTGTTCAAAAGTAAACAAAATTTAAATAACCGGGGCGACCATTCATTCATTCTAAGCCAAAGTTAGTTTAAAACAGTACTTTATCGTACATTTTCGAGACTTGAAGAATTAAAAAGCTTCTGAATTCTACCTCTTGAGAAAAATAACCAATAATTTCAGCATTCTGTTTTAACGTCAAAATATCAACATTTCGGCAGCTCATGCCCCTTTAACTCTATCCACGGTTCTTAAACACTCCACTTCTCTTAGCCATCTAAATTTGTAAACCAATACAAAATTTGGCAGCTGGTGCCACTTTTACTTTCAAATGTATAATGCTTTGGATTAAAATGTACTATGTTCGTTGAAATCGAAATCAGATAAAGCAAATAGTCCGTTTCTTCGATAATGCGATTCAATTTGCAGCAAGGGGATAGAACTAAAGAAACGCAACACGTCTTCGCCAGAAGAAATCATTAACGTAAAAAAATAATTAAAGATAATTGCTAAATTCCCCCTTTTCTTGAAGACTTAATCCCAAGCGGGTATTTAGTTATTCCGAACACGAACGGTCTAATTCGCTACTTTTGACCCGACGAAAGGCCGGAGAACCTCTTCTATAAAACAATCCAATATCACGCTGGGTCTAAATACACTCAGCTGTTGAGATCGGATTTTGTAGTATAGCCCAATTAAGTGTTGTGCGATGCTATGCCCAGCCAACTTTGTAGAGTCGCGTGAAGAGTTGCAAGAGAGATTGGGAAATTCCACAGCGGAAAATTAAATCCACTAATTTCACTCCCAACCTAAAGTGACGAGTGTGGTGTTTTAAATTGCCCGGTACTGCCGCTATGGTACCAAAAAGGATGTTATTTTGTCGTGCTGGTCGGCTATTTTGAACAGGCAAAACTTGATGACAAGTTTTTACATTGTTATTACCGTCCGACATTCGATAAATGACTCGCCATTGCCCACGCATAGGTGTCCTTATCACCGATCACATGGAATACAGAGACGCAGCAGTGGGTCTTTACGAAATAAATTATACCGCGATATGTCAACAATCATACGTAATTGTGTTCATTAAGTATAAAACCTACTCCAGCGGGCTGTTTCCAGGGAGAAAAGGTTTGCATATATAGAATCCACATGTTGTCAATGACAGTCAACACAAGTCACTCTCCCACTAATGCATGTCCTATTTGACAATACAAAGCAGCTATATCTAAATCTGAACAGAAAGTCGATGGTGGCCGTTTTACGTGACAAAGAGAGCCATGTATTCGTTTAGACATACCGTGTTTGTCGGTACATTATTGATAATTTAAAAAAATGTAGCAAATAATGATACATACAATTAACTTGCATAATCAAGCTAAATACTTGGTTGAGGTTGTTAACTCTGAGAAATTTAGCATCCAGCAGACTTTTTTTCGGACTGAAAACTTTACATATATACGATTTTTTTAGGATTGTAGGAGCAGCGAATTCCCTGACAAACTCTTTCAATGGTGTGTGTCCTTTGAAGCCCCACTGCAGATTCTAAGATAACTAGAGATTTAATGATTGCACGCAATCACTGGAGATGGCTCCGCGGAGGGGGGGGGGGGGGGGGGGGAACTGATTGACAAGGGTATTAGAACCGGTAGTATGGTTTGAGAGGTGACATAAAGAAGAAATGAAACAATAAAGATTCTTGGTATTTACTTGTTATTTTTAGCATTACAATGGTGATGACCTGGTGTTGCTACATCATCTGTTTCAAAAATTTCATGGCATAATGTGTACGCCTCAGTTTTATTACTTGTGCGTAACAGGTCATTATAAAGGCGTAAAATACGCCGATACGCCCCATATCTGGAGCGTTGAGTACTGTTCAATGTCATAATCTAATATGCCACATGTGACACACACCAGATTTGATATTGGATTGCGCAGATTGCTGAAAATCAATCCCAACCGTCCTCTCAATAATGTCAAGGCACATCCCAAGTTTGAAGTTGATCGGATCAATCATGCACAAGTTATTGCCCGGACAAGAAAATCATGGTAATAATCTAATATGACCGATAGCGGCCATAATGAACTGCGCAAATTGCTGAAAATCAGTCCCAACCGTCCTCTCACCGATGTCAAGACACACCCCAAGTTTGAAGTTCATCAGAGGAATCATCCACAAGTTATTGCCCAGACACGAAAATAATGCTCATAATCCAACATGACGGATAGCGGCCATATTGGATTGCGCAAATTGCTGATAATCAATCCCAAACCGTCCTCTGCTCGATGTGAAGACACACCCCAAGTTTGAAGTTGATCGGATGAATCATTCGTGAGTTATTGCCCGGACAAGAAAATCATGCTCATTATCCAATATGACGGATAGCGGCCATATTGGATTGCGCACATTGCTGAAAATCAATCCCAATCGTCCTCTGCCCGATGTCAAGGAACACCCCAAGTTTGAAGTTGATCGGATGAATCATTCAGGAGTTATTGTACGGACAAGGATGGAAAGACGGACGGACGAACGGACGGAAAACCCGAAAACATAATGGCTCCGCTTTCGCTTTGCGGAGCCATAAAAAAAATGTAATTCATTCTATAAGTCTAACTGTAAAATAAACCAGCCTACCTTTTTCGGGTACATCCGTGTAAGTCATCCAAACTGGATAAGTAAGGGCAATAACAGTTAGAAGAAGGCCAATAAAACTGAAGATTACCCCGACATATCGTCCGTTATTAAACACTTTATGATCCCAGTAAGCCACAAGTAAATGCCACTCCTTAATAGTAAGGTGTAATCCCTCGCCATTTTTAGCTTCTAACATTCCATAGAAATATTGTTCCTGCACTTGTTGCTGTCTGCGGTGATCTTTAAGATCTTCCGCCGACAGATATTTATGTTCTAAATCCGGGTGAACAAATTTAAGGCACTCTTTCCGCGCTTTTTTCACTGGAGTTGGAATCCGATCTTCTTCTTGGGCCTCTTGCTCCATCGTGTCTAGTTTTCTCCGATATGATAACCGACGATCGTTTGACCAACGTAGCCACCTTGATTCCGTACTTTTCCCAAGAAATTTCTTTGAGCTACGAGTCGAGCCACTTCGTGAACGAAACGAACCCGCGCCTAGTGATGATATGCTCCTAATTGAGCTTCTACGACTTCGAGAGTCTTCTGCTGGTTCGGGCTGTAATCCTGTGGCAGGAGGGTTTGTGTACCCGTGTCCCGAGGATGCCGGAAGACCGCTACCCGCGGAGGTCGTCATTTGCTCAGGGTAAAATCTTGTATTAGTTCGTAATGGAGATACTGTGGAATCGTGTCCTCTGTTAGGATTGTTTGTACCACTCGCTATGAACAGATCATCGAAATTGTTTGTGTTCCCCTCATACAGGTTTCGATTTTGCAAACTGCTGGCAGCAGCTGGCGAACTGCCTCTGTTCCAACCAGTTGTACCTGTCATTTCGATCGGAGCCTCAAATGAGCGACGGCGGCGAGTCAAACCCTCTGGCCCTCTTGGGTGGACGTTTGAGTCCGGATGTATATGAAGTGGAAGCCAGCTTCTGTCCTCAGCTTGTACGTACAAGACAGGTGGTGAAGCAAATGTCGAATAATTACCAATGAGTGATGTGCCGTGTGAAGGTAATCGTGGAGAGTTAGTGTTGTTCGACTGATTAACGACCGAGGTACTGCCGTCATCCTGTCCCGATCGCTCGTCCTTACTATGCAAGCTTTCCTGTGAGGAAAAGCCCGAGGTGAGTGTTTCACCCAAACCGCTAGTCTCTGTCGAGCTCTGGGCTGGAATTCCTTGTAATCTACGGTTCTTCATTAATCCATCAGGCAGCGGCGAGAGCAGATGTTTTCCCCTGGAATTGTCGCTTTTCTCTTGTAACTTGCCCTGCAGTTGTCTATGATCTTTGTCTACAGCACGCCCCGTTGAATCGTTACTTCTCTCTATCGTCCATACCTCTTGATCCCGCTTACCTCTCTACATTACATCTCCGCTTAAGCCAATCTAAACCAGTCATAAGATATTGATTACCTTGGATTGAACCACTGGGGAAAGGTGAGAATAATCAAGCATAAAAGAACGGTTATGTCCTTCCTTACACTAAATATATGTTGAATGAAGGATGAAATCAGACACGGACTTTTCTTCACCTCTTACAATGTGTCTGGTAGTGGTGGAATTGTCAGGTAGAAAATAACGGAATCACGCTTAAATAACTGGACACGTACAAATTTAGATTAATGGATGTGGAAAATACTTATTGTCATTACAGAACACTTTTAATTTCTATCAACAACAAGTGCACTGATATATCATAACGTAAGTCAAACAAACCTGAAAAAATTTCAACGTTAAATTTTAATAGAGTATAACAATAATTGGAAAGTACAATCCACTCTCGTATAAAACCTGTTATTTTATAGTCAGTACAATATGCGATATTTCTACCATGTCATCAGTAGTATTAAAGTCGATTCAGAAAACACCTATAATACAATATAAATTGTCTTCGAAAACAATTATCTACCCGTGCATGTAAGTGGCAGTTAACGATACAATAACTTCCACAAAACAAACAAAATCAAAATTGCCCATAAAAGCTTCGTTTGATCTTTCCAAATGTTTTGCCAGTTCTAGCTCAGCAACTGTTTTTGGCTTATAGACTTATTGAGACATTGTCTGACGATTATCCCCGAAAAATCAACACTGTTCTGTTCTTAGCTTAAATTAAAACGACTAAACCTTATTGAAAATGTATCATCGGTACCGTAAACTGGGGTAACTTTGAACGGCGGGGTATCTTTGAAGAACAGTCAAAGATGAAAATCTAAAAACATAATTATTAACACTTTTCGTTGTATCTGTTATCAATGGTGAAAAAGCCAAAAGCATGATTATTATCACTTTTCTTAGTATTTGTTACCGGCAAATAGCGAAAATTTAGATTTTCATCTTTGACTGTTCAAAGATACACCGCTGTTCAAAGTTACCCCAGTTTACGGTATTGTATGTATACACTACAAAAGCATTTGTAAATGTTAGATAAACTTAACGCATCTTAGAACATTCGATTTATTAATTGATTGATTGATGTTTTATGCCGTACTCAAGGTTAGTTCACTTAGATTGCAGTGTTGCCAGGTTTAGTAGGGGAGGAAACCGGACTCATTGCCAGGAGAAAAAACCCCACCTTCGGCGAGTACCTGCCAACCCTTCCACATACGACGACCGTGTGAAAAATCGACTTTTTCAATTTTTATTTGGTCTGAGTATGATTCGAACCCGCGTTTCATCAAGATCGCCCTGGTGGTTTTCTAAATTCCGCAATCACAAGCTATGTAACAGCGGCCATTTCAATATGCAAATGAGCAAAAAAAAATAGATGTTGCACACCTAGACTATACGGGGAACCTGTATGGGAAATTTGATGAAGAACCGACTCGTAGTTTTCTTGGAACAGCGATCACAAGCTTAGGACAAACTTAGCTTAGCTTTTAAAGTCACGTCATATTTCTAAATTAAACTATGAATTAAATATATAAGTTTGATCAATTCCTCTCCATTTGTTAATGCCTCCATTAAACTTGTCCCAATGTTACAGCACATTCCCTGCTTTTTATCTTGAAAATACAGTATCTTGTTGAATTGTACCTCCTTCATAGCCTAATTTAAATTTTTCTTAATCATTTTAAAGTATTAACTGTGTTATATTTTCTGTATTTTTTAATTGTGCGCTGTAATATTTGATAATGAGAGTGAGTTTTTTCCTAAGCTTATACACCACCAATATTGAGGATTTGTCGTATTTGTTTTGGCTTAAGTAAAAACACTCCATGCAGTAAAATTATGTACACCAATGTTAATAAGCATCAAAAAATAGTGTAGGGTGTATTTTGTAACACGACTATTGTCGCAAGTTCCGTACCAATCGTATTCTCGCGAGATCTCCTTTAGACGTGGCTAAGACAGACCTCCTACGACTTTACCGGACATAGCGCAGGGATTTTCGCGGGCGATCTAGGGTAACATTTTTAAAAGCTATCAGATAAATATAAAAATCCTGACATCACGCTGTACGTGGATATATATTTTGAATTGAAGAAAACGTTAAACTAGTAACGGAAACGTAGAGTCAATTTCAGGAAATAGTCCCATTTTGAAGAAAACTGGCAAAATGGCAACGTCCCTCGTCGATCCGATTCACTTTGAACTGGCCACTGTAATAGGTTCCAGTGGGAGTTTCCAATAGCTGCTAGTGTTTAAATGTGCGATGTAACTAACAGTAGCTCCAGCTAAGTGTAAGAGAATAATAGAAAAGCACGTAGATGCGAGCAAATGCCAGGTAAAATTCGATGGTGTTGTTGTTTTGTTGGAAACTTAAAAGTCACATGATCAATTGACCTCCTATGTGAACTCTCCAACCCCATTCCAATGGATATTTCCGATAAAAATGTCGTCCATGGCCTTAAAGGTTAAGTCTGGCCTTTAGGACTAGGGTAACTTATAATTTGAGATTGGTTCCGTACGTGTGAGTCACGTGCAAACAACGTCGTGTATCGGTAATTATGTCTTTAAATTCCGTAGCCAACATGGAGAAGTTATTATAAGAATTAAGAACGTAATTAGCCATGTTGATCTTTTGTGGCGAAGTCGCTAATAAGTATTACATTTATTACTTCTCTCCTGGGTGTTGTTTTGAATCTCCGCCCAAGTTGTATCTTAATGATAACCCCAGCCTTTGGTCCAACAAGAGCACAAATATGCTTTTACCTAGCGAGTCAAAGGGGGGTACCAATGTATTACTATCACATTTACTTTTATGTATTTTTGTAGACATGGTCATAATTTAGAATTAGTGACATAGAAAGGGACGTTGAATACCAGCCAATGGTTAAGTCCACATTTATAGAGATACTATTGTCTAAAGACAGTGGTCGAAGGTCTAATTCTGGCTGAACTTTGGGCCATTTACAATGGGGACAAAGTACTGTACAAGTAAATAGCATGTGGTTAAGCTGCGTCAAGTTGCATGTTAACTGTATCAATTATTCAAATTGTACCATCTTCATCGATACATCGGTATCATGTTGAAGACTGTTAGTACCAAATTGAACAAAGATGGTACCTATGGGCTATGAAGGACAACTGTATTAGCCAAATCACACATATGGAATATAATACAAAAGAGGTTATGTTTATCAAGTCAAGAACGGTTTTATTTTCGGAAGAACAAAAACAGTTTTTATACTGTTTTTTTAAAGCATAAGTTTAACAAAACACGACCCTCCTTTGGCACCAAATGTATGGTGAAATATGGCAGTCCACACTCGTTAAGAATCAAACATAATTCCACCAAATTTTCGCCATGTCCTTTGTTTTACTTTTGTCTTTCGGGCACGGTCCAGATCACTCGCCATATTTAAAAAAGATATAAGTATTACCATTGCCACCTAAAAAGGCGGTGCGAATTTCTCATCAAATAAACACAACATTAGCCCACCATTCTGGAAAGTCGTTTTCAACCCTGTCGGATCGCAGGGGAGGGGGGGGGGCTTGTGTCATTATGTACAGTTGAAACCCAACGTAACATTTACGCCGCACTCAAGATTGTTTCGCTTATATGGCGGCTTGGTCAGGTTTAGTGGGGTAGGAAACCGGGCTGATTGCTCGGAGGAAACCCCCGACCTTCGGCGAGTACAAGACAAGTCTTCCATGTACGGCAATCGAGTGAAAAATCCATTCAGAATTTTTTCAATTTATATTTGGTCCAAGTGGGATTCGAATCCGCGCCCGCATCGATGGAATGTCTGTGTGGGAGTTAGAGACGATCCCTCTAACCCACTGGACCACCGAGGCCCCCGACTTTCAGTTGAAGCTTTTCCGCTATGAACGCTTTAGCCTTGATTTAATTGGGGAGGGGGTGAACTCGTGTGTGGGATGGTGGGGAGGAAACCGGGTTCTTTATCAGAAGGAAAGTCCCGAGCTATTGCACATGGGGCGACCGAATGAAAGACCTCTCACAGATTGTATGTGTTTCTTTTCCTTTGGACTGACTGAGATTCGAATCCTCAATCTATCGAACGAAGACCTGTGTCGACGTGAATCACTATCCTGCTACCGACTAAGCCGATGAGGCCCCTTGCTAAAAAGCCTGTTCTTTGTACCGTTCGAAACGACTAGGTTAAGCAAAATTGATAGATTGCAATCTCAAGCAGCGTATTAAGCATATGTAGCTCAAATCGTTATTCTATGTCCATAATGCACATGCATTTGTTTTATGAATGTGTATACATTTTCTAATCTATTATAGTCTGTTCCCTGAACTAAAATATTGGATATAACAAGTCCATTAAGGACTTTATTCCCGCCATCTCTAAACAACGATCTAATTTATTAGATGGCAAATGTTTACATTATGGTGAATAAAGCTAAATCAAATCAATCAAAAATACTACATATTTTAACGATATTCGTCCCGGGTCATCCCTTTAAAGAATGGGAAATCTCTAGAAATACATAGGGATTATCGTCGATAACAACCTTCAAAGTACTTTCACGTCAATTACCGCCAGTGACCCTCAAGCTAATAAAAACAGACAGAAGTATGTCCTTTCAGTGCCTTATCTGTGTAGCCATTTTTTCCGTTTTAGGATGACGTGATGTTGCAGTAGCTATTTTTAGATCAATAATGACGTATTTTTATCGCTCTCTAGTGTATAATGGTAGATTTAGGTCCAAAAAAACATGGCGACAAACTTGAAGTGGGAAGATTGTCTCGGAATATATAGGTCAGTATGCAACCGCACGTCATTTCTTAGCCAAGGCATTGGCTAAATTGCATAACATGACTACTCTATAACGCACTTAAATTTTTATTCAACAATAATTGGATAAAACTAATGAAAAAATTGTGGCGACCTTATGAATGGCCTATGGAGCTCATTCTCTATTGTAACGCCACCTTCAAATTTCAATTATTCGCTTACGTGGGGATAAAACATACATTGGACAGTTGTTTTGGACTAAATGAACTCTACTCTTTCCATCTAATCTAGTCTAAAGCTTAGATTTCCTTTTCCCTTTAAGGTGAAAATCACTCACTAACACAATATAACCAAACCTTTAACATATTATTGATAAAATTAGTTGCGTGGGAAAAAACAACACCTATAATTCCCACAATTCAAATTAGTCTGGACATACACAAACCACTGCCCGTTAACTTGGGTCAATCACGTATTTAGTAAATATACGGTTCACATCAATAACGTTAAAGTGGCATGAGCTGCCAAAATGTTGATATTTTGCCGTAAAAAAGAATGTTGAAATTATCGGTTATTTTTCTAAACACGTGTAATTCAGAAGCTTTTTAGTGCTTCTAGTCTCGAGAATGTACGATAAACTATTGTTTTGAACTAACTTTGACTTAGAATGAATGCATGGTCGTCCCGGTTATTTATATTTTGTTTACTTTTCGAACACTATTCCAGTTCTTTTAGGCCACATACTGTACGGATTTTCCTCATTCCAACGCTAATCATTTAGTTTTTCGATGGCCTTCAAAGCCTGTTACTGTCGTGGCCATCAGAAATTATGAAAAAAGTGTGAATTTTGGCAGCTCATGCCACTTTAAGATTCCGACCCCTCTTTCTGGTGCTTTTGTCTCCCCAAAAACTATACCCATTCTTCGATGTCTGTTATGGTAAGATAATTGATGATTCAGTTTCGTGTCAACTTTGTACGACTGTACGCAGGGTAAGAATTTAAAGTCTATCTTTTATTTGAGTTGTTAAAATCGGATTAGTAGGCCTATATTCAACTAGCAGGATTTCTGAGTGGATTTTTCACTCGGCCGAGGTATGTGGAAGAGTTGCCAGGTACTCGCCGAAAGTCGGGGGTTTGCTTCGGGCAATGAGTCCTGTTTCATTCCCTACTAAACCGGCAACGCCGCCATATAGGCGAAATAATCTTGAGTACGGCGTAAAACAACAATCTATACTCTCCCAAAAAAGAAACGCAACATCCAATTTTTTTTCAAACATGAATTTTTCCAAAAATGTGTGTGAATGACACATGACAACAGGATCATGTTTTAATGTAAATGTCTTATAATTGAATTTAAGCCCCTGTTAGTGGCTGTTGATCACACGTGATTTCGGGTCAGCCTTTGTGTAACGCTACACGAGGAAGGCGTAGGGGAAAACGTAGGGCAGTTGCACGTGCGAATCACGTCCTATCTTTATGCAGGTTTAATGGGTATAAAAGACACACAACCGTTCAATTGAATTCAGTCGTTAAATTGTTTCACGAAGTTGCTACAATATGCCCAGACTAGACGCAGCTACCTAGAACGGCGCCATTGGTCGTCTCCTGTTCACCGGAGCACGATTTCCAGACTGTTGCAACGGCACCAGCAATCCGGTTCAACAGCTGATCGTCAACGTTCTGACCGACCTAGGATCCCATCAGCAGCCCAAGATCGCTACATCCGGTTACTTCACCTGCGAAACCGGACCAAAAGAGCAACAGAAACAGCATCAAATATCCCAGGTCTCCGTCGAATATCGGCACAGACAGTCAGAAACCGTCTCCGTCAAAACGGCTTACGCGCCAGACGTCCTTACTTTGGCGTAGTACTGAGACGCCAGCATCGACTTGCAAGGGTCCGATGGTGCAACAGGTTAAGGGACTGGAATCTGCGAAACAGGAGGCGAGTCTGGTTCAGCGATGAATCAAGATTCCAGCTGCAGAGAAGAGATGGTCGTACACGAGTTTACAGACGCCGGAATGAGAGGTTCGCAAGGAACTGCGTCCTTGAGGTCGACAATTTCGGCGGAGGAAGTGTGATGGTGTGGGGTGCCATATCCTGTGACCGAAAAACTCAACGTGCACATTCCCTGCAACGTTAACTCCGTTCGATACACAGATGATTGACACCACATATGCTGCATGGACCTCCGTAGAGAAATTTTTCAGCACGACAACGCTCGGCCGCACACAGCTCGTGCTACGGTTGAATGTCTAGCCAACCAGAACATAACAGTGCTCCCCTGGGCCCTGTCTTACGAAGCTGGCGTAAAGTTGCGCATAGGCCTACAACATAGACCAGTTGCGACTAGGGCGTAAGTCCATAGAGCTTTAACACTGATTTACGTCCGACGTAACTTACGCCAACTTTGTAAGACAGGGTCCTGGCCGTCCAAATCACCAGATTTGAACCCAATAGAACATTTGTGGGATGATTTTGGATAGACGCGTGGGCAGTCGTCACCCAACGCCGCAAAGTCTGCAAGAACTGCAGCTAGCTCTTGAGCAAGAATGGAGGAGAATTCGGCGATTGATTGTGTTTATGCCGAGACGAGTCCGTGCTGTGTTACAGGTTAATGGTGGGCACAACAGATATTGAGGTTGCAGTGACGTCAACTGAGCGCTATGAACTTTAATGTGATGCATTTTTACATGTGAATGAACTTTAAAGTCTGAACGTTTTAAGTTTAAGTTTAAAGTCTGCCAAATTTCAGTGTAATGTGATGCTTATTTCTGTATTGAAAAAGATGTTGAAAATTCATATTTTGAAGAACAAAAATTGGATGTTGCGTTTCTTTTTTTTTTTTTGGGAGAGTATACCAATCAATTATATAGCAGGATATGTGGATAGTCCAAAAGTGTGGTTTGCCAAAAATAATCGTCAGCGTATGAAGATAATCATCCGACTGAATACGAATTCTCTACTGTTAACCTTGGAGGAAAGGTCATTTGCGATCATCCAATCTAAAGTGGGTTCGAAAAACTTTCAATTGATGAAATACGATTTCCCTGTAGAACATTTACTCAGTAACATTTACAAGCCTTTTCTAACGATAACATAATTTTTTGCCGAGAAATACACTTCAAATCCAGTCTTAAAAACACTGCCGAGTTTATTTAATGGATACGGCAGTTCTAGACTGCACGATACTGGTCCTCTGGTACCAAACGAGGCGCTAGGATATCTTGCTCGTTCGCAAGTAAATGTTGATGACAAGCTGTTACATTGTTATTACCGTTAGGACATCCGATCAATGACTCGCCATCGCCCAAGCGTGGGTACCCTTATCGCCGACCACAGGCGAGAAACACCGAGACGCAGCAGAGGGTCTTTACAAAATCAACTATACCGCGGTGTGTCTTGTCAACGATCATATGTAATTGTCTAAGGGAAATAGAACTTGTGTTCATTAAGTATAAAACCTACTTCAGCGGGCTGTTTCCAGGGAGAAATGGTTTGCATATATAGAATCCACATGTTGTCAATGACAGTCAACACAAGTCACTCTCCCACTAATGCATATCCTATTTGACAATACAAAGCAGCTATATCTAAATCTGAACAGAAAGTCGATGGTGGCCGTTTAACGTGACAAAGAGAGACGTGTATTCGTTTAGAAATACCGTGTTTGTCGGTACATTATTGATAATTTTATGTAGCAAATAATGAAACAGGCCATCAATTTTATTTACTAGGCTAAATCGTTGGTCTACTTTCTTAACTTTCAGAATTCCAGCACCCGGCTCACTTTCTGGAGTGAAAGCTTTTCTAATCAAATAGTTTAACTCAACTTTTGTGGGGTTTTTTTCAAGGTCATGGACAACTCAAGATAGAGACTTATTAAAAACATTTCATCAAGCTTAAAAAGACAACCAAATGAAGATAATTGAACCGTCTGCTATTCAATTGTTTATATAAAGATGAGGTTTCCAGATGCGAATTGGTTAGGTTTCTATCTCCTTTTTCCTACTGGATATTGAGTTTTAGTTTGGAATTATTTTTTCTTCTTTGTTTCTTTCTTGCCTCGTTTGCTGCAAACTCTCTGGCTTGCCGAATTGTTGCCTTTCTCTTGCAATTTGCCCTGTAGTTGTCTGTGTCGGGGCCTCCGTGGCTGAGTAGGTAGGGCGTTGGATGCTCAATCCGAACAGCCCTCCACTAATGGGTCGCGGGTTCGAATCCCACTCAGTCCAAATAAAATTGGACATTTTCTGATTGGATTTTTACTCGAACGACCTAAGTGGGATGGTTGCCAGTTACTAGCGGAAGGTCGTGGGTTTCCTCAGGGCATAGAGCCCAGTTTCCTTCCACAATAAAAGTTGCAACGCACGCCCCGTTGAATCGTTACTTCTCTCTATCGTCCATACCTCTTTATCCCGCCTTTCCTCTCTACATTACATCTCTGCTCAATGTGTCTGGTAGTGGTGGAATTGTCATGTAGAAAATAACGGAATCAGGCTTTAATAACACGTACTAATTTAGATTAATGGATGTGGAAAATACTAATTGTCATTACAGAACACTTTCAATTTATATCAACAACAAGTGCACTGATATATCATAACGTAAGTCAAACAAGCCTGAAAAATGTCAATGTTAAATTTTAATAGAGTATACATGTAACAATAATTGGAAAGTACAATCCACTCTCGTATAAAACCTGTTATTTTATAGTCAGTACAATATGCGATATTTCTACCATGTCATCAGTAGTATTAAAGTCGATTCAGAAAACACCTATAATACAATATAAATTGTTTTCGAAAACAATTATCTACCCGTACATGTAAGTGGCAGTTAACGATACAATAACTTCCACAAAACAAACAAAATCAAAATTGCCCATAAAAGCTTCGTTTGATCTTTCCAAATGTTTTGCCAGCTCTAGCTCAGCAACTGTTTTTGGCTTATAGACTTATTGAGACATTGTCTGACGATTATCCCCGAAAAATCAACACTGTTCTGTTCTTAGCTTAAATTAAAACGACTAAACCTTATTGAAAATGTATCATCGGTACCGTAAACTGGGGTAACTTTGAACGGCGGGGTATCTTTGAAGAACAGTCAAAGATGAACATCTAAAAACATAATTATTAACACTTTTCGTTGTATTTGTTATCAATGGTGAAAAAGCTAAAAGCATGATTATTGTCACTTTTCTTAGTATTTGTTACCGGCAAATAGCGAAAATTTAGATTGTCATCTTTGACTGTTCAAAGATACACCGCTGTTCAAAGTTACCCCAGTTTACGGTATTGTATGTATACACTACAAAAAGCATTTGTAAATGTTAGATCAACTTAACGCATCTTAGAACATTCGATTTATTAATTGATTGATTGATGTTTTATGCCGTACTCAAGATTAGTTCACTTATATTGCAGCGTTGCCAGGTTTAGTAGGGGAGGAAACCGGACTCATTGCCAGGAGAAAAACCCCCACCTTCGGCGCGTACCTGCCAACCCTTCCACATACGACGACCGTGTGAAAAATCGACTTTTTCAATTTTTATTTGGTCTGAGTATGATTCGAACCCGCGTTTCATCAAGATTGCCCTGGTGGTTTTCTAAATTCCGCAATCACAAGCTATGTAGGTGGACAGCGGCCATTTTAATATGCAAATGACCAAAAAAAAATAGATGTTGCACAACTAGACTATACGGGGAACCTGTATGGGAAATTTGATGAAGATCCGACCCGTAGTTTTCTTGGAACAGCGATCACAAGCTTAACACAAACTTGGCTTAGCTTTTAAAGAGTCACATCATATTTCTAAATTAAACTATGAATTAAATATATAAGTTTGATCAATTCCTCTCCATTTGTTAATGCCTCCATTAAACTTGTCCCAATGTTACAGCACATTCCCTGGTTTTAATCTTGAAAATACAGTATCTTGTTGAATTGTACCTCCTTCATAGCCTAATTTTAATTTTTCTTAATCATTTTAAAGTATTAACTGTGTTATATTTTCGGTATTTTTTAATTGTGCGCTGTAATATTTGATAATGAGAGTGAGTTTTTTCCTAAGCTTATAGATATACACCACCATGTAAAATATTGTAGGATTTGTCGTATTTGTTTTGGCTTAAGTAAAAACACTCCATGCAGTAAAATTATGTACACCAATGTTTAATAATAACCATCAAGAAATAGTGTAGGGTGTATTTTGTAACACTGCTATTGTCGCAAGTTCCGTACGACTTTACCGGACATAGCGCAGGGATTTTCGCGGGCGATCTAGGGTAACATTTTTAAAAGCTATCAGATAAATATAATAATCCTGACATCACGCTGTACGTGGATATATATTTTGAATTCAAGAAAACGTTAAACTAGTAACGGAAACGTAGAGTCAATTTCACGAAATAGTCCCATTTTGAAGAAAACTGGCAAAATGGCGACGTCCCTCGTCGATCCGATTCACTTTGAACTGGTCACTATAATAGGTTCCAGGGGGCGTTTCCAGTGGCTGCTAGTGTTTAAATGTGCGATGTAACTAACAATAGCTCCAGCTAAGTATAAGAGAATAATAGAAAAGCACGTAGATGCGAGCAAATGCCAGGTAAAATTCCATGGTGTTGTTGTTTTGTTGGAAACTTAAAAATCACATGATCAATTGACCTCCTATGTGAACTCTCTAAACCCATTCCAATGGATATTTCCGATAAAAATGTCGTCCAATGGCCTTAAAGGTTAAATCTGGCCTTTAGGACAAGGGTAACTTCTAATTTTAGATTTGTTCCGTACGTGTGAGTCATGTGCAAATAACGTGTATCGGTAATTATGTCTTTAAATTCCGTAGCCAACATGGAGAAGTTATTATAAGAATTAAGAACGTAATTAGCCATGTTGATCTTTTGTTGCGAAGTCGCTAATAAGTATTACATTCATTACTTCTCTCCTGGGTGTTGTTTTGAATCTCCGCCCAAGTTGTATCTTAATGATAACCCCAGCCTTTGGTCCAACAAGAGCACAAATATGCTTTTTACCGAGCGAGTCAAGGGGGGAAGCAATGTATTACTATCACATTTACTTTTATGTATTTTTGTAGCCATGGTCATAATTTAGAATTAGTGACATAGAGAGGGACGTTGAATACCAGCCAATGGTTAAGTCCACATTTATAGAGATACTATTGTCTAAAGACAGTGGTCGAAGGTCTAATTCTGGCTGAACTTTGGGCCATTTACAATGGGGACAAAGTACTGTACAAGTAAATAGCCTGTGGGTAAACTGCGTCAAGTTGCATGTTAACTGTATCAATTCAAATTGTACCATCTTCATCGATACATCGGTATCATGTTGAAGACTGTTAGTACCAAATTCAACAAAGATGATACCTATGGGCTATGAAGGACAACTGTATTAGCCAAATCACACATATGGAATATAATACAAAAGAGGTTATGTTCATCAAGTCAGGAACGGTTTTATTTTCGGAAGAACAAAAACAGTTTTTATACTATCCCTAAAGCATAAGTTTAACAAAACACGACCCTCCTTTGGCACCAAATGTATGGTGAAATATGGCAGTCCACACTCGTTAAGAATCAAACATAATTCCACTAAATTTTCGCCATGTCCTTTGTTTTACGTTTGTCTTTCGGGCACGGTCCAGATCACTCGCCATATTTAAAAAATATATAAGTATTACCATTGCCACCTAAAAAGGCGGTGCGAATTTCTCATCAAATAAACACAACATTAGCCCACCATTCTGGAAAGTCGTTTTCAACCCTGTCGGATCGTAGGGGGGGGGGGGGGGCTTGTGTCATTATGTACAGTTGAAACCCAACGTAACATTTACGCCGCACTCAAGATTGTTTCGCTTATATGGCGGCTTGGTCAGGTTTAGTGGGGTAGGAAACCGGGCTGATTGCTCGGAGGAAACCCCCGACCTTCGGCGAGTACAAGACAAGTCTTCCATGTACAGCAATCGACTTTATTCCCGCCATCTCTAAACAACGATCTAATTTATTAGATGGCAAATGTTTACATTATGGTGAATAAAGCTAAATCAAATCAATCAAAAATACTACATATTTTAACGATATTCGTCCCGGGTCATCCCTTTAAAGAATGGGAAATCTCTAGAAATACATAGGGGTTATCGTCGATAACAACCTTCAAAGTACTTTCACGTCAATTACCGCCAGTGACCCTCAAGCTAATAAAAACAGACAGAAGTATGTCCTTTCAGTGCCTTATCTGTGTAGCCATTTTTTCCGTTTTAGGATGACGTGATGTTGCAGTAGCTATTTTTAGATCAATAATGACGTATTTTTATCGCTCTCTAGTGTATAATGGTAGATTTAGGTCCAAAAAAACATGGCGACAAACTTGAAGTGGGAAGATTGTCTCGGAATATATAGGTCAGTATGCAACCGCACGTCATTTCTTAGCCAAGGCATTGGCTAAATTGCATAACATGACTACTCTATAACGCACTTAAATTTTTATTCAACAATAATTGGATAAAACTAATGAAAAAATGGTGGCGACCTTATGAATGGCCTATGAAGCTCATTCTCTATTGTAACGCCACCTTCAAATTTCAATTATTCGCTTACGTGGGGATAAAACATACATTGGACAGTTGTTTTGGACTAAATGAACTCTACTCTTTCCATCTAATCTAGTCTAAAGCTTAGATTTCCTTTTCCCTTTAAGGTGAAAATCACTCACTAACACAATATAACCAAACCTTTAACATATTATTGATAAAATTAGTTGCGTGGGAAAAAACAACACCTATAATTCCCACAATTCAAATTAGTCTGGACATACACAAACCACTGCCCGTTAACTTGGGTCAATCACGTATTTAGTAAATATACGGTTCACATCAATAACGTTAAAGTGGCATGAGCTGCCAAAATGTTGATATTTTGCCGTAAAAAAGAATGTTGAAATTATCGGTTATTTTTCTAAACACGTGTAATTCAGAAGCTTTTTAGTGCTTCTAGTCTCGAGAATGTACGATAAACTATTGTTTTGAACTAGCTTTGGCTTTGAATGAATGCATGGTCGTCCCGGTTATTTATATTTTGTTTACTTTTCGAACACTATTCCAGTTCTTTTAGGCCACATACTGTACGGATTTTCCTCATTCCAACGCTAATCATTTAGTTTTTCGATGGCCTTCAAAGCCTGTTACTGTCGTGGCCATCAGAAATTATGAAAAAAGTGTGAATTTTGGCAGCTCATGCCACTTTAAGATTCCGACCCCTCTTTCTGGTGCTTTTGTCTCCCCAAAAACTATACCCATTCTTCGATGTCTGTTATGGTAAGATAATTGATGATTCAGTTTCGTGTCAACTTTGTACGACTGTACGCATGGTAAGAATTTAAAGTCTATCTTTTATTTGAGTTGTTAAAATCGGATTAGTAGGCCTATATTCAACTAGCAGGATTTCTGAGTGGATTTTTCACTCGGTCGAGGTATGTGGAAGAGTTGCCAGGTACTCGCCGAAAGTCGGGGGTTTGCTTCGGGCAATGAGTCCTGTTTCATTCCCTACTAAACCGGCAACGCCGCCATATAGGCGAAATAATCTTGAGTACGGCGTAAAACAACAATCTATACTCTCCCAAAAAAGAAACGCAACATCCAATTTTTTTTCAAACATGAATTTTTCCAAAAATGTGTGTGAATGACACATGACAACAGGATCATGTTTTAATGTAAATGTCTTATAATTGAATTTAAGCCCCTGTTAGTGGCTGTTGATCACACGTGATTTCGGGTCAGCCTTTGTGTAACGCTACACGAGGAAGGCGTAGGGGAAAACGTAGGGCAGTTGCACGTGCGAATCACGTCCTATCTTTATGCAGGTTTAATGGGTATAAAAGACACACAACCGTTCAATTGAATTCAGTCGTTAAATTGTTTCACGAAGTTGCTACAATATGCCCAGACTAGACGCAGCTACCTAGAACGGCGTCATTGGTCGTCTCCTGTTCACCGGAGCACGATTTCCAGACTGTTGCAACGGCACCAGCAATCCGGTTCAACAGCTGATCGTCAACGTTCTGACCGACCTAGGATCCCATCAGCAGCCCAAGATCGCTACATCCGGTTACTTCACCTGCGAAACCGGACCAAAAGAGCAACAGAAACAGCATCAAATATCCCAGGTCTCCGTCGAATATCGGCACAGACAGTCAGAAACCGTCTCCGTCAAAACGGCTTACGCGCCAGACGTCCTTACTTTGGCGTAGTACTGAGACGCCAGCATCGACTTGCAAGGGTCCGATGGTGCAACAGGTTAAGGGACTGGAATCTGCGAAACTGGAGGCGAGTCTGGTTCAGCGATGAATCAAGATTCCAGCTGCAGAGAAGAGATGGTCGTACACGAGTTTACAGACGCCGGAATGAGAGGTTCGCAAGGAACTGCGTCCTTGAGGTCGACAATTTCGGCGGAGGAAGTGTGATGGTGTGGGGTGCCATATCCTGTGCCCGAAAAACTCAACGTGCACATTCCCTGCAACGTTAACTCCGTTCGATACACAGATGATTGACACCACATATGCTGCATGGACCTCCGTAGAGAAATTTTTCAGCACGACAACGCTCGGCCGCACACAGCTCGTGCTACGGTTGAATGTCTAGCCAACCAGAACATAACAGTGCTCCCCTGGGCCCTGTCTTACGAAGCTGGCGTAAAGTTGCGCATAGGCCTACAACATAGACCAGTTGCGACTAGGGCGTAAGTCCATAGAGCTTTAACACTGATTTACGTCCGACGTAACTTACGCCAACTTTGTAAGACAGGGTCCTGGCCGTCCAAATCACCAGATTTGAACCCAATAGAACATTTGTGGGATGATTTTGGATAGACGCGTGGGCAGTCGTCACCCAACGCCGCAAAGTCTGCAAGAACTGCAGCTAGCTCTTGAGCAAGAATGGAGGAGAATTCGGCGATTGATTGTGTATATGCCAAGACGAGTCCGTGCTGTGTTACAGGTTAGTGGTTGGCACAACAGATATTGAGGTTGCAGTGACGTCAACTGAGCGCTATGAACTTTAATGTGATGCATTTTTACATGTGAATGAACTTTAAAGTCTGAACGTTTTAAGTTTAAGTTTAAAGTCTGCCAAATTTCAGTGTAATGTGATGCTTATTTCTGTATTGAAAAAGATGTTGAAAATTCATATTTTGAAGAACAAAAATTGGATGTTGCGTTTCTTTTTTTTTTTTGGGAGAGTATACCAATCAATTATATAGCAGGATATGTGGATAGTCCAAAAGTGTGGTTTGCCAAAAATAATCGTCAGCGTATGAAGATAATCATCCGACTGAATACGAATTCTCTACTGTTAACCTTGGAGGAAAGGTCATTTGCGATCATCCAATCTAAAGTGGGTTCGAAAAACTTTCAATTGATGAAATATGATTTCCCTGTAGAACATTTACTCAGTAACATTTACAAGCCTTTTCTAACGATAACATAATTTTTTGCCGAGAAATACACTTCAAATCCAGTCTTAAAAACACTGCCGAGTTTATTTAATGGATACGGCAGTTCTAGACTGCACGATACTGGTCCTCTGGTACCAAACGAGGCGCTAGGATATCTTGCTCGTTCGCAAGTAAATGTTGATGACAAGCTGTTACATTGTTATTACCGTTAGGACATCCGATCAATGACTCGCCATCGCCCAAGCGTGGGTACCCTTATCGCCGACCACAGGCGAGAAACACCGAGACGCAGCAGAGGGTCTTTACAAAATCAACTATACCGCGGTGTGTCTTGTCAACGATCATATGTAATTGTCTAAGGGAAATAGAACTTGTGTTCATTAAGTATAAAACCTACTTCAGCGGGCTGTTTCCAGGGAGAAATGGTTTGCATATATAGAATCCACATGTTGTCAATGACAGTCAACACAAGTCACTCTCCCACTAATGCATATCCTATTTGACAATACAAAGCAGCTATATCTAAATCTGAACAGAAAGTCGATGGTGGCCGTTTAACGTGACAAAGAGAGACGTGTATTCGTTTAGAAATACCGTGTTTGTCGGTACATTATTGATAATTTTATGTAGCAAATAATGAAACAGGCCATCAATTTTATTTACTAGGCTAAATCGTTGGTCTACTTTCTTAACTTTCAGAATTCCAGCACCCGGCTCACTTTCTGGAGTGAAAGCTTTTCTAATCAAATAGTTTAACTCAACTTTTGTGGGGTTTTTTTTAAGGTCATGGACAACTCAAGATAGAGACTTATTAAAAACATTTCATCAAGCTTAAAAAGACAACCAAATGAAGATAATTGAACCGTCTGCTATTCAATTGTTTATATAAAGATGAGGTTTCCAGATGCGAATTGGTTAGGTTTCTATCTCCTTTTTCCTACTTGATATTGAGTTTTAGTTTGGAATTATTTTTTCTTCTTTGTTTCTTTCTTGCCTCGTTTGCTGCAAACTCTCTGGCTTGCCGAATTGTTGCCTTTCTCTTGCAATTTGCACTGTAGTTGTCTGTGTCGGGGCCTCCGTGGCTGAGTAGGTAGGGCGTTGGATGCTCAATCCGAACAGCCCTCCACTAATGGGTCGCGGGTTCGAATCCCACTCAGTCCAAATAAAATTGGACATTTTCTGATTGGATTTTTACTCGAACCACCTAAGTGGGATGGTTGCCAGTTACCAGCGGAAGGTCGTGGGTTTCCTCAGGGCATAGAGCCCAGTTTCCTTCCACAATAAAAGTTGCAACGCACGCCCCGTTGAATCGTTACTTCTCTCTATCGTCCATACCTCTTTATCCCGCCTTTCCTCTCTACATTACATCTCTGCTCAATGTGTCTGGTAGTGGTGGAATTGTCATGTAGAAAATAACGGAATCAGGCTTTAATAACACGTACTAATTTAGATTAATGGATGTGGAAAATACTAATTGTCATTACAGAACACTTTCAATTTATATCAACAACAAGTGCACTGATATATCATAACGTAAGTCAAACAAGCCTGAAAAATTTCAATGTTAAATTTTAATAGAGTATAACAATAATTGGAAAGTACAATCCACTCTCGTATAAAACCTGTTATTTTATAGTCAGTACAATATGCGATATTTCTACCATGTCATCAGTAGTATTAAAGTCGATTCAGAAAACACCTATAATACAATATAAATTGTCTTCGAAAACAATTATCTACCCGTACATGTAAGTGGCAGTTAACGATACAATAACTTCCACAAAACAAACAAAATCAAAATTGCCCATAAAAGCTTCGTTTGATCTTTCCAAATGTTTTGCCAGCTCTAGCTCAGCAACTGTTTTTGGCTTATAGACTTATTGAGACATTGTCTGACGATTATCCCCGAAAAATCAACACTGTTCTGTTCTTAGCTTAAATTAAAACGACTAAACCTTATTGAAAATGTATCATCGGTACCGTAAACTGGGGTAACTTTGAACGGCGGGGTATCTTTGAAGAACAGTCAAAGATGAACATCTAAAAACATAATTATTAACACTTTTCGTTGTATTTGTTATCAATGGTGAAAAAGCTAAAAGCATGATTATTGTCACTTTTCTTAGTATTTGTTACCGGCAAATAGCGAAAATTTAGATTGTCATCTTTGACTGTTCAAAGATACACCGCTGTTCAAAGTTACCCCAGTTTACGGTATTGTATGTATACACTACAAAAAGCATTTGTAAATGTTAGATCAACTTAACGCATCTTAGAACATTCGATTTATTAATTGATTGATTGATGTTTTATGCCGTACTCAAGATTAGTTCACTTATATTGCAGCGTTGCCAGGTTTAGTAGGGGAGGAAACCGGACTCATTGCCAGGAGAAAAACCCCCACCTTCGGCGCGTACCTGCCAACCCTTCCACATACGACGACCGTGTGAAAAATCGACTTTTTCAATTTGTATTTGGTCTGAGTATGATTCGAACCCGCGTTTCATCAAGATTGCCCTGGTGGTTTTCTAAATTCCGCAATCACAAGCTATGTAGGTGGACAGCGGCCATTTTAATATGCAAATGACCAAAAAAAATAGATGTTGCACAACTAGACTATACGGGGAACCTGTATGGGAAATTTGATGAAGATCCGACCCGTAGTTTTCTTGGAACAGCGATCACAAGCTTAACACAAACTTGGCTTAGCTTTTAAAGAGTCACATCATATTTCTAAATTAAACTATGAATTAAATATATAAGTTTGATCAATTCCTCTCCATTTGTTAATGCCTCCATTAAACTTGTCCCAATGTTACAGCACATTCCCTGGTTTTAATCTTGAAAATACAGTATCTTGTTGAATTGTACCTCCTTCATAGCCTAATTTTAATTTTTCTTAATCATTTTAAAGTATTAACTGTGTTATATTTTCGGTATTTTTTAATTGTGCGCTGTAATATTTGATAATGAGAGTGAGTTTTTTCCTAAGCTTATAGATATACACCACCATGTAAAATATTGTAGGATTTGTCGTATTTGTTTTGGCTTAAGTAAAAACACTCCATGCAGTAAAATTATGTACACCAATGTTTAATAATAACCATCAAGAAATAGTGTAGGGTGTATTTTGTAACACTGCTATTGTCGCAAGTTCCGTACGACTTTACCGGACATAGCGCAGGGATTTTCGCGGGCGATCTAGGGTAACATTTTTAAAAGCTATCAGATAAATATAATAATCCTGACATCACGCTGTACGTGGATATATATTTTGAATTCAAGAAAACGTTAAACTAGTAACGGAAACGTAGAGTCAATTTCACGAAATAGTCCCATTTTGAAGAAAACTGGCAAAATGGCGACGTCCCTCGTCGATCCGATTCACTTTGAACTGGTCACTATAATAGGTTCCAGGGGGCGTTTCCAGTGGCTGCTAGTGTTTAAATGTGCGATGTAACTAACAATAGCTCCAGCTAAGTATAAGAGAAAAATAGAAAAGCACGTAGATGCGAGCAAATGCCAGGTAAAATTCCATGGTGTTGTTGTTTTGTTGGAAACTTAAAAATCACACGATCAATTGACCTCCTATGTGAACTCTCTAAACCCATTCCAATGGATATTTCCGATAAAAATGTCGTCCAATGGCCTTAAAGGTTAAATCTGGCCTTTAAGACTAGGGTAACTTCTAATTTTAGATTTGTTCCGTACGTGTGAGTCATGTGCAAATAACGTGTATCGGTAATTATGTCTTTAAATTCCGTAGCCAACATGGAGAAGTTATTATAAGAATTAAGAACGTAATTAGCCATGTTGATCTTTTGTTGCGAAGTCGCTAATAAGTATTACATTCATTACTTCTCTCCTGGGTGTTGTTTTGAATCTCCGCCCAAGTTGTATCTTAATGATAAACCCAGCCTTTGGTCCAACGAAAACACAAATATGTTTTTACCTAGCGAGTCAAAGTGGGGTACCAATGTATTACTATCACATTTACTTTTATGTATTTTTGTAGCCATGGTCATAATTTAGAATTAGTGACATAGAGAGGGACGTTGAATACCAGCCAATGGTTAAGTCCACATTTATAGAGATACTATTGTCTAAAGACAGTGGTCGAAGGTCTAATTCTGGCTGAACTTTGGGCCATTTACAATGGGGACAAAGTACTGTACAAGTAAATAGCCTGTGGGTAAACTGCGTCAAGTTGCATGTTAACTGTATCAATTCAAATTGTACCATCTTCATCGATACATCGGTATCATGTTGAAGACTGTTAGTACCAAATTCAACAAAGATGATACCTATGGGCTATGAAGGACAACTGTATTAGCCAAATCACACATATGGAATATAATACAAAAGAGGTTATGTTCATCAAGTCAGGAACGGTTTTATTTTCGGAAGAACAAAAACAGTTTTTATACTATCCCTAAAGCATAAGTTTAACAAAACACGACCCTCCTTTGGCACCAAATGTATGGTGAAATATGGCAGTCCACACTCGTTAAGAATCAAACATAATTCCACTAAATTTTCGCCATGTCCTTTGTTTTACGTTTGTCTTTCGGGCACGGTCCAGATCACTCGCCATATTTAAAAAATATATAAGTATTACCATTGCCACCTAAAAAGGCGGTGCGAATTTCTCATCAAATAAACACAACATTAGCCCACCATTCTGGAAAGTCGTTTTCAACCCTGTCGGATCGTAGGGGGGGGGGGGGCTTGTGTCATTATGTACAGTTGAAACCCAACGTAACATTTACGCCGCACTCAAGATTGTTTCGCTTATATGGCGGCTTGGTCAGGTTTAGTGGGGTAGGAAACCGGGCTGATTGCTCGGAGGAAACCCCCGACCTTCGGCGAGTACAAGACAAGTCTTCCATGTACAGCAATCGACTTTTTTCTCGCCATCTCTAAACAACGATCTAATTTATTAGATGGCAAATGTTTACATTATGGTGAATAAAGCTAAATCAAATCAATCAAAAATACTACATATTTTAACGATATTCGTCCCGGGTCATCCCTTTAAAGAATGGGAAATCTCTAGAAATACATAGGGGTTATCGTCGATAACAACCTTCAAAGTACTTTCACGTCAATTACCGCCAGTGACCCTCAAGCTAATAAAAACAGACAGAAGTATGTCCTTTCAGTGCCTTATCTGTGTAGCCATTTTTTCCGTTTTAGGATGACGTGATGTTGCAGTAGCTATTTTTAGATCAATAATGACGTATTTTTATCGCTCTCTAGTGTATAATGGTAGATTTAGGTCCAAAAAAACATGGCGACAAACTTGAAGTGGGAAGATTGTCTCGGAATATATAGGTCAGTATGCAACCGCACGTCATTTCTTAGCCAAGGCATTGGCTAAATTGCATAACATGACTACTCTATAACGCACTTAAATTTTTATTCAACAATAATTGGATAAAACTAATGAAAAAATGGTGGCGACCTTATGAATGGCCTATGAAGCTCATTCTCTATTGTAACGCCACCTTCAAATTTCAATTATTCGCTTACGTGGGGATAAAACATACATTGGACAGTTGTTTTGGACTAAATGAACTCTACTCTTTCCATCTAATCTAGTCTAAAGCTTAGATTTCCTTTTCCCTTTAAGGTGAAAATCACTCACTAACACAATATAACCAAACCTTTAACATATTATTGATAAAATTAGTTGCGTGGGAAAAAACAACACCTATAATTCCCACAATTCAAATTAGTCTGGACATACACAAACCACTGCCCGTTAACTTGGGTCAATCACGTATTTAGTAAATATACGGTTCACATCAATAACGTTAAAGTGGCATGAGCTGCCAAAATGTTGATATTTTGCCGTAAAAAAGAATGTTGAAATTATCGGTTATTTTTCTAAACACGTGTAATTCAGAAGCTTTTTAGTGCTTCTAGTCTCGAGAATGTACGATAAACTATTGTTTGGAACTAGCTTTGGCTTTGAATGAATGCATGGTCGTCCCGGTTATTTATATTTTGTTTACTTTTCGAACACTATTCCAGTTCTTTTAGGCCACATACTGTACGGATTTTCCTCATTCCAACGCTAATCATTTAGTTTTTCGATGGCCTTCAAAGCCTGTTACTGTCGTGGCCATCAGAAATTATGAAAAAAGTGTGAATTTTGGCAGCTCATGCCACTTTAAGATTCCGACCCCTCTTTCTGGTGCTTTTGTCTCCCCAAAAACTATACCCATTCTTCGATGTCTGTTATGGTAAGATAATTGATGATTCAGTTTCGTGTCAACTTTGTACGACTGTACGCAGGGTAAGAATTTAAAGTCTATCTTTTATTTGAGTTGTTAAAATCGGATTAGTAGGCCTATATTCAACTAGCAGGATTTCTGAGTGGATTTTTCACTCGGTCGAGGTATGTGGAAGAGTTGCCAGGTACTCACCGAAAGTCGGGGGTTTGCTTCGGGCAATGAGTCCTGTTTCATTCCCTACTAAACCGGCAACGCCGCCATATAGGCGAAATAATCTTGAGTACGGCGTAAAACAACAATCTATACTCTCCCAAAAAAGAAACGCAACATCCAATTTTTTTTCAAACATGAATTTTTCCAAAAATGTGTGTGAATGACACATGAAAACAGGATCATGTTTTAATGTAAATGTCTTATAATTGAATTTAAGCCCCTGTTAGTGGCTGTTGATCACACGTGATTTCGGGTCAGCCTTTGTGTAACGCTACACGAGGAAGGCGTAAGGAAAACGTAGGGCAGTTGCACGTGCGAATCACGTCCTATCTTTATGCAGGTTTAATGGGTATAAAAGACACACAACCGTTCAATTGAATTCAGTCGTTAAATTGTTTCACGAAGTTGCTACAATATGCCCAGACTAGACGCAGCTACCTAGAACGGCGTCATTGGTCGTCTCCTGTTCACCGGCGCACGATTTCCAGACTGTTGCAACGGATCCTGCAATCCGGTTCAACAGCTGATCGTCAACGTTCTGACCGACCTAGGATCCCATCAGCAGCCCAAGATCGCTACATCCGGTTACTTCACCTGCGAAACCGGACCAAAACAGCAACAGAAACAGCATCAAATATCCCAGGTCTCCGTCGAATATCGGCACAGACAGTCAGAAACCGTCTCCGTCAAAACGGCTTACGCGCCAGACGTCCTTACTTTGGCGTAGTACTGAGACGCCAGCATCGACTTGCAAGGGTCCGATGGTGCAACAGGTTAAGGGACTGGAATCTGCGAAACTGGAGGCGAGTCTGGTTCAGCGATGAATCAAGATTCCAGCTGCAGAGAAGAGATGGTCGTACACGAGTTTACAGACGCCGGAATGAGAGGTTCGCAAGGAACTGCGTCCTTGAGGTCGACAATTTCGGCGGAGGAAGTGTGATGGTGTGGGGTGCCATATCCTGTGCCCGAAAAACTCAACGTGCACATTCCCTGCAACGTTAACTCCGTTCGATACACAGATGATTGACACCACATATGCTGCATGGACCTCCGTAGAGAAATTTTTCAGCACGACAACGCTCGGCCGCACACAGCTCGTGCTACGGTTGAATGTCTAGCCAACCAGAACATAACAGTGCTCCCCTGGGCCCTGTCTTACGAAGCTGGCGTAAAGTTGCGCATAGGCCTACAACATAGACCAGTTGCGACTAGGGCGTAAGTTCATAGAGCTTTAACACTGATTTACGTCCGACGTAACTTACGCCAACTTTGTAAGACAGGGTCCTGGCCGTCCAAATCACCAGATTTGAACCCAATAGAACATTTGTGGGATGATTTTGGATAGACGCGTGGGCAGTCGTCACCCAACGCCGCAAACTCTGCAAGAACTGCAGCTAGCTCTTGAGCAAGAATGGAGGAGAATTCGGCGATTGATTGTGTATATGCCGAGACGAGTCCGTGCTGTGTTACAGGTTAATGGTGGGCACAACAGATATTGACGTTGCAGTGACGTCAACTGAGCGCTATGAACTTTAATGTGATGCATTTTTACATGTGAATGAACTTTAAAGTCTGAACGTTTTAAGTTTAAGTTTAAAGTCTGCCAAATTTCAGTGTAATGTGATGCTTATTTCTGTATTGAAAATGATGTTGAAAATTCATATTTTGAAGAACGAAAATTGGATGTTGCGTTTCTTTTTTTTTTTTGGGAGAGTATACCAATCAATTATATAGCAGGATATGTGGATAGTCCAAAAGTGTGGTTTGCCAAAAATAATCGTCAGCGTATGAAGATAATCATCCGACTGAATACGAATTCTCTACTGTTAACCTTGGAGGAAAGGTCATTTGCGATCATCCAATCTAAAGTGGGTTCGAAAAACTTTCAATTGATGAAATACGATTTCCCTGTACAACATTTACTCAGTAACATTTACAAGCCTTTTCTAACGATAACATAATTTTTTGCCGAGAAATACACTTCAAATCCAGTCTTAAAAACACTGCCGAGTTTATTTAATGGATACGGCAGTTCTAGACTGCACGATACTGGTCCTCTGGTACCAAACGAGGCGCTAGGATATCTTGCTCGTTCGCAAGTAAATGTTGATGACAAACCGTTACATTAATTGTTATTACCGTTAGGGCATCCGATCAATGACTCGCCATCGCCCAAGCGTGGGTACCCTTATCGCCGACCACAGGCGAGAAACACCGAGACGCAGCAGAGGGTCTTTACAAAATCAACTATACAGCGGTGTGTCTTGTCAACGATCATATGTAATTGTCTAAGGGAAATAGAACTTGTGTTCATTAAGTATAAAACCTACTTCAGCGGGCTGTTTCCAGGGAGAAATGGTTTGCATATATAGAATCCACATGTTGTCAATGACAGTCAACACAAGTCACTCTCCCACTAATGCATATCCTATTTGACAATACAAAGCAGCTATATCTAAATCTGAACAGAAAGTCGATGGTGGCCGTTTAACGTGACAAAGAGAGACGTGTATTCGTTTAGAAATACCGTGTTTGTCGGTACATTATTGATAATTTTATGTAGCAAATAATGAAACAGGCCATCAATTTTATTTACTTGGCTAAATCGTTGGTCTACTTTCTTAACTTTCAGAATTCCAGCACCCGGCTCACTTTCTGGAGTGAAAGCTTTTCTAATCAAATAGTTTAACTCAACTTTTGTGGGTTTTTTTTCAAGGCCATGGACAACTCAAGATAGAGACTTATTAAAAACATTTCATCAAGCTTAAAAAGACAACCAAATGAAGATAATTGAACTGTCTGCTATTCAATTGTTTATATAAAGATGAGGTTTCCAAATGCGAATTGGTTAGGTTTCTATCTCCCTTTTCCTACTGGATATTGAGTTTTAGTTTGGAATTATTTTTTCTTCTTTGTTTCTTTCTTGCCTCGTTTGCTGCAAACTCTCTGGCTTGCCGAATTGTTGCCTTTCTCTTGCAATTTGCCCTGTAGTTGTCTGTGTCGGGGCCTCCGTGGCTGAGTAGGTAAGGCGTTGGATGCTCAATCCGAACAGCCCTCCACTAATGGGTCGCGGGTTCGAATCCCACTCAGTCCAAATAAAATTGGACATTTTCTGATTGGATTTTTACTCGAACGACCTAAGTGGGATGGTTGCCAGTTACCAGCGGAAGGTCGTGGGTTTCCTCAGGGCATAGAGCCCAGTTTCCTTCCACAATAAAAGTTGCAACGCACGCCCCGTTGAATCGTTACTTCTCTCTATCGTCCATACCTCTTGATCCCGCTTACCTCTCAACATTACATCTCCGCTTAAGCCAATCTAAACCAGTCATAAGATATTGATTACCTTGAATTGAACCACTGGGGAAAGGTGAGAATAATCAAACATAAAAGAACGGTTATGTCCTTCCTTTACACTAAATATATGTTGGATGAACGATGAAATTAACACGGACTTTTCTTCACCTCTTACAATGTGTCTGGTAGTGGTGGAATTGTCAGGTAGAAAATAACGGAATCAGGCTTTAATAACACGTACTAATTTAGATTAATGGATGTGGAAAATACTAATTGTCATTACAGAACACTTTCAATTTATATCAACAACAAGTGCACTGATATATCATAACGTAAGTCAAACAAGCCTGAATAATTTCAATGTTAAATTTTAATAGAGTATAACAATAATTGGAAAGTACAATCCACTCTCGTATAAAACCTGTTATTTTATAGTCAGTACAATATGCGATATTTCTACCATGTCATCAGTAGTATTAAAGTCGATTCAGAAAACACCTATAATACAATATAAATGGTAGTTTTGTCTTCAAAAACAATTATCTATCCGTACATGTAAGTGGCAGTTAACGATACAATAACTTCCACAAAACAAACAAAATCAAAATTGCCCATAAAAGCTTCGTTTGATCTTTCAAAATGTTTTGCCAGCTCTAGCTCAGCAACTGTTTTTGGCTTATAGACTTATTGAGACATTTTCTGACGAATCAACACTAAACCTTATTGAAAATGTATCATCGGTACCGTAAACTATGGTAACTTTGAACGGCGGGGTATCATTGAACAGTCAAAGATGAAAATCTAAAAACATAATTATTACCACTTTTCGTAGTATTTGTTATCAATGGTGAAAAAGCCAAAAGCATGATTATTATCACTTTTCTTAGTATTTGTTACCGGCAAATAGCGAAAATTTAGATTTTCATCTTTGACTGATACACCGCTGTTCAAAGTTACCCCAGTTTACGGTATTGTATGTATACACTACAAAAAGCATTTGTAAATGTTAGATAAACTTAACGCATCTTAGAACATTCGATTTATTAATTGATTGATTGATGTTTTATGTCGTACTCAAGATTAGTTCATTTATATTGCAGCGTTGCCAGGTTTAGTAGGGGAGGAAACCGGACTCATTGCCAGGAGAAAAACCCCCACCTTCGGCGAGTACCTGCCAACCCTTCCACATACGATGACCGTGTGAAAAATCGACTTTTTCAATTTTTATGGACTGAGTATGATTCGAACCCGCGTTTCATCAAGATTGCCCTGGTGGTTTTCTAAATTAAGCGATCACAAACTATGTAGGTGGAGAGCGACCATTTTAATAAGCAAATTAGCAAAAAAGATAGATGTTGCACAACTAGACTATACGGGGAACCTGTCTGGAAAATTTGATGAAGATCCGACCCGTAGTTTTCTTGGAACAGCGATCACAAGCTTAACACAAACTTGGCTTAGCTTTTAAAGAGTCACATCATATTTCTAAATTAAACTATGAATTAAATATATAAGTTTGATCAATTCCTATCCATTTGTTAATGCCTCCATTAAACTTGTCCCAATGTTACAGCACATTCCCTGGTTTTAATCTTGAAAATACAGTATCTTGTTGAATTGTACCTGCATAGCCTAATTTTAAGTTTTCTTAATCAGTTTAAAGTATTAACTGTGTAATATTTTCTGTATTTTTTGTGCGCTGTAATATTTGATAATGAGAGTGAGTTTTTTCCTAAGCTTATAAATATACACCACCATGTACAATATTGTAGGATTTGTCGTATTTGTTTTGGCTTAAGTAAAAACACTCCATGCAGTAAAATTATGTACACCAATGTTAATAAGCATCAAGAAATAGTGTAGGGTGTATTTTGTAACACGGCTATTGTCGCAAGTTCCGCACCAATCGTATTCTCGCGAGATCTCCTTTAGACGTGGCTAAGATAGACCTCCTACGACTTTACCGGACATAGCGCAGGGATTTTCGCGTGCGATCTAGGGTAACATTTTTAAAAGCTATCTGATAAATATAAAAATCCTGACGTCACGCTGTGCGTGGAAATATATGGCATCAGTACACAATTAATTTTCCATTTGCCATAATGTTAACGTTTGGCTCTGTCACTCGGTTAGAAACATTCGCCCAGCTAAAAGCCCTGGTGGAAACTCGGAACCACCCTAGAGAAGTCTGCAGTTAAAATCTTGACAGACCAATAAGGGAGAAATCTCAAGATTTTCACTTCCGAAGGGGACAGGGGTGCAGACGACACAAGTCACATTGTTGTCAGGGGCCCAATCACCCCCACGTCAGACAGCTCAATCCGCCACTTTTATTCAATCTTCACCTTTCATATATTTTTTTAGACAAACTACTACTTCATTGAGTCACATGAATACTCAAAAAAGTAGTCCTGGCTTATTGGAAGTCCCACTAAACAATGCCCAAAGATATCAACCGAAATCTAGGAACTTCATTCGTACCTACCGAGAACGGGCTAATCCTAATAGTGGACTTGCTCCTTTACACCCAGGTCAGCTTTATCCAATTTAAGAAATATTTCACCAAAGTAACCCCAGATCTGTTCGAATGATGCATCTAAAAAATTATACTTATATCTCAAAGATTTGTAGAGTTAGGCTTATATGAATAGCTCACCCCCATTGATGAAATCTTATGAAATCCGTCCAACATGTAATGGGAGAAATTAAATTTCCGACAGAGTATGTATGGATGTTCTCTTTGGCTGTACCCATGGGGCTTCTTATGGTAAATCACCATCATTCAGACCTATGAAAAATGATAAGCAAACTTTAATTGGACAATCTTGTTATTTTTTTTTAATTTTCAACTAAATTGGGGTATTTGTGTGCCAAGTTTATCTGCCGAAATGAAATCTGTGAAAAAAATAAATAAGCCAATCTGTCAAATTATATATTTTTTAAAAGTTACATGACTCCTCTTTCAACATATTAAATTGCAAGTGTCTCTTTAGAAGCGTTCTCAAGCTGTGCAAAAGAAAGTGACCATAGGTATAATCCCAAAATGCCCTCCCAGGCCACTACCAGTGGACAAGGGGAGATAATCCTGCCGTTAGTTGTGTTAGGTAGGGCTCAATCACATTCTGTCTAGACGGATATGCGTCTGCTTTACTCAACCAAGGTGAAATATCAAATTCAAAATAAAAAATGAAGCCCCCCTCACATGAGACACCAAAGATTATAACAGAATATAAATAAACTTACCCCCCCCCTCCCCAGCCCCCGTGTCCCAGGTACACACATTCAAACACTTTTTGATGTTGTTTGACAGAGCCTAAACAAGCTGCATGCAGATTGACAGTGAAGGTAAACTTACCAGTTTTGTTGTTTAATGGAAATAACATGAACCTCAGTCCACTCACATAAGTTAAAATAACACTCAAAACACGGCTATAAAAAGAAAGGTCCAGTCTCCCATCAATCATAGCTTACCTGGTGCTTAACATGAAGGGGAAACGAAAAAGGCAGCAAAATCTCTTCAGAGCTGGTAATGTTGGAAGGCCAAGAAAAACGCAAGCTAGTCCCAGTATCCTGCCCATGGCCAGTTGTTCTTGGATGGACTTGAACACAGCCACTACAGTGCGAAACACAGACAGAGATTTCCCAACAAACGCGACGGAACAAGAGAGCTGTAATCCACCCCCGAGACGATCACTCAGACAAAATAGGATAACTCGGCCTCTGCAGAAAGAAAAAAAGACAGATATTGCTTCAGGGATGAGGTTAATCGACATTGAAAGCATGGTATTTATGTGGAATGACACAATATCAAAACATCAAGAAAATTACCCTGATTGCAAACCAGTGTTCGAAATAGCCACCGAAAAGAAACAAGGTCTTGCTTGGTCATATACTTTAAAATGTAGAATTTGCAATTATTTCTCAGAGCCATACAAGCTTTTTAAAGAAGTGAAAAGTCCCAAACCTGGAAAAAATCCTGCTGCCGTCAACCTTGCTCTGCAAGTTGGACTACAAGACACCCCCATGGGAAACACAAGGGCTAGACTTCTCTTCACATCAATGGATGTCCCAGCTCCAGCGAGATCAGGTATGCACAGGACAGCTTGCACTGTGGGAGATAAAATAAAGGAATTAAATACAGATGATATGAAAAAAAGGTCAGTTTGGTAAAAGATATACAAACTCTACCAGGAAAGAACAAGGACGAGTTTGATGTAGCAATGGATGGTAGATATAATAGTGTCACAATCAGCAGTGCTAAAAAGCCTGGTCAGAATGCATCTCAGGCCATTGGAATAGCATGTGAAACCATGACAGAGAAGAAATATATTGTTTCAGCGACATTCAAAAATAAACTTTGCTGGAAAGGTGCTTGGCTGAAAGGAAGAGGGTTTGATATAAGCTGTCCGGGTGGTCACCCAGACTGCACAGCCGACACAAATCCAAATGCCCCCTGGTCAGAAAGAAAGATGGGTCAAGATATTGGGCTGGGTTTGGCTACACAGGGTGTTAAAATCAATCACGTGACAACCGACGGAGACTCATCTGCAGCAAAAGGCGTGGAAGAAGGTATAAAAAGCATATTTCCGTTGTGGAAAGTCACCAGACTTGCTGACCCAGTCCACCTTGGAAGACTTCAATTCAAAAAATGTAATAATGCTGAATTTAGTAAGGACATGTTCCCTGGCAAGACAAGGGAGGCAAAGAAGAAAATGCAGAAATTGTTTAGTCAAGACATTAAAGCCAGGTGCAGTCTAATATTCAATGAACTCATGAATTCATACAGTGGTGAGATTGACAAAATAAAGGCTGCTCTGCCGAAAGTGTTGGAAGCCACTTGTCGGTGTTATGCTGGGGACTGTTCAATGTGCAGAAGACATTCAATGGTTTGTTCGGGAGGGAGGAAAGTTAAAAAGCTGGTGGGAAAGGTCTATGTTTTTGGCAATCCATAAGCTATACAGTGTAAACATATAAAAAAGGCAAACTTGATGACATACAAGTTGAACACAGCTACCCGCCAAAAAGAAAATAGACTTTGCTTCCTTTTCAATTCAATACAGATTTTACAAATAAAGAAAATATCAAATAAAGAAAGAACTTTCCTTTAATAATTTATGTTGTTGTTGTTTACTTACCTTAGTCAGTTAATGCGCAAGCTGAGGAGACAATCGGGGTGCCCCTCATGCCCAATGCATCTACCTTGGTTGCTACATCTCTGTCTGTTGTTATTAACCCAGTGCTCTTCAAAATTTAGATGTGACGGGTTCACGCAAAGGGAGTTATGACAGAGATGAGAGCAATCCATGTGGCGACTGATGTTAAAATTACCCACATGAACCATGTGAGCTACTCGATGAGCTGGTTTTTTTAGTCCACTTGCCTGTGACAGGATCCTTTAACGAAAAAACACCATATCTCCCATTCTTGGTGAAAGGGCCTGTCCACAGCAAGCAGACACCATTCTCACCGAGCCCCGATCGCAGCCTCAATTTCCCTCTAACCACAGCCAACTGGCTGCTATTCATGTTTTTCAATATCAAATTATATTTTCAAACTGACAGAACGTGAAACTAGTGTCCTTACGCCAGTAAACTCCTAACAGTAGCACTCCACAGAGCAGCCTCTGCTGTTACTGGATTTTTTAAAAATCAAAATCACACGATTTAAATCTCTCTATTATTTTAAACCTAAAACCTTTGGAATCCCAAATTTCACCAACTGGTTCACTAGAAAAATACCTGCTTGGCTAGTATGAAAAAAATTAAATAGCTGGTATCAATAGTTTTCTGACAATGAAATGTTTGGCAGAGGTCTACACTAGGGGTTCCCTGGCATAACAGGCATCAGTACACAATTAATTTTCCATTTGCCATAATGTTAACGTTTGGCTCTGTCACTCGGTTAGAAACATTCGCCCAGCTAAAAGCCCTGGTGGAAACTCGGAACCACCCTAGAGAAGTCTGCAGTTAAAATCTTGACAGACCAATAAGGGAGAAATCTCAAGATTTTCACTTCCGAAGGGGACAGGGGTGCAGACGACACAAGTCACATTGTTGTCAGGGGACCAATCACCCCCACGTCAGACAGCTCAATCCGCCACTTTTATTCAATCTTCACCTTTCATATATTTTTTTAGACAAACTACTACTTCATTGAGTCACATGAATACTCAAAAAAGTAGTCCTGGCTTATTGGAAGTCCCACTAAACAATGCCCAAAGATATCAACCGAAATCTAGGAACTTCATTCGTACTACCGAGAACGGGCTAATCCTAATAGTGGACTTGCTCCATATTTTGAATTTAAAGGCACACTTGCCGCGAAAATCAGGAATATTGTTTACATTAAAAAAGAAAGACCATTTTCTGTATTTTCCCCAGACAATATAAGTTAGGAACTTTCTATTTTTACCAAAATTTAAAAGTTTGGACGTCACTTTGTATTTTTAATTTGAATTTAAAAATTTAAATTGTTAGGTGCCCGGAACGTAAACAAACCAATCTGCTCGCATGTGCGATGTTATGTTTCAGTCGAGTGAGTGAACTAACGGCACAGTGTAATTTTACGTAGGCCTATTTATCTGAGAAATACAGACTGACGATCGGTTAACAGCGACTGGAAAAGCCTGCTGATAATTGTTTGAGTATAAACCAAAGATAAAAAGGCCTGAAATGAGGGTAATCCAACACGAAAGTTGACCGACACTGATCGTTGTTGTTGTAATCAGGCTTCGATTCTTCGTTTGTTTTTTGTCTCATTTCTACATTCTAAAGCTAACTAGACGTGTTTTATGTGTCCTATGTTTAAGTTTAGTGTTATTAGTCGTAGTAAGCTCATGTCAATTGGTTTTCTTAGCAAATTTAAACAGACTACGGCGGCAAGTGGGCCTTAAAAAAACCCGTTAAACTAGTAACGGAAACGTAGAGTCAATTTCACGAAATAGTCCCACTTTGAAGAAAACTGGCAAGATGGCGACGCCCCTCGTCGATCCGATTCACTTTGAACTGGCCGCTGTGATAGGTTCCACGGGGCGTTTCCAATAGCTGCTAGTGTTTAAATGTGCGATGTAACTAACAATAGCTCTAGCTAAGTGTAAGAGAATAATAGAAAAGCACGTAGATGCGAGCAAATGCCAGGTAAAATTCGATGGTGTTGTTGTTTTGTTGAAAACTTAAAAGTCACATGATCAATTGACCTCCTATGTGAACTCTCCAACCCCATTCCAATGGATATTCCCGATAAAAATGTCGTCCAATGGCCTTAGAGGTTAAATCTGGCCTTTAGAACTAGGGTAACTTCTAATTTTAGATTTGTTCCGTACGTGTGAGTCACGTGCAAATAACGTGTATCGGTAATTATGTTTTTAAATTCCGTAGCCAACATGGAGAAGTTATTATAAGAATTAAGAACGTAATTAGCCATGTTGATCTTTTGTTGCGAAGTCGCTAATAAGTATTACATTCATTACTTCTCTCCTGGGTGTTGTTTTGAATCTCCGCCCAAGTTGTATCTTAATGATAACCCCAGCCTTTGGTCCAACAAGAGCACAAATATGCTTTTTACCGAGCGAGTCAAGGGGGGAAGCAATGTATTACTATCACATTTACTTTTATGTATTTTTGTAGCCATGGTCATCATTTAGACGGTTCTGCAAACATAGTGACATATAAAGGGACGTTGAATACCAGCCAACGGTTAAGTGCACATTTATAGAGATACCAGTGTCTAAAGACAGTGGTCGAAGGTCTAATTCTGGCAATGAGGACAAAGTACTGTGCAAGTAAATAGCATGTGGTTAAACTGCGTCAAGTTGCATGTTAACTGTATCAATTATTCAAATTGTACCATCTTCATCGATACATCGGTATCATGTTGAAGACTGTTAGTACCAAATTCAACAAAGATGATACCTATGGGCTATGAAGGACAACTGTATTAGCCAAATCACACATATGGAATATAATACAAAAGAGGTTATGTTCATCAAGTCAAGAACGGTTTTATTTTCGGAAGAACAAAAACAGTTTTTATACTGTTTTTTTTTAAGCATAAGTTTAACAAAACACGACCCTCCTTTGGCACCAAATGTATGGTGAAATATGGCAGTCCACACTCGTTAAGAATCAAACATAATTCCACCAAATCTTCGCCATGCCCTTTGTTTTACTTTTGTCTTTCGGACACGGTCCAGATCACTCGCCATATTTAAAAAAAGATATAAGTATTACCATTGCCACCTAAAAAGGCGGTGCGAATTTCTCATCAAATAAACAAAAAATAGCCCACCATTCTGGAAAGTTGTTTTCAACCCTGTCGGATCGTGTGTGCGTGTGTGTGTGTGGGGGGGGGGGGGGGGGCTTGAAACCCAACGTAACATGTACGCCGCACTCAAGATTGTTTCGCTTATATGGCGGCTTGGTCAGGTTTAGTGGGGTAGGAAACCGGGCTGATTGCTCGGAGCAAACCCCCGACCTTCGGCGAGTACAAGACAAGTCTTCCACGTACGGCGACCGAGTGAAAAATCCATTCAGAATTTTTTCAATTTATATTTGGTCCGAGTGGGATTCGAATCCGCGCCCGCATCGATGGAATGTCTGTGTGGGAGTAAGAGACGATCACTCTAGCCCACTGGACCACCGAGGCCCCCGACTTTCAATTGAAGCTTTTCCGCTATGAACGCTTTAGCCTTAATTTAATTGGGGAGGGGTGAACTCGTGTGTGGGATTGAGGGGAGGAAACCGGGTTCTTTATCGGAAGGAAAGTCCCGAGCTATTTCACATGGGGCGACCGAATGAAAGACCTCTCACAGATTGTATGTGTTTCTTTTCCTTTGGACTGACTGAGATTCGAATCCTCAATCTATCGAACGAAGACCTGTGTCGACGTGAATCACTATCCTGCTACCGACTAAGCCGCTGAGGCCCCTTGCTAAAAAGCCTGTTCTTTGTACCGTTCGATTGATTGATTGATTAAGGTTTAACGCCGCGCTCAAGATTATTTCACTTATATGGCGGCGAAAAGAGGTTGAATCCGACAATCCTTTATTACATCAAAAATACAAATTAACCCAAACTTGACAGAAACACAATAGTTAAAAACTGGTAAAAAAAAAATGTGTAAATTATTTTTGGGAGTATAAAAACATGTTATATCACAAAAATCTCCAAAATAACAAATGTTTTCAGCACAAGTACAGCTGTATGTCCTAGAAATATAAACAATCCATATAAATAAATATTTGTTTGCATCTTTACAAAATTGTGTAAATACATATATTATAGCCAACTAGTAATTAAAGAGTGTTTTAAAAACATATTGGTTTATACCATAATTAAAAATTTACCACAGGTTAGTCGCCTCATACGATCAAGCTTGCCTGTGAACTGTGGGCCAATTCTTATCTCCTCGGAACCCACACGGGGGTGTACCGTTCGAAACGACTAGGTTAAGCAAAATTGATAGATTGCAATCTCAAATTGATTGAATTTCTAGCCAACCAGAACGTAACAGTGCTCCCCTGGGCCCTGTCTTACGAAGCTGGCGTAAAGTTGCGCATAGGGCTACAACCTGGACCAGTTGCGACTAGGGCGTAAGTTCCTATAGTTTTAACACTGATTTACGTCCGACGTAACTTACGCCAGCTTTGTAAGACAGGGCCCTGGGCCCTGTCTTACGAAGCTAGCGTAAAGTTGCGCATAGGCCTACAACATAGACCAGTTGCGACTGGGGCGCAAGTTCATATAGCTTTAACACTGATTTACGTCCGACGTAACTTACGCCAACTTTGTAAGACAGGGTCCTGGCCGTCCAAATCACCAGATTTGAACCCAATAGAACATTTGTGGGATGATTTGGATAGATGCGTGGGCAGTCGTCACCCAGCGCCGCAAACTCTGCAAGAACTGCATCAGGCTCTTGAGCAAGAATGGAGGAGAATTCGGCGATTGATTGTGTCTATGCCGAGACGAGTCCGTGCTGTGTTACAGGTTAATGGTAGGCACAACAGATATTGACGTTGCAGTGATGTCATCTGAGCGCTATGGACTTTAATGTGATACATTTTTACATGTGAATGAACTTTAAAGTCTGAACGTTTTAAGTTTAAGTTTAAAGTCTGCCAAATTTCAGTGTAATGTGATGCTTATTTCTGTATTGAAAATGATGTTGAAAATTCATATCTTGAAGAACAAAAATTGGATGTTGCGTTTCTTTTTTTGGGAGAGTATACCAATCAATTATATAGCAGGATATGTGGATAGTCCAAAAGTGTGGTTTGCCAAAAATAATCGTTAGCGTATAAAGATAATCATCCGACTCTCCTTTTCAGCCCCGCTTAATCCCAAGTCGGCACATGTTTAATAATTCTGAATACGAATTCTCTACTTTTAACCTTGGAGGAAAGGTCATTGCGATCATCCAATCTAAAGTGGGTTCGAAAAACTTTCAATTGATGAAATACGATTTCCCTGTAGAACATTTACTCAGTAACATTTACAAGCCTTTTCTAACGATAACATAATGTTTTGCCGAGAAATACACTTCAAATCCAGTATTAAAACAATGCCGAGTTTATTTAATGGATACAGCAGTTCTAGAGTGCACGATACTGGTCCTCTGGTACCAAACGGGGCGCTAGGATATCTTGCTCGTTCGCAAGTAAAGGTTGATGACAAACCGTTACATTAATTGTTATTACCGTTAGGACATCCGATCAATGACTTGCCATCGCCCAAGCGTGGGTGCCCTTATCGCCGACCACAGGCGAGAAACACCGAGACGCAGCAGAGGGTCTTTACAAAATCAATTATACCGCGGTGTGTCTTGTCAACGATCATATGTAATTGTCTAAGGGAAATAGAACTTGTGTTCATTAAGTATAAAACCTACTTCAGCGGGCTGTTTCCAGGGAGAAATGGTTTGCATATATCGAATCCACATGTTGTCAATACAAATTTGACAATACAAAGCAGCTATATCTAAATCTGAACAGAAAGTCGATGGTGGCCGTTTAACGTGACAAAGAGAGACATGTATTCGTTTAGAAATACCGTGTTTGTCGGTACATTATTGATAATTTTATGTAGCAAATAATGAAACAGGCCATCAATTTTATTTACTATAGGCTAAATCGTTGGTCTACTTTCTTAACTTTCAGAATTCCAGCACCCGGCTCACTTTCTGGAGTGAAAGCTTTTCTAATCAAATATTTTAACTCAACTTTTGTGGGGTTTTTTCAAGGCCATGGACAACTCAAGATAGAGACTTATTAAAAACATTTCATCAAGCTTAAAAAGACAACCAAATGAAGATAATTGAACTGTCTGCTATTCAATTGTTTATATAAAGATGAGGTTTCCAGATGCGAATTGGTTAGGTTTCTATCTCCCTTTTCCTGTTGGATATTGAGTTTTAGTTTGGAATTATTTTTTCTTCTGTGTTTCTTTCTTTCCTCGTTTGCTGCAAACTCTCTGGCTTGCCGAATTGTTGCCTTTCTCTTGCAGAACGGAACCTGCAGAACGACCTATGTAGGGATGCTCACCCTGGATGGATCTGCCAGCTTTTAGTTGATACTAAAGTTGAATGGGGAAAATGTGAAATTCAAAATGAGGCTTCCAAGGTCACATGGGCTCATTTGCATACAAAAATAGCCTTTAACTGAAATTATTTTCTTGATTACATGGGAACTATTAGGATTTGTTAACAGTCATTGTACACATGAAATCTAACAACAACAGCATAAACATTCAGTATTTGGATCTGAAATACAGTGTCTAGGCCAAGCAAAAAAAAATATTTTGAGAGTCAAAGTAGCAATTCAAACAACAAGTACAAACTGATAACACCAATAAACAACAAAACATCTAATGGCTGGTGTAATTGGCATCTTTTACCTGTGTCTTTCTACAGTGATTCCATTTTAAGCTAGAGTAGAACAGGAGAGGGTCCAAATGAGGGGACAACTTTGATTTGTGATATGACATTCCTGAACAGTAAATGTGGTCCTTCATTTGAACCCTCACACTTCCTAGTGAACTTTAGGCCAATGAAAATTGTGCTCTCCTACATATAGTTTTTTTGTCCAAGAATATTGTGTGGAGAACTGAATTATGGGCATATTTGGAACTCTTGTGTGTTTAACCAGTTCTACATTAGCAAGCTGAGACTTAGGTTTGACACTTTGTTGATCTGTCCTAGAGTTTGACTGACAAGGTTTGGTATAAATGGTCAATTGTAAGGTATTTTGGCATCTGCTTGTTCATTTCCACCCATTATTTCATACAAAAAGTGTATTTAAATTTTATGCTGCACATCCCTAACCTATGTGGGATGGTTGTCAGTTACCAGCGGAAGGTCGTGGGTTTCCTCCGGGCATAGAGCCCAGTTTCCTTCCACAATAAAAGTGAAATAATCTTGAGCGCGGTGTAAAATACCAAACAATCAATCAATGCAGTTGTCTATGATATTGCCCGGCGCACGCCCCGTTGAATCGTTACTTCTCTCTATCGTCCATACCTCTTGATCCCGCCTTTCCTCTCTACATTACAACTCCGCTTAAGTCAATCTAAACCAGTCATAAGATATTGATTACCTTGAATTGAACCACTGGGGAAAGGTGAGAATAATCAAGCATAAAAGAACGGTTATGTCCTTCCTTTACACTAAATATATGTTGGATGAACGATGAAATCAGACACGGACTTTTCTTCACCTCTTACAATGCGCAGAGAGAAGGGGGAATTGTCTCAAAGAGAAGCGGTAGTCGGTACAGTGCACAATTCAGGATACTCGCGGGAACAAAATGCACAATTACAGAAGCTCGTAGTCAGAAGCATCTATGCTGGCGGGTACTGATTTTCCAGTAAGATCACAGGTACAATGAACTAGATACCCTTCAAATGTTACACCTAAACGTTACATGACACGGAGCTATATGTCGCGAAAACACCATTCTATTATCGCGGACCATTTCACACGTTTTGGCGCAATACAAGCCGGCTGATGTACGCATAACTCTATGTCTGACATCCCTGAAGAATGTATATTCCCGCATGTCTCTATAGCGTGAAACATGAAATAGAGACAACTGTCAGATTCTCCCGTACCATACGTGTTATCATATAGCCATTTACATACCGCGTAATTCCTACCCGAACACAATGATATATAGCCATTTACATACCGCGTGATTCCCACCCGAACACGATATCTCGTAAACACTTTGTCTTTTCAGAAAACATGTCAACATATACTATAACACAGTTTCGTTAACGAAAGCATCCAATGACCAGTTAAAGCTGTAGCCATAGCGGAACATGACATCGACGCAAAATCGAATTTAAGTGACTCATATATTTTTCCACCTTTCAAAATGTTTGCCAGATTAACAACTGAATATAGGCCTTTATACATGTATTTCTGGCTTTTAATGTAATTTATGTACAATATCATAGCATCGTTTTCTACCAATCGAGTTTTAGCATAAATACACTGTTTTAAATGGTTGAATTCCATATTTACCTGTGTAAATTTTGTTTTTCCTTTCAATTAAATGACCACGTTGCCAGGTATAGTGGGACAGAAAACCGCGCTCTGTGTCAGTAGGAAACCACGATCTTCACCTTTTAACTCGCACACCGGGGGCAACGGCGCGAAAACCCCCGTCAGATTGTGTTTCCCTTCTTCTTGGACAGTGGAATTTGAGCCGGCGAAGTTGTGTCTCAAACTGAGTGACTATCATTCTGCTGACAAGACCCCTAATATGTTATCGAAACAAGCTTTTTTAAATATTTATATTTCTTTGATCACAGGTAAAGATGTTTTAATAAAATAGAAAATTTATTTTAAATCGGTTTGTCTTCACCATTTAATGGCTGACACGTCTAGTAGTTATTGGGCAATAACGTCGGTGGATATTCACTTGAATTTGTTTTATACCGTTTGTTTGTATATGAGGTGATCATTCAGTTTAATCTAGGTTGTTTCATTCCCAGTGTATCAGATTGGGGCATGTGCCAATCCTACGATGGTCGAAGTTGAAAGCGAAAGGATTAAACAATTTTCTTGACGGCCGCGCCGAACACAAAAGTTATTTTGTGCATACAACATAGTACCTGAGACCGGTTGCACTAAAGTCAAGTCTGACTTAACTATACCGTAGTTAGATTTCTTTGTTTAATCTACACCCTTAAGCCTGAATTAAGCTAAGTTAATACACCTTTGCTCAACTGGCCCGGATGTCGTTGTTGTTGGCCAAAACATTTCGGAAAAAAATATTTTAACATTAGATAGACCTTTAACATTTTTCTACAGTAGTGTGAGTTAGAAGCCCTCTATTGATACAAACTGCCGGTGATAAATTTTAAGGCGGCGTAACATAAAGCGTAAGTTACGTAAGGATCCCGACCAGATTCCGTGATATCCGGGGATATTCAGTGGAGTGAATGGTGTAGTGAAGACGTGTTGTCAGTAGCTCCGTTTGATTCGACTAGTTTGAACAGTTATGTTAGTTCATAACGTCGATATTGTATAATTCTACGTTTGGGAAGGCTTTTGAAAGAAAGCATTTGTAAAATTAGTTTTTTTTTTTGGTAAGGATTTTGACTTTTCTTCAGTTAAAATCTACATATTGATCAGCGTACTAAAAGCTTAGCGGTGGTGCAGTCTCCGTGGCTTCCAGCTTGAGCCAGGCTTTTAGGCTTAAGCATTGTCATTGGTGCCTAGTGACACCAATTGTTCACTCCGCTGTTTTCATTTCATTAGCTAGTTGACTGTGAGGACTTTTCACTTGGTATAGACAGCAGGTCTAGCAAGTCGTTTATTTCTTATCTTTCGTTTACAAAGAACATACACACTTTTACAAACAGCATTCATACAAGGGTACATACAATTTGGGGGATTACAGTTTATTTTTCAAGTTAATTTATTTGCTTTGCTGGGAACTAGTCTGCAACTAATCGCGTTCAGGCAGATTTCCATTTGTATTTTTTTTCTCTTATCCCTCTTGTAAAGGCTTGAATATCGGGTTCGAAATCGCCCTTTCCCCACTATTTGAGCACTAACTGTGTTGTAATAACATTCACTGCGAATCTGCACTTAGGTTTTAAAACTTTAGTAGTTAGGACAGTATAGTGTATATAAGTCAATTATGGGCGATGAGGAAGAAGACAGTATGGAACTATCACAGATAGAAAGAGGGGTAGAACTAGATCTGAAAGTAGAGATAGAGAGCAGGGGGGAAAATCGTAGTCAAATAGCAACTCCCAAGAAAGGCAAAGAAAAAGTCTCAATGTTTTGATGTCATCAGTAGATGGCGTTCAAGTAGGTAAATTAAGCCCAAGTCAGTTTGACCAAGCTCTATACTCTGCTGTAGGAAACGTAAAGGTAGTCAAAAAACTTATGTCTCAAGAGTTGGTCATAACATGTAACAGGTTAAAAAAGGGTAAAGATAAAACACCGACTAAGTGTATGCTTTTATATGTTGATTGTGAGAAAATTCCAGACCAAGTGACGTTGGGATACGAATTATTCAAGGTAAAGCCTTACATACCTCCAGTAGTTCGCTGTTATCGATGCCAGCGATTTAATCACATAGCTTTGGAGTGTCGTAATAAACTCCGATGCCCTCGTTGTAGCGATAATCACGAATATAAATATTGTCCGAACATAGACTCACCTAAATGCGGGAATTGTTTATTTTCGCACAGCTCTAGTTATAGAGGTTGCCCAAAATTAAAGGAAGCTAATAGAGCTCAATTTATCAAAGTCACGGAAAAGGTGTCCTTTGCCGAAGCCCTAAAGTGTGTACGTAAACAAGAAGCCGAGCCTTTGAACTGTTCCCAAAATCCAGACTTTGACGAATCTATCTGGGACCTGACCCCCACATCACCTCCAGTTCAGAAATTTAAACAACCCCCAGTCATCACTTGTACAGATCCCCTCCCAAAACCTACTCAGATATCAATAAGTACAGATATTTGCCATTAGTTCTTAATCTCAAGGTTAACTGCTCCCTATATGCAGATGATGTCGCAATATGGTACAGTTGAAGAAATATTCATATGGTCCAAATGCATATCCAGCAAGCAGTTAATGACGTCATTAAGTGGAGTAAGCTGTGGAGCATTAGATCTTCCTCTACTAAGTCAGAAACTGTATTGTTTACTAGACGACATGGACAGTTACAAAAACTAGTTAGATCTAGGCTTGACTATTGTTCGGAATCTTACTCGTCAACATCACTGTCAAATAAGAAAAGACTTGAATAACTCTGCAACATCTGTATTTGATTCTGTGGAATCTGATTGTCTTGTAAATAACAATAACCAAGGAACAACACCTTTCAATATACGGGCTAATCATATTTTGAACGAGGTGGGTTATACTGAAAAGTCAATTTTAACTTCTCGGGTTACACCGTTTCCTCCGTGGCGATTACTTCCACTAGTGGTATATATGGATTTACACTGGCAAATTTTGAAATCAGACCCTCCCTATATTTCAAAGCATTGTGCTGTGGAATTCCTAGATAAAAACTTTAGTACCTATTTACAAATTTTCACTTATGGCTCAAAGTGCCTGAAAGTGGAAGAGGAGCGTTTGTCATCCCCGAGGTAAAGTATAGTAGGAACTTCCGACTGACTGATGACGTGTCTGTTTTCTGTTCAGAGCTTTTGGCAATTTTCATGAGCCTTCAGTTTTTGTCATCCTCTTGTTTTAGAAATTATACATTTATATACAACTTTATTTAAGGAAGGAGTGAGCGTAACATTTACATGGGCACATGCTCATGTAGGACTAAGAGGAAATGAGCTTGCTGATACTACGGCCAAACAAGCTACATGTATTTTACATACTAGCATATCCATCAGATTTCCATTTACCGTTACCGATATATTACTTAAGGCTAAGTCATATTTTGTGAATCAGTGGCAGAAACAGTGGAATGATTCTGAAAAGGGAAGGTTTTATTTCCTTTTTAATTCTGGAATTTCATCACCAAAGCTTAATTTCCCCACTCGTCTAGCTGAGGTTATGTTCCACAGACTCCACTCAGGTCTTATTCCCCTAAAATCTTACCTAATCAGATTCCATCTGTCTGACACAGACTTGTGTGATGTTTGTAATATTCAGGAAACCTTAGAACAGTTTTTGTTTAACTGCATCAAGTGTGCTTATCAAAGAAATGTTCTTTTCACCGATCTTATTGGTTTGGGTATTAGTCAACCCAACATGGACAATGTTCTAGGCCCTTCTAAAAATACCTACAAGGTATATCAGGCTGTAGCTAGATATATTGTAAGTACCCACCGATTTTAATATTAACGTATATTTATATGAGTGTATATACATTGTGTTTACGACAGTATAATTATCAAGTGACACCTGACTAACAAATATCGACCTATCTGTCTATCTTCCCATTTCTCGCCACTGTATATGTAAATGGTATAAGGGTGTAAGCTCAATTGTATTGCATGTTTTAACATCTTAAGAGGTCAAGTAGTTCTCAATCATACTAACATATACTCCTGTACAGAGACATTCAATATATTGTTATATTGTGTTCAAATATCACAGTTTTCTTAATCGCTCAAGGTAATAATTACTCACTAGTATGGCTTACATCATTCAAACGAATGGACGCGCCAATAAGCTAAAACAACCAACCGTGATATCCGGTGACAGCCGGAGTTATAGCCTATGTTTTCTATTTCAGCGGTAATCATTTAGGTTTTTAGTGCACTATGAATGCTGGCCATTTGCCTGTTGATGCCACTTTTAAACGTAATCTCTCCACTTTACCGTGAACACTTTGCACATCGTGAAACGCCTGTGCAATTTAATTCAGGTTTTCCAATTTACACAGTACCGTAATATACATGTACAAAAAGCTTCATTAACAAAGCTTCAACAAAGCTTCATTAGAATTTCGTGGAGACGAATTCCACTCGGATGTCCCCAATTATAAGTCGGCGACAGTGTCTCAGTCCGACACAGAACTTCCATGGATGGGTCCCGGGTTCGAATCATACTCAGGCCAAATAATGATTTCTAAAGTTCTGAGAGGATTTTCACTCGGTCGTCTTGTGTGGAAAGGTGCCCGATACTCGCCAAAGGTCGAGTGTTTCCTTCGGACAAAGAGTTCGGTTTCCTCCCTCACCCTCCACTAAATATGACAACGTCGCCATATAAGTAAAAATAATCGTAAATGAGGCGTAAACCAATTAATTTAAAATAGCTCAGAAAGACGAGATTGTCCTTATACGTCGACTCTCCGAACAAAAAAGTGTGGGTTCACTTGATCGATCCTCCTTGCGGAAGGGTGGCCAGATACCTGCCGATGGTCGAGAGTATCCTTAGTGAATAGGGTCCTGCTCCCTCTCACTACCAACCCTGGCACCGTCGCGGCGAATGTGAAATCTTGGGTCGAATTCGATTATGCATTCGGCATACGTCGAACACGGGAAACTGTAAACCTATGACTTTCTTCAGCCGACAATTTGTGTATCATGTGACAGATTTACTCGCGCCACGTAAAGCCCATTTAGCCAGGGTGCACTCGGAATTCAAGAAGGCGCGCATGCTATTCCAATGCAGATAAACACGTAGTCATGGTAACCTTGACGTTTGCTTACTTCCGTTAGTGTCTGAACGTTTGCGCTTAACACTGAAGAGCTCTTTTTAACACAATTAGAAACTTGTCTCCATGGTGATTTTAAACAAGAAAATTTCCCCGTTGCGCGTGTGTTTAGTGTTCATAAATGAAGAGCAAACACATTTTGCTTACGTCAGACATTACCCTCCACGTGCGCCGAATACATAATCGAACTCAACCTTGAATAGGACGTTAGATACCAATTAACCAATCAATCGAGAGCTGACTCGTCTGCAATATGGTACTGTTTACATTGCAGTTACTCTTAACTCGATAGATAAAGGCTACTAGCGCAAGACTTGTATTGTCCATCAGGCGTATTTTCTATATACAGCTGTTTGATGTTGACATGTTATGCAATGTAAACCAAAGTATTTGGACAGCAACTAATTTCTTTCAGACTTACCAAAAGCAAAAAACACAAATCCATTCATTGACATTGACATCAATTGTCAATATTTAGGCGTATTTTGTCCAGCGTTTCTATTAATTGAGAAACAGGCCGAACAGCCATTACAAGTTCGTTGGAAAAGTACGAGTGAGTACAATTAAATGCAGCTCATAGCGTTAACTTGATTGTTTTGGGAGAATAGTTCTATAAATAGATCTTTAAACAATAATATGTAATTCTAAATTCTAATGTATTATCGATGAGCGTGAATCTAATTAAATTGACTTAATGCCAACCATTTCCTGGGTACCATTCGCGACATCCATTCGCCAGCAACCATTATTTGGTTTCCATTTGCCCGCAACCATGCGCAGCAACCCTTCGCTGGGTACCTTTTGCTCGCAACCATTTGCTGGGTACTAGTCGCGGCAACCGTTCGCCAGCACCCCTTCGCTGGGTAATGTTCGAAAGCAACCATTCGCTGGGTACCATTTGCCCTCAACCCTTCGCTGGGTAGCATTCGCCAGCAACCCTTCGCTGGGTACCATTCGGGACAACGATTCGCTGGGTACTATTCGCCAGCAACCAATCCTTACCTGCCATTCGTTGCATGCCATCTGGGATTGTTCAACCATTTGCTGGCAACCATCCGCTGGCAACCATTCGCCGACAACCATTCGCTGGCAACTATTCGCTGGTAACCATTCGTTGGCAACCATTCGTCGGCAACCATTCGTCGGCAACAATTCGTCGGCACCCATATAGGGACCTAGAAATAAGCAAACTGTTAATTCTTATCCCATTATGATTTCCAAACGTTTATTTACCTTTCAAGTATAACCAATTCTTCTGTTAAAGTGGCATGAACTGCCAAAATGTTGATAATTTTCCATTTAATCATAATGTTGAAATTATCGACGTGTAATTTAGAAGTTTTTCAGTGCTACCTATCTCGAGACTGTATGCTAAAGTGGCATGACTGGCAAAATTCACACTTTTTTCATAATTTCTGATCGTCACGACAGTAAGAGGCTTTGAAGGCCATCGAAAAGCTAAATGATTGGCGTTGGAACGAGAAAAATCCATTTACAGTATATGGCTTATGCGAACCGGAATAGTGTTCGAAAAGTAAACAAAATTTAAATAACCGGGACCATTCATTCATTCTAAGGCAAAGTTAGTTCAAAACAATACTTTCTCGTACATACTCGAGACCAGAAGCACTAAAAAGCTTTTGAATTACGTCTTGAGAAAAATAGCCCATAATTTCAACATTCTGTTTCAACGTCAAAATATCAACATTTTGGCAGCTCATGTCACTTTAAAGTAGTGTTTTGAACTAAATTGGTATTGGATGAACGTTCATCCTATTGTTTTGTGTTAACTTATGGGACAACTATGGAAGCCGAATACGGACATATTATTCTCGAGCTTCGCGACCCCGCCAGACTCACCAAAGCAATTGATTCGCGACTTTCTCTACCCCGCTAAACTCGCCAAACACGCTAATCAACTTAATAAAAAAATACTATTTTTATGAAACATTTCATTTTCGTCCTTCGCTACCTTGGCGAGGCGGGCGGCGGCAAGAAGGTCGCGATTCGCTACTTTCATTCGCTACTTTCTCTACCTTGGCGGGGTCGCCAAACACCCCAAGGTCGCGAAACACGGTAATAAAAAGATAGTATTTTTTTGCAATCCCGAATCGCGACCTTCGCGTGCTTGGCGGGAAGGGACGCGAGGGTCTCGAAAGTCGCGAAGGTCGCGAGGGTCGCGAAGGTCGTCAATCACGCCTAAGCCAAGATATACATCAAGTCCACTCAACAATTTGCTAGTTTGGAGACCTCCACATGGTTGGCGACCTTCGCGTGGTTGGCGACCTTCGCGTGGTTAGCGACCTTCGCGACCCCGCCAAGCACGCGCAAAGTCGCGATTCGGGATTACAAAAAAATACTAACTTTTATTTAGCGTGTTTCGCGACCTTGGCGTGTTGATTAGCGGGGTTGGCGTGTTTGGCCAGTTTTGCGGGGAAGAGAATGTCACGAATCATTTGCTTTGGCGAGTCTGGCGGGGTCGCCAGGCACGCGAACTAAAATATCCGTATCCGGCTTCCATAGACAACGCTTCTGTCTGTCAATCAGAATTTTAGAAAACAGTTCAAATTTTGCCAGCCTCAGTGAATTGGAATTAAGCCCTAAACATCCATGCACTATTCACACTATTAGCGGATGGCCGAGGGGGTGGTTTGTTAGAGAGATGAATACCTACGCCGTTACATAAACATCATCAATAATATGTGTGAAACGGAAAAGATGATCACAGATCGATATGAAACTAACAATAGCTCAATTAAGTGGCAATCGTTTGTGCTATTTAAACTAACAATAGCTCAATTAAGTGGTAATCGTTCAGCCTTATTTATACCGATTTAGCCTCTATTGAAAGACCGCATCGCTGTATTCACGATAATAAAAAGCCGCCAGCATGGAGTTGTTTATCCCGAAGTGTCGACAGGTAAAGAGATAAAGCTATAAACTAAGCCATTCCCCAAACATTGGTTGGAATAATTCTTTGAATCTTTAAATCTTGATTAAGGCGTAAGCCTCACTGATTTTTGCTTAATATGTCATAAAATGTACAAAATTGTTTACACTTAATACTACTGTTACATGGCGTCCATTTAGCATAGAGTAGACGAAGACAAATGGTTTTCCATAAGGCCATGTGACTGACTAATGGAACTATAAGTGTCTAAGTATTGTTTAGCAGCCATTCGACGTTTAAGAAAAGCTATGAGTCAGCAGATCAGCTTGGACAAATTCTTCACCAGTATCTCTAATGTTCAATTTGCCAATAATATTTAATCCACTACAAATCATCAACAGCCATTCGCCAACAACAATCTGTCGGAGGCAATATGTCATCAAACATTCGTCAGCAGTTGTTCGTGAACACCGTCAGCAAAAATTGTTCGTGAACACCGTCATTAGTTGTTCGTGAACACCGTCATTAGTTGTTCGTGAACACCGTCAGTAGTTGTTCGTGAACACCGTCAGCAGTTGTTCGTGAACACCGTCAGTAGTTGTTCGTGAACACCGTCAGTAGTTGTTCGTGAACACCGTCAGCAGTTGTTCGTGAACACCGTCAGTAGTTGTTCGTGAACACCGTCAGCAGTTGTTCGTGAACACCGTCAGCAGTTGTTCGTGAACACCGTCAGCAGTTGTTAGTGAACACCGTCAGCAGTTGTTCGTGAACACCGTCAGCAGTTGTTCGTGAACATCGTCAGCAGTTGTTCGTGAGCAACCTTTTAAGAAAAATCAACTAACGCTTGATCTACCATGGCACATCGTTCCACACAACGTTTTGACAGTTGTCCGGAAGTCCCTTATGCGAATGTACCGTGGACCAAAATGAAAGTGGTTCAGGCGATTGACAACTGAAGAAAGTTAGTTTTTAAGGCAAAATGCAATTTTCAACCAATGAAACATTGCGGCATAAGTTTAATTAGACCAAAACGGTCTTCTGGCTCTCAAACCAGTATCCCGTATTTGTGCGAATATCGGACACCCATCTGGGATGTATGAGTACAATTTCGAAATCCTAATGTTTATAAACAAAACTACCTTGAACTATGTACCTCTGAGATTGATATCAGCTGAAAGCTCTTTTTTACACGTTTTAATTGAGCAATTAGCTAATTCTTTTTCAACAAAATTTTGCCTACAGTTATGTACTTCTTTAAAGTGGCATGAGCTGCCAAAATGTTGAGATTTTGACGTTAAAACAGAATGTTGAAATTATTGACTATTTTTCTCAAGACGCATAATTCAGAAGCTTTTTAATGCTTCTAGTCTAAAAAATGTGCGATAAAGTATTGTTTTGAACTAACTTTGGCTTTGAATGAATGATTGGTCGTGCCGGTTATTTAAATTTTGTTTACTTTTTTAACACGTTTTCGGTTCGTACGGGCCACATACTGTATGGATTTTCCTCATTCCAACGCCGAGCATATAGTTTTTTGATGGCCTTTTACTGTCGTCACGATCAGAAATTATGAAAAAAGTGTGAATTTTGGCAGCTCATGCCACTTTAAATTTACTGTCCTCCACAACAAACTTGAGACAAAACACAGCAATATTCTAAATTCCCCAGTATATAAATAATAATAATAATAAAATAATTTAAAAACATTAAAGGGGCATGAGCTGCCGAAATTCACACTTCTTTCATAATTTCTAATCGTCACGACAGTAAGAGGCTTTGAAGGCCATCGAAAAACTAAATGATTGGCGTTGGAATGAGGAAAATCCGTACAGTAAATGGCCTGTACGAACGGAAAACGTGTTCGAAAAGTAAACAAAATTTAAATAACCGGGACGACCATTCATTCATTCTAAGGCAAAGTTAGTTCAAAACAATACTTTATCGCACATTTTTGAGACTAGAAGCAATAAAAAGCTTCTGAATTATACGTCTTGAGAAAAATAGCCAATAATTTGAACGTTCTGTTTTTAAGTCAAAATATCAACATTTTGGCAGCTCATGCCCCTTTAAGCTAAATTTAATCTTTGATGACATTTCTTGTGAATAACCGATTCTATAATTATAAATTTTGCTTACTTCTGGACAATGATCATTTCACCTATTAGCAGATTCAACGAGAGGTTAATGCTTCTGAGCTGTCCGGTTATTATCGGCATAATACGTGCGGACAGAAAATATGATTCGGCTATAGATCGATACTCATCGATCTCTATAAAGTACCTAATGAGGTGTTAATAGATTAGTCTGGTTTACACTCTTTTGGATGTTTTTTCGTAATTCCTTATCGGTTCTATTAAAACTATATGGATACAAGTTGATTGATTGATGTTTTACGCCGCACTCAAGAATATTTCACTTATATATGGCGGCGTTGCCAGGTTTAGTGGGGGAGGAAACCGGGCTAATTGCCAGGAGGAAACCCCGACTTTTGGGATCTGGCAACTCTTCCACAAACGGTGACCGAGTGAAAAATCCCCCCCAAAAAAATTTTCAATTTTTATTTGGCCTGAGTGGAATTCGAACCCGCGCCGCATTGATGAAAGGTCTATCTGGGACTGAGGGACGATCACTCTAACCCACTGGACCACCGAGTCTCCTCGACACAAGTTGAGCTACACGATACAACTCCGGCCATTCCCTTCAAGAAAGAACCAGATCATTCTAGATCATACAGTTTCCAGAAGTGATCTGGTTCTTAAAGTGGTTGTTGCGTGGCATAAATTGTTTCCAGCGAGGCGTCGTTAGTGAATGGCTGTCATTGAATGGACGCTGGAGAATGGCTGTTAGCGAATGGCCCGAGGCAAATGTGGCTGTCGATGGTTGACCTTGCTTATATAAAGAATCCAAACATAAACCCAGTTTTTCCTCCTCTTCCCTGCATCCGTCATTGGCCCAACTTCTGTGCTTCAAGCAAAGATGTTATCTACATAGTCAGAAGTTTTAACTAAAGTATTTGATAAACAGATTTACATTACTTTAGTTTTAATGTAATATTTCATAATGATGGCGGTCAATGATAAATACTCGGTAAAAGTTACGAAATTATTTCCTTAGTATTAAAATGCAACCCAAATCAAGCTGCACATTTCGCATCAATCTGACCATATTGATATAAATCGATTCGTATCGAACTGTTATCGTCTTTCCGTTCACACTTATTATTACCGATGTTTAGCTAACGGTTTGACAGTGATTATCTCCGTATCGCTCCACATCGCCCTATAAGCATCAATTAGCGGCCAATTATTATATTGAATACGGCCCAATTGCTGAAAGACCCACTAACCACCATTGTTGAATAGCTGAGGGTTTGATGCACCTTCCAATAGCCGGGATGCAAAACAGGAATTGTGTTGTATATGAAAACAATCTAGCCGTAGAGCCCCAAGATGAATAAAGAGCGACAAGAAAATCTGGTTATAAACGTTTTTTTTTTCCTAATATGTTAATAAATATCCTTTCCTCTAATTAAAAAAGGCAGATTTTTAGAGAACTTCTTTCTCAGATGTATGTTGTCCCTTTACTTTTAGGTCTAGTAATAGGTGATTTGCCAATTACTTGCAAATGACGCAATTTAGCGACGTCACAATCACTGCCCAAAATGGTAGACCGGAAAAAAGCATGCGTCTGTTTTTAACTCCAAATTTTCAGCCTTTTTATGTAAAAATAGAAAGGATACCCGACAGTGTGACAGTGTATGACTGAAGGAATCAATGCGTAAAAGTAGTGCAAGGAACGGGAGCTGGATTAAAAATGCCTGAAGTCTAAATGGAAACTGGGCTTATCCGGTCTAAAATTGGAGATAAGACGTCATGTTATTGTTGCGCGAAAAACTGACAAACGGTCTAGTGCATTTAAACTGACAGGGCCTGCCAAATCGTTGATAACAATTCGTTGAAACAGAATTTGCTAATTGCTGGTAATTTTTATCAAGAATTACAAAAGAGTTTCCCTCCAATAAATGTAATCTTGTGGCTCTGCGGTTAGATTGTCGTTATATGCAGCAAAATTCCTGTTTTACATCCCGGCTATTGGAATTGTGTCCATCAATAGCCCACACCTTCAGTTTCTACGTCAGACCAAGTAAAAACTCGTCGCAATCTAAAATTAGAAGTTACCCTAGTCCTAAAGGCCAGATTTACATTGAAATGGGGTTGGAGAGTTCATATGGGAGGTCAATTGATCATGTGACTTTTAAGTTTTCGACATGACAACAACACCATGGAATTTTACCTGGCATTTGCTCGCATCTACGTGCTTTTCTATTATTCTCTTACACTTAGCTAGAGCTATTGTTAGTTACATCGCACATTTAAACACTAGCTGTCATTGGAAACGCCCCGTGGAACCTATCACAGTGGCCAGTCCAAAGGGAATCGGATCGACAGGGAACGTCGCCATTTTGTCTGTTTTCATAAAAATGGGACTATTTCGTGAAATTGACTCTACGTTTTCGTTACTAGTTTAACCTTTTATTAAATTCAAAATATATATTCACGTGCAGCGTGATGTCAGGATTTTTATATTTATCTGATAGCTTTTAAAAATGTTACCCTTGATCGCACGCGAAAATCCCTGCGCCATGTCCCGTAAAGTCATACGAGGTTTATCTTAACCAAGTCTAAAGGAGATCTCGCGAGAATACGCTTGGTACTCGCCGAAGGTCGGGGGTTTCCTCCGGACAAAGAGTCCGGTTTTCTCCCCAACTAAACCTGACAACGCCGCAATACAAGTGAAATAATCTTGAGTGCGGCGCAAAACATCAATCAATCAATCAGTTTCTACGGGTTAGTGAATTTACCGATATTTTCTATTTCACCATCAGTACTTAATATTTTCATGGTACATCAAGCCCTCAAGTTCTTCTACATTATCAGAATTAAAGGAAAACAAAGATAAAATGTTTGCAGCTCATGTCACTTTAACAAAGGCGAACAGTGCAATAAGTATGTACCGGAGAATGGCTACCAGAAAATGATACCTGTGATGCCGAACGTAAACAAGATAAATGACTACACCTATATAGCATATAGATCAGAACAGCTGTTGATCTGGCATACAAGTTTGAAAGGTAAAAAAAATATAGGTCACTTAAATTCCATTTTATGTGAACGCTAATGTTGTGCTAACTGCAGCTTACACTGATCGATGGATGTTTTAGTTGACAAAACTGTATTATTTTAGAAACGGTGACATGTTTTCTGCTTGGACTAAATGCACATTGGATATGTTCACCGGTAGGAATCACGCGGTGTATGTATGACTATAAAATAACAGGGATTTTGTGCGGGTGAAGATAATAGATTGTTGTTTCATGCAAGCGCCATATGGAAATATTTCAATCTGCTGGGAAGTCAGACGTACGCATTTTTACCTAAGTCTGCTTGTGCTGCGGTAATTACGTTGTGTTTTCCAACAGCTCCGTGTCGTGTGACCTTCAAATGACATTTAAACAATCTGCCCGGCAAAGAATCGTACAATTGAGTAATTTTATCCAACTTGATTAATACAGTTGTTACATTTGGCTAACATCTTTGTTGTAATTTACGCCTAATTCATCTATTTCCAACGTTTTTGTTTTCTTACATTGTATGAAGTGCTTACTTAACATTTCCACTCAGAAAAGAATAGCTATTTTACTCTTCACACTGTAAGAGGTGACGACAAGTCCGTGCCGGATTTGAAAATTCACAGAACACTTATTGTAACCCAAGCAAATACATGTTCTTTGAGACTTGATAAATCCAATATTTCCCCAGTGGTTCAATTCAAAGTAATCGATAGCTGATGACTTGTTTACATTGACTTAAGCGGAGATGAAACGTAGAGAGGAAAGGTGGGATCAAGAGGTATGGACGATAGCGAGAAGTAACGATTCAACGGGGCGTGCTGTAGACAAAGATCATAGACAACTGCAGGGCAAGTTACAAGAGAAAACCGACAATTCCAGGGGAAAACATCTGCTCTCGCCGCTGCCTGATGGATTAATGAAGAACCGTAGATTACAAGGAATTCCAGCCCAGAGCTCGACAGAGACTAGCGGTTTGGGTGAAACACTCACCTCGGGCTTTTCCTCACAGGAAAGCTTGCATAGTAAGGACGAGCGATCGGGACAGGATGACGGCAGTACCTCGGTCGTTAATCAGTCGAACAACACTAACTCTCCACGATTACCTTCACACGGCACATCACTCATTGGTAATTATTCGACATTTGCTTCACCACCTGTCTTGTACGTACAAGCTGAGGACAGAAGCTGGCTTCCACTTCATATACATCCGGACTCAAACGTCCACCCAAGAGGGCCAGAGGGTTTGACTCGCCGCCGTCGCTCTTTTGAGGCTGCGATCGAAATGACAGGTACAACTGGTTGGAACAGAGGCAGTTCGCCAGCTGCTGCCAGCAGTTTGCCAAATCGAAACCTGTATGAGGGGAACACAAACAATTTCGATGATCTGTTCATAGCGAGTGGTACAAACAATCCTAACAGGGGACACGATTCCACAGTATCTCCATTACGGACTAACACAAGATTTTACCCTGAGCAAATGACGACCTCCGCGGGTAACGGTCTTCCGGCATCCTCGGGACACGGGTACACAAACCCTCCTGCCATAGGATTACAGCCCGAACCAGCAGAAGACTCTCGAAGTCGTAGAAGCTCAATTAGAAGCATATCATCACTAGGCGCGGGTTCGTTTCGTTCACGAAGTGGCTCAACTCGCAGCTCAAAGAAATTTCTTGGGAAAAATACGGAATCTAGGTGGTTGAGTTGGTCAAATGATCGTCGATTATCATATCGGAGAAAACTAGATATGATGGAACAAGAGGCCCAAGAAGAGGATCGAATTCCAACTCCAGTGAAAAAAGCACGAAAAGAGTGCCTTAAATTTGTTCACCCGGATTTAGAACATAAATATCTGTCGGCGGAAGATCTTAAAGATCACCGCAGACAGCAACAAGTGCAAGAACAATATTTCTATGGAATGTTAGAAGCTAAAAATGGCGAGGGATTACATCTTACTATTAAGGAGTGGCATTTACTTGTGGCTTACTGGGATCATAAAGTGTTTAATAACGGCCGATATGTCGGGGTAATCTTCAGTTTTATTGGCCTTCTTCTAACTGTTATTGCCCTTACTTATCCAGTTTGGATGACTTATACGGATGTACCCGAAAGAGGTAGGTTGGTTTATTTTACTTTACCATTCCGACTGCCATTTTATTGCAACAGGGCTCCCGTCATCCGAGCCCGAAAAAGACATGAGCTGCTCAGAAAAGTTTCATTGAAACAGAATTAGATCATTATCTGTCATTTTTTATTAAAATAAGAGAATCAATCTTGTAGATATACGTTTAGCTAGTTTTATAAGCAAGAGAAATCTCCCCCAAAATACTCATACATCGAGGTTGTTTGAATTTTGTCTTTTATTTGGAAACATCTTATTTTCGAACGGGTTACTCAATTTACTAATAATTGTTTTTTAAATATATACTCTTTATTTTGTAATGTTCTTCAAACGGTGAACGATATAAATTTGTGGAAAGCAAATTTTGGCAGCTCATGTCACTAAAATTATGTTAAATATTTTTTATAGTTGATATTGAATCTTAATTTCGATTTGTTAGTTGTTTATCTGACATAATGCATATAATATGTTTTCACTAATATACAAACATCATTTAGTGATGATTTCGGTTTAATCCATATCGTAGGAAATCTTTAGACAACCTACACATTTTCCTTTCCCTTCCCTGATATTTACTTATTTCAAGGGCATTTCCTTTTTTCTGAGGGGTGGGGGTCACTGTGTAAATTTAAAATCTTTCCTGTACATCTCTTTCATCAAATGTGGCTGCTTTGATTGTGAATTCTCGAAAGCATCACATTATTTTTTAAAACAGTATTTAGGTGTATGGTCAACTTTATAGAGTAATTTGATAAAATCGTACATCTGCCTTGTTCATACCATCTTCCCTAGAGTAAGACCTCTATTTACCCTCTAGGGTGCCTTGAGAAGACTTCCAAAGGCTTAGTTTATTGTGTAAACATTTAAGTTATCTGTCCAATGCTTTTTCTTGTGAGGATACTGATTAGTGGATAACAAATGAAATAAACATAGTTAACTCTTTGTCTTAAGATTCAAGTTTGACAAACAGACAAACAAGTATCACTTATTTATTTTTTACCCCACCATGCGAACAAACAAGCATCCAGAAATTAGACAACATACAAAGAAACTGTCGTACATATAGGCCAGGAACCATTAACGTTAATAAATGGTAAAACTTGGAACAATCGTAGCATTTTTCAGAGTGCCTCCTTCGGTTCTGAAATTCCTCCGCTTATTCTAGACGATGATAGAAATCGGGAAAATGGGCTGGATGTTGTATTATTAAAAAGCAGATGAAATATTTGGTTTGCTCGGATAAGAAAATTGACGGCCTGGTTCATTATTTGCTACATAAAATTATCAATAATGTATCGACAAACACGGTATTTCTAAACGAATACACGTCTCTCTTTGTCACGTTAAACGGCCACCATCGACTTTCTGTTCAGATTTAGATATAGCTGCTTTGTATTGTCAAATAGGATATGCATTAGTGGGAGAGTGACTTGTGTTGACTGTCATTGACAACATGTGGATTCTATATATGCAAACCATTTCTCCCTGGAAACAGCCCGCTGAAGTAGGTTTTATACTTAATGAACACAAGTTCTATTTCCCTTAGACAATTACATATGATCGTTGACAAGACACACCGCGGTATAATTGATTTTGCAAAGACCCTCTGCTGCGTCTCGGTGTTTCTCGCCTGTGGTCGGCGATAAGGGCACCCACGCTTGGGCGATGGCGAGTCATTGATCGGATGTCCTAACGGTAATAACAATGTAACAGCTTGTCATCAACATTTACTTGTTCAAAATAGCGGATGAGCACGATATAATAACATCAGATGGGAATTTAAGGTTGATATAGAAGCAACACTTTCTAATGGAAGCAGCCACCATACATGATAGTCGTTTATATTGGTCAACACACTAAGCAAGGTTGGAATCTAGAAAACAATGACGTCAGAATGTTATTACTGCGTAACAGAATGTGGTCAACTCTTGTACGCAGTTTCACTGATTGGCCACATTATATATTTATTCTTCTATTTAGTATTTATATCCAAGTTTTGAAACATTGAATTCATTTGCACTTGATAAAGACAAGGAGACAGGAATCGAAAGCTCGACTTGCAATATTAATTTACATTCTAAAATAGAGTGCAAAGCTACGTTCAGTCTTTCATGAAAGTTTGACTCTAACATACTTACACGCCATGTTTTTAACAGGTTGTACGCCATGTTGAAAATATTCAGATTCTGTTAGAATTCCGAAACTCATCCAGCAGTTCGTCCTTTTTCCACACAAATATTCCCAAATAATATTCATTTTTGATTTCCTTTAGGTCAGATTTCCTTTTGTTTCTAATGTATCAACTTTAGTTTCATTTGGATAAGTGTGGTAAGTTTATACAAACAGACGGATCCTTTTTCTAAAATAGTAATACCCTGCATAATGGCGATATCGGGATCACGAAAAATCCCGTTGCCGCTGACTCAAGGTTAACGTGGAGAGTTCGTGCCTTCGCCCATACCGATACTCCTACCGAGGGTCCGAGAATCTCCTGTGTGTTCACGTCCTACCAAAAGTCCAGTGTATTTCTCGACAAATGTATGTAATTAATGATAATTCCTTAATGACCCGTGAATTAATAGGTCACTTAATGGCCGAAGTGAATACCCTGTCATATAATTACTAAAACTTATACAGAACGAATTCTCAGAGGCGAAATTACCATATATGGCGTGAAGATGAATTATAACACAAATCGGTACAGTTAATAAAACACATCGCATTTTGCCTCACCTTCGTGTACTGCTGGCTGTACCGGTCAACATGTTTATGTGTATAACATGGTCAATGTATTTGTAATAATTGAAAAAGTAGCAGAAAGCGTTATTGTTGAAATTGGCAAGTACCACGTTCAAACAAATGGTGAAGATGACCTTCTTAAGACCCGTTTAACTGGATCGCCGTATGTGGGAGAATTGCCAGGTTTCCTCCAGGCAAACACCCTGGTCCCCCCCCCCCACTAAACCTGACAACCCCGCCGTTTAAGTGAAATAATCTTGTGTGTGACGCACACCATTAATCAATCGAAAGACACGAGGATGTTAGCCCTAAAGGTAGCTAAATGTCCCTTGGTCCAAAACACATGTGACCACTTGTCTATATATCTTCTCTAGTAAAACAAATATCATTCTTGTTAATGTCGCTGTAACAGTGTGACATTATTTTCAAAAATATTTTATATCAAATGACTTCTCAGAAGGGGACTTTTGAGTTTTCAAAGTGTAGCAGAATTTTTTTTCCACTAAACAATTTGCGGACCACACTAGCAAATCTGTGACTGGGTGTAATATCACCAATTGGCCCATCTTTCGTTTAAAACAACACAATACTGCACGGTCTGTTTGCCATCCACACAAAACGCCATCACTTAATATCTTATGCACAATCGAGATCTCGTGCCATTCTACGAGATCTTCAACACGAGACATACCTCGAGAGCCGTCGCTCTTCATTTTCGCGCATAGTGAACTGTAAGAAACTTACTGAGAATTTATAATGTACATGATATTTTATTCTCTGTTCTATACTGTTCCCAAACATGTAGCCCTACAATAATAACCTGTATCGCAAGACCTTTGGGCAGAAATACTTGCTAAAAATAAAAAAAATATAATCGGCACTACATCAGCTCACAAATACATTCTAAAACAAGATGGCAGCGCCCATGGATGTCAAAGCAAAATATGATATGGAGGAGGGAATAAGTTTCAAGGTATTTTACATGTATTAGGAGGGAAGTAATCAATATAACAAAACCGATCATCGGCGGCTTAAACGTTACCTACCAGAATTATGTCGGATATCTCTCTACACAACTGAGTCAACTATCAGAGTTGCGTGTTGTTGTTTACAATTTTAAGGACGTCGACAGCAGTGGTCTCCCTTTGGGTCCAAGCAACATGTCATTCAAGGGTTTTAGAGTTGATATCTCAACGAATGGCAGTAGGATCAATCTCTATTTTAGATTGTCTTATGCACTGCACCAGTTGGCGTTATGTCCCCTCGTCAAAGACATTACACAGTAGATAAAAACAAAAGCAGAAATTCGTAAATTGATTCGCAGGTTCGCAATTTGCTATTCTCTCTCTCTCTATTCAATCCGGTATTATTTGTACGTCTGTGGAATCTGATTTTCAGCAGCCTGGAATCCTGAGAACTCTATATTTAGTATTGAATTGTCTTAAATGACAAGTTTGGTGACATTTCGTCAAAGGTTAGAAGTAGCGATAAAGACGGATCATTTGCCAAATTCCCAAAAGCCGACTTGGGATTAAGTCTCTATGGGAACTGGGAATTGGGCAATTTGTCCTTGTATCTGTAAGTAATTGTCCTGGGATTTAGATCGTGTGCAAATCTTACTATTCTTTGAATCACTATTTTGTACAAAGTCATCCAAAATAACCTAACGTATTTTGTAATCAAATTAACGCCTGTTTCATAGAAACATAATTTTGCCTGCTTCATCCAATATACTCTCTGACCAATCACTTGACTGTTCGCACTCCATCGCACACCCTATTAGTGAAGATTACATAAATAAACGATCAAATCCTGAAATAAGCCATCCAGGAAGCACACTGTTTCATTGGTCTGGCCGTCGATGCTATTTTGGGGAAACGTAAAAAAAATGTCGTCCACTGTGCATTGGGTTGAAACGGTGTTATTATTTTTGGCGAACGGAAGCACACTGTTGCATTGGTGTGGCCGTCGATGTTATTTTTGGCAAAAGTAAAAAAAATGTCGTCCACTGTCTCATTGGTTTGAACCGTCGTTGTTATTTTTGGCAAGAGGAAACACGCTGTTTCATTGGGTGTTTAAAGTAAACAAATGACGTCACATTAGAATTCAGACTGTTTTATTTAATTTCGGCAAAGGTATATATAGAGAAGTAGACATTTCCAGATCTCGTCAACGGTGGAGTAAATCAATAGATAGAGGGTTGACCAATTGTACCAAGCGCACTCAATTGAGCATATGTAATTATCCTTAAGTATACAATTTGATAACCGGTATTTGCGTTTTCTTCACCCTTAAACACGTTACCTCCACTTGACCCCAAAAGTATGGCCTGCTTATGAAGAAATCTGCTAAGGCTTTTGACTGACCTTTTGGTTAACTCAATGATGGAGCAGGCAATGACAGGATTTATCTGTCTCCCAATACACGTATGGACTACGATATAGTTAGTACAGGACTCACTGAAAATATTAGATAATTAGTATAGCACTCACCAAAAATATGAGATAATTAGTATATGACTCCCCAAAATATGAGATACTTAATATAGGACTCACTAAAAATATGAGATACTTAGTATAGCACTCACCAAAAATATGAGATAATTAGTATAGAACTCACCAAAAATATGAGATAATTAGTATAGAACTCACCAAAAATAGGAGATAATTAGTATAGCACTCACCAAAAATATGAGATTATTAGTATTACATTCACCAAAAATATGAGATAATTAGTATATGACTCCCCAAAAATATTAGATAATTAGTATAGAACTCACCAAAATATGAGATACTTAGTATAGCACTCCCCAAAAATATGAGATAATTAGGATAGCACTCACCAAAAATATGAGATAATTAGTATAAAACTCACCAAAATATGAGATACTTAGTATACGACTCACTAAAAATATGAGATAATTAGTATAGCACTCACCAAAAATATAAGATAATTAGTATAGCACTCACCAAAATATGAGATAATTAGTATAGAAATCACCAAAATATGAGATTAGTATAGCAATCACCAAAATATGAGATAGTTAGTATAGTACTCACCAAAATATGAGGTAATTAGTATGTATTACACTCACCAAAAACATGAGATAATTAGTGTATGACTCACCAAAATATGAGATCATTAGGAAATGATAAGAAATTTGTAAGAAACTTAGTATATACATGTAACTCACCAGACAAAAAGCACTCATGTATTGTTGTTATAATACATGTATCAACAAACGCCATCTAAAATAACATTTTCTTGGATCAAGGTATATATTGTGTAAAAAAAACGGCAATATGTGAATTTCTATAGATGAAATGTTTTTTTTGTTCACTGCGTTGGTACAAATGTAGGATTTTTGGAGTCGTATTTCAAATTCAACATAGAATGTTGCACTTCCTAGAATCGATAAAAATATTTCACTTTTTGATAAGTGAATCTCATACTTGTTTCTGAATGCAATTAAATACAAAACCAAAGGCTTGCATTGTATTCTGTGTTTTTTTAAATACCTTGTCTTAAAGGGGCAGAGCTACAAAAATCGAACTTTATCATAAATTCCGATTGCCAATAGAAATTGAGTGTTTGAAGTAAATTGAAAATATAAAGGATTGACGTTGAATAAGAAAATATTGTTGCACGCCAGTTACCCGTATGAACAAAAGATGTATACTAATATATGTATACTAAGTATAACCGATAGAAATCAAATAGCTCTGATGTACGAGTAGGCCATTAGGGGGGGGGGTCATTGCTTATAAAACCATCCAGGGAAATACAAGATTGGTGTCAGCGGAAAGCTCTTAGTTTGTTCTTCGTGATAAATTAAAAATAACGATTAGCCTCTTATAATTAGTATCTTTTACAAAGTGAGTATAGCTGAATTCTCGTTATTTTTGGGATTACACTTTCTTGAAAAATGCCAGAAAAGGTGAGTTATTGGAGTCAAATTCCGTCTGTTGTCCTCATATAGTACCCGGGGCTGTTTCTCAACATATTTACGACCAACATAAGTCCATTCCAAGACCCAACTGGCATGGCAACATATGCCTTCAACATTACGGTACGACCAACGTAAGTCCATTCCAAGACCCAACTGTCATGGCAACATATGCCTTCAACATTACGACCAACGTAAGTCCATTCCAAGACCTAACTGTCATGGCAACATATGCCTTCAACATTACGGTACGACCAACGTAAGTCCATTCCAAGACCCAACTGTCATGGCAACATATGCCTTCAACATTACGACCAACGTAAGTCCATTCCAAGACCTAACTGTCATGGCAACATATGCCTTCAACATTACGGTACGACCAACGTAAGTCCATTCCAAGACCTAACTGTCATGGCAACATATGCCTTCAACATTACGGTACGACCAACGTAAGTCCATTCCGACCTAACTGTCATGGCAACATATGCCTTCAACATTACGGTACGACCAACGTAAGTCCATTCCAAGACCTAACTGTCATGGCAACATATGTCTTCAACATTACGGTACGACCAACGTAAGTCCATTCCGACCCAACTGTCATGGCAACATATGCCTTCAACATTACGACCAACGTAAGTCCATTCCAAGACCTAACTGTCATGGCAACATATGCCTTCAACATTACGGTACGACCAACGTAAGTCCATTCCGACCTAACTGTCATGGCAACATATGCCTTCAACATTACGGTACGACCAACGTAAGTCCATTCCAAGACCCAACTGTCATGGCAACATATGCCTTCAACATTACGACCAACGTAAGTCCATTCCAAGACCTAACTGTCATGGCAACATATGTCTTCAACATTACGGTACGACCAACGTTAGTCCATTCCGACCCAACTGTCATGGCAACATATGCCTTCAACATTACGACCAACGTAAGTCCATTCCAAGACCTAACTGTCATGGCAACATATGCCTTCAACATTACGGTACGACCAACGTAAGTCCATTCCAAGACCTAACTGTCATGGCAACATATGCCTTCAACATTACGGTACGACCAACGTAAGTCCATTCCAAGACCTAACTGTCATGGCAACATATGCCTTCAACATTACGGTACGACCAACGTAAGTCCATTCCGACCTAACTGTCATGGCAACATATACCTTCAACATTACGTTACGAGAAACAGACCCCTGACATGCTCAATTTGAAGTGTAAGGTTGCACTTTCTGTGGGGTTAATTTTGTCGTATATTATCAGATGTGACTTGGATTTTTATTCAGATTTTTCAAATACCTTATCTTAAAAGACCTTTTGCAAAAAGCAGAGTTATTGGAGAATGTATCTAACACGAGATCAATTGAAAGTGTTAGGTTGCACTTTCCTTGGGGTTAATTCTGTAGTACATTATCAGATGTGACGCGACCTTCATACCCTTGAGTAAACTATCGCCGAATAGGCCAATAGAATAAAGAGATTGGTCCAAAAATACCAAACTCTGCGATAGATCGATTCCCGTGTAGTATTATATTTGAAAGGTGTAATTTGGCTAATTCAGTCATTCATTGAAGCCCACGGGATTTATCTATGTCGGATTCGGCGCCAACAGCAGCCTCCATTTTCACTCCTACATATAGGTTGCAGTAAATAAATTACACGGGCACCCGCCGGCCAAATTAGCTGCAAATCAACGGAGGCTCCCGTTAACTACAAATCAACAAAGGCTCGTGTCGAGGGAATAAACTGTGGAGAGTGCAGCGAAACTCGTACCTTTATTTAGTGTGATCCGGCACTCACCGTGATACCGATGTATCAATGTAGATGGCACAATTTGAATAATTGATACAGTTAACACGCAACCCGACACGGTTTAACCACAAGTCATCTCTTAGCTATCATTGTAACAGGTCTTGGACACTGGGAATTAGACGTATCAGTACGAACCCTGAGACATTGATGCCATACAATCACCATATAATATGTCCATTGTTTATAACTCGATAACGGTAATTTTAGTATTTAGCGCCGATCCCATTGCCAGTTCGTATGTAAATCTAAAATGCCTATTAAAGCTATGACCGTTTCCAAGTATTGCAATTATAGAAATAACGATATAAAATGAAAAACCATATACAATTCTAATACGTTTGCGTTAATCAGGCATGTGTGTCCCTATAGGTAAATAATGGATATGTATAACATAAGAAACCTTGATCGGTTAATGGTTCAGAGTATAAACCCGGATCCGTATAAAATGGTTTCACAAATATCTGTGTTCGTTTAGGTAGCTTTATAAGCATTACCCCCCCCCCCCCCAAGACACTTATACATCCCGGCTATTTGAATTTGTCCGTTATAAGCAATTATAACGTCACTACTTGTAACTGCTTTACTCCAACGCCAATATTTTAGTACTTCAAGCTACCAACTTTTCTTGACAATAAGAATTTTTTTTTTTAATTTTAATTTTGGCAGTTTATGTCATATTGCAGGCGATGCAAAACACCAAAGAACAGTCGAATAATCTGTACTTAAAATGGGTTTGTGGTGATCTCATTGTTACAGGTAGTAAATTCATGGACACACATATACATGTATCTTTGTGTTTTAATGTTCCTAAATAAATATTATGCTCTCTTCAAAGAATTAGAGAGTTAAGACATGAGTTTACACCATTCGGAGCAAACTTCGGATGTTTTCGCTCATTTCCAATCCACTTTAACATGCCACTGGCAGTCTGCACTTTCAATACGGTAAAGCGTTGTATTTCAGGTTAAAAAAGCTCTTATTTTGTTCTTGATAATAATGACGAAAAATTTGTTAATTTGGCTTCAACTAAATTTCCCCCTTTTTGGGCAGTTTAAAGGATAAACAAACAGGGCTTAAAACTGGTGTGGTCTAAATGTATATTTGAAAAGCCTACATTGAAACGCTTTAGTTCCCAGAAATTTGGGGTTTTTTTTCTGCCAGACTTGTGAAGTGCATGTTCTACATTTAGGCCAAATTAGACAATATTGCCAAAGTTGTTAATAAAATCGTTTAGCTACAGACAATTTCTTGGGCCTATTTCATAAAGCAGTATATATAGCTAAACATACTCAGCCGAATGAAGATGGTATGCTTAAATGACATTAACGTTTAGTTGACTAAATAAGTATATGACATAGCCCCCTGTTAGGCAATATCTCAAAGCACAACATTTTTCCCACGTCTAATCTCGCTGTAAGCAATATTTCTAGCGCGAGAGAAATTGATTAACAATTCCCTTTGTGCATCCTTAAACTCCGTCGGTTAAGCAATGGGAACAAAAACTACCGTACATGAATTAATATCCAGTCCAGACGAGCTCATTTATTCTGCTCATTTATTCATATATTTATAGACATTAGAACACACAGACAGAACACAAAGTTTACAAAACAACATAACAAAGCTGTTTGCTGTAATTTCTGATGATGAGAGCAGTTTCTCTCGAAAGCTCATATTAAACATCACCATGTACAAAGTAGTACAAGTTGTCCTATGTTTGATTTTAGGAATAGATTTGATAATGACGGTTGTAGTGTAGTAGTCAATTAAGCGATTGCAGAGTGGATTGCCAGTCATACTGTTTACAGGATAGGTATTCTCTGCAGAGTTCGCTGCTGTCTGTGGTGAGGAACTCTGGCAGCAAAATGTACTGAGGTTTAACGTGGATACCATCTGCAGCTTGAGTCCACCACAGACAGCCAATCCTTCTGTCCAATACAAAGTATTGGATTGATAGATTGATTGTTGTTTTATCTTCACTTATGTGGCGGCGTTGCCAGGTTTAGTGGGGGGGGGGGGGCTCTTTTGCTCGGATGAAACCCCCGACCTTCGGCGAGTACCTGGCAACTCCACGAAGTATTTGATAAGCTATACTTGCACCATTATGGCGTACATGCCAAGTGTGTATTGCTTTTTTTGTTAATTTTGTATGGAGGGTCAATCTTGCGCAGCATTCTTTAAAGAAAGGTTTGAAAAATTAATTACGTTTCAAGAAAAATCGTGTATTTTGATCGCTTTCCCCATAAGTCGGTTTATGGCTACAGAGAACGTGAAATAAGTTTTATGCAACCGGATTGGCCTTTTGTTTTAACCCCTTAAATTTGTATTCCTCAGTTTCTGAGACACGAAATCCGGTCATCAGAGTAAGAGGGCATACATACAAATTCAAATCAGGCGTTTATAATGCCACAAAATTGCATTTTTAGCGTATCAAATCCGATTCGTCGATTAATAAGTCGTCTTGCACTTCTGAAACTCCATAGTATAGCTTCCCCAACACATCTGTCGACAAGATGGTGCGAAGGGAGGGATAGGGTTTTGGTTTTGGGGACAATGACCACTGTACAACTAGCAACATATGCGCAGAAAATGTTTTCAGTGTCTCGTCGGGCGTGGCACTGAACATCCAAATTTTCAAAAAATTTGGTGGCGTTATCGAACACGATGTTAATTTTTAAGCTCAAATAATTAATTTGAAGCAAAAATAATCATGCATTTTGAGGCCAATATGTTCTATTTTAAAAGGTTGCAGGGCCAAATATTCAACGTCCTTTAAAACATATATATTTTTGTGCAAAATACACAATATTTAAGCCTTCACATATTTAATGTTGTGGTTAATCAAAATCTGGAGGCTCGGTGGTGTGGGAATAAATGACATCAATGAATCACTAGTTAAAAAGGCTGGGCTGCAAAGGAAGAATAAAACAATTTACTTTCATTTCCCCCTAAAGGATCATAGCACGCTCCAGGCTAGCATCTCGATGTTCATATAACAAGGGATAACATATTGTGGGATGAATAACTGATGATCGACGTGGGATTTTATTGCACCTGAATTACCTGGGTTGTATTACTCTGCATCCGCCTCAAGGGTATTTGGTGGAGTTATTATCTCAGCTAGGAATGTCCACTGGGAAATTAACGCATGGTAAACTATATTAGCCATGGCCCTAACTGCCGCCTGTCTCCATACAGCCCCCAGCCCCGAATAATGTGGAATATCGTACACGGGATAATGATCGAAAACAACATTGTATTCGGCGATAAACATGATTCTCATTCTTTGCACAATATCCAACATGAATTCTTATTATCCGAGGTTTTGTCTATTATTATAGGCCTACTTCCTATTTTGTAGTCAATTTGTTTCCGAAGAGAACAGTATTTCTGGGTCACAACTTTTTAGATTGTGCCGACACGAGAACATAGCATTCGTGCAACACGAGAACATGGAGCCTACTGTTCACACCTACTGTTGACATTCTCAGTGTTGTGACGTCATACACGACCTTCAGGTTTTCAACAAGAACAGCATACGAGCTTCTCTCACCTTCGAGAATGAGATTTGCCGAAGACAAAAAGCAATCGTATTCTCGCGAGATCTCCTTTAGACGTGGCTAAAATAGACCTCGTACGACTTTACCGGACATAACGCAGGGGTTTTCGCATGCGATCTAGGCTAACATTTTTAAAAGCTGTCAGATAAATATAAAAATCCCGACATCACGCTATGCGTGAATATGTATTTGGAATTTAAGAAAACGTTAAACTAGTGACGAAAACGTAGAATCAATTTCACGAAATAGTCCCATTTTGACGAACAATGGCCACCTTCCCTGTCGATCCGATTCATTTTGAACTGGCCACTGTGATAGGTTCCACGGGGCATTTCCAATAGCTGCTAGTGTTTAAATGTGCGATGTAACTAACAATAGCTCTAGCTGAGTGTAACTAAGAGAATAATAGAAAAGCGCGTAGATGCGAGCAAATGCCAGGTAAAATTCCATGGTGTTGTTTTTTTGTGAAAACTTAAGTCACATGATCAATTGACTTCCTATGTGAACTCTCCAACCCCATTCCAATGGATATTTCTGATAAATATGTCAATCATTGGCCGTAGAGGTTAAATATGGCCTTTATGACTTTAGATTGGACAAAGAGTAGAACGCCTTCAGAGTCAAAATCTCAACACAATATGATTTATGTAGTTTTGTACTGTTCATTAATCCTACCTTTATGTTGATAGCAGCGCGTGGTCCGAAAGCTCGCGTTGCTCTTTTTGTTCCGCGTATTTTATATATATGTATTTTATTTTTGATAAAGTATTGCCCATTATAACGATATAGAAAGTAACACTTTGTCCAGATCTTGTACCATATACATGTAAATGTCATTGTCACTCATGTTAGTAGAATTTGTAAAACTTAACTTGTCTGAAAGACGGGAAGATGAACTTTATTTGCTCTATACCAATGCTACAGCTAAACATAAAGAGTGAATATAATACCTGCAAGCAGTCTTTGTAAGAGGTTTGTACACGCTCGATCATTCAAAATATCTGTCCGATTTAGGCAGCTCAATATCATCGATGAATAAATACATACATACAGACACACCGTCTGCGATGAAATTTATAGTCGGAAATAGATCATGAATTAACAATGTGCTTTAGTTCTTCGACAACAGAGACGGAACACGCACAATACTGATCCAAAGAAGTGATCTTTTACAGGCATGTTTATCTCAGCAAACCTAATGGGTTCAGACTCTATGTAGATCATTTAAAACTTCGATATATTTTTGTTAAAACAATCGGATAAGATAAATTATCGGATATTTATTTCCTGTGAAGTATAAATTCCCAATGAATGAATGTTCGTCCCGTTTTTTTTTTTGTTTTTTTGTTTTTTTTTTTTTTTAAAAACAGTAAGTAAAGTGTTAGAGACTGTATTGGGTTTTCCTTGTGTCAACACCAATCATTTAGTTTTTCGAGAAAATTCCCCCCGTCTTACCGTCTCAGCAATTCGGTAAATGACAAAAAGTACGAATTTTGGTTGCTCATGCCACTTTAAAGACGGTCAATTAGCTAGAATGAAGTGTCGTTTTATGACCAGCTGATCTCCCGATTGCTAGCAGTCGATATCGTGACTGACGGGGAGATTGAGTCACTAGAAACTCGTTCAGTAGACAGTTGAACTTTCTCTCTCTCTCCAAGCCGTAAATATTTTAGCAAAATGGGTCCGATGATTGAATTTCATAAAAAAGTCACTACTGCTTGGCAATTAACTGTAGACATCGAGACATGTGCCTTGTCGCTTTATAAGGGCTAGTTTTTGAGTAGCGTGCTGATGGGCAGATAAGCAAGTCTGTACTTTTATTATTTTATCATCTTCTTATCGACAATAACTAAGGAGCAAATACACAGGTGGATGTTCGATTCTCCCAATGGAACGGGTTTTCTGAACCAAAACACATAGGACAACTTGCTCAACGTTTTATTCAATCTGATAATAACTAATTTCTAATGATCAGCGTAGCTGCTCTCCAAATCCCATCATGTTACAAAGTTGCAAAGTGTGTTTTGGTTTTAGGTCATCTTCGCTAGCCAAGATAAAACCTCCATGTGCCCATTCCGTGTTTTACCTTGGCGGACTACTCCATTCCAACCTGTAAATTGAACAGCGCCCACTGGTGGGACTGCGAGAGTTGCCTTTCCTATCCACACAAAGTCTTGGCCAATCATCGCTAGTTTAACAAAAGCACAACGTGTATAAGGTGGCCATTACGTCATTTCTCAACTTGTTGAAGAGAATAAGTGTCCAAGATTTTGATTAGCTGCGAGAAGTTTTACTCGCATCCAATCAAAAGGCGCTGTTCGATTTAAGGGTTTGAGTGGAGTAGTCCGCCAAGGTAAAACATGGAATGGGGACTTTTATCTTGGCTAGAGAAGACGGTTTTAGGTCGGACATTGAACCAGATAGCACGGCGAACAATGTTAATATATATTCTATTCTATATTAAGCTTTGATTGTCCTTTTTAAAAGAGTGTATTCTATGTGGTCGATAACTGTAGAAGGCCGGGCGTTTAATCCGGGAAAAGAGCCCCCGTTTCATCCACTAAAAACCCCTGACAAACCCTGCCATGTAGAAGTTAAAAAATTTACATTGCAGGTTGCAACAATTCGAAAGTAATTTCCTCATTTGAAATTTATATCTAGCCTTTGTCATCAAAGATGTTAAGTTACTGATTTCTTCCAATTCCTTTTGTAATTGTCTACCTTGCAGGCAACTTTCAGAAAAACTGTTCCTGTACGTAGGAATAAATATAACGGACAAAATATATCAAGAAAACTTAACCCTATTGAAGTGGAATCGCAAGTTTGGTCACGTGTCAATAAACGCCATTTTATTATGATCATCCAATAATGCTTCCGTAGGTATAAACAGGTTAAGTAAGTTGTGCAATGAACTTAGCAAGATGAAAGAAACGGACTATCTATCCCTCTGATCGGGTTGATTTTTTATAAAATTAAAATTGGATTGCACTGGAGAAATCTGGGCCCTGCCGATTTGTTTTTTCATCGTATTCGGGGACCAGACACAGTACCAGCCATATAACACCAGTCACCCTTAGACCGATAACCCGGGCTAGGTGTGTACCATATATAAAACGAATCCTGCGACCTTTTTAAGACATGTGTAATCCATCAAAATAAACTGTCATCGTTATACACAGATGATGTAAAGATTCCTACCTTCAGCAATAAAGCTTTTTCTTCGATCTTGACTGTCTCATTCCTGTATTATCAAGCGTTATATTGCTTGTCAAACTAAACGGGGAATTCGTCAATTACCAACTGAATTTCAATATTGAACGTTCGTCCCCTGATAACAAATCTCAGTGACAAATAGACTCCTGTATTTGTGCGTAGTCCTGTGACTTGAATACCTTAGCGATGCTAAAAAGATAAATTTTTCCTTGTCATTTTGCAAGATGGAATAGTTTCAAAGACGTTATTTCATTTTAGCACAAATTAATTTCAACAGCCATTGTCTATTAAATGCCAGGCAATCAGTTTCCCAACATTCACAACTAGATAAAAAGAAAAGAATATACTAAAAGTCCTCTTGTTTGAAAACCTGTACGAGTGTTACATTCACGACATGATAAGGCAGTTTATGTACAAGGTGAATTGTATTGTCTAGTATTGATCGTATATTCTTGTAATAGTTTTGACACAAAACAGTCAAACTTTACTCTTTGGAATCTCGAGACTCAAACGTGATCAGAAATCAGAGCGGTAGGTCACGTGATAATATAACTTCATGGGATTATGGTCTGGTGAGGTCCATTATCGGATTTTTTTTTTTTTAGAAATTTACTTTTTGTTTTGAATTTGTCAGTAGATGTTGAACATCGGTAACTGCACATTGCATGAAATTTATCACATCATAAGCTTTAACTGGACTACAAAAGTATGGAATGTTTTCAAATAGTGCCACCAAAGTTTAAAGTGGCATATCATGCCATGAGATGGCAAAAAGTGGCATGAGATGCCAAAATTCACACTTTTTTTCATAATTTGTGATCGCCACGACAGTAAGAGGCCATCGGAAAACTAAATGATTGGCGATGGAATGAGGAAAATCCATACAGTATGTGGCCTGTACGAACCGAAAACGTGTTCGAAAAGTAAACAAAATTTAAATAACCGGGACGACCATTCATTCATTCTAAGCTAAAGTTAGTTCAAAACAATACTTTATCGTACATTTTCGAGACTGGAAGCACTAAAAAGCTTCTGAAATATACGTCTTGAGAAAAATAACCAATAATTTCAACATTCTGCTATAATGTCAAAATATCAACATTTTGGCAGCTCATGCCACTTTAATATAGTGCTATACAAAATAGCTTATTTTTTCTGGGATCCAAACGTGTGCTCTCGATTCTTGAGACAAAAATGTCGGAATTCATTATAGCCTAGAGACAATGTGTGTATCATTTCCCTCGAGAGACTTCACTTACTCTGTTCTAAGATCTTAATGGAAGCCGCAGTCTATCGAGTCTCGGTCTGAAGAACCATCGGTGGAAATATCGTGAAGTAAGAACTATACTCTAGCCTGGAGATTGTCAGCTGTAAATCCTTGAAAACCAATGTAGTAAAATATCTCAGCATCTTGACATTTACGTTTGATCAATGTTTCTGTCAAGTATCGACTCCATACACCTGTATTTATAACGGCGCTAATAAATCCTTATTTTCAAATGGAAAAGGGTTGACCAATTACGTTCGTAACGATCATAGAGGGTTTCAAATGGGCTTCCTATTGACATCCACAGAAGTAAAGTAAGACTGGTTTGGGATACCGAATATTTGAATTTCTGAACTCAATGTGAAGCAAAACATCAAAATGAAAAGAAACCAAAAAAGGATTTCTATTGAAATTCAAACCTTTCTAACTCGTCTCATATTAACACAAAGCTTCTAGTTTGTAGTTTTTGATAAAAAGTAAGATAATTCTCTTACATAGAAACATTGCAGCTGATTCAACTTGAATGTTCGGTGGCCGTATGTGGAAGAGTTACAAAGTATTCATCGAAGGTCAGGGGGGTTTCTTCCGGGCAATGAGCCTTTGCCTGGCAACATAGTGAAATAATCTTGAGTGCGGTGAGAACATCAATCAATCAACTTGGTTGTATTGGAATGGTATGAGTGATACTCGGCAAATTGAACCAATGTAATGTCATCAATCATATTCGTATTGACAAACATAATGCAAAAACAATTGATGAATCAAAGCACGAAGTTTCTATATTCTGACGGTCTACTGTTCTGGCTTTTAGATGGCTTTCGGTTTTAGTTGGTTAGCCTATTTGCACTCCATTTAAAACAATCTTAAAATGATAGAGCCGGTCAAGTTAATTGAACGAAGGCTGTTAAAATGGCATGAGCTGCCAAAATTCACACTTTTTCATAATTTCTGATCGTCACGACAGTAAGAGGCTTTGAAGCCCATAGAAAAACTAAATGATTGGCGTTGGATTGAGGAAAATCCATACAGTATGTGGCCTATACGAAACGGAATAGTGTTATAAAAGTAAACAAAATTTAAGTATTTTTTAAAGTATTGCTTTGAACTAACTTTGGCTTAGAATGAATGAATGGTCGTCCCGGTTATTTAAATTTTGTTTACTTTTTGAACACTGTTCTTATGACGGGTTGAGTTGAAAAATAAACTTCAAGGCTATTAACGAATCGGATTTCCCTCATTCCAACGCCAATCATCTAGTTTTACGATGGCCTTCAAAGCCTCTTACTGTCGTGACGATCGGAAATTATGAAAAAATGTGAATTTTGGCAGCTCATGCCACTTTGGCCACGGATTGGCGAATTGTTTTGTCAGCTGGGTGTAAAAACACTCAACGAAATGAACTTCATATTGCACTACTTCCGATTTAACTATCTAAGGTATGGCTCGATCCACGTTTTGTTCGTTCCAAGGGAAAGTTTCTAGTTAATGCCTGCCGCAAACAACTGCACGACTCACCTTTCGTATAGCTTAAAGTACTGGCACAAAGAAATGCATTTAAGCCGATAGTGTTCTTCCGCCTATTTTAGTCGATAACTCCTGAAACCTCAACGATCATTTAAAAGGGTATCCGTCAGTAAGAAAGTGTAACACAATTGGAAACCTTCAGAAATAAAGAATAACTAGCAATATCACAAGTGAAATCGTATGACATTATTTTATTACTTGAGAAAAGCTCCCGTATGGAGGTTGGGAGAGAGTACTTTTGGACGGCTCTACGTGTCTAAATTTTAGGACAAATTGGCGCCTCTAAAGCGACGTGCCTTTTTGATCTAATAAGATCCAAATCTGCTCCCAAAACTTCTCCTCTAATATTTTATCAACAAGCAAGACACTAAAACGAAAAGCTCTAAAAACATAACCCAATCGAGAAGACCTAGAATTATTCCATATTTCCTGTTGCTGACTTTGATAACGTCACGACATCCATCCATGTTAAGTCAAATATCAATTAAGTATATCGTTGATGGGCTTTCTCTGGCAACTCTGAGACGTGATAACTGGAAAAGCCGTGGCTTATTCACAAATCTCATTCCGACGAATGGTGAAAGGAGACGCTTTATACACGAGTTGTCAAAATTTGGATTATTTTTTATTCAGAATTTCAATTATCAAGAGAAAAAGAGTCGCTTGATTTTATTGTATACTTTAAAAAATGTACCATTGAGAAAAAATGAACCATCAACCAGAAAAAATTGAATATTGGAGCGATTATTTTCGTGTGCTGTCAATAATTTCAAATGTTTTGTTTCGAGTATTTTATTTTGGCCTCATTTTGTACTTTTCATTTGACATTGGAAATTTGATCTGATAGGCGAAGTAAGGAGCATTTGCCTCATTGGCTTAGCTAAGTGAAGCAGCGAGCTGTTGCGTGTTTGGCTCAGCCATCAGAAGCAGGGAGCATTTGGCTCATGCAAGTGAAGCAGCGAGCTGTTGCGTGTTTGGCTCAGCCATCTGAAGCAGGGAGCATTTGGCTCAGCCAAGTAAAGCAGCGAGCTGTTGCATGTTTGGCTCAGCCAAGTGAAGCAGCCAGCTGTTGCATGTTTGGCTCAGCCATCTGAAGCAGGGAGCATTTGGCTTATGCAAGTGAAGCAGCGAGCTGTTGCATATTTGGCTCAGCCAAGTAAAGCAGCCAGCTGTTGCATGTTTGGCTCAGTCATCTGAAGCAGGGAGCATTTGGCTCATGCAAGTGAAGCAGCGGGCTGTTGCATGTTTGGCTCAGCCAAGTGAAGCAGCGGGCTGTTGCATGTTTGGCTCAGCCAAGTAAAGCAGCGGGCTGTTGCATGTTTGGCTCAGCCAAGTAAAGCAGCGAGTTGTTGCATGTTTGGCTCAGCCATCTGAAGGAGCATTTGGCTCATGCAAGTGAAGCAGCGGGCTGTTGCATGTTTGACCCAGCCAAGTAAAGCAGCGAGTTGTTGCATGTTTGGCTCAGCCATCTGAAGGAGCATTTGGCTCATGCAAGTGAAGCAGCGGGCTGTTGCATGTTTGGCTCAGCCAAGTAAAGCAGCGAGCTGTTGCATGTTTGTCTCAGCCAAGTAAAGCAGCGAGCTGTTGCATGTTTGACTCAGTCAAGTGAAGCAGGGGGCATTTGGCTCTTTGGCTCTGCTAAGTGAAGCAGCGAGAAGTTGTGTATTTGGCTCAGTTAAGCGAAGCAGATAACATTTGTCTCGTTTGCTAAGCTAAGTGAAGCAGCGAGTAGTTGAATGTTTGGCTCAGTTAAGTGAAGCAGCGAGCAGTTGCATGTTTGTTTCAGCTACCATTCTGACAGTTCAAAAGCACTGGTATCTGAAGAAAAAACATTAAAAATCAACACCTTCTCTAATTTATTTATAGTAAACGTTTATTTCATGTCAAACGGCAGTCGAATTGACCTACAGCTGGTTATATTTGTCCGTGTACATTTTATTATTCAACTATGGTGCAATAATCAGTTGTATGTTTGACTCAGATATAAAGCGAGGAATGGGCAATTTGCCTCTGCTAAGGGAAGCAGCGAACAGTTGCGTGTTTGGCTCAGCTAAGTGAAGCAGTGATCCGTTACATGTTTGGCTCAGCTGAATCAACCAACAAGCAGTTAATCAGTTGTTTTACTCGGGCTCCTCTCCATTGGCTGCAAATGAGGCACTGGATCTACTAGCCTATAGGGTGTATCAGGGAGAGTATAGATCAAATACTCTTTGATGTCGAACAAGAAAATTGGCTCTTATTCTTTACTATCTGGAATGAGGTTTAGGTCTTCGGTCCTAAGTAATTCGCCAGATCCAATAACAAATAACTATATAGTGTATATACACCTTCCCTGCTTAACTACACCTTGCATATAACTGGATGGAGGGTTCGAATCCTTAACAGTTCAAAAGAAATGAATTTTGACTGACTTGGCTCTTATCAAATAAACTGAATACGTTCTATTTCCATTAATATAACTCTTCAAAGTTTAGATGCATTCGATGGTATGAGTGGGACAGCCTCGTTCTCCTTGCACAGGAATACAAACAATGGAAGAGATCTATTTACAGATAATTTCGTTCGGTTTTAATGAATTACTTAAACTCTTATATTTTTTATGTTTACTATCTGAGGTACAACCCAAAGAAATATTTGAACGTGTGTCCAATAGACAGTTTTCTGTACAATTTCCCATTCATTTAAGGCCAAAAATCTCGTGAGAGTGGGGAAATGCCCCCCCCCCCTCCCCACACACACGCACACGCACGCACCTTCCAATAGAGAGCGCAACAAGGGGCGTAACTTTTCCTTGATGGAAATATAACGTATAACAATTATTGCAAGTATGGACGCAAATTCACAAGTTTCATTCCGACATGAGTCTAGTGTCCTCTCCCAATAAATGCCGCGAAACAAGCGAAATAATGTAATCTTGAGTAGGGCGTCAAACAGTAGGCAATCATTTGTTTGCTGATTTTTATTTGGTGGAGACACACAAGCTCTCGAAGGTTAGCTATTTTTAGCAATACTCGCTGAAAAGAATATTTGTTAAATTGTATCCCATGGTTGTCATTTGGCAGTTCCTCAAAGAAGGGTTTCGTTAATATCACTATCGGAAGTCTAGATTTAACATGGCTTAAAAGTCCAGTATTCACCGGGGAAGCGACAAGAAATAGGCTTTAGCTGTTGGTGCAAAACAAAATCTGAACATTTGTTTGTTGTTATTACGTCCACTTGCATTTGACACGGATTTTTAATAAAAAGGGAAAAGACACGTGTCTAGGCAAAACAGAATCTTCGATACTAATGAGAAAACATTAAGGCATCACCACGTATTTAGTTGTTTGTGAACAACACAAGCTTTCGACACCTTTAACGTTGTCTTCATCAAATGTAAGCGTCCTTCGAATCTTTTCTACGAATGTTGTCCTGAAAACAAATCCTCTTTCCCTTGATTTTTGACATGGTACTGATGTACGTTATTGACCAAATTTGGAGCCACAATGTTGATTGTAAGACAGCAATGTAGAAATAGTACAGTTTCCCTATTTTTGCAAATCTGAAAATAATCTGACAGTTGTTAGCAGCTACCATGACAGCTGAACTGGAACCAAGAATTGTTGCTCTCCTGTAAGCAGCTGGTGTTTCACATGTTGCTCAACACACCCTCTGATCCAGTTCAAAGAAATCCTCGTTGATACGACAGCGCCTCGCAATTTAACCCTATTTTAATATCGATCTAAAACGCTTGCTCTACTTAAAGATTTCTGGACGTAATTTGTTTTTTCATCGATAGCAGATTTTCTCTATTATAAGGGCCTTGAAGTCATCTGGTACTCTGAATCAATGAAAACTGGGGTGAAAGTTTTGTGTCGAACCGCCGTGTTTTCAACTATGACTGGCTGTTTTCTTAATTGGCTTTTATTGTTTTATTTGTTTGTTTTTTTTTATATTATTTTACAAAAGCCATCGGGTCTGCATGATGTAAATAGTTGACAGAAAAAACTGAACCGAGCTTTGATATCAAGAATGTCTAGTTTCTGAGGGAATTACGCTTTCGTGCAGTTTTTGCAGTCATTATAAAAACTGCTTTGCCTCATTTCTGCCCAAGGCCCCAGAAAAGCCTAGCAGTCAAATACTGCTGTTCTAGATCCCAAATTGACACATTTTTATACGCCCCACGTAAAAAAATAAAATTGTTGTTGCATGATTGCATAATATGACATCTATATTAGATTATGTTATATTCTCTTTTAGTCCATATCTGCTTTAGTTTTGACCTGATCTTGACAATTTTAGAGTATCTATACCTAAGGGGTAGATGGTGAGTCAGGAGCAATTTAGGATATCGTTGGTTACATGATACTGCATGTATGTTCATCGAATAGAGGATTTAGGATATAGGATTTCAATTGCTGAAATTTAAACAAATAGGTTCTATAATGTAGATAAATCAGTCAAAGCGGAGGGCGTATGTTGAGTTAACTAAAACTCTTGTTCTTTTTTTTTTTAATCTTCAACGTGTCTTGTGTGAAAATCCATTAGAGACTACCGTTCTACCTTGGAACTAATATATTTCACCGGTCATTAAAACCAGACTTGCACCGTCATGTAATGCAGAATTCTGTTTTAAAAAATATCAAATTGTAAACTGGATTAATGACACTGCTAAAAACCTGGAGAAAGTATGAGTTGTCGTCAACTTCCCCAAATGATTTACACATGTCGTTTTATGACCAGCTGATTGCCTACATGCAATAACGTGACTGACAGGAAAATTGTTTCACAGGAAACACGTTCATGCCATAGCCGAGGTTTATCTTTCTCTTCGTTGTAAATGTTTTAGTAAAACGGATTCGATGATTGAATTACCCAAAGTTATGTATTTTTTACTTCCGCGTGGAAATTAGCCGAGATATCAGAACCTTTATTACCAGCCAGAGAAATTTCTTGTCATTTGACTGGTCGATATGCCCGGAATGTGAATCTGTATTCAAGTGCTTTTCGTGTAGATATTTGATTCTTTTTCATGAGCCAGAAAAGATCTTGGTATTCCATTGGTTGAAATGCCCAGAATGTGAGTTTGTAACCGAGCGCTTTCCGTGTATATAATTGATTCTATATCGCCTCGGAGTTCGGGTGTCATCGCTGATATCAACTCGGAGTTCGGGTGTCATCGCTGATATCAACACGGAGTTCGGGTGTCAGCGCTGATATCACCACGGAGTTCGGGTGTCATCGCTGATATCACCACGGAGTTCAGGTGTCATCGCTGATATCACCACGGAGTTCAGGTGTCATCGCTGATGTCACCACGGAGTGAAGGTGTCAGCGCTGATATCACCACGGAGTGAAGGTGTCACCGCTGATATCACCATGGAGTGAAGGCCTTTTTGGCTCACAGAATTCTTCAGTCAAGTCGAAACTATATCGTGACTTCAGTTTAGAATGTTGTTTCGTACATGTAGGCATAGACACTTCGGTTCGTATGGGTTAGGGATTTTTATGATATTTTTTGTTCCAAAGCCAATATTTTGACTTTTCTTAACAACTGGAATTTATGAAAGAACGGAGAGTCACAACCTGAGGTGGTGTGTCATTTAAAGGGACATGAGCTGCCAAAATTCACATTTTTTTTCATAATTTCTGATCGTCACAACAGTACGAGGCTTTGAAAACCATCGAAAAACTAAATGATCGGCGTTAGAATGAGAGAAATCCATAACGTCTACGGCATATACGAACCAAAATAGTGTCCGATAAGTAAACAGAATTTAAATAACCGGGACGACCATTCATTCATTCTAATCCAAAGTTAGTTCAAAACAATACTTTATCGTTCATTCTCGAACCTAGAAGCACCTAAAACGCTTCTGAATTATACGTCAACATTCTGTTTTAACGTCAAAATGTCAACATTTTGGCAGCTCATGCCACTTTAATATATCGTATTTTAATACGGTAAATGTGCTTGTAAATGTGTACTTTTCGAGTCAGACAGAAAAGAAAATCAAATTTTGAGAGTAAAACATGCAAAGTGGAATGCTTTCTTTGCCGCTTTCCGGCGGTTAAGGAAATTAATAAACTCTATAAAACTCGTCAAAAGTGACATTATACACGACCTGTGCCAGTGCTTATACTCAGCGGAGGTCGTGTATGACGTCGTATTTTGGCGGGTTTTACCGAGTGTTTCGGACAATATGCACATTGCATTCAAGTCTACATAAACGATAGGAGAGCGTACACTAAACTGACTTTATTTCATCTTTCCTTTTTATAAGGTATATATATTTAGCCAATAAACGCTTAGAAGCAAACTATAAGACCTGTTCACAAATCGTTTAAACTGCTTTCCTCAAAACCGAATGCTATTTTATCCGGCGAGATTAACATTATGTTAGGGAATTCATTCTGAGGAAATGATCATAGTACCCTGTACTTATTATACCCCATCAAACCCTACGAGTGCCACGCCCAAGTCTTACCTTCAAATTAGCCCAGATAAACAATGTTTAATTACAATCGATTTAACGAGATACTCTATTCAGAGTTAACGAATAAGCCTGAATTAGTGACGTCATTGAAGATGTAACCTGAATACATAGCTATCTTGATATACATCCAGATATACCTACTGGTTAAATGTAGGCATATAGGTCTATGTAGCATCGATTGTGATCGATTTAAGACGGTAGATTTTTCACTCGATCGCCACGAAGGTCGGGGGTTTCCTCCGGGCAATGAGCCCGGTTTCTTCCCCCACTAAACCTGGCAACGCCGCCATATAAGTGAAATAATCTTGAGTGCGGCGTAAAACACCAATCAACCAACCAGCCTTTTACTACCAGATGGGAAATTTACTGATAAAAGAGATAAAGGTATAGTGTTCGAAACATATTAGTTTAACTAACCCTTAAGGCGCCGTTGTCTTTCCACGTTAAAGGGACATGAGCTGCCAAATATAAGGCAACTTCGTTGAAACAAAAACTTCGTTGAAACAAAAACTTCGTTGAAACAAAAACTTCGTTGAAACAAAAACTAGGTAATTGTTGGTTATTTTTATCTTGAACTGCAAGATTAGAGCTTTCCGTTGTATCAATCTTGAAGATATTCGTCATGGTCATTCTATAAGCAGTAAAAGTGCCAATAATAAACTCATATCTTTCAATGGCATTTAGAAGTTGAAAGGTTACAATAAGGTCAAGAATTACTTATGGATAACAACTTCTTCAATGACTTTGATAACGATGTAAGAACTACATCGAAACGTCGTCACCCAATGAACCAAGAAGTCATAAGTAATTCTTCACCTTATAATAAACTCATACATGCCGACTATTTGAATTTTTGTTCGTTGTTATATTTTTTTATATCAAAAGTTAATCATTTAGTCTTTCAAGGTACTTCAAACGCCAACTTCTCGTGACAATCAGAATTTTAGTAGCTCATTCCACTTTAAGGCAATTATATTCGTACTTTTCGACAGACAATATACTAATATGCATGCAACCATGCTCGGAATGGAGTGACAAATTTATTCTTACCTCGTCATTAGATGAGGCATGGAAATGTCCACTGACAGCCATGTTGGATTTTAAGATATTTTCTAAGGATTCTTAATTAATTCAAACTAATGAAGAGATGCAATGTTTGACATCAATATCGCTTAGCGATGTAAACCACATCAGGCTTTTTAATAGAGAAGATGCTGTTCAGGAAACACTTTCAGTTAAATTTTATTGGCTGGAAAATGGAGTCAATTGTTTTGACCTTCGGCATTTGTTAATCTGATTTCTATTGAGTCTATTATTTTAATTACAAAAAGTTGAAGGCTTCCGTTCGCCATAAATTTTCACGTGCGATTTTGTTTTGTTACTTTTTAGTTATTATTTAGAAGTATTAAGAAGTATTTTGTTGCTTCGTAAACATATGGTTTTAATAGTGTTAGAAAGGAAAAGCTACCAGGCTTGTTTTGATTTACTATACTTTCCTTCTCTCCTTTGAGCAAAACTGTTAGTTGACATTTTTTCGTTCTGGGTTAGGAGGCATACCTGCATCACTTCGTTAAACGGGTATATGTGGGACACAAGGCATCTGGCAATGGGTCGACTCGTGGGTTCGAATCCTACTCAATCCGCACTGTGTTCCACTTGATCGCTCTATCTAAACGTCTGTCAGGCACCAATGGTAGGTTCTACAGACACAAGCCCCAATTTCCTCACAAAATAAACCCTAGTCATGCCGCCATACAAATCAAATAGTCTTGAGTGCGACGTAAAACATTAGTCAATCTGGCAGTCCAGTAGTTGACCTGTGAGAGGATATTTTAGTATGTTATCACAAGCCATAAGGTATTAAGACGTGAAGCCAGATGTACATGTAAGTGAAAACCCGCGAGAGAGTACAATATGAAAGCCGATTTGCACTAAAATCGCATTAACTCGAGTAATGGTCTAAGAACTCTATAATGCTGAAATGAAACACAGAAAAGCATAAGACAATAACGAGGGAGACAGCAACATCTTACAATCGAATTCGTATCGTACCCTCAAGGAGATGAAACTAAAAGCTTGGCAGTCATTCTAAAATAAAGTAAAAAAAATCAGAAACTTTGTGGAGATTTTGACTCATAAAAGTCAAACTTACACGCCATTTTGTTCTCTCATCTTGATGCCGGTTTTTCTTCTAAATTTTACTACAAAGGTATTTTATGGCATTAGTGCATATTTGGCATAGGTTTCCCCACATTTAATTCTAAAACACAGAAGACTCTTGCAATTTCGAGTGTGGAAGAGTTGCCAAGTACTCGCCGAAGGGCGGGGCTTTCCTCCGGGCAATGAGCTCGGTTTCCGCACCCACTAAACCTGACAACGCCTCCATATAAGTGAAATAATCTTGAGTGCGGCGTAAAACACCAATCAACCAACCAGCCTTTTACTACCAGATGGGAAATTTACTGATAAAAGAGATAAAGGTATAGTGTTCGAAACATATTAGTTTAACTAACCCTTAAGGCGCCGTTGTCTTTCCACGTTAAAGGGACATGAGCTGCCAAATATAAGGCAACTTCGATGAAACAAAAACTAGGTAATTGTTGGTTATTTTTATCTTGAACTGCAAGATAATAGCTTTCCGTTGTATCAATCTTGAAGAGATACGTCATGGTCATTCTATAAGCAGTAAAAGTGCCAATAATAAACTCCTATCTTTCAATGGCATTTAGAAGTTGGAAGGTTACAATAAGGTGAATACTTACTTATGGATAACAACTTCTTGGTTTATTAGGTGACGACGTTTCGATGTAGTTCAATGACTTTGATAACGATGTAAGAACTACATCGAAACGTCGTCACCCAATGAACCAAGAAGTCATAAGTAATTCTTCACCTTATAATAAACTCATACATGCCGACTATTTGAATTTTTGTTCGTTGTTATATTTTTTATATCAAAAGTTAATCATTTAGTCTTTCAAGGTACTTCAAACGCCAACTTCTCGTGACAATCAGAATTTTAGTAGCTCATTCCACTTTAAGGCAATTATATTCGTACTTTTCGACAGACAATATACTAATATGCATGCAACCATGCTCGGAATGGAGTGACAAATTTATTCTTACCTCGTCATTAGATGAGGCATGGAAATGTCCACTGACAGCCATGTTGGATTTTAAGATATTTTCTAAGGATTCTTAATTAATTCAAACTAATGAAGAGATGCAATGTTTGACATCAATATCGCTTAGCGATGTAAACCACATCAGGCTTTTTAATAGAGAAGATGCTGTTCAGGAAACACTTTCAGTTAAATTTTATTGGCTGGAAAATGGAGTCAATTGTTTTGACCTTCGGCATTTGTTAATCTGATTTCTATTGAGTCTATTATTTTAATTACAAAAAGTTGAAGGCTTCCGTTCGCCATAAATTTTCACGTGCGATTTTGTTTTGTTACTTATTAGTTATTATTTAGAAGTATTAAGAAGTATTTTGTTGCTTCGTAAACATATGGTTTTAATAGTGTTAGAAAGGAAAAGCTACCAGGTTTGTTTTGATTTACTATACTTTCCTTCTCTCCTTTGAGCAAAACTGTTAGTTGACATTTTTTCGTTCTGGGTTAGGATGCATGCCTGCATCACTTGGTTAAACGGGTATATGTTATTGGGACACAATGCATCTGGCAATGGGTCGACTCGTGGGTTCGAATCCTACTCAATCCGTACTGTGTTCCACTTGATCGCTCTATTTAAACGTCTGTCAGGCACTAACGGCAGGTTCTACAGACACAAGCCCATATTTCCTCCCCAAATAGACCCTAGTCATCCCGCCATACAAATCAAATAGTCTTGAGTGCGACGTAAAACATTAGTCAATCTGGCAGTCCAATAGTTGACCTGTGAGAGGATATTTTAGTATGTTATCACAAGCCATAAGGTATTAAGACGTGAAGCCAGATGTACATGTAAGTGAAAACCCCCGAGAGAGTACAATATGAAAGCCGATTTGCACTAAAATCGCATTAACTCGAGTAATGGTCTACGAACTCTATAATGCTGAAATGAAGTGCAGAAAAGCATAAGACAATAACGAGGGAAACAGCAACATCTTACAATCGAATTCGTATCGCACCCTCAAGGAGATGAAACTAAAAGCTTGGCTGCCATTCTAAAATAAAGTAAAAAATCACAAACTTTGTTGAGATTTGACTCATAAAAGTCAAACTTACACGCCATTTTGTTCTCTCATCTTGATGCCGGTTTTTTCTTCTAAATTTTACTACAAAGGTATTTTATGGCATTAGAGCATATTTGGCATAGGTTTCCCCACATACTCTTGGAATTTCGAGTGTGGAAGAGTTGCCAAGTACTCGCCGAAGGGCGGGACTTTCCTCCGGACAATGAGCTCGGTTTCCGCACCCACTAAACATGACAACGCCTCCATATAAGTGAAATAATCTTGAGTGCGACGTAAAACATCAATATCGAGCTTGCGAGGCTATCATTGCCCCGGATTATTGAGATGGCATTATGCGTCTACAAATCCAGGCGGTGCAACAACCTCTCATGACATGTTGACAACATTATTCACACCCATTATTCACGGCTTCGTGAAAGGAGTCCCCTGGCCAGCGTCAGCAGTGTCGGTTTTTAATTTTGTAGACAACATAATGTAAAAATATAGCGAAATCCGTCTCATGATAACTGAATGTCTTGCACTCAGAGGTCTGCAGTATTAAGCCAATGTTGGCTATTTTGCAACTGTTCTATTGTTCGGCTCGAATGGAAAGAAAGCCTGTCCTTGTTAATATATGTATTTACCTATGCAGTATTATACTTACAGAGTATCACATTTGAAAATGCGTTTATATATAGGATTGATGGATTGAGGTCTTACGCTGTAGGCCTACTCATGATTATCTCACTTATTTGATCTCGTTTCCAGGTTTAGGGGGGAGACAACCCGGCTCTTTGCCGAAAGGAAAATCCCGACCTTTGGCGAGTACCTAGCAACTCTTCCACATACGGCGATCAAGTGACAAATTTGGTTTGAGTAGGATTCGATCCCGCGCCTCATAGATGGAAAGGCTGAGGGGCTATCTCGCTCAACGACCGATATGTATAAAGGAACATATACCAAAATAACCATATTAACTACACGGAAATGACCATTTTATGTCGCTATATAAAGAAATTTCAGGAAAATGGTAAAATGCTTTTTAAAGGCTCTGAAATGACCAATGTCTTCAAAACGGTCAGAAATGGATAACTACGCAAACAGAACATTCAACGTTAATTAAGAGGGAAAGCAGAAACGTTCATTTTTATGACTACGAAGGGATGGACAGGAGTTTTATTAAAATGGCATCAATAGGAGGCAGCCAAATCACTAAGCGTTGAAAGCAAATCAGACGACCCCCTGGAGAGATGCTAGGTTAACAGCTTTTAAATGGCCAACGGAAAAGCAAGGCTTAAAACCCTTTTAAGGTGTTTTATTAATGTTGACAAGCTGATGCTCACAAATTTCGGTTTTACAAACATTCGACAAACGGGATTCCGACAATTGAGACTTCAAATTGGCTCGATTGACTGTTTAGCCTAACCTTTTTTTAATTACACTGTAGATTCCACGTTTTCACAAAGTATTTTTATGTCATCGACCAATAATCGTTCAGTTTTCGCTGATCTTCAAAGGTTCGAATCTAGGAAACAATTTCGTTCAAACAGAATAATCTATTTTACGTCATTTTAATCAAGAAGTACATATTAAGAGCTTTCTGTTGATACCAATCTTGTTCGTTCCAATAGTTTTATAAGCAGCCAAATACTTACAAATGTACTCCTACACTGTATGTCCAGCTGTTTGAATTTAGTTCGTTATTGGCACATGTCTTCGGTCCGTACTAGCTATTGGCTTTATCCAGATTTCTTATTTCAACGTCAATCCTTCAGTTTTTTTTTCAAGAAACTTCAATCGCTCAATTTTTCTTTAAAATTGTAATTTATAAAAAAAAATAATCCAAAATTCGACAGGTCAAGCCACTTTAACCAAGACCTTGTATTTCTATAAGGTTAAAAGTTAGCACATGAGAATACAAGTTTAACGTCACACCCAAGCTTTTAGACAAAAAAAAAATCACTCTCTGTGGGATAATTGCCGGGTACCCCCCCCCCCCCCCCACCCTTTACTGTGAAATAATCTTGGGTATGGTGCAAAACATCAATCAATCGATAGCGTTTTCGTCATCCCCCCACTAGATTGGGCTGTTGCTAAGTTATCGTAAGCTGTAAAGTATTAACCGGTTCACAAAAGGTGAGCACAGATCTTAAGTTAAACTACTCCAAGAGTATAATGTGGAAGCCGATTGGCGCTATAATCGCATCTGCTTGAGTAATGGTCGACTAAAATGCAATGCCCATACGAAGCAGACAATATATCTAGTCATCCGTGATACATGATACTGCTATGTGGTTCAATGATATTAAAGTGTTATTATTAAAGTGAATATTAAAAATTCACACGTTTTTCATAATTTCTTCTCGTCACGGCAGTAAGAAGCTTTGAAGGCCATTGAAAAACTAATGATTGGCGTTGGAATGAGGAAAATCCATACAGTATGTGGTCTGTACGAACCGAAAACGTGTGGACGACCATTCATTCATTCTAAGCCAAAGTTAGTCCGAAAGAATACTTTACCGTACATTTTCGACACCAGAAGCACTAAAAAGCTTCTGAATTATACGTCTTTAGAAAAATAGCAAATAATTTCAACATTCTATTTTAACGTGAAAATATCAACATTTTGGCAGCTCATGCCACTTTAAAGTTGCAAGTGGCTAAGAGCCAGGAAATTTAAACATAAATAATAATCTATAATGAAAAAGATGTTTAAGATGAATCAAAGAATAACAGTCGTCTTGAGTAATAAGCCATTTGTATTATCATCGCGATCCCATTCCATAGTTTATGGAGCCCCGGGGGTCTGGGAGAACGTCCCATAAAGCAGGCTATGATTCAAGCCTTCTATATCCATTGATCTAATTGTTGAAGAATATGACTTTTGGTGATTCATAAGCAGCCAGTACACGTGATTCTAAAAGCATATTAATTATTGTTGCTGTCCGGACGTTACCATTAAGCCTTTATAAAGCATTTTCCGGGAAACTTTAAAGGCTGTTAGAGGCTTGATCGAAAATGTCAAAAATCGTTCTTGTCAAGGGAACATGCAGAACTTGTTACAAAAAGAGACAACATGTTTAAAGCATATAACATCAAGTGTAGGGATTGATTATTTCACTTATATGGCGGCGTTGCCAGTTTTAGTGTGGGAGGAAACCGGGCTCTATGTCCGGAAGAAGCCCACGACCTTCCGGTGGTAACTGGAAACCATCCCACATAGGTTGTTCGAGTGAAAACCCAGTCAGAAATTTTTTAATTTTTTTTAACTGATTGGGATTTGAACCCGCGACCCATTGGTGGAAGGCTGTTCGGATTGAGCGTCTAGCGCTCTACCTGCTGAGCCACGGGGGCCCCGTTCGAGTGCAGGGAAGTTTGTTTATTTCATCTATGCAGTTGACGTGATGAATCTTCCTTAAAACGGGTTTACTGCTAAATGGTCAAAACTACTTGGCCCTTTAGCTAAAGAGATGGTTTGTTTGAAGAAACTCAGATTGCAGATGACCTAAAAACCACGATGGTGTTTATGAAGGTGTACAGGCTGATGCTTCCCGACGAGTGACGCGGGTTTTGTATCTTGAGAATTGGCTGGGCTTTCCTTGGATGGCCTGGCTCTTATTTTATTTCATACTTTCAGCCAAAATGCTAAGCGAGTTTAAATGTCTGATAATATTTCTGTAGTGAGTAATTTTTACCTTGAGCTATTAAGAAAACGGTGATGTCTTAGCACTGTGCACAACATATAAATATCATTGTACAGGAGTATAAACTTTCAAAACCAATGAAGATGGAATGCGAAAATAGAAAGTTGAGAGATATTTCCTTTCAATCTTTTTTTTAATTAGTATTATAGTGAGTAGAAAAATGGTTCGGCGTTAAAAGTATACACCGCTTATGTCTGTTGTCATCCTCCGTTGAACCATGGGGCTTGATCTATCCCAGGTGGACACTGGTTATATATTTAAGATGGTCTGGTGTAAGTTTTGGTTTATTTTATGTAAAGGGGTTGGCTTATGTTTGTTTTGTTTTATTCTCGGTGCTATGGGAGTGGGGCTGATTATAATATGGAAGATTTGATTTTATTTTTAAATAAAGACAGCGATTTGATTGATTTTAGCTGTGAGGATAGTTTGTTCCATTCTCGAGGCCCTTTTGACCAGAGTGTATAGTAGGAAAGATTGGATTTTGTTAGGGGCTTATTAAGGTTAAGATTAACTGCTCTAGTTTGGTAATGATGAACGTCTGTCTGAAGCTTGAAGTGATTTTGCAGAAAATATGGCAGTTGATTATGTTGATAAAGAAATCTGTGAATGATGATGAGAGATGTATAGATATTCAGTTGGAAGATGGTCAGAATTTTCAGTTTGTTAAAGATAGGTTTGGTGTGTTCAAGTTTTGGGGAAAATGTTATGACACGTAGAGATCTTTTTTGTAGCAGGAAGAGGTGGTTTAGATGAGTTTGGTAAGTATTTCCCCATAATACATTACCATACAAGAAGTAGGGAAAAATTAGGGAGTAATAGAGAATGTAAAGAGTTTTTTTGTTAAGAGACCTTCTGACATGGTTAAGAATACCAATATTTCTTGAAACTTTTTTACTTATATAATTAATGTGTTCCTTCCAGTTTAGGCGGTCATTAAAAATAATTCCTAAGAATTTGAAGTGGTGGACTAGCTCGACCTGTGTATTAGAGATAAATAGTGCTGGAATTGAATCAGGTATAATTCTTGAATTGTGCTGTATGATCATATATTTGGTTTTGCTTATATTCAGAGATAGGCGATTGGAGGCGAACCAGTTGTGGAGTTTTGCTAATTCAGTTGTCATTATATTAAGCGTCTCCTTTAGATCAGAATGAGAACAAATAGCACTGGTATCATCGGCAAACAGGATGATATTCAAGATGTTGGTCACCCTGCTGATGTCATTTATATAAATCAGGAATAGCATGGGTCCCAGTATTGACCCCTGGGGTACACCGTATTTTATTTCCATCGGTAAGGACAGGATGTTATTGTAGGAAACAGATTGTGTTCTATTGGATAAATAACTCTGGAACCAATCATTGCATGAACCTCGAATTCCATAATGCTCTAATTTGGAAAGTAAAATTTGGTGATTTGCGGTATCAAATGCTTTTGACAAGTCTAAGAAGGTGACAATGCTGTGCTTTTTATTTTCCTTGGCCGTAGTTAGCTTGTCATAGAGTGAATAGGCAGCATCTGCAGTGGAATGGCCAGCTCTAAACCCAAATTGATCGTTTGAAATAATAGCATTTTCATTAAAGAAGGTTGATAGCATATCAGCGGAAAGTTTTTCAAAAATTTTACTAAAGCTCGGTAAGACTGATATTGGGCGATAGTTATTAAATTTGTTTGTCTCCCCTGATTTGTAAACTGGTGTAATTTTAGCTGCTTTGAGTATGTTAGGGACAACGCCAGTTGAAAAGGAGAGGTTAATGATGTGGGAAAGCGGAGGGGAAATAATGGTAGAAACAAGTTTAAGAAAAGATGAGCGGATTCCATCGAGACCTGGAGAGGATAACTTTAGATTTTGAATACAAGAGTTTACATCATCAGGGGAGACAACCGAGAAAGCAAAGCTGTTTACATTGAAGGGACCCATGCTATCCATATGAGAAAAAGTGGTATGAGGAATTTTAGAATCAAGTTTAGCTGCGACTGAGGTGAAGTACTTGTTAAATTCATTAGAGATATTAGTTTGGTCGGTTGTATCGGATCCATCTATGTTAAAAGAAGTCGGTAATGGCGCTGACTTTTTACGATTTAGAAGGCTGTTAAGAATTCTCCATGTATTTTTAATATCTTTGTTATGTTCATTAAATTTTGACTGAAAATATTGTTTTTTAGAGTGACGGATTAGATTATTGAGTTTATTTCGATAACATCTGTATTTTTTCCGATCTGTTTCACACTTATTACATAACTGAATCCGATACAACCGATTTTTTTCGTGTATGGAAGTAAGGAGGGATGAAGTAACCCAGGGTTTGGTTATTCTGGTGGAAGGTTGTGTTTGAACAATGGGAAAACTGTCGTTATATATGTGATTAAATTTTTCTTGAAAAATATCGAGAGCGTTAGTGGGGTCTGTGGTTTCACCAAAGACCTCACTCCAGTCACATTCAGATATAAGATTAGTAAAACGTTCTTTATCAGCTGCGTGCGACCGGCGATAAAATGAGATTTGGGGAGGGGAATGAGTTTTATTCTGTGTATTAATAATGTGAAAAATGGGAAAATGGTCGGTTATATCAGTTAAAAGAATTCCGGAAATGTGGTCAGTATCATGAATATTAGTGAATATGTTATCAATAAGGGTTGCGGATCTAGATTGTACACGTGTGGGCTTAGTTATTTGTGGGTAGTAATAATTTGAAGTAAATAATTCTAAAAATTCTTTAGATGGTTCATGGTTTTCAGATTTCAAGAGATCCACATTAAAGTCGCCTAATATTACACATTTTTTATTTGAAGCTTGGCAGGTATTAAGGATGTCAGTTAGATGTTTGTTAAAATTAGTAATATTTTTACCAGGAGGACGATAAATGACACCAACAAGGTAATCAACACCCCGAAAACCAGCCTCTACAAATAAACATTCACATTCGCCTTCTTTGTCGGTGAAAGTTAAATCTTCTCTAAGTTTACAGTTTTCAATGTTATTATTTAAGTAGAGAGCTAGTCCACCACCTCTTTTAGACTTTCGTACTGAAGAAAAAAACTTGTAGCCAGGTATATCATATAAAGATTCAGTTGAAGTATTGAGCCAACTTTCTGTGAATCCAAGTACAGAAAATGGATGTTTAAGGTTGTGGATGAAGCCAGTTATTTCTTCAAAGTAAAGAGAGTTTCGAACATTTCTAACATTGCACATGTAAAGAATTATTTAGGGAAACTCCTGCTGTTATTATGTTCTGTTCGATTGACGTTTTTTGTTCTACAACGTCAGAATTGAGCGTCACGTTCGAATGATAAAGGCTCCATACATGCGCATTGACAGCAATTCTCACGATACTCCCGCTAAGTTCGAATTTGGGCAGCTCATGCCACTTAAAAGTTATAAATCGTCTATATATTTACGTATAACCCGTGTATTTTTATCCAACTCAATAACGTGAGTTTCAATGCTAAACATCCATTAATAAAACACATTCTTATTTCACAAAATTTGTCAAATTTGAAAAACTTGATGACGGGTTTGTCATTATCATAGTGACGTTTATGCAGAGTGGGTGATTCATTCCTTGAAAGTAATGGATTGGTTAATGTTTTACACTCCACTCAAGATTATTTAGATGGCGTCGTTACCGGGTTTATTGGTAGAGGACACAGAGCACTTTGCCCAGAGTAACCGAAGGCGTCTCATTCACATAGGGCGATCGAGTTAAACAAACCACTCTAATTTTTTAGCCCGCCATCATTCTGATGGAGGCCTATTCAAATCGCTTGTCCGTGGTCCGTGGTCCGTCCGTTAACTTTTCGCTTGTTACCTTTATTCCAAGAAAACTACCGGTCCAATCTTAATCAAACTTAACATACATCATCACCCTATTGTCTAGTTGTGCACCGTACATTTTCATCATTATTTGCCTATTCGATATGGCCACCAGGGGGCGATATTGTTTTTCTTTGTTACCTTTATTCGAATAAAACTATCACTCCAATCTTAATCAAACTCAACATACATCATCACCCTGTGGTCTAGTTGTGCATCGTACATTTTCATCTCTTTTGCATTTTCAATATGTCCGCCAGGGGCGATGTTGTTTTTCTTTGTTACGTTTATTCCAAGAAATCTTTCGCTTGTTAGCTTTATTCCAAGAAAACTATCGGTCCAATCTTAATCAAACTCAATATACATCATCACCCTATGATCTAGCTGTGCATCGTACATTTTCATCTCATTTGCATTTTCAATATGTCCGCTAGGGGGAATATATATATTTTTTGTTATATTCACCAAACTCAACATACACTATCACCCTATGGTCTAGTTATGCACCGTTCATTTTCATCTCATTTGCATATTCAATATGGCCGCCAGGGGGCGATGTTGTTGTTTTTTTTTGCTTCTTTTATTCCAAGAAAACTACTACTACCATAATATATGTGTATGTGATATATAAAGTTATTTGTTTGCAATTATTTGCAAAACTATTGAACTTCCTTCTAAAAGGACCAAACCACTGTAAATATGTAAATATTGTAACTTTTCCCCTTATATGGTACACAGTATAAGCCTACGGCTTAAGTGTACAGCCATTTAATCCGAAATAAAGATGTTTAGAAAAAAAAATACTGGTCTGATTTTGACCAAACTTGGCCCACATTATCTCCCTATGATCTAGCTGTGCGCCCTACATTTTCATCTCATTTGCTTATTAAATATGGCCGCCAGGAAGCAATGTTGTTTTTTAACCAAATTTGAATGAACTTCTTATCATTATTCCAAGAAAACTACTGACCTGATCTTAACCAAACATGACACACATCATCCCCTTAAGTTCTAGCTGTGCCCCGTACATTATCATCTCATTAGCATATTGAAGATGGCTACCAGGTGACAGTGTTGTTTTCAATCAACATTTCAAGGGGAGCTTACTTTGTAATTCACAATTTACTTTTCCTCAACAATAGTTATCTCCCTGGAATAAGTTTTCTTTATGTAGGTCCAATTCCTATATCCAGTTATTGCTGTAACAATCTTTAAATGGGGGGAAATCTCTAGAAATACCTAGGAATTATCGTCGATAACAACCTTCAAAGTACTTAAAACATTTCAAATCAATTACCTCCAGTGATCCTCAAGCTAATAAAATAGACAGAAGTATGTCCTTTCAGCGGCTTATCTGTGTAGCCATTTTTCCATTTTAGAATGACGTGATGTTGGTATAGCTATTTTTAGATCAATAATGACGTATTTTTACCGCTCGCTAATGTATAATGGTAGATTTAGGTCCAAAAAACATGGCGACAAACTTGAAGTGGGAAGATTGCGTTTTTATGACGCTGTTCTAATTGCATGGCATTGACGTCTCTGTGGCAGTCGCTGTGTCACACATCTATCACATTGCGTTATAGACAAAATGAGCACGATTTGTGTTTTGTGTACCTCCATGTAAACGGAAAACTGCCGAAGTTTGTTCCAATTGCCTTCAGACTTGTGGAGAGAACATGACTGGTAATAATATCTATACACGGGTTTATTATTCCAGAAAAAAATCCATACTCAACCAACTACACGTACTCTTCGGGTTCCGTGTATCTAGATGTGACTGATTTAGCTCTATGGAGTATCTCGGATAGGATATTCCATGAATTATGCTGGTTTTGTATGAATAAAGCCATTAACAGAACAGTAAATCGCCGTTCTTTGAAGTGTCTAAAGATTGTGAAAACAGCATGTGGCCGAACACCCTTGGGCCGTCAAAACACCTTCCATAAAAGTCAAGTGACCCTCTGCTATCCATTAATGGATACATTGGTCATCCAACTACTGGTAGTCGAGTCGACTTTCGGGAAGCGGAACTTGCTATCTAAAATTGGATTTTTTGGGTCGTGTGTGTTTGGTTTTAACCAATGGGTCCCTCGAAATTGTATCTTTTTTATAAGGGATGACATGGCTATATCAATTAATTATATGCGTGGAATGGACACGTCTCAAAGGCTGGTTTGGATATGACTTTGTTATAAGGTCCACCATTGCTGAGTGATGAGCGTGTGCATGACCGATCTGCATTGATATTGCACCATCTCCTAGCTATGGCAGAGTTCGATGCAAATCAAATACCACGTGACCTCTATTCGACGTTTTTAGTTTATTGGGCTATATAGACAAATGCGAGATGGAAATTTCTTATGTATGTATCCTAAGTACATGTGTCCCACTTTTTGTTTTTCAGCCACTAAAATTTATATCAGTTATGCTACAGCTAGGAAGTTGCTTGCTTCGCGATAGTTTGTATCTGGGCTATTGGAATATTGGATTTAAGTTAATGCAGACCTACAAACTTTAAATTGCAATCAATGCCTGATTAAATATTTGAAAATATAACGAAAAAAACTTAACGAAATTTAGGTACTTAGCCACAAATTAAAACGCTTTACAGTCGAATCGTGTACAGTCGGAACACCATTCCGCTAAGGGGCCGAAAAACATGCCGGCAATGCTGATTGGACGAAGTGACCACTCTTGTCAATCTACTCTCTTTGCTTTATCATATATGCTTTTCAATAACCTCTTGTTCTTTAGAACTTTTGCAAGAATATTTAGTTATTGCTACGGAAGCGAAAAATTAACATTTCGATAAAGCATTAAATCCCATAACAATTATTTTTCACCTTTAATTTGAATTGAAATAAAGGACACAAAGTGATGCTAAAGGACACGAGACAAAACTTCGACTGAGGGAAATTGCATATGAGAACACTGTCGTATAGAGCAGTGGAGGAAAATGTAATTTAGAATAAAGCTTTAGCCATTAGCTCCCACGTATAACACTCACGTGTTCATTGCTTTCAAGGTGGAATGAGCTGCCAAAAATATGACTTTTTCACGAACCGTAGACCTGTGCTTACAACTGACATAGCCGGGATATACAAGTACAGTTTAGGAGGTTTGCCCGTATTGCCCGTACCATTTAATTTCCTTACATAGAGTTCAAATACGAGATAGTATTTACAATCAACTTTGGGCCTAATGAGGAAGAGTTGCCAGTTATTTGTCAAAGCTAGGGCCATCAGCCCCCCCCCCCCCCACACACACACACACACTCCCCTTACAGAACCTATCAATCAACCATATATTTTTAACACTATAACACACGGGCACAGGGAAGATCTTGTCACCATATACGTGTATATTTTAACCACAATCATTCAGTGCTTCGATATCTCGCACAAACATTCTCTTGCCTGTCTGAATTCCACTTTAAACAGACAAACCCAAAAACATTTTTAAAAAATATTGTCTTGGATTGTCAAAATAAATTAGGTGTTTAAAAAAGTCTTCTTCATTTACAAAGATTTATGGTTCGATTTCTGTAACAAAATTTTAAACGAAGGCAATTTCCTGTTGGATAAATGAGGTCTGGTGAATGTTTGAACTGGGAAACACCATCTGCCCTTGTAACGATGAGCAAATCGATGGATCGTTAGCGGAGCTTTGCAAACCGAGTTATTTATTTGTGCGTTTTGAATTTCAGTTTTGCTTTTTATCTCGTATAAAAGTCCTTATTTTTTTAACATTGATCATGCAGTGTTCCTGTAATTGTTCGCACCAGTAACTTGCCTGCTGTACTAATTTCTTTGAAAAATGTTTTTGAACTGATAAAATGGTATTTATAATCACGTGAATCTATTCGTATGGGCAGCTGGTAACGTTTCGATTCGTTGTGTAACAAATACATGGGTTTTGAACTGTATTTACAATTATTTAAGAAAATTTTGAGCATCAAATTTAATTGTTCCTGTATTTTTTCCTGACATGGTTTACAATTTGACATGTTAATAATTAAGGTCGCTTTTTGATGGCTTTTTTTTTTTGGCTTTCATTTTGTTGAAATACGCAGTGGACTAAGTTCCCTAAAGGCCCGTTTTCACTGTGCTATTTGTCTTGCCGACTTGTAAATTGGATGCTTTTAATTGGTTGATAGGATTTGTCAACCAATCAAATGTATCCGTTTGAATTGCACGCTACAAGTCGGTACCACAAATCGCACAATGAGAACCGGTAATCTGATGGATGTACCATCAATTTATCGCTCGGGTCAAGATAAAAAGTCGTAATTGGGAAGAAATACAGTATGAATCTTCAGAGAATTAAAACTTATATATATGACTCCAATACATACTTGTCTGCTATATATGTCCACAATTTTTACCGCCATTTGTTCTGTTCTTACCTTCAAGCTATATCAACTACTTTGCCCGTAAAACCGTTATCCATCAATACACGACTAGACATCACGCTTCACTTCTTTACCAATTCAATTCAATTCAAAGTTTTTTGACTTGAGCAAATAATTGCCCCTTGTCACAATGGTTTCTGTACAATGAATTTTACAATAATTGAAACAACATTATAAATACATGTACATACTGACACTATATGATGTTTATAACAGAATATACTTATTATATATGTCTGACATCTGAGAGAGAACCTCGATATATACACGGTTACATTCTCCCTATCAAAACATTCCTGTTTTCCAAACATATATGAACAAATTTTGCAGTTTTCTGAATCATATTAACAGAGGTAGAGTTAAGGAGTGCCACAAGTTTGTGTACACTAGGTTTTTTCCAATAATACCCTTTAATTAGTTCTTTTCTAACTTCTTGATAAATTGGACAGATTAACATAAAATGGTATTCATCCTCAACATCATTTGTGTTACATAACAAACATTTTCGTTCATGTCTTGGTAGCTGGTTACTGCCATGTCTACCTGTTTCTATACGGAGATTGTGACTCGAAGTTCTCAACTTAAACATGGAGTTTCGATGGTTAAAATTTCTTATTTTAACTAAATAATCTTGCACCCCAAAATTTGTATTTAAATTTGTATACAAGAACATTTTGGGAGATTCCAGTTCTAATAGCAGTTCTTGCTTTTGACAATCATACAGACGCTGCCTGAAAATATATATGAACCTGGTTAGCTCAACGCTACTTGGAAATAACCATACTTCACCAAAGCCATAACGATTCAATATATCTTTTACGTTATTGATCCAGTCTGAATTTGACAAGTACATTTCATCAAAAACTTTTCTAACAATGACATTTTCTGTTTTACATGCCTTTAAAAAATATTTAACAACACGAAGTATACTTTTTCCAAATTCACAGTAAATTGTACAATTAGAAGTAGACATTTTCACATTTACTAGTCGTTTGAAAAACTTAGTTTGTATCCGTTCCATGGGTAGAGACTTTTTAAAACCCCAAACTTCTGCACCATAAAGAACAGTTTGACTAACAAAAGCATCAAACAAATCATTTGTAACATCAATTGGAATTCCATATTTTTTAATATTAATAAGAAGGACATTTGCTGCTTTTTTACCTTTTTGTACAAACAAATCGCTTGTGTTATTAAACTTACATTTGGAGCTAAAAACAACTCCCAAGTAATTAAATTGTTCAACAATCTCTATAGCCTCATTTTGATATATCCAATTTTCATTTAATGTTACCCCTCGTGTGGGTTCCGGTGAGAGGGGGGGGGGGTAAAAATAGACCCACCACTTTCAGGCAAACTTGGTCGTATTAAGAGGCAACTAATCCGTGGGCCTCTGTGTGGGTCCCAGGGGATAAGAATTGGCTCCCAGCTCACAGGCAAGCTTGATCGTACGAGGACACTAACCTGTGACAATTTTTTTTAATTTATTGTGTAGACCAATATGTTTTTAAAACATTCTAAGAGATCTAGTTATTTAAAATTGTGTTAAGATGGAAAGAAATAATTATTTTATAATTATTTATTTAAATGTTCCTAAACACTTGTTTAATTTACACTTGTTTTACCAGTTTTTACTATTTTGTGTTTCTGCACAATTGTTGTTTAAAAATATATTTTTGATGTTTAAGGATGATCTTTTCGCCGCCATATAAGTGAAATAACCTTGAGCGCGGCGTAAAACAATCAATCAATCAATCAATCTATTCTTTACGTCCCATGTGTGTCACAGCTTCTAAGTATTGGAACTCGCTGCCACAAAGCACCAGAACAATTGCCTCTACTTCACTATTGGAATCAAGATTAAAGGATCATCGCCTCAGTAGATATGATCATATGACTAAATACAGCTCGCATCACTATTGTACATATGTTGCACTCCATGGGCTATGTGCAAACCAAACATTTGTCCTTCCCATAAAATGAATACCTTCCTTTAATTATTTTTAATTATGTCTTCTTTAGGGATGAAACAAGTCCGTTTGGGGCTTTACTCCCGCCACCATATGTAATCTATAAATTTTTCCTATTGTACCGTATTACGTGTGAATAAAACTTTTGTCCCTTTTCTTACCTGTCTTTTGTTATATTATTTGTATCTTTTTACAAACTATACAATATTATGTGGACATTCAAACTTAGATTTATCAAGGGGGCAAAACTCTGGTAGAACACATATAAGAGTTACCTACCTTTAATAAGGTTCTGTCGAACATGTGAGCAACCGGGACCTAATGATTAGTCTGTCGTTTGACATACAAAAAATAGGATGATCAGTTTACGATTTTACATGTGCGCCTATAAGAAACTGTTGTTAAAAAAATCAGCTAATGCTCTCTGTTTTTGTTTATATCTTTTAGGAGATGTCACTCAAGGCCTCTGGATAGAATGTGATACAAACAATTGTGTTGCCATAGAAACCAGTAAGTATAGTCTAAAAAACACAAGTGTACGTATGTTAGAAGTTAGCCACGAAAACAAACAACTGCGCAATGCCCACATGTACATGTACTGCCGTGAGTTTCCCTGATTTTTTTTCAAATCACAATTTATGGATAAGTCTGGAAATGGCTCAGAAAGCATCTACGGCGCCTAGGTGGCCCCTGGTTCCTCTCCCGTTGTACGGAAATAGTTGGTCACACAAGTCCCACCCTACCTGCGTACACACATCATAGAACTGTTTAAAACCCCCCTAAGAGGGTTCTATTCTAAAGAAAAATAATATTTAAATGGGATGACGTAAACCTTTCTGTAAAGAGTTTCACTGATTGACCAAATTACATATTCATTCTTATATCTAGCATTATATCCATTTTATTAAATATCAAATGCAATTGCTCTTGATAAGCACATCGGTATAGGCGTCGAAAGTTTTCACAAAACCTACTTCCTAATTGGTTTTTTTTTTTAAACATCTTTATTTTGTTTAATGACTGTACACTTAAGCCCTAGGTTTGTGATGTGTACCAATAAGAAATATATTTAAATCAAACAAGCGAAAAGAACATATTTACAAATGTTTGATCCTTAAACACAAAGTGGAAGCATTACTGTCCAAGTTGGTATATGTAATTATATGTAAACATATTTCAAGAATGAACTTACCATGAATAAATTTGCATAGAACGGTTGAAATTACAGGAGCTTACACAGTACAAGGTATGGTTGGTCTCTCAGGGAGGGTTACGCGAAGCGTTTGCTTGCCGTGGTATATTTGCAAACGGATTCCAGTATTAATTGGTTTTGGAGAAATGACAGATCCGTACAGCAAGAGTGTCGTACTTATTTCTTCATTGAAATCGCCATTACGAATCTCTTCTATTAACTTTAATCTTTGTACAGAAAATAGTTTGCAGTGAAGAAGTTAGTGGTGGGCTGTCTCAGTTGGGTGTAGACAACTACATTTTGGAGAGTCGGTTATGAATTTGTTGAATAAATCGTCATTAAGGGAACTGCAACCGTTTCGCATTCGACAGAGGATGTTGTTTGGTAAACGACCACCTACGTAGTACGAAAGTGGAGGTCGTGTCCGTGTTTTTGCATACGTCTTGTTAAAAAAAATATATTCTCGAACGACGTTTTCATATGTAACAAACGCATCAGAGCTAAGGAGGCTGCTCTGCTTTATAAAAGGGCCCAAAATAATCCAACTCAACATCATAAACAATTTTGAAATTGTGACCAAAACGGCCAGTACAGGTTTACTTTTTACATCATAACAGAATGTTGTTCAAATTAGAAAAGTAGAAAATTACTTTCGGAAAACGAGAAATGAAAAGTTCACTGAGCTATGACTGTCTTTGGGGATTTCCATGACATAAAGCGTCATAGTTTTAGGTTGAAAGGAAACCATAAAAAATGGCATAGCTTTTCGCATCCAGTTAAATTAATTTTATTTATCGTATGCGTTTTCGATGGTGGGGAACATGGCAATGGACATCACTTGGGCACGGATGTTGGCCGACGGGGAACACGGCAATGGACATCACTCGGGCACGGATGTTAGTCGGCGGGGAACACGGCAATGGACACCACTCGGATACAGATGTTGGCTGGCATTGCCGTGTTCCCTGCCGGCCAACATCCGTGCCCGAGTGGTGTTTATTCCGTGTTCCCTGCCGGCCAACATCCGTGCCCGAGTGATGTCCATTGACGCGTTCCCCGCCGGCCAACATCCGTGCCCGAGTGGTGTCAGTTGCCGTGTTCGCCGCCGGCCAACATCCGTGCCCGAGTGGTGTCCGTTGCCGTGTTCCCCGCCGGCCAACATCCGTGCCCGAGGGATGTCCATTGCCGTGTTCCCCGCCGGCCAACATCCGTGCCCGTGTGGTGTCTATTGCCGTGTCCCCCGCCGGCCAACATCCGTGCCCGAGTGGTGTCATTTGCCGTGTTCCCCGCCGGCCAACATCCGTGCCCGAGTGGTGTCCGTTGCCGTGTTCCCCGTCGGCCAACATCCGTGCCCGAGTGATGTCCATTGCCATGTTCCCCGCCGGCCAACATCCGTGCCCGAGGGATGTCCATTGCCGTGTTCCCCGCCGGCCAACATCCGTGCCCGTGTGGTGTCTATTGCCGTGTCCCCCGCCGGCCAACATCCGTGCCCGAGTGGTGTCAGTTGCCGTGTTCCCCGCCGGCCAACATCCGTGCCCGAGTGGTGTCAGTTGCCGTGTTCCCCGCCGGCCAACATCCGTGCCCGAGTGGTGTCCGTTGCCGTGTTCCCCGCCGGCCAACATCCGTGCCCGAGTGGTGTCCGTTGCCGTGTTCCCCGCCGGCCAACATCCGTGCCCGAGTGGTGTCCGTTGCCGTGTTCCCCGCCGGCCAACATCCGTGCCCGAGTGGTGTCCGTTGCCGTGTTCCCCGCCGGCCAACATCCGTGCCCGAGTGGTGTCCATTGCCGTGTTCCCCGCCAGTCGATGCTTCAAGAAAAATCGATATAGTCGTTCAGATTGTGTGTCCTTCCATGGTTGTAAACTCACCTGTCTGTATCTCCAGCTAAGCTTATTGTTGTAATTTTTCAATCTGAACTGTTAGTTTCCAAGTAAACGCCGGATTAGAGCAGGTGAAACTACGTAATCCTATGTGTGCAAGAGAATGTCCATTTTCCACTTACATTGGGTTAGCAAACATGGTTAAGAGAAGCGAGTTCTTGTAGATGATTTAATCTAGAAAATCTCTCACAGAATTATAATCGTGATGGTTTGAATTTAATCTCTCCGCCCACTTATCGCCTGCAGCCGTCTGTAATCCAAACGTCGGTATTTCTATCGCATTTTCTATTCCAAGCTGACAGGCAATATCGTTTGGATCATTGGTTATGCCATTATCGCAGGTAAATAATTGATCACTCCGACCTTACTGCATGGAACTGTGTTAGTCTCGTATTCCTGGAGATGTCAGGCTGTAAAAATACTTGTGCTTGAATCAACTGCTTGAAAACTACCAAGAAATAAAAAGAACAAGACCGCCAGAAATCGAAGAGTCCTTGGGTTATTACGAATGATTACTAACTGCAAAGCAGATGGACATTGTTTAGCGCTTTATCTTGAATGGCAAAGGTGTTGACCTGGACACCCTTCCATGAAAGTCGTAATAGCGAGTGATGTGCACCTAACTTGTCTGCCTGACGGTGCTTTGGTTGGTTTTCTCTGATATTGGATTTCATTACCATGTTCTAATTGTCACGTGGGCCTAATTCCACCTAACACTACCATGGAGAAATGTGTGTCTTTTAATACGTCTCTTGAACCAATTCTTAGCATCACCAACGCAGCGTTTATAAAACGCCATGCTCAAAAAGGGAGACAAATATCTTAAAATTGGAGGAAAAGTGTGTCAATCAAATTCCGATGAAAATTGTCTGCCGGAAATGCGGTATAATGCATTGCAGCTGCAAAGGTAACAATTGACAGCCAAAGTGTGAAAGCTTAGTGTTGTATACTTGAGGTGTGGCAGGTCTCTCAACATGTGTGGGATTGTTTACAAACCATAAAGATATGAAAAATACTCGCTGGTCTTAGTGAGTGATTATGTAGCCGAGAAATCTGGGTTCGGTCGATTTTTTTTTATCCGTATAAGGCGACCAGACACATTAACAGCCATATAATACCAGCAGCCCTTAGACCGATAATCCGGGCTACCTAAATATGAAGAGCTTCCTTAAATTCCGATCTGGAGACCCGAGCATGGACATGCGGAAATTCGGTGACGAGTACTACTTAAGGGAGGATGGAATCTGGCGACCATTTCGTCTATTTGGATTATTTGCAATGGTTGCCGCTTTGATTTTCTCTATGGTCGCTATTCTTAACACGCACTGGGTGAATGGGATAGGTAAGTGTTTTATTTAAATTACTCTGCAATTCAGTATATCCATATTAGTGACTCAATTTATGGACTAATCTCCTGATTGGTTCCTCCAGGAACTAATTTTAGGGATCGTACGGTGTTAAGTGTACATCGGTTGCCTGTATGTGTTCGTGTGTTTTAGTGTTCATAAATGTATTGAAACAAGATAAGGTGTGTCCGTTACCAAACTAACAGAAAGACATATTCTGTTTATTTAGCAATGATCACATTCCGTAACCCTACACATAATAGCAAATCTAATCTGTGGCCAATCGAAGGACAATGATCTTGTGTCTTAAACTGCCTAAGAATATATAGAAACGATCATAGGTGATTTTGTTTCCCTTCTTCGGATCTAGACTTGTTCTAAAGCTAACACTGTGATTTTGTTAAGAAAAGGTAGATTAGGTTAACCTTCCAGATTTATATATTATATTTTCAAAATGGTTTTTTGTTCCATAATCATCTTATATTAAGGGCATTGGCGGTTCATTTGAATAGAGAGATTGTCTCAGTCCTATACAGGCCTACCAGCAATGCAGCGCGTGTTCGAATCCTATTCAGACTCGAATAAAAAAAATTAAAATTCACCATATGTGGGAGAGTTGCCAGGTACTCACCGAAGGTATGGGGTTTGTTTTGGGCAAAGAGTCCGGTTTCCTCCCCCATTCAACCTGGTAACGCCGCCATATAAGTGAAATAATCTTGATTGCGGCATAAAACATCAATCAATCCATTCAGTTAAGCATTTTTTAATTTTCTTTCATAAAACTGTGTCTCTTTTTTCTACGACTCCAATGTTTGATTTATTTACAGGATATCATGCGGGAATCTGGGACTGGTGTTATCAAAATCAATCCGACCTGAAGTCTCTACAGCTGTGTCCAAGGGAAAGAACTCGTACGATGCGTTTTGTTGTTAATTAGGCTATTGCACTGAAAAAATAGCCAGTAGCTTGTCCAGGATTGTTAAAAAAGTTACTGTACCTTGGGCTAAATAAAACCATTGCTAATATCTTCAAAATGACATCGAAGTTCATTATTATATATGTAGATTTGAATGCTATTATATGAAGTACATGTATCCACGGTTGTTATAGACAAGAAAATTTTCCCTGTGCCCGAGTGTTTTAGTTTTCATAAATATAAATATAATTATATCATTGCATGGCTTTGGTTTATTACAACAACTATAATGTACCTTTTTAAAATACAATTAGAAACTTTTCTCTGTGTTTATTGTAGTCTAAATAATAGTTTTAAAAAACTCGGAGTGGATTTTCCAGTCGATCGCTGTATTCAGAAGAGTCGCCGGTGATTTCCTCTGTTTTGTAACCCCGCATTATAAGTGAAAAAATTCATCAATCAACGTACGATTAACATCTCCATATATCTGTTTTGTGTCTATACTGCGTGAATAAAAATGGTGACCAGACTGTAAATGCATTTATTTCCGATTTACAAATCAGAATAACTTTTAACAAGTTTCGCTTCAAGGGATTAAAAAGTTACATAGGTTAAAAGTTGTCCTTTCTTTCTTTACAGATTGGCAGCATGCCGTGATAGGTTTCCTGTTATTCTCCACATCCTTCGGTTTGTTAGCCTCCGTATTATCCATATTAGGAGTCTGTACGACGCCTCTTCCAAAAAAAATATACTATTTCCATTCATCGGGAGAAATTTTCCTCGTTTGTGGTAAGTCATTAAAATAAATTGAGATACTTATAACTAGTTCATTAATCGTATCTAGTTTATTAAATTAAGAAAAAGTTCCAATGATAAACAGTTGTTGAAGGGTAGAGTTTTACCGGAAGTGCGGCCATTTTGTGGGAATGTATCTATTATTACCGGAAGTAATGTCATTTTGTCGGAACGGGTGCCATTTCTTGGCTACTAATGAAAGAAAATGCTAAATGTCATTATTCATGAACGTGTCTTTTTTGTGTTTCTTCTTCCAGCTGCCAGCTGCACATTTGCCCTGTTAATATACCCGATGTCTATTGAACTGGACAATACGATAAAAGGACATATTTACGGTGTTGGGTACGGTCTGGGCTGGGGTGCAGCCTTCTTCTTCTATGCAGCTGCCCTGTGTATGAGTTTAGATGAACTGGTTCGGGCGTCTTCCAGGGCCAGGTGTTGTAGGTGCTGCTGGGATAGGTCAGAGGGCGACGACAGAGCCGGACTACGACAAGTTTGACCTTTGACAATGTCACTAAGACAACTTTAAGTATGTGCATATATGCAAAATAAGCTCAAATTTTCAAATTGGATTGTGAATTTTGGAATATTTAGAAGGCAATTCTGATCAAACAATATTTTACGGGATCTGCCTTTAAAATCAATCGGCTAAAAAGACCTCTTCCATTGGCAAGATAAAATCGAAAATGGCGCTGATTTAGCTTGGGTGTATTGTTTAAATTCAAAATGGGTTATCAAGTGAGCTGACACACGTAGAGTCCGACGCAAATTAATGTCCGCCTATTGGAAGTTTTATGGCGCTACTCTATATGGTGCCCAGGGCGATAGAAATGGGAATATGCGATATTTTACGGCAGTTTGTAAAATGGAAATCTAAGTATATCGTCAACGGACCGTTTTATGTTCATCGATGACCTGGATGTCGCCTTCACCCCATCTGCTTTTGTTTTGGGACACGCATATCACTGTGATAAAGGGATGCTTTTTACCCTTGTTAAGACCTCTTTTGCCGAAGTCAGGCGCTCTTATCATCTTGAGCTGCATTTTGAATCGAAGTTCTCTATATCAGGGTCGCGGGTTCGAATCCCACTCAGTCCCAAAAAAATTGGAAAATTTTCTGACTGGGTTTTCACTCGAACCACCTATGTGGGTTGGTTGCCAGTTACCAGCGGAAGGTCGTGGGTTTCCTCTGGGCATAGAGCCCGGTCCCCCCCCCCCCAAACAATAAAACTGGCAACGCCGCCATATAAGTGAAATAAACGCGGCTTAAAACACCAAACAATCAATCAATCTCTATTTCACTACATTATTATGGAATATCCTGGTTGATATTAGCCAAAACTTTGACCATACTCAATAGCTCTCTATTGAGTATACTCAAAGTTACGGCTAGGTTAAAATGAGATCAGCACTGATAGCTAGGTCATCGAAATACGTTATTCTTGCAAATTCGTATTTTTAGTGTCCTATCAAATGATCTCCAAAAGATAGGTATCACGAAAAATCTTTAACACAATATTATGTTTAACCTCTGTTTTCAAAAAACAAAAGGGGCCTCGGTGACTTAGTCGGCTAGAGTGATTGTCCCTCAGTCCGACAAAGGCCTTCCATCGATGCGGCGCAGGCTCGGGTCACAGTCTGACCAAATAAAGCTATAGTCTCTCAATCCAACACCAGCCTTCCATCTTTGAGTGTGAATCCCACAGTCCAATACCTATACTGATTTTTCTTTATGTGAAAGAATATCCATGTATTCCTAAGACTGGGGTTTCATCCACCACCGAACCTTTGTAACGCCGCTGTAGGATTTATAAGTTAAAAAATCTTGAATGGGGCGTAATCTTGAGTAAAACTCAATCAAAATAGAAAATTCTCCTTGGAGCTATTAAGTCATGCCACCTGCACAGAACACTGAAGACACTCTCTGCTTACAATTATTTTTCTCTATGTTTGGTTAACCTTATTGTTTTGTGAGTTTTCTACTTCAGCAGTCGTGCTAACTAACACATGAGAAGTTTTCAACGAAATTTGTTATTTAGAATTCACTTCAAATTTGTATGAGCATGGCGCAATGTTTATATGCGCACGCGCATTGACATGCAACCCTTATTAAATGCAATACTCAAAATGATGTTGTACGAAACCAAAAATGCTTAATGAGGTTTCCTTTTCTATTTAAATAGTATATATTGTTATCTTGGGGAAAACAAGAATTTATTGTTGGTCAAATTGTATTCACTTTCAAACCATCGAACAAGAATGGTGTCAGTATTTTTATATTGTTAAATCTTCTACTCATATTTGTACTGACTTTCACCTTTATCACTCATCGACTTGACTTACTTTTTATCACCTTTTGGAAAATACACCTATACTCTTTACAAACTGTTGGATTATATTTTGTTCTTTCTTAAAGGTATTTCTGTACGAAATTCTTAAATTGAAATATATTTTGGGCAAACGACTCGCCGCCAATAGCCTCTTCAGACAAGACACAGGTCTTCCATCGATACATCGTGGGTTCGAATCCATCTCAGACCAAATATAATTGAAAAGTTTCTGGCTGGATTTTTCACTCGATCGCAGTACGGTGTATGGAAGAGTTGCCAGGTACTTGCTGCAAGTCGGGGTTTCATCCCGGCAAAGAGCCCGGTGTGCCCCCCCCCCCCCCCACTAAACCTGGCAACGCCACCATATAAGTAAAAATAGCCTTGAGTACTACATAAAACATTAATCAATCTGACGATCAGCAAAATCAATAACATATTAGGCACATTATGTACGTCCAGTTTTGTCTAAATGGAGTTGTGAATGCAAACACTAAACGACCGAACAAAAGCCATTTAACTTTTAAGGTGGATTATACTAATTTCAGATCTCTGAAACTTCGGGGATTTACGTGCGTGAAATACCCTCTGATAGACTGCAGGTCATTTTGAACATGGCGACCAAATAGGTAGCCGTGACGCACGCGTACCATTTCCAAATCTTCTTGAGAACCCTATGGAAGCCGAATACGGACATTTTAGTTCGCATGCTTGGCGACCCCGCCAGGCTCGCCAAAGCAAACGATTCGCGACTTTCTCTACCCCGCGAAACTCACCAAACACGCCAACCACGCTAATCAACTTTATAAAAAAATAGTATTTTTTTAAAACATTTCATTCGCGCCCTTCGCTACCTTTGCGAGGCTGGCGGGGGCGAGAAGGTCGCGATTCTATATCATTCGCGACTTTCTCGACCTTGGCGGGGTCGCGAAACACGCCAGGGTCGCGAAACACGCTAATAAAAAGATAGTATTTTTTTTTACAATCCCGAATCGCGACCTTCTCGACCTTTGCGTGCTTGGCGGGGTCGAGAAGGGCGCGAGGGTCGCGAAGGTCGCCAACCACGCGAAGGTCGCCAACTAGTGAATTGTTGAGTGGACTTGATGTATAGCTTAGCTTAGGCGTGATTGGCGACCTTCGCGACCCTCGCGACCTTCGTGACCTTCGCGACCTTCGCGACCCTCGCGACCTTCGCGACCCCGCCAAGCACGCGAAGGTCGAGAAGGTCGCGATTCGGGATTGCAAAAAAAAATACTATCTTTTTATTAGCGTGTTTCGCGACCCTGGCGTGTTTGGCGACCCCGCCAAGGTCGAATGATATAGAATCGCGACCTTCTCGCCCCCGCCAGCCTCGCCAAGGTAGCGAAGGACGCAAATGAAATGTTAAAAAAAAATACTATTTTTTTACTAAGTTGATTAGCGTGGTTGGCGAGTTTGGCGGGGTAGAGAAAGTCGCGAATCAATTGCTTTGGCGGGTCTGGCGGGGTCGCGAAGCTCGAGAATAAAATGTCCGTATTCGGCTTCCATAGAACCCCACACAAGTGTCCCCGTGATAATGTAAGGGACCGAAACACTCGGTTTGTTAACTTTCAACCTCGATCAGTTATATAATTGAAGCATTGGAGGATTCCTGATATGTACCGAAACTGCGTCTGTCCAAAACATGTGGTTTTCCGGGCTAAATGATATTAGCATTTAATAAATTTATGATAATTTTTATTTTATTTTTTCGTGAAACATTTTGATATTTATTTTCGACGCCATTTTTATTCAGCCCCAAAATACGGTGATTTACCGTATAAAAAGCGCAGGCTGGCCGAGGAGTGTCAAAGCCGACGGTAGCGAGCGACTGCTCTCGAATTCATATAAATTTGGAAACCGTCCTTCGTCCAATTAACACCAGCTGGTCACACAACCAATTTTGTCATATTAGCCTATTCACGTTAGTTTAATATCAACTTATGTTATGTCAAACTTTACCATACAATTTTTTTTTATTGCAATATTATTAGTTACACAGTCTGTGTGTGACTCAATAGGCCCTACTATATGTTATTAATCGAGTGTTTTCGTATTGCCTTGGTATTGGCCTGAGGGTGGCCGTATTGGCCCGAGGCTGCAGGCCGAGGGTCGATGCAACCACCCGAAGGCATTTTGATATCAACGTCTGCCGTCTGCTTCTGCCAAACTCTGGGACGTCACATGTTTATTGCGTCTTTCAGCCGCACTCAGTGAACTCGGCCAATATGACTTGAACTCGGCCCGTATGACTTGAACCTGGCTAATACAGCCCTACGGGTTATACGAATTTGATTCGTCTGCTGATATTACCCGGCCGCGAAGGTCGTATGCGGGTAATAGCCTAACTTGCACATTCAATTAATAATATTAGTTACAGGGTTTGTTCGAGGGGGGATACGGAAATATATGGGTCAGTAAACCGATATTGGGCGAGGCGTCAGCCGAGCTCAATATACTGTTTACTGACCCCATATATTTCCGTATCCCCCCTCGAACAAACCCTGTAACGAATTTATCCCACCGAAGACCTAACTTGTACGATATTCAAGCCTTCTTTCTGAAAATTGGCTTTCATAAAAGGCAGAAAGTGAACTCCGAAAGGTATTTTCTAATGTGTATGGCACGACCAGACACGACTGGCAACACTCTAAAACATCGGGGATTTACGTGCGTGAAATACCCTCTGACAGACTGCAGGTCATTTTGAATATGGCGACCAAATAGGTAGCCGTGAAGCGTACAAATCTCAAATCCCCTTGAGGGCCCCACAAAAGTGTCCCCGTGACAATGTAAGGGACTGAAACACTCGCTTTGTTAACTTCAGCCTCGATCAGTTATATAATTGAAGTATTTGAAGATTCCTGATATGTACCGAAACTGCGCCTGTCTACAACATGTGGTTTACCGGGCTAAATAAAATATATTAACAAATATCTTTCTAAATGATATTAGCATTTAATAAATTTATAATTAGGGATCCCCTACTTGGAGGGGATACCTATTGAAATCGTTCTGCTTTTTAGATTCAAAGTGTTAACTTTGAATCTATTGTTTTCGTAGTGTTTATTCTTCTGTATTCTTTTTTTCCTTCTTGCGTCGATGTTGTGAGCCTATTTCTCGGAAACTAAGAATCTCAGCATTATGAAACTTCAGATTTGTCGACAGAATTTCAATCAATTATGCACCAGGGTATTTTCGACTCTGTTCTTGCGCCACTTTGGCGGCCATCTTAGAACCTTGCTAAACCTTCAAAGGTCTTCTTCTCAAAAACTACTTAATGGAATTACTTCAAATTAAGTACATAAGTAGGACTTACTTCAGCGCACCAGCGGTGCAAATTTAAAGTACCTCTGTTGAAAACTCTTGAAGCTCGCTATTGGTCGAAATTTTGACGTCATTCAAATTTTAAAAAGCCAATTACTAAAAAACTGTTCTATTTAAAGTGGCAAAACTTCATATTCATATAGTTTCTATCAATGTCATTCATCAGTAAATATTTTGAAAGTGTGGTAAAAGTCACGTGACCTTGACGTCATTTCAAATTTTTAATTATTCAAAATTTTATTTTTGTTATCATTATAGATAGAACAAAACGGATTTCAAATTTGGTTAGACAAGCAAATTTCAAAATGTTATAAATCAGTCATTGTTCGATTGGACGCATGGTTATGACACAATATTGGGTCAGGCGCAAAACACCTAATCAACTTCTTGTCCTATACAGACAAAGTATATGCCCTGTAACTTTTTATATAAACAATCTGACACAATATCTACACTGCTTGTTCTTTTAAGCAGTATTAGTCAAAGAGTTTTGAAGATATACGCTGTTTAAAAAATTATGACGTCATCAATAATTTGTAAATATTTTAGAAATTAAATTATCAATATCAAATTTATATTTTCTGAAAGCCCTTTAAGAGAGAAGGAGAAATATATCATCATATTTTTTCTATCATTTCAATAAACACTTCAAATATTTAATCAAAAGTTTCAATTTTTGGACTTAGTCGTTTTCAGCAACATTTCTGGTAAATAACATAAAATCCCTTCTACTTGACCGATTCTTTTTTTGAAAAGATGTTTTCATACTGAAATAGTGCTTCCAAATGGATTTAAAGTGGTTTGAAATGTCTTGGTGGCGTAATGATGAAAATATAAAAACACATTTAAAGAAATCCGGTCTTATCTATTTACAAAGAGATAAGGCTAGGAGACCAGATGGGGTAATGTAAACACAGTGAGGGAGACTTGCTTACATAGCTTGTGAGTTACTGCGGGGAGAGGCAAAGCCCTGCATGGTCTAACAGAAATAGAGTAAGCCATCCAAACAGCTTCAACTAATATACTTACATATGGAATCTTTCAGAAATTCAAATACTGGGATTATTTCCCCGTAAGAACTGAACAAATACATGTATCTAAACTGTTGTATGAAGTTTAATTCGAAGGTAAATAGTGGACAAACATCTGTGTCTTATTTGCAGTGGTGGGCCTAGATGGCTCAGTCGGTAGAGCGCTAATCTCCCATTTAAACACAAGCCTTCCATTCATTAACCACGGGTTCGAATCTCACTAGGTCTAGTAAAAACTGTCAGCATTATTTTCCAATCACCCTTTGTAGAAAAGAAGACTTTTCTTGACCAAGGGCTGTTTTCATCCCCCACTTAACCTGGCAACTAGGTCAACGAAATAATTTTAAGTGCCACAAAATCATGAATCGACCAATCAACAGATTCTGATTCTTTTGCTGAAGAAATCTTCAAGCATATTTTTCCATCATTTCCATGAGTATTTCAATCAATCAAAAGTCAATTTTAGGACTTTTGATCATTTTCAGACAAATGTTATTCCTATTCAATACTGTTAAATTGGCTCTACTTAATGGATTTTTTCCTACATTTCAACAAAGACGTTTTCAAATTGTAAAATTGCTTTCAAACTGATTATAAATAGTCTGGAATCTCTAATTGACGTTACATGTATAACTACAGTAAATAAAAGGCAAAGCCCTGCATGGTCTAACAGAAATTTCTCATAAATAGAGTAAGCCATCCAACAGCTTCAATTAATATATACAATTGCATATAGAATCTTTCATAAATTTAAATACTGAGATTATAGCCGGTAAAAACTGAACAAATACATGTATCTGAACTGTTGTATGAAGTTTAATTCGAAGGTAAACAGTGGACAAACATCTGTCTCTTATTTGCCGTGGTGGGCCTAGATGGCTCAGTCTTTGGAGCGGTAATCTCCCATTTCGACACAAGCCTTCCATTCATGAACCACGGGTTCGAATCTCACTAGATCTAAGAAAAATATTAGTGTTCAACCACCCTATGTAGAAAAGAAGACAGATACCTTTCCTGAACTTCTTGAAACTTATAATCTGTCGACAGAATTCCAATCAATTACACACCTGGGTATTGTTATGGTTCCAACAGGGCTACGTTCGCGGCCATCTTGGCAACGCACTAAACCTTCTTCTCCAAACCCGTTCAATGGATTTACTTGAAATTTAATACATAGGTAGGACTTACTTCAGCGCATTTTCATTGCATCTTCAAGTACCTCAGTTGAAAACTCTAGAAGCTCGCTAATGGTCGAAATTTAGACGTCATCATTTCAATTTTCAAAAGTCAATAACTCGAAAACTATTCAAGTTAAAGTGACAAAACTTCATACACAATTTTACTAATATCCCAAAGTCTTAAAATCCAACTCAAAGTGACCATGACGTCGTTTTGAATTTTTAAAAACTGTAAAAATGCTAATTTCTTAAAAAATATAGCTAGAGAGAAATTGATTTCAAATTTGGATAGACAAGAAAATTTGTTGGTCACAAAATGTCAACCGTTTTTCGATTGGACCAGCTGTTCGGCCGCCATGTTGGTTCGGGTTCCAAATATTCAAAGAACTTTTTTTTCCGAAACGTACTAAGTAATTGCTTTCATTTTGCAAATTAAGATAGTTCAACATATTGTCTGATATGTGTGCAAGTTTGAATGTTATCGTATGTAAATCTTAGGAGATATTTGGTATTAAAAAGTTGATGACGTCATCAATAATAGTGTGATTTTAAAAAAAATGGATTTTAATTACTTTTATTACATATCATCTGAAAGTCCATGAAAAGACGAAGAAAAATATACCGCCAAATCCTATTCTATCATTATCATTATACTTTTTATCTTTGTTCAAAAATCTTAATTATTGGACTTGGTCGTTTTAGGCATATTTCAGGGCTTTCTCCTATATGCTGAGGAAAAGTGACATAATATAGGACAAAACTGATAACATATTTCAGTGCAAAAGTATAATATGCATTAATAAAACTAGTTTTAAAGATCAACTAATTGAAAACCATGGATCTATAAGCAATAAACTAGCATAAGGATGTAATGACGTCACACATTTTAAAAAGCCTTATAACTTAAAAACTGTTCAGCAGAATGAATCGAAATTTCACAGCTAAGATGTACTAGATACAGTTTATCAGTCAACACCTTCCGTAAATTAAATCTTTAAAATTTAAAAAAAATGATTTCTTTCAGGTCCGCGCTTTTTCTTTCGGTGATTATAGGAAATGTTGTCTTCAAAACGTACTAACTTAAAGGCACACTTGCCGCCGTAGCCTGTTTAAATTTGCTAAGAAAACCAATTTACATGAGCTTACTACGACTAATACCACTAAACTTAAACATAGGACACATAAAACATGTCTAGTTAGCTTTAGACTGTAAAAATGGGGTGAAAAACAAACGAAGAATCGAAGCCTGATTACAACAACAACGATCAGTGTCGGTCAACTTTCGTGTTGGATTACCCTCCTTTCAGGCCTTTGTATCTGTGGTTTACATTCAAACAATTATCAGCAGGCTTTTCCAGTCGCTGTTAACCGATCGTCAGTCTGTATTTCTCAGATAAATAGGCCTACGTTAAATTACACTGTGCCGTTAGTTCACTCACTCGACTGAAACATAAAATCGCCAATAGGGGGCAGATCGGTTTGTTTACGTTCCGGGTACGTAACAATTCAAATTTTCAAATTCAAATTAAAAATACAAAGTGACGTCCAAACTTTTAAATTTTGGTAAAAATAGAAAGTTCCTAACTTATATTGTCTGGGAAAAATACAGAATACGGTCTTTCTTTTTTAATGTAAACAATATTCCTGATTTTCGCGGGCTGTTTTCATCCCCCACTTAACCTGGCAACTAGGTCAACGAAATAATTTTAAGTGCCACAAAATCATGAATCGACCAATCAACAGATTCTGATTCTTTTGCTGAAGAAATCTTCAAGCATATTTTTCCATCATTTCCATGAGTATTTCAATCAATCAAAAGTCAATTTTAGGACTTTTGATCATTTTCAGACAAATGTTATTCCTAATAAATACTATTAAATTGGCTCTACTTAATGGATTTTTTCCTACATTTCAACAAAGCCGTTTTCAAATTGTAAAATTGCTTTCAAACTGATTATAAATAGTCTGGAATCTCTAATTGACGTTACATGTATAACTACAGTAAATAAAATATTTAAAGAAAGCCAGTCTTATTTACCACAAAAAGACTGACCATTAATATCAACATATTTTTTCCATCATTTCTATAAATATTTCAAATAATTAATCAAAAGTTTCAATTTTAAGACTTACTCATTTTCAGGAATATATCTTGTAAATAACATAAAATCGGTTCTACTTGACCGATTCTTTAAAAAAAAAGATGTTTTCAAACTGCCACAATGCATCCACATTGATTAAAACTGGTTTGGAATGCCTAAGTGACGTTATAATGAAAATAAAAATCACATTTAAAGAAATCGAGTGTAATCTATTTACAAAGAGATAAGACCAGCTGGCTAGATGGGGTAATGTACACACAGAGATGGAGGCTTGCTGACATAGCCTGTGACTTACTGCCGGGAAAGGCAAAGCCCTGCATGGTCTAACATAAATTTCTCCTAAATAGAGTAAGCCATCCAACAGCTTCAATTAATATATACAATTATTAATTGACTGTGCAAGTTATTACTCGAATACGACCTTTTCCGCCGGGTAATATCAGCAGACGAATCAAGTTCGTATTAGCCGTAAGGTTGTATAGCCTAGTTCAAGTCATATAGGCCGAGTTCAAGTCATATTGGCCGAGTTCAAGTCATATTGGCCGAGTTCACCGAGTGCGGCTGAAAGACGCAATTGTAGCATGACAGATGTTGATTTCAAAATGTCTACACCAGAGCGCGTTGTATTGACGGGATATTAGAGTTAGAAGAAAAAACTACTGTAAGTGAATCCGATTGCCGTTTAAGGACAGCGGAAAAGGAAGAAACTTCTCCACTGATCCAGGAACAAAAAAAGAGCGCAAAAAAGGTCGGACGTCATTTTGTTTAGGGCATGGATTAAATGTTCAGTGGGCGACGTCCCGTTCAACTTGACAGCTTGCATTAAATTAACTTCTACAGTCTATTAATATGGCCTTCGGGTGGTTGCATTGACCTGCGGCCTCGGGCCAATACGGCCACCCTCAGGTCAATACCAAGGCAATACGAAAACACTTAATTAATAACATATATTACATATGGAATCTTTCATAAATTTAAATACTGAGATTATAGCCGGTAAAAACTGAACAAATACATGTATCTAAACTGTTGTATGAAGTTTAAATCAAAGGTAAACAGTGGACAAACATCTGTCTCTTATTTGCCGTGGTGGGCCTAGATGGCTCAGTCTTTAGAGCGGTAATCTCCCATTTCGACACAAGCCTTCCATTCATGAACCACGAGTTCGAATCTCACTAGGTCTAAGAAAAATATTAGTGTTCAACAACCCTATGTAGAAAAGAAGACAGATACTTTTCCTGAACTTCTTGAAAGTTATAATCTGTCGACAGAATTCCAATCAATTACACACCTGGGTATTTTTATGGTTCCAACAGGGCTACGTTCGCGGCCATCTTGGCAACGCACTAAACCTTCTTCTCCAAACCCGTTCAATGGATTTACTTGAAATTTAATACATAGGTAGGACTTACTTCAGCGCATTTTCATTGCATCTTCAAGTACCTCAGTTGAAAACTCTAGAAGCTCGCTAATGGTCGAAATTTTGAGGTCATTTCAATTTTCAAAAGTCAATAACTCGAAAACTATTCAAGTTAAAGTGACAAAACTTCATACACAATTTTACTAATATCCCAAAGTCTTAAAATCCAACTCAAAGTGACCATGACGTCGTTTTGAATTTTTAAAAACTGTAAAAATGCTAATTTCTTAAAAAATATAGCTAGAGAGAAATTGATTTCAAATTTTGATAGACAAGAAAATTTGTTACTCACAAAATGTCAACCGTTTTTTGATTGGACCAGCCGTTCGGCCGCCATTTTGGTTCGGGTTCCAAATATTCACAGAACTTTTTTTCCGAAACGTACTAAGTAATTGCTTTCATTTTGCAAATTAAGATAGTTCAACATATTGTCTGATATGTGTGCAAGTTTGAAGTTTATCGTATGTAAATCTTAGGAGATATTTTGTATTAAAAAGTTGATGACGTCATCAATAATAGTGTGATTTTTAAAAAATGGATTTTTATTACTTTTATTACATATCATCTGAAAGTCCATGAAAAGACGAAGAAAAATATACCGCCAAATCCTATTCTATCATTATCATTATACTTTTTATCTTTGTTCAAAAATTTTAATTATTGGACTTGGTCGTTTTCAGGCATATTTCAGGGCTTTCTCTTATATGCTGAGGAAAAGTGACATAATATAGGACAAAACTGATAACATATTTCAGTGCAAAAGTATAATATGCATTAATAAAACTAGTTTTAACGATCAACTAATTGAAAACCATGGATCTATAAGCAATAAACTAGCATAAGAATATAATGACGTCACACATTTTAAAAAGCCTTATAACATAAAAACTGTTCAGCCGAATAAATCGAACTTTCACAGCTAAGATGTACTAGATACAGTTTATCAGTCAACGCCTTCCGTAAATTAAATCTTTAAAATTTAAAAAAATGATTTCTTTCAGGTCCGCGCTTTTTCTTTCGGTGATTATAGGAAATGTTGTCTTCAAAACGTACTAACTTAAAAACTACTCAGCAGAATGAAACAAAACTTTACAGCTAAGAAGTACTTGTTACAGTGTATCAGTCAACCTCTTTCGAAAAAACTTAATCTTAAAAAAAAAATGTTCTCTTTTACGTCCGGCCTTTATATTAAACATTTACTGTTTTCGTCTCTTAAATTAATTCAAGGTGTTTAAGAAATGGTGATCTATTCGACTTCACACTTTGAATCGCAATTGCTTTAGCAATTTCTAGTTCTTATTAGGGATCCCCTACTTGGAGGGGATACCTTTTGAAATCGTTCTGCTTTTTCCGTATTATTAGGGGTCCCGCAAGATTCCTGCGGGATCCCTTTTGAAATCGTTAAGATTATTATTAGGGGTCCCGCAAGATTCCTGCGGGATCCCTTTTGAAATCGTTAGGATTATTATTATTATTATTATTATTATTTTTATTATTATTCCACCCTACTTTTTCCTTGCTGTAGGGAAAACCATTCAAGCAAAGGTAATGAAACTTCGTCATTAGTCCTAATATGATAAGGGACAAATTCTAATGAAAAAAAATTTGGATGATGTTACATAATATGGCGGCCATTTTGAATGCTGCTGAAAACCTTTAAAAAACTTCTCTTAAAAAACGGCTGCAGCGATTGAGCTAAAATTTGTTATACATGTACTACATACACAGGCCTACAAAAATAAGTCAAACCAGCAAGATCGGACAAAATTCATAGCAGACTTTGATTGGTCAAAATTATTACGTCATCTAAATTTTACTTAAATGCTGATAACTTGAAATTTAATTGATCGATTGTAACAAAACTTTGTAGGTATGATGTTCTCCTTAAGTCCTACTGACGTCTGACATCACATGGCTTGAGGTCAAGTCACGTGACCTTGACGCCATTTTGAATATATTAAAACTTTGACGAGCCATATCTCAGTTGTTTATTAAAATAGAATTGCGCTGATTTCATGTTTAGATAGACAGCAGTGTTCTGCATTTGAAGTGCGCTAACCATTTTTAGATTGGACCAACGGTTTGGCCGCCATATTGGATTATATAACAAATCATTTACAGTGTTTATCTTAAAGAGTTTTGAATGGATCCAGGTGAAATTCGTTGAGTATGGAGAACTGATGCATTCAAATAGACGGTGCAAAAATCATAAATTACTGATGATAAATAATAGCAAAATTTGAATATAAAATTTGTGACGTCATCTAAATTTTGCTTAAATGGTGATAACTTATAATCTATTTTATCGATTGCTATAAAACTTGGTATGCATGATGTTCTCCTTAAGAACTACTGATATAAGACGCCATAAAACTCAAGGTCAAGTCAAATGACCTTGGCGCCATTTTGAATATTTGTAAATTTTGACGAGGCATATCTTAGTTGTTTATTAATATAGAATAGCGCTGATTTTACAGTTAGATAGACAGCAATGCTCTGCATTTATAGTGTGCAAATGATTTTGGATTGGACCAGCGGTCTAGTCGCCATATTGGATTACATAACAAATCATTTACATTGATTACCTTGATGCGTTTTAATTGGATCAAGTCGAAAATTGCTGAGTAACGAGAACTGATGCATTCAAAAAGACTACGCAAAAATAAAACATTACTGATGATGAATTATAGTAGAATTTGATTGGTCAAATTTCTTATTAGGGGTCCCGCAAGATTCCTGCGGGATCCCTATTGAAATTGTTAAGATTATTATTATTATTAGGGGTCCCGCAAGATTCCTGCGGGATCCCTTTTGAAATCGTTAGGATTATTATTATTATTATTATTTTTATTATTATTCCACCCTACTTTTTCCTTTCTGCAGGGAAAACCATTCAAGCCAAAGTAATGAAACTTCGTTATTAGTCCTAATATGATAAGGGACAAATTTTAATGAAAAAAAATTTGGATGATGTTACATAATATGGCGGCCATTTTGAATGCTGCTGAAAACCTTTAAAAAACTTCTTGTCAAAAACGGCTGCAGCGATTGAGCTAAAATTTGTTATACATGTACTACATACACAGACCTACCAAAATAAGTCAAACCAGCAAGATCGGACAAAATTCATAGCAGACTTTGATTGGTCAAAATTATTACGTCATCTAAATTTCACTTAAATGCTAATAACTTGAAATCTAATTGATTGATTGTAACAAAACTTGGTAGGTATGATGTTCTCCTTAAGACCTTCTGATGTCTGACGTCACAAGGCTCAAGGTCAAGTCACGTGACCTTGACGCCATTTTGAATATTTTAAAACTTTGACGAGCCATATATCAGTTGTTTATTAAAATAGAATGTCGCTGATTTCATGATTAGATAGACAGCAATGTTCTGCATTTGAAGTGCGCTAACCATTTTTGGATTGGACCAACGGTTTGGCCGCCATATTGGATTATATAACAAATCATTTACAGTGTTTATCTTGAAGAGTTTTGAATGGATCCAGGTTAAATTTGCTGAGTATTGAGAACCGATGCATTCAAAAAGACTTTGCAAAAATCATAAATTACTGATGATAAATTATAGCAAAATTTGAATATAAAATTTGTGACGTCATCGAAATTTTGCTTAAATGCTGATAACTTGTAATCTTTTTTACCGATTGCTATGAAACTTGGTACGTATGGTGTTCTCTTCAGGAACTACTGATGTAAGGCGCCATAAAACTCAAGGTCAAGTCAAATGACGTTGACGCCATTTTGAATATTTGTAAGTTTTGACGAGCATATCTTAGTTGTTTATTAATATAGAATAGCGCTGAATTTACAGTTAGATAAACAGCAATGCTCTGCATTTATAGTGTGCCCATGATTTTGGTTTGGACCAGCGGTCTGGCCGCCATATTGGATTATATAACAAATCATTTACATTGATTATCTTGATGAGTTTTAATTGAATCAAGTCGAAATTTGCTGAGTATCGAGAACTGATGCATTCAAATAGACTACGCAAAAATAAAACATTACTGATGATGAATTATAGTAGAATTTGATTGGTCAAATTTATGACGTCATCTAAAATTTACTTAAATGCTGTTAACTTGTAATCTATTTTAACGATTGTAATAAAACTTGGTTAGCATAATGTTCTTTTTAAGACCTAATGCTATATGACTTCACAAGACTAAGGGTCAAGTCAAGTCACGTGACCTTGACGCCATTTTGAATATTTTAAAATTTGACGAGCTATATCTTAGTTGGTTATTGATATTCAGTCCTCTTTAAAATCTGACGTAAACCGTTGATGAACTTGGCGTGTATTTCGATGAGAAGGATGAAAATAAATGTAATGCACCAGCGATTGTTCCCATTATCAAGGGACCCCGGTATCGCTGCTTTAGCAGCTTTAATTAGGGGTCCCGCAAGATTCCTGCGGGATCCCTATTGAAATCGTTAAGATTATTATTATTATTATTTTTATTATTATTCCACCCTACTTTTTCCTTTCTGTAGAGAAAGCCATTCAAGCAAGAGTAATGAAACTTCGCCATTAGTCCTAATATGATACGGGACAAATTCTAATGAAAAAAAATTTCAATGATGTTACATAATATGGCGGCCATTTTTAATGCTGCTGAAAACCTTTAAAAACTTCTCTTACAAAACGGCTACATAGATTGAGCTAAAATTTGTTATACATGCACTACATACACAGGCCTACAAAAATAAGCCAAACAAGCAAGATCGGATAAAATTTATAGCAGACTTTGATTGGTCAAAATTATTACGTCATCTAAATTTTACTTAAATGCTGATAACTCGAATTCCAATTGATCGATTACAACCAAACTTTGTACGTATGATGTTCTCCTTAAGCCCCACTGACGTCTGACGTTACAAGGCTCAACGTCAAGTCACGTGACCTTGAGGCCATTTTGAATATTTTAAAATTTTGACGAGCCATATCTCAGTTGTTTATTAAAATAGAATTGCGCTGATTTCATATTTAGATAGACAGCAGTGTTCTGCATTTGAAGTGCGCTGACCATTTTTGGATTGGACCAACGGTTTGGCCGCCATATTGGATTATATAACAAATTATTTACAGTGTTTATCTTGAAGAGTTTTAAATGAATCCAGGTGAAATTTGCTGAGAATGGAGAACCGATCCATTCAAATAGACTGTGCAAAAATCATAAATTACTGATGAAAAATTATAGCAAAATTTGAATATAAAATTTGTGACGTCATCTAAATTTTGTTTAAATGGTGATAACTTGTAATCTATTTTACCGATTGCTAAAAAACTTGGTACGTATGATGTTCTCCTTAAGAACTACTGATGTAAGACGCCATAAAACTCAAGGTCAAGGCAAATGACCTTGGCGCCATTTTGAATATTTGTAAATTTTGACGAGACATATCTTAGTTCTTTATTAATATAGAATAGCGCTGATTTTACAGTTAGATAGACAGCAATGCTCTGCATTTATAGTGTGCCAATGATTTTAGATTGGACCAGCGGTCTGGCCGCCATATTGGATTACATAACAAATCATTTACATTGAATATCTTGATGAGTTTTAATTGGATCAAGTCGAAATCCGCTGAGTATCGAGAACTGATGCATTCAAATAGACTACGCAAAAATAAAACATTACTGATGATGAATTATAGTAGAATTTGATTGGTTAAATTTATGACGTCATCTAAAATTTACTTAAATGCTGTTAACTTGCAATCTATTTTACCGATTTTAATAAAACTTGGTTAGTATAATGTTCTTTTTTAGTTCTAATGCTATATGACTTCACAAGACTCAGGGTCAAGTCAAGTCACGTGACCTTGACGCCATTTTAAATATTTTGAAACTTTGACGAGCTATATTCAGTCCTCTTTAAAATCTGACAAAAACGGTGGATGAACTTCGTGTGTATTTCGATGAGAAGGATGAAAATAAATGTAATGCGCCAGCGATTGTTCCCATTATCAAGGGACCCCGGTATCGCTGCTTTAGCAGCTTTAATTATTTTTATTATTATTCCACCCTACTTTTTCCTTTCTGTAGGGAAAACCATTAAAGCAAGAGTAATGAAACTTCGTCATTAGTCCTAATATGATACGGGACAAATTCTTATGAAAAAAAATTTGGATGATGTTACATAATATGGCGGCCATTTTGAATGCTGCTGAAAACCTTTAAAAAACTTCTTTTAAAAAACGGCTGAAGCGATTGAGCTAAAATTTGTTATACATGTACTACATACACAGGCCTACCAAAATAAGTCAAACCAGCAAGATCGGACAAAATTTATAGCAGACTTTGATTGGTCAAAATTATTACGTCATCTAAATTTTACTTAAATGCTGATAACTTAAAATCTGATCAACAGATTTTAATAAAACTTGGTATATATGATGTTCTGCTTAAGACCTACTGATGTCTTACGTCACAAGGCTCAAGGTCAAGTCACGTGACCTTGACGCCATTTTGAATATTTTAAAACTTTGAGGAGCCATATCTCCGTTGTTTATTAAAATAGAATGTCTCTGATTTCATGTTTAGATAGACAGCAATGTTCTGCATTTGAAGTGCGCTGACCATTTTTGGATTGGACCAATGGTTTGGCCGCCATATTGGATTATATAACAAATCATTTACAGTGTTTATCTTGAAGAGTTTTGAATGGATCCAGGTGAAATTTGCTGAGTTTGGAGAACCGATGCATTCAAATACACTGTGCAAAAATCATAAATTACGAATGATAAATTATAGCAAAATTTGAATATAAACATTGTGACGTCATCTAAATTTTGCTTAAATGGTAATAACTTGTAATCTATTTTACGGATTGCTATAAATCTTGGTATGTATGATGTTTTTCTTAAGAACTACTGATGTAAGACGCCATAAAACTCAAGGTCAAGTCAATTGACCTTGACGCCATTTTGAATATTTGTAAATTTTGACGAGGCATATCTTAGTTGTTTATTAATATAGAATAGCGCTGATTTTACAGTTAGATAGACAGCAATGCTCTGCATTTATATGTGCACATGATTTTGGATTGGACCAGCGGTCTGGCCGCCATATTGGTTTTTATAACAAATCATTTACATTGATTATCTTGCTGAGTTTTTATTGGATCAAGTCAAAATTCACTGAATATCGAGAACTGATGCATTGAAATAGACTGTTCAAAAATAACACATTACTGATGATAAATTATAGCAGAATTTGATTGGTGACGTCATATAAAATTTACTTAAATGCTGTTAACTTGTAATCTATTTTACCGATTGTAATAAAACTTGGTTAATATAATGTTCTTTTTAAGACCTAATGCTATATGACTTCACAAGACTCAGGGTCAAGTCAAGTCAGATGACCTTGACGCCATTTTGAATATTTTAAAAGTTTGACGAGCTATATCTTAGTTGGTTATTGATATTCAGTCCTCTTTAAAATCTGACGAAAACCGTTGATGAACTTAGTTTGTATTTCGATGAGAAGGATTGCATTATCAAGGGACCCCGGTATCGCTGCTTTAGCAGCTTTAATTATTATTATTTTTATTATTATTCCACCCTACTTTTTCCATTCTGTAGGGAAAACCATTCAAGCGAAAGTAATGAAACTTCGTCAATTGTCCTAATATGATAAGGGACAAATTCTAATGAAAAAAAATTTGGATGATGTTACATAATATGGCGGCCATTTTGAATGCTGCTGAAAACCTTTAAAAAACTTCTTTTAAAAAACGGCTGGAGCGATTGAGCTAAAATTTGTTATACATGTACTACATACACAGGCCTACAAAAATAAGTCAAACCAGCAAGATCGGACAAAATTTATAGCAGACTTTGATTGGTCAAAATTATTACGTCATCTAAATTTTACATAAATGCTGATAACTTGAAAACTAATTGACAGATTTTAATAAAACTTGGTAAATATGATGTTCTCCTTAAGACCTACTGATGTCTTACGTCACAAGGCTCAAGGTCAAGTCACGTGACCTTGACGCCATTTTGAATATTTTAAAACATTGACGAGCCATATCTCAGTTGTTTATTAAAATAGAATGTCGCTGATTTCATGGTTAGATAGACAGTAATGTTCTGCATTTGAAGTGCGCTGACCATTTTTTGATTGGACCAATGGTTTGGCCGCCATATTGGATTATATAACAAATCATTTACAGTGTTTATCTTGAAGAGTTTTAAATGGATCCAGGTGAAATTTGCTGAGTATGGAGAACTGATGCATTCTAATAGACTGTGCAAAAATCATAAATTACTGATGATAAATTATAGCAAAATTTGAATATAAAATTTGTGACGTCATCTAAATTTTGCTTAAATGGTGATAACTTGTAATCTATTTTACCGATTGCTATAAAACTTGGTAAGTATGATGTTCTTCTTAAGAACTATTGATGTAAGACGCCATAAAACTCAAGGTCAAGTCAAATGACCTTGGCGCCATTTTGAATATTTGTAAATTTTGGTGAGGCATATCTTAGTTGTTTATTAATATAGAATAGCGCTGATTTCACAGTTAGATAGACAGCAATGCTCTGCATTTATAGTATGCCAATGATTTTGGATTGGACCAGCGGTCTAGCCGCCATATTGGATTACATAACCAATCATTTACATTGATTATCTTGATGCGTTTTAATTAGATCAAGTCGAAAATCGTTGAGTATCGAGAACTGATGCATTCAAAAAGACTACGCAAAAATAAAACATTACTGATGATGAATTATAGTAGAATTTGATTGGTCAAATTTATGACGTCATCTAAAATTTACTTAAATACTGTTAACTTGTATTCTATTTTACCGATTGTCATAAAACTTGGTTAGCATAATGTTCTTTTTAAGACCTAATGCTATATGACTTCACAAGACTCAGGCTCAAGTTAAGTCTCGTGACCTTGACGCCATTTTAAATATTTTAAAACTTTGACGAGCTATATCTTAGTTGGTTATTGATATTCAGTCCTCTTTAAAATCTGACGAAAACCGTTGATGAACTTAGTGTGTATTTCGATGAGAAGGATGAAAATAAATGTAATGCGCGAGCGATTGTTGCCATTGTCGAGGGACCCCGGTATCGCTGCTTTAGCAGCTTTAATTATTTTTATTATTATTCCACCCTACTTTTTCCTTTCTCAAGGGAAAGCCATTCAAGCAAGAGTAATGAAACTTCGCCATTAGTCCTAATATGATACGGGACAAATTCTAATGAAAAAAAATTTCAATGATGTTACATAATATGGCGGCCATTTTGAATGCTGCTGAAAACCTTTAAAAAACTTCTTCTCAAAAACGGCTGCACCGATTGAGCTAAAATTTGTTATACATGCACTACATACACAGGCCTACAAAAATAAGTCAAACCAGCAAGATCGGATAAAATTTATAGCAGACTTTGATTGTCTTGCTGAGTTTTTATTGGATCAAGTCAAAATTCACTGAATATCGAGAACTGATGCATTGAAATAGACTGTTCAAAAATAACACATTACTGATGATAAATTATAGCAGAATTTGATTGGTGACGTCATATAAAATTTACTTAAATGCTGTTAACTTGTAATCTATTTTACCGATTGTAATAAAACTTGGTTAATATAATGTTCTTTTTAAGACCTAATGCTATATGACTTCACAAGACTCAGGGTCAAGTCAAGTCAGATGACCTTGACGCCATTTTGAATATTTTAAAAGTTTGACGAGCTATATCTTAGTTGGTTATTGATATTCAGTCCTCTTTAAAATCTGACGAAAACCGTTGATGAACTTAGTTTGTATTTCGATGAGAAGGATTGCATTATCAAGGGACCCCGGTATCGCTGCTTTAGCAGCTTTAATTATTATTATTTTTATTATTATTCCACCCTACTTTTTCCATTCTGTAGGGAAAACCATTCAAGCGAAAGTAATGAAACTTCGTCAATTGTCCTAATATGATAAGGGACAAATTCTAATGAAAAAAAATTTGGATGATGTTACATAATATGGCGGCCATTTTGAATGCTGCTGAAAACCTTTAAAAAACTTCTTTTAAAAAACGGCTGGAGCGATTGAGCTAAAATTTGTTATACATGTACTACATACACAGGCCTACAAAAATAAGTCAAACCAGCAAGATCGGACAAAATTTATAGCAGACTTTGATTGGTCAAAATTATTACGTCATCTAAATTTTACATAAATGCTGATAACTTGAAAACTAATTGACAGATTTTAATAAAACTTGGTAAATATGATGTTCTCCTTAAGACCTACTGATGTCTTACGTCACAAGGCTCAAGGTCAAGTCACGTGACCTTGACGCCATTTTGAATATTTTAAAACATTGACGAGCCATATCTCAGTTGTTTATTAAAATAGAATGTCGCTGATTTCATGGTTAGATAGACAGTAATGTTCTGCATTTGAAGTGCGCTGACCATTTTTTGATTGGACCAATGGTTTGGCCGCCATATTGGATTATATAACAAATCATTTACAGTGTTTATCTTGAAGAGTTTTAAATGGATCCAGGTGAAATTTGCTGAGTATGGAGAACTGATGCATTCTAATAGACTGTGCAAAAATCATAAATTACTGATGATAAATTATAGCAAAATTTGAATATAAAATTTGTGACGTCATCTAAATTTTGCTTAAATGGTGATAACTTGTAATCTATTTTACCGATTGCTATAAAACTTGGTAAGTATGATGTTCTTCTTAAGAACTATTGATGTAAGACGCCATAAAACTCAAGGTCAAGTCAAATGACCTTGGCGCCATTTTGAATATTTGTAAATTTTGGTGAGGCATATCTTAGTTGTTTATTAATATAGAATAGCGCTGATTTCACAGTTAGATAGACAGCAATGCTCTGCATTTATAGTATGCCAATGATTTTGGATTGGACCAGCGGTCTAGCCGCCATATTGGATTACATAACCAATCATTTACATTGATTATCTTGATGCGTTTTAATTAGATCAAGTCGAAAATCGTTGAGTATCGAGAACTGATGCATTCAAAAAGACTACGCAAAAATAAAACATTACTGATGATGAATTATAGTAGAATTTGATTGGTCAAATTTATGACGTCATCTAAAATTTACTTAAATACTGTTAACTTGTATTCTATTTTACCGATTGTCATAAAACTTGGTTAGCATAATGTTCTTTTTAAGACCTAATGCTATATGACTTCACAAGACTCAGGCTCAAGTTAAGTCTCGTGACCTTGACGCCATTTTAAATATTTTAAAACTTTGACGAGCTATATCTTAGTTGGTTATTGATATTCAGTCCTCTTTAAAATCTGACGAAAACCGTTGATGAACTTAGTGTGTATTTCGATGAGAAGGATGAAAATAAATGTAATGCGCGAGCGATTGTTGCCATTGTCGAGGGACCCCGGTATCGCTGCTTTAGCAGCTTTAATTATTTTTATTATTATTCCACCCTACTTTTTCCTTTCTCAAGGGAAAGCCATTCAAGCAAGAGTAATGAAACTTCGCCATTAGTCCTAATATGATACGGGACAAATTCTAATGAAAAAAAATTTCAATGATGTTACATAATATGGCGGCCATTTTGAATGCTGCTGAAAACCTTTAAAAAACTTCTTCTCAAAAACGGCTGCACCGATTGAGCTAAAATTTGTTATACATGCACTACATACACAGGCCTACAAAAATAAGTCAAACCAGCAAGATCGGATAAAATTTATAGCAGACTTTGATTGGTCAAAATTATTACGTCATCTAAGTTTTACTTAAATGCTGATAACTCGAATTCTAATTGATCGATTGCAACCAAACTTTGTACGTATGATGTTCTCCTTAGGACCTACTGATGTCTTACGTCACAAAGCTCAAAGTCAAGTCACGTGACCTTGACGCCATTTTGAATATTTTAAAACTTTGACGAGCCATATCTCAGTTGTTTATTAAAATAGAATGGCGCTGATTTCACGTTTAGATAGACAGCAATGTTCTGCATTTGAAGTGCGCTAACCATTTTTGGATTGGACCAACGGTTTGGCCGCCATATTGGATTATATAACAAATCATTTACAGTGTTTATCTTGAAGAGTTTTGAATGGATCCAGGTGAAATTCGATGAGTATGGAGAACCGATGCATTCAAATAGACTGTGCAAAAATCATAAATTACTGATGATAAATTATAGCAAAATTTGAATATAAAATTTGTGACGTCATCTAAATTTTGCTTAAATGCTGATCACTTGTAATCTTTTTTACCGATTGCTATTAAACATGGTACGTATGATGTTCTCTTTAAGTACTATTGATGTAAGACGCCATAAAACTCAAGGTCAAGTCAAATGACCTTGACGCCATTTTGAATATTTGTAAATGTTGACGAGGCATATCTTAGTTGTTTATTAATATAGAATAGCGCGGATTTTACAGTTAGATAGACAGCAATGCTCTGCATTTAAAGTGTGCCCATGATTTTGGATTGGACCAGCGGTCTGGCCGCCATATTGGATTACATAGCAAATCATTTACTTTAATTATCTTGATGAGTTTAAATTGAATCAAGTCGAATTTCACAGAGTATCGAGAATTGATGCATTCAAATAGACTACGCAAAAATGAAACATTACTGATGATGAATTATAGTAGAATTTGATTGGTCAAATTTAGGACGTCATCTAAAATTTACTTAAATGCTGTTAACTTGTAATCTATTTTAACGATTGTAATAAAACTTGGTTAATATAATGTTCTTTTCAAGTGACGTGACCTTGACGCCATTTTGAATATTTTAAAATTTGACGAGCTATATCTTAGTTGGTTATTGATATTCAGTCCTCTTTAAAATCTGACGAAAACCGTTGATGAACTTAGTGTGCATTTCGATGAGAAGGATGAAAATAAATGTAATGCGCTAGCGATTGTTCCCAATATCAAGGGACCCCGGTATCGCTGCTTTAGCAGCTTTAATTATTATTAGGGGTCCCGCAAGATTCCTGCGGGATCCCTTTTGAAATCGTTAGGATTATTATTATTATTATTATTATTATTATTATTTTTATTATTATTCCACCCTACTTTTTCCTTTCTGTAGGGAAAACCATTCAAGCAAGAGTAATGAAACTTCGTCATTAGTCCTAATATGATAAGGGACAAATTCTAATGAAAAAAAATTTGGATGATGTTACATAATATGGCGGCCATTTTGAATGCTGCTGAAAACCTTTAAAAAACTTCTCTTAAAAAACGGCTGCAGCGATTGAGCTAAAATTTGTTATACATGTACTACATACACAGGCCTACCAAAATAAGTCAAACCAGCAAGATCGGACAAAATTTATAGCAGACTTTGATTGGTCAAAATTATTACGTCATCTAAATTTTAATTAAATGCTAATAACTTGAAATCTAATTGATCGATTGTAACAAAACTTGGTAGGTATGATGTTCTCCTTAAGACCTACTGATGTCTGACGTCACATGGCTCAAGGTCAAGTCACGTGACCTTGACGCCATTTTGAATATTTTAAAACTTTGACGAGCCATATCTCAGTTGTTTATTAAAATAGAATGTCGCTGATTTCATGATTAGATAGACAGCAATGTTCTGCATTTGAAGTGCGCTAACCATTTTTGGATTGGACCAACGGTTTGGCCGCCATATTGGATTATATAACAAATCATTTACAGTGTTTATCTTGAAGAGTTTTGAATGGATCCAGGTGAAATTCGCTGAATATAGAGAACCGATGCATTCAAACAGACTGTGCAAAAATCATAAATTACGGATGATAAATTATAGCAAAATTTGAATATAAAATTTGTGACGTCATCTAAATTTTGCTTAAATGCTGATAACTTGTAATCTTTTTCATCGATTGCTATGAAACTTACTGCGTATGATGTTCTCCTTAGGAACTATTGATGTAAGGCGCCATAAAACTCAAGGTCAAGTCAAATGACCTTGGCGCCATTTTGAATATTTGTAAATTTTGACGAGACATATCTTAGTTGTTTATTAATATAGAATAGTGCTAATTTTACAGTTAGATAGACAGCAATGCTCTGCATTTATAGTGTGCCAATGATTTTGGATTGGACCAGCGGTCTGGCCGCCATATTGGATTACATAACAAATCATTTACATTGATTATCTTGATGCGTTTTAATTGGATCAAGTCGAAAATAGCTGAGTATCGAGAACTGATGCATTCAAAAAGACTACGCAAAAATAAAACATTACTGATGATGAATTATAGTAGAATTTGATTGGTCAAATTTATGACGTCATCTAAAATTTACTTAAATGCTGTTAACTTGTAATCTATTTTACCGATTGTAATAAAACTTGGTTAGCATAATGTTCTTTTTAAGACTTAATGCTATATGACTTCACAAGACTCAGGGTCAAGTCAAGTCACGTGACCTTGACGCCATTTTGAATATTTTAAAATTTGACGAGCTATATCTTAGTTGGTTATTGATATTCAGTCCTCTTTAAAATCTGACGAAAACCGTTGATGAACTTGGTGTGTATTTCGATGAGAAGGATGAAAATAAATGTAATGCGCGAGCGATTGTTGCCATTGTCAAGGGACCCCGGTATCGCTGCTTTAGCAGCTTTAATTATTATTATTATTATTATTATTATTTTTATTATTTTTCCACCCTACCTTATCCTTTCTGTAGGGAAAACCATTCAAGCAAAAGTAATGAAACTTTGTCATTAGTCCTAATATGATACGGGACAAATTTTAATGAAAAAAATTCGGATGATGTTACATAATATGGCGGCCATTTTGAATGCTGCTGAAAACCTTTAATAAACTTCTTGTCAAAAACGGCTGCAGCGATTGAGCTAAAATTTGTTATACATGTACTACATACACAGGCCTACCATAATAAGTCAAACCAGCAAGATCGGACAAAATTCATAGCAGACTTTGATTGGTCAAAATTATTACGTCATCTAAATTTTACTTAAATGCTGATAACTTGAAATGTAATTAATTGATTGTAACAAAACTTGGTAGGTATGATGTTCTCCTTAAGCCCTACTGACGTCTGAGGTCACATGGCTCGAGGTCAAGTCACGTGACCTTGACGCCATTTTGAATATATTAAAACTTTGACGAGCCATATCTCAGTTGTTTATTAAAATAGAATTGCGCTGATTTCATATTTAGATAGACAGCAGTGTTCTGCATTTGAAGTGCGCTGACCATTTTTGGATTGGACCAACGGTTTGGCCGCCATATTGGATTATATAACAAATCATTTACAGTGTTTATCTTGAAGAGTTTTGAATGAATCCAGGTGAAATTTGCTGAGAATGGAGAACCGATCCATTCAAATAGACTGTGCAAAAATCATAAATTACTGATGATAAATTATAGCAAAATTTGAATATAAAATTTGTGACGTCATCTAAATTTTGTTTAAATGGTGATAACTTGTAATCTATTTTACCGATTGCTTTAAAACTTTGCATGTATGATGTTCTCTTTAAGAACTACTGACGTAAGACGCCATAAAACTCAAGGTCAAGTCACATGACCTTGACGCCATTTTGAATATTTGTAAATTTTGACGAGGCATATCTTAGTTGTTTATTAATATAGAATAGCGCTGATTTTACAGTTAGATAGACAGCAATGCTTTGCATTTATAGTATGTCCAGGATTTTGGATTGGACCTACGGTCTGGCCGCCATATTGGATTATATAACAAATGATTTACATTGATTATCTTGATGAGTTTTAAATGGATCAAGTCTAAATTCGCTGAGTATCGAGAACTCATTCGTTCAAATAGACTGCGCAAAAAAAAACATTACTGATGATGAATTATAGTAGAATTTGATTGGTCAAATTTATGACGTCATCTAAAATTTACTTAAATGCTGTTAACTTGTAATCTATTTTGCCGATTGTAATAAAACTTGGTTAGTATAATGTTGTTTTTAAGACCTAATGCTATATGACTTCACAAGACTCAGGGTCAAGTCAAGTCACGTGACCTTGACGCCATTTTGAATGTTTTAAAACTTTGACGAGCTATATCTTAGTTGGTTATTGGTAGTCAGTCCTCTTTAAAATCTGACGAAAACCGTTGATGAACTTAGTGTGTATTTCGATGAGAAGGATGAAAATAAATGTAATGCGCGAGCGATTGTTGCCATTGTCAAGGGACCCCGGTATCGCTGCTTTAGCAGCTTTAATTAGGGGTCCCGCAAGATTCCTGCGGGATCCCTTTTGAAATCGTTAAGATTATTATTATTAGGGGTCCCGCAAGATTCCTGCGGGATCCCTTTTGAAATCGTTAGGATTATTAGGGGTCCCGCAAGATTCCTGCGGGATCCCTTTTGAAATCGTTAAGATTATTATTATTATTATTATTATTATTATTATTATTATTATTATTATTATTATTTTTCCAACCTACCTTTTCCTTTATGTAGGGAAAACCATTCAAGCAAAAGTAATGAAACTTTGTCATTAGTCCTAATATGATACGGGACAAATTTTAATGAAAAAAAATGTGGATGATGTTACATAATATGGCGGCCACTTTGAATGCTGCTGAAAACCTTTAAAAAACTTCCTGTCAAAAACGGCTGCAGCGATTGAGCTAAAATTTGTTATACATGTACTACATACACAGGCCTACCATAATAAGTCAAACCAGCAAGATCGGACACAATTCATAGCAGACTTTGATTGGTCAAAATTATTACGTCATCTAAATTTTACTTAAATGCTGATAACTTGAAATCTAATTAATCGATTGTAACAAAACTTGGTAGGTATGATGTTCTCCTTAAGCCCTACTGACGTCTGACGTCACATGGCTCGAGGTCAAGTCACATGACCTTGACGCCATTTTGAATATATTAAAACTTTGACGAGCCATATCTCAGTTGTTTATTAAAATAGAATTGCGCTGATTTCATATTTAGATAGACAGCAGTGTTCTGCATTTGAAGTGCGCTGACCATTTTTGGATTGGACCAACGGTTTGGCCGCCATATTGGATTATATAACAAATCATTTACAGTGTTTATCTTGAAGAGTTTTGAATGAATCCAGGTGAAATTTGCTGAGAATGGAGAACCGATCCATTCAAATAGACTGTGCAAAAATCATAAATTACTGATGAAAAATTATAGCAAAATTTGAATATAAAATTTGTGACGTCATCTAAATTTTGTTTAAATGGTGATAACTTGTAATCTATTTTACCGATTGCTTTAAAACTTTGCATGTATGATGTTCTCTTTAAGAACTACTGACGTAAGACGCCATAAAACTCAAGGTCAAGTCACATGACCTTGACGCCATTTTGAATATTTGTAAATTTTGACGAGGCATATCTTAGTTGTTTATTAATATAGAATAGCGCTGATTTTACAGTTAGATAGACAGCAATGCTCTGCATTTATAGTATGTCCAGGATTTTGGATTGGACCCACGGTCTGGCCGCCATATTGGATTATACAACAAATGATTTACATTGATTATCTTGATGAGTTTTAAATGGATCAAGTCTAAATTCGCTGAGTATCGAGAACTCATTCGTTCAAATAGACTGCGCAAAAAAAAAACATTACTGATGATGAATTATAGTAGAATTTGATTGGTCAAATTTATGACGTCATCTAAAATTTACTTAAATGCTGTTAACTTGTAATCTATTTTGCCGATTGTAATAAAACTTGGTTAGTATAATGTTGTTTTTAAGACCTAATGCTATATGACTTCACAAGACTCAGGGTCAAGTCAAGTCACGTGACCTTGACGCCATTTTGAATGTTTTAAAACTTTGACGAGCTATATCTTAGTTGGTTATTGGTAGTCAGTCCTCTTTAAAATCTGACAAAAACCGTTGATGAACTTAGTGTGTATTTCGATGAGAAGGATGAAAATAAATGTAATGCGCCAGCGATTGTTGCCATTGTCAAGGGACCCCGGTATCGCTGCTTTAGCAGCTTTAATTAGGGGTCCCGCAAGATTCCTGCGGGATCCCTTTTGAAATCGTTAAGATTATTATTATTATTATTATTATTATTATTATTATTATTATTATTTTTATTATTTTTCCACCCTACTTTTTCCTTTCTGTAGAGAAAACCATTCAAGCAAGAGTAATGAAACTTTGTCATTAGTCCTAATATGATACGGGACAAATTCTAATAAAAAAAAATTTGGATGGTGTTACATAATATGGCGGCCATTTTGAATGCTGCTGAAAACCTTTAAAAAACTTCTTTAAAAAAACGGCTGCACCGATTGAGCTAAAATTTGTTATACATGTACTACATACACAGGCCTACAAAAATAAGTCAAACCAGCTGGATCGGACAAAATTTATAGCAGACTTTGATTGGTCAAAATTATTACGTCATCTAAATTTTACTTAAATGCTGATAACTTGAAATGTAATTGATCGATTGTAACAAAACTTTGTACATATGATGTTCTCCTTAAGCCCTATTGACGTCTGACGTCACAAGGCTGAAGGTCAAGTCACGTGACCTTGACGCCATTTTGAATATTTTAAAACTTTGACGAGCCATATCTCAGTTGTTTATTAAAATAGAATGTCACTGATTTCATGTTTAGATAGACAGCAATGTTCTGCATTTGAAGTGCGCTGACCATTTTTGGATTGGACCAATGGTTTGGCCGCCATATTGGATTATATAACAAATCATTTACAGTGTTTATCTTGAAGAGTTTTAAATGGATCCAGGTGAAATTCGCTGAGTATGGACAACCGATGCATTCAAATAGACTGTGCAAAAATCATAAATTACGGATGATAAATTATAGTAAAATTTGAATATAAAATTTGTGACGTCATCTAAATTTTGCTTAAATGGTGATAACTTGTAATCTATTTTACCGATTGCTTTAAAACTTTGCATGTATGATGTTCTCATTAAGAACTACTGACCTAAGACGCCATAAAACTCAAGGTCAAGTCACATGACCTTGACGCCATTTTGAATATTTGTAAATTTTGACGAGGCATATCTTAGTTGTTTATTAATATAGAATAGCGCTGATTTTACAGTTAGATAGACAGCAATGCTCTGCATTTATAGTATGCCCAGGATTTTGGATTGGACCCACGGTCTGGCCGCCATATTGGATTATATAACAAATCATTTACATTGATTCTCTTGCTGAATTTTAATTGGATCAAGTCAAAATTCACTGAATATCGAGAACTGATGCATTGAAATAGACTGTGCAAAAATAACACATTACGAAGATAAATTATAGCAGAATTTGATAGGTGACGTCATATGAAATTTACTTAAATGCCGTTGATGAACTTAGTGTGTATTTCGATGACAAGGATGAAAATAAATGTAATGCGCCAGCGATTGATGCCATTGTCGAGGGACCCCGGTATCGCTGCTTTAGCAGCTTTAATTATTATTATTATTATTATTATTCTTATTATTATTATTTTTATTATTATTCCACCCTACTTTTTCCTTTCTGTAGGGAAAACCATTCAAGCAAGAGTAATGAAACTTCGTCATTAGTCCTAATATGATAAGGGACAAATTCTAATAAAAAAAAATTTGGATGATCTTACATAATATGGCGGCCATTTTGAATGCTGCTGAAAACCTTTAAAAAACTTCTCGTCAAAAACGGCTGCAGCGATTGAGCTAAAATTTGTTATACATGTACTACATACACAGGCCTACCAAAATAAGTCAAACCAGCAAGATCGGACAAAATTTATAGCAGACTTTGATTGGTCAAAATTATTACGTCATCTAAATTTTACTTAAATGCTAATAACTTGAAATCTAATTGATCGATTGTAACAAAACTTAGTATGTGGGATGTTCTCTTTAAGACCTACGAATGTCTGACGTCACAAGGCTCAAGGTCAAGTCATGTGACCTTGACGCCATTTTGAATATTTTAAAACTTTGACGAGCCATATCTCAGTTGTTTATTAAAATAGAATGTCGCTGATTTCATGTGTAGATAGACAACATTGTTCTGCATTTGATGTGCGCTGACCATTTTTGGATTGGACCAACGGTTTGGCCGCCATATTGGATTATATAACAAATCATTTACAGTGTTTATCTTAAAGAGTTTTGAATGGGTCCAGGTGAAATTTGCTGAGTATGGAGAACTGATGCATTCAATTAGACTGTGCAAAAATCATAAATTACTGATGATAAATTTTAGCAAAATTTGAATATAAAATTTGTGACGTCATCTAAATTTTGCTTAAATGGTGATAACTTTTAATCTATTTTACCGATTGCTATAAAACTTGGTACGTATGATGTTCTCATTAAGAACTACTGATGTAAGACGCCATAAAACTCAAGGTCAAGTCAAATGACCTTGACGCCATTTTGAATATTTGTAAATTTTGACGAGGCATATCTTAGTTGTTTATTAATATAGAATAGCGCTGATTTTACAGTTAGATAGACAGCAATGCTCTGCATTTAAAGTGTGCCCATGATTTTGGATTGGACCAGCGGTCTGGCCGCCATATTGGATTACATAACAAATCATTTAAATTGATTATCTTGATGAGTTTTAATTGGATCAAGTCGAAATTCGCAGAATATCGAGAACTGATGCATTCAAATAGACTACGCAAAAATAAAACATTACTGATGATAAATTATAGTAGAATTTGATTGGTCAAATTTATGACGTCATCTAAAATTTAATTAAATGCTGTTAACTTGTAATCTATTTTACGGATTGTAATAAAACTTGGTTAGCATAATGTTTTTTAAGACCTAATGCTATATGACTTCACAAAACTCAAGGTCAAGTCAAGTCACGTGACCTTGACGCCATTTTGAATATTTTAAAATTTTGACGAGCTATATCTTAGTTGGTTATTGGTATTCAGTCCTCTTTAAAATCTGACGAAAACCGTTGATGAACTTAGTGTGTATTTCAATGAGAAGGATGAAAATAAATGTAATACGCAAGCAATTGTTCCAATTATCAAGGGACCCCGGTATCGCTGCTTTAGCAGCTTTAATTAGGGGTCCCGCAAGATTCCTGCGGGATCCCTTTTGAAATCGTTAAGATTATTATTATTAGGGGTCCCGCAAGATTCCTGCGGGATCCCTTTTGAAATCGTTAAGATTATTATTAGGGGTCCCGCAAGATTCCTGCGGGATCCCTTTTGAAATCGTTAAGATTATTATTATTATTATTATTATTTTTATTATTTTTCCAACCTACTTTTTCCTTACTGTAGGGAAAACCATTCAAGCAAAAGTAATGAAACTTTGCCATTAGTCCTAATATGATACGGGACAAATTTTAATGAAAAAAAATTTCAATAATGTTACATAATATGGCGGCCATTTTGAATGCTGCTGAAAACCTTTAAAAAACTTCTTTAAAAAAACGGCTGCACCGATTGATCTAAAATTTGTTATACATGTACTACATACACAGGCCTACAAAAATAAGTCATACCAGCTAGATCGGACAAAATTTATAGCAGACTTTGATTGGTCAAAATTATTACGTCATCTAAATTTTACTTAAATGCTGATAACTTAAAATCTAATTGATCGATTGTAACAAAACTTTGTACGTATGATGTTCTCCTTAAGCCCTATTGACGTCTGACGTCACAAGGCTCAAGGTCAAGTCACGTGACCTTGACGCCATTTTGAATATTTTAAAACTTTGACGAGCCATATCTCAGTTGTTTATTAAAATAGAATGTCGCTGATTTCATGTTTAGATAGACAGCAATGTTCTGCATTTGAAGTGCGCTGACCATTTTTGGATTGGACCAATGGTTTGGCCGCCATATTGGATTATATAACAAATCATTTACAGTGTTTATCTTGAAGAGTGTTAAATGAATCCAGGTGAAATTTGCTGAGTATGGAGAACCGATGCATTCAAATAGACTGTGCAAAAATCATGAAGTACGGATGATAAATTATAGCAAAATTTGAATATCAAATTTGTGACGTCATCTAAATTTTGCTTAAATGCTGATAACTTGTAATCTATTTTACCGATTGCTATAAAACTTGGTACGTATGATGTTCTCCTTAAGAACTACTGATGTAAGACGCCATAAAACTCAAGGTCAAGTCAAATGACCCTGGCGCCATTTTGAATATTTGTAAATTTTGACGAGGCATATCTTAGTTGTTTAATAATATAGAATAGTGCTCATTTTACAGTTAGATAGACAGCAATGCTCTGCATTTATAGTGTGCCCATGATTTTGGATTGGACCAGCGGTCTGGCCGCCATATTGGATTACATAACAAATCATTTACATTGATTATCTTGATGAGTTTTAATTGGATCAAGTCGAAATTCGCTGAGTAGCGAGAACTGATGCATTCAAAAAGACTACGCAAAAATAAAACATTATTGATGACGAATTATAGTAGAATTTGATTGGTCAAATTGATGACGTCATCTAAAATTTAATTAAATGCTGTTAACTTATAATCTATTTTACCGATTGTAATAAAACTTGGTTAGTATAATGTTCTTTTTAAGACCTAATGCTATATGACTTCACAAGACTCAGGGTCAAGTCGAGTCACGTGACCTTGACGCCATTTTGAATATTTTAAAACTTTGACGAGCTATATCTTAGTTGGTTATTGATATTCAGTCCTCTTTAAAATCTGACGAAAACCGTTGATGAACTTGGTGTGTATTTCGATGAGAAGGATGAAAATAAATGTAATGCGCCAGCGATTGTTCCCATTGTCAAGGGACCCCGGTATCGCTGCTTTAGCAGCTTTAATTAGGGGTCCCGCAAGATTCCTGCGGGATCCCTTTTGAAATCGTTAGGATTATTATTATTATTATTAGGGGTCCCGCAAGATTCCTGCGGGATCCCTTTTGAAATCGTTAGGATTATTATTAGGGGTCCCGCAAGATTCCTGCGGGATCCCTTTTGAAATCGTTAAGATTATTATTAGGGGTCCCGCAAGATTCCTGCGGGATCCCTTTTGAAATCGTTAAGATTATTATTATTATTATTATTAGGGGTCCCGCAAGATTCCTGCGGGATCCCTATTGAAATCGTTAAGATTATTATTATTATTATTTTTATTATTATTCCACCCTACTTTTTCCTTTCTGTAGAGAAAGCCATTCAAGCAAGAGTAATGAAACTTCGCCATTAGTCCTAATATGATACGGGACAAATTCTAATGAAAAAAAATTTCAATGATGTTACATAATATGGCGGCCATTTTGAATGCTGCTGAAAACCTTTAAAAACTTCTCTTACAAAACGGCTACATAGATTGAGCTAAAATTTGTTATACATGCACTACATACACAGGCCTACAAAAATAAGCCAAACAAGCAAGATCGGATAAAATTTATAGCAGACTTTGATTGGTCAAAATTATTACGTCATCTAAATTTTACTTAAATGCTGATAACTCGAATTCCAATTGATCGATTACAACCAAACTTTGTACGTATGATGTTCTCCTTAAGCCCCACTGACGTCTGATGTTACAAGGCTCAACGTCAAGTCACGTGACCTTGAGGCCATTTTGAATATTTTAAAATTTTGACGAGTCATATGTTAGTTGTTTATTAAAATAGAATGACGCTGATTTCATATTTAGATAGACAGCAATGTTCTGCATTTGGAGTATGCCAACGGTTTTTGGATTGGACCAACGGTTTGGCCGCCATATTGGATTATATAACAATTCATTTAAAGTGTGTATCTTGAAGAGTTTTAAATGGATCCAGGTGAAATTCGCTGTGTATGGAGAACAGATGCATTCAAATAGACTGTGCAAAAATCGTAAATTTCTGATGATTAATTATAGCAAAATTTGAATATAAAATTTGTGACGTCATCTAAATTTTGCTTAAATGGTGATAACTTGTAATCTATTTTACCGATTGCTAAAAAACTTGGTACGTATGATGTTCTCCTTAAGAACTACTGATGTAAGACGCCATAAAACTCAAGGTCAAGGCAAATGACCTTGGCGCCATTTTGAATATCTGTAAATTTTGACGAGACATATCTTAGTTCTTTATTAATATAGAATAGCGCTGATTTTACAGTTAGATAGACAGCAATGCTCTGCATTTATAGTGTGCCAATGATTTTAGATTGGACCAGCGGTCTGGCCGCCATATTGGATTACATAACAAATCATTTACATTGAATATCTTGATGAGTTTTAATTGGATCAAGTCGAAATCCGCTGAGTATCGAGAACTGATGCATTCAAATAGACTACGCAAAAATAAAACATTACTGATGATGAATTATAGTAGAATTTGATTGGTTAAATTTATGACGTCATCTAAAATTTACTTAAATGCTGTTAACTTGCAATCTATTTTACCGATTTTAATAAAACTTGGTTAGTATAATGTTCTTTTTAAGTTCTAATGCTATATGACTTCACAAGACTCAGGGTCAAGTCAAGTCACGTGACCTTGACGCCATTTTAAATATTTTGAAACTTTGACGAGCTATATTCAGTCCTCTTTAAAATCTGACAAAAACGGTGGATGAACTTAGTGTGTATTTCGATGAGAAGGATGAAAATAAATGTAATGCGCCAGCGATTGTTCCCATTATCAAGGGACCCCGGTATCGCTGCTTTAGCAGCTTTAATTATTATTATTTTTATTATTTTTCCACCCTACTTTTTCCTTTCTGTAGAGAAAACCATTCAAGCAAGAGTAATGAAACTTTGTCATTAGTCCTAATATGATACGGGACAAATTCTAATAAAAAAAAATGTGGATGGTGTTACATAACATGGCGGCCATTTTGAATGCTGCTGAAAACCTTTAAAAAACTTCTTTAAAAAAACGGCTGCACCGATTGAGCTAAAATTTGTTATACATGTACTACATACACAGGCCTACAAAAATAAGTCAAACCAGCTGGATCGGACAAAATTTTTAGCAGACTTTGATTGGTCAAAATTATTACGTCATCTAAATTTTACTTAAATGCTGATAACTTGAAATCTAATTGATGGATTGTAACAAAACTTTGTACATATGATGTTCTCCTTAAGCCCTATTGACGTATGACGTCACAAGGCTGAAGGTCAAGTCACGTGACCTTGACGCCATTTTGAATATTTTAAAACTTTGACGAGCCATATCTCAGTTGTTTATTAAAATAGAATGTCACTGATTTCATGTTTAGATAGACAGCAATGTTCTGCATTTGAAGTACGCTGACCATTTTTGGATTGGACCAATGGTTTGGCCGCCATATTGGATTATATAACAAATCATTTACAGTGTTTATCTTGAAGAGTTTTAAGTGGATCCAGGTGAAATTCGCTGAGTATGGACAACCGATGCATTCAAATAGACTGTGCAAAAATCATAAATTACTGATGATAAATTATAGCAAAATTTGAATATAAAATTTGTGACGTCATCTAAATTTTGCTTAAATGGTGATAACTTGTAATCTATTTTACCGATTGCTTTAAAACTTTGCATGTATGATGTTCTCCTTAAGAACTACTGACGTAAGACGCCATAAAACTCAAGGTCAAGTCACATGACCTTGACGCCATTTTGAATATTTGTAAATTTTGACGAGGCATATCTTAGTTGTTTATTAATATAGAATAGCGCTGATTTTACAGTTAGATAGACAGCAATGCTCTGCATTTATAGTATTCCCAGGATTTTGGATTGGACCCACGGTCTGGCCGCCATATTGGATTATATAACAAATCATTTACATTGATTATCTTGCTGAATTTTAATTGGATCAAGTCAAAATTCACTGAATATCGAGAACTGATGCATTGAAATAGACTGTGCAAAAATAACACATTACGAAGATAAATTATAGCAGAATTTGATAGGTGACGTCATATGAAATTTACTTAAATGCCGTTGATGAACTTAGTGTGTATTTCGATGACAAGGATGAAAATAAATGTAATGCGCCAGCGATTGATGCCATTGTCAAGGGACCCCGGTATCGCTGCTTTAGCAGCTTTAATTAGGGGTCCCGCAAGATTCCTGCGGGATCCCTTTTGAAATCGTTAGGATTATTATTATTATTATTATTATTATTATTATTTTTATTATTATTCCACCCTACTTTTTCCTTTCTGTAGGGCAAACCATTCAAGCAAAAGTAATGAAACTTCGTCATTAGTCCTAATATGATAAGGGACAAATTCTAATAAAAAAAAATTTGGATGATGTTACATAATATGGCGGCCATTTTGAATGCTGCTGAAAACCTTTAAAAAACTTCTTGTCAAAAACGGCTTCAGCGATTGAGCTAAAATTTGTTATACATGTACTACATACACAGGCCTACCAAAATAAGTCAAACCAGCAAGATCGGACAAAATTCATAGCAGACTTTAATTGATCAAAATTATTACGTCATCTAAATTTTACTTAAATGCTGATAACTTGAAATCTAATTGATCGATTGTAACAAAACTTGGTAGGTATGATGTCCTCCTAAAGCCCTACTGACGTCTGACGTAACATGGCTCGAGGTTAAGTCACGTGACCTTGACGCCATTTTGAATATATTAAAACTTTGACGAGCCATATCTCAGTTGTTTATTAAAATAGAATTGCGCTGATTTCATGTTTAGATAGACAGCAATGTTCTGCATTTGAAGTGCGCTGACCATTTTTGGATTGGACCAATGGTTTGGCCGCCATATTGGATTATATAACAAATCATTTACAGCGTTTATCTTGAAGAGTTTTAAATGGATCCAGGTGAAATTTGCTGAGTATGGAGAACCGATGCATTCAAATAGACTCTGCAAAAATCATAAATTACTGATGATAAATTATAGCAAAATTTGAATATAAAATTTGTGACGTCATCTAAATTTTGCTTAAATGGTGATAACTTGTAATCTATTTTACCGATTGCTATAAAACTTGGTACGTACGATGTTCTCCTTAAGAACTACTGATGTAAGACGCCATAAAACTCAAGGTCAAGTCAAATGACCTTGGCGCCATTTTGAATATTTGTAAATTTTGACGAGGCATATCTTAGTTGTTTATCAATATAGAATAGCGCTGATTTTACAGTAAGATAGACAGCAAAGCTCTGCATTTATAGTTATCCTATGATTTTGGATTGGACCAGCAGTCTGGCCGCCATATTGGATTACATAACAAATCATTTACAATAATTATCTAGATGAGTTTTAATTGGATCAAGTCGAAATTCGCTGAGTATCGAGAACTGATGCATTCAAATAGACTGCGCAAAAATAAAACACTTCTGATGATGAATTATAGTAGAATTAGATTGGTCAAATTTATGACGTCATATAAAATTTACTTAAATGCTGTTAACTTGTAATCTATTTTAATGATTGTAATAAAACTTGGTTAATATAATGTTGTTTTCAAGTGACGTCACCTTGACGCCATTTTGATAATTTTAAAACTTTGACGAGCTATATCTTAGTTGGTTATTGATATTCAGTCCTCTTTAAAATCTGACGAAAACCGTTGATGAACTTAGTTTGTATGTCGATGAGAAGGATGAAAATAATTTTAATGCACGAGCGATTGTTCCCATTGTCAAGGGACCCCGGTATCGCTGCTTTAGCAGCTTTAATTAGGGGTCCCGCAAGATTCCTGCGGGATCCCTATTGAAATCGTTAAGATTATTATTAGGGGTCCCGCAAGATTCCTGCGGGATCCCTTTTGAAATCGTTAGGATTATTATTATTATTAGGGGTCCCGCAAGATTCCTGCGGGATCCCTTTTGAAATCGTTAGGATTATTATTATTATTATTTTTATTATTATTCCACCCTACTTTTTCCTTTCTGTAGGGAAAACCATTCAAGCAAGAGTAATGAAACTTCGTCATTAGTCCTAATATGATACGGGACAAATTCTAATGAAAAAAAATTTGGATGACGTTACATAATATGGCGGCCATTTTGAATGCTGCTGAAAACGTTTAAAAAACTTCTTTAAAAAAACGGCTGCACTGATTGAGCTAAAATTTGTTATACATGTACTACATACACAGGCCTACAAAAATAAGTCAAATCAGCAAGATCGGACAAAATTCATAGCAGACTTTGATTGGTCAAAATTATGACGTCATCTAAATTTTACTTAAATGCTGATAACTTGAAATCTAATTGATCGATTGCAAAAAAACTTGGTAGGTATGATGTTCTCCTTACGACCTACTGACGTCTTACGTCACAAGGGTCAAGGTCAAGTCACGTGACCTTGACGCCATTTTGAATATTTTAAAGCTTTGACGAGCCATATCTCAGTTGTTTATTAAAATAGAATGTCGCTGATTTCATGATTAGATAGACATCAATGTTCTGCATTTGAAGTGCGCTGACCATTTTTGGATTGGACCAACGGTTTGGCCGCCATATTGGATTATATAACAAATCATTTACAGTGTTTATCTTGAAGAGTTTTAAATGGATTCAGGTGAAATTTGCTGAGTATGGAGAACCGATGCATTCAAATAGACTGTGCAAAAATCATAAATTACTGATGATAAATTATAGCAAAATTTGAATATAAAATTTGTGACGTCATCTAAATTTTGCTTAAATGCTGATAACTTGTAATCTTTTTTACCGATTGCTATGAAACTTGGTACGTATGGTGTTCTTTTTAGGAACTACTCATGTAAGGCGCCATAAAACTCAAGGTCAAGTCAAATGACCTTGACGCCATTTTGAATATTTGTAAATTTTGACGAGGCATATCTTAGTTGTTTATTAATATAGAATAGCGCTGAATTTACAGTTAGATAGACAGCAATGCTCTGCATTTATAGTGTGCCCATGATTTTGGTTTGGACCAGCGGTCTGGCCGCCATATTGGATTACATAACAAATCATTTACATTGATTATCTTGATGAGTTTTAATTGGATCAAGTCGAAATTTGCTGAGTATCGAGAACTGATGCATTTAAATAGACTACGCAAAAATAAAACATTACTGATGATGAATTATAGTAGAATTTGATTGGTCAAATTTATGACGTCATCTATAATTTACTTAAATGCTGTTAACTTGCAATCTATTTTACCGATTGTAATAAAACTTGGTTAGCATAATGTTCTTTTTAAGACCTATTGCTATATGACTTCACAAGACTAAGGGCCAAGTGAAGTCACGTGACCTTAACGCCATTTTGAATATTTTAAAATTTGACGAGCTCTATCTTAGTTGGTTATTGATATTCAGTCCTCTTTAAAATCTGACGAAAACCGTTGATGAACTTGGTGTGTATTTTGATGAGAAGGATGAAAATAAATGTAATGCGCCAGCGATTGTTCCCATTATCAAGGGACCCCGGTATCGCTGCTTTAGCAGCTTTAATTATTATTATTATTTTTATTATTATTCCACCCTACTTTTTCCTTTCTGTAGGGAAAACCATTCAAGCAAAAGTAATGCAATTTCGTCATTAGTCCTAATATGATAAGGGACAAATTCTAATGAAAAAAAATTTGGATGATGTTACATAATATGGCGGCCATTTTGAATGCTGCTGAAAACCTTTAAAAACTACTTGTCAAAAACGGCTGCAGCGATTGAGCTAAAATTTGCTATACATGTACTACATACACAGGCCTACCAAAATAAGTCAAATCAGCAAGATCAAACAAAATTCATAGCTGACTTTGATTGGTCAAAATTATTACGTCATCTAAATTTTACTTAAATGCTGATAACTTGAAATCTAATTAATCGATTGTAACAAAACTTGGTACATATGATGTTCTTTTTAAGACCTACTGATGTCTAAGGTCACAAGGGTCAAGGTCAAGTCACGTGACCTTGACGCCATTTTGAATATTTTAAAACTTTGACGAGCCATATCTCAGTTGTTTATTAAAATAGAATGTCGCTGATTTCATGTTTAGATAGACAGCAATGTTCTGCATTTGAAGTGCGCTGGCCATTTTTAGATTGGACCAATTGTTTGGCCGCCATATTGGATTATATAACAAATCATTTACAGTGTTTATCTTGAAGAGTTTTGAATGGATCCAAGTGAAATTCGCTGAGTATGGAGAATTGATGCATTTAAATACACTGTGCAAAAATCATGAATTACGGATGATAAATTATAGCAAAATTTGAATATAAAATTTGTGACGTCATCTAAATTTGGCTTAAATGGTGATAACTTGTAATCTATTTTACCGATTGCTATAAAACTTGGCACGTATGATGTTCTGCTTAAGAACTACTGATGTAAGACGCCATAAAACTCAAGGTCAAGTCAAATGACCTTGACGCCATTTTGAATATTTGTAAATTTTGGCGAGGCATATCTTAGTTGTTTACTAATAGACAGTTGCGCTGATTTTACAGTTAGATAGACAGCAATGCTCTGCATTTATAGTATGCCCATGATTTTGGATTGGACCAGCGGTCTGGCCGCCATATTGGATTACATAACAAATCATTTACATTGATTATCTTGATGCGTTTTAATTGGATCAAGTCGAAAATCGCTGAGTATCGAGAACTGATGCATTCAAAAAGACTGTGCAAAAATAACACATTACTGATGATAAATTATAGCAGAATTTGATTGGTGACGTCATCTAAAATTTACTTAAATGCTGTCAACTTGTAATCTATTTTACCGATTGTAATAAAACTTGGTTAGCATTATGTTCTTTTTAAGACCTAATGCTATATGACTCCGCAAGACTCAGGGTCAAGTCAAGTCACGTGACCTTGACGCCATTTTGAATATTTTAAAACTTTGACGAGCTATATCTTAGTTGGTTATTGGTATTCAGTCCTCTTTCAAATCTGACAAAAACCGTTGATGAACTTAGTGTGTATTCCGATGAGAGGGATGAAAATAAATGTAATGCGCGAGCGATTGTTCCCATTATCAAGGGACCCCGGTATCGCTGCTTTAGCAGCTTTAATTAGGGGTCCCGCAAGATTCCTGCGGGATCCCTTTTGAAATCGTTAAGATTATTATTATTATTATTATTATTTTTCCACCCTACTTTTTCCTTTCTGTAGAGAAAACCATTCAAGCAAGAGTAATGAAACTTTGTCATTAGTCCTAATATGATACGGGACAAATTCTAATGAAAAAAAATTTGGATGGTGTTACATAATATGGCGGCCATTTTGAATGCTGCTGAAAACCTTTAAAAAACTTCTCTTCAAAAACGGCTGCACCGATTAAGCTAAAATTTGTTATACATGCACTATATACACATGCCTACAAAAATAAGTCAAACCAGGAAGATCGGACAAAATTTATAGCAGACTTTGATTGGTCAAAATTATTACGTCATCTAAATTTTACTTAAATGCTGATAACTTGAAATCTGATTGACAGATTTTAATAAAACTTGGTATATATGTTGTTCTTCTTAAGACCTACTGATGTATGACGTCACAAGGCTCAAGGTCAAGTCACGTGACCTTGACGCCATTTTGAATATTTTAAAACTTTGACGAGGCATATCTCAGTTGTTTATTAAAATAGAATGGCGCTGATTTCATATTTAGATAGACAGCGATGTTCTGCATTTGAAGTGCGCTGACCATTTTTGGATTGGACCAATGGTTTGGCCGCCATATTGGATTATATAACAAATCATTTACAGTGTTTATCTTGAAGAGTTTTGAATGGATCCACGTGAAATTTGCTGGGTATGGAGAACCGATGCATTTAAATAGACTGTGCAAAAATCATTAATTACTGATGATAAATTATAGCAAAATTTGAATATAAAATTTGTGACGTCATCTAAATTTTGCTTAAATGGTGATAACTTGTAATCTATTTTACCGATTGCTATAAAAACTTGGTACGTATGATGTTCTTTTTAAGAACTACTGATGTAAGACGCCATAAAACTCAAGGTCAAGTCAAATGACCTTGACGCCATTTTGAATATTTGTAAATTTTGGCGAGGCATATCTTAGTTGTTTATTATTATAGGGTTGCGCCGATTTTACAGTTAGATAGACAGCAATGATCTGCATTTATAGTGTGCCCATGATTTTGGATTGGACCAGCGGTCTGGCCGCCATATTGGATTACATAACAAATCATTTACATTGATTATCTTGATGAGTTTAAATTGGATCAAGTCGAAATTCGCAGAGTATCGAGAACTGATGCATTCAAATAGATAACGCAAAAATAAAACATTACTGATGATGAATTATAGTAGAATTTGATTGGTCAAATTTATGACGTCATCTAAAATTTACTTAAATGCTGTTAACTTGTAATCTATTTTACCGATTGTAATAAAACTTGGTTAGTATAATGTTCTTTTTAAGACCTAATGCTATATGACTTCACAAGACTCAGGGTCAAGTCAAGTCACGTTACCTTGACGCCATTTTGAATATTTTAAAACTTTGACGAGCTATATCTTAGTTGGTCATTGGTATTCAGTCCTCTTTAAAATCTGACGAAAACCGTTGATGAACTTTGTGCGTATGTCAATGAGAAGGATGAAAATAAATGTAATGTGCGAGCGATTGTTCCAATTATCAAGGGACCCCGGTATCGCTGCTTTAGCAGCTTTAATTATTATTATTTTTATTATTATTCCACCCTACTTTTTCCTTTCTGTAGGGAAAACCATTCAAGCAAGAGTAATGAAATTTCGTCATTAGTTCTAATATGATAAGGGACAAATTCTAATGAAAAAAAATTTGGATGATGTTACATAATATGGCGGCCATTTTGAATGCTGCTGAAAACCTTTAAAAAACTTCTTGTCAAAAACGGCTGCAGCGATTGAGCTAAAATTTAGTATACATGTACTACATACACAGGCCTACCAAAATAAGTCAAATCAGCAAGATCGGACAAAATTGATAGCAGACTTTGATTGGTCAAAATTATTACGTCATCTAAATTTTACTTAAATGCTGATAACTTGAAATCTAATTGATCGATTGTAACAAAACTTAGTAGGTATAATGTTCCCCTAAAAACCTACTGATGTCTGGCGTCACAAGGGTCAAGGTCAAGTCACGTGACCTTGACGCCATTTTGAATATTTTAAAACTTTGACGAGCCATATCTCAGTTGTTTATTAAAATAGAATGTCGCTGATTTCATGTTTAGATAGACAGCAATGTTCTGCATTTGAAGTGCGCTGACAATTTTTAGATTGGACCAATGGTTTGGCCGCCATATTGGATTATATAACAAATCATTTACAGTGTTTATCTTGAAGAGTTTTAAATCGATCCAGGTGAAATTTGCTGAGTCTAGAGAACCGATGCATTCAAATAGACTGTGCAAAAATCATGAATTACGGATGATAAATTATAGCAAAATTTGAATATAAAATTTGTGACGTCATCTAAATTTGGCTTAAATGGTGATAACTTGTAATCTATTTTACCGATTGCTATAAAACTTAGTACGTATGATGCTCTTCTTAAAAACTACTGATGTAAGACGCCATAAAACTCAAGGTCAAGTCAAATGACCTTGACGCCATTTTGAATATTTGTAAATTTTGGCGAGGCATATCTTAGTTGTTTACTAATATAGAGTTGCGCTGATTTTACAGTTAGATAGACAGCAATGCTCTGCATTTATAGTATGCCCAGGATTTTGGATTAGACCAACGGTCTGGCCGCCATATTGGATTATATAACAAATCATTTACATTGATTATCTTGCTGAGTTTTGATTGGATCAAGTCAAAATTCACTGAATATCGAGAACTGTTGCATTGAAATAGACTGTGCAAAAATAACACATTACTGATGATAAATTATAGCAGAATTTGATTGGTGACGTCATATACAATTTACTTAAATGCTGTTAACTTGTAATCTATTTTACCGATTGTAATAAAACTTGGTTAATATAATGTTCTTTTTAAGACTTAATGCTATATGACTTCACAAGACTCAGGGTCAAGTCACGTGACCTTGATGCCATTTTGAATATTTTAAAACTTTGACGAGCTATATCTTAGTTGGTTATTGATATTCAGTCCTCTTTAAAACCTGACGAAAACCGTTGATGAACTTAGTGTGTATTTCGATGAGAAGGATGAAAGTAAATGTAATGCACCAGCGATTGTTTCCATTGTCAAGGGACCCCGGTATCGCTGCTTTAGCAGCTTTAATTAGGGGTCCCGCAAGATTCCTGCGGGATCCCTTTTGAAATCGTTAGGATTATTATTATTATTATTATTATTATTTTTATTATTATTCCACCCTACTTTTTCCTTTCTGTAGGGAAAACCATTCAAGCAAAAGTAATGAAACTTCGTCATTAGTCCTAATATGATGGGGGACAAATTCTAATGAAAAAAAATTTGAATGATGTTACATAATATGGCGGCCATTTTGAATGCTCCTGAAAACATTTAAAAAACTTCTTGTCAAAAACGGCTGCAGCGATTAAGCTAAAATTTGTTATACATGTACTACATACTCAGGCCTACCACAATAAGTCAAACCAGCAAGATCGGACAAAATTCATAGCAGACTTTGATTGGTCAAAATTATTACGTCATCTAAATTTTATTTAAATGCTGATAACTTGAAATCTGATTGACAGATTTTGATAAAACTTGGTATATATTATGTTCTCCTTAAGACCTACTGATGTCTTACGTCACAAGGCTCAAGGTCAATTCACGTGACCTTGACGCCATTTTGAATATTTTAAAACTTTGACGAGCCATATCTCAGTTGTTTATTAAAATAGAATGGCGCTGATTTCATGATTAGATAGACAGCTATGTTCTGCATTTGAAGTATGCCAACCATTTTTGGATTGGACCAACAGTTTGGCCGCCATATTGGATTATATAACAAATCATTTACAGTGTTTATCTTGAAGAGTTTTTAATAGATCCAGGTGAAATTTGCTGAGTATGGAGAGTTGATGCATTCAAATAGAATGTGCAAAAATCATAAATTACTGATGATAAATTTTAGCAAAATTTGAAAATAAAATTTGTGACGTCATCTAAATTTTGCTTAAATGGTGATAACTTGTAATGTATTTTACCGATTGCTATAAAACTTGGTACGTATGATGTTCTCCTTAAGAACTACTGAAGTAAGACGCCATAAAACTCAAGGTCAATTCACATGACCTTGACGCCATTTTGAATATTTGTAAATTTTGACGAGGCATATCTTAGTTGTTTATTAATATAGAATAGCGCTGATTTAACCGTTAGATAGACAGCAATGCTCTGCATTTATAGTGTGCCAATGATTTTGGATTGGACCAGTGGTCTGGCCGCACTATTGGATTACGTAACAAATCATTTACATTGATTATCTTGCTGAGTTTTAATTGGATCAAGTCAAAATTCACTGAATATCGAGAACTGATGCATTGAAATAGACTACGCAAAAATAAAACATTACTGATGATGAATTATAGTAGAATTTGATTGGTCAAATTTATGACGTCATCTAAAATTTACTTAAATGCTGTTAACTTGTAATCTATTTTACCGATTGTAATAAAACTTGGTTAGCAAATTGTTCTTTTTAATACCTAATGCTATATGACTTCACAAGACTCAGGGTCAAGTCAAGTCACGTGACCTTGACGCCATTTTGAATATTTTAAAACTTTGACGAGCTATATCTTAGTTGGTTATTGATATTCAGTCCTCTTTAAAATCTGACGACAACCGTTGATGAACTTAGTGTGTATTTCGATGAGAAGGATGAAAATAAATGTAATGCTCCAGCGATTGTTGCCATTGTCAAGGGACCCCGGTATCGCTGCTTTAGCAGCTTTAATTATTATTATTTTTATTATTATTCCACCCTACTTTTTCCTTTCTGTAGGGAAAACCATTAAAGCAAAAGTAATGAAACTTTGTCATTAGTCCTAATATAATACGGGACAAATTCTAATGAAAAAAAATTTGGATGATGTTACATAATATGGCGGCCATTTTGAATGCTGCTGAAAACCTTTAAAAAACTTCTTGTCAAAAACGGCTGCAGCGATTGAGCTAAAATTTGTTAGACATGTACTACATACACAGGCCTACCAAAATAAGTCAAACCAGCAAGATCGGACAAAATTCATAGCAGACTTTGATTGGTCAAAATTATTACGTCATCCAAATTTTACTTAATTGCTGATAACTTGAAATCTAATTGATCGATTGTAACAAAACTTGGTAGGTATGGTGTTCTCCTTAAGCCCTATTGACGTCTGACGTCACATGGCTCGAGGTCAAGTCACGTGACCTTGACGCCATTTTGAATATATTAAAACTTTGACGAGCCATATCTCAGTTGTTTATTAAAATAGAATTGCGCTGATTTCATGTTTAGATAGACAGCAGTGTTCTGCATTTGAAGTGCGCTAATCATTTTTGGATTGGACAAACGGTTTGGCCGCCATATTGGATTATATAACAAATCATTTACAGTGTTTATCTTGAAGAGTTTTAAATGGATCCAAGTGAAATTCGCTGAGTATGGAGAACCGATGCATTCAAATAGACTGTGCAAAAATCATGAATTACAGATGATAAATTATAGCAAAATTTGAATATAAAATTTGTGACCTCATCTAAATTTTGCTTAAATGCTGCTTACTTGTAATCTATTTTACCGATTGCTATGAAACTTGGTGCGTATGATGCTCTCCTTAAGAACTACTGATGTAAGACGCCATAAAACTTAAGGTCAAGTCAAATGACCTTGACGCCATTTTGAATATTTGTAAATTTTGACGAGGCATATCTTAGTTGTCTATTAATATAGAATAGCACTGGTTTTACAGTTAGATAGACAGCAATGCTCTGCATTCATAGTGTGCCCATGATTTTGGATTGGACCAGCGGTCTGGCCGCCATATTGGATTACATAACAAATCATTTACATTGATTATCTTGATGAGTTTTAATTGGATCAAGTCGAAATTCACTGAGTATCGTGAACTGATGCATTGAAATAGACTACGCAAAAAAGACATTGCTGATGATGAATTATAGTAGAATTTGATTGGTCAAATTTATGACGTCATCTAAAATTTACTTAAATGCTGTTAACTTGTAATCTATTTTATCGATTGTAATAAAACTTGGTTAGTATAATGTCCTTTTTAAGACCTAATGCTATATGACTTCACAAGACTCAGGGTCAAGTCAAGTCACGTGACCTTGACGCCATTTTGAATATTTTAAAACTTTGACGAGCTATATCTTAGTTGGTTATGGATATTCAGTCCTCTTTAAAATTTGACGAAAACCGTTGATGAACTTAGTGTGTATTTCGATGAGAAGGATGAACATAAATGTAATGCGCCAGCGATTGTTCCCATTATCAAGGGACCCCGGTATCGCTGCTTTAGCAGCTTTAATTAGGGGTCCCGCAAGATTCCTGCGGGATCCCTTTTGAAATCGTTAAGATTATTATTATTATTATTAGGGGTCCCGCAAGATTCCTGCGGGATCCCTTTTGAAATCGTTAAGATTATTATTATTATTTTTATTATTTTTCCACCCTACTTTTTCCTTTCTCGAGGGAAAACCATTCAAGCAAGAGTAATGAAACTTTGTCATTAGTCCTAATATGATAAGGGACAAATTTTAACGAAAAAATTTTTTGATGATGTTACATAATATGGCGGCCATTTTGAATGCTGCTGAAAACCTTTAAAAAACTTCTTTTAAAAAACGGCTGCACCGATTGAGCTAAAATTTGTTATACATGTACTACATACACAGGCCTACAAAAATAAGTCAAACCAGCAAGATCAGATAAAACTTATAGCAGACTTTGATTGGTCAAAATTATTACGTCTTCTAAATTTTACTTAAATGCTGATAACTTGAAATCTGATTGACAGATTTTAATAAAACTTAGTATGTATGATGTTCGCCTTAAGACCTACTGATGTCTTACGTCACAAAGCTCAAAGTCAAGTCACGTGACATTGACGCCATTTTGAATATTTTAAAACTTTGACGAGCCATATCTCAGTTGTTTATTAAAATAGAATGGCGCTGATTTCACGTTTAGATAGACAGCAATGTTCTGCATTTGAAGTGCGCTAACCATTTTTGGATTGGACCAACGGTTTGGCCGCCATATTGGATTATATAACAAATCATTTACAGTGTTTATCTTGAAGAGTTTTGAATGGATCCAGGTGAAATTCGATGAGTATGGAGAACCGATGCATTCAAATAGACTGTGCAAAAATCATAAATTACTGATGATAAATTATAGCAAAATTTGAATATAAAATTTGTGACGTCATCTAAATTTTGCTTAAATGCTGATCACTTGTAATCTTTTTTACCGATTGCTATTAAACATGGTACGTATGATGTTCTCCTTAAGAACTACTGATGTAAGACGCCATAAAACTCAAGGTCAAGTCAAATGACCTTGACGCCATTTTGAATATTTGTAAATGTTGACGAGGCATATCTTAGTTGTTTATTAATATAGAATAGCGCTGATTTTACAGTTAGATAGACAGCAATGCTCTGCATTTAAAGTGTGCCCATGATTTTGGATTGGACCAGCGGTCTGGCCGCCATATTGGATTACATAGCAAATCATTTACTTTAATTATCTTGATGAGTTTAAATTGAATCAAGTCGAATTTCACAGAGTATCGAGAATTGATGCATTCAAATAGACTACGCAAAAATAAAACATTACTGATGATGAATTATAGCAGAATTTGATTGGTCAAATTTATGACGTCATCTAAAATTTACTTAAATGCTGTTAACTTGTAATCTATTTTACCGATTGTAATAAAACTTGGTTAGCTTAATGTTCTTTTTAAGACCTAATGCTATATGACTTCACAAGACTCAGGGTCAAGTCAAGTCACGTGACCTTGACGCCATTTTGAATATTTTAAAATTTGACGAGCTATATCTTAGTTTGTTATTGATATTCAGTCTTCTTAAAAATCTGACGAAAACCGTTGATGAACTTAGCGTGTATTTCAATGAAAAGGATGAAAATAAATGTAATGCGCCAGCGATTGTTGCCATTGTCAAGGGACCCCGGTATCGCTGCTTTAGCAGCTTTAATTAGGGGTCCCGCAAGATTCCTGCGGGATCCCTTTTGAAATCGTTAAGATTATTATTATTATTTTTATTATTTTTCCACCCTACTTTTTCCTTTCTGATAGGAAAACCATTCAAGCAAGAATATTGAAACTTAGTCATTAGTCCTAATATGATACGGGACAAATTTTAATGAAAAAAAATTTGGATGATGTTGCATAATATGGCGGCCATTTTGAATGCTGCTGAAAACCTTTAAAAAACTTCTCTTCAAAAACGGCTGCACCGATTAAGCTAAAATTTGTTATACATTCACTATATACACATGCCTACAAAAATAAGTCAAACCAGGAAGATCGGACAAAATTTATAGCAGACTTTGATTGGTCAAAATTATTACGTCATCTAAATTTTACTTAAATGCTGATAACTTGAAATCTGATTGACAGATTTTAATAAAACTTGGTATATATGTTGTTCTCCTTAAGACCTACTGATGTCTTACGTCACAAGGCTCAAGGTCAAGTCACGTGACCTTGACGCCATTTTGAATATTTTAAAACTTTGACGAGCTATATCTCAGTTGTTTATTAAAATAGAATGGCGCTGATTTCATATTTAGATAGACAGCAATGTTCTGCATTTGAAGTGCGCTGTCCATTTTTGGATTGGACCAATGGTTTGGCCGCCATATTGGATTATATAACAAATCATTTACAGTGTTTATCTTGAAGAGTTTTGAATGGATCCACGTGAAATTTGCTGGGTATGGAGAACCGATGCATTCAAATAGACTGTGCAAAAATCATAAATTACTGATGATAAATTATAGCAAAATTTGAATATAAAATTTGTGACGTCATCTAAATTTTGCTTAAATGGTGATAACTTGTAATCTATTTTACCGATTGCTATAAAAACTTGGTACGTATGATGTTCTTTTTAAGAACTACTGATGTAAGACGCCATAAAACTCAAGGTCAAGTCAAATGACCTTGACGCCATTTTGAATATTTGTAAATTTTGGCGAGGCATATTTTAGTTGTTTATTTTTATAGGGTTGCGCCGATTTTACAGTTAGATAGACAGCAATAATCTGCATTTATAGTGTGCCCATGATTTTGGATTGGACCAGCGGTCTGGCCGCCATATTGGATTACATAACAAATCATTTACATTGATTATCTTGATGAGTTTAAATTGGATCAAGTCGAAATTCGCAGAGTATCGAGAACTGATGCATTCAAATAGACTACGCAAAAATAAAACATTACTGATGATGAATTATAGTAGAATTTGATTGGTCAAATTTATGACGTCATCTAAAATTTACTTAAATGCTGTTAACTTGTAATCTATTTTACCGATTGTAATAAAACTTGGTTAGTATAATGTTCTTTTTAAGACCTAATGCTATATGACTTCACAAGACTCAGGGTCAAGTCAAGTCACGTTACCTTGACGCCATTTTGAATATTTTAAAAATTTGACGAGCTATATCTTAGTTGGTTATTGGTATTCAGTCCTCTTTAAAATCTGACGAAAACCGTTGATGAACTTAGTGCGTATGTCAATGAGAAGGATGAAAATAAATGTAATGCGCGAGCGATTGTTCCAATTATCCAGGGACCCCGGTATCGCTGCTTTAGCAGCTTTAATTAGGGGTCCCGCAAGATTCCTGCGGGATCCCTTTTGAAATCGTTAAGATTATTATTATTATTTTTATTATTTTTCCACCCTACTTTTTCCTTTCTGTAGAGAAAACCATTCAAGCAAGAGTAATGAAACTTTGTCATTAGTCCTAATATGATACTGGACAAATTCTAATGAAAAAAAATTTGGATGATGTTACATAATATGGCGGCCATTTTGAATGCTGCTGAAAACCTTTAAAAAACTTCTTTACAAAAACAGCTGCACCGATTGAGCTAAAATTTGTTATACATGTACTACATACACAGGCCTACAAAAATAAGTCAAACCAGCTAGATCGGACAAAATTTATAGCAGACTTTGATTGGTCAAAATTATTATGTCATCTAAATTTTACTTAAATGCTGATAACTTGAAATCTAATTGATCGATTGTAACAAAACTTTGTACATATGATGTTCCCCTTAAGTCCTATTGACGTCTGACGTCACAAGGCTCAAGGTCAAGTCACGTGACCTTGACGCCATTTTGAATATTTTAAAATTTTGACGAGCCATATCTCAGTTGTTTATTAAAATAGAATGTCGCTGATTTCATGTTTAGATAGACAGCAATGTTCCGCATTTGAAGTGCGCAAACCATTTTTAGATTGGACCAACGGTTTGGCCGCCATATTGGATTATATAACAAATCATTTACAGTGTTTATCTTGCAGAGTTTTAAATAGATCCAGGTGAAATTCGCTGAGTATGGAGAACTGATGCATTCAAATAGACTGTGCAAAAATCATGAATTACGGATGATAAATTATAGCAAAATTTGAATATAAAATTTGTGACGTCATCTAAATTTTGCTTAAATGGTGATAACTTGTAATCTATTTTACCGATTGCTATAAAACTTGGTATGTATGATGTTCTCCTTAAGAACTACTGACGTAAGACGCCATAAAACTCAAGGTCAAGTCACATGACCTTGACGCCATTTGGTATATGTTAAAACTTTGACGAGTCATATCTCTGTTGTTTATTAAAATAGAATGTCACTGATTTCATGTTTAGATAGACAGCAGTGTTCTGCGTTTGAAGTATGCTGACCATTTTTGGATTGGCCCAACGGTTTGGCCGCCATATTGGATTATATAACAAATCATTTACAGTGTTTATCTTGAAGAGTTTTAAATGGATCCAGGTGAAATTCGCTGAATATGGAGAACTGATGCATTCAAATAGACTGTGCAAAAATCATAAATTACTGATGAAAAATAATAGCAAAATTTGAATATAATATTTGTGACGTCATCTAAATTTTGCTTAGTTGGTGATAACTTGTAATCTATTTTACCGATTGCTATAAAACTTGGTACGTTTGATGTTCTCCTTAAGCATTACTGATGTCTGACGTCACAAGGCTCAAGGTCAAGTCACGTGACCTTGACGCCATTTGGAATATTTGTAATTTTTGACGAGGCATATCTTAGTTGTTTATTAATATAGAAGAGCGCTGATTGTACAGTTAGATAGACAGCAATGGTTTTCCTTTTATAGTGTGCCCATGATCATTTACACTGATTATCTTGATGAGTTTTAATTGGATCAAGTCGAAATTCACTGAGTATCGAGAACTGATGCATTAAAAAAGACTACGCAAAAACAAACATTGCTGATGATGAATTATAGTAGAATTTGATTGGTCAAATTTATGACGTCATCTAAAATTTACTTAAATGCTGTTAACTTGTAATCTATTTTACCGATTGTAATAAAACTTGGTTAATATAATGTTCTTTTTAAGACCTAATGCTATATGACTTCACAAGACTCAGGGTCAAGTCAAGTCACGTGACCTTGACGCCATTTTGAATATTTTAAAACTTTGACGAGCTATATCTTAGTTGGTTATTGATATTCAGTCCTCTTTAAAATCTGACAAAAACCGTTGATGAACTTAGTGTGTATTTCGATGAGAAGGATGAAAATAAATGTAATGCGCCAGCGATTGTTCCCATTATCAAGGGACCCCGGTATCGCTGCTTTAGCAGCTTTAATTATTATTATTTTTATTATTTTTCCACCCTACTTTTTCCTTTCTGTAGAGAAAACCATTCAAGCAAGAGTAATGAAACTTTGTCATTAGTCCTAATATGATACGGGACAAATTCTAATAAAAAAAAATTTGGATGGTGTTACATAATATGGCGGCCATTTTGAATGCTGCTGAAAACCTTTAAAAAACTTCTTTAAAAAAACGGCTGCACCGATTGAGCTAAAATGTGTTATACATGTACTACATACACAGGCCTACAAAAATAAGTCAAACCAGCTGGATCGGACAAAATTTATAGCAGACTTTGATTGGTCAAAATTATTACGTCATCTAAATTTTACTTAAATGCTGATAACTTGAAATGTAATTGATCGATTGTAACAAAACTTTGTACATATGATGTTCTCCTTAAGCCCTATTGACGTCTGACGTCACAAGGCTGAAGGTCAAGTCACGTGACCTTGACGCCATTTTGAATATTTTAAAACTTTGACGAGCCATATCTCAGTTGTTTATTAAAATAGAATGTCACTGATTTCATGTTTAGATAGACAGCAATGTTCTGCATTTGAAGTGCGCTGACCATTTTTGGATTGGACCAATGGTTTGGCCGCCATATTGGATTATATAACAAATCATTTACAGTGTTTATCTTGAAGAGTTTTAAATGGATCCAGGTGAAATTCGCTGAGTATGGACAACCGATGCATTCAAATAGACTGTGCAAAAATCATAAATTACGGATGATAAATTATAGTAAAATTTGAATATAAAATTTGTGACGTCATCTAAATTTTGCTTAAATGGTGATAACTTGTAATCTATTTTACCGATTGCTTTAAAACTTTGCATGTATGATGTTCTCATTAAGAACTACTGACCTAAGACGCCATAAAACTCAAGGTCAAGTCACATGACCTTGACGCCATTTTGAATATTTGTAAATTTTGACGAGGCATATCTTAGTTGTTTATTAATATAGAATAGCGCTGATTTTACAGTTAGATAGACAGCAATGCTCTGCATTTATAGTATGCCCAGGATTTTGGATTGGACCCACGGTCTGGCCGCCATATTGGATTATATAACAAATCATTTACATTGATTCTCTTGCTGAATTTTAATTGGATCAAGTCAAAATTCACTGAATATCGAGAACTGATGCATTGAAATAGACTGTGCAAAAATAACACATTACGAAGATAAATTATAGCAGAATTTGATAGGTGACGTCATATGAAATTTACTTAAATGCCGTTGATGAACTTAGTGTGTATTTCGATGACAAGGATGAAAATCAATGTAATGCGCCAGCGATTGATGCCATTGTCGAGGGACCCCGGTATCGCTGCTTTAGCAGCTTTAATTAGGGGTCCCGCAAGATTCCTGCGGGATCCCTTTTGAAATCGTTAGGATTATTATTATTATTATTATTATTATTATTTTTATTATTATTCCACCCTACTTTTTCCTTTCTGTAGGGAAAACCATTCAAGCAAGAGTAATGAAACTTCGTCATTAGTCCTAATATGATACGGGACAAATTCTAATGAAAAAAAATTTGGATGGTGTTACATAATATGGCGGCCATTTTGAATGCTCTTGAAAACCTTTAAAAAACTTCTTTAAAAAAACGGCTGCACTGATTGAGCTAAAATTTGTTATACATGTACTACATACACAGGCCTACCAACATAAGTCAAACCGTCAAGATCGGACAAAATTCATAGCAGACTTTGATTGGTCAAATTTATTACGTCATCTAAATTTTACTTAAATGCTGATAACTTGAAATCTAATTGATCGATTGCAACAAAACTTTGTAGGTATGATGTTCTCCTTAAGACCTACTGATGTCTGACGTCACAAGGGTCAAGGTCAAGTCACGTGACCTTGACGCCATTTTGAATATTTTAAAACTTTGACGAGCCATATCTCAGTTGCTTATTAAAATAGAATGTCGCTGATTTCATGATTAGATAGACAGCAATGTTCTGCATTTGAAGTGCGCTGACCATTTTTGGATTGGACCAACGGTTTGGCCGCCATATTGGATTATACAACAAATCATTTACAGTGTTTATCTTGAAGAGTTTTAAATGGATCCAGGTGAAATTTGCTGAGTATGGAGAACCGATGCATTCAAATAGACTGTGCAAAAATCATAACTTACTGATGATAAATTATAGCAAAATTTGAATATAAAATTTGTGACGTCATCTACATTTTGCTTAAATGCTGATAACTTGTAATCTTTTTTACCGATTGCTATGAAACTTGGTACGTATGGTGTTCTCTTTAGGACCTACTGATGTAAGGCGCCATAAAACTCAAGGTCAAGTCAAATGACCTTGGCGCCATTTTGAATATTTGTAAATTTTGACGAGCATATCTTAGTTGTTTATTAATATAGAATAGCGCTGAATTTACAGTTAGATAGACAGCAATGCTCTGCATTTATAGTGTGCCCATGATTTTGGTTTGGACCAGCGGTCTGGCCGCCATATTGGATTACATAACAAATCATTTACATTGATTATCTTGATGAGTTTTAATTGGATCAAGTCGAAATTCGCTGAGTATCGAGAACTGATGCATACAAATAGACTACGCAAAAAAAAAACATTACTGATGATGAATTATAGTAGAATTTGATTGGTCAAATTTATGACGTCATCTAAAATTTACTTAAATGCTGTTAACTTGCAATCTATTTTACCAATTGTAATAAAACTTGGTTAGCATAATGTTCTTTTTAAGACCTAATGCTATATGACTTCACAAGACTAAGGGGCAAGTCACGTGACCTTGACGCCATTTTGAATATTTTAAAATTTGACGAGCTATATCTTAGTTGGTTATTGATATTCAGTCCTCTTTAAAATCTGACGAAAACCGTTGATGAACTTGGTGTGTGTTTCGAGGAGAAGGATGAAAATAATTGTAATGCGCCAGCGATTGTTCCCATTATCAAGGGACCCCGGTATCGCTGCTTTAGCAGCTTTAATTAGGGGTCCCGCAAGATTCCTGCGGGATCCCTTTTGAAATCGTTAGGATTATTATTATTATTATTATTATTATTTTTATTATTATTCCACCCTACTTTTTCCTTTCTGTAGGGAAAACCATTCAAGCAAAAGTAATGAAATTTCGTCATTAATCCTAATATGATAAGGGACAAATTCTAATGAAAAAAAATTTGGATGATGTTACATAATATGGCGGCCATTTTGAATGCTGCTGAAAACCTTTAAAAAACTTCTCTTAAAAAACGGCTGCACCGATTGAGCTAAAATTTGTTATACATGTACTACATACACATGCCTACAAAAATAAGTCAAACCAGGAAGATCGGACGAAATTTATAGCAGACTTTGATTGGTCAAAATTATTACGTCATCTAAATTTTACTTAAATGCTGATAACTTGAAATCTAATTGATCGATTGTAACAAAACTTGGTACGTATGATGTTCTCATTAAGCCCTATTGACGTCTGACGTCACAAGGCTCAAGTTCAAGTCACGTGACCTTGACGCCATTTTGAATATTTTAAAACTTTGACGAGCAATATCTCAGTTGTTTATTAAAATAGAATGTCGCTGATTTCATGTTTAGATAGACAGCAATGTTCTGCATTTGAAGTGCGCTGACCATTTTTAGATTGGACCAATGGTTTGGCCGCCATATTGGATTATATAACAAATCATTTACAGTGTTTATCTTGAAGAGTTTTGAATGGATCCAAGTGAAATTCGCTGAGTATGGAGAATTGATGCATTCAAATAGACTGTGCAAAAATCATGAATTACAGATGATAAATTATAGCAAAATTTGAATATAAAATTTGTGACGTCATCTAAATTTGGCTTAAATGGTGATAACTTGTAATCTATTTTACCGATTGCTATAAAACTTGGCACGTATGATGTTCTGCTTAAGAACTACTGATGTAAGACGCCATAAAACTCAAGGTCAAGTCAAATGACCTTGACGCCATTTTGAATATTTGTAAATTTTGGCGAGGCATATCTTAGTTGTTTACTAATAGACAGTTGCGCTGATTTTACAGTTAGATAGACAGCAATGCTCTGCATTTATAGTATGCCCATGATTTTGGATTGGACCAGCGGTCTGGCCGCCATATTGGATTACATAACAAATCATTTACATTGATTATCTTGATGCGTTTTAATTGGATCAAGTCGAAAATCGCTGAGTATCGAGAACTGATGCATTCAAAAAGACTGTGCAAAAATAACACATTACTGATGATAAATTATAGCAGAATTTGATTGGTCAAATCTATAACGTCATCTAAAATTTACTTAAATGCTGTTAACTAGTAATCTATTTTACCGATTGTAATAAAACTTGGTTAATATAATGTTCTTTTTAAGACCTAATGCTATATGACTTCACAAGACTCAGGGTCAAGTCAAGTCACGTGACCTTGACGCCATTTTGAATATTTTAAAACTTTGACGATCTATATCTTAGTTGGTTATTGATATTCAGTCCTCTTTAAAATCTGACAAAAACCGTTGATGAACTTAGTTTGCATTGCGATAAGAAGGATGAAAATAAATGCGATGCGCGAGCGATTGTTGCCATTGTCAAGGGACCCCGGTATCGCTGCTACCGATTGCTATAAAACTTGGTATGTATGATGTTCTCCTTAAGAACTACTAACGTAAGACACCATAAAACTCAAGGTCAAGTCACATGACCTTGACGCCATTTTGAATATTTGTAAATTTTGGCGAGGCATATCTTAGTTGTTTATTAATATGGAGTTGCGCCGATTTTACAGTTAGATAGACAGCAATGCTCTGCATTTATAGTATGCCCAGGATTTTGGATTGGACCAACGGTTTGGCCGCCATATTGGATTATATAACAAATCATTTACATTGATTATCTTGCTGAATTTTAAATGGATCAAGTCAAAATTCACTGAATATCGAGAACTGATGCATTGAAATAGAGTGTGCAAAAATAAAACATTGCTGATGATGAATTATAGTAGAATTTGATTGGTCAAATCTATAACGTCATCTAAAATTTACTTAAATGCTGTTAACTAGTAATCTATTTTACCGATTGTAATAAAACTTGGTTAATATAATGTTCTTTTTAAGACCTAATGCTATATGACTTCACAAGACTCAGGGTCAAGTCAAGTCACGTGACCTTGACGCCATTTTGAATATTTTAAAACTTTGACGATCTATATCTTAGTTGGTTATTGATATTCAGTCCTCTTTAAAATCTGACAAAAACCGTTGATGAACTTAGTTTGCATTGCGATAAGAAGGATGAAAATAAATGCGATGCGCGAGCGATTGTTGCCATTGTCAAGGGACCCCGGTATCGCTGCTTTAGCAGCTTTAATTATTATTATTTTTATTATTATTCCACCCTACTTTTTCCATTCTGTAGGGAAAACCATTCAAGCGAAAGTAATGAAACTTCGTCAATAGTCCTAATATGATAAGGGACAAATTCTAATGAAAAAAAATTTGGATGATGTTACATAATATGGCGGCCATTTTGAATGCTGCTGAAAACCTTTAAAAAACTTCTCTTAAAAAACGGCTGCACCGATTGAGCTAAAATTTGTTATACATGTACTACATACACAGGCCTACAAAAATAAGTCAAACCAGCAAGATCGGACAAAATTTATAGCAGACTTTGATTGGTCAAAATTATTACGTCATCTAAATTTTACTTAAATGCTGATAACTTGAAAACTAATTGATCGATTTTAACAAAACTTGGTATATATGATGTTCTCCTCAAGACCTACTGATGTCTTACGTCACAAGGCTCAAGGTCAAGTCATGTGACCTTGACGCCATTTTGAATATTTTAAAACTTTGACGAGCCATATCTCAGTTGTTTATTAAAATAGAATGTCGGTGATTTCATGGTTAGATAGACAGCAATGTTCTGCATTTGAAGTGCGCTAACCATTTTTGGATTGGACCAATGGTTTGGCCGCCATATTGGATTATATAACAAATCATTTACAGTGTTTATCTTGAAGAGTTTTAAATGGATCTAGGTGAAATTTGCTGAGTATGGAGAACTGATGCATTCTAATAGACTGTGCAAAAATCATAAATTACTGATGATAAATTATAGCAAAATTTGAATATAAAATTTGTGACGTCATCTAAATTTTGCTTAAATGGTGATAACTTGTAATCTATTTTACCGATTGCTATAAAACTTGGTACGTATGATGTTCTTCTTAAGAACTACTGATGTAAGACGCCATAAAACTCAAGGTCAAGTCAAATGACCTTGATGCCATTTTGAATATTTGTAAATTTTGGTGAGGCATATCTTAGTTGTTTATTAATATAGAGTTGCGTCGATTTTACAGTTAGATAGACAGCAATGCTCTGCATTTATAGTATGCCCAGGATTTTGGATTGGACCAACGGTCTGACCGCCATATTGGATTATATAACAAATCATTTACATTGATTATCTTGCTGAGTTTTAATTGGATCAAGTCAAAATTCACTGAATATCGAGAACTGATGCATTGAAATAGACTGTGCAAAACTAACACATTACTGATGATAAATTATAGCAGAATTTGATTGGTGACGTCATATAAAATTTACTTAAATGCTGTTAACTTGTAATCTATTTTACCGCTTGTAATAAAACTTGGTTAATATAATGTTCTTTTTAAGACCTAATGCTATATGACTTCACAAGACTCAGGGTCAAGTCAAGTCATGTGACCTTGACGCCATTTTGAATATTTTAAAACTTTGACGAGCTATATCTTAGTTGGTTATTGATATTCAGTCCTCTTTAAAATCTGACAAAAAACGTTGATAAACTTAGTGTGTATTTCGATGAAAAGGATGAAAATAAATGTAATGCACCAGCGATTGTTCCCATTGTCAAGGGACCCCGGTATCGCTGCTTTAGCAGCTTTAATTAGGGGTCCCGCAAGATTCCTGCGGGATCCCTTTTGAAATCGTTAAGATTATTATTATTATTATTTTTATTATTATTCCACCCTACTTTTTCCTTTCTGTAGGGAAAACCATTAAAGCAAAAGTAATGAAACTTTGTCATTAGTCCTAATATAATACGGGACAAATTCTAATGAAAAAAAATTTGGATGATGTTACATAATATGGCGGCCATTTTGAATGCTGCTGAAAACCTTTAAAAAACTTCTTGTCAAAAACGGCTGCAGCGATTGAGCTAAAATTTGTTAGACATGTACTACATACACATGCCTACCAAAATAAGTCAAACCAGCAAGATCGGACAAAATTCATAGCAGACTTTGATTGGTCAAAATTATTACGTCATCCAAATTTTACTTAATTGCTGATAACTTGAAATCTAATTGATCGATTGTAACAAAACTTGGTAGGTATGGTGTTCTCCTTAAGCCCTATTGACGTCTGACGTCACATGGCTCGAGGTCAAGTCACGTGACCTTGACGCCATTTTGAATATATTAAAACTTTGACGAGCCATATCTCAGTTGTTTATTAAAATAGAATTGCGCTGATTTCATGTTTAGATAGACAGCAGTGTTCTGCATTTGAAGTGCGCTAATCATTTTTGGATTGGACAAACGGTTTGGCCGCCATATTGGATTATATAACAAATCATTTACAGTGTTTATCTTGAAGAGTTTTAAATGGATCCAAGTGAAATTCGCTGAGTATGGAGAACCGATGCATTCAAATAGACTGTGCAAAAATCATGAATTACAGATGATAAATTATAGCAAAATTTGAATATAAAATTTGTGACCTCATCTAAATTTTGCTTAAATGCTGCTTACTTGTAATCTATTTTACCGATTGCTATGAAACTTGGTGCGTATGATGCTCTCCTTAAGAACTACTGATGTAAGACGCCATAAAACTTAAGGTCAAGTCAAATGACCTTGACGCCATTTTGAATATTTGTAAATTTTGACGAGGCATATCTTAGTTGTCTATTAATATAGAATAGCACTGGTTTTACAGTTAGATAGACAGCAATGCTCTGCATTCATAGTGTGCCCATGATTTTGGATTGGACCAGCGGTCTGGCCGCCATATTGGATTACATAACAAATCATTTACATTGATTATCTTGATGAGTTTTAATTGGATCAAGTCGAAATTCACTGAGTATCGTGAAATGATGCATTGAAATAGACTACGCAAAAAAGACATTGCTGATGATGAATTATAGTAGAATTTGATTGGTCAAATTTATGACGTCATCTAAAATTTACTTAAATGCTGTTAACTTGTAATCTATTTTATCGATTGTAATAAAACTTGGTTAGTATAATGTCCTTTTTAAGACCTAATGCTATATGACTTCACAAGACTCAGGGTCAAGTCAAGTCACGTGACCTTGACGCCATTTTGAATATTTTAAAACTTTGACGAGCTATATCTTAGTTGGTTATGGATATTCAGTCCTCTTTAAAATTTGACGAAAACCGTTGATGAACTTAGTGTGTATTTCGATGAGAAGGATGAACATAAATGTAATGCGCCAGCGATTGTTCCCATTATCAAGGGACCCCGGTATCGCTGCTTTAGCAGCTTTAATTAGGGGTCCCGCAAGATTCCTGCGGGATCCCTATTGAAATCGTTAAGATTATTATTATTATTATTTTTATTATTATTCCACCCTACTTTTTCCTTTCTGTAGAGAAAGCCATTCAAGCAAGAGTAATGAAACTTCGCCATTAGTCCTAATATGATACGGGACAAATTCTAATGAAAAAAAATTTCAATGATGTTACATAATATGGCGGCCATTTTGAATGCTGCTGAAAACCTTTAAAAACTTCTCTTACAAAACGGCTACATAGATTGAGCTAAAATTTGTTATACATGCACTACATACACAGGCCTACAAAAATAAGCCAAACAAGCAAGATCGGATAAAATTTATAGCAGACTTTGATTGGTCAAAATTATTACGTCATCTAAATTTTACTTAAATGCTGATAAGTCGAATTCCAATTGATCGATTACAACCAAACTTTGTACGTATGATGTTCTCCTTAAGCCCCACTGACGTCTGACGTTACAAGGCTCAACGTCAAGTCACGTGACCTTGAGGCCATTTTGAATATTTTAAAATTTTGACGAGTCATATCTTAGTTGTTTATTAAAATAGAATGACGCTGATTTCATATTTAGATAGACAGCAATGTTCTGCATTTGGAGTATGCCAACGGTTTTTGGATTGGACCAACGGTTTGGCCGCCATATTGGATTATATAACAATTCATTTAAAGTGTGTATCTTGAAGAGTTTTAAATGGATCCAGGTGAAATTCGCTGTGTATGGAGAACAGATGCATTCAAATAGACTGTGCAAAAATCGTAAATTTCTGATGATTAATTATAGCAAAATTTGAATATAAAATTTGTGACGTCATCTAAATTTTGCTTAAATGGTGATAACTTGTAATCTATTTTGCCGATTGCTAAAAAACTTGGTACGTATGATGTTCTCCTTAAGAACTACTGATGTAAGACGCCATAAAACTCAAGGTCAAGGCAAATGACCTTGGCGCCATTTTGAATATCTGTAAATTTTGACGAGACATATCTTAGTTCTTTATTAATATAGAATAGCGCTGATTTTACAGTTAGATAGACAGCAATGCTCTGCATTTATAGTGTGCCAATGATTTTAGATTGGACCAGCGGTCTGGCCGCCATATTGGATTACATAACAAATCATTTACATTGAATATCTTGAAGAGTTTTAATTGGATCAAGTCGAAATCCGCTGAGTATCGAGAACTGATGCATTCAAATAGACTACGCAAAAATAAAACATTACTGATGATGAATTATAGTAGAATTTGATTGGTTAAATTTATGACGTCATCTAAAATTTACTTAAATGCTGTTAACTTGCAATCTATTTTACCGATTTTAATAAAACTTGGTTAGTATAATGTTCTTTTTAAGTTCTAATGCTATATGACTTCACAAGACTCAGGGTCAAGTCAAGTCACGTGACCTTGACGCCATTTTAAATATTTTGAAACTTTGACGAGCTATATTCAGTCCTCTTTAAAATCTGACAAAAACGGTGGATGAACTTAGTGTGTATTTCGATGAGAAGGATGAAAATAAATGTAATGCGCCAGCGATTGTTCCCATTATCAAGGGACCCCGGTATCGCTGCTTTAGCAGCTTTAATTATTATTATTATTCTTATTATTATTATTTTTATTATTATTCCACCCTACTTTTTCCTTTCTGTAGGGAAAACCATTCAAGCAAGAGTAATGAAACTTCGTCATTAGTCCTAATATGATACGGGACAAATTCTAATGAAAAAAAAATTGGATGATGTTACATAATATGGCGGCCATTTTGAATGCTGCTGAAAACCTTTAAAAAACTTCTCTTAAAAAACGACTGCAGCGATTGAGCTAAAATTTGTTATACATGTACTACATACACATGCCTACCAAAATAAGTCAAACCAGCAAGATCGGACAAAATTCATAGCAGACTTTGATTGGTCAAAATTATTACATCATTTAAATTTTACTTAAATGCTGATAACTTGAAATCTAATTGATCGATTGTAACAAAACTTTGTACGTATGATGTTCCCCTTAAGACCTACTGATGTCTTACGGTACAAGGCTCAAGGTCAAGTCACGTGACCTTGACGCCATTTTGAATATTTTAAAAATTTGACGAGCCATATCTCAGTTGTTTATTAAAATAGAATGTCGCTGACTTCATGTTTAGATAGACAGCAATGTTCTGCATTTGAAATGCGCTGACCATTTTTAAATTGGACCAATGGTTTGGCCGCCATATTGGATTATATAACAAATCATTTACAGTGTTTATCTTGAAGAGTTTTAAATGGATCCAGATGAAATTTGCTGAGAATGGAGAACTGATGCATTCAAATAGACTGTGCAAAAATCATAAATTACTGATGATAAATTATGGCAAAATTTGAATATAAAATTTGTGACGTCATCTAAATTTTGCTTAAATGGTGATAACTTGTAATCTATTTTACCGATTGCTATAAAACTTGGTACGTATGATGTTCTCCTTAAGAACTTCTGACGTAAGACGCCATAAAGCTCAAGGTCAAGTCAAATGACCTTGGCGCCATTTTGAATATTTGTAAATTTTGACGAGGCATATCATACTTGTTTATTAATATAGAATAGTGCTCATTTTACAGTTAGATAGACAGCAATGCTCTGCATTTATAGTGGATTGGACCAGCGGTCTGGCCGCCATATTGGATTACATAACAAATCATTTACATTGATTATCTTGATGAGTTTTAATTGGATCAAGTCGAAATTCGCAGAGTATCGAGAACTGATGCATTCAAAAAGACTACGCAAAAATAAAACAATACTGATGATGAATTATAGTAGAATTTGATTGGTCAAATTGATGACGTCATCTAAAATTTAATTAAATGCTGTTAACTTGTAATCTATTTTACCGATTGTAATAAAACTGGGTTAGCATAATGCTCTTGTTAAAACCTAATGCTATATGACTTCACAAGACTCAGGGTCAAGTCACGTGACCTTGACGCCATTTTAAATATTTTAAAACTTTGACGAGCTGTATCTTAGTTGGTTATTGATATTCAGTCCTCTTTAAAATCTGACAAAAACCCGTTGATGAACTTAGTGTGTATTTCGATGAGAAGGATGAAAATAAATGTGATGCGCGAGCGATTGTTGCCATTGTCAAGGGACCCCGGTATCGCTGCTTTAGCAGCTTTAATTAGGGGTCCCGCAAGATTCCTGCGGGATCCCTTTTGAAATCGTTAAGATTATTAGGGGTCCCGCAAGATTCCTGCGGGATCCCTTTTGAAATCGTTAAGATTATTATTATTATTTTTATTATTTTTCCACCCTACTTTTTCCTTTCTGTAGAGAAAACCATTCAAGCAAGAGTAATGAAACTTTGTCATTAGTCCTAATATGATACAGGACAAATTCTAATGAAAAAATATTTGGATGATGTTACATAATATGGCGGCCATTTTGAATGCTGCTGAAAACCTTTAAAAAACTTCTCTAAAAAAACGGCTGCACCGATTGAGCTAAAATTTGTTATACATGTACTACATACACAGGCCTACAAAAATAAGTCAAACCAGCTAGATCGGACAAAATTTATAGCAAACTTTGATTGGTCAAAATTATTACGTCATCTAAATTTTACTTAAATGCTGATAACTTGAAATCTAATTGATCGATTGTAACAAAACTTTGTAGGTATGATGTTCTCCTTAAGACCTATTGATGTCTGACGTCACAAGGCTCAAGGTCAAGTCACGTGACCTTGACGCCATTTTGAATATTTTAAAATTTTGACGAGCCATATCTCAGTTGTTTATTAAAATAGAATGTCGCTGATTGCATGTTTAGATAGACAGCAATGTTCCGCATTTGAAGTGCGCAAACCTTTTTTAGATTGGACCAACGGTTTGGCCGCCATATTGGATTATATAACAAATCATTTACAGTGTCTATCTTGCAGAGTTTTGATTGGATCCAGATGAAATTCGCTGAGTATGGAGAACCGATGCATTCAAATAGACTGTGCAAAAATCATAAATTACGGATGATAAATTATAGCAAAATTTGAATATAAAATTTGTGACGTCATCTAAATTTTGCTTAAATGGTGATAACTTGTAATTTATTTTACCGATTGCTAAAAAACTTGGTATGTATGATGTTCTCCTTAAGAACTACTGACGTAAGACGCCATAAAACTCAAGGTCAAGTTACATGACCTTGACGCCATTTTGAATATTTTAAAAGTTTGACGAGCCATATCTCAGTTGTTTATTAAAATAGAATGTCGCTGATTTCATGTTTAGATAGACAGCAGTGTTCTGCTTTTAAAGTATGCTGACCATTTTTGGATTGGCCCAACGGTTTGGCCGACATATTGGATTATATAACAAATCATTTACAGTGTTTATCTTGAAGAGTTTTAAATGGATCCAGGTGAAATTCGCTGAGTATGGAGAACTGATGCATTCAAATAGACTGTGCAAAAATCATAAATTACTGATGAAAAATAATAGCAAAATTTGAATATAAAATTTGTGACGTCATCTAAATTTTGCTTAGTTGGTGATAACTTGTAATCTATTTTACCGATTGCTAAAAAACTTGGTACGTATGATGTTCTCCTTGAGCATTACTGATGTCTGACGTCACAAGGCTCAAGGTCAAGTCACGTGACCTTGACGCCATTTTGAATATTTGTAAATTTTGACGAGGCATATCTTAGTTGATTATTAATATAGAATAGCGCTGATTGTACAGTTAGATAGACAGCAATGGTTTTCCTTTTATAGTGTGCCCATGATTTTCGATTGGACCAGCGATCTGGCCGCCATATTGGATTACATAACAAATCATTTACATTGATTATCTTGATGAGTTTTAATTGGATCAAGTCGAAATTTGCTGAGTATCGAGAACTGATGCATTAAAAAAGACTACGCAAAAACAAACATTGCTGATGATGAATTATAGTAGAATTTGATTGGTCGAATTTATGACGTCATCTAAAATTTACTTAAATGCTGTTAACTTGTAATCTATTTTACCGATTGTAATAAAACTTGGTTAGTATAATGTCCTTTTTAAGACCTAATGCTATATGACTTCACAAGACTCAGGGTCAAGTCAAGTTACGTGACCTTGACGCCATTTTGAATATTTTAAAACTTTGACGAGCTATATCTTAGTTGGTTATTGATATTTAGTCCTCTTTAAAAGCTGACAAAAACCGTTGATGAACTTAGTGTGTATTTCGATGAGAAGGATGAAAATAAATGTAATGCGCCAGCGATTGTTCCCATTATCAAGGGACCCTGGTATCGCTGCTTTAGCAGCTTTAATTAGGGGTCCCGCAAGATTCCTGCGGGATCCCTTTTGAAATCGTTAAGATTATTATTATTATTTTTATTATTTTTCCACCCTACTTTTTCCTTTCTCAAGGGAAAACCATTAAAGCAAGAGTAACGAAACTTTGTCATTAGTCCTAATATCATAAGGGACAAATTTTAATGAAAAAAATTTTTGATGATGTTACATAATATGGCGGCCATTTTGAATGCTGCTGAAAACCTTTAAAAAACTTCTTTAAAAAAACGGCTTCACCGATTGAGCTAAAATTTGTTATACATGTACTACATACACAGGCCTACAAAAATAAGTCAAACCAGCAAGATCGGATACATTTTATAGCAGACTTTGATTGGTCAAAATTATTACGTCATCTAAATTTTAATTAAATGCTGATAACTTGAAATCTGATTTACAGATTTTAATAAAACTTGGTATGTATGATGATCTACTTAAGACCTACTGATGTCGTACTTCACAAGGCTCAAGGTCAAGTCACGTGACCTTGACGCCATTTTGAATATTTTAAAACTTTGACGAGCCATATCTCAGTTGTTTATTAAAATAGAATGGCGCTGATTTCATATTTAGATAGACAGCAATGTTGTGCATTTGAAGTATGCCAACCAATTTTGGATTGGACCAACGGTTTGGCCGCCATATTGGATTATATAACAAATCATTTACAGTATTTATCTTGAAGAGTTTTGAATGGATCCAGGTAAAATTTGCTGAGTATGGAGAACCGATGCATTCAAACAGACTGTGCAAAAATCATTAATTACGGATGATAAATTATAGCAAAATTTGAATATAAAATTTGTGACGTCATCTAAATTTTGCTTAAATGGTGATAACTTGTAATCTATTTTATCGATGGCTATAAAACTTAGTACGTATGATGTTCTCCATAAGAACTACTGATGTAAGACGCCATAAAGCTCAGGGTCAAGTCAAATGACCTTCACGCCATTTTGAATATTTGTAAATTTTGACGAGGCATATCTTAGTTGTTTATTAATATAGAATAGTGCTGATTTTACAGTTAGATAGACAGCAATGCTCTGCATTTATAGTGTGCCCATAATTTTGGATTGGACCAGCGGCCTGGCCGCCATATTGGATTACATAACAAATCGTTTACATTGATTATCTTGATGAGTTTTAATTGGATCAAGTCGAAATTCGCTGAGTATCGAGAACTGATGCATTGAAAAAGACTACGCAAAAATAAAACAATACTGATGATGAATTATAGTAGAATTTGATTGGTCAAATTTATGTCGTCATCTAAAATTTACTTAAATGCTGTTAACTTGGAATCTATTTTAACGATTGTAATAAAACTTGGTTAATATAATGTTCTTTTCAAGTCACGTGACCTTGACGCCATTTTGAATATTTTAAAACTTTGACGAGCTATATCTTAGTTGGTTTTTGATATTCAGCCCTCTTTAAAATCTGACAAAAACCGTTGATGAACTTAGTGTGTATTTCGATGAGAAGGATGAAAATAAATGTTATGCGCCAGCGATTGTTCCCATTATCAAGGGACCCCGGTATCGCTGCTTTAGCAGCTTTAATTATTATTAGGGGTCCCGCAAGATTCCTGCGGGATCCCTTTTGAAATCGTTAAGATTATTATTATTATTATTATTATTATTTTTATTATTATTCCACCCTACTTTTTCCTTTCTCAAGGGAAAACCATTTAAGCAAGAGTAATGAAACTTTGTCATTAGTCCTAATATGATACGGGACAAATTCTAATGAAATTTTTTTCGGATGATGTTACATAATATGGCGGCCATTTTGAATGCTGCTGAAAACCTTTAAAAAACTTCTCTTCAAAAACGGCTGCAGCGATTGAGCTAAAATTTGTTATACATGTACTACATACACAGACCAACCACAATAAGTCAAACCAGCAAGATCGGACAAAATTTATAGCAGACTTTGATTGGTCAAAATTATTACGTCATCTAAATTTTACTTAAATGCTGATAACTTGAAATCTAATTGATCGATTTTAATAAAACTTAGTATATATGATGTTCTCCTTAAGACCTACTGATGCCCTACGTCACAAGGCTCAAGGTCAAGTTACGTGACCTTGACGCCATTTTGAATATTTTAAAACTTTGACGAGCCATATCTCAGTTGTTTATTTAAATAGAATGTCGCTGATTTCATGATTAGGTAGACAGCAATGTTCTGCATTTGAAGTGCGCTAACCATTTTTGAATTGGACCAACGGTTTGGCCGCCATATTGGATTATATAACAAATCATTTACAGTGTTTATCTTGAAGAGTTTTTAATGGATCCAGGTGAAATTTGCTAAGTATGGAGAACCGATGCATTCAAATAGACGGTGCAAAAATCATGAATTACGGATGATAAATTATAGCAAAATTTTAATATAAAATTTGTGACGTCATCTAAATTTTGCTTAAATGCTGATAACTTGTAATCTTTTTTACCGATTGCTATAAAACTTGGTACGTATGATGTTCTCCTTAGGAACTACTGATGTAAGGCGCCATAAAACTCAAGGTAAAGTCAAATGACCTTGACGCCATTTTGAATGTTTGTAAATTTTGGCGAGGCATATCTTAGTTGTTTATTATTATAGAATAGCGCTGAATTTACAGTTAGATAGACAGCAATGCTCTGCATTTATAGTGTGCCCATGATTTTGGTTTGGACCAGCGGTCTGGCCGCCATATTGGATTACATAACAAATCATTTACATTGATTATCTTGATGAGTTTTAATTGGATCAAGTCGAAATTTGCTGAGTATCGAGAACTGATGCATTCAAATAGACTACGCAAAAATAAAACATAACTGATGATGAATTATAGTAGAATTTGATTGGTTAAATTTATGACGTCATCTAAAATTTACTTAAATGCTGTTAACTTGTAATCTATTTTACCGATTGTAATACAACTTGGTTAGCATAATGTTCTTTTTAAGACCTAATGCTATATGACTTCACAAGACTAAGGGTCAAGTCAAGTCACGTGACTTAAATCGTTAGGATTATTATTAGGGGTCCCGCAAGATTCCTGCGGGATCCCTATTGAAATTGTTAAGATTATTATTATTATTATTTTTATTATTATTCCACCCTACTTTTTCCTTTCTCAAGGGAAAGCCATTCAAGCAAGAGTAATGAAACTTCGCCATTAGTCCTAATATGATACGGGACAAATTCTAATGAAAAAAAATTTCAATGATGTTACATAATATGGCGGCCATTTTGAATGCTGCTGAAAACCTTTAAAAAACTTCTTCTCAAAAACGGCTGCACCGATTGAGCTAAAATTTGTTATACATGCACTACATACACAGGCCTACAAAAATAAGTCAAACCAGCAAGATCGGATAAAATTTATAGCAGACTTTGATTGGTCAAAATTATTACGTCATCTAAGTTTTACTTAAATGCTGATAACTCGAATTCTAATTGATCGATTGCAACCAAACTTTGTACGTATGATGTTCTCCTTAGGACCTACTGATGTCTTACGTCACAAAGCTCAAAGTCAAGTCACGTGACCTTGACGCCATTTTGAATATTTTAAAACTTTGACGAGCCATATCTCAGTTGTTTATTAAAATAGAATGGCGCTGATTTCACGTTTAGATAGACAGCAATGTTCTGCATTTGAAGTGCGCTAACCATTTTTGGATTGGACCAACGGTTTGGCCGCCATATTGGATTATATAACAAATCATTTACAGTGTTTATCTTGAAGAGTTTTGAATGGATCCAGGTGAAATTCGATGAGTATGGAGAACCGATGCATTCAAATAGACTGTGCAAAAATCATAAATTACTGATGATAAATTATAGCAAAATTTGAATATAAAATTTGTGACGTCATCTAAATTTTGCTTAAATGCTGATCACTTGTAATCTTTTTTACCGATTGCTATTAAACATGGTACGTATGATGCTCTCCTTAAGAACTACTGATGTAAGACGCCATAAAACTCAAGGTCAAGTCAAATGACCTTGACGCCATTTTGAATATTTGTAAATGTTGACGAGGCATATCTTAGTTGTTTATTAATATAGAATAGCGCTGATTTTACAGTTAGATAGACAGCAATGCTCTGCATTTAAAGTGTGCCCATGATTTTGGATTGGACCAGCGGTCTGGCCGCCATATTGGATTACATAGCAAATCATTTACTTTAATTATCTTGATGAGTTTAAATTGAATCAAGTCGAATTTCACAGAGTATCGAGAATTGATGCATTCAAATAGACTACGCAAAAATAAAACATTACTGATGATGAATTATAGCAGAATTTGATTGGTCAAATTTATGACGTCATCTAAAATTTACTTAAATGCTGTTAACTTGTAATCTATTTTACCGATTGTAATAAAACTTGGTTAGCTTAATGTTCTTTTTAAGACCTAATGCTATATGACTTCACAAGACTCAGGGTCAAGTCAAGTCACGTGACCTTGACGCCATTTTGAATATTTTAAAATTTGACGAGCTATATCTTAGTTTGTTATTGATATTCAGTCTTCTTAAAAATCTGACGAAAATCGTTGATGAACTTAGTGTGTATTTCAATGAAAAGGATGAAAATAAATGTAATGCGCCAGCGATTGTTCCCATTATCAAGGGACCCCGGTATCGCTGCTTTAGCAGCTTTAATTAGGGGTCCCGCAAGATTCCTGCGGGATCCCTTTTGAAATCGTTAGGATTATTATTATTATTATTAGGGGTCCCGCAAGATTCCTGCGGGATCCCTTTTGAAATCGTTAAGATTATTATTATTATTATTATTATTATTATTTTTATTATTTTTCCACCCTACTTTTTCCTTTCTGTAGGGAAAACCATTCAAGCAAGTGTAATGAAACTTCGGCATTAGTCCTAATATGATACGGGACAAATTCTAATGAAAAAAAAATTGGATAGTGTTACATAATATGGCGGCCATTTTGAATGCTGCTGAAAACCTTTAAAAAACTTCTTTAAAAAAACGGCTGCACCGATTGAGCTAAAATTTGTTATACATGTACTACATACACAGGCCTACAAAAATAAGTCAAACCAACTAGATCGGACAAAATTTATAGCAGACTTTGATTGCTCAAAATTATTACGTCATCTAAATTTTACTTAAATGCTGATAACTTGAAATCTAATTGATCGATTGTAACAAAACTTTGTACGTATGATGTTCTCTTTAAGCCCTATTGACGTCTGACGTCACAAGGCTCAAGGTCAAGTCACGTGACCTTGACGCCATTTTGAATATTTTAAAACTTTGACGAGCCATATCTCAGTTGTTTATTAAAATAGAATGTCGCTGATTTTATGTTTAGATAGACAGCAATGTTCTGCATTTGAAGTGCGCTGACCATTTTTGGATTGGACCAATGGTTTGGCCGCCATATTGGATTATATAACAAATCATTTACAGTGTTTATCTTGAAGAGTTTTGAATGGATCCAGGTGAAATTTGCTGAGTATGGAGAACCGATCCATTCAAATAGACTGTGCAAAAATCATAAATTACTGATGATAAATTATAGCAAAATTGGAATACAAAATTTGTGACGTCATCTAAATTTTGCTTAAATGGTGATAACTTGTAATCTATTTTATTGATTGCTATAAAACTTGGTACGTATGATGTTCTCCTTAAGAACTACTGATGTGAGACGCCATAAAACTCAAGGTCAAGTCAAATGACCTTGGCGCCATTTTGAATATTTGTAAATTTTGACGAGGCATATCTTAGTTGTTTATTAATATAGAATAGTGCTCATTTTACAGTTAGATAGACAGCAATGCTCTGCATTTATAGTGTGCCCATGATTTTGGATTGGACCAGCGGTCTGGCCGCCATATTGGATTACATAACAAATCATTTACATTGATTATCTTGATGAGTTTTAATTGGATCAAGTCGAAATTCGCTGAGTAGCGAGAACTGATGCATTCAAAAAGACAAAGCAAAATTAAAACATTACTGATGATGACTTATAGTAGAATTTGATTGGTCAAATTGATGACGTCATCTAAAATTTGCTTAAATGCTGTTAACTTGTAATCTATTTTACCGATTGTAATAAAACTTGGTTAGTATAATGTTCTTTTTAAGACCTAATGCTATATGACTTCACAAGACTCAGGGTCAAGTCAAGTCACGTGACCTTGACGCCATTTTGAATATTTTAAAACTTTGACGAGCTATATCTTAGTTGGTTATTGATATTCAGTCCTCTTTAAAATCTGACGAAAACCGTTGATGAACTTAGTGTGTATTTCGATGAGAAGGATGAAAATAAATGTAATGCGCCAGCGATTGTTCCCATTGTCAAGGGACCCCGGTATCGCTGCTTTAGCAGCTTTAATTATTATTATTTTTATTATTATTCCACCCTACTTATTCCTTTCTGTAGAGAAAACCATTCAAGCAAGAGTAATGAAACTTTGTCATTAGTCCTAATATGATAAGGGACAAATTCTAATGAAAAAAAATTTGGATGATGTTACATAATATGGCGGCCATTTTGAATGCTGCTGAAAACCTTTAAAAAACTTCTCTTAAAAAACAGCTGCAGCGATTGAGCTAACATTTGTTATACATGTACTACATACACAGACCTACCAAAATAAGTCAAACCAGCAAGATCAGACAAAATTTATAGCAGACTTTGATTGGTCAAATTTATTACGTCATCTAAATTTTACTTAAATGCTAATAACTTGAAATCTAATTGATCGATTGTAACAAAACTTGGTAGGTATGATGTTCTCCTTAAGACCTACTGATGTCTGACGTCACAAGGCTCAAGGTCAAGTCACGTGACCTTGACGCCATTTTGAATATTTTAAAACTTTGACGAGCCATATCTCAGTTGTTTATTAAAATAGAATGTCGCTGATTTCATGATTAGATAGACGGCAATGTTCTGCATTTGAAGTGCGCTAACTATTTTTGGATTGGACCAACGGTTTGGCCGCCATATTGGATTATATAACAAATCATTTACAGTGTTTATCTGGAAGAGTTTTGAATGGATCCAGGTGAAATTTGCTGAGTATGGAGAACCGATGCATTCAAATAGACTGTGCAAAAATCATAAATTACTGATGATATATTATAGCAAAATTTGAATATAAAATTTCTGACGTCATCTAAATTTTGCTTAAATGCTGATAACTTGTAATCTTTTTTACCGATTGCTATGAAACTTGGTACGTATGATGTTCTCCTTAGGAACTACTTATGTAAGGCGCCATAAAACTCAAGGTCAAGTCAAATGACCTTGACGCCATTTTGAATATTTGTAAATTTTGACGAGCATATCTTAGTTGTTTATTAATATAGAATAGCGCTGATTTGACAGTTAGACAGCAATGCTCTGCATTTATAGTGTGCCAATGAATTTGGATTGGACCAGCGGTCTAGCCGTCATATTGGATTACATAACAAATTATTTACATTGATTATCTTGATGAGTTTTAATTGGATCAAGTCGAAATTTGCTGAGTATCGAGAACTGATGCATTCAAATAGACAAAGCAAAAATAAAACATTACTGATGATGAATTATAGTAGAATTTGATTGGTCAAATTTATGACGTCATCTAAAATTTACTTAAATGCTGTTAACTTGTAATCTATTTTAACGATTGTAATAAAACTTGGTTAGCATAATGTTCTTTTTAAGACCTAATGCTATATGACTTAACAAGACTAAGGGTCAAGTCAAGTCACGTGACCTTGACGCCATTTTGAATATTTTAAAATTTGACGAGCTATATCTTAGTTGGTTATTAATATTCAGTCCTCTTTAAAATCTGACGAAAACCGTTGATGAGCTTGGTGTGTATTTCGATGAGAAGGATGAAAATAATGTAATGCGCCAGCGATTGTTCCCATTATCAAGGGACCCCGGTATCGCTGCTTTAGCAGCTTTAATTATTATTATTATTATTATTTTTATTATTATTCCACCCTACTTTTCCCTTTCTGTAGGGAAAACCATTCAAGCAAGAGTAATGAAACTTCATCATTAGTCCTAATATGATAAGGGACAAATTCTAATGAAAAAAAATTTGGATGATGATACATAATATGGCGGCCATTTTGAATGCTGCTGAAAACGTTTAAAAAACTTCTCTTCAAAAACGGCTTCAGCGATTGAGCTAAAATTTGCTATACATGTACTACATACACAGGCCTACCAAAATAAGTCAAACCAGCAAGATCGGATAAAATTTATAGCAGACTTTGATTGGTCAAAATTATTACGTCATCTAAATTTTACTTAAATGCTAATAACTTGAAATCTAATTGATCGATTGTAACAAGACTTGGAAGGTATGATGTTCTCCTTAAGACCTACTGATGTATTACGTCACAAGGCTCAAGGTCAAGTAACGTAACCTTGACGCCATTTTGAATATTTTAAAACTTTGACGAGCCATATCTCAGTTGTTTATTAAAATAGAATGGCGCTGATTTCATGATTAGATAGACAGCAATATTCTGCATTTGAAGTGCGCTAACCATTTTTGGATTGGACCAACGGTTTGGCCGCCATATTGGATTATATAACAAATCATTTACAGTGTTTATCTTGAAGAGTTTTGAATGGATCCAGGTGAAATTTGCTGAGTATGGAGAACAGATGCATTTAAATAGACTGTGCAAAAATCATGAATTACGGATAATAAATTATAGCAAAATTTGAATATAAAATTTGTGACGTCATCTAAATTTTGCTTTAATGTTGATAACTTGTAATCTTTTTTATCGATTGCTATGAAACTTAGTGCGTATGATGTTCTCCTTAGGAACTACTGATGTAAGGCGCCATAAAACTCAAGGTCAAGTCAAATGACCTTGACGCCATTTTGAATATTTTTAAATTTTGACGAGCATATCTTAGTTGTTTATTTATATAGAATAGCGCTGAATTTACAGTTAGATAGACAGCAACGCTCTGCATTTATAGTGTGCCCATGATTTTGGATTGGACCAGCGGTCTGGCTGCCATATTGGATTACATAATAAATCATTTACATTGATTATCTTGATGAGTTTTAATTGGATCAAGTCGAAATTTGCTGAGTATCGAGAACTGATGCATTCAAAAAGACTACGCAAAAATTAAACATTACTGATGATGAATTATAGTAGAATTTGATTGGTCAAATTTATGACGTCATCTAAAATTTACTTAAATGCTGTTAACTTGTAATCTATTTTACCGATTGTAATAAAACTTGGTTAGCATAATGTTGTTTTTAAGACCTAATGCTATATGACTTCACAAGTCTAAGGGTCAAGTCAAGTCACGTGACCTTGACGCCATTTTGAATATTTTAAATTTGACGAGCTATATCTTAGTTGGTTATTGGTATTCAGTCCTCTTTAAAATCTGACGAAAACCGTTGATGAACTTGGTGTGTATTTCGATGAGAAAGATGAAAATAAATGTGATGCGCCAGCGATTGTTCCCATTATCAAGGGACCCCGGTATCGCTGCTTTAGCAGCTTTAATTAGGGGTCCCGCAAGATTCCTGCGGGATCCCTTTTGAAATCGTTAAGATTATTATTATTATTATTATTATTTTTATTATTTTTCCACCCTACTTTTTCCTTTCTGTAGAGAAAACCATTCAAGCAAGAGTAATGAAACTTTGTCATTAGTCCTAATATGATACGGGACAAATTCTTATGAAAAAAAATTTGGATGGTGTTACATAATATGGCGGCCATTTTGAATGCTGCTGAAAACCTTTAAAAAACTTCTTTAAAAAAACGGCTGCACCGATTGAGCTAAAATTTGTTATACATGTACTACATACACAGGCCTACCAAAATAAGTCAAACCAGCTAGATCAGACAAAATTTATAGCAGACTTTGATTGGTCAAAATTATTACGTCATCTAAATTTTACTTAAATGCTGATAACTTAAAATCTAATTGATCGATTGTAACAAAACTTTGTACGTATGATGTTCTCCTTAAGCCCTATTGACGTCTGACGTCACATGGATCAAGGTCAAGTCACGTGACCTTGACGCCATTTTGAATATTTTAAAACTTTGACGAGCCATATCTCAGTTGTTTATTAAAATAGAATGTCGTTGATTTCATGTTTAGATAGACAGCAATGTTCTGCATTTGAAGTGCGCTGACCATTTTTGGATTGGACCAATGGTTTGGCCGCCATATTGGATTATATAACAAATCATTTACATTGTTTATCTTGAAGAGTTTTAAATGGATCCAGGTGAAATTCGCTGAGTATGGAGAACCGATCCATTCAAATCGACTGTGCAAAAATCATAAATTACGGATGATAAATTATAGCAAAATTTGAATACAAAATTTGTGACGTCATCTAAATTTTGCTTAAATGGCGATAACTTGTAATCTATTTTACCGATTGCTATAAAACTTTGTATGTATGATGTTCTCCTTAAGAACTACTGACGTAAGACGCCATAAAACTCAAGGTCAAGTCACATGACCTTGACGCCATTTTGAATATTTGTAAATTTTGACGAGGCATATCTTAGTTGTTTATTGATATAGAATAGCGCTGATTTTACAGTAAGATAGACAGCAATGCTCTGCATTTATAGTATGCCCAGGATTTTGGATTGGACCAACGGTCTGGCCGCCATATTGGATTATATAACAAATCATTTACATTGATTATCTTGCTGAATTTTAATTGGATCAAGTCAAAATTTACTGAATATCGAGAACTGATGCATTTAAATAGACTGTGCAAAAATTAAACATTACTGATGATAAATTATAGCAGAATTTGATAGGTGACGTCATATAAAATTTACTTAAATGCTGTTAACTTGTAATCTATTTTACCGATTGTAATAAAACTTGGTAAATATAATGTTCTTTTTAAGACCTAATGCTATATGACTTCACAAGACTCAGGGTCAAGTCAAGTCACGTGACCTTGACGCCATTTTGAATATTTAAAAACTTTGACGAGCTATATCTTAGTTGGTTATTGATATTCAGTCCTCTTTAAAATCTGACAAAAACCGTTGATGAACTTAGTGTGTATTTCGATAAGAAGGATGAAAATAAATGTAATGCGCCAGCGATTGTTCCCATTGTCAAGGGACCCCGGTATCGCTGCTTTAGCAGCTTTAATTATTATTATTTTTATTATTTTTCCAACCTACCTTTTCCTTTATGTAGGGAAAACCATTCAAGCAAAAGTAATGAAACTTTGTCATTAGTCCTAATATGATACGGGACAAATTTTAATGAAAAAAAATTTGGATGATGTTACATAATATGGCGGCCATTTTGAATGCTGCTGAAAACCTTTAAAAAAACTTCTTGTCAAAAACGTCTCCAGCGATTGAGCTAAAATTTGTTATACATGTACTACATACACAGGCCTACCATAATAAGTCAAACCAGCAAGATCGGACAAAATTCATAGCAGACTTTGATTGGTCAAAATTATTACGTCATCTAAATTTTACTTAAATGCTGATAACTTGAAATCTAATTAATCGATTGTAACAAAACTTGGTAGGTATGATGTTCTCCTTAAGCCCTACTGACGTCTGACGTCACATGGCTCGAGGTCAAGTCACATGACCTTGACGCCATTTTGAATATATTAAAACTTTGACGAGCCATATCTCAGTTGTTTATTAAAATAGAATTGCGCTGATTTCATATTTAGATAGGCAGCAGTGTTCTGCATTTGAAGTGCGCTGACCATTTTTGGATTGGACCAACGGTTTGGCCGCCATATTGGATTATATAACAAATCATTTACAGTGTTTATCTTAAAGAGTTTTGAATGAATCCAGGTGAAATTTGCTGAGAATGGAGAACCGATCCATTCAAATAGACTGTGCAAAAATCATAAATTACTGATGAAAAATTATAGCAAAATTTGAATATAAAATTTGTGACGTCATCTAAATTTTGTTTAAATGGTGATAACTTGTAATCTATTTTACCGATTGCTTTAAAACTTTGCATGTATGATGTTCTCTTTAAGAACTACTGACGTAAGACGCCATAAAACTCAAGGTCAAGTCACATGACCTTGACGCCATTTTGAATATTTGTAAATTTTGACGAGGCATATCTTAGTTGTTTATTAATATAGAATAGCGCTGATTTTACAGTTAGATAGACAGCAATGCTCTGCATTTATAGTATGTCCAGGATTTTGGATTGGACCCACGGTCTGGCCGCCATATTGGATTATATAACAAATGATTTACATTGATTATCTTGATGAGTTTTAAATGGATCAAGTCTAAATTCGCTGAGTATCGAGAACTCATTCGTTCAAATAGACTGCGCAAAAAAAAACATTACTGATGATGAATTATAGTAGAATTTGATTGGTCAAATTTATGACGTCATCTAAAATTTACTGAAACACTGTTAACTTGTAATCTATTTTACCGATTGTAATAAAACTTGGTTAGTATAATGCTCTTTTTAAGACATAATGCGATATGACTTCACAAGACTCAGGGTCAAGTCAAGTTACGTGACCTTGACGCCATTTTGAATATTTTAAAACTTTGACGAGCTACATCTTAGTTGGTTATTGATATTCAGTCCTCTTTAAAATTTTGACGAAAACCGTTGATGAGCTTAGTGTGTATTTCGATGACAAGGATGAAAATAAATGTAATTCGCCAGCAATTGTTCCCATTATCTAGGGACCCCGGTATCGCTGCTTTAGCAGCTTTAATTAGGGGTCCCGCAAGATTCCTGCGGGATCCCTATTGAAATCGTTAAGATTATTATTATTATTATTTTTATTATTATTCCACCCTACTTTTTCCTTTCTGTAGGGAAAACCATTCAAGCAAGAGTAATGAAATTTCGTCATTAGTTCTAATATGATAAGGGACAAATTCTAATGAAAAAAAATTTGGATGATGTTACATAATATGGCGGCCATTTTGAATGCTGCTGAAAACCTTTAAAAAACTTCTTGTCAAAAACGGCTGCAGCGATTGAGCTAAAATTTAGTATACATGTACTACATACACAGGCCTACCAAAATAAGTCAAATCAGCAAGATCGGACAAAATTGATAGCAGACTTTGATTGGTCAAAATTATTACGTCATCTAAATTTTACTTAAATGCTGATAACTTGAAATCTAATTGATCGATTGTAACAAAACTTAGTAGGTATAATGTTCCCCTAAAAACCTACTGATGTCTGGCGTCACAAGGGTCAAGGTCAAGTCACGTGACCTTGACGCCATTTTGAATATTTTAAAACTTTGACGAGCCATATCTCAGTTGTTTATTAAAATAGAATGTCGCTGATTTCATGTTTAGATAGACAGCAATGTTCTGCATTTGAAGTGCGCTGACAATTTTTAGATTGGACCAATGGTTTGGCCGCCATATTGGATTATATAACAAATCATTTACAGTGTTTATCTTGAAGAGTTTTAAATCGATCCAGGTGAAATTTGCTGAGTCTAGAGAACCGATGCATTCAAATAGACTGTGCAAAAATCATGAATTACGGATGATAAATTATAGCAAAATTTGAATATAAAATTTGTGACGTCATCTAAATTTGGCTTAAATGGTGATAACTTGTAATCTATTTTACCGATTGCTATAAAACTTAGTACGTATGATGCTCTTCTTAAAAACTACTGATGTAAGACGCCATAAAACTCAAGGTCAAGTCAAATGACCTTGACGCCATTTTGAATATTTGTAAATTTTGGCGAGGCATATCTTAGTTGTTTACTAATATAGAGTTGCGCTGATTTTACAGTTAGATAGACAGCAATGCTCTGCATTTATAGTATGCCCAGGATTTTGGATTAGACCAACGGTCTGGCCGCCATATTGGATTATATAACAAATCATTTACATTGATTATCTTGCTGAGTTTTGATTGGATCAAGTCAAAATTCACTGAATATCGAGAACTGTTGCATTGAAATAGACTGTGCAAAAATAACACATTACTGATGATAAATTATAGCAGAATTTGATTGGTGACGTCATATACAATTTACTTAAATGCTGTTAACTTGTAATCTATTTTACCGATTGTAATAAAACTTGGTTAATATAATGTTCTTTTTAAGACTTAATGCTATATGACTTCACAAGACTCAGGGTCAAGTCACGTGACCTTGATGCCATTTTGAATATTTTAAAACTTTGACGAGCTATATCTTAGTTGGTTATTGATATTCAGTCCTCTTTAAAACCTGACGAAAACCGTTGATGAACTTAGTGTGTATTTCGATGAGAAGGATGAAAGTAAATGTAATGCACCAGCGATTGTTTCCATTGTCAAGGGACCCCGGTATCGCTGCTTTAGCAGCTTTAATTATTATTATTTTTATTATTTTTCCACCCTACTTTTTCCTTTCTGTAGAGTAAACCATTCAAGCAAGAGTGATGAAACTTTGTCATTAGTCCTAATATTATACGGGACAAATTCTAATGAAAAAAAATTTGGATGGTGTTACATAATATGGCGGCCATTTTGAATGCTACTGAAAACCTTTAAAAAACTTCTTTAAAAAAACGGCTCCACCGATTGAGCGAAAATTTGTTATACATGTACTACATACACAGGCCTACAAAAATAAGTCAAACCAGCTAGATCGGACAAAATTTATAGCAGACTTTGATTGGTCAAAATTATTACGTCATCTAAATTTTACTTAAATGCTGATAACTTGAAATCTAATTGATCGATTGTAACAAAACTTTGTACGTATGATGTTCTCCTCAAGCCCTATTGACGTCTGACGTCACAAGGCTCAAGGTCAAGTCACGTGACCTTGACGATATTTTGAATATTTTAAAACTTTGACGAGCCATATCTCAGTTGTTTATTAAAATAGAATGTCGCTGATTTCATGTTTAGATAGACAGCAATGTTCTGCATTTGAAGTGCGCTAACCATTTTTGGATTGGACCAACGGTTTCGCCGCCATATTGGATTATATAACAAATCATTTACAGTGTTTATCTTGCAGAGTTTTAAATGGATCCAGGTGAAATCCGCTGAGTATGGAGAACCGATGCATTCAAATAGACTGTGCAAAATCATAAATTACGAATGATAAATAATAGCAAAATTTGAATATCAAATTTGTGACGTCATCTAAATTTTGCTTAGTTGGTGATAACTTGTAATCTATTTTACCGATTGCTATAAAACTTGGTACGTATGATGTTCTCCTTAAGCACTACTGATGTCTGACGTCACAAGGCTCAAGGTCAAGTCACGTGACCTTGACGCCATTTTGAATATTTGTAAATTTTGACGAGGCATATCTTAGTTGTTTATTAATATAGAATAGCGCTGATTTTACAGTTAGATAGACAGCAATGCTCTGCATTTATAGCGTGCCCATGATTTTGGATTGGACCAGCGATCTGGCCGCCATATTGGATTGCATAACAAATCATTTACATTGATTATCTTGATGAGTTTTAATTGGATCAAGTCGAAATTCGCTGAGTATCGAGAACTAATGCATTCAAAAAGACTACGCAAAAATAAAACATTGCTGATGATGAATTATAGTAGAATTTGATTGGTCAAATTTATGACGTCATCTAAAATTTAATTAAATGCTGTTAATTTGTAATCTATTTTACCGATTGTAATAAAACTTGGTTAGCTTAATGTTCTTTTTAAGACCTAATGCTATATGACTTCACAAGACTCAGGGTCAAGTCAAGTCACGTGACCTTTACGCCATTTTGAATATTTTAAAACTTTGACGAGCTATATCTTAGTTGGTTATTGATATTCAGCCCTCTTTAAAATCTGACAAAAACCGTTGATGAACTTATTGTGTATTTCAATGAGAAGGATGAAAATAAATGCAATGCGCGAGCGATTGTTGTCATTGTCAAGGGACCCCGGTATCGCTGCTTTAGCAGCTTTAATTATTATTATTATTATTTTTCCACCCTACTTTTTCCTTTCTGTAGAGAAAACCATTCAAGCAAGAGTAATGAAACTTTGTCATTAGTCCTAATATGATACGGGACAAATTCTAATGAAAAAAAATTTGGATGGTGTTACATAATATGGCGGCCATTTTGAATGCTGCTGAAAACCTTTAAAAAACTTCTCGTCAAAAACGGCTGCAGCGATTGAGCGAAAATTTGTTATACATGTACTATATACACAGGCCTACCAAAATAAGTCAAACCAGCAAGATCGGACAAAATTCATAGCAGACTTTGATTGGTCAAAATTATTACGTCATCTAAATTTTACTTAAATGCTGATAACTTGAAATCTAATTGATCGATTTTATTAAAACTTTGTACGTATGATGTTCTTCTTAAGACCTACTGATGCCTTACGTTACAAGGCTCAAGGTCAAGTCACGTGACCTTGACGCCATTTTGAATATTTTAAAACTTTGACGAGCCATATCTCAGTTGTTTATTAAAATAGAATTGCGCTGATTTCATATTTAGATAGACAGGAATGTTCTGCATTTGAAGTATGCCAACCATTTTTGGATTGGACCATCGGTTTGGCCGCCATATTGGATTATATAACAAATCATTTACAGTGTTTATCTTGAAGAGTTTTGAATGGATTCATATGAAATTCGCTGAGTATGGAGAACCTGTGCATTCAAATAGACTGTGCAAAAATCATAAAATACTGATGATAAAATATACCAAAATTTGAATATAAAATTTGTGACGTCATCTAAATTTTGCTTAAATGGTGATAACTTGTAATCTATTTTACCGATTGCTATGAAACTTGGTACGTATGATGTTCGCCTTAGGAACTACTGATGTAAGACGCCATAAATCTCAAGGTCAAGTCAAATGACCTTGACGCCATTTTGAATATTTGTAAATTTTGACGAGGCATATTTTAGTTGTTTATTAATATAGAATAGCGCTGATTTTACAGTTAGATAGACAGCAATGCTCTGTATTTATAGTGTGCCCACGATCTTGGATTGGACCAACGGTCTAGCCGCCATATTGGATTACATAACAAATCATTTACATTGATTATCTTGATGAGTTTTAATTGGATCAAGTCGAAATTCGAAGAGTATCGAGAACTGATGCATTCAAAAAGACTACGCAAAAATAAAACATTACTGATGATGAATTATAGTAGAATTTGATTGGTCAAACTTATGACGTCATCAAAAATTTACTTAAATGCTGTTAACTTGTAATCTATTTTACCGATTATAATAAAACTTGGTTAGCATTATGTTCTTTTTAAGACCTAATGCTATATGACTTCACAAGACTCAGGGTCAAGTCAAGTCACGTGACCTTGACGCCATTTTGAATGTTTTAAAACTTTGAAGAGCTATATCTTAGTAGGTTATTGATATTCAGTCCTCTTTAAAATCTGACGAAACCCGTTGATGAACTTAGTGTGTATTTCGATGAGAAGGATGAAAATAAATGTAATGCGCGAGCGATTGTTCCCATTGTCAAGGGACCCCGGTATCGCTGCTTTAGCAGCTTTAATTAGGGGTCCCGCAAGATTCCTGCGGGATCCCTTTTGAAATCGTTAGGATTATTATTAGGGGTCCCGCAAGATTCCTGCGGGATCCCTTTTGAAATCGTTAAGATTATTATTATTATTATTATTATTATTATTAGGGGTCCCGCAAGATTCCTGCGGGATCCCTTTTGAAATCGTTAGGATTATTATTATTATTATTTTTATTATTATTCCACCTTACTTTTTCCTTTCTGTAGGGAAAACCATTCAAGCAAGAGTAATGAAATTTCGTCATTAGTCCTAATATGATAAGGGGCAAATTCTAATGAAAAAAAATTTGGATGATGTTACATAATATGGCGGCCATTTTGAATGCTGCTGAAAACCTTTAAAAACTTCTCTTAAAAAACGGCTGCAGCGATTGAGCTAAAATTTGTTATACATGAACTACATACACAGGCCTACCAAAATAAGTCAAACCAGCAAGATCGGAAAAAATTTATAGCAGACTTTGATTGGTCAAAATTATTACGTCATCTAAATTTTACTTAAATGCTAATAACTTGAAATCTAATTGATCGATTGTAACAAAACTTGGTAGGTATGATGTTCTCCTTAAGACCTACTGATGCCTGACGTCACAAAGCTCAAGGTCAAGTCACGTGACCTTGACGCCATTTTGAATATTTTAAAACTTTGACGAGCCATATCTCAGTTGTTTATTTAAATAGAATGTCGCTGATTTCATGATTAGATAGACAGCAATGTTCTGCATTTGAAGTGCGCTAATCATTTTTGGATTGGACCAACGGTTTGGCCGCCATATTGGATTATATAACAAATCATTTACAGTGTTTATCTTGTAGAGTTTTAAATGGATCCAGGTGAAATTTGCTGAGTATGGAGAACCGATGCATTCAAATAGACTGTGCAAAAATCATGAATTACGGATGATAAATTATAGCAAAATTTGAATATAAAATTTGTGACGTCATCTAAATTTTGCTTAAATGGTGATAACTTGTAATCTTTTTTACCGATTGCTATGAAACTTGGTACGTAAGATGTTCTCCTTAGGAACTACTGATGTAAGGGGCCATAAAACTCAAGGTCAAGTCAAATGACCTTGACGCCATTTTGAATATTTGTAAATTTTGACGAGCATATCTTAGTTGTTTATTAATACAGAATAGTCCTGAATTTACAGTTAGATAGACAGCAATGCTCTGCATTTATAGTGTGCCCATGATTTTGGTTTGGACCAGCGGTCTGGCCGCCATATTGGATTACATAACAAATCATTTACATTAATTATCTTGATGAGTTTTAAATGGATCAAGTCGAAATTTGCTGAGTATCGAGAACTGATGCATTCAAATAGACTACGCAAAAATAAAACATTACTGATGATGAATTATAGTAGAATTTGATTGGTCAAATTTATGACGTCATCTAAAATTTACTTAAATGCTGTTAACTTGTAATCTATTTTACCGATTGTAATAAAACTTGGTTAGCATAATGTTCTTTTTAAATGCTATATTACTTCACAAGACTAAGGGTCAAGTCGAGTCACGTGACCTTGACGCCGTTTTGAATATTTTAAAATTTGACGAGCTATATCTTAGTTGGTTATTGATATTCAGTCCTCTTTAAAATCTGACGAAAACCGTTGATGAACTTGGTGCGTATTTCGATTAGAAGGATGAAAATAAATGTAATGCGCGAGCGATTTTTGCCATTGTCAAGGGACCCCGGTATCGCTGCTTTAGCAGCTTTAATTATTATTATTATTATTTTTATTATTTTTCCACCCTACTTTTTCCTTTCTGTAGAGAAAACCATTCAAGCAAGAGTAATGAAACTTTGTCATTAGTCCTAATATGATACGGGACAAATTCTAATAAAAAAAAATTTGGATGGTGTTACATAATATGGCGGCCATTTTGAATGCTGCTGAAAACCTTTAAAAAACTTCTTTAAAAAAACGGCTGCACCGATTGAGCTAAAATTTGTTATACATGTACTACATACACAGGCCTACAAAAATAAGTCAAACCAGCTGGATCGGACAAAATTTATAGCAGACTTTGATTGGTCAAAATTATTACGTCATCTAAATTTTACTTAAATGCTGATAACTTGAAATGTAATTGATCGATTGTAACAAAACTTTGTACATATGATGTTCTCCTTAAGCCCTATTGACGTCTGACGTCACAAGGCTGAAGGTCAAGTCACGTGACCTTGACGCCATTTTGAATATTTTAAAACTTTGACGAGCCATATCTCAGTTGTTTATTAAAATAGAATGTCACTGATTTCATGTTTAGATAGACAGCAATGTTCTGCATTTGAAGTGCGCTGACCATTTTTGGATTGGACCAATGGTTTGGCCGCCATATTGGATTATATAACAAATCATTTACAGTGTTTATCTTGAAGAGTTTTAAATGGATCCAGGTGAAATTCGCTGAGTATGGACAACCGATGCATTCAAATAGACTGTGCAAAAATCATAAATTACGGATGATAAATTATAGTAAAATTTGAATATAAAATTTGTGACGTCATCTAAATTTTGCTTAAATGGTGATAACTTGTAATCTATTTTACCGATTGCTTTAAAACTTTGCATGTATGATGTTCTCATTAAGAACTACTGACCTAAGACGCCATAAAACTCAAGGTCAAGTCACATGACCTTGACGCCATTTTGAATATTTGTAAATTTTGACGAGGCATATCTTAGTTGTTTATTAATATAGAATAGCGCTGATTTTACAGTTAGATAGACAGCAATGCTCTGCATTTATAGTATGCCCAGGATTTTGGATTGGACCCACGGTCTGGCCGCCATATTGGATTATATAACAAATCATTTACATTGATTCTCTTGCTGAATTTTAATTGGATCAAGTCAAAATTCACTGAATATCGAGAACTGATGCATTGAAATAGACTGTGCAAAAATAACACATTACGAAGATAAATTATAGCAGAATTTGATAGGTGACGTCATATGAAATTTACTTAAATGCCGTTGATGAACTTAGTGTGTATTTCGATGACAAGGATGAAAATAAATGTAATGCGCCAGCGATTGATGCCATTGTCGAGGGACCCCGGTATCGCTGCTTTAGCAGCTTTAATTAGGGGTCCCGCAAGATTCCTGCGGGATCCCTTTTGAAATCGTTAGGATTATTATTATTATTATTATTATTATTATTATTTTTATTATTATTCCACCCTACTTTTTCCTTTCTGTAGGGCAAACCATTCAAGCAAAAGTAATGAAACTTCGTCATTAGTCCTAATATGATAAGGGACAAATTCTAATAAAAAAAAATTTGGATGATGTTACATAATATGGCGGCCATTTTGAATGCTGCTGAAAACCTTTAAAAAACTTCTTGTCAAAAACGGCTTCAGCGATTGAGCTAAAATTTGTTATACATGTACTACATACACAGGCCTACCAAAATAAGTCAAACCAGCAAGATCGGACAAAATTCATAGCAGACTTTAATTGATCAAAATTATTACGTCATCTAAATTTTACTTAAATGCTGATAACTTGAAATCTAATTGATCGATTGTAACAAAACTTGGTAGGTATGATGTCCTCCTAAAGCCCTACTGACGTCTGACGTAACATGGCTCGAGGTTAAGTCACGTGACCTTGACGCCATTTTGAATATATTAAAACTTTGACGAGCCATATCTCAGTTGTTTATTAAAATAGAATTGCGCTGATTTCATGTTTAGATAGACAGCAATGTTCTGCATTTGAAGTGCGCTGACCATTTTTGGATTGGACCAATGGTTTGGCCGCCATATTGGATTATATAACAAATCATTTACAGCGTTTATCTTGAAGAGTTTTAAATGGATCCAGGTGAAATTTGCTGAGTATGGAGAACCGATGCATTCAAATAGACTCTGCAAAAATCATAAATTACTGATGATAAATTATAGCAAAATTTGAATATAAAATTTGTGACGTCATCTAAATTTTGCTTAAATGGTGATAACTTGTAATCTATTTTACCGATTGCTATAAAACTTGGTACGTACGATGTTCTCCTTAAGAACTACTGATGTAAGACGCCATAAAACTCAAGGTCAAGTCAAATGACCTTGGCGCCATTTTGAATATTTGTAAATTTTGACGAGGCATATCTTAGTTGTTTATCAATATAGAATAGCGCTGATTTTACAGTAAGATAGACAGCAAAGCTCTGCATTTATAGTTATCCTATGATTTTGGATTGGACCAGCAGTCTGGCCGCCATATTGGATTACATAACAAATCATTTACAATAATTATCTAGATGAGTTTTAATTGGATCAAGTCGAAATTCGCTGAGTATCGAGAACTGATGCATTCAAATAGACTGCGCAAAAATAAAACACTTCTGATGATGAATTATAGTAGAATTAGATTGGTCAAATTTATGACGTCATATAAAATTTACTTAAATGCTGTTAACTTGTAATCTATTTTAATGATTGTAATAAAACTTGGTTAATATAATGTTGTTTTCAAGTGACGTCACCTTGACGCCATTTTGATAATTTTAAAACTTTGACGAGCTATATCTTAGTTGGTTATTGATATTCAGTCCTCTTTAAAATCTGACGAAAACCGTTGATGAACTTAGTTTGTATGTCGATGAGAAGGATGAAAATAATTTTAATGCACGAGCGATTGTTCCCATTGTCAAGGGACCCCGTTTAATTATTATTATTTTTATTATTATTCCACCCTACTTTTTCCTTTCTGTGTGGAAAACCATTCAAGCAAAAGTAATGAAACGTCGTCATTAGCCCTAATATGATAGGGGACAAATTCTAATGAAAAATAATTTGGATGATGTTACATAATATGGCGGCCATTTTGAATGCTGCTGAAAACCTTTAAAAAACTTCTTGTCAAAAACGGCTGCAGCGATTGAGCTAAAATTTGTTAGACATGTACTACATACACAGGCCTACCAAAATAAGTCAAACCAGCAAGATCGGACAAAATTCATAGCAGACTTTGATTGGTCAAAATTATTACGTCATCCAAATTTTACTTAATTGCTGATAACTTGAAATCTAATTGATTGATTGTAACAAAACTTGGTAGGTATGATGTTCTCCTTAAGCCCTATTGACGTCTGACGTCACATGGCTCGAGGTCAAGTCACGTGACCTTGACGCCATTTTGAATATATTAAAACTTTGACGAGCCATATCTCAGTTGTTTATTAAAATAGAATTGCGCTGATTTCATGTTTAGATAGACAGCAGTGTTCTGCATTTGAAGTGCGCTAACCATTTTTGGATTGGACAAACGGTTTGGCCGCCATATTGGATTATATAACAAATCATTTACAGTGTTTATCTTGAAGAGTTTTAAATGGATCCAAGTGAAATTCGCTGAGTATGGAGAACCGATGCATTCAAATAGACTGTGCAAAAATCATGAATTACGGATGATAAATTATAGCAAAATTTGAATATAAAATTTGTGACGTCATCTAAATTTGGCTTAAATGGTGATAACTTGTAATCTATTTTACCGATTGCTATAAAACTTGGCACGTATGATGTTCTGCTTAAGAACTACTGATGTAAGACGCCATAAAACTCAAGGTCAAGTCAAATGACCTTGACGCCATTTTGAATATTTGTAAATTTTGGCGAGGCATATCTTAGTTGTTTACTAATAGACAGTTGCGCTGATTTTACAGTTAGATAGACAGCAATGCTCTGCATTTATAGTATGCCCATGATTTTGGATTGGACCAGCGGTCTGGCCGCCATATTGGATTACATAACAAATCATTTACATTGATTATCTTCATGCGTTTTAATTGGATCAAGTCGAAAATCGCTGAGTATCGAGAACTGATGCATTCAAAAAGACAATGCAAAAATAACACATTACTGATGATAAATTATAGCAGAATTTGATTGGTGACGTCATCTAAAATTTACTTAAATGCTGTCAACTTGTAATCTATTTTACCGATTGTAATAAAACTTGGTTAGCATAATGTTCTTTTTAAGACCTAATGCTATATGACTCCGCAAGACTCAGGGTCAAGTCAAGTCACGTGACCTTGACGCCATTTTGAATATTTTAAAACTTTGACGAGCTATATCTTAGTTGGTTATTGGTATTCAGTCCTCTTTCAAATCTGACAAAAACCGTTGATGAACTTAGTGTGTATTCCGATAAAGAGGGATGAAAATAAATGTAATGCGCGAGCGATTGTTCCCATTATCAAGGGACCCCGGTATCGCTGCTTTAGCAGCTTTAATTATTATTATTATTATTTTTATTATTATTCCACCCTACTTTTTTCTTTCTGTAGGGAAAACCATTAAAGTAAAAGTAAAGAAACTTCGTTATTAGTCCTAATATGATACGGGACAAATTCTAATGAAAAAAAATTTGGATGATGTTACATAATATGGCGGCCATTTTGAATGCTGCTGAAAACCTTTAAAAAACTTCTCTTAAAAAACGGCTGCAGCGATTGAGCTAAAATTTGTTATACATGTACTACATACACAGGCCTGCGAAAATAAGTCAAACCAGCAAGATCGGACAAAATTCATAGTAGACTTTGATTGGTCAAAATTATTACGTCATCTAAATTTTACTTAAATGCTGATAACTTGAAATCTAATTGATCGATTGTAACAAAACTTGGTAGGTATGATGTTCTTATTAAGCCCTACTGACGTCTGACGTCACATGGCTCGAGGTCAAGTCACGTGACCTTGACGCCATTTTAAATATATAAAAACTTTGACGAGCCATATCTCAGTTGTTTATTAAAATAGAATTGCGCTGATTTTATGTTTAGATAGACAGCAGTGTTTTGTATTTGAAGTGCGCTAACTATTTTTGGATTGGACCAACGGTTTGGCCGCCATATTGGATTATATAACAAATCATTTACAGTGTTTATCTTGAAGAGTTTTTAATAGATCCAGGTGAAATTTGCTGAGTATAGAGAACTGATGCATTCAATTAGACTGTGCAAAAATCATAAATTACTGATGATAAATTATAGCAAAATTTGAATATAAAATTTGTGACGTCATCTAAATTTTGCTTAAATGGTGATAACTTGTAATCTATTTTAACGATTGCTATAAAACTTGGTACGTATGATGTTCTCCTTAAGAACTACTGATGTAAGACGCCATAAAACTCAAGGTCAAGTCAAATGACCTTGACGCCATTTTGAATATTTGTAAATTTTGACGAGGCATATCTTAGATGTTTATTAATATAGAATAGCGCTGATTTTACAGTTAGATAGACAGCAATGCTCTGCATTTATAGTGTGCCCATGATTTTGGATTGGACCCGCGGTCTGGCTGCCATATTGGATTACATAACAAATCATTTAAATTGATTATCTTAATGAGTTTTAATTGGATCAAGTCGAAATTCGCAGAATATCGAGAACTGATGTATTCTAATAGACTACGCAAAAACAAAACATTACTGATGGTAAATTATAGTAGAATTTGATTGGTCAAATTTATGACGTCATCTAAAATTTAATTAAATGCTGTTAACTTGTAATCTATTTTACGGATTGTAATAAAACTTGGTTAGCATAATGTTTTTTAAGACCTAATGCTATATGACTTCATAAAACTCAAGGTCAAGTCAAGTCACGTGACCTTGACGCCATTTTGAATATTTTAAAACTTTGACGAGCTATATCTTAGTTGGTTATTGGTATTCAGTCCTCTTTAAAATCTGACAAAAACCGTTGATGAACTTAGTGCGTATTTCGATGAGAAGGATGAAAATAAATGTAATGCGCGGGCGATTGTTCCAATTATCAAGGGACCCCGGTATCGCTGCTTTAGCAGCTTTAATTATTATTATTTTTATTATTTTTCCACCCTACTTTTTCCTTTCTGAAAGGAAAACCATTCAAGCAAGAATATTGAAACTTAGTCATTAGTCCTAATATGATACGGGACAAATTTTAATGAAAAAAATTTTGGATGATGTTACATAATATGGCGGCCATTTTGAATGCTGCTGAAAACCTTTAAAAAACTTCTCTTCAAAAACGGCTGCACCGATTGAGCTAAAATTTGTTATACATTTACTACATACACATGCCTACAAAAATAAGTCAAACCAGGAAGATCGGACAAAATTTATAGCAGACTTTGATTGGTCAAAATTATTACGTCATCTAAATTTTACTTAAATGCTGATAACTTGAAATCTGATTGACAGATTTTAATAAAACTTGGTATATATGTTGTTCTCCTTAAGACCTACTGATGTCTTACGTCACAAGGCTCAAGGTCAAGTCACGTGACCTTGACGCCATTTTGAATATTTTAAAACTTTGACGAGCCATATCTCAGTTGTTTATTAAAATAGAATGGCGCTGATTTCATATTTAGATAGACCGCAATGTTCTGCATTTGAAGTGCGCTGACCATTTTGGATTGGACCAATGGTTTGGCCGCCATATTGGATTATATAACAAATCATTTACAGTGTTTATCTTGAAGAGTTTTAAATGGATCCAGGTGAAATTTGCTGAGTATGGAGAACCGATGCGTTCAAATAGACTGTGCAAAAATCATAAATTACTGATTATAAGTTATAGCAAAATTTGAATATAAAATTTGTGACGTCATCTAAATTTTGTTTAAATGGTGATAACTTGTAATCTATTTTACCGATTGCTATAAAACTTGGTACGTATGATGTTCTTCTTAAGAACTACTGATGTAAGACGCCATAAAACTCAAGGTCAAGTCAAATGACCTTGACATCATTTTGAATATTTGTAAATTTTGGCGAGGCATATCTTAGTTGTTTATTAATATAGGGTTGCGCCGATTTTACAGTTAGATAGAAAGCAATGGTCTGCATTTATAATATACCCAGGATTTTGGATTGGACCAACGGTCTGGCCGCCATATTGGATTACATAACAAATCATTTACATTGATTATCTTGCTGAGTTTTAATTGGATCAAGTCAAAATTCACTGAATATCGAGAACTGATGCATTGAAATAGACTGTGCAAAAATAACTGATGATAAATTATAGCAGAATTTGATTGGTTACGTCATATAAAATTTACTTAAATGCTGTTAACTTGTAATCTATTTTATCGATTGTAATAAAAATTGGTTAATATAATGTTCTTTTTAAGACCTAATGCTATATGACTTCACAAGACTCAGGGTCAAGTCAAGTCACGTGACCTTGACGCCATTTTGAATATTTTAAAACTTTGACGAGCTATATCTTAGTTGGTTATTGATATTCAGTCCTCTTTAAAATCTGACAAAAACCGTTGATGAACTTAGTGTGTATTTCGATGAGAAGGATAAAAATAAATGTAATGCGCCAGCGATTGTTCCCATTGTCAAGGGACCCCGGTATCGCTGCTTTAGCAGCTTTAATTAGGGGTCCCGCAAGATTCCTGCGGGATCCCTTTTGAAATCGCTAGGATTATTATTAGGGGTCCCGCAAGATTCCTGCGGGATCCCTTTTGAAATCGTTAGGATTATTATTAGGGGTCCCGCAAGATTCCTGCGGGATCCCTTTTGAAATCGTTAAGATTATTATTATTAGGGGTCCCGCAAGATTCCTGCGGGATCCCTTTTGAAATCGTTAGGATTATTATTATTAGGGGTCCCGCAAGATTCCTGCGGGATCCCTATTGAAATTGTTAAGATTATTATTATTATTATTTTTATTATTATTCCACCCTACTTTTTCCTTTCTCAAGGGAAAACCATTCAAGCAAGAGTAATGAAACTTTGCCATTAGTCCTAATATGATACGGGACAAATTCTAATGAAAAAAATTTTGGATGATGTTACATAATATGGCGGCCATTTTGAATGCTGCTGAAAACCTTTAAAAAACTTCTTTTCAAAAACGGCTGCACCGATTGAGCTAAAATTTGTTATACATGTACTACATACACAGACCTACAAAAATAAGTCAAATCAGCAAGATCGGATAAAATTTATAGCAGACTTTGATTGGTTAAAATTATTACGTCATCTAAATTTTACTTTATTGCTGATAACTTGAAATCTGATTGACAGATTTTAATAAAACTTGGTATGTATGATGGTCATCTTAAGATCTACTGATGTCTGACGTCACAAGGCTCAAGGTCAAGTCACGTGACCTTGACGCCATTTTGAATATTTTAAAACTTTGACGAGCCATATCTCAGTTGTTTATTAAATTAAAATGGCGCTGATTTCATATTTAGATAGACAGCAGTGTTCTGCATTTGAAGTATGCCATCCGTTTTTGGATTGGACCAATGGTTTGGCCGCCATATTGGATTATATAACAAATCATTTACAGTGATTATCTTGAAGAGTTTTGAATGAATCCAGGTTGAATTTGCTGAGAATGGAGAACGGATCCATTCAAATAGACTGTGCAAAAATCATAAATTACTGATGATAAATTATAGCAAAATTTGAATATAAAATTTGTGACGTCATCTAAATTTTGCTTAAATGGTGATAACTTATAATCTATTTTACCGATTGCTATAAAACTTGGTACGCATGATGTTCTCCTTAAGAACTACTGATGTAAGACGCCATAAAACTCAAGGTCAAGTCAAATGACCTTGGCGCCATTTTGAATATTTGTAAATTTTGACGAGGCATATCTTAGTTGTTTATTAATATAGAATAGCGCTGATTTTACAGTTAGATAGACAGCAATGCTCTGCATTTATAGTGTGCCAATGATTTTGGATTGGACCAGCGGTCTAGCCGCCATATTGGATTATATAACAAATCATTTACATTGATTATCTTGCTGAGTTTTAATTGGATCAAGTCAAAATACACTGAATATCGAGAACTGATGCATTGAAATAGACTGTGCAAAAATAACACATTACTTATGATAAATTATAGCAGAATTTGATTGGTGACGTCATATAAAATTTACTTAAATGCTGTTAACTTGTAATCTATTTTACCGATTGTAATAAAACTTGGTTAATATAATGTTCTTTTTAAGACCTAATGCTATATGACTTCACAAGACTCAGAGTCAAGTCAAGTCACGTGACCTTGACTCCATTTTGAATATTTTAAAACTTTGACGAGCTATATCTTAGTTGGTTATTGATATTCAGTCCTCTTTAAAATCTGACAAAAACCGTTGATGAACTTAGTGTGTAATTCGATGAGAAGGATGAAAATAAATGCAATGCGCTAGCGATTGTTCCCATTATCAAGGGACCCCGGTATCGCTGCTTTAGCAGCTTTAATTAGGGGTCCCGCAAGATTCCTGCGGGATCCCTTTTGAAATCGTTAGGATTATTATTATTATTATTTTTATTATTATTCCACCCTACTTTTTCCTTTCTGTAGGGAAAACCATTCAAGCAAAAGTAATGAAATTTCGTCATTAGTGCTAATATGATAAGGGACAAATTCTAATGAAAAAAAATTTGGATGATGTTACATAATATGGCGGCCATTTTGAATGCTGCTGAAAACCTTTAAAAAACTTCTTGTCAAAAACGGCTTCACCGATTGAGCTAAAATTTGGTATACATGTACTACATACACAGGCCTACCAAAATAAGTCAAACCAGAAAAATCGGACAAAATTCATAGCAGACTTTGATTGGTCAAAATTATTACGTCATCTAAATTTTACTTAAATGCTGATAACTTGAAATCTAATTGATCGATTGTAACAAAACTTTGTAGGTATGATGTTCTCCTTACGCCCTATTGACGTCTGACGTCACAAGGCTCAAGGTCAAGCCACGTGACCTTGACGCCATTTTGAATATTTTAAAACTTTGACGAGCCATATCTCAGTTGTTTATTAAAATAGAATGTCGTTGATTTCATGTTTAGATAGACAGCAATGTTCTGCATTTGAAGTGCGCTGACCATTTTTAGATTGGACCAATGGTTTGGCCGCCATATTGGATTATATAACAAATCATTTACAGTGTTTATCTTGAAGAGTTTTGAATGGATCCAGGTGAAATTCGCTGTGTATGGAGAACTGATGCATTCAAATAAACTGTGCAAAAATCATAAATTACTGATGATAAATTATAGCAAAATTTGAATATAAAATTTGTGACGTCATCCAAATTTTGCTTAAATGCTGATAACTTGTAATCTTTCTTACCGATTGCTATGAAACTTGGTACGTATGATGTTCTCCTTAAGAACTACTGATGTAAGACGCCATAAAACTCAAGGTCAAGTCAAATGACCTTGACGCCATTTTGAATATGCGTAAATTTTGGCGAGGGATATCTTAGTTGTTTATTAATATAGGATAGCGCTGATTTTACAGTTAGATAGACAGCAATGCTCTGCATTTATAGTGTGCCCATGCTTTTGAATTGGACCAGCGGTCTGGCCGCCATATTGGATTATATAACAAATCATTTACATTGATTATCTTGATGAGTTTTAATTGGATCAAGTCGAAATTCGCAGAGTATCGAGAGCTGATGCATTCAAATCGACTACGCAAAAATAAAACATTACTGATGATGAATTATAGTAGAATTTGATTGGTCAAATTTATGACGTCATCTAAAATTTACTTAAATGCTGGTAACTTGTAATCTATTTTACGGATTGTAATAAAACTTGGTTAGCATAATGTTCTTTTTAAGACCTCATGTTATAAGACTTCACAAGACTCAGGGTAAAGTCAAGTCACGTGACCTTGACGCCATTTTGAATATTTTAAAACTTTGACGAGCTATATCTTAGTTGGTTATTGATATTCAGTCCTCTTTAAAATCTGACAAAAACCGTTGATGAACTAAGTGTGTATTTCAATGAGAAGGATGAAAATAAATGTGACGCGTGAGCGATTGTTCCCATTATCAAGGGACCCCGGTATCGCTGCTTTAGCAGCTTTAATTATTTTTATTATTATTCCACCCTACTTTTTCCTTTCTGTAGGGAAAACCATTCAAGCAAGAGTAATGAAACTTCGTCATTAGTCCTAATATGACAAGGGACAAATTCTAATGAAAAAAAATTTGGATGATGTTACATAATATGGCGGCCATTTTGAATGCTGCTGAAAACCTTTAAAAAACTTCTCTTAAAAAACGGCTGCAGCGATTAAGCTAAAATTTGTTATACATGTACTACATACACAGGTCTACCAAAATAAGTCAAACCAGCAAGATCGGACAAAATTTATAGCAGACTTTGATTGGTCAAAATTATTACGTCATCTAAATTTTACTTAAATGCTAATAACTTGAAATCTAATTGATCGATTGTAACAAAACTTTGTACGTATGATGTTCTCCTTAAGACCTACTGATGTCTGACGTCACAAGGGTCAAGGTCAAGTCACGTGACCTTGACGCCATTTTGAATATTTTGAAACTTTGACGAGCCATATCTCAGTTGTTTATTAAAATAGAATGTCGCTGATTTCATGATTAGATAGACAGCAATGTTCTGCATTTGAAGTGCGCTGACCATTTTTGGATTGGACCAACGGTTTGGCCGCCATATTGGATTATATAACAAATCATTTACAGTGTTTATCTTGAAGAGTTTTGAATGGATCCAGGTTAAATTTGCTGAGTAAGGAGAACTGATGCATTCAAATAGACTGTGCAAAAATCATAAATTACTGATGATAAATTATAGCAAAATTTGAATATAAAATTTGTGACGTCATCTAAATTTTGCTTAAATGCTGATAACTTGTAATCTTTTTTACCGATTGCTTTGAAACTTGGTACGTATGATGTTCTCCTTAGGATCTACTGATATAAGGCGCCATAAAACTCAAGGTCAAGTCAAATGACCTTGACGCCATTTTGAATATTTGTAAATTTTGACGAGCATATCTTAGTTGTTTATTAATATAGAATAGCGCTGAATTTACAGTTAGATAGACAGAAATGCTCTGCATTTATAGTGTGCCCATGATTTTGGTTTGGACCAGCGGTCTGGCCGCCATATTGGATTATATAACAAATCATTTACAGTGTTTATCTTGAAGAGTTTTGAATGGATCCAGGTTAAATTTGCTGAGTATGGAGAACCGATGCAGTTAAATAGACTGTGCAAAAATCATAAATTACTGATGATAAATTATAGCAAAATTTGAATATAAAATTTGTGACGTCATCTAAATTTTGCTTAAATGCTGATAACTTGTAATCTTTTTTACCGATTGCTTTGAAACTTGGTACGTATGATGTTCTCCTTAGGATCTACTGATATAAGGCGCCATAAAACTCAAGGTCAAGTCAAATGACCTTGACGCCATTTTGAATATTTGTAAATTTTGACGAGCATATCTTAGTTGTTTATTAATATAGAATAGCGCTGAATTTACAGTTAGATAGACAGAAATGCTCTGCATTTATAGTGTGCCCATGATTTTGGTTTGGACCAGTGGTCTGGCCGCCATATTGGATTACATAACAAATCATTTACATTGATTATCTTGATGAGTTTTAATTGGATCAAGTCGAAATTCGCTGAGTATCGAGAACTGATGCATTCAAATAGACTACGCAAAAATAAAACATTACTGATGATGAATTATAGTAGAATTTGATTGGTCAAATTTATGACGTCATCTAAAATTTACTTAAATGCTGTTAACTTGCAATCTATTTTACCGATTGTAATAAAACTTGGTTAGCATAATGTTCTTTTTAAGACCTAATGCTATATGACTTCACAAGACTATAAAGGGTCAAGTCAAGTCACGTGACCTTGACGCCATTTTGAATATTTTAAAATTTGACGAGCTATATCTTAGTTGGTTATTGATATTCAGTCCTCTTTAAAATCTGACGAAAACCGTTGATGAACTTGGTGTGTATTTCGATGAGAAGGATGAAAATAAATGACGTCATCTAAAATTTACTTAAATGCTGTTAACTTGCAATCTATTTTACCGATTGTAATAAAACTTGGTTAGCATAATGTTCTTTTTAAGACCTAATGCTATATGACTTCACAAGACTATAAAGGGTCAAGTCAAGTCACGTGACCTTGACGCCATTTTGAATATTTTAAAATTTGACGAGCTATATCTTAGTTGGTTATTGATATTCAGTCCTCTTTAAAATCTGACGAAAACCGTTGATGAACTTGGTGTGTATTTCGATGAGAAGGATGAAAATAAATGTAATGCGCCAGCGATTGTTCCCATTGTCAAGGGACCCCGGTATCGCTGCTTTAGCAGCTTTAATTATTATTATTATTATTATTATTTTTATTATTATTCCACCCTACTTTTTCCTTTCTGTAGGGAAAACCATTAAAGCAAAAGTAATGAAACTTCGTCATTAGTCCTAATATGATACGGGACAAATTCTAATGAAAAAAAATTTGTATGATGTTACATAATATGGCGGCCATTTTGAATGCTGCTGAAAACCTTTAAAAAACTTCTTGTCAAAAACGGCTGCACTGATTGAGCTAAAATTTGTTATACATGTACTTCATACACAGGCCTGCAAAAATAAGTCAAACCAGGAAGATCGGATAAAATTTATAGCAGACTTTCATTGGTCAAAATTATTACGTCATCTAAATTTTACTTAAATGCTGATAACTTGAAATCTAATTGATCGATTGCAACAAAACTTGGTAGGTATGATGTTCTCCTTAAGACCTACTGATGTATGACGTCACAAGGGTCAAGGTCAAGTCACATGACCTTGACGCCATTTTGAATATTTTAAAACTTTGACGAGCCATATCTCAGTTGTTTATTAAAATAGAATGTCGCTGATTTCATGATTAGATAGACAGCAATGTTCTGCATTTGAAGTGCGCTGACCATTTTTGGATTGGACCAACGGTTTGGCCGCCATATTGGATTATATAACAAATCATTTACAGTGTTTATCTTGAAGAGTTTTAAATGGATCCAGGTGAAATTTGCTGAGTATGGAGAACTGATGCATTCAAATAGACTGTGCAAAAATCATAAATTACTGATGATAAATTATAGCAAAATTTGAATATAAAATTTGTGACGTCATCTAAATTTTGCTTAAATGCTGATAACTTGTAATCTTTTCTACCGATTGCTATGAAACTTGGTACGTATGGTGTTCTCTTTAGGAACTACTGATGTAAGGCGCCATAAAACTCAAGGTCAAGTCAAATGACCTTGACGCCATTTTGAATATTTGTAAATTTTGACGAGCATATCTTAGTTGTTTATTAATATAGAATAGCGCTGAATTTACAGTTAGATAGACAGCAATGCTCTGCATTTATAGTGTGCCCATGATTTTGGTTTGGACCAGCGGTCTGGCCGCCATATTGGATTACATAACAAATCATTTACATTGATTATCTTGATGAGTTTTAATTGGATCAAGTCGAAATTTGCTGAGTATCGAGAACTGATGCATTCAAATAGACTACGCAAAAATAAAACATTACTGATGATGAATTATAGTAGAATTTGATTGGTCAAATTTATGACGTCATCTAAAATTTACTTAAATGCTGTTAACTTGCAATCTATTTTACCGATTGTAATAAAACTTGGTTAGCATAATGTTCTTTTTAAGACCTAATGCTATATGACTTCTCAAGACTAAGGGCCAAGTCGAGTCACGTGACCTTAACGCCATTTTGAATATTTTAAAATTTGACGAGCTATATCTTAGTTGGTTATTGATATTCAGTCCTCTTTAAAATCTGACGAAAACCGTTGATGAACTTGGTGTGAATTTTGATGAGAAGGATGAAAATAAATGTAATGCGCCAGCGATTGTTCCCATTATCAAGGGACCCCGGTATCGCTGCTTTAGCAGCTTTAATTAGGGGTCCCGCAAGATTCCTGCGGGATCCCTATTGAAATCGTTAAGATTATTAGGGGTCCCGCAAGATTCCTGCGGGATCCCTTTTGAAATCGTTAGGATTATTAGGGGTCCCGCAAGATTCCTGCGGGATCCCTTTTGAAATCGTTAGGATTATTATTATTATTATTATTATTATTTTTATTATTATTCCACCCTACTTTTTCCTTTCTGCAGGGAAAACCATTCAAGCCAAAGTAATGAAACTTCGTTATTAGTCCTAATATGATAAGGGACAAATTTTAATGAAAAAAAATTTGGATGATGTTACATAATATGGCGGCCATTTTGAATGCTGCTGAAAACCTTTAAAAAACTTCTTGTCAAAAACGGCTGCAGCGATTGAGCTAAAATTTGTTATACATGTACTACATACACAGGCCTACCAAAATAAGTCAAACCAGCAAGATCGGACAAAATTCATAGCAGACTTTGATTGGTCAAAATTATTACGTCATCTAAATTTTACTTAAATGCTAATAACTTGAAATCTAATTGTTTGATTGTAACAAAACTTGGTAGGTATGATGTTCTCCTTAAGACCTTCTGATGTCTGACGTCACAAGGCTCAAGGTCAAGTCACGTGACCTTGACGTCATTTTGAATATTTTAAAACTTTGACGAGCCATATCTCAGTTGTTTATTAAAATAGAATGTCGCTGATTTCATGATTGGATAGACAGCAATGTTCTGCATTTGAAGTGCGCTAACCATTTTTGGATTGGACCAACGGTTTGGCCGCCATATTGGATTATATAACAAATCATTTACAGTGTTTATCTTGAAGAGTTTTGAATGGATCCAGGTTAAATTTGCTGAGTATGGAGAACCGATGCATTCAAATAGACTGTGCAAAAATCATAAATTACTGATGATAAATTATAGCAAAATTTGAATATAAAATTTGTGACGTCATCGAAATTTTGCTTAAATGCTGATAACTTGTAATCTTTTTTACCGATTGCTATGAAACTTGGTACGTATGATGTTCTGCTTAGGAACTACTGATGTAAGGCGCCATAAAACTCAAGGTCAAGTCACATGACCGTGACGCCATTTTGAATATTTGTAAATTTTGACGAGCATATCTTAGTTGTTTATTAATATAGAATAGCGCTGAATTTACAGTTAGATAGACAGCAATGCTCTGCATTTATAGTGTGCCCATGATTTTGGTTTGGACCAGCGGTCTGGCCGCCATATTGGATTACATAACAAATCATTTACAGTGTTTATCTTGAAGAGTTTTGAATGGATCCAGGTTAAATTTGCTGAGTATGGAGAACCGATGCATTTAAATAGACTGTGCAAAAATCATAAATTACTGATGATAAATTATAGCAAAATTTGAATATAAAATTTGTGACGTCATCTAAATGTTGCTTAAATGCTGATAACTTGTAATCTTTTTTATCGATTTCTATGAAACTTAGTGCGTATGATGTTCTCTTCAGGAACTACTGATGTAAGGCGCCATAAAACTCAAGGTCAAGTCAAATGACCTTGACGCCATTTTGAATATTTGTAAATTTTGACGAGCATATCTTAGTTGTTTATTAATATAGAATAGCGCTGAATTTACAGTTAGATACACAGCAATGCTCTGCATTTATAGTGTGCCCATGATTTTGGTTTGGACCAGCGGTCTGGCCGCCATATTGGATTACATAACAAATCATTTACATTGATTATCTTGATGAGTTTTAATTGGATCAAGTCGAAATTTGCTGAGTATCGAGAACTGATGCATTCAAATAGACTACGCAAAAATAAAACATTACTGATGATGAATTATAGTAGAATTTGATTGGTCAAATTTATGACGTCATCTAAAATTTACTTAAATGCTGTTAACTTGTAATCTATTTTAACGATTGTAATAAAACTTGGTTAGCATAATGTTCTTTTTAAGACCTAATGCTATATGACTTCACAAGACTAAGGGTCAAGTCAAGTCACGTGACCTTGACGCCATTTTGAATATTTTAAAATTTGACGAGCTATATCTTAGTTGGTTATTGATATTCAGTCCTCTTTAAAATCTGACGAAAACCGTTGATGAACTTGGTGTGTATTTCGATGAGAAGGATGAAATTAAATGTAATGCACCAGCGATTGTTCCCATTATCAAGGGACCCCGGTATCGCTGCTTTAGCAGCTTTAATTATTATTATTTTTATTATTATTCCACCCTACTTTTTCCATTCTGTAGGGAAAACCATTCAAGCGAAAGTAATGAAACTTCGTCAATTGTCCTAATATGATAAGGGACAAATTCTAATGAAAAAAATTTTGGATTATGTTACATAATATGGCGGCCATTTTGAATGCTGCTGAAAACCTTTAAAAAACTTCTTTTAAAAAACGGCTGGAGCGATTGAGCTAAAATTTGTTATACATGTACTACATACACAGACCTACAAAAATAAGTCAAACCAGCAAGATCGGACCAAATTTATAGCAGACTTTGATTGGTCAAAATTATTACGTCATCTAAATTTTACTTAAATGCTGATAACTTGAAAACTAATAGATCGATTTTAATAAAACTTGGTATATATGATGTTCTCCTTAAGACCTACTGATGTCTTACGTCACAAGGCTCAAGGTCAAGTCACGTGACCTTGACGCCATTTTGAATATTTTAAAACTTTGACGAGCCATATCTCAGTTGTTTATTAAAATAGAATGTCGCTGATTTCATGGTTAGATAGACAGCAATGTTCTGCATTTGAAGTGCGCTGACCATTTTTGGATTGGACCAATGGTTTGGCCGCCATATTGGATTATATAACAAATCATTTACAGTGTTTATCTTGAAGAGTTTTAAATGGATCCAGGTGAAATTTGCTGAGTATGGAGAACTGATGCATTCTAATAGACTGTGCAAAAATCATAAATTACTGATGATAAATTATAGCAAAATTTGAATATAAAATTTGTGACGTCATCTAAATTTTGCTTAAATGGTGATAACTTGTAATCTATTTTACCGATTGCTATAAAACTTGGTAAGTATGATGTTCTTCTTAAGAACTATTGATGTAAGACGCCATAAAACTCAAGGTCAAGTCAAATGACCTTGGCGCCATTTTGAATATTTGTAAATTTTGGTGAGGCATATCTTAGTTGTTTATTAATATAGAATAGCGCTGATTTCACAGTTAGATAGACAGCAATGCTCTGCATTTATAGTATGCCAATGATTTTGGATTGGACCAGCGGTCTAGCCGCCATATTGGATTACATAACCAATCATTTACATTGATTATCTTGATGCGTTTTAATTAGATCAAGTCGAAAATCGTTGAGTATCGAGAACTGATGCATTCAAAAAGACTACGCAAAAATAAAACATTACTGATGATGAATTATAGTAGAATTTGATTGGTCAAATTTATGACGTCATCTAAAATTTACTTAAATACTGTTAACTTGTAATCTATTTTACAAATTGTCATAAAACTTGGTTAGCATGATGTTCTTTTTAAGACCTAATGCTATATGACTTCACAAGACTCAGGCTCAAGTTAAGTCTCGTGACCTTGACGCCATTTTAAATATTTTAAAACTTTGACGAGCTATATCTTAGTTGGTTATTGATATTCAGTCCTCTTTAAAATCTGACGAAAACCGTTGATGAACTTAGTGTGTATTTCGATGAGAAGGATGAAAATAAATGTAATGCGCGAGCGATTGTTGCCATTGTCGAGGGACCCCGGTATCGCTGCTTTAGCAGCTTTAATTAGGGGTCCCGCAAGATTCCTGCGGGATCCCTTTTGAAATCGTTAAGATTATTATTATTATTAGGGGTCCCGCAAGATTCCTGCGGGATCCCTATTGAAATCGTTAAGATTATTATTATTATTATTATTATTATTTTTATTATTATTCCACCCTACTTTTTCCTTTCTCAAGGGAAAACCATTCAAGCAAGAGTAATGAAACTTTGTCATTAGTCCTAATATGATACGGGACAAATTCTATTGAAAATTTTTTCGGATGATGTTACATAATATGGCGGCCATTTTGAATGCTGCTGAAAACCTTTAAAAAACTTCTTTTCAAAAACGGCTGCACCGATTGAGCTAAAATGTGTTATACATGTACTACATACACAGACCTACAAAAATAAGTCAAACCAGCAAGATCGAATAAAATTTATAGCAGACTTTGATTGGTTAAAATTATTACGTCATCTAAATTTTACTTAAATGCTGATAACTTGAAATCTAATTGATCAATTGTAACAAAACTTGGTAGGTATGATGTTCTCTTTAAGCCCTACTGACGTCTGAAGTCATAAGACTCAAGGTCAAGTCACGTGACCTTGACGCCATTTTGAATATTTTAAAACTTTGAAGAGCCATATCTCAGTTGTTTATTAAAATAGAATGGCGCTGGTTTCATATTTAGATAGACAGCAATGTTCTGCATTTGAAGTATGCCAACCATTTTTGGATTGAACCAACGGTTTGGCCGCCATATTGGATTATATAACAAACCATTTACAGTGTTTATCTTGAAGAGTTTTGAATGAATCTAGATGAAATTCGCTGAGTATAAAGAACCGATGCATTCAAGTAGACTGTGCAAAAGTCATAAACTACTGATGATAAATTATAGCAAAATTTGAATATAAAATTTGTGACGTCATCTAAATTTTGCTTAAATGGTGATAACTTGTAAGCTATTTTACCGATTGCTATAAAACTTGGTACGTATGATGTTCTCATTAAGAACTACTGATGTAAGACGCCATAAAACTGAAGGTCTAGTCAAATGACCTTGACGCTATTTTGAATATTTGTAAATCTTGACGACGCATATCTTAGTTGTTTACTAATATAGAATAGCGCTGATTTTACAGTTAAATAGACAGCAATGCTCTGCATTTATAGTGTTCCCATGATTTTGGATTGGACCAGCGGTCTGGCCGCCATATTGGATTACATAACAAATCATTTACATTGATTATCTTGTTGAGTTTTAATTGGATCAAGTTAAAATTCGCTAAGTATCGAGAACTGATGCATTCAAATCGACTACGCAAAAATAAAACATTACTGATAATGAATTATAGTAGAATTTGATTGGTCAAATTTATGACGTCATCTCAAATTTACTTAAATGCTGATAACTTGTAATCTATTTTACCGATTGTAATAAAACTTGGTTAGAATAATGTTCCTTTTAGGACCTAATGCTATACGACTTCACAAGACTTAAGGTCAAGTCAAGTCACGTGACCTTGACCCCTTTTTTTAATATTTTAAAACTTTGACGAGCTATATCTTAATTTAAAATCTGACGAAAACCAATGATGAACTTAGTGCGTTCTTAAATGAGAAGGATGAAAATAAATGTAATGCGCGAGCGATTGTTCCAATTATCAAGGGACCCCGGTATCGCTGCTTTAGCAGCTTTAATTATTTTTATTATTATTCCACCCTACTTTTTCCATTCTGTAGGGAAAACCATTCAAGCAAGAGTAATGAAACTTCGTCATTAGTCCTAATATGATACGGGACAAATTCTAATGAAAAAAAATTTGGATGTTGTTACATAATATGGCGGCCATTTTGAATACTGCTGAAAACCTTTAAAAAACTTCTTTAAAAAAACGGCTGCACTGATTGAGCTAAAATTCGTTATACATGTACTACATACACAGGCCTACCAAAATAAGTCAAACCAGCAAGATCAGATAAAATTCATAGCAGACTTTGATTGGTCAAAATTATTACGTCATCTAAATTTTACTTAAATGCTGATAACTTGAAATCTAATTGATCGATTGCAACAAAACTTGGTAGGTATGATGTTCTCCTTAAGACCTACTGATGCCTGACGTCACAAGGGTCAAGGTCAAGTCACGTGACCTTGACGCCATTTTGAATATTTTAAAACTGTGACGAGCCATATCTCAGTTGTTTATTAAAATAGAATGTCGCTAATTTCATGATTAGATAGACAGCAATGTTCTGCATTTGAAGTGCGTTGACCATTTTTGGATTGGACCAACGGTTTGGCCGCCATATTGGATTATATAACAAATCATTCACAGTGTTTATCTTAAAGAGTTTTAAATGGATCCAGGTGAAATTTGCTGAGTATGGAGAACCGATGCATTCAAATAGACTGTGCAAAAATCATAAATTACTGATGATAAATTATAGCAAAATTTGAATATAAAATTTGTGACGTCATCTAAATTTTGCTTAAATGCTGATAACTTGTAATCTTTTTTACCGATTGCTATGAAACTTGGTACGTATGGGGTTCTCTTTAGGAACTACTGATGTAAGGCGCCATAAAACTCAAGGTCAAGTCAAATGACCTTGACGCCATTTTGAACATTTGTAAATTTTGACGAGCATATCTTAGTTGTTTATTAATATAGAATAGCGCTGAATTTACAGTTAGATAGACAGCAATGCTCTGCATTTATAGTGTGCCCATGATTTTGGATTGGACCAGCGGCCTGGCCGCCATATTGGATTACATAACAAATCATTTACATTGATTATCTTGATGAGTTTTAATTGGATCAAGTCGAAATTTGCTGAGTATCGAGAACTGATGCATTCAAATAGACTACGCAAAAATAAAACATTACTGATGATGAATTATAGTAGAATTTGATTGGTCAAATTTATGACGTCATCTAAAATTTACTTAAATGCTGTTAACTTGCAATCTATTTTACCGATTGTAATAAAACTTGGTTAGCATAATGTTCTTTTTAAGACCTAATGCTATATGACTTCACAAGACTAAGGGCCAAGTCAAGTCACGTGACATTAACGCCATTTTGAATATTTTAAAATTTGACGAGCTATATCTTAGTTGGTTATTGACATTCAGTCCTCTTTAAAATCTGACGAAAACCGTTGATGAAATTGGTGTGTATTTCGATGAGAAGGATGAAAATAAATGTAATGCGCCAGCGATTGTTCCCATTATCAAGGGACCCCGGTATCGCTGCTTTAGCAGCTTTAATTAGGGGTCCCGCAAGATTCCTGCGGGATCCCTTTTGAAATCGTTAGGATTATTATTAGGGGTCCCGCAAGATTCCTGCGGGATCCCTATTGAAATCGTTAAGATTATTATTATTATTATTATTATTATTTTTATTATTATTCCACCCTACTTTTTCCTTTCTGTAGGGAAAACTATTCAAGCAAAAGTAATGAAACTTTGTCATAAGTCCTAATATGATAAGGGACAAATTCTAATGAAAAAAAATTTGGATGATGTTACATAATATGGCGGCCATTTTGAATGCTGCTGAAAACCTTTAAAAAATTTCTTGTCAAAAACGGCTGCAGCGATTGAGCTAAAATTTGTTATACATGTACTACATACACAGGCCTACAAAAATAAGTCAAACCAGCAAGATCGGACAAAATTCATAGCAGACTTTGATTGGTCAAAATTATTACGTCATCTAAATTTTACTTAAATGCTGATAACTTGAAATCTAATTGATCGATTGTAACAAAACTTGGTACGTAGGATGTTTACCTTAGGCCCTACTGATGACTGACTTCACAAGGCTCAAGGTCAAGTCACGTGACCTTGACGCCATTTTGAATATTTTAAAACTTTGACGAGCCATATCTCAGTTGTTTATTAAAATAGAATGTCGCTGATTTCATGTTTAGATAGACAGCAATGTTTTGCATTTGAAGTGCGCTGACCATTTTTAGATTGGACCAACGGTTTGGCCGCCATATTGGATTATATAACAAATCATTTACAGTGTTTATCTTGAAGAGTTTTAAATGGATCCAAGTGAAATTCGCTGAGAATGGAGAACTGATGCATTCAAATAGACTGTGCAAAAATCATAAATTACTGATGAATAATTATAGCAAAATTTGAATATAAAATTTGTGATGTCATCTAAATTTGGCTTAAATGGTGATAACTTATAATCTATTTTACCGATTGCTATAAAACTTGGTACGCATGATGTTCTCGTTAAGAACTTCTCATGTAAGACGCCATAAAACTCAAGGTCAAGTCAAATGACCTTGGCGCCATTTTGAATATTTGTAAATTTTGACGAGGCATATCTTAGTTGTTTATTAATATAGAATAGCGCTGATTTTACAGTTAGATAGACAGCAATGCTCTGCATTTATAGTGTGCCAATGATTTTGGATTGGACCAGTGGTCTAGCCGCCATATTGGATTACATAACAAATGATTTACATGGATTATCTTGATGCGTTTTAATTGGATCACGTCGAAAATCGCTGAGTATCGAGAACTGATGCATTCAAAAAGACTACGCAAAAATAAAACATTACCGATGATGAATTATAGTAGAATTTGATTGGTCAAATTTATGACGTCATCTAAAATTTACTTAAATGTTGTTAACTTGTAATCTATTTTACCGATTGTAATAAAACTTGGTTAGCATAATGTTCTTTTTAAGACCTAATGCTATATGACTTCACAAGACTCAGGGTCAAGTCAAGTCACGTGACCTTGACGCCATTTTGAATATTTTAAAATTTTGACGAGCTATATCTTAGTTGGTTATTGATATTCAGTCCTCTTTAAAATCTGACGAAAACCGTTGATGAACTTAGTGTGTATTTCCATGAGAAGGATGAAAATAAATGTAATGCGCGAGCGATTGTTGCCATTGTCAAGGGACCCCGGTATCGCTGCTTTAGCAGCTTTAATTAGGGGTCCCGCAAGATTCCTGCGGGATCCCTATTGAAATTGTTAAGATTATTATTATTATTATTATTATTATTTTTATTATTATTCCACCCTACTTTTTCCTTTCTCAAGGGAAAGCCATTCAAGCAAGAGTAATGAAACTTTGCCAATAGTCCTAATATGATACGGGACAAATTTTAATGAAAAAAAATTTGGATGATGTTACATAATATGGCGGCCATTTTGAATGCTGCTGAAAACCTTTAAAAAACTTCTTTTCAAAAACGGCTGCACTGATTGAGCTAAAATTTGTTGTACATGTACTACATACACCGGCCTACAAAAATAAGTCAAACCAGCAAGATCGGATAAAATTTATAGCAGACTTTGATTGGTTAAAATTATTACGTCATCTAAATTTTACTTTAATGCTGATAACTTGAAATCTGATTGACAGATTTTAATAAAACTTGGTATGTATGATGTTCACCTTAAGATCTACTGATGTCTCACGTCACAAGGCTCAAGGTCAAGTCACGTGACCTTGACGCCCTTTTGAATATTTTAAAACTTTGACGAGCCATATCTCAGTTGTTTATTAAAATAGAATGGCGCTGATTTCATATTTAGATAGACAGCAGTGTTCTGCATTTGAAGTATGCCATCCGTTTTTGGATTGGACCAACGGTTTGGCCGCCATATTGGATTATATAACAAATTATTTACAGTGTTTATCTTGAAGAGTTTTGAATCAATCCAGGTGAAATTTGCTGAGAATGGAGAACGGATCCATTCAAATAGACTGTGCAAAAATCATAAATTACTGATGATAAATTATAGCAAAATTTGAATATAAAATTTGTGACGTCATCTAAATTTGGCTTAAATGGTGATAACTTGTAATTCATCTTACCGATTGCTATAAAACTTGGTACGTATGATGTTCTTCTTAAGAACTACTGATAGAAGACGCCATAAAACTCAAGGTCAAGTCAAATGACCTTGACGCCATTTTGAATATTTGTAAATTTTGGCGAGGCATATCTTAGTTGTTTATTAATATAGAGTTGCGCCGATTTTACAGTTAGATAGACAGCAATGCTCTGCATTTATAGTATGCCCAGGATTTTGGATTGGACCAACGGTCTGGCCGCCATATTGGATTATATAACAAATCATTTACATTGATTATCTTGCTGAGTTTTAATTGGATCAAGTCAAAATTCACTGAATATCGAGAACTGATGCATTGAAATAGACTGTGCAAAAATAACACATTATTGATGATAAATTAGAGCAGAATTTGATTGGTGACGTCATATAAAATTTACTTAAATGCTGTTAACTTGTAATCTTTTTTACCGATTGTAATAAAACTTGGTTAATATAATGTTCTTTTTAAGACCTAATGCTATATGACTTCACAAGACTCAGGTTCAAGTCAAGTCACGTGACCTTGACGCCATTTTGAATATTTTAAAACTTTGACGAGCTATATCTTAGTTGGTTATTGATATTCAGTCCTCTTTAAAATCTGGCAAAAACCGTTGATGAACTTAGTGTGTATTTCGATGAGAAGGATGAAAATAAATGTAATGCACCAGCGATTGTTCCCATTGTCAAAGGACCCCGGTATCGCTGCTTTAGCAGCTTTAATTATTATTATTATTATTATTTTTATTATTATTCCACCCTACTTTTTCCTTTCTGTGGGGAAAACCATTAAAGCAAAAGTAATGAAACTTCGTCATTAGTCCTAATATGATACGGGACAAATTATAATGAAAAAAAATTTGGATGATGTTACATAATATGGCGGCCATTTTGAATGCTGCTGAAAACCTTTAAAAAACTTCTCTTAAAAAACGGCTGGAGCGATTGAGCTAAAATTTGTTATACATGTATTACATACACAGGCCTACCAAAATAAGTCAAACCAGCAAGATCGGACAAAATTTATAGCAGACTTTGATTGGTCAAAATTATTACGTCATCTAAATTTTACTTAAATGCTGATAACTTGAAAACTAATTGATCGATTTTAAAAAAACTTGGTATATCTGATGTTGTCCTTAAAACCTACTGATGTCTTACGTCACTAGGCTCAAGGTCAAGTCACGTGACCTTGACGCCATTTTGAATATTTTAAAACTTTGACGAGCCATATCTCAGTTGTTTATTAAAAGAGAATGTCACTGATTTCATGTTTAGATAGACAGCAATGTTCTGCATTTGAAGTGCGCTGACCATTTTTGGATTGGACCAATGGTTTGGCCGCCATATTGGATTATAAAACAAATCATTTACAGTGTTTATCTTGAAGAGTTTTAAATGGATCCAGGTGAAATTTGCTGAGTATGGAGAACTGATGCATTCTAATAGACTGTGCAAAAACCATAAATTACTGACGGTAAATTATAGCAAAATTTGAATATAAAATTTGTGACGTCATCTAAATTTTGCTTAAATGGTGATAACTTGTAATCTCTTTTACCGATTGCTATAAAACTTGGTACGTATGATGTTCTCCTTAAGAACTACTGATGTAAGACGCAATAAAACTCAAGGTCAAGTCAAATGACCTTGACGCCATTTTGAATATTTGTAAATTTTGGCGAGGCATATCTTAGTTGATTATTAATATAGAGTTGCGCCGATTTTACAGTTAGATAGACAGCAATGCTCTGCATTTATAGTATGCCCATGATTTTGGATTGGACCAACGGTCTGGCCGCCATATTGGATTATAAAACAAATCATTTACATTGATTATCTTGCTGAGTTTTAATTCCATCAAGTCAAAATTCACTAAATATCGAGAACTGATGCATTGAAATAGACTGTGCAAAAATAACACATTACTGATGATAAATTATAGCAGAATTTGATTGGTGACGTCATATAAAATTTACTTAAATGCTGTTAACTTGTAATCTATTTTACCGATTGTAATAAAACTTGGTTAGCATAATGTTCTTTTTAAGACCTAATGCTATATGACTTCACAAGACTCAGGGTCAAGTCAAGTCACGTGACCTTGACGCCATTTTGAATATTTTAAAACTTTGACGACCTATATCTTAGTTGGTTATTGATATTCAGTCCTCTTTAAAATCTGACGAAAACCGTTGATGAACTTAGTGTGTATTTCGATGAGAAGGATGAAAATAAATGTAATGCGCGAGCGATTGTTGCCATTGTCAAGGGACCCCGGTATCGCTGCTTTAGCAGCTTTAATTATTATTATTTTTATTATTTTTCCACCCTACTTTTTCCTTTCTCAAGGGAAAACCATTCAAGCAAGAGTAATGAAACTTTGTCATTAGTCCTAATATAATAAGGGACAAATTTGAATGAAAAAAAATTTAAATGATGTTACATAATATGGCGGCCATTTTGAATGCTGCTGAAAACATTTAAAAAACTTCTTTAAAAAAATGGCTGCACCGATTGAGCTAAAATTTGTTATACATGTACTACATACACAGGCCTACAAAAATAAGTCAAACCAGCTAGATCAGACAAAATTTATAGCAGACTTTGATTGGTCAAAATTATTACGTCATCTAAATTTTACTTAAATGCTGATAACTTGAAATCTAATTGATCGATTGTAACAAAACTTTGTACGTATGATGTTCTCCTCAAGCCCTATTGACTTCTGAAGTTACAAGGCTCAAGGTCAAGTCACGTGACCTTGACGCCATTTTGAATATTTTAAAACTTTGACGAGCCATATCTCAGTTGTTTATTAAAATAGAATGTCGCTGATTTCATGTTTAGATAGACAGCAATGTTCTGCATTTGAAGTGCGCTAACCATTTTTGGATGGGACCAACGGTTTGGCCGCCATATTGGATTATAAAACAAATCATTTACAGTGTTTATCTTGAAGAGTTTTGAATGGATCCAGGTGAGATTCGCTGAGTATAGAGAACTGATGCATTCAAAAAGACTGTGCAAAAATCATAAATTACGGATGATAAATTATAGCAAAATTTGAATATAAAATTTGTGACGTCATCTAAATTTTGCTTAAATGGTGATAACTTGTAATCTATTTTACCGATTGCTATAAAACTTGGTATGTATGATGTTCTCCTTGAGAACTACTGACGTAAGACGCCATAAAACTCAAGGTCAAGTCACATGACCTTGACGCCATTTTGAATATTTGTAAATTTTGGCGAGGCATATCTTAGTTGTTTATTAATATAGAGTTGCGCCGATTTCAAAGTTAGATAGACAGCAATGCTCTGCATTTATAGTATGCCCAGGATTTTGGATTGGACCAGCGGTCTAGCCGCCATATTGGATTACATAACCAATCATTTACATTGATTATCTTGATGCGTTTTAATTAGATCAAGTCGAAAATCGTTGAGTATCGAGAACATGCATTCAAAAAGACTACGCAAAAATAAAACATTACTGATGATGAATTATAGTAGAATTTGATTGGTCAAATTTATGACGTCATCTAAAATTTACTTAAATACTGTTAACTTGTAATCTATTTTACAAATTGTCATAAAACTTGGTTAGCATGATGTTCTTTTTAAGACCTAATGCTATATGACTTCACAAGACTCAGGCTCAAGTTAAGTCTCGTGACCTTGACGCCATTTTAAATATTTTAAAACTTTGACGAGCTATATCTTAGTTGGTTATTGATATTCAGTCCTCTTTAAAATCTGACGAAAACCGTTGATGAACTTAGTGTGTATTTCGATGAGAAGGATGAAAATAAATGTAATGCGCGAGCGATTGTTGCCATTGTCGAGGGACCCCGGTATCGCTGCTTTAGCAGCTTTAATTATTATTATTTTTATTATTTTTCCACCCTACTTTTTCCTTTCTCAAGGGAAAACCATTCAAGCAAGAGTAATGAAACTTTGTCATTAGTCCTAATATAATAAGGGACAAATTTGAATGAAAAAAAATTTAAATGATGTTACATAATATGGCGGCCATTTTGAATGCTGCTGAAAACATTTAAAAAACTTCTTTAAAAAAATGGCTGCACCGATTGAGCTAAAATTTGTTATACATGTACTACATACACAGGCCTACAAAAATAAGTCAAACCAGCTAGATCAGACAAAATTTATAGCAGACTTTGATTGGTCAAAATTATTACGTCATCTAAATTTTACTTAAATGCTGATAACTTGAAATCTAATTGATCGATTGTAACAAAACTTTGTACGTATGATGTTCTCCTCAAGCCCTATTGACTTCTGAAGTTACAAGGCTCAAGGTCAAGTCACGTGACCTTGACGCCATTTTGAATATTTTAAAACTTTGACGAGCCATATCTCAGTTGTTTATTAAAATAGAATGTCGCTGATTTCATGTTTAGATAGACAGCAATGTTCTGCATTTGAAGTGCGCTAACCATTTTTGGATGGGACCAACGGTTTGGCCGCCATATTGGATTATAAAACAAATCATTTACAGTGTTTATCTTGAAGAGTTTTGAATGGATCCAGGTGAGATTCGCTGAGTATAGAGAACTGATGCATTCAAAAAGACTGTGCAAAAATCATAAATTACGGATGATAAATTATAGCAAAATTTGAATATAAAATTTGTGACGTCATCTAAATTTTGCTTAAATGGTGATAACTTGTAATCTATTTTACCGATTGCTATAAAACTTGGTATGTATGATGTTCTCCTTGAGAACTACTGACGTAAGACGCCATAAAACTCAAGGTCAAGTCACATGACCTTGACGCCATTTTGAATATTTGTAAATTTTGGCGAGGCATATCTTAGTTGTTTATTAATATAGAGTTGCGCCGATTTCAAAGTTAGATAGACAGCAATGCTCTGCATTTATAGTATGCCCAGGATTTTGGATTGGACCAACGGTCTGGTCGCCATATTGGATTATATAACAAATCATTTACATTGATTATCTTGCTGAGTTTTAATTGAATCAAGTCAAAATTCACTGAATGTCGAGAACTGATGCATTGAAATAGACTATGCAAAAATAACACATTACTGATGATAAATTATAGCAGAATTTGATTGGTGACGTCATATAAAATTGACTTAAATGCTGACGAAAACCGTTGATGAACTTGGTGTGTATTTTGATGAGAAGGATGAAAATAAATGTAATGCGCCAGCGATTGTTCCCATTATCAAGGGACCCCGGTATCGCTGCTTTAGCAGCTTTAATTAGGGGTCCCGCAAGATTCCTGCGGGATCCCTATTGAAATCGTTAAGATTATTATTATTATTATTTTTATTATTATTCCACCCTACTTTTTCCTTTCTGTAGAGAAAGCCATTCAAGCAAGAGTAATGAAACTTCGCCATTAGTCCTAATATGATACGGGACAAATTCTAATGAAAAAAAATTTCAATGATGTTACATAATATGGCGGCCATTTTGAATGCTGCTGAAAACCTTTAAAAACTTCTCTTACAAAACGGCTACATAGATTGAGCTAAAATTTGTTATACATGCACTACATACAAAGGCCTACAAAAATAAGCCAAACAAGCAAGATCGGATAAAATTTATAGCAGACTTTGATTGGTCAAAATTATTACGTCATCTAAATTTTACTTAAATGCTGATAACTCGAATTCCAATTGATCGATTACAACCAAACTTTGTACGTTTGATGTTCTCCTTAAGCCCCACTGACGTCTGATGTTACAAGGCTCAACGTCAAGTCACGTGACCTTGAGGCCATTTTGAATATTTTAAAATTTTGACGAGTCATATCTTAGTTGTTTATTAAAATAGAATGACGCTGATTTCATATTTAGATAGACAGCAATGTTCTGCATTTGGAGTATGCCAACGGTTTTTGGATTGGACCAACGGTTTGGCCACCATATTGGATTATATAACAATTCATTTAAAGTGTGTATCTTGAAGAGTTTTAAATGGATCCAGGTGAAATTCGCTGTGTATGGAGAACAGATGCATTCAAATAGACTGTGCAAAAATCGTAAATTTCTGATGATTAATTATAGCAAAATTTGAATATAAAATTTGTGACGTCATCTAAATTTTGCTTAAATGGTGATAACTTGTAATCTATTTTACCGATTGCTAAAAAACTTGGTACGTATGATGTTCTCCTTAAGAACTACTGATGTAAGACGCCATAAAACTCAAGGTCAAGGCAAATGACCTTGGCGCCATTTTGAATATCTGTAAATTTTGACGAGACATATCTTAGTTCTTTATTAATATAGAATAGCGCTGATTTTACAGTTAGATAGACAGCAATGCTCTGCATTTATAGTGTGCCAATGATTTTAGATTGGACCAGCGGTCTGGCCGCCATATTGGATTACATAACAAATCATTTACATTGAATATCTTGATGAGTTTTAATTGGATCAAGTCGAAATCCGCTGAGTATCGAGAACTGATGCATTCAAATAGACTACGCAAAAATAAAACATTACTGATGATGAATTATAGTAGAATTTGATTGGTTAAATTTATGACGTCATCTAAAATTTACTTAAATGCTGTTAACTTGCAATCTATTTTACCGATTTTAATAAAACTTGGTTAGTATAATGTTCTTTTTAAGTTCTAATGCTATATGACTTCACAAGACTCAGGGTCAAGTCAAGTCACGTGACCTTGACGCCATTTTAAATATTTTGAAACTTTGACGAGCTATATTCAGTCCTCTTTAAAATCTGACAAAAACGGTGGATGAACTTAGTGTGTATTTCGATGAGAAGGATGAAAATAAATGTAATGCGCCAGCGATTGTTCCCATTATCAAGGGACCCCGGTATCGCTGCTTTAGCAGCTTTAATTATTATTAGGGGTCCCGCAAGATTCCTGCGGGATCCCTTTTGAAATCGTTAGGATTATTATTATTATTATTATTATTATTTTTATTATTATTCCACCCTACTTTTTCCTTTCTGTGGGGAAAACCATTAAAGCAAAAGTAATGAAACTTCGTCATTAGTCCTAATATGATACGGGACAAATTATAATGAAAAAAAATTTGGATGATGTTACATAATATGGCGGCCATTTTGAATGCTGCTGAAAACCTTTAAAAAACTTCTCTTAAAAAACGGCTGGAGCGATTGAGCTAAAATTTGTTATACATGTATTACATACACAGGCCTACCAAAATAAGTCAAACCAGCAAGATCGGACAAAATTTATAGCAGACTTTGATTGGTCAAAATTATTACGTCATCTAAATTTTACTTAAATGCTGATAACTTGAAAACTAATTGATCGATTTTAAAAAAACTTGGTATATCTGATGTTGTCCTTAAAACCTACTGATGTCTTACGTCACTAGGCTCAAGGTCAAGTCACGTGACCTTGACGCCATTTTGAATATTTTAAAACTTTGACGAGCCATATCTCAGTTGTTTATTAAAAGAGAATGTCACTGATTTCATGTTTAGATAGACAGCAATGTTCTGCATTTGAAGTGCGCTGACCATTTTTGGATTGGACCAATGGTTTGGCCGCCATATTGGATTATAAAACAAATCATTTACAGTGTTTATCTTGAAGAGTTTTAAATGGATCCAGGTGAAATTTGCTGAGTATGGAGAACTGATGCATTCTAATAGACTGTGCAAAAACCATAAATTACTGACGGTAAATTATAGCAAAATTTGAATATAAAATTTGTGACGTCATCTAAATTTTGCTTAAATGGTGATAACTTGTAATCTCTTTTACCGATTGCTATAAAACTTGGTACGTATGATGTTCTCCTTAAGAACTACTGATGTAAGACGCAATAAAACTCAAGGTCAAGTCAAATGACCTTGACGCCATTTTGAATATTTGTAAATTTTGGCGAGGCATATCTTAGTTGATTATTAATATAGAGTTGCGCCGATTTTACAGTTAGATAGACAGCAATGCTCTGCATTTATAGTATGCCCATGATTTTGGATTGGACCAACGGTCTGGCCGCCATATTGGATTATAAAACAAATCATTTACATTGATTATCTTGCTGAGTTTTAATTCCATCAAGTCAAAATTCACTAAATATCGAGAACTGATGCATTGAAATAGACTGTGCAAAAATAACACATTACTGATGATAAATTATAGCAGAATTTGATTGGTGACGTCATATAAAATTTACTTAAATGCTGTTAACTTGTAATCTATTTTACCGATTGTAATAAAACTTGGTTAGCATAATGTTCTTTTTAAGACCTAATGCTATATGACTTCACAAGACTCAGGGTCAAGTCAAGTCACGTGACCTTGACGCCATTTTGAATATTTTAAAACTTTGACGACCTATATCTTAGTTGGTTATTGATATTCAGTCCTCTTTAAAATCTGACGAAAACCGTTGATGAACTTAGTGTGTATTTCGATGAGAAGGATGAAAATAAATGTAATGCGCGAGCGATTGTTGCCATTGTCAAGGGACCCCGGTATCGCTGCTTTAGCAGCTTTAATTATTTTTATTATTATTCCACCCTACTTTTTCCTTTCTGTAGGGAAAACCATTCAAGCAAAAGTAATGAAACTTCGTCATTAATCCTAATATGATAAAGGACAAATTTTAATGAAAAAAAATTCGGATGATGTTACATAATATGGCGGCCATTTTGAATGCTGCTGAAAACCTTAAAAAAACTTCTTTTAAAAAACGGCTTCAGCGATTGAGCTAAAATTTGTTATACATGTACTACATACACAGGCCTACAAAAGTAAGTCAAACCAGCAAGATCGGAGAAAATTTATAGCAGACTTTGATTGGTCAAAATTATTACGTCATCTAAATTTTACCTAAATGCTGATAACTTGAAATCTAATTGATCGATTGTAACAAAACTTTGTACGTATGATGTTCTCTTTAAGCCCTACTGATGTATGACGTCACAGGGCTGAAGGTCAAGTCATGTGACCTTGACGCCATTTTGAATATTTTAAAACTTTGACGAGCCATATCTCAGTTGTTTATCAAAATAGAATGTTGCTGATTTCATGTGTAGATAGACAGCAATGTTCTGCATTTGAAGTGCGCTAACCATTTTTGGATTGGACCAACGGTTTGGCCGCCATATTGGATTATATAACAAATCATTTACAGTGTTTATCTTGCAGAGTTTTGAATGGATCCAGGTGAAATTCGCTGAGAATGGAGAACCGATGCATTCAAATAGACTGTGCAAAAATCATGAATTATGGATCATAAATTATAGCAAAATTTGAATATAAAATTTGTGACGTCATCTAAATTTTGCTTAAATGGTGATAACTTGTAATCTATTTTACCGATTGCTATAAAACTTGGTATGTATGATGTTCTCCTTAAGAACTACTAAAGTAAGACGCCATAAAACTCAAGGTCAAGTCACATGACCTTGACGCCATTTTGAATATTTGTAAATTTTGGCGAGGTATATCTTAGCTGTTTATTAATATAGAGTTGCGCCGATTTTACAGTTTGATAGACAGCAATGCTCTGCATTTATAGTATGCCCAGGATTTTGGATTGGACTAACGGTCTGGCCGCCATATTGGATTATATAACAAATCATTTACATTGATTATCTTGTTGAATTTTAATTGGATCAAGTCAAAATTCACTGAATATCGAGAACTGATGCATTGAAATAGACTGTGCAAAAATAACACATTATTGATGATAAATTAGAGCAGAATTTGATTGGTGACGTCATATAAAATTTACTTAAATGCTGTTAACTTGTAATCTATTTTACCGATTGTAATAAAACTTGGTTAATATAATGTCCTTGTTAAGACCTAATGCTATATGACTTCACAAGACTCAGAGTCAAGTCAAGTCACGTGACCTTGACGCCATTTTGAATATTTTAAAACTTTGACGAGCTATATCTTAGTTGGTTATTGATATTCAGTCCTCTTTAAAATCTGGCAAAAACCGTTGATGAACTTAGTGTGTATTTCGATGAGAAGGATGAAAATAAATGTAATGCACCAGCGATTGTTCCCATTGTCAAGGGACCCCGGTATCGCTGCTTTAGCAGCTTTAATTAGGGGTCCCGCAAGATTCCTGCGGGATCCCTATTGAAATTGTTAAGATTATTATTAGGGGTCCCGCAAGATTCCTGCGGGATCCCTATTGAAATCGTTAAGATTATTATTAGGGGTCCCGCAAGATTCCTGCGGGATCCCTTTTGAAATCGTTAAGATTATTATTATTAGGGGTCCCGCAAGATTCCTGCGGGATCCCTATTGAAATCGTTAAGATTATTATTATTATTATTATTTTTATTATTTTTCCACCCTACTTTTTCCTTTCTGTAGAGAAAACCATTAAAGCAAGAGTACTGAAACTTGGTCATTAGTCCTAATATGATACGGGACAAATTCTAATTAAAAAAAATTTGGATGGTGTTACATAATATGGCGGCCATTTTGAATGCTGCCGAAAACCTTTAAAAAACTTCTTTTAAAAAACGGCTGCACCGATTGAGCTGAAATTTGTTATACATGTACTACATACACAGACCTACAAAAATAAGTCAAACCAGCAAGATCCGATAAAATTTATAGCAGACTTTGATTGGTCAAATTTATTACGTCATCTAAACTTTACTTAAATGCTGATAACTTGAAATCTGATTGACAGATTTTAATAAAACTTGGTATGTATGATGTTCTCCTTAAGACCTACTGATGTCTTACGTCAAAAGGCTCAAGGTCAAGTCACGTGACCTTGACGCCATTTTGAATATTTTAAAACTTTGACGAGCCATATCTCAGTTGTTTATTAAAATAGAATGTCGATGATTTCATGTTTAGATAGACAGCAAAGTTCTGCATTTGAAGTGCGCTGACCATTTTTGGATTGGACCAACGGTTTGGCCGCCATATTGGATTATATAACAAATCATTTACAGTGTTTATCTTGAAGAGTTTTGAATGGATCCAGGTGAAATTCCCTGAGTATGGAGAACCGATGCATTCAAATAGACTGTGCAAAAATCATAAATTACTGATGATAATTTATAGCAAAATTTGAATATAAAATTTGTGACGTCATTAAAATTTGGCTTAAATGGTGATAACTTGTAATCTTTTTTACCGATTGCTATAAAACTTGATACGTATGATGTTCTCCTTAAGAACTACTGATGTAAGTCGCCATAAAACTCAAGGTCAAGTCAAATGACCTTGGCGCCATTTTGAATATTTGTAAATTTTGACGAGGCATATCTTAGTTGTTTATTAATGTAGAATAGTGCTCATTTTACAGTTAGATAGACAGCAATGCTCTGCATGTATAGTGTGCCCATGGTTTTGGATTGGATCAGCGGTCTGGCCGCCATATTGGATTACATAATAAATCATTTACATTAATTATCTTGATGAGTTTTAATTGGAGCAAGTCGAAATTCGCTGAGTATCGAGAACTGATGCATTCAAAAAGACTACGCCAAAAAAAAACATTACTGATGATGAATTATAGTAGAATTTGATTGGTCAAACTTATGACGTCATCTAAGATTTACTTAAATGCTCTTAACTTGTAATCTATTTTACCGATTGTAATAAAACTTGGTTAATATAATGTTCTTTTTAAGACCTAATGCTATATGACTTCACAAGACTCGAGGTCAAGTCAAGTCACGTGACCTTGACGCCATTTTAAATATTTTAAAACTTTGACGAGCTATATCTTAGTTGGTTATTGATGTTCAGTCCTCTTTAAAATCTGACCAAACCCGTTGATGAACTTAGTGTGTATTTCGATGAGAAGGATTAAAATAAATGTAATGCGCATGCGATTGTATCCATTATCAAGGGACCCCGGTATCGCTGCTTTAGCAGCTTTAATTATTTTTATTATTATTCCACCCTACTTTTTCCATTCTGTAGGGAAAACCATTCAAGCGAAAGTAATGAAACTTCGTCAATAGTCCTAATATGATACGGGACAAATTCTAATGAAAAAAAATTTGGATGATGTTACATAATATGGCGGCCATTTTGAATGCTGCTGAAAACCTTTAAAAAACTTCTTTTAAAAAACGGCTGGAGCGATTGAGCTAAAATTTGTTATACATGTACTACAAACACAGGCCTACAAAAATAAGTCAAACCAGCAAGATCAGACAAAATTTATAGCAGACTTTGATTTGTCAAAATTATTACGTCATCTAAATTTTACTTAAATGCTGATAACTTGAAAACTAATTGATCGATTTTAATAAAACTTGGTATATATGATGTTCTCCTTAAGACCTACTGATGTCTTACGTCACAAGGCTCAAGGTCAAGTCACGTGACCTTGACGCCATTTTGAATATTTCAAAACTTTGACGAGCCATATCTCAGTTGTTTATTAAAATAGAATGTCGCTGATTTCATGGTTAGATAGACAGCAATGTTCTGCATTTGAAGTGCGCTGACCATTTTTGGATTGGACCAATGGTTTGGCCGCCATATTGGATTATATAACAAATCATTTACAGTGTTTATCTTGAAGAATTTTAAATGGATCCAGGTGAAATTTGCCGAGTATGGAGAACCGATGCATTCAAATAGACTGTGCAAAAATCATAAATTACTGATGATAAATTATGGCAAAATTTGAATATAAAATTTGTGACGTCATCTAAATTTTGCTTAAATGGTGATAACTTGTAATCTATTTTACCGATTGCTATAAAACTTGGTACGTATAATGTTCTCCTTAAGAACTTCTGATGTAAAACGCCATGAAACTCAAGGTCAAGTCAAATGACCTTGGCGCCATTTTGAATATTTGTAAATTTTGACGAGGCATATCATAGTTGTTTATTAATATAGAATAGTGCTCATTTTACAGTTAGATAGACAGCAATGCTCTGCATTTATAGTGTGCCCATGATTTTGGTTTGTACCAGCGGTCTGGGCGCCATATTGGATTACATAACAAATCATTTACATTGATTATCTTGATGAGTTTTAATTGGATCAAGTCGAAATTTGCTGAGTATCGAGAACTGATGCATTGAAATAGACTGTACAAAAATAACACATTACTGATGATAAATTATAGCAGAATTTGATAGGTGACGTCATATAAAATGTACTTAAATGCTGTTAACTTGTAATCTATTTTACCGATTGTAATAAAACTTGGTTAATATAATGTTCTTTTTAAGACCTAATGCTATATGACTTCACAAGACTCAGGGTCAAGTCAAGTCACGTGACCTTGACGCCATTTTGAATATTTTAAAACTTTGACGAGCTATATCTTAGTTGGTTATTGATATTCAGTCCTCTTTAAAATCTGACAAAAACCGTTGATTAACTTAGTGTGTATTTCGATGAGAAGGATGAAAATAAATGTAATGCGCGAGCGATTGTTGCCATTGTCAAGGGACCCCGGTATCGCTGCTTTAGCAGCTTTAATTAGGGGTCCCGCAAGATTCCTGCGGGATCCCTTTTGAAATCGTTAGGATTATTATTATTAGGGGTCCCGCAAGATTCCTGCGGGATCCCTTTTGAAATCGTTAAGATTATTATTATTATTTTTATTATTTTTCCACCCTACTTTTTCCTTTCTCAAGGGAAAACCATTTAAGCAAAAGTAATGAAACTTTGCCATTAGTCCTAATATGATAAGGGACAAATTTTAATGAAAAAAAATTTGGATGATGTTACATAATATGGCGGCCATTTTGAATGCTGCTGAAAACCTTTAAAAAACTTCTTGTCAAAAACGGCTGCAGCGATTGAGCTAAAATTTGTTATACATGTACTACATACACAGGCCTACAACAATAAGTCAAACCAGCAAGATCGGATAAAATTTATAGCAGACTTTGATTGGTCAAAATTATTACGTCATCTAAATTTTACTTAAATGCTGATAACTTGAAATCTAATTGATCGATTGTAAAAAAACTTGGTACGTATGATGTTCTCCTTAAGCCTTACTGACATGTGACGTCACAACGCTCAAGAACAAGTCACGTGACCTTGACGCCATTTTGAATATTTTACAACTTTGACGAGCCATATCTCAGTTGTTTATTAAAATAGAATGTCGCTGATTTCATGTTTAGATAGACAGCAATGTTCTGCATTTGAAGTGCGCTGACCATTTTTTGATTGGACCAACGGTTTGGCCGCCATATTGGATTATATAACAAATCATTTACAGTGTTTATCTTGAAGAGTTTTGAATGAATCCAGGTGAAATTTGCTGAAAATGGAGAACCGATCCATTCAAATAGACTGTGCAAAAATCATAAATTACTGATGATAAATTATAGCAAAATTTGAATATAAAATTTGTGACGTCATCTAAATTTTGCTTAAATGGTGATAACTTATAATCTATTTTACCGATTGCTATAAAACTTGGTACGCTCGATGTTCTCCTTAAGAACTACTGATGTAAGACGCCATAAAACTCAAGGTCAAGTCAAATGACCTTGGCGCCATTTTGAATATTTGTAAATTTTGACGAGGCATATCTTAGTTGTTTATTAATATAGAATAGCGCTGATTTTACAGTTAGATAGACAGCAATGCTCTGCATTTATAGTGTGCCAATGAAGTTGGATTGGACCAGCGGTCTAGCCGCCATATTGGATTACATAACAAATCATTTACATTGATTATCTTGATGCGTTTTAATTGGATCAAGTCGAAAATCGCTGAGTATCGAGAACTGATGCATTCAAAAAGACTACGCAAAAATAAAACATTACCAATGATGAATTATAGTAGAATTTGATTGGTCAAATTTATGACGTCATCTAAAGTTTACTTAAATGCTGTTAACTTGTAATCTATTTTACCGATTGTAATAAAACTTGGTTAGCATAATGTTCTTTTTAAGACTTAATGTTATATGACTTCACAAGACTCAGGGTCAAGTCAAGTTACGTGACCTTGACGCCATTTTGAATATTTTAAAACTTTGACTAGCTATATCTTAGTTGGTTATTGATATTCAGTCCTCTTTAAAATCTGACAAAAACCGTTGATGAACTTAGTGTGTATTTCGATGAGAAGGATGAAAATAAATGTAATGCGCCAGCAATTGTTCCCATTATCAAGGGACCCCGGTATCGCTGCTTTAGCAGCTTTAATTATTATTAGGGGTCCCGCAAGATTCCTGCGGGATCCCTATTGAAATCGTTAAGATTATTATTATTATTATTATTATTATTTTTATTATTATTCCACCCTACTTTTTCCTTTCTCAAGGGAAAACCATTCAAGCAAGAGTAATGAAACTTTGCCATTAGTCCTAATATGATACGGGACAAATTCTATTGAAAAAAATTTTGGATGATGTTACATAATATGGCGGCCATTTTGAATGCTGCTGAAAACCTTTAAAAAACTTCTTTTAAAAAACGGCTGCACCGATTGAGCTAAAATTTGTTATACATGTACTACATACACATACCTACAAAAATAAGTCAAACCAGCAAGATCGGATAAAATTTATAGCAGACTTTGATTGGTTAAAATTATTACGTCATCTAAATTTTACTTTAATGCTGATAACTTGAAATCTGATTGACAGATTTTAATAAAATTTAGTATGTATGATGTTCACCTTAAGATCTACTGATGTCTTACATCACAAAGCTCAAGGTCAAGTCACGTGACCTTGACGCCATTTTGAATATTTTAAAAATTTGACGAGCCATATCTCAGTTGTTTATTAAAATAGAATGGCGCTGATTTCATATTTAGATAGACAGAATTGTTGTGCATTTGAAGTATGCCAACCAATTTTGGATTGGACCAACGGTTTGGCCGCCATATTGGATTATGTAACAAATCATTTACAGTGTTTATCTTGAAAAGTTTTGAATGAATCCAGGTAAAATTTGTTGAGTATGGAGAACCGATGCATTCAAACAGACTGTGCAAAAATCATAAATTACGGATGATAAATTATAGCAAAATTTAAATATAAAATTTGTGACGTCATCTAAATTTTGCTTAAATGGTGATTACTTGTAATCTATTTTATCGATGGCTATAAAACTTACTACGTATGATGTTCTCCATAAGAACTACTGATGTAAGACGCCATAAAGCTCAAGGTCAAGTCAAATGACCTTGACGCCATTTTGAATATTTGTAAATTTTGACGAGGCATATCTTAGTTGTTTATTAATCTAGAATAGCGCTGATTTTACAGTTAGATAGACAGCAATGCTCTGCATTTATAGTGTGCCCATGATTTTGGATTGGACCAGCGGCCTGGCCGCCATATTGGATTACATAACAAAATGTTTACATTGATTATCTTGATGAGTTTTAATTGGATCAAGTCCAAATTCGCTGAGTATCGAGAACTGATGCATTCAAAAAGACTACGCAAAAATAAAACAATACTGATGATGAATTATAGTAGAATTTGATTGGTCAAATTTATGTCGTCATCTAAAATTTACTTAAATGCTGTTAACTTGTAATCTATTTTAACGATTGTAATAAAACTTTTTCCTTTCTGTAGAGAAAACCATTAAAGCAAGAGTACTGAAACTTGGTCATTAGTCTTAATATGATAGGGGACAAATTCTAATGAAAAACATTTCGGATGATGTTACATAATATGGCGGCCATTTTGAATGCTGCTGAAAACCTTTAAAAAACTTCTTTTAAAAAACGGCTGCACCGATTGAGCTAAAATTTGTTATACATGTACTACATACACAGGCCTACAAAAATAAGTCAAACCAGCAAGATCGGATAAAATTTATAGCAGACTTTGATTGGTCAAAATTATTACGTCATCTAAATTTTACTTAAATGCTGATAACTTGAAATCTAATTGATCGATTGTAACAAAACTTTGTACGTATGATGTTCTCCTTAAGCCCTATTGATTTCTGACGTCACAAGCCTCAAGGTCAAGTCACGTGACCTTGACGCCATTTTGAATATTTTAAAACTTTGACGAGCCATATCTTAGTTGTTTATTAAAATAGAATGTCGCTGATTTCATGTTTAGATAGACAGCAATGTTCTGCATTTGAAGTGCGCTAACCATTTTTGGATTGGACCAACGGTTTGGCCGCCATATTGGATTATATAACAAATCATTTACAGTGTTTATCTTGAAGAGTTTTGAACGGATCCAGGTGAAATTCGCTTAGTATGGAGAACCGATGCATTCAAATAGACTGTGCAAAAATCATAAATTACGGATGATAAATTATAGCAAAATTTGAATATAAAATTTGTGACATCATCTAAATTTTGCTTAAATGGTGATAACTTGTAATCTATTTTACCGATTGCTATAAAACTTGGTATGTATGATGTTCTCCTTAAGAACTACTGACTTAAGACGCCATAAAACTCAAGGTCAAGTCACATGACCTTGATGCCATTTTGAATATTTGTAAATTTTGGCGAGGCATATCTTAGTTGTTTATTAATATAGAGTTGCGCCGGTTTTACAGTTAAATAGACTGCAATGCTCTGCATTTATAGAATGTCCAGGATTTTGGATTGGACCAACGGTTTGGCCGCCATATTGGATTATATAACAAATCATTTACATTGATTATCTTGCTGAGTTTTAATTGGATCAAGTCAAAATTCACTGAATATCGAGAACTGATGCATTGAAATAGACTGTGCAAAAATAACACATTACTGATGATAAATCATAGCAGAATTTGATTGGTGACGTCATATAAAATTTACTTAAATGCTGTTAACTTGTAATCTATTTTACCGATTGTAATAAAACTTGGTTAATATAATGTTCTTTTTAAGACCTAATGCTATATGACTTCACAAGACTCAGGGTCAAGTCAAGTCAAGTGACCTTGACGCACTTTTGAATATTTTAAAACTTTGACGAGCTATATCTTAGTTGGTTATTGATATTTAGTCCTCTTTAAAATCTGACAAAAACCGTTGATGAACTTAGTGTGTATTTCGATGAGAAGGATGAAAATAAATGTAATGCGCGAGCGATTGTTGCCATTGTCAAGGGACCCCGGTATCGCTGCTTTAGCAGCTTTAATTAGGGGTCCCGCAAGATTCCTGCGGGATCCCTTTTGAAATCGTTAAGATTATTATTATTATTATTATTATTATTATTATTATTATTATTATTTTTATTATTATTCCACCCTACTTTTTCCTTTCTGTAGGGAAAACCATTAAAGCAAAAGTAATGAAACTTCGTCATTAGTCCTAATATGATACGGGACAAATTCTAATTAAAAAAAATGTTGATGATGTTACATAATATGGCGGCCATTTTGAATGCTGCTGAAAACCTTTAAAAAACTTCTTGTCAAAAACGGCTGCAGCGATTGAGCTAAAATTTGTTATACATGTACTACATACACAGGCCTGCGAAAATAAGTCAAACCAGCAAGATCGGACAAAATTCATAGCAGACTTTGATTGGTCAAAATTATTACGTCATCTAAATTTTACTTAAATGCTGATAACTTGAAATCTAATTGATCGATTGTAACAAAACTTGGTAGGTATGATGTTCTTATTAAGCCCTACTGACGTCTGACGTCACATGGCTCGAGGTCAAGTCACGTGACCTTGACGCCATTTTGAATATATAAAAACTTTGACGAGCCATATCTCAGTTGTTTATTAAAATAGAATTGCGCTGATTTCATGTTTAGATAGACAGCAGTGTTCTGTATTTGAAGTGCGCTAACTATTTTTGGATTGGACCAACGGTTTGGCCGCCATATTGGATTATATAACAAATCATTTACAGTGTTTATCTTGAAGAGTTTTTAATAGCTCCAGGTGAAATTTGCTGAGTATAGAGAACTGATGCATTCAATTAGACTGTGCAAAAATCATAAATTACTGATGATAAATTATAGCAAAATTTGAATATAAAATTTGTGACGTCATCTAAATTTTGCTTAAATGGTGATAACTTGTAATCTATTTTAACGATTGCTATAAAACTTGGTACGTATGATGTTCTCCTTAAGAACTACTGATGTAAGACGCCATAAAACTCAAGGTCAAGTCAAATGACCTTGACGCCATTTTGAATATTTGTAAATTTTGACGAGGCATATCTTAGTTGTTTATTAATATAGAATAGCGCTGGTTTTACAGTTAGATAGACAGCAATGCTCTGCATTTATAGTGTGCCCATGATTTTGGATTGGACCAGCGGTCTGGCCGCCATATTGGATTACATAACAAATCATTTAAATTGATTATCTTAATGAGTTTTAATTGGATCAAGTCGAAATTCGCAGAATATCGAGAACTGATGCATTCAAATAGACTACGCAAAAACAAAACATTACTGATGATAAATTGTAGTAGAATTTGATTGGTCAAATTTATGACGTCATCTAAAATTTAATTAAATGCTGTTAACTTGTAATCTATTTTACGGATTGTAATAAAACTTGGTTAGCATAATGTTTTTTAAGACCTAATGCTATATGACTTCATAAAACTCAAGGTCAAGTCAAGTCACGTGACCTTGACGCCATTTTGAATATTTTAAAACTTTGACGAGCTATATCTTAGTTGGTTATTGGTATTCAGTCCTCTTTAAAATCTGACAAAAACCGTTGATGAACTTAGTGCGTATTTCGATGAGAAGGATGAAAATAAATGTAATGCGCGAGCGATTGTTCCAATTGTCAAGGGACCCCGGTATCGCTGCTTTAGCAGCTTTAATTAGGGGTCCCGCAAGATTCCTGCGGGATCCCTTTTGAAATCGTTAGGATTATTATTATTATTATTATTATTATTTTTATTATTTTTCCACCCTACTTTTTCCTTTCTGAAAGGAAAACCATTCAAGCAAGAATATTGAAACTTAGTCATTAGTCCTAATATGATAAGGGACAAATTCTAATGAAAAAAAAATTGGATGATGTTACATAATATGGCGGCCATTTTGAATGCTGCTGAAAACCTTTAAAAAACTTCTCTTAAAAAACGGCTGCAGCGATTGAGCTAAAATTTGTTATACATGTACTACATACACAGGCCTACCAAAATAAGTCAAACCAGCAAGATCGGACAAACTTTATAGCAGACTTTGATTGGTCAAAATTATTACGTCATCTAAATTTTACTTAAATGCTAATAACTTAAAATCTAATTGATCGATTGTAACAAAACTTGGTACGTATGATGTTCTCCTTAAGACCTACTGATGTCTGACGTCACAAGGCTCAAGGTCAAGTCACGTGACCTTGACGCCATTTTGAATATTTTAAAACTTTGACGAGCCATATCTCAGTTGTTTATTAAAATAGAATGTCGCTGATTTCATGATTAGATAGACAGCAATGTTCTGCATTTGAAGTATGGCAACCAATTTTGGATTGGACCAACGGTTTGGCCGCCATATTGGATTATATAACAAATCATTTACAGTGTTTATCTTGAAGAGTTTTAAATGGATCCAGATGAAATTTGCTGAGTATGGAGAACCGATGCATTCAAATAGACTGTTCAAAAATCATAAATTACTGATGATAAATTATAGCAAAATTTGAATATAAAATTTGTGACGTCATCTAAATTTGGCTTAAATGGTGATAACTTGTAATCTTTTTTACCGATTGCTTTGAAACTTGGTACGTATGATGTTCTCTTTAGGATCTACTGATGACAGGCGCCATAAAACTCGAGGTCAAGTCAAATGACCTTGGCGCCATTTTGAATATTTGTAAATTTTGACGAGGCATATCTTATTTGTTTATTAATATAGAATAGCGCTGATTTTACAGTTAGATAGACAGCAATGCTCTGCATTTATAGTGTGCCAATGATTTTGGTTTGGACCAGCGGTCTGGCCGCCATATTGGATTACATAACAAATCATTTACATTGATTATCTTGATGCGTTTTAATTGGATCAAGTCGAAAATCACTGAGTATCGAGAACTGATGCATTCAAAAAGACTACGCAAAAATTAAACATTACTGATGATGAATTATAGTAGAATTTGATTGGTCAAATTGATGACGTCATCTAAAATTTACTTAAATGCTGTTAACTTGTAATCTATTTTACCGATTGTAATAAAACTTGGTTAGCATAACGTTTTTTTTAAGACCTTATGCTATATGACTTCACAAGACTCAGGGTCAAGTCAAGTCACGTGACCTTGACGCCATTTTGAAAATTTTAAAAATTTGACGAGCTATATCTTAGTTGGTTATTGATATTCAGTCATCTTTAAAATCTGACAAAAACCGTTGATGAACTTAGCGTGTATTTCGATGAGAAGGATGAAAATAAATGTAATGCGCGAGCGATTGTTGCCATTGTCAAGGGACCCCGGTATCGCTGCTTTAGCAGCTTTAATTAGGGGTCCCGCAAGATTCCTGCGGGATCCCTATTGAAATCGTTAAGATTATTATTATTATTTTTATTATTTTTCCACCCTACTTTTTCCTTTCTCAAGGGAAAACCATTCAAGCAAGAGTAATGAAACTTTGTCATTAGTTCTAATATAATAAGGGACAAATTTTAATGAAAAAATTTTTGAATGATGTTACATAATATGGCGGCCATTTTGAATGCTGCTGAAAACCTTTAAAAAACTTCTCTTCCAAAACGGCTGCACCGATTAAGCTAAAATTTGTTATACATGTACTACATACACAGGCCTACAAAAATAAGTCAAACCAGCAAGATCGGATAAAATTTATAGCAGACTTTGATTGGTCAAAATTATGACGTCATCTAAATATTACTTAAATGCTGATAACTTGAAATCTAATTAATCGATTGTAACAAAACTTGGTGGGTATGATGTTCTCCCTAAGCCCTACTGATGTTTGACGTCACAAGGCTGAAGGTCAAGTCACGTGACCTTGACGCCATTTTGAATATTTTAAAATTTTGACGAGCCATATCTCAGTTGTTTATTAAAATAGAATGGCGCTGATTTCATATTTGGATAGACAGCAATGTTGTGCATTTGAAGTATGCCAACCAATTTTGGATTGGACCAACGGTTTGGCCGCCATATTGGATTATATAACAAATCATTTACAGTGTTTATCTTGAAGAGTTTTGAACGGATCCAGGTAAAATTTGCTGAGTATGGAGAACCGATGCATTCAAACAGACTGTGCAAAAATCATTAATTACGGATGATAAATTATAGCAAAATTTGAATATAAAATTTGTGACGTCATCTAAATTTTGCTTAAATGTTGATAACTTGTAATCTATTTTATCGATGGCTATAAAACTTAGTACGTATGATGTTCTCCATAAGAACTACTGATGTAAGACGCCATAAAGCTCAAGGTCAAGTCAAATGACCTTGACGCCATTTTGAATATTTGTAAATTTTGACGTGGCATATCTTAGTTGTTTATTTATATAGAACAGCGCTGATTTTACAGTTAGATAGAGAGCAATACTCTGCATTTATAGTGTGCCCATGATTTTGGATTGGACCAGCGGCCTGGCCGCCATATTGGATTACATAACAAATCGTTTACATTGATTATCTTGATGAGTTTTAATTGGATCAAGTCGAAATTCGCTGAGTATCGAGAACTGATGCATTCAAAAAGACTACGCAAAAATAAAACAATACTGATGATGAATTATAGTAGAATTTGATTGGTCAAATTTATGACGTCATCTAAAATTTATTTAAATGCTGTTAACTTGCAATCTATTTTAACGATTGTAATAGAACTTGGTTAATATAATGTTCTTTTCAAGCCACGTGACCTTGACGCCATTTTGAATATTTTAAAACTTTGACGAGCTATATCTTAGTTAGTTATTGACGTTCAGTCCTCTTTAAAACCTGACCAAACCCGTTGATGAACTTAGTGTGTATTTCAATGAGAAGGATGAAAATAAATGTAATGCGCATGCGATTGTTTCCATTATCAAGGGACCCCGGTATCGCTGCTTTAGCAAAATTATGACGTCATCTAAATATTACTTAAATGCTGATAACTTGAAATCTAATTAATCGATTGTAACAAAACTTGGTGGGTATGATGTTCTCCCTAAGCCCTACTGATGTTTGACGTCACAAGGCTGAAGGTCAAGTCACGTGACCTTGACGCCATTTTGAATATTTTAAAACTTTGACGAGCCATATCTCAGTTGTTTATTAAAATAGAATGGCGCTGATTTCATATTTGGATAGACAGCAATGTTGTGCATTTGAAGTATGCCAACCAATTTTGGATTGGACCAACGGTTTGGCCGCCATATTGGATTATATAACAAATCATTTACAGTGTTTATCTTGAAGAGTTTTGAACGGATCCAGGTAAAATTTGCTGAGTATGGAGAACCGATGCATTCAAACAGACTGTGCAAAAATCATTAATTACGGATGATAAATTATAGCAAAATTTGAATATAAAATTTGTGACGTCATCTAAATTTTGCTTAAATGTTGATAACTTGTAATCTATTTTATCGATGGCTATAAAACTTAGTACGTATGATGTTCTCCATAAGAACTACTGATGTAAGACGCCATAAAGCTCAAGGTCAAGTCAAATGACCTTGACGCCATTTTGAATATTTGTAAATTTTGACGTGGCATATCTTAGTTGTTTATTTATATAGAACAGCGCTGATTTTACAGTTAGATAGACAGCAATACTCTGCATTTATAGTGTGCCCATGATTTTGGATTGGACCAGCGGCCTGGCCGCCATATTGGATTACATAACAAATCGTTTACATTGATTATCTTGATGAGTTTTAATTGGATCAAGTCGAAATTCGCTGAGTATCGAGAACTGATGCATTCAAAAAGACTACGCAAAAATAAAACAATACTGATGATGAATTATAGTAGAATTTGATTGGTCAAATTTATGACGTCATCTAAAATTTATTTAAATGCTGTTAACTTGCAATCTATTTTAACGATTGTAATAGAACTTGGTTAATATAATGTTCTTTTCAAGCCACGTGACCTTGACGCCATTTTGAATATTTTAAAACTTTGACGAGCTATATCTTAGTTAGTTATTGACGTTCAGTCCTCTTTAAAACCTGACCAAACCCGTTGATGAACTTAGTGTGTATTTCAATGAGAAGGATGAAAATAAATGTAATGCGCATGCGATTGTTTCCATTATCAAGGGACCCCGGTATCGCTGCTTTAGCAGCTTTAATTATTATTAGGGGTCCCGCAAGATTCCTGCGGGATCCCTTTTGAAATCGTTAGGATTATTATTATTATTATTTTTATTATTATTCCACCCTACTTTTTCCTTTCTGTGTGGAAAACCATTCAAGCAAAAGTAATGAAACTTCGTCATTAGTCCTAATATGATAGGGGACAAATTCTAATGAAAAAAAATTTGGATGATGTTACATAATATGGCGGCCATTTTGAATGCTGCTGAAAACCTTTAAAAAACTTCTTGTCAAAAACGGCTGCAGCGATTGAGCTAAAATTTGTTAGACATGTACTACATACACAGGCCTACCAAAATAAGTCAAACCAGCAAGATCGGACAAAATTCATAGCAGACTTTGATTGGTCAAAATTATTACGTCATCCAAATTTTACTTAATTGCTGATAACTTGAAATCTAATTGATCGATTGTAACAAAACTTGGTAGGTATGATGTTCTCCTTAAGCCCTATTGACGTCTGACGTCACATGGCTCGAGGTCAAGTCACGTGACCTTGACGCCATTTTGAATATATTAAAACTTTGACGAGCCATATCTCAGTTGTTTATTAAAATAGAATTGCGCTGATTTCATGTTTAGATAGACAGCAGTGTTCTGCATTTGAAGTGCGCTAATCATTTTTGGATTGGACAAACGGTTTGGCCGCCATATTGGATTATATAACAAATCATTTACAGTGTTTATCTTGAAGAGTTTTAAATGGATCCAAGTGAAATTCGCTGAGTATGGAGAACCGATGCATTCAAATAGACTGTGCAAAAATCATGAATTACAGATGATAAATAATAGCAAAATTTGAATATAAAATTTGTGACCTCATCTAAATTTTGCTTAAATGCTTCTTACTTGTAATCTATTTTACCGATTGCTATGAAACTTGGTGCGTATGATGCTCTCCTTAAGAACTACTGATGTAAGACGCCATAAAACTTAAGGTCAAGTCAAATGACCTTGACGCCATTTTGAATATTTGTAAATTTTGACGAGGCATATCTTAGTTGTCTATTAATATAGAATAGCACTGGTTTTACAGTTAGATAGACAGCAATGCTCTGCATTCATAGTGTGCCCATGATTTTGGATTGGACCAGCGGTCTGGCCGCCATATTGGATTACATAACAAATCATTTACATTGATTATCTTGATGAGTTTTAATTGGATCAAGTCGAAATTCACTGAGTATCGTGAACTGATGCATTCAAATAGACTACGCAAAAAAGACATTGCTGATGATGAATTATAGTAGAATTTGATTGGTCAAATTTATGACGTCATCTAAAATTTACTTAAATGCTGTTAACTTGTAATCTATTTTATCGATTGTAATAAAACTTGGTTAGTATAATGTCCTTTTTAAGACCTAATGCTATATGACTTCACAAGACTCAGGGTCAAGTCAAGTCACGTGACCTTGACGCCATTTTGAATATTTTAAAACTTTGACGAGCTATATCTTAGTTGGTTATGGATATTCAGTCCTCTTTAAAATTTGACAAAAACCGTTGATGAACTTAGTGTGTATTTCGATGAGAAGGATGAACATAAATGTAATGCGCCAGCAATTGTTCCCATTATCAAGGGACCCCGGTATCGCTGCTTTAGCAGCTTTAATTATTTTTATTATTATTCCACCCTACTTTTTCCTTTCTGTAGGGAAAACCATTCAAGCAAGAGTAATGAAACTTCGTCATTAGTCCTAATATGACAAGGGACAAATTCTAATGAAAAAAAATTTGGATGATGTTACATAATAGGGCGGCCATTTTGAATGCTGCTGAAAACCTTTAAAAAACTTCTCTTAAAAAACGCCTGCAGCGATTGAGCTAAAATTTGTTATACATGTACTACATACACAGGCCTACCAAAATAAGTCAAACCAGCAAGATCGGACAAAATTTATAGCAGACTTTGATTGGTCAAAATTATTACGTCATCTAAATTTTACTTAAATGCTAATAACTTGCAATCTAATTGATCGATTGTAACAAAACTTAGTAGGTATGATGTTCTCCTTAAGACCTACTGATGTCTGACGTCACAAGGCTCAAGGTCAAGTCACGTGACCTTGACGCCATTTTGAATATTTTAAAACTTTGACGAGCCATATCTCAGTTGTTTATTAAAATAGAATGTCGCTGATTGCATGATTAGATAGACAGCAATGTTCTGCATTTGAAGTGCGCTGACCATTTTTGGATTGGACCAACGGTTTGGCCGCCATATTGGATTATATAACAAATCCTTTACAGTGTTTATGTTGAAGAGTTTTAAATGGATCCAGGTGAAATTTGCTGAGTATGGAGAACCGATGCATTCAAATAGACTGTGCAAAAATCATAAATTACTGATGATAAATTATAGCAAAATTTGAATATAAAATTTGTGACGTCATCTAAATTTTGCTTAAATGCTGATAACTTGTAATCTTTTTTACCGATTGCTTTGAAACTTGGTACGTATGATGTTCTCCTTAAGAACTACTGATGTAAGGCGCCATAAAACTCAAGGTTAAGTCAAATGACCTTGACGCCATTTTGAATATTTGTAAATTTTTGACGAGCATATCTTAGTTGTTTATTAATAAAGAATAGCGCTGAATTTACAGTTAGATAGACAGCAATGCTCTGCATTTATAGTGTGCCCATGATTTTGGTTTGGATCAGCGGTCTGGCCGCCATATTGGATTACATAACAAATCATTTACATTGATTATCTTGATGAGTTTTAATTGGATCAAGTCGAAATTTGCTAAGTATCGAGAACTGATGCACTCAAATAGACTACGCAAAAATAAAACATTACTGATGATGAATTATAGTAGAATTTGATTGGTCAAATTTATGACGTCATCTAAAATTTACTTAAATGCTGTTAACTTGCAATCTATTTTACCGATTGTAATAAAACTTGGTTAGCATAATGTTCTAAGACCTAATGCTATATGACTTCACAAGACTAAGGGTCAAGTCGAGTCACGTGACCTTGACGCCATTTTGAATATTTTAAAACTGTGAGGAGCTATATCTTAGTTGGTTATTGATATTCAGTCCTCTTTAAAATCTGAAGAAAACCGTTGATGAACTTGGTGTGTATTTTGATGAGGAGGATGAAAATAAATGTAATGCGCCAGCGATTGTTCCCATTATCAAGGGACCCCGGTATCGCTGCTTTAGCAGCTTTAATTAGGGGTCCCGCAATATTCCTGCGGGATCCCTATTGAAATTGTTAAGATTATTATTATTATTATTTTTATTATTATTCCACCCTACTTTTTCCATTCTGTAGGGAAAACCATTCAAGCAAGAGTAATGAAACTTCGTCATTAGTCCTAATATGATAAGGGACAAATTCTAATGAAAAAAAATTTGAATGATGTTACATAATATGGCGGCCATTTTGAATGCTGCTGAAAACCTTTATAAAACTTCTCTTAAAAAACGGCTGAGGCGATTAGGCTAAAATTTGTTATACATGTACTGCATACACAGGCCTACCAAAATAAGTCAAAACAGCTAGATCGGACAAAATTTATAGCAGACTTTGATTGGTCAAAATTATTACGTCATCTAAATTTTACTTAAATGCTGATAACTTGAAATCTAATTGATCGATTGTAACAAAACTTTGTACGTATGATGTTGTCCTTAAGCCCTACTGACGTCTGCAGTTATAAGACTCAAGGTCAAGTCACGTGACCTTGACGCCATTTTGAATATTTTAAAACTTTGACGAGCCATATCTCAGTTGTTTATTAAAATAGAATTGCGCTGGTTTCATATTTAGATAGACAGCAATGTTCTGCATTTGAAGTATGCCAACCATTTTTGGATTGAACCAACGGTTTGGCCGCCATATTGGATGATATAACAAATCATTTACAGTGTTTATCTTGAAGAGTTTTGAATGAATCTAGATGAAATTCGCTGAGTATGGAGAACCGATGCATTTAAGTAGACTGTGCAAAAATCATAAACTACTGACGATAAATTATAGCAAAATTTGAATATAAAATTTGTGACGTCATCTAAATTTTGCTTAAATAATGATAATTTGTAAGCTATTTTACCGATTGCTATAAAACCTGGTACGTATGATGTTCTCATTAAGAACTACTGATGTAAGACGCCATAAAAATGAAGGTCTAGTCAAATGACCTTGACGCCATTTTGAATATTTGTAAATTTTGACGAGGCATATCTTAGTTGTTTACTAATATAGAATAGCGCTGATTTTACAGTTAAATGGACAGCAATGCTCTGCATTTATAGTGTGCCCATGATTTTGGATTGGACCAGCGGTCTGGCCGCCATATTGGATTACATAACAAATCATTTACATTGATTATCTTGTTGAGTTTTAATTGGATCAAGTCAAAATTCGCTAAGTATCGAGAACTGATGCATTCAAATCGACTACGCAAAAATAAAACATTACTGATGATGAATTATAGTAGAATTTGATTGGTCAAATTTATGACGTCATCTAAAATTTACTTAAATGCTGTTAACTTGTAATCTATTTTACCGATTGTAATAAAACTTGGTTAGAATAATGTTCTTTTTAAGACCTAATGCGATATGACTTAACAAGACTTAAGGTCAAGTCAAGTCACGTGACCTTGGCGCCATTTTGTATATTGTAAAACTTTGACGAGCTATATCTTAATTTGTTATTGATATTGAGTCCTCTTTGAAATCTGACGAAAACCAATGATGAACTTAGTGTGTATTTCGATGAGAAGGGTGAAAATAAATGTGATGCGCGAGCGATTGTTGCCATTGTCAAGGGACCCCGGTATCGCTGCTTTAGCAGCTTTAATTAGGGGTCCCGCAAGATTCCTGCGGGATCCCTATTGAAATCGTTAAGATTATTATTATTATTATTATTTTTATTATTTTTCCACCCTACTTTTTCCTTTCTCAAGGGAAAACCATTCAAGCAAGAGTAATGAAACTTTGTCATTAGTCCAAATATTATAAGGGACAAATTTTAATGAAAAAAAATGTGAATGATGTTACATAATATGGCGGCCATTTTGAATGCTGCTGAAAACCTTTAAAAAACTTCTCTTCCAAAACGGCTGCACCGATTAAGCTAAAATTTGTTATACATGTACTACATACACAGGCCTACAAAAATAAGTCAAACCAGCAACATCCGAGTAAATTTATAGCAGACTTTGATTGGTCAAAATTATGACGTCATCTAAATTTTACTTAAATGCTGATAACTTGAAATCTAATTAATCGATTGTAACAAAACTTGGTGGGTATGATGTTCTCTCTAAGCCCTACTGATGTATGACGTCACAAGGCTCAACGTCAAGTCACGTGACCTTGACGCCATTTTGAATATTTTAAAACTTTGACGAGCCATATCTCAGTTGTTTATTAAAATAGAATGGCGCTGATTTCATATTTAGATAGACAGCAATGTTGTGCATTTGAAGTATGCCAACCAATTTTGGATTGGACCAGCGGTTTGGCCGCCATATTGGATTATATAACAAATCATTTACAGTGTTTATCTTGAAGAGTTTTGAATGGATCCAGGTAAAATTTGCCGAGTATGGAGAACCGATGCATTCAAACAGACTGTGCAAAAATCATGAACTACGGATGATAAATTATAGCAAAATTTAAATATAAAATTTGTGACGTCATCTAAATTTTGCTTAAATGGTGATAACTTGTTATCTATTTTATCGATGGCTATAAAACTTAGTACGTATGATGTTCTCCATAAGAACTACTGATGTAAGACGCCATAAAGCTCAAGGTCAAGTCAAATGACCTTGACGCCATTTTGAATATTTGTAAATTTTGACGAGCATGTCTTAGTTGTTTATTAATATAGAATAGCGCTGAATTTACAGTTAGATAGACAGCAATGCTCTGCATTTATAGTGTGCCCATGATTTTGGTTTGGACCAGCAGTCTGGCCGCCATATTGGATTACATAACAAATCATTTACATTGATTATCTTGATGAGTTTTAATTGGATCAAGTCGAAATTTGCTGAGTATCGAGAACTGATGCATTCAAATAGACTACGCAAAAATAAAACATTACTGATGATGAATTATAGTAGAATTTTATTGGTCAAATTTATGACGTCATCTAAAATTTACTTAAATGCTGTTAACTTGCAATCTATTTTACCGATTGTAATAAAACTTGGTTAGCATAATGCTCTTTTTAAGACCTATTGCTATATGACTTCACAAGAATCAGGGTCAAGTCAAGTCACGTGACCTTGACGCCATTTTGAATATTTTAAAATTTGACGAGCTATATCTTAGTTGGTTATTGATATTCAGTCCTCTTTAAAATCTGACCAAACCCGTTGATAAACTTAGTGTGTATTTCGATGAGAAGGATGAAAATAAATGTAATGCGCATGCGATTGTTTCCATTATCAAGGGACCCCGGTATCGCTGCTTTAGCAGCTTTAATTAGGGGTCCCGCAAGATTCCTGCGGGATCCCTTTTGAAATCGTTAGGATTATTATTATTATTTTTATTATTATTCCACCCTACTTTTTCCATTCTGTAGGGAAAACCATTCAAGCAAAAGTAATGAAACTTCGTCATTAGTCCTAATATGATAAGGGACAAATTCTAATGAAAAAAAATTTGGATGATGTTACATAATATGGCGGCCATTTTGATTGCTGCTGAAAACCTTTAAAAAACTTCTCTTAAAAAACGGCTGCAGCGATTAAGCTAAAATTTGTTATACATGTACTACATACACAGGCCTACAAAAATAAGTCAAACCAGCAAGATCGGACAAAATTTATAGCAGACTTTGATTGGTCAAATTTATTCCGTCATCTAAATTTTATTTAAATGCTGATTACTTGAAATCTAATTGATCGATTGTAACAAAACTTAGTACGTATGATGTTCTCATTAAGTCCTACTGACATCTGACGTCACAGGGCTCAAGGTCAAGTCACGTGACCTTGACGCCATTTTGAATATTTTAAAACTTTGACGAGCCATATCTCAGTTGTTTATTAAAATAGAATGGCGCTGATTTCATGTTTAGATAGACAGCAATGTTCTGCATTTGAAGTACGCTGACCATTTTTGGATTGGACCAACGGTTTGGCCGCCATATTGGATTATATAACAAATCATTCACAGTGTTTATCTTGAAGAGTTTTAAATGGATCCAGGTGAAATTTGCTGAGTATGGAGAACTGATGCATTCAAATATACTGTGCAAAAATCATAAATTACTGATGATAACTTATAGCAAAATTTGAATATAAAATTTGTGACGTCATCTAAATTTTGCTAAAATGGTGATAACTTGTAATCTATTTTACCGATTGCTATAAAATTTGGTACGTATGATGTTCTCCTTAAAAACTAATGAAGTAAGAGGCCATAAATTCAAGGTCAATTCACATGACCTTGACGCCATTTTGAATATTTGTAAATTTTGACGAGCATATCTTAGTTGTTTATTAATATAGAATAGCGCTGATTGTACAGTTAGATAGACAGCAATGCTCTGCGATTTTAGTTTGCCAATGATTTTGGATTGGCCCAGCGGCCTGGCCGCCATATTGGATTACATAACAAATCATTTACAGTGTTTATCTTGGAGAGTTTTGAATGGATCCAGGTGAAATTTGCTTAGTATGGAGAATTGATGCATTCAAACAGACTGTGCAAAAATCATAAATTACTGATGATAAATTATAGCAAAATTTGAATATAACATTTGTGACGTCATCTAAATTTTGCTTAAATGGTGATAACTTGTAATCTATTTTACCGATTGCTATGAAACTTGGTACGTATGATGTTCTTTTTAGGATCTACTGATGTAAGGCGCCATAAAACTCAAGGTCAAGTCAAATGACCTTGACGCCATTTTGAATATTTGTAAATTTTGACGAGCATATCTTAGTTGTTTATTAATATAGAATAGCGCTGATTGTACAGTTAGATAGACAGCAATGCTCTGCGATTTTAGTGTGCCAATGATTTTGGATTGGCCCAGCGGCCTGGCCGCCATATTGGATTACATAACAAATCGTTTACATTGATTATCTTGATGGGTTTTAATTGGATCAAGTCGAAAATCGCTGAGTATCGAGAACTGATGCATTCAAAAAGACTACGCAAAAATAAAACATTAATGATGATGAATTATAGTAGAATTTGATTGGTCAAATTTATGACGTCATCTAAAATTTACTTAAATGCTGTTAACTTGTAATCTATTTTACCGATTGTGATAAAACTTGGTTAGTTTAATTTACTCTTTAAGACCTAATGGTATATGACTTCACAAGACTCGAGGTCAAGTCAAGTCACGTGACCTTGACGTCATTTTGAATATCTTAAAACTTTGACGAGCTATATCTTAGTTGGTTATTGATATTGAGTCCTCTTTAAAATCTGACGAAAACCGTTGATGAACTTAGTGAGTATTTCGATGAGAAGGATGAAAATAAATGTAATGCGCGAGCGATTGTTCCCATTATCAAGGGACCCCGGTATCGCTGCTTTAGCAGCTTTAATTATTATTATTTTTATTATTATTCCACCCTACTTTTTCCTTTCTGAAGGGAAAACCATTCAAGCAAGAATATTGAAACTTAGTCATTAGTCCTAATATGATACGGGACAAATTTTAATGAAAAAAAAATTGGATGATGTTACATAATATGGCGGCCATTTTGAATGCTGCTGAAAACCTTTAAAAAACTTCTCTTAAAAAACGGCTGCACTGATTGAGCTAAAATTTGTTATACATTTACTATATACACAGGCCTACAAAAATAAGTCAAACCAGCAAGATCGGACAAAATTTATAGCAGACTTTGATTGGTCAAAATTATTACGTCATCTAAATTTTACTTAAATGCTGATAACTTGAAATCTAATTGATCGATTGTAACAAAACTTGGTAAGTATGACGTTCTTCTTAAGCCCTACCTAAGTCTGACGTCACAAGGCTCAAGGTCAAGTTACGTGACCTTGCTGCCATTTTGAATATTTTAAAACTTTGACGAGCCATATCTCAGTTGTTTATTTAAATAGAATGTCGCTGATTTCATGTTTAGATAGACAGCAATGTTCTGCATTTGAAGTGCGCTGACCATTTGTGGATTGGACCAATGGTTTGGCCGCCATATTGGATTATATAACAAATCATTTACAGTGTTTATCTTGAAGAGTTTTAATTGGATCCAGACGAAATTCGCTGAGTATGGAGAACCAATGCATTCAAATAGACTGTGCAAAAATCATAAATTACTGATGATAAATTATAGCAAAATTTGAATATAAAATTTGTGATGTTATCTAAATTTTGCTTAAATGGTGATAACTTGTAATCTATTTTACCGATTGCTATAAAACTTGGCACGTATGATGTTCTCCTTAAGAACTACTGATGTAAGACGCCATAAAACTCAAGGTCAAGTTAAATGACCTTGACGCCATTTTGAATATTTGTAAATTTTGACGAGGCATATCTTAGTTCTTTATTAATATAGAATAGCGCTGATTTTACAGTTAGATAGACAGCAATGCTCTGCATTTATAGTGTGCCCATGATTTTGGATTGGACTAGCGGTCTGGCCGCCATATTGGATTACATAACAAATCATTTATATTGATTATCTTGATGAGTTCTATTTGGATCAAGTCGAAATTCGCGGCACATTGTATATACTTGTCTTGATATTACCTGTGTAAATAGATTTGTAAATGGTGACTGATGGTTTTTGTTGGTGATGGTGGTGAGGAAGGGGGGGGGGGGTGCTTTGTTTCAACCATATGATTAGCCGGTCGGGTTATATTTAATTCATGTTATGATGGAGGGTTGTCTGATGGTATTAAGATAGGGTTGAGGGGGTTTGGTGCCTTTAGAGCAAATCCATCCAGGACAATTGATTTACATATCTTGCATATTTGACACAAGCAACAATAATCATGAACATACTAATGATAAAAAATTAAGACATCACCACGTCGTTAGTTGTTTTTTTTTTTTTTGATTTAATTTCTATACATATACTTATGGCCCCTTTACTGATGATACTATTATTCACTTTGTTATTTCACTTGACAACGCTGCTCGTATAAACATTAACTAATACTTTTGTTTAAGAAAGTGATAGTGTGTCTATTTTTATATTCCAACTTTTATATTAACAACAAATTCCAAAGTATTTTAGCGGCTTGATGTATATAGACTTTGACACAAAAGTTTCTATCTAATGGTTTTCATGTTTAGAACACATATTTAATTGGTAAATTAAATGTATTTAAGGATTTTTACATTATCTATGTAGCTTCTCGTGACAACTTTTAGTATGTTCCGATTTAACACATCACACTCTTTAGTCCTTCAACCCACTGACTCTACCATATTTGGAGATATAATTAGGCCTGGGAGTTGATAGGGTACATTTGATGGCACCAGCTTTGTGAGGGTGTACATTTGAACTTTGTTTGTGCTTGATAGTAAACTTTAGAGTGATGATCAAGTCTTTTAAGTATCATGCTCTATATATGACAGTAACTTCGGGAGAGTTTATTGGACAGGATCACAAGGGTTGACCTTTCCTGTGACCATCCCTTGCTGATCGGTCAAACAGAATAGATTAGATTTTCTTGTGAGGAGATTTCCCTTTGTTTAGATCTATGGATTAAAATCAACACAATCTCAGTCACTCAAAAATCTTAAGTAAGTATTGATTATTTTTCAATAGTCTGAATACCTATTTTTACAAGTTTAATCTCGGTAATTAGGCGAATCAGCATTGACACTTAGATCTTTCAAACTTTTTGCTCTTTTTGAAAGCAACGAAGTCACTTAAATACTTTTATACCCAGCAAAAACATAACACAGGAGTTGAGTTTATGCATGTAGATATTAAAACATTGCATTTTCTAAATATTACAAATGAATTATTCTACACAAATTAGGCCTATAGCCACCGCTTAACTACGGATTATATTTGTTTCTGTGTAAAGCATAGTATATAATAGGCAAAGCCATTTTGGGGGTTTATGTAATGGGTAGTCCATTAGCAGCACAGTTTGCTTGATGTGTTTGTATTGAAATCTATGCAGTTTGAAATACAGTACTTATAGGACCAGCTTAAATACGACTCTGTACAAACTTAAAGTGACATGAGATGCCAAAATATTGATAGTTTGACGTTAAAACAGAATGTTGAAATTATTGGATATTTTTCTCCACACGTAAAATTCAGAAGCTTCTTAGTGCTTCTAGTCTCGAAAATGTACGATAAAGTATTGTTTTGAACGAACTTTGGCTTAGAATGAATGAATGGTCGTCCCGGTTATTTAAATTTTGTTTGCTTTTCGAACACGTTTTCGGTTCGTACAGGCCACATACTGTATGGATTTTCCTCATTCCAACGCCAATCATTTAGTATTTCGATGGCCGTCAAAGCCTCTTACTCTCGTGACGATCAGAAATTATGAAATAAGTGTGAATTTTGGCAGCTCATGCCACTTTAAACTATGCAGATAAGCGCGTTACCCGTTTAATGACATTTAACTATTTTAGACCTATACTGTTTTCTTAAACATCCAAAGAAAAATCAGAACAGCAGATCGATTTAAAAAGTTGCATTTTCTTTTTTTACCATATCAATAAAAAGCAGTGTTGTTTTTTCAACGCCGTGTGGGTTTGAGTTTCAAGTTCATAATTTGGTTGGATGTCATGACTAACTGGCTCCAACATCCTTCTGTAAATTGTACGTGTTTTCTAATTCCCATCTGAACTTGGGGGTGGGGACTGGGATTGCGATTCAGACAAATCATGATGCAAGATTTTAAAAAATTCCGTTTTAGATAAATGAATGCTTTTAACTAACTTGCAAATAGCAAATGCAATTCAAATAGTATTAAGTAAAAGTATTTTGTCCTCCGTTTCCCCTTACAGATGGGAGTCCGTGCGTCCATGGGGAGGGTTATATGTGTTTCAAACTCAATTCGGTCCACTGACAAGTTTTACGTAATACACAAGTAGTGATAACCCGAAAACGACAGTTTCATGATGACTCAATATTTCGGCCTTAGCAAAAGTATAGACATTAAAATAACATAATACAATAGAATAGTAAGAAAGACAGGTGTGAACTTAGATACCAGTTTGGTTTCACAGCATGAATCAGCGAAAGGTTAATCACGAGTTTAGCTAAACAAAACAGGGTCTTTTGAAGCTTTTAGGCCATGATTAAGAATGGAGTGTCGCAAACTATTTTTAACATCACTTGTTACATAATATGGGAGTTATATTGGATTATGTAATATTCCCTTCCGCTCTATAACTTCTAAAGTTTTGATTCCATCTGGACAATTTTTTCTGAGGATATAGCTTATGGGTAGAAAGTGTGTCAGCTTCCTTGGATAATTTAGTGATAGCTATGGTGGCCAAAACCTAAAAAGTTTAGAATTAGAATTATTTCTCTGTTTTAAAGGCTCTTCAATTCAGTTTTATTACCCATATGGTAAAGCAAATATAGCTGCTTAAAGATATGTTTGACAATGTTCATAAACCTGGTTGTAAGTGTAAACAGATAAGACTTGTATATTTACACACCATTGAGCATCTCAGAGATTAGGCTCTGTTTAAATATACCTATATAAAATGTGGCAAACATCCTGGTCAGTGATGTCAGTGATTGAACCCACTGACCAGTCAGAATTAGCTGGACTCTGTGGACCTGTACATTTAACACCAGATGAGATTTCATATTTGAAGGACATTGCATATATTCAAAAATATATTTATGGAAGGATTTGTTTTGGTATGGCTGCAGTGACTGTGCCTTTCCGGGCGTATTTTGGGTTTCCCGAAACTCTTGTTAGCTCCTGTGTGCCTCTTGGTGACCTTGGCCATTAAATCAATGTGCGTCATAAACCAATCAGCTCGCAACCTAAGTATATCGCAATGATATATCCAAATTTTCTAGAAATTTAAACAAATTTTCTAGAAATTTAAAAAGACATTTTTCTAAGAAAGGTTTTGAAATCAGATTTGGCCTCTCAGAGACCTTGACCCTTGGGCCGATCTGTGTCAAATTTTGTTCAGAATGAAACCTCAGTGGACAATGATATATCCCAAGTTTCATGAAATTTGAAACAATTGTTATGTTATACTTGGTAAAAAGTTTTTTTAACTACATGTGTGACCTTGACCTTTGGGCCGATGTTTGTACAAAGTCATTCAGCTAGCAACCTCAGTAGAACGATGATATATCCCGAGTTTAGCAAAATTGAAAACAACGATTTCTTGTGAAACCTGAAAAACAAGCTTTTTAGCTTCTTTGTGACTTCTTGGTGATCTTGACCCTTAAACATATGGTGGGCATGAGCCAATTAGCTAGTTACCTTATTATAGCGATAATATATCGTGGAATTTCAAAAAAACGTTTTCTGAAAAACGGGGTAAACAAGCTTTTTAGTCTATGTGCGACCTCTCAATGGCCTTGACCCTTGGACCGATCTTCAAATTTTGTTCAGATTGAAACCTTAGTGTAGCGATGATATATCCCAAGTTTCATGAAATTTGAAAAAAAAACGATTATGTCAAACATGATTACAAGGTTTTTGGTCCAAAATTTGAACTCCTGTGACCTTGACCTTTGAGCCGATGTTCATCAAAAGTCATTCAGCTCGCAACCTTAGTATAGCAATCACATATCCCAAGTTTCCGATAATTCAAAGCAACCCTTTTTTGAGAAACGTGGTAACAAGCTTTTTAGCCCATGTGTGACATGTAGGTGACCTTGACCTTGGACCTCATTAACACATACACGAACAAAATTCCCCAGGCCTATATATCCCACATGTGAAATATGGTAATCAGGTTCCTTCAGGTAACTGAGTTATTACAAAAACAAAACGCGGCTGTGGCTGCGGCGGATAAAACCAGACAAAACCTATACCTAAAACATCATTCTAACCGAACTAGAGAAAACAATTGTAGATAAACTGATTCAAGATGGTGTAATTAAATTTTATATTCGCTTCGTTGATGACACTTTAGTTCTATGTCATCCTAAAGACTTCGAATTGATTCAGGCTAAACTTAATTCATTTCACCAATCGTTAACATTTACTATAGAGAGGAATTTGTAAATAACAGAAGTGTTAATTTTTTTCAGACATTTCATTTTATTTCCTCATCTACCACTATATTTCGTAAACCTGCTTAGTTACACAGATCAAAATGTACATTTTGACAGCTTTGAACCTTGTAACCTGAAAACTGCCTGGGTTAGGTCATTAATTTATCACGCATTTAGACTATGCTCTGATAATATAACTTTAGAATATGAACTAAACAGAATAACCAATTTCATGTTATGGAATAGTTTAACTTGATTCTCTGCTAAACGTCTAATAAATAACTTCCAACCTAAATTTGGCCCAGCAAACAAACCTTCAGAAGAAAAACCAGTTAAAATATGGATGAGGTTACCATACATTGGGGGCAGAGGAGAAATCATGGCTAAGAAATGTGTCTAAAATACGTAGATCCATTAACAAACCCGTTCATTTTATTTTTCTGTGGCAAACTACCAAAATGAACTTTTTCGTAAACACAAAAGATCCAACCCCCAAAGAATACGAAAGCTCTGTCATTTATAAATTTACATGCCCTGGCTGCTCTGCACAATATGTTGGTAAAACTGATAGATGTCTTTCAGTTAAAATTACAGAACACTCTAGTGAGAAAAAATTTAGTGAAATTTACAACCATATTTCGTCTTGTAATTTGTTTACCCATATATTCTCGTTAGTTTGTCTACCAGATCACTTTAACCAAAAACAAGCACCCACCCTTAATGATTTTGTGTTTAGTAACACACAGATTATTGACCAATCCCACCACTGGTCTGATATATTGTTTAAAGAAGCATTATGTACAAGGAGAAACAAACCCCATCCTTAATCAATAAGGTGAAGAATTACTGATGGATAACAACTTCTTGGTTTATTGAGTGACGACGTAACGACTTTGATAACGATGTAAGAATTACATCAAAACGTTGTCACTCAATAAACCAAGAAGTTGTTATCCATCAGTAATTCTTCACCTTATTGATTAAGGATGGGGTTTGTTTCTCCTTGTACATAATGCTTCTTTAAACAATATATCAGACCAGTGGTGGGATTGGTCAATAATCTGTGTGTTATTCTAAAGACCTTGTTTTGTTTAGTTGTGAAACCCAACTGTTATCTAGGTTTACACCTGTCTTTCTTATTATTCTATTGTATTTTGTTATTTTAATGTCTATATTTTTGCTATATATATGATATACTGCTGCTTATTCATTACTCTCCTGAAGATGGTATAATAAATGTCGACACATTGAGTCATCATAAAACTGTCGTTTTTCGGGTTATCACCTCTTGAAAAATACTCAACTCAATACTCAATAATCCTCAAATGCCATTGTCATTATAACATTCTTCCAGGAGGACTTTCTTTAAACAGGTCTTTAATTCTCTCTGTCTGTCTATCGGCCGGTCGGTTAGTCAGTCGGTATGTCTAATATTGACATTAGCAGGATAACTCTAGAATCGTTTCAGACACTATTTCCAAAGTTTGTCATAAAACATTTTTTTTCCGAATCAAACTTTTGATTAAATTCTCAAACTTAACTAATGGTTTGCTCCCACTTACCTTCCAATAAACCTGGCAAACGCCACCACTTAAGGGAAATTAGTGAATGGGATACAATACGTCAAACAATCAATCAATTTGCTGAATTCTGAGTGGTTTACTTTTAAGTGTTTATCAAACTGTGTCTTTTTTATACGCGCGACTTAAAAAAAGTCGGTCGTATTATGGTATCACCAGCGCCCTCCGTCCGTTCTGGATTCCCTTCTGCTCCATAACTTGATGAGTTTTGATCTAATCTTTACAATTTTTTTCACAACATATACCTTGTGGGTAGAAGGTGTGCCATGGACCATTAATGACATCGTCGATTGCATAATATGGCAGCCATATAGGATTATATAATATTCCCTTTCGCTCTATAGCTTCTAAAGTTTTGATCCGATCTTGATGATTCTTTCAGAGTATATACGTTATGGACAGACGGTGTTTTCACGTACCATTTCTGACATCACCTGTTGCATAATAAAGCAGCCCTATTGGATTATGTAATATTCCCTTTCGGCTCCAGAACTTCTATTGTTTTGATATAATCTCTCCAATTCTTTTAGAGTATATATACCTTATAGGTAGATGATGTGTCTCATACCAAATTTGATTTGGGTACACTTATTTTTTGTCTGTTTTCAAGAGTTTTTTTTATCAGAAATGTGTACCTGATGTTATATATATATATATATATATATATATGTATATATATCAATGCTTTTTTTAGTACACCTGGTCCAGATTAATACTGGAAGCCAATTAATTTATACATTCTGAGACTGTTTTCTTGAATAGTTTAATGTGCACTATAATAATAATAAAAAACATGAACCATTTTCCCACTTCATTACCCATCTGGTATTTATTAGATTGGCTGTTTAAATAGAGATAAGGGGACAATGACATACAAGGTTTGTATATTTACACACCAGCATATCAGTGGTCAAACTGAAGATTGTTTGCTTTGTAATAAAGCTATTACAGCCAAGTCCAATAGAACAGTGTCCCAGTCAAAACTGTTAAAATTCAAGAATTGTAAGCTATTGTATTGATTGCTCCTTCCCAATTATGGAACAATAACAGCAATGTAAAAACAGTCACAATATTTCAGTTTTTGCAATTAAAATGTGATTGAAATTACCTGAACAGATAATATATGTGGACCGTAAACTTGGGGTAGCTTTGAACGGCGGGGTATCTTTGAACAGTCAAATATGAAAATCTAGATTTTCGCTATTTGGTAACAAATACTAAGAAAAGTGATAATAATTATCTTTTTAGCTTTTTCACCATTGAAAAAGCTAAAAAAAGATAATTCAGATTTTCATCTTTGACTGTTCAAAGATACCCCAGTTTACGGTACTATAACGTACTGGTATTTAGTTGCAGCTTCATCAAATTCAGAAAAGAAAAAACTTCTAATGTGAACAAGAAATTTGAATTGATGAAATTAAAACAAATATATTAAATGTAAAGTTGTTAATCGTAGCGGTTCGACTTGGCCACGGCGGGCGTATGTTGAGTTTACTAAAACTCTTTTTATATATTCCAATTAACAGAGATTTCCTAAGGAAAAAAATATGGTGAAATTTATACATGTGATATTCATGTTCATATATGTTTTCTAGATATTTGTTAACAGACAACATTTACTAATAGATTTTTTTTTCCAGCATACGTAATGCCACGAAAAAAAGGATGGAAGAAAGCAGAAGCAATGAAAAGATTCCATGGTACTAAGTCGGCCAATGTGTCGCAAACTAAGTCGGCCAATGTGTCGCAAACTAAATCGACCAGCGTGTCGCCAGCTCAGTCGACCAGCGTGTCGCAAACTAAGTCGGCCAACGTGTCGCAAACTAAGTCGACCAGCGTGTCGCAAACTAAGTCGGCCAACGTGTCGCAAACTAAGTCGACCAGCGTGTCGCAAACTAAGTCGACCAGCGTGTCGCAAACTAAGTCGACCAACGTGTCGCAAACTAAGTCGACCAGCGTGTCGCAAACTAAGTCGACCAACGTGTCGCAAACTAAGTCGACCAGCGTGTCGCAAACTAAGTCGACCAACGTGTCGCAAAATACATACAACTCGGGCAACAGTCCACAAATTCAAATGGCAAATCAAATGGCAAATCAAATGGAAAATCAAATGGCAAATCAAATGGAAAATCAAATAATATATACAAAAATTGCAAATGAGTTGACAAATCAAATGGAGCACGCCTTGTCAGATGAAACAAGAAATACAAATTTGGGAAGAGATGTATCGACTGGCCTACCAATGGAAAAGGTTATCGTAAACTATGAAGGTAATGTATGTGATACAGTTTTTAAGAAAAAATATGAATCCATTACAGTATTGGGGAACTTTCACCAGGGCGATAGACGATTTCTAAACAACAGTGGAAGCCAGTGTGTAGCCAATAGTATGGTTTCAATAATTTACAACACACTTAAACCTGCTACTTTGTGGATTAGCGAAGATCTTGACAACATTTTAACCGCGGGTGACAATTTGTATTCAACATTGCAATCTTCATCTGCAATCCATGACAGATATTTGTTAGTCACAGAATTACCTCAACAATTGGAAATGTTTAATTCAATGTTTTCAATAAATTTGGGTGAATCACTTTCAGGATTTGTATTTGAGAATGCAGCGAATCCACACTTTGATTTTCTGTTGTCCATAGATAACGCTTTGAAAACAGCTCTAGATCATTACCACGCTTGCTTTATAAACTTTGGCCTGGCAACGTTTTCAGTTATTCAGAAGGATAACTTCTTTTGTGTTTTTGATTCACATTCTAGGGGTTTCGATGGTGTACAGGTCCCTGATGGCAAATCTGCTCTACTGAAGTACACTTCGGTGGAAGATGTGTTTCAACATTGCTTGCGGTTAGCTTCATCTATGGGTTTAAATGATACTACCCAGTTCGAAATCACAGGAGCTCATGTAAGTACAACTTCTCTAGCTGCTTTACAGGATAACCAAGGTGATGATGTGATTGTAACTGGTTTTACAAATGTTTACTTTTATTTCTCTCCACTGAAACATGAAATGTGCAAAGATCTATGTAACACACTCGCAATTACGAATGTCTGTCTTGATGAGATCGGAAGTCTTGTTGACATATTACCTGTGGACGAGCCTTGTAAATCCAAAGAAATAGAAATGGACGGAAACTGTCTATTCCGATCTCTGTCTTACGTGATATCAGGTACAGAACGAAACCACAGAAGCATCAGATTGGCTGTCGTAAAACACCTTGAGCAAAACTCGGAAACCTTCTCTCCATTTCTGAGGGCCGGTTTTGACAGTGTTGCAAGTTACATACAAAGCTCAAAAATGAGAAAGCTAGGTACATGGGCAACAGAACTGGAACTTTTTGCAGCCGCAGATTTACTGACGACAGATATTTATACATATTCAGGAAATTGGCAAAGATACTCGAGAAAGCAAATCTTTCCTGATATGGACTACTCTAACAGGGGAATATATCTTAACCATCTCAATGAGAACCACTACGAAGTTGTCAAATGTGTGAAAATGTCTGGAGAAGTTTGTCTTAATTGTCAACAAAATATTTACAAACCTAAAAGGAATCAAGTTCAATATCAGGAAAGAAGGTATTACCGTAAACGTAAACGGCCACTTTCGAAGTTACCCCATTCGCCGAATAATAAGCAATTTGATAAACAAACGAAATCTCGAAAGCGCTATCATGAAGATAAAGCCTTTAGAGAAGCCAAGAAAGTTTACACAAAGAGAAAATATCAAACGGATGCAAGGTACAGAGACAGTGTAAAAGCTGCCAGTTCCTGTACATATTGGGGTAATGAACAGCACAGAAGAACAGTCAGGCAGTATAGCTATGACAAGTATCACAGCGACACGTCATTTAAGAAAGACTTAATAAAACACGGTGTAGAGAAATATGAGAAAACGCCATCTTACAGAAAAAGTGTCAAAGACAACAGTATACGTAAATATAAGCAGAATCCCTTACACCGAGAAAAAGCGAAAAAAGCCAGTGTTGTCAAATATAAGGAAAATCCCTTACACCGGGAAAAAGCGAAAAAAGCCAGCGTAGTCAAATATAAGCAAAACAAACTTCACCAAGAAAAGGTAAAAACAGCTAGTATATTGAAATATCAGCAAGATGAAAAACACAAGGAGAGAGTTAAACAATTAAGCAAGCACAAATACAAAGATAGTGAAGAACATAGACAAAATGTAAAGTTGAGAAATAAACAGGCGAGACAGGAGAAGGAAGTTAAGAAGCTGAACATGGATACCAGTATTAACACATTTTTACAAGAGATTAAGGAGAGGCCTGATCACATTTGTTCTGTATGCCACAAAAGATTGTTCAGAAAGCAAGTTTTGAACTGCACTTTACAGTCATATTCTCACAAATCTCAACCGATAAAAGTTTTAGCAAACAAGTGCATTTCGACAAAATATTTGCATAAATGCTCAGATAGATGCCAGAAGAAATGTTTACTTCAAAGCAGCCCTGCTTCAAAATTGTGGATATGCCACACTTGTCACAGAAAGATCCAATCTGGTAATATGCCAGAAGAAGCTGCAGTAAATAACCTACACGTTAATCCTATTCCAGAACAGTTATTATGTCTCAACTCGTTAGAGCAGCATTTGATAGCTTTGCACATTCCATTTGCTAAAGTTACTCCGCTTCCAAAAGGTGGCCAACATGGTGTTCATGGTCCTGTAGTTTGTGTTCCATCCAATATCGAGAAAACTGCATCTGTGCTACCAAGATGTGAGTCTGAAGACCAGCTGATAAGAGTTAAACTGAAGAGAAAGTTATCTTTCAAAGGATATCATAAATACAAGCTTATAAACAAGAAACGCATTCAAAATGCTTTGGAGTACTTGAAACAAAATAACCCTCTGTATGCAGATACCACATTTAACAAAGAATGGGAAAATACGCTACCATCTGTTCCCGAAGACAATGAGACTGAATCAAATACAATGGAAATCGACGAAGATACAAATCAAACTTCGGAACCTTTAACGTCACTGGAAGTTACATCTTACAATGTGAAACAAACTGAAACACAGTTGGAAGACGATGATATTTCTATCGAAGACCACGGACTACACATGGACAGCTGTTTACAACCAGTTGACATCGGACAAGAAGTACTCGATCAACATTTTGATAAGATCTTGTCCATTGCCCCAGCTGAAGGAAATGACCCAGTCAAAATTTTAATGGATGAGAGTAATGAAGCTAAATCTTTCCCTGTGCTCTTTCCTGCTGGATCACCGACGTATCATGATGACCGACATAAAAAAATCACTATTGCTAGATATCTGCACACGCGACTCATGCTAGCAGATAGACGGTTTGCGAAGAATGCTGACTACATTTTCTATGCACAGTATTTGTCAGAAGTGTATCAAGTTCTGTCTAGTGTATCTATAGCTTTGAGAAAAGGTTATTTCACATCTATGGAAGATACTATCACAGCCCAAAAACTCACGGACACAAATTCGCTACGAGACATTCTGAAATGTGACAGTGGCTACAAATTTCTTAAACCTATCAGAGGAACACCAGCTTTCTGGCAGAATGCACAGAAGGACATATTTGCAATGTTGAGACAACTTGGAATTCCAACGTGGTTTTGTTCATTTTCATCTGGTGATATGAGATGGCCAGAAATCATTGAAGCAATTCTAAGAGAAGAAAATGACGAACGCAAAGTAGACGATCTTGACTGGGCAGAAAAATGTTCAATCCTTAGAAGAAATCCAGTCACTGCAGCAAGAATGTTTGATCAAAGATTTCACCATTTCCTTAAAAATGTTATCATGTCTCCGGCTAATCCTATTGGAAAAATAAAGGACTATTTCTACAGAGTGGAGTTTCAGCAGCGTGGTTCCCCCCATACACACTGTCTATTCTGGGTAGAGAATGCCCCCCAAATCGATCAAAATACAGACGAAGAGGTGTCTGACTTTGTGAACAAATATGTTAGTTGCCAAATGCCATTAGAAGAACACGACCCACAATTATTCGACATTGTAAATAGCGTTCAGAAACACTCTGTAAGGCATTCAAAGTCATGCAGAAAGAAAGGCACCACCTGTCGTTTCAACTTTCCAAGGCCGCCTTCAGAAGAAACTTTCATTTCTCGCCCAGGCCATGAAGAAACTATTGACAACAGTAACATAACTAAAGACAACACCCAAACTGATACGGAGATTACGGAAATGAAACGAGACGAAGCCAAACAAGTACTGGAAAATATTTGGCATGCCATTTCCAATCCTGACAAGTCGTACACAAGTGCCAATGAGCTCTTTATAGACATCGGAGTTAGTCAAGATATCCTTGAAAAATGTATGAACAAAGTTACCAAAAGGACAAATGTAGTGTTAGAGCGAAATCCTGCTGATGTTTGGGTAAATCAGTATAATTCTGACCTGCTGCGTTGCTGGAATGCAAATATGGACATCCAATATGTAGTTGATGCATACAGCTGTGTTGTGTACATGATCTCTTACATATCTAAATCAGAACGAAAAATGGGATTAGTCTTAGAACATGCTCATAAGGAAGCCTTAAATGGAAATGAAGATGCACATTCTGCGATGAAAAAGTTAGGTGGTGTTTATCTGCATAACCGCGATGTCAGCATCCAAGAAGCTGTCTTTAGAGTATGTAACCTAAGGCTCAAGGAATCGTCTAGAAAGGTTCAATTCATACCAGTTGGAGATAATCCAGTGAAAATGAGTCAACCACTTCATGTGATACAAAGTAAAAGGGGAGGTGGTGACTTAGAAGCTGAAGATGTGTGGATGACCAGCCTTGTGGATAGATATCAAAACCGACCAAACATATCAGAGTTCGAAAATATGTGCCTGGCAACGTTTGCATCGGAATACAGAGTTCTTAGCAAGTCCGAGGTTACAAGTGTAAAAATGGAGAACCGTCGAAGTCCTGTATTTGAGTTACAGAAAAATCTCGGGCATATACAAAAGAGATCTCGTACCATGCCTGCAATCATAAGATATGCCCGATTTTCTCCGACAACTCAATCAGAGAAATATTACCAAAGTATTTTGCAACTGTTTCTCCCTTATAGACGAGATGTTCAACTGAAACCAGAACAGTTTATATCCTTTCAAAATTTCTATGAAACTGGTGCTGTGATGTCGGCGAAAGGTTGTGTAATTCGAGTCAAACAAATAGTAGATGACAACAGAGCAGGTTATGAGACTAATGCAGATGCTATAGACCAAGCTGAGGAGATTCTGGAAAATAGCGGACCACTGGAGGATGCATGGGCACAAATATCTCCGGAAACGGAAGTTGAGCGACTGGGTTGTATTAAGAGAGTAGAAGAAAGTAATGATGTGGTGTTGAATGACGATGACGATATACCAGACCTGTTGAAGTCTGACAAAAAAGGAGGTACTGTGGAAATCCAAAAGTGTGTGATATCTGAAGCTGAGTCCAAATCACTGCTGCGGTCAATGAATAACAAACAGCGGCAAGTTTTCTACAGAATAAGAAAGTGGTGTCTCATGAAAAGGAACAATGAAAATCCTGAACCGTTCTATCTATTCTTAACTGGGGGTGCCGGCACAGGTAAAAGTCATCTTGTGAAGTCGATTTATTATGAAGCTTCAAGACTTTTTTCTCCAACGCTAGAAAATCCTGATGATGTTTCAGTGTTAATGACAGCTCCTACTGGAGTGGCAGCATTTAATATAAATGCCTCTACTATACACAGTACATTCAGCATTGGAGTTGACGCTAAACTACCATATGTGCCTCTTGGGGATGAAAAAATAAATGCGTTACGCTCAAAGTTGAGTAGTTTGCATATTCTTATTATTGATGAGATATCGATGGTGGATCAAAAGTTGTTAACGTACATACATGGTAGGTTAAGGCAAATCAAACAATGTAGAGACTTTTCACCTTTTGGAAAAGTTTCGGTTATTGCTGTTGGAGATTTTTATCAGCTTTCACCTGTAAAAGGAAAACCGCTATATGCAGACAGCATTGGCTTAAATATGTGGACCGAAAATTTCCAAATCGCCGAGTTGAAAGAAATAATGCGACAAAAAGACAAAAGATTTGCAGAGACACTTAACCGTTTGCGCATTCGTAAAAAGTCAGAATGTTTGGAAGAAGATGATGTAAATATACTACAGGAATGTGAACGTGACGAAGAGACCGATTCTCTACATATCTATGCCACCAATGCTCAAGTGGATGAGTACAATATTGTCAAGCTAAACCAATGCTGTGATCAAATAACCACTATACAGGCAGAGGATTTCTACAAGGATCCCAAAAACGGCAAAATGGTAAAAAGAGATCACCAGTACATAAATGTTCGTAACACTAGCCTGGCCAGGAATGTGACACTAGCAGTAAACGCCCGTGTTATGCTGACCAAAAATATTGATGTATCGGACGGTTTGGTAAATGGTGTTTTTGGTTCAGTGAGTCAAATAGAACAAGGTGCTGGCATTAACGTTCCTTTAGTTGTCTTTGTCAAATTTGATCAAGAACATGTGGGCGAAAAATTAAGAAAGAAGAAGCCACCTCCAAGAGATCTTTGCAACAGTACACCCATATATCCTCAAGAGGACAGGGTAAACAATAGTGGAGGTATTCGGCGTCAGTTCCCGTTAAAACTCAGCTATGCATGTACAATGCACAAGATCCAGGGAGCTACTCTAACAAAGGCGGTAGTTTCATTAAAAAGCGTATTTTCAGCCGGTCAAGCATATGTCGCATTAAGTCGAGTAACATCACCCGATGGTTTGGTCATTCAAGATTTTAAAGAGTCTGCTATTTACTGTAACGAAAAAGTAGCCAATGCCATGCGTACAATGAAACCCTTCGCACTTACACAACAGACAGAGGAAAACGAAAGTATGACTGAAAAACGCACTTGCAACATCATTATGCACAACACTCAAGGTCTTGTATCACACCTAGAAGATTTGAAAACAGATCTCTACGATAAAAGAATTCATTTTATTTGCTTGACAGAAACATGGCTTTCTGCTCAGACCAGCGCAGAGTTCACAACATTAACTGCATACACTTTTCATCAGAAATGCAGAAAACAGTCGTATGATCAGTCCGAACCCTTGTTTGCAGATTTGAAACAACAAGCACATGGTGGAGTGGGTGTCTATCACAGACATGACGTCGATTGCGAAATTTTGAATCTGGACGTCACCAACTTGGAATATCTAGCATTTTACTCTTCTGGTCTTAACATTGTCGCAGTAATAGTTTACAGGCCTGACTCATACAGACTTGAAAGGTTTCGGCAACAGCTTGCTAGGCTATTAGAGGAATTGGACCATTTTCGAGCAAGATGCATTGTCATGGGCGATTTCAACGAGAATCTGCTCAACGCATCGTCAATTGCTAAGTTGATGGAAGAAAAAGGCTTCACTCAACATGTATCAGAACCAACCACAGAGAACGGTACCTTGATTGATCACGTGTATGTGCGAGACACAGATGCAACGGTCAAAGTAATTCCCACCTATTACAGTTACCACGAAGCAGTGTCTATCAAGTTGTGAGACTCTCCGCGAAGTGTACTGCGAACCTATTGCAAGAAAAAGCCTGATAAAATTTTGCAGTTCAAAAAACCCTGAAAATATGGGTGGGGTGGGTATGTTTGCTGCCCCGGTGATTTACTCTCAAGCTAAATTTTTCAGCTAAGGTAAGCTGGGGTTACTTAAAGCACCAAAGTATTTTGTGTCACGATTTTCCTTTCTAACTTTGAAGACCATAAGCAGAAAAAACACACGGCATTACTGCGTGTTTTGTAAATATCGAGTAGGCTACTTCAAACAACCCACTTTTAATTATTTATCTTACCAAACTATTTTCTACTTTATTGATTTGAGTACAATATTAAGTGTACTAAGTAACCTCACCTTACAATATTTCTATATATTTCTGTTATTGATAAATAATGTATAAAAGTGTGATAGATGTAATATACACGCTTGTTAGTAAATTAGAGCTGGTAGATCTCCGATGTCTCATGATCTTCTGTAACTTTCATTTGTTCCAAATTTAGAAAGAATATCAACCAGCAACTAAGGATTATATAATTTTGGTTTTATTTCTTTTACAAATATATATGTTCTATGTCCGTTATTATATGTGACCTTGGAAGATGGTATTGTTAGATCCTACTCTATTTTATATTGGTTGCTTTCATTGGTGCAAGTTTGACATTTTTAAACATGTTTTCTTTTCTTGTGAAAACCAAATAGATGTTATATGCTGTACGTACCTAGTTATTGTTATGGAATCCCAACTTGAACCAGCAACCATGTATCTTATGTTTACTACTTATGAAAAAAGAAGTAGTTTGTTAGACAAAGAAATTATTTACATCAATAATGTATTAGACTTACTTAAAATTCCTGTAAGGATAAGCCGTGTTTCTTTTGTCTCGTCTATTCAGCTGTAAATGAATTTTATTGTTGTTGTATGTTACTGGCATACTTTCAGCATGTTTATGTCATTCATATCAACTAACACTTAAACGAAGCTGTTAGCATTCAATAATCAATTCAATTAAGAGTATCAAAAGAATGGTTTTGTTTACACTAATAACGTGTTCTGGTATGTTGATGTGTTCAGATAAATTACTTCATTAAGCCTTTGCTTTTTCAAGGTCGCTACATATGTTATATTAAGGTAAAGAACCTACATAATCATTTATATGATTTAATTTAGTAACTCTAAGAGTATTATCTGCGAACATGACTAAATATAGGATTCCAACTTAGCCATCATTCTGGGACTGAAATACAGCTCTCTGGATACTCTCTTGTACAAGGAGCGGCCGTTAATACCACACACAAGGTACGTAACAACTACATTGTTAATACAATCGCAAACTATCTAGCTTCTGATTGTAGATCTATTTTGGTTTATTTACTATATTCAGTTCCTACCAATTATGGCTTTAATTTTAGAATAAGACTAAACCGAGTATATATACTTTACTATCCATTGCAAGTAACGACATTTTGCTGCCCCGTGTGTTAAGATGAACACTTTTGATTTAGCATCAGATGTATGTTTTCATTAAATACCGTTACACTGAAACTTGTATTTCATTTTCATTTAAAGTCGGATGATATTTGTCAGCGGTGATGAGAATGAAGGGATTGCTGTGAGTGCTATGTTTACAGTTCACTGAGTGCACGGCTATATTTAACAGCCTCAGATCACAATTCTTTCACGAGACAGTGCAAACATTAAGTAAGTGCTTCACTTATCATTAGACTACACCTGGCATTAGACTGATTTCTGTGCAAACTGTCTCATAACTTTTCTGTCGAAATTCTTTCAAATATTTTGAGTTATTGTTTTCATGTTCTTGTTTTCGTTGGAATCAGTGTTATTAGTCCAAAAACCTCGGATATTAAGCGTACATTGCCACATGGGAAATGACTCCTGCATAGGCTTAGCTACATCTCCCTGCTTATTGAAGTGAATTACTGGAGAGAAAACTAATGAAATCATTTATTATTTTGTGTTTAATTTAACCATTTCTCCTTTCATCAAAATCGTTATTAAAAATTACTCTGTATTTTACCCTTTGGTATTAGCCCAAGATTACAACCATTTTTTTATTTCTTTTCTCCATATTCTAGGTTGATGGTTTGGTGTTTGTTAAAGTCAACCCTCCAAAAACTGTTGATGAGATGTAAATACATCATTAGGCCAACCAACTTCAGATAAGCTCTATATTTGTATAGCATGTTGCCAGTCGAGTTTAAATCCTATTCTTTTGGCCGATACCAGTTATATGAATTACAGGTATGTGGTGTGTCCTAAAATACTCAGTTTCTTTTTTAGTCACATTTTAAAATTAAAGCGAGAAGGGCAAGTGGAACGGCTAAAAATTTTCCCACACTTGGTACTATTTTTGCCGTGAAGTCGGCGTCTGTCGGATTTTTTTTTCCGTTCAATGTTTTGAAAACTACTCACACGATTTAAAACAAATTAACATAAGGCATTAATTACCTTAATGCCCTGCTCAAGTTCAAATTTCTCATATTTAATTATTTTACAAGCCTTTGATTAACTGATGATACACAAATTGGTTTCCGTGCAATATTTTGAAAACTGCTTACTAGCTTTGATATAAAGTTAAATGAGGAAATAATCATCTTAATACCTTACTCAAGTTCTACTTTCGTTCAAATCTGAGCAATTAACGAGTTCGCGGCTCTTCTAGCTTTAAAGACTGATATTGGAAATTTTCATGTATTAAAACCACAATTCTTTCATTTAGCTTGTTTCTATATTGCAGGTCAGTTGGCACTCGATTTAGCCTATGGCCATGTTCTCACAAGCCCTGGGGAAAAAGTACCGCTGCACATCAGAGAAGGCAATTTCGAATACCGAGGCTATCAATGAGTCATATTCAATATCTTCGCAATACCACATTCATCATCGGCAGATATATAGTGACACATATTTAGTTAACAGATAAAGGGAACAGATTTCTAAGCCTAAATGAACTTTTACTAATTAAGATGATTTATGATTTGTAAACGTTTGAAACACGGCCGGCAAAATTTGAATATTTTTTGTTTCAAAAAAGAGAATGTAAAACAAGACGTACCGGAGCCTGTTTCACATAATGTCGTAGCGTAAATTTTACGTAACTGCCATAGCAGCCCATACTGTAGAGATACGTTAGTATGAAAGTTACGCAAACAATACATCTATGCCACTTTGTGAAACAGGCTCCTGGGGCTCCAGATCCGCACTTTTAAAACTAGCATCATGAAGTTTGGAACGGTTACTTGAATTAGCTCTGTAAATCGAACACAGATTCAAGTTAGCATAAAGTCTAATTAAGTAATCTCACTTCTATGTGATAATTAATTTTTTTATTAACTGGCAAATGCCCATTTTAACGAACAAGTCTTTTTCAGTTAGAAAACTCATATTATATGTGTATATCCTATATATTTTACATCATGTTTATCGTATTTCAACGAATTAGATGGTTCACTTTGGTCAACTCAGAGATTCCACCAGACATAAAGCCCCTTTTCTCCACCAATAATCCATTGTATATTTATCAGTAGGAATACATGTGGAGAGTACAGCGAAATAATATCAGTAGTCACAAAGTCCATATTATCTGCCTTGATTTATTCAGATAAATTATTGTTGTATTCTTAGTAGTTTTACCTTGAAGTAAATACTATAGCATACCAGGTACTTCAACCGAATTGCAAAGAACAGTAATCTGTCCATATTATAATTAAGACAGGTTATTTAGATTTTGTGACTTCTGACGTTCTGTACATGTACTCGTTATGCATATGTTACTAGTACGTTTTACTGTAAGTTATGGAAACAAGAAATGTTTGTGACCAAACTTATTCCTTGTATTGTTAACTACATATATAATTTTAACATCAAGTTCATCGAAATATAAAATGACAAACCCAATATCGGAGGCAATTTTACTTGTTTTGTTCAAAAACATTTAAATTATCGAGAAAAATTTTAAAGCTATGTGGATATGGTGCTCCATTGAGATTTCCGAAACTTTTCCATGGTGATTAACTCTTATCACCATAAAAACAAATTCCAGACATTTCATTTGTCGAAAACGCCTGATTGTGAGTCTGTTTCCGAGTGCTTTCGATTAGATAATTGTTTCTGTATCATGTAGTAAAATTTTGACGAGCCATATCTTAGTTGTTTATTAAAATAGAATGGCGCTGATTTCATATTTAGATAGACAGCAATGTTCTGCATTTGAGGTATGCCAACCGTTTTTGGATTGGACCAACGGTTTATATGACTCGAGTAAAGTCACGTGACCTTGACGCCATTTTGAATTTTTAAAACTTTGAAGAGCTATATCTTAGTTAGTTATTGATATTCAGTCCTCTTTATTAAAACCGTTGATTAACTTAGGGTGTATTTCGATGAGAAGGATCAAAATAAATGTAATGCGCGAGCGATTGTTCCCATTATCAAGGGACCCCGGTATCGCTGCTTTAGCAGCTTTAATTAGGGGTCCCGCAAGATTCCTGCGGGATCCCTTTTGAAATCGTTAAGATTATTATTATTATTATTATTATTATTTTTATTATTTTTCCACCCTACTTTTTCCTTTCTGTAAGGAAAACCATTCAAGCAAAAGTAATGAAACTTTGTCATTAGTCCTAATATGATACGGGACAAATTCTAATGAAAAAAAAATTGGATGGTGTTACATAATATGGCGGCCATTTTGAATGCTGCTGAAAACCTTTAAAAAACTTCTTTAAAAAAACGGATGCACCGATTGAGCTAAAATTTGTTATACATGTACTACATACATTGGTCTACGAAAATAAGTCAAACCAGCTAGATCGGACAAAATTTATAGCAGACTTTGATTGGTCAAAATTATTACGTCACCTAAATTTTACTTAAATGCTGATAACTTGAAATCTAATTGATCGATTGTAACAAAACTTTGCACGTATGATGTTCTTCTTAAGCCCTATTGACGTCTGACGTCACAAGGCTCAAGGTCAAGTCACGTGACCTTGACGCCATTTTGAATATTTTAAAACTTTGACGAGCCATATCTCAGTTGTTTATTAAAATAGAATGTCGCTGATTCCATGTTTAGATAGACAGCAATGTTCTGCATTTGAAGTGCGCTGACCATTTTTAGATTGGACCAATGGTTTGGCCGCCATATTGGATTATATAACAAATCATTTACAGTGTTTATCTTGAAGAGTTTTAAATGGATCCAGGTGAAATTTGCTAAGTATGGAGAATTGATCCATTCAAATAGACTGTGCAAAAATCATAAATTACTGATGATAAATTATAGCAAAATTTGAATATAAAATTTGTGACGTCATCTAATTTTGCTTAAATGGTGATAACTTGTAATCTATTTTATCGATTGCTATAAAACTTGGTACGTATGATGTTCTCCTTTAGAACTACTGATGTAAGACGCCATAAAACTCAAGGTCAAGTCAAATGACCTTGGCGCCATTTTGAATATTTGTAAATTTTGACGAGGCATATCTTAGTTGTTTATTAATATAGAATAGTGCTCATTTTACAGTTAGATATACAGCAATGCTCTGCATTGATAGTGTGCCCATGAATTTGGATTGGACCAGCGGTCTGGCCGCCATATTGGATTACATAACAAATCATTTACATTGATTATCTTGATGAGTTTTAATTGGATCAAGTCGAAATTCGCTGAGTAGCGAGAACTGATGCATTCAAAAAGACAAAGCAAAAATAAAACATTACTGATGATGACTTATAGTAGAATTTGATTGGTCAAATTGATGACGTCATCTAAAATTTGCTTAAATGCTGTTAACTTGTAATCTATTTTACCGATTGTAATAAAACTTGGTTAGTATAATGTTCTTTTTAAGACCTAATGCTATATGACTTCACAAGACTCAGGGTCAAGTCAAGTGGCCTTGACGCCATTTTGAATATTTTAAAAGTTTGACGAGCTATATCTTAGTTGGTTATTGATATTCAGTCCTCTTTAAAATCTGACGAAAACCGTTGATGAACTTAGTGTGTATTTCGATGAGAAGGATGAAAATAAATGTAATGCGCCAGCGATTGTTCCCATTGTCAAGGGACCCCGGTATCGCTGCTTTAGCAGCTTTAATTATTATTATTTTTATTATTATTCCACCCTACTTTTTCCTTTCTCAAGGGAAAGCCATTCAAGCAAGAGTAATGAAACTTCGCCATTAGTCCTAATATGATACGGGACAAATTCTAATGAAAAAAAATTTCAATGATGTTACATAATATGGCGGCCATTTTGAATGCTGCTGAAAACCTTTAAAAACTTCTTCTCAAAAACGGCTGCACCGATTGAGCTAAAATTTGTTATACATGCACTACATACACAGGCCTACAAAAATAAGTCAAACCAGCAAGATCGGATAAAATTTATAGCAGACTTTGATTGGTCAAAATTATTACGTCATCTAAGTTTTACTTAAATGCTGATAACTCGAATTCTAATTGATCGATTGCAACTAAACTTTGTACGTATGATGTTCTCCTTAGGACCTACTGATGTCTTACGTCACAAAGCTCAAAGTCAAGTCACGTGACCTTGACGCCATTTTGAATATTTTAAAACTTTGACGAGCCATATCTCAGTTGTTTATTAAAATAGAATGGCGCTGATTTCACGTTTAGATAGACAGCAATGTTCTGCATTTGAAGTGCGCTAACCATTTTTGGATTGGACCAACGGTTTGGCCGCCATATTGGATTATATAACAAATCATTTACAGTGTTTATCTTGAAGAGTTTTGAATGGATCCAGGTGAAATTCGATGAGTATGGAGAACCGATGCATTCAAATAGACTGTGCAAAAATCATAAATTACTGATGATAAATTATAGCAAAATTTGAATATAAAATTTGTGACGTCATCTAAATTTTGCTTAAATGCTGATCACTTGTAATCTTTTTTACCGATTGCTATTAAACATGGTACGTATGATGTTCTCCTTAAGAACTACTGATGTAAGACGCCATAAAACTCAAGGTCAAGTCAAATGACCTTGACGCCATTTTGAATATTTGTAAATGTTGACGAGGCATATCTTAGTTGTTTATTAATATAGAATAGCGCTGATTTTACAGTTAGATAGACAGCAATGCTCTGCATTTAAAGTGTGCCCATGATTTTGGATTGGACCAGCGGTCTGGCCGCCATATTGGATTACATAGCAAATCATTTACTTTAATTATCTTGATGAGTTTAAATTGAATCAAGTCGAATTTCACAGAGTATCGAGAATTGATGCATTCAAATAGACTACGCAAAAATAAAACATTACTGATGATGAATTATAGCAGAATTTGATTGGTCAAATTTATGACGTCATCTAAAATTTACTTAAATGCTGTTAACTTGTAATCTATTTTACCGATTGTAATAAAACTTGGTTAGCTTAATGTTCTTTTTAAGACCTAATGCTATATGACCTCACAAGACTCAGGGTCAAGTCAAGTCACGTGACCTTGACGCCATTTTGAATATTTTAAAATTTGACGAGCTATATCTTAGTTTGTTATTGATATTCAGTCTTCTTAAAAATCTGACGAAAATCGTTGATGAACTTAGTGTGTATTTCAATGAAAAGGATGAAAATAAATGTAATGCGCCAGCGATTGTTCCCATTATCAAGGGACCCCGGTATCGCTGCTTTAGCAGCTTTAATTATTATTATTAGGGGTCCCGCAAGATTCCTGCGGGATCCCTATTGAAATCGTTAAGATTATTATTATTATTATTAGGGGTCCCGCAAGATTCCTGCGGGATCCCTTTTGAAATCGTTAGGATTATTATTATTAGGGGTCCCGCAAGATTCCTGCGGGATCCCTATTGAAATCGTTAAGATTATTATTATTATTATTATTTTTATTATTTTTCCACCCTACTTTTTCCTTTCTCAAGGGAAAACCATTCAAGCAAGAGTAATGAAACTTCGTCATTAGTCCTAATATGATACGGGACAAATTCTAATGAAAAAAAATTTGAATGATGTTACATAATATGGCGGCCATTTTGAATGCTGCTGAAAACGTTTAAAAACCTTCTCTTCCAAAACGGCTGCACCGATTAAGCTAAAATTTGTTATACATGTACTACAAACACAGGCCTACAAAAGTAAGTCAAACCAGCAAGATCCGAGAAAATTTATAGCAGACTTTGATTGGTCAAAATTATGACGTCAACTAAATATTACTTAAATGCTGATAACTTGAAATCTAATTAAACGATTGTAACAAAACTTGGTGGGTATGATGTTCTCCCTAAGTCCTACTGATGTATGACGTCACAAGGCTCAAGGTCAAGTCACGTGACCTTGACGCCATTTTGAATATTTTAAAACTTTGACGAGCCATATCTCAGTTGTTTATTAAAATAGAATGACGCTGATTTCATATTTAGATAGACAGCAATGTTGTGCATTTGAAGTATGCCAACCAATTTTAGATTGGACCAACGGTTTGGCCGCCATATTGGATTATATAACAAATCATTTACAGTGTTTATCTTGAAGAGTTTTGAATGGATCCAGGTAAAATTTGCTGAGTATCGAGAACTGATGCATCCAAACAGACTGTGCAAAAATCATTAATTACGGATGATAAATTATAGCAAAATTTGAATATAAAATTTGTGACGTCATCTAAATTTTGCTTAAATGGTGATAACTTGTAATCTATTTTATCGATGGCTATAAAACTTAGTACGTATGATGTCCTCCATAAGAACTACTGATGTACGACGCCATAAAGCTCAAGGTCAAGTCAAATGACCTTGACGCCATTTTGAATATTTGTAAATTTTGACGAGGCATATCTTAGTTATTTATTAAAATAGAATGGCGCTGATTTCATATTTAGATAGACAGCAATGTTCTGCATTTGAAGTATGCCAACCATTTTTGGATTGGACCATCGGTTTGGCCGCCATATTGGATTATATAACAAATTATTTACAGTGTTTATCTTGAAGAGTTTTGAATGGATCCAGGTAAAATTTGCTGAGTATCGAGAACCGATGCATTCAAACAGACTGTGCAAAAATCCTTAATTACGGATGATAAATTATAGCAAAATTTGAATATAAAATTTGTGACGTCATCTAAATTTTGCTTAAATGGTGATAACTTGTAATCTATTTTATCGATGGCTATAAAACTTAGTACGTATGATGTCCTCCATAAGAACTACTGATGTACGACGCCATAAAGCTCAAGGTCAAGTCAAATGACCTTGACGCCATTTTGAATATTTGTAAATTTTGACGAGGCATATCTTAGTTATTTATTAAAATAGAATGGCGCTGATTTCATATTTAGATAGACAGCAATGTTCTGCATTTGAAGTATGCCAACCATTTTTGGATTGGACCATCGGTTTGGCCGCCATATTGGATTATATAACAAATCATTTACAGTGTTTATCTTGAAGAGTTTTGAATGGATCCAGGTAAAATTTGCTGAGTATCGAGAACCGATGCATTCAAACAGACTGTGCAAAAATCCCTCATTACGGATGATAAATTATAGCAAAATTTGAATATAAAATTTGTGACGTCATCTAAATTTTGCTTAAATGGTGATAACTTGTAATCTATTTCATCGATGGCTATAAAACTTAGTACGTATGATGTTCTCTATAAGAACTACTGATGTAAGACGCCATAAAGCTCAAGGTCAAGTCAAATGACCTTGACGCCATTTTGAATATTTGTAAATTTTGACGAGGCATATCTTAGTTATTTATTAAAATAGAATGGCGCTGATTTCATATTTAGATAGACAGCAATGTTCTGCATTTGAAGTATGCCAACCATTTTTGGATTGGACCAACGGTTTGGCCGCCATATTGGATTATATAACAAATCATTTACAGTGTTTATCTTGAAGAGTTTTAAATGGATCCAGGTGAAATTTGCTGAGTATGGAGAACTAATGCATTCAAATACACTGTGCAAAAATCATAAATTACTGATGATAAATTATAGTAAAATTTGAATATAAAATTTGTGACGTCATCTAAATTTTGCTTAAATGGTGATAACTTGTAATCTATTTTACCGATTGCTATAAAACTTAGTACGTATGATGTTCTCCTTAAGCACTACTGATGTCTGACGTAACAAGGCTCAAGGTCAAGTCACGTGACCATGACGCCATTTTGAATATTTGTAAATTTTGACGAGGCATATCTTAGTCGTTTTTTTAATATAGAACAGCGCTGATTTTACAGTTAGATAGACAGCAATGCTCTGCATTTATAGTGTGCCCATGATTTTGGATTGGACCAGCGATCTGGCCGCCATATTGGATTACATATCAAATCATTTACATTGATTATCTTGATGAGTTTTAATTGGATCAAGTCGAAATTCGCTGAGTATCGAGAACTGATGAATTCAATGAACTACGTAAAAATAAACCATTGCTGATGATGAATTATAGTAGAATTTGATGGGTCAAATTTATGACGTCATCTAAAATTTACTTAAATGCTGTTAACTTGTAATCTATTTTACCGATTGTAATAAAACTTGGTTGGTATAATGTTCTTCTTAAGACCTAATGCTATATGACTTCACAAGACTCAGGGTCAAGTCAAGTCACGTGATCTTGACGCCATTTTGAATATTTTAAAACTTCGACGAGCTATATCTTAGTTGGTTATTGATATTCAGTCCTCTTTAAAATCTGACAAAAACCGTTGATGAACTTAGTGTGTATTTCAATGAGAAGGATGAAAATAAATGTAATGCGCGAGCGATCGTTGCCATTGTCAAGAGACCCCGGTATCGCTGCTTTAGCAGCTTTAATTATTATTATTATTATTCTTATTATTATTATTTTTATTATTATTCCAACCTACTTTTTCCTTTCTGTAGGGAAAACCATTCAAGCAAGAGTAATGAAACTTCGTCATTAGTCCTAATATGATACGGGACAAATTCTAATGAAAAAAAATTTGGATGGTGTTACATAATATGGCGGCCATTTTGAATGCTGCTGAAAACCTTTAAAAAACTTCTTTAAAAAAACGGCTGCACTGATTGAGCTAAAATTTGTTATACATGTACTACATACACAGGCCTACCAAAATAAGTCAAACCGTCAAGATCGGACAAAATTCATAGCAGACTTTGATTGGTCAAAATTATTACGTCATCTAAATTTTACTTAAATGCTGATAACTTGAAATCTAATTGATTGATTGCAACAAAACTTGGTAGGTATGATGTTCTCCTTAAGACCTACTGATGTCTGACGTCACAAGGGTCAAGGTCAAGTCACGTGACCTTGACGCCATTTTGAATATTTTAAAACTTTGACGAGCCATATCTCAGTTGCTTATTAAAATAGAATGTCACTGATTTCATGTTTAGATAGACAGCAATGTTCTGCATTTGAAGTGCGCTGACCATTTTTGGATTGGACCAATGGTTTGGCCGCCATATTGGATTATATAACAAATCATTTACAGTGTTTATCTTGAAGAGTTTTAAATGGATCCAGGTGAAATTCGCTGAGTATGGACAACCGATGCATTCAAATAGACTGTGCAAAAATCATAAATTACGGATGATAAATTATAGTAAAATTTGAATATAAAATTTGTGACGTCATCTAAATTTTGCTTAAATGGTGATAACTTGTAATCTATTTTACCGATTGCTTTAAAACTTTGCATGTATGATGTTCTCATTAAGAACTACTGACCTAAGACGCCATACAGCTCAAGGTCAAGTCACATGACCTTGACGCCATTTTGAATATTTGTAAATTTTGACGAGGCATATCTTAGTTGTTTATTAATATAGAATAGCGCTGATTTTACAGTTAGATAGACAGCAATGCTCTGCATTTATAGTATGCCCAGGATTTTGGATTGGACCCACGGTCTGGCCGCCATATTGGATTATATAACAAATCATTTACATTGATTCTCTTGCTGAATTTTAATTGGATCAAGTCAAAATTCACTGAATATCGAGAACTGATGCATTGAAATAGACTGTGCAAAAATAACACATTACGAAGATAAATTATAGCAGAATTTGATAGGTGACGTCATATGAAATTTACTTAAATGCCGTTGATGAACTTAGTGTGTATTTCGATGACAAGGATGAAAATAAATGTAATGCGCAAGCGATTGATGCCATTGTCGAGGGACCCCGGTATCGCTGCTTTAGCAGCTTTAATTATTATTATTTTTATTATTTTTCCACCCTACTTTTTCCTTTCTGTAGAGAAAACCATTAAAGCAAGAGTACTGAAACTTGGTCATTAGTCTTAATATGATACGGGACAAATTCTATTGAAAAAAAATTCGGATGATGTTACATAATATGGCGGCCATTTTGAATGCTGCTGAAAACCTTTAAAAAACTTCTTTTCAAAAACGGCTGCACCGATTGAGCTGAAATTTGTTATACGTGTACTACATACACAGACCTACAAAAATAAGTCAAACCAGCAAGATCGGATAAAATTCATAGCAGACTTTGATTGGTCAAAATTATTACGTCATCTAAACTTTACTTAAATGCTGATAACTTGAAATCTGATTGACAGATTTTAATAAAACTTGGTATGTATGATGTTCTCCTTAAGACCTACTGATGTCTTACGTCACAAGGCTCAAGGTCAAGTCACGTGACCTTGACGCCATTTTGAATATTTTAAAACTTTGACGAGCCATATCTCAGTTGTTTATTAAAATAGAATTGCGCTGATTTCATGTTTAGATAGACAGCAATGTTCTGCATTTGAAGTGCGCTGACCATTTTTGGATTGGACCAACGGTTTGGCCGCCATATTGGATTATATAACAAATCATTTACAGTGTTTATCTTGAAGAGTTTTGAATGGATCCAGGTGAAATTCGCTGAGTATGGAGAACCGATGCATTCAAATAGACTGTGCAAAAATCATAAATTACTGATGATAGATTATAGCAAAATTTGAATATAAAATTTGTGACGTCATTTAAATTTGGCTTAAATGGTGATAACTTGTAATCTTTTTTACCGATTGCTATAAAACTTGGTACGTATGATGTTCTTCTTAAGAACTACTGATGTAAGTCGCCATAAAACTAAAGGTCAAGTCAAATGACCTTGGCGCCATTTTGAATATTTGTAAAATTTGACAAGGCATATCTTAGTTGTTTATTAATGTAGAATAGTGCTCATTTTACAGTTAGATAGACAGCAATGCTCTGCATTTATAGTGTGCCCATGATTTTGGATTGGACCAGCGGTCTGGCCGCCATATTGGATTACATAACAAATCATTTACATTAATTATCTTGATGAGTTTTAATTGGAGCAAGTCAAAATTCGCTGAGTATCGAGAACTGATGCAATCAAAAAGACTACGCCAAAAAAAAACATTACTGATGATGAATTATAGTAGAATTTGATTGGTCAAACTTATGACGTCATCTAAAATTTACTTAAATGCTGTTAACTTGTAATCTATTTTACCGATTGTAATAAAACTTGGTTAATATAATGTTCTTTTTAAGACCTAATGCTATATGATTTCACAAGACTCGAGGTCAAGTCAAGTCACGTGACCTTGATGCCATTTTAAATATTTTAAAACTTTGACGAGCTATATCTTAGTTGGTTATTGATGTTCAGTCCTCTTTAAAATCTGACCAAACCCGTTGATGAACTTAGTGTGTATTTCAATGAGAAGGATTAAAATAAATGTAATGCGCATGCGATTGTTTCCATTATCAAGGGACCCCGGTATCGCTGCTTTAGCAGCTTTAATTAGGGGTCCCGCAAGATTCCTGCGGGATCCCTATTGAAATTGTTAAGATTATTATTATTATTATTTTTATTATTATTCCACCCTACTTTTTCCTTTCTCAAGGGAAAGCCATTCAAGCAAGAGTAATGAAACTTCGCCATTAGTCCTAATATGATACGGGACAAATTCTAATGAAAAAAAATTTCAATGATGTTACATAATATGGCGGCCATTTTGAATGCTGCTGAAAACCTTTAAAAAACTTCTTCTCAAAAACGGCTGCACCGATTGAGCTAAAATTTGTTATACATGCACTACATACACAGGCCTACAAAAATAAGTCAAACCAGCAAGATCGGATAAAATTTATAGCAGACTTTGATTGGTCAAAATTATTACGTCATCTAAGTTTTACTTAAATGCTGATAACTCGAATTCTAATTGATCGATTGCAACCAAACTTTGTACGTATGATGTTCTCCTTAGGACCTACTGATGTCTTACGTCACAAAGCTCAAAGTCAAGTCACGTGACCTTGACGCCATTTTGAATATTTTAAAACTTTGACGAGCCATATCTCAGTTGTTTATTAAAATAGAATGGCGCTGATTTCACGTTTAGATAGACAGCAATGTTCTGCATTTGAAGTGCGCTAACCATTTTTGGATTGGACCAACGGTTTGGCCGCCATATTGGATTATATAACAAATCATTTACAGTGTTTATCTTGAAGAGTTTTGAATGGATCCAGGTGAAATTCGATGAGTATGGAGAACCGATGCATTCAAATAGACTGTGCAAAAATCATAAATTACTGATGATAAATTATAGCAAAATTTGAATATAAAATTTGTGACGTCATCTAAATTTTGCTTAAATGCTGATCACTTGTAATCCTTTTTACCGATTGCTATTAAACATGGTACGTATGATGTTCTCTTTAAGTACTATTGATGTAAGACGCCATAAAACTCAAGGTCAAGTCAAATGACCTTGACGCCATTTTGAATATTTGTAAATGTTGACGAGGCATATCTTAGTTGTTTATTAATATAGAATAGCGCGGATTTTACAGTTAGATAGACAGCAATGCTCTGCATTTAAAGTGTGCCCATGATTTTGGATTGGACCAGCGGTCTGGCCGCCATATTGGATTACATAGCAAATCATTTACTTTAATTATCTTGATGAGTTTAAATTGAATCAAGTCGAATTTCACAGAGTATCGAGAATTGATGCATTCAAATAGACTACGCAAAAATGAAACATTACTGATGATGAATTATAGTAGAATTTGATTGGTCAAATTTAGGACGTCATCTAAAATTTACTTAAATGCTGTTAACTTGTAATCTATTTTAACGATTGTAATAAAACTTGGTTAATATAATGTTCTTTTCAAGTGACGTGACCTTGACGCCATTTTGAATATTTTAAAATTTGACGAGCTATATCTTAGTTGGTTATTGATATTCAGTCCTCTTTAAAATCTGACGAAAACCGTTGATGAACTTAGTGTGCATTTCGATGAGAAGGATGAAAATAAATGTAATGCGCTAGCGATTGTTCCCAATATCAAGGGACCCCGGTATCGCTGCTTTAGCAGCTTTAATTATTATTATTTTTATTATTATTCCACCCTACTTTTTCCTTTCTGTAGGGAAAACCATTCAAGCAAAAGTAATGAAATTTCGTCATTAGTCCTAATATGATAAGGGACAAATTCTAATGAAAAAAAATTTGGATGATGTTACATAATATGGCGGCCATTTTGAATGCTGCTGAAAACCTTTAAAAAACTACTTGTCAAAAACGGCTGCAGCGATTGAGCTAAAATTTGCTATACATGTACTACATACACAGGCCTACCAAAATAAGTCAAACCAGCAAGATCAAACAAAATTCATAGCTGACTTTGATTGGTCAAAATTATTACGTCATCTAAATTTTACTTAAATGCTGATAACTTGAAATCTAATTAATCGATTGTAACAAAACTTGGTACATATGATGTTCTTTTTAAGACCTACTGATGTCTAACGCCACAAGGGTCAAGGTCAAGTCACGTGACCTTGACGCCATTTTGAATATTTTAAAACTTTGACGAGCCATATCTCAGTTGTTTATTAAAATAGAATGTCGCTGATTTCATGTTTAGATAGACAGCAATATTCTGCATTTGAAGTGCGCTGACCATTTTTAGATTGGACCAATGGTTTGGCCGCCATATTGGATTATATAACAAATCATTTACAGTGTTTATCTTGAAGAGTTTTGAATGGATCCAAGTGAAATTCGCTGAGTATGGAGAATTGATGCATTCAAATAGACTGTGCAAAAATCATGAATTACAGATGATAAATTATAGCAAAATTTGAATATAAAATTTGTGACGTCATCTAAATTTGGCTTAAATGGTGATAACTTGTAATCTATTTTACCGATTGCTATAAAACTTGGCACGTATGATGTTCTGCTTAAGAACTACTGATGTAAGACGCCATAAAACTCAAGGTCAAGTCAAATGTCCTTGACGCCATTTTGAATATTTGTAAATTTTGGCGAGGCATATCTTAGTTGTTTACTAATAGACGGTTGCGCTGATTTTACAGTTAGATAGACAGCAATGCTCTGCATTTGTAGTATGCCCATGATTTTGGATTGGACCAGCGGTCTGGCCGCCATATTGGATTACATAACAAATCATTTACATTGATTATCTTGATGCGTTTTAATTGGATCAAGTCGAAAATCGCTGAGTATCGAGAACTGATGCATTCAAAAAGACTGTGCAAAAATAACACATTACTGATGATAAATTATAGCAGAATTTGATTGGTGACGTCATCTAAAATTTACTTAAATGCTGTCAACTTGTAATCTATTTTACCGATTGTAATAAAACTTGGTTAGCATAATGTTCTTTTTAAGACCTAATGCTATATGACTCCGCAAGACTCAGGGTCAAGTCAAGTCACGTGACCTTGACGCCATTTTGAATATTTTAAAACTTTGACGAGCTATATCTTAGTTGGTTAATGGTATTCAGTCCTCTTTCAAATCTGACAAAAACCGTTGATGAACTTAGTGTGTATTCCGATGAGAGGGATGAAAATAAATGTAATGCGCGAGCGATTGTTCCCATTATCAAGGGACCCCGGTATCGCTGCTTTAGCAGCTTTAATTAGGGGTCCCGCAAGATTCCTGCGGGATCCCTTTTGAAATCGTTAGGATTATTATTATTAGGGGTCCCGCAAAATTCCTGCGGGATCCCTTTTGAAATCGTTAGGATTATTATTATTATTATTATTATTATTCTTATTATTATTATTTTTATTATTATTCCACCCTACTTTTTCCTTTCTGTAGGGAAAACCATTCAAGCAAGAGTAATGAAACTTGGTCATTTGTCCTAATATGATAAGGGACAAATTCTAATGAAAAAAAATTTGGATGATGTTACATAATATGGCGGCCATTTTGAATGCTGCTGAAAACCATTAAAAAACTTCTCTTAAAAAACGGCTGCAGCGATTGAGCTAAAAATTGTTATACATGTACTACATACACAGGCCTACCAAAATAGGTCAAACCAGCAAGATCAGACAAAATTTATAGCAGACATTGATTGGTCAAAATTATTACGTCATCTAAATTTTACTTAAATGCTAATAACTTGAAATCTAATTTATCGATTGTAACAAAACTTAGTAGATATGATGTTCTCCTTAAGACCTACTGATGTCTGACGTCACAAGGCTCAAGGTCAAGTCACGTGACCTTGACGCCATTTTGAATATTTTAAAACTTTGACGAGCCATATCTCAGTTGTTTATTAAAATAGAATGTCGCTGATTTCATGATTAGATAGACAGCAATGTTCTGCATTTGAAGTGCGCTAACCATTTCTGGATTGGACCAACGGTTTTGCCGCCATATTGGATTATATAACAAATCATTTACAGTGTTTATCTTGAAGAGTTTTAAATGGATCCACGTGAAATTTGCTGAGTATGGAGAACCGATGCATGTAAATAGACTGTGCAAAAATCATGAATTACGGATGATAAATTATAGCTAAATTTGAATATAAAATTTGTGACGTCATCTAAATTTTGCTTAAATGCTGATAACTTGTAATCTTTTTTACCGATTGCTATGAAACTTAGTACGTATGATGTTCGCCTTAGGAACTACTGATGTAAGGCGCCATAAAACTCAAGGTCAAGTCAAATGACCTTGACGCCATTTTGAATTTTTGTAAATTTTGACGAGCATATCTTAGTTGTTTATTAATATAGAATAGCGCTGAATTTACAGTTAGATAGACAGCAATGCTCAGCATTTATAGTGTGCCCATGATTTTGGTTTGGACCAGCGGTCTGGCCGCCATATTGGATTACATAACAAATCATTTACATTGATTATCTTGATGAGTTTTAATTGGATCAAGTCGAAATTTGCTGAGTATCGAGAACTGATGCATTCAAATAGACTACGCAAAAATAAAACATTACTGATGATGAATTATAGTAGAATTTGATTGGTCAAATTTATGACGTCATCTAAAATTTACTTAAATGCTGTTAACTTGCAATCTATTTGACCGATTGTAATAAAACTTGGTTAGCATAATGTTCTTTTTAAGACCTAATGCTATATGACTTCACAAGACTAAGGGTCAAGTCAAGTCACGTGACCTTGACGCCATTTTGAATATTTTAAAATTTGACGAGCTATATCTTAGTTGGTTATTGATATTCAGTCCTCTTTAAAATCTGACGAAAACCGTTGATGAACTTAGTGTGTATTTCGATGAGAAGGATGAAAATAAATGTGATGCGCCAGCGATTGTTCCCATTATCAAGGGACCCCGGTATCGCTGCTTTAGCAGCTTTAATTAGGGGTCCCGCAAGATTCCTGCGGGATCCCTTTTGAAATCGTTAAGATTATTATTATTATTATTATTATTATTTTTATTATTTTTCCACCCTACCTTTTCCTTTCTGTAGGGAAAACCATTCAAGCAAAAGTAATGAAACTTTGTCATTAGTCCTAATATGATACGGGACAAATTTTAATGAAAAAAAATTTGGATGATGTTACATAATATGGCGGCCATTTTGAATGCTGCTGAAAACCTTTAAAAAACTTCTTGTCAAAAACGGCTGCAGCGATTGAGGTAAAATTTGTTATACATGTACTACATACACATGCCTACCATAATAAGTCAAATCAGCAAGATCGGACAAAATTCATAGCAGACTTTGATTGGTCAAAATTATTACGTCATCTAAATTTTACTTAAATGCTAATAACTTGAAATCTAATTGATCGATTGTAACAAAACTTGGTAGGTATGATGTTCTCCTTAAGCCCTACTGATGTCTGACGTCACATGGCTCGAGGTCAAGTCACGTGACCTTGACGCCATTTTGAATATATTAAAACTTTGACGAGCCATATCTCAGTTGTTTATTAAAATAGAATTGCGCTGATTTCATATTTAGATAGACAGCAGTGTTCTGCATCTGAAGTGCGCTGACCATTTTTGGATTGGACCAACGGTTTGGCCGCCATATTGGATTATATAACAAATCATTTACAGTGTTTATCTTGAAGAGTTTTGAATGAATCCAGGTGAAATTTGCTGAGAATGGAGAACCGATCCATTCAAATAGACTGTGCAAAAATCATAAATTACGGACGATAAATTATAGCAAAATTTGAATATAAAATTTGTGGCGTCATCTAAATTTTGTTTAAATGGTGATAACTTGTAATCTATTTTACCGATTGCTTTAAAACTTTGCATGTATGATGTTCTCCTTAAGAAATACTGACGTAAGACGCCATAAAACTCAAGGTCAAGTCACATGACCTTGACGCCATTTTGAATATTTGTAAATTTTGACGAGGCATATCTTAGTTGTTTATTAATATAGAATAGCGCTGATTTTACAGTTAGATAGACAGCAATGCTCTGCATTTATAGTATGTCCAGGATTTTGGATTCGACCCACGGTCTGGCCGCCATATTGGATTATATAACAAATGATTTACATTGATTATCTTGATGAGTTTTAAATGGATCAAGTCTAAATTCGCTGAGTATCGAGAACTCATTCGTTCAAATAGACTGCGCAAAAAAAACATTACTGATGATGAATTATAGTAGAATTTGATTGGTCAAATTTATGACGTCATCTAAAATTTACTTAAATGCTGTTTACTTGTAATCTATTTTGCCAATTGTAATAAAACTTGGTTAGTATAATGTTCTTTTTAAGACCTAATGCTATATGACTTCACAAGACTCAGGATCAAGTCAAGTCACGTGACCTTGACGCCATTTTGAATATTTTAAAACTTTGACGAGCTATATCTTAGTTGGTTATTGGTAGTCAGTCCTCTTTAAAATCTGACGAAAACCGTTGATGAACTTAGTGTGTATTTCGATGAGAAGGATGAAAATAAATGTAATGCGCGAGCGATTGTTGCCATTGTCAAGGGACCCCGGTATCGCTGCTTTAGCAGCTTTAATTAGGGGTCCCGCAAGATTCCTGCGGGATCCCTATTGAAATCGTTAAGATTATTATTATTATTATTATTATTATTTTTATTATTATTCCACCCTACTTTTTCCTTTCTCAAGGGAAAACCATTCAAGCAAGAGTAATGAAACTTTGTCATTAGTCCTAATATGATACGGGACAAATTCTTATGAAAAAATTTTCGGAAGATGTTACATAATATGGCGGCCATTTTGAATGCTGCTGAAAACCTTTAAAAAACTTCTTTTCAAAAACGGCTGCACCGATTGAGATAAAATTTGTTAAACATGTACTACATACACAGACCTACAAAAATAAGTCAAACCAGCAAGATCGGATAAAATTTATAGCAGACTTTGATTAGTTAAAATTATTACGTCATCTAAATTTTACTTAAATGCTGATAACTTGAAATCTGATTGACAGATTTTAATAAAACTTGGTATGTATGATGTTCACCTTAAGATCTACTGATGTCTTACGTCACAAGGCTCAAGGTCAAGTCACGTGACCTTGACGCCATTTTGAATATTTCAAAACTTTGACGAGCCATATCTCAGTTGTTTATTAAAATAGAATGGCGCTGATTTCATATTTAGATAGACAGCAGTGTTCTGCATTTGAAGTATGCCATCCGTTTTTGGATTGGACCAACGGTTCGGCCGCCATATTGGATTATATAACAAATTATTTACAGTGTTTATCTTGAAGAGTTTTGAATGAATCAAGGTGAAATTTGCTGAGAATGGAGAACGGATCCATTCAAATAGACTGGGCAAAAATCATAAATTACTGATGATAAATTATAGCGAAATTTGAATATAAAATTTGTGACGTCATCTAAATTTTGCTTAAATGGTGATAACTTGTAATCTATGTTACCGATTGCTATAAAACTTGGTATGTAGGATGTTCTCCTTAATAACTACTGATGTAAGACGCCATACAACTCAAGGTCAAGTCAAATGACCTTGACGCCATTTTGAATATTTGTAAATTTTGACGAGGCATATCTTAGTTGTTTATTAATATAGAATAGCGCTGATTTTACAGTTAGATAGACAGCAATGCTCTGCATTTATAGTGTGCCCATGATTTTGGATTGGACCAGCGGTCTGGCCGTCATATTGGATTATATAACAAATCATTTACATTGATTATCTTGATGAGTTTTAATCGGATCAAGTCGAAATTCGCTGAGTATCAAGAACTGATGCATTCAAATAGACTAAGCAAAAATAAATCATTACTGATGATGAATTTTAGTAGAATTTGATTGGTCAAATTTATGACGTCATCTAAAATTTACTGAAACACTGTTAACTTGTAATCTATTTTACCGATTGTAATAAAACTTGGTTAGTATAATGTTCTTTTTAAGACATAATGCGATATGACTTCACAAGACTCAGGGTCAAGTCAAGTTACGTGACCTTGACGCCATTTTGAATATTTTAAAACTTTGACGAGCTACATCTTAGTTGGTTATTGATATTCAGTCCTTTTTAAAATTTTGACGAAAACCGTTGATGAGCTTAGTGTGTATTTCAATGACAAGGATGAAAATAAATGTAATGCGCAAGCAATTGTTCCCATTATCTAGGGACCCCGGTATCGCTGCTTTAGCAGCTTTAATTATTATTATTATTATTATTTTTATTATTTTTCCACCCTACTTTTTCCTTTCTGTAGAGAAAACCATTCAAGCAAGAGTAATGAAACTTTGTCATTAGTTCTAATATGATACGGGACAAATTCTAAAAAAAAAAAATTTGGATGGTGTTACATAATATGGCGGCCATTTTGAATGCTGCTGAAAACCTTTAAAAAACTTCTTTAAAAAAACGGCTGCACCGATTGAGCTAAAATTTGTTATACATGTACTACATACACAGGCCTACAAAAATAAGTCAAACCAGATGGATCGGACAAAATTTATAGCAGACTTTGATTGGTCAAAATTATTACGTCATCTAAATTTTACTTAAATGCTGATAACTTGAAATTTAATTGATCGATTGTAACAAAACTTTGTACATATGATGTTCTCCTTAAGCCCTATTGACGTCTGACGTCACAAGGCTGAAGGTCAAGTCACGTGACCTTGACGCCATTTTGAATATTTTAAAACTTTGACGAGCCATATCTCAGTTGTTTATTAAAATTGAATGTCACTGATTTCATGTTTAGATAGACAGCAATGTTCTGCATTTGAAGTGCGCTGACCATTTTTGGATTGGACCAATGGTTTGGCCGCCATATTGGATTATATAACAAATCATTTACAGTGTTTATCTTGAAGAGTTTTAAATGGATCCAGGTGAAATTCGCTGAGTATGGACAACCGATGCATTCAAATAGACTGTGCAAAAATCATAAATTACGGATGATAAATTATAGCAAAATTTGAATATAAAATTTGTGACGTCATCTAAATTTTGCTTAAATGGTGGTAACTTGTAATCTATTTTACCGATTGCTTTAAAACTTTGCATGTATGATGTTCTCATTAAGAACTACTGACCTAAGACGCCATAAAACTCAAGGTCAAGTCACATGACCTTGACGCCATTTTGAATATTTGTAAATTTTGACGAGGCATATCTTAGTTGTTTATTAATATAGAATAGCGCTGATTTTACAGTTAGATAGACAGCAATGCTCTGCATTTACAGTATGCCCAGGGATTTGGATTGGACCCACGGTCTGGCCGCCATATTGGATTATATAACAAATCATTTACATTGATTCTCTTGCTGAATTTTAATTGGATCAAGTCAAAATTCACTGAATATCGAGAACTGATGCATTGAAATAGACTGTGCAAAAATAACACATTACGAAGATAAATTATAGCAGAATTTGATAGGTGACATCATATGAAATTTACTTAAATGCCGTTGATGAACTTAGTGTGTATTTCGATGACAAGGATGAAAATAAATGTAATGCGCCAGCGATTGATGCCATTGTCGAGGGACCCCGGTATCGCTGCTTTAGCAGCTTTAATTAGGGGTCCCGCAAGATTCCTGCGGGATCCCTTTTGAAATCGTTAGGATTATTATTATTATTATTATTATTATTATTATTTTTATTATTATTCCACCCTACTTTTTCCTTTCTGTAGGGAAAACCATTCAAGCAAAAGTAATGAAACTTCGTCATTGGTCCTAATATGATAAGGGTCAAATTTTAATGAAAAAAAATTTGGATGATGTTACATAATATGGCGGCCATTTTGAATGCTGCTGAAAACCTTAAAAAAACTTCTCTTAAAAAACGGCTGCAGCGATTGAGCTAAAATTTGTTATACAGGTACTACATACACAGGCCTACAAAAATAAGTCAAACCAGCAAGATCAGAGAAAATTTATAGCAGACTTTGATTGGTCAAAATTATTACGTCATATAAATTTTACCTAAATGCTGATAACTTAAAATCTAATTATTCGATTGTAACAAAACTTGGTAGGTATGATGTTCTCCTTTAGCCCTACTGACGTCTGACGTCACAGGGCTCAAGGTCAAGTCACGTGACCTTGACGCCATTTTGAATATTTTAAAACTTTTACGAGCCATATCTCAGTTGTTTATTAAAATAGAATGTCGCTGATTTCATGTTGAGATAGACAGCAATGTTCTGCATTTGAAGTGCGCTAACCATTTTTGGATTGGACCAACGGTTTGGCCGCCATATTGGATTATATAACAAATCATTTACAGTGTTTATCTTGCAGAGTTTTGAATGAATCCAGGTGAAATTCGCTGAGTATGGAGAACCGATGCATTCAAATAGACTGTGCAAAAATTATGAATTACGGATCATAAATTAAAGCAAAATTTGAATATAAAATTTGTGACGTCATCTAAATTTTGCTTAAATGGTGATAACTTGTAATCTATTTTACCGATTGCTATAAAACTTGGTATGTATGATGTTCTCCTAAAGAACTACTGACGTAAGACGCCATAAAACTCAAGGTCAAGTCACATGACCTTGACGCCATTTTGAATATTTGTAAATTTTGGCGAGGTATATCTTAGCTGTTTATTAATATAGAGTTGCGCCAATTTTACAGTTAGATAGACAGCAATGCTCTGCATTTATAGTATGCCCAGGATTTTGGATTGGACCAACGGTCTGGCCGCCATATTGGATTATATAACAAATCATTTACATTGATTATCTTGCTGAATTTTAATTGGATCAAGTCAAAACTCACTGAATATCGAGAACTGATGCATTGAAATAGACTGTACAAAAATAACACATTACTGATGATAAATTATAGCAGAATTTGATAGGTGACGTCATATAAAATGTACTTAAATGCTGTTAACTTGTAATCTATTTTACCGATTGTAATAAAACTTGGTTAGCATAATGTTTTTTAAGACCTAATGCTATATGACTTCACAAAACTCAAGGTCAAGCCAAGTCACGTGACCTTGACGCCATTTTGAATATTTTAAAATTTTGACGAGCTATATCTTAGTTGGTTATTGGTATTCAGTCCTCGTTAAAATCTGACGAAACCGTTGATGAACTTAGTGTGTATTTCAATGAGAAGGATGAAAATAAATGTAATACGCAAGCGATTGTTCCAATTATCAAGGGACCCCGATATCGCTGCTTTAGCAGCTTTAATTAGGGGTCCCGCAAGATTCCTGCGGGATCCCTTTTGAAATCGTTAGGATTATTATTATTATTATTATTATTATTCTTATTATTATTATTTTTATTATTATTCCACCCTACTTTTTCCTGTCTGTAGGGAAAACCATTCAAGCAAGAGTAATGAAACTTGGTCATTAGTCCTAATATGATAAGGGACAAATTCTAATGAAAAAAATTTTGGATGATGTTACATACTATGGCGGCCATTTTGAATGCTGCTGAAAACCTTTGAAAAACTTCTCTTAAAAAACGGCTGCAGCGATTGAGCTAAAAATTGTTGTACATGTACTACATACACAGGCCTACCAAAATAAGTCAAACCAGCAAGATCAGACAAAATTTATAGCAGACTTTGATTGGTCAAAATTATTACGTCATCTAAATTTTACTTAAAGGCTAATAACTTGAAATCTCATTGATCGATTTTAACAAAACTTGGTAGGTATGATGTTCTCCTTAAGACCTACTGATGTCTGACGTCACAAGGCTCAAGGTCAAGTGACGTGACCTTGACGCCATTTTGAATATTTTAAAATTTTGACGAGCCATATCTCAGTTGTTTATTAAAATAGAATGTCGCTGATTTCATGATTAGATAGACAGCAACGTTCTGCATTTGAAGTGCGCTGACCATTTTTGGATTGGACCAATGGTTTGGCCGCCATATTGGATTATATAACAAATCATTTACGGTGTTTAACTTGAAGAGTTTTAAATGAATCCAAGTGAAATTTGCTGAGTATGGAGAACCGATGCATTCAAATAGACTGTGCAAAAATCATGAATTAAGGATGATAAATTATAGCAAAATTTGAATATAAAATTTGTGACGTCATCTAAATTTTGCTTAAATGGTGATTACTTGTAATCTTTTTTACCGATTGCTATGAAACTTGGTACGTATAATGTTCGCCTTAGGAACTACTGATGTAAGGCGCCATAAAACTCAAGGTCAAGTCAAATGACCTTGACGCCATTTTGAATTTTTGTAAATTTTGACGAGCATATCTTAGTTGTTTATTAATATAGAATAGCGCTGAATTTACAGTTAGATAGACAGCAATGCTCTGCATTTATAGTGTGCCCATGATTTTGGTTTGGACCAGCGGTCTGGCCGCCACATTGGATTACATAACAAATCATTTACATTGATTATCTTGATGAGTTTTAATTGGATCAAGTCGAAATTTGCTGAGTATCGAGAACTGATGCATTGAAATAGACTACGCAAAAATAAAAGATTACTGATGATGAATTATAGTAGAATTCGATTGGTCAAATTTATGACGTCATCTAAAATTTACTTAAAGGCTGTTAACTTGCAATCTCTTTTACCGATAGTAAAAAAACTTGGTTAGCATAATGTTCTTTTTAAGACCTAATGCTATATGACTTCACAAGACTAAGGGTCAAGTCAAGCCACGTGACCTTGACGCCATTTTGAATATTTTAAAATTTGACGAGCTATATCTTAGTTGGTTATTGATATTCAGTCCTCTTTAAAATCTGACGAGAACCGTTGATGAACTTAGTGTGTATTTCGATGAGAAGGATGAAAATAAATGTAATGCGCGAGCGATTGTTGCCATTGTCGAGGGACCCCGGTATCGCTGCTTTAGCAGCTTTAATTATTATTATTTTTATTATTATTCCACCCTACTTTTTCCTTTCTGTAGGGAAAACTATTCAAGCAAAAGTAATAAAACTTCAGCATTAGTCCTAATATGATACGACACAAATTCTAGTAATAAAAAATTTGGATGATGTTACATAATATGGCGGCCATTTTGAATGCTGCTGAAAACCTTTAAAAAGTTTCTTGTTAAAAACGGCTGGAGCGATTGAGCTAAAATTTGTTATACATGTACTACATACACAGGCCTACCAAAATAAGTCAAACCAGCAAGATCGGACAAAATTCATAGCAGACTTTGATTGGTCAAAATTATTACGTCATCTAAATTTTACTTAAATGCTGATAACTTGAAATCTAATTGATCGATTGTAACAAAACTTTGTACGTATGATGTTCTCCTTAAGCCCTACTGACGTCTGACGTCACATGGCTTGAGGTCAAGTCACGTGACCTTGACGCCATTTTGAATATATTAAAACTTTGACGAGCCATATCTCAGTTGTTTATTAAAATAGAATTGCGCTGATTTCATGTTTAGATAGACAGCAGTGTTCTGCATTTGAAGTGCGCTAACCATTTTTGGATTGGACCAACGGTTTGGCCGCCATATTGGATTATATTACAAATCATTTACAGTGTTTATCTTGAAGAGTTTTTCATAAATCCAAGTGAAATTTGTTGAGAATGGAGAACCAATCCATTCAAATAGACTGTGTAAAAATCATAAATTACTGATGATAAATTATAGCAAAATTTGAATATAAAATTTGTGACGTCATCTAAATTTTGCTTAAATGGTGATAACTTATAATCTATTTTACCGATTGCTATAAAACTTGGTACGCATGATGTTCTCCTTAAGAACTACTGATGTAAGACGCCATAAAACTCAAGGTCAAGTCAAATGACCTTGGCGCCATTTTAAATATTTGTAATTTTTGACGAGGCATATCTTAGTTGTTTATTAATATAGAATAGCGCTGAATTTACAGTTAGATAGACAGCAATGCTCTGCATTTATAGTGTGCCAATGATTTTGGATTGGACCAGCGGTCTGGCCGCCATATTGGATTACATAACAAATCATTTACATTGATTATCTTGATGCGTTTTAATTTGATCAAGTCGAAATTCGCTGAGTAGCGAGAACTGATGCATTCAAAAAGACTAAGCAAAAATAAAACATTACTGATGATGAATTATAGTAGAACTTGATTGGTCAAATTTATGACGTCATCTAAAATTTACTTAAATGCTATTAAATTGCAATCTATTTTACCGATTGTAATAAAACTTGGTTAGCATAATGTTCTTTTTAAGACCTAATGCTATATGACTTTACAAGACTAAGGGTCAAGTCAAGTCACGTGACCTTGACGCCATTTTGAATATTTTAAAATTTGACGAACTATATCTTAGTTGGTTATTGATATTCAGTCCTCTTTAAAATCTGACGAAAACCGTTGATGAACTTGGTGTATATTTCGATGAGAAGGATGAAAATAAATGTAATGCGCCAGCGATCGTTGCCATTTTCAAGGGACCCCGGTATCGCTGCTTTAGCAGCTTTAATTAGGGGTCCCGCAAGATTCCTGCGGGATCCCTTTTGAAATCGTTAGGATTATTATTATTATTTTTATTATTATTCCACCCTACTTTTTCCATTCTGTAGGGAAAACCATTCAAGCAAAAGTAATGAAACTTCGTCATTAGTCCTAATATGATGAGGGACAAATTCTTATGAAAAAAAATTTGAATGATGTTACATAATATGGCGGCCATTTTGAATGCTGCTGAAAACATTTAAAAAACTTCTTGTCAAAAACGGCTGGAGCGATTGAGCTAAAATTTGTTATACATGTACTACATACTCAGGCCTACCAAAGTAAGTCAAACCAGCAAGATCGGACAAAATTCATAGCAGACTTTGATTGGTCAAAATTATTACGTCATCAAAATTTTATTTAAATGCTTATAACTTGAAATCTGATTGACAGATTTTGATAAAACTTGGTATATATGATGTTCTTCTTAAGACCTACTTATGTCATACGTCACAACGATCAAGGTCAAGTCACGTGACCTTGACGCCATTTTGAATATTTTAAAACTTTGACGAGCTATATCTCAGTTGTTTATTAAAATAGAATGTCGCTGATTTCATGTTTAGATAGACAGCAATGTTCTGCATTTGAAGTGCGCTGACCATTTTTGGATTGGACCAATGGTTTGGCCGCCATATTGGATTATATAACAAATCATTTACAGTGTTTATCTTGAAGAGTTTTTGATGGATCCAGATGAAATTTGCTGAGAATGGAGAACTGATGCATTCAAATAGACTGTGCAAAAATCATAAATTACTGATGATAAATTATGGCAAAATTTGAATATAAAATTTGTGACGTCATCTTAATTTTGCTTAAATGGTGATAACTTGTAATCTATTTTACCGATTGCTATAAAACTTAGTACGTATGATGTTCTCCATAAGAACTACTGATGTAAGACGCCATAAAGCTCAAGGTCAAGTCAAATGACCTTGATGCCATTTTGAATATTTGTAAATTTTGGTGAGGCATATCTTAGTTGTTTATTAATATAGAATAGCGCTGATTTTACAGTTGGATAGACAGCAATGCTCTACATTTATAGTGTGTCCATGATTTTGGATTGGACCAACGGTCTGACCGCCATATTGGATTATATAACAAATCATTTACATTGATTATCTTGCTGAGTTTTAATTGGATCAAGTCAAAATTCACTGAGTATCGTGAACTGATGCATTCAAAAAGACTACGCAAAAATAAAACAATACTGATGATGAATTATAGTAGATTTTGATTGGTCAAATTTATGACGTCATCTAAAATTTACTTAAATGCTGTTAACTTGTAATCTATTTTACCGATTGTAATAAAACTTGGTTAGCATAATGTTCTTTTTAAGACCTAATGTTATATGACTTCACAAGACTCAGGGTCAAGTCAAGTCACGTGACCTTGACGCCATTTTGAATATTTTAAAACTTTGACGAGCTATATCTTAGTTGGTTATTGATATTCAGTCCTCTTTAAAATCTGACAAAAAACGTTGATGAACTTAGTAGTGTGTATTTCGATGAGAAGGATGAAAATAAATGTAATGCTCGAGCGATTGTTGCCATTGTCAAGGGACCCCGGTATCGCTGCTTTAGCAGCTTTAATTAGGGGTCCCGCAAGATTCCTGCGGGATCCCTTTTGAAATCGTTAAGATTATTATTATTATTATTATTATTTTTATTATTTTTCCACCCTACTTTTTCCTTTCTGTAGAGAAAACCATTCAAGCAAGAGAAATGAAACTTTGTCATTAGCCCTAATATGATACAGGACAAATTCTAATGAAAAAAAAATTGGATGGTGTTACATAATATGGCGGCCATTTTGAATGCTGCTGAAAACCTTTAAAAAACTTCTTTAAAAAAACGGCTGCACCGATTGAGCTAAAATTTGTTATACATGTACTACATACACAGGCCTACAAAAATAAGTCAAACCAGGAAGATCGGACAAAATTTGTAGCAGACTTTGATTGGTCAAAATTATTACGTCATCTAAATTTTACTTAAATGCTGATAACTTGAAATCTAATTGACAGATTTTAATAAAACTTGGTATGGATGATGTTCTCTTTCAAACCTACTAATGTATTACGTCATAAGGCTCAAGGTCAAGTCACGTGACCTTGACGCCATTTTGAATATTTTAAAACTTTGACGAGCCATATCTCAGTTGTTTATTAAAATAGAATGTCGCTGATTTCATGTTTAGATAGACAGCTATGTTCTGCATTTGAAGTGCGCTGACCATTTTTGGATTGGACCAATGGTTTTGCCGCCATATTGGATTATATAACAAATCATTTACAGTGTTTATCTTGAAGAGTCTTAAATGGATCCAGGTGAAATTTGCTGAGTATGGAGAACCGATCCATTCAAATAGACTGTGCAAAAATCATGAATTACTGATGATAAATTATAGCAAAATTTGAATGTAAAATTTGTGACGTCATCTAAATTTTGCTTAAATGGTGATAACTTGTAATCTATTTTATCGATAGCTATAAAACTTGGTACGTATGATGTTCTCCTTAAGAACTACTGATCTAAGATGCCATAAAACTCAAGGTCAAGTCAAATGACCTTGGCGCCATTTTGAATATTTGTAAATTTTGACGAGGCATATCTTAGTTGTTTATTAATATAGAATAGTGCTCATTTTACAGTTAGATAGTCAGCAATGCTCTGCATTTATAGTGTGCCCATGAGTTTGGATTGGACCAGCGGTCTGGCCGCCATATTGGATTACATAACAAATCATTTACATTGATTATCTTGATGAGTTTTAATTGGATCAAGTCGAAATTCGCTGAGTAGCGAGAACTAATGCATTCAAAAAGACTACGCAAAAATAAAACATTACTGATGATGACTTATAGTAGAATTTGATTGGTCAAATTGATGACGTCATCTAAAATTTGCTTAAATGCTGTTAACTTGTAATCTATTTTACCGATTGTAATAAAACTTGGTTAGTATAATGTTCTTTTTAAGACCTAATGCTATATGACTTCACAAGACTCAGGGTCAAGTCAAGTCACGTGACCTTGACGCCATTTTGCATATTTTAAAACTTTGACGAGCTATATCTTAGTTGGTTATTGGTATTCAGTCCTCTTTAAAATCTGACGAAAACCGTTGATGAACTTAGTGTGTATTTCAATGAGAAGGATGAAAATAAATGTAATGCGCCAGCGATTGTTGCCATTGTCAAGGGACCCCGGTATCGCTGCTTTAGCAGCTTTAATTAGGGGTCCCGCAAGATTCCTGCGGGATCCCTATTGAAATCGTTAAGATTATTATTAGGGGTCCCGCAAGATTCCTGCGGGATCCCTTTTGAAATCGTTAGGATTATTATTATTATTATTATTATTATTTTTATTATTTTTCCACCCTACTTTTTCCTTTCTCAAGGGAAAACCATTTAAGCAAGAGTAATGAAATTTTGTCATTAGTCCTAATATGATAAGGGACAAATTTTATTGAAAAAAAATTTGGATGATGTTACATAATATGGCGGCCATTTTGAATGCTGCTGAAAACCTTTAAAAAACTTCTTTTCAAAAACTTCTTCAGCGATTGAGCTAAAATTTGTTATACATGTACTACATACACAGGCCTACAAAAATAAGTCAAACCAGCAAGATCGGATAAAATTTATAGCAGACTTTGATTGGTCAAAATTATGACGTCATCTAAATATTACTTAAATGCTGATAACTTGAAATCTAATTAATCGATTGTAACAAAACTTGGTGGGTATGATGTTCTCCCTAAGCCCTACTGATGTATGACGTCACACGGCTCAAGGTCAAGTCACGTGACCTTGACGCCATTTTGAATATTTTAAAACTTTGACGAGCCATATCTCAGTTGTTTATTAAAATAGAATGTCGCTGATTTCATGTTTAGATAGATAGCAATGTTGTGCATTTGAAGTATGCCAACCAATTTTGGATTGGACCAACGGTTTGGCCGCCATATTGGATTATATAACAAATCATTTACAGTGTTTATCTTGAAGAGTTTTAAATGGATCCAGGTGAAATTTGCTGAGTATTGAGAACCGATGCATGCAAATAGACTGTCCAAAAATCATAAATTACCAATGATAAATTATAGCAAAATTTGAATATAAAATTTATGACGTCATCTAAAATTGGCTTAAATGGTGATAACTTGTAACCTATTCTACCGATTGCTATAAAACGTGGTACGTATGATGTTCTCCTTAAGAGCTACTGATGTAAGACGCCATAAAACTCAAGGTCAAGTCAAATGACCTTGACGCCATTTTGAATATTTGTAAATTTGGACGAGGCATATCTTAGTTGTTTATTAATAAAGAATAGCGCTGATTTTACAGTTAGATAGACAGCAATGCTCTGCATTCATAGTGTGCTCATTATTTTTTATTGGACCAGCGGTCTGGCCGCCATATTAGATTACATAACAAATCGTTTACATTGATTATCTTGATGAGTTTTAATTGGATCAAGTCGAAATTCGCTGAGTATCGAGAACTGATGCATTCAAAAAGACTACGCAAAAATAAAACATTACTGATGATGAATTATAGTCAAATTTGATTGGTCAAATTTATGACGTCATCTAAAATTTACTTAAATGCTGTTAACTTGTAATCTATTTTACCGATTGTAATAAAACTTGGTTAATATAATGGTCTTTTTAAAACCTAATGCTATATGACTTCACAAGACTCAAGGTCAAGTCAAGTCACGTGACATTGACGCAATTTTGAATATTTTAAAACTTTGACGAGCTATATCTTAGTTGGTTATTGATATTCAGTCCTCTTTAAAATCTGACCAAACCCGTTGATGAACTTAGTGTGTATTTCAATGAGAAGGATGAAAATAAATGTGATGCACGAGCAATTGTTGCCATTATCAAGGGACCCCGGTATCGCTGCTTTAGCAGCTTTAATTATTATTATTTTTATTATTATTCCACCCTACCTTTTCCTTTCTCAAGGGAAAACCATTCAAGCAAGAGTAATGAAACTTTGTCATTAGTCCTAATATGATACGGGACAAATTGTAATAAAATTTTCTTCGGATGATGTTACATAATATGGCGGCCATTTTGAATGCTGCTGAAAACCTTTAAAAAACTTCTCTTCAAAAACGGCTGCAGCGATTGAGCTAAAATTTGTTATACATGTACTACATACACAGGCCTACCATAATAAGTCAAACCAGCAAGATCGGACAAAATTCATAGCAGACTTTGATTGGTCAAAATTATTACGTCATCTAAATTGTACTTAAATGCTGATAACTTGAAATCTAATTGATCGATTTTAATAAAACTTAGTATATATGATGTTCTCCTTGATACCTACTGATGCCTTACGTCACAAGGCTCAAGGTCAAGTCACGTGACCTTGACGCCATTTTGAATATTTTAAAACTTTGACGAGCCATATCTCAGTTGTTTATTAAAATAGAATGGATCTGATTTCACGTATAGATAGACAGCAATGTTCTGCATTTGAAGTGCGCTAACCATTTTTGGATTGGACCAACGGTTTGGCCGCCATATTGGATTATATAACAAATCATTTACAGTGTTTATCTTGAAGAGTTTTGAATGGATCCAGGTGAAATTCGATGAGTATGGAGAACCGATGCATTCAAATAGACTGTACAAAAATCATAAATTACTGATAATAAATTATAGCAAAATTTGAATAAAAAATTTGTGACTTCATCTAAATTTGGCTTAAATGGTGATAACTTGTAATCTATTTTACCGACTGCTATGAAACTTGGTACGTATGATGTTCTCCTTAAGAACTACTGATGTAAGACGCCATAAAACTCAAGGTCAAGTCAAATGACCTTGACGCCATTTTGAATATTTGTAAATCTTGACGAGGCATATCTTAGTTGTTTATTAAAAAAGAATAGCGCTGATTTTACAGTTAGATAGACAGCAATGCTCTGCATTTATAGTGTGCCCATAATTTTAGATTGGACCAGCGGTCTGGCCGCCATATTGGATTACATAACAAATCATTTACATTGATTATCTTGATGAGTTTTAATTAGATCAAGTCAAAATCTAAATTGTACTTAAATGCTGATAACTTGAAATCTAATTGATCGATTTTAATAAAACTTAGTATATATGATGTTCTCCTTGATACCTACTGATGCCTTACGTCACAAGGCTCAAGGTCAAGTCACGTGACCTTGACGCCATTTTGAATATTTTAAAACTTTGACGAGCCATATCTCAGTTGTTTATTAAAATAGAATGGATCTGATTTCACGTATAGATAGACAGCAATGTTCTGCATTTGAAGTGCGCTAACCATTTTTGGATTGGACCAACGGTTTGGCCGCCATATTGGATTATATAACAAATCATTTACAGTGTTTATCTTGAAGAGTTTTGAATGGATCCAGGTGAAATTCGATGAGTATGGAGAACCGATGCATTCAAATAGACTGTACAAAAATCATAAATTACTGATAATAAATTATAGCAAAATTTGAATATAAAATTTGTGACTTCATCTAAATTTGGCTTAAATGGTGATAACTTGTAATCTATTTTACCGACTGCTATGAACCTTGGTACGTATGATGTTCTCCTTAAGAACTACTGATGTAAGACGCCATAAAACTCAAGGTCAAGTCAAATGACCTTGACGCCATTTTGAATATTTGTAAATCTTGACGAGGCATATCTTAGTTGTTTATTAAAAAAGAATAGCGCTGATTTTACAGTTAGATAGACAGCAATGCTCTGCATTTATAGTGTGCCCATAATTTTAGATTGGACCAGCGGTCTGGCCGACATATTGGATTACATAACAAATCATTTACATTGATTATCTTGATGAGTTTTAATTAGATCAAGTCAAAATTCGGAGAGTATCGAGAACTGATGCATTCAAATAGACTACGCAAAAATAAAACATTACTGATGATGAATTATAGTAGAATTTGATTGGTCAAATTTATGACGTCATCTAAAATTTACATAAATGCTGTTAACTTGTAATCTATTTTACCGATTGTAATAAAATTTGGTTAGCATAATGTTTTTTAAGACTTAATGCTGTATGACTTCACAAGACTCAGGGTCGAGTCAAGTCACGTCACCTTGACGCCATTTTGAATATTTTAAAACTTTGACGAGCTATATCTTAGTTGGTTATTGATATTCAGTCCTCTTTAAAATATGACAAAAACCGTTGATGAACTTAGCGTGTATTTCGATGAGAAGGATGAAAATAAATGTAATGCGCAAGCGTTTGTTGCAATTGTCAAGGGACCCCGGTATCGCTGCTTTAGCAGCTTTAATTAGGGGTCCCGCAAGATTCCTGCGGGATCCCTTTTGAAATCGTTAGGATTATTATTATTATTATTATTAGGGGTCCCGCAAGATTCCTGCGGGATCCCTATTGAAATCGTTAAGATTATTATTATTATTTTTATTATTTTTCCACCCTACTTTTTCCTTTCTCAAGGGAAAACCATTCAAGCAAGAGTAATGAAACTTTGTCATTAGTCCTAATTTAATAAGGGACAAATTTTAATGAAAAAAAATTTGAATGATGTTACATAATATGGCGGCCATTTTGAATGCTGCTGAAAACCTTTAAAAAACTTCTCTTCCATAACGGCTGCACCGATTAAGCTAAAATTTGTTATACATGTACTACATACACAGGCCTACAAAAATAAGTCAAACCAGCAAGATCCAAGAAAATTTATAGCAGACTTTGATTGGTCAAAATTATGACGTCATCTAAATATTACTTAAATGCTGATAACTTGAAATCTAATTCATCGATTGTAACAAAACTTGGTGGGTATGATGTTCTCCCTAAGCACTACTGATGTATGACGTCACAAGGCTGAAGGTCATGTCACGTGACCTTGACGCCATTTTGAATATTTAAAAACTTTGACGAGCCATATCTCAGTTGTTTATTAAAATAGAATGGCGCTGATTTCATATTTAGTTAGACAGCAATGTTGTGCATTTGAAGTATGCCAACCAATTTTGGATTGGACCAATGGTTTGGCCGCCATATTGGATTATATAACAAATCATTTACAGTGTTTATCTTGAAGAGTTTTAAATGGATCCAGGTAAAATTTGCTGAGTATGGAGAACCGATGCATTCAAACAGACTGTGCAATAATCATTAACTACGGATGATAAATTATAGCAAAATTTTAATATAAAATTTGTGACGTCATCGAAGTTTTGTTTAAATGGTGATAACTTGTAATCTATTTTATCGATGGCTATAAAACTTAGTACGTATGATGTTCTCCATAAGAACTACTGATGTAAGACGCCATAAAGCTCAAGGTCAAGTCAAATGACCTTGACGCCATTTTGAATATTTGTAAATTTTGACGAGGCATATCTTAGATGTTTATTAATATAGAATAGCGCTGATTTTACAGTTAGATAGACAGCAATGCTCTGCATTTATAGTGTGCCCATGATTTTGGATTGGACCAACGGCCTGGCCGCCATATTGGATTACATAACAAATCGTTTACATTGATTATCTTGATGAGTTTTAATTGGATCAAGTCGAAATTCGCTGAGTATCGAGGACTGATGCATTTAAATAGACTATGCAAAAATAAAACATTACTGATGATGAATTGTAGCAGAATTTGATTGGTCAAATTTATGACGTCATCTAAAATTTACTTAAATGCTGTTAACTTGTAATCTATTTTACCGATTGTAATAAAACTTGGTTAATATAATGTTCTTTTTAAGACCTAATGCTATATGACTTCACAAGACTCAGGGTCAAGTCAAGTCACGTGACCTTGACGCCATTTTGAATATTTTAAAACTTTGACGAGCTATATCTTAGTTGGTTATCAATATTCAGTCCTCTTTAAAACCTGACAAAAACCGTTGATGAACTAAGTGTGTATTTCAATGAGAAGGATGAAAATAAATGTGATGCGCCAGCGATTGTTCCAATTATCAAGGGACCCCGGTATCGCTGCTTTAGCAGCTTTAATTATTATTATTTTTATTATTATTCCACCCTACTTTTTCCTTTCTGTAGGGAAAACCATTCAAGCAAAAGTAATGAAACTTCGTCATTAGTCCTAATATGATAAGGGACAAATTCTAATAAAAAAAAATTTGGATGATGTTACATAATATGGCGGCCATTTTGAATGCTGCTGAAAACCTTTAAAAAAACTTCTTGTCAAAAACGGCTTCAGCGATTGAGCTAAAATTTGTTATACATGTACTACATACACAGGCCTACAAAAATAAGTCAAACCAGCAAGATCGGACAAAATTCATAGCAGACTTTAATTGATCAAAATTATTACGTCATCTAAATTTTACTTAAATGCTGATAACTTGAAATCTAATTGATCGATTGTAACAAAACTTGGTAGGTATGATGTCCTCCTTAAGCCCTACTGACGTCTGACGTAACATGGCTCGAGGTCAAGTCACGTGACCTTGACGCCATTTTGAATATATTAAAATTTTGACGAGCCATATCTCAGTTGTTTATTAAAATAGAATTGCGCTGATTTCATGTTTAGATAGACAGCAATGTTCTGCATTTGAAGTGCGCTGACGATTTTTGGATTGGACCAATTGGTTTGGCCGCCATATTGGATTATATAACAAATCATTTACAGCGTTTATCTTGAAGAGTTTTAAATGGATCCAGGTGAAATTTGCTGAGTATGGAGAACCGATGCATTCAAATAGACTGTGCAAAAATCATAAATTACTGATGATAAATTATAGCAAAATTTGAATATAAAATTTGTGACGTCATCTAAATTTTGCTTAAATGGTGATAACTTGTAATCTATTTTACCGATTGCTATAAAACTTGGTACGTACGATGTTCTCCTTAAGAACTACTGATGTAAGACGCCATAAAACTCAAGGTCAAGTCAAATGACCTTGGCGCCATTTTGAATATTTGTAAATTTTGACGAGGCATATCTTAGTTGTTTATCAATATAGAATAGCGCTGATTTTACAGTAAGATAGACAGCAAAGCTCTGCATTAATAGTTATCCCATGATTTTGGATTGGACCAGCAGTCTGGCCGCCATATTGGATTACATAACAAATCATTTACAATGATTATCTAGATGAGTTTTAATTGGATCAAGTCGAAATTCGCTGAGTATCGAGAACTGATGCATTCAAATAGACTGCGCAAAAATAAAACACTTCTGATGATGAATTATAGTAGAATTAGATTGGTCAAATTTATGACGTCATATAAAATTTACTTAAATGCTGTTAACTTGTAATCTATTTTAATGATTGTAATAAAACTTGGTTAATATAATGTTGTTTTCAAGTGACGTCACCTTTACGCCATTTTGATAATTTTAAAACTTTGACGAGCTATATCTTAGTTGGTTATTGATATTCAGTCCTCTTTAAAATCTGACGAAAACCGTTGATGAACTTAGTTTGTATGTCGATGAGAAGGATGAAAATAAATGTAATGCACGAGCGATTGTTCCCATTGTCAAGGGACCCCGGTATCGCTGCTTTAGCAGCTTTAATTATTATTATTTTTATTATTTTTCCACCCTACTTTTTCCTTTCTCAAGGGAAAACCATTTAAGCAAGAGTAATGAAACTTTGGCATTAGCCCTAATATGATAAGGGACAAATTTTAATGAAAAAAAATTTGCATGATGTTACATAATATGGCGGCCATTTTGAATGCTGCTGAAAACCTTTAAAAAACTTCTCTTCAAAAACGGCTGCACCGATTAAGCTCAAATTTGTTATACATGTACAACATACACAGGCCTACAAAAATAAGTCAAACCAGGAAGATCGGATAAAATTCATAGCAGACTTTGATTGTTAAAAATTATTACGTCATCTAAATTTTTCTTAAATGCTGATAACTTGAAATCTAATTGATCGATTGTAACAAAACTTGGTACGTATGATGTTTACCTTAGGCCCTACTGATGACTGACTTCACAAGGCTCAAGGTCAAGTCACGTGACTTTGACGCCATTTTGAATATTTTAAAACTTTGACGAGCCATATCTCAGTTGTTTATTAAAATAGAATGTCACTGATTTCATGTTTAGATAGACAGCAATATTCCGCATTTGAAGTATGCCAACCATTTTTGGATTGGACCAACGGTTTGGCCGCCATATTGGATTATATAACAAATCGTTTACAGTGTTTATCTTGAAGAGTTTTGAATGGACTCAGGTGAAATTCGCTGAGTATGAAGAACTGATGCATTCAAATAGACTGTGCAAAAATCATAAATTATTGATGATAAATTATAGCAAAATTTGAATATAAAATTTGTGACGTCATCTAAATTTTGCTTATATGGTGGTAACTTGTAATCTATTTTATCGATTGCTATAAAACTTAGTACATATGATGTTCTCCTTAAGGACTACTGATGTAAGACGCCATAAAACTCAAGGTCAAGTCAAATGACCTTGACGCCATTTTGAATATTTGTAAATTTTGACGAGGCATATCTTAGTTGTTTATTAATATAGAATAGCGCTGATTTTACAGTTAGATAGACAGCAATGCTCTGCATTTATAGTGTGCCCATGATTTTGGTTTGGACCAGCGGTCTGGCCGCCATATTGGATTACATAACAAATCATTTAAATTGATTATCTTGATGAGTTTTAATTGGATTAAGTCGAAATTCGCAGAATATCGAGAACTGATGCATTCAAATAGACTACGCAAAAATAAAACATTACTGATGATAAATTATAGTAGAATTTGATTGGTCAAATTTATGACGTCATCTAAAATTTAATTAAATGCTGTTAACTTGTAATCTATTTTACGGATTGTAATAAAACTTGGTTAGCATAATGTTTCTTAAGACCTAATGCTATATGACTTCACAAAACTCAAGGTCAAGTCAAGTCACGTGACCTTAACGCCATTTTGAATATTTTAAAATTTTGACGAGCTATATCTTAGTTGGTTATTGGTATTCACTCCTCTTTAAAATCTGACGAAAACCGTTGATGAACTTAGTGTGTATTTCAATGAGAAGGATGAAAATAAATGTAATGCGCGAGCGATTGTTCCAATTATCAAGGGACCCCGGTATCGCTGCTTTAGCAGCTTTAATTAGGGGTCCCGCAAGATTCCTGCGGGATCCCTTTTGAAATCGTTAAGATTATTATTATTATTATTATTATTATTATTATTATTATTTTTATTATTTTTCCACCCTACTTTTTCCTTTCTGTAGAGTAAACCATTCAAGCAAGAGTAATGAAACTTTGTCATTAGTCCTAATATGATACGGGACAAATTCTAATGAAAAAAAATTTGGATGGTGTTACATAATATGGCGGCCATTTTGAATGCTGCTGAAAACCTTTAAAAAACTTCTTCTCAAAAACGGCTGAACCGATTGAGCTAAAATTTGTTATACATGTACTACATACACAGGCCTACAAAAATAAGTCAAACCAGCTAGATCGGACAAAATTTATAGCAGACTTTGATTGGTCAAAATTATTACGTCATCTAAATTTTACTTAAATGCTGATAACTTGAAATCTAATTGATCGATTGTAACAAAACTTTGTACGTATGATGTTCTCCTTAAGCCCGATTGACGTCTTACGTCACAAGGCTCAAGGCCAAGTCACGTGACTTTGACGCCATTTTGAATATTTTAAAACTTTGACGAGCCATATCTCAGTTGTTTATTAAAATAGAATGTCGCTGATTTCATGTTTAGATAGACAGCAATGTTCTGCATTTGAAGTGCGCTAACCATTTTTGGATTGGACCAACGGTTTGGCCGCCATATTGGATTATATAACAAATCATTTACAGTGTTTATCTTGCAGAGTTTTGAATGGATCCAGGTGAATTTCGCTGAGTATGGAGAACTGATGCATTTAAATAGACTGTGCAAAAATCATGAATTACGGATGATAAATTATAGCAAAATTTGAATATAAAATTTGTGACGTCATCTAAATGTTGCTTAAATGGTGATAACTTGTAATCTATTTTACCGATTGCTACAAAACTTGGTATGTATGATGCTCTCCTTAAGAACTACTGATGTAAGACGCCATAAAACTCAAGGTCAAGTCACATGACCTTGACGCCATTTTGAATATTTGTAAATTTTGGCGAGGCATATCTTAGTTGTTTATTAATATAGAGTTGCGCCGATTTTACAGTTAGATAGACAGCAATGCTCTGCATTTATAGTATGCCCAGGATTTTGGATTGGACCAACGGTCTGGCCGCCATATTGGATTATATAACAAATCATTTACATTGATTATCTTGCTGAATTTTAATTGGATCAAGTCAAAATTCACTGAATATCGAGAACTGATGCATTGAAATAGACTGTGCAAAAATAACACATTACTGATGATAAATTATAGCAGAATTTGATAGGTGACGTCATATAAAATTTACTTAAATGCTGTTAACTTGTAATCTATTTTACCGATTGTAATAAAACTTGGTTAATATAATGTTCTTTCTAAGAACTAATGCTATATGACTTCACAAGACTCAGGGTCAAGTCGAGTCACGTGACCTTGACGCCATTTTGAATATTTTAAAACTTTGACGAGCTATATCTTAGTTGGTTATTGATATTCAGTCCTCTTTAAAATCTGACGAAAACCGTTGATGAACTTAGTGTGTATTTCGATGAGAAGGATGAAAATAAATGTAATGTGCCAGCGATTGTTGCCATTGTCGAGGGACCCCGGTATCGCTGCTTTAGCAGCTTTAATTAGGGGTCCCGCAAGATTCCTGCGGGATCCCTTTTGAAATCGTTAAGATTATTATTATTATTATTTTTATTATTATTCCACCCTACTTTTTCCTTTCTCAAGGGAAAACCATTCAAGCAAGAGTAATGAAAATTTGTCATTAGTCCTAATATGATACGGGACAAAACCTAATGAAATTTTTTTTGGATGATGTTACATAATATGGCGGCCATTTTGAATGCTGCTGAAAACCTTTAAAAAACTTCTCTTAAAAAACGGCTGCACCGATTGAGCTACAATTTGTTATACATGTACTACATACACAGACCTACAAAAATAAGTCAAACCAGCAGGATCGGACAAAATTTATAGCAGACTTTGATTGGTCAAAATTATGACGTCATCTTAATTTTACTTAAATGCTGATAACTTAAAATCTAATTGATCGATTGTAACAAAACTTGGTGGGTATTATGTTCTCCCTAAGCACTACTGATGTATGACGTCACAAAGCTGAAGGTCAAGTCACGTGACCTTGACGCCATTTTGAATATTTTAAAACTTTGACGAGCCATATCTCAGTTGTTTATTAAAATAGAATGGCGCTGATTTCATTTTAAGATAGACAGCAATGTTGTGCATTTGAAGTATGCCAACCAATTTTGAATTGGACCAACGGTTTGGCCGCCATATTGGATTATATAACAAATCATTTACAGTGTTTATCTTGAAGAGTTTTGAATGGATCCCGGTAAAATTTGCTGAGTATGGAGAACCGATGCATTCAAACAGACTGTGCAAAAATCATTAACTACGGATGATAAATTATAGCAAAATTTGAATATAAAATTTGTGACGTCATCTAAATTTTGCTTCAATGGTGATAACTTGTAATCTATTTTATCGATGGCTATAAAACTTGGTATGTATGATGTTCTCCTTAGGAACTACTGACGTAAGACGCCATAAAACTCAAGGTCAAGTCAAATGACCTTGACGCCATTTTGAATATTTGTAAATTTTGACGAGGCATATCTTAGTTGTTTATTAATATAGAATAGCGCTGATTTTACAGTTAGATAGACAGCAATGCTCTGTATTTATAGTGTGCCCATGATTTTGGATTGGACCAGCGGTCTGGCCGCCATATTGGATTACATAACAAATCATTTACATTGATTATCTTGATGAGTTTTAATTGGATCAAGTCGAAATTCGCAGAGTATCGAGAACTGATGCATTCAAATAGACTACGCAAAAATAAAACATTATGGATGATGAATTATAGTAGAATTTGATTGGTCAAATTTATGACGTCATCTAAAATTTACTTAAATGCTGTTAACCGATTGTAATAAAACTTGGTAAGCATAATGTTCTTTTTAAGACCTAATGCTATATGACTTCACAAGACTCAGGGTCAAGTCAAGTCACGTGACCTTGACGCCATTTTGAATATTTTAAAACTTTGACGAGCCATATCTTAGTTGGTTATTGATATTCAGTCCTTTTTAAAATCTGACAAAAACCAATGATGAACTTAGTGAGTATTTTTATGTGAAGGATGAAAATAAATGTAATGCGCGAGCGATTGTTGCCATTGTCAAGGGACCCCGGTATCGCTGCTTTAGCAGCTTTAATTATTATTATTCTTATTTGTTTTCCACGGTTTTTGTAGGTGATATAACTCAAACAGTTTTCTAGGCATGACTCTCATCTTTCACATACATATTCTTAAACAAATTATCTAGGTCCATTTTTTCTGAATTGTTGCTACGCTACGCCGCTTGTCCGCCATTTTGAAAAAGGCGTATTTGCCCAAATTTTTTCTTCTCTGAAACCGTTCATCCGATTTAGCTCAAATTTCACATACACTTAGTAGAAGTCGGGGGACTGCTAAGTTGTCCAAATCAAGAATCTCCTCGAAAATTCATAGCAGACTTTTATTCGTCAAAGTTATGATCTTTTTAACTTTTTCAAAAAAATGCAATATCTAGAAAACTATTTATTGGAACTTAACGAAAAGTATCATGCTTGTAGACCTATTATAGATCTATGATATCCCAAACTTTTTTGAATGTGCAAAAAGTCACGTGACCAGGACGCCATTTTGAATTTTTGAAAACTTTAATGAGTCATATCTCAGCTAATTTTTCTAATAAAGCAATCGGCTTTTTAAATTTAGATACACAACATCTTTCTTCATCTTTGAACCGCTTCGTAATTTTTGATTGGATCAACGGTTTTGTCGCCATATTGAATTTTATTTAAAAATTAAAAACTTAAGTTTTTCAAAATTGCTTTCAGATATCGACTTTAAATTTAACATACCAATAGTGTTGATCAAGGTCTATGTTTTGTGAGAAAATCATCCAGTTTCAATAAAAACTCAATAAAATATGACTGTTTTAAAATATGATGTTAATAAACTATGTTCAAATGTTTATATGAAAGATCTTCGACCACACGGACATAAACCCATATCAAGTAAAGGACAAAAACCTAGGATATTAATGAAAGATGTGCATTTTATTGATAGAATCTTGGTAAGTAAGATAATAGACAAATATTTTCACTATCGGGGATACAAATACACCCAATATTTTAGGAAAAGAAATAGCACGAAGGGTTTCAATCAATCGCCCATTAGTTTAAGACCATAACCGAACTTACGCGGAATTATTCCCGTATAGAGATTAAATGTTCCAGTAAACCACAACTGGCTTAATGACATATTTCAATGTCATTTAACGCTCGCAAGCAAACTTACCGCAAACTGTAAGTTGTTGTAGCGACTAACATCAATTATGGTTTTCACACCGACAGCGACATTGATTTAGTGACCAGCGCCATAACTGCTATGTTCAAGAAGATAGACCTAATCTTGTACAATTTGATGTGACATTATATAAATAATATATAGAACGTTACCAAACTGAAAATATCAGAGACAGTGCTAAACATGTTTAAGGCAAATTATGTTTGAAAAATATAACCAAATAGATATTCAATTTCCCGGTTTTAGGTTTTATTTCAGAGATTTCTGCCTCAATGTGGCGAATAATTACGATATAACGAAAAACAAACTGATAAAAACTTAACAGGGGATCCCGGACCTTGAAGTTGCCCCGTTGCAACTTCATCAGCCTCTAGTTAGGGATCCCCAACTTGGTGGGGATACCTTTTGAAATCGTTCTGCTTTTTCCGTATTATTAGGGATCCCCAACTTGGTGGGGATACCTATTGAAATCGTTCTGCTTTTTCCGTATTATTATTATTATTATTCTTATTTGTTTTCCACGGTTTTTGTAGGTGATATAACTCAAACAGTTTTCTAGACACGACTCTCATCTTTCACATACATATTCTTAAACAAATTATCTAGGTCCATTTTTTCTGAATTGTCGCTACGCTACGCCGTTTGTCCGCCATTTTGAAAAAGGCGTATTTGCCCAAAATTTTTCTTCTCTGAAACCGTTCATCCGATTTAGCTCAAATTTCACATACACTTAGTAGAAGTCGGGGGACTAACAAGTTGTCCAAATCAAGAATCTCCGCGAAAATTCATAGCAGACTTTTATTCGTCAAAGTTTTGATCTTTTTAACTTTTCAAAAAAATGCAATATCTAGAAAACCATTTATTGGAATTTATCGAAAATTCTTATGCTTGTAGACCTATTATAGATCTATAAAATTCCAAAGTTTTATGAACGTGAAAAAAATCACGTGACCAGGACGCCATTTTGAATTTTTGAAAACTTAAATGAGTCATATCTCAGATAATTTTTCTAGTAAAGCAATCGGCTTTTTAAATTTAGATAGACAATATTTTTCTTCATCTTTGAACCGCCAGGTAATTTTTGATTGGATCAACGGTTTCGCCGCCATATTGAATTTAATTTAAAAATTAAAAACTTTAGTTTTTCCAAATTGCTTTCAGATATCAACTTTAAATTTGACATAGCAATAGTGTCGATCAAGGTCTATGCTTTGTGTGAAAATCAACCCGTTTCAATAAAAACTCAATAAAATATGACTGTTTAAAAATAGGATGTTAATAAACTATGTTCAAATATTTATAAGAAAGATCTTCGACCACACATACATAAACCCATATCAAGTAAGGACAAAAACCTAGGATGTTAATGAAAGATGTGCATTTTATTGATAGAATCTTGGTAAGTAACATGATAAACGGACATTTTCACCATCGAGGATACAAATACGCCCAATATTTTAGGAACAGAAATAGCACGCAAGGTCTCAATCAATCGCTCATTAGTTTAAGACCATAATAGAACTTTTGCACAATTATTCCCGTATAGAGATTAAATGTTCAAGAAAACCACAACTGGCTTAATGACAAATTTCAATGTCATTTGGCTCTCGCAAGCAAACTGTAAGTTATTTTAGCGACTAACACCAATTCTGGTTTTCACAACTAAGCGACATTGATTTAGTGACAAGTGCCATAACTGCTATGTTCAAGAAGACAGACCTAATCTTGTACAATTTGATCTGACATTATATAAATAATACATAGTACGTTACCAAACTGAAAATATCAGAGACAGTGCTAAACATGTTTAAGGCAAATTATGATTGAAAAATATAAGCAAATAGATATTTAATTTCCCGGTTTTAGGTTTTATTTCAGAGATTTCTGTCTCGATGTGGCGAATAATTACGATATAACGAAAAAACAACTGATAAAAACTTAACGGGGGATCCCGGACCCTGAAGTTGCCCCGCTGCAACTTCATCAGCCTCTAGTTATTATTCTTATTTGTTTTCCACGGTTTTTGTAGGTGATATAACTCAAACAGTTTTCTAGACACGACTCTCATCTTTCACATACATATTCTTAAACAAATTATCTAGGTCCATTTTTTCTGAATTGTCGCTACGCTACGCCGTTTGTCCGCCATTTTGAAAAAGGCGTATTTGCCCAAAATTTTTCTTCTCTGAAACCGTTCATCCGATTTAGCTCAAATTCCACATACACTTAGTAGAAGTCGCGGGACTACTAAGTTGTCCAAATCAAGAATCTCCGCGAAAATTCATAGCAGACTTTTATTCGTCAAAGTTTTGATCTTTTTTACTTTTCAAAAAAATGCAATATCTAGAAAACCATTTATTGGAACTTAACGATAATTCTCAAGCTTGTAGACCTATTATAGATCTATGAAATTCCAAACTTTTTTGAATGTGCAAAAAGTCACGTGACCAGGACGCCATTTTGAATTTTTGAAAACTTTAATGAGTCATATCTCAGATAATTTTTCTAATAAAGCAATCGGCTTTTTAAATTTAGATAGACAATATTTTTCTTCATCTTTGAACCGCTTGGTAATTTTTGATTGGATCAACGGTTTCGCCGCCATATTGAATTTTATTTAAAAATTAAAAACTTAAAATTTTCCGAATTGCTTTCAGATATCAACTTTAAATTTAACATACTAATAGTGTCGATCAAGGTCTATGCCTTGTGTGAAAATCAACTCGTTTCAATAAAAACTCAATAAAATATGACTGTTTTAAAATAGGATGTTAATAAACTATGTTCAAATATTTATATGAAAGATCTTCGACCACACGGACATAAACCCATATCAAGTAAAGGACAAAAACCTAGGATGTTAATGAAAGATGTGCATTTTATTGATAGAATCTTGGTAAGTAACATGATAAACGGATATTTTCACTATCGAGGATACAAATACGCCCAATATTTTAGGAAAAGAAATAGCACGCAAGGTCTCAATCAATCGCCCATTAGTTTAAGACCATAACAGAACTTATGCGGAATTATTCCTGTATAGAGATTAAATGTTCCAGAAAACCACTACTGGCTTAATGACAAATTTCAATGTCACTTGGCGCTCGCAAGTAAACTTACAGCAAACTGTACGTTATTTTAGCGACTAACACCAATTATGATTTTCACACCGACAGAGACATTGATTTAGTGACCAGCGCCATAACTGCTATGTTCAATAAGACAGACCTAATCTTGTACAATTTGATGTGACATTATATAAATAATATATAGTATGTTACCAAACTGAAAATATCAGAGACAGTGCTAAACATGTTTAAGGCAAATTATGATTGAAAAATATAACCAAATAGATAATCAATTTCTCGGTTTTAGGTTTTATTTCAGAGCTTTCTGTCTCAATGTGGCGAATAATTACGACATAACGAAAAACCAACTGATAAAAACTTAACGGGGGATCCCGGACCTTGAAGTTGCCCCGCTGCAACTTCATCAGCCTCTAGTTATTCTTATTTGTTTTCCACGGTTTTTGTAGGTGATATAACTCAAACAGTTTTCTAGACACGACTCTCATCTTTCACATACATATTCTTAAACAAATTATCTAGGTCCATTTTTTCTGAATTGTCGCTACGCTACGCCGTTTGTCCGCCATTTTGAAAAAGGCGTATTTGCCCAAAATTTTTCTTCTCTGAAACCGTTGATCCGATTTACCTCAAATTTCACATACACTTAGTAGAAGTCGGGGGACTAATAAGTTGTCCAAATCAAGAATCTCCGCGAAAATTCATAGCAGACTTTTATTCGTCAAAGTTATGATCTTTTTAACTTTTCAAAAAAAATGCAATATCTAGAAAACCATTTATTGGAACTTAACGATAATTCTCATGCTTGTAGACCTATTATAGATCTATGAAATCCCAAAGCTTTTTGAATGTGCAAAAAGTCACGTGACCAGGACGCCATTTTGAATTTTTGAAAACTTTAATGAGTCATATCTCAGCTAATTTTTCTAATAAAGCAATCGGCTTGTTAAATTTAGATACACAACATCTTTCTTCATCTTTGAACCGCTTGGTAATTTTTGATTGGATCAACGGTTTTGTCGCCATATTGAATTTTATTTAAAAATTAAAAACTTAAGTTTTTCAAAATTGCTTTCAGATATCAACCTTAAATTTAAAATACCAATAGTGTTGATCAAGGTCTATGTTTTGTAAGAAAATCAACCAGTTTCAATAAAAACTCAATAAAATATGACTGTTTTAAAATATGATGTTAATAAACGATGTTCAAATATTTATATGAAAGATCTTCGACCACACGGACATAAACCCATATCAAGTAAAGGACAAAAACCTAGGATGTTAATGAAAGATGTGCATTTTATTGATAGAATCTTGGTAAGTAACATGATAGACAAATATTTTCACCATCGGGGATACAAATACGCCCAATATTTTAGGAAAAGAAATAGCACGCAAGGTTTCAATCAATCGCCCATTAGTTTAAGACCATTACAGAACTTAACAGAATTATTCCCGTATAGAGATTAAATGTTCCAGTAAACCAAATCTGGCTTAATGACAAATTTCAATGTCATTTGACCCTCACAAGCAAACTTACCGCAAACTGTAAGTTGTTGTAGCGACTGACACCAATTATGGTTTTCCCACTGAGAGCGACATTGATTTAGTGACCAGCGCCATAACTGCTATGTTTAAGAAGACAGACCTAATCTGGTACAATTTGATGTGACATTATATAAATAATACATAGTATGTTACCAAACTGAAAATATCAGAGACAGTGCTAAACATGTTTAACGCAAATTATTATTAAAAAATATAAGCAAATAGATATTTAATTTCCCGGATTTAGGTTTTTTCGGAGATTTCTGTCTTGATGTGGTGAATAATTACGATAACGAGAAACAAACTGATAAAAACTTAACTGGGGATCCCGGACCTTGAAGTTGCCCCGCTGCAACTTCATCAACCTCTAGTTATTTTTATTTTCTGTTTTCGTCGGTAGTAAAACATTTTGATATTTACTTTCGACGCCATTTTTATTCAGCCCAAAAATACGGTGATTTGCCGTATAAAAAGCGCAAAATTAGGCATCCCCCCCCGACGCCCAAAATTTTACAGCCAATCGCTGCTCGGTAAGTCTGAAAGTGATGAGCCAATCGTCGCTCGCCTAACTGACCTACATATAGGTCAAGGTGATCGCCCAAGAAGTTAGAATTTTTGGTTTGATGTGTAAAACATTATATGACCAGAAGTCTGTAGACTTATAGGACATCAATTTCATCATAAAAGTTGAAAGCCCATTGAATATGCAACTGTAAACACTCAAATGTAGGCATTTCATTCAGAGGTAGTTTCACTTTCACTTTCAGTTCACTGTTTCACTAAACTTTCAGTTCACTGTCAAATCAAGTTACAAGTGAGTTATAATTTATATCTGCACATGCATTTATGATTTACCATACAAATACCATAGAACTAATGAATAATGTTCGAGTTTTATGACAAATACAAACTACATAAATATAAAATTAATAGAATTAATAGAATCTATGGCATGTGCCCTGTAAAATATCAGAATCCAAATGAGGAGATAGGCCATTTAAATTTAGTTAGCGCAAAAACTTGTTTAATCAATCTCAGATTACTGCCCTCTTTATATCATTTCTTTAATAGATGTCTAAAACCACCCTTGACTTCAAGTTCTTTTCCACTTGACAGCCGAATAGCACATTTGCAAAAAAATTTTAATCCAGTCTTCTTTTTTATCCAGTGCCAGGAGTAAACTTAGTCTATGGTGACTCATCTTTGCCAAAGATGTTTATTCTTTAAAGTTGCATGAGCTGCCAAAACGTTGATATTTTGATGTTAAAACAGAATGTTGAAATTATCTTCTATTTTTCTCAAGCCGTATAATTCAGACGTTTTTTAGTGCTTTTAAGTCTCGAGAATGTACGATAAAGTATTGTTTTGAACTTACTTTGGCTTACAATGAATGAATGGTCATCCCGGTTATTTAAATTTTGTTTACTTTTCGAACACTATTTCGGTTCGTATAGGCCACATACTGTATGGAGTTTCCTCATTCCAACGCCAATCATTTAGTTTTTAGATGGCCTTCATAGCTTCTCACTGTCGTGACAATCAGAAATTATGAAAAAGTTAGAATTTTGGCAGCTCATGCCACTTTAAATGTTGGTTTTCCATTTTCACTAAAAATCTGAAAGAACTAAAGTAAAATAAAGAAGTAAATTTAAAACAAAACAAATTAGAATGGAAAAAAGAGGCATTATAAGGCTTAAAACTACATTGATAAATGAATTGATTTACATTGAGGTGAAAAAAATCAGTTCAGTGAGGCCAGTTTTAGTGGACGGGTTCAAAGTTCATCACAAAATGATTGATTGATGCATAGTTTGTAGCTTGTGTAAACCGAAATGGGATTCTAAAAGTAAACAAATAAATTAAAAAACTCATTTGAGGCCTACATGTATAGTGGCTGATAAGTGCCTTGATTTAGTTTTCTAATTTTTTATATTGCTTTTTTAATTTCATATTTTGTTTTTGAATTTCGACCATGGTTGAAAATATTTTGACCAGAGTCAAAATAGTGTTAACTCGTTGATTTATTATAACTCTGGTCATAATAATGTTGACTACGGTTAAGATATTTTGACTCAGCTCAAAATAGTTTAGATTTAAGTTGAAAGTCGAAAACTATTTTGACCTGAGTCAAAATATCTTAGCCGTGGTCAAAATATTTTGATCCGGGTTATAGTATTTCAACTCAAATCTAAATTATTTTGACTTATTCAAAATATATTAACCGTGGTAAAAAAATATTGAAGGTTGAAATAATCAAAACTATTTTTACCTGAGTCAAAATATTTTAACCCTGGTCAAAATAATTTCAACCGTGGTTAAAATATTTTTATTCGAGTTATGATATTTCAACAAAAGTCAAAATATATTAAACGTGGTCAAATAATTTCAACCTGAGTTGAAATTATTTTCGACCAGGTTTCAATATTTCAACTCGAGCCAAAACTATATTGACTTGAATCAAAATATTTTAACCGTGGTCGAAACTATTTTGACCAGAGTTAACTCGAGTCAAAGCTAAATTAAAAAACAAAATATAAAATTCACAAAACGCCAAAAAAATCATGGCACTAACCAGCTACCGTAGACAGCACATACCACCAAATCATAAAAAGTGTAAATAAAAAAACATTTGGAGCAAATTGGAAATTCTTTACTTTTTCATTTGTTGTCTTTTGTCTATAAATAAAGATAGTTTTGTTTCATTTGTTTTTCACTATCTATTTTTTTCTTCTAATTTTTATTGATTTAATTTATTTTAAATTGTCATGCACCCCTTTTGTTAATTCTGATTGTTATGACAATAAGAGACTGGTGAGTTTATTTAACAACTAAATGATTGACATTGGAATATAAAGGAAAATCCATAGAGTGTATATTACCTGTTCAAACAGAAATTGATTGTGTTTGACTTGACTTGATGAAAAGTATGTTTACCCAAAGTTCAAAGAAACAGTTTTATGGGCCACCATCCTGAAATACTACTAATTTTTAGTAATAAAATACATAAAAAAATAAAAGCCTTCTATTCTAAGCATAACTTTATAATATAACTTATAAGTAAATCAAATTAATGGGTATTGGTAGTCCTACTCTCAAAATGTTTTTCTCACTGCAGACCTGTAGTCGTAACGTAAAAAGTCATTTATTTAGTCATACTTTAAATTAATCAAATTCTGTTTCTATTTGAATTCTGAATTTCCTGGGGTTTTTTTAAGAGGCACGAGCGACCAAAATCTGCTAGATTAATACATGACTCATGTGCAAAGCTTTTAAGACGTAAGTTGTATTTGGTAGGCCTATTGTAAACACAGTAAAATAAAATAATATGATGCGAACTGATTCTGACTGTAGTGTACCGTATCAAATCATGGCGTATGTACGTTTCATTCAACGAGATCTAATTTGCGTGTAGTCGTAGGCCTATTTGGCACCTCAGGCCACTTTAGATTAATATCCCTGCGTATTCCACAGTGTAAGTTTGTTTTGAAATTTCCCTATTTGTTTATTTCACGTAAATCAAAAAACATTTGCGAAAAGGCAAACTGTAGGCCTACGTTTGAAATCGTGATAATCGGCTTGTGCTAGACGTCAAGCAAAGAGTTTCTAAAAATAGACTATCTGGGTCAAATTTTTGGGCGTCGGGGGGATGCCATATTAAGCATAAAAAGCGCAGACTGCCCGAGGCGTGTCAAAGCCGAAGTAGCGAGCGAAGATAGCCGAAGGGAGTTCCGACTGGACTGGCAAGCGTCTAGACATGACGTCACAAGCCATATATGGTAGTCGCCCTGTATGGATCAGCACGGCGACGTGATAAATTTTCTTATCCCACCTCACACTGAATACTTCCTGTTGATTGGTTTGAACCAGTCACGTGGAGACCCTGTATATTTCCTTATCCCACCACACACTGAATACTTCCTGTTGATTGGTTCAAACCAGTCACGTGGAGACCCTGTATATTTCCATATTACGTCGCCGTGCTGATCCATACAGGGCGACTACCATATATGGCTTGTGACGTCATGTCTAGACGCTTGCCAGTCGTGTCTGTTCGTGCCATACACATTAGAAAATACCTTTCGGAGTTCACATTCTGCCTTTTATGAAAGCCAATTTTCAGAAAGAAGGCTTGAATATCATACAAGTTAGGTCTTCGGTGGGATAAATTCGTTACAGGGTTTGTTCGAGGGGGGATACGGAAATATATGGGGTCAGTAAACAGTATATTGGGCTCGGCTAACGCCTCGCCCAATATCGGTTTACTGACCCCATATATTTCCGTATCCCCCCTCGAACAAACCCTGTAACTAATAATATGGGGTTAGTAAAATCCATATTGGGCGAGGCGTCATCCTTAGCCGACGCTTGTCTGGTTGATAGTTTTTGACTTCGCGAAGGTGTTTACAACTCAGCCGATACGCGCGATACCGATACGGCGATATGCCTAGTTCTACTCAGTTCTGGCCACTAGACTAACCAGGTAACCTAAATTCAGCAGATCTTGGGATAAGTACGCTTGCTATTCTCTGATAAAGGTTTCCACAGCGACTAAAACTATAGCCATGCACATCGATATGTTCTGTTTGTATTTTTAATTATGTTGACTCACTTTAGCAGACGTGCACATGCTGTCGCAGCGTGTATTCAGGGGCAAGTAACTCTAGGTAACCTGATACGAACTCGGTCTGCCTGATACGGAAAAATATCACGTCTCCACGTGATCGATGACGTCCAATCAAATGCAAGTATTTTGTCTGATGCGGGATAAGCATATTTTCATATATTTCTTATAGAAGTAATTTCGTAGACCGTATCAACATAGCGTTTCCTTTTAACCCCAAAATAGTAATTTACACTTTTTTAAACATGTATACCGTTTTATATAAAATGTATTTTTTATCTTAAAGGGTTTGATTGGCGTAATTTCTGTTTTCTGTCAAAGAAGCGAAATAACCTTAAAGGAACACTTGCCGCCAAACTCAGGAATATTGTTTACATTAAAAAAGAAAGACCGTTTTCTGTATTTTTCCCAGACAATAGGAACTTTCTATTTTTACCAAAATTTAAAAATTTGGACGTCACTTTGTATTTTTAATTTGAATTTGAAAATTTGAATTGTTAGGTGCCCGGAACGTAAACAAACCAAACTGCTCGCAGGGGCGATTTTATGTTTCAGTCGAGTGAGTGAACTAACGGCACAGTGTAATTTTACGTAGGTTTATTTATCTGAGAAATACAGACTGACGATCGGTTAGCAGCGACTGGAAAAGCCTGCTGATAATTGTTTGAGTGTAAACCACAGATCAAAAGGCCTGAAATGAGGGTAATCCAACACAAAAGTTGACCGACACTGATCGTTGTTGTTGTAATCAGGCTTCGATTCTTCGTTTGTTTTTCACCCCATTTCTACATTCTAAAACTAACTAGAAATGTGTTATGTGTCCTATGTTTAAGTTTAGTGGTATTAGTCGTAGTAAGCTCATGTACAAATTGGGTGTCTTAGCCAATTTAAACAGGCTATGGCGGCAAGTGGGCCTTTAAGTGTGGTGTGAAACTCCTATCAGTCAATAAAACATACTTCCCTACACTGCATGTATGAATTAAATCAAAATAATAAATAACCGACACTAAGCGTTACAATGAGTGCTAGTGTAATAAACTCTATTTACTAATTCGGTAATTTCCCTGATGATGATTGCAGCTTGCTTTCGAAATAAAAATAGATTTCGCTCTAAAAAAATTTAAATCCGTCTGCAGGCTTGCAACTTATAATATGAAACGGACAAGGGCATAAAGAGTGCTACCCTATACTAAGATTGAAATTGTACCGGTTAACTGTATTACACTAGCGGGCGCATCTTCAACGATAAGTATACGCTGTATTTGTTTTGTATTACATTATCAGTTGAAAGTGTGTCTTTGTAACGTTTAGTGTAATACACTCTAAATGTATTACATTATCCGTTCACAAAAGGGGCTTCCGTGGTCCAGTGGGTTAGAGTGATGGTCTCTCAGTATCTCACAGACCCACCATCGATGCGACGAGGGTTTGAATCACACTTTTTGAGTGGAATTTTCACTCGGTCGCCGTATGTGAAAGAGTTGCCAGGTACTCCCCGAAGGTGTGTCTGGGGGAGGGGGGGAGGGGGGGGGGGGCTTCCTTCGGGCAATGAGCCCGGTTTCCTCCCCACTAAACCTGCCAACGCCGCCATATAATTGAAATAATCTTGAGTGTGGCGTAAAACATCAATCAGTCACTTGGAAGCGTCTCTTTGTAACACTTGCTGTAATACACTGTATTTGTATTACATCATCAGTTGCAAGTCTCTCTCTGTAACGCTTATTTTAATAGTTGTTGGCATTTACATGGAAATAGCTAAAACAGATAATCTGGCCAATCGGGGCGGCCGTTGTTATAGCGTAATTTGATATACACAAAAAAATAAAAAGTTAAGCCCCCCCCCCCCCCCCCGTCGGATCTGTTGAAGGGGTAACTGCCACCAATACCGATGTAATGCGACTTCCGAGTCCTGCAGATTTTGTACAGGAGGCTCAAGGGCTTGAATGTGTCTGTCCATCCTATCCAAAATGTGCTCTGGAGGATTCAAATCCGCGCAGTTACCCCTTCAAAAGATCCGACGTCTCACTGGAGGGATGAAACGCAGGTTGGAAGCTAATGGAGGCTATACGCGCTATTGACCTTCTGCTCTAGGAATGTGTTATACACACTCAAAGTGACATTTTTACTTCAATATGTTCGCCTTGTGAAGCCAGATGGACTTACAAGCATCTTCTTATTTTGGTAAAATACACTTTTGATTTGGCTAACGATATCTTGAATAATTTGTAACGCTTATTGTCATCAATGGTGATTTCTTATCGCCAGAATGTTGCCCTTTATGATCACAATCGTTTCTGCAACATCAGTTTGCCAACAATCTCCCTACACCAATGATGTTATCGGTCGGAAATAGCAATAGGATGGGGAACAAGTCATCCCTCTGATTACAAAGTGTTGCATGCATGTTGAGTAATACTGTTTAACATGAGGAATACATAAAGATACAAATGGTTCAAATTGGCTCAAAACCTATAACCATTCAGCAGTTGAGTTAGATTTATATCATTTGAAAGGTTTGCTAGGAGATTTGGTTTAAAGGAGAAGAAAAAAAAATACTTTATGGTTCAGAAGAAGCGCGATTATTTTTCCTTTCCAATTGTACTAAACACATATTTTTGCTATTTTTTCATGGGACATGATGCAGTTTATAAAATACCGTATTATGTTACATACACAAAAGAAATTGGTCAACTTTTAAAATCTCTCATTTAAACCCAGGTTAATTTCACTGTCTTCAAAGCATTCCTATCTCCAGAAAATTGTTTTCAGTTTCTCAAAACTTACATTAAATTATTAAAGTGGCATGAGCTGTCAAAATGTTGATATTTTGACGTAAAAACAGAATGTTGAAATTATCAGCTATTTTTCGCAAATTGTATGATTCAGAAGCTTTTTAGTGCTTCTAGTCTCGAGAATGTACGATAAAGTATTGTTTTGAACTAACTTTGGCTTAGAATGAATGAATGATCGTCCCGCTTATTTAAATTTTGTTTACTTTTCTAACACTATTCCGGTTCGTATAGGCCACATACTGCATGGATTTTCCTCATTCCAACGCTAATCATTTACTTTTTCGATGGCCTTCAAGGCCTTTTACTGTCGTGACGATCAGAAATTATGAAAAAAGTGTTTATTTTGGCAGCTCATGTCACTTTAAGGAAGCTTTGAGGAATATGTGGCTAGCACAAAAATGGTATGCGTGGCATATCGGAGAGTTACGAAGGCCTTTGAAGAGGATGAATTTAACCTAGGCTTAAATGGCAGATTTTGAAAGTTGACCAATTTATTTTGCTCATTGTGATTTTTTATTAACTTCACTGTCAGGTGTAAACAAATCGCAAAAATATGTGTTTGGTACCGTTGGAAAGCGCTTCATTAGCCCATTAGCGCGCTTCTTCAGAACCCTAAAGTGATTTTTTTGTTTTCTCCCCCTTTAATGTGATTGTAGTTAGTGCATCTTCACAGTGATGTTTGTATAAATAGGAACATGTTAAAGATAAGTTTTTTTCTAAATTTGTCGTTATTTAATTGACTGCAGCCGCGCCTACGGTATTTTAGTTGTGTGAGAACAATGTTAAGGCAACGTTTACCCACATTAGAGAATTTTGGTGGAGGAGAGTTAGTGAAAAAAGCTGTTTTAGCTTGATTGATGACATTTCGTTCCTAACCTTGATATCGATGTTATTCCATATCTTTAGTGTTGATGGAAGGAATGATTTTTTTCAGTATTTGGGTCCTTGAAAATGGTATTGCAAAATTGTGATTATTTCTCAGGCTGTATTGAGACAGTTTACAACAGGAGGAAGAAGTTCTTTTAGAAAGTTGGGGAATTACCACTGATTATTTGAAAAAGTTGTTTGGTTTTGCTATGCTGACGCCTAACAGATAGCTTTTCCCAACCCGTTTCAGAATATAAGTTGTCCGATGAACTGTTCATGAGTAGGCCTAATCCGACTACGATTCTAGTAGCCGACAGCTGGAGTTTTCTAGTTTATCAGATTGTTCTTTGGTACAGCCATCCCAGACAGTGCCAGTACTGGGGGGTATTTCATAAAAATCTAGTAGTCGACTAAACACGGATAGTCGGCAAGCTGTAGTTTTTGGTCTATCGTAAGTCGACCAGCCGAAAAAGGGGCTAAATCGTTTCACGAGGCCAAAGTAGGCTATGTTCTTAGACGACTTACGATAGCCTACTAAATGTTGACCCAATGACGTGTGCAGTCTGCTAAACCTATCACAAATGGAATTCGTGAAAATCCAACAAATGAAAACAATTTCAAAGTAAAAAAACCCGCTTTGTTTCAGTTTTTCCGAGATGTTTTTCGCCAAGGTAATTGGGGGGAGGGGAGCGGACATGTGTCCAGAAAAATCTCACATCTGGTAACCATTCCACTTACAAGGATCAAATGCTGGTTGTTAAATCATCATTAAAATCAGACGACGATTACTTATGGATAACAACTTCTTAGTCGACGTTTCGATGTAGTTCTTACATCGTTATCAAAGTCATAACGATGTAAGAACTACATCAAAACTACATCTACATCGAAATGACAGAGTGTTATTTATAATATTTCAATGACATTTAGAAGTTGGAAGTATAAATGAAGACGATGATTACTTATGGATAACAACTTCTTAGTTTATTGGGTGACGACGTTTCGATGCAGTTCTTATATCGTTATCAAAGTAATTGACTTTTGTCGGGCGTAAATGTTTTGAGAAACAGCCCGCTGATGTCACGATATAGAGTTTTGTCTTGATTGAAGAATTATGTGACGCACAGTAAAAATATCAGAGCATGAAACTTTATATTTGATTCTGTATCATCTCATAGTTAAATACTAAAAGCAATCGGTTACAGACTGGGCATTTCGACCAATGAAATGCCTAGACATTTCACTTGCTTGTGATAAAAAATCTTTATTTTCTTATGATTAGTAAAGTGCTTTTGTTAGATCAATAAATGATGACGAATTTTCAACTTTAAAAAACAGACCTTGTCCACTGGATGAAATGCCAGATATAATTTTGAGCCAAAAAGGTGCACAAAAACATGTTCATCCGATGGGACTGGATTCACAAGTAAAACTGAAGTAAAAACTGTGCATCACAGTCTTCTTCCATTCACGAAAATACACTACAATTTAAAAAAAATAACTGCTGAAAATCAACTTTTTGTTTCATTTTTTTTGTTTTGTTTGGACTGTGTGGGCTTCAACCCCACAACCCATCAAAAATAGGAGGTACACACAAACAGCCACAGAACCTACACATAAAACCAGACGTCTATGAATGAGGAAGTGTGAAACGTCCCATTACACCATATTCAGGACACTGGCTCCTTTTGACCCTCTCTAGGTTTGTCAGAAACCGTGCCTTTTCTTCACTTTCTCGTATGAACTATTATGCATAAGAAAAGTGACGGTGAACGTTTTAGATGCGCCAACAGTATTTGAAGGAGCGAAAGTTAAAGTTTCCCAAGAGCTTCATATAGTTGAATGAGACCAGGACCCTGTTTCACAAAGCGGCGTAACATAAGTTTTCACGTAACTACCATAGCAACCCATACTGTAGATATACGTTAGTATGAAAGTTACGCAAAAAATACATCTACGCCGCTTCGTGAAACAGGGTCCAGGAGCCTTGTTTGGAACGATTTGAGTCCAAATTTAGATATCAGAGTTGCGTGCTCGGTAAAGTTTTTATATAAGAACCATTCTCCGAACTGCGGTTACTGGGATCGCCGATATATCTGATAGTCCAGTAAGTGGAGAGTGAGTTTATTTCCTGATTTCAAAATGCACAACCGTTGACAGTTTCAAAATCTACCGTGGCATAAACGTCACATAATGTAGTATGAGCAAGCTAAAAGCCTTAGTGCCTTGAATATGGGGTAATGTAACTTTTCACTTTACCCCATTCATAGACTTCTGGTAAAACCTTATAAAACGTTTTCTTGAATTTGTTCTTACAAGAAAAGTTTGAAGACGAATGCAAGTACAAATGCAAAAGCAGTTCTTTACACTTGATTATTCGGCCAGGTGGAATCAGTCAAAGTAATGCCATTGTCACGTGCGACTGCGCTTGTAAAAAATCATCACAGAAGTACTAGAGACACATATGTGCGCCTAAGCAAGTGTAAGATACAATGTAGTCTTTGATTTAACAGGAACAAAAATAAAAGATGTACATGTAAGATAAATAAATCATTGATATGTCTCAGTTTATGCAGTAGAAACAAGAGATCCCTTAAAGGGATCTTAACGCCCGCGTTCATCTATTCATATTAAATTGATTGATTGATTGTTTGGTGTTTTACGCTGCGCTCAAGATTATTTCACTTACAGCAATAACTGGATATAGGAATTGGGGCCTACATAAAAAATCTTATTCCAGGGAGATAACTATTGTTGAGGAAAATTAAATTGTGAATTGCAAAATTAAGCTCCCCTTGAAATTTTGGTTGAAAACAACATTGCCACCTGGTAGCCATCTTCAATATGCTAATGAAATGATAATGTACGGTGCACAGCTAGAACTTAGAGGGATGATGTGTGTCATGTTTGGTTAAGATCAGGTCAGTAGTTTTCTTGGAATAATGATAATAAGTTTCATTTTCAAATTTGGTTAAAAAACAACATTGCTTCCTGGCGGCCATATTTAATAAGCAAATGAGATGAAAATGTAGGGTGCACAACTAGATCAGAGGGAGATAATGTCGGCCAAGTTTGGTCAAAATCAGACCAGTATTTTCTTGGAATAGAAGTAACGAAAAAACAATATCGCCCTCTTGGCGGCCATATTGAATATGCAAATGAGATCAAAATGAACGGTGCATAACTAGACCATAAGGTGATAATGTATGTTGATTTTGATTAATGTCAGGTAGTTTTCTTGGAACAAAGATAAAGAAAAAAATCATCGCCCCCCTGGCGGCCATATTGAATATGCAAATGAGATCAAAATGTACAGTACACAACATGGCTATAGGGAGATAATGTGAGCCAAGTTTGGTGAAAATCGGATTGGTAGTTTTCTTGGAAAAAAGTAACAAAAAAAATATAAAGCCGCTGACAGCCATATTGAATATGCAAATGAGATGAAAATGTATGGTGCACAACTAGACCATAGGGTGATGTATGTTCAGTTTGATTAAGATTGGACTGATAGTTTTATTGGAATAAAGGTAACAAGCAAAAGTTTTCTTGCAATAAACGAAAAAAAAAAACATCTCTCCCTGGCGGCCATATTGAATATGCAAATGAGATGAAAATGTACGGCGCACAACTAGACCATAGGGTGAGATGATGTATGTTAAGTTTGATTAAGACTGGACAGATAGTTTTCTTGGAACATAGATAAAAAAAAAACATCGCCCCCTGGCGGCCATATTGAATATGCAAATGAGATGAAAATGTACAGTACACAACATGGCTATAGGGAGATAATGTGAGCCAAGTTTGGTGAAAATCGGATTGGTAGTTTTCTTGGAAAAAAGTAACAAAAAAAACCATCTCCCCTGGCGGCCATATTGAATATGCAAATGAGATGAAAATGTACGGTGCACAACTAGACCATAGGGTGAGATGATGTATGTTAAGTTTGATTAAGATTGGACAGGTAGTTTTCTTGGAATAAAGGTAACAAAAAAAAACAACATCGCCCCCTGGTGGCCACATTGAATATGCAAATGAGATGAAAACGTATGGTGCACAACTAGACCATATGGAGATAATGTCAGCCAAGTTTGGCGAAAATCGGACTAGTAGTTTCATTGAAATAAAGGTAACAACAAAAAAACAATATCGCCCCCTGGTGGCCATATTGAATATGCAAATGAGATGAAAATGTACGGTGTACCACTAGACCGTAGGGTGATGATGCATGTTGAGTTTGATTAAGATTGGACTAATAGTTTTCTTGGAATAAAGGTAACTACCGAAAGTTTTCTTGCAATAAACATAACAAAGAAAAACAACATCTCCCCCTGGCGGCCATATTGTTAATGCAAATGAGATGAAAATGTACGGTGCACAACTAGACCATAGGGTGATGATGTATGTTAAGTTTGATTAAGATTGGACAGGTAGTTTTCTTGAAATAAAGGTAACAAAGAAAAAACAACATTGCCCCCTGGCGGCCATATTGAATATGCAAATGAGATGAAAATATAGGATGCACAACTAGACTATATGGAGATAATGTCAGCCAAGTTTGGTGAAAATCGGACAGGTAGTTTTCTTGGAATAAAGGTAACAAAAAAAAACAATATCGCCCCCTGGTGGCCACATTGAATATGCAAATGAGATGAAAACGTACGGTGCACAACTAGACCATAGGGTGATGTTGTATGTTAAGTTTGATTAAGATTGGACAGGTAGTTTTCTTGGAATAAAGGTAACAAGCAAAAAGTTAACGGACTGACGACGGACCACGGAAAAGCGATTTGAATAGCCCCCCATCAGAATGATGGCGGGCTAAAAACCAGCTGTGTCATTACTGTCATATAAATGTCTAACCAATAGAGTTGCTATTAGAAGAAATTATGTACAGGTCATTTTTAACAACATGAGAGTCAATGTCAACACCGATTTGCATTGATGTTAGGTCTTTTTGAATGCCACCGAACATAAGAATTTCTCCCCGTCCCGGGCAGATAGTATAAAACACAGTTTCTTCAGGGGCGCCATCAAAATAGACATCTTTGACCTCCATCCACACAGCTTGGCCCTGGCATACAACGTCAGTTAAATCCAAAGCGTGTAAAAACATCGGAGCTTTCAAAGGCTTCAGCATTTGATCACAACCCTCTTGTAGATACGCCGGTTTGGGAAAGTTCACGAAATTCCGAGCAGGCGAGGGCTCCGCTGCAGGAACCAAATGTTGGCGAATGCGTTCAGCATGGCGACTTAGAACGTCCAACTGTTTTGCCCGATTTTTCATTGCGTTTGGTCTAATTGATGGGAGTCCAGAGCGTATCCCTGGCAAGCGTGAAGCGCTGTCCGAACAACTCGGTGCTTGCATACCGCAAAACTTGCGAGCTTGTTGTCGAAAACTATCCGGGACTGATTGATTTCTTGCTGTCATCTCAAAGCTCTTGACCTCATCCTCATCCTTAGAAAATGTGTCATCTGATGACGTACTGTCCGACAACACAGATTCAGCAAAGCTTCGTTTTACGTCAAATGCATCTGAGCAACCAGCAAGCTGACTGGAGGCGCCCTCTATCTGAGATAGGGCAGACATCTTGCCTTTACAACTGTCCCTTTTTGATTGAGCTTTCAATTTTGTGGAATTTTGAATACTACCAGACGGCCTTTGTGCCTTAGATGAAGGATGTTCTTGATTTAAATGGGAATTCTCTCGCTGCTTACTTGAGCTGCAAGGATCAGGGTAAATTTTCACAGCTTTGGTCGATCGACTTAAAACTACAGCGTAGTCTCCTACCTGAAAAAAATTCAATAATTCCATTTGAGATAATTCGGGCATTTATTTTTATATGGTTTGAGAAATACAGATTTTTCAGCATCCAGAACATATCTACATTCTCAGTATTTTGGGATTACACTTTTTAGAAAAATGGCAGAAATTCTTTACTGATTTTGGGCGACACTGACCAGGAATAAAACTTGCATACCATAGTATGGTATCTATCTCCAGCACTGAAGAATGTTTTCGCCTGTATAGAGGTTTCATTAAAGGGGCATGAGCTGCCAAAATGTTGATATTTTGACGTTAAAACAGAATGCTGAACTTATTGGCTATTTTTCTCAAGAGGTAGAATTCATAAGCTTTTTAATGCTTCAAGTCTCGAAAATGTACGATAAAGTACTGTTTTAAACTAACTTTGGCTTAGAATGAATGAATGGTCGTCCCGGTTATTTAAATTTTGTTTACTTTTGAACACGTTTTCGGTTCATACAGGCCACATACTGTATGGATTTTTCTCATTTCAACGCCAATCATTTAGTTTTTCGATAGCCTTCAAAGCCTTTTACTGTCGTGACGATCAGAAGTTATGAAAAAACTGTGAATTTTGGCAGCTCATGCCCCTTTAATGACACTGCGCTCAAAGCTCAGAGAAGAGCCCACAACCCTTCCCACACACAGTGGCTGATTCCACGTAAACCCAGTCAAATGTTTTCCAACTGCATTTAATCATGAGATTAGACTGATTGATCGATGTTTTACTCCGTACTCAACAGTATTTTGTTTATTTGGTGGCCTTGGCAGGTTCAGTAAGGGAGGAAACCGGGCTATTTTGCACAGAGGAAATGCCACAGACCTTTTGGTGAGTACCTCGAAACTCTTCCACATACGGTGACAGAATTAAAAATCCACTGAGAATTTTTTTTCTGTTTTTATTTGGTCTGAGCATCAGGTTTGAACCTGGAGGGGGGAGCTTCCAACACTCCATCGACCATGTCATAAACTTGCCAGGTACCTGTCAAAGGTGGAGGGATTTCTTTTGGTCTTCAGCCCAGTTCACTCCACTATAAATAAACCTGTGATTCTGCCATACAAGTTATATAATATTAAATGTGGCATAAAACATACATCAATCTTATCACATATTTTGAGCAGCCTCCCACTTAAAACCTGGTACCATCGCCATAAAAAGTGAAAAAATTTCAAGTGTGGCTAATTTTAAGTGTGGCTCAAAGTACCGAACAATCGATCAATAAATATTTTAAATAGTTTACACCAGACGTTTTGTGTAAGGCCTAACTGTCATCTCAATATATATCTCTAACATTACATGTATGTTAGGACCAGTGGTAAAATTACATATTTTGAGAAACAGACCCTTGGGCCCTGTTCTACTAAGCTGTCGTAGTTACGCATAGGCTTACAGCATGGAGTTGTGCCTTGAAATTGCGACAGTGCGTAAGTTACTATCATTTGACATACATTTGCGACAGGTGTAACTTACGCCACCTTAGTAGAACCAGCCCCAGGTATATTTAATAATAAATCTGTCATGTCAATATATATCTTTAACATTACAACATGTATGTTATGACGAGTGGTAAAATTATGTTGGGCAGAAATATTTAGAGAAACAGACCCCAGGGCTATTTAATAATAAATCCATTTCCATCACTGACCTTACAAGCAGGGTGACACCAAAGTTGTGCCGGTGAATTTTCTGGGGATATCACCGTCACCTCTGACCACGTCCACATATTGCCAGTCAAACTTAACAACCAAATATCACTAAATACCTTCAAACCAAAAAACATTCAAACATAAACTATTAACTTACAGTTTTTTTCATTGGAGTTGCCAAGTGGCATGCGCTGTCAAAATTTAATAAAATCTGATTGTCAACAGACGCTCAGCGTTTGATTGATTGATTGACATTTTTGCCGCACTCAGTTTGATTGATTGATTGTTTGGCGTTTTACGCCACACTCAGGATTATTTCATTTAAATGACATTGCCAGGTTTAGTGGGGGAGGAAACTGTGCTCATTGCCCGGAGGAAACCCCCGACCTTCGCGAGTACCTGGCAACTATTCCATATATGGTGACAGAGTGAAAAATCCACTCAGAAATGTTTCCACTTTGTATTTGGTCTGAGTGTGATCTCAGTGTTTGAAGTACCTTGAAAAAGTGAAAAAATCGTTAGAGCCAATTATAACCTGTATGATCCAAAGATGTGTGCTAATAACGGACAAAATTTATATAGCTGAGGTGTCAAAGTGCATGATATCGCTTTTTTTCTTTTGTTACTTATAAAAACTACCTTATCAAGCAGCGAATAGCTGTTATTTTTGTACTTCTTGATAACAATGACAAACATTTAGCTAATTCTGTTATGATGCAATTTTCCATGTATTTGGCATCTCACACAACTTGAAGTAACCTTTATAGCACATAGAAGTATTCTTTATGCTTGGGCTCAGTAGTTATATGCAAGTCATTCAAAATGGTGATAACACTGGAGTACACATTTAACATAACATAGTTGTCTCCCATTGAAGAGTTTGTGTCACAGCTATCTGAGCCTCAGTTTTCTGTCCCGGGACGTTTGTCTTCTGATAGTTGAATAATGTTGTCTGCGGTTTTATTTGTTTGAACGTTGACACTTGATCTTCTTTTACAATAACAATAAAACTGGCAACGCCGCCATATAAGTGAAAAAATCTTGAGCCCGGCGTAAAACACCAAACAATCAATCAATCTTTTATAATAAAATCGAACGAAGTTAGATTTGTCATATTACTAGTCCACGAACATTTGATATATTTTGACAAATTTTTTTGTAATACCTCAGACATTTGTTTGTAGGGTCATATTTTGGGTTGTCTGGACAACTTTATTTTTTTTGTAAAGACTGTTGTTTTTGGTTGCCATAACGGCCTGAACAGACCATTTTATTAGCCCTGATCTAAAATAGCTTGGATCTAAAATCTTAGACAAAAACAAAATTGTCAAGCTGACCTGATTTGGGCCACCACATCCTCCGACTATAAGCACATGACTTTCATCAACAGCAAGCTGTAGGGGAAACAAAAACAAGCAACTTTTTTTTTATTTGTTCAGGTTCAGGATTGATTTAACGCAGAGCTCAAGATTATTTCACTGACATGGCGGCGCTGGCAGTTTTATTGTGGGAGGAAACCCACGACCTTCCGGTGGTAACTGGCAACCATCCCATATAGGACGTTCGAGTGAAACCTATTTTTTCAGGAAGTTGTCGCTCACGGGAGGTAATTTATTAGACGGCTTACACAGTAATAAAAGGGGAGTCCTTAATGATACAGCAATAGTCTGTTTCCTCCCCCTTTAGACCTGGCAAAACCGGCATACAAGACGAAATAATCTTGAATGTGGCATTAAACATCAGTCAATCAATCACTCGATCGTTTTGATTTTCAATAGAACTTTTTTTTAACACCAAAACACACTGGCACAGGGAAAATCTTCTTAGCTAAAACCGCTATGGAGACAAGTTTCTATTTGCATTAAAAATGGGGGTATGTCATTTAGACCTTTATACCCAATCATAAGTTGTTGTAATAAACTAAAACCCATGATATTTCATTAGGTTACTTTCTTAACGTGTTTAAAGTGGCATGAGCTGCCAAAATGTTGATATTTTGACGTTAAAACAGAATGTTGAAATTATTGGCTATTTTTCTCAAGACATATAATTTAGTGCATCTGGTCTCGAAAATGTATGATAAAGTATTGTTTTGAACTAACTTCGGCTTAGAATGAATCAATGGTCGTCCCGGTTATTTAAATTTTATTTACTTTTCAAACACGTTTTCGGTTCGTACAGGCCACATACTGGAGTTTTTCGATGGCCTTCAAAGCCTCTTACTGTCCTGACGATCAGAAATGATAAAAAAGTGTGAATTTTGGCAGCTCATGCCACTTTAAGTGTGAGTTATGTTAAACCACCTACCTGTGACTGGCCGTATCTTGGTAAAGGCTGAGGCAGGGTGGTACTTTGTCTCCCCCAGTTCTTCTGAATAAAATCATAAACCCACGTATCATTGGACCTAGATTTAAAAACAAAAAATGGCATTTATAAATTCTGAATAAAATGAGGGCTTCGGTGGTCCAGTGGGTTAGAGTTCCACACAGTTCCACACAGACCTTCCATCCATGCGGCACAGGTTCCAATCCCACTAAGACCAAATATAAATTTCTGAGTGGATTTTTCACTCGCGCGGCGTATGTGGAAGAGTTGCCTGGTACTCGTCGAAGGTCGGGGGTTTCCTCCCCCAACTAAACCTGGCAGCGCCGCCATGTAAGTGAAATAATCTTCAGTGTGGCGACAAAAAACAATCAATACATGTACCTATCAAGCCCTGGAGTCAATTCCAACCCAGTCACTGAAGTCCAATGTTTGAGCTAAGTGGATTTTTCACTCGGTCACCATATGTGGAAGAGTTGCCAGGTACTCACCGAAGGTCGGAGGTTTCCTCCGGCAATGAGCTCATTTTCCTCCCCCACTAAACCTGACAGAGCTGCCATATAAGTGAAATAATATTGAGTGGGACGTAAAACATCAATCAATCAATCAACCAATGTTTGAGGCATCCTTACCCTAACCCTGGACTGTGGCATCCTCCAAACACTATCATCATATCCTGTACCACACACGCCGAGTGACCAGCACACGCACGCGGACTCACTTGGGGCAGAAGATGAGACCAGCGGTTTGCAGTCAAGGAATATGAGTGCAGTTCGTTGAAAAAACGTGGGGCCTAAAAACAGAAAAAGGAAAACGAAAATGATTGTCAAAACTTATTTTGTTGATTTGATAGATTAAATGTGTGGTCTTCCCATTCCCACTCAAAATGAATTCCCTTACAATGGCTGCATTGCCAGCTTTATCATGAGAAAAAAACACGGGTCTACAATAATTGCCGAACAAAACGTTGGATATGACATCCAGCATGTGTAGGAAGGGAGCTCACAACCCATTGGTGGAAGGCTTTGAGATTAATTGCAGCAATTCAGCTACTGAGCTCTGAACGTGATGAAAAGAAAACATATTTTACCTGGGGAAAAAAAAGGGTAATTAGATTATCTTACCCGATGGAGAGGATAGGGTGACGGATAGTTCCACCCGCCAAACAACACCAAGTCATCTTTGTAAACCACCATTGAGGCACATGCTTTGGGAGATGGATAAGATCCTGAAGCAAAAAAAAACAATTAACAAGGCTTGTTTTATTTAGTCTTTTTTTTTGGGGGGGGGGGGAGCAATTGAGTTTTCTTCTCGATACAGTATTATTCCTTCCGCCATTTTTTAATATTATGTGAGCATTCCTCGATCCCCTGAAGTGCTTTGTTCGTATATTCCAAGTGACGTTATCAAGCAATTGATTAATTGTGTGAGACCACAGTCTACCTATCGAAACACAGAGCTACACTATATGTTGAATGATTGACATCGATCGTCCCCAACATTATATTTTAATTATAATACACACTTACCCATAGCTAAAGGGCGTATCCATTGATGACTTGCAAGATCAAATCGCCAAAGATCGTTAAAAGTTGTGCTAGTTGATGTACAGCCCCCAAACACATACACAGACTTCCCGGCATAGCAGGTGCAGTGTGAGTAGCGCTCTGCAATTGTAGTCCCAGCATTATCTTTAAACAAAGACCAATAGACAGACGTTTCCTGGACAGCTTTCTGGAAATTCAGAATTTTTTGTCTTCTTATACCTACAAAAACCAAAAAACACATTCTTGGTAGGCCTACTTAACAGCAAATGCGTTATTATCGTAAAAGAAAATCTTGCAGTAGAAATATATCTCAATAATTAAATGTATTTGATCATGGAAATTTTGTGATGGAAATAACAGTAAGTGACTGTAATGTATATATAATATATACATGTGATGTATTACCTCCGGTATGTAGCGTTATTGTGAAGCCCGAAGGGCGGAACGCTACGGGAGGAAGCCATTTTTTATATTTGCAAAATTAACCATGATTCCACAGGCAATATGGCCGCCTTGTTCGCGGGGAAATGTTCCAACCCTCTTTCGATATCGATAGAATGCAACAACCCAAGCCTATAGTTCGACAAAAGGGGAATGGATACTAAGACAGAAAAGGTTGGTCATTCATTTTAAGGCATTTATTGCACCGGTGAACAATTTTTTCGAAGGAAAATAGGGGCCGGAGCTGCAAAGGCTTCGTAATGTAACTATGACAAAATGGCGTCTCCACTACAATGGTCACCGCTCCCAGCTGGTAAGATCATTGTTTTCTACAATTAGTGATGTATATGCTTTTATGTTAGCCACACTTGTGTGACTCTATCCTGGTTTTACTTACTTTGCCGGTCAGGTAGAGCCACACATTAGACCACCATTATATCCGTTGGCTCGATCGACAGGCTGTTCAAAAGCAAGGAGTCACGGGATGCGAGGATTCGTGTCGTGTGCAAAGGCCAGTTATTTTAAGATCTCGATGGGGAAGCCCCAATGAACTATATGCGGGGAATGGACACGTCTCATTGGCTGGTTTGATCTGACTTAGTAAAATGTGCCGCCATTGATAGTTGAAGCGCGCGTGCATAACAGACCTGTATAGAAGTCGCATCATTTCCTAGTAATGGCGGCATTCGATGCATATCAAATACCACGTGACCTCCATTCCACGCATACAATTCATTGGGAAGCCCTCCGAAAAAAGGTCACGTTACTTGGAAAAGTACCGGGAAAACCCGAATCATGTGATATGTTGTCGTTGTTCGAGGAGAGTTTGAAATCTGACGGACACATTTTTGACACCGGTTTTTAAATTGAGGGATTTAACAGTTTAACAACGGAATTCGAAGAAATTAACGGGTTCAATGAAAAGAGGAATGTTTCAAAGGTATAACAGGAGGTAATAGCTGAAAGGTAAGTGAGATTAAGGATAGTTAAGACTTAGCTTCAATCTGTAACGCGAATACTTTCGACATATTTCATTTAAAAGCTGTAACTACTTTTATGTAGGCCTATTCCATTTCAGCATTCTTTTTTCTACTGCAGTTACCACTACCAGCCTAGTGAAATTTGATAAGAACAGTGTTTGACATTGGCATAATTTTCACCATAGACATCTTGACAATATTTTAAATCTCCCCATATACCTACAGGTTATTACTTCTAATTTTATCATAGACCAAATAGATTTACCATAGATTTGGCTATGGGTCCATTGCTAATGTCACGTACTGTAAGAACTAATTGTTGGATTGTTTATTTGAACAACATATTACATTGACTGTTCGTGTAGAAATCAAATAATATTACCTTCAACCAAACGGTGCCATTGTTTACTAACTTGCTTCGCCGCAATCAAATCGTCATATGGCGACAAATTTGAAATTATTTGTTCCAAAATTTCTTCTGGCAAATCCTCGATGGACAGTAAATCACGCTTGGTGTTGCTTTCTCCAATATGAAAAGCCATGACTCGTTTGAAAGAAAATTTTAGCAGAGAAACACAAATAATTAAATAATCATGCCTTTGAAAATGTCATTTTTCTTCATCCGATGGTCGCTGTTGTCCGTCAAAGTTCATCTGTGTATTCATCTCACGGAAAAAATGCCCGGGAACTAAGTTTTATTTGTACAAAGAACGCAACCAGGATCGTCAAAAGTCACTCGTACATTTCTTACTATATACTGTCTGACTTATCCAACACAACAGAGGCATGCACTTTACTTCGGCTCAGCATCCTTCGTGATATCTGTTCTGTAAAAAGCTCTCAGGTTGGTAAGAGGATGGAATTGTATTTAAATTACAACCAAATTATTTTTTCTGCAATAGCTTTTTGAGTCTTGATGATGGTATCGATTTGATTTCATTCTCACATGCCTCTGACATAGCCAAAACTTTGACCATAGGCCTAGCCTCTGACAGTGACACTACCTCAACCTGTCAGTGTCACTGTGTCAGTTAGCCCCAGGGCACTGTCTTACAAAGCTGGCGTAAGTTACGTCGGACGCAAATCAGTGTTAAAGCTATAGGAACTTACGCACTAGTCGCAACTTGTCCATGTTGTAGGCCTATGCGCAACTTAACGCCAGCTTTGTAAGACAGGGCCCTGGGCCCTGTTTTACAAAGGTGGCGTAAGTTACGTCTGACGTAAATCAGTGTTATAACTATAGTAACTTACACCCTAGACGCAACCAGTCCATGTTGTAGGCCTATGCGCACATTTACGCCAGCTTTGTAAAACAGGGCCCAGGTGAGTACCATTCTGTTGTATACACCAGTAGTCAGTACGGCAGACAGGGTAGTCACCTGGGGTTACCTGCCAGTCAATAGTCTGAGACTGAGAGGAGCTCTATGATGCCTCTATCTTATCTTCATGACTTGAGAAATTACCTGACACTGTTCAAATGTTTCAAAATGGTGAGGGAATATCGGTAACCTCGGCTCTAATCTCAGCTAATCAGATCAAGGCTAGACAATCGCCTGAGTTCACATTTAGGTAAGCAATCAGGGCTGCGTTCCATTAGGACAAAAAATTTACCTGAGTTGCAGCTCAACCCCAATCGAACTTTCAGTGTTGCCACACTCATTAACCTAAATAGGTCAAGTTCTCCCTCCCTGTTCAGTGGGAAGTGGGACACATGTTTCTTTCACATGACTATTTACACATGCTTGCAAAAGCTATTTATAAAACCATTCTTTTTCCATCCCCTGCCTTCGTTTGTTTTCATTAGGGGTGTAGTTTCTGAAAATTGTCCTGAATAGCACCAGTTATCTTTCATGGAGGGACTGTGCACAAATATGACATATATAGGCTATTTAAAACTTACATTTAGTGGATGATATGTTGCCCTTAGGTGTGTTATAATTCTTATTTTACAACAGGACATACTCTGAGAGTATCGTCAATATTTGTTTGCACTCGTCTCTTTTCCCTCAAAACATTCATTACGTTATGTCGATGTTTGTATTTTTAACCCAAGTTCGTGCTCGACTTGTTTTATTGATGGGTGCTTTTGCGCAAGCGTTACAAACTCTACTCGGGTTTCTTGTAAACGCAATCGAATGCAGCCCAGGTCGCAAGTAAGGCAGGCTTACTCTATACTAATTCAACAAGTTAAATCCGACTTGCTATCTCCATTCTGATATTTGCTGGTCGTCATATTGAATATCACATTTTTTAAACAAAGAGGCTGGTATGGAATTCATTTTTGCTGAATTAACTCTATATGATTTTACGCTAACAATTGTCCAGGTAGCCTGTATGTTTTTAAACCATGGAAACAAAGTTCTGTTACCCATCATGAAAGCCTGTACACAATGTGATGTATAACAAAACTAACACTTATCTGGCCTGCTATACATGTACATCCCTACTAACTCTGAGGCTCTGTCACTGTCTGTTAGATTTCTCACGTCATGTCATCTCACGTCAATATGTATTTATGAACGCCAAAACACATGGGCACAGGAAAAAATCTTCTTGTCTAGAATGACCATGCAAGTTTCTAATTGTGTTAAAAAGAGGTATATCATTTAGATTTTTATCACGTCAACTTATAATATGTATATATATATATTTTTTTGTTAACATACAGACTCTGACATCCAGAATGGCTGAAGACGAACACAAACAGCACTTAGACAACAAGTTGATGGAGTACTTCAATGTTGTGGAAAATTTGTTCATTTGTCAACAAGAACTGAATGATTACCTTGGAGATGGTTTCCTCAACCTTTCTAAAGCACGATATTCTATGGGAGTGAAAGCAGTGAGTGCCACGCAGTTTGATGGGCGGGAAACCACAGCCACAGCTCAAGTTATCCTGCAAGATGGAGATGATAGTTCAGACGTTTTCACGTTTGTGAGAAATTCATTGGGCGAAATAAAAAACGATGATGAAAACAGCGTCAAGAAAAGACATGTTAACAAAGAACCCGTAGAAGATTTTGATGATATGGATTTCATAAATAGAGAAATTCAAAAGATGGGCTTGGGATCTTTGGATGGAATGGAGTCTAAATCAAAACCTAAACAAGCCAATCAAGACCCTCTAAAGTGGTTTGGGGTCCTGGTCCCACAGTCTTTGCGAGCGGCACAAAAGGATTTTCAAAAGGCAACCCAGCTTCTCGTTGAAATGGCAAATCTTCGACAAAAGCTGCTGTTGATTAAAACCTCGTTACAATGCCAGGAAACAAGTTAGACAATGATTCCTAAAACATTGCAATATATGGGAACAGATAAATTCTACTATGGAGTGGTTTTACTAAAGCCAAAACACATAAGACAATTCGCACTATATTTTACATGATGGTGTATATTTATGAGCCTTTCTCTATATATAATGCTTGTGTAAAATTGTCTATTGTGTTGTAATATCAGAGGATGAGAGTAGCTTCTCACAAAAGCTCATAAATATACACAATCATATACAATATAGTATGAGTTGTCCTTAAGACAATAAATATACACCATCATATACAATATAGTACGAGTTGTCCTTAAGACCATAAATATACACAATCATATACAATATAGTACGAGTTGTCCTTAAGACCATAAATATACACAATCATGTACAATATAGTACAAGTTGTCCTTAAGACAATAAATATACACGATCATGTACAATATAGTACAAGTTGTCCTATGTGTTTTGGCTATATGGGAACAGACTTCATGTCTTCTTCCCTTAGAATAGTCTGCGATATGTTGAGTAAAATGAAGTTATACGAATGAGATCATTTAATGCAATACCCATCTTCTCAAGCCAAGTTAAAATCTTCATGTAACCCATTCCGTGTTTTACCTTGGCGGACGACTCCACTTCAACCCGTAAATCGAACAGCGCCCACTGGTGGGAATGTAAGAGTTGTCTTTCCTAGACTTACAGAGTCTTAGCCAATCAGCACTCGTTAAACAAAAGTTCAAGGTGTACACAGCCGCCATTAAGTTATTTTCAGTGTAAATGCCTGAGGATTTGATTAGCTGCGAGAAGTTTTACTCGCATCCAAGCAAAACGAGCTGTTCGATTACGGGTTGAAGTGGAGTCGTCCGCCAAGGTAAAACACGGAATGGGTACATGAAGATTTTAACTTGGCTTGCGAAGATGTGCAATACCATGCCATATTATTTCTTCAATATCCCAAAATAACAGAATGAATATTGTTTAAACAAGCTAGTAGTTTTTATTGCAGAAGGAAATTAAACTAGCCAATTTTTTTGCTAACGAAATTTCAATAAATTCTGACTCTACTGTGTTCAGAATACTAGGGAAAAAAGTTTGGATCATCCAAGTCTCTAAGACTCAAACAAAGACGAATTAAGTTTGAACCATATACTTTTCATAGCCATGATCTCCACATTCTACACTTTAAAATATTTTAAAACAATTCATACTTAAGTGTGTTTTTTGTTTAATTTTAATAAAAAGTACACCTTTCGGATATTTTCAATTAATGTCCAGAACACTATTTTTGAGTCAGTCTTCACCATAGGTTAACCTAGATTTTCATTCTATGACTAGAACACTGTTTATAGGTCAGTATATGTAAACCTAGATTTTCATTCTATGTCTAGAACACTGTTTATAGGTCAGTATATGTAAACCTAGATTTTCATTCCATGTCTGGAACACTGTTTATAGGTCAGTATATGTAAACCTAGATTTTCATTCTAGGCTGGAACACCATGTACAGGTTGGCGGGCGATTTTTTCTGACAACCATTTCCATGTCCCGTTCTCCGCATGCGTGGAGTTGTGCTGACCTATATAGAAATTAATAGGTCATCGCTACTCGATCTGAATGAATGTTTACAGTATTCTACATTGGTTTAACTGCAGTGGAAACGTGCTAATTCTGAAAAAAAAATGTTTATACCCTCACTGGCCAATTCAACATATTTCAACTTGTTAAACTGAGGAGTTCATCTCAGGTTCACGGTAACACAATCTTCACCATATGTAAACTATATGTAAACCATATGTAAACCAACTTGTGATTGGATGAAAATTAAAGAGATCTTGCATCATCACTTTTTGTCTTATTTGACCTTAAAATTATAGCCAAAATCAAAATTCTTGCTGATTCCAACATACCAAACTTTTTCCCTACCATTCTGATAATAGTACGTATGAGAATTGACTATGCATAAGGCCACAAATTATGATCAATGTAGTGCGATAATGAGATTGCCAAAGATTTGATTTCCGTATGTAGCCTTTCATACCTATTTAGCAATGTAACATTTTTATTTTGTATCTTTTGTTTATTTGTTTTTGTGTCGATCAGATCCACTCCATATATTTTCACTATTTAAAAAGATTTGTTGTAACCTAGAGTAACAAATATTGTATCAGATACCCACATTCCAGTGTTTAAAACTGTTTATTTATGTGAATGTGTTTTTGCTGGTCAAACTAAACTTAAAATTAAAAAGTGATCTCTTTTAATTAGTTGATGTTAAAATACTCAAAGAGAATAGTGGTACACCTGGTCGGGTGAGTCTTTGAATAGTGGTACCACTGGCCAGGGCAGCCTTTGCATGGTGGTACACCTGGTCGAAGCAGCCTTTGAATGGTGGTACACCTGGTCGGGGGAATCTTTGAATAGTGGTACACCTGGTCGGGGGAATCTTTGAATAGTGGTACCACTGGCTGGGGGATTCTTTGAATGGTGGTACCACTGGCCGGGGGATTCTTTGAATAGTGGTACCACTGGCTGGGGGATTCTTTGAATGGTGGTACACCTGTTCGGGGCAGCCTTTCAATGGTGGTACACCTGGTCGGGTGAGTCTTTGAATGGTGGTGCACCTGGCATGGGAAGCCTTTGAATGGAGGCACACCTGGTCGGGTGAGTCTTTGAATGGTGGTACACCTGGCATGGGAAGCCTTTGAATGGAGGCACACCTGGTCGGGTGAGTCTTTGAATGGTGGTACACCTGGTCGGGGCAGCCTTTGAATGGTGGTACACCTGGCTGGAGGATTATTTGAATAATGGTGCACCTGGCTGGGGGATTCTTTGAATAGTGGTACCACTGGCCGGGGGAGTCTTTGAACGGTGGTACAGCTGGCATGGGAAGCCTTTGAATGGAGGCACACCTGGTCGGGGCAGCCTTTGAATGGTGGTACACCTGGCTGGAGGATTATTTGAATAATGGTGCACCTGGCTGGGGGATTCTTTGAATAGTGGTACCACTGGCCGGGGGAGTCTTTGAACGGTGGTACCACTGCTCGGGAGAGCATTTGAATGGGGGTACCACTGCTCGGGGGAGCATTTGATTGGTCGTACCACTGCTCAGGGGAAGCCTTTGAATGATGGTGCACCTGGCTGGGGGATTCTTTGAATGGTGGTGCACCTGTCTGGGGGATTCTTTGAATAGTGGTACCACTGGCCGGGGGATTCTTTGAATGGTGGTACCACTGGCCGGGGGAGTCTTTTAATAGTGGTACCACGGGCCGGGGATTCTTTGAATAGTGGTACCACTCGCCGGGGGATTCTTTGAATGGTGATACCACTGGCAGGGGGATTCTTTGAATAGTGGTACCACTGGCCGGGGGATTCCTTGAATGGTGGTACCACGGCCGGGGGAGTCTTTTAATAGTGGTACCACTGGCCGGGGGATTCTTTGAATGGTGGTACCACTGGCCGGGGGAGTCTTTGAATAGTGGTACCACTGGCGGGGGGATTCTTTGAATAGTGGTACCACTGGCCAGGGAATCTTTGAATATTGGTACCACTGGCTGGGGGATTCTTTGAATAGTGGTACCACTGGCCGGGAAGCCTTTGAATAGTGGTACCACTGGCGGGGGGATTCTTTGAATAGTGGTACTATTGGCCAGAGAATCTCTGAATATTGGTACCACTGGCCGGGGGATTCTTTGAATAGTGGTACACCTGGTTGGGGGAGCATTTAAATGGTGGTACACCTGGCTGGAGGATTATTTGAATAATAGTGCACCTGGCTGGGGTCTTCTTTGAATAGTGGTACCACTGGCCGGGGGAGTCTTTGAACGGTGGTACCACTGCTCGGGAGAGCATTTGAATGGGGGTACCACTGCTCGGGGGAGCATTTGAATGTTCGTACCACTGCTCGGGGGAGCATTTGATTGGTCGTACCACTGCTCAGGGGAAGCCTTTGAATGGTGGTGCACCTGGCTGGGGGATTCTTTGAATGGTGGTGCACCTGGCTGGGGGATTCTTTGAATGGTGGTGCACCTGGCTGGGGGATTCTTTAAATAGTGGTACCACTGGCCGGGGGATTCTTTGAATGGTGGTACCACTGGCCGGGGGAGTCTTTTAATAGTGGTACCACGGGCCGGGGGAGTCTTTTAATAGTGGTACCACGGGCCGGGGATTCTTTGAATAGTGGTACCACTGGCCGGGGGATTCCTTGAATGGTGGTACCACGGCCGGGGGAGTCTTTTAATAGTGGTACCACTGGCCGGGGGATTCTTTAAATGGTGGTACCTCGGGCCGGGGGAGTCTTTGAATAGTGGTACCACTGGCCAGGGAATATTTGAATATTGGTACCACTGGCGGGGGGATTCTTTGAATAGTGGTACTATTGGCCAGAGAATCTCTGAATATTGGTACCACTGGCCGGGGGATTCTTTGAATAGTGGTACACCTGGTTGGGGGAGCATTTAAATGGTGGTACACCTGGCCGGGGGATTCTTTAAATGTTGATACACCTACCCGGTAGATTCTTTGAATAGTGGTTCACCTGGTCGGGGAAGTCTTTGAATGGTGGTACATGTACCACTGGCTGGGGGATTATTTGAATAGTGGTACACCTGGCCTGGGGTGCATTTGAATGGTGGTACTACTGGCTGAGGTAGCATTTGAATGACGGTACCACTGGCTGAGGTAGCATTTGAATGATTGTACCACTTACTTGGGGAGCCTTTGAATGGTGGTACCACTGGCAGGGGAGCCTTTGAATGGTGGTACACCTGGCTGGGGGAGTCTTTGAATAGTGGTACACCTCGTCGGGGAAGTCTTTGAATGGTGGTACACCTGGCTGGGGGATTCTTTGAATGGTGGTACACCTGGCTGGGGGATTCTTTAAATGGTGGTACACCTGGCCGGGGGGGGCCTTTGAATAGTGGTACCACTGGCAGGGGGGGCCTTTGAATAGTGGTACCACTGGCTGGGGGATTCTTTGAATGGTGGTACACCTGGCTGGGGGATTCTTTAAATGGTGGTACACCTGGCTGGGGGAGTCTTTGAATAGTTGTACACCTGGTCGGGGAAGTCTTTGAATGGTGGTACATGTACCACTGGCAGGGGAGCCTTTGAACAGTGGTACCACTGGCTGGGGGATTCTTTGAATGGTGGTACACCTGGCCGGGGAAGTCTTTGAATAGTGGTACCACTGGCTGGGAGATTCTTTGAATGGTGGTACACCTGGCTGGGGGATTCTTTGAATGGAGGCACACCTGGCCGGGGAGCCTTTGAATAGTGGTACACCTGGCTGGGAGATTCTTTGAATGGTGGTACACCTGGCTTGGGGATTCTTTGAATGGTGGTACCACTGGCAGGGGAGCCTTTGAATGGTGGTACACCTGGCTGGGAGATTCTTTGAATGGTGGTACACCTGGCTGGGAGATTCTTTGAATGGTGGTACACCTGGCTGGGGGAGTCTTTGAATGGTGGTACCACTGGCAGGGGAGCCTTTGAATAGTGGTACACCTGGCCGGGGAAGTCTTTGAATAGTGGTACCACTGGCAGGGGAGCCTTTGAATAGTGGTACCACTGGCTGGGAGATTCTTTGAATGGTGGCACACCTGGCTGGGGGATTCTTTGAATGGAGGCACACCTGGCCGGGGAAGTCTTTGAATAGTGGTACACCTGGCTGGGGGATTCTTTGAATGGTGGTACACCTGGCCGGGGAAGTCTTTGAATAGTGGTACACCTGGCTGGGGGATTCTTTAAATGGTGGCACACCGGGCCGGGGAAGTCTTTGAATAGTGGTACACCTGGCCGGGGAAGTCTTTGAATAATGGTACCACTGGCCGGGGACGTCTTTGAATAGTGGTACCACTGGCAGGGGAGCCTTTGAATAGTGGTACCACTGGCTGGGAGATTCTTTGAATGGTGGCACACCTGGCTGGGGGATTCTTTGAATGGTGGTACACCTGGCCGGGGAAGTCTTTGAATAGTGGTACCACTGGCCGGGGACGTCTTTGAATAGTGGTACCACTGGCCGGGGAAGTCTTTCAATAGTGATAGCACTGGCCGGGGAAGTCTTTCAATTGTGGTACACCTGGTCGGGGAAGCCGTTGAATAATGGTACACCTGGCCGGGGAAGTCTTTGAATGGTGGTGCACCTGTCTGGGGGATTCTTTGAATAGTGGTACCACTGGCCGGGGGATTCTTTGAATGGTGGTACCACTGGCCGGGGGAGTCTTTTAATAGTGGTACCACGGGCCGGGGATTCTTTGAATAGTGGTACCACTGGCCGGGGGATTCTTTGAATGGTGATACCACTGGCAGGGGGATTCTTTGAATAGTGGTACCACTGGCCGGGGGATTCCTTGAATGGTGGTACCACCGCCGGGGGAGTCTTTTAATAGTGGTACCACTGGCCGGGGGATTCTTTAAATGGTGGTACCACTGGCCGGGGGAGTCTTTGAATAGTGGTACCACTGGCGGGGGGATTCTTTGAATAGTGGTACCACTGGCCAGGGAATCTTTGAATATTGGTACCACTGGCCAGGGAATCTTTGAATATTGGTACCACTGGCCAGGAAGCCTTTGAATAGTGGTACCACTGGCGGGGGGATTCTTTGAATAGTGGTACTATTGGCCAGAGAATCTCTGAATATTGGTACCACTGGCCGGGGGATTCTTTGAATAGTGGTACACCTGGTTGGGGGAGCATTTAAATGGTGGTACACCTGGCTGGAGGATTATTTGAATAATGGTGCACCTGGCTGGGGTCTTCTTTGAATAGTGGTACCACTGGCCGGGGGAGTCTTTGAACGGTGGTACCACTGCTCGGGAGAGCATTTGAATGTGGGTACCACTGCTCGGGGGAGCATTTGAATGTTCGTACCACTGCTCGGGGGAGCATTTGATTGGTCGTACCACTACTCAGGGGAAGCCTTTGAATGGTGGTGCACCTGGCTGGGGGATTCTTTGAATGGTGGTGCACCTGGCTGGGGGATTCTTTGAATGGTGGTGCACCTGGCTGGGGGATTCTTTAAATAGTGGTACCACTGGCCGGGGGATTCTTTGAATGGTGGTACCACTGGCCGGGGGAGTCTTTTAATAGTGGTACCACGGGCCGGGGGAGTCTTTTAATAGTGGTACCACGGGCCGGGGATTCTTTGAATAGTGGTACCACTGGCCGGGGGATTCCTTGAATGGTGGTACCACGGCCGGGGGAGTCTTTTAATAGTGGTACCACTGGCCGGGGGATTCTTTAAATGGTGGTACCTCGGGCCGGGGGAGTCTTTGAATAGTGGTACCACTGGCCAGGGAATATTTGAATATTGGTACCACTGGCGGGGGGATTCTTTGAATAGTGGTACTATTGGCCAGAGAATCTCTGAATATTGGTACCACTGGCCGGGGGATTCTTTGAATAGTGGTACACCTGGTTGGGGGAGCATTTAAATGGTGGTACACCTGGCCGGGGGATTCTTTAAATGTTGATACACCTACCCGGTAGATTCTTTGAATAGTGGTTCACCTGGTCGGGGAAGTCTTTGAATGGTGGTACATGTACCACTGGCTGGGGGATTATTTGAATAGTGGTACACCTGGCCTGGGGTGCATTTGAATGGTGGTACTACTGGCTGAGGTAGCATTTGAATGACGGTACCACTGGCTGAGGTAGCATTTGAATGATTGTACCACTTACTTGGGGAGCCTTTGAATGGTGGTACCACTGGCAGGGGAGCCTTTGAATGGTGGTACACCTGGCTGGGGGAGTCTTTGAATAGTGGTACACCTCGTCGGGGAAGTCTTTGAATGGTGGTACATGTACCACTGGCAGGGGAGCCTTTGAATGGTGGTACACCTGGCTGGGGGAGTCTTTGAATAGTGGTACACCTGGTCGGGGAAGTCTTTGAATGGTGGTACATGTACCACTGGCAGGGGGGGGCCTTTGAATAGTGGTACCACTGGCTGGGGGATTCTTTGAATGGTGGTACACCTGGCTGGGGGATTCTTTGAATGGTGGTACACCTGGCTGGGGGAGTCTTTGAATAGTTGTACACCTGGTCGGGGAAGTCTTTGAATGGTGGTACATGTACCACTGGCAGGGGAGCCTTTGAACAGTGGTACCACTGGCTGGGGGATTCTTTGAATGGTGGTACACCTGGCCGGGGAAGTCTTTGAATAGTGGTACCACTGGCCGGGGAGCCTTTGAATAGTGGTACACCTGGCTGGGAGATTCTTTGAATGGTGGTACACCTGGCTGGGAGATTCTTTGAATGGTGGTACACCTGGCTGGGGGATTCTTTGAATGGTGGTACACCTGGCCGGGGAAGTCTTTGAATAGTGGTACCACTGGCTGGGAGATTCTTTGAATGGTGGCACACCTGGCTGGGGGATTCTTTGAATGGAGGCACACCTGGCCGGGGAAGTCTTTGAATAGTGGTACACCTGGCTGGGAGATTCTTTGAATGGTGGTACACCTGGCTGGGGGATTCTTTGAATGGTGGTACACCTGGCCGGGGAGCCTTTGAATAGTGGTACACCTGGCTGGGAGATTCTTTGAATGGTGGTACACCTGGCTGGGGGATTCTTTGAATGGAGGCACACCTGGCCGGGGGAGCCTTTGAATAGTGGTACACCTGGCTGGGAGATTCTTTGAATGGTGGTACACCTGGCTGGGGGATTCTTTGAATGGTGGTACACCTGGCCGGGGAAGTCTTTGAATAGTGGTACCACTGGCCGGGGAAGTCTTTGAATGGTGGTACACCTGGCTGGGGGATTCTTTGAATGGTGGTACACCTGGCCGGGGAAGTCTTTGAATAGTGGTACCACTGGCTGGGAGATTCTTTGAATGGTGGCACACCTGGCTGGGGGATTCTTTGAATAGTGGTACACCTGGCAGGGGAGCCTTTGAATAGTGGTACACCTGGCTGGGAGATTCTTTGAATGGTGGTACACCTGGCTGGGGGATTCTTTGAATGGTGGTACACCTGGCCGGGGAAGTCTTTGAATAGTGGTACCACTGGCAGGGGAGCCTTTGAATAGTGGTACCACTGGCAGGGGAGCCTTTGGATAGTGGTACACCTGGCTGGGAGATTCTTTGAATGGTGGTACACCTGGCTGGGGGATTCTTTGAATGGTGGTACACCTGGCCGGGGAAGTCTTTGAATAGTGGTACCACTGGCAGGGGAGCCTTTGAATAGTGGTACCACTGGTTGGGAGATTCTTTGAATGGAGGCACACCTGGCCGGGGAAGTCTTTGAATTGTGGTACACCTGGCTGGGGGATTCTTTGAATGGTGGTACACCTGGCTCGGGGATTCTTTGAATGGTGGTACCACTGGCCGGGGACGTCTTTGAATAGTGGTACCACTGGCCGGGGGAGTGTTTGAATGATGGTACTTGTACCACTGGCTGGGAGATTCTTTGAATGGTGGTACACCTGGCCGGGGGAGTCTTTGAATGGTGGTACACCTGGCCGGGGAAGTCTTTGAATAGTGGTACCACTGGCCGGGGAAGTCTTTGAATAATGGTACCACTGGCCGGGGGATTCTTTGAATAGTGGTACCACTGGCCGGGGAAGTCTTTGAATAATGGTACCACTGGCTGGGAGATTCTTTGAATGGTGGTACACCTGGCCGGGGGAGTCTTTGAATGATGGTACACCTGGCAGGGGAAGCCTTTAAATGGTTGTACCACTGGCCGGGGGATTCTTTGAACAGTGGTACCACTGGCCGGGGAAGTCTTTGAATAGTGGTACCACTGGCCGGGGAAGTCTTTGAATGGTGGTACACCTGGTCGGGGAAGCCGTTGAATATTAAAACACCTGGTCGGGGGATTCTTTGAATGGTGGCACACCTGGCCGGGGGATTCTTTGAATGGTGGTACACCTGGCTGGGGGATTTTTTGAATGGTGGTACCACTGGCCGGGGGAGTCTTTGAATAGTGGTACCACTGGCAGGGGGAATCTTTGAATATTGGTACAGCTGGCCAGGAGATTCTTTGAATAGTGGTACATGTACCACTGGCTGGGGGATTCTTTGAATAGTGGTACCACTGGCCAGGGAATCTTTGAATGTTGGTACCACTGGCCAGGAAGCCTTTGAATGGTGGTACACCTGGCTGGGGGAGCATTTGAATAGTAAAACACCTGGTTGGGGGATTCTTTGAATGGTAGCACACCTGGCCGGGGGATTCTTTGAATGGTGGTACACCTGGCCTGGGGATTCTTAAAATAGTGGTACCACTGGCTGGGGGAGCCTTTGAATGGTGGTACCACTGGCAGGGGATTCTTTGAATAGTGGTACCACTGGCCGGGGAAGTCTTTAAATGGTGGTACCACTGGCAGGGGATTCTTTGAACAGTGGTATCACTGGCCGGGGAAGTCTTTGAACAGTGGTATCACTGGCCGGGGAAGTCTTTGAATGGTGGTACACCTGGTCGGGGAAGTCTTTGAACAGTGGTACCACTGGCCGGGGAAGTCTTTGAATGGTGGTACACCTGGTCGGGGAAGCCGTTGAATAGTGATACACCTGGTCGGGGGATTCTTTGAATGGTGGCACACCTGGCCGGGGGAGTCTTTGAATAGTGGTACCACTGGCAGGGGGAATCTTTGAATATTGGTACAGCTGGCCAGGAGATTCTTTGAATAGTGGTACATGTACCACTGGCTGGGGGATTCTTTGAATAGTGGTACCACTGGCAGGGGGAATCTTTGAATATTGGTACAGCTGGCCAGGAGATTCTTTGAATAGTGGTACATGTACCACTGGCTGGGGGATTCTTTGAATAGTGGTACCACTGGCCAGGAAGCCTTTGAATAGTGGTACACCTGGCTGGGGGAGCATTTGAATAGTAAAACACCTGGATGGGGGATTCTTTGAATGGTAGCACACCTGGCCGGGGGGATTTTTTGAATGGTGGTACACCTGGCCTGGGGATTCTTTGAATAGTGGTACACCTGGCCGGGGAAGTCTTTCAATTGTGGTACACCTGGCCGGGGAAGCCTTTGAATGGTGGTACACCTGGCCGGGGAAGTCTTTGAATAGTAAAACACCTGGTCGGGGGATTCTTTGAATGGTGGCACACCTGTTCGGGGGATTCTTTGAATGGTGGTACACCTTTCTGGGGAAGTCTTTGAATGGTGGTACACCTGGCCGGGGGAGTCTTTGAATAGTGGTACCACTGACCGGGGGAGTATTTGAATAGTGGTACCACTGGCCGGGGGAGTCTTTGAATAGTGGTACCACTGGCCGGGGAAGTCTTTCAATAGTGATAGCACTGGCCGGGGAAGTCTTTCAATTGTGGTACACCTGGTCGGGGAAGCCGTTGAATAATGGTACACCTGGCCGGGGAAGTCTTTGAATAGTAAAACACCTGGTCGGGGGATTCTTTGAATGGTGGCACACCTGTTCGGGGGATTCTTTGAATGGTGGTACACCTTTCTGGGGAAGTCTTTGAATGGTGGTACACCTGGCCGGGGGAGTCTTTGAATAGTGGTACCACTGACCGGGGGAGTATTTGAATAGTGGTACACCTGACCGGGGGATTCTTTGAATGGTGGTACACCTGGCCGGGGGATTTTTTGAATAGTGGTACACCTGGCCGGGGGATTCTTTGAATAGTGGTACCACTGGCCGGGGAAGCCATTGCCTGGCAGAAACTATTGACATGGGGCACAAAAACTTGGGAAACCCCGGACTGGGGGAAACAGTTAATGAACCACTCAGGGAACCACTTTCTCCTGGAACCATTGACTGCATGAACTACTGGATGTAGGAATTCTTGGCCGAGGGAACCATTAGCTGGAGGAACCACTGACTGTAGAACTACTCCGGCTGGGGTAACCACTGATTGTAGGAACCACTGGCTGGGAAAGCACTAGATATAGGGAACCATAACATTGTCTGGAGGAACCAATGCATTTACTACGACTGCTTACATGAGGTACAGTACGCACAGAAAGTGAACACTATAAATGCTCGCATGATGCGAGCGCGGTGAGCGCACGATGCGCGCGGGATGGGCGCACGGTATGCGCAGGGTTTGCGCAGGGTAGGCGCATCGTGCGAGCATGATGCGCGCGCCGTGCGAGCATGATGCGCGCGCCGTGCGAGCATGATGCAGGCATCGTGCGGGCAGGATGTGCGTACTCTGTGAACGAGAGACAAACGTTGAGCGGGTTGTTACCGTTACAAGCCAGTGTGACTTGCAGCATATGTAGGCTAGGCCTGGGCTATACAGCGCAACATGTATAAAGAAAGATCAGATGATTAAAATATGAATTGAATATTCATAACACAATCTGCTTTATTTTCTAGTATTAGAATTAAAAACAACCAAGAAGCAAAAATAAATTTGTAAAATTCGTAACGCTTATGTCTGGTGGTGGTGTTGTTGTTGTTGTATTAGTTATCGCTCCCATAGTTGTTTCCATCCCCATAATATCGATTCCAAGGCTGTATTTGTTCAATTTTTCCTTTTCTGCGTAAATGCATACATAGTTGTATGCTTAAATTGTTCAAGAAACACAGAAATATATTGTTAAGCCAACGTAACCCGATCATTTATAAACCAAGTCAGCCGACATGTGCAACATAAATTCATAATGACTTTTAGGCTAGCCTGGCGACCGATATTTTTAAGTCAAAAAATCATACAGCTGTTTTATTTGGATTTTATACTTTTATGTTTGTAAGTAAAATATATTTTGTGAAGAATTTTTTACGACGAAAAGTGGGAGTGTGGCCTAAAAGCCAAAATGTCAGACTAAAGCCTACATGTATAACGCATTCGCCCGTGTAGCCTAAAATGCGCACCCTTCGTATAATTTCTTTTTGTTTTATCCATATCATGTCGATTTAGTTGGTTTTGATATAGGGTATTTTATATTTTCGTAGGTATTACTTGATTAAAACAATATACAATGTACACCGTTTTCCGTGTAATAAAATGCATTTAATGTATGACGTTTTTTTTATACGGTATAAAGGCCGATCAAAATAAATCCTAAAGTTTGGGTGGAGTCTTAAATGTCACTCACTGAAATGTAATTTAGCGAAATAGCCAATCAAATTTATCTGTGATATTCATTTCTCTAATATATATGCATTGACTGGGCTTTAACCAATCCACAGACGTCCTGTTAACTGTCATTGTAAATCACGCAGACGACTGGCGCCATCCATTTGTTCATAGGCCCTATATGGGCATGTAGAAAAAATAAAACGATTGCTATTTAGTATTAAGCCAAGTATAACAAGAACTGTTTTCAAGACATAAATTAATAATATTCATCCTTCAAGTTATTGTAAACCAGGGAACCATGTAAGCCCAGGCTGGGGTGGTAGGCCTACTCAAGAGAAGAAGAAAAATATTTACACTTCTGCACGGATTGAAATAATCGGGCGCGGATGTGGGCGAAAGCATACGTTATGCATGCATGACAATTTTTTGTTTTCTATTATGCTTACCATTCAAATGTAATCTGATCAACATTTTCAAATAAACAGTTTTAGAGTCATAAATTGCCTTGTGCTCTTCGCCAATATTCCACAACTCTAGCCGTTTCGTTCTGCAATCCCCGATTACTTTACCTGCGGGAATGTCTAATTTCTCGAAATAGGAAATCTGAAGTTTTCATCTGGAATATAAGTTATAACTCACAATTGACAAAGAAAGTAGGACCTACAATGTGTATAGAAACATTTCGTCAAAAAATCAATGATTATCTAGTAGTATTTAAAAAGAAATATTGTAAATATGGGGTACCCGTCATCTTAAATAGAATCCTGGTAGGCCTATAAGGCTATATACAGTGTACTATATTCGAAGTTCAAAATATATTATACATGCATGTATTTCGACCGAATTTCAACAGAACGATCTACCAATGTTTGCGCAAAACCTATACAAATGAACGCCATTTTTTAAAAGTTCGCTGTGAATTTCTTTTTGATCTTGAACATGTATTTAGTAAGTACATTTCAAGAGATTTACTTTATTATTATCGCTACCAGGATAGTATATGTAACTTAGAACTTAGTAAGACGGCAGCCAGTGTCTTGGGATTTACAACAACAACAACAGCAACATTACATCGTAAAAACAACGTGCGTAGTGGTCACAATTTAGTTCATCTGAAAGATAAAAGAAAGAAATTAAAGTAATTTGAATATCACATATTACTGTGCTTGTTTTAATTGTAACTAAACTGTCTTCAGCATAATATCAATCGGTCCGTTCGTAAATCGACAAGAACAAAATGCCCGGCGGTAATGCAGCCAGGGTGCTGGCAATGTGCGCGCACTGGGCCTGCAGCCTGCTCGCACGGTGCTCCCACGATGCTCGCACGGTGCTCCCACGATGCTCGCACGATGCTCCCAAGATGCTCGCACGGTGCTCGCACGATGCTCGCACGGTGCTCGCGCTACTCTCGCACCGTGCTCGCACGGCGCCCGCAACGAATAGTGTTCACTTTCTGTGTGTACTGTACCATGCACTGACTGGTGGGACCATTGCTTGTAGGAACCACTGACTGTAGTAACTAATGCTTGGGGTGGGGCAGGTGACTGTTTACCTAGAAAAAGAATTTAACATGAGGGAGGGGGGGGGGCACTGGTGACAAAAGTTAAACCACCGGCTGGTTCGGTTTAGGGGTGACTGAATGGAGAAAAACAAACTGACTGGGGAAAACACAGACTTGAAAAACACTGGCTGGGATAAGGATGGGTAAACGGGAGCTGTTGGGTACTACTGGTACCCGTTCAACTGATCCGACGTCTCACTGGAGGGATGAGACGCAGGCTGGAAGCTAATTGAGGCTATTGGCCTTCTGCTCTAGGGATGTGTTCCACACACTCAAAGTGACATTTTTACTCCAATATGTTCGCCCTGTGAAGCATCTTTTCATGTTGTTAAAATACACTTTTGATTTGGCCAATGTTCAAATGACAATGTTCAATCTCCCTACACCAATGATTCTATCGGTCGGTGCAGACTTTCCAGGGGGTGCTTAACTTTTTTCTTTGTGCATATATTACCATACAAACGTCAGGGAGTGTGTGTTAGATTCTCAGCACCATAGAGGCTGATTGTTCGGGCTAACGTCAGGGAGTGTATGTTAGATTCTCTGCACCATAGAGGCAGATTGTTCGGGCTAACGTCAGGGAGTGTGTGTTAGATTCTCAGCACCATAGAGGCTGATTGTTCGGGTTACCAAGTACCATTGACCAGTGGGGATCGTTGACTGGGTTGGAAAGGTGGCACGGACATTAAACTGTACTCCGTTATTTAAACATTTCTGACATGTATTGTTCGCCAACCAGGCACCGTCCAATAAATATCCAAAAATAAATAACGAGGTACCAGTGGGCATTTAATAGTACTGGATCAGGGTATAACTCTGACGGTTTGCTCTTATTGTGCTCGACCCAAATAAATGACCCAATTTCAAAGTTGTCATTTCTGTCTACCGACTCGGAAGATCACTGCTCTTGCCGTGAGACTCTTCTTTGTCGGAGAGAGAGAAGGGCGGATGTTTTAAAATGGCGAACAGTGTACTTGTTTTGACTGCAGAAGGTCGCTGTAGTCTATGGAGCTTTTTAAGTGGAGCCGCTGTGTGTACAGTTCCCATTGTGTCTTCCATTGCACAGACGATCGAATTTCTCTGGGATGATTTCTGGTTTCCTTTTATCATCATTTACGGAATTGTGCAAAACGCTATCTTGTTAGGCGTGTATGCGCCGAAAGGAAATTTGTACGAGGTAAATTGGGTACCTAAATAATTCAGTTCAATTCAGTTTTATTGTACTTGTCAAAGCGCAGTACAAACACCAAAAGGGGTAGGTGGAGGACGTGCCATATTGAAACATGTAACTCTTCAGAATCATTTTTCTCCGATTTTCTCCCAATTATCAGACATTATGGACAACCCGCCGATCAGCAAGTTTCCTGAACCTTAATTCACCAAAGTGAATTCCTTACCCGCCTCCTTGTTCAATAATCTGATTTTCATTATGTCGTCAGGACGGAATTCACTATCCGCCATTGTTTAACTAGTGATGCACTGAACCGACGAAAGTCCAATGGGATTAAAATATCTTTGCGCATGATCGAGATCGGTTGCCATGGTTGACTTCGGCGACCCCAATATTCGTAGGGGGTTGAGGTTGTGTTGAAAGAATGTAAAAGTAAAATTATCTGCTTATTTGATGAAATAAAAAAGAAAAAAATCTGTCATTTTGCATTTTTGTCAGCCACGTGCTATCGCCAGCTTCAGGGATTTATCGGATAGCTTGAAGGTGTGCAGCCATCGCGAGACTGAACAAGACAATTACCCCCCTTTTGGTTAAACGGTTCGTTGTGTTTGTGGCCGTTGTTTTTTTTAAAGACGCGATTTGAAATTGTCTGTAACAAAACAACAAATATTTCGGAATTTTACCGATAAAAACCACTAGAAAACTATGAAACATGTTGTCATCAACACAGGAATCTTAAGAAATGAAAATTCTGACTTAAGGTAAAGTTTCATATTTGTCCAAAACAGCATTACAGAAAAGGTGTCGGAGATGTTAAATTCCGACGACCAGCAAATGTCAGAATATAGATAACGAGTCAGATTTAACTTGTTGAATTACCTGAACCTGTTCACTGCGACACTGACATAATGATAACGTGATTGAAAACAAGCGTTACTTGGGCCATAATTTCACACGTTGATTGTGCATGGCAGTACATAATCCCAGGCAGTAATTAACACACTGCCTGGGAGTGGAAATATAGGGGGTTTAGTGTGAGAAACAATTTTAGCACAGCTCTAAGTTCTAACCAGGTTGGGGAAAGTCGCCAATCGGCGGGTTGTCAATCGATCAACGGATAAACTGTTGAATGACGGAGAATAGACCCTGTCGATCGGTGGGTAAAGTTTGGACAAAAATGAAAATTTCGCCTCTATTTGCCCTCATTCTCGTTTTTGCCGAACTATCGAGTGCATGTCCCAAGCTTGTTGTTAATGGCTAGTTCTACCTTCAAAGTCAACTCGCCGCATGTGCCAAAGCCGGTGAAATTTATTTCTTAAAAGTCTAAAACAAATTGCTGTATTGATGTAACTTGGTGTCATTTTGAGAGATCATGCGAGACCATGTACGTGTGGTTACAGCTTTACAATAAATTATTTGGATGAACTTCCGATTTCAACCCCATTTTAAATATTCATTAATCCATCTGCCTACGGATGTCTCCTTTTAACACAACTAGAAACTTGTCTCCATGGTTATTTTTGTACCTGTGTGTTTTGGTGTCTATTTATGATTCAATTCATTAAATTTAATTTGTTTCAGGTTGCAGTAAGGGGTGGAGGACTAGGATTAGGATTTGGTATCGGATTATTGATCACTTTTTCCAAACCATCATTTGTGGTCTTTGGCTGGTATATGTCAGTTTTAACTTTCTTCCATTGGTCAGAATACTTTGTTACAGCCATATCAAATCCCAAAACATTGACTGTAGAATCGTTTCTTCTCAATCATAGCACTGAATATAAAATAGCTGCAGCAGCCAGTTGGTTAGAATTTTGGATAGAATGGTATTTTTTCCCAGGTAAGTCAATGTTACTTATTTGAATTATAATACAAATGTTTATAAATATCTTATAATTTTGATAGAAGGAGGTGGTGGGGTTCGGTGAAAAGGTTTGACAGTCGTTCTGCTAAATATATTTAACCTTTTTAGATCGTTAATTTATCAAACTTGATTGTTTACTTTCATGTTTCTCATAATATAATTTTATTCATTAATATAATTTTACTCATAATACAATTTTACTCATATAATTTTACTCATAATATAATTTTTCTCATAATATAATTTTTCTCATATTATAATTTTACTCATAATTTTACTCATATTAATACATGTATAATTTTACTCATTAAAATAATTTTCCCCATAATTAAATTTTATTCATAATAAAATTTACTCATGAATATAATTTTTCTCATAATATAATTTTTCTCATATTATAATTTTACTCATATAATTTTACTCATAATACATGTATAATTTTACTCATTAAAATAATTTTCCCCATAATATAATTTTATTCATAATAAAATTTACTCATGAATATAATTTTACTCATAATATAATTTTACTCATAATATAATTTTACTCATAATACATATATAATTTTACTCATGATATAATTTTATTCATAATCAAATTTACTCATAAATACAATTTTGCTCAATTATATCATTTTACTCATAATATAATTTTACTCATTAATGAAATTTTACTGATTTATTTTCTTTATTTTTTAGGTCTCAAATCCTGTGTCTATGTAAGTTATGTTGGCTTAGCTTTGGCAATAGGGGGAGAGGTATTCCGTAAAGCCAGTATGCTAACTGCACGATCAAACTTCAACCATTATGTACAACGTTCTAAGCAGGAAGGCCATCAATTGGTTACAAAGGGTGTCTATTCCATTGTCCGTCACCCGGCGTATGTTGGATGGTTTTATTGGAGTTTAGGAACTCAGGTACAGTCATTATTATTTACATTTCAAACTTTTATTTTTATAAATTATCACAAAAATTTGGATTCCAGAGATTCCCCGCCCCAATTTTATTAAAGAATGCATTTTCTTAAAACATGGCTATATGAACATTAATCAAGAATGAAAAGTTTAACATTAATCTGGAATTGAGAGTTGCCCTATGTCCAAGAGTTGCCAGGTATCCAGGGTGTGACAAAGAGCCTTATCCCACCTCACACTGAATACTTCCTGTTGATTGGTTCAAACCAGTCACGTGGAGACCCTGTATATTTCCATATTACGTCGCCGTGCTGATCCATACAGGGCGACTACCATATATGGCTCGTGACGTCATGTCTAGACGCTTGCCAGTCGTGTCTGTTCGTGCCATACACATTAGAAAATATCTTTCGGAGTTCACTTTCTGCCTTTTATGAAAGCCAATTTTCAGTAAGAAGGCTTGAATATCGTACAAGTTAGGTCTTCGATGGGATAAATTCGTTACAGGGTTTGTTCGAGGGGGGATACGGAAATATATGGGGTCAGAAAACAGTATATTGGGCTCGGCTAACGCCTCGCCCAATATCGGTTTACTGACCCCATATATTTCCGTATCCCCCCTCGAACAAACCCTGTAACTAATAATGTTTCCTCCCCCAAATAAATCTATCTATGCAGCCAAATAAGTAAAGTACTGTTGAGTGCATCGTAAAACATTGATCAATCAGTAAACCTTGAAACAAACAAAAAAATGAATATGACCAGGAGTTTATGAATGGGGAAGTGTGAAACGTCCCATCACCCCATATTCAGGGCACTGGCTCCTTTTGACCCAGAGTTCACCTTAAACCGCGCCCTCTCTTGGTTAGTTAAAAACCATATGAACTATTATGGGATAAGAAAAATATCAAACGCTTTAGATACAACAACGGTAGTCAATAGAACAAGTTTCCAAGGAACTTTACATAGTTGAAAAGGAGAGTAGAAGCCTCGTTTGGGACAATTTAAGTCGAAATAAAGATATCGGAGTCACTTGCTGGGTAAAACTTTTATAAGAACCAGTGCATTCTACAAACTGTGGTAAACTGGGGGGTCAATAGATCATTTGCCAATTTGTTGCGTAACAATGACAGGACGTCGTGGCGCTAATCTTAGATCAGACAAGCCTAGCTTCCAATTCGACATCAGCTATATTTTTTGCATAGACATACACTGTCACAATACCAGGCTTTTTCCTAAAATATAATGTAAAAATATTGAAAATCTTGAATTGAAAACAGACGGATGCTTTGTCCGGTGTACGTTTTAGGGCTGTAATTGTGACGTTGTTAAATTACGTCATTTGAAAGTAATTTGCAAATCACCTATTATAGTTCACTCAGTGAAGAGTGAATTTATTTTCTGATTTGAAATTGTGTTGACAATTTCTAGATCTACGGCACTTCAACGTCACATAATGTAGTATAAGCAGAAAAGTGGTCAGTGCCCTGAATATGGGGTAATGGGATGTTTCACACTTCCCCATTCATAGACTTCTGATACGACTTAAACTAATCCATAAATCAACCCATCAATTCTGAATAATTTAGTTTTCTTTCAGGTAATTTTAATCAACCCTATTTGTATCCCTGTCTACTGTATGGCATCCTGGAGGTTTTTTAACGAGAGAATACAAGAAGAGGAAATATATCTGCTCAATTTTTTCGGTGAAGACTATGTTGAGTATCAGAAACGCACTGGGACAGGGTTACCCTTTATCAAGGGTTACAGAGGAGAATTGTAGGCTACGGCAGATGAAAAAGTCTTAAAGCAGGACACTTGGAACAAAGCTTTGGTGGCATTTTTGCTAATTTCAATACTTTTAAAACTCTTCATCATTCAACAAGGGTCTCTCTTGCCAGAGTCTGTCGGGAGCTGGATGAGCAATTTAAACAGTGACTCGCTGCTTTGAATTTCACTTTTCACCCATCGCCTTTTTTTGAAAATGCTTGCCAGGTGCCACCCGATGGTTGGGGTTTCCTCAGGGCATAGTTGACCTCATTTATTTAATGAAAGATTCTGTATAATCTTGAGTACAGCTCAATATTCTTGTCAATCATCGTTCATCATACTTGTGCAGGCTTTTGTTTTAGCTTTTAATCGGACAATCAACATAAAGTCTACATCAGTGTCAACCAACTATTGGGGACCTCTGTGGCTCAGAAGGTAGAGCGTTGGAATTCAATCCGATGGGTCGCGGGTTCAAATCCCACTCAGTCCAAAAAAATTGGAAAATTTTCTGACTGGGTTTTCACTCGAACGACCTATTTGGGATGGTTGCCAGTTACCAATGGAAGGTCATGGGTTTCCTCCGGGCATAGAGCCCGGTTTCCTCCCACAATAAAACTGGCAACACCGCCATATAAGTGAAATAATCTTGAGCGTGGCGTAAAACACTGAACAATCAATCAATCAACCAACTATCAGCCTTTAAATTGCAAGTCCACTGCAAATCCATGATTATATATGATACCAAAAAAATTACGTACATGAAAAGCAGAATTAAAATTTTGAAGCACATTGACAAAGGTTATACCTTATGAACAAAAATAGCTATTAAGAAGTTCCTTAATATACATGTACACACTAAAGCTATTTTTTCTAGTTTCTCAACCAATTAAAGAAATCAAAAGTAACTCTTTAATGAAAAATCAGTCTCCCGTTGCTTTTGCCATGTAAGTTACAAATTTTACCATTCTATTCCTCATATGTTTTGTGTGCATCGGTATGAATGGCCGCTGGTACGAGTGCAGAACAACGAATAAACGAAAAGTGTCCGAGTAAAGGTCCGTTCTCACTGTGCGATTTTTCGTTCCAAATTGTTGGATCCGATTAAAATGGTTGCATCTGATTGGTTGATAAATCATATTGACCAATTAAAAGCATCCATTTTAATCGCATCCAACAAGTTGGTACGACAAATCGCACAGTGAGAACGAGCCTTAAGTCACACTGTTGCTGTGGTTTATCATGGAGCGACGCGTTTTTTTGTTCTTAATACATGACATTTACATTTGACAAAATATGTTAAACTGAATTTGCAACCTCACCAAAACATTTTTAATAGCGTCATCTGTCATCGCATGCCGAAAATCTCGGAGACTCCCCATTGGTTTCTCAGAGTCCATACTTTTCAAGTCATGTTGTACATGTAAATGTGGAAAATTGTTAACTATGTAAATTATGTCATCTTGTTGTTCATTGTCAACTACTTTAAAATTAATTTATTAAATGTTGTAAGTGAAAACACACTATCAGTGTTGTGGGAATATGTTTTAAACTAAAATAGTTATAGAAATGAGTTAAAAAAAAAGAAATTTGTGATAAAAAATGAGCTCAGTGATATCTGGACAGAATAACTATGTAGATGAGTCCACAAAAAAGGAATTTATGGTAAAGTGTGGATGCTAAGGTTACTGTCTGAACTAATGAGATGCGCGGGGGTGCAAATCACACTCAGACCAAATTTGGAAGAGTTGCCAGGTGCTTTCCGGAGGTCGGGGGTTTCCGCCGGGCAATGAGCCCGTTTTCCTCCCCAACTTAACCTGGCAACGCCACCATACTATTGAAATAATCTTGAGTGCGGCATAAAACATCAATCAATCAAACAGTCTTAAGATCCACTTTCTGCAAACAAAATAAAAAGAAACATTGTCAGGGTCATTTTTCAAAATGGCATTCTAATACTTCTAGCTCAAGACAAAGGTTTGGTTTTCAGCCCGCCATCATTCTGATAGAGGGCTATTCAAATCGCTTTTCCGTGGTCCGTCGTCAGTCCGTTAACTTTTTGCTTGTTACCTTTAATCCAAGAAAACTACCAGTCCAACCTAATCAAACTTAACATACATCATCACCTAATGGTCTAGTTGTGCACCGTACATTTTCATCTCATTTGCATATTCTATATGGCCACCAGGGGGCGATATTGTTTTTTTTTTGTTACCTTTATTCCAAGAAAACAACATGTCCGATTTTCACCGAACTTGGCTCACATTATCTCCATATAGTCTAGTTGTGCATCGTACATTTTCATCTCATTCGCATATTTAATATTGCCGCCAGCAGGCGATGTTGTTTTTCTTTGTTACCTTTATTCCAAGAAAACTACCTGTCCAATCTTAACCAAACTCAACATGCATCATCACCTTATGGTTTAGTTGTGCATCGTGCATTTTCATCTCATTTGCATATTCAATATGGCCGCCAAGGGGTGATATATATATTTTTTGTTACCTTAATTCCAAGAAAACTACCAGTCTGATATTCACCAAACTTGGCTAACATTATCTCCCTATAGTTTTGTTGTGTACTGTACATTTTCAACTCATTTGCATATTCAATATAGCCGCCAGGGAGCGATGTTGTTTTTCTTTGTTACCTTTATTCCAATAAAACTATCAGTCCAATCTTAATCAAACTCAACATACATCATCACCCGATGGTCAAGTTGTGCATCGTACAGTTTCACCTCATTTGCATATTCAATATGGCCGCCAGGGGGCGATGTTGTTTTTCTTTGTTACGTTTATTGCAAGAAAACTTTCACTTGTTACCTTTATTCCAAGAAAACTATGTCCAATCTTAATCAAACTCAACATACATCATCACCCGATGGTCAAGTTGTGCATCGTACATTTTCACCTCATTTGCATATTCAATATGGCCGCCACATTGATTCTTTTATTACTTTTATTCCAAGAAAACTACAATGTACTGGTCTGATTATGACCAAACTTGGCCCACATTATCTCCCTATGATCTAGTTGTGCACCCTACATTTTCATCTCGTTTGCTTAGTAAATATGGCCGCTAGGAAGCAATGTTGTTTTTTAACCAAATTTGAAAATGAAACTTATTATCATTATTCCAAGAAAACTACTGACCTGATCTTAGCCAAACATGACACACATCGTCCCCCTAAGTTCTAGCTGTGCACCGTACATTATCATCTCATTAGCATATTGAAGATGGCTACCAGGTGGCAATGTTGTTTTCAACCAAAATTTGAAGGGGAGCTTACTTTGCAATTCACAATTTAATTTTCCTCAACAATAGTTATCTCCCTGGAATAAGATTTTTTTATATAGGGCCCAATTCCTATATCCAGTTATTGCTGTAACAATCTTTAATATGAATAGACGACCTATGTGGGATGGTTGCCAGTTACCAACGAAAGGTCGTGGGTTTCCTCCCGGCATAGAGCCCGGTTTCCTCCCACAATAAAACTGGCAACGACGCCATACAAGTGAAATAATCTTGAGCACAGCGTAAAACACCAAACAATCAATCAATCAATTTAATATGAATAGATGAACGCGGGCGTTAAGATCCCTTTAAGGGATCTCTTGTTTTTATTCTTATGTGTTTAAAGATCATAGGCAAAGGATTACACTTAATGTTATATTAAATCACAATCGTGTTCTTTGTGTGCTAACTTAAAATTCAGCAGTTTGTTTTCCCTTCCAGCATTAGGAATTTAGCGGGAAATGAAGATTAAAATGGGCTGTTTTTACCAGAGTTTCAGATCTTTACTTATCTCCCTTAGTTTTTATGAGTTTATGACGTCACAGAAGAACAGCATCTCTTGAACAGAGCATTGAAAGCATTGTATTATCATATATACCGCAGTCGTAGAGCAACTTTATATATATATATATATAAAGTCACTCTACACCTGTCGTATATGACAATACTTGTGATTATACCCCTTCAGCCATTTCATATGTCTAAGTAACGAATTTAATACCGTATTTTGAGTGGCGTTTAGTAATAATTGTGCGACTCCCATGTAGACCCTACCATTTCCACAAAGGACCCACCATAAGCCTGTTTCTGTGGTATTTTGACAATAACCATGTGATTATACATTTATTATAATAAAAACAATTTAATCTGCCTAGCATTAGGGCTATACGACGAATGTAGAAGCAAGATAATCAGGATATGTAAATGCCTAGATTCCTCTGTTCTAAACACGTTCTTTCTCCAGATTAAATAAGTAAAATAGTAAAACATTTCTTATTTGCGGCGCCTTTAAAATACATACCTGATTTTGTATTATTCATTTTTGACTCCTGTCACTTGGGTCAAATCAGTGAAATTATTAGTTATCCTACTTGTGGGTCCTTCTATTTTTATTCATATGTCATACTTATTTCGCTCAGCAGAATTTAGAGAAATTGCAAGTCGATTTGAGAGTGAGATCGGCGCCAGGTACCAAAGGCTGTTTTTCAAGATTTTTACAATTTGAACAACATCGGGCATGTGATCGACTGATGTTTTACGCCGCGCTGCAGTGATGTAAATCCTGTGTCATACTATCACTATACAAAGTGTTATATAAAGTGTTCATAACTATATAAAGGAAAATAAGAAAAGCTGTCATTTTTAAAATGTTGCATTTCTCAGTTTTCTGCCTCATTGAAGATGTATAAGAACATATTGTGTAAATAAATTTGTTTTGTTTTTATGTGAAAGGTTTATATTGATTTTATTCATTGCCTTAAAGTGGCATGAGCTGCCAAAATGTTGATATTTTGACGTAAAAACAGAATGTTGAAATTATGGGCTATTTTTCTCAATCCCTATAAGTCAGAAGCTTTTTAGTGCTTCTAGTCTGGAGAATGTAAAATAAAGTATTGTTTTGAACTAACTTTGGCTTAGAATGAATGAATGGTCGTCCCGGTTATTTAAATTTTGTTTACTTTTGGATCACTATTTCAGTGTGACGTAAAACATCAATCCTCTTATTAAACAAAATCAAATATCTGAAGTTACCTTGTTATTATGTTTGGGTATTTATTTGTCTTTATTAGGTTGATAAATATCGGAGTAATATCTTTATTTTAGTGAAGTAGGTTTCACTTTAACTGAGTCACAGAGGCCCCTAAATAATTTTGGTTTCAACCAAAGTATCTATGGTAAAGTTAAAACCTTAACAAGCTCACTGTAAAAAATGAGTACCGGTACATGTATTAGGTTCTGACTATGATCCAACCCATTATTTGCTAACAGCTCAAATCTGTCAGACTTGTATGCTCAGGCAGTGGGCATCGTGTCTTAAGCCATGTTTGCTGACCTAGCCAGGAAGAAAATTAAGAATGCCAAATACATTAGCCCTCTTGACGTTCTATGGTCTGTGGAGCCTAATGTCCATATTGTGATGTGGGTGGGTCGAGAAGAAGATAGTTTGGTCGGTTGGTACTTTTGTTGCCTTATAACCTTAGCTGTTGAGCGCAGCATTAAGCTCCAATCAATCAATCAATCAAAATTTGTCTGTCTGTGGCAGGGGTGATATTTTGGTCGTTCCCAACTACCCACCACAAATGTAGAGGCAGTTTCTCAAAATCTTAACCGAGAGACAGGTCTAATTGTCATGGAAACGTTACAACCATAACTCATTATCTATGGGCAAAGCGCTCCACTCCACACCTCCCCCACAACTAAACCTGGCAATGCTGCCATCCTATAAGTGAAATAAATGGGTGTGATATAAAAGGACTCAATCAAGACACAGGCGTGTTACGTCATCTAGCAGCCCTGCCAGACAAAACAATAAAAACATAATTGAAGAATTCATTAAAAATTAATTAAAATATTTACTAAATAAATTTATTTCATCGCTGAAGCAAATAAAAAAAAATCGTTATCAATTTTGAAATATTGTGACATTCTACATGAGGTACAATTGTCATTGCACAATATTTTTAAAAAAAAACTTTTATTGACAAGTTAAACGTAAATAATGATGAATTACTTATAGCCAGATGGATTGCTTTGTAATCCTGCCTGTGTTCTTCTATAGGGCCTGGGAGTCTACCAAGAGATTTCGCGATATTCGGTGACAGATGACGTTTTTTCATGACGTCAGTTCGCTAGACGTTTTTTGTTCTGAAACGTCATAAATGAGCGTCATATTCGAGCGATAAAGGCTCCTCACATGCGTAATGACATCGCCGGTGACAGGAAATTTGTGGAATGGTCACATTACTCCCGCTCCCTATTGGAGGATAAGTAATTCTTCATCGCTATAAATATATAAATAATATATCAAATTGTGGAATTTTTATATAATTCTGTGAATAGCAATAATGATTTATATATCTACATGTGTTAAAGGCATAAAGGCTAAGATCCATAATACTGTTAACATTAAAAACATGCATTTTTCCCATTTACAAATTTTCTGATTTTGCCAAAATTTCAAGTTTTGGTATCATTTTTAATTTGAAAATTTCATTCGTTGGTACTCAACAAACATCGAGTCTTGGCTTTGCGTACAAGCCGCCAAGATTTGAGTGTGCCTTTAAATTACATTGTATTAACGTGCAATGTATTGTAGTACAATTCCCTCACAATACATGTATATAATCAAGGGTGAGGGACGATAGATAGATTGATAGATTGTTTGGTGTTTTACGCCGCGCTCAAGATTATTTCACTTATATGGCGGCGTTGCCAGTTTTATTGTGGGAGGAAACCGGGCTCTGTGCCCGGAGGAAACCCACGACCTTCCGCTGGTAACTGGCAACCATCCCACATAGGGTGAGGGATGAAGGAGTTGTATAAAAATAGTTTCATATTAGGTTTAATTGATCATTTTATCACAGTTTATTATTGCATGATGATGTAAATACATATTGAAATAATTAATATATTTTTTAACACTATAACACACGTGCACAGGGAAAATCTTCTCGTCTGAAATAACAGCGGAGACAAGTTTCTTATTAAATATTATTAGAAATTGAAGATTTTTACCCTCCACCAAGCCTCCAGTTTTATGAAACTGGGTTGTCCACGGCTTTGATTGATTGATTGATGATTTACGCCAAACTCAAGGTTATTTCACTTAAATATATCATGGTTCAGTTTTTGAGAATAAACCTGATAACAGCAATCAAGTTTAAAACCCACTCAGAATTTGTTCAATTTGTCTTTAAACGGATGCAAACCCACAACCAATCGCTGCACGCCACATGTTGAAAGCTGTTGTTCAAAGTAGAGTGGATTAATCTTATTGATTGATTGATGTTTTACGCCGCATACAAGATTTTTTCACTTATATGGCGGCGTTGCCAGGTTAAGTGGGGGAGGAAACTGGACTCTTTGCCCGATGAGTAGCTGGCTACTCTTCCACATACCATGATCAAGTGAAAACACCATCAGAATTTTTTCAGTTTTATTTAGTCTGAGTGAGATTTGAATCCGCGCCGCATCCATGGAAGCTAGGCTGTGTCAAACTGAGGGACAATCACCGTAAACGACTGAGCCATAAAATTGAGGGCAGCGTAAAACAACAACTCTTGAATAAGTACAACCAACATACAAGTTTCCTCCCCCACAATATAACATTTGAGTGTGGCGTTAAACAATTTGAGAATCGTTTTGTTCTTTAATACTATATGTCTCTTTAAATTCCCTTTGCACTTCTGGTAGATGAATTAGAGTTGAGTGACGATCTAGAGCCGAACCTGCTTGTAGATGGTTGGGCGTCTCCTCTCATTCGATTCACTTTCTCCAAGGTGGTCAGTGACGGAAGTTGTACAACATCTTCAGAGTTCATAAGCATTAGTCCTAAAATCATCGTGGAAAAAATACATCAATACCATATTGCAGTAATGTAGATGGAGTGAACAGCCAGATCAATTGATTTATTAGGGCTTAATGGAGTGAACAGCTAGATCAATTGGTTTATTAGGGCTTAATGGAGTGAACAGCTAGATCAATTGATTTATTAGGGCTTAATGGAGTGAGGTTATACGGCAAGTAAAGTACCAAATGATTAGCCTTCCCACCCAGCCACATCTAAATTTTCACATTAGGCTCCACAGATCATAAAATGTCAGGAAGGCTAATGTATTTGGCATTCTTAATGTATTTCCTTGCTGGGCCAGCATACATGGCTAAAGCAGAGCCACAATGCCCCAGCCCAAAGGCTGCAGTAATGTAGAATAAAAAAACAGTCAAACATTAAATTGATTGATTGATTATGATTATTAAAAGTATCATATAATGAAGTTGCAAGGCTTAGTGTGGGAAGAAACGCCGTGACCGTCAACAAGTACCTGGCAACCCTTCCACAAAGGACCCTCACATGAAAAACCCAATCAGTTATTTTTCCCGGGATTGAGTAGTTTTCAAACCTGCGACCTACCAATGGCAGGCATGTGTTTGACAGAGAGACTGCCAATTCTCCTCCCCCCTGTATTAAACACCCACTTTACCTTGTTCAGCTAAATCCCAACATTCTCTACTGGCCGGACTCTCCTTGATCATCTCGAAGATCTGACCCAGTTTGATATCCGCAGCACGATCTCTACAATATAAAGCATACGAATATATTAACTTTTTATTTAAAAACAATAGACTCTTTCGGCTTAGAATAATGCTGTTCGAACTGTATGGTATTGACGTCATTTCTCTGCTGTAGTCGCTGTGAAACTCCTCTTTTGCATTGCGTCATAGATGAAATGAACACCATTCCGCCGTCATGTAAAGCTGAATTTAATGTCATTTTGCTATACAGCACAAGAGTCAATCTCTAAGTCAAAACGATCTTTTGAAAAAGGAAAAACCATATGGAAATCTGATGATATCTCACTAATTAATTTAAAGGGAAAGAAAATCTAAGCTTTAGACTAGTTTAGATGGAAAGAGTAGAGTTCATTTAGTCCAAAACAACTGTCCAATGTATGTTTTATCCCCTCGTAAGTGAATAATTTAAATTTGAAGGTGGCGTTACAATAGATAATAAGCTCCATAGGCCATTCACAAGGCCGCCACCATTTTTTCATTAGTTTTATCCAATTATTGCTGAATAAAAATTTAAGTGCGTTATAGAGTAGTCATGTGACGCAATTTAGCCAATAGCTGTCTAAGTAATGGCGCGCGGTTGCATACTGACCTATATTTTCGGAGACAATCTTGCCACTTCAAGTTTGTCGCCATGTTTTTTTGGACCTAAATCTACCCTTATACATTAGAGAGCGGTAAAAATACGTCATTATCGATCTAAAAATAGCTATACCAACATCACGTCATCCTAAAACGGAAAAATGGCTACACAGATAAGCCACTGAAAGGACATACTTCTGTCTGTTTTTATTAGCTTGAGGGTCACTGGAGGTAATTGACGTGAAATGTTTTAAGTACTTTGAAGGTTGTTATCGACGATAATCCCTATGTATTTCTAGAGATTTCCCCTCCTTTAAGTACCACAAACTGTAAAATTTTAGTGAAACAGAATTAGCTACTTGTTCGTCACTTTTATCAAGGGGTATAAAATAAGAACTTTCCGATATAACAGTCTTTAGGATGTATGTTAAGGTAGTTTCCTTAAGCAACAAAATCCATAAAATATATTCATACATCCTGACCATTTGAATTGTGTCAGTTATAAGCACATTCAAATAGTTATACCGATCATTTTTTATATCAATGTCAATCCTTAAGTTTTCCAAATGCTCGACTTCTCTTGACAAGCAGAATTTACGAAAAAAAATTAGTTTGGCAGCTCATGCCATGTTTGGCAGCTCATGTCACTTTTGGCAGCTCATACCACGTTTGGCAGCTCATGCCACTTATGTAATAAGTTGAATAAACACCCCTGGATTAAAAAAAAGTTTGGCAGCTCATGTCACGTTTGGCAGCTCATGCCACGTTTGGCAGCTCATGCCACGTTTGGCAGCTCATGCCACGTTTGGCAGCTCATGCCACGTTTGGCAGCTCATGCCACGTTTGGCAGCTCATGCCACGTTTGGAAGCTCATGCCACGTTTGGCAGCTCATGACACTTATGTAATAAGTTGAATAAACACACCTGGATTGCTTCTCATCCAAACAACACACAATTATCTTCACAACAACTTTTTGCAAAATTGCATTTTTAGTTTTGGAGAACGATTTCAGGCATCTTTTAAGGTTCTCCTCCTCTAGCATTTGTCCACACGTCTGTGAAGTAAAGACGGAAACGTATCATTCATTTAGTGTTAAAATATTGCATTTCTTTTTAATCTTTTTGGAAACCGAGTCAAAAGGATTTCCTCTCACATAAACATATTCCTTTAATCAATTGGGCCAGGTTAGAATTACAATCAGTCCAAAACAAAAAATTAGAAAAAATGTGTTTTAGACTCGCTAGCTCCTTATTTGAAAAATTAAAAAAAAAAAAATTAACACAGAGCTTACATAGCAACAATTACATTTGTGGTGGCAGGGTGACCAAAATAATTTAACTATAAAAATAGACATGGTACCTCAGTATTTTCTGCATAATAGAGTAGAATCTTGCCTGCCAATAAATACAGGCTGTCATCAACAGTAACAGAAGGCAAGCCAACTAAGATCTGCAATAAACCTTCCTGCAAAAATAAAGACAAAAAATAATCTAATGGTCTTCAGTTTTTGTCGGGTGAAGGAGAGAAACAAACTGGGCTTCGAACCATTAGTTGTAAGTATTACTGGGGGGGGGGGGGGGGGGGGGATAATAAAATTACCTGAGCACATAGTACCACCAAAGCGTATATTAAATTACCTGGAAATTGGGCATATCGTAAAATTCCTAGGGCCTATCATATAATTCCATAGGCACATTGTAAAATGTCCAAGGCACATCATAAAATTCCCAGGGCATATCATAAAAAACAGTAGGCACATTGTAAAATTTCTTAGGCACATTGTAAAATTCCCAAGGCAAATTGTAAAAATACCTGAGCATATGATAAAATTCCTAGGGCATATCATAAAAATTCCCTGGGCATATCCTAACATTTCCAGGGCACATTATAAAAATGCCTGAGCAGATAGTAAAATTACATAGGCATATCATAAAATTCCCTGGGCATATCCTAACATTTCCAGGGCACATTATAAAAATGCCTGAGCAGATAGTAAAATTACATAGGCATATCATAAAATTCCCTGGGCATATCCTAACATTTCCAGGGCACATTATAAAATTACCTGGGCATATCATAAAATTACCTAGGCATATCATAACATTTCCAGGGCACATTATAAAAACACCTGAACAGATAGTAAAATTACATAGGCATATCATAAAATTACCTGGGCATAGATAAGCTCTGGACTTTCAATGGCTAACAATTCCAAAGTCTGCAGAGATAGCCTTAAAATCTCATGATCTGCACTCTTACAGAGATGGGTTAACGCTTGTGCTGCAACGCAAACATGTTACAAATTTAATTCAACAAGAACAGATACCAGAAGTCGATTACCACAGAAGTATCTTTTACTGAATTATATGCAATATTATTATACATGAAATATCCTAAGGCTATTTCTCCAAATATTTTACGTTCATATTCATGTTAAGTGCCATGGCAACATACGTCCAAAATTATGTTACGACCAGTTTGTTATTAAATGTCTTGAAAAACAGCCCCAGGGACCGCTATGGTTCCGTCAGCAACAGCTTCTCACATAGAGACAAAGTTTTCCCAGGATGTGCCCAGTGTGAAAATTCTATTCACTGGGGTGACGTCAACAATGTTCCTAAAGAGGTGGCAATTACTAGTCTTCTTTCACCAAAGGGTGGTCCAATGGGTTAGGGTGATTATTGCTCAGTCCCACACAGACCTTCCAGTGGGTTCGAATCACAGTGAATTTTTCACTCGGTTGCCGTATGTGGAAGAGTTGCCAGGTACTCGCTGAATGCTCCAGGCAATGAGCCCAGTTTCCTGCCCCACTAAACCTGGCAACGCTCCAATATAAGTGAAATAGTTTTGAGAGCGGCATAAAACATCAATCACCAAAAACTCCTCGATATAAATGCTACGATCGATATTAATAAAGCCGTCCAGTCTTCCAATGAGCATTACCTGGACTGTTTCTGGCAGCTAACTGAGCTCGCACTTCTGAACTAAACGCGAGTTCTAGGTAAATACTTGCTATGTTTCTCTGGCACATTAATGTCCCATTGTACGCCACATGAGCCAAGTCTTCAAGCCTGAAAATACAACATGGAAATCTTGGAAACTGCTTTTAACATTGTTTTGAAAATCTTTTACTGAGTTAATTTGTTGAAAGGCCCTGAGTCTTCGAGCCTGAAAATATCAAAATAAAACGGCTGATATTACCATTAATCAGATAATTATCTAAGCATTCTGGGGGCTTCGGTGGCTCTCACCTTCACGAGACAAATTACAAATCTCTATGGACCCCATTCCGTGTTTCACCTTGGCAAACTACTCCACTCAAACACTCAATTCGAACAGTAACTTTTGATTAGATGCGAGTACTACTTCTCACAGCTAATCAAAACCTCTGGCACTTGCGCTCGTCCACTAGCTGAGAAATAACGTAATGGCAGCTGTAGACACCTGGAGGTTTTGTTTAGCGAGTGCTGATAAGCCAAGACTCTGTAAGGGTAGGAAAGACAACTCTTACATCCCCACCAGTGGGCGCTTTCGATTTACGGGTTGCACTGTAGTATACCGCCTAGGTAAACACGAAATGGGGTTTATGGAGATTTTTAACTTGGCTCTAGAAGACTGCGGTTGCTCTTTCGGCAGGGAGATAGTCTCTCAGTCTGATACCGGGGTTTGATCTTGGTTGAAAGTCCGGTTTCCTCCCTCACTATTAAAGTGAGATTATGTGGAGTGTGGCATACAACCCCAACCAACCAAACAGCATCAACACGGACAAAGAGTTAAATTACTGTATATAACTGACATAATAGGAGAATTGAACGAGACAGACCAGTTTTCAGTAAGCGGGGCTTTGTGTTCTTCAGATTCCGACACAATGTTTGCCAATGCCATGGTGGCCTCTTCTACAACACGTGATCGTGTGGAATGAAGCAGTGCAGACAGGATGCGTAAACCACCAGTTTCCAGAAAAGTTTCCTGCAATAAATAAGAAAAAAATTATATTGTAAGGGAAAAAACATGAAGTGGCTTTTTAGCCCTGTACTATGTAATAGTGAAAGTAGATTGAATATTAGTTTGGCCCTGTACTCAGTATTAGTGGAAGTAGATTAAATGGCTGCCTGGCCCTGTACTCAGTATTAGTGGAAGTAGATTAAATGGCTGCCTGGCCCTGTACTCAGTATTAGTGAAAGTAGATTAAATGGTTGCTTGGCTCTGTACTCAAGATTAATTAGTAAAATAAAATTAAATGGCTGCTTGGCCCTGTACTCAGTATTAGTGAAAGTAGATTAAATGGTTGCTTGGCCCTGTACTCAGTATTAGCGAAAGTAGATTAAATGGTTGCCTGGCCTGTACTCAAGATTAATAAGTGAAAGTAGATTAAATGGTTGCCTGGCTCTGTACTCAAGATAAATAAGTGAAAGTAGATTAAATGGCCGCTTGGCCCTGTACTCAAGATTAATAAGTGAAAGTAGATTAAATGGCTGCTTGGCCATATACTCAGTATTAATTAGTAAAATAAGATTAAATGGCTGCCTGGCCCTGTACTCAGTATTAGTGAAAGTAGATTAAATGGTTGCTTGGCCCTGTACTCAGTATAAGTAAAAGTAGATTAAATGGCTGTCTGGCCCGGTACTCAAGATTAATAAGTGAAAATAGATCAAATGGCTGCCTGGCCCTCAGTATTAAGGAAAGCAGATTAAATGGCTACTTGGTCCTGTACTCAGCATGGTAATTAATTCCTGCTGATGCCCTAAGCCCGGGGCCTACATTTGTGACCTACACCTTCCACAGTTACATTGGGGCGAATTGATTCTTGGAAGGAGGTGTGATACTAGGTGATGAGATTAAAATGGACTGACCTGTATGGAGGGTATTGTTAGGAGCTCGACCAAATGGACTGACCTGTATGGAGGGTATTGTTAGCAGCTCGACCAAATGGACTGACCTGTATGGAGGGTATTGTCAGGAGCTCGACCAAATGGACTGACCTGTATGGAGGGTATTGTTAGGAGCTCGACCAAATGGACTGACCTGTATGGAGGGTATTGTTAGGAGCTCCACCAAATGGACTGACCTGTATGGAGGGTATTGTCAGGAGCTCGACCAAATGGACTGACCTGTATGGAGGGTATTGTTAGGAGCTCGACCAAATGGACTGACCTGTATGGAGGGTATTGTTAGGAGCTCGACCAAATGGACTGACCTGTATGGAGGGTATTGTCAGGAGCTCGACCAAATGGACTGACCTGTATGGAGGGTATTGTTAGGAGCTCGACCAAATGGACTGACCTGTATGGAGGGTATTGTTAGGAGCTCGACCAAATGGACTGACCTGTATGGAGGGTATTGTCAGGAGCTCGACCAAATGGACTGACCTGTATGGAGGGTATTGTCAGGAGCTCGACCAAATGGACTGACCTGTATGGAGGGTATTGTTAGGAGCTCGACCAAATGGACTGACCTGTATGGAGGGTATTGTCAGGAGCTCGACCAAATGGACTGACCTGTATGGAGGGTATTGTTAGGAGCTCGACCAAATGGACTGACCTGTATGGAGGGTATTGTCAGGAGCTCGACCAAATGGACTGACCTGTATGGAGGGTATTGTCAGGAGCTCAACCAAATGGACTGACCTGTATGGAGGGTATTGTTAGGAGCTCGACCAAATGGACTGACCTGTATGGAGGGTATTGTTAGGAGCTCGACCAAATGGACTGACCTGTATGGAGGGTATTGTCAGGAGCTCGACCAAATGGACTGACCTGTATGGAGGGTATTGTCAGGAGCTCGACCAAATGGACTGACCTGTATGGAGGGTATTGTTAGGAGCTCGACCAAATGGACTGACCTGTATGGAGGGTATTGTCAGGAGCTCGACCAAATGGACTGACCTGTATGGAGGGTATTGTTAGCAGCTCGACCAAATGGACTGACCTGTATGGAGGGTATTGTCAGGAGCTCGACCAAATGGACTGACCTGTATGGAGGGTATTGTTAGGAGCTCGACCAAATGGACTGACCTGTATGGAGGGTATTGTTAGGAGCTCGACCAAATGGACTGACCTGTATGGAGGGTATTGTCAGGAGCTCGACCAAATGGACTGACCTGTATGGAGGGTATTGTCAGGAGCTCGACCAAATGGACTGACCTGTATGGAGGGTATTGTTAGGAGCTCGACCAAATGGACTGACCTGTATGGAGGGTATTGTCAGGAGCTCGACCAAATGGACTGACCTGTATGGAGGGTATTGTTAGGAGCTCGACCAAATGGACTGACCTGTATGGAGGGTATTGTCAGGAGCTCGACCAAATGGACTGACCTGTATGGAGGGTATTGTCAGGAGCTCAACCAAATGGACTGACCTGTATGGAGGGTATTGTCAGGAGCTCAACCAAAGCCTCCGTAATGGACTGACCTGTATGGAGGGTATTGTCAGGAGCTCAACCAAAGCCTCCGTAATGTACTGACCTGTATGGAGGGTATTGTCAGGAGCTCGACCAAATGGACTGACCTGTATGGAGGGTATTGTCAGGAGCTCGACCAAATGGACTGACCTGTATGGAGGGTATTGTCAGGAGCTCGACCAAATGGACTGACCTGTATGGAGGGTATTGTCAGGAGCTCGACCAAATGGACTGACCTGTATGGAGGGTATTGTCAGGAGCTCGACCAAATGGACTGACCTGTATGGAGGGTATTGTCAGGAGCTCAACCAAATGGACTGACCTGTATGGAGGGTATTGTCAGGAGCTCAACCAAATGGACTGACCTGTATGGAGGGTATTGTCAGGAGCTCAACCAAATGGACTGACCTGTATGGAGGGTATTGTTAGGAGCTCAACCAAATGGACTGACCTGTATGGAGGGTATTGTCAGGAGCTCAACCAAATGGACTGACCTGTATGGAGGGTATTGTTAGGAGCTCAACCAAATGGACTGACCTGTATGGAGGGTATTGTTAGGAGCTCAACCAAATGGACTGACCTGTATGGAGGGTATTGTCAGGAGCTCAACCAAATGGACTGACCTGTATGGAGGGTATTGTCAGGAGCTCAACCAAATGGACTGACCTGTATGGAGGGTATTGTCAGGAGCTCAACCAAATGGACTGACCTGTATGGAGGGTATTGTCAGGAGCTCAACCAAATGGACTGACCTGTATGGAGGGTATTGTCAGGAGCTCAACCAAATGGACTGACCTGTATGGAGGGTATTGTCAGGAGCTCAACCAAATGGACTGACCTGTATGGAGGGTATTGTTAGGAGCTCAACCAAATGGACTGACCTGTATGGAGGGTATTGTCAGGAGCTCAACCAAATGGACTGACCTGTATGGAGGGTATTGTCAGGAGCTCAACCAAATGGACTGACCTGTATGGAGGGTATTGTCAGGAGCTCAACCAAATGGACTGACCTGTATGGAGGGTATTGTCAGGAGCTCGACCAAAGCCTCCGTAGCATCTTCCTGTGTGGATTCATCTCTTGATAACGCCATTGAAGTCAGGATGTCCAAACTGCAGAATACAAAAATATTCCCGTTAGCAACAGTTACCCCCAATTCGGGTGCTTATTATGGTACATTATTCAAGGAAAATTGATCTATGGATCTTCATCTGGTGATAATTTATGTTTATTTTTCTGCTGTGCAGGACGCGCTGTTAATGTTTTTGTTTTGTAATGTTCTGTCAACCAAATGTATTCCCTGTACCAGAGTTGCATCTGGGACATATTGAAGGGATAGGAAACGCCTTGGAATTGCAGCCAGTGTGATCACAGCTGTTTGTCTCACTATTATTTGTTTCCCTATTAGTTGATCAGACACCTGGTGTGGGATCAGACACCTGGTGTGGGATCAGACACCTGGTGTGGGATCAGACACCTGGTGTGGGATCAGACACCTGGTGTGGGATCAGACACCTGGTGTGGGATCATACACCTGGTGTGGGATCATACACCTGGTGTGGGATCATACACCTGGTGTGGGATCATACACCTGGTGTGGGCTCAGACACCTGGTGTGGGCTCAGACACCTGGTGTGGGCTCAGACACCTGGTGTGGGCTCAGACACCTGGTGTGGGCTCAGACACCTGGTGTGGGCTCAGACACCTGGTGTGGGCTCAGACACCTGGTGTGGGCTCAGACACCTGGTGTGGGCTCAGACACCTGGTGTGGGCTCAGACACCTGGTGTGGGCTCAGACACCTGGTGTGGGCTCAGACACCTGGTGTGGGCTCAGACACCTGGTGTGGGCTCAGACACCTTGTGTGGGCTCAGACACCCGGTGTGGGCTCAGACACCCGGTGTGGGCTCAGACACACGGTGTGGGCTCAGACACCCGGTGTGGGCTCAGACACCCGGTGTGGGCTCAGACACCCGGTGTGGGCTCAGACACCCGGTGTGGGCTCAGACACCCGGTGTGGGCTCAGACACCCGGTGTGGGCTCAGACACCCGGTGTGGGCTCAGACACATGGCGTGGGCTCAGACACATGGCGTGGGCTCGGACACATGGCGTGGGCTCGGACACATGGCGTGGGCTCAGACACCTGGCGTGGGCTCAGACACCTGGTGTGTGGGCTCAGACACCTGGCGTGGGCTCAGACACCTGGCGTGGGCTCAGACACCTGGCGTGGGCTCAGACACCTGGCGTGGGCTCAGACACATGGCGTGGGCTCAGACACATGGCCTGGGCTCAGACACATGGCGTGGGCTCAGACACATGGCGTGGGCTCAGACACATGGCGTGGGCTCAGACACATGGCGTGGGCTCAGACACATGGCGTGGGCTCAGACACATGGCGTGGGCTCAGACACATGGCGTTGGCTCAGACACCTGGCGTGGGCTCAGACACATGGCGTGGGCTCAGACACATGGCGTGGGCTCAGACACATGGCGTGGGCTCAGACACATGGCGTGGGCTCAGACACATGGCGTGGGCTCAGACACATGGCGTGGGCTCAGACACTTGGTGTGGGCTCAGACACCTGGTGTGGGCTCAGACACCTGGTGTGGGCTCAGACATATGGTGTCGGCTCAGACACATGGTGTGGGCTCAGACACCTGGTGTGGGCTCAGACACCTGGCGTGGGCTCAGACACATGGCGTGGGCTCAGACACATGGCGTGGGCTCAGACACATGGCGTGGGCTCAGACACATGGTGTGGGCTCAGACACCTGGTGTGGGCTCAGACACCTGGTGTAGGCTCAGACATATGGTGTCGGCTCAGACACATGGTGTGGGCTCAGACACCTGGTGTGGGCTCAGACACCTGGCGTGGGCTCAGACACATGGCGTGGGCTCAGACACATGGCGTGGGCTCAGACACATGGCGTGGGCTCAGACACATGGTGTGGGCTCAGACACATGGCGTGGGCTCAGACACATGGCGTGGGCTCAGACACATGGTGTGGGCTCAGACACCTGGTGTGGGCTCAGACACCTGGCGTGGGCTCAGACACATGGCGTGGGCTCAGACACATGGCGTGGGCTCAGACACATGGCGTGGGCTCAGACACTTGGTGTGGGCTCAGACACCTGGTGTGGGCTCAGACACCTGGTGTGGGCTCAGACACATGGTGTCGGCTCAGACACATGGTGTGGGCTCAGACACCTGGTGTGGGCTCAGACACCTGGCGTGGGCTCAGACACATGGCGTGGGCTCAGACACATGGCGTGGGCTCAGACACATGGCGTGGGCTCAGACACATGGTGTGGGCTCAGACACATGGCGTGGGCTCAGACACCTGGCGTGGGCTCAGACACATGGCGTGGGCTCAGACACCCGGTGTGGGCTCAGACACCCGGTGTGGGCTCAGACACCTGGTGTGGGCTCAGACACCTGGTGTGGGCTCAGACACCTGGTGTGGGCTCAGACACCTGGTGTGGGCTCAGACACCTGGTGTGGGCTCAGACACATGGCGTGGGCTCAGACACATGGCGTGGGCTCAGACACATGGCGTGGGCTCAGACACATGGCGTGGGCTCAGACACATGGCGTGGGCTCAGACACCTGGCGTGGGCTCAGACACCTGGCGTGGGCTCAGACACCTGGCGTGGGCTCAGACACCTGGCGTGGGCTCAGACACATGGCGTGGGCTCAGACACATGGCGTGGGCTCAGACACATGGCGTGGGCTCAGACACATGGCGTGGGCTCAGACACATGGCGTGGGCTCAGACACATGGCGTGGGATCAGACACATGGCGTGGGCTCAGACACATGGCGTGGGCTCAGACACATGGCGTGGGCTCAGACACATGGCGTGGGCTCAGACACATGGCGTGGGCTCAGACACATGGTGTGGGCTCAGACACATGGTGTGGGCTCAGACACCTGGTGTGGGTTAAGACACATGGTGTGGGCTCAGACACCTGGTGTGGGCTCAGACACCTGGTGTGGGATCAGACACATGGTGTGGGCTCAGACACCTGGTGTGGGCTCCGACACCTGGTGTGGGCTCAGACACCTGGTGTGGGCTCAGACACATGGCGTGGGCTCAGACACATGGTGTGGGATCAGACACCTGGTGTGGGCTCAGATACCTGGTGTGGGATCAGACACCTGGTGTGGGCTCAGACACCTGGTGTGGGATCAGACACATGGTGTGGGCTCAGACACCTGGTGTGGGCTCAGACACCTGGTGTGGGATCAGATAACTGGTGTGGGCTCAGACACATGGTGTGGGCTCAGACACCTGGTGTGGGCTAAGACACATGGTGTGGGCTAAGACACATGGTGTGAACCCATGCCTAGAATAGCCGAAACCCCACTCAGAACAGACTTTGGCTGTCCTCACTCACGTATGAAGTTTCAGAGAGTCCAAGTATCTACTCCGAATTGGGTTTCGCCTATTCTTTGTCCTGTCAATCAAAATTTAAGCTCATACGTACCATTTAAAGAATATTATATCAACAGCTGAACTTTGAAGTGTCTAAAACAGAGTTTTATTTGGTGCTTTTGAAGATGTTTATGAAAGTCAAGTGTGTTCTATTATAGGTTACATTGTGACAATAAAAACCCAACTTTACCCTCCGTCAGCGACAATCCTGAATTTATTGTCATCATCATAAGCCGCCATAGAAGCTAGCTGGTATGCGGCTGTACGCTTTTCTTTCAATCTGTAAACATGAAGTAGTAGCAGTGAATTCACAATCTAATCTACATGTATGTAAACTGTATTTGTGAACAGGAGCGAATTAGCCTCCTTTGTAACAAAACAAATTAAATATTAATGAATAAAATGAACGAATAATAATAAAAATGTATACGTAAGGTGTATGTGTATGTAGGATGATGAGACATTGTAAAATGGAAAATACTTGTGACGATGAGAGTTTAATATTTGGTTTGTGGTACACCAAATGTTGTGTGGGTGGCAGACCAAATATCTTGTTGGTGGTACACCAAATGTCTGGTGGGTGGTAGACCAAATGTCTTGTTGGTGGCAGACCAAATGTCTGGTTAGTGGTAGACCAAATGTCTTGTTGGTGGCAGACCAAATGTCTGGTTAGCGGTAGACCAAATGGTAGATCAAATATTGTGTGGGTGGTAGACCAAATGTCTGGTTAGTGGTAGACCAAATGTCTGGCTGGCAGTAGACCAAATGTCTGGCTGGTAGTAGACAAAATATCTAGTTAGTGGTAGACCAAATGTCTGACTAGTGGTAGACAAAATGTCTGGCTGGTAGTAGACAAAATGTCTTGCTGGTGGTAGACCAAATGTCTGGTTAGTGGTAGACAAAATGTCTAGTTGGTGGTAGACCAAATGTCTGGTTAGTGGTAGACCAAATGTATGGCTGGTGGAAGACCAAATGTCTGGCTGGTGGTAGACAAAATGTATGGCTGGTGGTAGACAAAATGTCTGGCTGGTGGAAGACCAAATGTCTGGCTGGTGGAAGACCAAATGTCTAGTTGGTAGTAGACCAAATGTCTGGTTAGTGGTAGACCAAATGTGTGGCTGGTGGAAGACCAAATGTCTAGTTGGTGGTAGACCAAATGGATGGATGCTGGAGGACCAAACGCTGGTAGAGCAAATATCCTGAAGTAAGGGGATCAGTCAATAGAGTGATAGACTATGATTCCAAAACAAGCCTTCTATAGGCCTAGAGAGTGATAGACTGATTCCAAAACAAGCCTTCTATAGGCCTAGGGTTGAGGGTTCAACTCCCACTGAGACGAAAATAAATTTAAAAAAATGTGAAACTTACTTTCCAAACTTTGCAGCCTGTAAAACTTTCTCTATATCTCTTTCTTGTACCAGATATTTTTCGATCAGTTCACCAACCTAAAATCAATTTTTTTAAAATGATACCAAAAAAGAGTAAGCCCTTTTTCATTGCTGTGAGGGCATCAGGTTAACAAATGTCCTCTCTATTATGTGAAGTGGAGAAAAAGGGCAGTAGATGTTTTCAGCAACCAAAGTAAGAGGTACACATGCTTGCATGATGTTCAGCATGTTCACAAAGTTTTGAAAAAATCTGATAAAAACTGTAAGAGGAGATGCTATGACAAGAAATGATTACGGACATTTAAACCTACTGTACATTAATTTTGATCATTTCGTGGCGCTAATAACAAAAGACAAACACTCTAATAACTTGTAAATCAACCTTTTGGGAAGACGTGACAAGCTGCATTTGGCGTCTACGCAACTTGTGTGGGTCGTTGAAGTCTTACCGTTGACATTGCAGGTTATAACCATACAAGCTTGCAAGGGAAGTAATTTGCTAATACTTTTTCCGGTCAATTTCAAAACATCAATGGCGCGCTCCACTGACGATTGAACACGAGCTTGTCTGGCAGATTCATTTTCAGTGCATTTTCACTGCGTATACCAAGTACAAAACTCACACACATGGATAGGATGACCTATGTGAGCCTGATCGATACAATTGCCTGCTGTTTTTTTTTTTGTTTTCTCCCCTTTAAAGTTTCCGGAAATAAAAGTGATTTTCCAAACCTGATATCTAAAGTTGATGAGAAGACACCATGATAATATATCGGAGACGGCCAGCAGTAAGGATAAAATGGTGAAGAAAATAGCGGTAAAGTACGTCTGAACCGAGCATGTTCCTTGGGTCTCAAACTCCGGACAACTGTCAGACTGAATAAAATTAAAGCCTTCATCAAAATACCAGAGAGGTCAAATTAAAACCAGTGAATTAAATATAATAGTGCAGAAACATAAATAGAATCCCACTGGCACATATACATGGATGTCGGATTGATTTATTGTTTACATAACTGTCATAGCGACATATCTCTACAATATGGGTTGCCACGACAACTAAGTAAAAAACTTACACTAGGTCATTGTATGAAACACGGCATAGGTTAAGTGGGGGAGCTTTCCTCGAAAATAAAACATCAAAAGAGTTGGGGTTTTTTTTAGATAAAGGCCAAACTATTTCTGATGTATTCATTTAAAAGTTTATAATTACATATACAGACTTTATTTCAGTTCTGACAAATGTAGTACCTGTATATTAATCCATGTTAGGGCGGAGAGGGTCACAGCTGCCACAGTGTTCAAAAAACCAAATACACCATAAACCCAACAGAAAACATTCCGCCTAAAATTCAAATAATTATTTTAAGTATTTTATATGAAAATAAAATAACTTGGCACTAGCTTTATATGCATTAAGAAATGTAAAAATCAATAGATGGGACAATAGATACATGTAGGTGGAACGCCGTGGAAGGTATTGTAAAGAAACTTCCACCACAGGTTTACTTACATGAGTTCTGTGCTTCCGACAAAACCCCCGACTTGAGTATAGTTCGGTGAATACAGCAGTCCGAACAAAAAGAGAGGGGCAATCCAAAACACGGAGTACCAATAGAGCGTGAGTATGGAGAAAACCACACCCAGGGAGTGGGGGTATAGTAGAATCTACAAGAAACAAACCACGGGAAAATAATTCTGGTTCACACATATTGCATGTATGTTAATCCTGTATTATTTCTTTTTCCAAAATACAGACATGATGTTCATAATGCACATAACGCAAAAAATATTGTGATATTTCTAAACTAAAAGCTCGTGGTTGGTTGATTGATTGATTGATTGATCAATTGCTTGATGTTTTACATCACACTCAACATTATTTCACTTAAATGGAGCCATTGCCAACCAACAGTTAGATAAAAACTGGGATCTTTGCCCTGAGGAAGCCCGACCTTCTGCAAGTACCTGGCCACCCTTCAACTGATCTTTTGATTGATTGATTATTTGGTGTTTTACGCCGCGCTCAAGATTATTTCACTTATATGGCCGCGTTGCCAGTTTTATTGTGGGAGGAAACCGGGCTCTATGCCAGGAGGAAACTCACGACCTTCCGGTGGTGAATGGCAACCATCCCACATAGGTCGTTCGAGTGAAAACCCTGTCAGAAAATTTTCCAATTTTTTGGGACTGAGTGGGATTTGAACCCGCGACCCATTGGTGGAAGGCTGTTCGGATTGAGCGTCCAACGCTCTACCTACTGAGTCACGGAGGCCCCCCTGATCTTTTGAAAACCCATCCACGATTTTTCTTTAGACTGAGTGGGATTTGATAAGCCTCCTGATTAAGTTATTGTCATGTCATTACGCATGTGCCATGACTAATAGGGTCCAGGGATTAAGACAATTTCTGGCGTTTCTAAGAATTTTTGCGTAACTCCTCTGAAATTCTCATGGGTATAGAAACTAAATGGAGGTTCTCATTTTTATGGTTAATGAAAATATCATAGCCATTGGATTATCATACCCTGTCAGAAAAATGATTGATTGATCAATGTTTAATGCCACACTTGAGATTATTTCACTTATATGGCCGTGTCCATAGGCTTAGTGGGGGAGGCATTCGGGCTCTTTGCCGGAGGAAACCCTTGACCTTCCTAGAATACCTTACAATGCTGCCACATAAGGCGATTGAGTGAAAAGTCTCATCAACTTTTCAATTTTTATTTCGTCGAGTCAGATTTTATCCCGCAACACAGTTAGAATAATTAAACTATAAAACAAGTTACAAACTTTGAAATAGAGAGCAAGTTGTTCTCTCGTGTGGAAAACGGAGATTTCTTTGCCCAATGCCTTGAGGATATCATCAGACTGTCCTGGCCCCTCACTTGTATTGGAGCTACTTAATGAGTGAATGTCAAGCAGAGACTTAAAAAAAAATCAAAATTAAATATTTGATTATTGAATATGAGACATCGTTTTGAGTTGGTGTTAAAAGAGCAGGATGTGTCCAAGACAAATAACACATTTTGGGATGATCACTAGGAGTTAACCCTATTCCACAAAAGGTTTATATCAACGGAAAAAACATTAATTTTTTTTTTTTGGGCTAAGAGGGATTGAACCAGCGCCACATTGATTGCAGGCCTGGGCTCAGTTTTACAAACTAAGGGAAATTTTAAGATGGACCTACGCCACTTTTACGAAACCCTCTTAACCCCATCTTAAGATTTCACCTTAGCGATAACTTAAAAGGGAACTCTTCTCAAGTGGAGGAGGGAAACTCCTTAGATAGTGATGTTTCCTAGCAGATCACAAGGTTTTTTTAGATTATAAGTCTTGAAACAAAATTTTCTTTTAGTTATTTTCTCAACCAGCGACTGTTTGAATAATAGGACAGCGACCAACTTTCTTCTGATAAAGCCTTTTGTGATTTTAGTACATTGCATAAGAACTCCACAAAGGGGCGTAACTCGTGAGCACAAATATCGTCCAATAGTAAAATGCACTGGCGTTGAATTTAGAATGTCATATTAAATCAGAGGAGATTCTTTATACGATTTCAAAATTCTCCTCGCTGTTTCATCCCAAAATAACAATTGTGCTTGTGTTCATAAGCTAAAAAATGACTTAAGGTGACGTTACATGTAAGTGTGCCTTTGAGGCACCCTTAAAAATTCTCTTAAAGGTAAGGTGACCTTAAGCTAAGGGGGTTTCATAAAATAGCATCGAAGTCTTACGTTCTTCCTAGGGGGAAATTAAGGTGTCCTTAGCTTAATGGGGCTTCGTAAAAGTGGACCCTGTGCCTGACTGATCTGCCGAGTGAGCCACCGAGGCCCTAGCATCAAGCTAGCGTAGAATATTACTAGAAAAGATAGTTCTTCTGAAAAGATGTATCCAAATTTTAAAAAAAATATGCTAATTTAGACAAAAACTTCGGAATAATAAATGTCCTTAACATCATGGGCAGGTTGTTCAAAAGCACATTAGGCTTAATACCGGTAAAACTTTGTAACCTACATGTAACAATTGAAATTCTGTGTTACGCGATGTCATTTAAACCGATATTAAGCCTAATGCACTTTTGAACAATCGGTCCGTCATTAGAAAAATTTAAGAAGTTAATTTAACTTTTAAATAAAATCATGTTTACTCAATTACTGCATACCTCTGATTTTGGTGCCATGGAGATCATATGGAGAACGCTTTTGTCTTGAATATGATAATCATCTAAAGTGAAGGCATCTCTGAGGAACTGTCCTTTATACCGCAGTCGAAACTGATGATCTATCCGTCCTATCTCATTAAGAATATGAAGTAACTGAGCTCGAATCCGGGCGACTTTAAATCCATTCTCAGCCAAAGTGACAAAAGTCTTGCCCTGTTATATGATAAACATCATGTCGAGATAAGAGGGATATAATATTGACAGTGATTATAAAGTAGGACCACTACATCAGGGGCTGGTTGTTCAAAAGAAAATTAGCTTAAAAGATAAATGACAAGTTTAAGTCAATGCCTCCTATTTGATAATCATTTTGTTTAAAGTGGCATGAGCTGCCAAAATTCACATTTTTTTCATAATTTTTGAATGCGGCTTTGAATGCCATCGAAAAACTAAATGATTGGCGTTGGAATAAGATAAATCCATACAGTATGTGGCCTGTACGAACCGGAATAGTGTTCAAAATGTAAACACAATTTAAATAACCGGGACGACCATTCATTCATTCTAAGCCAAAGTCAACAATACTTTATCGTATATTCACAAGACTAGAAGCACTAAAAAGCTTCTGAATTAATATAAGCCTTGAGAAAAATAGCCGATAATTTTAACATTCTGTTTCAACGTCAAAATACCAACATTTGGGCAGCTCATGCCACTTTAAATATATAGTATACTTTATAACAAGTATATAATATATCAATTATCAGACTACAACTACTAGTTTATATAAGTTATACATGTACATAGGCCTATAGCCCTACATAGGCCTACCATGTAAATTGTAACATAGGAATATAGGCTCGGCCTAAATGTAGTACTAGTAGGTCTACAAATTATTATAAATAAGATCATGATATTCATATACAATACTATGGTATAGGCTGTGGTCTCGTAGTTATATAGAATAACAAAATGCCAAGGTAGATCTGATAATAACATTTGCAAAACACAAAAAATATCAATATTGCATTGCAACAGCAACTTAAGTTAGGTTACCGTATGCAATCTTTTGCTTTCGAAAAACGAACATAACCAATGCTAGCTAAACAAATATATGTCTTTTTATAGGGATTAGTATTGAGAATATATCTGTGAAACGTGAAAACAACATTGAACTCACGGGAAAAGATCTGCTTTCAACGTAAATAATCATGTTGTTGTAGAACAGGCAATGGGTGTCGCCATTTGTTTACCGGGCACCTTGGCAATGCCCTTTGTCAAATCACAGCGGTTATCTCCCTTTTCTCCGCTGCGCTAGAAAAAAAGTCTGACGAGATGTAGCTAACATAGCAAAAACTATTTTTAAATTGCACCCGAAGCAATGCACTGAAAATGAACCCCTCTCAGCTGATGTGCACAATTAAAAAAAAAATTGCACTCCCGGCCTGCAGGACAGATACAACACAGATGTTTAGAAACATGTACACCAAATCTAAAAAAAAGGTATATTCATGCTTTATAGACTTTCATAAAGCCTTTGATATGGTCTGGCATGATGCTTTATTCTTGAAGTTGCTCCAGGCTGGCATTAAAGGCAACATGTATAAAATAATCAAAAACATATATCGGGTCAGTCGATCTTGTGTCAAAACAAAGTCTGGCCTTAGTAACTCTTTTTCTATATCACGAGGTGTCCATCAAGGCAGTGTTTTAAGTCCTTTGTTATTTAAATTATTCATTAATGATTTATTAAGGGATGTGAAAACTGACAATTCCCCAATCCTGTGGGATACACCCATACATTGTCTTGCGTATGCTGATGATATTGTATTACTGTCACTTAGTGAATATGATCTACAAGCCAAGCTTGATGTGCTCCATAATTTTGTGGGAAAATGGGGCCTCTCCGTAAACAAATCAAAATCTAAAATACTGGTCTTTGGCCAGAGTAAAAAGGGGAATCCATGCTTCAAAATTGGCAATGAAATATTGGAAAATGTAACCTCATACAAATATTTGGGGCTTGTCATTCATAGCAATGGCAAATTGAATATGGCCATCTCAAACCTGGCATGTAGAGCAAGTAAGGCCTTGTATGGTATAAGGCATGCACTTAATCTCAATACTATTAGACCAGAGCTGTCCTGTAAGTTATTTGACTCTATGGTTCAACCTATCCTCAATTATGGATCCGAAATATGGATCGGGTACCTAAACTCAAACATGGGTATAAACAAACTTATAAATCTGACACTGAGAATGTCCATATTAAATTTTGTAAGAGTACCCTTGGCAGTGAATATGGCTGCTCTAGGAGAACTGGGGAGAGCACCGCTTAAAATCAAAGCCTTTCTGAACAGTGTAAATTTTGTCTACCATATCATGCAATCAGATCCAGGATCCCTTGTGTATAAGGCATTTATGGAACAAAGTGAGGACCAGAGTTAATAACAGTAGAAACTGGGTTGGGTATATTAAAAAACTACTGAAGGATACTGATTCTTATCATATCTGGGAAAACCTTGGTTGTAAAACCCCCAATGTTACTAATAAATACATTAGAAAACAATTGGAGGATAAATTTGTCAGCAATTGGAAAGATCAATTAAATATGTACAGCAAAATGGATACTTACAAGCTGGTAAAAAAATCCCCTTACTTTGAACATATCTTATTATCAGTGAACACTCCTAAACATCGATCAGCACTAACAAAGCTGAGAATAAGTGCACACAAACTACCAATTGAAAGTGGCAGGTATACTAAGACTCCCAGATGTGAAAGAATATGTACCACTTGCCAAGTACTAGGTGATGAAAAACACTTCTTACTGTACTGTATGTCCTTTAATGAAGAAAGAATGGCATTGATGAATAACATCGAGGCCAATTCTTTACCTAATGACATTCTTTTCTTAAAACTGTTAAGCTGCAATGACCAAGTAATAACAAAACATGTGGCAAAATTTGTATATGAGTGCTTTAATAAGCTGAAATAATTAGGGGAAAAAAAAAAAATTTAATGTTTTGAGTAATGGAAATAAGGACGGGGGCATAAACTATCACTGTGCAGGTCGTCGACACACCGAGTGATACCCTGTTGATATAATATGTTTAAAACAAAAACAAAAAAACAAAACAAACTGTACTACATGCCTTTTGTCTCAGTCTCTTTTAATGTTAAATGTAAATTGTGTTTTTGTGTTATATGTGTATGTATTTTTATAAACCATATATCTGTATTTTGTATGTATGCATTTTTAGCCCACTGTAGGGCACAATTCTGCAATAAAATATCTATCTAAAATATCTATCTATCTGTATAAGGCTAATTGCCTACGTACGGTACGTACTATAATGATTGGAAAACAAGAAGAGGCAAATCTTGCGTAGTACTAAAATTACCGGGCTTATAAGGATAACTTAATAAACATCTGTGGTAATGATTGTTTACATAAGAAAAGATATAGGCCATTCTCGGCTACATTAAAAAAACAATCAATTTATCAACGCCAGCTCGAAGATTCATTTTAATGCATCCATAACTGACTAGGGCTCAGACTTCGGAAAGCTCAAGGAGACCCGGCCGCTCCTACCAGAGACTCAGTCTATTAGAGTGATATAAATCCCTCAGTTTGACACCTGGACGATGGGAAGCAGGTTCAAATCTAGCCGCACCCATGTGCCTTTTTCCTGTGTTACTTACTTGCCGTTAGTTCAAATCCTACTCAGAACACATTAAAGTGGCATGAGTTGCCAAAATTCACTTTTTTCATAATTTCTGATCGTCACGACAGTAAGAGGCTTTGAAGGTCATCGAAAACTTAAATGATTGGCGTTGGAATGAATAAAATCCATACAGTAGGCCTATACATGTGGCATGTACGAACCGAAAACGTGTTCGAAAGTAGTGTGGCGTTAAACATCAATCAATCTCTGACTTAGACGGAATCGGTCAGATAAGATATATTACACGCTTGGCATATATAGACCTACAGAATCCCGGGACAACTAGTGCTAACCTTTGCCAAGCGGTTCCTGAAAAACGGTCTCTTGCTGTGCGAATGTAAATCAGGATCGCTATATAGACTATAGACCTATATCCCAATATGGCTAAAGTCGGGATGTTCATCAAGGCCTATCTTCAATATGGCAGTTGTTTTAAAGGGACTTATTGCGTAGGATTCTTTCCATTTGTCATAAAACGCCTGCAAAATAGAGAAAAAAGATTTGATTGACTTTGGTTGAAAGGTGGTAGGTAGAGCTTTAGCAAAACATGCACAATTAACGAATAGATATTAGTATAGGAATTTAGTGTTACATTTGTTAACTGACATACGGTTTCGGGTTAATGTTACCAGAGGTCATACATGGGCGAACGCTACTCTATTGAGTTGTGAAAGCGTTAGTAATATTCATCTATCCGATAAACTATAATTAAAGATATTCTTTATTTTATTCCTACATTATGTAACCAGGACAGAAAAAAAACACATTAAAGTCATAATTGAGAACAAAACGGCCATGCTGTAAGCTTGCAGCGATACGCTCTGGAACCTCTGTTAGAATCTCCAGTCTGGCTGAAGCTAAAAGTAAACCAATCAGCTGCAAAGGAATTAATTAATATGCAATAACTGATATCTGGATTTTTTACGGACTGGTTACACTATTTTGCATGCCATTCGGCCCCCAAACATATCGATGCTGATCCAGAGAGGTTCTGTTTCCAACATGCCCTTGTGAAATAACTGAATTAAATTAGCCGAAAAATTGATTAGCCATCTAATGATTTTATTCCCAGTATAGCTCTTTTAACGCACCTCTCGCTTCAGGGCCTAGTTCCACAAAGCGATCTTAGCTAAGTGTGATCTTAACTACCACGGCAACCAATGCTAAAGGTATACGTTGCCATTGGTAATTAAGATCACCTTAAGCCAAGATCGCTTTGTGAAACTGGGCCCAGGGCCGGGGTGGCTGTTTCTCAAAACATTTACGCCCGACGTAATGCAAGGACTAACTCTCTGACAACATTTACCTTCAACCATACGTTACGACCAGGCGCCAATTTAAGACGTGCGTAAGTGTTAGGCCTACCCATCGATGTGGAATTAACTGGAAGACTACAAAAATATGCAAACAAGATATCCGAAAATGGCATATCCCCCCCCCCCCCCCCCCGTCCCCCAGTGGCTTAAATAATTAAAAAGCTATCTTAATTGTTTTTGCCATAAGAACAACAAACTTTTCAAGTTTCAAAGTGATGCCACAAAGCGTTCTGAAGTTATGGAGCGGACACCAAATTCATAGATTGTGAGTAAACTATTCAAGTTTCAAAATGATACTGCAAAGCGTTCTGAAGTTATGGAGCGGAAATCAAATCCATAGATTGTGAGTAAACTATTCAAGTTTCAAAGTGATGCTACAAAGTGTTCTGAAGCTATGGAGCGGACACCAAATTCATAGATTGTGAGTAAACTATATTCAAGTTTCAAAGTGATGCTACACAGTGTTCTGAAGTTATGGAGCGGACATCAAATTCATAGATTGTGAGTAAACTATATTCAAGTTTCAAAGTGATGCTACAAAGTGTTCTGCAGTTATGAAGCGGAAATCAAATCCATACTTTGAGAATAAGGTAGATTCGCTGTGGCACCGGTTGTAAAAATACACAGAATCCTGGAAAGCAATCCCATTTGCTCAGCACACTATTCAAGTTTCAAAGTGATACGATAAAGTTGTCAAGTTATTGACAATAAAGCATTGGAACAGGAAGCGGTTTGTTATTAACTATATCGTTGAATATCAAACTGGACTGTGAAGTTGGCTGACAGTTCCTGGTTCATTATTCAGTTCTGCTGAATATTAAACTACAATGTGAAGTTGGCTCACAGTTCACGGTTCGTTATTCACTATATCGTTGAATATTAAACTGGATTGTGAAGGTGGCTCTCTGTTCACGGTTCATTATTCATTTCGAATAGCGAACCGTGAACTGTGAACTGGGAGCTAACTTCACAAACGTCCAAAGTTTCAATTTTGAAATCGTAAACTAAAACAAAGAGACTGAAATGTCAGAATGTAATCCAAAACTTAAAGCACGAGGCTTCGGGTCGTTTGTTTGGTGTTTACTCCACCATTAAAGTGGCACGCGCTGCCGAAATTCGCTAAATTTTCATAAATGTTGGTTGTCAAGAAAAGTTCTGCGTTCGAAGTACCGTTATACATCGTTCTGTTGAGGTATTGTTAATAAATCTACTTAAACGTGCATCTCCAAGATTGTTATCAACGGAAAGCTCTTATTTTAAATGCCCTACAATTATAGTTTATTGTGTTTCCACAAATGTCTTCTATATTTGGCAGCTCATGCCACCCTACGATATTTCAAGCATTTCTGGACATGAATAAGTATCTCGTTTTCAATTGTACATTATTTGCCCCTAGCAATGGGATGTAAGAAAAATTCGCTTTCTTCGCAAGTGGCAAATATGTTTCGGCTGCAAGTGTGCCTTTAAACATATGAAAGAGCAAAAGCATAACTGTTCAGATTCATAACGTAACTGTTGATTTTATTTTCATCTTCATTTTCAGCGACAATACTGAAAACAGATAAAACCAAAAAATCGAGACAAAACAAAATTGAAAACGAAGGAAAAGAGTTGGCATCGGATTAAAGTTACACGAGCTGCCAAAAATTAGTACTTTTCTCAAACATTCTCGTTGTCATGACAATAAGGGTGGTTAAAATACATCGAAAAACTAAATGACTGACTATGAAATGATTGAGTGATATTTTACGCCGCGCTTAAGATTATTTCACTTATATGGCGGCGTTGCCAGTTTTACTGTGGAAGGAAACCGGGCTCTATGCCCGGAGGAAACCCACGACATCCCGATGGTAACCATCCTACATAGGTCGTATGAGGGAAAACGCAGTCAGACAATTTTTGTATTTATTTTTTGGACTGAGTGGGATTCGAACCTCGACCCATTGGTGGAAGGATGTTCGGATTGAGCGTCCAACGCTCTACCTACTAAGCTAATCGGCTAAATCTGACAAACTTTGACCAAAGGCTGAATGGTATGGCAGATGCTTCATGTAAGACTACACGAAAACAAGCACGTATAACTAGCTACATTAACAATAGGGAGGGGAGGGGGTCATATGCCTATATATAGCGGTTCTGCCGCTCTTTCTGTCATTAGCTGTTCAGTTTCTTTACAAGAAGTTTGATTTTGTTTCGTTAGATCCTTTAGTTACTTTTGTGTTTACTGTATTCGCAAAATCCCTTTCAGGTAAATCCCTTGTTTTGACCACTTCATTGTGTTTCATCTGGACAAACCTGGAATACCCGTCGTAACGGGTGGTTACATGTGTAAAGACTACCATTTCTTGATCAGTAACGGCTTCTCTGAGACACATGACTCCATTTTAACCTGGGTCCGTATACTCTACAACCGTTTTTTTTTTTATATTTCGTCCTTGATTTTGTCCATTCAGGTTTTCATAACATTTGGTACATTTCTTTCCAGGATGAATGCATTACTGCCCATTTCCGTTTTGTTGTTGGTATGTAATCTTCAATAGTTTGATTTTATTTTAATGTTTCGTTTTTTTCAAGTACAGTGAAGTTAAACAGACTGCACATGCTAGTATAACAATATATCCATTTCACACTTTTTCAGATATCTTCTGTTCTCGGACAAGATGTGCCATGTAAGTAATTTGAATTCCTATATTTTTTTATATCTTAATAGACTCATTACCGGATTTCCTCTTTGGCCTTATCTTTGTAAATATGATGCAAGTATCCATTTTCGAAAATAGTATTCATACTCCTACTAAACCCAGTATATTTTTAGTTCACAACTCCTGAAACTATTTTTTTTTATATAATTTCAAAATTGGCGTCGTTTTAACATGGATTTATATTGATTTTCAGGGGAGACTACTTGCGTTACTGATCCTAACGGCTACCCACGCCTTCATGTGGAAAACAACCACGACTTTCCGATGGCATTTGGTATTTACTGCGACAACATGAATTTTCTGGTGTATGTAGACCCTCACACGACAAAGTCGGTACCCGCATATTTTGAGTACCAACCGGAGTCTCTAGATAGTGGGAATTGTTTATTATACGTAAGATTTCTGGAAACCTGTCTCTTTTTCCACTATAAAATAGTTTAACGCCCATTTTTCTCAATCTGTAGTAAGTATTAGTCATGTGCACGGTTGCCGGATCTTTAATGATAATCCGTGGTGTTTTGTTGGCAGGAGTGAGGTTTCTACTCCTTGTGACCATCGGGCTGGAGCAATGTGCGTGTGCTTTAGCCATGTATGCGGACTCTAGCAAGGAGGAACATTAAGTATGCCACATAAATTGGCCTTCCTGACTGTCTGTCAGATCTGGGGGGGGGGGGCATCTTTTGGTCGAGTGGTACTGTCGCCATATAACCTTAACTATTGGGTGCGACAATAAGTCCCAATCAATCTACCCCTTGTGGACCGCATTACGTAACGATGCCATCTAACTTCAATAAGCTACAATTCCGTATTTGACGTTCATTAGTTATCTAACGATATAGGTAAATTCCAAGTCTGACCCCTGCTGCCCAAGAACCTACAATACATTTAGTGTCACTTGATGGTTAGACAAACTAGTCTGTTTAAATTTTAATGTATTAATATCCTTAATGTCAATACAAGATTTCAATAGTTAGGAAATTTCTTACTCTTTTCTTGCACTCTAGCTGAGAATGCATAGCTGAGCACGCTTAAAACCGTTTCGGCGAAGTCCGCTCGAATCTCTCACGAATCTCTTACATTCACGAAGACTGACAATTAACCAATAAAACTAGCTTTTCGTGAGACCAAAGCACGTTACCGATGGTCGTCTGGAAAAGTCCTAGTTATATACTGCACAACAGGACAACCACTTTATAGTACTCTTGGAAATCATGACCATTTTTTAAAACTGAACTTTATTACTTAGTAAGCTTTAAAATGCGCCTTGTTCTAATCTTCTAAAAGCTATTGCTGAATGGTGGTTTTCTTATCCTTTACTTGCAGAGAATTTCTGCAACGAATGGTATTGCTGCGATATTTTCTTGGACCCTGGATGATGACGAATATGTTTATGCTTACAACTACACGTACTGTTCTGAATTGTGAGTATTTTTATTTATTAAATGATTTATTTTTAGGCAAATTTTCATTTATTGGACTTTCATACTTTCATTTTTTTATTTTTACAGACCTGGTTTGGAACGGCGACTGGAATGTAAGGATTTGAAGACTTTAACAAAATTTTAAACGTTTTTAAAACCATTTCGCTTATGTGCAAGAGTTGCAAGGTACTCGCCGAAAGTCTGTTTCCTCCGAGCAATAAGCCCTGTTTCCGCCCCACTGAACCTGTAAACTCCGCCATATAAGTGAAATAATCTTGAGTGTGGCGTAAAACACCGATCGAACCATTTCGAAAATAGCTGATAACTTGTAAAGAGACAGAACCAAACTCTTCCAAGAAGCATTGCACTATATACACCATCGCTCCATGGCTCCTATCCAAAGGCAACTTGGTTTTATTCTAAAACTACGTGTAATTTACCCTTTAAATTGTTCTCGCAAAAAGTAAAGTTATCAGTAACTAGGTTTGCCAATATTTTGTGAAATTATGAATGATGCCCATGATGGCGGACTTGATCTCAACTGGAAAGTGTCTAATCTAAACCAAGAATGATTGTGTTCTCTATTGAACGATCGTCTATATTTCAGCTTATACCGATTGTCAGATGGATAATGATGGTCTTGTACAACTGAACTATCACAACAACCTTGACGATATCCAATTCTTGAGTGTGTACTGTGGCGTTGTTGACTGGGATGAAGCCGACGTGCAATACGACTGGTATTTTGTTGTCTACGATTTTGAGCTGCCGGCTCGCACCCAAGCTCAAATGTTCGTTGAATTCTTCAATGGATTCCAGGAAGAACAATCTACCTGCTTCTTTGTGAGTTCTTTTTTAGTCATGGTAATAAAACTAAGGAATTTCTGCCCGATTTTATCACTCGGTCGCCGTCTATGTGGGAGAGTTGCCCGTTACTCGATCTTGATCTTGTTTCCTCTGGGCAGCGCCGCCATTCAAGCGGAACAATCTTGAATGCAACGAAAAATATATATCAATCGGTCCTACATTTTAAATTTCTGCTAAGATGAACAATTTTGAAGACTAGTCTAATGTCTTTAGGTCTTTTAAGTTCTTAAAGAAAATTTAAATCTCTGACTCGTCCATGCTTGCTCAAGTTAATACAAGAGGAAGTCAAGATCTCCTAGCTTGTTAAATCCAGTGACTTACAAACCTGCCAGATGCGCTTTGTTGAAAGATCGTATTTGACCGTTGCATACGCCAAGAGTTCTGCATGGTCCGTTAGTTTTTACCTTAAGACTTGTAAATCTCCTTTCCTGGGGCCGGTTTTTTAAAAGAAAATTAGCTCTAAGCAGATTTAATGACGTAACAAATTCCAGTGACGACGTCATCTAACCTGCCGTTTAACTTTTGTTTTTAACAGCCGGCCCTTGGCAGAATTTTCATAAATTAAATTTGACCCCAAACATTTAAATTCGTTACTAAAATGTCCTTTCAGTTCCCTGGGCCTAGTGGATACAGTTACGTATACTACGATTCTATGGATGTCCCAGGCAATTTTTACTTGGAAGCGGCCTTATGGTGCACTGGCAGGTAATACCAAAAAAATGTAAACTTTTTATGCTAGTGTGCGTCCATTTGTATTCTTGTCCTGGCCTGTTGGGTTTCAACCTTTCTAAAGTATGCGTGTACACGATGGACCAGTGTAAGGGTTTTTCTCTAAGAAATATTTTTTTATGCAAATGATCTTGTTGAATTTTACGACTTGATATATATTCATTGCTTTTAACTTTTTTATACTGATTTATTTTCATAAGTTATCGCCGTTTTTTTCATTTTTCTTCCAGGCGTGCTATGGATGCCCCTATCGTGAAACGTAAGTTTTATATTTTTATCCGCTGTAATTTTAACCTGAAATTACCCTACTGTATTAAACAAATATGTACAATTTTTTTTAAAAAATTTCCAAGAAATTATTTTTTTTTTTTTTTTATGGCACCAACGCCACAATTGTAGAGGTCGCAAGGTTTTTTAAGCTAGTAAATCTACTAAGAAAGTACTCGTAGGCTTATTTACCAAAACCTTTTCTTCAGATTTTAATATTGCCTAATCTGTTTGACAGTTTTACCTCACTGTCCAAAGTCCACCTCCGACGCCGTCTCCATTGAGCTCCGAGCGGATGTCCCTGCTTACGCTGTTGCCAGATGCCGTAATGGTGACCAACCTTTCTCCACTATAAACTCGGTCACGCAGATACTGACTGGTTCTTTTAGCGACCACAAATCTAAGTGCTTGTTCTATGTAAGTCTTGCAGACTAATTTGAGATTTTTTATATCTAACATGCATATCTCAACTTTAGGCCTAATTAAAGTGGCATGAGCTGCCAAAATGTTGATAGTTTGACCTTAAAACAGAACGTTGAAATTATGAGCTATTTTTCTGTAACTCGGAAGAGTTTTAGTGTTGGTCTCAAATGTACGATGAAGTATTGTTTTGAACTAACTTAGGCTTAGAATGAATGGTCGTCCCGGTTATTTAAATTTTGTTTACTTTTCGAACACGTTTTCGGTTTGTTTAGGCCACATACTGTATGGATTTTCCTAATTCCAACGCAAATCATTTAGTTTTTGGCCTAAGCCTCTTTCTGTCGTGACGATCAGAAATTATGAAAAGTGAATTTTGGCAGCTCGTGCCACTTTAAAAACTGCGTTTTTGGAAGCGCCCTTGTCTTACATAGCAATTATTGGAAATACTTGATTAGCATGTAAAAAAAAAAATTAAAAACTTCTTTTTATCTAATACAGAAGAAACAAGGCGTTGAAACCTACACCGTTGATGTGGAAGTTGGATGGGGCGAAGAGGATAGAGAGGTGTTTGTCTATCAAAAAATCCACACGGTTTCCTGTTCCTACGATATGCATGGAACCGCAGAGTCCTCTGTCGAACTTATCAACGATTGGTGAATATCCTATCTAATGCTCGGTTACCAAGAATTCATACTTGTTACCAATTTCTCACGCAAGCACTTCCATATATACTTTTTTTTTTTTTTTTTATTCCTCGATGCCGGAACCCTCGGGCTGGGGGCGGTGTGACTTTTGCCATAGCCATTTTCGCCTACCTAGCATGGAAGAAAATTTAAATTTGGCAAATATATTAGCCTTCCTGAAGTTTATGGACTGGAGGTTTTAATGTTAAAGTTTAGGTGGGGTGGGTAAGATCTTTCGGTTGGTACTTTTGTCGCCATATAACCTCAGCTGTTGAGTGCGACGTTAAACCCCAATCAATCGATGCCGGAACTAACCATGGTCTGATCGTGACTACTTTATTGCTGTTTCCATGACCCCGTATCTTTACGTCGAAAGTTAATCTCTGCCAAACGGTCCAGTCTGCAAATAAGCCTACCTTTTTTTTTATGGCTCCTATATTCACACATTGCTAATAAATTAGCCGTATTCAACGGGTTTGTACAGAAGTTCTTTTGACTTTCTGTTCCAGGTTCATTTCCCCCAACGAGTTACAGGTCTTGAACGGCCAGCAGGTTGACGGTCCTCTGCAGATCCGTGTACTGGATGTTTTGGACCGGCAAATCAACACTAACCACATCACCATTGGACGTATGATCCGTCTGAAAGCTGAAGACCCTACAGGTATACATATAAGGAATACAGCTTTTCCTCAAGCGATGATAAAAGGGGCCTCAATAAAATAATTGCATTTTTAACCGAAGGCTGCTACCCAACTAAATTTCCAACCAGTTTTAATTTGTATAAACAATTAGAGCCTTTTTTTTTCAATCTTTTGAAAACCTCCCCTGTGTACGCAAATTTTTAAATCTACATGGCCATAGTTTAGTCTTGGTAGCTTATTGACGTACATAATCTATTCATGCTTCTGCTTATAACATTTTCCATCCCTCCTGACAAATTCACATGATTTTCCTTTTTTTTTTTTAAATGCAGGTACCATTCCAGCATTCCGAGCCCTAAGCTGTGTGGCCACCAACGGAGTGTCTAGTTATCCTATTCTCAGAGCAGGGTAAGTTCTTGGTGCAAGACTACACCAGTACGATGGTTTAAAGAGTTTGATCTGTCGTTTAAATTTGTCTTTACCCTTGGGACTTATTGCTTGAATTGTGGAGTTTTTTTTTTCTTTTGCACGAATTTAAATTTTTACACCACACTTTCGCTACAGATAAAACAATTAACGAGGTGGATTTTTTCACTCTATCGCCGTATGTGGAAGTAGTTAATCGCTGAACGTAGGAGTTTCCTCAGCGTAATAAGCTCGGTTTCCTCCCCCGACTAAACCGGGCGGTCGCCTTACAAGTCACAATCTTTAGTGCGGCTTTAAACGCAGATACATTTGCTAGAGAATAAACGCTGAATTTGGCCGGCGAATTGATATTAAAATCATTTTTCTTTTGTACATTTGTTTTCAGGTGCGGTGATGGAGTCGTCCTTAAGAAAGATGATGGATTTGTGACTGATGGTAACATGGTCGTCAGCCCGTTCTTCAGCACATTCAAACTACGCGGGGGTGGTACCTTGTGGTTTAATTGTCGTTTTACAGTGTGCGGTTCAGCAGGATGCGATGGCGTGAGTATTTTAGGACTTCATTGTTTAAGTGAAAGCTATATATACATATAATTCATCCATGGATCCCGGACTCTATTTGACAAAGATCCGTGCAAAAGGGTTACCATGTGTTCGTGATTTCAGCTTTCCCCACGGAAGCTAACCCTACCAAGTAGCACCCTCTTGAACAGCGTAAACGGTTATATTTTTCGCAAAAACGAAACTACGCTTTTTAAATTTTTTAATAACCAAACTCTTTATGTTTATAAACTCGACCTTTTTTAATCTTCAAACATTGTTCACATTTTATTTTCAGAGCTCCTGTCCTACCTGGGAAGAAGTAAGACAAAAACGCTCATTGACAGGTACGAGCCACAAATCTAGACTAGGACTGACGTTAATCTGACGTCTCCAATGCTAAATCCACAAATTTGCTTCTTGTGTTGTCATAAGTGAAAAATGGAACTGGGTTATGAAGTGATCATCTTACCTATAGCCATATCGTCTATAGATGCAAGAGTTTAATTTCTTTTAGATTTGTAAAATAATTCTAATTTTTTTTCTCATTTCAGCCGACCCTGCAATTGTCACTGGCAGTAGCCTCCAATTTAATTTAAGTTAACCATTTTGTTAAGTAAGCCCAAAAAAAATTTCATTTCCGCTTATTGTGTTTTTGTTTTTGGAAAATAAATTTATATAAAAAAAAAATCAGTTAACTTCACTTTGTTCTAAACGGCTAAGTTGCAACACGTGTATTCCAGAAAGTGTACGCTCTAGTCCACACCCATCCGACCTGAATTGCAATTTTCAGCAATCGGGTAGTACGGTTCCCCTACAGACTTTGCATAGTTCCATGTTACTGTCACACTATAGACTTGCTCCATTCACTCTTTTTGGATATAGAACTTAAAATCAAAATACTTAGAGTAAAACAAGATTATTTAAATGTGGCATGCGCTGCCAAAAATCTAAATTCTCAGATATTCAGCGTTTTTAATAAAGCTTAAACTAAAACGGTAAGAAAATAAAATCTGAAAAAAAACCAACCCGTACGCGCCAAACTTATTTGCAAATGTTGGACAAAATTCAAGCCTGAAAGTATATTTTTCTAGGTTCACTTTGATTATTGAACTACCTAATTTCAAACCTCCCCATGTTATTGACGGAAAGCCTTTTTATTGTACTTCCGGAAAAAAAAGCTTTTTCTGTTTCTACTAAATTTCTACTACCTTTGGGCAGCTATACTGTGTGTTCAATAATATAATCATTATGTCGTCCGGCCAGCAAATGTCAGGATGTAGATAACGAGTCGGATTTAACTTATTGTAATAGTGATTCCCACAACTCGGCCAGTACCATCTTCTCCCACATCGTTCAATCTTGACTTTCTGGAAACTTTATGTTTTAATCCTCTGGAATTAAATGAAGAAAGTAATACATCTGTGGTAACCGATGATAATGACTACGACATTTCTCCATTGGACAAATCTCAACTCTCATCAGTCTTCATATTTATCTCAGTCTTCGTTCAATTCACACCCAGCCACCAATTCTGTTCATTCTCTCATCTCGAGGGGGCCTCCGTGGCTCCGTAGGTAGAGCGTTCGACGCCTAATCCGAACAGCCTTCCACCAATGGGTCGCGGGTTCGAATCCCACTCTGTCCAAAAAAAAAATGGAAAATTTTCTGACTGGGTTTTCACTCGAACGCCATATGTGGAATGGTTGCCAGTTACCAACGGAAGGTCGTGGGTTTCCTCCAGGCATAGAGCCCGGTTTCCTCCCACAATAAAACTGGCAACGCCGCCATATAAGTGAAATAATCTTGAGCGCGGCGTAAAACACCAATCAATCTTTCATCTCCACGCCCGCAGCCTTAGTAAACATATTGATGAAATCACCGCTTTTGTCTATGGTTTTACAATAACTTTATCGTTGCTTTCTCAGAAAGTTGGCTTCAATTTGGGTCTGAATCGCTCCATCACATCCCTGGCTATCGCATGTTTTGTTTATCTAGGGATGGTGAGGGTAGTTATCTACGTCAATCAGAATATTGAAAAATGCAAATTACGAAACGATCTCAGTTATATAACTGAAGGTTTTGAATATTTGTTTGAACTTGAACATAATGGCACGGTTTACCTGGTTGGAGTGGTTTATCGATCTCCTGAAAGTTGAAAACCATGTACCCTCTAAAATATTTCTTGAAACGATGAAGTTAGCAAAACTCACTGGAATTTAGTTAACTCCGCCCAGGATACTAACTCTGCGCTTACTAGTTTCTCGGACACATGCTGTGCCATCTATGCTGACTGTTTTCCTACGACAACTCTTAAATTACCTAAACAAAAAATAATTAAACCCTGGATAACACGCGGCATTGAAAACTCACTCAATCAGAAAAACAATTTATATCGACTTCAACTACGCACAGGACTAGACCAGGATCGTAAAAACTACAGACTTTTCAGAAACAAACTTAATCATTCTATTAGACTATCAAAAAACATTACTTTGAAAATCAATTTAACCAATTTAATAATGATATTAAACGTACCTGGAAAGTTCATAACGAGTTACCAAACCTAAAAAGGTCTAACGAACTAATAATAAACTTTCTTCTGATCAATACGGTTTCCGATCCAACCACTCCACTACTCTAGCAGCATGCTCACTCTATGAAACTCTTGTATCTGCTAAAGAAAAGAAATTATTCTCTGTCACAACCTTCCTTGATCTGTCCAAAGCTTTCGATACTGTTGACCACAATATACTGTTACAAAAACTTCACCATTATGGTTTTCGCCACATCTCATATAATTGGCTAAAAAGTTATTTAACTAATCGATCTCAGACTGTATCTTACAAAAATAAACTCTCCTCATCAGTCCCCATTAAGCGTGGCGTTCCCCAAGGTTCAATACTTGGACCCATCCTCTTTCTTATTTATATAAATGACATAGTTTCCTCTTCCGACATATTTAAATTCACTATCTTTGCTGACGACACAAGTGTCACTTACTCTTCTGCAAATGCAATTGAACTAATCAATACAACATCTAACGAACTTAAACTTGTACAGCAGTGGCTTTTCGCTAATAAACTTTCCCTTAATACTTCAAAAACAAAATACATGATCACTGCACCATATCGAAAATCAATCCCTGCTAATCTCGACGCTGTTCAACTCAATGGAGAATATATTGACTCAGTTAATCATTTTAAATTCCTTGGTATAATCTTCAACAACAAACTTTCCTGGACCAATCACATAAACTATATCTCAAAGAAAATATCGAGAAACATAGGTGTCATAAAGCATATAAAAAACAGTCTGAACTAAAAAGCTCTTCTTATTCTTTACTATTCTCTCATTTTTCCTTACCTGAGCTATGCCAATCCACTTTGGGGCAATACTTTTAATACTCACCTTAATCCTTTATTTCTTCTCCAAAAGCGTATATTGAGAATCATCTCATCTTCTCACAGACTTGAGCACACTAATCATATCTTCCAAAATCTCCAAATTCTTAATATATTCCAACTAAACAATTATCTCTCTGTCGTTACCTTTCACAAGTTTATTCACCAATCAGTATCCGTTCCTGTTAACTTTGCTAACTACTATACATGTATTCGCAAACTGATATCCATCAATATCCCACAAGACAACATTCTGTAAATTTGCACATTCCATATTGCCCTACAAACTCCTCACGCCACACACTGCGTGTTGCTGGTGCGCGTCACTGGAACTCCCTACCTGTAGCTCTAAAACAAATACTGTCCATCTCCCTATTCAAATCCAAAGCAAAAAGTTACCTTTTAAATTCACAAGTCGGATCTCTCATCACCACTTTGTAAAAATGTTGTAATTTAATAGAAATCCAAATATCCAATTTCATCTACATAACTTTTAAAGAAATGCCACATAACCTTACAAACACGGGATAGAACAAGCCCCATTGGGGCTTTATTCCCGCCAATATTTATTCCGATAAGATAAATTCTACATGATTGTATATATCAATTTTGGTGAATAAATATATTATTATTATTATTATATTATAACTACCAACAAATTTCAGCATTGATGGCACAGAGGTAAGTGATCACCAAACCATCGCGAACCATTTCAATAAGTATTTCTCAACGATTGCCTCCAAACTCGACTCACAAATACAACCTACTGATTCCAGCTTCATTGATTTCCTTGGACCATCAATTGACTCAGGTTTTGTTTTTAACCACGTTTCCCCCAAGGCTATTTCTTGCACTATTAACTCCTTGAAATCAAATGCATCTGCCGGTATCGATGGTATCAGGATGTCTCTTGTTAAACTTGTCTCCCCTTATATCTCATCTCCCTTGGCAGTTGTAACCAATCTTTCATTGTTTTCTGGAGTTGTCCCAGCTGCATTCAAAATCGGAAAAGTTATACCTATACACAAAACCGGACCAAACCACAAACTTGAAAATTACCGACCCATCTCAATATTGCTGGGCTTGAGTAAAATACTGGAAAAAACTGTTCTGTCTATGATGACTCAACATCTTGAAAATAACAACTTATTATTCTCAAACCAATTTGGGTTTCGCGAAAGCCACTCTACTCTTCATGCAGCGTGTTCCTTATATGATAAAATTATTGAAGCTTCAGAAAATAAGAGATATAGTGTCGTAACCTTTCTGGACCTATCCAAAGTGTTCGACACCGTGAATCACGAAATTTTATTGACTAAACTATGTCATTATGGTTTTAAAGGGGTAGTAAACAATTGGTTCAAAATTATTTGACCGAGCGTGTCTTTTTCAAAAATGCTATCTCTGACCCTCTACTTTCCACTTGCGGTGTTCCCTAAGGGTCCATTTTTTCGGACGAAGCAGCCGAGTGTTGACGTCGGATTCTTCTTATAATCTTTAAGGAGAATCCCGCTCAGGCAGGCCAATAGTATGCCGATCACTCGTCTAGCCGGCATTTATCGTAATTGTCATTGCCTCGGCTGTCGACAATAGTAAGATACCACATTTTACAACATTCATGTGCATACTTTAAAGTTCCAGATTGCTATGTTTGCGTTCCTCGGGAAAACATAAGGCACTCAAACCCAGATGCTGATTAAATTAAAATAACAAACAGTCATATTAGCAGTTGTGAATTCTCTCCAATAGTTACTAGTGTCGTTGGTTGTGATTGGTTAGGCCTAAGTGTAGGAGATGTATAAAAAGCGGGTAAATGCAAGCAAACTCCAAGTTGAATTTCACGATGTTATGTCGAATGATTAAAAGTCGCATGATCAGTTTACCCCTGAGGTTACGCTGGGTGGTTAATCATCATGGTCTGTGATCTCCGCCGCCGGTCGGATCGGGCATCGGTCGGATTCGGACGTCATTTACCGTAGTGCAATTTTACCAATGTTATGTGTAATATAAACATAAGTTCGGTAAAATTGAACTACTCTGAGGTGCAATCTTCACCCTCTTTAATGGACTTCCCCGATGAAATGGCGACTTTAGACCTCAGATGTGACATCTGGACTTCAATAGGGCTAGGGTGAGATTAATTTAAGATTGCATGCTTACTGCTTGTTTATTCTTATATGTACTGCGTTGTAGACCACATATTCAGTCTGCGATCTTGTGTGTGCTGCAATATTACCTGTCGCAGTAATTAATGGGATCTATAATCGTACAAATTGTTTCGGTAAAGAGTGCTAAATTGCTAATTCTGTGGAATTCTATTGGGTGACAAACTTTATAACTTTTAATGTCGCCATTTAAATGGAGTACACGCCCAACAATCAATAGTTACGGCTTTTAAATGAATTATTTGGAAGGACTTCGGCTTTCAGATTTAAACCAAGTTTCAAATATCTACTAATCTGCCTTTTAGATTTTACCTTCAACACACATTTAAAGCATTCCTCTTTTCATTTTACTCATTAATTTGTTCGAATTTCATTGTAAATCTACCAAATCCCTCTTCATAAGAAGAAAAATTGGCCTGACAGATTTCAAACTCTCCTCGTACAATGACAACCTGTCACAAGGTCCGCAGTATATCCGAGAATTTCCTCAATAGCTGGACAATTTGTAGTTACGGCTTTTAAATGAATTATTTGGAAGGACTTCGGATTTCAGATTTAAGCTAAGGCTTAACTACCCTTAATCTCAACTACCTTTCAGCTATTACCACCTATTTTATCTTTGAAACATTCCTCTTTTCACTGAACCAGTTGATTTCTTCGAAATTCATTGTTAAACTGTTTAATCGCTCTTTGTAAAACAGAGCATAAAAAGTTGGCCTAATGTGGTTACACGCATTAGCTCGCCCTTATAATGGCGGTTTAATGTGTGTTTCTACCTGACCGGCAAAGTAAGTAAACCAGGATAGAGACACACGAGTGCGGCTAGAAAATTTGATTGAGTCAACGTAACTCTCGCATCACATGATTGCGGGGTTTGAAAAGTCTGTTGACAGAATAGTTATCCCACCGTTTTATTTTTTTTTTTTTTTGAAAGATTGTAAATATTTATTTCTTTCAAGCATTGTAACAAAATAAGAAGTAAATATGTAAATAAATAAGAAAGTATACATGACCTTTTCATGAACCAACTGAAAAATAGACTTTCACATATCAACTCAAATTGGATCAGCACGCTACGGTCAACTTAAATTATAACTGATTAATCTAATTTACAATGTATGTACACACAATATTTCAATGACTTGTCAGAGGGGAAATCATTAAAAATAAAAGTAAACACTATCATTATGTATTGAGCAAAATCTGAGGTCGCAAGACCACATATCTGCAAAGGTAGTAGAAGGGAAGCGATGAAAATCTGCCCGTATTCTACAACGGATTGATGACTTAAATAAGGAAATTATTTTATTACATGAAACGTCTATTTTACGGTACTTCAGATTATTTCTACATAGCCAAATCACCCACTTAAGCTGGGAAATGAGAAAAAGTACAAAATCATTGTAGAACTTATTATTACATTTGTTAAATACAGAATACACCACATTATAAGGTGTGAAACCGAACGAAAGTAAAGTGTATTTCTCAATGAACCTTGCCAAGAAATCCCAGAGAGGTCGTATAAACTTACAATTAAAAAACAAATGTTCAATTGTTTCCCAATGAGCTTTACAAAATAAACAATAAAAATTAACAGACAAGCAACGCATCTTGTGCAAAAATTCCCCGGTATATAAAATATGGTTAACAGATTTGAAAAGAAAGTCTTTGACATTGTTCTCCAAAATATTAGACGAAATTGCACTAAAACACTGTGCAAAGTTAACATGGGGGTACAGTTTTATAACGCGAGATGGGACAGTAACAAATTTTAGCAAAATACGGTAAGCTTTCTTATTCGTCATTTGACAAATATTAAAAGAAGGGGCTAAAACTATAAAATGACGATATGTACTTAATACAAGCTTATAAAAGGGAGAGATTACAGCCGAATGGGGGATTGAGTTCGAAGCAAAAGATGCACAAAGCGAACGCAGGCTTAAACCTATCCAGTAGACAGCAAAGTAACACCAGGCGGGACACTGGTCAGAATTATACTTAAGAACTAAACGTTTAATGTGCATTAAGTAGTAAGCTTGTAATTTACTTGGGATGTGGAAAAGTTTGAATCCCCCACTACTTATATCATTATATAAAACTTCACGCTTTAGACATTCATGAGTTCGGCCCCAGAAAAAGGTAAAAACGGAATGATTTATAATTTTTAAGAAATTATTGGGTAATGGTAAAACAGATCCCACGTGCCATAATTTGGATAGAGCTAGTACATTAATGAGGACAGATTTGCCCCTGAACGAAAGATGACGGTACTTCCACATATTAAAAAGATTGACAAGTTTATCAGACAATGGTCGCCAATTAACAGTGGCAAGGTCATGTTGGGATAATTGGCCCAAGCGAAAACCAAGAATTTTCACAATAGAATTAGACATGGATATATTATATAGAGAGGGCTCTTCAGAGCTGGCCCATCGGCCAAGCCACAAACCATACGTTTTGATCAAGTTAATTTTCGAACCAGAACCAGTCCCAAAGAGCTCACAAAGATTGAGAACATAAATAACGGAAAGCCTTGAGGTTAAGGTGCAGGTAATATCGTCTGCATATGCGGAGAGTTTGACAGGGTGTTTACATCCAGGAGGTTTAACCGTTTTAATGTGTGGTTCTTCCTGGCCGGCATGCAGGCCTAAGTAACACAGGCAACTGTCTCATTACATTGAGCGTGACACAGCTAGGGTCTACAGCTCTATGAAATTCTAACATTCTTTGGAAGTTTTAGAAATCCTAAACATAGAACATAAAAATGAAAATTCTACGGTCAATAATATACCCTCTCGGCTTATAATATGTTTTAATGACGATGTTCTTATTGTATGACATCGACATCATTTCTCTGTAATATCCGTAGTGACACGCATCTATCGCATTGCGTTATAGACGAAATGAGCATGATTTCAATATCAGATAGATCAAAACTCAACGTTGCGTCATTTTGCCGGACCGTATGCCTACCACGCAAGTGCCCGCTCAAAGGCTCTATTCCAGCGAGGGGTTTGAATTTCATCTACAAATTCACGGATTGAAAATCCACACAGTTTTCGGCATGTAATTATCAAAATAGTGTTGGAAGTAAACAAAATTTAAATAACCTGATCATCGAGAGATGGCACTTCAGGCTTCCGTAAATGCTAATGTGCACAAAAAAGTAATACGTCATTGAAACGGTCGTGTCTGCGAAGCAAAGAACGACAACTCTTACACAAGAAGCTATTTAATCGAAACTCAACTTCTTTCAAAATGCCAGACTATCTTGGGAATGATCAAAGAAAAGTAAAAGATGACAAAACCGAAGAAGAAAAACCAATTCAAGGTTCGTATGAATGTTTTAATTGTGTTATTTCCTCTATTACATAATCTTTTTAAACAGACTCGATTGAGTTGAAATATCGCTGAGTCAAAGAGAGAAGCATGAACTGGACGCCAATTTTCGCGACGATGGTACATTCCGCTCTGTTTTTAAACAATCTGAAAAAATAGCTGTGGTTTCTGAAGCATTTGCATATATTTGAAACCAGGTGATTATTGAAATAAGTATTCTGAACTAAACAAGAGCTATAATTTATATAATATTAATTATTCAAACTCTTATAGGCCTAATTTAACTACAATTTACAACAATAACATATTCAAGAAGTCGTCTGCTAATAGGCCCTTTCGGCTTAGAATGACGTTTTCATGAGGTTGTAGGACATTGACGTCATTTATCTTTTGCATGCACTGTGACACACCTCTTTCACATGGCGTCATAGACAAAATAAGCACGGCTCCAAAACGGCAAAAGATTGATTCGAAAACTCAATGTAGCACCATTGGTGTACAGACATCCCGGCCACAGGGACAACCCGGCCACCAGGAGTTAGCTCACCTCACAGCTGGAATATGAGTTCTCCCCCTTACATGTACTGGCTGTCAGACACGTTCTGACATGGCCACAGTGGGAACCAAGCGGGGCAGATTAATTGTTGTTGTTTTTTTTTTCAGATTAATTGTCATTCATGTCCATTGGTTTTCTTTTATTATTTCCCTTTATTAGCGAGAATGAGAACTAAGATATAAACAAACTTTGAAAAAGTACGATTTATTACAGTAAGTAAAAAATAAATAACAAGAATAACGAAAACTCAACGACGAAAAAAAATAATTAAAAGAACAATTTATTACACTAAACAAAAATAAATAACAACACAGAGAGGAACAACAGTCGGTCTGACCCAACAGTCCACAGGGTAGCACAGGCGAACCGTTAATCTCTGTTAATCGGACTTAATCATCACTGAAGCCCTTCGACTTTAGTAAAGTAGGCCAAAACCAAAAGATCACACATTTTTTCCAAAACTTTTTTTCTTCAAAAACTCCAGACACTCTTTGTCAAACAAAATCACATCCACGAGATGCAATAAATCTTGCACTGGCAGGGCTCGTTTTGCGTCAAATTTTATGGGAATCCAAATGGATTTGCGTATACGAAATATCAAGTTTCAAGATATGATAATTGGCATCCTGATCTTATAGTTTTGCATTAGTTAAATCTTTCTGAATCTCGTATATATATTTGTACCTTTTGAAACAATTGAACAGTTTCTTCGTATCTCATAGTGTTGTTGCTACAAAGCAACAAGCATTCTTGTTCATGAGACATCAGTGTCGGAAATCAGACAAAAAAGTTGAAGCGGAAAAGTTAATTTTTCCACGGCAGAAATAATTCACCAAGGCATTGTTTTTCAAACACTTCTCACTGTTCTTTCAATGGTACTAAAGTTGGCAAAGAGTGAAAAATGCTGTGTAAAATGTGTACAGAAAAGAGGAATTTAATGTTATAATACTGCTCAACAAAGTTTTTTTTGTAATACTTATATCTTTTAGAAGTTTTTACGAGAAACAATCAAAGTTTGTCTTATGTCTGAAACTGACTGTCCGTAATCGAATGAATTCATCTTGTCGTTTTTTTTCCTTTTGATATGGCTTGCATTTGGTATTAAACTGTTCTTAAATATAACTATTCCTGCTATTTAGTCACTTCACTCAGTATAGCGTTTTTTAAATCATAAATTTTATTTATTTACACTAAATTATCTTCTTGTCTAAAATAACCGTAAATAATCTAGGGTCAGATCTATAATGGTTGGTAAAGATTCATTAGATTGTTTTATTTTATTCCAAATTAGTTCACAATTTTAGATTGATTGATCAATGTTTTCCGACACATTTACTGTAAAATGAACAATAGTTTGAAAGATCTACTAGACAGGGCAGAAAATTCTACAGCAAACTAGCCAAACTACAGTCTGTCTTCCACTTATAAATATAGATCGAGTGACTGCCTTGACACACGCATGGTCACAGCAGGTCGGCAAGTTCTGACAATGGGTGCTCCATGTCTGTTGAGTTAGTAGTCGACCGGTTTATCGATGTGGCCGAATTAGACATGTGGCCGAATTGACCTGAGACCGCACCATTTGGCCTAGCCGCACTCCTGTGCCTCTTTCCTGTGTTACTTACTTGCCGGTCAGGCCATACACAGAGGCTACTGCGCAATCCTTATAAGGAGGACTCAGACTGTGCATTTGAGGCAAATTTCTGATAAAAAAAAATTCCCACATTTTAATGCCGTACACTTATTGTGAAGGTGTTGGGTTGATCAGTGGTAAACTTCTTTCTCATAGTTAATGCAACAATTTTTAGTGATGTGACGAGTAGGTCTACTGGACATACCATATGATGAACTGGGTATTATTTTTATTTAAATGTTAATTAGTAAACAGTCCTAATAAAAGATAATCCAGGAGAACAAACTCCACTCAGATTTCACTAACTGCATATAGCTAGATATTAAACTTTTCACAAATCTTGATCAGATTCTATCTAAGGTACTCTCAATATAATTCCAGCTCCGTGGAGTGACTTAATTCTGTGCTAAATTACCTCCCTTTGCTTTGACCTGGTGTTAACTCTTAACATGGGAGTAAATGGAGAAAAAACATTCCGTGTTTGGCTTCAAATTTCTGTTGAAAAATATCCCAAACTTCAGTTTGATAAAGTATATACCGTTTGAATTCCAATGACTCGCACAAGTTTAATATCTTGACATGATCCTAATTATATCTTACAGCCGAAAATGTGCTTTTGCTCCGTTTACTCCATGTTTAAAGTCGACAGATTGAATCCAAAGGACGTAACTCTATCATGTTTTAGGGAACCTGTCCATCATTCACACATATACTGTATATTTATGGACACTAAAACACACGGGCACAGGGAAAATCTTCTTTGTACATACACCATTTTTAATTTCATAAATCATTAAATTAGCAGTAAACAGGTTGAGGAAAGTCATCGATCGTCTGGTGGGTAAACCCGACAGAGTAAACAGCTGCTACACCGCCCAACGACGGAGAATAGACCCCTCCGATCGATCGTTAACTTTTGCACTAAATGACAATTTCCTCTCTATCATCAACAGTGCATGTTTGAAGCTTGTTGCGAATGACTAGTTCAACCTTCAGCTCGCTGCATGCACTGAATCGGTTACATTTTTTTTTCTTAAAAGTGTCAAACAAATTGCGCCACTTTAAGCAGGTGTTCTAAAATAAACCGAAATATTTATTCAGACGTCTGACCTATTCACGTGTCGTGCTCTGTAGTTTTCAAAATTGACCATGTAAATCCATGCCCAAGTGAGGCTAAAATATTTCTAAGAATTGGATGTAAATCTAAATTTCTGAGGTTTTTTTTCTCTCTCTTATTTAGCACTTGATGAAGGAGATATAGCTCTACTGAAGACATATGTAAGTATCAATCTATTCATTTTAAGTGACCTGAGCTGCCAAATACAGGAAAAAAATAGTGTTGAAACAGAATTAGCTAATTGTTCATCAGCATAAAGCTTCAAATGTATATCGGAAAAAGATCCCAGTTTTGGCAGCTCATGCCGTTTTTAAAATATCGGTAGTTCAAAACAATGCTTTAAGGTAACTAACGTTCTTGAAACTATAACGACTTTAAACTTTTGTACTTTTTGAAAAACCTTTACAGTAAGTGAACAAAATTAAGCTTATTAGAATTGGGAAACCAATTTAATTTGCTCTAAGTGATCTTTAATAACTCTATGGTGTAATAAATATTTCTTACCATTAGAAAGGAAAACAAAAGATTTGAAAACACATTATTGAATAAGATGTTACCCGGTCATGGTTCAAAATGGCGTCAAACCTAAAGGGGAATAAAGGAAGGCATTACTCGATGTTGAATTTGAGTTTCCTTTTAACTTTTAATAAGATGGAATAGAATACCGCTAAGAGCAGTCATACAACATCATGTACAATAAACAAAGAATACTTGGAGCTTATACATGGCTTGTTCAGTAACATATAATAATGCTTAATAAACTATAATAGCTAAAACAGCTTTACTCATACAGGTACTTGTTTATTACATTTTGCATTATCTTACCTATGCTTTAACAGCTCAATTAAGTTACTAGACAGCAATTAATGCTCTTGACAGATGGATAAATACATTCACTCCTCGTAAATACCATGTGGTTAACTATTTAAGGGTCTAAACAGATTTATCTAACTCCACAGATCAGGTCTGCATTAATTTACAATTATCGAGTTATCTCCCCTTAATGAGCATTATCTCCCTTTGAACCACAACTGTAACTTGCCTTGAATGAATTATTTATCTTAACGAGATTAGTACAACACGGGTACTGCTTAACATTTAACCATTGTTAGCTGTTAACCTCCATTAAATCACTACTTCTGTCTGTCCAATGAAAGTGCTAAAATAAACTTGCAGCTACAAAATGAACAATTAACATTAACATTGCCAAGCTATTTAACTTCTGACTTTTGACTGTTTGCCTATTATTAAGCCTCAACACACACTGTTTGTAAATTTAAACCTTATCCTTGTTTAAATTGCACATCTAGAGTTAACGTGTTACTTGCTAAATATTTCCGATTAGCCCTATTAACAGATTAAGTCATTGGCATCTAGTAACCATGGTTACCTGAACTATCCTACGAATGCCATTTACCAGTCTGATCTAGCTTTTAATGACAAATGAATAAACACTAAAAATTAAACAGCATAACTTGCTTAACCTGTCATAACAACGCTTCAGAAATAACACTGATAGTGATAACGAAATAACACCAATCAACAACACGACTTCACCAACTTATAAGAACGCAAACGGTGAACTGTTAACTTATGTATTCATATCACGTATGTTAATACCTTTTTACGCGTTCGACATCTAGCATACATGTATCTCTTAATTCACCCAACGCAACATTCTAGACACTTGTTATTGTTGAGAAACTAACACTGACTTAGTGTTGTTGTTGTACCACTACGTCGAAGTAACGTTCTGTGACCTACATTTAACATGCCGGATTCGTCAGCCACAGCTAACTTACTTTTACTTATGTTTTAACCACTTATTCTGCTTATCTACGTAGATCTACATGTACAGGATTATACTTACATATATCTTAATTAAATGTCAATCAAAATAGCTTACCTAAAGGGGAATAAAGGAAGGCATTACTCGATGTTGAATTTGAGTTTCCTTTTAACTTTTAATAAGATGGAATAGAATACCGCTAAGAGCATAGAAAATTCGTTAAACCAATAAGGTAACCAGAGTTGTCGCCCTTTGAACGTATTCAACTAATCTAAACAACCCTGAAAATAACTATTAGGCTACACTCTAAGTATTTATAAAAGTATTATTAAAAAATTGGGGTACCCTGTATTCCAGTCTCACACTCTCCCCCGCTAAAAAAAATGTCTCCCTAGACATTTACAATATAAGCTAACTTGACAATCAATTAACCATCAACGTTCTGTTATCAAGCAACACTCAATTTAAATGAGATAACACATTTTCCAATAGTTTATGAGATTTCACAGTTATTCTGTAAGAAACTCCTCGACGCACTATAACGGTCCATAGAAACAGTTATACAATGAAAGTCCATGGCAACACACTATGGAAAGTCCTTGGAAACACTATCACAGTCCATGGAAACACTATATGAAAGTCCATGGAAACACTATATAAAAGTCCATGGAACCACTATGAAAGTCCATGGAAGCACTATATGAAAGTCCATGGAAACACGATATGAAAGTCCATGGAAACACGATATGAAAGTCCATGGAAGCACTATATGAAAGTCCATGGAAGCACTATATGAAAGTCCATGGAAGCACTATGTGAAAGTCCATGGAAGCACGATATGAAAAGTCCATGGATTTTTACTTTAATTTGGAATTGTCCATAGTCCATAAATCACAGGGACATAATGGTTACTACAACCCATATAATTTATTAAGTCCACAGAATTTGCTGTTTCTGTTTGTAATCCATACACCGATGGAACACCCAGCTGATCATAGGTAAACCGTTTTGGAGGATTAATAGGACGGCGATGCAGTCTTTCTGGTTCAGTGTCAACTTCAGGAATATTATCTTGATTTTGCTCACTGAGTCCTTCATTTCCATCTTTAGGCCGGGGCCTATGACCCCTGGATCCATGAAAATCAAAATATATTTGATCATCATCATCATCATCATCATTTTGCTCTTCGATAGACATGTCATAATTTACATCTTTTACCATTTCCCTTGGTTTTGTCGTGGACTTTTTATCCACAGGAGTTAACGGTAATCCATCACATTGTAAAAGAAGATTTCGATGTAACACTCGAACTCTACCTTTTCCATTTTCTGGTTTAACTTCGTATACGGGACTGTCATCAGCCATACGACGTACAATCACATAAATTGTCTCTTCCCAATGCGAACGTAATTTTCCAGGGCCACCCCTCTCTGACAGGTTACGAACCAGCACTCGGTCACCTGGTAAGAGAGCCTGACTTCGAACCGTTCGATCGTACCTGGTTTTACTCTCTAAAGCTTTCTTTGAAGAATTCTCATTCACTGTTTTGTAAGCCGTTCTCATACCTTCTTCCCACTGTTGTACGAATGTTATTCGACTCTCTGGATGCTGTTCAGGTAAGTCAAAAATTAAATCAATAGGAAGCCTTGGGTTACGACCAAATAGTAGGAAATATGGGGCGTAGCCTGTAGTGTCATTTTTCGTACAGTTATAAGCAAATATCATCTTGTTAACATGGGCGGCCCAATTTGACTTGTGATCATCAGGCAACGTTTTTAACATCCCTAACAATGTTCTGTTCATTCTTTCCACCTGACCGTTTCCGGCCGGGTGGTAGCTAGTGGTCCTAGACTTGGCAACCCCTGTTAACCTGTGAAGTTCATTAAAGATGTGGTTTTCAAATTCACGACCTTGGTCGTGATGCAGTTGAGCCGGTAGTCCGAATTTCATGGCAAAGTCATTGAAAATTTTACCGGCAGCAGTTTTCCCCGACTTATTTGTAGTAGGGTAGGCACAAGCAAATTTAGTAAAATTATCAACCAATAACAGAATGTATTCGTACCCACCTTTACTTCTTTCTAACTTCAGGTAGTCCACTGACACTAACTCCATGGGCGATGTCGATGTTAAATTTCCCATGGGAGCTTTGTCCTGAAACATTGGTACTTTATTCTTTAAACAAGGACAGTTTTTCGTGATAAAAGTCTCTATATCTTTTGCCATTCTTGGCCAATAAAATCGACTCCTTGCCAAAGCACATACACGTTCCACCCCTAAATGGCCCATTTCACTATGAAGCAGTTCTAGTGTCATGGAATGGTATTTAAAAGGGAGTACAAGCTGCCTGTGTTTTTCACCACCTAACACAGTGTCTCTTTTCAACAGTCCATCCTCAATAACTAATTTCCTCCATTCATGTAACAAAGTGTTCACATTAGCCGGAGCAGTTTTCAATTCTTTAAACGTAGGTTTCTTTCCACGTTTAAAACATTCCAAAACTGGTTTTATCACTTTGTCTTCACTTTGTGCCGTTTGTAGTTCTTTATTGGTTAAAGTCAAATATTTTCCCACAGAAGTGACACACTCTGCTTCAACACAGTTAACTGTTAACGACGCAATGGGGGTCACCCCCGACTGGTGATTCAGCAACACACTGCTGACAACAGCACTTAACACATTTGAAGGCACACTTTCAGTACATTCTGACATAAAACTGTTGATGTCTAAAGGTAGCCTTGAAAGTCCATCAGCGTCACCATTAGCTTTGCCAGGCTTATGATGAATAGTGAAATTAAACTCAGCCAAGTCAGCCACCCACCTATGCCTTGTACTATCGAGCTTAGCAGTGGTCAGAATATAGGTAACTGGGCTGTTATCACTGTAAACTTCAAATGACGGGGCATAAAATAAATAGTCACGAAAACGTTCAGTCACAGCCCATTTTAGAGCAAGTAACTCTAGCTTGCCCGAATGAAAATGATAGTTTTTTTCGGCACAAGTTAAAGTTCGGGACCCATATGCTATCACACCCAGCTTACCACTGTCTTGGCGCTGGTACAGCACTGCACCTAAACCATGTTGTGAAGCGTCAATATTGAGAATGTAGCTTTTCTCAAAGTCAGGATACGCCATAACACAAGGTTCAGTTAGATTATCAATCAAACTGTTTAAGATTTCTCGATGCTCATCAGTCCAAGCAATTTTCTGACTGCTGGGAGCTTGACCTTTTGATTTCTTAGTGCGTTGCTTTGAAGTCTTAACATGGGATTTCAATTTGTCAGTCTTTAATAAATCATAAATGGGTTTTGCACGCCTTGAAAAGTCAGGTATATATTTCCGATAAAATCCAATAAAACCCAGGATTTTTCTCAACTCTCCAACATTAGTTGGTTCTTTTTCTTTTAAAGACAACACAGCTTCTGTATCTGCGGGATCCATGGAATAACCATCCCCAGATACCATATGTCCCAGATATCGAACGTTTCTACGAAATAGCTCACATTTTGATGGTTTCAGTTTTACCCCTGCGGATTTCAATTTTCTCAGAACTTGCCTTACATGATCAATATGGCTATTAAAGTCAGCACTAAACGTCAACACATCATCCAGATATGGGATACAAATTTTATCACGTAGGTCAGCCAGGGTCTTCTCCATGAAATTTTGAAATGCCCCGGGCCCCCCCTTGACCCCGAATGGGAACCGGACCCATTCAAACAATCCCCATGGAGTCACAAAAGCAGTCAATTTTTGACACTCAGGCGAAACAAAGCCCTGATGATAGGCTTTGCCTTGGTCCAGAAGGGAAAACCAGGACTTTCCCTTTAATGTGTTTAAGGCATCTTGGATACGGGGAATAGGATGGCGTTCAGCAACAGTTTTTTTATTGAGATTACGAAAGTCAATACACAGTCTGAGTGACCCATCTTTTTTTCTTACACAAACCACAGGGCTTGAATAATCTGAAGAACTTTCTCTGATCCAACCCCGCCTTAATAAATCTGTCAAATACTCCTTAACCTCTTGATGGAGTGGAGGGGGAATTGACACATATGAACGTTGCACAGGTGTGGTATCAGTCAACTGAATTTTCAACTGAAGATCAGGTATACAGCCAATATCACTGTCGTCTTTACAAAAAGCGTCACATTCATCACGTAACAAAGCACGTACTTTTTCTTTCTGTTGTACAGTTAGATCACTTTTGTCTAGATCCACAGGTGGATCCCACCTTTTGCATCTGGTGGACAAAAGTTCAGATTTCACTTCTGGTTCAGATTGTGAGAGAGACAGTGGCACTATAGATTTTACTGGTTGTAAAGTACCCAAATGAGTGTTCTTAGGAATGACAATATCATGTTTGGTGTTGTTTTCCACCATAACTTTAACATGGCATGCTGATCCATGGGGTACTTCAATTAGAGAATCTTTAATACACAGTCCATGTGGCCAGTCTAACTGTTCATCCGGAATAAACAGAGCAGTGGTTTTCTTGTCTGAATATATATGACTGGTGCATCGGAGGGGAATCAAATCACCTTTAGGTACTACCACTTCGCGGCGGCCAACCTTCACATTACCAAGTTCACCCTTTCCCCTTGAAATCAAATTAACCACAGCATTGATTCCTCTCTGTGACACGGTAGGCAAAGCTCGTGACAAATCTTGTTTTACATTACCACCTTCCCAGTTTTCAATCACATTATAGCCTATGATAGGTGTTTTAACCTCAGGGTGACTGCACACTAAAAATGGAACATTTAGTCCAGGCTGTTCATTTATTGAAAAGTTCAGTTCAACCCAACCTTCAAAAGGTATTTCACTGCCATTTGCACTATGAATAGTTAGTTTATCTTCAAAAAAATCACTAATGGGTCTAATTTTTACAGAACCCAGTTGTTGTTCCAAAAATGTGATAGGGACAAGCGAGCACTGTGCCCCAGTATCCCATAACGACTGTACCAAAACCCCATCTAATTTGCACTGCATAGTGCAACGATCCCCAATTAGTTTTACCATTGACTGTCTTTGTTTTGGTGATAATTGGCAGACAGTTCCCCTTAGTTCTTGTAAGGACAGTTTGTTCTTAAAGGGCCGTTTCTTACACCCTGCCTTAAAATGTTCGTTACTACCACATTGCCAACAGTGGCGACAATCCAAAGCTTTATCCGTTCGACAATCAGGACAACCTGCATATTCTTTGGATTTTGGATTTTGAAACTTTGATTTATCTTTAATGTTCTTTTGTCCCAAAGCAGACTTCAATAATTCTTTTAATTCTGAGACTTCTCTCTTTAATTCTGAAATTTCTTTATCTTGGTTTCCCTTTTGTACAGTTTTATTTTCATTTACTTGGAAATCTGGTAAATCAACACTGGAAATCTGGACTTTGGACTTTGTTTGTCGCAGTTTTGATTTCCTTTCATTTTCTCGTCTAGACATCTTATTAACTTTTCGAATTAGTTCCTCATCGGACACTGTTGTCCCGTCGATGACAGTTCTAACTTGTGTTCGAATAGTTTCATCAATCAAGCCTGTGTAGAAGGATTCGAGAAACCTGGCCTTAACTAGCTCTGGACTGTATTGATGACAACCCTCAGTTGTCTCCCTTGATGCCATCAACACTTTCTCTCTTATTCCCAAGGCCCGGATCAAATATTCCTCACAGTCTTCCCTGGGCCCCTGAGTCAAATTACATAACTCAGTGTAGTAGTCACTGGCATCCCTTTCCTTATAATGGGAACGGAGAATCCCTCTTAATACTGACAGAGTTAAGTCCTCTTTGACTTCAAGGTAGGCCTTCAACGACCCAGTGCTCACAGCTTTTATTACGGCCTCAACAATTTCTTCTTCGGAGTAACCTTTGTTAATTCCAGCATCAATTTGACGGCGTAAACTCACGAAGCTCAAACATCCTTTGGTAGTGCCCACTTGTCCCATTATCTTGAACTCCTTATGAAACATAGAGCACTGCCCCAATCCCTTGATGATATCTGATGCCTCTCCCTGACCATCCACTCTCTGTGAGGTACTGGCTTCTGCATCGCTCTCATCTGACTGGCTGCTACGTCGAACTTCTGGTCTTGATTCCGCCATCTTTAGGTTTGCCAAAAGTGTGTCAGTCCATCACTGTGTTGGTCATGACGGGATCCCGGACAGGCCCCCAAAATGTTACCCGGTCATGGTTCAAAATGGCGTCAAACCTAAAGGGGAATAAAGGAAGGCATTACTCGATGTTGAATTTGAGTTTCCTTTTAACTTTTAATAAGATGGAATAGAATACCGCTAAGAGCAGTCATACAACATCATGTACAATAAACAAAGAATACTTGGAGCTTATACATGGCTTGTTCAGTAACATATAATAATGCTTAATAAACTATAATAGCTAAAACAGCTTTACTCATACAGGTACTTGTTTATTACATTTTGCATTATCTTACCTATGCTTTAACAGCTCAATTAAGTTACTAGACAGCAATTAATGCTCTTGACAGATGGATAAATACATTCACTCCTCGTAAATACCATGTGGTTAACTATTTAAGGGTCTAAACAGATTTATCTAACTCCACAGATCAGGTCTGCATTAATTTACAATTATCGAGTTATCTCCCCTTAATGAGCATTATCTCCCTTTGAACCACAACTGTAACTTGCCTTGAATGAATTATTTATCTTAACGAGATTAGTACAACACGGGTACTGCTTAACATTTAACCATTGTTAGCTGTTAACCTCCATTAAATCACTACTTCTGTCTGTCCAATGAAAGTGCTAAAATAAACTTGCAGCTACAAAATGAACAATTAACATTAACATTGCCAAGCTATTTAACTTCTGACTTTTGACTGTTTGCCTATTATTAAGCCTCAACACACACTGTTTGTAAATTTAAACCTTATCCTTGTTTAAATTGCACATCTAGAGTTAACGTGTTACTTGCTAAATATTTCCGATTAGCCCTATTAACAGATTAAGTCATTGGCATCTAGTAACCATGGTTACCTGAACTATCCTACGAATGCCATTTACCAGTCTGATCTAGCTTTTAATGACAAATGAATAAACACTAAAAATTAAACAGCATAACTTGCTTAACCTGTCATAACAACGCTTCAGAAATAACACTGATAGTGATAACGAAATAACACCAATCAACAACACGACTTCACCAACTTATAAGAACGCAAACGGTGAACTGTTAACTTATGTATTCATATCACGTATGTTAATACCTTTTTACGCGTTCGACATCTAGCATACATGTATCTCTTAATTCACCCAACGCAACATTCTAGACACTTGTTATTGTTGAGAAACTAACACTGACTTAGTGTTGTTGTTGTACCACTACGTCGAAGTAACGTTCTGTGACCTACATTTAACATGCCGGATTCGTCAGCCACAGCTAACTTACTTTTACTTATGTTTTAACCACTTATTCTGCTTATCTACGTAGATCTACATGTACAGGATTATACTTACATATATCTTAATTAAATGTCAATCAAAATAGCTTACCTAAAGGGGAATAAAGGAAGGCATTACTCGATGTTGAATTTGAGTTTCCTTTTAACTTTTAATAAGATGGAATAGAATACCGCTAAGAGCATAGAAAATTCGTTAAACCAATAAGGTAACCAGAGTTGTCGCCCTTTGAACGTATTCAACTAATCTAAACAACCCTGAAAATAACTATTAGGCTACACTCTAAGTATTTATAAAAGTATTATTAAAAAATTGGGGTACCCTGTATTCCAGTCTCACAAAGACACTAAGGCAATTTTGGATGTTGTCTGGAGCGTTCAGCTGGAATCTAGCCCACATGCCAGAGTATACCACCTTCGCCAGCACTAGATGTTGACTGCCTAATGCAAGAATATGTCAAATTTAGTAGAATCTATATTTTGCTGTCTTTTTTTTCTAATTTACAAAATAAAATGGAATATCATATCTTGCACTGAATGCTAAATGATCATAAACGTTGTTCTTTATTCCACTGTAAGGGTGTTGGCCAATATAGCAAAATCATCAAGACATGTGAAGAAGATATCCAAAAGTTTCTGAAAAGAGTCAATGAGTTAGCAGGTACATGGATATTTATTTTTAATGAATTTCACTTGTCATGGATAGTTTCTGTGAAGTAAACCTACATTTGTGGTTGAGGTGATGTTTTCCCAAAGATACTCTCATCAGGGGGTGTTCATGGGCTACTGGTTGCCTCTGTGGCTCTGTCGGTTAGAGGGATAGACCCTCAGTCTGACACAGGCCTTCTATCGATGTTGCATGTGTTTGAAACCCACTCAGACCAAATAAAAGAAATCTAACAATTACTTTACTCTATTTCACAAAAAAAGTGCAGAGTGATCGGCTCCCGCCCCTTAATTAAATTTAAAAGTATTTATAATATAATATATGCTTTAGATATGCTTTTTGTATCCAACTCTGACGTTAATAGCATTCTTTGAGTGAGGTATGAAAAAGTCAATTTTTATAAGCCCGACTTAAAAAAATGTCGGTCGTATTATGGTATCACCAGCGCCGTCCATCCCGGATTCCCTTCCGGTCCATAACTTGAAGAGTTTTGATCTAATCTTTACAATTCTTTTACAACATATACCTTGTGGGTAGAAGGTGTGTCATGAACCATTTAGGATATTGTCCATTGCTTGATTGTTTGATTGATTGTTTGGTGTTTTACGCCGCGCTCAAGATTATTTCACTTATATGGCAGCGTTGCCAGTTTTATTGTGTGTCCATTGCATAATATGGCTTGTACATTGGATTATGTAATATTCTGTCTTAGTCTATATCTTCGTTCCCTTCCGCTCCATAACTTGGAGAGTTTTGATCCGATCTTGACAATTCTTTCAGAGTATATACCTTATGGGCAGACAGTGTGTCGTGTACCATTTCTGACTTCACCTGTTGCATAATATGGCAGTCATATAGAATTATGTAATATAATTTCTAAAGTTTTGATCGGATCAGATCTTGACGATTCTTTCAGAGTATATATTTTATGGGCAGATGGTGTTTCACGAACCATTTCTGACATCACCTGTTGCATAATATGGCAACCCTATTGGATTATGTAATATTCCCTTTCGGCCCCAGAACTTCTTTCGTTTTTTTGTAATCTCTCCAATTTTTTTAGAGTATATATACAGGTATAGGTAGATGATGTGTCGCATACCAAATTTGATTTGGGTCCACATATTTTTTGTGTGTTTTCAAGAGTTTTTTTAGAAATGTGTACCTGATTAATATATATATAAATCAATGCTTTTTTGAGTACACTTGGTCCAGAGTAAATTATACTGGAAGCCAATTAATACATTCTGAGACTGTTTTCTTGGATAGTTTAATGTACGCTATAATAACAAAAAAGACCATTTTCACAGCTTTGTTACCCATCTGGTATTTATCAGAGTGGCTGTTCAAATAGAAATAAGGGGACAATGACATCCACTGAAGTGGACACACAAGGTTTGTACATGTATATTTACACACCATCATATCAGTGGTTAGCCTGAAGATTGTTTGCTTTGTACTAAAACTATTACAGCCAAGTCCAATAGAACAGTGTCCAAGTCAAAACTATTAAAATTCAAGAATTGTTAGCTATTGCATTGATTGCTCCTTCCCAATTATGGAACATAACAGCAATGTCAAAACAGCCACAATATTTCAGTTTTTGCAATAAAAATGTGATTGAATTTACTTGCAGCTTCATCAAATTCAGAAAAGAAAAACTTCTAATGTGAATAAGAAATTTCAATTGATGAAATTAAAAAAATGTTATATTAAATGTAAAGTTGTTAATCATAGTGGTTTGACTTTGCCATGGCGGGTGTATGTTGAGTTTACTAAAGCTCTTGTTTTTTTTTAAGGTTTACTAATCATACCGTTTTGCTGATCAACCATGAAGGCAATTGTACAGATGCTTTCTTGCAAGTTGTAATCTTTGAGTGAATTAATAAAGAGTACATTTTTTTGTTACCGACCCTAACCGTTTTCGTCATCACCACCTTTTCAGGCATCAAGGAGTCTGACACTGGCCTGGCCCCTCCTGCCCTTTGGGATCTGGCTGCTGATAAACAAACTCTGCAGAGTAAGTTTGATACACACTACGCTTTTTTTTTTCACACCGAGAGGATGGCTCAGACGGTAGATTGATTTTCTCTAACGCTGACCCAAACCTTCCCCCCCCCCAAATTCTGCGTGTGCCACTTGTAGAATGTTTAACTGGTACATATGGAAGGTAGGGTGTTCAGACTCCGGTTTCTTTCCACTCTAAATCTGGCAATACTTCATATAACTGAAATAATCTTGTGTTCGGCATAAAGCCATGCGCAGACATGCAGATTTACATGTAGCAGAGCTGCAAAGCCGAGTACGCAGCTACTGATTTTGGCGCAGACAAAATGCTTGGCTGAGGCAATTTCCTGGAGCCTGATTCACAAAAAGGCGTACTAGTAGTTTTGTAGGTAACTGACCTAGTAACTTTTCTGTTGAGTATGGCTTAGCGTGATTATCACGGCGTGGTAGTTAAGTAAAAACTTACGGTCACTCATGTTCACTGACCAACATAAATGACATCAAACGTCACTGAGACAGTAAATAAACAGTGGATTGGGTTAGCTTTTCTATTCCATTCTGCCAGTGACTGGATGGCTCTGTGAGCAGAGTGATAGTCCCTCAGACCAACATACATGTACATTGTAAGCCTCCTATCTATAGGCTGATGGTTCTAATCCCACTCCTCGAACGACCTATGTGGGATGGTTGCCAGTTATCAACGGAAGGTCGTGGGTTTCCTCCCACAATAAAACTGGTAATGGCGCCATGTAAGTGAAATAATCTCGAGCGCGGAGTAATACACCAAACAATCAATCAATCTAATCCCACTCAGTGTAAGAGCAATTGAAAACTTTCTGAGTGGATTTCCTCCCCCCACTAAACCTTGCAGCCCCGCTATGTAATTAAATAAGTCCAGCGAAAAACATCAATCGATTGATCAAAAGCACAACCTGAGCAATTCACAACCCAGTAAATATTCTCAAGTTTCAATTATGCATTTATCTTTATTTAGCTTTATTAACTAAAGTAAATTCTTTGTGAATAATTAGTCTTTAACTACATTGTTTATTCAATCTTGTCTTTATTTCCTTCTAGGTGAACAGCCATTACAAGTAGCTCGCTGCACAAAAATCATCAATGCCGACACGGATGATCCTAAATATATCATCAATGTCAAACAGTTTGCAAAGTTTGTGGTGGACCTGGGAGATCAGGTAGCACCCACAGATATCGAGGAAGGCATGAGAGTGGGGTAAGGTGGAATCAAGTATTCTAAGCCACTAACTTTGATCATCACAAAGCACAGAGTTCATGGAACACTTCCATAGCTAGTTTCTGTTTGAAACCCTCTCACAACAATTTCTGACAAGTACAATGAGCCCAGTTGCCTCCCCACTAAACCAGGCAATGCCCCCATATAAGTGAAATAATCTTCAGTGCCAAAAACTCTTGCCAAAAACTCAATTTCGCGTCATTTTGCCATACAGCAAGGCTTCTGCGCAAGCGTCAAGCACAAAGGGTCTATTGACCGAGTTCAAGTAGTATTGGTCGGGTTCTTGAGTGAAATAATCTTGAGTGCGGCGTTAAACATCAATCAATCGATTTTGGGTGTAAACAAACATGCTCACCAGTTCACAGATATCTTGCTCGGAGTAGATATAACGAAAACACTAAGGGTTGTATTTTATTGAATAATCAAAACAATGCATAAAACTAAACCCTAAATGCATGTCTCATTATTCAAAACGATATTATCCACTCTTGTAAATAATGAAACCACCTGTTTTATCCCATAATGCAGTGTGCTAACAGTTGATGACGTCATTAGGCGATCTGTCTATTCTTTTGTTCTTTTTCTCTTAATATTGCCCCTCTCACTTTCTTAGCCGGGTAAAAAGATAATAATATTACCCCTCTTGTCAATATTCTTATCTCACCTCACACTGAATACTTCAAATTGATTAGTTCAAACTAGGATATGGAAATATATGGGGTCAGTAAACAGTATATTCGTTTCCTAACCCCATATATTTCCATATCCCCCCAGCCTCGAACAAACTCTGTAACTTATACAGGGATTGAATTCGACTGCGTTTTTGCGCTATTAGCTCACAAAAATTTACAAAAGCGCACAATTTCGTTCAGTAATGCGCCTAAATAGCTCACTGCTTTCATTATTGCTAAGAATCTAAAAAGGGAAAATTTTAGGGTTGATATAAGGCCAAACTCGGCCCTTACGTCGACCTGTGATGTGTGGAAGTTTGCAGAAATAAACATTACATTGAGAAAACTGACCTATTTGTTTGTCATTTTATAGGCTAGACATTTTCATTGGCCAAAGACAATCATGTGACGGTTTCACCCAATGCACGACAGTTTTTTTTTAACTTTGACATAGCCCGACATTAGCGTTAGACTGATAGCAAAATCCATCGTATTTTCTGTCGGTCTATAGCAAAAAAAAATAAATACATTTTTGAAGTAGGTGAATGTGAAATTCGTTAAGTTGGGCAAAATTGATGGGAAAGTAAACTTGTATTCATAATTGTTTTTACAGTGGTGACGTCAAACAGCTTGCATCCTCTTTTATCAAGATTTATTTATTTATTAGCCATAATGCCATAATTTAATGCCAGGCTAAGGAGGCAGGGAAGGGGTTGGTAACTCAAGTTTGGGTAGGGTTGAAATCCAGTAGAAAATAGCCCACAGACTTTTCCAAAAGCCCACATTTTTTGGTACATGGGCTAAAAAAGCCCACCCTTTTTCAAGGCTGGGTTTATCCCTGCATATTACCCTCTCTGGTATCCCCTAATGCAGTGAGTGTTCTAACAGTTGATGACGTCATAAGGTAATCCGTATATTGTTCCTTTTCACATTTCAGAGTTGATCGTAACAAATACCAGATTCACATTCCTTTACCACCTAAAATCGACCCCACAGTCACCATGATGCAGGTATTGTATTCATTGCTTCATTTGAAATATACCTGTTGAATGGAGATATTTTTATTAAAGCGGCAGTGACTGCAAATTCAATGAGCCCGGTCCCCCTTATAGCATCAATCAATCTCCGTAACAATCGGTTCCAGTAGCCTCTTGCTGCTATTCTAAAACTGCGTAAACTAAAATCTGTTACCCATCATGAAAGCCAGTATATGATTTGATATTTTGAGAAACTAGCATCGGCACTGGTTGGTTCCCAGCATTTCAATATACGGATCCGATTGCATTTTTTCTGACCGACATCAAAATTTTCCAGCCTGAATAAGACAGGTTGAATTCATCAAAAATTTAAATGATTTATGTTGAGATAAGGAAAAGCTGTCCAATCTTTTGCCTACATGTATACAAACCGAAAAAGCATTTGAAAAGTATTTAAATAACTAAGACGAAGGTTCATTGATTTGAGGCATAAGTTACATGTAGTTTCTCCCAAGATGTGCAATTCACAAACTGCTTAGCATAATTAGTCTCAAGAATGTCTATAACGTAGTGTTATGAATTTAACTTTGTCACGGTAATTTAGAATTTGTTTAGTTTTATGACACTATTATTACAGCTCAAACAAGACTACGGATTTTCTCATTCTAACCGTTAGTATGAAAAAATCCATATTGTCTAACATCAGTCATTTAGTTTTTCGATAAGCCTTTTACTGTCGTGACGATCAGAATTTCTGAAAATAAAAGTGAAATTTTGTGCAACTGTTTGACAATTCTTTTAATTTGTACTTGTTGAGAAAAATGGTCTAGAATTAAAAAAAAAACACCAACATTTTGGCATGACCACTTTAATAGAAGTTATTTTACATTTCTTTTACCAGGTTGAAGAAAAACCGGATGTCACTTACAGTGATGTTGGAGGCTGCAAGGAACAAATAGAAAAGTTGAGGGAAGTCGTCGAAACACCATTGTTACATGTATGTATGGTTTTCTATGGAAACATGTTTATCTTCTTGCTCCTTAATATGCATATGAGGTTGGTTGAGCAGGGGAAGGGTGCTTGTACAAGCAGTGTTTTTTAATCTGCTTGCATAGAAAGGCACACTTCCCATCGTGGCCATTCTGAAATCTGTGACGAAAGGGAATTTATACCAACCTTTTATTCTAGGGAACACTAGAAACGGGACACATGTCCAGTTGTGGTTAAACTGTCTTAATGATCTAAAAGATATACATAGAACTGAGGTCCACAGGTCAACAATCAATCAGGAACTGTGTAAATTTTTTCTTTTTTTTAATTTATAGTCAAAATTATGAGGTTACAATTATCAATGTAATAATTTACTAATTCTATTACAGCCAGAAAAATTTGTGAATCTCGGTATAGAGCCCCCAAAAGGTGTGTTGTTATTTGGGCCTCCGGGAACAGGGAAGACGTTATGTGCCCGAGCGGTGGCAAACCGGACGGACGCGTGCTTTATCAGGGTTATTGGATCTGAGCTGGTACAGAAGTATGTCGGAGAGGTAAGTTGGGGAAGAAAAATTCAGTTTTTCAAAATTTATTTATGTTTTGCTTTACAATGAAGATTATTTCACTGAAAGGGCGGACACTGATTATCCTAAATATGTCATCAATGTCAAAGAGTTTGCTAAGTTTGTGATGGACCTTGGGGATCAGGTTTCACCCACAGATATCGAGGAAAGCATGGGAGTGGGGTAAGTTAAGATCACATTCTCAAAGCCACCTCTTAACCAAACGTAGAATTCATTTGGCACTGTTTTTAGCTACCGGTAACTTGAAAGTTGAAACCCTCTCACAACTTATCGATTTCTGAATTCCAGTGATTGATTGATTAAAGATAATTTTTATGTGGGTTAACAATATGTTTTGATTATTTATCTGTCCGGATGGCATTTGGAGCCTACGTTGCTCAGTCAGGCAGAGTGATAGTCCCAACACGGGCCTTCCATCGATGTGGTGTAAGATTGAATCCTTCTCAGACCAATAAAAGTCAGTGGATTTTTCACTTGATCACCATATGTGGAAGAGATGCCAGTTACTCACCGAAGGTCGATGGTTTCCTCCCCCCAATATACCTGGTAACGTCTCCAGAGTGCAACATAAAACATCAATCAATCAATCTCTAGCCTTAAATCAGTCAGTCTACTGTCATACTGTGCTGATAAAAATCTATTTTGTTTTCAGGGAGCCCGTATGGTCAGAGAACTTTTTGAAATGGCTCGCAACAAAAAAGCTTGCATTATTTTCTTTGATGAAATTGATGCCATTGGAGGTATGTTCTGGTTCATTTGTGTCTATTATCTAGTTACCCTGGTAAAACACAAACTCTTTGTTAGTCCGGGCTTCTGACTCCAAAATCACTATTTTTTTATACTGACTGCTGTATTTTGGAATCGGGGCACATTGCAATCAAAAAGTCGGAGTAGACTGCACGCTTCTGATCGGACAGTTTGCACTCACATTTAGATAGTAAATAACAACATAACTCATATAGTGTCCGACATTCATTAATAATTTAGCATTTTTTAAAGTGAATTTTATAACATTTAAAAACTGAAAAACGGCTAAACTGTGTTTAGGCGGAGTTTGAGATTTGGGGAAGGCAAAAGGGAATTCAGAGGAAGAATAATGTTTACTGGCCGATCCTGCTTGTCCATATCAGGCACTGGTAGGTAGCGAAATTATCCATGAACGTGATTATGACCGTTTAGACACGATTTGAGTAGGTTATATTACTATATCGGACCACATACTGCCCGCTTCTGAGCAGGCAACCAACTCCGGCTTTTTGATTGCCAATCAATCAATCAACCTATGGGAAAAGAGCCAGGTTTCCTCTAAACCTGACAATGCCGCCATAAAGCCAAATGAACTTGGGTGCTGCATAAATCAATGAATGTGTTTGTTATCAGGAGCGAGATTTGATGACGGAGCTGGAGGAGATAATGAAGTTCAGAGGACGATGTTAGAACTTATCAATCAACTGGATGGTTTTGATCCGCGGGGTAATATCAAGGTTCTTATGGCCACCAATAGACCAGACACGTTAGATCCAGCATTGATGAGACCAGGCAGATTGGACAGGAAGATTGAATTTGGACTGCCCGATTTAGAGGTATTTCCCTTTTTATTGGGGTTACTTTTATTTCTCCAAAAAAGATTTTTTCTTTTGCTTTTTTTCTCTCAAAGCTCCATACTATGGAAATAGTTGATACAGCGATGTTAAATTTAGATGACACCCGGTTTAGAGGTCTGCCTGTTTTGGAGGTTTTCTTCATTCACTTATTTGTAATCGTTTTGTGTCTCAAAACTTTATGAAAAAGCACCCCATCATTACTTTTGTAACTGTGCTTTGACGACGTGTTTTACATATTAGTAACATGATCAGAAACCAAACTTTTCTGACCACTGGCTTCAAACCAGGTCTAGCAAGGATATCAAAAGAGAAAAAGCATTGAAAATTATGATTAAAAATATATGCATTTAGCAACATTTGAATAGGGTGACGTTTATCTTGCGGTTAAGTATATTTATGTGGTGCAGTTTACAAGTTGATTTCCAACGTGAATCATAGTTACATGTATGTTCTCCTCTGCAGGTTTCCAATTATTTGAGCGTTTTGTTTTTTAATCTGCATGCTGTGTAGTACCACATTTTATACCGAGTAACCAACTTGGAATATTGGTTAGTTTGCCAAAAAACGATCCCTGTAACAAATTTATCCCACTGAAGACCTAAATTGTTTGATCTTCAAGCCTTCTTTATCAAAATTGACAGTCGGAAAGCTTTTTTTTTTAAAAGGAAAGAAAATCCAGCGAAACATGTACATTCATTTAATAGTGCAGCCTTATAGCTTTTGATAGAAGTGTGCAGTTTATTCGTACGATTTTTTGCTGATTTTATATCAGGCGCGTATTTTGTAGACGCGAGAATGGCGTCACTTATCCGATTTATAGCTATACTTTCAGATGCCGTTTAAGTCTTTATTGGTGCAAATATCCCTTTATAATTGGCATGGATCTAAAGTACATTACCCGATATGTATTGTCAGCTTCGATCACTCTGTGTGTGTTCTTTTCTTTTAAATATGTACGGCACGAACAGACATGTCTGATAAGTGTCTAGACATGATGTCACGAGCCATATATGGTAGTCGGCCTGTATTGATCGTCAGAGAAGTGATATTAAATCTACAGGGTCTCCATGTGACTGGTTTGAACCAATCAAAATGAATTATTCAGTGTGAGGTGTTTTAAATGTAAATAAACAACATGCTCCTCTTTTGCGTATGTCTGATTTCGCTTTATGGCCCACATTGGGTTACCTGCTGACAGACCCCTCCTCCATCAACTTAATCCCTCTACACCTAGCAGCACTAAGGAGTTTCGGTGGTCCAGTGGGTTAGAGTGATCGTCCCTTAGTTTCACAAAGACCTTCCATCGATGTGGCGCGTGTTAGAATCACACTCAGACCCAAAAAAATTTAATTGGATTTTTTCACTCGGTCGCCGTATGTGGAAGAGTTGCCAGGTAGGGGTTTTCCTCCCCCACTAAACCTGACAAAGCTGTCATATAAGTGAAATAATCTTGAGTGCGGCTAAAACTTACATGTGCAATGTAGTAGCACCGTCATTTGATTGAAATGAGATTGATTTTAGCATAAAACATTCATTAATAATCCACGTCTTAAATTATTATCACTTTTTTAATGCCTCTTTTTCAGGGACGTAGTCATATCTTCAAGATTCACGCCCGTTCTATGAGTGTAGAAAAAGATATTCGTTATGAGTTATTGGCTCGACTCTGTCCAAATAGTACAGGTAGGTACCTTTATTGTTTGTGCAAATGAAGCATTGTGTTAACCAGAAAGTTGATTTAGGGTTTCCAAATTGCTTTTTTGTTGCAATTTTTCTACGGAGACAGTGTCCAGCTTTTCCCCCAATGTTTAACATGCTGAAAATAGCCAATCCAAATTGGCCTTTTTATACGCCCGACTTAAAAAAAGTTGGTTGTATTATGGTAGCACCAGCGCCGTATGGCCGGCGATCTATTCTGTACAATTCTTTCACAACATATACCTTGTGGGTAGAAGGTGTGTCATGAACCATTTATGACATCGTCGATTGCATTATGTGGCTTCTACATTGGATTATGTAATAATCTGTCTTAGTCTATATCTTCGTTCCCTTCCGCTCCCTAACTTGAAGAGTTTTGATCCGATCTTGACAATTCTTTCAGAGAATATACCTTATAGGCAGACTGTGTGTCGTGTACCATTTCTGACTTCACCCGTTGCATAATATTGCAGCCATATAGGATTATGTAATATTCCCTTCCGCTCCATAACTTCTAAAGTTTTGATCCGATCTTGACGATTTTTTTCAGAGTATATACCTTATAGGCAGACGGTGTTTCACGTACCATTTCTGACATCACCTGTTGCATAATATGGCAGCCATATTGGATTATGTAATATTTCCTTTCGGCTTCAGAACTTCTTCCGTTTTGATATAATCTCTCCAATTCTTTTACAGTATATTATACCTTATAGGCAGATGATGTGTAGCATACCACATTTGATTCGGGTTCACATATGCGCGGATTTGAATAACACTCAGACCAAATAAAAATTTTCTTAGTGGATTTTTCACTCGGTCGCCGTATGAGGAAGAGTTGCCAGGCTCTCGCCAAAGGTCGGGGGTTACCGGCCAATGAGTCCGGTATCCTCCCACATTAAATCTGGTAACGCCGCCATATAAGTGAAATAATCTTGAGTGTGGTTTTCAACATCAATCAATCAATCTATCTTTCGTAAAGTTGCATGAGCTGCCAAAATTTTGATATTTTTCTGTTACAACAGAATGTGAAAAGTATCATATTTTTTCTAGACATGCAGAGGCTTTTTAGTGCTACTAGTCTCCTTGGTTATTTAGGTCAATAAGATTTTCCCTGTGTCTGTGTGATTTAGTGTTCATACATAATAGGGGTCTCCTGGGCATAGCAACTAGAGCGATAGTCTCCACCCCTACATGTTACAGGTTTGAATCCAACCAGTACAAAGAAAAATTGTGTGAGTTTTCACTTAATTGCCATTTTTTGAATGGTTGTCAGATACTGTAAATGCCTTTATATTCGTGTGGTCCTTATTTTCGCTTATTTCGCGGTTAAGAATTTTGCACGAAAATAAAAACCGTCGAATTTAGAAGTCTAATATTATGTGCCTTTACGAATGCATATAGGCTGCAAGCGCCTCTGGTGCTAAAAGTAAAACGGCGGCAACAGTAGGCCCTAAAGGCGTTTAACGGCACAACTATCGGCAAAACATTCGATCATTTCTTAACTTATTTACTAAAACTTACTTGGTAGAAACTTGTTTTAAATTGTTTCGTGCTTTTTTATCGTGGGGAATTTTTATTTCCGTGTCGGAATCGATGAAAACGTAAACATGGTGAAAATTCAGCCTCTGAGACCGCCATTTCAAGCAGATGACTGACGGGGTCAAAGTTCGGTTAACACTAAAACTTGTAATATGTAATTGACCGAGTCCGGACTTTTTTCAGTACAAGCGATAGTTTAAAAACCTAATCAATTGATATAATCTAGAAGAAATTTGAATAAAGCAAACATCATAGGAGTTACATGACAGAAATTTATTAATTGGTTTTGTGTTCAGTTCAATTTAAAACGCGTGCGGCGTGGACAAGGAAGTGAGTTTTTACGCAGCGGGCTATCGGACACAGACAGCAAAGTCTGTTGATCTCTGTTTACACTCACAGGATTAAATATTTAGCTGGATTAGGGGTTTTTGTGTAATCAAGTTGTATAGATGAATTAGCTAGCAACTCACAATTAGTCTAGACAAGTTTATGATAAATCCAATGTTAATTTTTGTTTTATTAATGGATAATTCATGCGTGTTATGTTAAATGTGGAATTCCCTTTCACTTTTGATAGCCAATCAGCAAATAATCCGCGAAAATTCATACCCGCGAACTTGTTCTTTTCCCGAATCCGCGAAATTTTAAACCCGCGAATATAAAGGCATTTACAGTACCTGAAGGTTGCAGTTTTCCTCTTGTCAATGGAATCGGTTTCATCCCAACCTAACGGGGCAGTGCCACAATTTCAATAAAATTGGTTTCCTTTCCTCGCAAAGTGAAATAAACTCGAGTGTGGCTTAAATTCAATAACACCCTCAGGCTGAGGCTCTGCTTTAGCCATGTATGCTGACCCAGGAAGGAGGAACATTAAGTACAATGTATACTGAATACATGAGCCTTTCTGATGTTCTCTGGTCTATGGCGCCTAATGTCAAAATTTAGATGATCATGTGGGGTGATCTTTTGGTTAGTTGGTACTTTTGTCGCCATATAACCTTAGCTGTTGAGTGAGACGTTAAGCCCCAATCAATCAATCAATAAAACCAATCACTCAACCCACAAAAGAAGTAATTAAATTATGACTGTAGTATATATGAATTCAAAGCTTTCCGACCTAGTTTAAGTAAAGTTGCCTAGAGCTTTGTTGTTGTTCATATGAAATCGTTAGAAGAGTGACTGCAACCATATGGCCAGGAAGGCTTGCAGTGGAAGTTTGTTAAGTTTTCAACACTTTGACTGGCACATGGTAACTTGATCTGGTTACAGATTTCAGACTGACAGCTTTTAAGAAGGGCTGGGGTAGTTATTTGGAAGCCTGCCAGTCTCATCAACTGAGTCAATCTAGGGCAACTCAACCTGGTTTTTCTATTAACCTGAACGCCTCTGTGTTTTTGTTTTATTCCATCTTGCTGTTTTTTGTTACTTTCCAACCCACTTTCTCTTGTGTGGATAGCACTTAGTCTTCTTGGTATGAGAAAAAGTTAATAATCACGGTTTTGTAAAAAACCTAGCCAGCTAATATTGCAGATATAGCATTACTTGTTATTTGGCTATCTGCCTTCAGTCTGCAATAGCTCCCCCAGCGGATTGTTGTACAACAAGATAAAACTTTTGTTTCATAGTGTTGGCTGGCATTTGGTTTATCATGAAAACCGCACCGTGCAACAGCTTGAAACACCATTAAACATCACAGAATTAGTTTTAGGCTGTAGAACCATGTTTATAGTTTTCATCTGCCTTTGTGGAAGATCACAGGTTCTCTCTCAATATCAGCACTTTCCTCTGGGCAAAGGGATGGGGTTTTTCGCCCACCAATTCGGATAATGCGTATTCAAAATATATTGAAGTCAATCCTTATAATTTAATTACAAGCACATTTACTTCGTAAAACAATAAAAAATATTCACAGGGAATCACATATTTTATTTTCAAGAATCAAAAAAGGAGAGAGCTTTAAACACCAAGCTAATTATTTCAGAGGTGCAGTAATTTGATTGATTGATGTTTTACGCCGCACTCAAGATTATTTCATTGTGGCGGTGCCAGGTTTAGGGGTAGAGAAAAACGGGCTCAATGCCCAGACGAAACCCCCGACCTTTGAACTTCTATGAAACCTTGAGAGGGGGAGGGATTTTTTGTAGTCTCTTTGATGTTTGTCTAGCACAGAGAGTTTACCACTAATAACAATTTCTCATAAAGGTGAAATAGAACTTGGGTACAATATGTTTTGTCTAGAGCCCATGTTATATCATATGACTGTGGGTATGTGGTGACCACACAAAGACTCTTTATAATCACAGAAAAAGTTTTTTTGTTGACACAGAATTAACTTATTCTTTATAAGCAGCAAAGCAGCTCAAAATGAACTCCTATATCCCGGCTATTTGGATTTTGTCCGTTATTAGCACACATTTTGTTTTGCAGCTCATGCCACTTAAATTCAATCCTACCAGTTATCTGGTTGTAAATTTCTTTGGTCATCATTTGAATTTGTTTTCTAGGTGCTGAAATCCGCAGTGTATGTACAGAGGCCGGAATGTTCGCCATTAGAGCTCGAAGAAAGATGGCCACCGAGAAAGATTTCATTGATGCCGTGAACAAAGTTATCAAAGCTTATGCCAAGTTCAGTGCCACCCCTAGATATATGACTTACAATTAAGTCTGCAAAGATAGTTTCTGCTTTCCCATTTGTAAACAATATATGATCTTTTCACTTCTTAATGGTCATGTTTCTCAACAACAACAAAAACTGAGAAATTTCATTGTCAACCAAAATTGTATAATAATGTTTGTGAAAAAAAAAGTAAAAGTTGAATAAATTTTATTGTAAGGTAAATGTGTTTTGAGAGTAGAATAAGTCTTCTGGGCCCGGTTGCTCAAAGATTTATTAACTTTAAGTCCGTCTTAAATACGTCGCGTCACAAAGGAATTTGATTGTGACGACGCATAGTTTAATACACCTTTGTGCAACCGGGCCCAGGCATATTATTTGGAAATGCTTAGGACCTGTTTTTGGCTAGCCATGGCTCTAGCTTGGTGGAGTAGCTGAAAGCCGTTAACACCCGCTGCTTAGAGGAGCATGAGCCATGGCTCTAGCTTGGTGGAGTAGTTGAAAGCCGTTAACACCCGCTGCTTAGAGGAGCATGATGCATGTTGACTCCATCCAACAAACTCTCTGCCAATCAGTTCATTGATCAAATATCTGTCCATATCATCACATCGATACGTTGCGGGTTCGAATCCCAATCTGAAAATTTCTGAGGCGGTTTCTCGATTGATCACAATGTGTGGAATAGTTGCCAGTTGTCAGCAAAAAAACTGCTTTCCTTCCCTACTTAACCCAACAAAGCCCCCATATAAGTGAAATAATCTTGAGTGCTGCAAAAAACAATCAATTAATGACGACAAAATAGGAATCTCTTCCTTTGGATTGTTGCTGGAATTCCCGAAAACTGGACCTTAATCCCATGTGCTTAAACGCAATAAACTAAGAAGTTGATATCCATAAGTAATTCTTCACCTTATTGTAACAGTTCAACTTCTAAATACCATTGAAAGATATGCTGATATACCTATAAGCTATGGGATGTGTAGTGTAAAAATGCACAAGTGCGTGGAATGGACACGTCTCATTGGCTGGTTTGGATCTGACTTTGTAAAATGTGCAGCCATTGATAGTTGAAGCGCGCATGCATAACATATCTGAATCGAAATTGCACCATCTCCTAGTAATGGCGACATTTGATGCAATTCAAATACCACGTGACCTCGATTCCACGCATATAGTTCATTGCTGTTTCCCAACCCATTTACGGCCGAAGTAACTTTGTGCCATGTGGGAAAGTAATGCTGAAGGTATATGTTGCCATGACAGTTACGCCTTGCATTGGACCCACGAAGTCCTCAGATGTTCCCAAATAGGATCTGCTTTTTAAGCAGGGTGTTGTCATATGAGAAAACCAGGCGCCGGTAGTTGGAAAGAAAATTAGCTTAAAGGGGCATGAGCTGCCAAAATGTTGATATTTTGACGTAAACACAGAATGTTGAAATCATCGGCTATTTTTCTCCAGACGTATAATTCAGAAGCTTTTTAGTGCTTCTAGTCTCAAAAATGTACGATAAAGTATTGTTTTGAACTAACTTTGACTTAGAATGAATGAATGGTCGTCCCGGTTATTTAAATTTTGCTACTTTTCGAACACGTTTTCGGTTCGTACAGGGCACATACTGTATGGATTTTCCTCATTCCAACGCCAATCATTTAGTTTTTCGATGGCCTTCAAAGCCTCTTACTGTCGTGACGATCAGAAATTATGAAAAAAGTGTGAATTTCGGCAGCTCATGCCACTTTAATGACAGGCTAGACGACGTCGCGTCACAAAGAAATTCCTTTATTACGCCTTTAAGCTAATTTTCTTTTGAACAACCTGCCCCAAAACTCCAGTTTTATTAATTGTGAAACAAAACAACAATCAGTTTGTGGTGGTTTGCAATCCAGTTTAATATACAAATCTATAAAATCACTATTTTAGTGTGACGTCTTATCGAAAACCGGTCACATATCAAATAACTAAACGCTGCGAAAAGTGAACACACTGAAACAACAAGCGAGATCTCGCGCCTTTCTAAGTGACCTGGGGCCGGTTGTTCAGAAGAAAATTAGCTTGACGGCAGGCTAGATGAAGTCATGCTACAAATGAATTTCTTTGTTACGTCACGTCATTTAACCTGTCGTTTAGCTAATTTTATTTAGAACAACCGGCCCCGAGAACGATAGATCCTACCTTAGGAGACCTGCAAATACTCCGGAATAAAGTTTCAGATAAGTTGTAGAAGGCCATATTGGGTTCTTTCCTCTACTTCATTATTGCTCTATAAGGTGCAGAATTGTAAGCGTTCTGAATTTTGACTACAATATAATTAGTTTGTTCTGTGGACATATTGCAGCAATGGTCAGAAATGAAAACGAGACATTTAGACATTGTAATGACACTTTCTACAAAAGTTTTGAATACTCTGCTTGCAGACAACTGTGTTTGATGTTTGGCTTATCTATTGGACCCAAATGCGTGAAAATGCAAATAAACCATTTAACGAAATTATCCATGAAGATGATATGCGGACTTTTCTACACTAACTTCTAAGGCGCCATTTTGTATACTGTTGAACAGCGATCCTGGCGGCGGGAGAGAAATCTCATATGTCTTGTATTACAACAACAACAAAATCCCGATTTACAAAGATGAAACGGCGCCGTCGAAGTGACCGGATTCAAAGTTCGATTGTTTGTCGTTGAACCATTATAGTTATATGTAAGCATGAACTGTAAATATGGCGCCGACTAAATGTTTATATGAGAGGGTAAATAAAATATACTGAAAACATACGATTCAATTCAATTACAAAAACATCAACATTTCACAATCTATCATATTTTAAAATAATCTCAAACTAGCTGCTAATATTATCAATATAGGAGGCTATCAAATCCTGTTATATACAAGTAAATTGGCATTGTGAACCTTTGAGCAAAATATCATACAATCTTTGAAACTGTTTGAAACCTCTTCCTTCACCTCAAGATGTGATCTATCAAGACATTTCCTATCTATTCAAGTGAACATTTGGAGTCTCATTATTGTCACATTTTAATTAAAAGTTTCAGAGAGCACTCATCCCCTCAGAGAGCACTCATCCCCTCAGAGAGCACTCCTCCCCTCAGAGAGCACTCATCCCCATAATGTTTGTTATAACTCTTAATTAGTGTCTATTTTAGACTAGTTAATTTACCGTAGATTCCCGAACTTAAGCAACCAATGTAAACTTCGAGTTAGGCCTCTGGCTTAGAATCGAGAATTTGGAGCAACCGAGCATGAAGGACGGTGATATCAAAGAGACCGACTTAAGGCCACGAAGTATCGATGATGGCATGAGGAACTTTTTGATCATTCTTTATTCTACGTCATATAGGCTCTCCGGGTTGAGATTGAATTATAACTTGCTTTTCTCAAACTTGCATCAAAAGAAGACAATGAAAAGGAAAACTAGAGAGATTTTCCGCATGATGAAAAGGTTCACTTACATTGACAACCAATAAATCCAGACTACTGTATACCATAGATTTAAAATTATACAAAGGACAATGTATGTTTACGCATGCAAAATTATTATATTTACAAATTTGGACGTAGTTTTTTTTTCTACACTAAATATATGATTAAGTGTGATATATATGTTACAGTTTTTTTAAAAAGAAATCTACTCTAAATAATAAAATTAAAACTTCTTCTGCTGGGAACAATTCCGGACAACTCCAACAACAATTTCTTTTAAATAAACGGTTAAAATAATGCCACTGTGTTTGATAAGTCATTGCTTTTCAGGGAGTTGAACATTTGGTTTGTGTATGAGTCAAGCCAGGCATAAAGTCCCACGACTCCCAGCATGAATAGTCTTTAAAGGTAGTCAGTCGCACGACTTCCAGCATGAATAGTTTTTAAAGGTAGTCAGTCGCACGACTCCCAGCATGAATAGTTTTTAAAGGTAGTCGTGATCGACCGCTTAATAAATATCCATAGAGTAAGGCACAGTCATCTGTTCAAACCATTGTTACGTTCGCTGAATCCTCACTAATTGGCTCCTGTCCGTCCAAGTCTGCGTTTGAAGCTTCGTTTTGGGTAGGAGATGGTAACAGTTTAACTGGAATAGGCGGCGGTGGAGGCAGATCTTCGATTGACCTGAGGAGAGAAAAAATATCAGGTTATCAATGGAATATTTCTTAATCTCGAAAAGTAGTGACATTGATTTTCTTAATTAATACAAGTTACCTGGGTATAAGACGCATTTAGTTCATCATGAACAGAGATGTATTAGGATTAAAGCAGTTGTTCCCAACTGGAATCATTTAGAGGGACCGCAGTCGTCCAGTGGGTAAGAGTAATCGTCCCTCAGTCCCACACAGACCTTCCATCGATGCGACCAAATAAAAATTTAAAAAATTGGATTTTTTTTCACTCGGTCGCCGCATGTGGAAGAACACGCCGAAGACCGGGGGTTTCCTCAGCGCAATTAGCCCGGTTTCCTCCCCCATTAAACCTGGTAACGCCGCCATATAAGTGAAATAATGTTGAGTGCAGCCTAAAACATCAATCAATCATTGCCTCTTCTGGAGTAACAGATTGATTTAGAATGATCGCGAAAACCTTACTCTGACATATTCTGTTTCTGTGGAAAGTCGATATCTCCATTGTGACCATTCTCTTGCACAGTCTCAACTAGGTTGTCAACCTGTGTTGAATCTTCGGTTGTGACTTCAGGAATTAACGGATCATAATTATCTGTATTTGATAATCTGCAAACAATAAAATATGTGCAATTCATACAGTTTTGATGCATCTTGTGCATTATGTTTATAGCTCTGGTCAAAACGGGTCAATCAATCCTCGAAAGCTATTTCTGTCGTGATTTACTGATGATTGATTGGTTAGTTCAAATTAAAAGGGTCATCAGAATAACAAGTCGAGTAATTACAAAGAATACCGAGTACAAAGGCGGAATCAAACTGAGAGGCGGAAAAAATCTGCACAGAAAACTATAGGTGTGTCGTAACATGAGGACATAACAAGGTGGTTACTTCAAAGAAAGACCTTACTTCACATTCCAAAATGCAATTCATCCTTTTTGAGTGATGCCATTTAGGCTTTTAAATAACACGCTTATAATTGGATTGTTTTGACTTTATTTCAGGAGATATTTGATAATACTTTACCTTTCATCAGAGTTTTCCTCCATTGTATCCTGTGCGTCTTGTAAAGGTTCAGTAAGTTCCTGTGATTCTAATTCCACTGTATCAACCGCCTTGTCCTCAACCTCCACATTCACATCGCCAACGTAACTTTCTTTCACCATCAATTCTTGAGGTTCTGCTTCATCAAACACTGGCATTTGTTGATCATTAAATATTTCAGGGGAATTTATTTCAGCAATGTCATCAGTTTCGGTGGAATCAGCAGCCGGGCTGCCATTTGGTTCATCTGACTCTCCGGTAACGTCTTGGCGATTGAGATCTTCCTGCTCATCGACCTCTGGTAGAAGCAGAACTTCAGGTATAGGTTCTTCTGAATGGCTATCTGACTTTTCGTCGACTTCTTTGTCTTTGCTAGTCGTTTCAGAAGTACCAGAAACCGCCTCTTGAATCACAGCACTCGTCATTTCAATCTCGGTGGCCTGGTGCCCACCACTAGATGCCAACGTTTCTTCTCCATGACTAATTCGTCCGTTTGGGTCACTCACCCGATTTTCGACTTTTTCATTTGTTTCGATTTCTTCTACGTTCCCTTCTTCGATGCAGTTAATTGATTTTTCACCCTCTGCTCTTGAATTTCGATTTCTTCGCAAACAAAGCACAAGGAAAAATCCATACAACAAAATGAGACAGAATGCACCTAATATGGCAATCGTAGCTATTGCAATAGGTCCGAATCCGGAACAATTTGAGCCTCTGGTATCATCGATTACAACAGTCCCGTTTGTGAAAGGTTCATACGACATTCCCCGATATGTTGTATTGCTGTTTCTTTTCCGTCTCCGCAATAATCTATGAACTGCTGGAATGATTGCGTATTTACCGTGAACTTCATTTGAGGGCTCCCCATTATTGTCTGGCAGGATAATCTCGTCCGTGTGACCTAATTCTTCTCTCATCGGTAGATTTTCAATCGTATCGTTTCCAGGTAAAAACGGAGCCAAGCCTCCTTCGTTTTCTGAATTAACCTCTGTCACTGACGCGTCAGTCAGCATTTCTGTATCTTCGGTAACTGTGGTGGAGTTGTTTGGTTCTGCGTCACTGCCTGGCAACTGTGTTGTTTGGGATACTGATGTAGTGTCTTCAGATAATATCGTAGTTGATGATAGCGTTGAAGATGAACTTGAGTTCCTCGTTGATGTTTCTGTTTGAGATTGAGTTGTGGTTGTTGGCTGGATCGTCTGAGAACGCGTAGAGTTTGTGATTGGATGAGCTGTTGATGGAGTTACTGTGGTAGCGGTTTGTGTTTCAGTAGTGGTAGCACCAACCCCATTATTTGGATCATGTTCTTGGGTAACGTTTTCATTACTAGGGGCATTGAATTGTGTTGCTGTATTTTCAGCATTTAATGGCTCTAAAGTAGTATTTTCTTCAACACTTTCTGGCAAATTGTTCGAAACAGTTGTAGTTCCTGTTTGCAACGAATCAGTTTGGTTAACACTATCAGATGGGCGTGTTGTGGTTATGACTTGAGTTGAAGTTCCTGTCGGAGTTGTGGTTGGCTCGGCTGTTGTTGGAATTGTCGTCACAAGACTGGTTGTCGCTTGTGTTGTAGTTGTCTCTGGCGTTGTTGGTGTTGTAGCTGCACTTGTTGTCGTTGTACTCGTGGAAGTAGTGCTGGTTGTGGTGGAAGGATATGTGGCTAATAGAAAAAGAAAAAGAGTTCAAGTTTCAAACTGGTTGATTTTGGGAGAAGAGTACCCCTAAACAAAAGTAAACATTGCATTAGGTATATGCGGCAGATTAAGACAACGATATTCATGGACTGAACCGACCACTGGCCCGAACGAATAAATTTCCTCTCGCATTTAATTAACAGTGAGCGGAGCGTTACCTGTAAATACATTCAGCATTCATCAAGTTACTGAACACGTAGAATCATAACCTGATGCTGTTATGCGTCGGGCAGAAAAATTAAATTTTTTATTTGATTGATAATTGGCGCTCACTGGAGGGATGAAACGCAGGTCGGAAGCTAATGGAGGCCATGTTCTACTAAGCTGGCGTAAAGTTACGCATAGGCTTACAGCATGGAGTTGCGCCTCGAAATCATGCGTAAGTTACAATCATTCGACATGCATTTGCGGCAGGCGTAACTTACACCAGCTTAGCAGAACGAGTCCCTGGGCTTTATAGCCAAATAATAGCCCAGATATCCCGTATGTACTCCAGTTTAGAACACTTTGACAAAATTATGTCCATTGAGGTTATTATAACGATGAGAACTATTTACTATAAGACTATAAAGGTCTAAATGATATAGCTCTTTTTAACACAATTAGAAAGTTGTCTCGATGGTTATTTTAGACAATATTTTTCCCGTGCCCGTGTATTTTAGTGTCGATAAATATATTAAGTTTGACAACAAAAAACTCACGTATTATGTTTAGGTACGTAGATTTTTCCATCCAAGATCCCTCTAAGTTTGCTTTACAGATGTAATGCCCTGAGTGCTGGGGTGTGACAACGCCAATGTCGTACCGTAAAGTTCCCGGGAACCAAGGTATTGCGCCATTTCTGAAAATATCAAGAATTAAAAATGAAACTATTTTGGGACCGGTATATAACCGATGCAACAGGAATTTGGTTTAAAGACACACTTGCCGCGAAAATCCAGAATACTGTTTACATAAAAAAAAACACTGGGAGGTTTTCTGTATTTTTCCCTGACAGAAGAAGTTAGGAACTGTCTATTTTTACCATAAACAGAAAGTTTTGGCATCATTTATTATTTTTAATTTGGAATTGAAAATTAGATTTATCAAGTACCCGCAATGTAAAAAAACCCGACCCTGAACATGCGCACAAGCGCCCTAATGTTTGAGTGGTGTGAGTGATCTAGCGGCACAGTATAATTTTACGTATTTTATCTGAGAAATACAGACTGACGATCGCCTATGTTAAATTTTAGTGGTTTAATAGTCGTTGTAAGCTCATGTAAATTGGTTTTCTTAACAAATGTTCAACAGGGTGTGGGCCTTTAAAATTAAATTCTGGTTCTAACACAATTACTGAGTTTGTGAAGGGTTCCCTCAAGTGAATACTCGTTTGTTTTTTTTAAGATAAAATTGTTTCATATATGATTGTTTATTAACAGAGGTCAAGAAGCGTAATATATGCTTATTGTTCACTTAAATACAGGATCTCTCAGTCCGAAACAGGCCTTCCATCAGACCACAGAGGCCCCCTGCCTTATGTGGAAAAGTACTCGTCTTAGGTCTTCCGGAGAAAGAGTCCCCCCCCACCCCACACTGAACCTGGCACCGCCGCCATATAAGTGAAATAATCTTGAATGGGGCGAAAACATCAATCAACCAATCAGTTAAATAGAAGACACTTCATCTTACATTCCCGAAAACCGCCGAACCTCGGGAACCCGATGTCCATTATTATCCATCCAATACAAGGCTGACGGGAGTGAATCTCCACAATTGGCTTGGCAAATCAGGTATGCCCTTTGACCTTCATTGTAATTGGCCGCTTCCGAGCGTAAAATGGTCAGTTCACAAGTTCGTCTCCATTCGGCAATGTTAGAGCCGAGAAGTTCCCATGGAGGTCCTGTAACCAAAATATAATATTTATGTTAAACTCATGGTATATTCAAAACTGTAGTCCCTGAGCGCATTATATGGAAAATAGTCCCATTTCGTGTAAATGGCGTACATCATTCATACGAACGGACGAGCCAATAAGGTAAGACAACCAACCAACCCATTTCGAGTTACAAAATACGTCACGACATTTTAACATATCTGCCCTCTTATTGGATGGAAAAAAGCTCAATACATTTTGACGTGTCATTGGGGGTTTGGTTACATCCGAGGCTATGGAAATGATATGCATTGGTGGCACAAGGATAAGTGATTTATCAATCGCACCTCTGCATACTAGCTGAGTTCGGCGTATATCATCAATCAATCTGCATACTAGAAAGTAATTCAGAACAAAAACAAGACACGTGACAAGCATTGTGAAAGTTTGCATATGCTGTTTTGGTAATTTAAAACTAGCTTAAGCTGCAGAAACATTTTGGCCGATTTTTAATTTGATTTTATAAACAATATTCCTTTACTCCCGAGAAATTTCGGTCTAAAGCCAACTGGTATTATATGACTGGTAATGTTGCTGATGGCCCTTAGCGAATCGGATACCAATTTAACAATTCAAAGGTTATTATCATGAAATCGAAAGTGAGAATAAAACGGAATATTACATGATCCAATGATATGCAACATTCGATGTCATAAACAATTTAAGCCACACAGTGTGTTTGTATGGTTCATGTATACTTGTGAAAAATTGAAAACATCAGATTATATTTCTCCAAGTTATGGAGCAAAAGAGTAAATATTACATAATCATATATGGCTGACATGTTACTCAACTTACATGTATGGTGCCATAAATAGTTTGCGATACACCTATTGTCCAGCTTGTATCAAGACTGTCAAAGTTATAGAGCAAAATGGGAATATGACATAACAATTTTGAAAACAATGTCGGTTGGTATGGTATGTAATGTGAAAGAATTTAAAACATCAGATCACATCTGTTTAAGGTATGTAGAGAAAGAGTTAATATTGCATAATCCAATATGGCTGCCATACTACACAATGTATGATGTCAAAAATAGTTCGCGACACACCTACCCATAAGGCATATAATCCAAATTGCCAAGATGGAATCAATTACACTTTGGAAGTTATGGAGCAGAAGGGAATATTACATAATCCAATATAACTTCCCATTATGTAACAAGTGATGTCAAAAATAGTTCGCAAAACACCTTCTACTCATAAGACATATACTCAGAAAAAGTTGCCAAGATGGAATCATAACTTTGGAAGGGAAAGCGGACTGCCGGAAAGAAGGATAACAGTATAGCAATACAAATGGAGATCTGTGAATGCTCCAAAGCGGAAGTAGGTCAAGGCTGATGCCTTCTGAAGAGATGCGAGTCTATGCCCTGTCAACGTAAATGTTTATTAAGGCGGTTACGTTGGATTGAAAGTTCGTGCACAATGGAACAATTAACGACTGCCTAAAAGAACGTTAAACACTTGACAGCCGCGTAAGTTTGACATACTCCTTCTTCATGATCCATACTATCCCCCTGTAGTGGTAAATTTTCTATACTTTGCCTATTTGATGAGAAATTTGCGCCGCCGTAATTTGGGCGGGATGGAAAAGAAAATATCCCTTATTAATATGGCGAATGGTCTGTGATGGACGGTAAATTCATGGCATAGCCCAGATTTTTCGGAAAAAGAAACAAGTACATTGGTTAGGTTTAAAGGCTTTTTGATAGTTGACAAGATAGCGAATTTAAGCGAGTTTATTAGCAGTAACATACCTACAATTAAACATAGCAATAAAATACGTCCAGTTGTGTCCAAAACTGTCGTCTGTATTTCTCGAGTTAGGCCGTAAACTAGGTCAACCGCCAGCTGGTCTACATTACATTATCATGATTTTACCCGCGATTATGCATATTTTCCATATTTTTCGTAATTACACCACCTTTCGCGTGTACAAACTGCCATGAATAACGTATTCCACGTCAGTCAGAACCCCATTCGGCTACCTTCGCTCGCTACCGGTCGGCTTTGACACGTCTCGGACAGTCTGCGCTTTTTATACGGTAACTTGTTGATCCACTGAATAGCTTAGCATAACGCAATAGCAAGGTAACTCCGAATAAATGCAACAAACGCATATTTACAATCTCAATATTTAGGGATTGGGGTCATTGGAAAACTAAATGATTGGCGTTGGAGTAAGGAAAATGCATACAAATTTACATAGCAGTTTATATAACATATATGTATGAACACACGGGCACAGGGAAAATCTTCTTGTCTGAAATACATACAGTTGTACATGGTAAAGTATGAACAAAAATTGGCTTTGAAAAGTAAACAAAATTTAGGTAACCGGCACGAATGGTCATTATTTAGGCTAGTCCGGGTTTCTGTCTCCAAAATGACTATTTTTTTATATACTGACGGTCGTATTTTGGAGTCAGGGTTCATTGCAATTAAAAAGCCGGAGTTGGCTGCCCGCTCCGAAGCGGGCAGTATGTGGTCCGATTTAGACAAAGAAATAGCAATATAACCTACTCAAATCGTGTTTAAACGGTCATAATCGCGTTCATGGGTAATTTCGCTACCTAGCAGTGCCTGATATGGACGAGCAGAATCGGCCAGTAAACATTATTCTTCCCCTGAATTTACTGTTGCCTTCTCCGATCTCAAACTCTCAGCCATTGATGACGTCACACTGTTTGGTGGTTTTTCAGCTTTTAAACGTTAAATTCACTTGACAAAAGTCTAAATTATTCTTGAATGTCGAAATGACACTATTTGAGTTAGATACATTGTTATTTACTGTCTACATCTGACCGCAAACTGCCCGATCAGAAGCGTGCAGTCTACTCCGACTTTTTGATTGCAATGAGCCTGCAATGAGACTCCAAAATACGGCCGTCAGTATAAAAAAAATAGTAATTTTGAAGTCAGAAACCCGGACTATATTTAGGCATAATTTAGTTCTAAACACCATTTTTATGTACTTTCTCGAGACAAGTAGCACTTAAAAAACTTTTGGCGAAAAAAAACCGATGTCTAAATTCTTCGAGCGGAAAATATTAACATTTTGGCAGACGTTTTGAATTACTTCTCATGCGGCTGTAAATTCGGGTGTGGATCAATCTGAGTTAAGAAATCCCGCTGCTCCATATTGAAGGAACTGGCCGATTCGGCTGTAAACCTAGATATCTTGTTGTGAGACGATTTTGTTTTCGTTGTTCTGCGTGCAGAATGAACATAAGAAACACGCTTGGGTGAGGAGTAAAATCGCCGTGCTTGTGTTCTAACAGAATGCACCTGTTGCAATACACTGTAAAAAGTCGAAACGGCAACATGTTTTGCAATAAACCTGCGTGTTTAATGTGAAACACCCATGTGTTTTAAAATAAACCTTACCGCTTTGCGAGACACACTCGGATGTTTAACATAACCTTTTAGACGAAACGCGCATGTTTTAGGGACAACATGTTTTTATCAATTTAAATGTAATATTATGGAGAATAAGTTCTCGCTTACTGAGTATTTGGAAAAATGCGTGAACTTTGATGGCTATTTTTCATGACGCGAATAATACAATAGATATTTGAAAACAGAGCGTTTTACCTCACAATTTAAGTTCTTTTCGAACAGCCAGGCCTTTGATGCAGAATTTTACGTACCTTTTGAAGATTATTCCTTTTTTAAATGAAGGCATAAACAAGTGTCGTGTAAAAGGTTTGGTTAAGGCCTTTATTAAATATATTTTGTTTGAATTCAATTTGTTCATTCCTCTCACCTCTTCTTAAAATGCGCCCGTTTTTATCTCAACAGTCGTCGGATACTTGTCCGTTTTACCATAAACACACGCATTGGCTAGAAGTAAAACACTAGTGTTTAAAAATAAATTCTAGTGTTTTTGTAACAGTTGTATGTAGGTCACCAGATTTTTGGCGCTCTGTTGTCGTCCTGTTCATCCAAAAGACAGAACGCGGTACGCCATCTTGGTTGGAAAAAGGTAAGCTGTGTTGCTGATTTTTGTCTTCGAAATTGATTGCGATAAGGGGCATTTATGTCATTTAAACTGTACTGATAAACGCTGTTCATACGTTTTCAAACAAAATTGCATATTAACTTCATTTCTGTATTTTTTTTTTGTGGAAATTTGACAATAGAAGTAAACAACTTTGGCGTCAAGCAGTTTTCCATTATTATTGAATATGGTATGCTATCAGTTTCTTTCTTCTTTTTTTTTTCTCTTTTCAGCAAGGCATTTCAGCATTCAGGATCTGTCCGGATGTGTAGTCTTTGATTATTTGCAGCTATTAAGGAATCAACCTACATTTTCATTACAAATTCTGGCCTATACTCTAAAGCTTGGGAATTATCTTGTGCGCAGTGTAAAACATCGATCAATCTAACTACGGATGTGTACTGAATTTGGAACTGTGAACAAATGCAACTAACTCATGTCAGTGACGGTGATGTTGTTTAAACAAGGAGAACTTACCAGGATATGTATTCGTTGTTGGATTTAAACTACAGGATTTTCTTGTTAAAACACAAGGCTCATAACGTATAGTGTTGAATATTATCCTTTATTTTGTTGCCAGTGTAAGCTATATTCCTCTTTTCATGTTATCATTTTATTGTGTAATTATTTGTCTATAATATATCTTTTAAGATTTTAATTTAATTATGTTCATAGTTTTGTTCTTTATATTTATTTTCACTTTTTGAAAATCAACTTCTTGATATTTAGTTTCAAAATATTACCGAATGTTTATATTTTGGAAAGACTACATACTTGAGATTGTACGTCTATTCCTATAGTGTAAACACCAGTGTTTCGTGTTAAACGCGTTGTCCACTTAAACGCGTTGATAAAGTGTGTCTAGAAGGCGTTTTTAACCCGTTCAATTAAAAATGGTCGTGTGTTTTATCAAAAACAGCCGTGTGTTTTATCAAAAACAGCCGTGTGTTTTAAAAGAAACGTACGTGTTTTACCGGCTATAAACACTAGTGACATCATAAAAACACGTTTTAACCGTTACATGTTGATAAAGTGTGTCTAAATGCCGTTTTTATTTACACATGTTTAAGGGTTTCTAGTTTTTACAGTGTAGTTTCCCAGACTTCATCAACTGACAGGTCTCTGGAACTTTGCCAGACAAGTTACTACGTCAAAACGAGTTCAGTGTTCTCAATTCGAGGCTATTGTTTGTGGCAGACCTAAGTGACCAACTTGGTATAAATAACTCAAGGTCCCGACTTCGACACGCATTAATGAGCAATGTGTTGTGGGTTCGAATCCCGCAAGGCGTCGAGGGCTATGCTCATTTCGATTTATATGGTACAATAAAAATATATATACATTGATGATGTATTGGTCCTATAAGGGGCCTATCGGCCGGCAGGAGAAGCCAAGTTGAAGGTTGCCATTTTGACTCCAATACATTTTAAGTGGCATGAGCTGCCAGAATTCGCAATTTCAATTCTGTCTAGACAATCAGAGGGATGGGCGTTCAACGAAAAACTAAATGATTGACGTTGGAATAAGGAAAAGCCGTACAGTAGGCTATGTGGTCTTTGCGAGTCGAAATAGTGTTCAAAAAGCAAACAAAATTTAAATATCCTGGACGAACATTCATACATTTTACGGCTAAAATAGCTCAAAACATTACTTTAACAGACATTACCGAGACTAGTACCTCAATAAGCTTCATATTTGTATTTCTGGAGAAAAATAACGGAAATGTCAAAATTTGCTTTTAACACGAAAATATCAGCATTTTGGCAGCTCATGCCACTTTTAATAGAGAGCCGACTCAACCTGAAAGTACCTATTTATGTAGGGAAGATCTAAATTTTTCATGTGACAAATCGCAAAATTTCGCTCACTGTTCGTTTTGATAAACATTGAAAAAATGTAGACGTTCCACCTGCCAAATGGAAGATCAATTATTGATATCTGCTTAATTTATTAAAAACTGATACATTTATGCCATTAAATGTAATTGATGCTAACCTGGGATTTTATAAAAGATATACTATACCCCAGTGCTGGCGAACAGGTAAACACTGGAGGAAGTTTATGACCTACTTTCAGTCCTATTTTCGATATCATCTCCGTCTGCTTTCGGAAGTACACCGAGATAACAGGCAAGAAAGCCCTTTTACATTGCTGGTTTATTTTCTCTGCAGTAAACAAGATATATTTCACCAATCTAAAACTTTAGCTCCGCTTCAAGCATCGAGTAGACCATACATAAACAAATTGAGGTTAACTTTGGGTGAAGACCTACGACGTGTATAATTTTTGCTTCGAGTAGTATACCGCCATATCGTATTCCTAGAAGTCAATTGAGGTCATCTAGCAATCTGAAGTTTTTGACCTTTGATTTAAAATAAATGTGATGGCCTTAAACGGCTTCTGTAATTTTACCAACCATTTATAGTTGTATACGAATGGAATCAATCCTCTAGTCAAATAGTGGCACCATTTAAGCATCTATAGAGCCTTGAAGCTTCCGAGGCCTGGGTGGCCATTGGACCCGGGCCTCTTTACCTGGCATAGGGCCTACTCAGATGCTCGGTGAGTCCTGTTTTTGATTCTCTGTGGAATTTTGACGGTTATGAGATAACCGAAAATTGAATTAAGTGGAATGAAAACCCAAACATCTTGAAATAGAACAATTTGAACTTCTACCCTGCACAAACCCTTCATCCGATCTCTAAGGGAAAACTTAAAAAAGTTGGAAAAATTTCACAATTTCTGAGTGGATTTTTCACGCGATCGCAGAATGTTGAAGAGTTGCCAGTTACTCGCCCAAGGTCGGGAGTTTCATCTGGGCAAAGAGTTCGGTTTCCTTCCCTACTAAACCCGGCAACGCCGCCATCTGTGTGAAATAATCTTGAGTGCGGCGTAAAACATCAATCAATCAATCAATCAACCCTTCATCCCAAGATTTTTTTGTTTTTGTAAGGGCCCGTATTAGTATCTACGCTATCGAAGTTTCGAATTGCTTTTCTCTTTTCCAAATTTTTGGCAGTTAATTTTTCTTAGAAATAATTTTGAATCTGGGGAGTGCGGTCATGACCTATTTTCTGTCCAGGCTTCCATAGCATCTCATTCTGCCCTGCCAAGAGACTCGGAAGTACTGAGATAACATACAACAGAGACGGGTTTATTTTTCCTACTTGCACTAAAAAAGATATATGACTGCAGCCTGAAAGTTCAGATCTACTCGAGGATCAAGTAATCCAAACGTAAACAAAAGAAGCATAGCTGTAGCTGTTAACGAAATCTTCTTGGTATATATTTATGAACACTAAAACACACGCGCACAGGGAGAATCTTATTGACTAAAATAACCATGGGGACAAGTAACTTGCTAGTTGTGTTAAAAGAGAGAGCATGTCATCTAGACCTTTATACACAGACATCGGCTGCTGCAACAAACCAAAACCCACATTGCAATAGGTTGAAAATAGGTAGTAAATTTGTTTTCTTTTTTTCTGAAATACTTTGCTATATATTGACAAAATTGTACGGATCTTCAGCTCTAGAAAGAATTAGGGTAAACTGGAATTGAAAAAAATATGATAATGGGAAAAGAAAAATGTTTATGTGAAGACCTAAACCCCGTACATGGACGGTCTTGATACCAACGACAAAACGTGTCTATGTAATGACCTAAAACCAATACATGGGCGGTCTTGATACCAACGACAAAACGTGTCTATGTAATGACCTAAAACCAATACATGGGCGGTCTTGATACCAACAACAAAACGTGTCTATGTAATGACCTAAAACCAATACATAGACGGTCTTGATACCAACAACAAAACGTGTCTATGCAATGACCTAAACCCTATACATGGACGGTCTTGATACCAACAACAAAACGTGTCTATGCGATGACCTAAAACCCATACATGGACGGTCTTGATACCAACAACAAAACGTGTCTATGTAATGACCTAAAACCCATACATGGACGGTCTTGATACCAACAACAAAACGTGTTTATGCAATGACCTAAAACCTATACATGGACGGTCTTGATACCAACAACAAAACGTGTCTATGTAATGACCAAACCCATACATGAACGGTCTTGATACCAACAACAAAACGTGTCTATGTAATGACCAAACCCATATAGCTCTACAATGACCTAAAACTTATTTTCAAAAAATATATTGTAGTTTTCATTCATTCAATCATTTTTGCATTCACTGAAATGACATAAATATACCGAGTAAACCAAAAAAAAGAACAAAAAAGAATAGCGGGAATAAAGTTCTGAAAAATCGGTGTATGTAAACTGTTACGCTGAATATTAGAGAGGGTTGGTTAATAAAGGTTGAAAAGTAAATTAACCATTTTAGAAATTTTGCTCATCTGTACGACCCCAAACCACTTAATGTTAAATTCCGCAAAATCTGACAGCGCTGTTTTTGCTTCTAATAACTAACACATATCGTGATGCGAGATTGGTGTATAAAGATGTTACAACATCACTGGTTGTCAAACGACTGTTAGACAGGAAAACGGGAGACAGACCGCGCAATACATAACGTTACTAGTTTCCGTCCAGACTCGGGACGTGACAATAGAGATGCGAGATACAGCGGATATAGCACTTATAAACTCGTGAAGAACACTCTAGAAAGTGTGATTCTCCTCTCAAATGACATAATGTTACAAGCTTTTTTTGAGAAAAGACAAAAAGAATGATCAGATAAACTTTAAATACAGGTTTTGTTTGCTTAAAGTGGCATGAACTGCCAAAATTCAAACTTTTTTCATAATTTCTGATCGTCACAACAGTAAGAGGCTTAAAAGGCCATCGAAAAACTAAATGATTGGCGTTGTAATGTGGAAAATCTATATATTATGTGGCCTGTACGAACCGAAAATGTGTTCGAAAAGTAAGCAAAATCTAAATCACCGCGACGACCATTCATCCATTCTAAGCCTAAGTTAGTTCAAAACAATACTTTATCGTACATTCTCGAGACTAGAAGCACCAAAAATCTAGAAAAGTTTCAGACTGTTAGTTTAATTCGGTTAAGCCCCAACAGTCTTTTCTGTAAATGATTTTGTAACCAAACAACAATTGTTATAACTTCACCGTCGAAAGTAAAACTTAACGTTTGTTTCACGAGATGAAGATAGGATATGAGGTATAGAAAATCTTGAAAAGTTTCGAACTGTAAGTTTAATTCGGTTACGTTACAATGCATATTAGCTATTTTTTGTATAACCAACCAACAATTGTTATAACTTTAGAGCCAAAAGCAAAGATTTCACGATATGAATATACGATATCAGAGGAGAAGAAACTCCTTAAAGTGGCATGAGCTGCCGAAATTCACACTTTTTTCATAATTTCTAATCGTCACGACAGTAAGAGGCTTTGAAGGCCATCGAAAAACTAAATGATTGGCGTTGGAATGAGGAAAATCCATACAGTATGTGCCCTGTACGAACCGAAAACATGTTCAAAAAGTAGCAAAATTTAAATAACCGGGACGACCATTCATTCATTCTAAGTCAAAGTTAGTTCAAAACAATACTTTATCGTATATTTTTGAGACTAGAAGTACTAAAAAGCTTCTGAATTATACGTCTTGAGAAAAATAGCCGATAATTTCAACATTCTGTGTTTACGTCAAAATATCAACATTTTGGCAGCTCATGCCCCTTTAAAAGCGTCGAACTGTTTGTGTAATTTGTTTCTTCTATATTTATTCACCACTTTAAATTGACAGGAGCTGCGAATATTCACACTCTTGTTTCCAAGACAACACAATTATTTGAGGTTCTTCTAAAAACTAAATGATTGGCGATAGAACAAGAAAAATACATTACACTGTGGCCATAACAACTGAAATAGTGGTCTAAAAGTAAATAAAATTGCGGCATCAAAATCAATTAATCGAAAGGAACGCCAACTGAAACAAATCGCGAAGGGTAAGTAACCTCTTCAAGAACGGCTCTGTTCCAATCATAGGCATGTGGATATGTCCAGTTCAAAGAATATATTTATAAAATCTTAGTGGATTTTCACTCGATCGTCCTGCAAGGCTGCAAGGTAAGAATTGGAACCAAATATATTGCGTGCAAATTATGAACCAAATAACCAAATATATTTTTGAACACTAAAACACACAGGTACAGGGAAAATCTTCTTGTCTAAACTAGCCAAGTTTCTGTGTTAAAAAGAGGTATATCATTTAGACAATTTATACCCAATCATAAGTTGTTGTAATAAACTAAACCCATGATATTTCATTATGTTGATGACAGAAGCTTGAACTTTAAGTCAGTAGAATTTTCTGGAACATTTTGTAATACATTGACAATGCTTACGGATCTTCAGCTAAGGCAAGAACATCGGTAGACTGAAATTGAACGCCCATATGATCATGAGAAAAGAAAGTGAAAATTGATAGGTCACTTAAATCCATGTCTTGTTTTTTACATAAAGCAGTGAAAAGTTAATTTCTACTAAAATGGAAGGAAACCTAAATAATGGAAATGAGATTTCGAAACCAGGCCCATAACGTCTTTAAAACAGAGAATGGTGTTATCTTTGAATGTGGCTTACTTGGAAACCGAACTCAAGCAATGGTATGATACATGTACCTTAAAATATTAGAGTGGACCAGCATAAAATCTTTTGAATAAAATATCCCCGGAGACAATCATTACACATGTACGGAGACAAACTATTCTAATGACAGCATGTATGTAGACAAACTATTCTAAGAGCTACATGTATGAGGACAAATTTTCTAATAACAACATGTACGAGGAAAAACTATTTTAACAACAACATGTACGGAGACAAACTATTTTAACAACAACATGTACGTAGACAAACTATTCTAACAGCTACATGTATGATGACAAACTTTTCTAACAACAACATGTACGAAGACCAACTATTCTAACAACAACATGTATGGAGACAAACTATTCTAACAACAACATGTACGTAGACAAACTATTCTAACAGCTACATGTATGAGGACAAACTATCCTAACAACTACATGTACGGAGACAAACTATTCTAACAACAACATGTACGGAGACAAACTATTCTAACAACAACATGTACGGAGACCAACTATTCTAACAACAACATGTACGGAGACAAACTATTCTAACAACAACATGTACGGAGACAAACTATTCTAACAACAACATGTACATAGACAAACTACTCCAACAGCTACCTGTACGGAGACAAACTATTCTAACAACAACATGTACGGAGACAAACTGTCCTAACAACTACATGTACGGAGACAAACTATCCTAACAACTACATGTACGGAGACAAACTACATGTATCCTAACAACTACATGTATGAGGACAAACTATCCTAACAACTACATGTACGGAGACAAACTATCCTAACAACTACATGTACGGAGACAAACTATTTTAACAACAACATGTACGGAGACAAACTATTCTAACAACAACATGTTCGGAGACAAACTATTCTAACAACAACATGTACGGAGACCAACTATTCCAACAACAACATGTACGGAGACAAACTATTCTAACAACAACATGTACGGAGACAAACTATTCTAACAACAACATGTACGGAGACCAACTATTCTAACAACAACATGTACGGAGACAAACTATTCTAACAACAACATGTACGGAGACAAACTATTTTAACAACAACATGTACATAGACAAACTACTCCAACAGCTACCTGTACGGAGACAAACTATTCTAACAGCAACATGTACGGAGACAAACTATCCTAACAACTACATGTACGGAGACAAACTATTCTAACAACAACATGTACATAGACAAACTACTCCAACAGCTACCTGTACGGAGACAAACTATTCTAACAACAACATGTACGGAGACAAACTATCCTAACAACTACATGTATGGAGACAAACTATTCGATCAACTTCAGAGAGTCGTTGAATTGTGCAATAACGGTCATGTAGCAGACAGGCCTGCTTATTGATCGCTAAAGGATAAGAACATCTTTTCGCTTTCTGAAATGATAGTTAAAACGTTGTTAAAATCCTTTACCCAGTATAACCATGTAGTTTGTCGTTTGGGCTACACTTGCCAGTAAAGTAGGCTCACTAAACTTTTTACACAACAGACCGTTCAAAGTTTACATTGGAAAACCGTCTATTTAATTATAAACATATTAAGGAAACAGCAAGCTACCGGCGTTGACAAATGACATCCGACTATTTGGAACAATTTCAACGCGGGAGAGCTGGCAGATAAGCTACCGGTTATGACGTATGTTTTACTCTAGATTCGACCGGCTGTTGTGGGCAAAACGTTCTGCGACTTAAACGTTCTGCGGGGACAAACAGACAAGTAAAAGCCGTCTGTCATGAGTAGATTATTATGCTGACACAAACGGAGAGCAGACGTGGCTAAGGTTTGACAGCCATCACTTAATTACCCCCGACAGCCGACCATCAAGAACAACATCTGTTTGCTTCGTCCTTATGGCCTACCAAGCAGGGCTACTGTGTGTAGTCTAACAAAAGACCCCCATCTCATACAGTATACTTACTCATTGCTTACACTACTATTAACCTATTTTCTCCGGGTGAATATGTAGTTATTTCATTTCTTTATGAAAATATAAAGATATCTTTTTATGTAAATAGTCAAAATTGTAATGGAGACTTTTTCTAACATTTTACATACATAGGCTAATATAAAAACAAATAATTAACAACTTTTTGTAGACAATGCATTGTACAAAAAAAACGCACGCTTTCCACGGTTGTCGATTTTTTCAATACTGGTTACTCTTGATTCTCGTGTGCTTTTTGTTAGTTATTTTTTTAATTACCAATTTTTCAACAATGAAACTTTATTTTTAGATTAAGACATTTTTAAGAAACTGGTTTTAATATCCTTTTAAATATTAAACTATATTAATCTCCTTGGCGTATATAATTTTTTTGTCACTTAGACAACATATTTTTCTCGATTGTGAAAAATAAAAAAATGTTTTCTTTTCAAATTAATGTATTCTGTTAGGTCCCTAGTTTTAATGGAGAATAGAAAAGTAGTATATTTATAACATATAGGTTGCGGAATCAATCGGAACGGAATATACTGTCCCAGCTAAGATATAACGTAGTACAAAAGATACACATGTGCGGCTAAACGGAATAGTGTGTTCTTGTTTGGTTATGATTAGACTAAGCAAATTAAACAAATTAAAACTTAAAATATAAATACTTACGATAGCACTGCACAGTACTTGTTAAGGTGAGCAAGAAAAACACACAGAATTCACAAAACTCCATTTCCGTTGGACACAAAGTAAAAAGGTAGGTAGGCAAGGTTTTCTCCTTGTAGTAGTGTAAAGTCGTGGACAAGAGGAAACTTTAAGTCACTCTTGAGACCGACATTTCCAAAAACATCTCCTTTCACAAGAAGGATTTTGTTGGAGAACTCTTGATTCCTTTGTTCCTAGTAGCTTAACTTCGAATAAGTTGTTCCTAGAGATAGAAGGATAGGGTTGAGGGTTTGGCCAGCTGTATGGCTATCTCTCACACACGCTGGAAACGAAGATGCCTGTAGCTTTCCTCTCGTGTTAAGAACTTCGTCTAGGATTTTGTCAATTTGAGGAAGCTAAACACAGAAAAGCTGTGAAATTCGAGCCACTAGTTTTTACCAGAGACTCTCGGGTACCGGATATAAAATTGGGCTAGGACATGACCCACTACTATAGCTAGGAACATTTAGTATCTACAGCTCTTGTACAATTAGTCCGGGTTTCTGACTCCAAAATGACGTTTTTATATGTAATACTGACGAACGTATTCTGCAATCAAAACCGATTATTTTAAAATTAGAACAATCTCCATCTCGAATCTAGCTAAAGTTAGTGAGTCTTTGATTATTTAGGATTGCTATTGATACCAAATTATGCTGTCACTTTTATCAAATTAATTGATATTGATTGATTGATGTTTTACGCCGCGCTCAAGAATATTTCTTGTATATGGTGGGGAGGAAACGGGGCGCTTTGCCACGAAGAAATCCCGGCGAGTACCTGGCAACTATTTCACAAACGCCATCGAATGAAAAATCCACCCAGGAAATTTAAATCCTTTTAGTTGGTCTGGGTGGGATTCGAACCTTCGCCGGATCGATGGAAGGCATCTGTGGGACTAAATGACTTTCACTTTGCCGACTGAACTACCAAGTTTCCCCTTGTTTACTTGAAGGAACTTGAAAGATATACATGTATTTCGATTTGAGCACTCGCGACGTTGAAGCATTATAGCAAGTTTGGTTTAGTTAATCTCCTTGGGTTAATTTAAGACACAAATATTGACAAATGTTATGCTGCCGCGCTTTATTATTTGTAAAGAGCCTACAAATATTACTCTTATTTTTAGAAGATGCTTAGTTTTGAATCGTTATCGAAACATTGGCAAATTAGCTCGGACTATCAGCCTATGGTCGACTGTGGACAATTAGATCGACGGTGGACAATTAGGTCGACGGTGGACAATTAGGTCGACGGTGGACAATTAAGTCGACGGTGGACAATTAGGTCGACTGTGGACAATTAGGTCGACGGTGGACAATAAAGTCGACAGGGGACAATTAAGTCGACGGTGGACAATTATGTCGATGGTGGACAATTAAGTCGATGGTGGACAATTACGTCGACGGTGGACAATTACGTCGGCGGTGGACAATTAAGTCGACGGTGGACAATTAAGTCGACGGTGGACAATTACGTCGGCGGTGGACAATTGAGCCGAAAAAATAAAAAGCCAAACACAGACTACCAATCGGCAAATAAGACTAAGCGCTTCATGTGACGTATATATAGTTTATACACATTAAACCACACGGGCACAGGGAAAATCGTTTTAACTAAAATGACGTATATAGTACGTACACACTCAAAAATGCTTTTCAATGAAACGGGACAGGGTTGTTCTCTCGAAGATAATGAATTTGAGCGAGGTTGGAAATTAAAGCTTTGATTACTTATTTTTAATAAAAAAAGACGTGTTTCTGTCAATTTTACGAACAGATTATTAAGAGTCATTGACGATTCCGATTTTTAAAAATCCAGACAAATTGAAAATGTTAAAGCTCATAGTAATAAAGGCTTTCTCGCCAATCATGGTATACGCTATTTCATCCATTTAACTAAGGGAAACATTTGTTTATTTCCCTTCCCAGAAATAATCTTTGGCATATGAAAGTTGATCCTATATTTGCATTTATAAGTTGGTAGACCAAAATGGTTCACCAGTTGCGCTTTAAAGCTGTACATCTATGTACTAGGCCTACTGACATTTAGAAGTTGAAAACTAATTAATTTCTTGTAAGTTGGTAAATGCTGCATTACCTGCAGTTAGAAAGTTTTTAATGGTTTGTAAATGATTTATTTACAGCTTTTAAAACATTTTACTAGCAATTAGATGCTTATAAAATGCTTGCGCTGATAACTTGTAAATGATGCATTATTTGAATGTTAAAGTAGGAAACTGGTGCATTATTTGAATGTTACAGTTGGAAACTGGTGCATCATTTGAATGTTACAGTTGGAAACTGGTGCATCATTTGAATGTTACAGTTGGAAACTGGTGCATCATTTGAATGTTAAAGTAGGAAACTGGTGCATTATTTGAATGTTACAGTTGGAAACTGGTGCATCATTTGAATGTTACAGTTGGAAACTGGTGCATCATTTAAATGTTACAGTTGGAAACTGGTGCATCATTCGAATGTTACAGTTGGAAACTGGTGCATCATTTGAATGTTACAGTTGGAAACTGGTGCATCATTTGAATGTTACAGTTGGAAACTGGTGCATCATTTGAATGTTACAGTTGGAAACTGGTGCATCATTTGAATGTTACAGTTGGAAACTGGTGCATCATTTGAATGTTACAGTTGGAAACTGGTGCATCATTTGAATGTTACAGTTGGAAACTGGTGCATCATTTGAATGTTACAGTTGGAAACTGGTGCATCATTTAAATGTTACAGTTGGAAACTGGTGCATCATTTAAATGTTACAGTTGGAAACTGGTGCATCATTTGAATGTTACAGTTGGAAACTGGTGCATCATTTGAATGTTACAGTTGGAAACTGGTGCATCATTTAAATGTTACAGTTGGAAACTGGTGCATCATTTAAATGTTACAGTTGGAAACTGGTGCATCATTTGAATGTTACAGTTAGAAACTGGTGCATCATTTGAATGTTACAGTTGGAAACTGGTGCATCATTTGAATGTTACAGTTGGAAACTGGTGCATCATTTGAATGTAAAAGTTGAAATCTGGTGCTTATTTAAATGTAAAAGTTGAAAACGGATGCATCATTTAAATGTAAAAGTTGAAAACTGGTGCTTATTTAAATGTGAAAGTTGGAAAATAGTACATCATTTAAATGTAAAAGTTGAAATCTGGTGCATCATTTAAATGTAAAAGTTGAAATCTGGTGCATCATTTAAATGTAAAAGTTGAAAACTGGTGCTTATTTAAATGTGAAAGTTGAAAAATAGTGCATCATTTAAATGTTAAAGTTGAAAACTGGTGCATCATTTAAATGTTAAAGTTGAAAACTGGTGCTTATTTAAATGTAAAACTTGGAAAGTGGTGCATCATTTAAATGTTAAAGTTGAAAACTGGTGCTTATTTAAATGTTAAAGTTGGAAAATAGTACATTATTTAAATGTAAAAGTTGAAAATTTGTGCATTATTTAAATGTAAAAGTTGGAAAATAGTACATTATTTAAATGCAGAAGTTTGAAACTGGTGCCTTATTTGAATGTGAAAGTTGGAAACTAGTGCTTATTTAAATGTGAAAGTTGAAAACGGATGCATCATTTAAATGTAAAAGTTGAAAACTGGTGCTTATTTAAATGTGAAAGTTGGAAAATAGTACATCATTTAAATGTAAAAGTTGAAAACTGGTGCATCATTTAAATGTAAAAGTTGAAAACTGGTGCTTATTTAAATGTGAAAGTTGGAAAATAGTACATCATTTAAATGTAAAAGTTGAAAACTGGTACATCATTTAAATGTAAAAGTTGAAAACTGGTGCATCATTTAAATGTAAAAGTTGAAATCTGGTGCATCATTTAAATGTAAAAGTTGAAAACTGGTGCTTATTTAAATGTTAAAGTTGGAAAATAGTACATTATTTAAATGTAAAAGTTGAAAATTTGTGCATTATTTGAATGTAAAAGTTGGAAAGTGGTGCCTTATTTAAATGTTAAAGTTGAAAACTGGTGCATCATTTAAATGTTAAAGTTGAAATCTGGTGCTTATTTAAATGTAAAACTTGGAAAGTGGTGCATCATTTAAATGTTAAAGTTGAAAACTGGTGCTTATTTAAATGTTAAAGTTGGAAAATAGTACATTATTTAAATGTAAAAGTTGAAAATTTGTGCATTATTTGAATGTAAAAGTTGGAAAGTGGTGCCTTATTTAAATGTTAAAGTTGAAAACTGGTGCATCATTTAAATGTTAAAGTTGAAATCTGGTGCTTATTTAAATGTAAAACTTGGAAAGTGGTGCATCATTTAAATGTTAAAGTTGAAAACTGGTGCTTATTTAAATGTTAAAGTTGGAAAATAGTACATTATTTAAATGTAAAAGTTGAAAATTTGTGCATTACTTAAATGTAAAAGTTGGAAAATAGTACATTATTTAAATGCAGAAGTTTGAAACTGGTGCCTTATTTGAATGTGAAAGTTGGAAACTAGTGCCTTATTTGAATATAAAAGTCGAATATAAAAGTGTGCTACATTGGTAACACACGTACAGTACTCGCAGAGACGCTGAATAATTGTACTGGAAAGGGCAGATTAGAATCTAGACTGAGAGTTTTCCAACGATAAACCAAGAAGCTCTTATCCTAGTCTGACTCTCCATCAACTATGTTACTTAAGTCACGTAATGCCGTACAGAATACTTAATTGGCACACTGACACAGTTCAAGACATACGCACATGGTGCACCAATCGTGATGACGCGAGCCAAGTTAAAATCCTCATGAACCCCGTTCCGTGTTTCCACCAAGGTAAAATACGGCATGGGCTACATGAAGATTTTAACTTGGCTCGAGAAGATAAGGATGACGCGCCTATCTTTGTGCAACCAAGTACTAACAAGTAGTAAGTCTTGGAATGCCTATACATAGATAGCCACGAAACTCACAACTGATGGTGCAATAGTCCATTTTCCATTTCTCCCTTTGGCGTTTCTATAGCAACTTTTGCATATTTAGAAACCAACGTGTTGTGATATTGAATTGTGTACGTTTTTAGGATAAATCTATTTGTAATTCGCTGAAGCAAAGTAATGGGAAATTGAATTTTAGGCCCACTGGATAGAAAAATCGAAAATGTACTCTTCTTTTTGAAAGATTATGACTGAATATCTTGACTATTTAAACTGCGTTTTAACTCCCAGAAACGACAAGCGAGATATACTAGTATATGATATGCCAAAACCCCGAGAAATTCAAACAAATTATATTATCGGAGTTTTTGTTTTTCTCCAAAGAACTAGAAACATTTTCGTTGACCTTCAGATTGTATAAGGGGCCTCTGTGGCCTAGTGGACTAGGGTGATCGTCAGACCTTGCATCGAAAACGATTGCTGTTGAAATAAGGAATCTCCATACAGTCTTTGGACTGCACTTGTAGTGTATTTATAAGTAATACTATTACTGTAATCCGTCTTCCGTTTATTGTTCAAGTCCATCATTTTGTGTTACCGTTCCCTTTTCTGTGTTATACGGCAGCAGGTCACAGTTTCATTTTCCTTCTTTTCTCATTTGCGGTAATGTTAATGTCTGCTCTCACAGCACCTTCTCTAACTTTCGTTGAACCAAGTCCTTCGGTGTGGGCCTTGAACAGTCCTTTGGCAGTATTTTAAGCACAATTTTTTCATAGGTTGAAGGCAGAAATTTTAAACTACGACCAGAAAATGCGGGTAGGGGTCACTTTGCACATACTCCGCCGCATGTAAACAAACCAAAGCACGCCTAACTACCAGATCTCCATCCCTCTGAAATGGTCCCATTCCACTTCTAAAATCATTTCTAGACAGTAACTCAACCCCTGTCCTTTCATAAAAACTACAAAAATGCCCAGAAAAAAATGCAGGGGGCCAGGAAAAAATAATTAAAAAAAACACACAAAAATATCTGGAACTTCTTTCGTCCCTAGGAAAATCCTGTATCAATATGGTAAAATACAAGCACTTCATGTTTACCTTTCAATTGGCATGGTTGTTAATCAATTTATTAGATCTAAATCCACAAACATCACATTGGCGACGAGGCTAATCGAACTCAAAATGAGCAAGTTAGGACACATTGAGGAGTTTTCTTTGGATTCCAATGACTTTGAAGGCTATGTTGAGCAATTTTTTATTGCAAATGACGTGACCGTTGAAAATGACGCAAAACGCGTGGCTATCTTCATTTCTGTTATGGGAGCAAAAACTAATTCGTTGCTGAAGGACCTCTTAGCACCCGATAAACCTGCAGAAGTCATTTTCTGTACTTGTTGCTCATCTCAAAGCTCATTTGTCACCTAAGAAACTGACTATAGTCGAAGGCCACACCGACCAGTTCTCGCCAACGGAGGGAAGCGTGGAAGTCACAAAATATAAGAAGGGAAATGCAATATTGTGTCACAGATGTAATGCCACGTCACATCATCACACACAATGTCCGTTTATCAATGCTACCTGACATAAGTGTGATAAGTACGGACATATTTCACCTGCTTGCACGGCACTAACATGAGGCAATAATCCGTCCAAGAAACCATTTAAACCAAAGAAAAGGTACAACAACAAAGATACAAATAAAACTGTGCATCAAGTGACTGATAAATCTGACGATTATGATGTGTTGTCGGTCTTTTCTGTTGGATCAATTACAGCACGTGACAGTTTGGAAGTTTCTGTGGAAATTGAGGGAAAGAGTGTGAAAATGGAGGTAGACACTGGTGCTGGCGTATCACTGCTTCCCATGAATATATATGAAAATAACTTCTCTCATGTTAGGGGCAGTATTAATGCAAAAGTATCCTAAATAACGTAAGATTTCGTATGGGTAACTTCTTTCTGTCTTTCTCCGAAGACTGTTTTAAAAGCATAAATTGCAATACATCGACATGTCATATATATGTCATAGAAAGACAGAAACGTCATCATTAAATAAACCTAGAAGTGTGTTACCCATACGAAAATGTTACGTTATTTATCTACACCACCTTCTAAATGCCACTAAAGACAGTCAAAAGTATCATGATGGTTCAGAAAGACCAATGGCGTTTGCATCAAGGTCACTCAACCAAGCTGAGAAAAATTATTCTCAAATTGAGAAAGAGGGCCTTAGTATCATTTTCGGAGTGACAAAATTCCGAATGTACTTGTTTGGTCGACAGTTTACCTTTAACAATAAGGTGAAGAATTGCTTATGGATAACAACTTCTTGGTTTAATTGGTGACGATGTTTCGATGTAGTTCTTACGTCGTTATCAAGTCAATGACATTGCCAGGTAAACAGGAAGCAACAGTTAAAAAAACTTCCAATTTGGGCCTCTTATGAAAAATGGACGATACCTTAACGATCAATATCAACATTTTGGCTGCTCATGCCTCTTTAATGGGTCGCCGTCGTTCAAAGATTAATTTTGTCTACTTTGTTTTGGTTGGGGTTTTTTTTGTCACGAAATGTATTAAATTGTAATATGTATATTAGAGCTAGTTTTTGTTCCATTTTTGTCTGGAAAAATATATAGGCTTTAATAGTAGGCCTACCCATGTACTTAAAGTTGCCAAAAGCTGCCAAAATGTTGATATTTTGATGTTAAAACAGAATGTTGGAATTATTGGCTATTTTTCTCAAGACGTATGATTCAAAAGCTTTTTAGTGCTTCAAGTTTCCATAATATACGATAAAGTATTGTTTTGAACTAAACTTGGCTTAGAATGAATGAATGGTCGTCCCGGTTATTTAAATTTTGCTTACTTTTCGAACACGTTTTCGGTTCGTATAGGGCACTTACTGTATGGATTTTCCTCATTCCAACGACAATCATTTAGTTTTTAGGTGGCCTTCAAAGCCACGTACTGTCATGACGATCAACAATTATGAGAAAAGTGTGAATTTCGGCAGCTCATGTCACTTTCAAAAGACCTCTGAGGAGGAGGATTACAGATTTTTATAAAATGCTCACATTATGTCTTACCATAATGGGAAGGTGTCAAGATAATCAAGGTAACCTTCTCTCTCTGGTACATGTAGGTCGTTCAATGGCAGATATCTAATAATTACTATTTAGGAGATATACGTTACTTTTCTCCGACGATTTAGGACTTGTTATCTTCTATAGTCTTTATGATACGGCCGTCAGTATTAACAAAGTCCTTTTGGAGTCAGAAACCGATACGGCCGTCGGTATAAAAAGTCATTTTGGAGCGAGAAACCGATACCGCCGTCAGGATAAAAAAAAATTATTTTGGAGCCAGAAACCGATACGGCCGTCGGTATAAAAAATCTGTTTGGAGTCAGAAACCGATTCGGTCGTCAGTACTAAAAAGTCATTTTGGATTCAGAAACCGATACGACCGTCAGGATAAAAAAAGTCATTTTGGAGTCAGAAATCTATTCGGCCGTCAGGATCCAGAAACCGATACGGCCGTCAGTATAAAAAGTCATTTTGGAGTGAGAAACCGATACGGCCGTCAGGATAAAAAGTCATTTTGGAGTGAAAAACCGATACGGCCGTCAGGATAAAAAAAACATTTTGGAGTCAGAAACCGATACGGCCGTCAGTATTAAAAAATCATTTTGGAGTCAGAAACCGATAGGCCTACGGCCGTCAGTAGGCCTATTAAAAGGTCATTTTGGAGTGAGAAACCGATACGGCCGTCAGGATGAAAAAGTCATTTTGGAGTCAGAAACGTGTTTGGCCGTCAGTATAAAAAAGTCATTTTGGAGTCAGAAACCGATACGGCCGTCAGTATTGAAAAGTCATTTTGGAGTCAGAAACCTATTCGGCCGTCGGTATAAAAAAAATCGGTTTGGAGTCAGAAACCGATTCGGTCGTCAGTACTAAAAAGTCATTTTGGATTCAGAAACCGATACGGCCGTCTGGATAAAAAAAAAGTCATTTTGGAGTCAGAAATCTATTCGGCCGTCAGGATCCAGAAACCGATACGGCCGTCAGTATAAAAAGTCATTTTGGAGTCAGAAACCGATACGGCCGTCAGGATAAAAAGTCATTTTGGAGTGAGAAACCGATACGGCCGTCAGTATAAGTAGTCATTTTCGAACGAGAAACCGATACGGCCGTCAGGATAAAAAAAATAATTTTGGAGTCAGAAACCGATACGGCCGTCAGTATAAAAAGTCATTTTGGAGTAAGAAACCGATACGGCCGTCAGGAAAAAAAAAAATAAATTGTGAGCCAGAAACCGATAGGCCGTCAGTATAAAAAGTCATTTTGGAGCGAGAAACCGATACGGCCGTCAGGATGAAAAAAAGTCATTTTGGAGTCAGAAACCTATTCGGCAGTCAGTATTAAAAAACCATTTTGGATCCAGAAACCGATACGGCCGTCAGCATAAAAAGTCATTTTGGAGCGAGAAACCGATACGACCGTCAGGAGGAAAAAAAGTCATTTTGGAGTCAGAAAAGGGTCGGCCGTCAGTATAAAAAAATCATTTTGGAGCGAGAAACCGATACGGCCGTCGATCAGTATTAAAAAGTCATTTGGAATTAGAAACCGATACGGCCACCAGGGGCCGGTTGTTCAAAAGAAAATTAGCTTAACGGCAGGTTAAATGACGTGGCGTAACAAAGAAATTCCTTTGTGACGCGACGTCATATAACCTGCCGTTAAGCTAACGGCGCTTTGAACAACCCACCCTAGGCCTATTAAAAGAGTAATTTTGGAGTCGGAAAACGAAAAGACCGTCAGTATATAATAAAAAAAAGTCATTTTGGATTTAGAAACCCATACGGCTGTAAGTATAAAAAAAATAGAAATCATTTTGGAGTCAGAAACCGATACGACAGTCTTAAAAAGAGGCCATTCTGGAGTCAGAAACCCGGTCTTGTTATCTCCTAAATATAAAGTTATATACGTACATTTGTAATATAGAAGATTGTTTTTTTTTTTTTTGTTTTTTTTTTTTCTTTCACCTGAACAGGAGGTTTTTACGGAAACATGGTTTTGAGACGAGAGATTTTGTATGTCGAAGAAAATCAAGCGTGTATCATAGAATCATAACGCCAACTGTCAAATCACAAGGGAAACATTTTCACCGCGGTGGGAATGTTTCCACCGCGGAGGGAATGTTTCCACCGCGGTGAAAAGGTTTCCATCGTGGAGAAAAGGTTCTCACCGCGGAGAAAAAGGTTTCCACCACGGAGAAAAGGTTTCCACCGCGGAGAAAAGGTTTCCACAGTGGAAAAAAAGGTTCTCACAACAGAGAAAAGGTTCTCCCTTTGCGTCGTGGACGGGTATACACTACACTTTTTTTCTCTGCGACGCGGGGCGATTTTCCAGTCGGGTCGGGTCGCTGCAAAACTCTCAGTGTATACCGGGCTTTATGATACACGTTTTTTTCTCAACCTTTGGATAGAAATTACAATGCTGTTAATGAAATAATGTTAAAGACGGAAAAAACACTGGAAAAGTCAAAATTCCACCCATGGCACTATATAATACCAGAAGTCTATGAATGTTCATAGACTTCTGATAATACTAATAGGCCTCCATAACTTTGTACGGCTTATGATCTCCTAAATTCTGGAGATATTATTAACTCTAGATGAGAAGAAAACACCTTTTTTTACGCTTTCGTACCCGAGGGTATTTTAATCCACAATCGCTGTTCCGAATGTTTGAGATCGTTCGTGAGCAAGATATTTAAAAATTAAACCACACTCGTACGTTTATTGTTGCAAAGTTGTAAACAAGAAAACGTGGAAGGAAGAAGACTGGCCGTCTGGGTCAGGGTGTGTTTCTACTTCCAGTATTTATGACTGATCACAGAACCAGGACTGATTATCAATGGCTACCACAGGCTCTCATAAAAACCTTCGCCGCGGTAAGAAAAACAAAATAATGATACGATTACAGTTTGAGAATGAGCAAGGTTGTTCTAGCGATGTCCTCGAAAACTGGACCATGGTCAACTGAATGTGGGTTATCTTACCTGTTCCATATTGAGTTACACCACTAGTGACGCGAAACAATGGTGTAGAGGGGAGGGGGGGGGGGGGGGTGTAGAAGAAGTTAAGACATGCTTTTTTACCAACGCTCAAAACACAGGAAATATATGCATTTTCCATTTTATTGACACGACAGAATAAGGTTAGGTTTTGAAATCTTTTATTGACAATGCTAAAGACGGACTTAGGGTTTAGGGACCGGGTTTATTGACAGAAAAGGGTTAGGTTTAGCCATGTTTATTTACAAAACCGAAGGATCCTCTTGGATTCGTCCAAATACATCAGTGCACATCAAAGGGTATATAAATATGAAATGCGTGTAGGCCTACATCGCAGTTCAGGTAACACATATAAATTTAATACCTCTAACGCTGTGTTGGAAGTTAGTCTAGTGGAAAGATGCTACTGTCTAATTTAGTGCACATGTGATTCTGCGCAGCTTCAGATTGGAAAGGTAGGGGTTTGAGACCCGTTGAGTGCAGATTTAAATAGAAAAAAAATAATCTATCAACTTGGGTATTTTGCACTGAAGGGATTTGTCTACCGTAAGACGTTAGATGGTGCTGCTGTATACAGCAAGAAGATAGGATGAAAGAAACAGTTGACGCTTCCAAACGTCCCCGTATACTACTTTTGTATACTCCTGAAATATCCAAGCTCATTATAGACGGTTTAGTCAAGAACCAATGAATGCAAGCCAATTAAAAACTTTCCCACGGCTGCTCCGCCCACATTGGTTCACCATGTATTCTTTACCATTCCCACAATCTTTTATGAGTTATAAAGAAGTCTGATGTAGGAATCGTCCATACCGAGGAGTTACAATAATATTTTCATGTCTTGTAATTTAAGCATCATTTCCACCTTGCATTTCAAATTCGTACACCGAATATGTAATATCACCATAAGTTTGGTAAATTGAACTACATTATTCGCTGCACAAAAGTTGTGATAATGCATGCATTGTACAACATGCCATGACCTTTACTGGAAAAAAACAACCAAGCGTTCAAGCAAAATGAGCCAATTCCAATAGCTCACCATGGATACATTTTTAAAAGGTCATAACTTGTTTCTTACAGAATAAGGCAGCAGGTTTTGTAAAAACATTTAATGCTCCAAAAATGAAACTGACAGCAAATCTATGGATGGACAGAGGTTGATTTCCCTGCAAAATTTGTCTTTAAATTAATCGATCGGAATATAGGCATACAGCCATAAGGTCATAAAAAGAGCATAGAAAATGCATGCAATTATTTCTCTTGTTTTGAGCTTCGGTCAAAAATGCATTTCTTACCTCATTATCTAGGTCTAATTAGAAACTTGTCTCCATGGTTATTTTAGACAAGAAGATTTTCCCTGTGCCCGTGTGTTTTGGTGTTCTTAAATATCTATATATCCTATATACCTTACACCTTCGCTTCGCATGACTAAAATATTCCAAATCCCATTAATGGCTCTGGAAGAGAACTAGAAAAATGGAAAATAAATCAAACCTAATAAAAATTACAACTTGAACTGAAATCATCCCCCCAAAAAACTTTAAGTATACTTTTGAGGCATACTTTTCACGTTATTTACAATCTTAACAAAGTTACATATTCCCATTTGAAGCCATGCTACATGGCATGTATTTATCACCCATAAGTATGCAAATAGCTGGGATGTCCAAATCAGAGTATTCATTCTTTGCAGTTGCAGAGGATTTCTAAAGACCTTATATTCTAAAAATTGTTCTTGGACTTGTGGGCTCTTGCAGTGTGTCTAGAGGGGAGTGGGGGGGGGGGGGGGATGGTTCAACAAAATACTGTATATGTAAAACAAAAAAAATTTAATTGACTGGTAGGCCGCTGGCGGTAGATCAATTCTCAGCCAGAAATGTAAGAAAAGGAGTAATTTCTGGGGATTCATTTGAGTTCAGTTACATTCTGGGCAGTAAGCGTTCAACTGCAAGCTCTGGAGCTTCTTTAAAATTTCTGCTTAGTTGCAACTACATGTAAAAGTAAACAAATCAGCTGGAAAGGAATTTAAAAAACACTGATCTGCACAATATCATTATGTGCACAATATCATTATGTGCACAACATCATTATGTGCACAATATCATTATGTGCACAATATCATTATGTGCACAATATCATTATGTGCACAATATCATTATGTGCACAATAGGGTTTTCCATGCCTACCAAAATGTTGGGGTTCACCGGACCCCCATCAGATAGAAAGTAGGGCCCATTTACATTATGTGGGGTCCAATGAGTGTCTAAGTATATGTTATTGTATAATATGTTGCTGTTTATTTGCATCCCATGGGACCCTTCTCATTGCAAATTTGGGGTCCAAGTGAGAAAATGAGGGTTAAAGATGCAGGTTTTAAGGGTCCGGTAAATCTCTGTCTGATATTAAAATGTCAGATTTCTTTTAATCTGTAATTTTCCTTTACAATAATTCTGTAATAACCCTCACATTGTTTATGAATGGTTTGATATTTGATTTCAGTGGCCATTGTGCTAATCTTCATTTGGTTATTGACATTACTCTATCTCTGGTGTTATCGATGGTCAAGAAAATTTCCCTGGTCAGAGGCAGGTAAGTACAGGTAGCTGTAGAAGCATACACATCTACCAAATCCCTCTTCATAAGAAGAAAACTTTAAAATTGGCCTGACAGATTTCCGAGAATTTCCTCAATAGCTGGACAATTTGATGACAACGTAACTCTCGCATCACATGATTGCGGGGTTTTGAAAAGTCTGTTGACAGAGAATAGTTATCCCACCCTTTTAATGGTGGTTTAATGTGTGGCGCTTCCTGACTGGCAAGTACATGTAAGTAACACAGGAAAAAGACACGTTCGAGTGCGGCTAGATCACCCTGTGGAAGAATTGTTCAAAGGTCAGTGGTATCTTTCTGGCATAGCCCAAATTCTACCCACCAGACCTGGCAATATAGCCATTTAAGTGAAATAATCTTTAGTACGGTGTAAAACACCAAACAATCAAGGTCGATCAGAGTTAAAATATGAATACTTTTTATGGGATGTTAATATTAAAATGGAAAAAGTTTTTAAAAAATATCAGGACTGATGGGTTTGAATAATTTTTCAAACTGGAAAACAAACCATTATTTTGGTCTTGAAAGAATTGTCCCTTTGTGCTACGCCATAGAAGTGTGACATCAAACATGAATCCATCAATCTATACCACAAAAATAAAGATTGGTTGATTGATTGGAGTTTTAATCACTCCCCAAAAATAAAGAAGCTTAGGAAAACTCCATGTAGTAAATATTTACACTGCCTTCTATTTCTTTAAATCAGTAGAATTTAGGCTTACTGATATCAAATAAGCTGAAAAAAATGCAAAGGCATCTCGATAAAAAACGTTAGGAATTGACGATCTCCGTATAATAAAAGGGTGATATATGTATATATATGTTTCATTTTTTTTAAATTCAGTACATAGTCAACTGGGCATGACCCAATTATAGACTACATATCATTACTATATACAAAAGAAAATCATAGAAAAAATGTGCGTTACATAACAAGTTCAAATTCGTCCTAGGGGCCTCCGTGGCTCAGTAAGTAGAGCGTTGGACGCTCAATCCGAACAGCCTACCACCAATGGGTGGTGGGTTCGAATCCCACTCAGTCAAAAAAAAATGTCAAATTTTCGGACTGGGCTTTCACTCGAACGACGTATGTGGGATGGTTGCCAGTTACCACCGGAAGATCGTAGGTTTCCTTCAGGCATAGAGCCCGGTTTCCGGGAACTGGCAACGCCGCCATATGAGTGAAATAATCTTGAGCATGGCGTAAAACACCAAACAATCAATTATATTTGTCATGCTGAATTTGGAAGATTTATTGAATTATCCTAACACAATTTTTTTTCTTACCTCATTTTTGTACAGGGATTTTGGACAGTGATATTTCACTAAGATTTAAAGGTTTACAAAATGCTACTGGTGAGATGGAGCAGGTGCATGTTGTTGTGGCGTCTGATAGTAATACGGTTTGTGGGATGATTGCACTGATACACAGCATACAGAAAAACAGCAAACATCAAGTATATTTTCATCTGATAACAAGTGAAGACATAGCTCAGCATGTACGGTAAGGATTGACCTTTATAACTTTATTCTCCTTATTTTTGGGATAACACTTTCTTGAAAAATGTCAGAAATTCTTCTACCGATTTTGGGTGACACCCGAAACGGGACGCAAACCTGGGCCCCGGAGTATGGCACCCATCGCCAGCACTAAATGCCGGCTGTCTTATCCATTCATACAGCCTACATTTAGTACCCCTCTGGTAATGCAATTGACATGGCTCCCATTGCTGAATGAATCGGGCGTCACCTAAAATTGGTAGAAGAATTTTTACCATTTTTCAAAAGAGAGTAATCCCCTCAAAAAAAAAAATGTTAAACTCACTTTCTTTATGACACTAACTAATTGAACTCCTTCATTCAGCAATGGGAGCTGTGTCAATTACGTTACCAGAGGGGTACTAAATGTCCGCTGAAGAATCTACCTGTCAAGGAGGCAGGTTGGCTGAGTGGATAAGGCAGCCGGCATTTAGTGTTGGTGATAGGTGCCACACTCTGGGACGCGGGTTTGATTCCCGTTTCGGGCGGTCCCCAAAATCGGTAGAAGAATTTCTGCCATTTTTCAAGAAAGTTTAATCCCAAAAAAAAAACGAGAGTATAGTGTTAAACTCACTTTCCAAATGACACTAACTGATTAAGCTTATTATAACTTTATTTACATAAATGGATTTCTGCCACCCTTTGTTCAAGCATATTTCGGTAACTTTAAAAAAAATACATAATTCAAGAAATTTTATCACTGCAGCAACAGAATAAAACTGCTTACGAAAGTATTTTATCTGCGGTTGATTTATGAATTCAAGGGCAATAATTCACCATATTCCCATGTGCAGTTTGAACTGTGTTACTGAGCGAGCATACTTTAATAGTTGAATGTAAAGGCAGCACAGCAGGTGGTTATAAGAACAAGGTAAACATTGGCAACACACACAACAAACAGGGCGGTTTTACTTTGGACTCTCATGGTCAGGGGAAAGACAGTTACCTATGATTGTCCCCACACCTTCCCACTGCTATGATTGTCCCCACACCTTCCCACTGCTATGATTGTCCCCACACCTTCCCACTGCTATGATTGTCCCCACACCTTCCCACTGCTATGATTGTCCCCACACCTTCCCACTGCTATGATTGTCCCCACACCTTCCCACTGCTATGATTGTCCCCACACCTTCCCACTGCTATGATTGTCCCCACACCTTCCCACTGCTATGATTGTCCCCACACCTTCCCACTGCTATGATTGTCTCCACACCTTCCCACTGCTATGATTGTCCCCACACCTTCCCACTGCTATGATTGTCCCCACACCTTCCCACTGCTATGATTGTCTCCCCACCTTCCCACTGCTATGATTGTCCCCACACCTTCCCACTGCTATGATTGTCCCCACACCTTCCCACTGCTATGATTGTCCCCACACCTTCCCACTGCTATGATTGTCCCCACACCTTCCCACTGCTATGATTGTCTCCACACCTTCCCACTGCTATGATTGTCTCCACACCTTCCCACTGCTATGATTGTCCCCACACCTTCCCACTGCTATGATTGTCTCCACACCTTCCCACTGCTATGATTGTCCCCACACCTTCCCACTGCTATGATTGTCCCCACACCTTCCCACTGCTATGATTGTCCCCACACCTTCCCACTGCTATGATTGTCTCCACACCTTCCCACTGCTATGATTGTCCCCACACCTTCCCACTGCTATGATTGTCCCCACACCTTCCCACTGCTATGATTGTCCCCACACCTTCCCACTGCTATGATTGTCTCCACACCTTCCCACTGCTATGATTGTCCCCACACCTTCCCACTGCTATGATTGTCCCCACACCTTCCCACTGCTATGATTGTCCCCACACCTTCCCACTGCTATGATTGTCTCCACACCTTCCCACTGCTATGATTGTCCCCACACCTTCCCACTGCTATGATTGTCCCCACACCTTCCCACTGCTATGATTGTCCCCACACCTTCCCACTGCTATGATTGTCCCCACACCTTCCCACTGCTATGATTGTCCCCACACCTTCCCACTGCTATGATTGTCTCCACACCTTCCCACTGCTATGATTGTCTCCACACCTTCCCACTGCTATGATTGTCCCCACACCTTCCCACTGCTATGATTGTCCCCACACCTTCCCACTGCTATGATTGTCCCCACACCTTCCCACTGCTATGATTGTCCCCACACCTTCCCACTGCTATGATTGTCCCCACACCTTCCCACTGCTATGATTGTCCCCACACCTTCCCACTGCTATGATTGTCCCCACACCTTCCCACTGCTATGATTGTCCCCACACCTTCCCACTGCTATGATTGTCCCCACACCTTCCCACTGCTATGATTGTCCCCACACCTTCCCACTGCTATGATTGTCTCCCCACCTTCCCACTGCTATGATTGTCCCCACACCTTCCCACTGCTATGATTGTCCCCACACCTTCCCACTGCTATGATTGTCTCCACACCTTCCCACTGCTATGATTGTCCCCACACCTTCCCACTGCTATGATTGTCCCCACACCTTCCCACTGCTATGATTGTCCCCACACCTTCCCACTGCTATGATTGTCTCCACACCTTCCCACTGCTATGATTGTCCCCACACCTTCCCACTGCTATGATTGTCCCCACACCTTCCCACTGCTATGATTGTCCCCACACCTTCCCACTGCTATGATTGTCCCCACACCTTCCCACTGCTATGATTGTCTCCCCACCTTCCCACTGCTATGATTGTCTCCACACCTTCCCACTGCTATGATTGTCCCCACACCTTCCCACTGCTATGATTGTCTCCCCACCTTCCCACTGCTATGATTGTCCCCACACCTTCCCACTGCTATGATTGTCTCCACACCTTCCCACTGCTATGATTGTCTCCCCACCTTCCCACTGCTATGATTGTCCCCACACCTTCCCACTGCTATGATTGTCCCCACACCTTCCCACTGCTATGATTGTCTCCCCACCTTCCCACTGCTATGATTGTCTCCACACCTTCCCACTGCTATGATTGTCCCCACACCTTCCCACTGCTATGATTGTCTCCCCACCTTCCCACTGCTATGATTGTCCCCACACCTTCCCACTGCTATGATTGTCCCCACACCTTCCCACTGCTATGATTGTCTCCACACCTTCCCACTGCTATGATTGTCCCCACACCTTCCCACTGCTATGATTGTCTCCACACCTTCCCACTGCTATGATTGTCCCCACACCTTCCCACTGCTATGATTGTCCCCACACCTTCCCACTGCTATGATTGTCCCCACACCTTCCCACTGCTATGATTGTCCCCACACCTTCCCACTGCTATGATTGTCCCCACACCTTCCCACTGCTATGATTGTCTCCCCACCTTCCCACTGCTATGATTGTCTCCACACCTTCCCACTGCTATGATTGTCCCCACACCTTCCCACTGCTATGATTGTCTCCCCACCTTCCCACTGCTATGATTGTCCCCACACCTTCCCACTGCTATGATTGTCTCCACACCTTCCCACTGCTATGATTGTCCCCACACCTTCCCACTGCTATGATTGTCCCCACACCTTCCCACTGCTATGATTGTCCCCACACCTTCCCACTGCTATGATTGTCTCCACACCTTCCCACTGCTATGATTGTCCCCACACCTTCCCACTGCTATGATTGTCCCCACACCTTCCCACTGCTATGATTGTCTCCACACCTTCCCACTGCTATGATTGTCCCCACACCTTCCCACTGCTATGATTGTCCCCACACCTTCCCACTGCTATGATTGTCCCCACACCTTCCCACTGCTATGATTGTCCCCACACCTTCCCACTGCTATGATTGTCCCCACACCTTCCCACTGCTATGATTGTCCCCACACCTTCCCACTGCTATGATTGTCCCCACACCTTCCCACTGCTATGATTGTCTCCACACCTTCCCACTGCTATGATTGTCTCCCCACCTTCCCACTGCTATGATTGTCTCCACACCTTCCCACTGCTATGATTGTCTCCCCACCTTCCCACTGCTATGATTGTCCCCACACCTTCCCACTGCGTGCTTGACAGTAAAATGTAAGAATCTTTTTAATCTAAAGTTTTTCCTTTTAACACAAATGTAAGACAGATAAACCAAACATTAAATTCATATTTCTCATTTATGATTTTGTATTTTCTAGATCATGGATTGAACAGACGATTTTACAGCACATAATTTATGAGCTGAAAGTTTTTCCTTCGTCCTGGGTGGATGGTAAAATTAAGATTCGAGGCGGGAGAACAGATCTTGCAAGTCCAGTAAGTTAGTTTTTTCGAAAGTGGAGCCTCTGCACCTCAGCCTTTCTCTAATTAGTTGGATTGATTGATTGGTGTTTTACGCCGCACTCAACATTATTTCACTTTTAATATATGGTGGCTTTGCCCAGAGGAAAACCCCCGACCTTCGGAGAGTACCTGGCAACTCTCCCACATACCAAATGGGTTGGAAATTGCCATACTAGTTAGTCCTAAAAATGTAACAATTTTCCAATCCGCCAAAAAAGTTTGTAACATATTTTCTGATTGGGTGACTTAGTAAGTATACCGATAAGTTTTCAAGCAAACTATAAAATCCTTCCATTGATCGGTCACTGATTTAAATTTCACCCAGTCCAAAGAAATAATCAAAATTTTCGAATTGGTTTTTCATTTGGAATGCACTAGAAGATTTGCATTTAACATGCCAAAAGGTCAGGTATGTCTTCTGTTTCCAACCCCACTAGCATACAAGAGAAACAAGATTCAGGGTGACACAAAACATCATTCAATCTCAACTCACTTAAAGTGGCATGAGCTGCCAAAATTCACACTTGTGTCATAATTTCTGATCGTCACGACAGCAAGAGGCTTTGAAGGCCATCGACAAACTAAATGATTGGAGTTGGAATGAGGAAATTCTGTACAGTATGTGTCCTATACCAACCGAAATAGTGTTCAAAATGTAAACAAAATTTAAATAACCGGGACGACCATTCATTCATTCTACGCCTAAGTTAGTTTAAAACAATACTTTATCGTACATACTCAAGACTAGAAGCACTAAAAAGCTTGTGAAGTATACATCTTGAGAAAAATAGCCATTAATTTCAACATTCTGTTTTAACGTCAAAATATTAACATTTTGACAGCTCATGCCACTTTTAAAAAAAATTGTAGTAAAACAGTTGCTCTGTCCGTAATAAGAAATCATATTTGCATATCTTTTTATACGCCGGCTCTTAAAGTGGGCGTATATTGGTATACCGTTGTCCGTCTGTCCGTCCGTCTGTCCGTCCCGGATTCGTGTCCGCTCCATAACTTAAAAGCTATTGCCTGAATTTATTTTTATCCCTTCTGATATATGTAGCTTATGGGTAGACAGTGTGTCGCGTACCAAAATTAAATTGAGGTCTTGATATTTGCGTCGACCAAAACAGTCACCGAGCCTTTTGGCATTCAGTAATTGAAAAAATGGCTTTTAATCTGTCTGTGGTTTCACAGTAGAGCTTTAATAATTGCATCCAAACATCTTTTTGATAACCATGATTTTATCTGTAATTAAATGAAATTACTGTTGTATGCCTATATGTAGTGTAGACACTTTTGCAAGTAGCTTTGGCAGCTGATTATGATAGGTAGGTGATGTGTCAAATACTATAATTCACCAAGCCCTAGTCTTTTTTAGGTGACTGAAAGATTATACCAGCCAAAATTCTGTTTAAAGCATGTTTTTAATATTGAATATGAAGATAGTGTGCTACAATGAATTTACCCTTATGAGTTTCTTAAACTCTTGTTTTCCTGATTTTCAGCTGAATTACGCCAGGTTTTATTTGCCTCAATTATTCCCTAACTTAAAGCGGGTTCTTTACATTGATGATGATTGCATTGTCCAAGGTAAGTGGGGCGTAAATGTTTTCACAAACGGCACCCTAGCCCCTTACATAGGGCTATAAACACAGACGTGGAATTAATTTTGTCCTTTGGTTGATCCTTTTTGATTGATTGATTGGTGTTTTACGCCGCGCTTAAGATTATTTCACTTATATGCAGTTTTATTGTGGGAGGAAACCGGGCTCTGTGCCCGGAGGAAACCCAGGATATTCCGCTGGTAACTGGCAACCATCCCACATAGGTCGTTCGAGTGAAAACCCAATCAGAAAATTTTCCAATTTTTGGACTGAGTGGGATTCGAACCCGCGACCCATTGGTGGAAGGCTGTTCGGATTGAGCGTCCAACGCTCTACCTACTGAGCCACTGAGGCCCCTGACCCTTTTTGAATTCGACTCCTCCTGAAGATTTTCCCCGCTTTATCACTTGTTATCAGGCCAAACATATATAAAGATGAAAAAACTGGATTCTGTCAAAGTGTAATGGTGGTCATGCCTCAATAGAGAATGTCAAATACCTTTTTCTTTTTTTTTGGGTTTCTCTCTAACTTACCCATGTTTATCGTTTTATCGGAACTAAAACACACAGGCACAGGGAAAATTTTCCTGACTAAAATAACAATGGAGACAAGTTTCTAGTTGTGTTAAAACTACATGTAGTGCTGAAATACCAAAATAAACTATTCGTTTCAGCACTAGTTAAAAGGGGGTTTGTCATTAAGACCTTTTTAATTCAGATAGCTATAAGGCCTATGTAGGCCTACACTTAAAGTGAAGAAAAAAAAATGTAATTTTCTTTTCAGATTTTCTAAAAATGTTGTGCTTCTCTTTATCAAGATCGGAACCACAAAATTAAACTGACTATTAAGGTCTGTCATCAACCTAATGAAATATCAGGGGTTTTAGTTTATTACAACAACCTACATATACATGTATGATTGGGTATAAACGTCTAAATGATATACCCCTTTACAACACAATTAGAAACTTGTCTCCATTTTTATTTTATACAAGAAGATTTTCTCTGTACCCGTTTGCTTTAGTGTTCATAAATATATATATTTTTTCAGGTGACATTTATGAGTTGTTTACACTGAACCTCAAACCTGACCACATAGCAGCATTTTCTGATGATTGTCATTCAGGAACAAAACGTGCTACGGGCATGCTGGTAAGGGATGATAATTACACATCTAACTGGTGGGCTGTGGAAGGCTTTTCCTCTGTGACATAAAACGCCAATAAATCAATTAACCAATCAATCAATCAATCTAATTGATTTCCCGAGTCTTGATTACTTGACTGACTGATGTTTGGATTCATTAATTTAAGTTTTAAGCCGCATTCAATATTATTTCACTTATATGGTGGTGTTGTCAGTCCCACACAGGCCTCGGTGGTCCAGTGGGTTAGAGTGATTGTCCCTTAGTCCCACACAGCCCTTCCATTGATGCGGCACAGCTTCATGTCCCACTCAGATCGAATGAAAATTGGAGTGGATTTTTCGCTCGTATGTGGAAGAGTTGCCAGGTACTCCCCAAAGGTAAGGAGTTTCCTCTGGACAGTGGGCCTGGTTTACTCCCCCACTAAACCTGGCAACGCTGCCATATAAGGGAAATACTCTTGAGTGTAGTGTAAAACATCAATCAATCAATCAAACCAATTTCCCAAATTGCTTTTAGCCCTTCCATTATAGCATACTGGTGGTCACAAACTCCTTTCCAAACATGCAAACATGTGATTGGTTGTTAATTTATGTATTTGTAGAACAAGTATATGGATTACATTGACTTTAAAAACAACAAAGTGAAAGAAATGAAGATTGATCCGACGACATGTGCTTTTAACACGGGAGTGTTTGTCACAGATCTCAGTCTGTGGCCGAAGTACAATATCACTCAACAACTGGAATATTGGATAGTTCTGAACACTCAGTGAGTATTATTATATTTATCAACACGGGCACAGAGAAAATCTATTTGACTAAAATAACCACCTTTATAATTGTGTTAAAAAGAGTGTCATTTTTACCCAATCATAAGTTGCCAGTGCTGGAACTTCCCACTTGCCCTCATGCATTTTGCAAGTGGTTTGGTCTACGGGCAAGCAAGACCTGAAAAGTGTTTGCTCTCTTTGGCAATTTAATTTTGGACCAAGTATAGTATTGGATTTAAATGGTCTGATATTACTTTAATAAATGGACTAACAGGGCCTTCAGTTGGTCAAAACAAACAATGAATTTACTCGTGTGGGCGCTTCATGAGTTTGTCAATCTGGCCCTCCACCCTACTCCCAAAGTAACTATGGGGACGTTTTTTGATTCTTATGTGCTCTAAGTAAGCTGCAGTCTGTCATCATCAGTGAACTTACCAATGAACTATATGTGTGGAATGGAGGTCACGTGGTATTTGATATGCATTGAATGGCGCCATTACTATGAGATGATGCAATAGTGATCCAGATCAGTTATGCACGGGCGCTTCAACTATCAATGGTGGCACATTTTACAAAGTCTGATCCAAACCAGCCAATGAGACGTGCCCATTCCACACATATAGTTCATTAGATTTTAAACTGATGCTGATTGACTAATTTAAAATTTACTAATTGGTTACTTTACTAATTCAGTAATTCCCATGATGATGATTGCAGCTTGCTTTCGAAAATTTAAATATACATATTCTGAAGACTAATGGGCATGATTTTAGCTCTGTGTGTATAAGATAATCTAACAAGCGGGCCATTCCCAACAGGGCCTGGTAGCTCAGTTGGTAGAGCGGTAACCCTAAGTCATGAGTTCGATTCTCACCCTGGCCCGGAATTTTTTCCAGGTCAATCAGGGTCTTGAGTGGCATTTGACCTATAGTAAATTAATAAATAGATGTTTGTTTTCACATAGATTTGTGTTTCTTATTATGTCAATCAGTGTCGGTTAATTTATTATTTCAATTATGTGCTCTTACATGACCTAACATCATTCATGTTGTATGTTACAGAGAAGAAGTTTACGGTAATGAACGAGGTGGCGGAGGATCACAACCTCCCATGATGCTCGTCTTCCATAATAAATTCTCCAAAATCGACCCCATGTGGCATATCAGATTCCTCGGTTAGATATTATCATTCTTTATTATCCCATTTATAGGGGCATGAGCTGCCGCAATGTTGATATTTTGACGTTGAAACAGAATGTTGAAATTATCGGCTATTTTTCTCAAGACATATAATTCAGAAGCTTTTTAGTCTCGAGAATGTACGATAAAGTATTGTTTTGAACTAACTTTGGCTTAATGAATGGTCGTCCCGGTTATTTAAATTTTGTTTACTTTCGAACACTGTTCCGGTTCGTATAGGCATACTGTATGGATTTTCCTCATTCCAACGCCAATCATTATTAAAGTTTTTCCATGACCTTTAAAGCCTCTTACTGTCATGGCGATCAGAAATTATGAAAAAAATGTGGATTTTGGCAGCTCATGCCACTTTAAATAATAAATGTTATCCTATTTCTAACTGGTTATATCGTTGATAAAATCCAATTTGACCAATTATACCCGGCTGTATAAGAAAATTGAATTGATCGCTGTGAGTGACCCTGTTCAGTCGGACACAGGGTAGCGGCTTTGAATCTCACCTGGGCCTCAGTGGGTTAGAGTGATAGTCCCTCAATCTCACACAGGCCTCCCATCTATTCAGCGCAGGGTTTGAATCCAACTCAGACCAAATAAAGATTGAACAATTTCTGAGTGGATTTTTCAATCAATCACTGTATGTGGGAGAGTTACCAGGTATGCAATCAATCAATCAATCAAGTGAACCTCACTCAATCAGAAGAAAAATTTAACGAATTCTAAGTGGGGTTTTTTTCTTGGTTGCTGCATGTGGACACTTACATTGTGTACCAAGTACTCGCTGAAAGTCGGGGTTGCCTGTTGCCATGGAGCCTGTTTTCTACAAGTGTGGCCAAAACATCAATCAATGTTTACATGTTCGTAGCACAACAGGTTCATTACAGAGTCTTGGCCAATCAGCACTTGCTAAACAAAAGCTCAAGGTATATACAGCCGCCATGTTATTTCTCAGCTAGTGGAAGAGTGTAAGTGCCCAGAATTTAGATAAGCTCACCAGACTTGCATCCAATCAAAAGTCGATGTTCGATATACGGGTTGGAGTGGAGTAGTCTCGCAAGGTCAAACACGGAATGTGGCCATGGAGATTTTAACTTAAGAAGATGGACATTATTAAGCTATTGATCTATTGCATATTATTAGTTTTGTTTTGGGAGGTTTTACAATGCTAAATGTACGCCTTCCGTCATAAACATCACTCTGCCCTGAGTGTCCATCACTCTGCCCTGAGTGTCCATCACTCGGCCCTGAGTGTCCATCACTCGGCCCTGAGTGTCCATCACTCGGCCCTGAGTGTCCATCACTCGGCCCTGAGTGTCCATCACTCTGTCTTGAATGTCCATCACTCGGCCCTGAGTGTCCATCACTCGGCCCTGAGTGTCCATCACTCGGCCCTGAGTCTCCATCACTCGGCCCTGAGTGTCCATCACTCGGCCCTGAGTGTCCATCACTCGGCCCTGAGTCTCCATCACTCGGCCCTGAGTGTCCATCACTCGGCCCTGAGTGTCCATCACTCGGCCCTGAGTCTCCATCACTCGGCCCTGAGTGTCCATCACTCTGTCTTGAATGTCCATCACTCGGCCCTGAGTGTCCATCACTCGGCCCTGAGTGTCCATCACTCGGCCCTGAGTGTCCATCACTCGGCCCTGAGTGTCCATCACTCGGCCCTGAGTGTCCATCACTCGGCCCTGAGTGTCCATCACTCGGCCCTGAGTCTCCATCACTCGGCCCTGAGTCTCCATCACTCGGCCCTGAGTGTCCATCACTCGGCCCTGAGTGTCCATCACTCGGCCCTGAGTCTCCATCAATCGGCCCTGAGTGTCCATCACTCTGTCTTGAATGTCCATCACTCGGCCCTGAGTGTCCATCACTCGGCCCTGAGTGTCCATCACTCGGCCCTGAATGTCCCTCACTCTGCCCTGAGTGTCCATCACTCGGCCCTGAGTGTCCATCACTCTGTCTTGAATGTCCATCACTCGGCCCTGAGTGTCCATCACTCGGCCCTGAGTGTCCATCACTCGGCCCTGAATGTCCATCAATCTGCCCTGAGTGTCCATCACTCTGCCCTGAGTCTCCATCACTCGGCCCTGAGTGTCCATCACTCGGCCCTGAGTGTCGATCACTCGATCCTGAGTGTCCATCACTCGTCCCTGAGTGTCCATCACTCATCCTTGAGTGTCCATTACTCGGCCCTGAGTGTCCATTACTCGGCCCTGAGTGTCCATCACTCGACCCTGAGTGCCGATCACTCATCCCTGAGTTTCCATCACTCATCCTTGAGTGTCCATTACTCGGCCCTGAGTGTCCATCACTCGTCCCTGAGTTTCCATCACTCATCCTTGAGTGTCCATTACTCGGCCCTGAGTGTCCATCACTCGGCCTTGAGTGTCCATCACTCGGTCCTGAGTGTCCATCACTCTGCCCTGAGTGCCCATCACTCGACCCTGAATGTCCCTCACTCTGCCCTGAGTGTCCATCACTCTGCCCTGAGTGCCCATCACTTGGTCCTGAGTGTCCATCACTTGGCCCTGAGTGTCCATCACTCTGCCTTGAGTGTCCATCACTCGGCCCTGAGTGTCCATCACTCGGCCCTGAGTGTCCATCACTCTGCCCTGAGTGCCCATCATTTTGTCCTGAGTGTCCATTACTCGGCCTTGAGTGTCCATCACTCTGCCCTGAGTGCCCATCACTTGGTCCTGAGTGCCCATCACTTGGTCCTGAGTGTCCATCACTTGGCCCTGAGTGTCCATTACTCGGCCCTGAGTGTCCATCACTCGTCCCTGAGTGTCCATCACTCGGCCCTGAGTGTCCATTACTCGGCCCTGAGTGTCCATCACTCTGCCCTGAGTGCCCATCATTTTGTCCTGAGTGTCCATTACTCGGCCTTGAGTGTCCATCACTCGGTCCTGAGTGTCCATCACTCTGCCCTGAGTGCCCATCACTTGGTCCTGAGTGTCCATCACTTGGCCCTGAGTGTCCATCACTCTGCCTTGAGTGTCCATCACTCGGCCCTGAGTGTCCATCACTTGGCCCTGAGTGTCCATCACTCTGCCTTGAGTGTCCATCACTCGGCCCTGAGTGTCCATCACTCTGCCCTGAGTGCCCATCACTTGATCCTGAGTGTCCATTACTCGGCCTTGAGTGTCCATCACTCGGTCCTGAGTGTCCATCACTCTGCCCTGAGTGCCCATCACTTGGTCCTGAGTGTCCATCACTCGGCCTTGAGTGTCCATCACTCGGCCCTGAGTGTCCATCACTCTGCCCTGAGTGCCCATCACTTGGTCCTGAGTGTCCATCACTCGGCCCTGAGTGTCCATCACTCTGCCCTGAGTGCCCATCACTTGGTCCTGAGTGTCCATTACTCGGCCCTGAGTGTCCATCACTCGGCCCTGAGTGCCGATCACTCGACCCTGAGTGTCCATCACTCGGCCCTGAGTGTCCATCACTCGGCCCTGAGTGTCCATCACTCTGCCCTGAGTGCCCATCACTTGGTCCTGAGTGTCCATCACTCGGCCCTGAGTGTCCATCACTCTGCCCTGAGTGCCCATCACTTGATCCTGAGTGTCCATTACTCGGCCCTGAGTGTCCATCACTCGGCCCTGAGTGCCGATCACTCGACCCTGAGTGTCCATCACTCGGCCCTGAGTGTCCATCACTCGGCCCTGAATGTCCATCACTCTGCCCTGAATGTCCATCACTCGTCCCTGAGTGTCCATCACTCATCCTTGAGTGTCCATTACTCGGCCCTGAGTGTCCATCACTCGACCCTGAGTGCCGATCACTCATCCCTGAGTTTCCATCACTCATCCTTGAGTGTCCATTACTCGGCCCTGAGTGTCCATCACTCGTCCCTGAGTTTCCATCACTCATCCTTGAGTGTCCATTACTCGGCCCTGAGTGTCCATCACTCGGCCTCGAGTGTCCATCACTCATCCTTGAGTGTCCATTACTCGGCTCTGAGTGTCCATTACTCGGCCCTGAGTGTCCATCACTTGGCCCTGAGTGTCCATCACTCTGCCTTGAGTGTCCATCACTCGGCCCTGAGTGTCCATCACTCGGCCCTGAGTGTCCATTACTCGGCCCTGAGTGTCCATCACTTGGCCCTGAGTGTCCATCACTCTGCCTTGAGTGTCCATTACTCGGCCTTGAGTGTCCATCACTCGGCCTTGAGTGTCCATCACTCGGCCCTGAGTGTCCATCACTCTGCCCTGAGTGTCCATCACTCGGCCCTGAGTGTCCATCACTCGGCCCTGAGTGTCCATCACTCGACCCTGATTGCCCATCACTCGACCCTGAGTGCCCATCACTCGGCCTTGAGTGCCCATCACTCGGCCTTGAATGTTGATCACTCTTCGTTCTTTACACAGTGAAAGAAATAGTCAATAGCATCCCTGTAACAAGTCAGAACAAATAATTTGTTCTCTACATTTAGTCAGAACTTCATTTCACATTTCAAATTATTTGATTGTAATGTTTACTTTATTAGGCTGGACATCAGGGACCAGTTATTCTTCAAGTTTTATCAAATCTGCCAAACTGCTTCATTGGAACGGACATTTTAAACCTTGGGGGCGTGTTGCACAACACTCCGACGTCTGGGATCGTTACTTTGTTAAAGATCCGCTAAATAAATTTAAACCAGTCAGGAGAAACCTCGCCTAAAAGAAGAACAGATTTTCCTTCAACAAACTCAAATCTCACCGTCAGGGTGCTTTCCAGTTAAAGAAAGATTGCAGTTTGTTATACCAAATTGAACCAATGAGAGTTGTGAACAAACAAAAAAATTCAGTTTTTCGAACAATTTTAGTCATCAAAGAGAAATGATTTTTTATGGAAGAGAACAGATTATGTTTAAACAGATTTCAAGCACTGGGAACTGATATATTTGTTTTGGTTTATAGGGACACTCAAAATTATAGCTTCACCGATTGGTTGATGGTTCGAAATTGACTCAGACAAAAGGAAAAACCCTCACCTTATCTGGTGTTTTCTTAAAATTAGGGGTTTCTCCGTGGGCATAGAGCCTGGTTTCCCCCCCCCCCCCTCCCCCCCTCCACTAAACCCGGTGACGTTGTCATTTACATGGAAGTAAAATGATCTTTAAATTAATTAGTTAATTTATTTGGGGTGCGATATAAAATGTCCATCAAATCAGGCAAATAACTAATGATGATGCAACTTTTGATAGCCAGTGAATGAATTTCTCTTGCTGTGAATTTGCACATGGTTGTGTGTACGTATAGGAAACCTAGCATAATAATGAATTAGTACCATTATCCAGTATTTTGAGACACATATTTAACATAGAGTGGGGATTTTACAAAGTTCTTCTGAAAAACTGTCTCAATTTTCTCTCTTACCCATCAGCCTTGTTTTGCAATATATATAAATTGTTTATTGTGTACTGAAGCTTTAAAATATTTCACTGTAATCGACTTTTCCAAATGAAATTTAACTTTTCTGTTTAAAATTTAAGTTGAAGTGTTTTAAATGTTTTGAGAACAAAACATTATTTTAGACCTCAATGTGAATGTTATATTTGTTGTTAAAACTTCATTTGAATATTTTCAGTTCTTTTTTTTTTTAACAAATGTAAGCTTTGATGAGCTAGTCACAAAACTATACTTTTGACCTCCATTTAAATGTATTAAAGTGGCATGAGCTGCCAAAAATGCTAATAATTTTCTGTTTAAATTATTTTCACAAATAAGAAGCTTTGTAGCACGTGGGGCCTTTTTGAATTATTGGATAGTTTGGTTAGAGTGATCGCTCCTCAGTCAGACACAAGCCTTCCATCGATGGGGCGTGGGTTCGAATCCCACTCAGACCAAATAAAAAATTGAAAATTCCTGAGTTGATTTTGTGCTTGATTGCTGTATGTGGATTAGTTGCCAGGTACTCACCGAAGGTTGGGGTTTCCTCCCCACTAAACATAAGTGAAATAATCCTGGGTGAAGCGTAAAGCATCGATCAATCGACCCTAGCACTTCAGAATGTACATGTATGTTTAAGAATTTTTTTTTTAAGAAATGTTTCAAACTCTAACTTTTTGCCTAATGCAGTGTTTTATCTATTACCCCATAATGACGCTATATGACGCAATGCTCTGATTCATAGACAGTTAACCAGGTCAACCTTATTTTGTTCTAAATATTTATTTCAGAAAAGCAAAGACAATAAGTGAACAACATATTCATTTACATTCTTCGAAAGATTATCTTTAGTAAGTTATTTAAAAAAAAATTTTCATTAAAAAAAAATCAAATCAGGTCTTATATTAATTATGTCAAGGCGTCATATAGCGTCATTATGGGTTGACCCAGAGAACAGTTCATGGATACAAGCACGGCGTCAAATAGCGCCATTATGGGGTAAAGAGTTAAGACACCGGTATAGGTGTTGAAAGCTTGTGTTGTTCAAAAACAACCAACCAAGTGGTGATGTGTTAATTTTTTACCATTAATTTTTTTTATTTTGACTAACTTAGGCCAAAAATGATTGAACAATTATCTCGATATTTTTAAATTTTGTTTATTTTTCGAACAATATATTGAATTTATGAAGGAAAAAAAAAAATTTGGCAGCTCATGCTACTGAATTGATTTTTATACGCCCGACTTGAAAAGCGGGCTGTATTATGGTATCATCTCCGTCCGTCCGGCAGTCCGGAAGTCCGGCAGTCCGGCTGGCCGGCTGTCCGGCGTCCGCTGTCCCTTCCGCTCCATAACTTCTAAAGTTTTGATTCCATCTGCACAATTTTTTCTAAGTATATACCTTATGGGTAGAAGGTGTGTCGCAAACTATTTTTAACATCACTGGTTACATAATATGGGAGTTATATTGGATTATGTAATATTCCCTTCCGCTCCATAACTTCCAATGTTTTGATTCCATCTGCACAATTTTTTCTGAGTATATACCTTATGGGTGGAAGGTGTGTCGCGAACTATTTTTGACATCATACATTGCGTTATATGGCAGCCATATTGGGTTATGTAATATTTACTTTTTCTCTCCATAACTTTTATAACAAATATGATCCGATGTTTTCAAATCTTTCATGTTACATACCATATTAACAGACAGTGTGTAAAAAAATTGTTTATGATATCAACTATTGCAAATTATTGGATTATGTACATTCCCTTTTATTCTTACTTTCATTTTCATGAAAATAACCTTTAAATTATAAAATGGCTTCTACTTTTCCGATTCTCATCAAAAAAGGATTTTTTCAAATTGCAATAATGTGTCTAAATTGATTAAAACTATTCTTAAATCAATATATAACGTTTTAATCAAATGAAAAATACATATTAGGATTAAAGTTTTATCTACAGACCAAGAGATAAGTATCCCAGCTTTGGTTTATTTACCTTGTCAACTCTCAGTCTCTCTGGAGAGATTTATGGCTTTGGCCTACATAAAACAGTGGGTGACATTAGCAATGGACCCATAGCCAAATCTATTGTAAATCCATTTGGTCTATGATAAAATTAGAATAATAATGTAGATAAAAAATGTTATGAGAAAAATTGTCAAATCTACTTGAATTGGTGTGAGCTGCGAAATTGCCAATTAATTACATTTGTTTAAGTATGATTAGTAAATTATAAACAAGAATTGATGACTTGTACCGTGTACAAATCTTGTTAATAATAGTTGATCCAAATAGCCCATTTTAAATTTGATACAGATGGATTTTAATGGTTTTAGTGGCAAGATTTCATTTTGTTGACATAACATCACCTTTTACCAAGCTTCACATAATAAAACTGGCAACGCCGCCATATACATGTAAGTGAAATAATCTTGAGCGCAGCGTAAAACTCCAAACAATCAATCAATCAATCATTTACCAAGCTTCAACCTCTTCCCTCTGAATTTTGAAAATTAAATTCAAATAAATATGGAAGGATTTGTTTTGGTATGGCTGCAGTTACTTGTGCCTTTCCGGGCGTATTTTGGGTTTCCCGAAACTCTTGTTATTAAATTTTACTATCCCAACTAGGTACTAACTAGTACACGAACAAAAATGACAAGAAGATTTTCCTTGAGCCCGTGTATTTCAGTGTTCAAAAACAATAATGAGAAGGAAATACATGTGGTTCTTGGTTAATGTTCTGTCTCTGATACTTCAGAAATATTTTTTGATATATTTACATCCTAAAATGACTTATTTGCTTAAATCAAAATATTAGTTATTACGTTCAATTGGGATGTGGACTACGGTAAGATCTCCGCTAATTCAAGTACTCTAAAAAATTCAAGGGCCAGAAAAACATTAACAAAAGTACACTTAAAATTCAACTTTTTTCGTTGAGAGTCTTACCTCCTGGAGTGAGCAATCAGATAATCCTATAGAACGATCGCTGTTGTTGTTTTTATAGACCAAATGTGGCAAATAGCAATGTAATAATTTGTTTATTTTCACATCACTGGTCCTTGAATTAGCGGAGATCTTAACGTACATGTTGTCAATAAGTTCTTCATATCAATTATTTGATTTAAAATCATTGGAGATTACATTTGGGGTAAAATGGGGTAGGCCTACATGCTGAATCATTTTATGGACAATTGTAACCTTGAAACTGAGGGCCTCAGAGGTTCAGTCGTCCAGGCTGTCTCTCTGTCTGACCTGGGCTGGTTCAAATCTAACCCATTACAAAGCAAAACAACTTTCTGAGTGGGATTTTCCCTCGATCTTACTATGTGGCAGAGTAACAAGGTCAAAGGTCGGTGTTTTCAACGGGCAAAGCGCCTGATTAGAAAGTTTTAGGAGTCCTAATTTACGTTACTGTAGTTTTAATTATCAAAAGTATGATAATTAATATATGTCCTGCCTAATGAAATTGTTTGAAACATTGTTTGTTATTCATTATTTGTAACACATTTGGTTCCCACAATCTTATTGACTATCTCCTTCCAACATGTATCATTGACTTTTTGGAATGAACTTCCATACTTCCAAATTTATGGAAAAAAATCATTGTCAAACCCCACAATTAAAACTTACTTACTTATAATGTGAGTTTGTCGAGATTTTACCCCTGTAGTCTGAGGATGGAAAAATGTGACTTGCCAAGTTTATGGATTACTTTATATCAAGTGTAACTGGTTTTTTGTTCACCCCTAGATTGTTCACATCCCCTAAACTGTTCACATCCCTTACTTGTTGACATCCCCTAGATTGTTCACATCCCCTAAATTGTTCACATCCCCTAGATTGTTCACATCCCCTAGATTGTTCACATCCCCTAAATTGTTCACATCCCCTAAATTGTTCACATCCCCTAGATTGTTCACATCCCCTAGATTGTTCACATCCCCTAGATTGTTCACATCCCCTAGATTGTTCACATCCCCTAGATTGTTCACATCCCCTAGATTGTTCACATCCCCTAAATTGTTCACATCCCCTAGATTGTTCACATCCCCTAGATTGTTCACATCCCCTAGATTGTTCACATCCCCTAGATTGTTCACTTCCCCTTACTTCTTTACACCCCCCATATTGTTCACATCCCTCATGTTGTTCACATCCCGTATAGATTGCTCACATCTTCTTACTTGTCCCCCCCTCCCCGCCGTTCACATCCCTAAGATTGTTCACATCTCCTTACTTGCCCCCCCCCCCCCCCCCCCGCCGTTCACATCCCCCTAGATTGCACTGTAAATATAAGAAAACCACTTTCATTAAACACACTTATTTATATGTATCTTTTATTTAAAAGTTATCTAGTCAAATTAATTACCTTACCCTGTGATCACTATTTTCTTTATTACCCTTTGCGATGAAATAAACTACAGTGAATCTCATTCTAATATTTTCTGTTTGCCATTCAAGTGAAAAAGGTATGCCAATGGGACATTACTTTAGTAAAATATTGAGGCCTCAGGGGCTAGTTTCACACAGCAGTTGCCAATGGATACCATATGGATACAGGTCACAGTTTCTAACTTCCTAGGGACGAAAGAAGTTCCAGATATTTTGTGTGGTTTTTTATTATTTTTTCCTGGCCCCCTGCATTTTTTTCATGGGCATTTTTGTAGTTTCTATGAAAGGACAGGGGTTGAGTTACTGTCTAGAAATGATTTTAGAAGTGGAATGGGACCAGTTCAGGTGGATGGAGATCTGGTAGTTGGGCGTGCTTTGGTTTGTTTACATGCGGCGGAGTAGAACACTTAAGGTAAAATACATTATACTTCAACTTTAAGACAATATCTACCTGGTCCCAAAACAGGGTTTATTTATTTTTTATGACTTTCCTACAAGAAGCTATGGTTAATTATTCTCAGATGTCAAGGTGACTGGATGTCACTGAAACATGTGCACACCTGGTATGCTGAACTGCTATTGGTGTATTTAGGTCAAATAAACCAATCATATTGCCAGTTGCAAGGTGTGCACATGTTTCAGTGACATCCAGTCACCTTGACGCCTGAGAATAATTAACCATAGCTTCTTGTAGGAAAGTCATAAAAAATAAAAAAAACATATTTTGGGACCAGGTAGATATTGTCTTTAAGATGAAGTATAATGTATTTTACCATAAGTGTTCCCTTTAAAGAGATACGACTCCATGGCAACTGCGACTGATTGATCACACTCTGCGAAGGCTTCGTGAAACGGCCCCCAGGAGCTCAGTTAGCAGAGTGATAATCTCTTTGTCTGACAATGGGTCGCTAGTCTGAATCTCACTCAGTCCAAAGAAATTTGTGTATGGGTTGGTTTATATAAGCTTGTTCGTCTCATGTTGGAGGGTTGTCAGCGCTCTCCAAGTGCCCACATCTGAGATACACTCGTCGCAGCTTACATAAATAATAAAGTGAGGGGGTGGGGGGATTCATTACTCTCCACTTATAAAAATAGAATTAAAGTATAAGCAAGACTCCAAAACTATCAAACTGTGCTGCCAAGATGTGATTTTTTTCTTCTTAAACGAGTGCTTGATTCAGCGTTTGACTCCATGCTTCAGAGCTTAAATTATTTGACAAGATTGATTGAATGCGCAAGCTCTGAAACATGGAGTCAAACGCTGAATCAAGCACTCGTTTAAGAAGAAAAAAATCACATCTTGGCAGCACAGTTTGATAGTTTTGGAGTCTTGCTTATACTTTAATTCTATTTTTATAAGTGGAGAGTAATGAATCCCCCCACCCCCTCACTTTATTATTTATGTAAGCTGCGACGAGTGTATCTCAGATGTGCCATTGTTAATACGGATAAGATAGCCAGAAAATACTAAAACCATCCTTGTGCTGTCAAATGCTCCACACCAAGCCAGCAGACAAAGGGAGCTAATCATTGTTGCCTTCATTTTCGCCGTCAAAAGTTATTGTTCTTCTATAGAGCTCTTTGACGTTGTTGAAATTAGATCAACGAAGTTCGTAAACCCAACGCACATTTTTTGTTGACCTATTTTTGTTATTATCATATTTGTTATCAATTTTATCTTACCACGAGGTGAGGGGCCAATGCATTGTTAAAGAAAATGTGATGTTGCTAATACTCGTGTTTGTTTGCATTCCATTATTTGCATGCAGTCTGAGTGGACTGTCTCAGAAAACCCCGAAATCAAAATAGAACTTCACTCTTCAGTAGTTCAGAAGTTTGACTTTTATTTCATCGCTAACTCGTATAATATGACTTTTGTCGTATTGACACTAACACAGTAACAGCTCTGTAAACGGACAAGGGTTGTGCCCAGCACTGAAGAGCCCTACCATTTATATGCTGTTTTTATTGATCAATGGCCAACAATTTAGAGAAATATAAAACAACTCAAAACCAAATGCACAGTTAAAATTGTAAGTATTGTTTTTTTTTCTTTCTTTCTTTCTTTCTTTCTTTCTTTCTTTTTATTTTGTGTCTCAGTGTACAGTACATGTACATGATTTAGTTCAATTTTACCGAACTTATGCCGTTATGGTTATATTACATACATGTAATGATGTATACCAACAATGGTACATCATTATTTATATGTAATATAAGTTCTTTAAAATTGAACTATGTATAGGCCTACCGTACATGATTCAGTTATTAGTTTAACACTAACACTAGTGTTACTTGTAAGTTCTAATACTAATAGCATTTCTTCAACAAAATTAAACAGGCCAGATAATTTCACTGACAGTTAGTGACAGTGTTTGGCCGGTGTTTGAATCTTGTTCAGATCATTTTGTACTAAATTCGTAGTAAAAGTCATCAAAAGCTGTCAGAGTGGGTTTTTCAGTTGATCGCCAACGGACTGTTTCTCAATGCATTTACGCCCAATGTCACATAATTTTTGCGCCTGGTCGTAATGTTGATTGTATTTGTTGCCATGACAGTTACGCCCTGCATTAGACTTACGTCGGGCTTAAATGTTTTGAGAAAACACCCCAAGGGTACCAGTTGAAGGTTGGGGGTTTCCTCCAAGCAACAGGTTCGGTTTCCTCTCGCATTACACCCTACAATGTTCATATAAATAAAATCTTGAGTGTGGTCGAAAAACTTTGACCTAATGGTTGTTGGGCCAGCAAGCTGTTTCAATTTAGAAAATCACTCTCTGACTAATTGAACCAGACATTAGAAGTCAACTATGAGAAGCATTTCAAACAAACATTACACTGTATGTGATTCTATCATCAACGAAAAGTAAACATAAATACTGCTATGGTTGACTTGACAGACTGTCACACATCATGCAAGGACATGATTCATGTATATAAAAACAATGACTAATGTTACATGTAATACTATGTATAACATCTGACAAGAAATGACTACATGGTTGTTACATGTACATGTAATTACAGCGTACAGATGGCAACAAAAAGTGCTAAAATATTTAGTTGCATACTCTAAAGATTCAGCCACTTTATTCTTTATAAGGATTTGACCATTAGAAAAGAAATATGCTAAATGTGACCAGACAAATTAGCCCATTAGAGGAAATTAAAGGCAATACAACCCGCCGAGCATGTGTCTGTTTCTGTCTGACCCAATGGAAAATTAGAAGAAATACGGTCTTAGTTTTTCGGGGTGAACCTAGTCGTGTATAGATCGTACAGCATTACTGAGGAAGTATTAATGCTGGAAGGATCTATGTTTGACTGCAAGAAATCAGACAGAAATTTTTGATTGATTTGGCCAGGCAAATTACAATGTACACTGTAGAATGCCAGTCTAAACCAGTCTAAAAATGTATCTCGAAGTACCGATAGTGCCGAGAAGTAACTTTTGCATATGTACATGTAAAACCTTCAAAGCAGTCTGTAAACTTACTATCGTCTTTTTTCTGAGTCTTTCCCTATGATTTTATTTACCGGTATCTCAATCAACCGGCCAGTTGGCTGAATAGACCCTTTCGGCTTAAGGATTGACGCTTGTGCAGAAGCCTCACTGTATGGCAAAATGATGCTAAATTGAGTTTTTGGATCAATCTGACGTCAGAACCGTGTTCATTTCCTCTATGCGTGTCACAGCGACCGCAACAGAGAGATGACGTCAATGCCATACAATTCGAACAACGTCATAAACACGTCGTTCTAAGCCGAAAGGCTCTATGGATATTAAAGACAGCCAACATTTAGTGCTGGCGATAGATGCCATACTCTGGGACCCAGGTTTGATTCCCATTTCGGGTTTCACCCAAAATCGATAGAAGAATTTGTGCCATTTTTCAAGAAAGCGCAATCCCAAAAACATAACGAGAAATCTACAGGTTTGATAAAGTACACTTAAAGTCTTAAACTAAAAAGCACTAAAGAAGCACATAAAATAATAGACTGATCACTTAATTACGTCATACTAGGACGGATAAAGTGGTGCATTGCAATTAATCTGTGCACTAAAAACTATAGGTGTGAAGTGATGGGTGTCGCTACAAAGGGCTTAACAAGGCGGTCACTTCAAACAAGATACCTCTTTCGTCCCATAATTTTTTCGAATGATATTAAGTTTTTGGCCTATTCATTGTCCTGTACACCTTTGACCCTGTGGCCTTTTGTCTATGAGATATCATTTACCTTTAATAAATAATCCAGTAGACACCTGTACAGGTGTGTTATCAGTGGGGGGTCACCCTCTGTTACTGTGAACATGGATACAACCTTTACAGGCTTAAACTCAACTGTTTGACCCCCAATTTTATCACAATCCATACCTGAACGTTAAGAACGTAAAAAAAATTTCTTGATAAATTGTAATTTTCAAAATGTAATCGTATGAGCTCATAGACTGATCCAGAGACATTTTGATACCTGTATACAGGTATGGGCGCCCAAACTCACAAGCAAAAAATCCGCCCAAATTCTTAAAACCAACAGATTTTAATGCCAAAATAGCAATTAATGTTGAATTTTGGGCCAGAGATGTTGTTTTTGTCTTATTGTTGGAACATTTTGAACCTAAATGGTATGCCCAAATTTTCCCTGGATCGGTCCCTGGAGCTATATATCTTACTTTCTTATTTGCATTAAACAAAATACAACATTATCTTTAAATTTCCATAAAAATATTATATAAATTCCCAATAAGGGATAGAGCAAGTCTTTGGACTTTATTCCTGTCTTGAAAATTTCATGACAATCATCAGTTAAATGTTGTACATATTATTTATATTATTTATATATATGGTGAATAAACAAACCAAGAAATGTTTTTCTGTCTGGGTATAACAAGAAAAAACTGTTACATGTATAAGGTGTCTTGTATGACCTATATGCCGTTTTATGGAAACCCATTTCTGTATCTTATTGAAACTTCAAGACCTCTTGCACCTTTTACAGAGTCTGGACTGAACTGAAATCTCGAGATAATGTGAGAAATAGTTTCAAAATGGCCGCGTAATAACTTAGAGATTTATGTTTACATGTACCTGTGAAGCTGAATCAAATTAACATCAATTAGCTCTGCCAGGTAACCTTTTTAAGACCAGCATTGTCTTAACCTTTGAAAAAAGACATACCAGGTAGATGTTAAATGGGGTGTAAATGTTCAGATACACATATACATGTGTCTAGACTGTGTTTAGTAAAGCTTTAGTATGATTCAGAATTAGTTAGTTTTAAAGCTCTTAATAAAAGAAACATGAGGTACAAGCTTCTATACGGGTCGTCTTGTATCTGAGGACACTACATTTACAGGTATAATACTTTATGTGATATTGTTGTTTATCTAACTCTAGGAGTAGGTGAAAGTTTGCCAAAAAAACCTGTCACGGTGGTCCAATTTGCCAATAATTGTGTTAGAAATTTGTCTTGAGTTCAACTTATCGTTTGTTGTGGGGGCCTCTCAGTTTGTGGCTTAGAAGATCAGTTTTCCAACAGTGAAAGTTTATGTAGGTCCAGTAGATAAAGCAGGCTTACTGTCTTGTAGAATATTAAACTGAATTTTTTTTTTTTGGGGGGGGGGGGTTCTGAATCAATTTTGTACCCTTACTTGATGAAGTCCGCAAGCTGTAATCATCAGCGAGCCATTCATTCCCAAGAGGGCCGGGTAGCTCTGACAGTTGGTAGAGCGGGGTGACGGTAACCCTACATGTAAGTCCTGAGTTTGATTCTGACCCTGGCCTGGAATTTTTCCCAGTTAATCAGTGTTGGTTAATTTACTGATTCTGTTATGTAGTAACCCCATATCTCAATTATTTTGTCCTGCTCTATTAAATGTCTATTCTACCCAAGCAGTTTTTATGTGTATATATAATATACATGAAGATATTGTGCAAAGGGACATAATCATGGAGGTCAAAAAGGCATTAACCTACATGTGCTCGTACTGACTAAATTCTCTTTTGTTCTAATGCAATCAATCAAAACAGCATTTTGAAAAGACTGTAGGTTACAGGCTACAGTTTCATTTCCCATTTGTGACATTTTTGGCTAATGTACAGTAATAGCCTAATTCTCTTTAAGACTTCTTACACTTGGTCGTTGTTTGTGGAAGGGCTGCCAGGTACTCGCCGAAGGTCGGGGGTTCCCTCCGGGCAATGAGCTCGGTTTCCTCCCCCACTAAACCTCGCAACGCCGCGATGTACATGTAAGTGAAATAATCTTGAGTGCAGTTTAAAACAACACCATCAATTAAGACTTTTCATTTCTATTTTCAAATAGATGGGCACATCATTCCTTGACAATCTACAAAACGTTCATTGCCTATTGATAAATAATCCAGTAGACACCTGTACAGGTGGGTTATCAGTGGGGGGTCACCCTCTGTGACCTGCCAAATACAGTGAACATGGATACAACGTTTGCATGCTGGTTTCAACTTTCATTTTTACTCTCTTTGACATTTTGGTATTTTCGAAATTGGTTAAAAAATTTTTAAAAAAAATTCTTCAAACAGGCATTGTTTGAAAGTTTAAATTATATATTTATGATCACTAAAACACACAGGCACAGGGAAAATCTTCTTGTCTAAAATAACCATGTAGACAAGTTTTTAATTGTGTTAAAAAGAGGTATATCATTTAAACCTTTAAACCCCATAAATTGTTGTGACAAACAAATAACAAACAAAAAGGTTACAAACTCCATCTCATAACCTACAAACAACAAGGCTATAAACTCCATCTCATAACCTACAACCGACAAACAACAAGGTTATAAACTCCATCTCATAACCAACAAACAACAAGGTTATAAACTCCATCTCATAACCTACAAACAACAAGGTTATAAACTCAATCTCATAACCTACAAACAACAAGGCTATAAACTCCATCTCATAACCTACAACCGACAAACAACAAGGTTATAAACTCCATCTCATATAAACCAACAAACAACAAGGTTATAAAAAACTCCATCTCATAACCTATGATTAACAAACAGCACGGTTATGACAAAACATGACAGTTAAAGCAAACAACATGGTTATAGACTCCATTTCACAACCAACAATTAAAAAACATGGTTATGACAAACAGCACAGTTATAACAAACATGTACATCTGCATTAGCTTCAAGCGAATATTCAAATTACCTTTAGATACAAAACTATCGCTAAGTCAGCCACTTCCCACATTTAGCATTATCGATATCAATTTCATTGGTAGAAAAAATAGAAACTGGGACCTTTTACTTTCAAATTTAATTTATTTTCAGTCGTTTTTCTTTTAATTTGTTTTAGTCAATTTGATTGACTTTGATTACCTAGATTGATTGATTGATTGATTGATAGATTGATGGATGGATAGATTACTTCTGGTACATGTTAAAGTATGATAAAACTACCTGGAATTAACAAAGCTTATATAACCTCATTAGTTTGTAGCCTCAGGTAACTGACCTGAACTTGTGTTTACAAACATGGGAGTTATGTGTACATGTATGTGTACCTTATTAGAAGGTTGAACATGTCTCAGACAATACATCCACCTCATTATCTCATCTCACCTGACTGTTTATATTAAAGGAAATCTCTACCTTGGCATAAAGTTCAGGAATATACATGTAGCTGATGTAAAGGTAGGCTTCTCCATATCATAGTTTTGGTTTATTACAACAGCTTATGATGGGGTATAAAGGTCTAAATGATATACCTCTTTTTAACACAATCTACATGTAGAATCTTGTCTCAATGGTTATCTTACATAAGAAGATTTTCCCTGTGCCTGTGTGTTTTAGTGTTCATAAATATTTTTAGTGTTCATAAATACATGTTCTAAGGCCAAACCCCTATCTGTCATCAACCTAATGAAATATCATGGGTTTAGTTTATTACCACAACTAATTGTGATTGGGTATAAAGGTCTAATACCTGTATTTAACATAATTAGAAACTTGTCTCCAGGGTTATTTTCCACTGGAGGCCTCTGGGCCCTTGCCCTCAACCATAGAGGGGTCCATGGAGCATCTTTTTGATACCCTGTGGTAAAAAGCCTCTTATTTGGACTTACATGTAAGTCCTTTTTATTTTCCACAGTTTATGTGTATATGATACCAGCTATACATGTACTTCCTCTAAACCTACACAGTATACATTCACAGGGCCTAATCTAGGCTGATTTTGAGGGTATGAAAACCAGGGTATGAGAATAAAAATTGTTGTGAGTGTTGCTTTAAATATTGAGTACAAGTAAAAACTGCTCTGCGAAGTATTTAAAACATAATTATTAAGGACATATTAGACAGAAATGAAGTTCTCTCCATGCAGCCTTCATGAACCCTGTGATGGTATTGTCAAGCCGTACTATAGGTGGCCAGACTTTTGCCCTAGATTATGCCATGATTCATCTTACAGAAGGCTTGCTGTGTGACTGTCGGTCCGTCTTTTTGTTTACTAATCTTACCAACTTAGTATTATCTCTAAACATAGACAATCTAAATAAGGAAAAAGATTTTCTTTTTGCCTTTGATTCAGTTTATAAATTATACCCTAAAATTTTGGCAATTTGAATTTCATTTCTGAGATTCATTCTAGAATAGAGTACAAAACAACGTGCACCATTCCTTCTAAGCCTGCCATAGTAATTGAAAATGCAACCCACATAAAAAGTTTTGGTATTTTATGATATTTAATCATTTTTTTCTACATAAATATCCTCACATATTGTTCTAAAGTTTACATTATCCAGCCTCACACACGGAATACTTCCTGTTGATTGGTTCAAACCAGTCACGTGGAGACCCTGTATATTCCATATTACGTTGGTGATCCATACAGCGTGACTACCATATATGGTTTATGACGTCATGTCTAGACACTTGCCAGTCGTGTCTGCTTGTGCCATACCTTCAGAGCTTCATTCAGAGCTTACTTTTTGCCTTTTATGAAAGAATATTGTAGAATTTAGGTCTTCGGTGGGATAAACTCGTTACAGGGTTATACAGGGGGTCAGTAAACAGTATATTGGGCGAGGCGTATTTGTTCACTAACCCCATATATTTCCGTATCCCCCTTAAGCCAACCCTGTAACTAATAATATCAAGATTGTTTGAATTTTGTTGCCTCTGATTCAGGGGTTACCATGGGTACTCTCACGTATTAAGAGGTGTCTAATGTTTACATCAACATGAATGGACAAGCTGATGGCATTTCTATGGGTGTCCAAAAGGGTACATTTTTTTTCAAAACTTTCGAAGTTCCAGCTAACCGAAAGAAACTAATACAATGATACCATCTCATATTTTGTTTGTCACATGAGTTTTCCAAATGTTTCCAAATATTTTCTGAAGTAACTGTATTTTTAATGATCTAAATCTCGTCACATATTGTATCAGACAGCTGTCTCGGATCTGTTTATTAAATGTTTCTGAACACATCACTGAAACATGTACAGGCACAGGTCAAGTGTCTGGAAGAAACATTGAATTGGTTGCATATATTGAAATGCTTGGAACCCACCACCCACCGGTACCGATGCTTATAGTTTCATTGTACATCATACCATATACTGGCTTTCATGACGGATAACAGATTTTCGTTTCTGTAGTTTTAGAATGACATGCTGTCGAACAGATCGTTACCGTGAAACCCTATGGCCTGTCTATTGAATGATAGGAAGGATGGGGGGGGGGGGGGACTTATAACATACTATTACCTACATTAATAGGAAGTTTGCTGTATCTGACTTCGTCAAAAGGAACGGTCAGCAGTGAATTAACTGAGAAGTCGGAAAGCAAATAAATGTTCAACATCAAAAGGGTCATCTGACAGAAGGGAAAAAGCTGTGACTGGAACACTGTACTCTACATATAGTTGTCTATGTTGACAGACTTTTTTTTTTCTTCACAAGTCTCCAGTTATGTTTATACAAGATTCTGAATCTACTACTGCTTAAGCTCTTAGGATATGTTTTCCTACGGCCTATATTTCAAAGAATTCCCTGCTATAATACATGTACATGTATATCAGTTGGCTGAAATACGTGGTATCTGTATGAAGTGATATTAGCTGCCATTTTTTTGTAAAAATTGTGTTTAAACAGAGTTGGCTAATCCTTTGTCATTTTTATTGTGCTATTACCAATTGTTGATGTTTGTTAAAATAGTTTTTATAAGCAACTAAAAACCTAAAAGGTACTGGCTGGTACACCGTGGCTATTTGATTGATTGATTGATCTTTTACATGTAGGCCGCACTCAAGATTATTTCACTTATATGACGGCATTGCCAGGTTTAGTGGGGGAGGAAACCAGGCTCATGGCCTGGAGGAAGTGTCATTTGAACGCCCGCCGCATCGATAGAAGGTCTAGAATGTATGTGGGACTGACAGACGGTCACTCTAACCTAATGGACCAACCTCTGGCTATTTGAATTCTGTCTGTTATTAACAAACACCATCTGTTCTTGAGTTTTACTGGCTTTACTGATATTTTTTATTTCAATTTGGATCTTAGACTAAAATTCAACACAGTCAAAAGCAAAATTACAAAACTTTTGAAAAACAAATTTTTTATTGCTTAGTTCATATAGAAAAAGGCAGTTAAAGCTCACTCTGGGGATTGTATGGGTCTATACATTTATGGGGTTAAATCTCAGTCCATCGATGTTCTTGCCATAGTTAAGATGTGTAACCATTGGCAATGTGTTACAAAAGGATTCCAGAAATTCTACTGACCAAGGCTCAGCTCCTGTCAGTCGTCAACCTAATGAAATATCATAGGTTTGGTTTGTTACATCAATTTATGGGGTATACAGTATAGGTCTAAATGATATACCTCTTTTTAACACAATTAGAAACTTGTCTCCATGGTTATTTTAGACAAGAAGATTTTCCCTGTGCCCGTGTGTTTTTATAGTGATCATAAATAAAGGAAAACAACTTCTTCTAATGTGTTTTTGCAAAAACTTGGCATTTTTCTGCAGTGTGAGAAAATGATTACCTCACACTCGCCGAAGGCTTTTATTTTGAAAATTAATAGACTGTAATATACAAGGTGAAGAATTTCTTATGGATAACAACTTCTTCGTTTGTCATCCAATAAACCATGTTATCCATAAGTAATTCTTCACCTTATTGTAACCTTTCAACGTCTAAATGCCATTGGTCACCCAATAAACCAAGAAGTTGTTTTCCATAAGTAATTCTTCACCTTTCAAGTTCTAAATGCCATTTGTCAGCCAATAAACCAAGAAGTTGTTAACCTTATTATAACCTTTCAACTTCTAAATGCCATTGAAAGATTTTGTAATGATCTATCCATCGTAACATACATAGTTATCATTAGGTAACCTCAATGTATTAATTCAATGATCATTCCATAAATCCTCTATATATGCGTGTAATTATTGGTTTCAGATAAATGTGACATTGACGTTAAATTTGTGCGATGTCAACTAATGGTCATGTGAAGAACGAGGTCGAAGGTGAAGGTCATTGGTACATGGAAGAGGACGAAGATGAAGTGAAAGATAATGACATTTTACTCAATAATGGTGTTGGGGCCCGGGACCCCATGGAGGCGACTAGCCTGGATAAGTCTATGATGACCAAAAGTCACTCCAATATTACCTGCACAAATGCCCACGGCACTCTCAGTAATAAAAGAAGTTTGAGTATCGGTGATTGGCCCATCAGAGGTCGCAAGGTAATCACTGCAGCATTTTTTTCCGTGGCTTTTCTCATAGCGTCATAGCGTTAGGCCTGGTCGTAACGTTATGTTGAAGATATATGTTTCCATGACAGTTCGGCCTTGCATTGGACCTACATCGGGCGTAAATGTCTTGATAAACAAACTCCCCCTCCCCTACCTGGACCATAATCCCACTCACTCCCCTGTAATTATATAAATAATTTTTGAGGGTATTCTTGTCCTAAGTGTTTTCCAATAACTACATGATTGCATCTCTTGGCATCGACTCTGCCCCCAGGCACCTTCTCTGACTCACACTTATGTACTTTGCAATGTCTTCAAATAAAAGAAATTTAATTCATCAGGATGAGACACTAGATAACAATAGAATTTCAATTTCAACTGAATTGCATCCCCAGGGGCACCAGTTGCTCAGTCAAGAGCGACCAACGTGTCGTTGGTTTGAATCCCACTATGCCCAAATAGCAAAAATTGAAAAGTTCTGGGTGGGTTATTTCACTAGATTGAGATTTGACAGTTTGTTAGAGTATCAAATAGTTACAACTGTAAACCACAGGGTGCTTTTTATAGGGATAAAATAGGGCCTTTGAGTCTCCCGAGAGATTTCGCGATATCAGTTGACAAATGACGTTTTTTGATGGTCAGCTTGATGTTTTTTGTTCTATAACGTCAGAAATGAGCATCACATTCAAATGAAAATGGCTCCCCACATGCGCAATCACAGCGCCGATGACAGGAAATTTGTGAAATTCTCACGATACTCCCGCTCTCTAAGCCCCGTTGAACACTGACTGTACCTATTTGGTTCTAGCTTCGCATTCAGAAACTTAAAAAAATTTGTCCTTTTGTTAAAAGTTTGACTGACTCTGCCTGCCGGAAGGTTTTGATATTTTTAACCCCTGCCATTTGGTTTATTTCAGTACGGAAGGACCAATATTCAACTGGATGACACCGAGAAGTTTTTGATTGGTCGTGTTGATACGGGTCTCCGCCCAGTTTCCACAACGGGGTTGGATTCTACCCATCGTCATGTTCGGATCACAGAAGTGGCCCCCACGAATAGCAGTATTCACGATGGTAAAATATTTTGTTGCTTTTTTCAGCTGGTACTCATATTGGCAGATTGATTGGTGTTTTCTTCGCGCTCAATATTATTTAGCATGGAGGTGTTGCAAGGGGGTTGTTACTTGACAGATTGACATCCGCCATAAGTCAAAAGCAAAGATGTAACTGTTATGGCAGCAAATACCTTCAACATTACGTTAAAGCCAGTTGTATTGTATTTAAAGGCTATCCCAAATGCCTGCAATTTCCTTGAAATTACATTTTATACAAGCAGAGGATGAATTTAAAAATCACCCATGAAATATAACATACCCGTAGGCCTACAGCGATCTTCAAAATCTACACCCTAAGTTTCCTTGTGCTAGAAACATTAAGCTGAGTTGTGACGTCACAGAAGTAACACTGACAGCGAAGACATGCTTGATCCCATTTACACAACCTGCATTTCTAGTTCAGATATGCAGAGTGATTATATCGATAAAAATGCTTATAAAATCATAATTTTTACATAAATGAAGCTGCAAAATCACATTGGATGAAAAACTAATTCATTTTTTTTTATTGAAAAAATAAATATATATCTTAGGCCGTTTGAATCACAAAAGACGATCGTGACTCCATGCACTCTGGCTATCAAATTAGTGCATGTAAACAGGTCTATGAAATTGGTTGAAATCAACGCCAAGTGAACATTTAATTTTATCATTGCTATTGATAAGTTTGCACTACCATTCACTGTAATTGTGTAGGCCCCTATCATTTTGTTGTTTACTATGCTGAATGTAGATAGTTTGGCTGTGACATCGGCTATAGCGTACTGCCCTTGTGAGGCCACTGCTCACGAAAAGAGTCTCACTAGGAAGGTTCGGCAAGGCAGACAACGTTGCAAACGCGTACAAATTTTTTTTGTCGTTTTTGCAACTTTTCTTTGGTTTTGGTTCCTTAAATCACTTGAACAGATTCACACCTTTAGCAGTCCCACTGGTAAACATTTCAGAATGAAACATTTACAAATTATGTTGATAACTTGCTCAGAAGCGGTTAAAGAATCAATTGATAATAGCATTGCTGCTGACGGCTGTCTTCCCCCAATGATGTGAAGCTTGAGTACATTTTCTTGGAGTGGTGTTGACTTCAGGATGCAATATCTCTATAACTATGCGTGGCATCATGGCATGCAAATAAACTTCATATGTAATTAGAGACCAAGAAAAGGTTTTTATACGCCCGGCTTGAAAGCGAGCTGTATTATGGTATCATCTCCGTCCGTCCGGCTGTCCGGCGTCCGCTTTCCCTTCCGCTGCATAACTTCTAAAGTTTTGATTCCATCTGCACAATTTTTTCTAAGTATATACCTTATGGGTAGAAGGTGTGTCGCAAACTATTTTTAACATCACTGGTTACATAATATGGGAGTTATATTGGATTATGTAATATTCCCTTCCGCTCCATAACTTCCAAAGTTTTGATTCCATCTGCACAATTTTTTCTGAGTATATACCTTATGGGTGGAAGGTGTGTTGTGAACCATTTTTGACATCATACATTGCGTAATATGGCAGCCATATTGGGTTATGTAATATTTACTTTTTCTTTCCATAACTTTAACAAATATGATCCGATGTTTTCAAATCTTTCATGTTATATACCATATTAACAGACAGTGTGTAAAAAAATTGTTTATGATATCAACTATTGCAAATTATTGGATTATGTACATTCGCTTTTATTCTTACTTTCATTTTCATGAAAATAACCTTTAAATTATAAAATGGCTTCTACTTTTCCGATTCTCATCAAAAAAGGATTTTTTCAAACTGCAATAATGTTTCTAAATTGATTTAAACTATTCTTAAATCAATATATAATGTTTTAATCAAATGAAAAATACATATACGGATTAAAGTTTTATCTACAGACCAAGAGATAAGTATCCCAGCTTTGGTCTATTTACCTTGTCAACTTACAGTTAGCTCTCAGTCTCTAGAGCTTGAAAGATTTATGGCCATGTGTACCACATGGCCTCCATAAAACAGTGTGTGACATTAGCAATGGACCCATAGCCAAATCTATTGTAAATCCATTTGGTCTATGATAAAATTAGAAGTAATAACCTGTAGGTATATGGGGAGATTTAAAATATTGTCAAGATGTCTATGGTGAAAATTATGCCAATTGCAAACACTGATAAAATTAAATGTAGGCTTTGTAACATGCCCAACTGTTATATATTTTTTGTAGCCAAATAATGTAGATAAAAAATATTATGAGAAAAATTTTCAAATCTACTTGAATTGGTGTGAGCTGCGAAATTGCCAATTAATTACATTTGTTTAAGTATGATTAGTAAATTATAAACTGCTTTTCTAAAAAATTGAAACCTTTTAGTGCAACCTATATTGACAACAAACAATGTTTAACATCATGATTTAACAGCAGCGAGAATTGATGACTTGTACATGTACCGTGTACAAATCTTGTTAATAATTGTTGATCCAAATAGCCCATTTTAAATTTGATACAGATGGATTTTAAAGGTTTTAGTGGTAAGATTTCATTTTGCTGACATAACATCACCTTTTACCAAGCTTCACCTAATAAAACTGGCAACGCCGCCATATACATGTAAGTGAAATAATTTTGAGCGCGGCGTAAAACACCAAACAATCAATCAATCAATCATTTACCAAGCTTCAACCTCTTCCCTCTGAATTTGAACCCACAACCCATTAATGGGAGGCTTGTGTCAGACTGAGATTCAATCGATCTGCCGACTAAGCAACTGAGGCCTTCCATATTGACAGAAGCCTTCAGTGGGTAGAGAGGCCTCAATGGCTTAGTTGGTTAGAGTGATAGTCCCTCAGACACAAGCCTTCCATCGATGTGGCTCAGTTGGTTAGAGTGATAGTCCCTCAGACACAAGCCTTCCATCGATGTGGCTCAGTTGGTTAGAGTGATAGTCCCTCAGACACATGCCTTCCATCGATGTGGCTCAGTTGGTTAGAGTGATAGTCCCTCAGACACATGCCTTCCATCGATGTGGCTCAGTTGGTTAGAGTGATAGTCCCTCAGACACAAGCCTTCCATCGATGTGGCTCAGTTGGTTAGAGTGATAGTCCCTCAGACACAAGCCTTCCATCGATGTGGCTCAGTTGGTTAGAGTGATAGTCCCTCAGACACATGCCTTCCATCGATGTGGCTCAGTTGGTTAGAGTGATAGTCCCTCAGACACATGCCTTCCATCGATGTGGCTCAGTCGGTTAGAGTGATAGTCCCTCAGACACATGCCTTCCATCGATGTGGCTCAGTTGGTTAGAGTGATAGTCCCTCAGACACATGCCTTCCATCGATGTGGCTCAGTTGGTTAGAGTGATAGTCCCTCAGACACATGCCTTCCATCCATGCGACACGGGATCAAATCCCACCGACCCAGTCCAAATAAAAATTGAGAAATTTCTGAGTGGATTTTTTACTTGATCACCATATGTGGAAGATTGGCCAAAGATCAGGGGTTTCCTCTGGGTAATGAGCCCGGTTTCCTCAACCTCTAAACTTGGCAATGCCGACATGAAATAATCTTGGGTGAGTCGTAAAACATCAACCAATCAAGTCTTCTCGGAATAGTATGGTAAAGTCCTGGGTGTTGCTACAAGGGTTTGAAAGAAGACGCTCTCTTGAAATCTTTTTATACCCACAATGCAACTCGTCATTTTTGATGCTTTAAATGTTTGTTACGATATTTGATGTGGTATTCTAATTCCAGCTGCTGATGAGGACAGGGACTGGAAGGTGGCCATTGGATTATTTAGTTCCCAAAAATATACCAAAACAGCGCAGTCAAAAAAATTACCTCGAAGAATAAGGTTTGTGTTATATGAAATATTCTGTCATAATTAGATATGCTGTCATCTATAATGGCTGGTTAGGAACGGTTGCCAGGTACATGTCAAAGGTCATGGTTTTGCTCAGGCAAAGAACTCGCTTTCTGTCCGCACCAACATTTTGAAAGGGTGATCTCCAAACATCTTTATTAACATGTGTAGAACAATTAATTTAGGAACGCTTTTAATTGACTAATCTATTCGATCTGTATTTATTCCAATCATTGAATCAAAGTCACTCTGTACATTAACAGTATTGGGTAGGTCTTATCCTTTAGTGGCTAGAAAAAAAAAACAGCACTGCTGAAAATGGTAGAAAATAAACATTTTTCATGAGACAGTCCCTAAAAGCAAACAAATCTTATTTTATTTTTGGCCAAAATCTGTAGAAAATCCTTTAGTGGCTGGAAAAAAACAGTATTGCTGAAAATGGTAAAAACCAAACCTTTTTTTAATGATCGAGCTCGGCTGCGTAAAAGCAAACATATCTTATTATATTTTTTCCCCAAAATGTGTTATACTCATGATAGTTAAATGCCTTATTGACACTTGGCTGAGTTCTGTTGTTATGGAATGTATCAGGTCAAAATGACTGTGGCCATCAGAAATGTGGTGATCCATGTCAGCGGTAATGGTATATAGGGATATTGTAGAACAAAGATGTCCTTGTTACAGGTCCTATTACAAAGCTCAGAATGAGTTGATAACAGCGTTTGAGGAGATCCAGTTGGAAGTTGACGACGCTGTTCATGAAGCGGAAACCAGAATGCGTTTACGTCATCAGGCAGCTATCCTGGCAAAAGTCACCCTCTTAGTTAACCTGGTGAGTACGGATATGATAATGTTGACCTTCTCTATTAATATAATTTTGCCAGGTTTTTGTGATTTGTGAGCAAAAAGCCTGATTTCCTTTTCCTTTAAACCTCACAATGCCTCTAAATAAGTGGCATAATCTTGAATGTGGCATAAAACTCCAATCAATCAATCAATCAATCAATCATTTTCAATGGCTATACATGTAGCATAGGGGCTAGTTGTTCAAAAGAATATTAGCTTAACGTCAGGTTATATGACTAGAATTCCATTGTTAAGCGTCTTACCTGCAGTTAAGCTAACTGCAATTTGGATTTAACTTTCAAAGCTGTAGCCATGATTTATGTTCTGTTTTCAGCTGTTATTAATTGCCAAAGCTTTAGCCAGGATATGTGTTCTGTTTTCAGCTGTTATTAATTGCCAAAGCTGTAGCCATGATCTGTGTTCTGTTTTCAGCTGTTATTAATTGCCAAAGCTTTAGCCAGGATATGTGTTCTGTTTTCAGCTGTTATTAATTGCCAAAGCTGTAGCCATGATCTGTGTTCTGTTTTCAGCTGTTATTTATTGCCAAAGCTTTAGCCAGGATATGTGTTCTGTTTTCAGCTGTTATTAATTGCCAAAGCTGTAGCCATGATCTGTGTTCTGTTTTCAGCTGTTATTAATTGCCAAAGCTGTAACCATGATCTGTGTTCTGTTTTCAGCTGTTGTTAATTGCCAAAGTTGTAAGCATGGTCTGTGTTCTGTTTTCAGCTGTTATTAATTGCCAAAGCTGTAGCCATGATCTGTGTTCTGTTTTCAGCTGTTGTTAATTGCCAAAGTTGTAACCATGGTCTGTGTTCTGTTTTCAGCTGTTATGAATTGTCAAAGCTGTAGCCATGATCTGTGTTCTGTTTTCAGCTGTTGTTAATTGCCAAAGTTGTAGCCATGATCTGTGTTCTGTTTTCAGCTGTTGTTAATTGCCAAAGTTGTAACCATGGTCTGTGTTCTGTTTTCAGCTGTTGTTAATTGCCAAAGCTGTAACCATGATCTGTGTTCTGTTTTCAGCTGTTGTTAATTGCCAAAGTTGTAGTCATGATCTGTGTTCTGTTTTCAGCTGTTGTTAATTGCCAAAGTTGTAAGCATGGTCTGTGTTCTGTTTTCAGCTGTTGTTAATTGCCAAAGTTGTAGCCATGATCTGTGTTCTGTTTTCAGCTGTTGTTAATTGCCAAAGTTGTAGCCATGATATGTGTTCTGTTTTCAGCTGCTGTTAATTGCCAAATCTGTAACCATGATCTGTGTTCTGTTTTCAGCTGTTGTTAATTGCCAAAGCTGTAACCATGATCTGTGTTCTGTTTTCAGCTGTTGTTAATTGCCAAAGCTGTAACCATGATCTGTGTTCTGTTTTCAGCTGTTGTTAATTGCCAAAGCTGTAACCATGATCTGTGTTCTGTTTTCAGCTGTTATTAATTGCCAAAGCTGTAACCATGATCTGTGTTCTGTTTTCAGCTGTTATTAATTGCCAAAGCTGTAGCCATGATCTGTGTTCTGTTTTCAGCTGTTATTTATTGCCAAAGCTGTAACCATGATCTGTGTTCTGTTTTCAGCTGTTGTTAATTGCCAAAGTTGTAACCATGGTCTGTGTTCTGTTTTCAGCTGTTATTAATTGCCAAAGCTGTAGCCATGATCTGTGTTCTGTTTTCAGCTGTTGTTAATTGCCAAAGTTGTAACCATGGTCTGTGTTCTGTTTTCAGCTGTTATGAATTGTCAAAGCTGTAGCCATGATCTGTGTTCTGTTTTCAGCTGTTGTTAATTGCCAAAGTTGTAGCCATGATCTGTGTTCTGTTTTCAGCTGTTGTTAATTGCCAATGTTGTAACCATGGTCTGTGTTCTGTTTTCAGCTGTTGTTAATTGCCAAAGCTGTAACCATGATCTGTGTTCTGTTTTCAGCTGTTGTTAATTGCCAAAGTTGTAGCCATGATCTGTGTTCTGTTTTCAGCTGTTGTTAATTGCCAAAGTTGTAACCATGGTCTGTGTTCTGTTTTCAGCTGTTGTTAATTGCCAAAGTTGTAGCCATGATCTGTGTTCTGTTTTCAGCTGCTGTTAATTGCCAAAGTTGTAGCCATGATATGTGTTCTGTTTTCAGCTGCTGTTAATTGCCAAAGCTGTAACCATGATCTGTGTTCTGTTTTCAGCTGTTGTTAATTGCCAAAGCTGTAACCATGATCTGTGTTCTGTTTTCAGCTGTTGTTAATTGCCAAAGCTGTAACCATGATCTGTGTTCTGTTTTCAGCTGTTGTTAATTGCCAAAGCTGTAACCATGATCTGTGTTCTGTTTTCAGCTGTTATTAATTGCCAAAGCTGTAACCATGATCTGTGTTCTGTTTTCAGCTGTTGTTAATTGCCAAAGCTGTAACCATGATCTGTGTTCTGTTTTCAGCTGTTATTAATTGCCAAAGCTGTAACCATGATCTGTGTTCTGTTTTCAGCTGTTATTAATTGCCAAAGCTGTAACCATGATCTGTGTTCTGTTTTCAGCTGTTATTAATTGCCAAAGCTGTAGCCATGATCTGTGTTCTGTTTTCAGCTGTTATTAGTTGCCAAAGCTGTAGCAGTTGCCCTCTCGGGCTCAATGTCCATCATTTCATCCTTAGTTGATAGCGCGGTAGATCTTGTCTCAGGAATTATAATCTGGTGGACGTCACGGGCAGTCAGAAAACGTAAACCCTACGTCTACCCTCAAGGTGAGATTACCATCTCGTAGAATACAAAGGTTTTCAATAAAGTGGCATGAGCTGCGAATATTGGCAACACTTAGTTGAAAGAGAATTTAGTAAATTGTGCATCATTTTTATCAAAAAGTACAAAAGAAGAGTTTTCCACGGATACCAATCCTGGAGATGAACAGGTAGGTAGTTTTCTAAGCAACAAATCCCCCAAAATGAACTCCCACTTGTACTTTAATGTTGGCTTTTGTCAGTTATTAGCACACATCCTGGTTCATACAGGCTTCTAACTTACCAATATTTTTGTATTTTGCCATCAGTTTTTCAAGGTATTTCAAGTTCTGAACTTCACTTCACTATCAGAATTTTGGCAGCTCATGCTACTTAAACTTTTCAAGCCCTTCTCCTATGGCCATTACGGCTTTCCGACAGGAGTTGCTGCCCTTGTCTGTTGGCTTGTGTCACTTTCTGATGCGGGCAGGTTTGATTTTGTTGGATTAATTTAAACTTTCTTGAAAATTTTTAAGCATGACTGCATGATATAATCATGTGTGTGACTTAATGAAAAAAAACAGGCTCTGTGAATTGTGGGACTTGATTCTGATTCATTCTCATAATCCAATATTAGTTTTAGATCCATATTGGATTAATGTTAGAGGTAGATTAACATGCATGATTCTAATATCGTTCTTGTTAGTTCATTTTAAATGTGTGACACCGTCCACTATTTTACCTCCTCTGCAAGATCCATTTACAGTACAGGGGGAGATAATTTACCATTGAAGGGGAGATAATTTACAATACAGGGGGAGATAATTTACAATACAGGGGGAGATAATTTACAATACAGGGCGAGATAATTTACAATACAGGGCGAGATAATTTACAATACAAGGGGAGATAATTTACCATACAGGGCGAGATAATTTACAATACAAGGGGAGATAATTTACAATACAAGGGGAGATAATTTACCACACAGGGGGAGATAATTTACCATACAGGGGGAGATCATTTAACATATAAGGGGAGATAATTTACCATACAGGGGGAGATAATTTACAATACAATACAGGGGGAGATAATTTACAATACAGGGGGAGATAATTTACAATACAAGGGGAGATAATTTACCTATTTACAAGGGGAGATAACTTGGGGGGGGGGACTGTAGTGCTTCAATCCAAATATATAGTTTGTTGGTGTTTTGTTTTAACCAGTCTTGTTGTCAGTGTTAAATTGGGGGCAATTTACAATGTGGAGATCAAGCCTAGTTAAAAGTGTAACACTACATATACACATCTGTCATTCTATTAACAGTTCAAGAAAGTTTCAAACTGTTCTTAGATCTACCATTGGCTTAAAGGTACAAATCCGCAATGTAAACAAACTTAGAACCTGAGAGTGTGCACAAGTGCCGTAATGGTTTGAGTCGTGTGGGCGATCTAATGACACAGTATAATTTTACAAACTTTATCTAAGAAATACATAATAACGATCGAGTAAGAGGGACTACAAAAGCCTTCCGAGTGCACACCACAGACAAAAACGCTTGTAATCCAACACTTAACCAACACTGATCGGTGTTGTTGTTGTAATCGAGCTTCGATTCTTCGTTTGTTTTTCACCCTCATTTATACATTCTAAACCTAATTGGATATGCTTTTATGTGTGCTATGTTTAATTTTAGGGTTTTAGTTGTAGTAAGCTCGTGCAAATTGGTTTTCTTAACAAATGTCAAACAGGCTACGGCGTCCAGTGGGCCTTTAAGTAATGTCTTGTGTAAATTATAATGATTTTTTATGATTGTTTCAGGGCGTACTCGTTTAGAGCCTGTGGGAATTATTATTGTCTCTGTCGTGATGTCTCTCGCAGCTCTTCAGCTTATCGTTGAAGCTATTCAGAAGATTGTAGAGTTTTATTTGAGAAGTGCCTCGATACCGGTCATTGATATGTGGACTTTTATAATTGCTGGTTCTACTATAGGTAACTATGAAAGCACTGATGGATGTAGTTTGCTGTCCTCTGTACCTCTTGTCACTCACTCCTCATGGATTCCACCAATGGGCTGTGGGTTTGAATCCCACTCAGTCAGAAAAAATATTGAAAAACTTCTGAGAGGGGTTTTAACTCTATCCCTCTATGTGGATGGTTTGCCGGGAAATTTTCCCCTTGGACAATGAGTCCTGTTTTTTCTCCCATTAAACTTGACTATGCCATTACATAAGTGAATTCATTTAATTATTGAAATAACTTAGACAACAACAGGTTCTGTCATCCTTTTTATTTAAAGACAAAAATTAAATGAGTTTTTTGTTGCTTGTTGGTTGACGTTTTCCTCTTGACGAAAAGCACTGTTCCCTTCCCTACTAAAACTGCCAGTACCACCAGATAAGTGAAATAATCTTGAGTGGGATGTAAAACTTCAATCAATCAATACTTTATATGTGACTGTAATTGCCTTGAAGATGATTACAGTGGAGAATTGTATATTTTAGGAGTTCTCTAGCTGATACGATATATAGTTTGTTGGTATTTTGTTTTAACCAGTCTTGTTGTATATTTTGACAGTGGTGAAGCTGGTACTGTATATAGTTTGTCGGTGCTATATTAGATACAGTGCCTCCATTGCAGCACTATCGCAGGACCATCGCAATGACGTGCTCTCAAATACTGTCGCTATTATTTGTGGATACCTTGGTAAGACATTCTATTATTTTTTTATCCGCTTTAATTCCTTTCTTGGGGCTTTTTTCAAAATAATTATGCCTGTCATAATTTTGTGCCTTTTCATAACATAATGGTGATGATATATGTTGGCAGTTAGGCTTCAAGATTTATGTTGGCGTAACTGTTTTGAAAAAAACCAACCCTGGGGGCTGTTTCTCAACAAACTTACACCTGTCGTAACTTTGTGCCTAGTTGTAACATAATGTTGAAGGTATATGTTGCCATGACAGGCCTTACAATGGACTTAGGTTGGGCTTAAATGTTTTGAGAAACAGCCCCCTGGTTAAGGTACAGTCTCTCACAAATGACTTTCTATCGCAAAAACACAAGCCGTCCATGGTTCGTTCGCATGCACTCAGTCTAAGAAAGAAAAGAATCAATTTCTGAGTTTGTTTTTCACTTGATGGCCCCATATCAAATGTCTTGACAGGTGAAGGTGAGGGGTTTCTTTGTGTCAAAAAAATCTGCTTTCCTCCTCCACTGAACCTAGCAACAGGCGCTTGGATTTCACGGTAACAATCGGTTCCGGTAGCCTGTTACTGTTGTTCTAAAACTACGGAAACGATATTGTGTTACCCATCATGAAAGCCAGTATATGGTTTATGAAAGCGCCTTAAAGATTACACAATTTAGCTCAGTTGAAAATTGTAATTACTTTAAATTTGGACTGTAATCATTTATTTCTGACTGTGGTCTAAAAATATGTAAGAAACGATTAGCACTGCCGATACATGTTTTTTTTGTCTATTTAAAAGCTCTTGCAACAATATTAAACAGGGGGATTATCTGAGGCTTGGGAAATCTCAGGTTGTTTGTTTGACTGTTTATTCAAACAGCAGGCTGTGAAGTACCAATAACCCAAGCCAGACGTCCCTCCCACTCTGTCTTAGACGTTTTCACTTCAGTCAGTGCTTTGATTGAACGTATGTTGTTTTTCTCTCTCAGGCTCTGTTGATTTCATGAGGATTACCGCCACCCCAGAAGTTGTCTACATAGATCCTATAGGAGCCATTTTGATTAGTATTTACATACTGTACAACTGGTGGAAAACTGGTTATGGTAGGCTTTTTAGTTTTTACGGGTGTTGGGGAGGGCAGGTTTTAATTACAATCAGACTTATTACGTGATTGTCCTGTGTCAAATTGTGGGCCGCTACCACAGGAACGTCTTCTCGACTCCTTGGCCAAACAGCTAGGTTCTCTCCCCCAATATCATGAGCTCACAAAGTGCTCTTAACTAAGAGTAGACTTAGCATATGTCTACAACATGGGACTTTAGAGGGCTCGTAAACTTTCTATACTGTAGAGATATATGTAGGGTCCTCTTAAGCTAGAGCACTTTGTGCAAGTTGGGCGAGGCAGGGACTGATCCAGGGAAAATTTGGGCATACCATTTCGGTTCAAAATGTTCCAACAATAACCCCAAAACAACATCTCTGGCCCAAAATTCAACATTAAATGCTATTTTGACATTAAAATCTGTTGGTTTAAGAATTTGGGCGGATTTTTTGCTTATGAGTTTGGGTGCCCATACCTGTATACAGGTATCAAAATGTCTCTGGATCAGTCTATGCGAGGCTATGCTGCCATGTTAGAAAAAAAATCTTAAATGTGGTGTTTAGTATCAATCAATCAACCAATTGAGGAAGTTTTTACTTGAAAGAAATGGTCAAATGTATTCATCTGCATGAGATTTTCAGGTAATCTATTCATGACAGTTTCAACAGCTTTTTTACTGTTTGTTAATTTAGAAATTGATTGTCCCTTTTGGGGGTTTACAAAATTTAGAGCTTTGTTAAATTTTTTAAAAAATATTAAGATTTTTTTACTTGTTTACTATTTGTTGCCTTTTCTGCCACAATGTTAGAACCATAGGGTCCCATTATGACCTAACCCCAAAATATCACATAACTGAGCATTACAGTGTAAAGGCTCAGTTCTTTCTGAACACCTAGCGGTGATTTGGTATTGTAAATTAAGTAAATATGTATTTCAAAAAATAATGTTGAAACAAAAATCAGCTTCCTGTTAGGTCCCAGGGTGTCAAAGAAACAGCGATTGAAAATATACATATCTTCTGTCATCAGTTGAAAATATTTTCGTATTTGACGTCATACTTGACATTTGAACGACTGAATGTTGTTCGTGTATGGCGTCACAACAATAGTAATGTTTATTATATAATTAGTAGTGAGATATTGAGTTATACAGCTCTGATATAAGTGGTATCACCACTTTTACCGATAACGTTTATATCATCACTGCCAGTGCCGGAACTATTTCCATTGGAATATTATCTTCTCATTATTAAATCTTTAATTTGTGAAAATTGCCATAATTTGTAATCAATTCTTAATTTATAAATTATTGAACACTATTAATTGGCTGTTAAATACTTTTACACAAACCAAATATATTTTGGATTTGGCCTTTCTGGGATGCTTGCCGTATTATATTTATAACCTAGGCCGCGCAGCAGGACTCGCTAAACGTGAAAACGTGAAGTAAATCCATCCCACTCTAAAATGTAAATAAAAGTGTTAGGCCTACTACCGGAGCATTAAAATTGCTCATTTTAAACAAAATGTATCGAGAACTGACACAAATCATAGAAAACGAAGACTGTGGGATACGGCAATCCGTGCTTGCTGATCGTTACGCTCGCTCTAGGTAGGGTAGTACTAATAGTAGAGTCTACTGTCAGTGAAGAAGAGCCGACTCAATTGATTTTGGTAACAAACAATTAAAGATCTAATTTAGCGTAGAACATTTCAACACACATACATGTAATCTAGTAAATCTTCATTTTTATACGCCCGGCTTGAAAAGCGGGCTGTATTATGGTATCATCTCCGTCCCGCGTCCGCTTTCCCCTTCCGCTCCATAACTTAATCAAAGTTTTGATTCCAACTTGACAATTTTTTCTGAGTATATACCTTATGAGTAGAAGGTGTGTCGCAAACTATTTTTGACATCACCGTTACATGATATGGCAGTTATATTGGATTATGTAATATTCTCTTCCGCTCCATAACTTCTAAAGTTTGGATTCCATCTTGACAATTTTTTTTGAGGATATACCTCATAGGTAGATGGTGTGTCGCGAACTATTTTTGACATCATACATTGCGTAATATGGCAGCCATATTGGGTTACATGTATGTAATATTTACTTTTTCTCTCCATAACTTTAACAAATATGATCCAATGCTTTCAAATCTTTCATGTTACATACCATACTAACAGACAGTGTGTAAAAAAATTGTTTATGATATCAACTATTGCAAATTGTTGGATTATGTACATTCCTTTTTAATCTTACTTTCATTTTCATGAAAATATCCTTTAAATTATAAAATGGCTTCTACTTGTCCGATTCTCATCAAAAAAGGATTTTTTCAAACTGCAATAATGTTTTTAAATTGAATAAAACTATTCTTAAATCAATATATAACGTTTTAATCAAATGAAAAATACATATAAGGATTTAAGTTTTATCTACAGACCAAGAGATAAGTATCCCAGCTTTGGTCTATTTACCTTGTCAACTTACAGTTAGCTCTCAGTCCCTCTTGAAAGATTTATGGCCCTGTGTACCACATGGCCTCCATAGGCTTTGTAGGCTTTGTAACATGCCAAACTGTTATATATTTTTTTGTAGCCAAATAATGTAGATAAAAAATATTATGAGAAAAATTGTCAAATCTACTTGAATTGGTGTGAGCTGCGAAATTGCCAATTAATTACATTTGTTTAAGTATCATTAGTAAATTATAAACTGCTTTTCTAAAAAATTTTAGTGCAACCTATATTGACAACATACAATGTTTAACATCGTGATTTAACAGCAGCGAGAATTGATGACTTGTACCGTGTACAAATCTTGTTAATAATCGTTGATCCAAATAGCCCATTTTAAATTTGATACAGATGGATTTTAAAGGTTTTAGTGGTAAGATTTCATTTTGTTGACATAACATCACCTTTTAGAAAGCTTCACACAATAAAACTGGCAACGCCGCCATATAAGTGAAATAATCTTGAGCGCGGTGTAAAACACCAAACAATCAATCAATCAATCATTTACCAAGCTTCAACCTCTTCCCTCTGAATTTTGAAAATTAAATTCAAATAAATATGGAAGGATTTGTTTTGGTATGGCTGCAGTTACGGTGCCTTTCCAGGCGTATTTTGGGTTAACTCTTGTTAAATAATTTGACCTTGCCACTTAAAATTTTAATACAAAACTAAAGAAAAGAAAATGTCAAGTTCAACTTCACCAACAATGACAGACCTCGATGTTTGTCGTCGCGCGCACACCATGTGTCCTTCCGCGCAGACAAACGCAGTTTTTTCCTCCAAAATAAGTATACTATTCGAACTGTTATTTGTTTCATGAAATAATTTTCTATCCAAAAATTGGAACTGCAACATGAAAATAAGAACTTTGGATGCAAAGTTATAAGTTTTTATTGTGTTGAACCCCCAAACGGCGCGCTATTTTATCCTACGCCGTACATGTATATGTGTGATGAGCCCAAATATAGGCCATTTTCTAGGTCAACTGACGACAGCGAATTGTTCAGTTTGTCGCAGAAAATACACGAAAATCTCACTACTAATTATATAATAAATAGAATATCCTCTACATGTATTTGTAAGTCCATACGATTACCAAATAGGAAGCATTGACTTGAACTTTTCATTTATCCTTCATTCAATATGGGTGGTCGGAATTTTGTGGAATACTTGAGATTTTTTAGCCGTTTTATTTAAATACCTTTTATTTGTTTATATTCACTTGAACATTATGGTTATTCAGAAACAAGAAATATAATTTCTCTTTGTTGTTATAAGCGGACCATGGTGAATGTACCATTGTTTGACTGTGTGATTCACACCTGAAGTAAGAGACCAAAGAAAAAAAATACTCATCATTTCAACAAATAGACCAATCGCCTTATGATGTCATTGTGGGTATTACAAAAAGGGAATCAAAATGGCAGACATGAAGTTTTCTGCAAAGAACCGTCTATGTAGGTGTTAAGTCATACATAATGCTACAAGAGCTTTCAAGAAAGTGGCCATTTTTAAGCACTTCCCTCTTCTATCCCATAATTTTTGAGTGACATCTTTAGGCTTCAGGCTTATTATCTTTTTAAGATACCATTTTTTATGACACATGTATCTAATACTTGACATTTAAAGTTCTAAATGATATACCTCTTTTTAACACAATTAGAAACTGGTCTCCGTGGTTATTTTAGACATTTTCCCTGTGCCCGTGTGTTTTAGTGTTCATAAATATAATATTTGACCTTTGCTTTTCGTTTCAGAGCAAATCAAACTTTTAACCGGACACACAGCCAAACCTGACTTCCTCAGTAAACTGACGTGGATTTGCCTAAATCATCACAGGAAAATACAACTTATCGACACAGTCCGAGCATTTCATTTCGGGACGAACTTTCTCGTGGAATGCGATGTTGTTCTACCTCAAGATATGACGTTAAAAGAAGCCCATGATATCGGGGAAGATTTACAGCAGAAACTCGAGAAATTACCTGAGGTTGAGCGAGCCTTCGTACATTTGGATTACGAAACTAGTCATGACCCCAATACAGAACATAAAATTGTATAGGTCTACACTCGTAATGACGTCACAGGAAAAATATGGGATGAAAGAGGGATGTTTGAAGTGATCGTGTTGTTAATCAATTGAAATCGTTCGAAAGCCTAATGATGTCATTCAAAAAAATTATGGGATGAAAAAGGGATATTCTTTGAAGGGGGCGCTTTGTTAAGCCATTGACGCGCATGACTGCACATCTATATTTCTGTACAGATTTATTTCCACTTGTCATTTTAACCAATCTGTGACGTCTTTAACCAATCTGTGACGTCTTTAACCAATCTGTGACGTCTTTAACCAATCTGTGACGTCTTTAACCAATCTGTGACGTCTTTAACCAATCTGTGACGTCTTTAACCGATCTGTGACGTCTTTAACCAATCTGTGACGTCTTTGAGCAATAGTTCTCTAAGTCATTTTCTTGTGCCAGTTTTTTTATCATTGAATTATCTATTGTTTTATTGCCAGACTATTTTAAGCCTGTCTGCCCCACTCAGAAATGGGTTTCTCATATTTTCAGTCAATAGACAGTATAAATGTAAATGTCATACTTTAATAACCGTGACTCACTTGCTATGACAATTAACCTGACCAGTCTTCCAAAATATTTAGCTGTTTCTCGGTGGTCAAATGGGTTAAGGTGATCTTTCACGGGTTCCAATCACACTCAGACCAATTAAAAATCTGTATGTGGAAGATTTGCCAGGTAGGCCCTACTCACCGAAGATCGGGGGTTTTCTCCGGGCAGTGAAACCCGAACACTTTCTAAACAGACAATTGTTAGATTTTCTTTTATATTAAAATAAATGTTTAATAACCTTGGTAATTGACACCTGTCCAAACCGACACCTTTTACTTTGAATCCCACCCAGACCAAATAAAAAAGTCTGCCCTATGTGGAAGTTAAGGGGTTTCCTCCTAACAAAAGAGCCTGGTTTCTTCTTCCACTAAACCTGCCATTGTCCCCATACATTTCATTCTTTTCTTATAAGGATGTTGTCCATTTCTTTTTATGTTTTGTTTCTTTTATTGTTTTTCATTTGAAAGATTGATTTCCTTTGCTATAAAACAAACTTCTTAGTTACACGAACCATCATCTGTTAAGACTGTTATCATTAAGAGTGCAATAGCACTGCCGTTGAAGGGTTACGGCCCATAGCCCACTTTCTTCCCCAGATAAACCTGGCCATCACATAAGGGAACTAATTACAAATCAATCAATCAATCTTAGGTTACAACACAGGTGGAAACTGGTTATGGTAGGCTTTCAGTTTATTCTACGGGTGTTGGGAAGGGCAGGTTTTAATTACAATCAGGCTTTTTATGTGATTGTCAAATTGTCTTTCGGACCCTTTGGCCAATCAGCAGCTCAATAAAATGCCCAAAACAAATATATATAACCTACATCCACATCTACTTGTGTCAAAATTATTTTAAGTCATAATATTTTCCCTTGTTAGGGTTGATTTTGTGACATATATATATCCCTGTAATTAGGGCTGTTTATGAATATTAACCTGTGATTAAAACATAAACTGGTGAAGGCTACATGTTATAACTTAATTGACATTTGGTTTGCCACCATATTGTTTCTGTTATGTGTATACATCTGAGTTAGATGTATGGGGTGGAATGTAAAAACACAGCGTCAAAAATCAAATTAGAATTGCCTTATCTGTAGTAAAGAATCCTGAGACTGTCCTCAGACCTCACAGCAAACGCCACATACCGCAGGTTTCACGCCACATACCGCAGATTTCACGCCACATACCGCATATTTCACGCCACATACCGCATATTTCACGCCACATACCGCAGATTTCACTCGGTCATGAAACCTCGACCTCCTCATTCACTAAACATGGCGGCATCAAATTATAAGTGAAATAATCTACAGTTCGGCTTAAAAGAATGTAACCAAAATTGTTTTAAAAAACGTAAACATAACAACCCCACCCCCATCTACATGTATTAAAATCCGACCTCATAACTAATGTAAATAAGAAATAGCATTTTGGTCTACCTTACTTGTAGTTGGAAATGTCCAAACTCTATGGCCAAAGTATATTGATGTTGTGCTGGACAGCCAGTAGAGTGAGGGATTTGGTTTTACGTCCTGCTTAACAGTATTTCAATCATATGAAGTTGTCTCCTTGTGGCAGGGCAGATTTCTGCTCTTTTATTTGGTGCTGCCTCACCGAGACGACTTGCCGGAGACAACCAGCAAGCCCCCTCACCCAGTCACAGTATACTGACACCGATCCAACCAGTCGCTGCTTTAACTCCTATTGCTGAGCGCCAAGCAAAGCAGCAGCAGCTCCCACTGTTAAAGTCTTTGGTCTGACTCGACCCAGGCTTGAACCTGGATCTCCCAGGCCTGAGGCTGACGCTCTACCGACTGAGCTATCGGGGCTGGTGCAGCCAGGAGATGTCTACTGACTAGCGCAACAGCCATAGACTTTGATCAGTCAAAGTGATTTCCAAGAACACTAAATCTGAATTTTCTGCGGCTCCCACACAATCTTAATAATATTAGTTAAGTCAATGCAGTTTTTAATTTTAGCTATGTTTTGTCTAGTCTGAAAAGTCGGTCTCTATGTTGCTGAGAAAAAAAACAGAAGCCCCGATTTCTCTATTTTTTGTCCGGTTAGTGACACCCCACTTCCCGAAATTTGACTCTCTGCACAGACTTTCACAACTGTGGTCAGGGAGTAACTTAAATTTCACATGTAAATGTATGATATCCAACAACACACAAAATTTAAATTCCATTTATGTGATTTCAAGGGGAAAGAAAAGTTAAATTATAATTAACACTTGTCTCATTTAACGTTTTAAAGCAGATTGTCATTTATTTTCTTAACTGGGACATAATAGTAGATAAAGTGTTATCGTTAAAGTGGTATATTGTGATATTTCTTTAGTCATATGATGATAATCTCCTTGATCTACGATATATAATTGAATAATGTGTATTTTTATACGGGCATTACAAAGTATGTTTATAACTTTTGTATCCCTTGCAATTCCATGTTTTGTTTTAATAAAGCGATTAATCATCGATGGTGAGTTTGCCTTGGTTTGGTTTAGATGGAATAAATGGCCCTTTGATGGGTCACAAGATCATTAAAGTGACATGAGCTGCCAAAATTCACACTTTTTTCATACGACTAAGAAGCTTTGAAGGCTATCGAAAAACTAAATGATTGGCGTTGTAATGAGGAAAATCCATACAGATGTGACCTGTATGATCCGAAAACGTTTTCGAAAAGTAAACAAAACTTAAATTATTGGGACGACCATTCAATTCATTCTAAACCGAAGTTAGTTCAAAACAATACTTTATCGTATATTTCCGAGTTTAGAAGTGCTAAAAAGCTTTGAATTATACGTCTTGAGAAAAATAGCCAATAATTTCAACATTCTGTTTAAACGTCAAAATAGCAACATTTTGGATTCCCCTTTAACAAATATTTTACTTTGTTGAATACACCTGGAGTTATGATTCGTTTTTGGTTCGGATGCCACTCAGTTTAAAATGAAAAATTTCTGACCGGCTTCACTGGTCCATATCACTTGCTCAGTTGGCCAAACAACCACACCTCAACTTTATTTGTCGATTCAACCAAAACAGTTTATAGGGAACATATACGTTGCAGCAGACCTTTCTGAAGACGTAACTTTTGGTAAACGGGCTCGTTTAATAAATTTGCAATGTGTGCATGTAAATGGTTTTAACATGGAATTACCGCCGAGCCTGATGACGTCACATGGATTTGCCCAAAGCTTTCTGGGTAAAATGTACCTCGGTTCGCCATTTTGTTTATTGGTAGATGTCAATTTTTGGGAAAACATTGATGACATAACCTGTTTTATCCATAAATTTTTCTGGTAACTTAACGCCATTGTCGTCTTCTGATCGATACAGTATTTTTTCTTCCGCCATATTTTAAAATTATGTTAACAACCCTCAATTCCCCGAAATGCTTTGCGTGTAAATTCCAAGTTACGTCATCAAGCAATCGGTCAAATTGTACTTCCAAGTTGAAAACAATATGCGCAAATTTCTAACAACCAAGGTACCACTTGCACCGGGCTCGTTTCACAACGCATCGTAAACGAAAGGTAGTTGCCAATGGATACAGTGAAGAGATACCACCTCATTAGGTGCGCTTGGTTAAGTAAGTGTTCTACATATGATATTATTGTAAGCATGTTGAACTATTTCCATCGTCTTCAAAATTCTACTGTTGATACTCATAGACTTTTACACAAAATTATCCCTCACGGCCCATATTCGGCACGTTAACGAATGTCTTGGCTTCAGTAATTGTCTCTAGTATTTCAGCATACAAAAAAGCGCTAAGCTATCAATTTCAGTCTGTTTTAGGTCAACTGTTAGCCATGCCAATTTGGACACTAGTAGTAAATTGCGCACCTATGTTACTTTTAAAGAAGATATTATTATTTCAGAATATCTCAAATCTGTGAAAAACAGAAATCACAAAAAGCGCTGTCATCTTTGCGTTTGAGCTGCCGCCTTGCAAATAGAACGTGTACGTTATATGCGGATATGGTGCTCGCATCCCATCAACTCAACGTTTTTGTCCATTTTGTCCTTCCTTGGTGGAGGATGAGCAATCTTTCCTCTTAGGTTGTCCCATTTATACCTCTCTTTGGCAGAAACTTGAGATCTCTTTAAATGTCTTTTCGATGGATATCTCGAAGGTGGCCGATACAGACTGGTTTTGTTTCTTATTGGATCCGCCATCTCTATTCGCTCCTATCATAGCACGGCATAAATGTTTTGAGTTACGTAAGTCTAGACGTAATGGGAAGTCCTGATTTTCACCCAGGATAAAATGTTAGGCCTAGTCTATGTTATACTCTATTTCTAGTTTCTATATTTCATATTAAGCCTAAATACTTGCTATGGTAGCTGCATATGTTATAGCTACATAACCTCTTGTAAATTTGTATTGGTATGATGCTATCGTTTTTCTTTTTCATTGTTTTAGTACACTGCCACATATTTGGTGTTTTGTAGGCCTACAATAAAATTGAATTGAATTGAATTGATTGATCTCACTGTACGACGGCTTCGTGAAACGGCCTCTGTTTGTGAAACGGTTTTCTGATTCTGAGGCGGAAATGCAAATCTCCACGTCAATCAATTCGTTTTTCAAAGTAGTTTAAATGCTCTCAACATTTAACGACGATTGAAAATTACGAACAAAATCCCAAGTTTGCCGGCTCATGCCATTTTAAATTTAAAATATGTCTAAATGTTGCTGCAGAGACCTATTTAAAAATAAACTCCGACAACCAACCGATCGAGCAGAAGCCGCGTAACTTTTATGTTGGGTTACACTCATTTTCAATTTACAGTCTTAAATTTATCGGTAAGCAAATTTGTGCCTCCCAAACCAAAACCGTCGTCTGTATTTCTCAGGATAGGTTCATAAAATTGGTCAGCCGATTTGTATGATTCAAGTCATTTAAAAGCTCAATCGTCCCGGTTTACAATCTAAATTTATCCGCAAGCATTTTGTGTCTCTCAAACTATACACTAAGAAAAAAGTTAAGTAGGCTATCCCCCCCCCCCCCCACACACACACACACCCGAACCCACTGGACCAACGATTGAAACTAAAACATAATGAGTACCCAAATTTTATCATTGACAAACTGTCCTTACTAATTCAAGTTTAGTAACCATAACATTTGTTGACTAGTGCCTTAATCAACAGATCCGACGTCTCACTGAAGGCATGAAACGCAGGTTGGAGGCTAATGGAGGCTATACGCGCTATTGACCTTCTGCTCTAGGGATGTGTTTTACACACTCAAAGTGACATTTTTACTTCAATATGTTCTCCGTGTGAAGCCAGATGGACTCTGAAGTTTCATACTTACAAGCATCTTTTTATTTTGTTTACACTATCGATTTGGCTGACGATATTTGGCTGAACAAATTGTATAGCCTATTGCCATTAATGGTGACTTCTTATCGCCAGAATGTTGCCCTTTATCATCACATCGTTTCTCCAACATCAGTGTGCCAACAATCTCCCTACACCAACAATTGTATCGGTCGGTGCAGACTTTCCAGGTGTGCGTGTGTGATCATCCCTCAGCCCCCACACAGACCTTCCATCGATGCGACGCTGGTTCGAACCACGCTCAGACCAAATGAAAGTTGCCAGGTACTCGCTGAAGGTCGGGGGTTTCATTCGGACAATGAGCCTGGTTACCTCTCCCACTAAACCTGACAACGCCGCCATATAAGTGAACTAATCTTGAGTGCGGCGTAAAACATCAATCAATATTAGGTTCACAATCGTTACATTTATATTTGGTTTAAGCGTTTTTTTTCTTCAAAAGTTAGCTTATTGACATATGCATGGATCTATAGGACTCTTTTATCTGCGTACCAAAGTACAAGGGGCAAACAAAAATCAAGTATAAACGATGTAACACGTATGTTTGTCTGCTCTTAATGGAATCTCACCAATAGGTATATTGTACGTGTATATATGCAGTGATTATTCATTCCACTATGATTCATGATCGACTTTCACCTGTCAGGCGGGAGCATGTATCACATTCAGTGGTAATATATGCATATCCCTCCAAACAACACCTTTTTCAAAAGGGGGGCATACTCAGTGATACTATTACTTTTGGTTTGCCCTGTCTCGCCATTCAACCAATGGACGGATAGCTTCTCTTTTGAAGAACTTCATTATAATGAGCACTCAATCCCACCCCTTTACATTTGCCTTTTGGTACTACATCCTGCACCCTGGAGATGGCTTGAAGTCCAAACCAGCATTAAAGGTATACCAAGATATAGCCCAGATGATATGTCAACAGAGTTTGGATCACGGTGGTTTGGGAGAAAACTCTGCATCTAAGAAAATTTCACGTCTCAGTACGTAAGCTGTTCCTGGTGCACGAACTGGACAAATGTAACTGTTCCGCCTTGCCCTCAGACCCTTGTAGCTCTGGGAATTCCGTGAAGTCACTCTTCCGCTTCTGCCTGGGCTTCCAGATGAAAGTCGCGGTGCTTTAGCACTGGATCCAAAGGAGACAACACCAGTCTCAGACAGACAGAGATCGTATTTAACTTCGGCGAAAGGCTATACGCGGAGATAGAACAAGGTGTCTATGCATTTCTTCGTGTCTTTCACAATTATAAGGACCTGCTCTCCGTCTCATTCCCGGAGAACCAAGCTTGAAACTTCAATTTATATTGATGGCACACATTCACGAAATTGGGTTGTACCACCTCATCGTGCACTCAATCTAAGAAATGATTTTGAATGGTACTGAGGGGTGTCAATATATGGACAAACGGGTCGGATTTGACAAAGACAAGCAGCTAAACGAATGACTTTATTAAGTGTTATATCTAGTATAGGACCAAACCTTACAACAAAGAGAAAGAAAAACTAACTTTAAACTAAGGGTAAGATAAACCCTCTTTTAACCATTACTTATCGTCGACGACAGAGAATCTGCAGAAAGATTGTGCGAAACTTTTCACTCATGATGGTGTAGACCACAAAGTTTATTGCAGAGTTCAAAATGTCGAACATTGGAAAGATAGTTTGACAAGCAATCCACAAATCATAATACTGCGCGAAATATGCAGGTGATGTTACAGTTGAAATATTATGCACCATGCCCGGTGAGACACAAATAAGGAAAATAACTGCAATGGTCACTAACATCCGGGTGATTTTCGCTTGTCTCTGGTGGCGTTTAGCCTCCGCTACGTTCAGATGACTTACGTCTTGTTCATAGATCTTAAGAACTAATACTATGGCAATATTAAACAGCAATACTAAGACCACTGGCACCAGTCGGAAAACAATCAAGGTTATTGTGGAATAGGTAGCGAAAAAGTTGAAATTATTTTTGTACAAATCTGATCGACGGGTTGAAATAATGGTCAAGTTAGTTTTTCTATCAGTGAAGACGAAATATTCTTCCGTAAAACTGAATATGAACAGCCAAAGGGAGATAACTACGACGATACCGAGTACAATCTTACCGCCATGACGTGCTAAAGGACTAAATTTAACATGCAGGGGGTATTTCACGGCAAAAAATCGTTCAACCGAGAGACATAAAACTAAATAATTCGATATTCTCCCGGTCATCAAGATCAAATATCTCGTAAGTATGTTGTATCGAAAAGCAAGTAACAATTGAATATATAAAGGATAACTGAACCGTTTAAGCATTAGTACCACCCAATGAAGGAGATTGAAAAATAGGAAGGACAAATCTGCTACACTTAGGGCAATGATAAAACAGGAAGTGGATTCATCAACTACGGAATTCCTGAGAACAAAAATATTAAAGATATTGCAAATTATACCAGAGAAAGATAAAATAGGATTGATAAAGTAAAATACTATAAACGATAGCTTTGTTTCTTCATCCGGGAGTGCGAAATGAATTTCAGAGTCGTCATTTTCTTCAAGCTCATTCTCCAGGGTTTGGTTCGCTTCCATGTTTTCAGAAAAGCTTGTAATCATTTCTGTAAGGGAGGAATTCGCTGTTGAAAGGTCGCTAATTTCGGAGAGTGTAGAGAATCCATCCAATGACGTGTGTCCAAGAAACTCTTGTCGCTCATCTCGAGCAGTGCTTACCGATTTTTCTCGCGAGAATTGGAACTCCGGCAATACATTGGGTCTAAGAGTCGTAATTACGGTGGTTTCAGCAACACATACAAACACAATCAGATAAAGTTCCAGTTTTAGCCGCCTTATCATCTTTGTTTTGGACAGCCGATCTTTTCGAAGAAATCTGAAAGTATAGTATACATATCAATGTATCAAATTAAGAAAGTCATTAGGGTGAAATATACGAATGCTTCATTTGATTGCGGGAGACTTCTTGGTCTGATACCGGAACGGTTTTCATTTTTTTTTTTTTTTTGGCTATTTTCTGTACGTTATATTTATAATAGGCCCATGATCCATTCTTTTAATCTAAGGCATGATGAAGATGTCAGACGAAAACTATGAGTTGCATTGTGGGTGAAAATGGGGTAAAGAGCGGAAAACCACTTTGAGATGAGCGTCCTCTTTCAAGTCGCATGCATTAGTGCTGAAATTTTGTTCCCTCCACCATGTCAAACAAATGGGGCCTGGGAGTCTACCGAGAGATTTCTCGATATCCGGTGAGAGATGACGTTTTTTGATGCCGTCAGTTCGATTGACGTTTTTTGTTCTAACACGTCAGAGTTGAGCGTCGCATATGCGTAATGACAACGCCGGTGACAGGAAATTTGTGGAATTGTCACGTTACTCCCGCTCCATATACCCACAACACCTTGCTCCAGAATTCAATGACGTCATTGCATGCATGTGTATGTAGATTCCATAATCTCCGCCATGTCAAACTCCCTCCGAATAGCCACGATCACTTTTGTATCATACAGTGATCATAGTATTAAGTATTATACAGTTTGCCACGTGAACTTATTAGTTCCACAAACAATTTTGTCCATTTCATAGTTCCATGAGCCTCAGTGAGAACACTGGACATAGCAGCTTCCTATTTTATAAGTTACATGTGTTTATAATTAGTGGTAATACAGGGCCCAATCTAGGCTGATTTTTTTTTACACTTGTCTTTATTTTTGGGCGCCCAAACCAGAGTATGTGATTTTTATATTGTTGCTTTAAATATTGAATACAAGTTAAAACTGCTCTGCAAAATATTTAAAACATAAATACTAGGAACATATTAGATAGAAATGGTGGTTTAAAGTAGGAGTCCGAGTTTTGTCCCCACAGCCTCCATGAACCCTGGGATGGTATTGTCAAGCCGGACTATAGGTGCCCAAACTTTTGACCTAGATTATGCCATGCAATAGTATGGTGTAGGCTACAGTTTGCAAAAAGACCATATATAATTTTGACAAATTAGTATTTCGACTTAATACCTTATATGAGTCTATGTAGGAATATTGTATGTAACGCAAAGCTATTTGTCATACTTCCACTAAATTCAACTTCTTATTATCTTAATCCACATTATGTAAATGATGTTGTGTTCTGCTTTATTAGGAGTAAATTGTACTGTGATTATCAAGTAATCATACATTTATATTGACTTAAAGTGTGGAGATAGCGTTTTGCCTTTTTCTCTTACACTGCGGAAACTTTTTGATAGTTACACTGGTTGTCAATCAATTATATATCAATGAACTCACAGGTTAATGCCTAATCATAAATTGTTTTATATGTTAGCCTCAGATAGAATATTGACAAGGATATCACATATTCCCAAACATTAACCAATATGTTAATTTACAATTATACCATATTGTTCCCCTTTTACTGTCGGACCAATCAAAAGTTCTCTTATTTATCGAATTAAAGTGGAAAACGAACAGTCTCCCATCTTTGTTTTGAACACTGCTTAGATGCTTACGTAACGCGGATTCTGATTGGTAACATTTCCGCCACAGTTTTGGGGCGGAACCAATCAAAGTCTACATGCATATTAAATTAGAAACGACGGATTTTCTTCCACTTGTCCCACGGGTAAAGTGAGAGTGAGCGTAAGTTTTAATCGTGGCTCCCGACGATGCCCTTTAGCATAAACTATAAAACTGGACCCGCATGTTACTGGGCACGGCGTCGGAATAACTCCATTGGCCTTTACAATGGTGCGACTGCACTACTTTAGTACAACACTTATAGTAAATGTTTTTAATTGTTATCATTCTGTAGTTTTTGTTTGAAACAAGTGTGGAGATTGCTACATGCCATTCGGGCAATAGCATTCGTTCGTCTGTCCGGTCTGCTATTATGTCTCTTAAACTGACCATTGGCCATTTTGGCAATTGTCTCAATTCATATCGAGCATATATACTTACCAAGTTAAGACATCGCTGCAGTATCCTCAATGCAGACTTATATAGGATAAACCTTGTGCCTAATGCTATAGTTGCTCTTGTGGAAATCCAGTAGAAGATGCTTCTCATTTCTTTTATTTTTGTTCAAACTACGATACTATTCGCACTGAACGTCTTAAAGCAGTTCCTCCAAACTTTAGGATTTCTGACCTTCTGCGCGGCAATCCAGAATATTAAAATACAGTAAACCGTAAAATAATAGATTTCGCTATTAGATTTATCCAGCACAGCGCTAGGTTTGACGCAACTCCTATTTAGTCAATCAATTTAAAGAACTTTCTTCTTCAGGGCGACGAATGACATGCGTGCTTTCTCCACACACAGTACACAAAATTGTTGTTCAATGGTCCTTGTACAGACAGTTAAATTATTTTTGTTTTACATCCAATTTGTTACTTTTTTGTTATATCCATACCACACTGTCTTGGTTAGGTGCTCAATATCATGTTCTAAGGAGAGGTTGGTTGGTTGTTTGGTGTTTTACGCAGCGCTCAAGATTATTTCACTTAATATGGCGGCGTTGCCAGTTTTATTGTGGGAGGAAACCGGGTCTAGGGAGAGGGGTATTCTAAGTTGCTAAGAACTTGTCCCCAATCCCATTATTAATATGAATAATAAAATAAGTTCAAAACAAAAACGCATTGAGCCAGAATTCAATGACGGCACTGCATGCATGGGTATGTATAGATTACGTTACGTCCGCCATATCAAACCCTCCTAATACCAACACCGCCAGAATCCGATGACGGCATTGCATGCATGGGTATGTATAGATTACGTTACGTCCGCCATATCAAACCCTCCTAATAGGCCTACCAACACCGCCAGAATCCGATGACGGCATTGCATGCATGGGTATGTATAGATTACGTTACGTCCGCCATATCAAACCCTCCTAATACCAATACCGCCAGAATCCGATGACGGCATTGCATGCATGGGTATGTATAGATTACGTTACGTCCGCCATATCAAACCCTCCTAATACCAACACCGCCAGAATCCGATGACGGCATTGCATGCATGGGTATGTATAGATTACGTTACGTCCGCCATATCAAACCCCCCTAATACCAACACCGCCAGAATCCGAGGACGGCATTGCATGCATGGGTATGTATAGCTTACGTTACGTCCGCCATATCAAACCCTCCTAATAGGCCTACGAACACCGCCAGAATCCGATGACGGCATTGCACGCATGGGTATGTATAGATTACGTTACTTCCGCCATATCAAACCCTCCTAATAGGCCTACGAACACCGCCAGAATCCGATGACGGCATTGCATGCATGGGTATGTATAGATTACGTTACTTCCGCCATATCAAACCCTCCTAATACCAATACCGCCAGAATCCGATGACGGCATTGCATGCATGGGTATATATAGCTTACGTTACGTCCGCCATATCAAACCCTCCTAATAGGCCTACCAACACCGGCAGAATCCGATGACGGCATTGCACGCATGGGTATGTATAGATTACGTTACGCCCGCCATATCAAACCCTCCTAATACCAATACCGCCAAAATCCGATGACGGTCTATTTTCTAAGATCTAATTTATAAATCATTATATTTGGGAAACCTTGAATTATGGTAGGCCTACACAAATACCTTGGAATGCCATTTGACAATTAATAGCTTCAGAAATTCAATTATATTTTCGGCCAAGCACTTAAATTGGCATTTGGTGTAAAATTAGCACGTGTTTCATATTATTTTAACACGTGTGGGAATACACATTCAAAAGCCAAATAAATAATGTTGGACCTACATGTATGAAACACGCGGCTCGATAACTCGTTAATGCGCCATTAGAAAACAAAACCGCGCGCGATTAGCAACATCTCACACTTTGTTAATCTCGACTTAACAACAAACAAAACAGAACTCGAGGCGTGGCGTGTTTTCCAATTTAAAAAAACACGCGGCTGGAGATTAAGAAACGCGCGTTTTTTGTTACATGTATATTCTCTCGAGATTTTGCAGCAACAAAAAAAAAACACGCGGTTTTCAAAAAAATCGTGCCATTTGACCTAATGGCGTGCTTTTATAATCTCGTGTGATTAGCAGATACAACGCGGTTCTTTATCTCGAGCCTCGCGTTTTCTGAAATTGGAAAACACGCAACGCGAGAACTTGAGAAAACGCGGATATGCAAATGCGTATTCTCGTGCCTAATCTCCAGTTCTGGAGCCGCGTGTTTTTTTTTTCTGTTTTGTTTTTTGTTGGTAAGTCGAGATTAATAAAATGCGAGAGTTTGCTAATCATGCGCGGGTTTCGCCTAATAGTGCACTCTCAGTTCTCGAGCCGCTTGCTCAGTAAGCCATCCGAAAAAGTCATTAAACAAGAGACTTGTTATAACGACACTTTGTCCTTAAAAATGTAAAACCAGTTTGACTGATTATGTACTATGCGGATAGTTGCCAGGTGCCCTATAACTTGGAAAGATTGTCGTGTAGGGATTTGAACTCTTATATTATTGGAAATAGCCTTGCATGAGCTGCTACAATGTTTAATTCGAGGGAAACAAAATGTATGAGTAGAATTTTTGATGTTTTTGTTGCTTATAAAACTACCTAAACGTATTCAAAATCGGTATCAGTGGAAAGTTTTGTTGTTTCTTCTTTTTTTTTTTTGACTTCTTGATAAATATGCAACAATTGCCACCTAGCCTGATGACGTCACATATATTTACGCAAAGCTTTCTGGGTAAAATGTACCAAAGTTCGCCATTTTATATTGGTACTTAGCAAGATGTCACTTTTTTGGAAAGCATTGATGACATAACCTGTTTTTATCCACACATTTTTCTATTAACCTTACGCATTTCACGTCCCCTTCTCGATACAGTATTATTTCGTCCGCCATATTTAAAAAAAACATCCCTCAATCCCCCGAAATGCTTTGCGCGTAAATTCAAAGTGACGTCATCAAACAATCGGTCAATTAGCTAATTCTGTTTCAAAGAAATGTTCCCCTATATTTGGCAGCTCGGTGTATGTGTCACTATAAGAGATTCTTAGAAACGTGTTCTTCTATGACAAAATAGCTGATAACTTTCTGATTTTGTCTAATAACGTAAACAAAGTTTGTTGAATTCATTCAACTTTATGCACCCAATTAGCTGTCTGATGAAGTTCGAATTTGACAGCCAATATGTCAGGGGTACGAGCTTCGAAAATGTTCGTATTTTTCCGCGAAATTATTAACTATTTGTTTATATTTATTAAAAGTACTAGTATACTGTATAGTTTCGAGAATGTTCGGTAAATGAGAGGTTTTAAAGGGTTTGGACATACAGAGTTTTTAAATATAGTATACAGTAGATATAAAGTCGTCTAGATTATTTAAACTGTGTTTACTTTTAGAACACTGGTCCTTTCGACATATGTTATCTGCTGATTTTTTGTTTCAAAACCAATTGTTTATATAGTTTTCTGTGGTCTTCAATCCCTCTTTTTTTCTTGAGAATCTAAATTTATGAAAAAAGTCTGAATTTGGCAGTAGATCATATTTCTGTCTTTAAATTAGAATTTTAAAAATTAAAAAAACTCAGCCTAAAATTAAAATGCTTGCATCCTGCATGAATATATGCTTACTTCATGTTTTCTTGAAAAACATAATTCATGAAGCAAAAAAAGGTACAAATTTTAACAGCTAATGCAATTTTAAGATCTGCATAAATCAAATATTTCAAAGGTTGAAGACAGTGAGGAGTTTGGTTTTAGTCGGTAACATTTTCTGGAATACTTTGTAATATATTGACAAAGTTCTGCGGTTATAGCAAAAAGTCTTGAAAACGGTATTTATGCAGCAAACATTTTTTAGCAGCTAATGCAATTTTAAGATCTGCATGATTCAAAATGTGAAATCTTACCTTGGTTGTTAGAGATGCACGTATACCTTTCTGTAGAGGATTGGTTGAAGGTCCAATAGACATAAGCGGTCTCTTGTGGGGGGTTTTATACCTCACCCTGTCCATTGATGGCAGGATGACGGAGAGAGCATCCTCAATGCGCTTCCGGCGTCATGATACCTAACACGCGGACGGGGTCCAAACAACAGAAGACACGAAAAGACGCACGGTCATATAGAATGCCATTTGAAAGAGTACACTCCCTTGCAATCGACTTCCTGAACGGAAAATCTCTCTCCTTGTGAAATCTTCAGATTTCAAGATCTTTTCATCTGGACTCAACTATCATGTTTACGAAATCGTGAGTTTATAATTCCTTCTGTGTACCGTTACCGGTAACGCAACATGGCTCTTTCGAAATGCCTTGGATATTGGAACTTTCAAACGTAATTGCAGGCGAAGATCAAAACATTGTTATTTTAAAATAGAACGATCATATAGTTTGTTTTTTTAAAGGAGGTTGAATTTTAGTTCAGTTCAGGCGCGTGCATGAAGAAATAGATCTATAATTTATAAATAGTATTTCCTTCATACATGTAGGCGTCGCAAACTAGGGAAATATGGTAGCTGAGAGCTGCCAATTTGCTTTTTTTTTCGGTCCGCATATGTCGTAGACTAATTTTCTTTATTCAAACGTCAACATTTTAATTCTTCGATAAATTTCTAACCATCTTATTCTTAGTGGAAAAAACAATGTGAACGTTGATAATTGTAGAAAGCAATATTCTAATGAGCCGGAGAGCCGTAGTTGGAGATCTCCAAAGTAGGCCTATATTGATGATTGGTGACCAACAGAGTTGGAGGAGGTGCCGTGTTGAAACTAGTCCAGGTTTCTGATTCCAAAATTACTATTTTTTATACTGACGGTCGTATATACGCCCGTCAGTATAAAAAAATAGTGATTTTGGAGTAAGAAACCCGGACTATGTTGAAACATGTACATTCGGAGAAACAACATTTGTTTAAGCAACGTACCCGGCTCAAACTTTACACACATTCAATTTGATCCTTTATTTCGGCGTTTCACAAAAAAAAAAACGTTCTCTCACATTTGTGTTACATCCTCGTCGTTTTCCAAGGATAGCCCGAATCTACTACCCGCTGCCTTCAAAATTCAAGATTCGGACTGTCCTTGGAAAAACGACAAGGATGCAACACAAATGTGAGTGTTTCAACGCTTTTGGGGTGAAACAGCAAACTAAAAGATCGAATTGAGTGGGTGTAATGTTTGCTTAAATTGAGAGAAAATCGGCGAACAAATGTTGTTTCTCCGAATGTACATGTTTCTATATGGCACGTCCTTCAACTCTGTTGGTCACCCATCATCAATATAGAGGGCCAACTTTGGCCACAGAGATTGGAGATCTCCAACTAACAATAACGCTACATGCCGGAGCTAGAACGTTGATAACTCATATCATTACGTGCAATGACTAAAGTGACATGAGCTGCAAAAATTTTTGGCAGGTCATGCCACTTGAAGTCATCAAACGGAAACTAACCATGAATTTTTATATTTTATGTGTACGAAAAAATATTAACATTTTGACAGCTTGTGCCACTTTCATTGGTGTTTTTGATTATTTCGTTTGCTTTGACCAAATATTTCGTCAGCTTGATCAAATAATATTTGGTCGATATGGCCAGATATTTGATTGGTTTGACCACATTGCATCTCGTTGATTCGACCACAAAATACGATGTCGGTTTATTTGTCAGCCACATATGTATTAGTTTTTTTTTTGTTTTTTGTTTTGTTGTTTTTGTTTTGTTTTTTGTTTTTGGAGGGGGGAGGGGGGGGCGGTGGTTGAACCGAGTCATTGTACTAGTTGATGATGTTAGAATTTTCTCGAGGACACACCCGGTTTTCGCTTAGTATCTGCATGGTAAAATTCTACAAAAATGAATTTAAAATTTTCAACATATATCCATAGTGTGAATTTGTCATGAAACATGGAGAAAAACTAAGTTTTATATGATTCAATGTTAAAGGCCCTATACCGTTCATTCAAAATAAACAGAAGACGTTCCTGTGCCTGTGTATTTTAGTGTTCTTAAAAATTACAAATGAACAGTATCTTTGTAGCCTATAAAGTTAAACGTTGTAGAAGTTCCTATTTCGGTACCTCTATGATATAAGTAACATGTTCTGTGGATGCCTTATAAAAAGTTATTGTTGTAGATTTTTTTATGAAAATTTATTCAATACCGGCCTATAAATACCCAACCTAAACGGCTTATATCCAATCGACGGGGCCTCGGTGGTCCAGACCTTCCATTGATGCGGCACGGGTTCAAATCACACTGCCAGGCACTCGCCGAAGGTCGGGGGTTACCAGCCAATGAGTCCGGTATCCTCCCACATTAAATCTGGTAACGCCGCCATATAAGTGAAATAATCTTGATTGCCATGTACATGTAAAACATCAATCAATCAATCCAATCGAGATTTGGATGCAGTAAATTCTACGTCAATTTATGTCCGAACCATCGTTATCTTAATTCTAGACAGACGAAAAATTCATAGTTTAGAATTTTATATATAACGTGTAATTTATGATTCACAAACCGTCAAAATAGCAGGACCTGTGTTCTTTATTTTGCAACTCGACGCAGTTAAAAATGGTTGAATTTCATGAGCAAAACATTTTACAAATATGGGTTTTACTTTTGTGACTTAAAAAAAAATACAAAAATATCCGGTATCTCGAAAATATATTTTTTTAAGTAATGTGGTCAACCTCGCATATTTCTTCCGCATCTATTAATCAGGGCACTTCGTAGACTTGTCAATTATTTCAAATTGTCTGCCCGCTCTCCACACAGCCACTGGTTTTAGCCTGGATGCCATCTTCCTTAATTGTCCCTCGCAATCCTCTAACTGTCCGTCCCACTCATCCAGCCGCATCACAGTGACGTCAGCCTCGCGCCCAACTTCTAGACTCCCGAGTTTCCCATCCATACCAATAGCTCCCGCAGGCGTGGCAGTTGTCGCTCGGATCACTTCGACAAGAGGCATTCCCAAAAACAAAAACTTAGTCATGACCGTCAGTAAATCGTAGACTGGCCCATCTTTATTCCCGGTATGTAGATCTGTGCTAATAATATCGGGGTAAAAACTTTGTCTAGCTGCCAACTCTGCCAGGGTCCAGTCAAATGATCCCTGGCCGTGTCCGCAGTCAAAGAGAACACCGCGTCTCCTGGCCTCGACCACGTCCGGATAAATCTCTTGGCGAACGGAATCTGCGATACTATTTCCGTGACAGCTAAAGGTGTGAGTGTATATATCGCCTTTACGCATGTCCCCTGGACAGGCCATGCCAGAACTATCTGAAGAAGACATAAGCACATTAAAATTCCATGAATTGTACCGTCGGATTGGGTTCTCTAATGACAAACGTTTAATGACAAACGTATATATATATATATGTTTCTGATCAGCTGAAGTAAAATAAAGTAGGCCTACCCAGGCTTACGACCTTGAGTTTCGAATTGCGGCCATTTGTTCCTTTAGTTAAATGTACATTAGGGACAGATGCACTTTCCGCCTGGTAAATAGAACGGGTTCCTGGTACCAAAGAGGCGATTGGTCGTTTATCGAGCGTCAAAACCAATGAACTATATACTTGGAATGGATACGTCTCATTGGCTAGTTTGGATCTGACTTTGTAAAAAGCGCCGCCATTGCTGAGTGATGAGCGCGTGCGTGACCTATATCTGGATCGATATTGCACCATCTTCTAGTAATGGCGGCGTTCGACGCAAATCACATACCACGTGATCTCCATTCAACGTATATAGTTCAGTGGTCAAAACGCTCCACTTAATATTTGTACAAAAAATTAAGGACACGGACTTGTGAATGCGATTGAAACTTTCTTAAGCCATCTCTTGTCCTAAACCCAACAGCCCTTGAAACGCTGCGGCAAAGATAAAGCATGTGAGGTGAAAAAGACGAAGAAACAATTCATCTATTGATAAAGAAGTGCATTTGGTTTCCTGGCGTCTCGACAAGGAAGGGAAACCTACTCTTATAATAGAAGGTACTACGTCGCGGCTGGGGAATATACAGAAAAGCCCCAACGGGCCCCAAGAACAATTTGTCACCTAACAGCAGTATACCGCTTTATCCCACGTAGCCCTAGCAAAATCATGTGGGACCCAGTAGGGTGTACCAGCAAGGTTACCACACATAGCGGAAACTTAACCAACTTACTGTCTCTTTGGGTGGGAATTGTGGAAAGGGTGTGGTGAACCATCAAGGGGACGTCGGCTCTTCTTGAAGCTTCCAAAGCTCGTCTGAAAATCACAACATTTTTCAGTGAGCTTCAATGAACTATATGCGTGGGATGGAGCTCACGTGCTATGTGATTTCCATCGAACGCCGCCATTACAAGAAGATGGTGCAATTTCGATCCAGATCCAGATCAGATGCACGCGCTCATCCGCTATCAATGGTGGCACTTTTTACAAAGGCAGATCCAAACCAGCCAGCCAATGAGACGTGTCCATTCCACGTATATAGTTCATTGGTGACCTTTACTATTGACTTTAAAGATCTACTCAACATGAAATAGGGAGCGCAAGTCTCGTGTGAATTTCACATATTTCTTGTCACCGGCACTGCATTGCGCTTTTTCGATCTAACATGACGCTATGGAACAAAATACGTCAAATGAAATTGCAACGTCACCAAAAGTGTTCTTAATAGCGTGACCAGTCACCGGATGACACGGAATCTCGTAATAATTCTTAATACGAGACTTGTGCGCCCTATAGACATTTGTTTCACGAGAAACCAGCATTTTTGACAATATTGCGACCTATAGACAGCTGGCCTTACTGGTGAAATGGAGAACTTAAATAACAAAGCAACGACGAACGCATTGCAAAATAAGTCCACAATGAATTTGTTGAAATTTTGTTAAATTTGCGGTAGTATGATATATGAGTCTGTTATGGATTCAATGTATAAAAGACTATACAAACAGTAATTTTGCACAGCATTGCCGAAGTTTGTTCCGGTGTACTTCGTTCGAAGCAAACCTCGGCTGTCTTCGCTCGCTTCCCGTCGTGTCAAGGATACAATCTAAACTTAGAAGTCACCCTAGTCCTCAAATCCAGATGTAACCTCTAGGGCCATTTTAAATCCATTGGAATGGGACTGGAGAGTCCTCAAGAGGATATGAAAATTGTACGTTACACGGCTACCTTTATGGTCACCACATAGACCTGCAGTCTATCAGAGGGTATTTTACGTAAATCCCCGAAGTTTCAAAGTGTGGTCATATTATACAATCGGCGGTTTCCGTCCCGATTGCAACCAACCGGGAACCCACGAAGATTGTTCCGACTGAAATGGCACAGAACTCGGTTAACTCACCTGTACACTTCCTCTTCAAATTGACCTTTACGTGTGACGTCTGAGGATAATCTGACCTTGACCCCAACGATCATGTCCCGGTTCTGTTCGATGCATCGGACACACTCGTCAACATCTACCACATGTAAAGAATCGCATTCACCTCCAGCCGCTAGGGGATTAAAAACATATTATGGCTACATCAAAAACATAACATGTCATCTGTATGGAAGAGACAGGGAGCTACCCATTGAATTCCATAGATGTAGAGTTATGATCATACTAAACACTTGCCCTTGTTTTGGCAAAGGATATTTTTGGGAACTCGTCTCAATGCTTAATTTAATTTTCCAGAAGGTAGACTGGGCCTATTTCTAGTTACGGCTTTCAAACAAATTATTTGGAAGGTCTTTAATATTTCAAGCCCGGTTTAAATATCCATTAATCCCACCCGCCCTTTTAGATTTAACCTCTAGTACACATTTGAAGCATTCCTCTTTTCCGTTTACTCGTTAATTTGTTCGAATTTCGTTGTAAATCGATATAATCTCTCTTCGTAAAAAAACAGTGTAAAAATTGGCCATTGACATATTTCAAACTCTCCCCGTACAACGACAATGTGTCGCATTATCCGCAGTTACCCAAGAATTTCTCCATTGGCTGAATCAATGGCTTGATTTGATGTCACCGACGGAATCCTCGCACCACGTTTCTGCGAAGTTTTGAAAAGTCTGTTGATTGACAACAGTCAGCTCGCCCTTATAATGGCGATTTAATGTGTGGTCCTTCATTGGTTAATCACTTCAAGGGGCAGCGTGGGTATGAGGCAACTTAAAGATCCAAAAATTTCACATTTTACTGTCGTACACATATTGGGACGGTGATGGGATGATCACTGGTAAACTTCGATCCATTGTGCTTAGGTTGGAGAGTTTACCCTAGAAATACTCCTCTAAAATACCTTTACGTGTGTTGAAAATCCGAAGATTTTAAACACGCTGATGGGTTTCTGCATGGCTTTTAGAGTGAAAACCACAACCAAGGATAATGTGTGTGGTTTTGTTCTATATTTTAGAATGGAAAGATGGAAGCCTCGCCAAACAGGTGGCTGCATGGAGTACATGTTGCGGGTTCGAATCCCACTCAGGACCGAATAAAATTGAAAAAAATCAGAGGGTTTTTTTTTCATTCGATTGCTCTATAGGGAGCGCAAGACTCATAAGAATAATTACGAGATTTTGTGATATCCTGTGACAGATGACGCTATTAAGAACGTTTTTGATGACGTTGCAAAGTCATGTTGGAACGAAAAACGCTCAGACACATGCGCAATGCAGTGTCGGTGACAGGAAATATGTGGAATTCACATGTGACTTGCGCTCCCTATATGAAAGAATTGCAGAAGATCGGGTGATTTCCTTCGGGCATGCTAGCCCGCTAAACAAAGAAACGACGCCATGTAAGTGAAACAATCTTGAGTGTGGCGTTAAACATCAATGGTTTTATCTAAATACAAACACCAATACCTCCGGCTGAACAACCGGCGGCAGCTAATCCATGGCCAGCTATATGCAGAAAGGCAAGAACACGGGTATCGGATAAATCATCGATGAATTTCCTCAACCCGGGAAATGTGCTCGCACCTGTGAAAGAAAAATAAAAGATATTTCTTTCTCTGATAAACCGTCCAATGACCAGTGTAACGAGATATCAATTGCTTTTCAGCTGATTTGTTTAATTCTTATTTTAGCCATTCCGGCTTGAGTTTCTACAAGAGGCTCCAAAGTGGGCACGTCGTCATCCTTGTTGATCCTTTCGACGGCTTGACGTTTTGTGCTGGTTATATAATGACGGAATAAACTAAAGAGGACCGGCTATTCACAGTTTATCAGATAGATAAATATTAGTAAGGCTATCACAATTCACTACACATTCACCCGAAACATATGCTATGTTTTTTAAAAATTTGCTAATAAAATGAAAAGTTTTTTTCAGAATAAGCCATTTTAAATAGGACAGGGCTTTAGGTCCTAGTAAGGGTATATGCACCAGAACTAGATCTTAAAATTACTCTTGTTATCCTGCTAACGGTGATGTGTCAAATATTTGATTGACCGACCGACCGGCCGACAGACAAAGCGAATTACAAAGCTGCTTGTCGCAGCTAAAAATATTTATATTGCTTGGATACGCTTTGATGTTGTCAAAAAACCACGATGAAAAACACAACCATGACCTTTTTCTGCTGGAAATAATATTATATTTTGTCGGCAAAAAAACATATCTATTGGGTATATCTTCATATATCTCTTCGGTAAAAAGTATGGATTGTAAGCTGAGAATCACAGATAAAACAGCAGTGTAACAGCCGATCTCCATAAGCTATAATGTTAATCAGACAGCCGATCGGTGAAAGTTATATCTGGTCTGTGTGATCGCGTGGGACTCGAAATTCTCTTGGAAAGTGTCACATCTCCGGAAAACTGTTTTTTTGCAGCGGCAACCATTTTTCCACGACCTTAATCGTTTCCGCCGCCGAAAGCGATTGTAATCGACGCGATTTCTAGAGAACATATAACAATTATCGGAGGAGAACTTTATCCCGTAAGTTACTTCAGAATTATCGTCAAAACAGGGGAGACAACTCTAAAAGACATATGCAAACTTCTTTTCCTTCAATGTATCATACGTTATGAATAGAGAGTGACATCAATGTAAATGACACATTGTTCTAATATCTGGGTGTCCACCGCGGTATAAACGTGTCCACATCACTTGAAAACATTTTCCCCGCCGTGTAAGCATATCTACCAAGGTTGGCACTCTTTTCACCGCGGAAAAAATTCTTTACGTGTGATTTTAACGGCAGTTTTTAAGCGATTTTCGATTTTTTCCGTAAATTGTTTTCATTAAATGTTTGATTTTTATGATATACGCGTGAATTTCGTTTATAGCTTATATATACAAAAGATATTGCTTTAAACTAACTCGGCCCTCTAATCTACTTGTTTAAAGTGGCATGAGCTCCCAAAATGTTGATATTTTGACGTTAAAACAGAATGTTGAAATTTATTGGATATTTTTCTCAAGACGTATAATTCAGAGATTTTTTAGTGCTTCTAGTCTCGAGAATAAACTATAAAATATTGTTTTGATCTAACTTTGGCTTAGAATGAATGAATGGTCGTCCTGTTTATTTAAATTTTGTTTACTTTTCGGACACTATTTCGGTTCGTATAAGCCGTAGATTTCCCTGATTCAAACTTCAATCATTTAGTTTTTCGATGGCCTTCAAAGCCTCTGTCGTGAGGATCAGAAATTATGAAAAAAGTATGAATTTTGGCAGCTCATGTCACTTTAACATACTGGCCCAATCTGTCCATTGGAACATCTCGACAGAAGTCAGATTGATACTGACTGGAAATATCACATTTCCACGCATGGCACTAATTTATAGGCTTCCGTATTTAGTTTATATTTAGACAAACATACAAAAATGTCTTTAACGAATTTTATCCTGTCTTGGGGTTTGCAGCGTTTTCAAAATTATCTTTAAGACAGGGGGAGACAACTCTTCAAGACATATGCATGCACACTTCTTTTCAGTCACTGTGCCAGTTAATATAGCAGGAACAGTGAATGGCATCAATACAAATGACGCATTATTCTAGCGCTGCATAATTAGCGGAATGGAATTATCAGATTGCCAAATGGATCCGTAAAACCCGCAGAAATCGGCTTTTATAAAAGATGAGAGCAATTGCTTTTAACTATAGGCTAGATATTTCAACATTCGTTGATAGCCTAGGCCTACTAGGCTATAGTTTTTTGTTAATTACATGCTATAGCCTAAATGACCATTTACAAAATAAGATATAAGCATATTCCCAACTACTTTATATTCTATATATCGTTTTCGCCAGCATTTACAATGAACATATGTCCAGATGCACGCTGTGTATGTAAACATATGGCCTAAATATATGCTAGCTGATGTATGTCGCATTAAATTAAAAATGGCGCACCATAGGTCATCATATAGGCTGTATGTTATATAGCAAATCCAAGTAGAAATCTAAATGTTGCTTTTGCACGATCGAACGCTGGGTCGATGGCGCGTGATATAGCTCTATACATTACTGAGTAATTGCCTTAATTGACCCTCCGGATACAATATCTATTTATAAAATGCTGAAAGCCAATGAAGTTTAATATTAATGCGACCTATAAGGATGACAAAAAGTAGGATACTTCCGATATTGCTTCCGTCCAAATCTACGTGACTTTTTCTCGGAGACAAATGTTTATCACCATGTAAAAGGTGCAATGAAAATGAAAAAAATTCATTTAAAACGGCTGAGGTTAAATATTAGCGCGTGTGTTGGCGGGAAAAGGGACAATAAATGTGGGCCTATACTAGTTTATAGCTGAGGCTATATATTGCCTCGTCGAACATTGTATATGGGTATAAGTTTAATGGTTATACATAGCTACAAGCTTTTACTCGTTCAAAACCCTTGCTGTACCTATTATGGCGAACAACCAGCATTTTACAAAATGGCGTCAGCCTTTGCTTGGCAATAAGCGTGAGGCAAATTGTATGGCTGTCCTGTGCTATTTGTAAAAACCATTAGATGAAATATGAATTTTATATTTATCTCATGGATTCATAGTTTGACCTCCATCTGTATTCAAGTTGCGTTGTGGTTATATATATGTATACGTATATTTACATACACCTACTTATTCTTTTTATCACTCGACACGTACATTAAGCGGACTATGTACATATAGTTTTGAATTGTTAAATTTACGGTTCATTTAGCCTTATTCACGCTATACTAGCTTTGGCAAATACGCAATTTAGCTGATCGTGTTGTTTAGAAAACGAGAGAGTTCAGTTTTATGAGAGTGTGGTCGAATATTATAGGATGAATATAGCCATGGCCGCGAGCCAAGACGGGATCTATGTAGGCGAGATCTCGGTTATAGCATATAGCATCCGCGTACCGTATATACGCGTATTTTCGATCGATATTTCTTTCATTAGTTTTTCTGATTTGGCTGAGCTGCCTCTTGTTTAGTAATGGGATATTAGGGAAACTCGTAGAGCATTAAGGCCTACAGAAGTTCAAAGCTAACATGGAAATTGAGCGAAAACTTTTTAGAACGTACAAGCCAAGTCAGCCTTTATTGCTAGGGAGATTGTGAGGGGTTACAAAGCGCCGTGCTGGGCTCGCTTTATTCGCTAGCAAATACCAATCGCGGAGAGCCTGCTTGGTAACTCAGACACTGGTCTAAAGCGTATGTATGGCCTAAATGCCCTCGTTGTGTAAAGCCTTTGTTTACCTGGCAACTTCTATTTATCACCATGGAAACTAAGTAAACAATGAAGCTGTTAAACTTGTTTTGGGCTCTCTCTCTCTCTGTAAATATGTATAGACCTATCTACATCGCCATTGGAAGGGTAAAAATATACACGAGTGAAGTAACCATAGCTGAAGCTGCAATTCTTAAATCCGACGCCATACGATGTATAATAAAAGTTTAATTTAATTTTAATACTACTTAATTTGTCCAGAATCCAAAACGTCTCCGTGCATCGGTTTTTATTTCATGAAGGGCTTATAAATAGGTCTGTATACATAGTCACAAATCTTTGGGACAATTTTGTTGAATTAATTATCGTCCTAGCTGTGTTCTGGATCGGCCTTACAGCTTTCTCGGTCAGTTTTTCTCGATCATCGCCATCTTGAATCGCTGCCATGCACACATTTGAACAAAACGTATACGGGCGATAGTAGGCTATATTGAAACTCTCAGCCTCTTCGTCTTAAATATGAATGCGGTTCGTTCCTTTCTAGGCGTTTAACCGCAGTTCATAAGTTTACCATAGGTGGTTTAAATTTCTGCACATTAATGCGTATTTCGTGGTTCTTTCACGGTGCTTTAACCGCTGTGTTCGTGATCTCCTGCCCTGGTCGTAGTCTATATCCTTTAATATCATATACAGATCTCTTAGAATTAAACAAAACGAGTCTTGTCCTTCATCGTATGCGCGTAATGTCGGTATAGTTTCTCGTACATACAGCAGGTAAAAAACTATACAATATGGCACATAGTTTGCTTTTGGAGAGTGGAGATTCGTTTATAATTATACTTTTAGGTTTATTATGTAAACCTCCATTGGGGCAAAACATACTGATGGCGAAAATGTCAGGGTGCTGGTTTGAGGGGTGGGGTCACTGGGGTGGGGTGGTTGATATCACAATAATACGTACATTAAACCTACCCGTGTGCATTTTTGTCTGAAGTATTTAGGACTATACAATAATCCGTTATGAGGTCCGTAAAGTGTAGTGTAAAGCAATAAGAGTACCGGTATGGACAAATAGTAAAATTAACAGGTTGGTCAATATCCTTAATTTCTAATTTTGTGAATAAAAAAATTTATAGTAGCTAGTTGGAATCTCGTGCACATCCAAGTAGCCACAACTTAAACGTAAAAGAGCTGTAACAGGAGGCGTTAATATGGTTACCCCCAAAATCCTCACCTATTTTGAAATTGATCCCTGTGGACATACAGGACCTATATAAGCCTATGAACGGTTATATTTTTTTACCGATTCTAAAAATATTTTTAACGATAAGCTTAAATTGCGTGTTAGAATAAATTATCTGAAATCCATTATGATAATTTGAGGCATGTCTACTATGGGCTGTTTGAGCCTGGCTAAAAAAATCTTATTTATTATTCAGGCATGATAAAACGACCCAAATGAGATACCCGGATGTTGGCAGCCTGCCAACTTCTCTCAACCCGCTGTGACCTGCATATGAGCCAAGTCATGGCTCTTACATTTCCTGAGGCGCAGCCTTTTAGCTGCAGTGCGACAAACGCATCTAGAGATCCCCAAACAATGTACACAGACATAGAATCCTGTGTGTACATCTTCCCTCCCTCATGAACACAGTTAATTTATCAAGTTGTTTTCAAGCTCGACAAAGACAGTTTTCTTAAACTATGTTAAAAAAGGTTGTGTATTATATGTAGCCGCACACATGTGTCTCATCCTGTTTTACTTACTTGCCGGTCAGGAAGATGTATTTCTATATTTAAAGTGGCACGAGTTACCAGTTAATGCTGAGAAAATTTCCTTGAAATCTTATAAGTTATATAAATATTCATTATTTTAACTGGAAATACAGAATCAGATCTTGGGGATGTGCCTACGTTCAAGTAATTTTTATAAGCAACAACCCCCATGGCAGCTGATGTCACTTCAAGTTTGAGTAGAAGTAGGTCCTACTTCTGGTTTGCGTTATTATTTTTTCAGATGAATTAATACTGCAAATATCTAAAGTGAAGTTGAAAACGCAGAAGACTGCTTACTACTTGATACATATATGTTTATGGGCTGATTTTTAACTTGTCAATTGGGAAATAACTTAACCAGACGCTTAAACTGCAAACTGAATCTCTAGTAGTAAGATGTTTGTTACCAAAACGTGGGGGCGAAATCCCTCATATACAGGTGTTGTGGTGTTCAAAGGTTTTTTTTTAGGACTTCTTTTCCAGCCGCCACACAGAAATAAGAAAATAACGTTTCTCATTGCTAACACAAATTGTACGCCCCTTTCGTCGATTCGACCCTATACAATAGAATACAAGAACGTATAATACGACTTGTGTAGAAAACGGCAAACAGAACTCGTGTATATATGTGAAGACTAAAACACACTGATACATCAAGGGAAAATCATCTTGTCTAAAACAACCATGGATTCGTATATTTATTGGTTAAGATGTTGAGATTTGGTTACTTTAAGTCAAACGGTTTTATATCTGGAATGTTCATATAGAATGGCTATATTTATCAGTAAATATGCATCAGATTGGCGAAATGCTTAACATCATTAGAAAGGTTGTTACTTTCATCGTGAACCAATACACGGTTAGAAAACGGAACTGTAAAATGATATAGCCTGTATTAAGGCATAGCCCGAACAATCGGTCTTGATACTGCTGAGAATCTAACATACACACTCCCTGAACGTGGTTACAAAGCCGAAATTAAAAAAAACAGACAAGATTTCTAGGCTGTATTAAGACGGTACGGTATTCTATTTGAAAGAAATCCAAAGGAAATTTATTAATCGAGATTAGAGACTCCCAATGGTGCCGTGGTTTCCATACCGTCACTTTCGTATCGAAATCCTTTAGAAATTGCCACAGCCAACAAGTTAAATCACGCGATTTACGTCAATGCCGATAATGGACTCCGTGTAATTGGTTACTATGGAAACGGGTTTCTATATGTCCACAGTGGCCAGAAGAACTCGACCTGTGACAAAGAACATGACTACCACATATGAGCATAAACTCTCTTCTTAGCTACCGGATATCTTGGCGGATATTCTATCATAGCTAAATCCAGTGTACAATTAATAATCAAAAGCACACTCGTCGGTAAAAAAAAAAAAAACGAAAGAATATTGTTTACATTAAAAAGGCGTTTTATGTGTTCTCCACACACAGAACCTATGAACTTTCTATTTTTGCATAAATGTGTTGCGTTGGCATCATTTGATATCTTAAATTGGAAATTGGAGTTTTTAGGTACCCGCTAGTCAACATACATCGAGTCTTGGTGATTTGAACTTCAGTTATGAGATGTTAATGGCCAAACGGTAAAATAAAGGATTCGGTATGACGGACACAGTAAGAGCCTGTGTTTAAATTTGATATTGTCAACTAAAAACTGATTTAGGACATACAAAAAGTCTAAACGATCGTTTTTAAACTTATATTAAGCAGTAAAAAAAACTCATAATTCTATCCCAGCACCAGATCCAAAAGAGTTAATTATTGAAATACGAAAAAAGAAGCAATTTTAGCGGCATTGGATTCTCATGTTTTTTGTTATACCGTTCAAGAACATCATCAACAGGAATTGTATTCACACAAAGTCTCGTCAGTTCACGGTCGCCATTTTGTATTCTGGGGGCTGTTTCTCAAGACATTTACGTCCGTCGTAACTTTGCGCCTGGTCGTAACGTAATTTTGAAGGTATATGTTGCCATGACGTTACGTCGGTGTCTAGAAACAGCCCCCAGATCCTCAGTTACGTATTTGGTGGATTGCTGGATTCATTTATTTACGTCTCACTTGGAATCATTTTACTGATATATGTCGGCTGTATATATTGGGGAAGGGAAACAGGCCTTTTGACTCGGAGAAAGCCCGAGTACATTACTTTGCAACTCTTCCTCATAGGGCGATGATGTGAAAAAAAAATTTTCTTTGGGCGAGTGGGGCTCGTTGTTACCACACGGAAAAGCTGTAAGATATTACTCATTGTTCAATTTTGGACAATTTTCAAGAATTATAGCTCAATAATTAATTGCTTTTAGAGTAAACAATTAAACGCATTGACAAATAGTGTAACACCCTTCAAAATTGGTTCTTATTAATGCACCTGATTCGTATTAATGTAAATCCACGTGACATGGCAGGTTATTCATACTAGTCTGCGCTTAATTGAGAGAGTTTAAAATGACTTCGAGCTAAAACTACGAATTTAACAATACCAAGCATGCGGCACGTACAAAAGCAAGATTACGTCTAGTCTATACTTAAGTGTTAGGCCTATTTACCCAAAAACAGAACCGAGTTTCCAATTTTAAGAACCGGAACCTTATTAACCTTCAAGTAATATACGCTTGGGAATTGTGTAACCCGACCCCCTCCCGTTGACTATATGTATTAAATCAACTATAGCAAAACGTTCAGTTAAATCCACCATAGACTATGACAACAACAGCAATACAAAACATTCGGATTTTTCCCCCGGCGACCAGTCGTTGTCGTGACTGTCAGAACAGCCTTGCAGATGATGCATGCACCGCACGCCATGTGACAAGATGGCGTCAAATATGAATGGCGGACATCTTGAACTATCACAGGACCGACGAAACTAGGCTATATATAACCCCATTGCACAAAAATATCACACTATGATAGACGTGTGAAAGACAGTCTACAGATGACCCGTGCTTAGAACTGTTTTCTGGGCAGATTGAAACGACTGCTTTTTTATCCATCTCCGTTAATGACAATTATTGGTCAAATTGCCTTTTTTTTCGTGCCCTAATTGTCGATACGCATGACTGCACAAATTATTTTCTGTATAAAATACTACCGGCCATTAACAACCTCTTTACTTAGAACTGGTTGCCGTTTCTCCAAAAACTTACGCCCGACGTAACTTTGAGCCTGGTCGATACGTCGTACGTGTTGAACCGCAATTAGGCGTAACTGTCATGGCAACATATACCTTCAACATCACGTTACGACCAGGCGCAAAGTTACGTCGGTGCTGACAAACGGCCCCAAATTAGGCCTTGCATTGGACTTACGTCGGGCATAAATGTCTAGAGAAACAGCCCTAAGATGTCGATGGCGTCATTACGCAACCGGTCTGTTCGCCCGAGCGACACGGCGTGCCATTGGTTGCTGGGCGTCCAATCAGATGGATTCAGGTTTACACTTGGATATTTCCTCCCAGATATTGAAGGTCCGAGGACTGCATAAGGACGACAGAGGCTGGACTGAAAAGTACGTTTTACAGTCACTGTGGCCCAGAAGCGACACCAAAGAACGACACATTTCGAGTGGCAATCTTCAACGACAAAAATAAACGGCAATAAAAATTAAACACAAAGTTATAGAACAATATACTAAAATGTTACAGCCCTGAAAGTGACACTGCAACACGAGTAACAAGTTGTTTCTCAACAATGACGTAACTTTGCGCATGGTCGTAACGTAATTTTGAAGGTATACGTTACCATGACAGTTAGGCCTTCCATTGAACTTACGTCGGGCGTAAATGTTTTGAGAAACAGCATTAAAACTTTTGATCTAGGAATGCTGGATTATATATCCTTTAGTGGATATCAACTAAGTAATTGTATAGCCGAGACTCAAGAGCGTTGTTCGAGGGACGTTTCATGCTATAGAGATCAATAGAAAAATTAAGCTATATAAAATATAAGAGGCTTAAGATTAATACACGAGTGGTCTAAGAACGGCTGATTAAGTCCTCGGGTAAAACATCAGTCTTTTCCTGTTATATGACTCAAAGGTCAAAAGCCAACCAGTCAGGACAGATGTGCGTTTGTAAGACCATGGGCATGCGCGTTGAGGAGTGGAAAGCCAACAAAGCAACCCCACCCTTCTATATAACTGTGGACTTTGCCCTCACAGACGTGGCACTTAAAAATACCTAAGCTCAAACTTCGATTTTATCGGTTACCTGGACATATTATCACTGAAGCTCAACCATTCGAGCTCATTGGTCCTAACAGTGAATACTCAACACCAAGCCGTCTAATCAATGAACATGGATCATTCTGTAGTGTAACGTTTTCATAAAACAGGACTAGGTCGTAATATAGAAATAAAATTCCTACCACAAACGTTACTTCTGAAAAGAAGGACTGAAAAGGTAGACAAAAGGTATCCACTATGTAAAGTCTGCAGCGCATTAACATAATATAACCAAATTAAAATCCCCAAGTATAAAGAATAGAAATATAAATTAAAATACAAATTCGTGGTAATTGTGGATCTAGAGTGTAGAAATGTGTGTTGGGCACCCATTCTGTAATAAATCCATATATGACGGTAAAATTGAATAATCCCTCTTTCTTGAAACCACAAATTCAAGATGGCTGACATTCACAGCCTTTCTTTGTTCTCGGCTATATGTATTCATATACACCCATAAATGTATAATATATTTCTCATAAACATCTTTAGAAAACAAGTTGTAGCGTGTTTAATTCCAATTTGGTAAATTCTAGGCAGGGTAAAACGACCACTTTAAGGGCCTATCTCCATGATTGACAAGTGTAAGCCGAATGGTCGGCTAAAGAGAAAGAGCAAAATGGCGGCCAATGTAGTCCGTTGCCGAGCTATATCTATACCCATGGTATCAACAAATTTTTAACGGTGTTTTGAGGGAAATAATCCAGGCTAGGGTGATTTCGGAAGCTACCACTCAAATTCCACCAACTTAAATTCCACTATGATAGGGCACTGGAAGCCACGGACGCAGCTATTCCTTTCGATTTATTATTAAAATACAGCCCCTTCTCCGTCCTGTCACCATCCAGTTTCAACAAGCCGACTTCTTTGTGAGCAAGGGAAGGTCGATCTCAATAGCCCACGTGACTTGTTTTTCGACCTTGAGATATCACGTGAAAGGTGCCTGATACATGATAAATTGCGGATAAGGCCATTATCTAGAAATAACAGCCTGTGAACCCTGGATAGCATTAACGACAATCTCTATCGCACTTAAAATTCTACCTTGTTAGGCTGACTGAGGAAGGGTTAAGCCATGCATAGAACCTATTTCATTGATATGGAGAAAAGGCTGAGAAAGAGAGAGATTTAGACCCGTTAAATAAAACCGGTTGAGGAAAAGTAGACTACAAAATACCGCACTAGTTACGAAAACTGGCGTGGTGTAGGCAAAATTTACGACATGCCATTCGTCTCGATTAAAAGGAATTATGCAATCTATTTTTGAACACTGCATGGGACCAATTGGGGTTTGTGTAATATAATACATAGCGGACCAAACAGAATAGTATATATCAATAAACCTTTTCACAACTTGAGTGGCAGGAGTTGTCAAAATTCGGACTATTTCATAAATTCCGATTGTCAAGAGATTATGAGTGTTTGAAAAAACTAAAGGATTGGCGATAAAATAAATAAAAAAATGTTGGTAAAGCCAGTAACTCGTAGGCCTGTACGAACTGAAGATGTTTGCTCGTAACGGATACATTTCATATAACTGGGGCGTATGTGTATTTTTATAGGTTTTGTTGCTTATAAACATCTCTAAAGATTGTATATCAGCAGAGAGGTCTTATTTGTAATTCTTGATAAAATTGGCAGTTCATTCAATTAGTTCATTCTGTTCCAACGATATATTTGCCAGCTCATGCCACTTGGGAGACCTAAAAAGCCTAACAAAATCCTTGTTTCATTTTCTTCAATCGTGTTGTGAAATTGTTCGATTTTTTTCACCGTTCTAAATAGAGAATAGGTCTCTTTATAATTTAGTTCAGTATATATATGCCGCCTTTGTCCAATGAATTGCTAGCGAATTAATTCACGTAGCCCACGTGACTTGTTTTTCGACCTTGAGATATCACGTGAAAGGTGCCTGATACATGATAAATTGCGGATAAGGCCATTATCTAGAAATAACAGCCTGTGAACCCTGGATAGCATTAACGACAATCTCTATCGCACTTAAAATTCTACCTTGTTAGGCTGACTGAGGAAGGGTTAAGCCATGCATAGAACCTATTTCATTGATATGGAGAAAAGGCTGAGAAAGAGAGAGATTTAGACCCGTTAAATAAAACCGGTTGAGGAAAAGTAGACTACAAAATACCGCACTAGTTACGAAAACTGGCGTGGTGTAGGCAAAATTTACGACATGCCATTCGTCTCGATTAAAAGGAATTATGCAATCTATTTTTGAACACTGCATGGGACCAATTGGGGTTTGTGTAATATAATACATAGCGGACCAAACAGAATAGTATATATCAATAAACCTTTTCACAACTTGAGTGGCAGGAGTTGTCAAAATTCGGACTATTTCATAAATTCCGATTGTCAAGAGATTATGAGTGTTTGAAAAAACTAAAGGATTGGCGATAAAATAAATAAAAAAATGTTGGTAAAGCCAGTAACTCGTAGGCCTGTACGAACTGAAGATGTTTGCTCGTAACGGATACATTTCATATAACTGGGGCGTATGTGTATTTTTATAGGTTTTGTTGCTTATAAACATCTCTAAAGATTGTATATCAGCAGAGAGGTCTTATTTGTAATTCTTGATAAAATTGGCAGTTCATTCAATTAGTTCATTCTGTTCCAACGATATATTTGCCAGCTCATGCCACTTGGGAGACCTAAAAAGCCTAACAAAATCCTTGTTTCATTTTCTTCAATCGTGTTGTGAAATTGTTCGATTTTTTTCACCGTTCTAAATAGAGAATAGGTCTCTTTATAATTTAGTTCAGTATATATATGCCGCCTTTGTCCAATGAATTGCTAGCGAATTAATTCACGTAGGCTTATATATCTCAACATTGCGTTAATATTGGGTACAGCACTATAAAGCATACATGTTAGTCGCAATTTTCTACATATACAGATTTGTTTTTCTCATAGTCTAAAATAATTTTAAAATTTGTCCGATGGTATGACGCTGTGTATTCCCTGATCCAAAGTCTATGAAAGCTTAATGGATCAAAATGATCAGTGTCGGTTATTAATATTTACTATTTCAGTAATTTAACATAACATGTCAAAAATTGTTTTTCGCTTTGAGGTAAGTTTGGAGACGCTGGGGAGAAAGGGTGGAATAGAGAGTGGATTCTGTGTTTACCAGAGCTGCCGGCATCAACTGCTGTTGTGACTCCGCGTCTGAGGCAAGTCGAATCAACGTTAACTCCGAGAGGCGTACAATGTTCATAGCCATGGACATGACAGTCTATAAGGCCAGGTGTTACTAAGCAACCAGTCGCATCAAATTCGCTTTTAGTCGATAAATCAAGATTCTGGCCAACCGCTACCACGCGGGAATCCAATATTGCCACATCTCCAATAAAGTCAAGGTTTGAAGCCGGGCTAATAACCCGCCCATTTCGTATGGTGATATCGGCCTGCTTGTCAGAGCGGGCCGCCATTTTCTTTATCCCCCTACGTGAAAGCCACAAAGGCCTGTACAAAATCAGGGATCTAGCTTACAGCATGGAGAGATTCAAAACAAAGCAATCAATAAACAATTCTTTCCCAATACTTTAAAATTCAGATCGAACTAAATAGATAGTGTGTATATATAAGCAATTTTCTGAGCTATGTCAAAGCTTTCTGACTGCCAGTTCTAAATAACCGAGCACTGCCAATCTGCACGGGAGTTAACCAAGGGTTAAGATGAGGGGGGCTCGGTTCAGGGAGAGAGATAGAGAGACGTACATTTCTTGCGACATCTCTTAAAAAAGTGTGGTGATAACAATTAAACGGAACGCGGGCATCTACGTGACAGTACAAAAATAAGAATCTGGCATCGGCGTAGATATCCAATAGATACCCAATATTGTAATCGTGCTTCACATTGAAGGCTGTACCAGTAAAAATCATATAGCCTCGGACCACTTGGTACCTTTTTCATTTACAATTACAGCACTCACTGAAGTCGACCTTATTTTTCCTCGCTAACAATCCAAATTCTTATTGACATAAGAGAACATGCGGTTAGTTATAATATTCCGGAGGTGCGATAAACATTGCCCAGCTGGTACAGAATGAGGAAAACTCCAACAGTTTCGGACAAAGCCCTCAATAAACAGCTTGAATTCGATCCAGCTGTGGGTACCCCCCTCCAGTGCCTGAGACAAGGTCTGAATGTAGGTCGCGAGGTCAGAGGTCGCACTGTTCAAAGCAAGTCTCAGTGACGTCACATATCATGAATTTACTAGCATGAGACTGTACAGTAAAGCGAAGCGTGAATAAGGAGTACCCTAAACGAAGGGAACGAAATGGTTCGAATTTATAACAAATTCGGCGTGATGTAGCAGCGAAGGAAATGGTACGGGAAACTAGGTATTTGTGGGTGGGAAATTTACCCGAGGAAGCTACCGAAGAACAAATAAGTGAACATTTTAAAAGGTAAGTTGTAAGCTAGGCGCACTTTATTGAGATAACCGTACGCCTTTCCCGGTGGATCCACGGTCAACAGCTTGGTCAAGAAAATGTGTTTCTTTCTTTATTGTGCTGTACAGTGGTATATATTGTTAATATAGACGTTGTATTGCTCCATTTTCCGATGCATAGCCTGGCGATATGCTATGTAGGCGTATAAAGTTGTGGCAAGCACTGCTCTTGTTTTGACGGTGTTTTGGAAGCGAGTCTCCCTTCTCGAGTCTCTTGACGCGGTGAACTAGGCCAGGCGAGAATGTCTCGCTGGCTACCGTGCTTTCCCTGACTCCTGCTCATTATTTCCTTGTTCTCCCGCCTAGGAATCCACGAGTATATTTTGTTTTTGAAGGTTTAAAGAATCTATTTCACTCTATATACACAGATATGTTTGTTGACACCTGTTTTTAGACCTCTACATATTCTCTGTCGTAAATTTAACTTACCTGTTAAAACTAGTATTATTGGGTCCACCTTTTAGTTTTAGGTTTCATTTGAGTTTATTATTCTTAATGTAACTACGTGTTTTGTCGTATTTAGGTGTCTTTAGTAGGTGTGTCTAACTAAAGGTTTTATACTCCTGTTTCACATTTTATTTATTAACTTTTATCCCATCTCCATCTCTCTGGGCTGTAATATTTCTAGTGTTGTCAACATGAAGGAGAAACCTATACAGGGCTATAGGCTATACAGTTTTCAATAAAATTATTAGCATGAAATCATTAACAGTAAATAAGAGGTATACTTGTTATTTCATGATTTTCTCAGTTTTGGATGTGATCTTTTTTAATTATTGTACTTTGGATGCCAGGACTGTAGTTATAGGCCCTTTAGTCTCAACAGTACACTTATTTGTATATATTTATGATAGTGTCAATAAATATATTCAAAAATACTACCAAACCGTCCATCGATCTAAATAGAATGGGGGTAAAATGTCAATGGATAGAGTTAGACGGACTGTTTTGAGCATTTTTAACATTGGAAATATAGGGAAAGTGAAAATGTTGAAGTCTTTCAGGAAGATTTCTTCAATATGGGCTCTTCGGACGCGCTAAATAAAATGTTGGCCTAGCCCTGTGTCCACTGGCCCTCAATTAGATGCATATTTTTTAATTAAGCTTTCAATTATTCAAGTATCGCTCTGTGTCAAAGTACTTTTTACTTAGGGATGAATTTATGGGTGGGGCAGATTAAAACTCCAGGCAGACTAGGATAAATCCAAGCTTAATTTGAAATACCTACCCTCGCGGTCTGTTGATTACAATACATAGAACTACAGGTGGCCATTAGGTAAACTAATCCTTAGGCTTCAACAATAATCTTGGCTGGACTTTGAACGTACACGGATATAGATTACCGTGCCAGTTTATTTCTGTATAGATTATACATTCAAGAGTTATTTGAGCTTAATATCCTAAATATAACGAGAAAAAATATAAAGAAGAAATCTGTCTGCCCTGAAATTCGCCCCAAAAAGTTTAATGGCGACAACAAGAGAGTTGAACTGTACAGTGGTAGGGGAATAGTTTTGTCATATAATGTGTATGTACATGTACCAAAACTGTAGAATTGTGTATAAAACAAAAATAATGTAACTCCGAAAACTAAAGCCATAGTTGAATAATATTCAATATTTCGACAGATCTTTTGTAGATCTTCAGGAATATTCCTGATGATGTCTTCATGTACGTAAATCTTCTGTTAGAGTTAGGATAATGAATAAACTGTATGCGTTCTGTGTATAATATGTTCAGGAAATTGTCTCCAGCTAAAATAGGTGGCGTTAGATTGTGCAGTATTACCTTAACAAAACCTTAGGTAAATAATTAAGACATATTCCATAATATATAGTGCGGTTTCAATATGGAAACCATTGCAGGCTAAATGAATAGTGTGTTAAATGCTAGAGTCACAATCATCAATGCCAGCTTAAAAAAATACGCAACGTGGAAACCTCTGTGAACTAAATGAGTAGTGTATTTTGAACAGAAACCATTTCAGGCTAAATCCAGAATTTGATAGATTTACTATATTATGAAAGCCTTTTGGTGAAAAGTGTTATGTAACTTATGTTAGAACGGAAAATGCCAGGAGTCAAAATAAGATATGTTCTAATACTAGTATATTTTGGAAACCATTGCATACTATTGTAAATGCTAAGTAGTGTGTTAGAACAGAAACCATTGCATACTAAATGAAAGAAAACCAGTGTCATACTAAATTTTGAGTAATGTGTTGTTAGAACGGAAACCATTGCAAGCAAAATTTTGAGTAGTGTGTTGTATTAGGACGAAAACGATTGCATACTAAATGTCTTATAGTGTGTTGTTAGAACGGAAACCATTGCAAGCAAAATTCTGGAAACCATTGTTTACTGGTCTTATTTAGTGCGCAAGTGTTCTATGTTTGTGTAGAAACAATCGGAATGGAAGCTAAATGAATAGGGCATATTGTATACATATGGTTTGTGAATAACTTTTGGTCGCAAGTATAATGAGTACTTTGTACATTGAATATTGCAAGCATAATGCATACAATATACATAGCATATTGGATTTGTATGTGGTATATAATGGATCTAGTATATGACAGTAATGTGTCTATTATCTATCATACAGTGTTGGCTTAATAATGGGGAAAAGCTTTCCTATTGTTCTATGCCTTCTAAACAAGGACTTTGATTATAGCTGTAATTTCTGACTGACTAGCATTCTGTAGAGAATAATGCAGGCTGTCTAAGTTATCTTGCTGACTATAGAGCTGTACACTGTACAGTTGAACAGCTTCAAGCCAGGTTTAGATTGGCCTTAAGCAAATCAATAGTCGGTGAAAACACACTGTCCCTGGCTAAAAAGCTGCCATCTTCTCAGTACTAGTATAGAGATATATTACAGCCAGCCAGGCTTTATGCTCTGCCTATACCTTCAACACACAGAGTAGAGAAGGCCTGCGTTAACAGAACAGCCTAGTCTGGGGTGTTTCTATAGAGGTTTCATCACTTCATTATGAACACATACCCCCAGCCTTTGGTCAACATCAGACCTTTCAAACCACAAATATATAGATAAATAAATGTTTTAATTAATGAATATTGATTGTTATTACATTATACACGTTTTATATATTCTTGATTTAAACTCATAGCCTATGGTGTTTCTATCAAGTCTTCACTTAACTACATGAATGTTCAGTCCCATACCCCAGCTGGCCATCAACATTTAAATCACCAACATTAGTACAATATGTATATACAAAGGTTTAAATATATGAATCTTAATTATTATTATGTATGAATTTTATATATTAAGCTTTATTTTAACATATTCCACTCTAAAATTTTCATTTCATTGAAAAGGAATATTGCTTTAAAAACCTACGTATACAATTTTACAAAAGAAGATTTTCCTTGTGTGTTTTAGTGTAAAAAAATATAATAATAAATCAGAAACTTGTCTCCATGGTTATTTTAGACAAGAAGATTTTCCCTGTGCCTGTGTGTTTTAGTGTTCATAAATATGATAGTAATTCAGGGAACTCGACATTTCTCAGACTGGTCAGTTTTATTTTAATTTGTAAACTGCTGGTATTCCTAATTATTTAGGGAACAGCATTAATTAGCAGAGATTAAGTTAATTGGCTTTCCAGTGTTACATTCATCCACAGGCTTATAACTGCAAGTAGTACATGTATGTTAAAGTGGCATGAGCTGCCAAAATGTTGATATTTTGACGTTAAAACGGGATGTTGAAATTATTGGCTATTTTTCTAAAGACATATAATTCAGAAGCTTTTTAATGCTTCTAGTCTCAAATATGTACGATAAAGTATTGTCTGAACTTACTTTTGATTAGAATGATTGAATGGTTGACTTTTGGTTGTCCCGGTTATTTAAATTTTGTTTACTTTTCGAACATGTTTTCGGTTCGTACAGGCCACATCCTGTATGAATTTTCCTCATTTCAACGCCAATCATTTAGAGTTTCGATGGTCTTCAAAGCTTCTTACTGTCGTGACGATCAGAAATTATGAAAAAAGTTTGAATTTTGGCACTTATAATATATTCATCCCTTTCAAATGTTAAAGTATATATAACCATTGTAATGAACTATTGAAATGTTACATTATATGAAGGATAATTGTTGTAATGAATGTGGACAATTTTATTTTGATCTTCTTCGGTTTTATAGAATATATGTTCAAATATATTTTAGGAATTGTTTATCACCACTGTAGTGTGTATTCTCTTTATGTCAAATGTGTCTAAATTGCGACTTGCATCAAAGCCACGTAGGAAATTTTAAAAGCGACAATCAAACAAACATGGACTTGACTGGTATGATCCGGAATCCATGGCCTGAAATTTGATTTAGGTGTCCAAATTTATGTTTTGAAAGCAATTTTCCTTGAAGTTGAAGAGCGTGTCCAAATGTTATATTTTTCCCGCCCATGTTAAAAAGGCCATCCAAATTAGTGTTATTTCTAAACTGCCTATCCAAGTGGACAGGTAGGCAATAGGCCTTAAGCCTAATGATCATATGTCACTCGAAAAGTGATGGGATATTTGAGGGATTGTGTTTGAAGTGATCGCTTCATGGCAATCTATTGTGGCGACATGTATGACTGCATGCCTATCTACTTTTCTGCGGGGAATGCTCTTTGTCGGCCATGTTGTTATGTTCAGATTTCCACATACTGAAGTTTTGAACAAGTAACCCATAATCCATTTGTACAACTTATAAGTTTAACATAGTACACAAGTAGCGTAACTCCGAAAAACGTAAGACCTATATTGACTCAATATTTCGGCACTTTATTTCGAACAAGTAACACTCCATATTGTGGCAATGCTATGAAGGGAAATATATATGATAACAACTGACAAGCATAGCTCTTTCTCCCATAAGCCCACAATACACACAAAAAACATATTAAGAAGCAAATACATGTACAAATATTTTCTTAAATAATGGTTTTGTTTTTAAGTAACATAAGCTTGCAGGATTTATCATAAACAAAATAATTGGTCATGATGTAAGCATCTCTTTCTTGTCAATCATTGCTTTAATGTCATTTTCTGTCGATAACATATTAACTGCTGAGGCGGCCATTTCTTTTAACGAGGACTTGTATAAGGGCTGAGTTAATGTGCTTGCTTGTCTTGTAGGCTCTTCCTCTCTGGTCTATCTGTCCACTGTCTGCACAGGGTTGAAATATTGCCTGTATAAGACAGGTTGCCTAGTTATTGAAGGGATATGTCTGAAAGCAGCTATTGATTTCCTATGTTAGGATTCATATGACTCTGAGTCATGCCAGCTTGGCAGGCCAGTCCATTGCAATAGGTAGGACAGGCTGTTGACAATGGCCATCTGTTATATATGTGTCCACACTGTATATCATTACACAGGAACCCATTAACATAACCCATTAGTACCAAAATATAGACCCTTTACCAACATATTACTGAGATTATAACTTGCAATTTTATCGAGTTGATTTGAACTGTTCTTAAAGGAAGGCAAAAGTGTTTCACGTTTTTTCAAAGGGTAATCTGCTAAATCATCAAACATTCATGGTTATCACTTTCTGGAAAGCTAATTTGGGTTATTCTCTGATATGTTAAATTCTCCTGGTCTCTGGGTTGAATTCAATTCTCCCTAGAATGGTGGGTAGTCTTGATTTTTATGAGCTATAGCTTAATCTTGAGATATGCGACCTTTGTACCTGAGTATCCACCCTCTTTGCTCTTATCATAATGGACTGCTCCTGAGGTTTGGCTCTTTGCCAAGTGAGTTGGGAACAGCCAGACCGGTTGTTTACCACATCGCAGGTCACCTTCTTTCTCCATATTAACCATGCTGGGCTGGGTTAGAACTTGTTCACTGTCAGCCTATAGCTACACTCTATGTAAAGCCTGTACACTGTTAAGCAGTCGCATTGGAAACAGGCCTTAGTTTGTGGGCTCGATCAATAAACCTCTTTCATCCTCTCCCAGCTCATTCGTGTAGCAATGCCTGAAGGCTGTTAATGAAAGGAGGCTTGTAGAAAAGAGACAGCTATTGAAAGGTTTTTTTTTACGAAGTGAGGTAAATCTGATGTATAGATGATAGCTTCATCAGAAAGCCGTACAATGCTTCTTCTGGAATTGGTGGAACAAAGTCCTCAATGACTGACTTGATGACTATTATACCAAGCACAAATCCATTAAGCATGAAAGACTATCTTTCCTGAGTGCCAGAGAAAGAAAACCTCCCAGGCAAATTAGAAGAAGTTTGTTCCACAAGTGCCAATCTGCATTATCAATTCTTTCATTCTGGTTGAAGTCAAAAACATTGGAGCACATGCCGTAAATTGATGTTTGACCTGTACGTTTTATGGTGATGCTGAGAGACCAAATGTCAACCAGTCAGACTCTCTTCAAATGTGGAGTCCAGTACATTTAATCTCAAACAGTCAACCATGTAATGTTATATTAATAAATTCTGTTTTGCCACCACATGTGGGCACAAAGCAAGTATAGTTTACCCATCCAGATGGAACAACCTGAATTTGACAAAATCTATGAACACTACAAAAAAAACAAAAACATTCCAGCCACTTGCATAAGTCAAATTAATTTTACCTAATTAACAACATTGGATTACATCTCTTGGTTTTGAAATTCGTAGGGTTAAGTGTCCATCTGAAAATTCAAACCCATGGAAATATGTTTGTCATATGGCCTATTGACAAAGACTAAATAAAGTCCAGTATTAATGATGTGTTAGAAAAGTTGAAGGCAAAGAAAGAGTGCCAGTGATCTCCAGGCACTTCTGGGTTCTCTCTGTTTAAAGCTGGGAATACCTATATTTATTTATGTCTTCTATTCCCACAGTGTGTGGATGTTTTTGTCATAAGAGGTTGTGAGGTGAAGTCAGTTCTTTAGGCTGGCCTTTGTGAATATATTGAGGGGATCTGTTATTTAGGAGGGGTGCTAAAAATAACCCTTGTCTAAGGCCTATGTGCAGTAGAACCAGTTCTCAAGTATAGACCTGTCAGTTCAACACAGCTACCCCTAAGTCAGCCAAAAATGTCACACTTGACACTAACCCTAGAGCTGGCAGTCCTGGCAAACTGCCAGATCCTTTGTATAAACATCTCCCCTAACAGTCAGTCATTGTACACAATAGAAGGGAGGTGGGCAGACTAGAAAAGGGGGGGGGGTATTGAAATATCTGCCATTCATTTTATACACTACAATACATGCTCACTGGCGAGTTTACTGTATTGTTTAGAACCACACCAAAAACACAAGAATTCAAATAAAAACTATATATATATATTGTACCCATTATGTGTTCATCGTCCTTAACACACCTCTGCAAAAAGCATCAATTCTTGCAAATATTAGACCATTTGTACTTCTTTCATATTTTCACCCCTAATACATAAGCTAATGCATCTTTTTCCATTTACAATAGCAAGGGTTCAGTCCATAGTTTCAATTAGGAAGCTCTCTGGTCTCCTGGAACTAAAACACTTCTATTTCTACACAAACAATGTTTTACTTCAAGCCTACATAAGGATGTACATTTAAAATCATGAAATTTCTATTCCTAAGGATCTTACTTTTTCTGTTTTAGATATGGAAAGATTCAAAGTGTTCGAATTCACCCACGGAAAGAGCCATCTGATGGTGCAGCATCATGTACAGTGGCATTTATGGACATTAAATCTGCCTCTAAGGCACATAACTGTGAGAATCGTTTAGAGAACAACTTACTACGGACTGATTATGGCGAACCTACAGCAACGGGAAGTGTTGTTACACGAACTCACGAGCCTGAGCCTCATGCTCCAGGACCATTAAGACCCCAATTTCCACTACCTAGAGTAACACCAGCATTTCAGGGTCGTACGAAAGGGTAAGTATTTAAAAAAGGTGTCTCGTAATGTTGCATATTTTGTTTTTGAAGATAGAACCCTGTTTTGCCGATGTTGTGTGTTATCTTCCCTTTCAATTTGTTGTACCACTTAAAAATGTACATCAGATTGATTTTATATATCTTTCAATACATGCCTTAGACAAATTTGTTTCTCAAAAAATTCATTCAAACCAAGTCTTCTTTCTGATTCATTCTGAATTTGTTTCAAATCTGGGATATTTTACCAGATTTACTCTTGTGAAAACAAAAAATACAATTACCAAGATGAAAATATCGAACAGATTCTGTACATTTTAAGATGAAGTACAGTATATGGATGAATCTCTTTAAGATGGAATACCTTTTACCTGGATGCATTATCAGTTTGTTGGATGGAAATATATTAACACCTGATTTTGGTGTCAGAAGTGGGATATTTTATCAGATTACCATTTGAAAAACAGGTGGAAAATAACCAAGAGAAGCATTCCAGTGAAATTGATATGATAATGAAGTGGAAAGTTGGCCAAACAGAATATTTTGGTGTCAGAAGCGGGATATTTGATCAGATTAGCCCTTTAAATACGAGGAGTAAATAACCAAGACTAAATAGTTACCTGGAATCTCTACCAAAACAAATTGTCTTTAAGATGAAATACCAATTTACCTGGATGTTGGGTCAGTTTTACCTTGCAACATTTACAATGTGGATGGCCACTTTTTGGTGACAGAAGTGGGATATTTTACCAGATATACCCTTTGAAAACCTGGATCAAGTCAACTAAGAGAGATCATCACCTGGAATCAATACTAAAATGAAGTGTAGAAACCTGTCTTATAGATGGAATACCCTTTCACCCAATGCTGGATCAATTTAACCTTGTCAGCAAGACATGGAAATAAGTTTTATTTTGGATTTACCTTTGACCTTACCTGGAAGGATTTTACCATGGAATTTTACCTGACCTGGGATATTTAATAATTTTAACTTTTACTAAATTGGATGTGTTTCAGAATGGGGCCATTATTACATGTTATTACTATTCTTTACTCATTTGTACTTTTGTTCAAATTGTCAGTTTTGATTCCACTGAATATTTCCCTCTCCGTCAAGTGTGATTTTCAACACAATCCTCTTTTAAAAACAAAATTGTTTTGTGAGTATGTTCTGTAAATACTTACCGTTGTGATATGTTGATTTGGGAGAGATCAGTTTTTTGTGGTGATGGATTTTACCACTCCATCGTAAGTCCCTGGATGAAAATAACATACGCACAGTGGATAACTAATATTGGAAGTAAGGTACATTTAATTCTGGATTATTTCACTCAATGGTAAGTCAGTGGATTATTTCACTCAATGTTAACTGGTAAGTCAGTGGATTGTTTCACTCAATGGATTATTACAATCAGTGGTATTATTTGGTGGTAAGTTTCCATGGATTTTCATAACCCATCAAAGATTTTAGAATCAATTCCTTGACGAATTTGTTTTACTTCATTTTCTTTTAAGTTCTAAGGCCGTCCTATTTTAGTATTAGCATATTTTGTTACATATGAAAATTAACAATAGATAATGTTATTAAGGAATTCATTTACCATAGTATTTTTTTCAGGCTTGCCTCATCAGAAATTTCTTTTTTATTTTATAAAATAAGTTTTATTCTGCTAGCTAGAAAAGCTTCAAAATACCATCAATCATTTTCTTTAATTTTCTCTAAAGTGTGAATTTAGAGATGGATTTTTAAGTCGATTTTTTGGGGTTGTTCTGTAGAATGAAGGCCATACCATCAAACTCATTAAGGATATTTTTATTGAAATTGTTAGTCTCTAGGTGGGTTTAATTTCCAGACATAGACATCAAAGCACAGGTGTGAAATTATTTCTGGTAGCTCTGCAAATGAAGGGTATACAGACAGGAGAATGATGAGGTTTGCTGATGTATGGCTGGGCTGAATCACACCACCTCTCTATATGCATGAGTTCTGCGAATCCCCCCTGGATTGGTCCCTGTCTCTTCACCAGAGCTTATCCAACTTGCCAGCTCATCTTCATACATTATTTCAGTATTCTCATCTGGAGAAATTCCAGCTTCTCTTCTCCTGATTTCTTCACCATCTTGACTAAATAATCTCAGAGAGGCAGGCTCAGAAGCAGATGGGAGAAAAGGCTGCCCATGGCCTGGCTGTGCTTCCATCAGATTGGCAAATGTGGGGTGGTTTTAATTTCAGTCTCAACTTGAGGGTGGGGGTCTCCTTGGGCATGATGCCATCAGGCCCATTGGGTTTACTCCTCCAGTAATCTTTACACTACTGGCTGGCTTTGGATGAAATCTTTAGGGCAAAAAAAAAAAAAATTGAACATCTAGGAACCCAGCAAAATGTCTAAGTTTCTATGTTCTAAATAATCTGGTCCAGGCGTTTGCATATAAATTGTGTTAGTGTTGGGTAGGGGTGGGTATTTTTCAGTAGGTTGAATTTTAACATGGGGATGATTTCGTATCTCCCCCAGGTTGAAATGATGAAAACTGTCTGTCTAGATTGGTCTGATTTATAAACTAGCCACTGGTCAAACCGGTAATGCACAAAACAGCTAGTGACTGACGCTTAGCCAAAAACTACTTCTGTCTATCTATAGACCACAGTATAGCATGCCAAATAATGTGCCAAAGATAGATAAATATCTATATTGAAGTTGACCCTTAACGGTTTCAATCGTGACAGCCCAATAAAGTTTTACTTTAACCGACTAATGTCATTAAATCTACTGGTTAATGAATTCTTTTGAAGTCTTGACTCTTTTGGTGTGAGGCTTTAATACCTATAGTCACATTGTTTCTTTTATTGCTAATTACAAATATTTCTTTAGCTTTTAATTTTATGGACAGCTTTCAAGTTGTATGGGTTAAATGTGTGAGGGGACTAAATTAGAGTTTCTGAACTTTTAACATTATTCAATTCCTAACCAATTTTTAAAAATATTTATCTTGCACGATACACTGCTTAGACTGCAACACAGCACCGTACTTCTGACAAGCACTGCTTAGACTGCAACACAGCACCGTACTTCTGACAAGCACTGCTTAGACTGCAACACAGCACCGTACTTCTGACAAGCCCCTCTATTGTGTTTGGTTTTGTTTTTGCCTAGTAGATACCGGTACTCTTTTTGATTCACACATTCAACCTAATGAAATATTATGGGTTTTTAGTTAATAACAACAATTTATTATTGGGTGTAAAAGTTCAAATGATATACCCATTTTTAACACAATTAGAAACTTGTCTCCTTGGTTATTTTAAGCAAGAAGATTTCCCCTATGTAAGTGTGCTTTAGTGTTCATAAATATATCTATACTGACAGTGACTCAGCGTTTTATTTTTGCCATTGGGAAAACCAGCTCCTTAATGAAAACTGTCTTGTTTTCTCTCCGCCTGCACAACATGTAAGTCAACTGAAAAGGAACTGAAAGACAAGGGAATTTTTTTGAATGGAGCTAAATTAAAAATTCCTCTCACGGCTGAATTTTTTTCATTACAATTGTAAATGAATCAAGTATCTGAAGTAGAAACTGAACTAAATTGCTTCTGCGAAAATGTAAATATGTTGTCGTAGTTAGCATTGGAAATCTCCAAGGTTGGGTTTTTTTTCAGCCCAGTTCTCACGTATCTAATTATGAGAATGTATTCTATCGTCCAACAGGGCGTAACTAACAGGCGACGAAGCTCGTTTTTATGTGAGCCTTGAATCATATCAAGTTTATGTTAGCTACCATTACTGAGATAGCTGTGTGCACATAGCTGTAGTATGAAGCTATACTAAACTCCATACAATAAACCCTGGTGTATAAGCTTAATATGTCACAGCCCAGTTGGATTGTTGCCAAGATTTTAACTTGTACGGGTTTTTTTTATATACGCCTACTTGAAAAAGCTGGTCATATTATTAGCTCTGTTCAAGCCACCTTTTATTGCATGTTATTGAAGGAGAAATCATTATGTCTCTGTTTTCTCACAACGATTAGAATGTCATCATATACAATGTATGTTTGCTACCAGTTTTAATTCTAACCTATTATTGGGTATAAAGGTCTTAATGACATACCCCCTTTTTAACACAATTAGAAACTTGTTTCCATGGTTATTTTAGCTTGTGTCCACGTGTTTTAGTGTTCCTAAAAATATACATCATGACAATATCCGTATCTATTTAGGCTATTTTTTCTAGAATGTAAAAATGAGTAAATAAAATACATATTTAATTAATTAGCAATATACGAGTTGTAATCATTGGATACTACTGTAATTCCCCATTAAAAGCAAGAAAATATAATTATCCATAAGAAAAATAGAAGAGAAATGAAATTATATATCGAAAATTCAAAAGCCTAAAGTCAAATTATTTTGTCTTCAAAGTACTGTTTATTTATATTTAATATCTTGATACGGTTTATTTACAGACCATAGAAATAGAATGATGTGGTCTTCACAATCTGTTTTCCCAACGGACATTTTAGCGCTTTGTATTAAATTTATACATGTAACTTACTCATTTTGTTTTAACGACAAAAAAATATTGAAATTCATACTCATACTTAGCTGTTTAATTAAACTGCCTTGTAGATTTGTCTTCAGGACAAGCGAACCTGATAGACTTTAACCCTGGAGACTTGTTGAACGACCTTGTCAAATTGAAAATAGACCTATTGTCTTCACTACCTTTGTCCCTGAGTGAGATAGAACTTTGTCGAAGCTACTCATATTGGAGATGGGCTCCAAAATTAGATTGATTGATGTTTTACGCCGCACTTAAAATTATTTATATATATATATGATCTTTATTTTCTGAGGGTAGTACAATTTGTATGACTCTGTCAGTCAGCTGACTGTTCTTCCCAGAGGCCCTCTAAGCATTTACCATCAAAATAATTATGTACAATGGAGTTTTTGCAGACATGGATTAATAAAACAAATGAATGTATAAGAATAAAGAAAGACAAAAGTACTAATAATAATGATAATACGAAGAAGAAGAGAGATAAATTAGAAAAAAATAAAAATAAATAAATAAATAAATAAATAAATAGATGAATAAATAAATAATAAAATAAAAAACAACAACAAAGAGACAAACTAATTATCATAGATAAAAGATGATGGATTTGACAAGATCAGTTTTGACAGTGATAGTTTGAATACTCCCTAAGTCAGGGCATAATCCACCATTTTTGGGAAGGGGCCCATGGCTGGTCCATTGGGAAAATTAAACGTCGGTACAAAATAGATTTGGGAAAAAGAAGTTACATCATATAAACAATATCTTGTTCTTTTCTGCCTGGTTCATCGGATATCCTCATACCATTTAAATTAATTGGAAGAAAAAAAACAACACTTTGTTTTGCAATAGATCAACCAAAATGTTTTATTTAAGACTGTGTACATGCCCGAAACTATCAACACTGAGAGCCAGTAGTTGGGACAGCTGTAAGGTGGACAATTGATATAATTGCCCAAATTATTCTTACAATGTGCCTTGGTGGGTTCACACTTGGGGACATAGTACTTTCCATTATGACTTGACATTGCCAGTGAGTCTGAAAACAATAAAAATATAATTATAAGTGACTTAGTCTAGGTACACTCTCTCATTCAGCACCAGTTGGAAGTTTTCTCTTAAATAATTCCTTTAATACTTCTGATAAATTCATAATTAAAAAATAAACCCTTATCTATTGTCTTACCATTTTCTTTTAAACTAGAGAGTTTCTGCAAAAATCAGGAATTTAGTTGTTGAATGGTTATCGTTAGGAATTTTAAATAGCAAAACTTCCAATAAAAGTTAATATCATTAAATTCCTATACATTTTGCACAGCCACGTCATAGTCACACAAAGGTACATGTACATGACTTGAAATGAATTAGATCTATTTCAATATTTAGCAATAATATGACCGAAAATAAACATAGAAAAAATTGCTATGTCCTACTAACGAAATTAAATAATTTAGGCAGATTAATCAAACTGAACAAAAAAAAAATTTATTAAAATAAAAATATCAGTTAATCAATTCACGTGTTACATATAATTCCATCAAATTACCTCCTTTTATAAAACAATATGACCTACGTTCACGCTTTGACTTTTGGCAACACAAACTGCGACAGCTTTAACAATAACATACTTCAACGTCAGGAAAAAAAACGTTTACAAGCTTTGTTATTCTTTATTTTTGAGCTAATTATCTTCCACTGTCGCTTGGAATAAGTTTTTCAACGGCCACATTAAAAACAAACAGAATACTTACGTCAATGGGCTTGAAATCAACCGGAAAAATTACTTCTCCAGCATGAGCAGGATACAGGAAGTCACAAGGTCCACCATTTTCGCGCGGAATACAAGGTCAACGATTGAATGAAAACAAAAACAACAGCCAATGAAAATAGCGCTCTTTCCGACTTCAACTACTCACTTCCTGTTCGCGAACACGGTGACAGTTATTCCCTTAAATTTACAGTATATTTTCCTGCGGTAATTCAAGTTGTATCTGAATAGCGATTGACTATTTTTACGGCAAATAAATTGGGAACTTGCAGGCTTTTGGGAAATTCGTTTACCAGTTTTGGGAAAAAAGGTCTTTGGGAATGGGGCCGAATATCGGCCCCTACAACATAGGTGGATTATGCCCTGCCTAAGTACTTGACATTTTAAGACTTTTTGGCAAAGAATTCCAGATTTTTGGCCCATTGTAACTTAGGCTTTGCGTTATATATTTTGAGTTGGGTTTAGGTATATATAGGTTCTGGTTTGCTATTGATCTTAGATTTCTGTTTGATGCGGTTTCAACATATTTAGAGAGTGATTTAAGATATGTGGGACATAAATTGTTGAGAATCTTATACATAAATATGGCTGTTTGAAAAAGTATTCTATCTGCAACAGTCATCCAATTTAGTTCTTGTAATAGTTCAACTGTTGGAGCATTTCACCTATATTGCAGTGTTGTAAGGTTTAGTGGGCGAGGATTCTGATGAAACCTGGAGCCCGTTTCACAAAACCGCGTAACGTAAGTTTTCACGTAAATGTCATAACAGCCCATACTGTAGAGATACATGTACGTTAGTATGAAAGTTACGCTAAAAATACATCCACGTCGCTTTGCGAAACAGGGTCCAGACTCTTTGCCCGGAGAAACCCCCTGAACTAACATTTTGGCTCCGTGATTCTGGTCCATTGATCTTTCTTTGTACGATAAACTTAATTTTTGCAATCATCAAGATAGCTCTGGCAAACATTACTGTGGTGAAAACATTTTGATATTTTGAAATTTTTTGTTTCATTCTCTCTCTTTAAAACACGAATAACACATAAAGGCCAAGCTCCTGTCAGTCGTCAACCTAATGTAATATCATAGGTTGAGTTTATTACAACAATTTATGATGGGGGATAAAGGTCTAAATGATATACCTCTTTTTAACACAAATAGAAACTTGTCTCCGTGGTTATTTAAGACAAGAAGATTTTCCCTGTGCCGGTGTGTTTAAGTGTTAAAAAATAACACATAGAATTATTTACTGGCTGGGACAGAAAATGAGATGATCATGAGAAATACAGATTCTCTTAGGTTTAAAATCTGCTGTCAATAACGGGAAGTAATTATGGATCGGCCTTCTCAACTCCTCCAACTCACCGGCCTTAAATGTCAAAGTATCACATATCAAATGGCTTGTTTAGAGGGCTACTGCTCAGTTTCTCTTAATACATCTATTGTCTTTTTTTCTAAAGTCTAGAAATATTTTGTAAGCTTTGAAAAGATTTGCATTTGATATGATCTTTATTTTGTATGAAACACACAGTAAGCTTCATTTCTTTGTTAGAAATACAAATTCATTTTATAATCTATATTGGATAGATCGGAGTTCTTGCCTGGGCTACCGTTTTCGATTAGCAAAACTCTCCCTTATCTATGTCAATAATGTCACTCTCTTTAATTTTAATCCATATTGTTTTTCACATTCTATATTTACTGATGTTTTTTTTCTAAATAATTTTAAATGTCCTCGGTTCTCAGGCATTTTTCATTACGGTCATATAGTGCACTGTATTCTAAATAGAATACCAATGAAAAAAAAAAGATTTAGCTTTCTAGGCGGTGATACGCTCTAATTAATGAAGAAAAAATGCATTGAAAATTGTTCTGAATGGCTGACGGCACCTGTGGTCTACCGTCATGTGTTTATTATTATTAGAGTATCTCTTTGTATGGCTTACAGGGATTGTCATTATAAAACAAACATGTATACAGGTCTAAATGATATATCTCTTTTTAACACAATTAGAAACTTGTCTCCATGGTTATTTTAGACAAGAAGATTTTCCCTGTGCCTGTGTGTTTTAGTGATCATAAATATACAGAGAGAACAAAACGTTTGATTTTTAGTTTTCTTAAATGTATTTGAATATACGTAGAAAACAGATTTTGAGCAAACTGGCCGAGTAGATTATTAAGTGTTACACATTCTTTTCACTTATAATATGGGGAAGTTTATGATAGTTTCAAGTTTTACTGTAGCTGCACTCATGTGTCTCTTTCCTGTGTTACTTACTTGCCGGTCAGGAAGCGCCACACATTAAACCACCATTAAAAGAGTGGGATAACTATTCTCTGTCAACATTCTTTTCAAAGCACCGCAATCATGTGATGCGAGAGTTACGTTGTCAAGAAATTGTCCAGCTATTGAGGAAATTCTCGGACATACTGCAGACCATGTGACATGTTGTCATTGTACGAGGAGAGTTTGAAATCTGTTCGGATAATTTTCAAGTTTTCTTCTTATGAAGAGGGATTTGGTAGATTTACAATGAAATTCGAACAAATTAATGAGTAAAATGAAAAGAGGAATGCTTTAAATGTGTGTTGAAGGTAAAATCTAAAAGGCAGGTATGATTACATGTATCATTATTAGATATTTGAAACTTGGTTTAAATCTGAAAGCCGAAGTTCTTCCAAATAATTCATTTAAAAGCCGTAACTAGTTATACTGAAGATGATTTGCTTCTCAAGTTTACATCATACGCGGGCAATCTTTGTGAGCAGAGAAAAATATAACAGTAATCAATCTCCACCACTAAACGAGTCGCCACAGCTACATGTATATGAGTGAAATTATCCCGGGTGCAGTGTAAAGATCTCCGGTGTGACGTTAAACATCTTGAGTGTGACGTTAAACATCTTGAGTGTGACGTTAAACATCTTGAGTGTGACGTTAAACATCTTGAGTGTGACGTTAAACATCTTGAGTGTGACGTTAAACATCTTGAGTGCAGCATTTTGGGTTTAACATCTTGAGTGCAGCAGTTTGGGTTTAACATCTTGAGTGCAGCAGTTTGGGTTTAACATCTTGAGTGCAGCAGTTTGGGTTTAACATCTTGAGTGCAGCATTTTGGGTTTAACACCTTGAGTGTAGCATTTTGGGTTTAATATCTTGAGTGCAGCATTTTGGGTTTAACATCTTGAGTGCAGCATTTTGGGGTTAACATCTTGAGTGCAGCATTTTGGGTTTAACATATTGAGTGCAGCATTTTGGGCTTAACATCTTGAGTGCAGCATTTTGGGTTTAACATATTGAGTGCAGCATTTTGGGCTTAACACCTTGAGTGCAGCATTTTGGGTTTAACATCTTGAGTGCCATGTAAAACATTAATGAATCATTCAAACCCTAAAACATATCACCATGATCGTTAACCTTAATTATAAAAGTAAAATAAAAGTTACACATTATCAGCAACTTTGAAAATCTGATGCATCTTTTAGTTTGACCTTCAAAGCTTTCTTATCAGATTGATATGCCAGCATCCTTTTTCCGTGACCTTCTGACCTGACATGGTGACGTTAAACGAGAACGAAGAATCGTGTTTCCTTTCCTCCCGACCCCACTTCAAATTGCACGGTTACCTTCTCATCTAGAGGCTTCAGAGTTAAAACCTGTAAACTCGCACACAGTTTTATATTCAACTCGAGGATGTAGGTTTCGTTGAACTACAAAAATACATAATGACCTTGCAAACAAATCTAAACTAATTCAAACAAAAGCCGGATATTTTTGTTTTGTCAACAACATCATTTTTAGTTGTTTTGACCCGATTGAAACAAAAACGGCCGCTATAATGCTTTGTTAGACCAGCCTAAATTTTCTATAAGTAAATGTATGTTGGGGATTTTCTGTCTGTTAGAATTTGCTGTGAGTACATTTGAGTTTTGGACCAAACAATTAAGGATTTTTTTTTAGGTGACTCGAGTTACCAGATTGCTGAAGAATGTCTTTTTCCTTTTCTTTCTGACTCCTTCAATGTGTCTAACTCTGCCTGTCGTTAGTTTGTCCTTTTTTCCCCCACATCTCAAGGTTATAGACATAATTAAAGTCTTAAGAGAAACAGATGGTGTTTATTGGTTTTTTTAAGGTGTGTAGACCAGACTATAAATAGAAACATATAAATACACCTTTTCAGGTGTGAAAATGTTCGAAATCTAAACTTTGCAAAGGCCCCATAATCTTGAGTACAATTTACAGTAAAAGGCAAACCAATCAGCCCATAGTCTGGTTTTCTCAAAAATAAATTCTCAAATGTTGTAAAATTATATCTGTCATTCACTAATGGAAATATGAAGATAGTACATGGAGATTCTTTATGGACGCTGTCAAAAATTTGGTCTCCAATGAAAATTAAATTCAAGTCATAGTACAATTAGATTGGCTTTTATTATAATCCCCTGGTGATAGCTACATGTATAGAACGGGGACCCATTTCATTAAAGATTTATAAATTAACTTGCTTAAAAAAGGTTTGATTTGTTGGAGGTTTCTTTGAATATAAATTTTTCTTCTCTCCTCAAAATAGCAACTGTTATGAGATGATCATCTATTTATTACTTCTGAGTGTAGGTTCTATAAATGAGTCCCTAGCCAATCTTTAGATGAAACATGATCTTCATTATTTTGAGCGGTAATGAAATACAAGCCGAGTTTAGCCAATATTAATTACGATATGCTCTTCTAATAACAACCGTTATACAATAAGACATTGTTTATTTGGTGCATTTTGCTTATGGTAAATTGGTGACAAGACCTCGCTTTTAGTTGAAACTTGCCCTTGGCTATCCCAACAACAAAACATTGAAATTCAAGTCGATTTTAGCAGAATATTTGTATGCTCTTATAATAGCAACAGTAATAAGATATGTTTATCTTGAGCGTTTTTGTTGTAATGGTTCTGGGCCAATTTTCAGTTGGACTAGAAACATGTGTGTGCAAGGAGGCCATTAGTTAAAGTCGGCCTGTCCTAGCCTGTTCCTCAGAGGACCTCCAATGGGAGACAGCCTTTAAAAGCAGGTCACATCGTGTTTGCTTTGTCTTATTCTTCCCCCCAAATTGGCCAGGGTTAATAGGCAGACAAACCGTAATCACCCTAAAAAATGTTCAATGACCTGTGTCGGCAAATTTCAATATTTTTAACATGTGAGATAATATAGAAATTCTGTACTGTTTTTATTTAAGAATTTACGTTTAAAGTGGCATGAGCTGCAACAATTCAAACTGTTTTAATAAATTCTGATTGTCAAGAGACGTACATGTACCTTGCAAAAATCCAATATCCAATAACCCATGAGAACCGAAGATGTGTAGAAAAAACTGATAAAATTCAATATCTGGTATGTATATTTGGTCACTCAGGCTGTCTTTAAAAAATTGTTTGCTTCACAAACCCGCCCGCTCCTACCAAAAATGTCTTTAAAAGCTGGCCTAAAGATGCGCATAGGCCTACAGGATGAACCAGTTATGATCAGGCTGTAAGTTCCTATAGTTTTAAGATATATTCACGACTTCCCCACGCTTTGTAAAACAGGTCCTAGAAATCTTCAAATGTATGCACTTAACAGTAATGTATAGAAATTACATGTATTTTTCAAAAGGTTAAGACTTTCGGTATTTCTAAATTCCTCTTTTAAAGGCACAGAGCTTTCGTTTCCTCAGGGTCTTGAGCGTGGTGTAAAACACCAACCAATCGATCAATCAATCGTTTCCTCAGGCTGAATCTATACTTCAGTTTTATTTAGTGCTATTTTAAAACTAGGTTAAAGTCTAAAACATTTATGGCAGCATTTATCCACTATCTAATATACTATACAAACGTGTGGGTTATGAAAATAGACATCGATTGTTTCAAAGCTTTTTGGAAGGTTATTCAGTAAAGACTTTAAGTATGCATATGCCATCTGTTTATTATTTTTTGCCAACTAAGCAACAACAATGGTTTGCCCATACTCACACATGCACATGATTTCTTGTTGATGACCAGGAACCTTGGTAACTTAGTCCATAGAGCAATAGACCCTCACATCCACTCATGCTTTTCACCAATGGTTGGTGTGTTCGATCCCACTCAGTCCAAGGAAAATATTCAAAGTGTGTTTTCACGGACAGTGGATATTAAAACCTGTTTGGTTTAGTCACTTGGCACTCACCAGTGATTTTCTCCAGGCAAAGAACCTGTTTCAAAGAGGATGCCACCATTTGAATGAAATCAGAGTTTGATATAGGATTCCAATCAATATACCCTTGTTGTTATTTTCAGACTCCCTAAAACACTCAATATCATAAAAATCAAATTCCTCGTGTTTGTAATTAGGTTTAGCTCAATCTGAACAACCTTCCACCAATGGGATTCAAATCCCACTCAGTCCCCAAAAAATTGGAAAATTTGCTGACTGGGTTTTCACCTGAACGACCTATGTGGGATGGTTGCCAGTTGTCAACGGAAGGTCATGGGTTTCCTCCAGGCATAGAGCCTGCTTTCCTCCCACAATAAAACTGGCAACGCCGCCATATAAGTGAAATAATCTTGAGCGCAGCGTAAAACACCAAACAATCAATCAAGGTAATGATAGGGTTACGCGATAAGAAAGCGTTAATGTCCCATTATTTGCATTCAGTTATTGAGATTGTAACAAGCATAATTCCTTGTTGGACAAAAACTTTCTGCTGTCAAAATCCTATAAAAAACCAAAACCAAAAAAAAAAAAAACCAAAACCAAAAAAAAAACAAACAGAAATAATCTTTTAAGTGAATAAAAATGTATTTAACTATTCAAACATCTGAAAAAGCTTAAATCCTGCCATCCATTGTTGTCTGACCGATTAAATATATTACATCATTAGGACGAGTCTGTGCCTTTATTTCTGTCTGACGCTCATTCTTTCTACAGTCACGTTTTTCTATTGTTTTCTTTTTTTGACTCATCGGTTACCACATCCTTTGTCCGAGTTGGTTCATGCATTTGTCTGTTGAAACGCCTGAATGGACAAGCAACAGCTTCACTCACTTTCATTTTGTTCAAGTTTCAGACATTTTTATTGATCAGCCTAATTGTTAGTATGATTACCTGTTCACCCGATTTCCTCAGTGGGTTGTTGTGGCGAGAAATACAATGTGTACAAGAAATATGGGATTGAGGCATAAAAAAATGATAGAAAATGATGTTATCGGGACATAAAATAGATACATTTCTAGGTAACATTGGATTATGGCATAACATAAAACTTTAAGAAAATTTTGTATGGTGCTATAAGATTATCATAAAAGTTAAAGGAAAAATTTGATTTTGCTATAAAATAGGAGCATTAGTATTGGAATACGACTGTATTGTTGTGGCATAAAAAAGTTAAGGAAATATTGTATTGTGGCATAAAAAAGTTAAGGAAATATTGGATTGTGGTATAAAAAAGTTAAGGAAATATTCAATTGTGGTATAAAATAGGAGCAGTAATTTTGGAATATGATAAAAAGTCAAGGAAATATTGGATTGTGGAGTAAAAAAGTGAATGGGAACATAAAAAGTAATGGGTAATTTAGAATTATGACTTAAAACAATTAAGGACATATTGGGTTTTGGTATAAAAACAAACTATTAGTATTCAACATGTCAACCGTATTATTCAGTTTTACAGTTTTTTGGCCATCTTTACTTACATGTAGTAAATCTATTCACTGTTGGTAAAAGAATGGCTACAGTTTGTTGCTTTCACTTCAGAAAGAGCGGAGGCCATCTGGTGAATATGTTTGTCAGACCTGCTGTTGGCTGCCATGGTAACCAGTTTTTCTCAGGTGCTGTTGATTACAAGGTGATAATCTCTGGGGAAGTGAAAATCCTTTAAACCTAAGGATTCAGTCGAATCTCTACCAAACACAAAATGAGTTCAGCTGCCAAAATCAAGATGTTTTTTTTCTTCCTCAAAACAAAATGAGGGAATTCTGGGCTATTTTTATGAAGTACATAGGGCACTTGAAGAATTTCTGTGATACTATACCTACATGTATCAATGTATGTTTACCTGGTGTATAGAAGCCTGTCAGGAATGAATACACTGTACATGTGATTTTACATTCTGGGGCCGGTTGTTTAAAAGAAAATGAGCTTTACGCCAGGTTAGATAACATCGCATATCAAAGGAATTTCTTTGTTACGCCACATAATTTAACCTCCCGTTCCACTAATTTTCTTATGAACAACAAGGCCCTGATCGTTAATTTTTTAACAGTTAATTCAGATGAAAGAAATAATATCCTTATCATCTGAATGGACTTGCCTGTGTGTCCGCTTGGCTGTCACAAATTGAATATATTATATATTAATATAACCTTTTAACACAACTAAAAACTTCATTGGTTATTTGAGTCTTGAAGACTTTCCCTTGCCCGTACGTTTTAGTGTCCATAAATATAACTAAAAACATACCCCCATTTTAACACAATTAGAAACTTGTCTCCAGATTTCTTGTTCCCTTGTTCCCAAGTTTTCGAAGCCCCCGCAACTTACTTCATCCAATCTTTAAAATTTGGTTTTGCTTTTCTGTGTATCCTCTTTATGCAGACATTACACATCAACCAACAGTCAAAAATATCATTTTACCCAAAATTTTGTGTCTGTGGTGATTAGATGTCGTGGTTCTATTAAATACTGCCGAGCCTGATGATGTCACACAGATTTACGCAAAGCTTTCTGGGTAAAATGTACCTCAGTTGGCCATTTGTGAACCGGTACTTATAAAGTTATAGCAAGACGTCACTTCCTTCCAAAACATTGATGACATAACGTATTTAAAAGTTGATATTGATAGAGTTATGGAAAACAACATGTTGTGTACCGAACTGCACATATTCAAGTCAGAAGCACGACAGATAAGCGCTGTCGAAAGGTTTGCCACTTTTTACGTCCTCTACTCGATACAGTATTTCTTCGGCCATTTTGTAAAAATTTTGGGAATATCCCTCAATCTTCTGAAATGCTTTGCAGGTAATTTCACAGTGACGTCATCCAGCAATTGGTCAATTTGGCCAGTTTTTTATAGCGTACAATTTTAAACGTACAAGGCGTCTACTATAACTCAATTTTCTATCGAATCTGTGTTAATTTCGCCAATTTTGTAATTGCATAGCGTCCAAAATTGACAACATTTATACAGCGTGTTAAGAAAATGATTTGTGTATCTCGGTCGTGGTAATGATTTTTAACTACAGACACTCACTTTAATAACCTGGCAACGACCCCATATAAGTGAAATAATCTTAAGTGTGCAGTAGTGTGGAGTTTTATGCGGCACTCGAGATTATTTCACTTATATGGCAGAGTTGCCAGGTTTAGTGGGGGAGGAAACCGGCTCATTGTCCAGAGAAAACCCCCGACCTTCGGCGAGTACTTGGCAACTCTTCCACCATATTTGGTCTGAGTGTGATTCGTACCCGGGCCGCATGGATGGAAGGTCTGTGTGCGACTGAGGGACGATCACTCTGCTTTGAGCACAACACTCCCTAAAGATGATGTTGTGCAGTTGTTTGTGCAAAAGTCATCAAGAACATCTGCCCTGCAAATTAACATTGCACATCTTTTTCACATGTTAGCAGGAAAAGTCGATGTGATCATGATTTGCCTATTTTCAACCTGACTAACAGCTCATTAGCACTTGACTATAATTCCCTTGATTGCGGCAGGTGTACAATCTGTAATTGTCAGGTACCCTGTTTGAGATGTGAACTCTTAATTACCAGCCACTAATTAGCATGCCGTCAACATTATAAAAATCACACTGTGTGCTGTACAGCCTCTGATTGCTTTACATGCAACGTATTGATTGAAGATGTGTCGCACTGAGGGACCGTCACTCTAGTGTGCTGACCCCCCTTCCCCTAGAGCTGGAGCTATTCTGTCTTCGCTTTAGCCACTTTTGCTGACCAAACAAGTACTATCACTCTGCCGACCCCCCCCCCCCCCCCCCCCCCCCCTAGAGCTGGAGCTTTTGCTTAAGCCATGTTTGCTGACCTAGAAAAGTAGAATATTAAGTATGCAGAGTACATTAGCCTGCCTGATGTTCTGTGGAGGAGCATATTGTCCAAATTTAGATTACATGACAAGAAGGGACTCTTAGGTCACCTGGTGCTTTTGACACCATCTTCAGGTAGAACCCTGTCAGTCCATCCATCAACGTTTCACATGGTCTTATCCTAAGAGTTGAAACCCCCCCCCCCCTCCCACCAAAACAAAAAAAATATCTAAATTTGGTTCTCACTCACTGGCCAGTAGCCAGTTACAAAGCCTAGAATTTCGTTGAGCAGCCTATCGTAATAGTAACTTTAATAGCCCTATTTCTATGTATTTCCATAAATCCATTATTTTTGAATATATTAATGATCAATGATTAAGTCGTAACCTTGGTCTTGTTGGGTTTCCTGGATTGATCAATGGATATTTTGATCATACATCGTAAAAACGTTCCATATTCAACATCGTCGGTAAATTAATCTTCCACTCTGTCATAATAAAACTGGAGATGAAAGACATGTTATAAATATTCATGATTTATTTAAATGAAAACATTAAATATTCAAGGATTTCAATGCGCCATTTGTTTGCCCTGGTTAAATAATGAATAATGCTTATGTGTAACTTGTTCATTGTTAAGTAGGATTGAATGTCGAAATGCAAGTGACCTTTCTTCTTCTAATGGTGGGGGGGGGGGGGGGGGCTCCGTGGCTCAGTAGGTAGAGCGTTGGACGCTCAATCCGAACAGCCTTGCACCAATGGGTCGCGAGAGCGAATCCCATTCAGTCCCAAAAAACAGTGGAAAATTTACTGACTGGGTTTTCACTCGAACGACCTATGTGGGATGGCTGCTAGTTACCACCGGAAGGTCGTGGGTTTCCTCCGGGCACAGAGCCCGGTTTCCTCCCTCAATAAAACTGGCAACGCTGCCATATAAGGGAAATAATCTTGAGCAGGGTGTAAAATATCAATCAATCAATCTTCTAATGGATAAAGCACTTCCCAAACCAAATGTCTTGATAACATGAGTGACTAGAGCATACATGTAGCTAGAGATTGTACACTTATTAACTTTGTCTCCATGGTTATTTTAGACAAGAAGACATATCAGTTGCCTATTATTAAAATATCTCGCAAAGTGAAACATAAAAAATCAAGTGTGAAATTTCAGTTCTGTTTACAGTTATACCTTTCAACATTAACCCAATACCAGCCATTTTGTTATGAAAATTGAAATCATATGGCCTATATCATGTACAGAATATCTCCGTAAAAATGAACTCTAACCATTTTGCCTGGTCTATTCCCCTGACTGTTATAACACCCCTAGCTTAATGATTGGTGTGAAATATGTTATGTTGTAACGTAGCCATCATTAAATGACACTAGTTTTGACAGTTGTCATCACAGCCCTGCATCACCCTGTAAACTGTTTGTCCAGTTCCCATCAGGCCTTTCACACAAGTAGTCCTGTAGCAGATATCGTGTCTATGTGAAAACTACATACACATGTAATACGCTCAATCTACTCCTTGCTTTTGCTTGGGAATGACGACAACAACAGAAATAACGTCTTGTGAAGACATTGTTGGAAAGAAAAAGGTAAAACCTTGTATCTGTGTCAGGTAGAAAACTGTTAGTTATTTTAAATAGTTATAACTTTGACTTTTAATCAGGAATTAGTAACTTTTACCTCGACAACCAGTGTGGAAAATGATACTCATTTATAAATGTAAGACTTCCTTATCTTGCTTGCCTATCAGTTTTTTATTCGCTTTCATAGATTTTAATACCTAGAACTTCTTTTGATATTTGTTTTATTGAAAAAAATAAGACATCCCTGGCTTTATTGCAATAGGGAGTACAAGTCTCCACAAATTTCCCTTATCTGGTACTGTCATTCTGCCTGGGATGATCGTTTTCCCTTCTTATTCCATAAACTTCCAGTCGCTTGTGCTGTTATTAAATTGCGCTTCGTCCTGTGGTCGCCATTTTTCGTTCTATTCCACAAATTTCCTATCTCTGGCGCTGTAATTATGTATGTGGACGACCGTTTTCCCTTCTTATTCCACAAATTTCCTATCTCTGGCGCTGTAATTATGTATGTGGACGACCGTTTTCCCTTCTTATTCCACAAATTTCCTATCTCTGGTGATGTAATTATGTATGTGGACGACCGTTTTCCCTTCTTATTCCACAAATTTCCTATCTCTGGTGATGTAATTATGTATGTGGACGACCGTTTTCCTTCTTATTCCACAAATTTCCTATCTCTGGTGATGTAATTATGTATGTGGACGACCGTTTTCCCTTCTTATTCCCACAGATTTCCTATCTCTGGTGATGTAATTATGTATGTGGACGACCGTTTTCCCTTCTTATTCCCACAGATTTCCTATCTCTGGTGATGTAATTATGTATGTGGACGACCGTTTTCCCTTCTTATTCCACAAACTTCCTGTCCCTGGTGCTGTAATTATGTATGTGGACGACCGTTTTCCCTTCTTATTCCACAAATTTCCTGTCGCTGCAGGTTCTATAAATAAATAAATAAATATGACGTGATCTTGGAAGAAAATATGTTAATTTAAGGGAAAGTACATGTATCATGAAAACGTATGCACCTGTCACCAGATATCGCAAAATCTTCGAGAAAACTTGCAAGTCCTATTGACATACTCTGGCAAGGTTTTATGTAAGTTTAATCAATTCTCTATTAATTGTACTCGTTGATTTGATATCACTCAGGTTTATCTTATACATTTGATATCACTCAGGTTTATCTTATACATTTGATATCACTCAGGTTTATCTTATACATTTGATATCACTCAGGTTTATCTTATACATTTGATATCACTCAGGTTTGTCTTATACATTTGATATCACTCAGGTTTATCTTATACATTTGATATCACTCAGGTTTGTCTTATACATTTGATATCACTCAGGTTTATCTTATACATTTGATATCACTCAGGTTTATCTTATACATTTGATATCACTCAGGTTTGTCTTATACATTTGATATCACTCAGGTTTGTCTTATACATTTGATATCACTCAGGTTTGTCTTATACATTTGATATCACTCAGGTTTATCTTATACATTTGATATCACTCAGGTTTATCTTATACATTTGATATCACTCAGGTTTGTCTTATACATTTGATATCACTCAGGTTTGTCTTATACATTTGATATCACTCAGGTTTGTCTTATACATTTGATATCACTCAGGTTTATCTTATACACCTACGACTGTCTACATATTTATTGTCCAAGATTCATGGTAAGGCTATATGAGCCCGTGTGTATTTTCTTCATGAACATGTAGGTTATTCCGATACAAATATTTCATTCTTTAGCGTCAGATTTTTCTATACACTTGGGTATTCTAACACTTCAAGCCCGATATTTCCACTGGAAAACAGGGAGTTATTATTTATATCATATATTCAGCACTTCCTATTATGCTGTTGGCCTATGGAAGAACAGTAAAAAATGACATCACAAAAAGCTTGTTGAATTGAAACATACATGTATTATTCGTACATGTATTAATGGATACTGTATATCGACATGGGCCAGGGAATTCTCCTGTCATCAAGTACTGTAATGTTTTCATACTTATTTACACCCCTTATATCTACGTACATGTACAGTATATCTACGGCGGTTTTGTTGTTTTCAGTCCAAAAGGTATACTGAATGCCTATGTGTTTTAAATTAGACAATATATTCTTTTAAAATTAAGTCACTCTTCCACATGGATATTAGCAAGAATAATAAATTTTAAAATGTGTTTATGAACATATCTGTTTATTATACAACTAAAACATATTAACCAATGAGAAGCTAACGATTGTACCATGTGTCAATAATTCGTTAACATTGAAGTCCATATCAGACTCAACACCATTGTAGTCTTGGTAGGTGTGGACTTCCAATCCAACGGCCACTCTTACAATAAAAGTCCATATTGGATCTAAATTTGTATAGTAACCTCAGAATATAACAACGTAGGCCTATATTGTCACGCAGCTCCTCCGTGCAAAAAGAGGTGTAAATCCAATAGGATTTTTGTTCTTGTTAGCAAAAAAAAACTTATTCTTAGTGCTGGAACTTCATTTTCAAGGGCGGTTGCCATCAGGGCAAGCTGAATGGCAAAACTGGTGACTGAGCCAGGAAACCGTTCGTTGAGACAGAATAACGGAAATCATTGTTTGCTTGGACCAACCAAAGACCCTGGTACTTGATTTCTTAAAGCAATATCAGACCATTTAAATCAAATGCTCGAAAAACTAACCTACCAAGTAGGACAAGCAGTTTTGATTCAGGTCTTGTTTGCCCTCAGGCTAAATGTTCCAGGACTGATGGAGTTCCATTTGGGTGTATGAATACACCCGCAACATTTGACGGAATCATAAAACTGTTCAGTTGCTACACCATTGTACAACATGCTCCTCATTCAGGCCTTTTAATTTTCCTGAAGAACTTTGAGTTCCTAAATATTTATGAACACTAAACACACGGGCACAGGGAAAATCTTTTTGTCTTAAATAACCCCGGAGACAAGTTTCTAATTGTGTTAAAAAGAGGTATATCATTTAGACCTTTATACCCCATGATAAATTGTTCTTAAATATATGTAGGTCATGAAAGGAATTTGAATAATAGTGTTGATACATGAAGCAAAGCTATATTCACAGAGTAAAATGAGGAGGCATGGGTTTGCATCATATTACTGATTCCCATGGTTTTAACTAGGCCACCCTTTGAGTCAAAAGGTGGCCTAGTTAAAACCGTGCTTTGACCCAGGTTTACCCTTGACTGCCATTATATGGTTAAATACTCCCTCGCTTTATTGAAGCCAGTTTTATATTAATATTCCCTTTATTAAATAAATGTGGAAGAACTGCCAGGCGCCCAAGGAGGGCAGGGGCTTCAATTGGGCTAGGATTTCCTCTCCCTAAACCTGACATTACTGTTTTATGTAAACTGAAATAGACTTAAGTACAGCATTGCTTTTTAGACACTTTTAAGGCTATATGAGAAAATAGTGTTAAAAACCATATTAAAAAATTTTGGCAGACATTTTCTGTGGCTCAAACAGGTCACAGACTGTTTGGATTTTTCCATCGTTAATCGTTAAGGTTTTTTAATGAACTCGCATTGTCTTGAATAATAATTTATGTAAACAAATTTCATTTTGACAGCTTTTTTGTTACAATTGTTTGTGTATTTATGTTATGAGCAGCTTATACAACCTGGGGCCGTTTCACGTACAGTGTGATCAATCACAGTTGTCATGACATGTAGTATCTCTTCTCTATGGTATCCATTGGCAACTAGGCTTCGTTTGCGGTGCAACTGCTTTGTGACAGGAACCCCAGATTTATTTAACTGGATCTAGAATGTCGCCTTGCTGTGCTGTTGTATTTGTCTTTCGATTATATTCCATCTTGGACTGGGAATTGAACAAATAAAGCTGTAATTAAAATATTGTTTAAACTGTAAAGTCGTGAGAATATGTGTGACTAGATCCTTTAGACATAATGAACTGTACTCTGTCAGGAATGTTCAATTTTGCCTTGTTGTTTGTTTTGTGTTTTAAAACATTAGTTTATTGTATATTTTACATGGGACATGGATTAAAAAAATTACACTAGCTTAAGTTCCTTTTTAAAACATCTGTGCTCTGGCTTATGTACGGGGAAGGGGGGGGGTGAACTTAACCTGCTAACAATGCTATATAAGTGACATAACCTTGAGAGCGGCATAAGACATCAATCAATCAATCTTTGTAAGACAGGACGCTGATGAAAAAGGAAATGCTAATAAGTTGTTGTTATAAGACATGTAGTATCTCATGTTGTTATGTTCATTATCATCTCCCAGTAACATACATACTGACTACCTGTAATTACATCTTAATGAGCCTCTGTACAATAACCTAGGTTTATAATGTTGAGATATTGTATTACTCCCTGTTTAAGTGTTACATTTTGTTCTTGTCTTTAAATTTTGTAAAAAAATTGAACCTATGGGTAAAACACCCATCATTGGAAAAATAGAAAAAAAATTATCACATTTCATATTTTTCACAATAATATTTACAGACAGGTGTAAATTTGCAATATTTAATGGAAAGCACAGTCAAAAATATGAAATGTGATAATAATTTTTTTCTATTTTTGCACAGATTTCCGGTTCATACGGATTACTGGCTTTCTCTTTATTTTTTATTTCAATTACCGCCGAGCTTGATGACGTCACATAGATTTACGCAAAGCTTTCTGGGTAAAATGTACCTCAGTTTGCCATTTTGTTTATTGGTACTTAGCAAGATGTCAATTTTTTGGAAAACATTGATGACATAACCTGTTTTTATCCACACATTTTTCTGGTAACTTAACGCCTTCTTCTCGATACAGTATTATTTCATCGCCATATTTTAAAATTATGTTCACATCCCTCAATCCCCCGAAATGCTTTGTGCGTAACTTTCAAGTGACGTCATCAAGCAATCGGTCAATACCAATCATTTAGTTTTTCATGGTACTTCAAACATTCAAATTCTTTCGATAATCAGAATTTTTTATAAAAGACTCTGAATTATGGCAGTTCAGTTTAAAGAAAACAGCTTGGAGGAAAAACTTTATTTTTCAGACACCATCAAGTTATTTGTAACATCTATAAAATTAATCTCTGAAACTATGAATATAGAAAGACCAAGTTTTTTTATGAAATATTTTTTTTGTGTTTTCAGAACGGAAGAGCCAGATAGGGGAGATTACCTTTATACTGGATCTAAGGAAGGCATTACACAGTACGATAATCGCTTCACCAATCCTACAAACTATGAAGAAGGCGCTCAGTATCAACGTGGTCGACCCAGGGAACGAGCTTATCCACAAAATAAAGCGAACTACAATAACAAGTTTGATAGGTGAGGATGCCAACATGTCTGCTGACAGATAGCATCATAATCAGCAGGAATGGCCAGATTTTTTGTTGTTATGTAAAATGAGGCGCCTCGGTGGTCCAGTGGGCTAGAGTGATTGTCCCTCAGTCCCACACAGACCTTCCATCTATCCGACGCGGGTTCGAATCTCAGACAAAATACATGTAGAAATTGAAATTTTCACTTGGTCGCCGTATGTGGAAGAGTTGCCAGGTACTCACGGAAGGTTTGGGGTTTCCTCTGGGCAATAAACCTGGTTTCCTCTCACACTAAACATGGCAACCCGCCATGCATATACATTGTAAGTGAAATAATCTTGAGTGTGGCGTAAAACATCAGTCAATCAATCATGTTATGTAAAATGAAAAAGGAACGGAAAGTGTTGCCCAGGCAAACTGGAGAACTGATTATGATAAGTGAGTCAGCCTTGAACTAATGTTACATGAGCTGCCTAATGATAAATGTAGGGAAAGAGAATATAGCTAATAATTCACCATTTTATAAAAAAGTATGAAATAGGAGCTTTCCTCATATGGGAATCCTGTATGTTAATGGAGTTATATATTCAACTCCCTGCTGTTTGCTTAGTGCACATCTTCAGTTTGTATAGGCTCAGGGTAATGAGCTCGGTTTCCTTCCCCTCTAAACCTCGCATCGCGGCCATGTATATGAAATAATCTTGAGTGTGACGTAAACATCAATCAATCAATCAATCAGTCAGTTTGTTGTCAATGTCTAATTTCAGCTGAAATTTGTCAGATTTTCGAGGTACTTAACGCTGAATGTCAATCAGAATTTAGAATTAAGTCCAAAATTTTGTTGTTAAAGTCACTTTAAGAATCATAGAATCTTTCAACCATATTTAGTGCTAAATAGTAAAAAGTTTTAAAATATTTTGTTTCATTTTCAGGGGATCGGCTCAACAACGTTTAGGGCAGCGTCATGGAGGGTATGATAGCCACAGCACTCAGGGAGATACAAACGAGAGATTTGATCGATCGCGATTACAAACTTCCCCTGGCCATTCATCCGTTCATTCTAAACAAGGCAGCAAAAAGAAGAGTTCAGTTTCTGTGTCTCGTTCACCCAGTGGAAGTAGGTCAAGCTCAAGTTCCAGTTACAGCGGGTCCTCCTCAAATTCCAGTGGTTCAAGGTCACGGAGGTATGGCCAATTAAAACATGAATTGAATAATTTAGCATTTGATGTTTCCAATGTAATGCGAGGGCCTTGGTGGTTCATTCGATTAGAGTGATATTCAACAGAGGCCTTCCATCGATGTGGCGCAGGATCAAATCCTACTCAGACCAGATAAAAATAAAAAGAATCCGTGTGGATTTTTCACTCAATCGCTGTATGTGGAAGAGTTGCCAGATACTCGTCGACGGTTGAGCATTTTCTTCGGGCAAAGAGTCCCATTTCCTCCCCGGCTTAACCTCATATGACTCCCATACAATTGAAATAATGTTGAGTGCGTAGTAAAACACCAATCAGTTTTCCCTATGCGCACGTGTTCTTGGGTCAATCATCCAATATAATGCCCTTTTTGGTCTCCTGATACCACTGGGATATTTTCTCCAGAGACAGTCAGGAAACCTAATTATAAATAGGTACGGGTATACGGAGCAGAATTATCTGTGGAATTCCACAAATTTCCTGTCACAGGAGCTGTCATTGTGCATGTGGGGAGCCTTTATTGTTCAAATGTGACCCTCAGTTCTGTAGAACAAAAACTATCAATCGAACTGACGTCATCTATCACAGGACATCCCGAAATGAGTTATTATATTATGGCAAATTCCAATGTAAATTTCATTAACTTATTTTTAATGATTTCAAGAAATTTCAAAAAGTATTGTGAATGATTTCAAGAATGGCGTTAAATTCTCCCTTGTCGTTAATTACAGCAGTAGCAGTGAGAGCAGTTTAAGACCCGCCCAATCTGCCCCTCCCTCTAAGGTTCATGTCCGATCTGATCGATCTGAAAGTAACGATGGTGGTGCTGACAGGACGGGTGCATCCAGTGATACACAACTCTCCAACTCTGACAAACGACCCCTGGGAATCTGTATTCGACGGCTACCGTTACGCTCCAGTGGTGAGTCAAAATGTCTTATTTGAACTTGTTTGTTTTCATGCACCTTGAAACGTTTTAGCTTTCCTAAGCTGTCTCTCTTTACCAGGGGGATGTTTCTCAAAACATTTACGCCCGACCAAAGTCAAATGCAGGTTACGGTGGGCGTAAGTATGTTGAGTAACAGCTCTCTGTTGTGATTGATTATTAATGCTGACTTTCTCTCATTTTGAGAAAATGTCTATAAATATACCTCTTTTTAACACAATTAGAAACTTACCTCCGTGGCTATTTTAGACAAGAAGATTTTCCCTGTGCCCGTGTGTTTTAGTGTTCATAAATATATTATTTTAAGATCAGGTTTGCTGTGTATGTAATAGCATCGGTACTTTTTTTAAAACATTTTTCCTTTGGGGTAAATATCTATGAAATTATTGGCACCCACAACAAGGAACTTGATTTAAATTTCTAACAACTGCCTAAGATTATTTACGACGGACGAAATTTGTGGTCTTAAATCAGATTTTAAATTTTTTTTTGCAGATACTAGTTTAAGGGACGGCCTTTTTCACGAGTACAAGAAAAACGGCAAAGTAACGGCCATTCAGGTATCTGGACAAGGCGAGGATAGATACGCCATTGTCAGCTTTAGAAAGTAAGTTAATATTTTCGCATTTTCTGAGTGGATTTTCCACTCTGTCACGGTATGTGGATGAGTTGCCGAAGGTCTGGGGTTTCCTCCTGGCGATGAGCCACGGTTTCCTCCCCCACTAAACCTGGCAATGCTGCCATATAGGTGAAATAATCTTGAATACGGCGTAGAACATCAAGCAATCAATCAACCAAATTGTTTACCAATATCCATATCTTGTGCTGGCGAGAGGTCCCCATACTCTAGGACCCCGGGTCCGATTCCCAAATTAACGAGAATACTACTGCAATCTTTTTTAGCAGTTTCGATAATGACATTTTTTCTTTTAACCAGACCTGAGGATGCGTGTAAAGCTCTGGAGGTCTCACAAGACAAGCTCTTCTTCGGTGCCAAAATTCAAGTCTCCCCCCATGAAGGACTAGGTAAGAATTAGCCCCTTTCTAGTTCTTCAGCTGGTTGTTCAAAGTGCCCTTAGTTTGACTGGCCATTTAAACGATAATGGTCAGTTAAAGTGGCATGAGCTGCCAAAATGTTGACATTTTAGCGTTAAATTATTGGCTATTTTTCTCAAGACGTATAATTCAGAAGCTTTTTAGTGCTTCTAGTCTCGAGAATGAATGATAAAGTATAGTTTTAACTAACTTTGGCTTAGAATGAATGAATGGTTGTCCCAGTTATTTAAATTTTGTTTACCTTTCAAACACTATTTCGGTTCGTATAGGCCACATACTGTACGAATTTTCCTCATTCTTACGCCAATCATTTAGTTTTTTGATGGCCAAAGCCTCTTACTGTCAAGACGATCAGAAATTATGAAAAAAGTTTGAATTTTGGCAGCTCATGCCACTTTAGGATACATGTTGCAGCATTTTGAACAACCGACCCCGGATATTTGATATTTTCACTGGGATACTAAATCACAATCAGTTGTTTTTCCAAAGGTATGTCTCGGCTGTCTTTGAAAGCCAATGTAGTCCAAATGGCACCATCTGATCTTAGTCAGATAATATGGCCTGGGAATAAAAATGTCACCTGACAACCATTTGGTTCAAAATAGAAACCCCCCAAAATTTTTTAATTTCTGTCAAAAAACCTGAATGGTAAGGTTGCAGGAACCCACAGAAGGTCAGGTTTCTTTGAATCCAGGCCTACGGTAGTTTGACAATCAGTCCTTGAAAATATACTCATATAGTTGAAATAATCTTAAAAATTTCTGAATACATTGAGATCAAATAACTTATGTTCCAATGGTAATCGACTAGTTAAGTGTTGCTTTAAAGTTCTTTCATTTCCGCAAACCATTCTAGAAGGGGAAGATAGTGAATTTCGGCCACCCGAAGCAGCGTTAGATGAATACCATCCTAAAGCTACGAGAACCCTCTTCGTGGGAAATCTTGAGAAAGATATATCCACACAGGAATTAAGGGACAGGTTTAAATGCAAAGGAGAAATTATCGTAAGTAAAATTGTCAAGGTTTGAAAGTATGTTTTTTATTGTGTGTCTTAGGTTCGATTCATAACTAATTTCTAATTTCATTCTTTTGTGGTATGGTAGTCAGCTGACTCCAGTATTTTCAACATATTTACATATTTGAACCAGCATAATCTGTCAAAATACAAAATATATACACTATATTTGGTTGTAATATCCTTCATATATTGTTCTAGTCAGATCATATTTAGTTGGTGTTTTTTGGTCCATCGGGGTGCAATTTTTCAAAGCATTTACGCCTGACGTAAAGATGTAGTTACGTTTCCATGGCAGTTAGGCCTTGTCACAATTACATGAATGCATGTTTTGCAAATACTTTGAGAAACTGTCGCCTGGTTCCAATGGGTTATTCTTGACCCCTTTGTAGTATGCCACCAACCGTTGCGAGTGAAAAATTGATGCATTCATACTACTGTTTTCATCAGTTCAAGAGCTAATTGATACGTCGCTCAGATATGAGGAATAGTTTTGCACTGTTACACAGTTTATATGGTTTCATCATTACAGGACATAGATGTCAAGCGACAAGGTGCGATATCGGCCTACGCCTTTGTACAATATGCTGACATTGCCAGTGTGGTTAAAGCTTTACGCACAATGGACGGGGAACATATTGGAGCTAAGAAAATAAAGGTTAGAAAAACTCCTCACAAATTGAATCTTATCACCCTTTGCACTTTGTTAAACGATCTGGAATAAGCTATCTTTAAGTACAACTCTTCTCGGGCAGGTCTTGTGTAGCTGTACATACTCAAGTCAGCTTCCCACCAATCGGTCACAGGTTCGAATCCCACTCAGTCCAAAAAAGTTGGACAATTTTCTGATTGGGTTTTCACTCGAATGATCTATGTGGGATGGTTGCCAGTTACCACCGGAAGGTCGTGGGTTTCCTATGGGCATAGCGCCCGGTGTCCTCCCACAATAAAACTGGCAACGCCAGCATATAAGTGAAATAATCTTGAGCGCGGCACAAGACACCAATCAATCAACTCAGTTTTAGGCATTTCATTGATGCTTTAGGATTCAAATCTTAATTTGGTTTCCTATAGACAGAAGCTTTGGTTTACTCTCTATTAAAGCGAACATATTGATCAAGTGTCATTTAATAATTAAGCAAGCAATCAATCTTGTCATTGATGAAACCATATGAAGCCCTGATACTTATACGTTCTGCTAAAGGGTTTTGTTTCAATATACACTCTTTATTCTTCCTCCATATGGTATATGCCCACTTTTTTCTCTTTTTCAGTTGGGCTTTGGTAAAAGTATGCCCACAAACTGTGTCTGGTTGGATAATCTGTCGAAATCCTGTACTGAAAATTTTCTCTGTCGCCAATTTAGTCGCTTCGGAGGAGTGAGCCATTCTGTGATCGATAAATCTCTGTATCGTGGTCTCGTCTACTTTGATACAATGGAGAAAGCCCAGACGGCCGTCGGCGAAATGAGAGGCAGAGTGTTCTTTAACAAAAAAATTCAGGTACGACACAAACATTTGTTTGAAATGGATAAATTTCCTTTTAATGCTAAGCATGAAGTGTATGTCTGTTTTTGTTTTGGAATGAAATGTTAAACAGTCTTGAACTTCCTACTGGCTAAAACCCAATGGTCTTTAAATTGGTCTGAAATATAATGATACCTTTGCTTTTCAGATTGACTTTGCCAGTAGGGATTGTCAGACCAAATTTTTTGAGAAAATGGAGCGCAGTGGTCAGCTAAGGGCTGGAGAACGACCAGACGAACGAGGGGGTCGAGTGTACAAACAACAACAACAACAAGGCTTTGAATTTTATAACGAGCCTTTCAGGGATGATGCTTCAGGGTATGTTAATTTGATTAATCTGTGGGCTTTGGGTGGGAGGGGGGGGGGGGGTAGGTGGAGTAAAGGTCCCCCACTACCCCCCTCCTCTTTCAAAAGAAAACATATAATCTACAAAGTTTTAGGTTAGAAGTCGGAACTCAACAACTTGGATACTACACCGCATATGCTCAAAGGTAGAAATCTTGTGATTGTTTGCCTTTTGTTCAAGATCTTTTCCTTGGAGGAAACCCCTGATATGCGAAGGCACACAACACGACTGAGTGAAAAAAACACTGTGAACTAATAGTAGAGCTTAGTCGATTCAATCGCGTGACCCTCATTAGAATCTTTTCAAATCCAACTTCTGTTTTTTTGCAGGAGTTTTGAGACTCGGTCATTTTCAAGCTTTGAAACAAGTCCAACAACAGGTCGTGGTCGCCGTGGATTCCGTGGAAGAGGTGGGACAGGAAGAGGCACTAACTTCAGAGGCCGAGGTCGTGCTGGAAAAACTAATTTCTTTCCCGAAGGCACAACCTTCCCTCAAACAGAAGAAACCCCTGAACGACGAACAAGGTGGGTACAGACATAAACATGGTCAAATAATTCAAAGATAAAGTGACTTTTTTCAGCTTCCATGTAAAAAATTGTTCCTTTATTCGTGGCCATTTATACATGTTTTTGCTAAATTATGAAAATAGTGCTGGATTTACACTCAAAAATAGCATCTCAAGGCTTACATTGTTCGATTATTCTTGAGTCGTCCTTACTGATGACTCAAGCAATCAATCTGATCTTTTTGCTTACAAAAATCTTAATAATTTTTTCATTGCAATCCTCTTCAATCAACTGGGTTTTCACTCAATCGATCTATGTGGGATTGTTGCCAGTTACCGCTGGAAGGTCGAGGGTTTCCTCCCACAATAAAACTGACAATGCCGCCATATAAGTGAAATAATCTTGAGCGCGGCGTGAAACACCAAACAATCAATCAACTCACAAAGGATGGTTACAAAATCTTTGTATATGCATCTCTTGTCTGCTAAATTTAATTGATTTTAATTGGTTCATTTTTTTTTTCAGTCGACATTTTGAAGAGGAATTCACGCAAGGGAGTGGAGGAAACTTTGATGACTCTTATGAAAGAGAATTACGAGAATATGGGGTCAGCCAACGAGCCAGGGAACGAGGATCTAGTGCTTCACGTCGTCATGGTGACAATAGTCCTGGCCCATTTTTTGACGCACAACACCATGGGAGTGTTGAAGAATTATTTGAGGAAAGGTTCAAGGAAAATTATTCAGAAAATTATCGAGGAAGTGAAAGTCCGGGAAGTCAAAGAGACTCTTACGACGAGCATTTTGACTTAAAAAATCGTTTCTTTGAGGAAAATGTTCACCCTAGAGACCGAGAACGTAGAAAAGAAGGGTCACGTGAACAGAGTGTTGATAATGATAGTAGTGGCCCGTATAGTGGGAGTCGTACTCCTATACCACAACACAGTGACAGTTTAAGTCCTCCACCTGCGAGGGAACTTCAAAAGGAAAATATTTTACCTAGAGCGCGGACTCCTCCAACACCGACCCAGGAGGAGCCACCTATATATAGTGCAAGACAAGACAATTTAATGGACTTTAGAGACCCTCAGGAACAGAGGCGGAAATTTTCTAAAAGTGTTGATTTATCTTCTGATACTTTACCTGGGAAGCCTCGCCTTTCCTCTGAAATCGGACTATTGCCCAAAAAACTTCGCAATTTAACAGAAGTTTTAGACATGACTAAATTTGAAAGTGTCGAGGCAAGAGTTATTGCCCGAAAAAGAAGCCATGAAGAGGCCGAATCTTCATCATTAGTGAGTTCCTTAACTGGAAAAGCTGATCGTTCTGTTTCACGTGTTCTTCCTGTTCCAGGAAAACCAACAGAAACTGTGAAATCTGTTGTTGAAACAAAAGACAAGTTAAATTGGCACTTGACTTCAAAGGACAATTTATCAAACAAAAAAGACACAAAACAGCCATTCAAAGAAAAGGATTTATCCAAACAAGGACAAGTTTCTAGTTCAAGTTCAAGTAGCCGTGGTGACTCTGAGCACGGTGAAAATGAACTTTCTAAATTACATCGTGAAAAGCTGCTGCTTTTGGAAAAGTTAAAGCAGCTGGAAGATGGAGGCAGCACCAGTGACAATGAATCTATGTCCGCTGCAGAGGACGACATTCGTAGGGTTGTTGCAAAACGACCACGATTGGATGAACAGTTAGCCTTGAAAAAAGATCTTTCAAAGTTAAAGGGCAAAGAAGATTTAAAAATTAAAGTGGAGAAAAATAGAAATATTCTAGGAATAGACGTTAGTCAAAGTTATAGAAAGCAAATGGAAGCCAGACGGCGATTGGAGAAAAAAGAGACACCAGTGCAAAATGTGAATAGTGGTCCAACCAGACCATCTTGTATAGTAAAAAAAGACACTTTAATTCCATCTCAGGTAGAGATGGAGGAAGGGGAGGACATGGATACTGCTTCTCCACCTGAAATTCCTACAGAATTCTGTAAAAAGAAAAGAAAAGGCTTGGAAGGCTTAGATTCAGAGACTGGGCCTCAGAGCAGACCGTATAGGACCAAAAAGTCTGACGGAGCCACAAGCAGTGGCGATGAAAAAGACAATTTATCCAAAGATGTTCAGATTGCCAATTCTGTTGTGCAAGTGAATCACAGTGATGAAAAAGTTATTGAATTTAAAGATTCAAAAATATCCGGTGAAACTAGTTACGATGTGAATTTGTCAAAAGACAAAAGGACTTTGGAACATCAGCTTTCCATTTCTAGTCTGTCTGGGAAGCATTGTGATGTCTCCAGAGAGACGATGGAATTAAAACTGTCTGAACTTAGTGAACCATTAGTGATACCTACCTGTGTAGATTCAAGTAGTGCTGATAAACTCTGTGATCCTAGACACCAGCATCGGAAGGAGGAACCTGTGCTGTTGTCCCTTCCTCAATTTGCCCGTAAGGCTTTGAGCCCTTCACACACCTCCACTCATTCGTCTTCTCAGTGCAATGCGGCAACAACTGCAAAATTGCAGTCCCCATGTTTCTCCCCTACGAGCACCAAGTCTCAATCCCCAATGCTTTCTCCTACAGTTCAGCATGATAACACATCATTGCTAGGACTTTCAATAGATACCAAATCATCTGTTAAACAAGAGCCTGCTGAAAGCATAAAGCCTATTCCAGCTGAACCCAAAACTACCGAAAAAGATTCTTCAGGAGATAAAGAACGAGAATCCACACCCATGCCTGGTCCACAGGACCATGAAAGCATTTCTGAAGGAAGTGTGGAAGACAGGCCCCCAAGCCCTACAGAACAATCTGTTGAAGAAAGGATCAAAGCCATTGATCAAAAATTAAGCCTGTATGATAAATTCAAGAGAAAGAAAAAATCTGCAGACGGGTCAACATGTATTTCATACTTTTCTGTTAAAAAAGAACCTTCAAGCATTGTTGAAAACATCTTGTCAAGGTCAAGTATCTTTGATCAAGATAGAGAAAGATTGGCACAGATCAACTTGAAATATGAACCGAAAGATGTCCCTGTTCCTTTGGATTCACCGCCTGTTAAGCCTATATGTAGGACAAAGGCGGCTGTCAAAGAAATGCCAACAATATTAAGTTCATTGGCAACTGGACCTTCTCATGCCCATGGTGTAGGCCCTAAACCCAGCCACAACCTTTCACATCACATGTGGGACAGTAATAGTTCAAGTTCCTCAACAAATGTCACAGCAACTACCTCTTTACCTCCTTTATCTCAATTATCAACCAAACTGTCACCAGATTCCTCTACCTCGTGGCTCGGCACAGCCAATCCCCTGTTAAAGAAGCCTGAGCCCCATCCTCTGGAATTACCAGGAAAAGATGGTTCAAGTTTGAATCCCTCTCAAGGGCCGATGCCTGTGAAACGCACAGAATCGGCTTCTTCAAGTGGAAGTAGTGTTCCATCAGCAAGCCCCCTTACCCCATCAACGCAACCATGGAAGGATAACACTCTGTCTCAGACAAGTATCATGAAGAAGGAGATAGACCCACATCCTCCCATTTTAAAGAAGGAATTTAACAGAGAGAACATTGCTGCAACATCATCACTTAAACGTAAAGCTAGTAATGATAATGATTCTTCACGACCCAAAGAAAAATTCTCCAAATCTGAGAAATCCAGTAAAGCATCTGCAGCTGCAAGAGTGGAGGAAGCTAAAGCTGCGCTTCCAAAACTTTTTGAAGTTGACAAAAAGCCTGCGTCTGCAGTCAAAGATAAAGATAAACCCACTGAGGAAAAGGGACATGAGAAAAAAGCAAAGGTAAAAGCAGAAGATGCAGTTAAACAAGAAAAACGCCACATCAGCTCTGGCAAGTCCTCAAAGTCTCCTGAGAAAAAGATTGCTAAACTTGAAGGAGAAGAGAAAGATTCTCACAAAGAAACTGAGAAGAAAAGTTCTCATCATTCCAGCTCAAAGTCTAAGTCCTCTGAATCCAAGTCTAAGTCATCTGATGTAAACACCAGTCATAAACACAAAGAAAGCAAAAGCAAACACTTGGTCAAAGAATCTAGTGCTGAAAGTGATGCATTGGAAAGTAAATCTCAAGATAAGAGTGATAAAAAGAAAGAACATGATAAGGAAAAGGAGAAGCGCAAAGAGAAATCAAGAAGTAAAGAAAGGAAAGATCATGATAAAGATCGAAATAAAGATAGGGACAAAGGTCCAAAAGATGACGAAAAAAGGGGAGAAAAAAGAGATAAGTCCAAAGATAAAGATGACAGGAACAAGTCTACTGAACATAAATCTCGGAAAAACAAAGACACTGAAAACTCTAAGCAGACAGAAAGCTCTTCAAAGAAAAAAGATGACAAAGACAAAAGTAAATCTGCCAAACATAAATCATCCAAGCCAGAGAAAGATAAAGCTGAAAGCAAACCCAAGTCTAAAGATCATTCCGACAAGAGATCTAAGAAAGAGGATAAAAAAGAAGAGAAAAAGGAGGACAAAAAACCTAAACCACCCCCAGGTCTCACAGAACAAGACATGGCCATTTTCAATCAATTTGGAGGTTGTAATGAGTTTGAGTCTATGTATGATAAAGTGAAAAGACGCTCAAACAAAGACAACAAAGAGAAAGAGCTGGAGACTATGCGACAACAGCTAAACAAACTCCATAAAAGAAGTAAGCAGAAAAAAGGAAGACCTTCAAAAAGTGAAGAAACAGAAAGTAGTGCTCAAAATTCAGAAGAAGAAAGTAATGCCTCAGCCAGTACAAGCAGCTCTAAGAAGGAAAAAGTAAGAAAGGAAACCATAAAAAAGAAAAAACAAAAACGAGCTGTTATTATGAGTTCTTCAGATGAAGACGATAACTCATATTTGTTAAAGAGAAATCAAAGTGAAGACGAAGACATTAAACCTTTTGGTAATGTTAAATCTAAATCGCAGTTGTCAAAATCCAAACCTAAAACAGATTTTCTAAAATCTGATGTTTTCTCTCCGTATTCTGATGATGAGGACGAAGAAGAAATTATTGAACCTGAAAAACCCAAAAAGTCCTCTCATTCGAAAAAACCAAAGAAAAGAGTGTCCTCAGATGCAAAAGCTAAAGACCCATTATCTACCTTTGATAAACCGGGTGTAACAGCTTCATCAACGAAAGGAATTGTTGATCCACCTAAAATCCTAGAAGAACCAAAAATTCACCCGAGCCCCACTCTGAATTACCCAACACCCTCATTTAAAGCTGATAAAGAAGTTAGTAAGCCATCATCTCACAAGGAAGCATCAATACCCTTTAAAGCCGACACGGAACAAAATAAAATGTTCTCTATGGAGAATGCTTCAGCACAAAATAAGATTGACATGGACCAAGTTAAACCATCGGCTATAGAGGATGTTTTACCAGCGTATGAGGCCAATGAGGAACCACATAAACTGTCTGCAATAGAAGATGCCTCTGCACCATATAAGGCAGACAGTGAAGGAAGCAAGTCAGACTCAGAAGAAAAACCCAAAAAGCAGAAGAGAAAGAAAGAAAAGAAATCAAAGAATTCAGAATTGAAAACCCTCTCAAAAGACAAGACCAGAGAGAAGAAAAGATTGGGCAAGGAAAAGAAGAAAAGGAAAGAATTGGGCAGTCACAAAACTTCTGTAAAATCAGTGGACAGTGAATCTGTTGATAGATTACCAAAGACAAAACATGATTTAACTATCCAAGAGGAATCAAATAAATCCCTAGAGAGCGACAACAAAGAAAAACCTACAAAGGAATCCAATTTTGACAAACATTTTAGTAGTGAAGAAATGATTTCCACTCCTAACACCACAGTCTTGTCCGTAGCAGAACCACCTAAAGGTATTTACCCTTTTGAACATAAGACACCCAAACAAGAAGACTTAATTTCAGAAGAGTGCTTTAACAGCACTGATCTTCAGAAAGATGATCATCAGAAAGACGATCTTCAGAAAGATGATCTTCAGAAAGACGATCTTCAGAAAGATGATCTTCAGAAAGACGATCTTCAGAAAGATGATCTTCAGAAAGACGATCTCCAGAAAGACGATCTCCAGAAAGACGATCACCGGAAAGACGATCTCCAGAAAGACGATCACCGGAAAGACTATCACGAGGCCTTAGTTTTTGAAAAGGATTCCAAAGACAGTTCAAACTACAATTCAAACATTGAGAAACCACACATTTATGAGCCGCTGTTTCCAATGTTCCCCTCCGAGGAAATCAAAGATGTCAAGCAAAAAAAGCCAATTGTTTCTAAGCATAAGAAAGGTAGAGATTCACAAGATGGAAGATCAAATGTACACAAAAAGGCGGAGGAAGTGTTCAGTTTTATTGATAGTGATTCAGACGACTGTCTTCCGGAGGGACGATTTGCTCCACGTCAGAAACCAAAAGCATTCATTTTACATTCCTCTGACGATAATGAACACCATGATGAACGTAAACCTATCAAGAATAAATCCAAGAAGCTTAAAACCAAAGAGATAGAAACACCGAAGACAAGTGAAAAATTCCCGGTTGATGATGTTCGTCTCTTCCCACCAATTCTACACAAGGTTACGCCAATATTTCCAGAAAAGACAGAAAAACCTGACAAGAAAGCTAACAAAGCTAAAAGAAAGAAGGACAAAAAAGAAAAGAAGAAAAGAGAACTTTCTCCTCCTCGTGACCTAGCTAGAGCGTATGACCCACCCTGTAAAGCCTTGGCAAACAAGCATACACAAGAAGAAGATAGTTTGACACTAGAAAATGTTGTCCTTGATGAACATGAGGGATTTTTCACCACAGACGCTAAGGATCGTGATCATCTTAAATCCCCTCCACATAAAGCTTCAGATGAGAATTCAGGCCCGCTGCCTGCTCCACAAGAAGAAAAAGTTAAAACGGAGGACGAAACCAGCACTCCACAATCAGTCAGCATTAGTGAATCACATCCTGCTGTCACCCATCATCAGGAAACGGTACCTGAACAGGCCAAGAGAGGTAGAAAGAAAAAATCAAAGGGGACTAAAGAGAGGGTCTCAGCTGAGATTTTACCAGCTAAACCTGAATCCATATCTGTTCCTCCTATAAAACCAGAATCTACGTTGGTCCAATCTGAGGAAGCTGAATCAGTTTTTGTTCCACCAGAGAAACCTGAATCCACAATAGTTCATCATGTGAAAGCAGAACTCCCTTTGTTTCCACCAGAGAAACCCGAAACCCCATTGTTTCCACCTGTCAAACAGGAAACTTCATTGTTTCCACCTGTTAAGCCGGAACTCTCAATGTTTCCACCTGTGAAACCAGAACCCTCAATGTTTCCACCTGTGAAACCAGAACCGTCATTGTTTCCACCTGTGAAACCAGAACCGTCATTGTTTCCACCTGTTAAACAGGAACAATCAGTTCCAAAAGTTCAACTTGAAGTGGAAAATAAAGAAGTAGCGGAGAACACATTTTCAGATATATTTGAATCTGTTCTTTCACATTCAGAGGATGAAAAGAAAGAGCCAGAGACAACAGAAGAGCCGGCCATTGCTGAAAATACCAACAATTTGCCATCTGTATTTCCTCTTGAGGAACCTCAAATATCAGAAAATACATTTAATGAGGCAGCAGAAGCAGTTAGTCAGCTCCTTGACACAGAAACCAAAAGTTTTGAGAGTGAGCAGTTTGAAGCTCAGAAAGAATTGGAGGAAACTCAGGCTGCTGTTGACACCATAGAGAGACAACCAACAAAAACCAAGAAAAAGAAGCAAAGAAGGGACAGTATCAAATCTTGTGATATTCCCTCAGAGATTGCTCAAGACACAACTGAAGATGTTGCTAACAGCAACCTTTCAAACAATTCAGAACCATTATTTATTGACCTGAATTTAAAAAGTGAAGAGCCTATCCCTAAAGAAGACTTGAAACCATTACATGTTGAACAACCACAAGGGGCATTTTCAGATGTGGAATTCAATGTGGAATTTGAAGATCCTAAGGATGAAGAAAGAATGGCGATGGCTGAAGATGAGTTAGCTCGTGCAGTGAAAGTCATCGAAGACACTCTTGCGGGTACCGATGTTGTTGAAGAAGAACCTCAAGAACTTTTTCCAGTGGATGTATCCCCTCAACCCGTGCCACAGCCATTACCACCTCATGAAGAGGTTAAAACTGTCCATGAGGCACCCATTACAACACCAAAGAAAGAAAGTGGGAAGAAAGGAAAAGGCAGAACTAGGAAACAGCGAGGATCCAAAGATGAAGTGTTACAAGCTGAAGAACAGACTCCTCAGGAGGTTTTACAGATTGAACCAAAAATTGAGGAAGAATTAAAGGCAGAAGACATTGACACAGAAGAGACTATTCCAGAGCCTTTACAAACAACCCCAGAGTTAAATGCAGAACTTAAACAAGACAAAATTGAAGATGTAAAGCCTGAGAAATCTGGTCAATCATCAAAGTCCATTTTACGAAGAGGAAAAGGACAGCAGCACAAAGAACCTGATATAATGGATGATAAGCGCTATTCTGTTTTTCAGTTTGATGAAAAAGACACCGACAGTGTGCCAGATTTGAATAAAATTAGCCCCACCAACAAGGCAGAAACGGAAGGAGGAGGAAGCTTATTTGAAACCCCATTAAAGCAAGACAAAGAAGATGAAGAAGTAAGTCCAGACCTTCGTGAACAATCCACACCAATTCAAGATGACCACACTGAGCATGAAGGAACCCAGAACAACAGACCTAGACGTAAGAAACGAGCAAATATCTATAAGGAAATCTTCACCACAAGATCAACATCACCTCGTGCCCAAAGACCAACACGTCAGGCTAGTTCCCCGAAACAATCCATGTCTCCAAAGGTAGCAACATCCCCAAAACCTTCATTTCCCCCCAAAACCGCCATTACTCCAAAACCCAAAGATTTGTCTTCAGCTGTTGTCAAACTTGAGAAGCTCCCTCTTTCTGGTAAAAGCCCGAAGGACAATAGCTTGGATGTGCAGAATCTGATAGCTGAATTAAAAGCAAGGGGTGATAGAGAATCCGAGAAAGTCACCAGCGTTTCTACTCCCTGCTCTGAGGCTTTGAAGAATGTCACACAGCAACTGTTTCCACCTGAAGAATCAACCCCAGAGATTGAGGCTTCAGATGATCAGCCTTTGCTTCGTAGCAGTACAGAAACAACTGTTGAATCACGAACACCCAAAAAGAAAAGAGCCGGTCGAAAGAAGAAAAGTGTTGATCAAACTACATTAGAGGAGTTGGTAGAAAAAACAGCACCTGTACCATCCATAATGCCGGACCTCGACCTTTCTATCAGTAGTTCTGAAACTAAGAATGATTCTGAAGATCTCCATTCATCCATGAACAGTCAGAAATCTGAACCAGACGAAGGTAATCTGGTCATTGATGAGTCTGTTTCTGGTTCAAAGCCTGCTCAAGTGGATCTAGAAGATTCTTTGCCAAAACATGAATCAAGGGGAACACATTCAGTACCCTCTCATTTTGGATCACCTGTTACAAAGCAGACATCCAGAGAAAGCGCTTGTTACACACCAGTTACTCCTATGACTCCTACAACGCCAGTTCCTGTAACCTCGGTACAACAAATGAGTAACATTGAGCGAGTTATAGAGGCTGTTTCCAAGGGGCACTTTGATGAGGACCATATTAGGACGAGGAGAAATTCCATTCCACCAGGAGTCATTCCTTCAACTCGTCCTGGGTACCATGTACCCCTTCAAAGGCAAACTTCAAACCCCTCAGATGTCAATCAAGCATCCCTTGGAATGGCCAACTTGATGTCCAAGCCAGCAGGTATGTCTGATTGTTTATATTTATATTTCAGCCGTTTTAAACATTTCTTATTTGGTATCCTCTGGTGATTGCAGCGTAAAAGATTTTGAAAGAATGACTGTTTTTTTGCTACCAAAGGCTAAATATAACCATATATTTGTGAACCAATAAGCCCAAAAATGCAAGATAGTTTTATATTTCTAGAAGAAAGTTTACTATTTTCTTTTTTTGATGACAGGTTCTGAAAATGATACTTTCGGGTTGGTGAATCATGTTGATAGAAAGGCTGCTCCAACGGAATCTGTTATCCATTCTGCATCGAGTCATCACCACCCCGAGCAGGAAAGGCGACCAGACCACCCATTTCATGAACCATTGCATGTTGCAGTTGGCAATCCAAATCAGAGAATGCATATGGGACCAGCAAGCTTTCACGAACTTCAACAGTTGTCTCCACAAAGTAGGACAATGCCCCAAATTTCACCTCAAGGTCATGGCTTTCCTCACCATTCTTTTGGAGGATTACACATGCCTCAAATTTCACCTCAGGGTCCAAATATGCCCCAAATGTCCCCTAAATCTCAGATTCATCAGCAAAACTCACCACAAAGCCACGGCCCACATGCTTCTCCAATAGGTCAACAGTTGCAACATACTCAACAGTTGCAACATACTCAACAGGTCTGGGGAATGCAGCAAGGCATGCAACACCAATCAAACCAAAGGAAACCATTGGTGTCACCTCAAGGGCCAACTACTGGTCAAACACCTTCACAAGGCTCCTCCAATCTGAATCATTCTCCACAGTCTCATCACATCAGTGGGTCTGTTTCCGTTCCACCACAGAGTTATGCGATGGCCCCACCAATTCAGACAGAAGCCCAGTTTCATGCAGTGCGATCACAGTTTGCTGCTGAACAATTCCGTGCACACCAAGCACAAATGGCACAGACACATGCCTCCCAGATGCAGCAATCAAGACCTAACTCCCAACAAAAGGAAAAAGAACATCAGAATTTACATGCATCAACGTCAGCATCTGGACCTCCAGTTAGCACTGTGTCCACAACTTCTCATGGTGGAGACAAGCCAGCTGTGGCAATGCAACAAGCTGTAAAAGAAGGAGCTAGGACCCAAGCAGCTTTTCTACAACCAAACTATATGGCTAACAATGCTGCTCGTTCTACTTCATCACCTGTTCATGGTCAACAACCACCTGCTCAAGCTTCAGCGTCAATGAGCCATCCTTCTGCCATGCATGTTAATCCTAAACAACTACCTACTGTTACCACTTCGCAGGTGCAACAGAGACCACCCAGTGCCCATGGAGTTTCTAATGCTGGTCCCCAACCCCAAAACCGGCCACCAAGTGCTCACCTTTCATTCCCAACATCACAGGCAACCCCGACATGGGTTCACAGAGAGGAGAAAGAGCAGCAAAGACAAGTCAATCAAAATCAACATGAACTGCATCGTCAACCAGATCCCGGACTGATGCCACCCCCTCAAGCAGGACATCATCCACAGCAGCATCCTCATCAAAGCCAGCAGATGCCTGGACAAGGTCTTTCCCCTCAAACATTTCACCATTTGGGGAAGAATCACTCACCTGGGGTGTTGATGGGTATAGTGCAAAACCAGCCTCAGACATTACCACCGAAGGAAGCAAGCCCTACTGGACAGGTATGCAAAACAACATTTTCTTCTTAAATACTATCTTGTTTTGTTATGTGTGTTTTTTCTATTTCCCAGCTTCTCGATCTTAAACTTAAATTGCATGTCTCTTTAGTTTACGTTTGGAAAACTGTTTTCTGTGTGTTGTAGTTATCTGATCAAGTTCATTGGTCACATTCCCAGGTGATTGAGCGTGTTCCCAATCCAGTGCTGAGAGGACCTAGTCGAGATGGTTCTGGTATGCAAGACTCTATAGCTCTAATAAACCATGTGCCTGCCCATGAGAGAAATCACGTTGATCGTATAACACAGGAACGCATGAGCCAAGAGGCAGAGAGAGAAGCACAGGAGCGTCTGAACCATGAGCGAGCCAGTCAAAGTCGTGCTTCTCATGAAAGGGATCGAGCCAATCATGAAAGAGCAGCAATAGCGGCAATGCAAGGTAAATATATTTAAAAATTCTTATTAAGTATTCAGAAGGCTCAGTCGGCTGAGCGATAGCGTCTAAATCCTACAGAGGCGAGTGGGGTTGAATGTCACTCAATTATGAACAAATACATTTTTTAGTGGGGCAGGCCTGTGTGGAAGAGTTGCCAGGTACTCTTCAAAGGTTGAGAGTTTCCTTCAGGCAAAGTGTGTCATAACAGTGAAATACTTTAAGTGTGCATCACAAAACGCCAGAGCATAATACATTCAATATAATCTACCTTTAGATTCTATTTTGACTTGATATATTTTGATTTAACTTTCATCCAGTTCTAAACTACTTTTCTTGTAACTTGAATGTATTGTTTTTCTTCTGTGTCAGGTTTGGTTAATCAGACTGGGCATCCGGTTCATTCAATGGCTCACATGCAAACTCCTCCTTATGCTCACCAGTCTGCAAATTATGCCATGCATCATGCCCAGCAGAGCGAACTAAGAGCAGCGTTAAACACACCCACTAGGAACAACACCCACCCTCAAATGCCAATGTCTTCTCATAGCCCGAATCCATTGGCACCGCCCCAGAGTCTTGTCAGTCATCCACATACCACACCCCATACCAGCAATCAACAACCATTACCAGCTCATGGAGGAAAGACCTCACACAGCTCTTCAGTACCTGCAGATCACATCCGTACCTCAACACCAAATAACATGATGACAAATTCACATGCGGCTCATTCAGAGAGCAGACCAATGTATTCCCGGGAAGTACATACTAATTCAACACATTCCAGGAGCGAAGGTAAAAACAAGCTACAGCCTGCTCATGCCCAGGAAGCATTTGGAGAGAGAAGGGGTAGCCTCCCAGAGAGTGATGTCAGGATGAGATCTTCAACTGCATTTGCTTCAGCAGATGCTCGTTTAAGTCAAGCAGAGCTGCAGAAGAAAATGTTTCGCGGTGAGATTAGGATGCCTGGACCAGCTGGACATCCTGCTAACATAGCTTTCGCGCAGGCGCAAATGACTCTAGGTGTTCCCCCACAAGTCCTGTACAGTGGAGCTGTACCTCAGAGTCCGCATGGCTACCTGGCAGGCCCCAGACAGGAGAGGGTTATGGCTCACTATCATCCACACTTCATGGCACAGCAAGCTGCAGCGTTGCAAATGGAGCAGCAAAGACAGCTGGCAGAAAATCGACCAATTGTAGAAAATCAAGCCATGAGAGTGTCTTCACCACAGCACCAAGCTATGCTCTCCAACCAAGGTCACATGAATCAGACCACACATGAGGGTGTCTGCTCCCCTCACCCTTCTCTAGGGCGACCCCTACCTGATGGCTTAGGTCATCATGATGTCACAGATCTTATTCAGGTAAGAAATTAAGCTGAAATATTTCTTCACTAAGATTCTGCTTTGTTTTTTTTTCTTCATAGGGCAAAAATGTCCTCTGCAATAAACTTGCTTGATAAATGATATCTTGCGCACAGTACAAATAGCAAACAACCAATTAATAAATTGTTAGCTCAACATAATAATATTCCCCTAACTATATAATGGTTTTTACTGTTGCCAGAAATAAAATTCAACGTTCGTGTGTATTATGGTTTTCTGTTTGTAGAAGTATCCTCTGACGTGGCAAGGTCTGTTGGCTTTGAAGAATGATAGCTGTTTGGTACAGATGCACTTTCTCTCTGGGAATCCGAGTTTAGCCAAACTTTCCCTGCCTCAACCCGGTGGGTCCAATACATTGAGGATTGCGCAGAGGATGCGACTAGAACCGCAACAGCTGGACGGTGTTGCTAAACGCATGCAGGTATGAAAAAGTCAGCTTTTATTTTTAGAATATAGGTAAAAGTTCCGCTTAAGGATGGAATTAGAATCAGATTTGGAAAATTTTCTGCTGATTATGTCTACTTTAAAGTGGCATGAGCTGCCAAAATTCACACTTTTTTCATAATTTCTGATCGTCACGACAGTAAGAGGCTTTGAAGGCCATCAAAAAACTAAATGATTGGCGTTGGAATGAGAAAAATTCATACAGTATATGGCCTGCACGAACCGAAAACGTTCGAAAAGTAAACAAAATTTAAATAATCGGGACGACCATTCATTCATTCCAAGTCAAAGTTACGGTAGTTAAAAACAGTACTTTATCGCACATTTTCTAGATGAGAAGCACTAAAAAGCTTTTGAACCATACGTCTTCAGAAAAATAGATGGGTCGCGGGTTCGAATCCCACTCAGTCCAAAAATTGGAAAATTTTCTGACTGGGTTTTCACTCAAACGACCTATGTGGGATGGTTGCCAGTTACCAGCGGAAGGTCGTGGGTTTCCTCCGGGCTTAGAGCCCGGTTTCCTCCCACAATAAAACTGGCAACGCCGCCATATAAGTGAAATAATCTTGAGCGCTGCGTAAAACACCAAACAATCAATCAATCAGAAAAATAGTAAATAATTTCAACATTCTGTTTTAACGTCAGAATATTTTGACAGCTTATGCCACTTTAATAATTGGTGATATTATTGTCCAGGTCGAAGTAGTTAATCCCAACTTCTGCTCCACCTCAATATGTAGTCTTTTTATAACTCTGGCCTTAACCGACTTATTTGAGTATTATTATGATGTTTTGTATTTCTCTGGTCATAAGGAAGAGCCTGGTTTCTCCATCGAAGAACCATGACTGTCCAGACTTACCTGGTTTCTCCATCGAAGAACCATGACTTTCCAGACTTACCTGGTTTCTCCATGGAATAACCATGACTGTCCAGACTTACCTGGCTTCTCCATGGAATAACCATGACTGTCCAGACTTACCTGGTTTCTCCATGGAATAACCATGACTGTCCAGACTTACCTGGTTTCTCCATCGAATAACCATGACTGTCCAGACTTACCTGGTTTCTCCATCGAATAACCATGACTGTCCAGACTTACCGGGTTTCTCCATGGAATAACCATGACTGTCCAGACTTACCTGGTTTCTCCATCGAATAACCATGACTGTCCAGACTTACCGGGTTTCTCCATGGAATAACCATGACTGTCCAGACTTACCTGGTTTCTCCATCGAATAACCATGACTGTCCAGACTTACCTGGTTTCTCCATCGAATAACCATGACTGTCCAGACTTACCTGGTTTCTCCATCGAATAACCATGACTGTCCAGACTTACATCTTGAAATGAAATAAACTTTGATTGCCTCTAAACACTAAAGAAGCCTGCCTGAAGTTTTGTCGAAGTCCAACAGAACGTTGTAAAGGTCTAACATGTTATGATTATGCCTGTTTGAATGATGATGAAGGATTATCCTGGCCAGATTACAATGTTAGTGGGATGTATAACATCAAACAACACATCTTATCAATTGTTTTTTTTTTGTTGCTATTTATGCTGAATAAGTTATCAATTGTAATTTTGATGTGTGTGTATTTTGTTTTCAGCTGGAGGATGAATTTTGTATGTTACTGGCTATTCCATCTGGTCGGGATCGTTTAGACCTTCAAACCCAGACCTCACAGTTAACAACTGGCTTCATTCAATACCTCCAACAGAAACAAGCTGCTGGCATTGTTAATGTTGCTGGACCAGGCTCTCAATTGGTGAGAAGATAGCATTTATTCTAAAGGCGCAATTTAGCTTTTTAAGGGGTGCAAGCTTACCATGTACGTTGATGAATCAGAAGGCGGGTGGGGAGTTGGTGTCGTGGCTCATTCGCCAGTCATGTCAGTGTCCAATAAATACCTTTGATTGATGGTTTGCAGTCAGTGCATAGGAACATTTCGGAATGGATCTTTCATTCAATTGTTATCAATGAATCAATTCTTCAAACAAGCCTTCCACCAGTAGGCTTGGGTTTGAATACAATTTGGTTACTTTTCTTGTCATTTGGGAATCCTTTGAAATCCTAATATGGCATTGCCCCAAAAAAAAAACTCAAAGAAAAAAATTATTCTGACTTTGGATTTTTATATATGTGTTGTAACTTATTTCTTACGTTTTTCTTTTCAGCCTGCCTATGTTGTCCACATTTTCCCGCCATGTGAATTTTCTCACGGCGTCCTTGCCAAACTGGGATACGACTTGGTGCAGAGAGTTCAAGATCTCGCTCATATGGTGATTATTGTAGCTACAGTGTAGTGCTACTCGATTGTCTGTCCATCGTGACACAGAAAAATATATTCATATACCGATGTGTGAGTACTTCAACCTGGATTTACATTACACGATTACTGGATGTTATCAGAAAAGTACACGATTTGGAATTGAAAAAATGAGATCTGAATTTCAACTACACTTTGATGGGAAGAATTTTGAGGAAATGTGATAAAGGCTGAAGAGAGAGAGAGGTGTACTAAACTGATGAAGAAAATCGTTCTGTTACCTACATTTTAGGAAGAAAAATGGTATGAAAATCTGGAAAGAGGATGGAAATGTTAACCATTTTTTCAACCCATATTTGAGAAAAATCTTTTATTTAATAGTAATACTTATGTTGTAATTCACTCGACATAATGTCCCTACCAGGACATTGTTTCTATGGATGGATTTCTATTCCCTGATGATGCGTGATGTTTGCCAGCTGAATTTCACATTCGATTGAAATTGGCAAATTCAGAATGTGGACAGTCTCTTCAAGGAAAATCTCATCCAAAATTGGAGACAACAATTTCAAGGTCCCTAAATCAGGAGATGAGGCAAAAATACAGCATTTGGCACGTTGCCATTTTAACGGATACTGCTACATTCAGCAAGAAACGACGATGAACGTAAAGAAGACATGTTGTATCAGATTCATTTAGCAAAATGTCTTTTTATCTACACCACTGCATTCAACAAAACCCCGGAATAGACAAATACAACATATATGACATCTCTTACTTTATCAGAGAAACGGGGATTGTCAAACGGAGAGACACTGAATCAGGATTTATAGTAAACAAATGCTGTGTCTCAGTGAAATGTTGGAAGTACCAATGTGTTGAACTAATGTATTTCCCCAGCTTATTATGCTTTGTGACATATTTGAGTAGAATTTTGTGATATACTGTGGATTTCTGACCAGTTTAATCAACACAGGGGAGGAAACTCTGGTACATGTAGGACAACTCTGGTACATGTAGGACAACTCATCAGGAACGGATAGTAAAAAAAAAAAACAGAGTACAATTTTCCTATCGGTTTCCTGATCAGCAAAATCATGTTGATTATTTTAGGATTGTGTTTGTGTGAAAAGATAAGTGGGAAAGTTGTTGTTGCAGCGATATGATGTTCGTCGCTGGAATTCGGTACACTGTGTTTTGTTGTGATCATTGCTGTGCGTTTTCTTAAAAGAGTTTTACGATATATAGTGAGGTTTAAGATGTGTGAACGTGACCAGCAGTTCCTTCTCGTATGTAGAGTAGTTATTCTCAATTAGTAACTATATAAGGCTTTCATTGTGATGGTTGAACTTTGGTAAAATTCCGGATCATTTCAAGTTTTGAACTTGAAAATTCTAGTGTTTTAAAAAATATATAATAAAACTGTGTTCAAATGAAGCACAGTGTCACACTGCTGAAAAAAGTGATTGTATACCAATAAACAGTCCACAATGAACTGTTCGTGGGTTAAAAAACTTCAAAGCTTATAGTTCAGCTTCACCATCGTTAAATGGCGATTTGAAACTTGGACTCCAAGCTAAGGCAGCTATTGTTTTCATCATGTATAATTATTTTGTTTTCTTGTTTTCACTACTCCCCAGCCGTTGTGTTGCTGTGGATGGCGTGTTTCCATAGCTGAATTTGTAAATACATCGATTTTGTGTATTACTTGTTTTACACAAACTTGAATAAGGTGTGTGATTTATACACATTCTTTGTTAACTTTGTGATTGATCTCAAAATTTGTGTGGAGTTTCATATTATTATTTAGTGTATATTTTGGATCACCCAGACAAAACTAGGTGAAGTCCTGGTGATGAAATATTAATTAGGTCAGCTACACAATACAGGTTATTTTGCTTTTCCTATTGTTTTTGTTGCAAAAGGAAGTTACATTTTTCACTGTCGGTTTTTTCCCAATTCTTGCTTTCTTATTGATAAATCTGTCATAAGTGTTGATCCACTTAAATCAAGTAAATTTTTTTAACACCAAAATTCCTAGTAAAAAAGTTTTTTACAGTCATGTTAGAAAAGCCTATTTCTTGTGTTTGTTAAAATAAGAATGTCATCTTTCAGCCTGGCTTGGCGCCTCTTGTAAATATCATTTGCTCACGGGTTCCTTAGGGTTTTCATTCATTTTTACTGAGCTTAGACTGATTTAATTTATTATCGCCAATGTTATATGGAATGGTATAGTGTAGTTAGGTAAATAATCTAAAGTGCTATTTGGAAAACTGTTATTGATCAATTTTGTTACAATTAATAAGTTTAACGTCGCTGTCAATTTGATAAGGTAAAATTTGAAAACTCTGTTTTAAATTATCGTTCACATGGGTTTTTAAATTGCTAAGATCAATTTAGCAGAAGATTTAGACTAAATTAGCGGATTATCCATAATCCTTTTAAAGATATATTTTTGTGAAAACTAGTATGTGTCCCGATTGTATATCCAGTTTTTAGCTAAACTCTGTACATGTGAATTGTTGGCTGTCTTTGAATCCATCCAGCTTTTATTAGGGTAGAGGTCAACTTTGACCCTTAGCCAGTAAAAGTCCAGGTCAAAGTCATCCTGAACTTGCCCTGGGCCTAGTTTCACAAGTGTGATCTTACCTTTAGCATTGGTTGCCATGGTAGTTATGTTGCCATTGGTACTTAAGATCACCTTAAGCTAAGATTGCTTTGTGAAACTAGGCCCAGGTAAGCCAGGACTCTTAACCCATGTATTCCCCTCGACTTAATCCAATTACTGTCTGTGTTACCTCTAAATATATGTGCATATTGTACATGTAGATTTCGTGTGGTTTAACACCAAGTTCTGTAGAATGTGGAAATTCTGTATCGACCAATCATTGTTCACTTTACTGTGGGATGCTCAAATCTTGTCTGCCCATTGGTCATATTCTCATCACCACCATCTGTCTTGTGTAGATGTACCTCGTATATGTAAATATTGCTGTATATAATTGTGGATACTTGTACAGAACTCTAATTAAAAGTATGTCGCTAAATTCAAACAGGAAAAAAAATTGTTTTTTGCTTTTTAATCCACGTCGAATGGATTTTCTTGTTTGACTTTCGGTTTGGAGTCATTTCTGCATAACGGCTGGGGGGCCTCTGTGGTCCAGTGGGTTAGAAAGAACTCAGACCAAATAAAGAGTGAATTTTTCACTCGGTCGCCTTATGTGGAGGAGTTGCCAGGTACTCCCCCACTAAACCTGGCAACGCCGCCATATAACTGAAATAATCCTGTGTGCGGCGTATAACATCAATCAACCGATACAGGCGCTGTGTGACACGCATAGCACGATTTCAACTAGTCCGAACAATCTGCCTCTATGCCAGGTGCCGAGAACATATGGTCCCTCTCCTTTGCACAAGAAAGAAAGAACACAGAGACAAGACATCTCGGCTCGATTTCAACATCAGATTGATCCAAAAACTCAATAAAGCCTCATTTTGACGTGCAAACGCCCCTTCTTAAGCACAGTTACCAGCGGAAGGTCGTGGGTTTCCTCCCACAATAAAACTGGCAACGCCACCATACAAGTGAAATAATCTTGAGCGCGGCGTAAAACATATTAATATAGCCACAAGGCTGGAGATTTTTAACCTGGTTCAATTTTACCAAACTGTTTATAATTTATAAGACACTGAGGATTTTATGTTCAACCAGTGTTGAAAGTTCTGATGAACAGGTTTGAAAAATTATTTCTATTTGAGAGAGTTTGGTTTCCCCAAATATTTAAACTGTTTCTTCAGACAAAAACTAGCGTTATTCTCGTTATTTTGGGATTACACTTTCTTGAAAATATGGTAGAAATTCCTCTACCGATTTTTGGGTGATGCCCGAAACAGGAATCGAACCCAGGTCCCAGAGTATGGCACCTATCGCCAGCTGCCTTATCCATTCAGCCAACCGGCCTGGTCCATACTCTGGGACCCGTTTCGGGCGTCACCCAAATATCGGTAGAGGAATTTCTACCATATTTTCAAGAAAGTGTAATCCCAAAATAACAAGAATACTGTTATACCCACTTTCTAAAAGACACTAATTAATAACAGAGTTTTAGTAAACTCAACATACGCCCGCCGTGGCAAAGTCGAACCGCTACAATTAACGACTTTACATTTAATATAACATTTGTTTTAATTTTCATCAATTGAAATTTCTTGTTCACATTAGAAGTTTTTCTTTTCTGAATTTGATGAAGCTGTAACTAAATACCAGAACGTTATAGTACACATATATTATCTGTTCAGGTAATTTCAATCACATTTTAATTGCAAAAACTCAAATATTGTGGCTGTTTTGACATTGCTGTTATTTTCCATAATTGGGAAGGAGCAATCAATACAATAGCTTACAATTCTTGAATTTTAACAGTTTTGACTGGGACACTGTTCTATTGGACTTGGCTGTAGTAGTTTTATTACAAAGCAAACAATCTTCAGGCGGACCACTGGTCACTGTGTAAATATAAACCTTGTACTTCAGTGGATGTCATTGTCCTCTTATCTCTATTTAAACAGACACTCTGATAAATACCAGATGGGTAATAAAGTGGGGAAAATGGTCTTTTTTTGTTATTATAGTGCACATTTAACTATCCAAGAAAACAGTCTCAGAATGTATAAATTAATTGGCTTCCAGTATTACTCTGGACCAAGTGTACCCCAAAAAGCATTGATATATATATATTAAACATCAGGTACACATTTCTGATAGAAAAAAACTCTTGAAAACAGACAAAAAATACGTGTACCCAAATCAAATTTGGTATGCGACACATCATCTACCTATAAGGTATATATACTCAAAAAGAATTGGAGAGATATCAAAACGAAAGAAGTTCTGGAGCCTAAAGGGAATATTACATAATCCAATAGGATAATGTGCCATATTATGCAACAGGTGAAGTCAGAAATGGTACACGACACACCGTCTGCCCATAAGGTATATACTCTGAAAGAATTGTCAAGATCGGATCAAAACTCTTCAAGTTATGAAGCGGAAGGGAACGAAGATATAGACTAAGACAGAATATTACATAATCCAATGTAGAAGTCCTATTATGCAATCGACAATGTCCTAAATGGTTCATGACACACCTTCTACCCCTAAACTATATGTTGTAAAAAAAATCGTAAATATCGGATCAAAACTCTTAAAGTTATGGAGCGGAAGGAACGAAGATATAGACTAAGACAGAATATTACATAATCCAATGTAGAAGCCATATTATGCAATGGACAATGTTCTTAATGGTTCATAACACACCTTCTACCCCTAGAGTATAATGTTATAAAATAAATTGTAAAGATCAGATCAAAACTCTTCAAGTTATGGAGCGGAAGGGAACGAAGATGTTGACTAAGACAGAATACTACATAATCCAATGTAGAAGCCACATTATGCAATCGATGATGTCATAAATGGTTCATGACACACCTTCTACCCACAAAGTATATGTTGTGAAAGAATTGTTAAGATTAGATCAAAACTCTTCAAGTTATGGAGCGGAAGGGAATCCGGGACGGACGGACGGCGCTGGTGATACCTTATAAAAACTAGGGTGACTTGAAATTTGGTAGCTCCAACCATATAGATTAATAGTTCAGCAACACGTTCAGTCTAACTGTTCAGGTCACCTTTCCAGTCAGGAGATCGCGTAAGGCTACTGCAGACAAACTTAGAGATACATGTAAGAAATAAATGATTGATTGTTTGGTGTTTTACGCCGCGCTCAAGATTATTTCACTTATATGGCGCCGTTGCCAGTTTTATTGTGGGAGGAAACCCACGACCTTCCACTGGTAACTGGCAACCATCCCACACAGGTCGTTCGAGTGAAAACCCACTCAGAAAATTTTCCAATTTTTGGACTGAGTGGGAATCGAACCCACGACCCATTGGTGGAAGGCTGTTCGGATTGAGCGTCCAACGCTCTACCTACTGAGCCACGGAGGCCCCTAGAAATAAATGAGAAGTGACATAAAACACAAATCAATGCGGAGGAAGGTAGCAGTAAGCTCATGGGTGCTCCAACATGTAGTTAAAGCTGAACTCCATTGTACACCATTGAACATGATCTGTCACAAACTGGACACTCCATTGTACACCATTGAACATGATCTGTCACAAACTGGACACTCCATTGTACACCATTGAACATGATCTGTCACAAACTGGACACTCCATTGTACACCATTGAACATGATCTGTCACAAACTGGACACTCCATTGTACACCATTGAACATGATCTGTCACAAACTGGACACTCCATTGTACACCATTGAGCATGATCTGTCACAAACTGGACACTCCATTGTACACCATTGAACATGATCTGTCACAAACTGGACACTCCATTGTACACCATTGAACATGATCTGTCACAAACTGGACACTCCATTGTACACCGTTGAACATGATCTGTCACAAACTGGACACTCCATTGTACACCATTGAACATAATCTGTCACAAACTAGACACTCTCTTAAAGAAGGAGCTCTGGCAAAAAGGTGGAAAGTGAGAAAGATATCAATTTCCAAATTTGCATTTTTGGTGATTGATCGATGTTAAACTTAGATGGCTTCAAAATTAAACTTGATTTGCGCCAAGAAAAAAACATTAGGCTCTTCAGGAAGACATGCATTTCACAAACTTAATGTTCCTCCTTGCTTGGTCAGCAAACAGATCCTCCCAAAGTAATGAACACCAGAGTTAGACCTTTACTTTAGTTCACGGGCATTGTCCGAGGGTTCACAGATTTCGAAGCTTTGTTCAACAATTCTTACATATTGGCTGGGTAGCACAAGTAATTCCGCTTTTTAAACCGATAGTCAATTGGGGTTTTCAGCTCAATAAAATTACATAAATGTAGTTTTGGACTAAACCAATTTAATTCGTCTACATTAATTAAAATGAAAACTTGTGTAAAAGTCTGCTTGGCTGTCTACATATGCCCAAACAATTGTACATGTCTTCGCTTTAAAGTGGTATCGGTTGCCAAAATGGTGATAATTTCCCTCCAAAATCGAAATTTTAAAATTATATGAAATTTTTACAATGTAGTAAAAATTAGAAGCTTTTTAGTGCTACTAATCTAGATAATGTACCTTAAAGGAGTGTTTTGATTGATCATTGATTTATTGATTGATGTTTTATGCCGAACTCTAGATTATTACACTTATATGGCAGCATTGCCAGGTTTAGTGGGGGAGGAAACCGGGCTCATTGCCGGAGGAAACCCCCCAACCTTCGGCGAGTACCTGGCAACTCTTCCACATACGGCGACAGAGTAATAAATTGAGTAATTTGAACAATTGTAGAATGAATGAACAGTAAAATTTTATTTTAAACGACATGAGCTTGATGTTTTTTCGTTAAAACAAAATGTTGAAACTATTGGTTATATTTCATGCTACTTATCTCAATAACATACCTTATTAATAAAGTAGTGTTTTGAACTGACGTAAGATTAAAACGAATGAATGTTCTTCTCTTTTATTTATATTTTGTTTCTGGTTTGAACACTTTTGTTCCATACATGCCACAGACTGTATAAAAGTGTTTGGATCTTGCTGTCGTTATTTTTGGGATTACACTTCCTTGAAAAATTTCAGAAATTCTTCTACCGATTTTGGGTGACCCCCGAAACGGGATTCGAACTCGGGTCCCAGAGTATGGCACCTACCGCCAGCACTAACTGCCTCAAGGAGGAGGCCAGTTGGCTGAATGGATAATACAGCCGACATTTAGTGCTGGCCATAGGTGCCATACTCTGGGTTCCAGGGTTCAATTCTTGTTTCGGGCGTCACCAAAAATCGGTAGAAGAATTTCTGGCATTTTTCAAGAAAGTGTAATCCGAAAAATAAGAATACTGTTATACTCACTTTTTAAATGACACTAACTTATTAACCCTCATAATTCCTAATTGCCTCATTCCAACACCAGTCCTTTATGGTCAACTAAACCAATTTAATTCGTCTACATATACCAAAAGATTGTACATGTCTTCGCTTTAAAGTGGTATCGGTTAGCAAAATGGTGATAATTGTCGTAAGAATCAAAATTTATGTAAAGACTTTGGAAGCTCCGGCCATTTTTAATTGTTTGGTGTTTAACGCCGCGCTCAAGATTATTTCACTAACATGGAGGCGTTGCCAGTTTTTTTTGTGGGAGGAAAACCACGACCTTCCGGTGGTAACTGGAAGCCCGCTGTATTGCCTGGCCAATAAAGGTGAATGTTTCAGTCACATGTCACTCCTCTAAACAAACCCGCTGCATTGCCTGGCCAATAAAGGTGAATGTTTCAGTCACATGTCACTCCTCTAAACAAACCCGCTGTATTGCCTGGCCAATAAAGGTGAATGTTTCAGTCACATGTCACTCCTCTAAACAAACCGCTGTATTGCCTGGCCAATAAAGGTGAATGTTTCAGTCACATGTCACTCCTCTTAACAAACCCGCTGTATTGCCTGGCCAATAAAGGTGAATGTTTCAGTCACATGTCACTCCTCTAAACAAACCCGCTGTATTGCCTGGCCAATAAAGGTGAATGTTTCAGTCACATGTCACTCCTCTAAACAAACCCGCTGTATTGCCTGGCCAATAAAGGTGAATGTTTCAGTCACTCCTCTAAACAAACCCGCTGTATTGCCTGGCCAATAAAGGTGAATGTTTCAGTCACATGTCACTCCTCTAAACAAACCCGCTGTATTGCCTGGCCAATAAAGGTGAATGTTTCAGTCACTCCTCTAAACAAACCCGCTGTATTGCCTGGCCAATAAAGGTGAATGTTTCAGTCACATGTCACTCCTCTAAACAAACCCGCTGTATTGCCTGGCCAATAAAGGTGAATGTTTCAGTCACATGTCACTCCTCTAAACAAACCCGCTGTATTGCCTGGCCAATAAAGGTGAATGTTTCAGTCACATGTCACTCCTCTAAACAAACCCGCTGTATTGCCTGGCCAATAAAGGTGAATGTTTCAGTCACATGTCACTCCTCTAAACAAACCCGCTGTATTGCCTGGCCAATAAAGGTGAATGTTTCAGTCACATGTCACTCCTCTAAACAAACCCGCTGTATTGCCTGGCCAATAAAGGTGAATGTTTCAGTCACATGTCACTCCTCTAAACAAACCCGCTGTATTGCCTGGCCAATAAAGGTGAATGTTTCAGTCACATGTCACTCCTCTAAACAAACCCGCTATATTGCCTGGCCAATAAAGGTGAATGTTTCAGTCACATGTCACTCCTCTTAACAAACCCGCTGTATTGCCTGGCCAATAAAGGTGAATGTTTCAGTCACATGTCACTCCTCTAAACAAACCCGCTGTATTGCCTGGCCAATAAAGGTGAATGTTTCAGTCACATGTCACTCCTCTAAACAAACCCGCTGTATTGCCTGGCCAATAAAGGTGAATGTTTCAGTCACATGTCACTCCTCTAAACAAACCAGCTGTATTGCCTGGCCAATAAAGGTGAATGTTTCAGTCACATGTCATTCCTCTAAACAAACCAGCAGTAAATTGGACACATGGACAGGCTAAGTTGATGTTCACTCTCTCTTTTTAAAAAAACATTGCTCTAAATGCAAATTCGCCTTATTACACCATTTAAATGGGTTTGAAAATATATTTTCAGTTTAAAGCCAGTTAACACACACGTGCATTAAATATAATGGGCATTGACAAAATCTTACATACAGATTATTACCGTAAATGACACCACTGGCAGATGTGAGATAATATGCCTTCAGATACACTTTATGAGTATACATGTGATTGATTATTTGCTTGGGAGCTTAACATCACACTCAAGGTTATATGGCGTCAAAAGTAACAACCAATCATCCGCCCGCCCACCCACATCCTATATGGACATCAGGCTCCACAGACCATAGAACGTCAAGAGGGCTAATGTATTTGGTATACTTAATGTTCCTCCTTGCTGGGTCAGCATACATGGCTAAAGCAGAGTCTCAATCATCCAGCCGTATACATGTGAAATTTTAACTGGCATGAAGACTAATGTATTAGGCATACTTAATGTTCCTCCTTGCTGGGTCAGCATACATGGCTAAAGCAGCTGTATACATGTGAAATGGGTATGAAATGAGAGTCTTATACATCACTGGAATCCTTTCCATTGGTGTCCTTTTCTTTTGAATTTTTTGTTCCACGACGTCTTGCTTGAGTTAAGACGTCTTGCTTGAGTTAAGACGTCTTGCTTGAGTTAAGACGTCTTGTTTGAGTTACATGTAAGACGTCTTGTTTGAGTTTGACGTCTTGCTCGAGTTAAGACGACTTCTTGCTTGAGTTAAGAGGAACCTGGGCACTGCAGGAATTGATTGATGTTTTACGCTGAATTCAGGATTATTTTATTTATATGGCAGCATTGCCAGGTTTAGTGGGCTCTTTTTCCAGAAGAAACTCCTGACATTCGGCCAGTACCCTACAATTCTTCCACAAAGGGCCATCATCCACTCAGAAACTTGTCCATTTTTCTTTGGACCGAGTGGGATTCAAACCTCCGATCCATGGGTGAGCAGGCTTTAGGAAAAATAATTGGTTCTGAATTATCCGGCTTCCATTTTAACCTTGAGTAAAAAAAACCATTTGCAAATAGTTTTTAGGAGTTGTTTTTTCCATTACTGCTTTGGCCAGCTGTGTTTGTTACTAGATTTATCTCCCTTGCCATAAGTGTAGCTCTTCTTTCCTGTTCCACTTGGTAACTTTGATTTATAAACCTACAAGAAAAATAACATAAAATGCAAAAGGTTCGGATTTCAAAATAACTTGTACTCAATCCATATGGTGGAATATAATAGCTCAATATTTCAGAATTGCCCATGCCCATGTTCTTAAAGGGCTATTCTACTTATATAAATATGAGGTTTCCAGATGGCCATTGGTACATGTAATTCCCAGCTCCCATGGACCACTAGATAGGGAGTTTTATTTGAGGATTCCAATGCCGGCTTATTTGTGGTAAAAAGAATCAAGTGCACAGTAGAGCCCTTTGTGGCTGTGTGTGGTCTACTTTTGGCTGTTGTTTACTGGCTGTCAGACACAAAACAATATCAACAAGCGATTCCCTAAATAACTCGTTAAATGTATATTTTTGGCTAAAAGTCAACTTGCAGCCTTTTATGTGAGATTGATCACTCTTTATTTTTCAAATAATCTGAAGGTCAACGAAGAGCCACAACAAACCAAGTGGCATGAACTGCCAACATTGAGATATTTTGCCATCATAGCAGAATGTTAAAATTATCGGCTATTTTTCTCAAGACGTATAATTCAGAAGCTTTTTAGTACTTATAGTCTCGAGAATGTACGAAAAATCAATGTTTTTAACTAACTTAGGTTTAGAATAGATGAATGGTCGTCCCGGTGATTTAAATTTTGTTTACTTTTCGGACACTATTTCGGTTCGTCTAGGGGGAGACCTTCAATGGCTACTTGGTAATCATTTCCCATAGAGTGTGATTCTTTGGTAGACATGTGTCGGACAGAGAGATCATGGCTCTAACCATTCAACCATCACGGCTCTCAGATAAAAAAATTCATTCACAATTTTTATGTTACCAGTCAAACCCATGTGTCTTGCAATTGCAAGGAAGGGGCACAGATTTAACTGGGAACACTCATTGAGATACCTTATGCTCCTTCATTGACCGAAGACTTCCATCAGGATCAAACTTGTTTTTCTTCTTCTTTGAATTCCCTTCTGCAGAGAAAGAACAGACATGGATTGAGTTGTTGAGCATGCTTTGACTGATAGATTGATGTACTCCCCACTATAGATGACTTCACTTATACGGAGGTGTTGTCAGGTTTAGTGGTAGAGGGGTTCTGTATCTTCCGTCCCCATAGTTAACACTGGTACACCAATGTTGATTTATTATATATCACATTCAAAATTATGTTCCCTTAATATATGGCTGCATTGCCAGGTTTGAAGGGAGAGGTGAAAACGGATGACAAACGTTCCACTTAGGGCAGTCCAGTGAAAAGTCAAGATTTAAATTTGTTTGTTTTGCTGACTGGGATGCGAATCATTTTTTAAAACTCAATGGAATCGGACTTGTGGGTATAAACACCTAAAAACATTACAATGAATTTGGATTGATTGACTGAATGTTAACCCACAATCAAGATTATTTCACTTATTTGGAAATAGTGGAAATCTCCCAGTACCTGACAACTATTCTTAAGAGAGTAGTCAAGCGAAAAAGGGCACTCAGATATCATTAAACTTTTCTGTGGTGGTCGAACCCATGATCCACTGATAGGAAGGAGGCTTGTATCGGCCTGACAGACTATCACTATGACAACTCAGGTATCGAGGGGGGCCCTTTTGATTTTGACAGTATACAAATAACGGAGAAACTGGAGGCAACCTGATGTCACAAAAATGGTTCAAAAAAGGCAAATTTACCTGTAAAGGAAAGTGATATTTTTTTAAAAGATACCTACCATCAAATACATTTAAATTCGCTGTACTGTAATCAAATGGTTTGAAGGAGTCCGTTGAGAATCCGAGAACTTTGTCTTTCTTGGGCTTTGGTTCATCTGACAGAGGCATAAGAACGTCTTCTTTGACTTTACGCTTCTTTGGATTAGAGAACTGAAATTAAAATAATAAAGTCCCGAAGAAAATTACATCTTGGTGGTATTTTTCTCGTGACACGTTTGTGGATTGATTGATTGAAGTTTCGCGCGGCACTCAAGATTATTTCACTAATATGGGCGGCGTGGCCAGGTTTAGTGGGGAAGGAAATCTTAAATGAACACCAGGCCCTACTAGGGCAAAGCGTTTTTATTTAAGAGTACTCTTAGTGTGTCTACAAGATGGGACTAAAAGGATAAATGCGAAGTTCTTTCTGAATACCTATCGGTGATTTGTTACTGTAAATTGAGTAAATATGTATCTAAAATTATAGTGTTGAAACTAAACGAAATTCCTGCAAGGTCCCAGGGTGTCAAAGAAAAAGCGATTGAAAATATGCACATCTTCCGTCAGCAATTGGAGATATCTTCCTATTTGAAGTTGTATCTTAGGCCGTGGAGAGAAAAAGAATGCCTTGAATTTTGTACAATGTAGGTTTTGTGTTTAAAATCTCATTTTTCTTTTGGTTTGAGTACGTACATGTAGGTCTTTAAGGTGCATGTTTTGAAATGAATTGATTACCGAATAATAGGCATTGACTTAAACTTGTCATTTATCCTTTAAATAGGGGTTTCAGGCCATTTTTCAAAGTGCTCTGTGGAGATCTAAAATTGATGCTGTTGAAGAGCACAGGCATTACGATTTTCAAAACAGTTTGAATTTCGAAAATCCGTGTAGTATTTTTCATTCTACAACAATTTTACTACTTCGAAACAGGGGTCATTTTTAGAATTTCATTTGTATGTAAAAGATAGGAACTCATTAAATATTCATGGCACACAGCCCCATGTTACAAGTATAGGAAAATGTTGAAATTGTTTCTAAAATAAAAAGTAATAAAGCTTTCTGGCTGAAAATTTCACAACATATGCAATTTTTGATAAGAAATTCATTAACGATATCCGCATAATTGATAATTTTGATTAATTAACCTAATTAGCATAAAATTTGCATATTAATGAAAAAAGGAAATTTTAAAAAAAAATTTAGAAAAAAAAGTTATGTGACTTTGAGGCTGAAAATTTGACAACTGAAGAAGTTTTTGATGAAGAATTCATTAACAACAGCCGCATGATCGTCAACCTTGACTTAGTAACCTCATTTGCATAAAATTTGCATATTAATTAATGGGCGATATACTAAAATTGTTCTTAAAACAAAAACTAATGTGACAGTTGGGCTGAAAATTGTACAAAATGTTAATGTTTTGGTAAGGAATTCATCAAAGTGATCTTCTGTTTGTTGATCTTGTCTAATTAACCTCATTTGCATAAAATTTGCATATTAATTAATGGACGATTTAGTGAAATTGTTGTTAAAACGAAAAGTAATTTGACTTTTGGGCTGAAAATTTCTGAACATGTTTATTTTGTTATAATGAATTGATTAAAAGCATCAAATGTTAGTCAATGTTGAATAATCAACCTCATTTGCATAAATTTGCATATTAATTAAGGGCCGATAGTGAAATTGATGTTAAAACAAAAAGTAATTTGACTTTTGGGCTGAAAATTTCTGAACATGTTTATTTTGTCATAATGAATTAATTACCAGCATCCAATCTTTGTCAATCTTGACGTATCAACTTCATTTGCATAAAATTTGCATATTAATTAACAATATTAGCGACATAGTGAAATCGTTCTTAAAGCAAACAGCAATGTGACTTTTGGGCTGAAATTTCTTGACAAATCTTGACAAATTCACCTCATTTGCATATTAATTAAACATTCAGGAATTGTTCTTAAATCAAAAGTAACATTTTACAACATATATTGCATATTAATTAATTTAGCTGCATTGTCCTGCCAATGTATATCTTCCTTTGCTTTGATGCCTTCCTTTTTTTTATTTTCAGGAATGGAAAAGAACATCCTAGAATTTCACTGTTATCATTATAGTTAATAATTGCACAATAAATTATATATATGTATGCCTAGATACAATGTTAATAATTAAATGTATTTGATAATTGAATTACTAACTAATCAGTATTTGACAAAAAGTTTTGAAAAATAACCTCAAATCATTTATTTCTACATATCCGCAAATATGCTGTCTTAATTCTATTTACTCAATATTTTTTACTTCATTTGCATATTATTATTAATGAGCTAATTTGTGTAGGCCTTCTAAGCTGAAATTAACTAGGTTATATTTTAATTAACAAATTTCATGGCATTTGGAATTTTCAAATTGTCTCCCTTTGTTGATTTCAAATTGTTATTGTTTCATAAATGTCCCTTTTTTTGATTGAGTTAGAATATAATTAGCATGGCCATTGAAAATTAACACAATATACTAAACTATGGATGAATTTACATATTGACACAAGATCATAAGGTAACCTTATCTTGTCCATTTGTCCTATAAAGCAAGGGAACAGTCGAAAAAGCTCTGCTTTGTAATAAGGAGAAATTTAGACTAATCAAATGGGATTTGTCTAATTAACTATTTGGCTGAATACTGAACTTTGGTATACCCTCAAAAGCTATCATGGATAGAAAGATATTATCCAAGTAATCTCTCAGCAAATATCATGTCCTGTTATTCTCTATAATTTAATGTCTTTTTTTCTCTCGGGTTCATAACAGAAATTCAAACTTGGATGATCCTTTTTACTTATTGGAATACGTGAAGCCAGCTAATTCTCAGGAGTTTATGTTTGCATGATGAACCAGGCCCATCAAACAAGGCACTGTGCAGACATGGGGAATCTACAAAGAGAAAATTTATCAATTATTTATTGCGAATATTAGTGAACGTAACTTGACTAAATGTGAATCAATGTCAATTAATGAATGATGGCATGCTGTAATGGTATGTTCGAAAAACAGCCAAAAAGATTACGAAACTAGCATAGGCATGAGAAAGATGTCCATCATAAACAATTAAATATTTCTTGCAGATCCATAAATTCCAAGAAAAAGTGTTGAAGACCAGCATGAATGACATGTAAATACTTTTTTAAACTATGACTGACCGGTTTATGTCTCCTGATCACAAACAGATTAGTTTCAGTTTTCGTAATGATGTTTGGCTTGCAGATTTTCATTTGATTGACTTAGTTTGATGTTATATGCCTTGTTTAAGATTTTCAGTCTACTTGCTATTTTGGCAAGATTGATTCACCGTCGAATCCTACTCAGTCCAATATAATTTGAGAGTGAGAGAGTTGTCAGGTACTCGCAGAAGGGTTGATGGTTTCCTTCGACCAAAGCCTGGTTTCATGGCAAGTCTCCATTTAAGTGAAACAATCTTGAGTGTGGCGATAAACATCAACCAAAATATCCAAGTAGAGCAATTTCACTGGAATAAATTATCTTAATATAGAAAAAAAAAAAGGCAAAAATTATTAAATCAGCAGAGATAGTTTGAAAATGTATCACAGAAATTTAAAATTACTTTACTAAAATACAAACAAACAAAGGAGAAGTGAAAAAAAAAATGTGAAAAAATAAAAAATAAAAAAATTATCCAGATCAATTTCAAGCAAAGCACCCCAAAATTATTAAATGGCTAATAAAGGTCAACAAGAATTAAAAATACAAATGAGATAAATAAAAAAACATTAAAGAAAAACCAAGCACAAGTTAAAAGATGTGGAAAAATCAATGATTGTCTGTCAAAACGTCAAACTCCCATAACGTGCAACAACAACAACAAAACGAAAGCACAAATTGAGCTTTAATCTTATCAAAGAACTCGATTAAGCAAATTAATTACGAAGTATGAATATAGATCAGTTGAAATAACAGCATAAAAGAGGTAAAGGGCAGTTGTCAAAGGCATAAACTTCTACGAGAAATGGGTTGATTTTGTTGACGTTTGAAAAACAGGCGGAGTGCCCGGATGTTGACGAATTTTCACTACAGAGTTGCAGTCGGAATTTTAAATTAAAATCCGGGCTCGATTTCTCAACTTTAATTTATAGAAATGGTATCATTAAATTCCTGAATATTTGAAGTTTTTAACTCCGGGTGGAACTAAGCTTGATATTAAAAAAAGTATATTTCATTTTTCAAAAAAACAACTCGAAAAACCCTAAAATTGGCGTAGAATCGGCAAAAATCAGTCTACAGACTAGTTCCACCTACCGTAGTGATCCTCGAGATGTCCTGGAGACAGTTGCCAACCTCCCCAGTCCTTGGAACCAATCAACGAGCCCGGAATTCGCGCTATTTTACCTCGTGCAAACCCTCAAAATCACGCCTTCGAAGGTCCCGGGTTGCCGAAGTGACTCGGTGACCAAACATCGATCCGAACAATTTACGAAATTTCCGAATCTATCAAAGCGAGCGAGTTGAAAAAAATCACGGTAACTCTTGAATGCTTTATTATGCTTTGTGCAAAGTTTCAGAACATGTACTTAAATATTTGCGAGTAGATAAAATCTCAATGTTGAGGTTTTACAAATTTTTACACAGCAGCCGATTTTTCTAGGCTGAGAGGTCACGTGACTGAAACCCCTACTTTAAAAGGGCTGTAAACTTTCCATGTTGTAGAGATATGCTTAGAGTCCTCTATTTTCATCAACAAGTGCAAATTATCGTATAAGCTTTTGAGTGAGTTTAGTCTAGATTGATGTTTTACATTAATATGGATGCCAGGTTTATTGAGGGAGGAAACCAGGCTCTTTGGCCAGAGGAAATCAACTGTGGCAACTCTCCCACATAGGGCAACCGAGTGGGGGGGCGTTGCACTGAGATACTAAACACTCTGCAGACCGAGCCACCCCACATCCCCCATTGTCAATAGAATACGAACACTATAAAAAAATGGAGTGGGATTTGAACCCGCCACCCATCTATGTGAGGTTTGTGTTGGCCAGTACCTGACAACTCTTCCAAATACAGCAATCAAGTGGAAAACCCACTCAGAATTTCAACCCGCATGGACACATGGATGGAAGGCTTCAGTTGGTTGATTGATTGTTTGGTGTTTTAAGCCGCGCTCAAGACTATTTCACTTATATGGCGGCGTTGTCAGTTTTATTGTGGGAGGAAACCGTGCGGCCTCAGTTGGACTGAGAGAATTATCATTGTGCCAAGTGAGCCACCAAGCTGCCACCCCCTCCCTCATCACCCCGATCTATGAGAGACTCACCTGATGGGATAGAGGTACCATTGTATCCTGTTCCTCTTGAGTAACCAGGGGCTGATCTTCTGGACAAGGCACTGATCAAATATACAGTGGTTTACTAGTTAATAGAGTCAACTTTAACAATATAAACAATGTTTAAGATTGTCTGATAAATTGACTGATGGATGTTTTAAAGCGGTGCCCAAAATTATTCCCCATATGACCATGTTGCCAGGTGTATAAAGGGGGGAGGGGGGTGGGGGTGAGGAGAGCCGTGGGGGAGGGGGTGGGGGAGAGGGATGAGATGTTTGCTCTATGGAAACCCCAAAAGCATTTGACAATCGACTTAAAAACACATTCAGAATTTTTCAATTTTCTCTTCGGATGGAAGGCCTTTATCAAACTGAGAGACTATTGCTCTGCCAACTGGACCATCAATGCCACTGAAAACTGATTGAAACACAGATCTTTTGCACAGGGTATTGAAAAATTCACAACTTTAATTCAGGAAATATAACAAATGTATGAAAATCAATCGAAACATAAATAATCTAGGGCCTGGGAGTTTCCTTGAGAGATATCCAGTGACAGATGACGTTTTATGATGACTCAAACCTCTGAAATGAGCGTCACATTCCATCAATTAAAGGTCCGTTCACACTGTGCGATTTGTCGTATCGACTTGTAGGATGCAATTAAAATGGATGCTTTTGATTGGTTGTTAAATCTTATTCACCAATTAGAAGCATTTATTTTCATCGCATCCTACAAGTCGATACGACAAATCGCACAGTGTGAACGGGCCTTAAGGCTTGTTGCACTGTGACAGAGCCAGTGACAGAAATTTGTCTAATTCTCACGATACTCCAGCTCAATATTGTGTGAAGTGATAAATTGATTGTTTTGTTGTATTATGCCATCATTTTACATATATTGAGAAAAAAACAACTGCTTTTCTTGAAAGTTCCGTTTGTGTAAGTTATAATTAAGGGGGCATAACTCTATTTTCAAGAACCCGGTCATTTGATTGGTTGGTATTCGATATATATCTATGTATATATATATCTGGTTTTTTTTTGTAAAATACTTTTAAAATTTATCTCCCATATATATATCCATGTATACTTTGTCTCCTTATCTTTCCGTTAACATTGTTTGACTACTTTTACATCTGTTTATATACCGTAAATCACCTAGAACATCGACACCTAATTCTTAACTTAAAATCCGACACTTTGAGATGACTGGCTTACTTCATAGGAGGGTATGTCTTTCATTTTTGTCTTCACATACACACATTCTGTAAAGATTCTTAACTGAAATCTACCTACAAATGTATTATATACATTTTCTATTTGTTACTTTCAATGGGATAGAACAGGCTCCTCAGGGCTTTATTCCCCTCAACAATTCTTCTGTACGATTCTGTATATATCAAAATTCATATGGGGAATAAATCAAATCAAATCTAACATAATGTGAATAAAGCCTAGAAAAACGTATCCTTGAGGCCATGTTAACAGTTTAAAGAGAGTCCACTGACCTTTCCCCTCCGACTTTTTAACCTCTTTTTCAGGGGTTGTATGTTTCATTAATTTCCACACTTGCTCTGAGGGCACCTGGACATAAAAGAAAAATACCATACCACTGTATGTTGATTTCAACATGATATCCATTTGAAAATATTATCTCTTTGAACCTCAAAGCAGAATAGAACTGATATGGCCTGTAAAAAGCAAGTAGGCTAAAATGTGTGTATTTTGGTCTGTAAAATTTGTCACCACCAATACTTTTTGGAAAGAAATTTAGTGTGGAATTTAGAAGGAAACTGTGGGTTAAAAGCGCCCCACAACCCCATCTGTGGGTTAAAAGCGCCCCACAACACCATCTGTGGGTTAAAAGCGCCCCACAACACCATCTGTGGGTTTTAAGAGTCTACAAAAAATGAGGTGGAGAGAAATACTTTTGGAAACTTTTATTTCATGAATAGGAAATATAGCCTATGAATACAAGAGGAAATATAGCCTATGAATACAAGAGGAAATATAGCCTATGAATACAAGAGGAAATATAGCCTATGGATACAAGAGGAAATATAGCCTATGGATACAAGAGGAAATATAGCCTATGAATACAAGAGGAAATATAGCCTATGAATACAAGAGGAAATATAGCCTATGAATACAAGAGGAAATATAGCCTATGAATACAAGAGGAAATATAGCCTATGAATACAAGAGGAAATATAGCCTATGGATACAAGAGGAAATATAGCCTATGGATACAAGAGGAAATATAGCCTATGGATACAAGAGGAAATATAGCCTATGGATACAAGAGGAAATATAGCCTATGGATACAAGAGGAAATATAGCCTATGGATACAAGAGGAAATATAGCCTATGGATACAAGAGGAAATATAGCCTATGAATACAAGAGGAAATATAGCCTATGGATACAAGAGGAAATATAGCCTATGAATACAAGAGGAAATATAGCCTATGAATACAAGAGGAAATATAGTTAATATACAAATAATATAGAAAAACTAGCATAAAGTCTTGTATGGGATAGGAAAAGTGAAAAACCTTCAAACTTTTTGTTTTGGGACAATCACATTTAAAATATTGATAATGTTGATTGATGTTTTACATTAGGAGGAAACTGGGCAATTTAACCTTAAGTGAGTACATGGCAACTCTAAGTAAGATTCAAACTCGCAACCTATTGGTTTGAGGCCTGTATAATTGGGACAAATAGTACAAGATTTGAAGGCAAACCTGTTTGTTGGGATGTGGATCCGATGGCCTATTTTTATCCTGGGCAACTCGTCGTGGTAAATACTGAGGGAAAAAAACATGAGAACATAATTCAACATTCAGTAGTTGTCACAAATTCTTAAGTGAACTTCATTTAACTTGCTAAAATTCTCAAATTTAATTTAAATTCGGAAGTCTATAAATACCATTTCAAACGGATTCCGAAAAGAGGCTCTAACTTCTTTGGCTCGTCTGGCAGCTCCAGTTGATGAAATCTGAAATTTATAGAATACAAGTGAGAATGTTAAAATGAATTCATTTCAGAACATACATTATTGACTGTCCATATACAGATTGACTGATATACCCACACTCTAAATTATTTCATTTATTTGAAGACGCTGCCAGCTTTAGTGGGGGTGAAAGCCGGGCTCTTTGTACAGTGAGAGACCTTCAGTGCATACCTGCCAACCTATATAATATCAATTGACTAAGCTCTGGTCAGTCGTCAACCTAATGAAATATCATAGGTTTAGTTTAGTACAAAAAATTATGATGGGTTGTAAAGGTCTAAATGATATACCTCTTTTTAACACAATTAGAAACTTGTCTCCATGGTTATTTTAGGCAAGAAGATTTTCCCTGTGCCTGTGTGTTTTAGTGTTCATAGATATATAATATCAATTCCTTCATAACAGAAGCATCAAAATCTTTGTATTATATATCAAGTGACAGGAGAGACCAAACGTTGATATTTTCCCGCTAAACCAAAAATTTGAAATTGTCTGCTATTTTCTGTTTTAGTTTCAAGAATGTAAGTAAAGTAGTCTTTGAAACTAACTAAGGCCAGCAATGAATGAATGTTTATTAAGATTACTTTAGTTTGTACGAACCACAGAGGGTACACATTTTTTTCTTATTTTAACGTCAATCATACAGTTTCATGAATAGCTTCAAAATAACTATTCAATATTATTTCACTTATATGGCGGCATTGCCAGGTTCAAAGCAAGCTGCAATCATCATCAGGGAAATTACTGAATTAGTAAATTAACCGACACTGATTGACTTGAAAATTTCCGGGCCAGGGTGAGAATCGAACTCAAGACTTAGGGCCACCGTCCCACCGCTCTACCAACTGAGCTACCCGGCCCTGCTGGGAACGGCTCGATTGTTAGATTCTCTTATACACACAGAGCTTAAATCAAGCCCATTAGAATATGTATATTTAAATTTTCATACGTGATGAAGTCAGTGTTTCGAAAGCAAGCTACAATCATCATCAGGGAAATTACTGAATTACTGAATTGGCAGGTTCAGTGGGAGAGGAAACAGGGTTCTTTGCCCGGAGGGAGCCCCCCTGACCGTCGATGCGTTTCTGGCAACTCTTCCACACTTTCTTAAAATTGGCAGCTTATGTCACTTTAAAAAAATCTAGATTTAAAAAGATGTATGTAGACAAATACTGAACCTGTGGCTTCCAGCTGAACACAGATAATATCGGGCTATTTTTGACCAGGGAAGGAGTAGACGGGAACAATGAAGACCACTCTGAATTCAGGCTGGTATCTAAAAACAAAGGGGAAATAACTTTTCACATATTTAATCATTATATTGTCAAGTTATAAAACTAACAAAAAAAGTACTCAAACTTCACTTCAACGAAAGTGAAAATTTTAGACTGGATCACTTGTTTATCTGCACATCATTAAAGCTATGTGGGAGTGTTTTAAGGACTTTCATATGTAGTTAATAAACAACACAAGCCATGGGGAACTCTATATGCCATTTTTGAAATTCGTAAAAAAATTCAGATTATTTTTCTAGAATTATTCTGAGCATAATGCAACTTACCAAGAAGAGTTACCTGCCCTTCTTCCGTCTCACCTTCGTGTGAAAAATCATGTGGACAATCAAACAAAATGGAGGACTGAAATTTTGAATGTTGATAGGAAGATGGCTGAAGAGATCGCCGCTTTGTAGACTGTCAAAAAAAACAAAACAGATTAACTGACTTTAAATTGGCCTGAACTGCCAAAATTCCAACTTTTTTCATAATTTCTGATCTTCACGAAAGTAGGAGGTTTTCAAGGCCATCGAAAAATCCATACAGTATGTGGCCTGTATGGACCAAAAACGTGTTTGAAATGTAAACAAAATTTAAATAACCGGGACAACCATTCATTCTTTTTTCGAGACTAGAGCACTACAAAGCTTCCGAATTATACGTCTTGAGAAAAATAGCAATAATTTCAACATTCTGTTTTAACGTCAAAATATCAACATTTTGGCAGCTCATGCACTTTAATTAAAGTGAGTATAATACAATACTTTATTTCTTTAGTGAGGATAACACACAGCATTGGAGGCTACAGTAGAACAGTATTCTCCTAATATTTTGGGATTACATTTTCTTGATTGATGGATTGATTGTTTGGTGTTTTACGCCGCGCTCAAGATTATTTAACTTATATGGCCGCGTTGCCAGTTTTATTGTGGGAGGAAACCGGGCTCTATGCCCGGAGGAAACAGACACATTTTCTTGAAAAAGTGGCAGAAATTTTTCTACGGATTTTGAGTGAAACCCAAATGATATTTTATGCATCAATCAAGAAAAAAACCTTAGAGATGCGATGAAAAACTTAAAATTTATGAGTGTTGCCTTCAATGACAAACAAGTGTGATATACAGGTTATAATAACCAAACGTATGGTATGCTTTTATAAAACTATTGACCACTCGCACCACATGTCTAGTCCAAATGTTTGAAAAGACTTGCTCATTGATTGATTAATTGGTGTTTTAGGCCGCTCTCAAACTTGCTCATCAAAAAACATCTGCTAGGTCTAGATTTGTAATGTCACAAAACCAACACTCTGGGTTTGATTGGTGTTATTGATTGATAATTATTTCACTCATGTGACAGGTTTAGTTGGGTAGGAAACCAGGCTCTTTTCCTGAACCTTTGAACTTGGGCGAGTACCTGGCAACTCTTCCACATAAGGCAATCGAGTAAAAAATCCATTAAGAAAATTGACTGGGATTCGAACCTGCGCTGCATCAATCAAGGGACTGTCACTTTAACCGACTGAGCCCCCAGGGTTTGAAACCTCTCCATTAGCAGCATGTGTCCAGTCAAAACGATTAAAAAGGGTACAATCGTTCTGTACAATAGGTCTGCAATGTCATCACATTTGCGGCGTCACAAAACCAACATTCTGGATTTAAAAACTTTCTGAACGTGTTGGCCTAAACACATAGTGATAGCAGTGATGTCATTTGACCACTGATTCCAACTCACCTTAATGAGAGGGACTTCTCTGACCTCCTGAACCAGTCTGTGTATTTCATTAACTCACCTTAACTAGAGGGACTTCTCTGGCCTCCTGAACCAGTCTGTTTATTTCATTAACTCACCTAAACGAGAGGGACTTCTCTGGCCTCCTGAACCAGTCTGTGTACATGTATTTCATTAACTCACCTAAACGAGAGGGACTTTCTGGCCTTCTCAACCAGTCTGTGTATTTCATTAACTCACCTTAAAGGGGCATGAGCTGCCAAAATGTTGATATTTTGACGTTAAAACAGAATGTTGAAATTATTGGCTATTTTTCTCAAGACGTATAATTCAGAAGCTTTTTAGTGCTTCAAGTCTCGAAAATGTACGATAAAGTATTGTTTTGAACTATCTTTGGTTTAGAATGAATGAATGGTCGTCCCGGTTATTTAAATTTTGTTTACTTTTCGAAGACGTTTTCGGTTCGTACAGGCTACATACTGTATGGATTTTCCTCATTCCAAAGCCAATCATTTAGTTTTTCGATCCCCTTCAAAGCCTCTTACTGTCATGACGATCAGAAATTATGAAAAACGTGTGAATTTCGGCAGCTCATTCCCCTTTAATAAGAGGGACTTCTCTGGCCTCCTGAACCAGTCTGTGTATTTCATTAACTCACCTTAATGAGAGGGACCTCTCTGGCCTCCTGAACCAGTCTGTGTATTTCATTAACTCACCTTAATGAGAGGGACTTCTCTGGCCTCCTGAACCAGTCTGTGTATTTCATTAACTCACCTTAATGAGAGGGACTTCTCTGGCCTCCTGAACCAGTCTGTGTATTTCATTAACTCACCTTAATGAGAGGGACTTCTCTGGCCTCCTCAACCAGTCTGTGTATTTCATTAACTCACCTTAATGAGAGGGACTTCTCTGGCCTCCTCAACCAGTCTGTTTATTTCATTAACTCACCTTAATGAGAGGGACTTTCTGGCCTCCTGAACCAGTCTGTGTATTTCATTAACTCACCTTAATGAGAGGGACTTCTCTGGCCTCCTCAACCAGTCTGTTTATTTCATTAACTCACCTTAATGAGAGGGACCTCTCTGGCCTCCTGAACCAGTCTGTGTATTTCATTAACTCACCTTAATGAGAGGGACTTCTCTGGCCTCCTCAACCAGTCTGTGTATTTCATTAACTCGCCTTAATGAGAGGGACTTCTCTGGCCTCCTGAACCAGTCTGTGTATTTCATTAACTCGCCTTAATGAGAGGGACTTCTCTGGCCTCCTCAACCAGTCTGTGTATTTCATTAACTCGCCTTAATGAGAGGGACCTCTCTGGCCTCCTGAACCAGTCTGTGTATTTCATTAACTCACCTTAATGAGAGGGACTTCTCTGGCCTCCTCAACCAGTCTGTGTATTTCATTAACTCGCCTTAATGAGAGGGACTTCTCTGGCCTCCTGAACCAGTCTGTGTATTTCATTAACTCACCTTAATGAGAGGGACCTCTCTGGCCTCCTGAACCAGTCTGTGTATTTCATTAACTCACCTTAATGAGAGGGACTTCTCTGGCCTCCTGAACCATTCTGTGTATTTCATTAACTCACCTTAATGAGAGGGACTTCTCTGGCCTCCTGAACCATTCTGTGTATTTCATTAACTCACCTTAATGAGAGGGACTTCTCTGGCCTCCTGAACCAGTCTGTGTATTTCATTAACTCACCTTAATGAGAGGGACTTCTCTGGCCTCCTGAACCAGTCTGTGTATTTCATTAACTCACCTTAATGAGAGGGACTTCTCTGGCCTCCTGAACCAGTCTGTGTATTTCATTAACTCACCTTAATGAGAGGGACCTCTCTGGCCTCCTCAACCAGTCTGTGTATTTCATTAACTCACCTAAATGAGAGGGACTTCTCTGGCCTCCTGAACCAGTCTGTGTATTTCATTAACTCACCTTAATGATAGGGACTTCTCTGGCCTCCTGAACCAGTCTGTGTATTTCATTAACTCACCTTAATGAGAGAGACTTCTCTGGCCTCCTGAACCAGTCTGTGTATTTCATTAACTCACCTTAATTAGAGGGACTTCTCTGGCCTCCTCAACCAGTCTGTGTATTTCATTAACTCACCTTAATGAGAGGGACTTTCTGGCCTCCTGAACCAGTCTGTGTATTTCATTAACTCACCTTAATGAGAGGGACTTCTCTGGCCTCCTCAACCAGTCTGTTTATTTCATTAACTCACCTTAATGAGAGGGACTTCTCTGGCCTCCTGAACCAGTCTGTGTATTTCATTAACTCACCTTAATGAGAGGGACTTCTCTGGCCTCCTGAACCAGTCTGTGTATTTCATTACCTCACCTTAATGAGAGGGACTTCTCTGGCCTCCTGAACCAGTCTGTGTATTTCATTACCTCACCTTAATGAGAGGGACTTCTCTGGCCTCCTCAACCAGTCTGTGTATTTCATTAACTCACCTTAATGAGAGGGACTTCTCTGGCCTCCTCAACCAGTCTGTGTATTTCATTAACTCACCTTAATGAGAGGGACTTCTCTGGCCTCCTGAACCAGTCTGTGTATTTCATTAACTCACCTTAATGAGAGGGACTTCTCTGGCCTCCTGAACCAGTCTGTGTATTTCATTAACTCACCTTAATGAGAGGGACTTCTCTGGCCTCCTGAACCAGTCTGTGTATTTCATTAACTCACCTTAATGAGAGGGACTTCTCTGGCCTCCTGAACCAGTCTGTGTATTTCATTAACTCACCTTAATGAGAGGGACTTCTCTGGCCTCCTGAACCAGTCTGTGTATTTCATTAACTCACCTTAATGAGAGGGACTTCTCTGGCCTCCTGAACCAGTCTGTGTATTTCATTAACTCACCTTAATGAGAGGGACTTCTCTGGCCTCCTGAACCAGTCTGTGTATTTCATTAACTCACCTTAATGAGAGGGACTTCTCTGGCCTCCTGAACCAGTCTGTGTATTTCATTAACTCACCTTAATGAGAGGGACTTCTCTGACCTCCTGAACCAGTCTGTGTATTTCATTAACTCACCTTAATGAGAGGGACTTCTCTGGCCTCCTCAACCAGTCTGTGTACTTCATTAACTCACCTTAATGAGAGGGACTTCTCTGGCCTCCTGAACCAGTCTGTGTACTTCATTAACTCACCTTAATGAGAGGGACTTCTCTGGCCTCCTCAACCAGTCTGTGTATTTCATTAACTCACCTTAATGAGAGGGACTTCTCTGACCTCCTGAACCAGTCTCTGTATTTCATTAACTCACCTTAATGAGAGGGACTTCTCTGGCCTCCTGAACCAGTCTGTGTACTTCATTAACTCACCTTAATGAGAGGGACTTCTCTGGCCTCCTGAACCAGTCTGTGTATTTCATTAACTCACCTTAATGAGAGGGACTTCTCTGGCCTCCTGAACCAGTCTGTGTATTTCATTAACACACTGTCGGACTAGTGGTGGGGTGGGATTACAACATGCCAAGACACCCTCTTTTTCTCTACAACAATAAACAGTTTCTTCCGTATATATTTTCCAATTTAAAATACACTGGTGGACTTAAATACATGTAGCTATGGGGATGATTTCCAAAAACAAAACCAACCCTATGTTAATGTATATATTTTGGGTTATTTTAGACAAGAAGATTTTCCCTGTGCCTGTGTGTTTTAGTGATCCGGAGAGCCGGAGTACCTGGCAACTCATTTATGGATGGCCTGTCTGACTGAGGGACTATTACTCTGAGAAATGAACCTAAGAGGCCCAGCTTGGGAAGGGTACTGCTAAAATAAGTAGAGGTTATGATAACTAGCCGTGTAACATACATACCTGGGTAAAATATCCGCTATCTGTAATAACATGTGTTTGGGCAGCACATACCTACAAACATGATAACAATATTTATTGATTCAGGCGCTGGTAAGACTATGGGAATATAAGAATATATAATTAGTTAAGTTAAGAATAATTCATTAATTAGTTAAGAATATATAGTTAGTTTTGGAGATGGATGGATTGATTGATGTCATACACATGTAGGTCACTCAAGATTAAATCACTTGTATGACGGTGTTGCCAGGTTTAATGCGAGAGGAAACAGGGCTCTTTTAATACCCAATGGAAACCCCCAACGAGTACCTTACGAGAACGATTACTTAATGACGTCATCTGTGCAAACATCGGGAAGTATTCTCAATAAAAAAGTGTAAAGGAAATTTAATTGAAATAGAATTATTAAACATTGATTGATGTTTTACGCCGCATTCAAGATTATTTCAATTATATGGCAGCGTTGGCAGGTTTAGTAGGGGAGGAAAATGGGCCTGGGAGTACCTAGTAACTCTTCAACATAAGGCTACCAAGCGGTTGATTGTTTGGTGTTTTACGTCGCGCTCAAGTTTATTTCACTAATATGGCGGCGTGACCAGTTTTACTGTGGGAGGAAACCGGGTTCTATGCCCGGAGGAAACCCACGACCTTCCGTCGTTCGAGTGAAAACCCAGTCAAAAAATTTTCCAATTTTAGGACTGAGTGGGATTCGAACCCGCGACCCATCGATGGAAGGTCTGTGTGGCACTGAGGGACGATCTCTTTAACCCACTGAACCACCAAGGCCACTTCATTATTATAAAAAACGACGACAAATTTTTTTTTGTAGATAACAATCTTGTAGAAGTGCGTTAACATAGTTATAAGCAATATATGATTTACAATGCATTGAACATGGGTTGTTTAAACTATACAAGCAGGAAAGTTAACAGTAATAAACTCACGCTGGACTTTCAGTTAACAGTATTAAACTCACGCTGGACTTTCAGTAAACAGTATTAAACTCACGCTGGACTTTCAGTAAACAGTATTAAACTCACGCTGGACTTTCAGTAAACAGTATTAAACTCACGCTGGACTTTCAGTAAACAGTATTAAACTCACGCTGGACTTTCAGTAAACAGTATTAAACTCACGCTGGACTTTCAGTAAACAGTATTAAACTTACGCTGTACTTTCAGTAAACAGTATCAAACTTACGCTGGACTTTCAGTAAACAGTATCAAACTTACGCTGGACTTTCAGTGAACGATATTAAACTTACACTGGACTTTCAGTAAACAGTATTAAACTTACGCTGTTCTTTCAGTAAACAGTATCAAACTTACGCTGGACTTTCAGTAAACAGTATTAAACTTACGCTGGACTTTCAGTAAACAGTATTAAACTTACGCTGTACTTTCAGTAAACAGTATCAAACTTACGCTGGACTTTCAGTAAACAGTATCAAACTTACGCTGGACTTTCAGTGAACGATATTAAACTTACACTGGACTTTCAGTAAACAGTATCAAACTTACGCTGGACTTTCAGTAGACAGTATTAAACTTACGCTGGACTTTCATCTTCCAGTCTGGCTAACTTGTCTCTCCACTCAAACAGTTTCTTGAGGCAGTGAACTTGCTGTGAGTTAAACACCTTCTTACTCTGATGGTACAGGCTGAGAAAGGAATCTTCTGTTAGAATGGACTTGTGGTACACCTAAACAGAAATTACTAATTTCTGTGAATTGATACTCATCAATCTGATTGATTGATTGACAATTAAAGTGAATTATTTAAGTTTTATTACTTAAGTTAACTGATGTCACTGAAACATCATTGATAGTTGTCTTATGATTAGATTTTTTATTCATATTAAATGTGTATTCTAAGAATAAAGAGATGTCCATGGATATTTTACTGAAAGACAAAGATTCTGTCGATTGATAGAACGAGGCCCAGATGATCGTATGATGATGACACCAACAACAACACAAATGTATTTTTTCATATGTTCAGTCTCACCTTGTTACATATTTCTTTACTTCGATGTAGAACTGACAAGAGTAAATTATTCTGCTGATTTCCCTTTTCAATCAGTTCATTTTTCATCACATCGTAGATGTAAAGTAGGTAATGGGTGTCCTCCTGAGCATATTTCTTCAATTCCGTAGGCAATGGTCTGTAAAAACAAATGTGAAATTAACTTTTGAAAATGGCTGAAATTAAAAGCTTTATGACCAGTCTGAAGACAACATTTTCCAATTTGTGTTAGTCTGACTAAAAAGTCTGACTAAAAAGAACAAGAGATCAGATAAACTGATCTGGCGACCACCATAGAACACTATCAGAAAGTGAGGCTGCTTGTAAACAGATCGCAAATTTGATATGTGAAATTTATTTCTTCGGTTGGTGGCAGGCTGGACAAGAACAAAGTTTCTTCGGTAGATAGTGGCTGTTATCTGAAAACTCAAAACCATCTTTCTTCAAGGAGCTACAAACGCTACTTACCGGAGCTACATAGTACATGTATATTGTATGCACACAGGCCAGTCAGTGATATCGCTTGTTTGAGTCCTGTACACAATTAAAATTTACAAAATCCAAAACGATTGTACACATGTTACTAAGATACATTTAGTGTTTGTTTACAAATCAAAAGATAATGTATATCTGTCAAAAATAGACCGTGAAAAGTGAAGAATGGGCGACAAATCACTGGTCTGATGAGTAAAAATTTTAACATGACGAAAGTCAGTTTAAAAATGAATGGCAAAAGATTTCCAGATTCGTTCAGAAATTAGTGAACTCTTATAAAACTAGGCTTATAAGCCTCTGAGGAGCCGCCTACTGGTAAAACACAGTTTTACTTAATTGTTGTTTTGAACATGAAAATGAATAGAGTGTCTGACAACTGTCTGCTGATCAAATCACAATAAAAACGTCTATGTTAGTCAGGATCAGACTAACGTCAGGATTGATTTAATCAGTGAAACGGTTTTTAAAGTTATTTCCAGTTTTAGATAACATTTACCAAATGTCCAGATTTTGTGCAAATCAACCTTAAAATGTTAAAGAATCCTCGTTTAGTTTTAAAAGTCATTTTAGATTTATCAACCTGAAAACAGTCAACCCATGGAGATGTACATGTAGTTGACGCTTCGAGTGTGAAAATTGCAACTACGCCGTAGCACTATGACAATTAAAATTCACTTTTTTAGTTTGTAAAAGGCAAATACATAATCGAAGAACATCGTCAAGAAGAGAGTGCATTCGTACATTCGGTTTCATGTCACTTCATACCCAAGTCACTTCGTACCAAGTCATCACGTACCCTAGTCATCTCGTACCCAAGTCATCTCGTACCCAAGTCCTATCGTACCACATTGAAAGCCACGTTCTCTTGCTACAACAGGGATAGAACTTCCAGGTCGTCTCCCTACTTTATTTTATAAATCGAAATGTTGTTATTTCTAAAAAAGAGATAATAAATAATAATAAAACTCTAGCAGTTATATCTTGTTTTTTTGTTGATTTATTGTTGATTGATTTTTATACAATAAATAAAACCACAATGGGACATACAATTACAATCGAGATAGAAAAATAAAACCTGGAAAATAATATATACTTCAAACGTGAAATATTTTTACCAGTTTATATTTTGTAAAAGTATCAAGAAACTGGTTCTTGATTTCATATAGTGAACACTTTTCAACTTGAGCATGAATCTGCCATAGCCCAATCAGTCAATCACCGACGGGCATGTCACTAATCCGATTACCGATTAATCCCTTAAGCGTTAACAGCTCACTAATCAATGGGATTATCCAATCACGATTGTTTCCAAACTGTATATAAGGGTCAGCAAAAAAATACACATTATCATTCAAAGAAATATCTCAATTATGTCGGATTCAACCTGCGTATCTTGTGGAAGTGAGGCCTCCTCAAGAAGCTTTGCAGTGTGATGCTTGCAATTAATGGCAGTCATCTGAATGGACCAACTCTTTATATTTTCTAATTTTGATTACTCAACTTATTCTGTATTTTTTATAATTGTTTTAAATTTTTTTTAATTATATTTTATGTTTCTCTAACTTTTCGATTTTCCAATTCGTTTTAGTACTGCATTTTATGTATTGTTATTATTTCTATTTGAATAAAAAAAACATATTCAAGTGTTTTCTTCACTGTTTGTATTTCCACATGGATCTGTTGCAGCAAGAGAAAGTGACTTTCAATGTGGTACGATAGGACTTGGGTACGAGATGACTTGGTACGAAGTGACCTGATCCCAAATTGGATCGGCAAAATAGCGTTGCCGTGTATTTCATTTCATTTTGATATATTCCTTCCTTTCAAACTCGGAAAAATACAATATGGATCTTCTTAAGTGTCTTACATGTAGGGAACACTATCCTTTAAAAATATTTATTATTGTTACATTTTTGGAAAGAATTCAGGCGTTTAAAATCCAAACTCGAGAAGGCCGTTTTACCGACTTCGAACAAGCCGGCAACACTTAAACACTTCAAACTATTTTTTATAGTCGCCCTTGGAAATCTGAAAGGAGTTGATTTTCATACGTTTTAAAATGACCCGAGATTGCATTTTCACTCAGAGGTTTAAAAAAGCTCCTATAAATGTATTTTTTTCACTACTCTGGACTCGGAAATTCCAAATGATGTCCTCAGTGTCAAAAATAGCTTACCGGGTATTTGTCTTTACTGGGTCATGCTTGAGAAGCCTTTTAGTATGCCTGGTAGGGGCTGCTTGATTGACAGCGGCAACTCGCACTATAGCAAACTAATTTCACCACCCGCTTTTAGCTCTTTTTAATCATAGATATTTAAATATCTCACTCACTGTCAGTATATTGAAGACAAAGAAAATATATATTAAGATCTGAAGCTATAAATATAAGGAATTCCACAAGCTTTTATTGTCAAATTTAACATTTTCTTGCTATATATATTTATGAGCACTAAAACACACGGGCACAGGGAAAATCTTCTTGTCTAAAATAACCACGGAGACAAGTTTCTAATTGTGTTAAAAAGAGGTATATCATTTAGACCTTTATACCCCATCATAAATTGTTGTAATAAAGTAAACCCATGAAATATGCTTAAAGTGTCCGTTCTAACTTGGACAAAGTTGGAAGTTATCAGTGAATTACGCGTACGTTAAAGTAAATTAAACCTCTTTTACCGTATTCGAAGATTGAAAAAAACAAAACACAAATCAACCAACAGATGCAACATGTGATTTCATTTGTTCATTTTCAAAATTAGTTGAAGTTGTAAGAAAAAATATAGGCCTACGGCGTCAGTGGGGTTTTAGCCGATTTTTCTGCTGTCGCCAAACGATGTCTTCGGTAATGAAGCAGGCTAGCACAGCGGTACCGAATGGGTTAAATGGAAACATCAACGACGAAAAAAATACATGTTGCATAACTTGACCATATGAGGAAGCAACACAAAAAAAATATTCATCAAGATCCGCCTGGTAGTTTTCTTGATTCCGCGATTACAAACTATGCGGTTAGAAATCACAGAAATAGTTACCGGCCGCCATTTTGAATATGCAAATGAACAGCGAGTGTATAGTGCGCACCGAGGCCATAGTAAATTTGTTTACGAAAATCCTAAACTTTCTTTACTTTAGTAGAAAAGAGACAAAAACAAAATGGTCGCCTAGCGGCCATTTTAATATGCAAATGAGCAAAAAAGTACATAGTATGCAACGAAGCCATAGGGTTAACCTGCGTACAAAGTTTTACGAAGGTCCTCTCACTACTTTAAGAGAAAAGTGATAAAAGAAAAAAATGGCCAGTGGCCGCTAGCGGCCATTTTGATATGCAAATAACCATAGACCATAACTAGACCATAGGAGGAACATGCGTGTAAAATTTAAAGAAGATCCGAGTAGCAGTTCTCTTGGAATGGCGATCACAAGAGAGAAAAGTTATAAAAAATAGAAAAACAAAATGGTCGCCTAGCGGCCATTTTAATATGCAAATGAGCCCAGAAAAATAAATGTTGCACAACTAGACCATATGAGGAACCAACACAAAAACATTTCATCTAAATCTGCCTGGTGGTTTTCTAGATTCCGCGTTCACAAACTATGTAGGTAAAAATCACAAAAAGGGCCACCAGCGGCCATTTTAATATGCAAATCAGCAAACAAAATAGATGTTGCACAACTAGACCATAATGCGAACATGTCTATGAAATTTGATGAAGATCCGACCAGTAGGTCACTTGAAATCGCGATCACAAGAGAGAAAAGTTATAAAAAATAGAAAAACAAAATGGTCGCCTAGCGGCCATTTTAATATGCAAATGAGCCCAGAAAAATAAATGTTGCACAACTAGACCATATGAGGAACCAACACAAAAACATTTCATCTAAATCTGCCTGGTGGTTTTCTAGATTCCGCGTTCACAAACTATGTAGGTAAAAATCACAAAAAGGGCCACCAGCGGCCATTTTAATATGCAAATCAGCAAACAAAATAGATGTTGCACAACTAGACCATAATGCGAACATGTCTATGAAATTTGATGAAGATCCGACCAGTAGGTCACTTGAAATCGCGATCACAAGAGAGACAAGTTATAAAAAATAGAAAAACCAAATGGTTGCCTAGCGGCCATTTTAATATGCAAATGAGTCCAGAAAAATAGATGTTGCACAGCTAGACCATATGAGGAACCAACACAAAAACATTTCATCCAAATCGGCCTGGTGGTTTTCTAGATTCCGCGATCACAAACTATGTAGGTAAAAATCACAAAATGCAAATGAGCAAACAAAATAGATGTTGCACAACTAGACCATAATGGGAACATGTCTATAAAATTTGATGAAGATCCGACCAGTAGGTCTCTTGAAATGGCGATCACAAGAAAAGTTTACAGTCACCGGACGACAGACGACGGACCACGGACAAAATTTGATTTGATAAGACCACCATGAGATCATGGTGGTCTAAAAAAGCACCACAAACAAAATTGATTATTATCTCTCAGAGAAGTTTCTCTGCAATCTGATTGGTCATTCCCATCCGATAAATATTCGTGTCGGGTGTGCTAGGACACCCAATACAGTAAAACCTCGTTTTCACATATACCCGATACGATATTTTGAACGTTGTTTTTATACGTCGTCTTATGATATCATAGGGCGTGCTCGCATCACTAATCCTTTTCAACTATATTGTGGGTGGCGGACGAGTTTATTGAAAATACACATCTTTCCTCCATACTCCTGTTTTAGACTAACAATTTGTTTTTCTTATATATATTTACACAAACCAGCTTAGAGTACTGTTCATAAACCTTTTAAGTTTTAAATATGCACATTGATTTGTTCTTTTAGTAGAAATTCACGGCCAGAACAGTGAAAGTTATATTTTTGGAAATGTATTTATATTTATGATCACTAAAACACACGGGCACAGGGAAAATCTTCTTGTCTATATAAATATGCAATGGAATCCCAGTGAGGGAAGTACATTGCATTTCAGAGTATCCAACACACCTTTTCCAACATCTGAAGGCTGTTTCACAAGTGGTGTAGTGCAAGTTTTTACATAACTGCCATAACAACCCATACTGTAGAAATATGCTGCTATGGCAGTTACGTAAAAAACTTATGCAACGCCTGCTTTGTGAAACAGACTCCTGAACCTTTCATACGTTCAAACATTTACCTGATTCTCCAATCGGCCAATTGGTACTGTTTATCAGCGGTCACCTGACAGTGTGTTTGTAGAAGATAAGCCAATGAGAGACGACTATAGTGGAGAACTCGAGCAGCCTGACCCGTATCAAACATGTTGACAATATACAGACCAAAGTCCCTCTGTAACCATTCAATATCGCTCTCAGCTCCGTGAAATACCTAAAATAAACACAATATATTAGTAGATTTATTCATAGTAAGTTGAACAAGAGTTTTAGTATACTCAACATACGCCCTCAACTGATTAATCTACTTTACAGAACATTTTTGTTTAAATTTCAGCCATTGAAATCCTATGTTCATATGAAAGATTTATTCATGGTAGGTTGGAAAATGGGTAAATGATTTGTAATTTATAATACTTGACTGATTGATTGATGTATATTAGACTGATTGATTGGTGCTTGATTCATACTTGACTGATTGATTGGTGCTTGATTCATACTTGACTGATGGATGCATGTTTGGTAAATTCATACTTGACCAATTGACTGATGCATGATTGATTGATTCATACTTGATTGGTAGATTCATGGATAACTGATTGATTGATTCATACTTGATTTGTAGATTCATGGATAACTGATTGATTGATTCATACTTGATTGGTAGATTCATGGATAACTGATTGATTGATTCATACTTGATTGGTAGATTCATGGATAACTGATTGATTGATTCATACTTGATTGGTAGATTCATGGATAACTGATTGATTGATTCATGATACTTCACTTATTGATGTATTTGCACTTGAGTATGCAGCGGCTTCAGGTAAAAGGCAAATAATAAGAGATAATAACTATGATTGATTGATTGATGTTTTAAGCCGCCCTAAGGATTATCTTACTTATATAGATTGATTGATTGATTGATTGGGGCTTAACGTCGCACTCAACAGCTAAGGTTATATGGCAACAAAAGTACCAACTGACCAAAAGATCTTACCCACCCCCATCCCACCTAAATTTTAACATTAAAACCTCCACAGACCATATGAACATCAGGAAGGCTAATGTATTTGGCATACTTAATTTTCCTCCATGCTAGGTAGGCGAAAATGGCTATGGCAAAAACCACACCGCCCCCAGCCCAAGGGTCACTTATATGGAGAGGGCCAGTTTAATGGGGGAAGAAACCAGGTCCTTTTTAAGGCAGAAACACCTGATCTTCTGGGAGTACCTGGAAACTCTTCCACATAAGGAGTTATAACAATGAAGATTGACTGATGTCTTCAGCTGACTGTTAACCATATGTCTATCTATAGCAGCCGAGGACAAACTTGTACTCAGAAATTGACCATGTAAGGAGGTTGGCCTTATGATTATCTCCCTTGTTAAGGACAGCCATGCATGTCTCTATAGGAGCTTGTCACTATGTGTTGACTTTAATATCCCATACATGTAGTTTTCTGAATGACGTCTCTGAATTTCAAGTCTATGGAACTCATTTTCTGAAAGCTTTATAATCTCAATCTCAGATCCAAGCTGACGAATGCAAACTTAAGTTTTAATGAGTGCATTGAGCATTGAGTTAGTCGTGTTTGATAATGTTTTAAAATCTCAGCCATTTTTATAACGAGCATAATTCAAAATAGTAAGACATGTGGCAGGCTTGCTGGGTTTTGTGTTCAACGTCATGATGTAACGCATAGTTCGCGATATCTTCCTGAAAAGCATCCATCTATGTGGCTAACCTTGACAATCTTGGGATCCGTGAAGACTTCATTTAACATGTAGAGATCAGCTCTTAATTCCAGTGTGTCGACCAGGTAGTCTCTGTCTCGTGTAGAAATCTGCATTAGACAGGTGAACCCTTGGAACGTCCGATAGCTGTGGTGCTGCAATAACAATCATAGTCATTAGCAAACAAAGCCTTTCATTTTTGTTAAGCAAGAAATGTGAGATTGATTGATTGGTGATCAACGCCACATGCGTCATTATTTCACTTATATGGCTTCGTTGCCAAGTTTAGTTGGAGAGGAATCGGACCATTTGCCAGGACGAAACCTCTGATTATCGGCGAGTACCTGGCAACTCTCACACATATGGCGATCGAGATATGTTTTATGCAGCATTATTTCACTTATGGCGCGTCCCTGTATTGGACTGAGGGACTATCACTCCAGCTGACTGGCTCACCAATCATGAGGGTGATCTAGGGAAAAATTCACTCAGAATTTTTTTTAATTTGTTGTATTTGGTCTTTAATAGCTGGATTTGATCCTGTGCTGTATGGATGGAAGGCCTGTTTCAGACTGAGGGACTATCTACCGAGGTCCAAGCATTCTATGAAGTATTTATTGCTGAAATTTGGCGCTGATATGATTGAATTTTACGCCACATTCAAGGCTAATTCACATCTGTATATGGAGACATTATTGACCAGAGGAACAACAGACCTGGTAGCCACTCACGAAAGGGGGATGGCAAGAATACCAAGATTTTAGCCGTTTTGTTTTCAAATAGAGTTTATCTAACCAGGCAGTTTACTGATACAGATATCACAAGCTTTTTGGCTTATATTGATTAATGTTTTACGGTGCACTTCAGGGCCCAGTTTTACGAAGCCTCCTAAAGGCCCGTTCACACGATGCAATTAGTTGTATACAACTTGTTGCATGCGTCAAATTTCAGCGTGTGAACTGTCAAATCGGTCAAACTTTTGACGCATGAAACCTGTTGCAAGCGAGTTGTACGAATTAGGATCGGCTCTATTTCATACGACAAGTTGTACGTAATTGACCAATCAAAATGTACTCTGTTGTCACGTGATATTTTTATTCTGTCATTTCGCGATAAACATGGCGCCCGATCCTACCGATGAAAATAACCAGCCTTTCTAAACATGAGATAATCAGATCAAGCGATTTATGAATTATTTTGCCGATTAAGAAATTCTAGGAAACTTTTGTGTTCAAAATGAGACCAGAGACAAAAGCATAAACGCATGCAGACACGCTAATGAGAATGCAATGCCAGGTAAGTGAAGCCAGTTATTTTCCACATTACAAATACAATATTCTACTTCTACATGTACCGTAGTATTTTTGTCTTTCGCCGTAAAATGTTTAATTTCAACTACGGCGTACTGTCATGACGACATGCCTTTGTTAGACTTTAAACTGTTAGTTTCGCAGACACAGCGACTCTCAGAGTCCTTCCTTTTAATTTTAAAACTTAAAAGTAGGAGGACAGCGACAGTCGACTGGAAGTTTGTTTCACCGCCAGTTATGAAAACTGTCCTAAAAATATATTTGACCTATATTTTATCAATGGGGCTCCAGAGAGTGGATGTAGTTTTTAAAATCAAGTTTTATTAATTGCAACATGTATTCACGTGACATTTTGGATTTTTATTTTTCTGGGGAGTTTTTCACCCCCAACAATCTGGTTGTATATCTAAAGTGAATTTAGAAATTAATTAAGGTACATCAACATTTCAAGTAAAATAATTCAGTCAGAGTGTGTCATGATAATTGATTATGACACAATTTAATATCTAGCCATTTTCAATCAACAGCTGATCAACTAACACACATTACAATATTTTGACTCTGGGAAACTGGAATAGGAGTTTGGTAAGGAAGAGCTGGACTTCCTCAGAGGATGTGTTTGTGTTAACTTGCAAATTGGACCCATCTCTTGATTGATTTCTACCAAATACACTGTCACAAACTTGGTATGTGTTTTTAAGGTTGACTTTTTTTTTCTTATTAACAAGGTTGTTAGCACCTTTTTAAGAATGATAGACTAACTATTTGGTACCCAGTATGTTGTATAACTTATCTTTCCTAGATATTTTTATTCCTTTAATCATTTTTTTAATGTATTATTTTTTTACAGGTGGGAGGGATATTCTTTTTTATTATTTAATCTGTTTATTGTTTAGTTTAATACTTGAAATATAATGTTGCTGAGAATGATGGGTCAATTCTTTGTAATAAGATTATTCTATATTGTTTTATATCTGCAGGATACAGGACAAAGAAGGAAAACTACAGGAAGTTATTGTTTGTGAAATACAATATCAGGCACATATCTAGCATTTTCAACTAAGAAATGAAAATAATTGAAAATATTAGAGCCATTTTTTCCAAAAGTTGAATACCAATTTGAATAATATATGAACACCACATGTTTCAAGGTAAATGTAAGTTGAATTAAAAAATAATGAATATAAAATAATCATTAATTCACATAGTATCTAAAATTGTAGGAATTTAAACTCATCCAAGATCATTTTTTTTTCCAACATTTTCTTCTGAAAAAAATGTACATGTATGTATTTATTTTATGGAGTCTCCATACAAATAAAGTAGTTTAATGAAAAAGTGTAATTGAGTCTGTGTGCTTTTTAAAATTTTAACTTGAGTTTAAATATTTTACTTATGTCAAGCTCTTCACAAGAGAAGAAAAGCTCCAGATTCAATACTATGACTCAACTGAGAACTGAAAACGATTAATCCAAAGACAAGTTTAAATTCACAGTAAGCTGCAAGTTTAAATTCACAGTGAGCTGCAAGTTAAAATTTACAGTGAGCTGTGACTATAAATTAACAGTAAGCTGTGACTATAAATTACAGTAAGCTGTGACTATAAATTTACAGTAAGCTGTGACTGTAAATTTACAGTAAGCTATGACTATAAATTTAAAGTAAGCTGTGACTAAATTTACAGTAAGCTATGACTGTAAATTTACAGTAAGCTATGACTGTAAATTTACATTAGGCTGTGACTGTAAATTTACATTAGGCTGTGACTTTAAATTTACATTAGGCTGTGTCTGTAAATTTTCATTAGGCTGTGACTTTAAATTGACATTAGGCTGTGACTTTAAATTTACATTAGGCTGTGACTTTAAGTTGACATTAGGCTGTGACTTTAAATTGACAGTCTAAATTTACCGAAGTTGTAAGTTTAAAGGCACACTCGCCGCAAAAAATTCAGAATATTGTTTACATTAAAAACAGTGGATATTTTCCCCAGACAGGAGTAGATAGAAACATTCCACAGCTCCCCCCCCCCCCTCCCCCCCCCCCCCCAAAAAAAAAATGTTTTGGCAAGTTTTTGTATTAGTACGAAATTGAAAATTTTATAGGTAAACAATGTAAACAAACTTTCAATCTCAAGCGCTCTAATGATTTGAACAATGTAAATATAACTGGACATGTGCCCTACGTTTAATTTTAGTGGTTTTATTTGTTATAGGGAATTCCTGTAAAATATCAAAATGTGCGTTTAAATTCATTTCTGAATGGAGACAAGATACATTGTAAACTCAAGTCACGGACAGTTTCGTACTTCTTTGTAGTCTGTCAAACGAGCACCTGTTTACAATAAACTGTTATGGTCATGTGATAGTTAGAGTTTTATACAACTTGGCTGTGTGTGAACGGCGAGTTGCATGCAACTCAAAACATGCAACTTGACGCATGTTACAAGTTGTATACAACTAATTGCATCGTGTGAACGGGCCTTTAGTTAAGGTGATCTTAGTGGCTAAGGATAAGCCTAAAGGGAAATTTTAAGATGGACCTACGCCACTTTTACAAAACCCTCGTAAACCCATCTTAAGATTTTCACCTTAGCGATAACTTAAGAGGGAACTCTCCTCAAGCGGAGGAGGGAAACTCCTTAGATACCGATGTTTCCTTGCAGATCACAAGGTTTTTTTAGAGTTTAAGTCTTGGAACAAACCTTTCTTTTAGTTATTTTCTCAACCAACACTGTTTGAATGATAGGACAGCAACAAACTTTCTTCCGATAAAGCCTGTTGTGATTTTAGTACGTTGCATAAGAACTCCACAAAGGGGAGTAACTCATGAGAGCAAATATCGTCAAATAGTAAAATGCACTGGCATTGAATTTTGAATGTCGTATTAAATCAGAAGAGATTCTTTATACGATTTCAAAAGTCTCCTCGCTGTTTCATCCCAAAATAACGATTGTGCTTATGTTTATAAGTTAAAATATGACTTGAGGAGACGTTAAGTGTGCCTTTGAGGTACCCTTAAAAATTCTCTTAAAGGTAAAGTGATCTTAAGCTAAGGGGGTTTCGTAAAATAGCATGAACGTCTTAAGTTCTTCCTATGGGGAAAATTAAGGTGTCCTTAGCTTAATGGGGCTTCGTAAAAGTGGACCCAGATTATTTGACTTACATGGCGGCGTTGCCAGGTTAAGTGGGGGAGGAAACCGAACTCTTTGCCTGGTTTGGCTAAAAAAATTAAGTGATGACCTTCTAATTTCACAGTCCGAAGAAAGACTGGGGTCTATTGACGCGCTAAAATTGAGATGACCGAAGACTGTTACAGAGAGTTCTTTCACGATGTCGTATAAACATTACTTTGACCAAAAATTAATTCCTTGTCAAAAGAATAACAAACTGCCCAGGAGTGGACATAACAGGGGTGTATGGTAAGAAAGTCTGATTCAAATTCCTAGCGCATCACTTACTTCCAGATCAACAGCAATTTCTGTGACAGTTTTGAGATAGTCCAACATTTCCACCAGATCCGAGGTTGTTGATATCATAAGAGGGGGAGATAAAGACGCTGGTTGGGGAATCTGTTCAAGAAAAAGTCAATTTCACTTGGTTAAAATATTTCATTTATCATAGCAGTAAAAAAGCAACAAGCTCATCAAATTTACAACAAGGTAGTAACAGCTAAGGTTATACGGCGACAAAAGTACCAACTGACCAAAAGATCTTACCCACCCCCATCCCACCTAAATTTTAACATTAAAACCTCCACAGACCATATGAACGTCAAGAAGGCTAATGTATTTGGCATACTTAATTTTCCTCCATGCTAGGTAGGTGAAAATGGCTATGGCAATAACCACACTGCCCCCAGCCCGAGGGTCCGTAAATCGAACAGCGCCCACTGGTGGGAATGTGAGAGTTGTCTTTCCTATACTTACAGGGTCTTGGCCAATCAGCACTCGTTACACAAAAGTTCAAGGTGTACACAGCCGTCATTACGTTATTTTCAGTGTAAGTGCCCGAGGTTTTGATTAGCTGCGAGAAGTTTTACTCGCCTTCAATCAAAACGAGCTGTTCGATTTACGGGTTTGAGTAAATGGAGACATTCACGTTTTATCTTGGCTGGAGACGATGCATTACCTGGGGTTCAACAGGGGTCAACTGCTCAGGCAAGGGAGACAACTGATCAAGTTCATACTGATATGGATGTGGATACCTGGAAAAGATAGGCATATCTTAATTACTTTGATAAAAACGATGATTGATTGATGTTTTATGCAGTACTGAAGACTATTTCACTTTTTTTTTCACAAGTTTGACAGGTTTAGTAGGGGGAGGAAAACAGTCTCTTTGTGAGGAGAAAACCCTGACCTTCTGCAAATATCTGGGTTGGTTGACTGATTGGGGCATAACGTCGCACTCAACAGCTAAGGTTATACGGCGACCAAAAGATATTACCCACCCCCATCCCACCTAAATTTTAACATTAAAACTACTACAGACCATCTAAATGTCAGGAAGGCTAATGTATTTGGTATACTTAATTTTTCTCCATGCTACATAGGCGAAAATGGCTATGTCAAAAAAACAATGTTGTGCTTTTCACATGATCACTGTTTGTTGAAGGTTTCCTGCTGAAGGCGGAGGGTTTTCTCTTATCAAAACTTGATAACTCGGTCATATTAGTGAAATAATCTTGAGAGCGGTGTTAAACACCAATCAATCAACCTTCCCAAATACATGTATTCAGTGGGTTGGAGTGGTCGTCCCCCAGTCCCACACAGACCTTCCATCGGTGCAGTGCTGGTTCGAGTCACACTCAGATCAAATAAAAATTTTAAAATGTTTTGAGTGGATTTTTCACTTGATCGCCATAGAAGAGTTGCCAGGTACTCGCTGAAAGTCAGGGGTTTCCTTCAGGCAATGAGCCCGGTTTCCTTCCCCACTAAACCTGGCAACACCGCCATGTAAGTGAAATAATCTTGAGTGTGGCGTAAAACATCAATCAATCAATCAACCAAATACATGTTAAGATGGCAGACGAGTCATGAAGGAGAAATAATCTTGAGTATAAAGTAAAAACTAATCATTATATTTCAACTATGAAATGAAAAAGAGAGAAAGTATTTGTATATACTGAGTAAACTGTTACTGACAAGAATTTGGGATCATCAACATCCTCTGACATCGGTATCAACAAGCTCTCTGAAACAGAATGACCCATTGATTGAACGATTTATGCTTCACAGCTCGTTCATGCCATTTGATTTACATATTTTGAACACTAAAACATGGAAAAATCTTGTTGTCTAAAATAACCATGGAGGCAAGTTTCTTATTGTGTTAAAAAGGGTATCATTTGATTTATATGTGTAGTTGCCAGGATAGAGTAAAAGCGAGAAAAAAGTGAAATTATTTTGAGTAGATAATTAAAAGATAATTGTTGGTTCTCATCCTATTAACACCTGAAGGAACTTTACAACTGGTCTTAAAAGTTTTGTGAATAACCTTTGATAATGTTTTCTAATTAGCGTCTGTTGCAAAACATGTACTTTTCGAGTATGACCAAAAAGATAATTACATTTTTGGTGTAGAGCATACTAAATTCACCGCAACATGTACCACTTTTCAATGCGTACCAAAGTTTATTATCTCAGTGATATATGACATAAAACACGACCTGCGTTGTGTACGTGCCCTCACAGTGGTGACGTAATACACGATCTATGCTGCATCTCCAAGGCAGTTCGTACACATATTTCAGAGTAGTTCAAAATATGCACATTTCCTCTCTTCCCGTGGTTTGACTACCAGGGAACTAACACAAAGGTTTTTTCGTTTCAATTTACGTTTTTCAAATGTCGGTATACATTTAACACAAATGAGCTCTAAGTGCTGTTCAGAAATCCATTAACGTGGCAGTTACACCTTACACTTGACATACAGGTACATTTTTTTAGACTAATTTTAACTCTGTCCATACCTGATAAGGGTTTCAATGCATTTGGTTTGGTTTTAATAACGGGAACAAATGCTTTATTGCTGTTATCAATCTTGTCTTTAAACTTCAGTTGTGGTCGTTTGACGTTACGAGCTGTCAGTAGTTTATAGCCTCGACCATTACCGCCCTTGGACTGAAAACAAAAGTAGAACAAGTTCAATAATTAGCCCTAAGAAGAAATTTCAATATGATAAATGAGATTGATTATTTCACTTATAATAATGGGTTATTACATGGGTAATATTCTAAACAAAAATAATAACACTGGAGTTGGTGAGAGGCTTAAAGCGTGTAATTCAAATTTTCACCATGTCAAAAAGACAGATTGCCTGCAGCATTATTAATATTGATTGATTGATGTTGTTCTTCACACACAAGATTATTTCCCTTATATGACGACGGTGTCAGGTTTAATGAGGGAGGAAACCAGGCTCTTTAATAGAAACAAACCTACTACATTCGTGAGAGTGAGTGAGTGAGTGATTGGGGTTTTACGTCCTGCTCAACAGTATTTCGGTTATATGAAGACGTTGTCTCCTTGTGACAGGGCGGATTTCCACCGCTCTTTTAGGTGCTGTCTCACCGAGACGACTTGCCGAAGACAACCAGCAAGCCCCCTCACCCAGTCACAGTATACTGACACCAGGCCAACCAGTCGCTGCTGTAACTCCTATTGCTGAGTGCCAAGCGAAGCAGTAGCAGCTCCCACTGTTAAAGTCTTTGGTCTGACTCGACCCAGGCTTGAACCTGGATCTCCAAGCCCTGAAGCGGACGCTCTACCAACTGAGCTATCGGGGCTGGTCCAGAAATTTAAAAATTTGCCACAGATTAGTCGCCTTTTACGATCAATCACCTTGGGAAAGCTGTGGGTCTATTCTTATCCCCCCGGAACCCACATGTGGGTCGCATCAATAGAAGGTCTGTGTGGGACTGAGGAATGATCACTGTAACCCACTAGACCACCGAGGCCCCAGTACTACAGAATATCTCTCTTATCCCAACCGGTAAGTTTTTATCTAGAAATATTTCAATGCCATTCAAAAGGATGAAGAATCACTTTATTTTACTCACTCAACAAAGAGTTACATAGTACCTTTCTATTCCAGCTGGCTTGAGGACTTGATTGCCCTTTGAGACTGGCTATCACCAGAGTCTGTTCACTTTTCTTGATCCCCGCAGCTTCATCAAGATTATCTCCCTTTGTAAAAATGAAAAGTTAGAAATACAAACAATATACGTGGACCTATAGGGTCTGGGAGTTTCCCAGAGGATTTCGCAATATCAGGTGACAGATTTTTGGAATCCTCTCGATACTCCCGTTTCCTATTATGGAAATATTTATTGGTAATTTCAAATAAACTTTTCGGTTATGATAAAATAACATTTTATAACTAAATTTTTTTTTTTTTTAAATATGCGTATTACAAATCGATCGGCAATACGTTCATGTTAAACTGGAGTATTAATGAGATGAAAAACAAAAAATAGATGCACATGTAGCCAGGATAAGACAATATGCATTTTAATGGGGTACCACAAATATACCCTTCAGCCATCACGACCATGACCGATTGACGTTTAACATGGTATTCAAAATTATCTCACTTACATGGTGGCGTTTCTAAATTTTTCAATATGATTCTTATGGCCAGTCTTAACTTTTCTGTACAATTACCCATTCATTAAACAAAAGGCCCGTCCTAGAAATCTTGCGAGAGTGGGAAAACGTTTCCTCCATTCAATAGTGAGAACAAGGGGGGTAACTTCTTGATAGAAATATAACGTATTAATCATTAATTAAACATCAATCAATCATTCATCTGCATGTACCAACAGATTACTGTACAAGAAAAGGGGTACTAGATAACTCACAGCGGTCTCTAAGATGTGATCGTTTGCATCAGCCAAAACATCAAACGTATCCTCAGGGTCAATGTTATCTGTTTGCCCAATTGTTCCTTTAACCCCTTGATGTTTTAAAATTCGCATCATGCTGCAAAAAAAGTATATGTACAAAATAAGTTCCACCTTAACAAAAATTGAACAATGTTGCAATAGTGCGGGAAACAATTTTGGTATCATTGGAAAGCTCTTATTTTGTATGGGTTGATGAAAATTACCAAGTAGCTAAATCTGTGTCAACAAAATTTTCCCTATAATATTCGTTCTCATGGACAGCTCTTTGCGTAACCCACGGTTCGCGCAACGATTCTTGTTAATTAGATGAATGCTCACAGGTTGACTGAACTACAGTCAGTTGCTCTGTTTCTGAACTTACGTCCATCAGAACTCCGGAAGCTTCAGCTTATTTGCCCATACTGATAAAGCCAAGTAAAAAACTTGGTGTATACAATTTAAAATTACATGGCTTTTGACTTGTAGGCTCATCGTAGGCTCATCATGCTGTTCACACATCAATGAAGATGCTTGATAATATTTAACTAAATACTGTTTGATAATAATTTCAAATATTGAGAAAAGCTTGTCAGTTTTTGCTGAATGTTTTCTTCTTTATCCAATTCAACTGAGTATAGGTGTTCGGCTTTTAGCCTACACGAACCCTTCAGGTAACCTGAACCACGGTTAGCGTGAAAAAATAAGGCCTGTTGAACCCAGCTTATATTTGACAACTCATGCCAGTTTTAGCTAAAGTTATACAAACAGAGTTGATTTATAACATTTTTAATGACAAATAAATGTTGGCAACCCTATCTTGATGCAGGCAACCGTATATCGATATCAACAACTAACCTGTTTTTTTCTATCTAGAATTATCACCATGGCAACCACTCCAAAATGTTAAGTTACAGCAATGGTTGTGTTGCTATTGGTGATGAAATTAAACTTGAGCTGTACATTGCATGGCAAAGAATAACTTACAGATTTAAGAGTCGTCTCCCCTCCATGTCCATAACATTCCTAAAGGAATCATAGCTACTGTAATAATCAAAATCATCGCCAAACGTAGGCAGTGCATTGGATGCTACTGTCGCCTTCACCACTGATGGGAAAGTTTGCTGAAATTATAAAACAAATGTGAAATGAAAATTCTATTAAATTCTTAATGACAGCCACATGTCTGCCAGTTTCAAATAATTTTTAGTTTGACGGTAACTATGATGATATGTGTTCTGGTATCACAGTCTGTGTTGCAGAATTAAACCACATGCAGTCTAGAAAATAATAAAAAGGCGGAATGTTGAAAAATACAATTTCTGTATGTGAAAATTCAAAAATCACACAAAATTAAGCAATCTTCCTCAAACAAACCATAGCCCTTTCAACTTTTTAAAATCATTCACACTGAAAAGATGATTTTGAGAGCTTAAATATTTGTCCAAAACAGCTGTTCACAAAACGTGTCAGAGCTGTTAAATTCCGACGACCAGCAAGTATCAGAATGTAGTCCGGGTTTCTTCCTCCAAATAAAGATGATATATCGACGGTCGTATTTTGGAGTCAGGGTTCATTGCAATCAAAAAGTCGGAGTAGACTGCACGGCGTGCACGCTTCTGATCGGGCAGTTTGCGGTCTGATTTAGACAGTAAATAACAACATAACTAACTCAAATAGTGTCAGTATGACATTCATTTAATTTAGCCTTTTGTAAAGTGAATTTAACGTTTATAAACTAAAAAACCGCTAAACAGTGTTACGTCATCAATGGTGGAGAGTTTGAGACTGGAGAAGGCAAAAGTGAATTCAGGGGAAGAATAATGTTTACTGGTCGATCCTGCTCGTCCATATCAGGCAGTGGTAGGTAGCAAAATTATCCATGAACGTGATTATGACCGTTTAGACACTCGATCGGAGTAGGTTATATTAGGGATGTAGAGTGTACCTCACCTGACACCTGACTGTTCGAGTGAATGAAGGCACCTGAGACTTGCAAGATTTCTGCTTAAGTTGTCGGCACCCGATTGGTTATGACGTCATAATACCAGTACTCTTTCAGGAAAAATGATTTCGCGAAATCTCTATTTATCGATCGAATTAGGAATTATTAAACATTTATTACTTAAGCAATTCAAGTTTTTAAACACCTTCAACATTGCTTTATAGCTAAGATTTACAAGTTACCATTGACTTCTCCAGATGCTCAGATAAAAATGTAAATGCTTATTGCTCTAACTTTGTATTTATGTAACAACATTACACATTAAGATTAGAAGTTCTTACAATTTTTTAAAGTTTTGCCGATCCTAGTTGTCCGATAACGAGTAAAGCGTTTTTCACGAACTGATTTACGGTAAGGAAGGGGCTCTGAAGTGGGGTCAACGAATACAGTACAGCACGATATTGGAATATATAGCAGGTAGCAGATTTGACCACCCTCGGCTGCATACTTATTTTTATTTTTTGTTTATATTTTGTTGGTACTTTCATATTAAATACGACAGCTTCAATCTGTCAAAATTAAAAAAATAACGAATTACCATCCATTTATTGCCATTTTTATCGAAACCCCTCGTTTTGTACCTCATTGTTTTTTGCCTGTTGGCAGTTACATCCCCTTAGTTGAAGTGTCTGTCAAATCGGCAATGCTGACAGGTGTAGTAACTTTACCGATTTCTATAGTTTGAAGACTTTTTATGTAAAACTGACTCTTATTATTGTGAATTGGTGACTCTCGTATAAACAAATGCGGGCAGATCTTTCGTTTCAATCCTTTTTTTGTATTGTTTCGTGCATTTTTTTCATTGGGCTCTACATCCCTAGTTATATTGCTATTTCTTGTCTAAATCGGACCACATACTGCCCGCTCCTGAGCGGGCAACCAACTCCGGCTTTTTGATTGCAGTGAACCCTGACTCCAAAATACGACCGTCAGTATAAAAAAATATTCATTTTGGAGTCAGGAACACGGACTAATCAGCAGGTTGGGGAAAGTCGCAGATCAACGGGTTGTCCATCGATTGACGGACAAACCGTCGAACGACGAACAATAGAGCCCGTTGATCGGTGGGTTTGGACAAAAATGACAATTTCCTCTCTATTTGCCATCATTCGCGTTTTCGCCGAACTATCGAGTTCTACGACAACAGTGCATGCCCCAAGCTTGTTGTTAATGGCTAGTTCTAACTTCAAAGTCAACTCGCCGCGTGCGCCACAGCCGGTGAAATTTATTTCCTAAAAGTCTAAAACAAATTGCGCCATTTTAAGCAAGTGTTTTAAAATAAACCGATATATCTACTCACATGCTTTACCTATCCACGTGTAGTGCACGCTCTGTAGTTTCCAAAAATGACCACGAGGCGTAAATCCATGCCCAAGTTAGGCGGAAATTGTCGGAAGAACTAGGAACGACATCTACCAAAAATGGTACGGCAAAGGTCAACTGAGGTCATTCAGAAGAGTGACAGGAAGTTCCATATTAGTGCTGCACTCCTCCAGTTCTTCAACAATTTCCGCCTTACGTGGGCATGGATTTACGCCTGGTGGTCATTTTTGGAAACTACAGAGCATGCACTACACGTGGATAGGTGAAGCATGTGAGTAGATATATCGGTTTATTTTAAAACACTTGCTTAAAATGGCGCAATTTGTTTTAGACTTTTAAGAAATAAATTTCACCGGCTGTGGCGCACGCGGCGAGTTGACTTTGAAGTTAGAACTAGCCATAATCCATTAACAACAAGCTTGGGGCATGCACTGTTGTCGTAGAACTCGATAGTTCGGCGAAAACGCGAATGATGGCAGATAGAGAGGAAATTGTCATTTTTGTCCAAACTTAACCCACCGATCGACGGGCTCTATCGATGGACAACCCGTCGATCGGCGACTTTCCCCAACCTGATCAGAATGTAGATAACGAGTCGGATTTAACTTGTTGAATTAGTTAATAACTCGATGAACCGAAGTAACATTGAAGTAAATCCTTATGTGATGTGCATCTTTTCCTCACAGGGCTATAGGCAAAAACATTTAGGCTTTGCCAACATCATCTTATACTTTATAGCATAAATAATAAGTCACGGAATATGGACATTGGATGGTATGTAACTACACTCGTACTTCCCAACTTCAGAATGTTCGCGACAAACGATGACACCATTCTTAAACAAAATATCCAAACCTTTGTAAACTGATCCACGGTTTCAAAACCAGGAAAGAGTTGGTTTACAGAGTTAACGCTGGTATCTTTGACATCGTTTGTATTTACTTCATTTTTCGACATGCTGCCGGAAGCCATCTTGGAAGGGTTTATACAAAACCATCACTTGACAATTCAGCTGTCAACATCCCCAAAACGGACCAGGAGCAAGTTAAAAGAGAAAGTTGTGTGTGTGTTTTTCCATATATTAAACTTATATAGCTAGCGAAAAATGGCAAAAAGAAAAAAAAAAGAAAGGGGGCACATATATAATCAGAGTATGTTAGTGCTTATTTGATTGTTTTTTTAAATCTTTTGTGTTTCATGTAAAAGTGAGCAGATCTTTCTTGAATTCTCTTGTTTGTTCTCCGGCTCACCCCGACAGTAACAATAAGATAAGAAGTTTTTATGAACAAATGATTTTATTTTTTTCTTAAAAAGACTAACTTATCTACGAGCAAATATTAAAGTGACATGAGCTGCCAAAATTTTGATATTTTGACGGTAAAACAGAATGTTGAAATTATTGGCTATTTTTCTCAAGACGTATAATTCAGAGGCTTTATATTATAATGCTTCTAGTCTCGAGAATGCACGATAAAGTATTGTTTTGCACTAACTATACATGGCTTAGAATGAATGAATGGTCGTCCCGATTATTTAAATTTTGTTCACATTTTGAACACTATTTCGGTTCTTAGGCCCTATATGCCATATAGGGCCTACTGTATGGATTTGACTCTTCCAACGCCAATCATTTAGTTTTTCGATGTCTTTCAAAGCCTCTTACTAGCTGTTGTGACGATCAGAAATTATGAAAAAAGTATGAATTTTGGCAGCTCATAGCCTACACCTGTAATTGCGACTCCTCTAATACGGTGTGTGCTATCACGCGCAAAAACGTCGTAAGCCACGCGTGTTGAGAAACTCCGAATTCTCTACGCCAAAGAGCCGCCAACCTATTAGCTGACATTAGACTTTGCATCGTGTAGGGGCCTACCTGTGGAACAACATTATGATAAGAAATGTTTGAAACGTGGGTTCCATACTAATGATAAAAAATTAAAGTAGGGGAAATCTCTAGAAATACATAGGGATTATCGTCGATAACAACCTTCAAAGTGCTTAAAACAGTTCACGTCAATTACCTCCAGTGACCCTCAAGCTAATAAAAACAGACAGAACTATGTCCTTTCAGTGGCTTATCTGTGTAGCCATTTTTCCGTTTTAGGATGACGTGATGTTGGTGTAGCTATTTTTAGATCAATAATGACGTATTTTTACCGCTCTCTAATGTATAATGGTAGATTTAGGTCCAAAAAAACATGGTGACAAACTTGAAGTGGGAAGATTGTCTCCGAATATATAGGTCAGTATGCAACCGCGCGCCATTGCTTAGCCAGCCATTGGCTAAATTGCATCACATGACTATTCTATACCGCACTTAAATTTTTATTCAACAATAATTGGATAGAACTAATGAAAAAATGGTGGCGGCCTTGTGAATGGCCCATGGAGCTTATTCTCTATTGTAACGCCACCTTCAAATTTCAATTATTCGCTTACGAGGGGATAAAACATACATTGGACAGTTGTTTTTGGACTAAATGAACTCTACTCTTTCCATCTAAACTAGTCTAAAGCTTAGATTTTCTTTCCCTTTAAGACATCACCACGTCCTCAGTTGTTTTTGAACAGCACGAGCTTTCGACACGGTGTCTTCGTCAAGTGTAACTGAATTTAATGTTTCAAAATATTGACATAATATTTTGAAACATTAAATTCAGTTACACTTGACGAAGACATCGGCACAGGTGTCGAAAGCTCGTGTTGTTCAAAAACAACTGATGACGTGGTGATGTCTTAATTTTTTATCATTAACATTAGGCCTATAATACTCCGGCCAGGTCAAATCGAAATCATGCCAATTTTAAAAATCCATCTTCTCAATTCCGCTTCAGATAAGCCTAGCCTACAACCTACACGTTTGGAAAGGGACAGTTTTTGGATGTAAACGTTACAAATTGTTTTCCCTTTGGCTTTGAACTTGGGCCCGTGAAGATGTTGTTAAAATAATTATTAGGCCATCTATATTTTAGTATAAAAATATGATTGAAAATATTAATATGGCATTAATATGATCCAGATGATAATGGAGTAGGGGCTACGATAAACTACTTCAAAGTAGGATGGGTCGCCCTCTAAGCCAATTGGTTATATAAAAAAGAACAAAAGTTAGAAAGATCAGCCAGGGCTCAACTACTCCCTTGTCAGATTATAACTTATACACGCGATTAAAACTCAAAGTAGGAATTAAGTCTCTTGGCCGATACTAGTCCGCAAGATGTTGAGTGGATTGAAGTTATTCTGATATGGCCGCACGGTCCTCTTAAAGGAGGGGAAATCTCTAGAAATACATAGGGATTATCGTCGATAACAACCTTCAAAGTGCTTAAAACATTTCACGTCAATTACCTCCAGTGACCCTCAAGCTAATAAAAACAGACAGAAGTATGTCCTTTCCGTGGCTTATCTGTGTAGCCATTTTTCAGTTTTAGGATGACGTGATGTTGGTATAGCTATTTTTAGATCAATAATGACGTATTTGTACCGCTCTCTAATGTATAATGGTAGATTTAGGTCCAAAAAAACATGGCGACAAATTTGAAGTGGGAAGATTGTCTCCGAATATATAGGTCAGTATGCAACCCCGCGCCATTGCTTAGCCAGCCATTGGCTAAATTGCATCACATGACTACTCTATAACGCACTTAAATTTTTATTCAACAATAATTGGATAAAACTAATGAAAAAATGGTGGCGGCCTTGTGAACGGCCTATGGAGCTTATTCTATATTGTAACGCCACCTTCAAATTTCAATTATTCGCTTACGAGGGGATAAAACATACATCGAACAGTTGTTTTGGACTAAATGAACTCTACTCTTTCCATCTAAACTAGTCTAAAGCTTAGATTTTCTTTCCCTTTAAATACCATGCACAGAAAGCCCGTGCTGGCGCAATGAACTATTTGCGTGGAATGGGCACGTGTCATTGGCTGGTTTGGATATGACTTTGTAAAATGTGCCGCCATTGATAGTTGAAGAGCGCTTGCAAAACTGATCTGAATCAAAATGGCATCATCTCATAGTAATGGCGCCATTCGATGCATATCAAATACCATGTGACCTCCATTCCACGCATATAATTCATTGTGCGGGCGTATCAGAATTAAACTTCAATCCACTCAACATATTGCGGACTCGACCAATACAAACCGTCCATCGTTAGGTTGCGGGTTCGAATCCCAATTACGGTCTTAGTCCAAATAAAGTGATGAAAAGAAATATGATTGGTTTAAAACTCGATGGCCCTATGATGCTGATTGACTGTCAATCATATATCAAGGTATACGGTACTTTTCACAAATGATACCTATTTATAGTCGATCGATAATGGCCGATATATTTGCACAAGATTTTTACAGAATTTGTTGCACTTTTTTCAAGAACTCCTAAGTCGAAATACAATTGGATATCTGGTTTAACGTTGTTTTTGTTTTGTTCGTTAATTATTTTTGTTTGTTTGTGGGTGTTTTAGGATTCCATGCACACCAACCCCCGAGTGATGACCCATGCAGGGGACACCCAGTCCCATCGCCCTTCAACGGTTATATACAACTTTCATTGTGAAGGAAAAGGGTACCGGTATATCAACAATGTTAATGATAGTATAGCCTAAATTTATAAATTCATTTTGCAAAAAAAAAAAAAAAAAAAAAAAAAAACCCACAAAAAAGAAGAGTGTCAACGATGAACGAATCATACCATTTTGATCTCGGAGATCAGAAACTGAGCAAAAAAAAAAACTAATGGGCGTCTTAATATGTGAACTAAATGTTCTTAGATTGAAAACACGTTTTTCGACGCTCTCTGCAATTAGCTCTTAACCGATAAAACGTAAAACAAAAAAGTTGTACTTATCTTTATGCCATTTGTTGTGGTTTGTGAATTTAATGCAAGTCATTGGCTATGATTTAAGCTAAGGACTTTGTGGTCGAAGAAACAGCTAGGTGAATTTCAGCTGACAGCCGTGTGAAGTCCCCCACTCTGTTCAGGCCGATATGACGTCCGTTGCGGTTTTCTTGTGAGCGGTAACACCGTTGTTTCTCAACGTCTTGTTGAACAGCCTTCTGACAATAGCCTTACAACGAAGGTCAAATTAAACTATAGCAAATATTTTTAGGTGAATAATTTATGTTGCGAAGAACAGAAAAGGTCTAACCAAAAATAACAATAAATCTAAAAATCGCATCTCAGCTGCCAAATTGCAAATTTTCCTTCGTTTTAAAGAAAAACATTAAACCATTCGCTATTTTTTTTTTAAAAGAAATACACTCAGGAAATAAACCACTACTTTTGAAAACAAATACGCCCAGGAAATCAGTCGCTATCTAAACAAAATACACACATTTTTCAAAAAATTACACCAAGGGAAATCTCCGCTATTTTTCAAAAGAAATACACTCTGCGATTTATCTCCTATTTTTCAAAACAAAAAATATATACACTCTGGGGTTTACCCGCTATTTTTCCGAAGAACGACACGTAAACGCTATATAGGGGAGTTTTTAGAAGATGACCAAACTTAGGTTGATAAAAGTTTAACGCCGCTTTCGTGTTATATCTGGCAACTATAGGTTGGCCGAGTAAAGAAACACACTCAAAATTGTTTTCAATATTGTCCTCGAACCCGCGCACCATCGTAAGTTAACTTTGTGCTACGGCGAATGAAGGGGTGTTCTGGTTAGGAATGCATTCATCCATACATATAGAAGGATATAGTGACTTAGCTGCCAAAATCCCTTCCGTACATTCAGATTGTCACAAGAATTTAAGTCTTTGAAAATCGCCCAAGTCCAAAAACAATTTGTTTCCCATATTCAAAAGATATATAGGCCGAGGTACAGATATTCTAGCGCACAAGACAAATTAATAGAAGACAATGGCGTTCAGTTTCGAATTTCACAAAAATGAAAGGAAAGTTGACATTTTCAGCAACAGGAAGATAAGGGAGATTCGTCAAACGCCGGAGGATCAATGTTAGTTTTCATTTATTCAGTAAGCAAAAAGCCTTGTAGACTCTCAGCACCGTATAGACGGATTTCTGGACTCGGCCAGTTTGAGCTTTCAAATGTTTATGTACTCAATGCATATGTCCTCAAATCAAATATATTATGCCACAGCTATTCTGGAGTCATTCATAGTTATGGCTTTGGTCTCTTTAGGATAGGTATGTTGAAGAGGTGTCAGGTACTCGCCGAAGGTCGTGGTTTCTCAGGACTAGGAACCAACAAACAGGACAACGCCGCCATATTAGAGAAATAATCTTGAGTGCTGAGTAAAACATCAATCAATCAATCAATCAATCAGTCTTTGGAACCAGTTCCGGATCTTTTTAAAAAGGTCAAGTACCTTAAATTTCTCATGAATTATCATTCCAATATAATGTCTTGCCATTTGAGACCTCCTGCCAATGAGGAAGAGTGTTGTCAACATATGATGGATGGATTAGGGATTTGAACACCCATCAGGGATACCTGACCCCCACCGCATCCTCTCCACTGACTGTTGCCCTAACATGTCTGTTCTGAAATTTTCAGCATCTGAGTTTTCACAAGAACAGAAAATCTTACTTTTTAAGCAGACAGTATAGCCTAGCATTAACTACAGCGGAAAGACACACGTTATGCACTTCTTGTCTTAACTCTGACGCACCGCCTTGAAGAACTCTTGGGGCTTGCTGCTCTTTGTTTGGCCTTTCAGACATAGTCCAACTGAGCCCTGGTTCGGCTTTGTGTTTATTTTGTTTTGTTGTCAACTGCAGTTAGGCCCTAAATAACGAATGTCTTTGTGCAGTGTCGTTTTTTAGTATAACAGCAAAGATTCCGGAACAATCTGTTTAAAGACTAGATTTTTAGGGAATTTTTACGCTTTCTTTGGAAAACTAAACCAGAGGGCTGTTTAGTCAAAACATTTACCCCCCCCCAGCGGACGTCTAACGACGTTGCGGGTAATATACTTTAATAACGACCTCAACCCATTTTCGTATTATTTCCCTTCTTAAAATAAAACTCTATTTTTGTAACGTGGACCTGTATAGCAGTACAAGATACTGAATGGTGCGCCTTGGTGGGAATTACAAAGTTCTCATTTTTAAAAATAAGTTTTGAGGATTAGCTTGTGACGTTCGAACATATTAACATTCAATTAATTCGTGATTAAAATGATTTACATTGACCACCGTGACGGCATAAAGCTGTGGATCACATTCAGTTCTGTGTTGAGTCTGTTTTCCAGGGGCGAAATTTCAGGATATGCTATTTTTGGCTAACCAAAGGTCTTGTTTGCGTGTGCTAAAAAGTCATGGGCGTCGTCACAAATTACTATATCAACTCAACGGGGAAGATGGTTAACAACAGCTATCGCTGGATTCAAGTTCACTCTATAACACATTTAGACCGCACACATATTATTGGAATTTGTCAAAAATAACATGTGATGACAGATATAGACAGTGCACATGTAGTCAAATGAACATAGCTAGGTCAGGATGTTCATTGAAAGGAAAATGAACATCTCAGCTTTAGTCAGATTGCTTCGGTTCGAGCAGAAAACCGATAAAATAAATATACTTACTTATAATTCAAACCACCTTGTTACCTTACAGCCATTTAGCGAAACAACATGTTCTGATAAACGCCCGATTGATTGGTGTATTACGCAAGTTTATTCCATGCAGTTTTCAGGGACTTGGCAGGATTGTTAATTACTATCCCGCATGTGATTCAAGATGTTTTCTATTAAAAAAAAAATACGTGACAGCCGAACCTGCGACTTATTGGTGAAGGCTTGTGGAACTGGGCGTTCGGAGGCGATCTTACTGACCAAGACCTAGCGCAGGAAGGTTTGAGTCCGAAGCGGGTCAGAAAATCCACGTAACAAACTACAATGCCCGATATGACTTCCGCTTACGATCGTCACAACAAAAAGAGCCATCATGTTTTTTTTAGTACCACTAAGAACCAGGTAAAACATAATTTCAACCAATATTTCTTTTTGTGGTCAGTTGCCAAAGAGCCCATTTTGTTTGAGATTCCTATCACTTTTGGGAAACGCTTACGGACAAAGGGTTAAAGGGACGTGCCCGAAACGAATATCGTTAAAATGTGTGCTATTCTACCGTTGTTAATATAAGGATGAGGTTTCCAGATGGTCTTTGGTATCTTTCCCAACTCCCACGGACCACTCGATAGGGAGTTTTATTAGGGATTCTATTTGCTTTGTTGGGGTAAAAAGAATCGAGTGCGCAGTACTGGCTGCGCGTTTTGTCTACTTTTGGCTGTTTGTTTACTGACGAACGAAGCGAAATTTACTGTTAATGACGTTTGCCAAATCTATTGAGTTGTGGTACTGAGTTTTGGAGTTAGTCTTGGTGAAAAAGGGGGACAACTCTTTTCTCCACCCGATGTACCCTTCTGTGCTGTAGCTGCCGGTAAGGACATAGATGAAGGCGGATTGATGATGGATGGAGAGTAAGCTTGTATTCTGTAGAATGTTACATCATGGAGAGTACGTACGATGTACGATTAATACAAAAGTATAGTCCGATATTAAGTCGGAACGGACTTAGAATACAACATATCCCCTTTTGTAAAAGTTAAATTGTTCAAACATGAAATTCGAAGTTAACATGGAACGTTAAAGAAAATTATAGGGCTAAGTAAAATAATGTTAAATCAAATGTTGACAAATGTCAGATTGAAAGAAATAAGAGTCCGTTTCATTTTGAATCAGCAAACAAATTCCTAAGCCTTAGGTTGAGTTTAAAACAAATTAAAATTTAAAGTCATATTTCCAAAAGAATGATAAAAGATCACTGAACATGTTGAAAAGTCTAAATATTTGCTATTCAATCACCAAAGTTCACTGATATTCACGAAGCCATACTGGAGGTTTTCTAACACGAGTGCTTCGACGAAGAGATCGTGAATTGTTACGTTGAGCATTCGCATTAGGCATTTCCGTAGATAGCATAGGATCGAAGTTTTCCAAAGTGTCTTGAGAATTAAAGCGGGCATGAACAAGTTTCGATACATTCCACTTTTTCCCGTTGTCTAAAGTAACACAGTTATTGTTCACTGATTTAATAGTGAAGGTTTTAGAGAATTTGGAAGATCCTTTTGGTACATGGTAGGGTAGTTTTATTTTGATTACATCACCAACTTTAAAGTTGTGTTGTTTGGCACCGCGTCTTTTATCTGTATAGGATTTGGAAGCGACTTGTTTCTCATTCACTTGCTGTCGTAGAGCGGAGGAATTCATTGATGATTTGGATGTCGTAATGAAGGTAGTAAGTTTGGTGTTTGCTTTTCTTCCTCTCATGAGTTCAAAAGGTGTTTTACAAGTTGTAGAATGGGGAGTTGTTCGATATGCGAATAATCTGTCTCTTATTGCAGGTTTCCAAGGTCGTTGTTCAATTGTTGCTGTTTGAAGTCCTTCTTTAATCATTCGGTTCATTCTTTCGACAAGTCCGTTAGACCTTGCGTAATACAAAGATACAAAGTGATGTTTAATTCCATTTTGATGCAAAAAGTCCTTCATTTGAAGAGATGTAAATTGAACTCCGTTGTCGGTAACAAGTTCTTTTGGCAAACCTTCGCTGTTGAAGACTGTAGTAAGAAACTGAATAACAGCGTCAGTAGTAGGATGTGAAGTGAAAGAAAGTTCTGTCCATTTTGAAAAATAGTCAACCAAAACCAGAACGTAACGTAAGTTCTCTGGTCTATCATTGTACGGTCCCATAATATCGAAGGCGATTTTCTCCCATGGTCCTTCAGGGAGAGGTACTGGTGTCAATGGGGCGTTGAAAGTTTTCTGTGATTTGTCACTTTCAGCACAGGGGTAGCAGTTACGGATGGTTTGATCTACCTGACTATCCATACCAGGCCACCAATAATCTTGCCGGATACGGCGTTTTGTAAGAGTCATGCCAAGATGTCCTTCGTGAGCCATGTTTATTATTGTATGTTGAAGGGATTCAGGTATGACAATGCGATCACCGCGTAAAATAGTGTCACCTACGATGGAAAGTTCATCGCGTACGTCGTAAAAGGGAATCAGGGTAGGAGGTAGAGATTTCCGGTTTGGCCAGTAACTAGACATATACTGCCGGATTGATTGAAAATCAGTGTTCGTAGAGCAGGCAGTTTGGAAATCTTTCTCAGAGATAATGGATGGCAAGGAATACGATATATGAGCAATCATTTCATCAGTGACGTCAAAACTGTAGTCATCGTCACATGGTGTAGGGAGACGTGATAGGCAATCGGCTGTAACGTTCTCATTGCCAGGTAAATATTCAACCGTAAAATTGAATTCTAGAAGTTTTGCAGACCATCGTGCAATTCTAGCACTTGCACGACCGGAACCTTTACAACTGAATAATGTTGAGAGGGGTTTATGATCGGATCGAAGGAGGAATTGCCGACCCCACAAGTAAGTTCTCCAATGCATAATTGACCACACGCAGGAGAGGGCTTCTTTCTCTATGACGGAGTAATTTCGTTCGGAACTGGTTAGTGTTCGGGAGGCAAACGCCACAGGACGTTCAAGACCATACTGTATTTGGCTAAGTACAGCGCCAAGACCGTACTCACTGGCATCAGTAGTTACAATTGTTGGTAGGTTTGGATCAAATGCTGATAAGGCTGGACTGTTGATAATGTCTTGTTTGATTGATTGAAAACTGTTTTCACAATCGTCAGTCCAAGTGAAAGTTTGACTTTTTTGTAGTTGTCTGAGTGTTTCAACTTTTGTACTGAAATTGCGAATAAATTTGGAATAATATCCACATAGTCCTAAAAAGCTACGTAATTGTTGTGAATTTGTAGGAGAAGGTGCAGATAAGATTGCATTGACAAGTGGAGGGTTGGGTTGTAGACCGTTACCATTAAGTGTATGACCTAAGTACGTGATAGAAGTAGTATTGAAAGCGCACTTTTCAGGTTTAATACTGAGGTTTTCTTGTTTGAGAGTTTCAAGAACAGTTTGTAATGCTTTGTCATGTGATTGTTTGTCAGCACCATGAATTAAAATGTCGTCTTGGAAACATCGAACACCAGGCGTATCTCGGAACAATGTAGGCCTATCCATTACGCGCTGAAAAACAGAGCTGGCTGATGCAAGACCAAACGGAAGACGTGTATAACGAAATAAACCGTTAGGTGTAATGAATGTAGTGAAATCACGACAATCAGGTGTCAAGCGTATTTGATGATAAGCTGATGACAAATCAATTTTGCTGAAAATTTTGGAATTGCCAATAGAGGAGAGTAGTTCATTGACGTTAGGTAGTGGGTGTGTGTCAACTATTATGTTTTTGTTTAAGTCACGTAAATCGACACAAAGACGGATTGCACCATCAGATTTGCGACTAACAACAATAGGAGAAACCCACTCTGACGATTCAACAGGCTCAATAATGCCTTGGTCACAAAGACGTTTCAGTTCGTCTGTGAGTGGTTGGCGGACAGACAGAGGTAAATTGCGTACTTTGTGCTGAACAGGACGAGCATTATCTTTGAGTTTTATTCGGTGAGAAAATCTGTTCGCATAGCCAAGTGTATCAGGTGGAATGTTGGAAGATGTATGGTGGATAGTGTCTGAATGAATTTCCATGTTAAGTTGTCTGAATAAATTTAGACCAAGTAATGTTGCACCACTGGAAACTATGTAAATTTTGGTATTAACTGAACGGTCGTGAAATGTCACCGGTGTAAAAATATAACCTATAAGTGAAATAGGACTGCCATTGTAGTTGCGTAGTGTGACATCCGGGGGATTTAGTGGGAAATGTCTGAACTTTTCGTCGTATATCTGCTTTGGTATGATTGTATAGTTTGAACCAGTATCTACAAGCATTTGTATTGGTGTACTGTCAATTTGTATTTCGCATTGCATGGGTGAATTTGAAGAAGGGTTAACTGTAAATACATAGTCAATGTCATGATTTTCTTCATTATTTGACACTTGGTGGACTTTACCGCTAGTTGAGCGACAAACTGAATCAAAGTGTCCGTGCTTATGACAGGAACGGCAAATTGCATCTTTAGCAGGGCATTTAGAGTTATTTGCTAAGTGATTGAATGAACCACATCTAAAACACTTTTTTCGAGTTGGCTGCTTGTTAGGATTCCTAGCTTGTGGTTTGCGTGTATGTTGTCGAAACGACTTGTGTAATGAATTTACATTTTGAATTGGTGCATTTGCACCGGAGATGGATTTTGATTCCTTCATGGCTGTTTCTACACGACGAGCAATGTCAATAGCTGACTGTAGCGTTAGGTTAGGCTCTAATAACAGTCTTTCTCTAATACGGGGTACACATGTATTTTGTAAGAATTGGTCACGTAACATTTCATCTTGCATTGAGCCAAATTCACAAGAAATAACTAAACTGCGTAGATCGGCCATATATTCATCCACAGTTTCATTTTGCCTTTGCTTTCGTTCCCGGAAACGACACCTTTCTGCACTCACAGAAACAGCGGGAGTAAAATGTTTATCAAGAGTTCGTAGACTTACTGTGTAAGCGTCATCTTCTGGAGTCGCGGTAACTGGCGTCAATGCATCGAATATCCGTTGTCCTTCGGCGCCTAAACTATGTAGTAAAATTGCCTTTTGGCGGGCAGGGGGGAAAGAATCGGCAGCAATAGCAGTGTGGTAATTTTCATAAAAACTTCGCCACTGTCGCCAAGGTAGGGCAGGAGTACCGGGTGTAGGTAAAAAGGCTGGAGGTGGTGAAATTTGATTCATGGTAAAAGTCAGAAAATGTCATGAAAACCGAGAAAATTTGTAGGAAATACACACGTAGGAAAGTTCAACAGATCCTCGTCGCCATTTGTTGTGCTGTAGCTGCCGGTAAGGACATAGATGAAGGCGGATTGATGATGGATGGAGAGTAAGCTTGTATTCTGTAGAATGTTACATCATGGAATAACTACGTACGAGGTACGATTACTATAGTCCGATATTAAGTCGGAACGGACTTAGAATACAACACTTTCTGTAACAGTGAAAAGGATTGACTGATGTTTTACGTCACACTCAAGACTATTTCACTTATATGGCGGCGTTGCCAGGTTTAATGGAGGAGGAAACCGGGATCATTGCCTGGAGGGAAACCCGACCTTCGGCGAGTACCTGGCAACTCTTCCATATACAGCGACCGAGACAGTTAAAAGGAAAGCCATCTGATATATAAAAGAAATCTAGACTTAAACTGAAGTGCATGTAAATAGTTCAGGTGACTAGCCAATGTCATCAGACAGGAAATCAACATTATGAACACAGCTTTACTTTTCATGTACATAAAACGCTTATATACGAGTATCATTTACGACTCTTTGTTGTTAAAGTATCTGCAATACGGTGGAATTTCAATGAACAATATCTCCCAAAGACCTCCACCATTAGCCCAGTGTTTCTTTTATTAGAATTTTCCAAATGCATCTTTGTTTTGGTGATCAGTTAGCTGTTTAAATTGATAGCAATTTCAGTATAAAGCGAAAGATGCAGTTGTTAATTGCTTGTCAATAATTAAAAAAAAATCCGATGCTGGGGCTCAGTTCCGAAAGAAAAGCTGGAATTTCTGAATCTTTAGGAAATACATGTTAATCACATCTGATCTGCTAGTAGAAATGCTGTTTGGTCTTTCAATTCAATTCAATTTTCAACTGGGTAAAGTGGGAGCGCCGGGCCGCCGGATCCGACACTAGCATGTTTGATTTCACTGACTACATTAGGCATTGGGTGGGATTAAGCCCCCACCTTTTTCAATTCGTCACTTGACTGAGTTAAATCACCATACAATTTAGTTTCTTGTTGGACCTCGATATGCTCTGTGTTGTAGTTTGTGTTTTCACTGCACGGTTGATCCCTATACCAGGCCACTGAGTCAGGAGTTTGTTTCTTGGTAGCACCACAACAGCGATCATATGTCTAATACATCGTTACCTCCTACTTTGTCACCTTATGCAAGATAACAATCATGTGTAAGGGATTATACTAAATAACCCGAGCAATGATAATACAAACAAACTGTAGACAATGCGTAATTAGATAAATTGTAAATTAATATTTTCATTTGAAGGGTCAGAACACAATCTGTTTGTGGTCACTCAATGTATGTACGCTACGTGTTTATTCGCCCCATCATTTGTTTACGAACTGCCTTTAAGGATTTTTTGTTGATATCATCTATAGTTTTTGTTTGTTTTGTGGTCAGTTTCTAGAAACATTCACGGCTGCTCGTAACGTAGGCTGATGTTGACGGTATATATTACCATGACTCGAGAGTTAGGCCCGTACGCCTAACTGTAAACTTACATTGCCGGGTGCATCCTTTGAGCATCAGCCCATCGGTTTTGAATAAAAAAATAGAACCAAGCTATTTGGCGACGTTTTGTTTGAGAGAAACGTATTCATTACTGCATATCATTAAATAAACTGGGGGGTCAAAACGAAATATAGGACCCTTGGTGGTCCATTGGGTTAGAGGGATCGATGTGGCACGGGCTTAAATCCCACCCAGACCAAAATAAAAATTGTGGAGTGGATTTTTCACTTGATCGCTGTATGTGGAAAAGTTGCCGGCTACTCACCGAAGGTTGGGGGTTACCTATGAACAATGAGACCTGTTTCCTTCCCCACTAAACCTGACAACGCCACCATATAAGTGAGTGCGGAGTAAAACATCAATCAATCAATCAAATCCAAACAGTCGCACCGTTTGGTGCCATAATTTGGCCGCGTAGGATACAGAAAGACAGAAATCAAAAGCCAAATAGCTAAAGATGGAGACGAAAAGGTAAATAAATTAAATAGTAGTAGCTAAATGCGGAAGGGTGGATCCTAATGCTTTTACATAAAGGGTATTCATGGAATCTACTAAAATAAAGTAAGAAACAAAGGATATACATAAGTGACTAGAGAAGGGGTTGTGAACAGAAAGCGAGTTATTAACCACAGTAGACAATGTACTAGTTTGTTACCTGACGTAGTAGCTCTGTCCTTCAATTGATTTAGTCCATTATTGACTAGTACATTCTTCTCCAATTCATGCGCATTGTTTATAGAATGAAGACAAAAACATCTAGGTCATTTTTGCGCCCTGAAAAGTAGCCTATATTTATTGTTATAACCCCAAGGTCATCTTTGATCAGAGAATGTATGCGCTATGTACGCTATGTACGCTATGTGACGCTATAAGGTGAGCACAATATTTTCACCTGACTTTAGCTTAGATTTTGGGCCTGAGAGTTACATGAAAAAATTATAGAACACAAAATTTTGTAATGTAAAGATAATATTCGAATAAGTTTTGATAGGCCTTGGTTCTATTTTTAATTCTCTGAAAGGTGTTTTAAATTGATCATCAACAAGAGCATTCTAGAAGAGTATAAAACTACATTTACATAGCCAAAAAGTGTTTCCCCTCAAATCTTGTGTATTATAGAAAGAGATTAAATACAACATAATGGACATTTGAACCAGGCGTATGTGGATCCCCAGGAACCAGTTCAATGATTGTAACACGGACGTACATGTGGATCCCCAGGAACCAGTTCAATGTTTGTAACACGGACGTACATGTGGATCCCCAGGAACCAGTTTAATGGTTGTAACACGGACGTACAAGTGAAATACCAAGACCTTCTGGCGGGAACCTTTGCTGAACATTTGCAGGAAAAAGCAAAACGAGAACTCAATGAATAGGGTGAAATCTCAAAATGTAATGTTGACAGAACTGTAACCAGAGATTTAAAGGTCACATAGGCCTACAGAGACGATAGAAACACGAATAGCCGGGAACTTCCATCAAACGCCTCAATCACAGCCTCCAGTCCCCTTCTCATACTCCTTGGAATTGTTCCATGGGCACTTCGCATGTAATGCTGCTGCTGTGGAGGACGATACTTACGCGCTTCAGCAAATTCTGTCATCTCTGTCCGAGGTATTGCGGAGTCTGTCTGAAGTTCTATTGTTACTTAAAGGGGCACGAGCTGCCAAAATGCTGATATTTTGACGTTAAAACAGAATGTTGAAATTATTGTCTATATTTCTCAAGACGTATAATTCAGAAGCTTATTAGTGCTTCTAATCTCGAAAATGTACGATAAAGTATTGTTTTGAACTAACTTTGGCTTAGAATGAATGAATGGTCGTCCCGGTTATTTAAATTTTGTTTACTTTTCGAACACGTTTTCGGTTCGTACAGGCCACATTCTGTATGGATTTTCCTCATTCCAACGCCAATCATTTAGTTTTACCATGGCCATCAAAGCACCTTACTGTTGTAACGATCAGGAATTATGAAAAAAGTGTGAATTTTGGTAGCTCATGCCACTTTAAAGGCCCACTTGCCGCCGTAGCCTGTTTAAATTTGCTAAGAAAACCAATTTACATGAGCTTAGTACGACTAATACCACTAAACTTAAACATAGGACACATAAAACATTTCTAGTTAGCTTTAGAATGTAGAAATGGGATGAAAAACAAACGAAGAATCGAAGCCTGATTACAACAACAACGATCAGTGTCGGTCAACTTTCGTGTTGGATTACCCTCATTTCAGGCCATTTTATCTGTGGTTTACACTCAAACAAGCATCAGCAGGCTTTTCCAGTCGCTGTTAACCGATCGTCAGTCTGTATTTCTCAGATAAATAGGCCTACGTAAAATTACACTGTACCGTTAGTTCACTCACTCGACTGAAACATAAAATCGCCAATAGGGGGCAGTGTGGTTTGTTTACGTTCCGGGTACGAAACAATTCAAATTTTCAAATTCAAATTAAAAATACAAAGTGACGTCCAAACTTTTAAATTTTGGTAAAAATAGAAAGTTCCTAACTTATTTTGTCTGGGAAAAATACAGAAAACGGTCTTTCTTTTTTAATGTAAACAATATTCCTGATTTTCGCGGCAAGTGTGCCTTTAAACATTTCGCTGTTAGTGTTTTCGTACCATAAGGGTTACTGTGGAGTGTTCACGTCCCATTCTTCTCGTTATCTCATCGAAGGAAAGTCTGGTTTTTTGTACGCCAATAATATGCCACTTTATAGTTCGGTTATTCGTCTATCCGTTATTTACTGTTACAATGGATAAGGCTGTTAGAGAACGGGTTTTATAGGCGATATATACCATAAGATGATCAAGCATTTGGCAAAATTTATGCCCGTTTGCTACGTTTGTGCGATCGTGTTTCACCAAGAAGGGATTCAAACCCAGATCCCGGTTGAATAACTACTTTCAAGAGCAGTTTCGATTGATCTAGATTTTGAAATGTCACCACAAAACACCGACAGACTGTTTAGTGCCCAGAATGTTGACTTTCATGTAATCAAAAATTCACAAAGCCTAATGGCTTTCTATAGGAAGAACATTTGATCGTTGTATCGTTTGGCATTAAAAGGCTAAATCTCTCTATCAAATCACGCGTTGAGGTACGTGAACTAACTTCATGTTGAATTTTTATTTCAACTCCGGCCTACTTTTTACTCTTAAAATCAAGCCCAACGTTAAAGTGGCATGAGCTGCCAAAATTGAGATATTTGACCATTATAACAGAATGTTCAAATTTGTTTACTTTTCGAACACTATTTCGGTTCTTATAGGCCACATACTGTATGAATTTTCCTCATTCCAACGCCAATCATTAAGCTTTTCGATGACCTTCAAAGCCTCTTACTGTCATGACAATCAGAATCGATGAAAATAGTCCGAATTTCGGCAGCTCATGCCACTTTAAAGGAGAAGGAAATGAAAGAACTTAATAAATACAGTACATTGGCCCGTTTCACAAAGCGGCGTAGATGTATTTTTTGCGTAACTTTCACACTAACGTATCTCTACAGTATGGGTAATTGCTATGTCAGTTATGTAAAAACTTGCGCTACGCCGCTTTGTGAAACAGGGTTCAGGCGCGCATCATTTTCCTTTCTAATGGTACCAAAACCATATTTCTACGATTTTTCCTCGCCGTCTTTTAGGTGGTACTTGGCATAAATATATATAGTATAGTCGGATCTTCTAACCAATGGCCCATGGTCAAAAGGCTTGTGCTTTATGAGTGAGCCATTCCGCCTCACCAAGGACGATATAACCGCCCCCACCCCACCCCCAAATTAAAAAACTACAACAATGAGTACCACCCATAAACAAAAAAAAGACAGCTAAATACAAGCCTATCTTCAGGCAACATATTCTAGACAATGTGTGAAAGTAACAGAAAGCACATTTAATACCAGTAGCGAACGCAATGTTACGAAATCCAGACTATTTGCGCACGTCACTTTTTTTATTATAATTGTAAATGGTAAGACAACGGCCCGAATTAATGAGCTACTTGAACTGGCTGTTGAAAACGTCACACTCATATATTTGAGAGTTTACATATTGTCTCTGCACGCGGATCTCACTTCAGTTGAAATTTGCCTGCCGGGATCCGCTGGAGGAAAAGATTTAAGGCTGTTGACGAATATACTATAACTTCTGCGAGCGTCACGTTCTTAAGACGTTAAGTCGTGGATTACTGAAACGAAAGGCATGCGAGATATACCGGACATGCAATTGACGTTCAATCGTACTGGACCAGTTTCACAATCGAACAGTTAGTTTTAGTGATAATGATTTCTAGATATTTTCTTGCAGTTAATTTGTGAACATAGATATATTTAAGAAATATTGTTATTGAAATAGGCGCGTAGACCCGATCTACCGAAATATATATATAATTTTGAGTCAATTTAAAAATTATTTCGGGCCAACAGCTAGTCTTCCATCAATTATGTTATCTTAACCGCCCGCGTGGTCCTTCGATAGTTAACTCCATTATACCTGCCTGAAACTGATTCAGATAGTTTGTCTCAAGCTTTGAAGATGGGGAATAAATCATCAAGTACAGGTAGCAGTGTGGATATCTGGGCAAACAACCAGGTAAGTTTGTTAATATTTCTACTTAAGAATAAATGTTAACATTTCATGATCGTACAGAACGTTAAAGCTACTGACAAAATTTCGGATGTCCTGTTTGCAAACTTACGATGAGGCCGGATGGCTGAATAAATATACCCGCGGGTTGGTGCAATACTCAGGGATGCAGGTTCGATTCCCGTTTCGGGCGTCACCGAAAAATCGGTACAAGAATTTCTGGCATTTTTTTCAAGAAAGTGTAATCTTAAAAATAACGAGAATACTGTTATAACACACAAATAAATAAAACATTGTAAATGCTTGCAAAATGTCTTACTTGGACAACCTAAAGTGTAAAAGATTATTTGTTAGTAATTGAACAAGGTATTGGTATCCTCATCATTTGTTAGTAATTGAACAAGGTATTGGTATCCTAATTATTTGTTAGTAATTGAACAAGGTATTGGTATCCTCATTATTTGTTAGTAATTGAACAAGGTATTGGTATCCTAATCATTTTACCATCACCCATGTCTCATTTTACCACGTTCTTTGAGGCCGCAGAAAGTTAGAAAGTTAAAGTGGCACGAACTGCCAAATTTTGGGACATTTTTCATAAATTTTGATTGTTACAACAATAATAGGGATTGTCGCTCAAACAATTCAATACTTCATGCATGAGCTAAAAGAATTACAAGAGCACTTGTCCAAACAATTTGTCAAAGTTCTGAAAGCGCCGGTGAGCAGAACACGGCCGTCACCGGCTTGAAAATGACATAAATGTCACCATTGTATGCACATCTCTCTACGTCGTAAAACATCTTTTAAGCACAGTCATATTAAGTACGTGTGTACTTGTGTTAACGTTTACGTATAGGCCTATACAGTATTTGAATACTTGAAAAGGGAAGCGGGACTATTTATCAGTGCCCTGTCAGATAACTCGCCTTTGTCTATAATTTTAGACATGGCTTTACTGCAGAGATTTGGCCAAAGGCGCCATCCCAACTCGATATTCGATTCAAGATGGGGTGGGGTCATGCTTTCGACAGTGAGTTACAGACTAAACTCATGCAACAAACCATCCAACGGCCCATTGGTCTCCGGTTCGAATCCGATTCAGTTCTCCTTAAAATTTCTAAGAACATTTTCTGTCCTTGCATAACATTTAATTGCTTAGAAGTGGCGAGGAATATGCAAAAATAAAAAACATTCACATGCACTGGTAATTGGGATATTGTACGGCTAAAACAAACTTTGCATTTTCTAAATTTATTACAAAAAGAACATACAGCAGTTGCAGTGTGTGAATATACACTGCAGCTCTGTGCACATGTTGACAGGATCTCCATGTTCCAGTTCGTTTCTTTCCCTCTTTTATTGAATTCCATGCCAAAATATGACGGTGTCATAAAAACAATAACACACAACTTAATTGGGGAGTATGGGACCAGGAGCTAACGAGAACTGTTGTCCGATCGTATAACAGGGCGGTGTGGGGTCACAATAGTCCTCATATTCAAGGTGAACCTAACAATCGCTAGATATCTATATAAATGTAGGAGGAAATGCCAGATGGGAGAATGTGAATTCGCATGTATTCGCTAACACGTGTTGGTATAAATGATTAATCCGCTCTTTATTAATGTAAAGTATTCCCTGTATTAAGACTTAAATAGATCAGACGGGCTAAAACACATTCTTAAAAATGTATGGATTCGATGTAAAATTATGTGGACCTGTCGCGATCTGCGATGTTCTAAGGCGACGTTTCAATGTTTTCCAAAGCGGCATGGACGGCCAGATATAAGCGAAAGATCGTTGAAACAGAAATCGATAATTGAATGTTGGTAATTTTTACCAATAAGAACGTATAATGGGAGCTTTCCACGGATAGCTAACACGAAGATGTACGTAAGAAATGTTTGAAATTCTCTTTAAGTGGGTTCTATACTAATGATAAAAAATTTAAGACACCATCACGTAGTAAGTTGTTTTTGAATAACACGAGCTTTCGACACCTATACCGGTGTCTTCGTCAAGTGTAACTGAATTTAATGTTCCAAAATAGTGACATAAATACTAAAGAAAAAGAACAAATGTGTTAAGTGGCCAATCATTTTTATGAGCAACAAAAACTCGATAATAAAGGCCTTCTCATATATTTTTGAGCACTAAAACACACGGGCACAGGGAAAATCTTCTTGTCTAAAATAACCATGGAGACAAGTTTCTAAATATGTGAATACCGGTCATTTGAATTTTGTCCGTCATTAGCGCAACTCTTCGCTTCATATCGATATTTTGTTTATTTCACCGTCACTCATTTAGTTTTTCGCTGTAATTCAAATGCTAATTTTAACTTACTAATCGGAATTTATTAAAAAAAAAACGGATTTTAGCAGCTCTTGTCATTTTAAGTTTAATTATTAACGGAAGCGTTATAACTATTAATTTGATAACTGTGTTAAACATTTCAAACAAATCGGGATCTATTTCTTAAAGATCTTCCGTATTTAGCTTATAGTTATACAAGCCGATGTCAAATTGTTACACGTCTAAATTCTGTTCCTTTGAAACTTATGAATATAAAGTTGACATCTTCCTTCTTTTTGACCTAGTTTTTACACGCATTTTATTTATCTGACCACATAAAAGCTGACTCAGGGTCTGTGATTATCATATTATCCATTCCATACGTGCTTTAGCCAGAAAACTGTAGTGTGATACAGATGAAAACACATGTCATCAGTATTTGATGTACACAGAAACGCTTTAGGCAATACTATTGATCGCTTTTGTAAAGGAAACGTTTTGATAAGTGTTTGTTTGAAAAAGAAAACAAGTTATTTTAATACAAAAGCACTTGATTTACTATTCCGGCATTTATATAAGTGTTTGTATTTACAAAGAGAAATCAAATTTGTAATCAATAATTTATTTTAAATAAAAAATTTAAACATTGAAATAAGCTACTTATCTTTCTATATGGTTTAGTCCAGTATATACCCTTATTAAAAATATATTTCAAGAGAAGTTGTAGAAAACTTATTAACATTATAAAAATAGACACTCTTCTTTACTTCCTATATATTTTAAAGGCACACTTGCCGCCGTAGCCTGTTTAAATTTGCTAAGAAAACCAATTTACATGAGCTTACTACGACTAATACCACTAAACTTAAACATAGGACACATAAAACATGTCTAGTGAGCTTTAGACTGTAAAAATGGGGTGAAAAACAAACGAAGAATCGAAGCCTGATTACAACAACAACGATCAGTGTCGGTCAACTTTCGTGTTGGATAACCCTCCTTTCAGGGCTTTGTGTCTGTGGTTTACACTCAAACAATTACCAGCAGGCTTTTCCAGTACCTGTTAACCGATCGTCAGTCTGTATTTCTCAGATAAATAGGCCTACGTAAAATTACACTGTGCCGTTAGTTCACTCACTCGACTGAAACATAAAATCGCCAATAGGGGGCAGATCGGTTTGTTTACGTTCCGGGTACGTAACAATTCAAATTTTCAAATTTAAATTAAAAATACAAAGTGACGTCCAAACTTTTAAATTTTGGTAAAAATAGAAAGTTCCTAACTTATATTGTCTGGGAAAAATACAGAATACGGTCTTTCTTTTTTAATGTAAACAATATTCCTGATTTTCGCGGCAAGTGTGCCTTTAATAAAACATCTCGAAGGCTTTACAAGCAGTTTTATCGATTATGAGCCCCCCCCCCCCCCCCCCCCCGCCCCTCTCTCTCTCTCTCGAGCTCTCCACTTTCCATTTTAGAAACTAATATAGCACTCTTTTCAATTTAATACCCATAAATAGTTTGATGTCAGAGTTACGGCTTATGAGTCGATTGATTGATTGATGTTTTACACCATACTCAAGGGTATTTCATTTAAATGGCGGCGTCGTCAGGCTTCGTGGGGGAGGAAACCGGGCTCTTTGTCCTAAGGAAACCCCCGACCTTCGGCGAATACCTGGCAACTCTTCCACATACGCCGTCGAGTGAAAAATCCAGTCCGTTTTATTTGGTCAGAGTGGGATTCGAACCCGCGCCTCATCCATGGAAGGCCTGAGTCGGGATGAGGGACTATTACTCAAACCGACTGAGTCCGCCATTGGAAACGAAGACGAGTGCTAATCACGGACAAATAAAAATAAGCGGGATAGATAATTTTTTTGTTACTTTTAAAAACTACCTAAATGTACATCTCCAACATTGGTATCAGCGTTAAATTGTTAGTTTATGCTTCATGATAAATATGACGAATAAAAAGGTAATTCTGTTTGAAGGAAATGTTCCCTATATTTGGTAACTCGTGCCACTTAAAACGCGGTCCTATGATTCAGACTGCAAATTGCTTACGGAATCTATCTCTCGACCGATCGACAATTAAAAGTATACATATTTATATGACATTAAGGCCAAACTCTTGCCTGTCGTCAACCTAATGAAGTATAATCTCCATGGTTATTTTAGTCAAGAAGATTTCCTCTGTGCCTGTGTGTTTTCGTGTTCATAGATATATATATATATATATATATACGGCATACCTCTTTTAAACACAACTAGAAACTTGTCTGCATGCTTATTTTAGTTATGAACAGGTCTTATATCTTGTTTCTAAGCGTTTATTGGCTAAATCTATACCTTATAAAAAGGAAAGACGAAATAAAGTTCAGTATACGCTCTCCTATATATCGTTTATGGATACTTCAGTGCAATATGCATATTTTCCGTTACACTCGGTAAAACCCGCCAAGTATGACGTCATACACGACCTCCGCTGAGTATAAGCACTCACTCACTCACTCTGAAACTTCGGGGATTTACGTGCGTGAAATACCCTCTGATAGACTGCAGGTCATTTTGAATATGGCGACCAAATAGGTAGCCGTGAAGCGCACAATTTCCAAATCTTCTTGAGGACCCCACAAAAGTGTCCCCGTGATAATGTAAGGGACCGAAACACTGGGTTTGTTAACTTTCAGCCTCGATCAGTTATATAATTGAAGCATTGGAGGATTCCTGGAATGTACCGAAACTGCGTCTGTCTACATGTGGTTTTCCGGGCTAAATAAAACATATAAACAAATATCTTTCTAAATGATATTTATTTTTTCGTCTGCAGTGAAACATTTTGATATTTGCTTTCGACGCCATTTTCATTCAGCCCAAAAATACGGTGAATTACCGTATAAAAAGCGCAGAATGCCCGAGGCTTGTCAAAGCCGACCGGTAGCGAGCGAAGATAGCCGAAGGGTGTTCCGACTGAGGTCGTGTATAAACGTCACTTTTGACGAGTTTTATCGAGCTTATTAATTTCCGTAACCGTCGTAAAGCGTCAAAGAAAGCATACAATTTTGCATATTTTATTCTCAAAATTTGATTTTCTTTTCTGTCTGACTTCAAAAGTACACATTTTCAAGCAAATTTACCGTAGAATAAGATATATAAAAGTTATTCATATTATATTCTCGGTGCCCGTGTGTTATAGTGTCTATACATATGTGTTACATTCTATAAAGATATCCTCAACGCCCACTTTTTATTCCATGATGTATTTTTATCTACGTCAGATAACGTGTTTGGAATATAATAAAGTTATTTTGACGCAGACCTCATACGTGGACCGTTTCGTAAAACCGAAATGTGTTAGTTATAATTTATTCACTGTTTGACAGGTTTTTGTTATTTCAAAGTAAACTTTGAGACCTGATGCACCCAGTGGTAAGAATGCTTGCTACAGGCCTTTTAACGAAGGGTTGTGGGTTCAAATAAAAAAAACTGTAAAAAAATGATCTGTTAGAATTCTATGTTGGATGATTGTCAAGTCTGTACTTGCTTTCAATAGATAAAAGAGTCTGGGCCCAGTTTCACATAGCGATCTTAGCTAAAGGTGATCTTAATTACCAATGGCAACGTATACCTTTAGCATTGGTTGTCATGGTAGTTAAGATCACACTTAGCTAAGATCGTTTTGTGAAACTAGGCCCTGGTTTCTTGTAGCATGTTACTAACTAGGCAACGCCGCCATATAATTGGAGTAACAGCCTACATATACGAGATTCTGGCGCTTACGAGATTTGTAGAAGGCACAAGACAAAGTAATTTTGGTATGGATACTAGCTGTGGATTGGTTGGTGCTTTACGCGCACTCAATATTATTTCACTTCCATTTTATGCGTTACCATGTTTAGTGGAAGAGCAGCGTTATTTGTAGAGGAGAATGGTGGGATTGGAGCGTTATTTGTGGAGGAGAATGGTGGGATTGGAGCGTTATTTGTGGAGGAGAATGGTGGGATTGGAGCGTTATTTGTGGAGGAGAATGGTGGGATTGGAGCGTTATTTGTGGAGGAGAATGGTGGGATTGGAGCGTTATTTGTGGAGGAGAATGGTGGGATTGGAGCGTTATTTGTGGAGGAGAATGGTGGGATTGGAGCGTTATTTGTGGAGGAGAATGGTGGGATTGGAGCGTTAGTTGTGGAGGAGAATGGTGGGATTTGAGCGTTAGTTGTGGAGGAGAATGGTGGGATTTGAGCGTTATTTGTGGAGGAAAATGGTGGGATTGGAGCGTTATTTGTGGAGGAGAATGGTGGGATTGGAGCGTTAGTTGTGGAGGAGAATGGTGGGATTGGAGCGTTATTTGTGGAGGAGAATGGTGGGATTGGAGCGTTATTTGTGGAGGAGAATGGTGGGATTGGAGCGTTATTTGTGGAGGAGAATGGTGGGATTGGAGCGTTATTTGTGGAGGAGAATGGTGGGATTGGAGCGTTAGTTTTGGAGGAGAATGGTGGGATTGGAGCGTTATTTGTGGAGGAGAATGGTGGGATTGGAGCGTTATTTGTGGAGGAGAATGGTGGGATTGGAGCGTTATTTGTGGAGGAGAATGGTGGGATTGGAGCGTTAGTTGTGAAGGAGAATGGTGGGATTGGAGCGTTATTTGTGGAGGAGAATGGTGGGATTGGAGCGTTAGTTGTGGAGGAGAATGGTGGGATTGGAGCGTTATTTGTGGAGGAGAATGGTGGGATTGGAGCGTTAGTTGTGGAGGAGAATGGTGGGATTGGAAGGATTCCGCTAAAATAATCCGTGTTAAGATAAGAACAAAATGAAAACCAATTTGAAGCGTTTAAAAACAAAATGACCGACTGAATAAGAAAAAAAATCATTAACAAAATCCTAACATGGAATAATGTATACTGCTTATATAGACTGTGGAATATTCTTGATTGGGGTGCAAAACACCAAACAGTCCTAAAATTAAAGGGATATTAATTTATATAGGGAGTATTAAAAATTCTAGGATCCTCTTGTCGTCCGCAATCTTATGGACCCCAAACCCATAACGTTTCGAACATGGGCCTAGGCATATATTTGTTTGTTTTAATGAAATGTTGATACAAATTTGCTGATCACAAGAAGAATAAAATAACGAAACTACGACAAGTGCAATTTCACAGCGAATATTACATTTCAAAGAAGCTTATCGACAACATGCGAAACCTGCAGGCGATGTTTATTTTTTCAAGCTGTGAATGATCGACGTACGTGTAGGTCTTGAGGTCAATGAGTTTATTTCTTATGATGATATACACGTTTACAAAGCTCTTACTGGGATTTTAAGAGTAGAAAGAAAATAATTAATTTTATTAAAAACGTTGTGGCATTGGCTCATTTTTACATGCCCAGAGCAAGAGATTGGTGTCTTCCGCACCAACACTAATACAAATGTGCATTCATTCTATCAATTTCAGGTATCTTCCGCAGCATCGATGACATTGATCTAAAAACAACAACAATACAAATGTGCATTCATTCTATCAGTTTCAGGTATCTTCAGCAGCATCGCTGACATTGGTATAAAAAGATACAAGCATTCAATCAATTTTATTGTTATCGATTTATAATCAATGCGTAAGAAACGTGTTAAAATGATCCAAAACTTTTCAAATTCTGTCGTTCTACTGAATAAGTCACTCCTAAAAAGTTCAACAGACGTTTTGAAGGACTAAATAATGCTGGGTAGGCCTTTTCATATATACTTTATCTTACAAACTTTAATCCACAATTTGCAATTGTAGAAATATGTCCGAATATGTTATCTTAAGACCATCGTCCTTTACGATGTTTCTGCATCGAATTAAAAATTTAGGCTATGTACAATTTATGAAAATATGTCCTATTTCAAAATGCGGAAATATTTTGAGTACAAACCACAAATTTTAACGAAATCTTTATTGAAGATGGCAAAGTAAACAGAGAAACTCACTTAGCTTCGCGGCTTAAATTGCGCGGAAGTTCCTCGGATTGGCAGCTATGTGTAAAAACGTTACGTCCCGCTGTTCAGTCATTATACACATCAATTTTAGATAACAAGCTGCGTAGATATTTCAAAATTGCGATGAAATTGTTGGTATGGACATGTTTTAATGAATCTGTTGACACGTTTTTGCTGTAATAAATTTGTCTAGTTAATTATCAACACTCGCAAACAATCACGAAAAATTGATACGTGACACATAAATCCCAAACCATGTTGGAAATTATAGGCCCAGTCTTCACACGAAAAAACCATAAAAAGTAACAAATCAGCGGATTCCTCAACATCTAAAAAAAAAAAAAAAAAATCAAATAAGATTGAAAACTCCACAACACTATAAAGAGGGGTGTGTCATTTAGACCGTTATACCAAACCATAGGTTGTTGTAATAAACCAAAAACCCACGGTAGGCGAAAGACACTTAGTAAGTGAATATTTTTGGAATACTTTTGACACAGCTGTACGGATCTTCAGCTATGGCAAGAATTGTTGTTTCCATGTGGTCGGTCACCTCGTATATCAAGGCGACAACAGAGCAGTTTTATGCGAGATATTAATTATTGATTATCCTTTAGATATTCTAAAATCACATATACCCCTTTTTATATAGGTCTAAATGATATGCCCCTTTTTAACATGCCCGTGTATATCAATCTTGGATATGTACGTTAAAGTAGTTTTATAAGCAACAAAGACTCAACAATGCACTCATACATCCCGGCTATTTGAATTTTGTCCATTATAAGCACACATTTTTGGTTCGTGTACTGGCTTTACCAATATGTCTTCCTCAATGCCAATGTTTTACTTCTCATGACAATCAAAAATAATCCATAAAATCCTAATTTTGTCAGCTCATGCAACTTTAATTTGTTAATTAAACTAGTTCGGTTGGTAGCCTACAGGTCGCAGACACTTGTTGTTTCAAAGCAAGATACTATGTGTTTCGACGTCAATCGTTTAGTTTTTTGGATAAACTTAAAAACATTTCATTGTCTCGAGAGACAGAATTTATAAAAAAGAGCAAATTTTGGCAGCTCGTGTCATTTTGCATTGTTGGATTGAGGACTTTCAGTTTACAAAAGTCATGTATCACCCAATATTAAAAATGATTACCCAAATTGATTACTTTAGAGTCTTTGAGAAGATGACTGAATGTATGTGTGTCCTTTTTGTTTCAGCAGGAAAGTGGTCGATTTCGATATACGGGTACTGTCAATGCCGTTGATAATCCCGCCCTTGATGTAGCAGACGACATTTACCAACCTAAAATTGCAACTCTTTCACCGGACAATGAAACGAGCGCGGACGATTCTTCGCGGAGAGCGTCGGAGCAGTCAGCCCAAAAACTTCAAGAGATTTTGTCTAGTGAGAAGACGAATGATGATGCAAATGGTAGCCAAGGCGAGACATCGGGTACAGGTGCAGCAATTAATACAGAGCAGAGAACGTCCAATCCAGAACTGCAATTAAATGGCGTGGATCTGCTCAAAATGAGTAACGGGATCCAGCCAAGGCGGCTCTCGTCTCGCCGATTCTCGTGTGGAGATAAACCCTTATGGTACAACGACGGCCAGGTAAGTAAAGCTAACTATAAAGTTAAACAATAAACTTGATATTTCCCATTTATAACCTTCAAATAGTTTGATGGGCGTATGGAAGGGGATGAATATGCCTAAACGTCAAGGGTGGGGGGGGGGGGGGGGGGGGGGGGCTACGGACACTTAACATTATTTTCATTATGTAGCGACGTTACAGTGTTTATTAATGGGGAAAGCCGGTGTTAAAGTGAGGATATAACCTGACGTTTTGTTGAACAGCTATCCATTAAGGGTTGCAGAGCCCAGAGTTAAGATTGAAACAATATTCTGGGTGTAGTTTTACTCTATCGTCCAATGGTAAATGGCAACAGGTACCTGCCGACGGTCCGAGGTTTCTTCCCGTCAAAGAGTCTGGTTTCTCCCTCACTTGAGTGCGGCTAGAATGTCAATCAATTCATCTGATTTAGATTCGATCCTCTGGTATACTTATTAAGTTAACGTATTAATTTCCACGGCTTTACCTGGTGTGTGACGTCATAGTTTACTAGATTGATAGATGGTTTACGCTGCACTCAAGCATATTTGACTTATATGCGGCACCGACAGCTTTAGTTGGGGAGGATATCGGGCGAGTTTCTGGCAGCCCTTCCACAGTGAAACCCCGTTCATTTTTCATAACGCCTATCTAGGAAAGAGATACTATCGCTCAGCCAACTGGGCAACTCCATCGTTTAATAGAAGAATTTTTATAACAGAATGTTCTCCATTGTTTCAGACTGATGTTAACGAATTGGAAGGTATAGACTTCTACCTTGGCCGAGCTAAGGCCAACTTCCCTTCTTTCTTAGAAGACGCCCCTAACGCTAAGACTGGTATCTTAGTTACCGAAGTTGCACCATCTAATGCAAGCATAGGTAAGTTTTCAACACAATACTAGTCGAATTCCGACCTAAAAAGACGGTGTGTTAAATACCAGTTGAACAAAAGGGGTTTAAACTCAGTTGAACATAAGAGTTTAAATATCAGCTGAACATAAGGGGTTTAAAATCAGTTGAACATAAGATTTAAATTTCAGTTAAACATAAAGGTTTAATTATCAATTAAATATGGGTTTAAATGTCAGTTCAAAATAAGGGTTTACATATCAGTGGAACATACGGGTTTACATATCAGTGGAGCATAAGCGTTTTAATATCAGTTGATATAAAGGGCGCATTATCAGTTAAACATATCAGTTCCATCTAATGCAAATTAGAGTTGATTTTAAAACATGCTTACAGAAATAAATCTAACAAATGATGTTGTTCAGATTTTATTAAAGCTTAATTTCGATACGTTAGGATTTTACAAGGTGATAACAGCCAAAAAAGTTCGTTAAGCAAACAAATTGCAAACAATGTCATACGACCTCGCTAACTTTTCTTTTCAGATGATATTGAAGATAACGAATGGAAGATTCCTATTGACCATTTCTCGTCCAAGAAAAAAGGAAACAGCAAAAAGTTGAAGGCACCCAAACGAATAAAGTAAGGAGCCGTTGTATAAACTTACCGGGAGACCGGACCTTTTGTACCGGACAGTTCCCGTTGTATAAACTTACCGGGAGACCGGACCTTTTGTACCGGACAGTTCCCGTTGTATAAACTTACCGGGAGACCGGACCTTTTGTACCGGACAGTTCCCGTTGTATAAACTTACCGGGAGACCGGACCTTTTGTACCGGAGAGTTCCATATAGGGCGATCGATCGAAAAATCACTAAAACATTTCTCAATTTTACTTTAGTTGATTGATTGATGTTTAAGGCTATACTCAAAATTATTTCACTTATATGACAGGTTTGCCAGGTTTAGTGGGGGGGGGGGGGACTGGGTTTTTTGCCCGGTTGAAACCTGCGACATTCGGCGAGTACCTGGAAACTTGTTCACATATGGCGATCGAGTAAAAAATGCTTTACAAGTTTATGTGGACTGAGTGAGAATACATGTAGCCCCGCAATCCATCAATTGAAAGATTGTGTCGGACTGAGAGTTGGTTTATGGAAAGGCCCAAACATGCACATGGTTTCCATATACATTTTACTCCCTGTGAAGGTGCAGACTTTCTTAGAAAAAACAACAAAACAAACTAGCAGCTCGACCATAAAATGATCTTGCATGCGACGAAAACGCCAAACAACAATTCACATTTCTCACAAACGTTCCAATACATATGTTTTAGGTCTTACTATAAAGCCCAAGATGAAATGATTACGTCATTTGAAGACGTTCATCTTGACTTGGACGATGCTATGCAAAGTGCCGAGGCGAAATCCAAATTCCAGAAACGGGTCAATATGTTGGCAAAGATTACACTGGCAATAAATGTGGTAAGTACGGCACTTCTGTATACATTTTCGGGGGAGGTGCACTATATTCGACGAACTTTCTGACGCTGAAAATAATTTCCATTAAGGCCCATTCTCACTGTGCGATTTGTCGCACCGACTCGTAGGATGCGATTAAAATAGATGCTTTTAATTGGTCGGTACAATTTTTCAACCAATCAAAAGCATCCATTTTAATCGCATGCTACAAATCGCACAGTTGAGAACGGGCCTTTACCTTCACCGTTGGACAGATATCTTTTGACACTTAGATATCAACAATGGAAACATGGCTTTACCTTACTATAAAGTACCTATTTTACCCGCTTTATGGAAAATCGACTACTTTTTCTTTTTTGTACAATTTTAAAAGTCAACGAAACAATCACCAACTTTAGTGACATCTCCCAGTAATGGTTGGTGTTTAAGTATAACTGAGCGATCCTTCGCGTTAATTGCAGATTCACGTCTCTGTCCTTTCATGCGAAAATCGTCGTAAAATATATCAAAAGAACTCATTATTGTCTCTCAATGAAAAAACCTACACAGTATTACGTGTTTTCATAAAGCTACATAGTTTAAAAAATAATAAGAAAGAGTGTTTGATTCTTAGTGAAAAATGACGCGTACATTTCAGCCGCAACCACCGCCACTTTGACTCAAACCTTGTCCTTTAAAGTGGTTTTTGAGGTAACGTGGGATTGACAAGTCCCATTTCAATGACAAATCCAAAATATTTTTCATAACGTTATTAGTAAACGGGCTATGCGCATGTATTTGTTTGGTTAAATTAACACGATGTGTCACAGACGTTATGAATTCCGATTGTCTAGACAAACGAACAACCGCAGGAGTGTATTGAAATATTTAATAATATAGGTACTAGACTTGAAGACTGATGTCACTCCAAAAATATGGGATCTAAAAATGTATTGTTTTGATTAATGTCGCAATCAACATGTTAAGTCCGAGAAGGCTTTGATCCCGAAATGACTTGGCTCAAAAACCTAAAAAGATTTGCTCTTACGGAGAAGTTTACTGTGAAAAAATTACATATAAGCATATACAAACCTTAACGCAAAACTTGTTGAATATTTTTGCAACTTTCCTGAAAGAATTTTTCATTAATCGTCTCAGAGATTTATCGATGATGTCACAGACGTTTGTGTCTTATATTTTTCAACTCGGATTCGAAGACTTTGCTGTCCCATTCTTCTACTTCGTTGGAAGCCGGAGTAACGGGACAATTCCACAAATTTCCTGTCTGACGTTGTAGAACAGAAAACGTCAATCGAAGGGATATCACCGGATATCGCAGAATCTCTTGGGAAACTCCCGATACTTAGCTTGGGTTTTGTTTGAATGGCACACGCAAGGACCTTTTTCTTCAATATTTACAAACTAATCTATCGTATTTTGTTCACAGTTGCTGCTGATAGCTAAATGTGTGGCAGTAGCTCTATCTGGTTCCATCTCAATCATATCAAGTTTATTGGACAGCGCAATGGATCTGGTATCAGGGGCGGTAATCTGGTGGACGTCACGAGCCGTGCGCAAGAGGAATCCGTATTCCTACCCACAAGGTAACAAACTCTACCAATAGAACTACATGTATTCAGAAAATTAGGCAGGAAAATGTTTGAAATTGCAATAGAATTCTTCGTCCCCTTGAAGAAAAATGCTATATTAAAAAAAAGCTATATTGCTCTTTGGAATCTGATCTTAATTCTACAAACAGGGTACTTTATATTTCGAAAATACACAAACCCATTGAAAAATGACCCAAGCTTTCAATGCCCCAAGGGCTCCCTATTATCTCGGATTTTCGTAGTGAACGTTAAAGAATATCAGAGTTGATTGATTACTATCTAAACCTATAGCAAATCGGCGTGTTAGCTTTACCTAAAATACTGATGATTTGTAGTCAAATTATCTGTTCCAGAAAATTCTACTAAGGCCAAAGTCCTGCCTGTCGCCAACCTAATGCAATATCATGGGTTATGGTTTATTATAATAACTTAGGATTGGGTATAAGCGTCTAAATGACATGGCCCTTTTTAACACAATAAGAAACTTGTCTCCGTGGTTATTTTAGACAAGGTGATTTTCCCTTTGCCCGTGTGTTTTAGTGTTCAAAAATAGAACGACTACGTAGTGACGTCATCGGCTTCGATTGCAATGCATTATGGGTATTGGGAGGGGTTTATCAGAGCGGAGTGAAAATATTGTGCTCAGAGTATAGTATATGCGTGCACCCATGAGTGTCGCTACAATGGCTTGTAACCAGGCAGTTAATATCGATTAAGACCCTCTTTATACCCACAATGCAATTTTTCCTATTTGAATCACCTCATTAGACTTCTTTAAAAAACATATTTGTCGAAAAATACGAAGATTAAACGTTGCTCCAATTTAGTATCATGTTTTGCTTTTGTTTTTGGGTGATTGATTTATTTCTGGTTTTGCACACACTATTACATCGATGAGCTTATTGTGTGAAGAAGCGAGGCATTTTGCTCGCAAGAAAATCTATCGCTTTCCCTGTCACCCAGCAGTTTTCCTACCCCGACCAATGAAAAACTTAGTGGGGTTCTTATATGGTGCGCTCTGGATAGGTTGATTGATTGATTGATTGTTTACGCCGCACTCAAGATTATTTCACCGATATGGCGGCGTTGCCAGGTTTAGTGGGGAGGAAACCGGGCTCTTTGACCGAAGGAAACCGCGAATCCGCGGCGCATCGACAGAAGGCCTGTGTCGGATGAGGGACTATCACTGAAACCGACTGAGCCACCAAGGCCCCCGTTCTGGAAAGGAGCTTGTGGTTCAAACGCTCAACAGAGAGAACCTTTTAGAAGTCCGAATTGCTCAAATCTTAGGCTACAGTAGGTCTATGTCTGGTAAATGAATTACTCTCCTGTTTTACTAAGGTGTGTAGCGTAAGTTTTACTTAACTCTCATAGCAACCCATACTGTAGAGATACGTTGCTATGAAAGATACGCAAAACATACATCTACACCGTTTTGTGAAAAAGTCTGCAGCTAGGTCTAAATCAACTCTGAAATGTTATGTACTTCTGGTTTCAGGTCGAACTCGTTTAGAGCCAGTCGGAATTGTCATATTGGCCGTTGTCATGGCGGTAGCGTCCCTACAGATTATTAAAGAATCCGTAACCAAGATGATTTCATTGGCTGGAGGAGATGAATCTTTACCTACGATGGATATTGGGACTATTGCTATAGCTCTATCGACTGTCGGTAAGGGATAACATTGACTACAGTGCACATCATGGCAAATAAAACACAGTTGTCAACTTGTCTCTCATACATTGTAACCCTAGGTTAATTCCTATTTTAATACTGTAACTCAGCAATATGACTCGTCAACCAGTTTTTCGCACAGCCATATTCCCCTCAAAGCTTTCTTTATGATTTCATGTCAGTATCAAGAAACTGAAAGTAATAGGAACTGGGAGTTGCCCGAGAGATTTCGCGATATCCGGTGTCAGATGGCGTTTTTTTGTCGAGGTTGTCACTTTGACAACGCCAGTGGCAGGAAATTTGTGGAATTTTCAATGGTCCTCTTCTTATTTTCTTGAGATAGTAAGACTTTGAAGAGAGTGAAATTAAAATTTAAATGAGAGATTTTGAAAGCTGACCAATTTATTTGTATGTAGCGGAATAATACGTGTATTTTATAAACTTCACCGCATGAAACAATACTATTTCAAAAGCATGACTTACAATTCGTGTTTCTTTTCCTTCCAGTGGTAAAATTTGTCCTCTATATGGTTTGTCGTAAGGTGAACAGTCCCAGTATACAGGCGTTATCTCTTGACCATAGAAATGACGTCCTCTCCAATACCATCGCTCTTATCTTCGGTTATATCGGTAATTGATTTTTGTTTGTTTTCGCATTACAAAATCACTTTTAATCTTTATATCAATGGGGAGAAAGCTTTGTCAATAGTTATTCTCTTACATGTTGTTGCCAGGTTAAGTGCTAGCGGTAAACCTTCCGCGTCGATTTTTCGCGCATATCTTGCAATTCTTTCACATGGTTTCCGAAAACCATTATACTGATCTTGATGTAATACATAACAGTTTAATATGCATACAATTATCTCTTTTATTTATTATTGTTGTTAATAAGAAGAGTTATGATAAATGTCACAGTAACCTCAAATTACCTTAGATGCGAAACCAGGCTTGAAGGGTCAAAATAGTACCGGAAGTTGACCTAAAAAGATGGAAAAAGTATTAAAAATAATTTCAAAATTTTGTATTTTAGGTTCTGCTGAACTTCGCGAGAAATCCGGAATTATAGAACTGGCCCACCTCGATCCCATTGGAGCTATTCTTATATCACTGTATATCATTATCAACTGGGGAAACACAGCATATGGTAAGTTAATTATCTTTGCCACAAGAAAGGCTAATTGATTAATTGGATTACTTCGATTATGTAGGGGGGCCTCCGTGGCTCAGTAGGTAGAGCGTTGGACGCTCAATCCGAACAGCCTTCCACCAATGGGTCGCGGCTATCAGAAAGGGGTCAGCATGGTAGTCTAGTTTGGCTCTCGAGCATCCTTAAATTTAAATATGTGTTCGCGTTTAACACAGATAGCAGGTTATTTTAAAATATTAATTTTAAAACTTTACAGGATTAGTCATATTGGTGTTTCGCACTGCATTTGAGAGAAAACAATCTTTCCAATTTTACCTAGAAACCATCTCTTATAGGTCGTTGCGATAAAATCCAAAAGAAAATATCTTAGCCTGAGTGGCATTCAGGACATTTTCGGGGTACTATATTGATTGGTTGATTGACGTTTTACGCCACACTCAAGATTATTTGGCTTATATGATGGCGTTGCGAGGCTTAGTTGTGGAGGGAAGTTGACACTCTGCCCGGAGGAAAACTTTGGCGAGTACCTGGCAACCCTCCCACAAACGGCGTTTGAGTAAAACATCCACTCCGAAATTTTTCAATTTTAATTTGGTCTGAGTGGTATTCGAACCCGTGCCTCATCGATGGATGGCCTGTCGGACTGAGGGACAATCACTCTTACCGAGAAAGCCACCGAGGCCGCTCGGGATACTACATCTTGTCGGAGTAACCCTCTGCGGAATGAACCCGCCCCCTCTCGGAACATCTTAATACTAAAATTATATCTTTTTGTCTTTCAGATCAAATAAAAATGTTGACGGGTTACACGGCTTCTCCAGAGTTTCTCAGCAAGATAACTTGGATATGTATGAACCATCACCCGAAAATCAAACAAGTGGAAACAGTGCGGGCTTTTCATTTCGGGAACAATTTCCTGGTAGAGGTCGATGTCGTTTTACCTGAGAAGATGAGCTTAAAACGAGCACATGATATAGGCGAGCCTCTTCAACAGAAGCTGGAACGTTTGGACGAAGTAGAACGAGCATTTGTGCATTTAGATTACGAAATTGGCCACAATCCACAAAATGAACATAAAGTAGTCTAGTATTGTGGGCACCCTAAAATGTATACATACATGTATATGTGATTTTTTAAAATTTGTAAACGTTTTAAAATTAAATTGATGAGGAAGAAGTAGCATACATATATTATAATGGTAATGAGAATGAGATGTCCACGCGTTTTGGCCACAGGGCGATATTGAGAATATATTTTCAATGTAAACATGGCAGTTACTTTTTGCTATTACACCCGACAGTAACAATATTATAGTGAGATAATCACGTGGTCGTGATTGTAATTTTGTTGCCTCCACGAATGTGTGTTGCGTACACGTAGTGTGCACATGTGTTGCGTCGTGATTGCTATTTTGTTGCCTCCAGTAATTCCTGTTGCGCACACGAGTTGGCTAATTTGGTAAACGGTTGCTTTGGTGACGTGGTCGTGATTGTAATTTTGTTGCCTCCACGAATGTGTGTTGCGTACACGTAGTGTGCACATGTGTTGCGTCGTGATTGCTATTTTGTTGCCTCCAGTAATGCCCGTTGCGCACACGAGTTGGTTAATTAATTGGTAAACGGTAGCTTTGGTGACGTTAGAGTTGAAAGTGAAGGTGTCCTTCAAACTGCGAAATATATGTATGTTGCCTAAACGATTTTTTAAAGTGTTGTATATTTTCACAACGTTTCTATATGTCTGTATATTTCTGTTGATATGTCAATACTGAACGATCATCACAAGAGAGAATGTAAATTTTGTTAATCTTGTATGTACATCCCAGTTGAAAAATCTTGCATCTTGAATATTTAAATAAAAAAGAGTGGCCAAGTTTATTATATGAGGCATTTTTATTAATAGCATTTACTAGTCATTTGATTGATGTTTTACGCCCAACTCAAGATTATTCTACTTATTTAGGCTGCGTTGCCTGGTTTGGTAGTCAAGGTACATGTAGCTCCCGATTGAGTACTTGTTAAGTTTTCCATGTTTGGGCAATCCACCTATTTATTGATTGATTGATGTTTAACGTCGCACTCAAGATTATTTCACTTTTATGGCGGCCTTGCCTTTTTTAATGGAGGAGGAACCCCCGATCTTCGGCGAGTACCTCTTCTACATACAGCGACCGATTGAAAAATCCACTTTTTTCAATTTTTATATGGTTTGAGACCTTGATAGTCATGGTTCATATAAGAAACAACTTGTACGCCCAGCAAGGGAAATTATTCGGTGTAACCATCTGTATAAAGATGGACAAAACTTAATTCAATATAAAACAGCCGTGTGTCGACTTTGTTCCTTTTGTTGAATTTCAAGAATATAGGCAACTACTCCTTGAGTTTGGGAACGGACAAAGAGAGACAATACTGTTGGCACACAAGAAGTCCAGTCGATGGTAATTGATAAAGGGAGAAGCGACTACTTCCCTTCAGTTTGATGAAAAGAGATCGACCAGTTCACAAATGGATACCAAGGCTAACGGGAATCAGCCAACAGCTCCTATGGTAGGCATACAGAAGATGTTTTGCAAGGTAAGTAGAAATTTGAGAGGTTGTACAGATCCGGGTAGCCTCAATTGGTATAGGGGCCTCCGTGGCTCAGTAGGTAGAGCGTTGGACGCTCAATCCAAACAGCCTTCTACCAATGGGTCGCGGGTTCGAATCCCACTCAGCCCAAAAAATTGGCAAATCTTCTGACAGGGGTTTCACTCGAGCGACCTATGTGGAATGGTTGACAGTTACCACCGGAAGGTCGTGGGTTTCCTCAAGGCATAGAGCCCGCTTTCCTCCCACAATAAAACTGGCAGCGCCGCAATATAAGTGAAATAATCTTGAGCGCGGCGTAAAACACCAAATAATCAATCAATCAATTGGTAAAGCTGAAGGCAATAGAAAAGCAGTGTGCAGATTGGCTGTCTTGGCGAGTGAGGAGTAGATAAAGGTGAAGGCAAGGGGAAACAGATGCTTGGGGGCTGTTGACGAAATGAAAGAGGCGGTTCGTAGACCAATGGTGATGTGGCATCCGAGGAAAGCCTAGTGTATGGATTTTGGGTGTAAGATAGCGAAGGAGAGATGCTTCTCTGGAATTGCGGATGAAAACAGAGAAACCCTCGAAGGATGGAGGCCAAGGATAGAGGAGTGTCTTGAATAATTGTCTAATGGGGAAACGGGGCCATGTGACTGGTAGGGGTTTGGATGGACCTGGGGCCTGTTTCACAAAGCGGCGTAGTGTAAGTTTGTACGTAACTGCCATAGCAGCCCATGCCCATGCTAAGCAGAGATGCGTAGCTATGACAGTTACGTAAAAACTTACACTGCGCGGCTTTGTAAAACAGGACCCTGGGCTGTAAATGTTCAGGTTAAAACAATTATGGGGATACCGGTATGTGTAAAGGTTTTGTGAAACAGGGACAGTTACAGCTACCTAGAAAATGGACAAATGACCAGCGTGTATCATAAATAACCAATCCGAAATTCCAATTCTTTATTCCACAGGATTATCAGCCAATAGTTTATATGACTTTAACCAAGACCTCGCTGACAGGGTCTAGTTTGTCTTTAACACGGCTGAGGTCACTTGAGTGTTGATTCCACAGGTTCCAGCTCCACGTTTGATATAGAAGTAGCCATCTTTACCCCACTTAGGTCCCCAGGAGTTCTTTATGAGCCAATAGGGCCGTTTGAATACGATTTCGGTTTCAACGCCATAGCCAACCATCAAGACAGCTGAAAATGAATCAATAGATACATTACACGTTTTAGTTTAGTCTACAAATCTCTACCTGCAATAGTCGAAATTCAGCAAGGTGAAAAATTACTTATGGGTAACAAGTTTTGGACGACTATGTTTCGGTGCAGGGGCTCGATTCACAAAGCAGTCGCATCGCAAACGAAGCCTTGTTGCCACTTGATACCACAGTGATGAGATACGACGTCATGGCAATTTCGATTGATCGCACAGCCTTTGCAAGGCTACGGGAAACAGCCCCCAGTTCACACATCACTATCAAAATAATTGAAAAAGATAACAAATATGCCTGAAATATCGTCGAGATGTGTCCAAGGCGTACTGATAGACTGAAGACAGTACACTTGTCGGCCATTTTACTCTGCCTTGAAGATGTGGGCTTTGCATATTGTTAGAATAAGATGGTGGTTATATTTATATGAATTCACATTATTTGTGATGGTGTCCACGATCTTGGTCTTTGCAATTCCATGTTCATTTACTTTTCGATTGGCATTACATCTGTGACGTCATGAGTTTTCCAATCTAATATAAACAAAGAAAAAAGTTAAGCACCCCCCTGGAAAGTCTGCACCGACCGATACAATGCAGGGTGATTGTTGGCAAACTGATGCTGCAAAAACGATTGTGATCATAAAGGGCAACATTCTGGCGATAAGAAATCCCAATTAATGGCAACAAGCTATACAATTTATTCAGGATATCGTTAACCAAATCAAAAGTATGAAACTTCAGAGTCAATCTGGCTTCACAGGGCGAACATATTGAAGTAAAAATGTCCCTTTGAGTGTGTAGAACACATCCCGAGAGCAGAAGGTCAATAGCGCGTATAGCCTCCATTAGCTTCCAGGGGAGTGCTTAACTTTTTTCTTTGTGTTTAGTTTCAGATGTCCACGCCCAAACTGTTAAAAACTTTACTATACCCAGTCCCTCCTCTACAGATCAAGTTCAAGACATATATCCTCACCATGATCTAAAGATTGGGGATCACAGAGTGGGGGATTAAAAACTCCAGATTTATAAAACTGCAATAACGAAGCGTCCATTGCCACAGAAAGAGGCCCTAGCTTTATCAGCTGGTCAGCGATTACCGTCTCATCCTGAAATTACAAAAAAAGGCAATTTAAATCTAAAGAATTAAAATATATGGGAGTAAATACCTTCTACAAATATATAGAGAGCGCAAGTATCGTGAGAATTAAATTTTCTTTCAACGTTGCAGTTATCGTGCAGGCAGTCTGAGTTTATTCGTTTTAACTTGGCGTTTACTTATGACGTAGTGGAACAAAAATGCGTCAAATGGAATTGCAACGTCATCAAAACTTTCTGAAAAGCATCATCTGTCAACGGATATCACTAAATCTTAGAGAGCCCTGGAGGGTCAGTGGTGTTTCTTACGGGAAGGCATAGAGATTAACTTTTTAAAAACTATCCAACAACTTGCCTGGCTTATTGCTTTCCAGTCGGCAACCTGAAGTCCTGGCACAAACTTGGATTTATCAAGCTTCGCTTCACAGCTTTCATTCTTTAGGCAATAGGGCACGGGTGGCCCACATAGGGTTTTGTTGTACCCTGGGGCAGGACATGTATAGCACAGTTCCGATCCTCCACCAGCGCAGTATTTATAATCAGCTTCCGTTTCCAAACCGCCCTAAACAGAAGAAAAAGGGCGAAATCTTGGGGAATATTTTGTGCTGTAGAAATTTCCGCACGACAGTAAGAGGCTTAGAGGGCCATCGAAAAACTAAACGATTGGCGTTGGAAGGAGGAAAATCTATACAGTATGTGGCCTATACGAACCGAAATAGTGTTCGAAAAGTATTACAAAATTTAAATAATGGGAACGACCATTCATTCATTCTCAGTCAAAGTTAGTTCAAAACAATACTTTATCGTACATTTTCGAGACTAAAAGCACTAAAAAGCTTCTGAATTATACGTCTTGAGAAAAATAGCCAAGAATTTCAACATTCTGTTTTAAAGTCTAAATATCAACATCTTGGCAGCTCATGCCACTTTAAGCCACCCTTCCACACAGAGATACATCCATCCCAAATACATGTAAGCGTATATTTTAAATGCAAGAAATTCGTTACGTCTAAGTAGGTTTTCAACCTATTAATCTTTTCTGCAGATAAACAAATAGCATCTGAGAAATTCAGAAGTAAGATTGTATGCAACTATATATGAACCCAAGGTTAACTTTGACTCCTACTATAATCAGAATGCTACCAAGATTGATTGATTGATTGATTGGGGCTTAATGTTGCACTCAACAGCTACGGTTATATAGTGACAAAAGTACCAACCGGCCAAAAGATCTTACCCACCCCCATCCCACCTAAATTTTAACATTAAAACCTCCACAGACCATATAAACGTCAGGAAGGCTAATGTATTTGGTATACTTAATTTTCCTCAATGCTAGGTAGGCGAAAATGGCTATGGCAAAAACCACACCGCCCCCAGCCGGAGGGTAATGCCAGGAAGAAAAGACAATTATAGAAATCAATTATCACGAAATCCTCCAAAGACATAACAGTGAGCAAAATTATTCCGAGTGCAGCTTCGCTCTGATAGACTTAATAAACTTCAGGATTCAAACGTTCTAAAATGGGACCAACATGCCAACTATAAGCGAGTTTTGACCTACGTCCGGAAAACCACCATTTTGAAATCATGGCATGTTAGAGGCAGCTCTCGAGTTTGGTTGTTAAACAGGACAAATAGTGATGATATAATAGACATTTAGTTTTTATCCAATCACAAGTTGGTTTACGTATTCTGACGATTTACCTATAAATAATGTTCCGGACATCAGTTGAGAATCTCAGTTGGCGCAAATCATCACATTTAGACGGAAAGCGCCAATACAAACACCCCTCCCCCTGCACCCTGTTGAAAATCTCAGTTGGCGCAAATCATCACATTTAGACGGAAAGCGCCAATACAAACACCCCTCCCCCTGCACCCTGTTGAAAATCTCAGTTGGCGCAAATCATCACATTTAGACGGAAAGCGCCAATACAAACACCCCCCCCCCCCCCCACCCTGTTGAGAATCTTAGTAGGTTGAACTTTTTGTTTTAGACTTTAAGTAAAAACAAAATAATAAAGTATGAGTTGTTTAAACCAATGATTCTAGTGTTTAGAAGAATAGGCAGGTCGTTAGGTCAGGAAAAGTCTTTGGATACATACTGATTCGTCTTTGTTTGAGCCATGGATGAAAGCTGGTTTCCGATGTTGTCTTTTTACATGGTTTCTTCAGATCATAGTAGGTATGAACACATCTGTAGTCAACAATCCTCTGTTGAGCTAGGAGCTCGAGGATTGTAAAAACACGAAAGTCTCCGGTTGGCATATCTTTCGAAAAAATCATTCACCAATACAATAAATGCCTCAAAATGAATATCCATTCCACTTTTGTCGAATTATAGGCCAGATTTATTGCATTAGGGCCTACATCCATATCTAGAGCTCTTTGAGCCTCGCTTATGTTTCAATAAGGTGAAGAATTACTTATGGATAACAACTTCTTGGTTTATTGGGTGTTATCCATAAGTAATTCTTCACCTTATTTTACCCTTCAACGTCTAAATGCCATTGAAAGATTCGCTTATGTTTATCAAGAAAATCCGTGAGTGAGGCTCAAAAACTTGTGCTCGTACATTTCCTCAGTTCAGTCTAACGGAAACGAGGAGGCAAGCGGGAGATTCGGGCTGTAAATCGAAAAACGACGAGGATGCAACACAGATGTGAGTGTTTGAACGCTTTTTTTGGTGGAACGGCGAACTTAAAGATCGAACTGAATGTGTATTAAGTTTGGGCCGGTTGCGTTGCTTAAATTAGGAGAAAATCTGCGCATAAAGAGTTTATGCGCAGTTGTATACATTTTCCAACATGGCCGGTCCTTCAACTCTGTTTGCCGCTCATCATCAATACCTTGGCAACAGAGTTTGAAGAACTTCAAATATACCCTCAGTAGCAATCGCCCCCTTCCGGTCTTACATTAAGGCTACATACCGGAGCTAGCATGAGCGTTGATTGTGCATGAACGTACCTCTCTCTGGACATATTGGTAGGCTAGGAACGGCCATCCCCCAAACACTCCACAATCTGCCTTGTTACTGTGGGAAAATCAAGAGAAGGTTTCTTAATTCTCCTGCCTTTTTCCAGAATTTCGTGGATAATTTCAGGCAATAGCCTTAATTTCAACAGCACGTATTTCAGACTTTCTTAAAGGTTACAATCGACTTTGGTCGTATCAGAGTTGATAGGGATGTATTCGCCAACTGCAAGTCTTAGATAAAACAAATCATTTATTTCTTAAAAGTTCTTAGGCTTCTGAAAAAACCCCAAAGTTCATCTTAATGATTGAGAATTTATCTCTTCAAGATTCTTCATGGACCTATTTCATACAGGTTTTTACACAGTTAAACTCTCACAGCAGGCTAAAATTGTTCTGTTTTAACATAACCGCTTAGTCGACTATCTGCCATTAGTCAGCTAAATAAGTTTCATGAAATAACCGCCTGGCTGGCATTAATTCCACTTTGTACGAGCTCAAACTTCTGAGTGAGAGTAAACTTTACAAGTAAGGTAATTATCTAAGTACGGTAATTATCTAAGTACGGTAACTATCTAAGTATGGTAATTATCTAAACTTACTTTTCGGGATCTTGTGTCCCATCACAATCAACAAGTTGCTCCACGGAGAGACTTGTTAACGGATTCCCATTCAGAGCCCATTGCCCTTCGATGTTACCAACAGTACTGTAAAAAAACAAAAGTATTTTAGTTTTTAGTTTCTCTTTTGTTGCCTGCCATCTAAAACATATATACACCGTGTAAAGTGTACAAAAATGGAAAATAAAAAATGTTTAAAAAAACGGAGCCCAAACAATAACACAAGAATTGCTTCTATAGGTTGAGTAATTTTTTGCACCGTACTTAATATTATTTATCTTATATGGAGGCGTTGCCAGGTTTAGTTGAAGAGAAAACCGGGCTCTTTGCCATGAGGAAAAAAATCTGAACTTCAGCGAATACCTGCATGTAACTCTTGTACATACTGCAATCGAGTGAAAAATTAATTCAGAATATTGGTGTGAGTGGGATTCGAACCCGCGCCACATCGAAAGAGGCCTGTGTCGAACTAAGGGGAAATCAGTCTGCTGACAGCCACCGAGGGCCCCAGCTTTCCTTTGATAAGGGTTACATGTAGTCATCACACATTTTGTGAATCCATTTTAATCCCCATGGAAAAAAGTAAAAAAGTAATGTAACCAGGTGTGAATAGAGCCGGAATTAAGCCAATCCAGTAGAAATAAACCAATAGCTAGAAGGAAAAAATAAACACAATGAACGGACTTTTTAAAAGTTTAATCTTGACATATTTTTGAGAGTAACGATTTGTAAGTTTGAGCTGAATTCAAACCTGTAAGTGTAAGGCTATTATCTATTTATATTTTATACTTCACTTTACATTTGGTTTACCTGAATGCCCAGCAGGTTCCAGCACTGCCTAAAATGACAAATCATAATCAAATTGGAAAACAAAATAAAATAAAACGATACGTATAAAATTAAACGCTGTATTATTAATGTTCATGAATCGTAGCCGAGCAAGTGTGACTATAGAACTGTGGAGATGACTTAATGCTAGGGCTGCATTTTAATGGGAGACCAAAACCATCTGCAAATGCAGCTATCGGCAAACTATCACCTTAGTTTAAGTTTAGTTTGACATGTATTTTTTTAGTTTAATATGAAACGATACTTCGGAATAGAAATTGCTAAAAATAGCACATACTCCATTGGGTAGAGAAACTTTTCATTTAAAATATAGATATAAACAATGAACTATATGCGTGGATTGGAGGTCACGTGGTGCTTGATATGCTTCGAATGCCGCCATTACTAGGAGATAGTGGAGCATCCATCCAGATCTGTTCTGCACGCGCTTATCAACTGTCAATGGCGGCACATTTTACAAAGCCAGATCCAAACAAGCCAATGAGACGTGTCCATTCCACGCATATAGTTCATTGGATATAGCCTAAATAAAGAAATTGTACCTTGATCCTTAACGGAGGTGACCACTTTTTTCTCCCTCCAGTCAAAAGATTGTGGAAGAGGGGCAGCAACTTCTTCTTTGATATATCTAAAAAAATCGAAGTCTTCATTTAGGTTTTTACCACACAAGAAAATGAATTTAAGGCCTATGTATCCATTACATTTTATGTACAAAATATGAATGAATTTGTTCTTTTTAAACTGGCCTTGTACCCAAAAATTAGCATAGATGAATATCAAGTTAAGTTTTTTTGTGATGTTATTTTTCTACTTAGAGAATCAGCTAAAATGCGTTCTAATTCCATTACAATCAAGTTTCTCCCCTTTGAGCGTTCTCTTCAGAAAGAGGTAAAACTGTTCTACTAGATTCCTGGCATAGACCGTGACAAGTTTAGTTAAGGGAGCGTTGTTCAGAATACAGTCAACTTGTCATCAACGAAAGTTTGTTTATATTTTAGAAATTCAAATATATCAATTCAAGTAATACATTGAAACAAAACGTATCAATGAGTAATAGTTTTTGAATTCGAGGTCACACAACCAAATTCGCCTCTAATTTGAAGAGTTCAACTCAAGAAAATAATATAAATACGAGCGTTTCTTAAGTCTTCTTATACATTGACAGGAACATATATGCATAGGAAAGATTGAATACCCCACCCCTAATCCAAAGTTGGCCCTTTGCGTAAAATGATTTGACAATCTTTACAAACCGTTCCAGAGTCTTGGGGTGTATGAATGAGGGCATAATTAATGTCCCTGTTATTTCTGATCGTAGAGTGTGAGGCCTTTGGTCCACACTATTGAACACGAACGTTGCACTCAAGCTTCCGAGGGTTCGCTCTCTTCATGTCCAACCCGTAATTCAAGTGCAAAGACCTTCACTGCTCATTTATGTCGTCATTATGATTATTATTATTATTTAAGGGGGCTGCTGCTCCATTTTATTGAATGATTTGCACCATATTTATGTGATCATGGAATGAACAAGTACATTTAGAAATGATGTGACAGTTAGGCCTACTCTTACTTGTTTGAAGGAAACTTGTGTGGTTTTCTCTTGGGCATTAACACCGTGGATTTGAACTCTTCAGGAATAATGTCTGCAAACTGGTTAATGTCAAACTCCGTCTCTCCTCTGAGAAAATAAAAAGTGTCTGCTGACAAATCTTTACAATTTCTTCAACCATTTATATGGAAATTAGACTACAGATGGTTCAACTAACCAACTAAGTAACTACGCCAAGAATGTACTAATTACCTTACTAACTAATTGAATGTCTAATTAGCTATCCAATGAACTAGATATTTTGTATATTGTGTCAAGACATCACAGTTATCTGAATCACTGTTGGTAACAATTACAAACTGGTATGGCGTACTTCTTTCATACGAATGGACACGCCAATAAGCTAAAACAACCAACCAACCAACCAATAGACTAATTATTAAACTAACTAACTGATATAACAATTGTTTCATTCACCAACCAAGAGGTATAATTCTTAGAAAGATATGTAAGATTTGATATGATTACTCACAACGGAATTACGTGTACATGTGTACGTGTACATGTGTTTGCAGGAAAATGGCCAGAACAGATATGGGATGGAGAAAGAGAATGATCATTAAACAAGTTTTGTATATCCCATATAAAATAATCCTAATAAAATGTAGAGATGATAAAGGGTGCGTCCAAATATGTACCTTCAATATGGTCAGTTTTTTCTTAAGTTGTATATAAAATAGAAAAAAGTGCAAACGATTGATTGATTGATGTTTTACGCCGTACTCAAGATTATTTCGCTTATATGGCTGAGGAAGTGCAAAAGATAGGTTAGTTAATTAAGACAAGCAACACAACCTGTCCTAGATTACGGTTATGGATTGATGTTTTACGCCGAGCTCAAGATTATTTCACTTATATTTCGACGTTGCCATCGGACAGAAACCGGGCTCTATTCGACTGAAACATCGCACTTATCGTTGGTAGCCTAATTGCATGGCATCTATTCCAAACATGGCGATTGTTGACTGGGAACCCAGTCAGAATCATATTTTTGGGGGAGGGAAGGGGGGGGGGGGGTGATGGCTGAGAGCCATTCGAACACGATTATTTAAATATAGCTGTTATATTCACACATACCTGTACTGATTGTTCAACTCATTGATATGCACCAAGTTCTTCTTAAAAGTCTGATATTTCTCCTCTTCCAAATACTTGTTTTGATAGGCCTTAGAATATTCACTTTTCCAGGCGCTGAAAATAATTTTCCGATTTAATATTTAAAGGCAAACTCTCCACCGTAGTCTTTTTGGCATTTGTGAGGAAAGCAAATTCACATTTATATTTAAGAAGAAAACTGTAGGCAGATTACACCGATATAAAGGGACACGTGGTGAAAGTAAGCAACTCTGGTGTTTCTAATGTTTTTGACCGTCATTGGAATTTTACATTTGGGATAAGATTGGTGATCGCGACTTGTAATTTATTTCATAATATGAGGGAATTTACTTCATATTGAATGATAATTACAGGGAATTCCGGTGAACTTTTCTGGAAACTTATAATGCTTTGGTAGTTGTATTGAACGCTAAAGAAACTTGGTAGAATCTGTTGGTAGAAGCGAAGCGATCCATGACAGGTTCGACGATCGACTGGATATAGGGTAGAAAAATAGTGCTAGGGGGTGACTATTTACATGAATACACGTGCGTAATAATGTTCAATACAGTCTATGTCATGTTTTGTGGATTTGCCCAGTAATGTATAAAGTGTTCATTGGGTATGAACTTTAGGGCATTGTTGCACATAGTGTAGAATCTCAAACAAAAGAGATTGTATTGACCGAATTGTGTACATGTATATGGTCATTTTACGAAAGGTTTCCTTGGGGGCCGTTTCACGAAGCCGTCGCAAAGTGCGATCAATCGCAGTTGTCATGACGTCGTATCTCTTCACTATGGTATCACACTGGCAACTATGCGTCGTTTGCGATGCGACGGCGTTGTGATCCCGAATCGGGGGCGTATGTCAGTTAATAAAAACGAACATACTTCACCAAGGAACAGCTGGACAGACTGGCACTTTCGAGGGACACGACTACGCTTCTAAAATCTGCCAGATCATCGGTTCATTAAAAAAATGATAAGCCTATTGTCATGGGGAGACATTAAAAGCTCCGTCCATTTATTCATGTCAATGGTATTGAATTGAGCTTTGAACCATATGTGAAATTTGTTTTTTTACGATGCACGAATTAGGAAAAATATGTTTCACTTAACACACATTTTATCAGCCTCCAAGCGTGCGAAAAACACGAACAACATACTTTGTTTTACGCAATAAAGGTGGACTAGTCCACATGTGTTTAATCTTCTTTGTTACGCGTTATTACTCTCCCCTGAATGAGATAAAGTCAAATATATCTTATAATAACTAGATTGGCCAATGACAAGCGACTTCCGGCAAGTAAGTCCGCCATCTTGCTAGTTGATTTGTGACTTGTGTCAACAAGTTATTTTCTAGTCTACTGTGAACTTTTCTGCGATTTTTTTTGAAAACAGGATAAATTTCAAGCGGTATGTGCTGTATGACATTCTTTGCCCATCAAGACAAACGTTAAAAACTTTCTTTAGGTGGGCCGATGTCTTGACTACCGTGCAACAACAACAAAAATAAATGTTTTTCAAGCGTTAAGCTCGTTCTGGAATGTAACGTAGCTGACTATTGTGACGTTTTATGCTGTTCAGCGCATCTACATGTATCTATGTATAAAGTTACATTACCTGAACAAAGTACGAGTTTCTTCTTCGCCTGTAGGATACCTGAACCTGGAAATACGAACAGAAGAGTCCTATTAGGACAGGCTGTATGCTTTTGCATCCTTTGACTCAAAGGGAAATTCTCAACAAGCTCATCATCGGACAAGCTCGAGTAGAATGCATCTACTAGAGTAGAATGTACTTATTTACCAATTCAGGAATGCATCTACATCTTAGCCTTAATGGGGGGCTACGAGATTGTGGATATTGGCATTAAGGCCAGTATTTTAGAATATGCCAAAATGTGGGGATATATATGTAAGTAATGGTGAAATGGCATAGAATACTTGTTGTCAACAATCTCATCGTTGGACACCCAGGGATAAATTCTCAACAATCTCATCGTTGGACACCCAGGGATAAATTCTCAACAATCTCATCCTCGGACATCCAGGGATAAATTCTTAACAATCTCATCGTTGGACACCCAGGGATAAATTCTCAACAATCTCATCCTCGGACATCCAGGGATAAATTCTCAACAATCTCATCGTTGGACACCCAGGGATAAATTCTCAACAATCTCATCCTCGGACATCCAGGGATAAATTCTTAACAATCTCATCCTCGGACACCCAGGGGTAAATTCTTAACAATCTCATCCTCGGACACCCAGGGGTAAATTCTCAACAAGCTCATCCTCGGACATCCAGGGGTAAATTCTCAACGAGCTCATCCTCGGACACCCAGGGCTAAATTCTCAACAAACTCATCCTCGGACATCCAGGGCTAAATTCTCAACAAACTCATCCTCGGACATCCAGGGGTAAATTCTCAACAAGCTCATTCTCGGACATCCAGTTATAAATTCTCAACAATCTCATCCTTGGACACCCAGGGATAAATTCTCAACAAGCGCAACAATAAGTAAATAACTACATTCTACTCGCGTCTTCGTTAAATGCCAATTCCAAAGTTGCCAGAATCTTGCATGATTTAAAAAAGACAGGTAAAGCTACTAATGGACTGGAACAGTGGTGTGGAAAGAGCTTTGCTAGAGAAACTGTACTACATGAGGCAATCGAGTGAAAAATCCACTCAGATTTTTATAAATTTTTATTTGGTCTGAGTGGCATTCGACCACACGCCACATCGATGAAAGACCTGTGTTGGACTGAAGGACTATCACTTTAACCAGCTGAGCCACCGAGCCCCAAATCCCCACCCACACCTTAGTGAGTCTGGTGATGACTGTTTTATCTTGTAGGCTATTTAATAATTAGTAGTTTATAAAATATTTTAAAACTTGTTGCCATCAAATTTTCCATATTGCCAGTATTATTTTTTTAACATTATATCTATTGAAGCATCCATCTTACATACCCATCTAACCCGGGCACAAACCCGACGAGCAATAACACAGCAGCTATGTATTCCATAATGTTGACAGTTTAGCCCTTCGGGTCGTTTGTGTATCTAATTTGTATAAATGTAAAGATGGCTTCTAGTTATTTGTTATCTGCGATCGAAGTCCAACTTTTTTTTCTCGTGTGTCTGTTATCATCTCTCACATAACTGATAGATTGATGATGTAGATATATAGGTAGATATCGTTTTCAACTGTTGGTTGTATCCAAAATCAATCAAACAATTTTGCAATAAATACAAAAAAAATCAAATATCAATCTATTAGTGAATCAAACGGGTTTTAAATATGAAACCCAGGACAATATTCGAAACTGAAATATTTCAGTCTCTTTTTTTTTTCACTCGGTCGCCGTATGTGAAAGAATGGCCAGGTACTCGCCGAAGGTCGGGGGTGTCCTCCGGATAATGAGCCCGGTTTCCTCTCCAACTAAACCTGGCAACGCCACCATATAAGTGAAATAATCTTGAGTGCGACGTAAAACATCAATCAATCCTGTATAATAAGTTGGGCGTTCCCCGTTTCTCTAAATTCTGGGGAAAATGGCTACGTATTCTACTCGTGCTTTCGTATATCCAACAAAATACCTCAAAACGCGAGAGTCTGGTATTTGTTCTTTCAGCTTGAAGCTGGACAATATTGATTAAACTTTTCGTGATATGGTGAGACCGAACATTACGATAACAAACTTGTTTATTATTTATTTAAGGTAGTTTGAGTTTGAGGTAGTTCTTCTGCAGCCTTTCGTTGTTTTGTACAGGAAACATCAACATGTTTTACGTTATGAGTTCTTCGGAGAAATTGCTGAAGCATTATTTTAAGGATCAAAAATCAAAAACATTTATATTTGTGATCGATTGATTGACTTATGTTTTACGCAGCACTAAAGGTCATTTCACTTATATCGTCAGTTTGTGTTGTCAGTTTTGTTGGAGGAGGAAACCGGGTTCTTTGCCCGGAGGAAACCCCGACCTTTGGCGACTACCTGTCACATACGGCGATTGAGTTAAAAATCAACTTGAAATATATTTTAGAAGATGATGTCATAATATATACTTTTGTCAATGGGACAACACTTTTTGGGGTTAGCTTTCTTTGTACTGACTGACAAACTGATTCAAGATTATTTCCCTTATATGGCGGCTTTGCCAGGTTTAGTAGGGGAGGAAACCGGGCTCATTCCCCGGAGGAAACCTCCGACCTTCGGCGAGTACCTGGTAACTCTTTAGTCAGAGTGTGATTCGAACCCGCACCGCATCGATGGAAGGTCTATGTGGGACTGAAGGATCATCACACTAACCCACTGGATCACCGAGGCCCCCTGCTTTGTCTGGAGGAGACACCTGACCTTCGGTGGGTACCTGAGCAATATTCCGTATACATGTAGGGTGAGAATCAATATGCATATATGTTGTTACTGAGGCTCGGGAATGTCCTGCTACCTTAAATATGTCTCTATAGATATGCAAATGCGTGTTAGTCAGATTTTTCTGAAATTTCTAAAATCCTATATAAGGATGTTGTTTGTAATTTAGCAGTCAGTTCCCAAATTCTCAGCGATAGTGCTTCTAGTATGCTATGATACATTTATGTTACATATTTTGGATGAGAGTACCCTGTTTGTTTTTGGAACGATATTTGTCCTGCTAACTTGTCAGTGATATAAACATTTATTTGATCTGTAAATTCTTCTACCTGGGAAAAGAGTTTTATTTTGTGGATTTACTAGTGTGACTCCAGGATTGTATTCTGTGGCTTTATATTTCATGATCATCGGATCCATACTTCTATATCAGTTCCCGGGTTACATTTTTCTATCTTGGAACTGTCAGTTCATAGTTTGTAAAAGTAAATCAATTTGATTTTTGTTTTCTTTCCACTGTTTATATAATATTTGCCGATGAATGCGCTACTCACTTTCTCAATATAAATCAAAATATGCTTGTATGTTTTGTTTCTTCCTCTTTTATTATTTTGTCTTGAAACATTTTCTAAATATTATATTAACGTAAATCCTTACGACTCCTACCAGTAAAATCTTCGAGCAAACTCGAGAAAGGCAACGAAAAGAAATATGTATCAGACGTGCTTACCCTGCTTCAGTGATGGTAACTGAAACTGGGTGCATTATTTTTATCCCAATCATTATGTTTATTATAGCAGTAGATACATTGCATTAGATACTACATTATACGTGTTAAACAGAATTACTAAAATTATACATTTGTCGATTTAATTAGACAAGTGAAGGGGAATGGGAGAGGGATGCGTGGAAACTCCAACCGAAGTATTATGTCTGTCCAAACTGGTTGATAAGATGTCTTCAAAATATAGGCCTACTTTAGTCTTGGATTTAAGAAGTGCACGAAGTGAAAAGTTTCGTTGCTTCGCCGCATACGCTATTTCAGTACTCAAAAAATGCAATATTTGAGCTTGTAAAAGGACAAATATGGAATATTATCTCAGTGTGGGCGCCGGGCTGAAGATGACCAGTTTTTGATCCATCGGTAGCTGAAGATATCCCTTCTCTGTGGAAAAAGTATATTGATGATGTGCGCATGACCATCAACACGGAGAAGGCGCCATATTGAAACATGTAACTCTTTAGAATCGCTCCATTGCTCTCGGATTTCCTCCTAATTAAAGCAACCGGATCCCCTTCGATCCGTCAGTTCGCCGTTCCGCCAAAAAAAAAACGTTTAAGAACTTAATTTTGTGTTATATGCTCTTGAAATCTGAGAACGGCGAGGATATGACTCAAAAGTGAGTTTTTAAACGTTTTGTTTTTGGTGGAACGGAGAACTAAAGGATCGAATGGGATTGTGTGTAAAGTTTGGGCAGGTTGCGTTCCATAAATTAGGAGAAAATCAGAGAAAAATGATGTGATCCTAAAGAGTTACATGTTTTAATATGACACTTCAACCAGCTCTATATTGGCCACACAATATCAATATAAATTGGCCACAGAGTTTGGATATCTCCAGCTAATTCCTCGAATGCTACCCCCCTCCCCTCTTCCACTCCTCTCCAACTCGGTGTCTAAATACCACATAATTCAATCCGGATATTAGAATGTTTGCAAATTGCAAGTAAATCTTGGAGGTTCACGCTTGACGGTTTGACTAACACGGTCAGGATGCAGTGAACGCCATAATGGAATTTACACACTTCAAGAACGATCTGCTTCCTGCCGACCTATAAACGTTTAACACTCAACTGAAACTCGTCCTTTTAATCGTAGCCCCTATGCTTATCTTCCTCCATTTTGGAGACTTTAAATTCGATCTTTATCTAGAAGTTCCACTGATAAGTGCACGTGTAGTGCTAGTCCAAAATGAAAGCTTTAAACTGATTCAATATTTACTCTTTTGCTCAGCCATCGTCATGGGTAAAGCATATTTGCAGCAATATTGGTGTTGACCAAAAAGAATTGAAGAAAGGAAAAGGGACCATAACAGACATATCTTAAAGTGGATATGGTTCTCACTCACTCAATCAATCAATCAATTAAAATAAAACACGTCTAATTTGCACATCAGTTTTTCGACAGCCACTTCCGTTGTGGATGTAATTGGAATAATTACAAAAGACCCTAAAATATATAGATCAACAAATCAATCAATCAATCAATCAATCAATCAATCAAATGATCGATACTCAATTGATCAATCAACCAATCAATCGACGAATGAATCAATCAATAAATAAATCAATCAAATAGGCAACTATGCAACCAACCAATCTATCAACGTATCAATGATCAATTCAATCAGTTAATCGGTCAATCAATCAATCGATCAATCATTAGATGAATCAATCGACCAACCTACTAACGAATCAATAGACCAATCGATAAACCTATCGACATTAGAATTCCAAACTAAAACTGACTAACGTGTACATTTGTCAATACAAGGAAAGAAAAATGTCCATGTTGATATTATATCGCAACAAACGTAGAAGCTTCCTATGTTATTGGCAGTCAGCTATTATTCCAGATAATTTTTTTTCAAATATACTAAGACCTGTATACGACCATAGTGGCAAGAAAACATAGTAAAACATTACCGTGTTTAGTTTTTAGAACAAAATATCAACAACATTTATTGGCAGCTCATCCGAGTTTCTCCGACTGTCAATAGAAGGTTAAAATGGCATGAGCTGACAGAATGTTGAAATTATTTGTCACAAGACATATAATTCAGAAGCTTTTTAGTGCTTCTAGTCTTGAAAATGAACGATAAATTATTGTTTTGAACTAACTTTGGTTTAGAATGAATGAATGGTTGTCCCGGTTATTTAAATTTGTTTACTTTTCAAACGCGTTTTCGGTTCGTACAGGCCACATACGGTATGGATTTTCCTCATTCCAACGACAATCATTTAGTTTGTCGATGGCCTTTTACTGTCGTGACGATCAGAAATTATGAAAAAAGTGTGAATTTTGGCAGCTCATGCCACTTTAAAACAAATCCTAATAAAATAAATTATTAAAAAATTTGAGTACCTCAGTAGTGCGAATAGATATTCAGGAAGTATAATCTTTCCTTCGTTTCATTAAAGCGGCTGCACATGCAAACCAAAAGTTAAAGGCACACTTGCCGCGAAAATCAGGAATATTGTTTACATTAAAAAAGAAAGACCGTATTCTGTATTTTTCCCAGACAATATAAGTTAGGAACTTTCTATTTTTACCAAAATTTAAAAGTTTGGACGTCACTTTGTATTTTTAATTTGAATTTGAAAATTTGAATTGTTACGTACCCGGAACGTAAACAAACCGATCTGCCCCCTATTGGCGATTTTATGTTTCAGTCGAGTGAGTGAACTAACGGCACAGTGTAATTTTACGTAGGCCTATTTATATGAGAAATACAGACTGACGATCGTTTAACAGCGACTGGAAAAGCCTGCTGGTAGTTGTTTGAGTGTAAACGACAGATAAAAAGGCCTGAAATGAGGGTAAACCAACACGAAAGTTGACCGACACTGATCGTTGTTGTTGTAATCAGGCTTCGATTCTTCGTTTGTTTTTCACCCCATTTCTACATTCTAAAGCTAACTAGACATGTTTTATGTGTCCTATGTTTAAGTTTAGTGGTATTAGTCGTACTAAGCTCATGTAAATTGGTTTTCTTAGCAAATTTAAACAGGCTACGGCGGCAAGTGGGCCTTTAAGAATTATCAGATAAAAAATATTCATTTCGGTATTATCCAAATGTTTGAATGATACGCAATTTTAATCTCAAACAATTCGAATTATATTTCTATCACAAAATTATACGGTTTGTATTGAAAGCAGCAGACTGTTAAATGCATTTTTCCCAAACAGAAGAAGTTAGAAACTTTCTGTTTTGTGGTTATTTAGACATACAGTTGGCTGAATGGATAAGGCAGCCGGCATTTAGTGCTGGTGATCTGGGACCCGGGTTCGATTCCTGTTTCGGGTTTGGTGTATTATTTTAGTGGTTTAACTAGTAATAAGTCCGTGTAAGTTAGCTTTCTTTACAAATGCCTAAAAGGCAACGGTGGTTAGTGTGACTTCAAATGGAAATATAAATGAATATCAACGAAACTCATTGTACTTTTTAAAAATGATTATCACACAAAACTGGTGGGTTTACATCAATGTGAAAATGGAGGATTGTGGGAAGGTCTCACTGGTACTTGATTGCGAATGGAAAACTGGAATCTTCCTGCAAAACAAAATACAAAAACTGAATAAACAAACAATGTTATTAAGGATAAACTGGCAAAATGTTAGTGGTTATTGTTTATCTAATTGATTGATTGGGGTTTTACGACACACACAGGATTTTTTCACTCGAATGGCAAGTTGTCAGAAACCGGGGTCTTTGCCCGGGGGTGAATCCTCGACATTCCAAGAGTACCTCGCAACTTTTCCATGTGAAGCGATAGTGTGGAAAATCCTATTATTGATGAACGTTGAAATGGCCCATGGACTGTACCAGTTTGAAAAACAAACAAAACCTAATTAATCTGGACGGACATTAATTCATTTGAGCACAAATTACTCAAAACTAAATTTGCATAATCGTACATTACTACATAGATGCAAATTTGCAATTCTTGACCAAATTAGCTGACAATTTAAAACATACGAAAACATATCCTTACATTGTCAGCTCATGACACTTAAGAGTGGCAGTAAAAGTTATCTTCACTCGGAAGCTTCAAGGATTTACGTGCGTGTCAAAGCCGACCGGTAGCGAGCGAAGATAACCGAAGGGAGTTCCGACTGAGTTATCTTAGGCATAGATTTCTCAAAGCTAATTACGTAACAAGTTGGTACATGTATAAACAACGATGGTTTCTTGGTTTGTTGGGCTAGCGGCCTAACAAAGGTAAACCATACATAAAGGAGAAGTCTGGAAACCAAGTTTTTGAAATACAAAGGTATACGTGCGAACTTATTTCGTATGCATCTTTCCTCGGCTGTACTTAAAGTCATTCCAACATTCAAAAAATGTCTTTTAATTGGCCAAAAGGCGTATTATATCAAACTTGATTTCCAACCTATGTCCAGAACATAATGACAAGCAAGCTTGGAAAGTAACAATATTGAAAGCAACGTGAGTTTTGATTGGCAGTTTTTAGGCCAAAATTATGGGTACACTGATCTGTGTAATCGTGATCTCCTTTAGATGTGGCTAAGATATACCTCTTACGCTTTTACCGGACATAGCGCGGAGATTTTCACATGCCAGCTGGGTTAACATTTTTAAAAGCTATCAACTAAATATAAAAATCCTGATATTACGCTGTATGTGAATATATACATCTTTCTCTATTTATCTGTCTTGGGTATGTACATTAAGGTAGATTTTAAAGGCATAAACGACTGGAAAATACATTTGAATTTTGACAGCTTTTAGCACATCTTTTCGGTTCGTACAGGTAACTGGCTTTATCCATATTTTTTCATCTCTTTGTCAATCTTTTAATCTTTCAAGGTACTTCAAACGCTAAAAGTCTTAAGAAGACCGACAATTATGAAAAACAACCTGAACCTTGACAGCTGATACCACTTATAAACAAGTAACGAAAACGCAGAGTCAATATCATGAAGGAGTCCCATTTTAAGGAAATCCGGCAAGATGGCGACACTTCTTGTCGACTCGCTACACGGTGGGTTTCCAATAGTTTATAGTGAATGAAGTGTTGGATGTGACTATCGAGATCGATTATCATTCGATATGATGTGCGGAAATACAAAATAAGTAGATCTTTTTCTGCATGATTTTTACAATTCCGGAATAATTACGCCAACGGATTTATTAATTGTAAGTGTGAAATGTACAACTTATGAGTTCAATGTGTATCAAATTTCTTCTATTTAGTAGATCTCACCGTCAAATGTCAAAGCCGAACGATAGCGTGCGAATATTGCACAAGTTTGTTCCGACTTCACCAACACCAAGGGTCCGTTTCACGAAGTCGTAGCAAGGTGCGATCATTTGCAGTTGCAATGACGCCGTTTCTCTTCACTTTGTTGTCTAGACATCGTTTGTCATGTGACTGTTTTGTGAACAAACCCATTTTAAGACAGGGCCCAGTTCGATTTTCTATGGTAGAGCAGTGTGACTGTAATGACACAGAGTTTTTGCTAAAGTGGCATGAGTTGCGAACTGTAGAGAAAATTTCGTTACATCAGTCAGCTGATTGTCCGTTCTTTTCATGAAGAACTATCTACTAAATAAGAACTTTCCATTGGTGTTAATCTTAGAGATGATGAAAACGACGAGGAGTTGGTATACAGAAGTTTACGACAACTATGGGTACATCAAAACAAACAGAACTCTGGAAAAGGGCGCTTGTGAAAAACTACTACTAACACAAACGTGGATAACGGATTGACATCACAGTGGGGACAAAACAATAAATAAAAGTTTTGAAAAAAGAAGTGCAATTGAAATTGGAAGAACTACCTTAACACAATAGACTAATGGTTCTAAGTTTTTCGGGTAGGCGGTTTTCTCCAGGTAGCCCGGACAACATGGTGCTGGACACATTACCATATCACGCACACTTTTCCAACCTTTCATACAACATAAAAACTGGGGAAAAATAAACATCAAACAGTTAATTATAGATTTCAAGTGGAACTATCAATCACAAAATGGACAGAGAACAGAAGAGTTGGGGACAACTGGATATCTGAAACAGCATTTCGTTTTTCCACGCGACGAGATTTTGGTGATCTTTGAATCACGTATAACATACTAGACCAGCTGCTAGATGACGTAACAATGTACAAGAAATGACCTATAGCAATTTTTAAAGCAGAGGTGCACAAGAAAAGAAATGGACCCATGCTGCATTCTGCAACGTGCTATTTTAAACATATATCAGCGAAGTATACGCGGCTTATAAAAAGGCCGTTCAAGGCCGCTAGAGTAGATGTCACAAAAATGAGCAGAACTAATATTGTACGTAAGCCCTACCTATTTATTAAAGCCACGTATCTCTTCGGTGTGGGAGTAATGTTGTAATGCCAGTTACGTAAGAAAAACTTAGGTTACGCCGCTTTGTGAAACGAGCAGCATAATAGAGCCAAATATCCTGAATCTAAGACGATTTCTTTTTGTGTGAACGTAATCACTTTTTATTAACGAAGGAATTCCAAATTCTCTTTGATATCCAGCTGTCAGCAACGCTTTGTTGGTTAGACTATCGGAGGGATAAATATGCCTGTATACATGTTGGGTAGAGGCTGTCACCTTTTCTTTCACACAGTAAGTTACCTCCCCTAGAAAGGGTGGTTTGGCGAGCTGCTCCTTGTAACCAGAGCAACAGGGGGCGGGGCATAATATTTCTCCACCAACCATCTTTATTCCCTTCATGCAACACGTGAACTAAAGATAAAATGGTTTTTAGAAGAAGAAAACATGCTTATTGTTATTCTTCTTAACTTAAATTTCACGAATATTGCAAAACAATTCACAAGAAAATACATAGGTTAATTACGGTGTAAAAAAGATTTAAAACAATTCTCTTGTCTTACGAAGCTGACCTAAATATACGAATAAGCCTTCAACATGGCCCAGTTTAGTTGGAGATCTCCAAACTCTATAGCAACAGAGTCTGTCGGTCATCCATCATCAATATACTTTGGCCACAGAGTTTGGAAACCTCCAACTAAGCCCAGTTGCGCCAGCCTGTAATTTTCTGTAACTTTGGATATACGATCTACACCGATTTACGTTAACGTAACTTACGCCAGTTCTTTTAAAAAGACACCACACAGGGCTGGGACTTATAAACGAACTTGAGTCAATTTTAATACTTTTAACAAATCTTGTTTTGTCTTGACTAGTTTCTAAAATGAAACATAAAATGAATACCGGCCATAGTCCACCTTACAAAGGCGGATCCAGGATTTTTTTAGGGTTGGACAAGAAAAACAGTTTACCCCAGATCCCGAAGTACGTTTTTGAAATCGCCACCTATAGAATAGCCTCGAAAATGCAGATTTTCATTGAATTCTCTGCGTAAACGTCATGTCCTGTTTGCTAAATATTCCTCGATACTGAATACGAAAGATTTGAGGCTTTACTTTACACCCAAGGCATTTCTTCCACATAGAAACAATAGTTGGATTAGAACCGACGACCCTTCGGAGAAAGGCCTATGTTGGAAAGAGAGGCAACTGGTCTGACGACTGAGCCATCGAGGTGCCCTCATTGAACTCCGAAATGAATCCCCCCTCCCCCTTATAATAAGTCGTCTATAAAATACAAACAAGGCCTGTTTCAAAAGGCGCATTAGATTTTCAATAATGCCGAATTTGTAACAACTAATGAAACAAAGTAATTGGCCAGGATAAATTAGAATATTAATATTTGTTTATTTCTTCTAAGATGTATTCTACCCTGGTTCTGTATTCTTTCAAAAATCCTTGAGGATCATGCAAATTAATTAAATGCGCTTTTCTGATTTATATCGCGTGAAAAGGTAAGAATTTATCTATGTTCAAGTCAGAATTATGATACTAGAGTATATTAAGTCTACCTGATCATCTGCCTGGACAAAACTGGATACAGCCACTAACGTAAGAAGAAGTATACTGCTATGGAATGCCATTTTCAAGAAGTCGTCTGGAAAAAAATGGAAACATGAAAATATTTATTTAAAATGGGAGTCTGAATGTCTCTGCAGCAATCCAAACCAAATGAACTATATACGTGGAATGGACACGTCTCATTGGCTGGTTTGGATCTGACCTTGTAAAAAGCGCTGCTGATGAGTGATGAGCGAGTGTATGACCGATCTGGATCCAAACTGCGCCATCTCTTAGTAATGGTGGAGCTCGATGCAAATCAAATACCACGTGACCTCCATTCCACGTCTATAGTTTATTGTCCAAACCAGCAAGAATCTGATTTAGTTTTAGCCAATATATCTCAATCCAACATGGCAGACTTCCGGTTCACATAACGCATTTGCTTATAGCACCCTGGCGTCTATGTCAGTCATTTGGTTGTAACAAAATAAGCGGTGATATTTTAAAAGATGCTTTTTACCCCTAGTAACTTTTTTGGACGTCTCTTTGATTCAAAGTAAGGAATTGAATTTGAGACGAGTTCATTCTGCATATTTATTGTAATAAACTGAATACGTGGACTGACCACCACTACTATGAGATGGCGTTTGTTAAACAAATGTTTTCTTTACATAGCCTCGAGTGTATATGAAGTTGCGAGGGGGTGGAGGGGGGGGGACGTGTTTGACAGTCTGTAATGTTACCGTATAATGCACGGATAACCCTAACCGAGATTGAGAGGTCGACTGTTATCCTCTGTCACCCATCCCAAAGCTAGCCAATGTAGAAATGGTCCCTTACGTATACAGGTACCTGCTGAGAAATGCTCGGAAATAGTTATTACATGTGTGCCTAGACACGCTTATGATTGATGAGGTAGAACGGCAGATGAACCATCCTTTTTTACTAAAAGCTTGATGAGGAAATTAGGTCTGAAAATGTTAGAAATTGCAATATAATTCTTCCTTCCCTTGAAGAAAAAGGCAATACTAATAAAAAGCACTATTGCTCTTTGGAATCTTACCTTTACCAAAAATACTGATGATTTGTAGCCAAACTATCTTTCCCAGAAAATTCTACTGACTAAGGCCAAACTCCCGCTTGTCGTCAACCTAATGAAACATCATGGGTTTTGGTTTAATATAACAAACTTATGATTAAAATTTTCCCTGTGCCCGTGTGTTTTAGTATTCAAAAGTATACAGGTACCCCTTACCATTACGATTATCTGTGGATTGTGTTAGAACCAATCCTGTCTTTTCATACCTTGATATGATTGCGCTTAATTTATCAATAATGCATTATTTACTCGAGATTTACAGGGTATGCCTTAGGGAAAGAGATGGAATACATACATTGATAAGATATGACGAATGACAGCCACTAGGCGATTCAGTTGAAAACCCAATTGCAAATCGACCATAGTGGCAAATAAAACACACGAGATACTGTATTAACATTAAGAAATGCTGTCGAGATATATTCAACTCTAATATTTTGATTTATAAGACCGCTGAAATTCGAACTTTTTCCACAAATTCTGATTGTCAAGAAAAAGTCAGAGAATGGTTACCGTTTCAGAGTTTTATATCCATTCAATACCGTAAAAATATAACATTTTCTACTATTGTCGTCAAAGGATCCTAAAATATAAATTCTGAAATCATCGCAAATGAATTCACACTTGGAATTTAATTTCCCGTCAAAATGGTACAAACGCTGCAAGGATTGACGCTCGGTGTATGTCAAAATGACGCTACATCTCACGTCTCATTGTCTGGTTTGGATCTGACTTGTAAAATGTGCCGCCATTGATAGTTGAAGCGCACGTGCATAACATATTTGGATCGAAATTGTACCATTTCCTAGTAATGGTGACATTCGATGCAAATCAAATACCACGTGACCTCCATTACACGCATATATAGCTCATGGTTTGGATCTATCTGACGTCGGAATGCATAAGAGGCGTGTCACAGCGCTTGCAACAGAGAAATGACGGCAATGGTGAACGTTGAAGGTTTCCTCTGGGCAAAAAGAGCCTAGTATCCCCCTGAACTAAATCTGACAACGATCGAGTGAAAACCTACTCCGATGTTTCTCATTTATTTTTTGGAATGAACAATTTATTTATTTGTGATATATCATAACCAGAAATTGGAACAGTGTTAATCTCGAACAAATTTGTATCTTGATCCCTTGATATCAAAACTTGTCCTGAAGGTTTGACAAGATTTGATAATATCAACGCATGTACAAAGATAGCATCGATTTCACGAAATGATAAGACTGATAATGAAAATCCTTGAAGCCAAAGAAATTATATTATTAAGTTGAAATTCCGAGGCTGTGATTTGAATCGATGTATCTTTGAGCGAAAACAGCAAATAACGGGTTTCGCCTTTGAATGTTAGAAAATATGTGGTGAAAGTCCTTGGTAAAAATTGGATAACGTTTGGAGGTTAGAAAAACACAGGATTGTTGTCTTGAATGAAAATTGGACATTGTTTGGAGGTTAGACAGATATTGGGTTTCTTTCTTTGGCGAAAAGTCGGCAGGGCTTAAAGGTTAGAACAATATAATATTGCCATCGTCTCCTCGGGAAAAAAGGACAAGTGTTGTTCATTTAGTTCATGAGAGACCAACCCGTCTGAATTTCAGATGCTCTTTTCCAGAATTAACATTAGTCAGAGTGTGGAGGGAAACTGGTTATAACAGTTGTCTAGTGACAGCCAGTCACATCAGTGGATCAATTTCGCTTCTAAACTAGAAGGTTTTTGGAACGAAAAATATGTCCGTCACCCTTAAAGACAAATGCCCAATGTCTTTGTTACAAGAATAATTTGTCAAACAAACAGTCATACAACATTTGGGGAACTTACAGGACAAAACCAATAAGCTAAAAACACATTTCAGAAAATCGTCCAAAAGTTCTGCCTCGGACATAGCCGAGAAATCTTGGCTCTGCCGAATTTTTTTTTCCGTGTTCGTCATCTTGGCTCTGCCGAATTTTTTTTTCCGTGTTCGTCATAGCCAAGATCACTTCCATAGTAAAAAAGGGATATATGTTAAGGAGACGCGCCGAAAATATCGGCGGTGCAAATTTCACAACAAATAAGCAAAGAATAAAATATTTACCACTGAATTCCGATAGCATAGACCACGAAGAAGGAGTTTGTCAAACTTAGGCCGCTGTAAAGTGACTAAAGATATATGATTGAAGTATTTCTACGACGCCCCGCACAGTTTAACTGGTCGTTTAAATGTTTTACTATGGCGGTTACGTCAGGTTGAAAGCCAGTGGACTTCGAAACAAATATTGACTGCATAAGGGAAAGTTTACCACTTTACAGCGGCGTAAGTTTGACAAACTCCTTCTTCGTGGTCTATACTATCGGAATGCAGTGGTAAATATTTTATTCTTTGCTTATTTGTTGTGAAAGTTGCGCCGCCGATTTTTTCGGCGGGTCTCCTTAACTTGTATCCCTTTTTTATTATGGAAGTGATCTTGGCTTTGACGAACACGGAAAAAAAAATTCGGCAGAGCCAAGATTTCTCGGCTACCTCGGACAAGGAACCAGCAAAGAAAATATGTGAAGCAGAGGCTATAACGAACAACGGACAGATGTACAGGCTGTAAAAGTTGACAAATAGGTCCACGCCAATAAGTTATAAATAAAATTTTGTACAAGTCCGAAAAAGAGATTCTTTAGATATTTTAAAACAATCAACAACCAATGGAAATAACTGAATTTGAGACTAGCGGAAGAACGGACAGACGTACAGAAAACAAAACTTAATTGATTACAAAAGAGCCCACCAACACGCTATAAAAATCATACAATTTTACCAAGCCCTACATGACGACGGAATACGGACAGCATTAACAAAGTATGCTCCTCTATCAACTCAACTGAATATGTGTTTCTTTGTTGAAATGTTGACAGTAACAGATTTGCAATGTTTTTCTAATGGAAGATACCATGTTGTTTAAGAATCTAACACAGCTCATGTTTTAAGAAATTTGACTTATTGACAATATTTTCCAAGAAAAAGCATGGCGAATGCTGATCGGTTGGTTGTTTTAGCTTGTTGGTGCGTCCATTTGTATGAATGAACACAGTAATCGTGTGAAGTACATTTGTATCATCAACAAAATCCACTTTCACACCTACTTATATTAGTGAAATGATGAATATAATTGGAATGTCCAATGTATCCCTTGGGATTTCCGATCGGAAAATATCAACTATCTACCATTGAACACTAAAACACACGGTCACAGGGATAATATTCTGACTAAAATAACCATAAAGACAAGCTTCAAATTGTGTTGAAAAGAGAGCTTTAATCGTCCCATCAGTATTAATTGATTGGGTGTTAAAATGTACTTTATATACCTAATCAATTAATGACGATGGAACGATTAAAGGCTGTAGTAAGGTCCAAATGAGATACCCGTGTTTAAATACCCTTCATACCCAGACAATTGATAGTGATGGAATGATTACAGACTCACACAGGGACATACATCGATAGAGCTACTTTACCTGACGTGGGATGGTTGCCAGTTACCACCGGAAGGTCATGGGTTTCGCCCGGGCATAGAACCTGGTTTTCTTCCACAATAAAACTGGCGACGCCGCCATATAAGTGAAATAATCTTCAGCACGGCGTAACACCCCAAACAACCAATTGATCAATCAACTATTTCCTGACTATCAATGCTTTTGTTTGCTTATTTCGAAACGATATTAATTTGCAGTCACACAAATGAAAGTTAGAATATCAAAAACATAGATCCATTAGCAGAAAAGAGTTAATTTATGTCAATGTGACCAAGATAAATAGAATAATATATAGTATTGTCTATTAATTATTTCTTTGTATTTGTTTTATAATTTTCATCCTAACAAGCCCGATGAAGTTTCAATATTTAGATCGCATTGTCTCAAAAATATATATGCAGAAATGTATTACCCATGTAGTAGAAATGGAAACGTATCGGAATTATTGTCTATTTGGGATGTCTTTGTACAATGTATTTGTTTTTTTTAAAATAATTTTCAGGATGACAAGACTGATGAAGTTTTAAATATTAAGATATTGTTGTCTCAGGAATTGTCTTTGCCGTATATAATCGCAGAAACGCATCTTTCAGCAGGAAAAATCGAAAAGTATCCCAATAACTGTTTGATGAACATAAAAAAAACTGTCAATTAAAATTTCGCTTCTGCCAAGTTTGTAACTAAGTCCAGCAACGGGAAATATATGTGTATACCATAAGGACCTTCCATATTAAATGTAAGCTTAAATGTTCATTCTTCTTAAGTTCGATTTCTGATCATTCGTACATTAGAAAGAAGATTGACTGCGCACCATGAGTTTAAAAGTTGTACACATACAAATGACAGGTAGATTTTGAGAAGTCAAATAAGAGGAAATATCAAGAAATCCAAACAGGAGATTTTTTGACAGATAATTTGTCAACCAAAAGTAATTCCGCCTTTACCTGCGGATTGAATAAGGAAATAACATATAAATAACTAGCGATATTTTTTAAAACCATCAAAGTTTAAATTTACGAAATAATACTGCGTTCAATAACAGCTAGTTGGAATATAAAATAGCCTACCAGATCCCAATCCGTCTACAAGGCGTCTGATATCTCTTCAGGATTACACGATCCAGTCCCGTCGAGAACACGTTCTCAGCAGAAACTATTACGTTTTGCTGTCGCTCGTCGATAAGGTATTGATGAACCCGCCTTGTCAATACGTGACGTATTTGCCCACGCCGGAAATAAGACATGATCATTCTGTCATGCGTGTCATTGCAGGAACAGTCATCTTGATGCTCGATTAATTCTGTACGGAAGTTATGCTTGACGGACAACTCCCAAGAGGGATGCAACTACCTGACATGTAATTTGACGCCTCTCAGACAATCCGGATGGTTTGGCTGACGGTGTAAAAGCGATTAGGTCTTGTTACACGGCTCATTACTCTACGGCGGTACGAGCTGCCAGATATTAAGAAAATTTGGTTAACACAGAATTAGCTAATTGTTAATTATTTTATAAATAAGTGTAGAATAAGAGCGTTCCGTTGATATCAATGTTGGAGATATAATTTAAGGTAGTTTCCATGAGTAATACAACGGCTAAATTGTACGGTACCCATACTTCCTGGCTATTTGATTTTGTCGTTTATTGGCACACACCTACGGTTCGTATCGGTCACATGTGTTTTACTTATATGGCGGCGTTGTCAGGTTTAGTGAGGGAGGAATTGATGTCAAAAAACGAATTTTTTAAATGGGCATGATTTCGAAATAGTCCTTAACCCAACGATTGATTGATTGATGTTTCACGCCGCACTCAAGATTATTTTCACTTATATGGCGAAGTACCTGGCAACTCTTCCACATACGGTGACCGAGTGAACAATCAAATTTATTTGGTCTGAAAGTGATTGGAACCCGCGCCGCATCGATGGAATGTCTGTGTGGGACTGAGGGGCGGTCCCTGAATGAACTAGAGTGTTGAAATGCTCTGCCACAGGCACATCATGTGGAAGTCTAATACCAGATAAATGGTTGGCGGCTCTTTGTCAAAGATATCATAGATGGTCTCAAGTTTTCATCGGTAGGGATATAAAGTGTAATGTTTGGTTATATCCCTTAGCGAAGATTGGTACATGAGGACTGGCTGTCTGCATGGGTGTTTTCACATCAGCATACACATTACATTTGAGCGTCACAAGTTTCTTAACAACACAGATAAATAACCATGGGCTGCTCAGATGTCATGCCAGTTTACTTATTTTTATTCAGAAAAAATATACTCTTCTAAGCGCTAAGGGCTTCTAACAATCGGATTTTTCCGTAAGGATTTCCGATTGCCTAACGAGTACGAAGTTTTTTTTAAAGTTTTTTTTTAAACATTCACTGAGTCTTTGGCTGTACGAACTGTTGTTTTTGAAAAGTATAAAACAGATGTCATAAAGCGGGGAAATCGATTAAAGCTTTTAAATTTCACTCTTCAGAAAATACGCAGATAATTCCATAACTTTATTTGAACGAAAGCATGTCAACAGGATTGCAGCTCATGCAACTTTTAAATGCTTCAATCCTTTTAACATTTTTCAACGGGGACAGATCGTTTATCGATTTAGCTGATGAAAAAAAAATATACATGTTTACTACACGACAGACACTAGAGGGCTATAGTTTGAAGTCCTCGTCAATAGCTACACGCCATCTTGATTCTAAACATCTGCGATTGCCATATGTTGTATACGTTGTATCTCGTTGTTTCAACGTATTTTCTGTTGATGGATTAGTAGGTTTGAAGGCCTATTGATTTGTACTCAGCTCGGATGAGCTTTTAACATTATCATTAATAAATGAAATCGCCAATAATGTTAAATGGACTATACAAACTTTCACCGCTCCCCAAATTAGTGAACTGCAGCGTAAAGGCTATATTTATCCCAAACCACCAACACCGAGTCTATGTGAAGTGACATAATCATTCATAATCTAGTACTTTTTCTTTGATATGTTATATGAATAATTACTTATGGATAACAACTTTTTGGGTTTATTGTTTTATTTGCTTAAAGTGGCATGAGCTGCCAAAACTCACACTTTTTTCATAATTTCTGATCGACACATCAGTAAAAGGCTTTGGAGGCCATCGAACAACTAAATGATTGGCGTGGAATGAGGAAAATCCATACATTATGTGGCTTGTACGAACCGAAAACGTGTTAGAAAAGTAAACAAAATTTAAATAACCAGGACGACTATTCATTCTTTCTAAGCCAAAGTAGGTTCAAAACAATACTTTATCGTACATTTTTGAGACTAGAAGCACTAAAAAGCTTCTGAATTATAGGTCTTGAGAAAAATAGCGAATAATTTCAACATTCCGTTTTTACGTCAAAATATCAACATTTTGGCAGCTCATGCCACTTTAAGTAATTCTTCACCTTATGCCATGTATCTTCAGTCAATGAGACTAATTTTCCTTTTTTAAGCTGTGTAAAGTCGTTCATTGGAGAATGGCTTTCATTTCAAAGTCAAAACAATGAAATAGGATATTGTAATACCCACAGAAGAGTTCATATATTATTATTATTATTAAAATTATTATTATTATTATTATTTTCTTCCTCTGTGTACATTCTATCAATTAAATATCATGTTTAAAACACGCCGATGGAACAACCATTGCATCTGAAAAGAAATATGAACGATTGTAAAGCGAGAGATTGAACAAGCAACGTACACTTTAAATTGATTGATTGAATGATGTTTTACGCCGGACTCAAGATTATTTCACTTTAAAAGGACATACCGTTTGTAATGTTTTTTTCAATGTAGTTTAGATTATTAAAAACAATAAAAAGTAATAACTCTTGGATGAAGGATCACAAGTTTTTCTCTCGAAACAAAAACGCATCTGGACCAAGTAGACATCTTGGATTGGTCCATTTCCGAAAGGCAAACGAATTTAAATTTGCAGATTTCAGTCAATATCTTTGGGCATTGTTTAGTGGGACTTCTCATAAGCTGGGAATACTTTCGGGGGTAAAGATGTGACTCAATGAAGTAATAGTTTGTGTAAAAAATATTCGGAAGTTGAAGATTAAATAAAAATAGCGGATAGAGCTGTCTGACATGGGGGTGATTTGGTCCTTGTGTCGTCTGCATCCCTATCCTGAGATTTCTTCCTTATTGGTCAATCCAGATTTGTGCTGCATGGAAAACAGTGGAAGGAACATTAAATATACGCGATAATTATTACTAGTAAGAGATTATCATTATCAATCCAAGCTTTGATTGTAACATCAGTACTGTTTCATTAGAAAAAGAATTAACTAGTTGACCAATGCTTTGTTATTATTAAAGTGGCATGAGCTGCCAAAGTGTTGATATTTTGACATAAGAACAGAATGTTTCAATTATCTGTTATTTTTCTCAAGACGTATTTTTCATAAGCTTTTAGCGAAAAAGAGTATTTTGATCCTAATACAAGAGACGAATAGTGGACAGCTAAGAAAATCTGTAAAGCGCACTTCGCACAGATACATACGAAATGAAAATATAATATTTAGCATATAAAATAACAAAGTTAATCAACAACTCATCATGATTAATTCTGCAGACAAACATAATCAATATTTTCATTCGATAAAGTAATTGTTATCGATGGTCAACAATGATGATGTTACCTAGCCATTAAGTGCCAATAATTGATCAAATTACCACAGGTACATGTGAAATAGTGTCCGATGTAATCACTTACGTGACATAGGTCACAAAAAGAAGATTCTAAAATCTCATACTTGCGAAGTAATTGTTTTGTTGGATAAATGTTATATACAATGTTATACTGCATTTGTAACACTTTATTCCAGCTGGAGTCTTAAGGCTTTTCGAAGAGTTACCCCCCTTTGACCATATTTTCTTTCTCGTGCAGCTGACTTTCTCGTACATTGACTTTGATAACGATGTAAGAACTACATCGAAGCGTCATCACCCAATAAACCATAAGTAATTCTTCACCTTATCACAAAAAGCTTACTTGAAATACCCTGTTTTAGTAAGCAAAAGGCACTTTAAGGGACTTGTTCCGCTGCCAAAAAAATGATCTTGTCCTGCGCGTTAAATAATTATGCTAGTTTGAATATTTTTGAGGCGTAATTCCTTACGTATGGTTTATAAAGACGCCACATTAGTACAGCGGCATCGCGGGCCAAATGCAACATGCATAATGTAGACTATTGGTAATAATGGATTACGATCAGCCACGCCTTTTTTATCCGCGGCCAACGCGTCACGTGTTCAGTTAGACCGGAATATGATCTCGCCCAGGCCTTTGATTTTCGCGTTCAGGATGCCAGGCTCTTTGGTTTCAGTTTATCGCTATGTTTGGCGGGTTTGAGGCAATCGTCTAGATGGCCGCCAAGGAAATCCGGTCCTACCCTGCCCCAAGGGTATCAGATAATGAGCGCTATAACCTTTGGGCAGTAGTAAATAAAATATTAAACCGCGAAAAAAAATTTCCCGAGGCGACTTTGGTTCAACCATAGGATCTCTATGAAAGAAAACGTCATGCCGTTTGATTAGAACTTATACAGTTAAACAATTGTTTCTCCCTACTCGTTCAGTAGTCAATTATTGATTGTCAATTTATTTTTATCTTAATTGTCTCTATCTATCGGTTAAATACTATATGCCTGAATAATAAAATTAATTGGCATAGCTTTATGTGAAAGCTTTAGTTTAATTTCATATGGTTTTATAGCTTTTTTACGGTTAAGCCTGTGCGAGTGCACAACCGTTTATTTATACAGATCACTGCAGCAATTTAGAAAGGCACTCGGAACTCCCTTCGGCTATCTTCGCTTCCTACCGGACGGCTTTGACACGCACGTAAATCCCCGAAGTTTCAGAGTGTTAGAATTGTCTCCCTTGCAGTGTCAACAAACGGTAGGATTTTACGTCAATTGAGCTGGATTCATTGATGGTTTGCTCCGCACTCGTACTTTTGTTTAGATAATCCCAAGGTAAAAGTCAACAATTCCCCATCCCATTAAACTTGGAAAACAGGATATCGCCACTATTGGTTGTCCCATTATACTCCCTAAGCCCGTGTGTTTTAGTGTTCATATATAGGCCTACTATAATACAATTATCTTCCAGGTTGGTTGGTTGGTTGTTTTAGCTTATTGGCGCGTCCATTCGTATGAATGATGTTCGCCATACTAATGAGTAATTATTACCTTGAGCGATTAAAGTGGCATGAGCTGCCAAAATGTTGATATTTTGACGTTGAAACAGAATGTTGAAATTATCGTTTATTTTTCCCAAGACGTATGATTCAAAAGCTTTTTAGTGCTTCAAGTCTCGATAATGTACGATAAAGTAATGTTTTGAACTAACTTTGGCTTATAATGAATGAATGGTCGTCCCGGTTATTTAAATTTTGTTTACATTTCGAACACTATTCCGGTTCGTATAGGCCACCTACTGTATAGATTTTCCTCATTCCAACGCCAATCGTTTAGTTTTTCGATGGTCTTCAAAGCCTCTTAATATCATGACGATTAGAAATTATTAAAAAGTTTGAATTTCGGCAGCTCATGCCACTTTAAGAAAACTGTGATGTTCGAAGACAATATAACAATATATTGAATGTCTCTTATATTCCAGGTGGCGCATCTGAAAACTCAAAGGCTGAATTAAAAGACGAGTTGACAGGATTGGTTGACGTTTTACTCGGCACTAATGGACGTATCACTTATATGGTGGCGGAGACGTTTTGAGGTTAAGTGGGGGAGGGAACCGAGCTTTTTGTCCGCAGAAAACCTCCGACCTTCAGCGAGTACCCAGTTGACAGGAATAAAGATAGGCCTACAGCTGCTAATCTTTTAGTATTTCCTCAATGGAATAGCATTTAAAAGTAACATTTTTGTTGTTAAAGGCACAGTCGACGCGAAAATCCAGAATACTATTCACATAAAACACAGTGGGTCATTTTCTGTATTTATCCCAGACAGAACATGTTAGGAGCTTTTTTAAAACAAAGATTGAGTGTTTTGGCATCATTAAGTATTTTTTATTTGAGATTGAAAATAAGATGTATCAGGTACCCGCACTGTACAATGTTAACAATGTTAATGTTTTAAACAGTGTGAGCGATATGACGGTATGATTTCACGTACAGTGTCTAAGAAATACTGGGTCCGGTTTGAGAGACTTGAACAGGCTGCCGATGCATTTTAGAGTGTAAACCACAAACGAAAAGGCCTGAAATGAAGGAATTCAGCATTTAAGTTAAGCGACACTGATCGTTGTTGTTGTAATCGGGCTTTTTCACGTATGTTGTCACCCCTGGAGATACATAATAATCCTAACTAAATGTTTAATTTTAGACGCGAATCTCCTGTGTCAGAAAGGTTATGGCGGCGAGTGGGCCTTTATGCAATGGGAATTAAGAAATGTCCATCTCAGAGGGGGGCGCAAACAGACTCTACAACAACACACACAACATAAATTGATGATCGCTCTTCCATCAGTCGGATCATACTACTTCTACGTCGTATCGGCAACTCGCGCTATAGATATTCTTTATTCCATTTAATAGCATTAAATACAAATTACACAGGTAAACTTTCATTACCACAACAAAACACAGAAAGGAATTTCCAACTAAAACTCAATATCCATCGGTCTGTGGAAACTGGGAAAGTTACCTGGTCATTTGGAAGTCTCCGCTTAATATCACGCAGTTCAACAGTTTTCTTTTTAGTCGCTCTCGCCATTTCTCTTTAAAAAGAGTGTAAGTTTTCCTGACAATCTGAGTTCAGGAAAAAATCCAAAATTTGGCATCACAATTCTTCTGTGCGCCGTGTACTCAATGAGGAGAAGGGGGAGGGGGCACTGTTGAAATAATCTATTTATAAAAAATAATAATTAAAAGACACCCCCCCCCTCCCAACATAGCCAAAACACAAAAACTAAACATTTAGGATAAGAGTACAATAAAACGATGACTGAAAGTCGATACATCGTTTGAATGGCTCTTGAGGGATTTGCGGATTGATTTGATCTAAAGCTGTTTTAAACGGCATAGTGCAGCAGTCAATCCTATCTAGTCAAATTCTATCTATTTGCAGAGTGTCCTCAGGCAAAAGGCCAAAGCTTACCCATTATGATCCGGTGAATAATTCACAAGCATCAATCTATAAGCATTTCATCTCTAAGTAATAAATAATTCCTGGATTAATGGACAATCCCAAAGAGACTGCAAACAATACGTCGATTGGCACGTGCTCTATCAGAAAATAGCCAATGAATTTTAGAGCACTTCACCTTTGGCGTCGGTCAATGGGTTATGACACGTGCACAGACGGGTAAATGTTAACTTGGAAGTCAAGCTGTATTGGTCCAATGTCCAGTTTACGGTAACATATAGTTGGGTCCAAAATCCCGAAATATTGAAACAAAAGGCATCACAACCGAATTGAATACTAATGACGTCACTAAAAATTATGGGATTTGACAGGGTATTGTTTTGAAGTGAAAAGCGAAACTCATAAATGCGCGCCTAATCGTTTTAGTGCGGAATAGTTTCCTCAAGCCATGTTCCATCTTTTTAACCCGATGACGTCATAAGGCAATCGATCTATTAATTGGGATAGGGTTACCCGTGTAATACACTATACTAAAAGTTCACCAGTGAAGGGATCCTGGAAAAGGGTTTTCTTAAAATGGCTGCTAAAACATCTGGGACCTGTTTCTCAAAACATTTACGTCCGACGTAAGTCCAATGCAAGGTCTGTCATGGTAACATACACCTTCAGCATTATGTTACGAACAGGCGCAAAGTTACGACGGGCGTAAGTTTGTTGAGAAATAGAACCAGACTGATGGGAAATGCTATAGATAATGTACAGCTATATTTCACTGACTTTGGGGTCAAGGAAATCCAATATGACGTTATACAAAAAACATTTTTCATGTCAATTTGCCAGTCGGGTCATCGGGACAGTGGGCGGAGCGATAGTCTCTCAGTCAGATACAGACCAATTGATTCGATTTCTCCACAACCCACTTAGTTCAAACATGGATTGAAAAATTTCGTAGTGGATTTTTTACTCGATAACCTCATGTTAGATTACAGCGGTTTCCTTCCGCAAAAAAGTCCGATTCCCTGTTCCCACTAAACCTGGCAACACCTACATAGTAGAGACAGAAAAAATTGTTCTTTCTATTGTTATATGTCATAGCTCGCTTGATAAAAGAATGGTTGCAAGTGATGCTGGAGAAATTTTGAATTCTCATTTATTCCGACTATCTAGAGAATCTTAGGTTTGAAATACCTTGAAAAACTTTATGTTTGACGTTGAAATAGAAAATATTTGTAAATCCGGTAACCAGGGAGAACCACAGATGTGTGTTGGTGGTGATTAAATGTATGGGCGCGTGCCAGCAGCAAACGAAAATACACAGTTTTCATTCTTAGATCCTCCCCTAATGTATTGTCACTCATTATCTGACAATGCCGTTGATGTTCACGTTATTTCTAAATAAACATAAATTACTTTTAAGCTCTGTTTGATAATTGTGGAGTTATAATTTTGAAATACTGTACAATATGGAACTGGTGCATGTAATTCATTATTATTTTTGACGGTTTTGCTGATTCATTTATTCTTTAAAGTGGCATGAGCTGTCAAAATGCACACTTTTTTCATAATTTCTGATCGTCACGACAGTAAGAGGCTTTGAAGGTCATCGAAAAACTGACTGATTGGCGTTGGAATGAGGAAAATCTATACAGCAGGTGGCCAATACGAACCGGAAAAGTAAACAAAATTTACATAACCGGGACGACCATTCATTCATTTATAGCTTAAGTTAGTTCAAAACAATACTTCATCGTACATTCTCGAGACTAGAAGCACTAAAAAGCTTCTGAAATATACGTCCTGAGAAAATAACCTATAATTTCAACATTCTGTTCTTGCGTCAAAATATCAACATTTTGGCAGCTCATGCCACTTTAATGATAATAAGTTCCGTATATGTTTCGAATCCGAGAACTGTCACTAGTGTAAGCTATGGTGCTGAAAAAAGGAAAGAAAATGGTTTAGATTTTAGATTGATTCCACGCCTCCTTAATTGAAACATAACGTATGGCCGATATCGGCCCACGCTTGCACTTTGTGAAAGTAAAATCACTTTTGAGTGCAAATACAGCTTTTCTTGCATATTGAAAGCCTAATACAGACTCTAAATTCAAATTTAAGTTTTTAATTTTCAGGCCAATTTAAAGTGGCATGAGCTGCCAAAATTCACACTTTTTTCATAATTTCTGATCGTCACAACAGTACGAGGCTTTGAAGGCCATCTAAAATGGTTGTCGTTGGAATGAGGAAAATCCATACAGTATGTGGCCTATACGAACCGGAATAGTGTTCGAAAAGTAAACAAAATTTAAATAACCGGGACGACCATTCATTCATTCTAAACCAAAGTCAGTTCAAAACAATACTTTATCGTACATTTTCGAGACTAGAAGCACTAAAAAGCTTCTGAATTATACGTCTTGAGAAAAATAGCCAATAATATCAACATTCTGTTTTAACGTCAAAATACCAACATTTTGGCAGCTCATGCCACTTTAATATTCATTTGTTCTATTAATTTCCTTATGATTCATCTTTAAATAAAACAGAGCGTTGGGACCGTTATCTTCACAAGGATGGTTTAATTGCATTAGAACTGCTCAAGAGACGGGGATTCATGCCAATTACCTAACATAATTTCTTAGAATTTGATAATAGGTCGTCATTTACAAGAAATGATCGGCGATACTATCTCCAGTTACCGGTAGCCTTATCAATTACGGAATTATGTGACATCACAGTTTTCTCCGCGTTTAAGACAGATAAGACAGTCTTTGGATACATCATGATTGGGGAAGACGTTGCCTATCGGTTTTACTGAGATTCCGTTGTACGCGTAACTGACTTCACCAATCTACGTCAATCCTTTAGGTACTTCAAACGCTCACCTTCTCTTCCTTAGACTTTAGGGACACATTGCGAATGTTGGCAGCTCATACCCCTTTAATGATGAAACTCAATCAACAATATATGGAATTCACCTAAACCGTTAAACTAAAATCCAAGCACATTGTTTTCTCATTTCTTAAGAAAGCTTTAGAATGGATTCAATATTTATTTGTTTTATAACATTTTCTCATCAATCGTCATCAGATAAACAATTAAGTACAATAGAGAACTGAAACCAGTACCACCACTAGGATGTTTTTAATTATATTAATATCCAGGGGAACGTGCTCTCGAAACAGCCTTTCTTTTAATTAGATAACACAATTTCTTTTAGTTTGATGAATGGTATCCTCCACAAGATATAAAGAATGGAGTATTCGTAAATAGCGTCATCAATTAGGGAATTATGGGTAGAGCTGTTTGGCAGCTTTATCAACTACTTGAGAAGTTATCTAACAATCAGTTGAACAAAAAAAAAAGAGTTTTTCTATAATGTTTTAAATTGATCATTGACATAAATAGTCTTTTTCGTCACGAAGAGGGGGAGAGAGAAATGCTCTTGTGGATACAGATACAAAGGTTTTGAAAAAAAAAACACATTCAATATAAAGATGGAAGATTTCTTCAGTATTGACCGATGCGCTTATTTAGCCATTTTCCTAAGAAAGGGACACAAGCTTTGAGCGTTTATTGGAAAAGAAAATTCAATCACTCTTATAAAGCACAAACTTACTTTTTGTTCAAAGTGACATGAGCTGCCAAAATTCACACTTTTTCATAATTTCTGATCGTCACGACAGTAAGAGGCCTTGAAGGCCATCGAAAAACTAAATGATTGGCGTTGGAATGAGGAAAATCCATACAGTACGTGGCCTGTACGAACTGAAAACGTGTTAGAAAAGTAAAAAAACTTTAAATAACCATTCATTCTTTCTAAGCTAATGTTAGTTCAAAACAATACTTTATCGTACATTTTCGAGACTAGAAGCACTAAAAAGCTTCTGAATTATACGTCTTGAGAAAAATAGCCAATAATTTTAACATTCTGTTTTAACCTCAAAATATACTCTCCCAAAAAAGAAACGCAACATCCAATTTTTCTTTTCAAACATGAATTTTTCCAAAAATGTGCGTGATTGACACATGACAACAGAATTATGTTATAATGTAAATGTCCGATAATTGAATTTAAGCCCCTGATAGTGGCTGTTGATCACTCGTGACTTTCGGGTAAGCCTTTGTGTAACACTACACGAGGAAGGTGTAGGGAAAAACGTAGGGCAGTTGCACGTGCTAATCACGTCTTATCTTTATGCGGGTTTAATGGGTATAAAAGACACATAATCGTTCAATTGAATTCCGTCGTTAATTTGTTTCACGGAGTTGCTACAATATGCCAAGACTAGACGCAGCTACCCGGAACGTCGTCATTGGTCGTCTCCTGGCCGGCGAATCACCGAATACAGTCGCTAGACTTTATAATGTTCACCGGAGCACGATTTCCAGACTGTTGCAACGGCACCAGCAATCCGGTTCAACAGCTGATCGTCAACGTTCTGGCCGACCTAGGAGAACATCAGCAGCCCAAGACGCCAGCATCGACTTGCAAGGGTTCGATGGTGCAACAGGTTAAGGGACTGGAATCTGCCAAACTGGAGGCGAGTCTGGTTCAGCGATGAATCAAGATTCCAGCTGCAGAGAAGAGTTGGTCGTACACGAGTTTACAGACGCGGGAATGAGAGGTTCGCAAGGAACTGCGTCCCTGAGGTCGACAATTTCGGTGGAGGAAGTGTGATGGTGTGTGTTGCCATATCCTGTGCCCGAAAAACTCAACTGGTGCACATTTCCGGTAACCTTAACGCCGTTCGATACACAGATGAGGATTTGACACCACATATGCTGCCCGTAATGGACCTCCGTAGGGAAATTTTTCAGCACAACAACGCTCGGCCGCGCACAGCTCGTGCTACTGTTATATTTCTAGCCAACCAGAACGTAACACTGCTCCCCTGGCCGTCCAAATCACCAGATTTGAAACCAATAGAACATTTGTGGGATGATTTGGATAGACGCGTGGGCAGTCGTCATCCAGCGCCGCAAACTCTGCAAGAACTACAGCAGGCTCTTGAGCAAGAATGGAGGAGAATTCCGCAAAACCGTATTCGTCGTTTGATTGTGTCTATGCCGAGACGGGTCCGTGCTGTGTTACAGGTTAATGGTGGGCACAACAGATATTGACGTTGCAGTGACGTCATCTTAGCGCTATGAAATTTAATGTGATAAATTTTTACATGTGAATGAACAACCAGTCTGCCAAATTTCAGTGTAATGTGATGCGTATTTCTGTATTAAAAATGATGTTGAAATTTCATATTTTGAAGAACAAAAATTGGATGTTGCGTTTCTTTTTTGGGAGAGTATATCAACATTTCGGCAGCTGATGCCACTTTAAACATGTAGTTTATTGCGAAAAGAAAATTTAACCACTCATACAAAACACAAACCCATTTGAAGCGTGTTAACAAGAATACATAGGTTACCGCCCGTTTCCTTTAACAAGTCGGAAATTTGGGAGCGGATTAAAATCATTTAAAAGAGAAATCTATTTTTTCTCTAGTTCATATTGTGTAAGTACGGAAGCGTAATAGCGTCAAGTGAAAAAATTCTTTGTAATTCGGAGTTAAGATTTCCTAATTTAGAGCGCCTAATTCGGAGTTACTAAATCCAAATTAGCCAGTAATTCGGAGTTACAAAATCAGAATTAGCTAATTGGGACATAGTAGCTCCCATTGGGAGTTAGTGTTTCAAATTTAGGGGTAATAACTCTGAATTATAAAAAAATCACCTGGCCGTAATACACGTTTGTAACAACCCAAGTTTGACACAGGATTAAAATTTGGAGTTGTTATTAATGTTATTAATGTGCTTCTTCGTGTTAAATGCCATGAGGACCATTTTCCAACAAAATGACCGATATTGCGATTGAGGTGAGGTCAAACATCATCGGGAGAGGGCTGGGCGTTTTGTATCACGTTTTGTCACTCCCGATCACATCATACAACCATTGGTCCAAGTTCGCCTTTAGACTATTTCGGTTTAGAAGATATTTCTCACCCAGTGGTTTGAATGGTATTGAATTTACGTATTTTCTTTGTTACAGGGGCTGTGACACGCATCTATGGCGTTGCGTTAAATACAACATGAGCACGATTTCAACGTCCGTTTGACTAAAATCTCAATATAGCTTCAGTTTGCCATCATCAAGGCTGCTGTTATTCTTCAGCCGAAAGGGGCTATTGCTGATTATTAACTTTCCACAGCCACTGACATTTCACCTCACGAATTTGAATAAGTTTTGACGTGATGGAAAACGGTCCTTATGTCATTCCACAGAGAGAAACAGCTTCCAAACTTGCGGCTTATTAAAGACACTGACAATAATGTAAAAATCATGAATTATGATACTGTGAATTTTTATCCGTTTAATACGGTGGGCAAATTCAGTCAGCGATAACCACACGAGTGTAATAGTATAGCCGGACTTGTAACGGATACTTATTGGTTAGTAGTGTCCCTAAGTCGTTGTAGTTTATCGAGTTATCACGAATCTATAAAACTGATTTTGATTGTGATTGTCTAATGTTATTATAGATCATACCTACTCAGTCATCGTTGAAGTACAAACTATTACTGATTTCCATCTGCTCGTAGTTATTTATTAATATAGCTACATACAGTCCATTGACACATTATGTATTTCAACAGCATGTATATCAACAGTCCATCAATAATGACTAAGTGTTTATTTATAAGGGCAGTCCATCTGGGACTGGAAACCTGGCATCTCTCATTTGGGCTCTCGGTCACGAGGGTTTGGAGTTCTGTGGGCTGTTTCTCAATGTCCATCGTAACTTTGAACCTGATCGTAACGTAATGTTGAAGGTATATGTTGCCATGACAACTAGGCCTCGCAGTGGACTTACGTCGGCGGTAAATGTTTTGAGCAACAGGCTTCTGATCAAAGGATTTTGTGTTGCAAAAAGACTACAGACCAAGATGCTTGTTAAAATCATTGTTATCGTTCTGGTTAAGTTTTCATCGAGTTTCAGAGTAAAGGATGCTAGAATTATAGGATTAAAAAAAACACATCATTTTGTCGTATTCTGTTATGGGCGGTAACATGGAGTATTTGAAAGGGCGAACATAAAACAAGAGTATGGTCTCGTATAACCTTTACTCACCATACCTGCTGGTACAGTTGGCTTATGATCAGTAGGGACTTGAAAACAATATAACCAATTGGCGAAAAGATTTCGCAGTTTCTGTACAGAATTGTAATACAAATCAGACTAAATCTAACCGTCGTGACCTCTTTTAATCTGACAATATAGTTCAATGGATCGATGCACCATTTTCTAGTAGGTATCTGTTGACAAACAAGCATATTTAAGTACTCTCGGCTGTGGCTCAAGCGGGGTGCCAGCCATTTTGGTCCACCTATAAACTTCGCTTTCAGTCTCAATATAGAATAAACTTACCCGGTCATTATAACATCTCTCTTTAAAACCAAATTAAAACAATATTTACTCTCCTAGTAAACCATAGCACTGTTATTATATACTAAAGGTACATGTACATACGTTCTTCCAAAAAGCATCTCATCTAATTTCCGCCATTTTATATTATAATTTACTGTTAAAAACCTCACAAATTTTGGGACAGAACAAGTTCCTTGGAACTTTATTCCCGCCAATGTATACACCAAAGGAAACCATGTATTTAATGTTAATTTTTATGGTGAATAAATGAAATGAAATGAAATTGGGAATAGAGTAAATTATTAAACATTGTACATTGTCATATGATTGTGGGACGTCCGGCTATAAGCTTACCCAAACAAAACATGTGACATACTCGTAACTTGTTGAGTGTTCTTTTAAGCTGCCAAAATGTTGATATTTTGAAGCAAAAACAGAATGTTGAAATTATGGACTATTTTTCTCAATGCGTATAATTCAGAATCTTATTAGTGCTTCTAGTCTCGAAAATGTACGATAAAGTATTAGTTTGAACTAACTTTGGCTTAAAATGAATGGTCGTCCCGGTTATTTAAATTTTGGCCTCTAAAGCCTCTTACTGTCATGGCGATCAGGAATTACGAAAAAGTGTGGATTTTGGCAGCTCATGTCACTTTAATATTCTGAAGGCTAAACAAGAAACCAAAATGTTGAATAGATTAACGATTTACTTTATCAGACTTTTTCGTGATTTCATTTTATTTTGAAATTCGTCCTAGATCGATTGTAGATCGATTGTAAATCAATCAACATCCAGCGACAATATTTGACCCTATTACCAGAGCACTTCATCTTCTCCCCCCGCACATGATGGCAAACTCGAGTTAACGTGAGTATTTTGACCTGGCTAAAACAGGAGTCTTGTCAACGCGTGAGGCTGAAATACAACTCCTTCGTTAAAAGGTAGAATGAAATGACTTAGTCCACTATGTTCTGCAGAATAAAACGATTTTCTCTTGCAGAAATTGTCTGGATACGCTACAGAGAAGACTTCAACACTTCTTGGTTATGTCAATCCAGATAAGCAGGCACTTTGGCAACCGATGTGTCCTTCTTCGTAAAGACGGCCTATCCATACCAAATGACAATGTAAGTGAGATGGATTTCACTGGTTTACAGGGACATGCCTAGAGCGACCAAAATATTCATTGATTGGTGTTTTACGTCGCACTCAAGTTTATTTCACTTAAATGGCCACGTTGCCAAGGTTTAGTGGGAAAGATACCCGGCTCATTACCTGGACGAAACCTCCGACCTTCGACGAGTACTTGGCAACTCTTCCACATACGACGACCAAGTGAAGAATCGATGTAAGGTCTGTATGGGAACGAGGGACCATCACTTTAACCCACTGAATGAACATTCGTTCCGATTATTTAAATTTTATTTGTTTTTGTAACACCTTTTCAACCTGTAGAGTGCGTAGATAAAATGGATATTTTTGTTTTAATGTCTTGAAAATCAGAATTAATAAAAAGTGAGAATGCTAAAATCATTTGGACACTTATTTTATTAGCTTTTCATTTAGGTCACTTAAGTTTGAAGTTATATATAATAGAGTATTCACTGCGCCAGTGTGCTTTATATCAGAATTTATGACTAGCTCATTGTCGAAGGTTTAACATTACTTTGCGTCATAGAAAAGGTAAATGACCTTGGAGCCAATGGCCAGCCATTACTTTAAAATTTATCATCATATTCCATAGCTATATTTATAATCTAAATTAAGTTATTTGACAGTGAGACGAAGCTTTAAATTACATTCAATGTTTATTGGTTCTATTATATTTCTGTAACATCCACTTTTAGACAAACAAAAAAAAAGACAATAGAGAGACGAGACAGGATACTTCAATATTTATAATCTAAATTAAGTTATTCTTTTGACAGTGAGGTGAAGCTGTAATTTACATTCAATGTTTATTGCTTTCCGTAACATCCACTTTAAGGCAAACGAATAAACGATAATAGAGAGATGAGGCCGGCAACTTCACAAGGACAGTTTAATTACATTATTATCCCTCGGTTTGAGAGATAGCTTATCTTTTAATTACATAACACAATTTATTTGATATTATTTACTTGTGCAATATTTTTAATGTTATTGTTAATTAAACAAAAATATAGGATGTAAACCTTTAAACTTCCTTAATATGATATTTCTTGAATAAGTAGAAAAAAATTAGTTCAAACTAGCTGTGTCGTTGAATTAAATATATCATTTTGCTATTTTACGAGATTGATTTTGTGTGATTTGATCACTTAGACGAGCCATTGTCTGATTGGAGCTTAATAAGGGATATTGATTGATTGGTGTTTGACGCCACACTTAACTCAAGATTATTTCACATATATGGCGGCGTTGCCATGTTAAGTGAGTGTGTGTGGGGGGGGGGGGGGTGGAGGCGGAGGAAACCCCCGACCTTTGGTGAGTACCTGGCCACTCTTCCACTTAGGGCGACTGAGTGAAAACTTCATTCAGACATTTTTCTATTTGGTCTGAGCGGGATTCGAACCCTCGCCGCATCGATGGAAGTTCTGTGTGGGACTGAGGGACCATCACTCTAAGCCACTGGACCACCGAGCCCCCCCCCCCCCCCTAAAAAGGAAAGAGCTGCCACCATTCAGATTTTCTGTATGGGTTCTGATTCAACGTTGGATGTTCCTTGAAAAAAAATGGTAGCCCGTACCAACAGGAGATGTCTGCTAATAATGGACATAATTCAAATAGCCATAGCCATGATTTAGGTTTTAGGGGTCTAGGCGCTTTTTCCAAAAGTATCTGGTTTAAATTACTTCCCTTGCGAGCTTATCGTATCTTGTATGGTTATAACCTTCAATGTCAGCAGTAAGGCTACCTTTTCTGAAAATTCTGCAATGTAAAGCACAGACAAAACGGTCTAAAATAACTAATCGTTTCCTGGTCGTTGTTGTTGTAATGGGGCTTTGTATGCTTTACACCCCATTACCACATTTTAAACCCAATGTGAAATGTTTAATTTTAATGGTTTTACTTGTAGTAAGCTCGTGTAAATTGTATTTTTTACACATGTAAAAAATACGAATACGAAGATACGAGGAGTAGACCATAACGTGACCAACGCTATTAGAATATTCACAGCACAATGTGGGTTTAAGCATATCCTCGGATTCTACGTCCATAAATGTTTCCGAATTATTTCAACAACGATGTAACAGAGAGGACCTCTAGTGCTTAGTTCACCGTCCATACAGAAACCATGTAAAAACTTAACAACAGCCTTTATCCGTCGAAACAGAATACACAATTATGATATCCAAGCGGTATACACGTCATAATAAAGCTCTTTTTAGTTTACCTTTTTAATTGTCAAAGGGAATGGATTCAGGAACAATTTTTGTAAAAATTTCTGTCGAACTCCTCAGTTTATATTTTTATGTCTTGCTGCTTATATCACGAAATGACGGATTTACGTCATCTCAAGACTAGTCGAAGGTCTTCTTTATAGGGAAACAATCTTCTGTAATATATCGGGGTCCTTATTATAAAATTTCCCTGGCAACACAAAGGTATACATCTATTGTAATCCAACAATATTAAGTGCCTACCTAAATACCTAAAAGATACCTCGTTATTTCTGTTTGGATATTTATTGGTCGGTACCTGGGCGGCGACTAATAAATTTGAGAAATTATTAAATAACAGAGTAAGAATTTCACTTCAGAGAGGAACGTCTATTGATGCTTTCTTGGTTTCCGCTTTGGGCCTTGTTGTAAAAACGTGCATAGACGTACACACTGGACTGGATGAAACCAGGGTGTAAGTTTTTACAGTTTTATATGTCCCACGTAACTTTACCAGCACGTTATTCGAATGAAAGGTCTAACTGTGAGTACAACACATCCCTTCAGCATAAGGTTATGACCAGTCACAAAGTTACATCGGACGTAAATGTTTTGATAGACAGTCCCCTGTTGTCCAACCAACGATCAGTCATAAAGTTACATCGGACGTAAATGTTTTGAGAGGCAGCCCCCTGTTGTCCAACCAGAGATCAGTCACAAAGTTACGTCGGGCGTAGATGTTTTGAGAGACAACTCCATGTTGTCCAACCAAAGCATTTAAGCATCCCCCTCCATTTGTACAAGCAATCATATTTTATGTAGGACTGGATAATGTGGGTTTTACAACCAAATGTATTTTCAGGATTATTTGTTTTGCGGTAATTTCTGAGCGCCTTTTCAATCGATCGCCGAGTGTTGCCAGGTACTCGCCGAAGGTATGTGGTTTCCTCCGGTAAGTAGCTCGGTATCCTCTCCACTAAACCTGACAACGCCGTCATATAAGTGAAATAAACTTGGCGTAAAACGCCAATCAATCAAACGTATCAGTTTACGGTAAACACAAATTGTTTCGTTGGTTGAAACACCCGTTCTCATTGTTCGATTTGTCGTACCGACTTGTGAGATGCGATTAAAATGGATGCTTTTTATTGGTCGATGCGATTTGTCCACCAATCAAATGCATCTATTTGAATAGCATGCAACACGTCTATTCGACAAACTGCACAGTGAGAACGGGCCTTACTCACAAATAAATCCGCATCAAAATGTCTGCACACAATAACGGCCTTATGTTACAAGGAAAAATGAGCATTTATTTTATGAAAATGACTAAGGTGACTATAATAAGTTAACAATCATATATATCACACAGAAAACAAATCGAGGAGAATTAAAGTCACCCATCTTTATAAAATTGAATTAAGAGTGCATTGCGAGTTTTTTCCAAGCGAAAATAAAATTGTTTCGTTTCTGTAGGAGGTTGACATATAGAAGTATTTTACACGTAGATATTAAATATTCTGTTGGAAAATGAAACCATATCTGGAAGGAGTATCACAGAGACGGATTAAGAAATAGCACTGTTCAATTGGTACAATCCTATGGAGGGCTTTACTATTGTCATACTAAAATATTATATTAAAACAAACTATTTAATAATTGCGATAGGAATGTCAACTTGGAGACTGTTGGGGAAATCTTATTAATCCTTGATGAGGGGAAATGAAATGACGGGTCAGTGTGGAAAGGAAGTTAATCCCAGGACAGAAGCTAAACATCTGCCAACATCACTTCCGGCTGAACTCGTAGCTGTCCTGCAGCAAATAAAAAAGAGATAACATTAAAGGAGGGGAAATCTCTAGAAATACATAGGGGTTATCGTCGATAACAACCTTCAAAGTGCTTAAAACATTTCACGTCAATTACCTCCAGTGACCCTCAAGCTAATAAAAACAGACAGAAGTATGTCCTTTCAGTGACTTATCTGTGTAGCCATTTTTCCGTTTTAGGATGACGTGATGTTGGTATAGCTATTTTTAGATCAATAATGACGTATTTTTACCGCTCTCTAATGTATAATGGTAGATTTAGGTCCAAAAAAAACATGGCGACAAATTTGAAGTGGGAAGATTGTCTCCAAATATATAGGTCAGTATGCAACCCCGCGCCATTGCTTAGCCAGCCATTGGCTAAATTGCATCACATGACTATTCTATAACGCACTTAATTTTTTATTCAACAATAATTGGATAAAACTAATGAAAAAAATGGTGGCGGCCTTGTGAACGGCCTATGGAGCTTATTCTATATTGTAACGCCACCTTAAAATTTCAATTATTCGCTTACGAGGGGATAAAACATACATCGGACAGTTGTTTTGGACTAAATGAACTCTACTCTTTCCATCTAAACTAGTCTAAATCTTAGATTTTCTTTCCCTTTAAACAAACAGTTTGAACTATGCTGGCTTGTATGAAAAAGTAGACCATATTACGACATTAACAGCAAATACACAAATATATATAAAAAAACATGTAGTAAGCAGAACCAATGAAGTGCATGCAAATAGAATGAACAATTCACATTAGCTGGTATGCGTCTGACGTACTAAAATCAAAGAGAGTAGATTGACAAGAGTGGTCACTTCGTCCAATCAGCATTGCCGGCATGTTCTTCTGGCGCCCTAGCGGAAGGGTGATCCGACTGGACACGATTCGATTAGGACGCCCCCTACAGGAAGGTTCCTATTCGAATCGTGTCCGTTCAAATTCAACATGGCGCGAACGAAGTGACCACCCTTGTCAATCTACTCTCTGCTAAAATCGTAGCGATTACCTCGTGATCATGACATGGCACTACAGTGGACTTTTCAGTTTGTGTGCTAGATAAAAACAAATATGTTAATGGCTGCTCTCAGCTATGACTTTTTCTTTGCGTCCACAATTTGTACGGGTGTGCTTGGTAAGGACAATTTGTACGGGTGTGCTTGGTAAGGACAATTTGTACGGGTGTGCTTGGTAAGGACAATTTGTACGGGTGTGCTTGGTAAGGACAATTTGTAGCGCATGTATGTGTATGTAGTATAACGAAGACAGTGGTGCCAGGGACGGACGAAGTTTATATCGAAGGGATATGAGCAACAAAAAAGTCCGGACCCTATTGGTAGCATTAATCAGCCCAGCTGGCTAGTCCCTTTAGGGTAACATCAACTGACATATCGTCCGACTGGGCACAACCAGTAGGGCAATGAAATTCCATTTTCTTTTCATCAGTTTTCAATATTAACCTTTGATCGGGTCCCTTTGGGTAACAATAATAGACATATTAAGTCTAAAGGGTCAGTTCCGTTGGGGTAACATGAACTGACATATCGTCCTACTGGGCACAACCAGTCAACCAACGAGATTCCATTTTCTTATCATCAGTATTCACGAGCCTATCTTCCAAAACTAACGTTGTCAATTTGTTTTACAGAGTGACTGATGGGGTCGGTGGTGTTCGAAATGCAGAGGATTTAATACAAATGACCGGAGCTAGAAACCGTCCCTGTTTTAAGTTGACCGACTGATGTCTAGAGACTTTGCAATAAATGGAGTACTCAGTTTCTACTTTAGCGTCTGTGTATGCCATCCCTGAGGAATATTAGCCCGTTTGAATATTAACAATTCTACCCCTACTTATCGAGAGTGAAGAAAATCGGATAACATTGTTAATATGTCAGAGAAGCCAAAAGCCGATCTGTTCATTTGTATCTAGTTTTGGCTGAAATGTGACGCATGAAGTGCGGTATATTCATAAAGTAAATAAAAACAACTGAACTTAAAATAAATCATCAGAACTAACTAGCAACGTTTATGAACATCTGGAAATTGTTACCTTTTCCTTGATGGAAATAGTTATTTTCTTAAATATTTATCCCAAAAGCGCGTTATCATTTATGCCCACGCAATGTTAATGTGTTACAAAGTGTTTCGGAAAATTTCTACTGACTAAGGTCAAGCTTCTGTCTGTCGACAACCCAATGAAATATCACGGATATTAGCTTATTGCAACAACTTATGATTTGGTATAAAGGTCTCTATGATATATCTCTTTTTTTAACACAAAGGCTCTATGCCCGGAGGAAACCCAAGAACTTCCGTTGGTAACTGGCAACCATCTCACATAGGTAGTTCGTGGGTTAGAAAATTTTCCAATTTTTGTTTTTGGACTGAGTGGGATTCGAACCCGCGACCCATTGGTGGAAGGCTGCTCGGATTGAGCGTCCAACGCTCTACCTACTGAGCCACGGAGGCCCCTAACACAATTAGAAACTTGCTTCCATGGTTATTTTAGACAAGTGTGTTTGAGTGTGGAATTTGATGAATGTTGTAGTTTGAGCTGCAGGATTTATTCAACACTTACTATTTTCCTCAACTCAATGGGAGAGACGTGAGTTGATTTGGCAGCCTTACTTTGTGTTAAACGGACCTACAGACAATACGTTCGTACACTGAAACAACTGCTATGCCGTAGGGAACATTGCCAAAGTTTTTCAGGAAGGCAAAAGGCAAAAGGATACTTAAACTAAGTGTTCCTGGGTCAAGCGAATAATTTTGGAATTTTGCTAAGAGAAATCTATTAATAGCACACTGCAGCCTTATCCAGCAATGCGGCTGATGCATAATTTTTGTTAATATAAATATCCAATTACGTGGATATGAGCTGCCACAATTTGGACTTTTTTCATTAACTCCGATTGTCAAAAGAATTTGAGCGTTTGAAGTTCCTTGGAAAACTAAATTATTTACGTGTAAATAAAAAAATATCGACCAAGCCAGAAACCCGTACGAGCCGAAGGTGCGTGCTAATAACGGACAAAATTAAAATAACCGGGATGCATGAGCTTATTCTGGGATGTTTAACGCTTATAAAAACTACTACGCACATCCCTAAGCTTGCCATTAACAGAAAGTTCTTATTTTGTACTTTTTATTTAAGAAAATATCGATCATTGGGTTAATTTTGTTTCAACGAAGTATTTCCGAATTTTGGAAGCTGGTTGGTTGGTTGTTTTAGCTTATTGGCGCGTCCATTCGTATGAATGATGTACGCCAAATTTTGGGAGCTCATGTCACTTTAAAGGATCTAAACTGTACTGAATTGCAATTTTCAAATATCTGTCATTATAATGTGGCACTTCAAGGCCTGTGGTTATTAAGATTTTGAGTATTGCCGGCATTGCTGGTTTCGTAATGGATTGATTTAATGATGTTTTACGCCGCAATCAAGATTATTTCATTTATACGGCGACGTTGTCAGGTATTGTGGGTCAGGAAACATGGATCTTTGTTCAACGAAAACACTCGGACCTTTGGTGAATACCTGCATGCAACTCTTCCACATACGGCCATCGAGTGAAAACTCCACTCAGAAATTTTTCCACTTTATTTATTCTGAGTGAGGTTTGACCCCGTGGTTACTGGTAGCCTTTGTGATCGTAAGGGATTACTTTACTGTGATATTTAGTTTGAACCAACTCATTTAGTGGATGCGGTTGTATTTTTTACTTGTTACTCGGAACATAAGCAACATTAGCAACCGTCAGTCGGTACCACGTAAACGTACTGCCAAACGCTTTACAAAGCTTATTTTGGGAAAATAGATTCGAACCCACAGGTCATTGGAGGAAGTCTGTTTCGTGTGTCTAGCACTATACCTACTGAGACACAAAGGCCGACGAAGATCCGTTTTGGATACAATATGCAAATTCAATATTGGTGTTCCTTAACCATACTCACCCTACAAGTTGGAATGCACATTGAATAAAACATTCCGTTGGGCTTTGTCCGGACAATCTCTTCCATTCCATCACAGCACGCTAAATCTCGGTCACATGTTTGATACGAGAAATCCAACCCCTGTTTACCGACTGCCCATTCTAACTTTAGTCCTACAGGACAACACGACGATGACGAGGCAGGGCTCTTTTGAGATCGTCCTTGCCTGGGAAACGCCAAATACTGTAAAAACAAATTAAAAACGAGATTTAAAAATGGCCGCTATCCAAATAAAAGATGATAGATTTTAACGCATGCGTACTTCAAAACAACATCATCAGTGTCTGGGAAATAAGCAATAGCAGCATGCGACAAACCGGTTCCCGTGGCAGCCAAAAATACACGTCATAAACGAGTTCTTTGCAATTCATTTTATCTGCAGGATAAGAAATTTTTATGGAAGCCGGATAGAGATAATTTATTCTCAAGATTCGCGACCCCGCCAAACCCACCAAAGACGCCAACCACGGTAATAGATTATTACTATAAAATATGTTATTGGCGTCCTTCGCTTCCTTGGCGTCGCTGGCGCGGACAATAGGGTAGCCAATCTATTTCATTCGAAACACGCTAAGGTCGGGAAACACGCTAAAAAAAAAAAGAACGTCGTGAATGAAATAGAATCGCGAGCCTATCGTCCCTGCCAGCCACGCCAAGGTAGCGAAGGACGCCAATAAAATATTTTATAGTAATAATCTATTACCGTGGTTGGCGTGTTTGATGGGTTTGGCGGGTTGGAGAAAGCCACAAATGTAGTGCTTTGGTGCGTTTGGCGGGGTCACCAAGCACGCGAACTAAAATGTCTGTATTCGGCTTCCATACATTTTGGCTTTTTGCCACTAAACACTACTATATAATATACAAAACCCCCCACGGACAAAAGTTTACTCCAAACACCTTTTCAACCAAGAATAATATTTCTTTCAGACAAAGCCTCTAACAGATATTAACCCAGGCTTACCCTGGCTCGGTGACATAAGCCACCTTTTTCAACGGATGCTTGCCAAGTGACCTTTGTCACCCCATGCCTGCTTGGTTTTGTTCTTGATTAAACAAATGTAATGTTTTTTTAATCCTTTTATATTCAACTAAAGTAGCTGTTAACATGTTAGGTTTTCTTGAATAGCATTCTTTTACCATCCCATCAATGAATAAATATTTTATCATATTTTTAAACAACAAAGGAACAGGTACCTGTTCAAATGTTATATTTTCTTGAACGGCATTCTTCCATCATCCCCCAATAAACAACTATTTTATCAATTTTTTAATTAACAAAGGTATAGCTGGTTAAAGCGTGACACTTTACTACAGATACGTCTCTTTTATCATCAAACCTATACAGGACTGATATTGAAAGTGTCTCAAGGGCCTGTTTAATTCTCTGAGAAACATAGGAAAGATTTATACTGTTAATAATATTTGTTGCCTGCGGTTTGTAAATCCGCCCGGGTAATCATTGTTTGACGGTTAGTCAATAACTTCTCACTCAAGTGGCGTGATTGATGTTTATATCACACATAACATTCTCATTCTAGCCAATCACTTAAGTGCCGATTTCTGAATACCGTGGGTTTTATCGAGTAAAAGACTAACGGAAAAAATATGTTGGGCAATTAAGTATAATTACATTATGTGCTTTTTAAATACAGCTTGTCGGAAACCCAATATGGACCTCATCACTTGAGAAAGAAATCATTTTCTTAAAGTGGCATGAGCTGCCCAAAATGTCTTTTCATGTAATTATCAGTTATTTTTTTGTCAAGAAGTTTAGTTCAAAAGCTTTTTTTTTGCTTCTAGTCTTGAGAATGTACGTTTATTTAGTGATTTAAACTAACCTAGACAAAAGAATGAATTAACGTGCGTCCCGAGTGCGTCCCGAGTGAGTTTCGAGCACGATTTTGGTTCGTACAGGCTACATTCTGTATGGAATTTCAACAGTGCAATGTTAATCATTAAATTTAACCCCTGTTATTTTGCAAAAAATAAAAAATGAAGAAGAAACCGTAAAGAAACTAAAGTGGAGATGTTCATTGGAAAGAACTTTTAAATGGACAACTCGACTTTTGTCAGATTGATGTATAGGCTACAATGAGAGGATTGAGGGTCAAAGATTTTAGTATAGGAATTAAACAAGTGGCTGCACTGATTTTTAATTAAATAAAACTACTTATTTCCTTGAATCTCAAGCCATCGCTTTCGTTCCAGGACTATCAGCTTTTGCCTTTTCATTTGTCAACAGGTTAAATTCGTTTTCAATGATAAATATTTCTACAATGTTTGTATTGTCTTTAATTCTATATACGAGAGAAGCTTATAAGCAAATTTCCTTAATTAAATTCCAAAAATTAATAAAATTATATGGAACCCAAAAGCGTTGAGCCATAAGGAGCACGTGATATCCGGTGACAGATGACGCTATTAAGAACGTTTTTCATGACGTTGCAATTCCATTTGACGGATTTTGTTCCATAACGTCTGATGTAAACCTCACGTTAGAGCGACAAACGCCCAGCCACATGCGTAATGCTGTGCCGGTGACAGGAAATTTGTAGAATTCCTACGAGACTTGGGTTCCCTATCGGATTTTGACTTCTTTATTTGGACATCAAACACATCAATTGGGTTTACATTGCCATAATACCAGATTAGCAAATGACAGTTATATTATATTTATATTGTAAAAGGGTATCTCAAATAACATGTCGTTTTCTTCTTGCAGTATATCTTTTCTGTAGCTAAACATATACACACGATCTACTCGTCCAAGCATTACCGTGTTTAACTTGGAGCTGAGTTTTGTCTTTCAAAAAGCGTATATTTGTTGTTTTATGACACTGGGGGCTTTCTCAAAATATAAACACCTACTTATGTCCAATACAAGGTCTTTATATCATGTCTTTATGCCATATATACCTGCAATGTTACGTTACCGAGAGGCGCGAAGTTACGTCGGGCGTAATTGTTTTAAGAAACAGCCCCCCCCCCCCTCCCTCAGTTGAGCTCACAGATTTGCAAAATAGTTTCATATTAAAATTAGTTTGTAAGTACATTGTGGCAACAAAATTAATCACGTAAATCCACCCAAGATGCCTTCTTCAAGCCATGGCCAGTTAGTTATTTCATTTTGTATGCTATGTAGAGCTATGCAGATATCTTCCACTACTTCTTTAATGTAACAATTTTTACAATAATTTTTTTTATTCTTTCTTATATCTATCTAAAAAAACGATCCTTGTACATTTTAAAAGTGTTTCAATGTCACTCATACAGGGTTAATAGTAGGCCTAAGTAAACGCGTTCATTGAGATAAATGTGTCAGGTAGGACCATAGTTCCAGCATTTATTATTATATACCGGGGAGCATGGGCCTTATTTGGAATTATATGTATACATCGGAGTTCTTTTGTCCGTTCTTCTTAAGGGAGAACAAACGGGATGATAAAATTAAATGTGTCATATTCGGATTCCAGTGGAAACAATTTGGGGTATTAAACGTAATCATCTTCCAGTCGCTGCAGCAATAAATTAGGTATACAGCATACAAGCTTCACAGTGGCATATATAGGTATAATTGGCATGCTATAGCCCATGGGATTCTCCATTATTGTGATCTGCAGGATAAGAGGGGCCTTTTGGGAGGGAAACCGCCCGGGGAGAATACTCAGTGACCCCAATAACATTCCCCGATATCGACCCTGAATATATAAATTGTAGGTATTTATAATTATAATACGTTTAATCAGCATTCGGCACTTTTTGTCAAATATTTAAACTTGAAGCTATCCAGAGGGCATTCCAGAATATTACGGCCTATATTACTTCAGATCAGTAGGCCTATATTGTTCGATACTCCTTGAACCAGGGCACATTTTTAAACGTGGGGATAACCTGGGGCTAACCACCACCTAAAAACGTAATCTAAAAAGCCGCCAAATCAATAACCGCTTTCTAAGTGTAATTATTATCCCGTTTTTTAAAAATACTGATCGTCAGATATTCCGGACTTTCGGATGTTATTTTGATTACATGCACCTATTGACCTCGGTTAATCTAATTAGAAATAGGGTGACCAGTGTGGAGGACCAAAGAGAACGTTTCAGTGTATTCTTTCAACAAATCCAGACAAGGCTGTGGATTTGCTGATTCATACGGGATTCTCGCTCTGTTGGGCTCGGGATTTGCTGAAGGCACGAGTAGAGAGCGTCTCCGCGTTAGCCCTTGAATCAGGAGCAGCGAGATTCTCGCTCTGTTGGGATCGGGATTTGCTAAAGACACGAGTAGAGAGCGTCTCCGCGTTAGCCCTTGAATCAAGAGCAACGAGATTCTCGCTCTGTTGGGATCGGGATTTGCCAAAGTCACGAGTAGAGAGTAGAGTAGTAAATAAACGACACTTATGACCCGGAAAAATTCCTGGCAAGGAGTCATGAGTTCGACTTAGGCCCGTATTTTTTCCGGGTAAGCAGTGTCGGTTATTTACTAATTCGGTAATTTCCCTGATGACTGCAATTTGTTTTCCCTACCTTTATTTAAACAACCGAAGAGACTGGTATAATCCCTTTTTGTAGACACAAATAAATAAATAAATCTTTCGGTGAACATATATCACCGTTGGGGGGTCAATTAAGATTATACTGTAAACACATTATGATTATTATGAGTATAATTGTGCTAAAATAGGTGTGAATTGATGACGTAATAAGTCAATTTCGTACGTGGTTATAGGAAGATTTAAACCATTTTTAGCTATCGGATATTAATTACCCCTCGTGTGACATAGTTCAAACAGCTGCCATGTACGAGTGTAAAAAGCGAGCGTATTTTCTTGAGTCCATCCACCGTACTCACGACCAAAGCCAAACAGAGAGAAAATACTCACTAATTCACTTTTTAGATACACAAATGATTGGGTTTTTAAAGAAAATAAACTGACACAAAAGCTGCAATAATTGTTGTTGTTCATCATAACATGTACCGTAAACAATGTATGCCAATCGTTAGCGTGTCTTCACAACATTAGGTGCGAATGGGTGACGTAATATACCGAGAAGCCACTTTCGAGTTTGGCTAATTCACACGAGATCACGCGAGATTAGAGATATAACTTTCACCAACCGTTCATTTAATATTAGCGTTTATGGGAATCGGCGGCAATCTTGTCGTTATATCTTTATTCTTTCTATAAGATGTCCTATATTCATTTGTTTTCGGTTTAACACACTAAGATATGTATCGGAGTCTATCGGTGGAGATTTTGTGAGCTGGCAGTCAATAACAGTATTCATATCGAGTACATATGCTTCGATTTTGTCAAAAACAAATGGGGAAATCGCAACAATGATCTTGCGTGATCTCATGGGACTTCACCTCTTCGGAAATTTGCATTAGGCTTACACAGTATAATTGTCAAAATTGGCTATAATTCAGCTATACATAAATCACTATAAGCAATTTATGTATATCGTATACTTATGACTTAATCTAATTAAGTGATAATTGATGACGTACTACTATCATTAAATGTTATAAATGAACAGTGGAAAAGTCAGCTTCTGACGCAGGTTATGGTATTCGACGGGTTTTGCAAAGGCGGGAGAAAAGTATTCTGCTCCAAAAAGTATATGTATACAGCCATGAGTCTTGCTACAACAGCTTGTAAAATGACACTCACTGTAAAGTCAGACTCCCGTATATACCCAAACTGCAACACACCCTTTTCGATTGAGGTTATTGTGTTACAGGTTTATAAAACTGTCGGATCCGACATTGAGTACCACCAGAAGTCTATGAATGTGGAAGTGTGAAGCGTCCCATTACATCATATTCAGGGCATTGACACCTTTTGACCCAAAGGTCACCATAAACAGCGCCCTCTCTCGGTTAGAGAGCGTGGTTTTTCTTTACTTCCTCCTATGAACTATTATGGGATGCAAAAGAAAAAACATGACGAACGTTTTAGATATGACAACAGTACTTGATGGAGCAGAAGTTAAAGTTTCCGAAGAACTTCATATAGTTGAAAATGAGACAAGAAGACTTGTTTGGAACGATTTGAGTCGAAATGGAGATATCAGAGTCGCGTGTTCGGTTAAGTTTTTTATAAGAACCAATGCATTCTCCGAACTGCGGTTACTGGAATTGCCGATAGATACAGTAAAAGTGGAGAATGAATTTATTTTCTGATTTGAAATTGCTCAACCGTTGACAATTTCAAAATCTACCGCGCATAAACGTCACATAAGCGCCAGTGCCCTGAACATGGGGTAATGCGATATTTCACACTTCCCTGTTCATAGACTTCTGGTACCACTGAAAACTTTACCATCGTTGAGGAAGTCCCAGTTGATGAGTCAATACGTATACAAAAATATGTACTTGTGCCCCAATCTCACCCTTTCAGATATGATTGATTGATTGATGTTTTTAATACGCCGCACTCAGATTATTTCACTTTTACAGCAGCGTTGTCAGGTTTAGTGGGGAGGAAACCGGGCTCAATGCTCGGAGTAACCCCCGACTCTCAGCGAGTACTTGGCAACTCTTCCACATACGACGCCTTCTCGAAATGAAAAATTATACTGCAGAGGGTTTTGTCACGTTAATTAATGTGTAAATAATTTATCGTGCCCAAATTGGCTGCAAATTGATGACGTAATAGGTCCATTATACCAATGGTAATTGACCAATTCAAAGTCTTCTCTGCTTATCAATTGTGTTCTTTGAATTGATATGTCCTATCCCTGCTAAATGATTTATACAACAATTCTAAAAGCTCTCTCTCTAGAATTATTCAGTGATATGAATCCGAGATTGTGTAATTCTTTGAAGACCTTATCAGATATTCCTTTATGGCAGCACGCAAAGTGTTTGCATCTTGTTAGTTTCGTGCGTTTGTTACTGGACTTCATAACTTATCGTACTTAAAGCGACACCTGGATCCCTTGCCTAATAACCGTTTGATGTCACGCGTCAATCAGATAGACACTGCTGATTGGCTGGTCCATTATCAAAACCAGCTGGAGGCAAAATATGATATTTGTATAATTGTTTTCAATAAAATACAGAGAAATAAAGTCTGGAGAATGTAACGCTTGGGAATCCCATGAGAGGTGTACAGGACGTTTGGACGGGCATAAAATAATCGAGACTAAATATCCATCGGATGCTTTGCTCAGGTCGATAGACGATGTAAGCCGTGCTATCTCCATCAAGAGTTATTGATGCGGGTCACTCATTCATTTTGTAGCCCCCGGGGAAAAGTATACTCGTATCATTATACATCGAGAAAAACAATCACTAAACAATTAATGCAAAATAGATCACCAATGATCAAGAATCTGTTTGGTGTAATGTGCATGGCATGGTGTTTAACCGGTTAGCTTTGCTCTGCAATTAGCGTGCTTTCGGTTTATTCACGTAGATAAATAGTAAAGCAATTTTAGAAACCACAGTTTTAGCCGCTGTCAAAGTTGGCCGGGGTTCGATAAGGATCACACGTATACTTTTTGTGGTTTCAAAAACTACCGTTTAACCAGCTGGGAAAGTCAGATAGTGTTTGATAAGCTCGACCATTATAATGATATCAGAAACCACAGTTCAACCCACTGTCAAAGTTGTCCGGTCTAAGATAAATATAAGACCTATCTGTTTATGTTTCAGAAACCACCATTCAGATAGGACCGTCCTTTAACACACTTAAGTTTAATCGTTTTTTCATGTTTCCACAAACCACCATATAAACCAACTGTCAAAATATTGCTCAACGGGTTGCAGATTTAAAATTTACAATCGTTTTCCGTTTTTTTTACAAAGTTTTACGATTGATTTATTAGTTTCATGTCAAATTCAAGAGTAATTTTCATTAACATTTGTGCAACCTCAACAGAACAGCTGAGAGCAGCATTACAAATATTTGCTATATGGCTGTGGGTCTTTCACTATATGTGAAAGAGTTACCAGGTACTCGCCAAGGGTCGGGGGTTTCGTCCGGACAAAGAGCCCTGTTTCCTCCCCTACTAAACCTGGCAAAGCCGACTTAAAGGGAAATAATCTTGGGTGCCGCGTATAACATCAACCAATCACTCAATGTACTTATCGAGGCGTATCTTTGCTCCGATGAGCAAAGCGAACCTACCAACCTATCCACATACGGTACGGGGATCAAATAAAAAGCCAGCCAGAGGCTTCAAGAGCAAAAACAAAGACAGCTCTGAAAATTGCACGCATTAGAAATGATGTTTAATAAATGTACACTACTGAGCAGCTTTAATTTAGAATTCGGAAATATAGAATGTCATTCCACAACAGGTTCAGTATTTTGAATCTCCTGTCTTTTGGTTTACACAAAAGCAGACAAAGGAGCGAGACTTACGTTTGTTGAAAGCTTTTGTAACATGAGACACACTCAGGTTACCACTTAACTAAAACAATTACCGTAAAATTCTGCCCGTGATATGGAATAATATATTCTCTACGGAATGATTCCTCGAGGTATGGCTGTTTCCTGTATGAAGCTCTCTGGCAATTCATAGTGATGGCGGGCGCCATCCTTTATACAACATGAATATTTTAAATCACGTTTTGGCCGATATAATGTCGCCGGCGGTTGTATGAAACGTATCATGTACACCATCGCTTGTTTATTTGTGAAATACAGACCGTTTTTAAATCAACTGAATTAGGGTATAGCTTAGGAACTTTAAAGTGGCATGAGCTGCCGAAATTCCCACTTTTTTTCATAATTTCTGATGGTCACGACAGTAAGAGGCTTTGAAGGCCATCGAAAAACTAAATGAATGGCGATGGAATGAGGAAAATCCATACAGTATGTGCCCTGTACGAACCAAAAACGTGTTCGAAAAGTAGCAAAATTTAAATAACCGGGACGACCATTCATTCATTCTAAGCCAAAGTTAGTTCAAAACAATACTTTATCGTACATTTTCAAGACTAGAAACACTTAAAAGCTTCTGAATTATACGTCTTGAGAAAAATAGCCGATAATTTCAACATTCTGTGTTTACGTCAAAATATCAACATTTTGGCAGCTCATGCCCCTTTAAATGAGTTAAATTTATTTTATTTTCAACTCTGACAAAAATAATTGCCGATGATTGAAAACTGAGCATATGCAATCGAAATTCAATGATGCATTATGATTCAGTGTTCAGTTATAGAGCAATGGTCACATATCGGGAGGATAATCAGCTTACAAAAAAGTCTATAAAAAGTTTGAGAAACACCTTAAAAATGACATGAGCTGCCAAATAAACGGAAAATTTTCTTGAAACAAAATTAGCTAATTGTTCGAAGTTTTTGTCAAGAAGTACAAAATACGAGCTTTCTGATGACGTTTGGCTCGGGGATGTACGTTAAAGTGGCATGAGCTGCCAAAATGTTGATATTTTGACGTAACAACAGAATGTTGAAAGTATCGGCTATTTTTCTCAAGGCGTATAATTCAGAAGCTTTTTAGTGCTTCTAGTCTCGCGAATATACGATAAAGTATTGTTTTGAACTAACTATGGGTTAGAATGAATGAATGGACGTCCCGGTTATTTAAATTTTGTTTACTTTTCGAACACTATTCCCGTTCGTATAGGCCACATACTGTATGAATTTTCCTCATTCCAAAGCTAATCATTTAGTTTTCCGATGGCCTTCAAAGCCTCTTACTGTCGTGACGATCAGAAATTATGAAAAAGTGTGAATTTTGGGAGCTCATGCCACTTTAAAGTCGCATGGGCTGCCAAAATATTGATATTTTGACGGTAAAACAAAATGTTGAAATTATTGGCTATTTTTCTCAAGACGTATAATTCAGAAGCTTTTTAGTGCTTAGTCCCGAAAATTAGGAAAAAAAAAATAATTATGAAAAAAGTGTGAATTTTTGCAGCTCATGCCACTTTAAGGTAGTTTTTACAAGCAACAAACACCGTAAAATATACCCATACACCATCGCTATTTGATTTTAAGTTGACCTTTTGTATGGGTTAATAGCGTTATCTATATTTATTTCATGATTTTTATGATATTTCTAAAGCTGAACTTCTCTTGACAATCGGAATTAACGAACAAAAAAAAATGCAAATTTTGCCGTCTCATGCACCTTAAACTAGCTTAAAAAATCTGGATCAGGGGTGCATCTTCGTTCAGCGGTCAATCAGTTTTGCAACTTTTTCTTTCTCTGTGGAAGTTTGGATGCAGGTACATGTACTATGGACTAAACTACATCCGCAACTGGGGGGAACCTCCCACCTATATTTTATACCATGCCAGATTACACTTCGAGTCTGAGTCGATTTTACCAGAAACAAACCGTTTTTGAGTGGTGGGTGTGGAAGGGACAGGTAGGGTTGGGCAAGGGGGAGTATTCGATCGACTTTTAGATGAGAGACGGGTTGTAGGATTTGGCGTTCACATATTTTTATTTTTGTAGAGAGGTACAAAAACAACTCTGCAATAAATGAAACGTTGGGCACACAGGGTTGTTTGCTATATTTATTTTATAAGGCAATACATTACTATTGATACAAGTCCGCGTATCATACAAATGATCGTAAATATATGTCGAGATAAAAATTTGCTTTCTGTAGTACAGTAAATTAACGGCCGTTATCGTAAAAACTCGGATGTTGTATTTTTATTACAGAATCACAATAGCACTATCTGTGTCCGATAGTAGTGATGGAGAATACGGACCACAGATTATACCGTTCCGGCCGACCGACAAAACTAACATTAAGAATATGTGAAGCCATTAATATTGCACTTTGGTCTAACTATAGCTACACTACTCCATATCTCAGTAGAGCCTACATTGAAGAAGGGATATACACCAAAGGGTGTGGATAGACAGGAATGACCAATTCGTTCACAAACACCCAATCACAAGAGAGCGCGCTTTGATCGACGAAAAACCCTAACAAAAACTAATACAACACATATACATTAAATTGAGTGAACAATTTGGTTAAAAATGTCGATATTCTATAGTGTGCCCATCATGTTAAAAAGTTGGGTGTTCATTTTAATATTTTTGCTAAAATGTCGATATATTGATCCGTACAATTTTGTCAATATATAAGTATTTTAGAATTTTTTTGACTATGGCCAAACTCCTGTCTGTCTTCGGTCTAATGAAATGTTATAGGGTTTGGTTTGTTGCAGCGGCCTGTAACTGGGTTCGGTGACACAGCTTCTTTTAACATAACTAGAAACTTGTCTCCATGGTTATTTAAGTCAACAAGATTTTCCCTGTGTCCGTGTGTTTTAGTGTCTATAAGTATAATTGACATACACATTTATACCGAGACGGAAATGTAACCATACATCATGCACGAGTTATCATTGTTGCGTCGGTTGAGGAGGTGTCTGTTTCTTTGGATAGACCAAATAATTGGCTGCACAATCACGTAAATGCTGTCTTCTTACCGTTGCCCAAAATAACATCATTCTAAGAGACATGTAAAAAGGATAGGGTTTTAACAATTTTCCCTAATATTCTAGGTTCTTTGTAACTCATCTAAGTGACTCCCTCAACAATACCGAAGCTTTAACGAATGAATTGAATTTTAACACGGTTTAAGCTGTCCCAGCGAGGGGACGTTCTCTCACATCTTGATGTCGCTCAGAGGGAACTTGCTTCATTCTCAAAGGGCCGTGGAAAAACTGAAAATACGTAACCTAATATAATAGCTCGATGCCAGTTGGATTTTTTCCTGAGCGTTTTTAACAACATTCAGATTCAGAATTGAGTTTCTAAATTCGTTCAGTGTATACCTTAACACCAGATGTAATAAAGAGAGGATCTTAGTTGACAATACTTGTCGTTTTATTCGATTAGCATCGATGCGAGCTGAATAACAACTAGCCACTAAGGTAAAGCCTCTCTTTATAACATTTTTCCAGATCAATTTCCTTCGAGAGAGTCTTGTGCGGTGAGCGTCGATGTTACACTGGACTCTTGTAAGAAAGCCTCCGCTAACTGGATGTCTTTGGACAAAGGTTTCTAGAATGTTGTGCCTCGTATAGCGTCCCAAAACGACTTGAGTCATTGAAATGCTTGGGAGAGATGAAATTGATAGACTGACTGTTTCGATGCACTTTGTATATCCGAAACTAGCCTGCTATACTTCGTTTATTCAATTTAGAAGAGAGTAAGGATTGCGTGCTTTTAGGTCACTTAATTAACGCCCACGTTTTAATATAATATTTACTGTATATATTTAGAGGAGGCCGGTTGGCTGAATGGATAAGGTTCGATTCACGTTTCGGGCGTCACCCAAAAATCGGTAGAGGAATTTCTGCCATATTTTCAAGAAAGTGTAATCCCAAAATAACGAGAATACTATATTTTTGAAATCTAATTCAATTTAGTACTTTAAGTCGGGTTAGTGCTGAAAATTAACATTTATCGAAATAGCCAAATGCTGGCAACTGAAGTAGCTGTGAAAAAATGAGTTATAACAATCAGTGTATGAAAATCCAAATTCTGTCAAAACTTCAATTCTAAGGCAAAGTGAACTGTTAAAGGCCCACTTGCCGCCGTAGACTGTTTGGCATTATTAACAAAACTTATTTACACGAGCTTAGTTCAACTAAAACTACTAGAAATTAACACAGGCAAACAAACGAAGAATCAAATCCCGATGACAACAACAAGGATCAGTGTCGGTTAACGTCAGTGTTGGATTACTCTCATTTCAGGCCCTTTTATAGGTGGTCTACATTATTAAATTTATCGGCAGCATTTTCGAGTCCCTCTTACCCGATCATCAGTCTGTTTTTCTCGGTTAAAGTAAGTAAAATTATACTGTTCCGTTAGATCGCTCACACGCCCCAAAACATTAGGGCCCTTGTGCGCATGCACAGGTTCGTGGTATGTTTTGATAACACAATCTCCCTTGTAATGTTAGACAAAGCATTTTATCTGTGCCAGTGTGCTCAAGTACTTTATGAGGATTTTTTAGACTGATTCACATGCGCTGTAAGTACATGTATAAATGTTTTTTAACACCAATAAGGGGCTTCACTGTACTTTTCTTATCTCGACTAATGTTCATCTTTATTCAATAATTGTTATAGTAATTTCCCCTATAACTTTAGGTAATTTTTATTTCAATCACTCAACGGTTTGCTGAAGTATTCCTGTTGTTAGCTCTCCGGATGCCAATTTGTTTCGTAGCCCACTAGAAGCAATGAAACAGTTTGCTATAGTATTTGGAAACCATTGTAGAGATTATCAACATATCGTTTTCTGGATGTCGGTTTAGTTTTGTAACCCACCAGAGGCAGTTATGTTTACTTAACAAATTTTATACGGTCGTTAAAACGCACTGATAAAAGGCATCATTCTTTAGAGAAGATCACGCGGCCACCAGTAACACATGGATACACGTAAGAATCTTAACGACTGTCGTCAACGTGCACTTCAGGTCCATACACTTAAACTGTCTCTGACATTAAGTATAGCTCGACCATCCGCTCAGGAGAGGCGTTATGTTTTCCTTTGGCATTACAATCAATTAGGGTTGAGTATTACCAGCATATCAAATTATCAGGAAACCGTTTCCTTGTTTGCGATTATTATCATTCATAATGGAGCCATCGGGTGAGCGGACATTCTCTATCCTGCAATTTGTTGACGGTAGCTAAGTGGATTCACAAAGGAAAGGGTTTTCGGGGACAATCGACGTCAATGAAGCACGTCGACAAGCTGTTCTACCTCATCAATACATAGGAGAGACTTTCGCTACCATCGAGCGGATGGTCCAGACAGGGGAATCAAGAACGACCGTCATAAACTCTCCGCCGATAAGATCAACTATTCCGCGAGATGAGAACGTTATGACTATAATTCCCTGACAAATTGTCCCTTAACAAACCGGGCCCGGCAAACATAACAAAGTGAAGAACTCATTTAAAAAACACCCCTAGGATTTCTGCTCTGGTGAAAGGGAAAAGAACATCCTAGATATAAGAAATCCGATAACCTCATCACGTACATCGTAAAACAACGGCTCATTTCTCCTATGATATATTGACTATTAGTTCATGTGTCCTTTCAAAGTAGGACGATTGTGTTTTGAAAATATATTTGGCGGGACTGCACAATTCACCTAGTCCTTAAAAGTTCTAGAGTGGGAAAGCAGTTTCACCATGCTTTGTTAACAATGCGGGTTTTATAAAGATATTTTTACGTGACTTAACAATCCAAACAGACACTCAAATGAGCTTTTAACAAAACAAAGTAAACATACATAAACAACAATTTCATAATTTGGTTTAACCAGAAATATCCTTTTTTAGTAGCTCACGTCAACTTAAAAGTGACATTTTTCATAAATGCTGATTGTCGGGAGAAGTTGCGAGTTTAAGAATACCTTGACAAGGAAAAAACTCAAGGATTTACTGTGAATAAAAATATCTGTGAAGTCACCAATATCTGCGAAACCGAAGACGTGTGCTAATCACGAACAAAATTCCAAACAGCCGGGTTGTATAAGGGTATCTTGGTATTTTTGTGTTTTTTTAAACCTCAACGCATATCCCTACGACTGGTATCAGTAAAAAGCTTTTATTTTGTACTTCGTGATAAAGACTGTCTAATGAAAAGCTGTTCCGCTCCAACAGAATTTTTCAAATATTTCTCAGCTCATGCTATAAACTTTGAGGAGAATTTCGTTCCATTGCAGATATTCATATAACTACAAATATATGAGCAATGACCTTGCCAATAAACTCATTAAATTCATAACTGAGACAAAAACCATAGATTTGAATAAACGGACTCCGGGTCATAAAATTGGTGTTATAGTTTGCCCTAATAACATGTATCTCCCACAATGTCTATAGATAATAGCTAGGTTGGTAAATTTGTAACCTCCCCTGAGCATGCCTTGCAGGCCACTATTAAAGCAATATCGGGCCAATTCCGTCCCATAATGCACTTGTCATCCATCGACTCCGCGCAATATCACAAGGCAGATTGGTTTCATTGACCCTAACTAACATATTTCTATAGTCATACCAGAGTTCGTCATAGCCGACTTTTTGTTGTATATGATTTTGTAAGAATGGAATTTGAATTGATAGATTGGTGTTTTACGCTGCACTCAAGATTATTTCACTTATTTGGCTGCGTTGTCAGGTTTAGTGGGGAAGAAGACTAACTCTTTGCTAAGAAGAAACCCCGACCTTCGACGAGTAGCTGTCAACTTTTCCACATCTAGTTCCACATTCCGATCTAGTGAAAAATCCCAAAACATTATTTGGCCTGCCGCCTGAGTGGGATTCAAACTAACGACGCATCGATTGAAGGCCTTTGTCGGACTGAAGGACTATCACTGCCAACTGAGTCACCGATAAATTCCCGGTGCCCTTGTGTTTTAGTTTGTTTGTTTGTTTGGTGTTTTACGCCGCGCTGAAGATTATTTCACTAATATGGCGGCGTTGCCAGTTTTATTGTGGGAGGTTGGTTGGTTGGTTGTTTGGTGTTTTACGCCGCGCTCAAGATTATTTCAGTTATATGGCGGCGTTGCCAGTTTTATTGTGGGAGGAAACCGGGCTCTATGGCCGGAGGTAACCCACGACCTTCCGATGGTAACTGGCAACCATCCCACATAGGTCGTTTGGGTGAAAACCCAGACAGAAAATTTTCTAATTTTTTGGGGGGGACTGCGTGGGATTCGAAACCGCGACCCATTTGTGGAAGGCTGTTCCGATTGAGCGTCCAACGCTCTACTTACTGAGCCACGGAGGCCCCGTGTGTTTTAGTGTTCATAAATATAATATAATGCTTGTCAAAAAGGCAAAAAACTTATAATGCTCTTTCAACTTGAGACGAAAAAATGAAGATTATTAAAGCAACATGACAGACTTCCAGAGGACCGGGATAACAAAACTCTGTACTCAGGAGGCGTTTCTCTACTCAATGTACGTTTCTGTACGTTTCCGTATTCAGAATGATACTGAAGCTTAAATCAAGTCGTCTATAATTTCAACCCGATATATCGTTATTTGTGTGGCGGCACATCCTGTGACAAAGATTTGTGAGATATTGTAAACCCATCAGAATACTGGGATGTCAAAGGGTGGAGTTTTAATCGCCCATTTAGACCTATAATTTTCTTTGACAAGTCGTGGAAAATAATGGCGTAAAAATATCATTTCAAGAGGTAAGGAAAGAGCAAGGTCTAAAAGCCTTTTTAAACATTTCCAGCGAACATCACTATTTTACAAGGTAACGCTGTTTTTATATTGTGACTCTCGCGTTAAATTGACAAGATTTTATCGGTCTTCTTAACCCTTAGTCGATGGATTAGACCTAGCAATCTCCTTAAAGGGTGAAAAAAAACCTTCGGGCTTTCAAATAAAGTCAGATAGGATTAGATCGTCTTTGTCTTTGAAGCCGTTTAGTTTATTGGATGGTTTCCGAAGGTTTAAAAGACAAAACGTTAAAAGAAACATAAAAACTGGCAAAAAATAAGTTCCTTTTCCGAAACAAGGGTTTCATCCAGCTCTCATTCCATTGTTTCGTAAAAGGAACTTATTTTTTGCCAGTTTTTATGTTTCTTTTAACGTTTTGTCTTTTAGGCTGCCTACTCCACGTTCGTCATCCTGTTACCAGATATTGATATAGACCAAACAATACAATTTATGCCAGCTGGAAACGTCTGCCCATTCGCTATCATTAAACATTTACCCAGATTTCTAACAAATACAACGGTAGAGAGATTTCGGAATCAAATCGTCAATATACCAACTGCCTAATGACGTCATCCGGCTTAAACATGGCGGACGGAAATTATTCTGTTAAGAAAGCACAGGAGTGTAGTCGTGCATGTCGCCACAAGGGCTTGTCACATAATGGTTGATTCAAAACAATGCCCTTTTACATCCCATAGCTTAAAGTGACGTCATATGCCTTCAGATCTATTGAGCCACCAAACATATATGTCCCATAAATACACAGAACACTTTATATAAAAAGACGGTATTCAGGAAGCTGTTTCCAAGCCAACAAAAATGTAACAAGACAAAATTGAAATCGTGTGCAACAAAGCTTTATGACAAATTTTAAATGAACTGAATTATTATTGCTGGCTTCCTCAATCAGTTACGACATGATCAGCAGATTGCATTCTAAGAGATGAAAAAACTGTGACAGCTTATTTTTTCAACGTTTCCCAGAAAACAAATTTCTTAATTAGAAAACGATTGCAGCAACTTTTTGAGTCAGTGTAGAGAGCGTCGGGTAAACGTCAGTTTTTCTTCTCCGAAACAACCATTAGATTTTGCCTCAACGTATTTGTAATTCCATTTTCTTAGCACCGTTAATAAATTAGTGCTTCTTAGAGGCATAAAAAAATAACATTTTTGACAAGTTACAGCTTCGGGAAAATAATGAAACACTTCCACTAAGCGCTTTAATTTCACATCTGACTAATTCTATTGGCATCGAGGGAAACAATTTAAATTGTTTGTGTAAACGTAAAATAATGAAGTGATTAAACACTTTTCAAAGTCGATAATTATAGCAGACTCCGATTACGTCGTATTATCAATGCATTACACATAGATCGAAGAACTGTTGGCAGTGTATACTGCACTGTGATACATTCCAGTTAAATGCTGTTATCTCAAAGATGTTGTTTTAGTGAGAAAACAGGCTGGTACCTGGTCACTTTTTCCGTTATTTTCGCAAGAAATCTTTTAGTTTTTCAACGGAATTACAACGTAAATCCTTTAGTTTTTCAACGCAACTACAACGTAAATCCTTTTAGTTTTTCAACGCAATTACAACGTAAGCCCTTTAGTTTTTCAACACAATTACAACGTAAATCCTTTAGTTTTTCAACGGAATTACAACGTAATCCTTTAGTTTTTCAACGCAATTACAACGTAAATCCTTTAGTTTTTCAATGGAATTTCAAGGAAAATCCTTTAGTTTTTCAACGCAACTACAACGTAAATCCGTTAGTTTTTCAACGCAACTACAACGTAAATCCTTTTAGTTTTTCAACGTAAGCCCTTTAGTCTTTCAACACAATTACAACGTAAATTACAACATAAATCCTTTAGGTGTTTAACGCAATTACAACGTAAATCCTGTAGGATTTCAAAGAGACTATCACGTAAATCCTTTAGTTTTCCAACGAAATTACAAGGAAAATCCTTTAGTTTTTCTATGCAATTACAACGTAAGCGCTTTAGTTTTTCAACGCAATTACAATTCTTTAGTTTTTTAAGGCAATCACAACGTAAACCCTATAGTTTTTCAACGCAATTACAACGTAAGCCCTTTAGGTTTTCAATGCAATTACAATTCTTTAGTTTTTAACGCAATTACAACGTAAACCCTATAGTTTTTCAACGCAACTACAACCTAAGCACTTTAGTTTTTTTAACGCAATTACAATTCTTTAGTTTTTTCAACGCAATTACAACGTAAATCCTTTACCATGCCATTAAACCGCTGAACTTCTCTTAACAATCTAGATTTATGAAAGAAGTTGGCAGCTTATGTCACTTTAGCGGGTTATTTAACCAAAGCTGCCACAAAATCTATAACGCCCATCAGAGTGTTTCTTGCCGATTGACTGATTTATGTTTTACATTGCATTCAAGAGTATTTCACTTATATGACGGCGTTCACATGTTTTGTGGGGAAGCAAACCGGGCTGTTTGTATGGAGAAAACCCCCGACCTTCGGCGAGCATAGGGCAACTCTTCCACATTCGGTGATCCTGTGAAAAATCCACTAAGATATTTTTCAGTTATATTTGATTGGATTCGAATTTGCGCCGCATCGATGTATCGGACTGAGGGACAATAACTCTAACAGACTGAGCAGCCGAGCCTTTTGTTAACTGTACGATCACTGTCTTGGTCCTGCAGGCCGCAGAGTGTACGGATTTTCATTATTTTATATTTATTTCAACGTCAATGATCTAGTTTTTACCGGAGTCCTCTTATTGCCTTGACATAGGAATTTGTGAAAATTTTGGCAGCTCGTGCCACTTTGAACTGTAGAGCTGATACCCGATTATAAATTGTAAGATTAAATATTTCGAATTAAAAAAAAACAGAAAAAAACGAAAACGATCCCATCTCTCACTTGTGATGAACCTAACATATGACAGAACGTTCTCAACCTTTCGATAAGACCGACCGACGGACATGCAGACGGATGTACGACTATTGTTATATTCCGGGAAATTAATTTTAGAGGCGTACAAAATAAACGTTTTCCATACTCAATAAACAGGGGGGTTTAGAGTTTTTCAGATATCATATTTGTATACTAGAAGTCCATACTTGGCTGCTTTCATAAAATAACACTTTTGATATCACTTATGTACTCATCTAGTGGCATTACCGTAGACTATGCAATGTTTCGGTCGTATAAACCAGCTACCTTTTCGCCACTCGTCTCGATTGAAATTTATCGAGGAGTCAATATAGATTGTTAAGGGCGCTGGCCCTTTCATCAGACGTGGGATGAATTGCGGATAAAGTGATAGTCCAGTTATCGCTTGGAGAAACAGCGCAAGATAGGGATCAATTAACGTGGTTTACGGAGCCAATGTTAGTAACAAGCCTTATAATCCAATCGTCTCGGAGAAAAAAAGAGGGGGCACACAAAAGCTTTGCTGCCAATTGAAAGGATATTTCCTTCGAGACGACGACAAAAAGCTTCTCAAACCAACCATTTATTCTTTCCTCTAGATGTTCACTTTCAGTTCACTCTCTGGCCTCTTAAAACCAAACAGGCCAATTCACGTTTACGAGGTAGAAGGACATATAATTTCTTTCACTCCGTAAAAAAAATGGAGCACTTTGTAATGGCATTAGCTGCCAAAATTCGAACTTTTATTAGAGAATTCTGACGTCAAAAGATATGAGAGTTAACAGGTCAAACTCACATAGACTCTGCAAAATGTATCCCCCCCCCCCCACCTTCCCCGTAAAACACAGAACTATTAGGTAGCCTACATCGACTTAACGAAAGGAGACTGGGCGGGGGATAAAAACGAAATAATTTTCAAATGAAAGGAACACATTTCAGTTCGTTTCGACAGGAAGAAATACTTGCAATTGCTACTTTTTGGAATCCGGAAACAATACTTTCTCCTTCTAATCCAGGGATTTGATTTCTAAAAGTTTGGACGTTTTACACCGGTCCTACGATGGAGCTGCCAGGTTTAGTCGGCAGGAAACCGGGGTCTTTGTCGGGAGGAATCCCGCACCTTCATCGAGTAATTGGCGATTCCTCAACATCTGGCGATCGAGAGAAAAATCACTTCAGAAATTTTATCCCAAATTAATCGATGTATGACGTATGACGCCAGGTCCCTCTATTGTAACCTCCACTTTGAAGAGTTCTAATAACGGAGATATGACGTATTGTAAAACAATTATCGCGTCCGATTATTACGTGTTAATAACAAATTACGTATTTCTATGCATTACAATAACAAATTAATTACGTATAGTTTAGTCAGAAAATAGCTATGTTCAAGGGTTCAATACTTTCTAATTGTATTAACAGCCCGTTACTGCATGTGTTCTGTCGGCAGTTTCATCAACGTAGCTCAGTAGGTAGAGCGTTGGACGTTCAATCCGAACAGCCTTCCACCAATGGGTCGCGGGTTCGAATCCCACCCAGTCCAAAAAAATTAAAAAATTGGAAGACTCGGTTTTCAGTCGAACGACCTATGTGGGATGGTTGCCAGTTACCACCGGAAGGTCGTGGGTTTCCTCCGGGCATAGAGCCCGGTTTCCTCCCACAATAAAACTGCCAACGCCGCCATATAAGGGAAATAATCTTGAGCACGGCGTAAAATACCAAACAACAAACCAACCTTCACAGAGAGTATTGGAGCTGGACATAGATCCAACAAAATTCTTCTTAGGCAATGAATTCCACGACTGATGTTACCGTAGGGGTAAATTGTTCTACTTTATTTTTAGGTAAACAAATTTGAAGGCTTTAATTTCTTAATCCATTATACACCAACGAATTGACGAAGAGGTGTTTTAAATTGAGTGTTGACTACTTCGAACTTTCACTTGTTTATCGAGCGAGATCAGAAAACGTAAGTTGCATCAATTACTGAAGATGATGCTACATGTTTTATTAAACAAGAAACATCTGTTAAGTTAAAGTGAAAAGCCTTGCAATCTTAATAGTATAACGTTGTTCTAAAAAAGCCCGTAACCAACTTTTGTATCTAGTACAATTTCAACAGAAATTTAACACATTCAAGATAGTGACATCGCCCCGGTTGCTGCGTCAGTTACCGTTGAATTAGTCTCTTTCATTTGTTAGCAAGAGTAAATTGATCTGTATAAAATTCATCACAACTTGAAAGTTAAGCCTTGTTGTAAGACTGATTATGAGGTTTTATCTGTTATTCAATAATTAAAACCGTAAAATTGAAAGGCGAGTGGCCGACTATTCAATCATTGTTTCTTGGTCTCTCAGTATGATTGCCCGGAAAGAATGGTATGACCAGGAAGCTTTGATATGAGAGTTTTACGTAGAAGGATATTCCTGCTAAAATGTGACGAAACCAACAGTTCATTCAAACCCACGTCCAACGAATAGTATGACACCGAATAGTATGACACCGAATAGTATGGTACCAAATGCGGGTTGCCTTGTCCATTCAGCCAACCGAACAATAGGGGGTAGATTCTACCAGACGTGTAGTACCCATCAGGGGGCTGTTTTTCAAAACATTTACGCCCGGCCTTATTGTCATGGCAACCTATACCTTCTAAAAGACCTAAACTAATTTTAATTAAAAGTTCAATGATACCATGTTAGGAATACACAGTTTGCGATTGTTTTACTTACAAGGGTGAGTTAACAAAAGCCAAAACACATAGTACAACTCGTACACGATGAGTCTATTGAAAATATCATATCATTCTACAACACGCAAACATATGTGTTTCTGTTCGTTTAAAAGCAAAAAATTAATAAATTTGTCTTATACTGAAAGCTTTTTTGTTTCATTTGTTTTCCTTGAATGATCATTACAGAACCCATTAAGATTCCTCTAGTGTCAAAAAGCCTTCGAATATATTTCTCTAGACTTAACAGGACCAAATCCATCCACAAATTGACTAGCTGTGCATTACATCGTTTGTTGCAAGAGCAATGATGTTTTATATTGTTCGATCCCAGAGACACAGTGGTCATATCGGGCATCTATTTAACAATACCACTTTATAACATATTATATCAGATAGAGTGAGCTTCTTTTGTGTTTTAACGTCGTGATGGGTTTTGGGTAAATCCGGGTTTTACGTAAAAAGTATATTAACTTAGTTAACACACATCTTTTGTCTGGGCTAAACCTGTATATGTATGTATATAAACACGGTTCTTCATATTTCAAGGGACTCAAGGGATGTAATGAGAGTAACCGTAATCCCCTATTCAATAAATATAAACTTTCCGTCCGTCATACAAAAATCAATGCTAATTACTTCATATTCATTTCCTGTATATTATCATTTTATAATATGGGACTTTTATGAACAGAGTAACTAACCAGATGGAATATCAGCCGTATTTACTATTGGGTTTAAATTGAATTCCTGTAAATTGTTTCTTTACACATTTAAAGTGAAATGAGCTGCCAAATTTGGCACTTTTCAATAAAAATCCTGATTGTGGCGACAATAAGAGGTCATCTAAAAACTAAATGAAATGAGGGAGAATCCACACAGTGAACAGAAATAGTGTCCCAAAAGTAAACAAGATTTAGATAATCGGGACGAACGTTCATTCATTCTATGCCTAAGATAGTTGAAAAAACATCTTTAGCATACAATCTTGAGAAAAGTAGCACTAAAAACTTTCTGATTTGTACGTCTTGAGAAAAAAAGCCGATAATTTTAATTTAATGTTTTAACAGCCCATATCACTTAAAGAGGCATGAGCTGCCAACATGTTGATATTTTGACGTTAAAACAGAATGTTGAAATCATCGGCTATTTTTCTCAAGACGTATAATTCAGAACCTTTTTAGTGATTTTAGTCTCGAACTAACTTTGGCTTAGAATGAATGAATTGTCGTCCCGGTTAGTTAAATTTTGTTTACTTTTCGAACACGTTTTCGGTTCCCACAGGCCACATACTGTATGGATTTTCCTCATTCCAACGCCAATCATTTACTTTTTCGATGGCCTTCAAAGCCCCCTGACTGTCACGACGATCAGAAATTATGAAAACAGTGTGAATTTTGGCAGCTCATGCCACTTAATGAAGGTGTATTACACCACGTCAATAAAAAGTAAGAATGTAACAAATCCAAACTAATTAATATATATATATATATCCATATACTCACAGCTGAATGTGTTCCTACAGCTAGGATAGCTACAAACAGTGCCAAAAGTTCAACAGAATAACGCATTGTAGCTGATGTCCTCGATACGGGATAGTGAATTTAAGACTCCGTGGTTTAAGTTACGTCGTGGCGAGTTGTCTATAGGGCGGTAATGATCGACTGACAGAGAACGAGGCTGTACTTGCAGGTTTAATATATGCAGATTTCCACCCCCGACCTCGACCAACGCACCTATGATATCTCAAAAGCACTTATTTATTGATTGTGTATTGAATGGAGGCTTGTGTGGAGCGGAATGACGATGCAATGGCTTGGCACGCCTATGGATGGACTGCAAGTGATTGCTAGTCATATCCCGGTATCTAATCAAACACAATTTAGCCCATAGTGTTTACCGATACCATTGGAAAACTTGTCGCAGTGTCTTGATAAAGTCGTTTCTTTCATACTGATTGCGGCTTCCAACGAGCAAATAGACCTTGTCAAACATAGGTATAATCTAAGCGTTCCCTGGAGGCCCGATGCTGCCAGCTATCGGCCGTGGGCCACGCCAATTTCCGCTTAATTTGGTTCTGAGGCTTTTGTCTGAAAACAAATTGAATATTGCGATGTGTCATTGCACGTGTTTACACCTTCTAAAATGCCCACAGAAACAAATTACAGTAATTCTATATAAACTGAATAGCAACAACGACGGATATTCCACCTTGTTAATTTCTGTTCAAAGTAGGAATGATTTCTATTCAAGTACATATGGGTTATAACTGACAATATACAGGGAATTAATATAAAGTAATTAACATTGATTTATTAGAAGGCATTATTGTTATTATACACCTATTCACGGTGTTTGAGCCCCTTACACTTTTAATGCTGACTAAATGACAAAGTACTACGAGACCGTTTTGTTTGTTTCGCTTAGGTAACCATTTATTGAACATCTCATTGGTATGGAAGCCGATAGAGGCCATCTCGCGATCTCGCAATCTCGCCCCTCAAAGCCTAGAGCGAGATCGCTAGACCACGAGATCGCGAGACGAGACTGCGAGACCGCGAGACTGCGAGACCGCGAGACTGCAAGATCGCGAGATGATATATCTCGCAGTCTCGCAATATCGCTCTAGGCTTTGAAGGGCGAAATCGCGAGATGGCCTCTATCGGCTTCTATATATGAGTTTGGATTCGCAGGATAGCGTTCACGAAGAAGCTAATTATTTGGCATTTGAAACATAAAGAGCCTGTCACCTTAAGTGGAATAAACTATCAAAATTATCATTTTCCCCATAAATTCTAATTGTCAAGACAATACGAGGGTATGAAGTTAAAAAAATCAAAGGTTTTGTTACCAAAACATATGCCCCCCCCCCTCCCCCATACACACTTATAAAGACAATTGTACAATGTGTTTTTTTTAAAATATTAATTGGGTTAAATAAGAGGCATACAGAAATTGATGACCTACATAAAGATGTTTCGTACAACAGTTGCCCGAACAACAACCAATGAAATTTACCGAACTCGAGGTTAATAGAGAAGTGAACATACATGGCACACTTGATCAACTACGAAATGACTCCACCAATAAACTTTAATTTTTGTTGATGAAAAGTGGTTTTCGAGATATCAAAAAGCAATGGAAATGTCGTAATTGTGAAGAAAGGTGAGGCACATATATACACCAGAACGTGATCAGTTCACTTATATAGGGAGGCGTTGGCAGATCTAGTATAAGAGTAAACCGGTCTTTTTGCCAGAAGAAACCCGCGACCTCCGATGAGCACTGGCAACTCTTCCACATACGAGCGATAGAGTGAAAAATCCACTCAGAAATTTTTTAGTTTTTCTTTGGACTGAATTGGATTTGAACCCGCGCTGAATCGATGGAAGGCCTGTGTCGGACTCAAAGATTCTGTCCCTCCGTGGGCCCGATGCCCATATTCCGCTGGAAGAAGTTCTACGCTTAACTATTTGAAATGACTTTGATATTTCAGTTTGAACGATTTTCCATCTGATCATGTGTTCTAGTTTCCTTTAAAATGATAAAGGAAAAAAACCCTCAAATTCCGATATTTTCCTATCATATTATTTGTAGACAAAATCCATTAAGGCTTGAGACATAGCGCGTGTCTTTTGAATTAGATTGGGACATCGACATTTTGATTAAAAGGGGTTGTCTCATTTTAGTGGACAATAAAAACGATAAACGACTATCCTCTGTGCATTTATCTCTTTCTCTATTTAGTACGTCCGTTTTATCAACCGAGCATCGAGGCTAACACAGTGACGTCAAACATTGGTTAATATGGCCATTATTTTTAATATTAATCTCTAAACATATTCTAATATGCGTTTAGTGGTCGTTTAGCACACCTAATTTGCACACTACATAACACAGGATTATACAAAAATAGATCTGCCGAGAACGTATATATTATCGTTGTAATAAAAAGCTTAAAATATGGTTTCATTGATAAATTTGTAACACCAAGGATGGCTTGTTAAGCACTTTATCCATGTAGATAACTTGTCAGTAAGTTTTTTACGGAACATTTATTGCTTAGTTTTTGCATGTTAACCAAATTTCATTTAAACGAAAACGTTTTTATGGTTAAGTAATCTTCATGTCTTTTGGACTTCGGTCGCAGATTCGAATCCAATCAATGACAGCATATCTAAGACCTTCCGTGCCAAAAAAATGTGTCTTTTTCCAATAATCTTGTTTTAAGTGCTGCACATTGTTACCAAAACCCCAAGAGTTTGTCTAATTCCTCTGGAGAAAAGCCTGGGTACATTTACTATTAAACCGCGGGGCATCCGTGGCTCAGTAGGTAGAGTGTTGGACGTTCAATCCTAACAGCCTTCCACCAATGGGTCGCGGGTTCGAATCCCACTCAGTTAAAACAATTGGAAAATTTTCTGACTGGGTTTCCACTCGAACGATCTATGTGGGATGGTTGCCAGTTACCAGCGGAAGGTCGTGGGTTTCCTCCGGGCATAGAGCCCGGTTTCCTCCCACAATAAAACTGGCAACGCCGCCACATAAGTGAAATAATCTTGTAAAACACCAAACAAACAATCAATCAATCATATAAAGTCGACTAATCCCTTCATCAGCGTTAACATGGGGCTCGTTTCACAAAGCGAGAAATAGTTGCCAATGGATACCATAGTGAAGAGATACGACGTCATGGCAACTGCGATTGATCGCATTTTGTGGCGGCTTCGTGAAACGGCCTCATGAACTGTCATCTAATAAAGGCATTAACTTATTGCTGAAGGTTTCTGAATGGTCTACTGATACAATTTGTTTTTTGCAGAATAGACAAATCAAGAAAAAAAAGCCTCTATTCTATAAAAGAATATCTGGTTAAGCGTACATTTAACCAAACAAGAACCAGTGTGTTTTAATCATATTTTTCTGAGCGAATGTTCGTCCCCTTATTCGTATGATAGTGAGACGAACTTGTGAACATTACTTGGATTTTATCATCCATGTGACAGGTAATAACAGGCTTTACTGTGTTGAGATACCTCAGAAAAACTTATCTTTCATAAAACAGGAGATTTTGACACTCTTTCGTATCCTTTATCCCCAACGCATTGCATGGTTTCGCAATGTTAAGTTTCATCATAAAAGCTTATCGTCCATAAAACAGAGGATTTGACACAATTTCATAACAAACAATTTTGAAACGATATGTATAGTGGATGGAAACAAAACTTGACCCTGATAAGTTAAAGTGGCATGAGCTGCCAAAATGTTGATATTTTGACGTTAAAATAGAATGTTGAAATTATTGGCTATTTTACCCAAGACGTATAATTCAGAAGCTTTTAAGTGCTTCTGATCTCGAGAGTGAACGATAAAGTATTGTTTTGAACAAACTTTGGCTTAGAGTGAATGAATGGTCGTCCCGGTTATTTAAATTTTGTTTACTTTTCGGACACTATTTCGGTTCGTATAGGCCGTGGACCTTATGCATTTCCCTCATTCCAACGCTAATCGTTTAGTTTTTCAAAGCGTCTTACTGTCGTGACGATCAGAAATTATGAAAAAAAGTGTGAATTTTGGTTAGCTCATGCCACTTTATACGAATAACATGATAAAAGAAATCAGTTGAATCACGATGTTCATAGCTGTTATTGACAAATTATGTAGGTGAATGCTTTCAAATTTTATAGATTTTATCATTTGGAATGTATTTTATTCCATTATGTTTAGAGTTTCTTTGGGCTGACAAGGTCGTGGGTTTCCTCCGGGCATAGAGCCCGGTTTCCTCCCACAATAAAACTGGCAACGTCGCCATATAAGTGAAATAATCTTGGGCGCGGCGTAAAACAATCAATCAATCAATCTTTGGGCTGACAAATGTAAGAACATTTAGTTGAAACAATGCTGATTGTTTGTCTGTTTTATTAAGAAGAACAAAATAAAAGCTTTTCATTTATTCCAATCTTAGATACGGTATATACATTTAGGTTGTTTTATGAGCAACACAAACCACCAAAACGTACTCATGCATTCAGGCGATTTGAATTTTGTTGGTTGTTAGCAATCATCCTAGATTAAGACGGGTTACTGGTTTTACCGATATTCTTTTATTTCAACATAATTTTTTTAGTTTTTCAAGGTACCTTGAAGGCAATCGGAATTTATGAAAAAACGTCGGAATGCCGGAAAATCACGAAATGTAAATTTTTCGGAAAAAGGTCTACCTTACGTGAACAGTGCAGTAATAGACCTGATGTTCGAATTATAATGAGTTTATCACTTAACCCGTTTGCGAGTTTAGGTAACATACAACCTACCAAATTCAGCTAGTACCTGAAAACTCTTCCACATGGGCGATTGGGTGTACAACCCTGTGAGATCACTTTCAGTTGTGCGTGTATCGATTTAGAAATCAATCGAAAACTACCGACATCACAACCAAATGAATAACAGGGGACTATGTTAGCGGTTTGTTGCCATATGCTTTCACAGGTATATTATGAGTAATGAAATCCGATTATGACCCCACAAACAAGGGATGAATTATTTAGATAATGTCTGGTACCACGGTCAAACAAATGTAAGGCAATTAAGTTCCAACATCGAACTTTAATATTTCTGAATACCCGAACACAATTCTTAGCAAAATTATCTTTTGTTGAATTAACACGTCTTCAGTTGAATATTTTATGCCGTTTGGGGTAAAGAATTCTCCGGAGAACTCAATATAAAGAAAATCAAACGTACCAGTTAGTAATAAGTAAGGCATTCAGCCAATCATCGTACACACTTACGCAGACCGACCCATGTTACCGAGGCTCACTACTTAATGGATGGAAAATACCTACGATTTAAATGCGATGGCAGCCATCAAAGTACCTAAAACATCACAAGTTAAGTTACCGTCACTGATCCACAAACCATTAAAACCAAACCGAAGGATATCCTTTCAGAGGCTTATCTGTGTCATCATGTCTCCGGTTTAAGATGACGTTAGGTGCCTCAGCTATGTTAGACGTATTTTTACAACTTTCTAATGCATTGAAGTATATGTAGGTATAATTCTAGAAACATGGCGACAGAAGTGAAACTGCGACGGCTGGTTAGAATATATAGGTCAGTGAGGCAACTGCACGTTATCTCTTAGGAAAGCCATTGGCTAAATTGTATTACGTGATTAGTATGTGACGTATATGCTCTTTATTCATTACTGATTACTGACAAAATAGTGTAAAAATGCCATCGGGCATGTAAGAGGGCTATGGATCTTATTATCCATTATAACGGCACATTTAAATTTGAATGATTCGTTTACATGGGACAAAATACACTGGAACATTGTTTAGACTACACCAACACGATTCCTTCAATCTAAACTGGCGTACCGTTTAAATTTTCTTTCGCTTGCACGAGTGATTTAGCTTTTTTTTTGCAAATTAGTAAATTGGGGAGATAAGTGATTAACACTGGCACAAATGCTAAATAGAAAACAACCAGACTTCCCCTTAATACAATTTCGAAAGCAAAATATCAACCCACCCTGGCTTTAACTGAATCCGTTTCTTTAAATCATTTTCTATATCTGGATTTGTGCCCCTTATTAATAGTGTTGGGAGATGAACCCGTTATCATTTCTGCGATTTTGTCATCCATCTTAAAGTCAATGACAGCAGTCACTGGCATTATCTGCACCAGAAAGCCTTACCATTCCTAAAATAAGATAGTCTGACATCATTTCATAACCTATAACTTAGAAAGGAATTATGCGGCGACGGAAAATTAGATTTCCCACTTCTACATTGTACATTAAACGTACAACACAATAATCAGTGTGTGGGATGACCTTTGCTAGTCATTGAATCAATATTTGGGATAATAAATCCCAAGTTTTATGGGTGTGCTAATTTACGATGTTGTACTGTGTCACATTTAGAGGGTGTGGAAGATTTAAACAGGACGTTGTGCGGTTTGGGTGCAATGCGGTAAAACCCTCAATCACGCTTTCTCTGGATGTCGCAGATAAGTAAATTACAGAAATCCATTGGACGAACGATACAAAATACAGGTTTAACTCCCTTTTTTGTACTCAATCTGCAATGTATTACTAGAGTGGTTTGGAATATTTTTTTCTATTTTCTCTCAGTTTACACTTAATTTACTTGATTCCTCCTCTTTACGGCATATTGTTTGAGTTATTTTTGTTAACATTAATAATCAATGCATTAAGCTGAAAATACCTTTAAAGGTACATGTTCATTTTAGGTGAAAATGACCGTATGGGTAAACAAATTTTACACTTAGACTGCTGACTAAAATTTGACAAGTACACAATGGATACGCCAATGAAACTTTTACAGTAAAGCGCATCGTCGGAACGATTAAAATTTACGCTCACGCTCACTTTACCCGTGGGACAAGTACAACTAAATCCGTCGTTTCTAATTTTAAATGCATGTAGACTTTGATTGCTTCCGCCACAATACTGTGGCGGGAATTTCACCAATCAGAATCGGCGTCACGTAAGCATCCAGGCAGTGATCAAAACAAAGATGGACGACTTGTCGGTTTACACTTCAATTCGATAACAGTGTCTCAAAAACTAAAGAGTTCCAACGATTAGAAGATAATTTTTGATTGGTCCGACAGTAAATGGGCGTTTCCAGAAAACGAGGCTTTGGATCGCAGTTGGCCCAGGGGTAAAAGGTGAGCTTGTTGAGAATTTAACCCTGGGCATCCGAGGATGAGCAAAACGATGTCCAGAAACGCTTCTTCTAGTCTAGGTTTAAAAGTAAAGACAAACACCTCGTTTGTTATTGCACGTGACAGTTTTCAGCTTTATTTTGCATTTTTTTGGTATATATTTCGGGAAATTAATAGGCCAACAAGAATAATACATGTAAAGTACAACTTTGAGATGTTAAGAAAGACTCATATATTGTGATAATCCAAACCGTGACACCTCGTTCTATATTGTACACGGTTGTGAATAAATTGATTGTTTTGTGTTTTACGCCGCGCTCAAGATTATTTCACTTATATGGCGGCGTTGCCAGGTTTATTGTGGGAGGAAACCGGGCTCTATGCCCGGAGGAAACCCACGACCTTCCGTTGGTGACTGGCAACCATCCCACATATAGGCTGTGAATAAACTATGAAGTTTTCAGATTAATTTTCCTTTCGTTTGTATATATTTCGGATAATTGAAATGGTAGGCATGAGACATGTACAGTACAACTGTGAGTAGTTCAGAAAACTTTTTCAAATATATTGTATTGTCATAATCCGAACTGTAACACCTTGATACTGTACATAGGTGTGAGTGAACTATGAGCTTTTCGGTTTGTTTTGTATTGTGTAGATGCTTAGATACACAAAGTATATAATAAATAACTTGAAATGAGCAGGATTCAAATTATTTGCTGATATTTGTAAAGTATTGCGAAATTAAAATCACAAGTTGTGCCAAAAAGCCTTTTTACTTCCTTTCTTTCATTTTTCATTTCATTTCATTTATTCACCATAATAAACAAATTCTTTACAACAAGACTGCATAGTACAGTATCAGCGGGAATAAAGTCTTCGATGGACTTGATCTATCCCAAAACTTAATTTCAATTTGAAGTGCGGGGGATGAAACTAGAGATATAAAAAGGGTAATAAATAGCGACTTAAACATTTATGGTGATCTTTATAATATTTGTCTAACTATAGGTTACGCAGATTGTCTTGTCAAAAGCATGTTACAGGATTATTTCAATTATTTAACTGATCCGAAGATCTTTGACTTTTGATTTAAAAAGAGAGATTGAATTGATTAGATTTTAGATATAGACCAAGTTTGTTCTATTCTCTAGGTTCCTTAACACGAAGAGAGAAAAAATACAGACTTAACTATTTCTAACGTGAGGATAGAACTTGTAATGCTAAGATAATATAATAGTGGCATGAGCTGTTAAATATACTTTAACATCCCGACTATTTGAATTTTTGAAACGGAATTTTCAACAAAACGTACAAAAAACCCCAAAAAATTTTAAGCTGATACTGATTTTGGGTACGTACCGTAAAGTAGTATTTATAAGCAATAAACACGCAAAATATACTTGTACATCCCGGCAATTTGAATATTGCCCGTTATTAGTACACATTTCAGGTTCGTGTGAGTTAGGGTAAAAACGTCCGAATTTGGACAGCTCATGCCACTTTATTACCAGGATTACCGAGAGTGTGATCCTGAGGGAAGCACATTTAACATAACATAAAAGTGACATCACCTGCCAGATATAGGAAATATTTCGTTGAAACCGAATTACCTGATACTAATTTACTAATGTTGTTTACAGTATTGTTAACGTTTGAATAAATCAAACAGAATCACTTGGAGAACTAATTACAAAATTTTACTTATGACTTTATAAAATGCATACAGTGAACGACGATATGAACGTATTCAAGAATTGAATTAAAGCCATACGTTCACCTTTCCACGGAAAATATAATTGTAAACCTAAATTAGACATTTATTATTGACTTGTTAAAAACAACCTATTTGATATTTTGATGCGTCACTTAAAAATTACTTACGTCTAAATTATTCACGTTTTCATTGAATTATTCGAGTTCAAATTCAAATTTGAAGAGTTTACTTTTATTTAACCGTTTTGCAAGCTTTGGTAACAAACAAGTGGATGCCAACTGATGTAACTTCTGAAATTTATATCAAGCAATGCAAGTCAATCGTTAAAATGTGTGAAGTTGTTGCTGAATATTTTCGTTAATTTTATTTTAAAAATATTAAAGAAATTCATTCCCATATCGAGGCTGTGTTTGGTTCTGTCAACCAATCCCATCTCTGATTTAGAAATCAATCAAAATTCGACACGACCTACAGACCACTAAGATGTTTTGAAAGAGCAGCAACGATGTTGAGAAAGTTGTCAAATTCAATTGTGATCATACCGGACATAATGGTTAGAATTCAGACAAATTTAAAGGCCCACTTGCCGCCGTAGCCTGTTGAACATTTGCAACAACGATCAGTATCGGTTAACTTTAGTGTTGGCTTACCCTCATTTCAGGCATTCTTGTCTTCGGTTTACAGTCAAAAAAATTGCCGGCAGACTTTTCGAGTCACTTTTACCCGATCGTCAACCTGTATTTCTCAGGTGAATTTATAATGTGCCGTTAGATCACTCACACGACTAAAACATTAGGGCGCTTGTGCGCATGTTCAGGTTCGGAGGTTGTTTACATTGCGGGTACTTGGTAAATCTAATTTTCAATTACATATTAAAAATACTAAATGATGACAAAAGTTTCTATTTTTTGGTAAAAATAGAAAGTTCATAACTTCTTCTGTCTGGGGAAAATACAGAAAAATACAGAAAACCGCCCACAACGAATTCAACATGTCTGAATATCCGAGTTCATAACATTATTGTGGCTTGTTGAATTAACACGTCTAAAGCTAAATGTTTGAAGCCTTTTGGGTTAAGAAATTAGTAATGAGCGAGATATTTAGTCAATTCGAACACATTGCCAAAATGATAGGTATATTACCATTACTTAAAGTGGCATGGGCTGCCCAAATTTTGATATTTTGATGTTAAAAGAGAATGTTGAAATTATTGGCTATTTTTCCCAAGACGTATAATTCAGAAGCTATTTAGTGCTTCTAGTCTCGAAAATGTAGGATAAAGTATTATTTTGAAATAACTTTGGCTTAGAATGAATGAATGGTCGTCCCGGTTATTTAAATTTCGTTTACTTTTCGAACACTATTCCGGTTCGTATAGGCCACATGCTGTATAGATTGTCCTCATCCCAACGCCAATCATTTAGTTTTTCGATGATCTTCAAATCCTCTTATTGTCGTGATGGTCAGAAATTATGAAAAAAATGTGTGAATTTTGGCAGCTCAGAAAAAAAGCCTGAAATGGGCGTTTAGATCGTTAAATCCGTACAGATTATTACCACCAATCTAGTTATTAACGTGGCATGAAATACCAAAATGTTGATATTTTTCCGGTATACCAGAATCTGTAAATTATCGGCTGTTTTTATGAAGACGTGCAATTAAAATTTTTTAATTCTATTAGTCTCGGGAATGTACGTAAAAATAGTGTTTTAAAGTAACTTAGAATTAGAATGAATGAATGTTCGTCTTAATTATTTTAAATCTTGTACGTAAATGAAAGCGATTGGCTTTCGAATAAATAGTCCGTGGCATGTAAGAAAAAAAGTAAATAAAAATTAAGTTAGTTCAAAACACTAACGTTTCTTGACTGTACTTCGTGAGGAAAATAATCAATAATTTAATAAAAAAGTTCAACGGAAAAATATCACCACTTTTGCAGCTCGGGTCATTTTAAAGTAAGATCCTTAACTTATGGGGGCAACTTTATCCTTTGATGGGTTTTTAAAGAAGTATGATGCCCAGAATAACAAACCGCAAAAATCGCTCCGGCATATATAAAGCGTACTGCTCGGGCTTCAAAGCGGAGAGGGCGTAAGTTGGCAGTTGTCGCATATTATAGTTAAACTCTCAATGTGTTTCAGGGGAAAATGCAAGTTTGATAGAACTGTTTTAACGTGTATATGTCTCTTGCGACACAATTAGGATTCCTTGTTCCCCTTTGCGTGAATTTACTAGAGCGTTGTGACGCTGTTTAAAGACGCATCTAGGCTAACTATGCACCGTTAGAAAGGGGTGAGCTGTCAGTATTCGTAAAACGTCAATCTGTCAATCACAATTAAGAAGAAATCTACTATATAATCGTCGGTGTATTGTTTGTTAAGTGATTAATTGTTCACATTAACAAGTAATATGCCAATCTGAAATAGCTTTTAAGCCATAGATCTTTTCTGTGTAAATTACATAATCGAACTTATCAATATTACATTTGCAATAGAGCGATTTGGTGTAAAATAATGTAATATCATTTTTGTACGATCGATAACACGTGACTATCAAACCAAGGAATAGAAGAACAAATATTATATCTGATCAGATTGATTGAAGGCACAGAACAAGAACTTTCTCTCGTTTTAGGCTCGGCGTCGAGGGTGCTTAGGTTTTGATTAATCGCCCCCCCCCCCCCCCTACCTGGATTAAGTCAAAGTCCCAATTATCTCTAGCTGCGAAAAAACCCCAGCATGCAATTGTATCGAACAGGCACCCGTTTACTGGTGCGCTAGACGTATACTGATTGGCCGATCGGGACACACAGCTAACCTTTGTTGTGAAGATGGCTGCCGATTCAGTTACACATTTTCTGATAACGATTGTTAACTTTACTATAGCACAGTTTGGAGAGGAAATATCGTAGAGATATTGTTTTGGTACCGTTAGAAAGGAAAATTTAGCGCGCCTGTACTGTATTTTCTAAGTTATTTTGTTTCCTTCTCCTTTAAGAGAGAAACTATTTGAAAAGATATCCACATTTCATGCTCTGGAGCCAAACCACCACACAGGCTGGGGGGGGGGGGGGGGGGGGTGCGCGTGTGTGTCGGGGGGGGGGGACGGATAGTCGAATGCATCGTTAGATGTAATAGTTAGATTGATAGATTGATCGGTGTTTGACATCAATTTAAGGCTCTTTAACTTACATGGGACCAACATGGAGTCATTGTTAGACTGCATGATTTTTAACATCAATTTTCATACCCAATGGCACGGAAAGGCACAGAATTGTTTATGTTGTAATGAACAAATATTCCAGGAGGTCTGCATAAATGATTACAGAGCCATGCAATTTCACAAATCACGTTATTAATTAATCAGTCAAATGTTTACCATCGATCGAAAAATACATACTTCATAAAAATGGCATTAATGGACTCGAGTATTGGGTGTAAGCTGTTTCTTTCTTAATGAAGTAATGGACAATTACTGCATAATTCAATGGTTTAATCTCATTATATCGTAACTTATTAAATATTTGCCAACAAACTTGAATTTGCCGTATATCGGATTATAACAAATCCCAATGGATTCTGTGTGTGACGTCGCTTGTTTGATATGAAACAAATAATATCAGAAAAGTTTGGCTTGAGGGCAGGATTGCCAGCACTCATCTCTACCTTGTTATCTGCATGATCCATTAGAATAGAACAGCACACGGTTTGTCTATTAACGTTATTGGTTAATTGTTTTGTTGTTTAATTTCATTATTTATCAATCAGTTTGTTCTTTGATTGGGTCTCTATTTGACTCGGGTGACTCGGTGACAGTCACATAGGGATACTCCCAGTCCGACAACAGCCTTCTATCCATGGGTCGCCGGTTCGAATCCCACTCAGTCAAAATAGTGATGTAATAACTAGATTGCTTTATGTGGAAGGGTTGTCACCTATGTGACCTAAATGAACCGAAATAGTGTTCGAAATGTAAACAAAATTTAAATAACCGGGACGACCATTCATTCATTCTAGGCCAAAGTTAGTTCAAAACAATACTTTATCGTACATTTTCGAGACTAGAAGCAGTAAAAAAACCCTCTAAATTATACGTCTTGAGAAAAATAGCCAATAATTTCAACATTCTGTTTTAACGTCAAAATATAAACATTTTGGCAGCTCATGGCACTTTAAGTTTCATAAAAAAACTTAAGCCATAATCATGAAACGTCTTAAACTTAAGTTTTGCTCAAATTTGACTTAAGTATGTTTATAATATGTTTCGCCAAGCTACCTCCATAAAAAATAAACTAAGCTTCGTCAAATTCTAAACAAGCCGTCAGATTCTACCATCAGGTAAATCCCAATTTGCAATGCCTCACTATCCTGCAGTAAATTAGCATCAAGTTATATTAATTTCTAATTGACTTTTAAATTGCTTGAGAAGACAACTTCGATTTAACGATGACTTTGATCATGATTATGTTTCCTATCTCCTTTCACAGAAGAGTAGAACTTTGAGCTAGAAATTAGAACGGAATCCCCATGACATCATCGGGAATTCCCTAGCTACCGGGGTCATTTAGGGCAGAGAAGAAACTTAAGTTCGCCACATTGAACTTAGCTAAGTTTTGACTTAAGCTCTTATGCGGACTTATCATTTACAACTTAGTGCAGCTTGTCGTATGTGTTTTGGCTATAACTCTATTGTAGACAAATTTAAAGTTCCTCGAGCGTATTCAAACTTTTTGAATGTCAGAATACAATTTATTATACGATTGCTGCTTGTTGAAACCCGTCCGCGGCTAAATATATGACGCCTTTTGATTCACAAACTCTCCTGTGGGCTTACATTGATTAACGGAGCTGTAGCTTGATGATAAGCCAATCACAAAGGAGTAAATGGTAGTGGGATAGTAAGTCAATTCCCAGTCATACGTAACCTAACCTGATAAGTGAAGTTAACATTGCCTACTTCAGATGCATAAAAGTCCACAACTGTTTCATAAATCTTGATTTCCACTTTCGGTAATTAAAGAAATAGTGACCATTGAAAAAGTGAAGACCTTGTAAAATCCTCCATTAATACTTATGTAATAAAACTATGGATATACCTGTATCTGGTGACATGAGATGCCACAATTAGGATTTTTTTTATAAATTCATATTGTCAAGAAAATGGAGAAGTGGAGCGCTTAAAGTGAAGAAATAAAATAAAAATGACCGTAAAGTCAGTAACCCGTGAGAACCGAAGGTATTTGACAACAACGAACCATTTCAAATGACCTTGATGTATGAGTTCATTTGGGAAGTATCGTTGGTTATAAAACTACCTCAACCTACACCTTCAACTTTGGTATATAAACTGAAACTCTTATTATGTACTTCCAGATAAATATGACCAACAATTAGTTAATTCTGTTTCAACGACAGTTTCCCTATATTTGGCAGCTCATGTCACATTAAGCAATTATAGTAGAGATGGAAATACACCTAACGCCCTATAGCATTCTTAACGACAATATTTGCTTGTCATAATTCCTTTTTTTGGAGTTGATTCCATCTAAAATTGAGACATGTTTGATGGTAAAGAACACAAATCTATCATAAAAAGTATTTAAAACATAATACTTAGCGAACATTATGACAATGAATGTATTTTTTGTATATTCAGTTTCTTTCGGGATATCTCTGCTCCCGTAACAGTCGTGCCATGGGACTTCTGACAAACTGTGAATGATTCGGTGCATGTTTGGTGGCTTTTTTTATAGGGATGACACCTCGCAACACATGTGCATTGTGACCTTCAGGTAAAACGAACCGAAAAAGCACCCCATCATTACTGTAGTAACCGTGTTTTACTACGTGTTTTGCATATTAGTAACATGATCAGAAACCAAACTTTCTTGACCAATGGCTTCAAACCAGTTCTAGTAAAGATTTCAAAATAGAAAAATTATTGAAAATTATGATTATATATGCATTTAGCAACATTTGAATAGGGTGACGTTTCTTTTGCGGTTCAGTATATGTTAACTTGGTTGATTGATGTTTTACACCGCACTCAAGATTATTTCACTTATATGGCGGCGTTCCCAGGGAAGGAAACCGGGCTCATTGCCCGAAATAAACCCGCGACATGGTTTCAGGACTCTATCAATAACTAAGAAACTACACTAAGCAATAATAAAAGCTACTTTGCATGTGTAGTATGCAATTTGAATTTAGCATTTTGCGTAATCATTATAACACCATGTTAACTTGGAGAGCGGCGATGATGTATAATAACATTTTAATACTAGGTAAGCCTAATATCTCACTCAAATTGGCATCATTCTGCATCCCCACTCATTGTAAATCTAACATAATGTTAATATTGTGAAATGATTTATTCGTGCTGGTTAGTGAGAACTGTTGTCCGGGTCACTGGTCATCTATCTTCAGGCGGATTCACTCCCCAAAGGCCCCGCTTACTCCACTCCTTGGGTTATTTTATGCTAATTGTACCTGCATGGGAATTCGAAGCTTTTATGCTGTCTGTTCTATTTATTATTACGTGGCATCCATAAACAGTCTGTTTACTGGGAGTATAATGGGGAAAGGTAATCTTCAGTGTACAAATGGGTTTCCTTGTTCGGACAGTCTTGCAATACAAAAAAAACCCACTGAGCAGCTAAATGCTTTATAGATAAATCGTTTTAGTAATCAGACTTGTAGACATTGTTGCTTTAATTTAAAGTTGTATGAAGTGCTGAAAGTTTAATTTTTTCCAAAATTCTGATTGTCAAGAAGAACCTTGAAAAACCAAAGTATTGACAAATCAAATCAAATCAAGTAAAATTTGATTTAACGTCGGGCATTACAAACAATAGAACATTAACCTGAAGGCTACTTGTGCCGACAATAGGTTAAAAAGAAGATAATTAAAAATTTAAGACGAATTTATACAATTAAGATAATAACCATTAAGACAATAAACTATAGACAATCATCGCATAAGGAACATTCACATCTATACCAACCACTTAATAAATTTTTTAAATCTTTGACGGTGCTGACAGATTTCATATTACTTGGTAGGTGGTTCCATAACTTGGCGCCATGGTAACCCAGCGATTTGTATCCACAAGATTTAGTTAAAAATCGAGGGATATTTATAATATAATTGTCTATCAGATTGTATGTACAGTTTTTGTTAGTAAAAATATTTAATTCGTAGGACTAATACCCTTACATTGAAATGAATAAATATCAGTAAAGACAATAATCCACACGAGCCGAAGATGTGGACAAATAGTTGACATGATTTAAATAATGGGGATGTACAAGATTTCTGTGTGGTTTCTGCTGCTTACAAATCTAGCTAAATGTACATCGTCAAGATTGTAGTATAAGTGGTATAAGTTTGTGGTTCAAGTGTCTTAAAACAATGGTTAGAATTGTAAAAATATCTCACTGGTTGAAAGTAGAAACTGTTCATTGTAACCTGTGGCCTAGCTAGCGTTATTAGTTTGTTAGCCGGTCATCAATGCACTGTATCTTGAGGTTGTCGTGGGCTGCCAAATGTAGAGACATTTTCGCTGAAACAGAATTAGCCAAGTCTTCCGATATTTTTGTCAGGATCACAAAGCAACAGCTTACCGCAGGTATCTTGGAGATTGAAGTAACTGTGACGAACGTTTTTTCATTCTAAGCCTAAACAAGTTTAAGATATGACTGCAGAGTACATTTAGCGTAGAATCCATTAAAACATTCTGAATTGCACGTTCTGACAATTTTAAAAACAAATTTCAATGCTTTTTTATAACGGAAAATATCAACATTTTTGCAGCTTATGTCACTTACAGCTCATGCGACTTTAATCTATCCAAATAAGCATTACAAATAAGCATAAGCATACATAATTCTATATATCTAACAATTAACTAACGGGATAGGACAAGCCATATGAGCTTTATTCCCGCCACAATTTAGAACTGATTCTTTAAATATCCTTGTCATGTACATATTTATGAATTGAGTGGTTAATAAATGAAATGAAATGGAATTAGAAAATGGATATCTAAAACTGACCGAGATAAATCATCCAGTTTATTTACGTTGACTAAGATTATCCTGTTCAAATAATCACTGAGCATTGTGTCACATTATTCCTTAATTGAAGACGGTGAGGTTATTTTACAAACGATGCCATTCATCAAAATAAAAGAAGATCTGAAATTTAATTAAAATAAAAGCTTGTCGCTAGAGAACGTTCAACTTGATATTCGTGGTATTAAACTCTCTTTGTAAATATACCCTTCTCATCTCTCTGTTTTAGTTTATTTGTTTATGTGAAGATGAATGACAAGGAAATGTAATAGAACCAATAAATATTGAATCTATTAAAAATCACGTCTCAATGCCAGGCAAATTAACACAGGTTTATTAAACATTGGGTTTTATGAATTCATTTGAAATAATTTTATTACCACGTATCAGCATCAAGTTCAGTTACCAGTTAAATTTATGATGCCATTCTCTTGTTCATTTATTATCAGTTATACATTTAACTGTGTTAGTATACGCGTTATTTTAATGCAATCTGATAAAGTGCTTTTGTATTAAAGGGGTAAAAGTTCTATTGCTATCACTTTTAGATTCCTGGATAAAACTGTGATAGTGTACTGTATTTAAGGCCTGCTGACAGTGTATTGTATTTAAGGCCTGCTGACAGTGTATTGTATTTAAGGCCTGCTGACAGTGTACTGTATGTAAAGCCTGCTGACAGTGTACTGTATTTAAGGTCTGCTGACAGTGTACTGTATTGAAGGCCTACTGACAGTATAATGTATTTAAGGCCTGCTTACTGTGTACTGTATTTAAGGCCTGCTGACAGTGTACTGTATTTAAGGCCTGTTGACAGTGTACTGTATTGAAGGCCCGCTGACAGTGTACTGTATTTAAGACCTACTGACAGTGTACTGTATGTAAAGCCTGCTGACAGTGTACTGTATTTAAGGCCTGCTGACAGTGAACTGTATTTAAGGCCTGCTGACAGTGCACTGTATTTAAGGCCTGCTGACAATGTACTGTATTTAAGGCCTACTGACAGGGTACTGTAGTTAAGGTCTGCTGACAGTGCACTGTATTTAAGGCCTGCTGAGACTGTCGTGTATTTAAGTCCTGCTGACAGTGTACTGTATTTAAGTCCTGCTGACAGTGTACTGTATTTATGGCTTGCTGACAGTGTATTGTATTTAAGGCCTGCTGACAGTGTACTGTATTTAAGGCCTGCTGACAGTGTACTGTATTTAAGGCCTGCTGACAGTGTACTGTATTTATCACTATCTAAGGCCTGTTGACTGTGTACTGTATTTAAGGCCTACTGACAGGGTACTGTATTTAAGGCCTGCTGACAGTGTACTGTATTTGAGGCCTGCTGACAGTGTACTGTATTTAAGGTCTGCTGACAGTGTACTGTATTTAAGGTCTGCTGACAGTGTACTGTATGTAAAGCCTGCTGACAGTGTACTGTATTTAAGACCTGCTGACAGTGTTCTGTATGTAAAGCCTGCTGACAGTGTACTGTATGTAAAGCCTGTTGACAGTGTACTGTATTTAAGGCCTGCTGACAGTGTACTGTATTTATCACTATCTAAGGCCTGTTGACTGTGTACTGTATTTAAGGCCTACTGACAGGGTACTGTATTTAAGGCCTGCTGACAGTGTACTATATTTAAGACCTGCTGACAGTGTACTGTATTTAAGACCTGCTGACAGTGTACTGTATTTAAGGTCTGCTGACAGTGTACTGTATTTAAGGCCTGCTGACAGTGTACTGTATTTAAGGCCTGCTGACAGTGTATTGTATTTAAGGCCTGTTGACAGTGTACTGTATTTAAGGCCTACTGACAGTGTATTGTATTTAAGGCCTGCCAACAGTGTATTGTATTTAAGGCCTGCTGACAGTGTACTGTATTTAAGGCCTGCTGACAGTGTACTGTATTTAAGGCCTGTTGACAGTGTACTGTATTTAAGGCCTACTGACAGTGTATTGTATTTAAGGCCTGCCAACAGTGTATTGTATTTAAGGCCTGCTGACAGTGTACTGTATTTAAGGCCTGCTGACAGTGTACTGTATTTAAGGCCTACTGACAGGGTACTGTATTTAAGGCCTGCTGACAGTGTACTGTAGTTAAGGCCTACTGACAGGGTACTGTATTTAAGGCCTGCTGACAGTGTACTGTATGTAAAGCCTGCTGACAGTGTACTGTATTTAAGGTCTGCTGACAGTGTACTGTATGTAAAGCCTGCTGACAGTGTACTGTATGTAAAGCCTGCTGACAGTGTACTGTATTTAAGGCCTGCTGACAGTGTACTGTATTTAAGGCCTGCTGACAGTGTACTGCATTTAAGGTCTGCTGACAGTGTACTGTATGTAAAGCCTGCTGACAGTGTACTGTATTTAAGACCTGCTGACAGTGTACTGTATTTAAGGTCTGCTGACAGTGCACTGTATTTAAGGCCTGCTGACAGTGTACTATATTTAAGACCTGCTGACAGTGTACTGTATTTAAGACCTGCTGACAGTGTACTGTATTTAAGGCCTGCTGACAGTGTACTATATTTAAGACCTGCTGACAGTGTACTGTATTTAAGGTCTGCTGACAGTGTACTATATTTAAGACCTGCTGACAGTGTACTGTATTTAAGACCTGCTGACAGTGTACTGTATTTAAGGTCTGCTGACAGTGTATTGTATTTAATGTCTGCTGACAGTGTACTATATTTAAGACCTGCTGACAGTGTACTGTATTTAAGGTCTGCTGACAGTGTACTGTATTTAAGGCCTACTGACAGGGTATTGTATTTAAGTCCTGCTGACAGTGTACTGTATTTAAGGCCTGCTGACAGTGTACTGTATTTAAGGCCTTCTGACAGTGTATTGTATTTAAGTCCTGCTGACAGTGTACTGTATTTAAGGCCCACTGACAGGGTATTGTATTTAAGTCCTGCTGACAGTGTACTGTATTTAAGACCTGCTGACAGTGTACTGTATTTAAGGCCTTCTGACAGTGTATTGTATTTAAGTCCTGCTGACAGTGTACTGTATTTAAGGCCTGCTGACAGTGTACTGTATTTAAGGCCTTCTGACAGTATTGTATTTAAGGCCTGCTAACAGTATAATGTATTTAAGGTCTGCTGACAGTGTACTGTATTCAAGGCCTGCTGACAGTATAATGTATTTAAGGTCTGCTGACAGTGTACTGTATTTAAGGTCTGCTGACAGTGTACTGTATTTAAGACCTACTAACAGTGTACTGCAGGGGCGGATACAGGATTTTGTGAAAGAGGGGGCGCAGGTTCTTACAGATCGAGTCAGTGTTTTCAAATGTGTCTGGAGGTGGTTTGATGATTGGGAGCAAGGGGGGGGGGGTGCTGAGAGTGCAATCGAAAGCATTGTCACGGGTAAATCAAATTAATTTGCACGAATTTCACTTTGTTAGACCCTACTCGAATTCTTAATGGTCAATGGTTCCAGTCCCTCTGATTACTTTCCCTTATTCTTAAAAAATACCAGTTAAAACGGTATGTTCTAAAGTTATAGATCAAGCCCTGTAACGTTTTTGAAGCATGAGGAGATGACTATCCCAAAGCATTAGGCCAGGGTCCAGGGGCCGCCCAGGGTCCAGGGGCCGCCCAGGCCTCGGAAGCTCGGGGGTTCTAGATTGCCTGAGAAGTGTTCTGATTCTGTTCTGCGAGCAAAAATGCTAAAAACTTTCGGATTTCGCTTTCCCTAATTCTTAAAAATAACAAAATAAGACAAGCGGGAGAATAGCCCACGGTTTGTTTCGGACTGACTTGGGCCATTATACAGAAAAACTACATACTTGTGCTACACACAAGGGCCTCTGGATATAGTTTTTTATTGAAAGTGGGAAGGGGGCAGGGTACCCAAACCCAGTAAGCCTATACAGGCGTGGGTCCACGGGCCGTCTAGGCTCCCGAAAACGCTACTGCTACCAGTCCACATCGCTTAACTTCGTGTGGCTTTCCGCCCCCCCCCCCCATTTTTTTCTTCATAGTATTGTAATGCAACATGTTTTCGTTTTCCTACTCTCTTTTCTCTCTTTTCCTTTTTCTGTCTTTTTTTCTCTCTTCTCTTTTTTTCTGGTCTGCTGATAGGGGGGGGGGGGCTGCTGACAGTGCACTGTATTTTAGCTCTGCTGACAGTGTACTGTATTTAAGGCCTGCTGACAGTGCACTTTATTAAGGTCTGCTGACAGTGTACTGTATTTAAGGCATGCTGACAGTGTACTGTATTTAAGGTCTGCTGACAGTGTACTGTATTTAAGGCCTGCTGACAGTGTACTGTATTTAAGACCTACTAACAGTGTACGGTATTTAAGACCTGCTGACAGTGTACTGTATTTAAGGCCTGCTGACTGTGTGCTGTATTAAAGGCCTGCTGACAGTGTACTGTATTTAAGGTCTGCTGACAGTGTACTGTATTTAAGGCCTGCTGGCAGTGTACTGTATTTAAGGCCTGCTGACAGTGCACTGTATTTAAGGTCTGCTGACAGTGCACTGTATTTAAGGTCTGCTGACAGTGTACTGTATTTAAGGTCTGCTGACAGTGTACTGTATTTAAGGCCTGCTGACAGTGTACTGTATTTAAGGCCTGCTGACAGTGTACTGTATTTAAGGCCTGCTGACAGTGTACTGTATTTAAGGCCTGCTGACAGTGTACTGTATTTAAGGCCTGCTGACAGTGTACTGTATTTAAGGCCTGCTGACAGTGTACTGTATTTAAGGCCTGCTGACAGGGTACTATATTTAAGGTCTGCTGACAGTGTACTGTATTTAAGCCCTTCTGACAGTGTACTGTATTTAAGGCCTGCTGACAGTGTACTGTATTTAAGGCCTGCTGACAGTGTACTGTATTTAAGGCCTGCTGACAGTGCACTGTATTTAAGGTCTGCTGACAGTGTACTATATTTAAGGCCTGCTGACAGTGCACTGTATTTAAGGTCTGCTGACAGTGCACTGTATTTAACGCCTGCTGACAGTGTACTGTATTTAAGGCCTGCTGACAGTGCACTGTATTTTAGGTCTGCTGACAGTGTACTGTATTTAAGGTCTGCTGACAGTGTACTGTATTTAAGGTCTGCTGACAGTGTACTGTATTTAAGGTCTGCTGACAGTGTACTGTATTTAAGGTCTGCTGACAGTGTACTGTATTTAAGGTCTGCTGACAGTGTACTGTATTTAAGGCCTGGTGATAGTGTACTGTATTTAAGGTCTGCTGACAGTGTACTGTATTTAAGGCCTGCTGACAGTGCACTGTATTTAAGGCCTGCTGACAGTGTACTGTATTTAAGGCCTGCTGACAGTGTACTGTATTTAAGGCCTGCTGACAGTGTACTGTATTTAAGGCCTGCTGACAGTGTACTGTATTTAAGGCCTGCTGACAGTGTACTATATTTAAGGCCTGCTGACAGTGTACTGTATTTAAGGCCTGCTGACAGTGTACTGTATTTAAGGCCTGCTGACAGTGTACTGTATTTAAGGCCTGCTGACAGTGCACTGTATTTAAGGCCTGGGGCCGGTTGTTCAAAACTGTATTAGGCTTAATACTGGTATAACTTTACTGGTGTAACGTCACAATTGAATGTATTTGTTACGCCACGTTATTTAGACCGGTATTAAGTCTAATACACTTTTGAACAACCCACCCCTGGTCGTTTACACCATCCAGAAAGTGTGTTTTATAAACTGGACTGAATAAAGCCCGGCTCAGGTCGAGTTAAGAGTCTTAAGACCGTTCATGTCGACTGAGACTGGTTTATCGTTCAGCCAAACGATTCCCTACTGATCAGTCCCAAGCCCCCCTCAGGTCGATGCGATTAGTTGATCGGAAGGAAACTTCGCCACAATAATTGACAGACTGGCACGCCACTGGGAATGACGTAACAATACAACGTCTTCGAAACGTGAAAAAAATGATCACGTGATGAAGTATAGGTCGCTGATTGGCTGCGACCTTAAGGCTGATCGGTAGAAAATAGAACATGTTTCTATCCCTACGATCGTAAGACTGATCAGTCTGAGACCGATCTGAAGAGTCTTGAGGCGGCTCATGTCGAAAAACGTTCTTCGACTGATTGATCGCAGATTCACCACAGACTGGAGCTTACGACGATCGGATCGGATCCTAACTCGACCTGAGCCGGGCTTAGGGATCAAATCGGTTGAAATTAACCGAAAGAAATCCCTTGTTGTCGTTCTTGTGATCGATGGCTGAATCCTTACAGCGATACTCTCTCAGTTCCACACAGGCCTTCCGCCAATGGATAGAGGTTTAGAAAGAAAAATTAAAAAAAAAAAAGGAATGGGTTTTTCACTGGATCCAGATATTGACCGAGGGTTTCTTTACGGGCAAAAACATCGGTTTCATCTTCTTGGGGCTGTTCATCACAGCTGGAGTAAAGTTAGGCGTTGCTCACAACATGAAATAGTGCCTCAAACTTGTGACCATGCGAAATATCATATCGTTTTAAGCCCCGTTCAGGTCGAGTTGAGATCCGACCCGATCGTCGTAAGCTCCAGTCTGTAGTGAATCTGCGCTCAATCAGTCGGAGAACTTTTTTCGACGTAAGCGACCTTAGGACAGATCGGCCTCAGACTGTCTTACGATCGTAAGGATAGAAACATGTTCTATTTTCTCCCGATCAATCTTAAGGTCACAGCCAATCAGCGACCCAAACTTCATCACGTGATCATTTTTTCTCGTCGTTTCGAAGATGTTGTATTGTTACGTCATTCCTAGTGGCGTGCCAGGCTGCAGAATATAGTGACGAAATTCCCTTCCGATCCACTGATCGCGTCGACCTGAGCGGGCTTAAAGGAGGGGAAATCACTAGAAATACATAGGGATTATCGTCGATAACAACCTTCAAAGTACTTCAAACATTTCACGTCAATTACATCCAGTGACCCTCAAGCTAATAAAAACAGACAGAAGTATGTCCTTTCAGTGGCTTATCTGTGTAGCCATTTTTCCGTTTTAGGATGACGTGATGTTGGTATAGCTATTTTTAGATCAATAATGACGTATTTTTACCGCTCTCTAATGTATAATGGTAGATTTAGGTCCAAAAAAACATGGCGACAAACTTGAAGTGGAAAGATTGTCTCCGAATATATAGGTCAGTATGCAACCGCGCGCCATTGCTTAGCCAGCCATTGGCTAAATTGCATCACATGACTACTCTATAACGCATTAAATTTTTATTCAAGAATAATTGGATAAAACTAATGAAAAATGGTGGCGGCCTTGTGAATGGCCTATGGAGTTTATTCTCTATTGTAACGCCACCTTCAAATTTCAATTATTCGCTTACGTAGGGATAAAACATACATAGGACAGTTGTTGTGGACTAAATGAACTCTACTCTTTCCATCTAAACTAGTCTAAAGCTTAGATTTTCTTTCCCTTTAAAGACTGATCAGTCGGTAATCGTTTGGCTGAACGATAAACCAGTCTCAGTCGACATGAACGCTCTTAAGATTCAATCGCAGACAATCGAATCGGATCTTAACTCGACCTGAGCCGGGCATTACATACATTTGCGTCAGGGGTAATTTACAACACATATAGGACGAGCCCCTGTTGTTATAAAGCCTGCTTTTTCCAATGTATTCATATTTTTTCAACGGTATTTATATTCAACCACAAAATCCCGACCAACGGCGAGTATTTGGCAAACCCTTCAGACATGGTCACAGAGACACAAATTTTAATTTTTGGGGGGTTGACTGGAATTCCTGTGATGATTTTCAAGGCTTGTATCCGAGCGACAACTATCTCTCCAACAAGAGTAAACATTCCAATAGTGACAAACAAGTGATTGCGTTGGTCTGTAATTTTGGTTAAACAACAATGGTGACGTAACCCTATTGTTTGAGCGGACGATTAATTTTCACGAATCGTCTGCAGACTTTAAAGGAGGGGAAATCTCTAAAAATACATAGGGATTATCGTCGATAACAACCTTCAAAGTACTTAAAACATTTCACGTCAATTACCTCCAGTGGCCCTCAAGCTAATAAAAACAGACAGAAGTATGTCCTTTCAGTGGCTTATCTGTGTAGCCATTTTTCCGTTTTAGGATGACGTGATGTTGGTGTAGCTATTTTTAGATCAATAATGACGTATTTTTACCGCTCTCTAATGTATAATGGTAGATTTAGGTCCAAAAAAACATGGCGAAAAACTTGAAGTGGGAAGATTGTCTCCGAATATATAGGTCAGTATGCAACCGCGCGCCATTGCTTAGCCAGCCATTGGCTAAATTGCATCACATGACTACTCTATAACGCACTTGAATTTTTATTCAACAATAATTGGATAAAACTAATGAAAAAATGGTGGCGGCCTTGTGGATGGCATATGGAGCTTATTCTCTATTGTAACGCCACCTTCAAACTTCAATGATTCGCTTACGTGGAGATAAAACATACATTGGACAGTTGTTTTGGACTAAATGAACTCTACTCCTTCCATCTAAACTAGTCTAAAGCTTAAATTTTCTTTCCCTTTAACAAGCAACACAGTACTTCGAATACTTCGAATGTAAATGATTTACCGCACATGCGCATTGGAAACGATCAATAGATGCTTCATAGTGAAGAGTGATGTTTGCCTTATAAAAGGGGATCACAGCCGGTTTGTCTTAATGGAGTGCTTTAAGGATTCAGTTTGTTGGATATGTACGATTTTAAATAAACGAGTAAATAAATGCGGATTGTTTGCATTTGGAGACACAATTTGTAGATTTTTTTAATACAATAAATTTTTTTTAATACAATAAAAAAATATTTAAATTACCGTATTTTATCAAATCGCTCAGTTAAGAGAAGCCAATATAACTAGACGTGAAGATTTAAAGTGGCATGAGCTGCCAAATTTCACACTTTTTTCATAACTTTTGATCATCTCGACAGTAAGAGGCTTTGTAGGTCATCTAAAAACTAAATGATTGGCGTTGGAATGAGGAAAATCCATACAGTATGTGGCCTGTACAAACCGAAAACGTGTTCGAAAAGTACAGAAAATTTAAATAACCGGGACGACCATTCATTCATTCTAAGTCAAAATTAGTTCAAAACAATACTTTATCGTACATTCTCGAGACTAGAAGCACTAAAAAGCTTCTGAATTATACGTCTTGAGAAAAGCGGCGCTCGTTGATTATTTTTCAAGAATCAACGGTCACTCGTTGTTTCTCCTATACTTAGCGTCCATTCCTTGTATGACATTTTTAGACCGAAATGAAAAGGTCAACTGCGTTTCTCGTTTGTTTTTTGTAGTAAACACGGCGCTACAGGAAGTAGAGAAGGACCGAGTTGTGCGATAGCGCCATCTAGCGGATTAGTACTCTCGGTAACGGGTACTAAATGTCCGCAGTAATATCTACGAGCCAATGAAAGGGATACAGAGATGAGGTTTCCAGATGGCCATTGGTAATTTTCTCAGCTGCCACGGACCATTGGATAGGTAGTTTTATTTGAGGATTTCAATGTTTGCTTTGCTGTGATAAAAGTACTCGAGTACGCGGTAGTACCCTTTGTTGCTGCGCGTGTGGTCTACTTTCGGCTGTTTGTTTTCTTACTGCCAGAAAGAAAACAATAGGAGCACGGGAATCCCTAAATAATTCGTTAAATGTATATTTTTAGCGGAAAATTGACTTGCAGCCTTTTATCCGAGATTGATAACTCTGTATTTTTATATTTATCTGAATGTCAACGGAGAACCACAACAAACTTAAGCGACATCTCCTTTTAACCCTTTTTTTACGATGAGACCGGTTAGGTGCCATACTCTGGGACCCGGGTCCGATTACCGTTTCGGGCGTCACCTAAAATCCGTAGAAGAACTTCTGCCATTTTTCAAGAAAGTGTAATCCCCAAAATAAAGAGAATGCTGCGACAAACTAAGTCAGATGAAATATCATATCCAGTAGATGTAGTAACCAGGAATTAATTTCAGTACAAACATAAGTAGATATGGATATACTCAAACATAAGTAGATATGGATATATTCAAACATAAGTAGATATGGATATACTCAAACATAAGTAGATATTGATATACTCAAACATAGGTAGATATGGATATACTCAAACATAAGTAGATATTGATATATTCAAACATAAGTAGATATGGATATACTCAAACATAAGTAGATATTGATATATTCAAACATAAGTAGATATGGATATACTCAAACATAAGTAGATATTGATATATTCAAACATAAGTAGATATGGATATACTCAAACATAAGTAGATATTGATATATTCAAACACAAGTAGATATGGATATATTCAAACATAAGTAGATATTGATATATTCAAACATAAGTAGATATGGATATACTCAAACATAAGTAGATATTGATATATTCAAACATAAGTAGATAAGGATATACTCAAACATAAGTAGATATTGATATATTCAAACATAAGTAGATATGGATATACTCAAACATAATTGTCAATAATCCATCATAAGATCATTCTTAATTTAGAAAGCAAGATATTGATCTCACCGTCGTAAATTGCTGATTTTCAGTCGGCAGACCTGTGAAATTCTACCATACATTTATGAAAGGCTGTTTTGTTACCAGAAATAGGCTACACGTAGTAACTGATTTGATGTGTGTAGTGTGTGTAGATTGTATTTTATTCTTGTCGTATATTAGAACCAAATTGAATATATCCATTGCTGTTCAAGTTGTCTTGAACCATTGGCCGCTTTTATCAACATATGAAATGTTGTAGCCTCCCGAGTAAAACCCATACCATCGTTATCAAAGAACGACTCATTAAAAAAGTCAATTCAATCATGCTGTAAAAAAATCTTTCTCTGAATAAAATACTGAAAGGAATGCAAAACATATCCCGTGTGTTACTAGCTTTCCTTAAAAGCCCACTTGCCGTCGTAGCCTTTTTAAATTTGCTAAGTAAACCAATTTACATGAGCTTACTACGACTAATACCACTAAACTTAAACATAGGACACAAAAAACATGTCTAGTTAGCTTTAGAATGTAGAAATGGGGTGAAAAACAAACGAACAATCGAAGCCTGATTACAACAACAACGATCAGTGTCGGTCAACTGTCGTGTTGGTTTACCCTCATTTCAGGCCTTTTTATCTGTGGTTTACACTCAAACAATTATCAGCATGCTTTTCCAGTCGCTGTTAACCGATCGTCAGTCTGTATTTCTCAGATAAATAGGCGTATGTAAAATTACACTGTGTCATTAGTTCACTCACTCGACTGAAATATAAAATTCGCTTGTGCGAGCAGTTTGGTTTGTTTACGTTCCGGGTACCTAACAATTCAAATTTTCAAATTCAAATTAAAAATACAAAGTGACGTCAAAACTTTTAAATTTTGGTAAAAATAGAAAGTTCCTAACTTATATTGTCTGGGAAAAATACAGAAAACGGTCTTTCTTTTTTAATGTAAACAATATTCCTGATTTTCGCGGCAAGTGTGCCTTTAAATATGGGATAGCTAAGTGTGTTAACCTATAAATACAATACAATAGCGGCTGTGTTAAAGCATTGATCAAATCAGCCAATTTAAAATGCGTACGTCTGCAGACAGTCATACAAAACGCCAAAAACAGCCGTCTTATATTTTGTTTTTTCGCGACGAGGTGGACGGTTCTTTTTCAGCAATTAAATGTTTGGGTTTTATCTGTCAAAATAGTAATTTGATAATGACTCTCCTATGATAATCGATATAACTTCGCCAGGTTAAATCAGTTCAAAGCCTCTCCCATATAAAAGAGGGGGAAGCCTTGTGTCCCATAATTCCCTGATTGATTATCCGGTTTCATGATAACATCGACGGCTATTTGTAAATGACATCATCCATCAAAATAAAAGAAATTGTGTTATGCAATTAAAAGACAAGCTGTTCTTGGAGCGCGTTCTCCTGTATACTAATGTAATTAAACTGCCCTATTAGCTTCTCTATTGGTAAAACTTATATATGTATCTTGATCTATCACCAACATAAAACTTAGTATGGATAACATTAACTAAACAACAATAAACTTATAAAAGGAAATATGGAAAAAAATCTCAATGGACAAGGTGATGTTTTAGATCCATTTGAAGCCCGCCATACACCCCCCCCCCTTCCACCCACACACGCACACCCCCACCCTCTCAACTCAGACGACATGGCTACGTGTCTGGATCCTCTTTTCCAAAATCTAAAATTTAATTTTAATCTAAATACAGAAAAAGAGTTAATGTTTTTATGTTAAACAGGGAGTTAATTCCATTCCACTGGTCCAACCTTTATAAGGAAATAAGAACAAAAGGACGGTGATTGTTTAACCGATTTTCGACGGTTACATTATCAACGTTATCAACTTTATATCACGGATGAACCGACGTCAGAAAACAACCTTTTTTTCGACCGTCCACCACAAGACTATGTCAATCGAATATCAACGTCTTTTTCCACGACAACCATAAATCAACCATATTTCAATGTCAGTGTGTTATCTGGGTTACTGTCTCTGCTTTCTCTATCTCTAAATGTTACAAGATTTGAAGGTGTATTAAATCTGATAGGCCTATTATTGAGTTATGTGAGTTTGCTTGTTTTAATGTGACCTGATAACGTTGTGACAGCGTGCAATATTGTATGAGGTAATATGTGAAGTTGATGGTGTGGAATGAACTATCGGACAATTCTTAATAACTAGCATAATAGTTTGATACTTCCAATCATCTGGGGAATAACATCAGGACGCTTTAAATCACCTACTACGAGTCCTAGTGAGCACAGGTTTTATTTAACGAAAAAAGCTGTCGTGGATCGTTCTGTATAAATCATCGTCGTCAATACCGAAGATCCATCCAATTAGATGATATCTTAATTATAGTAGAAAGCCCAACGGATGCAGATCATTTAGGTCGCATGCCACCTATATGTTACCCAAGAGACGAGGCATTCTTGGTTATTCACATCCCAAATGTAACCATACAGTACTGATCAATTTTGTGCGTTCTCCTTAGGCCTACTTCTGAATGGATGAGTGGCAAAGCGCAAAACCCCACAAAAGAAAAGTAATATAACATTTTGGGGATTTAATGGAATTCATTGGACAAATTGGTCCAATACTGATCGCGCCACTTTATCTTATGTCCAAGCTGGTTTTGATGGCGCGTTCAACCAGTCGACAAATTGACCCAATGCTGCTCAACCTAGCGACAAAATTGGTGCAACGGTTTTTCGAAATAAGCGTTCAACCTCTGGATAAGTTGATCAAACGCTGCTCCGAATAAACCTTTGGTCTCCGATTGAGTGTTTGGCTTCACGATAAATTGTCTCAAAGATGTATCAGTAATTGAGCATTCAATCGCGGAACAAATATGCTCCAGGCTGTTCGGATTGAGTGCCTGAAGTTCTATAAAAAGATGGGTAGTGCTATTTTAAAGGTTTACTGTTTATGATTTCCTTCACAACAGGATAAAAGCGTTCCTACTAACTTGTGTCTTCGTGTATTTACTATAGCAATTAAACCTATGGTTCAACATCCCTGCCTTTTTATCTTAATTTACAACACATAAAATGACGAAAAAGCTTGTGTCTAATACTTATTTGATTGAAGATGCAATTAAGAAACACCATTGGTTGTTTCTCTGAACGAAGCCATCGATCAAACTAAAAGAAATCGTATTCTTATAAACACATTTCTCTGATTACTAATGTTATTAAATTGCCTTTGTAAAGATAGCGGTCTCGCCTCTCTGTTGCAGATCTTATCTTATCCCACGATGAATGATCGGAAATATTACTCAATCGATAGATATTGAATACGTTTTCATGTAATTGATGATGTTGTTGTTGTACTACGTTGCGCAAAAACTCAATTTCACTTACATGGCGCAGTTGCCTGATCCGGTGGGTGGGGGGGGGGGGGAGTGGCGGGGGGGGGGGGGGGTACCTTCCATGCACTTTGTCCCATTAAAACTGGCGACTCATCGACGGAAGTCTTGTGTAAGCTTGATGGACTATTCCTCTACCGGGGTTTTGTTGATACAAACGGTAGTACTCAAAATAAAAAAAAGTATATTTATTGCCTTACAAACGGCCAAACTGTTCACAGCTTTGCCGGTTATAATATAAAATATAGTCCATAGACATTCCATCCCAATTGAATTTATTTTGCTATGGAAATACTTATGCCGATCCAAATCCTGGTTTGTTTGCGATCAAATAAACCAAGGAATTCGTCATGCAACTCTACTACACTGTACGCACTAAATGACCTTTGTACTTAGAAAACCTTTTTCGTCACATCATTAAAGAATGACATTCATTCAAGTTCAGAGTCTGATAAATATATTCTTAAATGAACCATTTGTATCTCAGTCACACAGGCTTGATTAGTTCTCTTTAAAACAGGTCTAGATACTCCATTGTGTGCAGTCAACACTGTAAGTGTAGTTGGTTGTTTTTTAGGCTTAATTATTGTCAGACAATGACCAATGGAAGCGAGCAGGCAATAAAATCAATAAATAGGAAAGACAATCACTCATGATCGTTGACTGGCTTAGTCATCTGAGGAAGAATGTCAAAAGTAAGTTCCGTATTTTGACATATTTTGCCTCTTTAATGGCAAATAACACACATGAGAAATAACAGTTTGAATGAGTAGGGTTAGTTTTCAATATCCCTTCTGTTAAAGTCGCCAATAGGGACAGGTAAGGTAGATGTAACAGATCTGGACATATTTTCTCCGCGGTGAGAACCTTTTCTCCGCAGTGGAAACATTCCCACCGCGGTGGAAATTTTCGCGTTGTAATTTGACAGTTTACATGCAATTCTCGACTTTCTCTGCAAATCGTTTTGCTTAAACGTGTGATTCTTTTGATACACACTTGATTTTCTTTGACATACAGATTCTTTCGTCTCTAAACCAAGTGTCTGCGTGGGCAAAATGCTGTTAAAGACGGAAAAAAACACTGGAAATGTCAAAACTCTACCCATAGGGCTGCGTACTATCGGAATAAATGGAGTCTGTTGTTTGGCCAAAGAGACACGTTTCTGGACAACACGCAATATTGTTCGGGCAGCCGATAAACCCCTGATGTTCCCTGATGCTCACATGGAGATACATAGTAAGACGTTGATTTTCTGCTTTTATTAGTGATCGGGGGTCGGTTGTTAAAGAAATAAGCTCTGCGGCAGGTTAAATGAAGTGGTATAACAAAGAAAATCCACCCAGTCGTAACGTACATGTAATGTTGCCATGCCAGTTAGGTATTGCGTTGGACTTACGACGGGCGTAAATGTTTTGAGAACCTGCCTCCATAAGCACAGCCCAGTCAAGTGGGCTGGATAAGGGTTTTCCCCACTTTGTTTTATATTTAGGGTTCTTTTCGATAGGTCACAGAATCCAATTCCACCACTCTGTGCAAAGACAAAACTTAATATCATTGCATCAAATTCTATCCGCTAACCTGTTTAAGTAGATTTAACGAATACGAAATTATTTTTAAGTTTCTTTTTACAAAAGAGTAAGAAGGCTTTTTCAGAACTTCCAATAATTCTCGAATATTAAAAACCCAGATGAAAGATGACAAAGTTCTTGTCCTAAACCATCTGTTCCCACAACATAAACACTCATCAGTTATCAACAGTTAATCTACTTAACAAATAAACAGCTCTTTAAAATGACATTGACAAGTGAGTCTGTAGTTTTCTTTTATGCCTCTATCAATAAATAACTAGACATAGTTGCCAATTCCACATCCTCTAACATAAAAAGTCACGCTAAAATCCTCTCTAGATAATATCAATATAACGACTTTCAGGAAAAAAATTCACAAATAACTTTTCGTATGAGTAGAATCCCATATTGGCAATGTGGGCAGTGTGTTCAACGCTATCTTGTTGTATTGATTTCAAGAAAGATGACATCCAATAAGAGGCTACATGTGCGAGGCGAGAAAGTACTTCGTTCAAATATATGAAAAATAAAGAAATCAGGCGCTAGGCATAAATCATATTGTATTTGGATGAAAGTTAACAAACAGAGTATTTCGGTACCATACATTATCCCTAGGACATTTTCGATGGGCAACTCAAGAGGATATGGAAATTGTACGTTACACGACTGCTGCCCGGCTATTTCAATTTGGTCCGTTGTCATCGGTTCGTATACCGGTTCGATATATTTTATTTCACATTAAACTTTTAGTTTATATGGATTTTGTCATCTCATGCCATCTTAAATGTAGGGGAACGTGTAGTTTGATCTAGTTTCGACCATTATTCACCCCAGTAGTAAAATTACAGTGATTATTTCATTGGGATCTGATAACATTGTGACATTGATCGGCATTTTATTCGTTAATCGTAGAATTTATGGACAGGAAATGATTACGAGACAACCCAAAATAGTCTGTTTAATAGTTTATTACTCCAAATTGTAGGGCGAGATAACCATCTACAACACAGCTACATTGTACAATGAGTACGGTTAAGCTGAAGGTTATATATAATGGAAACAGTTACGGTTCACAATCAGACAAAATAAAAATTGCATTTCTGATTGAATTTTTCACTGGATCGAGTTGCCAGGTACTCAAGGAAGATCGGATGTTTGCGGGGCATAGATGATTCAGTGGGTTAGAATGATCGTAGAGTGACATACGGCGCGGGTTCGAATCACACTCGGACCAAATAAAAATTGAAAAATTTCTGAGTGAATTTTCCCACTCGGTCGCCGTATGTCGAAGAGTTGTGACGTAGTCTCCGAAGGTCGGGGGATTCCTCCCGACAATGAGCCATGGTCCCCCCCCCCCGCTAAACCTTTATATAAGTGAAATGATCTTGAGAAGATATGAAGCTTTCCTTTTCGTGAGTATTTAATTGGAATTACAATAAACGTCCAAGAATGTGTGCGGCTAACTACTTGTTGAGATTTTACTCTAAGTAAACCCAGAATCTGAAATAAAAATTGGAATCTATTTAGCGACACCAGGCTTGACGTTAAGTATGAGTTATTTCAATGTTTGTTCAAATTTCGCAAAATTATTGGTATTTATAGCACCTTACGCCACTTTAAGTTATTGTTCTAATAAAACATAATACTGTAATACTCCCCAATTCACTTAACAAAGTACCACGCTTAGCTGACCGATCATTAATCTAAAACGGCATGGAAAATTGTGTCAAAGTATCTTTTTATTGAAGATGCAATTCTGAAATCGTTTTCTTCAGTTCTTTTAAAACGAAGCTATCCATCAAAAATGTATTTTATTGGTTAAGTAGTTGAAAAAACTATCTGTTAAGCACGTTTGTTTGGATATTGATATAATTGGATGTAAGAAGATGGATGCTTGAGGCACCTTATAGAATCAATGGATATTGAATTGGTTTACAAAGTGACTTCTCACCAGCGGGGAGAAAAATGTACATTTCTATTAAGAAAAACCAGCACCAATATAATGCTGACCAGATGTGTATTTTGGGTATAAAGTCACATGGGCTGCCAAAAATCGAACTTTTTTCATGAATTCGCATTGTTACGAGAAGTTGAGAGTTTGAAGTAGCTTGGAAAACTGAAGGATTACGATAAAATAAAAAAAACATCGGTATATTCAATGACCTACACATAGCAAAGATGTGATATAAAGAACTAAAAGATCGACTTTGAAACAAAAACAGATATTGGTAAAGCCATACTAACGTAGGGCCTACATGTGCTAATAACGGACAGAATTTAAATATCCGGGATACATACGTACATTTTAAGTGTTTAGTTGCTTATATAAACCACCCAAACGTTCATCCACGTTTTTGGCAGCTCATGCCACTTTAATCTACAAAGTCACTTTAATTATTACTTTCAATACAGGAAATTATTTCATATGCATAAAAGGGGCTTCCGTGGCTCAGTAGGTATAGCCTTATATCAATGGGTCGCGGGTTCGAATGCCACTCAGTCCCAAAAAAAATCGGAAAATTTGCTGACTGGGTTTTCACTCGAACGACCTATGTGGGATGGTTGCTAGTTACCAACGGAAGGTCGTGGGTTTCCTCCCACAATAAAACTGGCAACGCCGCCATATAAGTGAAATAATCTTGAGCGCGGCGTAAAACACCAAACAATCGATCAATCAATCAATCACGTTCTTTTTAAAAGCAATGATTGGCCTTTGGGCCAGAGATCCAGTCATTTTACTTTAAAGTTTTCTGTAGGCTATTCTTCTGCTATATGATCTTGGCCATATCGATGCTGGCCTTGTATTCCTGAAACACAATGGTATAATAGATTTTTGACGCCTCCTTCCCGGGTCCATATGCATTATATATAACCAATGCACTATTTTTTGTTGTTTTGTTTTTACATTTTTATCTCTAAGCACGTGGCTTGTGATCTTAGCTTGTTTTCGATGGCCGAGTCAGTTTAATCGGTTATTAAGCGAATCCCTTGTGTGGCTGCATCAGACAATGGAATAATTCACTAGGTTCACTAGAAGGTTCACTAGTCCGAAGGTCCATTAGTCAGAAGGTTCACTAGTCCGAACAAGAGGTTTCCCTAGTTCGAAGGTTCACTAGTCCGAAGGTCCACTAGTCCGAAGGTTTACTAGTCCGAAGAACAGTACCGATATCATCCTCCAAACGATAATAAAGCCCATAGGGCATAGGCCTACCCAGACCCAAGGGTAGTTTCCTCAGTGCTCATCATTTTCCCACGAGACAGTATCCCTTAGTCTTTGCTGGTCTGTAGTCGAGACAGTGTACAGTTAGGAATTTATGATTTCTCCACAGGAAAAGGAAATATATAATTCGTCGATTTTATGCACAGCCACGGGCGTACCTCCCGGTAGCAGGGGGGGGGGGGGATGCAGACTGATAAAGATGGCATTGAATTTCCTGAGGAAGTAGGAGGTATGCTGGGTAAATAAAACCGTCGAACTAAATATTTTATTTTTCCTTAGGAACTCTACAGGGTTTTACGCATGACATGACATGTTCAATTTAAATCCTTTTATTTATAAGATAATTTGGAAAGTTGAGAAAACATTATTAAAAAGATGACATTATACTTATATCTAGAAAGACACGAGGTGTCGACTTTGTAAACGTTCACATATATAAGCGCATTATGTTTGGGATGTTCGGACTAGGGAACCTTCGGACCGGTGAACCTTCGGACCGGTGAACCTCCGGACTAGTGAACCTTCAGACTAGTGGACCTTCGGACCAGTGAACCTTTGGACTAGTGAACCTTCAGACCAGTGAACCTTCGGACCAGTGAACCTTCGGACTAGTGAACCTTCGGACTAGTGAGCAGTTCCCGAAGAATAGAGCTTTCAGTAAACAAAACGTGGTTATCGGACAGCTTTGCTTAAAGGGGCATGAGCTGCCAAAATGTTGATATTTTGAGGTTGACACGGAATGTTTAAAGAGGCATGAGCTGTCAAAAGTCGGACTATTTTCATAGATTCTGATTGTCACGATAGTAAGAGGCTCTGAAGGTCATCGAAAAACTTAATGATTGGCGTTGGAATGAGGAAAATCCATACAGTATGTGGCCTGTACGAACCGAAAATTGTTCGAAAAGTAAACAAAATTTAAATAACCGGGACGACCATTCACTCATTCTACGCCTAAGTTAGTTGAAAACAATGCTTTATCGTACATTCTCGAGACTATAAGTACTGAAAGGCTTCTGAATTGTAAATCTTGAGAAAAATAGCCGATAATTTTAACATTCTGTTATAATGGCCAAATATCAACATTTTGGCAGCTCATGCCCCTTTAAATTATTGGCTATTTTTCTCAAGACGTACAATCCATAAGCTTTTTAGTGCTGATAGTCTCGAAAATGTACGATAAAGTATTGTTTTGAACTAACTTTGGCTTAGAATGAATGAATGGTCGTCCCGGTTATTTAAATTTTGTTTACTTTTCGAACATGTTTTCGGTTCGTACAGGCCACATACTGTATGGATTTTCCTCATTCTAACGCCAATTATTTAGTTTTTCGATGACCCTCAAAGCGTCTCACTGTCGTGACGATCAGAAATTATGAAAAAAGTGTGAATTTTGGCAGCTCATGCCACTTTAAAGGATAAATGCCACGTTCTTTCTGAACGGTGATTTGTTATTGTTATTGTAAATATGTATCTAAAAACATAATATTGAAACGAAACAAACTTTCAGTAAGGTCCTAGGGTGTCAAAGAAATAGTGATTGAAAATATGCATATTTTCTGTCACCAATCGGAAATATTTGACGTCATAGTTGACATTTGAACGCTTTCAACCAGTCATGAAGAGGGCAAGACAATGGAACTTACATTCGCCAAGGACCAGCTAAGAAAAGACAACTCGTGATGAGCCAGGGCCGACAACGGGCGCTCAGTCCCCGTCTCAACTAACACTACTATTTCAAGTGTTTAAAGGCACACTTGCCGCGAAAATCAGGAATATTGTTTACATTAAAAAAGAAAGACCGTATTCTGTATTTTTCCCAGACAATATAAGTTAGGAACTTTCTATTTTTACCAAAATTTAAAAGTTTGGACGTCACTTTGTATTTTTAATTTGAATTTGAAAATTTGAATTGTTACGTACCCGGAACGTAAACAAACCGATCTGCCCCCTATTGGCGATTTTAGGTTTCAGTCGAGGGAGTGAACTAACGGCACAGTGTAATTTTACGTAGGCCTATTTATCTGATAAATACAGACTGACGATCGGTTAACAGCGACTGGAAAAGTCTGCGGATAATTGTTTGAGTATAAACCACAGACACAAAGGCCTGAAAGGAGGGTAAGCCAACACGAAAGTTGACCGACACTGATCGTTTTTGTTGTAATCAGGCTTCGATTCTTCGTTTGTTTTTCACCCTATTTTTACAGTCTAAAGCTAACTAGACATGTTTTATGTGTCCTATGTTTAAGTTTAGTGGTATTAGTCGTAGTAAGCTCATGTAAATTGGTTTTCTTCGCAAATTTAAACAGGCTACGGCGGCAAGTGTGCCTTTAAAATAAATTAAATTTTTGTTTCATTGAAATGTATCCATATACATGCCAATTGTTTAATTTGAAAAATTCCAAGCTTTTTTCAAAAAGATTAAAGCCAAATCATATAGTCAAGCAGCCGACTCTTAACCATGGCAGAGTCGTAAAGCGTTCTTACTGTAGTTCGAATTTTTGGGCAACAGAATATGCAACATTTTGGAAACATTGTTGCTAATTTTTATCTGAATCATTTAAATCCCAAATTTACAATGATTTAACATCAAAATAGAATTTGTTCTAAAAAATAATGCTGCAATTATCCCAATTATACCACATTTCTGCAGTAAAACAATAAATAGTTATTGTTTCTATGTAGTTTGATTTCACCAAGGCAACCATCGCAAAAGTTAGGGCTTTTGTTTATTTCTTCAAGGCTTCAAAATGGCATAATTTGGGGACCTTAGTTGGAAATATCCAAACCCTATAGCCAAAGCATATCGCTGTTGTGCTGGTCAGCACACCTACTTTGCTGATACAGTTTGGATATTTATGGGGAACTGGGACATTGCTGATACTAATCAAGTTAAAGTGAGTTCAGAGTAAAATATGTAAATTAAAACAGTCCTTTTTTAAGAACCAAAGCTTTATCTCCAAGCATAATATAGTCAATATAGTATTAACATTGTGAATACAAGTATTATACAGATATTGATATTTGATGTTTCGACAAGAAACTGATTTTAAAAGAATTAATGTGCTAACTATTTTCGATTTTTTTTTCTCAGTAGGCCTACTGCCGGTACTGCACATATTTTGTTTTGATTTATTAAGAACGCATCGAGGAAGACCATTCTTTTTAACTCACTTCCATCCATTTCTTAATTTATTCGATCTATAGGCCTATCTAGATTAGTAGGACTTTTAACAATGAGTTATAACACCGTAAAATTAGGCCATTCCTGAATTCCACGGAAAATCGGACACAGGGGTAAAAAAAGTCATTAAAGTCATAAAGTCATTGTATTTGTTTGTTTTTCTTTATTACTAACAAGTATATTGCCTGTAGCGTTGCAATTGAGATTTTGTGATTCCGTCAGGAAAACATTGCGCACTTAAAAATTCCTTACGTGTACCAGGACTGGGGTTGTTTTATTCTTTTAGAAGATGGAAGGGTACATGAAATATACGTATCAATCATAATATATTTATGTACTTTGCAGAATATGCCGAAAACAGACGCCGAACGACAGAGAGAAAGAAGAGCTCGTATAAGAGCTGATCCACACAGTCTGAAATGGTACAGGGCTACCGATTCTCTACGTAAACAGAAACAACGTCTGCAACTATTACCATCTGAGTTAGCAGCGTTGAGGAACAAAACAAAAGTCAGCAGCCGAAAATGGCGAGAAAATATGAAGCAAATAGGTCCCGTTGTCCTGGCTGGATCTGCAGAAATGCCCTATAGATCTCCAAGCGGTTTTACCAAAGCCAAGAACAGGGATATTCATTCCCTCCCTCTTGATCCCAACAAACGTTCGGCTGTTTTATGTGCATTGGCAACTCAACATTTTCTATCAAAATGATGCTGTGTCCAGAGTTGCTCCCGGAAAGGCTGATGTACTAACAGTCAGGCACCCAGACGGTTCAAAAGAGAAGATGCAAAAGAGATACATGAACATGACAATTTCAGAAGCTATTGTATTTGGGGTGCCGTCGTAATTGAAGGTAACTCTGAAGGCTTGTTCGTTGAGAAATTAAAGATATATTGAGAGATAGATAAAACGCAACATCGGCACAATGGCTGACCCGCACGACACTCACGTGACAAGGGCAAGCAACTCTTACACTACAAAACCTAGGATACCACATCTCCCCCTTAATAGAAATATATGCAATCGTTTAACAAATCAAGAAAGGTTGAATTAAGGATAGGGAAGTAATGGCAATGAATACAAATGATTTAGCTTTAACATAACAATGCTGAGAATTGAACAGATTCTAAAACAGACGAATGCAATCATGCAGTTTTGAAACTTACAAACTTTAAAGAGTAACAGTTTAGGTTACATAATCATTAAGGCGAATAGATCTAAAACGATTTCTCGCGCTTCGGCGCAATGGTGCGACCGGGACTTCACGAGCAACAACAGTGGGATCATTAATTTCTTCCAAGGTTAAATCTAGAGTATCAGATGGAGTGCCAGGAGGAATTTTAACAGGAGAAGTATATTTACAAAGTTTGGATACATTCCAAGTCCTATCATCTCTTGTTACATAAGACCAGTTACTTACTCGTTTTGTAATCTGTAATGGATGACTGAATAATTGTTTTGTTTCTTAACTACTGTACGCTGTATATCGGGTATCTTCCCCTCTGAAACAAGACGTAGTCTTCTACCGACTAAATCTAGTTTAGTTCTCATCTGCCGACCGTGTAAAAGAACGGAAGGGCTGACACCAGTGGTAGCGTGAGGTGTGCAACGGTAGATAGCTAAGTAGTTTTGTACACAAAGTTGCCAGGGTTTACCAGTATTAATGGCATTTTGAATAGTATGACCAAGGTTTGCATTGAACCTTTCCACAGCGCCGTTAGCTTGTAGCGTATTCCACGTTCTTAACAGAAATGTTTGAATTCTGCGGATGTAAATTGAGATCCGTGGTCAGTTATGATTTCTTCGCAAAATCCTTCTCGACTAAATACAGTTTGTAAGAAAGTAATTACGCTTTGGGTAGTGACGTTCGCACAGAAAGAAACTTCGGGCCATTTGCTGTAGTAATCGTGTAGTACGATGGTATATTTACAGTTCTGGGTAGCATTCATAAATGGTCCTACGATGTCTATGGATAGTTTAATCCAAGGGGCATCGGGTAGGGGCACAGGATGAAATGGGGCAAAGTTGGTTTTGACAGATTTGTCGTTAACTTGACAAAGTAAACAGGATTCACTAATCGTTTCGACTAATTTGTCCATAGCAGGCCACCAGTATTGAGCACGCAATCGCTGTTTAGTTCGCGTGATGCCCTGGTGTGATTCGTGGTCTAATGTAACAAAGTTAGCGCGCAAGGATTCAGGTACGACTAACTTAGAGCCACGCGTAAGAATGTTATCAAGGACAGCTAACTCGTCTTTCACGTGAAAATAAGGTCGGATATTGTCGGGGAGTTCTTAAACGGGAGGCCATTTGGAGGATGAAACATAAGTAATAACCTCTGTAAAAGTAGGATCATTCAGTACGTCAGTTTTAAATTTGTCAAGTGAGATGACGTCACAAATACTTTCAACGATAACATGGCAAATCTGTTCGTCGTCATTATCATAGTCGTTTTCGTCACGAGATAGAGGAACTCTTGAAAGACCGTCTGCAACAATATTTTCGGATCCACGTTTATAATGCACGGTGAAATTGTAACGCATGAGTCTACAGGACCAGCGGGCAATTCGCATAGACTGGCGGTCAGAACCTTTGGTAAGTAAAGTAGTAAGTGCTTGGTGGTCCGTAACCAATCGAAATTGTCTTCCACCACAGGTAGGTATGAAATTTTTCACAACTCCAGATGCAAGCCAAACATTCGAGTTCGCTGACAGAATATTTCCGCTCAGCCTCTGTTAAAGCGACTGTAACTTCCACGCCGCGTTTAGTTTGTGTCAATACACCGGCAATACCGTAACCCGAAGCATCGGTGGTGAGCGTTACGTCTAAGTTCGGATCATAGGGAGAAAGTATGGGACTGTTCGATATAAGCAATTTCACGTTGTCAAAACTTTCTTGTTCTTTGTCAGACCATTCGAAATGTGCATTTTTCTTCAATAATGCACGTAAGGGAGCGACAACAGTAGCAAAATGTGGTAAATAATTCGCAAAATATCCTGCGAGTCCAAGAAATGAGCGTAATGCTTGTTTATCAGGAGGTTTAGGAGCGTCAGAAATAGCGTCCGCTTTATTGCCAGGTAGTACACCGTCGGATGTAAGTTTGCGTCCGAGGAAAGAAATATTGCTCTGATTGTAAAGAAATTTCTCATTCAGAACAATGTTGTGTTTGTTCAAGCGATCTAACACTGCAATGAGATTTATATCATGTGTTTCTTTCTTATCGCCATAAACTAAAATATCGTCCATGTATGTAATTACGCCTGTAAGACTAGAAAGGACGGATTCGATCATTTTTTGAAAAGCACATGGGGCGCTGGATAGACCGAAACATACCTTTTTGTAGCGAAAAAGACCGTCGTGAGAAATTAACTTTGTTAAATTTCGCGAATCACGATATAACGCGAGTTGATGGAAAGCGGAAGTAAGATCTAATTTTGAAAAATGCTTTGCGTCGCGTAGTTCACAAAATAATTCTTCAATTTTGGGCAAGGGGTGCTTATCTGGTATGATAGCTTCGTTTACGCGTCGCAGGTCTACGCATACTCTTACGTCACCACACATTTTATACGAAATAGGTAATGGAGAGACCCACTCGCTAGCATCTACAGGTTCAATGACGTCTAATCGTTCTAAGCGTTTTAGCCCTTCAGAAACCTTATCTCTAACTGCAAAAGGCAGTCTACGTAGTTTTTGTTGTACAGGTACAATTTGCTCATTTACCTTAACTTTGTGAATAAAACCTTTAACAGAAGGCAGGTTAGTAGAGGGTTTAGTAAACATATGTTTGTATGGTTGCAGTAATTCAGGTAAATTAGGGACATCTGGGGATAGCTGATTGGTTTCTGACAGGTTGGTCTCATAAGCAAGATTTAAATTACTGTCACCATTGAATGACTGATCAAGGTTACTAGGCAAGTCAGCATCACAACATAATGTGGAGCCTTGAATGTTCACATTAAAAGTTTGCATTAAATCCCGACCAAGCAAACTAGTTCCATTCACAACATAGATATAAGTAGACACAGTTTTGTCCTTTAGTTTAACTTCAGCCAGGAAACATTCTTTGGTAGAAATAGCGTGCTGAGTATATGAGGAAAGTTTATCAGTCGTTGTAACATCTTCAAGCATTTCATCCCAAAAGTATAATTGCAAAACGTTTTGTAGGATAACAGGGTTTTTCCAGATCCTGTGTCAATCATCATTTGTATGGGAAAACCATTCACTGTTGGTTGGCACATGACAGGGGCAGGTGTCACTTTCGATTCCACAGTTAAAACAAAATTGTTTTCTTCATCTGAGTGATCATCCTGTAATGAGGTCACACAGTGAACTTGACCTGATTTAGCACAATGAGATTTACATACAGAAGCATAGTGTCCAATTTTGGAACAATTTTTACAAGTTGCATTCTTAGCCGTACATTTCTCAAAGTTTGCTAAGTGTGATTTCGAACCACAACGGTAACAGAAAGTGTTTTGTTTTCTTTGTCGAAAAGTTTGATTTTAAGTAGGCCTAGGCCCAGGTTGATTTGAACGTGGTTTGGGTTGCGTGCCTGCGATCGGACGTAATTTACTCTCTGGGGCGATGGGCAAGCAGTGTAGGCAGAGCCAGAAGGGGAAAGTGCTTTGGCTTCCCGTGTTGAGGTTTCCACAAGACGGGCAGTTTTAATAGCAGAATCTAGTGTTAAATTCTCAGAGAGAAGGAGTCGATCACGAACTCGCGTACTATTAGTTTGTTCCACCAGTTGATCGCGTAGCACATCATCTTTTTGGTCTTTAAAATCACAAGTAGAGATTAATTCACGGAGAGCCGACATGTATTCGTCAACTGTTTCGTTGGCCATTTGAGTACGTTGGCGAAATCTCCGTCGTTCTGCAACAACGCTGACTTTAGGTTGAAAGTGGGTAGATAAAATATGAATTGTTAGGTCATAGTCTGAAGTAACAGTTGTAGTACTTATCTCGAAATCGTATCAGCAGTAGATTTAGGTAAAGTCTTGAAAATACGTTGCCTTTCACAACCAAGACAGTGTAATAAAATAGCCTTCTTACCAGCATCAGTGAAACTTTCTCCGTCGATAGCCAGGAGGTAATTTTTAAATGAGTCAAGCCAATTTCTCCAAAGTAAAGTCGAAGGGCCGGGTAATTGTAAAAAAGATGGTGGTGGCGGGAAAGCGTTCATCATGGAATGAAGTCAGTCGGTACTCACACTGAAAAGTTTGAAAAAAAATTTACACCAACCGGTTACCACATGGAAGTTCGTTAGAATCCTCGTTGCTAGATATTGTATTTGGGGTGCCGTCGTAATTGAAGGTAACTCTGAAGGCTTGTTCGTTGAGAAATTAAAGATATATTGAGAGATAGATAAAACGCAACATCGGTACAATGGCTGACCCGCACGACACTCACTTGACAAGGGCAAGCAACTCTAACACTACAAAACCTAGGATACCACAGAAGCCTTCGCACTTTTCAAGGTTGATAGCCCTAATTGTACTATTGGGAAGTCCCTCTTTGTCAACCTCCGTCCATAGGACGTCTTACTGTCGTCTAAGATGCCGCATAATGTCTGTGGGTGTAAATATCACAACAATATTATTCTGCTTTTAGAGAGTCTACACAAAAACTTTCCCTTCATCCCACTGTACACTAAGCAGGGTTTCGTAAGTTTGTGTGTGTGTAATAGCTCTTCTGAAGATTGCATGTCCGACTACGGCGAGAGGAGTTCTGACGGAAAGCTTTTCCTCGTCAATATATGGGAGAAATTAACTCTGCTGATGACTCTGCTCTGAAGTGGTACCAGTGGGCGGAAGATGATGAGGGTTACCTGGTCAAACGTCAGCGAGATGGATCAGTACAAGAGGCACTACGAGAACTAAGTTCACAAATACCCAGGTTTTTCTGGCACGTTTTTATTAAGGAAAAACAGTGTTTATCCTACGAGACAGATAAGACCTCGGCTAGGCATCCGGATAGTAGAACATGTCTTCTGCAAATGGACTTCGCTGAAAATTTCACAGTGTCATCTCAAGACGAAATCCAATCAGCGCATTGGAGACAGCGCCAAATTACCATCTATACCCTGATGATGTGGTCACGAGAATTCACTTAATCGGCTATCATTGTATCCGACGTAAGAGACCATGAAAAAACAGCTGTGTCAACTTACACATGTATGGCCCTCGATATCATCAAAAACGAAATGCCTTTCGTGAATACTGTGGATATGCGGACTGACGGCCCATCCAGGCAAGAAACTCCCTTCTGGAAAAAATTGAACTTTCTTTCGGGTTAAAACTTACATGGAACTATTCTGCCACTAGCCATGGTAAAGGCCCAAATGATGCCTTAGGAGGAAACGCTAAACGGATAGCACAGCGACTGATCCTCAGCCGAAGTACCGTAATTGACGGAGCGAACTCCTTTGCCACAGCAATTAAATCTGTATGTTTATCAACAATCGTCAAGGTGGCTACCCAACATGACGTAGACAGAAAATGCTGTGATTTAGGGCTGTTTGATCTCTGAAATACTCTACTCTTCCAGGATCTCTCAACTTTCACTTTGTTTCTTCTCAAGGGAATGGGGCAATTGAATGTAAGTTCTATAAATCTGCTGAAAGGAGTACAATACGAAACGTCAGGAGAAATGACTTGTCTGATCCAGTGATTACAGCCCGCAAAGAGGATTTTGACTCTGATGACATACCTATAGCCCGACTCGGAGTTGGACAAGAAAACTATCCGTGTGGGCGTTATTCGTGGGTGTACGGCAGTAGAGATGACCCAAAGAAATCTGATGATTGGATGCAAAGCCATTCCTGTAGACAATGGTTCCATGAGTCTTGCGCTGAGGATGCAGATATCATTGACGACAAAGATGTGCTAACTTGTAAAGAATGTTTGTAAAATAACAGTGGCGGAAAATAATCAATTCCAAATCTCGTGTATTGCACTGGGTGTATGTTTTCGATTCAATTGTATCTCCTGCAGTTTTGCTTTTTTCGGGAATTCTGTTATCCATATGTGAATTGTATTATGACCTATTGGAATATTTATTTTTACCAAACGAATGTCTGTAAATGACAGATAAATTATGTTCAATAAAAGTTGGCACGTGTTTCATGTTGTATTTTTTTGTACCCGATTTAACCATGACACCCATGTCTCACAGACACACACAACGAGACTATCGTACTTAAGTCGGGTGACATCGCTGGAACAAATGACACACCTCCGAATGAAATTAGAGACAAGACACCCAAACACACGATGATTGAGTGTGAACCAACAACACAGCCAGTCTCAACACCCAAAAGAGGGACCCTGACAAAGCCTGTCACCCCTGAAATGAGACAAAGCCTTCTACAAAGAGCACACAGTCTACGTGAAGCCGACACCATGTGACTCACCAACAAATTGACAGGTGTTGAATCCAACATGGTAGACCTACTGAGAGACAAAAAGGTCTGTCTGAGCAATAACGCAAAAACTGTAAAGATAGAAGAAAAGATAGATGAACTATCTGACAAGATTGAAAGTCTGCACAGCTCCGTCTCAAAGATTGATAACAACTGGAAGCAACTAACATCAGTCATTACTGCTCTGGACCGTAAGCTTACAGATTTAAACAAACATTCTGTATCCCAATCACACCCACCTGTGAAAACAAGTGAACAGAGTACGGTATGTGACTGAACCATTTCATCAACCATCAAGACAAACACGAGCAGTTCCACAAACACCAGTGAAAAGAAAAGTACGGTCCATGAAAATGTGGAGGAGATCGATCATCACCCAGATAGATGGAACCTAGCACAATCCAGCCGAAAACCTCACCTGACAGACTCAGAAAACATTGAATATCAGACCAAACCTAAAACTGCGGCCGCAAATATCTCTAATCAGGCAAACAGAGAAACGGCACATCCCTTCCAACCGAGATCACCACAACTGCGAGAACAGGAGATGGAGTGCGCGAGAAACCGGCCAGCAGCGATATCCTCATAATCGGAGATTCAAACGTGAGAGACCTTGATGCCAAAAAGCTGTACCGTAACAAGAAGGTACAAATAAGAACATTAAGGAACAAGACAGTTGAATGTGCAGCTAACTACATCAAGGGAATGACTCCAGACCGTGATGACCCTAGCTGTATTACCTTCCTTATCGGAACGAATGACATCCCGTCAAGCTCAACAGACACAATCAAAGAAAATCTTGAGAGACTGGTAACAATGACACAGAAGAAATGCAAGTCTAGTAAAATCGTGCTGTGTGAACTGCCCCCGCGCAAGGGATACCAACAGAAGATTGAAACAGTGAATTCAGCCATAAGAGAACTTGCTGAAATGAACAATGCTTTTGTTGTGAGGAACACTAATTTAGATTTCCACACCCACCTCAAACCAGACAAACTTCATCTAAATGACAGTGGTTTGCGACAGCTGGTCAGAAACCTGAAAACGGCCTGTAACCCAACTCTTGGCCTACCAGTACACGAGTACCAAACAACACGTTCCACAATGGATCCACCAACCAGTCGCCCGCCTAAACTACCCCGGATGGAACACGTTACCATAGCAACGACAACCGATGGAAATGGAATGTCGACCGCACAAGAAAGGCAACCACTGACCAACGCTAGCTGCACCGACCAATGTATTCCGAATCTCCCCCGCAATACAATGGCCCCCATGTGGCCAACCTCCCCCCCCCAATGAACTGACCATATGCAAACTGGATGAACAACTTCCCATATATGATGCAACCTATGAACTTCCTCTGTTTACAACAAATAAACTAGAAAGCTGTAATGGAACGAGATGGACAACACAGACAAAATGGGCAAAAAAAGTGGACATTATGAATCACAATGATTATGATCAGTATACCTATTACTGAAATGGAAGTGAACAACTTGTTATCAGCTGCGCGCCGGAATGTTGACGGACTCTCAAAGAAATTGCGCGAATGTGATGACGAATTTGTGACCAAATTCTGTTCGTTCGACATACTCGGATTAATAGAAACATGGACTACCAAAGAGAATGATGTGAAAGACTTTGTGGAAAACTACATGTGTACATATGATTACCGTTTTGTGCCAGCGACAGGTAGGTGCTCAGCTGGGCGAAAATCAGGGGGGATTACTCTTCTGTTTTCAAAATCTCTCTCCCCTTTCCTATCTACAGTGAACCCTTCTCAAAATTCAATATGGATAAAACTTTCCAAACATGCCTTCGGCTGGAACTCTGATTTGTACATTGCCACAATCTATATACCTCCAGAAGATTCCCCATACTTCACAAACCAATTTCTCACTTTAGAATCGGAAATAGCACAGTATAGCTCCTTGGCAACATTCTAATATTGGGAGACCTGAATGCTCGTACAGGTACAAACCCGGACTACATACTACACGATGACGATACATACATAGATTTACCCGCAACGTACAATATCGATCTACAGATACCCAGAAACAACAGGGACACACACAGTAGGGTTAATAACCACGGGGAAAAACAGTTGAACCTTTGCCAAGCTTCCTCTATGCGTATCCTAAATGGTAGAACTGTAGGAGATTCGGTAGGAAACTATACCTACTATGATACAAGAGGTAATAGTACCATTGACTACTGTCTTACAAATGAAGCTTTTCGCAAAACTATCTGGAGTATGCAAGTCCATCAGCTTAATATTTTCTCGCGACATTGCATCATTAGCTGCAATGTTAAAAGCCTCAAACCTAGACCAACACAAAAGCAAAGTAAAATAAAACTCACCCCCATCAGATCACCACTTCTTATACACAAAGACAAGACTGAACTATACAAATCACTACTTCTTACAGATGATAACTTAAGCAAAATAAACCAGTTTATGTGCACACCAATACAACCTACAGAAGTAAATATATCACTTGATACCGAAAACCTAGCTCAACTCATTACAGACGCAGCTAGCCTGCTCCCATCAAACATAACAAAAGGACGACGAAGCCACAACAAGCAAAGAAAATCCCGCAAAAACAAACCATTTTTTGACCTAGAATGTAGAGACTTCAGACGCACAGTACAAGAATTAGGAAAACAGCTCACTCACTCACCATGGAACAATGATGTAAGGGCTCAATTCTTCTTCCACAAAAAGCAGTATAAAAAGCTAATAAAAATGAAGCACAAAGCACTAAAGGACTCCATTCTAAACCAGATAAACAATTTAGGACCCAATGACAGTAAGGAAGTCTGGAAATTACTAGATAACCTGAACCATTCTGATACTACTCAACCAGATGAAATTACCAACGACATGAAATCCTCCTTATTCGAGCACTTCCAGTCTCTAAATAGCGATACCTCAGTAGGGCCGAGAGACTGTGAAATACTATCAGAACTAGACACACTTGAAAACAACCAAATACCCACAAACCATACCCTCAACAATGTTATAACGTACAAAGAAATTACAACATCTATTAAACAACTGAAAAACAATAAATCACCCGGCCCCGACTTAATAACCAACGAAATGATTAAACATGGTCAAGACATCCTGTTACCTACATTAGCAAAGTTATTCAACACTATTATACAAACGGGCAAACTCCCAGAAACATGGACAAGGGGCTTCATCACCCCCAATTTACAAAAATGGCTGCAAACAGGACTCTGGCAATTACAGAGGAATTACACTACTTAGCTGTCTTGGAAAATTATTCACAAAAATTTTAAACAACCGCATTACAACTCACATAGAAGAAAATAATTTACTCCCCGACAACCAAGCAGGCTTCCGACAAGACCACCGAACAACGCAAGACAATGGAACTTGCATTCGCCAAGGACCAGCTAGGAAAAGACAACTCTTGATGAACCAGGGCCGACTATTGTGTTTAAAATATATAACATTTTTGTTTCATTGAAATGTATCCATATACATGTCAATTTTCCAACTTGAAAATATCCAAGCTTTTTTCAAAACGATTAAAGCCAAATCATATAGCCGAACATAGCCGACTCTAAACCATGGCAGAGTTGTAATGTAGGCTTGTAGCAAGCGTTCTCACTGTAGTTCAAATTTTTGGGCAACAGAATATGCAACATTTTGAAAACATTGTTGCTAATTTTGATCAAAATCATTTTAATACCGAATTTACAATGATTTTACATCAAAATAGAATTTGTTCTAAAATATAATGCTGCAATTATCTCAATTATACCACATTTTTGCAGTAAAACAATACTTTTGATTTCACCAAAGTTAGGGCTTTTGTTTATTTCTTCAAGGCTTCGAAATGACATAATTTGGGACCTTTATAGTTGGAAATATCCAAACCCTATAGCCAAAGCATATCGCTGTTGTGCTTGGCCAGCACACCTACTTTGCCCCTAAAGCCCGGGACACACTGGGCGATTTTTGACGCCCGTCGGCGCAACTTTTGTTGCCGACAATGATCGCCCGTCGGCTGTCCAGGCGACTGCTGCGGGCAGACTAGGCGATCTCCACAGACGATAATAACCAAAAAGGCATGTGACAATAGTAAAAGATCATGTGACTATCACAAAATGGCGCATATTAACAAGCGGCGAATTTTGTCCGCTATCATTTTTTTGTAATTAAAGCGTCGAACAATAGCTAATGTATTAATTTTATCAGAAATATCCTGAAGGGCAACATCCTTCAAAACCCTATTAGAATAGTCCGGGCAAGTAATGTCGAACAAACACGGCCTTTCTGACCACAAATCCACCATTTCGTCCTCAATTTCATCCGTCCACGCTTTGTTGATCATATTTACATAATCACATGATTGCATAACGTCATGTGACAAAATTATTTCTACTGATTGGTCAAAAAAGTATATGGCGTTCAAAAGTGCGGTCGCCAGAGGTGGCACACTACACGACGAGTATAATATCGCCGGCGATTTTGATTCCGAAAATCAAACATGTTCTGATACCGGCGATCGATGCGGCAACAGTCGCCGGCGCTCGAAATCGCGGTCGTGGGAGCGGGCAGACTACACGACCATCACCTGATCGCCGCGACCGGCGTTCAAAATCGCCTAGTGTGCCGTGGGCTTAAAGTTTGGATAGTTATGGGGAACTGGGACATTGCTGATAAAGTGAGTTCAAAGTAAAATATGTAAAGTAAAACAGTCCTTTGTTTAGACCATCATGATCTCATGGTGGTCTTATCAAATCGCTTTTTGTCCGTGGTCCGTCTTCCGTCGTCCGGTGTCTGTAAACTTTTCTTGTGATCGCGATTCCAAGAGAACTACTGGTCGGATCTTCATCAAATTTTACAGACATGTTCCCCTTATGGTCTTGTTCTGCAACATCTATTTTGTTTTCTCATTTGCATATTAAAATGGCCGCTGGCGGTTATTTTGTGATTTTTACCTACATAGTTTGTGATCGCGGAATCTAGAAACCCACCAGGCCGATCTTGATGAAATGTTTTTGTGTTGGTTCCCCATATGGCCTAGTTGTGCAACATCTATTTTTCTGAGCTCATTTGCATATTAAAATAGCCTATAGGCGACCATTTTGATTTTCTATTTTTTTTCACTTTCCTCTCTTGTGATCGCGATTCCAAGAGAAGTGCTTGTCGGATCTTCTTTAAATTTCACAGGCACTTTCCACCTATGGTCTAGTTGTGCAACATTTATTTCTTTTGCTCATTTGCATATCAAAATGGCCGCTAGGCGACCATTTTGTTTTTCTACTTTTTATCACTTTTCTCCTAAAGTAATGAGAGGATCTTCGTAAAACTTTGTACGCAGGTTAACCCTATGGCCTCGTTGTGTACTATGTACTTTTTTGCTCATTTGCATATTAAAATGGCCGCTGGGCGACCATTTTGTTTTTCTTTTTGTCACTTTTCTCCTAAATAAAGAAAGACTAGGATTTTCGTAAACTAATTTGCGCATGTTAGCCCTATGATCTCGTTGCGCCCAATGCACTTTTTTTGCTCATTTGCATGTTCAAAATGGCCATTTTTTTTTTATCACTGTTCTCCTAAAGTAATGAAAGGATGTTCGTAAAGTGTTATACGCAGGTTAACCCTATGGCCTCGTTGCGCACTATGCATTCGCTGCTCATTTGCATATTAAAAATGGCGGCGGGAAGCTTTTTCTGTGATTTCTATCTACATAGTTTGTGATCTCGGAATCAAGAAAACTACCAGGCGGATCTTGATGAATTGTTTTTTGTGTTGCTTCCTCATATGGTCAAGTTATGCAACATGTATTTTTTTCGTCGTTGATGTTTTCATTTAACACATTCGGTACCCCTACCAGGCATTTTAAAAGCATGACCCAGTTAAAGACAGATAAGCTATTTTTGGCACTGAGGACGTTATTTTGGAATTTCCGAGTCCAGAGTAGTGAAAAACAAGACATTTATCGGAGCTTTTATAAACCCCAGAGTGAAATTGTAATCCTCGGGTCATTTTAAAACGTATAAAAATCGACTCCTTTCAGATTTCCAAGGGCGACTATAAGTATAAGAAATAGTTTATCTATGCCTGTTTCCGGCCGCCACGGCTTGTTCGAAGTCGGTAAAATGGCCTTCTCGAATTTGGATTTTAAACGCCTAAATTCTTTCCAAAAATGTAACAATAATAAATATAAGGAGAGTATTCCCTAAGACGAAGATCCATATTGTATTTTTCGGAGTGTGAAAGGAAGGAATATTTCAAAATGAAATGAAATATACGGCAACGTACAATCACTATTTTGCCGATCGAATTTGCATTCAGGCAGCTATGTACAGCAACTGACTTCGCAATGGTAAATGCTATTTACCTATTTGCCAATAAAGTAACTGAAAGTAACTGAAATGTTTTTATTCAATCATATATGGGTCTTCTACACTAATCGCTCTATAAATCAGATACGAGTGACGTACAACAATATTTTCCGCTGGCTTTTTAATTATAGAAATAGCTGTAGTGCCAGCGCTATGTTTGCTGTCAATAATATTCTGTCTTTTGGAGAGCTAATGAGAAAAAGTGTGTTTTGCTTTAGAGAGAGACTTTGCTCAAGTGAAAATTCCATCATCCGTTCTGTCTTAAAATCAGATACGTTTTTCCTGTCGGCGATTCAGCGCGCATGGCAATTAATTTTGTACAAGATCCGGTAAACGGATTTGGAGCAAGTCCACTATTAGGATTAGCCCGTTCTCGGTTGATATTTCGGTTGGTATCTTTGGGCATTGTTTAGTGGGACTTCCAATAAGCCAGGACTACTTTTTTGAGTATTCATGTGACTCAATGAAGTAGTAGTTTGTCTAAAAAATATATGAAAGGTGAAGATTGAATAAAAGTGGCGGATTGAGCTGTCTGACGTGGGGGTGATTGGGCCCCTGACAACAATGTGACTTGTGTCGTCTGCACCCCTGTCCCCTTCGGAAGTGAAAATCTTGAGATTTCTCCCTTATTGGTCTGTCAAGATTTTAACTGCAGACTTCTCTAGGGTGGTTCCGAGTTTCCACCAGGGCTTTTAGCTGGGCGAATGTTTCTAACCGAGTGACAGAGCCAAACGTTAACATTATGGCAAATGGAAAATTAATTGTGTACTGATGCCATTTCACGTAACTATATATTTCATGCATAGTACATTGCTGTATTTCGTTTACGGTTTATTGCGTCTGTTTCTCATTCACTGATTTTTTTTTCTGTTAATATAATGCTTTCTATGTAACTATGGACTATTTGTCTGAAATAAAAGATATATATATATATATCAAATCGTGCATGAAGATTTTTTTTATAAGAGTTTACTAATTTCTGAACGAATCGGGACATTTTTTGCCATTCATTTTTAAACATACTTTCGTCATGTGTAAATTTTTACTCATCAGACGAGTGATACGTCGCCCATTCTTCACTTTTCACGAGCTATTTTTGACAGATATACATCTTTTGATTTGTAAACAAACACTACATGCATTTTAGTAACATGTGTGCAATCGTTTTGGATTTTGTAAATTTTAATTGTGTACAGGACTCAAACAAGCGATATGACTGACTGGCCTTCGTGCATGTACATGTAGGCTACTATGTAGCTCCGGTAAGTAGCGTTAATGTGCGGCCTCCTTGAAGAAAGATGGTTTTGAGTTTTCAGATAACAGCCACTATCTACCGAAGAAACTTTGTTCTTGTCCAGCCAGCCACCAACCGAAGAATTAAATTTCACATATCAAATTTGCGATCCGTTTACAAGCAGCCCCACTTTCTGATAGTGTTCTATGGTGGTCGCCTAGATCAGTTTAACTCATCTCTTGTTTTAACCAAAGCTTAATCTCCAAGCATAATATAGTCAATATAGTATTAACATTATGAATACAAATATGATACAGATATTGATATTTGATGTTTCGACAAGAAACTGATTTTAAAAGAACAACTATTTTCGAATTTGTTTTTTTATATTTTTATTCCTTAACTATTATCTGAAATGGTCATCTTGTAATTTCTCAGTTCTGGTACTGCTCATATTTTGTTTTGATTTATTAAGAACGCATCGAGGAAGACCATAAATTCACTTCCATTCATTTCTTAATTTATTTGATCTATATGCCTATATATGGAGCCGTAGAAGTGATATTGGAAAATATTTTTTGGCTTCTCGCTAACTCGTTCAAACGACTTTATCCACCAATGAAAGACTATATATATGCTATTTTCAATGAACATCCCGGCTTAAGTCAGATTGACATCCATCGTGAGGAGCCGCTATGATTGGTTTATTTGACCTAAATACACCAATAGCAGTTCAGCATACAAGGTGTGCACATGTTTCAGTGACAGCCAGTCACCTTGACATCTGAGAATAATTAACCATAGCTTCTTGTAGGAAAGTCATAAAAAATAAATAAACCCTGTTCTGGGACCAGGTAGATATTGTCTTTAAGATGAAGTATAATGTATTTTACCTTAAGTGTTCACTTTAAACCCGGGGAAAGAAGTCCCACAAAGTGCACAACAGCAAAGTGTGGGAATTAAAAAAAAAACAGTGTTTGAGTACATGAGGGGTTAGAGTTTCCAGGTTATGAAGATAATACAAGGCTTCGTTACCTTATAATGATATATAGCACGTTGCGTGTTCACAAACAGATTTTGATGGATTGTAATTGATAGCCATTTCACATTTGTTTTAACCATAAAAGTAGGTAGGCAATACGCTTAAACAGTATTTTAGTGACATCGATCAGTGTTTTATTGACCAATCGTTGAATTTCATTGTCTGGAGAGGAGTATTAGATTAAAGTAAATAGCTCACGTAATTGTTTTTTCTTCTAATTGCCCGATGAACAGATAAGATTGTCACTAAATGAATCGGTTAAAATCCGCTACAGTGAACACGGTAGTTTGAGTTTACGGGAGGGTTGTAGAATAGAGATTCTGTCATCATTGTTCGCAGACGTGCAAAACAAAATGGCCGATACCAGGTTAATAGTTATAGTTCGAGTTTCTAATCCTATAATAGTAGTGTTTTGCGTCACATTCTTGAGCCTCGAGAAGATGTTTTAGGGTCTGAGAACTGAAATGTGCCGTCAAGAAGTCGGTGTTAACTGGCCGATAATATTTACTAATTAAAGTGGCATGAGCTGTCAAAATGTTGATATTTTGACGTAAAAACAGAAAGTTGAAATTATCGGCTATTTTTCTCAAGACGTATAATTCCGAAGCTTTTTAGCGCTTCTAGTCTCGAGAATGTACGATAAAGTAATTTTTTGAACTAACTTTGCCTTAGAATGAATAAATGGTCGTCTCGGTTATTTAAATTTTGTTTACTTCTCGAACACTATTCCGGTTCGTATTGGCCACCTACTGTATGGATTTTCCTCATTCCAACGCTAATGATTCAGTTTTTCGATGACCTTCAAAGCCTCTTACTGTCGTGACGATCAGAAATTATGAAAAAGTGTGAATTTTGGCAGCTCATGCCACTTTAACTAAGATTAATCAACCATACATAGGTGGGGTTTTAGTGATAGTCCTTTATGTTGACTCAGGACTTTGAGTGATGGGTCTCGGGTTCCATCCCAGTCCAAAGAAAGCATTTCTGAGAGGGGTTTCACTCTGTTGTCCCATGTGGAGGGTTGCCAGGTACACGTTAATGGTCAGTGGAATGTTCGCGTCCCTCTGAACCTCGCAAGAGCGCGGCCTTATAGGTCAATCATCGTGAATGAGTCAGTCGTATCCAGGTGTAAAAAGTCCAATACGCCGATTGCCTAATGGCGTCATGGAAGTTCTCAAAAGAAAAAACATGGCGGACGAAAATTTATCATGAATCAATCAATCGTACTCAGGAGTAAAAAGTCCAAACACCGATTGTCTAATGACGTCACCGGAGGTTATAAAGGGAAAAACATGGCGGACGGAAACTAGTCTGCACTGGAAAACGTACGTGATGCGTGTTGCCGCAAGAGCTTGTCACATAGGGTTCACTTCTAAATAGTACCTTTTCACATTCCATATTTTGAAGTGACGTCATTAGTGGGTATACTTTCTTAACAGGTCTGTGGTTCATCTTTTCGTAAATCATACGCTGTAGACCTACAATTCAATTAGGGCAATACAATCAATTACCTGGAAATCAAAAAAAGAAAACACAGCTCAGTGAAGATCATTAGTAGATGACTATACGTTTACGCAGTGACACACATACTCAGTCATTTATTCTCGAGAGGACTAACGAGCGTCATATAATAGTTCGCTATAAGTTGAGTGGATTGAAGATATATATTCTGATACGCCCGCATGGGCTTCTTCAATACCACGTCGAGGGTACATTTGAAAAATCTAAATCCATGCAATAGTCACTGAGTGCTTAATTTGGTCGCCACAGATAGCAAGAATTTACTTTTAGTGCTTGACGCCATCTATTCAAAAGCTAGTTATAACTGAAACAAAATTTTAAATCGAAGTAATAATTACCGAGTTACTCAATGCCAAAAGGCTGGTGACTGTTTTGGTCGCCACAAATATCGAGACCCCGATTTAATTTCAACAGTATACCAATACAGTACATCCACATTCAGATTGACTCATTGATTGACTGGTGTTTTATTATTTCACTTATATGGCTCATTGCCTGGAAGAAAACCCCGACCTTCGGCGAGTACCTGGCAACTCTTCCACATACGCCGACCAAGTGAAAAATCCACTCAGAAATTTGTCAATCTTTATTTGGTCTGAGTGTGATTCGAACCAGCACCAAATCGATTGTGTGTGTTCGTGTGTGTGTCTGAGAGACGATCACTCTAACCCACTGGACCACCGAATGGTTAACAGATGGTGTATAAAAAATAAGCTTGGTTACATTATATAATGGTCAAGCAAGATTGCGTGTTCAGATTTGCTATCAAAAATATCTTGACGGAATCGACATTATCTGATAACAAAATTGGTAGGCATCGTATTTTGTGGCATCGATTCTTATTTTATTGGTTAATCGTTGAATTTCATTGCTTATTGACAGTTTCGAGAATAACCCACGCAATATAGTTTATTACTTCCAATTGCCCGATAAACTGAAACCCTTTTGGGAAACGACTCGTTTAAACTCCGCTACAATGAACACGATTGAGCTCGAATTTAATTCCACGGAAAAATATGCAATAAAAAGCCCGTGGAATGAGTAATTGTTTGCCTCTACGGGTCAGTTGAAGAGTGGAGTTATCCTTGTTCTCAGCTAGACAAGAAAAAAACGCCTTTTCCAGTTAGTTACCTTCGGCTCTAGTTTAAAGTCTGATTCCCAAATAACCCCCTCCAAAATAAATGTCCGATAAAGTGCATAAGGAGGGTGGGGTGTTTGGGGAGTATTGTAACTCAAACTGGTAGAGCGATAGCCAACCACACTGACAAATTTCGTTAAAGTCCCACTTGCCGCCGTAGCCTGTTTAAGTTTGCTAAGAAAACCAATTTACATGAGCTCAGTACGACTAATACCACTAAACTTAAACATAGAACACATAAAACATGTCTAGTTAGCTTTAGAATGTAGAAATGGGGTGAAAAACAAACGAAGAAACGAAGCCTGATTACAACAACAGCGATCAGTGTCGGTCAACTTTCGTGTTGGATTTCCCTCATTTGAGACCTTTTTATCTGTGGTTTTACACTCAAACAATTATCAGCAGGCTTTTCCAGTCGCTGTTAACCGATCGTCAGTCTGTATTTCTGAGATAAATAGGCCTACATAAAATTACACTGTGCCGTTAGTTCCCTCACTCGACTGTAACATAAATGCGCTCCTGCGAGCAGATTGGTTTGTTTACGTTCCGGGTACCTAACAATTCAAATTAAAAATACAAAGTGACGTCTAAACTTTTAAATTTTGGTAAAAACAGAAAGTTTCTAACTTATATTGTCTGGTAAAAATACAGAAAGCGGTCTTTCTTTTTTAATGTAAACAATATTCCTGATTTTCGCGGCAAGTGTGCCTTTAATTCGTGGGTCGCGAGTTCAGATCCCACTTAGTTCATGAACTAAGGGGTCTCCGTGGACCCTCTAAAAGTCGGAGAGATCCTATCCTATACCCAGGTTCGATACACATATAGTCTAATGACACGATCGAGCTTATAAAGCTGAAAACATGGCGGACAGAAGCTATTCTGGAATGGAAAAAAACCAGGCATGAGTATCGCTACAAGAACTTGTCCCATAGTTCTCAATTTAAAAAAAATGCCTATTTACATATACATCCCATACATGCTCATTTTTGAGTGACGTCATAAGTCTTCAAGTCTATTGTAGATAGACGCTATAAATAGATTTGTGCTGCTTCTGTTAGTATACCACCTGACAAGATTAGAAGGATACAATTCAATTAGAGCAATACCATAGGGACTTCAGAAAGAAAACACAGTTCAGTGAAGATCAATTATAAATGAATACACTTTTACACATTGACACACGTACTCAGCCATTTATTCTCGCGAGATTGTATCCGTAAAGTGGGTCATATATCAGATGTGTATCAATACTAATATATTGTAGAATAACAAATAGGCACGAGCAATTAAGCAAGCGTCTGGCCTGCATCAAATGGAAGTACACACGTGACAGGACTATTCACTTTGTATCACGTATTCCTGTATTCTGCTTATTCAAAGGCAGTCGAAACACACTTCGGCTATCTTCGCTCGCTACCGGTCGTATTTCACGCACGTAAATCCCCGAAGTTTCAGAGTGAGTGATTCTAAGGCTCATTCGCTCATTCGCCATTCTTACATTTGTTAAGAAAGCTTACTGCAAGTAAAATCATTAAAATTTAACATATATATGACACATTATACACGCCCAGTTAGGTTTAGAATGTGAAAAGCTTTCGAAAATCCATAACGATCATTGTCGGTTATATCCAGTGTTGGATTGCCCTGATTCCAGGACTTTTTGACTTAAGACACTAAAGACAACTATCGGCAGGCTTTTCAAGTCCGATGGTTTGTCTGTATTTCTTAGATAAAGTTGGAAAATTTAACTATGCCGTTAGATCTTCACAGCGTTCAAAACATTAGGGCGTTTGTGCGCATACTCAGGTTCGTGGTTTGTTTACATTGCAACTTTTCTGTCTGGGGAAGAAGAAGCCCGCGACACATCGACAGATCGATACCGGTGTCGGATTGAGAGACCATTTCTCTGCCGACTGAGTCAACGTAGTTACGGCTTTTAAATGTATCATTTCGAAGGACTTCGGCTTTCAGATTTAAACCAAGTTTCAAATATCTATTAATCCTACCTGCCTTTTAGATTTTACCTTCAACACACGTTTAAAGCATTCCTTTTTCATTTTACTCATTTATTTGTTCGAATTTCATTGTAAATCTACCAAATCCCTCTTCATAAGAAGAAAACGTTTAAATTGGCCTGACAGATTTCACTCTCCTCGTACAATGACAGCCTATCACATGGTCCGCAGTATGTCCGAGAGTTTCCTCAACAGCTGGGCAATTTGATGACAACGTAACCCTCGCATCCCATGATTGCGGGGTTTGGAAAAGTCTGTTGACAGATAATAGTTATCCCACCCTTTTAATGGTGGCTTAATGTGTGGCGCTTCCTGACCAGCAAGTAGGCCTAAGTACCCCAGGAAAGAGACACATGAGTGCGACTAGTATCAACGAGGCTCTCAAATACCTAATAAACAAAGTTTGACAGTGTTGCGGTTTTACAAGGGAGATAACAATGTAATAAGTTTATAACAAATTACAAATTATCGCCCTTAATTCCATTTATTTCCCATTACTGTCGTTCATTCTCTGTTGTGTTACAATAAATATGACTCAAGATCAGTTCTTGTACAGCATGTATGTCTAGATTATAAGTAGAAAATCTAAAACCATCTCCAGCAAAAAAGAAAAAAAAAAAAACAAGACAACACACACACACAAAAATGTAGCCTTACATCTTATTTGTAGATAAAATTATTTCCGTGGTTTTAAGGCGTAGTCTAGCCTCTAGGCCCTATATGTACGGAATCTCTCAATTTTTACATGTTCCTCATTGTTTTCTATGTCAAATATTTACATTCAAAAGAAGACAGTTTTCTGTAGAAGGGCATTTTTTACCCAAAAAGTCATGAAGTTCTGACCCCATTTTGGATTTTTTTATTTGAATTGAAAAAAAACGAACTTGTTAAAATGGCACGAGCTGCCAAAATTCACACTTTTTGTCATAATTTCTGATCGTCACGACAGTAAAAGGCTTTGAAGGCCATCGAAAAACTAAAGGATTGACGTTGGAATGAGGAAAATCTATATAGTATGTGGCCTGTACGAACCGAAAAAGTGTTCGAAAAGTAAACAAAATTTAAATAACCGGAACGGCTATTCATTCATTCTAAGACAAAGTTAGTTCAAAACAATACTTTATCGTACATTTTCGAGACTAGAAGCGTTAAAAAGCTTATGAATTATACGTCTTGAGAAAAATAGCCAACGATTTCAACATTCTGTTTTAAGGTTAAAATATTAACATTTTGGCAGCTCATGCCATTTTAACACCTTTTCATAACCATTCTCATAAATTAAAACGTATAAAGTTATTGGGCGGAAGAGAAAATGACATAATCAAACACAGATTGTTTGCCAAATTACTAACCGAGTAGGCATATGCTCTAAACAAAGCTCAAGATCTGATCCAAATTTTAGAAATAATGGAGCGACGAGAAAGCGGACAAACACGTATGTGACAGCCGGACGAATAAAAGCAGCCTTTAACCTCACTTCACACAAATAGGGCAGTGTAAAATACAGGATAGCAGGTCAAGCGAAAAACAACCCCCCCCCCCCCCCCCCGGAAAAAAATAAAATAAATAAAGGATCAAAGTTTAAACGCCAAATTATTGAAAAAAAATGTTTTAAGAATCAAATGAGTAGCGTGAGATGATTGGCTTTTGTTCCATATTAGATATTATTTGGATGGACCAATGCCAGACTCTCAGCATAGACTCTCAGCATTAAAGGGACTCATTGGTGACATTTTCATAAAACTTGTGCTAAATAACGAAATAAGATTGAGTTTGTAAGTAATTAACAAGTAATTAGAGGTAATTCTGTGGTACCTTTGTTTACGGACACAAGTTTTTGGGTTAATGCAAACAGAGGTCCTACATAGGTGAACCCTACTGTAGTGAGTTGTGAAAGCGTTTCTTATATTCATCTGTAAATCGAATAAACTATAAAGAGCTGATATTCTTTACTTTATTTCTACATTATGTAATTAGGACAAGAAAAACCCCATTAAAAACCAGGAGACGATTGATTGATTGATATTTTACGCCGCACATTATTTCATTTATAAGGCCGCATTGTCAGGCTTTATAGTGAGGGAGAAAACCGGGTTCTTTGAACGGAGGAAACCAATCCGACCCCTCTCAGACGTTAAGCAAGTATCTGGCAACTCTTCCACATATGACCACCTAGTGAAACATCCACTTGGTTATTTTTCAGTTTTATTTGGTCTGAGTGAGATTCAAACATACTTTGTAATTTTTCAGTGTAATCTTTCATCAATGGAAGGCCTGTGTAAGACACATATCCCTTTGCCAACTGAGCCCCTAGTTACATGAAATTCAGTACAGGAAGAGAGGCATTGATTGTTCTTTGATTCAATATTACCCTTGAGTCAGTGCATTCTTGTATTAAGGAATCCACTTATGGTGCCAGTGGCTCTAGTACGGTAACATTTCAAACAGAAGACATAATCAAATAAAGGAAAAAACTCAAGATGTTTGATGGCCAGAAATTTATTCTTTTATACCAAACTACTAAAAGAAAACCAGAAAAGAAGGGTAGATAAACAATAGATACTTTCCAATAGTATCTGGCAACTCTTCCACATCAGGCGTTCAAGAGATTAACTCACTCAGAATTTTGTTAGTTATTCTTTGGATTCAATATGATTTGAACTGCCTTACAGAGAAAGAGAGTAGAGGGTTCCCTCTGAGCCTTTAGTCAGTTTTCCTATCACAATTAAGCATGCAACGTCCTCTACAAAATGAAATGATATTGACAGTGGCGCAAAACACCTAGCAATCAATGTATCCAAACACAGATGAATTAGTCGAGATCAGCATCTGGGAAACGTTTCCTCAGCTCTTCTTTACGTTTACGATTAATTATTATCGCCCTATCTCGCCGTTTCCGTAATTTTTCTGCATACAGGTGGAGAAACTTTCCCCTAAGTTTTGTATATGGCGGATTGAGGTATCTTGTTATAGTGTTTATTTGTGGCGGGATCAAGTGCTCCTGCACTTTTCGTTTAACTTTGATGCCGAGGAAGTTTCTCTGCACGACGACCTTGGGTTTTCCCGTTTCCCCGGTCTCCAGTAGGTTATATGCCTCATTTCTCTCATCCACCACCTCCAGGATATTCCTCATGCTTTCATCCACCTGGCAGAAATAAAATACACAAAAGGTCATATGCAGTTTATTATGATGACATGAGTTGCGGAATTTTCATAAAATGTGCTGGTTGAATAAAAGGGAGTTTTAAAAAAAAGAAGATTGTTTCACGTGTACACAAAATAACCTGTATGAACCTGTTACATTTTTTTTATCTCGAGCTTTATTTCCTTCTAAACATTATATTATTATACATTTTCAAGCAATTTTGACCGATGCCCCCTCATACATGTTTTATGAAAGAAAAAAAATTAAATGTTGAACTGGACACTGAGGTGAAAAGCAAATATCGGTTTTAGAGCATCTGCCCTTTTGCATTTTAGATAACAAAATTTACCAAATGAGGGTCTCGTCTAAGTTTATATGAAGAAGTGTTGCATTCAATGTAACCCTAATTCTAACCCTAACCCGATTCTCACCCTGGTCAGGGATTTTTTCGGGGTCAATCAGTGTCGTGTCGCATTCGTTGAGAGATAATAAAAAATTATATGGTGATGGGGCGAGAAATAATGGGCAGCATACCCTATGTTACGATATCTATCCAAGGGCCAGACACATGGAGTCAACTGAATCACACGAGAACAAAATGCACAGACTCTTGGAGTCATTAGCAGGCTAATACACATAGATATCTTATAATGACTAGATTGGCGACAAGCGACTTCCGACAAGTAAGTCACCGTCTTGCTAATTAGTGTAAGTTGATTTTTAACTTTTGTTAAAGGCACACTTGCCGCGAAAATCAGGAATATTGTTTACATTAAAAAAGAAAGTCCGTTTTCTGTATTTTTCCCAGACAATATAAGTTAGGAACTTTCTATTTTTACCAAAATTTAAAAGTTTGGATGTCACTTTGTATTTTTAATTTGAATTTGAAAATTTGAATTGTTACGTACCCTGAACGTAAACAAACCACACTGCCCCCTATTGGCGATTTTATGTTTCAGTCGAGTGAGTGAACTAACGACACAGTGTAATTTTACGTAGGCCTATTTATCTGAGAAATACAGACTGACGATCGGTTAACAGCGACTGGAAAAGCCTGCTGATTATTGTTTGAGTGTAAACCACAGATAAAAAGGCCTGAAATGAGGGTAATCCAACACGAAAGTTGACCGACACTGATTGTTGTTGTTGTAATCAGGCTTCGATTCTTCGTTTGTTTTTCACCCCATTTCTACATTCTAAAGCTAACTAGACATGTTTTATGTGTCCTATGTTTAAGTTTAGTTGTATTAGTCGTAGTGTGCTCATGTAAATTGGTTTTCTTAGCAAATTTAAACAGGCTACGGCGGCAAGTGGGCCTTTAAGTTCTTTTCTAGTCTTATGTGAACTTTTCTACCAATTTTGGAAAATAGAATAAATTTCCAGCTGTATGAAATTCCTGACCCATCAAGACAAACATTTAAAAGCGGCTGTAGTAGGGCATATGTCTTGACTATTGAGCAACAACAACGTTAATGTGAAAGTCCGCCATCTTGTTAGTTGACGGACTATTGTGCCGTTTTCTACTGCACAGCGCAAAACGCTTAGCCAATCTAGTTATTATAAGATTTCTATGCTAATACACACCATGATTTATTAAATTTTGTATAAAGGCCTTTAGAATACATGTAGCACTTCTTTTCCATAAGCAAAAAGACAGATGAACCAGCGGACAGACATACAGACGACATATCTCTATATTCAACCTACCTTATCGAGTCTCTCTGGATTTGGAAATAACTCACATTCTCTCTTATATTCATGTTCCATTGTCATCAACATGTTCTGTTCCTTCAATAAAACATACCTAAAACATAAAAATCAAACTGTTTAAAATGATAATTCTAAACATTGCTTATTATATCCTGGGATGAATATGGAAGGGATATGAAACGCCTTTGTTTTTGCAGTCAGTCAACTGGCAGTTGTTTGACTCTCTATTGTTCCTCTCAGACTCCCCGTAACGGCATTCTGATCCGCTTAGAGAATAGCCGAAAGCCGTGTTGTGTATTCCGATTCATTCCGAACCATACCGGTGTCGTTGATATATGGGCTGCGCATGCCTATTATAAGCTAGCAACACTGTCAGAATATTCAAAATGGCGATTGTTTTCTGTTGCTAGCTTACAAACGGGCATGCGCAGCCCATATATCAATGACACCGGTATGGTTCGTAATGAATCGGAATACACAACACGGCTTTCGGCTATTCTCGGAGCGGATCGGAATGCCGTCACGGGGCGTCGGACGAGAACAATAGAGAGTCAAACAACTGCCAGTCGACTGACTGCAAAAACAAAGGCGTTTCATATCCCTTTCATATTCATCCCAGTTATATCATAGATAGTTTTCCTTTTAGATCGTGATTGTTTTACATATTAGAGTGCGTCGTAAACATCAATCAATCAAACACAATAAATATAGACCTTGAATTACATTACCTGGTAAATGTTGGGCTTTCAAAGGTTGTTTTAGTACAATTTGGTTTTTGCAATATGAAATCAACCGTAGAAAATGAAAAAGCATAAAGAACAAAAAGGGTTAGCATTGATGTCGATGACCTAGGAATGTTGGTATAATTCTATAAAAATTATTTTTTCCTAGAACAATTTTATGTGGCAACTCCACAAATTTTGTAAAAAAAATGTAATTCTTATTTAGTTTGAAAGTGATTCGAACCCGTGCTGCATCGATCATCGGTGATCACTCTAAACCACTGGACCACTGAGGCCCCTAGTCAAAAGTTATACATGTAGATAGGTGGAAATTAATTATGCTAGAAAAAGCCTCCTGTTAAATTTGGGAATATGTCAATGTCTTTTTTTATAGATCTGAATTAGTGGCAACTTTTCCAACCACAAAGTTACTACAATGCCGTCTATGCCAAGAAATTTACCTTCATAATCATAATGAATCAAAAAAGAAATCATAGATGTATATGTATCATCAGAATTTCTTGTTAATGTATGACAGTGCGACTTTATTTTCAAAAATATATGTTCAAGTTCCTGTTTGCTATTATGGCCCTATATATTAAAATCATCTTATCCTTCTTTTTTTAAAAAATATTTTGACATCATTAAACTTTAATAGTCATGAGTAATATGAACACTTTGATTGATCGATTGATGTTTTACGCCACGTCAAAGATGATTTAGCTTATATGGCGAAGTTGACAAGTTTAGTGCGGGAGGAAACTGAGAATACGAAGAGGAAAGTCGTACCAAAGTTTGTGGAGATCTTCATTACTCTTAATCCTTAACTCGTCCAACTTCCATGGGCGTCCTGTAAAATAAATTGTGATAGATTGAGCAATTGAGTGAATTTTCCATGAAATTAGCCCCAGGTCTAAATGGTAACACAGGAATTTGATTGTGACGATACAAGGTTAAACCTGGTCCTGAAGGTACACTTTTGATTGATTGATTGGTGTTTTACGTCACACTCAAGATTATTTCACTTATATGGCGTCGTTGCCATGTTTAGTGGAGAAGAAAACAGGGCCCAATGCCCGGAGGAAACCCCCAGCCTTCGGCGAGTACCTGGCAACTCTTCCAAATACGGCGTCCGAGTGAAAAATACACTTAGAAATTTTAAAATTTTCATTTGGTCCAAGTGTGATTTGATGGAGTGTCTGTGTGGAACTGAGGGACGATGACTCTAACGGACTGACACAGAAATTGTTTATAAAGCTTTGATTTATTTCATATAAATCTTCCATATAGAAAAGGGAGGAAAAAAATAATAAAATACAGCATAAAACATTAGATTCAGCTACAAAAATTTATTTTGGGACTTCATAGTGCTGACCGTGTAAAATCCACACAGACATTTTTTAATTTGGTCTGAGTGGAATTCGAACCTGCACCACATCGATGGAAGGTCTGTGTGGGACTGAGGAATAATCACTCTAACCCACTAGACCACCGAGGCCCCCTGTCAGAAACACTGAATCGGTTTCATTTATTGAAATGCTGGGAACAAGCCAGTACCGATGCTAGTTTCATTATACATCATACGTACCGTATACTGACTTTCAGATGTTTGTTTGTTTCTGTAGTATTGAAACAATAGTAACCACAGGTTAGCAGAACCAATCGATACCATGGTATCCATTGGCTTGCAGTGTTGTAATCTTACCACATTGAATCTCAGTTTCTCCCCATAGAGTTTTATCCTCAAAGAATTCCTCCAGCCCTAGAAGTGATGAGGAAGTGTGAAGCCATTCACCCATACACAGCCTTAAATATACAATAATAATTAAGTAGGAATGGGTTGATTGATTGGGGCTAAATTTCACAATCACCAGTTAGGTCATATAACTGATATAGCAGCTTAAGTAGCTAAATACCAACTGACCAAAATACCTACTCCACACACACAAGTTCACCTTGCACACAACCAATCGTGTATTTATGTGATGTAAAGAACCAGGTTTGAATGACTATTCAGGGGAAGGATTGGGGCATAAATCCATGTCCCCATGAGGCTGAAATTGTTGTGAAAACTAGAACCGACCTCTACCGAACATGGAAGAGCAAAGGTCAGCTGAGGTCAATCAGAAGAGTGACAGGAGGCTCAATTTCGACACTTTTAAGCATCAGCACGTGGCAAGTTGGCTTAGAAAATAAAAGGTAAAACTAATAATTTTCACAAGCTTGGCACATGCACTGCTGTTTTACTTTTAGAAGTAGACAGTTCGGCGAAAACACAGGAGACTGAGAGACGGCAGATAGAGAGGACATTGTCATTTTTGTCCAAACGCAACGCACCAATCGGTGGGGTCTATTCTTCGTCGTTCGGGGGTGAAGCGGCTGTTACTCGCTGATCGGTGGACAACCTGCTGACGGCAGCTTTCCCCAACCTGCTATTGTATTAATGATAGTGACAGGTTCAATCGGAAGCAGGTCAGAACGCCCGATAACAAGAACGCCCGATACCAAAACGCCCGCCGGATAAGTCATAACGCCCGCTGTGTTATTCAGCGTGGATAATGGGCATATATAGACCGGTTAAACAGTGTTCAGTCGGGCGCCACACGAGGCTTAACGCCTACTGCGTAAATCATAATTCTATTACTGGTGCTAAATTAGAGAAATCAGATCCAAAAACAAAATATTCCGAAAACAATGTAATAATTTTAAATGCAGAAAACACAAGGGTTTATTTTCTCTACAAGTTTTATGTGCATACACGGAGAAAATTTCATGAATCATTGCATAAAACATACAATTAAAATAAATATACATGTAGGCCTACCCTTCTAAAAGAAACCCTACGTTGACACGTTTTGATCTTTACTCACCATATAGAGGATTATCTACACCAGTATCATAGGGATTAACTGAAAATACACGCTCAAAGTTGGAACAAATTTCGACTTATTCTGTCCAACTGAACATTTTGCAAATTTTGAGTTCATTTTAAATATTTAGTGTTACTTTATAATTATTAATAAATTATTTCTAACATTTCTCCTATTTTGTTGATACTTATACAACTTTATGTGCACGTAACTTGCGTTAAGTTGTCTCTGATACCATAATGACCTTTGCGGATTGATTTGATTATAAATAAATAAAAACAAATGAATACGAAACAAACAAGTGTTCCCATTTTATTTCACCTTCTAGCGCCTCATACATGAAATGACACGACAACTGTACTAGTAGTTGCGAGTTAAAACGGTAACGCACTTACACCTAGTATCGGGCATTTTAGTATCGGGCGTTTTGACTTTTGATTTGGGCGTTTTGGTATCGGGCGTTCTTGTTATTGGGCGTTTTGACTGTAATTCGTTCAATCCACTCAACCTATTGCGGACTCTGGTTTCTCGAACGCGTGTAGAGATAGTGAATAAAGAAAAAAAGTGTGTCAAAGAACCACACAACTTATTAGTGATACCTCTCAACTGAAACCTGCTTAGCACATGGCAAACGCCAACCATGTGATGACAAAATCACAGTTCCGAACTGTTTACATCTAGACAAGATGCGCGCTGCCATCTTGTCTGCAGAACATTTCAGTTCGTAACGGGGTTGAAACCCCTGCAAACTTGTTTCTCTTGAAACAGCATTATTTCAGATATATCAGCCTAACCCTGTTAACATAATAACTTGGTAATTTAATTTTTGATCTTATATCTGTTCTTCAAATCCAAAGAATTTTTGATCGGGACTTTACACAAAAGCAGCTTTGGCAGATACAATTTTACGGGAAAAGCCGGAAAAGAACGGCAATGGACTTTTGACTTTAAACCAATGAGATGGCGAGATACTCGTCGTCTCCGGAAATCTTCAACTTTGCGGTTTGTCCATGCTTTCAGCACGACCTTGCATCAGGAAAGGTTTAGATAACAGTTTGATTTTAAAACCATGGATCAAAAAAAGTTGGGCGATCTGGCCGGGCGTTTGAAAGGTGGCGGAAAGGGAATGGGAGCTGGGCTCGGTCTACTAGCAGCTGCTGGAGGCCTTGCATACGCAGTTTCACAATCAATTTACACAGGTAACCCGTGCTGAAAAAAGCAAAATGACAACAACAACTGATCAACATCAATACTGATGAAACTTTTGTGAAGGCTAGAGACGGGGGCAAATACTGGCTTCTAATTTGGGTACCATTAATTTTCCAGATTTGTAGGTCATAGGTTGCGGTCATGCATTAGAGACTTGGCTATGGCAGTTTGGTTGTTTGTTTAGCAGGTTGGCGGTCCGTCTAAAGACTCAAATGAAACGAAATCTGCTCAAATGAAAGCAAGTGCACTCAAATGAAACGATATTCGCTCAAATGAAAGTAAATATACCGAAAAAAGCTGATATAACTATAACTTGTAAGTTGCTAATTCAATCATAACACGAAGGAAAGTCCAGGGTTAGGTGATTATATAAAAATATCCCAAAAGGTTGCTCAAATGAAAGACTGCGATTGCCAAGTTGACCGCCATTACATGTCCAAGAAGGGTATTTCGAAATATAAAATACAAGAGGCACCCAAAGGCAGAATTACTTATATTATGATATTATACGACCATATCTGCTTGTGTAGAGAAATTTTTTTTTTAAAATGGACGTTTTTTATCTCTCATTTTGTAAAACAAAACTACAATCGGCAAATGTCCGCCATTTTGTTTTTGTCGCCGTTAGACTACGGTGGTAGATGCTCCCAATGAACGGAACTATCTAGCATTTGAAGTTGTAAATAAGCTGCTGTGTAATTATGACACTATATATCTTGATTTTTTAGTGTGTGCCCATTAAATTTACAGGTTGTGAGGATTGAGAGGCGAAATGGATAATATCCATTACGAAAACACTATTCTCGCCACAACACAACAATTCTCGCCGTTACAGTGTGACAAGGGGGGGATAATCATGACCAAGCGAGAAAGAACAATTTAGATGTCATGGAAAAAAAAAAACCCTAAGCATTTTATATTTATGATTAACCGCGTGTATAATTCAATCTAGTATACCGCAAATGTAGCTCTTAGTTTTTACCTCTAACTTAATGTATTTTGTATAATATGTTACAGTTAATATGTTACAGTTAAAATGTAATGTTACCATGTAATTATTGCTTTATTTGACCTTCTTATGTCCTTCTAAGTGTAAAACCCCCCAATGATTTCCTAAATTTTTGAACACTAAAATACACGGGCACAGGGAAAATCTTCTTGTCTAATGATTTAATATAGTTAGCCGTGCACGTGGGAAAAAAAAAAGAAAAGTCATGGAAGAAAAGGAAATCACAACAAAGATACACAGCTTTAATTTATTTCACCTGGAGCCGAACTTGACAAGGAGAAGACCCCCAAAATATTAAGAAAAAGATATACAAACGAACAAACATTGCTAAAGGAAAACCATTTTTTTTTAGCACAAAAGAAGCCTACACAACATTTAAATGTATTGATAAAAACATTTTTACAACACCTTCAACAACTTCTTGGTTAGGCCTATTTATTTTGTTCTTAATCGTAACAAAAACAAATCAAGCATGGTGAAAAGGTATAGAGAACATTCTAACATAAAAATAATTTAAAAAAAAACACCACTAAATGCTTTTTTAGAATTTTTTTAGCGCGATAGGGAAGCTTTTGCAAGAAAACTATGGCACTGTACATGCTTATTATTAGCTCTTACTCAAGGCGGCATCGAAAAAAAATTACCAAAAATGGTTTAAACTTGTTTTTAACATTTAACCCATGCGTAAGGCCGTATACAAAGACAAAATGAAATGGCAAAGAATTTGTCGAAGGCTCTGTAAATTAAATTTCTATCAAAACATTCAAATACCATGTACATCTGGTTTTTGGTAAAACTGTTCCCATTTATCAATATTTATTAATTTATATATCTTTTTCTTAATGTTTTGGGGTCTGTTCCTTGTCAAGTTCGGTTTCAGGTGAAAAAAAATATAAACTGGGAAAAACTTAAAGATGTGTATCTTTGCTATGATTTCCTTTTCTTCCATGACATTTTTTTTTTCTCCAGTTAAGCCTATACAAATGCATATACCGTAAATGCTCCACCCTTTCGGCGATGCCAGGGGGGATTATCGCCGAAAAGCTAGAGAGCATATGATAGAAACTAAAATGGGGAATGTGGGGATAATCCGTTTCGCAGACTAAAAAAAGTATAATGGCCTACCCACAGGTGGTAAATTGGTGTTGTGTACCTAAACACACAATACACAACCCACATGCGATATTCAGAGCGCCTGAGCTCACACAGTGACAACGGACTAACCGGCAAGCCAGTCCATTCGTTCGTCAATGTACCGGTTTGTGGCGTGAACTGAGAAAATACGTTCATATATTTTGTTAAAAAAAATGAATCTGTAAAGATGTGCCGATTAATGCAATTTTCTTTTAGCTTGTTTTCGATTTTGACGCATTTTAATCGATGCTGCTGCTGTTGTTGTTTTTTTTTTTCGATCTAGGCTGTGGTTTATCGGAAATGAATTTGGACTAATCTCACAAAGTCTGGGGAAAATCGCATTTGATAATGGTTTTAGAAAAACAAAAGGCTATGAAGATTTTGATTGAGGGATGAATTTGAGATATGTCCCCGTATTAAATTATAACTGTAGTCTGAGTTACCGTTACCGACACGGCCGATAGTAATTTCACCTCGGTAGGCCTATGAGTAGGGCCTATTACCATATGTGGTTTTCAAATAAAGTCATAGGGCCTACTCGTGAAATTTGTTGGTGTTTTTATAAGCTTTGATTTTCAGAAAACACAGAATCTTTCTCATATTTCATACAATTCCAAACCCTACGTTAATTCGGTTAATTGATTGTTATGCAACTCAGGCTTATAAGCCTAGGCCGGTGGTTCTACATAAATTCAAATATTTCTTTTATTATCAACAATATATTTTAACTCAGTTGTGTTTTCATGGGAATCGATAATCATAACTTGTTGGAGTATTTTCAATATCGGCATAATTAATGAGTTTGATAATTACAAGGACGAAATAACGAAGTACAAGCGGTTTATAAAATAGTCAGCAGTTCACGCATCGGACATTTTGCCGCCTTGACTAGAGTTGAACTACGGGCCGCTTTATATGGATTAAGTAGGCCACTCACTGTGCAGCTTATAGTCCACTTTAATATGCTTGTTGAGGGGCGCGCTGTCAGCTCGACAACGGAGCGTGTGTTAAGCCAGCAAGAGATCGACTAAACACCAGTCAGAAAATATATCGGATATATTGTTTTCGGTACAGCCAGATTGTAAAAACCAAACAAAAGTCTACATCAGATTCATACGTGTTTATCCAGTTTAAATTTGGGCGATGTCGGCATTTGCAAATATCGATAATTTCTCTATGAACACGACCGTTTACCGTGCAACTTTAGTCATATCGGCAATAAACAAAATTACAACCCTTACATTTTACGTGATTTCTCATCCTTTTTACGGGTGAAACTTTTCCATTTAAACGAAAAAGAATGTTCCAAACATATAAACAAAACACAATAGTAAATAGTTATTTGGTTTATTAACGAGTAAATACGAGATTTTGCGAACTGAAAGAGTCAACTGGAGGCTGTCGCCAAAAGACGTCAGTGGGATATAGGCAGACCAACACGTGGCTCTCAAACTGGTGCCGCACATACCCCACCTGGCGCGATGTTTGTGTAAGGGTTTAATACCTTCGTCTTGGTGTTTGTTGCGTAACCCGATACCGCTGAACGTTGGTTCGTACCGAGTCAAACCACGAGAATGCGCAGCATTCGAGGGGTATGACGAGGTGCGAACCAACGTTCAGCGGTATCGGGTTATGCAATAAACACCAAGACGAAGGTATTACAGTCGATTCTACCCCGATAATTGAGAAAAATGAGGAAAAAGTGACCTGTTGTTGATTGCCGTTCCTTTTCCCTCCCTCAGGACAGAGTGGGAACTTTTAACCAATCAACGATAAGCTTTGGTCACGTGCAACGGTTGACCCAGATATTTTGAAGCAGAATGACATAATGTCACTATGGCTACCGCTTTGACAGGCTGGGTTGCTGACGACGCTGTCAGGGGAAATGTTGTGAAATCAACCCTTTGGTGACTGTATACATTCATGAAAGCCCAGTTTTCAATATAAAAGGACAGAATATAACCACACTCACAACATTATCAGCTTAAATCCTTCATTTTGTATGATAACAAGCAAAAGATCACTTCTTCCGGGGGAGGTAAACCTACCAGCCGACGTTGCACTACAGACTCGATGTTGTTTGAAAAGTCATCTCTACTTAACATGTATATTTGCACACGGCACGCACATGCAGGAGGGGTAGAATCATCTACCCGACACAGGCGTGAAACCAATTACCCACCCCTCTCTAGTCGGCGTCATTGAAGTTTTCGTCGATCGGGAGTAAATAGAAGACTTGAGCTGTCAGAGTCACTCCCCCCACCTCCCCATAAAATCGCTGAAAGGGTCGGGCATTTACGGTAGGCGTTTATTGAATATAGTCACGAATTTACAAAGTTCCGCCAATGTACTTCCCACGTGACCAGGTTGCACTGCACGGCTTGTGAAAATCTTTACACTGGGATTGATACAAATTACAATAAAATGTTTACATTCTTGTGGAGCTATTTAAAAAAAAAACTTAATGCAAAAATAAGATATGAGGCTGAATACATGGTTACATTTAAAAAACAAACTAACAGTGTAGAGCCACGTGCCAAAAGGTCACCACTGACAGAAAACTTAAAACATATTATCGTCATCTTAATAGTTCTTTCTCGCTTGGTCATAATTATCCCCCCCTTGTTACACTGTAACGGCGAGAATTGTTGTGTTGTGGCGAGAATAGTGTTTTCGTAATGGATATTATCCATTTCGCCTCTCAATCCTCACAACCTGTAAATTTAATGGGCACACACTAAAAAATCAAGATATATAGTGTCATAATTACATAGCAGTTTATTTACAACACCAAATGCTAGATAGTTCCGTTCATTCGGAGCATCTACCACCGTAGTCTAACGGCGACAAAAACAAAATGGCGGACATTTGCCGATTGTAGTTTTGTTTTACAAAATGAGAGATAAAAAACGTCCATTTTTTTTAAAAATTCTTCTCTACACAAGCAGATATGGTCTTATAATATCATAATATAAGTAATTCTGCCTTTGGGTGCCTCTTGTATTTTATCTTTCGAAATACCCTTCTTGGACATGTAATGGCGGTCAACTTGGCGATCGCAGTCTTTCATTTGAGCAACCTTTTGGGATATTTTTATATAATCACCTAACCCTGGACTTTCCTTCGTGTTATGATTGAATTAGCAACTTACAAGTTATAGTTATATCAGCTTTTTTCGGTATATTTACTTTTATTTGAGCGAATATCGTTTCATTTGAGCGCACTTGCTTTCATTTGAGCAGATTTTGTGTCATTTGAGTCTTTAGACGGACCCGCAGGTTGGGGAATAGTTCAATTTCCCGAACTTATGGTGATATTACATATACCAACGTTCAGTATACGAATTTGAAATACAAGGTGGAAATGATGCCTAAATTACAAGCCATGAAAATAGTATTGTAACTCCTCGAGATGGACGATTCCTACTTCAGAGTTCTTTAAAACTCATAAAAGATCATTCTTGTCCGCTTTTATTACATGTAGCTATTCCAAAGGGCGTACACCTGGTCTTAAACAACAACAAACTGTCATTTCTTGGAGACTTTGCCGCCATTTTGCGTGACATTCGAACTGGGTCAAACGGTGCATGCCAAATAAAAAAAATAAATAAAAATAAATAAAAGAGGACAAGAATAATCTTTTATGGGTTTTAAAGAAGTCTGGGGTCTGAATTTTCCATACAGAGCAGTTACAATATTATTTTCAGGGCTTGTAATTTCCGACAAAAGTGCGTCGGACTTTACCGACCAGCATTTCAGAATTCGTAGACTGAACGTTGGTATATGTAATATCACCATAAGTTCGGTAAATTGAACTAGTTGGGGAATAACTTACTTAGCCGAACATGAAGTAACACTCCGAAACAAGCTATAGACCGCACTCTTGATCGGGAGTTCGGTGGGTGAAAAAAACAAAACACGCCGCCGTTCTCCTCAACCCCTACCGTAATGCACGCTTTGCAGAGCAACAACAACGCAGTAGACTTCAAGCTTTGCCTCCGTGTGTTTTTTTCTTTAAAATTATTTATAGTCGCATGCGCTGACCACTTCAAAGAAATTCACGCAAACTACAAAAAGTGAATTCGCCATTTTCAAAGAGCCATAGCAGCGTCTAAATAAATGTTTACCTTAGCCATTGATGTTTCAAATTGAAGATTGACTCGGACGCGCAAATTTCAGGTCTTTAAATATTGCCAGTCGGCGCGATTATACGGTGGTCATTAGTGACCATCGATGCATTTTTATTCTGCACACATCGTTTTTAATTCATTTTAAAACTGTTTGATAATGAAAATCTTTTTTATTTACTTCATACACTAAAACAGTTTATTTGTTAATTGTGTATTTAATTTGAATCGTAAATTTTAGATGGCAGCACATTTACAAGACTTTTTGCATCTCTTCATGTTATTTGTCATAAGGCGTGTTTTCCGTAAACTGAGTGAATGTGTCGGATGACGTCATAATTTATTCATATTCGAGAGGTCAAAGGTCAACTGTAGCAAAATCCGTCAGTTCAAAGGGCATTCAGCTCACATATGACCTTTGAACTGACGGATTTTGCTACAGTTGACCTGTTTGTTTTGCTGTTTACACCTACTGAACATACTGAACCCCTCTCCCTTTCACTCTGGATCGATTGTTGCATGTGGAAGAGTTGCCAGGTACCAGCCAAAGGCTGTGGGTTTCCTCTGGGCCTAGAACCTTGTTTCCTCCCCCCCCCCCCCCCCCCACTAAGCCTGACAACACCATCATATAAGTGAAATAATGTTGAATGCAAAATATGGAATGCTATCCCTATCGGAAAGTTTCCACAACAGTTACCCGATTGTTGAGTCTTTTCTTTTATTAAAGGATAAATGTCAAGTTTAAGTCCCATGCCCCCTATTTGGTAATCAATTTGTTTAAAAACTTGCGCCGTATAGACCTACGAATGAGCCAAAAGCTAAATGAGATTTTAGCACGAAACCTACACAATTCAATGCATTCTTTTTCTCTCTACAGCCTACATGTAGATGCAGAAATTAGTTAGTGTCGTGAAGTCACAGTTGACATCTGAAATATATATTACTATTGTTGTGACGTCATACATAAACGACGTACGGCCAGACCCCCTCATGGTTGGTTGAAATGACGCCGAAAGCGTTCAAATGTCAACTATGACGTCAAATACAAAGATATTTCTGATTGGTGACAGAAGATACACTGTATGCATATTTTCAATCATTGTTTCTTTGACACCCTGGGACCTTACTGGAAGTTCGTTTTGTTTCAATATTATGTTTTAGATACATATTATTTACTCAATTTACAATAACAAATCAGCACTAGGTGCTCAGAAAGATTAGAACTTGGCATTTATCCTTAAAGGACAAAGCTGACCAATTCACTGACATGTATATACTATACATATCTGAATTAATGATGTTAATTTATCTTGCAGTTGATGGTGGTCATCGCGCTATTATATTTAGCAGAATAGGAGGAGTTAAAAATGATATATTTACAGAGGGTATCCATTTCAGGTCAGTTTTAACAGTACAGTAGTTGTAATATGTGTATGTCAAGGTGTCTTGCCAGGTACATGTATCTATGTGTACAATTAGGTGCTATTTAGCAAAACTGTTTACATGTGGCTGACTACATGCCTCATTTTTTCACAGAAACAAGGTTATGCTCGGTGGTAATTTTCTTGTGTGACACATGCTTTTCATCTATGGGTCGCGGGTTCAAATCCCAACTTACTCATTCCATATTAAAGAAAATTTCTAAGTGGGTTTTTCACCTAATGCGAGAGAAGTGACCTGCAATTCTTCCCACTAAACCTAGAAATGTCAGCATTTAAGGGAAATTATCTGGAGTATCGCATGAAACAAACCTCACTAAATATCTTTGAATTGGTTTGTATTATTGTAGGATTCCCTGGTTTCAATACCCTATTATTTATGACATTCGATCAAAACCCAGAAAACTTTCATCTCCCACTGGAAGCAAAGGTGAGTTTGTCTGGTAAATATTTGAACCGTACTCCCAGGAATCAAGAATAACGTATAAATTTAACCACTTTCACATCACTGAAAATTGACCCATGTTTTTCTAAACATCTTTAGTTTTGGGTTTATCTCCCCATGTTAATCAAGGAGCGTCAGTTTAGAACGTTGATTGGAAATTAAACAAAAAAGTGTTGCAGATTAATCTCCCTTTGATTGTAGATCTTCAGATGGTGAACATTTCCCTGCGTGTCTTATCCCGGCCAGACCAGTTGATGCTGCCCAATATGTACAGGCAGCTGGGAACAGACTTTGACGAGAGAGTCCTTCCATCCATCACAAATGAGGTCAAATTTATTTTAATATGTTCAATTTATTTTTACTCTATGGCAAAATAAATCTATTAGTCCAACTGATAGACCCTTAGTCACTTGAAAAAAATGTGGGTTGTTTAAGGGACCCTGTTTTGAAGTGGACGTTTGGTCACAAGATACGTAATACTGCACTCCTATATAATTTTTGGTGGAGAAAACTTTCCATGTGTCAATTTGATCCCTCAGTATGCCCCGATCACGTCATTAAGTAATATGACTTAACATAAAAGACAGGTAGTCTGATTCAATATTGATGGGTTTTGACTTTGAAACCCATTCAGCCTAAAGAAGAACTTTTTCAGATTTAACTGCTTTATATTCAATTTAAATTGTCAGAAACAATCGACCAGACATAAAGGTTTTCTGTTTTCACCAGTGCTACAGATAAGGCCCGCACACACGTCAATACGGGTGGAAAATGCACAATACGGGTAAGGAAAAAAAACTAACCGTACCAAATACGGCCTGAAAACATAAATACGGGTATATTGCAAATATGGCCAGTACAACAGAAAAAATAAATAGGAAAATCTGGTTCAAAAAGAGTATTTTATTGTTTGTAGTTGTCGTCTATCACAAATTGTCAAATTTTCTTAAAACCTGAGGCTGAAGATTGTGAAATATGTCACCTCCAAGGAATATCTAGAATGGAGATCATTCATTGGTTGACTTTTGACCTTATTGACCAAACTTTGAGAAAATGGAGGTCAATGAAATTTATTATTTGACAGAATATTGCGTATTTTTCCACCCGTATTTACGCGTGTACGGGCCTTAACTGTAACACTGCTCATAAGGATTCGACCATTAGAAAAGAAATATGCTAAATAGTGCCAGACAAATTTGTCCATAAGAGGGAATTTAAGGCAATACGATCCATTATGCGATGTGTGAAACTGGTTACCTTTAAGCGTATCTGGTTTTGTCTGACTGGCTGGAAAATTTTGGCCGAATCTTATGAAGAAATACGGTAATTCAAAAAACATACATGTAATAGCATTTTCTTTCTCGTCTATTCAGGTATTGAAGAGTGTTGTGGCCAAGTTTAACGCCTCCCAGTTGATAACCCAACGGCAGCAAGTCAGTCTATTAATACGTCGAGAACTAAAAGAAAGAGCTAAAGATTTTAATATAATTCTAGATGACGTATCAATCACTGAACTGAGTTTCAGTCGAGAGTATACAGCCGCTGTGGAATCCAAACAGGTCAGGTTTTGTTGTTGTTGTTACACATGTATTTTATTGTAATAGGGAGCAATTTTTCACTCGGTCGCCATATGTGTAAGAGTTGCCAGGTACTCGCTGAAGGTCGAGAGTTTCCTCGGGGCAATGAGCCCGGTTCTCTCCCCCACTAATCCTAGGAACCCCACCATATAAAGGAAATAATCTTGGGGGCGACGTAAAACATGAATCAATCAATCAGCAAATGTAGTCATAGATTTCATGATGACACTGTTAAGAATGTTTTAAGGTGAGGTTGCAATTCCATTTTACATACTTTGCTCCACACCATCAGCTGTAAGTCTCAGCCACTTCTGCTAATGCATAGCTGTGGACAGGAAGTTTGTGGAATTCCTATTAGACTTGCGCTCCCTATGGAGGCCTGGGAGACACAAGGCCTTCCATGACTGTGGACAGGAAGTTTGTGGAATTCCTATTAGACTTGCGCTCCCTATGGAGGCCTGGGAGACACAAGGCCTTCCATGGCTGTGGACAGGAAGTTTGTGTAATTCCTGTTAGACTTGCGCTCCCTATGGAGGCCTGGGAGACACAAGGCCTTCCATGGCTGTGGACAGGAAGTTTGTGTAATTCCTGTTAGACTTGCGCTCCCTATGGAGGCCTGGGAGACACAAGGCCTTCCATGGCTGTGGACAGGAAGTTTGTGGAATTCCTGTTAGACTTGTGCTCCCTATGGAGGCCTGGGAGACACAAGGCCTTCCATGGCTGTGGACAGGAAGTTTGTGTAATTCCTGTTAGACTTGCGCTCCCTATGGAGGCCTGGGAGACACGAGGCCTTCCATCAAGGGCTTGCAGATTTCGAGTTTGGCATACCCCAGAAAAAATGTTCAGATCAAAATGTGAGGTACTTGCCGAAGTTTCCTGGCATACAACTTAGTTACCTCCGTCATTAAACCTGGCAATAAGCCTCGACTGAATAAGACAGCAATCAATGTGTGTTCAGTTGGGATCTTTTTTAAACTAAGAAGGTTTTAAAGACTTAGACATTGATATGAAACTTTGCTGTTTGCTGTAATTATGTCCTGCTTTGGTCCACAGGTTGCCCAACAAGAAGCCCAAAGAGCACAGTTTGTGGTGGAGAAAGCTAAACAAGAGAGACAACAGAAGATAGTACAAGCTGAGGGAGAGGCACAGGCTGCCAAACTTGTATCCTTTCACAGTCTACCCCTAATCTAATTCTTTCTGTGCATTATACATTTTTGTTTCAGTAAGGAGCAAGACTCTCTTTCCCAGTCACTAATTCTGCCTTTCCATTATTGTGTCCTGGTTTCGCATTCAGTTTTATTTATTAAATTATTTATTATTAGAGGCTCCTTATTCAGTTAGCGAAAAGCGATACACGCCCACGCCAATCAAAACCTTCCACTGATACGTGGTTGGTTTGAATCATTCAGCAAACGAAAAAAAGACACCAATTCTGTCCAGGTTTTATCTGAATGGTTGTTTTATCACTGGAGGCCAAGTCGTCCTATGCCACAATGACCAGTTTTCCTCCATTAAACCTGCCTACCCCTCAACATAAGTGATCCAGCTCTATGCCCGGGGGAAACCCACAACCTTCTGTTGGTATCTGGCAACCACCCCACATAGGTTGTTCGATTAAAAATCCAGTCAGAAAATGTTCAAATTTTTTTTAACCGCGACCCAGTTGTGGAAGGCTGTTCGGATTGAGCGGCCAACGCTCTACCTACCAATCAATCAATCAACCAAAAACAATACCATCTGATCTGATGTTCTTGAGTGCGGCATATAACATCAATCAACTACATGTATATTTCTATCATTACAAGCTATGGTGACCTTGTAAGTTGTCAAATGATGATAAAATGGCTAAAGTTTCTGAGACGGAGGATTTGATGGATGTAGAAATTCAACCAGAGTTATCTTATCGTCTGTAATCTTGGTTCTTTAACAAAGCTTGTTACAGAGCTGTAAGGCCGGGCGTAGAACAATCAGCATCTAGGTCAAAGGTCAGATATCAAAGGTTATATCTGACCGACCAATCAGATTGATGCTTACATCACAGGGTTGGGTGGGGTCATCTCATTGGTTCTCATCCATTGTCCTCTGTCAATGTCATTGTCTTTAGTAATCTGATGACAAGTACATTATTACAGTTTAATTGGAATATATAGATGGGAATTCAATTAGAGCACTGAATTTTTTCAAAGAATGGAATAAGTCAGGATCTTTAAAATATGATACCTGTGTTGGGTATATATATATTTTGTTAAAAATTAAAAACCTGTTGTTCAAGGAGAAATCTGATAGATAAGTGTTATTGTGTAGGCAAAAAGCCAGCGAGAACTTTTTTGTTCAACCATTAAACACATTTTTCAAGGGCAAAATCCCACACACCACCAGCAATCCTGGCAACATCTCCATATAAATGAATACTGTGAAGAAAAAACAACAACCAATCGATCAATCGGGCCTGTGGCCCACACAAGGACATGGTATTCTGTAGTCATCTTGTAAGAAAACTGTCACTTGGAGCCAGTTTGTCTAGGAAGTCCCTTTATTCAATCCACATCCATGCAACTAACCCTTAAAAAGAAGTGATAACCGAAGGCTTCGTGTATTTTAATGCGTATTTGCATCCCTATGTATGAACATTTTTCAATCAAAACATGCCCAAAAATCTATTACTGGGCGTTCTATTGCCATTAAAAGTTGACCAGATTTCTAATTGTAGCAATTCAGTATCATAATTTTGAGTGTGATTAAATTAATATTTCTCTAGCGTTTTGAAAACTATGTATCCACGTTACACTGTTTTTTCTCTGCATTAACCTTAACTTTCATCAGATCGGTTTAGCTATTAGTCAGAATCCTGGTTATCTAAAACTGAGGAAGATCAGGGCTGCACAAAACATTGCCAGAACTGTAAGTACAATCTTAACAATTCTCAGCATATGTCACAGAAGCTTTCTTCCAATAGGAACTGCAATGACCTATGTGGGATGGTTGCCAGTTACCACCGGAAGGTCGTGGGTTTCTTCCGGGCATAGAGACCGATTTCCTCCCACAATAAAACTGGAAACGCCGCCATTTAAGTGAGAAAATCTTGAGCGCGGTGTAAAACCACAAACAATCAATCCAGCAATAGGGACTGCCGTCGGGCCTGGGTTGTCCAATGGTCAATGAGCCTGGTTTCCTCCCCTACTAAAACCTGGCACCGCCGCCATATAAGTGAAATGATGTTGAGTTCCCGGTAAAAAATCAATCAATCAACCAATAGTGACTTGAGGCTTCTTGACAGAGGTCACCATGTCGGGATTTTAGAATGACGTCAACTCGAGTGACCTGGGGGGTATTTCATAAACCACATATAGCCGACTACGGTCAGATAGTCGACTAAGCAGTAATGTTAAAGCAGTGCTATTCTAGTCGGCTAGGTCAGTTTAGCCTTCTAAACCTGTTTATGACGATCATTCATTCATTCTACCCCAAAGTTAGTTCAAACCAATACTTTATCGTACATTTTCGAGACTAAAAGCACTAAAAAGCTTCTGAATTATACGTCTTGAGGAAAATAGCCGATAAATTTAACATTCTGTGTTTACGTCAAAATATCAACATTTTGGCAGCTCATGCCCCTTTAAGTACTGCGTAAAACATTAATCAATCGAATCTGTCTTTGGTGACAAAGGTGACGTCCGTTTAACAGCTAATCTACGTAAGCCTAAATAAATTATAGAAAGTTTATTGATCTTTTTGTCTTTACAGGTTGCCGCTTCTCAAAACCGTGTGTACTTGAACGCAGGGTCGTTGTTGTTGAACATTTCCGACGTGGAGTTCGATACATCGGCAGAGGCCGCTTCAAAGAGGAAAAAATAAATGACCTCTGCGTCAGCTATTTGCTGTACTAATTGACTTTGTGCTTAAAAGAAATTTTGTAATCACCCATTTATAGAATTCTACTAAATCATGGAACATGAGCTATCAGAGTACCCACTTAGTGCTATTTGTTAACGGATTGACTCATAATGAAGATATCCCATAGCTGTGTAAAGGTGTTTGTGTTATCAATTCAGACGTAACAGTGTGATTATTTTAGTCGATACGGCCATCAAATGTTTGTGATATTGACAAGCCTGGCTTAATAGGAAATTTGTTAGAGACTACAGGAAATCGATACCTACACAAGCTAATGGTGTTATTAAGTTGACCAATGTTATTCATTTGAATGAAGTACATGTATGCTATTTTGAACTGTTCCAGTATAAACCCAGTCTAACGTATGTATTCATTGGCAGATATTTTTTTTAAAAATGTCCATATAGGGAAACCTATGTAAAGCAACACCTAGAGCAACTTATGTTATGTCGGATCCTATCTATATTAACGTACATGTTAAATAAACTTGTTTTACTGACACTTGTACAATGCAAACAAACGTGTACAATTATAAACTGAAAGCCTCATTCTGCCAGGTTTCCACTTAACATCATTGTGTCCACGGATATCATGACAATTTCCCTTCCTATAACCCAGAACAGATTATTGATTGGAAATAAACATTATGTTTGATAACCATACACTTAAATAAATACTTTTTTCTGTAATATGTGTTTTTTGATAACTTTCTGACCAACATGCGCTGACAATGCGGAATCTTAAATGTATCACGCCATCCCTTTGTTAGTATTGTCTAATAGCAATGGATGGTTTACAAATAATTTATTTCTTCCTGTACAAACAATACCGCAATTATTTAATAGGTGCCTTTATTCTGGAAAAGATGAGTAGATGTGAAAGGGAAGTCGGCAAAGGTTTTCTTCTGTCATGCATCCAGAAATTTGGATGAAGGTCATCATGCAAAAAAGTTGTTGCCAGTGATTTATTTATTTTTTTTTTTTCTTTTGAAAATTAAACGTTTATTCACATCAATACAATTCAGTACACTTTTGCTCTACTGACCAGCAGTAGTTCAGAAAAGAAACACAATACGGTCATTATTTATCTTACACAGTGAATAATTCTTACACCACACTTTTTTAAATTCTTTGTACTTAAGCCTGTGGAAATCTACAAATATTCGTGTTTTAAGAGATGACACTACACATTGCTTTACCCTGTCTTCATTAACGTCAACATTTTGAAATATCTTGTTGTTTCTTTCACACCAAATACGATACTGTACTAAAGATATCAGATAGGAAAACATATTAATATCTTCTTTCGCAATTACACTAGGAAATAGTTTGTAAATTAATTCATCTTTTGTGTACAAAGGGAAATAACAACCATATTTCATGAAAAAAGGGTAAAAATACATCAGTACATTTTTGAAAGCAGTACACTCAACAAACAAATGTACTGCTGTTTCAGTTTCTCCACAATATACACAGGCATCGTCAGTACATACATTGTGCCTTAAAAGTCTCTCTTTTACCGGTAGAACATTATGAACCAGCTTAAAAGAAAAATTAACAAGGTTATTATTTATTTATTTTCTCATGGATGAATCGCTTGTTAGAATCCTCAGCCAAAAAAAATTCTTACTTTCGGGTTTCAATGTATCCCCCAACGTTGAACGGTTGCTAGAAAACTGCCGAAGGCCAGGTATTTCCTGTGGAGAAACAGCAGGCTTCCGCCCCCTTCCCCACACCTCCACACTAAATCAGGCCGCCCCATAATGGTGCCAAGTCCTTTGCCAAAGAACTGGATTTTTCTACAGACAAAGACCTCGGTCCCACCCCATGCACTAAACATATACTAAAGGAACACGGCCGTTCAAGTGAAAAAAGAGGCGTTAAACATCAATCAAAATGTGCTTATTTTAGCTTATTTTGCTCACACATACATAGTATCTTTATACAGTCTGCTACCTACATGACAAAGAGTCAGAACCAATCACCCCCAGACCAAAAAGCGAGATGCACAAAAGGTCATGGAAAACACACGTTGACTGTACATAAGCATGTGCCGTGTCATCAGGTATCCTTAAAGGCACACTTGCCGCCGTAGCCTGTTTAAATTTGCTAAGAAAACCAATTTACATGAGCTTACTACGACTAATACCACTAAACTTAAACATAGGACACATAAAACATGTCTAGTTAGCTTTAGACTGTAAAAATGGGGTGAAAAACAAACGAAGAATCGAAGCCTGATTACAACGATCAGTGTCGGTCAACTTTCGTGTTGGATAACCCTCCTTTCAGGCCTTTGTATCTGTGGTTTACACTCAAACAATTAGCAGGCTTTTCCAGTCGCTGTTAACCAATCGTCAGTCAGTATTTCTCAGATAAATAGGCCTACGTAAAATTACACTGTGCCGTTATTTCACTCACTCGACTGAAACATAAAATCGCCAATAGGGGGCAGATCGGTTTGTTTACGTTCCGGGTACGTAACAATTCAAATTTTCAAATTCAAATTAAAAATACAAAGTGACGTTCAAACTTTTAAATTTTGGTAAAAATAGACAATTCCTAACTTATTTTGTCTGGGAAAAATACAGAATACGGTCTTTCTTTTTTAATGTAAACAATATTCCTGATTTTCGCGGCAAGTGTGCCTTTAAATAATTGTTTAATACACTATAACTTTTGGAAGTCTGTATAGCATTAGATTACCCGGAGAAAATAAAACGGCTAGATACAAGACAACTTATTGGAAAAGTCCCTTAATGCACTTTGTAAACGTGATCCCAAGCTAGATACAAGACAACTTATTGGAAAAGTCCCTTAATGCACTTTGTAAACGTGATCCCAAGCTAGATACAAGACCGCTTTGTTGGGCCAAGTCCCTTAATGCACTTTGTAAACGTGATCCCAAGCTAGATACAAGACCGCTTTTTTGGCAAAGTCTCTTAATGTACTTTGTAAACGTGATCTCAAACTAGATACAAGACCGCTTTTTTGGTAAAGTCTCTTAATGCACTTTGTAAACGTGATCCCAAGCTAGATACAAGACCGCTTTTTTGGCAAACTCTCTTAATGCACTTTGTAAACGTGATCCCAAACTAGATACAAGACAGCTTATTTGGCAAAGTTTCTTAATGTACTTTGTAAACGTGATCCCAAGCTAGATACAAGACAGCTTTTTTGGCAAAGTCCCTTAATGTACTTTGTAAACGTGATCCCAAGCTAGATACAAGGCAACGTAATAGTCGCAACGTCTCTTTATATACTTGGTTAACTGGATAGCTTGTAAGATAAAGTATGGCCTTGGGCTTGAGAATTGTGACTGCTTTGACCACGTTTGCTGACTTAGCAAGGAGGAACATTACGTATGCCAAATACATACGCCTTCTTGACGCTCTAGGGGGCCTTGGTGGTTCAGTCGATTAGTGTATTTGCCAACACATGCCTTCCATCGATGCGGCGCGGGATCAAAAACCATTCAGCCCAAATTTCTGAATGAATTTTTCACTCGTTCGCAGTATGTGGAAGAGTTGTCAGGTACTCGCCCAAGGTCGGGGGTTCCCTTCGGACAATGAGCTAGATTTCCTCTCCCATTCATCTTTGTAAGGCCGCCATATGAGTGAAATAATCTTGAGTGCTGCTTAGAACGTCGATTTACTGATCAAATTAAGCGATGGGTTTGTCGGTGGGTAGTGTGATATTTTGTTCGGTTGGCACTTTTGATTCCATATAACCTTAGTTTTTGAGGACGATGTTATGCACCAATCAATCAATTAATGGCTAGTGGCGTGGTATGTTTATCAAACATGATGCTTTGCTCAAGACAAGGCAGTTTAGGGGCAACGTCACTTCATGATTTCTTTGTATCATGCTTGGTAAACGTGATCCCTTGCTTTTGCTAGATACACGTAGAAGAAAGCTTAGCGGCGAAGTCTCTTTATGTTCTTGGTAAACGGGATACCTTGCTAGATACAAGGCAACTTTATATTTAATAGTGGCAACGTCTCTTTATGAACTAGGTAAACGTGAGCCCAAGCTAGATAACAGTCTTATTAGTGGTTTTTCATGCAATTGGGAAACGTGATCCCAAGCAAGGTGGCTGAGGGGCGAAGTCTTTTTCATGACCTTGATAAAGTGATCTGTCTTGCTTGGTGCAAAACTGTCTAGAAGCATCTCTGTATGGATCTTGTAAACGACTTCGCAGGAGAGGACATCATTTAGTTATGAGATATGTCACCCTTCCTGGCTTTCCGTTATCATATATCGCATAATCCGTACATGTCAAAATACTGAAGCAGAACAGTTACACGGGGATGAGGCTGAAGTTTCACTGGGCTGCTGGAACTGGATGAGAACCACAAAGTATGTCAGAAACGCACCTCCAATCTGAAAGGGAAATATGAAACTTTTTTGAACGGTAATTTATTTTTCCCACTGGTCATTATCGGTAAAACAAGAGAATCTTTATTTATTTATTTATTTATTTATTTTAAAATTGGGATAGCAGGCGTTTTAAAGAAATTTAAAACCAAAACCATTAAAGGAGATATGAACAAGATTTAAAACTGGTTTGTGCTTGTTTATTGACTAAATATATATTTGAAAATTATCAGTTGAAACGAAACAACCTTCGCGTTAGTTCCCAGGTAGTCAAAAAACGAACAAAGAGGAAATATGCATATTTTCCGTATTTTTCGTAACTGCTCGGAAAAATGACGCCATGCACGACCTTCGATGTGTACAAACTGCCACGAAGACGTACTGAGACAACAGAAATCGTTTATTACGTCATCGCTGTGAGGGTACGTACACAACGAAGGTCGTGTTTGACGTCATAAGTCTCTGAGATAATTAACTTTCGTAAGCATTGTAGATCGGTAAACGTAGCTTGAATTTTGTATGTGCGGCGACCGAAATTTAATTTTCTTTTTGGTCAGACTTTTAAAGTACATGTTCTACAACACACCTAACACAAATTAGAGAATATCTCCAAAATCTGTTCATAAATACTTTAAGGTTTATGAACACCAAAATTATTAACAGTGTCCTTACTTCTATAAAGAGTACCGTACCATTTGTGTCGCTCGAATAACACTAAATTTATGCGGATTTTTTACCTGTTTTTATGCGCTAGATTTTATGGAATGGATGGCAAGTCAATATCTAAGAACTGATGTCTGGTTACACAAGTTAGGCCAGCTAAATGGAACGTTTTTCTGTAATTCGCACGCTTGCATTTGGGGTTTGCTTTAGACATATTTTCTGACGTAGCAAGGAGAAAAATATGCCTTTCTGACTTTCTATGGTCAATGGAACCGGTATAGCCATTGGCTTTAACTGACGTCAAGTCCTAGCCAATCAATCATTCAATCTGTAATTGGGATAATTGTATGTACCAAAGTACCCACTTAGTTCACCTTTTAGTTTCATGTTACAATTATACTTACAGTTAGAAGTGTGGGTTTATCGATAACAAACATATCCATTGCTGTCAGACCGATTGGTTCTCCTGTAAGTTTGCTCAAAAACGTCGACATCTACAATACCATATTATTAAAGTACGTCAAATATATTATATTCAGTGACACGTAAACTATTCACCTAAGCAGAGAGTCGCGCTCCAGGTAGGAAACTAAGAAAAAAATAGCATGCAGTACATGTGAACAGTTTTCTTCAATAAACGTCCCTCTTAATTATTTTGCAACAACTGCCATTTCCTTCTTTTTACCTGCTGCATCATAAATCGAGATACATTTTGTAAATGCGGTGGCTCTTCCGTTTATTGACGGTACCGCCGGTTAAAATACAGACATTTTCAGAGCATAACATTGGTTGGAGTTCGATTTACGCCAATTCCCAAAAACTCGATTTATGTCCGAGAAACTTCATTTAAAACGAACCGCGTTTTCGAATAGATTGCCTTGTTGACGTGTGCATACAAAGTACAAATGCCTTCCGGCTGTTGTTTTAAGTAAACACTTTAGTTAAGATGAATTGTACTTCATTTAAAACAACTTTTGAAATTTTTTTTATTAACCAGAAAAAAGATTACTATTAATTATTTCCAGAAGCAAAGTGGGTTGCTGTCACAGAAACCTGTTCACACCAAAAACACTGATCCCATAGTCGTGTAATTAGGTCATATGTCATGGCCATGGTCCATGCTAGAAAAGAAGATCGATAAATATTTAAACTCGTTTTTAAAATAAATAAATGAAGCATCCATCATTGTCCGAAGTTTCGAAACATCGGACTCACCTGATAGCTAGACTCGACCGTGACCTTCTGAAACCGGATGTTGTGAATCGTCTTGAAGGACGTGTGAGCCTGTCAAAAAATGAAAGAGACCTAAATCAATGCATTCATTAAGCCCATAACTGATGTATGGATGGCTCCTTTATGTAGTAGTTCTATAAGAGCTTTCATCCAAGTTAACAGGCCAAATTCACACCAGTCTGAAAGACCCAAGAATGTTATTTCAGGAAAAAGGGGTAAAGCATTGTCCTTTTGGACGGCAAAGTATGTTTAGTTATCTAAACAATTTTATGAAATATGACACGGATGTCACGTTCCTAACATGGAAAAAAACCATACCGCATAACAATATATTTATGTAGACTAAAACACACCGGCACAGCGAACATCTTCTGGTCTAAAATAACCATGAATCAGCAGCGAATTTCTGGTTATTAAGATTAACAATATTACTTCTTAAGCCGAAAGTATGGTGGCACTTCGTGACTTGCCTTGTCCCAAATTTAGATTAAATCAAGTGTTTCAGACCAGTGAGATTACTAGCAATTTGCTGTATCTTCGGTCAAGTGAATTTTGTCCATTGATGCTTTGAATTATGAATGGTGTATTTTTGGTATGACATTAACTCTCTTCATCTTGGAAGCATAACAGTTATATAGGTTCAGGTTCGAAGCTTCACTGGCCGGTAATTTAGTCTGTGACTGGTTCAGAAGTGCTTTCAATTTAGACAGAGGACCTCAGTGGTTCAGTCGGGAGATAGTCTTCCAATCCGACACAGACCTTCCATCGATGCGCATAGGCTTCAGTCATTTCTGAGAAGGTTTTTCGCTAGATCGGACTATACGTTGAACGGTACCCCCTGAAGGTCTGTGGTTTCCTGTGGGCAAAGCTAGAGGCCAGGTTTTTGTAAAACACCAGTCAATCAACAATATAGACAGTAATTAATGTAACTAATATATGGATAAATATAGAAGCAAAAAATGAATATGAATTATGTAAAATATAACTTAGGTTTTCAAGAAAAAACTCTTAGAAGGAATAAAAACCTAATTACAATTGCGACATTGAAGTTCCCTGTTCATCGACAGTTTAGAGTGCAAACAATTTAGACGATTAGGGTTACCAATTATGGATAAAATCTAGCACAAAAATAAAAGATTCAGGTTTAGCATAAATTATGTGAAGAATATTAAAAATTATGTTTCCAAGAAAGAGTGGTATATATATGTTATACTTACGAGATGGTTTATATAACCTCCGCCTAAAGAAATCACCAACAAGTAGATCAAGCAAGTCACTAACCAAAATACATTAGATAACAGGACTACTATGTTTTCATCGTACATTTCCCAATACCAGACCATGCTATAAAGAACCAACATTCCGTTCAAAAGACAACAGACGATACTCACAGCGCTGTAGCACCTTAATATGTCATCAGCTACTTCAGTTAATAGACAAATATCCTGATGACGTAAGCGATAATGTTCAAGATTAGAAACATCTCGGTTGGCTTTGATGGTTTTCTGGAAATCGTCGTTAAATATTTGGAACTCATGACAGATGACGCCACCAATACAGTAGAAGAAACCAAGCGAAAACATCCAAGCTGCTGTCATGTAGACGTAAATGACGTACGTAAGGACTTTCAGGGGAAACGCCACGACGTGATCTGGTGGTAACGGCATCAACGCCATGTCGGCATAGGGAGTTGTAAACTGCAAATATCCGATCGACGACGAAGCAATCAGAAATGCCAACCACGACAATAACAAAGAAGGATAAAATAAAAATTTCATCTTTCGCTTGTAGACTACTTCATTTGATTTCGTGAACGCCTCTCTTGGGTCGCGGTGTGTGTTGAGTAAAGCCAGCCACCTTTTCAAAAATTTAACCGCATTGTTCTGTTTTCGGCAAGCTTTATATGTCATCGTCAGAGCACATGCACACAGAATTGACCAAGTATGTATGGTCAATTTCATAAAAAGAACAGAACCAACCGCCTCTCCTTGGTAAATAAAACACCAACGTATAACAAATGCCCACAATAAGAGCAAAATAACAGTTGAGTATATTTTAGTGATGGGCGCCCACTTGACCTTGTCGCAGTTTAAATGTAACAGTCCGAATATACTCATAGTAATAAGAAGGGGTCTGGATATACGGTAAGGAACTTCACTCATACATTCCTCCAGCGCTGTATCTTTCGTTTCTTCGATATCTATTTCCCCGCCTTTATCGTTATTGAACTCGTTTACGGAGACCTCTTGAAGGGTAACTTTAGGACCTATCTTTGCCATGGCTGACTTTGTACTGAGAGGTAACTAACGTTAATGTTCCAATAGAGCCATACAATTGTACAAAAAGTTATCATATCAAGTGCGCATGCGCGATCATTCTCTCCCGGGTATTAACTACTCCTTTATTTAAACAGGACACGTACTCCCAATGATGTCCATTCAGTTAACCTGACTATAAAGCTGCGTGAATCGTTTATCATTGAGTGTCCAGGTAAAATGGATATTCAATATTGACATGTAAAAAATCGATCAGCAAATGTGAGCGTTACACTTAATATTTAGTAATTTTTTTTTTTGCAGCACCGTGGTATAGTGCAAAGCAATTAGTTGCTACAGGTATGAATATGTTAACAATGCCTGAAAGTGTGTGATAATCAGTAAGGGATGGACTGTTATTTATTTATCCGTTCTTTTTTACATATCAAACAAAGTTAAAGGGACAGTGTTGCTTAATACAATCAATCAATCAATCTATCTATCATAATAAACAGAAGGAAAAAGTCAACATTTATTTATCTGTTTTCTTAGCCGATCACGTCTGTTTGTTGAAGAGTCAATGGGATAATTGATTGACTATCAGTCGCTGTTTACCTGCGGACCGATATCCTATATAAGAACTTTCAAAAGTATCGTTCTAAAGCATTATCTAAATCATTGTGTTTAACCAACGTCAAAATCATTTTCTGTTTAATGAAATAATCAATTACACTGTAGTACTATAACGAACTTGAGACTTTTGTACTAGTTCTCGTTAAGCTGTCTACACTACATATATGTATGAACACTTAAACACACTGACGACTGACAGAACAAATAGCTTTAACATAATACATCCCGGGCAGATAAGCTCTCTGTTTTAAAGATTTATTGATCATCTAAAACCATTCGCTTCATATATGGGTTTTGTTTTCACACTACAAAACATACAGGTTTTTAACTAAAGTATAGCGACGTTTTGTTGTCATCATGTTTGTTGACCTTTGCAGAAGGATCAAGAAGGATGTCTCAAAGATGTAGGAATCAACTCTTAGGTTGTCCAACTAAAAGAGCAAAGACCTACCAAGAGAAAGGAAATACTTACTGGAAATCCGTGATCATCTGCAACAGTGATCAGAGTCACATCGGACAAATGGGCGGCCAAACGAACGATTTAACTCACCGATATTGTATTATCCTTCACTGTTACAAATACAACCTAAAGAGGCCAAATAGTGACAGCCTTATTGGAATTCGATACTCTGGTGAAATACCTTTTAATACACTGCATGTTAATTGAACGGCCTTAATGTGTTTCTGTCCAACCGTATTTTAAAAATTCTATTTCCTGATTTTACATTACAATGACGGTGTATGACTTTGTGGTTTATTTCTGAAATGTACCATTTGGATAATACAAAAGACAATCTAATTGGTTTAAACGACAGGCTGTCGCTTTTCGACAGTATATGAAGACTTGTCGTCGCATCTCCTCCCACGGTTTTTATCGGATTTTTTCGAAACTTGGTGAATTTGCTGGATATAATGCGAGGATGTACACGTCCTTTTTTGCTTTTCAGAGTTACTGCCCTTTTCTGACAGTATAGCAAGACAAAGACAATGGATACATGTCATGGCATCTCCTCCCACGGCTTTTATAATCATGCTAGGATAGTACCTCTTATCTTGGTTGCGCTGGTTTCATTATTCTCAGAGTTACTCCCCTTGTCAAACAGTATCGGAGGACATAGACAATGTAGACATGATATATATCATGCAAGGATAAGCGCCTTTTATTTTGGTTTTGCTGGTTTCATTATTTTTAGAGTTACTGCCCTTTTCCAACAGTATAGGAAGACCTGGACAATGGATGCTGGTTATCGCATCTCCTCCCATGGTTTTATCGGATATTTTCGAAACATGGTGGACAGGCTGGATATTTTGCAAGGATGTGCACCTGTTATTTTGGTTTCGCTGGTTTCATTATTTTTAGAGTAATTGTCCTTTTCCGACAGTATTGGAAGATGTAGACAATTTGTGTACTTGTTTCTGACGACCGACAGTGTTTCAGGGCACTGCATGCCCCTTATCATAGCCCTGCTTAACCACATGCTCCTGCTTGGACTAAATTATTACTTTCTGGAATGTTGTGCCCGTTGATTTTTTTTCTGCGTTCCACCTGATATTGGTTTCTCAATGCATTTCCTCCTACAGATTGCATTGAACATTGTTAAAACTTGGTGAGGATGATTGCTATCAAGTGAGGATTGGGGTATCCTGTTTGTTAATGAATTTTTGTCTGTTCTTAGATTATTTCCACTTTACATAACATTGATAAATCTTACGCGAAGATGACTCTTGTTGACATCTCTGTGGTTTTACATCATACACGAAACCGTCTACAGCCAAGTTAAATTCCGTGTTTTACCTTGGCGGATTACTACTCCTCACCAACCCGTAAATCCGAACACAAACACTTGTAAGAGGAGGAAGTTCGGAGATGATATAATGTGTGAGTAGTTTGGTTCGATGTTCATCAACGGAAAGAAACCAATTCCTTAAGAACTCTACTTATTTACACTGCCCTTTGAAATCGTCGCATGTCAACAACGTAAAAGGACAATTAAAAATAATGAAACCAGCGAAACCAAAATAAGAGGTGCACATCCTTGCAAAATATCCAGCCTGTCCACCATGTTTCGAAAATGTCCGATAAAAACCATGTATTATCGATTAGGCAGACAGTTTACATCACGTTTCTTTAATTTAGTTTGAAAATTAAAACTGAACAGACATGGACATTTTAACTTGGCTTGAGAAGATGAAACGAACCACAATCAATCCATCATCCAATCACAAATTCTATGCTCCGTGTGGAAACACAACATTGACTTTTCCATTATTCTAGTATCTGCCAAAACCAGTCTGTCAGAAAATGTGATCAACTTGGAAATGACCAGAAACTCTGCTGGAGAGAGGGAGCCTGAGTGGCTCAGTCAGCTAAAGTGAAAGTATCTCTGCCCGACACTGGCCTTCCATTGATCACATGAGAACGGGTTCGATTCCCACTCAGATCAAATCAAATTTAAAAAATCTGAGTGTTTCGTTGGGTTGCCAAGTACTCTCCGGACGTCGGGGATTTCCTGGCAATGCTGCGTAAAACACCAATCACTCTAAATCTCTCTTTGGTGGAATTCGATGCATCGGCAGAGGCCGCTTCAAAGAGGAAAAAATAAATGACCAATGCGTCAGCTATTTGCTGTACTAATTGACTTTGTGCTTAAAAGAAAATTTTTAATCACCCACTTATAGAATTCTACTAAATCATGGAACATGAGCTATCAGAATACCCACTTAGTGCTATTTGTTAACGGATTGACTCATAATGAAGATATCCCATAGCTGTGTAAAGGTGTTTGTGTTATCAATTCAGACGTAACAGTGTGATTATTTGAGTCGATACGGCCATCAAATGTTTGTGATATTGACAAGTCTGGCTTAATAGGAAATTTGTTAGAGACGTCAAGAAATCGATACCTACACAAGCTAATGGTGTTATTAAGTTGACCGATGTTATTCATTTAACTGAAGTATGCTATTTTGAATTGCCCCTGTATAAACCCAGCCGAACGTCAGTACTCAGTGGCAGATATTTTGTAAGAAATGTCCATATAGGGAAACCTATGTAAACCAACACCTAGAGCAACTTATGTTATGTCGGATCCTATCTATATTAACGTACATGTTAAATAAACTTGTTTTACTGACACCTGTACAATGCAAACAAACGTGTAAAATTATAAACTGAATGCCTCATTCTGCCATGTTTCCACTTAACATCATTGTGTCCACGGATATCATGACAATTCCCCTTCCTATAACCCAGAACAGATTATTGATTGGAAATAAACATTATGTTTGATAACCATACACTAAAATAAATACTTTTTTTGTAATGTGTTTTTTTTTTTTCGGTATCTTTCCTTCATACATGCGCCGACAATGCGGGATCTTAAACGTATCACGCCATCCCTTTGTTAGTATTGTCGAATAGCAATGGATGGTTTACAAATAATTTATTTCTTCCTGTACAAACAATACAGCAATTATTTAATAGGTGCCTTTATTCTGGAAAAGATGAGAAGATGTGAAAGGGAAGTCGCCAAAGGTTTCCTTCTCTCATGCATCCAGAAATTTTGATGAATGTCATCATGCAAAAAAGTTTTTGCCAGTGATTTATTTTCTCTTGGATGAATCGCTTGTTAGAATCCTCAGCCAAAAAAAAATCTTACTTTCGGTTTTCATTGTATCGCCCAACGTGGAGTCTCTTAATGCACTTTGTTAACGTGATCCCAAGCTAGATACAAGACCGCTTTTTGGCAAAGTCTCTTAATGCACTTTGTAAACGTGATCCCAAGCTAGATACAAGACCGCTTTTTGGAAAAATTTCTTAATGCACTTTGTAAACGTGATCCCAAGCTAGATACAAGACCACTTTTTGGCAAAGTTTCTTAATGCACTTTGTAAACGTGATCCCAAGCTAGATACAAGACCGCTTTTTTGCAAAGTTTCTTAATGTACTTTGTAAACGTGATCCCAAGCTAGTTACAAGACCGCTTTTTTGGCAAAGTCTCTTAATGTACTTTGTAAACGTGATCCCAAGCTAGATACAAGACCGCTTTTTTGGCAAAGTCCCTTAATGTACTTTGTAAACGTGATCCCAAGCTAGATACAAGACCGCTTTTTGGCAAAGTTTCTTAATGCACTTTGTAAACGTGATCCCAAGCTAGATACAAGACCGCTTTTTTGGAAAGTTTCTTAAAACGTGATCCCAAGCTAGATACAAGACCGCTTTTTGGCAAAGTTTCTTAATGCACTTTGTAAACGTGATCCCAAGCTAGATACAAGACCGCTTTTTTGGCAAAGTCCCTTAATGTACTTTGTAAACGTGATCCCAAGCTAGATACAAGACCGCTTTTTAGGCAAAGTCTCTTAATGTACTTTGTAAACGTGATCCCAAACTAGATACAAGACCGCTTTTTTGGCAAAGTCTCTTAATGTACTTTGTAAACGTGATCCCAAGCTAGATACAAGACCGCTTTTTTGGCAAAGTCCCTTAATGTACTTTGTAAACGTGATCCCAAGCTAGATACAAGGCAACGTAATAGTCGCAACGTCTCTTTATATACTTGGTTAACTGGATAGCTTGTAAGATAAAGTATGGCCTTGGGAATTGTGACTGTTTATACCACGTTTGCTGACTTAGCAAGGAGGAACATTACGTATGTCAAATACATACGCCTTCTTGACGCTCTAGGCGGCCTTGGTGGTTCAGTCGATTAGAGTATTTGCCAACACAGGCCTTCCATCGATGCGGCGCGGGATCGAAAACCACTCAGCCCAAATTTCTGAGTGAATTTTTTACTCGTTCGCAGTATGTGGAAGAGTTGTCAGGTACTCGCCCAAGGTCGGGTGTTCCCTTCGGACAATGAGCCAGATTTCCTCTCCCATTCAACTTTGTAAGGCCGCCATATGAGTGAAATAATCTTGAGTGCTGCTTAGAACGTCGATTTACTGATCAAATTAAGCGATGGGTTTGTCGGTGGGTAGTGTGATATTTTGTTCAGTTGGCACTTTTGATTCCATATAACCTTAGTTTTTGAGGACGATGTTATGCACCAATCAATCAATTAATGGCTAGTGGCGTGGTATGTTTATCAAACATGATGCTTTGCTCAAGACAAGGCAGTTTAGGGGCAACGTCACTTCATGATTTCTTTGTATCATACTTGGTAAACGTGATCCCTTGCTTTTGCTAGATACACGTAGAAGAAAGCTTTGCGGCGAAGTCTCTTTATGTTCTTGGTAAACGTGATACCTTGCTAGATACAAGGCAACTTTATATTTAATAGTGGCAACGTCTCTTTATGAACTAGGTAAACGTGAGCCCAAGCTAGATAACAGTCTTATTAGTGGTGTTTCATGCAATTGGGAAACGTGATCCCAAGCAAGGTGGCTGAGGGGCGAAGTCTTTTTCATGACCTTGATAAAGTGATCTGTCTTGCTTGGTGCAAAACTGTCTAGAAGCATCTCTGTATGGATCTTGTAAACGACTTCGCATGAGAGGACATCATTTAGTTATGAGAAATGTCACCCTTCCTGGCTTTCCGTTATCATATATCGCATAATCCGTACATGTCAAAATACTGAAGCAGAATAGTTACACGGGGATGAGGCTGAAGTTTCACTGGGCTGCTGGAACTGGATGAGAACCACAAAGTATGTCAGAAACGCACCTCCAAGCTGAAAGAGACATATGAAACTTTTTTGAACGGTAATTAATTTTTCCCACTGGTCATTATCGGTAAAACAAGAGAATCTTTATTTATTTATTTACTTTAAAATTGGGATAGCAGGCGTTTTAAAGAAATTTACAAATTTAAAACCAAAACCATTAAAGGAGATATGAACAAGATTTAAAACTGGTTTGTGCTTGTTTATTGACTAAATATATATTTGAAAATTATCAGTTGAAACGAAACAACCTTCGCGTTAGTTCCCAGGTAGTCAAAAAACGAACAAAGAGGAAGTATGCATATTTTCCGTATTTTTCGTAACTGCTCGGAAAAATGACGCCATGCACGACCTTCGATGTGTACAAACTGCCACGAAGACGTACTGAGACAACAGAAATCGTTTATTACGTCATCGCTGTGAGGGTACGTACACAACGAAGGTCGTGTTAGACGTCATAAGTCTCTGAGATAATTAACTTTTGTAAGCATTGTAGATCGGTAAACGTAGCTTGAATTTTGTATGTGCGGCGACCGAAATTTAATTTTCTTTTTGGTCAGACTTTTAAAGTACATGTTCTACAACACACCTAACACAAATTAGAGAATATTTCCAAAATCTGTTCATAAATCCTTTAAGGTTTATGAACACCAAAATTATTAACTGTCCTTACTTCTATAAAGAGTACCGTACCATTTGTGTCGCTCGAATAACACTAAATTTATGCGGATTTTTTACCTGTTTTTATGCGCTAGATTTTATGGAATGGATGGCAAGTCAATATCTAAGAACTGATGTCTAGTTACACAAGTTAGGCCAGCTAAATGGAACGTTTTTCTGTAATACGCACGCTTGCATTTGGGGTTTGCTTTAGACATATTTTCTGACGTAGCAAGGAGAAAAATATGCCTTTCTGACTTTCTATGGTCAATGGAACCGGTATAGCCATTGGCTTTAACTGACGTCAAGTCCTAGCCAATCAATCATTCAATCTGTAATTGGGATAATTGTATGTACCAAAGTACCCACTTAGTTCACCTTTTAGTTTCATGTTACAATTATACTTACAGTTAGAAGTGTGGGCTTATCGATAACAAACATATCCATTGCTGTCAGACCGATTGGTTCTCCTGTAAGTTTGCTCAAAAACGTCGACATCTACAATACCATATTATTAAAGTACGTCAAATATATTATATTCAGTGACACGTAAACTATTCACCTAAGCAGAGAGTCGCGCTCCAGGTAGGAAACCAATAACATGCAGTACATGTGAACAGTTTTCTTCAATAAACGTCCCTCTTAATTATTTTGCAACAACTGCCATTTCCTTCTTTTTACCTGCTGCATCATAAATCGAGATACATTTTGTAAATGCGGTGGCTCTTCCGTTTATTGACGGTACCGCCGGTTAAAATACAGACATTTTTAGAGCATAACATTGGTTGGAGTCCGATTTACGCCAATTCCCAAAAACTCAATTTATGTCCGAGAAACTTCATTTAAAACGAACCGCGTTTTCGAATAGATTGCCTTGTCAACGTGTGCATACAAAGTACAAATGCCTTCCGGCTGTTGTTTTAAGTAAACACTTTAGTTAAGATGAATTGTACTTCATTTAAAACAACTTTTGAAATTTGTTTTATTAACCAGAAAAAAGATTACTATTAATTATTTCCAGAAGCAAAGTGGGTTGCTGTCACAGAAACCTGTTCACACCAAAAACACTGATCCCATAGTCGTGTAATTAGGTCACATGTCATGGCCATGGTCCATGCTTGAAAAGAAGATCGATAAATATTTAAACTCGTTTTTAAAATAAATAAATGAAGCATCCATCATTGTCCGAAGTTTCGAAACATCGGACTCACCTGATAGCTAGACTCGACCGTGACCTTCTGAAACCGGATGTTGTGAATCGTCTTAAAGGACGTGTGAGCCTGTCAAAAAATGAAAGAGACCTAAATCAATGCATTCAGTAAGCCCATAACTGATGTATGGATGGCTCCTTTATGTAGTAGTTCTATAAGAGCTTTCATCCAAGTTAACAGGCCAAATTCACACCAGTCTGAAAGACCCAAGAATGTTATTTCAGGAAAAAGGGGTAAAGCATTGTCCTTTTGGACGGCAAAGTATGTTTAGTTATCTAAACAATTTTATGAAATATGACACGGAAGTCACGTTCCTAACATGGAAAAAAACCATACGGCATAACAATATATTTATGTAGACTAAAACACACCGGCACAGCGAACATCTTCTTGTCTAAAATAACCATGAATCAGCAGCGAGTTTCTGGTTACTAAGATTAACAATATTACTTCTTAAGCCGAAAGTATGGTGGCACATGCCCTGTCCCCAATTTAGATTAAATCAAGTGTTTCCGGCCAGTGGGATTACTAGCAATTTGCTGTATCTTCGGTCAAGTGAATTTTGTCCATTGATACTTTGAATTATGAATGGTGTATTTTTGGTATGACCATAACTCTCTTCATCTTGGAAGCATAACAGTTATATAGGTTCAGGTTAGTCTGTGACTGGTTCACTAGTGCTTTCATTTAGACAGAGGACCTCAGTGGTTCAGTCGGGAGATAGTCTTCCAATCCGACACAGACCTTCCATCGATGCGCATAGGCTTCAGATCTTATTCAGTCCATCAAAAAAATGAAAACATTTCTGAGTAGGTTTTTCGCTAGATCGCCCTATACTTTGAACGGTAGCATAACAGTTATATAGGTTCAGGTTCGAAGCTTCACTGGCCGGTAATTTAGCCTGTGAGTGGTTCAGAAGTGCTTTCATTTAGACAGAGGACCTCAGTGGTTCAGTCGGGAGATAGTCTTCCAATCCGACACAGACCTTCCATCGATGCGCATAGGCTTCAGTCGTTTCTGAGAAGGTTTTTCGCTAGATCGGACTATACGTTGAACGGTACCCCCTGAAGGCCAGGTTTCTGTAAAACACCAGTCAATCAACAATATAGACAGTAATTAATGTAACTAATATATGGATAAATATAGAAGCAAAAAATGAATATGAATTATGTAAAATATAACTTAGGTTTTCAAGAAAAAACTCTTAAAAGGAATAAAAACCCAATTACAATTGCGACATTCAAGTTCCCTGTTCATCGACAGTTTAGAGTGCAAACAATTTAGACGATTAGGGTTACCAATTATGGATAAAATCTAGCACAAAAATAAAAGATTCAGGTTTAGCATAAATTATGTGAAGAATATTAAAAATTATGTTTCCAAGAAAGAGTGGTATATATATGTTATACTTACGAGATGGTTTATATAACCTCCGCCTAAAGAAATCACCAACAAGTAGATCAAGCAAGTCACTAACCAAAATACATTAGATAACAGGACTACTATGTTTTCATCGTACATTTCCCAATACCAGACCATGCTATAAAGAACCAACATTCCGTTCAAAAGACAACAGACGATACTCACAGCGCTGTAGCACCTTAATATGTCATCAGCTACTTCAGTTAATAGACAAATATCCTGATGACGTAAGCGATAATGTTCAAGATTAGAAGCATCTCGGTTGGCTTTGATGGTTTTCTGGAAATCGTCGTTAAATATTTGGAACTCATGACAGATGACGCCACCAATACAGTAGAAGAAACCAAGCGAAAACATCCAAGCTGCTGTCATGTAGACGTAAATGACGTACGTAAGGACTTTCAGGGGAAACGCCACGACGTGATCTGGTGGTAACGGCATCAACGCCATGTCGGCATAGGGAGTTGTAAACTGCAAATATCCGATCGACGACGAAGCAATCAGAAATGCCAACCACGACAATAACAAAGAAGGATAAAATAAAAATTTCATCTTTCGCTTGTAGACTACTTCATTTGATTTCGTGAACGCCTCTCTTGGGTCGCGGTTTGTGTTGAGTAAAGCCAGCCACCTTTTCAAAAATTTAACCGCATTGTTCTGTTTTCGGCAAGCTTTATATGTCATCGTTAAAGCACATGCACACAGAATTGACCAAGTATGTATGGTCAATTTCATAAAAAGAACAGAACCAACTGTCTCTCCTTGGTAAATAAAACACCAACGTATAACAAATGCCCACAATAAGAGCAAAATAACAGTTGAGTATATTTTAGTGATGGGCGCCCACTTGACCTTGTCGCAGTTTAAATGTAACAGTCCGAATATACTCATAGTAATAAGAAGGGGTCTGGATATACGGTAAGGAACTTCACTCATACATTCCTCCAGCGCTGTATCTTTCGTTTCTTCGATATCTATTTCCCCGCCTTTATCGTTATTGAACTCGTTTACGGAGACCTCTTGAAGGGTAACTTTAGGACCTATCTTTGCCATGGCTGACTTTGTACTGAGAGGTAACTAACGTTAATGTTCCAATAGAGCCATACAATTGTACAAAAAGTTATCATATCAAGTGCGCATGCGCGATCATTCTCTCCCGGGTATTAACTACTCCTTTATTTAAACAGGACACGTACTCCCAATGATGTCCATTCAGTTAACCTGACTATAAAGCTGCGTGAATCGTTTATCATTGAGTGTCCAGGTAAAATGGATATTCAATATTGACATGTAAAAAATCGATCAGCAAATGTGAGCGTTACACTTAATATTTAGTATTTTTTTTTTTTGCAGCACCGTGGTATAGTCCAAAGCAATTAGTTGCTACAGGTATGAATATGTGAACAATGCCTGAAAGTGTGTGATAATCAGTAAGGGATGGACTGTTATTTATTTATCCGTTCTTTTTTACATATCAAACAAAGTTAAAGGGACAGTGTTGCTTAATACAATCAATCAATCAATCTATCTATCATATTAAACAGAAGGAAAAAGTCAACATTTATTTATCTGTTTTCTTAGCCGATCACGTCTGTTTGTTGAGGAGTCAATGGGATAATTGATTGACTATTAGTCGCTGTTTACCTGCGGACCGATATCCTATATAAGAACTTTCAAAAGTATCGTTCTATAGCATTATCTAAATCATTGTGTTTAACCAACGTCAAAATCATTTTCTGTTTAATGAAGTAATCAATTACACTGTAGTACTATAACGAACTTGAGACTTTTGTACTAGTTCTCGTTAAGCTGTCTACACTACATATATGTATGAACACTAAAACACACTGACGACTGACAGAACAAATAGCTTTAACATAATACATCCCGGGCAGATAAGCTCTCTGTTTTAAAGATTTATTGATCATCTAAAACCATTCGCTTCATATATGGGTTTTGTTTTCACACTACAAAACATACAGGTTTTTAACTAAAGTATAGCGACGTTTTGTTGTCATCATGTTTGTTGACCTTTGCAGAAGGATCAAGAAGGATGTCTAAAAGATGTAGGAATCAGCTCTCAGGTTGTCCAACTAAAAGATCCACCAAGACCCACCAAGAGAAAGAAGATACTTACTGGAAATCCGTGATCATCTGCAACTTTGATCAGAGACGTCACATCGGACAAATGGGCGGCCAAACGAACGATTTAACTCACCGATATTGTCTTATCCTTCACTGTTACAAATACAACCTAAAGAGGCCAAATAGTGACAGCCTTATTGCAATTCGATACTCTGGTGAAATACCTTTTAATACACTGCATGTTAATTGAACGGCCTTAATGTGTTTCTGTCCAACCGTATTTTAAAAATTCTATTCACTGATTTTACATTACAATGACGGTGTATGACTTTGTTGTTTATTTCTGAAATGTACTATTTGGATAATACAAAAGACAATCTAATTGGTTTAAACGACAGGCTCTCGCGTTTCGACAGTATATGAAGACTTGTCGTCGCATCTCCTCCCATGGTTTTTATCGGATTTTTTCGAAACTTGGTGAATTTGCTGGATATAATAAGAGGATGTGCACATCCTTTTTTGCTTGCAAAGGTTTAATTATTTTCAGAGTTACTGCCCTTTTCTGACAGTATAGCAAGACAAAGACAATGGATACATGTCATGGCATCTCCTCCCACGGCTTTTATAAAAACAATTATCATGCTAGGATAGTACCTCTTATCTTGGTTGCGCTGGTTTCATTATTCTCAGAGTTACTCCCCTTGTCAAACAGTATCGGAGGACATAGACAATGTAGACATGATATATATCATGCAAGGATAAGCGCCTTTTATTTTGGTTTTGCTGGTTTCATTATTTTTAGAGTTACTGCCCTTTTCCAACAGTATAGGAAGACCTAGACAATGGATGCTGGTTATCGCATCTCCTCCCATGGTTTTATCGGATATTTTCGAAACATGGTGGACAGGCTGGATATTTTGCAAGGATGTGCACCTCTTATTTTGGTTTCGCTGGTTTCATTATTTTTAGAGTAATTGTTCTTTTCCGGCAGTAATGGAAGATGTAGACAATTTGTGTACTTGTTTCTGACGACGTACTGTGTTTCAGGGCACTGTATGCCCCTTATCATAGCCTTGCTTAACCACATGCTCCTGCTTGGACTAAATTATTACTTTCTGGAATGTTGTGCCCGTTGATATTTTTTCTGCGTTCCACCTGATATTGGTTTCTCAATGCATTTCCTCCTACAGATTGCATTGAATATTGTTAAAACAATAATATTGCTATCAAGTGAGGATTGAGGTATCCTGTTTGTTAATGAACTTTTGTCTATTCTTAGACTATTTCCACTTTACATAACATAAATCTTATGCGAAGATGACTCTTGTTGACATCTCTGTGGTTTTACATCATACACGAAACCATCTTCAGCCAAGTTAAATTCCGTGTTTTACCTTGGCGGACTACTACTCCTCACAAACCCGTAAATCCGAACACAAACACTTGTAAGAGGAGGAAGTTCGGAGATGATATAATGTGTGAGTAGTTTGGTTCGATGTTCATCAACGGAAAGAAACCAATTCCTTAAGAACTCTACTTATTTACACTGCCCTTTGAAATCGTCGCATGTCAACAACGTAAAAGGACAATTAAAAATAATGAAACCAGCGAAACCAAAATAAGAGGTGCACATCCTTGCAAAATATCCAGCCTGTCCACCATGTTTCGAAAATGTCCGATAAAAACCATGTATTATCGATTAGGCAGACAGTTTACATCACGTTTCTTTAATTTAGTTTGAAAATTAAAACTGAACAGACATGGACATTTTAACTTGGCTTGAGAAGATGAAACGAACCACAATCAATCGATCATCCAATCACAAATTCTATGCTCCGTGTGGAAACACAACGTTGACTTTTCCACTATTCTAGTATCTGCCAGAACCAGTTTGTCAGAAAATGTGATCAACTTGGAAATGACCAGATACTCTGCTGGAGAGAGGGAGCCTAAGTGGATCAGTCAGCTAAAGTGATAGTATCTCTGCCCGACACTGGCCTTCCATTGATCATATGAGAATTTAAAAAATCTGAGTATTTTGTTGGGTTGCCAAGAACTCTCCGGACGTCGGGGGTTTCCTGGCAATGCTGCGTAAAACATCAATCACTCTAAATCTCTCTTTGGTGGAGTTCGATGCATCGGCAGAGGCCGCTTCAAAGAGGAAAAAATAAATGACCAATGCGTCAGCTATTTGCTGTACTAATTGACTTTGTGCTTAAAAGAAAATTTTTAATCACCCACTTATAGAATTCTACTAAATCATGGAACATGAGCTATCAGAGTACCCACTTAGTGCTATTTGTTAACGGATTGACTCATAATGAAGATATCCCATAGCTGTGTAAAGGTGTTTGTGTTATCAATTCAGACGTAACAGTGTGATTATTTGCGTCGATACGGCCATCAAATGTTTGCGATATTGACAAGCCTGGCTTAATAGGAAATTTGTTAGAGACGTCAAGAAATCGATACCTACACAAGCTAATGGTGTTATTAAGTTGACCAATGTTATTCATTTGAATGAAGTACATGTATGCTATTTTGAACTGTTCCAGTATAAACCCAGTCTAACGTATGTATTCATTGGCAGATATTTTTAAAAAAAAATGTCCATATAGGGAAACCTATGTAAAGCAACACCTAGAGCAACTTATGTTATGTCGGATCCTATCTATATTAACGTACATGTTAAATAAACTTGTTTTACTGACACTTGTACAATGCAAACAAACGTATACAATTATAAACTGAATGCCTCATTCTGACATGTTTCCACTTAACATCATTGTGTCCACGGATATCATGACAATTTCCCTTCCTATAACCCAGAACAGATTATTGATTGGAAATAAACATTATGTTTGATAACCATACACTTAAATAAATACTTTTTTCTGTAATATGTGTTCCGACCAACATGCGCTGACAATGCGGAATCTTAAATGTATCACGCCATCCCTTTGTTAGTATTGTCTAATAGCAATGGATGGTTTACAAATAATTTATTTCTTCCTGTACAAACAATACCGCAATTATTGAATAGGTGCCTTTATTCTGGAAAAGATGAGTAGATGTGAAAGGGAAGTCGGCAAAGGTTTTCTTCTGTCATGCATCCAGAAATTTGGATGAAGGTCATCATGCAAAAAAGTTGTTGCCAGTGATTTATTTATTTTTTTTTTTCTTTTGAAAATTAAACGTTTATTCACATCAATACAATTCAGTACACTTTTGCTCTACTGACCAGCAGTAGTTCAGAAAAGAAACACAATACGGTCATTATTTATCTTACACAGTGAATAATTCTTACACCACACTTTTTTAAATTCTTTGTACTTAAGCCTGTGGAAATCTACAAATATTCGTGTTTTAAGAGATGACACTACACATTGCTTTACCCTGTCTTCATTAACGTCAACATTTTGAAATATCTTGTTGTTTCTTTCACACCAAATACGATACTGTACTAAAGATATCAGATAGGAAAACATATTAATATCTTCTTTCGCAATTACACTAGGAAATAGTTTGTAAATTAATTCATCTTTTGTGTACAAAGGGAAATAACAACCATATTTCATGAAAAAAGGGTAAAAATACATCAGTACATTTTTGAAAGCAGTACACTCAACAAACAAATGTACTGCTGTTTCAGTTTCTCCACAATATACACAGGCATCGTCAGTACATACATTGTGCCTTAAAAGTCTCTCTTTTACCGGTAGAACATTATGAACCAGCTTAAAAGAAAAATTAACAAGGTTATTATTTATTTATTTTCTCATGGATGAATCGCTTGTTAGAATCCTCAGCCAAAAAAAATTCTTACTTTCGGGTTTCAATGTATCCCCCAACGTTGAACGGTTGCTAGAAAACTGCCGAAGGCCAGGTATTTCCTGTGGAGAAACAGCAGGCTTCCGCCCCCTTCCCCACACCTCCACACTAAATCAAGCCGCCCCATAATGGTGCCAAGTCCTTTGCCAAAGAACTGGATTTTTCTACAGACAAAGACCTCGGTCCCACCCCATGCACTAAACATATACTAAAGGAACACGGCCGTTCAAGTGAAAAAAGAGGCGTTAAACATCAATCAAAATGTGCTTATTTTAGCTTATTTTGCTCACACATACATAGTATCTTTATACAGTCTGCTACCTACACGACAAAGAGTCAGAACCAATCACCCCCAGACCAAAAAGCGAGATGCACAAAAGGTCATGGAAAACACACGTTGACTGTACATAAGCATGTGCCGTGTCATCAGGTATCCTTAAAGGCACACTTGCCGCCGTAGCCTGTTTAAATTTGCTAAGAAAACCAATTTACATGAGCTTACTACGACTAATACCACTAAACTTAAACATAGGACACATAAAACATGTCTAGTTAGCTTTAGACTGTAAAAATGGGGTGAAAAACAAACGAAGAATCGAAGCCTGATTACAACAACAACGATCAGTGTCGGTCAACTTTCGTGTTGGGTAACCCTCCTTTCAGGCCTTTGTATCTGTGGTTTACACTCAAACAATTATCAGCAGGCTTTTCCAGTCGCTGTTAACCGATCGTCAGTCTGTATTTCTCAGATAAATATGCCTACGTAAAATTACACTGTGCCGTTAGTTCACTCACTCGACTGAAACATAAAATCGCCAATAGGGGGCAGATCGGTTTGTTTACGTTCCGGGTACGTAACAATTCAAATTTTCAAATTCAAATTAAAAATACAAAGTGACGTTCAAACTTTTAAATTTTGGTAAAAATAGAAAAAATTCCTAACTTATTTTGTCTGGGAAAAATACAGAATACGGTCTTTCTTTTTTAATGTAAACAATATTCCTGATTTTCGCGGCAAGTGTGCCTTTAAATAACTGTTTAATACACTATAACTTTTGGAAGTCTGTATAGCATTAGATTACCCGGAGAAAATAAAACGGCTAGATACAAGACAACTTATTGGAAAAGTCCCTTAATGCACTTTGTAAACGTGATCCCAAGCTAGATACAAGACAACTTATTGGAAAAGTCCCTTAATGCACTTTGTAAACGTGATCCCAAGCTAGATACAAGACGCTTTGTTGGGCCAAGTCCCTTAATGCACTTTGTAAACGTGATCCCAAGCTAGATACAAGACCGCTTTTTTGGCAAAGTCTCTTAATGTACTTTGTAAACGTGATCTCAAACTAGATACAAGACCGCTTTTTTGGTAAAGTCTCTTAATGCACTTTGTAAACGTGATCCCAAGCTAGATACAAGACCGCTTTTTTGGTAAAGTCTCTTAATGCACTTTGTAAACGTGATCCCAAACTAGATACAAGACAGCTTATTTGGCAAAGTTTCTTAATGTACTTTGTAAACGTGATCCCAAGCTAGATACAAGACTGCTTTTTTTGGCAAAGTCTCTTAATGTACTTTGTAAACGTGATCCCAAGCTAGATACAAGACAGCTTTTTTGGCAAAGTCCCTTAATGTACTTTGTAAACGTGATCCCAAGCTAGATACAAGGCAACGTAATAGTCGCAACGTCTCTTTATATACTTGGTTAACTGGGTAGCTTGTAAGATAAAGTATGGCCTTGGGCTTGAGAATTGTGACTGCTTTGACCACGTTTGCTGACTTAGCAAGGAGGAACATGCCAAATACATACGCCTTCTTGACGCTCTAGGGGGCCTTGGTGGTTCAGTCGATTAGTGTATTTGCCAACACATGCCTTCCATCGATGCGGCGCGGGATCAAAAACCATTCAGCCCAAATTTCTGAATGAATTTTTCACTCGTTCGCAGTATGTGGAAGACTTTTCAGGTACTCGTCCAAGGTCGGGTGTTCCCTTCGGACAATGAGCCATATTTCCTCTCCCATTCAACTTTGTAAGGCCGCCATATGAGTGAAATAATCTTGAGTGCTGCTTAGAACGTCGATTTACTGATCAAATTAAGCGATGGGTTTGTCGGTGGGTAGTGTGATATTTTGTTCGGTTGGCACTTTTGATTCCATATAACCTTAGTTTTTGAGGACGATGTTATGCACCAATCTATCAATTAATGGCTAGTGGCGTGGTATGTTTATCAAACATGATGCTTTGCTCAAGACAAGGCAGTTTAGGGGCAACGTCACTTCATGATTTCTTTGTATCATACTTGGTAAACGTGATCCCTTGCTTTTGCTAGATACACGTAGAAGAAAGCTTAGCGGCGAAGTCTCTTTATGCTCTTGGTAAACGTGATACCTTGCTAGATACAAGGCAGCTTTACATTTAATAGTGGCAACGTCTCTTTATGAACAAGGTAAACGTGATCCCAAGCTAGATAACAGTTGTAATAGTGGCTTTTTATGAAATTGGTAAACGTGATCCCAAGCAAGATGACTGAGGGGCGAAGTCTTTTCCATGACCTTGATAAACGTGATATGTCTTGCTTGGTGAAAAACTGTCTAGAAGCATCTCTGTATGGATCTTGTAAACGACCTCGCAGGAGAGGACATCATTTAGTTATGAGAAATGTCACAATAAAGTAGAGTGAGCAATCCGAAGTAGTGATACAATGAAAATAACGGTATATATAGGCAGTAGAAAAGGATTTAAAACAACACATGTAGGGTAATGAGACGATTAAAGGTTATGTACAGCAAGAAGATTAAGGAAGAACAGCATGGGGCATACAGGTGGCAGGTAATAAACACCCTTCCTGGCTTTCTGTTATCATATATAGCATAATCCGTATATGTCAAAATACTGAAGCAGAACAGTTACACGGGGATGAGGCTGAAGTTTCGCTGGGCTGCTGGAACTGGATGAGAACCACAAAGTATGTCAGAAACACACCTCCAATCTGAAAGGGAAATATGAAACTTTTTTGAACGGTAATTTATTTTTCCCACTGGTCATTGTCGGTAAAACAAGAGTATCTTTATTTATTTATTTTAAAATTGGGATATCCGGCGTTTTAAAGAAATTTACAAATTTAAAACCAAAACCATTAAGGTTTATGAACACCAAAATTATTAACAGTGTCCTTACTTCTATAAAGAGTACCGTACCATTTGTGTCGCTCGAATAACACTAAATTTATGCGGATTTTATACCTGTTTTTATGCGCTAGAGTTTATGGAATGGATGGCAAGTCAATGTCTAAGAACTGTTGTCTAGTAACACAAGTTAGGCCAGCTAAATGGAACGTTTTTCTGTAATACGCACGCTTGCATTTGGGGTTTGCTTTAAACATATTTTCTGAGGTAGCAAGGAGAAAAATATGCCTTTCTGACTTTCTATGGTCAATGGAACCGGTATAGCCATTGACTTTAACTGACGTCAAGTCCTAGCCAATCAATCATTCAATCTGTAATTGGGATAATGTAATGTAATGTAATGTAATGCTTTATTTATTTTTCGAGGATGACCCACAGCCCAAAGGCCACGAGGGGATCTCCTCAACAAAATACAATATATACATACACAAACAGATACAACATAATCAACTAAATAAAGTAACAAATAAAAGATCACTGAACGCGCACATTACTTAAAGGCACACTTGCCGCGAAAATCAGGAATACTATTTACATTAAAAAAGAAAGACCGTATTCTGTATTTTTCCCAGACAATATAAGTTAGAAACTTTCTATTTTTACCAAAATTTAAAAGTTTGGACGTCACTTTGTATTTTTAATTTGAATTTGAAAATTTGAATTGTTACGTACCCGGAACGTAAACAAACCGATCTGCCCCCTATTGGCGATTTTATGTTTCAGTCGAGTGAGTGAACTAACGGCACAGTGTAATTTTACGTAGGCATATTTATCTGAGAAATACAGACTGACGATCGGTTAACAGCGACTGGAAAAGCCTGCTGATAATTGTATGAGTGTAAACCACAGATACAAAGGCCTGAAAGGAGGGTAAACCAACACGAAAGTTGACCGACACTGATCGTTGTTGTTGTAATCAGGCTTCGATTCTTCGTTTGTTTTTCACCCCATTTTTACAGTCTAAAGCTAACTAGACATGTTTAATGTGTCCTATGTTTAAGTTTAGTGGTATTAGTCGTAGTAAGCTCATGTAAATTGGTTTTCTTAGCAAATTTAAACAGGCTACGGCGGCAAGTGTGCCTTTAAAATGCATAAGTATGTAAAGATCAATTGTTAGTATTGCCACCAGCAGAAAATCGGTTTGACTCTTTAATGAACTGGTGAACACTACTAAAAACAAGAAAATTAGTTTTAGTTTCAAAACTTTGAGAGCCAAAAAGTAAAATATTACTACAAATATGTTTGGAGCAACTTGGTATAAAGATGGTTTGGTGAACACCAGGTGCAATTGTCTGAAAAATTGAGTGCAGCATCCGCTTCCTATGAGCGGCATATGTGGGACATTCTAGCAAGAAATGTTGTCTAGTTTCTGAAGACGTTCGACAGGTCTGGCATAGTTGATCTTCTGTGATATTAAATTTGAATAAATCCGCTTGTAAAGCACTTAAACCCATCCTCATCCTACAGTGAAGTACTGAAGAATAGTTGTCAAAAGAATTATAAAGTTTAATGAGGCCGTCCTTTTTTGTCAAAGTCGCAAAATCTTTTGAAACTGTTCAAAGATAACGACCGTGCGTGGCATGGAAGTTTATTCCATTCTTTGACCGATGATGGGAAGAAAGACGAGTAATACAATTGGGTTCTACTCTGCAAGGTACGAATATTATAACGGTTACGCAAACCATAACCGCCGTCTAAATCTCCATATCGAAAGGGTACATATTGTTGTAAATAAGTCGGAGTCAAAAAATTTATGATTTTGTACAGTAGTAGCAATTTATGTGACTTGCGCCTTTCCGACAATGGTTGCCAATTTAACTCCTCCATAAGTGACTTGTATGGAGTTCGACGCAACCCACCTGTACACATTAAAGCTGCCCGGCGCTGGATTTTTTCAATTTTACCTGATAGGGCTAACGAACAATTGTCATAAAGGATATCTCCGTATTCAAGAGAAGACCTAACCGTACTGTTGTATACGTTTTGGAGGCACTTTCTCGGGAGAACCTTTCTTGCACGAAAAATAACACTTAATTTTTTATTGCACTGGTTAACAATCAGTCGAATATGTTCGTCCCATTTACCATTACTCTGGAGAACAATTCCAAGATGTTTGTGGGAAGTCACATTTTTCACCAGATTGTCATCAAATACAGCGTTAGTTGGCGAGAATGTGGTTTTAAGGTAAATAATCAAGATACTGTTTTTTGTGCATTAAATGTTACCATCCATTGTGAGGCCCACGATGACAATCGATTTAAGTCGCGATTAAGTTTTAACTCAGACTCGTGCAATTCTATAATCTCCTCGTGTAAAGAAGTGTCATCAGCAAATAAGTTCATATGACTTTCGATATTTGTTGAAATGTCGTTAACGAAAATTAAATGGAGCAATGGACCCAAAACCGAGCCCTGGGGCACGCCCGTATAGATGGGTTGTACGTCAGAGTTTACGCCATTGAGACACACTTGTATAGACCTGTTAGACAGATACTCTCTAAGCCAGGACAACAGCGGGTCCTCTATGCCTAATTGCTGTAGCTTAAAGATAAGACCCTCGTGCCATACCTTATCGAACGCCTTACTTACATCTAAGAACACTAAGCATACATTTTTTCCCCTATCTAATGCTTTATATATTTCATGAACTATTTTTGTTAATTGATATATAGTACTATCACCTTTTTTAAAACCAGAATTATTTGGTATAAGTAGGTCATTTGATATACAATATTCATACAGACGCTTATAAACTATTTTTTCCAAAACTTTGGAGAGGCAAGGTTGAATAGAAACAGGTCTATAATTTGAAACAATATGTTTGTCACCTTTTTTATATATGGGACATACTCTTGAAAGCTTCCACAAGGAAGGGAAAGTCCCCGTACTCAATGAATAGTTAAATAATTTACTAAGATAATTGTATATACCAAAGTACCCACTTAGTTCACCTTTTAGTTTCATGTTACAATTATACTTACAGTTAGGAGCGTGGGTTTATCGATAACAAACATATCCATTGCTGTCAGACCGATTGGTTCTCCTGTAAGTTTGCTCAAAAACGTCGACATCTGCAAGATCATATTATTTAAGTACGTCAAATATATTATATTCAGTGACACGTAACCTATTCACCTAAGCAGAGAATCGCGCTCCAGGTAGGAAACCAATAACATGCAGTACATGTGAACAGTTTTTTTTCTTCAATAAACATCCCTCTTAATTATTTTGCAACAACTGCCATCTCCTTCTTTTTACCTGCTGCATCATAAATCGAGATACATTTTGTAAACGCGGTGGCTCTTCCGTTTATTGACGGTACCGCCGGTTAAAATATAGACATTTTCAGAGCATAACATTGGTTGGAGTTCGATTTACGCCAATTCCCAAAAACTCAATTTATGTCCGAGAAACTTCATTTAAAACGAACGCGTTTTCTAATAGATTGCCTTGTAAACTTATGCATACAAGGTACAAATGGCTTCCGGTTGTTGTTTTAAGTAAACACTTTAGTTAAGATTAATTGTACTTAATTTAAAACAACTTTTGATATTTTTTTTATTATCCAGAAAAGGGATTACTATTAATTATTTCCAGAAGCAAAGTGGGTTGCTGTCACAGAAACCTGTTCACACCTAAAACACTGATCCCATAGTCGTGTAATTAGGTCATATGTCATGGCCATGAGCCATGCTTGACAAGAAGATCGATAAATATTTTAACTCTTTTTTTTAATAAATAAATAAAGCATCAATCAGTGTCCAAAGTTTAGAAACATCGGACTCACCTGATAGTTAGACTCGACCGTGACCTTCTGAAACCGGATGTTGTGAATCGTCTTCAAGGACGCATGAGCCTGTGAAAAAATGAAAGAGACCTAAATCAATGCATTCATTAAGACCATAACTGATGTATGGATGGCTCCTTTATATATTAGTTCTATAAGAGCTTTCATCCAAGTTAACGGGCCAAATTCACACCAGTCTGAAAGACCCAAGAATGTTATTTCAGGAAAAAAGGGTAAAGCATTGTCCTTTTGGACGGCAAAGTATGTTTAGTTGTCTAAACAATTTTATGAAATATGACACGGATGTCACGTTCCTAATAAGGAAAACTTGCATAACTCTGTCAGGTTTAAGTTGCTTTCAATATATTTATGTAGACTAAAACACACCGGCACAGCGAACATCTTCTTGTCTAAAATAACCATGAATCAGCAGCGAGTTTCTGGTTACTAAGATTAACAATATTACTTCTTAAGCCGAAAGTATGGTGGCACATGCCCTGTCCCCAATTTAGCTTAAATCAAGTGTTTCCGGCTAGTGGGATTACTAGCAATTTGCTGTATCTTCGGTCAAGTGAATTTTGTCCATTGATACTTTGAATTATGAATGGTGTATTTTTGGTATGACCATAACTCTCTTCATCTTGGAAGCATAACAGTTATATAGGTTCAGGTTAGTCTGTGACTGGTTCAGAAGTGCTTTCAATTTAGACAGAGGACCTCAGTGGTTCAGTCGGGAGATAGTCTTCCAATCCGACACAGACCTTCCATCGATGCGCATAGGCTTCAGATCTTATTCAGTCCATCAAAAAAATGAAAACATTTCTGAGTAGGTTTTTCGCTAGATCGCCCTATACTTTGAACGGTACCCCCTGAAGGTCTGGGGTTTCCTGCGGGCAAAGCTAGAGGCCAGGTTTCTGTAAAACACCAACCAGTACACAATATAGACAGTAATTAATGTAACTAATATATGGATAAATATAGAAGCAAAAAATGCATATGAATTGTGTAAAAAATAACTTAGGTTTTCAAGAAAAAGCTCTTAGAAGGAATAAAAACCTAATCACAATTGCGACATTCAAGTTCCCTGTTCATCGACAGTTTAGAGTGCAAAAAATTTAGACGATTAGGGTTACCAATTGTGGATAAAATCAAGCACAAAAATAAAAGATTCAGGTTTAGTATAAATTATGTGAAGAATATTAAAAATTATGTTTCCAAGAAAGAGTGGTATATATATGTTATACTTACGAGATGGTTTATATAACCTCCGCCTACAGAAATCACCAACAAATAGATCAAGCAAGTCACTAACCAAAATACATTAGATAACAGGACTACTATGTTTTCATCGTACATTTCCCAATACCAGACCATGCTATAAAGAACAAAGATTCCGTTGAAAAGACAATAGACGATACTCACAGCGCTGTAGCACCTTAATATGTCATCAGCTACTTCAGTTAATATACAAATATCCTGATGACGTAAGCGATAATGTTCAAGATTAGAAACATCTCGGTTGGCTTTGATGGTTTTCTGGAAATCGTCGTTAAATATTTGGAACTCGTGACAGATGACGCCACCAATACAGTAGAAGAAACCAAGCGAAAACATCCAAGCTGCTGTCATGTAGACGTAAATGACGTACGTAAGGACTTTCAGGGGAAACGCCACGACGTGATCTGGTGGTAACGGCGTCAACGCCATGTCGGCATAGGGAGTTGTAAACTGCAAATATCCGATCGACGACGAAGCAATCAGAAATGCCAACCACGACAATAACAAAGAAGGATAAAATAAAAATTTCATCTTTCGCTTGTAGACTACTTCATTTGATTTCGTGAACGCCTCTCTTGGGTCGCGGTTTGTGTTGAGTAAAGCCAGCCACCTTTTCAAAAATTTAACCGCATTGTTCTGTTTTCGGCAAGCTTTATATGTCATCGTTATAGCACATGCACACAGAATTGACCAAGTATGTATGGTCAATTTCATAAAAAGAACAGAACCAACCGTCTCTCCTTGGTAAAGAAAACACCAACGTATAACAAATGCCCACAATAAGAACAAAATAACAGTTGAGTATATTTTAGTGATGGGCGCCCACTTGACCTTGTCGCAGTTTAGATGTAACAGTCCGAATATACTCATAGTAATAAGAAGGGGTCTGGATATACGGTAAGGAACTTCACTCATACATTCCTCCAGCGCTGTATCTTTCGTTTCTTCGATATCTATTTCCCCGCCTTTATCGTTATTGAACTCGTTCACTGAGACCTCTTGAAGGGCAACTTTAGGACCTACCTTTGCCATGGCTGACTTTGTACTGAGAGGTAACTAACGTTAATGTTCCAATAGAGCCATACAATTGAACACAAAATCATCATTTCCCTTGCGCATGAGCATTTATGCGCTCCCGAGGATCAACGACTCTTTTATTTAAACAGGACAAGCACTCTCAATGATGTCCATTCAGTTTACCTGACCAAAGCTGCGTGAATATTTGTGAATTATTTTGCAGCACCTATTTATAATCCAAAGCAATTAATAGAATAATTCCTACAGGTATGAATATCTGAACAGTGCTTGAAAGTGTGTGATAATCAGTAAAGGATGTTATTTATCTGTTCTTTTTTACTTATCAAACAGTTTTAAAGGGACAGTGTTCCTTAAAGTGGCATGAGCTGCCAAAATGTTGATATTTTGAGGTTTAAACAGAATGTTGTAATTATTGGCTATTTTTTAAGACGTACAATTCAGAAGCTTTTTAGTGCTTCTGGTCTCGAAAATGTACGATAAAGTATTGTTTTGAACTGACTTTGGCTTAGAATGAATGAATGGTCGTCCCGGTTATTTAAATTTTGTTTACTTTTCGAACACGTTTTTGGTTCGTACAGGCTACATACTGTATGTATTTTCCTCATTCCAACGCCAATTATTTAGTTTTTCGATGGCCTTCAAAGCCTCTTACTGTCGTGACGATCAGAAACCATGAAAAAAGCGTGGATTTCGGCAGCTCATGCCCCTTTAATACAAACTTGGTTGATCTCTATCATAATAAACAGAGGGGAAAAAATTACATTTATTATAAATCATTTCATTTGCCTCGTTATGTGTTTTCTTTGTTTAAGAATGAAAAGAGTGAAGTAAAAATGTCTGTACGCTCAGGAGTCAATGGGATAATTGATTGACTATCAGCCGCTGTTTACCTGCGGATCGATATCCTACATGTATATAAGAACTTTCAAAAGTATCGTTCTATAGCATTATCTAAATTATTGTGTTTAACCAACGTCAAAATCATTTTCTGTTTAATGAAGTAATCAATTAGTACTAACTGGTTCTCGTTAACCTGTCTACACTACATATATTTATTAAGGTCTAAATGATATACCTCTTTTTAACACAATTAGAAACTTGTCTCCGTGGTTATTTTAAACAAGAAGATTTTCCCTCTGTCCGTGTGTTTTAGTGTCCATAAATATATATTTATGAACACAAAAACACACGGACATAGGGAAAATCTTCTAGGCTAAAATAACCACTGAGACAAGTTTCTAATTGTGTTAAAAAGAGGTATATCATTTAGACCTTTATACCCCATCATAAATTGTTGTAATAAACTAAACCTATGATATTTCATTAGGTTGACGACTGACAAAACAAATAACTTTAACATAATGGATTCCGGACAAATAAGCTCTCTGTTTTATAGATTTATTGATCATCTAAAATCAATCGCTTCATATATGGGTTTTGTTTTCACACTACAAAACATAAAGGTTTTTAACTAAAGTATAGCGACGTTTTGTTGTCATCATGTTTGTTGACCTTTGCAGAAGGATCAAGAAGACGTCAAAAAGGTGGGCAGACTGAAGATAGCAGCGGGTTAGTTATTAGTGATTCGAATAACTAATAACTAATTCAGCAGCGGGTTAGTTATTCGAATAACTAATAACTAATTCAGCAGAGGGTTAGTTATTCGGCGAATAACTAATCACTAGTCCAGCAGCGGGTTAGTTATTCGACAGCGGTTTGGTGATTCGAATAACTAATTCAGCAGCGGGTTAGCTTTTGGAATAAGTAATGACTAATTCAGCAGCGGGTTAGTTATTCGGCGAATAACTTATCACTAATCCAGCAGCGAGTTCGAATAACTAATAACTAATCCAGCAGCGGGTTGGTTCTTCGGCAGCGGGTTACTTATTCGAATAACTAATAACTAATTCAGCAGCGGGTAAGTTATTCGAATAACTAATAACTAATTCAGTAGCGGGCTAGTTGTTCGAATAACTAATCACTAATCCAGCAGCGGGTTAGTTATTCGAATAACTTATAACTAATTCGGCAGCGGGTTAGTTATTCGGCAGCGGGCTAGTTGTTCGAATAACTAATCACTAATCCAGCAGCGGTTTAGTTACTCGAATAACTAATAACTAATCCGGCAGCGGGTTAGTTATTCGGCAGCGGTTTGGTGATTTGAATAACTAATAACTAATCCAGCAGCGGGTTAGTTATTCGGCAACGGGTTGGTGATTGGAATAACTTATAAATAATCCAGCAGCGGGTTCAAATAACTAATAACTAGTTCGGCAGCTGGTTAGTTATTCGGCGAATAACTAATAACTAATTCAGCAGCGGGTTAGTTATCGGCGAATAACTAATCACTAATCCAGCAGCGAGTTCGAATAACTAAGCACTAATTCAGGAACGGGTTAGTTATTCGAATAACTAATAACTAATTCAGCAGCGGGTTAGTTATTCGAGGTTAGTAATTGGGAGGAAAAAAACTCAGAAAATCAAGGAATTTATGTCTCTAAAGTCTCCAGTGCTGTGGCTTTGACTAGACAATCCCACACTCACTTTCAAAATATGCCTTGGCTTGCCTGCTTCTGTGGCTGTCTATCACTCCACTCTATCTGCCTTGGCTTGCCTACCTCTCTGGTTGTCTATCCCTCCACTCTATCTGCCTTGGCTTGCCTACCTCTCTGGTTGTCTATCCCTCCACTCTATCTGCCTTGGCTTGCCTACCTCTCTGGCTGTCTATCCCTCCACTCTATCTGCCTTCACTACCTGCCTTGGCTTGCCTGCTTCTCTGGTTGTCTATCCCTCCACTCTATCTGCCTTGGCTTGCCTACCTCTCTGGCTGTCTATCCCTCCACTCTATCTGCCTTGGCTTGCCTACCTCTCTGGCTGTCTATCCCTCCACTCTATCTGCCTTCACTACCTGCCTTGGCTTGCCTGCTTCTCTGGTTGTCTATCCCTCCACTCTATCTGCCTTAGCTTGCCTGCCTCTCTGGTTGTCTATCCCTCCACTCTATCTGCCTTGGCTTGCCTACCTTTCTGGTTGTCTATCCCTCCACTCTATCTGCCTTGGCTTGCCTGCCTCTCTGGCTGTCTATCCCTCCACTCTATCTGCCTTGGCTTGCCTGCCTCTCTGGCTGTCTATCGCTCCACTCAATCTATCTTCACTACCTGCCTTTCAGAAGCGGGTTAGTTAATCGAATGACTAATAACTAATTCAGCAGCGGGTAAGTTATTCGGCGAATAACTAATAACTAATCCAGCAGCGAGTTCGAATAACTAATAACTAATTCAGCAGCAGGTTAGTTATTCGCCGAATAACTAACCCGCTGCTGAATTAGTTATGAGTTATTCGAATAACCAAACCGCTGCCGAATAACTAACCCGCTGCTGAATTAGTTATTAGTTATTCGAATAACTAACCCGCTGCTGAATTAGTTATTAGTTATTCGAATAACTAACATGTTCATGAATGAGTGATTAGTTATTCGAACTCGCTGCTGGATTAGTGCTAAGTTATTCGCTGAATAACTAAACCGCTGCTAAATTAGTTATTCGAATAACTAACCCGCTGCTGAATTAGTGATTAGTTATTCGAACTCGCTGCTGGATTACTGATTAGTTATTCGCCGAATAACTAAACAGCTGCTGAATTAGTTATTAGTTATTCGAATAACTAACCCGCTGCTGAATTAGTTATTAGTTATTCGAATAACTAACCTGTTCCTGAATTAGTTATTAGTTATTCGAAATCGCTGCTGAATTAGTTATTAGTTATTCGAATAACTAACTCGCTTCTGAAAGGCAGGTAGTGAAGGGATGGTGGTGGTGGAGCGATAAAAAGCCAGAGAGGCAGGCAAGCTAAGGCAGATAGAGTGGAGGGATAGACAGCCAGAGAGGCAGGCAAGCTAAGGCAGATAGAGTGGAGGGATAGACAGCCAGAGAGGCAGGCAAGCTAAGGCAGATAGAGTGGAGGGATAGACAGCCAGAGAGGCAGGCAAGCTAAGGCAGATAGAGTGGAGTGATAGACAGCCAGAGAGGCATGCAAGATAACGCAGATAGAGTGGAGGGATAGACAGCCAGAGAGGCAGGCAAGCTAAGGCAGATAGAGTGGAGGGATAGACAGCCATAGAGGCAGGCAAGCTAAGGCAGATAGAGTGGAGGGATAGACAGCCAGAGAGGCAGGCAAGCTAAGGCAGATAGAGTGGAGTGATAGACAGCCAGAGAGGCAGGCAAGCTAAGGCAGATAAAGTGGAGGGATAGACAGCCAGAGAGGCAGGCAAGCTAAGGCAGATAGAGTGGAGGGATAGACAGCCAGAGAGGCAGGCAAGCTAAGGCAGATAGAGTGGAGGGATAGACAGCCAGAGAGGCAGGCAAGCTAAGGCAGATAGAGTGGAGGGATAGACAACCAGAGAAGCAGGCAAGCCAAGGCAGATAGAGTGGAGGGATCGACAACCAGAGAGACAGGCAAGCCAAGGCAGATAGAGTGGAGTGATAGACAACCAGAGAGGCAGGCAAGCCAAGGCAGATAGAGTGGAGGGATAGACAACCAGAGAAGCAGGCAAGCCAAGGCAGATAGAGTGGAGGGATAGACAACCAGAGAGACAGGCAAGCTAAGGCAGATAGAGTGGAGGGATAGACAACCAGAGAGGCAGGCAAGCCAAGGCAGGTAGTGAAGGGAGATGGAGTGGAGCGATAAACAGCCAGAGAGGCAGGCAAGCCAAGGCACTTATTCACAGGCGACAGAGTGGAGGGATAGCCGAGAAATCTGGGCTCTGTCGAGTTTTTTTTTCTCTCCGACACATAATCAGCCATATAATACCAGTCGCCGTAAGACCGATAATCCGGGCCAAGTGGAGGGATAGACAGCCAGAGAGGCAGGCAAGCCACGGCAGATAGTGAAGGCTGACAGTGTGAGGGGTAGACAGCCAGAGAGACAGGCAAGCCAAGGCAGTTAGTGAACAGAGACTGCATTAAGTTAAACGGTGGTAAATGATCTTTCACCTCAACCGCTCTTAACATGTGGATAGGCAGGACAATTTTTTATCGCTAAAACTAAAAATAATTTAATCAACTTATTATTTAGGTAGACATATTTTGAAAGTAAGTGTGGGATTGTCTAGTCAAAGCCACAGCACTGGAGACTTTAGAGACATAAATTCCTTGATTTACTGAGTTTTTTTCGCCTGATTACTAACCTCGCATAACTAACCCACTGCTGAATTAGTTATTAGTTATTCGAATAACTAACCTGTTCCTGAATGAGTGATTAGTTATTCGAACTCGCTGCTGGATTAATGATTAGCCGAATAACTAAACCGCTGCTGAATTAGTTATTAGTTATTCGAATAACTAGCCCGCTGCTGAATTAGTTATTAGTTATTCGAATAACTAACCTGTTCCTGAATTAGTGATTAGTTATTCGAACTAGCTGCTGGATTAGTGATTAGTTATTCGCTGAATAACTAAACCGCTGCTGAATTAGTTATTAGTTATTCGAACAACTAACCCGCTGCTGAATTAGTTATTAGTTATTCGAATAACTAACCCGCTTCTGAACGGCAGGTGGTGAAGGCAGATAGATTGGAGGGATAGACAACCAGAGAGACAGATAAGCCAAGGCAGTTAGTGAAGGCTGACAGTGTGAGGGGTAGACAGCCAGAGAGACAGATAAGCCAAGGCAGTTAGTGAAGGCTGACAGTGTGAGGGGTAGACAGCCAGAGAGACAGGCAAGCCAATGAAGTTAGTGGACAGAGACTGCATGAAACATGTGGATAGGCAGGACAATTTTTTATCGCTAAAACTAAAAATAATTTAACCAACTTATTGTTTAGGTAGACATATTTTGAAAGTAAGTGTGGGATTGTCTAGTCAAAGCCACAGCACTGGAGACTTTAGAGACATAAATTCCTTGATTTTCTGAGTTTTTTTTCCTCCTAATTACTAACCTCGTATAACTAATCCGCTGCTGAATTAGTTATTAGTTATTCGAATAACTAACCCGCTGCTGAATTAGTTATTAGTTATTCGAATCACTAATCCGCTGCTGAATTAGTTATTAGTTATTCGAATAACTAACCCGCTGCTGAATTAGTTATTAGTTATTCGAATCACTAATCCGCTGCTGAATTAGTTATTAGTTATTCGAATAACTAACCCGCTGCTGAATTAGTTATTAGTTATTCGAATAACTAACCCGCTGCTGAATTAGTTATTCGTTATTCGAATATCTAACCCGCTGCTGAATTAGTTATAAGTTATTCGAATCACTAAAAACTAATAACTAACCCGCTGCTAACTTCCACTTGCTAAAAAGGTGAGGGTTGTTACGGTGCATGCCTTTGGAAACTAACGTCTAAATAGACTTGATGATGTTTGATCAGACGTTGTTCAACTAGAAGATCAAAGACCTACCGCGAGTTTACTCCAGTAGACCCAACATGCATTAAAAAATACTTTCCAACCCAATAGGTGGGTGTCCAGGGGGCAGCTCGGCGCCTGGGCTGAAGAGCCTCTAGATTCACAGAGAAGCATACTGACGGCTGGTCTGAAAATAAGACTGCCAATGTTTTCCGGATTTGGCCTTTCCTAATTCTTCAATAAAAACAATAGAGATGTTTATGCTCAAAGGTACAGCTGGAGCCTTGTGACGTTTTATGCGGAGAGCAACGACTATCCCATCCCAATAGGCGAAGGTTCAGGGCTTTAGAATGCTTGAGATGCGTTCTGAGAGGGGGTTCTGGAAATAAAACTGCTCATTTGTTTTTTTGTTCTTTCTTTTTCCTAATCCTAAAAGAAAATGACAGCAAATGCATCAAGCCAATCAATGCATGAGTATATGTTTAATTTGAAACGCGAAAGTTATCCACTGGTCATATAATTTGAATACACAAAACAAGCAGGAAAAGTGCCCGCAATTTGTTTTTGACTTGAGCAATTATATAGGGAAACTCCATCCTTGCTCAACATAAAGGGCCTGTGGATAGTGTTTTTCTATTGAAAGTGGCTGACTATTCAAACCCAATATATGTAAAAGTGGGGCTGAAAATCATCGTACAAAGCTGTCCGTGATTTTAGTAGTTTTTCTTTCTTGAAAGTTGCAGCATGTCGGAACCTCAGATGACGAAAGAAACTTTTTCTGCGATATATCTTTTAAATAAATTATCGACGATCCGTCAAATTTGACGAAGCCCCCATCCCTTCCTGACCAAAGATATCCTAAGTGTTAAATATCGTCGCAGTGGGTTTGTTCGTTAACGTTACTAGCTGATAGCAGGTTGGCATACAAACTAGTATATTCAATAAACCTTGAATACATTCTGACCTTCAAGATCGCGATTTGTCTAAAACGCGAGTATAGAATGTATCCCCAAGTTAGCTCTTAAATCAGAGGCAACATGATTATTACGACATAGTTATTGACTAATGTATTTGAGATAACTATGTTGGGATATATATGTTACATTCTCACACTACACCCCATCTTCTCTAGCCAAGATAAAACCTCCATGTCCCATTCCGTCTTTTACCTTGGCGGACTACTCCACTCAAACCCGTAAATCGAACTGCGCCTTTTGATTGGATGCGAGTAAAACTTCTCGCAGCTAATCAAAACCTTGGACACTAACTCTCTTCCACAAGCGTGAGAAATAACGTAATGGCGGCCTTATACACGTTGTGCTTTTGTTAAACTAGCGATGATTGGCCAAGACTTTGTGTGGATAGGAAAGACAACTCTCGTAGTCCCACCAGTGGGCGCTGTTCAATTTACAGGTTAGAATGGAGTAGTCCGCCAAGGTAAAACACGGAATGGGGACATGGAGGTTTTATCTTGGCTAGCGAAGATGACTACACCCCCGATAATTCAACTCCCAGACAGTGTGTTATTTTTTGCATAATCAACGTGTGAAATTATCGCCCAAGTAACGTTATGACATCACGAGAGAACTGTCAAAACTGACGTCACAAATGAATTACGCCATCAGTCATTATGACGTTATAATAAGGCGTCCAGCATCAACCCAACATTGAAGGGACTGTGATGCTGTCGTTGGTGACGTCATTTCTGACGTCACAATGCCTTATCGAGTCTTTCTTCAGACAGCCATTCTTAAAAATAGAGCGACGTCACCAAACATTTTCTTAAAGGAGATATGAACAAGATTTAAAGCTGGTTTGTGCTTGTTTATTGACTAAATATATATTTGAAAATTATCAGTTGAAACGAAACAACCTTCGCGTTAGTTCCCTGGTAGTCAAAAAACGAACGGGGAGGAAATATGCATATTTTCCGTATTTTTCGTAACTGCTCGCAAAAAATGACGTCATACATGACCTTCGATGTGTACAAACTGCCACGAAGACGTACTGAGACAACAGAAATCGTTTATTACGTCATCGCTGTGAGGGTACGTACACAACGGAGGTCGTGTTTGACGTCATAAGTCTCTGAGATAATTAACTTCCGTAAGCATTGTAGATCGGTAAACGTAGCTTGAATTTTGTATGTGCTGCGACCGAAATTTAATTTTCTTTTTGGTCAGACTTTTAAAGTCCTACAACACAACTAACGCAATTAGAGAATATTTCCAAAAGCTGTTCATAAATCCTTTAAGTAGAGTCGTGTTTTTTTTGATAAAACGCTGTATATTTTGTGTAGTGTGAGAAAAAGATTATCCAACTCGAACCAGTGTGTTACAATGCATATCACTCTCGTTTATTAATTTCCAAAGTCACTCGCCAGAGGCTCGTGGCTTTGGAAATTAATGGACTCGAGTGATATTCATCGTAACACACTGGCTCTCGTTAGATAACCTCTATATAAAACACATGCCATAAAATAAACAATATGAAGATCTCGAACAGCATGACGGCATTTTTGCTGAGCATGTCTTTGAGAGTGAAAAATCTCAATAAAGATTGGTGTTTTGTGTTTTGTGCTCTATTTGGAAGTGTTTACTCACGCCAGAAAAAGATTTTAACTGTCCAAATCGAGGCCAAGACCATCTTTATGATGTTTATAATCTTATATAGGCTTAAAGGGCATGGACGTTGTGTGACGAGAGGCTTGATGATTTCTGTGTTTCTGTTTGATTCTTCACACCCAGAAATGACATTTTTCAAAATTCAGCTTGTTCATTATTACAGCCAAAATGTTTAAAAGCCAAAATTCTTTAAGTGGCATGAGCGGCCAAAATGTTGATATTTTGATGTTAAAACAGAATGTTGAAATTATTGGCCATTTTTCTCAAGACGTTTAATTCAGAAGCTTTTTTTGTGCTTCTAGTCTCGAGAATGTAGGATATCATAAAGTATTGTTTCGAACTAACTTTGGCTTAGAATATAATGTTATTAATCAGCATATTCCCTATTGGCATTGTTACAGGTCCGAGGATAGTCGTATTGGTCCGAGGCCGAAGGCCGAGGGCTAATACGGCTGTCCGAGGACCTGTGACAATGCCAATAGGGAATATCCTGATTAATGAAAATTTTATTAATTGGCTTTCAATGTTTTTTTTTGCATAAAATATATGTGTAATTTAAAAATAATAGTGTTTTAATAGACACATTCGCAAGGAAAGTTGACCATTATTTTCTTAAAAATTTCTTTAAAAAAATCTAGACGTAGTGTACCAAGAGTTGTCCCCCTTCTGTACATAAAACATAGGAACATATTTCTTTATTTTTACAAATTATTATTAATGCAATTTTTAATTTATCTAATGAAATAGACGGAATATTTGTTTTTCTTTAACTGAACATTGGCTATTTTCTTTTTTTCTGTTGATGAATTCAAGAAAAATAGCGTTGGGATTTTGAAGTGATAGCAATGAAACGGTCGCCATGTTCGATCTCGTATTGGCCCAGTCCGTATTGGCCTTGTTTGCTCGTATTGGCCCAGTTTGTTCGTATTGGCCCTGGTAAGCCCTGTATGAGTATGACCGTTTCTCCATATTATGCCAATAACATTTAAAGTCAATTAATAATGGTCGTTATTTAAATTTTGTTTACTTTTCGCTATTCACTATTCAGGTTCGTATAGGCCACATACTGTATGGATTTTCCATGTTCTTACGACGATCAGAATTTATGATAAAAGTGCGAATTTTGGCAGCTCATGTCCCTTTAACATTATAGCACGGACTATGACGCAAACAATACCCCCAAAAAACCATATCCGCATGGTTACCGTCAAACTAAAGACTATATAAAACTGGCAGACCTTGCATATATAATTCCAGATATAATACCTAAGTTTGATTCTGTGTTCATTCCTGTATCCGCTCTCTTTTATTTTTTTGTCAAGAAAGAGGGGGTGGGGGTGCTGGGATTAATTGTTGTTGATGTAGAAACTAAAAGGTTTTGCCACTTTATATTTTATGTTTAACGTGCCCATAAAGACTTTAATATAAAGAAAACGCCGTTAGAAATTGCTAACAAAAATCAATCACCAATATAAAAACTAACATCAGTACATTCGACCGTTTGTATTTGCAAATGACAACAATGGGCGTCAACTAATTGACAGTTGCGTGAGCAATCGTTTTTCACTTGTGGACTATTTCGTGTAATATGTTTTACAGTTGGATACATGTCAAGTCTGGATTGATTTGATTGATGTTTTACGCCACTTCTACTTTCTCAGAACACTGCCCTTCCCAGGTGCATAATAGATGCCATATTTGACCAATATCATTTTCACGAATAATCAAAAAGATATAGATTTCTTTTGCATGAATCCCACAATATAGAAACATGTGACAATAAATCCGAACACAAACACTTGTAAGAGAAGAAAGTTCGGAGATGATATAATGTGTGAGTAATTTGGTTCGATGTTCATCAACGGAAAGACCAATTCCTTAAGAACTCTACTTATTTACACTGCCCTTTGAAATCGTCGCATGTCAACAACGTTAATGTATTATCGATTATGCAGATAGATTACATCACTTTTCTTTAATTTAGTTTGAAAAAAAAAACACAGCTTTAACCGATAATCCCACTGTCCGACAAGTCGATTCATTTGATGACACAGTACCCATTCCTTTCATTTTTCCAATCCTTACATGAAAAGAAATGACTTGGGTATTTATCTAAGATTATAATAATCGCTTCCTATATTGTTGAGATATCAGAAATTTCTTCTTTAACAAAAGTATTTTGATTTAGGCAAGGCGCAGGTATACTACATGGAAAATGGATTAAATCAACGTCTTTTATTTTCTTGTCACCTTAGAAGAAAACAAGCATTTTGTGGTCGATAGAAATTGATCTTCTTTGTCATCGTAATGTATTAATTGAAAATATTGTATTTATCTTTGGAAATCAATAACACCTTCTACCTGTCAGTCAACAGATAAGCCGTATATAAAGTTGTTGATACAATAACCATAATAAACATTTTCAGATTTTCCTCGTCCGACAAAATTACTGGACTTTGGAGCAAGGTAAGGTTCTATATGTTTATGACTTCTCAGATTAAACGCATAAAGACGCATAAAAGTGAATATTAGAATATTGAAACTTTATGTTCTGGGTTTTTTAACTTACATATGAGAGTCTAACATTGAAATACTAGCTTTAAACTTGTGTCGTGATTTTTAATTTACACATTAGAGTCGAAATACTAGCTTTAAACTTGTGTCGTGATTTTTAATTTAGATATTAGAGTCTAACATTGAAATACTAGCTTTAAATTTGTGTCGTGATTTTTAATTTACATATTAGAGTCGAAATACTGCTTTAAATTTGTGTCATGATTTTTAATTTACACATAAGAGTCGAAACACTAGCTTTAAACTTGTGTCGTGCTTTTTAATTTAGATATTAGAGCCTAACATTGAAATACTAGCTTTAAAGTTTTGTCGTGATTTTTAATTTACACATTAAAGTCGAAATACTAGCTTTAAACTTGTGTCGTGATTTTTAATTTAGATATTAGAGTGTAACATTGAAATACTAGCTTTAAAGTTTTGTCGTGATTTTTAATTTAGATATTAGAGCCTAACATTGAAATACTAGCTTTAAAGTTTTGTCGTGATTTTTAATTTACACATTAAAGTCGAAATACTAGCTTTAAATTTGTGTCGTGATTTTTAATTTACATATTAGAGTCGAAATACTGCTTTAAATTTTTGTCGTGATTTTTAATTTACACATGTAGGTCGAAATACTAGCTTTAAACTTGTGTCGTGATTTTTAATTTACACATTAGAGTCGAAATACTAGCTTTAAACTTGTGTCGTGATTTTTAATTTAGATATTAGAGCCTAACATTGAAATACTAGCTTTAAATTTGTGTCGTGATTTTTAATTTACACATTAGAGTCGAAATACTAGCTTCAAACCTGTGTCGTGATTTTTTAATTACACATTTAAGTATAACACTGAAATACTAGCTTTATTTTGTGTCTTGAATTTTAATTTGCACATTAGATTGATTGTTTGGTGTTTTACGCCGCGCTCAAGATTATTTCACTTATATGGCGGCGTTGTCAGTTTTATTGTGGGAGGAAACCGGGCTCTGTACCCGGAGGAAACCCACGACCTTCCGTTGGTAACTGGCAACCATCCCACATAGGTCGTGAAAAACCAGTCAGAAAATTTTCCAATTTTTTTGGACTGAGCGGGATTCGAACCCGCGACACATTGGTTGAAGGGTGTTCAGAATTAGCGTCCTACGCTCTACCTACTGAGCCATTTTGACCATGTGCACAGAGTCTAACATTGGAATACAGCTTTAAACCTTTGTCATAATTGTTACCATGCGTACAGTCTAACGTTGAAATACTAGATTTAAAAGTTGTCGGGATTTGACCATGCGTACAGAGTTTAACATTAAATACGAGCTTCAAACTTTTATCGTGATATTGGCCATACGTACAGAGCTTAGCATTGACATACTTTAAACTGTTGCCGTGATTTCCACCTTCCGTATACAGAGTCTATCATAGCTCTCCTCCCTAGGAAGTATTCTATTAGATTACTCCGAAGGATGAAATCTAACACAGTAAGACAAATCATGTTTCCCCCTTCATCCCCCGATACGCTTACCTCCCCTTCACGAGTGTACCACTACCGTCCAACATTTCTCTCAGGTACATCAATGAAATGCCTTAAGACGCGATGCAAACTCGATATATACGTACCCGATCGCGGAACCTTTTTCGGAGAACAAACTCGCAACAAATATCAAATGGCAGAGAACCTTAATTGTGACTCCTCTAATATCGTGTATGTAATCACGTGCAAAATATGTCGCAAACAGTACGTCGGAGAAACTCAGAATTCTCTACGACAAAGAGCAGCCAACCATTTATCTAGCATAAGACTTAAACATGATGTACCCGTGGCACAACATTTCAATACTCAAGGTCATTCGGTCAAGGACCATTTTGAAATCATGCCTATTGAGAAAATCCCATTTCTCACTTCCGCTGCAGATACGAAGCACAAACGTTTGGAAAGGGAAAGTTTTTGGATTCAAACATTACAAACTATTTATCCTTTGGGTTTGAACTTGGACCCCGGAAGATGTCGTGAAAAAACTATAATACCATTTGTGTTTCAGTATAACAAAGCTAGCATCGCTATGGCCAAGATTATAGTAGAAGAATACAAACTACTTCAAAGTAAACTTGCTCGACCTCTGACCCAAAGGCCAGTCATTGCTTATAAAAAGAACAAGAGTTTGAAAGACATACTGGTCAGGGCTAAACTCCCCTGTCTGCCTTCTACCTAGGTTTTCTGGGAAAGGGTATGGGGGGGGGGGGGGCATACTATATAGTCTGACGATATTCTTACTATAGCTTAAGATACGTAAGCATTGTCAATGTAATACAAAGTGTTCCAGAAAATTCTACTGACTAAGGCCAAGCTCCTGTCAGTCGTCAACCTAATGAAATATCATAGGTTTACTTTATTACAACAATTTATGATGGGGTATAAAGGTCTAAATGATATACCTCTTTTTAACACAATTAGAAACTTGTCTCCGTGGTTATTTTAGACAAGAAGATTTTCCCTGTGCCCGTGTGTTTTAGTGTCCATAAATATTAATATACTGGCTTTAAAGTCGCATGAGTGCCAAGAGAAGCTCGTCGTTTGAAGGGCCTTGATAAACTTAAATGTGTTCTTGTTCGATGCGCCTATGTTTTGTGTTCCGGAGAATTGCAGTGGCCACGTAAAAGCATCGTTCAGAATATATTACTGTAGTATATGTTTTACATAAATTGTTTTTTATTAGGGAATCCTTTCGTTTAAATCAATACGCCAAGTGGCATGAGCCCTCTGAAACATAGTTGCGAGTGTTAACACAAAACGTGAGTTTGAAGTTGATCGAAGATTAAATGATCGACGTCGTAAAAAGGCTTGTGTAAAGGGAACTTATGAAATAAATAAAATAGATAAATAACTTTGATGAAGTTAATTCATTTAAAGCATCGTTTACTTCTAAAGAATGGTCTAAGTACATTCTTGAAACAAGTATCAGTAAAACGCTTCCAATTTGTACTTCCTTTAAAGTTGATTGGGACATTTACTAATTAATTTTGTTTTTTCTTTTCTGAACAGATGGAATTTCTGAAAGTATGTACATTCAGCTGTCTCAATTACGTTTTGTTTTTTCTGATCATATTCGATGGGGGACTGAACAGGACATGTGCAATGATGGCGATTGCGCCTCACCATACAAACGGTCAATTTAATCCGAATGTTACGGAGAATCATACTTTTCTTGAGTCCATTCAGTATCCGGCGATGATTCACAAGAACGTCTCCGGCACGGAAGAAGATTCGGTTGACACAGACGGTTTTGTATTTGTAAAAGATGCCGTAGGTAACGAAACGAAGACCAGTACAATGGAATTGTCACAGATGACGACTTTACAAAAGTTTCAGTTCGCTCTGAGGGGTGTTATTTCACCACTAATTACTATTCCCGGGATCGTTTGTAACGTCTTTAATATTTTGGTTCTTTTCCAGCAACGGGCAGACAACTCCACGATACGTTACCTAATTGGACTAAGTGTCTTTGACCTTCTTTATCTTCTTTCTTCGGTCTTTTTTTGGATCGAATATATTCTGAGGACATTTAACACGCAATATTTTTATGAATTTGCGATCACTTTTCGATACCAGTGGATTAACAGATTCGCAATGCTGTGTACCGGGCGGATTTCTAATTGGATCATCGTGATTATGTCGATGGAACGATTTGTTGCCGTTAGATTTCCGTTTGCCGTCAAATATTCGCCATTAAGTCGTCATTCCGTTAAAGTAATGGCCACTCTGGGTGTCTTCATCGCCAGTCTGTTGTTACCAAATCTATTTAAGACTGAATACGTCAGTGTGTTTGACATGGACACGAATGAGACCAAAGTTATTAACAGAAACACGGAATTCACAAACGAGAATACAGTATTCTACACCAATTACACTTATGTCATATTGGTGATACTACGACTGCTGCCGATTGTATTTGTCTTGATATTAAACAGCGCCATTATAATTACTCTTAAATCAACAGAAAGTTTCATCGAGCAGGCAGCAGACGAGAAGAGAAGCAGCAGACAATTGAAGGTAACCCGGATGTTGATTGCCATTTCCGTTTTGTTTTTGCTTTGCGTCTCACCCGGCTTGATCCAATCTGTATTAAGCAATTTTCTACCGGGTTACACACCAAGGGGTGTCGATAAAGTTACATGGAACTATGTTTATCCCGTGACCAAAGTGATGGACGATATCAACTCATCTGGCAATTTTATCATCTATATATTAATGAGCGAGAGGTTCAAGGAAATCTTTCTTCGATCTGTCTGCAGAAAACAAGCAGACGTTGTTGATACCATGACTGAGGTCCGCACTGTGTGACTTGAAACTCCAGCTACCATGAAATTTTCTTAATGAAACTATATTTACTTCGTCATTTTCAAATATATCAAAAAAAAAAACTTGCACACTTTATTTTACACACTTTTATTTTATTTAATTAGTTGAAATTGCTTAAAAGAGAAGAAGAAAAATACTTAATGGTTCAGAAAAAGCGCGCTTAATTTTGTCTTTCCAACGGTACCAAACACATATTTTTGCGATTTTTTCTTGGGCCATGATGAAGTTTATAAAATACCGTATTATGTTACATACACAAAACAAATTGGCCAACTTTAAAAATCTCCCATTTAAACCCAGGTTAATTTCACTCTCTTCAAAGTGTCTCCAGAAAATTGCTTTCAATTTCTCGAAACCTACGTTGAATTACAAAGAAAGTTTTGGGGAAAATGTGGCAAGCAAAACACTGGTCTGCGTGCCATATTGGTGAGTTACGACGGCATTGAAGAGGATGAATTTAACCTAGGCTTAAATTGGAGGTTTTGAAAGTTGACCAATTCGTTTTGCGTATTGTGATATTAAAAATCGCAAAAATATGTTTTTGGTGCCGTTGGTAGAAAAAACATTAGTGCCCTTCTTCTGAACCCGTAAGTAAATTTTTGTTTTCTCACCCCTTAAAAATGCGTTTAATATTTTTCTTTCAGTGAAACATTTAAGTATATATTAAGAATCAGAAGAAAAAACATTATCGTTTATGAACGGGCCTAAACAATCAACGTTCATCCGTCAAAATGCGGATACAGCAAGCTTTTTTCACGGCTTCATGAGATGGGTACAGATTTCATTTTCTCTGTATTGAGCATATTTGCAATGATAAGTTGTACCTGATCAGCATATTAGTGCGTCCAAGCAGTTTTGGAACTAGATGAGAACCACGCAATACGTAAGAAAAAACCTTCAATATGTAATGGTAAAAAATATACAAATACAAATTATAGTTTACTAACATACTTAACCGAATTGGGACAGAGAACATTTAGCTCGAACGCTGGACACCCACACTGTTCATATAAATGAAATTGTTTCATAAATGTAATTTTTTCTCAAACATTGATTTTTGTAGAATATGTTCGAAAGTTTTCGAAGGTTGGACGTTTCCTTCGGTTGTTACGTTCGTTTTAGACTTCTAAGTCGCACTATAAAGCGAATATATTTTAGCGGCTCATAAAACATTTAAAAGCCATGAGTTTCCAAAGTCCAAATGATTAGAATCAATTTTGTTTTCTTTATAACAATTTCAATTTCAACGTTCCAGATCATATCATTAACATAAGTAATTTGATGGTGATTTTTATCTAAACGGTCAATGTCATTTAAAAGTTAAACGGGTACACTTAAAGTGAAGAATGACATGGGTATCAACTTCATGGCCTATTGGTTGACGGCGTTTCATTTCTCTGATGTGTTTTGAAAGTGGATATGATGTTTATGGGATATTCCCATCATCAACGGCCAGTTTACATCTGATCAGATGTTTAACCCCTCGTCTATAGGGCCTGGGAGTCTACCGAGAGATTTTGCGATATCCGATGACAGATCACGTTTTTTTTCATGACGTTATCAGTTCGATTGGTTTTTTTGTTGTTCTAAAGCGTCATAAATGAGCGTCATATTCGAACGATAAAGGCTTCTCACATGCGAAATGACAACGCCGGTGACAGGAAATTTGTGGAATGGTCACGTTACTCCCGCTCCCTATACAAACGTACAGTTTACACATACATAGATAGTGGACATCGAGTCTGTTCTCTATGACACAGTACAGTTTGCACATAGATAGTGGACATCGAGTCTGTTCTCTACGACACAGTACAGTTTGCACATAGATAGTGGACATCGAGTCTGTTCTCTATGACACGGTACCGTTTGCACATAGATAGTGGACATCGAGTCTGTTCTCTACGACACAGTACAGTTTGCACATAGATAGTGGACATCGAGTCTGTTCTCTATGACACGGTACCGTTTGCACATAGATAGTGGACATCGAGTCTGTTCTCTATGACACGGTACAGATTGCACATAGATAGTGGACATCGAGTCTGTTCTCTATGACACGGTACAGTTTGCACATAGATAGTGGACATCGAGTCTGTTCTCTATGACACGGTACCGTTTGCACATAGATAGTGGACATCGAGTCTGTTCTCTATGACACAGTACAGTTTGCACATAGATAGTGGACATCGAGTCTGTTCTCTATGACACGGTACAGTTTGCACATAGATAGTGGACATCGAGTCTGTTCTCTATGACACGGTACAGTTTGCACATAGATAGTGGACATTGAGCCTGTTCTCTACGACACGGTACAGTTTGCACATAGATAGTGGACATTGAGCCTGTTCTCTACGACACAGTACAGTTTGCACATAGATAGTGGACATTGAGCCTGTTCTCTACGACACGGTACAGTTTGCACATAGATAGTGAACATCGAGTCTGTTCTTTTCGACACGGTATAGTTTGTACATAGATAGTGGACATTGAGCCTGTTCTTTTCGACACGGTATAGTTTGTACATAGATAGTGGACATTGAGCCTGTTCTTTTCGACACGGTACAGTTTGCACATATATAGTGGCCTGTTTTCTATTGTAACGTACAGTTTGCAAATATGTAGCCTATTCTCTATGACACGGTGCAGTTGCAGATAAACAGTGGATCGGATGTATTGGGCTGTTGAAATTGCAGAAGAACAAGAAAGTAGCTTAGAAAAGCTCCAGCGATCTGAAAGGAAAATGTTAGAAGTCATATAAAGCGCTGTTTCATTTTCAAGATGGTCACAGGAGAAAGTATCATTTTACTAACTTATACATAATTAATGGTACGTAAACACAGAGAATAGAAATAATTGTTGTATAATATCTTTTCAAATATCCACTCCTTTAGGCTGACTTGCCAACCAACACAAAATGTTTATAAGATGGAAACTTATCCAAATATTTGTCATAGTTTTATTGTTTCTGGATACGGTTAATTCATGAAGATGACACTACGCCGAAAAATGTAAAATGCAATATCCGATATAAAGCCGAGGTTTCCAGATGGCCATTGGTAACTTTGCCAGTTCCCACGGACCACTGGATAGGGAATTTTATTTGAGGACTCCATTGCCTGATTTGTTGTGTTATAAATAATTGAGTGCGCACTAGAGCCCTTTGTCGCTGCGCGTTTGGTCTACTTTTGGCTGTCTGTTGATGTATCCTTTTACAGCGAAACAGGGGCACTAACTCCGTCAATTCATTTGAAATGGTGACCAGGTAGCAAATACAGGTCTCTGAGGTTTTTTTACATAAAACAATTCAGAAACATTTGTTGTGAGAGCCCAAAGTGATTATCAAATTATCATATTGAGTATTATTTTACAAAGGTAAAGAAGAATATTCTTTGTTACGTTTTGCCAGAACCCATCGTTTTATTAGAAAATAAAATATCTTTGACTTACAGTTAAAATGGTGGGTCTATCAATAATAAACATATTCACAGCTGACAAACCTATCGGTTCTGCGGTCAATTTGTTCAGAAACATTGATATCTGTAAGAAAATAACATAAGAATTTATCAAATCAGGAGGGGACTTCAATTCCATTCTCACCGGATCCCTGGGGTAGAGTGTTCAAAAGAAAATTAGCTTAACGGCAGGTTAGGTGACGTGGCGTAACAAAGAATTTCCTTTGTGATGCGACGTCCTTTAACCTGTTGCTAAGCAAATTTTCTTTTGAACAACCGGCCGCTGGTCAACGTCGAGATTCGTTCGAGATGTTTTTTGTCGACGAGCTCACGATATATAGGTGAGTGTGTGCGACTGCACGTCTTTTCATAGCCAAACTATTGATATCATGTTAGAAATCTGCCTTACATCTCGTTTTCATTGGCTACGACCGGAAAAGACTATAACGCTTAATTTTCTATTATACAGGCACAGTAAAATAATAATTATTTACCAATGGGAGCCTAATATTTTATTGCTGTTTTTGACAAAGTTAACATTGCTTTTGCAAAACAAACTAGTTTAACACTAAACTCTTCCATGTTTTGAACGACAAAGATTGGTACAAATATATGTAAAGCCACAACTTTACCTGAAAACTCAGCTTCTCTGTCACTTCTTTTAACTTTATGTTATGGATAATCTTCAGCGGTGTATGCGCCTATAAAACCAAGAATATTAAAAAAAATCAACAAGTATACCCCGCTCCCCCTTTCCCTCCCGCCTTTACAGCTTAGTTTGTTTTCATAGAATATTCTAGATTTTCTAGATTCTGAAATGCTTCTGTGAATTCGCTATAATAATATGAATGAGCGTTTGTCCCCATTTTTTTTAGTACATTGTATTTTAGTATTCTCGTTATTTGTTGGGATTACACTTTCTTGAAAAATGGCAGAAATTCTTCTACCGAATTTTGGGTGAAACCCGAATTTTGGGTGAAACCCGAAACGGGAATCGAACCGCGGTCCCAGAGTTTGGCACCTATCGCCAGCAGTGAATGCCGGCTACCTTATCCATTCAGCCAACCGGCCTCTAGTGTCTTTTAGAACGTGAGTATAACAGTATTCTCGTTATTTGTTGGGAAAAGACACTAACTAATTAAAACTCATTGTATTTTGTTTATCTTTCGAGCATAATCTGTTTTTCCTCAGTCCACAAGCTAAACTAATATTTTTGGTTTCAATACTTATCATTCACTTTTTCGATGATTTCCAAGTCAAAATTGTCTCGACAATCGGAATTAATAAACAAATTGCGATTTTGGAAGCTTAGAGTACTTTCCGTTGAATACTGAAATGTATACATTACTTTTATCTCCTTGTTAAACATAGTTGAGTTTTACTTACAAGGTGGTTTAGATATCCCCCTCCGACTCCAATCACCAGCAAATATAGCAGGAAAACGAACATCCAAAATATGTTGGACCATATGACGACCATGGAATCGCCGTATAGGTTTGGATACCAGAGGAGGTTGTGAATGACAAGCATTCCGTTAACCAGAGAGGACAGGATACTTATTGCGCAATAGAATCGCAACATGTCGTCACCGATATCAGTTAAGAGACAAATCTCCTGATGTCGTAAGCGATACAGTTCAATGTTAACGACATTTCTGTCAGCTTCTACGGCTTTCTGGAAATCATCGTTAAAAATCTGAAATTCCTTGCAAATGACGCCACCGACAGAGCAAAAGAAACAAAGTGAGAAGATCCAACCTGCCATCATATAAACAAATACAACGTAAATAAAAACTTTCAGAGGAAACTCGATTATGTGATTTCTTGGCACTGGTTCGGTAAGCATGTCGGAAAACATTGTACGAAATACAACAAAACCGATCAAAATTGCACAAATGATGAAAGACACCCAGGAGGCAATCAGAAAGGAGGTAAAGAACTTCCTTTTTGGGGTACTTTCTCTATCTCCTAACTTCTTGAACATCTCTGTCGGACCAGATTTCATCTCTAAAATTGTTGACCATTTCTTCGAAAATCCTGCTATGGGATTCTGTCTTCGGCAAGCCATGTAGGTAGTGGTGAAGGCAGAGGCACAAAGAATTGCCCAGGAATGAATAATAAGCCTGGCAGCCAGTGTGGTTTCATTTACCTTAGAATAGTAAAAAAAACATCGTATACAGAATGCCCACAATATAACTAGAATAAAGGTAGAGTATATGTAGGTGATAGGTGCCCATCTGACCTTTTTACAGTTAATATGCAACATTCCGAATATGGCCATAGAGATTAGAAGATGTCTGGATATCTTGTAAGGAACCCCATTGAAACATTCGTCTAATTTGTCTTCACTTATTTTTTTCTCTTCCTCTCGTGCCTCGTTGTCATGAAGAGCCTGGTTTCCTTTAACATCTTCCATTCTAACTTCTGGGATCGCTTCGTGTATTAGAAAAATTACCCGTCTTTTAAAGCGACGACGCGTAAAATGAACTAATTTTCGCAAAATCATTACCTTTATGAAAAACAATATTGCCACAGGGTAGTAGAACTTTCTTTGTAGAATAGACGGAAAAAGCTGTTCTCAAAGTGTTCATTTGGCTTGAAGTACAAGTTAAACATCACAAAAGTACGGGTTTGGATTACAAACAACTGTGGATTTATCTATTAGTTTGAAGTTATCGACTTTATACACTTTAACATTGACACTCGAGGTAAGATCAAATAAGTAACTTAAATCAGGCAGAACTAACGCATTGTGTTAACAGTGTTTACGTACAACATAGAATACTAATATGGCTCCCAGGGATTCACGATCTACGATAAACAAAAAGTATCATCTTTCGGGGTTTTTTTTTCGTTCAATACACCTTTGAAAGATAAATATTTTTTTTAATAATATCACATGAACGTCGATGGTAATAGAAAATAATTTTTTGAAAATGTAAAATTCCCCACAGATGTGAGAAGAGTCAAAATACAAACATTATTTACCAAAATTGGAAAAGGAAAAACTCAGCGATGGATAGAAGACTCTAGTAAACATGCACCGGGGTTGTTCAAAATGTGTTCGACTGCGGCTGCAAACAAGTTATTAAACCCGTCAATAGTGTCATCTTTAATCCAACAATGAGTACAGTTTTGGCAGAAATAGTATGTATGTATACTTTATTATTGATTCCTCTTCCCATATTTGAATTATTGTCATATGGTATCGGGGGAAACATACATAACCCATCTGAGACTTCTCGAACGTCTGTAGGAATAGGCGATTAGATTTATCTCTCGTGCCCTTAAAGTGGCATGAGATGCCAAAATTCACGTTTTTTTTTCATAATTTCTGATCGTTACGACAGTAAGAGGCTTTGACGGCCACCGAAAGACTAAATGATTGGCGCTGGGATGAGGAAAATCCATACAGTATGTGGCCTGTACGAACCGAAAACGTGTTCGAAAAGTAAACAAAATTTAAATAACCGGGACGACCATTCATTCATTCTAAGTCAAAGTTAGTTCAAAACAATACTTTATCGTACATTTTCGAGACTAGAAGTACTAAAAAGTTTCTGAATTATACGTCTTGAGAAAAATAGGCAATAATTTCAACATTCTGTTTTAACGTCAAAATATCAACATTTCGGCAGCTCATGCCACTTCAAGCATGCCCATAATGCGCCTCTCTCCAAGAAGCTTCATGTTTCCCCATCATAAATTTAGTAAAGCCCAAAACACACGGGTACAGGCAAAATCTTCGCTAAAAAGCATTATACACGTGTCTATTGAATAGTTTTAACCTTCTAATATGGCACACACAATTGTTCAATCCATGGATGAACAGCCAGATTTCAGGTCATCTACTGTACACCGTTACCCGTATAGAAATGCGGTCTACACTTGTATCGTTATTTTTTCTGTCCAATTGTTCCTACTACCGGTACTTCGTCGGCTCACCCGTCTCCCAAATCTGGAATACTATGTCACGAAAGATCAAATGACTCTTGTCTACTTTACGTCTAAACACACATCTTGCAAAAGTTATAGCTCAATATTTAGGGTTGCTAGAAGTTTCGCTGACAGTTATTGAATATTTAATAAAAATAAATACCAAAAACATAGCCGAGAAATCTGGGCTCTGCCGATTTTTTTCTCTCTCATGTAACTGTTCGTCATAGCCCTGATTACTTCCATAGTAAAAAAGTGATATTTTTGAAGGAGACCCGCCGAAAAAATCGGCGGCGCAAATTTCACAACAAATAAGCAAAGAATAAAGTATTTACCTCTACATCCCGATAGCATAGACCTAGAAGAAGGAGTTTGTCGACTTTACGCGGCTGTAATTTGGTAAGCTTTCCTTTATGCAGTCAATATTTGCTTCCAAGTCCACTGGCCTTCAACCTGACGTAACCGCCATAAAAACTGGGCGGGGGCATCTTAGAAATACGTAACTCGTATATCTTCGGAAATCTTTTGTCATGACCAATGAACTAGGCCGAATATTAAATATTCGGGAAGTATTAAATACTACATGTATAGACCTATATTTCTCCACACTTATATCGATATTATTTTACCCTAGTGATTCGGGCTAAGGCGACAAGACACATTACCAGCCATATAGTACCAGTCGCCGTAAGACCGATAATCAAAAAACACATTTCTCCCTCAATACATACCGGACATTTGCAGCGTACGATTAAAGATCGCTACCAAACTAAGACCGTTCATGTTTTAATTCATTTCTAAAAAAACAGTAGTATTCATAGTTGTGTACAGCATATTACCTACAAAATAGGACGTCAATAAGCAATTTGAATAAAACATACGAGGAGAAATAGTGATATACGTTTGAAGGTGTTATACTATTCATAATAAGCACTGAGGCAATGCTGTACGTCCTGATCGACTGTTTACAGACTACTAATGGGCATCAGAACCAATGGTATAGCAGATTAAACAAACTATCGGATCCCGGATAAGTAAATAAGTTAATGGACGGATGGATCTACTCACTTCGTTTTTATAAAGCTATGGCTGACTGAAATTGTAAAAGTGTTATCCAGACCGGCGGATGCACTTGAAGCACATAGGCCTATGAATGTCTTCTGAATTTGTCACCAATTCTCATCTCGCAAACTCACTTCATCATGACAGCGGAAAGTTCGTTAAAACCTTCCAAGGATACGAAAACAGACACGTACAGAAACATTCATTTTCGAATTGCACGGCCATTGTTTGTCGTTATGGTGACATTGGGACTTTTACATTATCGTTTCAAAGTTCGCGCCTTCACAGTTCTGTCCAAATTGTACTCATGGTTTGTTCTCTGTCTAATGTGGATCATGTTTTTTCGGCTGTTTTTCATCTACACTGAAAGTAGCCATCTCGAGGTGACTGTCGTCAAACTGATTATTCATGCCTGGTGTTTCTTGTCCGCAACAGCAGGGACGTCAACCATCAGGGCGTGTAAACCAGAACACTTTGTGATCTCAACTTTTACACAATGGTCCAAGGCATCCGAAGTCAATACAAGTTCTTCAACAACCATTGGAAGACACCGTATCGCACGGATACGCACATTAAAGATTCGATTTTATAGCAATTTCATTATCGGCATTCTGGTATTTGTTTCTGCCTGTGGTTTACACACCTATACCCAATTCTATCTTTCTCTAACCGACTTCCAATACCTGCCCATAAAACCAGACCATAGATTAATAACGTTGATGAGATGTCTCCATTACCTGTGTTACATTTATTTGACAGCATCTTGGACATTTAGTCTGTGCTTTTTCTCTCATATAGCCCGATCACTGTCTCATGAATTTCTTTTACTTAAAGACGACTTAAAGGCCTCCAAAGGGCAAATTGAGAACCAGGTAACGGCTGTTGAATGTTTTCGTCATCGTCACGTGGAAATTTGTGGACAAGTGGAAATCGCCGATGACGTTATGAGTTACTTTAATGCCGTCAGTTTTCTCGTCAATATCCTGATAGGCATGCTGGATTTATTTTGCTTGGTGAGATTTTCACCACAAGAGACGAGTGTGTTGTATTTCACAACCCATGTGTTCTGGCTGGGATTTTCGTTACTAAGCCTGGCTGTCATCTCTATTGGTTTTGGATTTCTAAATCATTTGGTAAACACTTTTTCTCTTTTTTTCAGTTGATGAAATATTTTGATCCGTCTTTTTTCAATATTTTCGTAAAGCATGGTATATGTTATTTAACATTGCACGTCTCGTTATTTAACGTTACCAGCTATGCTATATGGTTTTTCCATCTACATTAATTCGACTATATTTATAATATAGGCCCTAAAAACAACCCCCGACCACCATGTGGCGTTAGATAAAAAGGCAAAATGGCTCCACTTTAGTGACGTAGCCCATCGTGCGATTTACTATGGTTATACATGTATCTATACATGTTTTTTTTTTCTAATTAGTAAGTTTGGAACCTTATCATTAATCTGTTTTTAAATGCAATGTCTGTGGCTTTAATCAACGCAGCGTGAAAAAACAAGTTTGTACGATTAACTTGACATTTGACATAGCTTTTTGTATTTCCCCATGTTAGTTGCCATAAGGACCGTTCTCTATCAATATCGCCAATAGATCGTGTGACATCAACGTTGATTCAAATCCGTCGGGTCAAATGTCACGTTCAATTATCTGCAATGATAGACGATGTTTAAACAATGTTTGTAGGATGTGACAGTGATCTGTAGAAATAAACGTCATATAGGCACTTTCCAATGACATTTGACCTCTAGCATTGACATATCATGTGACGTCACTCGACATATTGGTCTAGTTGATGGGGAAAACACTTAATATTCTCTCAAATTATTCATGTTAATGTCATCAGCTGAAAATGTGAACCATATGTCGAATAAGAAAAAGTGTTTTCACTCAAAAAATTTTTTGATCAGCTTCCAAACTGACGACAAATTAAATGAGACAGATAATAACACAAACATGATAATGACAGTGAAGCACGTAAGTACAACGATCCAAAATATGTAACTGTTAAATGGGACATTTTCTCTCTCAGGCACATTCACCGTTGAAGATACTCCATTCCATCCCTTTGCCACAGACACCCGGTGGACACCATATTGGGGTAGAGGTACTGTATACCAACTCTAAAACTACCGTTATTATCAGGGGTTTTTCAATCTATTTATAACTGTATCTATCATTTAATAACAGAGAAATTCTCTGTGCAATGAGAAATTCTCTGTGCAATGAGAAATTCTCTGTGCAATGAGAAATTCTCCGTACAATGAGAAATTCTCTGTGCAATGAGAAATTCTCTGAGCAATGAGAAATTTTCTGTGCAATGAGAAATTCTCTGTGCAATGAGGAATTCTCTGTGCAATGAGAAATTCTCTGTGCAATGAGAAATTCTCTGTGCAATGAGAAATTCTCTAAGCAATAAGAATTCTCTTAGCAGTGAGAAATTCTCTGTGCAATGAGAAATTCTCTAAGCAATGAGAAATTCTATGAGCAATGGAGGCTATACCTGGATTGAAATTAAACTTTATCGCGTCTAAACTTAATTTCGTATTTTGAGCACAACTCCCAACTTTCAAAAGAACGATATATATACATAATTGGAATTGCTCATCGGTTAATGAAATACAACAAAAATCAGAATTGCTCCAAACAATAGAATGTTTGTCTAGTTAACAATACAAAATAAGTAACAGTTCCCTATTTGTTATCACACAATTATTTTTTCTCCGGTCACACTTCAAGTCATCTTCGTATGGAGAGCAAATGTATAAAAGCTAAGATATAACCAGGGTGATTGTGTTGTTTTGTTGGAAGGCACCCTCCGTTACAGTTCGGCCTTTTGTTATATATTTAAAAACAATTTGGCGAGTTTTGTAAATGTGCCTTAAATGTATTTCACAGAATTGTCTCTTTTTGGTTTAGATGATGATGTTTATTAACAAACTAACAGCAGAACCGATAGGCGTCACGGCCATGGGCATGTTTGTTATCGACAAACCTACAATATTAACGGTAAATCAATGGGCAACATGCTTCAATTATACATTTTACTCGATCGACATATGTGAAACGGTTGCAAGCGAACGACGGAACGTTGGGTGTCCGCTTGGACAAAGGGCCTGGGGGCTGCTTCTCAACACATTTACCCCAGAGGTAAATTTGTATCTGGTCGTAAATATTGAATATATATGTTGCCATGACAGTTAGGCCTTGCATAGGACTAACGTCGGGCGTAAATGTTTTGAGAAACAACTTTCAGGTTTCATCCTCACCAACAAGACCGACATACTAGTGAGATAATCTTGGGTGTGACGTAAAACATTAATCAATTTAATAATCAAGTCAATTGTACATGTATGTAAATAAAATTAAAAGGATTTGACTCATATACAAATAAATTTGGAAATTTATACAATATGTTTGTCGAATATTAAAGTGCATGACAGGAGCTGCCAAGAGGAATTAGCTAATATTTCGTTATTTTTATCAAGGAGTACGAAATAATCTTGAAAATGTATGTTAAGATAGTTTTTAAACAATAAAAACTGTCAAATTTACTAACCCATCCTGGCTATATGAAGTTTGACCCTTTCACGCATAATTTTCATGTTCGTAAGGGTTTACTAACAGCTTTTCTTCATTTCATTGTTAATCCGTTAACTTTTAAGGTAATCGCTGAACTTCTGTTGACAATCGGAATTCACCCCCCAAAAAAGATATAAGATATAAGAATACTGCCAGCTCCCACTTAACACAGTTCGGAGAGTTTCTTTTTTTTTTGAAAAGTGAAAATAAATGTATGATGTTTCTGTGACCACTTATAGTAAAATTATTGACACGTACGATTTTCCGATTGATCTAACCGACTTTTACCATCATGTTTTCAGGTATGTGGCGCCTTCTTGACGTATTTCGTTGTCCTGTTACAGTTTCAGTTACCCAGTGGTGGTTTAGATGTCCCACATTGTGTAAACGCCACTCATACTAGAGGCAATTTAACCTCAGGCTCCTAGCTGAGCATATGTTTAGTTTTGCCTCCCACCTTCGCTTGGTATTAGGAAGACGTGATGTATAGACAGAATGTGAACATTTCTGCTGTATGGGAGGACTTAAGCTGCTCATAGCACCAACATGATAAAATATTCGAATATCTCATTTTTTTCCAATCTATGTAAATTACCTGACATCTATAATAACCAAGGCACTCCAAGACAACATCTTTTTGATAAATTAAGTAATATTGGCAATTTATCCTTCAATTTGCTTCTTTGCGGTGACAGAATGTTGAACAGACTTAAAAATATAGAGCTCTTCTTGGCAGTACATGAATTTTTGATAGCAACTGAACGATTTAAGTTCATCAATTAAGTGTCCGGGTACCACATGATTGTTATGTGCGACCATCAGTCCTTCATCATACATCATCAAGTAGCCTTTTTTTTTTTCTCTCTTTTAGTTTTCATTACGCTTGTTACATTTTCGCGTCCCCATGTTGTCTACTATTGTAATTGTACGTATGTAATCAGGAGAGGCATTGATATAGGCTTGCCCTGTTTGCCAATCCTAAATAAATATTGTTTAAACCACATGTAAACAATATCACAATGATCTTGCCCCATGATACACAACACGTTGTTGATTGAATCCCTCTATTATTAAAAACTTTTCGAGAGGTGTGGTCTATTGCTTACGCACCCGCCCATCCTCTCAAAAATCTGTCATGAAATTCTGAAGTTATCCAACTTGAATGTATTGGCGAAAAAAAAAACAACTTGAAGATCTATGTCCAAGATTGATTGTGAGGCCTCCGTGGCTCAGTAGGTAGAGCGTCGGACGCTCAATCCAAACAGCCTTCCACCAATGGGTCGCGGGTTCGAGTCCCTCTCTGTCCGCATAATTTTCATGTTCGTAAGGGTTTACTAACAGCTATTCTTCATTTCATTGTTAATCCGTTAACGTTTAAGGTAATCGCTGAACTTCTGTTGACAATCGGAATTCACCCCCCCCCCCCCCCCCAAAAAAAAAAAGATATAAGATATAAGAATATTGGCAGCTCCCACTTTAAACAGTTCGGAGAGTTTCTTTTTTTTGAAAAGTGAAAATAAATGTATGATGTTTCTGTGACCAATTATAGTAAAATTATTGACACGTACGATTTTCCGATTGAGCTAACCGACTTTTACCATCATGTTTTCAGGTATGTGGCGCCTTCTTGACGTATTTCGTTGTCCTGTTACAGTTCCAGTTACCCAGTGGTGGTTTAGATGTCCCACATTGTGTAAACGCCACTCATACTAGAGGCAATTAAACCTCAGGCTCCTAGCTGAGCATTTGTTTAGTTTTGCCTCCCACCTTCGCTTGGTATTAGGAAGACGTGATGTATAGACAGAATGTGAACATTTCTGCTGTATGGGAGGACTTAAGCTGCTCATAGCACCAACATGATAAAATATTCGAATATCTAATTTTTTCCAATCTATGTAAATTACCTGACATCTATAATAAGTTCTCCTGTACAAAAAATATGTTAAGATGCATCTGTTATTTCATTGCCCATTGTATGCACTCCGAGACAACATCTTTTTTGATAAATTAAGTGATATTGGCAATTTATCCTTCAATTTGCTTCTTTGTGGTGACAGAATGTTGAACAGACTTAAACATATAGAGCTCTTCTTGGCAGTACATGAATTTTTGATAGCAACTGAACGATTTAAGTTCATCAATTAAGTGTACTAGTACCACATGATTGTTACGTGCGACCATCAGTCCTTTATTTCTACATCATCAAGTAGCCTCTTTTTTTCTTTTCTCTTTTAGTTTTCATTACGCTTGTTACATTTTCGCGTCCCCATGTTGTCTACTATTGTAATTGTATGTATGTAATCAGGAGAGGCATTGATATAGGCTTGCCCTGTTTGCCAATCCTAAATAAATATTGTTTAAACCACATGTAAACAATATCACAATGATCTTGCCCCCATGATACACAACACGTTGTTGATTGAATTCCTCCATTATTAAAAACTTTTTGAGAGGTGTGGTCTATTGCTTACGCACCCGCCCATCCTCTCAAAAATCTGTCATGAAATTCTGAAGTTATCCAACTTCAATGTATTGGCAAAAAAAAACAAAAAAAAACTTGAAGATCTATGTCCAAGATTGATTGTGAGGCCCCCGTGGCTCAGTAGGTAGAGCGTCGGACGCTCAATCCAAACAGCCTTCCACCAATGGGTCGCGGGTTCGAGTCCCTCCCTGTCCAAAAAAATCAAACAAACTGGAAAACCTCTTCGCAACTCCATCCATCTATATTTATGATCACTAAAACAAACGGGCACAGGGAAAATCTTATATAGATATGTCCCGGGTTAGTCAACGCATCCTAGTTTAGATCTTGCGAGCATCCAACCCCTTCAACCTCGTACATAGGTCGCAGTGTCGTACTTTAAACACCTTAGTTGATACGTTTATAGCCTATACCAATTGACTCCATAGAATGCCTTAAATAAGAGTTTTATTATGTTGATAACTGCAGCATTAGACACTGATTCAATATAGCTATAGACTATTAGCGTAATTAGATTAACAATATGTTTTGCAACACTTCGGGGCATGTTTTGCAATAAATCATTAACAAATTTTAATTTAAAAAACTGACATAAACGCAGCGGAACTATCCTGGAGAAGGCATCTATTGTAACCTAGACAGGCCAAATAAGGGAGACGTTCAACGCCTTTCTTTTCTGAAAGTGACAGCTTCATGCATCTTCGTAAGCCAAGTTAAAATCTGCATGTCCCCATTCCGTGTTTTACCTTGATCGACTATTCACTCCAACCCGTTAATCGAACAGCGCCCACTGGTGGGAATGTAAGATTTGTCTTTCCTGGACTTACAGAGTCTTGGCCAATCAGCACTCGTTAAACAAAAGTTCAAGGTGTACACAGCCGCCGTTGCATTATTTTCAGTGTAAGTGCCCGAGGATTTGGTTAGCTGCGAGAAGTTTTACTCGCGACCAATCAAAACGAACTGTTCGATTTCCTGGTTTGAGTGGAGTAGTCCGCCAAGGTAAAACACGGAATGGGTTACATGAAGATTTTAACTTGGCTAGAGAAGATGAGCTTCATGTAGCTACTTATACAAATCTTTCGGCCACTTTTATAGAAGATCCTTATACTAATTTGAGACACAAATCGACAATTCTATGTATTAGAAACTTAAATGGATCATTTTGTCATATTTTTTCTGGTTGGGCTATGAATTACACCTGGCCGAGATAAAGCCGAATTCGCTTCCAAAACGTAGTAGATACGTACAAAAATGTGTTTCATTGTAGATACGTACAAAAATGTGTTTCATTGTAGATACGTACAAAAATGTGTTTCATTGTAGATACGTACAAAAATGTGTTTCATTGTAGATACGTACAAAACATGTGTTTCATTGTAGATACGTACAAAAATGTGTTTCATTGTAGATACGAACACAAACACGTGTTTCATTGTAGATCCGAACACAAACACGTGTTTCATTGTGGATACGAACACAAACACGTGTTTCATTGTGGATACGAACACAAACACGTGTTTCATTGTGGATACGAACACAAACACGTGTTTCATTGTGGATACGAACACAAACACGTGTTTCATTGTAGATCCGAACACAAACACGTGTTTCATTGTAGATCCGAAAGCAAACACGTGTTTCATTGTAGATCCGAACACAAACACGTGTTTCATTGTAGATCCGAAAGCAAACATGTGTTTCATTGTAGATCCGAACACAAACATGTGTTTCATTGTAGATCCGAACACAAACACGTTTTTCATTGTGGATACGAACACAAACACGTGTCTTATTGTTCCCAGTTACATTGAATCAGTTGACGGAAGCCTCGTTGTCAATGGACTGATGGACCTCAAGGACGCCTGGCCTGTCCTCTGAACTTCGACAAATAAATGTAACGATTTTGAGTAGGAGTTAATGATTACAGGACCATAGGGTCTAGGGTGAGAGTTAGATAATGTCAAACCCTCACGTCATTGAGAAACAATAACTTAATACCGTGTTGTCCTGGCACACATCATTCACTAGAATGGAATCGCCACAAAATAAACAACCAACCGAACAACCAGCCAGATGATAAAGATATCAAATTAGACGTGATTTCCTAATAAGTAAAGCTACTAAATTAAACAAGTTCAAACAGTCATCACTTTACAAACCGATTTAGATTAAAACAAATAGTTATTAGATTTTTACACCCTCTGCCTTTTGATGACTAAGACGAGAGGATCTCAAAAATATTTTTACTTAAAGTGGCATGAGCTGCCAAAATGTTGATATTTTGACTTAAAACAGAATGTTGAAATTAGCGACTATTTTTCTCAAGACGTACAATTCAGAAGTTGTTAGTGCTTCTAGACTTGAGAATGTACGATGAAGTATTGTTTTTAACTAGTTTTGCCTTAGAATGAATAAATGGTCGTCCCGGTTATTTGAATTTTGTTTACTTTTCGAACATTATTCTGGTTCGTATAGGCCACATACTGTATGGATTTACCTCATTCCAACGCTAATCATTTAGTTTTTCGATGGCCTTCAAAGCCTCTTACTGTCGTGACGATCAGAAATAATGCAAAAAGTGTGAATTTTGGCAGCTCATGCCACTTTAACTAATCGCCGTTCTAATAAAACTCCGATAGGAAGAGTTGTCAGGTTCTCGTCTACGGTCTAGTGGTTTCCTCCGGAGTCCCATTGTCTCCTCTACTTGACCCGTTAACTCCCCATTTAAGTGAAATAATCATGAGTGTGGCGTAAAACAACAAGCAATCAATACAATACGGCATCCAAGGCATTCTGTCCTCAGGGAATACTTTCAGTCACATATTAACCACTAGATCTCTATCAACAATTTACCATAAACATATTTTTTCAAGAACACAAACACCATTTACAATACCACAGTCCATGCAGTATAATGCGTTTTATGTCAATTAATTGTTTAGTCGTAAAAGCACTTAATGTGGGTAAATATGATTGCGAAGACAGGCTAAGCCAAATGTATATCAATTAGTTTGCACCGCACTATTTGGCATGTCTAAATGAGTGTGTTTATCTTTCATCTAATAAATCCTTAGGGATGGCTACATATTTTACCTCGAATTCGATCATTTTCCTCGTATATATATATATGTAATGCTGTCAGAGTTGACTCAGATCACTGAGCAAGGTAAGTGTTAATGTACAAGTTGATATGGAAGGAATACCTCCGAGAATAATCCGTCAGGGGGAGACAACTGATACGTTCGATAACAGTAATGAGGAAATGGATATACGGGACGCTAAGGATACGTCGCTGGAGGAGTGTATGAGTGAAGTTCCTTACCGTATATCCAGACCCCTTCTTATTACTATGAGTATATTCGGACTGTTACATCTGGACTGTAAGGGGATGAAGTGGGCCGTGTTTACCAAAATCTACTCCACTGCCATTCTGCTCTTATTGTGGGCTTTCTTTGTACGATTATTTTTTGTTTACCAGGGAGAATTAATGGGACCTCTTCTGTTTGCAAAAATTAGTATTCATGTTTGGTCCTTTCATGGCTCTGTTGCGTTTACAGCAATGTATGTAGCCTGCAGAAGGCGTAATATAATAGACTATATGAAGAAATGGACTAATCTTATGAAAACAAACCGTCAGCCACATCAGGCGTTCGAAAAATCACCAGATGAGGACTACATAAAGAAGATGAAGTTTCTCTTTTATCCAGCTTTAATGTTTTCTTGCTTGGTATTTCTGATAGCCTCTGTGTCGATGGGCTACCTTCAGTTTAAAACTTCCTTTGCAAACGTTATGTTGGCACCGGTGCCACTAAACCATAGCTTTGCATTTCCGTTGAAAGTTTTGACGTACGTCGTTTATGTTTATATGACGGCAACTTGGATCTTTTCGCTTGGGTTCTTTTTCTGTGTCATTGGGGTAATCTGTAAAGAGTTTCATTTCTTTAACGATGATTTACAGACAGCGGTTCAAGCCGACAAAATTGTCCACGTTCTTGGGAAGTATCGATCAAGACACCAAGACATTTGTCGACTAACTGACGAAGCTGACAACATATTAAGATGCTATATTGCTGGGAGTATATCATGCTGTCTAATAGCCGGAATGTTTGGCGTGTACAGCATGGTCAGATACATGGAACTGTACCTTGGGAACATCTTCGTCATGCTATCTAATGGGTTTTGGTTAGTGACTTGCCTGATCTATCTGTTGGGAGTTTCTGTTGGCGGGGGCTACCTTAATCATCTAGTAAGTTATCTTATTCTAGCACACGCAGCTTTTAGTTTTTTTGTCATTGAAATCTGAAAGGGATTTAAATAAACCATTCCGTTGAACAACGTCCTTGTGACACACTGTGTTTGGGTGTCGAGCTATTAATTTGATTGGATTGGATTTCTAGTCACCAATTTATAATAATAAAATATACATTTACACAATTAATTCCAATATTCCCGTGAATGAAGCCCCAGAGGGCTTGTTCTATCCGGTAATGCTTTGAGCTGCTTGACAAAGACATAGTGGGTATAAACAATTACTTAGCAATGTAATAATATAGTTAAAATGCTATCTAATGAATAGATGATTTGCCAATTACTTGCAGGAGACGTAATTTAACGACGTCACAATTGCTGCCCCAAGTAGGATGCGTCTGTTTTTAACATCAAATATTCGGTATTTCCCCACAGATATAAGAAATGAAAAGCTATATTGGGACACTTTATATCCGAATGAATCTAGAAATGCGAAAAAATCGAGGACGAAAAGTGATTTTGACCTAAAAAGGCATGAGCCAACATGACTGCAGGGCTTGTCCGGTGTAAGATTGATGCCGCGACGTCATTTCATTGTTGCGCGCAAAACTGGCAAATGGTCTATTAGATGTCCATTTAATTAACTTACAGGCTCACTCGTCCTTGAAGACAATCCATGATATTAAATTCCAGAAAGTCACGACCGAGTTTAGCCTTCAGGTGAGTCTTGTCTCTTCGAATTTCATTTTCATTTTTTTTTACCAAGTACTCAATTATCATGATCATTTTGTCAGTATTGCAAGGATAAATAGTAAAAAAAATCTAAAAATTGGATGTAATTTATTTGTTTTGAGGGATATTTAAGTAGAACCAGGACATAGAGTGGCATGAGCTGCCAAATAAATGAGTATTTTTGATGAGAAAATATTTAGCTAATTTTTCATCATGAAGTACATTATAAGCGATTTTCAGTGTTTCCAATCTTGGAGATTTTTATAAGCAACAAAAACGTTAAAACGTGCTAATACATCCTGGCTATTTGCAACGTCTACACGACCATGTTGCTACAGTTACAAAATTTAATTGGTTTATTGAAAGGCTAAGTAGTAAAACAAATCCCAAAAATGGATGTAATTTCATTATTGTGAGGGATATTTTAAGTAGAATCCAAGAGATACTAAAAGTGACACGAGCTGCCAAATATATTGACATTTTTTCTACGAAAATGTTTAGCTAATTGCTCTTCATTTCTTTCAAGAAGTACAAGCTTTTTATGTTTCCAATCTTTGAGATTTTTATAAGCAACAAAAACGCCAAAACGTACTCATACATCCCGGCTATTTGCAATGTCTCCGCTATTTTCACACTCTCCGTTTCGTACAAGTTAATGGTTGTGTCTATATATTTTTTTTTACTTTAACATCAATTCTTTAGTTTTTCCAAAAGCTCAACTTCTCTTGACAATCGGAATTTATTAAACAATACGAATATGGCAGCTCATGTCACTGTGACCCATGTTAAAGATAAAACGTTAAAGTGGCATGAGCTGCCAAAATTCGCATTTTTTTCATAACTTCTGGTCGTCACGACAGTAAGAGGCTTTGAAGGCTATCGAAAAACTAAGTGATTGGCGTTGGAATGAGAAAAATCCATACAGTATGTGGCCTGTATGAACCGAAAATGTGTTCAAAAGTTAACAAAATTTAAATAACCGGGACGACCATTCATTCATTCTAAACCAAAGTTGGTTCAAAGCAGTACTTTATCGTACATTTTCGAGACTAGAAGCATTAGAAAGCTTCTGAATTATACCTTGTGAGAAAAATAGCCAATAATTTCGGCATTCTGTTTTAACGTCAAAATATCAACATTTTGGCAGCTCATGCCCCTTTAAGAAAATCTAGATCGCTTCAGTTTCCTGTTGCTGAATTTTTACTATTTTTTTAAACAAATATACGAAAATACTGTCTATTATATATACTTTTATTCTGTTTGTTTAATATGATCTTGTAGATGTCGACGTTTTTGAACAAACTTACAGGAGAACCAATCGGTCTGACAGCAATGGATATGTTTGTTATCGATAAACCCACCATTTTAACTGTAAGTATGGTTTCCACGGTAAACAGAAGTCGATATATTTATCATATTTATCTACAAAATTTATCTACAAAACGTACGAGATACCCCTCACTTTCAGCCATATAAGACATACAGTAACAGATGAAAGAAACATTTTTGGAATTACATCTGTTTGATAGAATGTTTTGGAATGATATCTTGATAAACACAGGGATGTGGCCCTGAAATGCATTAAAAGTTGTAAATCCAACTATACATGTAGAAAATTCTACTGACTAAGGCCAAGCTCCTGTCAGTCGTCAACCTAATGAAATATCATAGGTTTACTTTATTAAAACAATTTATGATGGGGTATAACGGTCTAAATGATATACCTCTTTTTAACACAATTAGAAACTTGTCTCCGTGGTTATTTTAGACAAGAAGATTTTCCCTGTGCCCGTGTGTTTGAGTGTCCATAAATATATCTTTCAACCATTTTTAATTAATATCTTTCAACCTCCTTTTCAATTGGTATCTGTCAACCATTTTCCATTGGTATCTTTCAAACATTCTTAAATTTGCATCTTTAAACCATTTTTAAATTGTATTTCTAAACGATTTTTCAATTGGTATCTTTCTACCATTTTTAAATTCGTATCTTTCAACCATTTTTCAATTGGCATCTTTCTACGATTTTTCAATTGATATCTTTCAACCATTCTAAATTGGCATATTTCAAACATTATTCAATTGGCATATTTCAAACATTATTCAATTGGCATATTTCAAACATTTTTCAATTGGCATCTTTCAACCTTTTTTCAATTGGTAACTTTTAAAAAATTTTCAAATGTTACCTTTCAACCATCCTGCATTGGTCGACAAGATGAAAAGAAAGCCAGGACTATTTCATATTTTAACGGTCCAACTGATGAATTGTTTGGATTAAACATCGAACGTTCTAACTAAATATCCTCTGGCATGGCGATTGCCACAAATTTGCATGGCACATAAGTGGATGTTAATCTTTGTTGGTGTCGTTTTTACCATTACAGATTGGAGGCGTTTTTCTTACGTACTTCGTGGTTCTCGTCCAGTTCCAAGAGCCGGATACTTTAGTCGCCTCAACCTTCTTGAACTCTTCAGCAGTTGAAAATACATAAAGATGGATGCTTACTAAGTGAATTAAACAGTGCAGTTAATTTTGAAAGCACACAGTACGAAGTTACTATCTGAACCGCAGACATGGGCCGTATATGTAACTTATTATTGCCAAAATCATGGGTTTTAGTTTACAACAACTTATGATTGGTCATAAAGGTTTAGATGTTATACCTCGTTTTAACACAATTAGAAACTTGTCTCCATGGTTATTTTAGACAAGAAGATGCCCAATACAGTTTACTGACAAAATAAAATCTGCATCAATGTCATGAAGTTGTGAAATAAACCCTGCTGAATCATCATTTTGACGTGTATACACTGATTATTTAGGTCCGTTCACGCACACACTGGTGATTTTTTTAGTTTTACTGTGATGCGATGTGATGATTGAAATTAATAAAACAAAACGAATGGATGGATGGGTCCGAACGTGACAAATAGTAATAGTGTACATATTATATTTGCACATTTTCATAGCACTGATTAAAATGTTTTTGAGCTGCAGATTTATCTGATTTCTATATCAACTGCATTGTTTTCACCGTTGGTAGGTGACCATATGTGTTTCCTCCACATGACGATATATTCACGAAATTATTGACACCTTAAGTGTTAAATTTTGAAAACAGCAATAGCGAATCATACGAATTAACACAATGAATGGAAAAAACTGATTGGTTAATATTTTACGCGCCACCCAAGACTATTTCGCTGACATGGAAACCAGACTTTTAGCTTGGAGGAAACTCCCGACCAAGTACCTGTCAACATACTACGATCAAGTGAAAAATCCACTAAATTTTTTATTTTTATTTTGTTTTGGTCTGAATGGGATTCAAGCCTTCGCCTCCTCAATAGAAAGCCTGTATCGGAGAGGGGAAATCACTCTAACCGACTGAGTGACAGAGGACCAGGACCAAGTTGAAAATGGAAATTGTCACTGGACTTCTATTGTTCAAATCGAGGCTAAGATTTCAGAAGTGTGGTACAATTACAGCTAGAACCGTTGGCACCATCAGACTGTTGGAATTGAATCAACACAATGAAATACGTGATAAACGCTCCCGAGATCTGAAAATAAAAGAAGAACCATACTTAATTGATTAGCAAATGATTTCAAGTATTAAACAGACAATGTAGATTCTCGCACCATGGGGATCGGGATGTGCCACGAGTCCATCAACGTCCATCAACTTCACCCCTGATCCAAGGGGGTGCGAGACTCTCGCCATCCAGGTATTTGCAATATGTTCAGTGATTGTGAATAATATGTAAGATATATGTGTTCGAAAGGATAACATGTCATCAAGCTTCAAGCTTTTACGAGTGTTGTCTCTGAGAAAAATAAGACATTTGAATATTTGAAAGAACAACGTCAACATGGCGGACTCATGGACAGCAAGTGTTTTAGAGTCAAATTCTCAACAAACTATGATGTATGTTATAAGTTATACCAGTGTGCTGCGTGGGTATACGGCCTGATATTTCGTTGAGAAGATCGGGCGAGTGAAAATGTTGATCTTTGAGATTTATCACAATGAAGAGCATACCACGCAAATTCGAACATTTATATGCGAAATCTGTACTACATAAAGACGTCGACTGCATATGACAGAGCGTCTAATACACTGTTTCACGATAAGCCGATCTTCGCGCGGTAACACTTTTTTGGCAAGATTTGCCTGCCTTGAAAAGTCTGCTTCAGCAGTGATGTTTTTGATGCGACAGTAGACACAATGTGTTTTCTGGAATTACATTAACCCGTGATCAGCGAAACGTTTTCGCTCGGCCGACGCCATGTTTGTTTACGTATTTTTGTTTGTAAACAGCAGACGGCATATCTCAGTTTCCGTGTACCTACGGAGTTAAGGACTCACGCGCTGGTCGTTTTGATGATTGCTGTCACCTGCGCGTGATTGCTTGACTCCGTAGGTACACGGAAAAAATGTACCACGCCGAGAGAGCAAATGCGGCAAGTTATCCGAGGCCAACTGACCAATCAGAGGCCTAGAATTTTCTCTGAATTGGGATAAAGTTTTGTATTCTACATTACAATGATTATACATATACATAGAGAACAGTCTCGATTCAAATCGATTTTCAAATCGATTACTCGAAAAGTATATCAACATTTAGACGTAGACATTATAGTAACTGGTTACATACCGTTAGAATAGTGGGTTTGTCGATAACAAACATGCCCATTGCAGACAAACCGATGGATTCCCCAGTCAGTTTGGCCACAAACATTGTCATCTGAATAATAGAATGACAACGAATAATTAATTAGACCAATATTTGTCTACCGTGTATCAGTATATATCTTCTAATATCTTGTAAAAGATTCCTCGAATCATTTAGGAAACCCGATATTTCGTATTGTGTGTTTTGCTAAGTACAGCCAGGCATTGGTCAAATCAAGGCTAGTAACATATAAACTAACACTATATAGAGCTTATAAATTAACACCCGAAAACATTTCCCATCTGTCAAAACATGGCATTCTGGTCATTTTACCTTATTTTAATAACAGAAGTTAAATAAATAGATGTCACTTATTTTTAATGATTTTGTCTGTTTTGTTTATTGTTTCTTGATGAGATAACTCACTTGTAAGGCAACGTCAGACGGCGTCTTCTCTATATGAATATCATGGAGGGTCCTTAACGGTAAATGGGCCTGTATAAAATAAAACAAATATCTCGCAAAAGCCAATACTCCCATACTGATAACATTTACAAAGAAAAGTAATCGTATATACTAGTTTAGGACCATACCCCCTATTATTAAACTGATTTAGGAGATTGGCAAAATCGTATTTTGAAAAAATTCAATTTCTGGATCAAAACTTACGGAAAAAAATGTGTTTTCTGCTACCTCTCCAGAAATTAATTATGTCAGGTCATTGTCTTGACATAATTGTTAAAACCCGACGTGTGTACTCTCAGTGTTGTGACGTCATACACCACCCACATTGTGTCACTACATCGTCCAATCTAAAATAGAGATTGATCCTACTGCCATTCGTTGAGATATCAACTCTAAAACGATTGAGTGACATGTTTTAACTCAAAGGGAGACCACTGCTGTCCACGTCCTTAAAATTGTAAACAACGACACGTGACACTGATAGTTGACTCGGTTGTGTAGAGAGATATTCGATATAATTCTGGTAGGTAACGTTTAAGCCGCCGACAACCTGTTTTGTTATATTGATTGCTACTCTCCTAATACATATAATATACCTTGAAATACCTTGAAGTCCATATCATATTTAGCCTTGACATCCATGGGCCCTGCCATCTTGTTTTAGAATGTATTTAAGAGCTAATGTAGTGCCGAATATATTTTTGATTTTTAACAAGTATTTCTGCCCTAAGAACCTGCAATGCAGCATATTATAATAGGGTTACATGTTTGCGAACAGAATAGAACAGATAAATAAATAGTATATAGATTAAAAATTCTCAGTAGATTTCTTGCAGTTAACTATGCGCAAAATGGAGTGCGACGGCTCTCGAGCCATGTCTCGAGTTGAAGATCTCGTAGAATGGCACGAGATCTCGATTGTACATCGTCATGGTTGGATAAAATGACGACGAAATCGTTGAAAAGTCAAGAATGGCGTCAAATAAGAAAATACATTTCCGTTGACGCCCAGGAATCTTTTTTAACAGAATGGTTTTGAAATATTGAAAGGATAATTAACAAGTTAAAGACAATACCTTCTATTTTTAATCAATTTGTTGAAGAACATATACTGCACGAACGCGAACAAAGAGAAAATGAGATTTCTGGAGCAAAACATTCCAGGCTTTCCTTATCTCACTACAATCTATATACAGATATCAATTAGCTTAACCTTATGACATAACGTTTGGTATGTACATTATAATTGATGTGACGCCATGAATCATACACGATCGACATTGGGTCAGGGCGTCTTCATGATTGGCTTAAATGACGATAAAGGCGCCAAATATTAAGTATGACGTCAAATACGAAGATACCTTCGTTTGGTGAAGGGAGATATGCATATTTTCAATCGCTTTTTCATTGACGCCCAGGAAACCTACAGGGAACTTCTTTTTTCAACATAAAACTAATAAAATGCTTAAAGTGACATGAGCTGTCAAAATTCGGATTTTTTTTATAAATTCTGATTGTCAAAAGAAGTTCAACGTATGAAGTACCTTAAAAAACTAAAGGATTAACGTTGAAAGAAAAAATATTGGTACAGTCAGTACCCTGTACGAGCCAAATATATGTGCTAATAACGGACAAAATTCAAATAGCCGGGATGTATGAGTTCATTTTTGGGACTTTTGCTACTCATAAAACCACCTTAACGTATATCCTCAAGATTGGTATCATCTGAAAGTTGTTATTTTCACAACATTTTGCAAATTAAGTTTCAACGAAATTTTCCTTATATTTGGCAGCTCATGCCACTTTAATTTGTACATTTTATTCATAAATCACAATTATATATTCAAAAAGAACTAGTCATTAATCCTTTAAGGTAATATAGCCTATTACATTTTGCTAAGAGTTTGAAAATGCCATTAACTTACCACGTGGTTAAGAAGACCTCCTCCAACAGAAACAAAGACGATATACAGAATACAGGATGGTAGCCAGAAACAGGAGGCAAAAGTCAGAAAAGGTTCCGATTGTGAGCTAAAATTCCAAGTGATGTCATAAAGGACAAACATGGCGAGAACTGTACACTCAACAATGCTCACTGCATTGAAAACATGTAATATGCTATCTGCATGGTCCAAAAGGTGGCAGATGTCCTGGTGTCTTCTTCGAAAGTGTTCAACGTGTTTATTTATCTTACAATCTCTTACAGACTTGTCAAAGTCGTTATTTAAAATCTGGAATTCCTTGTAGAGAGTTCCAATTATGGTGAAGAAGAATGCCAACGTAAAGCACCACGCAGCACTCATATATATGTACGATATGTACATGATGCATTTCAAAATCAATCCATATATACTGGAAACAGGGACAATGTCGATTACAAAGTCCGCTGAATTGGTTCCGAAGAGCATATAGGCGACTATTACGGAAACCACTAAAAGTGTAATCCAAGCTAATGTTAGGAGAATCTTCAACCAAATTCGCGTCTGCTTACCCAGTCTTTGACAAAGCTGGTTTTCAGATATCTCATCACCATTTTGATTTCTGTGAAAAACTTCTGATAATTTTGTAATAAACTCATGGAGCCCATTTTTCTTCCAGCATGACATCTGGGTTGTTGTCATAGCTACAGCGCATTGAAATGACCAAAGATTGAAGGTGACAACTCTGAATAAAGATGTGTTGAATCCCGTTACGCCCTTGTACAAAGTGAGAGTTTTTAGGAAATGCATCCAAGTCATCAGTAAGACAAACAAGGAGTAAACTTTCGTCACTTTACATAAACGGGAATTACCGCACTTAACGAATAAAAGTCCAAAAAGTGTCATCGAAATTAGTAGAGGTTTAACGAACAGAAATATTGTGTCTTTCTGGTTGGATTTCTGGACAGAAATCTTTGATTTAGAATCCGCCATTTTGTCCTGACCAACCTGAGAGATGACAACAGTGGTGTTTCAAAATATTAGTTGTAAAAACCTTCGACGTCTGGTTTATTAACTCTGTTAAAGACAATGTAGCTGTTAAGTCGAGAAAGCTTTTAGGACATATTGTACTTGGTCAAAAGGTAAATATTTACACGAATCGTTTTATTTGCCTTTAATTACATTACATTCGTGTCCACGCAGGACAATTTGGCAGAAGACACCAAAGTTGTTAGTAACTGGAGTAATTCGAAATCAGTTGATAGGTTTCGTGTATGTAGGAATAGATCCAAGTTAATGGTATCTGTAAACAGTTTGTATTGATAGCTTTAGAGTATTTTCCCACACACACTAATTTCAATAGTATTGTCAGTATTGACCTTTCCTGACTTTATTTGTATATACTAATGCTTGAGAGTACAATGATTGTGAATGAAATCGTGTGAATCGAAACCAATTGTTCAAGTTACATATAGCTTCAATTTTCATTGGACATACTTTTATGAGTGTTTGCCCTACTGGACTGACATATAGGCGCAACCTTCACAATCGCCGTGGAAAACCTCGTAAGGCCAAGTCAGTTTTTAACATCCCCTCTGAGTAGGTTCTCGAACTTTGCCGGCCAATGCGTACATGGGTACGTTTGAACTGCTACATAAGATGAAGTAACTTGTGTTTGGAATATCGAAGCAATTTGATTGGTCAATGCATGTATTAATATGAAAATAGAACTGTCTCTCTTTTATGCGAATTTCTAACAATATGTTGTATTTTCCCAAAAATCTGACCAAGTTCCATGTCTTCACTGTGTGATTCATTGGCATGCTACAGGTCTGTCCAGCAAATCGCATCAGCGAGAAAGAAATTTTACAGATCAATATAACTCAGTTCATGAAGTAGGCTACTCTTTCTGCGGCATATATATCCTATAACAGTGGTAATTTCAATCCAAGTTTTATCAGCAGCTCATTAAAACCCCGAGACAAATCTCTCTTCTTTGTTGTTAATTGGTATTATAATAAGTGTTATCAAAATTTATTTTAGCTTTCGGAGCCTTTGACTAATTTGCTGAAAAAATACTTAAAATTAACTTTATTAGTCTGATGAATTCAAAAGCATTAAACGTATCTATTGTAGCCTTTCAACGTAGTGGCGTTACGGTCCCGCGCGTCTGTCCGGTTTCGTGTCTGAACTAAAATCCCCATTGTTTTTAGGTAATGTTCTAATCCTATATTTATGGACGAAAGCGAGTCGTGATGCCAAGTTGCTTTGTTACTTTTTTTCGATAGCCGTGGTAATATTCATGTGACAGCCAGTTGATTTAAAGGTAAAGTGTTTCAGGTTTTCGCTGTTTAATACATGGATGACAATGTGTCAGCACTAATGCTAATATCTCTGTTATCATACATATTTTTGGCTCTGTCACTTCTGTTCACTTCTTTGTATAATGTTTGTCTGTGAATACAATGTTGTTTAAAATCAATTTAAATTTGCTGGTCTTTTACTGACTCCATATTTTTTTCTTCTCCTCATACCTCTTTTATATAATCTTCCTGTGGATAGTTTAAATGATCTCTATTTTTGGTCTTATGTTACTTCAATATTTAATTTTGTTTCTCCTCGCACACTTTGATACCATTTTCCCATGCAATAATTAAAATTATCTCTTTTTCCCCTTTTTTTCAATGCCGGAATCTCGATGATGCTTATATACTGAACCGAAAAAAAGTCACTCCTTTTTGCATATTAATAATCAGTGTATTTCAAATAGATGTAAACAACACACTTATCAACGGAATGATTCCAAATTTGACACGACCAATCATCATCATTGGCATACAAATCTTAGAGAATTTCAAGTGAAAGTGAGGACAGGTGGCGCCACAGTGCGGATCTGGAAGTCAAAAATGTGTATGGCCACCATGGGCGTTGATTACAGCTTTGCATCGTCTGAACATTGAGTGGATGAGACGGTTGATAAAGATGATAGGAACTTGGGCCCAAACTCTGTGATATGCCTGAGTGGGTTCAGCTGCAGTTGTCGGCCTTGGTCGCACGAGATTGAGCCTCCTCTGAATCGCGTCCCACAAGTGTTCTATCGGATTTAAGTATTGACTGAGAGCAGGCCCTTAAAGAGTCTGTGTGTTGTTTTGATGGTAGAAGTCTCTCCCTGCTCTGTCAGTATGGGCTCGTACGTTGTCCTGCTGGAAGACATGATTTCAATGACGCGCAAAATGGGGCGCGGCGAAGGGTCTCAGCGCCTGATCGATGTAGCGGGCACCTGTTACACCATTTCCGTTACCAGGACCAAAATTCTGGAACACCATTTTTGATTCAGTGCTATAGCACCCCATACCATAATGCTGGGACCTCCCCACGCGTCTCTTTCCAAAACACATCTGCAAAACGCTCCCCTCGTCTACGCCACACTCTCATTCACCCATCAACGGTCGAGATGCAATCGGAGAAGACTACGGTTCTCCACTCCCGGTGACGCCAATTCTAATTCTGTGTGGACCATTGCAGACGAGCGCGGCGATGTCGAGCAGTGAGGATCGGACCCCTGTAAGGCCTGTGACATCTGACATTTGGCGATTGCCAATGGTTGTCCTTGCAGTTTCCGTAGCTGTAGCAAAGCGGTTTTGCAGGTGTTGACGGACAATCTGCCAATCTTGCCTCAACGTTGTTACGGGCGGTGTTACAGTACGAGGACGGTCTGCTGTGCTTCCAGTGGCTTGAACCCGTTGCTGCAGGCGGTATATTGTTTGGACATGAACATTGAAGTGGTTTGCCACAGCTCTTGCAGTCTGGCTAGCATGAAGCCTTCCCAAGGCTTGGCCTCTCTGCTCTCGTGACAGTCATGGCATGTCCCTACTGTCAAACTTTGAATGACTCGGTGCATGCTCGGTGGCTTTTTATAGGGTTGACACCTCGCAACACACGTGCATTGTGACCTTCATGCCAAACGAACCGATAAAAGCACCCCATCATTACTTTAGTAACTGTGATTTGATGACCTGTTTTGCATATTAGTAACATGATCAGAAACCAAACTTTCCTGACCACTGGCTTCAAACCAGGTCTAGCAAGGATATCAAAAGAGAAAAAATATTGAAAATTATGATAATGTATGCATTTAGCAACATTTGAATATGGGTGACGTTTCTTTTGCGGTTCAGTATATATTCACCGTACGATGTTGATCTAAATTGCCTTGTTATATATTGATAATGAGTTGATGTAATTCTTCTTCGCTTTTTAAGTACTTCTTCGCCTCGGAAATTCTTCTTCACCTTTTAATTACTTCTTTGTCTCGGATTGTTTTCTTTATTTAGTTATGAATAGAGTAACCATATTGAAGGACGATTTTTGTAACAAGAAAAAATCCATAAGCGAACTTGCCCGAGTGATGTTAGTGCAGAGGGGATATCTATAAACCTCCATTTAGTATTATGTAGAAATAAACAGAGATACGCAAATTTGGGACTCGTTTATTCATATCACGACTGAGTGATGTTTGCACAAAGTGAGGTATCTACAACATTTTCTTTTTAGAAAAACTTTGGACTCGTATAATTACATCATGCTGATGTTTGCGCAGAGTGGAATGTCTACAACATTTCCGTCGGGTGTCTGAAACTGTAGCAAGACGATGAAATACGTCAAGAAGGCACCGCATACCTGAAAAGACAACAGTTTTAGCGGTCGGAGACAATATATATATAACTATTATTTTAAGGTAGAGAACAGCAGATTAATATACACTGGATGGTGTGATTAAAATAAGACCACGGAAATCCGATAACTATACAGGTAGTTCATGTAAGACGACGTGAAATGTGATAGTGATATTTAACATATTACCAAATGATATATCAACAAAAGGTGATGGACATACAAAGTTATTAAAATCCCGTATATAACGTGAATTTCTGCTTACATTAAATATTAGCCGATAATTCATAATTAATAAAGTTGAGCTGCCAAAATGTTGATATTTTGACGTTGATACAGAATGTTGAAATTATCGGCTATTTTTCCAAAGACGTATAATTCAAAGACTTTTTAGTGCGCCTAATCTCGAGAATGTACGTTAAAGTATTGTTTTGAACTAACTTTTGCTTTATAGAATGAATGAATGGTCGTCCCGGTTATTTAAATTTTGTTTACTTTTCGAACACTGTTCCGGTTCGTAAAGGCCACATACTGTATGGATTTTCCACATTCCAACGCCAATCATTTAGTTTTTCGATGGCCTGTAAAGCCTCTTACTGTCGTGACGATCAGAAATTATGAAAAAAGTGTGAATTTCGGCAGCTCATGCCACTTTAATATCTGTAGATGTAGGACTTCGGCAAAAAAACAAAAACTCGTATGTTTCAGTTTAATTATTTTTTCATACCGTCAATATTGTAGGTTTGTCGATAACAAACATGCCCATGGCCGTGACCCCTATCGGTTCTGCTGTTAGTTTGTTAAGAAACATCATCATCTGAAACAAGAAAGGTTAAATGTATTAGTATTAAAGGATTTATGAGCAGGACTTTTAAGCTGATGTGTGCTTGTATATGAACTAAATGTATATTTGAAAAACATAAGTTGAAACGAAACAAGCTGATCGTGTTAGTTCTCTGGAAGCCAATAAAGGAGTGTGGAGGAAATATGCATATTTTCCGTAATGCTCGTAACAACTCGGCATACTCGTCAAAAGTGACGTCATGCACGACCTTCGATGTGTACAAAAAATCTAAACAGAGAAGATAATCTACGCATGCGAGACTTAGTTCTGAAGCGAAGGGGAGGTAAGCATGTGTGCACGATTTGTGTACAAACTGCGAAGATGAGGCACTGACACAGTAGAGACTGTGTATACGTCAGGGTACGTACACAACGAAGGTCGTTTTTGATGTCATAACTTTTGTATCTATCGTATGGGGGGTAAATGTAGCATTGTATTTTGGATGTGCTGGGCCCGATATTTATTTATTTATTTTGGTCAGACTTGTAAAGTACATGTTCAACTACACACTTAACGCAAATTGACAACTATATTTAGTATCAGGTGCGGAGGTTATAAAGACGTGCCGTACTCAACTCAGAATCCATGCTCAACTCTCCTTGAGCATACTCCCAGAAGTTTGGATATTATATAACAAACGTGCTCAACTGAGTATAAAAACAAAGGCAATTTCAGCCTGGCTGACAAGAATTATTAGAGCTTTTATAGGAACGGAGGTAAAAATAAGGGTTTGTCTGGGTGCAAATGTGGGTGCAGTTTGGCCAATCAAAAATTAATTAGTAAAATTAACGGTTTATCATTCCAAAATTAGTGGAAATAAACTATGCAACTACTATTTGTCATGAGACCTAATTATTGATAGCAAACGTACTTAGAGGGCTAGTTTACGTTAAGCCTAACTTGGAGCTAGGTCGATATCTTGCTCAGAATTTCATACTGTTTAAGTCTTTGACTTTAAGTTGAGCACAGAATCGTGCTCAAGCAAGTTTTATAATCCCGTTTCCAGGTCGTATCACACTTAAGATATATCTATTGAAAAGTCACAAGATGACAAAGAGATTTGGACCTAATTACCATCGTTTGACAAGCAGTATTTAGCAAGATGTCATAAAAGCCTTTATTAAATTTTGTACTATTATTTATGTTAAGCCGAATTGGACGAAACAGTTAGTTTACACAATACCTCTAATCCGTTCGGTTGTTCAGGCGATGTTTTTGACAAACAAATAAAATGTAGAATCTTCAAAGGAGAATGGGCCTAAGAAAAAAAAAAAGAAAAATCTATATTAAATTAAGACATTTTTAGAAATAATTTGGTAAATGAGTCAATGTCTTCGCCGGTGTCATTTTGGTTTTGGAATGCAAATACGATACGTCCAAAACTTTGTTCACATTGCCTTGTTCTTTGTCTAAGCTTTTCCGTCCTCCACCACCAGGATCGCTGTTCACGAGTGTTACAAAATGGTGGCATAAATGATGCAATCAGTCGGAACACCCTTCGGCTATCTTCGCTGAGTAACAAAAGGCAGGTTAAAGTGAAATAAGCTTCTAAATGTTGGAAATTTGAATTTCCCATGAATTTTGATTGTCATCAAATAGTAAGCTAAATCATTCAAAACGTATAATAGAAAATAATAATTAAAAATACCATTGAGTAACAAAATAGTGTTTTGCTCAATTAAGAAAACTAGCACACAATTTTAATTTCAGTTCTGAAAACCAAAACATCCTCTATTTAACTACTTTATATGTAAGAAATATATTACTTTACCAGATGATTTAGAAATCCAAAACCAACGGAGATGACAGCCAGGTTTAGAAAACAAATGATAAGCCAGAAGATGTGGTTTGCAAAAAACACAAGGTTCGTCTCTTCCGGAGAAAACCTCACCAAACTAAACAAGCCTAGCATTCCGATCACTAAGTTAACCAGGAAACTGACGGCATTAAAGCCGCACATAACGCCATCAGCGATTTCGACTTGTAGACAAATATTCATGTGACGTTGTCGAAAGCATTCGAGATTAGTTATATGGCCATCATCATGGTGTATGGCGTTTCTTAAATCATTTGTAAGTGTGCGAAATTCGTGAGACAGTGATCGTGCTATGTGAGAGAAAAAACAGAGACTAAACGTCCACGAGGCGGCCATATAAACGTAACACATATAATGAAAACATCTCAGCACAATGTCAAATCTGTGGCCCGGTTGCATGGGTAGTAATTGGAAATCTGTTAGACGCAAATGTAATTGGATATATCCCAGTAAACAACATGCTGTAATAAATGTCAATAAACCTAAAATAAAGTTTATGTAAAATTGAATCTTCAAGGTCCGTATGTATCGCTTTTCTTGTTTGTCATTGGTTGCTGATAGACCTGCTATATTGACAGACGACCTGGACCATTGGTTAAAACTCGACAACACGACGTTCTCCGGAGTACACGCCCTGACGGTTGACGTCCCTGCTGTTGCACACAAGAAACACCAGGCATGTATTATCAGTTTTATCGCCGTGTCCTTAAGAGTGCTCTTCTCAGTGTACATGCAAAACAAACGTAGGAACATGGCCCACATGACACAGAGAACAAACGATGAGTAGAGTTTGGATAGGATAGTAAAAGCACGATTCTTGAAACGCCGATGTAAAAGACCGAACGCCAGCATTACACCAAACAATGGTCGAGCTATTCGAAAATGAACATTCTTAGCTGTGTCCAATTTCTTATCTGTGTCGGATGTTGCCGAACATTCTAATGCCATTGTTGAACAAAATTCATGAAGCGTGAAACATGAGACGTGAATACAAAAGTATACTAATTACAAGCTGCTTGCAGGCGTTAAATTTCCATCTGCCCAAGTTGCATGAATACCGCGAGTGTGCATCAATCTCAATAGTTTGTTAAACATTGTTTCTCTATCAAGTCTACCACACATTTACTTAACCTGAGGCCAATCGTTCACTGTTGTATCAGAAGTTCTAATTTCCATTACGCGACAATAAAGGTTCTCGATAGGGATAACAATATTGCGTACATATAAATATTGATAACAGCCTAGTTGGGAATACAAATATTAGCACTGGCATTGCACAACACTCGTTGACAAGAGTCAAAGAGCAATTAGCCGGTGAACGATATCAGCCGGCCATCGAATGCTTAACTTCCCTTGTAAGTACAGTATACAGGCAGCAGGTCACAGTTTCATTTTCCTTCATTTCTTATTTGCGGTAATGTTAATGTCTGCTCTCACAGCACCTTCCCTAACTTTCGTTGAACCAAATCCGTCGGTGGGGGCATTGAACAGTATTTTAAGCACAATTTTTTATAGGTTGAAGGTAGAAATTTTAAACTACGACCAGAAAATGCGGGTAGGGGTCACTTTGCACATACTCCGCCGCAATAAAAACAAACCAAAGCACGCCTAACTACCAGATCTCCATCCACCTGAAATGGTCCCATTCCACTTCTAAAAAAAAATGCAGGGGGCCAGGAAAAAATAAGTAAAAAAACACACAAAAATATCTGGAACTTCTTTCGTCCCTAGGAAGTCAGAAACTGTGACCTGTAGTAAGTCAGAAACTGTGACCTGTATCCAGATAGGTAGTGAGCTCAACTGATGCATGACTGAAAATCGTAGTTACTTATTTCTACAGTTACAGGGACATGATCTGCTTAATATAGGGACACTTCAAACATAATTAGCTAATTGTTTGCCGTGTTTGTTAAACAAATTTGTTACTCGTTAATGCTATATAGGCGTAATATTTTTTTCTGATCCCTGATCAACATCTGACAATTAAGCTAGAATCATTATAGATCGTTTTAACCGTTTGAATTTTGAATAGGAATATTTTCAAAAGTAATTAGCAGAATTGTTTAGCAAATCCAGTTAAAGCAGAATTGTTTAACACATGCAGGTGAAACAGACGTGTTTAACAAATCCGGCTAGAACAGAAGCGTTCGCAAATCTGGCTTAAACAGAAGTTTTAGCAAAATCGGTTAGACAGAGGTGTTTAACCAATTTGGCTAAAACAGGCGTGTTAAGCATATCCGGCTAACGTATAAGTGTTTAACAAATCCCGCTAAAACAGAAGTGCTTGACCAATCTGACTAAAACATGAGCCTTTCGCAAATCGAGAAGTGTTTAACAAATCCGGCTGAAGCAGAAGTGTTTAACAAATCCGGATGAAAACCGAGGTGTTTAACAAATCCGACTAATTCAGAGGTGTTTAACAAATCCGTCGAAAACAGAAGTGTTTAACAAATCCGGCTAATTCAGAGGCGTTTTGCACATCCGGTTACGTCAGAAGTGTTTAAACATTCCGGCTAAAACTGAAAAGGTAAACTATAGAATTTGAGCAGAAAATCCCCAGCATCGCTGCATAAATGTAACACTTCAATTAATAAGGATTCTGATGCATTGGTTGAAAACACGCCCTCAGTGGTCTAACATTCACTTCCTGACGTATGCGCCCTAGAGCCCAAATCACACCGTCTTTAGAAATGCGTGAACAGACAGATAGTTTTGTTTTAAAGACACGCATGTGCTCTTTCGGTTGTTTCAAAATGGTTGCATTCCATCGATCTCATATATTTGTCCCCGAACGTTTTGGATAAAAAATTTAAGTAGAGTTCATGCTTTAAAAATCAAAACCAAATTGTAAGAAGATGTGTAAATAAAGTGGCATCATCAACCGGGGGATGTATAGTCTCTTATACAGAAAAACCTTAAACACCCAGGACTTCCGGAGAGACTCAAATCAGACCAACGTCACTTGATAGACGGCCCACGTGAATGAACCTAGACAGAAATGACAAAGCGGAAGTTAGGAAAATCATACTGTACACAGCCACCAAAAAACATTTGATAACCGGACAAGGTTGGAAAAAAATTGGGTTTTAACCCATACTATCCGATTGCAGTGGTAAATATTCTATGCTTTGTTCATTCGTTCAGAAATTTGCGCCACTGTTTAATTCGGAGGGAAAACAAAACATCAATTCTCAATATGCAAGTAATATTTGCTGTGAAGACCAAAGAAAAAATGCAAAATCCGGCACACCTTAGATTTCTCGCAGGGTTGCATCCCAATACAAGTCCATCTCTCATCCCCATCCCAATAAACCTGACAACGCTGCAACGTAAGTGAAAGAATGTTTATTGTCACGTTGAACGGCAAACAAGACACGAATTAATAAATATCATTTGCTTCAGAAAGAGATTAAAGGATGAAGGAAACAAAAATCATTGGGTAGCTGGCGTTCTCGGAAAGAACAGGTCAGAATGATGATAAAAGAAAGCAACTTCATCCAGACAGCTGGTGTTGTCTGAAGGACACAGATTAGAGGATAAAGGAAATAAACATCAGACGGACAGCTGGTGTTCTCTGAAGGACACAGATTAGAGGATGGAGGAAATAAACATCAGACGGACAACTGGTGTTCTCTGAAGGTCACAGATTAGAAGATGAAGAAAATAAACATCAGGCGGACAACTGGTGTTCTCTGCTAGACACAGATTAGAGGATGGAGGAAATAAACATCAGACGGACAACTGGTGTTTTCTAAAGGACACAGATTAGAGGATAAAGGAAATAAACATCAGACGGACAGCTGGTGTTCTCTGAAGGACACAGATTAGAGGATGAAGGAAATAAACATCAGACGGACAGCTGGTGTTCTCTGAAGGACACAGATTAGAGGATGAAGGAAATAAACATCAGACGGACAGCTGGTGTTCTCTGAAGGACACAGATTAGAGGATGTAGGAAATAAACATCAGGCGGACAACTGGTGTTCTCTGAAGGACACAGATTAGAGGATGAAGGAAATAAACATCAGGCGGACAACTGGTTTTCTCTGAAGGACACAGATTAGAGGATGAAGGAAATAAACATCAGACGGACAGCTGGTGTTCTCTGAAGGACACAGATTAGATGATAGAGGAAATAAACATCAGACGGACAACTGGTGTTCTCTGAAGGACACAGATTAGAGGATGAAGAAAATAAACATCAGACGGACAGCTGGTGTCCCCTGAAGGACACATATTAGAGGATGAAGGAAATAAACATCAGACGGACAACTGGTGTTCTCTGAAGGACACAGAGTAGAGGATGAAGGAAATAAACATCAGGCGGACAACTGGTGTTCTCTGAAGGACACAGAGTAGAGGATGAAGGAAATAAACATCAGACGGACAACTGGTGTTCTCTGAAGGACACAGATTAGAGGATGAAGGAAATAAACATCAGGCGGACAGCTAGCATTGCCTGAAGGACACAGAGTAGAGGATGAAGGAAATAAACATCAGGCGGACAGCTAGCATTGCCTGAAGGACACAGAGTAGAGGATGAAGGAAATAAACATCAGACGGACAACTGGTGTTCTCTGAAGGACACAGATTAGAGGATGTAGGAAATAAACATCAGGCGGACAACTGGTGTTCTCTGAAGGACACAGATTAGAGGATGAAGGAAATAAACATCAGACGGACAACTGGTGTTCTCTGAAGGACACAGATTAGAGGATGAAGGAAATAAACATCAGGCGGACAGCTAGCATTGCCTGAAGGACACAGATTAGAGGATGAAGGAAATAAACATCAGGCGGACAACTGGTGTTCTCTGAAGGACACAGATTAGAGGATGAAGGAAATAAACATCAGGCGGACAACTGGTGTTCTCTGAAGGACACAGATTTGAGGATGAAGGAAATAAACATCAGGCGGACAACTGGTGTTCTCTGAAGGACACAGATTAGAGGATGTAGGAAATAAACATCAGGCGGACAGCTGGTGTTCTCTGAAGGACACAGATTAGAGGATGAAGGAAATAAACATCAGGCGGACAACTGGTGATCTCTGAAGGACACAGATTAGAGGATGAAGGAAATAAACATCAGGCGGACAACTGGTGTTCTCTGAAGGACACAGATTAGAGGATGGAGGAAATAAACATCAGACGGACAGCTGGTGTTCTCTGAAGGACACAGATTAGAGGATGGAGGAAATAAACACCAGACGGACAACTGGTGTTCTCTGAAGGTCACAGATTAGAAGATGAAGAAAATAAACATCAGGCGGACAACTGGTGTTCTCTGCTAGACACAGATTAGAGGATGGAGGAAATAAACATCAGACGGACAACTGGTGTTTTCTAAAGGACACAGATTAGAGGATAAAGGAAATAAACATCAGACGGACAGCTGGTGTTCTCTGAAGGACACAGATTAGAGGATGAAGGAAATAAACATCAGACGGACAGCTGGTGTTCTCTGAAGGACACAGATTAGAGGATGTAGGAAATAAACATCAGGCGGACAACTGGTGTTCTCTGAAGGACACAGATTAGAGGATGAAGGAAATAAACATCAGGCGGACAACTGGTTTTCTCTGAAGGACACAGATTAGAGGATGAAGGAAATAAACATCAGACGGACAGCTGGTGTTCTCTGAAGGACACAGATTAGATGATAGAGGAAATAAACATCAGACGGACAACTGGTGTTCTCTGAAGGACACAGATTAGAGGATGAAGAAAATAAACATCAGACGGACAGCTGGTGTCCCCTGAAGGACACATATTAGAGGATGCAGGAAATAAACATCAGACGGACAACTGGTGTTCTCTGAAGGACACAGATTAGAGGATGAAGGAAATAAACATCAGGCGGACAACTGGTGTTCTCTGAAGGACACAGAGTAGAGGATGAAGGAAATAAACATCAGACGGACAACTGGTGTTCTCTGAAGGACACAGATTAGAGGATGAAGGAAATAAACATCAGGCGGACAGCTAGCATTGCCTGAAGGACACAGAGTAGAGGATGAAGGAAATAAACATCAGGCGGACAACTGGTGTTCTCTGAAGGACACAGATTAGAGGATGAAGGAAATAAACATCAGACGGACAACTGGTGTTCTCTGAAGGACACAGATTAGAGGATGAAGGAAATAAACATCAGGCGGACAGCTAGCTTTGCCTGAAGGACACAGATTAGAGGATGAAGGAAATAAACATCAGGCGGACAACTGGTGTTCTCTGAAGGACACAGATTAGAGGATGAAGGAAATAAACATCAGGCGGACAACTGGTGTTCTCTGAAGGACACAGATTTGAGGATGAAGGAAATAAACATCAGGCGGACAACTGGTGTTCTCTGAAGGACACAGATTAGAGGATGTAGGAAATAAACATCAGACGGACAGCTGGTGTTCTCTGAAGGACACAGATTAGAGGATGAAGGAAATAAACATCAGGCGGACAACTGGTGTTCTCTGAAGGACACAGATTAGAGGATGAAGGAAATAAACATCAGGCGGACAGCTGGTGTTCTCTGAAGGACACAGATTAGAGGATGTAGGAAATAAACATCAGACGGACAGCTGGTGTTCTCTGAAGGACACAGATTAGAGGATGAAGGAAATAAACATCAGGCGGACAACTGGTGTTCTCTGAAGGACACAGATTAGAGGATGAAGGAAATAAACATCAGGCGGACAACTGGTGTTCTCTGAAGGACACAGATTAGAGGATGAAGGAAATAAACATCAGGCGGACAACTGGTGTTCTCTGAAGGACACAGATTAGAGGATGAAGGAAATAAACATCAGGCGGACAACTGGTGTTCTCTGAAGGACACAGAGTAGAGGATGAAGGAAATAAACATCAGGCGGACAACTGGTGTTCTCTGAAGGACACAGATTAGAGGATGAAGGAAATAAACATCAGACGGACAACTGGTGTTCTCTGAAAGACACAGATTAGAGGATGAAGGAAATAAACATCAGGCGGACAGCTAGCATTGCCTGAAGGACACAGATTAGAGGATGAAGGAAATAAACATCAGGCGGACAACTGGTGTTCTCTGAAGGACACAGATTAGAGGATGAAGGAAATAAACATCAGGCGGACAACTGGTGTTCTCTGAAGGACACAGATTTGAAGATGAAGGAAATAAACATCAGGCGGACAACTGGTGTTCTCTGAAGGACACAGATTAGAGGATGTAGGAAATAAACATCAGACGGACAGCTGGTGTTCTCTGAAGGACACAGATTAGAGGATGAAGGAAATAAACATCAGGCGGACAACTGGTGTTCTCTGAAGGACACAGATTAGAGGATGTAGGAAATAAACATCAGGCGGACAACTGGTGTTCTCTGAAGGACACAGATTAGAGGATGAAGGAAATAAACATCAGGCGGACAACTGGTTTTCTCTGAAGGACACAGATTAGAGGATGAAGGAAATAAACATCAGACGGACAGCTGGTGTTCTCTGAAGGACACAGATTAGATGATAGAGGAAATAAACATCAGACGGACAACTGGTGTTCTCTGAAGGACACAGATTAGAGGATGAAGAAAATAAACATCAGACGGACAGCTGGTGTCCCCTGAAGGACACATATTAGAGGATGAAGGAAATAAACATCAGACGGACAACTGGTGTTCTCTGAAGGACACAGAGTAGAGGATGAAGGAAATAAACATCAGGCGGACAACTGGTGTTCTCTGAAGGACACAGAGTAGAGGATGAAGGAAATAAACATCAGACGGACAACTGGTGTTCTCTGAAGGACACAGATTAGAGGATGAAGGAAATAAACATCAGGCGGACAGCTAGCATTGCCTGAAGGACACAGAGTAGAGGATGAAGGAAATAAACATCAGGCGGACAGCTAGCATTGCCTGAAGGACACAGAGTAGAGGATGAAGGAAATAAACATCAGACGGACAACTGGTGTTCTCTGAAGGACACAGATTAGAGGATGTAGGAAATAAACATCAGGCGGACAACTGGTGTTCTCTGAAGGACACAGATTAGAGGATGAAGGAAATAAACATCAGACGGACAACTGGTGTTCTCTGAAGGACACAGATTAGAGGATGAAGGAAATAAACATCAGGCGGACAGCTAGCATTGCCTGAAGGACACAGATTAGAGGATGAAGGAAATAAACATCAGGCGGACAACTGGTGTTCTCTGAAGGACACAGATTAGAGGATGAAGGAAATAAACATCAGGCGGACAACTGGTGTTCTCTGAAGGACACAGATTTGAGGATGAAGGAAATAAACATCAGGCGGACAACTGGTGTTCTCTGAAGGACACAGATTAGAGGATGTAGGAAATAAACATCAGGCGGACAGCTGGTGTTCTCTGAAGGACACAGATTAGAGGATGAAGGAAATAAACATCAGGCGGACAACTGGTGATCTCTGAAGGACACAGATTAGAGGATGAAGGAAATAAACATCAGGCGGACAACTGGTGTTCTCTGAAGGACACAGATTAGAGGATGGAGGAAATAAACATCAGACGGACAGCTGGTGTTCTCTGAAGGACACAGATTAGAGGATGGAGGAAATAAACACCAGACGGACAACTGGTGTTCTCTGAAGGTCACAGATTAGAAGATGAAGAAAATAAACATCAGGCGGACAACTGGTGTTCTCTGCTAGACACAGATTAGAGGATGGAGGAAATAAACATCAGACGGACAACTGGTGTTTTCTAAAGGACACAGATTAGAGGATAAAGGAAATAAACATCAGACGGACAGCTGGTGTTCTCTGAAGGACACAGATTAGAGGATGAAGGAAATAAACATCAGACGGACAGCTGGTGTTCTCTGAAGGACACAGATTAGAGGATGTAGGAAATAAACATCAGGCGGACAACTGGTGTTCTCTGAAGGACACAGATTAGAGGATGAAGGAAATAAACATCAGGCGGACAACTGGTTTTCTCTGAAGGACACAGATTAGAGGATGAAGGAAATAAACATCAGACGGACAGCTGGTGTTCTCTGAAGGACACAGATTAGATGATAGAGGAAATAAACATCAGACGGACAACTGGTGTTCTCTGAAGGACACAGATTAGAGGATGAAGAAAATAAACATCAGACGGACAGCTGGTGTCCCCTGAAGGACACATATTAGAGGATGCAGGAAATAAACATCAGACGGACAACTGGTGTTCTCTGAAGGACACAGATTAGAGGATGAAGGAAATAAACATCAGGCGGACAACTGGTGTTCTCTGAAGGACACAGAGTAGAGGATGAAGGAAATAAACATCAGACGGACAACTGGTGTTCTCTGAAGGACACAGATTAGAGGATGAAGGAAATAAACATCAGGCGGACAGCTAGCATTGCCTGAAGGACACAGAGTAGAGGATGAAGGAAATAAACATCAGGCGGACAACTGGTGTTCTCTGAAGGACACAGATTAGAGGATGAAGGAAATAAACATCAGACGGACAACTGGTGTTCTCTGAAGGACACAGATTAGAGGATGAAGGAAATAAACATCAGGCGGACAGCTAGCTTTGCCTGAAGGACACAGATTAGAGGATGAAGGAAATAAACATCAGGCGGACAACTGGTGTTCTCTGAAGGACACAGATTAGAGGATGAAGGAAATAAACATCAGGCGGACAACTGGTGTTCTCTGAAGGACACAGATTTGAGGATGAAGGAAATAAACATCAGGCGGACAACTGGTGTTCTCTGAAGGACACAGATTAGAGGATGTAGGAAATAAACATCAGACGGACAGCTGGTGTTCTCTGAAGGACACAGATTAGAGGATGAAGGAAATAAACATCAGGCGGACAACTGGTGTTCTCTGAAGGACACAGATTAGAGGATGAAGGAAATAAACATCAGGCGGACAGCTGGTGTTCTCTGAAGGACACAGATTAGAGGATGTAGGAAATAAACATCAGACGGACAGCTGGTGTTCTCTGAAGGACACAGATTAGAGGATGAAGGAAATAAACATCAGGCGGACAACTGGTGTTCTCTGAAGGACACAGATTAGAGGATGAAGGAAATAAACATCAGGCGGACAACTGGTGTTCTCTGAAGGACACAGATTAGAGGATGAAGGAAATAAACATCAGGCGGACAACTGGTGTTCTCTGAAGGACACAGATTAGAGGATGAAGGAAATAAACATCAGGCGGACAACTGGTGTTCTCTGAAGGACACAGAGTAGAGGATGAAGGAAATAAACATCAGGCGGACAACTGGTGTTCTCTGAAGGACACAGATTAGAGGATGAAGGAAATAAACATCAGACGGACAACTGGTGTTCTCTGAAAGACACAGATTAGAGGATGAAGGAAATAAACATCAGGCGGACAGCTAGCATTGCCTGAAGGACACAGATTAGAGGATGAAGGAAATAAACATCAGGCGGACAACTGGTGTTCTCTGAAGGACACAGATTAGAGGATGAAGGAAATAAACATCAGGCGGACAACTGGTGTTCTCTGAAGGACACAGATTTGAAGATGAAGGAAATAAACATCAGGCGGACAACTGGTGTTCTCTGAAGGACACAGATTAGAGGATGTAGGAAATAAACATCAGACGGACAGCTGGTGTTCTCTGAAGGACACAGATTAGAGGATGAAGGAAATAAACATCAGGCGGACAACTGGTGTTCTCTGAAGGACACAGATTAGAGGATGAAGGAAATAAACATCAGGCGGACAGCTGGTGTTCTCTGAAGGACACAGATTAGAGGATGTAGGAAATAAACATCAGACGGACAGCTGGTGTTCTCTGAAGGACACAGATTAGAGGATGAAGGAAATAAACATCAGGCGGACAACTGGTGTTCTCTGAAGGACACAGATTAGAGGATGAAGGAAATAAACATCAGGCGGACAACTGGTGTTCTCTGAAGGACACAGATAAGAGGATGAAGGAAATAAACATCAGGCGGACAACTGGTGTTCTCTGAAGGACACAGATTAGATGATAGAGGAAATAAACATCAGGCGGACAACTGGTGTTCTCCTAAGGACACAGATTAGAGGATGAAGGAAATAAGCATCAGGCGGACAACTGGTGTTCTCTGAAGGACACAGATTAGCGGATGAAGGAAATAAACATCAGGCGGACAACTGGTTTTTTCTGAAGGACACAGAGTAGAGGATGAAGGAAATAAACATCAGGCGGACAACTGGTTTTCTCTGAAGGACACAGATTAGAAGATGAAGGAAATAAACATCAGACGGACAGCTGGTGTTCTCTGAAGGACACAGATTAGAGGATGAAGGAAATAAACATCAGGCGGACAGCTGGTGTTCTCTGAAGGACACAGATTAGAGGATGAAGGAAATAAACATCAGGCGGACAACTGTTTTTCTCTGAAGGACACAGATTAGAGGATGAAGGAAATAAGCATCAGGCGGGCAACTGATGTTCTCTGAAGGATACAGATTAGAGGATGAAGGAAATAAACATCAGGCGGACAACTGGTGTTCTCTGAAGGACACAGATTAGAGGATGAAGGAAATAAACATCAGGCGGACAACTGGTTTTCTCTGAAGGACACAGATTAGAGGATGAAGGAAATAAACATCAGACGGACAGCTGGTGTTCTCTGAAGGACACAGATTAGATGATAGAGGAAATAAACATCAGACGGACAACTGGTGTTCTCTGAAGGACACAGATTAGAGGATGAAGAAAATAAACATCAGACGGACAGCTGGTGTCCCCTGAAGGACACATATTAGAGGATGCAGGAAATAAACATCAGACGGACAACTGGTGTTCTCTGAAGGACACAGATTAGAGGATGAAGGAAATAAACATCAGGCGGACAACTGGTGTTCTCTGAAGGACACAGAGTAGAGGATGAAGGAAATAAACATCAGACGGACAACTGGTGTTCTCTGAAGGACACAGATTAGAGGATGAAGGAAATAAACATCAGGCGGACAGCTAGCATTGCCTGAAGGACACAGAGTAGAGGATGAAGGAAATAAACATCAGGCGGACAACTGGTGTTCTCTGAAGGACACAGATTAGAGGATGAAGGAAATAAACATCAGACGGACAACTGGTGTTCTCTGAAGGACACAGATTAGAGGATGAAGGAAATAAACATCAGGCGGACAGCTAGCTTTGCCTGAAGGACACAGATTAGAGGATGAAGGAAATAAACATCAGGCGGACAACTGGTGTTCTCTGAAGGACACAGATTAGAGGATGAAGGAAATAAACATCAGGCGGACAACTGGTGTTCTCTGAAGGACACAGATTTGAGGATGAAGGAAATAAACATCAGGCGGACAACTGGTGTTCTCTGAAGGACACAGATTAGAGGATGTAGGAAATAAACATCAGACGGACAGCTGGTGTTCTCTGAAGGACACAGATTAGAGGATGAAGGAAATAAACATCAGGCGGACAACTGGTGTTCTCTGAAGGACACAGATTAGAGGATGAAGGAAATAAACATCAGGCGGACAGCTGGTGTTCTCTGAAGGACACAGATTAGAGGATGTAGGAAATAAACATCAGACGGACAGCTGGTGTTCTCTGAAGGACACAGATTAGAGGATGAAGGAAATAAACATCAGGCGGACAACTGGTGTTCTCTGAAGGACACAGATTAGAGGATGAAGGAAATAAACATCAGGCGGACAACTGGTGTTCTCTGAAGGACACAGATTAGAGGATGAAGGAAATAAACATCAGGCGGACAACTGGTGTTCTCTGAAGGACACAGATTAGAGGATGAAGGAAATAAACATCAGGCGGACAACTGGTGTTCTCTGAAGGACACAGAGTAGAGGATGAAGGAAATAAACATCAGGCGGACAACTGGTGTTCTCTGAAGGACACAGATTAGAGGATGAAGGAAATAAACATCAGACGGACAACTGGTGTTCTCTGAAAGACACAGATTAGAGGATGAAGGAAATAAACATCAGGCGGACAGCTAGCATTGCCTGAAGGACACAGATTAGAGGATGAAGGAAATAAACATCAGGCGGACAACTGGTGTTCTCTGAAGGACACAGATTAGAGGATGAAGGAAATAAACATCAGGCGGACAACTGGTGTTCTCTGAAGGACACAGATTTGAAGATGAAGGAAATAAACATCAGGCGGACAACTGGTGTTCTCTGAAGGACACAGATTAGAGGATGTAGGAAATAAACATCAGACGGACAGCTGGTGTTCTCTGAAGGACACAGATTAGAGGATGAAGGAAATAAACATCAGGCGGACAACTGGTGTTCTCTGAAGGACACAGATTAGAGGATGAAGGAAATAAACATCAGGCGGACAGCTGGTGTTCTCTGAAGGACACAGATTAGAGGATGAAGGAAATAAACATCAGGCGGACAGCTAGCATTGCCTGAAGGACACAGAGTAGAGGATGAAGGAAATAAACATCAGGCGGACAACTGGTGTTCTCTGAAGGACACAGATTAGAGGATGAAGGAAATAAACATCAGACGGACAACTGGTGTTCTCTGAAGGACACAGATTAGAGGATGAAGGAAATAAACATCAGGCGGACAGCTAGCTTTGCCTGAAGGACACAGATTAGAGGATGAAGGAAATAAACATCAGGCGGACAACTGGTGTTCTCTGAAGGACACAGATTAGAGGATGAAGGAAATAAACATCAGGCGGACAACTGGTGTTCTCTGAAGGACACAGATTTGAGGATGAAGGAAATAAACATCAGGCGGACAACTGGTGTTCTCTGAAGGACACAGATTAGAGGATGTAGGAAATAAACATCAGACGGACAGCTGGTGTTCTCTGAAGGACACAGATTAGAGGATGAAGGAAATAAACATCAGGCGGACAACTGGTGTTCTCTGAAGGACACAGATTAGAGGATGAAGGAAATAAACATCAGGCGGACAGCTGGTGTTCTCTGAAGGACACAGATTAGAGGATGTAGGAAATAAACATCAGACGGACAGCTGGTGTTCTCTGAAGGACACAGATTAGAGGATGAAGGAAATAAACATCAGGCGGACAACTGGTGTTCTCTGAAGGACACAGATTAGAGGATGAAGGAAATAAACATCAGGCGGACAACTGGTGTTCTCTGAAGGACACAGATTAGAGGATGAAGGAAATAAACATCAGGCGGACAACTGGTGTTCTCTGAAGGACACAGATTAGAGGATGAAGGAAATAAACATCAGGCGGACAACTGGTGTTCTCTGAAGGACACAGATTAGAGGATGAAGGAAATAAACATCAGACGGACAACTGGTGTTCTCTGAAAGACACAGATTAGAGGATGAAGGAAATAAACATCAGGCGGACAGCTAGCATTGCCTGAAGGACACAGATTAGAGGATGAAGGAAATAAACATCAGGCGGACAACTGGTGTTCTCTGAAGGACACAGATTAGAGGATGAAGGAAATAAACATCAGGCGGACAACTGGTGTTCTCTGAAGGACACAGATTTGAAGATGAAGGAAATAAACATCAGGCGGACAACTGGTGTTCTCTGAAGGACACAGATTAGAGGATGTAGGAAATAAACATCAGACGGACAGCTGGTGTTCTCTGAAGGACACAGATTAGAGGATGAAGGAAATAAACATCAGGCGGACAACTGGTGTTCTCTGAAGGACACAGATTAGAGGATGAAGGAAATAAACATCAGGCGGACAGCTGGTGTTCTCTGAAGGACACAGATTAGAGGATGTAGGAAATAAACATCAGACGGACAGCTGGTGTTCTCTGAAGGACACAGATTAGAGGATGAAGGAAATAAACATCAGGCGGACAACTGGTGTTCTCTGAAGGACACAGATTAGAGGATGAAGGAAATAAACATCAGGCGGACAACTGGTGTTCTCTGAAGGACACAGATAAGAGGATGAAGGAAATAAACATCAGGCGGACAACTGGTGTTCTCTGAAGGACACAGATTAGATGATAGAGGAAATAAACATCAGGCGGACAACTGGTGTTCTCCTAAGGACACAGATTAGAGGATGAAGGAAATAAGCATCAGGCGGACAACTGGTGTTCTCTGAAGGACACAGATTAGCGGATGAAGGAAATAAACATCAGGCGGACAACTGGTTTTTTCTGAAGGACACAGAGTAGAGGATGAAGGAAATAAACATCAGGCGGACAACTGGTTTTCTCTGAAGGACACAGATTAGAAGATGAAGGAAATAAACATCAGACGGACAGCTGGTGTTCTCTGAAGGACACAGATTAGAGGATGAAGGAAATAAACATCAGGCGGACAGCTGGTGTTCTCTGAAGGACACAGATTAGAGGATGAAGGAAATAAACATCAGGCGGACAACTGTTTTTCTCTGAAGGACACAGATTAGAGGATGAAGGAAATAAGCATCAGGCGGGCAACTGATGTTCTCTGAAGGATACAGATTAGAGGATGAAGGAAATAAACATCAGGCGGACAACTGGTGTTCTCTGAAGGACACAGATTAGAGGATGAAGGAAATAAACATCAGGCGGACAACTGGTTTTCTCTGAAGGACACAGATTAGAGGATGAAGGAAATAAACATCAGACGGACAGCTGGTGTTCTCTGAAGGACACAGATTAGATGATAGAGGAAATAAACATCAGACGGACAACTGGTGTTCTCTGAAGGACACAGATTAGAGGATGAAGAAAATAAACATCAGACGGACAGCTGGTGTCCCCTGAAGGACACATATTAGAGGATGCAGGAAATAAACATCAGACGGACAACTGGTGTTCTCTGAAGGACACAGATTAGAGGATGAAGGAAATAAACATCAGGCGGACAACTGGTGTTCTCTGAAGGACACAGAGTAGAGGATGAAGGAAATAAACATCAGACGGACAACTGGTGTTCTCTGAAGGACACAGATTAGAGGATGAAGGAAATAAACATCAGGCGGACAGCTAGCATTGCCTGAAGGACACAGAGTAGAGGATGAAGGAAATAAACATCAGGCGGACAACTGGTGTTCTCTGAAGGACACAGATTAGAGGATGAAGGAAATAAACATCAGACGGACAACTGGTGTTCTCTGAAGGACACAGATTAGAGGATGAAGGAAATAAACATCAGGCGGACAGCTAGCTTTGCCTGAAGGACACAGATTAGAGGATGAAGGAAATAAACATCAGGCGGACAACTGGTGTTCTCTGAAGGACACAGATTAGAGGATGAAGGAAATAAACATCAGGCGGACAACTGGTGTTCTCTGAAGGACACAGATTTGAGGATGAAGGAAATAAACATCAGGCGGACAACTGGTGTTCTCTGAAGGACACAGATTAGAGGATGTAGGAAATAAACATCAGACGGACAGCTGGTGTTCTCTGAAGGACACAGATTAGAGGATGAAGGAAATAAACATCAGGCGGACAACTGGTGTTCTCTGAAGGACACAGATTAGAGGATGAAGGAAATAAACATCAGGCGGACAGCTGGTGTTCTCTGAAGGACACAGATTAGAGGATGTAGGAAATAAACATCAGACGGACAGCTGGTGTTCTCTGAAGGACACAGATTAGAGGATGAAGGAAATAAACATCAGGCGGACAACTGGTGTTCTCTGAAGGACACAGATTAGAGGATGAAGGAAATAAACATCAGGCGGACAACTGGTGTTCTCTGAAGGACACAGATTAGAGGATGAAGGAAATAAACATCAGGCGGACAACTGGTGTTCTCTGAAGGACACAGATTAGAGGATGAAGGAAATAAACATCAGGCGGACAACTGGTGTTCTCTGAAGGACACAGAGTAGAGGATGAAGGAAATAAACATCAGGCGGACAACTGGTGTTCTCTGAAGGACACAGATTAGAGGATGAAGGAAATAAACATCAGACGGACAACTGGTGTTCTCTGAAAGACACAGATTAGAGGATGAAGGAAATAAACATCAGGCGGACAGCTAGCATTGCCTGAAGGACACAGATTAGAGGATGAAGGAAATAAACATCAGGCGGACAACTGGTGTTCTCTGAAGGACACAGATTAGAGGATGAAGGAAATAAACATCAGGCGGACAACTGGTGTTCTCTGAAGGACACAGATTTGAAGATGAAGGAAATAAACATCAGGCGGACAACTGGTGTTCTCTGAAGGACACAGATTAGAGGATGTAGGAAATAAACATCAGACGGACAGCTGGTGTTCTCTGAAGGACACAGATTAGAGGATGAAGGAAATAAACATCAGGCGGACAACTGGTGTTCTCTGAAGGACACAGATTAGAGGATGAAGGAAATAAACATCAGGCGGACAGCTGGTGTTCTCTGAAGGACACAGATTAGAGGATGTAGGAAATAAACATCAGACGGACAGCTGGTGTTCTCTGAAGGACACAGATTAGAGGATGAAGGAAATAAACATCAGGCGGACAACTGGTGTTCTCTGAAGGACACAGATTAGAGGATGAAGGAAATAAACATCAGGCGGACAACTGGTGTTCTCTGAAGGACACAGATAAGAGGATGAAGGAAATAAACATCAGGCGGACAACTGCTGTTCTCTGAAGGACACAGATTAGATGATAGAGGAAATAAACATCAGGCGGACAACTGGTGTTCTCCTAAGGACACAGATTAGAGGATGAAGGAAATAAGCATCAGGCGGACAACTGGTGTTCTCTGAAGGACACAGATTAGCGGATGAAGGAAATAAACATCAGGCGGACAACTGGTTTTTTCTGAAGGACACAGAGTAGAGGATGAAGGAAATAAACATCAGGCGGACAACTGGTTTTCTCTGAAGGACACAGATTAGAAGATGAAGGAAATAAACATCAGACGGACAGCTGGTGTTCTCTGAAGGACACAGATTAGAGGATGAAGGAAATAAACATCAGGCGGACAGCTGGTGTTCTCTGAAGGACACAGATTAGAGGATGAAGGAAATAAACATCAGGCGGACAACTGGTTTTCTCTGAAGGACACAGATTAGAGGATGAAGGAAATAAGCATCAGGCGGGCAACTGATGTTCTCTGAAGGATACAGATTAGAGGATGAAGGAAATAAACATCAGGCGGACAACTGGTTTTTTCTGAAGGACACAGAGTAGAGGATGAAGGAAATAAACATCAGGCGGACAACTGGTGTTCTCTGCTAGACACAGATTAGATGATAGAGGAAATAAACATCAGGCGGACAACTGGTGTTCTCCTAAGGACACAGATTAGAGGATGAAGGAAATAAACATCAGGCGGACAACTGGTTTTCTCTGAAGGACACAGATTAGAGGATGAAGGAAATAAACATCAGGCGGACAACTAGTGTTCTCTGAAGGACACAGATTAGAGGATGAAGGAAATAAACATCAGGCGGACAGCTGTAGTTCTATGCTAGACACAGATTAGAGGATGAAGGAAAGAAACATCAGGCGGACAGCTGTAGTTCTATGCTAGACACAGATTAGAGGATGAAGGAAATAAACATCAGGCGGACAACTGGTGTTCTCTGAAGGACACAGATTAGAGGATGAAGGAAATAAACATCAGGCGGACAACTGGAGTTCTATGCTAGACACAGATTAGAGGATGAAGGAAATAAACATCAGGCGGACAACTGGAGTTCTATGCTAGACACAGATTAGAGGATGAAGGAAATAAACATCAGGAGGACAACTGGTGTTCTCTGAAGGACACAGATTAGAGGATGAAGGAAATAAACATCAGGCGGACAGCTGTAGTTCTATGCTAGACACAGATTAGAGGATGAAGGAAATAAACATCAGGCGGACAGCTGTAGTTCTATGCTAGACACAGATTAGAGGATGAAGGAAATAAACATCAGGCGGACAGCTAGTGTTCTCTGAAGGACACAGATTAGAGGATGAAGGAAATAAACATCAGGCGGACAGCTGGTGTTCCTTCTATGGAAGAAGTATACCTGTATTTAACCTAAATGAGATCCCACAAAAGTACGGTGAATTATATTCGTAATTTATAAGTAAAAAAATGGCTAATGTTAGAATGTATAGACCTTTAACACTAACATGTGTTTGTTTAAATCGTAAGGCATTACAATGTAGAGTGTTTGATGTTTTACGCAGCACTGAGGATTATTTCACTTATATGGCGGCGTTGCCAGGTTTAGTGGGGGGAGGCAATGAGCCCAGAGGAAACCCTCAACGAGTACGGCGAGTACCTGGCAACTCTTCCACACACGGCGACAGATTGAAAAATCCACTCAATATTCAATTTTATTTGGTCTGAGTGTGATTCGAACCCGCGCTGTATCGATGGAAGGTCTGTGTGGGACTGAGTGACGTTCATTCTAACCAACTGGAACACTGAGGTCAATTTACAAATAGCCTTTATATACGCTGCAATTAGGACAGTATATGGAGAAACAGCTTGTCTGAATTAACAATGAGTTATGTTTAGATAATGCGCTGTTGTATGAGTCATTTGATTGTGTAAATAGCGTAACGGTCCTTCGTCTATAAAAAAAATGCTTTAACCTAATCTATGGGAGACGAAAAGGGTTGTTTAGTTTTCTTTTGTGTTTTACATTTGGCGCCTCAGTCTTTATTTTGCTTCATTGCTCCGCTACCATTTCTTTAGACCTGTGCCATTCGTAACTACTGTTTTAATAGAAGAGACTTTTGATCGAAGAGCCACGAAAACAAGGATATGTACGGACGGTTAACTAGTTATAGTTTTGAAATTAAGCACAACGGCGAATTGAACACCGAAGACATTCGACCAGTAAAGGTGTCTGAAGGAGTTTCAGCGGGTGCTTTCTTTAATCAACCATATGTCATTTAAAACATCATAGGCTACATATGGTTATATTGGTTATTTTGAGAGAACATTGAAAGCAATGATATGTACGGTTTAATAGGTTTAAGTGGCATGAGTTTAAAAAATTCGGATTTTTTTTCTCATAAAATCAGAGCTTGAATACTTTGAAAAACTATAGAATTGACCTTGGAACATAAAAATATCAGTAAAGCCATGCAGTAACCCGTACGAACCGAAAAGGTCGGTTAATAACGGTCACATTCAAATATCAGTACGTTTTAGGGAGTTTGGGTACTACCTGAACATACATTCCCAGGACTGATACTAGCGGAAAGTTCCAGTTTTGCACTGCATAAAAAATTTACAAACAATTAGCTAATTAACTAATTATGTTTCAACGAAATGTTCGCCATATTTGGAAGCTAAAGTCACTTTAACGATAGTCAGAGATTGGAAATTATCGACGACGGGGAAATTAATTTAGAAATTTTAGCTACTTGTGCATCTACAAAGGGAGAACTCGTGGTATATATTTACTAATTCATACTTTTTTCTTGAAATAAAAATTCAGATAGCGAAAACCGCCCTTTGCATTATCTACTATTCACGTACAAATAGTGAGGCGAGGTGTTGTTAACAATATAAAGGTTAAAGGGTAACCATGATGTTAATATGAGCATTGGGATGAAGACATGACTCATGATTCTAACTCGAGACGTATTTCTATACATTATTTGGGTGGGAGTAGTTTCTCGTCCTGTTATTTCTTTTTATACCTCGCGTGTTAAAACAGGTCTGGCGTCCACAACAATTGTCTCGTGTATAGAATAAGATATCTACAGTACTCACTGCCGTACAACTGTTTAACATATGTGAGTAACTTCCTGCCGAAACCGGTAACTGATTGCTAGGGGACTGTGTATAGGGGTAGGCCTATAGCCAGAGCTTCAAAATGGCGGTAGCCTTTTACAAAGTTAACCGAGGAGCCGGGGTAGAAAACCATGGTGAAAGACATGGCCCAAGTTTGGCCGGTCGATGTGCCGTATTTATTACAGGGGCTGATCGCGGTATCGGCAAGTCGTTCGCCTGGCAGATTGGGAAATTCTTAGGCAATGCTCCCGAAACCAAAAAATCGGCTTTAATTCTGACAGCCCTACCAGGGTCCAAGGGGCTTCACAAATGTCAAGAAGAAATTAAAGCATTTGCACCTGCTCTTCAAGGTAAGTCTATGCGTCAATTAACAGTCTAATAATCTTACTTGTGAAGTTTTTCATATTTTTAAATGATATAGATCGCATTATCATAAAATTCGGTCATTTTGTACAGGCATATTATTGTTTTAACTTGACATTAACTATATGCAAATAGACGTAAGTTATTATTTTAAGACATAAAAATCGCAAATAAAGATTTATTATTTATAGTTTTTGTTTCTATAATAGGGCCTACATAGATAAATATCTGAATATAAAAATAATAAATTTATTAAGCGCATATGCAAAGTTATACGTGTCAATATCAGGGCAATTCTGCATCCTTGGGAATGATGATGAACGTATCTTCATCAGCATGCATCCCTAAATCATTCACGCGGAACGTGTTAAGTCAGCTGTAAAATTATAAATTCTTTACACATGATATTATGTTAGCATTAGTTTTACGTGTATATGAAAACCCTTTGTACTATCATAACATATGTAACTAGTATCGTTGAGGATTAATGCATTCCGTGCGTTACACGCTTACACTGTGAAACGTTGGTACGTTATTCCGTCTATCCGTCCGTCCGCCCTTTTTTATATTGGCTTTTGTTTGTTTGTATTGGCTTTTCTTTTATCTCTTAATTTGAATTAATTATATGGTAGTTCGGTCTAGCATGCGCAACTTAAGGCCATGCGTTGTCTTCTTCTTTTATTTGAGAAAACATTACCAAGTATTATCTAAACGTCACATTAACGCTATCGATACTGTCAAATCCTCATTACCCAAGACTGACAGATACAGGTACTTGTCTACCTAACAACGTTAAATAATGCTTTCTTAAGAATCTTTAAAGTGACATGAGCTGTCAAAATGGGGATCTTTTGCTATTTAACCAGTATGTTGAAATTATTGGCTATTTTTTTTTTTTATCAAGGAGCACAATTCACAAGCTTCTTAGTGCGTCTCGTCTTGAGAATGTACGACGATTGGCGCTGTTAACTAACTTAGAATGAATGAATGTTCGCCCCGGGTCATTTAAATTTTGTTTACTTTTCTAAAACTATTTCGGTAATTTGTACAGGATTCAGACTGTACCGATTTTCCTCATTTCAACGTACAGGCCCCTATCATTTAGTATTGTTTCCATTACCTTCAAAATTTCTTACTGTCGGGACAATCAGTATTTAAGAAAAAAGTGTGAATTTTGGCAGCTCAGGCCACTTTAACGGTATCAGCTTGACAAATATGGTTGCAGTTAATCTGGTTCAATAGCGGACTTTTATAATCATTAAAAACACTTCCAAAATAATCCACTGTATAAATGTAAAGAAAAGCTATTTTCAAGGTAGGCGCATGTATATTGCTTCCCGGCCGCTGCCAATGGATATCTGCCAACTTCCTTAAATGGTGCGATCCAAATATAGAAACGGATTTGACACTGTACCTGAACGGCTGACCTAGTTTACATTCAATTTAACGTGTGCTGGCTGTTTTTCGTCGTCGGTAAGAAAGGGCGGGTATAAAAGAAGAATACGTTTACTTAGAATAGAAGGGTCAAATAATCTAGTTGAACATATAAAGTATTTTGAATTGAACTGTACGGAAAGCTACCGTTTTGACTTGCTCGATTCAATACATGCTCAACTTCAAGAAAAGTCAATGAAACGAATTTCAAACGAAATAAAATGCCGTTTAACTGAGGATACATCAAGATTTTTTTAACTCATAGTCTCATACATTAAAACTAAATATGGAACATGACAAGTAACAGCAAACAAATTTTCAATTAAAATCACACAAAAACACTAATATCAACATGTTAAATTGGGGCGCCTATTCGCAAAGCAAATCGTTTTGAAATACATGTAGTTTAGGTCTCATCTGTGGTATTTTAACTATTGATTATTGATTGATTGATTGATTGATTGATTGATTGATTGATTGGTGTTTTACGACACACGATTACTTCACTTATATGGCTGCCAGGTTTAGAGGGCCGGGATCTAGGGAAATTTACCCGGAGGAAACCACCGTCGTTCGGCGAGTACCTAACAAGTCTTCCACATACGGCGATTTTTTTTTTACAATTTTGATTTGGTCTGAGTGGGATGCGGTCCGGCGACACACCGATGGAAGGCTTGTGTCGGACTGAGGAACTCAATCTATTAAACCGACTATTTGTCGTTAAATTGGGACAACTTTTTGTCGTTAAATTGGGAGAACTTTTTCACAAATCCAACCTAACTGTCGTGGCACCCGAATCTAGATAGATAAGTCAGTTAGGACAAAAAAGCTCCTATACAAGTTGTATAGACCTACTGTGTTAAAGGGGTATGAGCTGCGAAAATAATGCTATGTTTTCCTATTTTTCGCATGACCTGCAATTCAGAAGCTTTTTAGTGCTTCTTTTTTGAGAATGTACGTTAATGTGTGTTAAGCTAATTTTGGCTTCGATTGAATGAAGGTTCGTTACGGTTATTTAAATTTTGTTTACTTTTCGGGCACTATTTCGACTCGTACACACAGACATAGATTTTCCTCATTCCAACGTCAATAATTTAATTTCAAAGCCTCTAATTGTCGTGAAAATCAGAATTTATGAACAAAAAAAAGTTGGAATTTGGGCAGCTCAAAAAATTCTAGCATACAAGATGGTAAGCGATGTCAGTTTTATATTCACACACAAGTTACAAACATACAGGAGTATTAATTATCTGAAGAGCTTCCTCGAGATTTGAACAACCTTCCTCCTCTCCCTTAGTCACGCGAGGAAAACAAGCTGCACGTGTTTTGCATCAAAATTACACATGTACACGACAGACGCCCTCTGGTGTGTTTGGTGCATGTGCAGACAAATGATTTACATCCGTTGCTATGGTTACAGCACACCCCTGTTACTTTTATCAAACGACCCCTTCTTTATACAGATTTTTGTTAACAGTTTTTACAGCATCCACATGTGCATTACATAGTTTGTCGTTCTTTGGCACAACTGTGAGACGTTCACGGTTCAATTATTGGATGTGCGTAATGGTTCAATAACCTATACCATGTAGTATTAAGTGTATATATAGACTCAAGATAAACAACTTTTTACATACTTCCAATTGACTTAGATGTCCTTCATAGCCTACACGTGTATGATTGATTGGTTTATGTTTTACGCCGCACTCAAGATTATTTCACCTAATGACCAGGTTTAGTGGAGGAGGAAACAGGGCCCATTGCCCGGAGGAAACCCGAACCATCGGCGAGTAACTGGTAACACATGGCCTACACATATAAGAAGTCTATCGAAAAAGAGATTAAAGTCAAAGCGACAATTTCATATGTAGGCTGAAGTTTTGATTTTATACGCCCCGTCGAACGGCTGCAGACAAAGACGAATAAGTCTAAACCAAGGTGTATGACCGTGTATCTAATATTTAAAAACGATTGGTTGAAAAAGACGGATTTCAATACTTAATAATACAAATGATTCTGGAAAGAACCTTTCTCTAGTAAAACGCAACCATTAATTCGTGATAGAAGCACTTTAAAGTGGCATGAGTTGCCACAATTCACACTTTTTCTCAAATATTGATTGCCAAGACAGTTAGAGGGGTTGAAAGCCATGGAAAAACTTAGTGATTGAAGTTTGAACGAGGAATCCCAAACACCCTGAACAAAACCCAAATAGTCACCGAAAAGTAAACAAAAATTAAATAACCGGAACGAGCGTTCATTCAATCAAGACCACAATGCCAAAATCGAGGTCACAAGAATCTTCTTGCCCCTGAGTCAATAACTAGCATGTAAACGTATTCTCTTCCCGTATACTAGTTCACATATATATATTAATGTTTTTTTTAACAGTTGTGACAGTTGAAGTTGATTTTGAAAATGCGGAGACCATTAACGAGGCGTGGACAAAAATGATAGAATCTCTCAACCCCCAAGATTTCTTCCAAGCTGTCTTTATTCATAACGCGGGTACCATGTGTGACGTCACAAGACCCGCGTGGGGTTATGACGACATTCCATATTTACAGGTGAATATATTGATTAATAGTTGATTGGTTGATTGATTGTTTATTGATTAGTGTTTCTCATCGCACCAAAGGGATATACCAACGTCCCGAAACCATGAATCGTCCATTGGGCATTACCTGTATCTCAATGTGATGATATGAAAATAACAACCATTATCGAATCTCCAGTATACAGCAAAGGTATTTCTTTACAACCAAAAGCAATACATACCGAACGCTTATCGTTCAGGCACTATAAATGAACTTTATATAATCAAAATCTTAACTTGATTGATTTGTTGATGTTTTACGTCGCTTTCGAGATTATTTCACATATAGGGCTGCGTTGCCAGATGGGAGAGAAACCCCTGACCTTAGGCGGGTATCTGACAACTCACATTTGGAGATGGAGTGAAAAACTTTTTTCTTAAAGTTAAATTTATAACTTTTTTAAAAATTGTCATGGTCTGAGTGGGATTCGCAAGATCCTAATAAAGAATGGTGAATATTTTATTATGGGCCTGAATTAACACTTACACAAGGGGGGTATAGTGAGTACCGGATAAAATACGGATTTGGAGCAAGACGGTTTGGGCAAATATTGGATAATAGCTATTTAAGTGAACCTTTGGACGCGCAATCCAAACAGCCTTCCATCAATGGTTTGCAGGTTCGAATCCCACTCAGTCCCCAAAAATTGGAAAATTTTCTGACTGGGTATTCACTTGGACGACCTATGTGGGATGGCTACCAGTTACCACCGGAAGGTCGTGGGGTTCCTCCGGGCATAGAGCCTGGTTTCCTCTCACAATAAAGCAAAACAATCAATCAAGTGAACCTTCCAGATAATTATTTTTCATTTAAACCGAATTTGACTATTTTTTTTAGGAATACCTGGAAAGGATTTATGATTGATTACTTAACAGAAATGAGAGAAATATCTCTACGCCTTTTAGACGGGAATTATGATTGGTTGACGTGACCTAAATACACCAATTGGAGTGCAGCATTTCAATGACGTCATCTTAAATAAAAGCCCTAATTGGGCGTATGTTCCCCAAAAGCTCATCCGTAGACCTAAGAAATCAAACTTTCTCATGAAATTATCTGGTTAAATAAAAATTATATGAATTGAAAAACATTATTCGTAGGAAAGACACATGGAAACGTCAAAACATGTTACGAAACAAGAGGAAAATTGAATTCAAAATAAAATATAATTACATCATGAGCTGCCAAATACAGCCAAAATTTTGTAGAAACAAAATTAGGTAATTGTTAATCATTATTATCAAGAATTACGAATAGGAGCTTTCCTCATGTATTAATCTTGGGAAAGTTGGGGGTGTGGATAAAAGTAGTTTTGATATGCAACAACTCAAAACGTACTGATACATCTTCGGTTTGTATGCGTGTTTCAACGTCAGCCTTTTGGTTTCGCAAGAAACTTTAAACGCTCAATTTGTCTTAACAATCAGAATTAATGAAAAAAATCCGAATTTTGGCAACTTGTGGCGATTTAAAGAATCCAAGAACAGAGCATTGAATATTGATTGCTCTTTATTAACCATCGATTATTTTCTCTCTTTTTCAGAAATATTTCGACGTGAACGTTCTATCTATGATATCACTGACTTCCAAGTTTGTGAAATTCTTCAAGGAGAATAGTAAAATCACAATCGTATCTGTAACGAACGAGGACTTACATTTATTCCCCAGTATGTCCGTGTACTCATCCGCCAAGGCTGCCAGGGACACCTATTTACGGGATCTCATTTCAGAAGACGTAAGTTCATTTAAAGACACACTAGTTAAAATCCGGACAAGTGTTCCATTTGAAAATAGAAGAAAGTTTTCGGCATTTTTACTTAAAATTGAAAGCTTTGGCATCATTTTGTATTTTTAATTTGAAAATAAACAAAATTGATTTTTATCATAAAGTTCGACAGAAAAGAGAAGTTCAGCGTTTGAAGTATTTTGAAAAACTAAAAGATCGAGATTAAAATAAACAATATTTGTGAAGGGGAAAAAACATGTACGAAGTGTACAAGTAACGATCCAAATTTAAATAGCAATACGAGGACATAGTTGAGTGGTTTGCTGTTAATAGCACTACCTCAAAGCAGCCTACATCTGCAAGATTGGTAAATAATTGAAGGTTTTTATTTTGTATTTTCTGATAAAAATTACAAACAGTTAGCTAAATCCAGAGAAATTCACGCTACATTAGCCATTGAAGCCCAGGTCTCTTTAAAACCATTTTTATTTATTTTGCAGCCCCGAATTCTTGGATTTTCGTACAACCCCGGATTAGTGAAAACCGAAATGAGTGATTACGTTGTGGAAAATACTCACTTTATTCCACTGAAGAATGAACTGAAGAAAATGAGAACAGAGAAGAAAGAAACTCTTTTGAAATATACCGCCCTTAAATTGTTGAAAGTTCTTACATCCGGGGAATATAAAAATGGCGGACGAGTGAATGCGGAGGACGTTGGAGTATGAATATTTCTCTGAATCTCGCAGAGTTGTCGGAATCTCGCAGAGCTGTGAAACAAACAAAAAAACTGTACTCTTTCTGTGCAAGTCGTCAGTCAAGAAACGTAATCTACATAGAGTATAGGCCTAATTTTATGGCATTTTTAATGATGCTTAAATGCTGCATGCATTATCATCTCAAACATTTTTACACGCTGTTAAAGCCTGAAGTACGCAGGTCGTCTCTTGGATATAATATATAACAGGTTGTTTCAAGGCAGAACAAAATGTATGTCTACCAGTGTTTGCTGGAAGTCAAGATTTGAGGTTAATATCTGCCTAATGACTATATAAAAAACTCTCTTAACCTGAAAAAACTGAATTACAGTTAATTCACGAAAGAAATTTTTGGCTACCAAAATACTGAATGCCACTTGGAATTAATTAAATATTCACGTTTACGGCCTCATATATCTGAACATCTATGAAACCCTGTCTACTTTATGGAATCTCATGTACAAGCTAAGAAACGGATCATTTGTTGAACAGGCATAATCTAATTGTTGAATTTATTAGTTCATATACACTGACAGACTGCTAAATCTTTGGGACATAATATATTACATGTACATGTTTAAAATATTAAATCATGGTCTACTTTCTTAGATTTCTTGAATTGGGACAGTGGCAATGGTCAACTTATGCAAGTAAGACCGAGAAACTGAATTTATTATAGAATTTATTATATACCTCGCAATGGGATATGCCTTTAGAGAACTATCAACATGGTATAGGCCCTATAAAATCATATCAGAGGGAAATTGTTAACTAATATCGTAAAGTTTTTTGTTTTTTTTACAGACATAGCGCAATTTTAACAACTATCATAAAGCATTATTTCACACAAAAATCTTTGCGCATAACGAATGAACGCAGAAGGCCGAAAGGTTTTGAATGACGTCGGTCAATGTTGGGTTATGGAATGAGAGACCCACTTTGCGAGAGAAATCAGCCTAAGCGATTTTTTTTTTCCGTCACTGAATATACGTTCTACTTTCTGCAAAAGTTATCCCCCTTGATTGGATTTTTTAAAATACCTGTTTCAGCATCTTTGTTGATCATACGTTGCGTTAGGTGATTAAATCGACATCTTAAAACATTTTCACTGTTTATTTGAAAATAGGCTTTTTATACCGGGTATATAATAAGAATTCTACCCCTCCTGCATGTGCGTGCCGTGTGCAAATATACATGTTAAGTAGAGATGACTTTTCAAACGACATCGAGTCTGTAGTGCGTCATCGGCTGCCGGCTGGTAGGTTTACCTCCCCCGGAAGAAGTGATATTTTGCTTGTTATCATACAAAATGAAGGATTTAACCTGATAATCTTGTGAGTGTGGTTATATTCTGTCCTTTTCTATTGAAAACTGGGCTGTCATGAACGTATATAGTCATCAAAGGGTTGATTTCACAACATTTCCCCCGATAGCGTCGTCAGCAACCCAGCCTGTCAAAGCGGTAGCCATAGTGACATTATGTCATTCTGCTTCAAAATATCTGGGTCAACCGTTGCACGTGACCAAAGCTTATCGTTGATTGGTTAAAAGTTCCCAGTCTGTCCCGAGGGAGGGAAAAGGAACGGCAATCAACAACAGGTCACTTTTTCCTCATTTTTCTCAATTATCGGGGTAGAATCGACTTTAATACCTTCGTCTTGGTGTTTATTGCATAACCCGATACCGCTGAATGTTGGTTCGCACCTCGTCAAACCCCTCGAATGCTGCGCATTCTCGTGGTTTGACTCGGTACGAACCAACGTTCAGCGGTATCGGGTTACGCAACAAACACCGCTACGGCGGTATTAAAGTTTAAACCCTTAAACAAGAGTTTAAGAAACTCATAATACGCCCGCAAGGGTAAAGTCATTGTAGCACACTATCTTAATATCCAATATTAAAGACATGCTTTAAACAGAATTTTGGTTGGTAGAATCTTTCAGTCACCTAAATAAGACTGGGGCTTGGTGAATTTTAGTATTTGACAGATCACATACCTATAAGTTGCTACCTATATCTGAAAGCTGTACCAAAGCTACTTGCAAAAGTGTCTACACTACATATAGGCATACAACAGCAATTTCATTTAATTACAGATTAAACAATAGAAAGAAGGTCGCAACTCATTTGGTCATCTTGGTTATCAAATAAGTTGTTTGGAAATAACTAAGCTATTCTGTGAAACCACAGACAGAATAACAGCCATTTCCTCAATTACTGAATGTCTAAAGGCTGGGTGACTGTTTTTTGTCAACACATATAGCGAGACTCCAATTTACTTTTAGTACTAGACACACCGTCTACTCATAAGATAGTTATAACTGAAAAAAAAATTGACAATCCATGCAATAAGTACGGAGATACTCAATGCTAAAAGGCTGGTGACTATTCTGGTCACCACAGATAAAAAGATCCCAATTCAATTTTGGTACAGGACACATCGTCTATCATAAGCTTCATATATTAGAAGAAAAAAATTATAATCCATGAAATAATTACGGAGTAACTCAATGCCAAACGGCTGGTGACTGTTTTGGTCGCCGCAAATATTAAGACCCCAACTTAATTTTGGTACAGAACACACCATCTACTCATAAGCCAGTTATAACTAAAAAAAAATTCAAAATCCATGCAATAGTTCTGGGTTTACTGAATGTCAAAAGGCTGGTGACCGTTTTGGTCGCCGCAAATATCAAGACCCCAATTTAATTTTGGTACAGAACACACCATCTATTCATAACCTAGTTACATCTGAAAAAAAATTAAATCCATCGAATATTTTCAGAGTTATAAGTGCCAAAAGGCTGGGTGGCTGTTTTGGTCGCCAAAAATATTGAGACTCCAATTTAATTTTGGTACGCGACACATCGTCTCCCCATAAGCTACATATATCAGAAGAAAAAAAATCAATTCAGGCAATAGGTTTTAAGTTATGGAGCGGACACGAATCCGGGACGGACGGACGGACAGACGGACAACGGTATACCAATATACGCCCACTTTAAGAGCGGGCGTATAAAAAATGAACCGCATCGAGAGGTGAAAACACTCGGGAGAATATCACTTTCGCATTGCACTCGATAAAATATATATGTCAGTCACCTCTTAACCAGTTAACATCCTCTATCTATTAAAAAAAAGTACCTTTCGCCAATAGGTGATTTGCCAATTACTTGAAAATGACGTAATTTAGCGACGTGACAATGACGGCCATATATGGTAGACCGGACAAAGCATCCGTCTGTTTTTAGCTCAAAATTTTCAGCATTTTTACAACATATTTTAGGAAAGAAACTCGATATTGTGACAGTATATGTCTGAAATGATCAATTAATGCGAAAAAATCTTGCAAGAAACGGGAGCTTGAATGATTATTAGCTGAAGTCTAGTTTGAAGCTGTGTTTGCCATTGGTGCCATGACGTCATGTCCATGCTGCGCGAAAAAACTGGCAAATTAACTCCACGTGGCTTGGTTAAATGTTCCAACAGGTATAAGACAAATCCAATGTATAGCGACTCTGTGTCGTTACAAATGTCATGGCGCCACAGGGCCGTTTCGTTGAATGTGTTTTGACCAATGAACTATATATAGTCTAAACATTTATTAACTTTTAACCTGGTCAGGTGGCGCTTCGGGGAAAGTTTATTCTGATATTTTTTCTTTTCTCATGTGAATCAGTAACCTGTGAACGAAGTTGAATTTTCGCAATGATCAAAATTCCGCGAAATACGACTCGAAAGTGTTACGATTTCTCCCTCGGCAGATAAGCTATGCGTAGAATATACTGTAATGACGTCACCCAGTGAAAGCGGCAGAGTCAAACAAATAGATGATGTTTATGAGTTAATAAGGAATCCTAATACACTACGACGTTATTACACCGACGTTTTAAAATAACTCTGATTTTTTGCCATCGATCGTCCCTCTATCAAACCTATATTAAGATGAGAAGGAACAAAACACTGGTCACTGAGGAGAGAGGATTCGTGGAGGCTAAAAACTGGAAAGAAGTTCTGGTAAATGAACGAAAATTAAGGGGGTTTATTTACCAAAAAATACAGGTATCTCTTTTCATATAGGTGGAATGGCCACCTGTCAACAAAAATATTTCCCAATTGTTTGGTGAACACTCTTAAATTAAAGTTATTACAAAAAAAATATCCATACAGCGTAATGAGTGTAAACCTACAGCCACACATAATGTTCACTCTTGTTTTATACATTTTCACACTTGATAACTCTATTACAGGCATGCTGGGTCCTTTGAGGGGAAATGACTATAGAAGATTGAAGCTCTGGATTGATTGATTCAAATGTCCTGCCTCACTCAAAATTATTCACTTGTTATACAGTGGCGTTGTCAGGTTTAGTGGGGAAGAAAAGTCGACTGTTGGCTCAGACTTGAACATGAGGCAAACGATTGGAAAATCAAGCCAGAGATCCAATAGACAGAAGACTTGTGCTGGACTGAGACTGCTCTGTCGAGTGCATGCACCTGTTAGCCCGGAGATCCAGCCTCTATGTAGGGATGTATGGTCTACCTCAGTTCTCACCTTATTGAGCACCTAAAGGTTAAAGGCCATTGAACATGCATTCGCCTAGTCATTATCTGATTGGTTGAGAGGTTTACATTTCTGGCTTAACATTGTTTGATTGGTCCTAACAGCTCTCAGAGGTCAACAATGAAGGCAGGTTTGCTTATGGCATACAGCTACTGAAATGGCAACGTTTGATGTCCTGATGCAGGTTTGAAAGTTTAATGTGAACAACTGAGGTTATATCTATTGCCTAAACTTCAAAAAGCCTTTAATCTTGAAAATTTAGAATTTGACACTACATTCCTACTCTATGGTACTGAGAATCTAACATACACTCCCTGACGTAAGCACCCTAGAGCCCGAATCACATCTTCTTCTTTTGTTTTTTTTTTGCAAGGTAATGAAAATGGGGGTGAATTGCTGTAATCTGTCATGAAAATGGGGGTGAATTGCTGTAATCTGTCATGAAAATGGGGGTGAATTGCTGTAATCTGTCATGAAAATGGGGGTGAATTGCTGTAATCTGTCATGAAAGTGGTGGTGAATTGCTGTAATCTGTCATGAAAGTGGTGGTGAATTGCCGTAATTTGTCATGAAAGTGGTGGTGAATTGCTGTAAACTGTCATGAAAATGGTGGTGAATTGCTGTAAACTGTCATGAAAGTGGTGGTGAATTGCTGTAATCTGTCATCTGGTCTTCATCTATCATGATGGAGACAATATGGCGGCCAGGAATCATAGCTAGACCCAGAATTCTTGGTTCTTCTTTTTCTCCACTGTCTGAAAAACAATAAATTAAATAAGAAGCAAGTCTAAATGGCAGAAAATCAGGGGGTTTTATCAGAAGAACTTTTGCTTGCCTATAAAAATTCTTCACAAAAAATTGCAATTTTGGCACTTTACACCACCTATTACTAATTCAGTAATTACGCCACCTATAATTGCTATGTTATCAGTAAGTTTTAAGAATAATTCACTAGTTGGTTTCTTCGACGTTCACTGTATGTGGAAATCTAATTATTACTGTTAATCACTTGGACAGAATAAATATTAGTGGAAAAACTCAACTTACACATCGTTTCACTTTCTTAGGCAGAGCTTTTAAAAAGTGTGAAGCCAAAAGCCAAGAAAAATGTTTTGTAGGTACATGTATCATTAACCTGACCAACTGTTTTGTAGGTACATGTATCATTAACCTGACCAACTGTTTTGTAGGTACATGTATCATAAACCTGACCAACTGTTTTGTAGGTACATGTATCATTAACCTGACCAACTGTTTTGTAGGTACATGTATCATTAACCTGCCCAACTGTTTTGTAGGTACATGTATCATTAACCTGACCAACTGTTTTGTAGGTACATGTATCATTAACCTGACCAACTGTTTTGTAGGTACATGTATCATTAACCTGACCAACTGTTTTGTAGGTACATGTATCATTAACCTGACCAACTGTTTTGTAGGTACATGTATCATTAACCTGACCAACTGTTTTGTAGGTACATGTATCATTAACCTGACCAACTGTTTTGTAGGTACATGTATCATTAACCTGACCAACTGTTTAGTAGGTACATGTATCATTAACCTGACCAACTGTTTTGTAGGTACATGTATCATAAACCTGACCAACTGTTTTGTAGGTACATGTATCATTAACCTGACCAACTGTTTTGTAGGTACATGTATCATAAACCTGACCAACTGTTTTGTAGGTACATGTATCATTAACCTGACCAACTGTTTTGTAGGTACATGTATCATTAACCTGACCAACTGTTTTGTAGGTACATGTATCATTAACCTGACCAACTGTTTTGTAGGTACATGTATCATTAACCTGACCAACTGTTTTGTAGGTACATGTATCATTAACCTGACCAACTGTTTAGTAGGTACATGTATCATTAACCTGACCAACTGTTTTGTAGGTACATGTATCATTAACCTGACCAACTGTTTTGTAGGTACATGTATCATTAACCTGACCAACTGTTTTGTAGGTACATGTATCATTAACCTGACCAACTGTTTCAAACGATTATAGTTTCTATTGTTTTTTCCATTAAGACAATTATCTTGGTTGGCCAATTTCAAAATGAACATGTATGAAGACAAACAGATTTTGATTGATTGATGTTTTTCGCCGGTCTCAAGATTATTTCACTTATATGGCCGACTTGCCAGGTTTAATGGGGGAGGAAACCGGGCTCATTGTCCAGAGGAAACCCCCGACTGTCGACGAATACCTGGCAACTCTTCCACATACAGCGACCACGTGAAGAATCAACTCAGAAATTGTTCAATTTATATTTGGTCGGAGTGTGATTTAAACCCGCGCCGCATCGACTGAAGGTCTGTGTGGGACCGAGGGTAAATCACTCCAAACCACTGGACCACCAAGGTCCCAAGGCAAAAAAGATTATACAAAAGTATACAAGTGGGGTAACTGCTTTTCTCATTCTTGACAATCATAATTTAGGAAAAAATACTGGCAGTTTACATTCCCCTTTAAAAGGATCTGATAATATCAGTGCAGAGTGCTCTCCCTTTGGTAATTATGTCTACTTTTTATAAACAATTTCATAGAACTATAACCAGTTTTCCTGGCATCGATCAGTCGATTTATTTTTTTATAGTATTATTACTTTTAGACTAAATGGAACATCAGATTGATTGATAGATGTTGTTACACCACACGCAAAATTGTTTCTCTTATATGGCGGCGTTGCCTGGTTTAGAGCAGGGGGAAACTGGGATGATTGACCGGAGGAAGCCCCTGACCTTAATACTAAATCGGTAATATTCGAATACTGATTTACTATTCGAATATTCGTCAACTCATTTGGATGCTTACAAATAAAATCCGAATTTGACGCAATGAAACTTACTCACAAGTATTTTAGGAATGATGAAATTTTAGTGTAGCTCTTTGATATTCCCTGTAAATGTCTTGTTTTTTTTTTTTCAATTCTTTTTCGCTGCGCTAACTTAATTTTATAGACCGCAATGTTTGACATTGATGAGGGTGAAATTCGAAAGTTTTGACTGCTTCATTTTCTAGATCTGTACGCTTTTAATGGATATCGCCAGCTTCAAATAGTTAAACAACAAATTGCGTAATGAAGTATTTGGCAGGGATGCGTATATTGCATCATTGACCGGAGGAAGCCCCTGACCTTTATATAAGCAACCTGACAACTCTTCCATATACATGCACACATACATGTAGGGCATCAATGTTGCATTATCGCCTGCTCATGGTGTAACTTACCCAGTGGTTTCAGATATTCCTCGCAAGATCCTAAAATTACGTTTTTATCTTTATCTGTACATACAAACACACCTAAAAGACAGATAAAGACATAAAAATGTTAACAAATATTAAACACAAGATAAAACAACAATAATAGCCTAGGAGACAATAAGGATGTTACTAAAATAATACATGTAAATGGGTACAGTGATCGTTGTTTATTTTTGGGGATGAAAGGGTTTGTACAAATCCTCGGGCCATTCATTTTATAAAAGTTAGTAAGAGTGATACTAATATCAATAGTAAAAGCATCATGAGCTGCCAAAATTCATATTTTTTTCATAAATTAAGTTCAAAGAAAAACTAAATGATTGAAGTTGGAAGATCTGTACAGTTTTCGACCTGGATAAATTAGTGTTTGTTAAGTCAAAAAACAACTTAATAACCTGGACGAGCATTCAATGATTTTAGGCCCCAAGTCAGTTACTTAAAGAGGCATGAGCTGCCGAAATTCACACTTTTTTCATAATTTCTAATCGTCACGACAGTAAGAGGCTTTGAAGGCCATCGAAAAACTAAATGATTGGCGTTGGAATGAGGAAAATCCATACAGTATGTGCCCTGTACGAACCGAAAACGTGTTCGAAAAGTAGCAAAATTTAAATAACCGGGACGACCATTCATTCATTCTAAGTCAAAGTTAGTTCAAAACAATACTTTATCGTACATTTTTGAGACTAGAAGCACTAAAAAGCTTCTGAATCATACGTCTTGAGAAAAATAGCCGATAATTTCAACATTCTGTTTTAAGGTCAAAATATCAACATTTTGGCAGCTCATGCCCCTTTAAACAAAAATTCTCAATACTAGTAGCAATAAAAAGCTTTTTATTTTACTTTTTGAGAAAAAAAAAAAGATTATTTTAAGCTTTGTTTCAACAGAACAAGAAAAGTATCAGTAAAACTGATGGATGCTCCCCGGTTCCCCATCGCAGATATACGCTCAGCAAATTTGACCAAATAATGAGAAAAGGGCAATAACTGCAAATATCCATCTGTAAATATGACAGTGAGATAAGCCGTATTTGTTTGAGGTTTGCAATTCAGATTTATTGTCCTAACTGTTATTAATTCAAAGGAAAAGCAGAGAAATTGAGAAGATCGAACAGAAACAAGTAACAAAAGAAATGCTTTTGTGAAAAACAAGTGAACCAAGTTTTCAAACAATCATCTCACTGTTAACTGAGAACAAAACTACAGCAGTTTTGGCCACTGAAGTTGATGCTCATGTCTGCGTTGTGCGAAATTATTATTAGAACCCAACACAACTGGAATGTGTTATGTTCCGGACAGGGGAGGGGCCGGACAAGCAGTCTGGGTAAAATTTGACAAATTGAAGAAACCAAGGACAATAACTCTAAAATTATACTCGTCACGGAGAGAAAAGCGTATCACTGCACAAGATCTTGGTAATGACTATATACCAGCCACGTTTCAAAACAATCCTGACAATATTAATTAAGATATGGCCCGGACAAGCAGTCTGGGTAAAATTTGACAAATTAAAGAAACCAAGGGCAATAGCTCTCATGGAGAGAAAAGCGTAACACTGCACAAGGTCTTAGTAGTGAGGATATACCAGCGAAGTTTCAAAGCAATCCTGACAATAGTGCTGCAACGAATATCCGAATATTCGCGAACGAATACTAAATCTGTAATATTTGAATGCTGATTTACTATTCGAATATTCGTCAACTCATTTGGATGCTATTGCTTACAAATAAAATCCGAATTTGACACAATTAAACTTACAATGATGAAAGTGTAGCTCTTTGATAGTCCCTTTTTCAATTCTTTTTCGCTGCGCTAACTTAATTTTATCGGCCGCCATGTTTGACATCGATGAGGATGAAATTCAGAAGTTTTGACTGCTTCATTTTCAAGATCTGTACGCTTTTAATGGATATCGCCAGCTTCAAATAGTTAAACAACAAATCGCGTAATGAAGTATTTGGCAGGGATGTGTATATTGCATTGATTGTAACTGGGAATTTATCGGAATATTTGAGACACAGACTCTCAAACCAAAATGTGTTTAGTGTTCAGGGAGACGTAACTCTTATCTGACATAGATACAAAGAATATTATCCAATCAGTAGCCTGCATTCCATTTTCTTGCGTTCTGCAAAGTGATTTCTCGCAGCCAGAGTTCACGCATTGAATGTTATTAAACATTTTAACTGACTTAAACCAAAAGTTATGAATTTTCGAGTTTTCTAATAAATTTGTGGATTGTTGGATATGCAGTGTAAAGCAAATTTGTCAATCTTGTGTGACGATTATTTTATTTCAACTTAATTTTCGACCGGTTACTGAGGTAGGTGCAAGGCATGGTAGGCGGCTAATACAGGGTATACCGATGGTTTACCGAGGTCGGATCTCATGTCATTTGGCTGTCAATACTATTTATAAGAGAATACTTGAATAATATTCGAATAGCAGAACCGAATATTCGTATACCAAAAATCAACTATTCGTTTCAGCACTACCTGACAATATTACCAGAAATATGCCCCGGACAAGAAATCCGGATGGACGGACGGACAGACAAAGCGGAGACTATATTCCTCCCTCAGTAAACCTGGCAATGCCGCCATATAAGTGAAATATTCTTGAGTGCTACCAACCAACCTAAGTCTTAAGACTATGAAGATATTTACCTATAAGTGTTCGTCCATCAGTCATTGCAATCTTCATACTCTTGTTTAACCATCTCTCTAAGGCTTTTCTACCAGAACTTACTTCACTTCCATCATCTGTACACTGGAAAATATGCACTGAATACAGTCACTTTGACAATAAAACATGCAAGATAATTCTAGTGTCGGTTAAAAACATTGAATCCGTATATTGAAATGCTGGAAACCAACCAATGCCAGTTTAATACTGTCTTTAGTGGCATTTAGAAGGTGGTCTAGATAAATAACGTAAGACTTTCGTATGGGTAACACACTTCTAGGTTTATTTAATGATGACGTTTCTGTCTTTCTCCGAATACTGTTTTTAAATCATCATTAAATAAACCTAGAAGTGTGTTACCCATACAAAAGTCTTACGTTATTTAATACTGTACATTGTATACATCATAACATATACTAGCTTTCCAACTCATTTTATTGATTTGTCACCAAGTACAAAAATATGTTACCTTAGGCTTAATTATTACAGGTTACTATCATTTTTTTCTAGGGAAACCTAAAAATGGGTTACCAAAAATAATTTTGTGAAACGCCACCGATCGGTGGGTAACAATTGGACAAAAATGACAATTCCCATGTCCTAATGAGGCTGAAATTGTTGAAAAACTGAAAGGGAACATTGAGTTCCTTGTCCTCTTTTGATTTACCTTAATTGACCTTTGCTCTTCCGGTTTTAACAACAATTTAAATCTCATTAGGAAATGGATTTATGACTCTTGGTCATTTTTGAAAACTTCAGAGCGTGTGCTGTACGCGGACAGGTCAAACATGTGAGTAGATATTTCGGTTTATTTTGAAGCACATGCTTAAAATGGCGTAATTTGTTTGACACTTTTAAGAAACAAATTTTAACTACCTTCAGCAACTTGACTTAGAAGGTAGTACCAACCATTCGCAACAATCATGGAACACGCACTGTTGTCGCAGAACTAGATAGTTCAGCAAAAACGCAAGAAACGGCAGAGAAAGAGGAAATTGTAATTTTTGAGAAACAATTCATTCACACGCCTGGTTAGCTCATCCTTATAATGGTGGTTTAATGTGTGACTCTTCTTGACCGACAAGTCAGTAGCACAGGATAGAGCAACATAAGTGCGCCTATGAAGTAGATATATGGAGTCATAGACGAAATTTGGGCAACCCATAATACCCGTTCATTTGACTGAAATCATCTGTCACATTATGCATGGCATGGACAGAACCTAACTCATTATTGAACAGCAAACTAAAATATTGGCTAAAAATGACCTGATATTCATTAATATTTCCAACAAAAAATATCTTTAAAATTAAAATCTAAACGAAAACAAACCTGGCTTTTATCACCTGCCATGACACCAAACTGCCCACAGCAAAAATTGTGGAAACTGAAAAAAGCACGAAAACGGACATAATATTTGTAAATATCAATTACCTTGACAGACATCTACAAGAAGAATATTTAAAAGTGAAAAATTACAGTTTGTTCTTACTAGTATTTTATGAAACAAATATTTCTGTTGTTAGATTATTTTTTCAGAAAGATTATCAAACTTCCGTTTAAAATACAATTACGTTTTTGAAAAGTACCGGCGACATTGACAGTTGTCAATGGCAACCAAACTCTGAAAGGGAAGACAGAAGTTAATGGTTTAGTTTGGGCCTTGTTTTCCTCGTCATCATACACCATGGGTCGACCAAAGTACTTTACTCCAAATGAAGTTGCCTCACATAACACACTCGATGATCTATGGGTTTCTTTTCTGGGTAAAGTTTATAATTTAACGCCCCTGTGTGAGCGATACAAAGGTTGGTTGATTTTTCTCGTTCCACTTTTTTTTATTAAAATGCTTTAAATTTTAATCAAGTTAGATTGAAATACTGGTAGCATACATATTTTGTCTTACTTCGAGATGCTGGGCTAGTCCCATGGATCTGATTGTCATAAAATTGATAAATATTATAACAGATTTAAAGTGGCATGAGCTGCCAAAATGTTGTCTTGATATTTTGACGTTAAAACAGAATGTTGAAATTATAGGCTATTTTTCTCAAGACGTATATAAATTCAGAAGCTTTTTAGTGCTTCTAGTCTCGAAAATGTACGATAAAGTATTGTTTTGAACTAACTTTGGCTTATAATGAATGAATGGTTGTCCCGGTTATTTAAATTTTGTTTACATTTTGAACAGGTGTTCGGTTCGTACAGGCTACATACTGTCTGTATGGATTTTCCTCATTCCAACGCCAATTATTTAGTTTTACGATGGCCTTCAAAGCCTCTTACTGTTGTGACGATCAGAAATTATGAAAAAAGTGTGGATTTTGGCAGCTCATGCCAATTTAAATGCTTAAATTATAAAATAGCCTACCATTAGTACCAATACCATCAGCAAATGATGAGTTTAACTTGGTTTACTTTTACTAAAATACTAGTTTAGAGACATTGAGAGACTTAATTCACAAGTTAACTGCAAATTTTTTACCTGCCTCCTTGTGTTATCTTACATAACCATGGTTTATCAGCCCCTAGCTTATAGCTATAGGATTTTTTACTACAATTATATTTCAATTTTAATATTACATTCAGACCCAATCTCTCCATTGAAGTGATGTATTTATTTTTGAAACGTCAACTGTAAATAAAGCTATATATGCATTTATATGTTATATGTTTGTTTTTTTTTTGGTTTTATTCTTTGTACAGTTGTTTCATTCAGACCCATTATCCCCTTGAAGTATTTTGCTTGAAGCGAAACTAAAGATATCTGAATTTTTATCTATTTATATGGTTTATAATTTTTATTTAAAATATGTTGCAGGCGATGTTTTATTAAAACCCATCATTCAAGCAGCAGGAACTGATATATCTCACTGGTTTAACCCCAAATCAAAGGATGTAAGTTTCAAAGGCTTATATTTGTGGTATATTATTTACATTTAGGCGTCTCTGAATACGTATTTGTAATTCATTCTCTATGTGTTATTTAGAAAGCAGCAAATTTATAGAAGTCTGTATTTAAAGGAGATGCATAAATACTCCAGTAAAATTGTTCCACCATAATCAACTGAAAATTTAGTGTTGATGTTTTACAGTTGTTAATTGGTTCTCCTTTGAAAAGTTGTTTACAATTTCTTACACTACAATGGCCAACCTTTTCTGCTCAGATTCGTACCCATGTAGACCCGGAGACAGGCTGCACCATTCCTTACTGTCCAAATGGGCGATTCATCCACATACCCCCTCCATACCCCTGCTCTGATTGGTCAACTGATTTTGGTCGCCCATGGTGGAGGGATGATTCCTATCTTGTGGGAACGCTTTCAAAGAAGACACGGCACATCAAAATTATCAACACTCTAACTTCACAAGAACAAGTCATTGAGGTAAGCTCACTTAAATATCAAGTGCAAGCCATTAGCAAATTCAAGAACATCAAATTACAAATGTACATTGTCTCGTCTCCCATGTTGTTTGTTTCTGTAATTGTATATTGTCAACAGGAGAGGCATTTATATAGGTTACATGCAAGTCCTGTTTGTCGATCTCAGACTATCGATAGTAAAAATATTGTTTAGACCAAATTACAAATGCTGATTACAAATGCCAAAAAGGTGGGGTACTGACGCTCTTGCCCTCTAACCTCAATTTAATTGAAGCTCTGTATATTTGTTATTCTTTTTAGTTTTTATAAGTTAACAAGGTATAAAATACCTGCTGAACTCTGGTTTCCATTTGGTAAGGAGTTCAGTTTCCTTCCCACCAAATGCTGCTGTAAAAGTAAACATTCTGAGCACTGCCTATAACCATTGATTAAACAATTAAACTTTAGCAAGGGCTTGAGTTCGAGTGATTATTATCATATGTCATCCAAGCTGAGGACCCCACCCCTCCCCAAACCCATTTCCAAAATCTCTGAATCTGCCCCTGTTTGAACTCTAATCCCTAAAGCAATTGACAATCCCATTAATAAATTCTAGTTTAAAATCTCAATTTAGGAGTCCAAAAATCCACAGTTCAAAGATTGATCATCACCTTATGTGGAATGGTTGCCAGGTTTCTCACAAAAGCGCGGCATTAAAACAACAAGTATTCAATCAATAGATAATTGAATTTTAATGAGTGAATTTTTTAAGCATTTTCAGTTTTAATATTGTTCTAGGTAAACAAGATTTGCTTTCACTTGAGATGGTCAAATCTTAATAGAACTTTGAACGTCTGTATCTCAGATTCAAAAATGACTGCGCTACTGTTCCACAAATGGCTTGAGGGTTAAAATTGCATTTAGGGAATCTGAAAATTTTGGAAAACTTTCCACATGCATACATAGATTTTTACATGTAAAATAATTGTCCAACATTTAGGTGAAACGATGTATAAAAAATGTAGTTGTTTTATATTTATGAACACTAAAACATACGGGCACAGGGAAAACCTTCTTGTCTAAAATAACCATGGAGACAAGTTTCTAATTGTGTTAAAACGAGGTATATGATTTAGACCTTTATACCCCATCATAAATTGTTGTAATAAACTAAAGTTGTTTTATAGGTTCTCGTTTATAATTCTGTAATTCCAGGTGTGTTCAGAAGAAATAATGAAAGAAATTTTAGAGCGGTACCAAAAATACAACATACACGCCGCCAGCTATACATGGAAATATGACAGTAATAACTTGGAGATGGAGAAAACGCTAAGCGATAATGGAATCGCAGATGAAGATGAAGACTTTTATACACTCAGTATGAACGACGATACATTTCTTCAGACAATACACCTATATTTCAATGACGATTTAACAGAAGCTTGAAAGGTTTATATACTTTTTTGTTTAACTGTTAATTGTAAAAAAAAAATGTAAAAATGTGTATTTTGAAAACTATTTAAATAGTGAGAAATCATGCTCTGCAATTTTGCTTCTGTCAAACTATCTTCTTGTATTCTTGTATTGTATATAATATTTTATATACCTGTAGATCATTTATTGCACATGTTTATTGTGTAAAAAATATGTAAATTTTGTACATTAATATTTTATTTTAATTTCGATAGAGAGTGTAAAGACAAATTTTGTTTTTGTTCAATAGTACACTGTTCTTAGGCACAGTAGTCAAAATATATTTTTATTTAACAGTGTGTGCATTTTGTTGGTCATTGTCTATATAATTATGAACACTAAAACACATAGGCACAAGGGAAATTTTCTTGACTAAAATAACAATGGAGACAAGTTTCTAATTGTGTTAAAAACGGTGGTAAACATATATGATTTTGATGTTGATCTTTTGGTCGGTTGGTACTTTTGTTACCATATGACCTAAGCTGTTGAGTGCGACATTAAGCCCCAATCAATCAATCTAATTATTTTTAAAAAGGGGTGGTGTGTCATTTAGACTTTAAATATACCAAATCATAGGTTGTTGTTAATGTACTTACAAAACCCATGATATTAAAATTTCATTAGGTTAAAGACAGACAGGACTAGTAGGAAGACCTTTACTTCAGTTAATGTCGTAGACAAACAGAAATCAAGGCGTTAGTAGAAAGAACACATAAAGCTAATTGTTTATAAATATGTAGACACTTCTAATACAGTATAATAGTCCAATCTGACCATCTTTCAGATTCAGATATTTAAGTGCAGTTTTAATTAAAATTAATTAATGTGACCTCTGATAATTAGATTGCTGCAATCAGTAGGTTTTGGTTGATTGATTGATTGTTTGGTGTTTTACGTCATGCTCAAGATTGTCGCCAGTTTTATTGTGGAAGGAAAACGGGCTCTATGCCCGGATGAAAACCAAGACCTTCCAGTGGTAACTGGCAACCATCCCGCATATGTATTTCGAGTGAAAACACAGTTAGAAAATTTCCCAATTTTTCTTTTTTTGGACTGAGTGGGATTCAAACCCGGGACCCATAGGGCCTGGGAGTCTACCAAGAGATTTCGCGATATACGGTGACCGGTGACGTTTTTCATGACAGTTCGATTGACGTTTTTTGTTCTAAAACGTCATAAATGAGCTTCATATTCGAGCGTCATATCCGCTGCCTATTGGTGGAAGGCTGTTCGGATTGAGCATCCAACGCTCTACCTACTGAGTGACTGAGGCCCCCAGTAGGTTAAGAAAGACCGTGTATTGGAGCTTTTTGAGGAAAGCTACCTTCAATCAATGTAATGTGATTTATAGATTTCCTAATGTTTCTTGAATCAGTTTTATTGAAGAAACCCAATAACTTGAAGTGACTGGAGTTGCCAAAATGTTGATTTTCTCAAAAAGTATGAATTTGAAGCTTGTTAGTTATCGATACTGGCCTTGACGTTCAATTTGTGTATACACCTTAAAGAAGTGTTTTAAACCATCTTAGCCCTAAAATGAATGAAAGTTCATCCCAGCTATTTAAATTTTGTTTAATACTTGCTACATGTATTTTGGTTCCTGCAAGCCACAACGGGCTGTGTTGATTTTCCTAACTCGGTGGTTCATCCAGAGGCGAGGGGTGTCTTTTGGACACCCTTTGGTTCAAATTCAATATATTTATGGACACTAAAACACACGGGCACAGGGAAAATCCTCAAATTCAATATACATGTATTTGGACACCCAGCAATAATCCAGCAATTTAAAATGGTCAAGATACAAAAGTAGGTGATTTTGTGAAAAATAGCTATTTTGGACACTATTTTCAGATTGAAGATGAATACATGGATGAACTTCAAAATCTCTTTAATATTGTCTAGACATATGGAGTTTATTAAAAAGGTGTGAATTCTGGAACCTTCAAATGACACATAGTCAGTGTCCAATTAGACAACAACTTAACTACAAGTTACATGTAGGTGGTTGATGAGCAATTATCATGGCAATGCATTTTGAAAAAAATGACTTAAACTCAGTGATGGTCTTACAGTTAGCCGAGAAATCTTGGCTCTGCCGAATTTTTTTTTTTTCCGTGTTCGTCATAGCCAAGATCACTTCCATAGTAAAAAAACGATATATGTTAAGGAGGCCCGCCTAAAAAATCGGCGGCGCAAATTTCACAACAAATAAGCAAAGAATAAAATATTTACCACTGCATTCCGATAGTATAGACCACGAAGAAGGAGTTTGTCAAACTTACACCGCTGTAAAGTGGTAAACTTTCCCTTATGCAGTCAATATTTGTTTCGAAGTCCACTGGCTTTCAACCTGACGTAACCGCCATTGTAAAACATTTAAACGACCAGTTAAACTGTGCGGGGCGTCGTAGAAATACTTCAATCATATATCTTTACTCACTTTACAGCGGTGTAAGTTTGACAAACTCCTTCTTCGTGGTCTATACTATCGGAATGCAGTGGTAAATATTTTATTCTTTGCTTATTTGTTGTGAAATTTGCGCCGCCGATTTTTTAGGCGGGCCTCCTTAACATATATCGTTTTTTTACTATGGAAGTGATCTTGGCTATGACGAACACGGAAAAAAAAAAATTCGGCAGAGCCAAGATTTCTCGGCTAGTCTTACAGTAATTTTATAAAGAAAAATATGGATGATCCATCATTAAATTTACAAACTAAACAGAGTTAATTAGTCCAAATTTACTTAATAACTTTTCAAGAATTTATTCGACACCTTTAAATCAACAAACAGAATCACAAGATAGATTTCAAAAACTACCATCACACTGTGAGAAGGATAAATTTATAATAAAAAAAGTGTCTTTAATTCACATATAAAAAAGTTGAGGTTAGAATATCACAGCAATTACAGTTAAAAAATATATCAAAGCCAAAATATTTATCACAGATAAGCTGAGTATAGAATATTTCAGCTCTCATCATTATGCCTTTATCAAGAGATTTCATGGAAACATTAGACATTGAGTTCTTCGCCAGCACCACGTATTCGAAAAAAGTTAGACAAGCTCAGTAAAAAGCTCTGTGATGTCATGATATTTGTAACGTCACAATGTCAAGTCCCTGAGTTTCTCTAACCTTGGCCAATTACTATAAACAAACTGATAAAAAGCACATTCTCACACTTCAAAAATCGAAATAACTCTGGTTTGTAGTCTCTCGAGTGGGAAGTATGACGAAGAATCAAATCCATCCACCTTGTTGAAGTTTACCTGGTATATATGTGTCACTCAAAAATCTAGGCGATATGGTGGACAGACACTGAATTTCAGCTTTTACACCCGAATGCAATATAGTGTTCACTTCATGTTGCCATATTTGGTTACTTGTGACATACGGTCGTTTTAAAAGGTCCCTTGCTTTGCTCATATCGGAAGGGGTAATTGGAATTTGAACGTTGCTTGGAATTTTGAATCTGGCAATATCTGATGGAAAAACACCTAGCCACCTAATCGCTGGAACTATCAAATGATTGGATTCATACGCCAAAGCCAGAGAACCGAATCGATACACAGCCATAATTTCCATTCCATGAGGGTCAGCATCAACCAACGCAAAGATTGGAATAGAAAACTCATCCCAAAGTTTCTTGAGAAGCATTCTTGTGTTGATGTCGGGAAAACCTTTGCCAGTAATTAAAATACAGGGAAATAGCTTTTGACACAGATTATCGTCCAAAAGCTTCTGAAAAGTTGCATCTTTTTCTATAATGAGAATGAACTTTGCATTGGTTTGAAGATTCTTTATCCCATCAACATGACTTGGAATCAACAGTCCCGTAGTTGCAGAACAGTCAAAGTAATTGCCATCGCCGTCTTGGAATCTCAAATCGCCAGCCACACATCCTTTAGATGTCGCTAAAACGTGCAACTCCCATCTGGGTATTTTCAACATGCAGGAAATATTTGTCACAATATTATCCACAACAGATTGTCTTTTGAACAAAACGGTATCTTGGTAGTAAATATCTCGCTTTGTGCAAAATGAATTTCCTTGTACGAGTTTGTACATAATAGAAAGCATCTTCAACATAAGACTGAATTTTTTCGACGACTGGGGCGAGTCAAAACGGACGTTTGTTTGTTTAGCATTGGCGGATATTTGCAGACCTGAAGATTCATCAAAGTCGACATTTTCCCAACAGCGAACATTGTCCAATGTAAACACAGGGGATTCTCCCTTTTCAATCGTTTTGAAAACATACTTTACGGTTTCTTCAATTTTGGATAGTACTTGTTTTCGTCTTTCCGTACGACTCACTTTTCCTTCATCAGGAGCGTCCGTCGGTGGACTCCCGTCCATTTCATTTCGGAATTGCTTCCTTACCGCAGCTATCTTCCTGTCATGGAGCAAAATACGTCTGTGTTGATCTACAGCTAGCCAAAAGTCATTCGTGTACCCATATGCCATAACTCAAATGTTACAAAAAGGAAAAATAGAAAACTTCCATTGAGTTGTTGTTGTCGTCTGCTCGAAACAGTGGCGCCGCCTTGTGCCTTTGTAGGGGAGGTAACTCCCGTGGACGTTTACTTCTCATGTATGGAAGCCGAACAGAGTCACGGGAAAGGCAAAGAATAGCGGGTTGGCAAACAATTAGGCTAACCATAATTAAGTTCCACGGGGGTCGCAATGTTGAAGAGATAGGCTATCACTGAGCGATCCACGTGATGCCTGGTATTACTCTACCACAGAGTCACCGTGCTTACATCCTTGACGATAGAACTTGTTGGAAATGTATTTAAGCCTACACGTGTGCCCAGTTTGGAAACTCCATGTGTAATATAGCCAATTGTATAAAAAAAAACCCAACCCCAAAACGCCCCAACCTTGCCCTAAAGGGTAATATAAGCCAGTGTCGCGTTGGTAAATATTCACATCAGGGCCCTTTCTTAGATGTGTGCGTGCGCCCGGCCTGTAGCAGAAAATCATAAAAAGTTCAATTTCATCCTCTATGAAGAAATCCCTATGTAGACTAACTAATTAATGCCTGTATTACAGGCTCTCTTTGGTGGCGTTTGAGTACAGGATGGACCTCTGGGTAGGCCGATACCGTCCCAATACAGCTTTCCTGACGATTCTCGAGTCTAACGCGAATTTCAGCTCTCGGGTGTGGCTCAAATCGACGCAAGTTTCTCAAAAAAATTACCTCTTTCCGAAATGACGACTCAAAATTTCGAGAACTATTTGGTGGGCTTTACGACTACTTTCCTTAAGAATTAGAATTACTGGAAGGTGTTTCTCAAAACGCTCGACGTAAGTTGGCGACTACCGTACTCGTAACGTACGGTAATGTACGCATTCGACCTTCGTCGGGCCTAAGAAGCAGCCCCCAGAAAAAATGGCAGGCTGAGGTTAAAGGGTGACGGATAGTTTGTTTTCATTTGAGCAAGAACTATGTAGATGAGTTTACATTTTTGAACACTAGCCTAAAATACACGGGCGCATGGAAAATCTTCTTGTCTAAAGTAGGCCTAACCACGGAGACAAGTTCTAATTATTGTGTTAAAAAGGGGCATATCATTCAGACGTTTATATTCAATCATAAGTTGTTATAATAAACCACAACCCATGATATTTCATTAGGTTGGCCTTAATGAGTTTATATATCAACCTTGTAACAAACCCTTGACAAGGGAGGTAAACTAGATAGACAAACGTCGGCAGTCTTCGCTCGCTACCATTCGGCTTTGACGTATGTAGGCCCTAAATCCTCAAAGTTTCCGACTGCTTTGACAAGTAGGCCTACCGACGCTACCGTTCGAACTTTGCCGAGAGACCCGACCGAACGCTACCGAAATTAGCCATTTAGAAACTCCAGAAAAATGGTCACCGGAATTCCTGTAAAATTCTTTCTGGAGAGTCCGGATCTGTTGTTGTTGAATAAGCGTGCGCATATTTTCTGGTTGTATATTTCTAATTTCCCATATCTTAGAATTTTGAGCTTAAACGTTTGATTTGATTTTATAAAGCTAACAAAAACGACACGTTATTACCGTGGAATTTATCCTTGATAAATCTTGATTTCAGATTCTGAAATATTGAAGAAAAGAATTGTTCCCGTGGATCTAAATCAACAAGGTATGTGAACGAGTGATATGAGCTGCCAAAATGTTTTTTGTTGTTGTTGTTTTTTATCCTTTTAAACAATTTGTTCCGTTTAAATTATCGACTTTTTTTTCGAAAAAGGTACGATTTAAAAGTTTTTAGTTCATCTTGTATGTGCGTTAAAGTTGTGTTTTGAAACAAAACATGCTTTGACTGAACGAATGAATGTTCGTCACGGTTATTTAAATTTTGTTTACTTTTCGGTTTCTACATTTTTCAGACTGTATGAATTTTCAATCATCCAGTCTCCGATGAACTTCAAAATCGTGTTACTGTTGGGGAATCAAAATGTATGAAAAAAGTCCGAATTTCGGCAGCTCGTTTCATTTTAAAAGGAGTGCATTTTGGATTATAGGCCTATACATATATAGCAAACCAAAGCTGCCGGGCCACATAGCTCTTGTGCGTTTGCTTGTAGGTTAAGCTATGTTATTACAAATTCCTAATTGATTACTCATGGTAGACATCTCTGAACACATCCCTCATTTGCTGGGTTTTTTTTTAAATTACCATTATAAAAACAGTGCATTTGTAAATTTTTTCAAGATAGAGCTCTGTCGAATTGCCTTTTCCAATAGTTGATCGATACAAGCTATAAATGTTCTCAGTCTATAATATAACTTCCTGGGTCGAGGCGGTACCTGGAACCTCACCTGTTCAGTTATACCAATAATTAAGGTTGTCTTTAAGGTGTCAAAAAATATCATTAAAATAAAATAAACATTTGCGATACATTTGATACATTCTACAGACTGCTGGGCTTTTTGTCGCCCTGGACCCTCGTCTTGTCAGATCTGTTAGTCCCACCTCAATTTGTTTCAAGCATTAAAACCATCCACCCCCCCCCCCTTACCCCTTGGACCTTCATCCCTCTCCCACGCAATACTTGAACGAACATACTCTCGAGAGAAAATCCTTCTTGTTATTCCAGACTCCGTCTCAGTCCATGTCTAAACTTTTCAGTACGAAAGGTCACCTATGAATTCTCGAAGACGAAAATGACCAATGTAGCCTATTGTGTGGAACTATACAGTGTATGTTTCTTAAATTGTTTGTGTGCGTGGAATTTCATTGTGTAGGTATACAATTGACTATTCTCTTCTGTCATACCTGGTCCGGATTCCAATCAATACATGCCTTATCCCAGCACCTTGATTTCACTCAGGCTTTATTGCCAAATCGATCGATTCCACGAGTGTTCTCTTTGCTGCCGTTAAACGTAGTCTCTATGCCGTGAACGCAAAGCACATACATTACCTGTGTGATGCGTTGATGTTTACATGGTATTTAATCCATTGCCAATTACATCAACAGATTTCGTAACACTGCAGCTATTGACTAAGGCGCTGCTTGGTTTCCTATAACAACAGTACCACAACAGGAATAACACTTCACAAGCAAGGACGGTGTTACCTTCCATGGAAAAGACTATTAGTGGATGATGGTCATTTTACGAGTAGCCATTTATCTTTAACTCTCGCCTGGCCAAAGAACATAGAGTGTGGTTGTTGATACACCCATAAACTACAGTTTTATTGGACACTGGTGGTCAAAATGACAACGTCAACTCAAACTGCTAGTCAAAGAAAATAGGATACTGTTGTTGATACACCCATAAACTACAGTTTTATTGGACACTGGTGGTCAAAATGACAACGTCAACTCAAACTGCTAGTCAAAGAAAATAGGATACTGTTGTTGATACACCCATAAACTACAGTTTTATTGGACACTGGTGGTCAAAATGACAACGTCAACTCAAACTGCTAGTCAAAGAAAATAGGATACTGTTGTTGATACACCCATAAACTACAGTTTTATTGGACACTGGTGGTCAAAATGACAACGTCAACTCAAACTGCTAGTCAAAGAAAATAGGATACTGTTGTTGATACACCCATAAACTACAGTTTTATTGGACACTGGTGGTCAAAATGACAACGTCAACTCAAACTGCTAGCCAAAGAACATAGGATACTGTTGTTGATTCACCCATAAACTACAGTTTTATCGGACATTGGCGGTCAAAATTACATAGTGAACTGATACAGGAGCGTAATGTTGCGAAGACATTTATATTCTAGTTGTATTAAACACTTGGTGATTAAGAAATGAAAAATCCACGGAATCTCTTTTAACCAGCTTTTTCTACAATTCATAATGGCTGGTTTTGATTCAGGTTACAAGTCCTGTCTCTCACAAGCTCATCTTATCTGCACACTATGTGATGGACCCTTCAAGAAACCAGTTATTTTGCCCTGTTTTCATGCATTTTGTCGCTTCTGTTGGAACAGTCATCGAGCCGAAATGAAAACGAAAAGTGAACAATCCTGTCCGACATGCCAAACGGTCGTCAGCTCGGAAGACATTCATAAATTACCGGCTGTTCACTTTCTACAGACTCTGCAAGATGTTATTAAATCTAATCGCTTTGAACGCAGAGCTTGTTGTAATTGTCGTCAAGATAAATACGCCGTTTGGATGTGTGACAAATGCCAAGATACCCTATGTGGAGAATGCAAAGAGACGCATCTGAACCATCCCGGAAAAGAACGCCACACTGAATTTGAATTCTTGGACAACACAGTTAAGGAAATTTGCCAGCGAAGAAATGATTTTCATTGCGATGACCACCCGGATGAGATTTTAGCATACTACTGCAAGACCTGCTCGGGAACTATCTGTGTAGTTTGTGAATCCACAGGACACGACCATCATTTGACAGAGAGAATTTCCCATCAAGCGGATGTACTTCGAAAACAGATCAGTGATGTTGTAGACACGTCCACGTCTGAGTTTCGCCGAATAATGGCGTCCAAAGAAAAACAAGCGGATCTCAAGTTAGAAAACTGGTCAAAAATAGAGAAACAGGTTCAAGACTGGGTTCAACAGCTTAAAGATCAACTTGACCAAAAGTCTAAAGATTTATTACAAGAAGCGAAGAGTGCAATTGATTCCAATAGTCCAAGTTTTGGTGAACTTTCGTGCAAAAACTTGAACGCCATATCCGTTTTTCCAAAGCAGCTGTGTGATTATGGTAGCGATGTGGAGGTCATCAATTTAGCAGATGCTGTGACCAATAAGCTGAAGGCATTAACCAATCTGAAACAAAACGAGGATGAAAATGTTAGGCTAAACTTTTCTCCAGATCTTCAGATTATTAACATGGCAATTGTAAGCGTTGGGATAATCAATAACGACAACGAGAAAACTCCCCGCCAAACAGCGAAACCTATCGGCCAACAATACGATAAAGTTAAAATCTCTCCCGAAAGCGTGCCGTCTAAAGGACGTGACAACACAAGGGTCAAGCAGATTGGGTCATTCCAGGCCCGATGGGACGTCACAGGAATAGGCGTAACAAGACAAGGCCAATACCTCGTGAACAGCAGGCTGAATAAAGCGTGTTTAATTTATGACAAATCCGGGAACCTCCTAAAGGAAATTACTCTGCACGGACAAAACCCATTTGATGTGACCGTAACGAACAATGGAAATTGCGTTATCACTGACAGAGAAACCAAACGTGTCAACGTGTTTTCTAACGAAGGGAATTTCATAGAGACATTGAATATGGAAATTGGTGAACCGGGTGGGATTGCGTCCTTGTCAAACGGAGATTTAGTTATTTCTGACTTAAAGCAGAAAGATGTTTGCGTTTTTTCTCCACATAGGAAAATGTTTCCGCTCAGATCCCTGAAAACGGAAAATGGTAACCATACTTTCAAATGGCCATTGTATATAGCGGTCAATACGTCGGATGAAATAATTGTATCCGACAATGAACTGCACTCTGTTAAGATTTTTGACAAGAAGGGTAAGTTACGTGCACGTTACGGTAACCACGGAGATTCTGGAGAACAATTACGGGGTCCTAGGGGAGTATGTACTGATGCAAGGGATAATATCTTCGTAACTGATTACACTAACGACAGAATCCATATGTTAGATGCCAATTGTTCTTTCCTACGGATACTTATTTGCAGGGAAGACGGGCTGTCAGGGCCTCGCGTGGTAGCTATAGATACTGAAAATCGACTCATCATTGGTCAAGAAAACGCTTCTATTAAGATTATCGAATATTTACAATAAACTTTATTACAAGATGATTTATTTCGATTTTTACCTTAACACCCAGATCATGGATCGATATTGACAATTACCAATTAACAACTTCCCGGTCTAGATAGAGAAGCATGAAGAGTAAGTCTTTTTGATTAAAATCTCAACAAAGAATTGTATGTATAGTCAGTCTTCTACTCTTAATTGGGGGCATCCGTGGCTCAGTCGGTTGAAGTGATAGTCCCTCAGTCCGACACAGGCCTCCCATCGATGCGGCGCTGATTCGAATCCTATTCAGATCAAATAAGAACTTGAAAAAAAAAAACGGGGAAAATCAAATATGTGGATATTTTAGGGTTTTGGGCGTTAATAAAAACGATCGATGTTCATTTCCGAGATTTGTGTCAACGGGCAGCTTTTTTTTTGTAATCTGTTTCAACGTGATTTTCCAGCCCATGCCCCTTAAACTGCATGCATATATGACATCAGACCAGTCGAGAATGTCACACTTGTCGAGAAATATAAACTAATGCTTAAAAATGACAAGGGTTGCCAAAATTCTCCAGCTTTGTTCAAATATTCAGATAGTCAAGAGAATATTTGCGAGTTTTAAGTGAGAACAGAAATATCGTAAGAATTTTGTAAATAGAATACGTTGTTGTCATTTGTTTTCAAACCGTGAATTCCTAAAACAAAGTGTATTGTTTATTATGGCTTAGCTATTTGTTTGAGGTTTGCTTGTTTTTTGGGGTTTTTTTTTATTAACTTTACCATTTCGTGTTTTAACAGTAAATAATTTCAAATAGCAAAATTAATGTTGTGTTATTTTTTAGTAAAGTAAGATCAGAGTTATAAAGCAAAGTGCATACACATACGAGTGCATGGGCGTTTGGAACTGAAAGGCGACCATCAAGGCTGAGCGACATGTATATTTACGAACACTAAAACGCACAGGCAGAGCGAAAATCGTCTTGTCTAAAGTTTCTAATTGTGTTAAAATGGGGTATATAATTTAGACCTTTATACCAAAACATAAGTTAGTTGGTTGTTTTAGCTTGTTGGCGCGTCCCCAATCATAAGTGATTGAAGATCTAATAAAGTAAAACCCATGATATATTTACAATGTTTACGTATCTTCAGCTATATATGAAAATCGGTAAACTGAGATTGAACCTAATATGATCATAGGAAAAGAAAGTAACAATTTTGGTTCTCTCGACACGCAAGGGAGTTTAGCCCGGACTGGTACATCTTTCAAACAGCATTGGGTCAGAGGTCGAGCAATTTTACTTTGAAGCAGTTTGCTATGATTTTGGCCATCTGGATGCTGGGCTTGTTGTACTGAAACCAGTGGCATATACTACCTCCCTACTCGATTGCCTTGTTGTGTTCACTGTTATGGTCTGTCTCATATGATTAGTTGCAAATTTTTAAAAGAAATATTTTCTTAACTTCGTTCAATGAAACAAACTGTATAATTCATATTCTACATTGATACGTGACCAAGTCGAACAAGTATTCAACAACAAAAATATACGTGAAAATTTTTGACTAAAGTCGAACTCCTGCCTGTCATCAATTTAATGAAATATAAAAAAAACATCAATTGATTAGTCACGCATTCAAATCATACTCAGTCAACAAAAAATAGGGGGGGGGGGGTGTCTTTGGAGCGTCCAATTTTGAATGTTTGCTAAATCTGGGGGGTTTCTAGTGGACACAGAACCTTGTTTCCTCCTCCGAAAAAAAACAGATGATTCTATCTGCTGGGTTTTTTAAATTTTCGACACTTAAATATTTCTATAGATTGAATTTCTAAAACAAACAAATGTGTTGAAATTGGGTAGCTCATCTTCAGATTTTTACCCTCAGCCCACCCCGACAAAAAAGTAGAACTTATTTTATGTGTTATTTTAGCCTAAAGCCAAAATACGGCTTAATTCATTTGACTGTACACCCAATGGTTCAGTGTAATTTTGTTTTTCATTAAAAAGACAAAGACGCACTTTTGGTTTCATAACTACTTCCCTAAATTTATTTTTGTATCTTTGTAAAACACGACCTTAAATACTTATGAAACGTACCAGTTTTCAACGGCATGTTAAAATGTCATATTAGGGGCCTAGTTTTTGTAAAAATAGATCTGCGTATATATCAGCTCAATGCAGGCCATACAATTTAGCCGCATATAAACTTATTTCTCTATTGTATTTCGTTATGTTAAACGTAACCATGTATTTAGACCAGTCAATAACATTCCGTCTCCTTTAGCCAGGTGGTTTAGATGACTCCGTGGACACACTCGAGAGACATATGTGCACTCATGCGGAACAATAATATTAAACATTGACAAAACTTTCCAGTTGCTTTTATTTGATTTCATCAGTCAGTCATATAATCTTGTATGGTTATTTGGATTAACCTCTGAGATAGATAGCCTGTATTCCATGATAAATTAAGCCATGGAGAAAAGCTTGTACTGTAACGCCGAAGAACAATCCTCCCCGGTTACATCCCAAACGATAGGTGAGTACGCACATTTTATTACTTCAGTTGGCTACCGTAAAATCACGACAACTGCCAGTAAATCCCCAAGACGCCCCAAATGAGAGTCATATTAAAAAAGAAAACGGTCGTCAACATAAACTGATTGATGTTTAACGCCGCACTCAAGACTATTTCACTTACATGGCGGCGTTGCTAGGTTTAGTGGGAGAGGAAACGCCCGACCTTCGGTGAGTACCTGGCCACTCTTCCACATACGGCGACCAAGTGAAAACCCCACTCAAATATTTTTTTCAATTTTTATTTGGTCTGAGTGGGATCCGATCCAGCGCCGCATCGATGGAAGGCCTGAGTCGGACTGAGAGACCAATTCTCTGCTGACCGAGCCACCGAGGTCCGCCGTGAGCATACAATAATACAATTGTAGTCATTTTGGGGTTAGAAACCCGGACTAAGAATAACATAGGTTAATGAGTTAGTGTCATTTAAAAAGTCTGTATAGCCGTATTCTCGTTATTTTGGGGTTAACACTTTCTTGAAAAAGTCTATCGATTTTGGGTAACCCCCTAAACGGAAATCCAACCCGGGTCCCAGAGTATGGCACCTATCGTCAGCACTAAATGCCGGCTGTCTTATCCATTTAGTCAACCGGGGTACTCATCAATTTCTCTCACTTTCTAAACGGCACTAACTAATTAACCCTGGCCCACGTATTCAACAATGTGAGCTGTGTCAATTTACGTAACCAAAGGGGGTACTAGATGTCCGCTGTTGTATCTACCAGTCAGCTACCTTTTTTGACGAGGTCGGTTGGCTGTCAGACAGACAATATCACAAACATAGTCATAGAGCTCTGGTATCAGCTATAGACGACATCACATACATAGTCATAGAGCACTGGTACCAGTTATAGACGATATCACATACATAGTCATAGAGCACTGGTACCAGTTATAGTCGATATCACAAACATAGTCACAGAGCACTGGTATCAGTTATAGACGATATCACATACATAGTCATAGAGCACTGGTATTAGTTATAGACGATATCACAAACATAGTCATACAGCACTGGTACCAGTTATAGACGATATCACATACATAGTCATACAGCACTGGTATCAGTTATAGACGATATCACAAACATAGTCATAGAGCACTGGTATCAGTTATAGACGATACCACATACATAGTCATACAGCACTGGTATCAGTTATAGACGATATTACATACATAGTCATACAGCACTGGTATCAGTTATAGACGATATCACATACATAGTCATACAGCACTGGTATCAGTTATAGACGATATCACAAACATAGTCATAGAGCTCTGGTATCAGTTATAGACGATATCACATACATAGTCATACAGCACTGGTATCAGTTATAGACGATATCACATACATAATCATAGAGCACTGGTACCAGTTATAGACGATACCACAAACATAGTCATAGAGCACTGGTACCAGTTATAGACGATATCACATACATAGTCATACAGCACTGGTACCAGTTATAGACGATATCACATACATAGTCATAGAGCACTGGTACCAGTTATAGACGATACCACATACATAGTCATAGAGCACTGGTATCAGTTATAGACGATATCACATACATAGTCATAGAGCACTGGTACCAGTTATAGACGATATCTCATACATAGTCATAGAGCACTGGTATCAGTTATAGACGATATCACATACATAGTCATACAGCACTGGTATCAGTTATAGACGATATCACATACATAGTCATAGAGCACTGGTACCAGTTATAGACGATATCACATACATAGTCATAGAGCACTGGTTTCAGTTATAGACAATATCACATACATAGTCATAGAGCACTGGTATCAGTTATCGGCGATATCACAAACATAGTCATACAGCACTGGTATCAGTTATATACGATATCACATACATAGTCATACAGCACTGGTATCAGTTATAGACGATATCACATACATAGTCATAGAGCACTGGTACCAGTTATAGACGATACCACAAACATAGTCATAGAGCACTGGTACCAGTTATAGACGATATCACATACATAGTCATAGAGCACTGGTACCAGTTATAGACGATATCACATACATAGTCATAGAGCACTGGTATCAGTTATAGACGATATCACATACATAGTCATAGAGCACTGGTTTCAGTTATAGACAATATCACATACATAGTCATAGAGCACTGGTATCAGTTATCGGCGATATCACAAACATAGTCATACAGCACTGGTATCAGTTATATACGATATCACATACATAGTCATACAGCACTGGTATCAGTTATAGACGATATCACATACATAGTCATAGAGCACTGGTACCAGTTATAGACGATACCACAAACATAGTCATAGAGCACTGGTACCAGTTATAGACGATATCACATACATAGTCATACAGCACTGGTACCAGTTATAGACGATATCACATACATAGTCATAGAGCAATGGTACCAGTTATAGACGATATCACATACATAGTCATAGAGCACTGGTACCAGTTATAGACGATATCACATACATAGTCATACAGCACTGGTATCAGTTATAGACGATATCACAAACATAGTCATACAGCACTGGTATCAGTTATAGACGATATCACATACATAGTCATACAGCACTGGTATCAGTTATAGACGATATCACAAACATAGTCATACAGCACTGGTATCAGTTATAGACGATATCACATACATAGTCATAGAACACTGGTATCAGTTATAGACGATATCACATACATAGTCATACAGCACTGGTATCAGTTATAGACGATATCACAAACATAGTCATACAGCACTGGTATCAGTTATAGACGATATCACAAACACAGTCATAGAGCACTGGTATCAGTTATAGACGATATCACATACATAGTCATAGAGCACTGGTACCAGTTATAGACGATATCACATACATAGTCATAGAGCACTGGTATCAGTTATAGACGATATCTCATACATAGTCATAGAGCACTGGTACCAGTTATAGACGATATCACAAAGACAGTCATAGAGCACTGGTATCAGTTAAAGACGATATCACATACATAGTCATAGAGCACTGGTACCAGTTATAGACGATATCACATACATAGTCATAGAGCACTGCTATCAGTTATAGGCGATATCACATACATAGTCATAGAGCACTGGTACCAGTTATAGACGATATCACATACATAGTCATAGAGCACTGGTATCAGTTATAGGCGATATCACATACATAGTCATAGAGCACTGGTATGAGTTATAGACGATATCACATACATAGTCATAGAGCACTGGTACCAGTTATAGACGATATCACAAACATAGTCATAGAGCACTGGTATCAGTTATAGACGATATCACATACATAGTCATAGAGCACTGGTACCAGTTATAGACGATATCACATACATAGTCATAGAGCACTGGTACCAGTTATAGACGATATCACAAACATAGTCATAGAATACTGGTATCAGTTATAGACGATATCACATACATAGTCATAGAGCACTGGTACCAGTTATAGACGATATCACATACATAGTCATAGAGCACTGGTACCAGTTATAGACGATATCACATACATAGTCATAGAGCACTGGTATCAGTTATAGACGATATCACATACATATAGTCATAGAGCGCTGGTATTAGTTATAGACGATATCACATACATAGTCATAGAGCACTGGTATCAGCTATAGACAATATCACATACATAGTCATAGAACACTGGTATCAGTTATAGACGATATCACAAACATAGTCATAGAGCACTGGTATCAGTTATAGACGATATCACAAACATAGTCATAGAGCACTGGTATCAGCTATAGGCGATATCACATACATAGTCATAGAGCACTGGTACCAGTTATAGACGATATCACATACATAGTCATAGAGCACTGGTATCAGTTATAGACGATATCACAAACATAGTCATAGAGCGCTGGTATCAGCTCTAGTCGATATCACATACATAGTCATAGAGCACTGGTATCAGTTATAGCCGATATCACATGCATAGTCATAGAGCACTGGTATCAGTTATAGACGATATCACAAACATAGTCATAGAGCACTGGTATCAGTTATAGACGATATCACATACATATAGTCATAGAGCGCTGGTATTAGTTATAGACGATATCACATACATAGTCATAGAGCACTGGTATCAGTTATAGACGATATCACATACATAGTCATAGAGCACTGGTATCAGTTATAGACGATATCACATACATAGTCATAGAGCACTGGTACCAGTTATAGACGATATCACATACATAGTCATAGAGCACTGGTATCAGTTATAGACGATATCACATACATATAGTCATAGAGCGCTGGTATTAGTTATAGACGATATCACAAACATAGTCATAGAGCACTGGTACCAGTTAAAGACGATATCACATGCATAGTCATAGAGCGCTGGTATCAGTTATAGACGATATCACATACATAGTCATAGAGCACTGGTACCAGTTATAGACGATATCACATACATAGTCATAGAGCACTGGTATCAGTTATAGACGATATCACATACATATAGTCATAGAGCGCTGGTATTAGTTATAGACGATATCACAAACATAGTCATAGAGCACTGGTATCACTTATAGACGATATCACAAACATAGTCATAGAGCCAAGACATCAGCTATAGACGATATCACATACATAGTCATAGAGCACTGGTATCAGTTAAAGACGATATCACATACATAGTCATAGAGCACTGGTACCAGTTATAGACGATATCACATACATAGTCATAGAGCACTGCTATCAGTTATAGGCGATATCACATACATAGTCATAGAGCACTGGTACCAGTTATAGACGATATCACATACATAGTCATAGAGCACTGGTACCAGTTATAGACGATATCACATACATAGTCATAGAGCACTGGTACCAGTTATAGACGATATCACATACATAGTCATAGAGCACTGGTACCAGTTATAGACGATATCACATACATAGTCATAGAGCCAAGACATCAGTTATAGACGATATCACATAGATAGTCATTAAGCACTGGTATCAGTTATAGGCGATATCACATACATAGTCATACAGCACTGGTATCAGTTATAGGCGATATCACAAACATAGTCATACAGCACTGGTATCAGTTACAGACGATATCACATACATAGTCATAGAGCACTGGTACCAGTTATAGACGATATCACATACTGATCAATGCAGGTTATTCTATGACATCCTTTCCTTTGTTGTTTTTGCAAGGTGTCATACCAGACTGGTTAAATGGCGATCTCTACAGAAATGGCCCCGGTCTGTTCCGCCTTGGGGACAGCGAGCTTGACCACTGGTTTGATGGAATGGCCTTGCTACATCATTTCCACATACAGAAAGGGCAAGTCGTCTACAGAAGTAAATTCATCCAAAGTGACTCTTACAAAAGAAATAGGAAAGCCAATTGTTTCGTCCGTTCAGAATTTGGTACATTTGCCTATCCAGACCCCTGTAAGAATATCTTTCAAAGGTAATGTGTGTTAGTACTTACGGTATCGCTTACTGCATGGAGAGGGATGCGATATGGCTACTGTACGGAAAGGGGGTGATATCGTTAATGGTGCGGGTAGCTGACGGTATCGGTCATTGTAAAGTAGGGGACAGTAGCCACTATTATACCTGTAAAGGACGATATTGATTATTGTAGGTGAAGAGGGGGGGGGGGGCTATATTGATCTTTGTACTGAAAGGAGGCGGAACCTGATATTGCACGTGGTTGGGACGATATGAATTATTGTATGGAAGAGAACTGCATCGGTTATTGTACTGGAAAGGGAAAGCATCTATTATTGTAAGGGGGAGCGGCATCCAATTTTGTAAAGGAAGGACACGGTATCCGTTACTGTGCGGTGCGTGTGTGTGTGTGGGGGGGGGGGGGGGGCGATATCCATCAAGGCCATGGAGAGTGATAAGTGATGAGCACTTTCTTAAGTATTGAGTAATCCAAACAAGGAGAATACCCATTGTTTTGGGTCAATTCCATGCTGAAAAACCATCAATTTGGAGTGTTGACATTCAAATCTATGCTGGAGCTCCAAGCAGTTCTTAGTTTCCTATTTGGAATTGTACTTAAAAAGTGGCAGCTTAGGCTGGAAAACAAGAAGTCGATTGATTTATATGAGGAAGCAATTGGCGTTGTCAGGTTTAGGGGAGGAGGAAACCGGACTCTGACCCCGGAGAAAACTCCTGACGTTTCCTGGGTACTTGGTATCCCTTGCACTAAGAGCAATAAAGAAAAAACCCGATAGAGAGACAAACTACCGGGATTACCAGGATAGTTATTGTTGTTCGTGTTCCATTTAAGGTTTTTCGCCTGGTTTGTTCCACAAGGAATCACAGATAACACCTTGGTGACCGTGACCCCTCTTGGTGATTCGCTTATTGTAGCCAGTGAGGTTAGCGTTATTCACCAGATTGATCCAGATACTTTAGACACCAAAAAGCAAGTAAGTTCATATTCGGTGTACCGGTAACATAGGTAGTTAACAGCACATATACACCAAAATTGACAAATTAGATATCATAGGTCTTTACAGCAAAATGCGAACAATGAAATCTTTGGGATGGAGGAAGCGGTGCGAAGTTTGGGGGAAGGGAGGTGGTATAGCACCGAAACAGAGCTAAGACATCGCTAATAAGCCTCTGCTTCCTTCTATACCCCTATACGCTACCGTTTCCCTTCGTCATTGTTGAAGCCTACTTTCGAACACTTAATTCGCCCAGTGTTAATAGAAACCCTTTAACTGATACAAAAGACTGCTTATGAAATCAATGTTTTAATTCATAAAATCACAAACTGAATAAAATATTGAAAACGAGGTTTAATGAGTGACTTACTACATTGTTGGAAATTGAGACCAGTTGCGTTTTAGGCTACTAGTCTGTCAATAAATTCCAACATGATTTCTTTACGTAGCCTATCTCACTCACCCGTCGAATTATGCAAAAAAACTAAGTCATTTTGCGATAGCAATGTGATAAATACAAATATTTGGTGCATTTGTTAACAACATTTTCGTTCGTTTTAGTAACACATTAAAACCTGATTTGTTTTGTATTTTCAGATAACACTTCCCAATTTAATGCCAGTCAACATGGCCTCTGCTCATTATCACCGTGATGAGGATGGTACTTTACATAACATTGGACAGTTCATTGAAGGTCGCCCGAAATTCAGCATCTTCAAAGTGCCGCCTCCATTAAGTGAGTAAGGAAGTACCTACACAGAAGTATTTTGTATAAAACAAAAGAAATGCAACTCCGAAAACTGAAGCCATAGTTGAATGATTTAGGCAGAAAACAATAGAGGTACATGGGTTATATTTACTTGTATTCTATTCCTGATGATGGCTGCGTAGATTTGCCGAAATATAGAATATCACTCCACTATGGCTTCAGTTTCTGTGGTTTCAAGTGAGTAACACTTGCACGGTTATGTCCCTTGAAAGACCTTCCCGCGAACCGCAGGTCTGAATAACTTTAGGATGCTTGATTATTCTTTGCTGTAAGCATGAAACCGTTAAAAAGTTGATCACTCAATATGCCATATATCCTTTAATTGCTTATGATAAATAATCATTTTGTTGTTTTCGATACCTCTTTTAATTTCTTTTTTTGAAAACCAATATTCCTGTGCTGGAACATTAATTGTGCATCCACAATTCTTGTAAAACGAAAAAAAAAAATGAAACCCGAAACGGCCTTGGATTAAGAATTGCCAGCGTTACAATATACACATGCGTACGATTGATTGATGTTTCACGCCTCACTTAAGATTATTTCACTTATATGGCAGCGTTGCCAGGTTTAGTAGGGAGAGGGGGTGGGGGCGGGTTTTATTGTCCGGAGGAAATATAAGGTCGGAAATACAAGTATTTTTTATTTTCGATTGTAAGCAATAGTACCAACGAAATATTGTCTGGCTAACCTGTGCTGTATCCTATATGTAAATCAACAATGCTCTTTTTAATTTCCAAACTTATATAAGCTTAACTTGCATATATTGTTTACTATATTTCCCTCTTCTATTCTGTTTCAGAGGACAAAGCCGTGTACGAAGACACAGAGGTCGTGGGTTCTATATATTGTCGTTGGCCCTTCCATCTAGGCTATATGCACAGTTTTGGCATGTCGGAGAATTATTACGTATTTGTGGAGCAGCCTTTATGTTTGAATGTCAAATCATTCATGTTATCCAAATTCAGTCGTAAGACATATGAACAGTGTTTGGAATGGTGGGGACAGTCAAAGGTAACAATCCAGATTTTATATCTTTGAGCACTATAACACACGGGCACAGGGACAATCTTCTTGTCTAAAATAACCATGAATAACCATGTGTTAACAAGGGGCATATCATTCAGACGTTTATACCCAATCATAAGTTGTTATAATAAATCACAAGCCATGATATTTCATGACAGGCAGGAGTTTAACCTTAGTTAGAGTTTTCTGGAAAAGATAATTTGGCAACAAATCATCAGTATTTTTGGTAAAGCTCACATGCCGATTTGCTATACGTTTAAGATAGTAATCAATTAGCTGTGATATTCTTTAACGTTCACTACCAAAATTAAGATTTTATATAAACAGGCAGGCTTTCCAAATTATCATTTGCTGCTAAAATTTGGATATTTTTCATAAATTCTCCAGCGACACATTATGTTGATTGAAAAATGATATATTGAAAAATTAAGTTAACTTTGACATTTTATAAATAATTATATTTGTGAACACCCATGCACACGGGCACAAATGACTAAAATAACCATGGAGACAAGTTTCTAATTGTGGTAAAAAGCGGGGATGGGGATATATTATTTAGACCTGTATACACAAATAGCTCTTTGGCTTTCATTGGTCAGTGGATATATCGACTGAGTATCAATCAGTTAGTTTGTTGGCTGGTTGGTTGTATTTGTAGTTTGTTTGTGTCTTTCGTAGCTCTCATTGCTAAACATGTTAAATGTATAGGAAGGAACTTGCTTGATTCAAATTCTCCTGTGGAGGCGAAAGTCTTAACTATGTATATCAAAAATATCCTCTTTTAAAGAGCTCGTGATTGTATTTTGTGTTATTTTTTAGACGAAAGTGCATTTGTGAAACAACGGGTCCAAACTTTCAATGCAAAAAGCTGATTTGCAGAATGAAATCTTACTCATCGCAGTTTGAAGTACTTTCTCTCGCAGGTTGTAATGTTATACTCATCGCAGTTTGGAGTACTATCTCTCGCAGGTTGTAATGTTATGCTCATCGCAGTTTGGAGTACTACCTCTCGCAGGTTGTAATGTTATACTCGTCGCAGTTTGGAGTATTACCTCTCGTAGGTTGTAATGTTATGCTCATCGCAGTTTGGAGTACTACCTCTCGCAGGTTGTAATGTTATACACGTCGCAGTTTTGAGTACTATCTCTCGCAGGTTGTAATGTTATACTCGTCGCAGTTTGGAGTACTATCTCTCGCAGGTTGAAATGTTATACTCATTGCAGTTTGGAGTACTATCTCTCGCAGGTTGAAATGTTATACTCATTGCAGTTTGGAGTACTACCTCTCGTAGGTTGAAATGTTATACTCATCGCAGTTTGGGATACTACCTCTCGTAGGTTGAAATGTTATACTCATCGCAGTTTGGAGTACTACCTCTTGCAGGTTGAAATGTTATACTCATCACAGTTTGGAGTACTACCTCTCCCAGGTTGAAATGTTATACTCATCGCAGTTTGGAGTACTACCTCTCCCAGGTTGAAATGTTATACTCATCACAGTTTGGAGTACTACCTCTCCCAGGTTGAAATGTTATACTCATCGCAGTTTGGAGTACTACCTCTCCCAGGTTGAAATGTTATACTCATCGCAGTTTGGAGTACTACCTCTTGCAGGTTGAAATGTTATACTCATCACAGTTTGGAGTACTACCTCTCCCAGGTTGAACTCTTACTCATTGCAGTTTGAAGTACTACATGTGCTTGAAATGTTGTACTCACTCATCGCAGTTTGGAGTACTATAGCCTATGTACTTGAAATGTTGTACTCACTCATCGCAGTTTGGAGTACTATAGCCTATGTACTTGAAATGTTATACTCATCGCAGTTTGGAGTACTGCCTCTCGTAGGTTGAAATGTTGTAGTCTTTGCAGTTTGAAGTACTATATGTACCTCTGGCATTTTGAAATCATATACTCATCCCAGTTTGGAGAACTATCCCTAGCAGACTGAAATCCTACCCATTGTCGTTAGTAGTCCTGCCTATCGTATTTTCGAATCCTACCCATCGCAGTTGTAAGTTGCGATCGTGCATGTAAAACTATCTTATTCACAATGTAATAAAAACACTAAGTAACACATTTCGATTCCAGTGTATATTTCGAATAATGGATAAGAAGACGGGCGAGACAGTGAATAGAGGTGTCCTATATATGGCCGATCCATTCTTTATGTTCCATCATATCAACACATACGAAGAAAATGGTAAGAAAGTACAGAATATTGGCTGCTAAACACTAAAATATCATTGTAGGATTCCACATAGGCTTTGTTCTGTTCTAAAAAGAGTGCAAAAGTTGATGATCGAATCAAGTTGAAATTTTCACTGTTTTAAATAACGTACTCCCCATCAGGAAGTCCACAATGTTTGTTTAAAATCTTCATTTTTTTTTAAATTTCTCCACACTTCAAAATTTGAAGGGATGTACTTTCTTAATCAAGCTCTTCCTTTTAAACAACTATACCCTTTACAATACGCTTTACAACCGACACTGATAGACCCGGACAAAATTCCGGGCCAATTTCGGACGATTCCGGTGAGAATTGATCAACTTTCAAATGCAAATTGAAAGATTATGTACAAGTGCTCCAGTCTGTCATTTCTATACAGGATACCTTATCGTTGATGTGGCGGCTTATGACGACGCTGAAATCATCAAGTCACATTACTTAGCAAACTTGAAGTCGGAAACGATTCAACCATTTCCCCCAAATTCAGCTAGACGATTTGTTCTGCCTCTAAATGCTGCAAAAGAAGTGAGTCAAACCCACAGTAAACTGACGCTAACTAGTAGGGATATATCTTAAAAACGACACGTTTTCTAAGAGACAAGAGCCGAATTGTTTTAGTTTCGTTTTTCTAGACCAAATCAAAAGGGTGCTTGGCGTTTATAAAGAAACAATCCAACGATAAGAGAATTAACAAAATATTTTTAAAAATCCCGTATGAATGGAAAGCTTTTTACTTGTCCTTCTTCTGAAAACGAGCTCATTTGCTTTAATCAAAGAAATATCTCCCTTTACAGTCTTATACTACAGAACTTCAGGTACGCTTTATTAATTTATTGATTGGTGTTTTACGACGCACTCGATATTTTCACTTGTATGGCGGCGTGGTCAGGTTTAGTGGAGTACCCGGCAACTCTTCCACATAGGACGTCAACTAATTGATAGCGTACCTTTACAAATACGAAACTAAATGGTTATGATGTTCTTCTTTTGTATTTCACATCTTTTTTCATTGTACAGGATGATGTTGGTAAAAGTTACGTCGACCCAGCGAAATATTCAGCCACGGCCTCAAAACAGGACGAAAAACGTATTATCTGTAAACCCGAAATACTGGCCGAATGTGAAGGTACTAATACATCTCTAACTTAGTCCTTTGGATAGACGAGGGTATGTTCCAAGCATCCAACTCGATATGTTGGCCTATTTGTGTACACACCATTTAGGTAGGAGGTTTCACTGTACACAAATGCTTATAAAACCCCACTCGAACGCAGGCTTACAAATATTAAAAAAAAATTAATCGAAATAAACAACAATTTATTTATTTCAAGCAAATTATGACACGGAATATCAGAAATCATATATGCGTATGCACACAGAGCTGAAAGTTTAACTTGTCCTTGGTCCCGCCACTGACCTACAACGAAAAGGCATGGAAGGAAAAGCAAACATCTCATATGATTGGCATATACAGCTGCCGAGCCGGTCCCTTCTTTCTTCCGAAAAAATGCATTCAGTGCATGATACAATAAATGATTGATTGGTTGTTGATTGATTTATTAATATTTACCAAGTCACTCTACGCCTGCGGTATATGCTAATGCTTGCAATACCAAGGGACCACCAACTACAGAATAAAGTTTGGGGCGTTCTTTATTTCAGGTTGTGATCTACCAGCGATTAATTATGAAGAATATAATGGGAAGAAATATCGTTACCTGTACGGGGTATCCGGGAAATATGCTCAAAAGGTAAGAACATTGTTATAGAAAATCTATTCGTGACGTCATAAGTAACCACATTCGCCATTTTGGTTCAGAGAAAGTATGTCTGTATCTGTTGGATAGTGACACGAGCTACCTAAATTCTGACGTTTTTATTTTTTTATAAATTTCCATCGTAAGAGAAATTGAGAGTTTGGTGTAGCATTAAAAACTAAAGGGTTTACGTTTGAGTGAAAAAATCGGCCCAATGACAAGTAACCCGTACTAACAACCGAAGATATGTGCTTATAACGGACACAATTCTATGTTGGGAATATTTTTACTGAAATGTAAAAGTTTTGTCCTCTTTTTGTATTTTCAATTCAAATGCTGAAGTTCTGTAAATAATCGGGCCTCGATGTAACTTCACGTACACTCTCGAGATTGGTATCAGTAAGACTTCTTTGTGTAACTTTTTTAGGGAAATTTGCAAAAAATTAAGGAAAAAAATCCACATTCAAATATCTATTCGGTGATACACTCGAGATTGGCATCATTAAGAGTTCCTAATTTGAATTTCAACGTTTGATTTTTAAACAGTTAGTAAAAATTGACATCGAGAAGAAGGCGTCATTTGAATGGATGGAAGATGATGCCTTTGTTTCTGAACCTGTTTATGTGAGAAACCCCGATGGCACATTAGAGGATGACGGTAAGAAGGCCGTTACACTTGTTACAGTATTTATTACAGTTACAGTATTTATATTTTCCCCTATTTTAGGGAATTGTTCAAATCATCTTCTGTATATATACTTGTTGAAAGTGGCATGAGCTACCAAAATTCACACTTTTTACATAGTTTCTGATCGTCACGACAGTAAGAGGATTTGAAGGCCATCGAAAAACTAAATGATTGGCGTTGGAATGAGGAAAATCCATACAGTATGTGGCTTGTACGAACCGAAAACGTGTTCGAAAATTAAACAAAATTTAAATAACCGGGACGACCATTCATTCATTCTAAGCCAAAGTTAGGCTAGTTCAAAACAATACTTTATCGTGCATTTTCGAGACTAGAAGCACTAAAAAGCTTCTTATACGTCTTGAGATAAATAGCCAATAATTTCAACCTACTGTTTTAACGTCAAAATATCAACATTTTGGCAGCTCATTCCACTTTAAAGTTCTCCAGGTATCCTCTATGCCAGCGTGCATAAATTGACCCTGCGCCAGGGTCACGTTTTAAGATCAAACGCTCCATAAGGTTAGATACACTCTCTGACGTCATGATATTTAGGATGATACAAATCCAACACTTAGCCGTGGTTTAAGAAATGTTTGAAACTCTCTTTGAATTGAATTGAACATATTTTATTGCATAAGTAAAGCAAGGGGATTGGGAACAAGTTCCAAAAACTTACAAAGTCCATTTTCCTAATTTTCTCTCTTTAAACGTGGGTTCCATACTATTGAGAAATAATAAGGGTATCACCACAAACAACAAACTTCGTGGTGATGCCTTGATTATTTCTCGTTACTCTGTGGTTTTCAAATCTTTCCGAACATTTAGCCTAAACACGTGGCGTTGGAGAAGTTGTAAATATACTTTTGGGCTTAGAATGACGTTTTATGACGTCGTTCGAATTGTATGGCATTTACATCATATTTATGTTGCTGGTGCTGTGACACGCAACTATCACATTGCGCCGTAGACAAAATGAGCACGATTACGACGCCAGATTAATCCAAAAACTCAATGAAGCATCATTTTGCCATACACAGAACCATATGCGCAAGCGTCGAAAAGTTATATTATACCCAGAGAGCAAATGCATGTTGGGCCAACATTGGCATATGGTCGGCATGGTTTGGTCAACTTCTCAGCCTTGGTTCATCTTGGGTCAATTTAGGGTAGGTTACCAAGTTGATCAGTAATTATTCAGCGACCCCAAAAAGCTATTGCATCGTCATGCCATCGACAGAAGGATATTGGCCCAGTAGAAAATTATGCCAAACATAGACAACTACATCTAATTATCGACATTAAACTATCTGTTGGGTGTCCGTTAGAGCGATGAGCAAAAACCCGACCGTGGGCCAACGCTGCAACAACCGCTGGCTTCATGTTGGTTCTCAGTTGTTGTGCTGTCTGGCTAGAAAATCTTTCCCCATCCATTTTCGTCATCACGAAATAAATATTGTTTAAACCAAAACGTTTGCTCTCAATCTGACTAAAGTCAAGATACTCATTGAAAAGCTCTTTTCAATGACCATCTCGACTTTAGTCAGATTGCTTTGCTCAATACTATTATATTGTGCATTGAGAAAATCCAAAAGTTGAGAAAGTCCAAATCGATATGAAAGTGTCCATGTTGTTAATTGTCTATTTTTGGTGTTTTTGTTTAGGTGTGATTCTAGCTGTAGTATACAAGAAGACAGGGGGGAAACATGTGACATTCCTTCTGGTGCTTGATGCTAGAACTATGACAGAACTGGGACGGGCAGAGTTTGACCTTCAACTACCACGTGACCTACACGGTGTCTTCTTGCCACAAAAAATCGCCAAGTGATAACTTCTACTGGAACTGTAGACCAAGAGAACTGTTTCGTATTTAGCAGCTGGAAGTCCTGAGATCAATGTTACACACCCGCATTTTTGGCGTATTAAATTGTGAAACGCAGTCTATAGTAAAACACTGCGTGCTTCATTTTGATATCTTTCACAATTTGTCTGTCATTTTCCTTGATATGTAGTGCTTGTTTATCATCAATCTAAACAGAGAAGTTAATCCTCGCCAACGAAGACTTTCTCAACCAAAGGGCTAATCGCAATACAAATGGTGACGTCAAAAGGCCTAAGCCGGGATTAGACCGATGTCACTATTTATCGCTATTGGGTGAAAAAAAACTACGTGATACTTTAGCCGAACGGGACCTTGATTTGGGTCTTGCCGACATGAAGTAATGACTCCAAGTGCGGCAGGCCTTTGTGGATTATAGTCAAGACGAACGATAGTTCTTAACCAATATCGGCTACATCTTTTAAAACTTGTATAACTTTATGCTCCCGTGTTTTTTAATAGTTTCAAATCATCATAAGTTATCTCAATATTGTATTTTAAACATTCCAATAAACCATTAAAAAAACAATAGTGGAACTGAGTGTAGGGATGTGTAGCATGAAATTTAAATACACTTTTTGCATCAAATAATGGATGGAAATGAACAAGCAGATGCCAAAATACCTTATAATTGACCATTTATACCAAAACTTGACAGACAAACTCCAGGGCAGATCCACAAAGTGTCCCACCTAAGTCTCAACTTGCTAATGTAGAACTGGTTAAACAAACAAGAGTTCCAAATATGCCCATAATTCAGTTGTAGGGTTTTCAAAAAACAGGAAGACGTCTGTTTCAAATTCCAAATATGTATTGTAACACTGAACGTGAACTGAACTGAACTCTAACAAACACGCAGCACCCATTGGACACAGTAGGCCTGACTCAACTCGTTGCCGTAAATGTTCTAACTCCACACAGTTCTCCACACAATATTCTTGCATAAAAAACTATATGTAGGAGAGCACAATTTCATTGGCCTAAAGTTCACAAGGAAGTGTAAGGGTTCAAATGAAGGAACACATTTACTGTTTAGGAAAGTCATATCACAATTCAAAGTTGTCCCCCACATTTGGACCCTGTCCTGAGCCAGAATGTTTTACTCTAGCTTCAGAATGGAATAACTATAGAAAGACAAAGGTAAAAGTCGCCAATTAAACCAGCCATTAGATGTTTTGTTGTTTATTGGTGGTATCAGTTTTGTACTTGTTGCTAGGATTGACACTTTGACTTCGAAAATAAATTTTCTTGCTTGACCTAGACATTGTATTTCAGGTCCAAATACTGAATGTTTATTCTGTTGTTGTTGTTGTTAGATTTCACGTGTTCAATGGCTGTTAACAAATCCTAACAGTTCCCATGTAGTCAAGGAAATAATTTCAAATAAAGGCTTTTTTTGTATGCAAATGAACCCATGTGACCTTGGAAGCCTCTTTTTGAATTTCAAAATATCATTAATTAAAGTTCACCTTTGGTGACAAGCCTCGGAAAATAGAACGATGTGACAAATGACCGCGAGCAGAAAAAATCAAGGCCGTCTTTGAAAAAATTTAAAAAAAAAACAGTGTTTGATATAACGTTATCCTTCATGCTAAACCGCTATTCTAGACAACAGTTATATTTTCCCGTATATTGGTCGCCAATATTCGAGAATCTACTCACTGGGGAAACCAATTAGTCTCAAATCAACAATAATTGGGATTTCTTGCAAAAATGTTTATTAACCGGGTCAGCTTAAACAAGCTTTTGCTATATAGCTATAGTTCTAACTGTGCTCCTTCTCCCCCACCTTTTCTCCCGTTGCCTTGGCGTAAATCTTTAAAGGGCTTCGGAGAAAACGGCCCAAATAAAGATTGTTAAGAAGTGTTATATCATACTTTCGTTTATATAACGGTGTAGTTTTCGGATGACCTTTGGCAATTTTTCTTGCAAAATATTAAGTTTTATTTGGAGATTTTTTTCTTTATTATTAGTATTGACCTAGTTAAGAATCCTGAGACCACAGATTTAAAATTGCAGCAAACTCACATATTTACCCCTGGGCAAACTCAATGAAATTTCGTCGATTTACCAGGAATGCCCTTTCACTGACAGACCAATTAGACGCTTTGTTATAGTTTAACGATAAGGTAACCTTGCCAGTAGACAGAGACTCGTTGACAAGCGACCACCCAAAATGTTTGTTCGACTACCGCATTTCTACCCCCTTTTCGCTGACATGACGAATCTGGATGAGGTTACAAAGAAAACAACCTAGGAATCTCGGCCTTTTCAAAAGGCCAGCATTTGGTTTCTTTAGCAGGGCTTGTTGTATAATATAGAAAAGTTGTCCGTCTTTGTTTTCTTCATGACCGACATGTTTAGGTAACGCGAATTGTGATTGGTTAAAACTGTGGCGGAACGAATCAAAGTTCAAATGCATTTCAAATTATAAACGACGCTTTCCCTTCTAGTTTTCCACTGGTAAAATGAGCAACGATGTAGTTTAGCAGAACGTGTGGTGCATTGTCGGCTGTTTCTATGACCGTCAGGCAACTGTAGCAGCAGCTGACGCAATTTACTGTTGACACTTAAGTGAGATTTTCAGCGGAAGCGGTGTTCAATAAAACAGGAAATCTTAAGTGTCCGTTTGAATGAGGTTTTAATAAAGTGGTCCATGAAATGCTGGAGTGGTAACTGAACGAATTGGATCAAATACTAGTCTCAATCTCCACTGAGACACGCAAATACTGGAAAGAAAATGTTCATTTTGATAAGTTTAATTGAATACTACGTACAGTCCTACTTAAAGGCACACTTGCCGCGAAAATCAGGAATATTGTTTACATTAAAAAAAAAGTCCGTTTCCTGTATTTTCCCCAGACAATATAAGTTAGGAACTTTCTATTTTTACCAAAATTTAAAAGTTTGGACGTCACTTTGTATTTTTAATTTGAATTTGAACATTTGAATTGTTAGGTGCCCGTAACGTAAACAAACCAACCTGCCCCCTATTGGCGATTTTATATTTCAGTCGAGTGAGGCACAGTGTAATTTTACGTAGGCCTATTTATCTGAGAAATACAGACTGACGATCGGTTAACAGCGGCTGGAAAAGCCTGCTGATAATTGTTTGAGTTTAAACCACAGATAAAAAGACCTGAAATGAGGGTAACCCAACACGAAAGTTGACCGACACTGATTGTTGTTGTTGTAATTAGACTTCGATTCTTCGTTCTAAAGCTAACTAGACATGTTTTATGTGTCCTATGTTTAAGTTTAGTGGTATTAGTCGTAGTAAGCTCATGTAAATTGGGTTTCTTAGCAAATTGAAACAGGCTACGGCGGCAAGTGGGCCTTTAAGTATGTATTTTTAGAGATATATACTAAATTTTTTCCGCTCTACGTGGAAGAATTGCCAGGTGCTCGCTGGAGGTTAGGAGGTTTCTTGCGGGCAATGAGCACGGTTTCTTCTCCCAACTAAATCTGGTTTCGCCGTCATAGAAGTGAAAAAAGTGCAAGTGTGACGTAATCAAGCAACCATTCTCACTTTTAATAAAAATATGGGCTTCACTTCACAGATCAATGGAAGGTTTAAAAAGTCTATGTATAAAAGCGGCCAATAAAAGGTAAACTGGTGTGATACAAAACGGGACATATTTCATATTAAACTGATGTTAAGCCAAGCGGAACGGAAAACAGCGCATCTATCTAAATGCAAGCTGCTTGTGTTTATCGAGTCAGTGAAGCAAGTCAGGGTTTTCTTTAATTTAGGTAGCTTAGTTAACAGCTAGGCTTGTAGATACTCGACTTGTAAGGGAGATGGAGAGTCTGTACAGATCAACGCCAGAATGCCCAACCCGCGTCAAGGGACGAGTTACAGGTACTGTATACTATTTATAAACAGCTATCCTATAATATAGCATTGCAAGCATTGTTGTCAATGGTAAGTTAGTTTTCAAATATCTGCAGAAAGAACGCGAGGAATTTAAGTTATGTTTCGCTCTGTTCATTGAGCGAGACGGATGTTTGGCCATTTGTCGATATCCTTATGTAGGCCGTTGATTCGCGTATTTTCGTAGCTGTAAGATTTTTCTGTTCTGTGAAAATTGCGTCAGCATTTTCGTCTACTCTTCTTACAAAATATTAGTTTATAAACCCTCGGGTTTTACCCTGCAAAATATGCATGCTTACACATGTATTATCTTTCAGTTAACATTTGTTGTACTCGTGATGTTTTTTTATGCGAGGTCAAATGATGTGTAGCATCCTATGCTGTTAAGCTGCTGTCGCTCATGCGCCATCATCTTCTTAAAGGGAAAGAAAATCTAAGCTTTAGACTAGTTTAGATGGAAAGAGTTCATTTAGTCCAAAACAACTGTCTAATGTATGTTTTATCCCCTCGTAAGTGAATAATTGAAATTTGAAGGTGGCGTTACAATAGAGAATAAGCTCCCTAGGCCATTCACATGGCCGCCACCATTTTTTCATTAGTTTTATCCAATTATTGTTGAATAAAAATTTAAGTGCGTTATAGAGTAGTCATGTGATGCAATTTAGCCAATGGCTGGCTAAGTAATGGCGCGCGGTTGCATACTGACCTATATATTCGGAGACAATCTTCCCACTTCAAGTTTGTCGCCATGTTTTTTTTTACCTAAATCTACCTTTATACATTAGAGAGCGGTAAAAATACGTCATTATTGATCTAAAAATAGCTATACCAACATCACGTCATCCTAAAACGGAAAAATGGCTACACAGATAAGCCACTGAAAGGACATACTTCTGTCTGTTTTTATTAGCTTGAGGGTCACTGGAGGTAATTGACGTGAAATGTTTTACGTACCTTGAATGTTGTTATCGACGATAATCCCTATGTATTTCTAGAGATTTCCCCTCCTTTAAGCCAAGGTAAAATCTCCATATAGCTATTCCGTGTTTTACCTTGACAGATTACTAAAGTGATATGAGCTGCCGAAATTTTTATATTTCTCCGTTTAAACTGAATGTTAAAAATTAAAGCAAGCCCCTCAATCATATCATCCTCTAGCATAAGCATATTTGTATCCAGTACCACCTACGCTTATGTATAGGCTTACGCTGTTCACCCAAACCACCTTTGCTCATGTATACACTGTTCGCCCCCAAACTACCTACGGTCATGTGTACGCTGTTCGCCCTCAACCACCTTCGCTCAAGTGTACGCTGTTCGCCGCCAGTCACTTACGCGTATGCTTACACTGTTCGTCCAAAACCACCTACGGGCATGTGTACACTGTTCGTCTTAAACCACCTATAATATGTGTGCATTGTTTGCCCCTCACCCCCTACCACCTACGATATGTGTGCGCTGTTTGCCCCCTACCCCTACCACCTACGATATGTGTGCGCTGTTTGCCCCCACCCCCTACCACCTACGATATGTGTGCGCTGTTTGTCCCCTACCCCCTACCACCTACGATATTTGTGCGCTGTTTGTCCCCCACCCCCTACCACCTACGATATTTGTGCGCTGTTTGTCCCCACCCCCTACGATATGTGTGCGCTGTTTGTCCCCCACCCCTACCACCTACGATATGTGTGCGCTGTTTGTCCCCCAACCCCTACCACCTACGATATGTGTGCGCTGTTTGCCCCCCACCCCCTACGATATGTGTGCGCTGTTTGTCCCCCACCCCCTACCACCTACGATATGTGTGCGCTGTTTGTCCCCCACCCCCTACCACCTACGATATGTGTGCGCTGTTTGTCCCCCACCCCCTACCACCTACGATATGTGTGCGCTGTTTGTCCCCCAACCCCTACCACCTACGATATGTGTGCGCTGTTTGCCCCCCACCCCCTACCACCTACGATATGTGTGCGCTGTTTGTCCCCCACCCCCTACCACCTACGATATGTGTGCGCTGTTTGTCCCCCAACCCCTACCACCTACGATATGTGTGCGCTGTTTGCCCCGCACCCCCTACGATATGTGTGCGCTGTTTGTCCCCCACCCCCTACCACCTACGATATATGTGCGCTGTTTGTCCCCCACCCCCTACCACCTACGATATGTGTGCGCTGTTTGTCCCCCAACCCCTACCACCTACGATATGTGTGCGCTGTTTGCCCCCACCCCCTACGATATGTGTGCGCTGTTTGTCCCCCACCCCCTACCACCTACGATATATGTGCGCTGTTTGTCCCCCACCCCCTACCACCAACGATATGTGTGCGCTGTTTGCCCCCACCCCCTACCACCTACCACCTACGATATGTGTGCGCTGTTTGCCCCCACCCCCTACCACCTACCACCTACACGCAAGCTGTTTAACGAAAACAATACTGTCCATACGTATCATCGTCACCCTAGCACTTCTAAACTGTCCTTCCCAGCAGGTTTCCGCTGGCTCTGAACATGGGCCAGGTTATTTTACCCAAACAAAGTGAAATAAACTCAAGTGTGGCGCAAAGTATCAAACAATGCTATTACCACGTATGCTTTGCGGCACTTGCACACCTTCTACCTAAGTTCCCCCCCCCCCCCCCCCCCCCCAGTATTTCTTGAATTAAAATCTCATAAACAGTGACATGATTAGTGATATGATTAGTCTATCAGGAAAAATTAATTAGCTGTGCCTTATCAATAAATTATGATTCGGGTATGAGCGTAATTAGGTATGTCATATTAATTCTTAATCATATGCAAATTTTGCTATTTGGGTACTTTTACTTTTGTTATTAACGCTCATTATCTTCGTTCGATTCGGGTCGACCGCCACAATAAGTTTCCAGCTTACAGAACTAATATGTTATATTAATGTGATTAAATCAGTCAGTCAATCAATCAATGAATTCAAAATGAATCGTTGTAGGTAGAATACCTTCCTGGCTGGTGGGCGGTTTGTATCGCAATGGCCCCGGCATCTATGAAGTTGGTGATAGTGAGTACAACCACTGGTTTGATGGACTCGCCATGCTGCATCATTTTGACATCTCCGAAGGGACAGTCAGTTATACAAGCCGATACATTCAGACGGAAACGTATAAAGATAATTTGAAAGTGAATCGCATCATCGTCAGTGAATACGGAACGGCGTCCTATCCAGACCCTTGTAAAAACATATTTCAAAGGTACAATTTAGCAATCTCTTTTATTAGCTTCCAGATTTAAAATTAGTACGCCCGAGCACGTTCCTTGTAAGAAAATATTCGTGTCAAGAATGGAGTTCCAGATTCCATCGAGTGACCTCGGTGGTCCGGTGAGTTAGAGTGATCGTCAGTCCCACACAGACGCCGCCATATAAGTGAAATAAGCTTGAGTGCGGCGTAAAACATCAATCATTCAATCAATCAACCAGATTCCATCCCTGTTCGGACGCTAACCAAAATCCGAAGACGTAGTTGTGTCCACTTTCAAGAAAGTGTAATCCCGAAAATAATGAGAATACTGTTACTCATGGATTTTCTAAAAAAGGGCAATGGCTACTCGGAGAAACGATTGCATAACTGCCTTGTGGAATATAGCTTTTACTCAGTTGTAAGGTGGCACATAAGCGCTGAATAGCCGATACGCTTTTTGCACAATCCAACTATAGTTTCCATATAGGTTATGTAAGATTGTCTTCATTATGGAATATATTATTTTCATTAAATTTAAAGGGTTAAATAACGGATCTAACATACTGGGAATAGTACATGTGGATAACTTCATAATCTATCACACTTTTGAAAAACTCAATTGCATCCAGTCTAATTCTGTCTAATTCTGTTATGAATGATTTTCTAGGATGTTCGCATGGTTTAAACCCACACGTAAAACAGACAACACTGTCGTTACCGTAACCCCGTTCGGTAAAGCCCTCTATACAGCCACTGAGACCCACGCCCTTCACAAGCTGGATCCAGATACGTTGGAGACCTTAGGCGTGGTAATTAGTCATTTTAATTCCCTCTTATCTAAATGATGTTTTACGTCACATTAAAGATTATTTCACTTACATCTCAGCGTTGCCAGGTTTGGCGGTAGAGGAAACCGAGTATGGAGGGTACCCTCGACCTTCGGCAAGTACCTGGCAACTCTTTCTCATGGAACAATCTAGCGAAAACCCCACACCGTTTTTTTCTTCAGTTTTTGTCTCTAGATTCTTCTCCCATACCCATCAATGGAAGGCTTATGTCGGACTGGGAGATTACCATTCTTTCGACTAACCACCAAGAACCCTAACTCGTCTAGTGTTTGAAAAGGATTTGTAAAACAAAAAGTATTTATTGAATTTAAGTCACGATAAGTTACGTTAATCTCCACAATGACCAACAGTATTTATGTCTTTAACGCTAATAGCCGAATTCACTTTTGGAAATTGATAGACGAACCCTAAAAAGGTGTCCTAAAATGGTCTAGTATTATCCAACCAATTTAAAAACTGGCTGGACCAAACCAGCTACCCAAATGGGACTGGTACCAAGAGAAGTGTGTTTTTTTTTTAAATCTGGGTCCGGTGGTTTCTTTTTTCCGAACGGAAATCATCCTATTTGTGTCACAACTCAGATCATCATTCTATCTTTACAATTGCCAGTCTCACATCGAGGAGTCTCTACCTGTGACAGTGGCCACAGCTCACATGCTACAGGACGAGAAAGGTAATATGTACAACATGGGGAAGGCATACGACGATACGCCTAGATACAGCTTTGTCAAGATACCAAAACCGATACGTAAGTCAACTGCAATTGAAACAAAAACGTTAAGGGGTATCGGTGCTCAGTCAGCAGAGCGATAGTCGATGAATTGAAAAATGTTCACTCTGTCGCCTTCTGTCGAAAGGTTGCCATGACATGTACTAATTAAATGCTGGAGGTTTCCTCCAGGCGAAGAGTCCGGTTTCCTCCCCCACTAAACAAATCAGCGTCGTCATATTAATTAGATAATCCAGAACGAGGCGTAAACATAAATCACTGAATCACATTATTGAACAAAATTTAGAAATATATATATATATTTTTTAAACGAGCGAATGACAATTTTTTTAATATACGCTAAGGAAGTCCGGAGTTTAATATTCGTTTTGCTTATATTTGTGATTCATCGTTAACCAAGCGCAACGTCTGGTTGTAATAAATGACGCAATGATTATTTTATTTCACTGTTAACGTCATGCAGTCGTACAATTTTCTAATGATAATTCCACATTTTAATTTCTGGTAAAACCTTGAATGCAAGTATATTTGTGTCCCTGACACTACACGTTAACGAATTCGAACAGGAGTGAATTATATCCTTCTAGTGAGTTGAACTCAAATAAGTATAACAGTTGTTTTCAGCTTTGGGAAATATAAATATATCTCTATATCGACAGCACTTTTTATACCTTTTCAGAGGGTAAAGATATATTTGACGCAGCAGAGGTGATTGGTTCGGTCCCTTTTAGATGGAAGTACAACCCAACCTACCTACACAGCTTCTCAATGACAGAGAACTTCTGTATATTTGTTGAACAACCTCTCTGTATCAGCGTCCTTAGGCTAATGGCGACTAAACTCACCAATAAAACTTTCTCAGAATGTCTTCGCTGGTATGGCGACGAAAAGGTACACTTTCCTGTATTGCTGTAAATGTTTAGGTCTATATAATTTGGTATATATTCCAGCGAAATGCCCAATAGGCCTACCTGTATTAGCCTTGTTTAGAAAGGATAAACTCTGGCGAACATGTTATCAGGTTATTGGCGTCTAAACTCACGTTTAGATACGTGATACTCACTCAGCATAACCTTGTCTTCGTTGGGGAGGAAAAGGTACAAAGTATATACAAATAGATTTCCTGCAATATGCAAATAGATGTCTGAAACTCTCTTTAAACATGGGCTCCATTCTAAAGATAAATGATTATGGCATTACCATGAAATAAGTTTTTGAGAACAACACCAGTTGTCTTTATCAAGTGAAATTGTACTTAATAAAGACACCAACACAAAAACTTACTTCCTGGGGATGCCTGAATTATTTCTAGTTATCGTGCTTTTTGTTCTACGCTTAGTATGAAAACGCCTGAATGAGTTTACCGTATTCTTTCAAAAGTTTTACGTCTGGAACTTTGCTAAATTTTGGCGAAACGGAACAACATGTATCAAATTCGATGTATTGGTTTAAATATTGTCCTATTGTACTATTGCCGTTTATTTGCAGAGTGTTTTTCATGTTATTGATAAACGTACTGGGGAAGAAGTTTGTCCGAAGAACCCGTATGTCGCTGAACCGTTCTTCATGTTTCACCACATTAACTCCTACGAAGAGGACGGTATGTATATTTCACCCAAGACGAACCATATATGGCATATGGGCTGATTTCTATTTGGAGGTATAACGCCGAAGCAGCGATTTGGTATTAAACCCTAGTAGAGAGTTATTTATATTTATGAACACTAAAACACATGGGCACAGGGAAAATCTTCTTGTCTAAAATAACCATGAAGACAAGTTTCTAATTCTGATAAAAAGAGGTATATCATTTAGACCTTTATACCCCATCATAAATTGTTGTAATAAAGTAAACCTATGATATTTCATTAGGTTGACGACTGACAGGAGATTGGTCTTAATCAGTAGAATTGTCTAGATAGAGTTAGGATTTTACGCAGGACAGAAACCTGTGGCTATTTGGTTTCAATCAGATTCTGCAAAAAGAAATGTGAAGAATGAGCACATGCTCCTCCATATCTGTCCGTCAATATGTATGACCGGATGTGCTGAAAAGGCAACTCAAATGGCTTTGGAAACCCCAAACTCCTAATTTCCCTTGACCCCCCTTTAACCATCCTGGTATTTGGTGTCTCCTGCAGCTCAGGTCACCCAACCAACTGTGGGGGGTTAGGTTCGGGTTCACCAGGTACAACTCAGATCATCTGCTTCAAGAAGAACCAGAACCATGATTTTCAAACGATGATCATAGCCATTTTCGCCTACCTACCATTGAGGAAAATTAAGTATGCCAAATACATTAGCCTTCCTGACGTTCATATGGTCTGTGGGGGTTTTAATGTTAAAATTTAGGTGGGATGGGGGTGGGTAAGCTATTTTGGTCGGTTGGTACTTTTGTCGCCATATAAACTTAGCTGTTGAGTGCAATCAATTAAACGATAATCTGGTAAAGGATTAAATCATGCTGACAATCACCACATGGTGTATTTCTCGATCAATAACATTTACCAAGTAGATTTCGTCAAATCGTCATAGAAGTAAACCACCATAGTTGAGGAGAGATGAAATCCTCGTGGAATTACAAACTTGGTTTTTCGAAAAATTAAAGAATCACCAACCGCTGAGATTTGAATACACTTTTCGCTCGAAGCATGTGATCCAATAATACGTGAAAGGTATGATCTATAATGGCCTGGTTCTTCTTGAAGGAGATGATTGGAGTTGTATCTGGATGTCAAGATATTCATAGAAAATGTGAGCTATTCTGAGTTAGTTGCAGGAATGGCGTATCTGTAAACTGGAATACCCATTATGCCAGGCATATCGGATACGCCGGTTTAGAGAATTCCCTTTCTGTACCACAGGGACGTAATTGCTATTGTTTTGTTGTCTACTTAAAATTGAAGTATCTTGCAGGTGCCTAGTTCCAATGGACATCGTGTTATTTGGTTGGATTCCGGCTGCAGTGAGACATCAGATTCAAGTTGCAAACTGGCGGTAACCCCATCTTTAATTTTTAGATAATAATGTATGTTCAATATCATCTTTTTCTCCAGGCCAATTAGTTGTGGATGTGAGTGCTTATGAAGATAACACCAACATGAATCTGTATTATCTGAAGAATTTACGGACGGAGAAGAGAAGTGCTTATCCAGAACCCACTATCCGACGATATGTACTTCCCCTAACCGTGCCCAATCAAGTAAGTTACCGGGTAACTCAAGACGCCCAATCATGTTGGTTAAGATCTGCTAGTTTTTGTACCACTGCACCACTCGTAAAAATTTGAAATATAGAATAAAATTTAACCCTTTCTAATAAATATATTCCCCCATATTATTCTAAATTCAGCTTAATATGTCAATATCGAGTTTGCGTGAATCTCATTGGCCAATGTGGAGAAGCACTCTTACTCGTGGCTTCGGCCAATCCGGGTCCAGTCGGAACACACTTCGGCTATCTTCGCTCGATATCGGTCGGCTTTGACACGTCCGATTTCTTCTGATTGCACTCCGGATGTCGAAACTGAACGAAACTTATTCCGATTATGACCGGTTATGTCCCGTGATGAGCGGTTCGGTGCGAATATGGCAAAAGTCCCTAGTAGGCCTTTCGAAGACGTTATAACTTAAGTGATACTGACAAAGTCTCCATGTCCATATAGGAAGGAAAACTTTATGAAAAACATTTGGCTAACATTTGGCATCGGTGATCCATGATTGCAGATTCTGTATACAACGGACATAATAAAACAACCTTGACATATGTAACGAAATATACACACAGAAAGTTTTCCCCTGGAAAGTTTTCACCGACCGATAAAATGATTGGTGTAGGGAGATTGTTGTTAAACTGCTGTTGCAGAAACGATTGTGATCATAAAGGGCAACATTCTGGCGATAAGCAATACAATTTATTCAGAATATCGTTAGCCAAATCGAAAGTGTATTTTAATAAAATAAAAAAGATGCTTGTAAGTATGAAACTTTAGAGTCCATCTGGCTTCAAAGGGCGAACATATTGAAGTAAAAATGTCACTTTGAGTGTGCAGAACACATCCTTAGAGCAGAAGGCCAATAGCGCGTATAGCCTCCATTAGCTTCACACCTGCGTCTCACCTCTCCAGTGAGACGTCGGATCTGTTGAAGGGGTAACTGCCGCCAATACCGATGTAATGCGGCTTCCAATTCCTGCAGATTTTGTACAGGAGGCTCTGGGACTTGAATGTGTCTGCCCATTCTATCCCAAATATGCTCTACAGGATTCAAATCCGCGCAGTTACCCCTTCAACAGATTCGACGTCTCAATGGAGGGAGTGAGACGCAGGTTGGAAGCTAATGAAGGCTATACGCGCTATTGACCTTCTGCTCTAGGGATGTGTTCTACACACTCAAAGTGACATTTTTAGTTCAATATGTTCGCCCTGTGAAGCCAGATGTTACAAGTATCTTTTTAATTTGCTAAAATACACTTTTAATTTGGCTAACGATATCCTGAATAAATTGTATAGCTTATTGTCATTAATGGTGATTTCTTATCGCCAGAATGTTGCCCTTTAAGATCACAATCGTTTCGGCAACATCAGTTTGCCAACAATCTCCCTACACCAATGATTTTTTCGGTCGGTGCAGATTTTCCAGGGGGTTGTTTAACTTTTTTCTTTGTATATAGTTTTAATATGGTATTCACAAACAAATTTACCCTGTATGTGGCGACTCATTAATGATATTATTGTTTTAATTGCTAGGTTAAAACAGGCGACAACCTCATAAATGTGAAGACTACGTCGGCCACAGCCATTAAACAACAGGACGACTCAATCAAATGTGGCTATGAAACGCTGGGTGAAGTTGGTAAGTCGAACAAACATCCTTAATCAAGTGTAACAACAACGACGTTAGTTTGTGTGGCTTATGTCATGTCGAACCTGAATATACCTTTGGGAGTAGGACCTTATTTTTTAATTACACTTTCTTTTAAATGGCAATTTGTTTTAACGATTTTGGGAGATGCAGTGACATAAAATCGAACCAGCATCCCAAAGTGTAAGGCACTGGCCAGTCACCAGCATGGATTAACAGGTTTCTCAACCATTGTCAAAGATCGCTACAACTTATATTAAAAACCTAACGTTCATGGGATTAAAGGCTGGCGGTATTGGCTTTGACGTGTAGTGGGGCCCAAACATATTGTCTTTGGTAGCATTGGTTTCTTTTTAAAGGTGCCCGAGCTGCTAAAATTCGAACCTATTTCATAGATTTGGAAAGCGAGGAAAATTACAGCGTTTAAAGTACACTGAAAAACTAAACGATTGAAAAGAAAAACATATCGGTTGATCTTGCCACCCATGGAAAAAAATTTGGTAACCGGAATGCTCAGTCAGATTTAAACAGCCTTTGGTAACACCGCCTTAAACGTACCGTATCACTGTGATGTCCCGCTGCTTAAAGTGGCATGAGCTGCATGAGTTGATATTTTGAAGTTAAAACAGGATGTTGAAATTATCGGCTATTTTTCTCAAGACGTATAATTCAGAAGCCTTTTATAGTGTTTATAGTCTCGAAAATGTACGATAAAGTATTGTTTTGAACTAACTTTGGCTTAGAATGAATGAATGGTCGTCCCGGTTATTTAAATTTTGTTTACCTTACGAACACGTTTTCGGTTCGTACAGGCCACATACTGTATGGATTTTCCTCATTCCAACGCTAATCATTTAGTTTTTCGATGGCCTTCAAAGCCTCTTAATGTCGTGACGATCAGAAATTATGAAATAAAGTGTGAATTTTGGCAGCTCATGCCACTTTACGAAATTTTAACGAAATTTTGCAGAATTTTGGCAGCTCATATCTATGGAAGACAGATGAGGCCACTCGCGTCGCGTTTTGGCCACCTGTAACAACACGCGGTACGAGAAATCGCCAAAACGGCTTATTCTCTTAAGATCTATTAAAAGCTAATAACACACTAAACTGAAATGTTTCGAGACTTTCTTAAATCTGCTCTTTTTGTTTTCTAGCATAGCTTTTTTTATCTAGGGCGAGAAAACGGCAATATATTTAGAGAATTGTCGTTTTTGGCGATTTCTCGCGCCGCGTTTTAGCAACCTAACAAAACACGCGGAAACGAGATATCGCCAAAACGAACCATTTTGGCGACTAAAATTAACACATGGAATATTAATATGATATTTACAGGTTTTGACTTGCCTGCTATGAATGACAATTACCGGGCCGTCAAGCACAGATATATGTATGGGGCCGGTGGAGCCTACTTCAACACAGTAAGTTCACTTTGTTATAATTACTTTAATTATTTAATTTAAATCGTTATAATTAAATGATTTAAGTTGTTATAATTAAATGATTTAGGTTGTTATAATTAAATGATTTAAGTTGTTATAATTAAACGATTTACATTGTTTTAATTAAATGAATTACATTGTTTTAATTAAATGAATTAAATTGTTTTAATCAAATGCTTCAATTTATTTTAATTAAATTACAAAAATAATAATTTCTGAGTGGGTTTTTTCATTCGATTGCCCAATGTTCCTCATAACAAAGACTGGTTTTCTCCCCCACTAAACATGGTAAGGCCGATAATCTTGATTGCATGACATGTAAGACACAATTCGTTCAATCTAATTTTAAAGGCACACTTGCCGCCGTAGCCTGTTTACATTTGCTAAGAAAACCAATTTACACGAGCTCACCACGACTAATACCACTAAACTTAAACATAGGACACATAAAACATGTCTAGTTAGCTTTAGAATGTAAAAATGGGGTGAAAAACAAACGAAGAATCGAAGCTTGATTACAACAACAACGATCAGTGTCGGTCAACTTTCGTGTTGGATTACCCTCCTTTTAGGCCTTTGTATCTGTGTTTTACACTCAAACAATTATCAGCAGGCTTTTCCAGTCGCTGTTAACCGATCGTCAGCCTGTATTTCTCAGATAAATCGGCCTACCTAAAATTACACTGTGCCGTTAGTCCACTCACTCGACTGAAACATAAAATCGCCAATAGGGGGCAGCTTGGTTTGTTTACGTTCCGGGTACCTAACAGTTCAAATTTTCAAATTCAAATTAAAAATACAAAGTGACGTCCAAACTTTTAAATTTTGGTAAAAATAGAAAGTTCCTAACTTATATTGTCTGGGAAAAATACAGAAAACGGTCTTTCTTTTTTAATGTAAACAATATTTCTGATTTTCGCGGCAAGTGTGCCTTTAAAGAATACTATATAAGTAAATTTACAGGTCCTAGTATACTTACAAATCGTTGCTTAGCTTTTTTCGTGTAATTGGGCCTATCATATGAAATGTTTCCATACTTTCAGTTTTTATATAAGAATTCATAGGCAATTAAATACGTTGAATAATCATTATAGTTTTGCATAAATGTGTTCCCCGACACTTGAACCGATGAGATGTGTATCGTCTTATCAGGTCATGGTCAAATCTCCATTTTATAACCATCCGGTGAGCATGGAGATTTTGCTTTTGCTCGAGAAGATGAACCCATATTATTCGCATATTCTTTGAAGTCAATGTTAGGACACAAAATGCCCCACAATTGTGCTATGATTGTTACAGATCGTGAAGTTAGACGCTGGGACCCACGAATCTTGGACTTGGCAGGAAGAAGGTGTTTATGTGTCCGAACCTATATTTGTGTCCTCCCCGGGGGCCACGACTGAAGACGACGGTATATATTGACAATATATGTATAATTATGTGAATGTTGTTAAAGGATTTATGAACAACATTTGGAAATATTTTCTAAATTGCGTTAAGTGTGTTGTAGAGCATGTACTTTAAAAGTCTGACCAAAAAGAAAATTAAATTTATGCATATTTCCTCCCCATTCTTTTTTTGACTACCAGGGATCTAACGCAAAGGTTGTTTCGTTTCAACTGATGTTTTTCAAATATACATTTAGTCCATAAACAAACACAAACCAGCTGTAAATCCTGCAGTTCATAACAGGTTGTATATATATAATTTTATACCAAAGCACATTGTGATCGCAATAAGACTGTATTAAGGTTGAAAATCACTGTAAATCTTTTCCCATGGCCCCCTTTACTGCTATCCTGTATATGTCGAAGGAGACCATTTTCTACCCACGGACACTAAGTTATAATATCCCCCCACGTGTTTTACCATATGGACAGTTGGTCGCTGTCTTTTGATCTGAATAATTCCCCAATATCAAATAGTTGACCCTAAGTCCTTATGTGGGGATATCAAATGGGCTGATCTCTGTTTTATTGACAATTATTTAGTTCTTGGTTTTATCCCATTTTATTAAAAGATGGGAAATCTGTAGAAATACATGCTCATTAACTTCGATAACAGCCAAATTACTTTTTCACGTTAATTACCACAAGTAACCCTTAGGCTAATACAAACAGACAGAAGTGTCGCCATTTATTCCGTTTTAAAATGACGTAATGTTGCAGGAGCTATTTTTAGATCAATAGGCCAAATGGCGCGTAGTTTTACCGCTTTCTAATGTATGATAGTAGATTTAAGCCTAAAAAACATGGCGAGAAGTGGGAAAACTTGTTCGGAATATCTAGGTCATGCCTGCAACTGCGTGTCATTTCCTAGCCAAGTCATTGGCTAAGTTGCATCACATGACTACTCCATAGGCCTATCGCACCTAAATTCCATTCACCAATGATTGGATCAAACTATTGAAAAATGGCGGCGGCCTTATGAATGGCCTATGGAGCTTATTCTACATTGTAACGACACATTCAAATTTCAATTATTCGCTAACGAGGCGATAAAATATACATTGGACAGCTATTTAGACTAAATCAACTCCACTCTTTCCATCTAAACTTTTCTAACCTTAAAATTTACTTTCCCTTCAAGTCTGTCCAAATTTGTTCCTACCGATTCCAATGTAAGTTAACATAAGCATTGGTAATCGAGACATTGCAAATCGTTTATAACCAATTGTTTGGTAATGTTCATGGTTAGCACTATACCAAATACATTTCTATCTGTTCACAGGTGTCCTTCTGACGGTTCTCTATGAGTTGAAGGTCCCGCGCCACCGTACGTCAGTTCTCGTTCTTGACGCCAGGACCATGTCAGAGTTGGGCAGAGCTACTTTTGACGTCCCTCTGGGCAGAGATATCCATGGCTGCTTTGTCAAAAAATAAACAGATGCCGAAGAATGCATGGAACTAATTTAAACATGACCCTAGTAATGTCAATAGACACTAAAAACATTGTTTTTCTTTTAGATTTATATTGTACATTTTGTAGATATTCTTTTTATATTGTACACATCTTTAGTATGCGGTATTGCGTAGCTTAGAATTATTTTACTAGATAGGGTGTAGGCCTATATTTTCATCAAAGTTGTAGGCCCTATTAGGACACGTATTAGTCACTTTTATGTGTACAGAACAAAATTATTAGATAAAAGAAAATATTACAAATGTAGACTGACATGTCTTTTTGATCTATTGACTGTTACTCAAAATAATTAGGCGTCGAAGTCTAAATGTAACACAGTTAAATAATTTTGTTCATACGCTTTGGGTTGCAAATACAATTCTTTCACTAAGACATTTGAAGCAGTGCGTGTAAAACCTAAATAAATCAACCCATGAGAGTTACGTAAAAACGCTACTCAATTATTTTTTTTTAATTTTCACGATATTTTGGAAGTTAACGCCATACAACCTTCAACACTAGTTGTATAAGACAAAATGTTAATGGCGGCGTTGATATATTTATTGGGTGAGAAAGTGTATAGTAGCCTCTGGCGTTTGACGGTTCGTTCAAATAAGTTTTGGCAACACATCAGCTGAATAAGCTTCAGTGTATGGAGTGAAAACTACTTCGTTTTCTAGCCCCAGGTGACTATCCTGCCATTCTGTTGTATAGTCACAGATCGGTGCCATTTGGCTCTGTAGGACGGTTCTAAATTTTGGTCTTGTAGCCTTTATCAGACCTTTCTATGATTAAATAACATACTTTATTGAAAGTTTGGGTGTCCCGCTTGCATTTCCGATGGTAAAAATCCAAATAAAAGTCTAAGCACTAATTCTACGGTCCATTTTGACCTACGGTACCCCTATAGACATCGGAGGAAAACAAAATGGCGACCGCTCCCTCTGCATAACGTACTGTTGTTTCGTATAAAATTTGGCGCAATACAAATGCGCACGCATGCGCTCCACTGTAAAAATCCAGTCCGAAATACGAAAGTGTGACTTGCTCCACAAATTAACGGTCGCCATATTTGGGAATGCAAGCGGGACACCCAAACAGTCAATAAAGTATGTTATTTAATCATAGAAAGGTCTAATAAAGCTACAAGACCAAACTTTTGAACCGTCCTACAGAGCCAAATGGCACCGATCTGTGACTATACAACAGAATGGCAGGATAGTCACCTGGGGCTATTCGTTTTCGTACGATTAGCTATTGGCAACACAACAACGGCAGAATTTTTTCCGTGTACGGCGTGCGAATCATTTCGCTTTTTTCAGCGTCAGGAATATTGCACATTTTGCGGTTGCTCTGTTGCCGGATGTTTTATGCCTTACTCAAGACTTACGTATGTATTGCGTCATCTGTAGGCCTATAGGAATATTGCACCTTTCGCGGTTGCTCTGTTGCCGGATGTTTTATGCCTTGCTCAAGACTTACGTATGTATTGCGTCATCTGTAGGCCTATAGGAATATTGCACCTTTCGCGGTTGCTCTGTTGCCGGATGTTTTATGCCTCACTCAAGACTTACGTATGTATTACGTCATCTGTAGGCCTATAGGAATATTGCACCTTTCGCGGTTGCTCTGTTGGTGGATGTTTTATGCCTTGCTCAAGACTTACGTATGCATTGCGTCATCTGTAGGCCTATAGGAATATTGCACCTTTCGCGGTTGCTCTGTTGGCGGATGTTTTATGCCTTGCTCAAGACTTACGTATGTATTGCGTCATCTGTATAGGAATATTGCACCTTTCGCGGTTGCTCTGTTGCCGGATGTTTTATGCCTCGCTCAAGACTTACGTATGTATTGCGTCATCTGTAGGCCTATAGGAATATTGCACCTTTCGCGGTTGCTCTGTTGGCGGATGTTTTATGCCTTGCTCAAGACTTACGTATGTATTGCGTCATCTGTATAGGAATATTGCACCTTTCGCGGTTGCTCTGTTGGCGGATGTTTTATGCCTTGCTCAAGACTTACGTATGTATTGCGTCATCTGTAGGAGTATTGCACCTTTCGCGGTTGCTGTGTTGGCGGGTGTTTTATGCCGCACTCAAGACCTACGTATGTATTGCGTCATCTGTATAGGAAATGGAAATTTCACGGCTGCTTTTAATATTTGTCGGCAGATCATGCATGTTTTATGCCGTACTCAAGACTTACGTTTATGGCGGGAGGCGACACCAGGTGCAGTATATGCCTAGCGGATGTATGTAAATAGCGACCAATAAGTCTATACGGTCCGTGTAACGTTCGTTAAAAAAAATTCAATTTTTGATTTTGCAAAATGAAATTTGGAAATGACCATTTTTAAGTTCAATTTTTCATTTTCATTTTCTACTCTTTGAAAAGAATAAATAAAAATTGAAATTTGACGTTCAATTTTCGATTTGCCTTTTCATTTTTCATGAAACGAATTTTGAAAGTTGTAACCTTCGTCAATGAAACACACTGCGCAAGTCACAAAGCAACAAAGCAAACAGCAATACGCATTGCCGCAGCCCTTATGAAGCAAGCCGTATGGGCGGCCGTTTGTGTTAAAATTAAACATTTAACACTCAACACAAAGTTATTACTTTACAAGAAACTCTACACAATAGTTTTTTATTTTACGTAAACATTCTGAATATTTCTTGTTTTTTTTTATATTTGACACTCTCTCTTTTTGCACTCTGTAAATCTTTTCTAATCGCGCGCCAAACATTTTGCAATCTCTAAACTTTACACGAACTGGATACTTCAGACACCACCAGGGGGCGCGCCGTTCCAACAGAAGTCGATCAGAGGTTCAGAGCCGCGCGGATCGACTAAAATAAGTACACGTACGTGCGCCCAGTCTGAACAGATAGATAGATATATGTTTATTTATATAGTGGTAGGAACCATGATGCAAGATTTAGCACTCATATAAATAAATATTTGAACCCAGCCCTGTCAGAGCTTATCAACCACTCTAAACTGAACATTATACATGGTTAGAGTTAATAGTAGAGAAAATGCAATTTTGTCGTACTATAGTAGGCTATAGGTCTACCATATGCTAATCTAACATAGGCCTTGACATATCTTTCTATTATGAAACTCAGAAAGGTTTTGCAATTGTCCTCCATATGTTGGCATTTGAAGGAATATCATTTAAAGGGGCATGAGCTGCCAAAAATGTTGATATTTTGACGTTACAACAGATTGTTGAAATTATTGCTATTTTTCTCAAGACGTATAATTCAATGGCTTTTAAGTGCTTCTAGTCTAGAAAATGTACGATAAAGTATTGTTTTGAACTAACTTTGGCTTAGAATGAATGAATGGTCGTCCCGGTTATTTAAATTTTGTTTACTTTTCGAACACGTTTTCGGTTCCTTCAGGCCACATACTGTATGGATTTTGCTCATTCCAACGCCAATCAGTTAGTTTTTCAATGGCCTTCGAAGCCTCTTACTGTCGTGACGATCAGAAATTATGAATTTTGGCAGCTCATGCCACTTTAATAGATTCAGTCGGACAGTCTTAGACAGGCGTATGCCGGACAATCAAAGATGAAGTAGACTTCGTCCTCTATGCTATGGCTATCACACAGCTGACAGATTCTGTCAACAGGGGCCTCTCCCCTATATCGACCGAACAAACTGTCTTCACACGAAATATTTTACTACACACGAAAAATAATTAAAAATTGATTAAATGCTGATATCATCTAGAAGTAGAAGCCATTGTACTATAAGCAATGGGTAGGCCTACACTGAATGAATTAATGTTACACGTAGATCACACAGAATAATGTTATTCTCTAAAAAAAATTAATGGTTTGTCACCCCCATATTTAAAGACTTTGACAACTTCCAGTTATAACACAGCAGGGGGTGCTTACAGTTTGCGAAATAGAAATAACCTACGTTTATTTAAATGCCGTATCACTCTGTTCGCTTCTTCATTTTCCCCCAAAACAACTAAAGACTGGAATCTTTTGAGACCCCAAAATGCACATTTTCCAGTTGCACAGATGAAGTCATTTCTTTTTCCTAAACAAAACCGATCCAATGATTCTACAGCCATATAGGCCTATAATTCTTTTGATAATTTATCTTAAGTTTTTCTGTGTAGAATGAGAATTGGGCTGAGTACTCTTCAAGCTGATTTATTTAAAGATGATATTATAGCTGATCAGCCTTGTTCAAAATGGCATTCAAAAATGGAAAATGTCTTTCATTTCTTTCTTGATTGTCCCTTCTATGCCAATCAAAGGAAGCACCTCCCCATGGATATAGCATTTCACCCGTAGTTCATCATTTTATTTTTTGGTGGAAGGCTGGTCAGATTCAGCGTCCTACGCTCCAACTATTGAGCCACGGAGGCCCTATACGGTTGAAGAGGATATGGATAGTTCGTTTCACGGCTACCTTTTGGTCGCTACATTAAAAATGACCAAAGTCCAAATTAGCGGCTAATTCAGAGTTACCAAGTCCCATGTAGCCTAGCTAATTCGGAGATAGCACTCCGAATTACAAACATTTTTTTTCACTTGACCCTAATACGCTTCCGTAAATATGGACGTTCTGTCAACGGCTGAATACTTTATTTAAAAATTGAACAGTATTCAGCCGTTGACAGAACGTCTATATCCCCAAGGCCCCTGTACTTGTTTTGCTCAATCAGCGCTGCTCTGAACTTTAGGTAGACTTCCATCTGGTGGAACAGCGCGCCCCCTGGCGGTGTTTGAAGTATCCAGTTCGTGTAAAGTTTGCAGATTGTCAACTGTTGCGCGCCCCCTGGTGGTGTTTGAAGTATCCAGTTCGTGTAAAGTTTAGAGATTGCAAAATGTTTGGCGCGCGATTCGAAAAAATTTACAGAGTGCAAAATGTTTGGCGCGCGATTCAAAAAGATTTAAGGAGTGCAAAATGTTAGGGATTGCACGAATACTTATAAGGTTTGAAGTAAAGAGAGAGTTACAAATATTAAAAAACATGAAATATTCAGAATGTTTTCGTGAAATAAAAAACTATTGTGTTGAGTTTCTTGTAAAGTAATAACTTTGTGTTGAGTGTTAAATATTTAATTTTGACACAAACGGCCGCCCATAAAGCCGGCTGGAGCAAAACTTACCGCCCTTGCGGAGCACAAAATAACACGTGACTTTCTCTAAAACAAGAACTCTTAAAACAAGGACTGCTTTACTAAAATTATAGGAGTAAGATTTCCAAGACCTAAAAAGTTAGGCAGGTTCGCCACAGATTAGCATTAAAATTGGCCCTGAAACCACGCTATTGGTGATGTGCCCCACAAGGGATGTTGGTGTTTTTAGGCTAATCAAAAGTCAAATTCACGATTTCTTCATCATAATTAGCCGCACACATGTGTCTCCTCTTGTTTTACTTACTTTGCCGGTCAGGAAGATTCATCAGAATGTGTTTATTAGACTCTATTAAGGAGACGATAACAATCAAAGGTTTTGTTAAAATCGCTTAATTTGCCTCGCTATTGGCATCTTCACACCCAGAAAGTGCATTTTTCTAAATTCAGCTTGTTCATTGTTAGAGCCATGCAACACGGACTATGGCGCAAACATAATTAAAAAGAAACATACATGCATCACCATCCTTTCTCCGCTTCTTTTTTTCTCTAATTTTATTTATCCGTAGCTCAGTAGGTAGAGCGTTGGACGCTCAATCCGAACAGCTTTCCACCAATGGGTCGCGGGTTTGAATCCCACTCAGACCAAAAAATTGGAAAATTTTCTGACTGGGTTTTCACTCGAACGACCTATGTGGGATGGTTGCCAGTTACCAACGGAAGGTCGTGGGTTTCCTCCGGGCATAGAGCCCGGTTTCCTCCCACAATAAAACTGGCAGCGCCGCCATATAAGTAAAATAATCAGTTGGTTAAAGGCTAATTAAAGGTCAAATTCACAATTACTGCATCAGAATTAAACGCGAAATTGACGTTTAATTAGCCTTTAAACACCAAGATCCCTTGTGGTGCACATCGCCTATACAGCGAGGCACATTAAGCGATTTTAACAAAACCTTTGATTGTTTCTGTCTCCATAGAGCCTAATAACCACACTCTGATGAAGAAATAGTTAATTTGACTTTTCATTAGTCTAAAAACATCAACATCCCGTGTGGTGCATATCCCTAGAGCCTATTGAACATATTCTGATGTAGAAATCCTGAATTTGACCTTTAATTAGCCTTAAAACACCGCCATTCTTTGAGGGGCACATCGCCAATACCGTGGTTTCAGGGTCAATTTTATTGCTAATCTGCGGCGTACCTGCCTTACTCGGTTTTATGTCCTGGAAATCGTACTCCTGTGATTTTTATAAAGCAGTCCTTGTTTTAGGAGTCTTTGCTTTAAAGAAAGTGTTATTTGGTGCCCCACAAGAGCCGTAAGTTTTGCTCTAGCCGGCTTGCTTCACAAGGGCTGTTCGCTTTGGTGGTTTGTGACTAGCGCAGTTGTGACTGACTTGGACCAATTGAAAATTGAAACATTGACGAAGGTTACAATTTTCAATACCGGGTATTCGTTTCTTGTAGAGCGAAAAGGCAAACTGAAAATTGAAGAATGATGGTCATTTTTCAATTTTCATTTCTTCTTTTCAAAATGTAGAAAATGAAAATGAAAAATTGAACTTAAAAATGGTCATAATCAATTTTCATTTTGCAATGCCAAGAATTGAAAATTGAATTAACGAACGTTACACGGACCCTATACCTTTTTCGGATTCTCATCAAAACAAATCCTCGTCGTCTTTTATTGGTAAATGAGTATATTCTGAATGAATAAGATTGTTTTTTTGAAATATTAACTATTGAGCCCATTAAAATGTTGTTTTCTAAATGAAATATATTTGTCTTTAATTCACGCTGTAAAACAAGCAGAGTTTGACATAAGATTCACATTTCTAGTTGATTAACATCAATAATTTGATAGAGCTTTTAGTGTTTTCCTAAGTGAAAGTGGCATGAGTTACAAAGATTCACATTTTTGTAAAATGATTTTTGATTGTCGTACTTTTTTTTAGCAAAATAGCCGTTAACTTCAAAACAGTAATTGAACAGGAAACAATCAACATTTTGCCAGCTACTTAGATGGCCAATTAATCGATTGAGGTTAAAATTGATTTCAATCCTTGTGGGCGTGGAAAATTATATAAATCACCAATTAGAATAGTCAACAATTCACAAATGATTATAAGATATCTTCTCGAGTCAAGTTAAAATCTTCATGGTAACCATTCCGAAAACACGGAACGGATTTCATGAAGATTTTAACTTGGCTCGGGAGATGGTAAGATGTGGTCGTGGCGACAGGTGACAAGGAGCTGTAGGCCTACTAAGAGATGTGCACAGACTCCTCCCACCGACTTTCGACCTCTCGGATTTAAATAAATTGTGACGTCACTCGACATGTTGAACACGACGTAAACATGCTCACAGTTTTATCTTTGAACAAAGATCGTTAAACTTTATACCACTTGTGTTTGTATAGATGAGGCTTCCAGATGACCATTTTTGAAGGTCAGGAACCGTGTTTCACATATCCTGATCATAGTATATAAGAATTGTAAACCAAAGTGAGTATGTGCATCTGAGAACTTATAGTGAGGACATATAGTTTACATTCGCAATTTATGTGTGAGGACATATACATGTAGTTTACATTCGCAATTTATGTGTGAGGACATATAGTTTACATTCGCAATTTATGTGTGAGGACATATAGTTTACATTCGCAATTTATGTGTGAGGACATAGGCCTATATAGTAAAGTTTACCTATTTTACGTTCTCATTTGCACAAGACAACTAGAAAAGAATAAACAATTTATATATATAGTCTCTAAAAGATACATTTAAAAAATAATAATAATAAGTTGAGCAGTTTGTGAAATTCCCAAACATGAGAAAAAAATGACACCTTTACCAATACAGTTCGACTGGTTTAAAGTCATATATTTGAGGATAATCTAAAATAGGGATTGATCCTTGGCCATTCGTTGAGTCTCGTGTTGAAGATCTCGTAGAGCGGCACGAGAACTCGATTGATTGGAGGACAGATGAAACAAAAGTGATGTGTTTTTTAAGGTCATTTAAGTAGCATGAGATGCTTAAAGGATATATGAACAGGATTTAAAGTTGGTTTGTGTTTGTTTATGGACTAAATGTATACTTGAAAAACATCAGTTAAAACGAAACAACCTTCGCGTTAGTTCCCTGGTAGTCAAAAGAAGAACGGGGAGGAAATATGCATATTTTCCGTATTTGTCGTAACTACTCGGAAAAATGACGTCATACACGACCTTCGATGTGTACAAACTGCCACGAAGACGTTCGGAGACAGCAGAAATCGTTTATTACGTCATCGCTGTGAGGGTACGTACACAACGGAGGTCGTGTTTGACGTCATAAGTCTCTGAGATAATTAACTTTCGTAAGCATTGTAGATCGGTAAACGTAGATTGAATTTTGTATGTGCTGCGACCGAAATTTAATTTTCTTTTTGGTCAGACTTTTAAAGTACATGTTCTACAACACACTTAACGCAAATTAGAAAATATTTCGAAAGGTTGTTCATAAACCCTTTAAGTTCACATCTTTCCCATAAATGTTGATTGTCAAGGAAATGCGGCGCTTTGTAATGTGTATACCATGTATTTATCAAAAGAACCCAATGATAAAAGGAATCAGGATGATTTGCCATCCCAGGATTGATTGTTTGGTGTTTTACGCCGCGCTCAAGATTATTTCCCTTATATGGCGGCGTAGCCAGTTTTAATGTGGGAGGAAACCGGGCTCTGTGCCCGGAGGAAACCCACGACCTTCCGCTAGTAACTGCAACCATCCCACATAGGTCGTTCGAGTGAAAACCCAGTCTGAAAATTTTCCAATTTTTGGACCGAGTGGGATTCGAATCCGCGACCCATAGGTGGAAGGCTGTTCGGATTGAGCCCCCCGCCATCCCAGGAAGATTGATTCATATTGATGTTTACGCCGCAGTTACTATATAATTTCACTTATATGGCGGCGCTCCCAGAAGGAACCTTCCCAGAGTACCTGGCAACCCTCCCATAATCTGATTGGGATTTGAATATGTAATATGTACATGTATTTGTGATTAATCTCAGACCTGCACAAAAGGCCGATTCCATTCCCCACTGATGGTTGCCAGTTAGCAACGGAAGGTCGTTGGTTTCCTCCGGGCACAGAGCCCGGTTTCCTCCCACAATAAAACTGGCAACGCCGCCATATAAGTGAAATAATCTTGAGCGCGGCGTAAAACATAAACAATCACCACTAAACCTGGCAAAGTTGCCATGTGCGAAATAATCTTGGGCCAGGAAAAACATGAATCAATCTACCTATAGCTGAGATGGCAAATAATTCAAGTATTCCTTATATCTTGAGTAATTTGGATACTACATGGTTAACGTCCTTCAAAAGTGGCATGGTGGGGCTTAATTGTAGTAAGCAATCTTCGGCCTCACATTAACGCCACATACTGGAGCTATAGGTGTGGCCTTGGTGGCTCAATCAAGAGAATGATAGTCTCTTAGTCCGTCCATCGATCGCAATGGGGAACTATGCAATATCGCTCTACCGACTGAGCCACCGAGAATAAAATCACTTAACAAATAAATACTGAGTATTTTTTTACCTGATTTGTATCGTTATATACCAAACATGCATTAAATATATAAGAGGAATTCTTTTATAAAAAAGAACAAGTTGTGATTTTACTTTCAAATAGATCTACTACATTGTACAGAGTAAAATATAATCTACATATCATTTATTTACAATTCCAGAATTCTTTATATGGTACAGGTTAGAATATAAGAAATTAAATAAAATACATCTTCGTTAACTATATATACAAATTGTAATAAAACACTCCAATCACTCATCTCATATTTCAGATAAATGCAACCCTTAATCGGATTAAATTGGAAATTTGTTTATGGGGCTTTATAGATTGATTGATGGATGTTTTACGCCGCCTTCTGGATTATCTCACTATCCCGTCTATTGCCTTAACGGACTGTTTCAATTTTAGGGCCTGTTAAATACATCTTTGTGAATGCAACCATTCCACAAAGGTAATTGATACAGGATTCAAGTCCTGGCTACTTGATTGGTGTTTTACGCCACTCTCTAGATTGTAAACTCAACTATGGAGTGGTTTGAGTAAAGTCAAAACACATAGGCCAACACCATCATGTACAATATAGTACCAGTTGTCCGATGTGTTTGACTCGAGATCGTTTAATTAATATGATGAAACCAACAATCTCTAGAGGATACATTCAGATCAAAGTGGTTAAAGTACGACTTCAATTTATCTTTTAATAAAGTTTAATTTAATAAAACGTTTTGAGGTAAAAATTAGATATTGACTATCAGATCAATAGTTTCAGATTCTAATACTTCACTATAGTATAAAAATAAAATAGATATGTTCAGAATGTCATGTGCTGCCAACATTTGAATTCATATTGTTACAAATCTATTCAACGAGGAATTCTAATGAAATATTCTGGTAAAAATGAAGATATACATGTATTTATGTAGGGTACCAGAGTTTGGGGGTGGGGTGGGAGGATTGAATGTAATGAATGATTAGATGTTTTACAGTACACAGCTCTCAAGATCATTTCACTTATATGGCCGCATTGCCAGTTTTATTGTGGGAGGAAACCCACGACCTTCAGGTGGCAACTGGCAACCATCCCACATAGGTCGTTTGAGTGAAAACCCAGTCAGAGGTGTGGGAGGGAAAAGTTCTATGTTGGAATACACTCAAATCAGATCTTTTTGTTTCGAATTGACCATATCAAATTAATAGGAAGGCCTTTCTGTGTCCCTCAAATCAATACAGGTGTCTGTATTTCTCAGATTAGTTCTGGAAATTTGGTCAGTTGCTAGGTGGTTTTAAATTCATGATTCCAGCCGTTTTAAAACGCTGATATATGTGCATTGCTGGGTTCATCCTTCGTTCACATACCAGGTATCTCACAAATTAAATTTTCATTTACAAATCAAAAACACTAAATTATATCAAAACTTTTGAAAGTTCCTAACTTCTACTAACTGGGAAAAAATACAGAAAACAGTCTTCCTTAATGAATGTAAACAGTTTTCTGGATTTTAACAGCGAGTGTGCCTTTAAGTGAAGTCCATTCAAAAATGCATGAAATGAATGATTAGGTATATACATGTGGACCTAAAATAACTAATGAGTATTTCTTTTCAGTTTCAAGAGTTCCCTGGACATTTTTATGTTAAGAGATAAAGGTTATGACATTGAAATCTACATTGTTCATTTAAGGCCCCTTCTCACGGAGCGATTTGTCGTACTAACTTCTAGCATATGATTAAAATTGATGCATATGATTGGCTGACAAATCGTATCTACAAATTAAAAGCATCCATTTTAATCACATGCTTCCAGTCGGTACGACAAATCGCTACATGAGATCGGGGTCTTAATTGTTAACAGAAGCATTTAAATCTGTTAACATTAATTAGCTGTTTATATGGAAAGACTGAGGGCTAGCAGTTGATTGGTTCGTTATAAAGAAGTGGCTCTGTGCCCCCAAGTTCAGAGGTCAAACGATTCTTGTGTTTGTAGTAAAAATGCTGGCCCAAAATCTGACGATGAGTTAAGGAAAAACTTTTTCATGAGACATTGTATGATGAATATATATAGTTTAGTAAAGGTTTGATTGATTGATGTTTTACGCCACATTCATGATTATTTCACTATTATGGCGGAGAAGCCCCATATGGTTATGCAGTGAAAAAAAAACCTTGAGTGGGATTTGATTGATTGAAGGCATGGAGCTAAACTCAGCAGCTAAGGTTATGTGGCGACAAAAGTATCAACCAACAAAAATACCACCCTCACCACCCCACACCTAACTTTTGACATTAGGCTCCACAGACCATGTAACGTGAGGAAGGCTAATGTATTTGGCATACTTAATGTTCCTCCTTGCTGGTCAGCAAACATGGCTAAAGCAGAGCCACAATGTTCCAGCTAAAGGGCAGTGGGATTTGAACCCGCTTCCATTGTTGGAAGGTGTACGTGGGACTGAGATACTATCACATCATCAAAAAAAAAAAAGAAATTATCATTGAATATTATCAGAGGTCAAGTGAGTTGCTGTCCATGAAACTTACAGCTAGAACACTGCAATATGTTGATCACATTAACCCATCCTGATCCTTGCTGAAAGGGGAGCACAAAGTGGCATGATCTGGTGACTGTTTCTCAAAACATTTACAACATCATTAGTCTAGGAAAAGGCCTAACTGTCATGGCAACAGGAAGCCTTCAACATTACATTACGACCAGTTATGTTGGGGGCAAATATGTTGAATAACAGCCTCCTGATTTGACCTCTGTAAATAATTAATCTGAGAACAAAAGTCGAAACTTTGACTTATATTTTAGAAAAGATGATTTTCCCTGTGCCCGTGTGTTTTAGTGTTCTTAAATATAAGATAAGAGATGTTATTTTACAAAGGATACGGACATATCAAACATCATGATACCCAGACTGCCGATTATCCACGGTAGATGACGAATTATGAAAATTTCATCGGTGGACTGAAGGAATACTGACAGTCCGTAGAAAAGATTTCCAAAAACAGCCAATAAGAACAGGAATAGAGAAACACCCTCAGTAGATTTTCGTGACCACTAAAAAGGTAAAAGAATGACAGTTTGTTAAAACAGAATGATAAAAGTTTTAACTCTTATGTGAACTCAATCAGGTGTCCTGAGCATTGGGCAATGTCTTAAAGGATAAATGTCAAGTTCTTTCTGAACAGAGATTTGTTATTGTAAATTGAGTAAATATGTATCTAAAAATGTAATATAGAAACAAAACAAACTTCCAGTAGGGTCCCCGGGTGTCAAAGAAACAATGATTGAAAATATGCATATCTTCCGTCACCATTCGGAAATATCTTCGTATTTGACGTCACAGTTGACATTTGAATGCTATCGGCGTCATTTCAACGAACCATGAAGAGGCCGTGGCTTAGCCTCGTTTGTGTAGGACGTCAGAACAACAGTAATGTACATATCAGATGTCAACTGTGACGTCACGGCGCTAAAGCTAATTCATTTCCGTATCTAGTATGTAGAGAGAAAAAGAATGCCTTGAATTGTGTAGGTTTCGTGCCTAATATCTCACTTTGCTTTTGGCTACGTTCGTAAGTCTATAAGGTGCAAGTTTTTAAACAAATTGATTACCAAATAAAAGGTATTGACTTAAATTTGTCATTTATCCTTTAAGGGGCAGAGCCTCTAAGACACGCAACACTGACAAAAATGTCTTTCCACCTTAATATTCTACAACACGTATCTTCTGGTGTTGACAGCCTTGAATAATACATATGGGCCGGTTTTAATTTGATTGTCGTTAACACTCAATCCCGCCCTGGACACAGTCAACCCAAATTCATTAGGAAATAAGTTGATTGATAGATTGATTGGAGTTTTACGCCGCGCTCAACATTATTTCACTTATATGGCGGTGAGAAATAAAACGATAACCAGACTGTGCATGGATTGATTAAAATAATGTTTTATGGAGAATATACAGTATGGCGACATTACCAAGTTAAGAGAGGACGGAAACTAGAAGTTTAAAACCAACTCAGAATTTGTTTTTCGTTAGACTGAGTGGAATTCGAACCAACAACCAATTGATGGAAGGCTTGGGTATGCCTACAGTCCTCAGACCTCTCTGTGCTTGGAGCATAGGCAGGCCCTGATTTTCTGTCTGTACTCGGCAACTAATGTATTCCACATCGGGTAAGATTCAATGAAAAATTATTTGCAATGAGAATACACAAGTGTTCTTACATTTTTATAAATTTGAGCCGTCCTGGAACCAACATAAAAAGAGGCGGACACCACACCAATAACATAGCCTGTGATATCCAAAGTACCCTAGAATAGGAAAATAAAATACAAATTGATAACAAACCCCCTTCGGCGTACCTGCCAACTCTTCCACATATGGCAGTCGAGTGAAAAAATCAGCTCAGAAATTTTTTAATTTTTAATAAAAATACAGAATACGGTGAATATGGTAATTAAAACAGGTAAACGAAGATTAGCTTCGGATAGAGCAATGGATATTACACTGTATAGGCTCACGCATGGTTATTTCCCTTATATATGCTGACCTTGCTGGGTTTAATGGGGGGGAAAATCCACCTGTTTGCTTGGCCTTCTGCTACTTCCTCACAAACAGCCCTTCCACATAGGGCGATCAAGTGAAAACCTCACCCACAGCGGGATTCAAACCCGCGACCCATCGTTAGAAGGCTTGGGTTGACGTGAGACTATCACTCTCCTGACGGAGTCACATCTTTTAACCTTGATTTATCCCGTGCCACAACACATACTTTAATGTTTAACATGCCTTGGAAGCAAAGTTGACTAATTTACGTAGTTACACAGTACGCATTGTTCACGGTTTGGATTGATGGCTGATGTCATCAGGAATTTCAAATATTTTGTTTCTTTCTCCTGCCAATGTGAATGGAAGGTTAGTTTTACCTAGGGAAAAGTTTTCTTGTTTTTTTTTTCGTGCAACTGGCTATTTCTTCATTTACAGTCTACGCCAGATTTAAGGTGTAAAGGTACTAGAGCCTCATTGCAGTGTTTGGACGTATTGAACCCAGGGGCCACTAAGCGGCGTATTGTAAACTTTTATGTAACTGCCAGAGCAGCCCATACTGTAGAGATGTTACTATGGCAGTTATGTAAAAACTGACGCTATGTCGCTTTGCGAAACAGGCTCCTGGTCGGGATACAGTGGAAAGGAAGTCTAAAATCCTGGATCAAGCTGTGATTCCTGCAGTGTTTATGTGAATCAGAATCAGGAGTCCCATCGAAGTGCAAGCCCTGTATGGAATCCTACTTACATGTATTATTCACTGAATAACTATTATAACTAAAAATGAAAACTGCCAAAAACTTACCCGGAAGATGTTCACATGTTCTAGGTGAGGTGATAAAGACAGGAGAGTTCTACTTCCTGTGAATTGTGTGTTATAAATAGAGGGTTGGACTACAAAGCTGGGACTTCTTCCAGAGAGAGTAAACAATGCAGATAATGTTAATATTCCTGATATACAACAGACTACCCTGGGTACTTCATCAACAACTTCACTACGAGAATATACTGAAGGGATAAAAATGGACATTTAGATGTTTACATGAGACATACATGTATGACTATGTATATAGAAATTTCACAAAAATCAATCCCTGTCAGGACCTATATTTGTATTGAAAATCTTGAAATGTACATTTCACTCGAGAAATGCAATAATCTCCCCCACAATGAGACTTTTGTAATATACATGTAACAAGATAAGTCTTGGTTTCGGGATGTTGAATGTAATTTCTTTTATCCCGTAGACCACATGGTGCTTGTTTCGGAGTGTTGAACCATGTCAACTTTGTCAAGTGAAATTCTTCTTTCGTACATGTGCACTATACATGTGGCATTCGTTTACTTTGCATGCTTGAACTGCACTCTGTTATCAAAAAAAAAATTACAAAATTTCTGAGCTCATTTTTCATTTCTTAACGGAAGAGATGCCATGTACTCTCAAAGGTTGAGGGTTTCCTCCCCAGAGTGAAATAATCTTGAGTGTGGCATAAAATATCAATCAATGAATTGAATAAAACGGTGGAGATGAATACAGCTTGTGATGACCTTTCCTTTAAATAATGCCAATATGAATGTGTACGTTTGTCGTTACCTACTGACCTATTGTTTAGCTGATTTGAAACAAGTTTTATAATATAGACACTAGCTTAAAGTGACATGAGCTGCCAAAATGCACCATGTTTTCATAATTTCTGATCACCACAACAGTATAAAGAGGCTCTGAAGGCCATCGAAAAACTAAATGATTGGCGTTGGAATGAGGAAAATCTATACAGTGTGTGGCCTGTACGAACCGAAAACGTGTTGGAAAAGTAAACAAAATTTAAATAACCGGGACGACCATTCATTCATTCTAAGCCAAAGTTAGTTCAAAACAATACTTCATCGTACATTTTCGAGACTAGAAGCACTAAAAAGTTTCTGAATTATACGTCTTGAGAAAAATAGCCAATAATTTCAACATTCTGTTTGAACGTCAAAATGTCAACATTTTGGCAGCTCATGCCACTTTAAGACAGAGCTCAATTCATGCAACAGATTTTAACATTGGGTACAAGTTCAAAGCAATGAGTACAAATTAAAAGGGACACAACTCTTTTTTGGCTGGCACTCTCACATTGAAGATAGACATGTTTGTCACAAGGAGGATGACTTCGTACTCTTCACTATGGTATCCATTGGCAACTACGCCTCGTTTGCGATGCGACTGCTTTGTGAAACGAGCCCTGGTTGTAATGTAATGTTGAAGGTATATGTTGCCATGACAGTTAGGCCTTGCATTGTACTTAAATGTTGGGCGTAAGTGTGGGGATGGAACAGTCTCCTGGTGTCACATGTTACATGTAACTCATACATGTACTTACCTGATTTTTTAAAACTATCTTTTTTCTTTATCCTAAAGTATATAATCTGTGCTATTAAAACCAAATCAGCCGACACGTAGTAAACTGCCGTGTAAGTCTGAAATATTGAAAGACATTTGCTTCAGGAATTCATATATGCTTAAAAGTCGCTTGGTGTTCTTGAATACCATATTTTGGTTAAAGACAAAAACAAATATTTCATTTAACGAGAAAGATTGATTGACTGAGTCAAGATTATTTCACTACTTTTATTCCAGCACCTCTTTGTTGAAACAAAACTAAATCGAGTAAAACCCCACTGACGTTTTTCAGTTTATTATATATCCTTCTTTGGACTTGTGAGGGACTTGATTCATTGATTGATGTTTTTTGGCCCACTCTAGATTATTTCACTTTTATGGCGGCATTGCCAGGTTTAGTTGGGGAGGAAACCAGGCTCATTGCCCAGAGAAAACCCCCGACCTTTGGCGAGTACCTCGCAACTCTTTCACATACGGCGACCATCTGAAAAATCCACTCAGAAATCTTTCAATTTTTTTTATTTGAACGCTCCGCATCGATGGAAGGTCTCTGTGGGACAGAGGGCGAATCACTAACCCACTGGATCACCAAGGCCTCCTAACCCAATTAATCGGAGCAACCCCCCCAATCCAATTAAACGGAAAACTTTTAAACTTATTAATGTCATTTAAATCACATTCATATGTCCTCTTATCATTGCTATCGTGGACATCGCCAGCACCAAAGATTATTTCAAATTTATATTTATTCGATCTTCAAAAAAGTTTTTGCGATCTTCTATGGAAAGCTTACATGTAAGTTGCCTTAGAAAGCCCTGTCCCATTTTATAATAAAATATGTGTCAGTAAAGCACGTACCTGTACAGGTAATTGCTTAGTTAGGATACAACCAATCAGATTAGTGCTGTCCCCTAGTAACCATTGCACCACAAACGGAAACGAGAAACCTTCTAGTGCCTTTGGATCCCGGCAATTCTTGTACATTTGACTGGAAGAGGAAACATTCAACACATAGATATAATGATATACAAAGATCCCAAAGATATGGTTTTTATATTTTAACTTATGCTCATGCATTTAAAGTTTACATGTAAATGCTACGTACATGTAGTAAATTAAGTTCAAGTTCAGCAAATATAGAGTTATAAATACTAGTACTAAATGTCAAATTTAAGTCAAAGAATGTACATTGTAGGCTGTCCTGAAGAGTTATTTATGTCATGACCTTAATATTGGTGTCCAAACTTACAGATTAGTAGTTAGATTACTCAGTCAAGTTAACCTATAAAGTCTACTTTGAGCTAAACTCCGTTGTTGGTCTCGTACCTAAAAACAATTACATATACTGTAAATGCCTTTATATTTGCGGAGTCCTAATTTTCGTGTATTTCGCCGTTAACACTGATCCGTGAAATAAGTACCAGTACCAGCCTTTGATGTGTACAAACTGCCATAAAGGCACACTGGCAAAGCATAGATTTCATACTATGTCACCACTCTGAGGCAATGTACAAAACGCAGGCCATATGATTTCATGGAAACAATCGGTTTCGGTAGCCTGTTGTTACTGTTGTTCTAAACCTATGGAAACGGAAAACTGTTACCCATCATAAAACCAGTATAGATGGTATGATGTATAACGAAACTAGCATCGGTATCGGTTGGTTCCCAGCATTTCAATATACGAAACCCATTCAATGTTTCTGACGGACACCAAAAGTATATGGCAGCCTGAAATGGAGGTTGCAGTTGACGTGATGTCACTAAGCTAATTTATTTTCGTAACTACATGTATCATAGGGTGGTAATGTAGCATTGAATTCTGGATGTGTTGCGGCTGATAATTTATCTTCAATGATAATGTAAATAGCAGATGTCAAGCATGACATCACGTCACAAAGCTAATTAATTTCCGCACAGAGATTGTAAAGAGGAAAAATAAATGCCTTAAATTTTGGAGGTTGTGAGCAAGAAATCTGATTTTCTGTTGGCCAAGTTTGTATAGTACATGCACTATAACAAATTGTTTACAAAATAGGATTGATTGTTTGGTGTTTTAATCCGCGCTCAATATTATTTCATTAATATGGCAGCGTTGCCAGTTTTATTGTGGGAGGAAACCTGGCTCTATGCCCGGAGGAAGCCCACGACCGCAAATTTTCCAATTTTTTTGGACTGAGTGGGATTCAAACTAGAGAACCATTGGTGGAATACAAAATAGGGGGAATTGTATTTAACTAGTTATTTGTCGTTAAACATACATTCCCGAGACAAATATCCCAAAAAAACTTCTGATTTGTACTACGAGAAAATCAGATGAAAATTTGCTTTTAACGAGAAAATGCATGTATCAACATTTTGGCAGCTTATGTCACTTTAATGAGTATAAGAATAACCAATATTATATAAAATGATGTTAGATATTTCTATAAATTTATAGATCCTTGGGTCAGACACTAGGCCTACTGTTTACATCAATAACAAAATTCCTAAGGGGAGGCAAGTGCAATTTGTGATTGTTTGTCTGGTTTTGGTAGAAACGACAGTAACAGCTGTGGACATCTGTTAAGCCAGTCTATTCTAGGTAAATTTAGATGATGACATTTTATGAAATTGAGAAAACAAAGATGTCGTACAACATGTTGCATTGTCTGATCATAGATGATGTGTGTTTGTTATATATTTATGGACACTTCATGAGACCAGGTCCCAATAAATACAGTTACCAGGGATTTACCAGACCCTTAAAACCTACATCTCTGACCCTCATTTTCTCACTTGGACCCCAAAATTGCAACGAGAAGGGTCCCATGGGATGCAAATAAATAGCAAAATATTATACAATAATGCATATTTGAACACTTCTAGGACCCTATCTAATGTATATGGGACCCTACTTTTTATCTGATGGGGGTCAATTAAACCCCAACATTTTGGGAGCCAGGGAAAATCCTGAGTTACCATTAAATGCGCACATATAAGAATAACTAAATCAGTGTAAAATGGTTTCAGTGCAGTGCAAAAGTGACACGTCATGCCACTATAAAGAGATGATTCATTTAGAAAAAAATTCTTACGGAAAGCCGACTGTCATCCAAATAAGAAGAGATATAAGACCAGTGATGACGGAGGCATATTGACGATCCGTTAGAACACACTCTCCCAATACTCTCAATATCCATGGTACACCTCCAGTACAGTTTGTGATTGAGTCAGTAAGATTCAGCCATCTCTCATCGTATGGCGTCTCCAAAAACACAGGATATAACACAGGCATTCTCAGATCTAACAAATAGAAATTGGTTATACAATGATCATTGATTTATTCAGTGATTTTTGTAACACCTGCTGAACTTCTAACTCATGTACAGGCTCACTAGCAGTACCTGAACAATCAGCCTATACGGTGCCGAGAATCTAACATACATGTACCGGTATACTCCCTGATGTTTGCTACATAATATAGGAATAAAGAAAAAAAAACACAGGCAAGATTTCTCCGCTACGACTTGCAGCACCTTTGCAATAAGTTAGCCAATATGTTATACATGTATATCCATAAGAAAGTAGGCTTACACGTAGAACTCTTCAAAGTGGAGGTACCTGTTTTCAGCTACTTTCCCTAACCTGTTTTCTTAGAATCTTACTTGCCCCTGGCATTCAATGATATTGTTAACTTTGAAGAAAATTTATAAACGACTCCTTCTATTAATTCCAAAATGATGACTTTGATAAATTGTAATGATATTTTGTTTCAAAGCTTTACAAATTACATTAATTATTTTGTTGTTTCTTTTTACAAATCACAAACAAACACAAAGTTTGTGACAAAGCAGCGTAACTTCGCCATGTATTATCCCGTCACACAGGCACTTTTATCAGATGGCAATGGTTGGTCCTCTAATATATAGATATATGATACGTGTATTATATACATATTAGAGGACCAACATTTGTCATCCAATGAAACTGAAAGTGCATGTGTTCGCTATCGCTTGGTTTCGAAATGGCTGTCAAAATGAGTCAATGTCAACTGATCAAGCTAAAAAAATAAAAGAAAATAGTTCAAATGAATACTTACCTTTATTCCTATAAACTAATGTTTATAAATGTTTTATACCATTTTTGCAAGCTATAGTCTAATACAATTGTCGCTGCCGTCAGTTGAATTTTAGCTTAGGCACAGACGCCCGTCCTCTTCCGCAAAATTTTAGTCATGTGCAAAGTAATGGAAGATCACCTTTGACCCCACCGACGGAAACCGAATGCTCTCCGGAGTGACCCGAAGCCGTCTCCTTGCACTCAAGTAAAGGTAGCCATATTGACTTCTTGCTTAAAAATCTATGTCCATCCTATGCGTAATCTTAAAATTGATGAAGGTTAAGTTAGTAAGTATGAAAGCTTGATATGTAAACATTTGAGTCATGGAGTTTTTGTTCCCCCATCCAGGAGACAGTGCTTGGAAACAAGCCTCTTAAGGGTCCTTACCTAAGGACTTCAAATCTTCTCCTTTCACGTTGAAATGAATAGAGGGAAAGCGTCGGCATCGCCACCAGTTCAGCTAACAGGTTCTGTCCCATCAAGAAATATACCACAGTATCCTTTTAGTCCTTTACATTTGTCACGTCGAATATAGGTAAGTCTTAAATATGTATAACAGCTGGTTTTCTGGTGTGCCGAACTGGACAACCTCATGCCGGCATCTGTCTGCCGGTTTTTTTTGGACAGACATGTGTCTCAACAGACATGTTTCGGTTTAGATATATTTGTTAACATCATGAATTTTACTATTTGTGCGGTGGTTTGATAGCTGTGTATGTATTGTTCAAGTGATTTATAAGTGGCTCCAACTTGTGGATTAAGACCGGCAGCAATAATTTGATGTTGTAGGCGGGGTTACAGTGTAGTTCTGGTATGCGTCGCAAAACATGGCACATTTAGCTCACATGACTACTTGCCTCGTGGCGAAAACGTGGGACAATTTCATTTTCAATCGGTTTCATTTTTCCGAATTTCTGAATAGTTCAACCTCCGTTTGCTTGTTATAAGTTGGCAATGCATGTTAATTTTATGAAAGTAGACGGGACTTTCCCGTGTTTTCTTACACGTAACGCCCGGCTGTCAAGCGACTCTTTTCCCGGGTTGCGTGAAGATTCGTGCGCAGCAGCGGTGACCCGCCATTCGGGTCAAACATGTCGTCATGAAAATTTTAGCGATGTTTATCCTGAAATGCGTGTTATTTCTCTGAATTGACGCCAATTTCTGACAGTTTGACCTGAATGACTAAGGTGGACTTTGAAGTGGACGCTGAGATTTTCAATTGGCCTTCTATCAACTGTTTTTACTGTGGGATTTGTTCAGTGTTAGTGAAAAGTATGACTATGAATCAGGCTTGAAAAATGGAGTATCCTTGTCTTTGTTTTGATTCATTCACATTGCTCTACATGGAGTAGGTAAAATATCAAAGGGCACATTTTCACAGGAGTTCACTTAAATGTCACACTTTTGTTGCTTCTTCCTTTATCACATTTTAATCTTCTGTTTTGTTTGTTTCAATGTTACCCAATTTCATTCATCATTGATTTATTTTTTTCATTTTCCCTATCCTGTTTTCTTGTCATTTTGTTGTCTGAAAATAATTCAGTAGTTCGTGTATGATGTTGCTGTAGGTTTTAGTAGTAGACGGTGGGTCAGTCTGCTGAGTGATAGTCTCTCAATGCGACATATGACCTCCATCGGTGCGGAGCTCGTTCGAATCCCACTCAGAAGTAAAACAAAAAAAAATGTGTTTATTTTTAACCGATCTCTAAAGGGAAGAGTTGCCAGAATACTAGCTGGAGGTTGGGGGTGACAGAAGAGCAAAGAGCACAGTTTATTCCTCCTGGCAAGTGAAATAATCTTCAGTGCGGTGTAAAACCTCAATCATTATTTGTCGATCTTTATGCAGTGTATTGTCCAGTTTATTCTAACACTGTATTCTTTCATTGTATTTTAATACAAATTATGCAAGCCAGTTGATCTAGACTTATTTTTGAACTGATTTGGGGACATGAAGCTTGGGCGCCAAATGAAGCAACGGTGAACTATCATCTTTCAATCAGAATGTCATATCACACATAAGTGTGATCGATTAAGCAGTATTTTGCACAGCGAAACAAAAATCCAAAGGCTTCCCGTCAATGTGGTGCGGGTTTGAATCTCAGTCAGACCAAATGAAAATGGAAAAACTTTTGAGTGAATTTTTCGCTTGATTGGACCTGGTGTAGGTTGAAGAGTTGCCAAGTAGTCGCCGAAGGTCAGGGGTTCCAAGCATTTCAATATACAGAAACGGTTCAATCTTTCTGACCAACGCCAAATTTATCTGGAGTGACCCAGGACAGGGCCTTTCTTCTAAATAAACAGCCCACTCAGTCCCCCCAAAAAATTGGAAAATTTTCTGACTTGGTTTTCACTTAAACGACCTATGTGGGATGGTTGCCAGTTACCACCAGAAGGTCAGAAGGTCGTGGGTTTACGCCGGGCATAGATTTCCTCTCACAATAAAACTGGCAAGGCCCCCATATAAGTGAAATAATCTTGAGCGTGGCGTAAAACACCAAACAATCGATCTAAATAAACAGATCAATGGTTCACATCAGAACAAGGAAAATAATAATTCACGTCCACAAGCTACTGTAGGCCGTCTAGGATGTAGCAATACCAGCCTATTCTGTGCACAAACAGCTCTTTTTAATAAGCATTCTTTGGTAAAATTTGGACGAAATGTGGAGTAACATCATCTGTGAAGTAAATATAAAAGGTTTTACATCTCACCGGAGGCCAGAGAGAGACATTTTATGAAACATTTGAAATGATATTATTCTTCTTGAGAGCTATTATTGTCAGTAATATTGCTGGGTTATTCACTCACTCGTCCTGTGTGGAAGAGTTACCAGATACACCCCAGCTAAACCTTCCAATGCCATCATGTGAGTGAAGTAATATTTTAGTGTCGCAAAAGCTATCGGTTAATAGTAAATTTGAAGATATTTGACTTTAGAAAAACTCTTCTTCAAATTAAAAACAAATGCCTGATCAACACCTGGACCTCTACTGGTTTTCTACGACTCGCCACCATAAATGTAAAAGGGGCCCGTATTTCATTCCCTTCCAAAGATATATCTTCAAAATTACAATACAACCAGGCGTAAAGTTAGTAAACCTTTTGGATTGATTGATTAATAAGGTGAAGAATTACTGATACAATGTAGATAATGATTGTCAACTTATTGTAACAGTTCAACTTCTAAATGTCATGGAAAGAATTGATTGGTTGATCAACTTCTAAATACCATCGATAGATTTGATTGGTTGATGTTTAACGGCGCTCTCCAGATTATTTCACTTACATCACGGCGTTGCCAGGATTAGTGGGTGGATAAATACCTGAGAGCTGTTTTGCAAACAGCGATCAAATGACAAATCCACTCAGAAATTTTTCAATTTTTATTTGCGTGAGTGAGATTTGATCCTGTGCAGCGTTGATGGAAGAGCCCCTTACTTGTTTGAAGAAAAGGCCCCCAGAGTTGCACAAGGCTCTACATATTTGACAGGTACATGTAGCTTGTGTCAATGAGTTTATAATGAAAGGTTTACTAGTAGTAGCATTGATCCAACTGATTATGTTCACTGTGCATTAAGGACAATGGTAGAATTGAACAGGAAGCCTCAGGCCTGTCCACTATGTAAGGAATGTCTGCTGTATGACTGATTTGGGACAGGACTCCTCAAACTTTGACCTTTATAAGTTTTCTGTTGACATGCTGGTTTAGTGTTAAAACCAAAAGATGCAGTGGTTAGAGGGCACTGTATGCATGTAAGTCTGGAGTGGACATTTTATATTAGACACTCCAGTGAATTTCAGCATTACATGTGACTCTGAGTTTTGACACACGTGTATCGATTCCTTCCTCATTTCCGATCCCTCCGGGCAAGGCCGCCAAATAAGTAAAATCATCTTAAATGCAGCTTAAATATCAGCCATTTCTGGTCAGAATCAGAATTCAAATGAACTGAATTTAGGCGAATATGTTACAGTGAATTAGTATTACCGTAACCAATCCAACAATCAGACATATATGCAATTCCACTTTCAATATAATTCTATTTAATAAAATTTGCACCTTGATATAACTTTGAAGTCATTGTAAAAAGGAAAATTGTTTAACCAAGCCATGGTATCTGGTGCATGACCAGGTTTTTATATTCAAATCTTTTTCAGCTTTAACAAGGCTTTGTTCAGTTGGGTCAGTCTGCAGTATTTATTTCTGTCTTATTTTGTTCAGTGTTCTAAACCAGTTTTGTTAATTCTTCTACATGAAAACTACAGTGTCAAAGGTCTTGGCCAAGCAGGGTTTATGGACATACATCATACAAGAGCTGAGTACCCATCCTTTTGTGGGGAAATTTGTTCTGATGATGTCTGATTCAATCACACTTGCATTTTCCAAACATCCTGTGACATTGAAATTGGGTCACCACAGTTACTCATTGAGAATTTGTTCCCAAGGGTCGTTTTCAGTAGATATTTTGAAACTGGGTTGATTTTGTTACTTGTGCGGCCAGTATAACTGAAAAAAATCTCAGCCAACTAGGATTGTCTTGTATCTATTTAGAATTTTTTGTTTGTATTCCGTTTATATGCCTATACAGCATTTTGTGATTGCAGTCTTTATTTTTTCTAAAGTTTGAGTACTATGAGTAAAAAAAATATTGCTTGACCAATTAAAGCACAAAACAAAAAATTTTGTCAACACACTTCTCGAATCTTGAAACACATTTGTGAAAACAGTCAAAGCACTAAACAGAGCTAGCCTGTAGACATACATGTATAGTTTCAAAGAGCCTGGTTAACTCCCCTACTTAACCTTGCAATGCCATCAGAAGTGAAATGATATTACGAGTGGCGTAAAACATCAATCTTTCAATCAGACTGGACCTGGAAGGGGTCTTGAAAAATATGGTCCATATTATAATAGATTGATTGATTGTTAGGTGTATTACGCCGCGCTCAAGATTATTTCACTTACATGGCTGCATTGCCAGTTTTTTGTTGGAGGAAACCCATGACCTTCCACTGGCAACCATCCCACATTATGACCTAGGTCGTTCGAGTGAAAACCCAGCCAGAAAATGTTCCAATTTTTTGGACTGAGTGGGATTCGATCCCGTGACCCATTGGTGGAATATTTTAATAGAAGAATACTAACTAGTTCAGAGTAAAATGTCTCGAACAGCCAGTCATTGCTCACAGAGCCTAATCTAGACTGATTTTGAACCCCATGGTTATTTTTGTCGAAGATTTTACGTGAGCTCGTCTGTTTTAGTGTTCATAAATAAAAACTGAATGCCTGATGTAAGGATGAGAAGAAAAAAAGTGCCTGAAAAGTAAACAAAATTTAGCGTTCATTCTCTAGACTATATAAGCGTTCATTCTCTAGACTATATAAGCGTTCATTCTCTAGACTATATAAGCGTTCATTCTCTAGACTATATAAGTGTTCATTCTCAAGACAAGATCAGCGTTCTCTAGACTAGAAGCAATAAAAACCATCTGAATTGTACATCTTTTGAAAGCTAAAGAAGGATATCAACATTCTTCGACTCGTTTCTGTTTAACCACCTTCCTACAAATCTGATTTTTCCTTAACTATCATATATATTCGATTCCTTCGAGAGGACAAACTCCCCCATACCGTAAGTAATTATTTAAGTTTACATTCATTGATTTCTTTTTACGGTGTTGGGGCCTGACTCCATAGGACCTCACTGCTAGGCCCCATGACTAGAGTGAGCATGCTATCTGAGGCGACGTCTTCAAATATATCCCTGTCCTCTTGTGAAAATCTTCTGTCCTAATTTGACGTTGCTGGTATGGAACTAAGTATTATTGCAATTTTCCCACTTGCTAAATGCTAACGTTTTCTGAGTATGGAACTAAGTATTATTGCAATTTTCCCACTTGCTAATTGACCGATTGCTTGATGACGTCACTTGGAATTTACGTGCAAAGCATTTTGGGGGATTGAGGGATGTTAACATAATTTTACAATATGGCGGAAGAAATAATACTGTATAGAGAAGATGTAAAAGCTGTAAAGTTACCAGAAAAATGTGTGGATAAAAACAGGTTATGTCATCAATGTTTTCCAAAAAAGTACCAATAAACAAAATGGCGAACTGAGGTACATTTTACCCAGAAAGCTTTGCTATGTGACGTCATCAGGCTCGGCGGTAATTATAATGCTTTTCTGTTTACAGGGGAGGATCTCCAATCCACAAATTATCAACAGAACTACATACAGGTATTTCAGGTTTATTTTATCACAATTTAGTTTGTGTTCAAATTTTTATACGCCCGACTTAAAAAAAGTCGGTCGTATTATGGTATCACCAGCGCCGTCCGGCCCGGATTCCGTTCCGCTCCATAACTTGAAGAGTTTTGATCTAATCTTTACAATTCTTTCACAACATATACCTTGTGGGTAGAAGGTGTGTCATGAACCATTAAGAACATTGTCCATTGCATAATATGGCTTCTACATTGGATTATGTAGTATTCTGTCTTAGTCTATATCTTCGTTCCCTTCCGCTCCATAACTTGAAGAGTTTTGATCCGATCTTTACAATTTTTTTGACAACATATACTTTAGGGGTAGAAGGTGTGTCATGAACCATTAAGAACATTGTCCATTGCATAATATGGCTTCTACATTGGATTATGTAATATTCTGTCTTAGTCTATATCTTCGTTCCCTTCCGCTCGATAACTTGAAGAGTTTTGATCCGATCTTTACAATTTTTTTTACAACATATAGTTTAGGGGTAGAAGGTGTGTCATGAACCATTTCTGACTTCACCCATTGCATAATATGCCAGCCATATAGGATTATGTAATATTCCCTTCCGTTCCATAACTTCTAAAGTTTTGATCCGATCTTGACGATTCTTTCAGAGTATATACCTTATGGACAGACGGTGTTTCACGTACCATTTCTGACATCACCTGTTGCATAATATGGCAGCCCTATTGGATTATGTAATAGTCCCTTTTGGCCCCAGAACTTCTTTCGTTTTTATATAATTTCTCCAATTCTTCTAGAGTATTTATACCTTATAGGTAGATGATGCGTCACATACCAAATTTGATTTGGGTCCACATATTTTTTGTCTTTTCAAGAGTTTTTTTTATCAGAAATGTGTACCTGATGTTTAATATATATATATATATATTAATATATATCAATGCTTTTTTAGTACACTTGGTCCAGGGTAATACTTGAAGCCAATTAATTTATACATTCTGAGACTGTTTTTTTTGGATAGTTTAATGTGTGCTATGATAAAAAAGGACCATTTTCACAGCTTTATTGCCCATCTGGAATTAACCAGAGTGGCTGTTTAAATAGAGATAAGGGGACAATGTCAGTGGTCAGCATATCAGTGGTCAGCCTGAAGATTGTTTGCTTTGTAATAAAACTATCACTGCCAAGTCTAATAGAACAGTGTCCCAGTCAAAGCTGTTAAAATTCAAGAATTGTAAGCTATTATGGAACACAGCAATGTCAAAACAGTCACAATATTTCAGTTTTTGCAATTAAAATGTGATTGAAATTACCTGAACAGATAATATACATGTATGCAGGGGTCGAATTCAAATTTTTTGACTGGGTGCACGCCGTGCACCCAAAATATGACCTTTTTTGAAAACGGGTGCACCAATTTATATTAGGGTGCACAAGGTAAAAAGTTACAAACGCTTAGTAACTGAAGGAGGAAGGCTTAAAACTGATCTACATTCAGTGTTACAATGCACAATAGTTTATTTCCATTTGTAAATTAAAAACAAAAAAAAAAACAGTGTGAATTACCGTGTATACCTATAGCTCTAAGAATCTTGCATGGCCGTCCTTGAGATTTGTTGATAATTGACTGGTTCTAATGACTAAGACAAAGTTATACCGAAATTGTCATCAAAATATTTGATACAAAAATAAATCTTACCAAACCTTATGGATAAAGGGTGTTTTATTTGTTTTTTTACAAAATTGAGTCCTCCTTGACCGGTCGTTTGGTTCAAGCGTCCCGCTCGTGTCTGTTGCAGTAACGCTAACGGAGGAAATCGGTAAAATGAAGAATCTTTGAAGGCGTTTTTTTCTGTCCGTTGTCTGAGTTAAATTTATTGTAACAAGTGACATGCATTCAAACTTGGTCGCCTTCCCACACCGACCCCTAATGATAAACGAAGCTACTCGAGAGAAGAGAAAAAACAACAACCACGTGCTTGCATGCTCGCCTCAAGTTCTGTCTATCCTCAATTCGGGCCGATATTACCAGAAACTAATGGCCCGGTTTATTGCCTATTGGGACCCCGTGGATATCAATTGTACAACCTGTATATATAAGTGCTAAAGCGGTAGAAAGTTACAGTGAAAGATCGGCCACGCTTAATGTTGAATATTTGAAGTTTACGTCAATTTTGTTTTTCAACAAACCAGTAATGAATAGAGTTATATGTCCACACTCTGGTTATATGCTCTGTTACGGCAATTATCCTTTCCATTCATCAGCGAGAAGCATCGATGAATCGCTGCTCGCAGCATTACGGCGTACAGACGTAAGCTACCGTACTTGTGAATCTATCGCTACGCTATACCCTTATAGCTTGAAAAGTCGGTAAATGAATTTCATCGCTGCTTCTCGCAAGTTGAAAGTAAATTAAGTTAAGTTCCACAAACCAACTTTTCAATAAAAGCTACATTTACCAATTATTGTCTAGCGGATTATTGATAAATACGTATCCACCCAAGCCTTTCGGACCGCTCAAGGTTTGTGACTTCGACGACTTGTGCTTACGAAAAGGGCCTACATTACAGACCTTTCCGGCCGTAGTACATTGTTTTTTACAGGATGCCCGCTGGGTGCACTGCGTGCACCCATTTTTACTCTCTCTTATATTTTTGGGTGCACCAACAAAAAATTGGGGGCATTTGTGCACCCGTGCACCCGTCATTTCGAACCCTGCATGTATGTGTACTATAATGTACTGGTATTTAGTCGCAGCTTCATCAAATTCAGAAAAGAAAAACTTCTAATGTGAACAAGAAATTCGAATTGATGAAATTAAAACAAATGTTATATTAAATGTAAAGTTGTTAATCGTAGCGGTTTGTCTTTGCCACGGCGGGCGTATGTTGAGTTTACTAAAACTCTTGTTTAAATAATTGTGATTGGTGAAACAGGAGCAAGCCATGAAATGTATGATTTGGGGCCCTAGTTGGCTCAGTCGCTTAAACTTAGTGATAGTCCCTCTGTCCGACACGAGCCTAACATCGATGTGGGGCGGGTTCAAGTCCCACTCGAAAAATTTCCGAGTGGATTACTCAATCGCAGTATGTGAACGAGTTGCCAGGTACTCGCTAAGGTCTGGGGTTTCCTCCGGCAGAAAGCCCAGTTTCTTCCCCCCACTAAACCTGGCAAAGCGGCCATATAAGTGAAATCTTGAGTAGGGTTTCAATCCATCGATCATATATGATGTGTAATGTAGAAAAAATTATTTGTATGAAACCACATGACAATGCACCATTGAATTTTGTTCTTCAAACTGATCGGTCAAAGTCTCGCAACAAAAGCTGCTGCCAAAATACATTTTGATGAGTGCTATAAAGAAATCTTGTAATTCCTGGTCATTGTCGTGGGATCTAAGTTAGAGAATGTGAATGAGTTTCACAATTTTTAAACTCCAGACTAGACTAACTCATCCTCCAACCTAATTGCAACAACCTCAAAGGAAAACATTTCTTAGATTTTTAAGTCTGTTTTCCATATATTTTGTTCCTGTTCCGCCATAAAGTGCCATTATAAATGGTCTTTGGCCATCGTGGCCAAATATTGAATCACTTTCGTGTGAAAAATTGCAAAAATTAAAAGTTGCAAAATGTTAAGAAGACCATGCTATAGGACTACCTCTACATGTATACCAGAATTTTTTAACAAGTTTGCAATTCTATGCAAATAATGATTTTTTTTTCTTTGCATTTTGTCTTTTATTGGAGAGGGGATGTTTTCTTTTTGTTTTCAGCCCACATTTCTCCATGGGCCCATTCAGCCAAACTTGCCTCATGATATAAACAAGCTGGCTATGCAGCAGCAGGCACAACGTTTACCACCAGCCGGTAGTGGCCAGTCGCAAATCATGTATTCACAACCTCGGCCTCAAAACCCAGTGAGTTGCAACTAGTTTTTTTTCTTATAGATAACAAGGTATCAGAGCACATAGGGGACCGTCGGTGCTCCAGTGGGTTAGAGTGAATGTCCCTCAGTCCCACACTGACCTTCCATCGATGCGGCATGGGTTCGAATCACACTCAAATAAAAATTGAAAAATGCCTTAGTGGATTTTTGACGCGGTCGCCGTATGTGGAAGAGTTGTCAGGTACTGGCTGAAGGTCGAGGGTTTCCTCTGGGCAATGAGCCCCGTTTCCTACCCCACATAGCCTGACAAGGTGCCATATAAGAGAAATAATCTTAAGTGCGACTTAAAACATCAATCAATCAATCCAAGTACATATATTTTAGTTCAGTCTATTTTCTAACACAATTAGAAACTTGTCTCCATGGTTATTTTGGACAAAAAGACTTTCCCTGTGCGCTTGTGTTTTAGTGTTCATAATTATATTTTAGGTCTGATTGATATTTTACAAAGCTGCTACCTCGTAAATCTGTACAAATGTTAGATATGTTTCTGTTTACCTTGGTGATTTTGATATGCCCCACAGTAAATTCACAGTAGTAGGGACATGTTAAGTTGGCAAAGGAAGATGGGCTCTACCTTTGTAAAACCTCTTGCCAGGGGGCCCTTTCACGAAACCGTTGCAAAGTGCGGTCAATTCCAGTTGGGGGGACGTCAGTCTTGGTTCGCAATGCAACTGCTATGTGAAACGAACCCCTGTTCCACAAAGAGGCATAGTGTAAGTGTTTACACAACTCTAGGGGTTGAAATAACACCTGTCTATCTGTTGCTGACGTACAAGCGACAACTAAGTGACCGATCATGCTGGATTATTTTTAAATAACTGTTAACAGAAGCATATTGAGAGGAGAGACGGAACTAAATAGCAACAAGTCCATAAAACTTCCATTTACAACAACAACATTCTTGATCACTTCCACGTTCTGTCATTTACAGTCTTGTGACAACAGAAATAAGACTAGATAATTCAGGGCAATGAATTTAAAATGTCTATCTCCAGTTTGGCAACTTTGTTTGGATTTTTTTTTATAAATTTTAATATTTTCACAGCTATAAAAACAGAATAATTTAAGTTTTCTTTTTTAGATTAAATATACTTTTCCCAATGTAAAATTTTGAAATACACATTGCCCTCAAATCTTAGTTTTTACTAATTTTATTTCGAGGATATATAATCCGATGTGAAATCTGCAAAAGTTGCCTGCAAACACACCACTGTAGTAAATTAAAAAAAATATTTACATTCAGTTAAAGGCATGAATCCCAGGGTGACGAGTAAAAAAAGAATTACCGCTGCGAAAAAGACATTTGAACCCTTGAATATTTATGGCAACCCATACGGTAGAGATACATAGCAATGCCAGGACAGTTATGTAAAAACTTTTGCTACGCGCTTTCATATAACCAACTCAAAACTGGCCTGAACGATGGTACATCCTTGCCTACAGTTGTTTATTGAATTGTATATACTGAAAATATGTATGAATGAGTGTATGTATTGGCCCGTTAATAGGACTTGCTCTTGGTTACTCTTGAAATAGATAAAATAAACGTGTTAAAACATTGAATAATCATATTATTTTGATTTTGTTGTAGCAAAGTATGCAGAATACATTTTATGGCCAGCCCCAGGGTAATATGCGAGCTCCTCGACCTGCTATGCCTGCCGCTATGGGCATGCCACAGCCTTCCATAATGTATTTACCCAGTGGGTCGTTCTCTGGACCAACACAGCTTCACATGAATGCCATGAACCCATATGTAAGTTAAACAAAATTGACCACTAAAAGGATATGTTGGCCAGGTGCTACAAGCAGATTTCACTTAATTCAAAAATTGTTCGCTGAATTATCCGATTTTTAATGTTCAAATATCAGATAGGAAACAGCCCGCCCCCTTCCACACTTAGGAATATGGTGAATAATTGCCTTTGAATTTAAGAAGTTAAAGGGGCATGAGCTGCCAAAATGTTGATAGTTTGACGTTAACACAGAATGTTGAAATTATTGGCTATTTTACTCAAGACATATAATTCAGAAGCTTTTTAGTGCTTCTAGACTCGAAAATGTACGATAAAGTATTGTTTTGAACTAACTTTGACTTTGAATGAATGGTCGTCCCGGCTATTTAAATTTTGTTTACCTTTCGAACACGTTTTCTGTTCATACAGGCCACATACTATATGGATTTTCCTCATTCCAACGCCAATCATTTAGTTTTTCGATGCCTTCAAAGCCTCTTACTATCGTGACGATCAGAAATTATAAAAAAAGTGTGAACTTTGGCAGCTCGTGCCACTTTAAATGCAGTCGCTGTGCAGGGATAAAAGTTATGAATGTTTTTAAAAAAATATGTTAAGGTTACGAGGACCTCAGTGGCTCAGTATGTTACATTGATAGTCCCTTAGTCCGACACAGGCCTTCCATCGATGTGGCCATGGTTCAAATTCCACTCACTTTTTTCCCCATAAGTGGAAGGTACATGCTGAGGTTTGGTTGTTTCCTCTACCATTAATTTTCCAACTCCAGTATGGGTCTATTTTTAATTCTAGTCTTTATTTTCTCAGCATTAAAAACTCTGGTTTGTTTTTCAGTTTTCTCAACCACAGCCTGGTCAGAGACTCCAGTCTGCTCACGGCCACTACCCGGCGGCCACAACACAGACCAATCAACAATATCAAATGGGACCTAATCCCCACACACCCCCATTTTACCAGAACCAAACAACACCAAATACAAGTAAGAGTTGATTATTGTGCTATAAATGTTACGGCAGTGGTAATGCTAGACGGAAATATCCAACTCATTGACCATAATATGCTTACATTATGCTGGCCGAACGAAATTTTAGTATCTGTCCTTAACAAAAAAATTTCACATCACATACAGGCCCTCAGAACAGTGGCTGTAGGACTTTGTTACAGCTTGTTTTCTGCCTTGTGAAACAGTATTGTATTGAACTTATTTTATTGACAATATAGAGTCAAAGGGATTGGTAACAAGTTATAAAACTTACTAGTCCCTTTCCGTGAAACAGTAACTAAGTGCATTGACATTACAGCAATGCTAAATGGAAATATCCTACTAATTAACTTAAGTTGGTTAAGCTGGCCAACCAAGATTAATGTATCAGTCTTTAAAAATCCTGCAAATTAATATGAAGAAATGCGCTGCATTTGTCCTGAATCCATGTATTGTATTTTTGTTAACAGTGTTTTTTCCTCAAAGCCAAGCTATGCCGCAGCCTCAGAGACCCCCTTCAGCATCCTCTATACCATCACAACAACCTTACCAGAAACGGGAGAAGAATGTGCTGAAGATTGTTGATCCAAACACTGGGAAGAATATTCTGGAAGATGTGGTTGGAGGAACTGCGACACGACAAACTCCGCCTCAATCTGGATCATCTAGTGCCAGAACTACGCCCGTCAGCTCAGCCGTAAGTCATCTTCAGCAGCTCCATATGAACACTAGCCTTTTGTTGAGGTTTCATCGTCGAAAATCACACTCGATTTAAAACTCTGTTTTTACTTGATCGCCTTATGTTGACGGGTTTCCAAGTACTGGTACACAACTAAACCAGCTAATGCTTCCAAAACTAATCCTTCCTGACTGGGTTTTCACTCGAACGACCTATGTGGGATGGTTGCCAGTTACCAGCGGAAGGTCGTGGGTTTCCTCCGGGCACAGAGCCCGGTTTCCTCCCACAATAAAACTGGCAACGCCGCCATATAAGTGAAATAATCTTGAGTGCGGCGTAAAACACCAATCAATCAATCAACCAAAACTAATCCAGACTTTTGTGCAGGGTGCAGAAAAACATAATAGGGTGTCTCACCTTGATGACTAATCAAGTCAGCAGGGGCCTGTGGCCCCCAGGCGCTCGGGTCAAATATTTGGGTGGGCGTGCAATTTCAGCTATTTTGAGCAACTTGAGTACCTAATGATTCAAGATATTGCTGAATTTCAGAGTTGATATATTACCTGGCTTATAAATTGAAAACAGAGGACTGTAAGTAAGCTACTTCACTTAATAAACAATGTGGGATGGTTGCCAGTTACCAACGGAAGGTCGTGGGTTTCCTCCGGGCATAGAGCCTGGTTTCCTCCCACAACAAAACTGGCAACGCCGCCATATAAGTGAAATAATCTTGAGCGCGTCGTAAAACACCAATCAATCAATCAATCAATTAATAAATATCCAAACATAACACGGTGCTTGTAGGCATTTAATATTATTGAATTATCAGTAAACAAGGCCTTTTTACATTGCAATAAACGTTTGCCATAACTAGCACTCACAATTTGTGTCATCTTTCGCACGATTGATGAAAACGAAAGTTGATCGGTAATATCTGACGCATGCGCGAAGCTGACATACTGTGAAACGCATCTCATTTTTTTTTATATCCACATTATACTAATTCTACTCTTAATTATTTTTCATTGATCATCGGTATTGCTTGCTCAGCACATGTGAAGGGGATGTCGTCAACTTGTAAATGTATGCGCATTCCAGCATAGAACTTTTAGTTCTATGATTCCAGCAAGACGTGATCACTGCAATATTTGCTCACGGAAATATAATCATTCAACAAATTTCTGGAAGTAGCTATGCGATAAGCATACCATTTTGTAGATAACTTTCTTTATAGCCTGCCATACAAAGCTTGCGTAAGTCATATGCGATAGAAGCAACAACAACTTCCTACTTGCCGAGTATGGAAATTACACACTCAAAGAAAAACTCGCAGCAAAAACGTTTTAAAAGATTTTTTTTTCAAAACATTAGAGAGCTTAATTAAATCTTGCCAACAGGCACATTCAATTGATTAGTTGAAAAGAACTGGCTTGACATTGCCCGCTACTGTGACTGCAGGAGCTCGCACACACAGAGGCGATTGCCGGCTTCCCTTGCGGTAGACTGGCGAACATGGTTTGGCAGACACCGCGACGACTGACAAGCGAGGGTACCGACAAGACAGAGACTTCCGGATTCAGTATTATATAAAGACTGTGTTCCACATTGTCTCGCATCGACGGAAAAACATCCGGTCTCGGATATACACATTGTAGTGTATCAAAAACCATGTACCGTCTCAATTTTTTTCCTCATGTATCATATCCTCATCGCGACGGGTCAATGGGTAACACACTGCTTTTGTGTGCATCATCAATGTTCGTCTATTTTACATGTACATTTTTAGACAACACCATGGGGCTATTTCTGAACAAATGTACTCTGCATGAAGGCCAGGCCATATAATTTCAGCGTCCAACAGAAACATTGAAGCGGTTCCATATATTGAAATGTTAGAAACCAACCGGTACCGATGGTAGTTTCGTGATACATCATACCATATACTGGCTTTCATGATGGGTAACAGTTTTCCGTTTCCATAGTTTTAGAGCAACAGTAATTACAGGCTACGGAAACAGATCGTTACTGTGAAAGCCTATGGCCTGCAGGTATAATGCTGAGAATATTAATGCTGCATACGACTCCAATGCAAGACCACTACGGTTGTAATAAATGCCTTCAATAGTACACAAAGTTACGAGAGGCATAAATGTTTTTTAGAGACCGCCTCCTGTTCAGAAACTTGTGTTTTTTTGTTTGACAAATCCAGCTCAATGTAATTATTGTACATATCTATTTGTTAGACGACCCCAGCTCAGGGCAGCGAAGTTGGAGCTCAGTTTGCAGCTCAAGTAGCAGCTTGTCTGGATACCGCAGCCCCTCGTTATCCACAGCAAAGCCCTAACATGCAGCCGATGCCCGCTCAGATGCACATGCAAATGGCACCACAACATGTCCACTTAACCCATAAACCAGAGGGTCCTGTTGAAGGAATGGCCACAGTGCAGGTAACAAAATGAATAATCTTGACTGCAACAAAAATAATAAACTGGTATAAACAACAAACAATGGAAACGTTTCATTTTTATATGCCCGACTTAAAAAAAGTCGGTCGTATTATGGTATCACCAGCGCCGGCCGTCCGTCCCGGATTCCCTTCCGCTCCATAACTTGAAGAGTTTTGATCTAATCTTTACAATTCTTTCACAACATATTCCTTGTGGGTAGAAGGTGTGTCATGAACCATTTATGACATCGTCGATTGCATAATGTGGCTTCTACATTGGATTATGTAGTATTCTGTCTTAGTCTATATCTTCGTTCCCTTCCGCTCCATAACTTGAAGAGTTTTGATCCGATCTTAACAATTTTTTTTACAACATATACTCTAGGGGTAGAAGGTGTGTCATGAACCATTAAGAACATTGTCCATTGCAGGCCTCGAAAATTAAAAAATTTGCTTAACCCGAAAAAAGGTTACGCAAAAATGACTCCAGGTAACCCATTTTTCGTTTAATAAAAATTATTTGCTTAACCTATGGGTTATGTGAATGGGTTACGTAGAAAACGGTTAACAAAAGAGGTTATGCAAAGGGTTGATTTTTCGTTTAATAAAAATGATTTGCTTAACCTATGGGTTATGTGAATGGGTTACCTAGAAAACGGTTAACAAAAGAGGTTATGCAAAGGGTTAATTTTTCGTTTAATAAAAATGATTTGCTTTGGGTTATGTGAATGGGTTACGTAGAAAACGGTTAACAAAAGAGGTTATGCAAAGGGTTGCCTTCAAACGCTAGGCCTAACCATCACCGGCATTAGCATCGCTGGACAGTCGTGAGCCACTTTTTAACCAAAAATGGTTTCAGTTTCACTTGGTGAAGCCGGCTGGTAATTTTTATTCAAAACCGTGCACACTATCGACTAGGCCTTTAGTCTTAATAATATACAAAGAAAAATGTTAAAAACTTGATTGATTAAACCACGGACTGGTGAAAGTAACCGTGTGTTGGCACAGTATTGACAAGACTTCGGCGGACAGTCTGTTATTGTTTTGTTATTTCCCAAGAATAATTTATCAACCTGCAGCTGTGAAAAAACCGGTGAAAGATGGGAAAATGAAAAGCCATAGAAAATTGCGGTCATTTTGTGACACTTTTATGGACGCTCACGTGCAACCTGTGGACATGACTACACGTAGTATTTCTACGCAAAATAAACCCAACTGTACATGAACTTTATATTCTTTTTCTGGATCAAACTATTGAAAGGCAAATGGTTATTTTAAACATGAAAAGGGATAAAGTGTCTCACGACTGTCCGTGTCTCACGACTGTCCGCTGATGCTATAGCATTTACCGGTCCGTCGAATCACCAAAAGGATCGCTAAAGAACCTACTCGACGGACCGATATTTACCGTAAATCGCTTGAACTTTGAAGTTGAACTCAGAATGACATACGCCGGACGTCGGGAAGGTACCTTTGCATATCATCGTTAGGCCTCACAGGCCATGTCAGCAATGTGCTGGAGGCAGATTTCATAGAACAATATCTCCTATCACCGTTGACTTTCACTTTATTAAAAAAATCCTCTCTGAACTGGCAGATTTTTTACGTTTACGAATCAAATATGAAGTGTGAAATCGGTCGCCATGTTTGTAGCACGTGTTATCAATGTTTACCTTGTTCCCGTAACCCCTCGTTCACCGTACTGCCTTAACATTGAACTAGGCATGCTTGCTCACTAACACAGATGAAACTACACATGGGAATAGGGTGAATTATTGCCCTTGAATTCATAAATAACCGATTTGTAGAGAGTACTTCTGGAAGGAGTTACATACACGTGATACAGCCGATAAAAGTTAGAAAATTAAATTTGTTTTGATGGGTTACGCTAAGTCATTTGCGCGAACGAAAAAAAGTTCATGCGATTTTAGTTTTGCGTAACCTTTGCGCGAACGAAACGATCGTTCGCGCGAAATTTCGAGGCCTGCATTGCATAATATGGCTTCTACATGGAATTATGTAATATTCTGTCTTAGTCTATATCTTCGTTCCCTTCTGCTCCATAACTTGAAGAGTTTTGATCCGATCTTGACAATTCTTTCAGAGTATATACCTTATGGGCAGACGGTGTGTTGTGTACCATTTCTGACTTCACTCGTTGCATAATATGGCAGCCATATAGGATTATGTAATATTCCCATCCGCTCCATAACTTCTAAAGTTTTGATCCGATCTTGACGATTCTTTTGATTTTTTGTCTGTTTTCAAGAGCTTTTTTTATCAGAAATGTGTACCTGATGTTTAATATATATATATATTAATATATATCAATGCTTTTTGGAGTACACTCACTTGGTCCAGAGTAATACTGGAAGCCAATTAATTTATACATTCTGAGACTGTTTTCTTGGATAGTGCATTATTTAATGTGCACTATAATAACAAAAAAAGACCATTTTCCCCACTTTATTACCCATCTGGTATTTATCAGAGTGGCTGTTTAAATAGAGATAAGGGGACAATGACATCCAAGGTTTGTATATTTACACACCAGCATATCAGTGATTGTTTGCTTTGTAATAAAACTACAGCCAAGTCCAATAGAACAGTGTCCCAGTGAAAACTGTTAAAATTCAAGAATTGTAAGCTATTGTATTGATTGATAAGAGCAATGTCAAAACAGCCACATTTCAGTTTTTGCAATTAAAATGTGATTGAAATTAACAGATAATATATGTGTACTATAACGTACTGGTATTTAGTTGCAGCTTCATCAAATTCAGAAAAGAAAAACTTCTAATGTGAACAAGAAATTCTAATTGATGAAATTAAAACAAATGTTATATTAAATGTTAGGTTGTTAATCGTAGCGGTTCGACTTTGCCACGGCGGGCGTATGTTGAGTTTACTAAAACTCTTGTTTTTTTTTTCGGTCAATAAAAAATCTGTCAAAAAAAAATGACACTTTATTCTATATGTACTGGAAAAAACACTGAGAGAGTGTTCGTAATCATACCCTCTATTACCTAGTTCAAAAACGAAAAATGATGTATATATTTAATTGGCTTGCTTTTCACCAGTCTGTTATATCTTTCTTGCTTTGATATACTTAGACTATTCAGGAGTTTGATGGCTCGGGCAACCTAATAAAAACAAATATTCAACCAAAAGCATTTTCAGTTTTGCCAATTCACCATGTCGTCCGTCAACTAGGGCTTGTCTGCGGTGTCATATCTTCAGAACCGCATGGCGAAATTTTATGAACTTTTTTATGGTTCATGTTTGGGAATATTTCCATTGGTTGTGGTTTATCTACAATATTCCTCTTAAACCGCTGATCAGAATTTTATGAAATTATATTTACAGCTTATTGCTTTGGACATTTGCTATTGATCAAGTTTTGGTGGCTATGTGTCTGTCCGTTCTTCCGTTAGTCTCCAGTTCAGATCTTGATTGATTGCGATTTTTATCTGCAAGATATCACCAGAACTGATGGGCAGTATTTGATGTATAACTTCACGGTGACATTTGTAATTGACCATGTTTTGTATGTGACGTTCGTCCAATTTAGATATTTTCATTGATATCTCCAAAAAAACATTTGATGGTTTCAAAACTTTCTAGCCTGTGTAGTTATGATTATTTCTTTGTTTCAGATGCCTCCCAAAGTACCTAGCCCTAGTCAGTACCAAAGACCGCCAAACAGTCAAATGATGAACACTCCACCCCAAAACATAGCCCATGTCCAACCCCCGGGAAGACCAGCTCAGTTTGTAGTACATACCGACCCTCCAGTAATACCACAAGGATATAAGGCACCTGCGCAACAACAACCACATATACAAATGTCACAGCATCCTCAAGCCCAGATGCCTCCACCCCAGGTCCAGGAACCCACAGTTATTACTAATATTGAGATCTCCGCTCATGATGTTCCATCGGAGGAAGAGGGTGTTCCTACGACAGAGGTTTCTCCGACTACAGATGTGCGAGTAGGTGTAAGTGAACAGAGTAATGTTATAGTACCAGAACAGCGTGAAGTAGTTAATGTGCAACCTAAGCAAGAGGCAGTAGATGAGACTGATTCAGCAACTAGTGCTGAAATACCTGTTGACAATTCAAGTTCGCAGAAGGTTATAGAGACCTCTTCTAGTGTTGTAGCGGAAGTTGAACAGAAGTCTGAAATAATACAAAACAGTGAAATAAATGAGAAAGTTGACTCTAATGAAGATTCCAAAAACACAGATAAATCAGATATGAAATCGTCTGATGATACACAGGGAGAAGTGGCTGCTCCCACACTTTCCAAACCAGAAGCCAAACCAAGTGCTATAGAGAGTGAGAAATCAGAAATAAGGACTACTCCCAAGGTGGTAGAACTTCCTAAGACAATGGACGCTCCCCAAGTTATTTCCGAGGTAAAACCTGAAGAAACGGAGACCAGTAGTGTTGTGGACAGCAGTCCTGTTGTAGATATAACACCTGTTGTGACAGAAGAAATAAAACCAGCAGATATTCCAAATAACAAGGATACAGTTTCTCAAACTGAAGGTAAGCTATCTTCTCCAGCACAACAGGGGCTTGTTTCACAAAGCAGTCGCACCGCAAACGAAGCCTAGTTGCCAATAAATACCATATTGAAGAGATACGATGTCATGGCAACTGCGATTGATGGCACTGTGCGACGGCTTCGTGAAACTGTCCTCAGGCCAGATCATTTCTGTGTCTGTTGGAAACCTGAAATCAGTTCCCTTTATCGAAATGCTGGGAACCAACCTGCTCTGATAGTTACATTGTACCTGCTACCATATACTGGCTTTCATGAAACAGATTTTAGTTTTCGTGGTTTTAGAACCGGCTACCAAAACAAATTGTTACTGTGAAATCCTCTGGACAATTAGACATCATAAGTAAGGGTTTTCCTTCATTCCCTAATTTTTACGGTCCATTGGTTGATTGATTGTTTGGTGTTTTACGCCGCGCTCAAGGTTATTTCACTTATATGGCGGCGTTGCCAGTTTTATTGTGGGAGGAAAGCGTGCTCTATGCCCGGAGGAAAGACCTTCCGTTGGTAACTGGCAACCATCCCACATAGGTCGTTCGAGTGAAAACCCAGTCAGGAAATGTTCTAATTTTTTTGATTGCGTGGGATTCGAACCGGTGACGTATTGGTGGAAGGCTGTTTGGATTGAGCGTCCAACGCTCTACCTACTGAGCCACGGAGGTCCCCTCGGTCCCACATAGATAGGATTGGCCCCACATAGATAAAACTTAAGAGTCCCAATACATTATTTGACGTCTTTTTAAAAGCTCAATAGCGTAAATTTCTACTTGTTCTTTACATCCTGGCATATGGCGTAGTGGACCCTCCACATTGCATTTTTGTGTCCAAGTCAAGAAATAGGAAATTAGATGCTGTTTTATGGGTCCGATAAATCTCTGCATGAGAATTTAGACCTCCATGTGCTGATGGGGGTGTAACGATGCATCAAACTATCGATGCATCGCAATTTTCAGTTGGATGATAGTAATTTGTCGATAGTTTTTTTAGCAATCGATACTATCGGCGATAGTTGATTTAACAGAACTATCGATAGATCATAGTTGACAATTTATTTAAATATGAGAGGCTAGCTTGAAAAAGTGACATGAAGGGTCACCATAAATGTAAATTTCCTCACAAAATCACTGACCGATCTAATAGGATCTATCACGCCACTACATCATAAGCACTTGTGTTCACTGATGACAGTGATGTACAGTACATGTATGACATGCGCAGTTTCTTTTGCTTAATTTCTGTAATTTCCCGCGCATATATTTCAAGTCGGAAAATTAAGTATTTGGAATACAGCGTGTCCATGATATTTTAAAGTGATTTTTAAGTACAGCGGTAATACAACAGATCTTAGCTCCTACATGAAGCACCGTCAGTGATCGGAACTGGAAAGCAGTCATTCATCATTAAACGCTACTGTTTAGTATTACTCGTCAAGCTTTGCTGGATGAACTTTTTTCCAGAAACTGTCCAGTATTTCACACAGATCAAAGTGCATTTCGTCCGCCGTATTGGAATTCATTGTAAGAAACTTAAGGCCGTTTAGTGTTGTCTAAAATGTTTTCAAAAATCAAAGTTCTTGAGCCACTCTGCACATTCTCTTCAAGACAGTGCATGGGTCGCGGGCCCGGTTCGAATCCCACTCAGTCAAAAAAATTGGAAAATTTTCTGACTGGGTTTTCACTCGAACGACCTATGTGGGATGGTTGCCAGTTACCAACGGAAGGGCGTGGGTTTCCTCCGGGCATAGAGCCGGTTTCCTCCCACAATAATACTGGCAACGCGGCCATATAAGTGAAATAATCTTGGGCGTGGCGTAAAACACCAAACAATCAATCAATCAAGACAGTGCATCCCAACTATGTTCATCAGAGAGTTTTTTCAACAAACACATCACAAGACCAGGCTGGGTCCTTTTTAAACTGGTATTTTCTAACTAATTGTAAATAGATTTACAAACTACATGTAAATCATAGTGCTGAAACGAATGGTTGATTTTGGTATTCGAATATTCGGTTCTGCTATTCGAATAGTATTCGAGTATTCGCTTATAAATAGCCCTGACAGCCAAACGACATGAGATCCGATCGAGGCCGCCTACCGTACCATGCCTTGCATGTACCTCAGTTACCGGTCGAAAAAATGTTGAAATAAAATAATTGTCACGCATGATTGACATATTTGCTTCACACTGCAAATCCAACCATCCACAAATTTATTAGAAAACTCGAAAATTCATAACTTTTGGTTAACATCAGTTAAAACGTTAGATAACATTCTATGCGTGAACTCTGGCTGCGAGAAATCACTTTGCAGAACGAAAGAAAATGGAATGCAGGCTACTGATTGTATAATATTCGTTGTATCTAGATGTCAGATAAGAGCTGAACTCTGAACACATGTCCGGTTTGACAGACCGTGTCTCAAATTTGCCGATAAATTCCCAGTTGATCAACACAATATACGCATCTCTGCCAAATACTTCAATACGTAATTAGTTCTTTAAACTATTTTAAGTTGGTGATATCCATTAAAAGCGTACAGATCTCGAAAGTGAAGCAGTCAAAACTGACGAATTTCATCCTCATCGATGTCAAACATGGCGGTCGATAAAATTAAGTTAGCGCAGCGAAAAGGAATTGAAAAAACCAAGATCTTTACAGGGAATATTAAAGAGCTACACTGAAATTTAATTTTTCTTAAAATACTAGTGTGTAAAATTTAAATACGTCAGATTCAGATTTTATTTGTTGAAAATTTTTAAGCATCCAAATGAGTTGACGAGTATTCGAATAGTAAATCAGTATTCGAATATTAACGATTTAGTATCGGGGGTCGAATTCAAATTTTTTGACTGGGTGCACACCGTGCACCCAAAATATTACCTTTTTTGAAAACGGGTGCACCAAGTTATATTAGGGTGCACAAGGTAAAAAGTTAAAAACGCTCAGTAAATGAAGGAGGAAGGCTTAAAACCGATCTGCATTCGACGTAACAATGCAGAATAGTTTATTTCCATTTGTAAATTAAAAACGAAAAAAAAAAAAAATGCGAATTACCGTCTATAGGCCTACATATAAGTCTAAGAATCTTGCATGGCCGTCCGTGAGATTTGTTGATAGTTGACTGGTTCTAATGACTAAGTATACCGAAATTGTCATCAAAATATTTGATACGAAAATAAATCTAACCAAACCGTATGGTTAACGGGTGTTTTATTTGTTTTTTTTACTAAATTGAGTCCTCCGTGAGGGGTTTGGTTCAAGCGTCCCGCTCGTGTCTGTTGCAGTAACGCTGACGGAGGAAATCGGTAAAATGAAGAATCGTTGAAGGCGTTTTTTTCTGTCCGTTGTCTGAGTTAAATTGATTGTAACAAGTGACATGCATTCAAACTTCGTCGCCTTCCCACACCGACCCCCTAATGATAAACGAAGCGACTCGAGAGAAGAGAAAAAACAACAACCACTTGCTTGCATGCTCGCCTCAAGTTTTGTCTATCCTCAATTCGGGCAGATATTACCAGGAACTAATGGCCCGGTTTATTGCCTATTGGGACCCCGTGGATATCAATTGTACAACCTGTATATATAAGTGCTAAAGCGGTAGAAAGTTTCAGTGAAAGATCGACCACGCTCAATGTTGAATATTTGAAGTTTACATCAATTTTGTTTTTCAACAAACCAGTAATGATTAGATTTTTATGTCCACACTCTGGTTATATCCTCTGTTACGGCAATTATCAGCGAGAAACATCGATGAATCGCTGCTCGCAGCATTACGGCGTACAGACGTAAGCTACCGTACTTTGGTCGTTACGATCTATCGCTATACCCTAAGTTATAGTTATAGCTTGAAAAGTCGGTAAATGAATTTCCTCGCTGTTTCTCGCAAGTTGAAAGTAAATTAAGTTAAGTCCCACAAACCAACTTTTCAATAAAAGCTACATTTACCAATTATTGTCTAGCGGATTAATACGTATCCATCCAGCCTTTCGGACCGCTCAAAGTTTGTGACTTCGACGACTTGTGCTTACGAATAGGGCCTACATTACAGACCTTTCCGGCCGTAGTACAGTGTTTTTTACAGGATGCCCGCTGGGTGCACTGTGTGCACCCATTTTTACTCTCTTTTATATTTTTGGATGCACCAACAAAAAATTGGGTGCATTTGTGCACCCGTGCACCCGTCATTTCGAACCCTGAGTATTCGCTCGCGAATATTCGAGTATTCGTTTCAGCACTAGTAAATCATAAATATATGGCTGTATCAACCGCTCTCTTCTAAGTAAATGTAGTCGGTAGAAATCGTATCTAAGCTTCTGATAAAGGTGAATCTCTTTAGTACAAAAAATAACTTAAAATTGAATAGTGAAGCTTTTTTATTTACATTAAAATGTGTATTAAACCAAAGTCTGAACTATCGCAATAGTGCCCTTATTATCGCAAGAGTTGTTTAGACTGTCTCATTAACGGGATAGCCAATAGTGGTGATACTGGAATTGGCATAATGAGAACTTTTTCTGGCAGTTCAAGGTCGCGGGTTCGAATCCCACTCCGTCCAAAAATTGGAAAATTTTCTGACTGGGTTTTCACTTGAACGACCTATGTGGGATGGTTGCCAGTTACCAGCGGAAGGTGGTGGGTTTCCTCCGGGCATAGAGCCCGGTTTCCTCCCACAATAACTGGCAACGCGGCCATGGAAGTGAAATAATCTAAACAAACCTCTGAATCGTATGTGGAAGAGTTGCCATGTACTCTTGGAAGGTCAGGGCTTTACTCCTGGTCATCTGTCAAGCACGAATGAGTCCTCTGGTTTTGGGATTTGGTTTTGACTTGTGGCTAGTCAGGAGTATTGTCAAAATATCTAGTTAAGGATTCACAGGTCCAGGTGCAAAATAACATTATGGTTGTCATTTTGATGGTACGATCTGTGAACAGAAAATTGGCTATAACCTTCTAACATCCTTATGTTGTCAGACATTAGGGGACTTGGGTAGCCAAACATTATCCCCATAACACATCGACTTGCCCCATAAATATATTAAAGTGGCATGAGCGGTCAAAATGTTAGAAACTATCTGCTTTTTTTCTTAAAACATACAATTCAAACTTATGTCCCTGTGATTTAAATTGTTTTCATTTCGGACATTCTTTGTGCTAGTACAGCTCAGACTGTGTAGATTTTCCTCATTCCAACATCAAATTTAGTTTTTCAATGACTTTCAATCAGAATTCATAAAAAAAACTTCAAATTTTAGCAGCTTTTGCCATTTTTACCCCAATTTTGCCCGAAGGGTATTGTCGTTGCCTCCGTCGTCCGTCTGTCCATTGAACCTTGTAAACACATTATCTAAAAAAAAAAGTCTTTCATTTACAACTTTGAAACTTCACACATTTGTTTAATATAGCAAGTACAATAAGCCTACTCAAAATCAACGCGCTCGGATGTTTTTTCAAGAGTTATGCCCCTTACATTATCGCTGCTGTAAAAAATCTTGTAAACACATCATCTCAAGTCTTTCACTCACATTTTTAAAACTTCCAACATTTGTTCAAACAGCAAGTACAAGAAGCCTATTGATAATCAACACGCTAGGATGTTTTTTCAAGAGTTATGCCCCTTACATTACCGCAAAAAGCCTTGTAAACACATTATCTATAAAAGTCTTTTTAGTGTTCATAAAAATCTATAAAAGTCTTTCATTTACAACTTTGAAACTTCACACATTTCTTTAATACAGCAAGTACAAGAAGCCTATTCAAAATCAACACGCTAGGATCAGGGACTGATCCAGAGAAAATTTGGGCATACCATTTTGGTTCAAAATGTTCCAACAATAAGACAAAAACAACATCTCTGGCCCAAAATTCAACATTAAATGCTATTTTGACATTAAAATCTGTTGGTTTTAAGAATTTGGCCGGATGTTTTGCTTGTGAGTTTGGGCGCCCATACCTGTATACAGGTATCAAAATGTCTGGATCAGTCTATGTCTCTATGAGGATGTTTTTTTTCAAGAATTATGCCCCTTACATAACAGTCAGCCAAAAATCTCACTTGTAAATGTGATACAATAACATGTATGTGGAGTTAGTTTTTCACTCGTAACAAATTGTCTGGAAAATAAATATATCTTCGGTTTCGGCCCAGACCTAAGTGGTCCTGATGGCGACAGCCTCTTGTCAAACATTTGTTTTGTGAGATAGTTCACACAGATACATGTATGTGCCAACGTGGTCTATGTGGCTCAGTCGATAGAGACACAGTCCGGCACAAGCTCTATCAATGGCTCCAGGTTCTCTCCAAGGTCAAATAAAATTGGTTGACTTCTGAGTTGAATGTTCTTGGTTCTCACTTGATCATCTCTCTAAATTTCTGGAGTACCTGCCCGGTTTTGTTGTAAAAGGTTTGGACTTTCCTCTGAAAAAAGATGCCTGCTTACTTTTGACTGGTCAGGAATGGGAATAGCCAGTCCAAATCTCTGCTATTGTTGCAAAGTCAGAGTTGGTCTGCCTGTGCCGTTAATTCTTCTTCCATTGACCTTAAATTTGGAGGTTTTGATCGCTTAATGGCTTCTATGAAAGACATATCCTGAATAACTTTTTTAATTTGAAGACATTTTTTGACAGCATATTGCAGGTATCAACTTTTAGTTTCTGAATGTCTTTTCACCTTTAAATCAGATATTTTCATTGGTCGTTGCTTGTCAGCAAGACTCCCCAAGAATCAGTATTGTCAAAATATCTAGTTAAGGATTCACAGGTCCAGGTGCAGAATAACATTATGGTTGTTATTTTGATGGTACGATCTGTGAACAGAAAATTGGCTATAACCTTCTAACATCCTTATGTTGTCAGACACGGGGGGACTTGGGTAGCCAAACATCGTTTCCATGGTACAACTTATCTTCCGAATAAGCTTTTTTTTTTTTTTACGGATTCCGGACAATTTGTCTGCTTTAGCCATATTTGCTGACCTAACAACAAGGAATATTGTATATGGTGTGTTGGTCTAATGTCAAGACTGAGATAGTGCATTTGAAGATTATCAGTGTTATTGGCCTTTAATAACTTGTCATTTCATTTTATCCACCAGAAAATATGTACAACAATGTAAAGAACAAAGTAATGTTAAAGATAAAGTAGCATAGAGATTAGAGAGAACTAATGCCTGTTCTGACAGGAGAAGAAACCAATAGGCAAATTTCCCAGTTGGGTTTGAGCAATTCTCGTTGGCATCCTTGTCCAGGAAACAGGAGGAAGGCTCTGGCCTAACTTTTGTTTTCGTCACCACCAGTCAATTATTACTTTGAATTCACAGAATCAATAGTTAAATTGCTTATTCTCATTGTCTGTTGTAGTGAAAGCTGTGGCGAAACCTAAAAACAAGGGGCGAGGGAAAGCTCTGAATGCGAAGGGGGAAACCAAGGAGGGATCGGATATGGATGTCTTCATTGACCAACCTGTAAGTTTATATTGGCAAATCTGGTCAGGGAAAGTGCACGAAGTAAAGCCTTCTCAACAGCCATCAAACCCCTTACAATTTCACCTGGGTTTTAAATATCTTAGATCCGGGGACCAAAAGCCGTCTGTTAAATAGGGTTTTACAATTTTATTTTCAAAAGAGAATATTTGTCTTTGGTGCCTCAGTCTGCACGGTGTTAGTCCAAAACAAGCCTTCTACTGATGGGCTGACTGGGTTTTCACCCGAACGACCTATGTGGGACGGTTGCCAGTTACCAACGGAAGGTCGTGGGTTTCCTCCGGGCATAGAGCCCGGTTTCCTCCCACAATAAAACTGGCAACGCCGCCATATAAGTGAAATAATCTTGAGCGCGGCGTAAAACACCAAACATCAATCAATCAATCTACTGATGGGTGGACTCAGTCCAAAATAAAATTTCTGAGTGTGTTTTCCACTCATTTGTCTTATGTGGAAGCTGCCAAGCACCCGCAGAAAATATAGGTTTTCCTCCGAGGTCAGTTTTCTCAACTTAATGTCGCAAGGCAGCAACATAAAGGAAATAAACTGCTGCTACGAGTTTGTCATTAAATTGTACCGTAATATCCGAAACATTAAATGTGATAGTTACTTTTGTACATTAAAATATTATAAAGGAGAACTCATTTTGTATTCTCAAAAATGTTATGCTTATTATATTGAACTCCTGTCTCTCTTGAACCTAATGGAATATCATGTTTTGGTTTATTAAAACAACCTATGACTGGGCATAAAGATCTAAATGACATACCCTCTTTCAACACAACTAGAAACTTGTCTCCATGGTTATTCTAGTCAAGAAGATTTCCCCTGTGCCCGTGTGTTTTAGTGTCTATAAATAATTATAATGAAACAGCAACAATGAAAAACATGTTAAATAAAAATTTAAGCTTGTCTGCCCCTTTTAACAGCCCCATCTAATGAAGTCTGGTTTCCTGACGGACTAAACTGGACAACACCATGGAATAAGCGAAATGATCTTGACTGTGTAATCAATCAATTGATCAAATGAGCTTCTTAAAAATCTCTCGTACATACGAAACAAAAGTTATCGTTCCTAAGTGTTTTCCAATCTTGAGTGCGGCGGAAAAGAGCACAAAACAATCTTATCAACTGAAATGTTTTCCAATTTGTCAAATTTTCAAAGGAAGGTTATCTCCCCTGAGAAGTTGTTGAAATTTTACTTGAGTGAGTTTATCGTAGAATATTGTGATGGTTTCAACCAGAAATCGCATAAGCCACACCATTCAACAAACGATATACTGTCTAACTGTATGTGGAGCGTTATTGTCAGAGTATCAGATTATATTTCATACTGTTTATTGGAATACTTGAAATAAATGCCTGGCTTTGTTTTGATGCTAACTTTACAAAATAAGAATTAGATGAGATACTTAGCTGCAGAATCCGGAATGTTTCTGTCTAGTCTCAATTCGATGATACATCATTTATGAAAATTCACTTTTGCTGACAAGATTCTAGGATACCTTAACAAAAATATAGCTTCATGTGACTTGGTAATATTCAATAACCAAGATCGGAATCTCGAGCTGGGCCACTATTGCTACTTCCAGACAAAGCATGCATTGCTCGATATAAATAAATCCTCCATGCTAAACTGCTCCAGTTTCCTCATACGGTTTGCAAGTTATCCTGAGATCGGGTGATGTGTAACGCTCTTAAGAATGTTTTTTGATGGCGTTGCAATTCTATTTGACGTGTCTTTTTTCTCAACATCGTTGGTAAGTGTCCTGTAAGAGCAAAAAAACTCTTGACCGCATAAGCAACGACAGCGCCAGTGACAGGAAACTTGTGGAATTCTTTCGCTAACTTTTCAAAACTACCCAATCCCTAGTCAAGTTTGTGAGCCTATACTCAGTCTGGAAACTAATTAGTTTCAATTCAACTCTAAGATTTCCTCTAAGGCTCAGTAGGTAGAGTGTTGGACGCTCAATCCGAACAGCCTTCCACCAATGGGTCGCGGGTTCGTATCCCATTCAGTCCAAAAGAATTTGAAAATTTTCTGACTGGGTTTTCACTCGAACGACCTATGTGGGATGGTTGCCAGTTACCACCGGAAGGTAGAGGGTTTCCTCCGGGCAAAAAAACTGGCAATGCCGCCATATAAGTGAACTAATCTTGAGCGCAGCGTAAAATACCAAACAATCAATCAACCGTGTAAAGATCTGCATTTTTTTCTCTCTCCATTTTCATTGGAAATCTGTTAAATGCTTTTGTTTCTTATTTTGTGAATTTCCTTGCTTTATTTTTAAAACACTCATCTTAATGTTCAGTTGACTGGTTGTTTATAAATTGGACATAATTAGATCCAATGGCAATATTTTCTAATTTGCGTCAAGTGTAGTTAAGTGTGACCAAAAAGATAACATTTCTATTCGAGATCGTAAGAAATTCAATGCTACATTTCCAACTCTACAATGGTTACGAAAGTTAATTATCGCCACTACTGAGACGTAGCTTTTGCAGTGGTTGTCACAAGGGCAAGAAGAACTTGTTTCCCACATTACAATCTGATATTATGCCATTTAACCTGCTTGAAACTAAACTCACCTTAAGGGTAAGCACTTTCAACATACTGCTCGCACAACTCACCACAGCAGTAGGCAATGTTGCAGTGATTTTTGGCATTTGTTGCAGTAAAATCTGATTTCCGTGCAACAAAATTATAAACTTCATTTAGTGGGGGCTCCGTCAGAGTAATAGTCGGACACAGGCCTGGGATCGATGTGACTCAGGTTTGAGTCCCACTCAGACCGAGTGGATTTTTCACTTGATCGCCGCCTTTGGGACAGTTGCCAGCCAGTCGCTGCTGGTCGGGAGTTTCCTCTGGGCATCAAGCTCTTTTTCCTCACCCACAAAACCTGGCAACGCCGCCATGGGACAAATTTCACTCATTAATTCAAATTACTGTCCCCCCCCCCCCCCCCCGCCCTACCACCCATGATATTTATTCAATATTTTAGGCCCAAGTTCTTTATTTCGGATGGAAATTAAATTTATTCTATGATTTATCTTGATATTGACATGAACTACTAGGATGTTGATATTTTTCAGTGAAAACGAATCTTGAGTGCGGCATAAAACCTCAATCAATCAATCTAGTCCTCTGATGACTCTCAGCCTGTGCGAGATTTTTTTTATTTATTTTTTTTTTGACCTGACCAAATAATTTGAAGCATGGATTTACATTTCTTGAGCTTAAATTAGTAAAACTTAAAAGACTTGGCCATTTAGACAGGTTGAAGTGCCTGTGTTTCTAAAAAACTGCTGCTTCTCTTCAGGGGAAATAACTCTTGTAACGTTAAACAGCTGGTTTGGGTTAGAGGCCTTGACCACGTGTCAAAAGCATGGGAGAACATTTGTTAAATGTTTGGTCTGATCAATACTGAAAAAAGTTCATAGTAAGTGTATTTAATGTCCATAAGTATCTAATACACTGTTTTAATGGATGGATGAGGTTGGATTTGGTGTCAGTGGTTTTAATTTGGTTAACTGAGACCTCCAAATTCTGGTTGTACAACTTGGATACATTTGACCTACTTAATGGCTGGTTAAGTAATCTGCCTGTGGGAGAGTTCACCAGTCACGATTTCTAACCAAGGTCATGTGACTGTAGATCTGTGAATTGTCTCCAGTTGAACCCTCTTGCTGACCTATTTTATGAAGACATGATGGCCTACTTGTAAGAAGCAGTAAGTGTATGGGATAGTCTTAACTGTGATAACTTGAGAACTGATTATAGACCTGGTCCAGCTGTTGCTGGAGTCCTATCCCTATAAACTGACTGGAAGTACTAGAGCTTGAACATCCAGTTAGATTTGTAAGGTATGTTCTTCACTTTACTGTTTGTGAATCTTCATCCTGGTACACTCATCCTTAAGCATCTTCATCATTTCTCATAACTTCATATAGGTAATGGTATCATTAACCTTGTTAACTCATTTAGGCATATAGAAAATGGCCAAATCAAAATGCATCCATCCTTAAGTTTAAAAGTTTAAATCTTTTTTTCGGACTTAAACAAATGACTGCTGCCTTCGGTCTACTTGAGGTTAAAGTTTTTGTTACGTCTTGATCTTTCTACTTGTGGATTTCTACAACAAATAAACTGCCTTGACCTTGATTCACATCAACTTTGTCTACAACATGTCTATATTATTTTTGGTTAAGTTGTGAAACCTTGTACTGTTGGCTTCATTACTACTTCGTGGATTTGAACACTTGATATAATATGCATATCCCCACTCTGTTATCCACATTGAGATTGGCTGAGTTATATCACTGTCTAATTATTGACCTTCAGTTGAAAATTATAACTCCTTTTCTTCGACCTGCCTCATACTTATATGTAATGTCTTGTTGGCTTTTTGTTGAGTTACATAACAGTATTATGGGCCTCTGTTACAGTATGTGTAAATTGCTTTCGTCTTCGACTCCAATACTTTCAGATTTGTTACAGTTATGTAATTGTAATTAAATGAATGGAGTTTCTTGTAGATTTGAATTGTTGATTATCCATCTTTTTTCCGACTTGGATTACTGTTGATTTCTTTTGTTGATGTATGAAACTTTGAAATTTATCCCATCTGGCTACAAGCCTAATGTGTTGTAAACTTGTGTTGTGATCTATTTTCCACTGTATTCATGGTTTACATGTGCATCATTAAGGAGAACAGGATTGTTGGTCATGTGACTAGTCACCTACACTCCCCCACACTTAGTGTTGACAGATCAACCTAATTCTGATCTATTAGCTTTAGTTTGAAGCACTCAGTTGTAGCATTCCTTTGCTTAATGCATTCAGTAAATAATACCAATGTTTCAATCTTAGGGTTTAAGATGCCGCAATACAGTAAACTTGAGTATTGAGTTACAATTATGAGTTGCTGCGACGAAATAAATAAAAATAAAAATTGTGGGTGGATTTTTCACCCGATCGCTGTATATGGAAGAGTTGACAGGTACTCCTTGGAGGTGGGGGGTTTCCTCCAGGCAAACAGCCTGGTTTCCTCCCCCACTGAACCTCGCAATGCCACCATGTAAGTGAAATAATCTTCAGTGCAGCGTAAAACATCAATCAACCAAGCAAAGAGCTCCTAAGTCACTAGTAAGAAATAAGATCTACCTTTTGGCTAATCTTTGTCGCTTTGAAAAATGTCATCAAAAACTCTATAGCAAATTTTCTGAACCAAATGTATAAACTTTCACTAAATTACAAATATTGAAACAAATTCACCTTAATGAATTTTACTTTGCAATTTGTTGGTAAAAGGTCTGACTTTCACAGGAAGTTTTCTGTTCTTTTCAAGTCTTTTGTCCATCTCCTTTGTTTTCACATTAAGGCTGTCTATAAGACCATATACTTTTGGTGTCCATGTATGCTGACCCATTAAGGAGGAACATTAAGTATGCCTCATACATTAGCCTTCATGACAGTTATGGTCTGTGGAGCCTAATGTCAAAATTCAGATCTGGGTGGGTGAGAGGGGTGGGGTGCGAGGTGGTATCTTTTGATCGGTTGGTATTTTTGTCACCATATAACCTTAGCTGTTGAGTGCGACGTTAAACCCCAATCAATCAATCGATCAACTTTTGGTGTCAACTAGATCTTTTTGAAGCTTCCAGGCTCTCCCTATTAGTTTTCATTTGCAAGATTTAGTTTGTGTGTTGTCAGGTTTGTAAGACCATATACTTTTGGTTTCAACTAAATGTTTTAAAGCTTCCAGACTCCCTTTGTTATTTTTCATTTGCAAGTTTTAGTCTGTGTTGTGATGTTTTCTCTGTGATGTTAACAGCACAGAAACACACTGTATCTTTGATGTATAATTTGATCTATTTAAAGTGTTAGGGCATGCCTATTGAATGTAAATAGATGTTGTATGTTTGGGTGACACAGGGTTCCTAATCTTTACAACTCTCATCCCTCAAGAATGTGGAGAAGGTAGACCTGTAGCCCACATCAATCCTCTCTCCCTACTGTGTAATGGACTGCTCCAGTCTACCAAGGTCAAACACACATGTGAATAAGCACATGTTCAACTGATGTGGCTGAAATTCTGGAGTTGTAAACTTAATCAGAACTAACACAATTTTATCTTCTATTAGAATTTCCACTGACTAGCTTGACATAATAAAGTAGAGTGAGCAATCCGAAGAAAGACATGTAAGACATATTAACTCAATATTTCGGTTTATTCTCAAACCATCATCAAACATGTCCTATAATAATAATAATAAACTTGTTTATGATCTGTGTAGTACAGGATTAGACAATCTAGGGCTATTTTTCAGTGTTAAACAAACAGGAGTTGCCAATATGTCTATATAAAAAAAGTTTTAAATTGTTGCTATTTTCTCAAAAAAGTGAATCTGATTTTTAGTATCTGTTGCTACTCTTCATCCTTCTTATCATATGTCTTTCTTTCTGGATACCAAGGACAGTTTTCAAAAACCTATAATGATACTGATATAATGGTTTGTGAATTTATTGATTCCAGGATTTATACCTAATTTGTAAAATGTGCAAGTTGCAAAATTTGTTAACTTTTGAAACACTAGCAATGCTTCTATGAATCGAAAGTTGATATCCAAACTTTTAAAAAGTTTTATATGTAAGTTCTAGCTCTAGCGATTGATTTTAAAAAATATATAAAATTGTTTCCCTAACATTTAATTGCCTCTCAAACAAGTAATTAGTAAGTTTGTCCGCTGTGTTTTTAACTGCCTATGTCCAGTATGTTGTAATCCAGGTATGTTATGTATGACCTACTTGTCCTGTAAAACAACATACTCAACCAACCCCTAATTCCTTGTGGGCATAAATAACTGCATATTTCATTTCTAATGAATTCCAGCTGATGAGGATGGTCTAGTCCAAAACTCAGACTAGGAGGGGTGGTAAGGGTGTAGGATTTAACAAGGGGAAGTGCATATTGGCCCTGTTGTTGATAGGTGATATGGGCTAACTTGTTGCCTGCTGGGTGTGTGGTGAGTCAGGCTGAGTGCTTGCTGTACCTCCATCCATACTGTAACTAACCCCCCCCCCCCCCCCCCCCCCCTCCATTATAAACAACAGACTTGTCATCACTTCTAAACCCTGAGTTATTTATAGACCGCCCAAAGCCCTCTGCTCAACTATCACATATACAGGGATACTTACTGTTACTATGGTAATACATAAAGTAGTGAGCCAAAAGCTGAACAACTTCTAACCTGCATTGTTTTTTTGTTTGTGGTTAAATTAAGCAGAAAGTTGGATTGAGGTACATTTCAGGTCTGGGAGATTTTGTATTTGAAATGAGTAAGTGTTGGTAAATAATGTACATGATAATTGTTTGTTTATGAGTTTTATTGCTTATGTTATAGTATGTATATCCAAACCAATCCCTAATATTCTGTACACCGTGTTAGTTTGTGATATTTATTACTTGTGGTACAGTACATGTATGTATATCCAAACCAATTGTCGATTTCTGATATCTGGGCACTGCAGGTCACGTGGTTTCCGATTCTCTACAAGTCGGTACGACAAATCACACAGTGAGAACGGGCCTTAACTATCACAGATCGTGGTTGAATACAACTCACTGGGCGCCATTTTATTCCAGTCATCGCTGAACAGTTGTTTTTAACCACCCTCTGATTAACATAAGTTTTCGCAATCGTGACGTCGCACTGAAATCGAAAATCCCTGATATGTTGTAGAATGTGAGAATTTAGGCATCTTACTGGTGTATGTTTACCTCATCATAACCTTTTCTTTCTGTCTGGTCTACATCTTTGATACCAAGTTCTGTTTTAGTTCGTATACATCAACTATCCTGTCTAAGGTCTTAGATTTTTGATGAACAAACTATGTCTGACATTGTTCACATGCTAAATTTATTGTCAAATAACTAGTGGTGATTGCGGAAAGTACCCAGCCCAATCACTGGGTCACTAATGTTTGGACATTGCTTATTAAAAAAAAAAGGATGTGTACTCAATACGTTTTGGTTTACTTATCATTTTATTTTTTTATTTGGTATTTCTGGCACTGATTACAAATTGTAAGCATAATTTGAATAGTTTCAAGGTGATTAGTAGGTCCAGTGAAATATGGGAACGTCCAGTAGACATATAAACTCCATAGCCCTGGTGGCGAGTGCACATTGTCTTGGTAAAGGGCATGAAATAACTGCACTGTCAACCGTGTTCAGACCTCATCGGTAACACAACAGCCAAAAAAAATTGAGTTATTAGCAACAGTGAACCATATTGTTATAACACATCAAGTTACAGAATGTAAAACATTGCTAACCAGGTCAGAGTGACTTATTTATACATTATACAGCCTATTTCCCTCTGTTATTTGTACTGTTACATACTCCTGTTGATTTTGATGGGTTTTCATCTACCTCAGATACTTCTCTATAATTTTATTCCATCAACTCTGATTTCTAAAAGCCGGTTGAGTTATTGTCTTTCCTTGAAGACATCATGACATACTGGTGTGTGAAAACACACATGGAATTACTAGGATTGCTTTGCAAAACTCTGAACAAAGAACCAAATAAAATGATTTTTCATTTCATTCATCATAATAGACCAATTATATACATCAAGAATGCATAGTACAATATTGGCAGGAATAAAGTCCTAGATGGACTTGATCTATCCCAAAACTTAATTTTAATTTGTAGAGCGAACGGTCAAACTAGAGAGTTTAGAAGTGAACACTGCTCACGGACTTCCCCATTTGAGTTATTATTGGACAAGGGGGAGTAAATATGTGTCTGTGTGTGTTCAGTAAATGTTTATAAATGATAGGTCAGTTTTGAGGATTAGCAGTGAATAAAAGTGTTCAATACTGAAGCCTGGCTTTCTCCATTATAATTATAGAGGGGGGAGTAAATACCAATGTAGTTGATTGGATTATCAGATTTTCTGATCAAACAATAGTGAGTGTTGTAGAACTGCTGATATGGCCAGATGCTGCTCAGGCCTGCCACACCCCCCTGCCATGTGGACTCAGCCAGACATGCTTGTCAACTAACCTGACCATGTGGCTCACTATAAGCATGTGACCTCCCACACACTCACAAACTATCAACCTTTGACTGCAGTGCACTGACCATGTGCATGGTTTACACTACCAATTTTACAGTTCCTACAAGGATTTACTTGTAATTGTTTATGTACTAGCCTGTACTTCTACATTCATATCTTACTGAAGATAGTTCCAGTATACAGATAATAGTATCTGCTTGGATGTTTCTATTCTAACCTAAACCATGCGGAGTTAGGTTTGTGTTTTTGGATTCAAAGAAAACTGATATTTCCGGAAACTAAAATGGCCAGGCGTAAATTTCGTTTCAAGGTGAGGCAAAGCTAGTAAAGCTGTTATTTTTTGGGCTTGCTGGATATTTTTGTGACATGGTGTGAACAGTTTGAATTTGATTAATTCTGGTGTTTGTAGGCTGTATTGTGCAAAGCTTATCCCAACTTGAAATCGATGTATTTTACAGTAAATGAAGTGTCTGTTGCATGATTTTGTATGGCAATACTTGCCCTAAATAATTCTATCTGAACTAATTGAAAACTTTCACATACTTCGATCATGCGTACTGCTTGTAAGTCCTATGGGATATTAGTAGTACAGGCCTATGTTTTACATTACAGCCTTGTATTTTGTCTTCATAAGAACTATTTTTCTTGATTTAGAAACGATTAGCAAATGTTTGGTCTACGTTATTACTAATTAGTAGTGTAATGCTGAATATAGGTATGATTAGCAAATGTTTGGTCTACGTTATTGAACCACATGATGCCTGCTATTTAACGCCCCCTCCCCTCCCCCCAATTTAGAAAATACCCCATGATTTGTAATATATTAAACCCATGATATTCCATTAGGTGGACGACTGACAGGAGCTTGGTCGTAGTCAGTGTATTTGTCTTACACAATGTGCCCCTCGTGTGTATGTGGAAATGGATTCACTTATAACAAGCAAACCCAGCTTTCTCACTGTCAATGATGATTTCATAGTTCAACAGAGTGCCAGTGACGATGTACTAAGCATTTTGTCTTTCGCTCCTATCTGATGACAGCATATAGCACAACTAGCTTTGTTGATATGGTAGTCAATTTAGATTCGAAACTATTACTGTATACCTTTACAGCTTCCAGCTGTTTCTCAAAGAATTAACGCCCAACGGAAGTCGAATGCAGGGCCTAATGCCATGGCAACATACACCTTCAACATAACGTTACGACTGTGGGCACAAAGTTACGACTGACATATTGTGTTGAGAAACGGCCCCCTGATCTAAACCTGAAAATCCTATCGCTTGTTTTGCTCTATGCACAGATTCAGGCTTAAAGGCTAACCTGTAAGTGTAAACAATTATCTTTCTTTTTTTCAGAACAAGAAGGCCGATGTTGATATAAAACCAGTGGTAGCTGCTGAGGTGGAAGCCCCTGTCAGCAAGCCTGTTGCCCCAGAGGTAGAGAGCCCTGTAGTGGTTGTTGAACCAGCCGAGAGTATTATGACCTCATCCGAGGAGAAAGATGGCAAAATAGAAGTGGATAATAGGGTGGTGGAAGAAAATGAAAAGAATGAAGTAAAATCAAACGAGAAGACCGTTGAAACTAATAATGTAGAGGAAACGCCTACACCTAAACCTGCCCCAGAGCTCAAATATGATTATAAAGAAGGTAAACTTTGCTGATCACAAATTTTGCGTTTTTTCACACACATGGCGACACAAGGAATTGGTTAAATTATTTTGCTAAAATGGTTGCTAGGTATGCGTCAAACGTCATTTGCTGCCGTTTAAATCCTCAGAACACCACCATAAAAGTGAAATAATAGACACCAGCCACCCATTTAGTTGTGGATTCCACTCACACTTTGTCTTGAGTTTACTCAATTTTTTTGTGGGATGGTCACGCACGAAAACATCATCTGAGGGAAATGCTAATAAAATAATAAAGCTCAAAGTGAACCAAAAACTTTTTCAAATTATTTCAGAGTTAATTATATAACTTGTCTCCATGGTTATTTTAGTTGAAGATTGTCCGTGTGTTTTAGTGTCTATAAATATAGATCTGTCAATGATGATAACATAGTTCAGCAGAGTGCCAGTGAAGATATACCAAGCATTTTGTCTTTCGCTCCTATCTGATGACAGATCAATGAAATTAGAAAATAGGTGTTTGTATCCTGAACAAAAGTGGGATAGTTACAAGCTACAAACCCGAGTGTAGTTTCGATTACAGCGTAAAATGCCCAATGGATCGATGTATTCAGAATTTGACCCAAGCGCCCTTTATTTTCTTCAGATCAGTGGAGTCCAGTTAACCCTGAGGGTAAGAAGCAATATGACCGCGCCTTCCTGTTAACATTACAGTACTCCAATGAATCCACCGTCAAACCAGACGGCTTACCTAACCTACCTGATGTCATCCTTAGCGAGGTAAGATTTCTGAGGTGCCCTTTGTGTTAAATTACACCAACTCCCGCTTCACCAGTCGTAAAACGTTAAGTTGCATGTAGCATTGACCTAACCTGTAATATATTGATCAGGTGTTGTGATAGTTTGTCCGTTTAGATGGGGAAAAAAGATATGGCTTTTAATTTTACATTGCCAGAGTTATGATTCACCGTTACTAGATCAAAAATTTGGAAATAACTGGTTTATGTTTGATGCCTCATATATATGGAAGAGTTGCCAGGTACTTGTTGAAGTTGAACGTGGGAGTCCTCCCCGGCAACTTTGTGGGATCATTGCCGGTTATCACCGGAAGGTTGTGTGTTTCTTTCTGGCAGAGCCTGGTTTCTTCCCACAATAAAACTGGCAACGCGGCCATATAAGTGAAATAATCTGGAACGCGGCGTAAAACACCAAATCAATCAATCCCACAATAATACTGGCAACGCCGCCATATAAGTGAAATAATCTTGAGCGCGGCGTAAAACACCAAAGAACCAATCAATCTCCCCGGCAAAGATTGAGGTTCCTCCCCTTAACCTGTTAACATCGCCATGTAAGCGAAATAATTTGAGTCATGAAACCTCAAATCTCTAATTAACATAAATCAAAGCAGGAAGTTGAAATAGCCCTTCCAGTTGAAAATGTGTAGCTTGTGATAGTATGATATTGTCTATGTTTGCGTTTTATAATTTCAGCCTCACTCCAGGGATACTCGAAGATCCTTTGACTCCTCGTACCAGGAACCTAGGGGCTCAAGTTTCGACTTCACGCCCGGCTATGTACGACCTTCACCCAGGGTAAGTTGAGGTCACACGTGGACTTTCTACAGTGAAAATCACCAATGAACGTGTTCAGGGACACATCTTGAATGACACCAAATTTAAGGCACACATTTTAAGGGTATGAATGTGGAATTTGATATTCCTATCAAATATGTGGAAAAGGCACAAAGACCTAAAGCCTTGGTATAATTCAATACTAAGATCTATCCTCAATATGTCATTGTGGTTGTAACTTTCATCTAGGCAAAGATTGCCTCCTCTAAACCTCTCAGCATGCTAAGTAAAATAATTCTGGGGGAAATTTACGGTTACTTAACCACCAGAGTTACTGTCAATGATGATTTCATAGTTCAACAGAGTGCCTGTGACGATGTACTAAGCATTTTGTCTTTCGCTCCTATCTGATGACAGTAGATTGCACAAATGTCTTATTTTTTCATTAGTGCAGTAATAGATTGATTTGAAACTTAACCTTTAAGGCCTCCACTTCTGGCTATAGTTTTAACAGTGTTATTCTCAAGGTCATGAGCTTCATTGGGCCAAGGTGCGAATAGGTGCCTCAGTCGATAGTGCCCCCAAAAATGTATGTGGGAGAGATGCCAGCTGCCAATGGTGTTTCATTTTCCACTGGGCAAAGAATGGTTGTCTCGCGTACTAAATCTACCAAATAAGTGATATTTTTAGGGCGTCGTAAAACATCAATCCGTCGAGTTTTTTACACAAATTGTTAATTTTTGTGGTTGACTGCTTGTGTATGCGTGATTTCCTAGAGTCAATAAGAGTTGCCATGTACTCGCCGAAGGTCGAATTTTCCCCCGGCAATGAGCCTGGTTTCCCCTCACACTAAATCCCCGCTAAGTCTGTAAGTGAAATATTGAATGCGGCGCAAAGCATCAATCAATCAACCTAGTCAATATACATCCTGACTAAAAATAAATCACGGTTTTACTAGCCGACAAACATGTGGAAGGAACGCCAGCTTTCAGATTTTCTGAAGGCAAAGATCCCACTTTCCTCTTGGATAAACCTGCGAGCCTTGCCATACCAGCTAAATACTTCACCAACATTAGATAAATTTGTACAACAATAACTGCCTGTAAACAATTACAGCTCACTGTCAATGATGATTTCATAGTTCAACAGAGTGCCAGTGACGATGTACTAAGCATTTTGTCTTTCGCTCCTATCTGATGACAGCATATAGCACAACTAGCTTTGTTGGTATGGTAGTCAATTTAGATTTGAAACTATTACTGTATACCTTTACAGCTCTAGCACCACATACTCCTTCCCGTAATCAGATAGTTTAATGTATGGAGGAGTTCTATCTATCAATTAAATAGAATATGATTATAATGTAATCTTTTGTTGACAGGGTGGGTCCTCCAGTATGGGAGGAGGAGGAGGAGGGGGGAAGAACAGGAGTCAGCAGGGCCGTAAGGAAATCAAAAAGATTACGTCTGTCTCCATTCAACAAGATATCAAACTTCACCATGCCGAGCAGGCCTGGAAACCACAGATGGCCGCTAGTAAAACAGGGGAGGACCCGGAGAAAGCTAAAACTTCTGTGAGTAATAAACGTCTACTTTTCATAATTGTGACAATTTTATGACTGAAGCTTTCAACCCTATGTGAGAGGAGGGTACCAGGCACCCACTGTCGATGTCTTAATCTGATTTAGAATTTTTCGTGTGAAATGAAATTGGTCTGCAGTTATGATGATTGTTATCCCTGTCTGAAAACTATATGTAGACAGACAATTCCTCGTTTCTGATAAACTGCCCGAGTGTTGACCAATTCTCTATTTCGGCATGACGTCACGATCGTGACAACAAAGCTCCTAATTTGTATATAGGTGAAAACAAGTCCATGACAATGCCATTTTGACTTCATATTTAGAGAGACCGTTGCAATTTTAATCGTTATCTGTACAACCAGAGGCAACACAACATTTAGGCAGTCAATGTTTTTAGCCCGCCATCATTCTGATGGAGGGCTATTCAAATCGCTTTTCCGTGGTCCGTCGTCCGTCCGTTAACTTTTAGCTTGTTACCTTTATTCAAAGAAAACTACCTGTCCAATCTTAATCAAACTTAACATACATCATCACCCTATGGTCTAGTTGTGCACCGTACATTTTCATCTCATTTGCATAAACAATATGGCCGCCAGGGGGAGATGTTGTTTTCCTTTGTTACGTTTATTGCAAGAAAACTTTCGGTAGTTACCTTTATTCCAAGAAAACTATTAGTCCAATCTTAATCAAACTCAACATGCATCATCACCCTACGGTCTAGTTGTACACCGTACATTTTCATCTCATTTGCATATTCAATATGGCCACCAGGGGGCGATATTGTTTTTTTTGTTACCTTTATTCCAAGGAAACTACTAGTCAGATTTTCATCAAACTTGGCTGACATTATCTCCATATAGTCTAGTTGTGCATCGTACAGTTTCATCTAATTTGCATATTCAAGATGGCCACCAGGGGGCGATGTTGTTTTTCTTTGTTACCTATATTCCAAGAAAACTACCTGTCCAATCTTAATCAAACTTAACATACATCATCACCCTATGGTCTAGTTGTGCATCGTACATTTTCATCTCATTTGCATAAACAATATGGCCGCCAGGGGGAGATATTGTTTTTTTTTTTGTTACCTTTATTCCAAGGAAACTACTAGTCCGATTTTCATCAAACTTGGCTGACATTATCTCCATATAGTCTAGTTGTGCATCGTACAGTTTCATCTCATTTGCATATTCAATATAGCCACCAGGGGGCGATGTTGTTTTTCTTAGTTACCTTTATTCCAAGAAAACTACATGTCCAATCTTAATCAAACTTAACATACATCATCACCCTATGGTCTAGTTGTGCATCGTACATTTTCATCTCCTTTGCATAATCAATATGGCCGCCAGGGGGAGATGTTGTTTTTCTTTGTTACGTTTATTGCAGGAAAACTTTCGCTTGTTACCTTTATTCCAAGAAAACTACATGTCCAATCTTAATCAAACTCAACGTACATCATCACCCTACGGTCTAGTTGTGCACCGTACATTTTCATCTCATTTTGCATATTCAATATGGCCACCAGGGGGCGATATGTTTTTTTTTTTGTTACCTTTATTCTAAGGAAACTACTTGTCCGATTTTCACCTAACTTGGCTGACATTATCTCCATATAGTCTAGTTGTGCATCCTACAGTTTCATCTCATTTGCATATTCAATATGGCCACCAGGGGGAGATGTTGTTTTTTTGTTGTTACCTTTATTCCAAGAAAACTACCTGTCCAATCTTAATCAAACTTAACATACATCATCTCACCCTATGGTCTAGTGGTGCACCGTACATTTTCATCTCATTTGCATATTCAATATGGCCGCCAGGGGAGATGTTTTTTTTTGTTACTTTTTTCCCAAGAAAACTACCAATCCGATTTTCACCAAACTTGGCTCACATTATCTCCCTATAGCCATGTTGTGTACTGTACATTTTCATCTCATTTGCATATTCAATATGGCCGCCAGGGGGCGATGTTTTTTTCTTTATCTTTATTTCAAGAAAACTACCTGTCCAATCTTAATCAAACTTAACATACATCATCTCACCCTATGGTCTAGTTGTGCACCGTACATTTTCATCTCATTTGCATATTCAATATGGCCACCAGGGGGAGATGTTTTTTTTTTCGTTTATTGCAAGAAAACTTTTGCTTGTTACCTTTATTCCAATAAAACTATCAGTCCAATCTTAATCAAATTGAACATACATCACCCTATGGTCTAGTTGTGCACCATACATTTTCATCTCATTTGCATATTCAATATGGCCACCAGGGGGAGATGTTTTTTTTTTCGTTTATTGCAAGAAAACTTTTGCTTGTTACCTTTATTCCAATAAAACTATCAGTCCAATCTTAATCAAATTGAACATACATCACCCTATGGTCTAGTTGTGCACCATACATTTTCATCTCATTTGCATATTCAATATGGCTGTCAGGGGCGATATATTTTTTTTGTTACTTTTTTCCAAGAAAACTACCAATCCGATTTTCACCAAACTTGGCTCACATTATCTCCCTATAGCCATGTTGTGTACTGTACATTTTCATCTCATTTGCATATTCAATATGGCAGCCAAGGGGCAAGAAAACTACCTGACATTAATCAAAATCAACATACATTATCACCCTATGGTCTAGTTATGCCCGTTCATTTTGATCTCATTTGCATATTCAATATGGCCGCCAGGAGGGCGATATTGTTTTTTCGTTACTTCTATTACAAGAAAATACTGGTCTGATTTTGACCAAACTTGGCCGACATTATCTCCCTCTGATCTAGTTGTGCACCCTACATTTTCGTCTCATTTGCTTATTAAATATGGCCGCCAGGAAGCAATGTTGTTTTTTGACCAAATTTGAAAATGAAATTTATTATCATTATTCCAAGAAAACTACTGACCTCATCTTAACCAAACATGACACACATCATCCCTCTAAGTTCTATCTGTGCACCGTACATTATCATTTCATTAGCATATTGAAGATGGCTACCAGGTGGCAATGTTGTTTTCAACCAAAATTTCTAGGGGAGCTTAATTTTGCAATTCACAATTTAATTTTCCTCAACAATAGTTATCTCCCTGGAATAAGATTTTTTATGTAGGCCCCAATTCCTATATCCAGTTATTGCTGTAAGTGAAATAATCTTGAGCGCAGCGTAAAACACCAAACAATCAATCAATCAATTTAATATGAATAGATGAACGCGGGCGTTAAGATCCCTTTAAGGGATCTCTTGTTTCGACTTACCTGCTCAAAATCATTTATCAAAATGGCGTCAGTTGTTTTCATCTAGTTTGCCGGCAGAGTTAAGACCATGTGACCATAAGTACCCCATGTATTACATAAGTACCCGGATGTCCGAAACCGAGAATTTGAAGTAAATTATATGAAGGCTAACACATGTTTAGTTTATTCCAAATTTCATTTTTTTGTTTTTCACATTCACCTGAAATATCCTCAATTTATGATATTAATCTAAATTATCTGCATTGTTATCGTTTGAAATTGCCGTTTATGAAATCATAATCATCATCGTCTCTTTTTTATGTTGATGGATTAATAAACTGAATTAGTAAACAATCACAATGCTTTGAGTGGTCTGGGAATCCTAGAAAAATGATACATATTATAAATATAGAAAATTTCTGACTTAAAACAGCGGCTGTGATCTTACTATTGAACAAAATCTAAGAATAAACAGAAATGTAGTATGAATGTTTTTATATTGGAAAATGTGATTTGTTTTAGGATTTGTATCGCAGAGTTACAAGTATTTTGAATAAGCTTACCCCACAAAAGTTCCAAACTTTAGTTAACCAGATGAATGAGTTGCCGATTGACACGGAAGACCGGTTAAAAGGAGTCATCGATTTAGTATTTGAAAAGGTAAGCCAAAGGATTTACCAAAAATCATATATTTAGAAAGATTTGTCACATGCAGGATTTCATAGCGGCTGCAGACGAAAGGATTGGGTTATTTGCAAGTAGACTTCAGTATTTTAGTTACAAAAATTGAATTTCTTACCAAATTAACTGTAATTCAGATTTTGTGCGGTGAGTCCTTTTGATGACGATTTTCAACCTAAAACATGGACTTCCAGGAAACTTTGCCACTTTACTTGAATAGAAGGTACCTTAAATTTGACCTCCAGTTTTACGTTGGCCCCAAAATTGAAAAAAGAAAAATCACCTTCATTATGAACTGATTTGTTAACATTTTCTTTACACTTGTAGGCGGTCAGTGAACCTGGGTTTTGTGTAGCCTATGCCAACATGTGTAAATATCTTATGATGGTAAGTTAATCCAGTTAATACAGATTCTATTTTGTTTTTGCTTCAACCTGATTAAAATTTTATTACGGGCTGTCTGATGGGTCACAGGTACAAACAGAAGGTCAGTTTCAACTGCTAATGTTTGGGGGTTATCTCCGAGCAAAGACACCGACCATATGAAATAAATGAAGTGGATTATGTGGAAGAGTTGCCAGGAATTCGCCAAAGGTTTGGTTTCCTCGAGGCAAAGAGCCAGGTTTTCTCCCCGACTAAACCTGGCACCATCACCATAACATTGAAGTAATGAGCGGAGCATGAAACATCAATCAACTGAGAGCAAAGAGCCTTTCTACCCCAAGTAAACCTAGCATGTGATTGAAATGAGTGGCATAAAACATCGATCCACTGCAAATACACCTGGCTGACCTATCAAAAGTGGAACAATCCTGTGGCATAAAACACTGAGCAATAAAGAGCAGTTATGATGATTGTTATCCCTGTCTGAATATATAATGTTGACAGACAATTCCTCGTTTCTGATAAACTGCAATGGTAAAATGTCCTCTTTTGACTTGATGCCGCAAAAATATTAGACATTGATTTTCAAAATTTTATATAGCTGATTTTAATTTAATTTTGCAAACATGTTTTATTTCCAGTTAAAAGTACCTGTACAAGATAAACCTGGACAAACAGTTAATTTCCGTAAACTGTTAATTAGCCAGTGTCAGCAAGAGTTTGATAAAGATAATAGCCAAGAAATAGAATATTTAAAGAAAATGAAAGAAATTGAACAGGCTGAGGTAAGACTTTATTCATTTCAGAGAACTATTAAAACGCACTATTCATACCATTTGTGTCAAGGTTTTTATGGCATTAGCCGTTATTGGCAGTAATGAAATCCGATGAGCATGGATCAGTTTCCTCTGACTCTCACTGAATTGATCTTGTGTGCGAAGTAAAACCTTCTTAACCAACAGATTTTATTTCTCCCTTTGTGTAACATTGATAAACCTTTGAATACTGCTAAGTGTTCTATATCTAGAGCAAGTCTTTTATTTTTACTGCGGCATTCCAGCCACTGGTCACAGGTTCGAAGCCTCCCCAATAAAAGATTGAGTGCGTATTCGATATGAAAGGGTTGTCCAGTTTTTCCTTAAGACCCCTGTTTCCTTCACCGTTTAAACCTTACATAGTCGCCATGTGAAATAACTGGCCTAAAACATCAATTTCTGCAGGAGAAAAATGGCTGTGTCCTCCAACAGAAGAGGTATCAAAAACAGCAATTAACTAACCAGCAATTCATAATACATGTACCTTCTTAGGAAACTGCCAGTTACCACCGGAAGGTCGTGGGTTTCCTCCGGGTATAGAGCCCGGTTTCCTCCCACAATAAAACCAGCAACACCGCCATATAAGTGAAATAATCTTGAGCGCGGCGTAAAACACCAAACGACCAATCTTTTGGAAACTGATTTTTGTAAATGTCTAAAATGCTGAATTCTGTTTATGATGACCATTAGAAGCCTGAAATACTGTGAAGGTTTTCACTATCACTAGACTGAAACAGAATCTTATATTTACCGTAGTTAGCCTTCAACATACTTTACCTTGTAAAATACGACGAATTTAGCATTTTTACTATTTCTGATTTTGTCATTATTTTTATCAGGAAAGTAAACGAGCTCAAATGAGGGAAGAATTAGAATTTGAAGCCACAAAAGCAAGAAGACGGTCATTAGGAAATATTAGGTATGAGAAAAAAGCCCCGGTATTTCACGACATTCAGGGACTGATCCAGGGAAAATTTGGGCATACCATTTCGGTTCAAAATGTTCCAACAATAAGACCAAAAACAACATCTCTGGCCCAAAATTCAACATTAAATGCTATTTTGACATTAAAATCTGTTTGTTTGAAGAATTTGGGCGGATTTTTTGCTTGTGAGTTTGGGCGCCCATACCTGTATACAGGTATCAAAATGTCTCTGGATCAGTCTATGACATTCCTCTAATAAATTGGGTTGGACTTCAATCAACTAACGTCAAGGTACCAGCACAAGTCGAAAGGGCCGTTTCACGAAACTGTTAAAATTAATCGCATTTGCCATAGTGTATTATCTCTTCACTGGAATCCAGGAGCAGCTATGATTCCTTTTCAATTACTTTGGGAAACTGACCCCATGGTGGATTCTCTCCTTATTCCCCGCCATCCCTCTGGAAATTCATAAGAACTTGGGATACATTATCGTTTGGTTGCTGTCAGAGGCCAGCATACGTCTTTTAAAAAAGTAAAGTTTGTGGTTTAAACATCCAAGTGGGGCCTCTATGGTCCATTTGGTTAGATTGATCGTCCCACACAAACCTCCATCGATGTGATGCGCGTTCCAATCGCACTCAGACCAAATAGTGGATTTTTCACTGTCGCCGTATGTGGAAAAGTTGCCACTTATCGAAGGCTGGGGGTCTCTTCTGGGTAATGAGTCTGGTTTCCTCCCTCACTAAACCTGGCAACACCGCTGTATAAGTGAAATAATCTTTAGTGCAGTGTAAAACATCAACAAATCTAAGATAGAATTTTCGTTGTTTCTGCAGTTATGATGATTGTTATCCCTGTCTGAAAACTATATGTAGACAGACAATTCCTCGTTTCTGATAAACTGCACTTCTGACTTTTAATAGCATTATATTGTAAGCTGAAGACTGCCATATATCTCACTAATAAAAACATTTCGACCATTATACATCGGGGCAACAAGTTCGGTTTCCTTACCCATTAAACCTGTAGTTGTTTCAATGAAATGTTGAATGTGCCCTAAAACATCAACCCATCAATTCTACTGGCTACGGCCAAGCTCCTGTCAGTCGTCAATCTAATGTTACAACAACTTATGATAGGGTATAAAGGTCTAAATGATATACCCCTTTTTAACACAATTAGAAACTTGGCTCTTCGTTTTTAGACAAGATTTTCCTTGTGTTTTAGTGTTCATAAAAAATTTATGTTAACATTATTTTTATGGAATGGAAATGTTAAAGCGAGAATTTTGAACGTTTTTTAAATGCTTCTAACTTTGAAAAATTGCCCTTTTTTTTTTTAGGTTTATTGGAGAGTTATTTAAATTAAAGATGTTAACTGAGAAAATTATGCATCATTGTGTAGTGAAACTATTAAAATCTCATGACGAAGAAAGTTTAGAATGTTTGTGTCGTCTTCTGACTACGATAGGAAAGGAGCTAGATACAGACGAGTCAAAGGTAAGTTGTCTTAAGGGCTCTTTGTATTGCAAATGTGTACCATTATTTTGATTTTTAACCTGTATGAACCTGTAACCATACCAGGCCATAGGATTTCAAATTAATGATCGAATCTGGTAACTTTTTACTGTTTTGAAACAGTACTATTGAAACGAAAATATGTTACCCATCATGAAAACCAGTATGTGGTATGACATATAAGAAAACTAGCATCGTTACCAGTTGGTTCCCAGCGTTTCAATATATGGAACCGATTCAATATTTCTGACTGACACTGAAATTATATGGACTGCATGCGTATAAGTGAAATATTCTTGAATGCTGGCTAAAACATTGACCAGAATGAGTTAAACGCGAAGACCAACCGATTTTATAAATCAATAAGTAAGAATTTCTTTTGAATGCAGGTACAACTTTATCATGTGATTTTATATTTTTTAGACTCAAATGAACGAGTATTTTAAACAGTTGTTACTGATTGTGTCTGGGAGAAAGACCTCCTCCAGAGTACGATTTATGATCCAAGATTTGGTGGATCTGCGATTGGTGAGTACATTATTTTGTTATTCCTGACATGTGGAAATAATTAACTTTGGCCTTAACTCCTTGACTAGTTTACAGGGGCCTCAGTGGATTAGAATGATCGTCCCTCAGTCACAGACCTTCCATCGATGTGGCGTGCATTCAAATCCCAGTCAGACCCAATAATAATTGAAAAATTTCGGAGTGGATTTTTCACTTGGTCGGCGTATGTGGACGTTATCAAACGTCTGTGCTTTCCTCCGAGCAATGAGCCTGGTTTCCTCCCCCACTAAACCTGGCAGTATAAGTGAAATAATCTTGAGTACTGCGTTAAAAATCAATGTAATTGAAGCCATCAGGCTAATGAGACTATTATGGTATCTCCAAAAAGTAAGTTTTTTTTGTGAACACGCACTTTAGATACATATGCTGGTGTTTATATCAAGTGCTACACTCAGCGGCATTGGTGTTGAAAGCTTGTGTTCAGACAACTTAATCCGTGGAGGTGCCTTAATCTTTTCTCATTAGTATGGAACCCACGGTTTTAAACATTTCTACCATTAGGCAAGTCGTCAGCCTAGCTAGGAAATCAGAACCGGGTAATGAAAGTAATTCTCAAGGGTTTCTTTGCAAAATATTGTTTTATTAGTTTGTGTTTAAACTTACTCGCGTTAAAAATTTAGTTTTTCTGCAGAAATTTTTTTCTGCATTAAAATTTCTTCATCGACTTGCAAAATTTAAAACCTTGTCTTTCATCAAGCAGTGGATGTCTTTTATCAAAAAATGTTCTCTAGCATTTCTTAGCAATGTTGGACAGATAACAATGAAATGTCTGAGCATAGAATAATTAGGCTGAGAGCATAATGTCACTCAAATCAAATTAAAGGATATTTGAAGTGGTCCAACATGGTAGTGATTGTTTTGGTAAGCTCTTTGTAGCCACACACACAAATCTATACTTCGGATTGTCTTTGTGTTCAAGTGTTTTTCTCTGCAGATCAATTTCCATGCACAATTTTTACCCCTCCTAAGCAATCAGTTTATTGTAATCATTTGCCTTTACAGAGTCGGTGGGTACCACGACGAGATGAAAACAATCCAAAGACAATAGACCAAATTCACAAGGAAGTGGCAAAAGAAGCGGAGGCAAAGGCTGCATATTTACAGGCGGCATCCAACCAGCCCATGCCACGTGGTGGTCGTGGAGGAAGGGACAGGGATAGAGGTCAGACTGCATTAGCATTCACCAAACTATCAAAATTCAGATATTAACTCATTAACAATGATTAATTGAACAGTAATAATCATCAATGTTTGATCCATCTCAGGTACTGTCCCTGAGTTGCACGAAGGTGTATACAGCTTGACATATCCTGGGGAAGTCACAATCCAATTCCTTTGTGACGCGACCTATTTAAGCCAGACATCAGTCTTTCAAAAGTGTATACATGTAGGTCTTAAGCCAGGTCTAAATGATATCTCATAACAAAGTAATTCAATTATGATGTTAAATAGTAAAACAGGTATATATAAACCTCACCCAGCTTAATATACCATCATGCAACCGTCCACTAATGTCTCATTAACAGGACTTTAGAGGTGGCCTTTACCCAAACATATCATCTGGCAGACTGTTCAAAATGGAACTCGGCTTGAAATGCGTGTAGCTTTATAGTATCCCAATTCAATTTCTGTGTTATTCAACAGACAAGCACAGGCCTTAAGAACTTCTGTCTGAGCCATTTGTCCCATTAGAAAAATGTGTTTAAATGTCCTAATGTTTATCTTCACATGTTATCTGCCTATATATGCATTGTCCAGTTTAGCTATATGTTAGCAAAAATCCATGTAAGAGCAGTTATGATGATTGTTATCCCTGTCTGAAGACCTAATGTTGACAGACAATTCCTCGTTTCTGATAAACTGCTGTCAATTTATAGTTCCTATTTTTTTTAAGGTGGGGTTTCCTCAGGGTAAGGAGCACAATAAACTGCACAGTGCGCGGCGTCTATCCCCCCTCCCCCCTTCAAAGTTGGCAATTCATCTATGTGACAAATAATCCTGTATCCTAAACATAAATCACAACTTTCGGTGGCTTTCATTTAACGAATGATATTATTATGTTTGTCAGGTGGTCGCCCTCAAGGTATGGCTAATGTTGGAGAAGATGGCTGGAACACTGTGGCTGTCAAAGCTCCCAGGGCAACTATCGACCCCAACAGACTTAGACTTTCCAAGCAGGTGAGGGAAACCTTATCAGCTAAGATAATTTTAGATGTTTACATTGGGTCTCCCATATTGTTTTTTTACTTGGGTTCTCACTAACTTGCCAAGTATGAAATGGCTTGGTAATACAGTGGGGTTTCCAGAAACATCTGGGTTTCTAAGTCTGGCAACCGCACCATATTGATAAAGAATCAAGTTTAAACGTCTATCAACTAATGAAGAATTTGACTTGATAAATTGTACTGAAATTTTGTTTTGAAACAATATTTTATCAGGGATGGTTGACACAATCAATAAAAGGACCCCTTTCTACAAAGTTTACTAAGACCTTCACAGAAATGCAATAACTGTGGAAATCGTAACTTCTCATTGAAAAAAACATTTTAACATAATTTAACTAGGCAGAATTGCTATTTCTCCTAGCTGTGGGTAAATAACTATTGTAGTCATTGTTCCATGACATATAAAAATATATATATAAATTTCCCCAACATAGACATCCAGCCTTACCCTGGCTCTGTCTTCGTGGCATACGGGAGCTGAATACCCTTGTGGGGGTTTGAGGTATATTCCCCTTCCACAGTGTTGAATAGTAACTCGGCCCCCTGTTAACACGGGTGAGGACTGATTTCTGCATATTCCATCAACTTCCCAGAGTCCTTAGGGACAAGGACAGGGGAGATAAGCCATGCAGAAAACATTTATCCACTTTTGACTGTTCTTATTTATTTGATAATTAGAAGGAACAAATTGAAATGTGGTTATAATTTGTATTTTGTTTTTGATTAAAATCCAATAGACAAAAAAACTGAAATATCTAAATATGCTCCACTATATTCTTTGAATTCAGCAAAATGTTGATGAAAACATTCAACTTGGCCCAAGTCGTAACTTCTCCGCTTGGGGGCGTGGCAGTAGTGCTGGCGGAACTAAATCTCAAGAAGGGGAAAGACCCTCAACCCCTGGCAATAGGTTAGTGTTACATTTTATCGATTGGTGAAAGGCAAATAAAAACTCATGAAAAAGAATCCTAAAATCTTTGAATGGTTTAATCCTGCACTGGACAGTACCTTGACTCCATATAATAGAAATAATCCTGTAGTGTAAAACAATGTTTATAGTCAAAAGCCAATGATGATTCTTGTTATCCCTGTCTGAAAAGATGTGTTGACAGAAATATTCTGAGAGCTTCTATGACCAATTTGCACATGTATATCCGTGATATGGACTTTGACAATGGTGGGCAGGACGTAAAACCCCAATCACTCACTCACTCACTTGACAATGGTGGGAAAAGTAAAAAAAACTGGTTTAGATAGGTGATGGGTTATCAAGCTTATTTAACATGCGTTTTAAGGCAAAATAGCATCTTATATTGGTTGATGGTCCTCGGTGGACTGGTCCAGTGGGTTAGAGAGATCGTCCCTCAGTCCCACACAGACCTCAGCGGTCCAGACCAAAGATTTCTGAGTTCATTTTTCACTCGGTTGCCGTATGTAGAAGAGTTGCCATGTACTCGCCGAAGGTCGGGTTTTCCTTTGGCTAATGAGCGCGTTTTCTTCCCCCACTTAACCTGTCAACGCCGCTATGTAAGTGAAATAATCTTGAGTGCGCCGTAAAACATCAATCAATCAATATATTGGATGATATAATATCATTCTAGTTTATCAATGTGCATGTTTGCCCTGGTCTTACAATATTTACCGTATTGTAAAATCTCTGGTACCTTTTCTTTATATAGGTTTTCTGCCCTATCTCGTGATAATGATTCTAATGACCCACGCAGTCGTGGACGAGGGCGTGGTATTAGTCCTGCTCGCTCAGATCCACGATCGAGGAACTCCTCCAGCCGTGATCCCCCTCGCTCTAAACAAGGCCACAGATCTTCCATGGAAATGGAGAGGCAGAATGCTTTGGCCACTGCCAAGTAAGTTACCCAAGAAAATAGTTTATTGTGTCGCTTTCTCTTGGACATATTAGTGCTCAGTTGATAGCCATAAGCTCTCACTGTAGGACATTTCTTAATGATTCTGTTACGTTTCGAAATTCACCCAAACCCTATATAGAATTGTATACACCTGTGTGCAAACCAGCCCATACACCTGTGTGCAAACCAGCCCATACACCTGTGTGCAAACCAGCCCCTGAAGAGTGGACTATGATGACTAATGTTATCCCTGTCTGAAATAAATGAAGACAGTTAATTCCTCGTCCTGAGTCCACTCTATTCTCTCTTGTGTAAAACGTTTAGAAACTTTGTGAAACTTTTGATAAAATGCTACCTCCAAAACAAAGCATGAAAGCATCTGTACCATCTTTGGGCCCGTTCTCGTGGTGCGATTTGTCGTACCGACTTGCAGCATGGGATTAAAATGAATGGTTTGAATTGGTCGATACGATTTTTCAACCAAACGATGCATCCATTTGAATCTAAAAGTCCATACTGCAAATCAGACTGTGAGATTAGGGGGTATGATCATGTCTATCGGTAGTTATATTAAAATGTTAATATATGTGAGTAAGGGGATATGATTTAGCACTTAAACTGAGAATTTCCTTGTATTAATATAAAATGATTTTGTTATAGATCTCATACAATGAGTGGCAGCACGCCACCGTCCAGGGAAAGTAGTCGTTCACGGGATTCCAGACAGGAAGTGAAAGCCACACCCCCTGCCAATAATCTTTCCGAGGCTGAAATAGAAAAGAAAACTAAAGCAATTGTTGATGAATTCTTGAATATACACGATGCAAAGGTTGGTATTGTCCTGATCCTGCCTTTTACATCAGATTCTGTTATCTTGTTAGTCTATAATATTGAGACCGTGATAGAAGGCTCCTCGTCTTCATGGGTGCGTAAGGGGCCTTGATGGCTAAGTAGCAAAGGGATAGTATATCCGTTCAACACTGGCCCTACATCGATATGTCGCAGGTTAAAATCCCACTCTGACTTTTCACTCTATCGCTTTTTGTGGGAGAGTTGCCAGGTACTCACTGAAATTTGGGTTTCCTCTCCAACTAAGTATGTGGAAGAGTTGCCGAAGGTAGGATTTTCTCCCTGCAAAGAGCCTCGTTTCCTCACCCACTAAACCTGGCAATGCCGCCATATAAGTAAAACAATCTTGAGTGCAGCGCAAAACATCAATCCTCTCCCACTAAACCTTTCAACCCTGCCATTTAAATGCAATGAGTTTGATTGGTGCGTAAAACCTCAATCAACAATGGTAAGACATGTAGTGTGGTGTTAAATTAGTGATAGGAATTCTTGGTATTTACCTCACTCTCAACATAGACACCCAGACTTACCCTGGCTCTGTCTTCGTGGCATACGGGAGCTGAATACCCTTGTGGGGGTTTGAGGTATATTCCCCTTCCACAGTGTTGGATAGTAACTCGGTCCCCTGTTCACACGGGTGAGGACTGATTTCTGCATATTCCATCAACTTCCCAGAGTCCTTAGGGACAAGGACAGGGGAGATAAACCATGCAGAAAACATGATTAGATTTTAGCACTCCAGAAAGTCTTACAGAATTCAGTCTTTAAAGATATCAAAAATTTTAAAATTTAGTGTATAGACCAACAGTCGAAGAGATCTAGTTACTTAAAATTGTATTCAGATGAAATTGAAACGCTCATTGTGACATGGAGTATAGTGTATTGTATACAAATGTTTATTGTAAATGTCTATTTGTTTCTGAACATTGGAACTTGTTATTTCTTGCAGGAAGCTTTAAGTTGTATAGAAGAACTTGTCACCCCCAGCAATTTGTCTCGCTTTGTGGGGGCATTATTAAGCTATGTGATAGAACGGTCCAAAGAGGCTCGCAAACAAACTGCCACTTTATTACATGATGCAGTAAAGAAGAAAATTATTACAGTAGATTTATATATTAGTGGGTAAGTTATCAATTACTTATTCTTATGTAATTATCTGTCTCACTGGGTTTTCACTCGAACGACCTATGTGGGATGGTTGCCAGTTACCAGCTGAAGGTCATGGGTTTCCTCCGAGCACAGAACCCGGTTTCCTCCCACAATAAAACTGGCAAAGCGCCATATAAGTGAAATAATCTTGAGCGCGGCGTAAAACATCAATCAATCAATCAATGTAATTATCTGACTCTGGTATGCATAAGGGGCCGGGATTATAAAAACGTGCTGTGCTGAACTCGGACTACATGCTCAAATCTTAAACGTACTGCCATGAGTTTGGATCAGTGATTGAGATTATAAAACATTCTGAGAACGTGCTCAACTGAGTATATAAACAAGGCAATCTTAGTCAAGTTGAGCACGAATTATTGGAGCTCTCTAGGACGGGAGGTAAAAATGATCAGTTCTTTTGGTGGTGGTGCAATTTTGTCAAGTCATCGGCAGGTTGGACAATTCGGAAATAAGTAAAACTAGGGGTTTATCCATTGAACAATTTCATTGTCGCCCTAAACAGGATAAAAGTAAACGTAAATCTAAGTGCCGTGCTAATTGTGTCGCAAAACAAATCTAGGTCAGCATTTTTTTTGCCTTGGCAAATCTTTCTAATTAGTAGGGCTATGAGTGTAGCGTAAGACCTCAATCCATGCATGATCACTCCTTAAAAGATTCAAATCAAAAACAAAAAAAACTCATCCAAAGGATATTATATAGATTTATGAACACTAAAACACAGGGAAAATGTCGTCCAAAATAACCATGGAGACAATTTTCTAGTGTTAAAGAGGTTTATCACATGTATAAACACTTAAATCTCCAGCTACGAATTCTAAACCTGAACTATTGTAAGCTTGTATTTAAGTTATTTTACTTAGTTCAGTGTATTTAATCATATTTTGATCTCTTTGCCAGGTTAAATCAAGTGTTGGAGTTTTCTGAAGATATGGAGATAGATATTCCCCAAATCTGGAAGTATTTAGGAGAATTTATAGAACCTATGGTATATGATGGCTGTGTGCCGCTTAACTTCCTCAAGCAAGCCTGTGATTGCCTCAAGGCCAACAAAAGAGCTGGCATACTTGTGTCTGAGCTCTTACATGAATTGTCAAATAAAATGGTAAGATTCTCCAGAATTTTATTTACTTCAGAAATTATTTTAGATAAAATCTGGCTCAAATCCCTCTGTCCAAAAAAATTGGAAAATTTTCTGACCGGGTTTTCACTCAAACAAACTATGTGGGATGGTTGCCAGTTACCACCGAACCCAATAATAAAACTGGACCATACAAGTCTTGAGTGCGGCATAAAACATCAATCAATCATCTTTTGGTCAGAGGGGCCTCAGTTCAGTAAGTAGAGAGTTGGACGCTCAATCCGAACAGCCTTCCATCAATGGGTCAAGGGTTTGAATCCCACAATAAAACTGGCAACGCCGCCATATAAGTGAAATAATCTTGAGAGCTGCGCAAAACACCAAATAATCAATCAATCAATTTTGTTTCGTACAGATTCTTTATCCAGTCATTTCCACCCAGAATTTAGTATGTCTTAGGAAATATTCATCTCTGCTAGAATAGCCCAGTGTCCAGAGATCAATTTTGATATGATATATTTGTTAAAGTTTGTCAAGATTGAAAAATGAACCTGTAAAATGTTGTTAAACAAAACCAAAGAAGGATAACGTCTTTTCTCTAGTTTTATACATTTTTTGGATCTCGTGAAAACAACCAAAGAATGATAACTTTGCACTATTCCTTGTTCACTGTTCTAGGGTCACCAGAAAGTGACTGAGCTTTGGCGTTCTTCTGGATTATTGTGGACTGATTTCCTTCCTGCCTCCGATGTTCAGCAGTTTATTAAAGATAAGGTATGTTCAGCCTAATTGATAAATTCAGAGTAGGTCTCCCTTGGTGTTCCCCTTGTTGAACGAGGGGTGGGGTGTTCAGTTGACAGTCCGACATAGGCCGTTCATCGATGTGTCCAGATTTGAATACCCCTCATTGCAAGAAAAACTCAATGGGATTCTCACATGTATGTGCCAGGTATTTGCTGTAGGTTGATTCCTCCCGACAAACAGCCCAGTTTACTCCCCCGTTAATCATGGCAATGTCGCCAAATACGTGAAATGCTCTTGAGTATAGCATCAATCATTAGGACGTTCTATAACCGCACATTTCACATGTTAAGGCCCGTTCTCACTGAGATTAAAAGAGATGCTTTTAATTGGTCGATAAGATTGGTCAACCAATCAAATGCATCCATTTGAATCGTATGCTACAAGCTGGTACGACAAAGGGTACAATGAAAACGGGCGTTAACACAGCTTTAGATTGATCAAATTGGCTGTATCTGGTATATTGGTGTAACAATTAATGGGCTATGATGACTAATGTTATCCCTGTCTGAACTTAATGTTGACAGTTAATTCCTCGTCCTGAGCCCTTTGAACTTCTTCTGAAAACATAAAACTGTTTAGACACTTAACACTTGCACAGCCAAAGTAAATTGATATACATTACAGCTAAATAGGCTATATGGCCTTACCCTCCTCTCAATTTGATAAAATATGGATTTAAATTAAGCTTCATATTCAATGTTCTATTTTTCTGTTGGAGTGTGAATAATTCTTAAAATAAGTACTTGTATTTACCAGATATTCAATTAAAGCTCAATAACTTTCCATTTTGTAGAAATTAGAATTTGTTTTGGAGGATGAACCTCCTAAAAGCCCAGGTTTGTCTGCTGAGCATATCAACATGGAGTTAGAGAAACTAATTATTACAAAGGACAGTGATAATGAGGAAGTATTTGACTGGATTGAGGTGAGTGAAAAAAATTCCCTCAAAAAAAAGACAAATTTCCAAGAAAATATACAGTTTCTGACAACCAAAATGTACTCCATTCACTCAATACTTAAGTGGTCCCAAAAATGTCTTCTGCGAACATATTAGGTACTTTTAAGTTCTTAGTTGAATTAGGCAGCGTTTAAATGTGTAATTTATTCGTGTTAAAAAAGATGAGCGAACATAGGGAACATATTGACTATAATAATTATAGTTCCAAATTGATAGACCCTTCTCATACCTAGACTTATGGTATCTGTGGCTTTCGGGTTCAAATTGCCCTTCAGATTTCAGTTCCCTTTTAATCATGTTCCGTGAAATGACATAGGGGTTTAATTCGTCTAAAATTGTTGACCCGCTTTAAAATGGATTTATGCGTATCACGTGAATAATGAAATATCTGTTGTATTGTAGAGAAATGTGGAGCCAGAGGTGACCCAATCTCCTCGCTTTATACGCAGTCTTATGACGATTGTCTGTAGAAGTGCTATCACAGGTAAGTCAAATACCATCAGTGCTCTTCCCCCGTTCAATTGAAACATTTCTGAGTGGATTTTCCACTCGCTCGTCATATGTGGAGTTGCCAGGTACTCACCGTAGGTCAGGTTTCCTACGGGCAATGAGCCAGGGTTCCTCCCCCCACTAAGCCTGGCAACACTGCCACTAAAATGGAATAAGGCAATAAGTTGCTGCTTAAGATAATGTCCCATTCATGCTGTTTTCTAGAACGTAAAAGTGTTTACAATGCTTATGAATGTCTTATCTTTATATATTTATCAACTTCTAATCAGATTTTGTCTTCTGTCCCCTTAACAGGTCAATCGTTCTTAAAGGTAGATGAGGATGTGATTAAAAAGCGAGATAATTTACTTCAGAAGTATTTAGACCACAATGGAGAGAGGGAACTTCAGGCCCTCTACGCACTTCAAGCATTAGCCAAAAAACTTGAATACCCCCAAGGTAAGCTAAAAGCACCGGAGAAATTCACTGAATTTGTCAATAACTAACATTGAAGAACTTTGGTTAGGTTGCTGTTTTAGTTTTTCATAAAATATATTGGTAATTCCCTCCTTTCATAAAGACCACTTTGCTCCCCATCTAAACAAGTGAAATAATCTCCGTCTGAAACACAAACGTTAAAAAAATAGGTGGAAGCTCTTGGAGTTTGATATCAACATACACAGGGTTGGAAGGTCATGATAAAACTAAATGATTAATTTTTTTGAGGACAATCAATAGTCTGTGGCCTTCATGAGTTGAGTGTAAGCAAAAGTAAACAAACTTTAAATAACGCGATTCATTCATTTGAAGCTTTAATTAACTGAACCGACTATTTCTACGTATGTTCTCTGGAGTTGGAATCAAGGAAAAGCTTTTGATTTCTACTTGGGGGGGAAATAACTTTGAAATTTTATTATAAGGGGGAAAACACCAACACTTTGGCAGCTTGTGCCACTTAAATTTGTTACCAGGTTAGCCTGGGTTATATATCTGTACAAATAAATGGGCTATGATGACTAATGTTATCCCTGTCTGAACTTAATGTTGACAGTTAATTCCTTGTCCTGAGCCCTTACTGTTGCCAGAAATTGCTTAACTATTATATTGATTAAGCGATTGGAAACCATTGTAGCTCTGCTTTGGTACTTTTGACGCCATATAACCTTAGCTGTTGAGTGCGACGTTAAGCCCCAATCAATCCATCTCACACAATTTCCTAATTTTTCCTTCCACTTTATACACAGGCTTGCTCATGAGCTTCTTTGGTGTTTTGTATGACGAGAGCATAATTTCCGAGGATGCATTCAGGCAGTGGGAGAGAAGTAAAGACCCTGCGGAACAGGACGGTAAAGGTGCCGCACTAAAACAGGTCGTCCAATTCCTGATGTTTGTGAAAGAGGAAAATAGTGGTGGGGAGGCTACAGCCGACAGCTGAGATTAACCTTACCTAGGATTTACCTGGATACATTTACAGTGGACTCTCCTTTCCAAACCTGGATTTCTATACTATATTTCCTGGAGAGAAGCTCATGGAAATCTGTGCTAATCTTGTGTTGAAATTTCAACTCTTTTCATGATTGAATGAGCCAATCGGAATACTGGATCCATTCTAATGTCGTTAATTTTCAAAGCCACTTTATTTTTCTGATTTCCAACACTCGTCATTTGAAGGAGCTACTTCTGGACTTAATTTGTACACAAAGTTCATGGTTCTTCGTTAAGACAAATTGTTTCAATCACATGAAATTTGTTTTGATGGTAAATTTAAAAAAAAAAACTATATTTGGTGCTAAACTGCTGAGGCATGTCATGTGTTTTCAATGATTAGACTCAAAGCAACACCCATTTCCCAAATCAAATTGCTGGAAAAATATCTTACAATGCTTACGGCAACTTCTTTTATGCACTGAGTTTATTCATATATATTTATTTTTCACATGGGATATTTGGTAATAAGACTGTATAAATTGCTTGATACTATACGTTGCAAAAAATTCTATTTCCTTCAAATGTCGTTTTTATTTCTTTGCAAAATGTCAGCATAATGTTTATGCAACTGTTTATATTGACACTGTACAAATCTTCAAGGTTTGCCCGTTGCAGATTTTGTAATATGGGATATTGAAAATGTGATTTATATATATGAATTTATATATATTATATTGTTTGGGAGCGTTGAATAGATATGATGGATTACAGACACAGACTGTTGGTATGAGGAACACGAGATTTATTTATATTCAAATGTATTTGACAGTGATAAACCACTGTTTCTGTGAGAGGCCACTTGGTATTTGTGAACACTGAAATAGCAAGGGAAACAACTCTCCGATTTATGTGTGCGATGAACTCAAATCTAGGAGAATTTCCAGATTCTAATGGACAAAAAAAGCGTTACAGGGGGAAATGTTACTGATATTAGTGACGGACGTTCTTTCCCCCTTTTGAAAACTCCCCCCATCATTGATGTGATGAAAAAAGGGTGTAAATAAAATGAAAAAAACTGATAACCACTGTGTTTGGGTTCTGTAATTAAGTTTTTTGTGTTGTGTATTTTCCATGCATCGTAGACAAATTACCAAGGAAATACGCAATTTATGAACAGCAAAGTAGTTATTCAACAACTCGATACTTTATGGTCCCAAATATGTTTGCGGCAATTGTCACTGCTCGTCTCCTTGGCTCAGAAGGGCTTTACTTATTATTTGGACTAAATTGATTAATCTGATCGCCATTTCACTTTTGTTAAAGGGGCATGAGCTGCCAAAATTCACACTTTTTTATACGCCCGGCTTGAAAAGCGGACTGTATTATGGTATCATCTCCGACAGGACGGCTGTCCGGCGTCCGCTTTCACTTCCGCTCATGTGGGATGGTTGCCAGTTACCAGCGGAAGGTCGTGGGTTTCCTCCCACAATAAAACTGGCAACGCCGCCATATAAGTGAAATAATCTTGAGCGCGGCGTAAAACACCAAACAATCAATCAACCCTTCCGCTCCATAACTTCCAAAGTTTTGATTCCATCTGCACAATTTTTTCTGAGTATATACCTTATTGGTAGAAGCTGTCGCAAACTATTTTTAACATCACTGGTTACATAATATTGGAGTTATGTTGGATTATGTAATATTCCCTTCTGCTCCATAACTTCTAAAGTTTTGATTCCATCTGCACAATTTTTACCCCTCGGGCAAATTTTGCCCGAAGGGTATTGTCGTTGCCTCCGTCTGTCCATTGGTCCTTGTAAACACATTATCTAAAAAAGTCTAACTTATAACTTTAAAACTTCACACATTTGTTCAATACAGCAAGTACAAGAAGCCTATTTAAAATCAACGCGCTCGGATATTTTTTTCAAGAGTTATGCCCCTTTTATTACCGCTGCTATAAAAAAGCCTTGTAAACACATTATCTAAAAAAGTCTTTAACTTACAAGTTTGAAACTTCCTACATTTGTTCAATACAGCAAGTACAAGAAGCCTATTTAAAATCGATGTGTTCAGACATGTTTTTCAAGAGTTATGCCCCTTACATGACTATCAGCCAAAAACCTCCTTGTAAATGTGATGCATGTACATGTATGTGGAGTAGTTTTTCACTCACAACAAATTGTCTGGAAAATAAATATATCTTCGGTTTCTTTGGCCCAGACCCGAGGGGTCCTGATGGCGATAGCCACTTATTTCTGATTATATGCCATATTGGTAGAAGCTGTCGCAAACTATTTTTAACATCACTGGTTACATAATATGGCATTTATATTGGATTATGTAATATTCCCTTCCACTCCATAACTTCTAAAGCTTTGATTCCATCAGCACAATTTGTTATGAGTATATATCTTATTGGTAGGTGTGTCAGCTTCTTTGAATAATTTAGTGATAGCTATGGTGGCCAAAACCTAAAGTTGAGAATTATAATTATTTCTCTGTTTTAAAGGCTCTTCAATTCAGTTGTATTACCCATATGGTAAAACAAATATAGCTGCTTAAAGTGGCATGAGCTGCCGAAATTCACACTTTTTCATAACTTCTGATCGTCACAACAGCAAGAGGTTATGAAGTTCATCGACAAACTAAATGATTGGCGTTGGAATGAGGAAAATCCATTCAGTATGTGGCCCATACGAACCGAAAACGTAAACAAAATTTAAATAACCGGTACGACCATTCATTCATTCTAAGCCAAAGTTAGTTCAAAACAATACTTTATCGTACAATTTTGAGACTAGAAGCACTAAAAAGCTTCTGAATTCTACTTTTTGAGAAAATAGCCAATAATTTCAACATTCTGTGTTAACGTCAAAATATCAACATTCTGGCAGCTCATGCCACTTTAAAGATGCGTTTGACAATATTTATAAACCTGGTTCAGGATGGTTGTAAGTGTAAACAGATAAGACTGAGATTAGGCTCTCTTCAAATATACACATATATAAAATGTGGCAAACATCCTGGACAGTGATGTCTTCAGCAAGTGATAGAACCCACTGACCAGTCCGAGTTAGCTGGACTCCAAGCTGAAATCCTGGACATTTAACACCAGATGAGATTTTATATTTGAAGGACCCATTGCAAATATTCAAAAATATATATAATGAAGGATTTGTTTTGGTATGGCTGCAGTTGCTGTGCCTTTCCGGGCGTATTTTGGGTTTCCCGAAACTCTTGTTACCATGATGATCTATCAGTCAGTCTTGTCCTATTTATGGTCTTCGACACTTTTCGATTACTTCTACAATTCCACGAAAAATTCAACTGATGGCCATTTTTTCATTGATTAAAGAGATGTACCTTGCAAATATTATTTTTGTCAGCGAAGATCAAACTTCTCGATTTGAATAATGTTTTTGAATAAAGTGCATCTATTTGTCCCAAAATCACGCGCGAGCAAACGTTACAATTTGGCGCGAAAATGCAAACAGAAACATAACATTTCTGACGGTTTGTTATCATGACTAAAACTGAACCCGTTACCGCGACAATTCCAAGTCATATATTATTTTAAGGCTCACTCCTTGCCGCTGTAGGGGTATTCTGTCTCCCGTTTTGAACATGAAAATAAAAAGCCCAAGACGTTAGTTAGGCCAACTACGGCAACTAGTGCTATTAAGATGGCTCATGTAATTCCGTTACAAAATATACCGTTTTTTCAATATACAATAAAATAAATGCTTTTCTGGCACAATTTTATCTGTTGTTTTCCAAGTGTTAATTGTCATTTAATTAGTTGTCCAAATTTTTTTTGGCAAAATCGATAATTCTGGTAATCTTTTACCGTTACGGAATTACAATTATGGTCGTTACGGAATTACGGCTGCTTGTAATTCCATAACGGTTTATTCATTTACATCAAACATTTTAATTCAATTGATACCGAACGCATATATGAAACGTTGGATATGTAGAATCTAGGCCTATATAAACCTTTTGTCTGTCTTTAACCCTAGTGAAATATCAGAGGTTTTGGTCTATTACAAAAACATATATATGATTGAATATAAAGGTCTGAATGACATACCCCCGTTTTTAACACAATTATAGGAACTTGTCTGAACGTGTTATTTTAGTCAAGAAGATTTTAGCTGTGCCCATGTGTTTTAGTGTTCAAAAGTATAGTATGTTGCACATATTTACCTAATTATAAATCAAACAGGCCTATGTAGAATACTTCAGTTATTTCTGAAAATAATAATAATTTGAATTAAATGCACAATAACGGCTACACATGTTTTACTAGAGAACTCAGAGATAACTTCAGAGAGACAAAATGGTCGCTCACGTGCGTATCAATACCAAAACAAAATATTGCGTTGCTTTTGTAGTTGAACGTAAAATACACGCTTTGATAGAAGTCTGTAAGAGGCAAACTGTCAAAATTGCATACAGTAATTCATATAGATATTCTGAAAGCTGGGTAGAACTTATGTCCGGATTCTTATAGGTAAATGTAAATGTCCTAGGCAACCAATAACCCAGCACAGTCGAAACCTAATAAGACTACTTTGGTGATTGTTCGTTTGTGAAGTTATTGAGAATAAGATACAAAAATAACTTCTTTCAAACGGATATTTGCATTGATATTTTATTAGAAACGCTGAATGAGAAATGTAAATGTGGATCTATATACACAAGCGGGGTGTTTGGATGGCCTGCGTGACTTTAACCTGATTTTTTTGGAACTGAAATGGCAAATCTTTTTAAACCATTGAGCATTAGCTGCCGAAATGTTGATATTTTGACGTTAAAACAGAATGTTGACATTATTGGCTATTTTTCTCAAGAAGTATAATTCAGAAGCTTTATAGTGCTACTAGTGTCGAAAATGTACGATAAAGTATTGTTTTGAACTAACTTTGGCTTAGAATGAATGAATGGTCGTCCCGGTTATTTAAATTTTGTTTACTTTTCGAACACGTTTTCGGTTCGCACAGGCCACATACTGTATGGATTTTCCTCATTCCAACGCCAATCATTTAGTTTTTCGATAGCCTTCAAAGCCTCTTACTGTCGTGACGATCACAAATTATGAACAAAATGTGAATTTTGGCAGTTCATGCCACTTTAAGGTTCTGCACACGAGAGGGTTTGGTAAAGCTTGCGCAGGCTTTTGTTCCCAGATTGTTCAGTATTGATGTGAATTTGAAATATGACAAGTTGTGTGGACTCTGTTGCCTCTATGGCATGACTTAAAACAATGACGAAAAATGCTATACTCACAAGTTCTAGAAACTATCGAAATAAAATTAAAGGTAGGCCTAAATGCTCGTCGACTGGATTAAAAAAAATAGATATAAGTTGACATCGTACATATGTTCTTTTATTTAATTTATTTACTTTCTTTTTCTAAATTTGTTTAATTCACTACATATTATCTACCGCCTTCTTCCAATTATATTTCATATTCTTTTATTAATGGGATAGAACAAGTTCCACTGGAACTTTATTCCCGCCTTCTACACCTACTACAACTTCTGTACTACCACACTGATTTTATGGTGAATAAAAATCAATCAAATCAATCGAGCGGACAACTCCTGAGGATTCTGAGATGATAGTTTTGATGAAGAGCCTCCTCGATTTTGTAAGTCGTTGTGAACCACCATGTTCTCAATTAGCATGCATGATCGTATGTATTTAAATTCTTGAGTTCCAAAACATCCCGCATGCCAATATGCAGCATTTGTTCCTGTTAATATGAACTCTCATGAGATCCTAACTGTAAATTTGTGTCGCAACTGTGTTTCATAGGCCTATGTGTCAACATCAACGTTTTGTTGAAGAACATGGTATCATTTACACGGTTAGTCAGATAGAGAAAGTTGTTGTTGTTGAATATTATAATTGTTGCTTGCTTGTAAATATTTACCGAACGAAAATTGAATAATCGGGTTAAGGCTTAGTCTGCAATATATACAGGTGTAGGCCTATATATATATACGACAGCTACCAAACTTTACTTGTTCATGTTAACATATTATTACGGAATTAACAAAGATAGGTAATTCCTCAACGAAGACAAAATGTAATTCCGTAACACGTGGTATAGGTCAGTTTGGAATATACGAAGGTGATACCTGGAAGTGTTTGTTAGATAATGTTACAAAAGTTACAAAGCCTTAAAATAAAATCATTTATTCCACCATTTCTGTTATGGGGTCGTTGGATTTTCAAATGAATAACACTCGACGAAAAGTAAGGTTGATTTACTGTAATTCCGTAACTCAATATTTTTAGGTCACGTGACTTATACATTTGAGCACTAAAACGTTCCAATTTAAACTGCATGGATTTCCTTCGGGTCTGTTCCCTTATATGATGGGCGTCAGTCGATACCGTAATATAACAATTTTAGTTTCAAACAAACTTTCAGCCTGTGTCCAGGGCTGTCGTGTAATTCCGTAACGCTGGAATTGTTGACTTGTGGTCTCCTCTTCATTTGCTTCCCATGATCTGAAAACAATTTGGATTGCTAATTGAATTTCTCTCAATTTGTGTCCATACCACGAAACACTTCTGTTCAGCTAAACCACTTGTGAGTTTTAAAGGTCAAGGACGAACATAGAAACGCGTCTTTCCTTCTCCACTAAACCTGGCAACGCCGACATGTTATAATAACAAAAGACTAAACGACGAATGAAATCCGATCATTAAACAATCAATACGGAGAACCACGAATCGCAGCTATACAGTTGCCCTGCCCGGTGAAAATATGGTAACATATTTTAAATGTAGGCTATTGTTTGGACGCTCTGTATTTAGCTAGTTGTGTGGTGACGACCGGTCTGAACTGCAGAAACAGCAAGCCTTTTCAAGGCCAATATGGAAAGAACTGGTATGTCATTTTGTCCAACAAATGCAGTACCCCCATGGACGTATCCCACAAAACAACAGCCGGTCCATGTAAACTGTACTAAACATGTTTTGACGTTAAAGATAATTTGTTTTCATCTGTCAAATGTTGGCGCCGCCATGTTGAATGTGACGAGAATGGCGTAGGGACTATTTGCATTTCTAACATCTTTATTTCTATCTCAGAACAAACTTACTCAAAAATAAAAACTAGAGAAGAATACAATTATGGCTTCTTTGTTTTACTACTCGGTAATTTGTTCAAAATCGGACGGCCTTTTACAGCCAGTGATGGATGGCTGGTCAATATACACACGACAATCGAGATCTCGTGCCATTCTACGAGATCTTCAACACAGCACATCGCTCGAGACCCGTCACCCTACATTTTCGCGCGTAGTGAACTGTAAGAAACTGACTGAGAACTTATAATGTGTATGATATTTAATTCTCTGTTCTATACTGTTCCCAAACATGTAACCGTACAATAATAACCCGTGTCGCAAAGCCTTTAGGCAGAAATACTTGTTAAAGGCACACTTGCCGCGAAAATCCAGAATACTGTTTACATAAACAACTGTAGGCGGTTTTCTGTATTTTTCCCTGACAGTAGAAGTTAGGAACTTTCTATTCTTACCAAAAATAGAAAGTATGGACATCATTTAGTATTTTTCATTTGAAATTGAAAATTAGATTTATCAGGTACCCGCAATGTCAACAAACCCCAAACCTGAACATGCACACAAGCGCCCCCTAATGGTTGAGTCGTGTGAGTGATCTAACAGCACAGTATAATTTTACGTACTTTATCTGTGAAATACAGACTGGTGATTGGGTAAGAGAGACTTGAAAAACCTGCCGATAATTTTTGGAGTGTAAACCATAGATAAAAAGGCCTGGAATGAGGGTAATTCAACCACTAAGTTAACCGACACTGATTGTTGTTGTTGTAGTCAAGCTTCGATTCTTCGTTTGTTTTTCACCCCCATTTCTATATTCTAAATCTAATTGGACATGTTTTATGTGTTCTGTGTTTGATTTTAGGGGTTTTAGTTGTAGTAAGCTCATGTAAATTGGTTTTCTTAACAAATGTTTAACAGGCTACGCCGGCAAGGGAGGCTTTAAAAATCCAAAATATATTCGGCACTACATCAGCTCATAAATACATTCCCACACACACATCGTCAGTAATGTTTAACTTTTACTCATAAGATCGTATGACTCTCTGATGAAAGCAGACCGTTCAGGCGGAAGTGTAAATAGTATGCGTGCAAGCCACTTGCAAGTTACTTTCGTTTTCTTGTTTTCGAGTTTTCGCGTTCTCGCGGCGAGATTATAGTGGCACAAAAAACAGTGGCACAAAAAACAGTGGCACAAAAAGAGCGCTATTGGCTTATTTCTTGTTTTCGCATTCTCGCTGCAAGATTTTAATTTATTTCTTGTGTTTGCGTTCAAGAATCAAGAAAACAAGAAATGGCACAAATAAAGCACTTTTTGCTAATTATCGAGTTTTCGCATTCTCGTTGCGAGATTATATTTTTATCGTGCTTTCGCATTCTCGCGGGGAGATTATATTTTAGTCTCGTATTTTCTCGTGTTTTCGTTTTGCTTCGTATTTTCACATTTTCGACTTCAAATTCTCGCAGCGAGAACGCGAACTGGCACAAATCAGCCACCATACTAACACGGCAATGATCAACCTATCATCTCCAGCAAATTTAAAGGGTTTTTGATGATTCACTTTTTATAGCGAGGAATAACATTTTGAATTGGTCCTTATAAAAACTTTAAAATATAAGCCTTAAAAAAGAAATGGGCCTGCTGTGTAAATGACCTCACAAATTTCAAACGACTGGCCGAAAAGCTTGGATCCTGTAGAATTCAATTTAATATTGGAAAATAAAGGCAAATTGACTAAATCGACAATTTTCTTTAGGAATGTACGTTGTACGTTGTTAAAAGTCAAATTGATGCTAGAGCGAGGAAGTGGCTTACATCGCGATAGTTTTGTATTTGGGTTGCCCTCGGGCTTGAGCATTGTGGATCTGCTTATGGTGCGTTTCCACGGGTGTGCGTTGACGGATGCGATTTTCACCAAAGAATGGGAACTACAGAAATACGCTAGAGTGTTTCCACGGTCAATCCTATATTTTTTAACGCACGCGTTAACGGACGGAGAATGGAGCTTGTTCCATTTTGAACGCATTGGACGAGGGATTTCTCAAATAATGACGTCATTGAAAAGGTTTTCAGACCCCAATGAACGTTTGCTGTCCGATCGAAATCCACAGAAAACACTGAGTGGGTGTTTTTTACTCCTTTTTACTGACTTATGTTTGTGTTATAAATGGACTTTGTATGGAAAGGCTATGTAGATGTCCATTATTCACATCCTTGCCCAAAACCGAAAAAAAAAATGTTGTAATGGATATGACCTTGACTTTTAACCGTAACCTTATGACAGATCGCACTCTCGATCGCATGCGTTAACGCAAGTCCGTGGAAACACACCATTAGCCATGTATGCTGACGCAGCAAGTAGGAACATTAAAGTGGCATGAGCTGCCGAAATTCACACTTTTTTCATAATTTCTAATCGTCACGACAGTAAGAGGCTTTGAAGGCCATCGAAAAACTAAATGATTGGCGTTGAAATGAGGAAAATCCATATAGTATGTGCCCTGTACGAACCGAAAATGTGTTCGAAAAGTAGCAAAATTTAAATAACCGGGACGACCATTCATTCATTCTAAGTCAAAGTTAGTTCAAAACAATACTTTATCGTACATTTTTGAGACTAGAAGTACTAAAAAGCTTCTGAATTATACGTCTTGAGAAAAATAGCCGATAATTTCAACATTCTGTGTTTACGTCAAAATATCAACATTTTGGCAGCTCATGCCCCTTTAAGTATGCCACATACATTAGCCTTCCTCACGTTATATGATCTGTAAAACCTAATGTCAAAATTTAGATCCGGGTGGAAGGGAAGGGGGTGATCTTTTGGTCGGTTGGTACTTTTGTCGCCATATAACCGTAGCTGTTGAGTGCGACGTTAAGCCCCAATCAATCAATCAATCAATCAATATATTTGGGTTATTTGGATACTGGATTGAAACTAATGCAGGTCTACTGTGCATATTTTAAAGGGGCATGAGCTGCCAAAAGTTACACTTTTTGCATAATTTCTGATCGTCACGACAGTAAAAGGCTTTGAAGGCCATCTAAAAGCTAAATGATTGGCGTTGGAATGAGGAAAATCCATACAGTATGTGGCCTATACGAACCGAAAACGTGTTCGAAAAGTAAACAAAATTTAAATAACCGGGACGACCATTCATTCATTCTAAGCCTAAGTTAGTTCAAAACAACACTTTATGGTACATTTTCGAGACTAGAAGCACTTAAACGCTTCTGAATTATACGTCTTGAGAAAAATAACCAATAATTCCAACATTCTAATTTAACGTCAAAATATAAACATTTTGGCAGCTCATGCCACTTTAAGCTTTCAATCAATGCCTGATGAAAGATTTACACGTTTAAACATTACACATTTAACGACTTGTGTGCAAATTGTCAACTAGAAAGACAGAAACCAAAACAGCCGCACTTCATTCAAACTGCTTCCCAATTTGTAACGAGGTACTTTTCTGTAGAGCACGGCAAAATAAGACTTGTTTGAGTCATACTCACGGCTGTAGTCTGTCTGACATTTGCGAAGAGAGTGGATATCAGCGAGCTTAATATAAGTAAAACTGCTAAACGTAAACATGAGTAACATGATAAATGTCTAGATATGTTTAAAATTTGTATTAAAATGGTGGGCTAAAAGCAGAAAATCCGAACCCCTAGCCGATTGAACAAGAACCCTGAAACGTTAATTTTTTATTTCAACCTTTTTAGTTTTGGTTTACATTCTCAAATATATCAGCAGGCATTATTTTTCAGAATATCTTCTTAAGATAAGCCCACCCCCTCGTTTATATTTCCCGCGTTACTTTGAGTGATATCTACGTAGTTTGACACAATAAATGTGATTTTGATAGGTTTAGTAAAGATTATGCTAAAATCCAGGCGATGGCGTGAGGTTGAAAGGAGCCGTCTGTTCTATTTTTACTCTGGGGATCGATACAAATCTCGGTCAACCAAGCCAATGTTAAGCATTTGAAACTGAAAGTAAAAAAAACCCAGGAAAGTCCGTATTTCATCATACTTCATGATCTTTTATAATACCTAGTTTGTATCTTCTCATTCCTAGGTAAGGTTCGATTTATCCCCAACACAGGTAAGATTTTATCTTTAAATGCATTTTCTTACGATTGACTAGATTGCTCTAAATTGAATACGGTATTGGGGTAAGTTATATGGCATCTTGATAATTTATTGTGGCTATGAACATGTACGGACAGGTCGTTTAGCGAGGAAAGACTTTAACAGAATCTATGTATGAGCGTTGTCGTTAATTTTGTTTCTGAGCTTGTCAAATTAATTTATCCAAACATATTGGATCCAAAGCATTTGAATCGCAATGATCTTTACCCCATCTTTTCGATATCACTAAATTTTCCAGGGAAGTTAGCCCCTATCTGTATCCATCCCACCCCACCCCCATTTATATTTCCCAAGTAATTTTAAGTAATATCAACGTAGTTTAAGGCCTAATATGGATTTTTCTGATAGATGTAGTAAATATTACGCTTATAAATTGATGCGATGATATTGGGTTGAAAGGCAGTGCCTGTTCTATTTTTACCCTGTACTGGGGGTCTCGCAAGAAAATGATCGATACAAATTTATTTCAGCTAAGCCAAGGGACATAACTATATCGAAGGAAATGTTAATGATTTGAAACTCAAAGTAATGAAACAGGAAAGTCCGTATTTCATCATATTTCACAATCTTTTGTAATACTTCGTGTTTTCTCATTCCTGGGTTAGGTGTGATTTAACTCCAACACAGGTAAGATTTTATCTTTAAATGCATTTTCTTACGATTGACTAGATTGCTCTAAATTGAATACGGTATTGGGGTAAGTTATATGGCATCTTGATAATTTATTTTGGCTATGAACATGTACGGACAGGTAGTTTAGCGAGGAAAGACTTTAACAGGATCTATGTATGGGCGTTATCGTTTATTGTTTGAGCTTGTCATATTATTTTATCTAAACATATTGGATCCAAAGCATTTGAACCCCAATGATCTTTGCTCCATGTTTTCGATATCACTAAATTGTCCAGGGAAGTTAACCCATATCATATCCACCCCCCCCCCCCCACCCCCCTATTTTAATTTTCACACGTAACTTTAAGTGATATCAACGTAGTTTAACGCCTAATAGTGATGTTTCTGATAGGTGTAGTAAATATTACGCTGATAAATTCAGGTCAAGAAATTGGGGTGAAAGGCAGTGCCTGTTCTATTTTGACCTTGTACTGGGGATCTCGTAAGAAAATGATTGATACAAATATATTTCAGCTAAGCCAAGGGACATAACTATGGCGAAGGAAATATTAATGATTTGAAACTGAAAGTAATGAAACAGGAAAGTCCGTATTTCATCATATTTCACAATCTTTTATAATACTTCGTGTTTTCTCATTCCTGGGTAAGGTGCGATTTATCTCCAACACAGGTAAGAATTTATCTTTAAATGCATTTTCTTACGATTGACTAGATTGCAGCTCTAAATTGAATACGGTTTTGGGGTAAGTTATACGGCATCTTGATAATTTATTGTGGCTATGAACATGTACGGACAGGTAGTTTAGCGAGGAAAGACTTTAACAGGATCTATGTATGGGCGTTATCGTTTATTGTTTGGGCTTGTCATATTATTTTATCTAAACATATTGGATCCAAAGCATTTGAACGGCAATGATCCTTTCCCCATCTTTTAGATATCACTAAATTGTCCAGGGAAGTTAACCCCTATCTATATCCCCCCGCCCCCCAGTTTATATTTCCCACGTAACTTTAAGTGATATCAACGTAGTTTAACACCAAAGATTGATTTTTTCTGATAGGTGTAGTAAATATTACGCTTAAATTCAGGCGATGACATTGGGGTGAAAGGCAGTGCCTGTTCTATTTTGACCTTGTACTGGGGATCTCGTAAGAAAATGATCGATACAAATTTATTTCAGCTAAGCCAAGGGACATCACTCTGGAGAAGGGAAGATTGGAAACTGAAAGTAAAGAAGAAAAAAAGGATTCGGTTACTGAAGAGTAGTGGTGTTTGATCTGTACCTCTTTTCCACACAGCGTAAAATTTAAGTTAACCTAACGGAGACGCAATGTCAAAACCCAACAAACACCAACATAGAAAGAAATTTTAATAATTTGGACAACAAAAGAGGAAGATATCAAGGGGGATTCAGTGAAGAACAGAAGACTGCGAGTGTGACCCCAGAGGACCCAACCATGTCGGACAGAGCTGTTGACCCACGACAGGACGAGACGACGCGCTCCAACCTAATAATCCTCGATGCCCTCCACGAATTGGAAACAAATCTGCGAGGAGAAATTTCTTCGTCCCGACAGGAAATAGTTGAGAGAGTCTTGGACCTGCAGAATGAAATAGCCGAAATTAAGACAGAACAACAACAGCTTCACCAAAGATTGAGGGATTCAGAAGAAAATCAAAAAGTGTGTGACGCCATCCTGAACTTAGAAAGGTAGGCTACTCCCGAAATTGTAATGCTTTTTTCTTTGGTTTCATTGAAGAGGTAGGCGAAAACTGTAAAATTAATATCCAAAAGTTCATAAGAGAAACTCTCAAAGTAACAGATAACATTAAAGTGGCATGAGCTGCCAAAATTCAGACTTTTTCACAATTTCTGATCGTCACGACAGTAAGAGGCTTTGAAGGCCATCGAAAAACTAAATGATTGGCGTTGGAATGAGAAAAATCCATACAGTATGTGGCCTGTACAAACCGAAAACGTGTTCGAAAAGTAAACAAAATTTAAATAACCGGGACGACCATTCATTCTAAGCCAAAGTTGGTTCAAAACAATACTTTATCGTTCATTCTCGAGACTAGAAGCACTATAAAGCTTCTGAAAAATAGCCAATAATTTCAACATTCTGTTTTAACGTCAAAACATCAATATTCTGGCAGCTCATGCCACTTTAAAATAGAAATAGCCCATCGTCTTGGTCCTTAATTAGAAACTTTAAGCCTAGCGCACACGAGAGGCGCCGGCTGAGCTACAAGGCACGCGTGGCCCAGGGAGCAAGTACAGATTTCAGCGCAGACGATGAACTCTCGGCTGAGGCAAGTTCCTGGGTCCACTTGCACATAGCGCTCACTCTTAGCATATCTCTACAACATGGAGTGTTTACGAGCCCTCTTAAGTCACATGTTGTAGACATACGCTAAGAGTATTCTTAGTTAAGAGGGCTTTGTGCAAGTGGGCCCTGGGCCACCAGGTCACCCAAGTTCACATAAATTTCACTACCTGTGTTACGTAATATTCTACGTGGTCACATGATTGAATAGACATAGGGGCCTACCAGTTTGGACTATCCCTCCTCTCGGCTCAGCTGGCAGCTTACGTTGTGGCCACACGGTGAGATTCTTGCCACGAGAGGCAGAACATATCAAACATGCTAGATACTTTTCTCACCGCCTCGAGAGGGGAAAATCTCACCAAAATGTACGCGCACACAGCTTAGCTCTCAGTCATGCGTGGCCGACAGCTCAGACGGCGCCTCTCGTGTGCGCAAGGCTTTAATGCCGAGAAAGCAAGATCCATCATTGTTAAGTTCATCTACCGCGAGGAGAAGTCAAGAATCCTTACCACAGCACTTACTGTCCTACGAAAGGCGGTCCAGTATGTCCCCGAGGACCTACCTAAAGAGGACCTGGAGATCAAAAACGTCGCCTGGCACCAGTTATGAAACAAGCATGGGAGAGAGGACATAAAGTGGTGTTTCGAGATGGTAAACTTTTCATCAACGGCAAAGAATTCTTTGAGTGAACGACCATCCTGAAAAATGTCTGATAATTTATTTATCACACGTCAGAATTATCGAACTACCAATACCATTCCTAATTTAGTATATTATCAATATCATTTAGCCTAGGAGTAGGCCTAGCATTATATAGATTTTTTGAATTTTTTGTATCTATTGAATTTTTTTAATTTTATTTAATTGTTTTTTTATTTGCAATTTGGTTACTAATAATCAACTGTCAATGAAATATTAGTAACGTTCCTACTACAGTCTATACTAAACTTTACAGGATGTAACAATTCGATTTCGTTTGGTTTACTGACCTATTTAAATTGATAGAATGTATACGGTGAGGTCAAGGGCACCGAGTTCAACCCCTGGCATATTACCGATATTTGGGTTGCGATACAATAATGACGATTATTTCACTTATATGGCGGCGTTGCCAGTTTTATTGTGGGAGGAAACTGGGCTGCCAAATACTAGCAGCAAACACAGTTGCATTGTCCGTGGATGAACTCTCCAAGCACAGAATTTATGTGATAAAGCCACCATCTTAAATCATATCAAGAATTGATTTCATGATATCTTAAATTAAAAAAATACCTCAAAATAAGTTCCTAGGAACTTAAAAAGACTGCCTTTTGAAGGGCGCCGCCATCCTAAATCATATTAAGAATTATATTTATGATATCAAGAGTTCTATTTATGATATCAGGAATTCTATTTATGGTATCAGAAATAGAATTCTTGATATCATTAAATCAATTTGTAATATCATAAATACCCAGCTTTTTAAGATATCTTAAAATGATTTCAAGATATCATAAATAGAATTATTGATATCATAAAATCAATTTGTGATAGGCCCCTATCATAAATTATTTAATGACATCACGAATTCTTGAATAAAGAGTAAAACGGCTTGCCATAAGTACGTATGTTATAGGTCAAATTGATGTCGGGTTATGCTAGAGCGAGAAAGTGGCTTACATCGCGATAGTTTTGTATTTGGGTTATTTGAATATTGGATTGAAACCAATGCAAGTATACTGTACATACTTTAAGCTTTCAGTCAATGTGAATTTTGAAAATACCACATTTTTTTCTGAGAATATGTAAGCCTAAAAATGTCCACATGGCGGTACCCACGTTGAATTGTTTGTTGCGTGAAACTTTTTCCTGCAACAATTCAGAAAAGGTGTTTAATATATATAGGATCTCATACCCAGCCGTTAAACACTGGTTTTTCTTTTCTTCCAAGCTTGAAAATGTGCTGGTAACGTTTTGATCACTAGGGTGGTAACTGATGTCCCAACACAAGCTTTTTGAGAAGTAGACTGTTAATACTGGCTTTATGACACATATTTTGTGACTATTCCAATAAAAAGCAAATAGTGGAATAACTGATCGTGCAAAGGGCTAGATATTGTTATATGCCCTCCATTTATCCTAAATCCTCACATATAAAGAATTGTTTTTTTTTAAAGAGTGTTTTCCCCTCAAAGCCAAGCTGTGTCGCAGCCTCAGAGACCCCCTTCAGAATCCTCTATACCATCACAACAACCTTACCAGAAACGAGAGAAGAATGTGCTGAAGCGTGTTGATCCAAACACTGGGAAGAATATTCTGGAAGATGTGGTTGAAGGAACTGCTACACGACAAACTCCGCCTCAATCTGGATCATCTAATGCCAGAACTACGCCAGTCAGCTCAGCCGTAAGTCATCTTCAACATCTGCGTTCAAATCCCTCTCGGGTCAAACATTTCTTTGTCTGTTTTAACGTAATCATTTTATATTAACAGGCTTCCAAGTACCCACTTAAACTTCTTGGCTCCAGAAGTTCTTTCGTTTTAATATAATCTCCCCAATTCTTTTAGAGTATATATACCTTATAGGTAGATGATGGGTCCACATATTTTGTGTGTGTTGTCAAAAGCTTTTTTTATCAGAAATGTGTACCTGCTGTTTAATATAAATATACATATATATCAATGCTTTTTTTAGTGCACTTGGTTTAGAGTAATACTTGAAGCCAATTAATTCATACATTCTGAGACTGTTTTCTTGGATAGTTTAATGTGTACTATAATAACAAAAAAAAAGACAATTTTCACAGCTTTATTACCCATCTGGTATTATCAGAGTTTAAATAGAGATAAGGGGACAATGACATCCACTGAAGTGGACACACAAGGTTTGTATATTTACACACCATCATATCAGTGGTCAGCCTGAAGATTGTTTGCTTTGTACTAAAGCTATTGCAGTCCAATAGAACAGTGTCCAAGTCAAAACTGTTAAAATTCAAGAATTTTAAGCTATTGCATTGATTGCTCCTTCCCAATTATGGAACATATCAGCAATGTCAAAACAGCCACAATATTTCAGTTTTTGGAATTAAAATGTGACTGAATTTACCTGAACAGATAACATATGTGTACTATAAGGTACTGGTATTTAGTTGCAGCTTCACCAAATTCAGAAAAGAAAAACTTCTAATGTGAACAAGAAATTTCAATTGATGAAATTAAAAACAAATGTTATATTAAATGTAAAGTTGTTAATCGTAGCGGTTCGACTTTGCCACGGCGGGCATATTTTGAGTTTACTAAAACTCTAGTTAAAACTTCCTACAATTGTTCAATACAGCAAGTACAAGAAGCCTATTTAAAACCAAATGCGTTTTTCAGGAGTTATGCCCCTTGCATTACGCTGCTGTCAAAAGCCTTGTAAATGCAATTTCACAAAAAGTCTTTTGCTCACAACTTTGAGGCTTCACACATTTATTCAATAGATTGATTATGCAATTTCTTGAAGCGTCAGCGCTCGGACCCTTTTCCAGAGTTATTCCCCTTAAATTACCGCTGCTAAATTGATTGTCAGGTTTTAAGAGTTATGCCCCTTACATAACCGTCAGCCAAAAACATCCTTGTAAATGTGATATATGTATGTGGAGTAGTTTTTCACTCACAACAAATTACCTGGAAAATAAATATATCTTCGGTTTCTTTGGCCCAGACCCGAGGGGTCCTGATGGCGACAGCCACTTATTTAATTTTAATTTGAACACAGTTAGAAGCTTGTCTTCGCGGTTATTTTGGTCAAGAGGATTTTCCTTGTACCTCTGTGTTTTACTTTTTAGCGCTCATAAATATTAGAACTATGCAAATAAAATATAAAGCAGCATCATTGGTAGGTGATGTGTCAAAGACTAAAATTAACCAAGCGCTAGTCTTTTTAGGTGACTGAAAGATTCTACCAGCCGAAATTGTCTTCAAAGCACGTCTTTTATATTGAATATGAAGATAAGTGTGCTACCATGAATTTACCGTTGCGGGCGTATTATGAGTTTCTATAAATCTAGAAGTTCTATGGTGCAATGCGATAGATGCGGGTCTCGGTGACTCTTGCGTGATCTATAATGTAGAGTAAGCACACTAGGGGTCGCCCCTGTCTTCGTCAATATAACTTCAGCTGTGTTTTGACATTTCTCTGTGCTATTCTTTACTGTGTTTCTCATGATGGCTAATGCAGACGTTGCTACCTGTACTCCTAACCCTGTTAGTGGAATCAAAGCTCCACTTCCATTAAACTTGGAAAACAATGTTACAGAAAAATGGAAACTTTTCAAACAAAAGTGGCGTAATTTCTCAATTATTACTCAACTCAATGATCAACAAAACGACTATCAAGTTGCTCTCTTACTGCACACTATTGTTGACAATGCTCTCAAAGTATATAATGGCTTCAATTTTGACACTCACGAAGATCACTCCCTGGACAAATTTGACTCTTTTGCTATCTGGGAAACCAGCTCTACGAACACTGGTTAAAACATGCGATTAATGTGAAAATTGTGTAGGCTCTCTGATTCGTATTATTAGTGATTAGTACTAGGCATTAATGATCATTCAACACAAACTACTCTCTTCAAAGACAACTCTGGACAAGTGTATCGACATTTGTAAGGCAGCTGAAAATGCCACATCTCATGGCCGAGCCCTGCGTCAGGAAACTGTTAATAAAATTGATACTCCTAGGTCTACTTACAAGAAGAAATTCAAACAAGACAACTACAAACCGCGTGAACGTGAATGCAAGTTCTGTGGTTTATCTCATGTCATGCAGAAAGAATTGGGGGGGGGGGGGGGGGGGACACTGTCCTTGTTGTAAACAAGAAAATAAATTTGCCAACAAATGCCCAAACAAAAAATAAAAATCCCCCAAAACAGCGCTCGTCCAGAAAGAAGTCTGTACACCAAGTCAAAGACCAATCTCCATCAACCTCTAACGACGAATGGCTAAATACAGTGTCTATAAGCTCTGTCACAGATTCTAAAGATATTAATTGTCATATGCTGGTGAATGGGAAAGACATAGTTCTTCAAATTGACTGCCAGTATTATTCCATCTTTCTGTGTTGATATCTCTGATATTATCTCCCTTTCCTCTAGAAAGCTCAGAGTTATATCCCCTTGGTATCTGTCGAACACGTGTGAGAAATCCCAAGAACAATAAAAAGTATTCTGTAGAGTTTGTCATTGTAAATGAAAACCCCACACCTCTTATTGGTCTTAGTGTAGCCAAACAAATGAAACATATCTATCAATGAAGAAACCGTTGATCGGGTAACGGATATCTCTCGCCATTTCTCATCCCAAAGTGTTCAATAACTCTATCGGAACTTTTCCTGGCTCTCATCATCTCAAAGTGGACGACAAAGTTACTTCTGTCGTTATGCCAAGTCGCCGTGTCCCGGTGGCTATATCAGACCTAAATGGCCTGAAGACAAGCATTCTCTCTCTGATCAAGTTACCCCATACTTCACTTACCGTGACGAACTTACAGTACAGGATGGAATCATCCTACGAGGTGAAAGAATTGTAATCCTTCAGTCTCAACGATTGGTCATAAAGAACAGACTATATGTTGGTCACATGGGCATTAACTCATGCTTGAGAAGAGCCTGTAACATAAGCCGTATTCGACTGGTCGTTTTCGAGCAGCTCATTCTTCTCAAACTACACAATTTCTATTCGACAGGTCGCTTGATTTGCACAAACTCCTCGCGCGTGCACGCTCGAAGTGCTCGCTGATTTCGTAAGAGCAGAGAGAGGGGAGCTGGTCACGTGGCAAAATATTAGTACTTTCATGACTCCAATTATATAATTCTTGATGTGGTTTGACTATTTTTAAGCATTCCTGTATTCCGAAACTAAAATTACATAAAATTTAACTCTGGCACCCTTAATCTCAACGAATAAATGTTATTTATTTTCTATGAAAATAGGCCAATCACGCTTCGGAAGTCTACTTAGCTGAATTTACCCAAATCGATTTGTTATAGGTCTGAAAAAATATTTGCAGTTTTCCTAGATTATTGACGGAAATATTTAATTTTGAAATGCAAATATTTATTTTCTCAAGTCCGTGTTCGCCCTCCACGCACCCAAGCCTACCAGTTGATCGTCACTTGATGAATATTTTATGTTGCTAGGTGGGCGATTTATGTTGCCAAGCAAATGACCCAAACGTTCCTCAATTTACTCAAATTCGTTCGACTGGTACTTCCCCTAGCAGTTAGTTTGAGCTGCTGCGCAGGTGGGCGGAGCTTAAATTTACTCCTCAGAAAACGACCAGTCGAATACGCCTATAGTATTCTGGCCTGACATGTCACAAGAAATACCTCAGTTCATGGAGACATGAAACACGTGTGCTTCCTACTGTGACAAACAAGCACCGGAATCTCTCATCCTTGATGACATCCCATCTCGATGTTGGTGAAAAGTCGGAATAGATATATTCACCATTTCTGGCAAAATCTACACAGTAATTGTAGAATACTATAGTAAATTCTTTGAGACAGACTTTCTTCCAGAAACAACTTCATAAAACGTCACTTTGCCAGATACGGCATCCCTGACACCATAGTGAGAGACTGTGGTCCCAGTTTTCAACTGGCGAGCACCAATGGGTCGCGGGTTCGAATCCCACTCAGTCCAAAAATTGGAAAATTTTCTGACTGGGTTTTCACTCGAACGACCTATGTGGGATGGTTGCCAGTTACCAACGGAAAGTCGTGGGTTTCCTCCGGGCATAGAGCCCGGTTTCCTCCCACAATAAAACTGACAACGCCGCCATATAAGTGAAATAATCTTGAGTGCGGCGTAAAACACCAAACAATCAATCAATCTAGTAAATTAAACAATTATTTACATTCAGTGACAGGCATGAATCCCAGGGTGACGAGTAAAAAAAGAATTACAACAGCGAAAAAGACATTTGAACCCTTGAATATTTATGGCAACCCATACGGTAGAGATACATTGCAATGCCAGGACAGTTATGTAAAAACGTTTGCTACGCGCTTTCATATAACCAACTCAAAACAGACGATGGTACATATAAATTTACTTGCCTACAGTTGTTCATTGAATTGTGTACTGAAAATATGTATGAATGAGTGTATGTATTGGCCCGTTAATACGACTTACTCTTGGTTACCCTTGAAATAAATAAAATAAATAAATGTGCTAAAACATTGAATATAATTTTGATTTTGTTGTAGCAAAGTATGCAGAATACAGAGTATGCGAATATGTTACAGTGAATAAGTATTAACCAATCCAACAATCAGACATATGCCAGTCCTCTTTCAATATAATTCTATTTAATAAAATGTGCACCTTGATATAATTTTGGTGAAGTCATTGTAAAACTGATTTCACCACCAAACCAACAAAAAAAATGAAAATTGTTTAACCAAGCCATGGTATCTGGTGCATGACCAGGTTTTTATATTCAAATCTTTTTCAGCTTTAACAAGGCTTTGTTCAGTTGGGTCAGTCTGCAGTATTTATTTCTGTCTTATTTTGTTCAGTGTTCTAAACCAGTTTTGTTAATTCTTCTACATGAAAACTACAGTGTCAAAGGTCTTGGCCAAGCAGGGTTTATGGACATACATCATACAAGAGCTGAGTACCCATCCTTTTGTGGGGAAATTTGTTCTGATGATGTCTGATTCAATCACACTTGCATTTTCCAAACATCCTGTGACATTGAAATTGGGTCACCACAGTTACTCATTGAGGATTTGTTCCCAAGGGTCGTTTTTCTAGCCTGTGTAGTTATGATTATTTATTTGTTTCAGATGCCTCCCAAAGTACCTAGCCCTAGTCAGTACCAAAGATCCTCTGTAACACCGCCAAACAGTCAAATGATGAACACTCCACCCCAAAACATAGCCCATGTCCAACCCCCGGGAGGACCAGCTCAGTTTGTAGTACATACCGGCCCTCCAGTAATACCACAAGGATATAAGGCACCTGCGCAACAACAACCACATATACAAATGTCACAGCATCCTCAAGCCCATTCTCTAGACTATATAAGCGTTCATTCTCTAGACTATATAAGCGTTCATTCTCAAGACATGATAAGCGTTCATTCTCAAGACAAGATCAGCGTTCTCTAGACTAGAAGCAATAAAAACCATCTGAATTGTACATCTTTTGAAAGCTAAAGAAGGATATCAACATTCTTCGACTCATGTCTGTTTAACCACCTTCCTACAAATCTGATTTTTCCTTAACTAGCATATATATTCGATTCCTTCGAGAGGACAAACTCCCCCATACCGTAAGTAATTGTTTGAGTTTACATTCATTGATTTCTTTTTAATGTGTTGGGGTCTGACTCCATAGGACCTCACTGCTAGGCCCCATGACTAGAGAGTGCATGCTCTCTGAGACGACGTCTTCAAATATATCCCTGTCCTCTACTGAAAATCTTCTGTCCTAATTTGACGTTGCTGGTATGGAACTAAGTATTATTGCAATTTTCCCACTTGCTAAATGCTAACGTTTTCTGAGTATGGAACTAAGTATTATTGCAATTTTCCCACTTGCTAATTGACCGATTGCTTGATGACGTCGCTTGGAATTTACGCGCAAAGCATTTTGGGGGATTGAGGGATGTTAACATAATTTTACAATATGGCGGAAGAAATAATACTGTATAGAGAAGATGTAAAAGCTGTAAAGTTACCAGAAAAATGTGTGGATAAAAACAGGTTATGTCATCAATGTTTTCCAAAAAAGTACCAATAAACAAAATGGCGAACTGAGGTACATTTTACCCAGAAAGCTTTGCAATGTGACGTCATCAGGCTCGGCGGTAATTATAATGCTTTTCTGTTTACAGGGGAGGATCTCCAATCCACAAATTATCAACAGAACTACATACAGGTATTTCAGGTTTATTTTATCACAATTTAGTTTGTGTTCAAATTTTTTAAATAATTGTGATTGGTGATACAGGAGCAAGCCATGAAATGTATGATTTGGGGCCCTAGTTGGCTCAGTCGCTTAAACTTAAAGTGATAGTCCCTCTGTCCGACACGAGCCTAACATCGATGTGGGGCGGGTTCAAGTCCCACTCGAAAAATTTCCGAGTGGATTACTCAATCGCAGTATGTGAACGAGTTGCCAGGTACTCGCTAAGGTCTGGGGTTTCCTCTGGCAGAAAGCCCAGTTTCTTCCCCCCACTAAACCTGGCAAAGCGGCCATATAAGTGAAATCTTTAGTAGGGTTTCAATCCATCGATCATATATGATGTGTAATGTAGAAAAAATTATTTGTATGAAACCACATGACAATGCACCATTGAATTTTGTTCTTCAAACTGATCGGTCAAAGTCTCGCAACAAAAGCTGCTGCCAAAATACATTTTGATGAGTGCTATAAAGAAATCTTGTAATTCCTGGTCATTGTCGTGGGAATGTGAATCAGTTTCACAATTTTTAAACTCCAGACTAGACTAACTCATCCTCCAACCTAATTGCAACAACCTCAAAGGAAAACATTTCTTAGATTTAAGTCTCTTTTCCATATATTTTGTTCCTGTTCCGCCATAAAGTGCCATTGTAAATGGTCTTTGGCCATCGTGGCCAAATATTGAATCACGTTCGTGTGAAAAAAGAAAATTGCAAAAATTAAAAGTTGCAAAATGTTAAGAAGACCATGCTATAGGACTACCTCTACATGTCTTTTATTGGAGAGGGGATGTTTTCTTTTTGTTTTCAGCCCACATTTCTCCATGGGCCCATTCAGCCAAACTTGCCTCATGATATAAACAAGCTGGCTATGCAGCAGCAGGCACAACGTTTACCACCAGCCGGTAGTGGCCAGTCGCAAATCATGTATTCACAACCTCGGCCTCAAAACCCAGTGAGTTGCAACTAGTTTTTTTTCTTATAGATAACAAGGTATCAGAGCACATAGGGGACCGTCGGTGCTCCAGTGGGTTAGAGTGAATGTCCCTCAGTCCCACACTGACCTTCCATCGATGCGGCATGGGTTCAAATCACATCAAATAAAAATTGAAAAATCTCTTAGTGGATTTTTGACGCGGTCGCCGTATGTGGAAGAGTTGTCAGGTACTGGCTGAAGGTCGAGGGTTTCCTCCGGGCAATGAGCCCCGTTTCCTACCCCACATAGCCTGACAAGGTGCCATATAAGAGAAATAATCTTAAGTGCGACTTAAAACATCAATCAATCAATCCAAGTACATATATTTTAGTTCAGTCTATTTTCTAACACAATTAGAAACTTGTCTCCATGGTTATTTTGGACAAAAAGACTTTCCCTGTGCGCTTGTGTTTTAGTGTTCATAATTATATTTTAGGTCTGATTGATATTTTACAAAGCTGCTACCTCGTGAATCTGTACAAATGTTAGATATGTTTCTGTTTACCTTGGTGATTTTGATATGCCCCACAGTAAATTCACAGTAGTAGGGACATGTTAAGTTGGCAAAGGAAGATGGGCTCTACCTTTGTAAAACCTCTTGCCAGGGGGCCCTTTCACGAAGCCGTTGCAAAGTGCGGTCAATTGCAGTTAGGGGGACGTCAGTCTTGGTTCGCAATGCAACTGCTATGTGAAACGAGCCCCTGTTCCACAAAGAGGCATAGTGTAAGTGTTTACACAACTCTAGGGGTTGAAATAACACCTGTCTATCTGTTGCTGACGTACAAGCGACAACTAAGTGACCGGTCATGCTGGATTATTTTTAAATAACTGTTAACAGAAGCATATTGAGAGGAGAGACGGAACTAAATAGCAACAAGTTCATAAAACTTCCATTTACAACAACAACAACAACATTCTTGCTCACTTCCACGTTCTGTCATTTACAGTCTTGTGACAACAGAAAAAAGACTAGATAATTCAGGGCAATGAATTTAAAATGTCTATCTCCAGTTTGGCAACTTTGTTTGGATTTTTTTTTATAAATTTTAATATTTTCACAGCTATAAAAACAGAATAATTTAAGTTTTCTTTTTTAGATTAAATATACTTTTCCCAATGTAAAATTTTGAAATACACATTGCCCTCAAATCTTAGTTTTTACTAATTTTATTTCGAGGATATATAATCCGATGTGAAATCTGCAAAAGTTGCCTGCAAACACACCACTCTAGTAAATTAAAAAAAATATTTACATTCAGTTAAAGGCATGAATCCCAGGGTGACGAGTAAAAAAAGAATTACCGCTGCGAAAAAGACATTTGAACCCTTGAATATTTATGGCAACCCATACGGTAGAGATACATTGCAATGCCAGGACATCGCGCTTTCATATAACCAACTCAAAACAGGCCTGAACGATGGTACATCCTTGCCTACAGTTGTTTATTGAATTGTATATACTGAAAATATGTATGAATGAGTGTATGTATTGGCCCGTTAATAGGACTTGCTCTTGGTTACTCTTGAAATAGATAAAATAAACGTGTTAAAACATTGAATAATCATATTATTTTGATTTTGTTGTAGCAAAGTATGCAGAATACATTTTATGGCCAGCCCCAGGGTAATATGCGAGCAGTGTTTTTTCCTCAAAGCCAAGCTATGCCGCAGCCTCAGAGACCCCCTTCAGCATCCTCTATACCATCACAACAACCTTACCAGAAACGGGAGAAGAATGTGATGAAGATTGTTGATCCAAACACTGGGAACAATATGCTGGAAGATGTGGTTGGAGGAAATGCGACACGACAAACTCCGCCTCAATCTGGATCATCTAATGCCAGAACTACGCCAGTCAGCTCAGCCGTAAGTCATCTTCAACATCTGCGTTCAAATAATACTGAATACTGTGTACATGTGTTCCTTTAACATGCTTATTTGTCAGACAACACCAGCTCAGTAACTGGTGTTTAGGCTCTGTGAAATCATTTTAAATGTTCAAGTTTTCTAAAAAGATTTACGTTGCACGCAAGTTTTAACCCTCGGGCAAAATTTGCCCTAAGGGTATTGTCGTTGCCTCTGTCGTCCGTCTATCCGTCGGTCAACTGAACCTTGTGAACACATTATCTAAAAAAATCTTTCACTTACAGCTCTGAAATTTGTTTTTTTTCAAAATCAAGGCGCTCGGATGTTTTTTCAAGCGTTCTGACCCTTACATTACCGCTGCTGTAAAAAGCCTTGTAAACGCATTATCTCAACAAGTCTTTCACTCACATTTTAAAAACGTCCTTCATTTGTTCAATACAGCAAGTACAAAAAGCCTATTTAAAATCCACGCGCTCCGATGAGTTTTTCAGGAGTTATGCCCCTTACATTACCGCTGCTGTAAAAATCCTTGTAAACACATTATCTCAACAAGTTTTTAAATCACAGCTTTAAAATTTCACACAGTTGTTCAATCCGGCAAGCAGAGGTAGCCTATTGAAAATTGTCTTATTGGATGTTTTTTTAAAAGAGTTTTACCCCTTACATAACCGTCAGCCAAAAACGTCCTTGTAAATGTGATACATATATCTGGAGAAATTTTTCACTCACAACAAATTGTTTGGAAAAGAAATATATCTTCGGTTTCTTTGGCCCAAACCCAAGGGGCCCTGATGTCGACTGCCTACTTTTTATGATATTGTTCGAATTGTATGGAATTGACGTCATTTCGCTGTTGCAGTCGGTGTGACACGCCTCTTTTGCATTGCGCCATAGACGAAATGAACACGATTCCGACGTCAGATTGATCAAAAAACTCAGTTTAGCGTCATTTTGCCATACAGCGAGCGTCAGGCCTTAAGTCGAAAGGGTCTATTCCAATGTAGAAAAGATTTACGTTGCACGCAAGTCCAATGTAGAAAAGCTTTACGTTGCACGCAAGTCCAATGTAGAAAAGCTTTACGTTGCACGCAAGTCCAATGTAGAAAAGATTTACGTTGCACGCAAGTCCAATGTAGAAAAGCTTTACGTTGCACGCAAGTCCAATGTAGAAAAGATTTACGTTGCACGCAAGTCCAATGTAGAAAAGATTTACGTTGCACGCAAGTCCAATGTAGAAAAGATTTACGTTGCATGCAAGTCCAGTGTAGAACAGATTTACGTTGCGTGCAAAACCAATGTAGAAAAGATTTACGTTGCATGCAAATCCAATGTAGAAAAGATTTACGTTGCAGGCAAGTCCAATGTAGAAAAGATTTACGTTGCACGCAAGTCCAATGTAGAAAAGATTTACGTTGCGTGCAAATCCAATGTAGAAAAGATTTACGTTGCATGCAAGTCCAATGTAGAAAAGATTTACGTTGCGTGCAAATCCAATGTAGAAAAGATTTACGTTGCATGCAAGTCCAATGTAGAAAAGATTTACGTTGCATGCAAGTCCAATGTAGAAAAGATTTACGTTGCGTGCAAATCCAATGTAGAAAAGATTTACGTTGCAGGCAAGTCCAATGTAGAAAAGCTTTACGTTGCACGCAAGTCCAATGTAGAAAAGATTTACGTTGCATGCAAGTCTAATGTAGAAAAGATTTACGTTGCACGCAAGTCCAATGTAGAAAAGATTTACATTGCATGCAAGTCCAATGTAGAAAAGATTAACTCTGCATGCAAGTCTAATGTAAAAAAGATTTACGTTGCATGCAAGTCCAACGTAGAAAATATTAATGCTGCACGCAAGTTCACTGTGGAAAAGATGTACGTTGCATGCAAGTCCAATGTAGAAAATATTAATGCTGCACGCAAGTCCAATGTGGAAAAGATGTACGTTGCACGCAAGTCCATTGTCGAAAATATTTACGTTGCATGCAAGTCCAATGTAATGAATGCCTCCAACATCACTCCAGTGTGACATTAAGCCCCAATCAAACATTTAAACTCATGTTTTTATACTAGATTCATTTGGGTATGCTCTTTTTATTGAGCGTTTGTTGGCAGATGGTCTCTTATTCGGACCCAAGTCTTCACATCCTATTCAGCTAAAAGAAAAAAATACTCCGAGTAGGTTTACATTCAACTGCTTATTTGGAAACGTTGTCAGGTACTCTATAAAGGCTATGGCTTTCCTCCTGGCAATAGGTCCAGTTTGCTCCCCCAAGTAAGCCAGACAATATATCATCAATGTTTGTCTTTTTTACATTTGCATTTGTTAGACAACACCATGGGGAAAAGCTTTATTCTGCACACAGGTATAGTGTAGGAAACAATTACGCTGCATGCAACTCCAATGCAAGACTTAGCTACCGTTGAAATGAATGCCTTCAATATTACAAAAAGTTACGTCCGATGTAAATGTTTTTAGAGATATCTCCCTGTTCAGAAACATAGGGTGTTTTGACTGTAATGTGTCATTTTCTTTGTACATTTGTTTGACAAATCCAGTTCAGTAACTTGTGGTGTTTGAGCTCAATGTAATTATTGTACATATCTATTTGTTAGACGACCCCAGCTCAGGGCAGTGAAGTGGGAGCTCAGTTTGCAGCTCGAGTAGCAGCATGTCTGAATACCGCAGCCCCCCGCTATCCACGGCAAAGCCCTAACAATCAACCGATGCCCACTCAGATGCGCATGCAAATGGCACCACAACATGTCCAGTTCACCCGTAAACCAGAGGGGCCTGTTGAAGGAATGACCACAGTGCAGGTAACAAAATGAATAATCTTGACTGCAACAAAATTGATAGACTGGTATAAACAACAAAACATGGAAATATTTTATTCGTTTTTTTAATAACACTGTATTCAATATGTAATGGAAAGAACATTGAGAGAGTGTTCAGAATTACCAGTTAACTAGTTCAGTATTTGGTTTAAAACTTATTACCGGTGACATTTGTAGTGGATCATATTCCCATAGATTATACCTACAAACAGAGACTCAAAAATAAGTTTCATTTTACATGTATTCAGTTTGTATTCGATATGGAGCTGTCAACAGGCCATGTGTAATGTTAACAATCACAATTTTCAGAGTGAAGCACATGTAGCTGCATTTTGATGCATGACTGGGGATGCTGTGGCGCTGTGTTTTTGGAGTAAAAAATTGCCAAGTGGTTAACCGTTTTGGCGATATCCTAACAACAAGCAATAACTAATGAAATTATCTAAATTAACTAACGGAAAAACGGACAGACATACGAATTGGGGGGATAATTCTCATATTCCCCCAAGATATACCTACCTGTACAAACACTTGCCTTATGACCCTGGGAGAAAGAGCAACGTGCATTTTACACAATAAGATTGAAAAATCTTGTCCCTAATGTTCTATATACTATCCTATCTTAATGCCCTGTACTGGATGTCTATTTGTACGTAGGGCGCGTGCGCAGTCTTTCCTTTTCAACTTCCTCTTTTCAACTCTGTAGAAGACTGATCAACAGCTTTAATATACTTTTTTACTAAATTCTTCATTTAAGCTCGTTTTTGGAATTTTTTTTATCTGTCCCTAGTGGTTAGATACCTTTCTCTAGACTACGGGAGATTTTTGGACCGTACAAATGTTTGTATTTTTGATATTTGAAGGGTTCTTACTTGCAGATTTTTGGGAATTAATATGGAAAGTTTTGTGTGTTGCACCTGTGGGGGCGATTGGCTTTCAAACCAGATAGATTTAAATGTCTGTTTAAAGAAAAAAAGATAATTGAAAATTGAAAGATTGAAATAATTCTGTTTGTCTTTTCTTTTGCTTGCTGTGATGTGCGTCTTGTCTAGACAGCGGCGGGATCGGGATTCTCCGATGTCAATTATTTTAAATGAATACATTACGTTTTGGTTATTTCACAGTATGTATTTCTTTTTATTTCCGACAGTTCTTCACAGACTACTGACCGAACGCCGACTGATCCCACCCATACGCTGTAGTCATCGTCACGGAACCCGGACCCTCACCACCCAGTATTTGGCCTACAATCCCCACATAGTCCGAGGAACCGGGGCCGCCCGGAGAGCAGCCCGACTGAGTGTCCGCATCGAACAAGAGGTTATTCAGGTTGGGAAAGCCGTCTACACTCTCCTATCCTATCCATAACTCTACTTGGTCAGTCAATCCACCGGAAGCAGACATAGGGTTCCTGGATCTCCTATCAATCCGCCAGCAGTCAATCAAGCGGTGGAATTGTAGCGCGTTGCATGGTCCACTGGCGTCCTATTGGATTCTATCTGCTTGCGATATGCCGACTCCTGGACCATGGCAGGGATATCTGCTCCGTCTCGACAGCCACCCGGAAGTCGGAAGCTGAACGTTTAAATGCCATGGAACAAACGCTGAAGGGATTCAGGGCCTCAATTGCTACGTTCCTCGTGGGAAATATAGGAACCCGGGGCAAAGCAATAAAGAAGTCCAGGTCACCACGACCGAATATCAAGTTGGCTTCAACCAGGACTGTGCGCCCATGTATACGAGTCGACCCGCCTGACAACCAGTGTGGGTGGGGTAACCCCATGACCCCAACTCAGTTTCTGGACCTGTCAAACCGCCAGGAAGGATGGATCGGTACTTGGAGGAGGACCATCAACATAGTACTCGATCGAGGGACCACCTCCAAACATCAGCGGCGGTGACGGAGGTCGTGAAGTGGATTTACGCATGTTTCGATCCCTCCGGGTCGACACCGCCAGTCGGGCTGCTCTCGGGGCGGCCTCGGGTGGGCGTTCGCACCGGACAAGGGGCTAGTCAGGTTGGGAAAGCCGTCTACGCTCTCCTATCCTATCCATAACTCCACTTGGTCAGTCAATCCACTGGAACCAGACGTAGGGTTCCTGGATCTCCTATCAAGCGGCCAGCAGCCAAAGCCTCACATTTCATTCAGTCAAGATGGGGCGCCAGCAAAGCGGACATTCGGACCTATTAGGGGACCATTCAGGGTGAGAGAACCTTCCGTATTCATACCCCCAGTTGGTCAGTAGTTCCTCCGGAACCGGACGTAGGATTCTTGGACTACTACTAAAGGGCAACAACCTAAGCCCCCGTCTCCTTCGCTTATAATCAAGCGGTAGACTCGGGCGGCTTGACTCGTTCCACGGCGGCTATGGCTTTGTATCTAGATTTCTTTCAGCTGGCCATGCGACAACGTTTGGACCTGGTCTGTAGCGGCCTCGAGCGACAACAGCCTCCAGTGATGGTTGCACAAGATCTCCAATTGAATTATCAGTTCTGAGAGTGGCGGCCTTCTCCTTAGTCGTTTTCACCAATCCGAGAAGGGCGCCTCTAATAGAGGCCCTGCCATCCTGGACCCCAGGGGGAGTGAAAAGGGCCGATAGACAAGCCTCACCAGTATCAGCCAACATGTTCGCAGACACATCGCACAGGGTACTCCAACCTATGATTGATGCTGGACGTGACTATACCTTACTTGGTGCTTATAGGCTGCCCACGAGATCTCCGTCGTCCTGCGCGGAGGAAACCTCCCCCCCCCCAAAATTCGTAAGTTCAGGGCTTCACGGGCGGCCCGACCGCGCAGCCCAGAACGTCGCAAACCCCCGAGCTTTTAACAAGGTTTGTTAAATACTGACTATGTATACCTTAAATATGTGAAAAGTTTACACTCAAGATATAGGATGTATCAAGTTTTTTTATGGAATAAATCTTATCAAAGAAAAAAAAACAAACCCCGAGCTCCCGGTCACGTTTCCAAAAACCAAGGACCACGGGTGGGGCCCCAAGGGCTAAGCGGTCATTTTGAGGGGTTGGACATCGCACGGTCGGTAATCCGTTCGCCCAGCTTTCATGGGTGGTCGCTTGCGAAAGTTCTTCCAGGCTTGGAAATCAATCATGGAGCTCTTCGCGTCCATCAGAACAGCCCTGATAAAGGGGAATGGGGGGCTTACGGGCCTAAAATAATTCTCCCTCGTCAGAGCGCCACCTTGGCAAGGGATAGTCTTTATGGAATTAGGGCCTTGACGGCCTTGTTGGCCCTCATCCATAAATCGTCAGTGTGCTCGGCGTCACAGTGGGATAGAGTAATCGTCCTACACAGACCTTCCGTCGATGCGACGCGGGTTTGAATCACGTTCAGACCAAGTAAAAACTGAGAAAAATTCGGAGTGGATTTTTCACTTGGTTGCCTTACTCACCATACTAAAGATGTTTTATGCCCTTTGATAATTTGCTGGAAATTATCCGCTTTCCGCCATCTTCATGAATTCCCGTGCCGGCAAGAGAAACGACCTGTGATTGGTCAATCGATAACTACCCATCTGTGAGGCGAGTTGAGTAGTTTACTGCTACATCCTATCACACATGACATGTCGATTGGACGTAAGCACTGAAGTCTGCAATGCTCATTTTATATTAAATATGAAAACACGCGAACAGTCTTTATTCCTAGTAAATGTACTACCGCTTGACCCTTGATACTGAGTTTGCCTGTCGAGAAAAATCTACCAACTTGATCGCGGAACTGGTCGAAAACTACCGTCCTTCGGAGCCCATGGAGGAATTTCGAGGAAATCTGCCAGCTTGAGCGTGGACCTGGTCGAAGACCAGCTTGAGCGCAGACCTGGTTGGAGAGCACCTTGAGCGCGGACCTGCTCGAAGACCACCGTCTTTCAGAGCCGACGGAGGAATTTCGAAGTGTTTTTATTCTTTTCCTTGTGAAATTTATACCTCAATGAAGTAGGAAAATGGAAAACGGGTGGCTTGAGGAAGGCCCGATTCTCACATTGCTCACGTCGCCCCGGGACCCGGGGTCGCAAGCACAGCCCCGGAATGACTTTTGAGGCTAGTTGTCAATTAGCAGTATGTTACCTGAAGAAAAATCTTTTAATACTCTGTACTGCGTATTAGTCCCTCCTCCAAACTGTGTCATGCGAGGCAAGTGTAAAGTTTGTAGGTATAATATATGGGAATCTGAAGAATTGGGGGGATAATTCTCATATTCCCCCAAGATATACCTACCTGTACAAACAGTTGACCCCTCACTACTACGCCCGCAAGCGTTGAAGAGAGGAAATTGAAAAGGAAGGGCTGCGCATGCGCGCTACGTACAAATGCACATCCAGTACAGGGCATTAAAGTGGCATGAGCTGCCGAAATTCACACTTTTTTTCATAATTTCTCATCGTCACGACACAAAGAGGCTTTGAAGGCCATCGAAAAACTAAATGATTGACGTTGGAATGAGGAAAACCCATGCAGTGTGTGACCTATACGACCAGAAAACGTGTTCGAAAGTAAACAAAATTTAAATAACCGGGACGACCATTCATTCATTCTAAGCCATAGTTAGTTTAAAACAAGACTTTATCGTACATTCTCGAGACTAGAAGCCATAAAAAGCTTCTGAATTATGCTTGTTGAGAAAAATAGCCAATAATTTCAATATTCTGTTCTAACGTCAAAATATCAGCATTTTGGCAGCTCATGCCACTTTAAGATAGAATAGCATATAGAACATTAGGGAGAGTTTTTTCAATTTTATTGTGTAAAATGCATGCTGCTCTTTCTCCCAGGGTCGTAAGGCAAGTGTTTGTACAGGTAGGTATATCTTGGGGGAATGTGAGAATTATTGCCCCAATTCGTCAGATTTTGTATATATGTCTGTCCGTTTTTCCGTTAGCTACTTTAGATAATTTCATTGGTTTTTGCTTGTTGTTAGGAATCTCCAAAACTACTTGGCAATTTTTGACTCCAAAAACACAACACCACCAACCACATATACAAATGCCACAGCATCCCCAGTCATGCATCAAAATGTGAGAGCTACAAGTGCTTCACTCTGAAAATTGTGATTGGTAACTTTATATCGAATACATCTATTTTTGGCATTGCGTTACTCTGTAATTATATCATGGAATATAAATTTGTTTCTTCTGATATATAAAGCTTATGGTTAGACGATGTGTCATGTACCAAAATTAAATTGGGGTTATGATATTTGTGGCGACCAGAACAGTCACCAGCCATTTGGCATTGGGTACTTTGGTACTTATTGCATGGATTATCAATTTGTTTTTCAGTTAGATTATGAGTAAATGGTGTGTCCCTTACCAAAATTTGACACGCGTTTTTTATACGGTAAATCACCGTATTTTTGTGCTGAATGAAAATGGCGTCGAAAGTAAAAATAAAAATAATCATAAATTTATTAAACGCAAATATCATTAAGGAAAGATGTTTGTTTATATATTTTATTTAGTCGGGTAAACCAAATGTTGTAGACAGACAGACGAGGATTGACGTTGAAAGAAAAATATGAGTAAAGCAATGAACCAACATTGTGTGCTAATAACGGCCAAAATTTAAATAACTGGGATGTATTGTTGCTTATAAAAAACCCCTTAACGTGCATTCCCGATAACATATAGCTTTTATTGTTTACTTCTTGATAAAAAAATGGATGGAATTTGCTTATTTTCTTTTCAACAAAAATGTTCTCTATAATTGCCAGTTCTAGCCACTCTAAATCGCCAAAAGAGAGGCTATGTTGTATATTTCAAATCCTTAATCACTTGAAGTTTAACCTTTGTTTTGATTATATGTGATCTGCATATATGTATTTCAATATAAGCCTATAAAGCTGCCTTACCCGGGCGTTCATTCACACCTGGGGGAATTATATGCTATATAGAAGTACTTCTCACTATATCCATATTATAAGTCAATCGATTGCCGTACATTAGACATGGGACTGTTTACATGCACGGAGTGTGGCCAAACTTTTACTCGGGATCATGATATGCTAAGTCATCAGGATAGGTGATAAGTCACAATGGAGATCAAAACACTTTCTCAGAATATGGGAACGACAATGTAGCGAAAATCGCAGAGTCAGAAAACAATGATTCTGCGGATAGTTGTGCAAGTCAAGAGACCCCAGATGAAAACACTCTGTCGTCGGCGGAGGAAGAATCACAGGAAGGTGAAAACTTTTCCTCGGCTGAGGAAGAGTCGCAGGAAAACGGAAAGGCATCCTCAACGATGTGGGATAATCTTGTAACAAAGGCGATCGAACAGCACATACCTGAAACAACTGACTCTATCGATGAAGAAAATGGTGACTACGAAACTTTGAGGTCAAAAATAAGAAAAACTCTGATGTCTTTATACTACGAGGAGAGTTTGCTTTTAGAGTCTACGAAAAAAGATCCAATCCATACAAAAATTATGGCCATGAATGTTTTTTTTTGTATAAGGTAAATATTCATGTGATTACTAATTTTGTCAAACTGTAAACATTGTTTTTTTCATTACACTACTATATATGTTTGGGCACAAACCCAAGCTGCTGTAAATTGAAATAATGTGAAATAAAAAATAAAAAATAAAATTATGGCCATGAAACATTTACTTCAAGACAAGTTTGACTTATCACCGAGAGAGGCCCTGTATAATGCTATAAAAATGAGGAAACCCTTATTTAACGATCTTTTACCAACCACATATTCTGATACTCAAGAAAATGAGGACAGTGACTAAATCCAACCTTAACATACAATTTATATATATATATTTTAAATTTGTTAATACAGTTTTAACTTAACATAACCTAACTCAATAAAGAATGTCGAGTTAGTCATGTCTTTGGTCATTTATATACTGTCTTTCGTCTTGAATTAACGCCCGAAAACGGCCGCTTAATGCCCGCCGGGTGTCTCTTAGTGGTATGGGCAAAATAGTACCAAGGACCATAATTTATATACATAACCAGATACGATCGCTAGACGGCAGGGTAGTTACCGGGTTATAACATTTCTTATGTACGTCTGTCAGCTTTGGTTAGGTTACATACTTTAAGAACATTTAACAGCTCATTTTCTATCCGATACTGACAGCTGTCATCTCTGATATTTCATTTCTTTACTTTCTAAATCTGGAATAAGTATTCCCCTGTGTGACTATGTTTCTATATGTTTTTCGGTTTGGCTAATGTGTATTTTAACCTACACAATTGTCCTTATTGATCGGTGAGAGTATTTCTAAAAGTCCGTTCTTTGTTAATAGTGGATATAGCTTAATCACGATTTGTTTAAGTGGCATTTAGAAGCATATTTGTTACTCATCTCTTGATAACGGCGTTAGGGGCTACATCGAAACGTCGTGTTCCCAATAAACCAAGAAGTTGTTAATCCATACGCAAAGGTTTTCTTTCCTTCATTATTATGCTCAACTTTTAAATGCCACTTAAAGGAGAAGAAAAGGAAAAAAGTAAGTAAATACAGTACAGGCGCGACACATTTTCCTTTCTAACGGTACTAAAACCATATTTCTACGATTTTTCCTCGCTCAACTGTGCTATAAGAAAGTTAACAATCGTTATCAGAGAACGTCTAAACTGACTCGGCAGCCATCTTCACAGCAGAGCTTAGCTGTGTGTCTCGACCGGCCAATCAGCATACGCCTGGCCACCTGTCACTCACTAGCGTAAGAGAAATTGGTCAATTCTGAAAGTCTCCCATTTAAACCTAGGTTAATTTTGATCATTTCGACGCTCTAATAAGAGAAGATAAACACTCTAACAGTTCTGAAATGTACAGTGGCTAGTAAATCAACCTTTTGGGAAGACGTGACAGGCTGCTATGTTGTCTACGCGACTTGTGGGGATCGTTGTAGAATTTTTAAAAAAGGTAGTCTTACCGCTGACATTGCAGGTTATAACCATACAAGATATGATAAGCTCGCAAGGGAAGTAATCTACTAATACTTTTTCCGGTCAATTTCAAACCGTCAATGGCGCGCTCCACTGACGATCGAGCACGAGCTTGTCGGGTAGATTCATTTTCATTGTATTTTCACACCGTAAACCACGCGCAAGACTCGCACACATGAATATGATGGTCTATGGGAGCCCGTTCGATACGATTGCATGTTGTTTTTTTGTTTTCTCCTCCTTTAAACAAATCGTGATTAAGCTATATCCACTATTAACAAAGAACGGACTTTTAGAAATGCTCTCACCGATCAATAGGGACAATAGCTGGTCTCTAACCGATGCATAATAGATTTAACAATAGAAAACGATTACCTATCAAGCCTCATAATTATCATTCACTGTCCTAAAGCGACGACCGAAACTGTTCTCCTGACGTCATGGGAAATCCCCATTTCATAGCGGTGGGGAAATAAGACCTGCCTGTCTGGGGTTTACGCGGGGAATCCCCGTTTAAAGACGGATCGCCGCGTTATTCAGTACCCAAGGGAGGTAACTCTTCCAATACCTCAAAGTATTCTAGCCCCGGTTTATCTCCCTTTGGCCGTTTCTAAACTACTCAACAGATATATTAATTCTTATCTGTAGATTTATACAGGCAGCTGAAACTGTCCTAAAGTGACGGCCGAAACTGTCCCAAAGTGACCGCCGAAACTGTCCTAAAGTGACGGCCGAAACTGTCCTAAAGTGACCGTCGAAACTGTCCTATAGTGACGGCCGAAACTATCCTAAAGTGACGGCCGAAACTGTCCTAAAGTGACGGCCAAAACTGTCATTTAGTCACCGCGGAAACTGTCCTAAAGTCACTGCCGAAATGTTGCCTCATGCCTTTTTTTTTCAACCCAATTACCTTCTACTATGACTGGTAAAATCCAAGAAATATTTAGTAAAATAGCACTCCAAATTATTTTCTGTCCATTACTGATCCTCCACAAACACCCATCAACATCTTTACGGACATCCTACAATAAAAAGGAAGAAAAGAAGATTTATTAACTCTTTTAATAAATTCATAGCATCGGTTAGAGGACGAAAAACTAAGGGCAAGTAAGCATTCTTCCTCCTCAGTTAGTGGTGTATCTGTCCTGTTTCAAATCGATGGGGCCTAGGTGGCTCAGTTGGTTAAAGTGATAGTCCCTCAGTCCGAATAAAAATCCCACTCAGACCGAATAAAAATGGACAAAAATGCCTGATTGGATTTTTCACTCGATCACCGTATGTGGAAGAGTTGCAAGGTACTCGCCGAAGGTCAGGGCATAGAACTAAAACAGTCAGGGGTTTCCTTCGGGCAAAGGGCTTCACCAACTTAACCTGGCAACGCCCCGATATAAGTGAAATAACCTTGAGTGGAGCACAAATATGAATTAATCATTGTGTTAACCTAATGTGTATAAAATATTGAGGAAAAAATCAACTGAAGTTTTTAATTTAAAAACGAGAGCAGAAATTCTCAAACTTGGTCGATAAGCTCTTTCTTTTGGCGCTGTTTTTTGTTTTAGCTTTCTTATTTTTATTATTTTTTTTTCAAATATACTCGAAAATCTAAAACTTAAATTGAAGACAGTTCGCGAATTGTAATGGTCTACTTCAACAATTTCCACTTATTTGATTCTCATATTTTACTGCTGTGTACTCAATAGACCCTGTAAGGATTTTTTATGATACAGGATAGGCTTACTTGTGAGTATTTACTTACCTACACCTTTCATTACTCGCTTATACTCATAGCATTAGCTTAATACAATCAATATGTTTCATGGCCAGCTGTCACACTAAACGCGTTACACTTTCAAACTAGCCACCACAATATCAATTTACTTTATAGTGCCCTTCGTGTGTATTTTCAACCTGTATCTCAAGTTATGGAATGTGAAAATGGATTCACTTGTAACAAGTAAATGAAGCTTTCTCACTATCAATGATGATTTCATAGTTCAACAGAGTGCCAGTGACGATGTACTAAGCATTTTGTCTTTCGCTCTTATCTGATGGAAATGAATAGCAATGATCTAGATTTCTTTTATCTGGCCTGTGAAAACAGTGGAAAGTATTAAAAGCATTGCTCGAGGGTAAACAGATATAGTTACTGAACAGCGAAGACCAACTACCTACCTGGGGGCTGTTTCTCCAAACATTTACGCCCAACGGAAGTCCAATGCAGGGCCTAATGCCATGGCAACATATACCTTCAACATAACGTAACGACTGTGGGCACAAAGTTACGACTGGCATATTGTGTTGAGAAACTGCCCCCTTATCTAAACCTGAAAATACTATCGCTTGTTTTGCTCTATGCACTGATTCAGGCTTAAAGGCTAACCTGTAAGTGTAAACAATTATCTTTCTTTTTTTCAGAACAAGAAGGCCGATGTGGATATAAAACCAGTGGTAGCTGCTGAGGTGGAAGCCCCGGTCAGCAAGCCTGTTGCCCCAGACGTAGAGAGCCCTGTAGTGGTTGTTGAACCACCCGAGAGTATTATGACCTCATCCGAGGAGAAAGATGGCAAAATAGAAATGGATAATAGGGTGGTGGAAGAAAATGAAAAGAATGAAGTAAAATCAAACGAGAAGACAGTTGAAACTAATAATGTAGAGGAAACGCCTACACCTAAACCTGCCCCAGAGCTCAAATATAATTATAAAGAAGGTAAACTTTGCTGATCACAAATTTTGCCTTTTTTCACACACATTGAATGAAGAGATTGACACACATGGCGACACAAGGAATTGGTTAAATTATTTTGCTTAAATGGCATCTGTCAAACGTCATTTGCTGCCGTTTTAATCCTCAGAACACCACCATAAAAGTGAAATAATAGACACCAGCCACCCATTTAGTTTAGTCTATAAATATAGATCTGTCAATGATGATAACATAGTTCAACAGAGTGCCAGTGAAGATTTACCAAGCATTTTGTCTTTCGCTCCTATCTGATGACAGATCAATGAAATTAGAAAATAGGTGTTTGTATCCTGAATAAAAGTGGGATAGTTACAAGCTACAAACCCTAGTGTAGTTTCGATGCCATCTTGATTACAGCGTAAAATGACCAATGGATCGATGTATTCAGAATTTTATCCAAGCGCCCTTTATTTTCTTCAGATCAGTGGAGTCCAGTTAACCCTGAGGGTAAGAAGCAGTATGACCGCGCCTTCCTGTTAACATTACAGTACTCCAATGAATCCACCGTCAAACCAGACGGATTACCTAACCTGCCTGATGTCATCCTTAGCGAGGTAAGATTTCTGAGGTGCCCTTTGTGTTAAATTACACCAACTCCCGCTTCACCAGTCGTAAAACGTTAAGTTGCATGTAGCATTGACCTAACCTGTAATATATTGATCAGGTGTTGTGGATAGTTTGTCCGTTTAGATGGGAAAAAATATTGCATTTAATTTTACATTGCCAGAGTTATGATTCCCCTTTACTAGATCAAAAATCTGGAAATAACTGGTTATTTATGTTTGATGCCTCATATATATGGAAGAGTTGCCAGGTACTTGTTGAACGTGGGAGTCCTCACCGGCAACTTTGTGGGATGGTTGCCACTTACCACCAGAAGGTCTTGAGTTTCTTCCGGGCAGAGCCTGGTTTCCTTGCACAATACTGGTAACGCCGCCATATAAGTGAAATAATCTTAAGGGCGCCGTAAAACACCAAACAATCGATCCCCCGCAAAGATTGAGGTTGCCTCCCGCACTTCACATGTTAACATCGCCATGTAAGCGAAATAGTTGTAAGTCTGTCGTGAAACATCAATAGATCTATAATTAATATTATTCAAAGCAGGAAGTTGAAATAGCCATTCCAGATGTTGCAGATCTCCAGCAAAGCTTGGGTTAGACTGATATTGTATACGTTTGCGTTTTATAATTTCAGCCTCACTCCAGGGATACTCGAAGATCGTTTGACTCCTCGTACCAGGAACCTAGGGGCTCAAGTTTCGACTTCACGCCCGGCTATGTACGACCTTCACCCAGGGTAAGTTGAGGTCACACGTGGACTTTCTACAGTGAAAATCACCAATGATCGTGTTCAGGGACAGATCTTGAATGGCACAAAATTTAAGGCACACATTTTAAGGGTATGAATGTGGAATTCGATATTCCTATCAAATATGTAGAAAAGGCACCAAGACATACAAAAATGGATGTTTGCCTTGGTATAATTCAATACTAAAATCTATCCTCAATATATCATTGTGGAATGGTTGGTACGCACCTGCAGAAGGTTGTAACTTTCATCTAGGCAAAGATTGCCTCCTCTAAATCTCGCAGCAATTTACGGTCACTTAACCACCAATGATGATTTCATAGTTCAACAGAGTGCCTGTCACGATGTACTAAGCATTTTGTCTTTCGCTCCTATCTGATGACAGTAGATCATATGCTAAAACCTCGAGGAAGTGAGGCGGCCACTTATGACAGTTTTGGTCACAAACGGCGGCCACAAATGGTCGTTTATATAAATAGAGTTAAAAGTCCAGAATAACTTCCTACAAAAACCAAAGTTCTACGATATTGTTCGTAAAATTTAAAGTATTACCGCGCATCTTGTTCAACGTTTAATTAGTGCTGTTAAATTTTTCCAATTGTTTAGGTACGACTAGAGATATTGCTTTTGTAGATGCCACTCGTGACCCTCAAGAAACTGGGTCGGGACATTCTCCTATCAGTCAAGAAAATATATATCACCATCCCTGCAGCATTTATATTTCAATATTAAATTAAACCGCTTATACTATGACACATGGACGAAAACACAGTACAACTGTCGCTGCCCGAATGCACAAAGGTCGATTAGCACTTATGACAGTGTTGCACCCATCTAGATCTAAAAATAACTAGAGAGCTCATTGGCCTCACAAGCTGACGCCAGACAGGCGCCATTTTCAACTACCCCAGTTAGCCGTAATCGCCAGCACAGATTAAAGGAGTAGATCGAGTAACCTTCCTTTCAGATGCTTCCCACTTCGCTTTGTGTGACTAATTAAATTTTGTAACCTAAAGCATCGCCCAATCAGAGCAATGTAAAGGTCTGACGGGCGAGCGCGCCATTTTGATCTACCCTAGCTCGCACTCCACTGTGGCGTCAGACCTTTACATTGCTCTGATTGGGCGATGCTCCCTCTAGTTATTTTTAGATCTCTATGGTTGCACCATATCCAAGCCATTTGCATTCTGAAAAGAAAAGGGCTAAGCAGCAGGATATATATGATATATAACAGGTTCTAATCCCAAGACATTTTTCGACAACAATAAGTTCTTCGAAGTCATTCGCCATGAGGTTGTCATCGTATAAGGAAAATCATAGCAAGCAATTGGAATTATAGCCATAAATAAATACATGTGAATAAGGTCAAATTTTATTATTCTGAGTGGGATACGAACCCACGAAGCGTCAGTGAAAGGCATGTGTGAGACCCCTAAATAAACGAATTTGCACGCTTCTTTGATGGAAACCAAATATATTTGCTTCTAATCGACGTTTTTTTCTTAGGTGTGATATTTGTAACATGCGAATAGAAGATGTGTTAAATTATCTTGATCTTTATGTGACTGAGAACACAGCGGCTTTTCCTAAACTTTGAAAATGTTGATTCTAGGCCTGGTCAATTTTAATACTTTTTTTTGCTTTCCATCCGTGGCCAAATTGCCCTGTAACTGTGTCATTGTATTTTCTTAATAATTCTAAGATCTCCTGGTCGTTTGGTACTTTTTTTTATTAAAGTTGCCTGAACTACCAAAGTGTTGATATTTGCCGTTACAACCGAATGTTCAAATTTTTCTCAAGACGCCCAGTTCAGAAGTTTTTTTTTAGAACTTTTAGTCTTGAGAATGTATACGATATAGTATTGTTTTGAACTAACTTAGGCTTAGAATAAATTAATGTTCGTCCAGGTTATTTAAATATTTGTTTATCCTTCGAACACTATTTGGTTTCGCACAAGCCACATACCGTATGCATTTTCATTATTCCGACGGCAATAATTTATTTTTTGGATGACCTCCAAAACTTTTTCTCAAACTTGGTCGATAAGCTCTTTCTTTTGGCGCTGTTTTTTGTTTTAGCTTTCTTATTTTTATTATTTTTTTTCAAATATACTCGAAAATCTAAAACTTAAATTGAAGATAGTTCGCGAATTGTAATGGTCTACTTCAACAATTTCCACTTATTTGATTCTCATATTTTACTGCTGTGTACTCAATAGACCCTGTAAGGATTGTTTATGATACAGGATAGGCTTACTTGTGAGTATTTACTTACCTACACCTTTCATTATTCGCTTATACTCATAGCATTAGCTTAATACAATCAATATGATTCATGGCCAGCTGTCACACTAAACGCGTTACACTTTCAAACTTTACTGGCCCCCACAATATCAATTTACTTTATAGTGCCTTTCGTGTGTATTTTCACCCTGTATGTCAAGTTATGGAATGTGAAAATGGATTAACTTATAACAAGTAAATCAAGCTTTCTCGCTGTCAATGATGATTTCATAGTTCAACAGAGTGCCAGTGACGATGTACTAAGCATTTTGTCTTTCGCTCTTATCTGATGACAATGAACAGGTTGGGGAAATGTGCCGAACGGGAGTCCACTCCTCAACGGGAGTAACACTCCGGAACCAGCTATAGTTATAGACCGCACTCTTGATCGGGAGTAGGGTGGGTGAAAAAAACAAAACACGCCGCCGTTCTCCTCAACCCCTACCGTAATGCACGCTTTGCAGAGCAACAACAACGCAGTAGACTTCAAGCTTTGCCTCCGTGTGTTTTTTTCTTTAAAATTATTTATCGTCGCATGCGCTGACCACTTCAAAGAATTTCACACAAACTGCAAAAAGTGAATTCGCCATTTTCAACAAGCCAAAGCAGCGTCAAAATAAATGTTTACCTTAGCCATTGATGTTTCAAATTAAAGACTGGTGTCTGTAGTGTTGCATGCTTCCCACGTGGTGACAGTCCGTCGTTCACCCAAGTCACTGACTCGGACGCGCAAATTTCAGGTCTTTAAATATTGCCAGTCGGCGCGATTATACGGTGGTCATTAGTGACCATCGATGCATTTTTATTCTGCACACATCATTTTTAATTCATTTTAAAACTGTTTGATAATAAAAATCTTTTTTATTTACTTCATGCACTAAAACAGTTTATTTGTTAATTGTGTATTTAATTTGAATCGTAAATTTTAGATGGCAGCACATTTACAAGACTTTTTGCATCTCTTCGTGTTATTTGTCATAAGGCGTGTTTTCCGTAAACTGAGTGAATGTGTCGGATGACGTCAGAATTTATTCATATCCGAGAGGTCAAAGGTCAACTGTAGCAAAATCCGTCAGTTCAAAGGGCATTCAGCTCACATATGATTAGTTTTGGCCGGGGGTCGTCGTAGAAAATAAAGGATTCTTGAACAATCCTATCAATAATCCTAATAAAAGTGGAACAGTCACATTGTCTGAGATTTTTTCAAGGATTTTGATCCGGTTTGTCGAAAAATCGTGGGATTAGCCTCCAATCGCTTCCGATTGCATCGGAGGCGATCGGAGACGATATCTGCGAGGGTCTTTTCTCTTAATATTCCCCCACGCTGGGTATATACAGAATCTTGTGACAAGTCTCCGATTATTCGGAGGACGCCTCCGATTAATCGGAGGTCATCGGAGATTGTGTCTGGGATGGCCAAAATGGGTGAAAATCTTGCGAGCAATCTTAAAGTTTTAAGTTCAAAGTTGGGGACCGCGACGGCTGTGGCGATGCTTAAAAAATCTGCGACAAGCCGAAGGCGTCCGGAGAGCGCCTTCGACGGGTGCAAAATCGTGAGATCTGTCTCAAGATTTTGTTAAAATTTCCCGGGTTTTACCCATCGCCTACGCATCGCAACTGATTTGTGACTGACCCATAAGCGAATCCATTGGGATTAGGAGAAAAGATAAGGACATCTCCAAGAAGTTTGTTGTGTGAACGCGCGCTTTGGTCACTTACGGTGGTGTGTTTATCAAGTGCAACACACACCGACATAGGTGTTGAAACGTCTTCACAACCAACTTACTTCATGATGATGGCTTAATCTTTTTTCAGTAGAATGGAACCCACGTTTTTAAACATTTCTGCCATTAGGCTTGTGGTCCACCTAGTTAGAAAATCGGAACCAGGTAATGAGAGTAATTCTCAAGGGTTTCGTCACAAAATTTTGTTAAATTGGTCTGTGGGTTTAAACTTAGTTTATCCCGTTCAAAATGTGTATTTGTTTGTGCATAAATTTGCTCTGTCAAAGGAATATATGCATTAAAATCTTCGTCTACTTGCAAAATTTAAAACAGTGGGTGTCTTTCATCAAGCAGTGGATGTCTTTTATCAAAAGATTTTCTCTGGCATTTCTTAGCAATGTTGGACAGATAAGAATGAAAGGTCTTAGCATAGAATAAATAGGCTGAGAGCATATTGTCATTCTAAAAATAATAGGATATTTGAAGTGGTCCAACATTGTACTGAGGGGCCTCAGTGGGTAAGAGTGATCGTCCCACAGACCTTCCATTAATGCAGCACGGGTTCGAATCGCACTCGATCCAAATAAAATTTCTTGAGTGGATTTTCCACTCTGTCGCTGTGTGTGGACGAGTTGTCAGGTACTCGCCGAAGGTCAGGGGTTACCTCCGGGCAATGAGCCCAGTTTCAATTCAATTCAATTCAATTCATTTATTCACTCTTTGCCACTCAGGGTGGCACGAGAGGATTCCAAGTTACATAATAAGTGATAAATGGCGGAGTATATACAAATACAGACTTATATGTACAATTTCATACCTTCTGTAATGAATTTATAAAGGTCGAACAATTGCTTTCTATCATTACAATCAAACAGTCTCTGTATATTATATACACTTGGGCTCGAATACATATCTTTTGGTAAATATGTTTTTCTCAGTGCATTTAAGGATGGGCAAATTAAAAGAAAGTGGTATTCGTCTCCAATAGTATTTTTTTTACAAAGGGTACACAATCGATCCTTTCGTTCTATATTCTGCCATCGGCCTGTCTCAATTGGTAAACGATGGTTACGTGTTCTAAATTTACACAGAGTTTTACTGATTTTTTTGCTGGAGTTAAGGAGATAATCTACCATACCAAAATCTAATTTAAACATTCTATAGGATATTCCTTTTGGCGAAGATATAATATCTGTCCACCATTTCTGGGTATACTGGTCTTTCAGTCGCTGTTCAAAACTATTTACAAATCTATCTACATGGACAACTTTCTGACACAGCCATACATTCTGAAAACCGTTTTCACATAAAATATTTCTTATGAAATTTAACAATGGGGAACAATTTGTGTCAATTAGGCTTAACAATAACTGATAGAGAATAAATGAAGTCTTTGATTGTTTACCACTAATTAGTCTTATTCAGAAGGATATAACTCTCTTATAAATAGCTATGTATAGAGGGAAAACACCCAGTTCACCATAAATTGCATAATTAGCTGTACTGGATTTTACCGAGAGTTGATTTTTTAAGAACTTTAGATAAAAGCGTTCAATTTGTTGTAAGTTTTCATAACTCCATATTTCACATCCATAGCGACATATTGGTAAAACAGTTTTGTCAAACAATTTCAGTATACAATCGATGGGCAAGTATAAACACGAGGCTTTTCTGATGAGCGCAAATAGTGCTTTTGTTGCTTGGTTAACCATGTGTTTTTTGGCCTCAGTAAAAACACCATTGTACTTGAGTTGGACCCCAAGGTAACAGTAACTATCAACTATTTCAAGACTCTTGCCATTAAGCTTAAATTCGGGGAGTATTTTTCTAGATTTACGTTTACAAAAAATTAAAACTTTGGTTTTTTCTGTGTTGATGTTTAGGGCCCATCTTCCACAATAATTATCAAACACCTCAAGGGCATGCTGTAGCCCTTGTTCCGATTCAGATAAAATAACAGTATCATCAGCATATAACAAAACAAAAATACGAATGTATATATCTAATTTTCTTGAGATTGTATCAGTAAGAAGATTAGTACAGGGTACCTCATTTCTATCAAAAAATTGTTCTAGGTCATTTAAAAACAGGGAAAATAAAAGAGGTGATAAATTTTCACCTTGTCTTACACCCGATTTACATAGGAACAATTCAGTGGATGTGTGGCCATCAGACACACACGACTTAATACAACCGTACATGTTCTTAATTAACGTAAAACATTTCCCGGAGACTCCGGATTTCAACAATTTGTACCACAATCCGTCTCTCCATACAGAGTCGAATGCTTGGGAAAAATCTACAAAGGCACAATACAGTTTCCGCTTTGAATTCAGGTAATACTTTATAATAGACTGAATGACGAAACAATTGTCAAGTGTGGAATATCCTTTCCGGAAACCCGTTTGCGATTCCGAAATAGTTTCATAGCTTTCACAGTATATATTAAGCCGATTATTGATAACTGAGGTAAACAACTTTCCAAAACAACTCAAGATTGTAATTGGTCTATAGTTACATGGCTCGAGTATAGACCCTTTGTTTTTATAAATCGGTCTAATGATACCCGTAAGCCAGCTATGTGGAACACATCCACTTTCCAGTATACAATTGAACAATTTGACATAGGTTGGCATTAATATATCAGTGGTACATTTTAGATATTCATTTAAAATATTATCGGTACCTGCTGTCTTATTAGTCTTAAGGTTTCTAATGGCATATTCAATTTCGTGCACTGTGATTTCTTGGTCTAGCGCGGCATTGGCACTATTTTGTTGGTCGTCAATTTGCTCTTTGCCAATGTTCTCCTTTTCGTTTAAGTTTTTAAAGTAATTATAAAATGTGTTTAACTCTAAGCCTTTGTACTCTTTTTTTGTATCTAAATTATTTATCAATTTCCAAAAGTCTTTCGGATTTCGAGACTGCAGTTTTCTGATGTCTTTCTGATGGCAGATACTAAGCATGTTTCTACTTGAGCAACAATGCTGTCAATTCTGGTTTGTTTTGTATCTTTGTCCAATTCCGTTATTTCATTTTCAAGGTTTAAGAGATCACCAAAGGTTATCTCTATCTGGTCTCTATCTATGTTTATTACAAAGTCTAGTTCTTTTGATGGGTTCCATTTCATATTTAGAGTTCTAGCCTTATATTTTCTATCTGAATCTTTGGAAAGATTGTTTGAGCATATGGTCAAAGAGATCGGACTATGTATATCTGATAAAATTGGGTTAAAACATAATACCTCAACATCCTTAATACAATGAAAAAAATTCGCATTGGCAACAACATAATCCACTACACTCACGCCTTTACACGTTAATTCACCAATTCCCTTATCCTTACCAACCCTTCCATTCACTATAAACAAATTACATGCCCGAAGACAATCAATAAATGTATAGCCCCAGTTTGTTACTTTACCATTATCTTTTGAATTTCTATCTATTGCAATTCCTATATCTTTTAAAACATAGGCACCTGCAATATAATGGCTTGAACCATTATCTAATTCAGCCATGTCTAAAAGTATGTCTCCAATATCAGTAAAATCTTGCATTGTACCTGTCTTCCTGTTTCCATCAAGCATTGGATGTATTTTATAAAAAAAAAATGCTCTAGCATTTCTTAACAAGTTGGACAGATAACAATGAAAGGTTTTAGCATAGAACAAATAGACTGAGAGCATAATGTCACTCCAAAAATTTAAGGATATTTGAAGTGGTCCAACATTTTAGTGACTGTTTTGTTAAGCTCATTGTAGCCACACACATGACTGCAAACCTATACTTTCTGTATTTTTTTCCTATGCACAATTTTATCCTGGCTATGACGCGGTTAACCAATTAAGCCTATTGTAATCATTTGTCTTTACAGAATCGGTGGGTTCCTCGGCGAGATGAAAACAATCCAAAGACAATAGACCAAATTCACAAGGAAGCGAGAGAAGCGGAGGCAAAGGCTGCATATTTACAGTCATTATCGAACCAGCCCATGCCACGTGGTGGTCGTGGAGGAAGGGATAGAGATAGAGGTCAGACTTCATTATTATCAGGGGCGTAACCGCGGAAAATCACGATTTTATAAATGGTTGTCCATGCAGTTTTTCATAAATCCGCGTTTTTCCGCCGTAAACAGTAATCTGACAATTTTGTTAATGTATCGACTAACAGGACGTTTAAAAATCTCCCGTAGAGTGCGCGAAATCTCCCGTAGAGTGCGCGCCTGGGTGACTGGCGAATGTTTGTTGGAAGGCTTTGCCGTAACAACTTACTGTATCCTTGTGTATGTTACCTTATTACTACTATATAGATACGCTCACCTAGGCTGTCTGTGGAGTGATTCTATAATTTATAATTATTTCAGATGAGATAAAGATAATAAAAAACCCACACAAGTTGATTAACTTTTATGTTACTTTATTGGTGGCTTGAAATGGCCACGGCCGTGGTGAATGAAGTCTAATTAGACTGCCGTCATTATTATGGCAAGTCTGACAAATCATCAAATATCCATTCCAAATCAATTCCAACATTGAACATTCATTATTTTTTTAAATTTTCAAAGTCCAAAATTTGAGCATTCATCATTTTCATAAACAAGTCCAATATGTATCATCATTTCTTCAAAATACCAATCTTTTTTATTTGCTCATTATTGACATTTACTCTGGGAGGTGCAGGGTAATCAATATTTCTCATTTAATCTTCAGCATTTAATTCCGCTGAATGCAGAGTTAAGTCTAGTACATTTTTCATCAACATTTTTCTCTTTTTTCATCAACAACAAAGACTCTGGGAGGCGCAGAGCTTACAGTAATACTAACATCCTTCCGATCGCTCATCCGACGCAGCTTACGCGCAACTGGGTAAAAATAACCACGACCGTGACAGAGAAGAAACTGTAGCACTAGCATGAAGAATCCGTCTGGCAACACAAGACTATGGCCCATTCGCTGAAACAAAGAAAGAAAAGGTGGACAGTATCACATTCTTTTAACATAGGGGCAAGGGAGGGTGGGTATCTAAATTCTCTTTGATGACTTCTGGATTAACGAGTAATTTTGAAAAACCCACCTTCAGCTTCTTTTAACTGCTCACAAGATGGAGAGCAAGATAAAGGGGAGACAACATATTTATTACCTCCCCTTCAATAACAACAGGGGAGACAACCGAATTATTATCTCCCTTCAATAACAACATCTATTTTTACAAAGAGTTAAAATAGCTGTCATATTATTTCAGATGAGATAAAGATAATAAAAAACCCACACAAGTTGATTAACTTTTATGTTACTTTATTGGTGGCTTGAAATGGCCACGGCCGTGGTGAATGAAGTCTAATTAGACTGCCGTCATTATTATGGCAAGTCTGACAAATCATCAAATATCCATTCCAAATCAATTCCAACATTGAACATTCATTATTTTTTTAAATTTTCAAAGTCCAAAATTTGAGCATTCATCATTTTCATAAACAAGTCCAATATGTATCATCATTTCTTCAAAATACCAATCTTTTTTATTTGCTCATTATTGACATTTACTCTGGGAGGTGCAGGGTAATCAATATTTCTCATTTAATCTTCAGCATTTAATTCCGCTGAATGCAGAGTTAAGTCTAGTACATTTTTCATCAACATTTTTCTCTTTTTCATCAACTTATTTTTTTTTCTTATTCATCATTCAAGCACATTTTTTTCTGATTTCATCAAACACATTTTTTTTCTTTTCTTATTTCATCAAACACATTTTTTTTTCATCAACATAGCTGCTTCTTTCTTTTTTTTTTCTTATTACATCAAGCACATTTTTTTTTCTTTTTCTTATTTCATCAAGCACATTTTTTTCAACATCAAACATTTTTTTCAACATCAAACATTTTTTTTCAACATCAAACATTTTTTTCAACATCAAACATTTTTTTTTTTTTTCATTTTTTGTATAAGTCTCTGGGAGGCGCAGAGCTACAATGTTATCAACTTCATTTTCTGATCGCTCATCCGGCCAAAGTACGCCGTCAGTGACAAATTCTTTGTCACAAGGCAGTACACCGCCAAACAACGTGCGGGGGTAATGAGCGATTCACCACAGACCGTGACCCTATAACCTACCAGACTTTAACTAGCAAATTGACCCAAATTCTTTTTCTCTGCAAAGCTGATCAATACTGCCGCTATAGTATTTAAATAAATGGTGTACCCTTCAACTGACAAGTGTACCCCATCCTCTAATAAAAACTCCTCCATTTTGCAATGGCTGATGAATGTGCCATTATATCTTCTTATAAACGCACTGCCAAACGAGTTTAACCTTTTCCTTGAATTTTCCATTGCAACCATGTTATCAGAGTACCTCCATTTTTTTCTGGGTAGCACATGAGACCAAATAATATAAGCTCGAGGAAACGTATTTCTTATATATATCACAAGTGATCTGAAAATCATTCTCAACTTCCGTAAACTTAATCTACCAATGTCATTACCTCCGCAATGAAGCACAATGATAGCCGGCTCTGGTCCAACTTTTTTAAGTGTTTTCAGTTTTGACTTCACTTGATCAAGATGCATACCACTGTAACCCTGCCACCACAATGGCAAACCTCTCTGTTTAAGGCCAAGGCTTGGGCCAGATGGCATTACTCGTGCAACCATAAAGGCCTGCTTTATAATGGAGGATCCTATCATCCAAACATGGCCACAATCTGTAAATGCTGAATCAATAGTCTCAAGAATTTATGAGGTAAAATGTGGAATGCGAATATAAGATCTATAGCACTCTGATTTCCATCTGCCAGCCTGTTTGATTTGTTCTGGACTTATCCCAGAAATAGCAAACTCTGTTGCAATACCTATTCGGAAAGAGTGAGTGTTATAACCACAGTTTACAAGGTTCAAGATTTTCAGGCATTTCTGTAGAATTGCCCCAAACTGGTACCTAGTGAGAGGGTGACCAGAAAAATGGCAAAATAAAGGTCCGCTGATTGCTGGCCTGCGTTGTAGATAATTAATAATATTTGTATATGGACAGATTTTACTTTTTTGTTTTGACAATTCTATCATAACTCCCTTTCCGATTTGATCTGTTTTCGAAAATCGCAATGTTATAACAACGACCTGTCGAACATGATCTATTCGCACGTCATCAATATTCAAAGCTTTGTTAGACAAGACAGTGCTTGTTATTTCACCAACTCTAAATAATCCAAAATAACACACACTAAAAGCTGCTCTAAACAGTTCAGTTTCATAGTGATTCGTGCATACTTGTGCTAAAATCTGAAGGATCTGCTCTAAAAGTTTGGGTGTCATTGGAACTCTTTGATCACGTGAGTGATGGAGTCGTTTCATGCCTTGTAGCAACTTTTTTACAAGAAAATCCTGCGTGGGATCTATATAGCCTTGTAATTTACAATTATAGGCAATGCCAGCTAAGTAAGACCTGGCTGTTGAGTAAGTAAGCTGCCTACCTGATAAATACCCTAAATAATAAACAATATACTGACTTGTTGGAGGCCACGGGTTCTTTATTTTACCTAGCTTGCAAAATTCCATGTAAGATGCTAGCCCTGTTTTATGAACCGCATGTGAATTCTCACTTATAGCAGCATGCAGGAGTCGGTTTACCTCAGCTTCGAGATTAGGGATTGAAACAAGGGAGGTAACTCTTCCGGTTGACGATTTTCTCCTGGGGCAAGTTTTCTGAATCTGTCCCACTGCTTTCGGGAAATTGCATCAGCAACAGAGTTGTTTAATGTGGAAATATAAACAGCTTTAATTGTAATATTATGGACCATTAAATCAAGTATAAATGGACGCAACAGTTCCATTATTCGTTTTGAAGTAGACGTTTGTTTATTAATTATTGAAACTAAAGCTTGGTTGTCAATGTGAAATAACACTTTTTTGTTAGCTAATTGGTGAGCCCAGATCATCACTGCTAAAACCACTGGGATGAGTTCTAAACAACTAATGTCTGTCATTATGGGTCAATTTACCCATTGGTAAGGCCACTGGAAAAATACCCATTTCCCAGAGAAATATGCCCCACAGCCTAAATTAATTGAGCCCGAACTATCGGTATATAGCTGGAGTACTTCATTTGAGTACCAAGTCTGATGGGGAAAATAAATTGAACCATTAAATTTCTCCAGGAAATACAACCATAGATGAAGGTCCTGTTTCATTTCCTCGCCCATACGTATATAATGATGAGGTCTATTTGCCTTGCAAGTTGCGTCATGAAAACGCCTAATGAAAGCTCTACCTGGTCTTATCGCCCTACAGAAGAAATTCAACTTTCCTATAAGAGATTGTAATTCCCTTAAAGTTAACTTTTTTCTTATCAACAAAGAGCTTATAAGATTGCCCAATTCTTTACTTTTGTCATTAGGGATGTAAACCTTCATAAGTTTTGTATCAATGTCAAATCCAAGAAAACGTAACTTAGTGCAAGGAGTTACAGTTTTATCTTGTGCTAAAGGCACGCCTAACTCCTCACATAAAAGGTTAAATACTGTCATAAGCTTTTCACATGAATCAGAATTTTTTCTGCCCGCAAAGATAAAATCATCGAGATAATGATCCATCGTCTTTAATCCTGATATCTCTACTGTTAACCAATGCAGAAATGTGGAGAATGTTTCAAAATGGCTATTAGATATAGCGCATCCCATCGGCAAACATTTGTCAAAGTAAAAATTGCCCTGAAATTTTAACCTTAATAACTCATAATCCATAGGATGAACAGGCAAAAGTCGGAATGCCGATTTAATATCCATTTTTCCAATAAGGGCCTCTTCCCCCAACTGAGCTATCATCTCAACGACTTTATCAAATAAAGCGTAATGTACAGTACAGGCTTCCTTATCAATAAATTGATTAACACCGCTGTCTGTTGGGAAGGAGAGGTTCATTATAAGTCTCCATCCGCCCTCAGATTTCGGTATTATCCCTATTGGTGATATACGTAAATTCGGTAATGGTAATTTTTTAAATGGGCCACATATCCTACCTAACTCTACCTCTTTTTCAAGTTTCTTAAGCAGCTCTAATGGCTGTTCAAGTGCTGATTTCAAATTCCGACTTTCACAAAATTCCCTTGGACCATCATATTTCAAACGAAATCCCTGAGAAAATCCACCCGAAAGTAGTTCGGCTGCAAGTTTATTTGGGTAAATGGTCAAATATTTATCTAGGACCTCTATTTTGATAGGTGTTTTGCCTAGGGCCCATAAATCGATTGAAGCCTGGTCTGTGCCAAGCGAAATTCTGCTTTTGTGCACCTCTGTTGAAATGATAGGGACGAAAAGTGCGAAAGGGTGGCATGGTGCTATTACTATGTTTACAAAGTGCCTTAGGATGACCACCGCCACATTGCAGACATTGATGTGAGTATTGGCATAACTCTTTTGTACAAACACCTCGGTTGTTATAATCAAAGCATTTTCCTTTGACTGGATTGCCCTGTAGAGATAAGGTTTGCATTGCAGGGCCCATGTACAACATCCATAATTCACTATCAATTTCAGTCCATGGAATTGAGGGATCCAACGCTTTACGCAAGCGATATTGAATATCATATTCTTTCCAATTCATCGCCCCCCTTCTGACCCCCAGTCGAATTATGTGGATATACTTTAGCATACCCCTGGCTGCCTGTGGATGTGCTTCTACATATATGTCCATATATATCATGAATGCCTCCAGCCATTTATCAAACGATTCAATTTTCTTTATTTGTGTATCACGATACCCTATTTCCCCAGACTCATGCAATATAAGGCGTTTTTCTTGCCTTTCTCCAGTTATGGGCAATAAATTTGCCAGATCTACATACTGGCCTTCTATTATTTTAATTTTTATGTTTTGAATAACATGCATACCTAATCCGGGTTCTTTATAACTAGGGATATCAAGGGGAGTGTCGGGCGGTTGGCTTCCACCTAGGATTCCCTGTACTGGTAGTTCCACCATCGTCCCTTGATGTTCTAGGACTGAAGTCCCTTGGTCAGGAGGTATCTCCTGGTCCTTCGCCACATCGGTCCTTCTTCTAGTACTGGTACATGTAGTTCGAGTCTTCCCTTTCGCTTTTGGCATTATTATGGCGTTGTCTCGACAGAACGAAAGATAAAACAAAGAAACAAGTGTTAAATCCAGACAATCGTATCAATTATTTATCTTAATTTTTTTTTTTTTTTTTTTGTTTACTTTAATAATAATATAATTTCCATTCAAATTTTGTAGGCAACTTAATATTGTCGCCAACCTGCGCATGTTCTTACATTAGGCCGAAGCTTAATGACATCAGTCGAAGAAATTATGGGATGGAGGCGGTATCTAGTTTGGAGTGACCACTTTGTTTCAAGACCTTTTTAGTGACACGCATGAATGCACACCTATGTATTTCAGTGCAGACTATTTGACATGCGCCAAGTGTTGACGCGCCAAGTGTTATTGCTCCTATTACGCCATTAAGCAATGAATTTATTCCACCATGAATACAACGACCATGTAACCTACATTTTTTAGGTTAATATTCTTTGAAATAACGAAAACATTGAATGACTTCGTACTAACTGTTGAAAAAACTGTTCTAATATACTAAGGGGTATTCGAATTTTCAAATCTATAACTAGATGATCTAAATTCTCTTTGATGACTTCTGGATTAACGAGTAATTTTGAAAAACCCACCTTCAGCTTCTTTTAACTGCTCACAAGATGGAGAGCAAGATAAAGGGGAGACAACATATTTATTACCTCCCCTTCAATAACAACAGGGGAGACAACCGAATTATTATCTCCCTTCAATAACAACATCTATTTTTACAAAGAGTTAAAATAGCTGTCATAATATGATACTGTCCGACATGACCTGACTGAAATTTGTGAAGACGGCACATCTAAATGACAGATTAAAAAGCAAGATTTTCTTGCTCAGAAAACGGACATAATAATTTTAATTTTGCGCTTAAAAATGTTTGGCCTTTGGTCTTGATAGGATAAGCTGAGAATACTTCAGTTAACATTTCTTGTTTTAATCAAGAAGCTTAGGTTCGTATTTTGAAAACCTTGTTTACGGCCGTAGCCTTTGCCATATTCGATGTGGAAGACCATGTGATTCACTGATTGTAATTTGTGAGCGCAGCGAATCATAAAATTCCAAGACCAGCCCGTGTTTTCGTTTTAGTTGTAAGTGTGTTGTTTCGTCCAAAATTAGGCGTGTTTTTCTTCAATATACTGTCATAATATTGAATTTAGCCTTGAATAAGCGGCCGTTACCATTTTTCGTAAGTGATGATACGTGACAATAATTGGAAACCCAAATGTATCCATACACCCGCAATAATACGTCTTCGCTGGTAAACCGTAAAGCACATTTCGGCTGTTGCGGAAAAGATGGTAGGCCATGATAAAAGTTAAAACGAATGGAAAAGTAAAAAAAAAGAAAACAAAGAATTTAGTTTGCCACCTAATATTCTTGACAAAAGTTTCCTCTTTTTTTTTCGGGCCTGCTCTCACACCCCTGCATATTCAACACTCATTTTTAAACTATCAGAATTTAGATATTAACTCGTTAACAATGATTAATTGAACAATTGTAATAATCAGTGTGTGCTTAAAGGTTCGTTCTCACTGCGCGATTTGTCTTACCGATTCAAATAAGTGCATTTGATCCTGGCACCCCAACAAGTCTGGGAGGGTGATTACAGTTATTACAGCCAGCATAATGGTTTAGAATGTAGAAAATTAAACATCGCGATTAAGCTTTATATACTATGAACAAAGAACAGACTTTTAGAAATGCTCTCACTAACCAATAGGGAAAATTGTGTAGGTTAAAATATACATGAGCCAAACAGAAAAACATATAGAAACATAGTCACACAGGGGAATAATTATTCCAGATTTAGAAAGTAAGGAAATGAAACATCTTAGATGACAACTGTCAGTGTCCATTCGCTTCTCGGATAGAAAATGACCTGTGAAATGTTCTAAAAGTATGAAACCTTACTACCACTAACAGACGCCCGGTGGGCGTTAAGCGGGCGCCGGGCGTTAAGCGGCCGTGCCCGGACTTTCATTCAAGACAAAAGGCAGTATGCAAATGACCAAAGACATGACTAACTTGACATTCTATTTATAGCTCAACATATTTATTGAGTTAGGTTATGTAAAGTCAAAACTATATTAACAAATTTAAAACATATATATAAAAATTGTATGTTAAGGTTAGATTTAGTGACTTTCCTCATTTTCGTGAGTGTCAGAATATGTGGTTGGTAAAAGATCGTTAAATAAGGGTTTCCTCATTTTTATAGCCTTATACAGGGCCTCTGTCAGTGATAAGTCAAAATTGTCTTTAAGTGAATGTTTCGTGGCCATAATTTTTGTATGGATTGGATCTTTTTCATAGACTCTCTTCGTTGTATAAAGACATCAGAGTATTTCTTATTTTTGGCCTCAAAGTTTCGTAGTCACCATTTTCTTCATCGATAGAGTCAGTTGTTTCAGTGATGTGCTGTTCGATTGCCTTTGTTACAAGATTATCCCACATCGTTGAGGATGCCTTTCCGTTTTCCAGCGACTCTTCCTCAGCCGAGGAAAAGTTTTCACCTTCCTGTGATTCTTCCTCCGCCGACGACAGAGTAGTTTCATCTAGGGTCTCTTGACTTGCACAACTATCCGCAGAATCATTGTTTTCTGATTTTCGCTACATTGTCGTTGAGGTGATGGTTGCCATATTCTGACTTTGAAGTGATGTTGTATGATGGTTTTACCCCCCAAAAAACAACTTTGTGGCGAGGCTGATTTAGAACGTTCTTCCACTTTCAGTTTCACACGGTCATCCACATATATATAGTTGAATGGTGTCGGCGTCAATGTGTCGTCAAGTTGGTGTTTCCGCCCGATCATTTAATTTCTTGCGAATATTTATCGCATATGGCAATTTTTTCAGTATTTCACCGTCCAAAGATTTTGTTTCAGACTAAAATGGTTCGCACGCTCGATTTGGATTTCTTTTTCCGAACAGTTATCGTGGACGCTGTCTGTAACGCCATTTTGTCACTTCAGCTGACAGCTTTGACCTGTCAGGTCAAAGTTTATCTAGATCACGTGAACATTTTTTTCCCAAATTTTCGTCGTTTTTCCAAATATTTACGTATATTAACATCAAATCAATGACAAGGCCGCATGAAATTTATTTAAAACTTCCTTGGGCAAATTAACAGCTAAGCATATTATACATTTGTATTAATTCCTAATGCCTACGGGCCATTGACGGAAAGTCCCTAGGTAAACCGGTACGCTGAAACCGTATCGTGATATATTGTATCGGTCATCCCGTATCACAATATACCGGTAAACCAGTTATGTCGTACACGCTCTAGTTGAGATACGTACCTATGAAAGTTATTAAAAAAATACATCTACCCGTTTTGTGAAACACGCTCCTGGGACCTGTTTCACCAAGGGATGTAGTGTAAGTTTTTATGTAACTTCCATAGCAACTCATACTGTAGAGATACGTTCCTATGAAAGTTATGCAAAACATAGGCCTACATCTGTGCCGTCTTGTGAAACAGGCTCGAGGTCCACTTAACATGACAATTCTTCCATATGACACATAATCCTGTATCGTAAACATAAATCACAACTTTCCTCGTTGGATTTCATTTAACAAATGATATTATGTTTGCCAGGTGGTCGCCCTCAAGGTATGGCTAATGTTGGAGAAGACGGCTTGGACACTGTGGCTGTCAAAGCTCCCAGGACAACTATCGACCCCAACAGACTTAGACTTTCCACGCAGGTTAGCGAAGAGAAGAGTTGTCAACTTGGCTAATTTTATATCTTTACATTGAGTCACCCATATTGGATTTTTAATTGTGTTTTCACCAATTCCCCCAATGTGGAATGGCTAGGGGTATTAGAGTGCGCTTTCCAGAGACAGGTGGTTTCTGAGTCTGGCAACTGCACCATATCGGTAAATACTCAAGTGACTTTAAACGTCTATCAGCCAATGAAGAATTTGGCAATGTAAATTGTACTGAATTTTTTAAAACAATCCGGGATGGTTGTCACAACCAATAAAAGGACCCCTTTCTGCAAAGTTTACCAAGACCTTCACAGAAATGCAAAAACTGTGGAAACTTTTCTTTGAAAGAACATTCTTAAAAATAATTGAACTAGGTAGAATCGCTATCACTCAACATAGTTTAGATTGAAATAACAACAAATAACCTAGTTGTGGGCAATAACTATTATAATCATTGTTCCATTTCATGTAGAAATATATGTAATTTTTCCCAACATAGACATCCAGCGTTACCCTGGCTCTGTCTTTGTGGCATACGGGAGCTGAATACCCTTTTGGGGGTTTGAGGTATATTCCCCTTCCACAGTGTTGAATAGTAACTTGGTCCCCTGTTAACACGGGTGAGGACTGATTTCTGCATATTCGTCAACTTCCCAGAGTACTTAGGGGCAAGGACAGGGGAGATAAGCCATGCAGAAAACATTTATCCACTTCTGACAAAGTTCTTTCTTTTGATAAATAGATCCAACTAGTTGAAATGATCAAAAAAAAATGTCATTAAAATTCAATTGATGAAAATACTCAAATGTTTACATAGGCTCATATATTCTTTGAATTCAGCAAAATGTTGATGATAACATTCACATTGGACCAAGCCGTAACTTCTCCGCTTGGGGGCGTGGTAGTAGTGCTGGCGGAACTAAATCTCAAGAAGGGGAAAGACCCTCAACGCCTGGCAGTAGGTTAGTGTTACATTTTATTGTTTGGTGAAAGGCAAACAGAATTTCATGAAAAATATTCTTTTTAAGTCTTTGAATAATTTAATCCTCCTGCACTGGACCGTACCTTAACCGAATATAAAAGAAATAATCCTGAGGGTAGCCTAAAACATTAATCAATGTTTATCAGGTTGGGGAAATGTGCCGATCGGGAGTCCACTCCTGAACGGGAGTAAGACTCCCGAACGAGCTCTAGACCGCACTCCTGATCGGGAGTTGGGTGGGTGAAAAACGGTTTTGTGCCCTATCTCGCGATAATGACTCTAATGATGTACGCAGTCGGGGACGAGGGCGCGGTATTAGTCCTGCTCGCTCAGATCCACGATCGAGGAACTCCTCTAGCCGTGACCCCCCCCCCCCCCCCCGCTCTAAACAAGGCCGCAGATCTTCCATGGAAATGGAGAGGCAGAAAGCTTTGGCCAATGCCAAGTAAGTTACCCAAGAAAATAATTTATTGTGCCCCTTTATCTTTAAACATTTTTGGGAGTTGCCAACTGCAAAGAGAGTTACCAAGATTCCAGTTTAATGTGTTGCTTTCTCTTGGACGGCTCAGTTGATAACCAAAATCTCTCACTGTTGGACAGTTCTTGATGATTCTCTCTGACGGTTTGAATATCACCTGCCCAAATTTAGATTTTTTTCTGGGAATTGAGCCCAGTTTTTTTCGTCCTGCAACCTGGAAATGCCGTAATGTAAGTGAAATAATCTTAGGTTCTATGGCAGACATCAATCAAATTGCTCAGCAAAAACCAATTTACATGAGCTTACTAGGACTAATATTACCCGAATGAGGGTAATCCAACGATAAAGTTAACCGACACTGATCGGTGTTGTTGTTGTAATCGAGCTTTAATTCTTCGTTTGTTTTTCACTCTCATTTATACATTCTAAACCTTATTGGACATGCCTTATGTGTGCTTTGATTAATTTTAGTGGTTTAAGCTGTAGTAAGCTCGTGTAAATTGATTTTCTTGACAAATGTCGAACAGGCTACGGCGGCAAGTGGGTCTTAATGAAATAGACTCCTGAACTCCTTTACTGAGACCGGTTGCACAAAGTTGTATTAAGCTGAAGTCAGGCTGAAATATGTCGTCACAAAGAAATGTAATGATGATGTTTCCTATATAAGTCAGACTACCTAAATACACCTGTGTGCAAACCAGCCCCTGAAAAGTGGACTATGATGACTAATGTTATCCCTGTCTGAAATAAATGAAGAAAGTTAATTCCTCGTCCTGAGTCCACTCTATTCTCTCTTATTTAAAACGTTTAGAAGTGTAAAACTTTTGATAAAATACTTCCTCAAAAACAAACGCTTGAAGGGATCTGTGCCATAATGATTCCAATCTTTCCAACTACCTGAGTAAAGGCCAGGGTCCACTTTTCCGAAGCCCCCTATACATGTAGCTAAGGACACCTGAATTTTCCCCTTAGGAAGAACTTAAGACGTCCATGCTATTTTACGAAACCCCCTTAGCTTAAGGTCACCTTAACTTTAAGATATTTTTTAAGGGTGCCTCAAAGGCACACTTAACATCTCCTTAAGTCATTTTTTAGCTTATAAACATAAGCACAATTGTTATTTTGGGATGAAACAGCGAGGAGATTTGAAACCATATAAAGAATCTCTTCTGATTTGATACGACAGTCAAAATTCAATGCCATTGCATTTTACTATTTGACGATATTTGCGCTCACGAGTTACTGCCCTTTGTAGAGTTCTTGTACAATGTAATAAAATCACAACAGGGTTTATCGGAAAGTTTGTCGCAGTCCTATCATTCAAATAGTGTTTGTTGAGAAAATAACTAAAAGAAAAGTTTGTTTCAAGTCGTATAATCTAAAAAAGCCTTGTGGTCTGCTAGGAAACATCGGTATCTAAGGAGTTTCCCTCCTCCATTTGAGGAGAGTTCTCCCTTAAGTTATCGCTAAGGTGAAAATCTTAATGTGAGCAGTGGTTATAATTTACGTTTTAGGAGACCAGAGTTACGCCCCTTTAGTTGTGTGTTGTTTAAGGGAAACGAGAGCGAGCCTCTTCCTCGTGACTTCCTTTTTGGCTACTGGCGGGACGCTTGTCATGTTCAGCAATTAAATTCACCGCCTTACATTTTCTTCAACATGCCATCAACCTTAAATTGGAGATCGATGAGATCTACGATTAACCATTTTATCGATGGATGTCAACCCCCAGAGGATTATTGACCTGTGTGCCATGCCATGTAAGATGTTGGGACCTAGCCCTATGTGTAATAAACCGGTTCTCCTGTCAGCTTTGCCTTTTCTTTTAGTCTTCTGCTTACATGGCATTCTGACAGTTGCCTTGTAAATCGAAACAACAACAACAACTTCTCCATGTGTAAATTATGAGTTACCATGCTAAATACATGTATCAAGAGAGAATCATGACTTCATTGACTTTATTCTGAACTAACTTTCGTTCGTAATGGGACAGCAAGGGTAACAATTTTGGCGTCGTGGACAGGATGGAGAAAGTTTCGAGTCTTCAAGAGCAACAAAGGGTAAAATTTTCATGGGAACCCCCAAAAATGGTTTCTCGGTGAAATATTTCGTCGTCGTTTTTATTGGTTGTTATTTTGACAAATTTAGCGGCAAGAGACAATTCTAGCTCGAAATGATTAATGTTACAACAAATGTCAAATTTTTTATGCTGGCTCCAGAAATATCAAAATGTCTCTGTTTTAAAAAATGTTCCTATGAGGTTTGAAATTCAGTTTATGAAAACAGAGGATTCACCGCCTAAATTAGCTCTAGAGTAAAAATAATTGTTTTTTTACTCCGATCTTGTGATGTTGGCTAGAAGAATTTTTTTCGCTTTCTGTCGTTGATACAATGACCTTAGATATTTTACGGGCTTTTGAGTAATATTTTTTCTTCTGTGTAAAAATACTCAAATACTGTACATTTTAAGTGATAAACGGAAAAAAAAAACAAAAAAAGTATTTCGACGAGGAAAAATGCTTTCAGTAGGGATAACGAGATCACTTAAACTTTGTTTAAAGTGAGCGGTAGTGATTTACAGTTCAATTCTCAATTTGAACTAAGATTGTTGATTTTTTTCAGTCATTGTGCTTTTTCAGCAACTGGGAATTTGTTTATGGTTAAACTGCTTGAAGGTTGTCTTAAGACATTTTTCCTTTTTTTTCGCATCAGCAAGTTGAACAATGCGAGAAACCCATTTTAAATTTTTTTTATGAGAAACTGTATTTTAACTAAACAGCATCAGTAGATGGTGTTTTGGGGGTTCTGCCACAGACCTCTGAGGAGTAATTGTTTCTGTCAACATATGCGAATTGGGAAAAATTTCAATGCGCATATTTTTTTTTTGTGTGCAGTTCGAAATGTCGATATCGGGTTTTTACGCAAAAGCTGAAAGTGGGACATATGATATGGACAAAGTTGTTCATATACCTAAGGATAGGAAATTTAAAAGTCTTTGCGATCGGCCAGTCCAAGACTCAGATCCTAAAGTTGAGTACTAGATAGAGGATATGAGATCATATCTGAAGACACGTTCTTTTGTTGTGGAGGAACAAGTGGCTTTTATACTCAGTCATTTGGAAGGACAAGCAAGAGAGGAAATCCGTTACAGGGATGCAAGTGATGTTGATGATGCGGAGAAAATTTTGGACATTTTGTGGGAATGTTTTGGAAACACACATCCAGTTTCTACTTTGCAGAGTAATTTTTTCGACCGACGACAAAAACCGGATGAAACACTTCGTAAATATTCATATTCTTTGATGGAACTTTTAGATCTTGTTATCAGAGCAGATAATCGTTGTGTGTCACACAGACAATACATTGAATGATCAATTTGGTAGTAATGTCCGAGATCCCAGTTTGAAGAAACATTTGAAAAGAATTATGAGGCAGAATCGAGACATTACGTTTCTCGATTTACGAGATGAAGCTATAAAGTGGTCAGAAGAAGAGGAACAATATCACCCCATGTCTAAGACGAAGCAGCGCGCTGGTGTTAATGAGGCGGTTGCAGATGTTCCGAAAGGAAATCCAGATAAGTTTGATAAACTTATGATAATGTTGGAGGAAAATCGACAAAAAATGAGAGACCTTCGAGAAAGTGTTAGGAAACTCGAAAGGCAACAGCCAGAGAGCAGAAGAACTAATCAAGCTGGAAATAGCCGAGTATGCTACAACTGTGGAAAGCCAGGCCATTTTGCAAGGAATTGCAGAAAACCTGACCAGAAAGGGAAGAGTTTTTATAAAGCCAACATAAACAACGTGAGTCACACTGAGCTGCTATCTTCGAAGTATCACAAGGAAATTGAACGTCGGACGGTTGGGAAATGTCCTGTGATATCTGTCAAAATTGGTGGAGTTGCCACCCCCTGCTTGATCGACACGGGCTCCCAGCTGTCAACTTTGTTTACAATTTTTTCAAAAAACATTTTAATTCTGCAGAAATTAGACAAACGTCTGATTGATTATCGCTTACAGCAGCAAATGGTCTTGAGTCGCCATATATTGGTTATGTGGAGATGGATGTTGTCATTAATGGAGAATGTATACCAAAGCGTGGTATTTTGGTGACTAAGGACACAGATATTAATGCTGAGGTTCCTGGTTTGGTAGGGATGAATGTTATTGGTAACTGCACTGGAGATGCGTGGAGTCTCATGAGTGTCGAAAAGGAAGTTCTTGGGTTTGCAAGAGTTGCTGGATGTAAGCCTGTGGTTGTTCGTGCTAAGTCCACGAGAGTCGTGGCAGTGACTGGAAACAGAGACTTCATTGGGAATCCTGTAGTGATAGAACCTTTACGTAATAACTCACCTCATATCCCAGGTAATGTGCTGTTGCCAAATACAATTACCAACACCCCATCGATTGGTCCTTATGAAGCTAAAATGGTAAATCTTGGACAAGAGGATGTTTACCTTCAACCAAGAGCTAAGATTGGCACTATTTTCAGGAAAGACACCGTTATCTCTGATCAAAATGTTGAGTTTTCTCGTCTCAGTGATAGAGAGGAACTAGTCCATGCATCAACAACTGCCCTTCATAACAGTAAGCTATTGTCAGAACCAGATGTATTATCAAATGTTGATATTAATGTGGAGGGAATGATTTTTAAATATAGGGAATCAGTCGATGAATTCTTCAACAAGTATAGAGATCTATTTGCTCAGTCAGATGATGATTTAGGATATACATCAGTAATCAAACACACGATCTCAACACTAGATGATGTCCCTGTAGTCCAAAATTACCGAAGAATTCCGCCATCAGAATTTTCATAAGTAAAGGAACACATCAAGAAGCTATTGGCATTAAAAGTTATACGTCCAAGTACTAGTCCATACTCATCACCTGTTGTACTAGTTCGTAAGAAGAATGGTTCTCTAAGGTTGTGCGTCGACTATCGTCGTCTAAACCAGAAGACAAGGAGAGATGCGTTTCCAATGCCTGACATTGAACAGTCTTTTACGACGCTCTCTGGTTCTCGTTGGTTTTCAACTCTTGATTTAGCTTGTGGTTATAATCAGGTAGCGATGCCAGAAAACGACATCCATAAGACTGCTTTTGTGACTCCAATGGGTCTTTATGAGTATACACGGATGCCGTTCGGGTTGTCAAACGCCCTGGCGACGTTTCAACGATTGATGCAGTTTTGCTTGGAGGATCAACTAGCAGAGACTGTGATTGTTTATTTGGACGATATCATTGTCTTTTCTAAAACAATACAGGAACATTTGAAAAACTTAGAGAATGTACTCGACAGACTCAAAAGTTACGGACTGAAACTTAATCCTAGTAAATGCCATTTTTTTCAGTCAACATTGCTGTCAACTTTTTAGGGCATGTCATTTCAGCCGATGGAATCGCAACGTATCCAGGAAACGTATGTGCAGTTGCCGAATGGCCAGTTCCTAGGAAGACTGAAGACTTAAGATCATTTCTCGGACAAGCCGGATATTATCGGCGTTTTATATCAGGATTTGCAAAGATAGCGGCACCTCTTCACGTTGCAGTATCAAATGGATTGAAAGACAAATTCGTCTGGGACGAACAATGTCAACATTCGTTTCAAACACTTAAGGATAAGCTCACCAGTTCATCATTCCTTGGATTTGCAGATTTCCAGAAACCTTTCTTGGTAGAGACAGATGCCAGTCTGGGAGGTTTAAGAGCGGTTTTGTCGCAGTCGCAAGATGGGAAGCCTCGTGTTATTGCCTACGCGAGTAGAGGACTGCGTCCATCCGAGAGAAACAGTAACAATTATAGTTCAATGAAACTTGAATTATTGGCACTCAAATGGGCCATCTGCGACAATATCAAAGACTATTTGATGGGTCAAACATTTACGGTGGTAACAGACAACAATCCCCTGTGCTACTTAACCACTGGGAAATTGGGATCAGGTCGTATGAACAGAAATACGGACAGTCTTTCTCGTTGTCCAGATCTTAAGGACGAACCAGAAGATCCAGACGAGGTCACAGGATTATTATTTCAGATATCTGGGGCTACAGCTGTGCCAGTTGAACTTAATTATCAGTTAAAAGATGTTCAACCCTTACCAGAGAAGTGTGTTGCAAATTCCAACGCTATTGCTGCCATACTATCCCTTTCAAGAACTGAAATTGCATTTCGGCAGAAACGAGATAAAGTTATCTTCAGAATGATTGAATTCTTGAAACTTGACCAGAAACCTACCTTCGAAGAGAGGAAAGCTGAATCTACGGATTTTGGATTGTTGTTAAGACAGTGGGAGAAACTTACCTTTGATAAGGATGATGTCCTCTGCAGAAGGGTGGGTGATCATAGGAATGGGGTCAGACTACAGACAGTGATTCCAGAGAACATGAAGGGAGATATTTTTAAAGGAATCCATGATCAGGCTGGACATCAGGGATTGGAGAGAACGTTTGCTCTTGCTAGAGAGAGAGTATATTGACCGAAGATGCAGTCGGATATCGAGGAGTATTGCCGGAACTGTGAACGTTGTGTCTTAGCAAAGATGCCTTGACCAGATGTCAGAGTGGCTCAAGGATCTTCGGTAGCTAGTCGTCTGTTACAGATTCTAGCTATGGATTATACTCTACTAGAACCAAGCTCAGATGGAAGAGAGAATGTATTAGTACTGACTGATGTATTTACAAATTACACACAAGCCTTTCCCACGCGTGATCAAACAGCTTAAACCACAGCGAAGATACTGGTCAATGAGTGGTTCTTCAAGTTTGGAATACCACTTCGAATTCACTGAGTTGATTAAAAACCTCTGCAACACATACGGTATTAAAAAGACAAGAACCTCACCTTACCATCCACAGGGCAACGGCCAAACTGAAAGGTTTAACAGGACTCTACACGATCTACTACGCACTTTGTCTTCTGAGAAAAAGCGTCGATGGGTGGAGCATCTACCAGAAGTTGTTTATACGTACAATTCTACACCTCACTCCACCACTGGCCTGTCTCCTTACTACTTAATGTATGGACGAGATCCCCACTTAAATTTAGATCTTCTTTTGGGTAAAGAAGCAGAGCAGTCAGTTGCAGCAGACGATTGGCTAGGAGAACATCAAGAGAGACTGAGAGTCGCTTGAGACAAAGCGGGGGAGCGCATCAAGACACAAGCAGAGAAACACAGAGAGGAAACTCAAAGGACAGACAACACAACCCCATTACAACTTGGACAAAGGGTATATCGACGTAACAGAGAAGTTAGAGGAAGGAATAAGATCCAAGATAAGTGGAATGAAACTGTGTACAAGGTGGTAGACTTACCTGAAGACTCATCCGTTGTTGTCGTGGAACCAGTAGATGGAGGTGGGAACAGGAGGTTCTTCCACAGATCAGAGATACGACCGTGTCCTATTATTAGGGAGACAGTAGAGGACCGTCCACAGAATAATCCTCCAGAGGAACAGTCAGATGCAAACAACACTCCATTTGCATCCGATGAAGAAAGTTCATCGGATATGTTCATGGATGTCAGAGAAAACGAATCTAACCAAGGGGCAGCATCTATTATGCCTTAAGGTCGTAGCCGTAGAACAAGGGCGGGTAAACATTCTAATTTGCATCACCAACCTAGATCAGTTATTCAAACTAGTCAGTAGAATATTCACTGTGCTGATAACAATTTGACAAATGTGGTTGATTCCTCAACCGCATCTATGCTTTCCAATCAGCAAGCAATTTTAGAATTAGCGTCTCGAGTTATGCAGGAAGCAGGCAAGCTTATGCTATCTTCGCCTGATATTGCTAAGTAAGCAATATAATTGTTCGCACACGTAGTGCTATACTGGAGATACTTTTTTCTTTTTGCAAATCTCTTACATTGTAGCGTTTTTGTGTAACATTTTGCCATAGAGTTGTGACATGGAACATTGTAATGCGTTTTTATTGTCAGCATTCATTGTGTTCGTGATATTTTTGGTCAATATCTTAGTTTTTTTTAATTTAATTAAGAGGTGTAATGACTTAACTATGCACTGCCATGTTTTTTTTTTACTTCTTGTAAAACATTTTGAACCTTTTTGACATAGTCGCTCTATTTTATTATTATGCTTACATATAGATTTGTCGTTGAGGACAACGATCACAGCGGGGGAGAGTATGAGCAGTGGTTATAATTTACGTTTTAGGCGACCAGAGTTACGCCCCTTTAGTTGTATGTTGTTTGTCGTGACTTCCTTTTTGGCTACTGGCGGGACGCTTGTCATGTTCAGCAATTGTATTCACCGCCTTACATTTTTCTTCAACATGCCATCAACCTTAAATTGGAGATCGATGAGATCTACGATTAACCATTTTATCGATGGGTGTCAACCCCCAGAGGATTATTAACCTGTGTGCCATGCCATGTAAGATTTTGGGACCTAGCCCTACGTGTAATGAACCAGTTCTCCTGTCAGCTTTGCCTTTTCTTTTAGTCTTCTGCTTACATGGCATTCTGACAGTTGCCTTGTAAATCGAAACAACAACAACAACTTCTCCATGTGTAAATTATGAGTTACCATGCTAAATACATGTATCAAGAGAGAATCATGACTTCATTGACTTTATTCTGACCTAACTTTCGTTCGTAATGGGACAGCAAGGGTCGTAATGGGACAGCAAGGGTAACATTAAGATGGGGTTAAGAGGGTTTCGTAAAGGTGGCGTAGGTCCATCTTAAAATTTCCCTTAAGGTTTATCCTTAGCCACTCAGATCACCTTAACTAAGGAGACTTTGTAAAACTGGGCCATGTTCTAGTGGAGTGATGTGTCGTACTGACTTGCAGTATGGTATTAAAATGAATGGTGTTAATTGGTCGATACGAATTGTCAACCAATCGTATGCATCCATTCTAATCGCATACTACAAGTTCGTACGACAAATCGCACCGTGAGATTTGGCCTTATGGGGTTATGATCGTCATGTCTATCGGTAGTTATACTGCAATGTTTGTTATATGTGAGGAAGGTGATATGAATTAGCACTTAATCCTGAGAATTTCATTGAATTAATATAAAATGATTTTGTTGTTATAGATCTCATACAATGAGTGGCAGCACGCCACCGTCCAGGGTCCACGATCCACGATCACGGGATTTCAGACAGGAAGTGAAAGCCACACCCCCTGCCAATAATCTTTCCGAGGCTGAAATAGAAAAGAAAACTAAAGCAATTGTTGATGAATTCTTGAATATACACGATACAAAGGTTTGTATTGTTCTGATCCTGCCTTTTACATACAATTTGAGATTCTGTTATCTTGTTAGTAATCTAATGTTATCTAATATTGAGTCTGTGATAGAAGGCTGCCCATTTTCATTGGTTCATAAGGGCCTTGGTGGCTAAGTAGCAAAGGGATAGTCTCTCCGTCTAACACTGGCCCTACATCGATGTGTCGCAGGTTAAAATCCCACTCTCAGAAAGACAATCGTTTTATGTGGAAGAGTTGCCAGGTACTTCCTGAAGATCCGGTTTCCTCTCCCCACTAAAAACCGCCATTTGAGTGAAATAATCTTGAGTGTGGCATAAAACATCAATCGATCAATCAATCCTCTCCCACTAAACCTTGCAACCCTGCCATATAAATGAAATAATTTTGAGTGGCTCGTAAAACCTGAATCGACCCAATTTAAATGATAAGACATGATACAGGTGTTATACGTAGTGTGGTGTTAAACTATTAAATAAGTGAAATAAATTCTTGGTATTTCCCTCACCCCAACATAGACACCAAGCGTTACCCTGGCTCTGTCTTCGTGGCGTTGGGAGCTGAATACCCTTTTGGGGGTTTGAGGTATATTCCCCTTCCACAATGTTGGATAGTAACTCGGTCCCATGTTAACACGGGTGTGGACTGATTTCTGCATATTCCATCAACTTCCCAGAGTCTTTGAGGGCAAGGACAGGGGAGATAAGCCATGCAGAAAACATTTATCCACTGTTAAAACACCTGTTTTTTCAGTGCTCACTGTTTTACACCGCACTCAAGATTATTTCAGTTATATGATGGCGTTGCCCCGTTTAGTGGGGGAGGAGACCCCCGACCGTCAGCGAGTACTTGACAAATCTTACACATGCGGCGGCCAAATGAAAAAAGGAAAAATTGAAACGTTCCCTGTGACATGGAGTATTGTCTATTTTTAGCCCGCCATCATTCTGATGGAGGGCTATTCAAATCGCTTTTCCGTGGTCCGTCCGTTAACTTTTCGCTTGTTACCTTTATTCCAAGAAAACTACCTGTCCAATCGTAATCAAACTTAACATACATCATCACCCTATGGTCTAGTTGTGTACCGTACATTTTTGTCTCATTTGCATATTCAATATGGCCGCTGAGGGGCGTTAAATTTTTTTATGTATTTCCTTTATTCCAAGAAAACTCCCAGTCCGATATTCACCAAACTTGGCTCACATTATCTCCTTATAGTCTAGTTGTGTATCATACATTATCATCTCATTTGGGCGATGTTGTTTTTCTTTGTTACCTTTATTCCAAGAAAACTACCGTTCTGATTTCGACCAAACTTGGCCCACATTATCTCCCTATGATCTAGTGCACCCTACATTTTCATCTCATTGGCTTATTAATATGGCCGCCAGGAAGCAATGTTGTTTTTGAACTAAATTTGAATGAAACTTTTTATCATTATTCCAACAACACTACTGACCTGATCTTAACCAAACATGACACATATCGTCCCAATAAGTTCTAGCTGTGCACCGTATATTTGAATCTCATTAGCATATTCAAGATGGCTACTAGGTGGCAATGTTGTTTTCAACCAAAATTTCCTGGGGAGCTTACTTTGTAGTTCACAATTTAATTTTTCTCAACAACAACTCCCTGGAACAAGATTTTTTATGTAGGCCCAATATCACATAAATATATACATTAAACGCACTTTTGTCCGCAATTCCTATATCCAGTTATTGCTGTAACAATCTTTAATATCGATAGATGGGCGCACACGTTAAGATCCCTTTAAGGGATCTCTCGTAGCTAAATGTTTATTTTAAAGGTCCGTTGATTTCTGAACATTGGAACTTGTTATTTCTTGCAGAAAGCTTTAAGTTGTATAGAAGAACTTGTCACCCCCAGCAATTTGTCTCGCTTTGTGGGGGCATTATTAAGCTATGTGATACAACGGTCCAAAGAGGCTCGCAAACAAACTGCCACTTTATTACATGATGCAGTAAAGAAGAAAATTATTACCGTAGATTTATATATTAGTGGGTAAGTTATCAATTACTTGATTCTTATATAATTATCTGACTCAATAGGCATTAGGCTTGGATCTTGACTGTGGCGTAAAACATCAATCAATCAACGGATGACCATTCCTTAACAGATTCAAATCAAAAACTCCTCCAAAGGATATTATATATATATTTGTGAACGCTGAAACACACGGGCAGAGGGATAATCTTGTCTAAAATAACCATGGAGACAGTTTCTTATTGCGTTAAAAAGAGGTATCTCACATGTATGAACATTTAAATCTCCAGCTACGAATTCTAAACCTGAACTATTGTAAGCTTACATTTAAGTTATTTTACTTAGTTCAGTGTATTTATTCATATTTTGATCTCTTTGCCAGGTTAAATCAAGTGTTGGAGTTTTCTGAAGATATGGAGTATTTAGAACCTATGGTATATGATGGCTGTGTGCCGCTTAACTTCCTCAAGCAAGCCTGTGATTGCCTCAAGGCCAACAAAAGAGCTGGCATACTATTGTCTGAGCTCTTACATGAATTATCAAATAAAATGGTAAGATTCTGTACAATTTTCCCCTCAATTTTTGAAATGATTTTAGATAAAGTGTCATCCTTTAGTCAGTTGATACTAATGTCACGAGATGAGTTTAGCCGTTTGATCGATCAGTAACCCATCAACAGCTAACCCTCATGGCTGGGGCATTGTGCCTTTTTGTTTTGGTCAGTTGTAGTTGATGTTGCCATATGGTTTTAGCTGTGATGTGGCACATTAAGCAATCAATCACCCATTGACCGTTATCTATTCCAAAATACCTTATAAACTTGCCACGTTTTGTCTAGTTTCATACAAATTCTTTATCCAGTCATTTCCAACCAGAATTTGGGGCCTCCGTGGCTCAGTAGGTAGAGCGTTGGACGCTCAATCCGAACAGCCTTCCACCAATGGGTCGCGGGTTCGAATCCCACAAGTCCAAAAATTGGAAAATTTTCTGACAGGGTTTTCACTCGAACGACCTATGTGCATGGGATGGTTGCCAGTTGCCAGGTCGTGGGTTTGCTCCCGGGCACAGAACCCGGTTTCCTCCCACAATAAAACTGGCAACGCCGCCATATAAGTGAAATAATCTTGAGAGCAGCGTAAAACACCAAAACAATCAATCAACCAACCAGAATTTAGCAAGTCACCGGAAATACTCATCTCGGCTAGATTCTAGAATAGCTCAGTTTCCATAGATCAATTTTGAAATAATATAATTGTAAAAGTTGGTCAAGATTGGAAAATGAACAGCAAAATGTCATAAAGAGCATTATTTACCGAAGAATGATATCTTTGCAGTTAACTGTTTCTTGTTCTCTGTTCTAGGGCTACCAGAAAGTGACTGAGCTTTGGCGCTCTTCTAGATTATTGTGGACTGATTTCCTTCCTGTCTCGGATGTTCTGCAGTTTATTAAAGATAAGGTATGTTCAGCCTTTAATTATCAATTTAGAATAGGTCTCACTTGGTGTTCCCCTTGTTGAACGAGGGGTGGGGGTGTTCAGTTGACAGTCCGACATAGGCCTTCCATCAATGGGTCCAGATTTGAATACCCCTCATTGCAAGAAAAATTCAGTGGGATTTCCACATGTATGTGCGAGAGATGCCAGGTATTCGCTGTTGGTTGTTTCCTCTTGGTACGGAACACGGTTTACTCACCAACATATCCTGGCAATGTCACCAAATAACTGAAATGCTCTTTTGAGTGTAGCATAAAGCATCAATCATTTGGACGTTTTGGGTTCTTTTTTTCCCCTAGAGAAAGAACCTTGTATCGCCCTACCCCTCAACGACCCAATAAACCCTGCATTACCTGTATATAAGAGTATATTGAGTACAGCCTTAAACAAGTAAATGGAAGCTGATAGGATTTTCTATCACCATACAACATTGGAGATATGTAGATTTATCAAATTGGTTGTATCTGGTATATTGGTGTAACAATTAATGGGCTATGATGACTAATGTTATCCCTGTCTGAACTTAATGTTGACAGTTAATTCCTCGTCCTGAGCCCTTTGAACTTCTTCTGAAAACATAAAACCCATGAGACTGTTAATCCTTGCACAGCCAAAGTAAATTGATATGCTTTAACATTACAGCTAAATAGGCTATTTGCCCTTAGTTTGCTATAAAATAGGAATGCCCCCTACACCCCTCCTCTCAATTTAATAAAATATGATTTAAATTAAGCTTTATAGTCAATGTTTTATTTTTCTGTTGGAGTGTGAATAATTCTTAAATTAAATAGTTGTATTTACCAGATATTCAATTAAAATAACTTTCCATTTTGTAGAAATTAGAATTTGTTCTGGAGGATGAACCTCCTAAAAGCCCAGGTTTGTCTGCTGAGCATATCAACATGGAGTTAGAGAAACTAATTATTACAAAGGACAGTGATAATGAGGAAGTATTTGACTGGATTGAGGTGAGGGATTTCTTTTACCTGGATATGTTAATAAACACAGGGTTTCTGCCTCAAAATGACCATAAAAATTCACTCAATAAAAAAAGACAAATTTCCAAGAAAATATACAGTTTCTGACAACCAAAGTGTACTCCATTCACTCAATACTTAAGTTTATGGACCCCAAAATGTCTTCTGCGAACATATTAGGTACTTTTAAGTTCTTAGTTGAATTAGGCAGCGTTTAAATGTGTAATTTATCCGTGTTAAAAAAGATGAGGGAACATATTGACTATAATAATTATAGTTCCAAATTGATAGACCCTTCTTATACCTAGACTTATGGTATCTGTGGCTTTCGGGTTCAAATTGCCCTTCAGATTTCGGTTCCCTTTTAATCCTGTTCCGTGAAATGGCATAGGGGTTTAATTCGTCTAAAATTGTTGACCCGCTTTAAAATGGATTTATGCATATCACGTGAATAATGAAATATCTGTTGTATTGTAGAGAAATGTGGAGCCAGAGGTGACCCAATCTCCTCGCTTTATACGCAGTCTTATGACGATTGTCTGTAGAAGTGCCATCACAGGTAAGTCAAATAGCATCAGTGCTCTTCCCTCGTTAAATTGAAACATTTCTGAGTGGATTTTCCACTCGCTCATCATATGTGGAGTTGCCAGGTACTCACCGTAGGTCAGGTTTCCTACGGGCAATGAGCCAGGGTTCCTCCCCCCACTTAAGCCTGGCAACACTGCCTCTAAAATGGAATAAGTAAGGCAATAAGTTGCTGCTTAAGATAATGTCCCATTCATGCTGTTTTCTAGAACGTAAAAGTGTTTACAATGCTTATGAATGTCATATCTTTATATATTTATCAACTTCTAATCGGATTTTGTCTTCTGTCCCCTTAACAGGTCAATCGTTCTTAAAGGTAGATGAGGATGTGATTAAAAAGCGAGATAATTTACTTCAGAAGTATTTAGACCACAATGGAGAGAGGGAACTTCAGGCCCTCTACGCACTTCAAGCATTAGCCAAAAAACTTGAATACCCCCAAGGTAAGCTAAAAGCATCGGAGAAATTCACTGAATTTGTAAATAACTAACATTGAAGCACTTTGGTTAGGTTGCTGTTTTAGTTTTTACCCCTCGGGCAAATTTTGTCCGAAGAGTATTGTTGTTGCCTCCGTCGACACACTTTTGTTTAATACAGCAAGTACAAGAAGCCTATTTAAAATCAATGCGCTCGGATGTTTTTTTTTTCAAGAGTTATGCCCCTTACATTACCGCTGTGGTAAAAAGTCTTGTAAACACATTATCTAAAAAAGTCTTTCAATCACATTTTAAAAAATTCCTTCATTTGTTCAACACGGCAAGTACAAGAAGCCTATTTAAAATCAACGCGCTCGGACGTGTTTTTAAAGAGTTATGCCCCTTACATGACTCAGCCAAACACCTCCTTGTAAATGTGATACATGTATGTGGAGTAGTTTTTCACTAGCAACAAATTGTCTGGAAAATAAATATATCTTCGGTTTCTTTGACACAGACCCGAGGGGTCCTGATGGCGACAGCCACTTATTTATAAAATATATTGGTAGTTTCCTCCTTTCATAAAGACCACTTTGCTCCCCATCTAAACAAGTGAAATAATCTTCGTCTGAAACACAAACGTTCAAAAAATAATTCCACAGCTCTTGGAGTTTGATATCAACATACAACATTGAAGATGTGCACAACGTAAAGTGGCATGAACTGCCGAAATTCACTTTTTCATATTTTCACATTGTCAAAACAATGAGAGGGTTGGAAGGTCATGATAAAACTAAATGATTGATTTTTTTGAGGACAATCATTTGTCTGTGGCCTTCATGAGTTGAGTGTTAGCAAAAGTAAACAAACTTTAAAGGCACACTTGCCGCCGTAGCCTGTTTAAATTTGCTAAGAAAACCAATTTACATGAGCTTACTACGACTAATACCACTAAACTTAAACATAGGACACATAAAACATGCCTAGTTAGCTTTAGACTGTAAAAATGGGGTGAAAAACAAACGAAGAATCGAAGCCTGATTACAACAACAACGATCAGTGTCGGTCAACTTTCGTGTTGGATAACCCTCCTTTCAGGCCTTTGTATCTGTGGTTTACACTCAAACAATTATCAGCAGGCTTTTCCAGTCGCTGTTAACCGATCGTCAGTCTGTATTTCTCAGATAAATAGGCCTACGTAAAATTACACTGTGCCGTTAGTTCACTCACTCGACTGAAACATAAAATCGCCAATAGGGGGCAGATCGGTTTGTTTACGTTCCGGGTACGTAACAATTCAAATTTTCAAATTCAAATTAAAAATACAAAGTGACGTCCAAACTTTTAAATATTGGTAAAAATAGAAAGTTCCTAACTTATATTGTCTGGGAAAAATACAGAATACGGTCTTTCTTTTTTAATGTAAACAATATTCCTGATTTTCGCGGCAAGTGTGCCTTTAAATAACGCGATTCATTCATTTGAAGCTTTAATTAACTGAACCGACTATTTCTACGTATATTCTCTGGAGTTGGAATCAAGGAAAAGCTTTTGATTTCTACTTGGGGGAAAATAACTTTGAAATTTTATTATAAGGGGGAAAACACCAACACTTTGGCAGCTCGTGCCACTTAAATTTGTTACCAGGTTGGCCTGGGTTATATATCTATACAAATTAATGGGCTATGATGACTAATGTTATCCCTGTCTGAACTTAATGTTGACAGTTAATTCCTCGTCCTGAGCCCTTACTGCTGCCAGAAATTGCTGAACTATTATATTGATTAAGCGATTGGAAATCTGTGGCGAATAGACTTATCATGGCGGACACTAGTTTACCTGTGGAAATATTCCCTTTATTTGATTTTTCTCACAATTTCCGCCTTGGGCATTTTGGCTCTGCTTTGGTACTTATGACGCCATATAACCTTAGTTGAGTGCAATGTTAAGCCCCAATCAATCCATCTCACACAATTTCCTAATTTTTCCTTCCACTTTGCTTTATACACAGGCTTGCTCATGAGCTTCTTTGGTGTTTTGTATGACGAGAGCATAATTTCTGAGGATGCGTTGAGGAAGTGGGAGAGAAGTAAAGACCCTGCGGAACAGGACGGTAAAGGTGCCGCACTGAAACAGGTCGTCCAATTCCTAATGTTTGTAAAAGAGGAAAATAGTGGTGGGGAGGCTACAGCCGACAGCTGAGATTAACCTTACCTAGGATTTACCTGGATACATTTACAGTGGACTCTCCTTTCCAAACCTGGATTTCTATACTATATTTCCTGGAGAGAAGCTCATGGAAATCTGTGCTAATCTTGTGTTGAAATTTCAACTCTTCTCATGATTGAATGAGCCAATCGGAATACTGGATCCATTCTAATGTCGTTAATTTTCAAAGCCACTTTATTTTTCTGATTTCCAACACTCGTCATTTGAAGGAGCTACTTCTGGACTTAATTTGTACACAAAGTTCATGGTTCTTCGTTAAGACAAATTGTTTCAATCACATGAAATTTGTTTTGATGGTAAATTTAAAAAAAAAACTATATTTGGTGCTAAACTGCTGAGGCATGTCATGTGTTTTCAATGATTAGACTCAAAGCAACACCCATTTCCCAAATCAAATTGCTGGAAAAATATCTTACAATGCTTACGGCAACTTCTTTTATGCACTGAGTTTATTCATATATATTTATTTTTCACATGGGATATTTGGTAATAAGACTGTATAAATTGCTTGATACTATACGTTGCAAAAAATTCTATTTCCTTCAAATGTCGTTTTTATTTCTTTGCAAAATGTCAGCATAATGTTTATGCAACTGTTTATATTGACACTGTACAAATCTTCAAGGTTTGCCCGTTGCAGATTTTGTAATATGGGATATTGAAAATGTGATTTATATATATGAATTTATATATATTATATTGTTTGGGAGCGTTGACTAGATATGATGGATTACAGACACAGACTGTTGGTATGAGGAACACGAGATTTATTTATATTCAAATGTATTTGACAGTGATAAACCACTGTTTCTGTGAGAGGCCACTTGGTATTTGTGAACACTGAAATAGCAAGGGAAACAACTCTCCGATTTATGTGTGCGATGAACTCAAATCTAGGAGAATTTCCAGATTCTAATGGACAAAAAAAGCGTTACAGGGGGAAATGTTACTGATATTAGTGACGGACGTTCTTTCCCCCTTTTGAAAACTCCCCCATCATTGATGTGATGAAAAAAGGGTGTAAATAAAATGAAAAAAAACTGATAACCATTGTGTTTGGGTTCTGTAATTAAGTTTTTGTGTTGTGTATTTTCCATGCATCGAAGACAAATTACCAAGGAAATACGCAATTTATGAATAGCAAAGTAGTCCTTTAACAACTCGATACTTTATGGTCCCAAAAATGTTTGCGGCAATTGTCACTGCTAGTCTCCTTGGCTCAGAAGGGCTTTACTTATTATTTGGACTAAATTGATTAATCTGATCGCCATTTCACTTTTGTTAAAGGGGCACGAGCTGCCAAAATTCACACTTTTTTATACGCCCGGCTTGAAAAGCGGACTGTATTATGGTATCATCTCCGACTAGACGGCTGTCTGGCGTCCGCTTTCCCTTCCGCTCATGTGGGATGGTTGCCAGTTACCAGCGGAAGGTCGTGGGTTTCCTCCGGGCAAAGAGCCCGGTTTCCTCCCACAATAAAACTGGCAACGCTGCCATATAAGTGAAATAATCTTGAGCGCGGCGTAAAACACCAAACAATCAATCCACCCTTCCGCTCCATAACTTCCAAAGTTTTGATTCCATCTGCACAATTTTTTCTGAGTATATACCTTATTGGTAGAAGCTGTCGCAAACTATTTTTAACATCACTGGTTACATAATATGGGATTTATATTGGATTATGTAATATTCCCTTCCATTCCATAACTTCTGAAGCTTTGATTCCATCTGCACAATTTTTTATGAGTACATACCTTATTGGTAGAAGGTGTGTCAGCTTCTTTGAATAATTTAGTGATAGCTATGGTGGCCAAAACCTAAAGTTTAGAATTTTAATTATTTCTCTGTTTTAAAGGCTCTTCAATTCAGTGTTATTGCCCATATGGTAAAGCAAATATAGCTGCTTAAAGTGGCATGAGCTGCCGAAATGCACACTTTTTCATAACTTGTGATCGTCACGACAGTAAGAGGTTTTGAAGTTCATCGACAAACTAAATGTTTGGCGTTGGAATGAGGAAAATCCATTCAGTATGTTGCCCATACGAACCGAAAACGTAAACAAAATTTAAATAACCGGGACGACCATTCATTCATTCTAAGCCAAAGTTAGTTCAAAACAATACTTTATCGTACCATTTTGAGACTAGAAGCACTAAAAAGCTTCTGAATTCTACTTTTTGAGAAAAATAGCCAATAATTTCAACATTCTGTTTTAACGTCAAAATATCAACATTCTGGCAGCTCATGCCACTTTAAAGATGCGTTTGACAATATTTATAAACCTGGTTCAGGCTGGTTGTAAGTGTGAACAGATAAGACTGAGATTAGGCTCTGTTCAAATATACACATATATAAAATGCGGCAAACATCCTGGTCAGTGATGTCTTCAGCAAGTGATAGAACCCACTGACCAGTCAAAATTAGCTGGACTCTAAGCTGAAATCCTGGACATTTAACACCAGATGAGATTTTATATTTGAAGGACCCGTTGCAAATGCAGTACCTCCATCGACGTATCCCACAAAACAACAGCCGGTCCATGTAAACTGTACTAAACATGTTTTGACGTTTAAGATAATTTGTTTTCATCTGTCAAATGTTGGCGCCGCCATGTTGAATGTGACGAGAATGGCGTAGGGACTATTTGCATTTCTAGCATCTTTATTTCTATCTCAGAACAAACTTACTCAAAAGTAAAAACTAGAGAAGAATACAATTATGGCTTCTTTGTTTTACTACTCGGTAATTTGTTCAAAATCGGACGGCCTTTTACAGCCAGTGATGGATTGCTGGTCAATACACACGACAATTGAGATCTCGTGCCATTCTACGAGATCTTCAACACAACACATCGCTCGAGACCCGTCGCCCTACATTTTCGCGCTTAGTGAACTGTAAGAAACTGACTGAGAATTTATAATGTGTATGATATTTAATTCTCTGTTCTATACTGTTACCAAACATGTAACCGTACAATAATAACCCGTGTCGCAAAGCCTTTAGGCAGAAATACTTGTTAAAGGCGCACTTGCCGCGAAAATCCAGAATACTGTTTACATAAACAACTGTAGGCGGTTTTCTGTATTTTTCCCTGGCAGTAGAAGTTAGGAACTTTCTATTCTTACCAAAAATAGAAAGTTTGGACATCATTTAGTATTTTAAATTTGAAATGAGGGTAATTCAACCACTAAGTTAACCGACCCTGATTGTTGTTGTTGAAGTCAACCTTCGATTCTTCGTTTGTTTTTCACCCCCATTTCTATATTCTAAATCTAATTGGACATGTTGTATGTGTTCTGTGTTTGATTTTAGGGTTTTAGTTGTAGTAAGCTCATGTAAATTGGTTTTCTTAACAAATGTTTAACAGGCTACGCCGGCAAGTGAGGCTTTAAAAATCAAAAATATATTCGGCAGTACATCAGCTCATAAATACATTCCCACACACACATCGTCAGTAATGTTTAACTTTTAATCATAAGGTCGTATGACTCTTTGATGAAAGCAGACAGTTCAGGCGGAAGTGTAAACAGTATGCGCGCAAGCGTGCAAGCCACTTGCAAGTTACTTTCGTTTTCTTGTTTTCGAGTTCTCGCGGCGAGATTATAGTGGCACAAAAAGAGCGCTATTGGCTTATTTCTTGTTTTCGCATTCTCGCCGCAAGATTTTAATTTATTTCTTGTTTTTGCGTTCTCGCGGCGAGATTTAAAAAATCAAGAAATGGCACAAATAAAGCACTTTTTGCTAATTCTCGAGTTTTCGCATTCTCGTTGCGAGATTATATTTTTATCGTGCTTTTGCATTCTCGCGGGGAGATTATATTTTACATTTTCGACTTCAAATTCTCGCAGCGAGAACGCGAACTGGCACAAATCAGCCACCATACAAACACGGCAATGATCAACCTATCATCTCCAGCAAATTTAAAGGGTATTTGATGATTCACATTTTATAGTGAGGAATAACATTTTGAATTAGTCCTTATACAAACTTTAAAATATAAGCCTTAAAAAAGAAATGGGCCAGCTGTGTAAATGACCTCACAAATTCAAAACGACTGGCCGAAAAACTTGGATCCTTTAGAATTCAATTTAATATTGGAAAATAAATGCAAATTGACTAAAATCGACAATTTTTTTTAGGAATGTACGTTCTCCTTGTTAAAAGTCAAATTGATGCTAGAGCGAGGAAGTGGCTTACATCGCGATAGTTTTGTATTTGGGTTGCCCTCGGGCTGGAGCATTGTGGCTCTGCTTGTGGTGTGTTTCCACGGACTTGCGTTAACGGATGCGATTTTCACCAAAGAATGGGAACTACAGAAATACGCTAGAGTGTTTCCACGGTCAATCCGATATTTTTTAACGCACGCGTTAACGGACGGAGAATGGAGCTTGTCCCATTTTGAACGCATCAGACGAGGGATTTCTCTAATAATGACGTCATTGAAAGGGTTTTCAGACCCCAATGAACTTTTGCTGTCAGATCGAAATCCACAGAAAACACTGAGTGGGTGTTTTTTACTCATTTTTACTGACTTATGTTTGTGTTATGGATTTTGTATGGAAAGGCTATGTAGATGTCCATTATTCACATCCTTTCCCAAAACCGAAAAAAAAAATGTTGTAATGGATATGACCTTGATTTTTAACCGTAACCTTATGACAGATCGCACTCTCGATCGCATGCGTTAACGCAAGTCCGTGGAAACACACCATTAGCCATGCATGCTGACCCAGGAAGTAGGAACATTAAGTATGCCACATACATTAGCCTTCCTCACGTTATATGATCTGTAAAGCCTAATGTCAAAATTTAGATCTGGGTGGGAGGGAAGGGGGTGATTTTTTGGTCGGTTGGTACTTTTGTCGCAATATAACCTTAGCATTTGAGTGCGACGTTAAGCCCCAATCAATCAATATATTTGGGTTATTTGGATACTGGATTGAAACTAATGCAGGCCTACTGTGCATATTTTAAGCTTTCAATCAATGCCTGATCAAAGATTTACACATTTAAACATTACACATTTAACGACTTGTGTGCAAATTGTCAACTGGAAAGACAGAAACCAAAACAGCCGCACTTCATTCAAACTGCTTCCCAATTTGTAACGAAGTACTTTTCCGTAGAGCACGGCAAAATAAGACTTGTTTGAGTCATACTCACGGCTGTAGCCTGTCTGACATTTACGAAGAGAGTGGATATCAGCGAGCTTAATATAAGTAAAACTGCTAAACTTAAACATGATAAATGTCCTGATATGTTTAAAATTTGTATTAAAATGGTGCGTTAAAAGCAGAAAATCCGAACCCCCAGCCGATTGAACAAGAACCCTGAAACGTTAATTTTTTATTTCAAATTTTTGGTTTTGGTTTACATTCTCAAATATATCAGCAGGCGTTATTTTTCAGAATAACTTCTTAAAATAAGCCCACCCCCTCGTTTATATTTCCCGCGTTACTTTGAGTGATATCTACGTAGTTTGACACAATAAATGTGATTTTGATAGGTTTAGTAAAGGTTATGCTAAAATCCAGGCGATGGCGTGAGGTTGAAAGGGCAGTGTCTGTTCTATTTTTACTCTGGGGATCGATAAAAATCTCGGTCAACCAAGCCAATGTTAAGCATTTGAAACTGAAAGTAAAAAAAAAACAGGAAAGTCCGTATTTCATCATACTTCATGATCTTTTATAATACCTAGTTTGTATCTTCTCATTCCTGGGTAAGGTGCGATTTAACTTCAACACAGGTAAGATTTTATCTTTAAATGCATTTTCATACGATTGACTAGATTGCTCTAAATTGAATACGGTATTGGGGTAAGTTATATGTCATCTTGATAATTTATTGTGGCTATGAACATGTACGGACAGGTAGTTGAGCGAGGAAAGACTTTAACAGGATCTATGTATGGGCGCTATCGTTTATTGTTTGAGCTTGTCAAATTATTTTATCTAAACATATTGGATCCAAAGCATTTAAACACCAATGATCCTTTCCCCATCTTTTAGATATCACTAAATTGTCCAGGGAAGTTAACCCCTATCTATATCACCCCGCCCCCAGTTTATATTTCCCACGTAACTTTAAGTGATATCAACGTAGTTTAACACCAAAGATTGATTTTTCTGATAGGTGTAGTAAATATTACGCTTAAATTCAGGCGATGACATTGGGGTGAAAGGCAGTGCCTGTTCTATTTTGACCTTGTACTGGGGATCTCGTAAGAAAATGATCGATACAAATTTATTTCAGCTAAGCCAAGGGACATCACTCTGGAGAACGGAAGATTGGAAACTGAAGGTAAAGAAGAAAAAAAGGATTCGGTTACTGAAGAGTAGTGGTGTTTGATCTGTACCTCTTTTCCGCACAGCGTAAAATTTAAGTTAACCTAACGGAGACGCAATGTCAAAACCCAACAAACACCAAAATAGAACGAAATCTAAGAATTTTAATAATTTGGACAACAAAAGAGGAAGATATCATTGGGGATTCAGTGAAGAACAGAAGACCGCCAGTGTGACCCCAGAGGACCCAACCATGCCGGACAGAGCTGTTGACCCACGACAGGACGAGACGACGCGCTCCAACCTAATAATCCTCGATGCCCTCCACGAATTGGAAACAAATCTGCGAGGAGAAATTTCTTCGTCCCGACAGGAAATAGTTGAGAGAGTCTTGGACCTGCAGAATGAAATAGCCGAAATTAAGACAGAACAACAACAGCTTCACCAAAGATTGAGGGATTCAGAAGAAAATCAAAAAGTGTGTGACGCCATCCTGAACTTAGAAAGGTAGGCTACTCCCGAAATTGCAATGCCTTTTTCTTTGGTTTCATTGAAGAGGTAGGCGAAAACTGTAAAACTAATATCCAAAACTTCATAAGAGAAACTCTCAAAGTAACAGATAACATTAAAGTGGCATGAGCTGCCAAAATTCAGACTTTTTCACAATTTCTGATCGTCACGACAGTAAGAGGCTTTGAAGGCCATCGAAAAACTAAATGATTGGCGTTGGAATGAGAAAAATCCATACAGTATGTGGCCTGTACAAACCGAAAACGTGTTCGAAAAGTAAACAAAATTTATATAACCGGGACGACCATTCATTCATTCTAAGCCAAAGTTGGTTCAAAACAATACTTTATCGTTCATTCTCCAGACTAGAAGCACTATAAAGCTTCTGAATTATACGTCTTGAGAAAAATAGCCAATAATTTCAACATTCTGTTTTAACGTCAAAACATCAATATTCTGGCAGCTCATGCCACTTTAAAATAGAAATAGCCCATCGTCTTGGTCCTTAATTAGAAACTTTAAGCCTAGCGCACACGAGAGGCGCCGGCTGAGCTACAAGGCACGCGTGACCCAGGGAGCAAGTACAGATTTCAGCGCAGACGATGAACTCTCGGCTGAGGCAAGTTCCTGTGTCCACTTGCACAAAGCGCTCTTAACTTAAGATCACTCTTAGCATATCTCTACAACATGGAATGTTTACGAGCCCTCTTAAGTCACATGTTGTAGACATACGCTAAGAGTATTCTTAGTTAAGAGGGCTTTGTGCAAGTGGGCCCTGGGCCACCAGGTCACCCAAGTTCACATAAATTTCACTACCTGTGTTACGTTATATTCTACTTGGTCACATGATTGAATAGACATAGGGGCCGACCAGTTTGGACTATCCCTCCTCTCGGCTCAGCTGGCAGCTTACGTTGTGGCCACACGGTGAGATTCTTGCCACGAGAGGCAGAACATATCAAACATGCTAGATACTTTTCTCACCGCCTCGAGAGGGGAAAATCTCACCAAAATGTACGCGCACACAGCTTAGCTCTCAGTCATGCGTGGCCGACAGCTCAGACGGCGCCTCTCGTGTGCGCAAGGCTTTAATGCCGAGAAAGCAAGATCCATCATTGTTAAGTTCATCTACCGCGAGGAGAAGTCAAGAATCCTTACCACAGCACTTACTGTCCTACGAAAGGCGGTCCAGTATGTCACCGAGGACCTACCTAAAGAGGACCTGGAGATCAAAAACGTCGCCTGGCACCGCCTGGGAGAGAGGACATAAAGTGGTGTTTCGAGATAAACTTTTCATCAACGGCAAAGAATTCTTTGAGCGAACGACCATCCTGAAAAATGTCTGGTAATTTATTTATCACACGTCAGAATTATCGAACTACCAATACCATTCCTAATTTAGTATATTATCAATATCATTTAGCCTAGGAGTAGGCCTATAATTATATAGATTTTTTGAATTTTTTGTATCTATTGAATTTTTTTAATTTTATTTAATTGTTTTTTTATTTGCAATTTGGTTACTAATAATCAACTGTCAATGAAATATTAGTAACGTTCCTACTACAGTCCATACTAAACTTTACAGGATGTGACAATTCGATTTCGTTTGGTTTACTGACCTATTTAAATTGATATAAGTTATACGGTGAGGTCAAGGGCACCGAGTTCAACCCCTGGCATATTACCGATATTTGGGTTGCGATACAATAATGACGATTATTTCACTTATATGGCGGCGTTGCCAGTTTTATTGTGGGAGGAAACTGGGCTGCCAAATACTAGCAGCAAACACAGTTGCATTGTCCGTGGATGAACTCTCCAAGCACAGAATTTATGTGATAAAGCCGCCATCTTAAATCATATCAAGAATTGATTTCATGATATCTTAAATTAAAAAAAGTACCTCAAAATAAGTTCCTAGGAACTTAAAATGACTGCCTTTTGAAGGGCGCCGCCATCCTAAATCATATCAAGAATTATATTTATGATATCAAGAGTTCTATTTATGATATCAGGAATTCTATTTATGGTATCAGAAATAGAATTCTTGATATCATTAGATCAATTTGTGATATCATAAATACCCAGCTTTTTAAGATATCTTAAAATGATTTCAAGATATCATAAATAAAATTATTGATATCATAAAATCAATTTGTGATAGGCCCCTATCATAAATTATTTAATGACATCACGAATTCTTGAATAAAAAGTAAAACGGCTTGCCATAAGTACGTATGTTATAGGTCAAATTGATGTCGGGTTATGCTAGAGCGAGAAAGTGGCTTACATCGCGATAGTTTTGTATTTGGGTTATTTGAATATTGGATTGAAACCAATGCAAGTATACTGTACATACTTTAAGCTTTCAGTCAATGTGAATTTTGAAAATACCACATTTTTTTCTGAGAATATGTAAGCCTAAAAATGTCCACATGGCGGTACCCACGTTGAATTGTTTGTTGCGTGAAACTTTTTCCTGCAACAATTCAGAAAAGGTGTTTAATATATATAGGATCTCATACCCAGCCGTTAAACACTGGTTTTTCTTTTCTCCCAAGCTTGAAAATGTGCTGGTAACGTTTTGATCACTAGGGTGGTAACTGATGTCCCAACACAAGATTTTTGAGAAGTAGACTGTTAATACTGGCTTTATGACACATATTTTGTGACTATTCCAATAAAAAGCAAATAGTGGAATAACTGATCGTGCAAAGGGCTAGATATTGTTATATGCCCTCCATTTATCCTAAATCCTCACATATAAAGAATTGTTTTTTTTAAAGAGTGTTTTCCCCTCAAAGCCAAGCTGTGTCGCAGCCTCATAGACCCCCTTCAGAATCCTCTATACCATCACAACAACCTTACCAGAAACGAGAGAAGAATGTGCTGAAGCGTGTTGATCCAAACACTGGGAAGAATATTCTGGAAGATGTGGTTGAAGGAACTGCTACACGACAAACTCCGCCTCAATCTGGATCATCTAATGCCAGAACTACGCCAGTCAGCTCAGCCGTAAGCCATCTTCAACATCTGCGTTCAAATCCCTCTCGGGTCAAACATTTCTTTGTCTGTTTTAACGTAATCATTTTATATTAACAGGCTTCCAAGTACCCACTTAAACTTCTTGGCTCCAGAAGTTCTTTCGTTTTAATATAATCTCCCCAATTCTTTTAGAGTATATATACCTTATAGGTAGATGATGGGTCCACATATTTTGTGTGTGTTGTCAAAAGCTTTTTTTATCAGAAATGTGTACCTGCTGTTTAATATATATATATATATACATATATATAAATATAAATATATATCAATGCTTTTTTTAGTGCACTTGGTTAAGAGTAATACTTGAAGCCAATTAATTCATACATTCTGAGACTGTTTTCTTGGATAGTTTAATGTGTACTATAATAACAAAAAAGACAATTTTCACAGCTTTATTACCCATCTGGTATTATCAGAGTGTCTGTTTAAATAGAGATAAGGGGACAATGACATCCACTGAAAATATTTACACACCATCATATCAGTGGTCAGCCTGAAGATTGTTTGCTTTGTACTAAAGCTATTGCAGTCCAATATAACAGTGTCCAAGTCAAAACTGTTAAAATTCAAGAATTTTAAGCTATTGCATTGATTGCTCCTTCCCAATTATGGAACATATCAGCAATGTCAAAACAGCCACAATATTTCGGTTTTTGGAATTAAAATGTGACTGAATTTACCTGAACAGATAACATATGTGTACTATAAGGTACTGGTATTTAGTTGCAGCTTCACCAAATTCAGAAAAGAAAAACTTCTAATGTGAACAAGAAATTTCAATTGATGAAATTAAAAACAAATGTTATATTAAATGTAAAGTTGTTAATCGTAGCGGTTCGACTTTGCCACGGCGGGCATATTTTGAGTTTACTAAAACTCTTGTTAAAACTTCCTACAATTGTTCAATACAGCAAGTACAAGAAGCCTATTTAAAACCAAATGCGTTTTTCAGGAGTTATGCCCCTTGCATTACGCTGCTGTCAAAAGCCTTGTAAATGCAATTTCACAAAAAGTCTTTTGCTCACAACTTTGAGGATCACACATTTATTCAATAGATTGATTATGCAATTTCTTGAAGCGTCAGCGCTCGGACCCTTTTCCAGAGTTATGCCCCTTACATTACCGCTGCTAAATTGATTGTCAGGTTTTAAGAGTTATGCCCCTTACATAACCGTCAGCCAAAAACATCTTTGTAAATGTGATATATGTATGTGGAGTAGTTTTTCACTCACAACAAATTACCTGGAAAATAAATATATTTTCGGTTTCTTTGGCCCAGACCCGAGGGGTCCTGATGGCGACAGCCACTTATTTTAATTTGAACACAGTTAGAAGCTTGTTGGACTGACCGGTAGAATAGATAAATAACAAACACGGAGGCTTCTTTAACACTGCAAGAACAGCGTTCTGAAATATTACAAAAAGAATAAATCAGAACCATGACAAAACTTTATTGAATACAGAATAAAACAGACAGATTTTCTCTCTCAGAAATCTGAACCAAAATACCGCATTTGGTGTTTACATGAAAGGCGCAACCCGAAAGTTCAAAGGTCAAATCTAAATCAAATTGTTTGAAAACCGTTCACACGTTGTCATTTATCGAGACCTTATAATATATTTAGGTTTACTTAAAGGTTATTGCTTATCAATAAACAAACAAACATAGGACTAACGTAGCTAATTTAGAGTACATGCAATTACACTGATATTGTAACGAAAATGAAATATTACTATAAACAAAGCTGGGCAACCTTTCACCCCTATCGTAGAATGAACTCGCCAAAATGTGCTTCGAAGAAACTTTCTCAAAGTCATAAGAAAATAATCAAAACAAACTGTTATTTTTAGTCGGCCCTAAGTAGTAAAGTATAAGCAAACTGTACCTGAAGAGTGGGACTCCGTGGGTTTGTTTGTCAGTTCGAGTTTCTCATTAAATCATCGATTTCTGTTCACTTGAGAAACATGGCGTTCGTCACCAAACCGGCTGGGGGAGAAGTGCCTGTCAGTGTCCGTGAGCGTCAGTCGCTGTCGAGGGAACTGCCTCAAGGACCCGTTAGGTGTTACGTCACAGCCTAAACAGTGCGAAACTATACGCAACATCCTCCGGGGGGCCGGAGATAAGCTAGTCGTCCATCGCTTCTAGAATCGGACAGCAGCGTTGAACTGATCGACGATATGTCCCTGTTTTTGTTTTGACCTCAACGTTCCTGACAATACCGTCCTGTCCGGGAAAAACATTTATTATGCGTGCTAGATTCCATTTCCCTCTAGAAATGGAAGGTTCAGTCAATAAAACTATGTCATTAATCTGAAGTTGTCGCCCCTTTGTAACCCATTTAGAGCGTCTGGTCAATGTCGGTAAATATTCCCTAACAAATCGTTTCCAAAACTGGTTAACAATAGACTGAGTGAATTCAAAACGTTTATGAAGACTTTTTGTAGTTTCAAAAGGACCCTGTGGGACTTCAGCGGAAGCCCTGCCAAGGTGTCAGCGGTTGTCAGCGGTGTCAGCGGTTGTGGGTCATTTGGATCGTTTGAAGAATACCCAAGAGGTCTTGAGTTCACCAAACACTTTGCCTCGGCGAAAACCGTGGACATCTCGTTCCATGTCAGGGTTTGCTGCCCTACAGCTACTTGTAAGGCACGTTTGGTCTGTTTTATGAGGCTCTCATAAAATCCTCCCTGATGGGGACTAAGTGGAGTTATAAAGGTCCATTTCACTTTGTGAAGCATAGCAAAGTCCTCTATCTGTTTTCGACCTTCTTGAATTAATTTACTCAACTCCTTTTGAGCGCCGACAAAACGAGGTTCCATTGTCAGAAATCAAAGTTGACGGCCATCCATGTTGAGCAACAAACCGTCTAAGAGCTTGGAGAAATGCCTGAGTCGACAAACCGTCGACTATCTCTAGATGAATAGCCCTGCTTGTCGCGCATGTGAACAATGCTCCCCAAGCCTTGCTAGTCTTGTTTCGTCCGTATCTAAGGTTAAATGGTCCAAATAAGTCAACACCTGTTGTGGAAAATACTGGAGAAAATGTCTTAAGTCTGTCGGTCGGTAAGTCAGCCATAAGTGTGACATGAGGAGGTTGTCTGAATTTGCGGCATGTAACACATTTCTTAACAGTCTCTCTAGCAAGATTACGACCCTTAATAATCCAGTAATGACGTCTGCTGTCGCTTATGGTTCTCTCAGAACCAGGGTGCCCTGCTTTGATGTGAACGTCTCTCATGATCAACTTCGAAATGTGATTCGAAGCTGGAAGAATAAAAGGATGAACCTCTTCAAATGGAAGGTATGAACGTCTCAGTCTTCCTCCTACACGGATCAAGTCGTTGTCCAAGAAAGGCGCTAAGTCTTTAAATCGTTTCTCCCAGTCAGTCAAACTCCTTTGAGAGTGGCGAATCCAATACTGTTCGGCCATTTCAATTTCTGTTGGCATAAGACGTGGTCCGGTATTTTCACCAGAACTGGCGATTCTCGACTTCAAATTGTTTACAAAGCGTAGACAGTACGCTGTAACTCTTACAAGTTTTGGCCAAGAAGAAAATTCATTACAGTCAATAATGGGAGACGACTTGGTCTGAACTGTCGTGCAAAGTATTTTAGAAGTTTTTCTCTTTTCGTCCACAGATGGTTCAGTCAAATGTGGCTGTTCTGGCCACTCACCTTTTGGGTTTTGAAGAAATGCTGGACCAGTCATCCAGCGTCCGGTCAATTTGCTAATGTCAATTCCTCTACTGAGATCGTCAGCCGGATTCAAACATGTGGGAACATACATCCAATGAGACTTGTCCCAAGTCGACTGAATTTCGGAAACTCTCACTCCCACAAAGGCTTTCAGCGCTATAGAATCAGAGCGGATCCAATGGAGCACAATTTGTGAATCAACCCAAAGGGTCACTTTGAATTTGTCAGTTAATTCGTCTGAAATTGTCTTGGCCAATCTTGAGCCTACAAGTGCGGCCATAAGTTCCAGTCTAGGAACCGTCGTCTGCTTAAGAGGAGCAACTCTTACCTTAGCAGATACAATGCAAACACTTTTTGGTCGTCGGCCAAACAATGTACGCGACTGCGCCGTAAGCAACAATACTAGCGTCAGCAAATACATGTAATTCCGGTTCTCCTGTCACTATTTCTGGTTTCAAACATCTCGGGAATTGTACAGTTTCCAGCAACTTGAGCTCTTTAAAGAGCTTCAGCCAAGTAGAATAAAGCTCGTCAGGAAGCGGGTCATCCCAGTCAAGGGGTTTCAATCGCCAAATTGCCTGCATGGCAACCCGTGCTTTTACAGTCACAGCTGATGCCAAACCTAACGGATCGTATATCATAGATATCTTTGACAAGACGTTTCTCTTTGTCAGTATGATAAGGTCAAGGTCTTTAACTTGAAACGTAATAGTATCTGTGGCAGAATTCCAGGAAACCCCTAAAGTCTTAACGGTATCCTGATTGTCAAAGCTAATGGGAACTGGTACTAAGTTTTGGTTTGTCCCGCTCGTGGTCAACGGCTTTAAGTCGCTTTCGTTAACGTCTCTACGCGATTCCGTGCTAGAGCAGAGCCACTCTTTTATTCGAAAACTGCCAGAAGCTAGAATTTCGGTCAACTGAGTCATTTTGTCTGTGGCCTCAGTCAATGTGTCGCAAGAGTGGATAAGGTCGTCCATGTAACGATCTCGGCGTAGGATTGTCGTTGCATCCGGGTAAGTATTTTCAAACTCCTCTGCCAGTTTTAATATCACAAAACTGGCCAATCTCGTTCAGTCAGCAGTATCTGTAGGAACATTTGTGAGATGTCGCCCACAAATGCGACCCTTTTCTCTCTGAACCTTAAGAGGACCCCTAAAAGATCTCATATCAGACAAGGTCCCTTATGCAAGAAGGAATTCAATGAAACCCCATTAAACTGACAAGCTGGGTCAAAAACTACTCTAAGCGGTGTACTCGGCTTGTCTGGCCGATACACCCCGTGGTGTGGGAGATAATAAACTGGTTTAACGTCAGTTGAAAGTTCGTCACTTGATAGGGCTACTGCCCACTGGTTGTCGCTGTATTGTTGAACAGCATTACTGTACATTTCAGCTTTCTCAGAATTTTTCAAAACACTTCTCTCCAAAGACTCCAAACGTCTTTTTGCAAGAACATAATTGTTTGGTAAAAGTTGTGGATCTTTCTTCCACGGAAGACCAATCAAATACCTGTCACCTTCTTTATGACAAGATGACTCAAGCATCTCCATTGCCTGTCGGTCGTCTTTTGACATACAACGAATCGGACATGCGCAATCAGGCGCCTGAATACCAAGAGTCTCTAGAGCATAAAAGTTGCTCAAATCTATCTTTTCCACAAAGTTAACGGAACAAATGGCAGAAGTACTTTTACTATCAGCTCCTATTACAAACCAACCAAGCTTGGTTCTCTTACCTACTGGTTCAAAAGGCTTCCCTTGACGAACCTCCTCCTCAGCGTGTAAATGGCTATATTGCACGCCTAATATTAAGTCAATTGGACCTGCTTTCTGAGAAAAAGAAATATCTGACAAATGGTTAAAGGAAGATAACCATTGTGTGTCCAAAGGCGGAACACTAACGACAGTTCTATTGATCTCATGAGCCTCTACTTCATAACTATCCCCTCCTGAAATGGGAGAAATCCAAAATTTAACCCTACGACTATCCCTTTCGTTTATCTGCTCGCCGCGCACAACGGATAATTGTAGGCTTTCGTGTTTGCCTTGAAGACCCAATGACCTTGAAAAATCCTTCTTTATGATAGTCGTAGCCGCCCCACTGTCAATTAAAACATTCCCTTCCCTGACACGACCATTCGCGGAATAAAACCGAGCCCTGACTACAGGCAAAATCCCGTCTTTGTCGAGAGTCGAAGTTGCGCCACTTGCACTTGGCGGGTCAGTGTGAAGGGATGGGTGGTGTGTTTTGGTACAGTCATTCTTTCCACATTTTTTCTGAGATCGACAATCACGTGTCATGTGACCTTTCATTAAACACCCAAAACAAAGTCGATTGTCTCTAATAAGTTGGATTTTGTCTTTCACATTCGAATTACTATAAATCAGGAACTTTGTGGCTATCCCCACATATGAAGCATTTCAGTGGCCTGTTGTTGCTGTTAACGTTACCCGTCGCGTTTTGCGTATAGTGAACCCCATGTCGACGGTCTTTATTTATATTAAAGCGAGTGTCAAACTTTCGGTTCGTCTCTAAATCACCGAAATCTGGGTCAAACGCAGATTGGACCTTTTTTGCGAAGAAAGGTACTCATATGGTCAAGTGTTGGTATGTACCCTTTATCACGTATTTCAGTCACAGTATCTTTCCATCTCATAATCAAGTTGTCTGGGAAGCGTAAAACTATCTGTCGTAAAGTCTCGGTCGTGTTAGCATCTGAAAAAAATTGCAAACGTTGTAAAGTAGCAACACAATTAACAACATCATGTGACAAATCCCTTAATCCCTGTCGATTATTACCCGTGAGTTTTGGTCCCTTAGTTAACTTACTAATAAACGCCCTAGCGATGACACTAGGATGGCCAAATTGCTGTTTTAGGATTTTTAGAGCAGTGGCATACATAATACCCGAACACCCAAGACCCGAAATTGACCTTTCAGCCTCCCCAGATAAGTGCATTCTTAACTGCACCATGCGCATATCATCAGTTAAATGGTGTTTATCGTGAACATGAATCTTAAAACATTCAAGAAATTCAATGTACCAAAGAGGATTACCATCAAACCTATTGAGTTTTAAATTTGGAACGTCTTTGCTCGCCTCCAACCGATATAGCGCATCGGCCACCGACAAGTTCTGCATTTGTAATGGTATTTCAGTCTCTCTGAATTCAACGAGATTATCAATCCAGGCATCAAAAGGCAAAACCACTGGTTGATAATCATTGAAAGGCGGCGTAATCGGCGAGACATCATCTCGATCTGTATTTGCACGTGGACCACAGTTCGAAAAGTTTCCCGGTCGTGTAGGCGACGTAGGGTCTACGTAGTCTGAGCGACTCAATGAATTATTTTCCCCAAAATGTACATATTGAGGAAAGACGGGATCCCCTCTTTCGGTTCCATGGGGTTCTGGTTGAGGCGGCGTCGGGTTCCACAATGCGTGTGTCTCAACTACCGACTGAGACACTTGTGTCTCTGGCATACTGATAGGGAAATTTTCCCCGGGTAATTTCGTTGTCTCAGATTTACTTCCTTTATTTGTTGCATTTTGTGTGTTTACAGACATACTTCTTGTAACCATTTTTGTGGGACGGGGAATAAAAACGGCCATACTTTCATCGTCAGGACTTGGGTTTTCTTTATTATAGTTTGCGATGTAATCTTCGATTTCCTCTTCAATAGTGAAGCGATCGTTACTCAATTGAGTTTCCCAATCATCCAGTCGGATTTGTTCATTTTCGACCGTTAAATCGTACAGTTCCAGATTTACGTCACATGCAGTCGAAAAATCTTTCAATAGCTCCGAAAGTTCTCTTTTTAATCTTCTAGGGCTTATTTCTTGACAGCCCATCGCTACCCGTATCCGGTTGACAGACCGTGTAATTTTACCACGTAACTGTTTTCTTCGCGACATCAGTTTAGTCGCCTGGTTTCCTTCATCACTTATGACCGAATTATTTTGGGCTAATGAGCCCGGTTGTACAAGGACGCTTTCTTCGGCTTTCTCTTGACTGTCTCCCCCAGCCTCCACCTGGACGGCCCCAGTATCAGACATCTCGATTCTACCTAATCACCACAGGCGTGCAAGTCTTCCAAAAATAATTGTCTGCTAAGTCGACACAATAGACCGTTGCACCGTATATCTCTTCACAATACTTTAAATTTCTCCGTTACTCAATCTTCAGAAAACTCTTCAGAAAACTATGGACTGACCGGTAGAATAGATAAATAACAAACACGGAGGCTTCTTTAACACTGCAAGAACAGCGTTCTGAAATATTACAAAAAGAATAAATCAGAACCATGACAAAACTTTATTGAATACAGAATAAAACAGACAGATTTTCTCTCTCAGAAATCTGAACCAAAATACCGCATTTGGTGTTTACATGAAAGGCGCAACCCGAAAGTTCAAAGGTCAAATCTAAATCAAATTGTTTGAAAACCGTTCACACGTTGTCATTTATCGAGACCTTATAATATATTTAGGTTTACTTAAAGGTTATTGCTTATCAATAAACAAACAAACATAGGACTAACGTAGCTAATTTAGAGTACATGCAATTACACTGATATTGTAACGAAAATGAAATATTACTATAAACAAAGCTGGGCAACCTTTCACCCCTATCGTAGAATGAACTCGCCAAAATGTGCTTCGAAGAAACTTTCTCAAAGTCATAAGAAAATAATCAAAACAAACTGTTATTGTCAGTCGGCCCTAAGTAGTAAAGAATAAGCAAACTGTACCTGAAGAGTGGGACTCCGTGGGTTTGTTTGTCAGTTCGAGTTTCTCATTAAATCATCGATTTCTGTTCACTTGAGAAACATGGCGTTCGTCACCAAACCGGCTGGGGGAGAAGTGCCTGTCAGTGTCCGTGAGCGTCAGTCGCTGTCGAGGGAACTGCCTCAAGGACCCGTTAGGTGTTACGTCACAGCCTAAACAGTGCGAAACTATACGCAACACTTGTCTTCGCGGTTATTTTGGTCAAGAGGATTTTCCTTGTACCTCTGTGTTTTACTTTTTAGCGCTCATAAATATTAGAACTATGCAAGTAAAATATAAAGCAGCATCATTGGTAGGTGATACGTCAAAGACTAAAATTAACCAAGCGCTAGTCTTTTTAGGTGACTGAAAGATTCTACCAGCCGAAATTGTCTTCAAAGCACGTCTTTTATATTGAATATGAAGATAAGTGTGCTACCATGAATTTACCGTTGCGGGCGTATTATGAGTTTCTATAAATCTAGAAGTTCTATGGTGCAATGCGATAGATGCTGGTCTCGGTGACTCTTGCGTGATCTATAATGTAGAGTAAGCACACTAGGGGTCGCCCCTGTCTTCGTCAATATAACTTCAGCTGTAACTTTGTTTTGACATTTCTCTGTGCTATTCTTTTCTTTGTTTCTCATGATGGCTAATGCAGACGTTGCTAGCTGTACTCCTAACCCTGTTAGTGGAATCAAAGCTCCACTTCCATTAAACTTGGAAAACAATGTTGCAGAAAATTGGAAACTTTTCAAACAAAAGTGGCGTAACTTCTCAATTAATACTCAACTCAATGATCAACAAAACGACTATCAAGTTGCTCTCTTACTGCACACTATTGTTGACAATGCTCTCAAAGTATATAATGGCTTCAATTTTGACACTCACGAAGATCACTCCCTGGACAAATGTTACTCTTTTGCTATCTGGGAAACCAGCTCTACGAACACTGGTTAAAACATGCGATTAATGTGAAAATTGTGTAGGCTCTCTGATTCGTGATCGTATAGTACTAGGCATTAATGATCATTCAACACAAACTAGTCTCTTCAAAGACAACTCTGGACAAGTGTATCGACATTTGTAAGGCAGCTGAAAATGCCACATCTCATGGCCGAGCCCTGCGTCAGGAAACTGTTAATAAAATTGATACTCCTAGGTCTACTTACAAGAAGAAATTCAAACAAGACAACTACAAACCGCGTGAACGTGAATGCAAGTTCTGTGGTTTATCTCATGTCATGCAGAAAGAATTGGGGGGGGGGGACACTGTCCTTGTTGTAAACAAGAAAATAAATTTGCCAACAAATGCCCAAATAAAAATAAAAATCCCCCAAAACAGCGCTCGTCCAGAAAGAAGTCTGTACACCAAGTCAAAGACCAATCTCCATCAACCTCTAACGACGAATGGCTAAATACAGTGTCTATAACCTCTGTCACAGATTCTAAAGATATTAATTGTCATATGCTGGTGAATGGGAAAGACATAGTTCTTCAAATTGACTGCCAGTATTATTCCATCTTTCTGTGTTGATATCTCTGATATTATCTCCCTTTCCTCTAGAAAGCTCAGAGTTATATCCCCAAGAACAATAAAACGTATTCTGTAGAGTTTGTCATTGTAAATGAAAACCCCACACCGCTTATTGGTCTTAGTGTAGTCCAACAAATGAAACTTATCTATCAATGAAGAAACCGTTGATCGGGTAGCGGATATCTCTCGCCATTTCTCATCCCAAAGTGTTCAATAACTCTATCGGCACTTTTCCTGGCTCTCATCATCTCAAAGTGGACGGCAAAGTTACTTCTGTCATTATGCCAAGTCGCCGTGTCCCGGTGGCTATATCAGACCTAAATGGCCTGAAGACAAGCATTCTCTCTCTGATCAAGTTACCCCATACTTCACTTACCGTGACGAACTTACAGTACAGGATGGCACCATCCTACGAGGTGAAAGAATTGTAATCCCTCAGTCTCAACGATTGGACATCAAGAACAGACTATATGTTGGTCACATGGGCATGAACTCCTGCTTGAGAAGAGCCCGTGATTTAGTATTCTGGCCTGGCATGTCACAAGAAATACCTCAGTTCATAGAGACATGCAACACGTGTGCTTCCTACTGTGACAAACAAGCACCGGAACCTCTCAACCTTGATGACATCCCATCTCGATGTTGGGGAAAAGTCGGAATAGATATATTCCCCATTGCTGGCAAAATCTACTCAGTAATTGTAGAATACTATAGTAAATTCTTTGAGACAGACTTTCTTCCAGAAACAACTTCATAAAACGTCACTTTGCCAGATACGGCATCCCTGACACCATAGTGAGAGACTGTGGTCCCAGTTTTCAACTGGCGAGCACCAATGGGTCGCGGGTTCGAATCCCACTCAGTCCAAAAATTGGAAAATTTTCTGACTGGGTTTTCACTCGAACGACCTATGTGGGATGGTTGCCAGTTACCAACGGAAAGTCGTGGGTTTCCTCCGGGCATAGAGCCCGGTTTCCTCCCACAATAAAACTGGCAACGCCGCCATATAAGTGAAATAATCTTGAGTGCGGCGTAAAACACCAAACAATCAATCAATCTAGTAAATTAAACAATTATTTACATTCAGTGACAGGCATGAATCCCAGGGTGACGAGTAAAAAAAGAATTACAACAGCGAAAAAGACATTTGAACCCTTGCATATTTATGGCAACCCATACGGTAGAGATACATTGCAATGCCAGGACAGTTATGTAAAAACGTTTGCTACGCGCTTTCATATAACCAACTCAAAACAGACGATGGTACATATAAATTTACTTGCCTACAGTTGTTCATTGAATTGTGTACTGAAAATATGTATGAATGAGTGTATGTATTGGCCCGTTAATACGACTTACTCTTGGTTACCCTTGAAATAAATAAAATAAATAAATGTGCTAAAACATTGAATATAATTTTGATTTTGTTGTAGCAAAGTATGCAGAATACATTTTATGGCCAGCCCCAGGGTAATATGCGAGCTCCTCGACCTGCTATGCCTGCCGCTATGGGCATGCCACAGCCTTCCATAATGTATTTACCCAGTGGGTCGTTCTCTGGACCAACACAGCTTCACATCAATGCCATGAACCCATATGTAAGTTAAACAAAATTGACCATTAACTGTTCTTTGAAAACCACCTAAAAACTTCTTACATTAAAAAAAAGTTGAAAAATCCAGGCCCTTGAAATTCGAATGTTGGGTTTGGATTACTCTTTCACACAGATATATATTGGCAAAGCTTTGGAATTAAGGTAAACATTTCATTCAACATCAGTTATTTATTTTTTTAAAGATATTTGCCAGGGCTGGTTTTAACGTATATTTAAAGCTGTTTATCTGTCAAGTTCGTTGATTAACGGTTCTTACATTAGGACTAAAGTTGTCTAAATCCAAGGCCTTGAAATTCAAAAAGTTTGCTTAAACCAAAAAAGATTGCATAAAAATGACTCTGGACAGGTTACCCGCTTTAGTTTAATAAAAATGAATGGCTTAACCAATGGGTTTTGTGAAAGGGTCACGCAGAAAACAGTTAACAAAAAGATTCAAGCAAAGGGTCATGTAAAATTTGTTGAAGTAGAAAAAAATTCAGATTGTATGTCTAACCCCAGCAATTACCAATGATCGGCACCAATGGGTCGCGGGTTCGATTCCCACTCAGTCCAAAAAATTGGAAAATTTTCTGATTGGGTTTTCACTCCAAGACCTACATGTATGTGGGATGGTTGCCAGTTACCAACGGAAGGTCGTGGATTTCCTCTGGGCATAGAGCCCGGTTTCCTCCCACAATAAAACTGGCAACGTCGCCATATAAGTGAAATAATCTTGAGCGCGGCGTAAAACACCAAACAATCAATCAACCATTGATCAGGTTGAAGTTGAACTCCAGACATAAGGAAGCCACTGTCCATATCGTTGCTAGACCTAAAAGGCTATGTTGGTCAGGTGCTACAAGCAGATTTCATAGAAGTTTCAAATCATCGTTGTCTTTCACTTTATTAAGAAATTGTTCGCTGAATAAACGGATTTTTATTGTTCAAATATCAAGATTGCAAACAACCCTCCCCATTGCACACTTAGGAATATGGTGAATAATTGCCTTTGAATTTGAATTTAAGAAGTTAAATGCAGTTGCTGTGCAGGGATAAAAGTTTTGAATTTTTTAAAATAATGTTAAGGTTACAGGGACCTCGGTGGCTCAGTATGTTACATTAATAGTCCCTTAGTCCGACACAGGCCTTCCATCGATGTGGCCATGGTTCAAATTCCACTCACTTTTTCCCCCATAAGTGGAAGATTTGCCAGGTACTTGCTGAGGTCAGGTTGTTTCCTCTACCATTAATTTTCCAACTCTAGTATGGGTCTATTTGTAATTCTAGTTTTTATTTTCTCAGCATTGTTTTTCAGTTTCGTCAACCACAGCCTGGTCAGAGACTCCAGTCTGCTCACGGCCACTACCCGGCGGCCACAACACAGACCAATCAACAATATCAAATAGGACCTAATCCCCACACACCCCCATTTTACCAGAGCCAAACAACACCAAATACAAGTAAGAGTTGATTATTGTGCTATAAATGTTACGGCTGTGGTAATGCTAGACGGAAATATCCAACTCATTGACCAAAATATGCTTACATTATGCTGGCCGAACGAAATTTTTGTATCCGTCCTTAACGAAAAAAAAAATCACATACAGGCCCTCAGAACAGTGGCTGTAGGACTTTGTTATAGCTTGTTTTCTGCCTTGTGAAACAGGACCTAAGTGCATTAAAGTGGCATGAGCTGCCAAAATTCACACTTTTTTCATAATTTCTGATCGTCATGACAGTAAGAGGCTTTGAAGGTCATAGAAAAACTAAATGATTGGCGTTGGAATGAGGAAAATCCATACAGTATGTGGCCTGTACGAACCGAAAACGTGTTAAAAAAGTAAACAAAATTTAAATAACCGGGACGACCATTCATTCATTCTAAGCCAAAGTTAGTTAAAAAAAATACTCTATCGTACATTTTTGAGACTAGAAGCACTAAAAAGCTTCTGAATTATACGTCTTGAGAAAAATAGCCAATAATTTCAACATTCTGTTGTAACGTCAAAATATATCAACATTTTGGCAGCTCATGCCCCTTTAACATTACAGCAATGCTAAATGGAAATATCCTACTAATTAAACAAAATAGGCTTCAGTTGGTTGGCTGGCCAACCAAGATTAAAGGAGGGGAAATCTATAGAAATACATAGGGATTATCGTCGATAACAACCTTCAAAGTACTTAAAACATTTCACGTCAATTACCTCCAGTGACCCTCAAGCTAATAAAAACAGACAGAAGTATGTCCTTTCAGTGGCTTATCTGTGTAGCCATTTTTCCGTTTTAGGATGACGTGATGTTGGTATAGCTATTTTTAGATCAATAATGACGTATTTTTACCGCTCTCTAATGTATAAGGGTAGATTTAGGTCCAAAAAAACATGGCGACAAACTTGAAGTGGGAAGATTGTCTCCGAATATATAGGTCAGTATGCAACCGCGCGCCATTACTTAGCCAGCCATTGGCTAAATTGCATCACATGACTACTCTATAACGCACTTAAATTTTTATTCAACAATCATTGGATAAAACTAATGAAAAAATGGTGGCGGCCTTGTGAATGGCCTATGGATCTTATTCTCTATTGTAACGCCACCTTCAAATTTCAATTATTCACTAACGAGGGGATAAAACATACATTGGACAGTTGTTTTGGACTAAATGAACTCTACTCTTTCCATCTAAACTAGTCTAAAGCTTAGATTTTCTTTCCTTTTAATGTATCAGTCCTTAACAAAAACTGTTCACATCACACGACGGTCCGGAGAACAGCAGCTGTGGGACTTTGCTAAAGCCTTGTTTTCCAGCCTATTCAATTAGAACTAAGTGTGTCTTGTACAGATGGTGTTCTTCCCACTGTGGAGCCTACTGTCAAACCGAGCTGTCGGTCTAAAGACTGGCTGTTTCCTCCTGGCAAAGAGTTTCCTCCCCCAAGTTAGGCAGACAATGCCGTCTTATAAGTGAAATGGTCTTGAATGTAAAACATCAATCATTCAATATAACTGAATACTAGTCTGGATACATGCTAGTATTTAAGTTGAAAAAGGATCCAGGTTTCTTAGTTGAACAATGGTTGCATGTGTTCATGTTCCTGTTTTCTAACTTTCAACAGCTTAAGCTGACTATCCATGTGTTAGAATTAGCTGTATAATTTTTTTCTTTGTCTGGTGTATAAAGCAGGATAGAAGATGAGTGCTTTTTTATTTTGTGACTAAGCCGATAAAAGGCTTATTCCTTAATAACTGATCCTGCAAATTAATGGGAAGATATGCGCTTCATTTGTCCTGCATCCATGTATGTAAGGAATTGTATTTTTGTTAACAGTGTTTTTTCCTCAAAGCCAAGCTATGCCGCAGCCTCAGAGACCCCCTTCAGCATCCTCTATACCATCACAACAACCTTACCAGAAACGGGAGAAGAATGTGCTGAAGATTGTTGATCCAAACACTGGGAACAATATGCTGGAAGATGTGGTTGGAGGAAATGCGACACGACAAACTCCGCCTCAATCTGGATCATCTAGTGCCAGGACTACGCCAGTCAGCTCAGCCGTAAGTCATCTTCAACATCTGCGTTCAAATCCCACTCGGGTCAAAACGTTTCTATGTCTGTTTTAACTTAATCATTTTATATTAACAGGCTTCCAAGTACCCACTTAAACTAAACCAGCTAATGCTTCCAAATAAGAGGTATAAGTGAAATAATCTGGAGTGCGGCGTAAAACACCAATCAATCAATCAATCAGTCAATCAACCAAATAAGTGAAATAATACTGAATACTGTGTACATGTGTTCCTTTTACATGCTTATTTGTCAGACAACACCAGCTCAGTAACTTGTGTTTAGGCTCTGTGAAATCATTTTAAATGTTCAAGTTTTCTAAAAAGATTTACGTTGCACGCAAGTTTTAACCCTCGGGCAAAATTTGCCCTAAGGGTATTGTCGTTGCCTCTGTCGTCCGTCTATCCGTCGGTCAACTAAACCTTGTGAACACATTATCTAAAAAAATCTTTCACTTACAGCTCTGAAATTTGTTTTTTTTCAAAATCAAGGCGCTCGGATGTTTTTTCAAGCGTTCTGACCCTTACATTACCGCTGCTGTAAACGCATTATCTCAACAAGTCTTTCACTCACATTTTAAAAACGTCCTTCATTTGTTCAATACAGCAAGTACAAAAAGCCTATTTAAAATCCACGCGCTCCGATGAGTTTTTCAGGAGTTATGCCCCTTACATTACCGCTGCTGTAAAAATCCTTGTAAACACATTATCTCAACAAGTTTTTAAATCACAGCTTTAAAATTTCACACAGTTGTTCAATCCGGCAAGCAGAGGCAGCCTATTGAAAATTGTCTTATTGGATGTTTTTTTAAAAGAGTTTTACCCCTTACATAACCGTCAGCCAAAAACGTCCTTGTAAATGTGATACATATATCTGGAGAAATTTTTCACTCACAACAAATTGTTTGGAAAAGAAATATATCTTCGGTTTCTTTGGCCCAAACCCAAGGGGCCCTGATGTCGACTGCCTACTTTTTATGATATTGTTCGAATTGTATGGAATTGACGTCATTTCGCTGTTGCAGTCGGTGTGACACGCATCTTTTGCATTGCGCCATAGACGAAATGAACACGATTCCGACGTCAGATTGATCAAAAAACTCAATTTAGCGTCATTTTGCCATACAGCGAGCGTCAGGCCTTAAGTCGAAAGGGTCTATTCCAATGTAGAAAAGATTAACTCTGCATGCAAGTCTAATGTAGAAAAGATTTACGTTGCACGCAAGTCCAATGTAGAAAAGATTTACGTTGCACGCAAGTCCAGTGTAGAAAAGATTTACGTTGCATGCAAGTCCAATGTAGAAAAGATTTACGTTGCACGCAAGTCCAATGTAGAAAAGATTTACGTTGCATGCAAGTCCAGTGTAGAACAGATTTACGTTGCGTGCAAAACCAATGTAGAAAAGATTTACGTTGCATGCAAATCCAATGTAGAAAAGATTTACGTTGCAGGCAAGTCCAATGTAGAAAAGATTTACGTTGCACGCAAGTCCAATGTAGAAAAGATTTACGTTGCGTGCAAATCCAATGTAGAAAAGATGTACGTTCAATGTAGAAAATATTAACTCTGCATGCAAGTCCAATGTTGAAAAAATTTACGTTGCAGGCAAGTCCAATGTAGAAAAGATTTACGTTGCAGGCAAGTCCAATGTAGAAAAGATTTACGTTGCACGCAAGTCCAAGGTAGAAAAGATTTACGTTGCACGCAAGTCCAATGTAGAAAAGATGTACGTTCAATGTAGAAAATATTAACTCTGCATGCAAGTCCAATTTTAAAAACGTCCTTCATTTGTTCAATACAGCAAGTACAAAAAGCCTATTTAAAATCCACGCGCTCCGATGAGTTTTTCAGGAGTTATGCCCCTTACATTACCGCTGCTGTAAAAATCCTTGTAAACACATTATCTCAACAAGTTTTTAAATCACAGCTTTAAAATTTCACACAGTTGTTCAATCCGGCAAGCAGAGGCAGCCTATTGAAAATTGTCTTATTGGATGTTTTTTTAAAAGAGTTTTACCCCTTACATAACCGTCAGCCAAAAACGTCCTTGTAAATGTGATACATATATCTGGAGAAATTTTTCACTCACAACAAATTGTTTGGAAAAGAAATATATCTTCGGTTTCTTTGGCCCAAACCCAAGGGGCCCTGATGTCGACTGCCTACTTTTTATGATATTGTTCGAATTGTATGGAATTGACGTCATTTCGCTGTTGCAGTCGGTGTGACACGCATCTTTTGCATTGCGCCATAGACGAAATGAACACGATTCCGACGTCAGATTGATCAAAAAACTCAATTTAGCGTCATTTTGCCATACAGCGAGCGTCAGGCCTTAAGTCGAAAGGGTCTATTCCAATGTAGAAAAGATTAACTCTGCATGCAAGTCTAATGTAGAAAAGATTTACGTTGCACGCAAGTCCAATGTAGAAAAGATTTACGTTGCACGCAAGTCCAGTGTAGAAAAGATTTACGTTGCATGCAAGTCCAATGTAGAAAAGATTTACGTTGCACGCAAGTCCAATGTAGAAAAGATTTACGTTGCATGCAAGTCCAGTGTAGAACAGATTTACGTTGCGTGCAAAACCAATGTAGAAAAGATTTACGTTGCATGCAAATCCAATGTAGAAAAGATTTACGTTGCAGGCAAGTCCAATGTAGAAAAGATTTACGTTGCACGCAAGTCCAATGTAGAAAAGATTTACGTTGCGTGCAAATCCAATGTAGAAAAGATGTACGTTCAATGTAGAAAATATTAACTCTGCATGCAAGTCCAATGTTGAAAAAATTTACGTTGCAGGCAAGTCCAATGTAGAAAAGATTTACGTTGCAGGCAAGTCCAATGTAGAAAAGATTTACGTTGCACGCAAGTCCAAGGTAGAAAAGATTTACGTTGCACGCAAGTCCAATGTAGAAAAGATGTACGTTCAATGTAGAAAATATTAACTCTGCATGCAAGTCCAATTTTAAAAACGTCCTTCATTTGTTCAATACAGCAAGTACAAAAAGCCTATTTAAAATCCACGCGCTCCGATGAGTTTTTCAGGAGTTATGCCCCTTACATTACCGCTGCTGTAAAAATCCTTGTAAACACATTATCTCAACAAGTTTTTAAATCACAGCTTTAAAATTTCACACAGTTGTTCAATCCGGCAAGCAGAGGCAGCCTATTGAAAATTGTCTTATTGGATGTTTTTTTAAAAGAGTTTTACCCCTTACATAACCGTCAGCCAAAAACGTCCTTGTAAATGTGATACATATATCTGGAGAAATTTTTCACTCACAACAAATTGTTTGGAAAAGAAATATATCTTCGGTTTCTTTGGCCCAAACCCAAGGGGCCCTGATGTCGACTGCCTACTTTTTATGATATTGTTCGAATTGTATGGAATTGACGTCATTTCGCTGTTGCAGTCGGTGTGACACGCATCTTTTGCATTGCGCCATAGACGAAATGAACACGATTCCGACGTCAGATTGATCAAAAAACTCAATTTAGCGTCATTTTGCCATACAGCGAGCGTCAGGCCTTAAGTCGAAAGGGTCTATTCCAATGTAGAAAAGATTAACTCTGCATGCAAGTCTAATGTAGAAAAGATTTACGTTGCACGCAAGTCCAATGTAGAAAAGATTTACGTTGCACGCAAGTCCAGTGTAGAAAAGATTTACGTTGCATGCAAGTCCAATGTAGAAAAGATTTACGTTGCACGCAAGTCCAATGTAGAAAAGATTTACGTTGCATGCAAGTCCAGTGTAGAACAGATTTACGTTGCGTGCAAAACCAATGTAGAAAAGATTTACGTTGCATGCAAATCCAATGTAGAAAAGATTTACGTTGCAGGCAAGTCCAATGTAGAAAAGATTTACGTTGCACGCAAGTCCAATGTAGAAAAGATTTACGTTGCGTGCAAATCCAATGTAGAAAAGATGTACGTTCAATGTAGAAAATATTAACTCTGCATGCAAGTCCAATGTTGAAAAAATTTACGTTGCAGGCAAGTCCAATGTAGAAAAGATTTACGTTGCAGGCAAGTCCAATGTAGAAAAGATTTACGTTGCACGCAAGTCCAAGGTAGAAAAGATTTACGTTGCACGCAAGTCCAAGGTAGAAAAGATTTACGTTGCGTGCAAATCCAATGTAGAAAAGATTTACGTTGCATGCAAGTCCAATGTAGAAAAGATTTACGTTGCGTGCAAGTCCAATGTAGAAAAGATTTACGTTGCATGCAAGTCCAATGTAGAAAAGATTTACGTTGCATGCAAGTCCAGTGTAGACAAGATTTACGTTGCATGCAAGTCCAATGTAGAAAATATTAATGCTGCACACAGGTTCAATGCAGAAAAGATTAACGTTGCACGCATGTCCAATGTAGAAAAGATTTACGTTGCATGCAAGTCCAATGTTGAAAAAATTTACGTTGCACCCATGCCCAATGTAGAAAAGATTTAGATTGCATGCAAGTCCAATGTAGAAAAGATTTACGTTGCATGCATGTCCAATGTAGAAAAGATTTACGTTGCATGCAAGTCCAATGTAGAAAAGATTTACGTTGCATGCAAGTCCAATGTAGAAAAGATTTACGTTGCATGCAAGTCCAATGTAGAAAAGATTTACGTTGCATGCATGTCCAATGTAGAAAAGATTTACGTTGCATGCAAGTCCAATATAGAAAAGATATACGTTGCACGCATGTCCAATGTAAAAAATATTTACGTTGCATGCAAGTCCAATGTAGAAAAGATTTACGTTGCATGCAAGTCCAGTGTAGACAAGATTTACGTTGCATGCAAGTCCAATGTAGAAAATATTAATGCTGCACACAGGTTCAATGCAGAAAAGATTAACGTTGCACGCATGTCCAATGTAGAAAAGATTAACGTTGCACGCATGTCCAATGTAGAAAAGATTTACGTTGCACGCATGTCCAAAGTAGAAAAGATTTACGTTGCACGCAGGTCCATTGTCGAAAATATTTACGTTGCATGCAAGTCCAATGTAATGAATGCCTCCAACATCACTCCAGTGTGACATTAAGCCCCAATCAAACATTTAAACTCATGTTTTTCTACTAGATTCATTTGGGTATGCTCTTTTTATTAAGCATTAGTTGGCAGATGGTCTCTTAGTCGGACCCAAGTCTTCACATCCTATTCAGCCGAAAGAAAAAAATACTCCGAGTAGGTTTACATTTAACTGCTTATTTGGAAGTGGTGCCAGGTACTCTATAAAGGCTATGGCTTTCCTCCTGGCAATGGGGCCAGTTTGCCCCCTAAAGCCAGACAATGCATCATCAATGTTTGTCTATTTTACAGTTGCATTTGTTAGACAACACCATGGGGAAAAGATTTATTCTGCACACAGGTATAGCGCAGGACTCCAATGCAAGACTTAACTACCGTTGTAATGAATGCCTTCAATATTACAAAAAGTTACGTCGAACGTAACTGTTTTTAGAAAGAGCTCCCTGTTCAGAAACATAGGGCGTTTTGACTGTAATTTGTCATTTTCTTTGTATATTTGTTTGACAAATCCAGCTCAGTAACTTGTGGTATTTAGGCCCAATGTAATTATTGTACATACCTATTTGTTAGACGACCCCAGTTCAATGCAGTGAAGTGGGAGCTCAGTTTGCAGCTCAAGTAGCAGCATGTCTGGATACGGCACCCCCTCGTTATCCACAGCAAAGCCCTAACATGCAGCCAATGCCCACTCAGATGCACATGCAAATGGCACCACAACAGGTCCAGTTCATCCGTAAACCAGACGGGCCTGTTGAAGGAATTGCCACAGTGCAGGTAACAAAATGAATAATCTTGAGTGCAATAAAATTGAAAGACTGGTATAAACAACAAAACATGGAAATATTTTATTGGTTTTCTTAATAACACTGTATTCAATATGTAATGGAACATTGAGAGAGTGTTCGGAATTACCAATTACCTAGTCCAGTATTTGGTTTATAACTTATTAGTGGTGACATTTGTAATTGATCATATTCCCATAGATTATACCTACAAACAGAGACTCAAAAATAAGTTTCATTTTACATGTATTCAGTTTGTATTCGATATGGAGCTGTCAACAGGCCATGTGTAATGTTAACAATCACAATTTTCAGAGTGAAGCACATGTAGCTGCATTTTGATGCATGACTGGGGATGCTGTGGCGCTGTGTTTTTGGAGTAAAAAATTGCCAAGTGGTTTTGGCGATATCCTAACAAAAAGCAATAACTAATGAAATTATCTAAATTGACTAACGGAAAAACGGACAGACATACAAATTGGGGGGATAATTCTCATATTCCCCCAAGATATACCCACCTGTACAAACACTTGCCTTACGACCTTGGGAGAAAGAGCAACGTGCATTTTACACAATACAATTGAAAAATCTTGTCCCTAATGTTCTATATACTATCCTTTTCCTAATGCCCTGTACTGGATGTCTATTTGTACATAGGGCGCGTGCGCAGTCTTTCCTTTTCAACTTCCTCTTTTCAACTCTGTAGAAGACTGATCAACAGCTTTAATATACTTTTTTACTAAATTCTTCAATTAAGTTCGTTTCTGGAATTTTTTTTATCTGTCCCTAGTGGTTAGATACCTTTCTCTAGACTACGGGAGATTTTTTGACCATACAAATGTTTGTATTTTTGATATTTGAAGGGTTCTTACTTGCAGATTTTTGGGAATTATCGAAAGTTGTGTGTGTTGCACCTGTGGGGGTGATTGGCTTTCAAACCAGATAGATTTAAATGTCTGTTGAAAGAAATAAAGATAATTGAAAATTGAAAGATTGAAATAATTCTGTTTGTCTTTTCTTTTGCTTGCTGTGATGTGCGTCTTGTCTAGACAGCGGCGGGATCGGGATTCCCCGATGTGAATTATTTTAAATGAATACATTACGTTTTGGTTATTTCACAGTATGTATTTCTTTTTATTTCCGACAGTTCTTCACAGACTACTGACCGAACGCCGACTGATCCCACCCATACGCTGTAGTCATCGTCCCGGAACCCGGACCCTCACCACCCAGTATTTGGCCTACAATCCCTACATAGTCCGAGGAACCGGGACCGCCAGGAGAGCAGCCCGACTGAGTGTTCGCATCGAACAAGGAATTATTCAGGTTGGGAAAGCCGTCTACACTCTCCTATCCTATCCATAACTCCACTTGGTCAGTCAATCCACCGGAAGCATAGGGTTCCTGGATCTCCTATCAATCCGCCAGCAGTCAATCAAGTGGTGGAATTGTAGCGCGTTGCTTGGTCCACTGTGGCTATGGCGTCCTATTGGATTCTATCTGTTTGCGATATGCCGACTCCTGGACCATGGCAGGGATATCTGCTCCGTCCAGACAGCCACCCGGAAGTGGGAAGCTGAACGTTTAAATGCCATGGAACAAACGCTGAAGGGATTCAGGGCCTCAATTGCTACGTTCTTCGTGGGAAATATAGGAACCCGGGGCAAAGCAATAGAGAAGTCCAGGTCACCACAACCGAATATCAAGTTGGCTTCAACCAGGACTGTGCGCCCATGTATACGAGTCGACCCGCCTGACAACCAGAGTGGGTGGGGTAACCCGATAACCCCAACTCAGTTTCTGGACCTGTCAAACCGCCAGGAAGGACGGATCGGTACTTGGAGGAGGACCATCAACATAGTACTCGATCGAGGGTAACCTCCAACCATCAGCGGCGGTGACGGAGGTCGTGAAGTGGATTTACGCATGTTTCGATCCCTCTGGGTCGGCACCCCCAGTCGGGCTGCTCTCGGGGCGGCCCCGGGTGGGCGTTCGCACCGGACAAGGGGCTAGTCAGGTTGGGAAAGCCGTCTACGCTCTCCTATCCTATCCATGACTCCACTTGGTCAGTCAATCCACCGGAACCAGACGTAGGGTTCCTGGATCTCCTATCAAGCGGCCAGCAGCCAAAGCTTCAAATTTCATTCAAGATGGGGCGCCATCAAAGCGGACATTCGGACCTATCAGGGTGAGAGAACTTTCCGTATTCATACCCCCAGTTGGTCAGTAGTTCCTCCGGAACCGGACGTAGGATTCTTAGACTACTACTCAAGGGCAACAACCTAAGCCCCCGTCTCCTTCGCTTATAATCAAGCGGTAGACTCGGGCGGCTTGACTCGTTCCACGGCGGCTATGGCTTTGTATCTAGATTTCTTTCAGCTGGCCATGCGACAACGTTTGGACCTGGTCTGTAGCGGCCTCGAGCGACAACAGTCCCCAGTGACGGTTGCACAAGATCTCCTATTGAATTATCAGTATCTCAACTGGGCGTCTAGGGTGGATGCTGATGTTCTGAGAGTGGCGGCCTTCTCCTTAGTCGTTTTCACCAATCCGAGAAGGGCGCCTCTAATAGAGGCTCTGCCATCCTGGACCTCAGAGGGCGTGAAAAGGGCCCTTAGACAAGCCTCACCAGTATCAGCCAACATGTTCGCAGACACATCGCACAGGGTACTCCAACCTATGCTTGATGCTGGACGTGACTATACCTTACTTGGTGCTTATAGGCTGCCCACGAGATCTCCGTCGTCGGCGCGGAGGAAACCTCCCCCCAAAAAGTCGTAAGTTCACGGCTTCCCGGGCGGCCCGACCGCGCAGCCCAGAACGTCGCAAACCCCGAGCTTTTAACAAGGTTTGTTAAATACTGACTATGTATACCTTAAATATGTGAAAAGTTTACACTCAAGATATAGGATGTATCAAGTTTTTTTATAGAATAAAAAAACAAACCCCGAGCTCCCGGTCTCGTTTCCAAAAACCAAGTACCACGGAAGGGGCCCCAAGGGCTAAGCGGTCATTTTAATGGGGCCATCCGGGCGTTGGACATCGCACGGTCGGTAATCCGTTCGCCCAGCCTTCATGGGTGGTCGCTTGCGAAAGTTTTTCCAGGCTTGGAAATCAATCATGGAGCTCTTCGCGTCCATCCGAACAGCGCTGATAAAGGGGAGTGGGGGGCTTACGGGCCTAAAATAATTCTCCCTCGTCAGAGCGCCACCTTGGCAAGGGATAGTCTTTATGGAATTAGGGCCTCGACGGCCTTGTTGGCCCTCATCCATAAATCGTCAGCGTGCTCGGCGTCACAGTGGGATAGAGTAATCGTCCTACACAGACATTTCGCCGATGCGGCGTGGATTCGAATCCCACTCCGACCAGACAAAAATTGGAAAATGTCGGACTTTTCGCTCGGTCGCCATGTGTGGATGAGCTGCCAGTTACTCGCCGAAGGTGGAGGTGGGGGTCATTTGATCAATGGACCCGGTTTCCTCCCCCACTAAATCTGCAACGCCGCCATATAAGTCAAATAATCTTGAGTGCAGCGTTAAACATCAATCAACCAGCCAACCTCAGTCCGACACAGACCTTCCGTCGATGCGACGCGGGTTCGAATCACGTTCAGACCAAGTAAAAACTGAAAAAAATTCTGAGTGGATTGTGCATGGCCCGACCGCGCAGCCCAGAACGTCGCAAACCCCCGAGCTATCGGTCTCGTTTCCAAAAACCAAGGACCACGGGCGGGGCCGAAAGGCCTAAGCGGTCATTTTGAGGGGGCCGCCCGGGCGTTGGACATCGCACGGTCGGTAATCCATTCGCCCAGTCTTCATGGGTGGTCGGCCGCGAAAGTTCTTTCAGGCTTGGAAATCAATCATGGAGCTCTTCGCGTCCATCCGAAAAGCCCTGATAAAGGGGAGTGGGGGGCTTACGGGCCTAAAATAATTCTCCCTCGTCAGAGCGCCACCTTGGCAAGGGATAGTCTTTATGGAATTAGGGCCTTGACGGCCTTGTTGGTCCTCATCCATAAATCTTCAGTGTGCTCGGCGTCACAGTGGGATAGAGTAATCGTCCTTCAGTCCTACACAGACATTTCGCCCATGCGGCGCGGATTCGAATCGCACTCCGACCAGACAAAAATTGAAAAATGTCGGACTTTTCGCTCGGTCGCCATATGTGGATGAGCTGCCAGTTACTCGCCGAATGTGGGGGTGGGGGGTTCCATTGATCAATGTTCAGACCAAGTAAAAACTGAGAAATATTCTGAGTGGATTTTTCACTTGGTCGCCTTACTCACCATACTAAAGATGTTTTATGCCCTTTGATAGTTTGCTGGCAATTGACCGATTGCTTGATGACGTCACTTGGAATTTACGGGCAAAGCATTTCGGGGGATTTCGGGAGCTGAACATAATTTTAAAATATGTCGGGAGAAATAATACTGCATCGAGAAGAAGACGTAAAAGGCGTAAAGTTACCAGAAAAATGTGTGGATAAAAACAGGCTATGTCATCAATGTTTTCCAAAAAAGTGACATCTTGCTATTAACCAATAAACAAAATGGCGATCTGAGGAACATTTTACCCAGAAGGCTTTGCGTAAATCTACGTGACGTCATCAGGCTCGGCGGTAATTATCCGCTTTCCGCCATCTTCATGAATTCCCGTGCCGGCAAGAGAAACGACCTGTGATTGGTCAATCGATAACTACCCATCTGTGAGGCGAGTCGAGTAGTTTACTGCTACATCCTATCACACATGACATGTCGATTGGACGTAAGCACTGAAGTCTGCAATGCTCATTTTATATTAAATATGAAAACACGCGAACAGTCTTTATTCCTAGTAAATGTACTACCGCTTGACCCTTGATACTGAGTTTGCCTGTCGAGAAAAATCTACCAACTTGATCGCGGAACTGGTCGAAAACTACCGTCCTTCGGAGCCCAAGGAGGAATTTTGAGGAAATCTGCCAGCTTGAGCGTGGACCTGGTCGAAGACCAGCTTGAGCGCAGACCTGGTTGGAGAGCACCTTGAGCGCGGACCTGCTCGAAGACCATCGTCTTTCAGAGCCGACGGAGGAATTTCGACGTGTTTTTATTCTTTTCCTTGTGAAATTGTTACCTCAATGAAGTAGGAAAATGGAATCCTTCCCAATAGCAAATATATTTTCTGCGCAATCCTCGTTTACGTAGCCATTCGACAAACGATGAACGCATATTCCTCTTCCATGACTTCCCGGCACGATGCCTTCAGCTGAACGAGGACTTCCAAGAACGGATCGAACGTCCTGGAATCCACGGGGACTCGGACGGACATGTGATTTTACATGGAATACCACCTCGCTCATCTCCAATGGAAGTACATTTGTAGTTATTGACCAACTGCCTAGAGAAACTCCACTTTGACTGAAGTTGTTACTTCAGTTAATATTTAACTCGAATCAGTTTATGCTCGCTTTCAACCTCGTCCGTCAACTTGCACGGCCAATACTCTATTATTGCTCGGCCAAATGGCGGGTAGACGGGTGGCTTGAGTGAGTGAGTGAGTGATTGGGGTTTTACGTCCTGCTCAACAGTATTTCGGTTATATGAAGACGTTGTCTCCTTTTGACAGGGCGGATTTCCACCGCTCTTTTAGGTGCTGTCTCACCGAGACGACTTGCCGAAGACAACCAGCAAGCCCCCTCACCCAGTCACAGTATACTGACACCGGGCCAACCAGTCGCTGCTCTAACTCCTATTGCTGAGTGCCAAGCGAAGCAGTAACAGCTACCACTGTTAAAGTCTTTGGTCTGACTCGACCCGGGCTTGAACCCGGATCTCCCAGGCCTGAAGCGGACGCTCTACCGACTGAGCTATCGGGGCTGGTCGGGTGGCTTGAGGAAGGCCCGATTCTCACATTGCTCACGTCGCCCCGTGACCCGGGGTCGCAAGCACAGCCCCGGAATGACTTTTGAGGCTAGTTGTCAATTAGCAGTATGTTACCTGAAGAAAAATCTTTTAATACTCTGTACTGCGTATTAGTCCCTCCTCCAAACTGTGTCATGCAAGGCAAGTGTAAAGTTTGTAGGTATAATATATGGGAATCTGAAGAATTGGGGGGATAATTCTCATATTCCCCCAAGATATACCTACCTGTACAAACAGTTGACCCCCTCACTACTACGCCCGCAAGCGTTGAAAAGAGGAAATTGAAAAGGAAGGGCTGCACATGCGCGCTACGTACAAATGCACATCCAGTACAGGGCATTGAAGTGGCATGATTTGCCGAAATTCACACTTTTTTCATAATTTCTCATCGTCACGACACAAAGAGGCTTTGAAGGCCATCGAAAAACTAAATGATTGACGTTGGAATGAGGAAAACCCATGCAGTGTGTGACCTATACGACCAGAAAACGTGTTCGAAAGTAAACACAATTTAAATAACCGGGACGACCATTCATTTATTCTAAGCCATAGTTAGTTCAAAACAAGACTATCGTACATTCTCGAGACTAGAAGCCATAAAAAGCTTCTGAATTATGCTTGTTGAGAAAAATAGCCAATAATTTCAATATTCTGTTCTAACGTCAAAATATCAGCATTTTGGCAGCTCATGCCACTTTAAGATAGGATAGCATATAGTTTTTTTCAATTTTATTGTGTAAAATGCATGTTGCTCTTTCACCTAGGGTCGTAAGGCAAATGTTTGTACAGGTGGAATATTGTTTGTTGGGGGAATATGAGAATTATCCCCCCAATTCTTCAGATTTTGTATATATGTCTGTCCGTTGTTCCGTTAGCTACTTTAGATAATTTCATTGAATTTTGCTTGTTGTTCGGATATCTCCAAAACAACTTGGCAATTTTTTACTCCAAAAACACAACAACACCAACCACATAAACAAATGCCACCGCATCCCCAGTCATGCATCAAAATGTGACAGCTACAAGTGCTTCACTCTGAAAATTGTGATTGTTAACTTTATATCGAATACAAACTGAACGACTGTAAAATGAAACTTATTGTTGAGTCTCTGGGCGTTTTCTTACCCAAAAATTAGTCGTAACAAAGAGCCTGGTTTAATAACAATTAAAAACAGCCCCCCCTCCCCCCCAAAGACACAAAAACAAAAATCGCACAGGCTACACACAAATATCAAGATTTTACATGATTTGCAATGGACTTTTTGGTCACTCATTATTTAAATCCAAATTGAAAGATTATCTTCTCAAATATTAGGATATTATTTTTTGTTCGGTTCTCTGTGTTTTATACACAAAATATCCTATAATTTAACCTATCTGCAATAAGTTACTTTTCTAAAACCATCCCATGTATGATTTTATAAACTCCAGCTCGTCCATTTCTAATTTTGTTAAGGGATATAACAAGCCTTTTAAGGCTTTATTCCCGCCAGCTAACCTGATTTAATTTACCTTATTTAATAAAAACCGATGTATCTCTTATGTTGGTGAATAAATACAATACAATACAATCTTAAACACAATCCTAGATTTAACGCTTTCCTCTAATACTTGCACCAACACCTCATGAGAATTTTCCGTTGAACATTGTCCCCACGTAGAGGCAAGGGCGGAGACAAGTTACAGAATTTGGGGAGGGGGGGTGGGGATGGGGGTGGGGGGGCTGAATTACTATCACAGCTCTATAGGCGAGGATCCAGGGGCCGCCGAGGCCCCGGGAGCTCCGCTGTCAGATCGTCAGAGGGGCGTTCTGGGCTAATAACAGGGCATAAATATGCGAATCAACCTATTTATCAAACGGAAGGATTTTCCTGGTGTTTTTACCATTATCCAGGGTTATTCGGTCATTTTTTTTATTCTATTGGCCTATGATATCGACAGCTATGTATATACCACGATGCATTCCTTACTTCTTTGGATTATGTATCTAAGGAAACTCTCCCTGGATGGCGGCTCCCTACATGAATGATGGATCAGAAGACGTGTCCTCACAATGTGATTACAGCAAACATGTTTATTGAAAAAAAAATAGTTGCGTCTTTTAAACAACATGAAACCATGTAAGAAAATCCGCGCAGATTCCACTTAAACGGTGTGATTTTATCTCAAATTTTATTGACAAATGATCAGGCTTCGTTCTGACAAAATATCCCCACATTACGACATGGCCGATCGTTTATTTGATACTGAATAATTCAGACTGTTGTTGCATTGGAAGGAAGGAATTCCATGTCACGGTCACCGAAAGTGTTGTGTTACAAGTCCTCTGTATATTATTGCTGAGAACATTTCTCAAGGTCTTGAATTGATGGTAAAATCACCATCGAGTTATATGAGCTTCGTACTTGAAAAGCCTCTACTGGACTCATTTGCCCATTACCAGTCAGACTGTCACCCGACACAGCCATGTGATTCTTGCATGATGGGCGAACCCACCATCCTTTCCATGGTGTATCACACTGTATCTATTCTAGACACAGTATTGTTGTACCCTTGACTGGCCAATATTGTGACGGAATGAAATTCTGGCTATAAGCAAATAGGCATTTCTGCATCACAGAGGTCTTACCATTAACGGGGTCTGGTAACACATCCGATGGTATCATTGGAATCCGTTGTTAGTCAAAATTAAAATCTGTGCTGATGATGATAATATATATCATTTTCCTATTTTGCCGTCGACTAATGCCACCGGCGAGAAAGGTTTCAGTACTCTCAGAAGATTGAAAACCTGGTTGCGCACTACGATTACACAATCAAGACTCAACTGGCTGATGATCCTGCATGTGCACAAAGACCGGACTGATTCCATTCTGTTGAAGGACGTTGCCAATGAATTTGTCTCCGGGATCCACGGCAGGCTGAACAGTGATTCGAGATTCGACCAATATACCCAGGCAACCAACATTTTCACTTTTATTATGACTATTACAATTAATATTGAGCCATAACTTTGTACTCCTGGTGTTTCCTTTTTTCTGCTTTTTTCTTGTTTTTTTTTTGTGCCAATATTTGGGGGGGAGGGGGGGCTGTAGGTTTTACATTAATCACAAAAGCTCGACAAAACAATCAAATAAGAGAACGAATATTATTAGGCCCATTTGTGAGAACGCACGTTCTCATCAAATCCTTTTCCAATGGATTTTGTGAAATTTGGTTATTTATTTCAAGAGACACCCAAAAACATATGGAATCGAGACAATCTCAACTGTTCGGCCGCTAAGAATTTTCTTGGTGGAGTCAGTGGCACCACTATTTTCCTCCAGTGGCCAATAGAACGATGCATCTGTGTGTGTGTGTCTCCTCCAGTGACCAATTGAACGATGCATCTGTGTCCCCTTGCAAGTGGCCATCGGGTGACGAAAGGGACGTACCCTTATTGTAGAGGGATGTATGATAGACTTCAATGTAAAAATCTATTGGTAATAGTCCCCTTTTCGGCTTAAGAATGGACGCTTGTGCAGGGTCTTGATATTTGCGGCGACCAAAACAGTCACCAGCTTTTTGGCATTGGGTTACTCTGTAATTATATCATGGAATATAAATTTGTTTCTTCTGCTATATGAAACTTACGGTTAGACGATGTGTCATGTACCAAAATTAAATTGGGGTTATGTCACGAGCCTTTTGGCATTGAGTAACTCGGTACTTATTGCATGGATTATCAATTTGTTTTTCAGTTAGCTTATGAGTAAATGGTGTGTCCCTTACCAAAATTTGACACGCCTACCTGCGCTTTTTATACGGTAAATCACCGTATATTGTACTGCATGAAAATGGCGTCGAAAGTAAAAATAAAAATGATAAATTCAAATATCATTAAGGAAAGATATTTGTTTATATATTTTATTTAGTCGGGTAAACCAAATGGTGTAGACAGACAGACGAGGATTGACGTTGAAATAAAAATATGAATAAAGCAATGAACCCACATTGTGTGCTAATAACGGCCAAAATAAAAAAAAACTGGTATTGTTGCTTATAAAAACCCCCTTAACGTGCATTCCCGATATTGTTATCAACATATAGTTTTTACTGTTTACTTCTTGATAAAAACATATACTTGGAATTAGCTTATTTTCATTTCAACAAAATGTTCTCTATAATAGCCAGCTCTAGCCACTCTAAATCGCCGAAAGAGAGGATATGTTTTATATTTCAAATCCTTAATCATTTGAAGTTTAACCTTTGTTTTGAATATATGTGATTTGCATATATGTATTTCAATATAAGCCTATAAAGCTGCCTTACCCGGGCGTTCATTGCAACGGGCGTTCATTCACACCTGGGGGAATTATATGCTATATAGAAGTACTTCTCACTGTATCCATATTATTAGTCAGTCGAGTGCCGTACATTAGACATGGGACTGTTTACATGCACGGAGTGTGGCCAAACTTTTACTCAGGATAATGATATGCCAAGTCATCAGGATAGGTATAACCATCATACAACATCACGTCAAAGTCACAATGGAGATCAAAACACTTTCTCAGAATATGGGAACGACCATGTAGCGAAAACAATGATTCTGCGGATAGTTGTGCAAGTCAAGAGACCCCAGATGAAAACACAAGACGGTGAAAGCTTTGCCAAAAAGCTGAAAGCTTTTCCTCGGCTGAGGAAGAGTCGCAGGAAAATGGAAAGATATCCTCAACAAAGTGGGATAATCTTGTAACAAAGGCGATCGAACAGCACATACCTGAAACAACTGACTCTATCGATGAAGAAAATGGTGACTACGAAACTTTGAGGCCAAAAATAAGAAAAACTCTAATGTCTTTATACTACGAGGAGAGTTTGCTTTTAGAGTCTATGAAAAAAGATCCAATCCATACAAAAATGACCATGAAACATTCACATCAAGACAAGTTTGACTTATAACCGAGACAGGCCATGTATAATGCAATAAAAATGAGGAAACCCTTATTTAACGATCTTTTACCAACCACGAATTCTGATACTCAAGAAAATGAGGACAATGACTAAATCTAACCTTAACATACAATTTATATATATATATATATATATATATATATATATATATATACACATATATATATATATATATATATATATATATATATATTAAATTTGTTGATATTGTTTTAACTTTACATAACCTAACTCAATAAAGAATGTCTAGTTAGTCATGCCTTTGGTCATTTACATACTCTCTTTTGTCTTGAATTAACGCCAGGGCACGGCCGCTTAACGCACACCGGCCGCTTAACGCCCGCCAGGCGTCTCTTAGTGGTATGGGCAAAATAGTACCAAGGACCAAAATTTATACACATAATCAGTTACGACCGCTAGACGGCAGGGTAGTTACCTGGTTATAACATTTCTTATGTACGTCTGTCAGCTTTAGTTAGGTTACATACTTTAAGAACATTTAGTAGCTCATTTTCTATCCGACACTGACAACTGTCATCTCTGATGTTTCATTTCTTTACTTTCTAAATCTGGAATAATTATTCCCCTGTGTGGCTATGTTTCTATATATTTTTCGGTTTGGCTAATGTGTACTTTAACCTACACAATTGTTCCTATTGGTCGGTGAGAGCATTTCTAAAAGTCCGTTCTTTGTTAATAGTGGATATAGCTTAATCGCGATGTTTAATTTTCTGTATTCTAAACAATCATGCCGGCTGTAATAACTGTAATCCCCCTCTCAGACTTGTCGGGGTGTCAGGCAATTAGAACGATAAACATGCTGGTAACAGTTACTGTAATAACATTCTTTCTATTTTATTATTGTAAATAGCTGGTCGCTAACCGATGCATAATAGATCATAGCTTTACACAATCTCTCTATTGATCCATGTAGAGTATACGTTTATAGATTTAACAATAGAAAACGATTACCTATCAAGCCTGATAAGTATCCCTCACTGTCCTAAAGCGACGACCGAAACTGTTCTCCTGACGTCATATGGAATCCCCAATAAGACCTGCGTGTCTGGGTTTTACGCGGGGAATCCCCGTTTAAAGACGGATCGCAGCGTTATTCAGTACCCAAGGGAGGTAACTCTTCCAATACCTCAAAGTATTCTAGCTTCGGATTATCTCCCTTTGACCGTTTCTAAACTACTCAACATATATATTAGTTCTTACCTGTAGATTTATACAGACTGTTATTTTTAAAAACCTATCCATACTGTCCTAAAGTGACAGCTGAAACTGTCCTAAAGTGACGGCCAAAACTGTTCTAAAGTGACGGCCGAAACTGTTCTAAAGTGACCACCGAAACTGTCCTAAAGTGACGGCCGAAACTGTCCTAAAGTGAAGGCCGAAACTGTCCTAAAGTCACCGCCGAAACTGTCCTAAAGTCACTGCCGAAATGTTGCCCCATTCCTCTGTTTTTCAACCCCCAAATTACTTCTACTTATGACTGGCACAATCCAGGAAATATTTAGTAAAATAGCACTCCAACTTAACAGTCATTATTTTCTGTCCATTACTGATCCTCAACAAAAACGTATCAACATCTTTAAGGACATCCTACAATAAAAAGGAAGAAAAGAAGATTTATTAACTCTTTTAATAAATTCATAGCATAGGTTCGAGGAAGAAAAGTTAAGGACAAGTAAGCATTCTTCCTCCTCAGTTAGTGGCGCATCTGTCCTGTTTTAAGTTGAGGGGGCATAGGTGGCTCAGTTGGTTAAAGTGATAGTCCCTCAGTCCAACATAGGCCTTCCATCGATGCGGCGTTAGTTCAAATCCCACTCAGACCGAATAAAAATTGACAAAAATTTCTGATTGGTTTTTTACTCGATCACTGTATGTGGAAGAGTTGCAAGATACTCGCCGAAGGTCGAGGCATAGAACTAAAACTGTCAGGGGATTCCTTCGCGCAAAGAGCTTCATCCACTTAACCTGGCAACGCCCCCATATAAGTGAAATAATCTTGAGTGGAGCACAAATATCAATCAATCATTGTGTTAACCTAATGTGTATAAAATATTGGGGGAAAAATCAACTGAACTTTTTAATTTAAAAACGAGAGCAGAAATTCTCAAACTTGGTCGATAAGCTCTTAGTTTTGGCCTTATTTTTTTGTTTTAGCTTTCTCATTTTTATGTTTTTTTTCAAATATACTCGAAAATTTAAAACTTAAATTGAAGATAGTTCGCGAATTGTAATGGTCTACTTCAACAATTTCTACTTATTTGATTCTCATATTTTACTGCTGTGTACTCAATAGACCCTGTAAGGATTTTTTATGATACAGGATAGGCTTACTTGTGAGTATTTACTTACCTACACCTTTCATTACTCGCTTATACTCATAGCATTAGCTTAATACAATCAATATGATTCATGGCCAGCTGTCACACTAAACGCGTTACACTTTCAAACTTTACTGGCCCCCACAATATCAATTTACTTTATAGTGCCTTTCGTGTGTATTTTCACCCTGTATCTCAAGTTATGGAATGTGAAAATGGATTCACTTATAACAAGTAAACCCAGCTTTCTCACTGTCAATGATGATTTCATAGTTCAACAGAGTGCCAGTGACGATGTACTAAGCACTTTGTCTTTCGCTCTTATCTGATGACAATGAATAACAATGATCTAGATTTCTTTTATCTGGCCTGTGAAAACAGTGGAAAGTATTAAAAGCATTGCTCGAGGGTAAACAGATATAGTTACTGAACAGCGAAGACCAACTACCTACCTGGGGACTGTTTCTCCAAACATTTACGCCCAACGGAGGTCCAATGCAGGGCCTAATGCCGTGGCAACATATACCTTCAACATAACGTTACGACTGTGGGCACAAAGTTACGACTGGCATATTGTGTTGAGAAACCGCCCCCTTATCTAAACCTGAAAATACTATCGCTTGTTTTGCTCTATGCACTGATTCCGGCTTGAAGGCTAACCTGTAAGTGTAAACAATTATCTTTCTTTTTTTTCAGAACAAGAAGGCCGATGTGGATATAAAACCAGTGGTAGCTGCTGAGGTGGAAGCCCCTGTCAGCAAGTCTGTTGCCCCAAACGTAGAGAGCCCTGTAGTGGTGGTTGAACCAGCCGAGAGTATTATGACCTCATCCGAGGGGAAAGATGGCAAATTAGAAGTGGATAATAGGGTGGTGAAAGAAAATGAAAAGAATGAAGTAAAATCAAACGAGAAGACAGTTGAAACTAATAATGTAGAGGAAACACCTACACCTAAACCTGCCCCAGAGCTCAGATATAATTATAAAGAAGGTAAACTTTGCTGATCACACATTTTGCCTTTTTTCACACACATTGAATTAAGTGATTGACACACATGGCGACACAAGGAATTGGTTAAATTATTTTGCTTAAATGGTTGCTAGGTATCTGTCAAACGTCATTTGCTGCCGTTTTAATCCTCAGAACACCACCATAAAAGTGAAATAATAGACACCAGCCACCCATTTAGTTGTGGATTCCACTCACACTTTGTCTGGAGTTTACTAAAAAAAAATTGTGGAAGGCTCACGCACAAAAACCTCAACATCATGTGAGGGAAATAATAGAATGCAGCATAAAGCTCAAAATGAACCAAAAACATTTTCAAATTATTTAAGAGTTAATTATATAACTTGTCTCCATGGTTATTTTAGTCGAAGATTGTCCGTGTGTTTTAGTGTCTATAAATATAGATCTGTCAATGATGATAACATAGTTCAGCAGAGTGCCAGTGAAGATTTACCAAGCATTTTGTCTTTCGCTCCTATCTGATGACAGATCAATGAAATTAGAAAATAGGTGTGAGTATCTTGAATAAAAGTGGGATTGTTACAAGCTACAAACCCTAGTGTAGTTTCGATGCCATCTTGATTACAGCGTAAAATGACCAATGGATCGATGTATTCAGAATTTTACCCAAGCGCCCTTTATTTTCTTCAGATCAGTGGAGTCCAGTTAACCCTGAGGGTAAGAAGCAGTATGACCGCGTCTTCCTGTTAACATTACAGTACTCCAATGAATCCAACGTCAAACCAGACGGCTTACCTAACCTGCCTGATGTCATCCTTAGCGAAGTAAGATTTCTGAGGTGCCCTTTGTGTTAAATTACACCAACTCCCGCTTCACCCGTCGTAAAACGTTAAGTTGCTTGTAGCATTGACCTAACCTGAAATATATTGATCAGGTGTTGTGGATAGTTTGTCCGTTTAGATGGGAAAAATCTAACTAATCTTACTAGATCAAAAATCTGGAAACAACTGGTTATTTATGTTTGATGCTTCATATATATGAAAGAGTTGCCAGGTACTTGTTGAATGTGGGAGTCCTCCCCGGCAACTTTGTGGGATGGTTGCCACTTACCATCAGAAGGTCTTGAGTTTCTTCCGGGCAGAGCCTGGTTTCCTTCCACAATACTGGTAACGCCGCCATATAAGTGAAATAATCTTAAGGGCGGCGTAAAACACCAAACAATCGATGCCCGGCAAAGATTGAGGTTGCCTCCCGCACTTAACATGTTAACATCGCCATCTAAGCGAAATAGTTGTAAGTCTGTCGTGAAACATCAATAAATCTATAATTAATATTATTTAAAGCAGGAAGTTGAAATAGCCATTCCAGATGTTGCAGATCTCCAGCTAAGCTTGGGTTAGTCTGATATTGTATACGTTTTCGTTTTGTAATTTCAGCCTCACTCCAGGGATACTCAAAGATCCTTTGAGTCCTCGTACCAGGAACCTAGGGGCTCAAGTTTCGACTTCACGCCCGGCTATGTACGACCTTCACCCAGGGTAAGTTGAGGTCACACGTGGACTTTCTACAGTGAAAAGCACAAAATTTAAGGCACACATTTTAAGGGTATGAATGTGGAATTTGATATTCCTATCAAATATGTGGAAAAGACATAAAAAAATGGATGTTTGCCTTGGTATAATTCAATACTAAAATCTATCCTCAATATATCATTGTGGTATGGTTGGTACGCACCTGCAGAAGGTTGTAACTTTCATCTAGGCAAAGATTGCCTCCTCTAAATCTCGCAGCAATCTACGGTCATTTAACCACCAGAGTTACTGTCAATGATGATTTCATAGTTCAACAGAGTGCCAGTGACGATGTACTAAGCATTTTGTCTTTCGCTCCTATCTGATGACAGTAGATCATATGCTAAACCCTCGAGGAAGTGAGGCGGCCACTTATGGTAGTTTTGGCCACAAACGGCGGCCACAAATGGTCGTTTATATAGAGTTAGAAGTCCAGAATAACTTCCCACAACACCAAATTTTCATATTGTACGTAAAATTTAAATTCTTACCGCGCTTCTTGTTCAACGTTTAATTAGTGCTGTTAAATGTTTCCAATTGTTTAGGTAAGACAACAGATATCGCTTTTGTAGATGCCACTCGCGACCCTCAAGAAACTGGGTCCAGACATTCTCCTATCAGTCAAGAAAATCTATATCACAATCCCTGCAGCATTTATATTTCAATATTAACTTAAACCGCTTATACTATGAAACATGGACGAAAACACAGCACAATTATCGCTGCCCGAATGCACAGAGATCGACTAGCACTTATGACAGTGTTGCACCATATCCAAGCCATTTGTATTCTGAAAGAAAGGGGATAAGCAGCAGGATATATATGATATATAACAGGTTCTAATCCCAAGACATTTTTCGACAACAATAAGTTCTTCGAAGTCATTCGCCATGAGGTTGTCATCGTATAAGGAAAATCATAGCAAGCAATTGGAATTATAGCACAAAATAAATAAATACATGTGAATAAGGTCAAATTTTATTATTCTGAGTGGGATACGAACCCACGAAGCGTCAATCAAAGGCATGTGTGAGACCCCTAAATAAACGAATTTGCACGCTTCTTTGATGGAAACCAAATAAGTTTGCTTCTAATCGACGTTTTTTAACCTAGGTTTGATATTTGTAACATGCGAATAGAAGATGTGTTAAATTATCTTGATCTTTATGTGACTGAGAACACAGCGGCTTTTCCTAAACTTTTGATTCTGTTGATTCTAGGCCTGGTCAATTTTAATACTTTTTTTTGCTTTCCACCCGTGGCCAAATTGCCCTGTAACTGCGTCATTGTATTTTCTAAATCATTCTAAGATCTCCTGGTCGTTTGGTACTTTTTTAGCCCGCCATCATTCTGATGGAGGGCTATTCAAATCGCTTTTCCGTGGTCCGTCGTCCGTCGTCCGTCGTCAGTCGTCCGTCGTCCGTCCGTTAACTTTTGGCTTGTTACCTTTATTCCAAGAAAACTACCAGTCCAATTTTAATCAAACTTGACATACATCATCACCCTATGGTCTAGTTGTGCCCCGTACGTTTTCATCTCATTTGCATATTCAATGTGGCCACCAGGGGGCGATATTGTTTTTTTTGGTTACCTTTATTCCAAGAAAACTACTAGTCCAATTTCCACCAAACTTGGCTTACATTATCTCCATATAGTCTAGTTGTGCATCGTGCATTTTCATCTCATTTGCATATTCAATATGGCCACCAGGGGGCGATGTTGTTTTTCTTTGTTACCTTTATTCCAAGAAAACTACGTCCAAACTTAATCAAACTTAACATACATCATCACCCTATGGTCTAGTTGTGCACTGTACATTTTCATCTCATTTGCATAATCAATATGGCCGCCAGGGGGAGATGTTTTAATTGCAAGAAAACTTTCGCTGTTACCTTTATTCCAAGCAGACTATCAGTCCAATCTTATTCAAACTCAACATACATCATCACCCTACGGTCTAGTTGTGCACTACATTTTCATCTCATTTGCATATTCAATATGGCCACCAGGGGGCGATATTGTTTTTTTTTGTTACCTTTATTTCAAGGAAACTACTTGTCCGATTTTCACCAAACTTGGCTCACATTATCTTCATATAGTCTAGTTGTGCATCATACATTTTCATCTCATTTGCATGTTCAGTATGGCCACCAGGGGGCGATGTTGTTTTTCTTTGTTACCTTTATTCCAAGAAAACTACACGACCAATCTTCATTAAACTTAACATACATCATCACCCTATGGTTTAGTTGTGCACCGTACATTTCATCTCATTTGCATATAAAATATGGCCGCCAGGGGGCGATGTTGTTTTTCTTTGTTACGGTAACTGCAAGAAAACTTTCGCTGTTACCTTTATTCCAAGCAGACTATCAGTCCAATCTTATTCAAACTCGATATACATCATCACCCTATGGTCTAGTTGTGCACCGTACATTTTCATCTCATTTGCATATTCAATATGGCCACCAGGGGGCGATATTGTTTTTTTTGTTACCTTTATTCCAAGGAAACTACTTGCCCATTTTTTTACCAAACTTGGCTCACATTATCTCCATATAGTCTAGTTGTGCATCATACATTTTCATCTCATTTGCATATTCAATATGGCCACCAGGGGGCGATGTTGTTTTTCTTTGTTACCTTTATTCCAAGAAAACTACCCGACCAATCTTAATCAAACTCAAAATACATCATCACCCTATGGTTTAGTTGTGCAACGTACATTTTCATTTCATTTGCATATCAAATATGGCCGCCAGGGGGCGATGTTGTTTTTCTTTGTTACCTTTATTCCAAGAAAACTACCAGCCCAATCTTAATTAAACTTAACATACATCATCACCCTATGGTCTAGTTGCGCACCGTACATTTTCATCTCTTTTGCATATTCAATATGGCCACCAGGGGGCAATATTGTTTTTTTTGTTACCTTTATTCCAAGAAAACTACCAGTCCGATTTTCACCAAACTTGGCTCACATTATCTCCAAATAGTCTTGTTGTGCATCGTACATTTTCATCTCATTTGCATATTCAATATGGCCGCCAGGGGGCGATGTTTTTCTTTGTTACCTTTATTCCAAGAAAACTACCTGTCCAATCTTAATCAAACTTAGCATACATCATCTCACCCGATGGTCTAGTTGTGCACTGTACATTTTCATCTCATTTGCTTATTCAATATGGCCGCCAGGGGGCAATGTTGTTTTTCTTTGTTACGCTTATTGCAAGAAAACTATCAGTCCAATCTTAATCAAACTCAACATACATCATCACCCTATGGTTTAGTTGTGCACCGTACATTTTCATCTCATTTGCATATTCAATATGGCTGCCAGGGGGCGATATAATTTTTTTCTTACTTTTTCCCAAGAAAAGTACCAGTCCGATTTTCACCAAACTTGGCTCACATTATCTCCCAATAGCCCTGTTGTGTACTGTACATTTTCATCTCATTTGCATATTCGATATGGCCGCCAGGGGGCGATGTTGTTTTTCTTTATCTTTATTCCAAGAAAATTACCTGACATTAATCAAACTCAACATACATTATCACCCTATGGATTAGTTATGCACTGTTCATTGTCATCTCATTTGCATATTCAATATGGCTGCAGGAGGACGATATTGTTTTTTTGTTATTTTTATTCCAAGAAAACTACTGGTCTGATTTTGACCAAACTTGGCCCACATTATCTCCCTATGATCTAGTTGTGCACCCTACATTTTCATCTCATTTGCTTATTAAATATGGCCGCCAGGAAGCAATGTTGTTTTTTAACCAAATTTGAAAATGAAACTTATTATCATTATTCCAAGAAAACTGCTGACCTGATCTTAACCAACCATGACACACATCATCCCTCTAAGTTCTAGCTGTGCACCGTACATTATCATTTCATTAGCATATTGAAGATGGCTACCAGGTGGCAATTTTGTTTTCAACCAAAGTTTCAAGGGGAGCTTACTTTGTAATTCACAATTTAATTTTCCTCAACAATAGTTATCTCCCTGGAATAAGATTTTTTTATGTAGGCCCCAATTCCTATATCCAGTTATTAACAATCTTTATGAATATGAATAGATGAACGCGGGCGTTAAGATCCCTTTAAGGGATCTCTTGTTTTATTAAAGTTGCCTGAACTACCAAAGTGTTGAAATTTTGCTGTTACAACCGAATGTTCAAATTTTTCTCAAGACGCCCAGTTCAGAAGTTTTTTTAGAACTTTTAGTCTCGAGAATGTATACGATATAGTATTGTTTTGAACTAACTTAGGCTTAGAATAAATTATTGTTCGTCCAGGTTATTTAAATATTTGCTTATCCTTCGAACACTATTTGGTTTCGCACAAGCCACATACCGTATGGATTTTTATTATTCCGACGGCGATAATTTATTTTTTTGTTGACCTTAAAAACTTTTTACCGTCGTGACAATCTGAATTAATGAAAAGAGAAAATTCGGATTTTTGCACCTCTTGCCACTTTAAATATTTTGTCAAGTAACACCATACCTACATCAAATATGTAATATTAGTTTTTTATGAATTAAATCTGCATTTACAACTAATCTTTCCACTTTTTTTTATTCTGAGATATCTGTATGCACTGCTCCTATGTGTTTGACCTATTCTATTCTGTGGGAGTAAAAATATGTCTGTGATGTAGAAAGAACTCACTAGCTTCAATAAGTTAAAAGCAAACTCACGGCCGTAGTCTTTCTGACATTATCGAATTTGCACGAGCTCAATAACTAAAAGTGAAAACAATTAAACTTTGAGCTCATGATACATGTCAAGTTATTTTTAAACGCCTAAATGATGGCGTAAAATCATACGCCTTATTAAAATTAAAATCTCAACTCAATATTTCAGCCATAAAAAAGAGCATTGAACAGCACAATCTTGACGGTCTTTTTGTTTTAGGTTTATAATGTCTATTTTTTTTGGTGCCTCCCAAATCAAATGTTTGATCTTTTTTTTCAGATCAAGTCAGTGAAATAAGTCTGAACCGTTAGCCCGCTTACGCGTTTCAAAGCAATAGGGCGATTATTCGCATAGACATGCTAGGAGTTTGTTAAATTGCGTGTTAGTATAACCTGGGATGAATATGAAAGGGATATGAAACGCCTTTGTTTTGCAGTCAGTCGACTGGCAGCGTGTCAGACACCCCGAGACGGCATTTCGGTCCTCTCCGTGAATAGCCGAAAGCCGTGTTGTGTATTCGGATTCATTCTAAACCTTACCGATGCCGTTGATATATGGACTGCGCATGCCTATTTATAAGCTAGCAACAGATGGCGAACAAAAATGGCGATTGTTTTCTGTTGCTAGCTTACAAACGGGCATGCGCAGCCCATATATCAACGACATCGGTGTGGTTCGAAATGAATCGGAATACACAACACGGCGTTCGGCTATTTGCGGAGCGGATCGGAATGCCGTCACGGGGTGTCTGACAAGAACAATAGCGAGCCAAACAACTGCCAGTAGACTGACTGCAAAACAAAGGCGTTTCATATCCCTTTCATATTCATCCCAGGTATAACACATCAAATTTAAATTTCAAATGAGAAATGCCAAGCGTTGTAACACTTTCACATTTTTGGATAGAAAAGAAAGGTCCTAACTTCTGAGAAATAAAGAAAACGATCTTTTGTTTTTAAAGTAAACACCATTCTTTTAAGGAGTTGGATATTAGAAATACTGAACCAACACATCTTTACGAGATCAATGGGAAATCAAAAGAGGTGGCATGATGCCTGGATCAAATCCTGCCATAAGATGGGTGCCTCAAATTGGTTCAGCCTTTTCAGCCATATAACAATATGGCTATTTGCGTGTGTGTATATTTCTGTATTTCTATTGCAATTTTCACTTTGTCGAAATCTACTTTAACTTTTTGCAGCCCAATAGTAATATTGTAAAATCACTCAAAAAAAAACTAATTTATAAAAAAAATGCTATAGCATTCCAATACTAACTCGTATCACCATACATAGGTATTATTATCTCTGCTCGGCTATGTTCTTGAAAAATTCTCCAAATACTTTCAGTAAAACGGGGCTAAAAACAAGAAAAAGGAAAATGCCATTTGTGACCAGGCTGACTGCCTCACTTAGTGAGCCAGCCATTTGTGACCAGAACTTCTATAGAAGTATTTTTAAATCGCTCTTGTATTCTTCTGGCGAGAACCGAAACCCCCCAAGAGCCTCCATCCAGTAGTCTAAATCCAGAATTAACTAAATTTCTCTAACCAAAAGGGCATAAACGCTTGTCAGTGAGTAATACTTGACTGTTTAAAGTTATCTTATTAGTTTGGCAGCTGAACAAATCGCTTAATGAAAATATAGGCGTTTAACAATCCGAACGAACGGTCTACCTAAAATAGAGTTTTCAATTCTTATCTCCGTATAGACAACATTTATGACCTCTCTGGTCAGCTATGTCCTTTAACAAGTCTCTTAATACGCGCAGTTGGCTTAATACGTCCAATAGGAAGTCAAAATGCAAGAAAAAGGAAAGTGCCATTTGTGACCAGGCTGTCTGCCTCACTTAGTGAGCCAGCCATTTGTGAACAGAGGGGCCACATATGGCACTAAATTTTTCTCTATGGAAAATTTTCATTTTCTATCCGACACTGACAGCTGTCATCTCTGATGTTTCATTTCATTACTTTCTAAATCTGGAATAAGTATTCCCCTGTGTGACTATGTTTCTATATGTTTTTCGGTTTGGCTAATGTGTATTTTAACCTACACACTTGTTCCTATTGGTCCGTGAGTGAGTGAGTGATTGGGGTTTTACGTCCTGCTCAACAGTATTTCGGTTATATGAAGACGTTGTCTCCTTGTGACAGGGCGGATTTCCACCGCTCTTTTAGGTGCTGTCTCACCGAGACGACTTGCCGAAGACAACCAGCAAGCCCCCTCACCCAGTCACAGTATACTGACACCGGGCCAACCAGTCGCTGCTCTAACTCCTATTGCTGAGCGCCAAGCGAAGCAGTAACAGCTACCACTGTTAAAGTCTTTGGTCTGACTCGACCCAGGCTTGAACCCGGATCTCCCAGGCCTGAAGCGGACGCTCTACCGACTGAGCTATCAGGGCTGGTCCTATTGGTCCGTGAGAGCATTTCTAAAAGCCCGTTCTTTGTTAATAGTGGATATAGCTTAATCACGATGTTTAATTTTCTGTATTCTAAACAATCATGCCGGCTGTAATAACTGTAATCCCCCTCTCAGACTTGTCGGGATGCCAGGCAATTAGAACGATAAACATGCTGGTAACAGTTACTGTAATGTCATTTTTTTCTATTTTATTAGTGTAAATAGCTGGTCGCTAACCGATGCATAATAGATCATAGCTTTACAAAACCTCTCTATTGACCCATGTAGAGTATACGTTTATAGATTTAATAATAGAAAACGATTGGCTATCAAGCTTCATAATTATCACTTACTGTCCTAAAGCGACGACCGAAACTGTTCTCCTGACGTCATGGGAAATCCCCATTTCATAGCGGTGGTGCAATAAGTGATGTCTGCGGTGGTGCTGTCTGGGTTTTACGCGTGGAATCCCCGTTTAAAGACGGATCGCCGCGTTATTCAGTACCTAAGGGAGGTAACTCTTCCAATACCTCAAAGTATTCTAGCCCCGGATTATCTCCCTTTGGCCGTTTCTAAACTACTCAACAGATATATTAATTCTTATCTGTAGATTTATACAGACTGGTATTTTTAAAAACCTGTCCATACTGTCCTAAAGTGACAGTTGTAACTGTCCTTAAGTGACGACCGAAATTGTCCTAAAGTGACGGCCGAAACTGTCCTAAAGTGACGGCCGAAACTGTCCTAAAGTGACGGCCGAAACTATCCTAAAGTGACGGCCGAAACTGTCCTAAAGTGACGGCCGAAACTGTCCTAAAGTCACTGCCGAAAGGTTGCCTCATGCCTCTGTTTTTCAACCCAATTACCTTCTACTTATGACTGGTACAATCCAGGAAATATTTAGTAAAATAGCACTCCAACTTAACAGTCATTATGTTCTGTCCATTACTGATCCTCAACAAAAACCCATCAACATCTTTACGGACATCTTACGATAAAAAGGAAGAAAACAAGACTCATTAACTCTTTTAATAAATTCATAGCACAGGTTAGAGGACGAAAAACTAAGGGCAAGTAAGCATACTTCCTCCTCAGTGGTGTATCTGTCCTGTTTCAAATCGATGGGGCCTAGATGGCTCAGTTGGTTAAAGTGATAGTCCCTCAGTCCGACACTGGCCTTCCATCGATGTGGCGCTAGTTCAAATCCCACTCAGACCGAATAAAAATTGACAAAAATGTCTGATTGGATTTTTCACTCGATCACCGTATGTGGAAGAGTTGCAAGGTACTCGCCGAAGGTCGAGGGTTTACTTCGGGCAAAGAGCTTCACCAACTTAACCTGGCAACGCCCCGATATAAGTGAAATAATCTTGAGTGGAGCACAAATATGAATCAATCATTGTGTTAACCTAATGTGTATAAAATATTGGGGAAAAAATGGACTGAAGTCTTTAATTTAAAAACAAGAGCAGAAATTCTCAAACTTGGTCGATAATCTCTTAGTTTTGGCGCTGTTTTTTGTTTTAGCTTTCTTATTTTTATTATTTTTTTTCAAATATACTCGAAAATCTAAAACTTAAATTGAAGATAGTTCGCGAATTGTAATGGTCTACTTCAACAATTTCCACTTATTTGATTCTCATATTTTACTGCTGTGTACTCAATAGACCCTGTAAGGATTGTTTATGATACAGGATAGGATTACTTGTGAGTATTTACTTACCTACACCTTTCATTATTCGCTTATACTCATAGCATTAGCTTAATACAATCAATATGATTCATGACCAGCTGTCACACTAAACGCGTTACACTTTCAAACTTTACTGGCCCCCACAATATCAATTTACTTTATAGTGCCTTTCGTGTGTATTTTCACCCTGTATGTCAAGTTATGGAATGTGAAAATGGATTCTCGCTGTCAATGATGATTTCATAGTTCAACAGAGTGCCAGTGACGATGTACTAAGCATTTTGTCTTTCGCTCTTATCTGATGACAATGAACAGGTTGGGGAAATGTGCCGAACGGGAGTAACACTCCGGAACGAGCTATAGACCGCACTCTTGATCGGGAGTAGGGTGGGTGAAAAAAACAAAACACGCCGCCGTTCTCCTCAACCCCTACCGTAATGCACGCTTTGCAGAGCAACAACAACGCAGTAGACTTCAAGCTTTGCCTCCGTGTGTTTTTTTCTTTAAAATTATTTATCGTCGCATGCGCTGACCACTTCAAAGAATTTCACACAAACTGCAAAAGGGAATTCGCCATTTTCAACAAGCCAAAGCAGCGTCAAAATAAATGTTTACCTTAGCCATTGATGTTTCAAATTAAAGACTGGTGTCTGTAGTGTTGCATGCTTCCCACGTGGTGACAGTCCGTCGTTCACCCAAGTCACTGACTCAGACGCGCAAATTTCAGGTCTTTAAATATTGCCAGTCGGCGCGATTATACGGTGGTCATTAGTGACCCTCGATGCATTTTTATTCTGCACACATCATTTTTAATTCATTTTAAAACTGTTTGATAATAAAAAATCTTTTTTATTTACTTCATGCACTAAAACAGTTTATTTGTTAATTGTGTATTTAATTTGAATCGTAAATTTTAGATGGCAGCACATTTACAAGACTTTTTGCATCTCTTCGTGTTATTTGTCATAAGGCGTGTTTTCCGTAAACTGAGTGAATGTGTCGGATGACGTCAGAATTTATTCATATCCGAGAGGTCAAAGGTCAACTGTAGCAAAATCCGTCAGTTCAAAGGGCATTCAGCTCACATATGATTAGTTTTGGCCGGGGGTCGTCGTAGAAAATAAAGGATCCTTGAACAATCCTATCAATAATCCTAATAAAAGTGGAACAGTCACATTGTCTGAGATTTTTTCAAGGATTTTGATCCGGTTTGTCGAAAAATCGTGGGATTAGCCTCCAATCGCTTCCGATTGCATCGGAGGCGATCGGAGACGATATCTGCGAGGGTCTTTTCTCTTAATATTCCCCCACGCTGGGTATATACAGAATCTTGTGACAAGTCTCAGATTATTCGGAGGACGCCTCCGATTAATCGGAGGTCATCGGAGATTGTGTCTGGGATGGCCAAAATGGGTGAAAATCTTGCGAGCAATCTTAAAGTTTTAAGTTCAAAGTTGGGGACCGCGACGGCTGTGGCGATGCTTAAAAAATCTGCGACAAGCCGAAGGCGTCCGGAGAGCGCCTTCGACGGGTGCAAAATCGTGAGATCTGTCTCAAGATTTTGTTAAAATTTCCCGGGTTTTACCCATCGCCTACGCATCGCAACTGATTTGTGACTGACCCATAAGCGAATCCATTGGGATTAGGAGAAAAGATAAGGACATCTCCAAGAAGTTTGTTGTGTGAACGCGCGCTTTGGTCACTTACGGTGGTGTGTTTATCAAGTGCAACACACACCGACATAGGTGTTGAAACGTGTTCACTACCAACTTACTTCATGATGATGGCTTAATCTTTTTCCAGTAGAATGGAACCCACGTTTTTAAACATTTCTGCCATTAGGCTTGTGGTCCACCTAGTTAGAAAATCGGAACCAGGTAATGAGAGTAATTCTCAAGGGTTTCGTCACAAAATTTTGTTAAATTGGTCTGTGGGTTTAAACTTAGTTTATCCCGTTCAAAATGTGTATTTGTTTGTGCATAAATTTGCTCTGTCAAAGGAATATATGCATTAAAATCTTCGTCTACTTGCAAAATTTAAAACAGTGGGTGTCTTTCATCAAGCAGTGGATGTCTTTTATCAAAAGATTTTCTCTGGCATTTCTTAGCAATGTTGGACAGATAACAATGAAAGGTCTTAGCATAGAATAAATAGGCTGAGAGCATAATGTCATTCTAAAAATAATAGGATATTTGAAGTGGTCCAACATTGTACTGAGGGGCCTCAGTGGGTAAGAGTGATCGTCCCACAGACCTTCCATTAATGCAGCACGGGTTCGAATCGCACTCGATCCAAATAAAATTTCTTGAGTGGATTTTCCACTCTGTCGCTGTGTGTGGACGAGTTGTCAGGTACTCGCCGAAGGTCAGGGGTTATCTCCGGGCAATGATCCCAGTTTCAATTCAATTCAATTCAATTCATTTATTCACTCTTTGCCACTCAGGGTGGCACGAGAGGATAACAAGTTACATAATAAGTGATAAATGGCGGAGTATATACAAATACAGACTTATATGTACAATTTCATACCTTCTGTAATGAATTTATAAAGGTCGAACAATTGCTTTCTATCATTACAATCAAACAGTCTCTGTATATTATATACACTTGGGCGCGAATACACATCTTTTGGTAAATATGTTCTTCTCAGTGCATTTAAGGATGGGCAAATTAAAAGAAAGTGGTATTCGTCTCCAATAGTATTTTTTTTACAAAGGGTACACAATCGATCCTTTCGTTCTATATTCTGCCATCGGCCTGTCTCAATTGGTAAACGATGGTTACGTGTTCTAAATTTACACAGAGTTTTACTGATTTTTTTGCTGGAGTTAAGGAGATAATCTACCATACCAAAATCTAATTTAAACATTCTATAGGATATTCCTTTTGGCGAAGATATAATATCTGTCCACCATTTCTGGGTATACTGGTCTTTCAGTCGCTGTTCAAAACTATTTACAAATCTATCTACATGGACAACTTTCTGACACAGCCATACATTCTGAAAACCGTTTTCACATAAAATATTTCTTATGAAATTTAACAATGGGGAACAATTTGTGTCAATTAGGCTTAACAATAACTGATAGAGAATAAATGAAGTCTTTGATTGTTTACCACTAATTAGTCTTAACCAGAAGGATATAACTCTCTTATAAATAGCTATGTATAGAGGGAAAACACCCAGTTCACCATAAACTGCATAATTAGCTGTACTGGATTTTACCGAGAGTTGATTTTTTAAGAACTTTAGATAAAAGCGTTCAATTTGTTGTAAGTTTTCATAACTCCATATTTCACATCCATAGAGACATATTGGTAAAACAGTTTTGTCAAACAATTTCAGTATACAATCGATGGGCAAGTATAAACACGAGGCTTTTCTGATGAGCGCAAATAGTGCTTTTGTTGCTTGGTTAACCATGTGTTTTTTGGCCTCAGTAAAAACACCATTGTACTTGAGTTGGACCCCAAGGTAACAGTAACTATCAACTATTTCAAGACTCTTGCCATTAAGCTTAAATTCGGGGAGTATTTTTCTAGATTTACGTTTACAAAAAATTAAAACTTTGGTTTTTTCTGTGTTGATGTTTAGGGCCCATCTTTCACAATAATTATCAAACACCTCAAGGGCATGCTGTAGCCCTTGTTCCGATTCAGATAAAATAACAGTATCATCAGCATATAACAAAACAAAAATACGAATGTATATATCTAATTTTCTTGAGATTGTATCAGTAAGAAGATTAGTACAGGGTACCTCATTTCTATCAAAAAATTGTTCTAGGTCATTTAAAAACAGGGAAAATAAAAGAGGTGATAAATTTTCACCTTGTCTTACACCCGATTTACATAGGAACAATTCAGTGGATGTGTGGCCATCAGACACACACGACTTAATACAACCGTACATGTTCTTAATTAACGTAAAACATTTCCCGGAGACTCCGGATTTCAACAATTTGTACCACAATCCGTCTCTCCATACAGAGTCGAATGCTTGGGAAAAATCTACAAAGGCACAATACAGTTTCCGCTTTGAATTCAGGTAATACTTTATAATAGACTGAATGACGAAACAATTGTCAAGTGTGGAATATCCTTTCCGGAAACCCGTTTGCGATTCCGAAATAGTCTCATAGCTTTCACAGTATATATTAAGCCGATTATTGATAACTGAGGTAAACAACTTTCCAAAACAACTCAAGATTGTAATTGGTCTATAGTTACATGGCTCGAGTATAGACCCTTTGTTTTTATAAATCGGTCTAATGATACCCGTAAGCCAGCTATGTGGAACACATCCACTTTCCAGTATACAATTGAACAATTTGACATAGGTTGGCATTAATATATCAGTGGTACATTTTAGATATTCATTTAAAATATTATCAGTACCTGCTGTCTTATTAGTCTTAAGGTTTCTAATGGCATATTCAATTTCGTGCACTGTGATTTCTTGGTCTAGCGCGGCATTGGCACTATTTTGTTGGTCGTCAATTTGCTCTTTGCCAATGTTCTCCTTTTCGTTTAAGTTTTTAAAGTAATTATAAAATGTGTTTAACTCTAAGCCTTTGTACTCTTTTTTTGTATCTAAATTATTTATCAATTTCCAAAAGTCTTTCGGATTTCGAGACTGCAGTTTTCTGATGTCTTTCTGATGGCAGATACTAAGCATGTTTCTACTTGAGCAACAATGCTGTCAATTCTGGTTTGTTTTGTATCTTTTTCCTATTCCGTTATTTCATTTTCAAGGTTTAAGAGATCACCAAAGGTTATCTCTATCTGGTCTCTATCTATGTTTATTACAAAGTCTAGTTCTTTTGATGGGTTCCATTTCATATTTAGAGTTCTAGCCTTATATTTTCTATCTGAATCTTTGGAAAGATTGTTTGAGCATATGGTCAAAGAGATCGGACTATGTATATCTGATAAAATTGGGTTAAAACATAATACCTCAAAGTCCTTAATACAATGAAAAAAATTCGCATTGGCAACAACATAATCCACTACACTCACGCCTTTACACGTTAATTCACCAATTCCCTTATCCTTACCAACCCTTCCATTCACTATAAACAAATTACATGCCCGAAGAAAATCAATAAATTTATAGCCCCAGTTTGTTACTTTACCATTATCTTTTGAATTTCTATCTATTGCAATTCCCATATCTTTTAAAACATAGGCACCTGCAATATAATGGCTTGAACCATTATCTAATTCAGCCATGTCTAAAAGTATGTCTCCAATATCAGTAAAATCTTGCATTGTACCTGTCTTCCTGTTTCCATCAAGCATTGGATGTATTTTATAAAAAAAAAATGCTCTAGCATTTCTTAACAAGTTGGACAGATAACAATGAAAGGTTTTAGCATAGAACAAATAGACTGAGAGCATAATGTCACTCCAAAAATTTAAGGATATTTGAAGTGGTCCAACATTTTAGTGACTGTTTTGTTAAGCTCATTGTAGCCACACACATGACTGCAAACCTATACTTTCTGTATTTTTTTCCTATGCACAATTTTATCCTGGCTATGACGCGGTTAACCAATTAAGCCTATTGTAATCATTTGTCTTTACAGAATCGGTGGGTTCCTCGGCGAGATGAAAACAATCCAAAGACAATAGACCAAATTCACAAGGAAGCGAGAGAAGCGGAGGCAAAGGCTGCATATTTACAGTCATTATCGAACCAGCCCATGCCACGTGGTGGTCGTGGAGGAAGGGATAGAGATAGAGGTCAGACTTCATTATTATCAGGGGCGTAACCGCGGAAAATCACGATTTTATAAATGGTTGTCCATGCAGTTTTTCATAAATCCGCGTTTTTCCGCCGTAAACAGTAATCTGACAATTTTGTTAATGTATCGACTAACAGGACGTTTAAAAATCTCCCGTAGAGTGCGCGAAATCTCCCGTAGAGTGCGCGCCTGGATGACTGGCGAATGTTTGTTGGAAGGCTTTGCCGTAACAACTTACTGTATCCTTGTGTATGTTACCTTATTACTACTATATAGATACGCTCACCTAGGCTGTCTGTGGAGTGATTCTATAATTTATAAATATGATACTGTCCGACATGACCTGACTGAAATTTGTGAAGACGGCACATCTAAATGACAGATTAAAAAGCAAGATTTTCTTGCTCAGAAAACGGACATAATAATTTTAATTTTGCGCTCAAAAATGTTTGGCCTTTGGTCTTGATAGGATAAGCTGAGAATACTTCAGTTAACATATCTTGTTTTAATCAAGAAGCTTAGGTTCGTATTTTGAAAACCTTGTTTACGGCCGTAGCCTTTGCCATATTCGATGTGGAAGACCATGTGATTCACTGATTGTAATTTGTGAGCGCAGCGAATCATAAAATTCCAAGACCAACCCGTGTTTTCGTTTTAGTTGTAAGTGTGTTGTTTCGTCCAAAATTAGGCGTGTTTTTCTTCAATATACTGTCATAATATTGAATTTAGCCTTGAATAAGCGGCCGTTACCATTTTTCGTAAGTGATGATACGTGACAATAATTGGAAACCCAAATGTATCCATACACCCGCAATAATACGTCTTCGCTGGTAAACCGTAAAGCACATTTCGGCTGTTGCGGAAAAGATGGTAGGCCATGATAAAAGTTAAAACGAATGGAAAAGTAAAAAAAAAAGAAAACAAAGAATTTAGTTTGCCACCTAATATTCTTGACAAAAGTTTCCTTTTTTTTTCGGGCCTGCTCTCACACCCCTGCATATTCAACACTCATTTTTAAACTATCAGAATTTAGATATTAACTCGTTAACAATGATTAATTGAACAATTGTAATAATCAGTGTGTGCTTAAAGGTTCGTTCTCACTGCGCGATTTGTCTTACCGATTCAAATAAGTGCATTTGATCCTGGCACCCCAACAAGTCTGGGAGGGTGATTACAGTTATTACAGCCAGCATAATGGTTTAGAATGTAGAAAATTAAACATCGCGATTAAGCTTTATATACTATGAACAAAGAACAGACTTTTAGAAATGCTCTCACTAACTAATAGGGAAAATTGTGTAGGTTAAAATATACATGAGCCAAACAGAAAAACATATAGAAACATAGTCACACAGGGGAATAATTATTCCAGATTTAGAAAGTAAGGAAATGAAACATCTGGGATGACAACTGTCAGTGTCCATTCGCTTCTCGGATAGAAAATGACATGTGAAATGTTCTAAAAGTATGAAACCTTACTACCACTAACAGACGCCCGGTGGGCGTTAAGCGGGCGCCGGGCGTTAAGCGGCCGTGCCCGGACTTTCATTCAAGACAAAAGGCAGTATGCAAATGACCAAAGACATGACTAACTTGACATTCTATTTATAGCTCAACATATTTATTGAGTTAGGTTATGTAAAGTCAAAACTATATTAACAAATTTAAAACATATATATAAAAATTGTATGTTAAGGTTAGATTTAGTGACTTTCCTCATTTTCGTGAGTGTCAGAATATGTGGTTGGTAAAAGATCGTTAAATAAGGGTTTCCTCATTTTTATAGCCTTATACAGGGCCTCTGTCAGTGATATGTCAAAATTGTCTTTAAGTGAATGTTTCGTGGCCATAATTTTTGTATGGATTGGATCTTTTTCATAGACTCTCTTCGTTGTACTCTTGACTTACAAAACTATCGGCAGAATCATTGTTTTCTGATTTTCGCTACATTGTCGTTGAGGTGATGGTTGCCATATTCTGACTTTGAAGTGATGTTGTATGATGGTTTTACCCCCCAAAAAACAACAACAATCTCCCTGGATGTTGAACTTTGTGGCGAGGCTGATTTAGAACGTTCTTCCACTTTCAGTTTCACACGGTCATCCACATATATATAGTTGAATGGTGTCGGCGTCAATGTGTCGTCAAGTTGGTGTTTCCGCCCGATCATTTAATTTCTTGCGAATATTTATCGCATATGGCAATTTTTTCAGTATTTCACCGTCCAAAGATTTTGTTTCAGACTAAAATGGTTCGCACGCTCGATTTGGATTTCTTTTTCCGAACAGTTATCGTGGACGCTGTCTGCAACGCCATTTTGTCACTTCAGCTGACAGCTTTGATCTGTCAGGGTCAAAGTTTATCTAGATCACGTGAACATTTTTTTCCCAAATTTTCGTCGTTTTTCCAAATATTTACGTATATTAACATCAAATCAATGACAAGGCCGCATGAAATTTATTTAAAACTTCCTTGGGCAAATTAACAGCTAAGCATATTATACATTTGTATTAATTCCTAATGCCTACGGGCCATTGACGGAAAGTCCCTAGGTAAACCGGTACGCTGAAACCGTATCGTGATATATTGTATCGGTCATCCCGTATCACAATATACCGGTAAATCCTGTATCCTAAACATAAATCACAACTTTCCTCGTTGGATTTCATTTAACAAATGATATTATGTTTGCCAGGTGGTCGCCCTCAAGGTATGGCTAATGTTGGAGAAGACGGCTTGGACACTGTGGCTGTCAAAGCTCCCAGGACAACTATCGACCCCAACAGACTTAGACTTTCCACGCAGGTTAGCGAAGAGAAGAGTTGTCAACTTGGCTAATTTTATATCTTTACATTGAGTCACCCACATTGGATTTTTAATTGTGTTTTCACCAATTCCCCCAATGTGGAATGGCTAGGGGTATTAGAGTGCGCTTTCCAGAGACAGGTGGTTTCTGAGTCTGGCAACTGCACCATATCGGTAAATACTCAAGTGACTTTAAACGTCTATCAGCCAATGAAGAATTTGGCAATGTAAATTGTACTGAATTTTTTAAAACAATCCGGGATGGTTGTCACAACCAATAAAAGGACCCCTTTCTGCAAAGTTTACCAAGACCTTCACAGAAATGCAAAAACTGTGGAAACTTTTCTTTGAAAGAACATTCTTAAAAATAATTGAACTAGGTAGAATCGCTATCACTCAACATAGTTTAGATTGAAATAACAACAAATAACCTAGTTGTGGGCAATAACTATTATAATCATTGTTCCATTTCATGTAGAAATATATGTAATTTTTCCCAACATAGACATCCAGCGTTACCCTGGCTCTGTCTTTGTGGCATACGGGAGCTGAATACCCTTTTGGGGGTTTGAGGTATATTCCCCTTCCACAGTGTTGAATAGTAACTTGGTCCCCTGTTAACACGGGTGAGGACTGATTTCTGCATATTCGTCAACTTCCCAGAGTACTTAGGGGCAAGGACAGGGGAGATAAGCCATGCAGAAAACATTTATCCACTTCTGACAAAGTTCTTTCTTTTGATAAATAGATCCAACTAGTTGAAATGATCAAAAAAAATGTCATTAAAATTCAATTGATGAAAATACTCAAATGTTTACATAGGCTCATATATTCTTTGAATTCAGCAGAATGTTGATAAAAACATTCACATTGGACCAAGCCGTAACTTCTCCGCTTGGGGGCGTGGCAGTAGTGCTGGCGGAACTAAATCTCAAGAAGGGGAAAGACCCTCAACGCCTGGCAGTAGGTTAGTGTTTCATTTTATTGTTTGGTGAAAGGCAAACAGAATTTCATGAAAAATATTCTTTTTAAGTCTTTGAATAATTTAATCCTCCTGCACTGGACCGTACCTTAACCGAATATAAAAGAAATAATCCTGAGGGTAGCCTAAAACATTAATCAATGTTTATCAGGTTGGGGAAATGTGCCGATCGGGAGTCCACTCCTGAACGGGAGTAAGACTCCCGAACGAGCTCTAGACCGCACTCCTGATCGGGAGTTGGGTGGGTGAAAAACGGTTTTGTGCCCTATCTCGCGATAATGACTCTAATGATGTACGCAGTCGGGGACGAGGGCGCGGTATTAGTCCTGCTCGCTGAGATCCACGATCGAGGAACTCCTCTAGCCGTGATCCCCCCCCCCCCCGCTCTAAACAAGGCCGCAGATCTTCCATGGAAATGGAGAGGCAGAATGCTTTGGCCAATGCCAAGTAAGTTACCCAAGAAAATAATTTATTGTGCCCCTTTATCTTTAAACATTTTTGGGAGTTGCCTACTGCAAAGAGAGTTACCAAGATTCTAGTTTAATGTGTTGCTTTCTCTTGGACGGCTCAGTTGATAACCAAAATCTCTCACTGTTGGACAGTTCTTGATGATTCTCTCTGACGGTTTGAATATCACCTGCCCAAATTTAGATTTTTTTCTGGGAATTGAGCCCAGTTTTTTTCGTCCTGCAACCTGGAAATGCCGTAATGTAAGTGAAATAATCTTAGGTTCTATGGCAGACATCAATCAAATTGCTCAGCAAAAACCAATTTACATGAGCTTCCTAGGACTAATATTACCCGAATGAGGGTAATCCAACGATAAAGTTAACCGACACTGATCGGTGTTGTTGTTGTAATCGAGCTTTGATTCTTCGTTTGTTTTTCACTCTCATTTATACATTCTAAACCTTATTGGACATGCCTTATGTGTGCTTTGATTAATTTTAGTGGTTTAAGCTGTAGTAAGCTCGTGTAAATTGATTTTCTTGACAAATGTCGAACAGGCTACGGCGGCAAGTGGGTCTTAATGAAATAGACTCCTGAACTCCTTTACTGAGACCGGTTGCACAAAGTTGTATTAAGCTGAAGTCAGGCTGAAATATGTCGTCACAAAGAAATGTAATGATGATGTTTCCTATATAAGTCAGACTACCTAAATACACCTGTGTGCAAACCAGCCCCTGAAAAGTGGACTATGATGACTAATGTTATCCCTGTCTGAAATAAATGAAGAAAGTTAATTCCTCGTCCTGAGTCCACTCTATTCTCTCTTATTTAAAACGTTTAGAAGTGTAAAACTTTTGATAAAATACTTCCTCAAAAACAAAAGCTTGAAGGGATCTGTGCCATAATGATTCCAATCTTTCCAACTACCTGAGTAAAGGCCAGGGTCCACTTTTCCGAAGCCCCCTATACATGTAGCTAAGGACACCTTAATTTTCCCCTTAGGAAGAACTTAAGACGTCCATGCTATTTTACGAAACCCCCTTAGCTTAAGGTCACCTTAACTTTAAGATATTTTTTAAGGGTGCCTCAAAGGCACACTTAACATCTCCTTAAGTCATTTTTTAGCTTATAAACATAAGCACAATTGTTATTTTGGGATGAAACAGCGAGGAGATTTGAAACCATATAAAGAATCTCTTCTGATTTGATACGACAGTCAAAATTCAATGCCATTGCATTTTACTATTTGACGATATTTGCGCTCACGAGTTACTGCCCTTTGTAGAGTTCTTGTACAATGTAATAAAATCACAACAGGGTTTATCGGAAAGTTTGTCGCAGTCCTATCATTCAAATAGTGTTTGTTGAGAAAATAACTAAAAGAAAAGTTTGTTTCAAGTCGTATAATCTAAAAAAGCCTTGTGGTCTGCTAGGAAACATCGGTATCTAAGGAGTTTCCCTCCTTCATTTGAGGAGAGTTCTCCCTTAAGTTATCGCTAAGGTGAAAATCTTAATGTGAGCAGTGGTTATAATTTACGTTTTAGGAGACCAGAGTTACGCCCCTTTAGTTGTGTATTGTTGAGGGGAAACGAGAGCGAGCCTCTTCCTCGTGACTTCCTTTTTGGCTACTGGCGGGACGCTTGTCATGTTCAGCAATTGTATTCACCGCCTTACATTTTCTTCAACATGCCATCAACCTTAAATTGGAGATCGATGAGATCTACGATTAACCATTTTATCGATGGATGTCAACCCCCAGAGGATTATTGACCTGTGTGCCATGCCATGTAAGATGTTGGGACCTAGCCCTATGTGTAATAAACCGGTTCTCCTGTCAGCTTTGCATTTTCTTTTAGTCTTCTGCTTACATGGCATTCTGACAGTTGCCTTGTAAATCGAAACAACAACAACAACTTCTCCATGTGTAAATTATGAGTTACCATGCTAAATACATGTATCAAGAGAGAATCATGACTTCATTGACTTTATTCTGAACTAACTTTCGTTCGTAATGGGACAGCAAGGGTAACAATTTTGGCGTCGTGGACAGGATGGAGAAAGTTTCGAGTCTTCAAGAGCAACAAAGGGTAAAATTTTCATGGGAACCCCCAAAAATGGTTTCTCGGTGAAATATTTCGTCGTCGTTTTTATTGGTTGTTATTTTGACAAATTTAGCGGCAAGAGACAATTCTAGCTCGAAATGATTAATGTTACAACAAATGTCAAATTTTTTATGCTGGCTCCAGAAATATCAAAATGTCTCTGTTTTAAAAATTTTTCCTATGAGGTTTGAAATTCAGTTTATGAAAACAGAGGATTCACCGCCTAAATTAGCTCTAGAGTAAAAATAATTGGTTTTTTACTCCGATCTTGTGATGTTGGCTAGAAGAATTTTTTTCGCTTTCTGTCGTTGATACAATGACCTTAGATATTTTACGGGCTTTTGAGTAGTATTTTTTTCTTCTGTGTAAAAATACTCAAATACTGTACATTTAAGTGATAAAAGGAAAAAAAAAAACAAAAAAAGTATTTCGACGAGGAAAAATGCTTTCAGTAGGGATAACGAGATCACTTAAACTTTGTTTAAAGTGAGCGGTAGTGATTTACAGTTCAATTCTCAATTTGAACTATGATTGTTGATTTTTTTCCAAGGAATCAGTCATTGTGCTTTTTCAGCAACTGGGAATTTGTTTGTGGTTAAACTGCTTGAAGGTTGTCTTAAGACATTTTTCCTTTTTTTTCGCATCAGCAAGTTGAACAATGCGAGAAACCCATTTTTAATTTTTTTATATGAGAAACTGTATTTTAACTAAACAGCATCAGTAGATGGTGTTTTTGGGGTTCTGCCAAAGACCTCTGAGGAATAATTGTTTCTGTCAACATATGCGAATTGGGAAAAATTTCAATGCGCATGTTTTTTTTTGTGTGCAGTTCGAAATGTCGATATCGGGTTTTTACGCAAAAGCTGAAAGTGGGACATATGATATGGACAAAGTTCATATACCTAAGGATAGGAAATTTAAAAGTCTTTGCGATCGGCCAGTCCAAGACTCAGATCCTAAAGTTGAGCACTAGATAGAGGATATGAGATCATATCTGAAGACACGTTCTTTTGTTGTGGAGGAACAAGTGGCTTTTATACTCAGTCATTTGGAAGGACAAGCAAGAGAGGAAATCCGTTACAGGGATGCAAGTGATGTTGATGATGCGGAGAAAATTTTGGACATTTTGTGGGAATGTTTTGGAAACACACATCCAGTTTCTACTTTGCAGAGTAATTTTTTCGACCGACGACAAAAACCGGATGAAACACTTCGTAAATATTCATATTCTTTGATGGAACTTTTAGATCTTGTTATCAGAGCAGATAATCGTTGTGTGTCACACAGACAATACATTAAATGATCAATTTGGTAGTAATGTCCGAGATCCCAGTTTGAAGAAACATTTGAAAAGAATTATGAGGCAGAATCGAGACATTACGTTTCTCGATTTACGAGATGAAGCTATAAAGTGGTCAGAAGAAGAGGAACAATATCACCCCATGTCTAAGACGAAGCAGCGCGCTGGTGTTAATGAGGCGGTTGCAGATGTTCCGAAAGGAAATCCAGATAAGTTTGATAAACTTATGATAATGTTGGAGGAAAATCGACAAGAAATGAGAGACCTTCGAGAAAGTGTTAGGAAACTCGAAAGGCAACAGCCAGAGAGCAGAAGAACTAATCAAGCTGGAAATAGCCGAGTATGCTACAACTGTGGAAAGCCAGGCCATTTTGCAAGGAATTGCAGAAAACCTGACCAGAAAGGGAAGAGTTTTGATAAAGCCAACATAAACAACGTGAGTCACACTGAGTTGCTATCTTCAAAGGATCACAAGGAAATTGAACGTCGAACGGTTGGGAAATGTCCTGTGATATCTGTCAAAATTGGTGGAGTTGCCACCCCCTGCTTGATCGACACCGGCTCCCAGCTGTCAACTTTGTTTACAATTTTTTTCAAAAAACATTTTAATTCTGCAGAAATTAGACAAACTTCTGATTGGTTATCGCTTAGAGCAGCAAATGGTCTTGAGTTGCCATATATTGGTTATGTGGAGATGGATGTTGTCATTAATGGAGAATGTATACCAAAGCGTGGTATTTTGGTGACTAAGGACACAGATATTAGTGCTGAGGTTCCTGGTTTGGTAGGGTGAATGTTATTGGTAACTGCACTGGAGATGCGTGGAGTCAGAACATGAGTGTCGAAAAGGAAGTTCTTGGGTTTGCAAGAGTTGCTGGGTGTAAGCCTGTGGTTGTTCGTGCTAAGTCCACGAGAGTCGTGGCAGTGACTGGAAACAGAGACTTCATTGGGAATCCTGTAGTGATAGAACCTTTACGTAATAACTCACCTCATATCCCAGGTAATGTGCTGTTGACAAATACAATTCCCAACACCCCATCGATTGGTCCTTATGAAGTTAAAGATGGTAAATCTTGGACAAGAGGATGTTTACCTTCAACCAAGAGCTAAGATTGGCACTATTTTCAGGAAAGACACCGTTATCTCTGATCAAAATGTTGAGTTTTCTCGTCTCAGTGATAGAGAGGAACTAGTCCATGCATCAACAACTGCCCTTCATAACAGTAAGCTATTGTCAGAGCCAGATGTATTATCAAATGTTGATATTAATGTGGAGGGAATGATTTTTAAATATAGGGAATCAGTCGATGAATTCTTCAACAAGTATAGAGATCTATTTGCTCAGTCAGATGATGATTTAGGATATACATCAGTAATCAAGCACACGATCTCAACACTAGATGATGTCCCTGTAGTCCAAAATTACCGAAGAATTCCTCCATCAGAATTTTCATAAGCAAAGGAACACATCAAGAAGCTATTGGCATCAAAAGTTATACGTCCAAGTACTAGTCCATACTCATCACCTGTTGTACTAGTTCGTAAGAAGAATGGTTCTCTAAGGTTGTGCGTCGACTATCGTCGTCTAAACCAGAAGACATGGAGGGATGCATTTCCAATGCCTGACATTGAACAGTCTTTTACGACGCTCTCTGGTTCTCGTTGGTTTTCAACTCTTGATTTAGCTTGTGGCTATAATCAGGTAGCGATGCCAGAAGACGACATCCATAAGACTGCTTTTGTGACTCCAATGGGTCTTTATGAGTATACACGGATGCCGGTCGGGTTGTCAAACGCCCTGGCGACGTTTCAACGATTGATGCAGTTTTGCTTGGATGATCAACTAGCAGAGACTGTGATTGTTTATTTGGACGATATCATTGTCTTTTCTAAAACAATACACCAGCCCCGATAGCTCAGTCGGTAGAGCGTCCGCTTCAGGCCTGGGAGATCCGGGTTCAAGCCCGGGTCGAATCAGACCAAAGACTTTAACAGTGGTAGCTGTTACTGCTTCGCTTGGCGCTCAGCAATAGGAGTTAGAGCAGCGACTGGTTGGCCCGGTGTCAGTATACTGTGACTGGGTGAGGGGGCTTGCTGGTTGTCTTCGGCAAGTCGTCTCGGTGAGACAGCACCTAAAAGAGCGGTGGAAATCCGCCCTGTCACAAGGAGACAACGTCTTCATATAACCGAAATACTGTTGAGCAGGACGTAAAACCCCAATCACTCACTCACTCACTCTAAAACAATACATGGGAACATTTGAAAAACTTAGAGGATGTACTTGACAGACTCAAAAGTTACGCACTGAAACTTAATCCTAGTAAATGTCATTTTTTTCCGTCAACGGTCAACTTTTTAGGGCATGTCATTTCAGCCGATGGAATCGCAACGGATCCAGGAAAAGTACGTGCAGTTGCCGAATGGCCAGTTCCTAGGAAGATCATTTAAGATCATTTCTCGGACTAGCCGGATATTATCGGCGTTTTATATCAGGATTTGCAAAGATAGCGGCACATCTTCACGCTGCAGTATCAAATGGATTGAAAGACAAATTAGTCTGGGACGAACAATGTCAACATTCGTTTCAAACACTTAAGGATAAGCTCACCAGTTCACCAATCCTTGGATTTGCAGATTTCCAGAAACCTTTCTTGGTAGCGACAGATGCCAGTCTGGGAGGTTTAAGAGCGGGTTTGTCGCAGTCGCAAGATGGGAAGCCTCGTGTTATTGCCTACGCGAGTAGAGGACTGCGTCCATCCGAGAGAAACAGTAACAACTATAGTTCAATGAAACTTGAATTATTGGCACTCAAATGGGCCATCTGCGATAATATCAAAGACTATTTACGGTGGTAACAGACAACAATCCCCTGTGCTACTTAACCACTGGGAAATTGGGTGCGGGTAGAACAACATTGGGCATCACAGCTAGCATTATTCAATTTAGACATCAAATTCAGATCAGGTCGTATGAACAGAAATGGGACAGTCTTTCTCGTTGTCCAGATCTTTAGGACGAACCAGAAGATCCAGACCAGGTCACAGGATTATTATTTCAGATATCTCGGGCTACAGCTGTGCCAGTTGACCTTAATTATCAGTTAAAAGATGTTCAACCCTTACCAGAGAAGTGTGTTGCAAATACCAACGCTATTGCTGCCATGCCATCCCTTTCAAGAACTGAAATTGCATTTCGGCAGAAACGAGATAAAATTATCTTCAGAATGATTGAATTCTTGAAACTTGACCAGAAACCTACCTTCGAAGAGAGGAAAGCTGAATCTACGGATTTTGGATTGTTGTTAAGACAGTGGGAGAAACTTACCTTTGATAAGGATGATGTCCTCTGCAGAAGGGTGGGTGATCATAGGAATGGGGTCAGACTACAGACAGTGATTCCAGAGAACATGAAGGGAGATATTTTTAAAGGAATCCATGATCAGGCTGGACATCAGGGATTGGAGAGAACGTTTGCTCTTGCTAGAGAGAGAGTGTATTGGCCGAAGATGCAGTCGGATATCGAGGAGTATTGCCGGAACTGTGAACGTTGTGTCTTAGCAAAGATGCCTCGACCAGATGTCAGAGTGGCTCAAGGATCTTTGGTAGCTAGTCGTCCGTTACAGATTCTAGCTATGGATTATACTCTACTAGAACCAAGCTCAGATGGAAGAGAGAATGTATTAGTACTGACTGATGTATTTACAAAGTACACACAAGCCTTTCCTACGCGTGATCAAACAGCTAAAACCACAGCGAAGATACTGGTCAACGAGTGGTTCTTCAAGTTTGGAATACCACTTCGAATTCACTCGGATCAAGGCCGAAATGTTGAATCTGAGTTGATTAAAAACCTCTGCAACATATACGGTATTAAAAAGACAAGAATCTCACCTTACCATCCACAGGGCAACGGCCAAACTGAAAGGTTTAGCAGGACTCTACTACGCACTTTGTCTTATGAGAAAAAACGTCGATGGGTGGAGCATCTACCAAAAGTTGTTTATATGTACAATTCTACACCTCACTCCACCACTGGCCTGTCTCCTTACTACTTGATGTATGGACGAGATCCCCACTTACCTTTAGATCTTCTTTTGGGTAAAGAAGCAGAGCAGTCAGTTGCATCAGACGATTGGCTAGGAGAACATCAAGAGAGACTGAGAGTCGCTTGAGACAAAGCGGGGGAGTGCATCAAGGCACAAGCAGAGAAACACAGAGAGGAAACTCAAAGGACAGACAACACAACCCCATTACAACTTGGACAAAGGGTATATCGACGTAACAGAGAAGTTAGAGGAAGGAATAAGATCCAAGATAAGTGGAATGAAACTGTGTACAAGGTGGTAGACTTACCTGAAGACTCACCCGTTGTTGTCGTGGAACCAGTAGATGGAGGTGGGAACAGGAGGTTCTTCCACAGATCAGAGATACGACCGTGTCCTATTATTAGGGAGACACTAGAGGACCGTCCACAGAATAATCCTCCAGAGGAACAGTCAGATGCAAACAACACTCCATTTGCATCCGATGAAGAAAGTTCATCGGATGATATGTTCATGGATGTCAGAGAAAACGAATCTAACCAAGAGGCAGCACCTATTATGCCTCAATGTCGTAGCCGTAGAACAAGGGCGGGTAAACATTCTAATTTGCATCACCAACCTAGATCAGTTATTCAAACTAGTCAGTAGAATATTCACTGTGCTGATAACAATTTGACAAATGTGGTTGATTCCTCAACCGCATCTATGCTTTCCAATCAGCAAGCAATTTTAGAATTAGCGTCTCGAGTTATGCAGGAAGCAGGCAAGCTTATGCTATCTTCGCCTGATATTGTTAAGTAAGCAATGTAATTGTTCGCACACGTAGTGCTATACTGGAGATATTTTTTTTTCTTTTTGCAAATCTCTTACATTGTAGTGTTTTTGTGTAACATTTTGCCATAGAGTTGTGACGTGGAACACTGTAATGCGTTTTTATTGTCAGCATTCATTGTGTTCGTGATATTTTTGGTCAATATCTTAGTTTTTTTATTTAATTAAGAGGTGTAATGACTTAACTATGCACTGCCATGTTTGTTTTTTTTACTTCCTGTAAAACATTTTGAACCTTTTTGACATAGTCGCTCCATTTTATTATTATGCTTACATATAGATTTGTCGTTGAGGACAACGATCACAGCGGGGTAGAGTGTGAGCAGTGGTTATAATTTACGTTTTAGGCGACAGAGTTTAGTTGTATGTTGTTTGTCGTGACTTCCTTTTTGGCTACTGACGGGACGCTTGTCATGTTCAGCAATTGTATTCACCGCCTTACATTTTCTTCAACATGCCATCAACCTTAAATTGGAGATCGATGAGATGTACGATTAACCATTTTATCGATGGATGTCAACCCCCAGAGGATTATTGACCTGTGTGCCATGCCATGTAAGATGTTGGGACCTAGCCCTACGTGTTATGAACCAGTTCTCCTGTCAGCTTTGTCTTTTCTTTTAGTCTTCTGCTTACATGGCATTCTGACAGTTGCCTTGTAAATCGAAACAACAACAACAACTTCTCCATGTGTAAATTATGAGTTACCATGCTAAATACATGTATCAAGAGAGAATCATGACTTCATTGACTTTATTCTGTACTAACTTTCGTTCGTAATGGGACAGCAAGGGTCGTAATGGGACAGCAAGGGTAACATTAAGATGGGGTTAAGAGGGTTTCGTAAAGGTGGCGTAGGTCCATCTTAAAATTTCCCTTAAGGTTTATCCTTAGCCACTCAGATCACCTTAACTAAGGAGACTTCGTAAAACTGGGCCATGTTCTAGTGGAGTGATGTGTCGTACTGACTTGCAGTATGGTATTAAAATGAATGGTGTTAATTAGTCGATACGAATTGTCAACCAATCGTATGCATCCATTCTAATCGCATACTACAAGTTCGTACGACAAATCGCACCGTGAGATTTGGCCTTATGGGGTTATGATCGTCATGTCTATCGGTAGTTATACTGCAATGTTTGTTATATGTGAGGAAGGTGATATGAATTAGCACTTAATCCTGAGAATTTCATTGAATTAATATAAAATGATTTTGTTGTTATAGATCTCATACAATGAGTGGCAGCACGCCACCGTCCAGGGAAAGTAGCCGATCACGGGATTTCAGACAGGAAGTGAAAGCCACACCCCCTGCCAATAATCTTTCCGAGGCTGAAATAGAAAAGAAAACTAAAGCAATTGTTGATGAATTCTTGAATATACACGATACAAAGGTTTGTATTGTTCTGATCCTGCCTTTTACATACAATTTAAGATTCTGTTATCTTGTTAGTAATCTAATGTTATCTAATATTGAGTCTGTGATAGAAGGCTGCCCATTTTCATTGGTTCATAAGGGCCTTGGTGGCTAAGTAGCAAAGGGATAGTCTCTCCGTCTAACACTGGTCCTACATTAATGGGTCGCAGGTTAAAATCCCACTCTCAGAAAGACAATCGATTTATGTGGAAGAGTTGCCAGGTACTTCCTGAAGATCCGGTTTCCTCGCCCCACTAAAAACCGCCATTTGAGTGAAATAATCTTGAGTGTGGCATAAAACATCAATCGATCAATCAATCCTCTCCCGCTAAACCGTGCAACCCTGCCATATAAATGAAATAATTTTGAGTGGCTCGTAAAACCTGAATCGACCCAATTTAAATGATAAGACATGATACATGTGTTATATGTAGTGTGGTGTTAAACTATTAAATAAGTGAAATAAATTCTTGGTATTTCCCCCACCCCAACATAGACACCAAGCGTTACCCTGGCTCTGTCTTCGTGGCGTTGGGAGCTGAATACCCTTTTGGGGGTTTGAGGTATATTCCCCTTCCATAATTTTGGATAGTAACTCGGTCCCATGTTAACACGGGTGTGGACTGATTTCTGCATATTCCATCAACTTCCCAGAGTCCTTAGGGACAAGGACAGGGGAGATAAGCCATACAGAAAACATTTATCCACTGTTAAAACACCTGTTTTTTTCAGTTATATGATGGCGTTGCCCCGTTTAGTGGGGGAGGAGACCCCCGACCGTCAGCGAGTACTTGACAAATCTTACACATGCGGCGGCCAAATGAAAAAAGGAAAAATTGAAACGTTCCCTGTGACATGGAGTATTGTCTATTTTTAGCCCGCCATCATTCTGATGGAGGGCTATTCAAATCGCTTTTCCGTGGTCCGTCCGTTAACTTTTCGCTTGTTACCTTTATTCCAAGAAAACTACCTGTCCAATCGTAATCAAACTTAACATACATCATCACCCTATGGTCTAGTTGTGTACCGTACATTTTTGTCTCATTTGCATATTCAATATGGCCGCTGAGGGGCGTTATAGTTTTTTATGTATTTCCTTTATTCCAAGAAAACTACCAGTCCGATATTCACCAAACTTGGCTCACATTATCTCCTTATAGATTGTTACAGCCCTACACCCTACATTTTCATCTCATTGGCTTATTAATATGGCCGCCAGGAAGCAATGTTGTTTTTGAACTAAATTTGAATGAAACTTTTTATCATTAATCCAAAAACACTACTGACCTGATCTTAACCAAACATGACACATATCGTCCCAATAAGTTCTAGCTGTGCACCGTATATTTGAATCTCATTAGCATATTCAAGATGGCTACTAGGTGGCAATGTTGTTTTCAACCAAAATTTCCTGGGGAGCTTACTTTGTAGTTCACAATTTGATTTTCCTCAACAACAACTCCCTGGAACAAGATTTTTTTATGTAGGCCCAATATCACATAAATATATACATTAAACGCACTTTTGTCCCCAATTCCTATATCCAGTTATTGCTGTAACAATCTTTAATATCGATAGATGGGCGCACACGTTAAGATCCCTTTAAGGGATCTCTCGTAGCTAAATGTTTTTTTTAAAGGTCCGTTGATTTCTGAACATTGGAACTTGTTATTTCTTGCAGAAAGCTTTAAGTTGTATAGAAGAACTTGTCACCCCCAGCAATTTGTCTCGCTTTGTGGGGGCATTATTAAGCTATGTGATAGAGCGGTCCAAAGAGGCTCGCAAACAAACTGCCACTTTATTACATGATGCAGTAAAGAAGAAAATTATTACCGTAGATTTATATATTAGTGGGTAAGTTATCAATTACTTGATTCTTATATAATTATCTGACTCAATAGGCATTAGGCTTGGATCTTGACTGTGGCGTAAAACATCAATCAATCAACGGATGACCATTCCTTAACAGATTCAAATCAAAAACTCCTCCAAAGGATATTATATATATATTTGTGAACGCTGAAACACACTGGCAGAGGGATAATCTTGTCTAAAATAACCATGGAGACAAGTTTCTTATTGCGTTAAAAAGAGGTATCTCACATGTATGAACATTTAAATCTCCAGCTACGAATTTTAAACCTGAACTATTGTAAGCTTGTATTTAAGTTATTCTATTTAGTTCAGTGTATTTATTCATATTTTGATCTCTTTGCCAGGTTAAATCAAGTGTTGGAGTTTTCTGAAGATATGGAGATAGATATTCCCCAAATCTGGAAGTATTTAGGAGAATTTATAGAACCCATGGTATATGATGGCTGTGTGCCGCTTAACTTCCTCAAGCAAGCCTGTGATTGCCTCAAGGCCAACAAAAGAGCTGGCATACTAGTGTCTGAGCTCTTACATGAATTATCAAATAAAATGGTAAGATTCTGCACAATTTTTGAAAAGATTTTAGATAAAGTGTCATCCTTTAGTCAGTTGATACTAATGTCACGAGATGATTTTAGCCGTTTGATCGATTAGTAACCCATCAACAGCTAACCCTCATGGCTGGGGCATTGTGCCTTTTTGTTTTGGTCAGTTGTAGTTGATGTTGCCATATGGTTTTAGCTGTGATGTGGCACATTAAGCAATCAATCACCCATTGACCGATATCTATTCTAAAATACCTTATAAACTTGCCACGTTTTGTCTAGTTTCATACAGATTCTTTATCCAGTCATTTCCAACCAGAATTTGGGGCCTCCGTGGCTCAGTAGGTAGAGCGGTGGACGCTCAATCCGAACAGCCTTCCACCAATGGGTCGCGGGTTCGAATCCCACAAGTCCAAAAATTGGAAAATTTTCTGACAGGGTTTTCACTCGAACGACCTATGTGCATGGGATGGTTGCCAGTTGTCAGGTCGTGGGTTTCCTCCCGGGCACAGAACCCGGTTTCCTCCCACAATAAAACTGGCAACGCCGCCATATAAGTGAAATAATCTTGAGAGCAGCGTAAAACACCAAACAATCAATCAACCAACCAGAATTTAGCAAGTCACCGGAAATATTCATCTCGGCTAGATTCTAGAATAGCCTAGTTTCCATAGATCAATTTTGAAATAATATAATTGTAAAAGTTGGTCAAGATTGGAAAATGAACAGCAAAATGTCATAAAGAACATTATTAACCGAAGAATGATGACTTTGCAGTTAACTGTTTCTTGTTCTCTGTTCTAGGGCCACCAGAAAGTGACTGAGCTTTGGCGCTCTTCTAGATTATTGTGGACTGATTTCCTTCCTGTCTCGGATGTTCTGCAGTTTATTAGAGATCAGGTATGTTCAGCCTTTAATTATCAATTTAGAATAGGTCTCCCTTGGTGTTCCCCTTGTTGAACGAGGGGTGGGGGTGTTCAGTCGACAGTCCGACATAAGCCTTCCATCAATGGGTCCAGATTTGAATACCCATCAGTGCAATAAAAATTCAGTGGGATTTCCACATGTATGTGCGAGAGATGCCAGGTATTCGCTGTTGGTTGTTTCCTCTTGGTACGTTTACTCACCAACATATCCTGGCAATGTCGCCAAATAACTGAAATGCTGTTTTTAGTGTAGCATAAAGCATCAATCATTTGGACGTTTTGGGTTCTTTTTTCCCCTAGAGAAAGAACCTTGTATCGCCCACCCCTTCAACGACCCAATAAACCTTGCATTACCTGTATATAAGAGTCTATTGAGTACAGCCTTAAACAAGTAAATGGAAGCTGATAGGATTTTCTATCACCATACAACATTGGAGATATGTAGATTGATCAAATTGTTTGTATCTGGTATATTGGTGTAACAATTAATGGGCTATGATGACTAATGTTATCCCTGTCTGAACTTAATGTTGACAGTTAATTCCTCGTCCTGAGCCCTTTGAACTTCTTCTGAAAACATAAAACCGATGAGACTGTTAATCCTTGCACAGCCGACGTAAACTGATATGCTTTTAACATTACAGCTAAATACGCTATTTGTCGTTAGTTTGCTAAATGCTTAGAAATGCCCCCTTCCCCGCTCCTCTCAATTAAATAAAATATGGATTTAAATTGGGCTTCATAGCTAATGTTTTATTTTTCTGTTGGAACGTGAATAATTCTTAAAATATAAATAGTCGTATTTACCAGATATTCAATTAAAGCTCAATAACTTTCCATTTTGTAGAAATTAGAATTTATTTTGGAGGATGAACCTCCTAAAAGCCCAGGTTTGTCTGCTGAGCATATCAACATGGAGTTAGAGAAACTAATTATTACAAAGGACAGTGATAATGAGGAAGTATTTGACTGGATTGAGGTGAGGGATTTCTTTTACCTGGATATGTTAATAAACACAGGGTTTCTGCCTCAAAATGACCATAAAAATTCACTCAATAAAAAAAGACAAATTTCCAAGAAAATATACAGTTTCTGACAAACAAAGTGTACTCCATTCACTCAATACTTAAGTTTATGGACCCAAAAACGTCTTCTGCCAACATATTAGGTACTTTTGAGTTCTCAGTTGGATTAGGCAGCGTTTAAATGTGTAATTTATTCATGTTAAAAAAGATGAGCAAACATAGGGAACATATTGACTATAATAATTATAGTTCCAAATTGATAGACCCTTCTCATACCTAGACTTGTGGTATGTGTGGCTTTCGGGTTCAAATTGCCCCTTCATATATTAGAAACTGACTATGTTAATTTGAACGCTCTTCGTAGGTTGTGAATTTTCGGTTCCCTTTTAATCATGTTCCGTGAAATGGCATAGGGGTTTAACTCGTCTAAAATTGTTGACCAGCTTTAAAATGGATTTATGCGTATCACGTGAATAATGAAATATCTGTTGTATTGTAGAGAAATGTGGAGCCAGAGGTGACCCAATCTCCTCGCTTTATACGCAGTCTTATGACGATTGTCTGTAGAAGTGCTATCACAGGTAAGTCATATAGCACCAGTGCTCTTCCCCCGTTCAATTGAAACATTTCTGAGTGGATTTTCCACTCGCTCGTCATGTGGAGTTGCCAGGTACTCACCATAGGTCAGGTTTCCTACAGGCTATGAGCCCGGTTCAAATACCTCTTACTGCTGGTAGCAAGGTCTTTCCCCTTAAAATGTAATAACTGAGACAATAAGTTGCTGCTTAAAATAATGTTTACATTTACTAGAACTTGAAATTGTTTACAATGCTTATGAATGTCCAGGGCCCGTTTGCTGAAAGCTAAAGCATAAGCCCGACTTATCTAGGCAACGTCACAATCAAATTCCTTTGTGATGTGACGGGTTCAAGTTTGACTTAAAGCCTCCCGCAGACGAGAGCTATCTGCTGAGCTAAATTTCATTTGTAGCACTTGCCTTCAGCAAATAGCTCACGTTAGCGGTGAACTTTTGGTGAGATTTTCGTCATTCGTGGCGCTGCGTCAAATATCCGACGTGTTTGATAATTTTGTTTATTCGTGCAACTTGCCTCTCGTGTGCGGTGAACGTGAGCTAGCTGCTTACGACTTTTTGCAACGTCATGACGTCACGAGACTACCAGCGACCTTACCGCTTTTGGGTTTGCCACTGTAATTTACACATATTTTAAATAAGATCCATTAAAACGATTGTCGTTTGGTAAATAGAAAGAATTAAAATTCTAAAAGAGTTGAATGTCAAGTTATATTCCTCAACAGTAGAATCTGCGACGTGTATACGTGACATATTCAACACGATATCAATCAAAACTATATATTAAATACTTTAATTATTTAAGGTTCGGGATTTGTGGTTCAAATATCACATATAGGCCTAAAATGGGGTAGTCCAACAGTATTTTGCCACTACAGCTTAGTGATAGGTGGAGCCCATTATACGAGCCTGCTGGTACATGTATCATAGATATCTTAATATATATATAGCTGGTACTGCAGAATGGCGTCATGACGTTGCAAAAAGTCGTAAGCAGTTAGCTCACGTTCACCGCACACGAGGCAAGTTGCACGAATGAACAAAATTATCAAACACGTTGGATATTTGATGCAGTGCCACGAATGACGAAAATCTCACCAAAAGTTCACCCGCTAACGTGAGCTATGTGCTTAAGGCAAGTGCTACGAATGAAATTTAGCTCAGCAGATAGATATCGTCTGCGGCAGGCTTAAAGGATATATGAACAGGATTTAAAGCTGGTTTGTGTTTGTTTATGGACTAAATGTATATTTGAAAAACATCAGTTGAAACGAAACAACCTGTACTGCGACAACAGAAATCGTTTATTACGTCATCGCTGTGAGGGTACGTACACAACGGAGGTCGTGTTTGACGTCATAAGTCTCTGAGATAATTAACTTTTGTAAGCATTGTAGATCGGCAAACGTAGCTTGAAGTTTGTATGTGCTGCGATCGAAATTTAATTTTCTTTTTGGTCAGACTTTTAAAGTGCATGTTCTACAACAGACTTAACGCAAATTAGAAAATATTTCCAAAAGCTGTCCATAAATCCTTTAAGCTCAATACAGATTTGTGCAAACGGTCCCATATCTCTATATATTTATCAACTTCTAATCAGATTTTGTCTTGTGTCCCCTTTAATAACAGGTCAATCGTTCTTAAAGGTAGATGAGGATGTGATTAAAAAGCGAGATAATTTACTTCAGAAGTATTTAGATCACAATGGAGAGAGGGAACTTCAGGCCCTCTACGCACTTCAAGTATTAGCCAAAAAACTTGAATACCCCCAAGGTAAGCTAAAAGCACCGGAGAAATTCACTGAATTTGTAAATAACTAACATTGAAGCACTTTGGTCAGGTTGCTGTTTAGTTTTTCATAAAATATATTGGTAATTTCCTCCTTTCATAAAGACCACTTTGCTCCCCATCTAAACAAGTGAAATAATCTTCGTCTGAAACACAAACGTTAAAAAAATAAGTGGAAGCTCTTGTAGTTTGATATCAACATACACAGGGTTGGAAGGTCATGATAAAACTAAATGATTGATTTTTTTAGGAACACCAACCAATTTGTTACTAGGTTAGCCTGGGTTATATATCTATACAAATAAATGGGCTATGATGACTAATGTTATCCCTGTCTGAACTTAATGTTGACAGTTAATTCCTCGTCCTGAGCCCTTACTGCTGCCAGAAATTGCTGAACTATGATATTGATTAAGCGATTGGAAATCTGTGGCAAAATACACTTATCATGGCGGACACTAGTTTACCTGTGAAATTATTCCCTTTATTTGATTTTTCTCACAATTTCCGCCCTTGTGCTGGAGCATTGTAGCTCTGAATTGGTACTCGGTTGGTACTTTTGACGCCATATAACCTTAGCTGTTGAGTGTGACGTTAAGCCCCAATCAATCCATCTCACACAATTTCCTAATTTTTCCTTCCGCTTTGCTTTATACACAGGCTTGCTCATGAGCTTCTTTGGTGTTTTGTATGACGAGAGCATAATTTCTGAGGATGCGTTGAGGAAGTGGGAGAGAAGTAAAGACCCTGCGGAACAGGACGGTAAAGGTGCCGCACTGAAACAGGTCGTCCAATTCCTAATGTTTGTAAAAGAGGAAAATAGTGGTGGGGAGGCTACAGCCGACAGCTGAGATTAACCTTACCTAAGATTTAACTGGATACATTTACAGTGGACTCTCCTTTCCAAACCTGGATTTCTATACTATATTTCCTGGAGAGAAGCTCATGGAAATCTGTGCTAATCTTGTGTTGAAATTTCAACTCTTCTCATGATTGAATGAGCCAATCGGAAAACTGGATCCATTCTAATGTCGTTAATTTTCAAAGCCACTTTATTTTTCTGATTTCCAACACTCGTCATTTGAAGGAGCTACTTCTGGACTTAATTTGTACACAAAGTTCATGGTTCTTCGTTAAGACAAATTGTTTCAATCACATGAAATTTGTTTTGATGGTAAATTAAAAAAAAAACTATATTTGGTGCTAAACTGCTGAGGCATGTCATGTGTTTTCAATGATTAGACTCAAAGCAACACCCATTTCCCAAATCAAATTGCTGGAAAAATATCTTACAATGCTTACGGCAACTTCTTTTATGCACTGAGTTTATTCATATAAATTTATTTTTCACATGGGATATTTGGTAATAAGACTGTATAAATTGCTTGATACTATACGTTACAAAAAATTCTATTTCCTTCAAATGTCGTTTTTATTTCTTTGCAAAATGTCAGCATAATGTTTATGCAACTGTTTATATTGACACTGTACAAATCTTCAAGGTTTGCCCGTTGCAGATTTTGTAATATGGGATATTGAAAATGTGGTTTATATACATGTATATGAATTTATATATATTATATTGTTTGGGAAATAGATATGATGGATTACAGACACAGACTGTTGGTATGAGGAACACGAGATTTATTTATATTCAAATGTATTTGACAGTGATAACCACTGTTTCTGTGAGAGGCCACTTGGTATTTGTGAACACTGAAATAGCAAGGGAAACCACTCTCCGATTTATGTGTGCGATGAACTCAAATCTAGGAGAATTTCCAGATTCTGATGGACAAAAAAAGCGTTACAGGGGGAAATGTTACTGATATTAGTGACGGACGTTCTTTCCCCCTTTTGAGTGAGTGAGTGAGTGAGTGATTGGGGTTTTACGTCCTGCTCAACAGTATTTCGGTTATATGAAGACGTTGTCTCCTTGTGACAGGGCGGATTTCCACCGCTCTTTTAGGTGCTGTCTCACCGAGACGACTTGACGAAGACAACCAGCAAGCCCCCTCACCCAGTCACAGTATACTGACACCGGGCCAACCAGTCGCTGCTCTAACTCCTATTGCTGAGCGCCAAGCGAAGCAGTAACAGCTACCACTGTTAAAGTCTTTGGTCTGACTCGACCCGGGCTTGAACCCGGATCTCCCAGGCCTGAAGCGGACGCTCTACCGACTGAGCTATCGGGGCTGGTCCCCCTTTTGAAAACTCCCCCCATCATTGATATGATGAAAAAAAGGGTGTAAATAAAATGAAAAAAACTGATAACCACTGTGTTTGGGTTCTGTAATTAAGTTTTTGTGTTGTGTATTTTCCATGCATCGTAGACAAATTACCAAGGAAATACGCAATTTATGACTAGCAAAGTAGTCATTCAACAACTCGATACTTTATGTTTGCGGCAATTGTCACTGCTCGTCTCCTTGGCTCAGAAGGCCTTTACTTATTTTGTGGACTAGATTGATTAATCTGATCGCCATTTCACTTTTGTTAAAGGGGCATGAGCTGCCAAAATTCACACTTGTTTATACGCCCGGCTTGAAAAGCGGACTGGGATGGTTGCCAGTTACCAACGGAAGGTCGTGGGTTTCCTCCCACAATAAAACTGGCAACGCCGCCATATAAGTGAAATAATCTTGAGCGCGGCGTAAAACACCAAACAATCAATCATAAAAAGCGGACTGTATTATGGTATCTCCGACAGGACGGCTGTCCGCTTTCCCTTCCGCTCCATAACTTCCAAAGTTTTGATTCCATCTGCACAATTTTTTCTGATTATATACCTTATGGGAAGCCTTTAATTATCAATTTAGAATAGGTCTCACTTGGTGTTCCCCTTGTTGAACGAGGAGTGGGGGTGTTCAGTCGACAGTCCGACATAAGCCTTCCATCAATGGGTCCAGATTTGAATACCCATCAGTGCAATAAAAATTCAGTGGGATTTCCACATGTATGTGCGAGAGATGCCAGGTATTCGCTGTTGGTTGTTTCCTCTTGGTACGGAACACCGTTTACTCACCAACATATCCTGGCAATGTCGCCAAATAACTGAAATGCTCTTTTGAGTGTAGCATAAAGCATCAATCATTTGGACGTTTTGGGTTCTTTTTTCCCCTAGAGAAAGAACCTTGTATCGCCCACCCCTTCAACGACCCAATAAACCTTGCATTACCTGTATATAAGAGTCTGTTGAGTACAGCCTTAAACAAGTAAATGGAAGCTGATAGGATTTTCTATCACCATACAACATTGGAGATATGTAGATTGATCAAATTGTTTGTATCTGGTATATTGGTGTAACAATTAATGGGCTATGATGACCAATGTTATCCCTGTCTGAACTTAATGTTGACAGTTAATTCCTCGTCCTGAGCCCTTTGAACTTCTTCTGAAAACATAAAACCGATGAGACTGTTAATCCTTGCACAGCCAAAGTAAATTGATATGCTTTAACATTACATTCTACCCCTCCTGCATGTGCGTGCCGTGTGCAAATATACATGTTAAGTAGAGATGACTTTTCAAACGACATCGAGTCTGTAGTGCATCACCGTTGCACGTGACCAGAGCTTATCGTTGATTGGTTAAAAGTTCCCAATCTGTCCGTCACTTTTTCCTCATTTTTCTCAATTATCGGGGTAGAATCGACTTTAATACCTTCGTCTTGGTGTTTATTGCGTAACCCGATACCGCTGGACGTTGGTTCGCACCTCGTCAAACCCCTCGAATGCTGCGCATTCTCGTGGTTTGACTCGGTACGAACCAACGTTCAGCGGTATCGGGTTACGCAACAAACACCGCTACGGCGGTATTAAACCCTTAAGCTAAATAGGCTATTTGCCCTTAGTTTACTATAAAATAGGAATGCCCCCTACCCCGCTCCTCTCAATTTAATAAAATATGGATTTAAATTAAGCTTCATAGTCAATGTTTTATTTTTCTGTTGGAGTGTGAATTATTCTTAAAATAAATACTTGTATTTACCAGATATTCAATTAAAATAACTTTCCATTTTGTAGAAATTAGAATTTGTTTTGGAGGATGAACCTCCTAAAAGCCCAGGTTTGTCTGCTGAGCATATCAACATGGAGTTAGAGAAACTAATTATTACAAAGGACAGTGATAATGAGGAAGTATTTGACTGGATTGAGGTGAGGGATTTCTTTTACCTGGATATGTTAATAAACACAGGGTTTCTGCCTCAAAATGACCATAAAAATTCACTCGTTAAAAATTGACAAATCTCCAAGAAAATATGCAGTTTCTGACAACCAAAATGTACTCCATTCACTCAATACTTATGTTTATGGTGCCAAAAACGTCTTCTGCGAACATATTAGGTACTTTTGAGTTCTTAGTTGAATTAGGCAGCGTTTAAATGTGTAATTTATTCATGTTAAAAAGGTGAGCGAACATAGGGAACATCTTGACTATAATAATTATAGTTCCAAATTGATAGACCCTTCTTATACCTAGACTTATGGTATCTGTGGCTTTCAGGTTCAAATTGCCCCTTCAGATATTAGAAACTGACTATGTTCATTTGAACGCTCTTCGTAGCTTGTGAATTTTCTGTTCCCATTTAATCGTGTTCCGTGAAATGGCATACGGGTTTAATTCGTCTAAAATTGTTGACCAGCTTTAAAATGGATTTATGCATCACGTGAATAATGAAATATCTGTTGTATTGTAGAGAAATGTGGAGCCAGAGGTGACCCAATCTCCTCGCTTTATACGCAGTCTTATGACGATTGTCTGTAGAAGTGCTATCACAGGTAAGTCAAATAGCATCAGTGCTCTTTCCTCGTTAAATTGAAACATTTCTGAGTGTATTTTGCACTCGCTCGTCATATGTAGAGTTGCCAGGTACTCACCGTAGGTCAGGTTTCCTACAGGCTATGAGCCAGGGTTTCTCCCCTCACTAAGCCTGGCAACACTTCCTCTAAAATGGAATAAGTAAGGCAATAAGTTGCTGCTTAAGATAATGTCCCATTCATGCTGTTTTCTAGAACGTAAAAGTGTTTACAATGCTTATGAATGTCTTATCTTTATATATTTATCAACTTCTAATCAGATTTTGTCTTCTGTCCCCTTAACAGGTCAATCGTTCTTAAAGGTAGATGAGGATGTGATTAAAAAGCGAGATAATTTACTTCAGAAGTATTTAGACCACAACGGAGAGAGGGAACTTCAGGCCCTCTACGCACTTCAAGCATTAGCCAAAAAACTTGAATACCCCCAAGGTAAGCTAAAAGCATCGGAGAAATTCACTGAATTTGTAAATAACTAACATTGAAGCACTTTGGTTAGGTTGCTGTTTTAGTTTTTCATAAAATATATTGGTAATTCCCTCCTTTCATAAAGACCACTTTGCTCCCCATCTAAACAAGTGAAATAATCTTCATCTGAAACACAAACGTTAAAAAAATAAATGGAAGCTCTTGGAGTTTGATATCAACATACACCATTGAAGATGTGCACAACGTAAAGTGGCATGAACTGCCGAAATTAACTTTTTTCATATTTTCACATTAAATAATTTATAATTTCGAAATTTTACTATAAGGGGGAAAACACCAACACTTTGGCAGCTCGTGTCACTTAAATTTGTTACTAGGTTAGCCTGGGTTATATATCTATACAAATTAATGTCTGAACTTAATGTTGACAGTTAGTTCCTCGTCCTGAGCCGTTACGGCTGCCAGAAATTGCTGAACTATGATATTGATTAAGCGATTGGAAATCTTTGGCAAAATACACTTATCATGGCGGACACTAGTTTACCTGTGAAATTATTCTGTTTATTTGATTTTTCTCACAATTTCCGCCCTTGTGCTGGAGCATTGTAGCTCTGCTTTGGTACTTTTGTCGCCATATAACCTTAGCTGTTGAGTGCGACGTTAAGCCCCAATCAATCCATCTCACACAATTTCCTAATTTTTCCTTCCACTTTGCTTTATACACAGGCTTGCTCATGAGCTTCTTTGGTGTTTTGTATGACGAGAGCATAATTTCCGAGGATGCATTCAGGCAGTGGGAGAGAAGTAAAGACCCTGCGGAACAGGACGGTAAAGGTGCCGCGCTGAAACAGGTCGTCCAATTCCTGATGTTTGTAAAAGAGGAAAATAGTGGTGGGGAGGCTACAGCCGACAGCTGAGATTAACCTTACCTAGGATTTACCTGGATACATTTACAGTGGACTCTCCTTTCCAAACCTGGATTTCTATACTATATTTCCTGGAGAGAAGCTCATGGAAATCTGTGCTAATCTTGTGTTGAAATTTCAACTCTTCTCATGATTGAATGGGCCAATCGGAATACTGGATCCATTCTAATGTCGTTAATTTTCAAAGCCACTTTATTTTTCTGATTTCCAACACTCGTCATTTGAAGCAGCTATTTCTGGACTTAATTTGTACACAAAGTTCATGGTTCTTCGTTAAGACAAATTGTTTCAATCACATGAAATTTGTTTTGATGGTAAATTAAAAAAAAAAATATATTTGGTGCTAAACTGCTGAGGCATGTCATGTGTTTTCAATGATTAGACTCAAAGCAACACCCATTTCCCAAATCAAATTGCTGGAAAAATATCTTACAATGCTTACGGCAACTTCTTTTATGCACTGAGTTTATTCATATAAATTTATTTTTCACATGGTATATTTGGTAATAAGACTGTATAAATTGCTTTATACTATACGTTGCAAAACATTCTATTTCCTTCAAATGTCGTTTTTATTTCTTTGCAAAATGTCAGCATAATGTGTATGCAACTGTTTATATTGACACTGTACAAATCTTCAAGGTTTGCCCGTTGCAGATTTTGTAATATGGGATATTGAAAATGTGATTTATATATCTGAATTTATATATATTATATTGTTTGGGAGCGTTGAATAGATATGATGGATTACAGACACAGACTGATGGTATGAGGAACACGAGATTTATTTATATTCAAATGTATTTGACAGTGATAAACCACTGTTTCTGTGAGAGGCCACTTGGTATTTGTGAACACTGAAATAGCAAGGGAAACAACTCTCCGATTTATGTGTGCGATGAACTCAAATCTAGGAGAATTTCCAGATTCTAATGGACAAAAAAAACGTTACAGGGGGGAATGTTACTGATATTAGTGACGGACGTTCTTTCCCCCTTTTGAAAACTCCCCCCATCATTGATGTGATGAAAAAAGGGTGTAAATAAAATGAAAAAAAAAACTGATAACCACTGTGTTTGGGTTCTGTAATTAAGTTTTTGTGTTGTGTATTTTCCATGCATCGTAGACAAATTACCAAGGAAATACGCAATTTGTGAATAGCAAAGTAGTCATTCAACAACTCGATACTTTATGGTCCCAAAAATGTTTGCGGCAATTGTCACTGCTAGTCTCCTTGGCCCAGAAGGCCTTTACTTATTATGTGGACTAGATTGATTAATCTGATCGCCATTTCACTTTTGTTAAAGAGGCATGAGCTGCCAAAATTCACACTTGGTTTATACGCCCGGCTTGAAAAGCGGACTGGGATGGTTGCCAGTTACCAACGGAAGGTCGTGGGTTTCCTCCCACAATAAAACTGGCAACGCCGCCATATAAGTGAAATAATCTTGAGCGCGGCGTAAAACACCAAACAATCAATCATAAAAAGTGGACTGTATTATGGTATCTACGACAGGACGGCTGTCCGGCGTCCGCTTTCCCTTCCGCTCCATAACTTCCAAAGTTTTGATTCCATCTGCACAATTTTTTCTGATTATATACCTTATGGGTAGAAGGTGTGTCGCTAACTATTTTTAACATCACTGGTTACATATGGGAGTTATATTAGATTATGTAATACTCCCTTCCGCTCCATAACTTCTAAAGCTTTGATTCCATCTGCACAATTTTTTCTGAGTACATACATTATTGGTAGAAGGTGTGTCAGCTTCTTTGGATAATTTAGTGATAGCTATGGTGACCAAAACCTAAAGTTTAGAATTATAATTATTTCTCTGTTTTAAAGGCTCTTCAATTCAGTTTTATTACCCATATGGTAAAGCAAATATAGCTGCTTAAAGATATGTTTGACAATATTTATAAACCTGGTTGTAAGTGTAAACAGATAAGACTTGTATATTTACACACCATTGACCATCTGAGATTAGGCTCTGGTCAAATATACACATTTATTAATTGACTGTGCAATACGACCTACAATAGAGCGCGTTGTACAAGGTCTAATTGACAGGATATTATAGTTGGAAGAAAAAACTACTGTAAGTGAATCCAATTGCCGTTTTAGCAGCGAAGGAGGAAGAAACTTCTAAGCCTACTTATCCGGGAACAAAAACAGAGGGCAAAACAAGGCCGGACCTCAATTTATTTAAGGCACCCAACAAACGAATGGAAATAACTTTCACAGTCTATTAATAAAGATATTATGAATCGAGTGTTTTCGTATTGCCTTGGTATTGGCCTTCGGGTGGTTGTATTGACCCTACGGCCTTGGACCAATACGGCCACCCTCAGGCCAATACCAAGGCAATGCGAAAACACTCAATTAATAACATATAATATAAAATGTGGCAAACATCCTGGACAGTGATGTCTTCAGCAAGTGATTGAACCCACTGACCAGGCAGTATTAGCTGAACTCCAAGCTGAAGACCTGGACATTTAACACCAGATGAGTTTTTATATTTGAAGGACCCATTGCATATATTCAAATATATATATGGAAGGGTTTGTTTTGGTATGGCTGCAGTTACTGTGCCTTTCCGGGCGTATTTTGGGTTTCTCGAAACTCTTGTTACCATGATGATCTATCAGTCAGTCTTGCCCTATTTATGGTCTTCGCTACAGTTTCGATTACTTGTGGTCTCCTCTTCATTTGCTTCCCATGATCTGAAAACAATTTGGATTGCTAATTGAATTTCTCTCAATTTGTGTCCATACCACGAAACACTTCTGTTCAACTAAACCACTTGTGAGTTTTAAAGGTCAAGGACAAATATAGAAACGCGTCTTTCCTTCTCCACTAAACCTGGCAACGCCGACATGTTATAATAACAAAAGACTAAACGACGAATGAAATCCGATCATTAAACAATCAACACGGAGATTCAATACGGAGAACCTCACCAATCAATCAATCAATATATTTGGGTTATTTGAATACTGGATTGAAACTAATGCAGGTCTACTGAACATATTTTAAGCTTTCAAATCAATGCCTGGTCAAAGATTTACACATTTAAACATTACACATTTAACGACTTTGTCAACTAGAAAGACAGAAACCAAAACAGCCGCACTTCATTCAAACTGCTTCCCAATTTAAAACGAGGTAATTTTCCGTAGAGCACGACAAAATAAGACTTGTTTGAGTCATACTCACGGCTGTAGCCTGTCTGACATTTACGAAGAGACTGGATATCAGCGATCGTAATATAAGTAAAACTGCTAAACTTAAACATGAGTAACATGATAAATGTCTAGATATGTTTAAAACTTGTATTAAAATGGTGCGTTAAAAGCAGAAAATCCGAACCCCCAGCCGATTGAACAAGAACCATGAAACGTTATTTTTTTTTATTTCAAACTTTTTGGTTTTGGTTTACATTCTCAAATATATTAGCAGGCGTTATTTTTCAGAATAACTTCTGAAGATAAGCCCACCCCCTCGTTTATATTCCCGCGTTACTTTGAGTGATATCTACGTAGTCTGTCTCCATAAATGTGATTTTGATAAGTTTAGTAAAGATTACGCTAAAATCCAGGCGATGGCGTGAGGTTGAACGGAGCTGTCTGTTCTATTTTTACTCTGGTGATCGATACAAATCTCGGACAACCAAGCCAATGTTAAGCATTTGAAACAGAAAGTAATGACTGAGGAAAGTCCGTATTTCATCATACTTCCTAATCTTTTATAATACTTTCTATCTTCTCATTCCTGGGTAAGGTGCGATTTATCCCCAGCACAGCGAAGATTTTATCTTTAAATGCATTTTCTTACGATTGACTAGATTGCTCTAAATTGAATAAGGTATTGGGGTAAGTTATATGTCATCTTGATAATTTATTGTGCTATGAACATGTACGGACAGGTAGTTTAGCGAGGAAAGACTTTAACAGGATCTATGTATGGGCGTTATCGTTTATTGTTTGAGCTTGTCAAATTACTTTATCTAAACATATTGGATCCAAAGCATTTGAACACCAATGATCCTTTCCCCATCTTTTCGATATCACTAAATTGTCCAGGGAAGTTAACCCATATCATATCCCCCGCCCCCCAGTTTATATTTCCCACGTAACTTTAAGTGATATCAACGTAGTTTAACACCAAAGATTGATTTTTTCTGATAGGTGTAGTAAATATTACGCTTAAAGACACACTTGCCGCCGTAGCCTGTTTAAATTTGCTAAGAAAACCAATTTACATGAGCTTACTACGACTAATACCACTAAACTTAAACATAGGACACATAAAACATGTCTAGTTAGCTTTAGACTGTAAAAATGGGGTGAAAAACAAACGAAGAATCGAAGCCTGATTACAACAACAACGATCAGTGTCGGTCAACTTTCGTGTTGGATTAACCCTCCTTTCAGGCCTTTGTATCTGTGGTTTACACTCAAAAAATAATCAGTAGGCTTTTCCAGTCGCTGTTAACCGATCGTCAGTCTGTATTTCTCAGATAAATAGGCCTACGTAAAATTACACTGTGCCGTTAGTTCACTCACTCGACTGAAACATAAAATCGCCAATAGGGGGCAGATCGGTTTGTTTACGTTCAGGGTACGTAACAATTCAAATTTTCAAATTCAAATTAAAAATACAAAGTGACGTTCAAACTTTTAAATTTTGGTAAAAATAGAAAGTTCCTAACTTATATTGTCTGGGAAAAATACAGAATACGGTCTTTCTTTTTTTAATGTAAACAATATTCCTGATTTTCGCGGCAAGTGTGCCTTTAAATTCAGGCGATGACATTGGGGTGAAAGGCGGTGCCTGTTCTATTTTTACCCTGTACTGGGGATCTCGTAACAAAATGATCAATACAAATTTATTTCAGCTAATCCAAGGGGCATCACTCTGGAGAAGGGAAGATTGGAAACTGAAAGTAAAGAAGAAAAAAAGGATTCGGGTACTGAAGAGTAGTGGTGTTTGATCTGTACCTCTTTTCCGCACAGCATAAAATTTAAGTTAACCTAACGGAGACGCAATGTCAAAACCCAACAAACACAAAAATAGAAAGAAATCTAAGAATTTTAATAATTTGGACAACAAAAGAGGAAGATATCAAGGGGGATTCAGTGAAGAACAGAAGACTGCGAGTGTGACCCCAGATGACCCAACCATGCCGGACAGAGCTGTTGACCCACAACAGGACGAGACGACACCCTCCAACCTAATAATCCTCGATGCCCTCCACGAATTGGAAACAAATCTGCGAGGAGAAATTCCTTTGTCCAGACAGGAAATAATTGAGAAACTGCAGAATGAATTAGCCAAAATTAAGACAGAACAACAACAGCTTCACCAAAGATTGACGGATTCAGAAGAAACTCAAAAAGTGTTTGACGCCATCCTGAACTTAGAAAGGTAGGCTACTCCCAAGATTTTAATGCTTTAGTCCTGGCATTAGTCATGAAACAAGCCTGGGAAAGAGGACATAATGTGGTGTTTCGAGATGGTAAACTTTTCAACAACGGCAAAGAATTCTTTGAGTGAACGACCATCCTGAAAAATGCCTGGTAATTTATTTATCATACGTCAGAATTATCGAACTACCAATACCATTACTAATTTAGTATATTATCAATATCATTTAACCTAGGCGTATATAGGCGTGTATAGATTTTTAAATTTTTTTTGTATCTATTGAATTTTTTTACTTTGTAACTTAGTAACGTTCCTACTACAGTCCCTACTAAACTTAACAGGGTGTGACAATTCGATTTCGTTTGGTTTACTGATACTGATAGTGGCGCATCATTAGACATTATTTACATAAAGGGGTGACCTACTTAAATTGATAGATTGTATACGGTGAGGTCAAGAGCACAGAGTTCAACCCCTGGCCTATTTACCGATATTTGGGTTGCGATACAATAATAACGTACACGTTTAAGTTCTGTCGATTGTAGGCCTATTATTCAAAATCAAACACTCTACGTGCACATATTTTCATAACGGTTTTTATTTGTATAGGCATTATTTACTTTACAGTTATAACTTACATAATGTCAATGAAGTAAGCCAAGGCAATTTTTTTAAATTCTTTTTTTTAACATCTGGTTAAATTTTTATATATATGTACATGTTTTTAAACTGTCTCTTCCTGATTCGGAGTTAATACAGAACTAAATCAAATGTAAATCTTTGACCATCTGTAAACATTTCCGTTAAGCAGAAACTACTGATTGCTGTAGCGGACCGTTTTTGAGGTCAGTTCTTGTTAGGTACATTAGGTACCGGTACACATATATTTAAGGAGAGGTAAACTATTGTTGGGATTTGGGGGCGGGGGGGGGGGGGGGGGTTAGGGCAGACAAAGATAGGCGCGTCGTCACGATTGTCTCTAACACGGCAAGATGCTCACACTAAACAACAATGATCATCTCCAGGAAATTTAAAGGCCCACTTGCCGCCGTAGCCTGTTTAAATTTGCTCAGAAAACCAATTTACATGAGCTTACTACAACTAATACCACTAAACTTAAACATAGGACACATAAAACATGTCTAGTTAGCTTTAGAATGTAGAAATGGGGTGAAAAACAAACGAAGAATCGAAGCCTGATTACAACAACAACGATCAGTGTCGGTCAACTTTCGTGTTGGATTACCCTTATTTCAGGCCTTTTTATCTGTGGTTTACACTCAAACAATTATCAGCAGGCTTTTCCAGTCGCTGTTAACCGATCGTCAGTCTGTATTTCTCAGATAAATAGGCCTACGTAAAATTACACTGTGCCGTTAGTTCACTCACTCGACTGAAACATAACATCGCCTATGCGAGCAGATTGGTTTGTTTACGTTCCGGGCACCTAACAATTCCAATTTTCTAATTCAAATTAAAAATACAAAGTGACGTCCAAACTTTTCAATTGTGGTAAAAATAGAAAGTTCCTAACTTATATTGTCTGGGAAAAATACAGATTTTCGCGGCAAGTGTGTCTTTAAAGGATATTTGATGTTTCACTTTTTTATAGCGAGGAATAACATTTTGAATTGGTCCGTAAAACACTTTAAAACATAGGCTTTGGGACATGAAAGAGGTGTGTGTGTAAATGACCTCACAAATCCAAAACGACTGGCCGAAAAGCTTGGATCTTTTGAAATTCAATTTGATAATGGAAAATAAAGGCAAATTGACTAAATACAACATTTTTGAGGACTGTTTTCCTTGCTATAGGTCAAATTGATGTCGGGTTATGCTAGAGCTAGAAAGTGGCTTACATCGCGATAGTTTTGTATTTGGGTTATTTGAATACTGGATTGAAACTAATGCAGGTCTACTGTACGTACTTTAAGCTTTCAATCAATGCCAATTTTGAAAATTTCTGAGTATATGTAAGCCTAAAACTGTCCACATGGCGGTACCCACGTTGAATTGTTTGTTGCGTGAAACTTTTTCCAGCAACAATTCAGAAGAGGTGTTATATAGGATCTCATACCCAGCCGTTAAACGCTGGTTTTCCTTTTCTTCCAAGCTTGAAAATGTGCTGGTAACGTTTTGATCACTAGGGTGGTAACTGATGTCCCAACACAAGATTTTTGAGAAGTAGATTGTTAATACTGGCTTTATGAAACATATTTTGTGACTATTCCAATAAAAAGGTCGTGCAAATGGCCAGATATTGTTATATGCCCTCCATTTATCCTAAATCCTCACACATAAAGAATTGTTTTTTTTAAGAGTGTTTCTCCCTCAAAGCCAAGCTATACCGCAGCCTCAGAGACCCCCTTCAGCATCCTCTATACCATCACAACAACCGTACCAAAAACGGGAGAAGAATGTGCTGAAGCCTGTTGATCCAAACACTGGGAAGAATATTCTGGAAGATCAGGAAGGAGGAACTGCGACACGACAAACTCCGCCTCAATCTGGATCATCTACGTCAGACAGCTCAGCCGTAAGTCATCTTCAACATCTGCATATGTACTTATATTGGTGTGTCCTGCGTTAACTTGGTCATTTTAACAGGCGTCCAAGTACCCACTTAAACTAAACCAGCTAATTCTTCCAAATAAGAGGTATAAGTGAAATAATCTGGAGTGCGGCGTACAACATCAATCAATCAATCAATCAATCAATCAATGAGTCAATCAACCAAATAAGTGAAATAATACTGAATACTGTGTACATGTGTTCATTTTACATGCTTATTTGTCAGGCAACACCAGCTCAGTAACTGGTGTTTAGGCTCTTTGTTATTATTTTAGATTTTCAAGTTTTCTGAAAATGTGGAAAAGATTTACGTGGCACGCAAGTCCAATGTAGAAAAGATTTACGTTGCCCGCAATATACCATTTCGGCGTAAAATGACGTTTTTACCCCTCGTGCAAAATTTGCCCGAAGGGTATTCTTGTTGCCTCCGTCGTCCGTCTGTCCTTCGGTCCACTGAACCTTGTGAACAAATTATCTACAAAAATCTTTCACTTACAGCTCTGAAATTTTTTTTTTTTTTCAAAATCAAGGCGCTCGGATGTTTTTTCAAGAGTTATGACCCTTACCTTACCGCTGCTGTAAAAAAGCCTTGTAAACGCATTATCTCAACAAGTCTTTCACTCACATTTTAAAAACGTCCTACATTTGTCCAATACAGTAAGTACAAGAAGCCTATTTAAAATCAGCCCGCTCCGATGAGTTTTTCAGGAGTTATGCCCCTTACATTACAGCTGCTGTAAAAATCCTTGTGTAAACACATTAACTCGACAAGGTTTTTCACACAGTTGTTCAATCTGGCAAGCAGAGTGAGCCTATAGAAAATTGTCTTATTGGATGTTTTTTAAAAAGATACATGTAAATGTGATACATGTACTAGTATGTGGAGAAGTTTTTCACTCTCAACAAATTGTCTGGAAAATAAATATATCTTCGGTTTCTTTTTCCCAGACCCAAGGGGTCCTGATGGCGACTGCCTACTTTTTATGATGTTGTTCGAATTGTATGGCATTGACGTCATTTCGCTGTTGCAGTCGATGTGACACGCCTTTTTTGCATTGCGCCATATACGAAATGAACACGATTCCGACGTCCGATTGATCCAAAAATTCAATTTAGCGTCATTTTGCCATACAGCGAGCGTCAGGCCTTAAGCCGAAAGGGTCTATTCCAATGCAGAAAATATTATCTCTGCATGCAAGTCCAATGTAGAAAAGATTTACGTTGCGTGCAAATATAATGTAGAAAAGATTTACGTTGCGTGCAAGTCCAATGTAGAAAAGATTTACGTTGCACGCATGTCCAATGTAGAAAAGATTTACGTTGCGTGCAAATCCAATGTAGAAAAGATTTACGTTGCATGCAAGTCCAATGTAGAAAAGATTTACGTTGCACGCAAGTCCAATGTAGAAAAGATTTACGTTGCGTGCAAATCCAATGTAGAAAAGATTTACGTTGCACGCATGTCCAATATAGAAAAGATTTACGTTACGTGCAAATCCAATGCAGAAAAGATTTACGTTGCATGCAAATCCAATGTAGAAAAGATTTACGTTACGTGCAAATCCAATGCAGAAAAGATTTACGTTGCACGCATGTCCAATATAGAAAAGATTTACGTTACGTGCAAATCCAATGCAGAAAAGATTTACGTTGCATGCAAATCCAATGTAGAAAGGATTTACGTTACAGGCAAGTCCAATGTAGAAAAGATTTACGTTGCACGCATGTCCAATGTAGAAAAGATTTACGTTGCGTGCAAATCCAATGTAGAAAAGATTTACGTTGCATGCAAGTCCAATGTAGAAAAGATTTACGTTGCACGCAAGTCCAATGTAGAAAAGATTTACGTTGCGTGCAAATCCAATGTAGAAAAGATTTACGTTGCATGCAAGTCCAATGTAGAAAAGATTTACGTTGCGTGCAAATCCAATGTAGAAAAGATTTACGTTCAATGTAGAAAATATTAACTCTGCATGCAAGTCCAATGTTGAAAAAATTTACGTTGCACGCATGCCCAATGTAGAAAAGATTTAGGTTGCATGCAAGTCCAATGTAGAAAAGATTTACGTTGCATGCAAGTCCAATGTAGAAAAGATTTACGTTGCATGCAAGTCCAATGTAGAAAAGATTTACGTTGCACGCATGTCCAATGTAGAAAAGATTTACGTTGCATGCAAGTCCAATGTAGAAAAGATTTACGTTGCATGCAAGTCCAGTGTAGAAAAGATTTACGTTGCATGCAAGTCCAATGTAGAAAATATTAATGCTGCACACAGGTTTAATGCAGAAAAGATTAACGTTGCACGCAAGTCCAATGTAGAAAATATTAATGCTGCACACAGGTTTAATGCAGAAAAGATTAACGTTGCATGCAAGTCCAATGTAATGAATGCCTCCAACATCACTCCAGTGTGACATTAAGCCCCAATCAAACATTTAAACTCATGTTTTTATACTATATTCATTTGGGTATGCTGTTTTTATTAAGCATTAGTTGGCAGATGGTCTCTTAGTCGGACCCAAGTCTTCACATCCTATTCAGCCGAAAGAAAAAAATACTCCGAGTAGGTTTACATTTAACTGCTTATTTGAAAGTGGTGCCAGGTACTCTATAAAGGCTATGGCTTTTTTCCTGGCAATGGGGCCAGTTTGCTCCCTAAAGCCAGACAATGCATCATCAATGTTTGTCTATTTTACAGTTGCATTTGTTAGACAACACCATGGGGAAAAGATTTATTCTGCACACTGGTATAGTGCAGGACTCCAATGCAAGACTTAACTACCATTGTAATGAATGCCTTCAATATTACAAAAAGTTACGTCGAACGTAAATGTTTTTAGAAAGAGCTCCCTGTTCAGAAACATAGGGTGTTTTGACTGTAATTTGTCATTTTCTTTGTATATTTGTTTGACAAATCCAGCTCAGTAACTTGTGGTATTTAGGCCCAATGTAATTATTGTACATATCTATTTGTTAGACGACCCCAGTTCAATGCAGTGAAGTGGGAGCTCAGTTTGCAGCTCAAGTAGCAGCATGTCTGGATACCGCAGCCCCTCGTTATCCACAGCAAAGCCCTAACATGCAGCCGATGCCCACTCAGATGCACATGCAAATGGCACCACAACATGTCCACTTAACCCATAAACCAGAGGGGCCTGTTGAAGGAATGACCACAGTGCAGGTAACAAAATTAATAATCTTGAGTGCAATAAAATTGAAAGACTGGTATAAACAACAAAACATGGAAATATTTTATTGGTTTTCTTAATAACACTGTATTCAATATGTAATGGAAAGAACATTGAGAGAGTGTTCGGAATTACCAATTACCTAGTCCAGTATTTGGTTTATAACTTATTAGTGGTGACATTTGTAATTGATCATATTCCCATAGATTATACCTACAAACAGAGACTAAAAAATAAGTTTCATTTTACATATATTCAGTTTGTATTCGATATGGAGCTGTCAACAGGCCATGTGTAATGTTAACAATCACAATTTTCAGAGTGAAGCACCTGTAGCTGTCGCATTTTGATGCATGACTGGGGATGCTGTGGCGCTGTGTTTTTGGAGTCAAAAATTGCCAAGTGGTTTTGGCAATATCCTAACAACAAGCAATAACTAATGAAATTATCTAAATTAACTAACGGAAAAACGGACAGACATACAAACAAAATCTGAGAATTGGAGGGATAATTCCATATTCCCCCAAGATATACCTACCTGTACAAACACTTGCCTTGCGACCCTGGGAGAAAGAGCAACGTGCATTTTACACAATAAAATAGAAAAATCTTGTCCCTAATGTTCTATATGCTATCCTATCTTAATGCCCTGTACTGGATGTCTATAAGTACGTAGGGCGCGTGTGCTGTACTTCCTTTTCAACTTCCTCTGTTCAACTCTGTAGAAGACTGATCAACAGCTTTAATATACTTTTTTACTAAATTCTTCATTTAAGCTCGTTTCTGGAATTTTTTTTTATCTGTCCCTAGTGGTTAGATACCTTTCTCTAGGCTATGGGAGGTTTTTTGACCATACAAATGTTTGCATTTTTGATATTTGAAGGGTTTTTGGGTTTAAGGGTTTCCTTACTGGCAGATTTTTGGGAATTATTATGGAAAGTTGTGTGTGTTGCACCTGTGGGGGCGATTGGCCTGCAGGTGAGATTCATGTCTGCCCACCGCGGTTATCTCCGGTGACTACCCCACAAGAGAGCTGGTCGGACCCGGAGTTCCTAATCATCCACCAGGACGGGCAGGTCATCCAAGCCGAGGAGGTCCTCGGAGAGGGGGGGGGGGGGGGGGGGGGGTCATGCGATCTCTCCGGAGCGGGAAGAGGTGGGTCGACGGTACAGGCAAGCTTTCAAACCAGATAGATTTAAATGTTTGTTTAAAGAAAAAAAGATAATTGAATATTGAAAGATTGAATTAATCATGTTTGTCTTTTCTTTTGCTTGTTGTGATGTGCGTCTTGTCTAGACAGCGGCGGGATCGGGATTCCCTGATGTCAATTATTTTAAATGAATACATTACGTTTTGGTTATTTCACAGTATGTATTTCTTTTTATTTCCGACAGTTCTTCACAGACTACTGACCGAACGCCGACTGATCACGGAACCCGGACCCTCAGCACCCAGTATTTGGCCTACAATCCCCACATAGTCCGAGGAACCGGGGCCGCCCGGAGAGCAACCCGACTGAGTGTTCGCATCGAACAAGGGGTTATTCAGGTTGGGAAAGCCGTCTACGCTCTCCTATTCTATCCATAACTCCACTTGGTCCGTCAATGGCTATGGCGTCCTTTTTCATTCTATCTGCTTGCGGTATGCCGACTCCTGGACCATGGCAGGGATATCTGCTCAGTTCAGACAGCCACATTCTCTCTCCCCATCAGCGGTGGTGACAGATGTCATAGAACAGATAAAAGCAGGTTTCGATCCCTCCAAGTCGCCTCCCCTTATTTCACCGTATGTATTTCTTTTTATTTCTGACAGTTCTTCACACACTACTGAACAAACGCCGACTGATCCCACCCGTACGCTGTAGTCATCGTCACGGAACCCGGACCCTCACCACCCAGTATTTGGCCTACAATCCCCACATTGTCTAGGAAACCGGAGGTGGTTGCACCTCTCCAGGCACTACCCACCCGGAAGTCGGAAGCTGAACGTTTAGATGCCATGGAACAAACGCTGAAGGGATTCAGGGCCTCAATTGCTCAGCTCCTCGTGGGGAATATAGGAACCCGGGGCAAAGCAATAGAGAAGTCCAGGTTACCACGACTGAATATCAAGTCGGCTTCAACCAGGACTGTGCGCCCATGTATACGAGTCGACCCACCTGACAACCAGAGTGGGTGGGGTAATCCCATGACCCCAACTCAGTCTCTGGACCTGTCAAACCGCCAGGAAGGCCAGATAGGTACTCCGCTCTCCTATTCTATCCATAACTCCACTTGGTCAGTCAATCCACCGGAACAAGACGTAGGGTTCCTGGATCTCCTATCAAGCGGCCAGCAGTCAAAGCCTAAAATTTCATTCACTCAAGATGGGCCGCCATCAAAGCGGACATTCGGACCTATCAGGGGACAATTCAGGGTGAGGAAACCTTCTGTATTCATACCCCCAGTTCGTCAGTAGTTACTCCGGAACCAGACGTAGGATTCTTGGACTATTATTAAAGGGCAACAACCAAGGCCCCCGTCCTTCGCTTATAATCAAACTGTATACTCGGGCGGCTTGACTCGTTCCACGGCGGCTATGGCTTCGTATCTAGATTTCTTTCAGTTGGCCATGCGCCAACGTTTGGACCTGGTCTGTAGCGGCCTCGAGCGACAACAGTCCCCAGTGACGGTTGCACAAGATCTCCAATTGAATTATCAGTATCTCCACTGGGCGTCTAGGGTGGATGCTGATGTTCTGAGAGCGGCGGCCTTCTCCTCAGTCGTTTTCACCGATTCGAGAAGGGCTCCTCTAATAGAGGCCCTGCCATCCTGGACCCCAGAGGGAGTGAAAATGGCCCTGAGACAAGCCTCACCAGTATCAGCCAATATGTTCGCAGACACATCGCACAGGGTACTCCAACCTATGCTTGATGCTAGACTTGACTATACCTTACTTGGTGCTTATAGGCTGCCCACGAGATCTCAGTCGTCGGCGCAGAGGAAATCTCCCCCAAAAAGGCGTAAGTTCACAGCTTCCCGGGCGGCCCGACCGCGCAACCCATAACGTCGCAAACCCCGAGCTCCCGCTCTCGTTTCCAAAAACCAAGGACCACGGGCGGGGCCCCAAGGGCTAAGCGGTCATTTTGAGGGGGCCGCCCGGGCGTTGGACATCGTACGGTCGGTAATCCATTCGCCCAGTCTTCATGGGTGGTCGGCTGCGAAAGTTTTTCCAGGCTTGGAAATCAATCATGGAGCTCTTCGCGTCCATCCGAACAGCCCAGATAAAGGGGAGTGGGGGTGAACATAAACGGCTTACGGGCCTAAAATATTTCTCCCTCGACAGAGCGCCACCTTCGCAAGGGATAGTCTTTATGGAATTAGGGCCTTGACGGCGTTGTTGGCCCTCACCCCTCATCGCCGATGCGGCATTGATTCGAATCCCACTCCGATCATATGTGGATGAGCTGCCAGTTACTCGCCGAAGATCGGGTTGGGGGGGGGGGGGGTTCCTTTGGTCAATGGAACCGGTTTCCTCCCCCACTAAATCTGGCAACGACGCCATATAAGTCAAATAATCTTGAGTGCAGCGTTAAACATCAATCAACCAGCCAGCCTCAGTCTGACACAGACCTTCCGTCGATGCGACGCGGGTTTGAATCACGTTCAGACCAAGTAAAAACTGAAAACAATTTCTGAGTGGATTTTTCACTAGGTCGCCTTACTCATGGTTTATGCCCTTTGATAGTTTGCTGGAAATTACCCGCTTTCCACCATCTTCATGAATTCCCGTGCCGGCAAGAGAAACGACCTGTGATTGGTCAATCGACAACTACTCATCTATGAGGCGTGTCGAGTAGTTTACTGCTACATACTATCACACATGACATGTCGATTGGACGTAAGCACTGAAGTCTGCAATGCTCATTTTATATTTAATGTGAAACACGCAAACAGTGTTTATTCCTAGTAAATGTACTACCGCTTGGCCCTTGATGCTGAGTTTGCCTGTCAAGTGGCAGAAAAATCTACCAGCTTGAAGGCGGACGTCGATGGAGGAATGTCGAGGAAATCTGCCAGCTTGAGCGCTTGACCAACCACATATACAAAGGCCACAGCATCCCCAGTCATGCATCAAAATGTGACAGCTACAAGTGCTTCACTCTGAAAATTGTGATTGGTAACTTTATATCGAATACAAACTGAACGACTGTAAAATGAAACTTATTGTTGAGTCTCTGGACGTTTTCCTACCCCAAAATTAGTCGTAACCAAGAGCCTGGTTTAAATAATTAAAAACAGCCCCCCTCCTCCCCCCAAACACACAAAAACAAAACACGCACAGGCTACACACAAATAACAAGATTTTACATGATTTGCAATGGTCACTAATTATTTAAATCCAAATTGAAAGATTATCTTCTCAAATATTAGGATATTATTTTTTAATCTGTTCTCTGTGTTTTATACACAAAATATCCTACAGTTTAACCTATCTGCAATAAGTTACTTTTCTGAAAGCATCCCATGTATCATTTTATAATCTCCAGCTCGTCCATTTCTAATTTTGTTAAGGGATATAACAAGCCTTTTAAGGCTTTATTCCCGCCAGCTAACCTGATTTAATTTACCTTATTTAATAAAAACCGATGTATCTCTTATGTTGGTGAATAAATACAATCTTAAACACAAACCTGGATTTAACGCTTTCCTCTAATACCAACACCACATGAGAATTTTCCGTTGAACATTGTCCCCACGTAGAGGCAAGGGCGAAGACAAGTTACAGAATTTGGGGGGGGGGGGGTATGGAAGACGGATGAGGACACTCGCGCCGCGTTTTGGCAACCTGTAATAACACGCGGCACGAGAAAACGAGAAATCGCCAAAACGGCGAATTCTCTAGAGATATTGCCGTTTTGGCGTTTTCTCGCTCCGCGTTTTCTCGACCTATTTAAAAATAATAGCACGCTCAATTGAAATGTTTCGAGATTTTTTAAAATCTGCTCTTTTTGTTTTCTCGCATAACTTTTTTATCCAGGGCGAGAAAACGCGGCGCGAGAAAACACCAAAACGGCAATATCTCTAAAGAAATTGCCGTTTTGGCGAATTCTCTTTTTCTCGTGCCGCGCGTTTCTTAAATCGCCAAAACGCGGAGCGAGAAAACGCCAAAACGGCAATATCTCTAGAGAATTCGCCGTTTTTGGCGTTTTCTCGCGCCGCGTTTTCTCGCCCTGGATAAAAAAGTTATGCGCCAAAACGAACCGTTTTGGCGCATAACTTTTTCTCGTTTCCGCGTGTTCTGTTAGGTCGCCAAAACGCGGCGCGAGAAAACGCCAAAACGGCCGGAAGCTCGTACATTCTCGGGTTAACATTTTTTTTACCGAACAACAAAAAAGATCACATGCAAGGTGCACAACTCTATTACGCTGTTAATAAAATGAATTAAATCATTACTACATCAATCAATACTTTAACTTCAAAGACTTTCTTTACTTCCAATGTCAGGAAGTCAAAAAATATCCACGAAAATATTGATGCTTTAAATAGAACATAGCCTACTTTTTGTCCTTCGCAGTAGTTCGGCTGGAAAGATATAAATGTACGAGCTTCCGGTCGTTTTGGCGTTTTCTCGCGCCGCGTTTTGGCTACCTAACAGAACACGCAGAAACGAGAAAAAGTTATGCGCCAAAACGGTTCGTTTTGGCGCATAACTTTTTTATCCAGGGCGAGAAAACGCGGCGCGAGAAAACTAGAGATATTGCCGTTTTGGCGTTTTCTCGCTCCGCGTTTTGGCGACTTAAGAAACGCGCGGCACGAGAAAACGAGAGATATTGCTGTTTTGGCGTTTTCTCGCGCCGCGTTTTCTCGCCCTGGATATAAAAGTTATGCGAGAATACAAAAAGAGCAGATTTTTAAAAATCTCGAAACATTTCAATTTAGGGTGTTCTTATTTTTTAATAGGTCGAGAAAACGCGGCGCGAGAAAACACCAAAAACGGCAATATCTCTAGAGAATTCGCCGTTTTGGCGTTTTCTCGTTTTCTCGTGCCGCGCGTTATTACAGGTCGCCAAAACGCGGCGCGAGTGTCCTCATCCGTCTTCCTTAGGGGGGGGGGGGGGGGGACTGAATTACTATCACAGCTCTATAGGCGAGGATCCAGGGGCCGCCGAGGCTCCGCTGTCAGATCGTCAGAGGGGCGTTCTGGGCTAATAACAGGGCATAAATATGCGAATCAACCTATTTATCAAAGGGGCCGCTCTTAAAGCGGGCGTATATTGGTATACCGTTGTCCGTCTGTACGTCTGTCCGTCTGTCCGTCCCGGATTCGTGTCCGCTCCATAACTTAAAACCTATTGCCTGAATTTATTTTTTTTCTTCTGATATATGTAGCTTATGGGTAAACGGTGTGTCGCGTACCAAAATTGAATTGGAGCCTCAATATTTTTGGCGACCAAAACAGCCACCCAACCTTTTGGCATTTATAACTCTGAAACTATTCAATGGATTTATTTTTTTTAGATATAACTAGCTTATGAATAGATGGTGTCTTCTGTACCAAAATTAAATTGGGGTCTTGATATTTGCGGCGACCAAAACGGTCACCAGCCTTTTGACATTCAGTAAACCCAGAACTATTGCATGGATTTTGAAATTTTTTTTTAGTTATAACTGGCTTATGAGTAGATGGTGTGTTCTGTACCAAAATTAAGTTGGAGTCTTGATATTTGTGGCGACCAAAACAGTCACCAGCCTTTTGGCATTGAGTTACTCTGGAACTATTTGATGGATTAAATTTTTTTTTATTCGCCCGCTCTTCTGATGGATTTAAATTTTTTTTAAACGCCCGCTCTTAAAGCGGGCCTATATTGGAATACTGTGGTCCGTCCGTCTGTCCGTCCCTGTTTTGTGCTTCTGATATATGTAGCTTATGGGTAGAGATGTGTCGCGTACCAAAATTAAATTGGAGTCTCAATATTTTTGGCGACCAAAACAGTCACCCAGCCTTTTGGCATTTAGTAACTCCGGGACTATTGTATGGATTTAATTTTTTTTCTATGATATCTAGCTTACGAGTTATTAGTGTTTCGATCAAAATTAAATTGGGGTCTCGAGTTTTGTGGTGACCAAAACGGTCACCCAGCCTTATGGCATTTAGTAACTCTGGAACTACATACAGTGTAGTGCATGAATTTTAATATGATTTTCTCTGATAACTAGTATATGAGTAGACTGTGTCCCATATAAAGATTAAATTACTGCTGTCCGTCAGGTATGCTAAAATTAAATTGCGCTCTCGATTTTGATACCCAGCATTATGGAATTCAGTAACTGTGGAATTATTACATGGATTTTAAATTTTTCCTCTGATATCTAGTATATGGGAAGACTGTCCCATATATAAATTAAATTGGGGGTGTCAATATTTTTGGCGACCAGAGCAATCACCCAGCCTTTTGGCATTCAGTTATTGAAGAAATTGTTGTTAATCGATCTGTGGTTTCACAGTAGACTAAATTGTATTCAAACAACTTTTTATTATACGCCCGCTCTTAAAGCGGGTGTATATTGGTATACCGTTGTCCGTCTGTACGTCTGTCCGTCCCGGATTCGTGTCCGCTCCTATGATATCGACAGCTATGTATATACCACGATGCATTCCTTACTTCTTTGGATCTAAGGAAACTCTCCCTGGATGGCGGCTCCCTACATGAATGATGGATCAGAAGACGTGTCCTCACAATGTGATTACAGCAAACATGTTTATTGAAAAAAAATAGTGGCGTCTTTTAAACCACATGGAACCATGTAAGAAAATCCGCACAGATTCCACTTGAAGGGTGCGATTTTATCTCAAATTTTATTGACAAATGATCAGGCTTCGTTCTGACAAAATATCCCACATTACGACATGGCCGATCGTTTATTTCATACTGAATAATTCAGACTGTTGTTGCATTGGAAGGAAGGAATTCCATGTCATGGTCACCGAAAGTGTTGTCTTACTGTAAGTCCTCTGTATATTAATGCTGAGAACATTTCTCAAGGTCTTGAATTGATGGTAACATCACCATCGAGTTGTATGAGCTTCGTACTTCTTGAAAAGCCTCTACTGGACTCATTTGCCCATTACCAGTCAGACTGTCACCCGACACAGCCATGTGATTCTTGCATGATGGGCGAACCCACCATCCTTTCCATGGTGTGGCTATGTATCACACTGTATCTATTCTAGACACAGTATTGTTGTACCCTTGACTGGCCAATATTGTGACGGGAAAGAAATTCCTGGCTATAAGCAAATAGGCATTCCTGCATCACAGAGGTCTTACCATTAACGGGGTCTGGTAACACATCCGATGGTATCATTGGAATCCGTTGTTACTCAAAATTAAAATCTGTGCTGATGATGATAATATATATCATTTTCCTATTTTGCCGTCGACTAATGCCACCAGCGAGAAAGGTTTCAGTACTCTCAGAAGATTGAAAACCTGGTTGCGCACTACGACAACACAATCAAGACTCAACTGGCTGATGATCCTGCATGTGCACAAAGACCGGACTGATTCCATTCTGTTGAAGGACGTTGCCAATGAATTTGTCTCCGGGATCCACGGCAGGCTGAACAGTGATTCGAGATTCGACCAATATACCCAGGCAACCAACATTTTCACTTTCATTGTGACTATTACAAATAATATTGTGTCATAACTTTGTACTCTTGGTGTTTCCTTTTTTCTGCCTTTTCCTTGTTTTTTTGTGCCAATATTTGGGGCGGGGCTGAAGCTTTTACATTAATCACAAAAGCTCGACAAAACAATCAAATCAGAGAACGAAGGTCAATAAACTTACTACACGTACATTAATTATAAATAATATAGTTAGGCCCATTTGTGAGAACACACGTTCTCATCAAATCCTTTTCCAATGAATTCTGTGAAATTTTGTTATTAATTTCAAGAGACACCCAAAAACATATGGAATCGAGACAATCTCAACTACTTCGGCCACTAAGAATTTTCTCGGTGGAGTCAGTGGCATCACTATTTTGTCTCCGATGGCCAATAGAACGATGCATCTGTGTCTCCTCCAGTGACCAACTGAACGATGCATCTGTGTCTCCTCCAGTGACCAACTGAACGATGCATCTGTGTCTCCTCCAGTGACCAACTGAACGATGCATCTGTGTCTCCTCCAGTGACCAACTGAACGATGCATCTGTCTCCTCCAGTGACCAACTGAACGATGCATCTGTGTCTCCTCCAGTGACCAACTGAACGATGCATCTGTGTCTCCTCCAGTGACCAACTGAACGATGCATCTGTGTCTCCTCCAGTGACCAACTGAACGATGTATCTGTGTCTCCTCCAGTGACCAACTGAACGATGCATCTGTGTCTCCTCCAGTGACCAACTGAACGATGCATCTGTGTCTCCTCCAGTGACCAACTGTACGATGCATCTGTGTCTGTGTCGTAGTCATGGATTATTTATAAAGTGGGCGTATTGGTATACCGTTGTTCGTTCGTCCGTACGCCCGCCCGCTCGCCCGCCCACCCCATATTCGTGTCTGCTGCATAACTTAAAACTCATTGCCTGAATTTATTTTTTTTCTTCTGATATATTTAGCTTATGGGTAGATGGAGATCGCATACTAAAGTTAAATCTCAATATTTTTTACCCAAAACAGCCACCCAGCCTTTTGGCATTTAATAACTGTGGAACAATTGCATGGATTTTAATATATTTTTTTCAGTTATAACTGGCTTATGAGTAGATAGTGTGTCCTGTACCAAAATTAAATTGGGGTCTTGATATTTGCGGCGACCAAAACAGTCACCAGCTTTTTGGCATTGCGTTACTCTGTAATTATATCATGGAATATAAATTTGTTTCTTCTGATATATAAAGCTTATGGTTAGACGATGTGTCATGTACCAAAATTAAATTGGGGTTATGATATTTGTGGCGACCAGAACATTTACCAGCCATTTGGCATTGGGTACTTTGGTACTTATTGCATGGATTATCAATTTGTTTTTCAGTTAGATTATGAGTAAATGGTGTGTCCCTTACCAAAATTTGACACGCGTTTTTTATACGGTAAATCACCGTATTTTTGTGCTGAATGAAAATGGCGTCGAAAGTAAAAATAAAAATAATCATAAATTTATTAAACGCAAATATCATTAAGGAAAGATGTTTGTTTATATATTTTATTTAGTCGGGTAAACCAAATGTTGTAGACAGACAGACGAGGATTGACGTTGAAAGAAAAATATGAGTAAAGCAATGAACCAACATTGTGTGCTAATAACGGCCAAAATTTAAATAACTGGGATGTATTGTTGCTTATAAAAACCCCCTTAACGTGCATTCCCGATAACATATAGCTTTTATTGTTTACTTCTTGATAAAAAAATGGATGGAATTTGCTTATTTTCATTTCAACAAAATGTTCTCTATAATAGCCAGCTCTAGCCACTCTAAATCGCCGAAAGAGAGGATATGTTTTATATTTCAAATCCTTAATCACTTGATGTTTAACCTTTGTTTTGAATATATGTGATCTGCATATATGTATTTCAATATAAGCCTATAAAGCTGCCTTACCCGGGCGTTCATTGCAACGGGCGTTCATTCACACCTGGGGGAATTATATGCTATATAGAAGTACTTCTCACTGTATCCATATTATAAGTCAATCGATTGCCGTACATTAGACATGGGACTGTTTACATGCACGGAGTGTGGCCAAACTTTTACTCAGGATAATGATATGCCAAGTCATCAGGATAGGTATAACCATCATACAACATCACCTCAAAGTCACAATGGAGATCAAAACACTTTCTCAGAATATGGGAACGACAATTTAGCGAAAACAATGATTCTGCGGATAGTTGTGCAAGTCAAGAGACCCCAGATGAAAACACTCTGTCGTCAGCGGAGAAAGAATCACAAGAAGGTGAAAGCTTTGCCAAGAAGGTGAAAGCTTTTCCTCGGCTGAGGAAGAGTCGCAGGAAAACGGAAAGATATCCTCAACAAAGTGGGATAATCTTGTAACAAAGGCGATCGAACAGCACATACCTGAAACAACTGACTCTATCGATGAAGAAAATGGTGACTACGAAACTTTGAGGCCAAAAATAAGAAAAACTCTGATGTCTTTATACTACGAGGAGAGTTTGCTTTGAGAGTCTATGAAAAAAGATCCAATCCATACAAAAATGACCATGAAACATTCACTTCAAGACAAGTTTGACTTATCACCGAGAGAGGCCATGTATAATGCAATAAAAATGAGGAAACCCTTATTTAACGATCTTTTACCAACCACGAATTCTGATACTCAAGAAAATGAGGACAATGACTAAATCTAACCTTAACATACAATTTATATATATATATATATATTTTTAATTTGTTGATATAGTTTTAACTTTACATAACCTAACTCAATAAAGAATGTCTAGTTAGTCATGGTCATTTACATACTCTCTTTCGTCTTGAATTAACGCCAGGGCACGGCCGCTTAACGCACACCGGCCGCTTAACGCCCGCCGGGCGTCTCTTAGTGGTATGGGCAAAATAGTACCAAGGACCAAAATTTATACACATAATCAGTTACGACCGCTAGACGGCAGGGTAGTTACCGGGTTATAACATTTCTTATGTACGTCTGTCAGCTTTAGTTAGGTTACATACTTTAAGAACATTTAGTAGCTCATTTTCTATCCGACACTGACAGCTGTCATCTCTGATGTTTCATTTCTTTATTTTCTGGAATAATTATTCCCCTGTGTGGCTATGTTTCTATATGTTTTTCGGTTTGGCTAATGTGTACTTTAACCTACACAATTGTTCCTATTGGTCGGTGAGAGCATTTCTAAAAGTCCGTTCTTTGTTAATAGTGGATATAGCTTAATCGCGATGTTTAATTTTCTGTATTCTAAACAATCATGCCGGCTGTTATAACTGTAATCCCCCTCTCAGACTTGCCGGGGTGTCAGGCAATTAGAACGATAAACATGCTGGTAACAGTTACTGTAATAACATTCTTTCTATTTTATTATTGTAAATAGCTGGTCGCTAACCGATGCATAATAGATCATAGCTTTACACAATCTCTCTATTGATCCATGTAGAGTATACGTTTATAGATTTAACAATAGAAAGCGATTACCTATCAAGCCTGATAGGTATCACTCACTGTCCTAAAGCGACGACCGAAACTGTTCTCCTGACGTCATATGAAATCCCCAATAAGACCTGCGTGTCTGGGTTTTACGGGGGGAATCCCCGTTTAAAGACGGATCGCAGGGTTATTCAGTACTCAAGGGAGGTAACTCTTCCAATACCTCAAAGTATTCTAGCCCCGGATTATCTCCCTTTGACCGTTTCTAAACTACTCAACATATATATTAGTTCTTACCTGTAGATTTATACAGACTGTTATTTTTAAAAACCTATCCATACTGTCCTAAAGTGACAGCTGAAACTGTCCTAAAGTGACGGCCAAAACTGTTCTAAAGTGACGGCCGAAACTGTTCTAAAGTGACCGCCGAAACTGTCCTAAAGTGACGGCCGAAACTGTCCTAAAGTGAAGGCCGAAACTGTCCTAAAGTCACCGCCGAAACTGTCCTAAAGTCACTGCCGAAATGTTGCCCCATTCCTCTGTTTTTCAACCCCCAAATTACTTCTACTTATGACTGGCACAATCCAGGAAATATTTAGTAAAAAAGCACTCCAACTTAACAGTCATTATTTTCTGTCCATTACTGATCCTCAACAAAAACCCATCAACATCTTTACGGACATCCTACAATAAAAAGGAAGAAAAGAAGATTTATTAACTCTTTTAATAAATTCATAGCATAGGTTAGAGGAAGAAAAGCTAAGGACAAGTAAGCATTCTTCCACCTCAGTTAGTGGTGTATCTGTCCTGTTTCAAATCGATGGGGCCTGGGTGGCTCAGTTGGTTAAAGTGATAATCCCTCGGTTCGACACTTGCCTTCCATCGATGCGGCGCTAGTTCAAATCCCTCTCAGACCGAATAAAAATTGACAAAAATTTCTGATTGGTTTTTCACTCGATCACCGAATGTGGAAGAGTTGCAAGATACTCGCCGAAGGTCGAGGCATAGAACTAAAACTGTCAAGGGATTCCTTCGCGCAAAGAGCTTCATCCACTTAACCTGGCAACGCCCCCATATAAGTGAAATAATCTTGAGTGGAGCACAAATCAATCAATCATTGTGTTAACCTAATGTGTATAAAATATTTGGGGAAAAATCAACTGAACTTTTTAATTTAAAAACGAGAGCAGAAATTCACAAACTTGGTCGATAAGCTCTTAGTTTTGGCCTTATTTTTTTGTTTTAGCTTTCTCATTTTTTTTTTTTTTTTTCAAATATACTCGAAAATTTAAAACTTAAATTGAAGATAGTTCGCGAATTGTAATGGTCTACTTCAACAATTTCCACTTATTTGATTCTCATATTTTACTGCTGTGTACTGAATAGACCCTGTAAGGATTGTTTATGATACAGGATAGGATTACTTGTGAGTATTTACTTACCTACACCTTTCATTACTCGCTTATGCTCATAGCAGTAGCTGAATACAATCAAGATGTTTCATGGCCAGCTGTCACACTAAACGCGTTACACATTCCAACTTTACTGGCCACCACAATATCAATTGACTTTATAGGCGATGTTACTTGTGACAAGACCGTTACAAGTGAAATGTTGTGTTGATAGAAAGTTAATTAATCCATCCATTAAATAGAATATGATTATGTTGTAATCTTTTGTTGATAGAGCGGGTCCGCCAGTATGGGAGGAGGGGAAGAGGGAAAGAGCAGCAGTCAGCAGGGCCGTAAAGAAATCAAGCAGAAGAAGTCTGTCTCCATTCAACAAGATATCAAACTTCACCATGCCGAGCAGGCCTGGAAACCACAGATGGCCGCTAGTAAAACGGAGGAGGACCCAGAGAAAACTAAAACTTCTGTGAGTAATAAACGGTTACTTTTCATAATTGTGACAATTGTATGACTGGAGCTTTCAGCCTATCACCCTATGTGAGAGAGAACCAGGTATCCACCTGTCTAAGAGTGTGAAATACCAACCAATTAATCAATCCAATGTGCAAGAGTATAAAAGGTATTTAAAAGTGTGGGTTTCGTGCAGACAAGACACAGGGTTTCTTTCCTTCAAGTCTAACAACACCGTCATATAAGTGAAATAATCATGGGTATGCTGTTAAACATCTGGTGCAATAAAGCATACATCACATTTAGTTAACTTGACAGGTAGCAGCAAGTTTAATAAACCGAAATATGGAACAATTATAATGCTTTGACTGGTCTTCTATGCTAAGTTTTTTACTGGGAATCCTAGAAAAATGATACATATTATATATATAGAGAGAGATTTTCTGACCGAAAACAGCGGCTGTGGTCTTACCATTTTCCTTAAAGCGGGAAGGGCCACGAGCTTCAGTAAAGTTATAGGCTTTGTCCAAATCACAATCGTTTTTAGTGGTAAATGAGAGTTGTGGGCAAACTTAACTAATGACCCAATGTTTCATTGATTTAATTAAGTAATTAGAGTAAAAATTAAACTTCCTTCATGAAGTTCATCTGTCAATTATCGAAACGAATTTCTATAGTCTTCGCCTTGACATGCGCAGTAGAGTCTTCCGTCTGCTTGTCATAACAAAGTCACATGTTTGAAAGGAGCTGTTTGAATACAAAGGAATATCAAAGCGTAAGTTGATTTTCACTTGATTTCTTGTTGTTTTGTCGAATAATCGGAATTATGCAACCAACGTAGATTTGCGGCTGACTAATCTTTGGATGATTAAATGAAATACCAGCCTCGTGGTGCAAGCTGAGTGTGTGCACATCACAACAACAACGACACGTCGATCGAAATCGAGTGTCGCTGTTATTTCACAGTGGTTTTAGCTTATTAAAAAAAGGCAATTTATATCTGTCCTGTACTTCCTTACTATTGGTGATTTTTTGTTTTATTTGAAGGTGAAATTAGAAGCCAATAGATCTTCCACAAACGTTCTAGTCTCTCGTCGTCTCGATCTGTTTTATTTCTACTCCTGGTCTAACTTCTTTCTAACTCTGAGTCTAACTAAGCGTGGATTTGTTCTGTGACTGACTGGCATTGTGGGACAGGTAGTAAATGTGGAATGCAAATGGACAAGCATACGAATAGGAAGTACATATACAAGAGGCTTAATTTCGTAAATAGTATAGTAAGTAATAGGTTTGTATATTTACAAATCATCTATATACTTGAAGAATGGTATTTTACTTGTCAAGTCATTCCAATCCACCCCACTTGTGGGTATTTGGTCTACTCTCCAATTAATCAAAAGTCAAACTGTATGTAATACGGAGAACATTTTAAATGATGTACCCCTCTCGATCTAAATTTGCAACAAAGTCATATAAATGAATTCCACCAATAGGTCGTGGGTTCGATTCCCACCCAGTCAAAAAAAATGGAGAATTTTCTGACAGGGTTTTCACTCGAACGACCTATGTGGGATGGTTGCCAGTTACCAACGGAAGGTCGTGGGTTTCCTCCGGGCATAGAGCCCGGTTTCCTCCCACAATAAAACTGGCAACGCCGCCATATAAGTGAAATAATCTTGAGTGCGGCGTAAAACACCAAACAATCAATCAATCATATAAATGAAATAACATTGAGTGTGACATAGAAAACCATTCAGTATAATACTTGGTGTAAAACTGCTCTAAATGCATCTTCAAGGTTTGATTTTCATCATCTAAATTAAAACTTTATAATTTATGTTATAAAAATTCACTACATAATAATGACAGTGCACTGTTGTTTATTTTTTCAACAGTCGTGAACAACTTGACTGGAGGATAATTCAAAACTAATGCAAGGTTTCAAAGATTTCTCAGTTGCTTCAAGAGCAAGATCAAAGAAAACAAAATTGAATGGAATCCAGTGTACAGATCTGATTATTTATAAACAACACAGACAATTCAGTAAAAGGAATGGGTGAGAAAAGAAAGCCCAATTTCTTATTTGGGCTATTAGGAAGAGACTTTATAATACATTTGCTATGTACGTAAGTTATGACAAGGCTCATCAATGATATGTGGTTTCAAACATAATAAACGAATCAAAAAGTTTGATTCCTGTCCATTTAAAAAAATAAAATATACTTGTATAACAAAAAGAAAGATTTTGTTTTCATTTCTACTTTGTTTGATGGATTGATGATTATATCACTAATATGGCAGCCTTGCCAGGTTTAGTGTGAGAGGAAAATCCTGATCCTTCGACAATTGCCTGTCAACTCTTCTACATACGGCGATTGAGGAAAAATCTCACTCAGAAATATTTCAATTTTATTTGGTCGGAGTTGGACTCGAACCTGCAACTCATGACTTGAATGTCTGAATCACTGAGAAACCATCACTGAGCCAGCGAGGTCCCATGTTTGTTTGATAGATCGATGTTTTATGCTGCACAGAAAATTAGTTTAGTGCGGGAGGAAACTGGGCTCTGTCGGAGGAAACCCCTGACCTTCGGAGAGTTCCTCGTAAGTTTTCCACATTGGTCGACAGGGTGAAAAACCCACAGAGATTTTTCAATTTATTTGACCTGAGGCCGCGAGTCGACACATAGATGGAAGGCCTGGGTCAAACTGAGAATCCATCGCTCTGCCCACTGAGCCATTGAGGTCCTTTCTTTGTTTAATTGATTGGTGTTTTTAGTCACACTCAAGATTATTTCACTTATATAGTGGCGTTGCCAAGTTTACTGGAGAGGGGAATGGAGCTCTTCTCGAAAGAAACACCCAACCTTCAGCGAGTACCTGGTATCTCTTTCACATAGGCAGACAGAGTGAAAAACTTACTCAGAAATTTCGAAATTTTATTTGGTCTGAGTGGGATTCGAACCCACGACCCATGAACGGAAAGTGTTTGTCGGACTGAAAAACTACCACTTAGCCAACTGAGCCACAGAGACCCCTTCTTTCTTTGATTGATTGATGTTTACGCCACACTGAATATTACTTGACTTATATGGCAGCATTGCCAAGTTTAGTGGAGGAGGAAATTGGGCTCTGCCCAGAGCCCAGAGGAAACACCCGACCTTCGGTAAGTACCTAGTAACAAAGAGACTATCACTCTGGCAACTGAGCCGAGGTCCCTTCTTTCTTTGATTGATTGATATTTATGCCACACTGAATAGTATTTCCCTTATATGGTAGCATTGCCAAGTTTAGTGGAGGAGGAAACTGGGCTCTGACCAGAGGAAACACCCAACATTCGGTAAGTACCTAGTAACAAAGAGACTATCACTCTGCCAACTGAGCTGAACGCCTTTCTTTGCTTGATTGATTGATTGTTTGTTGTTTTACGCCGCACTCAAGATTATTTCGCTTATATGGCGGCGTTGCCAGTTTTATTGTGGGAGGAAACCGGTCTCTATGCCCGGAGGAAACCCACGACCTTCAGCTGGCAACCATCCCACATAGTTCGTTCGAGTGAAAACCCAGTCAGAAAATTTTCCAATTTTTTGGACTGAGTGGGATTCGAACCCGCGACCCATTGGTGGAAGGCTGCTCGGATTGAGCGTCCAACGTTCTACCTACTGAGCCACGGAGGCCCCTTCTTTGCTTGAAGAAGGGAGATTGTGTGTAGTGATGATTCTCACATCATCACCAGCTTTCCACAAGTGGGTCCCAAGTTCGAATCCAATTCAGTCCAAATTGAATAGATTTTTAGGTACCTGCCAAAGGGTGAGAGTTTCGGCTTTACTCCAGACATGAATGAATCTATCGAGGTCAGTGGGGTGGTATATGAATGTGTACGCAAGTGTGATTGTTGAGAACTTGCAGGTTTCTAAGATTGATTTATTCATTGTTTTAATTCGCACTCAGGACTATTTCGTTTATAAGGTGGCCTAGCTAGGTTTATTGTGGAGGAAACCCCTTGACTATCCATAACAACATGACAACATAGCACATTGGGCCAGTGATCAAGTTGTAAACCAAGCCAGCATTTTTAAAAGAAAGTGGGAATTGAAATCAAAACCAATTGGTGGAATGTTTCCTAAGAACCTAAAAGATGATTTTAGTTCAGATTACTTGCAGAAGATTTTCAAAATAAAACATATCCGACTACATTATTTATTGTACAGGTTCTTTGTTAAGAACACAGTTTTATTCTGACAATTCCAGCATTTAAATGTGAAGTCAATCACCAAAAAAACAAATTTAATATGTGTACACTAAGCATATGCTTTTCCATAACTACCAGTCCACCAAACGTTGGTTTTGACATATTTTAAACATGTCTATATCCAGGTAGAAATCATTTTCAGTTAATGTCACTGAATTTAGCAGTCTAGTCTAGTGGTGATGATTAGAAATTAAACATCATGACCAGTCAAAAATGATTATTTCAAAAACAAATTAATACTCCATCTCGCAAAGTTTTCCATCGCTAATGAGTAAGGTTGAAGTTGTAATGTCAATACGCTGGCACAGATTTAAATGTATGTGAGCCACATCTTAATAACTCCTCATTTCTGCCTCAGTCAATTTTTTAGCACTTCCCCAACAGAATACAATCCATAGGCCTACAGCTCCATCTTTTGTTTTCATATCACTGCAAAATATAAAAAATAGGAATAGTACTAAAACAAGGTTTTCTTAGTTACAGTGCTAAAATAAATATCAGATTTACTAGGTGCTTTATGTCATACACAAAAGAATACAACACTGACAGAATGGCAGGATAGTCACCTGGGGATGGGCTAAGGTGTTAACTCTGAACTGAAATAACCATACCATGAAAGTATGTAGTGACAAATTCACAAAACAGAGCTCAAAGTGATGACATTTGCAGCACATAGACTAATATCATTCTGGCAGGCCAGTGAGTAAACGCAAGGTTGGACATATATATACGGTATACATGTATTCAGTATTGTTTATTGAAACTTTCCTGCAACCACAACAACATTGATTGTACAAGTACTACCACTCACTCTCACTGTCAGCTAGTTTGTCCGAATGAAATATCAATAACTAATGATCTAACCAATACATCACCCTGCATGAAATTGAAAAGAAATAAAGTTAAGCTAAATTTTGTTTGTAACACGAGGCCTACAAAAAATTGTACAAGATAAAATGAAGATTTGACAGACCTGTACTAAGTGAGAGGCACCGTTGTGTTGACGCCTGAGTGCAGCGAAGAAGGCAAGCCAGATTATCGCCCGATCCTCGTTGTTTCTCTCCTTTTCATATCCACTAATGTCAGTAAAGGTATTCCAAACTGCTTTCGGGTGAAAACTTTGTGGATATTACGGCCTCTGTTTTGTTTTTACCGTCATTAACACTCAACTTCTTCGAGTCATTCTCTCCAACTTTGCTCGGCAAAGTCTTTCAACACTGTTTACAATGAAGTGCGCATGTGCATGTCAGTAACTTCGGGGAGGATCTGGGCGGTTTTTCAAATATTTTGTAATAATTGGTAGGGCCCCCCTTTGAAAAATTAATTCGTACGGGAAAACCTACGTTAGGATTGTCATGAAATTTGGACAGAGGCATCTTCTAGGATTCGTCTTTCCGGGAAAAATAATACCATGTGTGGGAAAATTCGTTTTAGCCAACCTGATGGCCCTTCCCTCTTTAAACAAAATCATAGAATGAACAGAATTAGACATTTTTATATATTGGAAGATGTGATTTGTTTTAGGATTTGTATCGCAGAGTTACAAGTATTTTGAATAAGCTTACCCCTCAAAAGTTCCAAACTTTAGTTAACCAGATGAATGAGTTACCTATTGACACAGAGGACAGGTTAAAAGGAATCGTGGATTTAGTATTTAAAAAGGTAAGCTGAAGGATTTCCCAAATCACACATATTTAAAAATATTTGTCACCATGCAGGATTTCATAGAACTTGATACAAATCAACATTTGAGGCCGTAGCCAAAAGGATTGAGTTATTTGCAAAGCAGAATTGAATACTTTAGTTAAAACAATAGAATTTCTTACCAAATTTGTTTAATTATAGTTTTTCAGTTTTTACCCCTCGGGCAAATTTTGCCCGAAGGGTATTGTCGTTGCCTCCGTTGTCCGTCCGTCTGTCCGTTGCTCCTTGTAAACACATTATCTAAAAAGTCTTAAACTTCACACATTTGTTCAATACAGCAAGTATAAGAAGCCTATTGAAAATCAACGCGCTCGGATGTTTTTTTTTTTCAAGAGTTATGCCCCTTACATTTCCGCTGCTGTGAAAAGGCTTGTAAACACATTACCTAAAAAGTCTTTAACTCACATTTTTAAAACTTCACACATTTGTTTAATACAGCAAGTACAAGAAGACTGTGAAAAGCCTTGAAAACACATTATCTCAACAAGTCTTTCACGCTCATTTTAAAAACTTTCTACATTTGTTCAATACAGCAAGTACAAGAAGCCTATTGAAAATCGACGCGCTCGGACGTGTTTTTCAAGAGTGATGCCCCTTACATGACCGTCAGCCAAAAACCTCCTTGTAAATGTGAAACATGTATGGAGTAGTTTTTCACTCGCAACAAATTGTCTGTAAAATAGATATATCTTCGGTTCCTTTGGCCCAGACCCGAGGGGTCCTGATGGCGACAGCCACCTATTTTTTTATGCAGTATTCAACCTCGAAAATTGACTTTGCCACGTTACTTGAATAGAAGGTCCCTTAAATTCGGCCTCCAATTATAAATTGGTCTCAAAATTGAATTCAACCCCCAGCCCCCCCCCCCCCAAAAAAAAAAAAAAACAAGAAAAGAAAAAAAAAACATGGCATTTGTTTCACCCCCAACCACCTCAAAAATTGACCTTTCTTTTAATAATCTTTTCCCCCACAAAAGTGCCTTATTTGTGAAATTATAAAATAAGGATGAGAAAGAAAACAAATAACGGTGATTGCTCTCGGAAATGAAATGCCACATGTAGAGTAATCAGTTGTAGCGGCAGGCATACGCTGAATCTGGGATGAATATGAAAGTTTCGCTCGCTATTGTTTGTTTAAATGCCACAGGCAAACTCTGCTGTTTCAAACTCTACCATAGAATTCTTTTGAAAAGGAGAAGAAAAAAAAAACGATCACTTCCATTATGAACTGATTTGTTAACGTTTTCTGTTCTGTTGTAGGCGGTCAGGGAACCTAGGTTTTGTATAGCCTATGCTAACATGTGTAAATATCTTATGATGGTAAGTGAATCCATTTAATACAGTTTTAGGATCTTAATAAGTCAGATTCTATTATATTTTTGCTTCAAGCTAATTAAATGTTATAACATTCTGTGTGATGGGTCACAGGTACAAACAGAAGGTCAGTTTCAACTGCTAATGTTTGGGGGTTTTCTCCGAGCAAAGACACCGACCATATGAAATAAATTAAGTGGATTATGGGGAGGAGTTGCCAGGAACTCGCCAAAGGTTTGGTTTCCTCGAGGCAAAGAGCCAGGTTTTCTCCCCGACTAAACCTGGCACCATCACCATTACATTGAAGTAATGAGCGTGGCATAAAACATTAATCATTTGATCCACGGGCCTGCTTTCTACCCCCACTGAAGCTAGCAAGGTCACTATATAATTGAAATGAGTGTTGCATAAATCAATCAAGTGCAAATACACCTGGCTGACCCATCAAACGTGGAACAATCATGTGGCATAAAACACTGAGCAATAAAGAGCAGTTATGGTGATTGTTATCCCTGTCTGAATATATAATGTTGACAGACAATTCCTCGTTTCTGATAAACTGCAATGGTAAAATGGACAATGTCCTCTTTAGACAAAATGCTATGAGACCTGCATGGTACATAAAACATTTATGATAATTACAATCCTTGCTTTCCGCCTGGGTGGACCGGTATGCTACAAAATTGCTGTTTGGCTTAATGAGAAAATCCTGTGACATTAAACGTGCAAGCCAACTGTACTACACCACTGATTGATTTGAACTCTGACAAATTAGGCTAAGTCTCAAAATAGGAGTTTTTGTGTAGCTGACAAAGGTCGGTGCCTCATCAGGCAAAACTCTCTGTATTCCTATCGCTTTGAACCTAACAACGTCCCCATATAAGTGACATCAGTCAATGAATCAACATTAATAATATATGAAAATCGACCCAAAAATATCAGCGACTTTGATTTTCAAAGTTTGTAAAGCTGATTTTAATTCAATTTTGCAAACATGTTTTATTTCCAGTTAAAAGTACCTGTACAAGATAAACCTGGACAAACAGTTAATTTCCGTAAACTGTTAATTAGCCAGTGTCGGCAAGAGTTTGATAAAGATAATAGCCAAGAATATTTAAAGAAAACGAAAGAAATTGAACAGGCTGAGGTAAGATTTAACTCATGCAGTTTCCTCTGCTTATAAACTATCACTGAATTAAACTTTATGTGCGAAGTAAAACCTTAAACAAAAGATTTTATTTATCCTTTTGTGTAACGTTGATAAGCCGTTGAATACTGCTGAGATGGGGCCTCAGAGTTCTATAGAGCGAGTCTCCGGTTTCCTTCACATTTAAACCTGCAAGTCGCAATGTGAAATGAGTGTTGCCCAAAGCACCAATTTCTGCAATGTATCCTACAGAAGACTCGTCAAAAACAGCAATTAACTAACCAGCCACAACAGAATACCTTATTTGTAAATGTCTAAAATGCTGAAACAGAATCATATATTTATTAATTCTCATTTTGTCATTGTTTCTATCAGGAAAGTAAACGGGCTCAAATGAGGGAAGAATTAGAATTTGAAGCCACAAAAGCAAGAAGACGGTCATTAGGAAATAGTAGGTATGAGGCACCAGTATTTCTGGACATATTCCTGTAATAAATTGGGTCTGACCTCAATAGGCTTTTTTGGCCTTTTTAAGGTACCAGCACGAAAGTCGAAAGGGTCGTTTCACGAAACTGGCGTAAAATGTGATTACCCGGTAACCACATTTGCCATAGTGTAATATATCTTCACTGGAATCCAGGAGCAGCTATGATTCCTTTTCAATTTCTTTGGGAAACTGACCCCATGGTGGATTCTCTCCTTATTCCCCGCCATCCCCCGAAAATTCGTGTGAGTGTCAGATACCCAATAAATCTTTAAGTCTTTTAAAAAATAAACTACTTGAAGTATACTTTGTAGCTCAAGCATCTAAGATAGATGTTTCCATTTAAAAGCATATTCTTTGTGCAGTTAATTATGATTATTATCCCTGCCTGAAAAATATATGTAGACAGACAGTTTTTCCCAAAGAAATTGAAAAGGAAGCATAGCTGCTCCTGGATTCCAGTGAAGATATATTACACTATGGCAATTACTTGATTATTTCAGACATAAACTGTCACAATATCGGGTTTTTTCCTAAGATATGTTGTAAAAATGTTGAAATTCAAGAGTTAAAAACAGACGGATGCTTTTAGAGCCGTAATTGTGACGTTGCTAAATTAAGTCATTTAAAGTAATTGGCAAATCACCTACATGTATTCCTCGTTTCTGATAAACTGCACTTCTGACTTTTAATAGCATTATATTGTAAGCTGAAAAATGCCATACATCTCACTAAGAAAGAATTTCAAACGTTGTAAGGAAGGGTTACCGGTTTCCATACCCATTAAACCTGTCAATGCAGCTGTAAGCCGGTTTTGTCGAGAACATTTTTTATTAACAACAAGCCTACGGTGTTTCGGGTTTTAGATGGACTTCTGTGTGTATCACAAGTTAGACTGCGCACTTCTCCCAACACAGAGTAAAACAACTATCAGGGTTTGAAATAACAAAACAATTTATTTACAAAATATAAGCATGGCAAGTGTGCCCCAAAGGGACATTGGCAACTGCAGTGACTGTATGTATCAACATGTGTGATTGTATGTCTTAAATGACAGACCATGAATGAGTTAAAACTCTACACAAAATGTACTGGTTATAAGATAACTGCAATACTTAATACTGTATACTCGTCAACGCAACTCAAGGTAGTTCCATGCAGGAGTTTCTCACTGTCTCAAAATGCCCAGCAGCTGTCTGGTCTAGAACAGTCTTCGACCTGATAGGAAGAGACGAAATGACAGCCTCCTTAGAGTCAGACAAATGACAGCGGAAAAGGACGAGTCCATTATCTCATGGCTCATAAAGTTATTCACGTTACCAATTATATGCCACATTTACGGAAACACAATTTATGGCTTACTTCAAACAAGAACAATTAAAGACATTAATTAAAATCTGTAAAATCAATTAAATTTTACTCACTAGTATTTCAGGAATTATGAAATTTCAGTGTAACTCTTTGATATTCTTTGTAAAGGTCTTGGTTTGTAAGTCCTTTTTCACTGCGCAGACTTAATTTTATTGACCGCCATGTTTGACATGGAGGAGGATGAAATTCAATAGTTTTGACTGTTTCGTTTTCGAGATCTGTACGCTTCTAATGGATATCACCAGCTTAAAATAGTAAAACAACAAATTACGTAATGTAGTATTTGGCAGGGATGCGTATATTGCGTTGATTTACTGGGAATTTATCGCCAAATTTGAGACATGGCCTGTTAAACCGGACATGTGTTTAGAGTTCAGGGGGACGTAACTCTTATCTGACATAGATACCCAAAATATTATCCAATCAGTAGCCTGCATTCCATTTTTTTTTTCGTTCACACAGGAAATGATATCAAACATTTTAACTGATTTAAACCGAAAGTTATGAATTTTTGAGTTCTGTATCAAATAAAGTTGTGGATTGTTGGATTTGCAGTGTGAAGCAAATTTGTCAATCGTGTGTACCGATTATTTTATTTCAACTTAATATTTGACCGGTTACTGTGCGCGGCTAGGTTACTGAGGTAGGCATGGTAAGCGGCTTTATTATATAATTAGTAGTGGGATATTGAGTTATACAGCTCTGATATAAGTGATATCACCACTTTTACCGATAACATTTATATCATCACTGCCAGTGTCGGAACTATTTTCATTGGAATTGGAAATATCTTCTCATGATTGAATTTCAATTTGTGAAAATTGCTAAAGTTTGTAATCAAGTCTCCTTTTGTATCTTATCAAACACTTCTCAGCATTATAAATTGGGTGTTAAACACTTTTACACAAACCAAACATTTTTTTCGCTTTGGCCTTTCTGTTTAATTGTAGAAAACAACGGTCTTACCAGCTGGGAGAGGTGACCATTGTAGTGGAGACGCCATTTTGTGATAGTTGCTTTACGAAGCCATTGCAACTCCGGTCCCTATTTTCCTTCGAAAAAATCGTTCACCGGTGCAATAAATGCCTTAAAATGAATGACCAACCTTTTCTCTTTTAATATCCATTTCCCTTTTGTCGAACTATAGGCTTGGGTTGTTGCATTGCATCGATATCGAAAGAGGGTTGGAGGGTATTAGCTAGGCTACTTAGGCCTGGGCTAGCAAGATTTGCTAAATGTCAAAACGTGTTGCAAGTCTACCCCACTTTATAGGGCCTAATGTAAAACAATGTGATACACCTGGAACATTGAAATTGATTATTTTCAAGAATATAGAAAATGTATAGAGAACCGACGCAATTCATTGCAACCGAAGCATGACAATGCGGGATGTGGTCTGAGTGCCGGCTGATTGTCATGCTCGCTCTGGACGAAAATGCCAGTGTGAAAGAAGTGACTCGATTGATTCTGGTAACGAGAAATTAAAGATCTAATTTATCCTAGCACATTTCAACATACTTAATCTAGTAAATCTTCATTTTAAAATAACAAGACTTCGCCACTTAAAAGTTTAATTAAAAACTGAAATATAGGAAATGTTCAACTTCACCGTCGATGACAGCGAACCTCGATGTTTGTTGTAGCACCAGCACCGTGTGTCCTACCGCGCAGGCAAACGCAGGATTTTCTCACGGAACAAGTATTTTATTCTACCTGTAACTTGTTTCATTAATTACATGTATGAATTGCAACGTGAAAATAAGAATTTTCGATGCAAATTTATATGTTTTTGTCGTGTTGAACCCCCAAACGACGCGCTATTTTATCCTACGCCGTACAAGCCTATGTGTGATGGGCCCAAATTTAGGTCATTTTCTAGGTCAAGTAGCGACCGCGAATCATTCAGTTTGTCGCAGAAAATACACGATAATCTCCCTAATAATTATATAAAAGAATATTTGATGTATTATCGTTAAATATCATTTATATTTCATCTCGTGGATTAAAAAATCTTGTATTTTTTAATCCACTCGATGAAATATAAAGGGTATTTGCCGATAAACAACAAATATCCTCTATATACCGTACCTTGAAGGATCTCGTTTGGCTGTCAAGACTATTTATAAGCGAATATTAGAATACTGTTCGAATAGCAGAACCGAATATTCGAATACGAAAATCAACTATTCGTTTCAGCACTAAATGTCATCTATAATTTATCAATACTATTTGAAGTTTGAGCCCATGTGTGCAAATTCTGTGATTTTATTTCACAGACCAATAGTCTATATAGTTTGGCATCAACATATATAGCCCAATTTCTAACACTCGGATACCATCACCTTATTTCAGAGCGAGGTTTCCCGCGAATGACTTTCCACGAGAACTCGTGAGCAGTGTGCAACAGCATTAGGCCGCTTCTTTCACAGCTAAATTTACACCCAAAACCGCTCAAGCTTCCACAAGCATGCTACAGTTTCTTCAGTTATTACATATTCAGTAAAAGTCAGAGTATACTTAGTGTAAAAGGAAAACATGGCAACAATTACCTGATAAGAAGAGACGAAATGACAGCCTCTTTAGAGTCAGGCAAATGACAGCGAAAAAGGACGAGTCCATTATTTCGCGCGGCTTGCCTTGGACAATGCGACTCAGAGGGGGTTTAGGCTGTGAGTTGTCTCTCGGTACAGAGAAAATAACAATTCTATTAAAAATAACTTTTTTACTAACAAATCATTGTCATAGTCCTAGAACATAGATAGGACAACTACAATTATCCAGGGATAATCCTAAATAACGAAAGTATTACACAAATCAGCGAGACAATTCTAATCTCCCCTGGTTCACAATTTAACATAGTAAAGCTACCCTTTGAGAAGGTGGGCCTTACACTGCAATGAAACATCAAACCATCAATTCTACTGACTAAGGCCAAGCTAGCTCCTACAGTATCCGTCGTCAACCTAATGAAATATCATGGGTTTAGTGTATTACAACAACTTATGATTGGGTATAAAGGTCTAAATGATACACCCCTTCTTAACACAATTAGAAACTTGTCTTTAAGGTTATTTTAGACAAGATTTTCCATGTGTCCGTGTGTTTTAACGTTCATAAGAAATTGTTAACATTATTTTTATGGTTTGGAAATGTTAAAACGTGAATTTTGAACGGAATTTAAATTGCTAACCTTGAAAAATTGGCTTTAATTTTAGGTTTCTTGGAGAGTTATTTAAATTAAAGATGTTAACCGAGAAAATTATGCATCATTGTGTAGTGAAACTATTAAAATCTCACGACGAAGAAAGTTTAGAATGTTTGTGTTGTCTTCTGACTACGATAGGAAAGGAGCTAGATACAGACGAGGCAAAGGTAAGTTGTCTTAAGGGCTCCTTATATTGCAAATGTGTACAATTATTTTGATTTACCTGTAACCATACCAGGCCATAGGATTTCATGTTAGAGGTTGATTCCGGTCGCTTTTTACTGTTCTAAAACTAAAGAAACGAAAATCTGTTACCCATCATGTAAACCAGTATGTGGTAAGATGTATATAAACGAAACTAGCAGCGATACCAGTTGGTTCCCAGTGTTTCAATATACGGAACCGATTCAATATTTCCGACTGACACTGAAATTATATGGCCTGCATACACATTCCTTAATACATTGGCTCAGAGTGGAAGAGTTGCCAGGTACTCAACATAAGTAGAGATTCTTCCAGACAAAGAGCCCAATTTCCTCCCCCGCTAAAACAGGCATTCGCTGCCATATAAGTAAAATATTCTTGAATGCTGCGTAAAACATTAACCAATCAGAGTGAGATAAGTGCTAACACCGACTGATTTTATCTTTGAATGCTGGTACAATTTATCATGTGATTTTATATTTTTTAGACTCAAATGAACGAATATTTCAAACAGTTGTCACTGATTGTGTCTGGGAAAAAGACCTCCTTCACAGTACGATTTATGATCCAAGATTTGTTGGAACTGCGTTTGGTGGGTCTACACTATATTTTGTTATTCCAGGCATTATATGGAAATATTCATTTTGGCCTTAACTCCTTGATTAGTTTATTGTTGACATCAACGTAAGCGAATCCATCGGGACTATGAGAAAAGATTAGGACATCTCAAAGAAGTAGTTTTTTTGTGTGAACGCGCGCTTTGGTCACTTACGGTGGTGTGTTTATCAAGTGCAACACACACCGACATTGGTGTTGAAACGTGTTCACAAACAACTTACTTCATGATGATGGCTTAATCTTTTTTTCATTACTATGGAACCCACGTCTAAAACATTTCTGTCATTAGGCTTGTGGTCCACCTAGTTAGGAAATCGGAACCAGGTAATGAAAGTAATTCTCAAGGGTTTCGTCGCAAAATTTGGTTGAATTGGTCTATGTGTTTAAACTTGGTTCATCCCGTCCAAACATTTTTTTTGCATAAATTTGCTCTGTCAAGGAACATATGCATTAAAATCTTCGTCTACTTGCAAAATTTAAAACAGTGGGTGTCTTTCATCAAACAGTGAATGTCTTTTATCAAAAAATGTTCTCTAGCATTTCTTAGCAATGTTGGACAGATAACAATGAAAGGTCTTAGCATAGAATAAATAGACTGAGAACATATTGTCATTCTAAAAATAATAGGATATTTGAAGTGGTCCAACATTGCACTGATGGGCCTCAGTGGGTAAGAGTGATCGTCCCACAGACCTTCCATTAATGCAGCACGGGTTCGAATCGCACTCGATCCAAATAAAATTTCTTGAGTGGATTTTCCACTCTGTCGCTGTATGTGGACGAGTTGCCAGGTACTCGCCGAAGGTCAGGGGTTACCTACGGGCAATGAGCACGGTTCCCATCAAGCATTGGATGTCTTTTATAAAAAAAAATGCTCTAGCATTTCTTAACAAGTTGGACAGATAACAATGAAAGGTTTTAGCATAGAACAAATAGACTGAGAGCATAATGTCACTCCAAAAAATTAAAGGATATTTGAAGTGGTCCAACATTTTAGTGACTGTTTTGTTAAGCTCATTGTAGCCACACACATGACTGCAAACCTATACTTTCTGTATTTTTCCCCATGCACAATTTTATCCTAGCTATGACGCGGTTAACCAATTAAGCCTATTGTAATCATTTGTCTTTACAGAGTCGGTGGGTTCCTCGGCGAGATGAAAACAATCCAAAGACAATAGACCAAATTCACAAGGAAGCGAGAGAAGCGGAGGCAAAGGCTGCATATTTACAGGCGGCATCCAACCAGCCCATGCCACGTGGCGGTCGTGGAGGAAGGGACAGGGATAGAGGTCAGACTGCATTATTATCAGGGGTGTGAGACCTCCGCGGAAACGCGGAAAATCACGATTTTATAAATGGTTGTCCATGCCGTTTTTCATAAATCCGCGTTTTCCGCCGTAAACAGTAAACTGACAATTTTGTTTATGCATTGACTAACAGGACGTTTAAAAATCTCCCGTAGAGTGCGCGAAATCTCCCGTAGAGTGCGCGCCTGGATGACTGGCGAATGTTTGTTGGAAGGCTTTGCCGTAACAACTTACTGTATCCTTGTGTATGTTACCTTATTACTACTATATAGATACGCTCACCTAGGCTGTCTGTGGAGTGATTCTATAATTTATAAATATGATACTGTCCGACATGACCTGACTGAAATTTGTGAAGACGGCACATCTAAATGACAGATTAAAAAGCAAGATTTTCTTGCTCAGAAAACGGACATAATAATTTTAATTTTGCGCTCAAAAATGTTTGGCCTTTGGTCTTGATAGGATAAGCTGAGAATACTTCAGTTAACATTTTTTGTTTTAATCAAGAAGCTTAGGTTCGTATTTTGAAAACCTTGTTTACGGCCGTAGCCTTTGCCATATTCGATGTGGAAGACCATGTGATTCACTGATTGTAATTTGTGAGCGCAGCGAATCATAAAATTCCAAGACCAACCCGTGTTTTCGTTTTAGTTGTAAGTGTGTTGTTTCGTCCAAAATTAGGCGTGTTTTTCTTCAATATACTGTCATAATATTGAATTTAGCCTTGAATAAGCGGCCGTTACCATTTTTCGTAAGTGATGATACGTGACAATAATAGGAAACCCAAATGTATCCATACACCCGCAATAATACGTCTTCGCTGGTAAACCGTAAAGCACATTTCGGCTGTTGCGGAAAAGATGGTAGGCCATGATAAAAGTTAAAACGAATGGAAAAGTAAAAAAAAAGAAAACAAAGAATTTAGTTTGCCACCTAATATTCTTGACAAAAGTTTCCTCTTTTTTTTCGGGCCTGCTCTCACACCCCTGCATATTCAACACTCATTTTTAAACTATCCGAATTTAGATATTAACTCGTTAACAATGATTAATTGAACAATTGTAATTATCAGTGTGTGCTTAAAGATTCGTTCTCACTGCGCGATTTGTCTTACCGATTCAAATAAGTGCATTTGATCCTGGCACCCCAACAAGTCTGGGAGGGTGATTACAGTTATTACAGCCAGCATAATGGTTTCGAATGTAGAAAATTAAACATCGCGATTAAGCTTTATATACTATGAATAAAGAACAGACTTTTAGAAATGCTCTCACTAACCAATAGGGAAAATTGTGTAGGTTAAAATATACATGAGTCAAACAGAAAAACATATAGAAACATAGAGGTCACACAGAGGAATAATTATTCCAGATTTAGAAAGTAAGGAAATGAAACATCTGAGATGACAACTGTCAGTGTCCATTCGCTTCTCGGATAGAAAATGACCTGTGAAATGTTCTAAAAGTATGAAACCTTACTACCACTAACAGACGCCCGGTGGGCGTTAAGCGGGCGCCGGGCGTTAAGCGGGCGCCGGGCGTTAAGCGGCCGTGCCCGGACTTTCATTCAAGACAAAAGGCAGTATGTAAATGACCAAAGACATGACTAACTTGACATTCTATTTATAGCTCAACATCTTTATTGAGTTAGGTTATGTAAAGTCAAAACTATATTAACAAATTTAAAACATATATATAAAAATTGTATGTTAAGGTTAGATTTAGTGACTTTCCTCATTTTCGTGAGTGTCAGAATATGTGGTTGGTAAAAGATCGTTAAATAAGGGTTTCCTCATTTTTATAGCCTTATACAGGGCCTCTGTCAGTGATAAGTCAAAATTGTCTTTAAGTGAATGTTTCGTGGCCATAATTTTTGTATGTATTGGATCTTTTTTCATAGACTCTCTTCGTTGTATAAAGACATCAGAGTATTTCTTATTTTTGGCCTCAAAGTTTCGTAGTCACCATTTTCTTCATCGATAGTCAGTTGTTTCAGTGATGTGCTGTTCGATTGCCTTTGTTACAAGATTATCCCACATCGTTGAGGATGCCTTTCCGTTTTCCTGCGACTCCTCCTCAGCCGAGGAAAAGTTTTCACCTTCCTGTGATTCTTCCTCCGCCGACGACAGAGTGTTTTCATCTAGGGTCTCTTGACTTACACACCTATCGGCAGAATCATGGTTTTCTGACTCTGTGATTTTCGCTACATTGTCGTTGAGGTGATGGTTGCCATATTCTGACTTTGAAGTGATGTTGTATGATGGTTTTACCCCCCAAAAAACAACAACAATCTCCCTGGATGTTGAACTTTGTGGCGAGGCTGATTTAGAACGTTCTTCCACTTTCAGTTTCACACGGTCATCCACATATATATAGTTGGATGGTGTCGGCGTCAATGTGTCGTCAAGTTGGTGTTTCCGCCCGATCATTTAATTCCTTGCGAATATTGATCGCATATGGCAATTTTTTCAGTATTTCACCGTCCAAAGATTTTGTTTCAGACTAAAATGGTGCCGCACGCTCGATTTGGATTTCTTTTTCCGAACAGTTATCGTGGACGCTGTCTGTAACGCCATTTTGTCACTTCAGCTGACAGCTTCGACCTGTCAGGTCAAAGTTTATCTAGATCACGTGAACATTTTTTTCCCAAATTTTCGTCGTTTTTCCAAATATTTACGTATATTAACATCAAATCAATGACAAGGCCGCATGAAATTTATTTAAAACTTCCTTGGGCAAATTAACAGCTAAGCATATTATACATTTGTATTAATTCCTAATGCCTACGGGCCATTGACGGAAAGTCCCTAGGTAAACCGGTACGCTGAAACCGTATCGTGATATATTGTATCGGTCATCCCGTATCACAATATACCGGTAAACCAGTTATGTCGTACACGCTCTAGTTGAGATACGTACCTATGAAAGTTATTAAAAAAAGACATCTACCCGTTTTGTGAAACAGGCTCCTGGGACCTGTTTCACCAAGCGATGTAGTGTAAGTTTTTACGTAACTTCCATAGCAACTCATACTGTAGAGATACGTTCCTATGAAAGTTATGCAAAACATAGGCCTACATCTGTGCCGTCTTGTGAAACAGGCTCGAGGTCCACTAAACATGACAATTCTTCCATATGACACATAATCCTGTATCCTAAACATAAATCACAACTTTCCTCGTTGTATTTCATTTAACAAATGATATTATGTTTGCCAGGTGGTCGCCCTCAAGGTATGGCTAATGTTGGAGAAGAGGGCTTGGATACTGTGGCTGTCAAAGCTCCCAGGACAACTATCGACCACAACAGACTTAGACTTTTCAAGCAGGTTAGCGAAGAGAAGAGTTGTCAACTTGGCTAATTTTATATCTTTACATTGAGTCACCCATATTGGATTTTTAATTGTGTTTTCACCAATTCCCCCAATGTGGAATGGCTAGGGGTATTAGAGTGCGCTTTCCAGAGACAGGTGGTTTTTGAGTCTGGCAACTGCACCATATCGGTAAATACTCAAGTGACTTTAAACGTCTATCAACAAATGAAGAATTTGGCAATGTAAATTGTACTGAATTTTTTAAAACAATCCGGGATGGTTGTCACAACCAATAAAAGGACCCCTTTCTGCAAAGTTTACCAAGACCTTCACAGAAATGCAAAAACTGTGGAAACTTTTCTTTGAAAGAACATTCTTAAAAATAATTGAACTAGGTAGAATCGCTATCACTCAACATAGTTTAGATTGAAATAACAACAAATAACCTAGTTGTGGGCAATAACTATTATAATCATTGTTCCATTTCATGTAGAAATATATGTAATTTTTCCCAACATAGACACCCAGCGTTACCCTGGCTCTGTCTTTGTGGCATACGGGAGCTGAATACCCTTTTGGGGGTTTGAGGTATATTCCCCTTCCACAGTGTTTAAGAGTAACTTGTTTCCCTGTTAACACGGGTGAGGACTGATTTCTGCATATTCCGTCAACTTCCCAGAGTACTTAGGGGCAAGGACAGGGGAGATAAGCCATGCAGAAAACATTTATCCACTTCTGACAAAGTTCTTTCTTTTGATAAATAGATCCAACTAGTTGAAATGATCAAAAACAATGTCATTAAAATTCAATTGATGAAAATACTCAAATGTTTACATAGGCTCATATATTCTTTGAATTCAGCAGAATGTTGATAAAAACATTCACATTGGACAAAGCCGTAACTTCTCCGCTTGGGGGCGTGGCAGTAGTGCTGGCGGAACTAAAGAAGGGGAAAGACCCTCAACGCCTGGCAATAGGTTAGTGTTACATTTTATTGTTTGGTGAAAGGCAAACAGAATTTCATGAAAAATATTCTTTTTAAGTCTTTGAATAATTTAATCCTTCTGCACTGGACCGTACCTTAACCGAATATAAAAGAAATACTCCTGAGGGTAGCCGAAAACATTAATCAATGTTTATCAGGTTGGGGAAATGTGCCGATCGGGAGTCCACTCCTGAACGGGAGTAAGACTCCCGAACGAGCTATAGACCGCACTCCTGATCAGGAGTTGGGTGGGTGAAAAACGGTTTTGTGCCCTATCTCGCGATAATGATTCTAATGATGTACGCAGTCGGGTTTTCCTTTGGCCAATGAGCGCGCTTTCTTCCCCCACTTAACCTGTCAATGCCGCCATGTAAGTGAAATAATCTTGAGTGCGCCGTAAAACATCAATCAGTCAATATATTGGATGATATAACATCGTTCGAGTTTATCAATGTGCATGTTTGCCCTGGTCTTACAATATTTACCGTATTGTAAAATCTCTGGTACCTTTTCTTTATATAGGTTTTCTGCCCTATCTCGTGATAATGATTCTAATGACCCACGCAGTTGGGGACGAAGGCGTGGTATTAGTCCTGCTCGCTCAGATCCACGATCGAGGAATTCCTCCAGCCGTGATCCCCCTCGCTCTAAACAAGGCCACAGATCTTCCATGGAAATGGAGAGGCAGAATGCTTGGGCCAATGCCAAGTAAGTTACCCGAGAAAATAATTTATCGTGCCCCTTTATCTTTAAACATTTTTGGGAGTTGCCAACTGCAAAGAGAGTTACCAAGATTCCAGTTTAATGTGTTGCTTTCTCTTGGACGGCTCAGTTGATAGCCAAAATCTCTCACTGTTGGACAGTTCTTGATGATTCTATTTGGCGGTTCGAATATCACCTGCCCAAATTTAGATTTTTTTCTGGGAATTGAGCCCAGTTTGTTTCGTCCTGCAACCTGGAAATGCCGTAATGTAAGTGAAATAATCTTAGGTTCTCTGGAAGACATCAATCAAATTGCTCAGCAAAAACCAATTTACATGAGCTTACTAGGACTAATACCACTAAACTTAAACATAGGACACATAAAACATGTCTAGTTAGCTTTAGAATGTAGAAATGGGGTGAAAAACAAACGAAGAATCGAAGCCTGATTACAGCAACAACGATCAGTGTCGGTCAACTTTCGTGTTAGATTACCCTCATTTCAGGCTTTTTTATCTGTGGTTTACACTCAAACAATTATCGGCAGGCTTTTCCAGTCGCTGTTAACCGATCCTCAGTCTGTATTTTTCAGATAAATAGGCCTACGTAAAATTACACTGTGCCGTTAGTTCAATCACTCGACTGAAACATAAAATCGCCCCTGCGAGCAGTTTGATTTGTTTACGTTACGGGCACCTAACAATTCAAATTAAAAATACAAATTGACGTCCAAACTTTTAAGTTTTGGTAAAAATAGAAAGTTCCTAACTTATATTGTCTGGGAAAAATACAGAAAACGGTCTTTCTTTTTGATGTAAACAATATTCCTGATTTTCGCGGCAAGTGTGCCTTTAAAGGCAAGTGGACGGTTTTCTGTATTTTTACCAGATAGGAGAAGTTAGGAACTTTCTATTTTTACCAGAAAATGAACGTTATGGCATCATTGTATATTTTTAATTTTAAATTAAAAAAACTGATTTTTCAAGTACCCGCAATGTCAACAAACTTCGAACCTGAGCATGCCCATATAAGTGCCCTAATGTTTTGAGTCGTGTGGGCGATCTAACGACACAGCGTAACTTTACGAACTTTATGTAAGAAATACAGATTAACGATCGAGTAAGAGGGACTATAAAAGCCTGCCGAGTGCAAACCACAGACAAAAACGCCCGAATGAGGGTAATCCGACGATTGAGTTAACCTACACTGATCGGTGTTGTTGTTGTAATCGAGCTTTGATTCTTCGTTGGTTTTTCACTCTCATTTATACATTCTAAACCTTATTGGACATGCCTTATGTGTGCTTTGATTAATTTTAGTGGTTTAAGCTGTTGTGAGCTCGTGTAAATTGATTTTCTTGACAAATGTCTAACAGGCTACGGCGGCAAGTGGGCCTTTAATGAAATAGACACCTGAACTCCTTTACTGAGACCGGTTGCACAAAGTTGTATTAAGCTGAAGTCAGATTGAAATATGTCTTGTCACAAAGAAATTTAATGATGATGTTTCCTAGATAAGTCAGACTAGCTAAATACACCTGTGTGCAAACCAGCCCCTGAAGAGTGGACTATGATGACTAATGTTATCCCTGTCTGAAATAAATGAAGACAGTTAATTCCTCGTCCTGAGTCCACTCTATTCTCTCTTATTTAAAACGTTTAGAAATGTAAAACTTTTATAAAATGCTTCCTCAAAAACAAAAGCTTGAAGGGATCTGTGCCATAATGATTCCAATCTTTCCAGCTACCTGAGTAAAGGCCAGGGTCCACTTTTACGAAGCCCCCTATACATGTAGCTAAGGACACCTTAATTTTCCCCTTAGGAAGAACTTAAGACGTCCATGCCATTTTACGAAACCCCCTTAGCTTAAGGTCACCTTAACTTTAAGATAATTTTTAAGGGTGCCTCAAAGGCACACTTAACATCTCCTTAAGTCATTATTAAGCTTATAAACATAAGCAGAATTGTTATTTTGGGATGAAACAGCGAGAAGATTTGAAACCATATAAAGAATCTCTTCTGATTTGATACGACAGTCAAAATTCAATGCCGTTGCATTTTACTATTTGACGATATTTGCGCTCACGAGTTACTGCCCTTTGTAGAGTTCTTGTACAATGTACTAAAATCCCAACAGGGTTTATCGGAAAGTTTGTCGCTGTCCTATCATTCAAATAGTGTTTGTTGAGAAAATAACTAAAAGAAAAGTTTGTTTCAAGTCGTATATATGATGGCCGAGAAGGGACATCGCGTTATAGATACTCAACCAGGCTAAATCGAAATCTAAGACGCGATGAAAAAGATAGCAAGATTTATTTGCGTGTTATACTTTATGAAATTGGCTCATTTCCTATGTAAAACACGATGAAAAATACTTTTCATCGCGTTTTACTTACTAAACCGCCTACATTTTGATCTCAGAAACACTATGGAAATGCGATGGTAAAGCGATGGTAAATACTTACCATCGCTTTACCATCGCATTTCCATAGTATTTCTGAGTCCAATAAAGTCTAATTTTACTTGCACTATGCGACAAAAAAGACTTTTTATGGGATTACCGTTGCATTTTATTTTACAAATTCTCTTTTTAGGATAAGCCACAAACACGATGGAAACGCGATGATAAAGCGATGGTAAATATTAACCATCGCTTTACCATAGCGTTTCTGAGATCAAAATATAGGCGGCTTAGTAAGCAAAACGCAACGAAAAGTATTTTTCATCGTGTTATACATAGCAAGTGAGCCATTTCATAATGTATAACACGAAAATAAAGCTTGCTGTATTTTTCATCGCGTCTTAGATTTTGATATAGCCTGGATGATTATGTATAACGCGATGTCCCTTCTCGGCCTGATAAGATTAAAATAATAAAAGTGTAACTCGATTCCAAATGGAAATTCCAAAGTAAAACGCGATGGTAAAGCGATGGAAAATCCTTTCTCGCCTTTAAAAAAGAAGAGCAAATTCCAAAGTAAAACGCGATGGTAAAGCGATGGAAAATCCTTTCTCGCCTCCAAAAAAGAAGAGCTCTTGGCTTTGCCGGCAGCAAATGACGTATGATAAGTTAGACAGGAGTTCGTGGTTAGCAGTTCGTTATTCGAGAGGGAGTAGTCATTTTTCTTACTGATATACCAATTGGCTTATTAATGCAGATAAAAAGGTTTAATTCACTACACATACTTACAAGGGCGTATACTATATACAGTAGTATTTTTACTTAATAGATTACCCGCCAGGGGGCGCTTTTTTAAAAATAACTGTCTGAATAACTGTCTGGTCTGTTATTCGCTTATTATTCAAGATAGAAAGTCCAAATTTGCTACACATACAAACGATGACGTATACTATGCCGTAGTGGCTTTAGCTTATGGATTACCCACCAGGGGGCGCTTTTTTGAATAACTGTCTGAATAACTGTCTGGTCTGTTATTCGCTTATTATTCAAGATAGAAAGTCCAAATTTGCTACACATACAAACGATGACGTATACTATGCCGTAGTGGCTTTAGCTTATGGATTACCCACCAGGGGGCGCTTTTTTGAATAACTGTCTGAATAACTGTCTGGTCCGTTATTCGCTTATTATTCAAGATAGAAAGTCTGAATGCTTAGGCCGAGAGTTTTTACCCAGTATTAACTTTTTGAAATTATGAAATAGGTACAAATCAAAGCTATGTTCGACTGTTCTCGATGTGAAGGGCTGGGCACAAGACAAATACATTTTTTTAATATAACTTTAATTCAGATAGAAGTGCACAGCTAGTCTTTTTACTTTCTGGTAAATCTGTGAAATTTCATAAACAATTTTTAACCACTCAAAAACGTTGAAAAAAGTTTACATTGCCATGGTAACCATTTCGTAATCCCCGAGTTAAGGCAAACAAAAAACCCTAAATCTAACATTACTATGGTGACCATTTAGCAACATTGTTAAGACGTTATATTGGTTGCCATAACAAAACCACTTCAAAAATCCTCAGTAAACTTCTGACAGTAACTAGTAATTGTATTTCAAAGTCTGGCATAATATTTTTCTACATGCATTTTTTTGTCCTTCCAGTTCCTGTGATTATGAATGCATTAAACTGAAAATCTCATTTGGCCAACAAAAAAATGACAGGTTATGGCGTATCAAATTTCTGAGAGCCTTAGAGGTGCCATCTCTTTTTTTGTTCAATTTTCTACCCAATATACCACTTGTGTAATTACAAAGAATAATTAATAAACAAACGCTTCACGTTTAGTACATGTGGTCATCGGCCTGCTTTTGCTTTTGCAAGTCCCAAATCTAACATTGCAATGGTGATCATTTTGCAACGCTGTTAAAATGTTATATCGGTTATCAATTACAAAACCACTTCAAATATCAACCATCAGATCAATATATTAACTTTTATACTTTGAAATCAACGACAAAACCATAAATCAACAATATCAACCATTTGCATGGGATCTGATATAAAACCATATCGTGTGGACAACAAATCGCCCTCTCCTGTTTTATCACGAATAACTAAAAAGCTAAGCATTAAATACTTTAATGAATGTTGGTACACATCACAAGCAGCCGATGTTTTCCAAGTATGGAGATTTTCCTCTAGTTATAATCATAAACGCAGGAACATCGAGAAAACGTCCTAAAAAAAGCCAGACTTTGACGCACTCTCGCTTCTCTAATCTTGTCCTTCAATTAATATCTCGGAATTCCACATAAACTTATTCTGACAATGATAATTTATCCTTGGAAAATTTCACAAAACGTAAACTAACGACAGTCTACAGCTTACCTGTCTTTCTTCTCGTAATTCCTGTGTTTATGCATGCATTAGGCTGAAAATCTCTTCATTTGGCAAAACCCGGACAGGTTATGGCGTATCATGCCTGTATTTGATATTATTTTTTTTACCAAATACCACCCGCGTAATTAAAATAGTAATTAAAAAATAAACGTTGTACGTTTAGTACATGCGATCAACAGCCCAGGTTTTGCATTTGGTGAGATTATCAGCTAACAAATGTATACAAACACGGACACATCGCAGAAATATAAATCTGATGAAGGAACACAGATCTAGAATGTTTTATTACAGCCTCAATGGAGTACGTGGTCAATACAACTAAAGCTAGTACTATGTAGTATACGTCATCGCTAGTATGTGTAGCAAATTTGGACTTTCTATCTTGAATAATAAGCGAATAACAGACCAGACAGTTATTCAGACAGTTATTAAAAAAACGCCCCCTGGTGGGTACTTTATAAACTAAGGCTACTGCTATATAGTATACGTCATCACTAGTATGTGTAGCAAATTTGGTGGGTAATCTATGAAGTAAAGATACTACTTTATATAGTATACGCCCTTGTAAGTATGTGTAGTGAATTAAACCTTTTTATCTGCATTAATAAGCCAATCGGTATATCAGAGAGAAAAATGACTGCTCCCTCTCGAATAACGAACTGCTATTTGTCTTGTGCCCAGCCCTTCACATCGAGCACAGTCGAACATAGCTTTGCTTTGCACCTATTTCATAATTTCAAAAAGTTAATACTGGGTAAAAACTATCGGCCTAAGCATTCGGACTTTCTATCTTGAATAATAAGCGAATAACAGATCAGACAGTTATTCAAAAAAGCGCCCCCTGGTGGGTAATCCAGAAACTAAATCTACTACGGCACAGCTAGTATACGTCATCGCTAGTGTAGCATACGTCATCGCTAGTGTAGCATATGTGTAGCATATTAGGACTTTCTATCTTGAATAATAAGCGAAAAACAGACCAGACAGTAATTATTCAGACAGTTATTTAAAAAAGCGCCCCCTGTAGGGTACACCATAAACTAAAGCCACTACGGCACAGTATACGTCATCGTTAGTATGTGTAGCAAATTTGGACTTTCTATCTTGAATAATAAGCGAATAACAGACCAGACAGTTATTCAACACAGTTATTAAAAAAAGCGCACCCTGGCGGGTAATCTATTAAGGAAAGATACTACTGTATATAGTATACGCCCTTGTTAATATGTGTAGTGAATTAAACCTTGTTATCTGCATTAATAAGCCAATCGGTATATCAGAGAGAAAAATGACTGCTCCCTATGCGTCAGAAAATGAAAGTTCGTTAGCTGTGCGCTCTTTTGTGGGGGAGGAGCGAAATGATTTTCCATCGCTTTACCATCGCGTTTTACTTTGGAATTTCCATAGCGTCTTACTTTACTATTACCGTTGCGTAATGCTTCGGAATTTGTACCACGAAATACTTTGCAATTTCCACCTTTACGCTTTTATTATTTTAATCTTATCAGGCCTAGAAGGGACATCGCGTTATACATACTCAACCAGGCTAAATCAAAATCTATAACGCGATGAAAAATACAGCAAGATTTATTTTCGTGTTATACTTTATGAAATGGCTCACTTGCTAAGTAAAACACGATGAAAAATACATATTATTGCGTTTTACTTATTAAACCGGCTATATTTGGATCTCAGAAACACTATGGAAATGCGATGGTAAAGCGATGGTAAATATTTATCATCGCGTTTTTATCGTGTTTCTCAGTTGAATAAAGCTTGGTTCTATACGTATTTTGCGATAGAAATTAGGATCGAAAGGATTATCACTGCAACTTACTTTATGGACTGGGTTTTGAAAGAAAATCACAAACACGATGGAAACGCGATGGTAAAGCGATGGTAAATATTAACCATCGCTTTACCATCGCATTTTTATCGTGTTTGTGAGTAAGATTAAAGGAAGATTTAAAAGTAAAACGCGATGTCCCTTCTCGGCCATCATACGTATAATCTAAAAAAGCCTTGTGGTCTGCTAGGAAACATCGATATCTAAGGAGTTTCCCTCCTCCATTTGAGGAGAGTTCTCCCTTAAGTTATCGCTAAGGTGAAAATCTTAATGTGAGCAGTGGTTATAATTTACGTTTTAGGCGACCAGAGTTACGCCCCTTTAGTTGTATGTTGCTTAAGGGAAACGAGAGCGAGCCTCTTCCTCGTGACTTCCTTTTTGGCTACTGGCGGGACGCTTGTCATGTTCAGCAATTGTATTCACCGCCTTACATTTTCTTCAACATGCCATCAACCTTAAATTGGAGATCGATGAGATCTACGATTAACCATTTTATCGATGGATGACAACCCCCAGAGGATTATTGACCTGTGTGCCATGCCATGTAAGATGTTGGGACCTAGCCCTACGTGTAATGAACCGGTTCTCCTGTCAGCTTTGCCTTTTCTTTTAGTCTTCTGCTTACATGGCATTCTGACAGTTGCCTTGTAAATCGAAACAACAACAACAACAACTTCTCCATGTGTAAATTATGAGTTACCATGCTAAATACATGTATCAAGAGAGAATCATGACTTCATTGACTTTATTCTGAACTAACTTTCGTTCGTAATGGGACAGCAAGGGTAACAATTTTGGCGTCGTGGACAGGATGGAGAAAGTTTCGAGTCTTCAAAAGCAACAAAGGGTAAAGTTTTCATGGGAACCCCAAAAAATGGTTTCTCGGTGAAATATTTCGTCGTCGTTTTTATTTGTTGTTATTTTGACAAATTTAGCGGCAAGAGACAATTCGAGCTCGAAATGATTAATGTTACAACAAATGTCAAATTTTTTATGCTGGCTCCAGAAATATCAAAATGTCTCTGTTTTAAAAAATGTTCCTATGAGGTTGGAAATTCAGTTTATGAAAACAGAGGATTCACCGCCTAAATTAGCTCTAGAGTAAAAATAATTGTTTTTTTACTCCGATCTTGTGATGTTGGCTAGAAGAATTTTTTTCGCTTTCTGTCGTTGATACAATGACCTTAGATAATTTGCGGGCTTTTGAGTAATATTTTTTTCTTCTGTGTAAAAATACTCAAATACTGTACATTTTAAGTGATAAAAGGAAAAAAAAGCAAAAAAAGTATTTCGACGAGGAAAAATGCTTTCAGTAGGGATAACGAGATCACTTAAACTTTGTTTAAAGTGAGCGGTAGTGATTTACAGTTCAATTCTCAATTTGAACTATGATTGTTGATTTCAAGGAATCAGTCATTGTGCTTTTTCAGCAACTGGGAATTTGTTTGTGGTTAAACTGCTTGAAGGTTGTCTTAAGACATTTTTCCTTTTTTTTCGCATCAGCAAGTTGAACAATGCGAGAAACCCATTTTTAATTTTTTTTATGAGAAACTGTATTTTAACTAAACAGCATCAGTAGATGGTGTTTTTTTTGTTCTGCCACAGACCTCTGAGGAGTAATTGTTTCTGTCAACATATGCGAATTGGGAAAAATTTCAATGCGCATGTTTTTTTGTGTGTGCAGTTCGAAATGTCGATATCGGGTTTTTACGCAAAAGATGAAAGTGGGACATATGATATGGAAAAAGTTGTTCATATACCTAAGGATAGGAAATTTTAAAGTCTTTGCGATCGGCCAGTCCAAGACTCAGATCCTAAAGTTTAGCACTAGATAGAGGATATGAGATCATATCTGAAGACACGTTCTTTCTTTGTGGAGGAACAAGTGGCTGTTATACTCAGTGATTTGGAAGGACAAGCAAGAGAGGAAATCCGTTACAGGGATGCAAGTGATGTTGATGATGCGGAGAAAATTTTGGACATTTTGTGGGAATATTTTGGAAACACACATCCAGTTTCTACTTTGCAGAGTAAATATTTCGACCGACGACAAAAACCGGATGAAACACTTCGTAAATATTCGTATTCTTTGATGGAACTTTTAGATCTTGTTATCAGAGCAGATAATCGTTGTGTGTCACACAGACAATACATTGAATGGTCAATTTGGTAGTAATGTCCGAGATCCCAGTTTGAAGAAACATTTGAAAAGAATTATGAGGCAGAATCGAGACATTACGTTTCTCGATTTACGAGATGAAACTATAAAGTGGTCAGAAGAAGAGGAACAATATCACCCCATGTCTAAGACGAAGGAGCGCGCTGGTGTTAATGAGGCGGTTGCAGATGTTCCGAAAGGAAATCCAGATAAGTTTGATAAACTTATGATAATGTTGGAGGAAAAACGACAAGAAATGAGAGACCTTCGAGAAAGTGTTAGGAAACTCGAAAGGCAACAGCCAGAGAGCAGAAGAACTAATCAAGCTGGAAATAGCCGAGTATGCTACAACTGTGGAAAACCAGGCCATTTTGCAAGGAATTGCAGAAAACCTGACCAGAAAGGGAAGAGTTTTTTTTAAAGCCAACATAAACAACGTGAGTCACACTGAGCTGCTATCTTCGAAGGATCACAAGGAAATTGAACGTCGGACGGTTGGGAAATGTCCTGTGATATCTGTCAAAATTGGTGGAGTTGCCACCCCCTGCTTGATCGACACCGGCTCCCAGCTGTCAACTTTGTTTACAATTTTTTTCAAAAAACATTTTAATTCTGCAGAAATTAGACAAACTTCTGATTGGTTATCGCTTAGAGCAGCAAATGGTCTTGAGTTGCCATATATTGGTTATGTGGAGATGGATGTTGTCATTAATGGAGAATGTATACCAAAGCGTGGTATTTTGGTGACTAAGGACACAGATATTAATGCTGAGGTTCCTGGTTTGGTAGGGGTGAATGTTATTGGTAACTGCACTGGAGATGCGTGGAGTCAGAACATGAGTGTCGAAAAGGAAGTTCTTGGGTTTGCAAGAGTTGCTGGGTGTAAGCCTGTGGTTGTTCGTGCTAAGCCCACGAGAGTCGTGGCAGTGACTGGAAACAGAGACTTCATTGGGAATCCTGTAGTGATAGAACCTTTACGTAATAACTCACCTCATATCCCAGGTAATGTGCTGTTGACAAATACAATTACCAACACCCCATCGATTGGTCCTTATGAAGTTAAGATGGTAAATCTTGGACAAGAGGATGTTTACCTTCAACCAAGAGCTAAGATTGGCACTATTTTCCGGAAAGACACCGTTATCTCTGATCAAAATGTTGAGTTTTCTCGTCTCAGTGATAGAGAGGAACTAGTCCATGCATCAACAACTGCCCTTCATAACAGTAAGCTATTGTCAGAGCCAGATGTATTATCAAATGTTGATATTAATGTGGAGGGAATGATTTTTAAATATAGGGAATCAGTCGATGAATTCTTCAACAAGTATAGAGATCTATTTGCTCAGTCAGATGATGATTTAGGATATACATCAGTAATCAAGCACACGATCTCAACACTAGATGATGTCCCTGTAGTCCAAAATTACCGAAGAATTCCACCATCAGAATTGTCCTAAGCAAAGGAACACATCAAGAAGCTATTGGCATCAAAAGTTATACGTCCAAGTACTAGTCCATACTCATCACCTGTTGTACTAGTTCGTAAGAGGAATGGTTCTCTAAGGTTGTGCGTCGACTATCGTCGTCTAAACCAGAAGACATGGAGAGATGCATTTCCAATGCCTGACATTGAACAGTCTTTTACGACGCTCTCTGGTTCTCGTTGGTTTTCAACTCTTGATTTAGCTTGTGGCTATAATCAGGTAGCGATGCCAGAAGACGACATCCATAAGACTGCTTTTGTGACTCCAATGGGTCTTTATGAGTATACACGGATGCCGGTCGGGTTGTCAAACGCCCTGGCGACGTTTCAACGATTGATGCAGTTTTGCTTGGATGATCAACTAGCAGAGACTGTGATTGTTTATTTGGACGATATCATTGTCTTTTCTAAAACAATACAGGAACATTTGAAAAACTTAGAGGATGTACTTGACAGACTCAAAAGTTACGCACTGAAACTTAATCCTAGTAAATGTCATTTTTTCAGTCAACGGTCAACTTTTTAGGGCATGTCATTTCAGCCGATGGAGTCGCAACGGATCCAGGAAAAGTACGTGCAGTTGCCCGAATGGCCAGTTCCTAGGAAGACTAAAGACTTAAGATCATTTCTTGGACTAGCCGGATATTATCGGCGTTTTATATCAGGATTTGCAAAGATAGCGGCACATCTTCACGCTGCAGTATCAAATGGATTGAAAGACAAATTCGTCTGGGACGAACAATGTCAACATTCGTTTCAAACACTTAAGGATAAGCTCACCAGTTCACCAATCCTTGGATTTGCAGATTTCCAGAAACCTTTCTTGGTAGAGACAGATGCCAGTCTGGGAGGTTTAAGAGCGGGTTTGTCGCAGTCGCAAGATGGGAAGCCTCGTGTTATTGCCTACGCGAGTAGAGGACTGCGTCTATCCGAGAGAAACAGTAACAACTATAGTTCAATGAAACTTGAATTATTGGCACTCAAATGGGCCATCTGCGATAAATTCAAAGACTATTTGATGGGTCAAACATTTACGGTGGTAACAGACAACAATCCCCTGTGCTACTTAACCATTGGGAAATTGGGTGCGGGTAGAACAACATTGGGCAGCACAGCTAGCATTATTCAATTTTGACATCAAATTCAGATCAGGTCGTATGAACAGAAATGCGGACAGTCTTTCTCGTTGTCCAGATCTTTAGGACGAACCAGAAGATCCAGACGAGGTCACAGGATTATTATTTCAGATATCTCGGGCTACAGCTGTGCCAGTTGACCTTAATTATCAGTTAAAAGATGTTCAACCCTTACCAGAGAAGTGTGTTGCAAATACCAACGCTATTGCTGCCATGCCATCCCTTTCAAGAACTGAAATTGCATTTCGGCAGAAACGAGATAAAATTATCTTCAGAATGATTGAATTCTTGAAACTTGACCAGAAACCTACCTTCGAAGAGAGGAAAGCTGAATCTACGGATTTTGGATTGTTGTTAAGACAGTGAGAGAAACTTAGCTTTGATAAGGATGATGTCCTCTGCAGAAGGGTGGGTGATCATAGGAATGGGGTCAGACTACAGACAGTGATTCCAGAGAACATGAAGGGAGATATTTTTAAAGGAATCCATGATCAGGCTGGACATCAGGGATTGGAGAGAACGTTTGCTCTTGCTAGAGAGAGAGTATATTGGCCGAAGATGCAGTCGGATATCGATGAGTATTGCCGGAACTGTGAACGTTGTGTCTTAGCAAAGATGCGTCGACCAGATGTCAGAGTGGCTCAAGGATCTTTGGTAGCTAGTCGTCCGTTACAGATTCTAGCTATGGATTATACTCTACTAGAACCAAGCTCAGATGGAAGAGAGAATGTATTAGTACTGACTGATGTATTTACAAAGTATACACAAGCCTTTCCTACGCGTGATCAAACAGCTAAAACCACAGCGAAGATACTGGTCAATGAGTGGTTCTTCAAGTTTGGAATACCACTTCGAATTCACTGAGTTGATTAAAAACCTCTGCAACACATACGGTATTAAAAAGACAAGAACCTCGCCTTACCATCCACAGGGCAACGGCCAAACTGAAAGGTTTAGCAGGACTCTACACGATCTACTACGCACTTTGTCTTATGAGAAAAAACGTCGATGGGTGGAGCATCTACCAGAAGTTGTTTATATGTACAATTCTACACCTCACTCCACCACTGGCCTGTCTCCTTACTACTTGATGTATGGACGAAGATCCCCACTTACCTTTAGATCTTCTTTTGGGTAAAGAAGCAGAGCAGTCAGTTGCAGCAGACGATTGGCTAGGAGAACATCAAGAGAGACTGAGAGTCGCTTGAGACAAAGCGGGGGAGTGCATCAAGGCACAAGCAGAGAAACACAGAGAGGAAACGCAAAGGACAGACAACACACCCCCATTACAACTTGGACAAAGGGTATATCGACGTAACAGAGAAGTTAGAGGAAGGAATAAGATCCAAGATAAGTGGAATGAAACTGTGTACAAGGTGGTAGACTTACCTGAAGACTCACCCGTTGTTGTCGTGGAACCAGTAGATGGAGGTGGGAACAGGAGGTTCTTCCACAGATCAGAGATACGACCGTGTCCTATTATTAGGGAGACAGTAGAGGACCGTCCACAGAATAATCCTCCAGAGGAACAGTCAGATGCAAACAACACTCCATTTGCATCCGATGAAGAAAGTTCATCGGATATGTTCATGGATGTCAGAGAAAACGAATCTAACCAAGAGGCAGCACCTATTATGCCTCAATGTCGTAGCCGTAGAACAAGGGCGGGTAAACATTCTAATTTGCATCACCAACCTAGATCAGTTATTCAAACTAGTCAGTAGAATATTCACTGTGCTGATAACAATTTGACAAATGTGGTTGATTCCTCAACCGCATCTATGCTTTCCAATCAGCAAGCAATTTTAGAATTAGCGTCTCGAGTTATACAGGAAGCAGGCAAGCTTATGCTATCTTCGCCTGATATTGCTAAGTAAGCAATGCAATTGTTCGCACACGTAGTGCTATACTGGAGATATTTTTTTCTTTTTGCAAATCTCTTACATTGTAGCGTTTTTGTGTAACATTTTGCCATAGAGTTGTGACATGGAACATTGTAATGCGTTTTTATTGTCAGCATTCATTGTGTTCGTGATATTTTTGGTCAATATCTTAGTTTTTTTTATTTAATTAAGAGGTGTAATGACTTAACTATGCACTGCCATGTTTGTTTTTTTTACTTCTTGTAAAACATTTTGAACCTTTTTGACATAGTCGCTCCATTTTATTATTATGCTTACATATAGATTTGTCGTTGAGGACAACGATCACAGCGGGGGAGAGTATGAGCAGTGGTTATAATTTACGTTTTAGGCGACCAGAGTTACGCCCCTTTAGTTGTATGTTGTTTGTCGTGACTTCCTTTTTGGCTACTGGCGGAACGCTTGTCATGTTCAGCAATTGTATTCACCGCCTTACATTTTTCTTCAACATGCCATCAACCTTAAATTGGAGATCGATGAGATCTACGATTAACCATTTTATCGATGGGTGTCAACCCCCAGAGGATTATTAACCTGTGTGCCATGCCATGTAAGATTTTGGGACCTAGCTCTACGTGTAATGAACCAGTTCTCCTGTCAGCTTTGCCTTTTCTTTTAGTCTTCTGCTTACATGGCATTCTGACAGTTGCCTTGTAAATCGAAACAACAACAACAACAACTTCTCCATGTGTAAATTATGAGTTACCATGCTAAATACATGTATCAAGAGAGAATCATGACTTCATTGACTTTATTCTGAACTAACTTTCGTTCGTAATGGGACAGCAAGGGTCGTAATGGGACAGCAAGGGTAACATTAAGATGGGGTTAAGAGGGTTTCGTAAAGGTGGCGTAGGTCCATCTTAAAATTTCCCTTAAGGTTTATCCTTAGCCACTCAGATCACCTTAACTAAGGAGACTTTGTAAAACTGGGCCATGTTCTAGTGGAGTGATGTGTCGTACTGACTTGCAGTATGGTATTAAAATGAATGGTGTTAATTGGTCGATACGAATTGTCAACCAATCGTATGCATCCATTCTAATCGCATACTACAAGTTCGTACGACAAATCGCACCGTGAGATTTGGCCTTATGGGGTTATGATCGTCATGTCTATCGGTAGTTATACTTCAATGTTTGTTATATGTGAGGAAGGTGATATGAATTAGCACTTAATCCTGAGAATTTCATTGAATTAATATAAAATGATTTTGTTGTTATAGATCTCATACAATGAGTGGCAGCACGCCACCGTCCAGGGTCCACGATCCACGATCACGGGATTTTAGACAGGAAGTGAAAGCCACACCCCCTGACAATAATCTTTCCGAGGCTGAAATAGAAAAGAAAACTAAAGCAATTGTTGATGAATTCTTGAATATACACGATACAAAGGTTTGTATTGTTCTGATCCTGCCTTTTACATACAATTTAAGATTCTGTTATCTTGTTAGTAATCTAATGTTATCTAATATTGAGTCTGTGATAGAAGGCTGCCCATTTTCATTGGTTCATAAGGGCCTTGGTGGCTAAGTAGCAAAGGGATAGTCTCTCCGTCTAACACTGGCCCTACATCGATGTGTCGCAGGTTAAAATCCCACTCTCAGAAAGACAATCGTTTTATGTGGAAGAGTTGCCAGGTACTTCCTGAAGATCCGGTTTCCTCGCCCCACTAAAAACCGCAATTTGAGTGAAATAATCTTGAGTGTGGCATAAAACATCAATCGATCAATCAATCCTCTCCCACTAAACCTTGCAACCCTGCCATATAAATGAAATAATTTTGAGTGGCTCGTAAAACCTGAATCGACCCAATTTAAATGATAAGACATGATACAGGTGTTATATGTAGTGTGGTGTTAAACTATTAAATAAGTGAAATAAATTCTTGGTATTTCCCTCACCCCAACATAGACACCAAGCGTTACCCTGGCTCTGTCTTCGTGGCGTTGGGAGCTGAATACCCTTTTGGGGGTTTGAGGTATATTCCCCTTCCACAATGTTGGATAGTAACTCGGTCCCATGTTAACACGGGTGTAGACTGATTTCTGCATATTCCATCAACTTCCCAGAGTCTTTGAGGACAAGGACAGGGGAGATAAGCCATGCAGAAAACATTTATCCACTGTTAAACACCTGTTTTTTCAGTGCTCACTGTTTTACACCGCACTCAAGATTATTTAAGTTATATGATGGCGTTGCCCCGTTTAGTGGGGGAGGAGACCCCCGACCGTCAGCGAGTACTTGACAAATCTTACACATGCGGCGGCCAAATGAAAAAAGGAAAAATTGAAACGTTCCCTGTGACATGGAGTATTGTCTATTTTAAGCCCGCCATCATTCTGATGGAGGGCTATTCAAATCGCTTTTCCGTGGTCCGTCCGTTAACTTTTCGCTTGTTACCTTTATTCCAAGAAAACTACCTGTCCAATCGTAATCAAACTTAACATACATCATCACCCTATGGTCTAGTTGTGTACCGTACATTTTTGTCTCATTTGCATATTCAATATGGCCGCTGAGGGGCGTTATAGTTTTTTATGTATTTCCTTTATTCCAAGAAAACTACCCGTCCGATATTCACCAAACTTGGCTCACATTATCTCCTTATAGTCTAGTTGTGTATCATACATTATCATCTCATTTGGGCGATGTTGTTTTTTTTTTTGTTACCTTTATTCCAAGAAAACTACCGTTCTGATTTCGACCAAACTTGGCCCACATTATCGCCCTATGATCTAGTGCACCCTACATTTTCATCTCATTGGCTTATTAATATGGCCGCCAGGAAGCAATGTTGTTTTTGAACTAAATTTGAATGAAACTTTTTATCATTATTCCAAAAACACTACTGACCTGATCTTAACCAAACATGACACATATCGTCCCAATAAGTTCTAGCTGTGCACCGTATATTTGAATCTCATTAGCATATTCAAGATGGCTACCAGGTGGCAATGTTGTTTTCAACCAAAATTTCCTGGGGAGCTTACTTTGTAGTTCACAATTTAATTTTCCTCAACAACAACTCCCTGGAACAAGATTTTTTATGTAGGCCCAATATCACATAAATATATACATTAAACGCACTTTTGTCCCCAATTCCTATATCCAGTTATTGCTGTAACAATCTTTAATATCGATAGATGGGCGCACACGTTAAGATCCCTTTAAGGGATCTCTCGTAGCTAAATGTTTATTTTAAAGGTCCGTTGATTTCTGAACATTGGAACTTGTTATTTCTTGCAGGAAGCTTTAAGTTGTATAGAAGAACTTGTCACCCCCAGCAATTTGTCTCGCTTTGTGGGGGCATTATTAAGCTATGTGATACAACGGTCCAAAGAGGCTCGCAAACAAACTGCCACTTTATTACATGATGCAGTAAAGAAGAAAATTATTACCGTAGATTTATATATTAGTGGGTAAGTTATCAATTACTTGATTCTTATATAATTATCTGACTCAATAGGCATTAGGCTTGGATCTTGACTGTGGCGTAAAACATCAATCAATCAACGGATGACCATTCCTTAACAGATTCAAATCAAAAACTCCTCCAAAGGATATTATATATATATTTGTGAACGCTGAAACACACGGGCAGAGGGATAATCTTGTCTAAAATAACCATGGAGACAGTTTCTTATTGCGTTAAAAAGAGGTATCTCACATGTATAAACATTTAAATCTCCAGCTACGAATTCTAAACCTGAACTATTGTAAGCTTGTATTTAAGTTATTCTATTTAGTTAAGTGTATTTATTCATATTTTGATCTCTTTGCCAGGTTAAATCAAGTGTTGGAGTTTTCTGAAGATATGGAGATAGATATTCCCCAAATCTGGAAGTATTTAGGAGAATTTATAGAACCCATGGTATATGATGGCTGTGTGCCGCTTAACTTCCTCAAGCAAGCCTGTGATTGCCTCAAGGCCAACAAAAGAGCTGGCATACTTGTGTCTGAGCTCTTACATGAATTATCAAATAAAATGGTAAGATTCTGTACAATTTTTGAAAAGATTTTAGATAAAGTGTCATCCTTTAGTCAGTTGATACTAATGTCACGAGATGATTTTAGCCGTTTGATCGATTAGTAACCCATCAACAGCTAACCCTCATGGCTGGGGCATTGTGCCTTTTTGTTTTGGTCAGTTGTAGTTGATGTTGCCATATGGTTTTAGCTGTGATGTGGCACATTAAGCAATCAATCACCCATTGACCGTTATCTATTCCAAAATACCTTATAAACTTGCCACGTTTTGTCTAGTTTCATACAGATTCTTTATCCAGTCATTTCCAACCAGAATTTGGGGCCTCCGTGGCTCAGTAGGTAGAGCGTTGGACGCTCAATCCGAACAGCCTTCCACCAATGGGTCGTGGGTTCGAATCCCACAAGTCCAAAAATTGGAAAATTTTTTGACAGGGTTTTCACTCGAACGACCTATGTGCATGGGATGGTTGCCAGTTGTCAGGTCGTGGGTTTCCTCCCGGGCACAGAACCCGGTTTCCTCCCACAATAAAACTGGCAACGCCGCCATATAAGTGAAATAATCTTGAGAGCAGCGTAAAACACCAATCAATCAACCAACCAGAATTTAGCAAGTCACCGGAAATATTCATCTCGGCTAGATTCTAGAATAGCCCAGTTTCCATAGATCAATTTTGAAATAATATAATTGTAAAAGATTGGAAAATGAACAGTAAAATGTCATAAAGAACATTATTAACCGAAGAATGATGACTTTGCAGTTAACTGTTTCTTGTTCTCGGTTCTAGGGCCACCAGAAAGTGACTGAGCTTTGGCGCTCTTCTAGATTATTGTGGACTGATTTCCTTCCTGTCTCGGATGTTCTGCAGTTTATTAAAGATAAGGTATGTTCAGCCTTTAATTATCAATTTAGAATAGGTCTCACTTGGTGTTCCCCTTGTTGAACGAGGAGTGGGGGTGTTCAGTTGACAGTCCGACATAAGCCTTCCATCAATGGGTCCAGATTTGAATACCCATCAGTGCACGAAAAATTCAGTGGGATTTCCACATGTATGTGCGAGAGATGCCAGGTATTCGCTGTTGGTTGTTTCCTCTTGGTACGGAACACCGTTTACTCACCAACATATCCTGGCAATGTCGCCAAATAACTGAAATGCTCTTTTGAGTGTAGCATAAAGCATCAATCATTTGGACGTTTTGGGTTCTTTTTTCCCCTAGAGAAAGAACCTTGTATCGCCCACCCCTTCAACGACCCAATAAACCTTGCATTACCTGTATATAAGAGTCTGTTGAGTACAGCCTTAAACAAGTAAATGGAAGCTGATAGGATTTTCTATCACCATACAACATTGGAGATATGTAGATTGATCAAATTGGTTGTATCTGGTATATTGGTGTAACAATTAATGGGCTATGATGACTAATGTTATCCCTGTCTGAACTTAATGTTGACAGTTAATTCCTCGTCCTGAGCCCTTTGAACTTCTTCTGAAAACATAAAACCGATGAGACTGTTAATCCTTGCACAGCCGACGTAAACTGATATGCTTTTAACATTACAGCTAACTACGCTATTTGTCGTTAGTTTGCTAAATGCTTAGAAATGCCCCCTTCCCCGCTCCTCTCAATTAAATAAAATATGGATTTAAATTGGGCTTCATAGTTAATGTTTTATTTTTCTGTTGGAACGTGAATAATTCTTAAAATATAAATAGTCGTATTTACCAGATATTCAATTAAAGCTCAATAACTTTCCATTTTGTAGAAATTAGAATTTATTTTGGAGGATGAACCTCCTAAAAGCCCAGGTTTGTCTGCTGAGCATATCAACATGGAGTTAGAGAAACTAATTATTACAAAGGACAGTGATAATGAGGAAGTATTTGACTGGATTAAGGTGAGGGATTTCTTTTACCTGGATATGTTAATAAACACAGGGTTTCTGCCTCAAAATGACCATAAAAAATCACTCAATAAAAAAAGACAAATTTCCAAGAAAATATACAGTTTCTGACAAACAAAGTGTACTCCATTCACTCAATACTTAAGTTTATGGACCCAAAAACGTCTTCTGCCAACATATTAGGTACTTTTGAGTTCTCAGTTGGATTAGGCAGCGTTTAAATGTGTAATTTATTCATGTTAAAAAAGATGAGCAAACATAGGGAACATATTGACTATAATAATTATAGTTCCAAATTGATAGACCCTTCTCATACCTAGACTTGTGGTATCTGTGGCTTTCGGGTTCAAATTGCCCCTTCAGATATTAGAAACTGACTATGTTAATTTGAACGCTCTTCGTAGGTTGTGAATTTTCGGTTCCCTTTTAATCATGTTCCGTGAAATGGCATAGGGGTTTAACTCGTCTAAAATTGTTGACCAGCTTCAAAATGGATTTATGCATCACGTGAATAATGAAATATCTGTTGTATTGTAGAGAAATGTGGAGCCAGAGGTGACCCAATCTCCTCGCTTTATACGCAGTCTTATGACCATTGTCTGTAGAAGTGCCATCACAGGTAAGTCAAATAGCATCAGTGCTCTTCCCCCGTTCAATTGAAACATTTCTGAGTGGATTTTCCACTCGCTCGTCATGTGGAGTTGCCAGGTACTCACCGTAGATCAGGTTTCCTACAGGCTATGAGCCCGGTTCAAATACCTCTCACTGCTGGTAGCAAGGTCTTTCCCCTTAAAATTTAATAACTGAGACAATAAGTCGCTGCTTAAAATAATGTTTACATTTACTAGAACTTGAAATTGTTTACAATGCTTATGAATGTCCAGGGCCCGTTTGCTGAAAGCTGTACAAAGCATAAGCCCGACTTATCTAGGCAACGTCACAATCAAATTCCTTTGTGATGTGACGGGTTCAAGTTTGACTTAAAGCCTGCCGCAGACGAGAGCTATCTGTTGAGCTAAATTTCATTCGTAGCACTTGCCTTCAGCAAATAGCTCACGTTAGCGGTGAACTTTTGGTGAGATTTTCGTCATTCGTGGCGCTGCGTCAAATATCCGACGTGTTTGATAATTTTGTTTATTCGTGCAACTTGCCTCTCGTGTGCGATGAACGTGAGCTAGCTGCTTACGACTTTTTGCAACGTCATGACGTCACGAGACTACCAGCGACCTTACCGCTTTTGGGTTTGCCACTGTAATTTACACATATTTTAAATAAGATCCATTAAAACGATTGTCGTTTAGTAAATAGAAAGAATTAAAATTCTAAAAGAGTTGAATGTCAAGTTATATTCCTCAACAGTAGAATCTGCGACGTGTATACGTGACATATTCAACACGATATCAATCAAAACTATCTATTAAATACTTTAATTATTCAAGGGTCGGGATTTGTGGTTCAAATATCACATATAGGCCTAAAATGGGGTAGTCCAACAGTATTTTGCCACTACAGCTTAGTGATAGGTGGAGCCCATTATACGAGCCTGCTGGTACATGTATCATAGATATCTTAATATAAGATATATAGCTGGTACTGCAGAATGGCGTCATGACGTTGCAAAAAGTCGTAAGCAGTTAGCTCACGTTCACCGCACACGAGGCAAGTTGCACGAATGAACAAAATTATCAAACACTTTGGATATTTGATGCAATGCCACGAATGACGAAAATCTCACCAAAAGTTCACCCGCTAACGTGAGCTATGTGCTTAAGGCAAGTGCTACGAATGAAATTTAGCTCAGCAGATAGATATCGTCTGCGGCAGGCTTAAAGGATATATGAACAGGATTTAGAGCTGGTTTGTGTTTGTTTATGGACTAAATGTATATTTGAAAAACATCAGTTGAAACGAAACAACCTGTACTGCGACAACAGAAATCGTTTATTACGTCATCGCTGTGAGGGTACGTACACAACGGAGGTCGTGTTTGACGTCATAAGTCTCTGAGATAATTAACTTTCGTAAGCATTGTAGATCGGCAAACGTAGCTTGAAGTTTGTATATGCTGCGATCGAAATTTAATTTTCTTTTTAGTCAGACTTTTAAAGTGCATGTTCTACAACACACTTAACGCAAATTAGAAAATATTTCCAAAAGCTGTCCATAAATCCTTTAAGCTCAATACAGATTTGTGCAAACGGTCCCATATCTCTATATATTTATCAACTTCTAATCAGATTTTGTCTTGTGTCCCCTTAACAGGTCAATCGTTCTTAAAGGTAGATGAGGATGTGATTAAAAAGCGAGATAATTTACTTCAGAAGTATTTAGACCACAATGGAGAGAGGGAACTTCAAGCCCTCTACGCACTTCAAGCATTAGCCAAAAAACTTGAATACCCCCAAGGTAAGCTAAAAGCACCGGAGAAATTCACTGAATTTGTAAATAACTAACATTGAAGCACTTTGGTCAGGTTGCTGTTTTAGTTTTTCATAAAATATATTGGTAATTTCCTCCTTTCATAAAGACCACTTTGCTCCCCATCAAAACAAGTGAAATAATCTTCGTCTGAAACACAAACGTTAAAAAAATAAGTGGAAGCTCTTGTAGTTTGATATCAACATACACAGGGTTGGAAGGTCATGATAAAACTAAATGATTGATTTTTTTAGGAACACCAACCAATTTGTTACTAGGTTAGCCTGGGTTATATATCTATACAAATAAATGGGCTATGATGACTAATGTTATCCCTGTCTGAACTTAATGTTGACAGTTAATTCCTCGTCCTGAGCCCTTACTGCTGCCAGAAATTGCTGAACTATCATATTGATTAAGCGATTGGAAATCTGTGGCAAAATACACTTATCATGGCGGACACTAGTTTACCTGTGAAATTATTCCCTTTATTTGATTTTTCTCACAATTTCCGCCCTTGTGCTGGAGCATTGTAGCTCTGAATTGGTACTCGGTTGGTACTTTTGACGCCATATAACCTTAGCTGTTGAGTGCGACGTTAAGCCCCATTCAATCCATCTCACACAATTTCCTTTTTTTCTCTTCCACTTTGCTTTATACACAGGCTTGCTCATGAGCTTCTTTGGTGTTTTGTATGACGAGAGCATAATTTCCGAGGATGCATTCAGGCAGTGGGAGAGAAGTAAAGACCCTGCGGAACAGGACGGTAAAGGTGCCGCACTGAAACAGGTCGTCCAATTTCTGATGTTTTTGAAAGAGGAAAATAGTGGTGTGGAGGATACAGCAGGCAGCTCAGATTAACCTTACCTAGTCCATGGTTCTTCGTTAAGACAAATGGTTTCAATCACATGAAATTTTATTTTGATGGTAAATTTAATTTAATGCTAAACTGCTGAGGCATGTCATGTGTTTTCAACTGATATTAGTGACGAACGCTCTTTCCCCATTTTGAAAACTCCCCCCACCCATCATTGATGTGATGAAAAAAGGGTGTAAATAAAATGAAAAAACTGATAACCATTGTGTTGGGTTCTGTAATTAAGTTTTTGTGTTGTGTGTTTTCCATGCATCGTAGACAAATTTCCAAGGAAATACGCAATTTCTGACCAGCAAAGTACTTGATTCAATTTGCAATAACTCGATACTTAAGTTTACGGTCCCAAAAATGTTGTCTTCAGGGAAACGCTGTATGAAGTAATGGTCACTGCCTCCATCTTTGTTCAAAGGGCCTTTACATATTATATGGGCGAGATAGATGGATTGATCTGACCGCCATTTCACTTTTGCTAACTTTGTTTTTCTCATTTCCTATTGCGTGTAGTCTTGGATATCTGGTTATCAATCAGTTTTGGACGGATGTATTGATCGCTAGTAAAGTGTGTTGAGATTTGATTACTTGTTTATTGTTAACGTACGAACCTTGGACTAGTACCTTGTTTGACTGTTGAATTGTTCTTATTATGGGATGGAATACACTTGGAGTTTTTCCCTACAACTACTAGCGATTCCATCAGTGAAAAGGGAAAATATAGAAAATTAAAAAATGAACGTCTTACCGAATCAATAGATGTCTGTAAGAACGAAATACAATGTATTTGGCCACAGCTTAGTGATCAAAAGAATGTTTTTGTAAGATGTTCACCCCAAATCTGGTCGATTGACTTCCAATGTCTGTAACGTCCATATCGGTATCTGGAATTATGGGAAAAATGTTATGAACAGCGCAACCTTCCGGTTGTGTGCGCGAGTAATCCGTGGGGACCATCCCATATGAACAAAAAAAAGGTTTGTAGGCCTATTGAATTAAAGCGCATTTACGTCAAGATTAAAGATTTTCAGAACGGTTTACCTGATAAGAAAGATTTTCCTCAGCAGATGAAATGATAGAATGTAATACTGCCTTTCGTAAAACCAGGTTAAAAAATGTTGCCGGGAGAATTAATTTATACCTGGAATTAACAAATTGAATTATTTGTAATTTCCAAGTCTGTCCATAATTGTGTTCTTCCTTGATTGGGAATCAAATGTTATTGATTAAAGTAATTATATACAATATGCACGAAAAAATAACTCACCTTAAAATGCCACAAGAATAAAGATATGTACAATATTAGGCTGCTCTATTGTGAGAAACCTTCGCCTCCACTGTCGCCTTCTTGCTCTCTGAAATATATAGAACAGTTGATGCTTTTTTTATTGCTCAGTGTGAATGCATATTTGTAAATAATTAGACGATTTGAACCACATGTTTTGTTTTTAGACCACCATGATCTCATGGTGGTCTTATCAAATCGCTTTTTGTCCGTGGTCCGTCGTCCGTCGTCTGTCGTCCGTCGTCTGTCGTCCGGTGTCTGTAAACTTTTCTTGTGATCGCGATTCCAAGAGAACTACTGGTCGGATTTTCATCAAATTTTACAGACATGTTCCCCTTATGGTCTAGTTGTGCAACCTACATAGTTTGTGATCGCGGAATCTAGAAATCTACCAAGCCGATCTTGATGAAATGTTTTTATATTGGTTCCCCATATGGTCTAGTTGTGCAACATCTATTTTTCTAAGCTCATTTGCAAATTAAAATGGCCGCTAGGCGACCATTTTGTTTTTCTATTTTTTATCGCTTTTCTGTCTTGTGACCGCGATTCCAAGAGAAGTCCTAGTCGGATCTTCTTTAAATTTCACACGCACGTTACTCCTATGGTCTAGTTGTGCAACATCTAGTTTGTTTGCTCATTTGCATATTAAAATGGCCGCTGGCGGCCATTTTGTGATTTTTACCTACATAGTTTGTGATCGCAGAATCTAGAAATCCATCAGGCCGATCTTGATGAAATGTTTTTGTATTGGTTCCCCATATGGTCTAGTTGTGCAACATCTATTTTTCTAAGCTCATTTGCATATTAAAATGGCCGCTAGGCGACCATTTTGTTTTTCTATTTTTGATCGCTTTTCTCTCTTGTGACCGCGATTCCAAGAAGAAGTCCTATTCGGATCTTCTTTAAATTTCACACGCACGTTCCTCCTATGGTCTAGTTGTGCAACATTTATTTCTTTTGCTCATTTGCATATCAAAATGGCCGCTAGGCGACCATTTTGTTTTTCTACTTTTTATCACTTTTCTCCTAAAGTAATGAGAGGATCTTCGTAAAACTTTGTACGCAGGTTAACCCTATGGCCTCGTTGCCTACTATGTACTTTTTTGCTCATTTGCATATTAAAATGGCCGCCGGGCGACCATTTTGTTTTTCTTCTTTTTGTCACTTTTCTCCTAAAGTAAAGAAAGGTTAGGATTTTCGTAAACTAATTTACGCATGTTAGCCCTATGGTCTCGTTGCGCACTATGCACTTTTTTGCTCATTTGCATATTCAAAGTGGCGACCACTGGCCATTATTTTTTTATCACTGTTCTAAAGTAATGAAAGGATGTTCATAAAATGTTATACGCAGGTTAACCCTATGGCCTTGTTATGCACTCGCTGCTCATTTGCATATTCAAAATATTCAAAAGATCGCGGACTCAACAAAACTACCAGGCGGATCTTGATGAATTGTTATTTGTGTTGCTTCCTCATATGGTCAAGTTATGCAACATGTATTTTTTTCGTCGTTGACGTTTTCATTTAACACATTCGGTACCGCTGTCGCCATTTGGCGTTAGAGGGCTAGCCTGCTTCATTACCGAAGACATCGTAGGCCTATGGCGACAGCAGAAAAGTCGGCTAAAACCCCACTGACGCCGTATGATTATTTTTTCTTACAACTTGCACAAATAAAATCACATGTTGCATCTGTTGGTTGCTTTGTGTTTTGTTTTGTCAATCTTCGAATACGGTTAAAGAGGTTTAATTTACTTTAACGGACGCGCAATTCACTGATAACTTCCAACTTGTCTAGGTGAGAACGGACACTCCAAGCATACGTATATATCAAGAAAATGTTAAATTTGACAATAAAAGCTTGTGGAATTCCTTATATTTACAGCTTCAGATCTTAATATATATTTTCCCTGTCTCCAATATACTGACAGTGAGTGAGATATTTAAATATCTATGATTAAAAAGTGCTAAAATCGGGTGGTGAAATTAGCTAGTGCGAGTTCCCGCTGTCAATCACAGGGCCCCTACCAGGCATTTTAAAAGCATGACCCAGTTAAAGACAAATAAGCTATTTTTGGCACTGAGGACGTTATTTTGGAATTTCCTAGTCCAGAGTAGTGGAAAAAAGGCATTTATGGGAGCTTTATTAAACGTCAGAGTGAAATTGCAATCCTCGTGTCATTTTAAAACGTATCAAAATCGACCCCTTTCAGAATTCCAAGGGCGACTATAAGAAACAGAACTTAATATTATCTATGCATGTTGCCGGCCGTCACGGCTTGTTCGAAGTCGGTAAAATGACCTTCTCGAATTTGGATTTTAAACGCCTAAATTCTTTCCAAAAATGTAACAATAATAAATATTTTTAAAGGAGAGTGTTTCCTAAGACACTTAAGAAGATCCATATTGTATTTTTCGGAATTTGAAAGGAAGGAATATTTCAAAATGAAATGAAATACACGGCAACGTACAATCACTATTTTGCCGATCGAATTTGCATTCAGGCAGCTATGTACAACAACTGACTTCGCAATTGTAAATGCTATTTACCAATAAAGTAACTGAAATGTTTTTATTCAATCATATATTTATATCAAATCGTGCATGAAGATTTTTTTATAAGTTCACTAATTTCTGAACGAATCGGGACATTTTTTGCCATTAATTTTTAAACTGACTTTCGTCATGTTTAAATTTTTACTCATCAGACGAGTGATACGTCTCCCGTTCTTCACTTTTCACGGGCTATTTTTGACAGATATACATTATCTTTTGATTTGTAAACAAACACTCAATGCATCTTGGTAACGTGTACAATCGTTTTGGATTTTGTAAATATTAATTTTGTACAGGACTCAAACAAGCGATATCACTGACTGGCCTGTGTGCAAGTACATATAGCTCCGGTAAGTAGCGTTAATGTGTGGCCTCCTTGAAGAAAGTTGGTTTTGAGTTTTTTAGATAACAGCCACTATCTACCGAAGAAACTTTGTTCTTGTCCAGCCACCCACCAACTGAAGAAATAAATTTCACATATCAAATTTGCGATCCGTTTATAAGCAGCCTCACTTTCTGATAGTGTTCTATGGTGGGCTAAGATCAGTTCACTGATCTCTTGTTTAAAACGCTTTCTTTACTTTGGAGTAATATTAATATATGGGACTAATTATTATTATTGGAAATCAATAGTCATTAACTTTGATCCGACTAACCGAAATATTTTCGAGGCTTAAGCGCGAATTCACTGTCATCAGGATTGTTAACAAAAACAATGCTAAGAATCTGCTAATAGGGACAAAGTGCTGATGATAAATTATAAAGTCCTGTAAAACAACGTATTGCGGTTAGTAAAAAAAGAAGAAAAAGCTGTGCTGGTCAATTTATCATGCAGAAAGGTGATTGGTAATGGCCTAAATCGACAGTTAACTCATCCAATTTGCTAAGGAAGTTGTGATTTAACTGAACAATTCTGTTCTGCAGTGCAATGTAGCTGTACAATTCGGTTTGTGGTTGTTAAAGGATGAAAAAGGATCCAGCTGTGTGCAGGACATTTTAAAGAGATATTTACGTGACTATTTTCAGCCAACCATTAGCGACATCTTCATTCAACTTGTAAGTATAGACCGTGTCGGTCTCTGTATCATACACAACATTGAACCATTCTGGAAACCCAGGTACTTGAGATATCACCTTTCCTTTGAAGCTGTTATCAACCCCATCCACAGTAAATATGTGGTCTATCCTCTGACCCACTAAGGGCGACACACTGTTGTTGCTTGTGTACGAATCCTGAACTAATTTGACTAAATTGTGCTTTAACCTTTCTAATGGAAATTGTTTCCCTTTGTGAGAGAAGGCTAAAACAGAGGGATCCTGAACCTTTTGCTCAAGTACGCTTTTTCGAAAACGTATCTGTTGGTTTAATGTCTCTATTTTCTGCTTAGTGGTGGTATATGTCGAAAGCATGCACTCAATTTGTCGAGGTGATTGCCAAAAGCCATGGAAAACTATGGAATCTGTAAGTTGTGTTTTTTCCATTAACTTACGCCTTGGCTTGGCCTGTATCTCGGCTTCTTTTCGTTTCAGGATTGCCAGTTTTGTCGCCTCCATGGCTTGATGCCTTTCGTGGAAATCTTTCACGGCGATTTTCCGAACACGCGCTGCTTGTAATAAATGTTCCTTCCGTTCCTCTGGTGACAAATTGTCCAGCCACTCTCCGACTTTGTTAAAATTGTACAGAATGGAACTTTCTGAGGTTAAAGCAGTGGCTGAGGGTTTTTTTTTTTTCAAAGAAATCCAGCTGTGCAAAAACGGTCTCTGGGATTTTATTATGAGACAAGGCGGACTGACATTCTGGATTTGTTGACGAAGTCTTACCTGCGTTTATGCCCCCAGGTAGCTGATCTTGAAGTAATTTAATAAACAAGTCCGACAATTCAGGTAGTAACGTTTCCAATGCCATGGCGCTCATACTGTCATCTTCTCGAATTTGAGTAAGGAAATGTAAGATTTCGTCATCCTCAACTTCCCCGACGATTCTCACAGTACCATGTAAAACCTCCATGGGATTTGCCGACCTCAAATTCTCTATCATCCTTTTATAATGCTCACTCATGTCCAAAATATTATCCGTGCTCTCTATCAAATTCCATAATGGCTTGGTGACAAATTTGTTTATGATGCCTAACGCTCTGCAACCGGCAATGGCAACTGAATTATTGAGCAGCGTCAAAACTGTCCTCAGAAGTCGATTTGGCTGACTGACGCGATTTTGCAAGAAATCAACGAAATCTGTCCTCAAATAATATAAGATGGCAGCATTATGAAAAAGGATATTAAATCGATTTCCTCTAAATTTGGTTAGATTGTACTTGATGGATCTTGCTTTCATGAATACGGAATAACTTGAAAAACATCCGATCCCCTGGAAAAAAGTTTGCAGGCTAGTCGTACTAATTCTATTGCCTTAGCGTCGGGACTACTTTGTTCTTTTGTTTGGAGGCTTTCAAATGCACTTAGGGTTGTATTACACTTGTCGGCGGCATTTACTAAGAGGTGGAGGCCACAAAAAAAAATTGTGTATTTGTGAAAAATTTTTCCTTTCTTCAGAAGACAATGTTGGCCAATTTGGTATTTGTCCAGCTAGAACTTCACTTCTATAATCATGCAGTAGTTTGTGGAAGGCCTTCTCGGTCGCTGCTCTGTCGCTCATTGTATTCCTAATGCTTTCAATCACATGGTTTCCGAAATTCTTCATTCCAGGTAAAGCGTTAAGATCGGAAACAATGGTTTTTAATGTGAGCAGGTTTGTTTCCGCAGATTTATCTGATAACTCTTTCAGACCCAACACTTTCTTTTCTTTATTAGCGGTTGTTACGACGTAGGTTTCATACTGTTGTCCTCTTTTTTTGTCTCATCCGAATATAGGGTCAAATTATTTTGATCTATGAGAGTGGACGCAAGATTGACTTGGACAAGTGGCAATCTCAGCTTTCCTATGTCTTCCACGCATGCTTTCGATGGAACGTTCTCGGGATAAATGTTTGCCAGCTTTAGGACTTTTTTTATTACGTTTCCAAGCACACATTCAACAACTTCTGGTTTATAGGAACCCTGTTGTTTAGTTTTTAATATTCGGGGTCTCTCGAGTCCTTTCTCGGCGGATAGAATTTGCTCAATGTGTTCTTCGTACCTGTAAAGTCATGTATGAATGTGTAAAAATGCGTTCAAAACCAGTTTTAACCAGGCTGTTTAATTTAGGCCAAATTGTCAACAGTAAGCGAATCTCCGTTTTACTTAATGCATTTTATTAATGGAACGGTTTTTTTTACCACTTACACCAAAGGATTCGCAAAGGATGAGGACGACTCCTGCATGTAGAAATTGTACACATGCGCGTTAAACGGGAAACAATCTGCAGCGTTGAGTAAAATATGCTACAATCAATAGAAGTTATTACTTTATAATCACTAAAACATAAGGCCACAGGGAAACTCTTCTTGTTTAAAATAACCAGGTAATACACTGACAATGCTTACGCATCTTAAGCTATCGTAAGAATATCGGCAGACTGAGACTGAGCCCCTTGGGATCATGGGGAAAATGAAAATTCTGCCCCCACCCCCCCAGCCGGAAAAACAGAAAAATTTAGAAAGAAGACAGACAAAGGGGGGGGGGGGAGGAGCCCGGTCTAGTATATCTTTCAAACACTTTTTATCGTTTTATTAGCAATGACTGGCCTTTGGGTCAGACTTCTATAAGCTTAGGTTGTTCTCCAAATAAGGTTCCGCGATTTGGCATGTATAAATAGAAGTCATCAAACGTTATATGTTATATGTGTCCGCCGATAGATACATACATACTTACGGACAGACGGGCGCACGGATGTGTTTAAACAGAACAATTTTTTGTAGTATTTATTGTCTTACCGGAGGCACTGGTTACATTCTGCGCTTAGAGCCGGTTTGGGTTGAAGTTGCTGCACTTTCTCCAAGTTTTTATACCGGCGTCGTGCTAATTCCAGACTTCGTAGTTTAGCCCTGTTTACCTGGCGCAACTTCAACATGTGACTTTTAAGGTTATTACTGTCGGGGGACAGGTTAAGTCTGTTGTTAGAGTTTTAGACCTTTTGTCCTTTAAGAGTGGTCTCCCTTTGGTCGTTTTCCCATACGCATTTGTTTGTTTACGTTTCAGGTTGAATGGTTCTTGTAAATCATTTATCGATTCTTTCAAATCGTTTATGGGTATTATATACCGGTATTAAGTGCTTATAAGTAGCTTTATTGAATTTAAATAGAGGATAATCATTTGTCAGCTTTGTGATGAAGTTTCTAGCGAATTCTCGTTTGGTACTATTTGTGGTAGATGATTGTGCATATTGTGATGATTAGGTTTGTTCGAGAAAGCGCTCTTTTCGATCTCTGGCTGTTCGTGGATAGATGTGTCGTTGGCGTTCGTTTGTATTTAACTGGTCGGTGTTTTGATCCAGTCTCCGGATTGGTGTTTGTTCGGATTCGATATAATAATCTGTGTTGCCGACGGTTACTTTAGGTATGTATAAGTTACGTCTTAAAATAAGACTAGATTTGTAGAACGCATCGTAGACATTTGACACTTCGCCATGATCATAAGTTCCACTTGACATCTGCAGTTTAGATACTAATCATAACGCCACAATAGCGTCTCATTCTACAGCAATTGTAAGATTCTATGATTATATGTACTTCGACTTGAGATAATTACTTAGATTGTTACTTAATACTTTTTTTAGTATTTTCTATATGTAATCTATGAACTGTGTCAGACGTTCCATTTTTATAAAGAAAAGTAGTTCCAATGTCATTCCATGATTTTGTCTTTGACATGACATTACATAATTGTATTCATCCGCAATTGTGAAACTTTATTTTAATTTAGGGTTACAACTTACATAGATTGGCGGCAGTCAGAGATATTTGATACTGTACATGGTTTTGCACTCAGGTGATTATTATAATTTCCACATTGTGCCATATCTTTCGTTTGAATGTAAGAGTGTTTACACTACAACATTTTATGAAAATGTATAAGAATCATTGCTTTTATTTTCTATGTTTGAATTGAGATCAAAGTTATTGGTCGTAATTCCTTAAAGAGGCATGTTAATTTAATGAGCATCATTGTTTTGAGTAACCAATGTTATATTTTATGTAACTTAGTTAAGGTTATTCTGGCAGTGACTAATTCTGTTGTTATTTATATTATTTTCAGGGTTTTTACTTTCTTGCTTCGTTTCCTTCCTTAAATAAACTGTTGAATCATACAACACAACGAGCGTCATTGTTCGTTTCCTACCCGTGGCCTCCGACAATTTGGTGTCAGGAAGTGTGGATAGCTGTTGAGATGCCGACAAGGATTTTCCAGTAACACAATCTGCAGCAATTAACAGAACTTTGAAATAATTCAGCCAAGAAAGTAGGAAACCCTGGAGTGTGAATTGGTACTTATTGGTAGGATATTTGTCACCTAAGGTTGTTGTCTCAACAATCTGAGTTGTGTGTGTTGAATGGGCTATGCAACATAAATTAAAGTACCATTTTGCATAGGTGACATTCTTGTAAGTTTCTCTAGAAATTACACATGTACTTGTCTTAAGACTAAAGTTTTGAGCAAATTTTAAAATCTTTTTGAACAGATTAGTTTTTGCTGTTTTCAGCAATATGTAGGAATTTTGTGCCCATCTCACAATTGTATTGTCAAATTTATGCACTTTTAATTGTATGCATTAGTAGTTTTATTTGGCACACAAGTTTTAACAAAATGGCTTTAGAGGGTAATGGTGTAGAGACAACTGCTGTTGCTGAAGCTATCACTAGGTCAAACCAAGAATTGGGACGGACATTAACTGCTGTATTTAGTAATTTAAAAATTCAGCCAACAGCATCTGCGAAGTTGTCAAACTTTTTTGGACACCCTCGCAAACCGGGTGATTTAACTTTGCGAGAATGGCTAGTGGAAGTAGACACATATATTAGGCAACTTGGGCTTTCTGGTGGGGAAAAAGCCACGGCCTTGACGGATCATTTAGCTGGTCCTGCCAGGGAAGAAATTTTATGCTGTTCGGAGGAAATTCGAACTAATTTTGATTCTATTGTAAGTGTGTTACGTAAACGTTTTGGGCCACTAGAAAGTGTGCAATCCCTTAACAGTAGTTTTCACTCTAGAGAGCAATTAGAGGATGAAAGCTTAGCAGATTTTAGTCGTTCTTTGATAAGGTTGTACTCTCGTTTAGTAAACGCTGGTACAGACGATGAAGAAAGAACAGCTTTAAGGAAACTTAGAGAAAATGCATTAAAAGAACAATTTGTTAGAGGGGCAAGAGATCAGAGTACACGTAAAGAATTGTGTCGCATTGAAATGGCATGTACAGGGAAAAGTTTTACTGATATGCGTGAAGAAGCATTACAATTTTTTCGAGAATTTGAACACCATACTAGATTTAAAGGCAGAGCTCGTGCAGTCACTATAGAAAATGCTCGAGTAGATGTGGTTGACCACTTTAAGACTGCAGACAAAAATTATTTTACCAAATCAGATAAACTTTCCTCCTCAGAAACTGAAGATGTTAGAGTAGATTTACAACAGTTAAGACAGCAGGTAACTGAGTCTCAGCTCCAGACCAATAACCAAATACAAAGTTTGATTAAAATTATGACTGAAAGTAGGGAAATGCCTAAGGCAAATTATACTGGTAATCGACACAGTTCGGAACTGTCCCAAACTCAAACGGAAGGAGGACAGGTCACATATTACTAGTTCAAATGGAAGTGAAAATACTCAGGAGACTAATGTTGATTCAATTGCATGTAAAGCCAGTTCAGATGAGAAAGGGGATGTAGGTCAAGTTAATGTTAATTCCCTCGTCTTTCTACCATAAGCAGCTTAAGCCAATTGTTGGAAATTTAGGTAAATTAGGAGGGTATGTTCGCATCTTGGGTGCCAATGACTTAGAAGTGCCAGTAGAAGGCTTTTTGCAGGTTCCGGTATCAGTGGCGGGTATTAAAGTTCCCAATGCTGTGTTTTTGGTCAGAGATGACAGCAGTTTGGTTGACGAACAGTTGGGTAATAGACGTAAGCTGTATCCAGTCATTCTCGGATGCAATGTGTTAAAACTCCTTAAAGGAGAATCACTTAGTTTAGCTGGTTTTGATCAAGATAGTTGGCAAACTGTCCTTCAGTGTCTCGAATTACCTAGTGTTCCAAAGGGTAGTGATTGTGCCGACGTGGAAAACGGCATTCGCGCTCAAGCCGTAGGCCCCCCTATACATAGGCCGTCATGCTGTAACAATAGGACCAAGGGAAGTAAAGCCCGTTACTTGTTGTACTGGGGATGGGATGGACAGGTTTCAGGGCAAATCTGTATTGCTTAAAGGGTGACAATTCACTTCTTATGGCCTTCTTAGCCACCGTCAGTTGGGTTCTGACGACTCCGATAATCTTAACTCGTGTATGGTGTATGATGGGTTTCAGGTAATCGATAACGATATTGAACTTTTAGTGGGGAATTTTAATGCAGAACCAGTTCACATACCACCCTTTACTAAAGTGGCTGAAGTTTCAGAGGTAAGCTGTGAACCTCAAGTTATTGTTTGTCCAGAATCTGGTGGGTTAGAAGTCTTTGTGAATGACGTTTTTGTAGAACAGATCTCTGAGCACGACCGTCATGAAGTCGTTGCATCAAATGAGGAGCAGTATGATACGGAAGCTAAGGTTGATAAAACTAAGAGATTGCCGTTTGTCTTCCCAGATGGTTCATCATATGCCCTTCCCCCTGGAATCAACTTAAATGATTTGTCGCCCAATGATGCTCCTTTAGCAGCCAAAATGATTCAGCGACAAGATCAGGCATTCTCAAAAGGCCCTTACGATCTATGCGCTTGTGATTTGATTCCTCATAAAATCAATTTGATAGATGATAAGCCTATCAGCTTGCCTTTTCGTAGGATAACTCCGAGTGTCATGGAGGAGGTTCGTCAAGAACTCCAGCGACTTTTAGATAAGGGAATAATTAGACGCTCTTCGAGTCCCTATGCTAGCAGTATCGTTCTTGTGCGAAAGCGCGACGGTTCTATACGCTTATGTATAGACTATCGCCGGTTAAATTCTAAGACGATTCGTGATGCTTTCCCCCTGCCTCGAATTGAGGAAACGTTGGAAGCATTGAACGGAGCCACGGTTTTCTCTTCTTTAGACCTGATGCATGGTTATTTCCAGGTATTAATGGATCCGGAATCCATTCCGAAAACCGCGTTTCGTGTACCGTGGGGGTTATTTGAATTCCTTCGTTTACCCCAAGGGCTTACAAATAGCCCTAGCACATTCCAGAGGACCATGGAGTTAATCTTTGGGGATATGAATCTTCGGGAGTTGATTTTGTATCTTGACGATTTGTTAATTTTTTCGTCTTCGTTTTCCGATCATTTGGAAAGACTAGAGAAAGTTCTATCGAGACTTATTCAAAATGGGCTCAAATTAAATGGCTGGAAATGTAATTTGTTTCAAACTTCATTGTTATACTTGGGACATTTTATTAGTGGTGATGGTGTGTCCGTTGATGCGTCAAAGGTAGACCGTATTCGAAACTGGCCGACTCCGAGGAATGTTGGTGAGTTGAGATCGTTCTTAGGACTCGCGTCGTATTACAGGAGATTTGTTCCTGGGTTTTCGGCTATAGTAGCACCTCTGCACAAACTAGTCTCTCAGCATACGACACCTTTAAAAGCAGGGAAGGCCCAGAAAACTAATTGGATATGATCTGAGGAAAATGATATCGCGATGAACATGTTGAAAGAGAAATTGAGTACAGCACCAGTTTTGGTATATCCGAATTTCGATCGCGATTTTGTTGTCGAAGTAGACGCTTCCCTTCGCGGATTGGGTGCGTGTTTAAGTCACTATGATGATACGGGAAATTTACACCCTATTGCATACGCAAGCCGCGGTTTACGTGGTGCAGAAACAGAGAGGTATTCGAGTTTTAAAATCGAATTGTTGGCATTAAAATGGGCGATTTCCGACAAGTTTCGGGATTATCTGTTGGGCTCTCATACCATCGTATACACAGATAACAACCCCTTAGCACACTTGCAAACGGCTAAGCTTGGTGCGTGTGAGCAGCGCTGGGTAGCTCAATTGGCACCGTTTGATCTCGAGATTCGGTACCGCACAGGGCGATCAAACCGGTGTGCTGATGCTTTGAGTCGGTGTCCAGCGAATATGACTGAGGATTATGTGCAAGTGAATATCTCGGAGGTGGTGGCGACTGCGCTTCCCGTTGAAATGTCTGAAAATTCTTCGCGCGTCGTTGGATCTGTGGAGTCAGTCGACACGTTCGAACCGTCTGTACTACCTTCGTTTTCTCATCGCGAGATGGCAGAATTTCAGAAATCGGATCCGTTGTTGAAGTTCGTTTGGGCTTTATGGGTAGCCGGGTGGCAACCAGGCGACGAGGAACCACATGCTGATGTTCCTGGCCTTCGTGGCTGGACGAAGGAATGGCCAAAGATTGTTGAAAGGCATGGTGTTTTATTTCGCCAGACAGATGATAAAGCTTTGGGTACAATCACACAAACGTTGTTGCCTATGAAACTTAGGCCAGTTGTATTGCAGCAGTTGCATGACGATTGGGGTCATCAAGGACGGGAGAGAACCCTTGGCTTGATGAAAACACGCTGTTTTTGGCCTGGCATGTTCCAGGATGTTAGAGTATATGTTAAGAAGTGTTTCCACTGTACTGTATCGAAAGCACCCACACCGAAAGTCAAACCTCCTATGCGTCACTTGCTTGCTTTTCGCCCCCAGGAATTGGTAGCGATTGATTTTCTTAAGTTAGACAGGGGTAAGGGGGGTTATGAAGATGTTCTTATTATAACCGATGCCTTTACTAAGTTTGCACAGGCAGTGCCTTGTAGAAATCAGACAGCGGTTGTTGTCGCAGAAAAGTTGAGAGACTCGTGGTTTGTTAGATACGGAGTTCCATGTCAACTCCATTCTGACCAAGGTAAAAACTTCGAGAGTGACGTTGTTAAAGAGCTTTGTAAGTTGTATGGGATTAGAAAAACCCGTACTACTCCGTATCACCCCCAAGGCAATGGGCAAACAGAGAGGTACAACAAAACTCTGTGTAATCTTATTAAATCCCTTGACGATAAGGATCGGCGTCGTTGGCCAGATATGTTACCGCATCTCGTCTACATTTACAACTCGACACCACATCGGGTGACAGGTGTTAGCCCTTATGCTTTAATGTTTGGTCGTGAGCCAAATATTCCGGTGGATCATTTGCTGAACAAATCTGAAAGAACTTGGGATACAGATTTTGTTCAGGCACAGGCTGAATTTGTTCAACGGTCTTGGGGTGTGGCAAAGGCAAGAATTCTTGCTAATGCTTCGAAAGAAAAGCAACGTTACGACCAAAAGGTCTTTGATAGTCCTTTATCGATTGGAGACAGTGTATTGTTAAATAAATGTGGGTTTAAGGACCGACACAAACTGCAGAGCCATTTCTTTGACACTCCTTTTGTTATTTTGAATTCCAACAACGACAGTGATCTCTTTGAAATAAAACCGTATCTTGGAGGGAACTCAAAATGGGTCAATCGAAAAATGTTGATCAGGGATCCTAGGGATGATGTGTTTCATACGAAACATAGTGATCTGCTTCCAGCTGATCTATCAGAAGAAGAAGAAGCCGATTCGCCTGATGAATCTTGGCCATTTAGAATTTTGTATGACGGAACTGATGTGGAGGTAGTTGATGATAACCGACGTTCTCCAGGGTTCGTAGGTCTACTAGACTAACGAAAGGGAAACATCCCAATCCTTTTAAGCTACCCAAATCAGTTATTAGAGAATAGATGTTCTTAGTCAGTGAAAGCCACCGTGGACGGTAGCGTTTTAAAGCAGGGAAGATGTCGGGGGACAGGTTAAGTCTGTTGTTAGAGTTTTAGACCTTTTGTCCTTTAAGAGTGGTCTCCCTTTGGTCGTTTTCCCATACGCATTTGTTTGTTTACGTTTCAGGTGGAATGGTTCTTGTAAATCATTTATCGATTCTTTCAAATCGTTTATGAGTATTATATACCGGTATTAAGTGCTTATAAGTAGCTTTATTGAATTTAAACAGAGGATAATCATTTGTCAGCTTTGAGATGAAGCTTCTAGCGAATTTTCGTTTGGTACTATTTGTGGCAGATGAGTATGGATATTGTGATGATTAGGTTTGTTCGAGAAAGCGCTCTTTTCGATCTCTGGTTGTTCGTGGATAGATGTGTCGTTGGCGTTCGTTTGTATTTAACTGGTCGGTGTTTTGATCCAGTCTCCGGATTGGTGTTTGTTCGGATTCGATATAATAATCTGTGTTGCCGACGGTTACTTTAGGTATGTATAAGTTACGTCTTAAAATAAGACTAGATTTGTAGAACGCATCGTAGACATTTGACACTTCGCCATGATCATAAGTTCCACTTGACATCTGCAGTTTAGATACTAATCATAACGCCACAATAGCGTCTCATTCTACAGCAATTGTAAGATTCTATGATTATATGTACTTCGACTTGAGATAATTACTTAGATTGTTACTTAATACTTTTTTTAGTATTTTCTATATGTAATCTATGAACTGTGTCAGACGTTCCATTTTTATAAAGAAAAGTAGTTCCAATGTCATTCCATGATTTTGTCTTTGACATGACATTACATAATTGTATTCATCCGCAATTGTGAAACTTTATTTTAATTTAGGGTTACAACTTACATAGATTGGCGGCAGTCAGAGATATTTGATACTGTAGATGGTTTTGCACTCAGGTGATTATTATAATTTCCACATTGTGCCATATCTTTCGTTTGAATGTAAGAGTGTTTACACTACAACATTTTATGAAAATGTATAAGAATCATTGCTTTTATTTTCTATGTTTGAATTGAGATCAAAGTTATTGGTCGTAATTCCTTAAAGAGGCATGTTAATTTAATGAGCATCATTGTTTTGAGTAACCAATGTTATATTTTATGTAACTTAGTTAAGGTTATTCTGGCAGTGACTAATTCTGTTGTTATTTATATTATTTTCAGGGTTTTTACTTTCTTGCTTCGTTTCCTTCCTTAAATAAACTGTTGAATCATACAACACAACGAGCGTCATTGTTCGTTTACTACCCGTGGCCTCCGACATTACGTTGGTTCACAATAGTCCTCTGGGCTCGGCGTCTACATTTCCAGGCATTATGTCTTAGTCTTTTATTGGTTGCTGTGTTAAAAAATGGATTCCTATCAATAACTAGACTGGAAAACACTGCGTTTATGTAAATAACTATTCACACCTAAGTTTTGACGACATAAATTAGATTTAGCTCCAATTGCATAGTGAATGGAAAAGGGACAAACGTCAAGAAAACAACTTACTTTGCAGTATTTTCTTTTCGTTAAAAGCTTCACTCAGCTTCGTCTGTAAGTCGGTGATCTCGTCTTGGCAGGTTGGAAACTTGGCTCCATTGTTTTCAATTTGGGTCTCAAATGTTGACGTGGACTGTGTCTGAAAAGATTATACATGAAATCATAACAAGTGGCTAGAAGTGTCTCATATCTGTAAAATTTCGTTGAAACAGAATTACGTAATTGTTATTCATTTTAGTCAACAAGAGACTTTTCAACTTTTAAACGCTTCGCCCGCCCATAATGTAGAAAATGGACAACGAACTCAAGATTACTTCACTTACATCCACGCGTTCACAGGTTTAGTAGGGGAGAACACCCCCCCCCCTGACACACGCACACATCCGTACAATCTGGCTTCCAGCTAGTCATCGGAACACTAACAGACATATACTCACTTCAACAGATGTTGGAAAAGGTAAAGAAAACTTCTCAGCGAGATATGCATTTATTGCGGCTTCTTTCTCTGGGCTATTTTTCCTCTTTACCAAAATGAGTCGTTCCTTTAAGACTTTCTTAGCCGCAGCTTGTATTTTCCGATACTCCGCATATGGGGGAAATCTAGGCCCCATCCAAAGTTTCAAATGGGATGTTATAACAGGCCACTTTAAATTGAGACGAGTCAGTTCGTATATCGCCCCATTTGTGAGAAGGTGGGGGGCATGTGTTGATCGCCCCGACATTTACACCCATTTGCTGTAACCAAGGCCATTCCGGTGCAGATCCACCTGTTAAATAAATCACAAACCTTTAAGGCCTACCGCTTATGATTTGCACACAATTCAAAATCATTTTCATTCAAGTATAAATACCTACCCATGTGCTTACGCCTCCCGTTTGTATGTCTTTAGGATATGTAAGGGAGAAACCATTAAAAAATAAGTAAACTCAACAAGCACGAGTCTGTAACAATATATATACTTCAACTGATGCTGCAATAAACACTGGATACCTTGAGCACGTTGTTTCCCGTTGGAAACGCTGATTTCTGTGTTTAGAAAATAAAAAAAAATTATTCATAGCTGGGACTCACATTTAGGTCTTATTCTTCTTTAAGCAATACTTTAATACATATTAAAATCGTAATTACTGTCAGATTTTCACTCAGGGAGAAAACTAATCGACAATTCATCACTTTTATGATTTTAAAACTGAAAGTGAAAGACAAAACTATTTGGATAGGTCAGGACACCTTAAATTATGTCAAGGATATCAGCGTTTTACCAGTGACATTTCCGTGAAGACTATTTCATTTCATAGAAAGGGAAAGTTGTATCAGCATTTTTTTTTACGTATATAGTTAACTTAATTATAAATGCAAACGGATCCATGCTATGTATGCAGGCGCAATGTGAATTAATTTTGTTCAAGGGGGGGCCACTCTGCATCGGTTATTCTGGCTAAACGCTAATATTGTACAATATACGTGGCCACAGATATATTACCCATCATCCTTTGCGATTTTACTCTCTGATCTTCACACAACGGAATGGCGGTCGCTCGGAAGCAAACGTAAGTACTTGCGTCTAAATAGATCAAAGCAATGTCTTTTAACGTTAACATTCATCTCGCCAGTCGGTAAGACTTAATTTGGCTATCTGATCTCTTACCTCGATCCATTCCTGGCGTTGTGAGATGAACAGTTTCGCAGAGAATCGACCGTCCTTTGTGACTAACGTGAAAATATGTCGCTAGGGACGCTCAGAATACTGGTTTTTCGACCAGAGTGCGCATGTGTGAAGTGTCTCATTTTTGGTGTAAAGGCTACTTTGGCGGCCATTAAAGTTTTCCGGATGTGGACGTTTCAGACATTACAAAATCTTCATGACAATCGTACGTGCGCAGTGAGTAACTGGAATCGCTACAACTACACGTGTTTGTTGCGTCTCTCACACTTTAGTAACCGGCTAATTATCATGACATGGTGTCAGAAGTGGGATAAATATATATAGAGTTAGACCAAGATGATGAAATTCAGCCCACCAGCTGGTTTTAATTTTAACAGGCCTATCGAGTGGCCTGAGTGGAAACAGCGTTTCGCTAGATTCCGAGTCGCCACAAAGTTGTCCGAAGAAGATGGCGTGGTACAAGTGAGTTCACTTATTTATGCTATGGGCAGTGAAGCTGAAAACATTTTAAAGTCCTTTGTTTTCGCCAACGCGGGTGAAGAAGATAATTTTGACATTGTTATTAACAAGTTTGATGAACATTTCATTCCAAGACGAAATGTCATCCACGAAAGGGCTCGTTTTCGTTTGAAGCAACAACAACACGGGGAGAATGTCGAATCGTTTATTCGTAGTTTGTATGAAATGGCGGAAAACTGTGACTTTGGTCAGGGGAAGAGTGAACAAATTAGAGATCAATTAGTTGTGGGAATGATTGATAAAGAACTGTCAGAAAGACTGCAACTCAGACCAGACCTTGATTTAGAAACAGCAGTTCAAATGTGTAGACAGACAGAACTGGTTAGTAACGATGAGCCAGATTCTTTCTTCCTTGGATCTGTTAGTAATAACAGTGTGTGTGATGTATGGGAATTAAATTTGAAAATAAACAATGTGTCTGTGGTTTTTAAAATCGACACAGGTGCTGATATTAGTGTCATGTCAGAGTCTACATTTAGACAGCTCACCCCATTGCCAGATTTACAGCCGTGTCATTCTCAATTAAATAGTTTGGGAAGTACTTTGGAGTGCTCGGGTACATTTACTGCTGAGACTGTATACAAAGGACAACAGTATTCGTTTAAAGTGTATGTGATTCCGGGACATCGTGTTAACAATTTGTTGGGACGAGCCTTGGCTCACAGCATGGGTGTTGTGAAAAGAATTGACTCTGTTTCAAGTGATGTTTTCACAGAAGGGGGATTAGTGAATTGCAAACCTGTAAAAATTGTGTTACGTGAAGATGCTCAGCCTTATTGTGTAACCACCACTCGTCGGGTCCCATTCCCGATATTGCCTAAAGTGGAGGCAGAGTTAATTAGAATGAAAGAATTTGGTGTTATAAAAGAAATCACTGAGCCATGGTCCCAGTTATTAAGAAAAATGGAAATGTCCGCATATGTGTGGATTTAAAAAAATTGAATGAAGCGGTCAAGCGTGAGCGATACAACATCCCCACATTGGTGGATGATTTGTCTCCAAAAATAAGTGGAGCGACTGTATTTTCAAAATTGGATGCCGAAAGCGGATTTTATCAGATTCCTCTTGATCAGGAAAGTTCCAAACTTACCACATTTATTACCCCAATGGGTAGGTTTTGTTTTCATCGGATCCTCTTTGGAATTAACTTGGCCCCTGAAATATTTCAGCTAACATTCTTCAGGGCCAGGAGGGTGCTATTGCATGCATGGATGATGTGCTAGTTTTTGGTCGAACTGTTGAAGAGCACGATAAACGCCTCAATGAGGTTTTAGCTAAACTCAAACAATCAGGTTTAAAATTAAACAAAAGTAAATGTGAGTTTCATAAAGAGGAGGTTCTGTATTATGGGCACATTATTAACAAACAAGGCATCCAAGCTGACCCCGGCAAAGTATGCGCTATTCGCGACCTTCAGGCCCCGACTGTTATTACTGAACTGAGACGAATATTAGGTATGATTAACTACCTGGGACGATTCCTTCCAGACTTGTCTACTGTCTTGAAACCGATGACTAGCCTATTGCAGAATGAAACTGCTTGGCTATGGGGTAGTGAACAGGACAGGGCTTTCGACAAGGTAAAAGACATGCTGATATCGACATCCTCTTTGGTTTTTTATGACCCCGAAAAAACTACTACTCTAAGTGCTGACGCAAGTAGCTATGGTATAGGCGCAGCGTTATACCAGGAGTATGATGGTGAGTTAAAACCAGTTGCCTTCTGCCCGAGGACATTGACTCCGACGGAATCAAAGTACGCCCAGATTGAGAAGGAATGCCTCTCCTGCGTGTGGGCGTGCGAGCGACTGTCTCAGTATTTGATTGGCTTAGAGTCTTTCACACTTTTGACTGACCATAAGCCGTTGGTTCCCTTATTAATTCTCAAGACATAGACAAAGTCCCACTGCGCTGCCAACGACTCATAATGCGCATGCGCAGATTTAATCCAAAAGCACAGCATATTGCAGGGAAAAGTTTAATCGTTTCTGACACTCTTTCTCGCAGTCCCTTGAAAGAGAAAACAATTGACCTTCTAACTGAAGAAGTTGACCTGTATGTGCAATCAATTGAGTAAAACTTCAGAGAATCCGACAAATGACTTTGGACGATACCCAATTACAAACTGCCATAATGTACACAAAACAAAGATGGCCTGAACATGTTAATGGCGTGCCCAGATCTGTTTGAGATTTGTTCATGGTTCGTAACAATTTGTCAGTAATGGCCTTCTAATGGCCTTCTATTTCTAGAGAGATTAAAGAAACTGTTATCTCTTGTTCGTTTTGCCAAATCCACAAGCCTAGCCAGCGAAAAGAGAAACTTGAGACCACTCCTTTGCCGAACCGACCATGGCAGAAAGTTGGTGCGGATATTTTGACTATCAAAAACCGAAATTACCTTTTTGTTATTGATTATCATTCTCGATATTTAGAAATTGCTTATCTGCCCCATTTAACCAGTGCAACTGTTATTGGTAAGCTTAAAAACATGTTTGCTAGATGGGGAATCCCTGAGGAATTCGTGAGTGACAATGGAACTCAATTTACCTCTTTAGAGTTTTTGCAATTTTCCAAACAGTATGGGTTCCATTGTACACGAACGAGTCCTCATTTTCTCCAAGCCAATGGCGAGGCCGAGAGTGGTGTACGAATTGCCAAACGTATTCTGTCACAAAATGATTTATTTCTAGGCCTGATGGCTTACAGGTCCACTCCCATCCCAGCTACAGGTTTTAGTCCTGCACAAATGATGTTGGGCAGACAAATTAGGACAACTCTCCCTGTCGTGGAAAAAAAATTGTCACCAAAATGGCCAAAGCAAAAGGATAAGAAAACAAAAGAGAACTATTCTCGATTTTTTAACCAACGACATGGTGTGCGTCCATTGCCTTTGTTGGAGGAGGGTGATCAGGTACGTGTAAAGTTAGATAGTGACAAAACTTGGTCATCATCTACAGATACTGTTGTATCTACTGATTACCCCGGTAGATCTTATGTAATTTCAACTCCCAAGGGCACTTATCGAAGAAATCGGAGACATCTCCAGTGGGTGCCCCAAAGTGCTGAGCCCGTTCCACCAGTCACTGATAAGCAAACCGAACCAGTGACCAGTAATCCTTCTGATAACGTTGAATCATCTTCCTCTGACACAGGTAAAACTCACCCTAATGGCCTAAATTCTAATGTGGATTCAAACAATGCTCAGTCTGAGAAACAATACACTCCTTTGAGAAGCTCTCATGGCAGAATTGTTAAAATGCCGTCTAAATACAGTGACTTTGTTTGTTAAATTTGATGTTTCATTGTTCTGATATTGATCATATACTTTGGGCTTCTATAGTACTGTTTTATGATAAGTTAGTTAATAACTCCTAATATATTTGTTGATTTTATCAGTAAAAAGCTTTATTTTAATGGCATAAGAAATATGGCAACTTTGGTGATTTAAATATCTATTTTGTTAAATGTATTCTCCTTACTATTATCTATATTCAATGTTAGGGTTTGCTCCTTTCTTAAGAGGGGAGATGTGTTGAGATTTGATTACTTGTTTCTTGTTAACGTACGAACCTTGGACTCGTACCTTGTTTGACTGTTGAATTGTTCTTATTATGGGATGGAATACACTTGGAGTTTTTCCCTACAACTACACGTGTTTGTTGCGTCTCTCACACTTTAGTAACCGGCTAATTATCATGACAGTGGGGCAATGAGGCGCGGTTTACAAAATCCACTCAGTTAAAAAAATTGGAAAATTTCCTGACTGGGTTTTCATTCAAATTGGATGGCTGCCAGTTACCACCGGTGGGTTTCCTCCAAGCAAAGATCCCATGCTTCCTCCCACAATAAAACTGGCAAAGCCGCCATGTAAGTGAAATAATCTTGAGCACGGCGTAAAACACCAAACAATAAACCCCAAAAATTGGAAAATTTTCTTACTGGTTTTTCACTCGATGAGCCTAGTGGGATGGTTACCACCGGAACGTCGTGGGTTTCCTCCGGGCATAGAGCCCGGTTTCCTCTCACACAAAAAACCTCGCAACGCCGTCATATAAGTGAATTAATCTTGAGCGTGGGGGTAACACCAAACAATCATTGTTGGGCCTAATGTTATTTGATTTACTTTACATACGTTCTCAATTTGCAAAAAAACAAAACAAAGGATAGGATATCAAACTTTTCCATGAACTTATTTACCTTTACTCTCCATAACTTTAACAAATATGATCCGATGTTTTCAAATCTTTCATGATACATATCATATTAACAGACAGTGTTTCAAAAATTGTTCATGATATGAACTATTGCAAATTATTGGATTATGTATATTCCCATTTATTCTTACTTTCATCTTCATGAAAATAACCTTTAAATTGTAAAATGACTTTTTCAATCTGCAATAATGTTTCTAAATTGATTAAAATTATTCTTAAATCAATATATAACGTTTTAATCAAATGAAAAATACTTATAAGGATTAAAGTATGATTTGTAAATTAAGAACTGCTTTTCTAAAAAATTAAATTATTTTAGTCCAACCTATATTGGCAACAAACAATGTTTAACATCGCGATTTAACAGCAGCGAGAATTGATGACTTGTACCCAGTACAAATCTAGTTAATAATCGTTGATCCAAATAGCCCAGTTTAAATTTGATACAAATGGATTTGAAAGGTTTTAGTGCTAAGATTTCATTTGGTTGACATTACATCATCTTTTACCAATCTTCAAAGGGTGCCTCCGTGTCTCAGTAGGTAGAACGTTGGACGCTCAATCCGAACAGCCTTCCACCAATAGGGCGCGGGTTCAAATCCCACTCAGTCCAAAAATTGGAAAATTTTCTGACTGGGTTTTCACTCGAACGACCTATGTGGGATGGTTGCCAGTTACCAGCGCAAGGTCGTGGGTTATCCTCCTGGCACAGAGCCCGGTTTCCTCCCACAATAAAACTGGCAACGCCGCCATATAAGTGAAATAATATTGAGCGCGGCGTAAAACACCAAACAATCAATCAATCAAGCAAGCTTCAACTTTCTTTCTCTGAATATTTAGAATGAAATAAATATGGAAGGATTTGTTTTGGTATGGCCGCAGTTACTGTGCCTTTCCGGGCGTATTTTGGGTTTCCTCTTGTAAACACACGCGTACAGGGATATACATGTATTACTACTTGATGCTGTACGAATCGATGTAAACTTGACGAATGTCCCTAATTGTGAAACCTTATTTGGGGAACAGACTAGTATTAGTACCCGTACCTCGACATTTGCTCGAAATGAGCAATATTTGGGAGAAGCATTACATTTTCTCTGATAAAAGTAATCTGAAAAACTATTAAATCCAGTAGGCTACCATTCGCTGAACATTTCTTCTGCCATTTAGAAATCCGACCAAGTGAGAAAATCACACATTTTAATTCAGCTTTAAGGCATACTAGTCAACATAGCCTTTCTGGGATTTTCTGCCATTTGTTAAGAAGGTCAATTTACAAGAGTTCACAAGTAAAACCTCTAAAATTAATGTGAAATAGTTCCCATTTACTCTCATATGGTCAGGGGTTTCATCCGGCGAATCGGCACAATTGAGACCTCATTCCATTCTACGAGATCTTCTGCACGAGACATGTCCACGAAACCAAGTTTCAATCTTTATACGCCCGGTCGTATAATGGTATAACCAGCGCCGTCTTTCCGTTTCGTGTTCCCTTCCGCTTCATAACGGGAAAAGTTTTGATCTTATCTTAACAATTCTTTCCCAACGCCAGTCTGATAACTTCGGGGATTTAGGTGCGTGAAATACAAAGTCGACGGAAAGCGAGCGAAGAGTGTTCCGACTGAGGCCCCTACCCACTCGGAAGGTCCTTCGGCTATCTTCGCTCGCTACCGGTCGGCTTTGACACGCCTCGGACAGTCTGCGCTATTTATACGGTAAATCACCGTATTTTTGGGTTGAATAAAAATGGCGTCGAAAGTAAATATCAAAATGTTTTACTACAGACGAAAAAATAAAATAAAAATAATTATAAACTTATTAAAGGCTAATATCATTTAGAAAGATATTTGTTTATATATTATATTTAGTCCGGTAAAGCACATGTTGTGTGACGCAAAGAAGAGACGCAGTTTCGGTACATTCCAGAAATCCTCCAATACTTCAATTATAAAACTGATCGCGCCTGAAAGTTAACAGATTATTTCGGTCCCTTACATTATCACGAGGACACTTTCGATGGGCCCTGAATATGGAAATTGTACGTTACACGGCTACCTTTTTGGTCGCCAGATTCAAAATGACCTGCAGTCTATCAGAGGGTATTTCATGCACGTAAATCCCCGAAGTTTCAGAGTGTATGAGTATAAGCACTCTGAAATCTCGGGGATTTACGTGCGTCAAATACCCTCTGATAGACTGCAGGTCATTTTGAATATGACAACCAAATGGGTAGCCTGAAGCGTACAAATTCCATATCCTCTTGAGGGCCCCACAAAAGTGTCCCTGTGATAATGTAAGGGACCGAAACACTCGGTTTGTAAACTTTCAGCCTCGATCAGTTATATAATTGAAGCATTGGAGGATTCCTGATATGTACCGAAACTGCGTCTGTCTACAACATGTGGTTTTCCGGGCTAAATATAATATATAAACAAATATCTTTCTAAATGATATTAGAATTTAGTAAATTTATAATTATTTCTATTTTCTTTTTTCGTCTGCAGTGAAACATTTTGATATTTACTTTCGACGCCATTTTTATTCAGCCCAAAAATACGGTGATTTACAGTATAAAAAGCGCAGACTGTCCGAGGCGTGTCAAAGCCGACCGGTAGCGAGCGAAGATAGCCGAAGGATGTTCCGAGTGTGTAAGGTGTGTCATGAACCATGTATGACCTCTTCCATTGCATAATATGGTATCTATATTAGATTATGTAATATTCCTTTTAAGTTTAGATCATCTTTCCCTTCCGCTGCATAACTTGAAAAATTTGGGATCCAATCATTACAATTATTTCACAATATATACCTTTTGTGTAGATGGTGTGTTGTCAACCAGTTATGATATATCTGGTTACATGCATAGTACGGCATCTATATTAGATTATGTAATATTCTCCTTTAGCCCATATCTTCGTCAGTTTTTATTGATCTTGAACATTTTTCTGTGTATACATAATAGCTAAGGGTAGACAGGAGCGATTTAAGACATCCATAGTTCCATACATCTATACTGGATTATGTAATATGCTGTTTTAGTTTAATTAGTTAGTGTCTTTTAGAAAGTGAGTATAACAGTATTTTCGTTATTTTTTGGGATTACACTTTCTTGAAAAATGGCAGAAATTCCTCTACCGATTTTGTGTGATACCCGAAACGGCCAATATTCGTTTACGGACCCCATATATTTCCGTATCCCCCCTCGAACAAAATCGGTAGAAGAATTTCTGCCATTTTTCAAGAAAGTGTAATCCCAAAAAATAACGAGAATATGCTGTTTTAGTCAGACCTACTTGCTTGCACCTTTCGCCATCACTAATTAAACTTAGCATCATAATCTACCAGTTTCAGTCTTACCCTACCTATAGCCATTATGTACAGTCTTGATTACTTATGGTCTCCGCACTAAAACTATATGGAATGTATTTTGTCCCTGCCAAGAAGCGAAAGTAGGTAATACAATTATGAGAACTGGCAATGGACATAGCGCATACTGACGACCCATCAAGCCTGTCCGGGATAATTTTGTCATCGGGGGAGTCTCCCTAACTTTACTTGGGTAGATTGATAGACGCTCAGTCCGACACAGGTCTTCCCACTACATCAATCGACCTTTGGCAGTTGCCAGGTAACGCCGCCATATTAGCGAAATAATCGTGAGTCCTGCGAATGAAATCAATCAATTATCTATCCGAATAACCAGACATTGTCCCCGAACTTTTATTATCTTTAAAATGGCTAAAATTATCCGCAAAAAGCGAAACCTGAACACCTACGCCGATCGAGCTAGAATTGTGTAACTTCTAAATGTGATAACATTCAGGTATTCCTTCACGCCGATGGGTCGCATATTCGAATCACACTCAATCGAAAGAATTATTTACAAAAAAATTGAACGAGCTTTTCACTGCATAGACCTAGCTATGTGGGAATGTTGCCAAACGTCAAGGGTTTCCTCCGGGCAAAGCGCCCGGTTTCCTCCATAAAAGTGAAATACTCTACAGCTGGGAGATAAATATCAATCAATATCAATCGATTCCGGTTAATGATGGTATATCATTCGGAGCAAACTTCGGCTGTCTTCGCTCGCTACCGGTCGATCTTGACACATACGTAAATCCCCGAAGTTATCAGAATGCGATGGTATTTAACCTTTAATTCATGAGCCACTCCGTCGTCTCAAATGTCACAATAAATAGGCCTACCCGTGAGAAATTTCTCTGTCACCTGGAACGAGCGCGTCCCAGTTTCAAATGAAATCACTGCACTTACGAAACCTTAAAGAATCTCAAATGTTGCTGGAGTTAGTTTTGGTCGCAGTCAAATAAATTAAAGGAATACATAGGTATATTACGGTAAAAATAGGCCTATCTGCTGCTTTTGAATGCACGTTTGTAAAAGTAGTCCCTAGATGACTGAAGCAGTGGAGCGGTTAACGCAGAGGTTTTAACACACCTTTTCCGGTTTTAGACCGAGTCGAACTTATTTGTACTATGTCTATAGTAGGACTTGGGCGCAAATACATGTATAAAAGTGCTTTGGAAGACGGGTGCCTGCAACTGGTAAAGTTCCAGAATTAGACAAGTTCATTAATTCAAATGCTGCATGATTATTTGTCAAAATAAGGTAGGTCTAACGGTTTTGTCAATCTGGCTATGTTAATATAACGGTGTAAGTAGGTCAAACTTGAGTGACAAAATACATACACATGGAGGGCCCATTTACCTGTCTAATTCATGACCAGGCTTATCCATGTAAATTTGGCCTTGACTTACATGTATAACTGTTCGCATTTTAACGATCAGTTTGGAATGTGAATAGTAGCTAACTTGTAGGCCTATGAATGATCATTGAACTAATCATTTAGGGTTGTTAAAAATGATATCCAAAAGCTCCGTAAACCACTTAACACTGACTTTAGAGCACCCTATAGACTCCGCAAACCACTTAACACTGAGTTTAGAGCATCCCATAGACAAGTATAGGCTTACTTAATTTAACACTTAATTTATACTGCTGGGAATAACATTTCCCTATATATTTATCTGTAGGTGACATAAGCTGCCAAAATTAGATTTTTTAAAGAGTTCCTAGTCGCCTTTATTTCACAGAAGCGAAGATCCACTTCACGTATGCACCAGCCTACCAGAAGTGAAGGCCTTGTGCCGATGCTTAAAATAAATAATCTATAACATTAGCTGGTCAGAAATATTAGTTTGGTTTTTTTGGAGTGGGGGAGGGGGTGAATAATACAGATCCAAATTCCAACCATCCAAATGTTACGTTTTGGCTAGTTCTTGGCTTTCTTGTTCAAGTATAGCCGGACACAGAGTCCTGAAGTTGATATATCTAAAGATATCCATTACGTCTTGGCATTTCTGGGATCAAAACAGAAACAGCGGGTTGTCAATATATATTTGGATTTAACCTTAGATTTGTTAATGCCTTTACTCAGTGTGAAAACTATACTGAACTTTGAGGGTATTGCTGAGTGCGTTAGCATTAAAATGGTGTAGGCCCACGTCTAGCAGTTGCAAGGAAGGAGAGGTGAACCAATCTAATCCGAGCTTATAAATGTATAAAAGAAGTTTCCCTTCCCTTTCCAAGGTGTCATTATGCATCACTGCATGAATGCGGCCTTTTTTTTTACTGACTGGAATGGCAGGCATTCTTAGTCCACGTCAATTTATTGCTAAAAAAACGCTTGGTTGACAGAGTATGACCAATTGACCATGTAGTAGTATAGTGTTTGCATCTCTTTCCATTCATGATCAATCATCTGTGACAAAACTGTAAAAATAATATATTTGAATAGATTGTCTAAGAGTTTGTCAGGTCATTCCATGTTTTGAAAATTGGCTAACCAGAATATCATTGATGTAGATTTCTAGATGGAAATTTAAAAACTCTATGGCCAAAGTAGATTTATGTATCGATTATTATTTGCCAGCACAACATAAATATACTTGTAAGTATTTACTCGAAACATCGGGAAAATATGGGTGGGCTGACGATCCAACTGGTGGGTTTCCAGAGACCTGCTAGGCCCCGGAGGCTCCGACACCACGCATAGATACGTTTAGCTGTTTTCCTGATAAACTTCACCGTATTTTTATTAGGAGTTTTGGAATACTGACCGCAAAATGTAAGAAAATTTTCAGCTGAAAGTTCAGAGGTGTCGACATGCACGAAATGTAATGAAATCTGGGTTCTCTATCAGGACCATAAAATACATTGACATCACTCTTCCAGCTCTTTGAAAACTTATTAATTCGTTATTTTATAAAGGGATTTTTTTAGATGTATCTTTATGGAAATGAAACAATATATTATTTTGTCTACCATCTGTGAGTGTACAGAACGGGATCATTGATACCATTCCATTCCTGTTGGTTGGAAAGCAAAGGCAATCTGTCCTCAGGGAGTATCTTTACACCTTACATCACTGGTACTCTGTTGGGGTCCTCAAAGGCAATCTGTCCTCAGGGAGTTTCTTTACACCTTACATCACTGGTACACTTTTGGGGGCCTCAAACATATTACGTCCTCAGGGAGTTTCTTAACACCTTACATCACTGGTACACTTTTGGGGGCCTCAAACATATTACGTCCTCAGGGAGTTTCTTAACACCTTACATCACTGGTACACTTTTGGGGGCCTCAAAGACAATCTGTCCTCAGGGAGTTTCTTTACACCTTACATCACTGGTACACTTTTGGGGGCCTCAAAGGTAATATGTCATCAGTACTCTTTTGGGGGCCTCAAAGGTAATCTGTCCTTCGGGAGTTTCTTTACATCTTGCATCACTGGTACACTTTTGGGGCCTCAAAGGTAATCTGTCCTCAGGGAGTTGCTTAACACCTAACATCACTGGTACACTTTTGGGGCCTCAAAGGCAATCTGTCATCAGGGAGTTTCTTTACTCCTTACATCACTGGTACACTTTTGGGGGCCTCAAAGGCAATCTGTCCTCAGGGAGTTTCTTTGCACCTTACATCACTGGTACTCTTTTGGGGGCCTCAAAGGTAATCTGTCCTTAGGGAGTTTTTTACACCTTACATCACTGGTACACTTTTGGGGGCCTCAAAGGTAATCTGTCCTCAGGGAGTTTCTTTACACCTTACATCACTGGTACACTTTTGGTAATCTGTCCTCAGGGAGTTTCTTTACACCTTACATCTCTGGTACTTTTTTGGGGGCCTCAAAGGTAATCTGTCCTTAGGGAGTTTCTTTACACCTTACATCACTGGTACACTTTTGGGGGCCTCAAAGGTAATCTGTCCTCAGGGAGTTTCTTTACACCTTACATCACTGGTACACTTGTTGGGGCCTCAAAGGTAATCTGTCCTCAGGGAGTTTCTTTACACCTTACATCACTGGTACTCTGTTGGGGGCCTCAAAGGCAGTATGTCATCAGGGAGTTTCTTTACACCTTACATCACTGGTACTCTTTTGGGGGCCTCAAAGGCAGTATGTCCTCAGGGAGTTTCTTTACATCACTGGTACACTTTTGGGGGCCTCAAAGGCAATCTGTCCTCAGGGAGTTTCTTTGCACCTTACATCACTAGTACTCTTTTGGGGCCCTCAAAGGTAATCTGTCCTTAGGGAGTTTTTTACACCTTACATCACTGGTACACTTTTGGGGGCCTCAAAGGTAATCTGTCCTCAGGGAGTTTCTTTACACCTTACATCTCTGGTACTTTTTTGGGGGCCTCAAAGGTAATCTGTCCTTAGGGAGTTTCTTTACACCTTACATCACTGGTACACTTTTGGGGGCCTCAAAGGTAATCTGTCCTCAGGGAGTTTCTTTACACCTTACATCACTGGTACACTTGTTGGGGCCTCAAAGGTAATCTGTCCTCAGGGAGTTTCTTTACACCTTACATCACTGGTACTCTGTTGGGGGCCTCAAAGGTAATATGTCATCAGGGAGTTTCTTTACACCTTACATCACTGGTACACTTTTGGGGGCCTCAAATCTAATCTGTCCTTAGGGGGTTTCTTTACACATTACATCACTGGTACCCTTTTGGGGGCCTCAAAGGCAGTATGCCTTCAGGGAGTTTCTTTACACCTTACATCACTGGTACTCTTTTGGGGGCCTCAAAGGTAATCTGTCATCAGGGAGTTTCTTTACACCTTACATCACTGGTACACTTTTGGGGGCCTCAAAGGTAATCTGTCCTCAAGGAGTTTCTTTACACCTTACATCACTGGTACACTTTTGGGAGCCTCAAAGGTAATATGTCCTCAGAGAGTTTGTTTACACCTTACATCACTGGTACACGTTTGGGGGCCTCAAAGGTAATCTGTCCTCAGGGAGTTTCTTTACACCTTACATCACTGGTACACTTTTGGGGGCCTCAAAGGTAATATGTCCTCAGAGAGTTTGTTTACACCTTACATCACTGGTACACGTTTGGGGGCCTCAAAGGTAATCTGTCCTCAGGGAGTTTCTTTACACCTTACATCACTGGTACTCTTTTGGGGGCCTCAAAGGTAATCTGTCCTTCGGGAGTTTCTTTACATCTTGCATCACTGGTACACTTTTGGGGCCTCAAAGGTAATCTGTCCTCAGGGAGTTCCTTAACACCTTACATCACTGGTACTCTTTTGGGGGCCTCAAAGGCAATCTGTCATCAGGGAGTTCCTTAACACCTTACATCACTGGTACTCTTTTGGGGGCCTCAAAGGCAATCTGTCATCAGGGAGTTTCTTTACACCTTACATCACTGGTACTCTTTTGGGGGCCTCAAAGGCAATCTGTCCTCAGGGAGTTCCTTAACACCTTACATCACTGGTACTCTTTTGGGGGCCTCAAAGGCAATCTGTCCTCAGGGAGTTCCTTAACACCTTACATCACTGGTACACTTTTGGGGGCCTCAAAGGCAATCTGTCCTCAGGGAGTTCCTTAACACCTTACATCACTGGTACACTTTTGGGGGCCTCAAAGGCAATCTGTCCTCAGGGAGTTCCTTAACACCTTACATCACTGGTACTCTTTTGGGGGCCTCAAAGGCAATCTGTCCTCAGGGAGTTCCTTAACACCTTACATCACTGGTACACTTTTGGGGGCCTCAAAGGCAATCTGTCATCAGGAAGTTTCTTTACTCCTTACATCACTGGTACACTTTTGGGGGCCTCAAAGGTAATCTGTCCTTAGGGAGTTTTTTTACACCTTACATCACTGGTACACTTTTGGGGGCCTCAAAGGTAATATGTCCTTAGGGAGTTTTTTACACCTTACATCACTGGTACACTTTTGGGGGCCTCAAAGGCAGTATGTCATCAGGGAGTTTCTTTACACCTTACATCACTGGTACACTTTTGGGGGCCTCAAAGGTAATATGTCCTCAGAGAGTTTGTTTACACCTTACATCACTGGTACACTTTTGGGGGCCTCAAAGGCAATCTGTCATCAGGGAGTTTCTTTACACCTTACATCACTGGTACTCTTTTGGGGGCCTCAAAGGTAATCTGTCCTTAGGGAGTTTTTTACACCTTACATCACTGGTACACTTTTGGGGGCCTCAAAGGCAGTATGTCATCAGGGAGTTTCTTTACACCTTACATCACTGGTACACTTTTGGGGGCCTCAAAGGTAATATGTCCTCAGAGAGTTTGTTTACACCTTACATCACTGGTACACTTTTGGGGGCCTCAAAGGTAATCTGTCCTCAGGGAGTTTCTTTACACCTTACATCACTGGTACACTTTTGGGGGCCTCAAAGGTAATATGTCCTCAGGGAGTTTCTTTACACCTTACATCACTGGTACACTTGTGGGGGCCTCAAAGGTAATCTGTCCTCAGGGAGTTTCTTTACACCTTACATCACTGGTACTCTTTTGGGGGCCTCAAAGGTAATCTGTCCTGAGGGAGTTTCTTTACACCTTACATCACTGGTACACTTTTAGGGGCCTCAAATTAATCTGTCCTAAGGGAGTTTTTTTACACCTTACATCACTGGTACACTTTGGGGGGGGGGGGGGGGCATCAAAGGTAATCTGTCCTCAGAGAGTTTCTTTACACCTTACATCACTGGTACACTTCTGGGGGCCTCAAAGGTAATCTGTCCTCAGGGAGTTTCTTTACACCTTACATCACTGGTACACTTTTGGGGGCCTCAAAGGTAATCTGTCCTCAGGGAGTTTCTTTACACATTACATCACTGGTACACTTTTGGGGGCCTCAAAGGTAATCTGTCCTCAGGGAGTTTCTTTACACCTTACATCACTGGTACACTTTTGGGGGCCTCAAAGGTAATATGGAAAGTGTATATTTCGAGGCCTTTTTTTTTTTTGGTCGATTCAAGTTACATGCAACCTGCCCGGGACTATAATTTGACGTTCGTAAATCCTGGAAGGGATCCGAGTGTCCCTCGCTCGTTACACGCAATAGAGATGAGACTTGTTGGGCGTATATGTCAATTTCTCTCGCTATCGCGCGCGCTATTATAACTCTTATTTCACCTATGCGCAATTTACAATTCACTTGCTCTAGCGTCTTAGACTTATAACCTTGGCTGTATCAAAAAACGTTTCCGGTATAACTCGTTAATATGAAAGTTATCACAATGCTTTAAGACTATGATGGAAGACAGACAACTGCTTTTTTTACTCTCTAAACAAGTATTTACGACCACTAGAGCATCCTCTGCCAAGCATAGCCGAACTATTTTGAAGTTGTTTTTTTTTTTTTTGCAAATTACCTTATTTTTCAAATATCTTTGATTTTCCAAAATGTCTAAATTAGGGCCTATTCAGAATATTTCTAAAATATTTTTCTTTTCTTACTTGATTCCCCAAAATATTTCTTTTGTAGATAACTAGATATAGTATAAAAGCGCGAAAAGTACATGTATCTATCTGTCATTCACGCTTCAGTGGTTTGATAAAATATTTATTTTTATTTGTTAGCTTATTTAACCACTTGTGTATTACAAATGACAGCTTGTTTAATTTCCGGTTCTCTCGTCTAATGGTAATAAATGCTGTTAGACCGCTTTTCTGTATATATGGATAATTATAGGTATAAATGTTTCCTATACATTGCCATATATATACTTCATGAAGCAGGCCTATATATAGAGAGAATTCAAGTGAAGACTATAGAAAATTGAATTGTTGATTATCTCCCTTGTCTGGTATTTAATGTGTCAATTGTATAAGCCAAAGAAACCGAGCTATCACTAGGCTTTTCGGTAATTCATATTTATAAACGCCTGACTTAAATAAGTCGGTCGTATTATTAATTATGGTATACCCAACACCGTCTGCTCGTCCGTTCCAGGTTCCCTTCCGCTCATAACTTGAAGAATTTTGATCCGATCTTTACAATTCTTTACGCAATAGGTGGTATGTCGGCAACTTCTTTAGATTTGACCTGATCTTGATAAATTTTTCAGAGTATATACCTAAGTGGTACATGGTGTGTCGGAAACATTTCGGACATCACTTGTTGTATAATACGACATCTATATTGGATTATGTATTATTCTGTTTTAGTCTATATCTTCTTTAATTTTGACCCGATCGTGACAATTTTTTAGATTATGATATATACGTTATGGATAGACGGTTTGTTGTGAACTATTGATGCCATCACCTGTTGCATAAAATGGCAGACATATTGGATTATATAATATTTCCATCTTTTATGAGTTAAATATCAACCTGTTATATTTACACATCTTGTCGTTTATCTCTATTTTCAGGTAGTTTGGACAAAGGGTGAAATCTGGGTGTGAAAACGGCTGCTTTACAAGCCTGAAACATGGCTTCAATGTTTTTTCGACAAAGAAAATGGCGCTATTGGTTTAAAATTCTCGATGTGGACTGCGACAGATCTATAACGCTTGAAGATTGGCATAAAATGGCGGACGATTTTATCGAGGGTCAAAGCCTTGGCAGAGCTTCAGCCATCAAGGCTAGATCCGCCATGTTGGATTGGGCAACACTTGTGTTCGGTCTGAGTTTGAACGAAGTTGAACAAGTAACTGAGGAACAATTTGTAAGAATGTTAGCCAATTTCCATCAACAAAATCCAAAATATGCCCAAGATATCGTAGAAGAACTTTACCAAAAGATGCTTGATTTGTCGGATCATGACAAAGATGGTTTCGTCACAGAGGATGAGTTTGTGGCTTTAAATAAAGCATTTGGATTCGAAGAGGAATCATCAAGAAGATTGTATCATTTCATTGGTCCACCCGAGGACCACCGTGGAATAGAAACGGAAACCCTGTTGGACTTCTGGCTCGAATTCCTTTTAGGTGAAGACAAAATAATTTTTAAAAGAATGACTCTTGTGATAAATGGCGAAGCGGATTTCACAACATGAGTCATATTTTAATTATACAATACAATTATTGACTCTTTTCCCTGGAAGTGCAAGTTTTTTTTAAATTTACCTTGTTCAGCCCTAGCTTGTCGCATTCCAAAGCTAAGCAGACGCCATGTTTACAGTAAGGGGAATAATAACTGCATTCTGATTGGCTACAAATAGTGAAAGTGAAATGAAACCAGTTCTATCATTGGTTAATAATCATTCAATTCTAAATAAATGCTATAATGACTTCCGAGTCAATGTAAGAAATTATTAACTGTCATGCGATTGGCTATTGACCAATGAAATCGCAGCACATACTCCAAATATATTATTATAGCTAGTATCAACCAACTTCAATCAAACGTATTGCCACAAAGTTGCCATTTTATTATATACACGTGTTGGCTATAGGCCTTCCACAGTAGCTAATATTCATTTTGTCCTTTCTTTTCCTATGCATTTAAAAACCATGTTTTACTTGGTCTTCGCATGTTCAAAATACATTTCACCAAAAGTCCTATTAACAAGTCAACACCTTACAGTTGCAATAGTTTTTTTTCGTCAATAAAAATGGCCTATTTTTCGTTCCATAAAAATGTTCATCTGGGCTCTGCGGATTTTTTTTCGTATTCAAGGGCGATTCACATTACCAGCCCTTAGACCGAAAATCCGGGCTGTGTTCATCAGTGATTAGATAAAACAGATAAGAAGATGGCTGCTGCCTTGTAATCTGGCTATGGAGCTAATTCTCTTTTACGGCACGTTCAAATTTCAATTATTCGTTTATGAAGGCCTAGAAATACATTTGATTGGACAATTGTTTTAGACTACGTGAACATGAATCTTTCAAACTTAACTTTTCTAACTTAAAAGGAACATGAGCTGCCAATATGTTGATATTATTCGATTTAAACAAAAATTTTGAAATCATTGATTAAAAGTATTCTAGTAGGCCTACTTTCGAGAATATACATGAAATTTATATTTTGAACTAACTTAGGTATTCGTTCCGGTTATTTAAATTTTGTTTACTGTCTTGACAATCCGAATTTTTTCAAAAGGGCTAATTTGTGCAGCTCATGCCATTTTAAAATTGCCTCTTTTAAGACAGTTTTGTTGTTGTGGGCTTCGTCTTAAGATTTTTTTTAAAGGCCCACTTGCCGCCGTAGCCTGTTTAAATTTGCTAAGAAAACCAAGCTTACTACGACTAATACCACTAACTTAAACATAGGACACATAAAACATGTCTAGTTAGCTTTAGAATGGAGATATGGGGTGAAAAACAAACGAAGAATCGAAGCCTGATTATAACAACAACGATCAGTGTCGGTCAACTTTCGTGTTGGATTACCCTCATTTCAGGCCTTTTTATCTGTGGTTTACACTCAAACAATTATCAGCAGGCTTTTCCAGTCACTGTTAAGCGATCGTCAGTCTGCATTTCTCAGATAAATAGGCCTACGTAAAATTGCCGTTAGTTCACTCACTCGACTGAAACATAAAATCGCATGTGCGAGCAGTTTGGTATGTTTACGTTCCGGGCACCCAACAATTCAAATTTTCAAATTAAAATTAAAAATGCAAAGTGACGTCCAAACTTTTAAATTTTGGTAAAAATAGAAAGTTCCTAACTTATATTGTCTGGGGAAAAATACAGAAAACGGTCTTTCTTTTTTAATGTAAACAATATTCCTGATTTTCGCGGCAAGTGTGCCTTTAAAATCATTTACCTCTTATTGTTTTTCTGTTGTCTGATAGAGTAATCAACGGATAAAGAAATCTTATCAGTAAAAGGTGGGGTATACCTTTTCATTGATTGGTCGCGGGTTCGATACCCACTCATTTTTTAAGACAAAACGTTGGAAAATTCATAGTTGGCAGTCGATCCCTCTGGGTGTCAGGCTCTCACTGTCATCTGGACACCCCACCCCTCTCATCAAACCTGACCTCACCGGGATATAAATCGAACAATCTTGAGTACCGCGTAAAACACCCTACATCAACTTTTTAGACCCACTTTATGAATAGTATTGTAAATGTCTATGCCGCTGAGTTGTATATAAACAAATAGGTCAGTTGTATTGACTGTGTTTCACTGTGTACCCCACACATAGTGCTTCAATTTGAACAATTGCCTATTCTGCCAATGGTATATAAACAGGATTTCATCAACACATGTTCACTTGTGTGGAGTTAATATTCCCTCTAACGATCAAACCTGCATCCCGAGAACCACCCATCGTTTGTCTCGCACAATCTCATAGATCGGACATCAATTAATTCTAGCAAGTTATAAGTCCGCTTACAAAGGGTGACATATCACACAAAAATATCCCAATGTCAGTATCCTTATTTTCGAGTACAAACAGTGTATCGTGTCGCTTGGACAGTTTAAATATTTTTCATAATCAAATAATACTAATTTCGTGCACGGAAAAACAAACGTTACAGTCGTCTGAAGCATTTCTTTTTATACGCCCGACTTAAAGGCACACTTGCCGCGAAAATCAGGAATATTGTTTTCATTAAAAAAGAAAGACCGTATTCTGTATTTTTCCCAGACAATATAAGTTAGGAACTTTCTATTTTTACCATAATTTAAAAGTTTGGACGTCACTTTGTGTTTTTAATTTGAATCTGAAAATTTGAATTGTTACGTACCCGGAACGTAAACAAACCGATCTGCCCCCTATTGGCGATTTTATGTTTCAGTCGAGTGAGTGAACTAACGGCACAGTGTAATTTTACGTAGGCCTATTTATCTCAGAAATACAGACTGACGATCGGTTAACAGCGACTGGAAAAGCCTGTTTGAGTGTAAACCACAGATACAAAGGCCTGAAAGGAGGGTAAGCCAACACGAAAGTTGACCGACACTGATCGTTGTTGTTGTAATCAGGCTTCGATTCTTCGTTTGTTTTTCACCCCATTTTTACAGTCTAAAGCTAACTAGACAGGTTTTATGTGTCCTATGCTTAAGTTTAGTGGTATTAGTCGTAGTAAGCTCATGTAATCTGGTTTTCTTAGCAAATTTAAACAGGCTACGGCGGCAAGTGTGCCTTTAAAAAGTCGGTCGTGTTATGGTATCACCAGCGCCGTCCGCTCCATAACTTGAAGAGTTTTGATCTAATATTTACAATTCTTTCACAACATATACATTGTGGGTAGAAGGTGTGTCATGAACCATTTTTGACATCCTCGATTGCATAATGTGGCTTCTACATTGGATTATGTTATATTCTGTCTTAGTTTATATCTTCGTTTCCTTCCGCTCCATAACTTGAAGAGTTTTGATCCGATTTTTACAATTTATTTTACAACACATACTTTAGGGGTAGAAGGTGTATAATTCAGAAGCTTTTTAGTGCTTCTAGTCTCGAGAATGTACGATAAAGTATTGTTTTGAACTAACTTTGGCTTAGAATGAATGAATGGTCGTCCCGGTTATTTAAATTTTGTTTACTTTTTTAACACTATTTCGGTTCATATAGGCGACATACTGTATGGAATTTCCTCATTCCAACGCCAATCATTTAGTTTTTCGATGGCCTTCAAAGCCTCTTACTATCCTGCCGATCAGAAATTATGAAAAAGGTGTGAATTTTGGCAGCTCATGCCACTTAAAAGGTTTGATGAAATACCTTTGGAAATATTTTCTAATTTGCACTTTAAAAGAAAGTGCTGTGAAATAATTGTCCACAATGACTTTAAATGTAGATAGGAAACTAATTTATTACAAGAAGATTGCAAATCATATATATATAAGAACGCTGCCGTAAGTCTTGTAAGAAACAGTCCATCGGCCTTAATTCCATAGAACCAGCGGAAGGTCGTGGGTTTCCTCCGGGCACAGAGCCCTGTTTCCGCCAACAATAAAACTGGCAACGCCGCCATATAAGTGAAATAATCTTGAACGCGGCGTAAAACACGAAACAATCAATCAATCAATCAATTAATTCCATAGAGGTCGCGGGTTCGAATCCCACTCAGTCCAAAAAAAAAATGGACATTTTCTGACTGGGTTTTCATTCGATCGACCTTTGTGGGATGGTCGTGGATTTCCTCCGGGCATAGAGCCCGGTTTCCTCCCACAATAAAACTGGCAGCATCGCCATATAAGTGAAGTAATCTTGAGCGCGAGAATGCATTTTATGTAGTGCTTTGAACTAACTTAGGTAAAATGTGTTTGCTTTTCGAATACTATGGGTATCGGTTTTCTTTATTTGAACTAAAATCATAAAATTTCTCATTGAAATGCACTCATGTTGTCTTGACAATCATAATTTATAAAGAAATTGGGAATTTGTCAGCTCAAGCCACTTTATTCATCAGCACGGTTCTTTCTTTTTTACTGAAGTTTTTCAAGTTTAGCTCTTTTCGACTCACAATTGTCGAAATTGAGGCAATGTTTAGTAGGATAGTGTAGATTGGTATCATAAAAACACTCGAGAACATAAGGAGACATTTCTTTGATAGACTGTAGGCCTATTCTCATCTCTCCATTGACTTGTAGGTGCCAAAAACTAACAGGAAGATACTAACGCCGAGCATTAAGTCAAATACCATTCCCGTCACCCAACACATAGGTATACCGTATGCAAACCTTACACTAAATACAACCCTTGGTTCCAACGTGTTCGCTGTTTGATAAAGTCGGTTAAAGTAAAGGGACTGTGTTCTAGCATATCTCCGTCAATGAATTCGAATTTGTATCCTTTCTGGGAGGCAAGGACTCCAAAGTAGCAGTCTTCAGCAATGGAACCTTCTGTGATCAAATGAAACGTCGTGTTCGGCGGCGGCTCTTGCCACAACAAAGGAGCCTTTCCAGTTGAGAAGAGGCCATCGAAGAACACTCATTGTAAATCGCAGAGAACCGTAATCTACCCCAACACGTTCACTGTCAATCAGTGTCGTTATCCAGTTGACAACAGGTCCACTGGCGTAAGTGATTACACCTTGTCCAAAATCCGCTTCTCTGCTACAGATACAAATTAGAATTCCGAGCACCGAATCTTCCGTTATCAGCGTTTCCTCGTCCAGGTGCACAATCCAATCGTCAGGATCCAGGCGGTTAATGGCGGCTTCGTTGCAGAAATGCAGAGCCCGTGCCTTAAACTTACTCCCGTGCAACGGTTGGTATTTATACGGGACCACCAGTTCTCTGGTACGCTTAACCTTTTGCAGATTGATTGGACTACCTCGAATATACAATTAGTAAGGTTTACACGAGAGTAAATTGGGGAATAACTATATCTCGCGTTTGTTTTTTTGTGTGGAATTGAACCACACAGTTCCGGCGACATTCAGAATAGTTGAAGGCAAGCTTAAACAAGTTGACATTCGACATATGGTTAAATATATCTAGAATAGATTATCTTTTATCCAATTGTTTTAATTGCTGAAACCGCCAATACCAGCCAAACAAAACCGGTTGCAACCAAAGCAAAGAAATAATCACTACCAGCCCAAACACCACTTTGATATGAGTCCATCTCACCCGAGGTATCACTGAGTAAATCAATAATTTCATCCTGTAAAAAATTTTGAAAAGTGAATTTCTAACACAAAAAATAACACAATCTCGTGAATGGAACGAACTGCCAGAGCCAATCAGATCCATAACAGATAAAGCAAAATTCAGAAATTCTTTAAAGATTATTTTTCCATTATCAAAAGTACCATCTTGGTACTAATCTAGACCTCGGAAAAGCGGTATCATGTTGCGTAATGGGTGTAGCTCTCTCAATGACGATTTGTACAACGACTATATTGTCGACTCTCCAAAATGGGTGTAGCTCGCTCAATGACGATTTGTACAACGACTATATGTCCGACTCTCCAAAATGGGTGTAGCTCGCTCAATGTCGATTTGTACAAGGACTATATTTCCGACTCCCCAAAATGTTGGTGTGGATCTCCGATGGAGACAGCGTCGCACTTTCTTTTGGAGTGTTGCCGTGCATGGGAATGATTAGAATCAAACTGATATACAGGGGTTATCTCCACGACTCTCCTTCTTTATGGATCACCGGAGGTGAATGAAGAAATCAACAAAGTTATTTCTATTGCAGTCTGCAACTACATTAAAGGGAAAGAAAATCTTAGCTTTAGACTAGTTTAGATGGAAAGAGTCGAGTTCATTTAGTCCAAAACAACTGTCCAATGTATGTTTTATCCCCTCGTAAGTGAATAATCGAAATTTGAAGCTGGCGTTTCAATAGAGAATAAGCTCCATAGGCCATTCACAAGGCCGCCACCATTTTTTCATTAGTTTCATCCAATTATTGTTGAATAAAAATATAGGTGCGTTATAGAGTAGTCATGTGATGCAATTTAGCCAATGGCTAGCTAAGTAATGGCGCGCGGTTGCATACTGACCTATATATTCGGAGACAATCTTCCCACTTCAAGTTTGTCGCCATGTTTTTTTGGACCTAAATCTACCCTTATACATTAGAGAGCGGTAAAAATACGTCATTATTGATCTAAAAATAGCTATACCAACATCACGTCATCCTAAAACGGAAAAATGGCTACACAGATAAGCCACTGAAAGGACATACTTCTGTCTGTTTTTATTAACTTGAGGGTCACTGGAGGTAATTGACGTGAAATGTTTTAAGTACTTTGAAGGTTGTTATCGACGATAATCCCTATGTATTTCTAGAGATTTCCCCTCCTTTAACAAAACGAAACGTTCTAACTGACTGCTTGTTGGGCCGCTCGCGTGTCACGGTTGGACGACCGACTCCATGTCATTCTTTATCTATGTTGGGGAAAATAATAAGATTAAATGTATCCTGCGTTTACAGTTAAATGAATACTCTAAAGTTTTAACATATATTCCATATTTTTCCATCTAAAAATCGTTATATATTTTATATACGTTGCCTGTATGAATTGTTGCACGCAATAAGCTCTTCGCCAGTGTTTACATTATGTATGTACATGTATTACTTGCTTAATAGGCATTTAGAAGTTGAGTAATGAAACACAAATCATCTTTCGTATGGTAAGACAACTTCGTATTATATATATACAATGCGACTACATGTATACATGTATATATGTATTGTATATATATAATAAGAAGTTGTCTTACCATACGAAAGATTTGTGTTTTATTATGTATGTAGGTCACCCGTAATCCGATTGTGACGTTATGTATGTACGTCACCTGGAATTCAATTGTGACGTCAGGGGTAAGCTTTCGACTTCCGATGCACTTCATCCATGCACCCTCAGTGCCCCAGTAGTTTTCCATGTGTTAAGTTGTTGTTTCTCAGTTCTAGTTGAGCTTACAAATAAAGCTCTTGCTCTCCATAGATGATATTCCGTGTTAATCCTTCACACTCTTGTACAAGGACATTATCTAACTATTGGCGCTTAGCTTACTGTGCACAAATAAATATCATGTTTAAAAAAAAAACACCATCTCTTCTTCAAATTTTCTCTTCCACTAAACCTGACAACGCCTTTGGTTTTAAGTAAATAATCTTGAATGTGGCGTAACACATCAATCAATCGATCCACGAACCACCAGGTTTTCTCAAGTACACCACTGGCTCGTGTTCCATTAAAGTGACATTAGCTGTCAAAATGTTTATATTTTGACGTAAGAACAGAGTATTGAAATTATCGGTTATTTTTCTCAATCATGAAAAAAGTGTGAATTATGGCAGCTCATGTCACTTTAAGGGATGTTCTTCACTCTATTGGCCTATGCTGAAAGGTTGCCAGGTGCTTACTGAAGGTCGGCGGTTTTCTCAAGGCTGCGCAACGACTCTAATTTCCTTCCCCACAAGCCTGAAAATCCTGTCATATAAATGAAATAATCTTGAGTGGGGCGTAAAACCTCAACCAATCAACCACCCAGGGGACTCTGTGGCTCAGTTTGCAGAGTTCAAATCATATTGTATTGAGTCCAAAGAACAAAATGCATGCAAGTGGGATTTCAATCCATCGCCTAGTCTCCATTTTTAGCCCGCAATCATTCTGATGGAGGGCTATTCAAATCGCTTTTCCGTCGTCCGTCCGTTAACTTTTTGCTTGATACCTTTATTCCAAGAAAACTACTAGTCCGCTTTTTACCAAACTAGGCTCACATTATCTCCATATAGTATTGTTGTGCATCGTACATTTTCATCTCATTTGCATATTCAATATGGCCGCCAGGGGGTGATGTTTTTTTTTTCTTTGTTACTTTTATTCCAAAAAAACTACCTGTTCCATCTAAATCAAACTTAACATACATCATCACACTATGGTCTAGTTGTGCACCGTGCATTTTTATCTCATTTTAATATTCAATATGGCCGCCAGGGGCGATGTTGTTTTTCTTTGTTAGGTTTATTGCAAGAAAACTTTCGCTGGTTACCTTTATTCCAAGAAAACTACCAGTCCAATCTTAATCAAACTCAACGTACATCATCACCCTATGGTCTAGTTGTGTACCGTACATTTTCATCTTATTTGCATATTCAATATGGCTGCCAGGGGGCGATATATTTTTTTTTGTTACTTTATTCCAAGAAAACTACCGGTCCGATTTTCACCAAACTTCTCTCACATTATCTCCCTAAAGCCCTCTTGTGTTTTGTACATTTTCATCTTGTTTGTATATTTAATATGACCGCCAGGGTGCGATGTTGTTTTTCTTTGTTACCTTCATTCCAAGAAAGTTACCTAACATTAACCAAACTCAACATACATTATCACCCTATGGTTTAGTTGTGCACCGTTCATTTTCATCTCATTTGCATGGCCGCCAGGAGGGCGATATTGTTTTTTTTTGTGTTACTTTTATTCCAAGAAAACTACTTGTCTGATTTTGACCAAACTTGGCCCACATTATCTCCCTATGATATAGTTGTGCACCCTACATTTTCATCTCATTTGCTTACTAAATATGGCCGCCAGGAAGCAATGTTGTTTTTTAACCAAATTTGAAAATGAAACTTTTTTTTCTAAACATGTTTATTTGGATAAATGTACATTTAAGCCGAGGCTTATACTGTGTACTTTTCATATTATACATTGTTTTTGTGAAAAGGAATATTTCCGATCGCTTCACGACTTTTCCATCATATATAAATATATAATGTATATACACACGCATAGATAGTAAGTAAATTAATTTCAGAATAATGTTTTTTTCTAAACATCTTTATTACAGATTAAATGGCTGTACACTTAAGCCGTAGGCTTATACTGTGTACCATATAAGGGGAAAAGTTACAATGAACATATTTACAGTGATTTGGTCCTTTTAGAAGGAAGTTCATTAATTTTGCAAATAATTGCAAATAAATAACACATATATCACATACACATATATTATGAATTTCGGATTAAGTAATAATGTAAGTAATAATATAATATAACATGACTTTGTACATGAAGATGATGTAATTGAAGAAAACTTGACGCACTGGGCAGGGTGTGAAGGAGACCCCTTGGATATGGTTATGCAAATCTTTTTGTGGCTGTAATATATTTGCACACTGATGCCATTATTAATTTGTTTTGTGGAACTGTTAAATCTGTAGACCCATACAACAATAGCGTTGTGCTGATATCATCCATATAACCCCCATTTCGTATATCTTCAATTAATTTTAAGCGTTGAGCATTATATAGAGAACACTCAATAAAATAATGGTCGGCTGTTTCAGTTGATAATCGACAGAGGCAGTTTGGTGAATCGGTTATAAAATTGTTGAACAAATCATCATTGAGAGAGCTGCAGCCGTTTCTCAGGCGACAGAGGATGCTGTTTGGTAGACGTTCGCCTACGTAGTACCAGAGTGGAGGCCGGTTTAACGGAAAAACACGTGATAATTTTGATTTGAACTCTAAATGGTTTGTGATAGATTTTATATTATCAGGGAGGCTATTCCAGTCACGGAGAGTAGCAGGAAAAAAAGATTTACTAAAAGCAGCTGTCCTACAAAAGAATGTTGTGAAATTATTATTGAACCTTTGTGGGTACGGATTTCTGGCAGAGACTGGTTCAGTTAATTTTTGGTGCAGATTTAAATTAGTTGGATCTGTAACGACCAGGTGAAACACATTCAAGCGATGAATCTTGCGACGCAAACTCAGTGGGTGGAAACCTGTGTCTTCGTAAAGAAGTGCACTTGCGACACTCTTCGTTAGGCCAGTGATGATCCGGAGGCAATCTTTTTGTAGAGTTTCAAGTAAATTTACTTTCTATTTTACTTTCTATTCAGAATAATTTGTTTAACATATATATACAAATTACATTAGATAGGCGCATAAGTACATATATTTTAGGTAGGTAGATAGAGTAGGTGGATAGTTGGAGTGTGGCAAATTGGACAAGGGTAGCTAATGGTCAGACATATGAATTAAGGACTACGAGAATCGCTTTGTACTAGCAATGTATGTACAAACGGATTGTGTTATTATACTATTTTCAGTGGAACTAAGATCCACTGATCCGTATAAGAGAGATGTGGTACTTATGGTATCAATGGATGTATTGATCCGGATATCTCGACATAGTATATCTCGTGGAGTGTTAAATAGTGGACAGTGGAGAAGGAAGTGATCTGCCGTCTCAGAAGGAGATCCGCATAGACATTTTGTAGAATCAGTTAAAAAGTTGTTAAATAGGTCGTCATTAAGTGAACTGCAGCCGTTTCTCATGCGACAGAGATGGATGTTCGAAAATGAAACTTATTATCATTATTCCAAGAAAACTACTTACCTGATTTTAACCAAACATGACACACATCATCCCCTAAGTTCTAGCTGTTCACCGCACATTATCATCTCATTAGCATATTGAAGATGGCTAGTTGGCTACCAGGTGGCAATGTTGTTTTCAACCAAAATGTCAAGGCCCAGGGCGTATGACTATCAGAAGGGTCATAACGATTCATACACCCAGGGTAAAATATCAATAACTAATAGTATTAGGTCGACCAAAGTGATCTTTTCTGAGCAAAAGACTGTTATTAAAAGTAAATAAAAAATAAGTGCATGTGAGTTCTACGGAGGCCTATTAGTGCCATGGGTGGGATTTTGACGTTTCCAGTGGTTTTCCGTCTTAAACAGCATTTTGCACAAGCGGAAACTTGGTTTTGAGACGAGAGATTCTGCATGTCGAAGAAAATCAAGCGTGTATCATAACAATCATACCTTTAAGTAAAACGATTTGCAGAGAAAGTCGAAAAACGCATGTAAACTGTCAAATCACAAGGAAAACATTCCCACCGCGGTGAGAACGTTTCCACCGCGGTGGGAATGTTTCCACCGCGGAGAAAAGGTTCACACCGCGGAGAAAACTTTTCTCCGCGGTGTAAATATTTCCACCGCGGTGAGAACCTTTTCACCGCGGTGAGAACCTTTTCACCGCGGTGGAAACATTCCCACCGCGGTGAGAACGTTTCCACCGCGGTGGGAATGTTTCCACCGCGGAGAAAAGGTTCACACCGCGGAGAAAAGGTTCTCACCGCGGAGAAAACTTTTCTCCGCGGTTTAAACATTTCCACCGCGGTGAGAACCTTTTCTCCGCGGTGGGAACTTCTCACCGCGGTGGAAAACACGTGGTGTCTGAGCCTCTTTTTCGCGTTTTACGGCCATTTTTCATGTTTCGGTAAGTATGTTTTAAGTTCTCTCGACATCACAATGTCTAACATAAAGGGTAACTCTAATTGAAATCTCATTCTGACAGCACTACTAGTCTCGTCAGTGTTGAAGCAGAATTACTGTCTTATAAACTTCACAATAATGAGTGCGAATCTCACTAAGCCCTTTCCTTGATAGTATTCAGAGAGAAACCTTAGTCAAGTTTAATTTTCGTGCATGTCTGACGTATATTTTAATCTTACAGAGGTCATTGAGTTCCATCCTTAGGTGTGTCTATGAACCTGATAGAATTGGAAATGTCAGAGACTTTCTTTTTTGGTTTAAAGGTGTATATTATAGAGACCTTGGTCAATTTTGATTTTCGAGCATGTCGGATCTGTATTAATAGATCGTAGAGGTCATTGAGTTCAAAGCCTGAAGTGTGTCTGTGAACATGATAGAAGAGGAACCGTCAGACTCAGCTCTTTAATTTTTTTGTTTACAGATGTATATGTTACAGAGGCCTTGGTCCTGTTTAATTTTCGGCCATGCCCACCTATATATTTGTACGTCATAAAGGTTATTGAGTTGAAACCACCATGTTTGTCTGAACATGATATATTACGTACTGCCACGTACCGTTTTATTTTTGCATTTAAGTATTTAAATACTAATGAGACTTTAGTCAAGAATGGCATACCGATATTTGTAGGTCATATAGGTGTTATCGTTGGAAAAGTTGGTTAGTTCTTTTCAGGCATGTGAATGTATATTTGAAAGTCACATATATGTTTTTCAATTTTTTTCTCTTTAAGTACGTAAATATGAATGATACAAATAGAATGCATATCTTATAAGCCACGTTTTAACGGTAAGTTAAACTAATGGCGCTGGTCCCAGACCTCTTCCATTTGTGATGCTATTCGATATATTGGTCTGGTTGGTAGGAAACATTCCTTATCACACTTACGATGGGATAACACAAAAAGCTCTGTCATATTATTCATGACAAAAGTATCAACTCAAATGAACCTTATAATGTCAAATTTAGCTAAATGACCACACAGGAACAAATGAATCGACGCCGACCAAAACGACGCAAACATATCGAAATTGGTGTTATTATAATGTTATCGGGATATTTCCTATTGGCATTGTTACAGGTTAGAGGATAGCCGTATTGGTCCAAGGCCGAAGGCCTGTGACAATGCCAACAGGGAATATACTGATTAATGAAAATTGTATGAATTGGCTGTCAATGTTATTTGTCCTAAAATATTAATGTCATTTAAAAATAATAATGCTTTCATAGACGCATTCGCTAGGAAATTTGACTATTATTTTCTTCAAAAAATTTATATAAAAAAAAGCTAGGTGTAGTGTACCAAGAGTTGTCCCCCCTTTGTACATAAAAAGTAGGAACATATTTCTTTATTTTTACAAATTATTATTGATGTAATTTTTAATTTATCTAATGCCATTGACGGAATATTTGTTGTTTTTTTACTGTATATTGGCCATTTCCATTTTTCTGTTGACGATTTTAAGAAAAATTGCGTGGGCATTTTGAAGGGATAGCATGTTTGGCCCAGTCCGTATTGGCCTTGTTTGTTCGTATTAGCCCAGTTTGCACGTATTGGCCCTGGTAAGTCCCGTATGAGTGTGACCAGTTGTCCGTATTTTGCAATTAATAATAACGCATATTTGATCATATCTATCACATATCATATATTGGATTTATTTTGGAAAATCAAACCAATATAACTGACCCTAGATTGAATTCGTTAAAAAATAAAGTAACATGGCACCAAATGGTCTTCCGAAACTAGTTCCGAAGGGATCACTTACTCACTTACTTCTAATTTATTTCAGATCATTCTTAAATAAGCATCTACAAGTATATACATTGGAACAACAATGCAAACTCGATGAATAGGTTCCAGATCGCGGAACCTTTTTCGGAGAACAATACCGCAACAAATATCGAATGGCAGAAAATCTTAATTACGGCTCCTCTAGCATCGTGTAAGTTATCATGTGCAACCAAAGTTGCAAGAATTGTGTAGGAGAAACTCAGAATTCTCTATGACAGAGAGCCACCAACCATTTATCTAGCATTAGACTTGGACATGATGTGGGTGTGGCACAACATTTCAACACTCTAGGTTAAGACCATTTCGAAATCAGGTGCATTGAAAAATCCATTTCTTTGAGTTTTCACTCGATTAGAACAATAGTGATTTGAAGGCAACAATATAAATGAAAATGTCACTAAAATGACCTGTAGAATTGAGAAATTAGAATTTGGCCTAATAAGTGTCAATTATATGGATCAAAAACGAAATGTTAAAATTAAAAAAAAAAACTATCAAAATACCGAAAACAAATTTGACTCGATCTTACCAACAGTACCGATCGGCATTGTGGAAGGTACCAAAGAAAGTTTCCTGTGGGTTTCTTCTCTCAATAAACCTGGTCAGTGGAATTCCTTTTACAGGATTGTTTGCCAATTGTATACATGTACTCGTAGAGTTGACGCGCGACAACACAATGTAGATGCCAAATAGTCTGGAGTAGCGAAAAAGAACACTCTATCTCTATAATTCAAAATAACTTTAAAGGGACATTCCTGGAACCAGTGACATGGAGAACATTGAAATGTGTGCTATACCACTGTTTATATAAGGTGGGGTTTCCAAATGACTGTTGGTAACTTTCCTATCTCCCACGATAGCCAGGTTTTGGTGGGAATTCCATTGTTCGCTTAAGTGTGGTTAGGTGGGCGGTATGGCTCCTATATGGCTGCGCGTGTGGTGCATTTTGGGCTGTTTATTTACTGACCGTCAGAAAGAAAACAAAAGCACGAATTCTTTCAAAGGAAAGGTTACAGCTCCAACACAGAAGCAATGTTCTCGTTACTATATTCCCAATTGTTGTCTGGAATTGTTATCACATAGAAGAACCGCCCGTATTTTGACTCTTTCAACTTGAACTACAAGATACCCTTTGCACCAATTTTCTATATTCAGTATATTTAAAAAATAAGATTTAATTTGTTGTGAGTATATTGTAACTCATTCGAAATGCTCCTTGTATCCATACAAATTGTCTCGAGATGTGTTGTAATAGCTGATACTAAACAATATTTTTTCGAATTTTGTTTCAGAAAGTTTGCCTCTAAACACAAATCCTTATCAAAACTGATTTTACAGCCCCAGACTTAAACTAAGAATGGAGCAATTATGTTGTCCACTTGAGCCAGAAACTGCATTGTGCAGAGATGAACTCATTGAAAAATATTTTAACATGGGCTTAAAATATCTGGAGATCATCCTTTTTCTATCTGTCATCCATGAGATTAACATAAGTTTAAGACAATTAAAGAGGATCTTAGATTCACGACGTCTTTACAGACGAATCATGAAGGACAACGAGGCTACTGTACGTACCTGTATACAACAAGAGCTCCAGGGCAGTGGACAAACGTTAGGATACCGTGCCATGCACAAAAAACTGACCCAGATATATAATTTGATCACGGACAAAGAAACTGTGAGAATAGCTCTGAAAAATGTAGATCCTGCCGGAGTTTTATGTCGGCAACAAAGGAGACTAAGTCGTCGTGAATATTATGCTAAAGGTCCCAATTATATATGGCATATTGACGGATGGGATAAACTTAAACCCTATGGATTTTGCCTTCATGAATGCATCGATGGATTCTAGCGCAAGATAATTTGGATGGAGATTGGCTCAACCAACAATAACCCTTACCATGTATGTAGTAATTTTATCCATGCTGTTGTAACATTGGAGGGCATTCCATGCATTGTTCGAGCTGATCGAGGCACTGAAAATGGCAATATAGAGATGATTCAGACACACCTTCGAACACTTAATGGAGATAGTCGGGGGAGCCTTAACTCGGCCTTTATATACGGTAAGTCCACAGCAAACCAACGAATTGAGGCGTGGTGGAGCAAACTTAAACCTCAAGGTATGCAGTTCTGGGTTAATCACTTCAAAGATCTTATCAACAATGGTATTCTCGATACATCCGATGAAGTATCAATCCAATGCGGACGGTTCTGCTACATGGATCTTCTTCGAAATGAAATTAAACGTCTAACCCACCTTTGGAATACTCATCATATACGAAAGACCAGGAACAACAACGTGCCACATGGAAAACCAGAAGTTATGTTTCATTTTCCTGAGATGTATGGCTCCACCAATTATCTCCAAAAAGCTAGTCAAGATGATGTTGAGATTATTGCAGACTCGCTATGTTATGAAGTCCCGGACTGTCGATCAGAAGCCAAAGAACTGTTTCTAGATTTGATGTCTGATAACTTCATGCAGATGCCGAGAGATGTTAATGAAGCTGATGAGTTATTTGTTTACCTCATGGACAAGCTTGACGTTCTCCATACTGCTTGAGATATTACGAATATATGGGGGTGAATAGTTTTTTTTAAATATTTTTTTCAATATAATTGTTCGGTATTTTAGCTACATGTAGGTAAGCAAACTTACCATCATAAACCACCATCATTTATTAGTTGGTTATTTGTTGAAATCTTATTGGTATAGCAGATGTCATTATTCGAATCATTTAATTGCTTGACTTTATTTTTTTTGGTGGCAATATCTGTGTTGAAATCTTCAACCAGAATAAATTTTTCATAACAAATTAAAATACGATCAAGGAGATCCGAAAGTTTGGAAATTAGTGTGTCGTCATCTACATCCGGCCGTTTGTAACAAAAGCATATAAGTGTTTTATTGGTTTTCAGAGTTATTTCCACTGATAGTGTTTCAATAATACTGTTCCTGCAGGTTAGCATTTCCAGGCCTTTTTGTGTCGCCTGAAAGGGGGCACTTAGGGATCACTTTGACGGCGTAGTCTGGCGTCGGCGTCGGCGTCGATGTCGGCGTCGGCGTCGGCGTCCGGATTGGTTTCCGTGCAATATCTTGAAAACCACTGGCTTAATTTTTTTCAAATTTAAATGGGAAGTTTAATACCTTAATACCCCGCTCAAGTTCGACTTTCGCTAAAATCCGCGCATATTTAATTATTGTACAGGCTTTTGATTGGCTGATACAAATAACTTGGTTTCCGTGCAATATCTTGAAAACCACTGGCTTAATTTTTTTCAAATTTAAATGAGAAGTTTAATACCTTAATACCCCGCTCAAGTTCGACTTTCGCTAAAATCCGCGCATATTAAATTATTGTAAAAGGCTTTTGATTGGCTGATACAAATAACTTGGTTTCCGTGCAATATCTTGAAAACCACTGGCTTAATTTTTTTCAAATTTAAATGGGAAGTTTAATACCTTAATACCCCGCTCAAGTTCGACTTTCGCTAAAATCCGCGCATATTTAATTATTGTACAGGCTTTTGATTGGCTGATACAAATAACTTGGTTTCCGTGCAATATCTTGAAAACCACTGGCTTAATTTTTTTCAAATTTAAATGAGAAGTTTAATTCCCTTATACCCCGCTCAAGTTCGACTTTCGCTAAAATCCGCGCATATTTAATTATTGTACAGGCTTTTGATTGGCTGATACAAATAACTTGGTTTCCGTGCAATATCTTGAAAACCATTGGCTTAATTTTTTTCAAATTCAAATGGGAAGTTTATTACCTTAATACCCCGCTCAAGTTCGACTTTCGCTTAAATCCGCGCATATTTAATTATTGTACAGGCTTTTGATTGGCTGATACGAATAACTTGGTTTCCGTGCAATATCTTGAAAACCATTGGCTTAATTTTTTTCAAATTTAAATGGGAAGTTTATTACCTTAATACCCCGCTCAAGTTCGACTTTCGCTAACATCCGCGCATATTTAATTACTGTACAGGCTTTTGATTGGCTGATACAAATAACTTGGTTTCCGTGCAATATCTTGAAAACCACTGGCTTAATTTTTTTCAAATTTAAATGGAAAGTTTAATACCTTAATACCCCGCTCAAGTTCGATTTTCGCTAAAATCCGCGCATATTTAATAATTGTTTTTGATTGGCTGATACAAATAACTTGGTTTCCGTGCAATATTTTGAAAACCACTGTTCTCACTTTAAATCTGTTTGTCTAAATACTTTTTTAGTGTAATGAATAGCTTTTTGTGGAATTCTGTACAGAAGAATATCACTAATAAATTTTTATTCAATAAATACATATTTTGCATGTTTTAAGTTAATTGATTTTACTCTTTAGACAACCAATAATGAAACCATTCATTCAGTCAAGCTTCCATTTGCAGGGGAGCCTCCGTAGCTCAGCTAGTAAAGCTTTTTACTCGCATCAACATAAGCCTTTCACCAATACCGCATGGGTAGGATCCTTGTCAGGCCAAAATTTCATACTGGATTTTTTCGCAAAAGATGAAGGTACATGTGGGATGGTCGCTCGGAGTCAATGAAATGTTGGGGATTTCTTATAAATGTGTAATCTGACGCAGATTATTATTTAATATCTCATATTCAGGTAACATCTTACACAGCATGATATACATATATTCACAAATGAAGTACAACAGTGAATTTTTTTGTGAAAGGTGATGTACCTTCTCCTTGTATATTTATCCTGCCAGGCGACACTTCTACTTCAGTTGAATTCTAGTCTTGATCTTGTGAGGATATCCGATCGTATAAAGGCTATATGGTACGGTACGTGGTATACCAGATCAATCTTTAGGTTGATTGTTTGGTGTTTTACGCCGCGCTAGAGATCATTTCACTTATATAGTGGCGTTGCCAGTTTTATTTTGGGAGGAAACCGGGCTCTATGCCCGGGCAACAGTATCACTTTCACTCGGTATTTTTTCATTTTATCTAAGTAGGAGTCAAACCCGTTATCCGTTACATTAAGAATGTGTCGATGTATTAGAGATTATCTACAGACAACTCAGTTCCCCAGGCTTTACAAGATTTGTACGAAACGAAAAGTTTGTGCTAAAGATAAATTTACTAAAGATGCGTTTATGTCTTCCAATAGCCTTTATCAAAAACAAAGAAGTATAACTAAACGGGACATTGTAGTTAAACACAATACGTATAATGTCACGGCAACCACGCCTTGGAGTTAATTAGATTACGATCCCACCTGGTGGATTTAGGACCAGCTATAGTTAGAACACAGATAACAATGGCAAATTCTGTAAAAGTAACAGAAAATATAACTTGCAAAATAAGGGGAAAAAATAAAACAAAATTCCCCTTGCCTGCCTTTGGCTATTGGAAAAGTACATTTCGTTTAGAACAGATACAAGAGCAGTAGCCCCCATATGTTTACAATGTGAAAGTGACATGAGCTACCATAATAGTGATATTTTCGTGTCAATCAAATGTTTGTTATAATCTGTCATTTTTCTCAAAAGGGAACACTTATCAGCTTTTTAGTGCTACGAGTATCGAAGATGTAAGTCACCATATTGTTTTTCTCGATTTTCTAAATTGTGTTTACTTTGCTGACAGTATTTCGGCCTGTTCAGTACACAAATTGTTAGATTACTGACGTCAATCATTTACTTTTTCTTTACATAACCTTCAACCCCTCTTAAGGTCTTGACAATCCAAATTTATAAAAAAAAAGATTGATAGCTTATGCCACTTTAAGGTTCATAAAGGCAGTTCCGTTCATGCTTGACCAAATCCAGCAGTGTTCAAAAGAGCAAATTCAAAACTGCGTTTGAAATCAACATATTCATCATAAACAACAGGTAGACGGAGAATGCAGCTACATGTGTTAGCTGTTGGGTATTTTATCTCTGGGCGCGAAGGCAAGAACTCTATGTGTGGTGAAGGGACAAATCCACATGGGGGAATAGTGTCGGTTCCTGTAGCAAACATGAGGATATCACCAAATTGCAACTGAGCCTCACCCTCTGAAATGGCAAATACCACAGAATACACGTTAAACATCAAGAAACAAAAACGCAAATTGTTAAGTTGTTTTCAACCAAGCAATGGACAGTGCACAATAACGCTTTAGGACAGAAATAACCCCATTCAGTAAGTATCATAAATATATTGTCTAAAACCAAAACACATAGGACAACTTGTACTACTTTGTACATGGTAATGTTAAATATGAGCTTTCGAGAAAAACTACTCTCATCAGAAATTACAAAGTAGTACAAGTTGTCCTATGTATTGTGGTTTTAGTAAAACCGCTCCATAGAAGAATCTATCAAATATATTGTCCTACAAGCAAATATATTTTTAAGGATGCTCTTTTGATAAATTGCTCCCATAAAGCCACAGGATATACCCTAAGAACATAAAATACAACCGAACAATTACTACATGTATGGTTGCGTTTTATTTGACTGAGATCCATTTACTTAGTTTATTATAAGAATTAAAATATTGGATGTATGGATCATTTGTCAGGTTTGCCAAACAAACGTGTACATACCGCTTATATCAACTAAGTAATCATTCCAGAAAGCCAATGTGTTCAGCTGCTGGCTTCTGGAGTTGTGTCCTACCGGGCTCACATCGGGTATAAACAGATCTCTAATCGTTTCCAAACGCAGAGGGTTGTTGTTCATACAAAAGAGAGGTTCAAACAATTCTGGATTACATCTTATAGCATCCAGCACTCCCAGCGATTTCAGCCCCTCAAGCATGCTGAAAAGAAAATTACCAAGGACAATAGGAAACATTGCAGTGTCAATAGTAAAACATAAAACGTGTTAATCGGAAGTTGGCTACCAGTATAAATTCATCCATCGGAAAAACCTTAACAAATAAATGTTGTTTAGATTTTACAGTGGCTTGAGATGGTACCTGAAACCCACAGAGGTTTATCTAGTCTTCTCCTCTCATCATAAAACATTTTCTCGCCAGCCCAATTAAATGTTCAATATTATTTGCATATGCAGAACATTCAACAAGTTTCTTGTAAAGTTCGTAATAATCTTTATTCAGTATGTAGACCATGGGTCCATATACAAAGGTAAAAGCAATATTGAACTCGTCTGCGTGCGCATGCTTTTATACATGTACATTAGTGGCTTAAACAGTATGACGTCTTTTCAGACACAAATGAACTAATTTTACAACTTCTTTACGTTAATTTACATTCTTAGACGACATTATAATGTTGAAGCAGTTCTTATTTCTATTCTGTAAATATTTGGCTGGGAGGATATACATTCTTAGATCTCCATACTTTGGACAGATAAGTAAAACATGGAACTGGTCCTCTACTTTATTCAATGCACATATGTGACAGTATCTAAGTTCCCTAGGAACATTTGAGAAGCGACCAATGTCGACCTCCAGCCCAGCGGTCCCGACACGAAATTTAGCAAACTCTCTTCTCAAAGACAAGTGTTCTTCAATCAAATAGAGTTCTGCATTCAGGGTAATTTTATACTGGGAATATAGATCATAACGAGTACTATTATTTATGGACTCACACCAAGTTTGACTATATACATCCTGCAACCTTTGTTTTAGAACTGCCATAAAATAATCTGTTCGTAAAGTTCGTAAAAGAAGATAGTAGTATTTATTGAAATCGTAATGTACATACAGTGTTCCAAAGTGCAAGGCGTTAATACCTATATTATTATATTTTAGTATAATCTTCAGTTATTATTATCTTACCGTTCCATACTCGACCTTGCTCTGTCAAGTAGCTGAAACTGAACACAAGCTAATATTATCTTAGCCTTGTCTGCCATTTCTCGAAGTGGAAATGTACACCCAGCACATTCCATGAAGGTATCCAGAGCTCCAAGAGCAGCCTGGGCATCGCTGAGAGTGCTGGAATCCTGTAACTAGAAACAGTATTTATTTTGACACTTCTTGACGTTTCTAAAATATTTGACAGGAATATTTTATATCACTAATCGATTGCAGGAAATAGGATATGACACAAAAGACTGCTCGAGATGTTTTGAATGTAATATTAATTTTCTTCATTAATAAGTTTGACGGACAATAAATTACGATATAACAAAGCTATTCAAATTTTGATAAAGATTCACCTTTCTCCAACTGCACTATACATGTAATCACATATAAACCAGGGTATATTAATATAGTATCATGGAACGCGAGTAAAGAATGGGTGTAGCTGGCATATTCTGACAAAACAAATTGTCTTAAACGAAATTCTGACGTCCTTTCCACTCAAAAACTGAAGGCCTAAAATGCTGATGTACACCAAGCCCTAGTTTTGTGGAATAAATATGACAATTTCACTGGTGAATCTGAGGTTTACATACTTCAGATTGAGATCTTATTTGATTTGCACTAGTATGTTTAACAAATCAACAGTTTGTAATCCTAAGTTAACTTGTTTTAGCTGGCCGTAGAGTTCCATGTGAACTGGCACGTCCTCTAGCTGCAATCTGGATCTAACATATAGATACCCCTTACTAATCCACTCGAACATTCTACGAGACAGAAACCGGGGTCCTCCACATCCATGGGCAAACGACAAAGCCATGATCAAAACGGCCACATAGTAAGAGTCCATCTCCATGGCTACGAAAGAAAAAGTTTCTGAATATCTAGTAAAGTTTGTCTTGTTCATAAGTTATTACTAATATTATCTCAAGCACAGAAGGCGTTTCGGCCCGGTAATTCCAAATTAATATTTCAAAATGAGTTAATTGGGGCATAGTGTATATAACTGGAAAAAAATAACGAAACCGTCTACTTTAAAAATGTAACACACACATGGATATACGATTTAAAAACCCACTTACTACTACTTACAACGTCCAGTAGTGTTTGCAATGTCTAAATGTTAGTGTAATGAGATACAAAAACTACAGTCATGTAGGGCGTTTATGGGCAGACGCTTCATTTGTTGGTATAACTGGTACCACACAAATCAAATTTGATTTTCAATTCCAGTAGATTTTAAAGCTTTCGAATCTTCACCAAAACTAAAATTTCTCCTTTCTTCTTATTCATAAAAATCGTCTAAGATCCTAAATAGACTAAACCACACATAAAAAACCAGGGAATTTTGTGAGTATTTTTTATAACATGCGCATACCATTTTTGGAGATGCATCCCGTAAGATCTTTGGTTTGGAACAACAATTTTATTTCCCGGTGGCCCGAAAAACATTACCCCTTCATGGATTTCTTGGAGGACGAGGGTAAAAAACTCTCGCCTTGGACCTCCTTGATCGATTGCCCCTTCAGACTGACCCTGGTCATCCATGAACTTCACGTTGATTGGTCTCTCTGGAGTAAATGTAGGCCTCTTAATGGCTCTGTTTGCCCCACTTAATAATTTACCACGAACTACGTTAATGAAGATGGGATCACTATCTTTATCCACAAGACAGGTTATTTTATGAAGAACTTCTCCAATGCTGTAATACATAAATTGATTTTCTTAAATGTTTATTAACGCGCAATAAATAATTGGAAATGTTTCGTCAAAATAAATGCCAATAAATAGAAAAAAAAGGCCCCTTGGGTTTGATGTTACCTGCATTCAAGGCTCAAGGCAAGTTGGAAAACATAGTCTACGAAAATTACAGAGATACTATTTAATTTTTCTGACACCTTGCAATAAAAACAGTAGAATTTCAGCAAGGTCTATTTTTCAAAAGACATATTATATGTTACATATTGAAAGTAAGAAGATTTCAAGGTCAACATTTTTTTTTTATTGTTTCCTCCAGAGACATACATGTATAACATACAACAAACTATACGATGTCACTCCTCAAAAAACTATTCTCCATATATATAGATTTTTTGGGGCACATTCATTTAAAAAAAAATGCTTATAATTGACCGATTGCTTGATGACGTCACTTGGAATTTACACACAAAGCATTTCAGGGGATTGAGGTATGTTAAACATAATTTTAAAACATGGCGGAAGAAATACTACTGTATGGAGAAAAAGACGTAAAATATGTAAAGTTACCAGAAAAAATGTGTGGATAAAAACAGGTTATGTCATCAATGTTTTCCAAAAAAGTGACATCTTACCAAGTAGCAATAAACAAAATGGCGAACTGAGGTATATTTTACCGAGAAAGCTTTGCGTAAATCTATGTGACGTCATCAGGCTCCGCAGTAATTGTCCCAAATTGTGGGTACACTCTAAAAAATTAAGTAACATTCACACAGCATCTTCTACCTAGTCTATTAAAAATAATACAAATGAATATGGGGCTTTTACCATAAGGTATGGATGTAAGTTCAAAAAATTAGTTCATATTACATACATAAGTTATGATGAAGCATGGATGTAAGTTCAAAAATTTAGTTCATATTACATACATAAGTTATGATGAAGCATGGATGTAAGTTCAAAAATTTAGTTCATATTACATACATAATTTATGATGGAACATGGATGTAAGTTCAAACAACTACCTTATATTACATACTTTTTTGATGACGCATGGATGTAAGTTCAAACAATTACCTCATATTACATACATTTATGATGAAGAATGGATGTAAGTTCAAACAATTACCTCATATTACATACATTTATGATGAAGCATGGATGTAAGTTCAAACAATTACCTCATATAACATACATTTATGATGATCGAAGCATGGATGTAAGTTTAAACAATTACCTCATATTACATACATTTATGATGAAGCATGGATGTAAGTTCAAAACATTACCTCATATTACATACATTTATGATAAAGCATGAATGTAAGTTCAAACAATTACCTCATATTACATACATTTATGATGAAGCATGGATGTAAGTTCAAACAATTACCTCAAACTACATACATTTATGATGAAGCATGGATGTAAGTTCAAACAATTACATCATATTACATACATTTATGATGAAACATGCATGTAAGTTCAAACAATTACCTCATATTACATACATTTATGATGAAACATGGATGTAAGTTCAAAACATTACCTCATATTACATACATTTATGATGATCGAAGCATAGATGTAAGTTCAAAACATTACCTCATATTACATACATTTATAATGGAGCATGGATTTAAGTTCAAACAATTACCTCATAATACATACATTTATGATGATCGAAGCATGGATGTAAGTTCAAAACATTACCTCATATTACATACATTTATAATGGAGCATGGATGTAAGTTCAAACAGTTACCTCATATTGCATACATTTATGATGAAACATGGATGTAAGTTTAAACAATTACCTCATATTACATACATTTATGATGAAACATGGATGTAAGTTTAAACAATTACCTCATATTACATACATTTATGATGAAGCATGGATGTAAGTTCAAACAATTACCTCATATTACATACATTTATGATGAAGCATGGATGTAAGTTCAAACAATTACCTCATATTACATACATTTATAATGGAGCATGGATGCAAGTTGAAAACATTACCTCATATTGCATACATTTATAATGGAGCATGGATTTAAGTTCAAACAATTACCTCATATTACATACTTTTTTGATGACGCATGGATGTAAGATCAAACAGTTACCACATATTACATACCTTTATGATAAAGCATGGATCTAAGTTCAAACAATTATCTCATATTACATACATTTATGATGAAGCATGGATGTAAGTTCAAAACATTATCTCATATTACATACATTTATGATGAAGCATGGATGTAAGTTCAAAACATTACCTCATATTGCATTCTGTTTACATTTATAATGGAGCATGGATTTAAGTTCAAACAATTACCTCATATTACATACTTTTATAATGGAGCATGGATGCAAGTTGAAAACATTACCTCATATTGCATGCATTTATAATGGAGCATGGATTTAAGTTCAAACAATTACCTCATATTACATACTTTTATAATGGAGCATGGATGCAAGTTGAAAACATTACCTCATATTGCATGCATTTATAATGGAGCATGGATTTAAGTTCAAACAATTACCTCATATTACATATTTTGATGACGCATGGATGTAAGTTGAAACAATTACCTCATATTACATACATTTATGATGAAGCATGGATGTAAGCTCAAACAATTACCTCATATTACATACATTTATGATGAAGCATTGATGTAAGTTCAAAACATTACCTCATATTACATACATTTATGATGAAACATGGATGTAAGTTCAAACAATTACCTCATATTACATACATTTATGATGAAATATGGATGTAAGTTCAAACAATTACCTCATACTACATACATTTATGATGAAGCATGGATGTAAGTTCAAACAATTACCTCATATTACATACATTTATGATGAAACATGGATGTAAGTTCAAACAATTACCTTATACTACATACATTTATGATGAAGCATGGATGTAAGTTCAAAACATTACCTCATATTACATACATTTATGATGAAACATGGATGTAAGTTCAAAACATTACCTCATATTGCATACATTTATGATGAAGCATGGATGTAAGTTCAAAACATTACCTCATATTACATACATTTATGATGAAGCATGGATCTAAGTTCAAACAATTACCTCATATTACATACTTTTTTGATGACGCATGGATGTAAGTTCAAACAGTTACCACATATTACATACCTTTATGATAAAGCATGGATGTACATGTAAGTTCAAAACATTACCTCATATTACATACATTTATGATGAAGCATGGATGTAAGTTCCAACAATTACCTCATATTTACATGTATATTTATGATGAAGCATGGATGTAAGTTCAAACAATTACCTCATATTACATACATTTATGATGAAATATGGATGTAAGTTCAAACAATTACCTCATACTACATACATTTATGATGAAACATGGATGTAAGTTCAAAACATTACCTCATATTACATACATTTATGATGAAGCATGGATGTAAGTTCAAACAATTACCTTATACTACATACATTTATGATGAAGCATGGATGTAAGTTCAAAACATTACCACATATTACATACATTTATGATGAAACATGGATGTAAGTTCAAAACATTACCTCATATTGCATACATTTATGATGAAGCATGGATGTAAGTTCAAACAATTACCTCATATTACATACATTTATGATGAAATATGGATGTAAGTTCAAACAATTACCTCATACTACATACATTTATGATGAAGCATGGATGTAAGTTCAAACAATTACCTCATATTACATACATTTATGATGAAACATGGATTTAAGTTCAAAACATTACCTCATATTACATACATTTATGATGAAGCATGGATGTAAGTTCAAACAACTACCTTATATTACATACTTTTTTGATGACGCATGGATGTAAGTTCAAACAATTACCTCATATTACATACATTTATGATGAAGAATGGATGTAAGTTCAAACAATTACCTCATATTACATACATTTATGATGAAGCATGGATGTAAGTTCAAACAATTACCTCATATAACATACATTTATGATGATCGAAGCATGGATGTAAGTTTAAACAATTACCTCATATTACATACATTTATGATGAAGCATGGATGTAAGTTCAAAACATGACCTCATATTACATACATTTATGATGAAGCATGAATGTAAGTTCAAACAATTACCTCATATTACATACATTTATGATGAAGCATGGATGTAAGTTCAAACAATTACCTCAAACTACATACATTTATGATGAAGCATGGATGTAAGTTCAAACAATTACCTCATATTACATACATTTATGATGAAACATGGATGTAAGTTCAAACAATTACCTCATATTACATACATTTATGATGAAACATGGATGTAAGTTCAAAACATTACCTCATATTACATACATTTATGATGATCGAAGCATAGATGTAAGTTCAAAACATTACCTCATATTACATACATTTATAATGGAGCATGGATTTAAGTTCAAACAATTACCTCATAATACATACATTTATGATGATCGAAGCATGGATGTAAGTTCAAAACATTACCTCATATTACATACATTTATAATGGAGCATAGATGTAAGTTCAAACAGTTACCTCATATTGCATACATTTATGATGAAACATGGATGTAAGTTTAAACAATTACCTCATATTACATACATTTATGATGAAGCATGGATGTAAGTTCAAACAATTACCTCATATTACATACATTTATGATGAAGCATGGATGTAAGTTCAAACAATTACCTCATATTACATACATTTATAATGGAGCATGGATGCAAGTTGAAAACATTACCTCATATTGCATACATTTATAATGGAGCATGGATTTAAGTTCAAACAATTACCTCAAATTACATACTTTTTTGATGACGCATGGATGTAAGATCAAACAGTTACCACATATTACATACTTTTATGATAAAGCATGGATCTAAGTTCAAACAATTATCTCATATTACATACATTTATGATGAAGCATGGATGTAAGTTCAAAACATTATCTCATATAACATACATTTATGATGAAGCATGGATGTAAGTTCAAAACATTACCTCATAATACATACATTTATGATGAAGCATGGATGTAAGTTCAAAACATTACCTCATATTGCATTCTGTTTACATTTATAATGGAGCATGGATTTAAGTTCAAACAATTACCTCATATTACATACTTTTATAATGGAGCATGGATGCAAGTTGAAAACATTACCTCATATTCCATAAATTTATAATGGAGCATGGGTTTAAGTTCAAACAATTACCTCATATTACATATTTTGATGACGCATGGATGTAAGTTGAAACAATTACCTCATATTACATACATTTATGATGAAGCATGGATGTAAGCTCAAACAATTACCTCATATTACATACATTTATGATAAAGCATTGATGTAAGTTCAAAACATTACCTCATATTACATACATTTATGATGAAGCATGGATGTAAGTTCAAACAATTACCTCATATTACATACATTTATGATGAAATATGGATGTAAGTTCAAACAATTACCTCATACTACATACATTTATGATGAAGCATGGATGTAAGTTCAAACAATTACCTCATATTACATACATTTATGATGAAACATGGATGTAAGTTCAAAACATTACCTCATATTACATACATTTATGATGAAGCATGGATGTAAGTTCAAACAATTACCTTATACTACATACATTTATGATGAAGCATGGATGTAAGTTCAAAACATTACCTCATATTACATACATTTATGATGAAACATGGATGTAAGTTCAAAACATTACCTCATATTGCATACATTTATGATGAAACATGGATGTAAGTTCAAAACATTACCTCATATTACATACATTTATGATGAAACATGGATGTAAGTTCAAACAATTACCTCATATTACATACATTTATGATGAAGCATGGATGTAAGCTCAAACAATTACCTCATATTACATACATTTATGATGAAGCATGGTTGTAAGTTCAAAACATTACTACATATTACATACATTTATAATGGAGCATGGATGTCAGTTCAACAATTACCTCATAATACATACATTTATGATGAAGCATGGATCTAAGTTCAAACAATTACCTCATATTACATACTTTTTTGATGACGCATGGATGTAAGTTCAAACAGTTACCACATATTACATACCTTTATGATAAAGCATGGATGTACATGTAAGTTCAAAACATTACCTCATATTACATACATTTATGATGAAGCATGGATGTAAGTTCAAACAATTACCTCATATTTACATGTATATTTATGATGAAGCATGGATGTAAGTTCAAACAACTACCTCATATTACATACATTTATGATGAAATATGGATGTAAGTTCAAACAATTACCTCATACTACATACATTTATGATGAAGCATGGATGTAAGTTCAAACAATTACCTCATATTACATACATTTATGATGAAACATGGATGTAAGTTCAAAACATTACCTCATATTACATACATTTATGATGAAGCATGGATGTAAGTTCAAACAATTACCTTATACTACATACATTTATGATGAAGCATGGATGTAAGTTAAAAAACATTACCACATATTACATACATTTATGATGAAACATGGATGTAAGTTCAAAACATTACCTCATATTGCATACATTTATGATGAAACATGGATGTAAGTTCAAAACATTACCTCATATTACATACATTTATGATGAAACATGGATGTAAGTTCAAACAATTACCTCATATTACATACATTTATGATGAAGCATGGATGTAAGCTCAAACAATTACCTCATATTACATACATTTATGATGAAGCATGGATGTAAGTTCAAAACATTACCTCATATTACATACATTTATAATGGAGCATGGATGTAAGTTCAACAATTACCTCATAATACATACATTTATGATGAAGCATGGATCTAAGTTCAAACAGTTACCACATATTACATACCTTTATGATAAAGCATGGATGTAAGTTCAAAACATTACCTCATATTACATACATTTATGATGAAACATGGATGTAAGTTCAATCAATTACCTCATATTTACATGTATATTTATGATGAAGCATGGATGTAAGTTCAAACAATTACCTCATATTATATCCATTTATAATGGAGCATGGATGCAAGTTGAAAACATTACCTCATATTGCATACTGTTTACATTTATAATGGAGCATGGATTTAAGTTCAAACAATTACCTCATATTACATAATTTTTATAATGGAGCATGGATGCAAGTTGAAAACATTACCTCATATTGCATACATTTATAATGGAGCATGGATTTAAGTTCAAACAATTACCTCATATTACATACTTTTTTGATGACGCATGGATGTAAGTTGAAACAATTACCTCATACTACATACATTTATGGTGAAGCATGGATGTAAGCTCAAACAATTACCTCATATTACATACATTTATGATGAAGCATGGATGTAAGTTCAAAACATTACCTCATATTACATACATTTATGATGAAGCATGGATGTAAGTTCAAACAATTACCTCATATTACATACATTTATGATGAAGCATGGATGTAAGTTCAAACAATTACCTCATACTACATACATTTATGATGAAGCATGGATGTAAGTTCAAACAATTACCTCATATTACATACATTTATGATGAAACATGGATGTAAGTTCAAAACATTACCTCATATTGCATACATTTATGATGAAACATGGATGTAAGTTCAAAACATTACCTCATATTACATACATTTATGATGAAACATGGATGTAAGTTCAAACAATTACCTCATATTACATACATTTATGATGAAGCATGGATGTAAGCTCAAACAATTACCTCATATTACATACATTTATGATGAAGCATGGATGTAAGTTCAAAACATTACTACATATTACATACATTTATAATGGAGCATGGATGTCAGTTCAACAATTACCTTATAATACATACATTTATGATGAAGCATGGATCTAAGTTCAAACAATTACCTCATATTACATACTTTTTTGATGACGCATGGATGTAAGTTCAAACAGTTACCACATATTACATACCTTTATGATAAAGCATGGATGTACATGTAAGTTCAAAACATTACCTCATATTACATACATTTATGATGAAGCATGGATGTAAGTTCAAACAATTACCTCATATTTACATGTATATTTATGATGAAGCATGGATGTAAGTTCAAACAACTACCTCATATTACATACATTTATGATGAAATATGGATGTAAGTTCAAACAATTACCTCATACTACATACATTTATGATGAAGCATGGATGTAAGTTCAAACAATTACCTCATATTACATACATTTATGATGAAACATGGATGTAAGTTCAAAACATTACCTCATATTACATACATTTATGATGAAGCATGGATGTAAGTTCAAACAATTACCTTATACTACATACATTTATGATGAAGCATGGATGTAAGTTCAAAACATTACCACATATTACATACATTTATGATGAAACATGGATGTAAGTTCAAAACATTACCTCATATTGCATACATTTATGATGAAACATGGATGTAAGTTCAAAACATTACCTCATATTACATACATTTATGATGAAACATGGATGTAAGTTCAAACAATTACCTCATATTACATACATTTATGATGAAGCATGGATGTAAGCTCAAACAATTACCTCATATTACATACATTTATGATGAAGCATGGATGTAAGTTCAAAACATTACCTCATATTACATACATTTATAATGGAGCATGGATGTAAGTTCAACAATTACCTCATAATACATACATTTATGATGAAGCATGGATCTAAGTTCAAACAGTTACCACATATTACATACCTTTATGATAAAGCATGGATGTAAGTTCAAAACATTACCTCATATTACATACATTTATGATGAAACATGGATGTAAGTTCAATCAATTACCTCATATTTACATGTATATTTATGATGAAGCATGGATGTAAGTTCAAACAATTACCTCATATTATATCCATTTATAATGGAGCATGGATGCAAGTTGAAAACATTACCTCATATTGCATACTGTTTACATTTATAATGGAGCATGGATTTAAGTTCAAACAATTACCTCATATTACATACTTTTTATAATGGAGCATGGATGCAAGTTGAAAACATTACCTCATATTGCATACATTTATAATGGAGCATGGATTTAAGTTCAAACAATTACCTCATATTACATACTTTTTTGATGACGCATGGATGTAAGTTGAAACAATTACCTCATACTACATACATTTATGGTGAAGCATGGATGTAAGCTCAAACAATTACCTCATATTACATACATTTATGATGAAGCATGGATGTAAGTTCAAAACATTACCTCATATTACATACATTTATGATGAAGCATGGATGTAAGTTCAAACAATTACCTCATATTACATACATTTATGATGAAGCATGGATGTAAGTTCAAACAATTACCTCATACTACATACATTTATGATGAAGCATGGATGTAAGTTCAAACAATTACCTCATATTACATACATTTATGATGAAACATGGATGTAAGTTCAAAACATTACCTCATATTACATACATTTATGATGAAGCATGGATGTAAGTTCAAACAATTACCTCATACTACATACATTTATGATGAAGCATGGATGTAAGTTCAAACAATTACCTCATATTTACATGTATATTTATGATGAAGCATGGATGTAAGTTCAAACAATTACCTCATATTACATACATTTATGATGAAGCATGGATGTAAGTTCAAACAATTACCTCATATTTACATGTATATTTATGATGAAGCATGGATGTAAGTTCAAACAATTACCTCATACTACATACATTTATGATGAAGCATGGATGTAAGTTCAAACAATTACCTCATATTACATACATTTATGATGAAACATGGATGTAAGTTCAAAACATTACCTCATATTACATACATTTATGATGAAGCATGGATGTAAGTTCAAACAATTACCTCATATTTACATGTATATTTATGATGAAGCATGGATGTAAGTTCAAACAATTACCTCATATTACATACATTTATGATGAAATATGGATGTAAGTTCAAACAATTACCTCATACTACATACATTTATGATGAAGCATGGATGTAAGTTCAAACAATTACCTCATATTACATACATTTATGATGAAACATGGATGTAAGTTCAAAACATTACCTCATATTACATACATTTATGATGAAGCATGGATGTAAGTTCAAAACATTACCTCATATTACATACATTTATGATGAAACATGGATGTAAGTTCAAACAATTACCTTATACTACATACATTTATGATGAAGCATGGATGTAAGTTCAAAACATTACCACAGATTACATACATTTATGATGAAACATGGATGTAAGTTCAAAACATTACCTCATATTGCATACATTTATGATGAAGCATGGATGTAAGTTCAAACAATTACCTCATATTACATACATTTATGATGAAATATGGATGTAAGTTCAAACAATTACCTCATACTACATACATTTATGATGAAGCATGTATGTAAGTTCAAACAATTACCTCATATTACATACATTTATGATGAAACATGGATTTAAGTTCAAAACATTACCTCATATTACATACATTTATGATGAAGCATGGATGTAAGTTCAAACAACTACCTTATATTACATACTTTTTTGATGACGCATGGATGTAAGTTCAAACAATTACCTCATATTACATACATTTATGATGAAGAATGGATGTAAGTTCAAACAATTACCTCATATTACATACATTTATGATGAAGCATGGATGTAAGTTCAAACAATTACCTCATATAACATACATTTATGATGATCGAAGCATGGATGTAAGTTTAAACAATTACCTCATATTACATACATTTATGATGAAGCATGGATGTAAGTTCAAAACATTACCTCATATTACATACATTTATGATGAAGCATGAATGTAAGTTCAAACAATTACCTCATATTACATACATTTATGATGAAGCATGGATGTAAGTTCAAACAATTACCTCAAACTACATACATTTATGATGAAGCATGGATGTAAGTTCAAACAATTACCTCAAATTACATACATTTATGATGAAACATGGATGTAAGTTCAAACAATTACCTCATATTACATACATTTATGATGAAACATGGATGTAAGTTCAAAACATTACCTCATATTACATACATTTATGATGATCGAAGCATAGATGTCAGTTCAAAACATTACCTCATATTACATACATTTATAATGGAGCATGGATTTAAGTTCAAACAATTACCTCATAATACATACATTTATGATGATCGAAGCATGGATGTAAGTTCAAAACATTACCTCATATTACATACATTTATAATGGAGCATGGATGTAAGTTCAAACAGTTACCTCATATTGCATACATTTATGATGAAACATGGATGTAAGTTTAAACAATTACCTCATATTACATACATTTATGATGAAGCATGGATGTAAGTTCAAACAATTACCTCATATTACATACATTTATGATGAAGCATGGATGTAAGTTCAAACAATTACCTCATATTACATACATTTATAATGGAGCATGGATGCAAGTTGAAAACATTACCTCATATTGCATACATTTATAATGGAGCATGGATTTAAGTTCAAACAATTACCTCAAATTACATACTTTTTTGATGACGCATGGATGTAAGATCAAACAGTTACCACATATTACATACTTTTATGATAAAGCATGGATCTAAGTTCAAACAATTATCTCATATTACATACATTTATGATGAAGCATGGATGTAAGTTCAAAACATTATCTCATATAACATACATTTATGATGAAGCATGGATGTAAGTTCAAAACATTACCTCATAATACATACATTTATGATGAAGCATGGATGTAAGTTCAAAACATTACCTCATATTGCATTCTGTTTACATTTATAATGGAGCATGGATTTAAGTTCAAACAATTACCTCATATTACATACTTTTATAATGGAGCATGGATGCAAGTTGAAAACATTACCTCATATTGCATAAATTTATAATGGAGCATGGGTTTAAGTTCAAACAATTACCTCATATTACATATTTTGATGACGCATGGATGTAAGTTGAAACAATTACCTCATATTACATACATTTATGATGAAGCATGGATGTAAGCTCAAACAATTACCTCATATTACATACATTTATGATAAAGCATTGATGTAAGTTCAAAACATTACCTCATATTACATACATTTATGATGAAGCATGTATGTAAGTTCAAACAATTACCTCATATTACATACATTTATGATGAAATATGGATGTAAGTTCAAACAATTACCTCATACTACATACATTTATGATGAAGCATGGATGTAAGTTCAAACAATTACCTCATATTACATACATTTATGATGAAACATGGATGTAAGTTCAAAACATTACCTCATATTACATACATTTATGATGAAGCATGGATGTAAGTTCAAACAATTACCTTATACTACATACATTTATGATGAAGCATGGATGTAAGTTCAAAACATTACCACATATTACATACATTTATGATGAAACATGGATGTAAGTTCAAAACATTACCTCATATTGCATACATTTATGATGAAACATGGATGTAAGTTCAAAACATTACCTCATATTACATACATTTATGATGAAACATGGATGTAAGTTCAAACAATTACCTCATATTACATACATTTATGATGAAGCATGGATGTAAGCTCAAACAATTACCTCATATTACATACATTTATGATGAAGCATGGATGTAAGTTCAAAACATTACTACATATTACATACATTTATAATGGAGCATGGATGTCAGTTCAACAATTACCTCATAATACATACATTTATGATGAAGCATGGATCTAAGTTCAAACAATTACCTCATATTACATACTTTTTTGATGACGCATGGATGTAAGTTCAAACAGTTACCACATATTACATACCTTTATGATAAAGCATGGATGTACATGTAAGTTCAAAACATTACCTCATATTACATACATTTATGATGAAGCATGGATGTAAGTTCAAACAATTACCTCATATTTACATGTATATTTATGATGAAGCATGGATGTAAGTTCAAACAACTACCTCATATTACATACATTTATGATGAAATATGGATGTAAGTTCAAACAATTACCTCATACTACATACATTTATGATGAAGCATGGATGTAAGTTCAAACAATTACCTCATATTACATACATTTATGATGAAACATGGATGTAAGTTCAAAACATTACCTCATATTACATACATTTATGATGAAGCATGGATGTAAGTTCAAACAATTACCTTATACTACATACATTTATGATGAAGCATGGATGTAAGTTCAAAACATTACCACATATTACATACATTTATGATGAAACATGGATGTAAGTTCAAAACATTACCTCATATTGCATACATTTATGATGAAACATGGATGTAAGTTCAAAACATTACCTCATATTACATACATTTATGATGAAACATGGATGTAAGTTCAAACAATTACCTCATATTACATACATTTATGATGAAGCATGGATGTAAGCTCAAACAATTACCTCATATTACATACATTTATGATGAAGCATGGATGTAAGTTCAAAACATTACCTCATATTACATACATTTATAATGGAGCATGGATGTAAGTTCAACAATTACCTCATAATACATACATTTATGATGAAGCATGGATCTAAGTTCAAACAGTTACCACATATTACATACCTTTATGATAAAGCATGGATGTAAGTTCAAAACATTACCTCATATTACATACATTTATGATGAAACATGGATGTAAGTTCAATCAATTACCTCATATTTACATGTATATTTATGATGAAGCATGGATGTAAGTTCAAACAATTACCTCATATTATATCCATTTATAATGGAGCATGGATGCAAGTTGAAAACATTACCTCATATTGCATACTGTTTACATTTATAATGGAGCATGGATTTAAGTTCAAACAATTACCTCATATTACATACTTTTTATAATGGAGCATGGATGCAAGTTGAAAACATTACCTCATATTGCATACATTTATAATGGAGCATGGATTTAAGTTCAAACAATTACCTCATATTACATACTTTTTTGATGACGCATGGATGTAAGTTGAAACAATTACCTCATACTACATACATTTATGGTGAAGCATGGATGTAAGCTCAAACAATTACCTCATATTACATACATTTATGATGAAGCATGGATGTAAGTTCAAAACATTACCTCATATTACATACATTTATGATGAAGCATGGATGTAAGTTCAAACAATTACCTCATATTACATACATTTATGATGAAGCATGGATGTAAGTTCAAACAATTACCTCATACTACATACATTTATGATGAAGCATGGATGTAAGTTCAAACAATTACCTCATATTACATACATTTATGATGAAACATGGATGTAAGTTCAAAACATTACCTCATATTACATACATTTATGATGAAGCATGGATGTAAGTTCAAACAATTACCTCATACTACATACATTTATGATGAAGCATGGATGTAAGTTCAAAACATTACCTCATATTACATACATTTATGATGAAATATGGATGTAAGTTCAAAACATTACCTCATATTACATACATTTATGATGAAACATGGATGTAAGTTCAAACAATTACCTCATATTACATACATTTATGATGGAGCATGGATGCAAGTTGAAAACATTAACTCACATTGCATACATTTATAATGGAGCATAGATTTAAGTTCAAACAATTACCTCATATTACATACTTTTTTGATGACGCATGGATGTAAGTTGAAACAATTACCTCATATTACATACATTTATGATGAAGCATGGATGTAAGCTCAAACAATTACCTCATATTACATACAATTATGATGAAGCATGGATGTAAGTTCAAAACATTACCTCATATTACATACATTTATAATGACGAATGGATGTAAGTTCAACAATTACCTCATATTACATACATTTATGATGAAGCATGGATGTAAGTTTAAACAATTGCCTCATATTACATACATTTATGATGAAACATGGATGTAAGTTCAAAGAATTGCCTCATATTACATACATTTATAATGGAGCATGGATGTAAGTTCAAACATTTACCTCATATTACATACTTTTTTGATGATGCATGGATGTACATGTAAGTTCAAATAATTGCCTCATACTACATACATTTATGATGAAGCATGGATGTAAGTTCAAACAGTTACCTCATATTACATACATTTATGATGAAGCATGGATGTAAGTTCAAACAATTACCTCATATTACATACATTTATGATGAAGCATGGATGTAAGTTCAAAGAATTACCTCATATTACATACATTTATGATGAAGCATGGATGTAAGTTCAAACAATTACCTCATATTACATACATTTATGATGAAGCATGGATGTAAGTTCAAACAATTACCTCATATTACATACATTTATGATGAAGCATGGATGTATATTGGGCTAGGTAACTTACATGTATTACACATATTCGCTTTATCTGACTTACATACATGTACATATATTCCTATTACAGTGAGTTGTTACACCAGAGTTAAACATCCCACCTATCCCGCATAGAAGTGGATTGCATTTGGTTCAATGAAATAATTTTTTCTATCTCAACATAGTGGCAGATTTTACACTTCAACTCAAAGATTGATAGTTTTTTTATTTTGGCATCTTTTTGTATAAATATATTACCTGGTGGCAAAAAGTATCAAATTTATTACTTTGTACATATCAGAACAATTCTTTTCATAAAATACGTTCTTTGAGATTTAAACTTATTCCCACACAGTTGTATATCCAGGAATTTAGGTTTTCCCATAGACTATCAACTAGCGACAGTAAGGTCATTAACTGGACAATTGCATAAACATCATGAATTTAGGAGTTTGTCTTGCAAGTTTTGGTTCTCTGTAGATGTTTTCCCTGTTGAATTTTATCTCAATTTGCATAACTCTCAATGCCTCTCACTAATCTGTCCATCAGGTTTTTAAAGTATTCATGTTTCATCCAAACCCAACTCCCAAATACTATTTCTTCTTCTTGATTAAAGGGGCATGAACTACCAAAATGTTAATATTTTGACGTTGAAACAGAATGTTGAAATCATCCGCTATTTTTCCCAAGACTTTTTAGTGCGTCAAGTCTCGAGAATGTACGATAAAGTATTGTTTTGAACTAACTTTGGCTTAGAATGAATGAATGGTCGTCCCATTTATTTAAATTTTGAACACTATTTCGTTTCGTATAGGTCACATACTGTTTGGATTTTCCTCATTCCAACGCCAATCATTTAGTTTTTCCATGACCTTCAAAGCCTCTTACTGTCATGACGATTAGAAATTATGAAAAAAGTGTGAATTTTGGCAGCTCATGCCACTTTAATGTTTTTTCTGTGACCAGATGTCCATTAATACATGTTAGCCTGTTTTATCTCCATGAAATTACCCTGGGGGGTGGACATCCAAATCGACTTGACTTGGATGTCCCCATTGCATATCAACTGACAAATTCTGCTTTTCTCCACCCAACTTGTGAGTTATGGCTAATCTGCCAATAAAATTGCCTCTCCTGAGTGCTGACAATATTCACTTATCTTCCATTTCACACGTGTGTTCAGCACAAAAAAAAAGGAAGTACGTTCCTTCCTACATCCAATGCTGAATTATCTAAGTATGGATAGGAAGTATGTTCTTTCTTATACATCCAAAGCTGAATTATCTTATTACCATATAATATGAATTATATGGATAGAAAGCATATTAAAATTGAATGCTAGTGGGTCCAAATTCTTGTTACTCACAACATGCCTTTTTGGGCAAAAAAACTCTTGGGCCGAGGGGTTTGGGTTAGGGTAGCTTCATGTTTCTTCATTTGGTTCAATTTTGTGCTTCCCTTACTTTATCTAACTATATTTTTCTTCTGTTAACAGGTACCTTATCATTTCATTTTGATCACAGATTGAGCTCTGACTTAGACTTCAGCCTCCTTGGTTTAGTCTCTGGGACAAGTTTATATCCCAGAAAATCCCAAACCTTCTAAACTGAACTTGAAATTCATCCAACAGTAGCAGTTGAAGATATGAGGAATCAAGTATTTTGTTTTTTTCAACTATTGCCAGCTCTGCACTTCACCTCTCTATGTTGTACAAAGATCTCTCTTTAGATATACAAGGTTAGTTAGGATTTTAGATTTCCTCCATTACTATTCTTTACACACATGGGTAGTTGAATGACCCCCCCCCCCCCCCCCCCCCCCACGCCATCTCCAATTTTAATTCTTGTCTGCCTGGAACGTTAAGGCTATCCCATGACCCTGTTTGGCTTGAAACCTGAGGGAATATGGGAAATTTGAGGGTGAGTAGGGGGGTTCCAAGGGTTTAGCATCATACACGCAAATTCTTACAGGCAAATTCGTATCAATATTGTTTTTCTATCTGTATTAATTCAAACTAGTTATGTCTCTATGTTCTTGATACTCACATCCACTCACAAATTTCACCATTACAACAGAAGCGTTAAATAAACATGGGAGTTATCTGAACTTATCTCCCCTTATTGGCTCCAGAAACTGTAAAAAAAACAACAGATTTTTAACATGAGCCTTTGGTGTACCTTCCCTGGTATGGCTTCTGAATGCTTTCCAGCAGAGAATTAAGTTTTACATGCATTTCCTACACAAAATTGCCTTTCAGAAAATATATATATTGACAGGCTGGTCAATTCCATTTTCTTAATAAATATGTAAAATCACCCGTTAAAAATATATATATATATATAGACTATATTTATACTATTAAACTAATATTGTGCTATACATTTTCTTACAGGCTTTAGACATGTCAACACAGAAAAGAATGTGCAAATCAAGAGTTGTTTAGAATATATCAGCCGGAGAAAAGAGACATCCGGTGAGCATACTGAAGTGATGAGTATACCAGTAATATCTGAATATAAGTATAAATGTTTGCATGTATCCTTGGAACAGATTTGGCTTTTTTTAAGTTGACCTGGGTGCACAGGAGCAAGAGGACAATCAGGATTAGCCTGAAAATAGTTCCCAGATTTTGGTGAATATCTTTGGGCATTTTTTAGTGGGACTTCTCATAAGCTAAGACTATTGTTTTGAGTATTGATGTGACGCAATGAAGTAGTAATTTGCCTTAAAAAAAAGTAGGAAAGGTGAAGATTGAATAAAAGTGGCGGATTGAGCTGCCTGATGTGGGGGTGATTTGGCATATGATTTGGCCCATGTGACTTGTGTCGTCTGCACCCCTGTCCCTTTCGGAAGTGAAAATCTTGATTTCTCACTTATTGGTCTGTCTAGATTTGAACTGGGCACTCGTCTAGGGTGGTTCGGATTTCCCACCAACACTTTCCGCTGTGCAAATGTTTCTAACTGAGTGACGGAGCCACAAACAGCAAATGGAAAATTAATTGTATACTGGTGCCATACGTACTGGCCAGCCAGTCCTGGGCCGTTTCAAAGTGAAGCACATTTTCTGGGTCAATTCTGAATTGTTCACTAAGGAGTCAGATTTAACATGTTGAATTGGGTAGGATACATGGTTTTTCATGGCAGTTTTGGATATTCCTAAAATCAAGCTCAGGTCAGGTCAATTTTAATCATCCATAGATTGTTTATAAAACCTATATCAAACTATTGTTCACATGATTATAAGATGTAATCAGTATTCAGTTCCACATGATCTGATTTACTTTAAAAAATGATATTTAATAAATCAAGAGCGACAACTTTCGAGTCTAAAAATGGACCTTTCTGTAGTTCAATTACTTTTTTTTCTTTTGAAATATGTTTATTCAGAAAATCGATATTACAGCATGCCCCTTAATTAAAAGAAGATATCACAGTTAGATGGGGCTTGAAGAACAACAAGTTTACAAATAATATTTACACAGGTAGTCTTATATTTAATTCTCCTAAGGGTGATATCTTTATAAATGGATTTTCCACCAGAAAATGTTTATGAAAAGCATGTGTATTTGTCTTCCAATACTGAAACGAATATCTAATATTATTTCTTAAAGCTGCTTTAAAATGAATCAAAGCGTCAACTTCTTTATCTTCAAAAACTTTAAGATTTCTACATTTGTAAATACATAGTCTACCTATACTACATATCATGTTTACAAAGTAACAATTAACATTCTTAAGGTTGGTTGCTATTCCAAACAGAAAAATACTTTCGTATGCTATATCATCTAAGGAGGAAGGGTGTTCAAACTGAAACAAAGTCTGTACCATATCCCAAACATACTTAATTAAAGTTGAATTCTTAGGACAAGTGATAAACAAGTGGAAAATATTCTCTGTGAGACCGCCGCATCTGACACAATTTGCGTTATCCGTCATACCACATCTAAACAATCTCTCTTTGGTAAAAATACAATTATGGAGGATTTTCCAATCCAGTTGTACACATGTTGGATTTTTCACACCTTCTATCAGAATACTCCAATAATAATTAATGTTTAACTGAGGAAGTACTTTTTCCCAATACATTAGACTAACAGGGTGTTTAGTTACAGCTCTTCTAAGTAACTTATATAGTTGGCTTGTGACCAGGCTGGTAATAGGAACAATATTTCCGTCTACATTTATTTCTAAAGTCAGTCCTCTTTACATTGAAAATCAACCCCTTCTAACAGTCTTAACCAGTTTTTAGGTATTGATGTATTAGTGAACATGTAATATCGGGGCATTCCGAGGAAACTATTTCAACAATTTCGTCTTCGGGAATAAAACCGGGGTATCACAATGTAAAGGATATCACTAATACAGAATAATTTAGATTTGATAAATATATTAGAGGATATTTCATTTCCTTGAAACTGAATGTATGGATTATGAAAAATTGGCTGTAACAGAATCTGTTGTGAATGTGAAATTGAAACTTGGCAAATAGCTTTAAGTTGATTCCAGGCTATTAACATTTCTTTATAAAATGCAGGTAAATGATACAAAAGAGAATTATTTCTAGACATATAAAACAGAGCAGTACTTTCATTTAAACCTTTCCAAGAATATAAAAAGTGGCGGAAGAAACTTTTCCATACCATATTTGGGTGATTGAGAAATCTTGATAACATATTGAGACGAAAGACCTTTACTTTTACTTTAATATCAGGGAGGCAAGCCCACCTTTGCTTTTGTCATTAATTAGAACATTATATGACACTAAATGAGCTTTTTCACCCCAAATAAAATCAATAAAAATAGTTTTCAGTTGGTTATAATATACATCAGGAACATCTAGCACTCTCATAACATACCATAGCTTAGACATACATAAAATGGAAATGACACAGACCTTTCCATGTAACGTTAAATTTCTCTGTTTCCAAATATTTATTATACATTTGATTTTCTTTATTTTATCTTCCCAGTTTCGTTTATTACAAGTTTTAACATCAGAGCCGAGATAAACTCCCAATATCTTAAAACATTTCTCAACAACTGGTATACCGTGAATTTCCCCTGAGGTGACATTTGATCGAGGGGTACACCAGACTTCGGACTTTTCAGTGTTAACTTTGGCATTAGATGCCCTACTATACTGCTTTACTATGTTTAACACGTGACCAATAGAGTTTGCACCCGACACGGTAACTGTAGTGTCATCGGCATGCTAAAATATTAGACAAGTATCACCACTACTTGGTATATCTATGCCACGAACATCGTTCGAATCTCTCAACATGCACGCCAGGGGCTCCACTGTTAAAACATATAATAAAGCCGATATAGGACACCCCTGGCGATTAGACTGAGTCACTGGAAAGTATTTGGTCACATGACCATTACACTTTACAGCAGCTCTAACATCAGTATATAATATTTTGATCCACTGACAAAAATTATCCCCAAATCCGTAGCATTTAAGAACTGCGTGTAAAAATGTGTGTGACACTCTATCAAAAGCCTTCTCTTGATCAAGTTTAACCAGGTAGGCTTCTAAATTATCTGATTCAACATATGTCATTACATCTCTTAAGCTACAAACAGTATCGGCTATATCCCTACCTGGAATACGACAAGTTTGACTTGAATCTATAAGAGAACAGATTCGACAGTGTCCTCGATATTATTTTATAATCAACATTAAGTAATGTTATAGGTCTCCAATTCGGGAGTTGGGATCGGTCACCTCTATCCTTATAAATGAGCGTTAAAACCCCGCTCCTCATACTTCTACACAAAATATTATTGGAAAAAATTTCCCCATATAAATCAAATAAAATAGGTCCTAATATATCACAAAATCGTAGATAAAGTTCTACAGTAAGACCCTCATTCCCTGGGCTCTTGTTCCTTGACATTCCATTAAGAGATTTCTTAATCTCGTCTAATGTTAATGGTTCGTCACACATGTCTTTATACTGCTTATCTAATCTCGCCTTTAATGACGACAAGACGGAATCAATAGCATTTGAATCTACTTCACTCCCATTATACAAATCAGAGTAGTACGAGAAAATTTCATTTAGTATATCATTTGACTTTGAATATTGAACGCCATAAGTTCAATTACTGATGATAGTTGGTACATGTAATATAACCATAAGTTCGGTAAAATTGAATTAGGCCTTTCTGAGGCATTTTTATGAATGGTAGCACTAAGCTATGAATGGGCATTGAAAAAATATACAAACTAGACTTTTTGCTTTATTTTTAACTGTTAACACTCCTATTTGTTTTTTTAAATGTTATGATCAAATACCTTGTCCTAACATTTGATGACGTTATCGACCTGCCTAATCAAAGTAATGCACAATCTAAATGTTCTTTTCAATGAACATCCTGACTTCTGTCAGATTCAGTGAATGCCATGAGTCTTTTGAAGTTAGTCAGCTTATGACCTACATGTAGTACGAGATAATTATGTAATTCAAAACTTTGTTTCGGCGTTTTCACATGGTGCTGGTGCAGAGGTCTGGGAAGCCTAACATGAGCTACATAGTCTCCTGAATCATTTCTTCCATGTCAATTGATCCCTGAAGCTTTCACATGCATAGTATTAACGACTTTGGTACCCTTTATATGCACCCGAATTTGAGACACTGTGCTCAATCAATTCACCAAAAGCATGATCAAAAATTACTTTCTTGTTTAAGGATTAAGCATTGGTCTTATTAGTATAGTTTGATTGTCATAAATGTGCCAACTCTTGGCTTGTATAGTTTTTTTTCTTAGACCCATGATTAGACACATGGATACACTGCAAAAGTGTAATTAAGTAGTTTTGGGTATTTCAGATTGATAGCTTTTGTGGTCTGCTTGTGAATCTTTGGTTGTAAAATGTGAAATGTGAAGCCTGTTGTTTTCTTCATCATACACTACCAAACTTTGAGATCTTAATTTACCACCTGTCCGTTTCTATCGGCTTTGTGCAGTTTCGTGTACTAAATTTAACCATTGAACTTCGAAACCTTAGATATAAACAATAACGGATTTAAACAAAATAGGATAATTTTTCCATTTCATCGATACTCTGAATTTAAAATAAAAAAAACTTTTGAGTGATAAAGTGATCAGCATTACGGTGCTTGTATAGTTATGAAAACTAAAACACAAGGGCACACGGAAAATCTTCTTGTCTAAAATAAACACGGAGACAAGTTTCTAATTGTGTTAAAAAGAGGTATATCATTTAGACCTTATTTTATACCCCATCATAAATTGTTGTAATAAAGTAAACCTATGATATTTCATTAGGTTGACGACTAACAGGAGCTTGGCCTTAGTCAGTATAATTTTGTGGAACACTTTATGTTACATTGACAATGCTTACGCATCTTAAGCTATGGTAAGAATATCGTCAGACTATTATAGGGTCATGGGAAAAGACAGTGAAAATTTGGTCCCCCCACCACTTTCCCAGAAAACCCTATAGGTAAAAGACAGACAGGGGAGTTTATCCCTGACCAGTATGTCTTTCAGACTCTTGTTCTTTTTATAAGCAATGACTGACCTTTGGGTTAGAGGTCGAGCAAGTTTACTTTGAAGTAGTTTGTATTCTTCTACTATAATCTTGGCCATAGCTATGCTGGCCTTGTTATACTGAAACACAAATGATGTTATAGTTTTTTCCCGACATCTTCCCGGGTCCCAGTTCAAACCCAAAGGATAAATAGTTTGTAATGATTGAATCTAAAAACTTTCCCTCTCCAAACGTTTGTGCTTGGTATCTGCAGCGGAAGTGAGAAAAAGGATTTTCTCCATAGGTATGATTTCAAAATGGTCCTTGACCGAATGACCTATTGTATTGAAATGTTGTGCCACGGGCAAATCATGTTTAAGTCTAATACTAGATAAATGGTTGGCTGCTCTTTGTCGTAGAGAATTCTGAGTTTCTCCGACGTATTGTTTGCAACATTTTTTGCTTGTATAGTGGTGGGTTTGAGAATATATGTTAAAGTAATGCTTTGCACTAACTTAGAAGGAACGAACGTTCGTCTTGGTTATTTAAATTTTGCTTACTTTTCAGACATTATATCGGCTCGTACAACACACAAACTGTTTAGTTGTTCGATGACTTTCAAAACAACTTACTGTCATGAGAATCGGAATTCCTCAGAAAAGTTCGAATTTGGCGGCTCATGCAAATTTTATAGGAAATGAAGGTTTGAAATCATATAAAATTTGACAACTTTTATTTGAATGGGTTATTCCCCTTGGAACTATCCAAACATCATCACCTTTAGAGGGGTGGGGTAAGTTTTTATTCCATTAATTATTAAAATTTGAGGTGCCTCCGTGGCTCAGTAGGTAGAGCGTTGGACGCTCAATCCAAACAGCCTTCCACCAATGGGTCGCGGGTTCGAATCCCTCTCAGTCCCAAAAAAAAATTGGAAAATTTTCTGACTGAGTTTTCACTCGAACGACCTACATGTATATGGGATGGTTGCCAGTTACCAACGGAAGGTTGTGGGTTGCCTCTTGGCATAGAGCCTGGTTTCCTCCCACAATAAAACTGGCAACGCCGCCATATAAGTGAAATAAAACAATCAATCAATCAAAATTTGACAATTTGAAAGAAATTCACAGTTTAGTTATAGGCCAGAGAGGTGACAATCTGAGAGAAGCCTGATTATGCTAGAGCTGCCATTGAAGGCATGTGTTGGAATGAGCGATGGTTGTCACTCTACCCACTGAACCACGATTTGTAAGATGGAACTTGGAAGCACTATTTTATCACCTGATATAAAGTATAACGTAACAGCTCATTCTTAAAAACTAATCTTAATTGAAAATTTAAATGAATATCATGCATGCAAGTGAGCAAGAGTTCTTTTCCGATTAACATAATTAGAATGATAAATTGAGTTTAGGATTTCCCTCACCAATATACTTGGCAGCAGCTGCATATTCTGCAACGTTAATTAAAACTGCGACATTAACTGTCAAACATCAATCAATTTAGTAACTAGTGCAATACCACTCGCTAGCCAACTCCAAGAGACATTTTTTTTATATAAATCAAAGTTTTAATCAGCTGTAAAGATGAGTTATGTCCTCCTGATAAAATTAGGGGGTTAAATGAACTACTGGTAGCATATTTTTGACAATTGATTTCGTTGATTTACGTTTTACTTAAAGTGTATAGAAATAAAAAAGGATAACAGAACTTGAACAAATGACCATGTAAATAGTATAAAATTGCTTTACCTTATTCCTTCCTGGAACTGCATACAATGTCAGTCGTCAACCTAATGAAATATCATAGGTTTACTTTATTACAACAATTTATGATGGGGTATAAAGGTCTAAATGATATACCTCTTTTTAACACAATTAGAAACTTGTCTCCGTGGTTATTTTAGACAAGAAGATTTTCCCTGTGCCCGTGTGTTTTAGTGTCCATAAATATATATGTAAGCAAGAGTTCTTCTCCGACCAACATTAGTAGAAGTTAGTTTAGGATTTCCCTACCAATATAGTTGGCCGCAGCTGCATATTCTGCAACTGTAATTAAAACTGCAGCATTAAAGTGCTAAGCATCAAACAATTTAGTAACTAGTGCAATACCACTGTGCTAACCACATTTCGATCAACTCCAAGAGAATTTTTTTATATAAATAAAATTTTTAATTATCTTTAAGGGGGAGGTATATCGTACTGATAAAATTAGGTGCTTTGTGAACTACTGGTAGCATATGTCAATTGGCTTTGTTGATTTAGGGTTTACTTCCATTGTTTAACAGTGCTGTAAGTTTTAAATCATTAGTGGGGTAGGAAACTGGGATTTACATATAAAAAAAGGAAAAGACAGACTTCCCACGTTGGGAAGTAGTTAAAACACTCTTTATTTTTCGGTAGTGAGTGGAATTCAAACCTGCGAGCTGGATTTCTGGTATTGACGTTAGCGTCTCTAACTTTAATAGACTGAACCAAGGAGATCTCTTTACTTAGATAACTGCATTGAGTGTCCAAAACAAGCCCAGCGAAAGTTTGTTGTTAATGGTTAAAGCAGTTTAATTGTGACATTCGTTTTTAGTTTCATTGAATAACAATAGTTACATCTATCGATAAGCACAATCGGGTGTATTACTGGATTGTATTTTCCATTATATGAAAATTAAACTAGTATAATACACACAAAACGAAACATGTGTAGTGAAATGTTAGAGAACACAAATTTTCCCTCTGCTTTTGATAAGGGCTTGGGACCTTCTTACAGTATTGTATTAAGGCAGCATTAAAAATTGTGTTTGTGTGTTGAAAATTTGGAATTTAATTAGTACATTTTGCTTTGATGTTTTGGCCAGCACTAAAACATGTCAAACAGATTTACAATGGCAATTAAATAAAATTACTCTTCACATTCATTAAGGAATTAACTTTGAAATACGAATACGAATATATCATAGCCGTATTTACTCCTAACTGTATTTGCACTCTCTGTATCAATAATTAAACATGGGATAATTAAAACTTTCAATCAATCAATCTACCCAAACTGTTTATTTTTGTTTTATTCTAAGAAGTGCCATTCATTTGTAGGATAAATATTTTATCTCTTTATTCTTAAGAATTCGTGAGCAACAAAACTGTTTGATTTTAGAGACCTTTCTTGTGTAGCGTATAAATACAGTCTCCATGTCAACGCGGTGAAGCGGTCTGGCTTCATTAGAATGGCTGTGATGTAGAGCTGCATTTCAGAATAAAATGCAGTATTTTTGTGTATTGTGAGAAAAAGATTAACCAACTCGAGTCCGTTTGTCACAATGAATATCACTCTCATCTACTAATTTCCAAAGTCACTCGCCAGAGGCTCGTGACTTTGAAAATTAATAGACTCGAGTGATATTCATCGTAACAAACGGGCTCTCGTCAGTTAACCTCTATATAACTAACCCGCTGCTATCTTCAAACCCTCAACTACCCCAACCACCCCAAACCCTCTACTACCCCAACCACCAACTACCCCAAGCCTCTACTACCCCAACTACCAACTACTTCAAACCCTCTACTACCCCAACCACCAACTACCCAAAACCCTCTACTACTCCAACTACCCCAACCACCGACTACTCCAAACCCTCTACTACCCCAACCACCCCAACCACCAACTACTCCAAACCCTATACTACGCCGACTACTCCAAACCCTTAACTACCCGAACCACCAACTACTCCAAACCCTTTACTACCCAACTACCCCAACCACCAACTACTCCAAACCCTCTACTACCCCAACCAACTACCTACAAACACTTAACTACCCCAATCACCAACTACCCGAAACCCTCTACTACTCCAACTACCCCAACCACAAACTACTCCAAACCCTCAACTACCCCAACCAACTACCTACAAACACTTAACTACCCCAATCACCAACTACCCGAAACCCTCTACTACGCCAACTACCCCAACCACCAACTACCCACAAACCATGCACTACCTCAATCACCGACTACTCCAAACCGCCCACTACTCCAACTACCCCAATTACGGACTACTCCAAACCCTCTACTACCCCAACCACCAACTACTCCAAACCCCCTACTACCCCAATTACCCCAACCACCGACTACTCCAAACCCCCTACTACTCCAACTACCCCAACCACCAACTACTTTAAACCTTCTACTACCCCAACCACCAACTATTCAAACCATCTACTACCCCAAACCCTCTACTATCCCAACCACCAACTACTCTAAACCCTCTACTATCCCAACCACCAACTACTCTAAACCCTCAACTACCCCAACCACCGACTACTCCAATACCTCTACTACCCCAACAACCAACTACTCCAAACCCCCTACTACTCCAACTACCCCAACCACCAACTACTTTAAACCCTCTACTACCACAACTACCCCAACCACCAACTATTCCAAACCCTCTACTTCCCCAACTACCCCATCCACTAACTAGTTTAAACCCTCTACTACCCCAAACCCTCTACTACAACTACCCCAACAACCGACTACTCCAAACCCTCTTCTACCCCAACTACCAACTACCCAAAACCCTCTACTACCCCAACTACCCCAATCACCAACCACCCGAAACCCTCTACTACTCCAACTACCCCAACCACCGACTACTCCAAACCCTCTACTACCCCAACCATCGACTACTCCAAACCCTCTACTACCCCACACACCAACTACTTCAAACCCACTACTACCTCAACTACCCCAACCACCAACTACCCCAAACCCTCTACTTCCCCAACTACCCCATCCACCAACTAGTTTAAACCCTCTACTACCCCAAACCCTCTACTACAACTACCCCAACCACCGACTACTCCAAACCCTCTTCTACCCCAACTACCAACTACCCAAAACCATCTACTACCCCAACTACCCCAACTACCAACTACCCAAAACCCTCTACTACCCCAACTACCACAACCATCAACTACCCAAAACCCTCTACTACCCCAACCATCGACTACTCCAACCCCTCTACTATCCCAACTACCAACTACCCCAAACCCTCTACTACCCCAACCACCAACTACTCCAAACCATTAACTACCCCAACCACCAACTACCCCAAACCCTCTACTACTCCAACTACCCCAACCATCGACTACTCCAAACCCTCTACTACCCCAACCACCAACTACTCCAAACCCTCAACTACCCCAACCACCAACTACTTCAAACCCTCTACTACCCCAACTACCCCAGACACCGACTACCCCAAACTCTCTACTACCCCAACTACCCCAACCACCTACTAGTTCAAACCCTCTACTACCCCAAACCCTCTACTACTATAACTACCCCAACCACCGACTACCCCAAACCCTCTACTACCCCAACCACCAACTACTCCAAACCCTCAAATACCCAAACCATCAAATACCCCAACCACCAATTACTCCAACCCCTCTACTACCCCAACCACCAACTACTCCAAACCCTCAAATACCCAAACCATCAAATACCCCAACCACCAACTACCCCCAAACCATGTACTACCTCAATCACAGACTACTCCAAACCCCCTACTACTCCAACTACCCCAATTACGGACTACACCAAACCCTCTACTACCCCAACCACCAACTACCCCAAGCCCTCTACTACCCCAACCACCAACTACCCCAAACCCAGCTAAAGCAACTATTTTTACTTCATTAGTGCAATGTGTACGTAATGGATTATAGGCCCAAAGCTTTATGACGTCACACCAAAAATTATGGGATTGGAGAGGGACAATATTTCTTGAAATGCCCACTTTGTTAAGTCATTGGTAGTGGCACATACATATGACTGCACACGTATACTTTTTCTGGCGCAGGGAAGCAATCGGTATTGTATTGGCACCGGCACAATATTCTCGATAGATGGGTTTTTTCTTCTTCTACGGTACGAGTAAATCTGCAATTAAATGTAGGCTCAATAAAAAAACGTCAACTTGCCTGATTACGTAAGCGTTAATTCCTTACTGACCAAGAAAGCATACGTACATGTTTACTGTTGACGTGTTGTCCTATATAGGCCTACAGCTATCTTAGATTTTGAAGTTGCACCATGTTTTGTAATTAGTATAACCAGAAGTCTATCTTGATAGACTTCTGGTATAACAGTAGTCTCACAGTTGATGTTTCAAAAAAAAAAAACGAAATGCGATTTCCCGATTTCCAATTTTAGATTTTGAAATTTGAATCTGGAAATTAAGAAATGCAAATTTAAAGGCACACTTGCCGCGAAAATCAGGAATATTGTTTACATTAAAAAAGAAAGACCGTTTTCTGTATTTTTCCCAGACAATATAAGTTAGGAACTTTCTATTTTCACCAAAATTTAAAAGTTTGGACGTCACTTTGTATTTTTAATTTGAATTTGAAAATTTGAATTGTTAGGTGCCCGGAACGTAAACAAACCAAACTGCTCGCTGGGGCGCATTTCAGTCGAGTGAGTGAACTAACGGCACAGTGTAATTTTACGTAGGCCTATTTATCTGAGAAACACAGACTGACGATCGGTTAACAGCGACTGGAAAAGCCTGCTGATGATTATTTGATTGTAAACCACAGATAAAAAGGCCTGAAATGAGGGTAATCCAACACGAACGTTGACCAACACTGATCGTTGTTGTTGTAATCAGGCTTCGATTCTTCGTTTGTTTTTCACCCCATTTCTACATTCTAAAGCTAACTAGACATGTTTTATGTGTCCTATGTTTAAGTTTAGTGGTATTAGTCGTAGCAAGCTCATGTAAATTGGTTTTCTTAGCAAATTTAAACAGGCTACGGCGGCAAGTGGGCCTTTAACATTTCGAAACCTGAAATTCAAATGAGCCTTCTTGGCTTCCTTAGAGAGAAGCCCGGTCAGATAACTATAATTTATAAATTTGGTTACAGTGCAACAGTTGAGTATAACAGAAAATGCATGGTCAAACTGAAACAGCTACAGGTTAATTCTACTGCTTTTTGACATGAAATAGATAATTATAAGAGTTGATTTCAATATTTTAAAAAAATCTAGTGTGTTTGTGTGCATCCGTGTTAGAAACCAATGAACTATATGCGTTGAATGAACACGTCTCATTGGCTGATTTGGATCTGACTTTGTAAAATGGGCCGCCATTGATAGTTGATGCGCGCGTGCATAACAGATCTGGATCTATATTACATCATCTCCTAGTAATGGCGGTATTCGGTGCATACTAAATACCATGTGACCTCCATTCCACGCATATAGTTCATTGTTGGAAACTCTCAGAAGGGGAGGTAAGCATGTGGGCACGATTGCAATGTGACATGCGTCGTCTGCACCAAGGAGTATAGATGGACTGGAGAGGCAAAATTAGGCATCCCCCCGACGCCCAAAATTTTACAGCCAATCGCTGCTCGGTAAGCCTGAAAGTGATGAGCCAATCGTCGCTCGCCTAACTATCCTACATATAGGTCAAGGAGATCGAGAGTTGATCGTGGCTATAGTATAAATACCAAGTGGGAAAGTCCGCCCAAGAATTTAGAATTTTTGGTTTGATGTGTAAAACTTTATATGACCAGAAGTCTGTAGACTTATAGGAAATAAGTTTCATCATAAAAGTTGAAAGCCCATTGAATATGCAACTGTAAACACTCAAATGTAAGAGGCATTTCATTCAGAGGTAGTTTCACTTTCAGTTCACTGTTACAACTTACAGTGTCAAATCAAGTTACAACTGAGTTATAATTTATATCCGCACATGCATTTATGATTTACTATACAAATACCATAGAACTAATGAATAATGTTCGAGTTTTATGACAAATACAAACTACATAAATATAAAATTAATAGACAATTTTTTAGACGTAATGAGGATTAAAGCAAATCAATTTCAGCTGATAATGGTAGTTACAGCTTTTAAATGAAATATGTCGAGGTTATTCGCATTACACATTCGAGCTAAGTCTTAACTATCCTTAATCTCACTTACCTTTCAGCTATTACCTCCTGTTATACCTTTGAAACATTCCTCTTTTCACCGAACTGGTTAATTTCTTCGAATTCCGTTGTTAAACTGTTAAATCCCTCAATTTAAAAACCGGTGTCAAAAATTTGTCCGTCAGATTTCAAACTCTCCTCGAACAACGACAACATATCACATGATTCGGGTTTTCCCGGTACTTTTCCAAGTAACGTGACCTTTTTTCGGAGGGCTTCCCAATGAATTGTATGCGTGGAATGGAGGTCACGTGGTATTTGATATGCATCGAATGCCGCCATTACTAGGAAATGATGCGACTTCTATACAGGTCTGTTATGCACGCGCGCTTCAACTATCAATGGCGGCACATTTTACTAAGTCAGATCAAACCAGCCAATGAGACGTGTCCATTCCCCGCATATAGTTCATTGGGGCTTCCCCATCGAGATCTTAAAATAACTGGCCTTTGCACACGACACGAATCCTCGCATCCCGTGACTCCTTGCTTTTGAACAGCCTGTCGATCGAGCCAACGGATATAATGGTGGTCTAATGTGTGGCTCTACCTGACCGTCAAAGTAAGTAAACCAGGATAGAGACACATGTGTGCGGCTACTGATAATGGGAGAATCCAACCAATGTTCAATTCAATTATGCAAAACAGATGCTGTGTTAGTCAGAAATTTGCATTAAGCTTTGTACTACTCTATAAAATGAACGAAAATGATTGAAATGAACAACTAGTATATATTCTATTTTGCTGTTAACTGTTCTTAAAATTTTACTAATAATTTGTTTTCAAAAAGAAACCCTGTTACATGTACTAAAGAGGCAACATTGAAATTCCATAGTTGAACAAGCTTGAATGATTTTAAACTCCCTAAATAAAGGCACAGATCGCATATATAGCTTGTTTAGGAGACACTTGGTAATAACTTGTACTAAATAATTGAGGCTGCAGTGACCAAATAAAAGCTGATAAATTTCTCCTTTATATCGAAACATCCCTGCTCACCTGTTTTTGAGGATGTTCATCACTATTTGTTCTAGTCTTCATGGTTTAGAGCCTCATCGAAAAAGGAAATATTTATTAAATGAGGCGGTTGACAACCTGAGTAGCTTAATGACAACCGAAGTTTATTATTGGGAGAACAATTCACTTTGTTTAAAGGGTGCATAATTATGTAGTGCAGGTTTGAATTTAACTAGTATATCCAAATTATCTGATATTAACTGGCTGTCAAGTCTCTCATTTTATTTATTCCATTTTATTATATATAATTCAGTCATCACTGTTGTGACCTATTGATATTAATATCAAAACATTCTATGTATCTGCATTGTGTTTTCATCCAAGAGAGATGATGATATACATGTAGGCAAGGCCTGTTCAGCAATTCATGGAGAAATATTAAAAAAAAACTTTTTTTTAGAAATGGCCTCTGTGTGCCCACCTGTCTCGTTTTCTTGTGACGGTTACGCTGGGCCCTTTAATTTTTGTTTATGGTTATATGCTTGAACCTCGAACAAGTTCAATTGTCAGACCTATATTTGTAGGTCATTTAGGTCAAAAGCTGTCTCGCTTTCTTGTGAACAGGATAGCTTCTGAACCGTTCCAATGAGGTTTTTTATAGGTATATAATAGAGGCGTTTTGATCAGTTTCGATTTCATATTTATAGGTCACTGAGGTCATTGAGTTCAAACCATGTGGTGTGCCTGTAAATATAATACACTCAGCTCTTTCTTTTTTGGCATACAGGTGTACTAGGGAGACGTTCTTGTTCGGTTTCATGGAGATGTCGAACAGTGTATATTTATTAACTCTTATTATACATATAAATATAAACACTAAAATATACAGGCACAGGGAGAATCTTCTAGGATAGTTTAATTATGTTAAAAGGATTGTGGGGGGGGTATGTCATGTATACCTTTATACGCTATCATAGGTTGTAATAAACCAAAACCCATTATATTTCATTAGAACGCCAATGGAATCCAAGTTCAAACCCAAAGTTTGTAACACTTGAATACAACATCAACTTTCATATGTAGTCATATAAACACAAAGTGGCACATCTGCTGCATTCAGATAATGTATTTGGTGGGGGCACCTGCTTGCTACTCAGTCTGTTGGAATTATTCCATACTAGTATCTTTTTCGCAATGTGTTCTTCTTTGTTTCATAAAAATAGAACTAAAATAATTTTCTTCCAAAACTCACAGTTCTTAAATCTTGAAAGGAAAGGTCATTCAGTTCAAGTTATTCATTTTTTCCCCGTTTTAAAACCCTAATGCTATTACATCTGACAAATTCCCAGATCTATGTTATATAGAGGTTATATGACTATAGTCTATTAATTTTTATAGCATCAAGCCTCTGACATGTTATTTTAATTTCCCTTGATATATATATATGGCACTTCTTAGACTTCTTATGAGATACTCATATGAATAAAATTAATTGTGTTTGGGTTGTCTTTCAATGCTGTAGAAAGCCTTTGGAAATTTTTGTCTAAAATTAAATAGGCCCTATGGCATGTGCCCTGTAAAATATCAGAATCCAAATGAGGAGATAGGCCATTTAGTTAGCGCAGAAACTTGTTTAATCAATCTCAGATTACTGCCCTCTTTATATCATTTCTTATATAGATGTCTAAAACCACCCTTGACTTCAAGTTCTTTTCCACTTGACAGCCGAATAGCACATTTGCAAAAAAAATTTAATCCAGTCTTCTTTTTTATCCAGGGCCAGGAGTAAACTTAGTCTATGGTGACTCATCTTTGCCAAAGATGTTTATTCTTTAAAGTGGCATGAGCTGCCAAAATGTTTATATTTTGACGTTAAAACAGAATGTTGAAATTATCTTCTATTTTTCTCAAGCCGTATAATTCGGAAGTTTTTTAGTGCTTTTAAGTCTCGAGAATGAACGATAAAGTATTGTTTTGAACTAACTTTGGCTTACAATGAATGAATGGTCATCCCGGTTATTTAAATTTTGTTTACTTTTCGAACACTATTTCGGTTCGTATAGGCCACATAGTGTATGGATTCCGTCATTCCAACGCCAATCATTTAGTTTTTAGATGGCCTTCATAGCTTCTCACTGTCGTGACGATCAGAAATTATGAAAAAGTTAGAATTTTGGCAGCTCATGCCACTTTAAATGTTGGTTTTGCATTTTCACTAAAAATCTGAAAGAACTTAAAAGTAAATTTAAAACAAAACAAATTAGAATGGAAAAAAGAGGCATTATAAGGTTTAAAACTACATTGATAAATGAATTGATTTAAATTGAGGTGAAAAAAATCAGTTGAGTGAGGCTAGTTTGAGTGGACGGGTTCAAAGTTCATCACAAAATGATTGATTGATGTTGGAATAAAGTTTACAATAGTTTGTAGCTTGTGTAAACCGAAATGGGATTCTAAATGTAAACAAATTAAAAAAGATGAACTCATTTGAGGCCTATAGTGGCTGATAAGTGCCTTGATTTAGTTTTCTAATTTTTTATATTGCTTTTTTAATTTCATATTTTGTTTTTAAATTTCGACCATGGTTGAAAATATTTTGACCGGTGTCAAAATAGTGTTAACTCGTTGATTTATTATAACTCTGGTCATAATAATGTTGACTACGGGTAAGATATTTTGACTCAGGTCAAAATAGTTTAGATTTGAGTTGAAAGTCGAAGCTATTTTGACCTGAGTCAAAATATCTTAACCGTGGTCAAAATATATTGATTCGGGTTATAGTATTTCAACTCAAATCTAAATTATTTTGACTTATTCAAAATATATCAAATTTACCGTGATTAAAAAAAAATTGAAGGTTGAAATTATCAAAACTATTTTTACCTGAGTCAAAATATTTTAACCCTGGTCAAAATATTTTCAACCGTGGTTAAAATATTTTAATTCGAGTTATGATATTTCAACGAAAGTCAAAATATATTAAACGTGATCAAATAATTTCAACCTGAGCCTAATTTCAACTCAAGCCAAAACTATTTTGACTCGAATCAAAATATTTTAACCGTGGTCGAAACTATTATGACCAGAGTTAACTCGAGTCAAAGCTAAATTAAAAAACAAAATATAAAATTCACAAAACGCCAAAAAAAAATCATAGCTCATACCACCAAATCATAAAAAGTCTAAATAAAAAAACATTTGGAGCAAATTGGAAATTCTTCACTTTTTCATTTGTTGTATTTTGTCTATAGATAAAGATGGTTTTGTTTCATTTGTTTTTCACTATCTATTTTTTTCTTCTAAGTTTTTATTGATTTAATTTATTTTAAATTGTCATGCACCCCTTTTGTTAATTCTGATTGTTATGACAATAAGAGACTGCCCAGGGAGTTTATTTAAAAACTAAATGATTGACATTGGAATATAAAGGAAAATCCATACAGTGTATATTACCTGTTCAAACAGAAATTGATTGTGTTTGACTTGACTTGATGAAAAGTATGTTTACCCAAAGTTCAAAGAAAAAGTTGTATGGGCCACCATCCTGAAATCCTACTAATTTTTAGTAATAAAATACATAAAAAAATAAAAGCCTTCTATTCTAAGCATAACTTTATAATATAACTTATAAGTAAATCAAATTAATGGTACATGTAGTCCTACTCTCAAAATGTTTTTCTCGCTGTAGCCTACATGTAGTCGTAACGTAAAAACTTAAAAAAGTCATTTATTTAGTCATACTTATGGAAATTAATCAAATTCTGTTTCTATTTGAATTCTGAATTTCCTGGGGTTTTTTTAAGAGGCACCGGCGACCAAAATCTGCTAGATTAATACATGACTCGTGTGCAAAGCTTTTAAGACGTAAGTTGTATTTGGTAGGCCTATTGTAAACATAGTAAAAATAAAATAATATGATGCGAACTGATTCTGACTGTATATAATCATGACGTGTATCGTTTGTACGTTTCATTCAACGAGATTTTGCGTGTAGTCGTAGGCCTATTTGGCACCTCAGGCCACTTTAGATTAATATCCCTGCGTATTCCACGGTGTAAGTTTGTTTTGAAATTCCCCTATTTGTTTATTTCACGTAAATAAAATCACATTTGCGGAAAGGCAAACTGTAGGCCTACGTTTGAAATCGTGATAGTCGGCTTGTGCTGGGCGTCAAGCAAATAGTTTCTAAAAATAGCCTATCTGGGTCAAATTTTTGGGCGTCGGCGGGATGCCATATTATGCACTGGAGAGGGCATGACGTCACAATTCAGATGCCGGTCGCGAAGGTGTCCGCCATCTTTGTCTACGCAAAACAAACCGTAGCCAAGGTCATTTAACGTGTGTAACACGGTTCGTTTTTTTTTCAAAATAATGCCTTCGTGTGCAGCATATGGCTGCACAAATAGGCCAGGCAGTAGGAAAAAGCGTGCTGTTACCTTCCATCGGTAAATATGAAGTCAAAGTTTGGCATATAATTAAAAAATTAATTATTTATTACCAATTAAAATTACAAACAACATTCACAGTATGGGGCGCGTAAACCCGATAAGGCATTAATTATCAATAGAAAAAAAAAGACTCTAATGCAGAATTTCCAGACAACCTGTCTTTGGGCTTATGTCAGAAAAAATCCAATATACTTAAATTTAAATTAAGTCTAAGGGTCTATGCCTACCTTCAATTCAAAGTTGAATTAAAAAAGAAACAACAACATTACAACACTGCTTTCAGAACTGTCTTTTTCATTCATTTTTTTTTTTCATTTTTCAAGAATTTGACAATATTTTTTTTTTCTTTTTCAATGAACAATTTTTTTCAAAACAATCAAAACTGCACAAACTATTTAATTTTAAAGAATTACAGTAAATTTTTAAATCAGCACTTTTTTTCCATAATTTTTAAATACTGTTTAAGACTCTCTTTAAACGTGGGTTCCATAATAGTAAAAGTTAAAACACAAATAACAAAGGCTTCACCATGTTGTAGTAAATTGGAAACACAAGCTTTTCCAATTTTCTACAACGTGGTGAAGCCAACGTGGTGTTATTTGTGTTTTACTACTCTATTTTTTTCTTAAAACAAAAACAGCTGTGAACATGAATACTTTTTCAAAACCAACAAAACAATCATAACTTTTTTTATAGCAACAGTAGAAAAACTGCACAAACCATTAATTTTTAAGAATTACAGCAATTTTTTTTTTCTTTTCAAATAAAAACAAACCATCTAATTAAAAAAAAACAAAAACAACTATGAACAAGAATAGTTTCTCAAAACCAACACAACAATCATAAAGTTGTTTAATAGCATTTTAAGATGACAGCAAAAGTTTTTTTTTTCAAAACAAACAAAAGTTAACAATTAAATTTTTCTTCTTTCAAAAACCAACACATCATATTGTTTTTATATATACAAAAAAAAAAACAACATAAATGTAGTAAAGATCACCTGGAGCTGTTTTGGGGTAAAATAAGAAGCATGGGTGGTTGTAACAATACAGTATAAAAACAACTACATGTACTTAAAGTTAATCAATTTTTAAAAAAATACGAGTTCATCCTGTTTTCGCAGATCAGTTATCAAGCAGATTTCAATCCACCAAACATCTTATTTTGTGGCAATTGGTTTCAGGTTTCCAAAAGAAAATATTTTGAGACAACAGTGGGTTCAAGCCATTAGACGGGAAAATTTTATTCCCTCAAAATCTGCAGTACTCTGTTCAGAGCATTTTAGAGAAGAGGACATCGATAGGACATCCATGACTTGTGTACGTCTGAAGGATGGCATAATTCCCAGTATCTTTAATGCTTTTCCCTCTTATTTGATATCAACAGAGAAAAAACGGAAACCCCCAAAAAACAGAGTCGTGGCAGCCCCTGTAATTGAAGTGACAGAAACATTAACTGATAATATTAAGATAACAGACACACCAGAAAAAACTGCTCTAAAGAGAAAACTTGTGGAAAGCGAAAAAAAAGTTGTGTCTTCAAGAAAAAAAATCAAACTTCTTTTACAGTCAAAGAGAAGATTAAGAAAAAAAACCGGTGAATTGAAATCTGTCATTTCTGATCTGCGAAAGCAAAACTTATTAAATAGTGATAGTATTGAAGTTCTGGAAACATGTGGGAAAGGAACATCAGATTTACTGAAAAGACAAATTAGTAAAACTACAAATAAACCAGTTCCGGCATTTTATTCCCCACAGCTTCGTAGTTTTGCATTGACTCTTCATTTCTATTCTCCAAGGGCCTATTATTATGTTCGTAAGATGTTCGACACCTGTCTTCCGCACCCCAGAACAATTAAAAAATGGTACGAGAAGTTAGACGATAAGCCGGGATTTTCTAATACAGCTTTCGTTGCTTTGGAGAATCGGGTAAAGTTTGACCAACGGCAACCTGTGGGCCAACCATTTCCCGTTGCGCTCATGATGGATGAGGTAGCCATAAGGCAGCACATAGAATGGGACGGGAAGTGCTACCAAGGCTACATTGATATGGGTACCGAGCTGGACGATGATTCTTTGCCATTAGCAAGAGAGGCTCTGACTCTTATGGTTGTAAGCCTGAACAAGTCCTGGAAATTACCAGTAGGGTATTTCCTTATAGATGGACTTCGTGGGGAAGAACGAAAAAATCTTGTTCACCAATGTATCAAGAAACTCCACGAAATAGGTGTTACTGTTCTCTCCCTTACTCTGGATGGGGCCTCTTGCAATATAAGCATGTTGAAGTTGCTCGGTGTAAAACTTGATAACCCTCACTCCATCCAATCTTGGTTTGCTCATCCCGTAACTGGGGATCCAGTGCACACTTTGCTTGATCCTTGTCATATGCTTAAGCTTGTGCGGAACACTTTAGCAGATAAAGGTTCCTTATGTATTGACCAAGATCTTTATATCAAATGGGAATATATTCTTTCCCTTCACAAATTACAACAATGTGAAGGTTTACATCTAGGGAATAAACTTCGTCCAGCTCACATTGATTGGTTCAAAAAAAAAATGTCCGTTAAATTAGCTGCTCAGGTTTTGAGCGAGTCAGTGGCAACTTCCCTGGAATTCTGTTTAAACGAGGAGTTTCCAGAGTTTGCCAAATGCCAATCCACCATTCAATTCATTAGAGTATTTGACAAGCTTTTTGATATTCTGAACTCCAGAAACCTTCATTCTTTTGGCTGGAAACGCCCACTCGAGAGACAAAACTTTAATGAAGTAATGTCATTACTGTCTGAAACAAAAAGATATATTCTGTCATTAAAAGAATCCATAAATGGCCAATCAATTTTGTTAGGAAATAGAAAGACTGGATTTTTAGGGCTTTTACTCTGTATTGATAGTGTAACTGGATTATACAATGAGCTTGTTTTGTCTGAAAAATATGGGATGGATTTTTTTTTAACATATAAATGTAGTCAAGATCACCTGGAGCTGTTTTTTGGTAAAATAAGAAGCATGGGTGGTTGTAACAATAACCCTACAGCCAGGCAATTTAAAAGTGCATACCAAAAACTGCTCACTTACAATGATATCCAAGATGTACTTCGTGGCAATTGTTTGCCTTTAGAATCTATCCCAATATTAACATCATCAAGTGGTTACACTGATAACATCAATAAAGAGACACCTTCTGTTCAGGGTATAAACTCTACCATAAGTAGAAACAGGATGTTTGAGCCCCTAGATGTAAGCCATGTAGAAAATGATCATGATTATGTGTCCACACAAGATAGCAGATATTCTCCCCTGTCAACATGTAGTAAGAAAATTGTGGCATACATTGCCGGCTTTGTAGTTTTCAAGTTGAAGAAGTCCCTTAACTGTGAGACCTGTGTAGGTGCTCTCACAGAATCAGAACCGTCTCCATTACACTCTCTTATAACTCTTAAAAGTAAAGGTAATTTGGTTATTCCATCCAATGATGTAATTGGGATATGTGTTCTCTGTGAGAAATATTTTAGGAGACATGTGTCAGCCAGTGAGGAATCTAATGTCACTCTTTCCAATATCCAATGTCACAAAATAGTGCATTTAATACTTGAAACATACATTTCAAAGTCAGTATTTGACTCAATAAAACAGCACATGTCAGACACAGAGGCCTTCAATAACCATTTAGTACTGTTAATCAAGGCTGTAGCTGAGAAGTATTTACAAGTCCGGTATTTCTATGCAGGGAAGAAATACACTGCTAATTTGAAACACAACATAAAGTCTAAGAGTCGACAAGTTCTGAACAAGTTAGTCCTTTTCTCAGGGCAATAAGTGACCAATCTTCTGTAAGAGTTAAAGTTTAAACATACAATGATACATGTCATTCAACAAGTTTTAGTTTAATTTCACCAGGCCTCCTTATTTCCATGTTTCTATTACATGATAAATATAAAATAGTGAGGTAAGAATTTTTCTTCATGTTGGAGTAGTCGAGATCTAAACTAAAACATCATTTAAAACTGAACAGTGTTATTTATAAACACCAAAAAATTATATTCTTGCCTGTTTATATAATTTTATCTGCCAAAGATATAAATGTAGAATTGAGAGAATTACATATAGAATGCTACAAGGTCTAGACTCTAGGCCACTACTGTTGACTTCTATTAAATGCAAATTGTATTTTTAAGTGCTATAATTATTAGCTCTGACCTGACCATGTACTGATGTAGACGATATTCGATATATTATACAGGGCTCGAAATTCGTTTTTTAAACTGGTTGTCCCAGGGACAACCACCTAAAATATTTTGGTTGCCCCAAAACAAAATTGGTTGCCCACAAGTCATTTTTTTTAATATTAAAAAAATGAACTTTTGGAACATTAAAAACTCCTTTAATCTTGCCAAATATGCATTAAATTTGTTGTTTATAGTTTATACTTATCTCTATATTTCACAGATTGAACAACTCGGGATCAAGTCTTAAATCCAAGTTATCTTCCATCTGGATCGCTGGTGTTGTTGTTGTAATTGCTTAGAATGTTCATACCGTATTTCGTCTAATGTTTCGCACGCAAAAAAAGACGATAACCCCCTGGAGAGAGTATGGGGAACGAGGGGATAATCCTATAATCACCAAACAATGAATCGCTTGATTGGACCACGGAGGTGTCGACTGTGACAGTGGGCGGTATACAAAGGCCTTCGTAGATAGTACTATCAATAGATTACCAAATTGATTATAAAAGTAAATTTCTAAACAATAAATTACTTTCATTCTTCTCTTTTCTTTTTACAGCGATCGTATTGTATGAATATCTTCACTGTTTTCAACTTTTCGCGCTTTACTCTATAGACCTACATGTACAGAGTAGGCCTACAGCACGGCCGTAGTTAGTCCGAAATATCTGCGCTGATGATGTAAGACATTTTTTGACAGATAGGCCATCATCAGCGTCAGAACGCATTTGATCAATTTTCTGGGAATTTCTTGCCACCCTTCGAGGTGGCAAGACCACCTCTCGTTTCTCATCAAAAATATCAAGATTCTCTTCATAACTTTTAAAAAATAAAATTGCTAACCCGTACTTTAATGATTTCCCTTTCTCCTTGCACCAATCTGAAGTCTGAACGTCGACACCAGCCATAGATCTGCCCGATTAAATTTCAAACTGTACCAAACCTTTAATTTAGAAAAGTCGCCATTTGCATACTACGTCAATATACGCGCGAAAGGTCAACTTGTCACATGATTACCCACTAGCAGGCGATATAGTTCATTGGTCGTGTTGGTTCACGTGACTTCAGCAAAAAAGCAACACGACCAATGAACTATATCGCCTGCTAGTGGGGTAGTCATGTGACAGATTGACCTTTCGCGCATACAGTGACGTATCAATGAGATTATGCAGATGGCGACTTTTGTAAACTAAAGGTTTGGTACAGTTTGAAATTTAACCGGGCAGATTTATGGCTTTTGTCGACGTACAGACTTAAGATTGGTGCGAGGAGAAAGGGAAATCATTAAAGTACGGGTTAGCAATTTTATTTTTTGAAAGTTATGAAGAGAATCTCGATATTTTTGATGAGAAACGAGAGGTGGTCTTGCCACCTCGAAGGGTGGCAAGAAATTCCCAGTAAATTGATCAAATGCGTTCTGACGATGATGATGGCCTATCTGTCAGAAAATGTCTTACATCATCATCGCAGATATTTCGGACTAGGCCGTAGTGTAGAAGCGGCAACAACGTCCGTTACGGAGCTGCAATATTTATGTCATGCGGTCAAAGATTGTGTGGAAAACTAAGTTTTTTCTCACGAGTACAATATTCCCGATGTAAAAAGATGGTATGATCATGAGGAAATAAAGTTTTAATGACGGAAATCTTGTTTGTTATACATGGAGCAGCAGAATGCCAAAGTATAAACGGAACGGTTTACTTAATAATTGGGGTGATGGCTCAGTCCAAATTAGAAAACCATAAGAATTAAATTCACGGAGTACGGCGTATAACATTAACAACCCATTCGATCAATGGCATTTAGATTATATTTGTAGAGCTAGTATGATTAAAAGCCCAAGCGTACCTTTTATCAAAATTTAAAAAGAAAGAAAAAAGCAGTTACTGGCTTGAAGTGTGAACTTGACTCTTAGTCTTACGGCCGTACACGACTTGAGATCAACTCAGTCGACTTCGAAGTCAAACTCAAAGTTTCGTCAGGGACCGATTATTAAAAATAATTCCCTTATATTGGAACAAACTTGGATTCTCCTTTACAAAAAGATCAATTATGGAAAATATTTTTTAATAAAATCAATAAAAATGTACAAGTAATCGCTAATTTGAACAATTTTTTTTCACTCTTCCTATTTACGGATAACGCACGCCGTACGTACGGCGTAGTGTGACAGCGTGATCCAGACTTTATCACCATAATATTCTTATGATTATGTAATCTGAGGCCCTGTTATTTTTAATACAGAATTTGGATCGTGAAAGAACGTCTGTCTTTTACCATCTCGTTTTTAGAGGACCGACTAGCAAAAATGGCGGATTGCTCTACGTCCATTGGCTAATGCTGACCAATAGGAGCAGCACCTCTGGCTCTATCTAAAAATAACTCACACAGACATCGCCGACTGTAATACAATTACAACAACGACGTTGCTCTAAGAATTTGAATCAATGGCCTGGTTTTTCAAATACCGATTAAGTCCGGCCCAGTTTTTAACCGAAGTTTAAACTACACTTATGTACTTTATTCATTAATTATCATTTATTTTAGTTGTCCCAGGGACAACCAGAGACAACCACTTTCATTGCAACTGGTTGTCCCCAGTTAAATTTGGTTGTCCGGGGCGCCAGGACAACCACGAATTTCGAGCCCTGTTATATATACTATAGGTATAGCTGTCAGAAGAGAAATGTCAAACTCAAAGAGTGTCATATGTAATAAATCAATTTGCTTTTAAATCATTTAAATGTGACTTGTTCAGTTTTTGATGTAAGATTTCCATCTACTCACCGTGATTCAGCTCCTAGTATGTGTATGGAACGCTGACTAGCGAAGAAAATTAGAATCTACCGTTCTACATTGTTGCCTTTACTTCCTGTCAACAGCCGTCTGTCAATTAGTGTCACCTGTGAGCATGTCCAACTTCAACTAAATATAACATTTACAAATGTTATGAATGAAAATATTCATGTCTAAGGCTTTCTTTCATGAAATGGTTAAAATCCCTCCATGGTGCAACGATTGACAATGCCTGTTATCAAACAAAATGAGTAAAAACCGAAGCGTCTGCCAGCTGCGATCTGTGTACTGTGAGTCAATGTTTTGCGTAGACAAAGATGGCGGATAAGCTCCGCCCACCGGCTTCAAAACGTTGTGCGCTGAGTGGCTGTCGTGCCCTCTCCAGTCCATCTATACTCCTTGGTCTGCACCCCCTGTCGACTTCGGAAGTGAAAGTCAAGATTTGAACTGCAGAATTGTTTAAGGTAGTTCCGAGTTCCAGGACTTTTAGCTTGGTAAATGTTTCTTGCCGAGCGACGGAGCCAAACGTTAACATTAGTACAGCAAATGGAAAATTAATTGTCTACTGATGCCTGTACGGCGTAATGTTTAATATGAATGTTCATTGTTGTGTTGTTGTTGACTGAACTAGTTTGACCTGTTTCACTCAAAACATGTTCAATTTTACAGAACTTATGGTTATATTACATATATTGGTATATGTAATATCACCTTAAGTACGGTAAAATTGAACTAGAGCGCGGCAAAAAACACCAAACAAACAATCTATTTTTTTATGTTTGCAAATTCTCATTTGAGGAGAAACATACGCCCGTATCACTATCAATATAGCCGCACGCGTGTGTCTCTATCCTGGTTTACTTACTTTGCCGGTCAGGCCGTAGATAGTATCAATAATGCTTTAATAGGCTACATAGTGTGATAGTTTGGGCTGTGCTACACACCACCAGGCAAGTAACATTTAATTTTAGAACTAAATAGCCCCTCATCAGGCAAGTTGGAAAACAGTCTACGAAAATTACAGAGATACTATTTAATTTTTCTGACTCCTTGCAATATAAAAAACAGTAGAATTTCAGCAAGGTCTATTTTTCGAAAGACATATTATATGTTACATATTGAAAGTAAGAAGATTTCAAGGTCAACATTTTTTTTTTTTTTTTTTCCTCCAGAGACATACATGTATAACATACAACAAACTATACAATGTCACTCCTCAAAAAAAAAAAAAACTATTCTCCATATATATAGATTTTTTGGGGCACATTCATTTAAAATTTTTTCCTAATTGTGGGTACAGTCTAAAAAATTAAGTAACATTCACACAGCATCTTCTACCTAGTCTATTAAAAAATGATACAAATGAATATGGGGCTTTTACCATAAGGTATGGATGTAAGTTCAAACAATTACCTCATATTACATACATTTACGATGAAGCATGGATGACTGTAAGTTCAAACAATTACCTCATATTACATACATAATTTATGATAAAGCATGGATGTAAGTTCAAACAATTACCTCATATCACATACATTTATGATGAAACGTGGATGTAAGTTCAAAACATTACCTCATATTACATATATTTATGATGAAGCATGGATGTAAGTTCAAAACATTACCTCATATTACATACATTTATGATGAAACATGGATGTAAGTTCAAACAATTACCTCATAAATACATACATTTATGATGAAACATGGATGTAAGTTCAAAACATTACCTCATATTACATATATTTATGATGAAGCATGGATGTAAGTTCAAAACATTACCTCATATTACATACATTTATGATGAAACATGGATGTAAGTTCAAACAATTACCTCATATTACATACATTTATGATGAAGCATGGATGTAAGTTCAAAACATTACCTCATATTACATACATTTATGATGAAACATGGATGTAAGTTCAAACAATTACCTCATAAATACATACATTTATGATGAAACATGGATGTAAGTTCAAAACATTACCTCCTATTACATACATTTATGATGATCGAAGCATGGATGTAAGTTCAAAACATTACCTCATATTACATACATTTATGATGAAACATGGATGTAAGTTCAAACAATTACCTCATAAATACATACATTTATGATGAAACATGGATGTAAGTTCAAAACATTACGTCATATTACATACATTTATGATGATCGAAGCATGGATGTAAGTTCAAAACATTACCTCATATTACATACATTTATAATGGAGCATGGCTTTAAGTTCAAACAATTGCCTCATAATACATACATTTATGATGATCGAAGCGTGTAAGTAAGTTTAAAACATTACCTCATATTACATACATTTATAATGGAGCATGGATGTAAGTTCATACAGTTACCTCATATTACATACATTTATAATGAAGCATGGATGTAAGTTCAAACAATTACCTCATATTGCATACATTTATGATGAAGCATGGATGTAAGTTCAAACAATTACCTCATATTACATACATTTATGATGAAGCCTGGATGTAAGTTCAAACAATTACCTCATATTACATACATTTATAATGGAGCATGGATGCAAGTTGAAAACATTACCTCATATTGCATACATTTATGATGAAGCATGGATGTAAGTTCAAACAATTACCTTATATTACATACTTTTTTGATGACGCATGGATGTAAGTTCAAACAATTACCTCATATTACATACATTTATGATGAAGCATGGATGTCAGTTCAAACAATTACCTCTTATAATATACATTTATGATGATCGAAGCATGGACGTAAGTTTAAACAATTACCTCATATTACATACATTTATGATGACGCATGGATGTAAGTTCAAACAATTACCTCATATTACATACATTTATGATGAAGAATGGATGTAAGTTCAAACAATTACCTCATATTACATACATTTATGATGAAGCATGGATGTAAGTTCAAACAGTTACCTCATATTACATACATTTATGATGAAGCATGGATGTAAGTTCAAACAGTTACCTCATATTACATACATTTATGATGAAGCATGGATGTAATTTCAAACAATTACCTTATATTACATACATTTATGATGAAGAATGGATGTAAGGTTAAACAATTATCTCATATTACATACATTTATGATGAAGCATGGATGTAAGTTCAAACAATTACCTCTTATAACATACATTTATGATGATCGAAGCATGGATGTAAGTTTAAACAATTACCTCATTTTACATACATTTATGACGACGCATGGATGTAAGTTCAAACAATTACCTCATATTACATACATTTATGATGAAGCATGGATGTAAGTTCAAAACATTACCTCATATTACATACATTTATGATGAAACATGGATGTAAGTTCAAACAATTACCTCATAAATACATACATTTATGATGAAACATGGATGTAAGTTCAAAACATTACCTCATATTACATACATTTATGATGATCGAAGCATGGATGTAAGTTCAAAACATTACCTCATATTACATACATTTATAATGGAGCATGGATGTAAGTTCAAACAATTACCTCATAATACATAGATTTATGATGATCGAAGCATGGATGTAAGTTCAATACATTACCTCATATTACATACATTTATAATGGAGCATGGATTTAAGTTCAAACAATTACCTCAAAATACATACATTTATGATGATCGAAGCATGGATGTAAGTTCAAAACATTACCTCATATTACATACATTTATGATGAAGCATGGATGTAAGTTCAAACAATTACCTCATATTACATACATTTATGATGAAGCATGGATGCAAGTTTAAAACATTACTTCATATTGCATACATTTATGATGAAGCATGGATGTAAGTTCAAACAATTACCTTATATTACATATTTTTTGTTGACGCATGGATGTAAGTTCAAGCAATTACTTTATATTACATATTTTTTGTTGACGCATGGATGTAAGTTCAAACAATTACCTCATATTACATACATTTATGATGAAGCATGGATGTAAGTTTAAACAATTACCTCATAATACATACATTTATGATGACGCATGGATGTAAGTTCAAACAATTACCTCATAAATACATACATTTATGATGAAACATGGATGTAAGTTCAAAACATTACCTCATATTACATACATTTATGATGATTGAAGCATGGATGTAAGTTCAAAACATTACCTCATATTACATACATTTATAATGGAGCATGGATGTAAGTTCAAACAGTTACCTCATATTACATACATTAATGATGATCGAAGCATGGATGTAAGTTCAAACAATTACCTCATAAATACATACATTTATGATGAAACATGGATGTAAGTTCATAACATTACCTCATATTACATACATTTATAATGAAACATGGATGTAAGTTCAAACAATTACCTCATATTACATACATTTATAATCGAGCATGGATGTAAGTTCAAACAATTACCTCATACACTGTAATACATACATTTATGATGATCGAAGCATGGATGTAAGTTCAAAACATTACCTCATATTACATACATTTATAATGGAGCATGGATTTAAGTTCAAACAATTACCTCATTATACATACATTTATGATGATCGAAGCATGGATGTAAGTTCAAAACATTACCTCATATTACATACATTTATAATGGAGCATTGATGTAAGTTCAAACAGTTACCTCATATTACATACATTTATAATGAAGCATGGATGTAAGTTTAAACAATTACCTCATATTACATACATTTATGATGAAACATGGATGTAAGTTCAAACAATTACCTCATAAGTACATACATTTATGATGAAACATGGATGTAAGTTCAAACAATTACCTCATAAATACATACATTTATGATGAAACATGGATGTAAGTTCAAAACATTACCTCATATTACATACATTTATAATGGAGCATGGATTTAAGTTCAAACAATTACCTCATAATACATACATTTATGATGATCGAAGCATGGATGTAAGTTCAAAACATTACCTCATAATACATACATTTATGATGATCGAAGCATGGATGTAAGTTCAAAACAGTTACCTCATATTACATACATTTATAATGAAGCATGGATGTAAGTTTAAACAATTACTTCATATTACATACATTTATGATGAAGCATGGATGTAAGTTCAAACAATTACCTCATGTTACATACACTTATGATGAAGCATGGATGTAAGTTCAAACAATTACCTTATATTACAGATTTTTTGTTGACGCATGGATGTAAGCTCAAACAATTACCTCATATTACATACATTTATGATGAAGAATGGATGTAAATTCAAACAATTACCTCATATTACATACATTTATGACGAAGCATGGATGTAAGTTCAAACAATTACCTCTTATAACATAAATTTATGATGACGCATGGATGTAAGTTTAAACAATTACCTCATATTACATACATTTATGATAAAGCATGAATGTAAGTTCCAACAGTTACCTCATATTACATACATTTATGATGAAGCATGGATGTAAGTTCAAACAATTACCTTATATTATATACTTTTTTTATAACGCATGGATGTAAGTTCAAACAATTACCTCATATTATATACATTTATGATGAAGAATGGATGAAAGTTCAAACAATTACCTCATATTACATACATTTATGATGAAGCATGGATGTAAGTTTAAACAATTACCTCATATTACATACATTTATGATGACGCATGGATGTAAGTTCAAACAATTACCTCATAAATACATACATTTATGATGATTGAAGCATGGATGTAAGTTCAAAACATTACCTCATATTACATACATTTATAATGGAGCATGGATGTAAGTTCAAACAGTTACCTCATATTACATACATTTATGATGATCGAAGCATAGATGTAAGTTCATAACATTACCTCATATTACATACATTTATGATGAAACATGGATGTAAGTTCAAAACATTACCTCATATTACATACATTTATGATGATCGAAGCATGGATGTAAGTTCATAACATTACCTCATATTACATACATTTATAATGAAACATGGATGTAAGTTCAAACAATTACCTCATATTACATACATTTATGATGAAGCATGGATGTAAGGTCAAACAATTACCTCATATTACATACATTTATGATGAAGCATGGATGTAAGTTCAAACAATTACCTCATATTACATACATTTATGATGAAGCATGGATGCAAGTTCAAACAATTACCTTATATTACATATTTTTTGTTGACGCATGGATGTAAGTTCAAGCAATTACTTTATATTACATATTTTTTGTTGACGCATGGATGTAAGTTCAAACAATTACCTCATAAATACATACATTTATGATGAAACATGGATGTAAGTTCAAAACATTACCTCATATTACATACATTTATGATGATTGAAGCATGGATGTAAGTTCAAAACATTACCTCATATTACATACATTTATAATGGAGCATGGATGTAAGTTCAAACAGTTACCTCATATTACATACATTAATGATGATCGAAGCATGGATGTAAGTTCATAACATTACCTCATATTATATACATTTATGATGAAGAATGGATGTAAGTTCAAAACATTACCTCATATTACATACATTTATAATCGAGCATGGATGTAAGTTCAACAATTACCTCATATTACATACATTTATGATGATCGAAGCATGGCTGTAATTTCATAACATTACCTCATATTACATACATTTATAATGAAACATGGATGTAAGTTCAAACAATTACCTCATATTACATACATTTATGATGAAGCATGGATGTAAGGTCAAACAATTACCTCATATTACATACATTTATGATGAAGCATGGATGTAAGTTCAAAACATTACCTCATATTATATACATTTATGATGAAGAATGGATGTAAGTTCAAGCATGCATGAATGTAAGCATGAATTTAAGTTCAAACAATTACCTCATATTACATACATTTATGATGAAGAATGGATGTAAGTTCAAACAATTACCTCATATTACATACATTTATGATGAAGCATGGATGTAAGTTCAAACAATTACCTCTTATAACATAAATTTATGATGACGCATGGATGTAAGTTTAAACAATTACCTCATATTACATACATTTATGATGAAGCATGGATGTAAGTTCAAACAGTTACCTCATATTACATACATTTATGATGAAGCATGGATGTAAGTTCAAACAATTACCTTATATTATATACTTTTTTTATAACGCATGGATGTAAGTTCAAACAATTACCTCATATTATATACATTTATGATGAAGAATGGATGTAAGTTCAAACAATTACCTCATATTACATACATTTATGATGAAGCATGGATGTAAGTTTAAACAATTACCTCATATTACATACATTTATGATGACGCATGGATGTAAGTTCAAACAATTACCTCATAATACATACATTTATGATGACACATGGATGTAAGTTCAAACAATTACCTCATAAATACATACATTTATTATGAAACATGGATGTAAGTTCAAAACATTACCTCATATTACATACATTTATGATGATTGAAGCATGGATGTAAGTTCAAAACATTACCTCATATTACATACATTTATAATGGAGCATGGATGTAAGTTCAAACAGTTACCTCATATTACATACATTTATGATGATCGAAGCATGTAAGTTAAATAAATAGAAACATGGATGTAAGTTCAAACAATTACCTCATAAATACATACATTTATGATGAAACATGGATGTAAGTTCAAACAATTACCTCATAAATACATACATTTATGATGAAACATGGATGTAAGTTCAAAACATTACCTCATATTACATACATTTATGATGATCGAAGCATGGATGTAAGTTCAAAACATTACCTCATATTACATACATTTATAATGGAGCATGGATGTAAGTTCAAACAGTTACCTCATAATACATACATTTATGATGAAGCATGGATGTAAGTTCAAACAATTACCTCTTATAACATAAATTTATGATGACGCATGGATGTAAGTTTAAACAATTACCTCATATTACATACATTTATGATGAAGCATGGATGTAAGTTCAAACAGTTACCTCATATTACATACATTTATGATGAAGCATGGATGTAAGTTCAAACAATTACCTTATATTATATACTTTTTTTATAACGCATGGATGTAAGTTCAAACAATTACCTCATATTATATACATTTATGATGAAGAATGGATGTAAGTTCAAACAATTACCTCATATTACATACATTTATGATGAAGCATGGATGTAAGTTTAAACAATTACCTCATATTACATACATTTATGATGACGCATGGATGTAAGTTCAAACAATGACCTCATAATACATACATTTATGATGACGCATGGATGTAAGTTCAAACAATTACCTCATAAATACATACATTTATTATGAAACATGGATGTAAGTTCAAAACATTACCTCATATTACATACATTTATGATGATTGAAGCATGGATGTAAGTTCAAAACATTACCTCATATTACATACATTTATAATGGAGCATGGATGTAAGTTCAAACAGTTACCTCATATTACATACATTTATGATGATCGAAGCATGGATGTAAGTTCATAACATTACCTCATATTACATACATTTATAATGAAACATGGATGTAAGTTCAAACAATTACCTCATATTACATACATTTATGATGAAGCATGGATGTAAGGTCAAACAATTACCTCATATTACATACATTTATGATGAAGCATGGATGTAAGTTCAAACAATTACCTCATATTACATACATTTATGATGAAGCATGGATGCAAGTTTAAAACATTACTTCATATTGCATACATTTATGATGAAGCATGGATGTAAGTTCAAACAATTACCTTATATTACATATTTTTTGTTGACGCATGGATGTAAGTTCAAGCAATTACTTTATATTACATATTTTTTGTTGACGCATGGATGTAAGTTCAAACAATTACCTCATATTACATACATTTATGATGAAGCATGGATGTAAGTTTAAACAATTACCTCATAATACATACATTTATGATGACGCATGGATGTAAGTTCAAACAATTACCTCATAAATACATACATTTATGATGAAACATGGATGTAAGTTCAAAACATTACCTCATATTACATACATTTATGATGATTGAAGCATGGATGTAAGTTCAAAACATTACCTCATATTACATACATTTATAATGAAGCATGGATGTAAGTTCAAACAGTTACCTCATATTACATACATTAATGATGATCGAAGCATGGATGTAAGTTCATAACATTACCTCATATTACATACATTTATAATGAAACATGGATGTAAGTTCAAACAATTACCTCATATTACATACATTTATAATGGAGCATGGATGTAAGTTCAAACAATTACCTCATAATACATACATTTATGATGATCGAAGCATGGATGTTAGTTCAAAACATTACCTCATATTACATACATTTATAATGGAGCATGGATTTAAGTTCAAACAATTACCTCATTATACATACATTTATGATGATCGAAGCATGGATGTAAGTTCAAAACATTACCTCATATTGCATACATTTATAATGGAGCATGGATGTTAGTTTAAACAATTACCTCATAATACATACATTTATGATGACGCATGGATGTAAGTTCAAACAATTACCTCATAAATACATACATTTATGATAAATCATGGGTCTAAGTTCAAATATGTACCTCATATTACATACATTTATGATGAAGCATGGATGTAAGTTCAAAACATTACCTTATATTACATACATTTATGATGAAGCATGGATGTAAGTTCAAAACATTACCTCATATTACATACATTTATGATGAAGCATGGATGTAAGTTCAAACTACATGTACCTCATATTACATACATTTATGATGAAGCATGGATGTAAGTTCAAACAATTACCTCAAATTACATACATTTATAATGGAGCATGGATGTATTGTAAGCTCAAACAATTACCTCATATTACATACATTTATGATGAAGCATGGATGTAAGCTCAAACAATTACCTCATATTACATACATTTATGATGAAGCATGGATGTAAGTTCAAAACATTACCTCATATTACATACATTTATAATGGAGCATGGATGTAAGTTCAAAACATTACCTCATATTACATACATTTATAATGGAGCATGGATGTACAATGTGTAAGTTCAACAATTACCTCATATTACATACATTTATGATGAAGCATGGATGTAAGTTCAAACAATTGCCTCATATTACATACATTTATGATGAAGCATGGATGTAAGTTCAAACAGTTACCTCATATTAAATACATTTATGATGAAGCATGGATGTAAGTTCAAAACATTACCTCATATTACATACATTTATAATGAAGCATGGATGTAAGTTCAAAACATTACCTCATATTACATACATTTATAATGGAGCATGGATGTAAGTTCAAACAATTGCCTCATATTACATACATTTATGATGAAGCATGGATGTAAGTTCAAACAGTTACCTCATATTAAATACATTTATGATGAAGCATGGATGTAAGTTCAAAACATTACCTCATATTACATACATTTATAATCGAGCATGGATGTAAGTTCAACAATTACCTCATATTACATACATTTATGATGAAGCATGGATGTAAGTTCAAACAGTTACCTCATATTACATACATTTAGGATGAAGCATGGATGTAAGTTCAAACAATTGCCTCATATTACATACATTTATAATGGAGCATGGGTGTAAGTTCAAACATTTACCTCATGTTACATACTTTTTGATGACGCATGGATGTACATGTACATGTAAGTTCAAATAATTGCCTCATACTACATACATTTATGATGAAGCATGGATGTAAGTTCAAACAGTTACCTCATATTACATAAATATATGATGAAGCATGGATGTAAGTTCAAACAATTACCTCATATTACATACATTTATGATGAAGCATGGATGTACATGTAAGTTCAAACAATTACCTCATATTACATACATTTATGATGAAGGATGGATGTATATTGGGCTAGGTAACTTATTACACATATTCGCTTTATCTGACATATATATATATATTTTCCTATTACACCAGAGTAAAACCGTCTCACCTATCCCACATAGTAGTGGATTGCATTTGGTTAAATGAAATAATTTTTTCTATCTTAACATAGTGGCAGATTTTACACTTCAACTTAAAGATTGATAGTTTTTTTATTTTGGCATCTTTTTGTATAAATATATTACCTGGTGGCAAAAAGTATCAAATTTATTACTTTGTACATATCAGAGAACAATTCTTTTCATAAAATACGTTCTTTGAGATTTAAACTTATTCCCACACAGTTGTATATCCAGGAATTTAGGTTTTCCCATAGACTATCAACTAGCGACAGTAAGGTCATTAACTGGACAATTGCATAAACATCATGAATTTAGGAGTTTGTCTTGCAAGTTTTGGTTCTCTGTAGATGTTTTCCCTGTTGAATTTTATCTCAATTTGCATAACTCTCAATGCCTCTCACTAATCTGTCCATCAGGTTTTAAAGTATTCATGTTTCATCCAAACCCACCACCCAAATACTATTTCTTCTTCTTGATTAAAGTGGCATGAGCTACCAAAATGTTGATATTTTGACGTTGAAACAGAATGTTGATATCATCGGCTATTTTTCCCAAGACTTTTTAGTGCGTCTAGTCTTTTGTTTACCCTGGGGGTTGGACATCCAAATCGACAATATTCACTTATCTTCCATTTCACAGACACGTGTGTTCAGCACAAAAAAAAGGAAGTACGTTCCTTCCTACATCCAATGCTGAATTATCTAAGTATGGATAGGAAGTATGTTCTTTCTTATACATCCAATGCTGAATTATCTTATTACCATATAATATGAATTACATGTATATGGATAGAAACCATATTAAAATTGAATGCTAGTGGGTCCAAATTCTTGTTACTCACAACATGCCTTTTTGGGCAAAAAAACTCTTGGGCCGAGGGGTTCATGTTTCTTCATTTGGTTCCATTTTGTGCTTCCCTTACTTTATCTAACTATATTTTTCTTCTGTTAACAGGTACATGTACCTTATCATTTCATTTTGATCACAGATTGAGCTCTGACTTAGACTTCAGCCTCCTTGGTTGATAGTTCAGAAAATCCCAAACCTTATAAACTGAACTTGAAATTCATCCAACAGTAGCAGTTGAAGACATGAGAAATCAAATTAAACTACTTTGTTTTTTTCTTCAACTATTGCCAGCTCTGCACTTCACCTCTCTTTGTTGTACAAAGATCTCTCTTTGGATATACATGGTTAGTTAGGATTTTAGATTTCCTCCATTACTATTCTTTACACACATGGGTAGTTGAATGACCCCCCCCCCCCCCCCCCCCCACCCCATCTCCAATTTTAATTCGTGTCTGCCTGGAGTGTTAGGGCTATCCCATGACCCTGTTTGGCTTGAAACCTGAGGGAATATGGGAAATTTGAGGGTGAGTAGGGGGTTTCAACGGGTTTACCATCATACACTTTACAGGCAAATTCTTACAGGCAAATTCATATCAATATTGTTTTTCTATCTGTATTAATTCTGAAGTTATCTGAACTTCTCTCCCCTTATTGGCTCCAGAAACTGTAAACAAAAAAAACAACAGATTTTTAACATGAGCCTTTGGTGTACCTTCCCTGGTATGGCTTCTGAATGCTTTCCAGCAGAGAATTAAGTTTTACATGCATTTCCTACACGAAATTGCCTTTCAGAAAATATATATTTTGACAGGCTGGTCAATTCCATTTTTCTTAATAAATATGTAAAATATGTCTTAAAATCACCCATTAAAAATATATATATATATAGACTATATTTATACTATTAAACTAATATTGTGCTATGCATTTTCTTACAGGCTTTAGACATGTCAACACAGAAAAGAATGTGCAAATCAAGAGTTGTTTTAGAATATATCAGCCGGAGAAATTTATCCCTCTCCCCTTTGTAACAGTTCAAAAAGAGACATCGGGTGAGCATACTGAAGTGATGAGTATACCAGTAATATCTGAATATAAGTATAAATGTTTGCATGTATCCTTGGAACAGATTTGGCTTTTTTTAAGTTGACCTGGGTGCACAGGAGCAAGAGGACAATCAGGATTAGCCTGAAAATAGTTCCCAGATTTTGGTGAATATCTTTGGGCATTTTTTAGTGGGATTTCTCATAAGCTAAGACTATTGTTTTGAGTATTGATGTGACGCAATGAAGTAGTAGTTTGCCTTAAAAAAAAAGTATGAAAGGTGAAGATTGAATAAAAGTGGCGGATTGAGCTGCCTGATGTGGGGGTGATTTGGCATATGATTTGGCCCATGTGACTTGTGTCGTCTGCACACCTGTCCAGACCCCTCGCTAGGCGTTTTTAGAGGGGCGCAGCGCCCTGCCCCTTATTTCTCCCGCCCCTCTGCCCTTTCATTGCGCCCCTTGTGCCCCAAAGACCATGACTACCCACTGTCTCCACATCAGTCCTTCCCTGACCAAAATTTATTTAAAAAATGCTGTCAGAAACGTGTACAACACCAACACGTTACAAACTTCCATTCAGGTCAATTATTCCGGAAATTCAGCTTCCCACAATGCATCAGTCGTTGATGCTCTCCTTGCAGACATACGTGTTATGAAAACTTAGAGAAAAACAGACATATGCTACGGAGAGTCAACCTCATTCGCATGGGCCACTTGTTGTGGCGGGTATTGCATCACTTCAACATGTCTGAAAATAGTGACCTCCTTCAACGTAATAATTTACCAGGGAAAAGTGCCTAACATCAAGCACTGCACAGTCTTCAAATGGTGGATAGAATTCACTCAAATAAAAGAAGTTAATCATGGAATTTAGTCCCCTGCCTTGACACAGAAAGCTGCCATTGCCAAAGGTATTCAGTTCAATCGATTGTACAGCAACAACAACAACAACAACACGATCCTCTTTATCAAATGAAATCGTGTTACAGTTGGAGTTTAAGGCAAACGAAAAAGACACACACAAACACATTAGAAATTGTACAAAATACTAGAAATAGAGGATAGTTTGGGACATTTTGAAAGAAATTTGACAGTTTCATAGCAATTAGTTTTGGATTTTTTTTATTGGATTGTTACACCGCCAAGTTCAGCAAACACTGTCTACAGCCAGTCAATCAGCCAGTCAATGTCACATTCGCAGTGTCAAACTTCATTTAAAACTTGAATTTGTACTAATAATTTGTTAGAGTGTTTTCTGATAAAAACACCCCAAGGCAACTTAGCATTAATGATACATTGCAAAAAATACCCTACTAGAATTATGCCTATAAAAATTAAATAGATTTGAAAAATGGACTTCCCCTGCATTTTTAATTTCATGAAGTGGATTACACAATTTTCCTATCGCCATTCCCTACTCTTGTTATTATCCCAGCAGAAATGGCTTAAAAAGTTTAAGGTATCATAGTTAGACCAAAACATTGAACCAAATGAAAAAACTACTAGTGTAATTTTTTTTCTTTCCTGAAAGTAAAATTGAATAAGAATCAATCTGCATGTAAGTGGCTCTCAGTTTTGTAAATTTCACTACCATATAAATTAAGACGTTCAGTGAGACGCTCAGACCAAATGAAGTAATCGACGATCAGGTGCCCCTTTTTCTCTTAAAGTGCCCTTTTATTTTGGCCAGCACCCTGCCCCTCCCAAATCCTAGCTAGGGGTCTGGCCTGTCCCTTTCGGAAGTGAAAGTCTTAATTTCTCACTTATTGGTCTGTCTAGATTTGAACTGGACACTCGTCTAGGGTGGTTTGGATTTCCCACCAAAACTTTCCGTTGTGCAAATGTTTCTAACTGAGTGACGGAGCCACAAACAGCAAATGGAAAAGTAATTGTCTACTGATGCCATACGCACTGGCCAGCCAGTCCTGGGTCAATTTTGAATTGTTCACTAAGGAGTCAGATTTAACATGTTGAATTGGGTAGGATACATGCTTTTTCATGGCAGTTTTGGATATTCCTAAAATCAAGCTCAGGTCAGGTCAATTTTAATCATCCATAGATTGTTTATAAAACCTATATCAAACTATTGTTCACATGATTGTAAGATTTAAATCAGTATTCAGTTCCACAAATATGATCTGATTTACTTTGAAAAATGATAAATCAAGGGAGACAACTTTTGTCTCTAAAATTTTAACTAATAATACATGTATACAGGCAGCAGGTCACAGTTTCATTTTCCTTCATTTCCCATTTGCGGTAATGTTAATGTCTGCTCTCATAGCACTTTCCCTAACTTTCGTTGAACCAAATCCTTTGGTGGGGGCCTTGAACAATTCTTTGGCAGTATTTTAAGCACAATTTTTGAGATACGAGTAGAATCAGCTGATAGGGGTCTCTTTGAACATATACCTCCGCATATAAACAAACCAAAGCACCCCCAACTACCAGATCTCCATCCACCTGAACTGGTCCCATTCCACTTCTAAAATCATTTCCAGACAGTAATTCAACCCCTGTCCTTTCATAAAAACTACAAAAATGCCCAGAAAAAAAATGCAGGGGGCCAGGAAAAAATAATAAAAAAAGCACACAAAAATATCTGGAACTTCTTTCATCCCTAGGAATTTCCGGAAGTGAGAAACTGTGACCTGTATCCTAACAGAGGCACAAAATTCCTTCAATCTACTTCTAAATCTAACACATTGAGCTTAAAGGTATTTGGAATGATCTCTCAAGAGAAAAACTAAATGCAATGAAAACTAAGCCTTCTGTAGCCCTCCCATTTACACCACCCCCCTTTAGAGCATAGTAAGAACAATGACCGTTGAGCTAAAAAAGCTTAAAATTGTCATATCTAAGCTCTGGGAAAACATATTTGAACTCTGTAAACTAGTGTGACTTCTACTATGAGTATTCTACCATAAAATTTTAACTTTATGAGGACACATATCTTTCTGTGGCTTTCTCAACTAAAATATACTGTGCATTTGTTACATTTTAAGATTTGTTGGATTACAAAATGGATAAATTCTTCTCAAAGTCCGTCATACTGTGGCCAAATTTATACAGCTTGGAAAAACAAGTGTTATTCTTGTATCCCAGGTTGATGTTAGGCTCAAAATTGTACTGGAAAGCTTAAAACCAGAGGAAGAAGTCCCCTGCCACACGGCTTATTGTTGGGATCTCCCAACACAAAACTCTGTTCAAAACTGCCCACAAGTACCCTTGAATATAAACTTAATTATTAGCCTAGCCTAGAGAACAAAACTGCACCCCAAAAAGTCAAACAAGGGTCAAAAAGGATATTTCTGGGAAAATATGATTAGATTTAAGAAAAAATATGTAAAAAAAAGGGGGGTGGGGTAAATGTAAGGTTGGTTTATTTTGGAAAACAATTGATTCCTGCATTCTTGCAAGTGAAAATTGTGTAAGACACATGCAGGTACTGAATAAAATCAGGAAAGCCCTGGTCATTATATTCTGGGCGGTTTTAACTCTTCTAAAATCATTTGCAGACAGTAATTCAACCCCTGTCCTTTCATAAAAACTACAAAAATGCCCAGAAAAAATGCAGGGGGCCAGGAAAAAATAATAAAAAAAACACACAAAAATATCTGGAACTTCTTTCGTCCCTAGGAATTTCCGGAAGTGAGAAACTGACCTGTATCCATATGTAGTAAAACCATAAGTTTGGTAAAATTGAACTAGGCCTTTCTGAAGCATTTTTATGAATGGTACCTATGAATGGGCTCTGAAAAAATATGCATATATACATGTATATAATTTTTGCTTTATTTGTAACTGTTAACACTCTTATTTGTTTTTTAAATGTTATGATCAAATACCTTGTCCTAACATTTGAGGACGTTATCGACCTGCCTAATCAAAGTAATGCACAATCTGAATGTTCTTTTCAATGAACATCCCGACTTCTGTCAGATTCAGTGAATGCCATGAGTTTTTTTAAATTAGTCAGCTTGTGACCTAGTACGAGATAATTATGTCATTCAAAACTTTGTTTCGTCTGAGCTACATAGTCTCCAGAATCATTTCTTCCATGTCAATTGATCCCTGAAGCTTTCACATGCATAGTATTAACGACTTTGGTACCCTTTATATGCACCCGAATTTGAGACACTGCGCTCAATCAATTCACCAAAGCATGATCAAAAACTTCTTTCTTGTTTAAGGATTAAGCATTGGTCTTATTAATATAGTTTGATTGTCATAAATGTGCCAACTCTTGGCTTGTATACTTTTTTTCTTAGACCCATGATTAGACACATGAACACACTGCAAAAGTGTAATTAAGTAGTTTTGGGTATTTCAGATTGATGGCTTTTGTGGTCTGCTTGTGAATCTTTGGTTGTAAAGTGTGAAATGTGAAGCCTATTGTTTTCTTCATTATACACTACCAAACTTTGAGATCTTAATTTACCACCTGTCCGTTTCTATCGGCTTTATATGGTTTTGTGTTCTAAACTTAACAATTGAACTTGGATACCTTAGATATAAACAAATACGGATATTAATAAAATAGGATAATTTTTCCATTTCACCAATACTCTGAATTTAAAATACAAATACCTTTTGAGTTTAACAATAGTCTTCTCCACTGTTGAGATAACTGATCAATATTAGTATCCTTTATCTTTTGAATTAGTCAGGTGTGATTATGCATGCCCTGTTCCTGCCAAATGTAGACAAATGCAGTCCAAATGTATAAAAGGAGCAGGAAATAGCACTTTTCTTTAGCACAAAATGCAAATGGTCATCAACGTTTACAAACGGACTTCATCAATCACTATACAGACCAGTTCAAAAAATGAAAGTTCACAAAGACCACTTGAAATTTGAATATGATCTTCCGAAACTTACTGAAAGCACAATAGGACCATTTCGATTGCACGGACGATAACATTTAGGCAGTTTTTGATCACCGCTTATAGGTTACAGGATACAGCTTTATTTCCTATTTGCGATAATGTTTACGTTTTAATTTGTGGCTAATTACCTAAGTCTTGTTAAGTTTTTTGTTTTCCGAATTCAAATTAATCGTCAGACCATAACTTTTGAAGGACATTTAGAAGTAGGGCAACATAATAACATAAGAGTGGTTTTCTGGGTTACTACTTCTGTGTTTATTATACACGACGTTTCGCTGGATATGCTTCCAGCTTCATCAGGCAACATACAATCGGCTGAAACCTCGTATACATATTCCACAACCTTTTGACAATAATTCTTAGTAGCCAATTTTCAATATACAGTATAATCATTTATCCTCAAGACCACACCCCTCTCCACTGCCTTACCCCCTACTGCTAAAGCCATATCCAATCTTCTTATTACCCTTTATTTATGTTTAACCCATTAATGCAATTGATACCCTTTTATATGTACATATATATATATATATATCTATTTGACTACCATTAATGATTGTATATTGCCTGATAAAGCTGGAATCATATCCAGCGAAACGTCCTGTATAATAAACACAGAAGTAGTAACCCAGAAAACCACTCTTATGTTACTATACAGACCAGTTCCAAAAATGAAAGTTCACAAAGACCACTTGAAATTTGAATATGATCTTCCAAAACTTACTGAAAGCACAAAAGGACCATTTCGATTGCACGGACGATAGCCTGTAGGCAGTTTTTGATCACCGCTTATAGGTTACAGGATACAGCTTTATTTCCTATTTGCGATAATGTTTACGTTTTAATTTGTGGCTAATTACCTAAGTCTCGTTAAGTTTTTTCTTTTCCGAATTCAAATTAATCATCACATGAGACATCCTTGACAACCATTGTGTAGGTCGATAGTTTTCTAAAGTTGATTTATCTCCAGATTTATGAATAGGCGTGACTTTGGCAAGTTTGAGAAAAGTTGGTATATAACCAAACAAAAATGAGAGATTGGAAATGTGGGTTAACGGTTCAGCAATGAAAGACGCCACTGCCTTAACATCTGCCATACATGTACGTATTTCATCCACGCCAAGGACTGAAGATTTTAACTGACATATAGTAGAGATGACAAGGTCAGGTGTAACAGCTGAGAAATTAAAGTTAGGTTGAACTGGCTGAGCAAGATAATCCGTAAACGAAAAAGTACATGGTGGTATGCATTTTTCAAGTTCACTCTGCCAACTGAACCACGATTTGTAAGATGGAACTGGGAGTCTGTTAAAATAAGGGGCTTTAATGAAATACTGGCAGCATATTTTTGGCAATTGATTTCGTAAATTTACGTTCTACATCAGTTGTATAGCAATAAAAAATGATAACAGAACTAGAAAAAAATGACATATAAGTAAAAGTATGTAAATCATATAAAATTACTTTACCTTATTGCTGACAGTATCGATACATATATCCACGATGGTGGGTGTTTTAGGGGCAGGTAACACCTGGATTTCATTCCTTCCTGGAACCGAATACAATGGGGGATCCATACTGTAGTTGGTCATCTCACAATTTCACACAATTATCTGGGAAATCTAACATACTTAATAGCCAGCTTCATAATTTCATCCCTGTCACTTGATGTCATTTAGACTTTCACTTGAACCCATTTGATTTCCTTTTTCAATCATCTTTTGGCATTTCATTTTCTATTGCAAAGTGTTTCTTAAAGCCTCCAACATGACTAAAGGACGATTTTTAAGTTGAAACTGGGAGCCACTTTTTCATCACCTGATATAAAGTATAACATGTCTCATTCAAAAATATATTCTTATTCGAAAATTGAAATGAATATCATGCATATAAGTAAGCAAGAGTTCTTCTTAGTTTAGGATTTCCCTCACCAATATACATGTACTTGGCAGCAGCTGCAAATTCTACAACTGTAATTAAAACTGCAACATTAAGTGCTAAGCATCAACAATTTAGTACCTAGTGCAATACCACTGCGCTGGCCACATTTTTATCAAATCCAAGAGAAATTTTTTATATAAATCAAAGTTTTAATCAGCTGTAAAGGGGAGTTATATCGTACTGATAAAATTAGGTGCTTTGTGAACTACTGGTAGCATATATATATCAAGTGGATTTTTGATTTACAAATGTAGGTTTTACTTCAATTGTATAACAGTGTTGTAAGTTTTAAATCATTAGTTGAGTAGGAAACTGGGATTTACATATTAAATAAGGAAAAGACAGACTTTCCACGTTGGAAAGTTGAGTAAAACACTCTTTTTTTGGAATTTTTTGGAATTCAAACCTGCGAGCTGGATTGCTGGTATTGATGTTAGTGTATCTCACTGTAATAGACTGAACCAAGGAGATCTCTTTACTTAGATAACTGCATTGAGTGTCCAAAACAAGCCCAGCGAAAGCTGGTTGTTAAAATGATTTAAGTAGTTTAATTTTGAACTTCGTTTTTACATGTAGCATCATTGAATAAAAATAGTTAAACCTATAGAAAAGTATGATTGGTAATGGTTGTATTGCTGGGTTGTTTTTTCCATTATAGGAAAATTGAACAAGTATAATACACACAAAACGAAACCTTTATAGTGGAGAACACAAATTTTCCCTCTGCTTTAAATAAGGGCTTGGGACCTTCTTACAGTATTGTAAGGCAGCATTAAAAATTGTGTTTGTGTGTTGAAAATTTGGAATTTAGTACATTTTGCCTCGATGTTTTGGCCAGCACTAAAACATGTCAAACAGATGGATGGTGGCAAATAAATAAAATTCCTCTTCACATTCATTAAGGAATATTTACAATTTGATATGAAGGCTCTTATAAGGATGGGCTTATATTAAGGTGGTAAATGTAAAAAAGATCTAAAAACCTATGCTACAATGAAACCAGTTTTGTGTAAGACGCATTTGCCCCTCCTTTGCCCCACCACCCAAAAAACAACGTTTAAGCCACTAACCAAAAGCGTTCCTTTCAATAGACACACCCTTTAATCATTAGGTGTCGTAAGTTAACTTTGCATACTTTGTATAACTAAATAAAGTTTTGCGTCAGCTTTTCATCAATAAGCTTTCAACAAATGTAGAAAAGATATGTGTAATGAATAAAAATTGGAAGGTTTCTGATCGACGAAGAAGATTTTAATCAACTGTAAGAAATTTTACATTAGGTTATAGTGACCATAAACAAGGGGAAAATGATATTTGTTTTGCCAAAAGTGTGCTGAAATAACACAGAATTACGGTTATCTAAAAATCATGCAACAGCGCTATACTGGATTTAGCAATATTTGACATGCATTAGTGCCCCCCGCCAGAAAGAAGACAAATGTGTAGCAAAATATTTATTGTAAAGTCAACAGGAATTGTTGTTTGATGGATTTATGAAAATCATATCTTTCTGAAAAAAGCATCATGGGAGCTAGACCTCAACACACAAAAGTCTAGCTTCCAATCACTTTTAACGAACTTCCCGGGGCGTAACGTTCAATTGTATCAGGCCGCAGGTCATCTTTCAGTTGGTTTGCACTTCTTTAAATGGTCTTCTGTCCATCACTAAAACACTAAAAACAAGATTCCATTTTCCCCCCAAAACAGAGGAATGGTATATTAGGCATACACTTAAAAATAGTCATATGTTTTAAAATTGAAAAATGTACAATTGATAAATATGGCCTAAATCCCAATGGTTTTGTGGGCGACACGGGTGTATTAATCATTAATTTTTTATTGTTACCCACCCCCCCCCCCCCCCCTTGCTAAATTACTTCCCTTGGCATGATCTTATTTTTGTGGTTGATCAGTCCAGAAAAAGAAAACCATTTTTACCAAATAGGATTATTCTAGTACCTCTAATCCCCACTAACAGAAAGTATTACCCAGATTGTAGATAATAAATTTACAAATAACGTATTACCCAAATTGTAGAAACTAAGTTTAACCAAAATTATTATAAACTATATTCATTAAGACCCCAAGTCTGTATGCAAACAACAATGTTAGATATGTAACAAAAACAGATTTAGATAAGAATTTAAAACAAATTAAGATACCCAGTTTGAAAAGAAAAATTGAAAGGATATAAATGGCGAGGATAAATTTAAAATTTGGAGCAACTAACATGTATCTTAAAGTAACTGAAGTAAATTTCTATTCTTTGATCGTCTGTGTTTAAATTTCCAAAATGTTTCATCTTCAGGGTGTTTTATAGGTCTGTTCTCTGGGGTACATATACACTGTAGGTCTTCTTTCAGTTGGTTTGTGCTTTTCTTCTAAGGGTCTTCTGTTCATCTTCAGGGGGGTATATAGGTCTGTTCTCTAGGGCAGGTCTTCTTTCAGTTGGTTTGTGCTTTTCTTCTAAGGGTCTTCTGTTCTTCATTGGCCAAGGTAAATCTACAACACTAAGAACAAGATTCCATTTTCCCCCAAAACAGAGGAATGGTATATTAGACATACACTTAAAAATATTCATATTTATGTTCTAAAATTGAAAAATGTACGATTGATAAATATGGCCTAAATCCCAATGGTTTTGTGGGCGACACGGGTGTATTAATCATTACATTTTTATTGTTACCCCCCCCCCCCCCTCCGCCCCCCTTGCTAAATTACTTCCCTTGGCATGATCTTATTTTTGTGGTTGATCAGTCCAGAAAAAGAAAACCATTTTTACCAAATAGGATTATTCTAGTACCTCTAATCCCCACTAACAGAAAGTATTACCCAGATTGTAGATAATAAATTTACAAATAACGTATTACCCAAATTGTAGAAACTAAGTTTAACCAAAATTATTATAAACTATATTCATTAAGACCCCAAGTCTGTATGCAAACAAAAATGTTAGATATGTAACAAAAACAGATTTAGATAAGAATTTAAAACAAATTAAGATACCCAGTTTGAAAAGAAAAATTGAAAGGATATAAATGGCGAGGATAAATTTAAAATTTGGAGCAACTTATCTTAAAGTAACTGAAGTAAATTTCTATTCTTTGATCGTCTGTGTTTAAATTTCCAAAATGTTTCATCTTCAGGGTGGTATATAGGTATGTTCTCTGGGGTACATGTAGGTCTTCTTTCAGTTGGTTTGTGCTTTTCTTCTAAGGGTCTTCTGTTCATCTTCAGGGCGGTATATAGGTGTGTTCTCAAGGGCAGTCTTCTTTCAGTTGGTTTGTGCTTTTCTTCTAAGGGTCTTCTGTTCATCTTCAGGGCGGTATATAGGTCTGTTCTCTAGGGCAGGTCTTCTTTCAGTTGGTTTGTGCTTTTCTTCTAAGGGTCTTCTGTTCATCATTGGCCAAGGTAAATCTACAACACTAAGAACAAGATTCCATTTTCCCCCAAAACAGAGGAATGGTATATTAGACATACACTTAAAAATATTCATATTTATGTTCTAAAATTGAAAAATGTACGATTGATAAATATGGCCTAAATCTCAATGGTTTTGTGGGCGACACGGGTGTATTAATCATTACATTTTTATTGTTACCCACCCCCCCCCCCTTGCTAAATTACTTCCCTTGGCATGATCTTATTTTTGTGGTTGATCAGTCCAGAAAAAGAAAACCATTTTTACCAAATAGGATTATTCTAGTACCTCTAATCCCCACTAACAAAAAGTATTACCCAGATTGTAGATAATAAATTTACAAATAACGTATTACCCAAATTGTAGAAACTAAGTTTAACCAAAATTATTATAAACTATATTCATTAAGACCCCAAGTCTGTATGCAAACAAAAATGTTAGATATGTAACAAAAACAGATTTAGATAAGAATTTAAAACAAATTAAGATACCCAGTTTGAAAAGAAAAATTGAAAGGATATAAATGGCGAGGATAAATTTAAAATTTGGAGCAACTTATCTAAACGTAACTGAAGTAAATTTCTATTCTTTGATCGTCTGTGTTTAAATTTCCAAAATGTTTCATCTTCAGGGTGGTATATAGGTCTGTTCTCTGGGGTACATGTAGGTCTTCTTTCAGTTGGTTTGTGCTTTTCTTCTAAGGGTCTTCTGTTCATCTTCAGGGCGGTATATAGGTGTGTTCTCAAGGGCAGTCTTCTTTCAGTTGGTTTGTGCTTTTCTTCTAAGGGTCTTCTGTTCATCTTCAGGGCAGTATATAGGTCGGTTCTCTAGGGCAGGTCTTCTTTCAGTTGGTTTGTGCTTTTCTTCTATTAGGGGTCTCCTGTTCATCATTGGCCAAGGTAAATCTACAACACTAAGAACAAGATTCCATTTTCCCCCAAAACAGAGGAATGGTATATTAGACATACACTTAAAATATTAATATTTATGTTCTAAAATTGAAAAATGTACGATTGATAAATATGGCCTAAATCCCAATGCTTTTGTGGGCGACACTGGTGTATTAATCATTACATTTTTATTGTTACCCCCCCCCCCCCTCCCCCCTCCTTGCTAAATTACTTCCCTTGGCATGATCTTCTTTTTGTGGTTGATCAGTCCAGAAAAAGAAAACCATTTTTACCAAATAGGATTATTCTAGTACCTCTAATCCCCACTAACAGAAAGTATTACCCAGATTGTAGATAATAAATTTACAAATAACGTATTACCCAAATTGTAGAAACTAAGTTTAACCAAAATTATTATAAACTATATTCATTAAGACCCCAAGTCTGTATGCAAACAACAATGTTAGATATGTAACAAAAACATATTTAGATAAGAATTAAAAACAAATTAAGATACCCAGTTTGAAAAGAAAAATTGAAAGGATATAAATGGCGAGGATAAATTTAAAATTTGGAGCAACTTATCTTAAAGTAACTGAAGTAAATTTCTATTCTTTGATCGTCTGTGTTTAAATTTCCAAAATGTTTCATCTTCAGGGTGGTATATAGGTCTGTTCTGTGGGGTAGGTCTTCTTTCAGTTGGTTTGTGCTTTTCTTCTAAGGGTCTTCTGTTCATCTTCAGGACGGTATAAAGGTCTGTTCTCTAGGGCAGGTCTTCTTTCAGTTGGTTTGTGCTTTTCTTCTAAGGGTCTTCTGTTCATCATTGGCCAAGGTAAATCTACAACACTAAGAACAAAATTCCATTTTCCCCCAAAACAGAGGAATGGTATATTAGACAGGCACACACTTAAAAATATTCACTAAATTAAATCCTTTGGCATGACCTGTTTTTGTGGTTGATCAGTCCAGAAAAAAAGGTCATACCTATTAGATAAGAATTAAAAACAAATTAAGATACCCAGTTTGAAAAGAAAAATTGAAAGGATATAAATGGCGAGGATAAATTTAAAATTTGGAGCAACTTATCTTAAAGTAACTGAAGTAAATTTCTATTCTTTGATCGTCTGTGTTTGAATTTCCAAAATGTTTCATCTTCAGGGTGGTATATAGGTCTGTTCTCTGAGGTACATGTAGGTCTTCTTTCAGTTGGTTTGTGCTTTTCTTCTAAGGGTCTTCTGTTCATCTTCAGGACGGTATAAAGGTCTGTTCTCTAGGGCAGGTCTTCTTTCAGTTGGTTTGTGCTTTTCTTCTAAGGGTCTTCTGTTCATCATTGGCCAAGGTAAATCTACAACACTAAGAACAAAATTCCATTTTCCCCCAAAACAGAGGAATGGTATATTAGACAGGCACACACTTAAAAATATTCACTAAATTAAATCCTTTGGCATGACCTGTTTTTGTGGTTGATCAGTCCAGAAAAAAAGGTCATACCTATTAGATAAGAATTAAAAACAAATTAAGATACCCAGTTTGAAAAGAAAAATTGAAAGGATATAAATGGCGAGGATAGATTTAAAATTTGGAGCAACTTATCTTAAAGTAACTGAAGTAAATTTCTATTCTTTGATCGTCTGTGTTTAAATTTCCAAAATGTTTCATCTTCAGGGTGGTATATAGGTCTGTTCTCTGAGGTACATGTAGGTCTTCTTTCAGTTGGTTTGTGCTTTTCTTCTAAGGGTCTTCTGTTCATCCTCATGGCGGTATATAGGTCTGTTCTCTAGGGCAGGTCTTCTTTCAGTTGGTTTGTGCTTTTCTTCTAAGGGTCTTCTGTTCATCATTGGCCAAGGTAAATCTACAACACTAAGAACAAAATTCCATTTTCCCCCAAAACAGAGGAATGGTATATTAGACAGGCACACACTTAAAACTATTCACTAAATTAAATCCTTTGGCATGACCTGTTTTTGTGGTTGATCAGTCCAGAAAAAAAGGTCATACCTATTTAGATAAGAATTAAAAACAAATTAAGATACGCAGTTTGAAAAGAAAAATTGAAAGGATATAAATGGCGAGGATAAATTTAAAATTTGGAGCAACTTATCTTAAAGTAACCGAAGTAAATTTCTATTCTTTGATCGTATGTGTTTAAATTTCCAAAAGGTTTCATCTTCAGAGTGGTATATTCTCAAGGTCTGTTCTCTGGGGCAGGTCTTCTTTCAGTTGGTTTGTGCTTTTCTTCTAAGGGTCTTCTGTTCATCCTCATGGCGGTATATAGGTCTGTTCTCTAGGGCAGGTCTTCTTTCAGTTGGATTGTGCTTTTCTTCTAAGGGTCTTCTGTTCATCATTGGCCAAGGTAAATCTACAACACTAAGAACAAAATTTCCCCAAAAAAGAGGAATGGTTATTAGTTATGCACTTATTATAAATATTCATATTCTCAACATTAAAAACGCACTATTAATAAATATAGCTACAACCCCAAGTAAAATATTTATAGCATTTAAAAAAGGGTGACAACATGTTAGTAAACACAAATACAATATCACCATATACCAACCCATATATAAAAGACGGATCATACATATAAAAGACGGACACTTGTCAAATTGTCAGTTTTGTTTGAACAGTCGGTTCATTAGTATCGTTATATAAAGATGGACACTTGTCAAATTGTCAGTTTTGTTTGAACAGTCGGTTCATTACTATCGTTATATAAAAGACGGACACTTGTCAAATTGTCAGGTTTGTTTGAACAGTCGGTTCATTAGTATCGTTATACAGTTCCACTGTGAGTGTGGGGAGGGGGGGGGGGGGGGGGGCAGAGTGCAAAGGCCGGTAAACGCCAGTAAAATTGATAAAACAGAAGTAAAAAGAATCCGACAAAAACGTGCTGACAGGGTGTCTGATTCGAGGACAGTAATCGACACTGTGCAGCCGACTGGCTTGTACATGTAAGTGCAGACCAGCTTGCCTTGTGAAGCCGATATTTTGGCCAAGAAAATTAGCCTGTGGAAGTAGGCAGAGATTTATACAGCAGACAGAAGAGAGTCACTAATAACAAACAATAAATATTGCTGTTCTTGCTGCAGTGAACTCAAAGAATCTAAACCAGTAAAAGACTTATTCACCACAAACATACATCAAAAGTACCAAGCGCAGTGAATGCGAGAACTTTAAAACAATGCATCTGAACCCAATAACCAACCAATCCAAAATGGATGACAAACAAAAAAGATTTCGTGCTAAGAAGACAAGGGTATGGCGACAGGATTTGCGTTCTCTTGATAATCGAACAGGTAGGACAAACTTGAATCCATTTAAATCCCTATCGAAGCTATTGTATGCCTATCTACCATATAGTCCTAACTTTACTATTGCATAAGCCCTACCCATTTGGTATGTGAAGATTCAAAGTCTGTCCTTCCCGAACGGATATCAAGAGAGACACCAGGCGTCATCCCAAGAGGAAATCTAAACCAGTTGTGAAAAAAATTGACCATGAAAAGCCCGCGCATTTGCAAGGTCCATTTCATTGGTTGTTTCTATGGACAACGGTTGAAAACAACTTAGTTTCCTTTGCGATTGCGCAATTACAACTATTGTAGGCGACAATGTATGTATGTATGTATATGTTATATTTATGCTAGTAAGGCGTTCGACCGAGTGAACCACTGACCCTTGTTAAAAATGTTGACTATTTTTCTCAAGACGTACAATTCAGAAGCTTTTTAGTGCTTCTAGTCTCGAGAATGTACGATAAAGTATTGTTTAGAACTAACTTTGGCTTAGAATGAATGAATGGTCGTCCCTCTTATCGAACACTATTCCACTTCGTATAGGTCACATACTGTATGGATTTTCCTCATTCCAACGCCAATCATTTAGTTTTTCGATGGCCTTCAAAGCCTCTTAATGTCGTGACGATCAGAATTTATGAAAAAAGTGTGAATTTTGGCAGCTCATGCCACTTTCGAGGGCCGGGAATCGCCCTATTTGCCGTTAGACGGTACCAAGCTATCTTTTGTTGAGACGTGCAAATACCTAGGGCATATAATGTCTCATCCTATGTCAGGAGGACGTTTTGGCCCAGAAAAGGAAACTGTATGTTTAGGCAAACGTACTGTTACGTAGATTCTGCTACTGTTCTGACTCTGTAAAAAGAACTCTATTCAAATCATGTTGTTGTAGGGGGTTCTCTGGGGGTTGTTTTCGCAAACTGTGTGGAATTCCATTAGAGTTATGTATACTAATTCATTTAGGTGGTTATTAAAATACAGCTATACCGCTGTAGCGGAAGCGCAATGTTTGTAATGAATGATGTTCTCACATTTGGTGAGATTCTTGGACGTTCTGTAGTTTCCCTTCAGGAGAGAATTAAATATAGTCAGAATTCTGTGTTAGCAATCCTCAGGAATAGCGATGTTCCCAAAACATCAGAATTACGTGCTAAATGGCACAGTATCTTGTACAACTAACAAAGCATGTGTATTATTTGTATGGACGTTTTTGTGTCTGACATAAACATTTAATAATATCATTATTTATATTATTATTTTGAAATGGCTAAATTATAGACATACCCCGTTTTAGTACAACATGGAGCTTTACTCCCACCAGTCTTCATTTGTATTATTTAAAGGCCCACTTGCCGCGAAAATCCGGAATATTGTTTACATTAAAAAAAACGACCGTTTTCTGTATTTTTCCCAGACAATATAAGTTAGAAACTTTCTATTTTTACCAAAATTTAAAAGTTTGGACGTCATTTTGTATTTTTAATTTGAAATTGAAAATTTGAATTTTTAGGTGCCCGTAATGTCAACAAACTTCGAACCGGGTCGTGTGCAAAAGTGCCGTAATGGTTTGAGTCGTATGGGCGATCTAACGACAAAGTATAATTTTACGAACTTTATGTAAGAAATACATACTAACGATCGAGTAGGATGGACTATAAAAGCCTGCCGAGTGCAAACCACAGACAAAAACGCTTGGATGAGGGTAATCCAACACTTAAGTTAACACATACTGATCGGTGTTGTTGTTGTAATCGAGCTTCGATTCTTCGTTTGTTTTTCACCCTCATTTATACATTCTAAACCTAATTGGACATGCTTTATGTGTGCTATGTTTAACTTTAGTGGTTTTAGCTGTGGTAAGCTGGTGCAAATTGGTTTTCTTAACAAATTTCAAACAGGTTACGGCGGCAAGTGGGCTTTTAATGTCCCTCAGTTTCACACAGACCTTCCATCGATGCGGCACGGGTTCGAATCACACTCAGACCCAATAAAAATTGAAAAAAATCTCAGTGGATTTTTGACTCGATCGCACTATGCGGAAGAGTTGCCAGGTTCTCGCCGAAGATCGGGGGTTTTCTCTGGGCAATGGACCCGGTTTCCTCCCCACTATACCTGGCAACGCCGCCATATGAGTGAAATAGTCTTGAGTGCGGCGTAAATATCAATCAATCAACTAATTTAGCATATTATTAATGGGTGAAATATTTGTACATATGGTGAGTAAAGAAATACACCGGCATTTCTAGTCTTTACCTTCTCTTGTCATATGAATGAAAGTTTTCGTGATTCGATGTGATTCGATCGTGCGACTCATTAATGGAAAGTTTTTGGCATTCATCTTTTATGTGTCATGTATGCACCCGAATTCGAGACAATGCGCTCAATCAATTCACCAAAGTATGATCAAAAACTTCTTGCTTGTTTAATGATGAGGCATTGGCCTTATTAATATGGTCAGAAATTGTGCATATACTTTTGGATTTTGGATTTGTCACGTGTGAATATGCCTGCCCGGTTTCTGCCGAATAGCCAAATACAGCCCAAATGTATAAAAGGAGCAGGAAATAGCACTTTAGCACAAAATACAAATGGTCTTCAACGTTTCCAAACGGACTTCATCAATCACTATACAGACCACTTCCAAAAATGAAAGTTCACAAAGACCATTTAAAATTTGGATGTGATTTTTCGAAAGTTACTAAAAGCACAAAAGCACCATTTCGATCGGTTTGAGTAATCAATCACCAAGTTACCAAGAGGGTGTACATGTAATCATATGTATAGCTACGTATATCTCAGTCCTCGAACTTTATATTTGTGCACATTAGCTCAGTGATTCGTCCAGATAATAACAATGCATGAAACTTATATTTTAGTATCAGGATTGACATATATTCTTACTTTTCCATTAAACAGAGACAATGGCCCAAACTTCTATTCTATTGATATTGAATTTTATGTACACGTCACCAAGTCGATTAGACCCATACAATACTAACAATAAGCTTGTGAATGCGTTGCACAAAATTGCTAAGAAACGAGAAACGAATGCTATTAGAAAAGATACATGTATTTCACATGTACAGTGTAGTTGAATACTAGAAACATTCCGCTTTTTACACTTGACGTTTGAGTTAAAACGTGTACATGGCTGTTATTATTTCAGCAATCAACAAAATTCTTCAAATGGTTTATTCCGCCGTTCTAATTCTGGAAAATTACTTTGTTATAAACATTGTTACTAACTTCTGGGTTACAACCTATTCCGTTTTTGTACCAGTTAACGTCCAGTCAACGTCCAAAGATCGTTGGAAATAACACAAACGATTTTTGGGAATGAATAAATTTAGATTGCAACATTGTCATATACAAAAAGGAAAGAAGTTCTTTTGTAATCCATATATAAGTAACGATTGTCCCAGCTTTTGGCTTCATTAATATCGTTCAAACAAGTTCGTTTTCTTTATCTTGAATAGGTATGACATATTTAAGAGTCAAATAAAAAACAAAGCTTCGGTATGAGAGAAATGATAGGTTTATGCGTAAAAGTCGGGAGGGAACATTGAATACTTAAAAGAGAAGAAAACAAAAAAATACTTTATGGTTTAAAACAAACGCGCTTGTTTTTCCTTCCCAACCGCACCAAAACATTTTTTTTTTTGCGATTTTTTCATGGGACATGATGTAGTTTATAAAATACCGTACTATGTTACACACACAAAACAAATTGGTCAACTTTCAAAATCTCCCATTTAAACCCAGGTTAATTTCACTCTCTTCAAAGTATTCCTATGTCCAGCCAATTGCTTTCAGTTTCACGAAACTTATATTGAATTACAAATGAAGCTTTGATGAAAAGGTGACTAGCAAGAAAATAGTCTGCGTGCCATATTGGCAAATTACAAAGGCCTTGAAGAGGATGAATTTAACCTAGGCTTAAATGGGGGATATCTCAAAAATATGTGTTTGGTATCGTTCGAAAGGAAAAGTTAATGCGCTTCTATTGAACCCTAAAGTGATTTTTTGTTATCTTAGGATTCCCTAAAAAAACTCGTTAAATGTACATTGTTGGCATAAAGTTGTTTTATCTGAGATTGCATTTTTCTAATAAGCTGAACGTCAATGGAGAACCACAACAAACTTAAGCGATGTCTCCTTTAAAGAATAGAGCAGAAATCTTGGCTGTGTCTTTTTTATGCACATGATGCGACCTCCTGGGGCTCGTTCTACTAAGCTAGTGCAAAGTTACGCATAGGTTTACAGCATAGAGTTGCGGCTCCAGACTTGCGACCATGTGCAAGTTTCTATAATTTAACACGCATTTGCGACTGGCGCAACCTACTCCAATTTAGCAGAAGGCGCCCCAGGTGTACACAGACATGCGCGTCATCACGATTAGATGTGTACAATGTACCTTACTGAGGACACTATTCGCACGGAAAATATAGACTGCAATTTTGTATTGGCGGAACCTATTTTCGACATAGTCAAACGTAAAGCAAAGTCTCTAAAGAACTATTGCTGAATTATTACATGTTAAAGTGGCATAAGCTGCCAAAATTATTCCATTTTCTGTAAAAAAATTATCGATTGATTTTTTTCAAGATAAATATATAAGACGTTTTACTGATCTTCAGAAAGTCAAATTAGAATAGTGTTTGAACTCCTACTTGGCCACTCGGCCAAAACTGAATAAACGGTTGTCCAGGTTATTTAAATTTTATTGAATTTCTTTATACTATTTCGGTTCGCGTCAGCCACAGACTGTGTGGACTTTCCCTTTTCCCATGTACGTAAATTCCCATGTATACGTAAAACATCTAGGGGTTCGATGAACTTCAACCCCCTCTCAGAATTTATGAAAAATGTACGAAGATTTTGCCACCTCATGCCCCTTTAATGCAGACAAATAAAAATAAGCTGTTATCAAAGGTACACGCTTTCTAGATTTGCTTAGCCTGAAAAATTAATATCCAGTGTGCTGATAATCGAATGTTATAGTTTTCATTAATCAGCAGATTTTAATCCGATTGTTCAAGACTGTGTGGGCCCAAATGCCCCAAGCTTTAGATAACTGCATCTAATTTTTGCATTTTTTATCTCTGGCCAACTAAAATCCATGTTTATATATTTATGAACACTAAAACACACGGGCACAGGGGAAGTCCTCTTGTGTAAAATAACCATGGATGTGTTAAAGTCATGAACTGCCAAAATTCTGATTTTTTCCCCATAAATTTTGATTGCCAAGAGCAGTTCAGTGTTTGGAGTACGTTGAAAACCTAACGGATTGACGTTGAAATAAAATATTGCCAAAAATAAGCCATTAGACTTGCTAACTGAAGACGTGTGCTACAAATTAACGAAATTCAGATAGCCGGGATGTATGAGTTTAGTTTTGGGGGTTTAGATTATAAAACTATTCTAACGTTCATCTTCATTTCATTTCATTTATTAATCACTCAATTCATAAATATGTACATGACAAGGATATTTAAAGAATCAGTTCTAAATTGTGGCGGAAATAAAGCTCATATGGCTTGTCCTATCCCGTTAGTTAATTGTTAGATATATAGAATTATTAATGATTGTATATTTCGAATAGTTATATATATTGCGTGGGCGGAAAATTTGAATTATTTTTGCAAAAACATGAGGCATATTAACAGGTTTTATTAACACTCTGAGATTTTGGTAAGTAAATAAGTTTTTAGTTTAGATTGAAATAGGGATGACGATTCTATTGATCTTAATGATGTTGGCAATTTATTCTAAGCTCTGAGAACGGCTGATTTGAAAAGATGGTAGGATGTATTTGTTCTACAGAAAGGGATGGCGAAATCAAATAATGTTTGTCTAGTGTTTATTTGATGTTGAACCGATATCCGTCTCACCAAGTAGTTGGGAAATGAAGAAGGGATTATACACCGATAGTTAAAAAATGTATAGCATAACTTTGTATTAATATATTCAACAAGAAGAGGAAATGGGAAAATTTTCAGATGACAAAAGATTGGTTCAGTATGTTCCAGTCTTTTTGACAAATTTATTAATCGAATGGCGCGCTTTTGGATGAGGGAAATGGGTGTCAGATGTGTTTGATATGTATTCCCCAAAAGAGTTAAACCGTATGTCAGGTATGGATAAATAAAGGAATGATATAGGATAAGAAGGGATTTCTTATTTAGGTGGTTTTTATGTGGTTGATGATACCAGTGTTTCTTGAGATTTTCTTGCAAATATAGTTTATGTGTGTTTTCCAGTTAAGTTGATCGTTCAGAAAAATACCTAAAAAATTAAACTCACTAACCCTTTCTAATTTATTGTTATCGATGAATAAATCTGGCGTAATTGTATTTTTTCTCTTTAAGTTCGGTTCTATAATCATAAATTTGTTTTTTTTATATTCAGGGAGAGTTTGTTAACCTTAAACCACGTATAAATTTTTCCAAGTTCGATCTGCATAGTGTCAATTGCATCAGTTATTTTTTTGGAAGAGCAAGAAACACTGGTATCATCTGCAAATAATGTGATATCTAACATGTTGGTTGCGTTAGGGATGTTATTTATGTATAACAGAAAAAGTAAGGGTCCTAGAACAGATCCTTGTGGAACACCACACATCACTGTTCCAGGATCGGAAATAGCAGCATCAAACTGTACGCATTGTAAACGGTGAGTTATATAACTTTTCAGCCATTTATTAGAAGCCCCTCTAAACCCATAATGATGAAGTTTGTGTAATAATGCACTATGATTTACAAGTTTGGTATCATCGCACATTTCTTCACTTTTTATAATAATGAACAACGATTAGCTAGTTTCTTTTCCACGAAATTTTCCTTATATTTGGAAGCTCGTGCCACTTCAAAAAGGGTATGTCATTTGGACCGTTATACCCGATCATAAGTTGTTCTGATAAATCAGAACCCATGATATTTTAATAGATTGAAGACATACTTGAATTTAGCTTTAGTCAGTAGACTTTTCTGACTAGGTCTACTTCGTTATATATGGACAATGTTTACGCACCTTTTGCTACGACAAGGATATCGGTAAACTGAGATCAAACCAAATATGATCATTGCAAAAGAAAGACAAAATGTTCAGATATCCAACTCTAATCAAAAAAACCTTTCTCGTTGGTATTTGATCTGTGATTTTTTCCGTTATAACTGTTTGGCAGATTAGTCACAGAAAAGGTTCCATTGGCTTTGACAAACAGATAGTCGCTGGTTCGAAGCATATTCACGAAGTCTATGTTGTACAATGCTCGTTACATCACACACCTCAGTAATCATATCGCCGACCCATTTTTTTATTTGCGATCCAATGCCCAAAGCAGCAATATTTTTCTATGATTCGGGTCGAAATATCAACTTTCTATAGCGAAGGACGTCACATCAAAAGGAGAACAAAATCTAAATAAACTTAGACACCGTGTAAAGTCAAATTAGTTGAATTATCCTTCCCAATTATGGAACATAACAGCAATGTCAAAACAGCCACAATATTTCAGTTTTTGCAATTAAAGTGATTGAATTTACCTGAACAGATAACATATGTGTGCTATAACGTACTGGTATTTTATGGCAAGCCGTTTCGGCCTTTTTAACATATCTTGAATTCATTTCCACATATGTGCAATTCAATTCCCGATATGTACATATATGTGCAATTCAATTCCACATATCTGAAATAGCACTGACTTCTTGATATGTGGGTCGTGTATTTAACATATGTTGAATTCATTTCCACATATCTGAAATTCTATTTAACATATCTTGAAAGGCCCTTACATTCAACATATGTGCAATTCAATTCCACATATGTGAAATTGCGCCGCGTTGTAGAAATCACAATCACCGCTCCCTGGGCGGAAGTAGAGAAGGTAATTATACACATGCGCGGTGTCCCACAATGACGGGCAGCGCGATGTTGAATGAGGACAAATAAAGTTGGCGCGAAGTGACACGTGTGGTGACACACTCGGGGAGCATGCATTTTCTTTACTAAAAAAACCCGGCGAATGTAGGGCACATATCACAAAAAGAATTGCAGATATCTTAAATAGACGTGTATTCAAGATATGTTGAATTCATTTCCACAAATGAATTCTACATATCTGAAATGTCCATTATTGATATGTGCAGCACAGGATTATTACCAGATATCTTAAAATGATTTTCACATATGTGCAATTCATTTGCACATATGTGCAAATGAATTCCACATATGTTGAATTCAATTCCCGATATGTACATATCAGGAAATGAATTCAACATATGTGGAATTGAATTGCACATATGTGGAATTCAATTCCTGATATGTACATATCGGGAATTGAATTGCACATATGTGGAAATGAATTCAAGATATGTTAAATAGGCCGAAACGGCTTGCCATAGTATTTAGTTGCAACTTCATGAAATTCAGAAAAGAAAAACTTCTAATGTGAACAAGAAATTTCAATTGAAGAAATTAAAACAAATGTTATATTAATCGTAACGGTTCGACTTTGCCACGGCGGGCGTATGTTGAGTTTACTAAAACTCTTGTACTGGTTATTTAATCGTTTGACGTATTTCTATGTCGACTGTCACATTCTCCTCTCTCGTCGACATTTCAGCCAGAAAATATGATCAGATTTTGGCGGCACACCCGTTGGTCCGACGCGACCCCGTTTGGCAGCCAGGGTAGCAAAAACAGAAAAGTGGATGACATTGAGTATGTAGAGGATGACAGCCAGGTAAGAAAACCAAACAGATGAGAAATGTGTCATCAGAGCCCCGAGTATAGGAGGATTAATCATCGCCCCAGTGGTGGCTGACATGATGATGATACCGTATACCTTCCCCGTGACCCGCATGATGTAGTGGTCGATGTACGTGACACCAGCAGCGAACAGACTGGCTACAGATATACCGATGACGACGGACGTAATCCACACAACCTCTTCGTGACGTTCCGACCAGAATAGAAAGACAAGTGAAGCCAGCAACATGGCACCGAGGTCGGCGGATATAATTCTGCCAGGCGTTGTCAGCTTTGCCACAAAGATGCCGGAAAATCTCCCAAGGGCAAAGGCAACCCAGAAGACCGTCATAAGGGTGGCACTATAAGACTTTTCCCAGTTTAAATGCGTAACAACATATGTCATGAGAAAATTTTGAAAGAGTGTTTCCGAAGCAACGATAAGAATGTAATATATAACTATAATGGAAAGGAATGTCACTCTTGCAGTCCTGCTAAATTCGGTATTTTTTGGATTAGCTTTTACCATTATTGCTTGCTGATTTTTGGATTCTGATATTTTTTTTAAGACGATGTGTCTATCAGAAAACGTCAAAGCAAAGATGGAACATCCAGATAGTATAGTTATTATACCGATAATTAGAAATCCAAAGTGCACATTTGTTTGTCCGTATATGCTTGGAGTAGTACCCATCTCACCGCCAGTATCATTAAAGTTGGTAAGGTTAAGCCAAACGCTATCATTAAATACTCCAGAATCAAACCCTTGAATTTTAGTAGAGAGGAAAGGCTTCACAATTTCAGGGGCGACAACTCCTCCAATAGAAAAGGCAAAGTGTAGCGCCTGTTGGTATGGTGGACTTTTTTCTTTTCCCCAAATTCGTTGCACAACAGCACCGAGACCTGAAGTGGGATAAACACATGTAATTCAATTGGTTTCATGAATATGGTATTTAAGACAGGTATATGTGTTGATCTTGTACCTAGTCCGCTTAAAGGCACACTTGCCGCGAAAATCAGGAATATTGTTTACATTAAAAAAGAAAGACCGTATTCTGTATTTTTCCCAGACAATATAAGTTAGGAACTTTCTATTTTTACCAAAATTTAAAAGTTTGGACGTCACTTTGTATTTTTAATTTGAATTTGAATTGTTACGTACCCGGAACGTAAACAAACCGATCTGCCCCCTATTGGCGATTTTATGTTTCAGTCGAGTGAGTGAACTAACGGCACAGTGTAATTTTACGTAGGCCTATTTATCTGAGAAATACAGACCGAAGATCGGCTAACAGCGACTGGAAAACCCTGCTGATGATTGTTTGAGTGTAAACCACGGATAAAAAGGCCTGAAAGGAGGGTAATCCAACACGAAAGTTGACCGACACTGATCGTTGTTGTTGTAATCAGGCTTCGATTCTTCGTTTGTTTTTCACCCCATTTTTACAGTCTAAAGCTAACTAGACATGTTTTATGTGTCCTATGTTTAAGTTTAGTGGTATTAGTCGTAGTTAGCTCATGTAAATTGGTTTTCTTAGCAAATTTAAACAGGCTACGGCGGCAAGTGTGCCTTTAAGCAAAGACAAACTGTTTGATATTTTGCATGGTTTCCTCAGAATCCCGCAAACAAAAGACATCTAAATGGTTCTTCCTCGACTTATAAGTAGACTAACTTCTATAATGTGGGTTTGTTTGTGATTGACTTTGTTCTCACCGGAATGAAATTGGCACTAGTGACAGATGGTCGTCTTTGCAGCTTGATGGGGGCCTCAGTCGGTTAGAATGATAGTCCCTCAGTCCGACACAAACCTCCCATCGATGCTGCGCGGGTTCATATATTCGTTAATTTATCGGTAAGTAACGTGTAACATGATATTTGATTGGTTAATTTATCAGTAAATAACACATAACATGATATTTGATTAGTTAATTTATCGGTACCGGGTAAGTAACCCGTAACAGGATATTTGATTGGTTAATTGTTTAAAACAAACTTTTGGAATATCCTGGATAAAAGGCTCTTTCGTTAATGAAATAGAAAGGACAACCCCCAACCTTCGGTAAGTACTTGGCAACTCTCCCTAATACGGCGATCCAGTGAAAAATCCGCTCAGATATGACTACTTGTTTACTGGATTTAGTACTTCTTTACTTGATTTAGTACTTGTTTACTGGATTTAGTACTTGTTTACTGGATTTAGTACTTCTTTACTTGATTTGGTACTTGTTTGCTGGATTTGGTACTTGTTTGCTGGATTTAGTACTTGATTTCTGGATTGAGTACTTGTTTATTGAGCTTAGTGCTTATTTTCTGGATTAAGTCCTTGTTTTCTGGATTTAGTACTTGTTTGCATAATTTAGCACGTGAAACATATCACAACGACTCTGTGCATTGAGATACAGCCCTCGAAAGGAGTGGAGGAGGGGATCGCCATGTCCGTCCGTCCGTCTGTCTGTATTCACAATCTTGCCCGGACTACTGCTTCTACAGTTTTCACGCTACATTAATGAAGTTACATATGTCTTTTGAGCAGATCTTAACATTGTAGCGCGTGGTGTATTCGTTCTAGTTAGGAATGCGATGGGACAAAGTATACTAGTGCATAGGAGTTGCCAATCGTAAATAACTTGATTAACTCCATGATTGTTTGAAAGATTATTTCGCTTACATATGCCGGTAAGCAAACAGGCCCTTTACATTAAAAATACATTTGAGGCAAAAAGTGACAAATGTTAACAAAGACTATAATTGTTGTACACCTTTGAAAGATAGTAATACATATGTTATTAAAATCACCAAAAAACAGCTCAAGCCCCAGTTTGCATTGTACATAATGCGATATTAGGGCGTAAACGAAAAGAAATGATGTATTTGAACTTACCAAACTTATATGAGCGATGCAAACAATTGACGTCACAATTAGGTTCCATATGAACCCTGGTTTATGTTCGTTCACCGCTGACTGAACCTGAACGCGAAGTTCATTTTCTATCTCCAACTCAACAAGGCATATATTCCCTCCTATTCCTTCCATTGCAACTGTGTATTCACTCTAACGTCAATAGAATAGGATTGAGCCTAAAGGACTTATTTTGTCACCTGCAAGTTGCCTTTATATAGAACTTTGACAGTTGTCGCAATGGAGCCAAAAAAGGTATCATGGAGAGAGACAGATGTTTAATATCGTTCTAGATAATAGAACTATCTGTAACAGCATTTCACACGTGAAGCAGTAGTTTCCGGCAGCAGTTTATGTTCCGTGACATGTAACCTTTTTATTTCGTATATTGGTCAATTCTTAGTTTGTGAGATTCTGGTTCAATGCCTTGGTCTGCCTAAAAGGTAACTGTATTGAGTTCCATCAAAACATTGGGCAAGCGGGATAGATTGTTGGTTTTTGGGGGAGGATGATCTCGGATTATCTACAACTAAGATTGATTGCATCTAAACCCTGCATTGGTTGACTTATTAATGAGTTACGCTGCACCCAAGACTATTTCACTTATTGGACACAGCTGTCGTGTTTAGTGGGTAGGAAACCTGGTTCTTAATATAGAGGAAACCGACCCAGTTGCTCATCATCATCGCGATCAGATCTTGCACTCCTTGCCCAAATACCGTCTATCATTGTCGGTTAATAATTTTTTAGAGTCGCTGACATTTGACCTCTCGAGTTTGAATAAGTTTTGATATTGCTTATGTCGATAGAAAACGGTCCATATGATAATTAACATGGAAAAACACGAAAAACGCATGTTACCAATATCTACTCGATATTTAAACCCTGTGTTTAACTTGGTTTATTACACTGTGCGAATTAGAGGAACTAACATTTCACTTAAAACATATTTTTAATGAGGTCCTACTGGAATGAGCCCGGTTTCCTCCCCTGCTAAACTTGGCAAGGCAGCCATGTAAGGGAAATACTCTTGAGTGTGGCGCAACACATCAATCAAACAACCATTAAATGTATTGGTAAACTTTTTTGGTCCCTCTAAACTAATCCTTCTTCTGCATTCCTTAGATTAGATGCTTAAACGCGTCTACCTTAAACTCCATTATTATGATTGAAATAATTAAGTGCGCATGCTCAAACTCTGCGTTTGTTGACATTGCAGTTACACATCAAATCAAATGTTTAAATCCAAAAATGTGTGAACGAGTGAAAACCCACTTTTGGGGTTTGGAGCGATCGAACCAGCGACACATAAATGGAAGCATTTTATCGGTATTTTATAAACAAACTAAGTACTCGGTCATAGAAATGGTGGTCCATTGGGTTAGAGTGATCGTCCCTCTGTCCCACGCCCACCTCCCATCGATGCGGTGCGGGTTCAAATCCCGCTCAGACCATATAAAAATTGAAAATTTCCGAGTGGATTCAGTGGATTCGATCGCCGTATGTGGAAGAGCCAGGTAGTCGCGGAAGGTCAGGTGTTTCCTCCGGGCAATGAGCTCAGTTTTTCCCCCCACTAAACCTGGCAACGCCGCCATATAAGTGAAATAATCTTGAGCGCAGCGTTAGACATGAATCAATCAATAAACAATATAAAGTCCCATTTTCAGGTGCTTAGTTTACAATGTTAACAATGTAAGATCAAGCACGTGTATTTCGGATTCTGTGAGGAAGATGCCAAAAATGCATATTTCTTACCATGTATATATGGGCAAAATATACAGCGGACGTCTTAAAGAGGCCTCTCGCCAACCGTCGTCTGTCTTCTGTTAATGTCAGCTGCACCATATGACACAGCTCGTTTTCCTTCTCTACCTCCATCATACATGTATTTGGACGATATGCTTTTTTTGGCACTCTCACTTGATAACCTTTTTATGAGGAGGAGGGATATGATTTAGGTTATCAAGACCAGTATCCAAACGAAAAACGCTCGAATATCCAATTGAACTGAAAAAGTCACTATCGAGAGAGAAGAGTTTTAAACATATTGCCCAATTATCAACAACTGCAGAAAGAAATCAGCTGAATTTTATCTTAGTTGATTTTTTTTATCCAGAGCTTAACATCCCATCTATCCTTTGGGACATATCTATGAACACTAAAACACACTGGCATAGGAACAATCTTTTCAACATATTGACATGTATGTATGGCATGAATTTTTTACTCTATAAAGGTTATCAGTTTCTATGACAAGTTTTTATTCAGCGCTTGATTCCGTTTTGTAAAAAAAAACTTATCTAAATAGTTTTCTGATGAAAATAGTTCTTATATATGCCTGCGGTAATGCGTGAATCTTTTTTTCTAAGATATATACTGAACCGCAAAAAAAACGTCACCCTAGTCAATTGTGCTAAATGCGTATATTATTATTTTTCTCTTTTGATATCCTTGCTAGACCTGGTTTGAAGCCAGTGGTCAGGACACACCGCCTGCAGCAACGGCTCCACGCCAATGGGAGCACAGCAGACCGTCCTTGTAGTGAAAGACCCCCTGTAACCACGTTGAGGCAAGATCGACAGATTGTCCGTCAACACATGAAAAACCGCTTAGCTACAGCTGCGTAAACTGCAAGGATAACCATTGGCAATCAGCGACAACACGGTGCGCAGGCGTTGAGGCAGGCCTTACAGGAGCCCGATCCTCACTGCTCGACATCGCCGCACTCGTCTGCAATGGGCCACACAGCATCGGAATTGGTGTCACCGGGAGTGGAGAACTGTAGTCTTCTCCGATGAAAGCCGGTATTGCATCTCGACAGTTGATATGCGAATTAGAGTGTGGCGTAGACGAGGGGGCCGTTTTGCAGATTAGTGTGTTCTGGAAAGAGACGCGTGGGGAGGTCCCAGCAATATGGTATGGGGTGCTATAGCACTGAATCATAAACTAGGCCCTGTGGTGTTCTAGAATGTTGGTCCTGGTAGAGGAAATGGTGCAACAGTTGGCCGCTATATCGATCAGGCGCTGAGACCCTAATCGAGCCCCATTTTTCTCGCCATGGAAATCATGTCTTCCAGCAGGACAGCGCACGAGCCCATACTGTCAGAGCAACAAGAGACTTACTCCGTCAAAACAACATACATACTCTTCAATGACCTGCTCTCAGTCCAGACTTAAATCCGATAAAACATTTGTGGGATGAATTTCAGAGTAGGCTCAATCTCGTGCGGCCAAGGCCGACAACTGCAGCTGAACCCACTCAGGCGTATCACAGAGTTTGGGCCCAAGTTCCTATCATCTTTATCAACCACTCTCTCATCCACTCAATGTCCAGACGATGCAACGCTGTAATCAACGCCCATGGTGGCCACACACATTATTGACTTCCAGATCGCACTGTGGCGTCACCTGTCCTCACCTGTCCTCACTTTCACTTATCAGCCAATGATGTTGATCAATCATGTCAAATTTGGAATCATTCCGTTGATAAGTGTGTTGTTTACATCTATTTGAAATACACTGATTATCAATATCCAAAAAGGAGTGATGTTATTTTTGCGGTTTAGTATATTTATGTCAACTTAAAGTGAATATATATTTTAAAATATTGAAGTATGAGCACTGTATTATTTGCTTATGACAAAGAAGCTAAAGGGAGATTTTCAATGTTGATATACAATATACAGCATCATATACCTGAGCTTAAATAAACGAAAAAGGCTCATCGATGATCAATAATACAAATGCTACTTTTGACCCGTTGGAATGGTTGTTGGTAAATATTTATTACTGTACAACGACTGGATTTCATGAGCAAAGACGACTGTCGTTTCGTTTTCAAAGAGAACTCGTTAAAACATTTGACCAACATTTAATCACAATGTGTCTTGTCATGATTCAGTCTCAAAGGTTGAAAAAAAAATCGTATTACTTTTTATCCAAATTATAAATTTTCGCTTGTTTTGTAAAATGTTCAATCTGACTCACAATGAAAGTGTTTTAAAGACAGCGCGTTGGCAGAGGAAACACACGTGAATCTAATTAAACTACTGTTAACAACTATTATTATCCTTCAATCAAGTTAGTTGGCAAGTGCTGAATCTGTATTGGTCGATTACCCGGGTCGTATAAAACCCATACACCCCGTCTGATGTTGTTATGACCCGCCTGGCGAAACAATATGGCCGCCACCACTTCAAACTTTTACTCGCTTCGAAAAGTCCAAAAAATGTGTTATGAGGATCTCTTAGACACCTAAGCTTCATTAACTGTGCATATCTTTTATTTCGTTCTATTTTTAACCTAATTCAAATCTACAAATGGAAAAACGGAATGCAAAATTCTTCATCCATCGATCAATAACGTTGCTAAGTATACAAGGGGCGTTACTCCGTATATCGTCTGTCTTTGCTCGATCCGTTTAACGGAGGTGCGTTCATTATGACAGGAAATGTATGTGTGAAATACCTCGCGATATTAGCTTTAGTTAAAATACAATTGTCTCATTGATTCGTCATTGATATTTTACCCTGTGTGTATGAATCTTTTATGACCCTTCTGTTCCTCATACACATTTTGCCTCCGGCTCAGGGCGTATGGCTATCAGAGGAGTCATAACGATTCATACATCCAGGGTAAATATTCAATAACTAATATGTTTACTTCCATATCATCGTGTCCTTCTTACCTTAAAATGTACAAACTGTTTTGTCAAGTTTGAATATAAATTGTATTTAGGTAAACAAGAGTAAGACTCACATCGTCCTTGAATATGAATTGCGCTGAATATAACGAACATAGCCTTTTGGGTTAACATACACCCCAGCAACATTGAAGAGATTAACTGAATCTGATTTGAACACATCTGTTTATAAAACGGAACCATTTGAATCAAGAGAAGCAAGAGGCTGTAGTTTTGTATGCGCCGATTAAACAAAAATGAAACTATTTTGTATGAGCAGATAAAACAAAAATTGGAACTATTTTGTATGAGCAGATTAAACAAAAATTTGAACTATTTTGTAGTAGTGGATTAAACAAAAATGAAACTATTTTAAATTAGTGGATTAAACAAAAATAAGACTATTTTGTATTGGTGGATTAAACAAAAATAAGACTATTTTGTATGAGCGGAATAAACAAAAATAAAACTATTTTGTATTGGTGGATTAAACAAAAATGAGACTATTTTGTATGAGCGGAATAAACAAAAATAAAACTATTTTGTATGAGCGGATTTAACAAAATGAAACCATTTTGTATGAGATGCCTTATATGGCTTGGAAGGAGTTTTAAATGAATATTAATGATCATGCATATTTGATTTGGTTGGGCTGTTTTTCTAAACGTTGTCGATATTTTTCCATTAAACCATCATTTCATAAATAGTGAAAATGATAAGCTACTAAGTGGATTATTTTTTATTCGGATTCAAACATTTACTTGTTCTGTTATCTTTTAATGCTTTTATTGCCAGACATTATATTGTCAGGTTCCTGCAATTCCGAGTCCGAATATGCACAAGCGTTCTAATGATTTGCAGTGTTACCGATCTAACGGTACAATATTACAATACGGACTACGTCTGGTAAACCCAAAAGAACGGTCTGCATGGTTTGAGAGACACAAAAAGCCTGCCAATAAATTGCGATGGACTAAAAACAAACGACCTGCAATGAGAGTAACCCAAAAAGACAATTAACCGGTTTCTCACTGTTGTTGTATTGGGGTATCAATTCTTCGTATGCTTTTACATCCTGTGTTCGACATTTTAAACTTAACATATATATATATTGTGTCTTTAGTGTTCAATTTTGCGCGTTTTACATGTAGAAGGCTCATACAAATTTGCTTTCTATGTCAGAAAGGCTATGCTGCTAGTGTGTCTTTAGCAATTGTATTGAAGATGCCTTTCCCTGAAAACAATTTTTTAAACAAAACAATATTTACATCCATTGCTAGAGACATAGAGCTTTAATGGTAATTAGGGTATCAATTAATCGATGTCTTACTACAATTTTATACGTTTGTGGCATCGTGATTCGAAAAAATAGGGTTGTCTTTTCTTCTACATTTCACCCAGAATATATGGTCATGAATAGGGTGCACACCTGTTGGCCCAACTCGACCCCATTTTGCAGAGAGAAAAACTAAAACACCAAAGTTGATTGCGTTTAGTATGCATAAAATGAGGGCCAAATAGGAAAACCAAACAGGCGAGAAATGTGTCATCAGAGCCCCGAGTATAGGAGGGTTAATCATCGCCCCAGTGGTGGCTGACATGATGATGATACCGTATACCTTCCCCGTGACCCGCATGATGTAGTGGTCGATGTACGTGACACCAGCAGCGAACAGACTTGCAACAAATATACCAAAGACGACTGAGGACACCCATACGATTTCTTCGTGGCGTTCAGACCAAAAAGTAAACACAAGCGTCGCGAACAACATTGCACAGAAATCGACTGAGATTATCCTGCCTGGAGTTAAGATCTTGGAAAAAGGGATACCAGAAAGTCTGCCAAAAGCAAATGCTATCCAAAACACTGTCATTAATGTTACGGCTTGAGATTTTTCCCAGTTTAAATGTGTTACAACAAATGTCATAAGAAAATTTTGAAAGAGAGTTTCGGATGCAACGATTAGAATGTAATATATAATTATAACAGACAGGAAAACAACTCTCAATTTTCTTGACAACATACAATCCTTTGTAATAGGCTTCGTTGTTGTCGTTGGGGCTTGCTGCAGTATGGCGGCCTTTTGAGATTCTGTTCGTCTGTTAGATAAAATCAACCCAAGCATGCTTACCCCGGATATTAGTGTTATTACACCGATGATTAAAAACCCATAGTGAACTCTGGTAGGTCCATATGTCATTGATGCCTTATATATTTCAGAGGCATTGTCGTTATTGATGGTAGTAGAGGTGTACTTTCTTTGAATGGTAGTGTTACTCAAACCGCTCTCATTAAATACAGTAGCATTCGATTCCTGAACTCTTGGCGAAAGGAAAGGTTTAACTATTTCCGGGGCTATCGCTCCCCCAAGTGAAAAGAAGAAGTGCAATGCTTGTTGGTATGGGGGACTTTTCTCTTTACCCCAGATTCGTTGAATGACAGATCCAAGACCTACAGTGAAAAAAGTGTAAATTGATGAAAGAGCATTACCTGTCAAAACAATAATAATAAAACAAGGAGTACATTCAACTCTTGGGTTTACAGAAAAAATATATGAACCACAGGACATACTATACTAATGGAGGATAAAACATGAATCATAGGTTTGTTTTTTATTAACGAAAGCGAATGAATTCCAGACTAACAATTTCATTTTAGTTTATCCTCCAATCCTTGGTTTCCTACTTGGTCTTCTGGGAAGTTCGTGTTTTTTTCTTGTAATAAAGATATCCGTTGGAGGAGGTCTCTCAGGTTTGAGAGTTAAGAGAGCCCACCCAATTGCGTCTGCTCAAAAAGCTCTTGTCGTTCATCTCGATGAAAATTTGAACTCAAAATTGAAGGTCTTTTTGAAGGTCGCCGAAACACAATATGTTAAAGGGGCATGAGCTGCCAAAATGTTGATATTTTGACGTAAACACAGAATGTTGAAATTATCGGCTATTTTTCTCAAGACGTATAATTCAGAAGCTTTTTAGTGCTTCTAGTCTCGAAAATGTACGATAAAGTATTGTTTTGAACTAACTTTGGCTTAGAATGAATGAATGGTCGTCCCGGTTATTTAAATTTTGCTACTTTTCGAACACGTTTTTGGCTCGTACAGGGCACATACTGTATGGATTTTCCTCATTCCAACGCCAATCATTTAGTTATTCGATGGCCTTCAAAACCTCTTACTGTCGTGACCATCAGAAATTATGAAAAAAGTGGGAATTTCGGCAGCTCATGCCCCTTTAAGTCCTATTTTCCTATTTTTACAAAGTTAGATATCAGTCAATAGCCCCTAATTTTCCTTCTTTGGATTGATTGATTTTTTGATGTTTTACGCAGCGCTTAAGATTATTTCACTTATATGGCTCTTCTTTGGAAATTATACATATAACAGTTCATAAATTTGCTTTGGCACTTTAAACCAGTTAGTAATTCTAGACATTCCTAGACTGACCTCCATCATGTTATGCGAAGAAAACGGATAGCATAATTTCAGATATCTAGTTTATCCGCTTTACACAGAATGTCCTCTTATTTCTCTCAAAAACATATTTCATATGGTAAAAAAAGAGGGGGGGGGGGGAGAGGTGGTTGACCTGTATGTACCAGAGACATCTGCTTGCAGGAAACCCAATTCTGTTTTCAACTCAAGACCAAGCTAAAATATAAAAACTCTAAGGTCAGTAGAGATTTTCGCGTTGATTATCTGTGCGTCCCAATTGATCCTTTAGTTTGTCGCTCACATATTCAAATATTAAGCACATGTCCATAGTTGGTACCCGTAAGTAACCGTTGATTCCGAAATATATCAAAATCTTGTTGTGGATGGATGGGGTTAAATTTGCATGATTTGTTTATAGCGTGAGAGGATGCATAGATAACTCCGACCTATTGTGTTGTTTGAATTAGAAAAAATAAAAATAAAACTACGTTGATTATCTAACTTACGTTATTAAAATCGTTACACTTTCCAAATTACTGGCCAGCACAGAATACATATACTTTGGCGATCATTCTGCAGCACAGCATGTAGGCCTTGTTTACCTACCGATAAAAACGATTCCCATGCCCGCTCCCTTAAGGAAGTTGACAACAGCCATCAGACCGATCATGGGACAATAAGGAATAATAACGTTCAGGATCCCACACGCCATTAGTGATGACATCATGATAGGTTCAGCAGGATAGTGATCATAAAGGAACCCTCCTCCTATCCCGCTTATCGACGTGCCTAAATACTGAGAGGTGAAATAGATCGATCCCTGTTGGACATTTGTTTGGGTAATCTGAAGAATGTCGAGAAATGACGGACCACCTGAACCGGCCAATAAACCCTGAAAACAAAAACCGTTACAATTTTATGAAGTGGTTGAATTTATCAACTTAACCACACCAATTATTTTCTTGCCTATCTTAATGAGAATTTGGTTCCACTTTCTTTCACTGAATCTTGCCAGAGTCGTGCCTTATTTTTGCTTACGTCAGAGCTTCACAGCTTCGGACTTAATCATTTCAGGATGTTTGCAATCGGCGTAAGTTGGAGCTGCCTAAGGTCACATTTTTAAGTTTAATTCTAATTTTCGAGATAGTCAGAAAAATGAAAAACTAAATGAATCACGTTTAAATGAAGAAAATCCATTCAGTTCTTAAAGTAAACAAAATTTAACTAAACAGGACAAACGTTCGTTCGTTCAACGTGCATCACGATCCGACTTGTGTCTTTTTGGGAAATAACAGCCAAGCATTTTGACAGCTCCTTTCACATTTACGTTGTCTCTTCACAAAGCGTATACTCGTTTGCCTTTTCTGCAACATAGCTTACCATGCATATATGGCCAACATAAATTAAAACCGTCTTTAAGAGATTCCGGATAAGCTCTCGCTTGTCGTCTGTCCCTGGCATTTGGACCTCGGAATGACACTCAGTCTCAAATTCCATTTGTTTGTTATCCATTGCGTCTGTCATCTTTCACCTGGCTAAATCTTACGCAAGTTGAAGACGGAAAACAACTGAATGACATGACATACTTCAGCCAGATTTAAAAGCTCTCTTTTTATGTACTGAATGTCCTAAAAACCCGTCTCCATGCCTCTGCATTTCAATCCCGTTTTGACAACTGTTACCTTGATTTATATAACTTATTGTCATTGTAGTAAACAAAATCAGAACCTTGTATCTATTGCATAAAGAGAATCTTTGTCTATTCTCTAATCTATTTTACAAACCAAAGCAGCTGTGTAATATATTAGCGTGTATATGAAGTTGGGGGGAAATGGGGTGAAATAACTTATAATTGTTTGGATTAACTGATTGATTGATGTTTTACTCTGCACTCTAAATTATATCACGTATATGGCGGCGTTGCCAGGATAAGACCAATCTTTGGAACGGGCTCCCATAATAATAATAATATTATTAATAATATATATTTATTTCAGACACAAAAAACGTCCATACGAATAATACACATGATTTGTTAGTTGTACAAGGTACTATGTAATTTGGGACGTAATTCTGATGTTCTGGGAAGAGAAAATGCAGAACGTCGAAACATTTTACGGGAACATCGTTCGTTACTAACATTGCACTTACGCTACATCGGTAGCTGTGGAATTCCACGCAGTTTGCGAAAACAACCCCCAGAGAGAGCAACAATATATATATATGTATAACAACAATATAATCTGAATAGAGTTCTTTTCACAGAGTCAGAACAGTAGCAGGATCTACGTAACAGTAAATTTACCCTAACACACAGTTTCCTTTTCTGGGCCAAAATGTCCCCATTATCTGACATAGAATAACGCAGTTTCGGTACATATAAGGAATCCTTCAGTGCTTCAGTTACATAACTGATCGAGGTTGAAAGTTAACAAACCTAGTGTTTCGGTCCCTTACACTATCACGGGAAGTCTTTGTGGGGCCCTCAAGAGGATATGCAAATTGTACGTGTCACGGCTACCTTTTTGGTCGCCACATTCAAAATGTCCTGCAGTCTATCAGAGGGGCCCTCAATGTATACTTAAACTGACGTCTGGGGCTATTCATATTGTCACATAGCCGAGAAATCTTGGTCCTGCCGAATTTTTTTTCCGTGTTCGTCATAGCCAAGATCACTTCCACCAGTATAGACCACGAAGAAGGAGTTTGTCAAACTTATGCCGCTGTAAAGTGACTAAAGATATATGATTGAAGTATTTCTACGACGCCCCGCACAGTTTAACTGGTCGTTTAAATGTTTTACTATGGCGGTTACGTCAGGTTGAAAGCCAGCGGACTTCGAAACAAATATTGACTGCATAAGGGAAAGTTTACCACTTTACAGCGGCATAAGTTTGACAAACTCCTTCTTCGTGGTCTATACTATCGGAATGCAGTGGTAAATATTTTGTTATTTGCTTATTTGTTGAGAAATTTGCGCCGGGTCTCCTTAACAAATGTCACTTTTTTACTATGGAAGTGATCTTGGCTATGACGAACACGAAAAAAAAAATTCGGCAGAGCCAAGATTTCTCGGCTAATTGTCACAGAGTGTATTTTCCAATAATGATTATTATGTAAATAATGTAGCATTGATTTAGGCTTAGCTTCTTTACTATAGCGGTCGTATCGTGCAGCGATACACGACGATTCATTCAGCCTTCAATTAAAGCACTGCTATGCTAATGTGTGACTGCAGTAGGCCGGCGATTGGACCGCGGTCACGCTTGTGGTTTATGCAGAGCGTTCTGGTCTCTGAAGTGTGATTGGACGGCTTGTACAATATATCTGCAGGTATTCTTTGTAATCCTTACTTTCATAGTCAATATTTGTTAAGTGTGTGCGGGTAACCGTTTACAACAGCGAGGTGTTATTTGTCACGGTAATCTGGCAGCCAGGATTTCATATGTACGACGATGTTTAGCCAGATGTGACTGCCGATATCATTGATATACGGCGACGTACAAATTCCGCTTAGATATCAAGGACTTATGCTAAGGTAACGGTGGAGAATTGAGCCCGGTTCATATCTACGCCCCGAGGGGTCCAGAATACCAGCCAGGGATACCGTCAATCCAGGCCGGGCGTTTTCAACCGAAACTATGACGCTGGAGGAAATTGTCTAGGAAGGATTCGCCAACTTCGGAATGATTTGAGGCTGCGGAAACTGTATTAAATGGTACTCTCTACTCTAAAACTAATACTAATACTCAGTAAGCCGCGCAAATATTTTAGAACCCTCTGTGACACATATGTTTAAAAACACGGGCACAGGGAAAATCTTCTTGTCTAAAATAACCATGGAGACAAGTTTCTAATTTTGTTGAAAATAGGTATATCATTTGGACCTTTATACCCAATCGGTCCACTTTTAGGGCTGAAAACTTGTTCTGGCAAGTGCATGTATATCTGATACATAATCTTTCCACTCTGAAATTACAAAGGATTTAACATTTTTAGGTTTTGAAATACACTCCTCTTCGGCGGAGGGAAGTGCATACACAATACACACACGTTTGTTATCAAATGAAGCATCACTTTGCGTTACAATTTTAGAAAGATTACGTAACACAGCATTAATATTATTCTTAAACTCGTAAGAGGATAGATTACACCAATCAATACCCAAGTTAGTGTCGTAACAATCCATTTTTTGAAAGCATGGTAATTTCTCTCATTCTAGGGTTACACAAATAGGTCGGTGATCACTGGACACTACATCATACGACCATAGAGGATCATGTGAGAGAAAATTGAAAATGAATCTGCCAGACAAATTATTGTTTGATTAGTGGAGCACATCATTTACAGGTAGAGTGAGTGAGTGATTTGGGTTTTACGTCCTGCTTAACAGGTATTTCAGTCATATGAAGACTTGCCGAAGACACCCAGCAAACCCCTTCGCCCAGTCACATTATACTGACACTGGACCAACCAGTCGCTGCTCTAACTCCTATTGCTAAGCGTCAAGTGAAACAGCAGCAGCTCCCACTGTTAAAGTCTTTGGTCTGACTAGACCCAGGCTTAAGCCTGGATCTCCCAGCCCTGAAGCGGACGCTCTACCAACTGAGCTGTCGGGGACTGGTTTTACATGTAGAAATTGACAGGGAGGAATATTAGTGAATTACTCCCCATGTGAGCTTATCGTATCTTGTATGATTATAACCTGAACCATCCGCCACATTTTGGAGGATTTCTACAACGACATCCATAAGTCCTGTTGGCGCCAATTAATACAACCTGTCGTGTTTTCTCCAAAGGTTGATTTACAAACCAGTATATACTCTTGGGACACAACAGGGTTTGTCTGTAGCCGGCCATTGATTAAAATTAACCTATGTTTAAAGGCCATATTTTCAGAGTTTACAAATTTCTAGTGAGCTATACTGCTCATTGGCTGAGCAAGACACGCTGCTCAGTCCTGCTGCCGAGGCAGTAAGTCGTTCTCTAATAGCGCCCGGCAACTTTCCTTTAGCACAGTCCCTTTCCCTCTCTTTTAAAGAACAAGATAGAGTAGTACACGAGTAGTGTCATTCCGAAAAACGTAACACCCATGTTAACTCAATATTCTGAAGCTTGTCATGTGACCAGTGACCTATTTTTTTATGGGGAGGGGACGGGGGGGGGGGGGGGTCTCACTGGGGGTGCTGTATGTCTATCCAGCACCTTTTCGATAAAAAACAAGGGGTTGAAATGTGTGTAGATAAATGACATCTCAAAGATTGAAAGATTGAATGTTTTGTCATTGTTTGCTATTAAGGTATACACAAAGCAAAAAGTTAAGCACCCCGCCTCCCTGGAAAGTCTGCACCGACCGATTAACATCATTAGTGTAGGGAGATGGTTGGCAAACTGATTGTGATCATAAAGTGCAAAATTCTGGCGATCAGAAATCGCCATTAATGGCAATAAGCTATACAATTTATTCAGGATATCGCCAAATCAAAAAGTGTATTTTAACAAAATAAAAAGAGTCCATCTGGCTTCACAGGGAGAACATATTGAAGTAAAAATGTCACTTTGAGTGTGTGGAACACATCCCTAGAGCAGAAGGTCAATGGCGCGTATAGCCTTCATTAGCTCCCAACCTGCGTTTCATCCCTCCAGTGAGACGTTGGATCTGTTGAAGCGGTAGGTCCTAACTGCGCGGATTTGAATCCTTTAGAGCACGTTTGGGACAGGATGGACAGAAACATTCAATTCCTAGAGCCCCCTGTACAAAATCTGCAGGAATTGGAAGCCGCATTACATCGGTATTGGTGGCAGTGAATGGTGGCACTGGTTGCGAAAATTGTATTCTTCAGCCTTGGATATGCGCGTCTATGGGCTCTTACACTATTAAATTCGCCCAATTTCGTATTAACAGCTACATCGCAACATTGTATGGTTTGAGAGTTGGGGTGCTCAATGACAGCGTATGTTCCCTTGACGATATGTTCAGCCAAAGAGATTCTTGTGTGGGGACAGGAAACTATATACACAACTGACTATGATTGTTTTTTTTTTGTTTGTTTTTTTTATTTTGGGAGACGTGAACGTGTTGCAACACTTTCACCGCCAAGTTTATAGGCACTACAGGGTAAATATAAATTTGTTTTATGAAATAGTTCGAATTAGAATCGAGATTTATATTGAGGTTTGAATTTGACTATTTTTCGTAGCGGTTCAATATCAATCGTTGTGATTCTCGCTAATGGTGAGCTCATGGACCCACCTATCTTCGTTAGTTTTAATCTATCGATTCCAATTATAACAGCACTTTGTATACGAAAAGTTGATAACACAAACTTGAGTTTTTACTGTATTGCTTTTCATCTATTTGACTTTATTTCACTTATATATTTACTACAAAGAGCATGATCCCAGGGACCGTTGTAAAATTACACACGGCTTTCCGGACATAATTCTTATATCACGTAATACAGGTTAAATGTACTTTCGTGAAGATAGATGGAAAAAAGATGACAGATCAAAGGATGTTGTGGGATGGCTTACTATATATAATAAATACGGTCTATTGCGGGTCTTGTGGGTGCCCCCCAAGAATTGGAAAATTTTCTGACTGGGTGGGTTTTCACTCGAACGACCTATGTGGGTTGCCAGTTACCACCGGAAGGTCGTGGGTTTTCTCCAGGCATAGAGCCCGGTTTCCTCTCGCAATAAAACTGGCATATAAGTGAAATAATCAAAATCAAAAATCAAACCCAGTTCACGTTCTCGTTTGTCCAGTTTGATATTCAGCACAATAATGAATGGCGAACCGTGGACCAGGAGCTAACTCTCGTTTAACATTCAGCAAAAGTGAATAATGAACCGGGAACTACGAGCGGGCATATTATTCAATGACGACGTCATAAGAGGCAGGTTGTCTTAATGTCTTAATACTTAGCGCCATTAAAAACGCACGGTTGAATTTTATGTTTCTACCCCAGTAAGGCTATTGGCCATTTACGTTTTGTTGTTTATTGTTAGTTCGAGTTGAGTTGCAATAACTGGATAACCTGTGGTGTTCCCGACGCGCCTGTCGTGAATATTACGCAACATTTCCTAATTACGTACATTGAGTGTTTCACCGTCACTGAGAACAGCTTTCAGAGCTCATTTGTCGTGGGTTCAACACTTTACACGAAGCTCAGCATAAAGACGAAAAAAAAAAATCAGAAAACGTTACCATGCCTCGACTTACGACACAACAAAGGGAACATGCCATTGGCATGTTACAGGCGGGTCTCAGTTATGCCGCCGTCTCACATGCAGTGTCATCCCTCCAAAATTAGTCGCCTCAGAATCAGGGAACATGAAACTGGCAATGTTGCCGACCAACCACGCGCTGATCAGCCAAGAGTCACTACAGCCCGCCAGGGTCGGTACATCGGTTTGTTGCACACACGTGACCGATTTCGCACCGCGACACAGACTGCTCGTGAGACAGTGAGAATTGGAAGGCCCAGGGTAAGCCTCAGCACCATCCGACGCCGTCTCCAACAGAAGCAGATGCATGCACGCATCCCCTACCGAGGGCCCATATTGACACCGTTTACGATGGGCTCGAAATCATCAGAGCCCACACTCTGCAAGGTTGACAAAAGACTTCTTGCAACATCATGGAATGTGAACATCATGGAATGGCCAGCTTACTCCCCCGATCTATCGCCCATAGAGCACTTGTGGGATCAGCTTAAGAATGCCGTTGCACAACGTCAACCCAGGCCACGCAACCGACGTGAATTGATCCAGGTAGTACAGGAAGAGCGGGACCGGATCCCACAGCACAGAATAGCCACACTCATCAGGTCCTTGCGTCGCAGATGTACTGCTTGCGTTGATGCCCGAGGTGGACATACCCATTATTGAATAATGACACCTACAATTTATGTATCAACGATTTGTTTGCAAGGAATAAAAGTCACCAGGGTCTCACATATTGTCAATTCTTTGTCTCATTGTGACCAATGCCTTGTTCTTCAATTTAAGAGTACTTACAATAGTTTACACTTTACATTTCTCAAAATATTTTACATTCTTTGGGTCGTGCGTTTTTAATGGCGATAAGTATACATACCCGGTAAGTCTCGTCTCCGTATCTCTATCTACACGGTTCATTATTCAATTCGAATAACGAACCGTACATTGGCAGTTAACTTCACAATTGAATATCGAACCGTGAACCGTGAACTGTGAACTGTGAGCTAACTTCGTCCAGGTCTAAACAGGTTCAAGCCGAAACTATGTTACAAAACCTGGCAGTTTGCCAAACGAATTAGTCAGCGGACTTAGCCAGCTGACCTTGAGATATAATGTGTTGACCTTTGTATTTGTGACATATAAAACAACATCAAATTCTGAAGATAACCAAGATAATGACATGTAAAATAACAACGAAGAAGATCTATGAAAAGCAGATATGGTCAACTATACGTTACTATAGTATACGAGACATATTGTATTTAGGTCAATCGGTTAGTTGATTGATCGATTCCTGTCTCAAGTCTCTTCCCAGTCTGATAACTTCGGGGATTTACGTACATGAAATACCCTCTGATAGATTGCAGGTCATTTTGAATGTGGCGACCAAAAAGTTATCAGTGAAACGGACAATTTCCACATCCTCTTGAGGGCCCAAGAAAAGGGTCCCCGTGATAATGTAAGAGACTGAAATACTCTCGATCAGTTTTATAATTGAAGCATTGGAGGATTCCTGAAGTGTACCGAAACTGCGTCTCTTCTTTGCGTTACTCAGCATGTGCTTTACCGGGCTAAATAACATATATAAAAATATATTTCGAGATGATTTTAGCGCTTGATTAATTTACTACAATTTTTATTTTATTTTTCCGTCTGTAGTGAAGTATTTTGATATATACTTTCGACGCCATTTTTATTCAGCCCAAAAATATGGTGATTTACCTTATAAAAAGCGAAGGGGGTGTCAAAGGCGTGTCAAAGCTGACCGGTAGCAAGCGAAGATAGCCGAAGGATGTTCCGACTGTTTCAAGGTTAGGCTATTTCGCTTGAATTACAATCATTGGTTTGATTGGTGTTTTACGATGCACTCAAGAGTATTTCACTTATATAGCGGCGTTCCCAGGTTAAGTGGGGGAGTAAAGCGTGCTTCTTGCCCGGATGAACGCTCATGAAATTTGCACAACTTCGTCTTAGTTTAGTCTTTACGAGAAAAATAATACCAAGTGTGACAAAATTCATTTACACTAACTTTTACTCACCCTCGTGGCCCGTCTCCCTTTAAGGTATACATATATATCTAATCTACATGTAATAGCTATTCTATAGAAACATTTTTAAATATTAATTTGAGCAACATATTAAATGTTTATATTTATAATATGTATATTGTAATTTACAAAATCTAAAAGTAAATAAACAAGATAAGGTCACAAGCGACTTTTGGTGTCACCAAAATATACATTAATGTTGGAATATCTCATCTTTTTGTGGAAAACTTGGTTGAAGTATTCTGATTGGTCAACTGTAAATACTCTCCGCCAATCACCGATCACGCCTGAAAGAGAGTTTATTTGATATGTGAAGATTTAACAGTGAAACTTTTGAATTTTTCAAATAAAATATGTTAAATTCATAACGATAACTAGAATTGTTCCTGTTGGTCGACTTTTGCAATTAAAACTTTATCACAGCAAGGCATATATTTTCTATGTTCATTTATTATTTAAAGTGCAATGAGCGGACACAATTTTGTGAATTCTGACTGTCAAGGCAATAAGAAAGTTTATCAAAAAAAAAAACTATAGTGACTATGGAATAGAGAAATCCACACTGTCTATGGCCGGTACGAAACTTAAGTGTGTTCTAAACGTAAGCAATATTTAACGAACGTTCATCTATTTTTATCGATTATCGAATATCTAATTTGTAACTCATGAGAAGAATAGTTGATAATTTCATAATTTTTTGTTTAACAGAAAAAAATCTATTATTTTTAAGCGCTCATGCCACTTATAACATCTAGTACAAACCTCTTCTAAACATGGTCATGTGACCATCGCGATACAATTGTCGTAGTTCATTTGGGGCGTACTTGTCGTGGTTTTCTTTCATCACTTGAAAGTGGGACTTTTCAAACAGCTCCTCAATGAATTTCTCATCCCGGTTCACACCGAGAAATAAAATCAGTTTTCTTATTTCAGTCTTCAAATTCTGAAAATATATTTAATTGACCCCCTGTCAAGTATTCATATAGTTTTCATACCAATAACAGCTATTTGAAGTTTCTCGAGTGTTTGAGGGTATATTTGTAACGGATACGGGAGAAGCAGGGGGTGGGGGGGCTTAATCCATATAGATAGGTAGTCTCTTACGTCACGCTGACTTAGTCCGTTGGGTGGAACACAGGTTTCATGGCCCGCAGGTTCAAATCTGTGATACTAACAGCATTGGTGATAAATATCATTTTGTTATGAAATGCCCTAAATTAGCAAATTTAAGAGAGAAATACCCTCCCAGTATATACATAGTGAGACCAAGTGTCCACAAAATGCAGCAACTTTTTCAAAGTATAGATGAAAAAGTAATATATAACTTGTACAGGTATTTGAATGAAGCTGCAAAAATTTACTAATATTGATCATTGTCCTGCCATCTGTAAATTATGCATATATGTATCCTCCGGTGTCACCCTGAGTGACTGTGAGTGTAATAAAGAATTGAATTGAATTGAACTAAGTCTAAAGAAAAACTTTCGCTGGATTACCTTCTGTGCAATGTTTGTCAGGTACTCACCGAAGGTTTCCTCCGGGCATAGAACCCGGTTTGCTTTCCCACAAAACCTAACAAAGCCGCCTTATAAGGGAAATAATCTTGAGCGCGGCGTAAAACATCAATCAAGCAATGACTCCTTCTTACTTCCGACCGGTTAATTGTAATTGAACAACATATTAACTACGTTTACCCGTGAGAGATCTTCATAGCTGAGAAAGAGGATGGGGAATTTCAGGATGTTCCTCACTATAAGCTTTCCAGGACAAAACATGGTCAAACCAACTTCCACTGTCCACTGTAACAGATAACCATAAATAAGGGGTAATAGAATCGTGAGAAATACACACATTGATCGATTGACCGGTGCTGCAAAGTAGCTAACGGATTGGCGTTTCTCGCACCCAGCTTTTATGTTGACGAAGATGTACCCTCTATACCAACTGAATATTGATGATTCCACTTCTATTATGGCGATGCCAAGTTTAGTGGGAGGGGAAATCGGGCTCTTTATCTGGGAGAAAATTCCCGACATTCGACAGGTACCTGCATAACATCTCTCTCACATAACCGAATATTGCAATTATAGCTTTCAAATTGTGTGCCATAGTTTTCTTCCTTCTTCCTTATCCCAAACAAGTATACTATGTATTTGTTGCACAAAATAAGCTGTTAGCCTACTGTGCACAAAAAAAACTTGTATAAAAATGTATGTTTGGTAATGACGAGTTAATGTTATATATTGGTATTACATAATACTAGAAACCAGTGGAAATGAATATGTTCTCTATATATATATATGACGGCGCTACGAAGATTGCCTAACTGGCCAATCAGCACACATTTCGATATAAAGACGAAGGGGGTATAAGCTGCCAAAACTTAAACCCTTAAAAAAACTCAGATTTTCAAAAGAATGAGAACATTTTAAGTTCATTGATTTAAATAAATGGTTGACGTTAAAACAATGAAAATACCTATCTAATTCCTTTATAAGAGGTAATCAAGATTTAAATAACTGGCATGTTCTTTCAATTATTATGCTAAAGCTACTTAGTTGCACATTCGCAAGACTCCTGATTTGTACTTCTAAGGAAAAATAACTTTAAAATGTTGTTTCAACGAAGAAAAAATATTAACGTTTTGCAGCTCATGTCACTACATGTATGTACCAGACAACGTTGAAAAATGTATATGGTAAATAGAGGATATTAACTGGTCTCGATATGCATACCATAAATATTTCATCGAGTGGGATGCGAAAATGTACAATTTTGCATCACACAAGATGAAATAATTATGGTATACATATCGAGGCCAGTTAATTTTATTTTTATTATATATCTAACATAATTCATCTTTTAATTTGTGTTTGAAAACGACTACGTAACGAAAACAACACTATGTCTCAGCCACTGACCTATATACCGAGCTATATAGGTCAGTGGTCCGAACTACCACGATACGCATGACAAAGTAGTTCGACAAAGAAATTCATTCAGTTAACTTATTAAAGAAGACTATTCTTAACACCCGAATAAATTACTTATACTGTTTATTAAGATCATCAAGAAAAAAGATATACACCCTTTCGCTGCTTTTTCATCATTTTTAGCAAAGTCATTATTCAAGACGCGCGCATTTACACATAGCCAATCACGTAACGTGATTGTCAAATTTGATCGAAGCGAGGAAAAATATGAAAATGCAAAGCTTTTAAAGTGCGAAACCACTTTAAGTATTAAAGAAATACAATAACACTTCAACTGAAGTAGCTCGCACCGGACTTTCGAATTTATAAAGAGTATTACATAGCGGAAAGTGCTTGAGTGCAGAAAGAAAGTCTAGCAAAAAATGCTTAATATTGGAGCACGGTCGAGGAAGATTGCGCTGCCTGGGGCAGTGGTGCGTCAAGTGAGGCAGAGACATCAGCGGGAAGGCCTGGTCACTGTGGATATAGTCCCGACTATCAAAAGTGATATCATCACTGTGACGATATCAATTTTTGTGTTATCATCACAGTGACGATATCAGTTGCTATTTTTCCTCTGATATGATTTATATCATGTTGATAGTTCTCTTTATCATATATCTGGCAATGAAATATAGAGAACTATCAACATGATATAAATCATATCGGAGGGAAAATAGCAACTGATATCGTCACTGTGACGATAACAACTTTTGTGATATCGTCACAGTGATGATAACACTTTTGATAGCCGGGACTACTTTGGCCACTGCAAGCCAGGCCTACCAAGCCGTCCTTCCCGTTGATGTCTCTGCCTGACTTGACGCTCCACTGCCACAGGCAGCGCAATCTTCCTCGACCGTGCTCCACTATTAAGCATTTTTTTCCTACACTTTCTTTTTGCACTCAAGCACTTTCCGTCATTTAATACTCTTTATACATTTGAAAGTGCGGTACGAACTATTTCAGTTGAACTGTGATTGTATTTTTTTTTTAAATCTTAAAATTGGTTTTGCATTTTCATATTTTTCCTCGCTTCGATCAAATGTGACACTGTCACTCCACGTGATTGGCTATGTGTAAATGCGCGCGTCTTGAATAATGACTTTGCGAAAAATCACGAAAAAGCGACGAAAGAGTGCAAATCTTTTTTTTTAGTTGATCCTAATAAACAGTATAAGTAATTTGATTCGGGTGTTAAGAATAGTTTTCTTTAATAAGTTAACTGAATGAATTTCTTTGTCAAACTACTTTGTAATGCGCACCGTGGTAGTTCGGACCGTTGACCTATATAGCTCGTATATAGGTCAGTGGCTGAGTCATAAACCCTTGGCATAGTTTTGTTTTCGTTACGTAGTTGTTTTCGAATCAAAATTTAAAATATGTATCTTGTTAGATATATAATAAAAAGACAATTAACTGGTCTCGATGTGTATACCATAAATATTTCATCTCGTGTGATGCGAAAATGTACATTTTCACTCGTGGCTTTGCCACTCGTGAAAATATCACTTTTCGCATCCCACTCGATGAAATATTTATGGTATACACATCGAGACCAGTTAATATCCTCTATATATTTCATTGCCAGATATATAATAAATAGACGTATAATATGTCTACCTTTTTTATCATCGGTAGGCTTACCTGGAATCAATTCACTTTTCTATAAAAAACATGAACACAAAGCAAATATGCCCTAGAATTTCTCAGAGATTCTCAATCAATTGTGTTTATGCATACTAAGCCTAGCCAATCCAAGATGTTTAGGTTGACTTTGCCCTTAAAAGGTTTCTTGAATTTACGCAAAGACACACATACATACATACAGTAACAATACCTCGTCCTTGTAGGAAGAGATCGAGATAGTCCTTCCATTCCCCGCTGTAGCCGTACAAATCCTTAAAGTTGAAAGTCTGTGTATAATACGAGACGGCAACATCTTTCGGGTTTCTGTAAATGTAAATAATTTTGTGCCTGCCATTTAATAATTCTTTGGCTTTGGTGATGATCCGGGGAGGTAAATGACTCTGTAAAACACGTGGTTTCTTGTTCATATCAAGTTGTTGCTGGCCGCTGGCTTCCAGCATACTACCTCCCATATATTCTTTGAATGGTCCCAGATCACAGTTCAAAATACAACTACAGAGCTCCCAGGCCCAGTGATTTCCTGTAGGAGAGAGAAGAAAAAACCCTGGCAAATTAAAGGTTTAAATACTAATCGACCTAGGTATTTTATAAGTAATATATTCCTGAGCGGATATTTTGACGACTGATTGAGGCGTTGCCAGGTTTAGTAAGGTGTGGACAGGGGGGTTCGGGCTTCCCAGCAACTCATTCGCATAAAACAATCTAGAGAAAAATCCACACGGACATTTTTCATTTTTTCTTTGGACTGAATTGGATTGAATAGCGCGCCTCATCGATGGAAGGCCTGTGTCGGACAGAGAGATTATCACATCTGCTGACTGAGCCATGGGGCCCTTGTTTTTCAGAGGAAATGCGGTATGTTCGCGAGCGGCATATAGAAGTCGGGGATACAAAATTGAGGTAACAAGTTAATATGGATAGCAACAGGAACTGGGTCGAAACGTTGTCTCACAAAATATTAAGAAATTACTTTGCATTTTTACTTATTTCCTTGTTTATGTCATTTAATATGCTGCCGTTACGGGATTTGAACAACCAGTCCGTGGAATTTTGCTTACAAAGAAAAACCTATGTACTGTAATTTATAGGTGGAAAATGCTTTCAAGTTATATCAGCTAGGTTTCTGCATATACACACCTGTCATATTATCGAAAATTGTCTAATTGTAACAGCTCATGTTGTATTATTGAAATTAACCGAGAAATCTGAGCTGTGCTGGATTTTATATTTTTTTCTTGTCGTCACAGAGTCGTCTAGGGTGCAAACGTCACTGGGTGTATGTTAGATTCTCAGTAGCATAGAGACCGATTTTTCGGGCAACCTTGAAATCAGTGAGTACATATCTCAAATGATGGGTTTACCCACCAACCGGGATAGTATGGCGAATATCATTTATACCTATGGACGCGCCAATAAGATAAAACAACCAACCAACCGGACTTGGGATAGTATGGCGAATATTATTTATACCAAATGGACGCGCCAATAAGATAAAACAACCAACCAACCGGACTTGAGATAGTATGGCGAATATCATTTATACCAATGGACGCGCCAATAAGATAAAACAACCAACCAACCGGACTTGGGATATCCGACCACCAGCACATCCTCTTTCTTTACCACCAGTTTGTCCAATTTTTTTAATCGGCCGACCACCCCCGGGATGGGCTGCACCAAATGACCTTCAACCTCCTCAACCTTTAGCTTTGCCCCTCCTTTGTCGGTGATAATCATTTTCGCTGAAATAAGTTACGAAATAAAATCAATGATCCAACTATTAGTTATATAGGAGCAAGAATACAAACACAAAGTAAAAGCGGTATTTCATTCAGGTCTGAACGCATGCGTACTCCAAACTGTATCGTTATACATACAGATGCATGGGATACCAAAAATTGGATATATTTTTTTGGATAAAACAAAATCATAACCAAGTGCAAATTTATATTTTTTCATGACACCGGATAGAGAAATGCTGAGTAAAAGGGATATTCTATATGCGTGGTTTTCTGTAAAAATCGAAAATAATACCAAAGAATTAAAAACTGTGGAAGGATGGAGAAGTGGGGAAGCCATAGTGTAGCATATGGGACCGGTGCAGAATGAACCAATTTTGTCAATGGAGGCTGTAATTTAATTCCACCTGGCTTATACAGTCTATACTATGTATGGCCGACTGATCGATTGATGTTTTACGTCGCACCGGTGATTATTTCACTTAATATGGAGGCGTTGTAAGGTTTAGTGGGGAGGAAACCGGGCTCTTGGCTCTGGGGAAACCCAGGATCTTTGGTGAGTACCTGGCTACTCTTCCACATTACGTTAACTATATATGTATGGATGAACGGACGAACGGCGAACAGACATTCAGAGCAAATGTGATGGCACGTGAACATTTGCGGACCTTAATAGGATGATTGGTTGATGGTGTACGCCATGTTCAAGTTGACTTCATTTATATCGCGGTGTTTTCATGATTTCATAAAACTGGAATGTTTAACGCGACCAAAGGAAACTTTATACTTTTGTCAGCTACCTGACAACTGGACCAAAAACAAGGAATACGTCCACTTCGTAGTAAAAAATACTTATTGGATAGGTCACTCCAAATCGATTTATTCCGTATCAGAATGTTTCCACATTGTATGCTAATTATGGGAAAATGAAAACTTACGCAATGTAAACTTAATCGACGTCTTATGAGTTAAAGGCTTTTTTGGTTTATTGATTGAATGATTGATGTTTTACGCCCCACTCAAGATTATTTCATCTATATGGCGACTTTGCCAGGTTTAGTAGGGGAGGGAATACGGCTCTTTACCCGGAGGAAATTCCAGATCTACAGTGAGTATCTGACAACTCTTCCGCATACGACGATCGAGTGACAAAGCTAGCCTGTGTCGTATTGAGACTATAAACCTGAGTTACAGTATAAACAATCAACGTGTGTTCAGCATGAAATATCTCTCATGTAACTATATTCAGTTGTGGGATTATACAAAAATACCGAAGTATCAATTTCAGAGAGAAACAAATATTTAAGACTTTATTGCTAAAATAGCTATATAAGTTTCCACAGTAGTCGACATAATAAGTAGATCCAACGCAAACATACGGTTAGAGGTCGTATTCTGGCGATCCAAAAATTGTCGCAAGAATCGTATCCCTTCATATCCTGGGGCAGAACACGGCAGTGCATTTTATTCGTAACACAAGGAGACAAACTGATCGAAACTTTGACATGAATCAAGTAAGTTCGAAATTAATATAGAAACTTAACCTCGATAATTTATCTCTGCGTGCAATAGAAGGCAACTCGCTGTATAGATTATGATTATGTGTCATCTACCCAGTAAACGCTCTAACTTAACGTTACTAGGCTTAATTTGCAAGGTTATATACATGTAGGCTATGCTTAATGATAATGACTAATGCTATAGGCCCCTATCTATCTCTACATACTGGATATCGACCTTCCTGGCCAGCAAGTAAGTAAAACCATATGACTATGAGACACATGTGTGTGACTATACATACCCGGTAGGCCTTCTGAAATTCACCAGACTCATTCCTATCTTCGTGCCAACCTCATCACTTCATCGAACTGAACAAAATCTGGCACACAATGGAATACTTCTTGAATTCACCTCGGTAACAACACACTATGACATCTCTTTCTGCAGCATCCCTCATTTACGCTTTACGATCTAAATATAAACATGACCTACATGTATATAACTCTGGCACTTTGTTCGCGTGACCTACTTCTAAGGTCACTAGGTATCAGCGTTCAGCCGGACACAGCGAACAGGAGCCAACAGCAGACCTATGCCTAACATAGACACACTGAGTCCTCTCCCCTTACTCCTAAATCTAATATCAGAAGTGTATATTTGTTAACACTAAAACACGGGCACAGCTTGTCTAATATAACCATGGAGACAAGTTTCTTATTGTGTTAAAAAGGGGCATATCATTTAGACGTAATTACCCAATCACACTTTTTTCATCATGTCTGATCGTCACAACAGTAAGAGGCGTTGAAGACCATCGAAAAAACTAAGTGATTTGCGTTGGAATGAGGAAAATCCATACAGCATGTGGCCTGTACAAACCGAAAACGAAAAGTAAACAAAATTTAAATAACCGGAACGACCATGCATTCATTTTAAGTCATAGTCAGTTCAAAACCATACTTTATCGTACATTTTCGAGATTAGAAGCACTAAAAGGTTTTTGAATCATACGTCTTGAGAAAAGTAGCCAATAATTTCAACATTCTGTTTGAACGTCAAAATATCAACATTTTGACAGCTCATGCCACTTTAATATAGCCTTTTTCTTCAAGGGAACGAAGAATTCTATTGCAATTTCCAACATTTTCCGGCTTAATTTCCTTATCATTATCAAACTTTTGGTAAAAAAAGGGTTGTTAGCTGCCGTTCTACCTCCTCAATCACAATTCTGTCTAGGCATACATGTAATAACTATTTCCGAGCATTTATCAGCAGGTTTTATAAGGATATAGGCAAGACGTTCTGACTAAGTAAGGTTATGTTGGTTTCTAGGATTAGCTTTCTTAGATACAAAGTCACGACTTACGTTTATATTTGGATCATACATGTGAGAAAGGGGTGTGTAGCCGCTTTAAGACGTAAACGAATATCGGTAAATATCACCCTGGGCCCGGTTGTTCAAAAGGAAATTAGCTTAGCGGCAGGTTAAATGACGTGGCGTAACAAAGAAATTCTTTTGCGACGCGATGTCATCTAACCTGTCGTTAAGCTAATTTTATTTTGAACAACCGGCCCCAGACCTATAATTCTGGAGAAGTTCATAACATAGACTAAATTAATAATAGAAAGGTGCCTGTCAGATAATGATTTAGGGCAAAGCAGAAATAAAAGTCCTCTATTGAGTAGATGTATATCATCAGCAGTGGGTTCCTCATTACTAACATTAGAAATATTACACCTTAAGCCGAAAGTAGGGCGGCACATACCCTATCCCAAATTTAGTTTAAATCAAGTGTCTGAACCCAGTGGGTATACAAGCAATTTGCTGTATCTTCGGCCCAGTGAATTTTGTCTGTGGATACTTTAAATTTTGACTGAGATATTTTTGGTATGACCATAACTCTCTTCATCTTGGAAGCAGAAGAGTTATATAGGTTCAGGTTCCAGACTTCACTGGCTGGTAATTTAGTGGAGGACTGGATCTCTACAAAGTAGATGAGCGAGTTGGAAAAGGTCTTCTTAACCGCTGTCATCATAATGCGCATCTGATGTAAGGAAATGTTTGGTTCAGTAGTTGTCTTGTTATTGATACCAAATCTAGACAGGTTAGAATCCCCAAGTTATAGTACTTTCTTATTTACATTAGATATGTGCCATTTAGAGGAGGTGTGCCGAAATTTCCAAAAATTAGAATTAGCTAAGTTATTCCGAGGGTTGCGCTGACCTCTTTTAGGGGATATCACTGCATCTGAATATCTCATAGGGGAATATGTTGACAAAACTGGGGAGGGGGAGGAGGAGAGGGAGCAGGGGTACTAGGTCTAGGAGAGGGGAACCTAGTAGAAACTGGGGAAGGTGATGGAAGAAAGAGGACAGAGGTATTAGGTCTAGTGGAGCGGCTCTGAGGGGGAGAAAAGAAAGGTATTAGGTCTAGAGGAGGGAGGCCCAGTAGGAAACAGCGAAGGGGAAACCGAAGATCGAGTTACAAGCCTTGGAATCCGTGACTGTAGGGGTGGGGACGAGTTCACAGATGTCGACGGACTGACAAACTGGTGGGTATGGGGAGAGGCTGGTGAACGAACCTGAGTAATGACAACTGAAGAAACAGAATTATGATGTTAAGAAAAGAACAACATTTCCGAATGGTCGAAAGTTGTAATTTACCTTTATAATACCAGAAGTGAATAAATGGACTTCTGCTAATACATGTTATATCTAAGACTAATATATATTAGTCCCAGATTATATGGACTATATTTATTAGATGGTCACATTTCAAAGTTGGGATTACGAACTAAATTCCTTGATTTCGGTCAATATCTTTAAGCATTTTTAGATGGACTTCTCATATGCTTCTCATTTTTGCCCGGGATATAAATGTGACTCATTGAAGTAATAGTTTGTCTAACAAAATATACGAAAGGTGAAGACTGATTGGTGGTGGATCGAGCTGTCGGACATGGGGGTCATTTGGTCCTTGACAGCAAGGTGATTTGTGTCGTCTGCACCCCTGTCCCCTTAGGATGTGAAAATCTTAAGATTTCTCCGTTATAGGTCTGTCAAGATTTGAACTGCAGACTTAACTAGGTTGGTTTCGAGTTTCCATCAGGGCTTTTAGCTGGGCGAATGTTTCTAATCGAGTGGCAGAGCCAAACGTTAACATGACAGCTTGCCATTAACTTGCCAATTACTTGTCTTTCAAATGACGTAATTTAGCAACGTCACAATTATGGCCCTAAATGGACAAAGCATGGGTCTGTTTTTAACTGAAAATGTTCAGCATTTTACATCATATTTTAGAACAAAAACCAGATATTTCTTCTCATTTAGTTTTTCGATGGCCTTCAAAGCCTCTTACTGTCGTGACGATCAGAAACTATGAAAAATGTCTGCATTTTGGCAGCTCATGCCACTTTAAGGTACACTCGCTGCTAAAAAAAACTGTTTGCAAACAGAAAACTGTTTGCATAAAAAAATAAAGATCTTTTCCTGTATTTTCTCGCAATGTAAACAAAGGACGGGCTGGCAATAATTGGTTTGAATGCATGGCTTGAATCGTAAATTTTAAACCAGCTGGCAGTTGATCCAATTTTCGGAACTAACACGAGAAACACAGTCGGCCGTGTTGATTTAAGGGACACAGGAAGGATTACGGTGAATTTGAGACAGTAGGCCTTAGCTTAAAATACAAAAATCGGAAATCTATGTATTTGAACGTAAATCGCAAGGGATTTCTGATCGACGTTGAAGTTCGAACTCCATTTCTGGGTATGCCTTTACACCCCAATTTACATATTTTAGAAATAACTGAACAATTTTTATGTGTCCCATGTTTGATTTGAGAGATATTACAAGCAATCAGCTCGCATAAATTAACTTTGTTCACAAATCTTTCAATGGCATTTAGAAGGTTACAATAAGTTGAAGAATTACTTATGGATAACAACTTCTTGGTTTATTGGGTGACGACGTTTCGATGTAGTTCGATGTAGTTCTTACATCGTTATCAAAGTGATTGGCGTTGATAACGATGAAAGAACTACATCGAAACGTCGTCTTTCAATAAACCAAGAAGTTGTTATTAGATGCAAATTCACATAATAACCTCACAATAAACATTTATGCAAAAAAATAACATATACACATGTTATTTGTTGAGGATATCAATATTTAAATTGAACTGTTTCAGCTTCAAATCGACAGAACTGATCGAATCAAACCATGGCGGAAAGAAGTATCTTCGATAGGAAAGGTCAAAGTCTGAAGGTCATTGAGTACGAAGGTCAATTGTTGCAGAGATTTCCGGCTTTTGGTTCCCGTCTTGATGTTCTGCCCTCACTGACTGTTCGAGACGGAGATGTTGCTGTTGTTGGGTATCCAAAGTCAGGTATTGTTTGTTAATTTCGTGAAATAAGTAATTTATCTATTAATTGAGTGAAAGCGTACTGCCTATACCCCTTTAATGAATTACCTTAGCGTAAGGGTCTTACACATTGGGTAAAGTTTGGTTTAATAACAGCAACGTTTGAATTTGCTTTAATCTCAATGTAGGCTTAGTGTCAAAGGTACTAAATTTCACTAAAAATTGATGAATATCGAGCTTTGTCACAAACTGTTTCAATCCAAGGGACCAGTTAGGTGCCAATGAGAGGGATCTATGCGATTACATGTATCTCCTTGTGTGGCTACTTCCAGCTCACATACTTATAATTTATGTGAAATGAGCTGACAAATACTAATATAGGTGAAACAGAATTAAATAATTGTTAGTATTTTTTTTTCAAGAAATACAAAATAAGTGCCCAATGCTGCAGATGTACGTCAAGGTAGTTATTATGGACAATAAAACCCCAACACAATAAATCCATGCATGTACATCCTGGTTATTTGAGCTCCTTTCTTTATTAACGGGGGCCTCCGTGGGTAGAGCTTTGGACGCTCAATCCGAACAGCTTTCAACCAATAGGTCGCGGGTTCGAATCCCCCTCAGTCCAAAACATTGAAAATTTTCTGACTGGGTTTTCACTCAAACGACCTATGTGGGATGGTTGTCAGTTACCGGCGGAAGGTCGTGGGTTTCCTCCGGTCATAGAGCCCGGTTTCCTCCCGTTATAAAACTGGCAACGCCGCCATATAACGGAAATAATCTTGAGCGCGGCGTAAAACACCAAACAATCAATCAATCAATCCTTGATTAACGCACATCTACGCTTCGATTTTTGAAACGGAACTATCCGACGGTGTATTCCGCTGTTTCTGTATATAGTCCCTCCCTCGGCCAGTCTGTCTGTCGGTTTTTAATTTTGCAAAATCTTAACGAAATTCTTGATGATATATGAACCTTAATCTAAATATTGACTTTTCGTCACCGGATTGCATTGCTGATTGTTTTACTAATATTTGTATCTTCATATTAAAGGAAACCACTGGGCCTGGGAGATTTTCCATCGCATAGTTACTGGTAAAACAGGCCAGTTTAGCGACAAGCTTGGTGATTGCATGATAGATTTCCAGCAAGACGAACATATGCGTGAATACCCTTCACCGAGAGTCTTCGTATCTCATCTTCCCCCTGAATTATTATCCAGGGCAGATTCTCTTTTTGACGGAACACACAAAATCGTATACATAATACGCAACCCCAAAGATTTGGCTGTGTCTTTCTACCTCCAAACCTATAAGATGAGAATTCTTTATGAGTACGATGGTGATTGGGAGGATTATTTTGAACTATTCCTTAACGGGCAAGGTACGAGTGTTTTTATTTCCGTTGTAATCATGTCACAGCATTGGAATATTGGGTCTTGTGTCGAGGTGATATGGTCGATATTTAGAGTTTTGTTCCATACGAAAACAAACTTGTACATAGACATCTGTGCACAAAATATTGAAATTCAGACTTATCTCTTTAGAAGTTGAGGAAACCGCTTATTTGAACACGACAACAAGTACGCTCCTATATGCCGCCTTCGGTAACATTGAGGGCGCCCTTATAAAACACAATGAATGATAATCGGAATGTACCTTTATGCCATAGAACTTACGGCATCTTGTAGGCAAGTGCCGGGGTTTCTCTCCTATTAGACCTTGCAAGGCCGCCTAATTATGTCATAAAAAATTGAAGGCACCTTAAAAAAAGCAATCAATGGTAATCGGATATAGTGCATCAAGTTACGTTAACACAGAATATCGTCATTTTTATGGCATCTAGCCCAATGTCCATTGTCAATATTCATACAGAAGCGTACATTTTTTAAAAAATTCCAGTTGACAGTGGTAGCTGGTTTGACCACGTGCTGAAATGGGAGAAGTTTAGCAAGGACCATCCAACAATACCTATCCATTTTGTCTTTTACGAAAACCTCTCTAAGGTAAGATATATAAAGGCCAAGCAATGGAATGATTAGTATCAATTTGCAAAAGGTCCGCCGAGCCTTCTTCTTGGATGAATGATAGGGTTGCATTGTCTAAAGCTGTAGGAACAAAAAACTAACAAATTTGGTATAAATTAAATTAAATTTATTTTAGAAACCGCAAACTCCTAAATAGAAAATTGACATCAACAAAAATGACCGATCAAGGTATCTGTTTTGATATATGGACGCCAGAAAGTATGGGATTTAATCCTATGCAGATTGAATCCCACTATAAAATTTAGAAATTTCTAAGTGGATTTTTCACTTAATAGCCGTAAGTGGTAGAGTTGCGAGGTACTTGTCGAATGCCGGGGGTTTCTCCAGGACAAAAAGTCCGATTTCCTCCCCCACTAAACCTGCCAACGCCACCAAGAACGTCGAGTCATCTTGAGAGTGGCGTAATTTGAGGGAAATTATGAAAAACCCTAACAAATCTGGTATAAATTCAACTATTATTTTAGAACATATAAAAAGCAAAAGAAACAAGTGGCCGTAAATCGACACTTTAAATTCAGAAATCTGTGTACTGATTCTGGGTGTCCCCTGGTCTGAGAATCCAGCTTGTTACTTTTTAATAAATGCCTACAACCAAATTTACCTATTTCTTTTTTATATGAAGCGCAAGTCTTGTAGAAATTTCACCAAATTTCTGTCATCGGCGTTGCATTTTGCATGAGGCTGAACGTCTTTCGTTCCAACATGACGTTTACATCTGACGTTTTGGAGCAAAATACGTCAAATAGAATTGCAACTTTACCAAAAACGTTCTTGATAACGTCATCTGTCATCGGATATCAGGAAATCAGGAAATTAATAATTAATAATAAATTAATAATAAGTTTTCTACAAATTGATTCAGGATCTGATGGGCGAAATCAAGAGACTCGTTCGTTTTCTTGGGGCAAACACAGACGAGAGATTTTTATCGGAGCTTTACCACGCGAGTCTTTTCGAAAACATGAAAAGAAACCATGATAGCGATCTGTCAGAGCAATTCAAATCGATGTATAGAGATGGTATTGTCGACATCTTCCGTAAAGGTTTGTCATTATATGGGTCTACTTCTTACGTTATGTGCCTATACCTAGCCTCAAATAACACCCAATCAAAAAACCAAAGCGAAACAATCTGACTAGATTTGTTGGGTAACAATGGATGTTCCGGAGTTCCTCCGAGCATAGAGTCCGAGTCTTTTTCCTTAGTAGAGCATTTTTATAGTCCGCAATAGGTTTAGTGGGTTGGAGTTATTCTGCGTTCAAAACGATTTTTCTCAGACGTTAACACCGCCATCTACCGGCTAGTTTCAAATCATACCCCCCGCTACAACGGCAATGGCGATATGGGGAACTCGGTTTTAACGGCTAACGTTGTGTAACGTATTTTTGAGGATTTAGGACCTTTAAAGAAATTGTTATAGAATTTTCCTGATACAATTTTAGGTACGTAGTGTTGATAAATATTTAGCTTTGAATATTTTAAAATTTCGAGTGCAACTCTTACATTTCTCAAATGCATCTTATGATGACGTGGTATTAGGATATAGAAGAATGCGTGGTCGCATGCAGAGTAACTCCAATCCACTCAACATTATAACATTTATGTAGTATGTACTTTGAGTCGTTGGAGGCTTTTGTATTTATGCCCCGTCTTCCAACGTTGTCATTAATCGACCGAAAACTATTGTTTGGAGATGGATTTGCTGACGAATATTTCCTCAAGGTTTTTTAGACCATAATCTAGTCTCCATGCATTCCAGCAAAACAGATACAACTATTTGGTGTAGCGTAACATAAAGGTGTTGAAAACTGTTGCAGCCACTGTACTCTTTCATCGAGTTCGATTATGCATTCGGCGTAGGCCAAATATAGGAAACAATGAACCGAACGACTTTTTTGAGCGAAGAATTTGTGTATCACGTGACCAATTTATCCGCGACACGTAATCCCCGAGAAGCAAGGATGTACTGGGACTTCAAGACGGCGCCCATGCTATTCAAATGCAGTTAAACAACCAGCCATGGCAACCGTGATGTAAGCTTAATTCCATTAGTGGGTGGGCGTTCGATTTTTTACACTGAAGCACATATTGTGCTTACATAACACATTAGTCTCGGTGTACGCTGAATACATAATCGAACTCGCCATTGACTCATTTGCCGCTGAAACTTTCCCCATGTCTATTTTTCAGGAGTGATCGGGGATTGGAGGAATTATTTCACAACCGACCAATCAAAACGGTTGAATTCAGCATTTGCTTCGAAGATGAAATCGTCAAAACTCAACTTTCCATTTATGGATCAACTTAAGGATGAATAAATAAAAAAGATATTCAAATAACTGGTTGGAATTAACAATTTTGTTTTAAGTTTGAAAGGGCGCCGTGAATATTAGGCAAATTAAAGATAACAAGAAGTCGGGATGTTGGGATGGTCACTGGTAAACTTCTTTCCCCTGACGAGTTTAATACGATCTTTAGCAGCTGGAATGTTTACTTTTAGTTTCAGCCAGGATGAAATTTTAACAGAGGCTCCAGAGCGAGGCGTTGCACGCTTACAGCCAGGTCAATCGTTTCGTTGTCTCCTGACGTATATGTGTTTTTTTTGTTCTGATTACACAATGTAGAAATAAACCAAAGAATGTCTGCTCTTAACAGTTTATCAGATAGATGGATTTTAGTAACGCTTTAACAACTCGCTACCGTAGGGTTCGCGCATGTATGACCTCTGTTTAAATTAACCCGAATCCGCCTGCCAGGCAGTAAACAATGTGCCACAGAATTCGCCAGGTTACCAGGTACTCGCCAAAGGTTGGTTGTTTCCTCGGGCAATGAGCCCGGTTTCCTCTCCACTAAACTACTGTCTCTGCGTTTCTGTGACCTTAGGAGACCCCTGGACCCTTGCATATTGGTTTGGAACCGCCAGTCCCCGCTTTCTCCCCTTCACGGGGGTGTTATGTAAAACAAGTTCTGCTAATATGTGCCCCTTTTCATGTAACATTACAGGGCAGCTGTGAACTGACTGACTAAATACAAATATTGCGCCCTTTTAAATAGACCCTTAGACATCCCAGAAGACTCCTATCAGCACGCATTAACATAAATTTGCAAAGCTATAGGAACGTAAGCTTGTAGAATAAGGCTTGACGAAACTGATAGACAACACGGCTGAAATCTAGGTCAATTTAACTAAATTGTAAACAGTCGTGGGGTGAGCCGACGAACTGATGAAAACATTTCACGGCTTCCAGAAAGATTTACACCTTAAGACTACGAACACAAGCAAATAAGAAAATTTGCAAAAAAAATCTTTCGTTGAACCAAATCCTTCGGTGGGGGTCTTAAACAGTCCTTGGGAGTATTTTAAGCACAATTTTTCCATAGGTTGAAGGTAGAAATTTCTCACAATCATTCCAAACAGCTGATAGGGGTCCCTTTACACACAGCCAGCCGGATGTAAACAGACCAAAGCACGCATAACTACCCGATCTCCATCCACCTGAACTGGTCCCATTTCAATTCTAAAATAATTTCGAGACAGTAACTCAACCCCTGTCCTTTCATAAAAACTACAAAAATGCCCAGAAAAAATTCCTTCAATCTAGTTCAAAATCTAACACATTGAGCTTAAAACTGTTTGGAATGATCTCTCAAGAGGAAAACTAAATGCAATGAAAACTAAGCCCTCTGTAGCCCTCCCATTTACCCCCCCCCCCCCCCCCCCATCCCCCATTAGAAAATAGCAAGGACAATGACTGGTGGGCTAAAAAGCTTAAAATTGTCATATCTCAGCTCTGGGAAAACATATTTGAATTCTGTAAACTAGTGTGAAGTCTACTAAGGGTGTTCTACAATTAAATACTAAGTTTAGGAGGGCACATATCTTTCTGTGGCTTCCTCAACTAAAATATACTGTGCTTTTACTGTGGCCAAATTTAAACAGCTTGAAAAAAGCAAGTGTCACTCATGTATCCCAGGTTTATTTTAGGTTCAAAATTGTACTGGAAAGCTTAAAACCAGAGGAGAAAGTCCCCTGCCACACGGCTTATTGTTGGGGTCCTCCAACACAAAACTCTGTTCAAAACTGCCCACAAATATCCTTGTATATGAACTTAATTATTAGCCTAGCCCAGAGAACAAAACTGCACATAAAAAAGCCCAACAAGGGTCTAAAAGGATATTTCTGGGAAAATATGCTTAGATTTAATAAAAAAATATTCAAAAATAGTGGGTGGGGGGGGGGGTAATTTTAAGGTCGGCTTATTCTTAAAAACAATGGATTCCTGCATATTGCAAGTGAAAATTGTGTAAGACATGCAGGTACTGAATAAACTCAGGAAAGCCCAGGTCATGATATTCTGAGCGGTTTTATGCCAACTTTGAGTCTCATTAGGCATGTTATTTGGGGCGAATTTCTAATGTAATGAAGCTGTGAATCCATGCCAATAGTAAAATGACCTCTGGAAAAAGTAGAAAGACTCTTATTCCCATTCCTTTGCTGTGTGAATCAGGAAAAACTACTCACAGGTGGATAAACAATTCCATTCATCTTATACAGGACCTGAAAGAGTACAAAAAATATTCAGTTTGACATAAAACAACACCGAAAAAGATTTTTTCCACCAAAAAGGCATTTGGTAAGACTAAAAAGGGGGGTTACTATCTTTCTCATATGTTGACAATGAAATCAATGTAAGAATTATAGCTTTTTGTCAGAAGCCCAAATAAAAAGTAAATATCTACAAAAAGCATGCAATCCCCAAATTCTTTACAAACATTGGGGGTAGAGGTAGTATTCTGTGTCTTTTGGCAAGAGTAATGAGAAAAGCAACCAGATTGTATGGCCTATCATTGTAGAAAAGGGTAAACTACTATATTGAAAAGTATCATTTACTTACAAGAGAAATGTAACTCATAATCATGTACATTACTTTGCCCCCCCCCCCCCCCAAAATATCAAGAATTCTTTTTTTGCAAATATTTTACCTAGAAAGGACATAAAAGATACATTTTCAGCACATCAAAACAATACTCTAGGTCTTATAATGTGTTTCTAAAAAGTTTAAAGTAACAAACACAGTTGTTGTTGTAAACTGATCTTTTTCACAAAATATGTCTTCAACCCATACAGGCAGCAGGTCACAGTTTCATTATCCTTCATTTCCCATTTGCGGTCATGTTAATGTCTGCTCTCATAGCACGTTCCCTAACTTTCGTTGAACCAAATCCTTCTGTGGGGGTCTTAAACAGTCCTTTGGGAGTATTTTATTATTACTTTATTGATATTTATACAGGACCGAGCCGCACGGCGAAATTAAACAAACATTTTAAATCAGTACACACAAACTGTACATCTACCTTAGGGCACATGAATACATTATATCTATATATTAGTTTACATTAGCTTATCAGCGATTTTCGTAATAATAGTGCTTTGCGTATAAAATTTGTCAGTTTGCAGAGTTGTTTCACACATTTGGGGTTTAATAATACATTCAGTTTTCTGTTTGTCGGAAAGGAACAAAAATATTTAGAAAAGTATCTCTTTCTTAAATCTTTTAAGCACCATTTTTCCATAGGTTGAAGGTAGAAATTTCTCACAATCATTCCAAACAGCTGATAGGGGTCCCCGTTACACACAGCCAGCCGGATGTAAACAGACCAAAGCACGCCTAACTACCAGATCTCCATCCACCTGAACTAGTCCCATTTCACTTCTAAAATCATTTCCAGACAGTAACTCAACCCCTGTCCTTTCATAAAAACTACAAAAATGCCCAGAAAAAAAATGCAGGAACTTCTTTCGTCCCTAGGAAAATCCGGAAGTGAGAAACTGTGACCTGTATCCATATAGGTGAAATAAGTGCTGAATGCTGAACAAAACAAGAATCAGCCAATCATCATCCAGAGTGGTAATCATGTGATAAGAACATGGCCTACATATGTTCCAGTCGGCCATGTAATGCTCGCAACAGTCGTTATATAAACCAGACTCTCTGTTGTAATAAAAGTAAAACTCTTTTTATCTAACGACGCTTGCAATCGGGAAATTATTACTCACAACAGCTGCGTTGCAAGCTGAAAATAACATGTAACCAGAGGACGGAAATGTCATGCTATTTCCGAATGAACTATTTGTGGAGTAGAATATATTTAAATCAAAGTTCTCTTTTCAACATTCGAGGTCAACTTGTAAAGAAGACACCTTTTTAGACTGACTGGCTGATTTTGGTTCAACTCTTCTAGAGTTGTTTGCCTGACTATGTTTTAATTGGGCTCACATAATAACCTACGTAATTTAGTCTGACCTAGTTCGTGTGTGTACATTTGTTAGATATTTACCCTATAGATAACCAGTTGTTGAAGGCATGTGGCTGTCTTCAGACTGAGGCTAAACGGTGAGCTGTCAGTCTCTGGCGGATGATCAATCCAACGGTAAGTGGAAGACGCTAAGTCAACCGACCTGCCGAAATATTGATATGATAATTCAGAATAAAAAAGTGCTATTCATAAGCGTTTTAGTGACGCCATTTTACATTTTTAAACACACTTTCTGTTCGTACAGACCACAAGGTTAATTGATATTTCTTATATCAACATTAATCTGTTAATTTATCGTCTAGACAATCAGAATTTATTAATGGAGAAATACATGTGGCAGCTCATGCTACTTTAAGACAATCAGGGGTGCAACAGTTAGTAGTTTTAACTTGTCCCAGTATCGCTAAGGTTATCAATGCCTTGGGCGCTCCCGGGCGCATAAATCTTAATCGCCAAGAGCGTCCATGCTTGTAGACATTAATCACACATTGGTAACAGAGATCTTGAAGAAATACTTCGCACGTCTTGCACCCACGTCAAATTTAATATAAAACGGTATTTGATTGATTGGTGTTTTAATTTAAATCATTAACTTGATAACGAGCTAAGTATGAGATTGAAACATTGCTTTGTTTACTTATTATAGCAGAAGTAGTATTCCACAAAATACTTTGTTCCTAGTATTCCTTCAACTTCTATATGCCACTTAAATAACTTAAGACTAAATATGCAAGGTTCAATACCAAAATCAAATTTGATTATTTTATAAAAGGGTTATATCACAATAAACCATTTGAATGAACTGGTCCGTTAGTTTGACTAATAAAAGTAATGAACTGCCCACATTCTGCGTATCCCATAACTCATTTAAACCAGCATTGTATAACATAGATTTTACACGATCCATCCAGCGAGTCTTACATTATTTTGGTACAATCCAATTCTATATGGGGCCTCGGTGCTCCAGTGGGTTGAATTGGTCGTCGCACACAGACCTTCCATCGAAACGGCGCGGGTTCGAATCACACTCAGACCAATAAAAATCTAAAACATTCTGAGTGGATTTTTCACTCGATCGCCATACATGGAAGAGTTTCCAGGTACTCTCCGAAGGCTGGGGGTTTCCTCCGGGCAATGAGCCCGGTTTCCTTCCCCACCAAACCTGGCAACGTCGTCATATAAGTGAAATAACCTTGAGTGCTGCGTAAAACATCAGTCAATCAAATCAATCAACCAAATCTATATATTACAGATAATAACGTGGATGTGTCTACTTAAACACACGCACCCCCAAACAAAAACAATTGCCCAGATACCGTGAGCATCTTGCAGATCCCAAAATGTTCACCAATATCTTTTCACGTTGATTTTTGGCGTACTATCTTATGTGCCTTGCACTATATCCTTCTTCGTATAAGAGCTAGTAGTATGTATGTCCTTTTACCAGCTTCAGTAGCCACTCAACTCTCTTCTCACTATGTTATGTACATTTCCTGTCATTTTTTCCAGCTCTAACAACACTAACACAGAAAACATCCCATCGCTCTCATTCTAATATGATGCACCGAAGTTTTTCAGGCTATAAAAAAGAACAACGCCAAAGTAGGTTAAAGTTTCCATAATTCTTTGGTTTAATAAACAATCTTTTTTTGGGTTATATTAACTTTCGATTTACATTTGCGACATAATGTCATTGAAATTTTCAGATAGAATGATTATCACCGACAAGGGAGGAGCAACGCTACATGTGGCGGAGTCTGATGGTCATTTACTAATGCCCATTCCGGGAATTGTTGACCGTCTTAAACATTTGGAGAATATTCAAGTTAAGCAGGATGATATTTTGCTAGCAGGATTTCCTAAATCTGGTAGGCCCATTAAGCAATGTTAAGGCGTTTTATAGTTTTTCAAAGAAATCATAATTACTATTTTTTGCTTAAGTGAAATCAGCTGCCGAAAACGCACTTTTTCATAAATTCTGATTGTCAACAAAAAAATAAAAAATAAATTATTGGCGGAACGAACATTCAGTTATTTTAGACTTAAGATAGATAGTATGAACAAACTTTTGATCTTCACTTCTTGTGAAAAATAACCGATATTTTCTAAAAAAAATTGGCAAAAGTATAACCATTTTGACAGCTCATGTACACACTTTATCCCTCAAAACTGTAAGTTGTTACATTGGATCTTTAAAATAGTCAACGGGGTCCTGGGTGGTTCAATCGGCGGGGTGATCTAGTTCCTTAATGCGACACAGGTCGTCCATAGTTGGGTTGGCAACCAAGGCTATAGCGATTCTGTTCCATGCTGCCACATTCAGTCTGAACTACATGTATAATGACGTCACATGAACATATCGAGTTGAGTTGTCGGGAACTTACAGAGGATAGGTCAACCACTTTCTTAGATCCGTTGCATTTCTTAGAAACGTGCTCTCCATTTCATAAATATCCTATATTTAAGAGATATGCCGAGAACTCTTTCGTCTAGTAGCTGGGGTTATACAGCTTGCTGGAACACAACTCTTTGATCAAGAAACTGTATGATCGTTTCTGTTCTCAGCGGAGTACGAAATTCTGAGCAAGCTATTGGCCTTGTTCCAAGCAATATATACGTAATACAGCGTGCTTGAACACTTATCTTTGGTCAAGAGATGTTTCCGTACTCAACTCCGAAGATCAGCCCGGTGCTCAGCTGAGTACGAAATTCTGAGCAAGCTGTTGTCTTTGCTCCAAAATAGACCTCTAAACATGCTTTGCAATTGGTTTTTTAGTGAAAAATAGTGGTGTATTTTAGCTCATTTTTTTTAGAAACGATAAACCCTTAATATTTTACTTATTTCAGAATGGCGGAACTGTCGATAACAACATCAAGAAAAAAAAACACAAACGTTCAATTTACCACCCTTCCTGGCTCCAATAATTTGTGCTTAACTTGACTGAGATTGCCTTTGTTTGTATACTCAGTTGAACACGTTCTTAGGTTGTTTGATAATCTTACACTCTGATCAAAACTTCTGTGGTCTTCTCAAAGAGGTTGAGAATTTACTCTGGATTTCGTATGGCGCATTAGGGAATAAAAAATAATTGCATAAAACTAAACGTCTATATGTCTAATTCGTTTCAGCCAAGTTTTTTTTTCAGCATAACATATGTTACAGCTTTAGTCGTGTATAATACAATACAACATAGCATATGTTACAGCTTTACTCGTGTATAATACAATACAACATAGCATATGTTACAGCTTTAGTCGTGTATAATACAATGCAACATAGCATATGTTACAGCTTTAGTCGTGTATAATACAATACATCATAGCATATGTTACAGCTTTAGTCGTGTATAATACAATACAACATAGCATATGTTAGAGCTTTAGTCGTGTATAATACAATACAACATAGCATATGTTACAGCTTTAGTCGTGTATAATACAATACAACATAGCATATGTTACAGCTTTAGTCGTGTATAATACAATATACATTGAATCAAATAAAAAAAACTCTATTATATCGTCCATTGTTAATTGATGTACTTCAATAGGTTGCATACCTTTTTAATCGAAAAAATATTTTTCTTTCAAAGATAAAAATTTAGTTTAGATACCTACCCAGAGCCATGTTGTATCATGTCAATCAAAAAAACACTTTTTATTATTATTATTATGTTTATTCCGTAAGCATACAGCTCATAGGTGAATAGTCATTCAATACAAAAACAGCATAGCATAGGATTGGAGTTCTATTGATATAGCGTGTACTTTAACTCTAACATAATTAGGCATTACGTATTCTGGTGGCCAAACTCAAATATTTACCCAACAATAACAATTCTTTATCATTATTTGTAGATAGAAGTTGTACAAGCTTATTTACAGATGGGGTTTTTTTTCTATAAAACAGTTTAACATATTTTAATCTTTTAGTTTTTATAAGTCGGGCAAACGAGGATAAAGTGAAATTCGTCTTCTATCTGACCAGTTAGAAAAAACGAGATCTCTCGCATATCCTACGGGAGCGGTTAACACCATGATGTCTTCCTGTTTGAATGGTAAGGGTATGTGCCGAAATTCTTTACCTAGTTAAAAAGGAATGGTATTTACATAATATGTTTTTCCGTAAATATAATTGCAGACTATCAGTTAAATGTTGGTACAGAAAACATGTAGATGAACATCCTCGGATACCCAGGGTTAAATTCTCGACAAGCTCACCTCTTACCCCTGGGTCAATTGCCTCGTTAAGCGTCGTTTTCTGGGAACGCCCATTTTCTGTCGGACCAATCAAACGATTTCTTATAAACGTTTAAACTCTTCAGTTTTGGAGACACGTTTATCGAATTGAAGTAAAAACAAAGATGGCGGCCCCCAATAGGACATGTGAGTTGTGATACAACCGAAAAGTCGTCCATCTTTGTTTTGAACACTGCTAAGATGCTGACGCAACGCGGATTCTGATTGGTGAAATTTTCCGCCACAGTTTTGTGGCGGAACCAATCAAAATCTACATGCATATTAAATTAGAAACGACGGGCAGGGTCCGACTTGTCCCACGGGTAATGTGAGCGTAAGCGGAATTTTTAACCGTGGGTTTCGACGATGGTAGATGAAGAACTCATCTTTTCCCTAGTACATTGAATAAAATTGTCTACAATTCTTACTTTGTAGTTTTTGGAGAAATAAGTTAGTATTTTCTACACGTTGTTGAAACCAATGATATCCCATTCCGTTGGAGAGTAATTCCTGTCGGACAAAACCCAACCAGCTTGTGTTATTGTTAGATTCCATACAACTTTCAAACATATCATCATATATAGCTCTAAGGACACAATTGACAATAGTTAATAGCTTAACCCAATACTTTAAACATTCTACATTTCCTTGCAATAACCATTGGGTGTCTATCTAACTCAAAATAAATCATAGCATTTGTTGAATTTCTAGGGACATGCAATATTCTTTTACAAAACATCATCTGAACTATCTCAATATCATTCCCTGGTATGTTTCCCCATATTTCACTTCCATAGTTCAATATAGTAGACACATATGTATCAAACAAAGATAACTTTGTGACAAAATTGAAATGATAACTGATAACTATTTTGTTAAATAACCCATACATAGCTTTTTTACCTTGGATTGCAAGCCTCTGTTGGCACAGTTTGAAATTTCCATTATAGTTGAAGCAAATACCCAAATAGACAAAAGAGTTAACGACCTCGACTCTCTCTTGCATTAGAAAATATTCATCATTCGGGGGTCGCCAACCCCTACGAAATACAACAATTTTAGTTTTTTACAGATAGTCCCCATTTATCACAGTATTCGCCCATATCTACCCAGAGCCATGTTGTATCATGTGACATTGGCCTTTGCTTAAAACCATAAAGCAAATTGATAATGATGTTATTCAACAATATGCATATCTCCTCCTCACCCGTGTCTTGACCGGGAACAAACGTGAATGTTGTTTAGTTTCGACTTGTGGTTTTGATATATACATTTAGTCCAAATTCAAACCTTAACCAGCTTTGTGTCCTCTTCATAAATCCTTTAAAGTGGCATGAGCTGCCAAAATGTTGATATTTGGACGTTAAAACAGAATGTTGAAATTATTTGCTATTTTTCTCAACACGTATAATTCAGAAGCTTGTTAGTGCTTCTAGTCTCGATAATGAACGATAAAGTATTGTTTTGAACCGACTTTGGCTTAGAATGAATAAATGGTCGTCCCGGTTATTCAAATTTTGTTTACTTTTCGGACAGTCTTTCGTTTCTTATAGGCCGTAGACTTTATGGATTTCCCTCATTCCAACGCCAATCATTTAGTTTTTCGATGGCCTTCAAAGCCTGTCGTGCCGATCAGAAATTCTGATAAAAAGTGTGGATTTTGCAGCTCATGCCACTTTAAGTAGATTTTTTTTATTTTCACAGGGAATCACTGGGTTTGGGAACTTTGCAGTCGTATTTTGCATAACAACATCGGACCTTTTAAAGAATATATGGGACTTAGTAGTTTAGATGCCAATGACTGTGAAGGACTCTCAAAGATAGATGAACAAAGAGTTTTACATTCTCATCTTCCGCTCCGAATCCTAACAAGGGCCAAGGAATTGTTTAACGGCAAACACAGAATCGTCTATGTCTACAGAAACCCAAAAGACGTGGCCGTCTCGTATTATACCCAGGTTTTAAGTTTTGAGAATTGGTACAAATACCAAGGTGAATGGAAGGACTATCTGGATCTCTTCCTGGAAGGACGAGGTAATACTATTGCAAGACAGAAATGAGACTATTCTGAAATGTAAATATTTCATGAGAGATGCAGGCATGGGCAATGGAAACTCCAAAACGTACATCAACGGTTATCTTGAAAACTGTCTCGATAGAGAGGCATTACGGGCAATTGCTCAGATAAAGTAAATTAGTCAACATTTTATGGCCACGGCATCCTCGGACCCTAGGGTTTGAATCGCAATAAGCTCACATTTATGAGAGGTCCTTTAAACTTTTTACTTCACCAAGTGTAAAATTATTTTTATGAAACTGACCATGTAGTTGCGTTCTGTTACAGTGGACAGTGGAAGTTGGTTTGATCATGTTTTGTCCTGGAAAGCTTATAGTGAGGAACATCCTGAAATTCCCATCCTCTTTCTCAGCTATGAAGATCTCTCACGGGTAAAACATACGAGAATCTTCCACCTTTGGGATCTTGATTTGCCGAAAACACAAGAAGAATGAAATCACAAAAACAAGATTCCCGATACTGTCATTCTGAACTGTATCTCAGATTAATGTGTGAATAGTATTTTAGAATAATATATATGTTTTAAAGTAAAAAAAACGCCCCAAAATACTTTTTACGATTTGTGCAATTAAGTAAAGAAAAATCTTAAGATTGTAAAGATCATCGCGGACTTTCTGTGGAGAATTTGATGAGCTAGTCTTTCAGTCGGTTTAAGAGCTAAATTAGTTTGAATGCTAAATTGAAGTAAGACTGTGTCAAAGCTATTTTTCACATATTTTGAATATGCAATAAGATAGAACCATTCGCATCTTGGACACCAATAGGAGAGCAGCAGTATTCCAGCTATGCACATATTTATGTTGCCTCATTTTGTTCCAAATCATTTGTAACGCACCTAAAAACGCTACAATTGTTCTGTTTTCGAGCTTTTAGAAAAGAGACAGTTCTGTTAATTCAAAATGACGTTCCTTTTCAGAATCTGATAACGGAACTAAGAAAACTGATTTTATTTCTCGGTGTGAACCGGGATGAGAAATTCCTCGAGAAGCTGTTTCAAAAGTCGCAATTTCAAGTGATGAAAGAAAACCACGACAAGTACGCCCCAGATGAAATGAGAGAGTTGTACCGAGATGGAGAAATGACTATGTTCAGAAAGGGTGTGTATTGATTGATGGATTGATTGGTTGATTAATTGATTGGTTCGTTGATGTTTTACTCTGTACATAGTTTCCCGTATATGGACGCGTCGCCAGGACCCGAGATTATAAAACTTGCTTGAGCACAACTCTGTGCCGATGTTTATAGTTATCCCAAATCATGCCACCTTTTTTGGAACAATATCGAACGGCGGCCATCTTAATGTTTTACGTTTTATTTATTTAAACGCTACTGGCCAAGTCTTTGGAAGATCTTCGAACCCTCTTGTTCTCTTTGCTATCAGATCCGTGAACTAAAATTAATTTGAGCATCTCATGTCACTTCAAATTTTAAAAAAAAACAAGAAATGCAAACCCCAAATTACATTTCTCACAAATCATAATAGGCAAACTCAAAATTTATTTTATTAAGAAAAATAAGGTTTAACTTAACAAAAGTAAAAAATAAGTACATGTGTGTTTCAGGTGTCATCGGTGATTGGCGGAGACTTTTCACTGTTGACCAATCAGAGCAGTTCGACAAGGTTTTCGGTGAAAAGACGAAGAATTCCAAGATCGATGTTTATTTCGGAGATGAAAAGAATTTCAATAAATAGTCTATTTTGTCTTCATGCCACCTTTCCTTCAATTTGGGTGACAAAAATCCTTGATATATTTACGTAATACAATATTGTGAATCTTGGCACTAACTGACTCAAATCAGCATTGCAGGCTTTTAACCTGTGAGGTCCCAGAGATATCTTTCAAAATGACAAAATTAAGAAAGTTTCATTAAAGTAGCCTTTTGGTTTCGGTTTTTTGGAGCCACCCTACGTACAATGATTTTTTTATTCTGGTTAATGACACTCAATAGACTGATAGTCTTACGGGTCTACAGGCCGCCTGACGGAAATTTGAAAGTGATTGCTTCCGCTCCTCGTGAATGTACTGTACATGTCGTTATGTCTTTTTTAAAAATAATTAACGGAATAAAATCTGAAGACCTTCAGAAATGTATTGAAGTGTACGCTTTAGGAGAATTACATCAAACTTCATTTTAGAGGCAATATCCTCCTGGTTGGATTAAAGTGTTTGGCAATCTTTGTTTATTCTTCTGAAAAAGTTGTGATTAACAGGTATTTATGAACAGGTGTATGTATATGACCACTTGCATGGGAATAAATATATAGATTTTCTTTATTTAAAACAGGCTCGATAACTGCTGTAGGTAAATACCTATTTTCAAGCAGGTCGAGCTAAAACAATAATCATACAAATACAACATAAAAACAATAATATCACAAACAAAACATGATCTTGACAGCACAATAAAACACATATTACAGTAACAAAAAATAAATAAGATAAAATGGCTTTTTTTTCCTTTTCAGAAAATATGCTGTTTTTAACGGTTATATTTTAAGTATAATGCGGTATTTAAATAATGTCATGATATATATATACATACATATTTATAAACATTGAAACAGTGACAGCACAAAAACATATACAAAGACAAAACTATTAAAATCTGGACAATGTACATAGGTTATTTTCATCATTTCATTTGACGCACAGTGGCTTAAAAGGATTTGGAATTGATAATTGATTGTCTTATTATTGTTGTCTTAATTAATATTGCACAGCTTCATTTAAAATGTTAAATAAATAGAGGGATAAATATCATACATATTAAAATATATAATACATAGGTTTCATTACATTTTCAGCAGCAACAGGATTATATATTAATGTTAGTTAAAAAGAGAGTTAGTTAATAAATATATTATTGACGAGTAATTGTTAAAAATGAAGTTTGATGTATTTTAGCAATAGTTTTATTTAGGCACATTTGGACACAGGCCATCACCTGAAACGTAGGTCACATTTTGTGGGTTAAAATTAAGGTCATATGTTGAACTATATGTCAAGGGTAAACATATAACAAGTTTAATATGAAACAGAGATAAGCTGTACGAACAATTGGGGCGTTTTGTGGAACACAGGGCTGGCTCCTTGAACAAATTCAACGGTAAGTGGAAAAGTAACAGGAGTATAGATCTCTCGCACAAGTCATTGGTACCTGTATTGTAAAAGGAGTTTGTTTGGCCTTGCAAATTGTTTAGCCTATTAAGTATATACTTCGTGGCAGTTTTCTTATTTTGAAAAAAGGGGGCTATGTAAATGCGTTACGAAAGTATGATAAAACTGCTATAGTACATGTGATATTTAAAATGACCTATTTTGAGCACTCAGTAGAAAATTGTGTTGACCGACTTTTAGCAAAATATTCAAATTAACCACAGGCACGCGGAGTGTTCTCCCCTTACCCTTCAAACTAATACATATCAGTCGGAACCTTACATTATCACAGCTCCCAAAATGCTTTGCTTTGCCAAACAAAAGTAAACAATCTCAGCATACTGTTTTCATGGTGTTCAAATTATAAGGCCGTTAGTACGGTAACATTGTTCTCGAAAATGTGCATTAAGTAGAGTTAATTTATAACGTCATACAGGATGGCACTAGATGGTCAATATAAAATGAATGAACATGCAGTTGGGTCGATTACATTCTTTTTGTTCATACAGGCAACACACACAGCCTAGATTTTAGTTTTTGTTTAATCGTCAGTCATTTTGTACTTCTATGAATATCAAACGGTCGAATTCTCTTGACAACCGGAGTTCACAAGAAGTCTTACTTAGGCGACTATATATTGTTGTTTAAAACTCATTGTACAACCATAGTGAAAAAGATCAATGTATTTTATATCTATTAATGTCAAATTCTAAAAACCGTATATTGATATTTCAGATAACTGTCAAGACATCACTATACCCTTAATTGTTTCCAAACAATTACTCTGTACATGTAGCTCGCTATATAATATTTCTTGTTTTCCTACCAGATCTTGGCTACCTTAATCTTAATGTTTATGTTTTACTTAAGGAGTTCGTTTCAGACTCTACGTCTTGGGTTAGATTTATTCCTTGCAATTGACGATATGTTGATTGATTGACTGATTGATGTTCTACGCTGTACTCAACATTATTTCACTTATATGGCGGCGTTGCCAGGTTTAGTGGTGAAAGGAAGCCAAGTTCATTGCCCAGACCAAATCCACTCAGAAATTCTTAATTCTTAATTGGTTTGAAAGGGATTGGAACTCGCGCCGCATCGATGGAATGTCTGTGTGGGACGGTCCCTCTAACCCATTGGACCACAGAGCCCCCTCCCCTTGACTATATGTTATTCTCGTCAGCAATGTATTGGTGTTTTCATATTAAAAATAAACAGACATTTAGTGTTGTAATTCAACTGTTTATTCCAGCCAGTATGATAGTGTGTGACAAGGGAGGAGCAACGTTAAATGTGGCGGAGGTCGAAGGTCATTTGCTAATGCCTCTTCCTGGGATTGCCGAACGTCTGCAGAATCTGGAGAACTTTCGGGTGAAGGGTGATGACGTACTTGTAGCCGGATTCCCCAAGTCCGGTAGGCCGTGTAAAATATTAATTGAATGAGTTTTGCGTAAATTCAATAACGACATATCTATGACCAAAATTAGTGCCATGGGCGGGATTTTGACTTTTCCAGTGTTTTTCCGTCTTTAACAGCATTTTGCTCAAGCGGACACTTGGTTTTGAGACGAGAGATTCTGCATGTCGAAGATAATTAAGCGTGTATCATAAGACTCATACCTTTAAGTAAAACGATTTGCAGAGACAGTCGAAAAACGCGTGTAAACTGTAAAATCACAAGGGAAACATTTCCACGCGGTGAGAATTCACCCCATGACACTAATAGGCCTCCGTAGATACCAGATATTATTAATATTGAAATATTGGTGAAAGTAAATAATGAAAAACATGTAAAAATCAAATGATCGAGCTAGTTTCCATGGCAATATTCTCATTGCATTGGATATCGTAGAATTTGTTACTATCAACGGCCTTGAATCTCATAACAAAAATGTTTGACGGAACAAGCTCCTGATAGCACAGCAATCAAGTGAAAAAAAAAACACCAGTATAGGCCTAGTCAGAAGGTGGGATTCAAACCCGCCAGTAATCGACGGAAGGTTTGTGTAGGCTTATGTTTCCATCGTTTAACCCATTGAACCACTACACGCCAAGAAACAATTGTACTAAAGTTGTTATTCTATATTATACAGGCAACCACTGGATCTGGGAGATCTGTTTCCGTATTCTGTATAAAAACCTCGGACCTTTCAAAGACTATATGGGCAATAGCAGTATAGAAAACAGAGAGAGTCAAGAACTTGCAAAGAACAGCGACCCACGAGTGCTACATTCGCATTTACCTCTCCAGATAATCACCAAGGCCAAGGATTTGTTTAATGGCAAACACAAAATTATTTACATCTACAGAAACCCGAAAGATGTGGCCGTCTCGTATTATACGCAGGTTTTTAATTTCAAAGATTTGTACGGCTACAACGGGGAATGGAAGGACTATCTCGATCTCTTCCTAGATGGCCGAGGTAAAAAAAACATATTTTTGTAACGATCAGATGTGAGTGTGCCCTGGGTCCGTGTAACACTTGTCAATTCAATTTTATCATTTTGCAAAAACATAACACAAAACATGAAAATTGACCGTCAATTTTCAATTTATCTTTCTTGGAAAACTAAATTAAACATTGAAAAACGACGGTCAATTTTCATATTTCGATGTTGTTTTTTGCATGTTACAGAAAACAAAAATTCAAAATTGAAAGCTGGTAACGTTCGACCAAACTTTCAATTCGTTTATTTTTTCTTACGACTTCGGAGAATTTGCGCATGCCTAACAAACCACATGTTCGTCATTTCAAGCTGCATGCGTCGACCAGCCCTGTCTTCTACATTTATACTTCACAAAAAGAATGCGTAGCACATTTTCATATTTTTCGTAAGTACTCAGAAAATCCCGTCAAAATTGACGTCATACACAAGGACACTAGATGGTATACACACATTTTGTTTTTTGCCAGACTTGTTCTACAAAATATTGCCCAAAGTTGTTCATAAAACCTTTAAGTAGCATGAGTTGCCAAATATTCAATAATTGATCCTTAAAACGAAATTTGAAAATTAAAATGAATGAAACCGTTCGTCCCGGCCTTTTAAATCTTGTTTTCTTTTCGAACACTATTTCTGTTTGTTTAAATTACACGGTGTATTGATTTTCTTCATTTTAGCGTCAATCATTTAGTTTAACGCAAATTTTGGCCAGCTCATGCCACTTTAAAACGTGATCAGTTTATGTAAGATGAAATTTAGTTTATGTCAAAAGTACTATATTGGCCTTTTCACAAGGAAGATATTTAGTACTTTTATTATTATTCTACACGGAGCTATTAATTGCTTCTATTTAACGTCAGTCAAAATGATGACGTCAAGTTAGCTCTACATAACCTACAGATTTGATATCATTTTGGTGTTATAGTAGAACTCTGTTTTTAGTCTCGTGAGAATTCCACAAATTTCCTGTCCGGTGTACTCTCGGCTGGGCGTGGCTGGGTGCGTTTCGTTATAATATGACCCTTAGACCTGAAGTTGTGGAACAAAATACGCCAATTAGGGAAATTCAACGACACCAAAAACGTTCTCTATCAGCGGATATCATAAAATATCGTTTGTAATTTGCAAGCCCTGTTCATAAAGTAGCTGCATGTGCGGATAAACGGTAAACTGTATTTATATCCAAGCGAAATGCAACGTTCAAAACCAAGGGTTGTTTTAATGTACATGTATACCGTCTGCGCAAAACACATTTACTTCTAAAACTAAATATATTATTTTAAGTGGCTAGTGTTATAAATTTGATAGTTCAAAAGAACGTTTACAGTCATAACCTTTATACACATAGAAAAATAATCAAGGGCTGTTTTAAAATCAAAAGAATATTATCTCTTAAATATTGTATATTTTATCTATAGTATAAACGAGCAATATATTTGTCATTGTTCAAGCCCGTCATATTAACGTAGATTGTGTGAATTTCAAGGTTTACGTCAGTTTTATGGAGTTGAATTAACTTTCAATTCAGTTAAAAATACATCTGAAAAAAAAATGACATTTTTATCAGAAGTTGTCGGTAGTAATATATATTACGTTTAAACAAGGTGCACAGCTTGTCCCTTATTTGCCATAATCTGTTACAGTGGACAGTGGAAGTTGGTTTGACCATGTTTTGTCCTGGAAAGCTTATAGTGAGGAACATCCTGAAATCCCCATCCTCTTTCTCAGCTATGAAGATCTCTCACGGGTAAACGTAGTTAATATGTTGTAAAAAGGATTGCACCATTGTTTGGTTGCTGTTTAATGCCGCACTCAAGATTATTTCACCACGTCCATAGTGGGAGAGGAAACCGGTTTCTTTGCCCCGGAAGAAAGCCCCGACCGTTAGCGTATACCTGACCACACTTTTCACATTGGCCGATCAAGTGGAAACACTACTCAATACATTTTTAATTTTTACTTTGGACAGAGTGGGCCTCCAATATTTTAAGTGTATTGAGTCGCAACAATTCTGACGATTCCTACGGATTCTTAGCTAAAATGATAGTCATTGAATCGCCATGGGACACATTAAACGATCGATACTGACATGAGAATATAGATTGAGTCAGTAATATATGAGAGGAGAAAATGTTTCCGAATATCCGGTAACCAAACATCCTCGGATGCCCAGGGTTAAATTTTCAACAAACTCAAAGTGAGCGTGAAAGTAAGTTTTAATCTTGGGCTCCGACGATGGTAACCCGAATGCAATCATATTTTAGGCTTTTGTTTCCTTGTAACCGAATGGTATCAATGAAATCTTACAGTTTACACTTCTTCTGAAATTAGCGTTCAACGTCCTAATTCTAGTAATCCGCCTTAATAAAGTTATCCTAAATTTATCACCTCGTGTCACTTTCAATATACCAATTAAAAATTATATATTTTTTTTAAATTTGCATGCGAGGGAGTTTCCTCAGATCATTCAGCTCCAGGATGGATGGTTTCTCTGAATGTGTTCCACAAATAATTTTTAAGAGGTGGCTCAGGAATGGGGCAACCTGCCCCCTTCTTTAAAAATCGAAAACTCTCACTAATTATCTAAATCCAAACTGAAAGATTATCTGTTTAATTAGTTAGTGTCTTTTAGAAAGTGGATATAACAGTATTCTCGTTATTTTTGGGGATTACACGCTCTTGAAAAATGGCAGAAATTCTTCTACTTATTTTGGGTGAAACGAAACCGGAATCAAACCCGGGTCCAATGGATAAGGCAGCCGACATTTAGTGCTGGCGATAGGTGCCATACTCTGGGACTCGGGTTCGATTCCCGTTTCGGGTTTCACTCAAAATAAGTAGAAGAATTTCTGCCATTTCTCAAGAAAGTGTAATCCCAAAATATAAAGAGAATACTGAAAGATTATCTTTTAAGATGTTTAGACGGCTAATCTTCTTTCTTGTGCTCTCTGTGTTTTTACTTACAATGATTGTCTAACAGCTAAACCTATCTACAGTAAATTACATTCCTATAAGCATAAACGGAAACTCGACAAGCTTTAATTTTGTTTAGGGCGGAATAAACCTTATATAGAATATTCCCGTCAACTAATCGGATTTGACCTACCTTACAAAAACTGATGTATCTTTTGTTTTGATGAATAACTACAAAATAATACAAATGTGGCGTAACACGCGGTCTCAGGTTGGATAACCTCGATTCAATTACTGTTATAGAATTTAAAGACTGAGCTGCAAAAACTGATTTCTTTTCTTGGAGTGGAACGGGGTGAGGAATTTATTGAGAAACTGATAGAATTGTCTCAGTTTCGAGTGATGAAAGAAAACCACGACCAATACGCCCCAGTGGAATTGAAAGAGCTTTATTTGGACGGTAACATCACAATGTTTAGAAAAGGTCTGTATTAGACTTTTTACGATTATACACCATTTTGTTCTTCCCAATCATTTGTATGTTGATCTTTATTCATGCAATGAGTTATCCTTTCGAGACTATAAGCACTAAAAGGCTTCTGAATTATATGTCTAGAGAAAAATAACTGATAATTTCAACATTCTGTTTTAACGTCAAAATATCAACATTTTGGCAGCTCATGCCACTTTAAATAAAACATTACCCAAATTGTTTTTCTTCCTAAACAGGGGAGCTTTTAACATAATCTTCCAGGAGCCGAGTGTTCAAAACAAAATTAGCTTAACGATAGGTTAAATGAAGTGACGGAACAAAGAAATTCCTTTGTGACACGACGTCATGTAACCTGATGAGAAAACAATGAGTATGGAACCCACCTTTAAAGGATTTATGAACAGCTTTTGGAAATATTCTCTAATTTGCGCCAAGTGTGTTGTAGAATATGTACTTTATAAATCTGACCAAACAGAAAATTAAATTTCGGTCGCAGCACATACAAAATTCAAGCTACGTTTACCGATCTACAATGCTTACGAAAGTTAATTATCTCAGAGACTTATGACGTCAAACACGACCTCCGTTGTGTACGTACCCTCAGAGCGATGACGAAATAAACGATTTCTGTTGTCTCATTACGTCTTCGTGGCAGTTTGTACACATCGAAGGTCGTGTATGACGTCATTTTTCCGAGCAGTTACGAAAAATACGGAAAATATGCATATTTCCTCCCCGTTCGTTTTTTGACTACCAGGGAACTAACGCGAAGGTTGTTTCGTTTCAACTGATAATTTTCAAATATATATTTAGTCAATAAACAAGCACAAACCAGCTTTAAATCTTGTTCATATCTCCTTTAAAGAGTTTCAAACATTTCTTCTAACCTGCCGTTATGTTATTTTTCTTTTAAACAACCGGTCCCAGGTGTGTTTTAATACGTCTTGAAACTTCTTACAATGTGTTGCACGTAATTCTCCCCAGCGATGAATTCTGTCGCTACCACATAAATATTTGATTCCAAAGACTAAATTAATAAGAAATAAAATGCCTTCCGTCTCTGAGCGAATATCCAACCAAAAAAAGTTTGAAAGATTGATTGATTGATTGATTGTTTGGTGTTTTACGCCGCGCTCAAGATTATTTCACTTACATGGCGGCGATGCCAGTTTTATTGTGGGAGGAAACCGGGCTTTATGCCCGGAGGAAACCCATGACTTTCCGTTGGTAACTGGCAACCATCCCACATAGAAGTTTGAAAGATATATTGGTTATACTCTTATTATTCAATTCCATTTTATTTCACAATGGAATATGTTGGTTGCAATCAGTATAGATGAATTGTACAGTGGCGTCATCAGTTTGCGATTCAATGGATTATGGTCTAGCCAGTCCTGTCGCTACAAAGGCTGTAACAAGCCACTCCCTTCAAATCTAAACGCCCAATTTATACACACAATTCAACTCGCCTTTCCCGAGGAACGTCATTCTGCTATACGTCAATCAAACATATTAATTTAATCAAAGATTCCTATCCCAGTGTATTGGAAAATTTGAAAATAGTGATAGGTTACACAATTTAGTAAAGTGCACACTAATAATAAAAAAATTAAAAAAACAACACACATCCCTCTACATCACTACCCCCATCAATAGAATTACTGTGACTAAAAATCTACAAAATATTTTGAAATTATTTTCTTAGCCGTTTCTGTTTCTGTATATTTTTGCCTTTGCCACCTAGAATTTCCAAAATGAGAGTTATGGAATTTATTAATATAGATAAAAAACGGAATTATTTCTGTTTTAGGAGTCATTGGCGATTGGAGGGAAACATTTACAGTTGCCCAATCAGAAAACTTTGACAAGGTTTTTGCTCAAAAGATTAGACATTCCAACATCGATATTTATTTTGGTGACAAAAACAATAGCTGGTGACATTGTTATGATTTTTTAATGGGTTTTTATGTGAAAGAAGATTATGTGAAAGAATTGTTAAATGTATTTGCGGTAGATCTTATCGCCTTTGTCTTGAATCTTTTAAATAAATGGGAATTTACATTAAAGGCACACTTGCCGCCGTAGCCTGTTTGACATTTGTCAAGAAAACCAATTTGCACGAGCTTACTACAGCTAAAACCACTAAAATTAAACATAGCACTCATAAAGCATGTCCAATTGGGGTTAGAGTGTATAAGTGAGGGTGAAAAACAAACTAAGAATCGAAGCTCGATAACAACAACAACACCGATCAGTGTTGATGAACTTAAGTGTTGGATTACCCTCATTCAGGCGTTTTTGTCTGTGGTTTGCACCCGGCAGGCTTTTACAGTCCCTCTTACTCGATCATTAGTATGTATTTCTTAGATAAAGTTCGTAAAATTATACTGTGTCGTTAGATCGCCCACACGACTCAAACCTTTACGGCACTTTTGCACACGCTCAGGTTCGAGGTTTGTTTACATTGCGGGTACCTGAAAAATCTGTTTTTCAATTTCAAATTAAAAATACTAAATGATGTCAAAACTTTCAATTTCTGGTAAAATTTCTGTCTGGGAAAAAATACAGAAAACCGTCCACTGTTTTTAATGTAAACAGTCTTCTGGATTTTCGTGGCAAGTGTGCCTTTAAATGTTTACTCTCGTCTGATAAAGTATACACTGTCATTATGTGTCTTAAAAAGTGTTTTAATTGAGAAGAACGGACATGGAGAGGGAAGGGTTAACGAGGGAATGTTCTTTGCAAAGAATACTGCAATGACTGGATAGAGAGACAAGTAATGGGTGACAAACATGTGTGTAATTCCATAGCTGACTCTCTATATACACCTAGAGAGCATGTTTCCTAATGACAATTAGTAACTTTACTTGATGGACAGTGAGCTCTATTTGGGAATTCATTTTCGTTCACTGTTAATGTTCCAAACCTCAATTTAGCATGGTGGCTTTGCGGTTTGGAATGCTAAGCTTCAGATTAACACTTATTACACTTTTTACCTTCTTGACTGTTTGTCGGACAACAACAATTGGAACTTCAAATTTCCTTACTAACTCTTTGAACTGCCTTTTTGGGTCGAACAACGTCAGGCGGTTCTTCAACCGAGATACATGTCTTCTTATTTTCATATTTATCTGAGGTACAAACTTTGTTTGACTCTTAAAAATAAATTGATTGATGTATGTTTTACATAGATTATTTCAGTTATTATATGGCGGCGTTGCCAGGTTTAGTGAAAGAGGAAACCGCTGCTTACTGCCCTGAGGAAACCCTTCGGCGAGTATCTGGCTACTCTTCCACATACGGCGACCGGGTGAAAAATCTACTCAGAATTTTTTTAATTTTTATATAGACTGAATTAAAATAGATGTCTGCACTGTAGTCAAGATAACATATTTCAAGGTTTTATAAACAACCATGGGCAATATTTTCCAATTTGAATTGTGTTATATAACATATAAAAGTCTGTCTAAAATTAAATTTGTGGGGCAAAAATGGCACAAAAAATATTCTACGATGGTTACGAAAGCTAATTAGCTCAGTGACATATGGCGTACCTTTAGAGTGTTGACGTAATAAACGATCTCTGTTGTCTCTATTCATGGCAGTTTGGCCACATCGAAAGTGTGTTTTCCGAGAAGTTACGACAAATATGCATATTTCTTCTTTGCTCTTGTTTTGACTACCAGAATGGAACGAAGAATGTGAGATATTCGAAGGCTGTTTATATCAAGATGAGATTCTACCCAACCACCTTTTCGTTTTGAAAATGAAATGACGACATTGGTCCCTTCTTATATATCTTTTTTTAAACGTACCTTTCTTGCACAGAAGTACACTTTCTCTACACGGTAAGCCAACGGCTTATATTGTGTGAGATATTCATTGATAAGACAATTTTTAGCATTGATTTACAAATCAATTTCAGGAAAAGAAAGAGGGAAAAGAAACGATATACAAGGGGAGGGGGGGGAGCAACAATGAAGTTGCAAGAATAAAAATACAGACAATTTACATTTACAGAATTTACATTTAAGGAGAATAGGACCATCTTCAAGTCTCCGGCATGGACAGTTGGAGATGCTAAGTATCTGTTACTTATATACTACTATACAATACATACAAAAAACCAGGCCATGTAAAACGTTTGGTGTACAAAATAAAAGAACAAGTCTCTACAGCGATGAAAGTATTTACAACATTTGATCATTCTGGATCACCGTACAAGAGGATAGTTGTTGAAATTACTTTGTCGTATCCATTATTCATTATATTGTCGAGAAGTATTTGTCTGGTGTACCTCACACATTAAAACAAATAGTGGTCAGCTGTTTCTTGTTGATCCCCACATACACATTGTGATGAATCAATTATGAAGTTGTTATACAAATCGTCGTTTAGATTACTGCAACCGTTCCGCAGTCTACACATTGAATATTTGGATACCTGTCTCCAACATAATACCAGCTTGGGGGCGAGTTGGATGATATATACTGAACCGCAAAGAAAAAACGTCACTCCTTTTTGGATATTGATAATCAGTGTATTTCAAATAGATGTGAACAACACACTTATCAACGGGATGATTCCAAATTTGACATGATTGATCAACATCATTGGCAGACAAATGTTAGAGAATTTCAAGTGAAAGTGAGGACAGGTGGCGCCACAGTGTGATCTTGAAGTCAATAATGTGTATGGCCACCATGGGCGTTGATTACAGCGTTGCATCGTCTGAACAATGAGTGGATGAGACTGTTGATAGAGATGATAGGAACGTGGGCCCAAACTCTGTGATACACCTGAGTGAGTTAAGCTGCAGTTGTCGGCCTTGGTTGCACGAGATTGAGCCTCCTCTGAATTTCATCCCACATGTGTTCTATCGGATTTAAGTCTGGACCGAGAGCAGGCCATTGAAGAGTCTGTATGTTGCTATGGCGGAGAAAGTATCTCGTTGCTCTGGCGGTATGGGCTCGTGCGTTCTCCTGGAAGACATGATTTCCATGACGAGCAAAATGGGGCACGATGAGGGTCTCAGCAACCGCGACCACCTGCGATGGTGGAGTTTGTTGGCACTCTATATCATTTCGCTTATATGGCGACCTTGCCAGGTTTAGTAAGAGAGAACACCGGTTTCTTTGTCACTCAGAGCTATCGATGTAAGTGTAGGTTTGTGAATACTTTTTGCACCTTGTGCATATCTTCCGTACCAAAACCCATTTAAGACTTTAGTTTCAAAAATATGGAGTCATCAAATAGTGTCACTTGATACTACATGTATTACAATTTCTAAGGGTGGTTCGTGGACAGTGAACTTTGTCAAACCCTTCGGATTGCAAAGTGTTTCACTCTAAAATTATATTTGTCTGTGTGTATATTATCGTTTTAATGTGAATTAAAATATGTGTATAAAATCTGCTGGGCGATTATTAGTTTGTTTATCTGATACTTTCTCTCGCAAAAAAGAAGATCCCGCGAAATTCATAAGATAACGACGGAGCGCGGAATCAACTCTGTTGGAATACCATGAAATCCTGCTTGACATATTTTTTCCGTAAAACTTGAAGAAATTTGGAACACCTGCGTTTTCCCATTGAGGTCTAGATAACATAGAGAGGTTAGAGAGTATTTGGTAACGTAGAAAATTTAGCTGCTAACTTAGGACTTTGAGCTTTATTTTACCAAATTAGTTTTGTGTTATGGTACACTGATGTAATGCAGAATCCATTTTGACTGGTTTGGACCGAAATTCATTGCTGGTTGAGACGGGCGTTCAGTGGTCGGCGACTGCCTGGAGTCTTCCACGTGGTACCATGGCAACGCTTAGAAACGGTCCAATAGATCATAGTCCATTGGAGCTGGAACTACACGATGCCATTGAGACCGAGATTGAAGTTCAGACGCCAGAAGAAAGAAACCAGTTTTTTAAAAACTTGGTGCGAACAAGTTTTATCAACTTTGCTCACTTATGTATGGTAAGCGCAAACATATAAACATCGTCTTCAATAATGTTATAGTTCGAGATTATTGACCGGTTTATGTCTAACCTTGGTTTCTCTAAGTTGTTAACCGAAATAGTCTAACTCCTTGCTGTTTATTTCCTTAGTGGCTCTTTCGCCAGTTGATGGCATCAAATTCTTTGCCATGGCTTTCTATTTATAACTTCAAACAAATCGTTTTAGTCTCAGACTGCTTATTTTGAAAAGTTTCTTTTGTTGTGGTTAATTTTTACGGAGCCGTAAAAGGGACTTCAGAATTTTTTTTTGTTTACTCAAGGTCTGTTCGAAAATAAGACTTTTGGACCAAAATGATGTGGTACGACTTATTATGTCGTGGTACGACTTATTATGTCGTGGTACGACTTATTATGTCGTGGTACGACTTATTATGTCGTGGTACGACTTATTATGTCGTGGTACGACTTATTATGTCGTGGTACGACTTATTATGTCGTGGTACGACTTATTATGTCGTGGTACGACTTATTTATCTCGTACCACGACATAATTATCTCGTGGTACGACTTATTTATCTCGTACCACGACATAATTATCTCGTAGTACGACTTATTTATCTCGTTCCACGACATAAATTATCCAATGAAATTGAATTTTTAAAGAGTTAGCAAAACTATGTACGCGAATCACGCCTAATTTGCCGATTGCTTATCTTTATATCATGTTCTAAACTGAGAATATGCCGTATATCTGAGACCTTAAACTTTTGCTCGAAGTAAGTGCCTACAATTTTCTGACGTTGCTCGATATCAGCCATGTTTTCGTGCACCTATTGCAATGGTACAGACCAGAAATTGCATTGGCTATTTTATACCACGACAGAATACTTAAGACTCATTGTGATTGGCCAATTATGTCGTATCTCGAGATAATTATCTCGTACCACGACATAAAAAGTCGTACCACGACATAATGTTAGTCCAAAAATCTTATTTTCGAACAGGCCTTGAGGAAAAAAAAACTTTCGGATGTCCCTTTTACGGCTCCGTAAATTTTACACTGTTAATACCAAATCACATTTTCAAAGCGATTCATTACCAAAAACAATAACTATTTTCCCAAACGGTGCCTTCTAAATGTGTAAACGCTCAACCTTTTTTCCGAAATGGTTGGTTTATTCTCAAGATGTATGTTAATACATGTTCCAAACATTCTGGTTTTAAAAGCAATTCATTACCAAGCTGTTAAACTTAAACTAAGCTTGTTTAATAATACCAAAATTATTTTCCAAAGCGGTCCATATGACAAACTGTTATCATCAAAATTATTTTCCAAAGTTCATATCCAAAACTGTTATATGACACCAAACTCATTTTCAAATTTTTTTCTTCGTAAACTGTTAACACCAAAATTATGTTCATATCCCAAGCTGTTAACACCAAATTTATTTTAATCATCTTTTAATCGTGAAATTTTACTTGCTTGTCTCTTATTTCTTTTATTGTTTTAGGGCCTTTTATTAGGTTCAGGAGGTCCCTCTTTCTTGGATATTCTTCAGATTACGCAAACAAATGTTCTCCAAGGCTCTATCTATTTCACCTCTCAGTATTTAGGTATTTTGATCAGCGGACCACCAGCGGGATTACTCTATGACCGATATAATGCTGAACCAATCCTCCTGTCTTCCCTCATGGCGTGCGGCGTGTTGAACGTCTGTATACCTTATTGCACACTGATTGGATTAATGACATTCGTTAATATCCTTAAAGGAGTGGCCATGGGGATGGTCTTTATCGGTAAGATTTGTCTCCATTCTTGGTTCTACACCCATATCAAATGACACAACTTGTACAACTTTTAACTTTCCACTTTTTTGTCCAAAAATGTAAACATTTGAAAAATATATATATATATTAATTTACTCTGCTAAGTGTACGAGACAGAATGACATGGAAAACGAGCGAGTATCTTTGTATTAGTCAAAAATAAACTACAAGCTTACACCTCCGCGGAATCAATCAATTGTATTCTCTGTTACAGCGGCTCATCCCCCCCCCCCCCCCCCCATCATTACTAACTCACTAATTGTACAAACTGACCTTGTTTAATGACATAACAAAAAGCTGTTCCTTCGTCGCCTCATCTTTGGTAGACCTTCTTTGTTGCAAGAAATATGCCCTTGTATAAGCCATACTGAAAACCGTTGAATGTTCAAGTTCTGACCATTAGTTCACTAATTGCAATGGGCACTTTAAGGTCCGTTCACACGGTGCGATTTAGCGTACAGACTTGTAGCATGCGATTAAAATGGATGCTTTTAATTGGTTGATACGATTCGTCAACCAATCAAATACATCCATTTTTATCGCATGCTACAAGTCGGTACGACCAATCGCACTGTGTGAGCGGGCCTTTAGATAAAATGTTCTTTTTCATTTTAAAGGTAATATATCACCACTTTGTCCATTTCATTACATTCTGGGCTATCCCCGTGACCTCCCACCCCAGGATTTATGAAACCTTTTATTAACCTGTTCTTACATGTTTTTCAACATGCCTTTCGATTGCAATTTCTCTTCTTTTTTCAGGGGTTGGATCTGTAACTCAGAGAATATGGGGTAAGGAAAAGAGCGCCCCCTACCAACAGGCCTTACATTTCGCGTTCTCCTTGGGCGGAGTTATCGCCCCTCTTTTGATGAAACCTTTTCTTGCACCGCGTATCAACCCTGTAGGTGAACAAGGAATTGTGGGAAATATTTCACAGGATATTGTCTCCGTCAACAACACTGATTATCCGTCTTCGCCGATGTATGGGGAATCGAGGATTCACAGCGGGTTTTTAATAATTGGTGTTATAACATTTTTGTCGGGATGTTCTATAATAGGACTAGTTATATTTGACCGACAAACACAAACCGATAAAGTTGTGGAATCGGACAAAACGAAAACGGAATCGCTAGAACTTAGCAAAAGAAATACTCGTTTGACTCGTAGAGTAAGAGCCTGTTTTATGACTTCAATTAGTTTGTATTATATATTAATCGTCGCTTCGGAAACATTATTTCAAAATTTTCTCATGACTTATGTTGCAACGCATTTAAAATGGGAAAAGTCATTAGGTGCAACATTGATGATGGTGTACTGGGTAGCGTTTGCAGTGGGGCGAGTATCAGGCGTTCCTGTAGCTAACATAAGTACTCCTGGCAAAATTATCTCCACTAGTTTTTGTGTCATGTTGACGGCTTCGGTGGTGTTTTTGTTCGGAGCAGAAAGACATGCGCAGATTGTTTGGTTTTCGTCTACCGTCTTCAGCGTTTTTGTGGCAAGCATGTTCGCTGCTGGTGTCACGTACATCGACCACTACATCATGCGGGTCACGGGGAAGGTATACGGTATCATCATCATGTCAGCCACCACTGGGGCGATGATTAACCCTCCTATACTCGGGGCTCTGATGACACATTTCTCACCTGTTTGGTTTTCTTATCTAGCTGTCATCCTGTGTATATTCAATCTTCTTAACCTAGCCGTCCTCATTCTTATGGTTACTAAATGGGGTCGAGATGGACCAACTGGAACTCGACCTATTGAAGACCATATATTCTATATAAGATGTACAGGTAGTGTTAAACAAAAAGAAATACTTTCTTCGAACTATACACAGAATGGACACTTTATTCGACACTGTTAATTGTGAACTTTTTTTAATCGAAGTCACAATTTGAACTTTGCTCCATTAAACAACGGAACAATATTCGAATTGTTTTAATCATCAGAAGAAATGTTCATTAAAATAGTCTTTGAAATTATAGTTTCAAACGACATGAACTCGAATGTTACACTTCGTTATTGGAATCTGGCCACAACGGAAAAATGGTCGAATTGTTTTCATCAGAAGAAGAAGAAATGTTTTTTAAACAAGTCTTTGAAATTGGACTTGCAAACGACATGAACTCGAGTTTCACACTTCGTTATTTGAAATGGACTTTGGGGTACCTAATTACAGCTACAAAATATCTTTTTTTTTCGTATTGAAGCAAGAGCAATGTTTATTCTTCAATGAATATTTCTAACCAGTCTAAATCATTCTACTAGTCAAACAAACAACTCTTTAATCTTTCCAATGAACGTCGCGAGGGAAAGGAATTACGCTGGTTACTTTTGGTTTGCGAAAAGAAATATATATTGCCTTTCCCAACTTCAAAGTCTCAAATCTGAAAATAAATAAATATATAATAATAAATGCCCACTATACATTAGTCTATAAATCGACATGCAAAGCAAACGAGATGAATGAAAGAGGCTCATTACCACAGAGCATCTGTTAAAATTCTTTGTTTGCATCCTTACGGTGTTTCACACAAACATTTCTTTCCGCCCTGTTGTGTGGAAGGGTTAGCAATACCTCTGTTCCCACGGACCTACGCAATACCCCTGTTCCCACGGACCTACGCAATACCCCTGTTCCCACGGACCTACGCAATACCCCTGTTCCCACGGACCTACGCAATACCCCTGTTCCCACGGACCTACATAATACCCCTGTTCCCACGGACCTACATAATACCCCTGTTCCCACGGACCTACATAATACCCCTGTTCCCACGGACCTACATAATACCCCTGTTCCCACGGACCTACATAATACCCCTGTTGCCACTGACCTACGCAATACCCCTGTTCCCACGGACCTACGCAATACCCCTGTTCCCACGGACCGAACAGTTGGTTTCTTCCTCTACTAGACATGGCTACGCCGCGTAACCTACCAATCATTCAATATCCATCCTTACAAACAGTATAGTACATTACAGAGGCAATGAGTAGGTTAAAGGAAGAGATAACAAAAAACACTATGAAGTTCAGTAGTATATGGGTTAAATTGAACGTTTCAAGGGTACCAAATAAATTTTTCTGCGATGTTTTCACGCCAAATGGTGAAGTTTATAAAATACGGTATTACGCCACTACGCACAAAAGAAACTGGTCAATTTTCTAAATCTCCTATGTAAACTCCCTATCTAAAAAATTGCTTCATTTTCACAAAACTTACAGTAAATTATAAAGGAAGTATTGAGGAAAATATGACTATGCTAAAAAAATGGTCTGCGTGCCTTATTGCTCAGTAACGAAGGCCTTAAACTGTTTTTATGTTTGGCCCCTCTCCCGCTCATTTAGTCTTTCTCGTATATATCAATGGGCCGGAACAAGGCCCGTCCGGAACTGGTTAACGGTGACCATCACGATCCTGGATGTAGGTTCGAATAGGAAGACAATTATTTTAGTAGAAACGGAGGGGCGAAACTCTCACCGTATGGGAGTATTTACTGCAAATGCATTGTTCTCAATTCAAACACCCTTCTATCGACAGTGTGCGAGTTCAGTTCCAACTCAGTTCAGGGAAATTGGAGACATTCCTGTTGTAACCCGATTGATTTACGACATAGGGACTATATTAGATTGCTACCAAGGCAATGTTAGGGGTATGCTATGGAACATAGCCAGGTTTACCCTCCCACTAAACATGCAAAACACTGTCATGTAAGTGATATGGTCTTGATCGTTGCTTAACTCAATCAATCAATGAATCTTCACTCAACCATGCGTATTTATCCCAATCTTGCAGTCATAATATCTTTATCTAAATGGTATGAGCTGCCCAACTTTTTTAAAGATCGTGATTTAGATCATAGTATATGGGATATAGTCTGCCGACGAAATGCGTCATGTGTCTAAGTAGGGGTTAGGCATGGTGGAAAGGTAATATTTTGTATGGGAACAATATATGCAGTTATGCTGTTCAGCATAAGGGCTTGAAGTGTGACACAAACGAGTAGCGCCGGCTGAGCTACAAGGCACGCGTGGCCCAGGGAGCAGCTACAGATTTCAGCCCAGATGACGAGCTCTCGGCTGAGGCGAGCTCCTGGTCACCTAAGTTCACTGAGCTACATAATTGTCACTACCTGTGTTACGTAATATTCTAAGTGGTACATAATTTCATAGGCACACGCGATTGGGCTATCCCTACTCTCAGCTCAGGTGGCAGCTCACGTTGTGCGCACACGGGGAGATTCTTGCCACGAGAGGCAGAAAATATCACACATGCTAAATACTTTTCTCACCGCCTCGAGAGGCGAAAATCTCACCAATATTTACGCGGACACGAGGGAAACAGCTTAGATCCCAGCCACGCGCGGCCGGCAGCTCAGCCGGCGCCTCTCGTGTGCGCTAGGTGACCGGTTGCGCAAATGTGTATTAGGCTTAATAAAAGTCAGACTAAAATTCTCTTTTTCACAAAGAAATGTAGTTATGGTGCCGCAAAGTTAAGTCTGACGTTTATACAGATTTGCGCAACAAGTCCTTGGGTTTTTTTAATCGTACATAAATAGGTAAATTGTTTTGCGGGTTTCTTTTAATTTTCAAAGACATTTACAGAAAGTACTATCATAGATTTATAAAGCTATCTACATCATATCCACAGACGATGAAATAATTCAACTGATGCCAAATAGGCGCTTTGGCTGTGGCTGTTGATTTTCAAAGACATCCACAGAAGATTGATTGATTGATTGTTTGGTGTTTTACGCCGCGCTCAAGATTATTTCACTTATATGACGGCGTTGTCATTTTTTTTGTGGGAGGAAACCGGGTTCCATGCCCGGAGGAAACCCACGACCTTCCGGTGGTAAGTGGCAACCATCCCACATAGAACCACAGAAGAGAAAAGCTGTATAAGGCTGTTCACTAATGCCAAGCAATTATATTTGCACCAGATACCTTCTCTATGCTGGAACGTCGGGTTGAATTTCATTATGCATTTGAAGTTATCAAAGGATTCGCAGATGGACCAGTTATTATTTGTTGGTCAATTCTAACTGCCATGTTTAAGTCAAATACACCCTTCGGTAAACCTCGGCATATTTTTCAGTCGAATTTAGACCATGAGACGATCTATACAAATTTTGGGACAAAGCGTTGTCCAGTGGTCTTATGTTTCTTACATGTAGATCTGATTGCCCTGAATATCTGCAGTCGACTTATACATAACGCCGCAAGATCAAAGAGGTGCAGGACCTTCTGGCAAATAATAAATGACATAGTAGTTGGTCAACAGATGTTGTACGTATATCACAAAAGAAAACAATACCCAGATAGGGTTATGTAGCGGGTTTTGTGGGATCAGACGATATTTCTTCAACATAACCAACTTTAACTGACTCCAGATCCGCCAAAATCTGTATTTCTCCGATTATTTCCTGGTACGTTTACCGTTCACTTGGTTTTTAAAATGACAATACTTAACTTGATCTATATCATGAGTGCGCGTGCGCGGATGCTTGGGTTCGAAGTAATTTTACATTGTGGTTTCCTAACAAATAGAATTTTCAATTTAAAAAAAAATAGCTGCCAAAGCTAAACAAAACTGTCAAAAATAAAAAAAATAATCCCTAACTTTCTCTAATTGTTCTGGAAGATTGCGCGGTTGCCAGATTTAGTAGGGGTGGGGTTGAGCGGCTCTGACGTTTGGCGAGTACTTGGCATCTTTTCCATAAAGGTTTATATAACATTCATCGTGTTCGCATCTCGGCTTTGCCTATATCATACTACATTATACAGAAGTCATCAACTTCTTTACTTGGGATTTAGATTTTACCTACAATAGGAACTTACACTACAAAAAACATTCTACCTGTCTCTTTAGAATGCCAGAAAAAAATTATACGGAGTGAGTTGGACAAAAACTGTCTATCGGGAATTGTGTAAGAAGAGTTTCTGACTCTTTGGCAATTTCCGTCACACTGTCCAGCTGAAGCAAATGCGTTTCCTTTGGAGAGGAAGCCAGTCTCTCGAGGCACCAGTCTCTGGGATGCCTATTATTCTCCCCCCGACCCAAGACTATAACATACACTTCAGCAGCAACCTTCAAACGGTCAGCACTAATAAGGAAGTCTGGGCCGCAATACTCTCTATAGGATGTCACGAGCAAAACTTCTTTTGTGGCGTTGTTGTATGGTCTGGTGCCTTAAACAAATAAAAACAAAAAAGAATTGCCTTTAAAGGTCAAATGCCACGTTCTTCTTTAACGTCTAGCGTTCTGTAAGGTCCGAGGGTATCAAAGAAACCGCGATTGAAAATATGTATATATGTAGTCACCAATCAGAAATATCTGTCTTACTGGACATTTGAACGCGTTCGTAGTCATTTCAACCAACCATGAAGACGCACTGGCTTAACGTCGTTCGTCTATGACGTCGAAAAATAGTAATGTACAAATGACATAAGAAATGCTTGAAACTCTTTAAACGTGGGTTCCATACTAATGATAAAAAAATTAAAGACATCACCACGTCCTCAGTTGTTTAAAAAAACTACTGAGGACGTGGTGATGTCTTTAATTTTTTATCATTAGTACAAATGCTATGTCAGCTATGAGGTCACGGCGCTAAAGCTAATATATTTCCGTATCTAGGCTGTAGAGAAGAAAAGAATGCCTAGTATTTTGTAGGTTTTGTGCCTGAAATATAATTTTGGTTTTGCCTGAGTTCGTAGGTCTATGCAGTGCATTTGTTAAAACAAATTACCAAATATGAGACGTCATTTATCCTTTAATTCTTATAATTTGGATATAGTTGATGGTATAAAATAGATAGTGGCTTTAGGCTTCAATAAAGCTGAATTTCTATAAGACCTAATATGCTTGTTGAAATAATGTAGTTTAGTAAACGAGCTTTTAGATAAAAGAGACTTGTTTCTTTTTGTACCATTGGTATAGAAAGCTTACCTGTGGTGTGTCCGATAAGCTGTTGCCGTGCATGGTTAGTGGCGACTGTTAAGTTTGACTGATCTCGGCTACTATTACTGTGATCTCGGCTACTATTACTCATCCGAAGAATTGTATCTTGAATATATTCTCTTTGCCGATGGTCTGAGAAGTGTTTAAGTTCCGCCACAGAGTTATCAAATGTAGCTAAATGGATGCGATGGTCTTGCGGTTGATTTCCAACGTTTCCACAAATTTTACCAACAATGTTTGAAACCAGAGATTTGTAGTAGGGGAATATTTCCGGAGATATGGTCGTGTCCAAAGCAAGAACAATGTCCCGAGAGAGAGTATATCGTGCTCCACCCCCTAAACTGTAAGATGGGGCGTTACCGGCTAAAAGGTTCCCCATAAACTGCTCAGAACCGACAATCGGATGATCTGAAATACAAGAGCAATACATATATACTCTCCCAAAAAAGAAACGCAACATCCAATTTTTGTTCTTCAAAATATGAATTTTCAACATCATTTTTAATACAGAAATAAGCATCACATTACACTGAAATTTGGCAGACTGGTTGTTCAGACTTTAAAGTTCATTCACATGTAAAAATTTATCACATTAAAGTTCATAGCGCTCAGATGACGTCACTGCAACGTCAATATCTGTTGTGCCCACCATTAACCTGTAACACAACATGGACCCGTCTCGGCATAGACACAATCAATCGACGAATACGGCGCTGGATGACGACTGCGCACGCGTCTATCCAAATCATCCCACAAATGTTATATTGGGTTCAAATCTGGTGATTTGGACGGCCAGGGGAGCACTGTTACGTTCTGGTTGGCTAGAAATTCAACAGTAGCACGAGCTGTGTTCGGCCGAGCGTTGTCGTGCTGAAAAATGTCCCTACAGAGGTCCATTACGGGCAGCGAACAAGCAAAGGTGTTTTTTTCTTCAATTAGAAAGATCATGGGTTGTTGGGTGGTTGATAGGGGTGAGTTGGGAGGTGGGGGGGTGGGGGGTATTAGGTCTGTTAGCTCCAATCTCCTCAAGACACTCTTAAAACATCTTCATGAAGGGTCCATTGGACACAGAGCCCGTCTTGCAATGCCACTGACAAAACTAAAATATCCCTAAGTGCGGCCTAAATCAATCAACCCAAATCTGATATCAGTTTTCGAGCTTGCGTCTAATTAAAAGAGATGACAAATAACATAACATTGTAGATTTTTCTGATTCTTACCTCCCCTGATCCTAAACTCAATGATGTCACCACGGCAAGGTTGGCCACCATTTGCCGCCTGGCGAACAATGTCCCTAGTTCGGAACTCAATGTTGCTGTTTGGCCTCCATTCAGACCAGACCGAATACGCACAATCCACCGGGTGCTTATTGCTGTAAGCATTGGTGTTATACACTGAGAAGAAAAGACAACATATACCCCAAAAAACAAACATCTTCAAACCCTGTCGACTGCTGTGTGCTGTGCAGTAAGTTATGAAGTTTGACACCTGTAAACTGCTTAAAAGAACCCTTATTTATAAAGTTGTTTTTAATCTGTAATACATTTTGTTTCTCGGTAAATACGTGTAACTTCGTTTCTGTGAAAAAGAACGCTAACCGGATGCTGGGAGTCAAAGAGTTGACCCACAATTGGTCACCCAATGAAATCTATGTATTTTCGCCACCTTGGCTGCTGATCTTTGCACATCATCGCAAGTCGTCAACAGCTGTGATATTGCTAGTATCAAGATGATTGCCAAATATGGCCCTCAAACTTACTTCAAACTTAATATTTTAAACAAACTTTTCTCATGCATTTAATCCAAACTTAAACCCTGAAACGTCCCACTCAAACTAAAATCTTTCACTTAAATATCTCAAACATTATTAAAGCCTTCTGTACATGCTTTGAAACCTTTTATTCCGTAATCTTCAATGTTAAAACCTCTGTCTTTACCAAAAAGAGTGGCGCCTTAACAAATGTCCTATATTTTGACATACAATCAATTGTGCTATATCCCAGAGTCTACAGTGTATGTTATTTACTGTATAAATTTATTCATTATATCTTGAAAGGATTTCTCTATTAGTTTGCATAAAAATTCGGATTAAATTTGCATCAATAATAACCCGGTTGTCACTAAACACCATGGTAGGGATGCGAGAGATCCGGTTGAAATTCACTTAAACTTATTGAGGGATTTTCATTGTAAATCATCCAGCCTTAAGGGTATAGCTGAATTCCAGGGAAGTATTCTAAATTCTGGGTAACATTATTGTTGATAACACTGGCCAGACATCCTGTTTAGAGAAGCTGCCTGTATTTGAAGAAATAGCCTAAAAGAACTGGTTTTCTTCTTCTTTGAACTCTATCCCAATTATTACGATATGACTGCCCTCATTTGTTAATATCCTGCGGCCAGGCCTTCTGTTCTCCTCATCTGTGTTCTTTATCTGTTTTGTCTCACGTTGTGTACTGTAATTTCTGACGGTGAGAGTAGCAACTCTCGAAGGTTCATATTACGTGTAAACATCACCGTGTATAAATTAGGTTTTATCAAGTATGTATATGTAGTAATGATGACATGTTTGTAAATCTGTTATGGTCATTCCTAAAGCAGGGGACACACGTGCGGATTTTTTCGCATGACCGCGGCGTATTTTGCAATCGCACCGATATTTGCATACGCGTGACCTCTCCTCAACGTGCGAAATTCGCCGCGGATTTTTCCGCATCGAAATTCTGATCAATCAAACAGGTTTAATACTTGCAAAATGTCGGCTGCAATCTGCAGCTCGCTGGAAGCCGCCATATTTAGATCACAAACATGTTATCACACATATCACACACAAACTGTACATCCACCATAGGGTACATGGATATATGTATATATATAGTTTACATTAGCCCATCAGTGATTTTCGTAATATTTTAGCTTTGCGTATAAAATTTGCCAGGTTATAGAGTTGTTTTACACACTTGGGGTTAAAAAATGAATTCAGTTTTCCGTTTGTCGGAAAGAAACAAATATATTTAGAAACTATCTCTTTCTCAAATCAGCATAAATAGGACAACACATTAAAAAATGGTATTCATTTTAAATATTTTTTACAAGTAACAACGGACAACACGTGCTTTTAAAGCAGAGGACTTAAAACAATAAAAACATGTTGGTTTTGCAGCCAAATGAGCAACTCAATCATACTTAAAAAGAGCACCAAACTGCTAGATGGAAATATCTAGTTTCTGCTAGGATATACCGATAAGTTCAGTGACAACTTGCTCAGACATAATGTCGTGGACGACCGACAATTTAATAACAAATACACCGTTGGATGGATACGTATATTTGACATCACAAACAAGAAAAGCCCTGAAACATACATTAAAACCATTACAAAAAGGTCGCTATTCACATATTATTCAGACAAAAGTCATCTATTACTATTCATCAATAGCATTGGTATTTAAACATAAATAGGTGAAAATACAGGTTCCAAATATATGAATTAGGCACAGTGATTTAACACGAATTAGACAGATTGAATCTACACTTAAGTTAATTACAAACATTTACCGAGTGTAACCAGAAAAGTCATCATAAATTCAATTTACAAACTATCACTATCATAATCATTAATTACCTGAGATCCTATAACCTCAGCCAATATATCCATACACATACAGGAAATCACCGGCTAAATCACTCAAGACACCATAACGCCTAACCTACCAAGGTTACTAGGAATCAAAATGTTAGGATAACTTTATACCAACTAATATTATTTCTTTACTATCATTAAATATACTTAGCGCCATTAAAAACGCACGACCCAAAGAATGTAAAATATTTTGAGAAATAGAAAGTGTAAAATATTGTAAGTACTCTTAAATTGAAGAACAAGGCATTGGTCACAATGAGACAAAGAATTGACAATATGTGAAACCCTGATGACTTTTATTCCTTGCAAACAAATCGTTGATACAGAAATTGAAGGTGTCATCATTCAATAATGGGTATGTCCACCTCGGGCATCAGCGCAAGCAGTACATCTGCGACGCAAGGACCTGATGAGTGTGGCTATTCTGTGCGGTGGGATCCGGTCCCACTCTTCCTGCACTACCTGGATCAATTCACGTCGGTTGCGTGGCCTGGGTTGACTTTGTGCAACGGCATTCTTAAGCTTATCCCACAAGTGCTCTATGGGCGATAGATCTGGAGAGTAAGCTGGCCAGCTGAGCTTCGTATAAAATGTTGAACCCATGCTCACATTATTCTGTTGCTAGAAGTCTTGTGTCAACCTTGCAGAGTGTGGGCTCTGATGATTTCGAGCCCACCGTACTGGTTTTGGCGTGCGGTGGGTGTCAATATGGGCCCTCGGTAGAGGATACGTGCATGCATCTGTATCTATTGGAGACGGCGTCGGATGGTGCTGAGGTTTACCCTGGACCTTCCAATTCCCACTGTCTCACGATCAGCCTTTGTCGCGGTGTGAAATCGGTCACGTGTATGCAACAAACCGATGTACCCATCCTGGCGGGCTGTAGTGACTTTTGGCTGACCAGGGCTTGGTCGGTCGGCAACATTGCCAGTTTCATGTTCTCTGATTCTGAGGCGACTAATTGTGGAGGGATGACACTGCATGTGACGTCCTACGGTGGCACAACTGAGACCCGCCTGTAACATGTCAATGGAACGTCCCTTTGTTGTGTCGTAAGTCGGGGCATGGTAACGTTTTCTGGGTTTTTTTCGTCTTTATGCTGAGCTTCGTGTAAAATGTTGAGCCCACGACACTTGAGCCCTGGAAGCTGTTCTCAGTGACGGCGAAACACTCAATGGACGTTATTAGGAAATGTTGCGTAATGTTCACGACAGGCGCGTCGGGAACACCACAGGTTATCCAGTCATTGCAACTCAACTCGAACTAATAATAAACAACAAAACGTGAATGACCAGTAGCCTTACTGGGGTAGAAATGGCGCTAAGTATACATTAGAACCACTACAGAATGAATCAAATTTAACTCACCGCAACAACACACGACCTCCACAACAGCACACCAAAAATACAGGACAAGGTTAGAGACAAAAGAACATCGCTTATATAGTTAACTGACTGACTAAATTTCGTGTGACGGCATATAAGACCAAACGAATAAGCCAACCGAAGATCGTTGTTGGCAACAACAAGACGCATAATTGCCTTCAATATAAATCATCAATTAGTGTTCCCGACAATAACATTCTTAACTCCCGGGTCCGAATTTGAAATACTAAAATCAAGTCGTCGGTCAGGCCAATTAGATGTATCTAACCATAAAAAGCAGGCCCACGAAACCATTGTTTAGTTTTAATCAGCTGTGAAATCTTGACACTCTTAGATGCTGTATCAGCGGGATTACATTGGGTGTCAAAATATTTGTTTTAACGTAGCGACTCTTGTCTTAGCCATAACAATACAAAAATAAACTTTATTACGCACATTGACAAGGCGTAAATATACAACAGCACCTTAACCCAAGTTACTGACGTCAGAAGATACATGTAGCGGATTCCTGATCCCATTCAAAATGGTTAAATAACCGGGACGAACATTCATTCATTCTTAGCCAAAGAAGCTTCAAAACCATACTTCATCGTTCATTCTCGAGACTAGAAGCACTAAAAAGCTTCCGAATTATACGTCTGGAGATATATAGCCAATAATTTCAAAATTCTGTTTTAACGGCAAAATGTCAACATTTTGGCAGCTCATGCCACTTTAAGGAAGGAAGGATGATTGATTGATTTATGTTTTACGCCGCCATCAAGTTTATTTTACTTATATGGCGGCGTTGCCAGCTTTAGTGGGGGAGGAAACCGGGCTCATTGCCCGTAGAAAACCCCCGACCCCGGCGAGTACCTGGCAACTCTCCCACATACGGCGATCCAGTGAAAAATCCACTCACACATTTTCTAATTTCTTTTATTTTGGTCTGAGTTGGTCATTGAGTGCCAAACATGTTTAGCAAATTGTTTTACACTCTAAGCTAAATTTAGGAAACATCACGGGAAAAACATATTGGTATCCATTAAAAGTCCTATTTCAACACCGTCGCAATTCATCGTTATGCCACTAAAGATTTGGAGCATTTAAGTAGCTACCCTGACATTGGGTCACAGGCAACGCTAGCCTGAAACTACAGGCAATAATTAATGCTGGTATAGCCGATGGCGTTTCTTTAAATTTTACTTAAATATCCCGAATACCACTATGTTCTTTTGAATTAATAGTTTTAATTTTCCCAGAATTTGATAAAAACGTATGCCACATCCTGATGCTTATGTTAACATAATGTCACCTGTCGTCCTATATATAAAGAGCATTCGGAGAGTCTGAAACTTCATAAGTTTTTGTATCGTGCAGTGTTACACTCATCCGTAATCCGTGCAATACTCGTAAGTATTTTTAAGCCTACAAGTAATGTTAAGTATGATAAGCTCCCATGGTATTCAGGTTTGTCTCGTTAATACGAACTAAAAACTGTTGGCTTTATTTTTATAAGAAAATATGAACGTTAAAGGTTAAACGTTACATGTTTATATTTATTGAATCTTAAAAGCACATTTGCCTTGAAAATCCTGAATACTGTTTACATAAGAAACAGTGGGCGGTTTTATGTAATTTTCCCAGACAGAAGAAGCTTTGGCATCATTTAATATATTCAATTTGAAATTTGAGTCGTGTCGGCGATCTAACGACACATTATATTATATTGTATGAACTTAATATGAAAAATACAGACTAACGATCGGGTAAGATGAACTATAAAAACCTGCCGAATTGAGAGTGAGACCCACAGACAAAAACCACTGAAATAAGGGTAACCCAACCCTTAAGTTTACCGACACTGATCGGTGTTGTTGTTGTTATCGAGCTCCAAGTCTTCGTTTGTTTTCCACCTCATTTTTACATTCTAAAATTAACTGGAAATGTTTTGTGTCCTATGCTAAATTTGAGTGGTTTTAGCTGTAGTAAGCTCGTGTAAATGTGGTTTATTAACAAATGCCCACCAGACTACGGCGGTAAGTGGCCCTTTAACAGGGAAATGTTGTCTGTTTTTCATACAAATATTTAACAACCGTTGACTGTGTATAAAGGTCTAAATGACACACTCTCTCTTTTAACACAACTGAAAATCTTATCTTTATGGTTATTTTAGTCAAGAGGGTTGTTTTAGTGTTTAACATAGATAAGAGATCTCGGGGGCTCAATAGGCACAGCGATAGTCATTCAATCTGACACAAGCTTCCGGTCGATAGGTCGGGTGTTCGGTATAAAGGCCAATTTTAAATTTCCAATTGAGGTTTTCTGTACAAAAAACATTTAATTTTAACGATTGGATCTTTTTTTTGAACCAAAAGGATTATTTAATATTACAAAATAATGATTACATTTATATTTCAGTGTTCTTATTTATTAAAGACAATCTTTATGTCATACATATTCTGTAATGCATTGAAAACATAGGTCTTCTGTTTATTTACAGGCGTTTTGAAAGATTTGTGAAAATGAAGTTTGCGTGCCTGGTATTACCATTGACTTTCCTTGCCACGTGTGAAGGGAATTTTTGGGCTCGACGTAAAGTTAACTGCGGGGTATCTGTGTGGTCTGATTGGTCAAGTCCAGGGGCTGATGGAAGACGTACGAGAACTCGCACCATTGTCCGCCCACCCCGTAATGGTGGGAGAGATTGTCCGCCATTAACCGAAACTGAAACTGAAAGTTCAGGTCAGTAATTTCTCCTCACTTTCCCCAGCTCTTAGCGCCTACGCCGAACGTCAAAAACTGCTTAACACACTCAATCAACAGTACACTGACATTCGACACTTTTCAAAGTCGCCACTCTACATTTGTATTATAAAACCTTTCATACATTTGGCGTGTCTAACGGTTAAGGGCTACGTCAGTTATGAGCAGCAAATGCATACTTGTTGTTGCTCGTCTTCAGTTGAGTTACTGAGGTAAATATGCGTTGCAGCATTGTTTGCCGAGAATTTAAGACGCCATGTTTAGCCGACTTAATGTGGCATGAGCGGCCTAAATGTGGATTTTCAAAAGAAAAGTTCAAGAGACGTTCAGCTTGAAGTCACTTGACGTTGACGTTGAAATACTTAAAAAAACAACGGTTAAGTCAGTACATTCGAAGATTCGAAGATGTGTGCTGATTACGGACAGCAATCCAAATACCCAGGATATAATAGTACATTTCGGGGGTAGCCTTTACTTATTAAAATGCCTAAAGGTATGCATTTCTAGGCCTAATATAGGAATCCACGAAAATATCTTTATTTGTACATCTTGATTAAAATCATAAAAGACACTAGCTAATTCTGTCATATCCACATTTTCCCTAAATTTGACAGCTTACCCATGTTAAAATCAACAGCTCCCATGGTATAGGGATTTAGCGCTTAATAAAATGGATGAAGAAATTCGTGGCTGTGTCTTACTAAATAGGAAACATATATATATAAACTGTATAATAGAATCTTTGGGAATGTATGAAATGAATAAAGGAATATACGTACTCATTATTCTAATGTTTGTCCTCAAGCTAACTAAAATTCAATAAATCAACAGACCTGTTTGACATGTTACACTCTTCATCTTCAAACTTTTACAAACCTCAGGCGAGTTGTCAAAATTTTGACAGCTTACCATACCTTATAAAAATGCAAAAAAACCTATGTGACCTATGATACAGAAATATCTATTAAAAAAATAAACATTTATCCAGAGTGAGTTTTATTTAATTCATTAAAAAATAACTAGCTTGCGTTAGACTTGTTGATTGAGATAATATGAGGCGGTGCGTCAGCACCATATCCACCTCTCAAACTTGATCTCATCACCGAGAGGGGCCAACCAACAAGATGCTGATCTTTGGGATATAATAGAGGATATTGAACAGTTGTGTTTGAATAGCACTTACATTTTTTCGAAAGAAAGCCGGAGAATAACCCACGAGAAGCGAAGCGTCGAGTGGGTTATCCCTCCGCCTTTCAAGAGAAAAAATATAAATGCTGTTCAAACACAACTGTACAATATTCTGTTTATTATTTATACTATCATGTTTTAGGCTGGAGATTGTTTATTAAGTATAAATTTATCAATTATAAAAAAGAAAGTATCAACAAATTTATGACGGATTAGGTTTTCAGCAAACGTAGGAATATATATCGCTGACCAATGAAACAACAGCATGTCTGTTCTTCTCACGTGACTATCAACTGTCAGATTTGTGGTCATTTGAATGGCCATTTTCTCACTGAAGTTCTTCGCGATATTTCACGTAAAAAGAAATTAAATCGAACTCCATGGATTTTAACTCTGCAGAGCGCCGGTCACCAGGATAAAAAAATGATATTTGAAATTACTTTACATTATTTAAACGCGTCAATGAATGGCAAGTACAGTTACTGGTTACACGCAGTGGTCCGATTCTCCGAAGCCATGCTGCACACAACGCTGCCAACAGACGATCGATTATGAAGTTTTGTTTTATCGCTTTGACTTAGAGTGGTAAGCCGATCCTCTATTGAATCAATTTAGTGTTTTCAGCTGTAATTTATTTTTCTTAATGCTAAATATGACTGAAAAGGCTTCATTTAGCCTATCGAAATCCTATGTACTGTTGTTGTTGTTGTACAGCAGACGTCAGTACACAAGAAAGAAGTAGGTCCGACGACGTCATCGGCTTCGTCGCGTGCATTAAATAACAAAAAGTGTTATTACACTGCAGTCAATTATAACATTTCTGAGTGAAGAAAATCCCTAGTTTTCACTTATGTATAAATAATAATACCTATCAATTTAGTTTTGACAGACGAGCACAGGTCAGTTGATTGACACAGTTGAAAATAATTGACCAATCAAATTCTTAGTATTTGTCCCTTAGCTTCTTACGAGTCGCCTAATAAGTTCCAATGGTTTACTAACAGTCTAAGTACGCCATAGAAACGCACATCGTCTGTCAACACATCGCATCACTTTGATAACCAGCCAAAGAGTAAATAAATTCCAAATTCATAATACATACCACGATTATAGGCTTCACCCTTCCTTTTTTTAATATCGCATTTATTGAGAGACACTCGTCAAAAGGAATAGAACTGCGATAAAAACTATTATACTCACTAGAATGTAACCAGGACACTTTTCTTATATTTATGTTCAATAACGCTTTACAATATCATTCGAAACATTCTTTTTTTTTTCAGATCCGTGGGACAGTCATAACGTATCCAAGAAATTTCACAACAAGTTTCTCACAGGTCAAACTCACTACTACAGTGTTGTCAGTGGACCAAGTGGAGGGGAGTTGACCTTGTTACCTCGAGATTTGCTATTCATAATTGACATGAGTGGGAGTATTAGCAGTGGAAATTGGAGTACAACAAAAACCAAATTGGCTGAACTCGTCGAACGACTCTGTGGCTCCATTGGTCGTGGAAGTCAACATAACAGGATAGCCATCATTACGTTTTCAAGTCGGGTCGTCTTAAACTTCAACTTCAAGACCCATTGGTCAGTCAGGTCTGTTCGCCGGGCTATTGAAAGTATGCCACAGGCGGGAGGCACTACCTGCACGGGAGATGCATTCAAATATGCACATACTTACATGTTCGACCCATCTACAGGTAAGCTTAGAGAAAACACTCATGGACGAAATCTACCGACACACTTCAGTGGTCGTTTTCTGTTCGGATGGTTGGTTATTTTAGCTTATTGGCGCGGACATCCGTGTGAATGATGTACGCCATACTAGTGGGGAATTATTACCTAGAGCGACTTTCAGGTTTATTGGGAAAATACCTTGATATGAAAAAAACGATAACGATCAAAATTGCTAGTTTTGGATAAAAAAAAACAGTAAGCAAAAATTGTCTAATTAGTTAGCGTCTTTTAGAAAGTGAATATAACAGTATTCTCGTTATTTTGGGATGACACTTTCTTGAAATTATGGTAGAAATTCTTCTACCGATTTTGGGGTGATGCCCGAAACGGGAATCGAACCCGGGTCCCAGAGTATGGCACCTATCGCCGGCTGCCTTATCCTTTGACCCGGGTTCGATTCCCGTTTCGGACATCACCCAAAAATCGGTAGAAGAATTTCTACCATAATTTAAAGAAAATGTAATCCCAAAATATATCCGGGTTCGATTCCCGTTTCGGCCTCACCCAAAAATCGGTACAAGAATTTCTACCATAATTTCAAGAAAGTGTAATCCCAAAATAACGAGAATACTGTTATATTCACTTTCTAAAAGACACTAACTAATCAAACTCCTTCATTCAGCAATGGGAGCTGTGTCAATTACGTTACCAGAGGGGTACTAAATGTCCGCTGTAGTATCTACCAGTCAACTACCTCCTTTTTTAGAGGAGGCCAGTTGGCTGAATGGATAAGTCAGCCGGCATTTAGCGCTGGCGATAGGGGCCATACACTGGGACCCGGGTTCGATTTCCGTTTCAGGCATCACCCAAAAATCAGTAGAAAAATTTCTACCATAATTTCAAGAAAGTGTAATCCCAAATTAACGATAATACTGCAAAAATTGTCGTTGACGTTGTCGTTTTTTATAAAAAAAATGCTGCTGCCCCCCCCCCCCCCCCGCACACCCGCTCCCAACGAACGATCAATGTTGCCATGGTGCTCAGAGACTCTAAACATCTCCACGCTGCAATCTGGCACGACCTGGATTTCTCGGGTATGGTCCCCCGTACCCGTTGCCGTGGATGTATACTTAGCGCCATTAAAAACGCACGACCCAAAGAATGTAAAATATTTTGAGAAATGTAAAGTGTAAAATATTGTAAGTACTCTTAAATTGAAGAACAAGGCATTGGTCACAATGAGACAAAGAATTGACAACATGTGAAACCCTGGTGACTTTTATTCCTTGCAAACAACAGAAATTGAAGGTGTCCTCATCCAATAATGGGTATGTCCACCTCGGGCATCAACACAAGCAGTACATCTGCGACGCAAGGACCCGATGAGTGTGGCTATTCTGTGCTGTGGGATCCGGTCCCACTCTTCCTGCACTACCTGGATCAATTCACGTCGGCTGCGTGGCCTGGGTTGACGTTGTGCAACGGCATCCTTAAGCTGATCCCACGAGCAGTTCTCTATGGGCGATAGATCGGGGGAGTAAGCTGGCCATTCCATGATGTTCACATTATTCTGTTGCAAGAAGTCTTGTGTCAACCTTGCAGAGTGTGGGCGCGCATTGTCTTGCTGAAACGTCGTGACGCCAGCATTGGCTTGGAGGAATGGAAGCAGCACAGGTCGAAGGATGTTATCCACGTAACCCTGAGCATTCAGGTTGCCATCAAAAATGACCAGGGGAGTTCGTCTGCGAGAAGTGATGCCTCCCCACACCATAACACTACATCTGCCCCAGCGATTTCCTTCCCTCACACATGCATTTGCGAAACGTTCACGACGTCTGCGCCACACACGTTGACGTCGGTCAGGACGATCAAGGCAGATACGAGATATTCCGCATTGATGTACGCCATACTATCTCTGATGATTTCGAACCCATCGTAAACGGTTTTGGCGTGCGGCGGGTGTCAATATGGGCCCTCGGTAGGGAATGCGTGCATGCATCTGTATCTGTTGGAGACGGCGTCGGATGGTGCTGGGGCTTACCCTGGACCTTCCAATTCCCACTGTCTCACGAGCAGCCTGTGTCGCGGTGCGAAATCGGTCACATGTGTGCAACAAACCGATGTACCGATCCTGGCGGGCTGTAGTGACTCTTAGCCGACCAGCGCGTGGTCGGTCGGCAACATTGCCAGTTTCATGTTCCCTGATTCTGAGGCGACTAATTGTGGAGGGATGACACTGCATGTGACGTCCTACGGCGGCACAACTGAGACCCGCCTGTAACATGCCAATGGCACGTTCCCTTTGTTGTGCCGTAAGTCGGGGCATGGTAACGTTTTCTGGGTTTTCTTCGTCTTTATGCTGAGCTTCGTGTAAAGTGTTGAACCCACGACAAATGAGCCCTGAAAGCTGTTCCCAGTGACGGTGAAACACTCAATGGACGTTATTAGGAAATGTTGCGTAATGTTCACGACAGGCGCGCCAGGAACACCGCAGGTTATCCAGTTATTGCAACTCAACTCGAACTAACAATAAACAACAAAACGTAAATGGGCAATAGCCTTACTGGGGTAGAAACATAAAATTCAACCGTGCGTTTTTAATGGCGCTAAGTATAGTATAATTTTTTGCATGTTCATTGCTTGACTTTCGTCAAATTCCAATTTTCAATACGGCGCCGTTGCCAGGTTTAGTGTTAGAGGAAACCGAGCTTTTAGTCTGAAGGAAACCTCCTATCTCTTCCACATACCGCGAGCCCTTAATAAAGAGGACATCTACATTTTCATTTATCCAGTATTTTTACAATTTATGATGTATTTTGATTTTTTTTACAGGGGTTCGTCCGGCCACTCAATCAACGAAAGAGGTGCTTGTGCTGACTGACGGACATTCAAACTGTGGTGCAGATATTGCCAGAAATGTTAAAATACTTGAAGTAAAAGCATCTATTTTTGCTTTAGCAATTGGAGACTACGGTTCTACAGGGAAGGCCGAAATTCAGTCTATGGTTTCCCGGCCTCTTATAGACCATATATTCTCATTGGCAAACTTCAGAGATTTTCAGGATATGATTGATAAAATTCGTACCTACCCGGCTAAATGTGTTCCTTTCGAGCTCAGTTAACTCATCTAAAAGAAAATCTAAAACGACAAATACATATATGTATTCCGTGAGATGTCGGGCACTAATTATGAGACTATGGATCACGGTTTGGTTTTAGATTCAGGTTCCGACAAAAATCTGTTAGAGGATTTTTGCATTATTTCAAGAAAGCGTTATAAATAGAGGATATTGGACAATTTTATATAGTAGTACTTATATTGTTATACTATCATGTGTAGTGACCAGTCAGCAGGATAAAAAAAATCACGTAAGAAATTATTTTTGACTGTTTTACCGGGTCATTGAATGGTAATTACATCTAGTAGTTAAACACATTGGGCTATATTCTCTGAAACCAGCGGTTTTCACAACTCTGTCAACCAACGATCGATAATGAACCTTTTTCACGTTTTCATTAAAGTGCTAAGTCGATCTTCTGTTGAAACAATCTAGTGTTTTCAGTTTTAAATAATTTATCCTAATGCTGAATCTTGACTGAAAAAGTTTCACATTCCCATCAGAATGCCATGTACTGTTGTAGTTGTAAGCAGACGCCAGTACACAAGGGAAAAGTAGGTCCGGCGACATAATCGTCTTCGGTCGCGTGCAGTTGAATAACACAAGTGTTAATGTACTGCACTGATTTATAAAATTTCTGAGTGAAGGAAATCTTTAGTTTTCACTTATGTATAAATAATAAATATCAATACGTTGGTATAGTGGTGAGTACGACAGAATGATTTTATACATCTTCAATGTATTATTGCATGTTTTTTTTTGAGAATAAGTATTTATTTCACATAAATACATCAGTTTACAACATCATCTGGCGTCCAGTTAATTAAAAAGAAAATATCACAGATTATAAAGGACACCCTAGGTATCATAATACACTTCTAACATACTGTCTGCTAAATTTGAAAATTAGTTATTACCAATTCATCATCTGATAATTTGACATGTGGATTATATTTTGTAACATAAGTATGGAAAGTTGACAAACTCCAGAATAGCTTTGCTTGGTATATGTGCTTGGTAAGTAAGTGGCAAAATAAATATCTAAGGGGAATAACTCGGTCATTAAACAACTTGGCATTCCTGGCTTTAAAAATTGCTATTCTCATTATGCTACTCAAGGCTTGTAGAAAATAACAGTTTGAGTAAAAACATTTTTGGTGCCAACCAAACAAGAGATAACCTGGCCAAGAAAAATTGTCAAAAATCTTTATATTTTCTTTTCTTAACAAGGATTGAACAAATTCCCAGATGTACTTTCTATATTCCTTAAGCTGGGGACATTTGACAAACAGATGAAGTACAAATTTGTATCAGACATTCCAATTCTGTATGACTTTTCTCTGATAAATATTGTATTTGTCAGTATTTTCCAATCAAGTTGATACATTTCTTGGCTCAGTCCTTTTTTATATTTATTATAACAGTAAATTGTTAAGTCAAGATTTGGAAAATGATTTCTCCAATGATCAAAACCAATAGGTGGCATAACAAATTGACCAATCAGAGAGTTATAATACTGCTTTGATGTTAAACAATTAACAGATGTAGTCTTATTAAACAAAAACACATTAATTTCTGAAATCTTATTTGGTACCTTTGCAGGAAGACTTTGAATAATAGAGAGCCATTTAGGTGGTATCGCAGATTTAATGTCAATATACAATTTCTGAAAAATTTTATCCTTAAACACTTGTCCAGAATCTTCAATCATTTATTTTAATGCAATCATCGGTAAAAACCCAGGGACATAAACGTACAAAATATCCCGAAGACACAATATCCCAGCTCTAAGAAGAGTTTCCGAGAAAATTACATTTCCATTTACTGTTATATTTGGATTACAACATATTGGTTGGCATAGCACTTCTTCAGGTTTAGTCAAAATAATATCAGCAGCTTTGACAAATTTATACCATGATAACATAAGTTCTTGATAAAATTCGGGCAACAGTTCTATTAACTGTTTGTTCTTTGACATGAAAAAAACTGGACTAAACACATTTACACCTGTATATCTTGACAAAAAATATTTGAAAAAATCCTTCCATAGAGGTTTACAATTGTCTTTAAAAAATCTACTTACAAATTTGAGTCTGAAAGATTTAACCTTGGACTCAATATCTGGTAAGTTCAACCCACCCTGTTGACCGTTATTTACAGCTGTTTCATAGAGAACTAAGTGTGCTTTACCTTCCCAAAGGAAATCAATAACAACATCCTTTACCTCTTTAATAACATGGACGGGAACGGGTAAAACAGACATAGAATACCAAAATTTACTCATCAATAATGTCATGATTACACAAATTTTGCCTTGAAGGGTTAACCTTCTCGTTTTCCACATGTTAGCTGTAGTTTTTAGGCTTTGTAATTTATCTTTCCTGTTTAAGATATTACATTAACTGTGATCAGGGCCTAAATAGACACCCAACACTTTAATACAATCGTTCTTTACAGGTATATCAAACACATGTTGGTCTTGGTTATCCCCTAAAGGGAGAATTTCACATTTTTCTACATTTAATCTAGCATTTGATGCTTTACCAAAAGTTTGAGTAACATTGAGAACAGTTTGAATTGATTGTTTATCTATAACAACAACGGTTGCATCATCAGCGTGTTGAAAAAGTTTACATTCTTTATCCGACCCCGGAATAGACAATCCCCTGATGTATTGATTATTTCTTATTAACACCCCAAGAGGTTCAACACTTATTACGTATAACAGGGCGGAGATAGGACAGCTTTGTCTAATAGACTTTTCTACTGGAAAATAGCTTGTTACATGACCATTTACTTTAACTGCACTACGTATATCACGATACAATATTTCTATCCATCTCCGAAAAGATGGACCAAAACCAAGTTCATTTAGCACTTCGTGTAAAAATTTATGTGAAACTCTGTCAAACGCCTTTTCTTGGTCTAACTTAAGAAAAAAGGCATTAACATTATCCATTTCAACGTAAGACATTACATCTCGTAGGCTGCATATTGTATCAGCAATATCCCGGCCTGGCACACAACATGTTTGACATTCATTAATGACAGATCCTATAACTTGCTTTAGTTTATTAGCCAGACAACGGGATATCACCTTATAGTCTACGTTTAAAAGACTAATCGGGCGCCAATTTTTTAGCATTGACTTATCTCCCTTATTTTTATATATGAGGGAAATAACACCGCTTTTCATCGTTCTAGTGAGTTTGTTATTTTCAAAAATGTCTTTAACAACTTCAAACAATACAGGTCCAAGCTCGGGCCAAAATTTAAGGTAGAACGAGACTGTTAGTGAATCAATACCTGGTGACCTATTTCTATTCATACATTTTAAAGCTTCAGTGAGGTCATCCATTGAAAGAGGCTTATCACATATTTGTACATCTTCATTACTTAAAGAAACACCATCAATAGCTGCCAACGTGTCATCTAAAGCCTTACTATCTATTTCATCATACTTATATAGATTAGAATAAAATTTAACTGTTTCTGACAATATATCTTTACAATGAGTTACCTTTTCCCCTTTGTCAGTAAGTAAGTGCCTTATTAATTTATTTTCTTGTCTATACTTCTCCTGTCTTAACAAAAAACTTGTATTTCTGTCACTTTCGTGAGTCCACCTAGCTCCAGATCTCAGAACTGCCCCCCTACAGCGCTCCAATTCATAATCTTCCAATTCCCGTTCTAAATCCACAATCTTATTAGTGTCATAATCACTCACTTTTGTCGCCCTTCTGTACTCATTATTTAGTTGCCTCCGAATATTATTTATCTTTTCATATTTCTGTTGCTGTACCTTTTTACCATATGATTGTGAAAACTTTTTAATCTTATACTTTAGATTGTCCCAAAATATGCATATATCATCAATGTACAGAGGGTTTAAATATTCCTGTTCTATAAGTTTTATAACTTTGACACAATATTCCTCATCATCTAGCAAACTATTGTTAAAAATATACAGACCAGGTCCACGTTCGACCTTCATGAAGTTACAGTGTAAGGATATCAGAGAATGATCACTATAGCTAGTATACTTATTATACATTTTATCACAATACGTCATAAAGCTCCTGGATACTAAGAAATAATCAATTCGGCTTTGGTGTAAAATACCCTGAATGATTCTTCGCCATGTAAAACAGGATTTATCTGGATATTTTATGTTCCAAATATCTTTCAAATTGAAGTTAGATATGAGCTTGCCTAATTTATCACGTGACCTGTCATTCGGTAACTTTCCTGTTACACAATCTGAAGCATGTAGTGTAGTATTAAAGTCTCCGACAAGTATTGTGTTTTCATCTGTTACAGTTTGAGACAACTTCTCAAAAAATAAGACTTTTTCATTGACTTTGTTTGGGGAATATACATTTACAATATTAATAACATGGCCCTCAAAATCAATACCTACTTTTATTAGCCGACCTTCATCATCAGATTCAAAATATTGGATATTATCAGAAAATCGTTTGCTTATTACAAACGCAACCCCTTTATATCCATCCGTTGCATTACTATACATTGCTTTACCATTTATAAGTTTCTCGTGCTTTTCAATAAAATCATTTGACCAGTGTGTCTCTTGGAGACACATAATATCAACCTTTTCTGTCTCTATTATATAGTTCAGTCTATCAATGTCCATACAGCCATTGCAATTTAATGTAGCAATTATGACCATCAGAAAAAGAAAAATGTTACTTGCTTTGCTCTCCATTGGATGGCTTTAAGTACGGAGTCTTCCTGTTTTGTCTTGTCTGTCTGGTGGAAGTTTGAACCGTAACACGCTTCTTTCTCCCCCGGCCAACTTGTTCCCATTTCTGTTGTGAAGATGACATATCCGTTGTTTGGACCATATCTTCCTCTACTTCACTATTCCCACTCATCGTCTGTGTCTCTGGTAACGGTAATCCTGTCACACACGGTACGGTAATCTCAGTCGAGGTGCCTTCTGCATCAGAACTGGACACAGTTACCTCCCTTGATGTGTCTTCTGAATTTGGTAACAAAGGCACGGTTACCTCCCTTGATGTGCCTTCTGAATTTGGTAACAAAGGCACGGTTACCTCCCTTGATGTGCCTTCTGATATGGCATAGTCATTATCAATATCACTCACTTCTACTCTTTCATTGCTTTTTATTTTATTCACGTCGATTTCCTGCTCAATCAAAATATCACCAGCATCATCTGAACATTCACATTCTAACTTTCCACATAATGAACATATGATATCACTTCTCTTACAGACACATTCCTTTGATCCACATGTATCACATAATACACAAGAACACTGGAATTCTAGACATTCCTCACATCTCTCAGCTTGACAGGCCCGACTAAAATGCCCGACGCCATTACAACGGAAACATTTAAACTGAGAACAGTTGCGAAAAATATGATCCTCCGAGAGGCACAGGGAGCACACCTTGCGCTGGTTATTGTGCACTACACGATAGTAATCATATCCTGTGCCTGATAAGGCATAAGGAAGACTTGTAATGTTGGGTGGGAATTTCACTCGAACATACCTGGTTCCATCCGCCACAGTTGTCCCGGGGTAAAATCGCCTTTTTATGGGAGATAAAATCTCTATATTAAGATCCTCTAGTCGATCAATTATTTCTTGGTTTGGGACATAAGCCGATAAATGTAGAAATGAAACCATCACCACTCTAGTAGACAAAGCTGTGCACGTACAGAACTGGTTGTCGATTTCGATCCCATCTGACAAAAGTTCAACTGACCCCTGGTCACTCAATGTTATTTCATAGCGGCCACCTGCCACAGGTACACAGGCCAGCAGTGTACTTAGTCCACACGTCTCCTCTATAACATTGATCACTTTGTCAGCTGAAATTTTCGTTGTATCTCCCACATTCACTGCAATGGATAATTCCTTACTATAATTATTCTCAGATCTACGCCATGCACTTTGCGAAGAAGCCATACTAGCTTCAATACAGCTTGCTCAAAAATGATTACAGTAGGCCGACCCAAAAATCCGAGGAGCATACGAAAAACCGTCCACCATGTTGGACGGCCCAGCTCGACCCCCAATGTATTATTGCATGTTGCTTTCCTGGTAACATCGTCTCCACCATAAGGATAATACCTGGTACCTTTATACTCTGGTGATAACAGTGTTACTCTGATAGGTCAGACTACATTTTAACATGTACAAAACCATTTTGGTCGTACATTAAAATGTAAGCTTTGTCTACCATATCTAATCTGATATATGTAACAAAGTCTTATCGACGTTGAACGTTGTGTGTACCACCCTTAGAAACTTCGGCCTTGGTATAAAAATACAAGGGCAAAAGACATAGCGTTTTTAAACAGAAACAAAAATGGTTTAGAATGGCCTACCATATAAACCATGGCCTACCATATAAACCATGGCCTACCCAATAAAGCATGGCCTACCATATAAACCATGGCCTACCCAATAAACCATGGCCTACCATGGCCTACCATATAAACCATGGCCTAACCAATAAACCATGGCTTACCATATAAACCATTGCCTACCCAATAAAGCATGGCTTACCATATAAACCATTGCCTACCCAATAAAGCATGGCCTACCATATAAACCATGGCCTACCATATAAACCATGGCCTACCATATAAACCATGGCCTACCATATAAACCATGGCCTACCATATAAACCATGGCCTACCATATAAACCATGGCCTACCATATAAACCATGGCCTACCCAATAAAGCATGGCCTACCATATAAACCATGGCATACCATAATAACCGTGGTCTACCATACAATTCGTAATGGTTTTCCACGATACATTGTATTACAAACCATGGAATTTCTAAAATGACAAATATTTCATTTTATCAACATGATACATTGTAGTTTAAAGGCCCACTTACCGCCGTAGCCTGTTTAAATTTGCTAAGAAAACCAATTTACATGAGCTTACTACGACTAATACCACTAAACTTAAACATAGGACACATAAAACATGTCTAGTTAGCTTTAGACTGTAAAAATGGGGTGAAAAACAAACGAAGAATCGAAGCCTGATTACAACAACAACGATCAGTGTCGGTCAACTTTCGTGTTGGATTACCTTGTATCGATGGTTTACACTCAAACAATTATCAGCAGGCTTTTCCGGTCGCTGTTAACCGATCGTCAGTCTGTATTTCTCAGATAAATAGGCCTACGTAAAATTACACTGTGCCGTTAGTTCACTCACTCGACTGAAACATAAAATCGCCAATAGGGGGCAGATCGGTTTGTTTACGTTCCGGGTACGTAACAATTCAAATTTTCAAATTCAAATTAAAAATACAAAGTGATGTCCAAACTTTTAAATTTTGGTAAAAATAGAAAGTTCCTAACTTATATTGTCTGGGAAAAATACAGAATACGGTCTTTTTTTTTAATGTAAACAATATTCCTGATTTTCGCGGCAAGTGTGCCTTTAACCCATTTTCTTTATCCAGCCATCCTGAATGAATTAATTTTGCAATAAAACTAAAAACTCGTTGATACTTTGAATATTAAATGTATATGAAAAACGTTTGGCAGCTCGAACCACTTAACTTGAGCGAATTCTCAATATCAGTTTACTAGACCTTATAATTAGACGTGTCGTGATTATTTAATCCACTTCCTTGTGTAAATATAACACTGGATTTATGTATATTTATGTTAATTTATATTCGCTTTATTGTCAAAAGCTAATAGTTTCTGTGCAACATCTGCTTTTTCGCCTATCAATGAAACATTGAAAGTCATTTATATTTCAATTCGCATTCGTTTTGCTTGCACGTTTCCACGAATTACTATTTCCTTCCACGAATTACTATTTCGTTCCACGAATTACTGATTCGTTCCACAAATTACTAATTCGTTTCGTTCCAATTTTAACTATTTCGTTCCACGATTTACTATTTCGTTTCACGAATTACTAATTCGTTCCACGAATTACTAACTCGTCGAGGTAAAAATTGGTACAAGAGGTAGAATAAGTCTAATTCCATGATTCACAGCTAATATACTCACACTGTTCTTGTGCAACAACCCTAATTCAAAATACATAGCAATAAGTTCATCCTTTTCCATGTTGACCTGTACACATAGCCTCACTTTGAGAACCTATTTATAGGACAACAACAACGGAAGCCATAATTCGTGGAACGAAATAGTAATTTGTGGAACGAAATAGTAATTCGTGGAACGAAATCTAAATTCGTGGAACGAAATCTTTTTAGAGTTTTTTTTTTCATGTCCCCTCTACGGTTCCGTAGCTTTTTGAACATGACGGGACATGGTTGACCCAGTCGTCAGAGTGATAGACCCTCAGTCCGATACAGACCTTCCATCGATGAGCCGTGGTTTCGACGTATGTAGAAGAGTTGCCATGTACCATTTTTGCTTTTGTTACATATATAAAAATTAATTGATAAGAAGTGGATTTTTTTCTGCCAAAATTTACGGTTCAATGCATTTCTCAAAATGAAGTACTCCGGGTTTTAGTAGAATGTGAATAATGATTTGTGCTTTACTTTTGTTCCTCTCTAGGAAACCGTTTAGTAATGTTGAAAGCGACTTACCTCTCACTGGTCACTGTATTGGTCACATATCAAACATAACACGTTTTCCTGAGATTGCTTCTAAGCTAACAGGATGTCCTGATGGCCATTCTCCTTAAGTTTGATATAATGGTAATTTCTAAATAGAATCAGTGGAAATACAGTCTCGAAAATGCCATTGTTTCTGCATGGACATATACATAAACAGTCTAGCTACAAAACAAATAAGATATACACAAATATAATTAACACTCATGAAAGTCTAAAAACAGCAAAAATACCGATACGGAATGGCTTTTAAAGCAGACAGATGGTTGCTGAGACTGAAAATAATATCGATTATATATCTGACAAACATAGAATTCATCGGACTAAACAGACGGATTGGATTTGTTGTGGGAAAATTTCAAAATTACAGGAGCTTTTTAATAAATTGTTATTTCAGTTAATGGATCGATCTGCAAACTGAACACTTCGACAAGTGCTCTTTAAACCGTAAGCCTACTGTCATGTGCTTTTAGTGGCTCTCAAGTAAACTGTGGTTAAGATTTCATTGATTTGGGATTTTTCAGTTGAAACTAAAGGTTCAACGGAAGGTTTTGAACGACCCAGTCTTTCAATAATAGTAAACTCTTTTTTCTTCCTTAATTTATGGACATTGACAATAATGATAACAATACATTCAATTAGGTAATTAATTAGTTACATATGTACATATGAACATCCCCCTATGAATATATGCCGGTATATGTTTTTAATTAATATTTTTGCACGTGGTTCAAAAGGGTTAAGTGTGTTGACAATAACTTGACATGCTGACAATCTTATTTTGTTTGAGCTAATCCTTACTCACTGTATGCAAGGCTGACACTCAGGTAGCTAAAATGTTAAGAAATAAATGCTGGGTTGGTCTTTACAGTGAATTTTTAAAGGCTGCAACTCGTATTAAATTTGATTCCGACCTCCCTACGGTGAGCTTTTTAAAGAGCGTTAGAGCTGTTGAACAAGATTTGCTAGAAAATGATAAAGTGAGGATTTGTAAACGTAGACGTTTCAGACAGAGACGTTGATTGGAGTCACATAAACACACAAGGATTTAGCTAGGATGAATATATATATTCATCCCAGGATTTAGGTATTATTATTGAAAGACTGGATCGTTAAAAATCTTCCGTTGAACCTTTAGTTTCAACTGAGAAATCCCAATTCAATGATATCTTAACCAGGTTGAAAGCCATTGAAGTCAGATTGCACTAAGTACTTTATCAATCATGTAGTCGAGGTCGATTTTACAGAGTTTTCAGCCGAACGCGCTATCCGAAGATCGTGAAACCTGCTAATGGACAGTTAGTGGGTCGTCCAGTCAAAAGTCCGAAAGTATCACTTTGATTGGTAAAGTCATTGAATATGACATTGAATATGACATTGTGATTAATGGTAAATACTACAAATGTCTCATTGGTAACCACTGTGTCACAGCAATTCTATTTTCACGTCTTACAGGATGTCAAATTGACTTTAAAGGACATGGTTATATTTTCGTTCATCCTCAGTAAATGGAACAAAGGCTAACATGAGTTTGGTTGATTGGTTGTTTTTTTTGTGTTTTATGTGGCGCTCAAGATTATTTCACTTGTATGACGGCGTTGCCAGTTGCGGCAACCGGGCTCTATACCCGGGGGAAACTCACGACCTTCCGGTGGTAACTGGCAACCATCCCACATAGGTCGTTCCAATGAAAACCCAGTCAAAATTTTTTCCAATTTTTTATTTTGGACTGAGTGGGATTCGAACCTGCGGCTCATTGGTGGAAGGCTTTTCGGATTGAGCGTCCAACGCTCTACTTACTGAGATACGGAGGCCCCCATAAATTTGAAGTTCGGTTGTATAATATTTCTTTTCACTGTCTAGGCATTAAGCTTAATGTACATTTTAGCGCTGTACATCAAGTGTCTTTTCAGTTAAAGTTGAACATTTGAGTAAATCAGAGAGTGAGTTTGATATTGATTGACACCAGAAATTAAACGTTGACGAACTATTGCAGCGATAGTCATTTAATATGTAAAATGATTCCGTAGATTATACATCAACAGTGAAGCACGGAATTCGTCTGAGCACAGAAACCCCGTTAAAAAAACAGACGGATTCTCCTAGCCATGATGAATGAGACAAAAACACTTAAAGCAAATGCTAAATGGGGGAGTTGTCCTGGAATCGAGTGAGCTCGAATCGTTTTTGTTCGAAAACCAAAGAACTCTCTTAGATTCTGTATCGACTTTCGGAAATACACAAGTAGTGATAACCAGACAGTTTCATGATGACTCAATATTTCGGCATTTATTATACCATCTTCAGGAGAGTAATGAATGAGCAACAACATATCATATATATATATAGCAAAAGTACAGACATTAAAATAACAGAATACAATAGAATAATAAGAAAGACAGGTGTGAACTTAGATACCAGTTGGGTTGTAGCATGAATCAGCCAAAGGTTAATCACGAGTTTAGTTAAAACAAAACAAGGTATTTAGAAGCTTTTAAGCCATGATTGAGGATGGGTTTGTTTCTTCTGATACATACTGATTCGTTAAACAATATATCAGACCAGTGGTCCCTCTGTTAATGTGTGTTAATAAGACAATATATGCCAAACTTATCAGACTGTGGGATGTTTTGTCTCACGGTGTGCAGTCGAAACCCAAGTATGATTTTCCCTGACTTCCTGTTGGATATTTTCCGCCAAGAACTGTCGATACACCTGATTCGAGTCTCCCCGGAAGTGCTCGGGGGTTATTTATTTTAGTTCTATATAGGCCACGGTCAATTGTAAGGTTGAAGATGGAACTTTATTTACACATCTTCTAACAAGTTCGTTTTAATTTTCAAAACATGAACTAAAAATGCATGTTTAAAACGTTCGGGGATGGATAGGCGAGGCCGATTCCCATATATGGAATCAATGGCATTCCATCATTTTGAAAAGTAACAGCCAAATCGCATGCGTGTATTTAAAGTAAAACAAACTGGCACTTTACTCATATTAGTTTCCAAAAAGGGGCATCCAGGCTCTAGGGTGACGCACATCAGGGAGTGTTTCTCAGAGAGACCGATTTTTCGAGCTAAACAATTTATTTGAATTAAAATAATAAAGTCGACAATTAAACATAGACAACCAGAGTGAGAATCATAAAAAAGTTTACGTTCGTTTCATCTCAAGAGTATTTTTTTAGTTATACTTGTTTTGTGTTTAGCAAATTATGAGCGGGCATAGGAAAACATGCGAAGTACCGCGGAAGTGAAAAATGACAGAATGTGACAAATCGACATCAAAGACGAAAAGGAGGTAGATACGCTGTTTTCTAGCACATTGGCATGTGAGTGCAGTACCTTTAGGAGTGAAAATGATGTAATGTAGAATGAACTAAACACATGATGCTCTGTATAAAATAAACCCTGTATGTGTACCTAAAATGTTGTCATTGAATTGACATAAAATGCTTGTTCTTAAGTGGTTCCACGTGTGTATTTTAAATAATTAACGGCAGACATCCTTGTTTACGAGATAAATACAGACATTTTTAAAATAGAAAGCTAGTCAAAAATTCAGATAAAAATAGGTTTATTGGCCAGCAATCAACGCATAATTTTAACAACAGTTAAGAGGTCTAAACTAATCAACGGTGCACTTGTTTTAAGCACCTAATCTGAGAGTTGCAAAAGGTTCCTCTGAGGGACATACAAAAGTCCGCCGTTAGCTGATCTCCGATTAGTTCTCCAGCGCTTACCGTTGATTCGTTATGACAACACCTAACTCGATCTATTTTTGACAAGTTTGTGAATAATAATCGGGGTGCACATGTTTTCCGGGGTGCACATGTTTTCGTACCGGTAGTGAAACGACCTGAACGTTACCGGATACCGTTTCATTTCCGATTTGCGGTAATGATTACATTTTAATTTGTGGCTAATCACTTCAATCACAATAAGGCTTTTCCGTTCCGTTTTTAAATAGATCTACTCATGACACATCTTGACAGCAAAGTTGACATAGTACATGTCGGATTCCGGCTACACGCATTTTACCATGGATACTGCCATTTGGAGAATTGTAAGCTTACACTAGATCTGCATTACTTTCAATCCAATATTCAAATAAGCCAAATACACAACTATCTCTGAGTAAGCCACTTCCAAGCTCTATTGTCATTGGCTGAAAAACAGAAACTAACACATCTTGTTCGAACTTATTTATTTCAATCTTATCTAAATAAATAACGCACTACCATTGCTTTTGTATAAATGATATTAATAAAAATAATCTCACTCCCAGGCAGTGTGTTATTTTTGTTTTCTCACGCTACACCCCCGATAATTCCACTCCCAGGCAGTGTGTTATTTTTATTTTCTCACACTACAGCCCCGATAATTCCACTCCCCGGCAGTATGTTATTTTTTGCATAACCAACGTTTGAAATTATAGTCTAAGTAACGCTATGACATCACAAAAGAACTATAAGAACTGACGTCACAAATGAATTACGTCATCAGTAGTGTGAAAACGATGATCCAATTCGAGAGGCTCGTCACTCTAAAAATGAATAGACTCGAGTGATATTCATTGTAACACACTGGACACGTTAGATAACCTATATTTATATGCAAACAATTCTTTTTAAGTAAATATGTTGTACGCATACAATGGCTCGCTCTGGAGCCTCTATCAGAAACTCCAGCTTGGCTGAAACTAAAAGTAAACATATCAGCTGCAAACTAATTTAAAAATCGTATTAGACTCGTCATTTATCGGTCTGTCAGGGGAAAGTATTTTACCAGTGATTACATTTTAATTTGTGGCTAATCACTTCAATCACAATAAGGCTTTTCCGTTCCGTTTTTAAATAGATCTACTCATGACACATCTTGACAGCAAAGTTGACATAGTACATGTCGGATTCCGGCTACACGCATTTTACCATGGATACTGCCATTTGGAGAATTGTAAGCTTACACTAGATCTGCATTACTTTCAATCCAATATTCAAATAAGCCAAATACACAACTATCTCTGAGTAAGCCACTTCCAAGCTCTATTGTCATTGGCTGAAAAACAGAAACTAACACATCTTGTTCGAACTTATTTATTTCAATCTTATCTAAATAAATAACGCACTACCATTGCTTTTGTATAAATGATATTAATAAAAATAATCTCACTCTCAATATGCGTTTGACAGAAAAAATTGTCGGATTTTTTTTTGGATGTATAATTTGTCTCCTACTCACGGTGCCCTTTGGGGTCTAACGTTAAGATGTATTTTACTAATCCCATTGGCAAATCCGGATCCGGAAGGTTCGATATTCTCGTATGACGTTTGGCTGGATTTACTTGCATGCTAAATTGACACGTGACATATCAGGTCGTATAAAATACAACAACATACGAGTTTTGTAATGATTCCATTTCATTTCCTCTGTTTATTTAAAATGAAAAAAAAAGTTTTGGAGTATCCAACTACTACATTGTTGACATATGAAATGAATAAAATAATGTACGTATTTACAATAACAGCAACCCTGAGTGATATGAAAATAATCATACATTATACAAGTCAAGAACTTCCTTCCTTGTAATTTTCGATTTACCCTACACTACAGTTCTACTAGCAGATGATATAAACTTACACTATAAACTTAAAAACAATTTTACCCTCCCCTTCGGAATACCAGAAACTATCCGGAATGAGTTTGGCAAAAATTGTTTATCGGGAATTGGGCGAGAAGAATCCGTGACTCCTCGGCAATTTCCGTCACACTGTCCAACTGAAGCAAATGCGTTTCCTTTGGAGAGGAAGCCAGTCTCTCGAGGCACCAGTCTCTGGGATGCCTATGAGTGTCTCCTCGACCCAAGACTATGACATACACTTCAGCAGCAACCTTCAAACGGTCAGCACTACTAAGGAAGTATTGGCTGCAATATTCCCTATACGATGTCACGAGCAAAACTTCTTTTGTTGCATTGTTGTATAGTCTGATACCTACAACAAATAAAAACAGAAATAATTAGTTTACAGTTCTAATAATTTTGATGGTAATATAGTTGATGGGTGGAAAAAGATAGTGGTCATAAAGTTAAAGTTTCACAAGGCATAATAGATTTAGTCGAATACTCATAATGGGCTGCTATGATAGGTATTGAATTCAACGACTTGCATTTCAGCTTTTTTCATAAGATCGGACGGTAAAAAGCTTTGAAGGTCACAGAAAAATGAAATGATTGACGTTTCAATAAATACAGTCGGTAGCCTGTACAAACCGAATCAGATTGATTGACTGATATTTTTCGCCGGATTGTTGCGGCGTTGCCAGGTTTAGAGGGGATGAAACCAGACTCATTTCCTGGAGGAAACCTCCGACATTCGGCGAGTACCCGGCAACTGTTCCACATACGGCGACCGAGTGGAAAATCCAATCAGAAGAAATGATTGACGTTTAAAAAAGGAATATCAATACAGTCGGTTGTCTGCATAAACTGAAGCATTGTCCGAAAAGTAAACACAATGTAAGAAAACAGGACGAGCGTTAATTCATTTTAAGCTGGTGTTGAAAACGCTACTTTTGCGTACATTCTCGAGATATTAATCACTAAAATGCTTTTGAATTGCGAGAAAAATAGCTGATACTTTCATCATTTGTTTTCAGCGGATAAATATCAACATTTTAGCATGGCACTTGAAACTTTGCTTTAATTTGCACCTATGTATTGACGTTGAAAGCTCACCTGTCGTGTCTCCAATAAGCTGTTGTCGTGCATGGTTAGTGGCGACCTTTAGGTTTGACTGATCTCGACTACTCCTATCCATCCGAAGAATTGTATCTTGAATATATTCTCTTTGCCGATGGTCTGAGAAGGGTTTAAGTTCTGTCACAGAGTAATCAAATGTAGCTAAATGGATGCGATGGTCTTGTGGTTGATTTCCAACGTTTCCACAAATTTTACCAACAATGTTTGAAACCAGAGATTTGTAGTAGGGGAATATTTCTGAAGATATGGTCGTGTCCAAAGCAAGAACAATGTCCCGAGAGAGAGTATATCGTGCTCCACCCCCTAAACTGTAAGATGGGGCGTTACCGGCTAAAAGGTTTCCCATGAACTCCTCAGAACCGATAACGGGATCATCTGGAATACAAAAGTTATAAATATGCACATAAACTTATAGTTTTGAATTGGATTTCAAATGCATCTCTAAAAATGGAAAAAAGAAGTGCACGTATACAGTAGCATTTTACTTTTTTAAAATCAGTAAATACATATCCGTGCATTATATATCATTAGAAATTAATGTCTACAAGGACCCTTGTTTTACCTTAAAACAATATCCTTTTGATTTAAATTTTTCAAGAAATATTTTAAGCAGTTATATTCCACAGGCATGAATGCAGCGCGGGTTAGAATCACACTTATAGACCAAACAAAAATTGAAAAATGCCTGACTGGATTTTCACTCCGTCGCCGTTTGTGGAAGAGTTGCCATGTAGGTACTCGCCAAAGGTCGATGGTTTCTTCTGGGCAATATGCCCGGTTTCTTCCCCACTTAACCTGGCAACGACACCATATAAGTGAAATAATCAGGAGTACGACGTAAAAAACTTCGATCAATCAACCATAAGCATGACATTTACGGCAGAGAATTGGACTGGTGTTTGGGTAAAAATAATCAGCACTTATATGTTGGTGTTGCCAGGTTTCATGTAGGAGGAAACCGGGCTTTTTGCCCGCAGGAAACCTTCGGGGAGTACCTGACAACTCTGCCACATTCAGCGATCAAGTGGAAATCCACTCAGAACAACTATTGAGGGCTTGTATCTGATTGAGGGGTAATCACTAACCGAATGAGCCACCGAGGCCCCGCAGTGTAGAAGGCGAGGTGGGAGAAACGGCTAGCAATCAAACTTAAACCGGTGTCGGTTTCTTTAAGGCTTTTTGCGCTAAGGGCCTGCCGATGTTTACAGCTCCCCCGAAAGTTTTTGGGGAGTATAAAAAAGTAATGCTAACAACAATATTAACAATAAAGAATAACATAACGTTGTAAATTTGTCTGCTTCTTACCTCCTCTTGTCCTAAACTCTATAGTGTCACCATGGCACGGTTGGCCCCCAAGTCTCGCCTGACGAAAAATCCTCCTGGTTCGGAACTCAAATTGGCCATCGCTGTGTGGTCTCCATTCAGACCAGACCGAAAAAGCGCAATCGATCGGGTACTGATAGCTGTAAGCGTTGGTGTTATATGCTGAGAAGCAGAGACAACATATACCCCAAAAAACAAACATCTTCAAAACCTTTCAGGTTTCACTGTTCTTACGAGTACAGAATGGAAGCGGAGATCTGCAGACTGCTTAAAAGAACCCTGGTTTATAAAGCGTCTTTAATTTGTAACCGGATTTGATTCTGAGTAAATACAGAAAGCTATCCGGATGCTGGGGGTCACAGCATTGACCCACATTTGATCAGCCAATGAGATTTATGTATTTTTGGCACCTTGACTCTTGACCTGACCGATGATCAAGTCGTCAACACCACTGTTGTTGCTGGTATGGAGATAACTGCCAAATTTGACCCTCGAACTTCTCATCCAAATACTTCAAACTTACAGGTTTTATGAACAACCTTTGGAAATATTTTCTAATTTGCGTTAAGTGTGTTGTAGAACATATACTTTAAAAGTCTGACCAAAAAGAAAATTAAATTTTGGTCGCAGCACATACAACATTCAAGCTACATTTGCCGATCTACAATGCTTACGAAAGTTAATTATCTCAGGGACTTATGACGTAATAAACGAGTTCTGCTGTCTCAGTACGCCTTCGTGGCAGTTTGTACACATCGAAGGTCGTGTATGACGTCGGAGTAATTACGAAAAATACGGAAAATATGCATATTTCCTCCCTGTTCTTTTTTTTTACTACCAGGGCACTAACGGGAATATACATTTAGTCAATAAACAAACACAAACTAGCTATAAATCCTTCCATAAATCCTTTAAGGGACTTTTATTGGTAATATTATATTTTGAGGGGGCATCCGTGGTTCATTCGGTTAGAGGGGTAGACCCTCAGTTCAACACAGGCCTTACATGGACGGGGCGCGAGATCGAATCCTAGTCCGACCAATTAAAACAATGAACAATCTCTGAGTTCAGAAATGTTTGAAACTCTCTTTAAACGTGAGTTCCATACTAATGAGAGTTATTGAGGCATCGCCACGAAGTTAGTTGTTTGTGAATGCCGCGAGCTTGCGACACCTATACCGGTGTCTTTATCAAGTGTAACTTAATTTAATATTTCAAAACATTGACATCAATACTTAAGAAAAGAACAAACGTGTAAAGTGACCAATCATTGAAATTGTTTACTATGTTAATAATATTCTAACGTCAGAATCTAGAATGGCGTAAATATATTAGCGTTACACTACAAAAATGACGTAATAAGTTAATTTATAAAACAATGGCATCATAATAAGCAAGCTAAATAGCAACAATATCAAAATTACATTTGAAAAAAGGTTTACATACAAATCCTTACATGTATTTTACAAATTTATTCCATATTTTACTTATTTGTATACCACAGTCTCTATTTAATGAAGGGTTGAGTTTTTAAAAAGCATTTTTAACTTTTCTTTTCCTCCAATGTTTATCTGAAGTTAAAGGCAGAGATTGTGGTATGGGTATCGAGAGCTCGGGATGTTCTCAACTAACTTTGTGGTGATGCCTTAATTATTGCTCATTAATGTGATTTCTCACTCGAGTTGTCAGGGGCTCGCAGATGGGTTGGGGGTCCCCTAGGGGCAAAGGGTCCGGTTTCATCACTCACAAAACCTGGCAACGCCAGTGAAAAAATCTTAAGTGCAGCCTAAAGCATCGAGGAATCTTAAAAATATATTTAACACAAACCTTGTTCAATCAATTATTCCAAACTCAAAACAAGAAAAGCCTCAAGCAAACATTTCAACAAAAAATTACTTAAGAACCCTTCACTTAAAGGTCTCAAGCGTTAAGAATTTTGTAGATGCGTTGAAACATTTCATCCAGACATCTAAATCTTTAACTTTGAAAACATCTCTCCATATTTATATAACCTTGGTTGTGTTGGCGAGGAAATGTTCGAGGACACCATTTCCAAATGTCACAAGAAAATATGTAAGTTATTTACTGCATAAGTTGATTAATTATATCTTGATTGGATTGCCATTTTAGATGAGATAGAAATACTTAATTAGAAACTTTAATCCTCAAAAATAAAACTGTTTAAAGTTTGGGGAAACTATGTTGTCACACGACATTATGATGTAAAGTTGTCACACGACATTATGATGTAAAGTTGTCACACGACATTATGATGTAAAGTTGTCACACGACATTATGATGTAAAGTTGTCACACGACATTATGATGTAAAGTTGTCACACGACATTATGATGTAAAGTTGTCACACGACATTATGATGTAAAGTTGTCACACGACATTATGATGTAAAGTTGTCACACGACATTATGATGTAAAGTTGTCACACGACATTATGATGTAAAGTTGTCACACGACATTATGATGTAAAGTTGTCACACGACATTATGATGTAAAGTTGTCACACGACATTATGATGTAAAGTTGTCACACGACACTATGATGTAAAGTTGTCACACGACACTATGATGTAAAGTTGTCACACGACACTATGATGTAAAGTTGTCACACGACACTATGATGTAAAGTTGTCACACGACACTATGATGTAAAGTTGTCACACGACACTATGATGTAAAGTTGTCACACGACACTATGATTCCAGATAATCAACTTGGAATGTAGGGCAACTAAAGTTCGGTAGAAGTGGATGTTCATTGGTTAAATGTTGAAACATAAACTCACAAACAACCATTTCTTGTCAAAGTATCATTGACCCTTGCCCCATATCCTGATGTGTATGTTAACATCCGTCAGCTGTCGTCCTATAAAGAGCATTTGTAGAGTCTGAGGCTTCATCAGTGTTTGTATCGTGCAGTGTTACACTCTTCCGTAATCCGTGCAATACTCGTAAGTATTCTTAATGATACATGTAATGCTAAGTTGAATAAGCTCCCATGATATTTAGATTTCTTTCGTTAAAACACACTAAAACATACTCGCTTTATTTCTCTAATGGTGTGCGTTTCTCTATCAACAATCCTCAAGCATGGACGTTAAAGTGCCATGCATGCTTATTGAATCTAACTTAGGTCGGGAAACGGTTCTCTGTTTTTCGTTTTTTTTCGATTTTATTCCACTGGGAGGAAACGTTAAGGCAGAAGTCGTGGAGTGATATCCAGGGGGTTATCTCAACGGTTTCCCATCTCTAGGGTTCACAGGAATTGAAGAATTGAATGAAATCATCTCCATTGCAACCAGAAACTATATTGACAATACGAAAACGAAATGAGCACTGATCCTGGACCACTCGTGTGTCGTGCTTCGGACCACCGACGGCATGTCGTTCTTAATCTATGGGGTACATAATAATATTCAACTTATGCTTTGGTGGATATGAATACTCTGTTTCTGCTTACTTATTTTGTCTTTCGCTACAAAAATTATGCTTTGCTAATTTCGGTTTGAATAATTGTAATCAATAAACTCTTAAGCCTAGAGCTCACGAGAGCTACAAGTCACGTATGGCCCGGGGAACAGCTACAGATTTCAACGCAGACGATGAGCTCTCGGCTTAGGTAAGCTCCTGGTCACCCAAGTTCACTAAGCTATATAAATATCACGACTTGTGTTACGTAATATTCCAAGTGGTCACGTGATTTAATAGGCATACGCGATTGGACTATCCCTCGTCTCAACTCAGCTGGAAGCTCACGTTGTGCGCATACGGTGAGATTCTTGCCACGAGAGGCAGAAAATATCAAACATGCTAGATACTTTTCTCACCGCCTCGAGAGGCGAAAATCTCATCAAAATTTACACGCACACGGGGGAAACGGCTTAGCCACTCGAAGCCGACAGCTCAGCCGGCGCTTCTCGTGTGCGCTCGGCTTTAGCTTTACCCTGACGTCGTACCTCTTTAATTTGGCATTCAGTGGAAACTAAGCTTCACTTGCGACTGCCCTGAGTGACTCATACTTTTCTCACTTTAAAAATCCATCCCGCGATAGTGATTTCGACGGGAAGTCAGATATAAACGCAACGAAAACCTCGTACACCTCAGGTTGAAACGAAAACGTCAGAATGATGTGACGATGATGTGTGCCTATCGCAAAACAATAAGAAATCGCACAGGTCCTATATGAATACTATTAAAAGGGTATTCAGGGACACAGGCGATGGTCGCGGGTTAAGTCTGACTCTCATCAATTAAATCAATTAATTCGTAGCCCCATTCCTGGTTGATAATTATAGTAGTCGAAGCGCTGTAGTATTTCATAGAATTGCTCATCGGACAAAGGCCTATACGTGGTAACATATAGTATATCAACGAAATAGATATCAATAAAAAAATACACAGGATTCATTAGGCTTATCTCATGATCTCTAGATATCTTTCCTTAATTTCACGACACAAACGATTTTTAAATTGTTTTAATTATTGATGTTTTTACGCCGCACTTAAGATATTTCACTTATATGGCGCCGTTGCCAGCTCTAGTTGTGTTGGGAGGGAGGCCTGGCCCTTGACACAAAGAAATCCTCGGACATTTGGCTATTACCTGACATCTTTTCCACATAGGGCTCTTCTATCTATTTAAAGGCACACTTGCCGCGAAAATCAGGAATATTGTTTACATTAAAAAAGAAAGACCGTATTCTGTATTTTTCCCAGACAATATAAGTTAGGAACTTTCTATTTTTACCAAAATTTAAAAGTTTGGACGTCACTTTGTATTTTTAATTTGAATTTGAATATTTGAATTGTTACGTACCCGGAACGTAAACAAACCGATCTGCCCCCTATTGGCGATTTTATGTTTCAGTCGAGTGAGTGAACTAACGGCACAGTGTAATTTTACGTAGGCCTATTTATCTGAGAAATACAGACTGACGATCGGTTAACAGCGACTGGAAAAGCCTGCTGGTAATTGTTTGAGTGTAAACCACAGATACAAAGGCCTGAAAGGAGGGTTATTCAACACGAAAGTTGACCGAAACTGATCGTTGTTGTTGCAATCAGGCTTCGATTCTTCGTTTGTTTTTCACCCCATTTTTACAGTCTAAAGCTAACTAGACATGTTTTATGTGTCCTATGTTTAAGTTTAGTGGTATTAGTCGTAGTAAGCTCATGTAAATTGGTTTTCTTAGCAAATTTAAACAGGCTACGGCGGCAAGTGTGCCTTTAAAGTACCTCGGTGGCTCAGTTCGCACAGTGATAGGCTTTCCATCTATGGGTCGCGTTTTCGAACCCACCTCGGTACAAAGACAAACTTCAAATTTGTGAGTGGATTTTCTTTACAAACAAGTTGTCAAACAAAACCACTTCCCATATTTAGTCTTAACGAGATACTCTTTTTTAACCCAAAAGAGTATCCAATTATTCAATTTCTATCATTGTCTTCTTATTGACGACGAGCTTTTTGTCTTTAAAACCTATTCTTTAGTAATATGAAAATGTTGGTCTTCTGTTTGTTTACAGGTCTTTGGAAGGATTGGTAAAAATGAAGTTTGTGTGTCTGGTATTGTCATTGGCTTTCTTTGTCACGTGTGAAGGGAATTTCTGGGCTCGACGTAAAGTTAACTGCGGGGTATCAGTGTGGTCTGATTGGTCAAGTCCCGGGGCTGATGGAAGACGCACGAGGACGCGCACCATTGTCCGTCCAGCCCGTAATGGTGGGAGAGCTTGTCCGACTTTAACCGAAACTGAAGATGTTTCTCAAAGTTCAGGTCGGTAATTTCTTTTCAAAACGTGATCTTTGTCCCACCTTTCATAAATCCCGGGCGCCCATCTCAATCTCAGTCCACCGATGTTCTTGCCCTAGTTAAGATGCGTAACCATTATCAATGTGTTACAAAAGAAAATTCTACTGACCAAGGCTAAGCTCCTGTCAGTCGTCAACCTAATGAAATATCATAGGTTTGATTTAAAACAATTTATGTGGTATAAAGGTCTAAATGATATACCTCTTTTTAATACAATTAGAAACTTGTTTCCATGGTTATTTTAGACAAGAAGATTTTCCCTGTGCCCGTGTGTTGTAGTGATCATAAATAATACAGACGTATCTATACCAGAACATTAATCCAGAGTATGTGCGTTTTTTAATAAAATGGTATCTAACATTGTGTTATACTTAGGCTGATATTTATAAAACAAAATAACTAGTTTGCATTAGATTTGTTGAATGGCTTCCCGTGATTATGACGGTGAATGAGCTCCAGACCCAACTTTCAATTAATTATTAAGGGGCCTCCGTGGCTCAGTAGGTAGAGCGTTGGACGCTCAATCCGAACAGCCTTCCACCAACGGGTCGAGGGTTCGAATCCCACTTAGTCCAAAAATTGGAAAATTTTCTGACTGGGTATTCACTCGAACGACCTATGTGGGTTGGTTTGCCAGTTACCAGCGGAAGGTCGTGGGTTTCCTCCGGGCACAGAGCCCGGTTTCCTTCCACAATAAAACTGGCAACGCCGCCATATAAGTGAAATAATCTTGAGCGCGGCGTAAAACACCAAACAATCAATCAATATTTATCTCATCATCGAGTGAAGCCATTCGACAACATGTTTGTATCATGGTAGGCCTACATGACTGATCAATATCATGATGATACAATGTGATCTTGTTCAACTCTAAAAACGTGAACAGATGAGCCCGTTCAAAGAAGTCTGTTGATAAACATAGCATAAAATAATTGACCAATACAATTGCTAGTGTTGGCAACTTAATTACTTACTAGCAGCCTAAGTAGTCCCCATTACTTACTAGCAGCCTAAGAAGTCCTGGTTACTTACGAGAACCCCAAGTAGTCCTAATTACTTACTAGCAGCTAGTCATAATTACTTATTAGAACCCTAAGTAGTCTTAATTACTTACGGGCAGTCAAAGTAGTCATAATTACTTACTAGCAGCATAAGAAGTCACAATTAATTACGAGAACTTTAAGTAGTCCGAATTACTTACTAGCAGCTAGTCCTAATTACTAACGAGAACCCTAAGTAGTCGTACTTACTTACTATCAGCCTAAGTAGTCCTCATTACTTACTATATCAGCCTAAGTAGTCCTAATTACTTTCTAACAGCCTAAGAAGTCATAATTACTTACGAGAACCCTAAGTAGTCGTACTTACTTAGTATCAGCCTAAGTAGTCCTAATTACTAGTAGTCCTAATTACTTTCTAACAGCCTAAGAAGTCATAATTACTTACGAGAACCCTAAGTAGTCGTACTTACTTACTATCAGCCTAAGTAGTCCTAATTACTAGTAGTCCTAATTACTTTCTAACAGCCTAAGAAGTCATAATTACTTACGAGAACCCTAAGTAGTCGTACTTACTTACTATCAGCCTAAGTAGTCCTAATTACTAGTAGTCCTAATTACTTACGGCCAGCCCAAAAGTCATAATTACCTACGAGAACCTTAAGTAGTCCTAATTACTAGCAGCTTAAGTAGTCCTAATTACTAACTATCACCCTAAGTAGTCCTAATTACTAGCAGCTTAAGTAGTCCTAATTACTAACTATCACCCTAAGTAGTCCTAATTACTAGCAGCTTAAGTAGTCCTAATTACTAACTATCACCCTAAGTAGTCCTAATTACTAGCAGCTTAAGTAGTCCTAATTACTAACTATCAGCCTAAGTAGTCCTATTTACTAGCAGCTTAAGTAGTCCTAATTACTAACTATCAGCCTAAGTAGTCCTAATTTCTAGCAGCTTAAGTATAGTCCTCATTACTTACGAGCAGTAGTCATCATTACTTACGAGCAGCCTAAGTAGTCCTCATTACTTACGACCAGCCTAAGAAGTCATAATTACTTACGACAACCATAAGTAGTCCTACTTACTTACTAGCAGCCTAAGTAGTCTTCATTACTAGCTATCAGCCTAAGTAGTCACAATTACTTACTAGCAGTATAAGTAGTCACAATTACTTACTAGCACTATAAGTAGTCACAATTACTTACTAGCAGTCTAAGTAATCACAATTACTTACTAGCAGTCTAAGTAGTCACAATTACTTACTAGCAGCCTAACTACGCAATACATGACTTATGTAAAAGTCTAACTTTGTTATTTAAGAATTTCTGACATCCATTGGTGCCGACCAATACTATATGTTATTAATCGAGTGTTTTCGTATTGCCTTGGCATTGGCCTGAGGGTGGCCGTATTGGCCCGAGGCCGCAGGCCGAGGGTCAATACAACCACCCGAAGGCCAATACCAAGGCAATACGAAAACACTCGATTCATAATATTTTTATTAATAAACTGTAGAAGTTAATTTAATGCAAGCTGTCAAGTTGAACAGGAGGTCTAACTGAACATTTAAACAAAATGACGTCCGACCTTTTTTGCGCTCTTTTTTGTTCCTGGATCAGTAGAGAAGTTTCTTCCTCTATCGCTGTCCTAAAACGGCAATCGGATTCACTTACAGTAGTTTTTTCTTCTAACTCTAATATCCCGTCAATAAGACCTTGTACAACGCGCTCCGGTGTAGACATTTTGAAATCAACATCTGTCGTCTGTTTCTGTCAAACTCTGTGACATCACATGCTACAATTGCGTCTTTCAGCCGCACTCGGTGAACTCGGCCAATATGACTTGAACTCGGCCAATATGACTTGAACTCGGCCTATATGACTTGAACTAGGCAATACAACCCTACGGCTAATACGAACTTGATTCGTCTGCTGATATTACCCGGCGGAAAAGGTCGTATTCGAGTAATAACTTGCACAGTCAATTAATAAATATCTAAATAACGAGGTACGATTATAAGCCCCGCTCTTTACGAGTATCATATTTGTCGAGCTAAAGGAAAACGACCACCACTGTGGTAAAATATTGTAACCAACATAATGCAATCAGGGCACGGTTTCGTATAAATTATTGTCAAATAACCCTTTAACTCTATTTATGTTTTTCAGATCCGTGGGACAGTCATAACATACCCACGAAATTTCACAACAAGTTTCTCACAGGCCATACTCACTACTACAGCTTTGTCCGTGGACCAAGTGGTTCAGACGGGCTTCGTGGACATGCTGTGGGTGGTGGTGCCGGAGGAGGGTCAAGCGGAGGGTTGACGTTGTTACCTCGAGATTTGCTATTCATAATTGACATGAGTGGGAGTATTAGCGATGGGGATTGGAGTACAACAAAAACCAAATTGGCGGACCTCGTCGAACGACTCTGTGGCTCCATTGGTCGTGGAAGTCAACATAACAGGATAGCCATCATTACGTTTTCAAGTCGGGTCGTCTTAAACTTCAACTTCAAGACCCATTGGTCAGTCAGCTCTGTTCGCCGGGCTATTGAAAGTATGCCACAGGCGGGAGGCACTACCTGCACGGGAGACGCATTTCAATATGCCCATTCTTACATGTTCGACCCATCTACCGGTAAGCTTAGAAAACACACATGATGGATTGATTCATTCATTGATGTTTTATGCCTCACTTAAGATTGTTTCATTTACATGGCGGAGGTGCCAGGTTTAGTGGTGGAGGAAACAATGATTATTGCCCTTAGCTGAGTAACTGACAACTCGTCGCCATACAGCGATCTGGTGAAAAATCTAATTTTACAATTTATGTTGATGTGAGTGGGATTCGAACCCTCGTCGCATCGATGGAAAGCTTGTGTCAGACTGGGGGACTATCACTCTAACCGACTCAGCCACCGAGGCCCTGAACATAGGCATAAACCAAATCACACTTCAGTGGTCACTTTCTTTGATATTATGACATTATGTAAATTTCCCAACCACCACCCCTTCAAAAAAAATCCATTGGATTGTTGTTTTGTCGGGTTGCTAGTTTTGGATAGTGCATTAATAATAATATGACAGATATTTCCTACAGATGTCTGTGGGGATTCTCAATCGTCCCAGAGACAATTTGTTTTTTCTTTAAAAAAATGAACCTGAGCTTAGATACGATATCCATGCACACCCCATGTTATATCATATATAAGAGTGGACGTTGTTTCAACCCGATATGCTGGGTTGCAATGGTGAACAAAGTCACACTTAGGCTCTCTATACTGACTAAGGCCAAACTCATGCCTGTCGTCAACCTAATCAAATAGCATGGGTTGTGGTTTATTATAACAACTTATGATTGGGTATAAACGTCTAAATGATATGTCCCTTTTTAACGCAATAAGAAACTTGTCTCCGTGGTTATTTTAGACAAGGAGATTTTCCCTGTGTCTGTTTGTTATAGTGTTCATAAATATATATAAGTTGTTACATGGTCACTCGTTTGCTTTCTGTAACCTTCGTGCATACGATATGCAATTGACTTCCCCGTCAGCCCCACGTGTTCGGTTCAAACGTTAGAAAAAGTTAACGCTAAGCGAAATAGCTCTATGACGTCATGATATTTGTAACGTCACAAACTCAACCCCCTGAGTTTGTCTAACCTTTTGGAACGTTGCTATAAGACACTCACTGAAGGTTAAAAATATATCACTATTTGCAGGGCAATAAAACAAGACCAACTAGTTAGCATATAATCCCTTCAAGATTGATTGATGGGCGTTTACTCCTTACTCAGATTAGGGGGAGGAAAGCGAGCCAAGAGGAAACTTTCGACCTTTCACGACTACCCAGCAAATCTTCCACATTCGCCGAGCCTTCAATAGAATCTCTGCATGTAGATTTATCTAATATTTTTCATTGATTTATTTTTTTGTGTTGTGATCTACGCAGTCTGTTTAAATACGATACATTATAAAGACAATTTAATTATGGCGTCGTTTTCTTATTTAAACCCAAAGTTAAGCTTAATGCAACTTAGTGCAACCCAACCCTGACATTTACAATTTATGATCTATTTTGATTCCTTTGCAGGGATTCGTTCGGCCACTCAATCAATCAAAGAGGTGCTTGTGCTGACTGACGGACATTCAAACTGTGGTGCAGACCTTGCCAGAAGTGTTCAAAGACTTCAGATAAAGGCATTCGTTTTTGCTTTAGCAATTGGGGACTACGGTCCTAGAGGGAAGGCCGAAATTCAGTCTATGGTTTCCCGGCCTCTTATAGACCATATATTCTCATTGGCAAACTTCATAGAATTTAAACGCATGGTTGATGTCATTCTTACCTACCCGGCTAAATGTGTTCCTTTTGAGCTCACATAAACTCATCAAAAATGAACAATTTTTATTCCAGGAGCTATCTCACACTTATATGACACCTTTGATCTCAGGTTCTGGAGCCTGTTTCACAAAGCAGCATAGCGTAAGTTTTTACGTAAATGCCATGGCAACCCATACTGTAGAGTTACGTTGTTATGGTAGTTACGTAAAAACTTACGCTACACTGCTTATTGAAACAAGCCCCAGGTTCCAACAAAAACTCTTTCGAAGAATTTTTGAAGACCATGCAATTTATAATCAATGCTATTAAAATATCATGGTACAATGTATGTTAAACTATGGTCCATACCCAGTCATAGTGAATGGCTTCATTTTGCAATAAAACTACCAGCTCCATGTGACTTTGAACAATACATCTTTTTGAAAACAGTCTGAAGTTTGGCACTTACCCTGAGTGAAGACTCCGTATCAGTTAACTAGATTTCTCCACTTCATTTTGTAAATATTTATAACATTGATTTTATGTTAATTTATTTTTGCTTTAATGTAAAGAACCATTAGCTGTTTGTGCATGACTGATTCACAGCTCAATAAGATATTACATTGGAGTCATTCATATTTCAACCTTTATTTGTTTTGTCTGTATGTTTTTCGGAAATGTTCTGACGGGAACTGGTTTGCTCAGTCCTCAGTGTTAGTCTGTCCGTCCGATACAAACGTTACATCGATGGGTGGTGGGATCGAATCCCACTTTTCAACCAATCTTTATGTTAGTACAGAATGTTTCCCCAAATTCAAAATACAAGGGATGAGATAAATGATACAATTTCTCGCCATACATCATACACTTAACTTCCCCGATGACGCGAGAAGATTGAGGCTCCCATACACTTAGCTTCCCCGATGACGCGAGAAGATTGAGGCTCCCATACACTTAGCTTCCCCGATGACGCGAGAAGATTGCGGCTCCCATACACTTAGCTTCCCCGATGACGCGAGAAGATTGAGGCTCCCATACACTTAACTTCCCCGATGACGCGAGAAGATTGAGGCTCCCATACACTTAGCTTCCCCGATGACGCGAGAAGATTGAGGCTCCCATACACTTAACTTCCCCGATGACGCGAGAAGATTGAGGCTCCCATACACTTAACTTCCCCGATGACGCGAGAAGATTGAGGCTCCCATACACTTAACTTCCCCGATGACGCGAGAAGATTGAGGCTCCCATACACTTAACTTCCCCGATGACGCGAGAAGATTGAGGCTCCCATACACTTAACTTCCCCGATGACGCGAGAAGATTGAGGCTCCCATACACTTAACTTCCCCGATGACGCGAGAAGATTGAGGCTCCCATACACTTAACTTCCCCGATGACGCGAGAAGATTGAGGCTCCCATACACTTAGCTTCCCCGATGACGCGAGAAGATTGAGGCTCCCATACACTTAACTTCCCCGATGACGCGAGAAGATTGAGGCTCCCATACACTTAACTTCCCCGATGACGCGAGAAGATTGAGGCTCCCATACACTTAGCTTCCCCGATGACGCGAGAAGATTGAGGCTCCCATACACTTAACTTCCCCGATGACGCGAGAAGATTGCGGCTCCATGTTATTCCTCAGCATTTGGAGCAACACATTTTTGTGAACAGCAGTAAGATTACCATAAGCAGGTGTAAATGTGCATGTGTTCAGAAGATTGCCTTATTAAACCCAAAACCTGGTTTTAAAGTAATTCTCAATGTCTTGCAAACTTGTTGACTCGTGTACATTTCCGGTGATTATCTGTTAGATGACATCAGTAGACAATTGGTTTTCCGTTTGCCTTAATGTTAACGTTTGGCTCTGTCACTCGGTTAGGAACATTCGCCCAGCTAAAAGGTGGAAACTCGAAACCACTCTAGTCAAGTCTGCAATTCAAATCTTGACGGATCAATTAGGGAGAAATCTCAAGATTTTGACACTCGGAGGGAACAGGGGTGCAGACGACACAAGTCACATTGTTGTCATGAGACAAATCACCCCCATATCAGACAGCATAATCCGCCTTCATTATTCAATCTTCATATTTCGTTTATTTTTTAGACAACCTATTACTTTAATGAGCCACATCTATAATAGGTATTCTCAAAGTATTCCCAGCTTACGAAAAGTCCCACTAAAAAGGCCCAAATACATTGACCGAAATCTAGGAACTTAATTAGTATCTTCCGAAAATGGGCTACATGTAATCCTAACTGGCTACTGGGTCCTTAAAAGATAAATTCTTTCTGAACACCTTCCGGTGATTTGTTATTGTAAATTAACTAAATATGTATATAAAAACAAAGCGCTGAAACAAAACGACCCTCTTGCAAGTTCCCAGGGTGTCAAAGAAACAGCGATTGAACATATGCATATTTTCCGTCACCAATCGGAAATATCTTTGTGTTTGACATCATAGTTGACATTTGAACGCTATAAGTGTCATTTTAACCAACCATGAAGACGTCAAAGCAATAGTAATGTACATACCAGATGTCAACTATTAAAGACGCCACGGTGCTAACTCCAATTCATTTCTGTATTTCGATTGTAGAGAGAAAAAGAATGCCTTGACTTTTGTAGGTTTAGTTTTGGGCTGAGTTCGTAGGTCTATACGGGGCATGTTTTTTAACAAATTGATTACCAAGTAGGAGGTATTGACTTAAACAAAAATAAACTTGTCATTTATTCTTTAACCACACATTAAACCTTCGCATAAATATCCAATGAAAATCAAGGTTACGCCACAGTGACTCGAAGGTCACAGAACGGGTTCGACTACCGAGCAGTGTAATGTCAGCTTCACGTCAGCCGCACATTCTCAGCCAACAAAACATCCTGGGTCCCATATGTGCCCCACTGGGCTGTTTGTTAGGCCCCGATTGGGCAACAGTGTTAAGACTAATACACTTTTGTCCATGTACATGGCCTCTATCAAATATTCGGTGGGCTCCGCATGGGATTCAATTGGACAACCTAAACGAGTACTAAGTGGGTCGCATCTGGGCCCCAATAATGGGCCAAAGATGGCCCCAAATATGGATACTAATCAAAACATGGATGAAAAACAGTTTTTAGTTTACATTTTTATACACATTTAAGGACCTTCGAGGTTATTTGATGTTATTTATTTCAGGGAAGTTGTAGAACATTTGGCTTTAGTTAACAGGGTATCGAAATGAATGACATTAACCTAGGTTTGAATGAAAGGTATTCAGGGTTGACGAATTTCTCATGCGGCCGCTAAGCCTTGCTGTAAATATGGCTGTCGTGACCAATAACCTATATACGTGGAATGGAGGTCACGTGGTATTTGAGTTGTATTGAATGTCGCCATTACTATGAGATGGTGCAATTTCGATCCAGATCTGTTATACAACCGCGCTTCAACTATCAATGGCGGCACATTTTACCAAGTCAAATCCAAACAAGCCAATAAGACGTGTCCATTCCACACATATAGTTCGTTGGTCGGGACAGTAAGTCGGATAACTCTTTGCAACTTTCTTTCCGCACAGTTTAGCTAGCAAACATCGTAGAGACATGAACACATTTACTGTACTTATACGGTATTTACTAATTTATATTCTTCCCCCCTCTTTTAATATAATGCACGCATCAATTAACTCCAATCTGACTTAAGTCGAGATGCTCATTGAAAAGACCATCTGATGATTACCAAGGAGAATGCTGTGTTTGCACGCAGCCGACTGTGACGGGATCAGTCGGCCAATCAGCGTTCTTGTCGCAAACCTCACAGGAGATTTCACTTGCGCATGTTTGATGTCATAGTTGCATGTACACAAAACAGTCGACATGGCGGACTCGAAGTAAGCTGTAATTCCAAAGTAAGTCTAAATCTTTACAGTTGTAATAACTTAATGATATGTTATTTTGACGTCCTGCCGTTTGAATCTCAAATTACAAACTATAAAGGGGGACTGGCAATGATAATGTTCAACTGGTAGAGTAAAAAATGTTGAAAAATTAGTTAAGTACAGTAGGCCCTACGGCCCCGTACCGGCTTCAATTGAGCCAGTTACCTACGACGGTAGTCACACAGCACTGGTGTAGAGACTAGAGTAAAATTTTAAAATTCTACATTAGCAAGCTGAGACTTAGGTAGGACACTTAGTTGATCTGCCCTGGAGTTTGTCTGTCGAGTTTTCAAAGAGAGGGACCAGTCGTTGTTTTGATAATTTCAAGTCAGAATTGATCAGAGGCTTACACTTTAGCTAAATGGAAATTACAGCTCCTTGGATTCAAAAATAATCTGATAGTCACACTTACAGCGTTTTGCTTTCTAACTGTGTGCAAAATAGTTTAGAATAAATAACGTGCAGCTGCTATTGTTTTGTCGAATTTCAAAGATATTTGCCTGTCTGGATGTGCAATATCTAGAGAAAGATGAGAAAAAGAAAACTTACCGTACTGTAATCTTGATAATTTTTTTACATCTTGAATAAGATAAACATGGAGATAAGTTTCTTATTGTATGAAACAGGGGTGTATCCTGGTATAACTGTTGTTATTTGTAATGTTATTTTGAAAATATTCCACTCGAGAAATTCTTTGCAGCCTCTTATCGCTTTATGCCAGTTGTAGAAACATGGCATAACTATAAACTACATGTAGGGGAGACCGGGGCGCATTGGGCCACTTTGCAAACTTGTGAAGTCTGACAGAAAAATGATGCACATAAAACTAAAAGAAAACATTTATATGAAACACAATGTCAATCTGATTATTATTCCTGCTTCATTTTGGCTATTTTATATATATTTACGAGGACATATGCATTTACATTTTTTCTAAAAAGTGTCCCAATTTACCCCTTGTGTGGGGTAAATTGGGATTGTATACGGGATATATTGAGACAGTGTCAATGCTGAAGTAAAAATGAAATTAACTGATTACTTGAAAGAATTTTGCTTCTTTATTGTTTTAACAAATGAATAATAGCCTACAAACGGTGTCTGTCAACGATAAAATTGAATACAACCGATTAGACAAAATGACCCTTAAAAGAAGTTTAATTGGCGCTATAAGAGCACAGGACTGATCAAAATATAGGCTTTATTAACATGATGCTTGAAAAATCACACGCAACTGAAAGAATGGTTGTACTAGGTTTATTCATTGAAATATAGGGGAAAATCAAAATTACAGCTGTATTGTGTTGGCAATGTAAGCTTTATGATACTGTTATCCCATGGCCCAAATGACCCCGACAGTTATGTCCCAATATACCCCCTTAGCCATTTTCTTTCTTATGGTTGTATAAGAAGGGAGGTTCATTCAAAAACTTTTAGACAGAAACTATGGCTTTACCACATTGTGATAAAATAGACACATAAAAACTATGGCATATAACAATGCTAGAAAATGAAAACTATTTTACCAGTAAAAACCCTAAAACTTTCCTGTACTTCCTAAATCGCTCTACAACAGAATGTCACATCGCAAAAGAGGTTTGCCCTCATCTGATGATGTCACTTTAAGTATCCTGAAATAAAAATAGCCTATAGAGAGCTTGTCTCACTGTACCCCATGTTCCAATGCGCCCCGGTCTCCCCTAATATTTTCTCACAGCTTACTGACATTAAACTCTAATGGTATCTGAATGACTCGGTTTAATTTAAACATTACACACAGTCAGTTAACTGTTAATTGGGTTAAACCTTTCCTTTCATGGCTTATAACAAACATATTTTCTACATATTTTACTCCACGTTCCAGACAAACCAATCAAGGGAGGATATATAAGGAAACTCTTCTGTGTGTTCTATAGTAAAAGAGGAATGCAGCCAGGAAAAGTTGTTGAAATTTTTGCTGTTCCGCAATACAAGGATGTTAAAACTAAGTTGTTCGTGGAAAAAGCTGTCTGGTTAATATAAGGCTTGTTTTGCATGTAAATGCTTTGGGATTTGTCAATATAAAAAATAGCTATATATTTTCTATATTTACTCGACCAAAGTTAGTTTAAATATATATACATTTATTTTCTCTAAAATTTCTAATAAAACTGAGCACCAGAAAACATTCTGAGTAATATTTGCTTCTAACTCTTTAATATATATACAACTTTCTCTGCTAATATATATTAAGATGGACTTACATGTAAGTAATAGATATGTTATCGGGTCCAAAGAACATATAACAATCAGCAGGAATAAGTTAATAATGAAGGGTTAGAATTATGTTTTGTATTTTTGAATAGGTACTGGCATACACTTCATTATTTGTCCAGCTTAGTTGAATATGGTGAAAGGATTAATTTCATACTATAAGACAATATCTTATTCCTACACATATCTTATAGCGATAGCAAAGTATAGTTGATAAATGATATGTTTACTTAAATTGCTCGTTGGAAGAAACTTTTACTATTCCGCAATGCAACAGGGATGTCGAATCAGGGTTGCCAACCGATAAAGCTGACCAGTAAATATAAAACCTTTCCTCGAGAAAAATAGTAAATAATGCATTATGTTTACTCGTCATATTATATGGGAACCTATTATAATTGTGAAACCTTATGTAACTTACAAGGCAAATTTCTGACTTTTTCATATTAATAATCTGATTGTCATGTGCAGCCAATTCACATTTTAGAGTAAATCTATGTAATAATAATTACACAATGTAATGGAACCATTTAGTTCCACTGCATAGATAAACTGCCATAGAGTTAAAGAGAGTTTAAACTGTTTTAAAATGATTCACATTAAAGTAAAACTGCCTCTGGCCTGTTCAAACTAAATGTGTTACCTAATTCACACAAGAGTTAAATAACTTGGTTGCCTATCCATCTATTCTGGGGCCTCGGTGGTCCAGTGGGTTAGAGTATCTGACTTCCTCGATCCAGTACAGACCTTCCATCGATGCGGCACATGTTCGAATTCCACTCAGACCAAATAAACATTTAAAACGTTCTGAGTGGATTTTTCACTCAGTCGCCGTATGTGGAAGGTACTCGCCAATGGTCAGGGGTTTCCTCCAGGCGATGAGCCCGGTTTCCTCCCCCACTGTGACTAAACCTGGCAATGTAGCCATATAAGTGAAATAATCTTGGGTGCGGCATAACACACCAATCAATCAATCTATTCCTGGTTGAAGTAACTTCACCCTTGAGGCCTGGATTCATCCACCACTAAACCTGGCAATGCCGCCATATAAGAGAAATAATATTGAATGGGGCGTCAAACATCAATCAATCAATCACCTTTGAATATGCTTTCTTTTAAAAAAAGGGCTGGCAACATACGGGTTTTTTTTTTAATGAAAAAAAAGTCCAGCATATTTTCTAATCAGATCTTTTACATTGATCTTTCCTGAAGAACAGTGTATAATTATATAGTTCATATAAATCTCAGCACACTACTAGTGCTACTTACTACAGATAGACTTTCAATGGACTCGAGATGACACACTCCATAGAAAGGTTGACATTTTTTTCTCAACACCATTCCCAAATATAGCAAGGCCCTAAAATTAAATTTTGAGTGGACAAGATATTTCCTGAAGATCGGTGGGTTTATTTCGTGCGAATTTGCCTATTTCCTTCCCTAATTTAACCTTGAAGTGAAATATTGTTGACGGTTGCACAAAACATCAATCAATCAATACTACTATTTACTAGTCTATAGGTGGCACACAAATTACACTTAAATTAGGCAAGTCGGGTCAATTTTAATCATCCATAGTTTGTTTCTAAAACCTAAACCAAACTATTCTTCAATTAGTTATAAGATGTAATTTGAATTCCGTTTGACATGTGTAATCGTATTTACTTAGAAAAATGATATTTAATAAATCAGGGGAGACCACTTTTTGTCTCTAAATATGGGCCTTTTCCAAGCGTGTTTATGAACGGTAGTTATTTTTCTGTTCAAGCGAAAATGAGCAAACAGGGTCCAGTGAAAGGGCCCTGAAAAAATATACAGACTACTCTTTTTGTTTTATTTTTAACTTTTGAGACTCACACTTGCTTTTTAACTTTTATGATCGAATACCTTGTACCAACATTTGATGACGTCACCGACCTGCCTACTTAAATTAAAATTCACATACGAGTTAGCCTACCTGACCCACCTTCTCAAATTTAATGCCGAATGAGAATAACACAACTTTGAGTGTACAAAGAGAGTACATTACGCGTTAATTCCAATCAGAGCCGTAACCGGCGTACGGGCAGGGTACCCAGCCAAGCCATTGATCTGCATGTACATGTAGCTCTCTCGCCTAATTGTAGTAAACAATGGTCTAACCAGCAGCCCTTCGGGCTTTACAATAACGCTACATACCGGAGCTACTCTCTCGCCAAGCACTGATGACACTTGACAGACTGTAACAAAAGTATATTATCTGTAAATTGACTCAGCATAAAACTAAGTTCTATTTAAGCTCACGGAGTCGAGACATAGTGACATCGCGTTTACTAAATTTAATGTCGGATATCTACTTATTCTCCTTGGTAGTCATCAGATGCTATTTTCAATGAGCATCTCGACTTTAGTCAAGATTGCAATTAACTCATACCGTGACAACCAACTCAATCAAACTTGGGGGTCAAAATTAATTTTCACTCATTTCTCGGTTTACTACTGACAATTAGTTAGAGAGCTGAGTGACTTTTAATCATAAAGTCGCGTACAAAAGGTTAGAATGTCTATTTTGATTAGAAATGGTGTCATTAGAAAGGAACGGGGCGTCTTAAGTTGCACGTTCCTGGGGTTTGGCCCCTGGGGTCAACCAAAAAAGGCCCCAAAATCGTTTTATTTAAAGAATTCAGTACAACGATAGTTTTAATTCAGTTTTATTTCAATTAGCACCCAAAGCATTGTGGCGTTATTTAAGATACAAAAAATCCCAGGGTTGCTAATTAAGACGCATATCAATTAGCGGCTAATTAATGCTTTATTCAAACATCTGAGAATAGGCAAAATTTCTTTTGCAAACGGTTCTTCACTTGTTTTTGGTATGATATCAACAAGCTAAGACATGCTTTCTCCTGGGGTTTGCAGTTAAGACTGGGGTAATTGGACACCCATGGGGTACCTTGGTCATAAAATTAGATTTATTCAAAAACATGGTACATTGGTTATGTTTGTAATTTTGGATAAAACACAACTGAAATTAAGCTAAATTATAATTTAAGACACCCAAATTCCTGGGGTTAGTAATTAAGACACATACCAATTAACCACCAATTAACGATTTGTTCACACATTCCAGTACACTCAAAATTCCTTTCGTATATGGTCCATCGTTTGTTTCTACAATAATATCAAAAACTTAAGACCTATTTTTTCCTGGGGCTTGCAGATAAGACGAGGGTTAATGGAAAGGGGGGGGGGGGCTATCTAAGAAAAGGTTGAGGATTTTTGTAACTCAAGACTGTCTATTGAGCTGTTTGATGATTTCGGGAGAATTCAAGAAAAACATTGAAAGCGGCGCGAGTGGTAAAACTGCATAGTTTTGGGCGATGTAGACTAGGTACATACAAATCTATCACATTCTTGAACGTTCTTTTAGAGAAACGGACCTGGACCTCTTCATCGCCACAATGACACTGATTATAGATCTGTATTTTGTTACTTATGGCCCAGTCACAATGTCGGCGATCTGTCGGAGATTAGTTTTGGCCGGGGGTCGTCGTAGAAAATAAAGAAACCTTGAACAATCCTATCAATAATCCTAATAAAAGTGCAGCAGTCACATTGTCTGAGATTTTTTTCAAGGATTTTGACCCGGTTTTGTCGAAAAATCGTGGGATTAGCCTCCGATTGCATCGGAGGCGACCGGAGACGATATCTGCGAGGGTCTTTTCTTTTAATTTTTTCCCCATCCTGGGTATATGTGGGGGAAAAGGAGGGTTTTCTGACCTCGCATCTGTATTTCTTCCTGTACACTGTAGTGTGGTATCCCTCATCTGGTTGTACATAGAACAGTCACTTCAACGATTAATCGGAGGGCATCGTAGGTCATCGGAGATTGTGTCTTGGATGGCCAAAATGTGTGAAAAATCTTGCGAGCAATCTTAAAATTTTAAGTTCAAAGTTGGGGACCGCGACGACTGTGGCAATGCCTAAAAAATCTGCGACAAGCCGCAGGCGTCCGAAGAGCGCCTCCGACGAGTGCAAAATCGTGGGATCTGTCTCAAGATTTTTTTAAAAATTTCCCGGGTTTTACCCTTCGCCGACGCATCGCAACTGATTTGTGACTGGGGCATAACCGTCAGAATTATGCACGATGGATGTCTACATGTAAGTATCAGCTTGACCTGATGAACATGGAGGATTCCCATCCGGGTCTACGACATATTCTTGATAATGGAGGCTTTTCTGTCTGACGTTCAAACAATGAATTTTCGAGAATCGCTGTAGACCTCACACTGGAACAAACAGTGAATGCCGATGCAGCCTCACGAATAACAGGATTCACATTCACGAACAACTGCAGCTCAAGGGTACGATGGAGTGTCACCAAAAGTAGTCGAGCAGTGCTGGTGAATGAAGCTCTTACACTCGTCGGCATGGACAATACCAGAGATACGGTAAATGACCTTAGTCCTTCCAGGGTCAAGAGAGACAACGATGACCTACAGAGAATCGTTGCCCAGATTGAATCGTGTGCTAATCCGTTTACACTCGATCAAAGTTTACCTTTAATCAATATCAGCACAGGAAAGAGTGTACAGATGCAACAAGCACACCCCTTTTAAGTACTCCAGATGAAGGAAAAAAATTGCACGATTACTTTGTGAACGAATGTCTCGAGAGTGCTGAACGTTTTGAAAAACCAACACCCTCTCTGCACTTTCGAAAGTGAATGCGTGGCCAATCGTAAAGCAGCTAAAACTACAAAGTAAGCACAACTTAAGTGTACTAGTGAACTCATTGGTCGTATGGCTTTCTCCGCAGCGGCAGCTGAGATTGATCTTGAGTATATCTTTCGTTCCCTCTAACACCTGTACACTGTCCATGTGCAATGTCGATGGCACAATGGTCCATACCCAAAAAAGCAAACTGTTTAGGGTCCTGGAAGGCACTGTCAGTGACCATGGGAGCCCGACATTCATCGGGACTCATATGATTGATGGCAACTTCCAGGTACAATGTATGGCACCGGATCATATATTCTCATTACTAGTTTGGTTTATCGCTCACGGAGAATCGATATAAATTTCGAGACCTTCGATCAAGGATTGTGAGCGAGAACGAAGAGAATCTGTAGTGAACGTGCAGCTGGTTATCGAAGGGTCTCAACAAAAGCGAGAAACACGTTTCAGGAAACTGCTGGAAAGAGAGTCTTTCAAGAAAGAATTACCAATATTTTGCAGAAAGATCTTGAAGACAGGGAGCTGTATCTGAGAGTGATGGTGTAGTGCACATGGTATTTTGTAGAAAGAGGGGCAGTACAATCAGAGTCTGTTCCATGTGAACTGTAATCATTCTGAGGCAGACACCTGAATCATCCTCCACATGATAGAAGCTGACAGATCTAACCAGGGAGACATTGCATGTAATCAGAGCTTCAGACACAGACATTTTGGTTTTGCTCCTGCATCATTTGCACCGTGTGTCGTCCACTGTCTGGATGGAGGTTGGCACAGGAGGACAGGGAAACCTTCGTTATGTAAACGTAACAAAGATTGCTGTAGCGATAGGACAAGACATGTGTGCTGAACTTCCTGCTCTACACACTTTATCAAGAAAAGGTAAAAGCAGGCCATATACAATTGTGGATAAAAGCGAAAAGTTTCAGAGAGTTTTTGCGTCTTTAAGCTCCACTGTACCAACAGAAGATATTGTCAAACACGTGCAGGATTTCGTCAGTGTTTTGTACGTAGCCCAAAAAATTGTTCCTCTCAACAAGCACTCCAATCCTAAGCGCCCATTTGACACGTTCAAGAGTATTTCAGGCAGTGCAGTTCCTCTCTGTGAAGCAGAACTAGCTCCTCACATTGATAGATGTGCATTTGTAGCCAGGTTGTGGGGGAGTGCTCATCGCCAATACTTGAACAAGATACCTCTGAAAGGATGGGAAATTGTTGATGGAAAATTCCGTGTGATTTGGTTTGATGGAGAACAGCTACCTCCTGCAAGGATTCCTGAAACTCCGACTGATAATCAAGAGGAAGTTGATGGTGATGCAGATCGACATAATTATCTCCTAGAATCGTCTGATGATGAGATTGGTAGCAACGAGGATTAATATATTCTTTTTTTTAATCGGTTACATATCTGTGTCCCATTCAAGAAATCTTTCAGACGCTTTGTCCTTTTTGGCTTGTTTATATAGGCACTTCCAAAAGACTACCTTAAACCGAATACAAATATCACGTGAAGACTCATTTTGTTTTACATAAGTCCAATGTTTAGCTCTACAAAAAGTTTAAATAACTGGCAAAAATAATGTTCCCATTAACGTATGTGTTACAAATTTTAGATTTGTAAAATCTTCATTTTCATTTGTTTCCGCCGTTAGGGGCCGCGAGAAAAGGGAGGGGGCATTTGACATCACAAATTTCTGCTCAGGAAATTTTACCCCCCCCCCCCGCCCCCACCCTCTCCTGTCTCATCTGCAAACCCCAGGAAAATACAGGTCTTAAATTGTTAATATCATTGTAGGAACAAACGAAGGACCATATACGAAAGGAATTTTGAGTGTGCTGAAATGTGTGAACAAATCGTTAATTGGTGGTTAATTGGTATGTGTCTTAATTAGCAGCCAAAACAAGGGCAAACACCAGTGGAATACAAACCTTAGATAGGCCCCCACCCTTTTCATTAACCCTCGTCTTATCTGCAAGCCCTAGGAAAAAAATAGGTCTTAAGTTTTTGTTATTATTGTAGAAACAAACGATGGACCATATACGAAAGGAGTTTTGAGTGTACTGGAATGTGTGAACAAATCGTTAATTGGTGGTTAATTGTTATGTGTCTTAATTACTAACCCCAGGAATTTGGGTGTCTTAAATTATAATTTAGCTTAATTTCAGTTGTGTTTTATCCGAAAATTACAAAGATAACAATGTATTAAATCTAATATCATGAACAAGGTACCCCATGGGTGTCCAATTACCCCAGTCTAAACTGCAAACCCCAGAAGAAAGCATGTCTTAGGTTGTTCATATCATACCAAGAACAAGTGAAGAACCGTTTGCAAAAGAAATTTTGCCTGTACTCAGATGTTTGAATAAATCGTTAATTATCCGCTAATTGGTATGCGTCTTAATAAGTAACTCCGGGATTTTTTGTATCTTAAAGGTGGTTGCCGCCGTAGCCTGTTTAAATTTGCTAAGAAAACCAATTTACATGTGCTTACTACGACTAATACAACTAAACTTAAACATAGGACACATAAAACATGTCTAGTTAGCTTTAGAATGTAGAAATGGGGCGAAAAACAAACGAAGAATCGAAGCCTGATTACAACAATAACGGTCAGTGTCGGTCAACTTTCGTGTTGGATTACCCTCATTCCAGGCCTTTTTATCTGTGGTTTACACTCAAACAATAATCAGCAGGCTTTTCCAGTCAGTCTGTTTTTCTCAAATAAATAGGCCTACGTAGAATTACACTGTGCCGTTAGTTCACTCACTGGACTGAAACATAAAATCGACAATAGGGGGCAGTGTGGTGTGTTTACGTTACGGGCACCTAACAATTTAAATGTTCACATTCAAATTAAAAATACGTGACGTCCAAACTTTTAAATTTTGGTAAAAATAGAAAGTTCCTAACTGATATTGTCTGGGAAAAATACAGAAAACGGACTTTATTTTTTAATGTAAACAATATTCCTGATTTTCGCGGCAAGTGTGCCTTTAAATAACGCCACAATGCTTTGGGTGCTAATTAAAATAAAACTAAATTAAAACTATCGTTGTACTCAATTCTTTAAATAAAACGATTTTGAGGCCTTTTTTGGTTGACCCCAGGCGCCAAACCCCAGGAACGTGCAACTCAAGACGCTCCGTTCCTTTCTAATGACACCATTTCCAATAAAAATAGACATTCAAATTTTTTGTACGCGAGTTTATTATTAAAAGTCACTCATCTCTAGTTAATTCTTTTCCTATTTCTGCCACGCCTGTTGTGTAAGTAGACACATTTTTGTTTGAAACAATTTTCCCCTGACCCATACCTGACCGATCACACAAGTAACGAATGAATAACTATGTTTATTTATTTAAAAAAAACATTTTGTTTTCTTTCATATATACATACATAATTTGATTATTTGGCGGCTCCATAAGTTTGTCTTCTTTCATTAACAGAGCTGGTAACTGTTTTCTTTGTTATTTTTCCAATGTTGGGGACGTTACTGCTCATGTAAGAATATGTACACAACTACGATTTTTCATTGACAAATTTTGCTTACACACAAGATAAAAAAAACACAAACAGTCTTAAGAAACTCTTTAAGTAGTCCGGGATTCTATTAATTACTATTTTTATACTGACGGCCGTATTTTGGAGTCAGGGCTCATCGCAATCAAAAAGTCGGAGTAGACTCCACGCTTCTGATCGGGCAGTTTGCGGTCAGATTTAGACAGTAAATAACAACATAACTAACTCAAATAGTGTCATTACGACATTCATGAATAATTTAGCCTTTTGTAAAGTGAATTTAATATTTAAAAACTGAAAAACCACTAAACAGTGTTACGCCATCAATGACGGAGAGTTTGAGACTCGGGAAGGCAAAAGTAAATTCGGGGGAAGAATAATGCTTCTGAGCGGGCAGCAAACTCCGGACTATTCTTTAAGTTGTTTCTAAAAGATTGTGTGATTATAGACAAGATTTTCCCTGTGCCCGTGTGTTTTAGTGATCATAACTGTATCGCAAGGCCTTAATAAACAAGGTTTACTGGGCTGTCTGTATATATTACATTACATTTGACCTAGCGTTGTATTACATTGTTTGTGACTAACGCCAGATGTATAGTTTGTTAAACTGTGTCAAGACGATAAGCTTATCCGCAAATTTGCTTGACTAGAATCCACAAACTTTCTTCCAATCTCAGGATTTTCTATTAATCCAACTGTTTGAGCAATCGGATGACTTCGGGGATTTGCGTATGTTTAATACAATGGGGCTGGAACTAGCTAAAAAACTACTATGAAAACTTGTCATATCATCTTAGAAGCCCAATAAATGTGTCCTAGTGAGAATGTAAAGGAAAAAGGCCCATTTTTTAACTTCCAGTCTTAATCAGGACCCTGTTTCACAAAGTGACGTAGCGTAAGTTTCCACGTAACTGCAATAGCAACCAATCCTGTAGAGATACGTTAGCATGAAAGTTACGCAAAAAACACATCTTCGCCGCTTTGTGAAAAAGGACCCTGTTATAATTGAAACATCGGAGAAATCCAGACTTTACAGAAGCTACACAAGATGTGGCTAACCGAGCTAAATAACAGTGATAGACTAACTTTATGTTATTCTGTATGATATTAGCATTTGACGAATATATATTTATCTTGATTTTCTATTTTTCATAGAAGTAAAATATTAAGATATGCACTGACGCCATTTGTGTTCAGCCCCAGGATTTACCAGGCAATGATTGCTTTACATTTGTGGGTGAATATCAACACTTTGTCACCTATACAATCTGGTTTTCTACCTAAGCATTCTATTGTTACACAGCTGCTAAATCTTTTTCACGATATTGTAAATGCCCTAGATGACAAAAAGGGAAGTTCAATTTACATTTTTTGACATTTCAAAAGCGTTTGATAGAGTTTGGCACACAAGTCTTTTGTCAAAGCTAAAAATGCTTAGAATTGGAGGAAAATTTGTAACACTTATTGAAAATTATTTAAGTAATCGTAGGCAAACAGTTGTTTTGGGTGGATCGGAATCAAATATCAAACCAATCAATGCGTGAGTCCCTCCAGTTCAATATTGGGCCCTTTACTTTTATTTATATACATCAATGATTTACCCGAAAATATTATATCCAATCTCCATATGCACGCTGATGATACATGTCTATATATAGTATCTGATAATCTAGCTCAATCCTCATATATTCTGAAGAATGCTCTTGATAGTGTATTATTGTGGTCTCAAAATGCCTGGTCAATTTTAATCCAAACCAAACAGATTCTTTACTTATTACTCGACGGAGAAATCCATCAATGTGGACATGTTTGATGGGACAGTGATAAAAAAGTTGACAAACACAAACACCTCGGTGTGACCTTTAATTCTGCTGCATCATGGAATGGCCATATTGAAAGCACAGTAAATTCTGCAAGCAAAAAAATGTATTGATAGGAAATCATTAGAAATTATGTATAAAAGTTTTATTCGCCCTTGTTTGGAATACGCAGACGTGATCAGGGGATACCATTGATCAACAAACAGAAAATCGGTTAGAATTTATCCAAAAAGAGTCATTACCATTAATAACGGGTGTTACTTGAAGCGCCTCTAGTCATACTTTATATGTTTAATCCGGTTTTGATTTTCTCAAAAGCAGGAGAAAATTCCATCGGCTTGTTATGAAACTCCAGCATATCTATTGAAGAAAATCCCGGAAATCGCGAACAACCGAAATCCGTATGACGTCCGAAACCCTGCTATAACCCATATGTTCAGTCGAACTGAAAGCTATCGTAACTCTTTCTTCCCACCAACTGTTCGAGATTGGAATAATTTGCCGGCCCATGTTAAGTCACACAAGTCTATAAAAGAAGTAGTTTTGGCTTCCATGTCTGAAATCTCCGCTCTTGTGGTGTTAGTCACTATTTTTTCAACTGTTCTTTGTATCAAAATATTAGAAATGCTTTCATAAACAACATAACAGACATATTGCTCCGAAAAGGTATTGATTGTACGATAGTCTGGGGTTGTATGGTTCTTCCGCTCTGTCAAAGCGTTAATAAACGACATAATTGTCGACCTAACTATTCAGTATAGGTTAGCGACTAAACGTTTCGTATAGCAAAAGGATGTGCAGCATATTAAATTGATTACTACAACGGACCTCCAGTCACAATTTCTTTTCCCTAGTTCCCATGTTTTGTCTTTTCCCCTGTTCAATCTGTTACATATAAACTCAATTTTGTCCAGTTCATCTTTTATGAAACAGTCTTACTGTAAATATGTCCAATTTTCGTTTCTTTAATGAAAATAATTATTTCTATTATTTGTATGTATTTCTAAAAGGGAGACACATATAAGCAATTTTGCTTAATTTGAATCCCGAAATCAATAAAAATTCTGTATAAACCAAGACTCTGTTGTAAAATAAACATGGCTTAATATCAACATTCTGTTGTAAAACAAACATGCCTTAATATCAACACTCTGGACATCTCAGGCATATTTAAAGCTTAAACTTTCAGTTAATTTTCTCGAAAGCGTAACCCAACTTACCCTATTCAGTAACTTCTGGAATCAGCTAAAAGCTGTTTAATTAATACTGTTCCGTTCGTTTTCTCGAAGCTATGAATAAATCACGCCAATGCCCGTTTCCAATACATTTTCCTTTATTACCATATCACAGGGTATAGGATAGGTAGGTTAGGGTAAGGTAGGGTAGGGATTGACTGGAAAAACAAAATAAATGACAACATGTCATTTGGAGGGAAGAACAATAGATTTGAAGCAAAATAATTACCAAAAGTATACCAAAATACATTTATCCACGAATGGACACAAGTAGTGTTACTAGCATTTAACGCTAGGCTCAAATAAAGTACATAGAAATGTTTATATGCGAAGTTTGCTTTACTTAGTTGTATTAAGTACACGTGTATTGATTATAATCAGCTTAAATGCAAACAAATAAAATATTAATACCGTTTTTGTTGACAACAATAGCTTCATAAAGAGACACAGAGCCGACCAGCTTCCTGGTTAAACGGAGATCGCAAATCTACCTCCAAAGCCGAAGAACAAATCGCCATATAGGCAACAACGGTTATCTCCCCTAGACCACTGGAATGACGTTAGCTAGCAAAAGCAGTGAAGTTTGACCATAACATACCGGCTCCTTAATAGTGGCTTTCTCGGGCACTATTACAAATCATTGAAAGGAAATGGTCAAACAATGAACAATTGAAAAACAAAAACTATTTCAAAATTATGGTAGCGTGATTTAGACAAGGTATTATCAACATTGGACGTTATATTTAACTGTCACACTCTAAGAGCAAACATAATTTCGTGATTGGGCGTATTAGTTCTGTTATTTTGGTTTTTACTTTAGCTGGGCGTTGGGGCGTTCTCGATGATCAACACTATGTCTCCTACTGCTATATTACGACGTGGGTAGAGCCATTTCTGTCTTTCCTGTAGCATGGGAAGATACTCTTTCGTCCATCTGGACCAAAATAGATCAGCCAGATATTGGACCTGCAACCATTTTCGTCGAGAGTATATGTCCTTCTTGGAAAATGTTCCTGGTGGGAAGAATTCGCCGGGTCTTAGGAGCAGCAGATGATTGGGAGTTAAGACTGACGTGTCATCTAGTCCATTTGGCAACTCTATTAGTGGTCTTCCGTTGATTATCGATTCCGCTTCACAAAAGAGGTTATACAATCCTTCATCATCTAGGTGTCCTGCATCGTGGAATAAAGTACCTTCCCCACAGTTCGGATCATCCTCACCCAAATTCCTCCGAAATGAGAAGCAGAAGGGGGGTTGAAGGCCCATGTAATGCCTTTCTGGGCACAAAAATCGTGTATCATTTGTTTGTTCCATTTATCAAGTTCCTCTCGTAGTTCCTTCTTGGCGCCTACCAGGTTCGTGCCGTTGTCGGAAATGATGAACCTGACAGGTCCACGACGAGCGATAAAACGCCGTATGGCATTAATGCATGAGTCTGTTGTCAGTGAGCTTGCAAGCTCGAGATGTATCGCTCGGACAGTCAAACAAGTGAAAATGACACCGTAGCGCTTTATTACGCTACGAGCTCTTTTTATTTGGAAAGGTCCGAAGTAATCTATACCAGTTTTAGTGAAGGGAGCTTCGTCTGGTTCAAGTTCAAGTTCAATGGGAAGATTTGCCATCGTCTGTTGAGCCGAAGAACCTTGGTACCTCTTGCAGGTGACACAACGATTGATCATTTTCTTTATTAAAGTCGATGCTCCAATGATCCAATACTTCTGGCGAAGTGTCGATAAGACAGAATTTTTACCAAGATGGCCTACAATACGGTGAGTATGTCGAATAATGAGATCTGAAATTAAAGAGTCTTTAGGCAATATAATTGGATGTTTGGCTTCAAAGGATATTGAAGCAGACTCCAACCGTCCAACACGTAAAATGTCATTTTCTAAAAGAAGGGTCTAGTTTACGAAGAACAGAACAACGTTTTATATTGGCTGTTTGTCCTTGTAGAAGATCTAAGTCATCGCTGAAATGCTTCCGTTGAACATACTTGTATATGGCATTCTCAGCTCGCTGGATCATGGAAACTCCCAGGGCTAAGGTCTTCAACTTGTCTTTGGCATTTTCAATTTTCCCTTTCTTCGGGTCTTTGGGTTGATCACATAGTAACTTATTTTGAATTACAGGGCCATTTTCTTTCTCTTTAATATCTATGATAAGTCGTCTATGGCAGTAAGAATCCATCCGATTGTCTTCTTCAATTTATTCCAATCGGAAAAGTGTGCCATGAGTCTCTCTGTTGGTGTTTGGTAGCCACATTGACGACCTTCTTCAACTCCGGCTCATCATCGGGAAGTTTCATAGAAGTCTGGAGTGTCGTAGGCCAATTGTCATCCGTCTTCCATAAAAAAAACTTGGCCCATACACCTACAACTGATTGGATAGGAATTTCTACATCGACGTCCCTCTCGACGCAAGATCTGCTGGGTTGTGATGTTCTCTCAACATACTTCCACTGTTCAATACGGCTAGCATCCCGAATGATTTCTACTCTGTTTGCCACAAAGGTGTGAAACCTTGTGCTTTCGTTGGAAATGTATCTCAATGTAGACATACTATCCGTCCAGAAAAACTGTGTGTCGATCTTGTAGTCTAATTCCTTGACAATCATGTTGCTGAGTCGAACTGAAATACAGGCTGCCGTCAATTCCATCCTTGGGATCGTGATCTTCTTAAGTGGGGCCACCCTCGCTTTACCCATTACGAAGGCACAATGGATATTTCCCATTTCATCTGTCATCCGAAGGTAACTTACACAGCCATATCCCTGCTCACTGGCATCGCAGATAGTATGCAATTGGAAATTGGTAACTGTCCCAAAATTGAATGGTTTGTAACACCTGGGCTGTGTGAGCTTTTGTAGTGAAGGTAACTCTTAAAGCCATTCTTTCCATCCAGTTTAGGCTTTTTATTATGAAGTAAAACTAAGGCGTTCAAGTTTTCGAGATCGATCCGATACTTGGCGATATATAGTACTTTAATTTTGCATAAGCCTATATTTTTTCCCCGTTGGTGATTTCCAAAACCTCCATTTAGCAAAGATATAATTTCTCATTTAATGATGTTGATTGGAAGTTAAATTCAAATAATTGGTCTTCATAATTTTTTATCTTAATGATTTCCAAGTCCTAATTTTCGTCCACAAATTTATTTATCATAATTACATGATCCCGTATAAATGTCGTTTTCTATTTCATATGTATAATTACTATCATAGTTATAGTACTCGGTTCTGGACACTTATTCGCTGATATTTAAGAAACTTATATGAAAACCAAAAGACCTAAGGCCTGGGATAAAGTTAAAACATCAATTAAAAACACAAAATCACTATCACTGTTTAGACGCTATTTGCTTACTTATTTAGTAAACACTTGTTGATATGAGGCCGTTTGGAATGGTCACAACATTTTATGTATTTTTGTACATACGTTTTATAACTTTCTAAAATTTTACTCCAGCTATGTTTTGTATTTTTTGTTATGTATCTTTATTATATATCATGATGAATAAATTGAAATTGAATTACATTGAAATTAGTTGGTCTGAAGGGGTAATGCCAGAAAAGAATGAGCTCTTACGGTCAATGTTTGGACGGGTTTGGCAAAATGTTTAAAAGATGTTTCAGGACATAAGGTTGATTCAATTAAAGATTTCGAACAGCTATTTATAGCTCTAAGGCAAGTTGAGAACGAACAGTAATTTGGTGAAGATTTCAAGCAAAGGGCTAAGTACAGGTAAACGTGTTGTTACTGCAACCGAACAATCGACGGGATTAAACAAACTTAGACGTATGGTACAAAAGCTAACAAATGAAATTACCTCTTTCAAACTTTTTTTTTTATTTGCCCATAGATAATACAGTTACATACAAATATATGTATATATGCTATGCATAGTGTAACATGACCTGGTGCTACCAGGCCTTTGCTAACTTGATTTTCCAGGACAATTTATGCGCCTTTAGTTACTCAATCACACCTCATTCATCTACATTCATACTTGTGGGTTTTTAATTCGTAAAAGTCTCATGAAATAATGCCCATTTTAAATTGAATAAATTTGTTTGTCCAGATCTATTGGCTATATATTTTTCTATAACATACTGACTTTTTATTTTCTTTATCAATGTGTTTATGTCGAGGTTGCCGGTTTTTGTTTTTGAGTCAAAAATATATTTTTTGGTTTGTATCGTTATGTGGTTCAGAATGTGCTGGCCTTTTCCCCATCCCAAAATGAGTTTGTCTTTTGTAAAGGTATCATTGAAATTTATGTTTGTTTTTAACCAAATTTCTAGATCTTGCCAGATTTGCTTGACTTTAGGACAATCTATAAAAAGGTGCTCTAGGCTTTCAGGTGAATTGCTGCAATAATCACATTTATTATTAGGTTTCAATTTAATTGTGTGAAGAAATGATTTTGTTGCTGTTATTCGATGAATAAATTTATATTGAAAATCCCTTAGCTTGGTATATATAGTGCACTGAAATATGGATTGAAATATGTCTTTCCAGTGAATCTCTTGCACATTTAAGTATGTTTCCCATTTCACACACGATCCTATATCTATGTAAGAACTAGAGTTTAACATGTCATAAAATATTCTGGTGCCTTGTTTTTGTTTCACCAACATCTGGAAGGCTGTAGGTAATGGCGGATGAATTTTACACTGGCTGCATAAAGAGCTACTATTACCAATGTCACGCATCCATTCTCTAGGGATATTTTTTAACAAGTTATGATAATCAAGGAAAGTTCCATTTATGTTATATCTAGCTTTAAAATGTATAAATGTCATAACTTCTCCGTTCTCATCTATAACGTCTTTAATAAATCTGACTTTGTTATCTAACCAGTTTTGGATGAAGTAATAGGGACGTTTAAAGTTGCCATTGTACCATAATGGCTGATCCAAAATCTGAAGCAAATTTCTTTTTGGTATCTTATTTTGAAATCTCTCCCAAGCTATAAGTACTTCCACCCAAAAGGGATTACGCTCTTGTCTTAAAATCACATGTATGTATTTGCTGCCTACATAGAACAATTTTTCGCAATTTTCTTTTCTGAATAAATCTGCCCATTTCGTTGGATTAAAAAGAAGCCTTCTCATCCAAGTTATTTTTAAGGCCTGTATAAATGGTATCAGATTATTCATTCGTAGTCCACCTTTTTCATAGTCTTGGGTTATTATTGATCGCTTAACGCGATCAGGACCGTTATTCCAGATGAATTTGTACAGTACCGTATTAATCTCTCTAATGATACAATCTGGAGGGGATGGTAAGGCTAGGAAAAGGTGTATTAGTTTTGATAAAGCCAGTGATTTAATTACTGTTACTTTTCCTAAAAGCGTCAAGTTTCTTATTCTCCACCTATGTAATTCGCGTTTTAATTCTTCTATTCTCTATAAATAATTAATTTTCCATATTTCGTTAAAGTTAATGGATGAAAAAAATATGCCTAATATATTGAGATCGCACACCCAGTCTAGTTTAAAGTTTTCACATAATCTGACATTTGACCCCGATAGTTTACCTATCCACATTGCCTTCGTTTTTTCAACATTAATTTTTAAACCTGATAACATGTAAAAATTATCCAAGCATTGCATGGCTGCCATTAATGAATTTTCTGTTCCGTCCGTAATTAGCTGTGTGTCGTCGGCGTATTGACTTATTCTATATTCTGTTTCGTTTACTGTTATACCGCGTATATCTTTATTTTTTCTAATCATGCAGCCTAGAATTTTTTTTTTTTTTTTTTTTTTTGAACCCGAAGGCAATTTTATTACATGATGGAACGTCATGAATTTACAGCTGCTTTAATAGCAATCCCTCTTCCCACATGACCTAGGATTAGGGAATTAAACCTATATTGGTATACAACTTAAGCTAAGTAGGCCTTAAGTTAACATGATACAACAGCCTTGGGTCTTCTTTTTTTTTTTTAAACAAAGTATTGCCATAAACCATAAAAGCAAATAGAGGGAAACTTATATTACATAAAATAGATAATCTAGTTGTAAGCATCATCACAGACAACAACAAATTAAATAGATACATCACAGCTGAGAATCCAATGTGCTGAAAAGCTTTTCTAGGTCCTTGAGTGAATGTAAACCTTTAAACGCTCCTTTAGTCAAAACTTTAGCATTAAACCTAATCATAGTTTTGAAAGTAGACATATTAGGTTGCAAATTTAAATATCGGTTACAATATAAGTAGTATTTAGCAACAATAGTGGTGTAATATAACAGCCATTTGTGATTTCCTAATGTTTTAATTATCTCACCACCTCCAACCACTGAGCTAACAGTATCAATATTAAAATTTGTCCCTAAAGATGTGTTAAACCAGTGAGTAAACAACAGCCAGAACTGATGAGAATGAGGACAAGCAAACAAGGCGTGACCTACAGTATCGATATTCATACAAAACATACATTGCGGAGATGATTTGACTTTAATTCGATGTAAATACTTGTTGCATGGGTATATATTGTGAAATATTTTGAATTCAAGCTGCTTAACTTTATTCTCAAGAGGTAGTTTGTCAAACACTGCTTTCATGTACTCTAGTAAATTTTCTGACTGATTTGGTAATTTCGCACATGCACGTTGTTTTAGTAAGTCATAAAAGAACCTAGCTTTAATTGGACAGGACGTTAGGTCTGTATCACCAACAATTACGGCTGATTGAAGGTCACGAGAAGGGGATGGAGAGTTGCTGTTGAATAAATTCGAGCCGATTCTACGTTTTACACATGTTGTAATTGCTCTGTACAAGTCCCGATTAATCTGAATACCCCATTTTCTACCTAAATCCTCCATAGACAATAACCATCCTCCATCATTAAACAAGTCCCTGACAAATATGATTCCGGCATCCAGCCATTCTTTAACATAAAAAGACTTTTTATTCTTTGTTAGTAGTTTGTTATTCCAGATGATGTCATTAAAAATGTCAGTATATGTGTGCGTGGGTAATTCAGACCAGAATTTTAAAATATCAGCATAAAATAGGGGAAGCTCAGTTGGTAGTAGACGAATATCAAAATGACATTTCAAAAGAAATTTAAGACCACCAATATTATTTAAAAGCATATCAGGGACCCTAGTCCAACACTTATCTTGATTTGATGGCTTGAAATATCTAGCCAAGCCTAGAATTTCAGCACACAGGATGAAGATAGAATTTAAGCACACAGGATGAAGATATACGGTGAGACCGGATCTCCCTGGCGACAACCTCTGTGCACGTTGAAACTTTCAGAAATGTTACCATTTTGTATTATTGATGTTTTAATGTTGTTTTGAAATAGTCTAACCCATTGTTTTAAGTCCTCGCCAAATTTAAAAGCATCCAGAACTTGAAAGATGAATTTCCAGGAGATAGAATCGAAAGCCTTTTCAAAGTCAATAGAAAGGAGTAAACCAGGTATTTCTTTATCTTTCACCTCAAACATTAAGTCGTATAAAAGTCTAATATTTTCACCTATGTATCTTCCTGATATAAACCCTCTCTGGTCGCTGCTAATTAATTTGTCTAAGAAAAGCTTTATCCTGTTCGAAATACATGCACTGATTAACTTATAGCTTACGTTTAAAAGAGTAATTGGTCTCCAATTTTTTAAGAGGTTTCTTGGCTTGTTTGGCTTTGGAAGACATGTTATTATGCCATGTTTTTGACTGACAGACATTTCGCCCTTATTAAAGCCTTCATTTGCTGACCGCACAACAAAATGGCCAATGTCTTTCCAAAATATTTTATAAAATTCGGCCGGAAAAACCATCATTTCCAGGGCTTTTATCATTTTTCAAACACTTAAGTACATTTGTCATTTCCTCGAAAGTGATATTACCGTCCATTCTGTCGGCTTGCTTTTTCGTTAGGGTATTTAAGTGAAGATCTGAAAGAATATGCTCTGCATCTAAGCTGCTGTGGTTCTCTTTTGTATACAATTTACTGTAGAACTCTTTCAAACTTTACTATGAATCTACAAGCGCTGATAATACTTCCGTTCGGCCAAATGTCTCAAGCAATAGTCAGCCACCATTTCTTACTCCTAATTTTCAACAAACTACTCAAACCAGTGGAAGTCAACCTTTTTGTTTTTGGTGGTAATGCTACGCATTTAGATTCTAATCCACAGCTCGTTTTTTTCATCGGAACCTCAAAGGGGTTATGATACTCATTTCATGTCGGAAGGTAGTTCTTGGAACGGCCGTCGTCGTTCAAGGTGGTGTTGTACAAGAGGTAGATCAAGGTGAAGTACAAGCAAAGAGCAGCATTGTCACTGGTGTGGCCAAAAAAGTCACCTAAAAATTAATTGTCGAGTCATATTCAACGATGGTGCTTTAAAGAAATAGAAAGCTCCAGAAACAGACACAACCTAACTAACAGAATGCCCACCAAAGCCCTAAATGTACAGAATGAATCTTACCGCAAAATACCCTGAAATTAGTAACCTGATATTGATTAGTATTACCCTCTGGTTCTTATCAGTGTCGCCATTTTCCTGGCTTGTCTATTGCATCATATGGGGCCGCTATTTTTAGATCCACTCTTCTGTGTGAAGGTAGTTATAGACGTAGAAAGATGGCGACACACTTAATCGAGAAAGCAAGCAAGGAGTTTTAAGTTCAACGTCAGACGAATCGGACACGAATGATGTTGTGGGTGTCACTGACGGATTACAAGGATATTTAAATGAACCGCGGAGATTGTATTTCGAGTGAGGAGAACACCGTCGAGAGTACATCCGCTTCCGTCTCGACTGGAAAATGTCGAAGCCTGGTGTCGCAACAGCAGTGTTGGCTTTGTTCGACTGCAACTTTGAGCAGGGAGAAAGAATGCGTTTGTTGTCAAAAAAGGACACTAACAACTTGACAAGAAAAATAGCAGCAAACAAAGGTAAAACGTCATAATGAAAATATCCGTCTTTTAACCATACCGCATAGCGTTGTTCGTGTATTTTGTGTACATTTTCATGACATAATGATGATGATAGCCTCTTTATCATACTTATAAGTTATAGTATACTAATAGTTATAGGCCTTTTCTATAACTTATACTTAGCCCATACGGCTATACTCCCCTACTAGTAACCCCTACTTGCAAAATGCAGAATTATGCAATAAGACTTTTTTACAAAGCTTCTAATTTATGGTGGCCGGCTTGGTGACTCAGTCGGATAGAGTGATAGTCCCTCAGTTCTACCACCGATGCGATGGTGTTTGAATCACACATTTCAAATAAGAATTGAAAAATTTCCGAGTGTATTTTTCACTTGATCGCTGTATGTGAAAGTGTTGTCAGGTAGGCTACTCGTCAAAGGTTGGGGTTTCCTCCAGGCAAAGAACTCGGTTTTCTCGCTGTACAAGTGAAATAATCTTGAGTGCGGCATAATACACCAATCAATAAATCTAATTCATGCTTTTTAAAAAAAGCTGAATACTTAATAATCATCATTTTTAAACAAAGAAATAAATAAGATTTGACCGCTGATGTGACTAAGTCTTATTTGATCAAAATTAGATTGGCATACTATATTATATACCATAATCTATCACGTTTTTTTTTTTGGCTGGACAAGAAACGAATTATTTATAAGTATTTTGTCTTTATGAGATCCAGACAGCTGCATGACAAATTCTGGTGAAACTCTAAGCCAAGTACCTGTTGTTCCTAGGAATGTGCTTGTGGGCCTAAACAATGTCAGAGGTGACAGATGAAATGTTAATCCAGCAGACAATAAGTAAGGAAATCATATTTATTCAGATATTCTAGTTACAGATGGTTAACTTAAAGATGCAATCACCTTAGTTGCTACAGTCACGAAAGTAATCCTGTAGTGTATCCATCCACCTTTTGCCATCTCCACTTCACCAGGCAAACGTTTATAAAATTTAAAGTTTACAAATTTAGCCAAGAGAACATATGATGCCTTAAATGCTTTTAAATCTTCTAAACCTTCCTGTGTTGCGATATAAATAAAATAATACTGGATCTCTTCTTGGCAACCTTCCAACTTATGTTGATAAAAGAAAAAGAAACTGCTAGAATAGAATTCAAATGTTTGGTTGATTGCGTTGAGTTTAAACTGTTACTGACTCATTGTTCTCAACATCAAACCAGCCGATTCAATATTTGTTTGTATCGTTTAATTACAGAGGCTACCGATTTGCAACTTACGGGCAATTTACATGTACCTAGTGGGTACATGGCAAACTTGGCCCAGGACAAAGAAGAGTTATACCAGCGTGTGCAATCCATTCTATAAAACTTTTCCCAATGCTGGGCTAGAACCTTACAAAGGCTATATAACCGGAGAAGAAAGCTCTGGCCTGTGATGTCTTTATATTTAAAGAGTTCTATATAAACATTCCATGAGGTTATATCGGCTGATTTTATTTATAAAAATATATGAAAAATATGATTTTTAACAAAACAAATATTTATATACCTCATTTTTTAAATAGATTATTTATTAAAACAGACTGACTCCTTATTAAGAGATAGATTGAAGTTTTACTCTGCACTCCAGATTATATATAACTTGTATGGCAGCGTCCCTAGGTCTAAGTTGTGGAGGAAACTGGTCTCTCTCATGGAGAAAAAACAACCCTCAACAGATGACCATCACCCTTCCACACAGGGTAATTTAGTGAAAAACGCAGTCTTTTATTTTCTCATTTGGCAAGATTCAACCCTATGCACCTACGATGAGTCTTTGTCGAATTGATAGACTCACGCTAATGAATAACAAAGAATATACCATTTACATATTCTACTGTCTTTAATTTACATGGTTACGGTACAAGTACCTAAAGCAAAAGAAATGCAACTCCGAAAATATCAGTCAACTATGGCTTTAGTTTTCGAAGTTGCATTTCTTTTGTTTTATACAAAATTCTTCTGTTTTGATACTTACAAGTACCTAACTTGCACGATTATCTCCAGCTTACCTTTAGCTTGTATACATAATCTCGTTGATCCACCAACTAGCTTAGCAAGATGCAAAAGCATAGATACTCCGAATAAAGTAAGACGACGCATTGTTGACGTTCTCAATATTTCGACAAAATTTTATTTGTCATCTTCAGGAGAAATGGTTAAAATAATATCTTGGATCAACAAGATTTTGGTCAAAACTCCGAGCCACCGACCCAGTCCTTCATCAAACTACTGTATTTTAACCATTTCTCCTGAAGATAACAAATAAAATTTTGTCGAAATATTGAGAACGTCAACAATGCGTCGTCTTACTTTATTCGGAGTATCTATGCTTTTGCATCTTGTATACATAACATTATTAGATACGGTTTTCTATGAGGGTAAACAATTGCTTCACTGTTAACCAGTGCCTTTTGTTCCATCACTTCAAATTCTAATATCAGAGTGAAATAAACTACTAAGACAACATCAAAACCATCAAGGAAAAAAATGTATTGCAAACACATGTTAAAGTAATGATTTAGGTTGTAAGTTTCATGCACACCTAACGCGGTATTATTGTACAGTAAACCCAAGTTTGGAACTAAATCCTAACCAGTCTAGACTTAACATTACACGAATCTAGACTAAACATGAACCTTGAAAATTGTCAAAAAGTTCAATGGTAACAAAGTGAAATGTCTTCAATGGAATCTTGAGCGAAATGCTCTCTCAAGGTCACTTTTTCCGGGGGTTTTTCTGACAATGTTTTAGGGCATTTCTGCAGGTCGACCGTACTTCAATCTGATCATGATGGATTTCATGAACTCCTGCAAGAATTTCATCCATGTGTTGTAACTTGGTTTTTATGTACATGTATCTTTTTTTCAAAACAAAGGCCTTCCTGCTCTTGGAGTAGGCCTACATAACTACGGTTGCTGGCTTTCCAGATTGATCGATTCCTTGTTGCCTGGTCAACTGGTTCCAATCAATAGCAGCAAGCATCAACCGGCCATACATAGCTAGAAGAAAAGAAAACACAATTATATAGATTCAATAAAATGTCTCAGGGAAAATGCCAAACATGCAATCAGAGTATTTTTCGTTTTCCAGAACTAGATTGATTGATCAATGTTTTACACAACACTCGAGTTATTTCACATATCATGACATATGCGGCATTGTTAGGTTTGATTACAGGAGTAAACCGGGCTGTGGGGCTGGAGGAAACCCAGCTATTGAGCGAAAAATCCACTCAAAAATTCCTAAAAAAAATCCGTTTGGTCTTAGTGGGATTAGATCTATTGAACTAAGAAAATCTGTTTAAATAAGTGGTTGTTTAATTAAATGTAAATTATTCATCTCTGAAAAAATGAATCCGGCCTACAAACATGGAATTTTGGAAGCAATCGTAAGATTCTAAATTTTAGATAATTACCTTCATAATGGAAATTCGTGCAGTACTTAAAGAGCATGCTATGGAACACTTCCAAAAACTTTGTCAGATGACATATGTCTCGGAGGAGGCCCTTGTCAGCAACAACTTTTTTAAGGCATTGTAAGTCGGTGATTCAGCTCTCCACCATCTAATCTCTTTACGATCAGTGTCAGTTCGAGGAGGATGCCCATATTTGTGAACGTTCTCGTTTCCACACAACTCATGTCATTCTCTGACCTTCGTATTATGAGAAAAATAAGAAGTGGTCAATCTCAGATGAAAGGCTGTAAAGAGTTATTTAGGGAATTTCCTGTCAGTTAGGTATATACTCTGGAAGATCAGGTCAAAACTAAAGATTGATTGATTGATGTATTACGCCGCACTCAAGAATATTTCATTTATATGGCGCCGTTTACAGGTTTAGTGGGGGAGGAAACCGGGCTCATTGGCTAGAGGAAATCTCAGACCTTCGGCAAGTACTTAGCAACCCTTCCACCTATGGCTACCAAGTGAAAAATCCACTCAAAAATTTGTCAATTTTTTATTTGGTCTGAGTGGGATTTGAACCCACAACGCATCGATGGAAAGTCTGTGTGGGACTAAGGGACGATCATTCTAACAAACTGGACCACCGAGGCCCACATATATGGACTAAAAGAGAATATTACATAATCTAATACCGATGTTGTATTATGAAATAATGCAACAGAAGATGTCATAAATAGTTCACAACACGCAATCGACCGATAAGGTAAATGCACTTCAACATTGATCTGACAACATTGCAACCCCCCCCCCCCCCCCTTCTTACACTTTCAAATTCTAATTACTAACCATACCCTGTGTAAGAAACTCCATTTCATAGTATGAGCTCGTGTATAATTTAAAGGGTCATAAACTGCCAATTTTTTTTATATTTTGTCGTTCAAACAGTCGCTTGTAGTCTTGTGAAGGTACGAACAAGTATTGAACTAATCTCGGGTTAGAATGTCTCGGTTATTTAAATTTTATTTACTTTTAGAAATGTATTTCGATTCCGACAGTCTACAGAGAGGACCTTCAAAGCCTTTTACTGTAGTGACAATCAGAATTTTTGGAAAAAGGTGTGAATTTTGGAAGCTAGTGCCACTTTAAAACTGTAGGCTTATAAATATTTCGCATAAAGTTTTGAGAAAACTTAAATACACAAAACATACCAAGTATACGATTACAAATAAATTTAAAAAAAAACAGCTTGGAGTTTACTCACCACTTTCATCATCACTCACCACTTCCATCATTTCTTGTTTCCAAGCTGCATGCTCAAAATCAAATACGGTACGTACTGACTTAGTGTAGGGACAGCATCAGGATGTAATATTTTCCATAGTTTTTCGTCCCAGGACTGCTCTACATCAAATCCAAATTTAGGGTACAAAAACTACATGTCTTCCTTGAAACAATTTGGTAAAAAGTGTTTGGAACAAAGTCTTGAACTTTACGTTGGATTCAGATTCTGTAGCCATTGCTTCAACAACAACAAGGCAGGGTTTCTGAAGGGGAACGATTGGAAAGACACGGTACGTTCGCGTCACTCTTTCTTCCTTTCTTGCTGTTTGGACATCCAGCTGCGACACACCACGGTATACTGTTTATGCTAATAACCTTCGTGTTGCTATCGAGAAATGGCACAGAAAGAATACGCGCACAACAACATGTCAACTCTATATCAGCTTGACAGTTGTCCAGATAATGGCGAATTAACAAACGCCGAGGATTGTGGGAGACTTTATTTTTAGAACAATGTCAGCGAATTAACCCCCGTCATTTCTCAGCCAAATCATTGGCTTACTAGATCAGGTCAAAGGTCCAGTGCTCGAATTTGATTGGGCAAAAAGACGGATAAAATGGATGCGCCGATGAACGGACGCATGGCGATGCCTGTGACCACGGACTTTCCAAATGGTCGTTACTCGCTAAAAAAAATCAACGAAAGATTTATTGGATTGTTGTTTTAGACTCAGGAAACACTGCTCTTTCAGAACACACTAGTGAAATGCTAAAATGGACCCTGCCTTTAAATGCCGAACGACCTTTGGCGTGGAGCAATTCATAGGTTGTCCAGTGCTCCACGGATGTCAATAAGTAGGGGCCAAACGGGCTAATGTTCCCTTGTACAGAGTGTAATGTAAGTATTGGCGATGCTTAGACTGCAGCATTGTTAGACACGTTCTTTCCTGTACAAGAGGTAACAGTATACACAAACTACTGCTGCAATACAACCAACTAAGAGCTCTGGTATACATCATGATATTGACGTTACTCCTACCGTCATTTCTTATGATTGTAAAAATGCCATGAAATTGTAGTTTGCTGGTCCACTATTACGGCCATAACGATGGTAGTTCCACCCAAAGCAATCATAGCAGAGGTGCAAGCGGTAACAGTCGAGGAACCATTCAAGCAAGACCACACTGTCATCAATATTATTGGTAAGGTCAGTGTGTCCGGCACTAATCGCTCTGTAACTCATGTCCAGCATCTTGAGAGGTTTACTGGAATCCTATCACATCGTATTTTCGCAAAATGAATTCGATCCTGGGCGGACGAAATCATCCTTGAAAATGATTTGCCCTTAAAACAACGTTATCGGCGTATCCCATCAACTATGGTCAAAGAAGTGCGAAGTCACCTGCGACAATTACAGATAATGACTGGAATAATTGGCTGGAATAATTCGTCCATCACACTCTCCTTGGGCATCTAACATCGTCCTGGTTCGTAACAAGGATGGGTCTCTGCCTATCTGTGTAGACTATAGAGGGTTGAATAGAAAAACTATTAAGTATTCTTATTCTCTCCCTCAGGTTTTTAGTTTTGGACTTGAACAGTGGTTACCACCATGTGTATATAGCGTAAAGACATAAGCAGAGACCGCTTTTACAGCAGGGCCGTGGAGTTTCGGGGAGTTTTATAGTTTTCCGTATGGGTTCCTCAACGCCCCGGTAACATACCAAAGATTAATGCAATATGTTTTAGGAGAGCTCCATTTGCACATTGGCGATCTTTTGGTATTTTCTAGGACTATTGAGGAACACATGGAAGGGTATTCATTAAACTAATAGACCATAGGCTTAAGTTGAGAAGTTGGGTATGTTATGTTGGTCAGGTTGTTTCTTCGGCGGATGTAGAGGCGGATCCAGATAAGGTTGCTAAGGTAAAAGAATGGCCCGTTCCTACTTCGGCAGATGAGTTAAGACAATTGTTTGGGTTTAACCTAACCGGTTAAGTCGTTGACGATCTGAGAGTTTTGGTGTAATTCTGTCCGTTGACATGTCAGATTACGTGTAAATTTACCACTGTCCTATATTTTGTCTCCAACTAAACATCTGTCGCCTGTAAAATTCCCTTTCAAAAGACGTCCGCTGCTGAAAGCACCCACCAAGTCATTAGGGCTCAGTGAAAATGGTTAGTCAAATCATAAACACTACCGGAAATGGGAACTGAAACTGTGTACCATCTCAATAAAGTTGTAATGGCTACGTTTGTTGGCACTCAAACGTCAGGTGACCGCCATTCCACGAACACAGTTCCATGGACGAGTGTGCCTTTAAAAAGGGAGACCGTTACACCCTCAGCAAACTAACCAATATTACAGGTTGGTTACTCGGTATAAAATGTGGTACTACACAGCATGCAGATTAAAAAACAAAACGCTCAAATAATTGGAAAACTGCCGAGGAGAACATACATATAACTATGATTCACGTTGGAAATCAACTTGTAAACTGCACCACATAAATATACTGATCCGCAATATAAACGTCACCCTATTCAAATGCTGCTAAATGCATATATTTTTAATCATAATTTTCAATGCTTTTTCTCTTTTGATATCCTTGATAGACCTTGTTTGAAGCCAGTGGTCAGAGAAGTTTGGTTTCTGATCATGTTACTAATATGCAAAACACGTCGTCAAAGCACAGTTACAAAAGTAATGATGGGGTGCTTTTTGGGTTCGTTTTGCTTGAATGTCCCAATGCACGTGTGTTGCGATGTGTAATCCATATACAAAAAGCCACCGAGCATGCACCGAATTATTCACAGTTTGACAGTAGTGACATGCCACGATCGTCACGGGAGCAGAGAGACCAATTCTTGGGAAGACTTCATGCTGGCCAGACTACAAGACCTGTGGCAAACCACTTCAATGCTCATGTTCGAACAATATACCGCCTGCAGCAACGGGTTCAAGCCACTGGAAGCACAGCAGACCGTCCTCGTAGTGGAAGACCGCCTGTAACAACGTTGAGGCAAGGTCGGCAGATTGTTCGTCAACACCTGCAAAACCGCTTTGCTACAGCCGCGGAAACTGCAAGGACAACCATTGGCAATCACCAGAGACCAATCAGCGACGACACGTTGCGCAGGCGTTTGAGGCAGGCAAATGTTAGATGTCACAGGCCTTACAGGGATCCGATCTTCACTGCTCGACATCGCCGCGCTCGTCTGCAAAGAGCCACACAGCATCGGAATTGGAGATCTGTAGTCTTCTCCGATGAAAGCCGGTATTGCATCACGACAGTTGATGGGCGATTGAGAGTGTGTCGTAGACGAGGGGAGCGTTTTGCAGATGAGAGTGTTCTGGAAAGAGACGCGTGGGGAGGTCCCAGCATTATGGTATGGGGTGCTATATCACTGAATCAAAAACTATGCCCTATGGTATTCCAGAATGTCGGTCATGGTAGAGGAAATGGTGTAACATCTGCCCGCCACATCAACCAGGCGCTGAGAAACCTTCATCGTGCCCCATGTTGCTTGTCATGGAAATCCTCCAGCAGGACAACGCACGAGCCCATACTGCCAGAGCAGCGAGAGACTTCCTTCGTCAAAACACTGGCCTGCTCTCAGTCCACACTTAAATAGATAGAACAGTTGTGGGCGAGATTCAGAGGAGGCTCAATTTCGTGCGGCCAAGGCCGATAACTTTTTCCCATGGTGGCCACCCACATTACGACTTCCAGAACGCACTGTGACGCCACCTGTCCTCACTTTCACTTGAAATTCTCTTACATTTCTCTGCCAATGATGATGATTAATCATGTCAAATTTGGAATCATTCCGTTTATAAGTGTGTTGTTTACATCTATTTGAAATACACTGATTATCAATATCCAAAAACGAGTGACGTTTTTTGCGGTTCAGTATATAATAGCGTGGATTTTATGAAAACGCAGGAATCGCTCATGTTTTCACTGACATTGCTTAGTCTATTAAAATAACAAATCAAAATTATGTTAGCATCAATACCTTGCTGAGCTAACTATCAGTGTTCTTTAAGCTAAAGTTATTATAATAATATAAGCTACCAAAGATAGGGGAACTTGCCTTGGAACAAAATAAACCCATTGTTTGTCATTTTATCCAAAAAAAATTAGAAGCCTTTTCTCTAAAAGATTTGAATTGATGCCAATCTCGCAGACATACATTTAGGTAGTTTTATAAGCAGCAATACAAACCAAAACTCATATATCCCGGTTATTTGAAGTTTGTTCCTTATCTGCACAAATATTCCGTTCGTACTGGACTGACGTTTAATTCCAATAACTTTTATTTCAATGTCAATCATTTGGTTCACCAATGTACATCAAACACTGAACTTCTCTTGATACTCAGAATTAATGAAAAATGGAAATTTGGCAGCTCATGACACTTAAAATAGCGAGACCTAAGGAGGCTGTCCAAAAAGTAAACTAGAAAATGCTAATTAGGTTTAGATCAGTGTAAAATCAGACTCGGGGTCTGAAGTGACTTTAACTAACTTCTTTCTGTATTCGGGCTATCGCTTCGCCTAGGCGTTTTAACTAACCCAGTTATGCAATGACCTTTGGGAACAAAATAGGAACACAAAATGCAGTGACATGGTCGAGTAAATTTATTCTCTGATTTGGAATAACCTTTAGGTTAAATGTCAGTCACTCCGAAACTCTGACCGCATGTTGTATGTTTTCTACCAGAGACCGAAAGCGTAAGTTTCGTATGAATTATTGTGTTACTATATACATGTAGTTATCAAATAGGTAAGATTATTCGAATCGTTTTTACTGCTAAAGTTTGGTTGATTGATTTCTCGAAGCCACATATTACACTTCAGAGTTTTAATCTCACATGGCGACGTTGCCTGGGTCTCCACAAAGGGGAGTAACTCATGCGATCAAATATCATCAAAGAGTAAACTGCACTTGCGTCGAATTTTTGATGTTATGTTAAATCAAAATATAGGCTCTCTATAAGATTTAAAAGGTCTGCTCGCTTTTTCATCCCGAAATAATAATTATGTTCATGTTTATAAGCTGTGAAATGAGCTAAAGTCATGTTAAGTGTGTCTTTGAGGTACCCTTAAAAATTCTCCTAAAGTTAAGGTGACCTTAAGGTAAGGCGGTGTCGTAAAATAGCATCAAAGTCTTAAGGTATTCTTAAGTGAAAAATTAAGGTGTCCTTAGCACAAGGAGGCTTCATAAAAATGGGCTCAGATTTATTGCAGTAGTGATGACAATGGTCAGAAGCACCCTCTGACCTTTCACTGCCCGGTTACCATTCACTGATCGCATGAAAGACCGTTCCGACATTTTCAATAGTTTGGACTTGAATTGCTTATCAGTAAAGGGTTGTTCTGTTTTAACGCCAAACGCTATGCCCACTGTGTGTTAGCAGATCTTATTATCTAGAGGGTTGTTCTGTTTTAACGCCTAACGCTATGTCCACCGAGTGTTAGCAGATCTTATTATCTAGAGAGTTGTTCTGTTTTAACGCCAAACGCTATGTCCACCGAGTGTTAGCAGATCTTATTATCTAGAGGGTTGTTCTGTTTTCACGCCTAACGCTATGTCCACCGAGTGTTAGCAGATCTTATTATCTAGAGGGTTGTTCTGTTTTCACGCCTAACGCTATGCCCACCGAGTGTTCGCAGATTTTATTTTCTAAAGGGTTGTTCTGTTTTAACACCAAACGCTATGCCCACTGTGTGTTAGCAGATCTTATTATCTAGAGGGTTGTTCTGTTTTCACGCCTAACGCTATGCCCACCGAGTGTTCGCAGATTTTATTTTCTAAAGGGTTGTTCTGTTTTAACACCAAACGCTATGCCCACTGTGTGTTAGCAGATCTTATTATCTAGAGGGTTGTTCTGTTTTCACGCCTAACGCTATGTCCACCGAGTGTTAGCAGATATTATCATCTTAGAGTAATTCCCATTGCTATTAATTCGCTTCTGCTACGATACCGTATCATGCTTCTGCCATCTTGGCTACATGGGGCACATACGCTCACTTCGTTGACAAGCCATCCCGGAGTGAACTGGTTTGAGTCAAACAGTCTTAGTTTAATAAAACATTGTTCTTGATTATATTGTATCACTATTCAAATTTTATAGAACTTTTACAGCAAAACCATCACACCTAACATGATTCCTTTCTGTGTCACTGGACACTTGGTCGATACTTAAATCTACTATAACGTATGTGCGTGAAGCTTCCCGGTCTTTTTGGGATCTCGATTTCATGGTAATAATTACTCTCCATACAGAGGTATCGGAACATCCGCCAGTCGCTCCTACCTCTTTACGTCGCATATCACATCGAGTGAGCGGAATTATGGATCATATACGGAGGCCGTTAATAATGGCTTTTAGCTTAGCATCATCTTTTTCATCTGCCATTATGGAAGCATCTGGATCACGTGCTCGGGTTTATTTAATCCCAGTGTGCACCACATTTTGAAGTATTTTTACGGCTAGTTATCTGATTGGACGATCGGATCACTGTTTTTGATTGACAGAAGCAAGTTGGTCTCCTTACTCAACAGAGTTGGAGTTAATAAGATTTTAAAGTACGTCCGTTCAAGAACGTCATAGCCCCACAGGTGTGGGTGCAAACGCTCGAACAGCACTGTCTCTTTGGTTTATCCATTATGCCTTCCGAGCAGGTAAATTCCATATTTGGGTATATATGTCATTTTTAACCTGGTAGTAAACTACAGTGTACAGGGCTAGACGTTATATATATAGTCAACTTCAAACTCTTCCACGGGTTTCTTTTTTTTAAAGATTATGGGACTAACACCTCCACAAAACGATCCACAGATTACATTGAGGACACGTATTCTATGGACATGTGTGGCGTATTATGCCCATGCATCTATGGTATGTATAAAACACATAACTCTTTTGTCTGTTCTTATCGAAATCCCATAGAGGTGTTCGTGTATCTGAAGGGCAAACTGTGATTAACAATGACTATGTTTCCGCAAAACTATAGCCTTTAAAGTGAACACGTTAGGTAAAATACAATATACTTCATCTTAAAGACAATATCTACCTGGTCCCAACACATGGTTTATTTATTTGTATGACTTTCCTACAAGAAGCTATGGTTAATTATTCTCAGATGTCTGGTGACTGGATGTCACTGAAAGATGCGCACACCTTACAACTGGCAATATGATTGGTTTATTTGACCTAAATACACCCATAGCAGGTTAACATACCAGGTGTGCACATGTTTCAGTGACATCCAGTCACCAGACATCTGAGAATAATTAACCATAGCTTCTTGTAGGAAAGTGATAAAAAATAAATAAACCATGTTTTGGGACCAGGTAGATATTGTCTTTAAGATGAAGTATATTGTATTTTACCTAAAGTGATCACTTTCAATTTACAAGACTAAAAACTACGTTTTCACTTATACCAACAGGCGTTAATATTTGGATCGATGGGACCAACGTTCTTAGATATCATTCATTTGATTGACGCCACAGTGGAGACGGGATCTTTCATTTTCACGTCCCAAGCAATCGGCGGAATATTCGGTGGATTGGTTTCAGCATGGACCTATACTAAGTTCCCGAAAGAAAACGTCATTACTTTGACGTTATTATCCTGTGCTTGTTTTACCATTTTACTGCCTTTCTGTCCAATGATGGAGTTGATGTGTGTCGTAGCTGGACTAAGAGGTGTATCCATGTTTTTAACATTCACTGGTGAGTCCATTTGCTTAAAATATTATTCAATATCAATAAAAATGTGTATTTATATGATTAATAACCTTCCTATCATCTCGGTGGAAACGTTACCTTTAATATAAAGAGGAGTTTATTAATCGATAGAAAGTGTTAATTTTGTCTATGTATTGTTTAACTTCTATATCCGCTTAAACAAACCCTTAAAAAATGGCATTCAGAAATGTATTTATGTTAGAATTCAAAGACGATTATTGGGAGAGACTGTCTAGAGAGACTGAAAACAGATCACTAAAAGTTGTGCTTTTTCTACTTCTGTTTATGTAAACATGAGGTTTCCAGATAACCATTATTTAGAACTAAACAATCATTCTCATATCTTGTTAGATACCAAAAACATCAATTCAACTAAAAGACACGTACTTCCATAAAAAAAACTGCTGGAGAATGTGTAGAAATGTTTCGTTTGTATTTAAAGACAAGATGCCTCGGTGCGTGTTGATTGCAGCTACGTGTACTTCCAAGTTAGGAAGCCGAGGCGTTCCGGCAACCGTACTTGGGCCTCCATCAATAAACTAAAAGTATTAAAGCCAACCACGGCATCAAATGTTGCATTGCGGACTTAATGGCTTGACCCAAACAGCCAGCCCTCAAATTATGGACAACACTATAGAACAAGCAAACAAGTTTTAGGGGAAAACATCTGTGTTTAGATACAACTGCTAATAATAGCATTTATCATATAGTGCCATACATGCCATCTAAGAACTGTTTGAAACTTTCTTTTGACGTAGGTTCTATAACGTTGAGAAATAATTAAGACATAAGGCGTTTAATGTTGAGGTGATTACTTCTTGTCCGTTAAAGGGTACGTGTTTGAACAGTTTGTACACTATTTAGTTCGCTTATTTATTGGCATACGTGTCTCACATACGACGTTTTCACTTTTGATTTTTCAGGCTGCGCTTTGATTTGCATAGAAAATTGGCGTCAGAACGACGGCTCTCCACTTCTTCAAGCACTCCATTGTGCATTTTCAGCTGGGGGTGTGGTCGCCCCTTTTATCGTCAGCCCGTTTCTTGGAGAAGATAGGCATCTGAACCAAACCTCTTTACAACAAGAAGTTAGCATTGCCACAAACCAAACCAACACTACCGCATTTGGAAATTTAACGTCTCCGGAAAACAAAGTTCATATCGGATACCTTATCATCGGTGCGCTGATCTTAGTAAACTTTCTCTGTAGTCTGTTTATGGTTTGTTCTCCCAAAGTTCGGAAACACCATGGCGCCAAAAACGCTAAAAAAGAAATGGTAAGTTTCGTTGATAAAATTGCAGCAGGATCAAGAGGCGAATCTTCTCTGGAAGAGAAAGAAAGCTTAGCTTTGAATGTAAAGATTTTGTTTATTGCGCTTATTGCCTTATATTTCATGCTCATTGTTGCTTTTGAATCACTCATGCAGAATTATCTTTCAACTTTTGTAACACGTTACCTTAGCTGGACAAAAGTAGAAGGAGCTCAGATATCTTCCGCCTTTTGGGCAAGTTTTGCAACTGGCCGATTTTTAGGGATATTTGCTGCAAAGCTATTATCTCCATGGAAAATAATTGCTATAGATTTGTTTCTACTTACAATAACTGCTACGACTATCAACTTGACTATTAACAATCATGAGATAATATTATGGATTTGTGTCTCCGGTTCCGGTATATTCATTTCCGGTTTATATGCAGCCGGTTCTTCCTTGGTAGACGAAGATATGATTAGCATAACTGGTAAAACTTATGCAGTGTTCTTAGTGTCTGGCACAACTGGAACAGTTATTTATCCTATTATACTAGGGTACCTAATCGACAATTTCTCCTCGATTTGGTTCCTTTATCTCGCTGAGATAATGTGCATTATTTGCGTTGTTGATTTCGTCTTCATAACTTTAATGATCAGAAGGTGGGGAAAGTCAAAGAGAAAACCTGCCACGATATGAGTCCGTACATAATCTTACTTTAACATCCACATTATTGTCTCGGGTATTTTTAATCGCCAATCACAGTTTATATGCTAGAATTCATTAATAAAACATAAGGTTCTGTAATGTAATCCTCTCAACAGTTTTTTATATTTATAAACAAGAAAACCAGTTGGTTTCATAAAACATGGAATTGAATGATTATTGCCTTCAATCCAAATATATCAAGCTGGTCAATCTGAATATTGGAGCTCAGTCCGCAACAGTCCGCAAATCTAAAATAAAAAATTTACAAATACTGGTTCAACAAAATGATTGTTTTCCATAAATGTACACGAAGTGATGTGCATGTACATACATGGACGGAAGGGGGTGATAAGTGACTCAATCGAGCGATAGCCTCTCAGGCCGACGCAGGCGTTCCATCGATGGGTCGCTGGTTCGAATCCCACTTAGTATAAAGATTGAAATGAGCACTTTTTGGGAAGGTTTCCCTTATAAGGAATTGTTGTCAGGTGCCCATCGAAAGAAGGGTGCTTCTTCTTGTCAAAGAACCCGATCCCCGTCAACTAATCTTGGTAGCACCACCATATAATTTTAAATCAGATAACCTCGAGCGCGTCCTAAAGCATCAATTTAAAAACTAAAAGACACCGATCGTAAGATTTTAACAAAGCTTAAATAGATTCTTACCGTTAGATTAGTGGATTTGTTAATGATGAACATTTTCATTGCCGTGAGACCTATGTTATCTCCAATGAGGCGAAACCACAACATGGTCAGCTGGCCAAAAACAAATACTATGTTTGAAAATCCCAGCCTTTTCATTGGTAGCTTATTATAAGAACATTAAAAACTGTATGTAGATGAAAAATAAATCTTACCTCATTAGTTAAATTATGATTTTTTGACGCATCAATGCTGTAAAAAATTGGTACGAGGGCTTGGGCCTGAAGAACAGAACACTGGCCATATACATTTCATTTCAGTTTTAAACCCTAAACTCAAGTTGCAGGCTACATAAATTTAACGGAGGCAAAAATGCTTGCTTAACAAAATAGATGTTCGTTTTCACTATTAAAACAGAAAGAAGCTGTGGTAGGTTTATGTCGCACACAGCAAACAATACATACAGTGTATGTGTTGGTTTATTTCTAGCATGGGTCTATATATGTTAATTAACGTATTGTATTAATGAATGTTTAATAATTATCAATTATATAAATGGATTATTAATAATAAAGATTATGCCGTAAGAAGCTCGTCCACAGCAGTAACCTCCCTTTATGTCCAAGTAATATGGCCCCTCTTGGTTTTCAACGAATAGCAGCAGGATCAATCCCTATTTTAGATTGGGATGCCGCCCTTAACTGATGCCAGAACATCAACAATCGACCTGAAACTGCAAAATTATGTTGTCAGATAACACTGTTTTCAGATGTTTTAGTTAAAGATTGATAATTAATACATTGTATTAATTGATAGGTAGAAAAAAATACATCCGTAGGCGCAATGACTTGCCTGATTATTCCCCACAATGCCGCAAATACAGAAAACAAACACAGCGACAAGACTGGATGCTGCCCAATAACTCATGATAAATGTGTAGTTGGTTAAACATGTAGATTGTGGTGTGGTATCCCTCAGTACAAGGTAAAGACTCAGTTGCACTGTGTTTGACACCAGTCCTTTTCCCAATATTGGTGAAAATATATTGTCCACCTTCTCAACCAGTTGGCAAATTCGTTGTTTCCGATAGAGTCGAAAATCCGCTTTAAGCTCTCCATCAAAATTCACCCTTGATTTCAAATCTTTGTTGAGCGTTCCGAGTTCGCTGTAAATGGCGATTGAGATTAGTAATATAAGAACGGCAATATGTTAGCTGGTGGTTAAAACAACACACACTGTAGAGAGCTTTCAAAGACAACAGCCTGCTTGCCCCATATTTTCACGGCGTTTAGAGCAAAAAGTACAACATCAAATGTAACAATAATCGCTAACACTCCGGCACAGACGTTGGTTATTTGATACATATGTCTTATAGCTTGCGAAACAATTCTCAACACCGTGTAGGAATCGCCAATTCTCTAATAAAGACGGTAACCCGCTTTTCCGTAAACACACAATCCACACTGTAAAAAATGTGGTTGTAATTTTACAGCAAAGTTCGCGAGCAATCGTAGGACAAGTAAAATTTGCTGTAGATTTACATCTGTGCGAATATGTAAATTTACAGTGTGGTGTTAGTAGATTTACAGTGAAACAGTGGATTTACTGCACTTCGTGCTTTCTTCTCTCTTTAAATACAAGTATCTTCTCTATTAATCTACCAAGATTGTTGTGTAAATTTGTAAATTAACCAAAAAGAGTAAAATTCCCGAATTGTGTTACAGGGTTACATGTAAAACAACAATACATATAGGTACTTTTACAAATCTGTGTATATCTACAGTGTGTTCATGTCAATTTACATGATAGCCAATATAATAACATCGCACTCAGGGGTAAAACGTTTACAGCACATTTTCCTGTGATGAAATACAAAAGTTTTTCTTGTAGTTCTACAAACATTTTTTACGGTGCACAATACTACTCCAGTGAATGTGCTTGAGGACGAACAAAGCACATAAACTTAACTTTGTATAATATGATGAATTAGTTTTGAATAGTGAATCTTTTACTACAAAATTAAGCACACCTAGTAAAAGAAAACCGATGACAAATCGGATTTTACAAGTTATTTGCAAATATCAAATTATTCAATTTCAAGAGTCTAGACAAGTCTAAATACTTAAATGTGCGCCGCTGTTTTAAATGTATGTGAAGATAAAAAAAAACTTTATAAAACGAAATTTGTTATCTTTAAATAAAAAAAATAAACAGTTGAAGATTCATATTCCGTTATTCCGATGTTAGATTCCCAAGCGTATATTAGCATGATACAGATTTTTTTAGAAATTGAAGCCTATCTAGTCGTTAACTATTTTAATTAATAAATCAACAGGTGAAAAATTCACGAAACGTTATTCCGATTCGAAACACTGAATTCTTCACGTATGAAAATTTAAAAGAAATATACATATTCTAATAGACTTGATTTAGGCTTAGTTTAATTACGGGAATCTAACGAGCGAACTTTCCCAGCAGGGCCTTGTTGCTCAGTTGGTAGAGCGGTAAACCAAACCTCACCGTGGCCCGGAGCTTTTCCGGGTCATTAGTGTTATTTACTAATTCAGTAAATTGCCGGACGGTGATTGCAGGTTGCTTTCCAAACTTCATTCCTCATGAAAGTTATTCCAATCGGAGATTTAAAAAGTCTTTAGAAATGTCCGAATACTTTTTCTCCGTTTTACGTGAAGATTGAACAAAAATCAAAGTCAATATTCAGGTTTTTTATATCTCAAATTCAGTAATCAGGTGACGAAAAATTCTTGACAAGTTATTCCAATCGCAGTTTTCCACAGGTTTGTGAAGATACAGGAAGGATTATTGAAATATCAAAGTTCGGGTACACAAAATCACCAGGTGAAGATTTCCAATCAGAGTTTTCCACAGTTATGTGAAGATACCGTAAGAAGTCTTTAAAAGTCGATTGATTGATTGATGTTTACCCCGCGCTCAACTTGAGAAATATTAGTCCGACTACAAAACTGATGAAGATTCTCCAGCGTTAATCAAATCTGAAGGACAGAATAGGAAGCCTTTGGAAATCTGGGATTTTATGGACGTTTGTTTTAATTTCAAACTCAACTGATAAAAATTCCCAAAGCGTTATTTCGTTCTGCAGTTTCTGTATATGGACCCCAGGAGCAATATTTTTACCCAGATATCGATTCAAAGACTCTCTACACTGAGAGCTCTCTACAACTTAAGTTTATAAACGTTCTGCTCTCTAACTTCAACATAACTAGTTTCGATGAGACGGCTACCTTTTCTCCAACCGACATTTATACTTCGGAAGATATACCGTTTGTATATTTATCCAGCAGAGAACATAGTCATGCAATAAAACTAATGTGTAGATGAATGTGAGTGTTTTGTAAACAAAAACCTTTTCATTTATCGTTGAAAAATCTCCAAGGTCTAATGCAGTCGACAAAGAATACTATTTAAATTACAAGCGTTAAATGGATATCCATATAATGCTTCCATGGAGTTGTTTGTAGTTTGTATGATGTTGAGTTGCTTAGGGTGAATAGCTTATCTAAAGCACATTAAACGTACCTTTCAAAGCCAATATTTACGTGTTTGCCGAACGGGTTGTGGATATTTTTTTTTTTCATTTTTGTATCACAAGTTTTGTATTGTATCGGGTGCACAAAAAGTGCGTCCACCCCCAGTTTCATCTTTAAAATATCAAAAACTACATATGGCATTTTAATAAAGTCAACAACTGTCCTACGCAAACGGCCACAATTTGATAGAGATATCTATATTAAAACAAAAACAGCGAGAAAAGAGAAATACTATGTCGAAAGATAGAATGTAAAGGCCCGTTCTCACTGTGCGATTTGTCGTACAGACTTGTAGGATGCGATTAAAATGGATGCTTTCAATTGGTCAATATGATTTATCAACCAACCAAATGTATCCATTTTAATCGCATCCTACAATTCGGTACGACGAATGACAGTGAGAACGCGCCTTTACACCGTCACATGTCAACGTGAGACAGTGGTCAAAATAGTCTTAATATGCAAATCCAACAAAAGTTTGAAAGCAAAATTCATGTCGCATTCATAAATCTTTACTAATAGTGTACAAAAATCGAAATAAACAGCTGTAATTGAACAAATGAGTAGTTTGTTTGAAGATAAGCAATTGAAGTTACAGAGAACAAAAATAAATTACAATTTAACATATTGTTAACGGATCATGTAATTCTTACTGGTCCAGTGATGTTTGGCGGGCGTATGTAGGATTAGTGGTAGATGAGATCGGGTTTTTTGTCTAGAGGAAACCCCCGACTTCCATATACGGCGATCGTATAGAAGACTAGAAGTTTTTCTTAGGACTGATAGAGATTAGAGCCCGCGGCCCATCGTTAGAAGGTTAGGGTTGACCTGAGAGGCTTTTGCTCCGAGTCGAGGTCCCCTTGATACTACAGGAAACAACTCATATCATTATATCATTACACTATTTAAAGTGGCATGAGCTGCCAAAATGTTGATATTTTGAGTTAAAACAGAATGTTGAAATTATTGGCTATTTTTCTAAAGACGTATAATTCAGAAGTTTTTTAGTGCTTCTAGCCTCGAGAATGTACGATAAAGTATTGTTCTGAACTAACTTTGGCTCAGAATGAATGAATGGCCGTCCCGGTTATTTAAAATGTTGTTTGCTTTTCGGAACATTATTCCGGTTCGTATAGGCCACATACTAAGACCTACGCGTACGGATCCATACGTATTTCCTCATTCCAATGCTAATCATTTAGTTTTTCGATGGCCTTCAAAGCCTTTTACTGTCGTGACGATCAGAAATTATGAAAACGTGTGAATTCTGGCAGCTCATGCCACTTTGAAGTATACGACTAGAATATAACGAGATCGAAGTTCCGAGTTCTAAAGCAGCACTTCATATTAATTGGACAAGCTATACTCGTCTGACAAAAACAGATAGCATTGAAAAGAAATCAAACATTTTGTTACTGTGTTTGTTTTTGATGTTTAATGACCACAATTTGCTAAAACAAATTATGCGTAGGTCTAAGCATAGGCCAGAAACTGTGCATTTATAATATTCACTTTTACAAGGTTAAGATACAACTTTTAAGGGTGTGTCAACATTCGTTGTGTATTTATTTTGCCTTTTTTGTCACCTTTAAATTCAGATGACAGGTTGAATCAGTCTGCCATTCGGAAGCTGTAATGATCCATCTACTTTCCGACGTTGATTGGGTTGTTTCATGTATTTGTTTTTTTTTTACTTGGGCAAAGAAAATTCATTAAAATACTTTAAATTTTAAAAATTTAAATTTTAGAAGTATTATATGTAGAGCTGATCGATTTCATCCACCCTATATTTAAATGAAAAAGGTTTCTGATAAACATACAAAACTGTTTAAATTTTAAAGATGTTTCGAAAAATTAACTGCTGTTGTGTATTACTGTTATATCTGCTCTTTTATATAAACGTAATACTTTCCAGTTTGATTATGTCAATAACAAGAATAGAATAGAAATTTAAGCACTTCAAGGAGTGGTAAACACTTCATTTTCAATCGATTTTTTAAATAAGATCAAACTATCACAGATGAAGACATCATACTACACCTTGAATATATACATGGGGAAGTGTTAAAATAGTACAAATAATAGGAAAATAACAAAAAGGCATACTCTTTTTGATTTGGAAGGTAATTTATTGATTGATTGTGTTTGCTGCGTATTGAAATCCAGGACTATTTCTTTTTGCAGTTATGGAAAGCGGCCAAAGTTGGCTATAACTTATTTGAGTGGCATTTAGCTCTAGTTATCATTCGACCCCTTCCTCCTCCCCCCCCCCCCCACACACACACACACACCAGCAGATCATAAAATACGAAACTCGAGCTGATTATATCAATAATAAGAATATGATAGAAAGGCAAGTATTTCAAGGAATGGTAAAGACTTTATCTTCAATCGATTTTTAATAAGATCAAACTGCCACATGGAATAAAAATAACATACTAACATACTACACATCGAATAGATATGCGAGAAAATGTTACAAAAAAACTGCAAAGAAAAAAATAAATACATAAAGGAAATAACAAAATGGGCTTACTAGTTTTGGATTATAAATGTAATTAATTTATTGATTGAGTTTCTGCAGAATGCAATCCAGGTCAATTTCCGTTTGCAGTCAATCCCAGCCAAAGTTTGTTACAGTTATCATTTTATTTCACCCCAGCAGATAATAAAGCAAGCTTTAAAGTGGCATGAGCCGTCAAAATTTTGATATTTTTCCTCTTAAACAGAATTTCAAAATTAATGGCTATTTTCCCCAAACAGTACCAATAATGAGATTTTCGTTAATATGAGCCTCAGAATTACACGTTAAATAATTGTTTAGAAATATCAAAGGCACAAAAACAAACTCATGTATCCTAGCTGAGTTATATGCATTCAAAAATCAGGGGGCGTCCATATATAGATCACCGCTAAAGTGAGACTACAGTAACAGCGTCTGCTTAATCAAGTCAAGTCCAGTCATTCGACGAAAATAAGACTTAGAATCAATAAGAAATACCTGAGAAATGACCAAGGACATTAGCAAGTTTGCTCCCTGGAGAGGGGGGGGAGGGGGTGCAGGCGAAAGTGCTTGAGAAAGACCAGCCATATTGCCTAGTACTTACGACGCAAAGTGGCTCGCCTACTTTCAATTTCAAAACGAACAGCGATAACTTTCTTCGAGTTAATCCAAAGAATAGACTCACTGAATAATGTTTGCAAATTCCTTCTTTCTCTTGCCACTTTAAGTTTTACAGTTTGTCACACAATCACGTTGAATCTAACCGTTCATAATGTTGGTGGTCTTTGAATAGATCACTTTTACATTTACATCTTCCGTTGAACAATTTTAGTTGTCTAAGTTCTGAAAACGGGCATATAAAATTGTCTCTTTGGAACAACTCTATTTCTAAACAGTATCTGTCGTGGTTACGTTTACATACTGCAGATGGGGATGATCTGTTGCTGAGTTGAACTGAAGCAAAACAAGGTAATAGGTCACCAATAACCCACAAATCTGAAAGCAACAGAATTAACCAAGTTGAAAATTCAACAATCTAAGAAATTGGTCATCATTGGTAGAATGGTAAAGTTAGGTTTAGGTTGGTTTTTATGGAATCGATGCTTTGTTTGGTGTTTCTTGTCCGCGAACTAGTCACATGTGCACCATAGTATTCGCGATTTTTTCATTTACTCTCTGGTTTGAGACTAGAGAAGGCAAACATGAATTTGAATTCAAGGGAAGAATAATCTTTACTGAAACCTTTTCCTATATCAGACACAGGTAGGAAGCAAAATTATCCATGAACATGATTATGACCCTTCAAATACGATTTAGGTAGGTAAGATCGTTATTTATTGTCTAAATCGGACGATACTCCGTCCGTTCAGAAGCGAGTAGCTTAGTAATTTTGGAGTCAGAAACATGAAATAAAAGTTTGCGAGAGCCGGTATGTCTTATTGTAGAATAAATAATAAATTCTCGGAGTTATATTTTCTCACCGTCATGATCATTGGTTTGTTGATGACAAACATTTTCATAGCGGTCAGTCCAATATTTTCATTGGTCAGTCGGGACAGGAACACCTGCAACTGTTACGGGGACAGTTTAGCCTCTGCGAAAATTATTAGTTCAGATTCTCAGTAGAATATCAATTGCTGTTAAAATTGTTTAGGGGCCTCGGTTGCTCATCGGCAGAGTGATAGTCTCACTGTCAGACACGAGCTTCCATCGATACAGCATAGGTTGAAACCTTCAAAGCCGATTTTTCACTCAATTACTGTATGTGGACGAGTTGCCAGGTACTCTCCGAAGATAGAAGGTTTCCCCCGGGCAAAGAGTCATGTTTCCTGTTCCACTAAACCTGACAACGTGGCTATATAAGTGAAATAAGCTTGAGTGATACGGTAAATATCAAGATATCAATCTAAAGACTTCCAATATGACAAAATCTAACTTTTACATGCACATGGTTTATTTTGACATTAAAGCAACACTTACCTCGACAGATATATCTCTGTTAGCAGGTATATTCATGTCATAGACATCTGATAATACACTATGGGCCTGTACATAAATAAGAATACACATTCATGGCAGATTTCAAACACAGATGAAAAAAATGAGCAAGATAAGATGCCAAGGAATCTTACGCTTCGTACATTAGCATACTTTTAAAGGCACACTTGCCGCAAAAATCCAGAATACTGTTTACATTAAAAAAAAACAGTAGGCAGTTTTCTGTATTTTTCCCAGACAAAAAAAGTTAGGAACTTTCTATTTTTACCAAAACTATAAAGTTTGGGCATCATTTAGTATTTTTAATTTGAAATTGAAAATTAGATTTATCAAGTACCCACGATATAAACAAACCCCGAACCTGAACATGCGTACAAGCGCCCTAATGTTTGAATCGTGTGAGTGATCAAACGGCACAGTATACTTTTACGTACGTTATCTGAGAAATATAGACTGAGTGACTCGAAAAGCTTGCCGATAATTTTTTGAGAGTAAACCACAGATAAAAAGGCCTGAAATGGGAGCAATCCAACCACTAAGTTAACCGATACTGATCGTTTTTGTTGTAATCAGGCTTCGATTCTTCGTTTGTTTTTCACCTCCGTTTCTACATTCTAAACCGCACATGTTTTATGTCATATTTTTAATTCTAGTGGTTTTAGTCTTAGTAAGCTAATGTAAATTGGTTTTCTTAAATATTCAAGTGGACTCTAAAGACAAATAAGATGCACACTTCACAACGAATCTGGATCGGGGTCCGAACCAGATTTGAACAGGACCACGTTTTGAGTGTGCTGTGATCACATTATAACGAATAACCAGCCGATTCTAACAAGTCAGTCCGTACTGATATATCAACTATACAATTTAAACTAAGATTAAAAACAGTAACAAAGATAAAGATTCGTTTACTTGATTTTCACAAGTGATGAACAGAACTAACAACCATAGACAGCCATGATAAATAAGCTGTCCATTATATATTCCCACGAAAGATTATCTTTTTCGAAACAAGCTAATTTAAATGAGTGTACTGTTAACTATTAAAACCATTTTGCACGGAATTCTGCTCGGACCCCGGACCAAATTCAGAGTATAGTGCGAGGTACCTTAAATCACCCTAAGCACAAACACGTACATATATTAACTATCTTCCTGTTCAAATATGGCTCTGGTTCTGATAATTTCCAAAGTTTGACGCTTACGCTTAGATAAACATTATAGCATCGACGTTTTATACTAACTCACTGGAGGTATTTCCTTGATAATAAAGAATTTCATTTCTTTTTTGTAAATACAATGATTTATTATTCTTACCGCATGGTTTACCAATCCTCCGGACAAACAGAACACGGCAACAACCGTGAAAGCACAAACCATCCAATATACAGTTCCGAATGTGTAAACAATATTATCTTCGTTCTTTGAATTCAAAACTGACAGGTATAAGGCCAGCAAAATTTGTGCTGAGTTTAGTAAAAGTCCAAACCCAATAACCGGAGAAAATAGGTCATCCACTTTCTCGACCAAGCGACAAATCGTCTGGTGTTGTGAACGAAATTCTTCCAGTTCGCCGGAAAATTTTCCTTTTGAAGTTATCTTCTCTTTAAACTCCCTTTGGAAGTTATTAAACTCGGCCCAAAGAGCCAGACTTATAATCAGAATGAAAACAGTTGACACACTCCATGTGGCCAAATGATAAATGGTACTTATTAAATGGTATGCCAAATAATACGTAGGGAGTGGATTTTCTTTGTTTGTCATACCGAGTATTGAAAAGGCAAGAGCTATTGCTATAAACAAGAACACTACAAACAGGCACACGATAGTACATTTCTGAAGTCGGTTATGGTAACTTTTGATGATTTCAATGTCCCGTCCGTGGGGAAATCTCCAATATTCCAACAAAACAGGAAAGCCTTCTTTCCGTGAACATGCAATCAATAGACAAAATGCAGTAGCGGTGTTCCCTAAGTAAAACAAAGCAGACAAGGCGGAAAAGCTCAATTGAACTCGAGGATCTGGACTAATTGCTCTTCCTATCTCATTAAATTTCACAATTACATCTCCTGTTGTGCAAAACAGAAAAGCAATGACCAGTAAACGGTAGCCGGTGAGAAACAGGTTGAAGTAATTTGACCGAGAGAGACGCAACGAGTAGTGTCCAAATAGTGACATGACAACAAGTAAGGGCCTTAAGAGCTGGTTCATTCCAAGAAGCTTTCTCGTCGCTTTTGATTCTTCCTCATTGACCTTTTCCATGATTGTACCAACCGGATTCAAACTTTCAATTCATCCAAAGTCGTGACAAAGTGCAGGCCCTTAACAATAAACCAAAAAACGATACAAAATGTCTGTGGAGATTGCTGGCAATGGACGGAATGTCCCTCCAACATTTACCCTGATTTAGTACATCCATTAGAGGCTTCAATCGTTAGATGAAGTGCTTTGCTAATATATACAAAAGGAATGATTTAACTGAGAGGGAAAAAAATCATCTAAATCTAAAGGAAATCAAATGAACTAATGGACTACATGGGGAATCTGTTTGCTTAATATAAACATCATTTTAACAATCCATAGTTGTTTTTAGTACGTATAACTTTGCTTGGTTAATTGCTAAGCCGTTAAAGCGGCCATTAAGCACATTTGTACAATACTGGTTCGATAATTAAGAGTTGGTATCTATTTTATTTAACCGATTACTATATTTCCAAAATAAATATGTCAAACAAATAAATATCGTGGTAAACAGATCGTTCCTTTAAGTAGTAATGTCGCCCCTACATTTGTGCAATATGTGTGCCATAGACTGGGCTCGTATCTTCGAACCAAATATTTTTGTTGTGCATTTAAATAATGACGTAGATGGGAAAAACGAATTTACAGGGGGATTAGGGGGCAAATCGGTAGTTTTTTCATCGTCTTAAACGGTTGAAAAACAAGACGCTAAAGACGATGAGTGTTGAATTTAATCGTCTTTAAAAAGACGATCACTGCAGAGGACTCAGACTGAAAGTAGTCCCTTTCTCAAAGTCTTCCGTGTCTAACAGCCACAACAACACAGCGGTTGGGTTGTTGGACGTTGACACGGCTACCGTTCAGTCAGGATTTTCTGTAAAATTGTGATAAAAGTACTTTTTGACTTGTTGTTTATGTGCCATTTTTGTGTGTGTATATCTATCCTGGTGGAAATATCACTGCTTCGGCCCAATGAAGAGAGTAAACATACCGAACACATTACCTCTTTAGTGCAGTAAATGGTGCAAATTCACTTATTTTTCTCAATCGTTTTTTTTTTTGTTATTCGCTTGGGTAATATTTAAGCATAGCACCTTACGATGTAACGTGCTGTATTAAGAAAAATATTACTACGTGACCAAGTTTAACACGCTGTGTAACATATTGTCGTCTTTTTGGACGCGCTACTAACAAAATACGTTACTTTGGTACGCTCCCTTACTGGTCAATTTCATTTGTTATTTGCGAAAGGCAGCAGATTTTGAAGATGTGGAATGGCGGACCTCTGGTTCTATTTAGTACTGGGGCCTCGGTGGCTCAGTCGACAGAAATATAGTCCATTAGGCGACACAGGCCTCCCGTCGAAGGGTCACGTGTTCCAATCCCACACAGTCCAAGAGAAAAATTAAACAATATGTTGAGGATCTTTCTTACAAATGGAAGGAAGTCAATTTACACATGCTGCGTTAAAAAGCACATCATCTTTAGGCTTGACTAAAACTGGATGTTCATAAGTAACGCTATCAGTTTGGGTAAATATTATCCCGCCAGAACATATGTTAATTATCTAAGGGTTCCCAGATATTGTTTTTATCCAATTAGCTCTTTGACTTATGCTTCATAATAAAATCCCGTTGAAAGAAAAATCTACCCATTTTTCTTTATACCTAATCATGCCTACCAGCTAGCTGGCTCTCTTGGTTTTATTAACCTCAACTTTTATGCACATACATTTTATGTTATGCGGCAACATGATTTCGAATTTATTACCTTATGTTTCATAAAATGTAAACCAGATACAATATAATTCCAATTCAAAGTATTTTTGAATTTGAAATTTAAAGATGAGCATGGAACAATACCACAGACAAAGTGAGCCGACAGAATTACATATACGTGTTCTATGGACTTGTGTGGCATTCTTTGCCCATGCTTCGATGGTACGTACCTTGTACCTTGAGGTTTGCAAAGTGCAAATATAGCGTGAAATCAATGTTTCATTAATGTGTCATTTTCAATAGCTTTAATGGATTAAACAAGTAGGCCCATTTTAAATCTTTTTTCCAGGTAAGTTTTGATAACGACCCATTTCGCGTGATGTCACTTAGGTGAACGTTATTTGTTATATGAGCTTGATGTGATGTTATATTAAGATAATCTTATCGTATTTGAACGAGATTCTAGTTGTGTCCAAAGATTCCTATTACGACGGCTGGAGCCATTTGTTCAACCTACAGTAGGTTAAATACCGGTTTAACGTTGTCCTTAAAGGGTCTGTCTGTGTAGAATTGTTTACATCCTTGCTAAAACTTCCGCTAAATAGATAAGTAAGATTTGATTGACTTTGAATGAAAGATGGTAGATTTATTTTCAGCGAAAAATGTACAATTAATGAGTAATTAGTGTGAATTACCGCCGAGCCTGATGATGTCACATAGAATTACGCAAAGCTTTCTGGGTAAAATGTACCTCAGTTCGCCATTTTGTTTATTGGTACTTAGCAAGGTGTTACTTTTTGGGGAAACATTGATGACATAACCTTTCTTTTCCACACAATTTTTCTGGTAACTTTGCGCCTTTTACGTCTTCTGTTCGATACAGTATTATGTCTTCCGCCATATTTTAAAATTATTTTAACATCCCTCAATCCCCCGAAATGCTTTGCCCGTAATTTCCAAGTGACGTCATCAAGCAATCGGTCTGTGGTATATTGTTTACTGTCTGACATACGGTTTGGGGTCTGTGTAAACAGATGTCCTGCATCGGCGAACCTACAGTAGTGAGTTGTGAAAGCCTTACTGATATCCATCTATCTGACAAACTGTAAAGAGTCGACATTCTTTAGTTATTTCTACATTATGTTATCAGGACAAACAAGTCAGAAGCCAGGCTGTAAATGTGAAACGGCTCGCTCTATAGTCCTGTTAGAAAGTCCAGCCTGGCTGAAACTAAAAGTTAGGTGCAAATGAATTACCAAAAGTTTACCATTGATCATGCCAACACTTTCCCATTATGTGTATGACAGTAAAATATACGGATTGTTGGGATCTTTAATTTACCTCATACATACACACCCATACATCACAGTGTCCTTTTATTGATCCCGGTAGCCAGGGAATGATCCCGGTAGCCAAGGAATGATCCCGGTAGGCAGGGAATGATCCCGGTTGCCAGGGTATGATCCCGGTAGCCAGGTAATGGTCAAGGTTGTCAAAGGGATTAGGTTCTAATTTCATTTCAATTTTAAAGTTTTACTTTTCTTTGAAAAGGGATGGAAATAAGTCGTCGTAAAAGCGAAGTTGTCTTCCTCGGAGAAGTCAAGAAGAAATTGACATAACTTGATACTGATTTACTGTAGAATGGTCGGCATTGTAAATTGGAATTTACCTGATGGTAGAATCTGAAGATTTTTTTTACTTAGAACTTTATTTAAAAAAATAACTTTACGGGTTGAGTTAAATTAAAATTCCGGGGTTACTTTAGTTCCTCGTCTAATTCTTTTAATTTATATTTTCTTGCTTCTCCTTTGAAATGAATGTTTGTGTTGAATTGATTAGACAGTCGCCATGAAACAAACTAAGGTTTTTTTTATGAAATTTAAGCCTACTCCCTACCAATCTAATTTTTATCTGAAAGACCGATTTTGGACAAAAACATTTCAGCTGACCTAAGTTTTTTTTAAAGATACAGATGTCGTCGTTGTTTATTCCGTAATGCAGTAATGCAGTATTAACTCTATTATGCAATTTTAACGACGAATACCTAGAATCTAAGATATGTATATACCTGTAAAACGAAATTGTTATTAAAACATTATACTTCGATTCTAATCCTGGCTCACAAAAAAATCGTAAAACTTGTAGTCGGTTGCACAAAATTCACTGATCGATTAATGTTATTGTAATTTTAAATCACACTCAAGATTGTTTCACTTCTTTGGTCGTCAAAGCGGTCCAATCAAACACAAAAAATTAAAATGTGGATTTTTCACTCTATGTGGAGGAGTTGACAGATAATCGCAGAAGATCGGAGGTTTCCTCCGGGATAAAAGAGTCCGGTTTCCTTCCCCATTAAACCTGGCATCACAGCCATATAAGTGAAATCTTGATTGCGCTGTAAAACATCAATCAACCAATTTTACATATAAAATGAATTTTAAACAAAGGCGTAAACATACAGTAGTGATGACAACAGTTCGAAGAACTTCGTTCTTGTAGCATTGCTCAATTTATATGCGTATAAAGATAGTTTTGTTTTCCTTTTTGTCTCTCCAGGCGTTAATGTTTGGGTCATTGGGACCGTCCTTCCTGGACCTACTTTACCTTGTTAACGCCTCGGTGGAGACTGGCTCTTTGATATTTACGTCCCAGGCCATTGGCGGAGTCATAGGAGGATTGACGTCAGCATGGGTTTACACTAAGTTCCAGAAAGAGAAGGTCCTCACATTGATGATGTTACTAACGTGTGCTTGTCTGACCGTTCTGCTCCCATTCTCCCAGAGTCTAGAGTTGATGTGTATTGTAGCTGGACTCCGAGGGTTCGGGATATTCATATCCTTCACTGGTGAGTTGGAGCAAATAAAACAATTGTTCTTCACGTTTGTTTTGTTTCACTTAAGCGTCTATGTGTTGGTGCGTATTTTGAAGATTCGCGAAACTGTAGTGTCTGTTTTCGTTTTGTTAAGAGTACTTCCTTGCATGGTATTTATGGTACAGTGAAACGGGCTATGTCGAATGGAATTTCCTATTACCGGTGTTTTTCAAGACAATAAACACTAACAATAGCACCACAGGATCGTATGTGTGTCAGGTTTGGTAAGGATTAGTTTGTATTCATCCAGTTGGCGTAAGTTACATCTGTCGCACATGTGTTAGCAATCAATGGGCGCAAGTCCGGGGCCCAATTTCATGAAATAAGCATATGCATAAATTAACGCCAGCAGTAGAACAAGCCCCATGTTACTGGTATATGGAATGTGCTGGCTATTTTGAAACACGGCTTTGAAACTTGATATTTCGGTATAGTTTTACTTCAACACTAAATTATTTGGTTCTTCAATGAACTTAAACTTGTCTACAAAAGTCATGGTCATGGCGGATCATGTCATTTAAAAGAAAAGAAAACACACAGAGTGATCGAAGCTGACCATACATATCGGGTAATGCACTTTAGTTCCATATCAACTATAAAGGGATATTTGCAACAATAAATAATAAACAGTCCGGTGCTTTACTATGACGGTCTACATATCTGATTTTTTATATGCTCATAATATTCAGTAGTTTATTACCAGTCGTATACTATGCAGTGTAAAATGGGTCATGAACAGTAGAATTAATTTCTAAAACACCTCAACTGTGGAATATGGCCAATTTGGATTTAGCGCTAATGTATTTCAAATGGAGAATAGCAATCAGTGCAACCCTATACATGAAGTGGATTCAAAGCCAGTTTGGGCTGAAGTGAGACACGTGACTGAAACTTACACTTTTATTGGCCCGCTCCGTCAGCAGGTGGCCTGCCGAAATCAACATAGCTGATCTACTGTTATTGTCGTTCGTTAAAAATCTCTGAAAAATCAGCAAAAAATCGTACGAATAAACTGCACACTTCTATCAAAAGCTATTAGGCTGCTTTATTTACTGAATGAACACGTTGGTTGGATTTTCTTTAAGAAACATAACATTATTAAATAAGTCGGGTGCATTGAAGTTAAACGAAATCCAATACATCATATTTTACTAAGCAATTCTTTGTTGAAAGCCATGTACTATTTGAACATTGCGAATAGTTTAACCTGAACCATACTTACATCCAAGAGCATCTTCACCAATGTCCTTTGCTTTTATATAAGGTTTTATTCTATTCACAGGCTGTGCTTTGATTTGCATAAAGAGTTGGCGACAGCACGACGGTTCTCCACTTCTTCAAGCCCTCCATTGTGCCTATTCTGCTGGTGGAGTTATCGCCCCTTTTATAGTCAGCCCTTTTCTTGGAGAAAAAGGTTACGTTAACCAAACATCTTTCCAAGAAGAAAACCTTGCAAGAAATACTAGTAACGGAACCACTTTTGACAATTTTATGTTATCACCAAGCAAAGTTTATTTTGGATTTCTCATTGTTGGCGGAGTGATATTTTTAAACTTTCTTTTTAGCTTAGGAATGCTGTTTTCTAAGTCCGTTAAACATACAGTTTCCAAAACATACCGAAAAGAAATGGTTGGTTTTGTTGAGGAAATTTCACACGAATCAAAGAATGTATCATTTCAAACAGAGGGTAAAAAATTAGGCTTAAATATTCGTATATTATTTCTTGCAATCATTGCCTTATATTTCATGTTTATTGTTGCGGTAGAAACCCTCATGCAGAACTTTCTCTCAACTTTTGTTACTAGGTATCTAAGTTGGACAAAGGTACAGGGAGCTCAAATATCCTCAGTCTTTTGGGCCAGTTTTGCTGTCGGGAGATTTTTGGGGATATTTGCTGCAAAGGTCTTGACCCCGTGGAAAATAATAGCTATAGATTTGCTTCTTTTGACGGCAAGCATTCTAACAATTAATTTCACTTTAAACAACGATACAATATTATGGATATGTGTTTCCGGTTCCGGTATATTCGTTTCCGGTCTATATGCATCTGGCTGCTCATTGGTCGACGAGGATATAATGAGAATTACGGGCAAAACCTACGCTGTATTTTTAGTATCAGAAACTATTGGATCAGTAATTTATCCCATCTTACTAGGATACCTAATCGATAATTTCTCAGCAATATGGTTTATTTATCTTGCCGAGATCATGTGTTTAATTTGCGTTTTAGATTTTATTCTCATAACTCTAATGATAAGAAAGTGGGGGAGGTCAACGCGAAATAGGTAAATGCACAGAAATTAAACAACATTTAAGCTGCCAAATAAAGAGAACATTTTTTTGAAACAGACTTTGCTAATTGTTCGTCCTTGTGTCAAGAAGTATGCAATATGAGCTTCCTCCATATATCAATCTTAGATGTATACGTTCAGTTTTTTTTAAGCAACAAAGACTGAAAAATATACTCATACATATCACGGCGATCGAAAGTTATGAAACAAATCAGAATTTTGGTAGCTCATACCATTTGTGTAAATTGTTGTTACAGAAATGACCAACACTCTTAAAAACCTATCTTCTCCAGCCTGGAAAGTGTTCTTACAGAAAACAGACTATTAGTGTTAACTTTTATTGGGGAGAAATAAGTACGACCAAATACAAATTTGAAATGTGCACGTGTATATCGGAAGAGTTGCATTTTGTAGCGTTTGTTATTTTGTTTTGAACGCTCATACCGAACGACCTATTCATTAAGTATACTTAGCGCCATTAAAAACGCACGACCCAAAGAATGTAAAAAATTTTGAGAAATGTAAAGTGTAAAATATTGTAAGTACTCTTAAATTGAAGAACAATGCATTGGTCACAATAAGACAAAGAATTAACAATATGTGAAACCCTGGTGACTTATATTCCTTGCAAACAAATCGTTGATACAGAAATTGAAGGTGTCATCATTCAATAATGGGTGTATCCACCTCGGACATCAACGCAGGCAGTACATCTGCGACGCAAGGACCTAATGAGTGTGGCTATTCTGTGCTGTGGGATCCGGTCCCACTCTATATTCACTACCTGGATCATTTCACGTCGGTTGCGTGGCCTGGGTTGACGTTGTGCAACGGCATTCTTAAGCTGGTCCCACAAGTGCTCTATGGGCGATAGATCGGGGGAGTAAGCTGGCCATTCCATGATGTTCAGGGCAACATTGCCAGTTTCATGCTCCCTGATTCTGAGGCGACTAATTGTGGAGGGATGACACTGCATGTGACGTCCTACGGCGGCACAACTGAGACCCGCCTGTAACATGCCAATGGCACGTTCCCTTTGTTGTGTCGTAATTCTAGGCATGGTAACGTTTTCGGATTTTTTTCTTTCGTCTTTATGCTGAGCTTCGTGTAAAGTGTTGAACGCACGACAAATGAGCGCTGAAAGCTGTTCTCAGTGGCGGTGAAACACTCAATGGACGTTATTAGGAAATGTTGCGTAATGTTCACGACAGGCACGTCGGGAACACCACAGGTTATCCAGTTAATGCAACTCAACTCGAACTAACAATAAACAACAAAACGTAAATGGCCAATAGCCTTACTGGGGTAGAAACATAAAAATTCAACCGTGCGTTTTTAATGGCGCTAAGTATAGAAAGATAATTTTAACGTAAGACTTGTTTAGATGGAAAGATTTCATTTATTCTAAAACATCCCCCCGTAAGCGTATTATTGGAATAACATATCTGTGCTTATTATACAACCAGTATTCATTGACCAATGAAAGACTATCATTTGTACCACGTGTCGATCATATATCAGTCGATATTGGAGCCGAAATCGATATTGGATAGCGCTATTGGATTTTCATCAGGGTATCGGCAGAGAGAAGAGCGACTACGTCAGTTTGATGATGTGTAACGTTCGAATCTGACGTCACCGCGGAGTCGTCTGCTTCGCTCCTGTCGTTTTGTCAGAACCCTCATATCACTGCAAGATGTTAGATGATGCTGATATAGATACATTTGTCGAGGGTCAAATAGCTCTTGCATGGCTTTCTTTTCTAATAATTGTGAATACGTTGAATATTGAAATAAATTATTGTGCTTGTTTAAAGTTTAACTTGAAATAACTGTTGTTGGCGTTTGATTGCATGTGTATAATAAAAAGATTACTATATGACTTCGCATCCAATATGGATATTGATTGTACGAGTCGCCGTTGGGTTGAAAGTCGATATTGGACGAGAGGCCGAAGGCGTCGAGTCTAATATCGACTTCCAACCCAACGGTGACGAGTACAATCAATATCCATATTGGATGCGAAGTCATATAATAAAGTCATATTACAACGGTTTACTGAAATAACTGTCTGATATAACATATATTTTTGAACACTAAAACACACGGGTACATAACATATGTGTGTGCTTATCACGGTTTACTGAAATAACTGTCTGATATAACATATATAGACACTGCTTATCACGGTTTACTGAAATAACTGTCTGATATAACATATATAGACACTGCTAATCACGGTTTACTGAAATAACTGTCTGATATAACATATATAGACACTGCTTATCACGGTTTACTGAAATAACTGTCTGAAATAACTGTCTGATAAAACACATATGTATGCTTATCACGGTTTACTGAAATAACTGTCTGATATAACATATATATATATACACTGCTTATCACGGTTTACTGAAATAACTGTCTGAAATAACTGTCTGATAAAACATATATGTGTGTTTATCACGGTTTACTGAAATAACTGTCTGAAATAACTGTCTGATATAACATATATATATACACTGCTTATCACGGTTTACTGAAATAACTGTCTCAAATAACTGTCTGATATAACATATATGTGGCTTATCACGGTTTACTGGTATGTGGTTTGTGTACATTTTGACCTAGGTTTTTGTACATCATCAGAGAGGGGTAATGTGTAAACAGATTTTCAAGATGTGGGAAACTTTTTAGGTCGAAAATGCAGTCTGAGAATGCATTTTGTTTTTTGCAAAAACGTTTGTGGGCATCCATTTATAGACTCTATTTTGACAAAAATAATTGTAATCTAAAGAAAGGGTACAATGTCACTAAAATTTGAGGGCGAGTGGGTGGGGAGGGATAGGAGGCGCGCATCCCTTCCCACCCACTCGTCCTCAAATTTTAGCATATTCAATCAAACTTATTTTGCTGACAACAAGATCTTTAACAGCTTTCAAATGAAAATGTGACGTTTATGGATTGATTGAAAGTCGTACTGCATTGGAACACTGTTATGCTATTTCCGACGCTCTTCAAACGTTTACCGGTAACACTGACATTCTGGATAAACTTAGAGTCGTAGAGAAAAACAAAAACAAATAGGGAGCGCAAGTCACGTGTTAGTTCCACATATTTTCTGTCACCGGCACTGCATTGCGCATGTGACTGAGCGTTTTTCGTTCCAACATGACATTTAAATCTGACGTTATGGAGCAAAATACGTCAAATGGAATTTCAACGTCATCAAAAACGTTCTTAATGGCGTCTTCTGTCACCGGATATCACAAAATCTCGTAATAATTATTGTGAGACTTGCGCTCCCTATAAAGCCAGATGTGCTGTTAGCCTATATTATATCATGTGACGTCCGCCGTTGTTTAAAATCAAGATGGCGGGTTGTCATGGTGATTAACGTGAAGCTTCAGCGCTCTATCTAGGTCTTTGTGATGTGCATTAAATATAACTATTGTTAAATAGCGTTTGTTGAAAAGATCCTGGTGGTGATAGAAACTGAATCAAAACGAGGTAGTAGGTCACCAATATTCCACAAATCTGAAAATAGACAAATTTTATATGGCCCATAATAATATTATTATTAATCGGATGTAATATTTCCATTAACTATGCGGGTTAGATTATCACAGAATAGACTATGAGTTTATATTGACAAAACCACATAGAATATATAGAATACTGGGAAAACCCCCCATGAATTTCATATCCTCTTGGGCGACCGAATCTTGAATATTTTCCACAAAAGAGAATTGTCAAATATGCTGATCTTACAGTCCTGCCTCAGACACTTGAGCTTAATTAGAGGTACAAATGGCTAACAGTCAAAACTTGACTATTTTAATATTCTAGATTGATTGAGTTTTGGGGCAGTATATAGGCGATTACATTTAAATAATTAATTGTTCAAAGCACATCTAACATCTAACAACCAAAATACCGTTTTAAATGAAACAGTTTTGAGTTTTGTTGCACGACTGGTGGTTAATGGTACCAATACAAATGCTGGACATGGTTATTTTTATTTGTGGAATTATACCTCCTTGAAATATAGCCAAATTTTTCATATCAATTTTGAGTGATCCCCAAAACGTGTATCAAATCCATCGCACTCTATGACTAACATCGACTAACTGCATTATTGAGTTATTTTTCAAGCAAGTGCTATCCCATAAATAAATTCAATCCTGCTATATTCTGACACAACAAAAATAACAAATGGCTGTTATTTTTGGGCAAATATCTCTTACCGTTAAGATAAATGGCTTGTTGATAACAAACATTTTCATCGCCGTTAGTCCGATGTGATTACGTATGGATTAACTCGAAAGCAAGGAAAAATTCAAAACAGCACCTGGCGGGTATGGCAAGGAAAGGGTGCGATGAATTGATATCTGTTTATGTAATTTATGCATGAAATTAAAAATTAAAGGTCCTGGACGGTAGCGTTTAAAAAATATAACGCCATTTTATCAAACGACCCTTTCAAGAGTATCATTTCCACATGAGTGAATTTTACAAGTATTTTATATATTATCTTGTAAGTTACAGAATAACCAAACTTCATTCGTCAGTGGAAACCCACAATCTGAATTTACGTTTTGACCAGAGTGATTTAATAGATAACATCCTTTTTGAGCTTCTCATTCGATCAAATTGTGCCGAAGAGTTGCCAGGTATTCCCGGAATGTCTGTTTTTCTCCGGACAAAGAGTCCGGTTTCCTCCCCCACCAAACCTGGCAACGCCGATATACATGCGAAGTACGGTAATGTCTGAGCTAATTCAAGAGAGAGCTTGTAAAACATTCAATGATTAACTGCTGGTCAATCATCTCCCTGGACTGAGATGTGTTGAAAGTTTAAATCTCATTCAGAACCTTTTTGTTATTGAGGATTTAGCAATATGCATAGTTCTCTAATTAACTCAGGTATTACCGTAATCTTGAGTAAGGCGTAACACACCAGAGAAAGTTGTATGGTTATAACCTGATGTATTGGCCCCCAAGCTACCGTTTTCTATTTCTTTATAAAACAGCATCCATAATCCGGATGGACAGTCGGTTCACTCTCTTGTGTTTTGATACCAAAACATTAGGTTATAAATCTGTATACATTTTAAACAGTTAGGGTTATTGCATTTAAATAGTAAGGTATTGAAATATGGCCAATCAACTCTGGCTTAACAAAACATACACAGTCGGCTGTGTAGTTAGTGTTGAGAGATGTACTTGTTGATTAACCAAATCAGACCAACGTATTTGCTTTGCTACCTGATAACCGAGTCGGAAAGTGCATCTTCAATTACTTTCTTAATCAGAGTTTGGCATAAAAAGTGTAGCAAGCGCATTTATGATATTAAGGGAAAACGAAAATTATGAATTTGACACCGTTACATAGAAAAGCAATACTGCTCAAGTCTGGTATATACAATCGTTCTTTCCTTTTAAGTAGTCGCTGTTTAAAAAGTTTTTTTAAAGTGAAACTTTTTATTTCTAATTCATGCAGTGTAACAAACCAAGTTTGACAAAGGGTTCAAATTTCGAGTTGATATCAAATACATGGTTAATTGACAGAACATTTAGAGCTATAAGGACCAATACGGCTGATATATTAATTGACGTCACGATTTGTTTCAATCCGATTGACCAAATGACCTATGAAGGGCCTAAATGACATCCCTTTACACAGCTACTCGTCAATAGATCACATCCTATAGCATTGACCAAATGTCACATATTGTAGATTACTATTTTCACTTGCCCATTGACATTTAACGTCATGGATTTGAATACGTTTTAGCGTCACTCGATATATTGGCTTGTGACACAACCCAGATTTTTTTTTTTATCAGCTTCTAAATTTGCGATTTATTAAAAAAATGGACGATAGTTTTTTTTTCATTCGTTTAATAAGGAAATGGGAACTTTTCTTGATTTGGGCAGTTTTAGCCAGAACGAAGTTAATACAACGATTCTTACCACGGCAGTGTTCTCTCTTAGTTTCAGCATATCGATATCATAAACATCTGACAAAACTGAGTGAGCCTAAAAAAAACAAACACGAACAAACAAATAGAATGCACTCATCGGCTGGCTAAAAAAACGTTAGGTGATTGGCCAATTACTTGAAATGAGGTAAGTTTTAGCTACATCACAGTTTATCGACCGAAGTTTATCGACAAACGATTCGTTTTTTTTTCGGAATTTTTACAGCAGATTTTAGAAAGAAACCCCAATATTGTGACAGTTTATGTCCGAATGAATCGAGTACTCTGAAAATATAGTCGACTGAATATGGCTTAAGTCTGAATGGAAGCCGATCTGAGATTGGAGATTGCATATAATGCACAGCGTTGAATATAGGCACATGCACCAAACATAGGCAATACATTGATTGGATTACTCAGATGGGCATGGTGGGTCAACCTGTGGTCCAGCGGTCCAACTTTGAGCTGACAAAGGTATGCTAACAAGGTTACGTCGAGTAAGATGATAATTCAAACGACCGTCATAGATCATTTTGACCAAGTTTTTATGTCATCACAACATTGTCTTTTATTTGATCTGAAGATTTATTTCGGTTACATCATTACTACCTAGTCTTTATTTGATCGTTCGATGTATTTCGCACACATAACATAACCCAGTAGACCCAAATGGAGTGGAACAGAACCCCCGTTAATTGATACATAATATGGCTGACATGATCATCGCTCTGTCTTTTATATTGGCCACCAAACAAGTTGTTATTGCGAACAATTTCTACGAAATCATCTAGTCTACTCCCATGGCTTACGTCGGTTTAACAATGAGTTATGTTAAAATCTCATAAAATTTTTAGCATGGTTAAGAAAATCTGCTGCTAGCTTACCGCATGGTTTACCAATCCTCCAGAAATACAATAAATTATCACAACTGTTGCACTGTATATCGTCCAATGTGTAGTCGCTACCAAGTTGGTTAAGTCTCCTTTTTCAATAAGTGACCATGCTAAAAATCTTCAGATCAAATGAAACTGACACGTAGAAAGCCAACAAAATCTGAGCCGTGTGAAACAGAAGACCGATTCCCAACATAGGGGAAAATACATCGTCCACTTGCTGAACCAAGCGGCAAATCTTCTGGTGATGATTGCGATAATATTCCAAGTCAGCGGAGAATTCTCCATCAGTTGATATTCGCCTTACAAACTCTTCTCGAAAGCTTCTAAACTCAACCCAGAGTGTAAAACTTATGATTAGGATAAAAGTCGGGGGGAAATTACAAGAAGCTATATTCCATATTGAAGGCACGACATTTAAGATTATTGTAGAGATTGTGTTCTCTTGTGCGCCGTAGAAAAATAAACAGAACGCCTGAACCGTGATTGTTATGGACATGGCTAGTCCGAGAAAGACGACGGTAGATTTCTTGATTCTGTCTGAGAATGCATTTTGTTTATTGCAAAAACGTTTGTGGGCATCCATTTATAGACTCTATTTTGACAAAAATAATTGTAATCTAAAGAAAGGGTACAATGTCACTAAAATTTGAGGGCGAGTGGGTGGGGAGGGATAGGAGGCGCGCATCCCTTCCCACCCACTCGCCCTCAACTTTTAGCATATTCAATCAAACTTATTTTGCTGACAACAAGATCTTTAATAGCTTTCAAATGAAAATGTGACGTTTATGGATTGATTGAAAGTCAAAAGTCACCCTACTGCATCGGAACACTGTTATGCTATTTCCGACGCTCTTCAAACGTTTACCGGTAACACTGCCATTCTGGATAAACTTAGAGTCGTAGAGAAAAACAAAAACAAATGGGGAGAGCAAGTCACGTGTGAATTCTACATATTTCCTCACTCTGAAACTTCCGGGATTTACGTGCGTGAAATACCCTCTGATAGACTACAGGTCATTTTTTAATATGGCGACCAAATAGGTAGCCGTGAAGCGTACAATTTCCATATCATCTTAAGAGCCGTACAAAATAGTCCCTGTGGTAATGTAAGGGACTGAAACACTCGGTTTGTTAACTTTCAGCCTAGATCAGTTAAATAATTGAAGCATTGGAGGATTCCTGATATGTACCGAAACTGCGTCTGTCTACAACATGTGGTTTACCAGGCTAAATAAAATATATAAACAAATATCTTTCCAAATGATATTAGCATTTGATAAATCTATATTTATTTTTATTTTATTTTTTCGCCAATAGTATAAGATTTTGATATTTACATTCGACGCCATTTTTATTCAGTCCAAAAATACGGTGATTTACCGTATAAAAAGCGCAGACTGTCCGAGGCGTGTCAAAGCCGACCGGTAGCGAGCGAAGATAGCCGAAGGGAGTTCCGAGTGATATATTCCTGTCACCGGCACTGCATTGCGCATGTGACTGAGCGTTTTTCGTTCCAACATGACATTTAAATCTGACGTTATGGAGCAAAATACGTCAAATGGAATTTCAACGTCATCAAAAACGTTCTTAATGGCGTCATCTGTCACCGGATATCACAAAATCTCGTAATAATTCTTGTGAGACTTGCGCTCCATATAAAGCCAGATGTGCTGTTAGCCTATATTATATCATGTGACGTCCACCGTTGTTGAAAATCAAGATGGCGGGTTGTCATGGTGATTAACGTGAAGCTTCAGCGCTCTATCTAGGTCTTTGTGATGTGCATTAAATAGAACTATTGTTAAATAGCGTTTGTTGAAAAGATCCTGGTGGTGATAGAAACTGAATCAAAACGAGGTAGTAGGTCACCAATATTCCACAAATCTGAAAATAGACAAATTTTATATGGCCCATAATAATATTATTATTAATCGGATGTAATATTTCCATTAACTATGCGGGTTAGATTATCACAGAATAGACTATGAGTTTATATTGACAAAACCACATAGAATATATAGAATACTGGGAAAACCCCCCATGAATTTCATATCCTCTTGGGCGACCGAATCTTGAATATTTTCCACAAAAGAGAATTGTCAAATATGCTGATCTTACAGTCCTGCCTCAGACACTTGAGCTTAATTAGAGGTACAAATGGCTAACAGTCAAAACTTGACTATTTTAATATTCTAGATTGATTGAGTTTTGGGGCAGTATATAGGCGATTACATTTAAATAATTAATTGTTCAAAGCACATCTAACATCTAACAACCAAAATACCGTTTTAAATGAAACAGTTTTGAGTTTTGTTGCACGACTGGTGGTTAATGGTACCAATACAAATGCTGGACATGGTTATTTTTATTTGTGGAATTATACCTCCTTGAAATATAGCCAAATTTTTCATATCAATTTTGAGTGATCCCCAAAACGTGTATCAAATCCATCGCACTCTATGACTAACATCGACTAACTGCATTATTGAGTTATTTTTCAAGCAAGTGCTATCCCATAAATAAATTCAATCCTGCTATATTCTGACACAACAAAAATAACAAATGGCTGTTATTTTTGGGCAAATATCTCTTACCGTTAAGATAAATGGCTTGTTGATAACAAACATTTTCATCGCCGTTAGTCCGATGTGATTACGTATGGATTAACTCGAAAGCAAGGAAAAATTCAAAACAGCACCTGGCGGGTATGGCAAGGAAAGGGTGCGATGAATTGATATCTGTTTATGTAATTTATGCATGAAATTAAAAATTAAAGGTCCTGGACGGTAGCGTTTAAAAAATATAACGCCATTTTATCAAACGACCCTTTCAAGAGTATCATTTCCACATGAGTGAATTTTACAAGTATTTTATATATTATCTTGTAAGTTACAGAATAACCAAACTTCATTCGTCAGTGGAAACCCACAATCTGAATTTACGTTTTGACCAGAGTGATTTAATAGATAACATCCTTTTTGAGCTTCTCATTCGATCAAATTGTGCCGAAGAGTTGCCAGGTATTCCCGGAATGTCTGTTTTTCTCCGGACAAAGAGTCCGGTTTCCTCCCCCACCAAACCTGGCAACGCCGATATACATGCGAAGTACGGTAATGTCTGAGCTAATTCAAGAGAGAGCTTGTAAAACATTCAATGATTAACTGCTGGTCAATCATCTCCCTGGACTGAGATGTGTTGAAAGTTTAAATCTCATTCAGAACCTTTTTGTTATTGAGGATTTAGCAATATGCATAGTTCTCTAATTAACTCAGGTATTACCGTAATCTTGAGTAAGGCGTAACACACCAGAGAAAGTTGTATGGTTATAACCTGATGTATTGGCCCCCAAGCTACCGTTTTCTATTTCTTTATAAAACAGCATCCATAATCCGGATGGACAGTCGGTTCACTCTCTTGTGTTTTGATACCAAAACATTAGGTTATAAATCTGTATACATTTTAAACAGTTAGGGTTATTGCATTTAAATAGTAAGGTATTGAAATATGGCCAATCAACTCTGGCTTAACAAAACATACACAGTCGGCTGTGTAGTTAGTGTTGAGAGATGTACTTGTTGATTAACCAAATCAGACCAACGTATTTGCTTTGCTACCTGATAACCGAGTCGGAAAGTGCATCTTCAATTACTTTCTTAATCAGAGTTTGGCATAAAAAGTGTAGCAAGCGCATTTATGATATTAAGGGAAAACGAAAATTATGAATTTGACACCGTTACATAGAAAAGCAATACTGCTCAAGTCTGGTATATACAATCGTTCTTTCCTTTTAAGTAGTCGCTGTTTAAAAAGTTTTTTTAAAGTGAAACTTTTTATTTCTAATTCATGCAGTGTAACAAACCAAGTTTGACAAAGGGTTCAAATTTCGAGTTGATATCAAATACATGGTTAATTGACAGAACATTTAGAGCTATAAGGACCAATACGGCTGATATATTAATTGACGTCACGATTTGTTTCAATCCGATTGACCAAATGACCTATGAAGGGGCCTAAATGACATCCCTTTACACCGCTACTCGTCAATAGATCACATCCTATAGCATTAACCAAATGTCACATATTGTAGATTACTATTTTCACTTGCCCATTGACATTTAACGTCATGGATTTGAATACGTTTTAGCGTCACTCGATATATTGGCTTGTGACACAAACCAGATTTTTTTTTTTATCAGCTTCTAAATTTGCGATTTATTAAAAAAATGGACGATAGTTTTTTTTTCATTCGTTTAATAAGGAAATGGGAACTTTTCTTGATTTGGGCAGTTTTAGCCAGAACGAAGTTAATACAACGATTCTTACCACGGCAGTGTTCTCTCTTAGTTTCAGCATATCGATATCATAAACATCTGACAAAACTGAGTGAGCCTAAAAAAAACAAACACGAACAAACAAATAGAATGCACTCATCGGCTGGCTAAAAAAACGTTAGGTGATTGGCCAATTACTTGAAATGAGGTAAGTTTTAGCTACATCACAGTTTATCGACCGAAGTTTATCGACAAACGATTCGTTTTTTTTTCGGAATTTTTACAGCAGATTTTAGAAAGAAACCCCAATATTGTGACAGTTTATGTCCGAATGAATCGAGTACTCTGAAAATATAGTCGACTGAATATGGCTTAAGTCTGAATGGAAGCCGATCTGAGATTGGAGATTGCATATAATGCACAGCGTTGAATATAGGCACATGCACCAAACATAGGCAATACATTGATTGGATTACTCAGATGGGCATGGTGGGTCAACCTGTGGTCCAGCGGTCCAACTTTGAGCTGACAAAGGTATGCTAACAAGGTTACGTCGAGTAAGATGATAATTCAAACGACCGTCATAGATCATTTTGACCAAGTTTTTATGTCATCACAACATTGTCTTTTATTTGATCTGAAGATTTATTTCGGTTACATCATTACTACCTAGTCTTTATTTGATCGTTCGATGTATTTCGCACACATAACATAACCCAGTAGACCCAAATGGAGTGGAACAGAACCCCCGTTAATTGATACATAATATGGCTGACATGATCATCGCTCTGTCTTTTATATTGGCCACCAAACAAGTTGTTATTGCGAACAATTTCTACGAAATCATCTAGTCTACTCCCATGGCTTACGTCGGTTTAACAATGAGTTATGTTAAAATCTCATAAAATTTTTAGCATGGTTAAGAAAATCTGCTGCTAGCTTACCGCATGGTTTACCAATCCTCCAGAAATACAATAAATTATCACAACTGTTGCACTGTATATCGTCCAATGTGTAGTCGCTACCAAGTTGGTTAAGTCTCCTTTTTCAATAAGTGACCATGCTAAAAATCTTCAGATCAAATGAAACTGACACGTAGAAAGCCAACAAAATCTGAGCCGTGTGAAACAGAAGACCGATTCCCAACATAGGGGAAAATACATCGTCCACTTGCTGAACCAAGCGGCAAATCTTCTGGTGATGATTGCGATAATATTCCAAGTCAGCGGAGAATTCTCCATCAGTTGATATTCGCCTTACAAACTCTTCTCGAAAGCTTCTAAACTCAACCCAGAGTGTAAAACTTATGATTAGGATAAAAGTCGGGGGGAAATTACAAGAAGCTATATTCCATATTGAAGGCACGACATTTAAGATTATTGTAGAGATTGTGTTCTCTTGTGCGCCGTAGAAAAATAAACAGAACGCCTGAACCGTGATTGTTATGGACATGGCTAGTCCGAGAAAGACGACGGTAGATTTCTTGATTCTGTCTGAGAATGCATTTTGTTTATTGCAAAAACGTTTGTGGGCATCCATTTATAGACTCTATTTTGACAAAAATAATTGTAATCTAAAGAAAGGGTACAATGTCACTAAAATTTGAGGGCGAGTGGGTGGGGAGGGATAGGAGGCGCGCATCCCTTCCCACCCACTCGCCCTCAACTTTTAGCATATTCAATCAAACTTATTTTGCTGACAACAAGATCTTTAATAGCTTTCAAATGAAAATGTGACGTTTATGGATTGATTGAAAGTCAAAAGTCACCCTACTGCATCGGAACACTGTTATGCTATTTCCGACGCTCTTCAAACGTTTACCGGTAACACTGCCATTCTGGATAAACTTAGAGTCGTAGAGAAAAACAAAAACAAATGGGGAGAGCAAGTCACGTGTGAATTCTACATATTTCCTCACTCTGAAACTTCCGGGATTTACGTGCGTGAAATACCCTCTGATAGACTACAGGTCATTTTTTAATATGGCGACCAAATAGGTAGCCGTGAAGCGTACAATTTCCATATCATCTTAAGAGCCGTACAAAATAGTCCCTGTGGTAATGTAAGGGACTGAAACACTCGGTTTGTTAACTTTCAGCCTAGATCAGTTAAATAATTGAAGCATTGGAGGATTCCTGATATGTACCGAAACTGCGTCTGTCTACAACATGTGGTTTACCAGGCTAAATAAAATATATAAACAAATATCTTTCCAAATGATATTAGCATTTGATAAATCTATATTTATTTTTATTTTATTTTTTCGCCAATAGTATAAGATTTTGATATTTACATTCGACGCCATTTTTATTCAGTCCAAAAATACGGTGATTTACCGTATAAAAAGCGCAGACTGTCCGAGGCGTGTCAAAGCCGACCGGTAGCGAGCGAAGATAGCCGAAGGGAGTTCCGAGTGATATATTCCTGTCACCGGCACTGCATTGCGCATGTGACTGAGCGTTTTTCGTTCCAACATGACATTTAAATCTGACGTTATGGAGCAAAATACGTCAAATGGAATTTCAACGTCATCAAAAACGTTCTTAATGGCGTCATCTGTCACCGGATATCACAAAATCTCGTAATAATTCTTGTGAGACTTGCGCTCCATATAAAGCCAGATGTGCTGTTAGCCTATATTATATCATGTGACGTCCACCGTTGTTGAAAATCAAGATGGCGGGTTGTCATGGTGATTAACGTGAAGCTTCAGCGCTCTATCTAGGTCTTTGTGATGTGCATTAAATAGAACTATTGTTAAATAGCGTTTGTTGAAAAGATCCTGGTGGTGATAGAAACTGAATCAAAACGAGGTAGTAGGTCACCAATATTCCACAAATCTGAAAATAGACAAATTTTATATGGCCCATAATAATATTATTATTAATCGGATGTAATATTTCCATTAACTATGCGGGTTAGATTATCACAGAATAGACTATGAGTTTATATTGACAAAACCACATAGAATATATAGAATACTGGGAAAACCCCCCATGAATTTCATATCCTCTTGGGCGACCGAATCTTGAATATTTTCCACAAAAGAGAATTGTCAAATATGCTGATCTTACAGTCCTGCCTCAGACACTTGAGCTTAATTAGAGGTACAAATGGCTAACAGTCAAAACTTGACTATTTTAATATTCTAGATTGATTGAGTTTTGGGGCAGTATATAGGCGATTACATTTAAATAATTAATTGTTCAAAGCACATCTAACATCTAACAACCAAAATACCGTTTTAAATGAAACAGTTTTGAGTTTTGTTGCACGACTGGTGGTTAATGGTACCAATACAAATGCTGGACATGGTTATTTTTATTTGTGGAATTATACCTCCTTGAAATATAGCCAAATTTTTCATATCAATTTTGAGTGATCCCCAAAACGTGTATCAAATCCATCGCACTCTATGACTAACATCGACTAACTGCATTATTGAGTTATTTTTCAAGCAAGTGCTATCCCATAAATAAATTCAATCCTGCTATATTCTGACACAACAAAAATAACAAATGGCTGTTATTTTTGGGCAAATATCTCTTACCGTTAAGATAAATGGCTTGTTGATAACAAACATTTTCATCGCCGTTAGTCCGATGTGATTACGTATGGATTAACTCGAAAGCAAGGAAAAATTCAAAACAGCACCTGGCGGGTATGGCAAGGAAAGGGTGCGATGAATTGATATCTGTTTATGTAATTTATGCATGAAATTAAAAATTAAAGGTCCTGGACGGTAGCTTTTAAAAAATATAACGCCATTTTATCAAACGACCCTTTCAAGAGTATCATTTCCACATGAGTGAATTTTACAAGTATTTTATATATTATCTTGTAAGTTACAGAATAACCAAACTTCATTCGTCAGTGGAAACCCACAATCTGAATTTACGTTTTGACCAGAGTGATTTAATAGATAACATCCTTTTTGAGCTTCTCATTCGATCAAATTGTGCCGAAGAGTTGCCAGGTATTCCCGGAATGTCTGTTTTTCTCCGGACAAAGAGTCCGGTTTCCTCCCCCACCAAACCTGGCAACGCCGATATACATGCGAAGTACGGTAATGTCTGAGCTAATTCAAGAGAGAGCTTGTAAAACATTCAATGATTAACTGCTGGTCAATCATCTCCCTGGACTGAGATGTGTTGAAAGTTTAAATCTCATTCAGAACCTTTTTGTTATTGAGGATTTAGCAATATGCATAGTTCTCTAATTAACTCAGGTATTACCGTAATCTTGAGTAAGGCGTAACACACCAGAGAAAGTTGTATGGTTATAACCTGATGTATTGGCCCCCAAGCTACCGTTTTCTATTTCTTTATAAAACAGCATCCATAATCCGGATGGACAGTCGGTTCACTCTCTTGTGTTTTGATACCAAAACATTAGGTTATAAATCTGTATACATTTTAAACAGTTAGGGTTATTGCATTTAAATAGTAAGGTATTGAAATATGGCCAATCAACTCTGGCTTAACAAAACATACACAGTCGGCTGTGTAGTTAGTGTTGAGAGATGTACTTGTTGATTAACCAAATCAGACCAACGTATTTGCTTTGCTACCTGATAACCGAGTCGGAAAGTGCATCTTCAATTACTTTCTTAATCAGAGTTTGGCATAAAAAGTGTAGCAAGCGCATTTATGATATTAAGGGAAAACGAAAATTATGAATTTGACACCGTTACATAGAAAAGCAATACTGCTCAAGTCTGGTATATACAATCGTTCTTTCCTTTTAAGTAGTCGCTGTTTAAAAAGTTTTTTTAAAGTGAAACTTTTTATTTCTAATTCATGCAGTGTAACAAACCAAGTTTGACAAAGGGTTCAAATTTCGAGTTGATATCAAATACATGGTTAATTGACAGAACATTTAGAGCTATAAGGACCAATACGGCTGATATATTAATTGACGTCACGATTTGTTTCAATCCGATTGACCAAATGACCTATGAAGGGGCCTAAATGACATTCCTTTACACAGCTACTCGTCAATAGATCACATCCTATAGCATTAACCAAATGTCACATATTGTAGATTACTATTTTCACTTGCCCATTGACATTTAACGTCATGGATTTGAATACGTTTTAGCGTCACTCGATATATTGGCTTGTGACACAACCCAGATTTTTTTTTTATCAGCTTCTATATTTGCGATTTATTAAAAAAATGGACGATAGTTTTTTTTTCATTCGTTTAATAAGGAAATGGGAACTTTTCTTGATTTGGGCAGTTTTAGCCAGAACGAAGTTAATACAACGATTCTTACCACGGCAGTGTTCTCTCTTAGTTTCAGCATATCGATATCATAAACATCTGACAAAACTGAGTGAGCCTAAAAAAAACAAACACGAACAAACAAATAGAATGCACTCATCGGCTGGCTAAAAAAACGTTAGGTGATTGGCCAATTACTTGAAATGAGGTAAGTTTTAGCTACATCACAGTTTATCGACCGAAGTTTATCGACAAACGATTCGTTTTTTTTTTTCGGAATTTTTACAGCAGATTTTAGAAAGAAACCCCAATATTGTGACAGTTTATGTCCGAATGAATCGAGTACTCTGAAAATATAGTCGACTGAATATGGCTTAAGTCTGAATGGAAGCCGATCTGAGATTGGAGATTGCATATAATGCACAGCGTTGAATATAGGCACATGCACCAAACATAGGCAATACATTGATTGGATTACTCAGATGGGCATGGTGGGTCAACCTGTGGTCCAGCGGTCCAACTTTGAGCTGACAAAGGTATGCTAACAAGGTTACGTCGAGTAAGATGATAATTCAAACGACCGTCATAGATCATTTTGACCAAGTTTTTATGTCATCACAACATTGTCTTTTATTTGATCTGAAGATTTATTTCGGTTACATCATTACTACCTAGTCTTTATTTGATCGTTCGATGTATTTCGCACACATAACATAACCCAGTAGACCCAAATGGAGTGGAACAGAACCCCCGTTAATTGATACATAATATGGCTGACATGATCATCGCTCTGTCTTTTATATTGGCCACCAAACAAGTTGTTATTGCGAACAATTTCTACGAAATCATCTAGTCTACTCCCATGGCTTACGTCGGTTTAACAATGAGTTATGTTAAAATCTCATAAAATTTTTAGCATGGTTAAGAAAATCTGCTGCTAGCTTACCGCATGGTTTACCAATCCTCCAGAAATACAATAAATTATCACAACTGTTGCACTGTATATCGTCCAATGTGTAGTCGCTACCAAGTTGGTTAAGTCTCCTTTTTCAATAAGTGACCATGCTAAAAATCTTCAGATCAAATGAAACTGACACGTAGAAAGCCAACAAAATCTGAGCCGTGTGAAACAGAAGACCGATTCCCAACATAGGGGAAAATACATCGTCCACTTGCTGAACCAAGCGGCAAATCTTCTGGTGATGATTGCGATAATATTCCAAGTCAGCGGAGAATTCTCCATCAGTTGATATTCGCCTTACAAACTCTTCTCGAAAGCTTCTAAACTCAACCCAGAGTGTAAAACTTATGATTAGGATAAAAGTCGGGGGGAAATTACAAGAAGCTATATTCCATATTGAAGGCACGACATTTAAGATTATTGTAGAGATTGTGTTCTCTTGTGCGCCGTAGAAAAATAAACAGAACGCCTGAACCGTGATTGTTATGGACATGGCTAGTCCGAGAAAGACGACGGTAGATTTCTTGATTCTGTCTGAGAATGCATTTTGTTTATTGCAAAAACGTTTGTGGGCATCCATTTATAGACTCTATTTTGACAAAAATAATTGTAATCTAAAGAAAGGGTACAATGTCACTAAAATTTGAGGGCGAGTGGGTGGGGAGGGATAGGAGGCGCGCATCCCTTCCCACCCACTCGCCCTCAACTTTTAGCATATTCAATCAAACTTATTTTGCTGACAACAAGATCTTTAATAGCTTTCAAATGAAAATGTGACGTTTATGGATTGATTGAAAGTCAAAAGTCACCCTACTGCATCGGAACACTGTTATGCTATTTCCGACGCTCTTCAAACGTTTACCGGTAACACTGCCATTCTGGATAAACTTAGAGTCGTAGAGAAAAACAAAAACAAATGGGGAGAGCAAGTCACGTGTGAATTCTACATATTTCCTCACTCTGAAACTTCCGGGATTTACGTGCGTGAAATACCCTCTGATAGACTACAGGTCATTTTTTAATATGGCGACCAAATAGGTAGCCGTGAAGCGTACAATTTCCATATCATCTTAAGAGCCGTACAAAATAGTCCCTGTGGTAATGTAAGGGACTGAAACACTCGGTTTGTTAACTTTCAGCCTAGATCAGTTAAATAATTGAAGCATTGGAGGATTCCTGATATGTACCGAAACTGCGTCTGTCTACAACATGTGGTTTACCAGGCTAAATAAAATATATAAACAAATATCTTTCCAAATGATATTAGCATTTGATAAATCTATATTTATTTTTATTTTATTTTTTCGCCAATAGTATAAGATTTTGATATTTACATTCGACGCCATTTTTATTCAGTCCAAAAATACGGTGATTTACCGTATAAAAAGCGCAGACTGTCCGAGGCGTGTCAAAGCCGACCGGTAGCGAGCGAAGATAGCCGAAGGGAGTTCCGAGTGATATATTCCTGTCACCGGCACTGCATTGCGCATGTGACTGAGCGTTTTTCGTTCCAACATGACATTTAAATCTGACGTTATGGAGCAAAATACGTCAAATGGAATTTCAACGTCATCAAAAACGTTCTTAATGGCGTCATCTGTCACCGGATATCACAAAATCTCGTAATAATTCTTGTGAGACTTGCGCTCCATATAAAGCCAGATGTGCTGTTAGCCTATATTATATCATGTGACGTCCACCGTTGTTGAAAATCAAGATGGCGGGTTGTCATGGTGATTAACGTGAAGCTTCAGCGCTCTATCTAGGTCTTTGTGATGTGCATTAAATAGAACTATTGTTAAATAGCGTTTGTTGAAAAGATCCTGGTGGTGATAGAAACTGAATCAAAACGAGGTAGTAGGTCACCAATATTCCACAAATCTGAAAATAGACAAATTTTATATGGCCCATAATAATATTATTATTAATCGGATGTAATATTTCCATTAACTATGCGGGTTAGATTATCACAGAATAGACTATGAGTTTATATTGACAAAACCACATAGAATATATAGAATACTGGGAAAACCCCCCATGAATTTCATATCCTCTTGGGCGACCGAATCTTGAATATTTTCCACAAAAGAGAATTGTCAAATATGCTGATCTTACAGTCCTGCCTCAGACACTTGAGCTTAATTAGAGGTACAAATGGCTAACAGTCAAAACTTGACTATTTTAATATTCTAGATTGATTGAGTTTTGGGGCAGTATATAGGCGATTACATTTAAATAATTAATTGTTCAAAGCACATCTAACATCTAACAACCAAAATACCGTTTTAAATGAAACAGTTTTGAGTTTTGTTGCACGACTGGTGGTTAATGGTACCAATACAAATGCTGGACATGGTTATTTTTATTTGTGGAATTATACCTCCTTGAAATATAGCCAAATTTTTCATATCAATTTTGAGTGATCCCCAAAACGTGTATCAAATCCATCGCACTCTATGACTAACATCGACTAACTGCATTATTGAGTTATTTTTCAAGCAAGTGCTATCCCATAAATAAATTCAATCCTGCTATATTCTGACACAACAAAAATAACAAATGGCTGTTATTTTTGGGCAAATATCTCTTACCGTTAAGATAAATGGCTTGTTGATAACAAACATTTTCATCGCCGTTAGTCCGATGTGATTACGTATGGATTAACTCGAAAGCAAGGAAAAATTCAAAACAGCACCTGGCGGGTATGGCAAGGAAAGGGTGCGATGAATTGATATCTGTTTATGTAATTTATGCATGAAATTAAAAATTAAAGGTCCTGGACGGTAGCTTTTAAAAAATATAACGCCATTTTATCAAACGACCCTTTCAAGAGTATCATTTCCACATGAGTGAATTTTACAAGTATTTTTTATATTATCTTGTAAGTTACAGAATAACCAAACTTCATTCGTCAGTGGAAACCCACAATCTGAATTTACGTTTTGACCAGAGTGATTTAATAGATAACATCCTTTTTGAGCTTCTCATTCGATCAAATTGTGCCGAAGAGTTGCCAGGTATTCCCGGAATGTCTGTTTTTCTCCGGACAAAGAGTCCGGTTTCCTCCCCCACCAAACCTGGCAACGCCGATATACATGCGAAGTACGGTAATGTCTGAGCTAATTCAAGAGAGAGCTTGTAAAACATTCAATGATTAACTGCTGGTCAATCATCTCCCTGGACTGAGATGTGTTGAAAGTTTAAATCTCATTCAGAACCTTTTTGTTATTGAGGATTTAGCAATATGCATAGTTCTCTAATTAACTCAGGTATTACCGTAATCTTGAGTAAGGCGTAACACACCAGAGAAAGTTGTATGGTTATAACCTGATGTATTGGCCCCCAAGCTACCGTTTTCTATTTCTTTATAAAACAGCATCCATAATCCGGATGGACAGTCGGTTCACTCTCTTGTGTTTTCATACCAAAACATTAGGTTATAAATCTGTATACATTTTAAACAGTTAGGGTTATTGCATTTAAATAGTAAGGTATTGAAATATGGCCAATCAACTCTGGCTTAACAAAACATACACAGTCGGCTGTGTAGTTAGTGTTGAGAGATGTACTTGTTGATTAACCAAATCAGACCAACGTATTTGCTTTGCTACCTGATAACCGAGTCGGAAAGTGCATCTTCAATTACTTTCTTAATCAGAGTTTGGCATAAAAAGTGTAGCAAGCGCATTTATGATATTAAGGGAAAACGAAAATTATGAATTTGACACCGTTACATAGAAAAGCAATACTGCTCAAGTCTGGTATATACAATCGTTCTTTCCTTTTAAGTAGTCGCTGTTTAAAAAGTTTTTTTAAAGTGAAACTTTTTATTTCTAATTCATGCAGTGTAACAAACCAAGTTTGACAAAGGGTTCAAATTTCGAGTTGATATCAAATACATGGTTAATTGACAGAACATTTAGAGCTATAAGGACCAATACGGCTGATATATTAATTGACGTCACGATTTGTTTCAATCCGATTGACCAAATGACCTATGAAGGGCCTAAATGACATCCCTTTACACAGCTACTCGTCAATAGATCACATCCTATAGCATTGACCAAATGTCACATATTGTAGATTACTATTTTCACTTGCCCATTGACATTTAACGTCATGGATTTGAATACGTTTTAGCGTCACTCGATATATTGGCTTGTGACACAACCCAGATTTTATTTTTTATCAGCTTCTAAATTTGCGATTTATTAAAAAAAATGGACGATAGTTTTTTTTCCATTCGTTTAATAAGGAAATGGGACTTTTTCTTGATTTGGGCAGTTTTAGCCAGAACGAAGTTAATACAACGATTCTTACCACGGCAGTGTTCTCTCTTAGTTTCAGTATATCGATATCATAAACATCTGACAAAACTGAGTGAGCCTAAAAAAAACACAAACACGAACAAACAAATAGAATGCACACATCGGCTGGCTAAAAAAACGTTAGGTGATTGGCCAATTACTTGAAATGAGGTAAGTTTTAGCTATATCACAGTTTATCGACCGAAGTTTATCGACAAACGATTCGTTTTTTTCGGAATTTTTACAGCAGATTTTAGACAGAAACCCCAATATTGTGACAGTTTATGTCCGAATGAATCGAGTACTCTGAAAATAGAATCGACTGAATATGGCTTAAGTCTGAATGGAAGCCGATCTGAGATTGGAGATTGCATATAATCCACAGCGTTGAATATAGGCACATGCACCAAACATAGGCAATACATTGATTGGATTACTCAGATGGGCATGGTGGGTCAACCTGTGGTCCAGCGGTCCAACTTTGAGCTGACAAAGGTATGCTAACAAGGTAACGTCGAGTAAGATGATAATTCAAACGACCGTCATAGATCATTTTGGCCAAGTTTTTATGTCATCACAACATTATATTTTATTTGATCTGAAGATTTATTTCGGTTACATCATTACTACCTAGTCTTTATTTGATCGTTAGATGTATTTCGCACACATAACATAACCCAGTAGACCCAAATGGAGTGGAACAGAACCCCCGTTAATTGATACATAATATGGCTGACATAATCATCGCTCTGTCTTTTATATTGGCCACCAAACAAGTTGTTATTGCGAACAATTTCTACGAAATCATCTAGTCTACTCTCATGGCTTACGTCGGTTTAACAATGAGTTATGTTAAAATCTCCTTAAATTTTTAGCATGGTTAAGAAAATCTGCTGCTAGCTTACCGCATGGTTTACCAATCCTCCAGAAATACAATAAATTACCACAACTGTTGCACTGCATATCGTCCAATATGTAGTCGCTACCAAGTTGGTTAAGTCTCCTTTTTCAATAAGTGAATTAGAAACTGACACGTAGAAAGCCAACAAAATCTGAGCCGTGTGAAACAGAAGACCGATCCCCAACATAGGGGAAAATACATCGTCCACTTGCTGAACCAAGCGGCAAATCTTCTGGTGATGATTGCGATAATATTCCAAGTCAGCAGAGAATTCTCCATCAGTTGATATTCGCCTTACAAACTCTTCTCGAAAGCTTCTAAACTCAAACCAGAGTGTAAAACTTATGATTAGGATAAAAGTCGGGGGGAAATTACAAGAAGCTATATTCCATATTGAAGGCACGACATTTAAGATTATTGTAGAGATGGTGTTCTCTTGTGCGCCGTAGAAAAATAAACAGAACGCCTGAACCGTGATTGTTATGGACATGGCTAGTCCGAGAAAGACGACGATAGATTCTTGATTCTGTTTTGTTTTTCTGTCATATTTGTTCCTTCAGAGCCTTGAAGGAAAGTCCGTGATTTCAGAAGATATGGCAGTCCCTTTTCCCGACAACAAGCAATGAATAAAATTAAGGCGCTCGTCGTGTTTAGTGAGCTTAACAATAAAGATAAGCACATTTGGGCTGTTGAACTATCACTGTGACCAAAGCCGATTTCGTGATATAACAGACCTGTGTATACAATGGTCAGTCCAATAAACAAAAGAACCTTAAAACGGTAAACAATCAAGAGAATGGTCCAGTAGTTCTTCCGACATGGACGCGGTGAATATAGTCCGAGTATTGACATGCAGATTAGCAATGGTCGTAAAAGCTGGTTCATACTCAATGATTTGGGCTCATTAGCACTTTCTTTTTCCTGAATACCCTCCATCATTGTGTGTTAATTAATAACAACTGTGACATCTGTGGTTATTTTTTGAAGGTGAGTATTTGTATTCACCTTAACATTACTGGTACTCTTTGGTTTTAGTCATGCGCGGACATAAAGTCACACACTATTTTTGACCAATCGTCTGTGAGAAGCTACTGGTGTGTCATATTCAGACATTTGTCAAATATAGTAATTAATAAATGAATCAACGTCTGTAATGAAAGCTTTTGAACTAAAGCTCCACAGTCTACATTAAACTATCTCGAAAAAAAATCGATCGGTGTTAATGTTATTTGATTTCCTCTTACAAAGCTACAATGAATTTGCCTTGCTAATAGATGACACATTAGAACATATTGTTCTATCTCAAAACTTGTCAAATATCGGATGACGAATGTAAATAAGACACAACTGTGAGCGATACACTTCTGAATGACGTGGAACGCAGAAAATAAAATCGGCTTCTTTCATTGGCCAATTGTATGTAAGCAGCTTTAATATATGCGAAAATATATTTCGTTGCTGTTATGTTAGTGACGATTTTGATGTACTGGCTACGCAGTTTTGTTCTCCATAAAAAGGCGAAAAATTGTGGTTTATTTACAGTGGCCGTTGTTTTAGTTTGTGGAGAGTTAATGTAAATACACCAAGGGCTTATTCTGAGACAGACACAGCCTGAATGTGACAAAAGTGAAAAAGGTCTAGACGGCCTATGTACAAGTTGCATTATCTGCCCAAATTCGGATTTCCCCATCAATTTCAATTGTCAAGAAAAGTTCAACATTTTACATGAAAAAGCTAAAAGTTGACACTGAATAAAAAATATATTGGTACCGGTATAGTCAATAGTCTGTGCGAACCAAAGATGTGATTAAAATCGAATAGCTGGGATGTATGAATACATTTTGGGGTTGTGTTCTTTATAAAACTACTTAAATGTTCATCTACAAGGCTGGTGCATGTATCTAGGTAAAGCTCTTCGTTGTACTTTCTGATATAAATGACTAACAATTAGCTATTTCGGTTTCAACAACAGTTTTCCTACTTTTCCCTATTTGACACTCAATGAAGTTGTTAAATCTCTAGGTTACCAAATTGCCATAAATCACTGATTTGCAAAAAAAAGAGATTTTCTAGTTTGTTGACATAAATGCATACACAGTGTATAGAATCATTCACCTGGTCTAGAGTAGATTAGATTAAAGAACAAGTTTTGATCGATCGCTATGCAGTCTTATTTCCAACATATTGATTGAATTTAAGCCCAAGCTTTTCCTCTGGCGAAAATATACTTAGCAAGCTTCGCAGTAGATTTCACAGGATTATCACCAATGTTTGCATCTTAACCATCTTCTCCAGCCAAGTTAAAATCTGCATGATCCCATTCCGTGTTTTACCTTGGCGGACTACTCAACTCCAACCCGTAAATCGAACAGCGCTCCATGTTGGGAATGTAAGAGTTGTCTTGGCCAATCAGCACCCGTTAAACAAAAGCTCAAGGTGTATACAGCCGCCATTACGTTATTTCTCAGCCGATGGAAGAGTGTAAGTGCCCGAGGTGTTGATTAGCTGCGAGAAATTTAGCTCGCATCCAATCAAACGCGCTGTTCGATTTAAGGGTTTGAGTGGACAAGGTAAAACCCGGCATAGGGGACGTGGAGATATTTTAGCTTGTCTTGTGTATATGTATCCGAACAAGAAACAGAAGGACCAAAAGACGGTAAACAATCAAGAAAATGCTCCAGCAGCTCTTCCTAGATGGACACGGTAAATACAGTCCCAGTATTGACATGCAGATTAGCATTGGTCGTGACAGCTTGTTTATGTTTAAAAGGAGACATCGCTTAAGTTTGTTGGGGTCCTCCGTTGACCTTCAGATTATTAGAAAAATACAGAGTGATCTATCTCGGATTAAATGCTGCAAGTTGACTTTCCGCCAAAAAATGTACATTTCACCAGTTATTTAGGGAATCCCGTGCTGCTATTTTTGTGTCTGACAGCCAGTTAACAAACAGTCAAAAGTAGACCAAACACTCAGCCAGAAAGGGCTCTGCTGCGCACTTGATTCTTTTAACCACAACAAAGCAATCCTCAAATAAAACTCCCTATCATGTGGTCGATGGAAGCTGGGAAAGTTACCAATGGTCATCTGGAAACCTCATCTTTATATAAACAATGGTAGAATAGCACACATTTTGACGATATTCGTTCCCGACACGTGGCTTTAAATTCTTGGATAAATCAGTAGTCTGCTTTTCCTAAAGACTTGCCATAGTTGAGTTTGACAAATCTAATTATGTTGACGAGGTATTCAAGTCGAATTAAACGCAATGTAGAGCTACAAAGCAAAATATTTGCCGATTGGTCATAAATATGTTCCGATATGAGATTGAGGCCAGATCAGTCAAAGGATACACTTTTCTTGAAGTGAGCTTAATAGAAAATGAAAACAGTTGAACTCTCGGTCATGCGATATGCGTGAAAATTAACCCTACTCCCATCCAACTCTTGGACAATCGTCAGTTAGAGGCTACTTATATGTATTCGATCATATACCCCATAGTCAAGCAAACGATTTGGTGGTTCTGTAACGAAAGCCTTTAAACTAGATACACACTGTGGAAATAAACCTAAAATGTATCGATCTGTGTTAATGTTGTTTATTTTCCTGGTATGAAACAGTATATGACAACCTGATCAATATCGGATGATTAATGCAAATATAACTTTCGATACACTTCTAAACAATATTAACCCGACTACCTCCATTGGCCAATCCTCCGTAAATCGCTTACCAAACTGATGTAACTACCAGCTTTTTTAATGTAGACTTAATGTAAATAGTGTGTCATCCGCGGAGTGATTACTGTGTTAATTCTTCAATATCAGAGCTCTACAAATTATGACGGAAAATGTGTTATTATCGTTAATAAGGCTATATATCGATAGGAACGATATAACATGTAGTGTTGATTTTAGAATTGATGGAATCGCTGACTATAGGATCATGAGATTTTGTTGAACCAGAAGTCTATGAACAGGGAAGTGTGAAATGTCGCATTACCCCATATTCAGGGCACTGGCGCTTTCAGTCTGCTTATACTACATTATGTGACGTTTATGCGCGGTAGATTTTGAAATTGTCAACGGTTGCGCAATTTCAAATCAGAAAATAAATTCATTCTCCACTTACTGCATCTATCGGCAATTCCAGTAACCGCAGTTCGGAGAATGCATTGGTTTTTATAAAAGCTTTACCGAACATGCGACTCTGATATCTCCATTTGGACTCAAATCGTTCCAAACAAGTCTTCTTGTCTCATTTTCAACTTTATGAAGTTCTTCGGAAACTTTAACTTTTGCTCCATCAAGTACTGTTATCATAAATAAAATGTTCGCCATGTTTTTTCTTATGCATCCCATAATAGTTCATATGAGAAAGTGAAGAAAAGTCACGCTTTCTGACTTACCGAGAGAGGGCTCTGTGTATGGTGACCTCTGGGTCAAACGGCGCCAATGCCCTCAATACTATGTAATGGAACGCTTCACACTTCCACATTCATAGACTTCTGGTTGAACTTATTCGGTTGAAACAGAATAATTGAAATTATGGGCTGTGTTTTCCTAAACATTCAATTCAGAACGTTTTTAGTGCTTCCAAGAGGCTGTATGTACGCAATGTACGCAAAAGTAGTGTTTTGAACTAGCTTAGACTGGCGTGTATATCAGACTTTATTACAAAAGTGCGAATTTTGGAATCTCGTGCCACTTTAAGTAAATAGCTTTCTAGTAAACAAAGCGTTTCAAAAGATACTAGTTTTTACTAGGCAATGCCACTATTTAGTGGAATTATAAAACACTAAATTTGTGAATAAAAGTTGAAAACTATTTTCAAAAATACAATGTTATTCCGGTACATAAATTTGAATAAGCGGGGAACGTGTGGGGTGATACAGAAATGATTTTAAAGCTATACTATTACATAGCCCAAGGCCAATTCTCACTGTGCAATTTGTAGTACCGACTTATAGCGTGCAATTCAAATGGATGCATTTGATTGCTTATTAAAAGCATCCATTTTAATCGCATTCTAGAAGTCGGTACGACTGGTACGCATTTAGTCAACTGATAAGTATAAAGACAAAAATCCAGGATTCGAATAATTCTTTTAAGCAAAATGGTATACGTTGCCAAATACTTTGAAGGTTTTATAGTGTTTTTTCTCATATTGATTTATTTTAATTTCTTTTCATGTTTAAAAATTGTTTAAAATGTCATCATACTTATTTTGTACTATTTATGAAATCAATGATAAACAATAAACTATAAGGAACCAACCTGAGCAGAATTGGTGTTAGTTTTGAAATGAGACATGTCCTATACAAGACAAAGTCTACACGGCTTTAGAATAGTTTATATACCAATGAAACAAAGAAAGTAAAGATTTTCGTAATTTGTAGCATTAGGCTCTCTTGGAAAATAGCTTGAAAAGGAACCCGTGTCCAACAGTAAGACACTCACATAGCCATCAATGAGTGTCAGACGCGTTATCAATTCCACTAACAAGTATTTCACAAACTTTAGGAAAAATTTAATTGAAACTGAATTCATCGTTTTTATCCAAATTTACCAATAAGCGTTTCACTTTGTATCAAGTTTGCAGATCAACAATTAGGTAGACTTATACCCAAACAAAAACCCAAAATGTACTTGTACACCGCGGCATTTTGAATGTTGTTCGTTATTTGCACACATTTCCGGTCGTACCGCCTTTCCCAATGTTTTTGTTTTATTTCAATGTCAATCCTTCAGTTTTACAAGGTAACTCAAACACTGAAGTACTTTTAACAATCAGAATTTCTAAAAAAAAACTCAGAACTTTGGTAGCTCAAGCCTTTTCAATCCGTTTTATCCTTCAGTAAACAGCGTTAAATTCGCAACAATTCATACCTACGGACGTAGGTGGATGACATCTCATGTTATGCATGAAGACATCTGAGAAGTGTTTTTATGCTTTGAAGTCAGTTTTATCCGGTGCATTTGTAAAATCTGTTATCAAAATGCCGAAAATGTAAAGTTAATACATCGCTAAATCACGACATTTGTAAGTAATTGACAAATCATCCATTGTATCCACTCGGAGGATCGCTTTAAACAAACCTTTCATTTTTTAATACTAACTCTAGATTATTTTACAAAAGTACTCATACCTCCTAAATTAACGAGCAATGCTATTATAGAGACAAACAGTTTGCCACGAAAATATGTGCACTGACTTTTCTTCATAAATCAGATAATCCAAAACAAAACAAAACACATTGATTCTAATTGGGCGACCCCACAACAGTCCGTCGGATAATATGAAGTTAACAATGACGGGTTTAGAAACAAGTTAACAACCGTTTTCTTACGAAATATTTTCTAGCAAAAGTCTATGTTATCAAAATTCATTAGTGATACTGAGATTGGTTGTCAGCATAGTCACGCGTTCTTGTCCGTTGTAAGCAGTGGTGGATTGAAACTGTTCCAAGACAAGATAGTAGGTGATCAGTAATCCAAACACCTGTAACAATATAATAACAATAATGGTCGATTAATGTGAAATGTAAAAAGCAGATATAGTTGAAAACTGTTTCATACTATTTATGGGCAACAATTTCTTTACCGTTAGTGCCCGTTAAAGTTTAATTTCAATATTCTAGATGGTTTTGTTAATCTTCGCGGTAATACAACTATACAGTCTTATTGTTAGTATTTCGTATTTTTTAAAGTCCCACTGTCACAGGAATATCTAGCCGCACATGTGCGACTTTTTAATTCATTGCTGCGGCAGTACAGACCCGAACCCATGCCAATCTTCCGAGTCAACCAGCTTGGAAGCAGAACTTAAAAAAACAACTAAGAGCTTTTATTTTTCAAGCGCCATGTTTTATGTTTAAGTGTCCATATATACACTGGATCGCTGCTTCCGAAATTACAAAATGGCTTCAACGAAAACTTAAGTAAGGAGAGGAGAGACATCGTTTAAAATAAACGATAGTATCGACAAACTAACTTTTTACAGCCATATAACAACAAACCAAACGCTGAAATACGTCAAAAGTGAGCTAAAATGTTGTCTGGAGTTACTATGTTAAAGTGGCATGAGCTGTCAAAACTCATAATTTCTGATCGTCACGACAGTAATAGGCTTTGAAGGCCAAACTAAATGATTGGCGTTGGAATGAGGAAAATCCATACAGTGTTTGGCCTAAACGAACCGAAAACGGGTTGGAAAAGTAAACAATATTTAAATAACAGGGACAACCATTAATTCATTCTAAGCCAAAGTTAGTTCAAAATAATACTTCATCGCACATTTTTGAGACTAGAAGCACTAAAAAACTTCTGAATGATACGTCTTGAGAAAAATAGCCAATATTTTCAACATTCTGTTTTAATGTCAAAATATCAACATCTTGGCAGCTCATGCCACTTTAAATGTCAGTGGATTTTATAAACGTGTTGATGGAGTTTAACTTTGAGATTGAATGTGTTTTCCGTAATTTAGAGCTATCAACAAGAATAGTGTTTTATTATAAAAGCTACATACACAAGTTTGGATAGTTGTGAAAAATTGAAAAACTAAAATCAATGATAACATAATTGTGCTAAATATTAATTGGCTTTGTCTGTTATTGTTTAACTTACCGTTAGTATGGTCGTTTTATTGATCAGAAATAATTTGAAAGCCGTCAACCCGATGGCGTTTCCATTCAATAGGGACAAAAACATCTGAATCTACAAAAAAAATACGAAGAGTAAAATTGTTGACTTTTTAAATATTTAACTTTTATCCGTAGTAGAAAATAAGAAAACTATTCCGATGACAAATAGACCTAAATACGACTTGATAAAAGCGAAATTTAAATTACCTCACAATTCAGGTCGCCGTTTTGACTTGCATCTATTTCGTATACAGTCAATAAAGGTGAATGGGCCTGTATCAAGTAGATAATATATTTAAAGTTATATATATTCATTGGTTAGCTGGATTAGTTGGTTGACGAAGTGATGGTATAATATACCAATCTGTCTTTGTTGCTTTGACCCCAAACTGAAAATGTATTTGATGGCGGGACAGCTGTATATTAATTACTAAAGGTTCGATTCTGCCCTGGAACTGGCTTAAGAAAATATATTCTACGAAGACGTTGTGGGTTCTGACCCAATGTTACCCGAGTAAATTTATCAAGTTTTCCTCCTATAACCAAAGGGTTTGGATCTCTTACTCACAAATTGCGTAAAATGTCTGGCTTGGTATATGTTCGGGTTACTGACTCCAAAAGGACTATTTGTATACTGAGATACTTGTTTTGGGGTTAGGGTTGACTACAATGAAAAAGCTGGAGTACACCACCCTTCTCTGAGCGGGCAGTATATGGTCCGATTTAAACACTGAATCTGGCAACTGTTCCTCATACGGCGATCGAGCGAAAAATCCACTCAGAATATTTTTCAGTTTTATTTGGTCTGAGTGGGATTTGAACCCACGCCTCATCGATGGAATGTCTGTGTGCCACGGGGTGGATTATTACTCTGTCGACTGAGCCACCTGGAGCAGTCTTGAAGGTGACATAAAACAATCAAACAATCTCACCAACCAGCTAAGATATGTTTCTGACTTCTATTGTAAACGGTAGTTTAACACCTAAACCATGTAAACCATTATTCACAAATGGCTTTGGAATTATGGACAATGAAATAAACAGTATGCATACTAAGAGTACCCATATATAACAAGTGAACTGGTTAATATAAATTCTAGCAAATATCTTACCATTTGGTTGAGTGTGGCGGCACAGCCACAAATGGTTATTAGGATTGCAATAGAACATATAAGCCAGCATATAACAACCACAGAGAGCAAGGGGTCAGTGTTATAACTAGGATGCCAGATTGCCACGTACAGTTCCAAGAGGACCTCAACGAAATTAACTGCTAAATTTCCTCCGACCATCCAGCAGAAGTTAGAATCAACCAACTGAACCAATTTGCAAATTTGTAGATGGCGCTTTCTCTGTCTCTCGAACTCTCCTGGCACGTAGACGTCTTTCGATATGATTTCTTTCAGGTCGCAATGATACAGGTAAAATTCAACACAAAGTAACAGACAAAATGATGCTATTAAAGCTAAAGGCAATACCCAGGCAGAGGCATGGAATATCTCAACCACGATAAACCATATTAAAACAAATGATATCCATTGGGACTGAATGTTATATGATTGACTTTCCTCTGCTGTATGTAAAATAACAGATACCATGGCAAGAATGAGAAATATTGCTGTGAGAAGATATACCGGATACAGGACTCTCTTCACATAAAACAGATACATGTCAGGACGAGTTTGGTCCAAATTTAAATTTGTCCATGTTTTGAAGATCAAATTCAGACCCCTTGAACGTCTGTATACCGAAAGCGACACCAAAAAGTTAAGCAAATTTTGAAAATAGTAAATGTATTGCAATACTTCAAGTCCAAGATTTGGGCTGAAATCTAAACCCTGTATTGGTTTCAGTATAACCTTTCCAAATATTCCACTTATCAAAATGGCGAAAACAATAAAGGTGTAAAATATAGACAGCATACTTCGACGAGTTGCATCATGTAATCCCAAAACTTTTAGACACATCAGTAGTGGTTGAAGAATACATTGTACGTGCTTCGGGTCATTGTTTTTGTTGATAAGGAACTGGGAGATCCTTTTTACAGTTGAGATTCTCCATCGCCTCATCATTCTGATTCGGTTTTCAAATCTACCTGGAAAATGTAAACACTTAGTATCCATCAGAAATAGTATGGTTGTATCAAGCCGTTTTACAGATCGCGATTAACGGCGAGAAGTCTGCATATGAATTCAACTGATCAAAACGGTCTCTTTTATAGCTTCAGTCCACGGATATATAACGACTGGCATTCAACCGTTCTAATTCTAAGTAAACATACGGTTAACTTTGCCATTAACGTAATTTATAGCAATTTATTATGTATACGTTCCAGACGAAAACCAGTGATGGTTTGTGTTTAATGTGTATACAACAGAACATTGTGACGTCTGAAATTGTGAATATATTTGTTTAAAACTGAAAAAAATATATCCAGATAAATAATGTCCCAACACCTGCATTCATTGATGATAATCTTCTGAAATATACAGCGAATCTTGCTAAGTATCTTTCCGCCACAGGAAAGGCTTGCACTTAAATACAATCAATACGTTGAAAAACAAGACTGTAATTTAGACAATGACGATCGATCATAAATTGTTACTCCATGGCAGGCTTGTAGCGAATGGTTCTATCTTCGATCCATGTTTTAAAATTCCGTATTGAACTATGCGCACATAATATTCCATTATGGCTCACTTTCCATCGTCGCTAGATAGTCGCTAGTTGAACAGGAAATGGCTTATATACCAAGCTCTTACAAATTCATATATGTATCTGTTTCATTAGATGAACAGGCTACAAATATGTATTGATATTGACTTATTCAAATTCACAAATAGCCAGTGACATGTTTTATAAACCCTTAGCATCCCTCAAGACGACAGTCCAATATATAACACAGAGGTCCGAATTATTAGTAGGGACCTGTCATGGAGAAGAACGACCCAGAAAAGGGAGAAGAAAAAGGCAGCTGTAAAGAGTTAAAATCTGTATAGATGTGGCATCTTCTACGACCACTTCGACCAGCCCCGATAGTTGTAGAGCGTCCGCTTAAGGGCTGGGAGATCCAGGTTCAAGCCTGGGTCGAATTAGACCAAAGACTTTAACAATGGGAGCTGCTGCTGCTTCGTTTGACGCTCAGCAATAGGAGTTAGAGTAGCGACTGGTTGGCCTGGTAGGAGTATAATGTGACTGGGTGAGGGGGCTTGCTGGGTGTCTTCGGCAAGTCGTCTCTGTGAGGCAGCACCAAATGAAAGAGCAGTGAAAACCTGCCCTGCCACAAGGAGACAACGTCTTCATATGACTGAAATACAGTTAAGCAGGACGTAAAACCCAAATCAATCCCTCTTCGACCACTGCTCATCGCGATGTCCATCTTTGGACTTCATTCGCCTACCACTTCTCGGAAGGTTTATGTTTTAGTATTCGCTATGGTCACTATGGGATATTCGGTGTTAAATCCCATTGATGCAGAGGTGAATTTAATGACCGATGATTGATTGGGGAGGAGTTACACGGCAGTTAAAATACTCTTCTCTGTATCGAATATCATTACAATGATATCCCTACTGATTTCTTGTATCCTCAAAGACGGCTTACTGAGGAGCTTGGTAAAATCTTGGAATTTTTTGGACGGTTGGGATAAAGATACAATTCACAGCAAAATAAGAACTATGAGGGGAGTCACCATGTTGTGTCTTGCAGCTGCCTTGCTAAAGATTTTATCAGGACTGTCATACTTTTTCAACAGCACTTGTCCTGGTTATTAGCATTGCAGTTTGGATCGAGCTTAGAACCCTACAAAGAGAGTTCAAAAATAAGAAAGAATTGAATGGCGAATTCTTAACCGAAATCGAACCCTTTAGAATTCGACACCATATGGTCTTTGAGTTCGTTGAAAAAGTTGACGACATATTTTGTCCTGTTCTGGGATTTGGACTTCTACTCAACACAGTCCAGGTTCTACTAAACTTTTATGTAGCAATTTGGTTTTCTACGGAAGACAAAAAGGCCGTTACTACCAATAAGTTATTGGACTGCAAGCTCGGGTGCGATTCTGCTTTGTTTCTGTTTCTCTGGAACATTGGTACACCATGAGTACATACAGACTTTGCTTACTGCAAGTAAAACAATTATTCGGAGTGGCAATTGATTGCATACGATGTTGAACTAACGTGAACAATTCAAATGACAGATAAGAACATAGATGTTACAAACTGGTTAAATTAAACAAAGCTGATTTATAGTGAATGTGACAATTATATGGCATTGAGCAAATTTCGACAATCTCTTAGCACCTATTATAACTATTTTTTTTTTTTATTGGGTGCTCTTGGATTCGATCTTGTCGAATATTGGCGAAAGGCTTGTGGATTTCACGGTCTATTGCTCCTCTAAAACAGGTTCAGATTTTTTGTTTTAAAAACTCATCTTTTTTCATTGTACATGCACACATATTTTATCATTTTACATCAACACTTTTTTCATTTTACAGGCAAAGATTTTTTTCATTTATTATATATATTTCATTTTACATTCACCCAATTTTAAATTTTTCATTTTACATGCACACATTTTATTTATTTTAAGTTCGCACATTTTTTTAAATTTTACATGCACACATTTTTTCATTTTATAAGCACACATATTTTTCATTTTACATTCACACATTTGTAATTTTTTTCAGGCACATGCTTTTTCATTTTACCTGCACAAATTTTATTGATTCTAAGTTGGCACCCTTTTTTTCATTTACATGCACACATTTTATTCATTCAAAAGTTCACACATTTGACAGGCACATATTTTTTTCATTTAATTTTATAGGCACAATGTGATGACAGCAAAGGATTGGGCAGCTGAGTAAATGTATTTATATATTAATAATTCATTATCTCAACTTCACGCAAATGGGGAAGCTTAAAGAAAAGAATCTCAGTTTAGGGCATTGTAATTGAGTTCGGGAGGAAATTTGTTTTTATTTCCTTTTGGTATGAACAAGGTCAGTTGACAGTGTATTTGAGACGCCACGAATATAACAATTCGAAAAGCAAACGGAATTAGCAAGGCTCCATATTTTTTACTATGGTGCAGTTTACACATGCTTGATATTTATATGAAAAAATCACTTCTATAATTCGGCTTATAAATGGGTTGATGGCCCACGAAACGTCGGGATTCCCCTGGCGGAGTTTTGTTTTCTATCTCAAAAGATTTATAAACGCTGTCAAATGAGGGAAAATAACGTTGGCTGCGACATAAAACAACAACAATCAATGCATTTTTGTGACTCAATGAATTTGTTTTTCTATAAACAGATTCAACTCTTTGTTCTTCGGCTGACAAACCAAACTATAGGACTGACGGCAATGGAGATGTTTGTCATTAACAAACAGGTCATACTAACGGTAAAAATAAAATATTTCCAAAAATAAGCGAGTATCAATATTATGACATTTGCATGGATTTTGGAATTTTACGGATTGAAAGTACTGATTTTGGGTCCCATCATTTTTTAATAGGCAAAAAGAGCTGGGAAAAACTAACAATTTGGAAATTTTCTAAAATTAGTTTTTGTTGGACCAGTTAAGTGGCATTAAGGCCCGCTCACACAGTGCGATTTATCGTACAGACTTGTAGCATGCGATTAAAATGGATGCTTTTAATTGGTTGATACGGTTTGTCAACCAATAAAATACATCCATTTTTATCGCATGCTACAAGTCGGTACGATAAATCACACTGTGTGAGCGGACCTTTAGGTGCCAAAATGGTGACATTTTACCCTTAAAACAAAATATTGAAACTATCGGCTATTTTTCTCAAGTCCTACAATTCAGAAGCTTTTCAGTGCTTCTTAGACAATGTAAACCAACTTACACTGAACTATATTATGTTTAGAATGAGTAAACCTTCGTCCTGGTAATTTAAATTTTGTTTACTTTTCCGACATTACATCAGTTCGTAGAGTATGAATTGTCCTCTTTCCAACGTCAACCATTTATTTTTTTCGGTGTTCTTCGAAACAACTTACAGTTGTAACGATCACAATTTTGTAAAAAGTGCGAAATCTGGCTTCTTACGCCACTTTACAAAGTCACTTCGAAAAACAGTTTTTGGGTAAGGCATTATGGTTTTACGGGAACTGACGTACCCTTCCAATAAACTCAACACGATATTTTCTAAATTTAGAAAAACACAACTTTGTCAACAAATGTATTACAAAACTTAGTTTAGATGATGGGAAGGACATTTATAAGGTATCTGAAATACTAAACGCTCAGAAAAATTATTATTTAACGCTCTATACTGAGAATAAAGCTCCATGTGAGGATTTGAGTAATTCGTTAGGGACTATGAATTTAACTAGATTATCAAACGTGGAATCCGAAAACTTAGAAGGAATACTAACGTACGAAGAAATGACACAAAGTTTAAAATGCATGAAAAATGAAAAATCCCCCGGTATGGATGGATTTACGGTAGAGTTTTTTAAGTTTTTTTGGAAATATTTAGGATATTTTGTTTTGAGGTCCGCTAATGAAGGTTTTACAACTGGCGAGTTGTCTTATACACAGAAACAGGGAGTCATAACCTGCCTGCCTAAACCTAATAAAGATAGAAGTAAGTTAAAAAACTGGCGACCAATCAGCCTTCTAAACGTTACATATAAACTAATTAGCTCGTGTATATCCAATCGAATCAAAAATATTTTGCACAAAATAATCCATGAAGATCAACAGGGATTTATTCCAGGTAAAAACATAGCACAGAACATCCGACTCTTATATGATTTGATGTTTGAAACAAAACAGCAGGAAATTCCAGGATTGTTGTTATCAATAGATTTCGAAAAAGCTTTCGATTCCATATCCTGGGATTTTATAGATAAGGTTTTAGATACTTTTAATTTTGGAACTGACATAAAAAAGTGGATTAAAATATTTCAAACAAACATTACAGCTAGTATCATACAAAATGGTTATATTTCTTCTCAATTTCCAATTTCACGAGGTTGTAGACAAGGAGATCCAGTCTCACCTTACATCTTCCTCTTGTGTGCTGAAATTTTAGGTTGTATGATCAGACAGGAAAAAAACATTGTAGGTATTAGCCTTAATGGCACTCAATACAAACTCAGTCAATTCGCTGATGACACTCAACTTATACTTGATGGTTCTGAAAAGTCACTCTCTGCAGCCATTTCATGTTTAAATAACTTCTATACATATTCAGGTCTAAAAATAAACATAGAAAAAACGAAAGCAATGTGGATTGGCTCATTGACAGGATCCGAAATTAATATAAGTAAAAAAACTAAACTTGATTGGGTAAATGAGTGTGTGATATTAGGGTTTACATTTTCGTCAACTCATTTTTATGATATGTGGAAATTAAATTATTTAGCTAGAATGAAGGATTTGAAAAAAGAACTACAAAAATGGAAAATACGAAGCCTTTCGCTGCTAGGTAAAGTGACCGTGATCAAATCTTTGGCTTTGTCCAAATTAATACATCTGTTTTTATCCCTGCCAAACCCTCCATTAGATATTATACAAGAAATAAACACCATCATGTACAAATTTATATGGAATAATGGACCAGATCGCATCAAGAGAGCAATCCTGACAAGAGATATGGGGGTATACGTATGGTAAGCCTACTACCCTTTATAAAAGCCCTCAAGGTAACATGGATTCGCAGATTGCTGGTAGTTGAGGGTAAGTGGAAAACATTAGTTCTAAAAGAAGAAAATATACGCAAGATATTTACATTAGGGAGCGACTATGTTAAAGTACTACTCAATGAAACTAAAAATCCGTTTTGGAGGGATACATTTAAAGCTTGGGAATTGATGAATACAAAACTAAAAGTAAACACCTCATCAGACATACTGACACAGCATCTATGGTACAACTCCCACTTTAAGAAAAGACTCCCTTTTGTAGAACATTGGTATAAAAATAACATAAGGTATATACAGGACATAGTAGATCATAGGGGTATCTGTCTAACATTTACAGAATTTAAACAAAAGTATAAAGTAAAAGGAACAATTCTAGATTATAACAGAATGATTACCAGCATACCAAAGGTTTGGTTGGATCATTTGCAAATGGAGGGCAAAGTAGATGTATTTTCACCAGTCATCCCTGTATGTATTTTACTTCTCATAAAAACAACAAAAGGTACAAAACCATTTAGTGATATTCTGCTTTCCGAAACAACAAATATAGAAATGCCAACATATAGAAAATGGGAAAATGAACTTAATTGTGTAATAGAAAATAGTAGCTGGAAAGAAATTTTCAATTCTATATTCTGTTGTACAAAATATACGAAATATAGGGATTTTCAGTATAAAATTATACATAGAATAATCACCACGAGATCATATCTTTACAAAATCGGTCTAGCAAATGATGATCTCTGTGATTACTGTAAAGAAAATAAAGAAAGTATAAAACATATACTAGTAGATTGTAATCGGGTTGCACATTTTTGGACTCAATTTGGTCATTGGATAAACTTAACCTTTAACATTCCAGTTAATACATCCGATAAAAGCATTATCCTTGGGCATGGACCAGGACAAGAAATATTAAATTTATTTTTTATCATAGCCAAAAAATATATTTTTCAAAATAAAGCAAAGCTTGATGTAATTAAAACCGAAAGCGTAATAAGAAATATTAGCAGCTATTATGAAATAGAAAAATATATATCGATAATAACAGGAGAACAGGAAAATTCTGTAAGAAAATGACAAAATCTTGAAAAGGGCGAAAAGACAATCCAAAATACCTGTGTCCCAAAGTCAAGTCGAAACCTCGAACATAAAATTTTCAATATTTTTTTAAAGCGTCATTACTCCCAAAACGTGCATATTTTTTTAACTTAAAGAACATTTTGTTTTAGAAATAATGGTCGTAAGAATGATCAAAGTTTATGTAAAGTTTAAAGGTAATTTAGATTTTACATTTATGACCTTTTGTCCTGTATATTCAAATATTGTTTATTTCTCAATCACTATTATTATATGTGGCTTGAGCTGCCAAATTCTGACTAACACAAAAAAAAACTCCGATTGTCAAGAGAAGATTCACGTCCCTTGAGACAGATGTGTGGTAATAACGGACTAAATTCAAATAGTCGGGATGTGTGAATAATTATGTTGCCTATAAAACTTATTTAGCATATTCATGCAATTTCAACTATCCTGTATGTATAAAAGACTTTTGTGGCAATATGACCATGCGGCACAAATTAAGAAAGGATTTGGGTAGAAACCATTGGTCTGTATTGACTAAAAATCTAGATGTGGATGGTTGGTGTACAATTATCTCAGATAGTCTTATTCCAACCATAAAAAACTCCCAAACCTTGTGTTAACGGTAAATACAAAAGATAACCTTTGGATGACAAAAAATATAAACCATCTTTGTAAGGTAGCTAGAAAAACGGTCCTGAGAGCGAACTTTGTGGTTTTGCTAATTAAAAGATGTACAGATGTCTTCATAGAAAAAAAAACCTATACATTAAATTCAATGAAATTATTCCTAAAGAGTGAAGGGTATCTAAGCCATTTCTAAAAGACACCGTCGGTAAATTTAGTAAGATTCCAATTATGTGGAGGGGTCTCGGTCTTCCAGTGGATTACAGTGATCGCCCATCAGTCCCACACAGACATTCCATCGATAAGGCTTTAATAAATCGTCTTTATTCATCATTTAGTACTGTTACAACCTCGCATCCTTTGTATAGCAGAGTCTTTGAAGCAATAACAACGCCTGATGTCTTGGCGGAAATAAGACAATTAAACATTAATATAACGCATGTGCCGGACGGTATAAGAAATAGGACGCTAAAAAGAGATGCGGCCATTACCCTTATATTGGTTAAACTGTTTAACCACTCTTCCCAGTCGAAAACATTTCTATCACAATGGAAATTAGCATTTATAAAACCTATTTACAAAACCCAAAGTAAAAATTTAAGCCTATCGCACACGAGAGGCGCCGGCTGAGCTGCCGGCTACGCGTGGCTGAGGGCTAAGCTGTTTCCCCCGTGTGCGCGTAAATTTTGGTGCATTTTCGCCTCTCGAGGCAGTGAGGAAAGTATTTAGCATGTTTAATACTTTCTGCCTCTCGTGGCAAGAATCACAACGTGAGCTGCCAGCTGAGCTCTGAGGAGGGATAGTCCAATCGCGTGGGCCTATTAAATCTTGTGACCACTTAGAATATTACGTAACACAGGTAGTGACATTTATGTAGCTTAGTGAACTTGGGTGACCAGGAACTTGCCTCAGCCGAGAGCTCATCGTCTGCGCTAAAATCTGTAGCTGCTCCCTGGGCCACGCGTGCCTTGTAGCTCAGCCGGCGCCTCTCGTCTGCACTAGGCTTAATGCGCTATGCTTTAGTCTCTAACTATCCACCAACGTCTTTGCCTAGTAAACTATTCAAAACAAATTTTGCCAAAAAGTGCTCAGAGCGCAATTCATACAATGTCCACAAATCAGCATATATGTAGAGCCGCGATTACTACTTAAAGGCACTATCTGTTTATCACGACATATTGGTTTTGCCTATGTATTTTGAAAATATAATGATCTGTAAATCATATACACAAAGAAAAAAGTTCAGCACCCCCCCCCCCCCCCCCACACACACACACACACACCCACACACTGAAATGGCTGCGCCGACCAATACAATTATTGGTGTAGGGAGATTGTTGGCAAACTGATGTTGCGGAACCATTGTGTTGGCATAAAGGGCAACATTCACCATTAATGGCAATAAGCTATATAATTTATTCAGGATATCGTTAACCAAATGTTAAGAGTATTTTAACAAAATAAAAAGATGCTTGTAAGTATGAAACTTTAGAGTCCATCTGGTTTCACAGGACGAACATATTGAAGTAAAATGTCACTTTGAGTGTGTAGAACACATCCCTAGAGCAGACAGTCGATAGCGCGTATAGCCAATTCCTGCAGATTTTGTACATGAGGCTCTAGGGCTTGAATGTTTCTGCCCATCCTATCCTATATATGCCTAAAGGATTCAAATCCGCACAGTTACCCCTTCAACAGATCCGACGTCTCACTGTAATAACCAGTAAATTAAATAGATTCCAAATGTTAAAATTGTCGAACCTTTTATATACTCATGTATCAATGCGCTTAATGGCCGCTATAACGGCACATTTTTACGTACTTAGGACACCTGTGATAAAATGACGTTTATATTAAGCAAAGAGATTTGCCGTGTAGTCCATTAGTTCATTTGATTTCCTTTCGATTTGGATGGGTTTTATTCCCTCAGTTGAATCATTTCATTTGTATCTATTAGCATAACACTTCATCTAACGACAGATCGGTATAATGGGTATGTTGGATCAGGGTAAGTGTTGGAGGGACATAACGTCCATTGCCAACAATCTTTGTCACGACTTTGGATGAATAGAAAGTTTGAGTCCGATTGGTACAATCATGGAAAAGGTCAATGAGGAAGAATCAAAAGATACTAGAAAGCTTCTTGGAATGAACCAGCTCTTTAGGCCCTTACTTGTTGTCATGTCACTATTTGGACACTACTCGTTTCGTCTCTCTCGGTCAAATTACTTCAACCTGTTTCTCACCGGCTACCGTTTACTGGTCATTGTTTTTCTGTTTTGTACAACAGGAGATGTAACAGCAGATATCTTGATTTTTAACGTATCACTCGAGCTTATTTCACTTATATCGCGGCGTCCTCAGGTTTAGTGGAACAGGAACCCGGACCTTTTGCCCGGAGGAAACGTTCTATCTTCGGAGAGTACATGGCAACTCGTCCACATACGGTAATTGAGTGAAAAATCCGCTAAGCAGGTTTCAATTATATTTGGTATGAGTGGGGCTATGCTGTATCGATGGAAGCTCGTGTCTGACAGTGAGACTATCACTCTGCCGATGAGCAACCGAGGCCCCTAAACAATTTAACAGCAATTGATATTCTACTGAGAATCTGAACTAATATTTTTCTCAGAGGCTAAAAACTGTCCTCATATCAGTATATAATTTAATTTCCAGTGTGTTTACAACGAATACTTCAATTTGATTGGCTAATCTGCTTTCGTTCATAACCCGATGAACGAACCAGCTCCGGACTATTTTTACAACGATATGTACGTGAATCACCGACGAAACTACAATACTCAATAGGCCTACTGCTATTTATTGAAACAGAGAAAGCAATCAATTTGAAAATATGTTGATTTAATAGCTGCTTATATTAATTTTTCATTTCGATCAGATTTCAAAGAAATAAACAGCAACTTGCTATGTACGCTTACGAAAACGTAAATACTCATGTCAGCACAGTGCACTGATAGACTCAACGCTATGACGCGAGATGACGTCATCACGTTGTACAGTCGCTTTGCCTCTGATTGTGACGTCACTTGGCAGAGAGCTTTGAAATCATGTGTAGCTTTGCGCGCGTTGGTTTGTTTTGATCTAAATAAAATATATCACTCCCTGTGAATATTTTTATTGTTTTACGTAGTATATGTGATACTAATTAAATTATAAGGATTGACTTCAATGTTTCTTCGGTTCATGGAGTTATGAACGAACTGGCCCCTGTGCAAACTTTTCATAAACCGCTTCGCGGATTTATTTAGTTTGCACAGGGGCAAGTTCGTTCATAACTCCATGAACCGAAGAAACATTGAAGTCAATCCTTATATGAACCGAAATCACTTTTGACGAGTATGTCTGCTTAGTAACGTAAATATGCATGTTTTTCTTACTCTTTCTTACGCTACTTTACGTGAAGCTTAATATATTTATATTCCAAGTATGCATCCATAGTTTATAAACGGATACGAAGCCCTGTACACACAACCACTCAACGCCGGCATATAAGTGAAATTATCTTGAGCGAGGCGTTAAACAGCGATCAATCTTTGTATATTTCGGTTCAAAGATTGATCGCTGTTTAACGCCTCGCTCAAGATAATTTCACTTATATGCCGGCGTTGAGTGGTTGTGTGTACAGGGCTTCGTATCCGTTTATAAACTATGGATGCATACTTGGAATATAAATATATTAAGCTTCACGTAAAGTAGCGTAAGAAAGAGTAAGAAAAACATGCATATTTACGTTACTAAGCAGACATACTCGTCAAAAGTGAGGTCCAATGAGTGTGAGCTATTATTGAAGGTACATCAGAGGTCGTGTATAACGTCAACACTTTGAGCTCACGCTGAGCTTATTAATTTTCGTAACAAACCCAAATTTTGTATGTATTGTGCTACGAATTTCATTTTATTTTCAGTTAGACTTGCTAAACATGTTATTTAACACACTTATAGCAATTGTAATAGATTGGCCGTGGTTTTCCACAAATTAACTATTAATCCATTAGTGACACTTCTGGTGTAAAACCTCTTTAAGCCTAGTGGGAACTAGGAGGTTCATCTTTACATATCTTGAAAGCATTCACATAAGCGACTCCTACACGTCGAATTGGCTTATTTTGCTACATTTCTTAAGACGTATGATACAGAGTAATGGAGAATATTAAATTATGTTGCCTCAAATTAACGACCGGTCAGGTTTACGAAATCGCCACTGGCTCACCAGCTAAGACAGCCTTCCACCAATGGGTCGCGGGTTCGAATCCCACTCTGTCCAAAAAATTGGAAAATTTTCTTACTGGGTTTTCAATCGAACGACCTATGTGGGATGGTTGCCAGTTACCACCGGAAGGTAGTGGGTTTCCTCCGAGCATAGAGCCCGGTTTCCTCCTACAATAAACTGGGGATGCCGCAATATTGTGTAATTGAAATAATCTTGAGCGCGGCGTAAAACACCAAACAATCAATAAATCAATCACCAGCTAAGAATCTGGTTAACTTTTTGAGAGATACAAAGCCGGACTGAAAAAAACTAATAGCCTAAAAAGCATAACATCGGTTAAGAAATCTGTTTTATTTATTATGTATTCGAACAAGTAAAGCGATTTAGAATATTGTGGTATATTTTTCATTTTTGTAAGTGCATTAGAAGTAAAGATACAAATAAATAAGTTAAAAGCCTAATTAAACAACTTATGAACTTTAAAGTGGCATGAGCTGCCAAAATGTTGATACTTTGACGTTAAAACAGAATGTTGAAATTATTGGCTATTTTTCTCAAGACGCATAATTCAGAAGCTTTTTAGTGCTACTAAAAAATGTACGATAAAGTATAGTTTTGAACTAACTTTGGCTTAGAATGAATGAATGGTCGTCCCGGTAATTTCAATTTTGTTTACTTTTCGAACACGTTTTCGGTTCGTATAGGCTACAATCTGTATGGATTTTCCTCATTCCAACGCCAATCATATAGTTTGTCGATAGCCTTCAAAACCTCTTACTGGAGTGACGATCAGAAATTATGAACAAGAGTTTTAGTAAACTCAACATACGCCCGCCGTGGCAAAGTCAAACCGCTACGATTAACAACTTTACATTTAATATAACATTTGTTTTAAATTCATCAATTCGAATTTCTTGTTCACATTAGAAGTTTTTCTTTTCTGAATTTGATGAAGCTGCAACTAAATACCAGTACGTTATAGTACACATATATTATCTGTTCAGGTAATTTCAATCAAATCTTAATTGCAAAAAACTGAAATATTGTGGCTGTTTTGACATTGTTCCATAATTGAGAAGGAGCAATCAATACAATACAGTAGCTTACAATTCTTGAATTTTAACAGTTTTGACTGGGACACTGTTCTGTTGGACTTGGCTGTAATAGTTTTATTACAAAGCAAACAATCTTCAGGCTGACCACTGATATGATGGTCTGTAAATATACAAACCTTGTACTTCAGTGGATGTCATTGTCCCCTTATCTCTATTTAAACAGCCACTCTGATAAATACCAGATGGGTAATAAAGTGGGAAAATGGTCTTTTTTTGTTATTATAGTGCACATTAAACTATCCAAGAAAACAGTCTCAGAATGTATAAATTAATTGGCTTCCAGTATTACTTTGGACCAAGTGTACTAAAAAAAAAGCATTTATATATATTAATACATGTATATATATATATTATATTAAACATCAGGTACACATTTCTGATAAAAAAAACTCTTGAAAACAGACAAAAAATATGTGTACCCAAATCAAATTTGGTATGCGACACATCATCTACCTATAAGGTATATATATATACCCTAAAAGAATTGGAGAGATATCAAAACGAAAAAAGTTCTGGAGCCGAAAGGGAATATTACATAATCCAATAGAGCTGCCATATTATGCAACAGGTGATGTCTGAAATGGTACGTGAAACAGCGTCTGTCCATAAGGTATATACTCTGAAAGAATCGTCAAGATCGGATCAAAACTTTAGAAGTTATGGAACGGATGGGAATATTACATAATCCTATATGCCTGCAATATTATGCAACGGGTGAAGTCAGAAATGGTACGCGACACACCGTCTGCCCATAAGGTATATACTCTGAAAGAATCGTCAAGATCGGATCAAAACTCTTCAAGTTATGGAGTGGAAGGGAACGAAGAGTTAACTCCCCTGAATATATTATTGTTATTCGCTAATGTTTCTTTTACAGGTATTATCTCAAAAAGTACAAATCGGATTAAACTAAATCTTGACAAATATAACCGTCAATTTCTGCAGATGTAAAAAAAACAACTAAACGACTTGCGCTTGGACCCCGGAAACAGCTGCTTTAGCAGCTTTAATATTATAATTATTTTTCCCCCGAAAAAAAGAAACAGGCTGTTAAGCTGAACACAAGTGTTTTTATCAAATCAAAAGACACGTCCCACGTTTTTGTGAAACAATTCCAGTATTCAATGGACCTGAGAACAAAATTGGAAAAATTTATAACAAAACAAAGGCACGAGTGTTTTAAGACTGTCTGTTTACAACTATAATGGACGTTCAGTACTGACATGTTGAAAAGTGTATTCGGCCTGAGGCAAGTTTGTCGCATAAGAAAGAAATGTAGTTGTGACGCTGCAGAGATAAACCTGGTTGAAGTCTTTTACACGTTTGAAAAATCGATAACAGGAACACAATATGACTTGTTTATTCGCCATTGTCCTAGCATGGTTATTCCTTAGTAATGGCTTTATATTTACATTTCCTGGAATCGTTTCGTTGTCAATATTTACCGCAAACAACTTAAATGCAATGTAACATGGCAAATATAGAAAATTACATAGATTACCCCATATAAAATATCCAATCATTCGGGGCCACACTATCATAAAGAGAAATATAGACTTGAAGCTACAATATAATAATTGCTTTTTGTGAGGATATTAAACCATAACTCACCGTTAGGCTAAAGCGACGTTTTCCTGGCATAATGTATGGCACGGACCATTCCGTCATAGAATGTCAACGTTACGAGAAATGTGACAAGGACAAACCTCAAACATCATACATCTATGTTTTCTTTCGACCACTTCTTAAGATCATGGCTCTGTTTGGTCTGTACGTCAACGATGAACTAATCTTCACGAGCCGTTGCTCGCGTGTCTGCTCGAAGATCTACTCAGTGGTGACTTTTGTTGTTCTCTGCGTACCATTGGGATTGCAAGGAACTAGCATATACAATGGCTTTCAGCAGGAACATTCAGCGGGATTATTGAAGGAGATTTTATTACTACTGTTCTACTGTGTTAACATACTCACAGCCCCAATTCTGTTGGTCTCATGTTTTAAGGAAAATGGTTTAATAACATTGTTTAGGTCATGGAAATTCCTTGACGGCAGCAAGTTGAGATATTCCAAGAAGAAAAGAACCATGCAGGTGGTGGTATTGCTCTGTACCAGTGCTGGTCTATTTGTCATTATCGTTGGAATCAGTTTCCATGTTCTGACTCTCAGCGACTTTTTTAAAGAAGGCATGTCGTTCTCGTCCGAACATATGGCGTTTTCTATTCTGTTTACATTTTCTGAGCTGTTTCATTTGGCGGTTTGGGCTTTTTCTACAGCTCTTGTTCTAGCAATATCAATCGCCCTGTGGATAGAGTTTATGAACTTTCACGAGGACTTTACGTTAAAAATATCTTCAAACGGGGAATTTTGTGGCGACTTGCTGGTATATCGAAGAAGTCATCATCGGATTTGTTGCCTTGTCGAGAAAATGGATGGCATTTTTAGTCCTATTCTTGGAATAGGGCTGGTTTTCAATACAGGTCAGATATTGTTTGCGCTCTATCTGGTGGTTGGGGAAACCGGCGAATTTATAACAGTTCATTCAGTTGTTTTGGTCTACTGGATGATTTGTGCCGTATGTGTCGTCATCATCTTCTGTGTCTCTGGAGGATTGATAACCAGTGCTGTAAGTCTTCAAACGTTTCATAATAAACTAAGCATTTGAAGGGGTGAAATGGCAACTAAATATAGGAAAATGAAATGAGACAAGTGGTGAATGTGTGTCGTTCCTAAAAAAATATTTGCAACTTATTATAAGATGTAATAAATGGCCCCACGCTCATTCCGATCCTTACTTTGCTCGAGTGTTTGATTAACGTTTTTTCTCAGCGTTCTTCTCTTTCGCGGAAGACTTATGACGCGCCAAGTTTTGGAAATCATAGTTAAGACACGGGTACTGTTTAGTTCAGTTTTCTGACCTTCTGACCCAGCTTGTCAAGTCTCACTATATGGGGACGTTGCCAGGTTAAGTGGGGGAGGAAACAAGCTCTTTGCTCGAAGGAAACCCCGACTATTGGCGAGTACCTGGCAACTCTTCCATATACAGCGATCGAGCGAAAAATCCGCTCAGAAATATTTCCATTTTATTTGGTCTGAGTAGGAATCCAACCCGCGTCACATCGATATAAGGTATATGTCAAACTGTGGGACAATCAGTGTCGATTGAGCCACTGAGGTCCCCGGTTCATGGTTCATGTATTCTTGCATTATTAAGACGTAAGGACAGCGCGCACCTAAGGCAATCCATTTTTTCACATGTGCTGGTCCACATGTGCCAACATCAAACGCTGTTTAGGCGTTTGGTAACTGATCCAAGATTCAGTGAAAGAATAAACTGATTTTAGGGTTACCTTTGTTGCCAAGAAACACAATCTTGTGACAGTTTATGCCTGAAATAATCTTGCTTGAAACTGGAGCTCGACTCATTATAACTGAAGTCTAATTGGACGCTGGGCTTGTCCGGTCCAAGATTGGTGTCACCACATCATGTCATTGTTGCGCGAAAAACTTGCTAATGGTCTATTATCTATAGTTAACAATAGTAAGTCCAATAAACTGTGAAAATCCCCTAGTGTTGAAATCAACAATAACACCCTTCAATATTCCTGCGTTCGATTGGGTGTACAAGAAACCCGAGTAGAGTTTGTAACGCAAGCGCAGAAACCACGTGAATAAAACGCACCAAGCATGAACCCGTATAAAAAATATAAGCATTTACATAAGGTAATGTTTAAGGAAACAAAAGTGACTATAAGGACAAAAAAACTTGGCGATAATCTCCGAGTAGGTCCTGTTTCAGAACAGAAGTTACAACGCAGTAAATAAATATAGCTTAGGCTAAATTCATCTCTCGGTGACTGATAATATGTGTTATATAGGACTGTGTGAGAATGTCTGATATTTTACATTGTCTTTTGTTTTAGGCTCATTGTTCTCTCTCAGATGCCCACAGAATCAATGCCGAGAATGACTTAAACCAGGGATCGCAGGTAAACTCTTTGCCTTTTAACATCTTTTTTATTCTGTATGCTGTACGCGTGTTTCTCTGGCGCATTAAAGGCGTTTGGTATTTTCGGTCAGCTTTGTGAAGTGAGATTTGTTATTGTATATGATTTTTCTTGTGATTTTATACACTGATTGATTGACGATATAGTTGATTGATTATTTCACTTATATGGTGGCGTTGTCAGGTTTAATTTTGGAGGAAACCGGCTCTTTTCCCTCGAACTTTGGCGAATACCTCGCAACTCTCCCACATACGTCGATATAATCTTTAAAACAAGTAGGCCCCTTAAGTAGATGCTAAATTTTTACTAACGTTGACATTATTCAAGTAATTTTAACGACCTAAACGGATGTGTTATGCAAAATTAAAACTACTGTGATATTTTGTCTAATTTTCGTGTGCCGAATATTTGATTTCTGCAATCTCAAAATTAATCGTCTAACATTGTTATTCGAGCTTGTTTCAAAACGGGGTAGCATCGGTAGACCTACCTTTACCTTGTATGGTCAATCTATTTCAGTTACAGATATTTGTGTCACGTTTAAGTGGAGAGAGTATCGGAGTGACAGCCTTTAACATGTTTGTCATTGGAAAACCGACAATTCTTACGGTATGTGTTAAACGAAGTGTAATTTTGTATACCATTTAGGATAAGATTTTTTTTTTCTTAAGAACACATCAGACATGTAAACGAAACCAGACTACAAACTATATAATAAATTGACTCTAGCACGATTGTTGCAACTAAAGTAAAATAAGTGTCGATAAAGAGAACTTTGTAAACCTGTTAAATATGATTCATCGAATAATGACTCATGGAACTTTTTTCAGCCAAAATTTTGTAATGTCATTGTAATGATTTCTGTTGTAGATTGTCGGTTTGTTGGCAACTTATTACATGGTCCTTGTACAATTTAATACAACTGGTGATCGATCATGTGCAGCATGTTGTAACAGCACCTATCTTCCACAGTCTCTGGAATAAAATTATTGGTAATTAAGATATATCAGATTTTCAAACAAAAATAGCTTTTTACAGTCTTTAGACTGAATCGCCCGTGTCAATCTGTTACAACAAGACTTCACTCTCTCTGGAAAGTGTCAACTACCAAACATTTTAGAACGCCATCTATTTTCCGTAATTTCTACACTGTTTCTACTTTCCTCGTTCTTACTGTATTTTTTTCCCGAATAGTAACTACGATTTTTAGTTTGCAGTTTCTTCGCCTGTATATCTTGTGTAACAATACGCTTAAGTAATGATAAAAAATTAAAGACATCACCACGTCCTCAGTCACCATGGAGATAGAAGACAACAACAAGTTACCGTTTTGGGATGTTTTAGTTGAAAAGGTTGGTGAAACAAAGTCAAACATCAGGACTTCAGTGTATCGAAAACCAACCCACACAGATTTATATATTCACAGTTCATCAAGCCATTCAAGAGACACTTAACTCAGTACGTTACGATGTTTTGTAAAACGAGCGATAAATGTGTGTGATGAACAATGTCTAAAAGCAGAACTGGATCACTTAACCAAAGTATTCATCGACCGTGGATATAAAAAGACTACAGTTAGTAAAGTTATTAATCAATCAATGAAAGATAAATGCAAACACAGCTCTTCAGACAACAGGACAGAAAAATCAGGAACCATAATACTACCATATTTACCGGGTTTAAGTGAAAAGTTGAGACGTATATTAAGAAAAGAAAACCTCCGAGATGTTTTTTCTAATAACAGAAATCTTGGTAATTTATTGACTGATGTTAAAGACAAAGAGCCCCATTGCTGTAAAAAGTATAGTGTTTATAATGTAACATGTGAATGTGGTGAAAACTATATTGGTGAAACAGGTAGACCGTTAGTCCTTAGAATAAATGAACATAAGAAGGCTGTTCAAACTGGTGACATTAACAAATCTGCAATAGCAGAACACAAGTTTAAATGTACTAAACGTATTAAATGGGAAGAGGTAAAAACTTTATCTGAAGATAAACACTGGAGGAAAAGAAAAATTAAAGAAGCTTTTTTCATTAAAAAACATAACCCTTCATTAAATAGATATTGTGGTATACAGATAAGTAAAATATGGAATAAATTTGTAAAATACATGTAACAATTTTTATGTAAAAACTTAATATCTATATTGTTTTTTTATTTAGCTTGTTTATTATGATGCATTGAATTGTAACGTTAACTTATTATGTCATTTTGTATTATAGCGTTAGCTTATAACGTCATTTTGTATTATAACGTTAAAGATTTACGTCATTCTTGATGATGTCATTTTGTAGTTTCCGACGTCAGAATATTGCTAACATAGTAACTGCTGCAAACAATTCACTGATTGGCCACTTAACACATTTGTTCTTTTCTTTTGTATATATGTCAATATTTTGAAACATTAAATTCAGTTACACTTGACGAAAGGACCGGCACAGGTGCCGAAAGCTCGTGTTGTTAAAAAAACAACTGAGGACGTGGTGATGTCTTTAATTTTTTATCATTAGTATGGAACCCGCGTTTAAAGAGAGTTTCAAATATTTCTTAATTGTTTATTGAGTCTGCTATCAAAACTAATAAAACATGTTATCAGTGTGTATCTATTAAACTGTTTTCAATGAAACCTAAAATGTTATGACAAATTATTTGACTTTAAAAAATATTTTATTTTGGGCCTGGATTGTCTGTAGGCTAAAGTAATTAAACGAACTTAGAGGTTAGCAATACCTCCTTAGGTATTTGTTGAATTTATTCTATTGCCAATTTTGGGGGCGGTCCTGTACAGAAATAGTGGCAAACACGACCTCCATTGCATATTCATTGCAGTTTGAAATCGCCTAAGCGTATTTATGTCGCTTTGCTTTCAGAACCAATGAGCTATATGCCTGGAATGGTCACGTCACATTGGTTAGATTGGATCTGACGTGCTAAAATCGCCGTCATAACTATGGGATGCTATCTCTCGAAACGCAATGCCCGTTTTCCCCCATTTGAGGACCATAGGGGCCTAATAGTTAAAACAGCGAAGTCGATTACACAAAGAGCACATATAATCTTGAGCGCGGCGTAAAACACCAAACAATCAATCACCAGCTAAGAATCTGGTTAACTTTTTGGGAGATACAAACAGAAGATATGTACAGCAGAAGAAAATCCTTTTTAGTCCGGGTTTTTATTCCAAAATTACTATTTTGTTTTATACCGACGGTCGTAGTTTGGAGGAGTGACTGTTCATTGCACTCAAAAAGTCAGAGTAGACTGCTCGCTTCTCGCGTTTAACCGGTGATATGGGCGTTCATGGAATCTTCCCCTGAATTCAGCTTTGCCTTCTTCTGTCTCAAACTCAACCCCATTGGTGAATTTTTTTTCAAACGTTAAAATCAGGAAGTTATTCAGGAATGTCGTAATGACACTATTTCGCTATATTGTTGTTTCACAGTGTAAATTTGACCACAAACTGCACTACTCCGACTTTTTAGTTCCAAGGAGTCCTCACCTCAAAATCCGGGCTATAAAATTGTATATTGATGATGATTTATTTCAGACAAATTTGTCCATATAACAATGTGGCCAATTGTTGCGACCACTTTAATAATAAAAAATCGAAAACAAAAATGCTCCTGTAACTTCGCAAACAATAAGCACCAAACAAAGGATGTTGTTAAAAAAATATTCCATAAAACTTAATTTTACCATTAATAGCAACTTATTTTTTATATTATTGCATTTTCAACTTGGTTAACTTTTGTTACTTTCAGATTTGTGGGTTATTGGTGACCTATTACCTTGTTTTGCTTCAGTTCAACTCCCAAACCGATCATCCCCATCTGCAGTATGTAAACGTAACCACGACAGATACTGTTTAGATACAAATCTATATGCCCGTTTTCAGGACAACTAAAATTGTAAATGTAAAAATGACATATTTAAAGACAACTAAAATTATGACTCTCTCATTAAGCTTACTTTAGTATATGCTGGAAATGGGATTGAAACGAATTTTGACTGCTTTAATTAACTGCAAAAGAAATTGTCTTGCAATTCATTAACCAAAAAACCCAATCAATCAATTACATTCTAATTCCAAAACTAGTAAGGGAACAAATACAGTTACCGTTCGTCTTATGATCGTCTAAAACTGTTGAAAAAGACGATTGTTAAGACGATGGGTGTTGAATTCAACCGTCTTTTAAAAGACGATCAGCGATTTGGCTGCCGTGGTGAAGCACGTCTGAGGACAACTCGGACTGAAAGTAGCCCTTTATCAAAGACAAAATCTCCCGTGGGTAACAAGAACAACAGAACGGATATCGTTGAATCAGGATTTACTGCAAAATTACGACAAAACTAGCTTTTGACTTGTTGTTTATGTGCTATTTTTATGTGCGTATATATATATATATGTGGAAATAAAATGGTCAAATATTAGTTTAATTACAATTGTTCGTTAAAACAGACAGGCGCCGCGGTGCAGGTGTGGGTGGCGTAAAATGTCAATCAAATCAATCAAACAATCAATTAATGGATCAGATTATGGGAAGAAAACGAGACCATATGTAATCCATATCATAAATACTACAAGACTAACTGGTAGATACTCATGCACAGAAAACTGCCTGTGAGCTGCAACGCGCTTTTGAATAAGAAGGTGAGCCATAGATGATTGAAGTGTTTTGGGTTCATCAGCTATACTATTAGACATGTCTAATCTGTGTTTATTGAAAAGAGAGTTATGCTCTTAACCTTGCAAATCGGTATCTAGTATTTAGAGTATGAATCCAGTAGGACTCTCTCTCAACTTAAGTTTCTAAAGGTGAACTCAAATGTCGGATTTTCTCCATTGCCTTGATTTCAAAATGATCTTCAAGCGAATGTCAAGCGTAGGAGAAATGTTCAGTGACTGTTAGGCTACTGTGTGTTGTATTCAATTGCCTGACAAAGGATTAGCCGATTTTCAAACATTGTTTACATTAGAAACTATGAATAGTTTCCTGTCTCTTTCTCAGGCAAAAGAACCTACCTTTCTCAGGCAAAAGAACCTAGAAACTTTCTATGTTTATCAAATAATGAAAATATTGGCATCATTTTATATTTCTAATTTCCGATTGAAAATTGTATATGTTTCGTATCCGCAATATAAACAAACTCCTAGCCTTGACATACGCTCAAGTGCCCTAATTTGCAGCCTGTGTCCAATCGAGCAGCACGGTGTAATTTTACAAATTTAAATTTTGTTTTTTACTGCTGAGCATGGACCGAGAGCGTCAATCAACCCATGGACCAATGGGTTAAATCACTAAATGTATGTTGAAATGAGAAAAGACTGGAGACAAAAATATAGAACAGGAGTCATTTGTATTCTCCTATGTGGGATGGTTGCCAGTTACCAGCGGAAGGTCGTGGGTTTCCTCCGGACACAGAGCCCGGTTTCCTCCCACAATAAAACTGGCAACGCCGCCATGTAAGTGAAATAATTTTGAGCGCGGCGTAAAACACCAAACAATCAATCAATCAATCATTTGTATTCTGGCTTGTGAAAACAGACCGAAGTACACCCAACTTTCCGATCTCCATTCAACTAACCTGTTCTCATTACACATCCAATATTCAGACAGTTTCCTTTCAAATACCTTTGAAGACAGTTAGAATATGCCCAGAAAATAAATTTCACGAGCGCAAGAAAAAAAGGGATAAAAATGCATTAAAACTATCATGCTCTTTTTTTTTTTCGTCCTTACCAAGAAGGTGCGCACCCATCTCGCAGTAATGGCAGCGCTTTTTAGATAGTCAGATCCAAGCCAGCCAATTACCGCCGAGCCTGATGACGTCACATAGATTCACGCAAACCTCACACAAAATGGGTAAAATGTACCTCAGTTGGCCATTTTGTTCATTGGTACTTAGCAAGATGTGACTTTTTTGGAAAACATTGATGACATAACCTGTTTTTATCCACACAATTCTCTGGTAAATTCACGCCTCTTACGTCTTCCTCTCGATACAGTGTTATTTCTTTCGCCATATTTTAAAATTATTTCAACATCCCTCAATCCCCCAAAATGCTTTGCGCGTAAATTCCAAGTGACATCATCAAGCAATCGGTCAATAAGACGTGGTCATTCCAAGTCAACAATTCAATACACTAGCCGCAGTTGCCTTTCTAATATTTGTTATGAAAGCAATTTTCAAAAGTTTACTACAAGTAAAACCACTGAAATCAAGCGTTTAATACAATCTGTATGCCCAATTATGTTTAAAATGTACAAATGGGGATGTAAAAACATAGCGGAATTGAAGCCCGAATATAACAACAATGACTGGAAACTGGTTAACTTCAATGTGTGGTTAGGCTAATCTCATGTCTTTTTGTCAGTATTTTGCTGACTCACTAGGTAGGAGGATAGCGTTGCCACTATTGCTAGCGTCAGAGTTGTCGAAGAAGATAATCTTGATATGTTTGTCCTAAAATTCAATCAAGAGAACCCGTTCGATAGGCTATCTCATTTGTTTCTTTGTAATGCTTCGATGGCGTTTGGTTTTGGTGGTTTATTTATCAATTGGCTGAAAATTTTCTACTTTGATATCAGAAGCTCTCTGGTCAACGGTCAATGGAAACTTCTCAGACAATCCAATATGATTAAAGCTATCCCAATCACCTTTAGTTATATAGCACTTTAGCTGTACGTAAGCTTTGGTACAAGTTGTAGTTGTGGCCATAGGTAATTAATATCTGAATGACCTAACTATTTATGGACGGGTGGCCTCATTCAGTAGCCTATGGCGTCTTAGTAAAATTATCAAGATGTCGAAACAAGAACTAATTCATTTCGTCTCACCGCGTTGGGTAAATTTCTTAACCAAGATTATTACGTAAAACTGAACAGTTTACCTACGAAAGCCTAGAGAGCTCATTCGAATTTCGAGTTTCAAAATTTGAATATCGCAATTTGGAAATTGACTTTCGATTTCGAATTTCAAAATCTGAAGTTCGAAATTAGGAAATTGACTTTCAATTTCAAAAAAAACATGGCAGCAGAAGATGAAATGAGTGTTTGAGATCTAGTCGGCCATTTTAAATGTGACGATTTCGTTTTGAAACCTCGAAACTAACGTTACAATTTCGAATTTCAATATTTTAAATTCGAAATGGGAAGCTCACCTTCCATTTTCCAATTTCGAATTTCAAAATGTGAAACTCAGTTTTAAAAAAATTGAAATTCGCTGACCTACCTGTGTACATGTAAACCTATTTACTGTTAACAATAATTTGATTGGTGAAAACTAATTTAAAAGGTGTCAGTGATTGTTTAATTAACTAAGTGTAAATATTGAATCTCGAAATTAGGAAATGTGAATTTCGAATTTCAAAATCTAAAATTCGAAATTTGAATGAGCCCTCTGGGTTTTCGTACTTACCTCTTCAGATTTGTTTCGATCTCTATTGTGACGTATTGTCTGTTCGCATATCGTTTGTTCACCGGCTCACCCCGACGGCTGGTTACAGTTAATCCTTCGCGAAGCTTGAGTACAAACAACTGTCTATAGATATGCACATCTATTTTAAGGTACTTTAGCCGGAGCATTCTAGAATTTTTGAGAATCTATTTAAGTACATCTTTTGGTGTTTCGACAGTCAGTTTCCAACTGAACTCAGTATGCTAAAGCTTTATTTTGGATACGATATATTATCTGGCTTGCTCTGTCAGTGATAGTGTCGGTTTCGAACTCTACTCTTTGATGCTATTAATGTTGTGCTATATGGATGTATAAGTCTGTTCATAATTTGGCCTACTAAATTGTCTGTTACATCAGATTTGTGAGTTCTATCAAGATGTTTTTCTGTGTATTTTATAATTCGTGATCAGGGAGTTATCAGGATTACAGATTTCTCGGAACTGTACATCCTTAATTTTGTATAAGTAAAACGTTTTGATATATGATTCCTTTCCAATGTTTGTATAATATTTGCCTGTAAATAAAATACTCTGTTTTTTTAACGTAAATCAAATTTTGTACATAAAATCTGCTGATCTGTTGTTACTTCCTTCTATTATTATTTTGTCTGGTAGCACAATATAAAGACAGTTTGGAAGGGTTGTCTCAAGCATTTTTTTTAAAGATATGGGAGTTTAAAATTAGGAACTAAACTATTGTACTTATCCTATCATAACTCCTTTTTCACTTGTATTCCTCTGTTTTACAAAGAAATCCTTCAGAGTTGGTTTGTTTTTGTAAAGAAGGTTGAACGTTTTAGGAGGGAGCAGTTTTGATTACTATCAGATTTTTTAAAAACAAACCACGTGTTTAGGTAAATGTCAAATGTTTAAAGGCACACTTGCCGCGAAAATCCAGAAGACTGTTTACATTAAAAACAGTGGAGGGTTTTCTGTATTTTTCCCAGACAGAAAAAGTTAGTAACTTTCTTTTTTTACCGAAATTGAAAGTTTTGACGAAGTTTTGACATCAAATTGAAAAACAGATTTTTGAGGTACCTGTAATGTCAACAAACTTCGAACCTGATCGTGTGCAAAAGGTCCGTAAGGGTTTGAGTCGTGTGGGCGATCTAACGACACCGTATAATTTTACGAACTTTATCGAAGAAATACATACTAACGATCGAGTAAGAGGGACTATAAAAGCCTGCCGAGTGCAAACCACAGACAAAAAAGCTTGAATGAGGGTAATCCAACACTTAAGTTAACCAACACTGATCGGTGTTGTTCATTTATTTTTCATTTGTCATTTGTACATTCTAAACCTAATTGGACATGCTTTGTGTGTGCTATGTTTAATTTTAGTGGTTTTAGCTGTAGTTAGCTCGTGCAAATTGGTCTTCTTAACACATGTCAAACAGGCTACAGCGGCAAGTGGGCCTTAAAACTCGTACATGTTTGAAAAATCTGGAATAACACGTACTTTATCAGATATTTGTGATAATAGACAAAACTGGGTTATTTTCTCTTAGATGACATCCTGATGCTGGTCAAGAAGAGAGGGGCTATCTCTTGTTCAACGAACTCATCAAGGTCACTGAAGAGGAAAAAATAATCCTGATGGTACGTTCACATCATACAGTGAATTCGGGGATTGAGGTACGAACCGTATTTCGGACAGGTCAGCGTTTTCGGCCGATTCTATCAAGTCAGTTCATACTGATATATCAGCAATACAACTCGACAACAATTGACGGACCACCTAACCCAATTTCGTGTTTTAGTGTGAACGAATTTTTAAGCTGTAACCTGATCGTACTGGAACCTAAAATGTCCCCTAAATTTCTGCGATATGTCTGTTTTTAATTTTGGGGATTTTCTGAAATGTTCTTGTGAATGTTTTATGAATTAACGTCAAAGAAGTTCCAAAAGAAAAGTAGAGATAGCGCCTTAGTCCGACACAGGATTTTCATCCATGCAGCACGGGTTGGAGTCCCACACAGGCCCAAAACAAATTCAAACGTCTCTGAGTGGATTTTTCACTCTAACGCCTTACGTGGAAGAGATGCCAGGTACTCGCCGAAGGTTGGGGGTTTCCTCCATGTAGCCTAGTTTCCTTCCCCATTAATCCTGTATTTCGCACTTTCAATTATATCTGCAGGCTTTTTACCCCCCTCAAACCAGATCCCTCGTCTGTATTTCTCATAAAAACTCAGTAAAAGAATAGGGCCTACTGTTCCGTTAGATTGCTTAAACAGCGTCCACTGACTCGGAGTTTGTTTACATTGTCAGAATTAGGAAGCGTCTATGTCTCGAATCTCGCGTGATAACGCTTTCGCAATGCGATTGAATGGTTATATTATATTTATATTTTCCCCTGAAAAAACGAAACAGGCTGTTAAGCTGAACGCAAGTACATACGTGTTTTTATTTAATCAAAAGACACGTCCCACATTTGTGTGAAACAATTCCAGTATTCAATGGACCTGAGAAAAAAACTGCTATAATTTATCACAAAACACGAGTGTTTTAAGACTGTCTGTTTACAACTATAATGGACGTTAAGAACTGACATGTTGAAAAGTGTATTCGGCTTGAGGCAGGTTTGTCGCATAAGAAATAAATGTACATGTAGTTGTGATGCTACAGAGATAAACCTGGTTTAAGTCTTTTACACGTTTGAACAACCGATAACAGGAACACAATATGACTTGTTTATTCGCCATTGTCCTAGCATGGTTATTCCTTAGTAATGGCTTTATATTTACATTTCCTGGAATCGTTAACTGTCAATATTTACCGCAAACAACTTAAATGCATAAGCTATACTTTGATTATATGTTAATGTAACATGGTAAATAGAGGAATTACACAGATGAACCCAGAGTAAATATCCAATCATACGGGACCACAATATCATAGAGAAAAATATTGACGTGAGGCTACATAATAGCAATTGCTTTCTATGAGGACAGCAAACCATAAGTTACCGTTGTGTATCAACGACGTTTTACTGGCATAATGTATGGCACAGACCATTCCGTCACAGAATGTCAACGTTACGAGAAAGATGACAAGGACAATTCTCAAACGCCATACATCTATGTTTTCTTTCGGCCACTTCTTAAATCTATGGCTCTGTTTGGCCTGTACGTCAACGATGAACTAATCTTCACGAGCCGTTGCTCGCGCCTCTTCTCGAAGATCTACTCCGTGGCGATTTTTGTTGTTCTCTGCGTTCCATTGGGATTGCAAGGAACTGACATATACGATGGCTTTCAGCAAGAACATTCAGATGGTTTATTGAAGGAGATTTTATCACTACTGTTCTACTGTGTTAACATACTCACAGCCCCAATTCTGTTGGTTTCATGTTTTAAGAAAAATGGTTTAATGGCATTGTTTAGGTCGTGGAAATTCCTTGATGGCAGCAAGTTGAGATATTCCAAGAAGAGAAGAACAATGCAGGTGGTCGTATGGCTCTGTACTAGTGGTGGCCTGTTTGCCATTATTGTTGGAATCAGTTTCTTTGTTCGGGCTATCAGCGAGTTTTTTAAAGAAGGAAAGTCGTTCTCGTCCAAAGAAATCACGTTTTCTATTCTATTTACATTTTCTGAGCTGTTTCATTTGGCGGTTTGGGCTTTTTCTACAGTTCTTGTTCTAGCACTATCCATAGCACTGTGGACAGAGTTTATGGCCTTTCACGACGACTTTACGTTAAAAATATCTTCAAAAGGGGAATTTTGCGGCGACTTGTTGGTATATCGAAGACGTCATCATCGGATTTGTTGCCTTGTCGAGAAAATGGATTGCATTTTTAGTCCTATTCTTGGAATAGGGCTGGTTTTCAATACAGGTCAGATATTGTTTGCGCTCTATCTGGTGGTTGGGGAAACCGGCGAATTTATGACACTTCATTCACTTGTTTTGGTCTACTGGATGATTTGTGCCGTATGTGTCGTAATCATCTTCTGTGTCTCTGGAGGATTGATAACCAGTGCCGTAAGTATTTCATAATAAACTAAGCATTGGAAGGGGTGAAATGGCAACTAAATATAGGAAAATGAAATGAGACAAGTGGTGAATGTGTGCCGTTCCTAAAAAATATTTGCAACTTATTATAAGATGTAATAAATGGCCCCACGCTCATTCCGATCCTTACTTTGCTCGAGTGTTTGATTAACGCTTTTTCTCAGCGTTCTTCTCTTTCGCGGAAGACTTATGACGCGCCAAGTTTTGGAAATCATAGTTAAGACACGGGTACTGTTTAGTTCAGTTTTCTGACCTTCTGACCCAGCTTGTCAAGTCTCACTATATGGGGACGTTGCCAGGTTAAGTGGGGGACGAAACAAGCTCTTTGCTCGAAGGAAACCCCGACTATCGGCGAGTACCTGGCAACTTTTCCACATACAGCGACCGACAGAAAAATGTACTCAGAAAGTTTTCAGTTTTATTTGGTCTGAGTAGGATTCCAGCCCGCGTCACATCGATAGAAGGTATATGTTGGACAATCACTGTCGGTTGAGCCACCGAGTTGCCGTCTAAGATTGATCCTTGTATTCTTGTATTATTAAGACGTAAGGACAACGCACACCTAAGGCAATCCATTGTTTTATGTACTGATTCACATGTACCTACATCAAACGCTGGTAACTGGTCCAAGATTCGGTAAAAGAACAAACTGATTATCTATAGTTAACAATAGTATGTCCAAAAACGACGTCATCAACAGCAACACCCTTCAATATTCCTGCGTTCGATTGGGTGTACAAGAAACTCGAGAAGAGTTTGTAATGCAAGCGCAGAAACCACGTGAATAAAACGCGTCAAGCATGAACCCGTATTAAAAATATCAGCAATGACATAAGGTAATGCATGTTTAAGGAAACAAAAGTGACTATAAGGACAAAATAAACTTGGCGATAATCTCCGAGTAGGTCCTGTTTCAGAATAGAAATTATAACACAGTCAAAGACAACATATCGTGCTATATATACTTAGCGCCATTAAAAACGCACGGTTGAATTTTATGTTTCTACCCCAGTAAGGCTATTGGCCATTTACGTTTATTGTTAGTTCGAGTTGAGTTGCAATAACTGGATAACCTGTGGTGTTCCCGACGCGCTTGTCGTAAACATTACGCAACATTTCCTAATAACGTCCATTGAGTGTTTCACCGTCACTGAGAACAGCTTTCAGGGCTCATTTGTCGTGGGTTCAACACTTTACACCAAGCTCAGCATAAAGACGAAAAAAAAATCAGAAAACGTTACCATGCCCCGACTAACGACACAACAAAGGGAACGTGCCATTGGCATGTTACCGGCGGGTCTCAGTTGTGCCGCCGTAGAACGTCACATGCAGTGTCATCCCTCCACAATTAGTCGCCTCAGAATCAGGGAACACGATTTGGCAATGTTGCCGACCGACCACGCCCTGGGCCCTGTCTTACAAAGCTGGCGTAAGTTACGTCGGACGTAAACCAGTGTTAAAGCTATAGGAACTTACACCCTAGTCGCAACTGGTCCATGTTGTAGGCCTATGCGCAACTTTACGCCAGCTTCGAAAGACAGGGCCCTGGTCAGCCAAGAGTCACTACAGCCCGCCAGGATTGGTACATCGGTGGTGCTGGCATCACGACGTTTCAGCAAGACAATGCGCGCCCACACTCTGCAAGGTTGACACAAGACTTCTTGCAACAGAATAATGTGAACATCATGGAATGGCCAGCTTACTCCCCCGACCTATCGCCCATAGAGCACTTGTGGGATCAGCTTAAGAATACCGTTGCACAACGTCAACCCAGGCCACGCAACCGACGTGAATTGATCCAGGTAGTGCAGGAAGAGTGGGACCGGATCCCACAGCACAGAATAGCCACACTCATCAGGTCCTTGCGTCCCAGATGTACTGCTTGCGTTGATGTCCGAGGTAGACATACCCATTATTGGATGATGACACCTTCAATTTCTGTATCAACGATTTGTTTGCAAGGGATAAAAGTCACCAGGGTTTCACATATTGTCAATTCTTTGTATCATTGTGGCCAATGCCTTGTTCTTCAATTTAAGAGTACTTACAATATTTTACACTTTACATTTCTCAAAATATTTTACATTCTTTGAGTCGTGCGTTTTTAATGGCGCTAAGTATATGTTACAACGCAGCTAAATTCATCTCTCGGTGACTGATAATAGGTGTTATATAGGACTGTGTGAGAATGTCTGTTATTTTACATTGTCTTTTGTTTTAGGCTCATTGTTCTCTCTCAGATGCCCACAGAATCAATGCCGAGAATGACTTAAACCAGGGTTCACAGGTAAACTATTTGCCTTTTCACATCTTTTTTGATGCTGTATGTTCTGTGCCTGTTTCTCTGAGGCCTTAAAGGCGTTTGGTATTTCCGGTCAGCTTTGTGAGGTGAGATTTGTTATTGTATATGATTTTTCTTGTGATTTTATAGACTGATTGATTGACGATATAGTTGATTGACTATTTCACTTATATGGTGGCGTTGTCAGGTTTAATTTTGGAGGAAACCGGCTCTTTTCCCTCGAACTTTGGCGAATACCTCGCAACTCTCCCACATACGTCGATATAATCTTTAAAACAAGTAGGCCCCTTAAGTAAATGCTAAATTTTTACTAACGTTGACATTATTCAAGTAATTTTAACGACCTAAACGGATGTGTTATGCAAGATTAAAGCTACTTTGATATTATTTTGAATTTTTCGTGACGCCGAATATTTGATTTCTGCTATCTCAAAATTAATCGTCTAACATTGTTATTCGAGCTTGTTTCAAAACGGGATACCGACGGTAGGCCTACCTTTACCTTGTATGGTCAATCTATTTCAGTTACAGATATTTGTGTCACGTTTAAGTGGAGAGAGTATCGGAGTGACAGCTTTTAACATGTTTGTCATTGGAAAACCGACAATTCTTACGGTATGTGTTAAACGAAGTGTAATTTTGTATACCATTTAGGATAAGATTTTTTTTTCTTAAGAACACATCAGACATGTAAACAAAACCAGACTACAAACGATATTATCAATTGACTCTAGCACGATTGTTGCAACTAAAGTAAAATAAGTGTCGATAAAGAGAACTTTGTAAATCTGTTAAATATGATTCACCGAATAATGACTCATGGACAAAATGACTCATGGAACTTTTTCAGCCAAAATTTTGTAATGTCATTGTAATGTTTTCTGTTGTAGATTGTCGGTTTGTTGGCAACTTATTACATGGTCCTTGTACAATTTAATACAACTGGTGATCGATCATGTGCAGCATGTTGTAACAGCACCTATCTTCCACAGTCTCTGGAATAAAATTATTGGTAATTAAGATATATACGATTTTCAAACAAAACTAGCTTTTTACAGTCTTTAGACTGAATCGTCCGTGTCAATCTGTTGCAACAACAAATTCACACTCTCTGGAAAGTAGCAAATACCAAACATTTCAGAACGCCATCTATTTTCCGTAAATTCTACACTGTTTCTTCTGTCTTCGTTTTCACTGTAATTTTTTCCCCGATAGTAACTACGATTTTCAGTTCGCAGTTTCTTCGCATGTCTATCTTGTGTAACAATATGCCTAAGGTATTTTATCGACTATCAAAACTGTTAAAACATGTTGTCAGTGCATATATACTAAACTGTTTTCAGTGAAATCTAAAATGTTTTTGACATATTATTTGATTTTAAACAAATGTTTTATTTTGGGCCTGGGAACTTATGTAAATGTGTAAATTAACTCCAGCTCAAGGGAACGACTGGTTGTCTTTAGGATAAAGTAATTAAACGAACTTAGAGGTTAGGAATACCTCCTGCATTTGTTGAATTTATTCTAGTGCCAATCTTGGGGGCAGACCTGTACAGAAATAGTGGCAAACACGACCTCCATTGTGTCGTGATCTCAGAGTGGTGACGTAATAAACGGTATATACTGTGTCAGCTCCTCTTCATGGCAGTTTGAAATCGCCTAAGCGTCTTTATGTCGCTTTGCTTTCAGAACCAATGAACTATATGAAATATAGATCATTGCCCAGAACTCTTGCGAAGATTAGCTGTGTCTTTCGAAGATAACGTCTCTGTTTAGATCTAACAGTTTGCACACATCGAATATCCACTCTAAGCAGAGAAGTTAACCTTGGCAACGGAGTTCTGAAGGCAAAGGGAGGTAAGCATGTGGGCATGACAGAGAGGCAAATTCTTTAACGATGAAATTATCTACGGGTGTGCCAAAGAGTCCGTTTTATTTTTATAAACCGTTTCTTCATTTACATCAATAATCTTCCTACAATATACCTTATCCCAATTCAGAAAAAATTCTAGGCCTCCAATTGGTCAGTTAGCCTCGGATAGACCTGCCGCATTTGCTCCCTCGGCGTGGTACATTTTTTCCGTGTACCTACGCAGTCAAGCAATCACGCGCAGGTGACAGCAACCATCCAGACGACCAGCGCGTGAGTCCTTAACTCCGTAAGTACACGGAAACTGAGATCTGTCGTCTACTGTTTACAAACAAACATGGTGTCGGCCGAACGAAAAACGTTTCGCTAATCGGAACCCCGTGCACCATAAGCATCGTGTTTATTTTTAATTCTTTTGCAAACTAGAAGCATCATATTAATACATCGCACGTTCTTATAATAAGCAGAAGTAAAATGGGACACTACCACAGCTTGTCACTTGACGGCGCTTGAGAGTATTCCAAGGAACAATTACAGCAATCACCAAAAAGCGCCACAACAACATTACTGACTCAAGGATCTGGTGCGCGTAAACTATTAACCGGACGTAAAACGCATAGCCTTCCCAAGTTACCTTAAAGGGGCATGAGCTGCCAAAATGTTGACGTTAAAACAGAATGTTGAAATTATCGGCTATTTTTCTCCAGACGTATGATTCAGAAGCTTTTTATTGCGTCTTGTCTCGAGAATGTACGATAATGTATTGTTTTGAACTAACTTTGGCTTAGAATGAATGGTCGTCCCGGTTATTTACATTTTGTTTTACTTTTCGAACACTATTCCAGTTCGTATGGACCATATATTGTTTGAATTTTCCTCATTCCAACGCTAATCGGTGGCCTCCAAAGCCTATTGCTGTCGTGACGGTCAAAAATTATGAAAAAAGTGGGAATTTTGGCAGCTCATGCCAGTTTAATAACTCTTGACAGCAAACTTGACACAACTCTGCCACCAGCCACTACGAACGTAACCCTGATAAACGGATGTAACTCATTGAATGACTAGTTTTTGAACGATTATCGAACCGATTCTGTGGCTTCCTTGCTGAAACTGCTAACCATTATTCCATAGAATGGAAATGATTTCTCTCATGTTCTATGAACATAGATTGAGTTCGACGACAACAATACTTTTCTACGGTTCCGACAATCTAAGTTATATAATAAACATATCAATTTCCAATGTTGTTTGCAAATCTATAGTAAAGTCTAAACGATTTCCCTTAAACAGAGAACAATGCATGGCATGGTTTGGACGGCCATTTTCCATTGATAATTACAACGGTTACCAATGCAACATTCTATAAAATGATTTAGTTTTTAAGACTGCCATTTTGATTGTTTTTGATCATGTACACAACAAAAATCAAATATGTTTATATTATATAAGTTTTACTTTTCTAAGATATATGTCTGTTATTTACGTATTGCCGTCTTTGGGTTTTAATGGTTTGTTCGAGTCATCGCAACAATCCTGGTTGACCGTGGTGACAAACGACGCTCTAGTGCTTCAAGACGATGAAAAGTTTTGAAATAACAATATAAAAATGATCTGTTGAAGTATTTCAAAAATAGTTTACAACAACACATACTATCAACTACAAAAACGTTAGCCGTGGACGTTCTCGTTAGAATTGCAACTAATTACACGTTTTTAAAACTACATGTAGATCATGTTGTTCGTGATAACGAAACGAAGTCGTCAGGGGGCAATGAAGATCTTTCTTTTTAACACCTGACAAAATATGTATTGTTTTATGTCCGAAATAAAATGTACAGTTATACTACGTGTTGATGTGCCCGGTCAGAATTGTTGAATTATTAAAACATAGATAAAAAAATGCGATAGTTTTCATTAAAAACGACTGGCTGTTGTGCATTTTGAATATGCTCGGTCTATAAAGTCTCCATCTTCTGGCTGTGCCGTTTTCCCCCATTTGAGGACCATAATAGTTAACACAGCGAAGTCGATTACACAAAGAGCACATATAATGGCCGACAGATACACAAACCACATCGGGGAATAGTTTTCTATAAGAGTACCCAAAATGAGAGGATTGAGCATCGCTCCTGAAGTGGACGCCATCATAAACGTGGCGTAAATCTTGCCTGAAATGGACATGATTCGTTGCTGGGTGTAGGACACTGCCGATGCATAGAGACTGCCGATAAACACCCCAGCTACGGAGACTGTTATCCAAATGACGGCATTACTCTTCTCTGCGCCAATCAGAAGGACGATTACAGATGCTGATAGAAATGTAAAGTCTACCACTAGCAGCTTCCAAGCAGTGAGAATACGAGCTGTAAAGATCCCGCTAAATCGTCCAAAAGCAAAAGCACCCCAAAACACCGAAGAAATTTGTGTGCCTTGGTCTTTCGTCCATTTTAGATGATCCACAACAAACGTCATCGTATAATTCTGAAAAAGGGTTTCAATACCGACGATAAATATAAAATAAAACACAATGAAGACGATAAAAGCTACTCGTAATGGTATTGTTAAATGCCTATCTCTATTAAAAGCTGGCTTTTCGTTGTCCAAGTTAACATCGTGAATTTCCGGTTTACCAGGTATGTGAAACCCCTTTAACAGAAATACCACAAATGGCGAGACGGATGCGAGTGTTATTATCCCAATTATAAGAAAGCCTTTTTCGACATGACTTGTTCCAAAGTAATCCACGACCGTCTGGTTTGAAGTCCCGTTTTTCGGCAAAACGTCTGTAATGTTTAACAACGTTACGTTCCTAATCTCCTGATGACGAGGGGCTAGAAATGGTCTCATGATAAATGGGGCGATTACTCCACCAACAGAATAAGCAAAATGAAGAGCTTGCATGTATGGACCTCCCTCCTTCTTACTCCAAACACGAACAACAATCAAGCCACAACCTGTCAGAAGAGAACATAAACAGTATATTCATTTCAATATACATTTCTCGTTAAAGGTACGTCCACAGTATGCAACGAATCCGGATCGAGGTTCTAAATGGATTCAGCACAGGTCATCGTTTTCCACGAATTACCGCCAAATCTATCAATTCTCCTCAACATCAAAACATCTCAGCTCAAATTAAAAGCGGTAGTAAGGAGGTGATTTGTTTGCTTAATTTTCCATTGAAAACAAAACCTTTTCAAAAAGGTACGAAACTTCATTGCATTTCTGATGTCGATGTTTTCACAGGCCTGTGAGGGGTTTATATTTGCGCTGCATGAATCCGTTGCCCAGACCAGACTCGGAACAAGCTAATATGAACGAATGTAGTAACATTAAAACAATTTTTGCAAGGAAATCGGATCAGACACCGGACCGAATTCGGTGTATAGTGTAAACTTACTTTAAACATAAAATAAGAAACTGTTATTATCTGTTGCTTTTCGAAAACCCCTCTGATTAGGGAGAAACTGTCATATTTAGAAAATTGACTTACTATGTCTTCATAGATTTCAATGACAGATTCTATACACAAAGAAAAAGGTTTGCAACCCCTGGAAAGTCTGCACCGACCGATAAAATCATTAGTGTAGGGATATTGTTGGCAAACTATGTTGCAGAAACGATTGTGATCATAAAGGGTAACATTCTGGCGATAAGTTATCATCATAAATGGTAATAAGATATATCATTTATTCAGGATATCGTGTATTTTAACAAAAGAAAAAGATGCTTGTATGAAACTTCAGGGTCCATCTGGCTTCACATGGCGAATATATTGAAGTAAAAATGTGACTTTGAGTGTGTAGAACACATCCCTAGAGCAGAAGGTCAATAGCGCGTATAGCCTTCATTAACTTCCAGCCTGCGTCTGATCCATCCGGTGAGACGTCGAATCTGTTGAAGCGGATTTGAAACCTTTAGAGCACTTTGGGATAGGATATTACTTATGGGATAGGATGGGCAGAAACATTCAAGCCCTCCTCTACAAAATCTGCAGGAATTGGAAGCCGCATTACATCGGTATTGGCGGCAGTTATCCATTCAACAGATCCGACGTCTCACTGGAGGGATGAGACGCAGGTTGATTGTTTGACCTGTCGTTTATGACAACACTGTATAAACTAAATACTCTATAAATACCCTTAAAGCAACTAAATCAACCGAGAACACATATTTTTAATCAGAAGTTCTTTGTGTATAATTGAAGTTCGACAAAGACTGCAGTTTGGTAAATGGCGTAAATACGAAAAACAAAATACCCATATCCACCCAAATTAACCAGAATCTATCCCAAACGCCGACTTTTTATTTGGAATAAATCAGAGAAAAAGTTTAAATGAACTCAAATAACCATGGAGATTCAATTTTGGGCGCTTTCAGGATTGGTGTAGTTGAGAGGAACAGCATACTCTTACCCTAGCCGAGAAATCTTGGCTCTGCCGAATTTTTTTTTCCGTGTTCGTCATATGACGAACACGGAAAAAAAAAATCGGCAGAGCCAAGATTTCTCGGCTAACTCTTACCCGTGAATATGACAGCCATTGTCCCGCCTTTTATTCCGTTGACTACCGCCATGAACCACATGCTGCTGGTGCAGTATGGGATAGCAATATTGATTCCAGACGTCAAACAGATGGAAACAAACATCAAAGGTTCGATTTGGAAACGGTCATAAAGTGGCCCTGCAAAGGTTCCAACAATCAGGATCCCAAAATATTGAGATGTGAAGAAAATGGAACCTTCTTCCACATCTGACCGGGTAAGTTGGATGAGATCCAGGAACGCTGGACCCCCGGAACCAAGCAGAAGACCCTAGTGTAAAATAAACAAATTATAGAACTGTGAAACTATAACCCAGATCAGTGATACGTTCCGGTTTCACAGCGAAAGAGAAAGAGTACATGTGTTATAAAACCCCTAATGTGAGTCAATGTTTGATTATCTTTATAATTACTCTTCCTTACACAGCTTCCAGCCGAATCCAAAAGTTGCCGTATAGAGTCAAATGGGTTACGCTTTCGAGAAAATTAACTGAAAGATTAGACTTCAAATAGGCTTGAGATGCCCAGAGTGTTGATAATCAGCCATATTTGTTTTATAACAGAGTGTTGATATTCACCCACAAATGTAAAGCAAACATTGCCTGATAATCTGTACAACATTAAAGCTATGTTAAATTCTACTATGGAGTGGTTTTACTAAAGCCAAAACACATAGAAAAACTCGTACTATATTGTACATGATGGTGTATATTTATTAGTTTTCGAGAGTAGCTACTCTCATCATCAGATATTACAACACACCATTACAACATATTGTAATATCTGATGATGAGAGTAGCTACTCTCGAAAGGTCATAAATATACACCATCATGTACAATATATTACGAGTTGTCCTATGTGTTTTGGCTAAAGGTATGTTGTTGGGTGGATTTTGTATCGTATTTAGAAAACATTTATCAGATTACACGTGTATCTCTAAAACGTTAACCAATATAGGCAGTACCAGAGTCTATTTGAGAATGCCTAAACGTATATATAGAAGGTACTTCGTGCTGTCCTCGTTGGTTGGCGGCTTATAGATGAACTATTGGGTTATTTTAATGGCAGCGAAAAGTAGTGAGGTCAAAGAGTTTTCAAAGTTCTGCAGACGAAATCTCAATTTAAATAAACACATCATGCTTATGCACATCTTTGATAGTTTATCGTGTTAGCACTTGACCCGACGCCACAAGTGGCATTCAGAGCAAAATTCGGGTGTCTTCGCTCGTTCCCGATCAACTTTGACATGCCTTGGACAATCTGCTCCTTTTATACGGCAAACAGCCATATTTTGGGGTTGAATTCAAATGGAGTCAGTACATATCGTGATACTTTACTTTTATTAAAAATAGAAAATCAAGATAAATATAAAGGAATCAAATGCTAAAATCATCCATAGAAAGTTATTAATCTATTAATGTTATTTAGCTCGGTTAGCCACATCTTGTGTAGCACACACGGAGACGGACGCAGTTTCTGTAAAGTCTGGATTTATCCGATGTTTCAATTATAACTGATTAATGTTGGAAGTTAAAAAAATGAAGCGTTATGTTTCTTTACATTCTCACTAGGACACATTTATTGGGCTTCTAAGATGATATGACAAGTTTTCATTTTGCGACTACTTTTTTGTTCACCACATACCCTAGCTAGTTCCAGCCCCAGTGTATTAAACGTACGTAAATCCCCGAAGTGTTCCGAACGCTCCGACACTTGGATTAGCAGAAAATCCTGAGATTGGAAGAAACTTTGTTGATTCTAGTCAAGCAAATTTACGGATAAGCTTATCGTCTTGACACAGTTTAACTTCTATAGGCCTACATCTGGCGTTGGTCACAAACAATGTCATACAACGCTAGGTCTAATGTAGTATATATATATATAGACAGTCCAGTAAACTTTGTTTATTATGGTTTTGATGACGGTAACACGGTGTACATGTATCTCAGACTTTTAGAAACAACTTAAAGAATTCCTTGAGATTTCTTTTTTTTTCTTGTATGCATGTTTAAGAAAAAAACATTTTGTCAATGAAAAGTGCCAGTTGTGTACATATCCTTACATGAACAGCAACGTGCCCAACATTGGAAAGTATAACAAAGAAAACAGTTACCAGTTTTGTTTATAATGAAAGAAAACAATAATTGTTTTTTTTTTCATTAAATAAACATAGTTATTTATTCGTTATTTTGAAGTTATTTGTGTGATCGGTCGGATATGGGTGAGAGATAAATCGTTTCAAGCAAAAACATGTGTACTTACACAACAGGCGTGACAGAAATAGGAAAAAAATGTCAGTAGTAAGCGGAACAGGTATCCTCTGGTTTGACTGGTATCTTTTCTGTATTTCTCTTCCGTACATTCCAGCTCCGTACATTCCAGCTCCGTACATTCCAGCTCCGTACATTCCAGCTCCATGCATTTCTCATCAGATAACTGAGTCTCCAACTTTCTTACGGAAATCATTTCAACTGACATCTTGATTTTTGCACCCGACTTAACTTTGCACCTGGTCGTAACGTATTTTGGTGTATCTTTTGTCACTGCAGTTAGGCCTTACGTTAAATCTAAGTCGGGAGTAAATGTTTGAAGAAATTTAATTTTAATTTCAATACCACATACATAATTTAATTTTATACACTTAGTCGTAAAGAGAAAAAAAACAGGCATAAATAGAGATTAAAACTTTAGCAATTGTTTGTTACTTCTTTGCACATTTTTCAAAACGAAATGTTATGGGGAAAACAATCAAGGCGCAACGACATGTCATGAAATGAAATCTCTGAAGCTCAATACATTATTTTTATCCCCGGGTATCATTTGCTTGGAGTGCTCTGACGACCAATTCCTACTTTTTAGGATACAAACTGAACGTCAGTATTTCCAAGTACTGCTTTTACATTTCTTCGGCTTAATTGAACGTAACTATTTTGACTTGTAGATATATATGTGTATAAACAGGATAAGAACAAAAACACAGTTTGCCTACCTTGCTGGGCTAAGGGATTTAAACCATTGATGACATCCGCTGCTATTTGGTTTAATCTATCTATGTCACAGGTATACGAGCGATGACGGGAATACCCGACGAAGTGCCGAGATAATGGTCCAGTTTTAGTGGAGGGTTTAATCTGATAACAGTGTAAACAAATAGAGTAGGCCTATATGAAATGGAGAAACTTTTGCTGCATAATAATATAAATTGGGGGTTAAAAGTGCAAATAAAGCGCTTATTCAATAGCATGAAATAATATACGTTATTATAACTCATTAATATTCAGGTCGATGTATGGCCAGATCTGCAGATACGTCATGAAAATCCAGATAATACAATAATACACCGAAAATACTTCCAATATAAAGAAATCAGTATGATAAAACTCTTATTAACTGGCATCCGAGTCTTAACCATGAATTCCGTACCCTCGGCGAGACGCTGCCAAGCTAACCTCACCTCGGCCTGCGGCCCCAGGCACGTCAGTTTGGTAGCGTCTCCCCTCACGTCCGGTATTCATGGTAATGACTCCGATGCGAGTTAATAAGTGTATAATAGATCATCACTCATGTATCCCCGTTTCTGTCACCTCATTTCGCGCAAAAGTGGAAAAGTTACCAGAGCAATGGTCTAGCAAGATCTGCATTTGAAATAAATAGCGGTTCTCGCACGAGTGTTCATTTCTTATAAAATTTATGAGACGAGTTTTGAAAATGTTGCAAGCTTCGCGCTGTTGTCGGATTATCGCCCTTGTCTGCCAACAAAACCAGAAGGCATCAGTAGACAAAGAATTGTCCATTTGCCGTAATTTTAACGTTTGGCTCTGTCATTCGGTTAGAAATATTCGCCCAGCTAAAAGCTGGACACTCGGGACCACCACAAATCTTGGCATATCAATCAAGGAGAAATCTCAAGATTTTCACTTCTAAAGGGGACAGGGGTGCAGACGACACAGGTCACATTGTTGTCATTGGCCAAACCACCCCCACGCCAGACAGCTCAATCCGCCACTTTTATTCAATCTTCACCTTTTATACACTGAACCGCAAAAGAAAAGTCACCCTATTTAAATGTTGCTAAATACATATATTATCACAATTTTCAATAATTTTTCTCTGTTGATATCCTTGCTAGACCTGGTTTGATCATGTTAATAATATGCAAAACACGTCATCAAAGTACAGTTACTAAAGTAATGATGGAGTGCTTTTTCGGTTCGTTTTGCATGAAGGTCACAATGCACGTGTCTTGCGAGGTGTCATCCCTATTAAAAAAGCCACCAAGCATGCACCGAATCATTGACAGTTTGACAGTGTTGACATGCCACGACTGTCACGAGAGCAGAGAGACCAAGCCCTGGGAAGACTTCATGCTGGCCAGACAGCAAGAGCTGTGGCAAACCACTTCAATGTTCATGTTCGAACAATATACCGCCTGCAGCAACGGGTTCAAGCCACTGGAAGCACAGCAGACCGGCAACATCAACATATTGTCCGTCAACACCTGCAAAACCGCTTCGGTACAGTTGCTGAAACTACAAGGGCAACCATTGGCAATCACCAGAGACCAATCCGCAACGGCACGGTGCGCAGGCGTTTGAGGCAGGCAAATGTCAGATGTCACAGGCCTTACAGGGGTCTGAGACTTTCATCGTGTCCCATTTTGTTCGTCATGGAAATCATGTCTCACAGGAAGACAACGCACGAGCCCATACTGTCAGAGCCACGTGAGACTTCCTCTGTCAAAACGACATACAGACTCTTCAGTGGCCTGCTCCCAGTCCAGACTTAAATAAGTCAACTATAAATCAACTCCTAGATATATACCACGACTTAGCAAAGGCTTTGGATGAAGGAAAGGAAGTTGTCTTTATATTTTTTGATATATCCAAAGCCTTTGATCGAGTGTGGCATCGTGGGTTATTATAAAAGCTTAACTCTTTAGGGATTAGGGGAAATATTTTTAATTGGTTCGGTAGCTATCTAAGCAACAGGAAGCAGCGTGTTATGTTAAATGGATGTCATTCAGAGTACCTATTGCTCAATGCCGGTGTTCCACAAGGATCCGTTCTCGGTCCTCTCTTGTTTCTAATATTCATCAACGACTTACCAGAAGGAATAATAACAATATCAAGTTATTTGCCGACGACACATGTTTATACATTACGTCCGATGACCTTTTACACATTGAAACAAATGAGTCTGTTGACCATGACCTCAAACAAATCGAACAGTGGGCCAAAAAATGGCTAGTTGATTTTAATACTTCTAAAACAAATACACTACTATTCTCAAGACGTAGACAACCAACCTTGGTGAAAGCATCGACAGTTCTGATAGTCATAAACATTTAGGCCTGACATTTAACAATAAAGGCAACTGGAATAACCATATAAATAATCTTATAACCAAAGCATAAAAAAATATCTATGCTCCGCGGTCTGAAATATCTGCTTAACAGGAAAAGTCTCGAGACCATCTATAAAAGTTTTGTACGTCCATTAATGGAGTACGCTGACGTGGTGTGGGACAACATCGCCGAATACCAAATAATTGCATTAGAAAACCTTCAGAAGCAATCAATAAGGATTATCACAGGTCTGACAAAAGGTTCAGCAACAGTTTTACTTTACCAGGAATCAGGTCTTTTAGAATTAAAAAATTGCCGTTTAATCCACAAATATGTTTTCCTCCATAAATTAGTACAATAATCTCAGCATGAAATTGCCCCTGCTAACCGAATCCAGAAACCCTTTCAATGTCCGCTCGTCAAACAATCTGACACCATTCTTCTGTAATACAGTAACATTTAGTAAGTCTTTCCTTCCAACTACTTTAAAGGATGGCAAATCTCTAGAAACACATAGGGATTATCGTCGATAACAACCTTCAAAGCACTTAAAACATTTCACGTCAATTACCGCTATTGACCCTCAAGCTAATAGAACAGACAGACGTATGTCTTTCAGTGGCTTATCTGTGTAGCCATTTTTCCGTTTTAGGATGACGTGATGTTGCAGTAGCTATTTTTAGATCAATAATGACGTACTTTTACCGCTCTCTAGTGTATGATGGTAGATTTAGGTCCAAAAAAAACATGCCGACAAACTTGAAGTGGGAAGATTGTCTCGGAATATATAGGTCAGTATGCAATCGCACGTCTTTTCTTAGCTAAGCCATTGGCTAAAGTGCATCACATGACTACTCTATAACGCACTTAAATTTGTATTCAACAATAATTGGATAAAACTAATGGAAAAATGGTGGCGGCCTTGTAAATGGCCTATGGAGCTTATTCTCTATTGTAACGCCACCTTCAAATTTCAATTATTCGCTTACATAAAACATACATTCGACAGTTATTTTGGACTAAATGAACTCTTTCCATCTAAACTAGTCTAAAGCTTAGATTTTCTTTCCCTTTAAGAAATTGGAACTCCCTTCCAGCCCCAGTAAAAGAAATTACTAATCCTAAAAACTTTAAAACAAAAATGGAATCTACATATTATACAAGTCGACCTCCTTGTTGGTATTATGTAGGAGACAGACTTTTTCTAATATTCATTTATGTTTTTTCAAATGTATATATTATGCAAGGGAACGAGAAATCACGCTGGATAATTTTGTGAATCATGGAATTGAGAATGTAATCTCTACAGCCACCCTTTTGTACGGTGACACCAAATTATCAATCGCTGTAAATATTTTCATCGCTTTAGAGACTTGTAATTTTATTTCTTCTACTAAACGTTTCCAAAACTAGTAATATTTGCGCTTAAATTTGTACAATATTTAACTCGCTAATTGGATTAATATGCTTGAGACAGAGGGAAACTTACTCTCAAAGACTAATTTCATCACCCGATTTTAGCACTTTAAATATCTGATTCACTGTCAGTTGATTGATGACAGGGAAAATATATATCAAGGTATGAAGCTGTAATTATTAGGAATTCCAATCGCTTACATTGCCAAATTTAATATTTTCCTGTTATATACGAGCCGTCCCGGTATGTCGGTTGACATTGTTCGAAGTTTTCAGTAACTTATGCGTACTTTGAACCTCTTAAATCGTATTCGAAGGTTGAAAACAAAAACACACAAAGCGTCAAACAGATGTGGAATAGGTGGTTTTTTGTTTGTTCGTTCTTAAAATTAGTTGAAATAGCCTGTGTGTTACTGAAGGTATTTTGTCGGCGTCAGAGGGATTTTGGCCGACTTTTCAGCTGTCGTCATTCGATTTTTTGGTACTCAAGCAGGCTGGCCCACTGATGTCATAATGACGCCAATAGTACCGAACGGGTTATGCTACTAACCATTCTGGGCGCGTAAGTCACATGTTTTTTTTTATTTTCTTCGTGGTGCCAAGTCACAACATTTCACTGATGTGACTCACACCATATAATGATATGTACAATTTAAAACATGCAATGCTATTACTACCATCGAAAGACCATAGAAAAACTAGGCCTAAATGATTAGCGTTGGAATCCAGTATGTGGCCTATACAAACCGGAATAGTGTTCGAAAAGTAAACAAAATTTAAATAACCGGGACAATCATTCATTCAGTCTAAGGGAAAGTTAGTTCAAAACAATACTTTATCGTACATACTCGAGATTAGAAGCACTGAAAAGCTTCTGAATTATAAGTCTTGAGAAAAATAGCCGATAATTTCAACATTCTATTTTTACGTCAAAATATCAACATTTTGGCAGCTCATGCCACTTTAAAGGATTTAATTTCTTGTGACACCATGGTTTCATACATCTGTTTTTATAAATGCAGTTTATTATTTGTCCTCAGAGGCCTAGAAACACTTAACCCATGCTTCAAGTTTGTTTATTTTTGTGACTTTTTGTTTCACAGTATCATTCATCTATTTGTTTTTATTTCTGCCCAGAAAGTTCAAACGAAATCTGATTATTAGTAAAACATTTTTATTATTATACTAGTCCAATCTTCTGTAATATAATTATCTTTTATTATTATTGTACCAAGTTGATTGTTCTTTTAATTTTCACACCATCATTTCATAATTATAAAATACAAATGCAGTCAATTATTTGCTTTCAGTTGTTTCAAAAACATTTAACTCTTGCCTTAATGTTATCTCGTTGAAACTCCCCATTATTGTCATTAGGGTTTATGATCTTGACCGGAGTAATAAAAAGCATGTTTTTGACTGCTTTAATACAGGGGAGACAACTCCTTTTTAGTCGTTTTTTTATCTTGTTTTATTTTTCTGTTCTTGTTAACACACCTTTTCTCTGGCAAGTAGCACAGCAGCACTGGTCAGAACGTTACTTATGTAGTTTAATAGAAACATTATTACTTGGTAAAGGTCAACCTCTGTACATTGTCTTTACGTACAACTCATAAAAAAGAAGATTGAATTTAGAGAGACAACTCAAACATTGATAATATTGCCTGCTCTTCAGCTCATTAAGAAGGTCTCAATTGCTTACACATTTTTAAATCAGAAATATACCAAACAAAAGTCAGCAGTTTCATTTCAAATTTTTATTTTCATTACGTGTCCACAATTATGAATTTTTGTATGTGAGAATAAAGATAATTTTGAGAAAAAAATTGCCCAAAGATATCGACCGAAATCTAGGAACTTAATTCGTACCTCCTGAAAATGGACTAATGCCAATTGTCTACTGTGACCATAACCTAGAAACGAGTGAACATTGAGTTTGATCGAGTTGGGTGTGACGGTATGAGTTGAAACTTGTATTACATGAAAGGAGAGGGAAAGAATATAAATTATTAATACCGTATAAGTACTGTAAATTTGTTCATATCTCTACGATTTTTACTAGTTAAACTGTGCGAAAAGAAAGTTGCGAAGCGTTATAAGACTTACTGTCCCAACAACCATGTTCACAGCAAGGATTATTGCGGAGTGCTTCGTTCGGTTAATGCATAATTCATCGGTAATTGCAAGCAGGCATAAGATATTGGTAAACTCTGAAATTTTCAAATGAAACCTAGGTAAATCATTTCGATGCCCTGATAACTTCCCTAACTTAACCTAAATTTACGTTCATAACATCAACTAAAAAGTGTATTTTCATCCATGTTTTAATTAGTATCCACTTAATATGTTGGGGCCCATTATTTTGTCTTGAGCTAACCCAGATGGGACCCACTCAGCACTCGTATAGGTTGTCCAATCGAATCCCATTCTGGACCCCCTTATGTCTAACAGACCTTGCTCAATTTGATTGGATAATTAGAGGCACACTTGCCGCGAAAATCCAGAATACTGTTTAGATAAAAAAAAACAGTGGACGGTTTTCTGTATGGTTAACTGGTACATGATAAATATGAGTTATCTACCAGATACGCACTGGAAATGTACACGAGCCAGAAGATACTTTAGATGCCCCTGAATCCGATAAGTATACACCGAGATGGTCACACGCGGACTCGCGGACATCCGAATTTAGACTCGATGTCAATTATGCAGTTCGAGGTGCCCGCAATGTGTAACGCTCGTACACGTCAAGGGTGTAGGTCATCTCCTATGGGTAGAGACAGGTATTAAACTCGCTTATGATATACTCTCCCAAAAAAGAAACACAACATCCAATTTTTTTCGATGGTGTGATGTTACGGCTATGAATTGTTCGTAAACAGGCCATTCTAACATTTAGTCCAAATCTACCAACGTTACATTTAAGAATTACTTTTAATCAACACAAACCTGGTCTCTGTTTTAAAACGGCGACCTTCTTACCATATGCACATTTACACCGCTTATGACAATCTTTGCCCAAAGTACCGATGGTAAGAAAATTCTGTTGCTCCAAATTTCGAAGAATAACATGGAGGCACAATCTTTGTGCGTCATCAGGGGAACTTAGTATATGATGTATGGCGTGAAATTGTACAATTCCTCTCGTCCCATTTATTTTAAATTTGGTAAAAAAATTCTGTACCGCTAATACCACACACTTACATATAGTCGGTTTCCATTGTTGTAGTGAGTAACAGAGTGAGTGAGAGAAAGTTAACGTTGCTATCAACATTACTTTGATATTATTGTTTTGCGAGAGAAGCCGATCTCAAGTGATGGAAAAAAAATCTAATAAAAGCCAGTCTTTCGTTTAGAATTGAAGTCTTGACAGAGAAAAAACTGGTTTGGCAAATTTATTCCCAATTCATAACATATAGTCTTTATACATGTAGCAAAAGAATGTAATTTATATATTAATTGAAACGTGGGATTCGAACCCGCGGGACCCGTCGATAAAAAGTTTGTGTCGTGCGGACAGACTAACACTGACGAATGAGTCCACCAGGTACCGATCTGTAATTTGTTCAGAAAATTTCCGAAAAACATTCCAGATAAAATGAATATCATTAGAAATATGCATGACTATGGTGGCCCATCGTTGCCAAGAATGTTTTTTTTTTTTCACTTTTGTTTTTTTTTTAATTTATTTTTTTACAAAAAATTAAACAAAAATGAAACTGAAAAGGGAGTTGACAAAAAAATAAAGAAAAAAATCCTAATCAAACTCAATATTCAAAGCAAGCTGAAAAACAGAATCAAAAGCAAATTGAAAAACAAAATAAATCAAAAGCAAAATGAAAAAAACAAAATCAAAAGCAACATGAAATCCAAAATTTTTGTGGTCCCCTCGCATCCACTTTATGCGCTAGATGACCTCTCCAAAAGTGAACACTGTTGCGATTGATACGTCACTTGCCGACTCGGAGCACAGAGCGCCATGCTTATTCTTATCTCAATAAGTTGTCACGCGTTCTGAGAATGGAAAATGTAACACATTTAGTGCAAAGGCATTAAATTTAACGGCAATGAATTTAAAATCGATCAATTCGCTGATGACATTTGTTTCCTACTGGATGATTTCGAGAAATCACTCAAATGGGCGAATGAATGTAAAACAAAGTCAGTGTGGATAGGATGTAAAACGTTTTGTGGCGAAACTTTACCTGTGTATTATTTGTATGGACATTTTTGTGTCTGAATATTATTTCTATTATTATCAGTTAACTTAAATATCATGATGGAATTGGATTTCGACCCAGTTCTAGTTCATGTACAAAAATTATTAAACCAAAGGTCCAAAGAATAGCTTACACCTTTTGTCAAAATAACGGTTTTAAAAACCCTTATCATTAGCAAGTTAATTCACATGTTTATCTCCCTTCCCTCCCCTACAGAAATATATATATTTACGAACACTAAAACACATGTTATGGTTATGTACAGGTTATGTCGGAAGGCTTCCGGTAAAGATGGCGGACACTGCACACACAGTTTCGTCTCTCGGTTGTATGTATAATATAATCATCTAATTGTATATAAATAATTGTTCTTTCCTGTAAATATTATATATTATTGCATTGTTCTTTCGTTCTGTTGATTGGTTGCTCGGTTAAAGGTGTAACTTTCGATTGTTTTCCTAGCTTAGTGATAGAGGTTGTTGTGATTACACTGCACACTAACATTGGGCCTTGTCTTGTCTTTCCCTTGCCCCGAGTCGCCCGGGGGATGGAGTAAAAATAACAGTTTTGTGTCTAACTTCACTGTCTTTGGCACGTAGACAGCAACCAATCTAACAGTGATGGAGGAAGATATGGACTTATCTGAGTCTCAGAATAATAAACATGGCAAGCGACATCGTTCGACAGAGGACTCTGATATTGAAACTGTTGGTAAACGACAGAGAGATCAGTGTGAAAGTGAACCTGATCCCAGCAATTTAGAGGTAAGTATGTCATGTATTGGAAATGTCCACATTGATTCTCTCAACCTTTTAAAATTTGGAGAAGAATTACAAAAAGCAGTTAGAAATGTAAAATACGTAAAATGTATAATTCAGGTGATATATCAAGTGTGTAGTTAAAACTAAACTGTCCGTAAGGGGTGTGATATATGGTGACTGGAATCATGTGACCGAGCAAGAAATCGTTAAAGCCTTAAAAGCTGAAATGGTTGTGGTGCTGTTAGAATGAAGACTGGTAAAAATAAAACGCCAAGTATTAACTTTATGCTGCTTTCATTTGACTGAGAAGTTCTGCCGGTAGAAATAAAGCTTGGTTCTCAAGTCTTCACAGTAAAGACCTATATACACTCAAAACCCATGTAAATCCACATTATCTCGTACAGAAGCGAGCCATTCGAATTATTTCTGTTGTTCCATCTTCTACACATGCTGCACCCCTTTTTTTAAGTGAAAATATTTTACCGCTTCCAATTCGTAATCAATACAATATCTTGCAATATTGTCATAAGTTTGTTCATCACTTGGAACTTATTCCTACCTCGCTTCATTCCCAGTTCAACATGCTAGTAAATATCCATCAATATCCTACTAGAACGGCTACTTTGGGTCTATATCAGCATATCTACAGAACTAATCTATCATTATACACTACAAAAATAAAGGGTCCTAGAGTGTAATAAGCTGTCCTCAGTAATTCAACATCATGGTTTAAGTCTAATCTGAAAACATTCCTTCTATCTAAATTCAGCGTGTCGCTAAATCCCTATTAAGATAGTATATAGGTATGTAAATATATATAATCATATTGTTGATTTTGTATATATATGTGTGTATATTTAAGTTTCTCTCTACTTTTCCCCCTTATTTATGAATTTTTGGTTGTTGTAAATATGTTAATATACTATAATTAACGTTAAGCACTAATACTTCTGAATTTCACTTCTGATTGCCTCACCCGTAAATTTTATATATATATATTTTTTTTTAAACTAAGGATTACTTTTATGATTACTAAACAAAATAATTTGGGACAGGAATGACTTTTGAGCACAGAGTCGTGCTCAAGCAAGTTTTATAATCCCGGCCCAAGGTCTTCTTATGAAAACATCTATTTCGGCAATGTCATCAGTGCAGGGTCTTCTTATGAAAACGTCTATTTAGGCAATATCATCTGTACAGGGTCTTTTTATGAAAACATCTATTTCGACAATGTCATTACTACAGGGTCTTCTTCTGAAAACATCAATTTCGGCAATACCATCTGTACAGGGTCTTCTTAATCGGATTGTATAGGTTAAACGCCTACATTTTTCTTTAAGCGTTTTGTTCAGCCCCAAACTAATAAGATATACCTTTAAACTGTCAAGTATTACTCACTGACAAGCGTTTATGCACATTTGGTTAGAGAAATATCGTTAATTCGGGATTTTGATTAATAAAGGAGGCTCTTGGGGGGTTTCGGTTCTCGCCAGAAGAATACAAGATCGATTTAAAAATACTTCTATAGAAGATAAGAAAAAAATCAAAGAAGATTTGAAAATCTTTCAAGAAGGGCTTTCATGTAGCGAAGAAAATAATTTAAAATTTTCAATAGAGAAAAAATTTAGTGCCATATGTGGCCCCTCTGGTAACAAATGGCTGGCTGACTTTTAAGCCAAACTGAAAGTATTTGGAGACTTTTTCAAGAACATAGCAGAGCACAGATAATAATACCTATGGTGATACGAGTTGGTATTGGAATGCTATAGCACTTTCATAAAAATTATTTTTTGAGTGCTTTTACAATTTTACTAAAGGCTGCAAAAAAGTTAAAGTAGATCTTGACAAAGTGAAAATCGCGATAGTAATATACACACACGCACGCATCCATATTCTAATATAGATGGAAAGGCTGAACCAATTGGAGGCACCCATCTTATGGCAGGATTTGATCCAGGCATCACGCCACCTCTTTTGATTTCGTATTGACTTCGTAAAGATGTGTTGGTTCAGTATTTCTAATATCCAAATCCTTAAAATCACAATCGCCGCTAAAATCAAGAATGATGTTTCTTGAGAAAACATTTAACATTCAAAATATCAACATTTTGAGAGTTGGAAAGACGCAAATGAAATGTTTTGAAAACATACTATTCTTTATCAAATTGATAAACGTGTTTGGCGAGTTTTGCGGGGTAGTGAAAATAGAAAAATCTCTTGCTGGAGAGTCTTGAGAATAGTATGTCTTTTTCCGACTTCCATAGTAACAAAGTTATGGGGTAATATTAAACAAGTAGGCCGAGGGAGCAAAGTAACAATAAAATGTTTGTTTTGCAATTATACAAATATCTAATCTAATCTAATATCTCATCACACGATGACAAGCTCATGGCGAATGACTGCAAAGAACTTATTATTGCCGAAAAATGCCATGGGATTCGAACTTGTTATACTTCATATATATTTTTGAACACTATAACACACGGGCACAGGGAAAATCTTCTTGTCTAAAATAACCACGGAATAAAATAACCAAGTTTCTTATTGTGTTAAAAAGGAGCATATCATTTAGACGTTTATACCCAATCATAAACCACATCCCATGATATTTCATTAGGTTGAAGACAGGCACAAGTTTGGCCTTAGTCAGTAGAATTTTCTTGAAAAGATAATTTAGCAACAAATCCTCAGTATTTTTGGTAAAGCTAACATGCCGATTTGCTATAGGTTTTAGATAGTAATCAATTAGCTGTGATATATTTCAACATTCACTACCAAAATTCAAGATAATAAGACGGCCTGGGGCATTGGAGGCTTGGGTCATTTTCTCAATGGGTTTGTGTATTTTCGAAATATAGAGTACCCTGCTTTTAGAATTAAGGTCAGATTCCAAAGAGCAATACTGCATTTTTTTAATATAGCCTTTTTCTTCAAGGGAACGAAGAATTCTATTGCAATTTCCAACATTTTCAGGCCTTATTTCCTTAACAAGGTTTTGGTAATAAAGGGTTGTTTAGCTGGCGTTCTACCTCCTCAATCATAATCCTGTCTGGACATATATGAAATATAAATGCTGTAGTGATTGGGATATAGATTTTCATGAGGGATAGGAGAATGTCGTGATCCACTTTCTTGAGGGTCACGAGTGGCATCTACAAAGACGATATCTCTAGTCTTACCTAAAACAATTGGAAACATTTTACAGCACTAATTAAACGTTGAACAAGATGCGCGGTAAGAATTTAAATTTTACGTACAATATGAAACTTTGGTGTTGTGGGAAGTTATTCTGGACTTTTAACTCTATTTATATAAACGACCATTTGTGGCCACCGTGTGTGGCCAAAACTGCCATAAGTGGCCGCCTCACTTCCTCGAGGTTTTAGCATATGCCTTTATTAACACACGTCCTTGTATCTCCGAGCTCCAAGTTCATTATAGGATTGTTTACTAAAATTAACTTCTTTTGTTTATACGCTTAGGGCCCGTTCTCACTGTGTGATTTGTCATACAGTCTTGTAGGATGTGAATACGATATGATTTCAATATGATTTATCAACCAATCAAATGCATTCATTTTAATAGCATCCAACAAGTCGGTACGACAAATCGCACAGTCAGAACGGGTCTTTACCGGTTTTACTGATATATTTTAACATTGCCAATTGTAAAGTTTTTCAAGATACTATAAACGCTCAACTTCTTTTGACACGCGGATTAACGAAAAAGCCCGAATATAGGAATTCAAACGTGAGCTGCCAAACTGTTGACCTTTTTACATCAAAACAGATTGTCGTAATTATTGGCTATTTTTCTCAAGACGTATAATTCAGAAGGTTTCTAGTGCTTCTAGTCTCGAAAATGTACGATAAAGTATTGTTTTGAACTAACTTTGGCTTAGAATGAATGAACGGTCGTCCCGGTTATTTAAATTTTGTTTACTTTTTTAACACATTTTCGGTTCGTACAGGCCACAAACTGTATCGATTTTCCTCATTCCAACGCCAATCATTTAGTTTTTCGATGGCCTTTAAACTCTATTACTGTCCTGACGATCAAAAGTTAGGCAAAGTTTTGGCAGCTCATGCCACATTAATAAACAACATGCCCAAATGATAGATCTTTTTCTGATTGTTTGTAAACTACCTATTTTGTGGCACTCAAATAATGAATTATACAAACCATTTATTTACATATTTTCAGATGATATAAAGCAAAGAATTAATTACCCAAACCATTTATTTACATATTTTCAGATGATATACAGCAAAGAATTAATTACCCAAACCATTTATTTACATATTTTCAGATGATATACAGCAAATAACGAATTACACAAACCATTTATTTACATATTTTCAGGTGATATACAGCAAAGAATTAATTACCCAAACCATTTATTTACATATTTACAGGTGATATACAGCAATGGTAACTTCGGAACATATATTAATAGTTGACAAAATGCTGATATACAAAACTATGAATAAAAAATGAACTTCAAATGAGTACGAATTGACGAATGGGGAGAAGCGTTGATATAGGTGCCTTGCCTGTTCGCTAATCCACTTTGTATCCCCTTTTATATTTTGTTTAAACCAACTGACGAACAGATTATCAAAAAGTTATACACACAGTTATATATTTGGCTCACAAAATGCCAGTTTGAAGAGTTGCTTTATATCTTGATTTAAGGAGGATTTTCACATTTAAAAAATCACAGAGTTATCGATTGTCAAGCTAACTTAAAATTGTATCACATTTTCTCATTTTCACGCAATTATAAAACTTGTTTATATTGCATAGGTTTATAAGCTTGTTACAAATTGTATGTAGACTGGGGAAATTATAATAATATCCCGGTATTTACTTACTTCTCAGATGGTTTCAATGGGTACAAATAATCAAAAAACGGAACTTATCCCCAATAAATTTGTTTTCCTGCACAGTTGACCAAAACGATTTTCTCTAGCTATTGACTGTCCGATTTCAACCGACAGAGAATGGTTACATGTTCTAAAGTTTAGTAAAGCTCTAAGTGATGGCTGTCAATTAGTCGGATATTTTTCAAACGTTAAATCGTTTTTAAAAACATTGATAAAAAGCAGATTTGGGAGAAAAAGTGGTTTCATTTTTCAACATTTGATGACATTGATCGGTAAACCTCTCTCTAATGGTTAAGCGTCTAGTAGACCTTTTGAGTCTGGAAGAACTTGCTTACCATTTATAAAAAGTTTGTCAGCAACCAACCTTGCTTCGAAGCCTTGTTTCTTGGCTTCTCTGAATTTAGGATAAAGCTGTCGCCTGACATTTAAAATTTCAGTCGGGAACTGTTCACTTATGTTGAATGCCGTTCCTTTAAGTCTGGGGGCGGATAAACGGACCTCTTCTCTCTGTTTGTAAAAGGTAAACTTTGCAACTATGGGACGATGTCTCGAGTTGGATTTTCTACGTTTTTTCCCAAGTCGATGAACGCGTTCAAATGAAATATCAGTCGCGATTCCCAGTTGTGATTTGATAAATCCAGTAAGCAACTCTTCGGTCGATTTTATTGAATTTGCACCATGTTGTCGGTTCAGGGATTCGGTTTCTGCTATGCCCAGAAACAATAAATTATTCTGCATACTTTTCGTTTTCATTTCATTCATCTGGTCTCGCAGTTGACGATTTTCTGCTTTTAAGCTTTCGATTATCTCTTTACTACGTTCCGATTCCATGTTGGTCGTCGAGAGCAAATCTTTAAAGCGCCCTTCGCTCTTTTTCTCGAATTCTTCAAATTCAATACCGAGGTTTGATTGAGTTTTCACAATGTTCTCAATATTAATCTTGAGGGAAATGATACTATTAGTCAATGAAGAAATTCTGTCCTCAGCGGTATGAATAGAGTTATTTAATGGTTCGCGTCTTTCTTGTATACCATCTGATTCAACAGTTGCCTTAGACGCCTTGGACGACCTTTCGCCATCTTCAGAGGACCACAAAGACGAAATTGAACTGTACATACCCAGCTGTTTAGTTTGGTGGTAATTTGTTTCCACTCGACTTAGGGATACATGAGAGATATCAGTAGATGACGACATAATACTGTTGGTTTCATCGTCTTCGCTGGAAACGTCTATCACTACATCCTCAGTTATCTTGGCTGAAAAAATACATATCAAGAGATTATGATCTAATTGTAATGGGCAGGTTTATTTCCGTTTATGTTGATTAAACAACAAAACCTATTGATTAGTGAACACACAGCCATTTATGTATTTTGATACATCTGATCTGCGACCAAGTTGGCTATTAGGACGACCCGGAAGGTTTGATGAGTAAATTTCAAATTCAATACCGAGGTTTGATTGAGTTTTCAGAATTCTATCAAATTTAATCTTGAGGGAAATGATACTTTCAGTCAATGAAGAAATTCTGCCGTCAACCGTATGCATAGAGTTATGTAATGGTTCGCGTCTTTCTTGTATACCATCTGATTCAACAGTTGCCTTAGACGCCTTGGGCGACCTTTCGCCATCTTCAGAGGACGACAAAGACGAAATTGAACTGCACATACCCAACTGTTTAGTTTGGTGGTAATTTGTTTCCACTAGACTTAGGACATGAGAGATATCAGTAGATGACGATATAATACTGTTGGTTTCATCGTCTTCGCTGGAAACTTCTGTTTCTACATCCTCAGTTGCTGAAAAAAATACACATCAAGAGATTATGATCTAATTGTAATGGGCATGTTTATTTCCGTTTGTTTTGATTAAACAACAAATCCTATTGATTAGTGAACACACAGCCATTTATGTATTTTGATACAGTTATAGGGTCTGTTCGGATGGTTTGAGGAGTAGACTATAGTCAACTACGGGACATCGATGGAACCAAACGGATTCTTTTATTTACAGAGAACGCTGTAAATAAGTGTTATACATATTACTCTGTAACCGCTTTTCCACAATTTTAGAACAATCAAACAATCATAACTTATCTAATGATGGCATTTTCGTCCAGTGTGAAGGTTAGTCTAAACTATTTCATGAACAAGAGGCCAGACCTACTTGCTGATAATGCGGATAGGTCTGACGTTGGGAATTTCAGATTTCTTCCTCTTGTTAGGGAACTGAACGAAGGCCTAAAAAGTGGAACTCGGGGCAAATCGGCGGTTTTCATGTAATATCTATAAGTGTCCCGTCCAGCTTCCAGTTTGCTCTTAACTCTCTGAAATAAATTTAAAAAATTGTTCAATAATGACTTTTTGTTAACAAATTTTGTATGAACAAAACGTCCTATAATCAGAGTATAACATTCAAATAAATCCAATGATTTTTATCACCGTGGGTTTTCCTTTATCAGCAGGTGTTTCTTTATCAGCAGGTGTTTCCTTTATCAGCAGGTGTTTCCTTTATCAGCAGGTGTTTCCCTCTATCAGCAGGTGTTTCCCTCTATCAGCGGAAATTTCCCTTCATGAACTGAAGTTTCCCATTATCAGCGGAAGTTTAACTTTATCAGCGGAAGTTTCCGTTTATCAGCGGGAGTTTCCCTCTATCATCTGGAGTTTCCCTCTATCATCTGGAGCTTTCCTTTATCATCTGGAGTTTCCCTCTATCATCTGGAGTTTCCCTCTATCATCTGGAGTTTCCCTTTATCAGCGGGAGTTTCCCTTTATCATCGGGAGTTTCCCTCTCTCATCGGGATTTTCCCTCTATCATCTGGAGTTTCCCTTTATCAATTGGAGTTTAACTTTATCAGCGGGAGTTTCCCGTTATAATCTGGAGTTTCCCTTTATCAGCGGGAGTTTAACTTTATCAGCGGGAGTTTCCCGTTATCATCTGGAGTTTCCCTTTATCAGCGGGAGTTTCCCTCTATCATCGGGAGTTTCCCTCTCTCATCGGGATTTTCCCTCTATCATCTGGAGTTTCCCTTTATCAGCGGGAGTTTCCCGTTATCATCTGGAGTTTCCCTCTATCAGCGGGAGTGTCCCTCTATCAGCGGGAGTTTCCCTCTATCATCTGGAGTTTCCCTTTATCAGCGGAAGTTTTCCTTTATCAGCGGGAGTTTCCCTTCATGATCTAAAGTTTCCCATTATCAGCGGAAGTTTAACTTTATCAGCGGAAGTTTCCGTTTATCAGTGGGAGTTTCCCTTTATCAGCGGGAGTTTCCCGTTATCATCTGGAGTTTCCCTTTATCAGCGGGAGTTTCCCTTTATCAGCGGGAGTTTCCCGTTATCCTCTGGAGTTTCCCTTTATCACCGGGAGTTTCCCTCTATCATCGGGAGTTTCCCTCTATCATCGGGAGTTTCCCTCTATCACCTGGAGTTTCCCTTTATCAGCGGAAGTTTGCCTTTATCAGCGGGAGTTTCCCGTTATCCTCTGGAGTTTCTCTTTATCATCGGGAGTTTCCCTCCATCATCTGAAGTTTCCCTCTGTCATCTGGAGTTTCCCTTTATCAGCGGGAGTTTCCCTTTGTCATCTGGAGTTTCCCTCTATCATCTGGAGTTTCCCTTTATCAGCGGGAGTTTCCCTTTGTCATCTGGAGTTTCCCTCTATCACCTGGAGTTTCCCTTTATCAGCGGGAGTTTCCCTTTGTCATCTGGAGTTTCCCTCTATCATCTGGAGTTTCCCGTTATCCTCTGGAGTTTCCCTTTATCACCGGGAGTTTCCCTCTATCATCGGGAGTTTCCCTCTATCATCGGGAGTTTCCCTTTATCATCTGGAGTTTCCCTTTATCAGCGGGAGTTTCCCGTTATCATCTGGAGTTTCCCTCTATCATCTGGAGCTTCCCTTTATCAGCGGAAATTTCCCTTTATCAGCAGGAGTTACCCTTTATCATCTGGAGTTTCCCTTTATCAGCGGGAGTTTCCCGTTATCATCTGGAGTTTCCCTCTATCATCTGGAGTTTCCCTTTATCATCTGGAGTTTCCCTCTATCATCTGGAGTTTCCCTCTATCATCTGGAGTTTCCCTTTATCAGCGTGAGTTTCCCTTTATCAGCGGGAGTTTCCCTTTATCATCTGGAGTTTCCCTCTATTATCTGGAGCTTCCCTTTATCATCTGGAGTTTCCCTTTATCAGCGGGAGTTTCCCGTTATCATCTGGAGTTTCCCTCTATCAGCGGGAGTTTCCCGTTATCCTCTGGAGTTTCCCTTTATCATCTGGAGTTTCCCTCTATCAGCGGGAGTTTCCCTGGATCAGCGGGAGTTTCCCTTTATCATCTGGAGTTTCCCATTATCAGCGGAAGTTTAACTTTATCAGCGGAAGTTTAACTTTATCAGCGGAAGTTTAACTTTATCAGCGGAAGTTTAACTTTATCAGCGAAAGTTTCCGTTCATCAGCGGGAGTTTCCCTCTATCAGCAGGAGTTTCCCGTTATCAGCGGAAGTTTAACTTTATCAGCGGGAGTTTCCATCTATCATCGAGAGTTTCCCTCTATCATCTGGAGTTTCCCTTTATCATCTGGAGTTTCCCTGTATCATCGAGAGTTTCCCTTTGTCGTCTGGAGTTTCCCTTTATCAGTGGGAGTTTCCCTCTATCATTGGGAGTTTCCCTTTGTCATCTGGAGTTTCCCTGTATCATCGAGAGTTTCCCTTTGTCATCTGGAGTTTCCCTTTGTCATCGGGATTTTCCCTTTGTCATCTGGAGTTTCCCTTTATCATCGGGATTTTCCCTCTATCATCTGGAGTTTCCCTTTATCAGCGGGAGTTTCCCTCTATCATCGAGAGTTTCCCTCTATCATCGGGAGTTTCCCTTTGTCATCTGGAGTTTCCCTTTATCAGCGGGAGTTTCCCTCTATCATTGGGAGTTTCCCAATATCATCGGGATTTTCCCTCTATCATCTGGAGTTTCCCTTTATCATCTGGAGTTTCCCTTTATCAGCGGGAGTTTCCCGTTATCATCGGGAGTTTCCCCTTATCAACGGGAGTTTCCCTTTATCAGCGGGAGTTTCCCTTTATCATCTGGAGTTTCCCTCTATCATCTGGAGCTTCCCTTTATCATCTGGAGTTTCCCTTTATCAGCGGGAGTTTCCCGTTATCATCTGGAGTTTCCCTCTATCAGCGGGAGTTTCCCTCTCTCATCGGGAATTTCCCTCTATCATCTGGAGTTTACCTTTATCAGCGGGAGTTTCCCGTTATCATCTGGAGTTTCCCTCTATCAGCGGGAGTTTCCCTCTATCAGCGGGAGTTTCCCTCTATCATCTGGAGTTCCCTTTATCAGCGGAAGTTTAACTTTATCAGCGGAAGTTTCCCTTTATCAGCGGGAGTTTCCATTTATCAGCGGAAATTTCCCTTCATGATCTGGAGTTTCCCATTATCAGCGGAAGTTTAACTTTATCAGCGCAAGTTTCCGTTTATCAGCGGGAGTTTCCCTTTATCAGCGGGAGTTTCCCTTTATCAGCGGGAGTTTCCCGTTATCCTCTGGAGTTTCCCTTTATCACCGGGAGTTTCCCTCTATCATCGGGAGTTTCCCTCTATCATCGGGAGTTTCCCTTTATCAGCGGGAGTTTGCCTTTATCAGCGGGAGCTTCCCGTTATCCTCTGGAGTTTCTCTTTATCATCGGGAGTTTCCCTCCATCATCTGAAGTTTCCCTCTATCATCTGGAGTTTCCCTCTATCAGCGGGAGTTTCCCTTTATCAGCGTGAGTTTCCCTTTATCATCTGGAGTTTTCCTCTATCATCTGGAGCTTCCCTTTATCATCTGGAGTTTCCCTTTATCAGCGGGAGTTTCCCGTTATCATCTGGAGTTTCCCTCTATCAGCGGGAGTTTCCCGTTATCCTCTGGAGTTTCCCTTTATCACCGGGAGTTTCCCTCTATCATCGGGAGTTTCCCTTTATCATCTGGAGTTTCCCTCTATCATCTGGAGCTTCCCTTTATCAGCGTGAGTTTCCTTTTATCAGTGGGAGTTTCCCGTTATCCTCTGGAGTTTCCCTTTATCACCGGGAGTTTCCCTTTATCAGCGGGAGTTTCCCTTTATCATCTGGAGTTTCCCTCTATCATCTGGAGCTTCCCTTTATCATCTGGAGTTTCCCTTTATCAGCGGGAGTTTCCCGTTATCATCTGGAGTTTCCCTCTATCAGCGGGAGTTTCCCGTTATCCTCTGGAGTTTCCCTTTATCACCGGGAGTTTCCCTCTATCATCGGGAGTTTCCCTTTATCATCTGGAGTTTCCCTCTATCATCTGGAGCTTCCCTTTATCAGCGTGAGTTTCCTTTTATCAGTGGGAGTTTCCCTCTATCATCTGGAGCTTCCCTTTATCAGCGTGAGTTTCCCTTTATCAGCAGGAGTTACCCTTTATCATCTGGAGTTTCCCTTTATCAGCGGGAGTTTCCCTTTATCAGCAGGAGTTACCCTTTATCATCTGGAGTTTCCCTCTATCATCTGGAGCTTCCCTTTATCAGCGTGAGTTTCCCTTTATCAGCGGGAGTTTCCCTTTATCATCTGGAGTTTCCCTCTATCATCTGGAGCTTCCCTTTATCATCTGGAGTTTCCCTTTATCAGCGGGAGTTTCCCTTTATCATCTGGAGTTTCCCTCTATCATCTGGAGCTTCCCTTTATCAGCGGGAGTTTCCCTTTATCAGCAGGAGTTACCCTTTATCATCTGGAGTTTCCCTTTATCAGCGGCAGTTTCCCGTTATCATCTGAGTTTCCCTCTATCATCTGGAGTTTCCCTTTATCATCTGGAGTTTCCCTCTATCATCTGGAGTTTCCCTTTATCAGCGTGAGTTTCCCTTTATCAGCGGGAGTTTCCCTTTATCATCGGGATTTTCCCTCTATCATCTGGAGTTTCCCTTTATCAGCGGGAGTTTCCCGTTATCATCTGGAGTTTCCCTCTATCAGCGGGAGTTTCCCGTTATCCTCTGGAGTTTCCCTTTATCATCTGGAGTTTCCCTCTATCAGCGGGAGTTTCCCTGGATCAGCGGGAGTTTCCCTTTATCAGCGGGAGTTTCCCTCTATCATCTGGAGTTTCCCATTATCAGCGGAAGTTTAACTTTATCAGCGGAAGTTTAACTTTATCAGCGAAAGTTTCCGTTCATCAGCGGAAGTTTCCGTTTATCAGCGGGAGTTTCCCTCTATCAGCAGGAGTTTCCCATTATCAGCGGAAGTTTAACTTTATCAGCGGGAGTTTCCCTCTATCATCGAGAGTTTCCCTCTATCATCTGGAGTTTCCCTTTATCATCTGGAGTTTCCCTGTATCATCGAGAGTTTCCCTCTATCATCGGGAGTTTCCCTTTGTCATCTGGAGTTTCCCTTTATCAGCGGGAGTTTCCCTCTATCATTGGGAGTTTCCCTTTGTCATCTGGAGTTTCCCTTTATCATTGGGAGTTTCCCAATATCATCGGGATTTTCCCTCTATCATCTGGAGTTTCCCTTTATCAGCGGGAGTTTCCCTCTATCATCGAGAGTTTCCCTCTATCATTGGGAGTTTCCCTTTGTCATCTGGAGTTTCCCTTTATCAGCGGGAGTTTCCCTCTATCATTGGGAGTTTCCCAGTATCATCGGAATTTTCCCTCTATCATCTGGAGTTTCCCTTTATCATCTGGAGTTTCCCTTTATCAGCGGGAGTTTCCCGTTATCATCGGGAGTTTCCCCTTATCAGCTGGAGTTTCCCTTTATCAGCGGGAGTTTCCTTTTATCATCTGGAGTTTCCCTTTATCAGCGGGAGTTTCCCTTTATCATCTGGAGCTTCCCTTTATCATCTGGAGTTTCCCTTTATCAGCGGGAGTTTCCCTTTATCATCTGGAGTTTCCCTTTATCAGCGGGAGTTTCCTTCTATCATTGGGAGTTTCCCGTTATCCTCTGGAGTTTCCCTTTATCATCTGGAGTTTCCCTTTATCAGCGGGAGTTTCCCGTTTTCATCGGGACTTTCCCCTTATCAGCGGGAGTTTCCCTAGATCAGCGGGAGTTTCCCTCTATCAGCAGGAGTTTCCCTTTATCATCGGGAGTTTCCTTTTATCAGCAGGAGTTTCCCTCTATCAGCGGGAGTTTTCCTTTATCAGCGGGAGTTTCCATTTATCAGCAGGGGTTTCCCTTTATCATCTGGAGTTTCCCTAGACCTAGGAGTATCAATTTTATTAACAGTTTCCTGACGCAGGGCTCGGCCATGTCGATACATTTGTCCAGAGTTGTCTTTGAAGAGACTAGTTTGTGTTGAATGATCATTAATGCCTAGTACTATACGATCACGAATCAGAGAGCCTACACAATTTTCACATTAATCGCATGTTTTAACCAGTGTTCGTAGAGCTGGTTTCCCAGATAGCAAAAGAGTCAAATTTGTTCAGGCAGTGATCTTCGTGAGTGTCAAAATTGAAGCCATTATATACTTTGAGAGCATTGTCAACAATAGTGTGCAGTAAGAGAGCAACTTGATAGTCGTTTTGTTGATCATTGAGTTGAGTAATAATTGAGAAATTACGCCACTTTTGTTTGAAAAGTTTCCATTTTTCTGTAACATTGTTTTCCAAGTTTAGTGGAAGTGGAGCTTTGATTCCACAAACAGGGTTAGGAGTACAGGTAGCAACGTCTGCATTAGCCATCATGAGAAACACAGTAAAGAATAGCACAGAGAAATGTCAAAACAAAGTTACAGCTGAAGTTATGTTGAGCAAGACAGGGGCGACCCCTAGTGGGCTTATTCTACATTATAGATCACGCAAGAGTCACCGAGACCCGCATCTATCGCATTGCACCATAGAACAAAGATTTTTAGAAACTCATAATACGCCCGCAAGGGTAAATTCATCTTAGCACACTTATCTTCATATTCAATATAAAAGACGTGCTTTGAAGACAATTTCGGCTGGTAGAATCTTTCAGTCGCCTAAAAAGACTGGCGCTTGGTTAATTTTAGTCTTTGACACATCACCTAACAATGATGCTGCTTTATATTTAACTTCTATAGTTCTAATATTTATGAGCGCTAAAAAGTAAAACCCAGAGGTACAAGGAAAATCCTCTTGACCAAAATAACCGCGAAGACAAGCTTCTAACTGTGTTCAAATTAAAATAAGTGGCTGTCGCCATCAGGACCCCTCGGGTCTGGGCCAAAGAAACCGAAGATATATTTATTTTCCAGGTAATTTGTTGTGAGTGAAAAACTACTCCACATACATATATCACATTTACAAGGAGGTTTTTGGCTGACGGTTATGTAAGAGGCATAACTCTTAAAACCTGACAATCAATTTAACATTTGTAGTGTAAGGGGCATAACTCTGGAAAAGGGTCCGAGCGCTGACGCTTCAAGAAATTGCATAATCAATCTATTGAATAAATGTGTGAAGCCTCAAAGTTGTGAGCAAAAGACTTTTTGTGAAATTGCATTTACAAGGCTTTTGACAGCAGCGTAATGCAAGGGGCATAACTCCTGAAAAACGCATTTGGTTTTAAATAGGCTTCTTGTACTTGCTGTATTGAACAATTGTAGGAAGTTTTAACAAGAGTTTTAGTAAACTCAAAATACGCCCGCCGTGGCAAAGTCGAACCGCTACGATTAACAACTTTACATTTAATATAACATTTGTTTTAATTTCATCAATTGAAATTTCTTGTTCACATTAGAAGTTTTTCTTTTCTGAATTTGGTGAAGCTGCAACTAAATACCAGTACCTTATAGTACACATATGTTATCTGTTCAGGTAAATTCAGTCACATTTTAATTCCAAAAACTGAAATATTGTGGCTGTTTTGACATTGCTGATATGTTCCATAATTGGGAAAGAGCAATCAATGCAATAGCTTAAAATTCTTGAATTTTAACAGTTTTGACTTGGACACTGTTCTATTGGACTGCAATAGCTTTAGTACAAAGCAAACAATCTTCAGGCTGACCACTGATATGATGGTGTGTAAATATACAAACCTTGTGTGTCCACTTCAGTGGATGTCATTGTCCCCTTATCTCTATTTAAACAGCCACTCTGATAATACCAGATGGGTAATAAAGCTGTGAAAATTGTCTTTTTTGTTATTATAGTACACATTGAACTATCCAAGAAAACAGTCTCAGAATGTATGAATTAATTGGCTTCAAGTATTACTCTAAACCAAGTGCACTAAAAAAAGCATTGATATATATTTCTTGTTCACATTAGAAGTTTTTCTTTTCTGAATTTGGTGAAGCTGCAACTAAATACCAGTACCTTATAGTACACATATGTTATCAAAAGTGACAGAAAATGAAGACGCAGGAGTTATGAAAAAAATCAAGTTATTAACAGAAGAATTTAAGAGTCATCTTACTAAAAAGGAAATAGATTATCTGACTAATTTTGAAAACAAGACTAGTAATTTCTATGGATTGCCTAAAATCCATAAATCAGAATTGATTATCAACGCCATCAAAGAACAGAAATCAACATACATCCTAGTCACATCCCCTATTGACTTAAAATTCCGACCAATTGTAGCTGGACCAGAATGCCCAACACAGCGACTTAGTTACCTCATGGATATTATTCTTAAACCTTTAACAAGCAACGTCAAAAGCTATGTACGGGACGACATAGATTTTCTTCAGAAATTACCGAAACATATTGGTATCGATTCAACATTAGTAACTTTTGACGTCTCTAGACTGTACACAAATATTTCTCATGAATTAGGAAGGGAAGCCATCGGATTTTGGATAGAAAAACACGCAAATAACTTAGACAATCGTTTTCCAAAGAATTTCATTTTGAAAAGCACCGAGCTAATTTTGAAAAATAACAATTTCCATTTCAACGGGAACATGTATAACCAAATCAAGGGAACAGCAATGGGTACAAAGTTTGCACCAACATATGCAACTCTAGTGATGGCATATTTAGAAGAAAAACTATACCACAAAGTCAATGAAATGTATGGACCCACTTTCAACAACTATTTTGTAACCAACTGGCTTCGTTTCCTAGATGACTGTTTTATTATTTTACCTCGAGAAAACGGAAACGTCGAAAAATTAAAAGAATTACTGAACTCATTAAATGAACACATCTCTTTTACAAGTCAAGAAGACGACACGAAAATACCATTTCTAGATATCTTAGTTTACAAGGAAGGAACGGAGTTGAGGACGGACATATACTCCAAGGAAACCGATACAAAACAATACCTACCATTCCACTCATGTCACCCAGGTCACACACGACGGGGAATACCATACAATCTGGCAAGACGAATATGTACAATAGTGGATGTCGGTGAATTAAAAGATCGTAGATTGAAAGAACTCATACCTACACTAGAGAAACAAGGATACCCGAACAAATTGATACTCTCTGGCATCGAAAAGGCAAAATCCATTCCACAGGAGCAGCTTCGAACCGTGAACGAAGTACGTAATAAAACAAAATCAATTCAATTGGTAACAACGCATAATCCAAATAACCCAAATGCATTTAATTGCATCAAGGATACGTTACCGATGCTCAACGGTAATCAACGAATCAAAGACAGTTTAAAAGATGTCAAAATTATCAACAGTAAAAGACAAGGGCCGAACTTGAAAAGTATACTAACAAGAGCACATTTCACTTTGAAAGAAGAAGAAGTGAGTGGAGTTAAGAAATGCGGATCAAACAAATGTGGAACTTGTGAATACATACTGGAAGGCAAACAATTTAAATTCAAGGGAACAGATAAGGTCTTTGAGGTTCAATTTAACATGACTTGTAAAGTAAGTAATGTGATATATGTCATTACATGCGGTGGTTGTGGTGAAAATTATGTTGGACAGACTGGAGATATTCTGAGGAATAGAGTAACCGTGCATAAACAACAGATACGAGACCCTGAAACTCGACAAATTGGTCTAAGTAGACATATTGATGAATGTGGAAATGGACAATTTACTATTTTTCCATTTTACAAAGTAACGAAAAATGATAAGGATTTCAGAATACAAAAAGAAACATTTTTCCGAACAAAATTCAATTGCAATTTAAATGAACTACCAAATTGATTTTATTTAATTCTCAATTTTATATCAATGTATAGATACTATGGTTAAATTCAAATGCAATCAGTATAACGGAAAGTGTCAAGGTGACCGAAGAAAAAACATTCTATTCAATTCCATGTCAGTGTATGTTATTTTTAAATTCTAACAGCATAACGGACTATATTCTTTTTAACGTCATTGTACGACGTAACTTGTTGTGCATGAACGTTACAAATATTTAAAATCAAACTGTATGACGAACAACGTCAAACTGAACGAAGGAAAACGTTCTGTTCAACTGTGGATTTGACGTAATCGTATGACGTAACCTGTATATAAAATGTATGAACGTTAAATTTGAATCATTAAACGTCTGATGAGCCACCAATGACGTGGTGAAACCGGTAACGGATTTTCGTTGTCAGTGTCATTTCTTTTCGTTTTTCATATATATATATATATATATATATATTAAACAGCAGGTACACATTTCTGATAAAAAAAAAGCTTTTTACAACACACACAAAATATGTGGACCCATCATCTACCTATAAGGTATATATATTCTAAAAGAATGGGGAGATTATATTAAAACGAAAGAACTTCTGGAGCCAAGAAGGGAATATTACATAATCCAATATGGCTGCCATATTATGCAACAGAAGTGATACATGAAACAGCGTCTGCCCAGAAGGTATATACTTTGAAAGAATCGTCAAAATCGGATCAAAACCTTAGAAGTTATGGAGCGGAAGGGAATATTACATAATCTTATATGGCTGCCATATTATGCAATGGGTGGAGTCAGAAATGGTACACGACACACCGTCTGTCCATAAGGTATATACTCTGAAAGATGGGCAAGATCGGATGAAAACTCGTCAAGTTATGGATCGGAAGGGAACGAAGATATAGACTAAGACAGCATATTACATAATCCAATGTAGAAGCCATATTATGCAATCGACAATGTCCTAAATGGTTCATGACACACCTTCTACCCCTAAAATATATGTTGTAAAAAAATTGTAAAGATCGGATCAAAACTTTTCAAGTTATGGAGCGGAAGGGAACGAAGATATAGACTAAGACAGCATATTACATAATCCAATGTAAAAGCAACAATATACAATCGACGATGTCATAAATGGTTCATGACACACCTTTTACCCACAAGGTATATGTTGTGAAAGAATTGTAAAGATTAGATCAAAACTATCCGGGACGGACGGACGGACGGCGGTGGCGATACCAGAATACGACCGACTATAAAAATGTGAGTGAAAGACTTGTTGGGATAATGCGTTTACAAGGCTTTTTTACAGTAGAGGTAATGTAAGGGTCATAACTCTAGAAAAAAACATCCGAGCGCGTTGATTTTAAAAAGGCTTCTTGTGCTTGCTGTATTGAACTGTATCGCTGTATTGAACAAATGTAGTAAGTTTTAAAAATGTTGGGATAATGCGTTTACAAGGCTTTTTTACAGCAGATGTAATGTAAGGGTCATAACTCTAGAAAAAAAACATCCGAGCGCGTTGATTTTAAATAGGCTTCTTGTGCTTGCTGCATTGAACTGTATTGCTGTATTGAACAATTGTAGTAAGTTTTAAAAATGTGAGCGAAAGACTTGTTGAGATAATGTGTTTATAAGGCTTTTTACAGCAGCGGGTGGGGGGAAAAAGTGAGTGGAATTTGAACCATGGCCACATCGATGGAAGGCCTGTGTCGGACTAAGGGACTATTAATGTAACATACTGAGCCACAGAGGTCCCCGTAACCTTAACATTATTTAAAAAAATTTCAAAACTTTTATCCCTGCAGAGCAACTGCATTTAACTTCCTAAATTCAAATTCAAAGGCAATTATTCAGCATATGCCTAAGTGTGCAATGGGGAGGGTTGTTTGCAATCTTGATATTTGAACAATAAAAATCCGCTAATTCAGCGAACAATTTTTTAATAAAGTGAAAGACAACGATGATTTGAAACTAATTTCTATGAAATCTGCTTGTAGCACCTGGCCAACATAGCCTTTTAGGTCTAGCAACGATATGGACAGTGGCTTCCTTATGTCTGGAGTTCAACTTCAACCGATCAATGGTTGATTGATGGTCACTGAATGTAAATAATTGTTTAATTTACTAGATTGATTGATTGTTTGGTGTTTTACGCCGCACTCAAGATTATTTCACTTATATGGCGGCGTTGCCAGTTTTATTGTGGGAAGAAACCGGGCTCTATGCCCGGAGGAAACCCACGACCTTCCGATGGTAACTGGTAACCATCCCACATAGGTCTCGGAGTGAAAACCCAATCAGAAAATTTTCCAATTTTTTTGGACTGAGTGGGAATCGAACCCGGGACCCATTGGTGCCGATCATTGGTAATTGCTGGGGTTAGACCTACAATCTGAATTTTGTTCTACTTCAACAAATTTTACATGACCCTTTGCTTGAATCCTTTTGTTAACTGTTTTCTGCGTGACCCTTTCACAAAACCCATTGGTTAAGCCATTCATTTTTATTAAACTAAAGCGGGTAACCTGTCCAGAGTAATTTTTATGCAATCTTTTTTGGTTTAAGCAAACTTTTTGAATTTCAAGGCCTTGGATTTAGACAACTTTAGTCCTAATGTAAGAACCGTTAATCAACGAACTTGACAGATAAACAGCTTTAAATATACGTTTAAACCAGCCCTGGCAAATATCTTTAAAAAAATAAATAACTGATGTTGAATGAAATGTTTACCTTAATTCCAAAGCTTTGCCAATATATATCTGTGTGAAAGAGTAATCCAAACCCAACATTCAAATTTCAAGGGCCTGGATTTTCAACTTTTTTTTAATGTAAGAAGTTTTTTAGTGGTTTTCAAAGAATAGTTAATGGTCAATTTTGTTTAACTTACATATGGCTTCATGGGATTCATGTGAAGCTGTGTTGGTCCAGAGAACGACCCACTGGGTAAATACATTATGGAAGGCTGTGGCATGCCCATAGCGGCAGGCATAGCAGGGCGAGGAGCTCGCATATTACCCTGGGGCTGGCCATAAAATGTATTCTGCATACTTTGCTACAACAAAATCAAAATTATACGATTATTCAATGTTTTAACAGGTTTATTTTATCTATTTTAAGGGTAACCAAGAGCAAGTCGTATTAACGGGCTAATACATACACTCATTCATACATATTTTCAGTATATACAATTCAATGAAGAACTATAGGCAAGTAAATTTATATGTACTGTAGCGGAATTTACTTTTCCTAATTTAATTGGTCAATGCGAGATGATGTTATACTTTGACCAACAACTTTGATGTCTTAATCTTAAAAATAATGGGCCGAGCGAAGCCTAATTAAGATAACATCTTGTATCTCAAGATGATGAATGTTTCGGAGACACCGCTACTATTTGGGATTCGTAGTTCTAAGACTGATATTGTATCTATCCAATATAAATCAAAATGTCCAGTCGAATATTTCAACTTGAAATAATAACATTAAATATTTATTTAACACCAATTAGAACAATGAAATGGAGATTAAATTTTACTAATATTGTCTATATACTAGAGTCACATATTCCCACAGTTCATTAAATAAAAATCTGTGATTGTGGATTTAAATTACTGTTAGTCTTATATTTAGTACCAGTCAGTCCCACTTGTGAAATAAGTACCGATCATTCCCACTTGTAAACTTAGTACCGATCATTCCCACTTGTGGATTAGGTACCGATCATTCCCACTTGTGAACTTAGTACCAGTCAGTCCCACTTGTAGATTAGGTACCGGTCATTCCCACTTGTACATGTGAACTTAGTACCGATCAGTCCCACTGGTGAATTAGGTACCGATTATTCCCACTTGTAAACTTGGGAATTATTCATTTGCATGCTGTATTTTGGTGCTTCTTTGTTTAGTTATGTTTCCTTCTACAAAAGTTAATCAGTTCGTTTCATTATTAAATCATATATGTACAAGTATTGACGAAGTGTTCGCTTCAACGTGCCGAGGCCATCTAACCTTGCACGAAGAAATTCTGGCTTTTTATAGGCGTCCAGCATAGAACGCTGGGTCACGTGTCGAAATCCGACTCGCTGATTGGCTGACGCTCCGCTGTCTGACAGTTTGTCAACATCGATCCAAAAGTTTTGTCATTTAAAATAATTCAACGAGTGACATTTGTCCATTTACACTCCCAAATAACGATATTCTTTCCAAGGGAAGAATCGGATAACACAAACCGATCGAAGTATTATTCATAGTACTTGAAATATGTCCGTAATCGTCGCGAACTCACTGTGAAGTCTGTGAAAAATAACTGTGCGCCGAACATGGCGAGTATCGTGATTTGTGACCGATCTGTTAGGAAACAAACTATCGTATTTCAAGTGCATTAAACCACCATCTCCTGGTAAGACATGAATTCTCGAAAGTTAAGTTTATGGTCCCATGAAACATATCGTACATAGGCATTTTAACTTTACAAAAACTGTGTATTTCAAGCCATATTGTGCACCAAAAACGTTCTCTTAAACAACAACAACGACATGTTAGTTTGAACATGTGTACATTTCAAAGCACACGTTCTCTTATAAATAAGAAGCGGAACATAACATATTTGACCGCAAATGACATACAGGATAAACGTGTAGGAAACCTATTTTCGCTACACTACCCCCTCCTTAGTTTTGTTCGTCGTCGAACAAATAATAAAATTACAAATTACTATGACACTGTTGCATTTTGTCACGAAAATTGATTCTTATTCTGATTGTCGGTCATCTAAATGATTTAATGAACATTCGACATGTAAGCTCATTATTGATGTATATCCGGTTTGAAATTTCACCATTTGTGAATCCTCACATAACACCTTTATTGGCTGTGCTATATACTCCACTCAGTTTCACGAACTGAAATCAATAACTGGCTTGACAAACCTATCTGAAATAAAATATAACTGCTAAGACAGTCACACTTAGCTTTGTTTTCCCGAGTCTGATCCCTTGGTACTTCCACACGAAAACACCAAGTGCCACTATAAATTCTGTTTTAAACAGAAAACAACACAATAAACTATGTTCCATGTGTCAAATCCCAACACATGCCCCAAGGCTTCGATCCTTGCCTTGATCCCTAGTATCCGGCAAGACTATCCCGTCTTGACCACTAGCACCCCCAAAGACTCTCCTGTCTTGGGAAATAAGTTTTTGCTGTTTCCAGCACCAGACTCAACATTGCTTAAGTGCTACCTCTTTAGATTTCTTCAGATTTATCAATTCACACCACACTTGATATAACACCAAATAATTCACTATGAACAAACAGTCTGTTTTTCCAAAATGTCTACTTGAAAGTTTGCATACGTCCCATTTCCAAAATATTCAGTTAGTTCAAAGCCCAACAGAAATATATGTTAGCTAAATCAAGTGAACTAGTTACCACTTGATTGTGCATCAGACGACACCAATTCTCAACATCTGACAGTCTCTCGCAGATAATTGTTGCCCTTCACAAATAACACATCCATGGAAAGAATGAGTTACGCAATTGAATTGAGTCAAGAAGTTAATTCCACGAATTTTATCACATTTTAGTATTGCCACAATAACATCTATAAAACATGTTTGGACAAACTTTCAGGTCAACTTGACAAGTGTCAAAGACCCAAGGAGGTGAATTCTCAACACCAAATAATTTCAGATTAGTGGGCCCACATTATGGCTTGAAAGGTAAGTTGGAATATTCACTTTCTTATGTGGATCCCACTGTCACTAGTACCAATTTCAGTAACAAACCTTCAGTTTGTAGGAATTGATTTATCCGGTCAATTCATTCCCCTATATGATATACTTCCTCTCACGCTCAAATTCAAATAAGCAATGTCTTGTGGTTTAATGTCTAATGTTTGGGACTGCATAACTTTTACAACCAATCTGCTCACCGAGACTTGGTTAGTCAACATTTTACAAAGTTCAAACTGAAATGTTTTCTCCAAATTTATGAATAAAGTAAGTTGATTATCACAAAGTTCACTGTGTCAAAATAAAATACATCCTGTAATGATTTAAGATTCCTTAAAATTATTTTCTTTCCTTTTTGGCAATACTACATCTTTCAGCTGCTTTTCCAACTCTTGTACTCTCTTTTGTAGATCTTCATTACTGGGGAACGAGGAGATTTCAATCACATTTCGATGTCTATATACACTTCCCTCACGTTGATCTTCGATTTTCCATAATCCCTCAACTTCAAGAGCAAGCGTCAAAGCTTGTTGAAGATTAACCGGTTTTCCTTGTTGAATGAACATCCTCGTGTTATAATCATCTAAGGCATCAATGAAATGAATTTTTGCCAGTCGTTCCAGGTGATGAGTGGACATGCCTGGGTATGCCATTGTGGACAACTTGTTGATAGCCTGACCAAGCTCTCGAAGACCTTCTTTCTCACCCCGTTTCCTCCCTCTTAATTCTGCCAGGAATAGCTCAGCCTGACCTCTTGGACCAAATTGGTTTTCCAAAATTTCAACCAAGCTGTCAAAATCTTGTTGTTCTCGCTAGAAAGAGTGCAAGCGAGCTGTCGAGCAGCACCAGTAAGATGAGAAAATAAATAATCTGCCTTCTCCGTATTTGTCCATTTATTGAGCCTTGAAATGGTTTTAAAAACTTGTATATATTCCTCCCATGACGATTCTCCATTAAACCCCTCTGGTTTAATATTGTGGCGACGACTTGGCTGATACACGAGAGGGGCGTCGCCATGTCCTCCCTCACGCGGAGATGACCTCGGCTCCTGTATTGTATTGTCAACCATATCTCCAGTGTTATGGCGAAATGAAACTTCATGTTCACTGTCTGAATTTTCTTCGAATTCTTGTTGCTGATCAAGGGACATAATTATGCCAAGTTTATGGGTATGATTAAAATTGTTCAAGTCTTACAGTTCACAGTTTTGTTAGCACAGTTTATCCCACCGCTGCCACCAGTTGTAGCGGAATTTACTTTTCCTAATTTAATTGGTCAATGCGAGATGATGTTATACTTTGACCAACAACTTTGATGTCTTAATCTTAAAAATAATGGGCCGAGCGAAGCCTAATTAAGATAACATCTTGTATCTCAAGATGATGAATGTTTCGGAGACACCGCTACTATTTGGGATTCGTAGTTCTAAGACTGATATTGTATCTATCCAATATAAATCAAAATGTCCAGTCGAATATTTCAACTTGAAATAATAACATTAAATATTTATTTAACACCAATTAGAACAATGAAATGGAGATTAAATTTTACTAATATTGTCTATATACTAGAGTCACATATTCCCACAGTTCATTAAATAAAAATCTGTGATTGTGGATTTAAATTACTGTTAGTCTTATATTTAGTACCAGTCAGTCCCACTTGTGAAATAAGTACCGATCATTCCCACTTGTAAACTTAGTACCGATCATTCCCACTTGTGGATTAGGTACCGATCATTCCCACTTGTGAACTTAGTACCAGTCAGTCCCACTTGTAGATTAGGTACCGGTCATTCCCACTTGTACATGTGAACTTAGTACCGATCAGTCCCACTGGTGAATTAGGTACCGATTATTCCCACTTGTAAACTTGGGAATTATTCATTTGCATGCTGTATTTTGGTGCTTCTTTGTTTAGTTATGTTTCCTTCTACAAAAGTTAATCAGTTCGTTTCATTATTAAATCATATATGTACAAGTATTGACGAAGTGTTCGCTTCAACGTGCCGAGGCCATCTAACCTTGCACGAAGAAATTCTGGCTTTTTATAGGCGTCCAGCATAGAACGCTGGGTCACGTGTCGAAATCCGACTCGCTGATTGGCTGACGCTCCGCTGTCTGACAGTTTGTCAACATCGATCCAAAAGTTTTGTCATTTAAAATAATTCAACGAGTGACATTTGTCCATTTACACTCCCAAATAACGATATTCTTTCCAAGGGAAGAATCGGATAACACAAACCGATCGAAGTATTATTCATAGTACTTGAAATATGTCCGTAATCGTCGCGAACTCACTGTGAAGTCTGTGAAAAATAACTGTGCGCCGAACATGGCGAGTATCGTGATTTGTGACCGATCTGTTAGGAAACAAACTATCGTATTTCAAGTGCATTAAACCACCATCTCCTGGTAAGACATGAATTCTCGAAAGTTAAGTTTATGGTCCCATGAAACATATCGTACATAGGCATTTTAACTTTACAAAAACTGTGTATTTCAAGCCATATTGTGCACCAAAAACGTTCTCTTAAACAACAACAACGACATGTTAGTTTGAACATGTGTACATTTCAAAGCACACGTTCTCTTATAAATAAGAAGCGGAACATAACATATTTGACCGCAAATGACATACAGGATAAACGTGTAGGAAACCTATTTTCGCTACACTACCCCCTCCTTAGTTTTGTTCGTCCTCGAACAAATATTAAAATTACAAATTACTATGACACTGTTGCATTTTGTCACGAAAATTGATTCTTATTCTGATTGTCGGTCATCTAAATGATTTAATGAACATTCGACATGTAAGCTCATTATTGATGTATATCCGGTTTGAAATTTCACCATTTGTGAATCCTCACATAACACCTTTATTGGCTGTGCTATATACTCCACTCAGTTTCACGAACTGAAATCAATAACTGGCTTGACAAACCTATCTGAAATAAAATATAACTGCTAAGACAGTCACACTTAGCTTTGTTTTCCCGAGTCTGATCCCTTGGTACTTCCACACGAAAACACCAAGTGCCACTATAAATTCTGTTTTAAACAGAAAACAACACAATAAACTATGTTCCATGTGTCAAATCCCAACACATGCCCCAAGGCTTCGATCCTTGCCTTGATCCCTAGTATCCGGCAAGACTATCCCGTCTTGACCACTAGCACCCCCAAAGACTCTCCTGTCTTGGGAAATAAGTTTTTGCTGTTTCCAGCACCAGACTCAACATTGCTTAAGTGCTACCTCTTTAGATTTCTTCAGATTTATCAATTCACACCACACTTGATATAACACCAAATAATTCACTATGAACAAACAGTCTGTTTTTCCAAAATGTCTACTTGAAAGTTTGCATACGTCCCATTTCCAAAATATTCAGTTAGTTCAAAGCCCAACAGAAATATATGTTAGCTAAATCAAGTGAACTAGTTACCACTTGATTGTGCATCAGACGACACCAATTCTCAACATCTGACAGTCTCTCGCAGATAATTGTTGCCCTTCACAAATAACACATCCATGGAAAGAATGAGTTACGCAATTGAATTGAGTCAAGAAGTTAATTCCACGAATTTTATCACATTTTAGTATTGCCACAATAACATCTATAAAACATGTTTGGACAAACTTTCAGGTCAACTTGACAAGTGTCAAAGACCCAAGGAGGTGAATTCTCAACACCAAATAATTTCAGATTAGTGGGCCCACATTATGGCTTGAAAGGTAAGTTGGAATATTCACTTTCTTATGTGGATCCCACTGTCACTAGTACCAATTTCAGTAACAAACCTTCAGTTTGTAGGAATTGATTTATCCGGTCAATTCATTCCCCTATATGATATACTTCCTCTCACGCTCAAATTCAAATAAGCAATGTCTTGTGGTTTAATGTCTAATGTTTGGGACTGCATAACTTTTACAACCAATCTGCTCACCGAGACTTGGTTAGTCAACATTTTACAAAGTTCAAACTGAAATGTTTTCTCCAAATTTATGAATAAAGTAAGTTGATTATCACAAAGTTCACTGTGTCAAAATAAAATACATCCTGTAATGATTTAAGATTCCTTAAAATTATTTTCTTTCCTTTTTGGCAATACTACATATCTTTCAGCTGCTTTTCCAACTCTTGTACTCTCTTTTGTAGATCTTCATTACTGGGGAACGAGGAGATTTCAATCACATTTCGATGTCTATATACACTTCCCTCACGTTGATCTTCGATTTTCCATAATCCTTCAACTTCAAGAGCAAGCGTCAAAGCTTGTTGAAGATTAACCGGTTTTCCTTGTTGAATGAACATCCTCGTGTTATAATCATCTAAGGCATCAATGAAATGAATTTTTGCCAGTCGTTCCAGGTGATGAGTGGACATGCCTGGGTATGCCATTGTGGACAACTTGTTGATAGCCTGACCAAGCTCTCGAAGACCTTCTTTCTCACCCCGTTTCCTCCCTCTTAATTCTGCCAGGAATAGCTCAGCCTGACCTCTTGGACCAAATTGGTTTTCCAAAATTTCAACCAAGCTGTCAAAATCTTGTTGTTCTCGCTAGAAAGAGTGCAAGCGAGCTGTCGAGCAGCACCAGTAAGATGAGAAAATAAATAATCTGCCTTCTCCGTATTTGTCCATTTATTGAGCCTTGAAATGGTTTTAAAAACTTGTATATATTCCTCCCATGATGATTCTCCATTAAACCCCTCTGGTTTAATATTGTGGCGACGACTTGGCTGATACACGAGAGGGGCGTCGCCATGTCCTCCCTCACGCGGAGATGACCTCGGCTCCTGTATTGTATTGTCAACCATATCTCCAGTGTTATGGCGAAATGAAACTTCATGTTCACTGTCTGAATTTTCTTCGAATTCTTGTTGCTGATCAAGGGACATAATTATGCCAAGTTTATGGGTATGATTAAAATTGTTCAAGTCTTACAGTTCACAGTTTTGTTAGCACAGTTTATCCCACCGCTGCCACCAGTTGTAGCGGAATTTACTTTTCCTAATTTAATTGGTCAATGCGAGATGATGTTATACTTTGACCAACAACTTTGATGTCTTAATCTTAAAAATAATGGGCCGAGCGAAGCCTAATTAAGATAACATCTTGTATCTCAAGATGATGAATGTTTCGGAGACACCGCTACTATTTGGGATTCGTAGTGCTAAGACTGATATTGAATCTATCCAATATAAATCAAAATGTCCAGTCGAATATTTCAACTTGAAATAATAACATTAAATATTTATTTAACACCAATTAGACCAATGAAATGGAGATTAAATTTTACTAATATTGTCTTTATACTAGAGTCACATATTCCCACAGTTCATAATAATAAAAATCTGTGATTGTGGATTTAAATTACTGTTAGTCTTATATTTAGTACCAGTCAGTCCCACTTGTGAAATAAGTACCGATCATTCCCACTTGTAAACTTAGTACCGATCATTCCCACTTGTAGATTAGGTACCGGTCATTCCCACTTGTACATGTGAACTTAGTACCGATCAGTCCCACTGGTGAATTAGGTACCGATTATTCCCACTTGTAAACTTGGGAATTATTCATTTGCATGCTGTATTTTGGTGCTTCTTTGTTTAGTTATGTTTCCTTCTACAAAAGTTAATCAGTTCGTTTCATTATTAAATCATATATGTACAAGTATTGACGAAGTGTTCGCTTCAACGTGCCGAGGCCATCTAACCTTGCACGAAGAAATTCTGGCTTTTTATAGGCTTCCAGCATAGAACGCTGGGTCACGTGTCGAAATCCGACTCGCTGATTGGCTGACGCTCCGCTGTCTGACAGTTTGTCAACATCGATCCAAAAGTTTTGTCATTTAAAATAATTCAACGAGTGACATTTGTCCATTTACACTCCCAAATAACGATATTCTTTCCAAGGGAAGAATCGGATAACACAAACCGATCGAAGTATTATTCATAGTACTTGAAATATGTCCGTAATCGTCGCGAACTCACTGTGAAGTCTGTGAAAAATCACTGTGCGCCGAACATGGCGAGTATCGTGATTTGTGACCGATCTGTTAGGAAACAAACTATCGTATTTCAAGTGCATTAAACCACCATCTCCTGGTAAGACATGAATTCTCGAAAGTTAAGTTTATGGTCCCATGAAACATATCGTACATAGGCATTTTAACTTTACAAAAACTGTGTATTTCAAGCCATATTGTGCACCAAAAACGATCTCTTAAACAACAACAACGACATGTTAGTTTGAACATGTGTACATTTCAAAGCACACGTTCTCTTATAAATAAGAAGCGGAACATAACATATTTGACCGCAAATGACATACAGGATAAACGTGTAGAAAACCTATTTTCGCTACAGTACCATCGCCTGTTTTGAGTTCGTTATATGAAAGCGCGTAGCAAAAGCTTTTACATAAATGTCCTGGCATTGCTATGTATCTCTACCGTATGGGTTGCCATAAATATTCAAGGGTTCAAATGTCTTTTTCGCTGTTGTAATTCTTTTTTTACTCGTCACCCTGGGATTCATGCCTGTCACTGAATGTAAATAATTGTTTAATTTACTAGATTGATTGATTGTTTGGTGTTTTACGCCGCACTCAAGATTATTTCACTTATATGGCGGCGTTGCCAGTTTTATTGTGGGAGGAAACCGGGCTCTATGCCCGGAGGAAACCCACGACTTTCCGTTGGTAACTGGCAACCATCCCACATAGGTCGTTCGAGTGAAAACCCAGTCAGAAAATTTTCCAATTTTTGGACTGAGTGGGATTCGAACCCGCGACCCATTGGTGCTCGCCAGTTGAAAACTGGGACCACAGTCTTTCACTATGGTGTCAGGGATGCCGTATCTGGCAAAGTGATGTTTTATGAAGTTGTTTCTGGAAGAAACTCTGTCTCAAAGAATTTACTAAAGTAGTCTACAATTACTGTGTAGATTTTGCCAGAAATGGTGAATATATCTATTCCGACTTTTCCCCAACATCGAGATGGGATGTCATCAAGGTTGAGAGATTCCGGTGCTTGTTTGTCACAGTAGGAAGCACATGTGTTTCATGTCTCCATGAACTGAGGTATTTCTTGTGACATGCCAGGCCAGAATACTAAATCACGGGCTCTTATCAAGCAGGAGTTCATGCCCATGTGACCAACATATAGTCTGTTCTTGATGACCAATCGTTGAGACTGAGGGATTACAATTCTTTCACCTCGTAGGATGGTGCCATCCTGTACTGTAAGTTCGTCACGGTAAGTGAAGTATGGGGTAACTTGATCAGAGAGAGAATGCTTGTCTTCGGGCCATTTAGGTCTGATATAGCCACCGGGACACGGCGACTTGGCATAACGACAGAAGTAACTTTGTCGTCCACTTTGAGATGATGAGAGCCAGGAAAAGTTCCGATAGAGTTATTGAACACTTTGGGATGAGAAATGGCGAGAGATATCCGCTACCCGATCAACGTTTTCTTCATTGATAGATATGTTTCATTTGTTGGACTACACTAAGACCAATAAGAGGTGTGGGGTTTTCATTTACAATGACAAACTCTACAGAATACTTTTTATTGTTCTTGGGATTTCTCACACGTGTTCGACAGATACCAAGGGGATATAACTCTGAGCTTTCTAGAGGAAAGGGAGATAATATCAGAGATATCAACACAGAAAGATGGAATAATATAGGCAGTCAATTTGAAGAACTATGTCTTTCCCATTCACCAGCATATGACAATTAATATCTTTAGAATCTGTGACAGAGGTTATAGACACTGTATTTAGCCATTCGTCGTTAGAGGTTGATGGAGATTGGTCTTTGACTTGGTGTACAGACTTCTTTCTGGACGAGCGCTGTTTTGGGGGATTTTTATTTTTTGTTTGGGCATTTGTTGGCAAATTTATTTTCTTGTTTACAACAAGGACAGTCTCCCCCCTCCCCTCCCCCTAATTCTTTCTGCATGACATGAGATAAACCACAGAACTTGCATTCACGTTCACGCGGTTTGTAGTTGTCTTGTTTGGATTTCTTCTTGTAAGTAGACCTAGGAGTATCAATTTTATTAACAGTTTCCTGACGCAGGGCTCGGCCATGAGATGTGGCATTTCAGCTGCCTTGCAAATGTCGATACATTTGTCCAGAGTTGTCTTTGAAGAGACTAGTTTGTGTTGAATGATCATTAATGCCTAGTACTATACGATCACGAATCAGAGAGCCTACACAATCTTCACATTAATCGCATGTTTTAACCAGTGTTCGTAGAGCTGGTTTCCCAGATAGCAAAAGAGTCAAATTTGTTCAGGCAGTGATCTTCGTGAGTGTCAAAATTGAAGCCATTATATACTTTGAGAGCATTGTCAACAATAGTGTGCAGTAAGAAAGCAACTTGATAGTCGTTTTGTTGATCATTGAGTTGAGTAATAATTGAGAAATTACGCCACTTTTGTTTGAAAAGTTTCCATTTTTCTGTAGCATTGTTTTCCAAGTTTAGTGGAAGTGGAGCTTTGATTCCACAAACAGGGTTAGGAGTACAGGTAGCAACGTCTGCATTAGCCATCATGAGAAACACAGTAAAGAATAGCACAGAGAAATGTCAAAACAAAGTTACAGCTGAAGTTATGTTGAGCAAGACAGGGGCGACCCCTAATGGGCTTACTCTACATTATAGATCACGCAAGAGTCACTGAGACACGCATCTATCGCATTGCACCATAGAACAAAGATTTTTAGAAACTCATAATACGCCCGCAAGGGTAAATTCATCTTAGCACACTTATCTTCATATTCAATATACAAGACGTGCTTTGAAGACAATTTCGGCTGGAAAAATCTTTCAGTCGCCTAAAAAGACTGGCGCTTGGTTAATTTTAGTCTTTGACGTATCACCTACCAATGATGCTGCTTTATATTTTACTTGCATAGTTCTAATATATTTGTGAGCGCTAGAAAGTAAAACCCAGAGGTACAAGGAAAATCCTCTTGACCAAAATAACCGCGAAGACAAGCTTCTAACTGTGTTTAAATTAAAATGAGTGGCTGTCGCCATCAGGACCCCTCCGGTCTGGGCCAAAGAAACCGAAGATATATTTATTTTCCAGGTAATTTGTTGTGAGTGAAAAACTACTCCACATACATATATCACATTTACAAGGAGGTTTTTGGCTGACGGTTATGTAAGGGGCATATGGCACTTCTGCCATATTATGCAACAGAAGTGATACATGAAACAGCGTCTGCCCAGAAGGTATATACTCTGACAGAATCGTCAAGATCGGTTCAAAACCTTAGAAGTTATGGAGCGGAAGGGAATATTACATAATCTTATATGGCTGCCATATTGTGCAATGGGTGAAGTCAGAAATGGTACACGACACTCCGTCTGTCCATAAGGTATATACTCTGAAAGATGGGCAAGATCGGATGAAAACTCGTCAAGTTATGGATCGGAAGGGAACGAAGATATAGACTAAGACAGCATATTACATAATCCAATGTAGAAGCCATATTATGCAATTGACAATGTCCTAAATGGTTCATGACACACCTTCTACCCCTAAAATATATGTTGTAAAAAAATTGTAAAGATCGGATCAAAACTTTTCAAGTTATGGAGCGGAAGGGAACGAAGATATAGACTAAGACAGCATATTACATAATCCAATGTAAAAGCCACAGTATACAATCGACGATGTCATAAATGGTTCATGACACACCTTTTACCCACAAGGTATATGTTGTAAAAGAATTGTAAAGATTAGAACAAAACTCTTCAAGTTGTGGAGCGGAAGGGAATCCGGGACGGACGGACGGACGGCGCTGGTGATAACAGAATACGACCGACTATAAAAATGTGAGTGATAGACTTGTTGGGATAATGCGTTTACAAGGTTTTTTTACAGCAGCGTAATGTAAGGGTCATAACTCTAGAAAAAACATCCGAGCGCGTTGATTTTAAATAGGCTTCTTGTGCTTGCTGTATTGAACTGTATTGCTGTATTGAACAAATGTAGTAAGTTTTAAAAATGTTGGGATAATGCGTTTACAAGGCTTTTTTACAGCAGAGGTAATGTAAGGGTCATAACTCTAGAAAAAAACATCCGAGCGCGTTGATTTTAAATAGGCTTCTTGTGCTTGCTGTATTGAACTGTATTGCTGTATTGAACAATTGTAGTAAGTTTTTAAAATGTTGGGATGTTGGGATAATGCGTTTACAAGGCTTGCTGTATTGAACTGTATTGCTGTATTGAACAAATGTAGTAAGTTTTAAAATGTTGGGATGTTGGGATAATGCGTTTACAAAGCTTTTTTACAGCAGAGGTAATGTAAGGGTCATAACTCTAGAAAAAAACATCCGAGCGCGTTGATTTTAAATAGGCTTCTTGTGCTTGCTGCATTGAACTGTATTGCTGTATTGAACAATTGTAGTAAGTTTTAAAAATGTGAGCGAAATACTTGTTGAGATAATGTGTTTATAAGGCTTTTTACAGCAGCGTAATGTAAGGGTCATAACTCTTAAAAAAACATCCGAGCGAGTTGATTTTGAATAAAACAAAGCTGTAGGTGAAAGATTTTTTTAGATAATGTGGGCATCGTAAATCTTTACTACATTGAACTTGCGTGCAACGTAAATCTTTTCAGAACACTTGAACATTTAAAATGATTACACAGAGCCTAAACACCAGTTACCGAGCTGGTGTTGCCTGACAAATAAGCATTAAAATGAACACATGTACACAGTATTCAGTATTATTTCACTTATTTTGTTAATTGATTGATTGATTGATGTTTTACGCCGCACTCCAGATTATTTCACTTATACCTCTTATTTGGAAGCATTAGCTGGTTTAGTTTAAGTGGGTACTTGGAAGCCTGTTAATATAAAATGATCAAGTTAAAACAGACATAGAAATGTTTTGACCCCAGTGGGATTTGAACGCAGGACACATCAATAGAAGACTTGTATCTATATGCAGATGTTGAAGATGACTTACGGCTGAGCTGACTGGCGTAGTTCTGGCACTAGATGATCCAGATTGAGGCGGAGTTTGTCGTGTCGCAGTTCCTCCAACCACATATTTTAGAATATTCTTCCCAGTGTTTGGATCAACAAGCTTCAGCACATTCTTCTCCCGTTGTTGGTACGGTTGTTTTGATGGTATAGAGGGTGCTGACAGGGGGCTCTGAGGCTGCAGCATAGCTTGGCTTTGAGGGAAAAACACTATTAAAAAAAATTCTTTATATGTGAGGATTTAGGATAAATGCAGGGCATATCTTCCCATTTGCAGGATCAGTTATTACAGAATCCGCATTTTATCGGCTTAGTCACAAAATAAACAGGGCTCATCTTCTTTCCTGCTTTAACCAGAAATTAAAAGGTCACAAATTTATACAGCTACTGTTGTGGCATCAATTACCTTCCCTGTGACTACAACATTTCCAGCACATTTTTAAGTTTCGTAAAAAAACACAAACAGAGCGTAATCGTTGGCTATCGAATCCTGCACGAAAACTGTTCTGTTTGTTTTGTTTTTAACTTATTTTATTTTACCACAGCATAATAGGATTGGGGACAAGTTCTTAGCAACTTAGATAACCCCCTCTCACTGATTTTCGATTTACAAGAGTATTATATATATATATAGATGTACAGAAGAACGTGGATAACATACGTATATATCTAAAGTAACATTATATCAACTATCTATAAAGGATCTATGTTACAAAGGAAGACAAAAAAATATTCTGAAAACGGTGTGTGGAGAAAACAAACTGGCCATTTAACGGCATGAAGGAAGTCAAGGGGTTTTTTTTGATGGTCGATAAGTTGATTATCAAGTGCTAGAACCTGGCGCTCTGCTGGATAAATCGAATTATTTGGCAGTTGACATTAAACGGGTTCTCAGGATTTCCATGCAGAAGGTCGGAAATGTCACAATTTGCAGGAATATTATTAAGGAGTTCCGTGCGACAAATGTCATAGTTCGGGCAGAAATAAAAAAAAATGAATAGCGTCTTCAGTTGGTTTTCCACAGGAGCAGCTGGCTGTGGGCACAAGATTTATCCTATATAAATCTGCGTTAAGAGAACTACAGCGATGTCTCAGCTTAGTAAATATGATATTGACCCTTCTGTTGTTGCGTATTAAATATTTTGGTAAGGGCTTACTCTGTGGTAAGGTTTTGCTTTTAAATTCTAAAATTGAAGGTAAATATCTTGCAGATAGGTCGAGTGAGTTCCAGGCGTATAGTGACGATGGGAGAAAGGAATGTCTATAAATGTTTAAGTTGCAACGAGGAATGACAAAATTTTGTACATTTCGCAGGTTGTGATTTGTCACATTCTGTACTTCACTATTTAAGGACAGATTGAAAAGGTTTGTTAACGGATGGCTTACAGAGGGCGCTGTACCTTTCAGCATTTTGTGACTTCTAGAGTCTGGGCCAACTGCTTTGTTGTTATCCAACGACACGATAATGGAGTATACATCATCCTGGGTAACGTTAACGGTACGAATAGATGAGTTTGCTTTTGCAGCACATAACCAGAATCATCTATATTTATAGAGATGGAAGAGAAATAGCTGTTAAGAGCATTTGCCTTCTCCGTGTCCGTGAAACACATACGAGAGTTATAAAATAAAGGAGGAATATCTTTTTTCCTTATTCATGAACTTACTTAATGTTTTCCATTAAAATTTTGGATCAGAGGATTTGTTATTAGGCAGTTCTGTTTCTAGATTTTCGAAATAATTAATTCTGGCAAATGTTTTCATATTATTTATTTTATTGCGTATGTTCTTGTATTTTGTCGAATCAGAAACTGTTTGCGTTTTTTTTTTTTGGCCCTTTTTCCCAGTCGATCTCTTTGTCGTATATTTTTTCGCAGCTCAGAATCGAACCACGGCTGGTCGTGTGGTCTTATTGTAAGCTGTTGGTTTGGGATACAGATTTTAGCGAATTCCAAGCACTTAAAGGGGCATGAGCTGCCAAAATGTTGATATTTTGACGTTAAAACAGAATGCTGAAATTATTGGCTATTTTTCTCAAGAGGTAGAATTCAGAAGCTTTTTAATGCTTCAAGTCTCGAAAATGTACGATAAAGTACAGTTTTAAACTAACTTTGGCTTAGAATGAATGAATGGTCGTCCCGGTTATTTAAATTTTGTTTACTTTTGAACACGTTTTCGGTTCATACAGGCCACATACTGTATAGATTTTTCTCATTCCAACGCCAATCATTTAGTTTTTCGATAGCCTTCAAAGCCTCTTACTGTCGTGACGATCAGAAGTTATGAAAAAACTGTGAATTTTGGCAGCTCATGCCCCTTTAAGTGTAAACTGTTCTATTTTTCTATTGAAAACTGTTCTGATTGGTAAACGATTACAGAGGATCTGCTCATATCATTGGCTTATTGATTGATAGATGTTTTATACCGAACTCAAGATTATTTCACTAATATGGCGGCTTTGCCAGGTTTATTGGGGGAGGAAACCCCGACCTTTGGCAAGTACCTGGCTTATGAAGAAGCTGTTAAAAATTAGAAACATTAACACATGCAACCATGGTTCAAGTAAGATACATGGATCCTCATTCAACTTAAATATGCTAGACTAGTTTCAGTTCGATTGATTGATGTTTTACACTCAAGATTATTTCACTTATAAGACGGCATTGTCTGCCTTACATGGGGGGGGGGGGGGGGGCATTAGGCTCCACAGAGGGAAGAACTCCAATCTTAAATCCCTTCTGCTGAGTTATGTCCCTTGGCTTAGCTGAAATAAATCTGTATTGATCATTTCGTTACGAGATACCCAGTGTAGTAAAAAATGGAACAGGCCCAGCCTTTCATCCCAATGTCATCGCCTAAATTAAGGCATAAAATTTACTACCCCTATCACAAAAATCCATATTAGGCGTTAAACTACGTTGATATCATTTAAAGTTACGTGGGAAATATAAAATAGGGGTGGGGGGGGGGGTGGATATAGATAGGGAAAATCTAATATGTTTGGATTAAATAATTTGACAAGATCAAAAAAAATAAACGACAACGCTCATACATAGGGGTTTACCTGTCTACAAGTTGATAGCCACAATAAATTATCAAGATGCCGTATAACTTATCCCAATACCGAATTCAATTTAGAGCAATCTAGTCAATCGTAAGAAAATGCATTTAAAGATAATATCTTGCCAGTGTTGGAGAAAAATCGAACCTTACCCAGGAATGAGAAGATAGAAAATATTTTAAAAGATTGTGAAATATGATGAAATACGGATTTTCCTGTTTCATTACTTTCAGTTTCAAATCATTAACATCTCCTTCTGCAGAGTTATGTCCCTTGGCTTAGCTGAAATATTTTTTACGGTCAGGGTAAAAATAGAACAGGCCCAGCCTTTCACCCCAATTTCATGGCCTGAATTTATAAGCGTAATATTTACTACACCTATCAGAAACATCACTATTAGGCGTTAAACTACGTTGATATCACTTAAAGTTACGTGGGAAAATTAAAATAGGGGGGGAGAAGGGGGTGGATATAGATAGGGGTTAACTTCCCTGGACAATTTTGTGGTATCAAAAACATGGGGTAAAGATCATTGGGGTTCAAATGCTTTGGATTCTATATGTTTGGATAAAATAATTTGACAAGCTCAAAAATATAAACGATAACGCCCATACATAGATCCTGTTAAAGTCTTTCCTCGCTAAACTACCTGTCCGTACATGTTCATAGCCACAATAAATTATCAAAATGCCATATAACTTACCCCAATGCCGTATTCAATTTAGAGCAATCTAGTCAATCGTAAGAAAATGCCTTAAAAGATAAAATCTTACCTGTGTTGGAGAAAAATCGCACCTTACCCAGGAATGAGAAAACACGAAGTATCATAAAAGATTACGAAGTATGATGAAATACGGACTTTCCTGTTTCATTACTTTCAGTTTCAAATCATTAACATTTCCTTCTCCAGAGTTATGTCCCTTGGCTTAGCTGAAATAAATTTGTATCGATCATTTTCTTACGAGATCGCCAGTACAAGGTCAAAATAGAACAGGCACTGCCTTTCAACCCAAAGTCATCGTCTGAATTTAAGCGTAATATTTACTAAATCTATCAGAAAAATCCATCTTAGGCCTGAAACTACGTTGATATCACTTAAAGTTACGTGGGAAATATAAAATAGGGGGTGGGGAGGGGTGGATATAGATAGGGGTTAACTTCCCTGGACAATTTAGTGATATCGAAAAGATGGGGCAAAGATCATTGCCGTTCAAATGCTTTGGATACTATATGTTTTGATAAAATAATTTGACAAGCTCAAAAAAACAAACGATAACGCTCATACATAGATCCTGTTATCACATGTTCTAACTACCTGTTCATAGCCACAATAAATTCTTAAGATGCCATATAACTTACCCCATTACCTTATTCAATTTAGAGCTGCAATCTAGTCAATCGTAAGAAAATGCATTTAAAAATAAAAGCTGACCTGTGTTGGAGAAAAATCGCACCTTACCCCCTGACTTTTTTTTTTTTTGACTTTTCAAATCAGCAACATTGGATTTGTTGACCGAGATTTTTATCGATCCCCAGAGTAAAAAAAGAACAGACACCGCCTTTCAACCTCACGCCAGCGCCTGGATTTCAGCGTAATCTTTACTAAACCTATAAAAATCACCTTTATTGTGTCAAACAGAGTAGATATCACTTAAAGTAACGCGGGAAATATAAACGAGGGGTGGGCTTATTTTCAGAAGTCATTCTGAAAAAAAGTTTCCCGATAAATTTCAGATTGTAAACCAAAACAAAAAAAGACATTAAATTATACAATAACGTTGGGGATTCGGATTTTATGCTTTTACATCGCATTTACATCTTAATTTAAATTTTAAACATATATAGACATTTATCATGTTACTCATCATTTTTCTATTCACAAATGTCAGACAGGCTACAGTCGTGAGTATGAGCTAAACAAATGACTTAAAGAGGCATGAGCTGCCGAAATTCACACTTTTTTCATAATTTGTAATCGTCACGACAGTATGAGGCTTTGGAGGCTATCGAAAAACTAAATGATTGGCGTTGGAATGAGGAAAATCCATACAGTATGTGCCCTGTACGAACCGAAAACGTGTTCGAAAAGTAGCAAAATTTAAATAACCGGGATGACCATTCATTCATTCTAAGTCAAAGTTAGTTCAAAACAATACTTTATCGTACATTTTTGAGACTAGAAGTACTAAAAAGCTTCTGAATTATACGTCTTGAGAAAAATAGCCAATAATTTCAACATTCTGTTTTTACGTCAAAATATCAACATTTTGGCAGCTCATGCCCCTTTAAGGGAATGTCTTCATTTGCTGTGCTCTACAAAAAGTACTTCTTTACAAATTGGGAAGCAGCTGATGTGTTCTTGTTTCCAAATGGCATGGTTTTACACTATACAACGTCTCTTTGTTGTATTGATTACATTGGCAGCATAGAAGAAACCCCTCAGTCCAAAGCATATCATTACTACGGGGGTGTATTAGGGCCAGGTGAATTTTTTTTTTTTAATTCGGAGTTAGTTTTATCTAATTAGGAGATACTAACTCCGAATTAGCCATTAAATTTGAGTTACTTATTCCCACGTAGCTAATCCGGTGTTACAAAGTCCAAATTAGCCACTAATTCTGAGTTTGCTACGTGGGACTTAGTAACTCCGATTTAGCGGCTAATTTGGAGTTACTAAGTAGCCACGTGGGTCATAGTAACTCCGAATTAGCTACGTGGGTCATAGTAACTCCGAATTAGCCGCTAAATCGGACGTAGTAGCTCCGAATAAGCTATTGTATTTCGAAGTTAGTATCTCCTAATTGGGAGATACTAACTCCAAATTATAAAAAAAAATCACCTAGCCCTTATACGCTTCCTTACATTACGAACACGGTCAACTGATGAAATCTTTCACTAACATTAATTACATGTATCTCAACATTTCTCTACAATTTCCTTTACAAGACAGTCTGTGTTTGATGAAACAAGCATACCTTTGTTGAATAGAGGAAAGACGTTAAATAAAATCCGACTGCATAGAACATACCACAGCAAGTAACTTAGCATGTTAGTTTAAGTTATTGTGACCAATAAAAAATACTTTTATAGGAGTACGAGATTATATTTACCTTATGTCTTATGTTGCTCTAAACTATAATCAAAAATACGGAAAACACTCGGTGCAATCAAGGATTGTTTCTTAATAGCGGTCTTTCTGAACCATTAATTACTTGTCTCTTCCAAAATGCTAAAAACAGAAAAGACAGGTACAATTGGGCTCTCTGAGATCAAGACAAGAACAAGCTAAACGGTTGGGACGGTTACAATTGTCACTAGGTCAAAGAGCCGTTTAGTCCCCTTAGTCCTACGTTTGGGGGTTTTATCAATCACATTCTCGCCAGATCATCAAAGGGCCTTTTTGGAAGACTCTCACAGCGACACTAACCTTCCATTGATGAATCGCGGATTCGAATCCCATTCATTTCGAAAAAATAGTCAGATGTAAAGTGGATCAACATGAGCTACCAAAATGTTGATATTTTGACGTAAAAACAGAATGTTGAAATTATAGTCTATTTTTCTCAAGACGTATAATTCATAACCTTGTTAGTGCTTCTAGTCTCGAGAATGTACGATAAAAAAATGTTTTGAACTAACTTTGGCTTAGAATGAATATATGGTCGTCCCGGTAATTTAAGTTTTGTTTACTTTTCGAACACTATTCCGATTCGTATAGGCCACATACTGTATAGATTTTCCTCATTCCACACCAATCATTTAGTTTTTCGATGCCCTCTAAAGCATCTTACTCATGCCACTTTAAAGTGGGGTTTCACTAAAACTTAACGCTAAAGATCGTTAGTATTTTAGATAAAGGTCTGTTTGGTGGACAATAATGCTTATCTAATTCCTAGTTGATTATCCTAGAAAAATATGCAATCGTAGACTAGATATGGGACGCTTTTGAAAACACCAGCCGACCTTATTAATAATTTGACAATCACCGATCTACAGAACAACTATTAGGAGAATGGAAATAAAAAGAAAGATATTTTACCTAAAATAACGGTAGGCCTAGGCCACATTCTAATTCCCAGTCACAATAAATTATCACGATGTTATATAACTTACCCAAATACCGTCTTCAGTTTAATCAATGTACAACACACATTTTAAGACAGAGCGCTTACCTGTGTTAGAGATAATTCGCACCTTGTCCACGAATGAGAAAACACACAGTATTATAAAAGATTATGAAGTATGATGAAATATGGACTTTCCTCAGTCATTACTTTCTGTTTCAAATGCTTAACATTGGCTTGGTTGACCGATATTTTTATCGATCCCCAGAGTAAAAATAAAACAGACACTACCCTTTCAACCTCACATCATCGCCTGGATTTTAGCGTAATCTTTACTAAACCTATCAAAATCACATTTATGGAGACAGACTATGTAGATATCGCTTAAAGTAACGCGAGAAATATAAACGGGGGGGGGGGGGGTGGGGGGGGGCTTATCTTAAGAAGCTATTCTGAAAAGTAACGCCTGTTGATATATTTGAGAATTTGAACCGAAACCAAAAAGACATGTCAGGATTGAAAGTAAATATTAACGTTCCATGGTTCTTGTTCGATCGGTTGGGGGTTCGGATTTTCTGCTTTTACACCACAATTTTAATGTAAATTTTAAACACATCTAAACATTTATCATGTTACTCGTGTTTAAGTTTAGCAGTTTTACTTATATTACGATCGCTGATATCCGCTTTCTTCACCAATGTCAGAGAGACTACAGCTGTGAGTATGAGCTAAACAAATGTCTTCATTCCCCGTGCTGTGCGAAAGTACTTCCTTACAAATTGGGAAGCAGCTGGTGTGTTCTTGTTTCCAAATGGCACGGTTCTAGACTATACCACGTCTCTTCGGTGTATTGATTACATTGTCAGCATAGAAGAAACCCCTCAGTCCAAAGCATAACATTACTACGGAAGTGTATTAGGGCCAGGTGAAAAAAAAATTGATTATAATTTGGAGTTAGTATTATCTAATTAGGAGATACTAACTCCGAATTAGCGGCTAATTTGGAGTTACTTAGTCCCACGTATCTAATCCGGAGCTATTAAGTCCAAATTAGCCACTAATATTGAGTTAGCTACCTGGGACTTAGTAACTCCGATTTAGCGGCTAATTTGGAGTTACTAAGTCCCACGTAGCTAATTCGGACTTATTAACTCCGAATTAGCCGCTAATTTGAAGTTACTAACTCCGAATTAGGTAATTCGGACTTAGTAGCTCCGAATTAGCTACGTGGGACTTAGTAACTCCGAATTAGGCGTTCTAATTCGGAGTTAGTATCTCCTAATTAAGAAATAATAACTCCGAATTATAAAAAAAAAATTCACCTGCCCCAAATACGCTTCCGTACATTACGAACACGGTCAACTGATAAAATGTTTCACTAACATTAATTACATGTATCTCAACATTTCTCTACAATTTCCTTTACAAGACAGTCTGTTGTTGTTGAAACAAGCATACCTTTGTTGAATAGAGGAAAGACGTTAAATAAAATCCGACTGCATAGAACATACCACAGCAAGTAACTTAGCATGTTAGTTTAAGTTATTGTGACCAATAAAAAATACTTTTATAGGAGTACGAGATTATATTTACCTTATGTCTTATGTTGCTCTAAACTATAATCAAGAATACGGAAAACACTCGGTGCAATCAAGGATCGTTTCTTAATAGCGGTCTTTCTGAACCATTAGTTACTTGTCTCTTCCAAAATGCTAAAAACAGAAAAGACAGGTACAATTGGGCTCTCTGAGATCAAGACAAGAACAAGCTAAACGGTTGGGACGGTTACAATTCTGCGCGGCGACTTTGGGACGTTACAAATGTCACTAGGTCAAAGAGCCGTTTTGTTGAAGTTATCTCTCTTGGCTTTTGGAACGTTTGACCTGTTCACCTGGGGCTAGCCGAAAAGTCAATTCTCGGACGCAAGTACTGATAAACGCGCATTGTGCTTAAACGTGTATTTATTCGTTCCAGACGTTCAACTGAAGCCATAAGAACAAAACTCTCCAGGAGAAATTTTCCTCATGCCGCAAGTTGTGCTATCCTTACTACTAGAAAGTGAATGGTCCGCGTGTGGTTAGATGTTTGTTATGAATATTCTGAACAGCATCAACAAAAGTTATTCCTTGTCGTAGTTATTCTTTAGAACTGCAATATAGCGCTTGCTGGTTGATTTTCCTTACTTGTTTTACAAACGAATGGATTTGAGATATTGAAAGCTTTTACTTTCCTGGTTTAAATGGCAAAATGAGTCAATTTGAAAACACGTTAATCGTGTTGAGTAGAACATACCTATGTACCTTTATAGACGAACACAGACCATAACGATTTCACATTTTGCAATGAAGCAAACACAGAGTTAATTTATTGTCCAGATTGTCATAGCAGTAATTTTTGCGCCTTCTATGTCGTCTACTGATCTCTAAAGACACATCTTTATGCGCTCTGGTACATGTACTCACTTGAATATATTGTAACGCATTGGTTGTTATTATTAAGACAAATACTGCCATCGAACGTTTTTGTTTTGGTAGTTTTGACACCCGCCCCCTATTTATATGCTTTTATTTGTTTAACGCTTTGTATAAAGTCATCAACGCCCATTTATCTGATAGCGTACATTTTTCTGCTGGTAGTTTTGGACTGTATTTGTTGAACAGCTCATGTAATGAACTACCCAATCAAAGCAGAGTAACAGTAATAGACAAGTATGATTGTCCTGGCGGTTATCAAAGACAGAAGTAAACACTGTTTGGTTCATGGTAAACACATTATGTGTATATCGATGTTGTGTTTGCTTACTTCCTACTTACCCTATATGGATCTCTTGTCCTTTGATATTTATTCTTATTAAAATGAATGCAGTTCATCATAAGTGCATTTACTTTACGCTCGACCGTTATTTCGAATCCATTTCTGTAATGGAAAGTATATTTATACAGATCCATCATTAAAGTATGTTAGCCGTTATGTAATATATTTCAAGCAAAGTTCCTCTCATACTGTGTTGTAAAATAAGTCAGCGTTACAGGCTTCGGAATTTACCGACGTTGGACGAAGAACCCATCTTTGCTACATTCGCTTATATTAGACGAAGATGGAGAAAGGAAAATCGCCTTGCGAAGACTCCCAATCTCGGGTTATGAATCAATTGTTAAAACCAACTCTATTCTTTATGTCGGTCTGTGGGCTTTACTCACCCTATCCTGTTGGGAAAAAATATTGCAGGGTGTTTTTGAAGGTATACCAATACTTCATTGCTTTTATTCTTGTTGGGAAAACTGTGGAGTACGTCATGTTTCCTGATACCCATACTAAAGATTGGTTTCGATGGACATTGACAGTAAGTTTCTTCGTGTGTAATTCATTTTTTGCGATAGTGTTCCTGATTTCCTGTCATCGTGAAAAAGGGCTTCCGGCTTTATTAAGATCTTGGAATTTCGTTTCCGGCTCAGACAACTGCCCGACGAAAACGATTAAAAGAATGAAGATGTTTAACTTTGTTGTTCTTGGCACCGCGTGTCTACCGATTTTGACTGGTGTTGTTTTTACGATTTTGACAGCAAACTCGGATAATAAACGGTTGCACAGCCTATTACTTACGATAGGGTCAATAGGTTTCCATTTGGCCGTTTGGAGTTCATCAACGGCGTTCGTTTTAGTTATCAGCGCTGCTCTATGGGTTGAATTTAACACATTTCAATCAGACTTAAAGAAGAGAATTTCAGCTAATGGGAAGTTTAATGGCGATTTGGAGAAGTATCGATTACGTCACCAGAGGGTATGCCGTTTGGTCGAAACAGTGGATGATACATTTTCTCCTCTTCTCGGATTTGGGCTTCTCTTGAACACAGCAGAGATTTTGTTATCGTTCTACACTATTGTACAAAACCGGAGAGGTGATGAAGACGTTTTCACCTATTTGGGTACGCTGGGATATTGGCTCATATGTGCCTTCTTTGTTGTTCTGATTTTCTGTTCTTCGGGCGCTTTAGTCAACCATAAGGTAAGAATTGTTAATCTCACATAACGAATTGTTTTGTTAGTACCCGTGCAGGGGATAACATATTTTAAAAAACTACAAAAAGACACACCGCTATTGTATATAACTGAATCCGTAAATTTGGTGGGGAGGAGGTGCTATCGAAAAGCTTTTTTGTGCTTTAAGCCACATTCAATTCTATTTCAATTTGATGTAGTCAAGGGAAAACTACGACTTTTAAGAAAATCCATAACGAGGCGACACGGATGATGTGTGCTAATAACGGACAAGATTTTAATAGTCAGAATGTATGAGTTCCTTTTTGGGAGTTTTGCTGCCTCTAAAACTGTGAAAGCTAATATGTTGTTTTTTTTTTATTAAAAGGACCATGGGATTCTGTTTCATCGATTTTCCCTATATTAAGCAGCTCGTTCCGCTTTAATATAGTGTTTTGAACTAGCTTGGGCCTAGAATGAATGATAAACGTCCCTGTTATCTAGATTTAAAAATCGTTTCGTACAGACCTCAGACTGTATGAATTTTCCTCATTCCAACGTCACTCATTTAGTTTTTCTGTGAGCTTCAACCACACGAATTGTCGTGAAAATCAAAATTTATTGAAGAAGTTGGAATTTTGCTAGTTTATACCACATTAAATGTAAATATTTACAAATCAACATACAGAGCAAATGCTGTCCGTGTAACATCGTAAAACACAATTACCCCCCCCCCCCACCTTACATCCCCCTTATACATGTACCTGAAAATGTGACTTTAAGTCATAAATTGACGTCTTAAATTTGATGGTTCAATAAAACATAAATGGACAAAAATAACCAAACCCTGTTTTGAAATCAAAATGATATTGTCTCCAAAATAAAGTAAGGTGTATTCTATTTAAAGTGTTCTCTCTAAGCCACCATACAATTCTTACATTTGAAACTTTTATATTTTGCAGGCTCACGCTGTTCTCTCGGATCTACATGACATCAATATAAACGAAAACAGGGTAAACGTCCCAGAGGTAACTTTACATTTCAAGTTTAATGCCAGGATGTCATATTTTAAGAACTTGATGTGGTAATGACATCTTAATATATCTTTTGTTTTCTTATACATATCGTATTTTGATATGTTTTTTTTTTCTCATATCTTTATATGTCTTGGTGTGTAAGCTTTTACTATTCTTTGGTTGATTGATTTGATTAACCGAACTGAAGATTATTTCACTTACATGGCGGCGTTGCTAGGTTTAGTGCGGTAGGAAACCGGGCTCTTTGTCTGGAGGAAAGGTCGAGATATCAACTTCAAAAACGAGAAAAAGGGGGGGGGGGGGGCACTGCTGATTATGTCCCTTGTGTCGAAAATTATATCGGTTTTAAAAAATATATTTGGAAAATTTTATATTATCATCATTTATCATGGTATGTCAAATGTTAAAACATGTAATATTTCCCTCTGTAGCTACAAGTGTTTATCTCAAGACTGACCAATGAGAGCATCGGACTGACAGCCATGAAAATGTTCGTCATTAACAAGCAGGTTATTCTAACGGTAAGACATTTTGACAAAAACCTGAAATTTGGTTTGAGAAGCTAAAGTAAAATAACAATGTTTTGTTTCCTTTTGTTCGTGTTTCAAGTCATATGCTACTAATTCAAGCATAGGCTAACTGAATTAAAACAAAACACAAGGGTAAATTCATGTCAGAAACAGTGTATCGCTGGACAAGTGTTTATGTAGGGAAAGTGGCGGTTGTTCAATCCGTGTATCCTCACGCCAGTAGGGCGCTGCTTCGAATCCTTTTTTGTGTTGGTGGGCGGGGGTGATATGATGAATAAGATGGGATGAAACATACGCCGATTTTAAACGTATGTCTAAGATAATCCTAAAGGCCTCGTAATACTTGACTTTGAAATATCAATTTATCGTGCATATGCTCGTGGAAGGTAGGAATTTCCTCAGTAAATATGTAAATGATAATCATTTCCGAGTAACCTCTCAATAACAGTCCCAGAAATAAAGAATACAGAATTATAAATTTTGATTACTTTTATTTTTTTGACATAATTGGCTAAGATTGCTAAAAAGTTTGTGTTTTCATTACAGATTTCAGGGCTGCTCGTCTCCTATTATCTCGTATTGATTCAGTTTGATCCGACCCCGAATTTCCCGAAAGACGAACTATCTAACCTAAATCAGTCTGATAATTTCGGGGATTTCGTGAGAGCCGATCGGTAGCGACCGAAGACAGACGAAGTTTATTCCGAATAAACCTATGATACAAATCATATGTATCTCTTTTGTCATGATGTCCTGGTTGTCATGAAAAATACAAGGATGTGTTGTTCTGCTTGTTGATCGGATAACAAATGGATTGACCTAGATATTTTGAACTACCAAGTGAGCCTGTGTATAGCCGGTGCGAACAGGCATTGTCTTGGAAAAGTACATATAATCTAAATAAAAGGACGAACAACCATTAATTGTAGACATTCACGGCTGGATATGGATGTCTAACTCTTTGACACAATTTCGGGTTTGAGTTGAGATAAGCCCATTCAGCTGTTACATCAAAACACCATAGACTCAGCTTAATGTGGGATGGTTGCCAGTTACCAGCGGAAGGTCGTGGGTTTCCTCCGGGCACAGAGCCCGGTTTCCTCCCACAATAAAACTGGCAACGCCGCCATATAAGTGAAATAATCTTGAGCGCGGCGTAAAACACCAATCAATCAATCAATCAAAATACTACACAAATAGTTGAAATGTTTTTCTTCTGAAGATTATAGCCTTTATTGATTTTGTCTCTCTAAGCAGCTTTCTATTTGAAAACTCTTCTTAAAAAATTTGACTATTTCCCTTAAAACGGGACAACCCTTCCTACATCGGGACACGGAATTTCATGAACAAAAGTTACCGATTATGACTAAATTAAATTTCTGTTTTGCAAGCTCGTATATTTGCATATTACCTTAAACATCGTAAATCGATCTAAGAAAGAAATCACTTATAAATTCGAAAAAGTTAGCTTGATCTGTCTCAAAACACCGGGTCATGTTTTTAGTGATTGCATCACTGCAGCATGCGCCGTTTTACGGCAGTGTCGTATGTCGTAAAGTGACTGTCCCGATTTAGGAAAAAATCATGTTGCATGAACTTTGCCTGTGTGGTTTTAATTCGACAGTAATATTCATGAATGCCACATGGCTTGATACGTAACAGATTACTAAAGTAAACAGATAGTGAAATCTGCATATCCAAGACAAGTTTAGGAACTGACCCGTACTTACGCGCGACAATGCTTACAGACGACAAATTACGTGATCCGACTGCATAACCTCTATTTACTTTGCTTTAGAAAACTGACTGCAACGCGAAAAAAAATTAATGCAAAATGTTTAACAAATTTTAAGATGAAAGTCTAATGTCGCAGCATCAAACAGTTGTTTTGTGAAAGTAAACCATCAAGTAAGATGCTGTAAAATTAAGGTAGAAGTCATAACTGTCCCGATTTAGGGTTGTCCCGATTTAGGACGAGTGACTGTAAACAGTATTCTGGATTTTCGCGACAAGTGTGCCTTTAAGGTACTTCCATAAGCGTCATTAGAAATTGTCTAATTTTCAATGTAAAAAAACAAAATTTCACAATATCAGCATTTGGAAGCTCATGCTGCTAAAGTCTTTAAAACACAATGTAGCCTTTTACTGCACACAAAACTCCATTTGAATTCATCATGTCTCTTTTTGTACACAATCGTCATCCTACTTCATTATAACGACAGAACACCAACCATAACTAAAATTGGCTGTAAAGAATGTTTGGACTTTGTTCGTCGGTGCATTGAGTTTTCTGTTTTCAAAGTTTTTATTCTAATGCCAGCATTCCAACCACAAGGGGATGCGATTTGTGATTCAAGTGACGTTGTTTCTATTCGTGTTAGATTCTTACATCTTTATGATAATCTAAACGTGGTATTTATTTGAAAATATGTGAAAAGAAAGAATATGATTACTAACATTATTAAATATATCGAAAACCCTTGACTTTATCTCTCTTTTCATTTATTAAGCATGTTTTAAATTTTAAAATTTGTTTTCGAAAATTCCAAGTGGGAAGAGAAATTAGGCGTTTAAGCTACTTTCAAAAGCAAAAGAATTGACGGAAAATATTTTTTTTTTAAATCTATTAGCCCGTTTAAACCGAAGATGTGTGCTAAGAATGTAGCAAATTCAAATAGCCGGGATATATAAGTACAGTTTTAGCGTTTTTGTTGCCATTGCGTATATCTCAAAGATTGGTATCAGGTGAACATTCTTTTTTTTGTATATCTGGAGAAAACGACGAACAAATTTAGCTAATTTCGGCTAAATTATCCCCCAGCAGAGATGGCATATTCGGGACTTATCTGGTTAAAACCTCAAAAAAAAAGCTTTAACGTTTGGGATAATTTGTTCTTATTTGTTTTTGTTGTTTTTTTTTTCAATCTTTCAATCCCTGGAATGCGGCTTGTTAGCTGTGCTATAAACAACGGCAGAGAATGAAACTGTGAGCATTTGGACATCTTCATTTTGACATTTGACATTTCAGTGTTCCTCACACTATGGTGTTTTGCAGGCGCTAGAAAAATGTCCCTATGGTTAGCATTTGAAACACCGGTTAAGCACACATTGTTGGTACAAGTGTTCGTCTGGAAAACAACATGAGCCGACTTTATAAGCCCATCCTGAATCACCCTGACATATCCGGGACATGAAGCAGAATTTCACGGCGTACGGCATAGAGACTTTAATCGGACGGGCCATCTTAAAGCCTTGACAATCCTGTTACGTCAACAGCATGGGGTATCGATTTTTCACAAAGGTGTGTACATCTAAATCTAAACATTTCTCTTATTTTCGAAGACACTTCTGTAGAATCCTTGCTCATTATAAGACGAATACGGTCTTTTGATTGAAGTGACAATGGTATATACCTCATCGTGTGTCTAGCATGTTCTACAAATGTACACTGCTAGTTCACAGAACACTGTTCAATGTAACTCAATGTAACCAATTTGGGAGCACATGCTATATTTGTATCACATCTTCTTATCTTTAAAAAGGAGGTATGCCGGTGAGTTATGGAACAACACTTTCTTGAAAAAGGCAAAATCTAATCTGGTGGGGTGATATGGAGTTCATTATACAGGCAGCGTCACGACAACGTGCCGTCAAGGTCACCACCCTAAAATATACAAACAAAATAGCAGTAATCTAGACTGTTACAGCAGCAACATTTAAATTATTCATACAACATATTGGTAATTGCTATTTAATTAGTTTTAATATATCACCTTTGCATTCTTGTAATCACGCTTTTAAAGTGGCATCAGCTGCCAAAATGTTGATATTTTTATGTAAAAACAGAAAGTTGAAATTATTGGCTATTTTTCTCAAGACATATAATTCAGAAGCTTTTCAGTGCGTCTAGTCTCGAAAATGTACAATAAACTATTGTTTTCAACTAACTTTTGCCTAGAATGAATGAATGGTTATTTAAATTTTGTTTACTTTTCGAACATGTTTTTGGTTCGTACAGGTCACATACTCTATGGATGTTCCTCATTCCAACGCCAATCATTTAGTTTTTCGATGGCCTTCAAAGCCTCTTACTGTCCGGCCGATCAGAAATTCTGAAAAAAGTGTGAATTTTGGAAGCTCATGCCACTTTTAAGTAAAAGAACCATACCCACCTCGTCTCATGGACACAGGCAAACAATGTTGACTAAATCAACCGAGTGACCGCTCTGATATAAATAAAATACTGAAGCAACAAATCTACATAGTTTGTGTCAATAAATATCTTACAGCATATATAAACTAGTAAAGACTGTTTAGAGGAAACAATAAACTATTGGTAGTTATACAATGCATTATTTAAATACATAAATCAAACATTAGAACAAATTCACAAATTAGAACATTTACTCACCCCAGTACATCAAGGATAACCCAAGCACAGTCCATCTGGACAGCTCGCCCGCAAAACAACGAATGTTACCACTGACCAGCATGCCACGCTTTTCCAAAGTTGACACCCTCGGGCTGGGGGCGGTGTGGTTTTTACCAAAGCCATTAGCCTTCAAATGTCAAATACATTAGCCTTCCTGAGGTTCATATGGTCTGTGGAGGTTTTAATGTTAAAATTTAGGTGGGATGGTGGTGGGTAAGATCTTTTGTTCGGTTGATACTGTAGCGAAAATAGGTTTTCTACACGTCTATCCTGTATGTCATTTGCGGTCAAATATGTTATGTTCCGATACTTATTTATAAGAGAACGTGTGCTTTGAAATGTAGGCTACACATGCTCAAAATAACATGTTGTTGTTGTTTAAGAGATCGTTTTTGAGCTTGAAATACACAGTTATTGTTACGTTAAAATGCTTATGCACGATATGTTTCAAGAGACCATAAACTTAACTTTCGAGAATTCATGTCTTACCAGGAGATGGTGGTTTAGTGTACTTGAAATACGATAGTTTGTTTCCTAACAGATCGGTCACAAATCACGATACTCGCCATGTTCGGCGCACAGTGATTTTTCACAGACTTCGCAAAGAGTTCGCGACGATTACGGACATATTTCAAGTACTATGAATAATATTTCGGTCGGTTTGTGTTATCCGATTCTTCCTTTGGAAAGAATATCGTTATTTGGGAGTATAAATAGACAAATGTCAGTTGTTGAATTATTTTAAATGTCAAAACTTTCGGTGGATCGATGTTGACAAACTGTCAGACAGCGGAGCGTCAGCCAATCAGCGAGTCGGATTTCGACACGTGACCCAGCGTTCTATGCTGGACGCCTATAAAAGGCCAGAATTTCTTCGTGAAGGGTTAGATGGCCTCGGCACGTTGAAGCGAACACTTCGTCAATACTTGTACATATATGATTTAATAATGAAACGAACTGATTAACTTTTGTAGAAGGAAACATAACTAAACAAAGAAGCACCAAAATACAGCATGCAAATGAATAATTTCCAAGTTTACCAGTGGGACTGATCGGTACTAAGTTTACAAGTGGGAATAATCTGTACCTAATTCACCAGTGGGACTGATCGGTACTAAGTTCACATGTACAAGTGGGAATGATCGGTACCTATTTCACAAGTGGGACTGATTGGTACTAAGTTTACAAGTGGGAATGATCGGTACCTATTTCACAAGTGGGACTGATTGGTACTAAGTTTACAAGTGGGAATAATCGGTACCTATATAATTCACCAGTGGGACTGATCGGTACTAAGTTCACATGTACAAGTGGGAATGATCGGTACCTAATCCACAAGTGGGACTGACTCGTACTAAGTTTACAAGTGGGAATGATCAGTACCTATTCCACAAGTGGGACTGACTGGTACTAAACATAAGACTAAAAGTAATTTGAATCCACAATCACAGATTTTTATTTAATGAACTGTGGGAATATGTGACTCTAGTATAAAGACAATAATAGTAAAATTTAATCTCCATTTCATTGTTTTAATTGGTGTTAAATAAATATTTAATGTTATTATTTCAAGTTGAAATATTCGATTGGACATTTTGATTTATATTGGATAGATAAAATATCAGTCTTAGCACTACGAATCCCAAATAGTAGCGGTGTCTCCGGAACATTTAGCATCTTGAGATACAAGATGTTATCTTAATTAGGCTTCGCTCGGCCCATTATTTTTAAGATTAAGACATCGAAAATGTTGGTCAAAGTATAACATCATTTCGCATTGACCAAATAATTAGGAAAAGTAAATTCCGCTACAATACTTTTGTCGCCATATAGCTGTTGAGTGAGACGTTAAGCCCCAATCAATCAATCAATCCAACTGCTACTGCAGATATATCCACAAACTGATCAATTAAAGTCTAGCGCCACACTCAATTAACACCAACAAAATCAATCACCCGTTACATATCATAGGAGTAAGCAAGTGTTTACTTTCAATGACAGAATCAATCGAATTATTTGGGATACATGGTTTGTATCGTTTTAAATGTCCCTCTCGAACTTATTTCACGTGTACGGTTTGGACTGTTCGGTGATAGAAAGAATGTTTACCGAGCGAGGCACATGCGCCTGCCGAATGACTGACAAGCATATATTCATATATCCATGCTCTTATGGCAGGCATTTGATCTGTTAGGTGTTAGCTTCATTACAGGTCGTGCGTGGTTAGTTTGAAGGTTTTAGGAAAACCTTTGACAATATTTTGGGTTAAATGTGTTGTATAACACGCACTTTATATGTTTGGCCAGAAAGAAAATTAATTTCCTGGCGCAGAGCGTGCAAAATTCAATGTTACATTTACCGCTCTAAAATGCTTACGAAAGTTTATTATCTCTGTGAGATATGACGTTGAATACGACTTCAGTAGTGCGCGTACCCAAGCAGTGGTGACGCAATACACGATATATGCTGTGTCACCTAAAGTTCTGGCAGTTTGCACACATCGAAAGTCGTGTATGACGTCCCTTTTGACGTGTATTTTTTAGTAAAATGCGGAACTTATTTTCTCTTACCTTTTTTTTTGACTACCAGGGCAATTACGCGAAGAGGGTTTCTTTCCACTTATAAAATCCTTTAAACATCCTTCAAACAAAATTATTTAACCTCAGCACTTAATGTAAATAGCTCGTAGACAACTTTGTTTTCTCAAATGATCAAAAATAATTTAGACCACGGAGTGTTTAAAGTAAGCTAATTGCCGCTCCGAATATTAATTCACTAAAAGCGTTGCTTGATTTAATGGAATAAGGAATCGACACTACGTCACAATGAAACCATACACGCCCCCCCCCCCCCCCCCCCCACCCCGCTTCTGACAGTCTCGATGCCTGAAAAATGCTTTCATGTATCGAATTATTACAAAATGCTATTTTCTACCATGCCGCTCTACATATTATTTCACTAAAATGGCAGCGTTGCTTTATTTAATGCAATAAGAAATCTATGCACCCGTCCCTCGTGGTAAAATTTTGTGTTAGACAATATGACGTCTAGGGCGTTAATTTATCTGCCATTGGAAACATGTCTCATAATAGAAAGGTGTTCCAGACAATAGGGCGTCTAGGGCATTAATGTATCTGCCGTTGGAACGATGTCTCCTGGTAAATAGGTGTTCTAGACAGTAGGGTATCTAGGGCGTTGATTTATCGGTTGAATACTACTCTTTGCTGTATAGGCAATTTTAAAACCCGACAAGAAACAGAAAAATCAGAGCAGAATTTACCGGTAACCTTTATGACTAATCAGTAGTTTTATTACCCTATGTATGTACTCGGTATCCGTCTTCACTGCGATACCAACAATTGTCGTACATATATATCCATTTATACTGTTTGTTTACCAACCACTTACTATAACTATTGATATATTGATACAGGGACATAAGCAAATAACATCAGCTAATGTGTAGATTTGTATCAAATAATATATGTCGAACTATCAAGCTGGAACTAAGGATTTCATAATTCGTTTCCATGACTTTTCTAAACACAAACGAGACTTCGTCAGCGACAACCTCTCAAAGATCCACGTCGATGGTTACACACTTGCAGAAAGTCAAGCCAGAGATCAACCATTGAAACATCTGCCTGAGAGAACGACCAGAAATTCTTGAACCAGCCAGCGAATTTGTTGGGTCTACTGTAAAGATGGAAAATAAGACGAATTGTAAACTTCAAGCTCACTCAATGAATCAACATTTACGACCATTGCTTAACGCCATGACAATGTTTGGGCTTTATTCGACGAATCACACCAAAAACACCTGCCACGTTTTATTGAAAGTGTATGATGTCATTGTCCTCGTCTTTCTTGTGTTGAACGCTGTGAATTTTATGGGGATAGATCTGATGCTGAGCTCAGACTCTTCGTTTTACGCCAAATTAAGTTACTGCTCTCTGTTTTTCCTGAGCAACGTCTGCAACTTAGTGACAGCTTTAGTTTTGTGCATTTCCTGTTTACGGAGGAAGGGTCTGCCTTCGCTGTTAGAAACGTGGCGATTTTCCCAAGACTCTGAGAACAGTGGCATCAGCCACAGACAGATGAGCATCTTCGTCCGATTTTGTGTCGGAGTAGCGGTTGTTTCTATTTTGTTTGGGATGCTTCTTTCTATATTAAATGTGGTGAAACTTTGGGAAGACGTCAGTTTATTCCAAAGAACTCGCGCAATAAGTATGTCCTTCACGACATGCTATCAATTGTCCACTTGGAGTTTGTCTACGTCTCTCGTGCTGCTCGTTTCCGTTGCTCTTTGGGGCGAGTTTAAAGATTTTAACACGGATTTTAAATCCAGGATCAAGTTTGACGGAGAGTTTTGTGGTGATTTGGGGAAATATCGGAGACGTCATCAGAGGATCTGTCAGCTAGTCGAAACGGTGGACAACATCTTTTCTCCAATTCTGGGAGTGGGACTTGCCACAGCCACCACACAGCTCTTGTTAAGCCTATACCTCGCGGTTTGGGGTACGGGCTCCGATTACGTTGCCCATTACACATTAGTTATGGGGTACTGGGCAGTATGCTCTGTAATTAACGTCTTCGTGTTCTCTCTTTGTGGAATATTGGTTAACGGTCAGGTAAGTAATCTTTCTCACCCTGCTGGTCCAACATCTTTCCAATAACAGTCAATGACGATCTGCATATGATGATAAAGAAGCGTTGTTCGCGGCTTAGTCATGGTTACTAGATACAAAATACAGTTTAATCACCAAGATAAATATGTGTACATTGCAGTGTGAAGAAACCATTGTACACGTAAAACTGGGAATAAAACCTGGAGAACCTTGTTCTACTATCTTATGGGAAAGTATGGTTGGCATTTACGGTAATAGTGAATAAGGTTAAAAGATATCACTCTTAAACCTATATTTACAGCTGTATGATATTCCAGATTCAAATCAGTAACCCAGACTTCACTCCATAACTCATTTCGGACTCCATAGTCCAATAATTCAATTTTTATTTTCAATATTTGCTTTGTTTTAACTTTTTAGGCACACGGCACTCCTTTCACTCTTTACAATATTGATGTATACAGCTGGGTGAAATATCTAAAATTGAATAAAAAATCATTTTGGAATCCATAATCCAGATTAGAATCCAGACTTGCCGCCACAATTCATTTTGGAATCCATAATCCATAATTCATTTTGGAATCCATAGTCCAGATTAAAATCAATAATCCAATTTCAATATTTGTTTTTCTAACCTTTCAGGCACACGGCGCTCTCTCCACTCTTTACAATATTGATGTCTCCAGAAATACAGACATAGTTGTTGAAGTAAGATTATCATTTTATCTTTCAAAAATCTACAAGCCTATTGTTATATTCTTCTGGTTAACGTACGAGATATTGATGTTTATTATTAGAACTCTAGAACACATCGGTATGGGGGATTCTTAGCTAAAATAATGAGACAGAAAAGTTTAATTGTACTGTAAAATAAACTCGACTGAAACCTAAATACGGTAGGCCTACATTTGATTTTTCGTCTGCGTGACTTAACAGCTGACTTTTCATATAAGACGTAAATTCGTACCATTAGCTTATCTGATATTTGTAACGTAGATATAAAAGCATAATTGTTCGTCTGTGAGTTATTATCTTATTTCACCTTTTGACGATCTTTGCCAACAAACCCCCGACTTTCAGTGAGGATTGCAGTACCAACTATGGGGGCGATCGCGTAAATGTCCTACAAAGAAAATAACAAATGTGGGCAGTATAAATACCTTATTCTATCTCTACCATAGAGTGAATTGGACAATTAGCACATTGTCTCTTCACTTCAAAATAATATTGACAACTTATTTTCTCAGTGGAACATGCTATGGTCCCGTCTAAGCGGGGAGAGTATCGGACTGACGGCCATGAAAATGTTTACCATCAACAAGTCCACCATCATGACGGTAAGATGTATTTACAGTTCAATTGACAAGGACAACTTGGCATAGATATTTGTTTCTAGTTACTTGAAAAAACCCCAGTTTAGTTGGCCTAAATGTTAACAAGATACCATGACTATACGCCGGATTATATTGTTCATTTTGGTTTGATTGATTGATTGGTGTTTTACACCGCACTCAAAGTCTTTACATGCAGCGCTACGGAGTAGTATGTATTGTATATTTGCAAATGAAAACAATTAAAGTACATGCATGAACTACTAAAATGTAGTGACAATTTTGGTTAAACAGAATGAACTTGTAGTTTGTTGTCTTTATTTATAGAAGTACAAAATATACAAGAGCTTTCTGTTTATACCAAACATGGAGATGCACGTTGAGGTAGTTTTGTAAGCAACAAAAGAAGCCAAAATAAATCTACTTTTATAATAAATCCCGATATTGATTCTATTGTAGATTAGCGGACTGTTACTGAGCTATTACTTGGTCCTGGTCCAGTTCCAGACAGCCTCTATATCGCCTTATACGACTCATGAGAATTGTACTCGATGATGTATGGACTTCACTCAAGAAAACAGTACGGAGCCTACAAATCTACATACTGCATTCTTTGTTGATATTTTTTCCGGCGATTCCCAATCCCGAAGGGGCGAGAATCTCGTAAGAATCAATCGAGATCTCGTGCTATTGTATGAGATCTTCTACATGATATCTCAACGAATGGCAGTAGGATAAATCCTTATTTTAGATTTCACGAATCGCTTATCGGCTGTAAGGTCTATTTACAGATCAGTAATTGCATCAACCTGTAAAGCCTGGCCAATGTCTGATCGATAATTGTCACACCGCACTTAAAGTGACATGAGCTGCCAAACTGTTGATATTTTGAGATTGAAACAGAATGTTGAAATTATTGGCTATTTTTCTCAAGACGTGTAATTCAGAAGCATTTTAATGCTTCTAGTCTCAAAAATGTACGATAAAGTATTGTTTTGAACTAACATTGGCTTAGAATGAATGAATGGTCGTCCCGGTTATTTAAATTTTGTTTACTTTTCGAACACGTTTTCCGTTCGTACAGGCCACATACTGCATGGATTTTGCTCATTCCAACGGCAATCATTTAGTTTTTTGATGTCCTTCAAAGCCTCTTACTGTCGTGACGATCAGAAATTATGAAAAAAGTGTGAATTTTGGCTCCTTTTTTTAGAAGTACCAAGTAAGAGTCTCCTGCTGATACCAATGTAGTTTTTTATAAGCACCAAAATCCCCAAAACTCATACATTCAGGCTATTTGGATTTTGGCCGTTGGACTCACATACTGAATTTACTAATATTTTTTTTATTTCAACGTGAATCCTTTAGTTTTTCAAGATACTTCAAACGTTGAATTTCGCATGACATTCAGAATTTATGAAAATATTTCGAATTTTGGCAGTTCATGTCTTTCATGTTCCTCTGGGGAACGTAGGTAAGTGAATCCCCTGAACACCACAAGCTGAGAGAATGTATTGAATGCTTTTTGCAATGCATTGTAATTTGAATAATGCTACTTCATGGTAACATGAGCTAAGTCACAAATATATTGATCTGTGTTTTATGGTGGCGTGTTGTTTTGTTTTGTTTTTGTTTTTTTTTTGGGGGGGGGACTGAGTCGGATTCGAACCCGCGACCCTTAGGTGGAAGGTTGTTCGGATTGAGCATTCAACGCTCTACCTGCTGAGCCACGGTCTCAATCGTATTCTCGCGAGATCTCCTTTAGACGTGGCTAAGAGTTCAATCTGGCGTTTAGGACCAGGATAACTTCTAATTTTAGATTGCCACAGCCCCTTTCTTTTCTAGGAGTGAGCGGGATTCGAGCCCCTTACCCATCAACACGAGGCTGTGTTACTGAGTGTCACACATTGAAGCACAAACAAGATTTATTATGGAGATAGAAGTTTATTACAAGCTGTAATGAAAAATGACCAGAAGATGTAGTTAATAATGCCCCAGTCTTGTTACATTTACCAAATGAAAACTTGAGACAGATTATATGGACGGAGTAAATGAATGATAAACTACAAGTCTGCTACACACAAGTTTACATAATAAATTTGGTGGAATGCATGACCATAAAACCTCAGAAGAAGCACACTGGATAAGTCCAGTACCTTGAATCACGTCGGATCCCCTTCGGGTGTGTTCGTACCGGAACTGAGCGGAAACACCCGAGGATGGTCCAACTGATTTTTTCTCTCTATGACAGTGAAACCAAATAGCAAAAGTAAATACTTCAACCACACAGTATACTAGATAGGACTATAATCTTTTACAAAAAAATTATCCTGATCAGAATGAAATAAAGATTGGTGAGAAAAAAATAATGAAAAATCTATGTTTTGAATTTACCAGGGGCCGGTTGATCAAAAGTTGAAATACCGGTATAACTTTGAATTTCTTTGTTAGGCGACCTCATTTAGACCGGTATCAAGCCTAATACAATTTTGAACACCTCAGCCCAGGTAAGTTACACGTTTCACGCCACAAACAATTTTATTTATATCGAGATGGAACCAAGACACTTGTTAAATGCCTAGAAAATAGACCAGACGAATACTTGCTTCCGAGTAAGTAGGCCTATGTATGACCGACATTCCGAATGGTACAGTAAAAAAGATAATAATGGCACAATTGAAAATAGAGATATACGTCTATTGTATACGTATTGATCTATGTAGGTTGATTGATTGATGTTTTACGTCGCACTCGAGAGTAGTTCACTTATATGGCGGCGTTGCTTAACTTAAAATGGTTTATTTTTCAAATATTGATGACCGTATTCTTTAAATACGCCCGCCAAAACTGGAAAAGGACAATTTTGCAGCCAAGCTCTAACTAGGTTTAAAGTGAAATGAAAAAAAAACTCGTTAAAATAAAATCTGAAATTTGTCAGCTGTGTTTCAAAAGATGTGCAAATCTGACGCCTTTTAGTGATACCTGCCTGGTGGGGAACACATACAATATGTTTGGACACGTGCATTTCGTTTGCTTTTCGGATGAAAAAAAGTTGGGTTAGCTCAATATATATTTTCTTCATTTCAACGTCCTGTAGTTTCAAATGTTTTATCTCTCCTGACAATGGAAATCCGTGAAACCCAAGCCGCTTAACGCCAGGATTGTCTAGTCTTGGACTAGAAGAAACGGGAATAAACTTGTGATGAACGAGTTTTATCTGCATTATATCTGTACGTTCCGTCTATCAGAATCCGTAAGATTGACACACGTGTGTATATTTGTGTTTTTCGGACAAAAGAAAGACAACTTGGTCTACATGTATATCAACCTAAGAGATATCGCAAGTTGCTTCCCTTTGACCACCGAGAAAGAATTAGAATTAAAATTCAGTAAAAAAAAAAACAAGCCAATGTGAGTAAAGCTCATGCATTGTAATACAAAAAAAAGGTTCATTCTCAAAAACGGTAACAAGGAAAGCTATCATGTGCTACTGTGAGAAAGAAAGCAAATGTTTACAACTTATTTTATACTTTTTGCAGCTCAAGCTTTCTAAATGTTTATCACACCCTCTTACATAACCTCACCTGAGAGGCGAATTTTATATAAGAAAACATATAATAAAGTTAATGAATTCCACACAGGAAAAAACACACATAAACATAATTCACAATTACAAAATATACCAATATTTACAAACAAAATAAATAATTTTCGTTAGATTTGCCATGATCAAATATTCAAAGTTTTTCACAATATGGAAATGTTATTCAAGGTTAGATACAATCCCTGTACATTGGAGCTTAATGAATATGTTTTATCTATTTACACAATGAAAACAGCACTTAAATAAAAAAATTATGGTTACTGACAAATACTAAAGGTTTAAAATGAATTCTGAAAAAAAGATATATCTAAATGATAATTATTTGTCACTGAATGCCTCATGAAAATTTTGTTTACACCACACGCAAGGTTATTTCCCTTATATGCCGGCGTCGCAAGAACTCTCTTTGGTGCGTACCTGGCAAATCAGAACTCCGCTCTGAGTCGGATTCGTATCGGAGCCACATCAATGAAAGGCTTGTGTCGGATTGAGGGAGTATCACTCTGACTGAGCCACGTAGGACTCAGTGGGATTTGATTGATTGATTGATGTTTTACGCCGCACTCAAGATTATTTCACTTATATGGCGGCGTTGCTAGGTTTAGGGTAGGGGGAGGGGGGGGGGGGGGGGGGGGGGGGGGGGGGGATTCAAACTAATGAAAATGATAGATATTGGGAGAAGGTTTTCACATGTAGTTCGAGAAACACTGTGAGTTTTGATTTATCAAAAACTTTACAGAGATATTAAAGTCTGTGTGAACAAAGATAATTTCTTGTCACATGAAATCCACGCCAAAAATTTTACTGTTTGTTCAGGTTTCACGGAGTTAGTTGAGCAGGTTTTTTTCTACGCTATTAATGTTTCATAAATCACTCAACTTACTACACAATATGAATTTGAATGAAACCAAAAATGAATGAAACCGTAACTTAAACAATCCCGTTTATGTATTAAACAAAAGTTAATGTTACCATTTTTAATTTCAACGATTTTAAAAATTTTGAATTCTTTCAAATTACACATGTATCACATGAGATCATTGATTGACTGATTGATGTTCTACGTTGCACCAAAATTAACTTCACTAGGTTACCAGGCTTAGTCGAGAGGGTCGAGATTCTGTGCCCAGAGGGTACTTCGACCTCAAGATGAGAACTATGGTAGATTGAAACTATCCCTCTATCTCTAAATCCACAAGTTATGATTGCCCCAAATTCTTCAGGGAAGTAAAAAAAGAAATATTCATTTGGTAATGCCATAATCTTTCAGTGATTCATTTTGTGGTACAAGTTGGTTAAGAATTTCAAGACTTGATCATGTTCTGATACCCCCTCTAATCTTTCCTAAGGAAATGTCACGGCCTCTGCCCTTTGACCCTTAATTCAAATGAGGTCAAGGTTTCTATCAGAATGTTAAAAGTTAAGATGAGAATTGAGGTTAAACGTAGAAGATTCTGACTTTGGATGTACTGACGAGGAGATCTCCATCATAAAACCGAGTCTCTATCACAACATTGCCACTGAAACGAGAGAAAACATATAATGTTTTATTCAATCGCAGTTGCCGTGACATTGTATCTCTTCACTATGGTATATATTGGCAACTACACCTCGTTTGCAATGCGACTGCTTTGTGAAACGAGCCCCAGGTCTATTTGATATGTCATACATGTGTTGCACTAGGCTGCAATTTAACTATTCATCGTTGCTGAAATTAAAACATTATATGAGTTTAATTAATTAGTGTCTTTTAGAAAGTGGGTATAACAGTATTCTTGTTATTTTGGGATTACACTTTCTTGAAAATATGGTAGAAATTCCTCTACCGATTTTTGGGTGACGTGCGAAACGAGAATCGGGCGTCACCCAAAAATCGGTAGAGGAATTTCTACCATATTTACAAGAAAGTTAATTTAATAAGAGAGGGTGTGTGCCAACCTGACTCTGTCCTTGTGCAAAAACCACAAAACTTTGGCTGGTGCCTAGCAACTCGTATATATAGGGCTATTGCAAAAAAAATTACTCTTCCAAAAAAATTCAGTCTCATTTCCCACTCATGGAAGGTTGGTGAAAAATACTATATCACTGCCAACTTCGCCAGGGAGGCCCCCCACAATGATAGATTTGTGTCAGTGAAAGGGACTATATCACTGCCAACTGAGGCAGGGAGGCCCCCCCCCCCCCCCCCCCCCACAATGATAGATTTGTGTCAGTGAAAGGGACTATATCACTCTGACTGAACTGGCATGGCCCCAACATTAATGGATTGATTGTTTGGTGTTTTACGCTGCGCTAAAGATTATTTCACTTATATGGCGGCGTTGCCAGTTTTATTGTGGGAGGAAACCGGGCTCTATGTCCGGAGGCAACCCACGACCTTCCGGTGGTAACTGGCAACCATCCCACATAGGTCATTTGAGTGAAAACCCAGTCAGAAAATTGTCAAATTTTTTCGGACTGAGTGAGATTTGAACCCGCGACCCATTGGTGCAAGGCTGTTCGGATTGAGCGTCCAAAGCTCTACCTACTAAGAACATTGATGAAAGGCTTGTGTCCGTGAAAGAGGTCATATAACTCTGACCATTGAGCCAACCCTACAACTGCCTGAGCCACATAGGCTTTTCACTGAGTAAATATGTTACTTACTTGAGGACATTAGCTGGCATCATTTGACTCTCTGGAGCTGCTTCTATCACTGACTGCCAAGTATTAGTGGATCCGGGAATAACAAAACCAAACTCAAAATACCACTCTGAAAAAAAAATAAATAAAAAAGACTGAGTTCATAGCTTCAAAGTGACATGAGATGCCTAAATTTCTCTTTTTTTTTTTGTTAAATAAATTGCATTGTCACAACAATCCTACGTCTATGGAAAATATCCATATTTGGGGGGCTCATCTTGACCTGTGAATTTATAAACTCTCAATGAAATTTTGAAAAAACATTTTTTTGACCTGACCTTCTAAACACTTTCCTTTAAACATGACCTTCTGTTCTAACTTAAACTTCTCCATGGACTCTTTTGAAGAGAAATTTATTTCTCGAGAAACAGCCCGACATTTCAAGATTTTCTTTGGTACCCGAGCTACAACACAAAAATAATAGAGATGAAATATGCATACATAAAGGTTAATTGGTTGATGGTAATGCCACATTCAAGATTTTTTGTCTGTCGGCTACACCAGGGTCCGGTTGTTCAAAAGAAAATTAGTCTAACGGCAGGTTAAATGACGTGGCGTAACAAAGAAATCCCTTTGTGACGCGACGTCATCTAACCTGCTGTTAAGCTAACAGCGCTTTGAACAACCCACCCCTGACCTTTAGATTGATTGGTTGTTTGGTGTTTTACACCGCGCTCAAGATTATTTCACTTATATGGTGGCGTTGCCAGTTTTATTGTGGGAGGAAACCGGGCTCTATGCCCGGAGGAAACCCACGACCTTCCGTTGGTAACTGGCAACCATCCCACATAGGTCGTTCGAGTGAAAACCCAGTCATAAAATTTTCCAATTTTGGGACTGAGTGGGATTCGAACCCCCGACCCATTGGTGGAACCAGACCTTTAGAAGGTTACGTACACAGCAACCTCTCCACAAAGTCCATCAAGTGACAACCAGTACAGGCATTTTCTTATTCTTATCTTTTCGACTGTGTCAGACTTTGTGTGATTGTGACTCAGTTATGACGTTAAGAAAAATAAACTGTTTAAAGGGAGACATCGCCCAATTTTGTTATGATTCTCTGCTGACCTTCAGATCAGTAGAAAATTAGGAAGTGATCAGTCTCGGATGAAAAGTTGTGAGTCGATTTTCCGCCAAAAATATACATGTAAAGGAATTCCCTGTTACCATTCTTTTTTGTCAGACAATCAGTAATCTCTTTAAGTGGCATTTAGGAGTTGATCATGATATAAGAAATGAACACAGTTTTTATGGGTTGCAACTCCTGGATTTTTATTGTACACAACACAGTTTTTTATGGGTTGTAACTCCTGGATTTTTATTGTACACAACACAGTTTTTATGGGTTGCAACTCCTGGATTTTTATTGTACACTACACAGTTTTTATGGGTTGCAACTCCTGGATTTTTATTGTCAAACTGCTGATGCAATTAAAAAAACAATTAGTAAACAATCAGTAAACAAATAGCTAAGAATGCACTACACGTGCACCCTCAAAAGGTTTGTAACACAGACAATGGCTATCTGCAAACCTAATCTTTATATAAACAAGTCACATAGCACACATTTAACGACCTGGGGCTCGTTCCACTAAGCAGTCCAACTGTCACATCGCAAACGAAGCCTACGGTAAGATCTCCGCTAATTCAAGTACTCTAAAAAATTCAAGGGCCAGAAAAACATTAACAAAAGTACACTTAAAATTCAACTTTTTTCGTTGAGAGTCTTACCTCCTGGAGTGAGCGATCAGATAATCCTATTGAACGATTGCTGTTGTTGTTTTTATAGACCAAATGTGGAAAATAGCAATGTAATAATTCGTTATTTTCACATCACTGGTCCTTGAATTAGCGGAGATCTTACCGTAGTTACCAATGGATACCATAGTGAACTGATACGACGTCATGGCAACTGCGATTGATTGCACCGTGCGACGGCTTCATGAAACAGCCCCCTGGTTCCAAGCATGTCTCTTAAGCGAATTTACATTTGTGTAACCTATTTAAAGCGGCATGACGTAAAAACAGAATGTCGAAATTATCGGCTATTTTTCTCAAGACGTATAATTCAGAAGCTTTTTAGTGCTTCTAGTGACGTGAATGTACGATGAAGTATTGTTTTGAACGAACTTTGGCTTAGAGTGAATGAATGGTCGTCAAGACTATTTAAATTTTGTTTACTTTTCGGACACTATTCCGGTTCTTATAGGCCACATACTGTATACATTTTCCTCATTATAACGCTAATCATTAAGTTATTCTATGTTCTTACTGTCGTGACGATCAGAAATTATAAAAAAAAGTGTGAATTTTGGCAGACCATGCCACTTTCAGGGACTAACTAAGGGAGTCCTGATATAATCGAAATAATCTTGAGTGAGGAGTCAATCTTCAATCGATCATCTTAATTTACAAATTTTTGCTAACAGCATGCTGTCAAACTGCTGATGCAATTAAAAAAACAATTAGCCCAATTTGTTAAAGTGGCATGAGCTGCCGAAATTCACACTTTTTTCATAACTTCTGATCGTCCCGACAGTAAGAGGCTTTACAGGCCATCGAAAAACTTAATGATTGGCGTTGGAATGAGGAAAATCCATACAGTATGTGGCCTGTACGAACCGAAAATGTGTTCGAAAAGTAAACAAAATTTAAATAACCGGGACGACCATTCATTCATTCTAAGCAAAAGTTAGCTCACAACAATACTTTAACGTACATTCCCGAGACTAGGCGCACTCAAAAGTCTTTGAATTATACGTCTTAGGAAAAATAGCCGATAATTTAAACATTCTGTATCAACGTCAAAATATCAACATTTTGGCAGCTCATGCCCCTTTAAACAAAGAAAATTTGAGATATTTTTTTTATTAAAACTATTTATTTTGGAATTGTTAAATTAGCTACTTATTCCCCTTACCTTCGTGCTCAGCTAATGGGTCTGATCTAGAAAAATAAAACAAAATACGAATTTTAGTTACAGGGTTCAGAAATACAAATTAATCAAAAAACATAAAGCAAGTGAATATAACTTGTTTCTATACAAAAGAGATCAAGGTCAAACAAATGTACAACAAGTGCTGATATAATTATATTTAGTAATAAATTAAAATTTAATACTTAAAAACAAAATATAACAGTAGTAAACACAATCATGAAAACTAACTTTAGAATAGATTGTTTGGGGGTTTGTGTCACTCCCTTGATTTTTTCACCTATAATTTGATTGGTGACAAATTTATCGAGTTATTTGAAAAAAGGGTGGTGTTGCCAGGTTTAGTTGGGGAGGAAACCCCCGACCTTCGGCAAGTACCTGGCAACTCTTCCACATCCGACGACCAAGTAAAAAAATTCACTAAGAAATTTGTTTTTTATTTGCTCTGAGTGTGATTCAAAATTGCGCCGCATCGCTAGAAGGTCTGTGTAGCACTGAGGGACAATAATTCTAACATACTGGACCAACAAGGTCCCTTTAAACAAAGGAACTGACACTGGATAGTTATGCTTAAATCATATTATAGCCATTAGCCAGTGTTTAAGAAAAAATATATAAGCTAAGAGTTTAAATGCTAACTTACAAGTCATCACTTGATTGCCATAAAACTTTTCCACTGTCAGCATCCCGTAGGTTCATCCAGTTACTGAGATTAGTTAAGGTGGTTAGTGTAAAAATGTATTGATTGTTTTACTCGATATTAAATCAGCCAGGATTAACTGGACCTTTAAAACTTGCATCTCTGACCCTCATGTTCTCACTTGCACCCCAAAATTGCAATGAGGAGGGTCCCATGGGATGAAAATAAATAGCAAAATATTATACAATAATGCATATCTTTAAAAACTAATTGGACCCCACCTAATGTATATGGGACTCTAGTTTTTATCTGATGGGGGTCCAATGAACCCCAACATTTTGGGAGCCAGGGAAACTTGGTTAAATATTTTTTGCTTTAAATGTATACATAGGCAGGTTAAGTTAGGGAGGAAAAGGAAAGACCTTCCAGTGATATCTGGCAGACATTCAAATGCGTGAACATCTTGGGAGAATTTATTTTCCATTGAATGATTTTTTATATTCATTGGTGAAAATCAATAGGAATATAGCACATGGGTGAAAACCCTAGTTAATAGTAAATATCAACTGACATTTTAGTGAATTTTGCAGTAGATGTTATGTATTTCTTGGCTTCAAAGCTAACTACAGTAAGTAGAGTTCACTTTAACACTGCAGCGGCTCATGTAAACACCAGGGACTGATCCAGGGAAAATTTGGGCATACCATTTCGGTTCAAAATGCTCAAACAATAAGACAAAAACAACATCTCTGGCCCAAAATTCAACATTAAATGCTATTTTGACATTAAAATCTGTTGGTTTTAAGAATTTGGGCGGATTTTTTGCTTGTGAGTTTGGGCGCCCATACCTGTATACAGGTATCAAAATGTCTCTGGATCAGTCTATGAACACCGTCTTTGTTTGCAGAAAAAAGTGTCAACAGGGCTAGAAAAAGATGAAATTCATGAAAATTGAAATATCTGTACTTATATGCAGATGGGTGATGGGATATCGACAGAGAAAAGGATCAGGTCAAAATCTATGTAGTATTAGTGTATCGTATAAGTTAGATTAAATGGTTATTCTATTTGATAAAAATTGAGTTCAAATCTATAAAAGGCAAGTGGGATTAATGGATATTTAAATGAGGTTGAAATCTGAAATGTGAAGTCCTTCCAAATAATTTACATAGGCCTATAAGCCGTAACTAATTGGTTTGCTAATTGAATGTTCCAAGCCATCTTGGATGAGCGGGAGATTCATTAGCCGCACTCATGTGTCTCATCCTGTATTGCTTACTCTGCCAGTCAGGAAGAGCCACACATTAAGACACCATTATATCGTTTAGGCTCGATCGACATGCTATTCAAAACCCTGCAGTCACATGACGCAATCATGTGATACGTTGTCGCTGTTCAAGGAGACTTTGAAATCTGTCGGACAAGTTTTTTACACTGTTTTTTATGAAGAGGGATTTAGCAGATTAACAACAAAATTCAAAGAAATCAACGGGTACTATGGAAAGAGGAATGTTTAAAATGTATGTTAGAAGGTAACAGCTAAAAGGCAGGTGAGATTAAGGATAGCTTAGACTTAGTTAAAATCTGAAAACCAAATTCTTTCAACCTATTTCAATTAATTTTATTCTGGGATTTGGACACCCGGGCAATGCCATTTGTTTATGGGTCATAAATAACATGACTCACACGAGAGAAACCAAATATTTGGGAACATTTCTATTCAATGGGAAGTGATATTGATAACCATTCTGTGTTTTGTGTCAAAGTGAAGGCTATTTTCCCCTTTTGAAATTTATCACTATCTGTATCAGATGATTCATTCTACTCTAGCTTAGTTTATTTTTTTCCAATTTCAGTTTTTTTCCTTTAACCGTAAGGTTGAAACTTCATAACCAGTGACGAACCATATATTTCACATGACAGTTGACACTTGAAATTGTGCAAATAGCCGGTTACCATGTATAAACAACCCGAAACCGTGTTGTTGTTGTAACGACATGATCATTTCAATCAAAGGGGCTTCAAAAAACGCAACTTCACAAAGCCAACGAAATCATATACAAGCATAGATTATAAGCGAAAGGATACAGTTTAAATCCCTTCATAATATCTTCGGCTCTTGACGGCATAGTGGTTGTTTTTTGCTTCTTCTTTAAAGATGTATCCCTCCGGTCAAAACGTCAACAATGACTGAAGCTGGTGAAAGAGTCAAAAATAGTTCCGTATATATATCGACAATCTACACAATTGACATCTTAGATACAGCCTCTTTGATATTTTTGTTTATTGATATATATTTATATATGGAAAATATAGATAGATTAAAAGGCTTTAAAAGACATGATGAAAATTTGTATCTAAAAACTAATCAATTTCTAAAGAACTACATTGCTATATATTAATACACAGTGAGCGGTCCCGTCAAGGTTTCCGGAAATTGACATCTCGAGGTCCCATGTACATACTTTAATAACGTGCACTTGCAACGATCTGTCAAATTACAGGTTTGTAGTGTAAAAGTTAGTAACTGCAAACTTGACTAGCTTTGACGTGGATTTGTTCTTTTCCATTAAGTCCACTGACACTGACTCAGACAGGGACCTGTTGAACTTAAGTTAATTATGCAAATTTGCAATACACTACATCTATGATCTACATGGTTGAAGTTCTTCAGTTCAAACTCTGTTGCCAAAATATATTGATGATGGGTGGCAAACAGAGTTGAAGGACCGGCCTTGTTGGAAAACATATAAATCTGAGAATCAACACTTTGTGCTCAGATTTTCTCCTAATTTAAGCAACGCAATCGGCCCAAACTTAATGCACATTCAGTTCGATCTTTTAGTTCGCCGTTCCACCATAAAAAAAACGTTCAAACACTCACATTTGTTGCATCCTCGTCGTTTTTCAAAGGATAGCCCGAATCACCCGCTGGCCTCCTCGATTCAAAGTGAACTTGGGAATGTACGCAACAGAAATGTGTGTGTTTGAACGCTTTTTTTTTTGGTGGAACCGTGAACCGAAGAATCAAACTGAATGTGTGTAAAGTTGGGGCTGGTTGGGTTGTTTAAATTAGGAGAAATTGAAAGAAAATCCACCCATCATCAATATCTTTTGGCAACAGAGTTTTCAAGAACTTCAACTATACATGAAGTTAATGAAGTTTATCAAATTCAGTCCTCTGTCTCGTCCTGTTTAACTTACTTTGCCGACCAGGAAGACAGTAGAGTAGACCTGGACTGGCTGGATCAGCTGTTTATAATGATGAATTAAGTTAGTTTTTAAAGGTTTAGGAAGAGTTAAGAATATAATATTGGAGGTGTCATGTGGGTGCGTCAATAACAAATTAAAACAAAAGGTCCACTTACTCCGGTTTTTTAATATTTTGGGACATTCATTGGAAGTTGGTATTCCCTATAACTTTAGTATAAGTACCCCCGAAGCTGCCTAACATATGATATTGATAGAGTTATGTCCCATGGCTTTGATCTTCTGTTGACTTTAAACGTGGACCGGGCCTACATGTAGGCTAAGTGGAGAAAAAGCACATTTTCAGCTGTAACTTGTAAGATCAAATTGGGATCTTGAAAAGATATCAAACTTGTGCGAGTCATTGAGAAATGTTTATACTTTATCATACTGAAGTTTGGGATATTTTTTATTGCTGCAGAATTTGAAGCCACACACAAAAGGTTGATTTTTCTCCATTTACTCTCACGTTAAAATTTAACGCCAACTGAAAGAGAAGGAAGGTAAATTAGCAAGGAATGATGTCACTCCGCTGAGCCCTACAGTATGGACGTAGAGTTGAATTTTAAATCTTCAAAACTAAACGTACTTTGAAAAAGAATATCTGGCCTAATATTCTTTCATATAAAAGTCTCAAACTTGCATCAGGACATCAAGAATCTGTAAAACCAGCTTTCAAACTTTACCCGTTTAGTAGCTAGTACATAATACTATATAAAGTCTGACTTCCGAGAATAGCCATTGCTTTCGGACATCCGGGCATTTAGGTAATACATGGGGTACTTATGGTCACATGGTCTTCGCTCTGCCGGGATCTCAAGTGATTTTGAGCAGTTAAGCCGTAAAAAAAGTAAACTTTTCAAAACATCGCCCATGCCTAAATGTTGTGTTGCCTTCGGTTGCACAGATAACGATTAAAATTGTGACGGTCTCTCTGTAAATAGTAAGTCAAAATGGCGTCGTCATCGAATTGTTTTGACCTATTTGCAAATTAGGAGCTTTGTTGTCCCGATCGTGACGTCACTGCAAAATAGAGAATAGTCTCTATTGGTAACCTCTCAGCCAATCAGTTCAAGGCTAGACATATGACTGAAATACTGTTAAGCAGGACGTAAAACCTAAATCACTCACTCACTAAAGTCCGTGTTCATAGGGTTCACATTAAGATGTACAATAAAGGAACAACTAAGTAAGGTATCCTATACATCCCTACCGTTAGTCTCAAAAGCAAGGAGTTATTTTAATTTTGATTTGCGTTAATTGGCATGGTTGATTACTGATGCTAATTAAATGTCAACCTGGTACAGATTACTAAATGTTGGAACGTGAATAAATAGCTACCCTCTCTTTAACATTACGACAGTGAGTCCCTGGTCGAAAAATCATCATTATACATTTGAGGAAGGATGTAATAATTTTTTGAAGGATAATGTAGGCCTAGATATAAAAACATTTTCTGGACTGAAATAGTCACATGTATCAAGTTTGTTAATTATCTAGCAAGCAGTTTATATCAAAAATAAGAAACTGAAATATAAATGATTTAACATGTGGAATTCACCATCTATGTTTCAGAAGAAGATGGCGATGCGAGATCTAGTGGACCGTGATTGTGGCGGTCCGAACGCCTTGATGAAGCTCACTTCCCATCTCACACGTGATCAAGCTATGAGACAGGTAGGTTTTTAAAATATAAATAGCCAACTCAAAATAGAGAATATAACTTATCTTGCCCGGTCCGGAATTTTTTCCGGGTCAATGAGTGTCTGTTAATTTACTAATTCATATCTAATCTTGGTAGAAGAACTTCTGCCATTTCTCAAGAAAATGTAATTCCAAAAACAACGAGAATATAGATACTAGCTAGAAAGCCAATCAATCAATCAATCAATTATCTAATAATATATGAACAATTATCTAGTTTTGCAGCAATATTTATTTCAGGACTATAGAAATGTTGATTTATGGTGTCAGAATTCATTCTCTACTTTCACTCTCTTCTAACAGATCGGACTCCCCTTTATTTTTCCCAAAATGATGAGCGAAAGGTGGTACACAAATCTATCAAAGACATCACTGACCTGCCTCCTCCGCTCTGTCAAAACAATAAAAATTGCAGTTGTGAATAATTGAGCTACCGACCAGCACATGTGTCTGATATAGACAAGCAGAATTTTTTCTGACTGAACTAAAGTGTTCTGTCGACAATGACTTTGGAGACTGCAAAACTGACTGAATTAGCAGTTCTGTTGAAATTGTCTGCAGAACCGAAGGCAAAACTAAACTCATTAGACGATTATTATACATGTATTTGTTCCTGTATGCCACTGGCAGGTGGCTAAATTATTTTGAAAGCAATTAATATTTTGTTAACACTTGGAAGAAGGAGATATTATCATTTCAATGTTGTTTCAGGAAGCTATACAGCCTGGGAGGTCTACGCCAAGACAGCATTCAGTAAGTCAGGTTCAATCATTGTATTCCACGAATGGGTCGCGGGTTTGAATCCCCCTCGATCTCCCCAAAAAATTGGAAAATTGTCTGACTGGGTTTTCACTCGAACGAGAGATGATTGCCAGTTACCAGTGGAAGGTCATGGGTTTCCTCCGGGCATAGAGCCTGGTTTCCTCCCAAAATAAAACTGGCAACGCCGCCATATAAGTGAAATAATCTTGAGAGCGGCGTAAAACACCAAACAATCAATCAATCATTGTAGATTTTTTAATATGTTGCTCTTATTCATTTTGGTCTCGTTATCATTATCATTTATAATGAATTGAAAAATCTTTCAAAAATCAGCCAAATCTCATAGGAATAAACTCCACACTTCTATCGAAAGCTATTTGGTTTCCCTATTTTTCCCCGCTTCTTTTGAATAAAATGACAACCTTGTCTGTTCATTTTCAGGCTAGCAGACCATTTGACCAAGCCACAGGAACTGAGGTATGCAAATGAAAAATTCTCTATTCTCCTGTATATTGACCAGGGTTTTTCCCCTCTTCATTTTCATCCATTGAATGCAACGTTTGGACAAAATCAGTCACAGTTATCTCCCTTACACATGGCATTAAAATGGCAGCTTAGATTCAGACTAAATACAATCTATTTTGTTGTGACATTTTTATGAGCTGATCAATTAGCAAACATAGTTTTTAAGAGCAACAGAATGATTTTCTGGGTGCAGATTTGAGCTGGGAGACACAAATGTCTGTGTTTCGGTGTGATTGGTGTTTTTCACCATACCCAAGATCAAACTTCTTACAGGTCGGGGAAAGCATCAATTGGAACTACCTATTGCTAAAAAGTTGGTATCTTGTCTGTAATTATTGCTTTAGTCATGTCCTAGTAATTGTCTTACTCCACGGAAGAGTTGCCAGCTACTCGCCACAGGTCAGGAGTTTCCTCCGAGCAAAGAGCCCAGTTTCCCCCGTTACAAAACCTGGCAACGCCACCGTATAAGTGAAATAATTGTGAGTGCGGCATAAAACATCAATCAATCTTCCTTAGGAAACCCCGACTTTCCAGCATTAACCATTCCACAAAGGTCAATTGGAAGCATGGGGGGCAGTTTTTCAAGACCGACGTAACTTTGCGCCTGGTTGTAAAGTAATGCTGAAGGTATATGTTGCCATGACAGTTGCGCCTTGCCGCCCCCTGGTCAGAATTTGTCAAAGTAACATGGGCTGTCAAAAGGGTTAGGGCTCAATCAGCTTGTAGAATGATAGGCGCTCGGGACAACACAAGCCTTCCATTGATAGGTCACTGGCTTAAATCTTATTCAGTCAATTCTGCCCTTTGTGGAATAGTTGCTACCGGTAGGTGCATGCAGAAGGTTAGGTTGTCATCTGGGCACAGATCTCCCCCACACCTACTAAACGTAGCAACCCCACCATATATGCGAATTGAAATAATCTTGAGTTCGACAATCAATAATCAATCAAGTTAGTGCAGCTCATATGTATCAGTATCTCTGGACACAGATCACCCCCACCAAACATAGCAACAACACCATATATATTTGAATTTAAATAATCTTAAGTGCGAGTCAGTTCGGCTCATATGTATCAAATTATCGATGTATTTCTACCTGTAGCTTGTGGATGAGTTTCTGTCCAGCCAACATGTACAGACGGCGCCTCAGACGTTTCACATGGGCAGTCTGCTGCAAGAAATGCGAGAAATTGAAGAGGCTGAGTACAGATATGTACCACAAAGAGGTCAGTAACATGTTCAGTGTTAACCCAGACGTAACTTGAAGAGGTCAGTAACATGTTCATTGTTAACCCAGAGGTAACTTGAAGAGGTCAGTAACATGTTCATTGTTAACCCAGAGGTAACTTGAAGAGGTCAGTAACATGTTCATTGTTAACCCAGAGGTAACTTAAATGTAAATTATTATACCATTATATGCGCACCACGCGTAGAGGTCAACCTTTTATATTATTACACCTCAAACATGGCACAAAGTTATTGCTTCAGATCGACAGGTACTTCATGAAAATCAAGATAACAATAACACACCGAAAATACTTCCAATATAAAGAAATTGGTATTATAAAACACTTATTAACTCGCATCGAAATCATTACAAATGACGTTGCCTATAGCATGTGTTAGGGAAAACGTCAAAGGTAATAGAATTAAGAAATAATGTTTTCGTTCTGTTATTGTCATGGGACTTACATGTAGTTTAGAATTTTTGAACGACTGGCTAAATCCCACGACAATGACATCGAACGAAAACCTTTTCTTTGCTGTCGCTCTTCAAATGTATTTTTTGAAGATGTTTTTTTTTTTACAAAAGTTTGGTTGCTCAAATCAGCAGGGACTCCATCCATAATCTTTGGAATAGTCGAGTCAGGATTCGAATGTTGCGTCTGCGGCATGTTGTCACGCAAACATCACTTCGAATTGCTGATTTTATGATGACGTTGCCTATAGCCCGCGTTTGTTTGTTTAAATTTTCAAAAGGTTTCTGCATTGAAGTCAAATATAACATTCCTCTACACTAGAATGGATACGTCCGAATTTGACACATATTAAAATCGCTGTTTGAAGTGATTTTGCTAGGGTTTTTTTTTTCTTTTACTTATTTCAACTGTTTTTTTTAATCTCTTTCAGCTCCTGGAATAGTGGATTTGGCCAAAGCAAATGATTGGACATCAGAATTTGTGAGGGAGGAGCTTGACAGACCTCCTGACCAATGGGCAGCTGAGTTTGTTAGCCAATCAGAACGGGTTCCTTTAAAGGGAGACAACCATGTGAAATGGGCTCATGAATACCTTGACCATACAGAACCTCATTTAAAGTATATATATTTTTTTCATACTTACATACATTTGTACATTTAATTTAATTTCCAGTGTGTATACGACGAATACTGCAATTTGATTGGCTAATCTGCTTTCGTTTATAGTCCAATGAACGAACCAGCTAAGGACTATTTGTTCACACATGTGTGACGCACCGACGAAACAACTACAGTCTTACTGTTATTTAGTGAAACGAAGAACGCAATTAATTTGAAAATATGTTGAATAAATACCTACTCATATTTATTTAACAACTTATAATGTCAGCATATGGAAACGTTTCCACTCATGTCAGCACAGTGCACTGATAGACTCAACGCTATGAGACGAGATGACGTCATCACTTTGTACAGTCGCTTTGCCTGTCATTGTGATGTCACTTGACAGAGAACTTTGTCATTACGTGTAGCTTTGCACGCGTTGGTTTGTTTTGATTCTTGAAAATAAAATATATCACTGCGTGTGAATATTTCTCAGTGCTTAACGAAGTATATGTGATAGTAATTAGATTATAAGGATTGACTTCAATGTTTCTTTGGTTCATCGGCCCTCGGGCTGGAGCATTGTGGCTCTGCTTTAGCCATGTATGCTGACCCAGCAAGGAGGAACATTAAGTATGCCACATACATTAGCTTTCCTGACAATTTATGCTCTGTGGAGCCTAATGTCAAAATTTAAATCTGAGTGGGGGAGGGGGGGGGGGTGTTGATCTTTTGGTGGGTTGGTACTTTTGTCTCTGTATAACCTTAGCTGTTGATTGCGACGTTGACTCCAAATCAATCAATTAATCTTTGGTTCATCGAGTTATGAACAAACTGGCCCCTGTGCAAACTTTTCATAAACCGCCTCTCTGATTTATTTAGTTTTCACAGGGGCAAGTTCATTCATAACTCGATGAACCGATGAAACATTGAAGTAAATCCTTATATATTGATATATTAAGTTGAAATATTGATAACTTAAAGTGCAAGTAGACTGCAAGTTCTAATATATCCAAAAGCAAAATTATCAATCAACATATATAGATTTCTGTAGTCCGGAAATCATTTATTTAAAGTTTCAACTTGTTCGATCGTGAAAACGAATGAAAATGGATATTCTAAACAATGGTTGATTTAGCGCTACACTTTCAATTTGAGGCTCATTGAACAGTTAAGATATATAGTTGACCTCACACTGAAGCCTGCTTAGCATGGACACACCAAAAATTAAAAAAAGTAAGACAGATTTAAACAAACGTTTCTATGAGATATAACATTCGACTCAGCCATGTTGGCGGAAAGGTGAAAGCCTGCTAACATGGGACCGGGCATTTTTAGCTCACTGTTTTAAAGTTGAGGTTATGTTAGATGGAGAGTTTTAACGCCGGTTTTTATGTTTAGGAGCTCTTAATAATAGTAGAGCTGCATGGCTATTATTATGTGTTGTAAGTTAAATGTAATGGGTTCAACTTTTTTATTTATTTAGATATGACTTCGAGTTTTTCTCACTTCACCTCTTGTTTACATTGATTTTGTTATGGAGAGGTTCGACCTATTTTGGTTTTGAACATGTTTTTTTTTGCGTTTTGTCCGACATTTTTTTCTCAAAAAATTGTTCAATTTCAAAATGTTAATACCACAAAATTGTTGGATTATAAAATGTAATTACCATGAAATAATTAGAAAACTATATTTTAATACCACGCTTAACCTTATGTTTGTATAGCGGTGCTGATCCAATGTTTGAGAATCATGTGAACCAATCAAAATGGGTAGAGGAATATAAAGCAGACGAAGATGATTTGGCTAAAACAGCTAACGAACTCCTGGGTACCATCGATAATCCAAAGTTTAATAACTCTGAGGTAAACTTACGCTTCTAATCTTTATTCACTACTTTTTCTGTAATAATCTGACTTATAAGACAGTTTTTTTTTGTGTTATTGTTAAGTGTTCTATTTCATACACTTACATAAAGCCAGGTTGATTGGGGGAGAAAGGAAAGCTATGTGCATGGATGGCCGCCTGCACACAGTTGTGACCAGGTAAAAGGCCAGACGATTTCATGGTAATGATGGGTTCTGGTAGCCTGTTGTTACTGTTGTTCTTAAACTAAGTAAACGAAAATCTGTCACCCATCATGAAACCCAGTATATGGTATGATGTACAAGGGTTGGTAAAAAGCATGTCAATATACAGAACCAATTCAATGACATCGACATTATCTGGTCTGGGTAGCCATCAAATATAAATTGTTTATAACAACAACTTATGATAACTTATTAACCTTATTGTAACTTATGATGGGGTATATAGGTCTAAATGATATTCCTCTTGTTAACACAATTATAAACTTGTCTCCATGGTTATTTTAGACAAGAAGATTGTCCCTGTGCTCGTGTGTTTTAGTGTTCATAAATAAATATAAATTGATTTGATGATAACCTGTAAAAGTCCTCTATTTGTATAATTGACTGAGTCAAGTGTGACCCCATCTACTCAAGCCAAGATAAAATCTCTATATAGCTGTTCCGTATTTTACATTTGCCAAATATAACGGTTCATCAAACAGCAACGTTTGATTCGATGTGAGGAAAACTTCTCGCTGCAAATCAAAACGTCTTGCACTCTTCCACTAGCTGAGAGATGATGCAATAACATGTGGACATCTTGAGCTTTTGTGTTACGTTTGCAAATTGGTCATGCTGTGTAATTTACGGGTTGAAACATAAAATGGCTACCTACATGTATATGGACATTTTTACTTTGGTTTGAGAAGATGGTTAGAACCTCCATTCCCAAAATGAGGTAGCGTAAGTTTTTACGTAACTGTCTTGGCAACCCATACTGTAGAGATACGTTGCTATGAAAGTTACGCAAAAAAATAGGCCTACGTAGTTTTGTTAAACATACGCCTGGTACGAATTTTACCATGTTTTGTGACTCGAACAATAACCTGAGAGGAGTGTGTGCAGTTTTATTTTAGTTCATTTAGGAAAATTTTCTTTTGCAAATGGGTTATTTTATATAGGAATTATGTAATAAGTTTTTCTTCACTTTCTCATTCAGTTCCTCAAGTTCATTAAAAAGATTGGTGAAGGGGAGATAACTGTGAAGGACAACGAAGTAATTGAGAAGACACAGGGTGAAATATGGGCTCAGGAATTTGAACAGGATGTAAGTTATTCTCAGCACGGATCTGTTTAAAGACGAGGGGGTGCTGTTGGCTTTGATTTCCTCATCTGTTTGCACACAGAACGTTTTCATCATCCTTCTGACACTACATAAGATTGACTGAAATTTACATCAAAAAGTTTGTAAAGAAAAGTCACAAGTGCAAAAATCCAAAAAAAGATTTTTAAATTTCGGATTTTGGTTCTCACTCGAATGCCCTCTATGAGATAGTTACCATATTAATGAAAAAATCTCAAGTACAGCCAAAAGCATCTATCAATTGAAAAGGTTCACAGTCTGGCTCCACCCAAAACCGATAAAAAAATTTCTGCCAATTTTTAGGAAAGTGTAATCCCAAAAACGATAAGAATGTATTTAGCAATGGGAGCTGTTTCAATTAATACATTACCAGGGGAATACTAATGCGTAGCGCACACAAGAGGATCAAGCTGAGCTGCTGGCCACACGTGGCTGAGAGCTAAGCGGTTCCCTTGTATGTGAGTAAATTTTGGTGAGATTTTCGCCTCTCAAGGCGTTGAGGAAAGTATCCAGCCTGTTTAATATTTTCTGCCCTGCGTAGCAAGAATCTCACTGTGTGCGCACAACGTGAGCTGTCAGCTGAGCTGAGAGGAGGGAATGACCAATCAAGTAAAACAAGTGATCACTTTATTAAAATATTACATAACAGGGGTAGTGACATTTATGTAGGTCAATGAACTTTGGTGACCTGGGCCTAGTTTCACAAAGCGATCTTAGCTAAGTGTGATCTTAACTACCATGGCAACCCATGTTGAAGGTATACATTGCCATTGGTAATTAAGATCATATTAAGCTAAGATCTCTTTGTGAAACTAGGCCCAGGATCTTGCCTCAGCCAAGAGATCATCATCTGCGCTGAAATTTGTTTCTGCTCCCTCGGCCACGCGTGCCTTGCAGCTCAGCCGGCACCTCTTGTGTGCGGTAGTAAATGTCCTCTGTAGTACCAAACCAATCTTTTACCTCCTATTTTGATATCAGTTGATTGAATAGATAAGGCACCTATTTGAAGATGTAGGACAAATTTGAATAACTGGGATGCATATTTAGAATTTAGTTTGTTATTTCTCGACACTACTTAAACATATATTTTTTGAGAGTGGTGTCAATGTGAAGCTCCAAATTGTGAAGACATTTAACTTTCTTATTTTTTATTATGAGAAATTTAACAAATGTTGCTTTAAAATAGAGAACAAACAGTTACTTATTGTGATTGGGTAGCAATAATTTAATCAGTAATTGGTCATATATTTTACAGTCAAAGTCTTTAGTTGATCGTTGGGAAGAAGAATTTCAACAACAACAACAGACAAAGGGAGGCGAACCTATTACAGATGAAGAATTCTGGGATAGATTAAAGGATCAGTGGGGGAAAGCCGACCAGTAAGATCTATTTCTATTCTACTGATGATTACCTCTGCAGATTAATATCTTATGATTGGACACTGTACTTGTACTTACAAATTACATAACGTCAGTCTGTCAGTTCGACATTGTCCTTCTATTGATGGGTCGTGTGTCTAAATCCCACTCAGACCAAAACAAAATTTCTGTGGGTGTTTTTCATGTGGAAGAGTTGCCATGTGACCAATTACTCTTTTGCACTCTGAATACAGGTAATAAGTACATGTACACTCAATAAAATATCTTGAGTTGTGGTTTATTATAACAACTTTTGATTGGGTATAAATGTCTGCATGATATGCCCCTTTTTAACACAATAAGAAACTTGTCTGCATGGTTATTTTAGACAAGAAGATTTCCCCTGTGCCCGTGTGTTTTAGTGTTCAAAAATACATATAAATAACTCATACACACAGGTTTATTTTGCCAAATTTTGGCCGTTTTTCACCTCAAAGTGAAACTTTGAAACACTCAAACAAAATCAGGTTAGGGGACCTTGTTGGCTCAGTCAACAGAGTGATAGTCCATCAGTCTGATGCAGGCATTTCATCGATGTGGCACAGGTTGGAATCCCACTCAGACCAAAAAAGTTAAAAGTCGATCACTGAATGTGGAAGAGTTGCCAGGTACTGGGAGGTTGGGGTTTTCCTGCGTGTGTGGCGTAAAACATCAATTAATCAATCAATCAAGATCAGTTTGTAAGTTTTGAGGCATATAGCCTGGGTCCCTCTCTTAAACTTGTCGATGCCATCAAATATTTCAATGGTATTTAGAATTTGAAAGAGTACAAAAACAGTGTCATCCAAGAAGCTGTTAATTCTTTATTATTTCTGCAATGCTGCTGTAAAATTTAAGTGGGATGTAAAATACAAAGAAACTGTCAACCAATAAAAATATCTGATCAAGCAATAAAGGAGCCTTCACCTGTTGTGATTTGTCATACCGACTTGTAGCATGCAATAAAAATGGATGCGTTTAATTTGGCGATACGATCTGCCAACCAATCAAATACATCTATTTTATCGCATGCTGTCAGTACCACTTTTTTTTTTTTTCGTTTTAGTGTATGATATTATTGATTATTGATTTTTTTCTTCTACAGGGAAAATAATGATGGTCACCCATGGTTATCAGATTTTGAAGAGACTCAAGATCAATATAAGGTAAGAGATAGTGGCCTAGTTGGCAGAGTGTTAGTCTCTCAAGGCCTTCCATCGAAGGGTTGCCGGTTTGAATCCCACTCAGACCAAATAAAAATTGAGAAATTTCTGAGTGGATTTTTCACTCGGCTGCCGTATGTAAAGGTCGGGGGTTTTCTCTGGACAAAGAGCCGGTTTCCTCCCCCACTAAACCTGGCAATGCCGCCATATAAGTGAAATAAGCTTGAGTGCGGCGTAAAACATCAATCAATCAACCAGTTAAATTTTCAAGACATTTGCTCCTTACCTGTCAAATGTACACATCCAAAGTATATTTCAAATCAAACAATATTTGTAAGTCCTGAATAAAAGCCTATTGCACAAGTAATATTTTCAAAACACATTAGCGAAGGTCAAGGGTTTCCTTTAGGCAGTGAGCAATAAGTGAAATAATCTCGAGTGCGGCATAAAACACCAATCAATCAATCAAAACACATTAGTCGCTTATTTTTTAATTTATACATTTACACAACATATTCATAGTTATATTTTTAAGCTGCCCCTGAAAGGGGGTACTTATAGGTTTTACATGTATCTGGTTTTATCCTCCACCGCGTTATGTTTTTGTAATAGCTCAGTTACCTGAAGGAACCTGATTACGATATTTCACATGTGGGACATATAGGCCTGGGGAATGTTTTTCGCACATGTGTTAATGAGGTCAAAGGTAAAGGTCACCTAGAGGTCACACATTGGCTAAAAAGCTTGTTACCAAGTTTCTCAGAAAACGGTTGCTTTGAATTATCTGAAACTTGGGATATGTGATCCCTATACCAGCTGAATGACTTGCCGAACATCGGCCCAAAGGTCAAGGTTACATAGTAGTTAAAATTTTGGACCAAAAACCTTGTTACCATGTTTGACATAATCAGTTTTTAAAATTCCATGGGATATATCATCGCTACACTATTTACATGTAGGTTTCAATCTGAACAAAATTTGAAGAAGATCGGTCAAAGTGTCAAGGTCATAAAGAGGTCACACATAGGCTAAAAGGCTTGTTTACCCTGTTTTTCAGAAAACCGGGATATGTTATCGCTATAGTAAGGTAACTAGCTAATTGCCTAATGACGACCATTGGTTTAAGGGTCAAGGTCACCAAGAAGTCGCAAAGGAGCTAAAAAGCTTGTTTTCACGTTTCACAAGAAACCGCTAAACTTGGGATATATCATCGTTCTACTAAGGTTGCTAGCTGAATGACTTTGGACGAACATCCAAGGTCACGTATAGTGTCAGGGCGTTTAACATCACAATGAAAACGTTCTCTGCGTAGTTTATACGCCAGCTTTGTCCTATCTCACAATATGTAGGGAAATCACGCATCTTTATTATCCATCTGTTTCAGGAATATAAGTTTGAGGAAGAGAATCCGGTCAAAGACCATGAAAATCCTTTTCAAGAAGGTGTTGACCGACTGGCAATGGGAGATATACCCACAGCTGTCCTCTGTTTTGAAGCGGCAGTTTTAAAGGATGCAAATCATGTAGAGGTCAGTGTATTTCTAACACCACTAGAAAATGTTCAGTTCGATATTTGAAACTTTCTATTTGAAATTAAATATTTTTGAGAATTTTTGATATTTAAAACTTATACAGAAGAGATCAATAAGTTAAACCCTCAAACTAGATCAAGCCTCAAAGCTATTATTACAGTCCTCTATGCTAAGCTGCACCAATTTCTCAATTCTATGTAACATTGATTGATTGATTGATGTTTTAAGTGGCAGTGAAGATTTTTTCACTTATATGGCTGCATTGCCAAATCTATTGGGGGAGGAAATAGGGCTCATTGCCCATAGGAAACCCCCGACCTACGGCAAGTATCTGACAACTCTTCCACATCCGGCGCCTGAATGAAAAATCCGCTTCAAAATTTTTCAATTTTTATTTGGTCTGAAACATTAATTGAAATTTTTACGTGGAGGAGTGCGAATTTATATCGCTTTTAACATTATTTCAGTAAGTTTTTACTGATAAGTTTAAGTAAGGTTTAGTTATATAATTACATGTAGTCTGAAGCATGTTGTGGTCGAGCATAGCCTTAAAATATACTTCACAAAAGATATTTCCCCTGATGAAGAACAAATTACCACAGTCATTTTGTGTATAATTGTAGGCCTGGCAGTATTTAGGTACATCTCAAGCAGAGAATGAACAAATTACCACAGTCATTTTGTGTATAATTGTAGGCCTGGCAGTATTTAGGTACATCTCAAGCAGAGAATGAACAAATTACCACAGTCATTTTGTGTATAATTGTAGGCCTGGCAGTATTTAGGTACATCTCAAGCAGAGAATGAACAAATTACCACAGTCATTTTGTGTATAATTGTAGGCCTGGCAGTATTTAGGTACATCTCAAGCAGAGAATGAACAAATTACCACAGTCATTTTGTGTATAATTGTAGGCTTGGCAGTATTTAGGTACATCTCAAGCAGAGAATGAACAGATTACCACAGTCATTTTGTGTATAATTGTAGGCCTGGCAGTATTTAGGTACATCTCAAGCAGAGAATGAACAAATTGCCACAGTCATTTTGTGTATAATTGTAGGCTTGGCAGTATTTAGGTACATCTCAAGCAGAGAATGAACAAATTGCCACAGTCATTTTGTGTATAATTGTAGGCCTGGCAGTATTTAGGTACATCTCAAGCAGAGAATGAACAAATTGCCACAGTCATTTTGTGTATAATTGTAGGCTTGGCAGTATTTAGGTACAGCTCAAGCAGAGAATGAACAAATTACCACAGTCATTTTGTGTATAATTGTAGGCCTGGCAGTATTTAGGTACATCTCAAGCAGAGAATGAACAAATTACCACAGTCATTTTGTGTATAATTGTAGGCCTGGCAGTATTTAGGTACATCTCAAGCAGAGAATGAACAGATTACCACAGTCATTTTGTGTATAATTGTAGGCCTGGCAGTATTTAGGTACATCTCAAGCAGATAATGAACAAACTACCACAGTCATTTTGTGTATAATTGTAGGCCTGGCAGTATTTAGGTACATCTCAAGCAGAGAATGAACAGGAACCAGCATCCATAGCCGCCTTGAGAAAGTAAGTTGAATTGAATCTTTATTTCGCCATTATCAAACCATTTCATATTTAGATGCACAATTTGGTGTTACAAATGAAAGATGGCGAGAATAAAACCTTGTTAAGTCCTTTTGTTTTGTATAAGAGGAGGAATACAATGAATTATATTATTTTAAAGGGGAAGAAAACAAAAAAACAACATGCAATTGTATCAAACAAGCTCCAATAGGACTACCATGAATTATATTATTTATGGACCTCAGTGGCTTTGGATGCTCAATCCGAACAGCCTTCCACCAATGGGTCGCGGGTTCGAATCCACTCAGTCCATAAAAAATGGGAAAATTTTTTGACTGTGTTTTCACTCGAACGACATATGGTTGGGATAGTTGCCAGTGCCCACCGGAAGGTCGTGGGTTTCCTTCGGACATAGGGCCTGGTTTCCTCCCACAATAAAACTGCCATCGCCGCCATATAAGTGAAATAATCTTGAGCGCGGCGTAAAACACCAAACAATCAATCAATCAAACCCATACTACAATGAATTATATTATTTTAATATTAAGTTAATTTTAAGAATGGTGAAAAGATTCAGATAAACCAAAATAAATCTAACGTTATAAAGGCCTGCATAAAAAAAGTTTTAAGAAAATCACAAAAAAAACTCCACATAAACGCTCAATGATTACGGGTTGGTCTCAGAATACATGTGCCCTGATTCACAAATAGGAAGATAAAAATATAGGTACAAATGGAGACTATATTAGCCTCAAATTGCTGAAAACAGGAGAAGTTGCCATATATCTTTATTAAGATTGTTTTCCATGTACTGCAGGTGTGTTGAGCTAGATCCTTCAAACCTGACAGCGTGGATGGGTCTGGCCGTTAGCTATACAAACGAATCCCTCCAGCCTCAAGCCTGCCATGCTTTACGGTCATGGTTACACAACAACCCTCGATATTCACATCTGGTTGGGTCAGAAGCCAGTCAAAAACCACAATTTCCGTCTTCCTTTGTTTCACAGTAAGTATGTTTTCTTAACAGATTTTTTAACAGTTTTCTTGGAAAACCGAAAGCCAATTTTGAACTGTAAATTGACTAAATCTGCCTTTAAAAAAAAGCAATTAAATATAACAAGCTTCCTGTAATATCACTGGGTTGAAAATCAGTATACTTTCCATCACCACTCATTTTTCGGCTTCATAGTTGAATTTTGGATGCTGACGTCATACTAACAAATCCTGATAAAGCACTTACTCAAGTCATAAATAACATCACAACACTGGGAGTGACCACTGCTAGTGTCATGGGACTCTTAAAGCTAATTCATTTCAGAATCTTGTAAGTCACTTATCAGACGACAATCAGAACTTCCTTGATCACCTTATATGGAAGGGTTGCCATGGTACCATTGATGTTACATGTAGGGGGTTTCCTTGGGACAATCAAAACTTTCTTGATCACCTTATATGGAAGGGTTGCCATGGTACCATTGGTGTTACATGTAGGGGGTTTCCTTTGGACAATCAAAACTGTCTTGATCACCTTATATGGAAGGGTTGCCATGGTACCATTGATGTTACATGAAGGGGGTTTCCTTTGGACAATCAAAACTGTCTTGATCACCTTATATGGAAGGGTTGCCATGGTACCATTGATGTCACATGTAGGGGGTTTCCTTTGGACAATCAAAACTTTCTTGATCACCTTATATGGAAGGGTTGCCATGGTACCATTGATGTTGCATGTAGGGGGTTTCCTTTGGACAATCAAAACTTTCTTGATCACCTTATATGGAAGGGTTGCCATGGCACCATTGATGTTACATGTAGGGGGTTTCCTTTGGACAATCAAAACTTTCTTGATCACCTAATATGGAAGGGTTGCCATGGTACCGTTGATGTTACATGTAGGGGGTTTCCTTTAAACAAACAGCCCGTATTCCTCCACCGTTTTTCCTGGCAAAGCCACGATTTAAGTGAAATAATATTTTATGAACCATATCAACCAACCCATTCACTCCTCAATGTTTGATTGATTGATTGATTGTTTGGTGTTTTACTCTGCGCTCATTATTTCACTTATATGGCGGCATTATTAGTTTTATTTTGGTAGGAGACAGAGCTCTATGCCCGGAGGAAACCCACGACCTTCTGGTGGTAACTGGCAACCATTCCACATAGGTCATTCGAGTGAAAACCCAGTCAGAAAATTTTCAAATTTTTTGGACTGAGTGGGATTCGAACCCACAACCCATTGGTGGAAGGCTGTTCGGATTGAGCATCGAACGATCCACCTACTAAGCCACTGAGGCTCAAGACAATGGGGCATCAGGGGGCTCAGACAGCTGAGTGATGGCCTCTCAATCCGACACTCTCATCAATCGGCCACAGGTTTGAGTCCCATTCAGTCATGCGTCACCATTTTCCTCCCCCACTAAACGTGACAATGCTGTGATATATGTTAGATAATCCTCGGTTTGGCGTACAACACCAATCAGTTTAAAAAAACACACTTTATAGCATGAAATTAATTTCATTTTGAACAAAAATTATTATACATGTACATGTAACTTTAAAGGGAGAAATTTGTTAAATTTGACTTAAACTAATGAGAAATATATAATTCTTGTAGTTCCCAGTTATCAGAAGTTCAGGATCTATATATAGTGGCTGCTCAACTCTCACCTGAGTCCATAGACCCTGATGTACAGGTAAGGGGATCAGCGGTGGTTTGTTCAAACATGTTCTAAACTCGAGCCAGTTCTATATGATGTACATGTAACAAAGGAATTCAAGTTGTTTAAATGTTATATACTTTTAAAGAGCCGGGAACTGTTTCTTTAAACTTTTACGTGTGAAGTCACTTTGGGAGTGTTAGTAACATCACATGTTTTAGATTTGAGCCAGTTCTACATGTATATGATGTAACAAAGGAATTCAATTGTGAGGGTACCAAGTGATTTATACTTTTGAAGAGCCGGGAACTCTTTCTTAAAACTTTTACACGTGAAGTCACTTTGGGAGTGTTAGTAAAATCATGTTAAAAGTATGTGTTGCCATTGCAATTAACCTTATATATACGGCAGTGAACATCTTTAGAGAATCAGCCCCTGGTCAAAGATGTTTAGGGACAGTTTGCATCACACTTTCATGTACTATTGCTTTTTTATATATTTTTGAACACTAAATCTCACAGGCACAGGGAAAATCTTCTTGTCTAAAATTATCACAGAGAGCCCCTTTTTTATGCATGTATATGTATCTCTGTACCGTACAATATTTCTTTGTGGTTTTAATTCCTACATGTATGTTTTAAAGAACATTGCTTGTAAGTTATGGACACTTGGTAAAACGGGCTCATTTGGTGAACTAGTGCTATATACTCACTATTTGAAGTGATATAAAGTGGGACAGGATATAGAATACGTCCGTCACTTTGAAAACTTCTTCTGTCAATAAGAAATGCTCGGTGATCGTAAATATTTTATGATAGCCAGGGGGGCAAGCCCCCCTAGAACCCCTTAAGTTTTTCTTTTTCTTTTTTTTAAATGAATTTTTAATAACGAAGAAATTAAAAAGGACAGGATATAGAATACGTACGTTGAAGTTGAACACTGGCGGAGAGACTCGTATTTAGGCAAGCTCGTACATTGTCCTGTCTCATACATTAAACGAAGCAAAGATGGCGAGACGAGTGTTTGGAATTGCTTGTGTGTAGAGTGAAATCGGCGAATTTAGTAAATGAAGTCGAATTTTGTGCAAGTAAAGACGGATTTTCCGATTAGGGAGTTCCTTAAGGTATTGCACAGAATATTTGAAAGGAAACTATGTGTTTTACTGTAAGTTCCAGGTGACGGACGTATTCTATATTCGCACCATAAAGTGAGCTGTGCGGCCGCTCTCAGGCGGTTCACTTGGTCCAGTAACCAACTACCCTATATTTGCATCTTTTTAGACTGTTATATTACTGTTATATAAGGTGAGCTGTGCAGCCACTCTCGGGTGGTTCACTTGGTCCAGTAACCAACTACCCTATATTTGTATCTTTTTAGACTGTTATATTACTGTTATATAAGGTGAGCTGTGCAGCCACTCTCGGGTGGTTCACTTGGTCCAGTAACCAACTACCCTATATTTGCATCTTTTTAGACTGTTATATTACTGTTATATAAGGTGAGCTGTGCAGCCACTCTCGGGTGGTTCACTTGGTCCAGTAACCAACTACCCTATATTTGCATCTTTTTAGACTGTTATATTACTGTTATATAAGGTGAGCTGTGCAGCCACTCTCGGGTGGTTCACTTGGTCCAGTAACCAACTACCCTATATTTGCATCTTTTTAGACTGTTATATTACTGTTATATAAGGTGAGCTGTGCAGCCACTCTCGGGTGGTTCACTTGGTCCAGTAACCAACTACCCTATATTTGCATCTTTTTAGACTGTTATATTACTGTTATATAAGGTGAGCTGTGCAGCCACTCTCGGGTGGTTCACTTGGTCCAGTAACCAACTACCCTATATTTGCATCTTTTTAGACTGTTATATTACTGTTATATAAGGTGAGCTGTGCAGCCACTCTCGGGTGGTTCACTTGGTCCAGTAACCAACTACCCTATATTTGCATCTTTTTAGACTGTTATATTACTGTTATATAAGGTGAGCTGTGCAGCCACTCTCGGGTGGTTCACTTGGTCCAGTAACCAATCAACCTACATGTATATTTGCATCTTTTTTTAATGTTTGTATTTCAGACTGGTTTAGGCGTTCTGTTCAATTTAAGTGGAGATTTTGACAAAGCTGTTGATTGTTTTACTGCTGCGCTCCAAATTAATCCAAAGGTAAACTTTCAAATTCCAAAAATTCCATCCCAACCGCCTTTAACTCAGGACACAAACAATTAAGTTTTGTCCATGCTATTTAATATGTCAGTACATGTATTGTGCTCCGTTTCATCCCATTAAACTTGAAAGGCTGTTTAATTAATTTCTTTTAAATAAGCCTCCAAGCCCTTGTCTATCTTCTTGCATTTAACTTGTGGTCTGGAAATTGATTTTGGTTATATCTTGTTTAAGAAATAAATGGCGTCCTGGTGAGCCGTTTTTGCTGCTGAATAAATGATTTATGACCAAAGATGCATGATCCGTACCCCACCACTATTTGTACTATCTGTGGGCGAGGAGAGAAGCCTCCATCCGTCAAATAATTGTGGTATCTTTGGCCTCAGACCCTGTATTGAGCCACACACAGCTCAACAGGACGTCATTTCTTTCTATTCTAATACAGAGCATATACAAATGTTAACAATGTTAGTGAGGAAAAAGTAAAGGTTTAAAGGCCCGTTCTCACTGTGCGATTTGTCGTACCGACTTGTAGGATGCAATTAAAATTGATGCTTTTAATCTGTCGATATGTTTTGTCAACCAATAAAATGCAGCGCTTTTAATTGCATGCTACAAGTTTGTATGACAAATCGCACAGTGAGAACGGGCATTTAATAAGAAAACAAACCATTCCAACCTTCATAGTCAAGACTCCTCCTACAATAAGGGTGCAATCGTTTACCCTACCCAATAAGGGTGCAATCGTTAACCCTACCCAAAAAGGGCGCAATCATTTACCCTACCCAATAAGGGTGAAATCATTTACCCTACCCAATAAGGGTGCAATTATTTACCCTACCCAATAAGGGTGCAATCGTTTACCCTACCCAATAAGGGTGCAATCATTTACCCTACCCAATAAGGATGCAATCGTTTACCCTACTCAATAAGTGTGCAATCATTTACCCTACCCAATAAGGGTGCAATCATTTACCCTACCCAATAAGTGTGCAATCGTTTACCCTACTCAATAAGGGTGCAATTATTTACCCTACCCAATAAGGGTGCAATCATTTACCCTACCCAATAAGGGTGCAATCATTTACCCTACCCATTAAGGGTGCAATCATTTACCCTACCCAATAAGGGTGCAATCATTTACCCTACCCAATAAGGGCGCAATCATTTACCCTACCCAATAAGGGCGCAATCATTTACCCTACCCAATAAGGGTGCAATCATTTACCCTACCCATTAAGGGTGCAATCATTTACCCTACCCAATAAGGGTGCAATCATTTACCCTACCCAATAAGGGTGCAATCGTTTACCCTACCCAATAAGGGTGCAATCATTTACCCTACCCAATAAGTGTGCAATCGTTTACCCTACCTAATAAGGATGCAATCATTTACCCTACCCAATAAGGGTGCAATCATTTACCCTACCCAATAAGGATGCAATCATTTACCCTACCCAATAAGGATGCAATCATTTACCCTACCCAATAAGGATGCAATCATTTACCCTACCTAATAAGGATGCAATCATTTACCCTACCCAATAAGGGTGCAATCATTTACCCTACCCAATAAGGGTGCAATCATTTACCCTACCCAATAAGGATGCAATCATTTACCCTACCCAATAAGGGTGCAATCATTTACCCTACCCAATAAGTGTGCAATCGTTTACCCTACTCAATAAGTGTGCAATCGTTTACCCTACCCAATAAGGGTGCAATCATTTACCCTACTCAATAAGTGTGCAATCGTTTACCCTACCCAATAAGGATGCAATCATTTACCCTACCCAATAAAGGTGCAATCATTTACCCTACCCAAACGTGATGAAGGCAGAATTCTGGAATGTTGTGACATGGTATAACACATCTGTCATTCAAATGTACTCAAAACAACATGTACAATGTAACTTAAAAACCTTATGACGTGATCAAACGCCCCTATGTTGTGACATAATATAACACTAATGTCATACATGTAATATAAAAACCTTATGACGTGATCGAACACCCTATGGACTCAGAGCGTTAACTCCAAGATTATTCTACACGTTCATACCCTTACATTTTTGCCCAAAGTGATTAAACCCTACAGAGGTACTTTATTGTCTCAGGTAGTGGATATCTGTTTTCCCTATCTCTGTAATGTTAAACAAAGAAGGTGTATACTATATGATGATCTCATTCTGACAGGATGCCTTGTTATGGAACCGTCTTGGTGCTACTCTAGCTAACGGTAATCGCAGCGAGGAGGCTGTAGACGCATACCATCACGCCTTAGAAATATCTCCAGGTTTTATCCGGTCCCGTTATAATCTTGGCATTGCTTGTATCAACCTGGGAGCTCACAGGTAAGCCTAGATCATATGTTCTCTTTCCATCAAGGAAAAGGCACCCCACACCCCCACCCCCACCCCGCGTTGTGCTCTCTGAGGATTTCTCCACTCTCTCCAGATTTCCGGGATGGGCCTTGTGCTTAATAAATGGGGAATTGTACACAAAACTGTAGACAGATCATAATATCAAAATATTTCTTTGGATTTTACCTCAGAAAGTAAAACTAAAATTATAAGGGTAAAATTAATTTATTAAAACCTAACGAAATTAGCTGTAAATAGATCTCTTTTATTGTTTCTATCCCTGTGCATGAGAAGGAGGCTGTCCCACTCGAACCACTAAATGCACCTCCACTTTGGAGAGTTCTACTAATGAAAATAGAACGTATTCGTATTTTTCCCAGGCTCTAGATAATGTCACTTACGCTCCCAGTTTCTTGCAATATCCCATTTCTTTTGATTAAGCAAAAAGCTGAAACCTGTTCCACAAAAGTGCGTAGTGCCTGTACATGTAGATGTTAATATTTACACAACTATCATAACTACATATCTCAGCCGTATTGCATCCCATGACCCTGACAGTTACTTAAAAAGATTAAAGGCGAGACAGGACAGCTGAAAGCATTGAAGACTTGCTTTGTGAAACAAGCTCTTGACCACCTTAAGGTTCGTTCTCACTGTGTGATTTGTCGTAACGACTTGTAGGATGTTATTGAAATGGATGCATTTAATTGGTCGATAAGATTTTTCAATCAATCAAATGCATCCGTTTCAATCGCTTGCTACAAGTTAGTTCAACAAATCACACAGTGAGAACAGACCGTAAGATAAAGATTTGTGCTACAAACACTGCTTTGGGTTTAGGAGTGACAAAGAAAAGGGAAGTGACAGACCACAAAGCTGAATTCCTCAATCCATGTTTTTTTTTTGGTTTAAGCCTTAATAAATAAATATTGTTATCATTTATGTACCCTATGTCTGTGTCAGAGAGTTTCCAGGCACTCGCCGAAGGTCAGGGGTTTCCTCCCCCACTAAACTTGGCTGCGCTGCCATTTAAGTGAAATAATATTGAGTGTGGCGATAAACATCAATCAATTTAACATTCTATTCTACCGATATTCTATTTATTTCTCAGGGAGGCAGTGGAACATTTCCTAGCAGCTCTCAATATGCAACGACAAGGTAAAGGGTCCAAGGATGAGAAGTCGGCCATGTCTAATAACATCTGGAGTACAATGAGAATGGCTGTATCTCTGCTGGGCAGATCAGATCTTTATGGTGCCTGTGATAATTCCGATTTAGATAAACTGAACCAGGAGTTCGGATTAACTGTGTGACCTCAATTTGATCACGGTATCAAATACCAACTTTCTGGCTTCAGTGGCAGAGGCCAGTTTACAGTCCAAAGTGGCAGAGATCATTTTTCGGGTCTTGTTGGCAGAGGTCATTTTATTGAAAGGGACAACTATTTTCAGAGCATATCATTGGGTGTTAATCAGCCAATCAAGTTCCAGTCCAAATTAAACTCTGTTGATTTACAAATAAAGGGTTGTGAAATAAGAAATAATGATTGCTCAGAATACGAAAAGAATCCTGTACAAATCAAATCTGAAGCACACTGCTCTTTTGTAGACTACCAGGATTTTGAGTTCAAAGGTCAAACTTCTCATGACATTCAGCACCAAGGAAGGATTGATTTGAAAATGGTGTCCGCAAACAGTGTTCCTCATGTGAAAAATAATGAAAAGTGCTTTTATAAAAGAAAAAAGGATGCTGTAGAAAAGGAACATGATCAAGGCTATTTACTACCAGGTGTTTTAAAGCTAATTTTTCTCTGATGTCTAATTCAATATTGTCTCTTTGAGCCGACTTTCAGAGATTCCTTTAAGGCCAGTCTTTGATCATATCATATGAAAGACAGTTTTTCTTTTGTAATAGGAAGGAAATTTCATCTAATCAATATTTTAGCAATGAATACAGCAGGGCAAATGCACGTTTTCGTTCATCGCTTAAATTTGATTTTCTTTTCTTGATTTTATGAAAAAACTGTCGGACATGAAAAGGTATGTTATTTGATGGATAAGCCAGTCACTGGTTCAGTTAGCCTTTGCAGTGGCCTTGGTGGCTCAATCGGTTAGTCCCTCAGTCCTACACAAGCCTTTCATCAATGTGGTGCAGGTTCAAATCCCGTTCAGACCCAATCAAAATTGATAAATTTCGGAGGTTTTTTTTTTTTCAATTGATCGATGTAGGTGGAAGAGTTTCATGGTATTGTGGAATATCAACAGTTTTCTTCAGGCTAAGAAACCCAATCTGATGCTTGGCTTAAAACTTAAAAAACAAAGGAAACCTAGATGTATCCTTGAATTTGACTTTTTTAAGACCATTGTATTTGATACACAGAATCTATATTAGCTTTATTTTTTTCTCTTTAATTCTTTACTTTTTTAAATGACTTTTGAAAAGTATTGTTAGAATATATTCTAATGATAAGGTCGCCCAAGTTGATTGGCCCTACAAAACCTATCAAGTAATATACCATTTGATTCCTAAGAATTATTGTGCAATAATACGAACAAATTGACGGCATTTTCAATTCCGCAATACAATCAGCATTATGTCTTATTTGTAGACGACAACAAAGAGAGTTGGTTAAACTAAAAGCTAGATGTTCATAACATTCTTGAACAGGTATATGGGCTGATATAGGTCTGGGCAGACCATAGGATTTCCTTGGTAACGATCGGTTCCGGTAGCCTGTTGTTACTGATGTTCTAAAACTATGGAAACGGACATTTGTTACAGATCATGAAAGCCAGTATATGGTATGATGTATAACGAAACTAGCGTCGGTACTGGTTGATTCCCAGCATTGTAATATACGCAAACGATTCAATGTTTCTGACACTGAAATTTTATGGCCTGCTGTGGTAATTGCTGGCCATATTTTTTGACATGATAACTGAGAGAAAAAAAAACATGGAAGCCTGGTCACGTAATGTTTATACGTTACGGGAAATGGATGGCAGGTTCCAGCCACGGGTCATTGGTTTCCTCCAAGCAGAGTGTCTCGTTTCCTCCCCCACTCAAACTTGACAATGTGGTCATTTAATTTAAATAATTTTGGAGGCTTTATTAAAACATCATTGACCCAGGGCCCAGTGTGCAATGCCCTCTCCTACTAAACCTTGAAAAGTCACAAAATAAGGGAAACAATGATCTAGAACTGCGTGGTTGAAAAAATCATGGTTAAGTTGAAGGTTATATTTACCCCTTTGTACGATTAATTATAAAATGTATTAAAACTTTATCTTAATCAATGTATATAATTTTTCATAATCTTGAATTCTAGACTATGCACTCAAAACTGCACCAATTGCTGAGAGATTTTAAAAAGTATTTAAATTATTATATTTTAAAGATATTATAAAAACTGTTGTATCTTATACATGTAAACATGTACAGACTGTACTGAGTTTTGATTCTGTCTTTATTTATCATATCTAGTCTTTGATTTATCTCCTGTGTCTAGAATGAAAGTGCTTTAAAGATTTTAAATCAAATAAATTGTATAACATAAAATGAAGTGTTGTCTTTTGTTACAATTTTTCCAGTTTGAGTATAAGGGAAAAACATTAATCAATCGATCAAATAAATTTTTTGTTTTGAAAAGTGTTGGTGCTCTGCAGAATAGGCTATATTTCCATCTACTAATGGAAATATAACGTATTCTAATACTCTGTGGCTCAGTTGGTTCGAGTGATAGCTTCCACCTATGGGTCGCGGGTTTGAATCCCACTCAGTCCAAAAATTGGAAAATTTCCTGACTGGGTTTTCACTCGAACGACCTATGTGGGATGGTTGCCAGTTACCAACAGAAGATCGTGGGTTTCCTCCAGGCAAAGAGCCTGGTTTCCTCCCACAATAAAACTGGCAACGCCGCCATATAAGTGAAATAATCTTGAGCGCAGCGTAAAACACCAAACAATCAATCAATCAATCGAGTGATAGCATCCGACAAAAAATAAATAAAAATATATTTTTGAGTAGATTTTTTTCTCAATCTGGTAGTGGTAGGCTACTCGGTGAAGGTTGGGGGGTTTCCTCCTGGCAAAGATCTCGGTTTTCTGCCCCCCCCCCCCCCCCCCCCCCCCCCATTAAACTTGGCAACGCTGCCATATAAGTGAAATAGTCTTTGAGTTTGAGTGTGCCATAAAACATCAATTATTCAATCAATGATCCAATCAATTAATCAAGAATTGGCCTACGTGTAGTGTAGGCCTATACAGTATAGCAGGAAAGGATCATCAACATTAGGCAGGGATAGCATATAACACATTTCTTATGGTGGTATGAAAATTGAAATAGATATTTTTATTTGATATAAGATTTATAATTAGGCCTATATGTTAGTAAGTTGAAAAGGTTTTATTCTAGGTTCTTTTTCCTTCAAGTTTCTCTGCAGCAAAATCAGCTGACCTAGTTTTGAAAGTTATAAATAGAATAAAGTAGGTCATGTCTATGATATGGCGGACTTTTTAAATGTCTGAGTATGAGGAAGTTTGGGGGTTTATCTTGGCTTCAGATATGGTATTTTTCACTTGTTCGAAAACCGCTAAAGGATTTCGTCGAATGTGCTCGTTTCTTTCCAATGACATCGTTTTGACATCCAAGGATTTCTGGCTTACGGTACTTAAGCAGACGATTGTATCAATGTGGCGAAAACTGGACTTTTGGTAATGTTCCTGAGCCTTTTCGGAATTATATTCAGATTCATTCTGCTAAAACGCTAAAAAATAACCGAATACAAACAAATAACACTGAACAGAAATATATATTCTAAGTGGTATGAGCTGCCAAATATAGCAAACAGAATTAATTAGCTATTGTTGGTAATTTTTTATTTATCAATATCAGGAAGTTACTGACCGGCTTCTACTACTAGTTGAAGTTCTTCTAGTCTGCAATATGTCGAGTGGATTGAAGAATAAATTCTGAGAAGCCTGTGCGGGCTTATCAGAATTTATCCTTCAATCCACTCAACATATTGCGGACTAAAGTTTTTCAAACTCTGTTGCTGCGGGATGGTTGGGAACTTGCCAGTTACCAGCGGAAGGTCGTGGGTTTCCTCCGGGCACAGAGCCCGGCTTCCTCCCACAATGAAACTAGCAACGCCGCCATATAAGTGAAATAATCTTGAGCGCGGCGTAAAACACCAAACAATCAATCAATCAATCAAACTCTGTTGCCAAAAGATATTGATGATGGGTGGCAAACAGAGTTGAAGGACCGGCCATATTGTCTAATTCAACAAGTTAAATCCAACTCGTTATCTATATTCTGACATTTGCTGGTCGTCGGACGACATAATGAAAATCCGATTATTGAACAAGGAGGCGGTAAGGAATTCACTTTGGTGAATTAATATTGTCTAGAAACTACCAATAATGGCAATATGTCAAGCCTGTAAAAAAAAAATTAGCCTGATGTCATTCTTTATCCAACTTCCAAATTCAGCTCCTCAAAGAAAACAAATTGATATGGTCAACCACATACATTGTCACTCTGAAACTTCGGGGATTTACGGGCGCGAAATACCCTCTGATAGACTGCAGGTCATTTTGAATATGGCGACCAAATAGGTAGCCGTGAAGCGTACAATTTCCAAATCTTCTTGAGGACCCCACAAAAGTGTCCCCGTGATAATCTAAGGGACCGAAACACTTGGTTTGTTAACTTTCAGCCTTGACCAGTTATATAATTGAAGCATTGGAGGATTCCTGATATGTACCGAAACTGCGTCTGTCTACAACATGTGTTTTACCGGGCTAAATAAAATATATAAACAAATATCTTTCTAAATGATATTAGAATTTAATAAATTTATAATAATTTTTATTTTATTTTTTCGTCTGCAGTGAAGCATTTTGATATTTACTTTCGACGCCATTTTTATTCAGCCCCAAAATACGGTGATTTACCGTATAAAAAACGCAGACTGCCCGAGGCGTGTCAAAGCCGACCGGTAGCGAGCGAAGATAGCCGAAGGGAGTTCCGACTGATACATTGTAAGGCCAGATTCCACCAATGGGTCGCAGGTTCGAATCCCACTCAGTCCCAAAAAAATGAAAAAATTTTCTGACTGGGTTTTCACTGAACGACCTATGTTTGCCAGTTACCAACGGCATAAAGCCCGGTTTCCTCCCACAATAAAACTGGTAAAACTGCCATATAAGTGAAATAATCTTGAGCGCGTTGTAAAACACCAAACAATCAATCATTGTAAGGCCAGATGTGTACATTTATTTTCATTTTAAACAGTTTTTTTTTCTTTTGTTACAGTGAAGATGGCGCCTTGAGGTCAGCTCTATAATGGATTGGGTGATTACAAGCACACCTAAGAAGGTGTGCAGTAAACAACAACAAACAAACGGAAGTCAGCATGTCTTTTCACCCATAGACGAATTCTGTTTGGAAAATACTTCATCTCCTGGACTGTCGTCAAATAACTATGTAACTCTGCGAGACAGTAGCCCAGCAAAAAGCCCCAAACAGCTTGATTTGACATCATATTTAGTGCATGATTCTTCCTCCTGTAGAACCCCTAACAAGCCAAAACATATGCTACAATCCCCTTTGAAGATGTCTTCGTTTCAGGGGAGGGAAGATGAATTTCGAAGCCCAAATACTGAGTTTGTTTTCAAGCCAATACATAGTCCTTTACATACCCATGCTACAGTGAGAAATAAAGTTATTGAACCAAAAACGGTTAGACGTGGCTTGCAGTCGTCAATTAAAACAAGGGAATTAGATTTATCGGATAACATAAATAGGATCACAGCGAGAAAGGACAACAGTCTTCGTACCCCGCTGAATTCACTGTTGGCATCCCCAAAATTAAAGCAGAGAAAGTCATTTGATTTGCAAACGGAAAATTATGATGGGAGACAAGAGGCATCAAATAATCGAAAAAACAGAAAAGCGTACAATGATACAACACAGAGGTCAAGGTCATCACACAGAATAGAGACTTTACAGAAGTCAAAAGAATCTGAGTTGCACGACACAACGTGTGGACATTTACATTCGTCGCATCATTTTGATTTTAAACCGGAGACTTCTGGCACCAAGTTGTCATCGACTCCTCTTAAAAGCAAAAATTCATCTGATTATGCATTGGGACGGTTAAATACGTCTCAGAAAACTGAAACATTTCAGAGTGATCCTGAATTACTCTTCCATACAACATCCCCGAGAAAGAATGTGACATTTCAATCATCACATCAGGGAGACATGACACTTACATGTAGCAGGGATAAAGTTGCAAATCCTCAGTTCGGCACCAGACATACATGTATCAGGCATGTTGCCAAATCGTCAAGTTCAATTTCGTCCGACCAATCAGATGTAGAGCTGCAAAATATTATTAACAACTCTTCCTTAATCAATGATAGAAAAGAAGAAAATAAAACCAAACCAACTACAAACCGTTCTCATTTTCAAAGGGAAGTAACTGACTTCTCAAAGTTTAATCAGAGCTTGCCTGTTCGAATTTCTAATTTCCCCAGTAACGGACAACTCAAACCTTGTGTCACGTCAGACCACTTGTCTAAGTCCTTGGATAGGTTCACCGCCAAGAATTCAACTAACAAGAGAGACAAAATAACAACCAAAAAAGAAAACAAGTCAATAGTTAGTCATAGGTAAGGGACTTTAAATAAGCTTAAGTAAGTTTTAATAAGTTTTTTAAATGTCATTATTGAGATACAATATTGCTTCTTTAAAGTTACCTAAACTGCCAACATTCTTTTTCCCTAAATTCTGATTATCAAGGCAATAAGAGTGTTATACATGTAAATTCATGGAAAACTAAAGGATTGTCGTTGGAATAAGGAAAATCCATTCAGTTTGTGACCAGGGGCCGTTTCACAAAGCCTAGGTTGTACAAGTTGTTCTTTTTGTAGCAATTTTCCTTGAAGACAGGTTTTATTCAGATAGGGGCCTCCGTGGATCGGTAGGTGGAGCGTTGGACGCAGTCGCTCAATCCGATTCCGGTTTTCACTTGAACGACCTATGTTGGATGGTTGCCAGTTACCAATGGAAGGTCGTGGGTTTCCTCAGGGCATAGAGCACGGTTTCCTCCCACAATAAAACTGGCAACGACCCCATATATGTGAATTAATCTTGAGCACGGCGTAAAACACCAAACAATCAATCATTCAGATAATTTCTGACCAATTAACTCCTTTATTTCAGTACTCAAATATTATCAGGAAGGAATACCCGGTACATGGGTGAGATTTGTATGATTTGAAAATGTAGACCCTAAGTACCAATTGACATGAACTGCCAAAATTCAGATTTTTTTCTCTCAGAAATTCCAATTGCCAATAAAATTTGAGGGTTTTGAAGTATGTTGAAAAACTATAGGGTTGACATTTGTTGTAATAGATAAAATTGATAAAACCAACCAAAAACAGAATTTGAATTTTCAGGATGCGTGTGTTCAATTTGGGGGATTTTGATGCTTAGAAAACTACCTTAACAAATATCTACAGATTGGTATGAACAGAAAGCCCTTTATTTTGTACATGTACGTTTTGATAAAAATGACAAAAAAATTAACGTAACTTATTCTGTTTCAGCGAAATGTTCCACAGCTCATGCCACTTTAAGCACCTTGACTTCAGTAATCAAACAGATTCGTGTTTTGTCTTTATAATTTAGAATGAATTCCCTGTGCTGTATATTTCAGAGGTTTACAATGTCCCCTTCATGGATTAGAGAGAAGTTTAAGGTTGATCAACCTCCTTTACCATACAGATACAGACACTAGAAACAACACCATTATTCTGGTAAGGACAACTACATTATAGCAGGCCTTGAATTTGGGGCACCCATTGACCTAAAATAATCTGGAGAGACAAATTATAAGGCACGAAGGCCAAGAGACTCAGGAACCGAGGAAGTGTGCTGTAAAACATGCCCATTTGTGGCAGTTGTGTTGAGAAAATCCGACATCAATTTTATGGATTTGGATGTATGTGGTGTGAGGTACATGTAATCTTTTGAACTTACACCCATCCCTCATCATAGGTGTATGTAGTGTGAGGTCTGAATTTGCATCCGTGCCTCATCATAAATGTATGTAATATGAAGTAAATTTCTGAACTTACATCCATACTCTATGGTAAAAGCCTAATATGGACAGTTTTATTTTCCATATTTATTTGTTTTATTTTTTTAATAGACCAGGTAGAAGATGCTGTGTGAATGTTACCTAATTTTTGAGAGTGTACCCGCAAGTAGGGACAATTATAGGCATTTTTCCTTTTTTAAATGAATGTGCCACAAAAAATCTATATATGGAGAGGGGTTTGTTTGTTTTGAGGAGTGACATTGTGTAGTTCTGTTGTATGTTATACATGTATGTCTCTGGAGGAAACAATAAAAAAAAATTTTTTATGGATTTGGGGCAGCCATTTTAAGGCTACAATGGCGTAAAATAATCTGGAGAAGCAAATAAGGCAGGATGGCCACGAGGCTTAGCAAGGACGGTCACTAGCCTTCCTTAAAGGTATTATAATTTATGATTTGAAAACAGTCATCATTAAATAAACCTGGAAGTGTGTTACCCATACGAAAGTCTTACGTTATTCCTCAAAGGAAGTTGAGGCAGTTGTCTTGAGAAAATCAGATATCAATTTTATGGATTTATGTTTTAATCTACACTGAAGATTATTTCCCTAACATGTCTATGAAGATATTCATTGCCTGGTTTTATATTGGGAGAGGATGTCAGGGACTGATCCAGGAAAAATTTGGGCATACCATTTCGGTTCAAAATGTTCCAACAATAAGACAAACACAACATCTATGGCCCAAAATTCAACATTAAATGCTATTTTGACAATAAAATCTGTTGGTTTTAAGAATTTGGGCGGATTTTTTGCTTGTGAGTTTGGGCGCCCATACCTGTATACAGGTATCAAAATGTCTCTGGATCAGTCTATGGATGTCACTGTCTCTGTTCCAGAAGTAAACTGCTGAGCTTTATGTGGTATATAAATATTCTAAATGTTCTCAAATGAATTCTTTGTATTTAATACAGGCCCGCTGGTTCCAACAGTGGCATGGCAATGTGAACAGGATCAAATCCGCGAGACAACGAGAAGCACACTTAGCCAACATGTAAGAATTCCTCCCCAGGCCATATGATTTCCGTGTCAGTCAGAAACATTGAATCGGTTCCCTATATTGAAATGCTGGGAACCAACCAGTACCGATGCTAGTTTCATTATACATCATAATTATACAGTACATATATACTGGCTTTCATGATGGGTAACAGTTTTCTGTTTCCATAGTTTTAGAACAACAGTTATAACAGTATTAATATTTAATCTGCAATCAGGAATCATTAAGTGCTAAATTTTAAGTGTTTTATTGAATGTTTATATTGAATGGGCGCTTGGGAAGGGGGAGGGGGGGGGGGGAGGGGGGGTTCTTGTGAGTTGATATGCTTATACTGTAGCAATCAATCCATCAAGTAATAAATAAAACTGATTAATCAGACAGTTTAAGTGGCCTGAGCTGCCTAATTGCAGACTTTGTTTTTTAGAAAAGCTCAGTGTTTGAAGTGGGGCCTTGGTGGTCCAGTGGGCTAGAGTGATCGTCTCTCTGTCCCACACAGACCTTCCATCGATATGGCTCTGGTTCAAATCACACTCAGACCAAATATAAAACATTTAAAAAATTCGGAGTGAATTTTTCACTCGGTCGTCGCATGTGGAAAAGTTACCAGGTACTAGCCAAAGGTTGGGGGTTTCCTCCGGGTGGTTGCCTTCCCGACTAAACCTGACAATGCCGTCATAAACACCAATCAATTAATCAATCAGTGTTTCAAGTATTAAAATTGAAAAACTTTGGCATCGATGTTCAAACAAATATATCAGTCACAGAGTCATTTCACTGAATGTGTCTAACATTTTCATACATTTGGTATGGCCAATTTTTGCGAGCAGAGAGGTCAGTGCCTGTAAATTCTTTTCAAATTGCTCTGTTTATTTTTAGTATTCTGAAAAAAATACTCTTTTTTGCAAATACATCCATTCATTATTATTCCCTCAAACAGAGCCTATGATTTCTTCCGGAGTCGGGTATTGAAGCGCTATTTTCATACCTGGAGTATATTATACAAGAAGACTACGGATGACAGCCAAGCGTGCTCCCTACACAGGTATCACCTACTGAGGAAAGCTCTGAAGGCATTGACGTGGGCTGTAAGTGAAGGCCATCAGCAGAAACAAGTCCTGTTATACAGATACGAAACTGTCCGAATCAAGCAAGCCTTCTTTAAAGTAAGCCGTTTGCTTTGGTTGATATTTTATAGGATGAGTTAGCCTGGATTTTTGGTCTAAGGGCGACCTGTATTATATTTGGCTGGTAATGTGAATCGTCCTTTATGACAAATACCGAAAACAAACAAAAATTTGGCAGATTTGTCGGCTAATGGTGAGTTAAATAGGCTTTAGAACACTTTGCAAGTCAGACCAAATAGAATCAAATTCTAAGTGTAAAACATGCTTGACCAAAATGAAATTAGCTTGTACACATCGGAGGTCGGCTCAGTCGGCAAAGTCCTAATCTCTAATTCTGACACAAGCCTTTCATTCATGGGTCTCATAAACTCCCAGAATTTTTTTTTTTAAATTCTGAATAGGTTTTTCACTTGAATTCAGAGAATTGCCAAGTACTCGCCGAAGATCAAGGTTTCCTCCTGGCAAAGAGCCCGGTTTCCTCCCCCACTTCAAAGGAGACATCGCTTAAGTTTGTTGTGGTTCTCCGTTGACCTTCAAATTATTAGAAAAATACAGTGATTTTATCTCGGAGAAAAGGCTGCAAGTCAACTTTCCACCAAAACTGTACATTTAACGAGTTATTTAGGAAATCATGTGCTGCTATTGTTTTGTGTCTGACAGTCAGTAAACAACAGCCAAAAGTAGACCAAACATGCAGCCAGAAAGGTCTCTGCTGCACACTCCATTCTTTTTACCATAACAAAGCAGACATTGGAATCCTCAAATAAAACTGCCTATCCAGTGGTCCATGGGAGCTGGGAACATTACCAATGGTCATTTGGAAACCACATCTTTCTTCTATAAGCATCGGTAGAATAGCACACATTTTAACGATATTGTTTCTGGGCACGTCCTTTTAACCTGGAAATGCTGCCACATAACGGAATTAATCTTTATCAATCAATTATTTGCCTTGTGCTATTTTTAGGAAAACCTTTTTTTGGACTATAATAATTTTTTTGTTATAATTCTTTCCTTTTTGTCCATATTTTCTAGTGGAGAGAAAGATGGGAAAGAAAGGATACAATTCGAAGACAAATTGAAGTTGACGCATGGAAGAGGAAAAATTCTCTTATGAAAAAGTAAAGAGATTTTTCATTTGTGATTTTATTTGCACTGCATTCAGCATTAGTGCCTATTCCTGTATATTATGCGAGGGCTCAGTCGGACTCGGTAAAGTGAATCCGACTTAGACCAAATAAAATTTTTAAACTTCTGAGTGGATTTTTTCACTTGATTGTCATGTGGAAAACTTACCAGTTACTTACCGAAAAGTCAAGGGTTTCCTCCGGGCAAAATATACTTCCCCGAATAAACCTGGCAACGTCGCCATTTAAGTGAAATAATCTTAAGTGCGGCATAAAACATTAATCAATCAATGCATATTCTGAAACAAAGAATTTGATATACACATACCATAGCTCATTTTTCAGAAAACAGCTGAATTTAAATATTGGGGTTTTGTGTATATATAAGACCATTTAGCCAAGAAATCTTGTCTGTGTGGGTTTTCTTTATTTCTATATTACCACACAGCCAAGAACACTTAACGTTATTTTTTGTAGATAAGAAATGACCATAAAGTAAAATTATCTCATAAAGTAAGCAAAGAAAAGATTATTTAGCTACCAGCCTCAATGCATGGGTTAAAAACAAACTTTCTGCCAACCTTGACCGACCCTAAGGTGCTTTGTGTCGTCGTGTGCAGTCAAAATCCAACGTAACAGTTTTCAGTGTTGTTGTTGTTGAGGATGTTGTTGTTGAGGATGTTGTTGTTGAGGATGTTGTTGTTTGATGATGTCGTAGCAAAAGCTCGTATTAGGTCACCATTTGCAACTATTTGGTGTGTGTGTGATTGAATTAATGAGCGATTTTGTGGCTGATTCCATGCGAAAGTAAAGCTCTTCAAGATAATAAAATCGTTATCATGGTTGGTGGAGGGGGGATACGAAGTATTTACATGTATATGGTCAGCATGGTAATTGATAGCGGTCTCGTTTGGGGGGTCAATATCAATTACCTCGCTGACCATGTAAATACTTTTACCCCCCCCCCCCCCCCTCCACGAACCATGATAACTATTACAGCCCCCCCCAGTCCCCAATTTGACCAGTACAGTATTAATTTATGAATATCATTTATGCTGATGTCATTGGATTTTTCAATCTCTTGATAACTTTAGGTGTGTACAGTTTCGGAAATGCTGTTATCAGGCTAAAGTCAAAGGAGTATTTAAAGTATGGAAGACTGTTTGTATCAATTCACAAAACACAAGACTTGCTCATAACCACTACAGGTTTGTGTTATTTTTTAAAGTTAATCTTTATCTTTTATATTAATGATTTGGTATTGTTGGATATCTTCATTTTTGTTTTCTATTTCATTATACCAGGGATTGATGTATTATTGTCGGTCTGGCAGTAGACATGGATTCTGTACTTGTTATTTTCTTTTCTTTTGAATCATGTCCCTTTTTAATAGTTGTGCCATTTGTATGTGATCAGATACTTGTAATTGCTTTGGGCCGAACAATTCTTGTTCTAATTCTGTTAAGGTACCAGCAGATGGTTTATAACACCAATCCATCTTTCTACCCCTGTGGTAGATTTTGATTCAGATTTGGGGGCCTCGTTGGCTCATTCTGCAGGGTGGTCGTCTCTCACTCCAACATAGGCCTTCCATCTTAAGGTCACAACTTCGAATCCCACTCAGTTGAAACAAAATTAAAAACTCCTCACCCTATCGCCTTATGGTCAGGTAAAGAGCCTGGATTTCCCCTCACTCAATTTAAAACCTAACAACGCCGCCATATAACTGAAATAATCTTGAGTGCGTCTTAAAACATCAATCAATCAATCCCTTGATGCAGATTCTAGCTAAGCTCAGTACATGTAGCTCTGTAAAGTTAAGTCTTGATAGCTTTTTACATTTTATTACAAAGGTGGATCTTTGTCTATGTTTTATTCATTTGTTTATTTCTCTACAGACAGCGTTTGGTCAGATCGGCCTTCCATAACTGGTGTGTATTTACAGCTGGAGTAAAAGTAACCAGACTGCAGAAATCTCTGGCACAGTAAGCATATTTATAATCCTTTTTTAGTTAGAGTTAGATAGTTAGACTAAATAGAAATCATACATGTTATTACGTACAAAATACATATTGGCGGGAATAAAACACAAACTTATTTAACACAATAAGAATCTTGTCATTTTACACAAGAATATTTTCCCTATGCCCATGTTTTTTAGTGTTCAAAAATATAATCTTTGATTTGATTATACCTTCCTACTCTCCACTCCAAGACAGTTGTTATCATACACATGAAATTAGGGTTCAACTGGACCTTGCTTGGTTACAAAGATCTCTTTGTAAATTCTGTTTAACGATCAATTCCGATAGCCTGTTGTTACCCTTGTTCCACAACTACGGAAACAAAAACTTGTTACATGTACCCATCTTGAAAGCCAGTATATTGTATGATGTATTACAAAATTAGCATGGATACAGGATGCTTCTCAGCATTTCAATATTCTGAATCGAACCAACTTTGAAATTATCAGCCCTGATATTATAAGTGACTATTATGCAGAAATATTCTGTATTAGTCATGATTCTTTTTACAGTGGCATATGCTGCCAAAATATATTATATTTCTATAATTTTCTTTACTTTTCTAACACTATTTTGCACAAACCACTTTTTATGGATATTTTATGTTTCAGCATCAATCATTTGGTATTTTGATAAAATTCAAACCCTCGTTTTCTTCTTAACAATCATATGTTTATTTCTTCTAAGGATTCAGCCACTTTTTTCCTCATAAGGATTCGACCGTCAGAAAAGAAATATGCTAAATGAGGCCAGACAAATTTGCCCATTACACGGAATTTAAGGCAAAATGACCCGCCGTGCAGTGTGTGAAAACGGTTAACCTTAAACACAACTCCACGACTCCATTTTTGTCTGACTCAATGGAAAATTTAGGCCATTAGAATGGCTGAATATTTAGAAGAAATAGGGTATATCTTCCTCTGTGTATTGACTTTCAGAGTGACCCGAGATAGACAGTTGAAAACCAGGTGGTTTTACAGATGGTGTTCTGTCTTCTATCACAACAAACAAATCCGACACAACAACAGGTACATGTTGTACTATCTGCTATGTAACGAGTTTCAAATATAACAGATCTTTGAGTATGCAGAATCTATTTGATCCACTGAACTGCTTAAAGGCACACTTGCCGCGAAAATCAGGAATATTGTTTACATTAAAAAAGAAAGACCGTTTTCTGTATTTTTCCCAGGCAATATAAGTTAGGAACTTTCTATTTTTACCAAAATTTAAAAGTTTGGACGTCACTTTGTATTTTTAATTTGAATTTGAAAATTTGAATTGTTAGGTACCCGGAACGTAAACAAACCGAACTGCCCCCTATTGGCGATTTTATGTTTCAGTCGAGTGAGTGAACTAACGGCACAGTGTAATTGTACGTAGGCCTATTTATCTGAGAAATACAGACTGACGATCGGTTAACAGCGACTGGAAAAGCCTGCTGATAATTGTTTGAGTGTAAACCACAGATAAAAAGGCCTGAAAGGAGGGTAATCCAACACTGAAGTTGACCGACACTGATCATCGTTGTTGTAATCAGGCTTCGATTCTTCGTTTGTTTTTCACCCCATTTCTACATTCTAAAGCTAACTAGGCATGTTTTATGTGTCCTATGTTTAAGTTTAGTGGTATTAGTCGTAGTAAGCTCATGTAAATTGGTTTTCTTAGCAAATTTAAACAGGCTACGGCGGCAAGTGTGCCTTTAACATAATTAGGTAGTAAGGAAACTCCGTAAATATTCATGGTGTAATCTCAATATTTCGACTTTAATTAAGTCATCGTCAGGAGTTATTTTGTTATGACTGCCCTTTAGAACCCTGCTCTATTGTAACAAAATTTTAATCTCTTATGCCTTCTTAGTGTCAACCATCATTGTATTCTGTTTTTCTATATAAATGCACACTGTCTTTTGATGTACTCATAATTCTCCTGACGATGACTTAATTAAAGTCGAAATATTGAGATTACACCATGAATATTTACTACTTTATTGAGTATTCAGCCTTTTTAAAAGCCCATTGCTTTTTAAAAGGATTTAGCGATCCCTAAATCCTGCGCCGGTGACCCACATTCCTTGACTTAGAGACAAAATAAGGAATGAGAAGGATCCCATGGGGTGCAAAGAAAGGGCATATATGTATGCCGGGTTTAGTGGGTGAGGAAACCGGGCTCTTTGGAAACCCCCAGCGTTTGACAAATCCACTCAGAAGTTTTTCAATTTAATTAGAAAAGACTAATTGTACCCCACATAATGTATTTCCCTCCCTACTTTTATCTGATGGGGTCCAATGAACCTCCTAATTTAGTGAGCAACTGTAAACTAATATTGTGAGCACTATAATATTTAGTAATTGTGATTCTCTACCATTGTAACAATTAACATTATGTGTCTGTTTAGGAGGCGCTTACTGGGAAGACATTGGCGTCATTGGAAAAGTCGACTACCAGTACATCGTGCAAACACACAGCGGTGGACCAGTATTGCCGTCCAGTTCCAAAGACATGCACTTCTATCCAAGTCACTGGAATACTGGAATGCTGCACTCATTGCAAGGAAGGCGTCGTCAGTACACCGTCTGAAAACCCTTCAGTGAGTTTATTGTCGTGTTGTTTGAAAGGCGGGTGACAATAGGTGCAACCACAAAACACTCTCCTGCAGGCCTAAAACTTGAATTTCAAAAACAAGAGTTATCGTTAATAACCTTAACGAGAGCTAGAGGGCTGGCACCAAGACTATTAGCTTTATGGAAACTTAAATCAACTTTTCAGAACAATCTGCATGCTAATAACTACAAATATACTTCATTATTAAATGTATAAGGATAATGTTTTAGTCCTTGGTTTAAGTATTTGTCCAAATTGCAAAGCTTAAAGTTATCTGTATATTATAGCACAAAGCAGTTGCATGGCAAACGAAGCCTAGGTGCCACAGGATACCATAGTGAAGACTGAAGAGATATGATGTCATGGCAACTGCGATTGATCACACTTTGCGACGGCCTGGAGAACTGATTGCCATCCAAGGAAAATGAGGAGGGCATGACAGCAATTGCCATGGCTGCCCGTGTCAAATTCAAGGCCTGCAACTCTGACTTTTACAAGATGTTGACAGCTGGTCTCTTTCTATTTAATCCACGCTTGTTTTACACCAGTTATAACAGTACTTATTAGTTCAGTCTGTATTATTGGTCAATATGTTCCATTTAAATCATTTAGAAACTAGAAATAACAACTTAGATTTCATAGTGTTATTTTTGTTTGAATTTGATTTCTAGAAAGACCTGGTTGATTTGGAAGGGAAAGGTCAAGAAGAATGTCAAGGACAGGTCAGAGGTTGAAAGGTCACTGAAGAGAAATGTTATGTTGAAGTTGAAGATCCATGCTGAAATCTCCAAGCAGTGTTGTCAGGCTGGTTTTAGGACTCTTCAAACATCCCTGATACGGAGAGCGTTTAATGGATGGCTGACCTACCGCAGAAACAAAAGTTCCGAGAGGTATTCCGAGATATTCCTAGAATAATTTGTTTCAGTGAATAAGTGAGTTTTAAAAATAAATTGACTTTGAAGTTGTTATTGATATCAAAATATTGGCCCGTTCTTAAATTTTGTGTACTAATTTTTAGTTTGGGTGGATTTTAATGGGTCTTATTAAAAAAAAATTACCTGAGGAAAGCTCTAGTAAAATGTTTGTGATTTGACTAAGTTAATAGACAGGGAAATTCAACTGCAGTTAGTACTATAAACATTTAATTATACCTGTGGGCTCTTTGTTAAAAATAAAATTTAATTTGGCTGGGACGGATCTTTGTAATATCAAAATTTGAATCAATGTTTAGAAAGCTAGACATGTTTTCCCTGCTTTTCCATATGCTATGTGGACCTAAAATTACATGTAGAAAAATATATCAGGAATTTAGATATTTAAAAAGTAGGCACTGTTTAATTTATACTATATCGATGAAATGACCCTGATTAGAGGCAAACATCAAAGACTTAAGCCATCGTTCAATTTCACCAAACCTTTTAGGATTGAAATTAAATAACATTTATTTTTTTCCCAGGACTTCAATAGAGACTTGTGAAATTCTAAGTCAAAAAGTTTGTCTCACTATCAGCTTTAACATATGGGTCAAATCTCTTGCTGTACGTCACTGGGAAAGATTTGCTGTTAAAGTTAGGTTGGAGACTCTTACAAGGTATGGACAAGCGCTCTATTTGATCCACTGAACAACTTATCATACTAAAGTAGTAAGGAAACTCCGTAAATATTCATGGTGTAATCTCAATATTTCGACTTTAATTAAGTCATCGTCAGGAGAAATGGACAAGCGCTCTCTGCATTTTTTGTTTTTGGTTTGAAAGGGGAGAGGGGCAGGGGTCACAGTATATTTCGCTTAGCTGTCACAAAGTATGATCCATCACAGTTAACATATGGTCATATCTCTTCACTATGATTCCCAGTGTCAATTTCGTCTGAAAGTGGCATGAGCTGCCAAAACTCACACTTTTTTCATAATTTCTGACAGTCAGATGCTTTGAAGGTCATCAAAAAACTAAATGATTGACTATGGAATGAGGAAAATTGGTACAGTATGTGGCCTATATCAACCGGAATAGTCTTCGAAAAGTAAACAAAATTGAAATAATCGGGACGACCATTCATTCATTCTAAGCCAAAGTTAGTTCAAAAGAATACTTTATCGTAAATTCTCGAGACTATATGCACTAAAAAGCTTCTGAATTATAAGTCTTGAGAAAAATAGCCAATAATTTCAACATACTGTTTTTATATCAAAATATCAACATTTTGGCAGCTCATGCCACTTTAAGTAATGCGACTGCTTTGTGAAATGAGCACTAAATTCAGATTTGACAAAAAATGTGAGCAGGGTTTATGTCTGATTTTCACTGTGTCCAAAACAGTACTTGTAGACAGGCAATAAGTTTCTTTCAGCAAAAAAAAACCCCATTCCATACTGGAATTTTATTTATTATTTATACATAAGTGAAAAGTAGAAGTGGCTATCCATAAAACTGTTCTTATACAAAAGTTGCTTATTTGGTTGATTTCTGTCCAACTCAGATAACATCTATGTTATTGCATCTTTGACATTTTAATCTTACAACTATTTCAAATAGTTATTTTATAATTAGGGGTATTTTTATTCTTATTTAGGAGGGCTTTCAACGTATGGAGGGTGCAAATGAAAGAGAAGCCGATCACTGAATTAGAGAAGCGATTCAGCACCTGTGCAAATCAACGTAGAGTCAAGAGTAAGTCAGATCTACAGATAAATTTGGTTTTCAGCCTTTTTGTCTGCTGGGAATCGGGGGGCCTTCGTGGCTCAGTAGGTAGAGCGTTGGACGCTCAATCCGATCAGCGTTCCACCAATGGGTCGCGGGTTCGAATCCGATTCGGTCCAAAAAAAAATTGGAATATTTTCTGACTGGGCTTTCACTCGAACGACCTATGTGGGATGGTTGCCAGTTACCACGGGACGGTCGTGGGTTTCCTCCGGGCATAGAGCCCAGTTTCCTTCCACATTAAAACTGGCAACGCCGCCATATAAGTGGAATAATCTTGACCGCGGAGTAAAACACCAAACAATCAATCAATCAATCTGCTTGGAATTGACCTTTCTGCCAGCGCCACGTGTCCAAATGTTCAATAATGTTCAATAAGGTTAGACGCACTTTGCTCTATGACATGATATTTGTAACGTCACAATGCCAACACTCTGAGTTTGTCTAACCTTTTGGAACAATCAAAACACACGTGGCGCGAGCAGAGGTAAACTTGGAAAGAAAGGATGAATAAACCCAAAAGTTGTGCATTAATACTAATTTGACATTTTTGGAGCAGCTGTTGAATTGATCGGTCGCTATGTTATTTTTCTTATATAATCTCGGCTTTCTTCTACATATGATATCTAACTTTATTTTAAATATGACGACAGTGACTTTTCACCCCTGTCTGTCTTCAGTCTAATGAAATAGCATGGGTTTGGGTTTATTACAACAATCTATGACTGGGTATAAAGGTTTAAAAAAAATGACCAACTAAAGCCAACCCCCAATACCTCTTCAATCTAATAAAATATCATAGGTTTTAGTTTGAACAACAATTGGATATAAAGGTCTATATGACATTCACCCCTTCTTAACACAATTACAAACTAAACACTTAGAAACTTGTCTCCATGGTTATTTTAGTCAAAAATATGCCCCTGTGTTTTAGTGTCAACCTAATAAAATATCTTGGGTCAGGGATTTACATGTACCTGCATCTCTGACCCTCATTTTCTCACTTGGACCCCAAAATTGCAATGAGAAGGGTCCCATGGGATGCAAATAAATAATTTGGACCCCACCTAATGTATATGGGACCCTACTTTTTATCTGATGCGGGTCCAGTGAACCCCAACATTTTGGGAGCCAGGGAAAACAGTGATGGGTTTTGGTTTATTACAACATATGACTGGGTATAAAGATCTAAATGACATACATGTACCCTCCTCTAACATAATTAGAAACTTGTCTCCATGGTAATTTATTCAAATAGAAGCCATTGAAGTGAAATAATCTGGAGTACATCAATCAATCAATAGTTTCTAGCTCCTGATTTTACTTCCAAGGGGTTAGATTCTGAATACCTGATACTCTTGTGACGTGACATTTTTTTAGAATTCTTTAGAAGCCAACTAACTTTCACTTTCTTTTCAAACTCAGGGTCATTTAATAAGTGGCACAATAGATACTGTATGTTAAAGAAAGAAGCAGTTTGCCAGAGTATACGTAACCTTGATCCAAATACAGAAATGAAACGTAACGCTCTTGTTCGGTGGAGAGTGTTTACCCAGCAGTCTATTGTCATACGACCTTTGACTCGGAAAGTCCGAAGGAGACAACTGTTCAGGTATTATTCAGGAAATTTTATATCTTGACATATCTTATCATGGGTGACTTAATTGTTCGTCTGTCTGGACATGGTATTCACCAAATGTTCAGGAGATTCTAGATATTGACTTCTCTGCCTGCACCACAAAGTTTTTCAATTGATTGATTGATTGTTTGGTGTTTTACGCCGCGCTCAAGATTATTTCACTTATATGGCGGCGTTGCCAGTTTTATTGTGGGAGAAAACCGAGCTCTGTGCCCGGAGGAAACCCACGACCTTCCGCTGGTAACTGGCAACCATCCCACATAGGTCGTTCGAGTAAAAACCCAGTCAGAAAATTTTCCAATTTTTGGACTGAGTGGGATTCGAACCCGCGACCCATTGGTGGAAGGCTGCTCGGATTGAGCATCCAACGCTCTACCTACTGAGCCATGGAGGCCCCCCCCAAAGTTTTTCAAAACATTCAGAGGTGTTAGACAAATCCTGCATGTCTACTGTAGCCAGAGAACACATTCACAGAATACATGTATATCTTAAGGCTAGCATTCGACATCATCATGTCCAAGTGCCACTTATAGAACACTTACCTTAAGTATTAATAGTGATTTTGATTTTATCTACGTTGAAGGTTTGGGAAATGCCCATCCAAGGCTGGGGTTTACTCCGGGCAAAGAGCCCCCCCCCCCCCTTTGTTCCTGTAGCTAACAATGCACCCACTATTTAATGATTGATTGTCTTGCAGCGTATTTGATGGCTGGAGACGTGTGATTATCCGTGACCAGTTATACAGGGTGTATCGTGAGTACTGTTCTGCAAGACGAGTGGTTAAGCTGTTTCTGTGGTGGAGGTATTTAGCTTCTAACATACTAACTGTCCTTTTATACTAACAACAGTTTTCTCTTATTCCAAGTGACCCAAGCTGCTGAAACTAACACTTTTAGACCCAAGCCATTAAGGTTCAGGACCCTGTTTCACAAAGCAGCATAGAGTAAGTTTTCACGTAACTGCCATAGCAACCAAATGTACGTTAGTATGAAAGTTACGCAAAAAATACATCACGCCGCTTTGTGAAACAGGCTCCTGGTGATTCTATGGTGGAGCATCTAGCTTACTAACATTCTTTTACAAAAGTTTTGCGTTGTCATTGTCTGCAAACATCATATAGCTATTAAACGCCACCAATTTATGATAATAGTTTTGGCTCCAGGGCCAATCTGTCTGCTGATATTACCTGGCTGTGAAGGCAGTGTTCAGGTAATTGCAATCCATTAGCTAACTGTCCGAAACAGAGATCTGGTTGCATATCTATTATGCAGAGGGAATCAGATGAGCATAGCTCTCCGAATACCCTATGAGGCTGTGTCGGGTCTGGACACACCAGGAATAGGTGTGTCTATGGATGTTCTTCTCTTATACAAAGGAGTTGGAATCAGCATGTCTGTCTGTAGACACATTCTTATCGGGACTACTTCTTCTGCAGTTTCATTCTTGGTGAATGAAATTTTGTGTGTTTGTGTTCGTTCTACTAAGCTGGCGCAAAGTTACGCATAGGTTTACAGCATAGAGTTGTGCTTCCAGATTGGCGACCATGCGCAAGTTTGTATAATTTAACATGGGTTTGCGACTGGCGCAACTTACGCCAGTTTAATAGAACGAGCCCCAGGCGTGTAGTATTGCCATTTGTGCTTTTGAAAATAGTCGCATATTTTCAAAGTTATTGCCATTGAATAACTTTTGTCAGGCAATTTGTCTTTTCATGGTGGAGGTATTAGCTTCTAGCTTGCTAACAATCCTTTACTATCAAGAGTTTTCTCTAATTTTGAGTTAAGTTGCCGAAAATTTACACTTTTCCATGAATTCAAATTGTCCAGGGAGTACCAGGGATTGAAGTTTATTGAAAAAACTAAATAAATAACATGAAGATAAGACATATCCACTGAGTCAATCTCATACCAAAGTTGTTTTCCAAAAGTAAAGTGAATTTTAATAACCAGGATCCATGTGGGATGGTTGCCAGTTACCAACGGAAGGTCGTGGGTTTCCTCCGGGCATAGAGCCAGGTTTCCTCCTACAATAAAACTGGCAACGCCGCCATATAAGTGAAATAATCTTGAGCGCGGCGTAAAACACCAAGCAATCAATCAACCTAAACACAGCCGTAACAAACACAGGTACTCGCTGGAGGTTGGATATTTCCTCCTGCAAAGAAATCCGCAAAGACACTATTTTATTTTGTTTATTTCTTGACTAATATCTATCAATCTTAATAAAAATTAAACAAATTTCAAAAAGACCAATTTCTTAATTATAACATCGTGATATTAGGAGGGAAAAACATGGCGGAGGCAATTAACATTTTTGCACTAAAAAGTATAAGTGTTTAGTCAAGCATGTCACAACAATGGATTGTAACAAAGCGGTCACTACATAGCCAGACTCTCTCAAATATCTCAAAATGTTTAGTGACGACTTTAAACTTTAGCCCCGAAAGAGTTGCCAAGTGCTTCTCGAAGGTATTTTGTTTCGTCTCTCCCCCACTAAACTCACTCTCTGTCAGTTTAAAAAAAAATAATTTTGCCCAGAGGCCCTCAAACAATAATGCAATTACTAGGAGAATAGAAAACAAAAATTTAAGAAAATGTAAAATTTAATTAACCTCATGATACAAGAAACATGTTAATGATAAAATTCGTAATTTAAACTAAACTCAAAAAGCCTTGTGACTCAGTCGATAAGAGTGATTGTCCCTCAGTCCAACACAGGCCTTCCGTTGATGCCGCTTTGCTTTCTGGGTTTTCATTCAAACAACCTATGTGGGATGGTTGCCAGTTACCACCGGAAGTTCGTGGGTTTCCTCCGGGCATAGAGCCCGGTTTCCTCCTACAATAAAACTGGCTACGCCGCCATATAAGTGAAATAATCTTGAGCGCGGCGAAAAACACCAAACAACCATCGATGCCGTGCGGGTTCAAATCCCACTTAGACCAAATGAAACAGAAATTTTTTAGTGTATTTTTTTCACTCTATAGCTGCATGTGAAAGAGTTGCCATGTACTTGCCGAAGGTCGGGGCTTTCCTTCGGGCCAAGTCCAGTTTCCTCACCCACTAAACCTGGCATTGGCGCCATGTGTCAGGTCGACACAGGTCTTCCTTAGACGTCAAAGATTCAAATCTCGCTCAGAACAAAGAACAATCGAAGCATTTTTTGAGCAGGTTTTTCATTTGATGGCCGAATGTCGAAGAGATGCCAGGTACCACAGAAGGTTGGGCAAAGAGCTCGGTTTCCTCCCCTACTATAAGTGGAATAATCTTGAATTTGGCATAATCAATCGATAAGCAATCCTGTGTTGTCCGTCTTTCCCTCCTTAGCATGCCTCACCATGTATAACTTATCCATGGAAAATGTAACAACTGTAGATATAAATGAACCATCTGACTGTATATTGACAGGATCAAATACCTGACCAGCATACAGACAAAGGAGTGTGGCAAAATATCTCAAATATCAGCCAAAAAGCTTTACTTCAGACGATGGCGTCAAAGTATACGTCTGAGAAGGCTGTCAACTGAATTCCATGGTCAGTGTATCGTACAGAAGTATTTCTTATGTTGGAGAAGGAGGTATAGGTCTAGAGAACAAGAGACAATCTACACTAAACAAATGCAGGTGAGTTAAGTGGTTTGGTCGACTTTGTGATTTAAATTATCTGGTCTAGGCATATCCAATGAAACAAAATCTGTTCAGCCTTCTGGAAATTTAGAAGAAAAAAAATGGTGGACTGTTTGTAAATTAATGATAGAGAGCGATATTCATTGTAACTCCAGTTGGATAGAATACCCAGCTCTTCTTGAAAAAATATGTGATGACATCGCTCTATTTCAAGAATGGCTGTCTGAAGAAAGACTGGATAGTGCATTGTAACGTTAGAAATGACGTCACCAGCGACAACATCCCAGAACATTCAAGATATGGCTGCTGCTAGAAGCTTCATCTTAACGTTATAATGCCTGATGACGAAATTCTTTTGTGACCTCAGTTTTCACATTTCTTTTGTGAGGTCATTGCGTGACATGGGCCATAATTTCACATGTTGATTGTGACAAAACTAAGACACTGCCTGGGAGTGGAATTGACTGATTGCTTGATGGCGTCACTTGCAACTTACACCCAAAGCATTTAGGAAAAAAAAGGGATATTCGCATAATTTTACAAAATGGCGGAAGGAATAATGCTGCATCGAGAAGATGAAGTAAAAGGAGCCAGATCTTCGACAGCGTTAATTTAAGATGTGCAGTTTGGTTCATAAATCTATCAGTATCAACTTTTAAATACGCTATGTCATCAATGTTTTCCAAGGAAGTGACGTTGTGCTATAACTTTATAAGTACCAGTTAACAAAATGGCGAACTGAGGTACATTTTACCCAGAAAGCTTTGCGTAAATCTGTGTGAGGTCGTCAGACTCGGCGGTAATTATCAGGAATGTAGTGAGAATTTAAAATTAACGCCATCAAATTCTGTGGTCATCTATTTGTTGGGTTGGTGGATTTGGATATAATTTTTTCCCAAGTCAAGATATTTTCTCTTCTACATGTACTATTTTTCTTTGCGATGATAAATGGGCATACATTGTAACAGTGAAGAGAGACTTGGGCAGGCCTCTTTCAGGATCTCAGATTTAGAATTTGTTATTCATTTTTCCCTGACCTGCTGGATAAAACTCTTACTTTTCCCTCTTTCAGAGATCGCTGTTGCTGATTAAATACTTGCACAAATTGAGAAGGTACACAACCCAGAAGAAGAAAAGCACAGAATTGAGTAACAGAGCTAAATTACATTACAGATACCAGCTTCTGAAAAAATCATTAAAGCTTTGGAAATTCTATGTAAGTCTTTTACTCAACTGTTATTATCAAAGAATGTTTTACATTGATTGTTTTACTTGTGAATATTTCACGGTTATAAAAGTCAAGTTTTGAGGTTGAATATCTACCTCAAAATGACTATGAAAACTCAAATAACCCCATGAAAACTTAATTGCAGTCAATTTACCAAAGAAATGTTTGATTTCTGGCTACTAAAATACTCCATTCTACTTGGTATCAACCCAATGCCCAAGTTTACAACCTCAAATATTTGGACATTTATGAAATCCTGTGTTACAATTTAACCCTTACTGGTGTATCTGCCTTACATTAGTACCTTTACGTCAACCCATATCACTCAATCAGACAACAGCCAACTTTAAAAAGTTTAATAATTTCTGTATTCATATTATACAGTAGAAATTGAATTATTAATTGTTTTGTTCATTTGCTTTTATTGAAGCTGGTCAGTGTACTTGACATTGATTGATCAATGTCTTGCGCTACACTATAGATTATTTCTCCTATATGGCGATTTTGCCTGGTTTAGTGGAGGAGGGAATCGGGTTCTTTGCCTGCTAGAAATCTCTGACCTTTGCAACCCACGGAAAAAATTTCTTTGGAATGGACTGAGTGGGATTTGAACCCGTAACCCATTGATGGAATGATAGGTTTACATTAGAGACTGTCACTCAGCAGGCCCAGTCACTAAGCTCCCTCTCACTTAAGGGGCTTCACCCTGTACATGTACTCGTGGGGGTTTCTTCCAGACAAAGAAGGGGGCATCCGTGGCTCAGTAGGTAGAGCATTGGACGCTCAATCCGAACAGCCTTCCACCAATGGGTCGCTGGTTCTAAGTGAAATAATCTTTAGTGTGACATAAAACATCAATTAACCAGTCACTTTCTTTTGCTATGATCCTATGGGGTTCAATCTCAGTCTACCGATATTCTTGTCATAGCTGAAGATCCATAAGCATTGTCAATGTATTACAAAGTGTTCCAGAAAATTCTACTGGCTATTAAAGGATCTGTCATCAACCTACTGAAATATCATGGGTTTTAGTTTATTACAACAACGTATGATTGGGTACAAAGGTCTAAATGATATACGTCTTTTTAACACAATTGGAAACTTGTCTCCATGGTTATTTTAGACAAGAAGATTTTTCCTGTGTTTTAGTGTTTATAAACTAATCAGTCAAACGGAATCAGACCGTCAAAGAAAATTAAATTTGCAAGAGCAACATGTAAAACATGAACGAATCAATCATTTATTTTCAGTATCAAGCTAGGATATCATTTAAATCTCCGTCATGTGGTAATAGGCGGCTTTCTTTTGATGGAGAGTTTCCTTTACTATGTGTCGGAGAAAGACTTTGGAAAATCCTAGAGTCCAGGAGACTGAGATTGATGTGGAGAAACTGGGTGACCCAATATGTTCAGTCCAAAGCTATCAAAGCTTTCAGGGCTCATAAACTCTGCACAAGGTATGTTAGCTCTAAATTTAATTCTTTGTTTCTTGTGTAAAAATATATCACTTTTGATGGGCTTTGTCTTGGGCTTTACATTTCTTGGCTTCTTGCCTCAAAATACCCGGTAACATGTCATATAATTTAAATAATCTTGAGTACAATCATTCAAAAACAACCTTCAACAATCATCACAAGTTCAAATCTTTTGCAATTGTTCGACTAGGTTCTCATTCAGTTAATTGGTTGCTCTGTGCTTTATTAAAGGATTGAAGTCAATGCCTCCTATTTGGTAATCAATTTGTTTAAAAACTTTCACTGTATAGACCCACAAACTCAGCTAAAAGAAAAATGACATTTCAGGCACAAAACCTACAAAATTCTAGGCATTCTTTTTCTCTCTACAGCCTAGATACGGAAATTAATTAGTTTTAGCCCCCTGATAGTTGAGATCTGATATGTACATTAGTATTGTTTTGACGTCTTCAAGGTTAGTTAAAATGACGCCGAAAGCGTTCAAATGTCAACTATGATGTCAAATACGAAGATATTTCCGATTGGTGACGGAAAATATGCATATTTTCAATCGCTGTTTCTTTGACACCCTGGCAACTTACAAGAGGGTCGTTTTGTTTGAGCGCTTTGTTTTTATATACATACATGTATTTAGTTAATTTACAATAACAAATCACGGATTGGGGTTCAGAAAGAACTTGGCATATATCCCCTTATAATTTAATTTCCAGTGTGTTTACAACGAATACTTCAATTGGCTAATCTGCTTTCGTTCATAATGCGATGAACGAACCAGCTCCGTACTATTTTTACAATGATATATGCCTACGTGAATCACCCATATTTAGTCAATTTACAATGACAAATCACTGATTGGGGTTCAGAAAGAACTTGGCATTTGTCCCTGTATTACCTAGTGATAGGTAATATATACAAGCCGGAAATCAACGGACCAGGGGTTCTATTGATTAATAGGTAGACCATATCGCGACAAAAGTACCAACCGACAAAAGTATCAACCGACAAAAGTACCAACCGACAAAAAGGGCCACCCTCTCCCCCACCCATCCTCATCAAAATTTGACATTTAACAGACCATAGAACTAAATGTATTTGGCATAATGTTTCACCTTGCAATTCTACTCTGTCCAACCGCAAAATGTTATGTGTTTTTTTTTTTTACTCTATCACTGCTTATTGAATAGTTGCCAGGAAAGTTGTGGAAAGTCCACTTGTTCAACTTAACCTGGCAACGCCGGCATATAAATGGAGTAATCTTGAGTGTAGTGTAAAATATCAGTCAATTTCACTGGAGGAATTTTGGATGGAGGCAAGTGCCCTTCTTAATAAACATGGAGCCTGTCTTACAAAGCTGGCGCCATATAAGTGAAATAATCTTGAGCGCGGCGTAAAACACCAAACAATCAATCGATCAAATTTATATGGATGTGGGGAGGGTGATCTTTTGTTCAGCTAGTACTTCTGTTGTCATATAAAATTATAACCGTAGCTATTGAGTGCGACATTAAAGTGGCATGAGCTGCCAAATTTGACACTTTTTCATAACTTCTGATCGTCCCGATAGTAAGAGACTTTGTGGGTCATCTAAAAACTGAATGATTGGCATTGGAATGGGGAAAATCCATACAGTATGTGGCCTGTACAAACCGAAAACGTGTTCGAAAACTAAACAAAATTTAAATAACCGAGACGACCATTCATTCATTCTAAGTCAAAGTTAGTTCAAAACAATACTTAATCGTACATTTTCGAAACTAGAAACACTAAAAAGCCTCTGAATTATACGTCTAGAGAAAAATAGCCAATAATTTCAAATTCTATTTTAATGTCAAAATATCAACATTTTTACAGCTCATGCCCCTTGAAGCCCTAAATTAAAATGACATATGAACTCCTACCTCAATCAAACTGTGAGTCATATCATACATTAGTCTCTGTCACTGCCATCTCTATAATTGACAGGTACTTTAAAGTCTGGTATTGTAATACTGTTAAACAGACACAGAGTTGTCTCCTCTTGGCAGATTCTGTGTATCATCATAACAAGGTAATGTCTCATTAGTTCATACACAATCGATCTTTCACTTATCCTGGTTAAAAAAGGTTCTTTTTGGGGGGCTTTTTTTTTAAATATATACGCTTTGCAGAACTTTGTGTGATTTGCCAGGACCTTATGTTAAAGGTATTTATAATACCTTGTCATGCTAATGAGGTCTGGTACTAGACTTACGTGAGGTGTTAATGTTATGAGAAACAGACCTCTGTTTGGCCTCGTTTTTTGTCAATAATCCTGGCGGTGGTGACAGATTTTTTTTTTCATTATTAATTTTTTCCATTTGAGTAATGTCAGACGAGCCATGTGTTTCAACAGATTACCTTGAAACCACCTGATTTGATCAAGAAAACATTTACAACAAAAAAAATAATTGTGATTTGAAGGATGATTTGTTTGAGTGGCATTTAGAAGCTGAAGAATACAGTAAAACAATGGAGGCTATATGGATTACAACCAATGAACTATATGCGTGGAATGGACACGTCTCATTGGCTGGTTTGGATCGGACTTTGTCAAATGTGCCGCCATTGGCAGTTGATAAGCGCGTGCAGAACAGATCTGGATGGACGCTCCACTATCTTCTAGTAATGGCGGCATTCGAAGCATATCAAGCACCACATGACCTCCATTCCACGCATATAGTTCATTGATTACAACTTCTGGTTTTATTGGGTTGCAACGTTTCGATGTAGATTCAGAAGTTGTAATCCATATAGCCTCCATTGTTTTATTTGAAGGATGATTGTTCAATTTATTCAAAGCTGTTTAGGGTTTGGTATACTGATAGTTCTTCTATTATTCTTCTTTTGTTTTTGGGTTACAATCCAGATGTCAAATGTACAGTGAACTAATAATTTGCTTATTAAATCTTAGTATTTTGTTTTAAAGTATTAAATACACTTAGGTAAACAGATTTCAAATATTATTCTCGTCCCTATTTTACATCTATGCCTTGCCAAGTAACATTTTCATTTTACAGCAAAACAATGTAAGAAACATGTTATTGGGCTCAGGTTACTGATTATTTTAAACCTGGTGGGCCCGGTAAAAAGTTAAGGTTTGACGACCCCAAATAAATTATGTCAACAGTTAGACATTTCTAATGTCACCTAGTAGGCCTCGATTTTCGACACTTAATTCCAACAGCCTTTCACAAGTTGAAATCACAGTTTGAAAATAGATCTGATGTCTAACAATGTCACTATATGATATTTGTTACAGTTACGACAGTGTTTCAACATTTGGCATCAATCCAGCGTCCATGAACAGGAGTTAAACTGTAAACTTCAGGAGCATTTACACAGACAACACTCGAGAGTATCACAGCGTTTCTGGATTTCGTGGAGGACATCATTCCAGCTGAGACAAGCTACTAAACAACACCAGCTATTAGTTACTTGGAGATTTTTCACAGCCTGGAAATCATGGGCAAATGGTGAGAGCAATTAACTTTATATGTGGAATGGCTGTCATAGGACATTTGATGTGCAGCAAGCCCCGCCATTAATTTGAGATGACATTTCGTCAACAAACTATGTGAAGCTACATACAGGTTGCAAAGACATTGGCTCAAAGCTATCAGCAATATACTGATTTTTCTGACATCATTTCTACTTTTTATGACGACAAACTTTGTTTTACAGGCCGCAAGCTATCCCTGTAGTGCATGGACAACCTGAATCAAAACCTGAAAGATACATGTAGACTACACATGCACTGTCATCTCATTGTAATGGTGATGATTTTTTAGCACATACCAGCATGGATAGCCCTACTTGCCCACTTCACGTATATAATTCAGTGGTTACAAGCTTATCTAAGTTAACACTTCCTGATTGTCTATTGTTGTTTTATTGGGGTCTATTGACAAAATTAATGTGGGGTGAAGATCTTGTGATTCGTCGCATACTTTGATTGCGTTATAATCATTGGCTGCCAGGTGCAACTTTATGCCTTTATCAACGAGAGAACCAACCAGGACAGTTACACTCAATGAACTATATATGTGGAATGGCTGTCACGTGAGTTTTTACGCATGAGCACCGCCATTATTCTGAGATGACTTTACTGATCTGACGTTACAAATGAAGCATTACAGAAAGACAGCATCTCATAGTTATGACGGTGATATTAGCACGCCAGATCCAATCTACCCAATGTGATGTGACCATTCCACGTATATAGTTCATTGGTTACATACACTATCTTGTTGTTGTAGCTCTCATCTAAATTAGAAAAACCTTACAAAAATAATACAGTAAATGATCTAACTACAATGTATATATCGTATTTATGTTTAGTTTTTTTTTTTTTTACTTTAGATCGTAGGGATAAAGGTTTACGAGTGAGGGCTTTTCATCGAGCTGTTCAGGAGCGGACTTTGAGAACATCATACTCTCGCTGGAAACATTGTCTGGTGGCTGTAAAATTACAAGTCTCATATCAAGATGCCAGACTTATGGCAGGGTAGGGAATTCATAATATTTTCCCCATATTAGACAAAATGTTTGCCTTTTATTGGACGTCATTGTTTCTAGTGAAAACTGAACATCAGGCTGGTTGCATGAGTTTGTATGCTTTAAGTGGCATGAGCTGCCAAAATTTGCACTTTTTTCATAATTTCTGATCTGCATAAAAGTAACAGGATTTGAAGCCGTTCAAGGCCATCGAAAAACTAAATGATTGTCGTCGAAATGAGGAAAATCCATACAGTATGTGGCCTGTACGAACCCAAAACGTGTTCGGAATGTGAACAAAATTTAAATAACCGGGACGACCATTCATTCATTCTAAGCCAAAGTTAGTTCAAAACAATACTTTATTGTACATTCTCAAGACTAGAAGTATTAAAAAGCTTCTGAATTATACGCCTTGAGTAAAATAGAGAAAAAAAATGTCAGTATTCTGTTTTAACGGCAAAATATCAACATTTTGGCTGCTCATGCCACTTTTTGTGTCGCCTGAAAGGGGGCACTTAGGGATCACTTTGACGGCGTAGTCTGGCGTCGGCGTCCGGATTGGTTTCCGTGCAATATCTTGAAAACCACTGGCTTAATTTTTTTCAAATTTAAATGGGAAGTTTAATACCTTAATACCCCGCTCAAGTTCAACTTTCGCTAAAATCCGCGCATATTTAATTATTGTACAGGCTTTTGATTGGCTGATACAAATAACTTGGTTTCCGTGCAATATCTTGAAAACCACTGGCTTAATTTTTTTCAAATTTAAATGAGAAGTTTAATACCTTAATACCCCGCTCAAGTTCGACTTTCGCTAAAATCCGCGCATATTTAATTACTGTACAGGCTTTTGATTGGCTGATACAAATAACTTGGTTTCCGTGCAATATCTTGAAAACCACTGGCTTAATTTTTTTCAAATTTAAATGGGAAGTTTATTACCTTAATATCCCGCTCAAGTTCGACTTTCGCTTAAATTCGCGCATATTTAATTATTGTACAGGCTTTTGATTGGCTGATACAAATACAGTACACCAAAAAAATTGCCACTAATGCTCGCGCGTCTGGTACGGGGACTCGACGCGTCGCCGACGGACATCTCACGCGTCGCTCATTTCCGAAATTTGGTCTCCCGAGAGAAGTTTTCATTATGGGATACGCGTCGCCGACGCGCCGCCAGTGCTTCCGAGTAGTTCCGACTTATGGCAGTTAGCATTCAACATGGCGCCGTAAACATAGAGTAACCGAAACTGACGTGTGTGCTTCAGCAAAAGTCGTTCAGAGAGACGTATCGCGTCGGTTTTATGGCGAGAGGGATGCACGTGGATTAGATGAATAAAAGGGTCGATTAAATTCAGGTTGTCACCAAGCTTCTCCCTCTGATATTCAATAATTGACATAAAAGTTTGCAGCGATTTCAGTGTTGTTGTTGTTGTAATCAACATCGGTTTGTGAACTCGACAAATTTCTTGCGAGCTTGTTTTTAAAAGATAATATTCAAGGTGATATGTTTTTACTCACATGGCTTTTGAGTTGATCAGCATATTAATCTCAATAAGCATTTGTTGAAAAGTAAATCCGAACGTCAAGTTGAACTTTTACTTACACTCACTGCCTGTTTAGTTTTTTAAAGAAATTATTGACTTGTACCGCATACGTTTTAATAGCTGAAACAAATAGGAAAGTGGAATTCTGCTTGGGTAATTATACCTCCCTTAGTATGCTCCTGCAGACATTTCTTTGACTGTTTTTTTGGTAGAAAATGTTACTTTGTGCTCTAGAAATGCTATCATATATGCAATGTATTCATTGCCACAGACATTTCAGTCTAAAGCTGTAAAGGGAGTAAAGCCGCGGTTTAAATACAAGCCCACTCAGACCAAAATGAAATATTTATCAGTGGAATTTTCGCTCGAACGCTGTTTGTTGATGAGTTGCCATGTACTCGCCGAAGGTTCAGAGTTTCCTCCAGGCAACGAGCCTGGTTTTCTCCACCCCTAACCTGGCCATATAAGTGAAATAATCTTGAGTTTGGCATATACCATGAATCAATCAAATACAACTATATCATGAGTGGTGACATTGAACGCAACTCGGTCAATAATAGTTTTCTTTTCTCAATTGATCTAAACTAGTTTGATTGAACCATTTAAAGAAGGAGTAAACTAGAATGCCTTCAGTGTGACACTATGGATTAAATATTCCCGACACTATACACTGGGGAACATCACTATTTATGTGATTGATTGTTTGGTGTTTTACGCAGCGCTCAAGATTATTTCACTTATACGTCGGCGTTGCAAGTTTTATTGTGTGAAGAAACCAGGAGCCCGGAGGAAACCTATGACCTTCTGGTGGTAACTGGCAACCATCCCACATAGGTCGTTCGAGTGAAAACCCAGTCAGAAAATTTTCCAATTTTTTTTTTATTGGGAGTATTTTCAGTACAGGCCAGGTAAAGCTGAGATGCCTTCTACTGGATAGATGGAAAGGACTAGAAGCATGACATCCCCCCCCCCCCCCCCCCTCTCAAACAAAACAAACAATTGAAAAAGTTGGTTTGTGTTTTAGCCAAGGGACCACTTAAGATTGTTTCACTTTTTTTCTAGCATTTTATTTCAAAGAGAGAGATAGACTCTAGCTTGATTGATTGATGTTTTAGGGCGTACTAAATATTTTGTCACTTTTGGCATAGTCGGGTTTAGTGGTGAAGGAAACCAATCTCTTTTACCTTGAGAAAAAAACACCCAGATTTTCAAACAGTAGGCCTAACTGGCAACTCTTCCACATAGTGAAAAATTCAAGATTCACTGGCATGGGAATGCCTGTCGCTTAATAAAGCAAGTACTGTAGCGAAAACGAAATCATGTAAACACAAAAACTATTTCCCTTTTTTATTTGTGATATTTGTGTTGGTTCATTTTTACTTTATGCCCAAGATTATTTCATCAATACACCAGACTGTTCTGTTAAATAAAAATCTACAAGAAAACGTGCAAGTTTATTCTCATTTTGACTGAAACAAAGACAGATCTGGATTATTTAAAATTAGAGAATTACATACAACTTTAATGATTCCTCAATGCAATTGAAACAACAATTAACTTTATTTGTCCAACCGTAAAACCTTGAGTTATTTGACTTTGTTATGTATTCTTCATTAAAATTGTATTCTGCAACGATTCTGTTATTTGTTTTCCTCTAGCTGCATTAGCAATATTTAGTAAAACACTGGTTTCTCTATCTAAATGGTTCTTAAGGGAGACAGTAGACCTGAAAATATTACTGGTTACATATGACTAAATTACTTCCAATTCAAGTCAGAATATGCCACAGATAAGATTGTTTATGTCGAAGCTGATATCTTGAGCCAATTGCTGTCAATCAGAAAATTTGTTGATTGAGCAATGTTTTACACTGCACTGTGACGGAAAATTATTTCACTTAAAATTAAATGGGTTTCCAGGTTTAGTGCACTGTGGGAGAGTAAACCACGATCTTTGCCCATGGGAAGCCCTCAACCTTCAGCAGCATCCTTTAAACAAAGGATGAGCGAGTACAAATCACACTCCGAATCTTTTCCACATTTTCCGATTGGGTGTGATTCCAACTCTCAGCAAGTCAACCATTCCAGAGGGTAACATCAAGTGAAATCCAGTTAAATTTTGGGGGGATTGAAGGCTTGTGTTGGCGTGAGAGACCATACCTCTACCGAGTCCGACTGAGCCTAAGTGACTGTGTTTGAGATCATTTGAAAAACTGTAGACAGGAATGATTGTCTTTTCTATCTGATATTAAGACAGATTTTTTTAGAACAAGTGTTTCAATCACACAATGGAGGTCTGAAAGATAAAAAGGGAGTAAAACATTTTAGTGATATAACTTTAATGTAATGAAATTTTTAATTTGTACTTTTGAGTTCATATATTGATCTTATGAAAGACTTTTAATACTTGCATTTCAATTCAAAAGAATTAAATAGATACGACATAAAAATTCCTTTGGCATTACACAACGTGATTTTGATAATTTCACTCAAATAAACGACCGAAAGAGCTGTGGCGTACTAATGAGGAAATAGTGCCTTTACAAAAAAAGTTGATCAGAAAAGTGTTGAGATACCCTGACTTTATAGGGTTGTGGTAAAAAAAATGACCTGAAACACAGAAGAAGACTCTATAACTTCAAATAATTCTCCTTAAAATATACATGGCATTTGAAATCAGTTATTAAGTTCAAATTCTTTACAATTATTACTACCGTTTCGTCTTAAATTTAAAAGATCTAGTACTAGTAGTAGTACCGTAACTGAAAAGTGAAAGTTACAAATTTGAGGACTGGTCTGTTTTTGAGCCTTTACCGTACACAAAATACAATTAAAATGTTGCAATTATATCTTACAAAACAGATTTGAAAGAAAACTTTACCAAGAAAGAAATTCACAGCGAAACTATAAGCTGTAACCGACTTCTTTACCTTTATTTCGTTACCGTTCAAGACTGCATCAGTGCAAGTAACTTTGATCGCCATGTGCGCCAGCGGAGATTTTGACAGTCGGCGCTACCGCAAAGCGGCCTTAATGTCGTAAATACAGTCAAATGTTCAAAACCGTTACGTTGTCGGACGAAAACAAAAAATAAAGAAATCGGCTGACTGCTTATCGATCCATAAACAAGTTTAGCGTATGTTGTTTATGTTGTTATGTTTATTCAAAACTTTTATTTATTTGCGACTTCAACTGGGCTGATGACCGTCCCAGACGCGTCGGGCCAACAAGCTGCTGTGGCAAGAGGAGATCGCCGACGCGTCGAATGTGCGTCGCAAACGGAGAGAGTGGCCGTCGGCGATGCGTTTTTTTAGTGGTAATTTTTTTGGTGTACTGTAACTTGGTTTCCGTGCAATAGCTTTTTGTGGAATTCTGTACAGAAGAATATCACCAAAAAATTTTTATTCAATAAATACATATTTTGCATGTTTTAAGTTAATTGATTTTACTCTTTAGACAACCAATAATGAAACCATTCATTCAGTCAAGCTTCCATTTGCAGGGGAGCCTCCGTAGCTCAGCTAGTAAAGCTTTTTACTCGCATCAACATAAGCCTTCCACCAATACCGCATGGGTAGGATCCTTGTCAGGCCAAAATTTCATACTGGATTTTTTCGCAAAAGATGAAGGTATATGTGGGATGGTCGCTCGGAGTCAATGAAATGTTGGGGATTTCTTATAAATGTGTAATCTGACGCAGATTATTATTTAATATCTCATATTCAGGTAACATCTTACACAGCATGATATACATATATTCACAAATAAAGTACAACAGTGAATTTTTTTGTGAAAGGTGATGTACCTTCTCCTTGTATATTTATCCTGCCAGGCGACACTTCTACTTCAGTTGAATTCTAGTAATTGATTGGTGTCTGATTGATTCAATAGGCGACACTCAAGTATATTTCATGCAAAAGGCAGCGTTGCCAGGTTTAGTGAGAGAAGATATGTGACTGTAATAAACAATGACCCTCCTTCTCCACTACCTGGTACCAGCCGTCCGTTCCACACTTTCTTCTGAATTTTTTTACTGATTTCCTACTTAAAGTGGCATGAGCTGCCAAAATGTTGATATTTTGACGTTGAAACAGAATGTTGAAATTATCGGCTAATTTTCCTAAGACGTATATTTCAATACTTTTCGAACACTATTCCGGTTCGTATAGGCCACATACTGTATGAATTTTCCTCATTCCATCGCCAATCATTTAGTTTTTCAATGGCCTTCAAAGCCTCTTACTGCCGTGACGATTAGAGATTATGAAAAAAGTGTGAATTTCGGCAGCTCATGCCTTTTTAAGAGAAAATGCCAGAGTAAATCAAGTTTGCTCTAAAAATTTTTACTTTGATTTTTATTTATTTAATCATGGTTTAAACTATTAGAAAGAAATGTATAGAAACATAACTCCTGTTTCTTAGTCTGTTTTTCATATATGTTGTTGCGATTTGGTTAGTCTTGGTGGACGTCACATCAGGACAGTTGAACCCCATTGCTTTGATACAGTAGTCATTAGAACAGATGATTTGCCAATTACTTGCAAATGACATAATTTATCGACGTCACTATCACTGTCCCGAGTGGTAGAGTACAAACCATTTGTTTGTTTATGTCCCTAAATTTTCAGCATTTTACAGCAGTATATATCGGAATGAATCTAGTAAAGCAAAACAATCTTCCACGGAAAGGGGTTTTGACTAAACGAGGTCTAAATGATACCTGGTCTTGTCTGGTCTAAGATTTGTACCATGACATCATGTCATTGTTACGTGCAAAAGTGGCAAATTACTGCTAGACTTAACGCATCCCTCTATTGACATAGTTGGGCAAAAAATCTTTTACACTTTTCTCTGGCCTGTCCAACCACACACTTATGTTAGCTAATTTTATCTGATCAATCTATTTACCTGGGTACTTGCCGAAGGTCTGGGGTTTCCTCCGGGCAATTAGCCCGGTGTCCTCCCCCACTAAACCTGACATCGCCGCCATATAAGTCAAGTAATCTTGAGTGCGGGGTAAAACATCAATCAATCAATCTATTTACCTGTGATATTGGGATATGCGAGTGAGGATAGATTGTAGTACTTCATATGGTGTCATCCCTGCACTTTAATATTGGGTTTCTCAAGCATGGTTACTTTAAACTTTCAGTGCCTATGGAAGCTGGGAGAGGCTGTCAGAACACATCATGATGATTGATAGACTCTGCGATGTCTTCATCACAACAAGAAACCAGTCTATCGTGTGGAAGGCGTTTATGTTATGGAAGGACTGTGTCCGCTGGAACACGATTCTTGATGAAACTGGGGACGTTTTAGAGCACCAAAGAAATTCACAGTTGAAGAAGATCTACATGAATAAATGGAAGTTGAAGTTTCTAAAACATTCAGCAGATCGTGAATATTCTAGCGACATGATGAAGAAATCGTTTGGCGTGTGGAAAAGCTGGATGGATACACCTCTATAAAAAGCTTGGTCCTAAAAGATCAGTAAATAATGGAACTAGACTATTTAACTGCGTGTAGATTACACATAAAAAGTTTGGAAGCAGCCTGTTTGATGTACACTCTAAGCTAAGGAATAACTTACTGGTAATCTGTCCATGTCAAAATGGCACTGCGCAACCCTCCTAGTTTTCTTTGCTGCAAATGAATTATTGCAGACATGCAGAAACGTTTCTCTCAATGTGTCCTTGGCAATATATTTTCTGTGTAAATCACTGCAGGATCGCCTTTTATTAATAGGGAGTGGAAGTATCGTGAGAATTCCTCAAATTTTCTGTCGCGCCACATGTGGGGAGTCTATCATGCTGTGATGCTCGGTTCTGACGTTGTAGGATAATACACGTCAATCAAATTGACGTCATCAAAAATCCTCACCTGACGACAGATATAGAGAAATTCCTTGGGACACTCCCAGGCCCTACTGCAGTGTTGATTTGAGAAGGCCAATAGTGTTGGACTTGGAGCCACCTTTTTGGGGGAGGCTGTTTTTCAGAATACCTGTAATATCCCTGTCGTTATCAGTTGTATTTTCCCTCTTGGCCATCCAGTTATGATAATTTTTCGCCGAACTTTCTACTTTACTGTTGAAAACATTCATGACAGGAATGAAATGTTAACTGTTCTTATGTGATCCGATATTTAACGTGAAGCTAGTCATTTTTATCAGGTTTAATTGTCTGTTAAGTTTTTGTTGGAAATTAAAATCAAATTTATTGACAACTAAATTTTGTTTGTTTATATGATTTTGTTCCTTTGTAGCTCAGTTAAGTGATACTCAAGCACAAGCCTTCAATCACTGGGGAGGGGGCCTCCGTGGCTCAGTAGGTAGAGCGTTGGACGCTCAATCCCAACAGCCTTCCACCAATGGGTCGCGGGTCGAATCCCACTCAGTGGGTTTTCACTCGAACGGCCTATGTGGGATGGTTGCCAGTTACCGGCGGAAGGTCGTCGGTTTCCTCAATAAAACTGGCAACGCCGCCATATAAGTAAAACACCAAACAATCAATCAATCACTGGGTCCCAGATTTGAATCACTTAGCCCAAGAAAAAAATCATAATAAATTTGGGTCTCTTAATTGACCGATGCCGTTAATTACATCTGATCATCATTGGGATAAAATCCCGCATGGAAAGTTATATACATGTAGGTGTGTAGTCATGCATGCCACTACAAAGGGCTAAACAAAGTGGTTACTTCAAACAACATCCCTCCTCCATCCTACAAGTTTTCAACTTATGTCATTTAGTCGCTTACAGGGTTTCTACAGATTTTTTGGGTGAGGCACTTAACTGCTGAAAACTACAAGGCTGGCTGTTCAGTGTTGGTTGGTGTAAACATTATCAGATACAGTTAGTGAAACATTTGCATGATTAATCTTCATAAAGGAGCGCAAGTCTCGTAAGAATTCCCACAAGATTTGGTGATATCGCGTGACAGATGAGGAGTGAGGCTGCAATTCCAATTGACGTACTTTGCTCCATAACGTCAGATGTAAACGTCACAGAACTGAAAACAATCAGCTAACTGCGCAATGTAACGCACGTGACTTGCGCTCCCTATTTTTACATTTTTGAAAATTTAGCGTTTCACCTGTTTTCTTTTTATGCACTGGCTTTGTGGCGCTGGCCAATTCGATGTTTCCCAATATCAGTGAAAATACCTAGCCTGGTATCGATATTTGGTAACCGTAGAAACATTGGGCTGCATACAAGATTATTACAGAATATGGCAACCAGGGGGCCGTTTCACGAAGCCGTCGCAAAGTGCGATCAATCCAGTGGCAACTAGGCTTTGTTTGCAATGCGAATGCTTTGTGAAACAAGCCCCTGGTTTAGTAGGGGAGGAAACCAGGCTCTAAACCCGTAGGTAATCCTGACCTTACGCATGTACCTAGCACCTTTCCACAGGTAACAAGTTGAAAATGAGAGATTCATTTCCAACTACTGTTGGAAAGATGACAGTGGTGCCGCTAAATGAATAGTTAGTATCCACATCATGCGTAAAGTAAATTTCATAACTTTGCTGATTTTAATTGCATTTCCAAAAGTTGTGCAGCACTGGATAGTCCAGAAGAATAATCGTTTAATTTGATTTCTCCACAAAACAACGTAAATTCAAAGAAAGACTAACGATTTATTGAACTATTTCTTTAAAAAGAAAACTTGAACAACATGCATGAACTGGTACAAAAAATTAAATAACTTATTAAAAACCATATCAAAAATAGTATCGGTTTCATATGCAAAAATACTTTATGGTACAAATCTGTCAGCATTTTGACAAATACATGGGAACTTAAACAGACCAAAAGAACTGTCATACAAAACATTATGTACACATGCAAAGATAAAAGGACTAGCTTTGAAGGATTTCCTGAATTCATTGAAGATAAACTCCTTAACTAAAGAGTTACAAAATTCTGAATCAGGGATACCAAATTATTATGCATTTAAGTAAATTTTCATATATGGGATATGGCATATAGTGGTATTTGAAAAAAATAAATGATTTGTAAAAAATCAACAAAACATTTAAAATAAAACTGAATGTTCTTCCAGCCTTATAATTCAATTGTAAGGTTAATTGGAATTAAATTTAAAAAATGAATTGAACATGTTTTTTTGTTGTAATAATACACATTCAGTTACATAGCAGCTACTGGAGGAGCGGTCGGTGGTGAGGTCTGAGGTTTTGGGGGTGTAGGAATAGGTATTTTTTTTGTTGGCTTCTTTTTTTCTTGCATATCCTGACATCCAAAGAAAATTGTGTGAGCAAATTCATCAAAGGCCATTTCTGCTAAATCCAGCCGATTGATATTGGTGCTGTTTTGTTTTGTTTGGCTCTCAGGAACTGAAATAGCATCCACCTGTGGGAAGTATTCTTTGATGAATTTTGAGAATCTATGAGATGGGAATGGTGATTCTTCCTTATGTGCTTGGAGTACATATTCTTCTTCCTCCAGGAACAGGTAAGTGGGAGGTGTGAAGGCTTTAGACATGTCAGTCATACGCTCATTCTCTTCAACCAAATAATCAATGTAAGTGGACACCAGGAATTTAGTTCTTTGTAGGCCTGGACAGGGTAAACTGGAAAGCACAGGGTTGTTGGGATCAGCTAGAGAATTTAGGGTTTGTCTGGAAGAGTCCTCAGGGAGTGCCCCAAGCCCTGGTTGAGCAATGGAAACGTCGTCAGAATCGCTAAAATCATCTGAGGAGTAGCTTGATCTGCTTCGTCTCATCAGTTTACTGTGGAAGCGAGCACCTTCTTGGTTGAAGTCGCCACTGTTCCGCTGGGTACATCTTCTGTGACTGGCTGCAGACCCAGGTGTGTGGTAATGATCAGAGTATATGGGTGAATCATAGCTCGTGTTTGCTTGAGGGACATGACAACATGATGAACTTCTCCGAGATTTACGCTTTGTCTCATTACGGCATGTGTACTCAGTGTGGGAGCTGTTAAAACTTCTAGGATGTCTTGATGAGGCCTTGTGTGCATGACATCCTCTGGAAGAGTGGAGGGAAGATGGAGAATTGTTACAGTGACATACAGGGAAAGTGTATGGAGCAGGTCTGTAGTTACGCGATGGTCCATAAGGTTTGGAAGAGACGATGGGAGTACCATGGGGTGGTGGCCAACATGTCGGAGGTACATTCATTGGTGGGTAAGGTGGCCGGGGTTGAAAATGTCCATGTGAAGAACCCATGGGATTCATTTGATAGAATTTGTCTTTGTTTGCATCAATACTGGCCAAGTCATTGTGGTTTAGCTCTGGTAGTGGTCTGTGATAACTTGGATCAATGTGGTTGCCTTGAATATAGTTCCCTGGACTAAAAAAGCTGTCAAAATTCTCTGGGTATTGAACATTCTGAGGGAAATGCATGGGAGAATAAGGGACATGGCTTGGTCTGAGGTTAACCTGGGCCTGGCCATTGTAAAGTTGACTTGGAGGATAGCCTTGATGACGGGCAGGGGAATAGTGACTGTTGTTATTTACAGGGATTGGATGACGTGTTCTGGGAGATTGGCTAGATGGTTGTACTCTATTAGAAACCCCAATGTATGGTTCATGCATCTTTGATTGTTGCTGCGTATGCGTCTGGTAATGGATTGGCGGTACTACTGAAGATGCCGCCTGCTCTGTGGTTGGTTGATGGTCAGAAGGGGGAGGTACTAAAGGTTGGGTATTGTTCAAAGGTGGATTAATGGGAGGGCCTTGTAGAGGATTGTAATCATATTGAGCTTGTAATGGTTCAGAGAGAGCTTGGGTAAAATGACCAGTCTGAGCATTGTTAACCACAGGGTAACTGTTGTAGTTCTCCTGCCAACATGTGACAGGAACTCCTGAACTATAGGCTGCACCGTTTACTTGATCTACAAAACTTCTCTGTGGGATAAATGCAGCCTGCATTGAAGAGTTGCTTCCATGGTGTGGTTGTTGTATTTCAACACAAGGTGTATTTTCAGCTGGTTCATTGACAACCTGATCATTACGTTGAACTGAATTCACTATCCCTTCAGCCTCATAGTCACATTCTGTTGTCGCTACTGTTTCTCTGATAAGCTCTGAAAGAGTCTGGCATTTCACATGACCATCAGTGATTTCCTCTCCAGACTGTGGACCTGCAGTCTGTGATTGTGCACATTCTACTATACCATCTACAGGCTTAATATTAGAGTAATAGTTACTCCCTTGGATTCCAGCAATTTGGTGACAGTGATCAACCTCATGTAGACTCTCCTCTCTTTCTTTGACTAGTGAGCTCATATTCTCGTTTTGTACTGTATTAGCTCTCGCAACATCTATAGTAGTGTTTTCTTGTATTGCACCTTCTGGGCAATTCTCATCGCAAACTTTAACAACAATGTCTTCACTTTTTCCATCATCTGCCCGCACTATAACATAAGTTTCACATTCATTCTCTGTGGCTTGTGTGTTGTATCCATCATTGCCAGATTGTTCTGTGTTGTGCCCTGATGTGTGCTGAACAGGATGTGATATCAGTTGACTGTCAGGGCAGTTTTCAAACCTGGAATGAGATTCTTGTTCACTTTGAGTCTGTTTAAATTCTTCTGGAGTTAAATGGTTAGATACATTGTTGGAGTCTGAACCAGCACCAGTTGTACAGACAGTATTTGGCACATCACTGACGCTATCATAGGTTAATGTTTCTGTGACAGTAGTTGTGGGGTTTGAGTTATCATAACCTTCCTTTGGTACTTCTTCATATCTTGAGGCATTTTTTGTTTCAAGGTTTACCATTCTACGTTTCCAGTGTTGTTCCGCCAAAATATCTGAAGCTGTTCTTTTTGTTGCCATGGTTATGTACTGGTTTGAACAGCAGAGTTTCAACTAAAAAGAAACCAACAAAAATAGAATTAGACTTTTAACATTATGAAGATGAAGATGCAAACTGCATGTTACAGGTAATAATTAAAGATATATCTGTACACTGAAGATTGACATCTTGACAGACTATAAAAAATCTTCCTATTTTTTTATTTTTTTTTAGAAAAGCAATGTTAAACAGGATTTAGCCCAGAAGCCTGTTTCACAAAGCGGAGTAGCATAAATATTTGCATAACTGCCATAGCAACCCATACTGTAGAGATACATTGCTATGGCAGTTACCTTAGGCTTAACGCTTACTATGTGAAACAGACTCCAGGGGATAGTATGCCTTAAAGGATAAATGACAAGTTTAAGACAATATTTGGTAATCAATTTGTTTAAGAACATGCATCATATTGACCTACTAACTCAGCCTAAAGCAAAATGAGATTTCACCTACAAAATTCAAGGTTTTATTTTTACTCTCTACAGCCTAGGTATGAAAATTAATTAGCTTTAGCGCTGTAATGTCATAGTTGACATCCGATATGTACATTACCATTGTTGTCATGTCCTACATGAACGATTGTTGGTTGAAATCACAATGAAACTACAGCGTTCACATGTCAATTATGACGTCGACTGAGAAAATATTTCCGATTGGTGACTGAAGATATGCACATTTTCAATAGATTTTACTTTGACAACATTATGTTTTTATATACTGGTACATATTTATATACAGCTACAAATCACCGCTTGGAACTTGGCATTTATCCTTTAAATTAAAATTAATTTGATTTAACTGCTGTCCTAGGAAAATAAAAATATATATCTTTTCATATCGGTAGACTTTCATAAAATTCTACCCAGTTGTTACCTGCCACCAACTACACATTAAAATGCAGACAATTTTAACATTCTAAAAAAATGGGGCGTTTTATTTTCTTTTTGCTTATGTAACTCTTTTGAAAAAGGTTTATTACCATTATTTATTTTAAATTTGAAAATTTGTCAAGGGGAGACTACCCACTTAACAACTAGATAAATGTGTAGGCTGAAAGTAGCATCAGTATCACCGCATCAGATTTCAAAATAACTATCTCTGAACTTGATTGAGGCTTATCGAAAAAAAGAAAACTTACGTTTATTTGACACAGATATCGGTGATATAAATCAAATTGTATTTTAACTGCTCGCCGTGCTCGGTTATTCCACTGCCGATTTTCCACACTTTCGGTAAGTAGGCCTTGGCCTATTTCAAATCTTGAAATCTACACATGGAATCCCATTTCAAAGTCATAACATTAACCGAACCGGCAAGTAAGTAAAACAGGCGTATATTGAAGTGCATGTGAACTACCCATGTCCTGAAATATCCTTTGCATAGTTTTAAGATTAGCAGTCGAAAACGAACATCGACAGTCGCCGGTCAGACAAATAACAAAGATAATCAACGCTAATGACTTTCGTGTTAATTTCGTTTTTTACAGATACTTTTTTAAACATTTGAAGAAATACTTACATAATTATGGATGAAGGAATGTTTTCTGGGTTTGAACAAAAAATATTTAGGGAAGTATTTGTTTTCCTGCTGTCTGTCAAAAACGCTGCTAGAACTGACAGCGTCTTCGGCGGGATCGTCTGCTACAAATTCGACAGGTCACGTGATTTTTATACGGCCAAGGGGAGACTACCCACTTCAGTCACCTTCGATGGTAGGAAAAGGTGAACAAAATCAAATATTCATGTACAGTACAAATTAATTTTTTTACAAATAAAATCGCAGTTGTAAAAGTATAAAACCTCTCTGAACCATTTCGGCATGGATGAGATATTATAAGTTTTCGGTCATCTCAGAGATTTCCTCTTCCAGCTAAACTGGCAACAATGACACTTAACTGTCTTAAGCAACTGTTAAGGTAAATAAACTTGAATGGGGCATAAAACAAACCAAAACAACTTGTGGGTGTGTTATAGCATGTAGGCTCGGGTATACTTCACTAAAGTAAAGGTCTTACTCCGTTATTTGATAATTTCTGACATTTATGGTCGTTGACCTGGTACAGACCATAGATATCCAAACATAAATAACGAGGCACCTGTAGACATTTAATATTATTGAATTAGCTCAGGTATTGCTTCAACCTGCTACTGCCGTTACTGGTACCTCCTAATTTACATTTCATATATGCTATAGTTCTACTCAAAATAGTCAGAAATTTATATCAATAAAGAAGGAAGACCTGAATTAAATATAAACATAAATGAGACACTGGTCATAGAAATTCCCCATTAGTTAACGTGAATGTCAGGATTATTTCCCTTAGATGCATATAACACATTGCCATGTTTAGTGGAAGAGGAAAGCTGGCTCTTTGCCCGGAGGAAAACCATGGCCTACATGAAAACCACGACCTACAGCAATTTGTTAGTGGAACTTAAGCTACCTAATAACTTTTCCACATCGGGCAACCAGGTAAACAAAAAAATCCCCAGAAATGTTTTCGATTTTAAATGGTCTGAGTGAAATTTGACCTGCGCCCATCAATTGATTGATTGTTTGGTGTTTTACGCCGCGCTCAAGATTATTTCACTTATTTGGCGACGTTGCCAGTTTTATTGTGGGAGGAAACCGGGCTCTATGGCCTGAAGGAAACCCATCACCTTCCGTTGGTAACTGGCAAGCACCCTACTTAGGCCGTTCGAGTGAAAACCCAGTCAGAAAATTTTCCAATTTTTTTGGACTGAGTGGGAATTGAACCCGTGGCCCATTGGTGGAAGGCTCTTCGGATTGAGCGTCCAACGCTCTACCTTCTGAGCCATGGAGGCCCCGTGTGAAATTTGGAAACGATACACATAATTAGAATACAATGAAAATTTCCAGTCAATTTAGACCTGCAGAAAATATCTGCCCTAAGGTTATGGGTTAAACCTAGGAAATCTTCGAAAGTAACAAGAAAGTCAAACAAGCACACGTTTATCTTATACCTGGATTTATTTGAAAATTTCTTTATCCGATAGGTGCAAAATTTCATCACTGTTAGTGTTGTCAACATAACAATTTAATCTACAGTATATGTTAATATGAATAACATAGAGGATACAATATAAATTTACAACATTTAGTACAGATAGAAAATCAAATAATTACAATTTTTTCCAAAATGTAAGTTAACTTTAACAGATATTACCAGACAACTAAGCCAACTATTATAGTTTCTTCTAACAGTCCAGCGACTTGAATTCTTGTTGAACCAGATTTTTGTATGAATTAAAAGGAAATTGCATAATGTATACAATTGACTGTTTTTACTGTATCATAAGCAGTATCTTAAAGCTACATGCAGGCCCTCGTCTTACAAAGCTGCAGTAAAGATATGCATGAGTGTACATTGTGGGCAGTTGAGACTACAGATTCCAATAGTTTCAGCACAGATCTATATCAGCCATAACTTACGTCTGCTATGTATGATATGACCTTTATATACATTTCCAATTTAAATCAAAAACTGAACAATGGTAGATGAGCAGCCTTATAGATCTAATTCAAAAATAAATCTGGTACATTAATTCGAAAGGGATTCTGTTACAATTCAAGAGATTTCTTTCCCTAAAGTTTCTGAAGTTATCATTTATTTGTCTGTATTTTTACTGGGCGTGAGCAACTGTCTTGTTGTAAGAAGCCAGCAGTTTCTTCACCTCCGCAATGGCCAGCCCAGGATTCAAACCCTAGAAGAAAGCAGAAAAATGTTTAGCTTGTGATTGATTGATTAAAGTTATATACCAAACATGCATTAAAGTGGCATGAGCTGCCAAAATTCGCAGTTTTTTTCATAACTTCTGATAGTCACGACAGAAAGAGGCTTTGAAGGCTATCGAAAAACTAATTGATTGGCGTTGGAATGAGAAAAATCCATACAGTATGTGGCCTGTATGAACCAAAAACATGTTCAAAAGTAAACAAAATTTAAATAACCGGGACGACCATTCATTCATTCTAAACCAAAGTTAGTTCAAAACAGTACTTTATCGTACATTTTCGAGACGAGAAGCATTAAAAAGCTTCTGAATTCTACTTCTTGAGAAAAATAGCCAAAAATTTCAGCATTCTAAAATATCAACATTCTGGCAGCTCATGCCCCTTTAAAGGGGCATGAGCTGCCGAAATTCACACTTTTTTCATAATTTCTGATCGTCACGACAGTAAGAGGCTTTGAAGGCCATCGAAAAACTAAATGATTGGCGTTGGAATGAGGAAAATCCATACAGTATGTGCCCTGTACGAACCGAAAACGTGTTCGAAAAGTAGCAAAATTTAAATAACCGGGACGACCATTCATTCATTCTAAGCCAAAGTTAGTTCAAAACAATACTTTATCGTACATTTCCGAGACTAGAAGCACTAAAAAGCTTCTGAATTATACGTCTTGAGAAAAATAGCCAATAATTTCAACATTCTGTGTTTACGTCAAAATATCAACATTTTGGCAGCTCATGCCCCTTTAATGTTTTAAGCCGAGATTATTTCCCTTATATGTCGGCGTTGCTAGGTTTAGTGGGGGAACCAGGCTGATTGCACAGAGGAATCCCCCAACCTTCGACGAGTATCTGGCAAACAAAATCTGGCACACTGATATCTGCTAACAATAACACATACAGTGATCCAGTGAAAACACTTTTTTGGTAAACTGCGTGATATATATACCCTCAACCCATGTATGTCTTGGGTAAGTCTAACCACCCCTATGTGTAGTTTTAATAGGATATTTTTCTGCATATTTTAGAGAGCATTGGCAGAATGAAGCTCCTTGTTTCTTAGATCTTTGACTCACCTTGGGGCAGGTCTTTGTACAGTTCATAATGGTATGACATCTAAATACGGAGTATTTATCATTCATGATGGAAAGTCGTTCAGCCGTGAAATCATCACGAGAATCAATCATCCATCTAAAACATATAGAAAACTTCCTTCAAATCACAGAAAACTGATATGTTTAAAATTCCCTGGTCCCTAAGATAAAATTGATAGCTATAAAATATATATTTTTTTTTACAATATTAAATGCATGTGTGCCATTCAATCCTGTGGCTAGAATGTTTGGAGAAATAAAAAGCAAGAAATGTTTGAAACTCTCTTTAATTTTTTATCATTTGAAATAAAAAGCCTCAAGCCGAAATTGCACTGAGACAACACAACAGTTCCTTGCTTATAAAAAGAATAAAGAATTGAAATATCTGCAGCTTACAGCATCCATACAATTAATAAATCCCTTGGGTTTAAGTGACAGTAAAAAAAAACCATCACTAAAAAACACCTGGTGTTTGTCCGAATGTATTGTCTCCAACAGCAAAAATGCTGTAATTCTAATTTTGTTTAAAGTGAATAAAAAATCAAATCAAATCAAATTTTGTAAGAGCATTAGAGGAGGGGTACTGGATTACTGGCTTCAGTGACAACCTGGGCAGGAGAACATTTACACAATATAGACTAAAACATGACAGTTTAATACATTTTTGTTAGATGATCTGCTCTGAACTTGACTCAATGACGTGTATATCAGAAATCTGGCAAGATTTTAAGAGATGCAAGTGCAGTATGAAAATTACTAATGTCAAAAAACTGATATGTTTGTTTTCCAAACAGCCGCTATATCTTCGGAAGTTTCGCTATAGCAGAATAACTGACCTATATGCCTGGAGAAGAACGGCTGGGCCGAGGTACTTGTCACTGTTCCACCAGTAACTGGGACAGGAGGTACTACAGCAGGCACATAATATACACTCGTATAAACCATCCTGTAATCAACACAAATATAGATGCTGTAGTTAAGACAAATGTATTACATTCAGTGATCACATAATTTCATAAGCTTGTTTAAAGTGGCATTGGCTGCAAAATTTCTCACTTTTTTCATAAATTATATGATTGTCATGACAATAACATTAATAGGGTTAACAGAGTATCGAAAAACGAAATGATGTTGGGATAAAATTGATACGATCTTTCGACTGTACAAACTAAAATAGTGGTTGAAATGCAAACTTAACTTAAGGCCCGTTCACACGATGCAATTAGTTGCATACAACTTGTTGCATGCGTCAAATTTCAGCGTGTGAACTGTCAAATCGGTCAAACTTTTGACGCATGAAATCTGTTGCAAGCGAGTTGTACGAATTAGGATCGGCTCTATTTCATACGACAAGTTGTACGTAATTGACCAATCAAAATGTACTTTGTTGTCACGTGGTATTTTTATTCTGTCATTTCGCGATAAACATGGCGCCCGATCCTACCGATGAAAATAACCAGCCTTTCTAAACATGAGATGATCAGATCAAGTGATTTATGAATTATTTTGCCGATTAAGAAATTCTAGGAAACTTTTGTGTTCAAAATGAGACCAGAGACAAAAGCATAAACGCATGCAGACGCGCTAATGAGAATGCAATGTCAGGTAAGTGAAGCCAGTTATTTTCCACATAGTACATGTACGGCCGTAGTGATGTACCGTAGTATTTTTGTCTTTCGCCGTAAAATGTTTAATTTCAACTACGGCGTACTGTCATGACATGCCTTTGTTAGACTTTAAACTGTTAGTTTCACAGACACAGCGACTCTTAATTTTAAAACTTAAAAGTAGGACAGCGACAGTCGACTGGAAGTTTGTTTCACCGCCAGTTATGAAAACTGTCCTAAAAATATCTTTGACCTATATTTTGTCAATGGGGCTCCAGAGAGTGGATGTAGTTTTTAAAATTAAGTTTTATAAATTGCAACATGTATTCACGTGACATTTTGGATTTTTATTTTTCTGGGGAGTTTTTCACCCTCAACAATCTGGTTGTATATCTAAAGTGAATTTAGAAATTAATTAAGGTACATCAACATTTCAAGTAAAATAATTCAGTCAGAGTGTGTCATGATATATAGTTATGATTATGACACAATTTAATATCTAGCCATTTTCAATCAACAGCTGATCAACCAACACACAGTACAATATTTTGGCTCTGGGAAGCTGGAATAGGAGTTTGGAAAGGAAGAGCTGGACTTCCTCAGAGGATGTGTTTGTGTTAACTTGCAAATTTGACCCATCTCTTGATTGATTTCTACCAAATACACTGAAATACACTGTCACAAACTTGGTAGGTGTTTTTAAGGTTGACTTATTTTTTCTTATTAACAAGGTTGTTAGCACCTTTTTAGGAATGATAGACTAACTATTTGGAACCCAGTATGTTGTATAACTCATCTTTCCTAGATATTTTTATTCCTTTAATCATTTTTTTAATGTATTATTTTTTTTACAGGTGGGACGGATTTTCTTTTTTATTATTTAATCTGTTTATTGTTTAGTTTAATACTTGAAATATAATGTTGCTGAGAATGATGGGCCAATTCTTTGTAATAAGATTATTCTATATTGTTTTATATCTGCAGGATGCAGGACAAAGAAGGAAAACTACAGGAAGTTATTGTTTGTGAAATAGAATATCAGGCACATATCAAGCATTTTCAAGAAAAGAAAATAATTGAAAATATTAGAGCCATTTTTTCCAAAAGTTGAATACCAATTTGAATAATATATGAACACCACATGTTTCAAGGTAAATGTAAGTTGAATTAAAAAATAATGAATATAAAATAATCATTAATTCACACAGTAACTAAAATTGTAGGAATTTAAACTCATCCAAGATCATTTTTTTCTTCTGAAAAAAATGTACATGTATGTATTTATTTTACGGAGTCTCCATACAAATAAAGTAGTTTAATGAAACAGTGTAATTGAGTCTGTGTGCTTTTTTAAATTTTAACTTGAGTTTAAATATTTTACTTATGTCAAGCTCTTCACAAGAAAAGAAAAGCTCCAGATTCAATACTATGACTCAACTGAAAACGATTAATCCAAAGACAATACAGTAAGCTGCAAGTTTAAATTCACAGTAAGCTGCCAGTTTAAATTCACAGTAAGCTGCAAGTTTAAATTTACAGTGAGCTGTGACTATAAATTACAGTAAGCTGTGACTGTAAATTTACAGTAAGTTGTGACTATAAATTTAAAGTAAGCTGTGACTAAATTTACAGTAAGCTATGACTGTAAATTTACATTAGGCTGTGACCTTAAATTTACATTAGGCTATGACTGTAAATTTACATTAGGCTGTGTCTGTAAATTTACATTAGGCTGCGACTTTAAGTTGACATTAGGCTGTGACTTTAAAGTTACATTAGGCTGTGACTTTAAATTGACAGTCTAAATTTACCGAAGTTGTAAGTTTAAAGGCACACTCGCCGCAAAAAAGTCAGAATATTGTTTACATTAAAAACAGTGGATATTTTTCCCAGATAGGAGTAGATAGAAACATTCCACAGCTCCCCCCCCCCCCCTCAAAAAAAATGTTTTGGCAAGTTTTTGTATTCTTTGTACGAAATTGAAAATTTTATAGGTAAACAATGTAAACAAACTTTCAATCTCAAGCGCTCTAATGATTTGAACAATGTGAATATAACTGGACATGTGCCCTACGTTTCATTTTAGTGGTTTTATTTGTTATAGTGAATTCCTGTAAAATGTCAAAAAGGCGAGTGTGCGTTTAAATTCATTTCTGAATGGAGACAACATACATTGTAAACTCAAGTCACTGACAGTTTCGTACTTCTTTGTAGTCTGTCAAACGAGCACCTGTTTACAATAAACTGTTACAGTCATGTGATAGTCAGAGTTTTATACAACTTGGCTGTGTGTGAACGGCGAGTTGCATGCAACTCAAAACATGCAACTTGACGCATGCAACAAGTTGTATACAACTAATTGCATCGTGTGAACGGGCCTTTATATAACCGGGACGAATTCATTTTATACAACTTTCCCAGTATTCTCCAGACTACATAGCCAAGCTTCTTATTTGTGCTTATTGGGGGGAAAGAGCGGATAATTTCCCATTTTTGTTTGAGCAGACAAATTACGTTTTAGCAGCTCATGCCATTTTAAAGACAACATTTTAACCAGCTTTCGCACAAAATGTTCCAAAAAGTTGTCATTTCAATTAAACGCCTGACCCAATAGATTGATTGGTGTTTTATGCTGCACTCCAAAGTTTCCCAGATATGCTTTGCCAGGTTTACAGAGCGAGGAAACAGTGCTCTGTGTCTGAAGGAAAAGCCGGATCTCCCTGAAGCAACCGAGTTAGAATTTTTGTCTCCATATTTTTCAAATTGAAACCCTATGAGGAAGAGTAACCAAGTACTCCACAAAGGTTTGCAAGCAAAAAGCTCGGTTTCCTGCCCCACTAAACCTGGCCATGCCGCCATATGAATGAAATAGTCTTACAGAGAACCATTTAAAAGAGTACAAGTGTTAGTTCTAGCACCAATCCCTCTCTAAAACCAACTATGCTGTCATGGAGGTCCCATGTCCAAAAGACTTAGGATACACCCATCAACTCACCAGTTTAGCTCTATCCTCCACAGATTGGAGAGAGGATACAAACTGGCAGAAGATACACCCATCAACTCACCAGTTTAGCTCTATCCTCCACAGATTGGAGATAAGATACAAACTGGCAGAAGATACACCCATCAACTCACCAGTTTAGCTCTATCCTCCACAGATTGGAGATAAGATACAAACTGGCAGAAGATACACCCATCAACTCACCAGTTTAGCTCTATCCTCCACAGATTGGAGATAGGATACAAACTGGCAGAAGATACTCCCATCAACTCACCAGTTTAGCTCTATCCTCCACAGATTGGAGATAGGATACAAACTGGCAGAAGATACACCCATCACCTCACCAGTTTAGCTCTATCCTCCACAGATTGGAGATAGGATACAAACTGGCAGAAGATACACCCATCAACTCACTAGTTTAGCTCTATCCTCCACAGATTGGAGATAGGATACAAACTGGCAGAAGATACACCCATCAACTCACCAGTTTAGCTCTATCCTCCACAGATTGGAGATAGGATACAAACTGGCAGAAGATACACCCATCAACTCACCAGTTTAGCTCTATCCTCCACAGATTGGAGATAAGATACAAACTGGCAGAAGATACACCCATCCACTCACCAGTTTAGCTCTATCCTCCACAGATTGGAGATAGGATACAAACTGGCAGAAGATACACCCATCAACTCACCAGTTTAGCTCTATCCTCCACAGATTGGAGATAGGATACAAACTGGCAGAAGATACACCCATCAACTCACCAGTTTAGCTCTATCCTCCACAGATTGGAGATAAGATACAAACTGGCAGAAGATACACCCATCCACTCACCAGTTTAGCTCTATCCTCCACAGATTGGAGATAGGATACAAACTGGCAGAAGATACACCCATCAACTCACCAGTTTAGCTCTATCCTCCACAGATTGGAGATAGGATACAAACTGGCAGAAGATACACCCATCAACTCACCAGTTTAGCTCTATCCTCCACAGATTGGAGATAGGATACAAACTGGCAGAAGATACACCCATCAACTCACCAGTTTAGCTCTATCCTCCACAGATTGGAGATAGGATACAAACTGGCAGAAGATACACCCATCAACTCACCAGTTTAGCTCTATCCTCCACAGATTGGAGATAGGATACAAACTGGCAGAAGATACACCCATCAACTCACCAGTTTAGCTCTATCCTCCACAGATTGGAGATAAGATACAAACTGGCAGAAGATACACCCATCAACTCACCAGTTTAGCTCTATCCTCCACAGATTGGAGATAGGATACAAACTGGCAGAAGATACACCCATCAACTCACTAGTTTAGCTCTATCCTCCACAGATTGGAGATAGGATACAGACTGGCAGAAGATACACCCATCAACTCACCAGTTTAGCTCTATCCTCCACAGATTGGAGATAGGATACAAACTGGCAGAAGATACACCCATCAACTCACCAGTTTAGCTCTATCCTCCACAGATTGGAGATAGGATACAAACTGGCAGAAGATACACCCATCAACTCACCAGTTTAGCTCTATCCTCCACAGATTGGAGATAGGATACAAACTGGCAGAAGATACACCCATCAACTCACCAGTTTAGCTCTATCCTCCACAGATTGGAGATAGGATACATACTGGCAGAAGATACACCCATCAACTCACCAGTTTAGCTCTATCCTCCACAGATTGGAGATAGGATACATACTGGCAGAAGATACACCCATCAACTCACCAGTTTAGCTCTATCGCCCACAGATTGGAGATAGGATACAAACTGGCAGAAGATACACCCATCAACCCACCAGTTTAGCTCTATCCTCCACAGATTGGAGATAGGATACAAACTGGCAGAAGATACACCCATCAACTCACCAGTTTAGCTCTATCCTCCACAGATTGGAGATAAGATTCCTTCCCAATATCAGCTTCACTAGTGTTCTTCTTCTTGAGGTACGGCTCAATGGACGCATACTGGGCATAGAAGTTATTCATATCCTATGGTGTCAAAATAGAAATTCTCATATATATATATGTTTGATATTAAAAGGGGTTAGCGGATTTCTTATTTGTACATGTACTTCCTTCGCTTCCGTGCATCAAACATTCAATTAACTGATTGATTGATGTTTTATGCCCCAAAAAGGTTTTTCACTTATTTGTCGACATTGCCGGATTTAGTGGGAAAGGAATCCGTATCCCCTGCTCGTACTTAGGGCAATTGAGTGAAAAATACATTCAGAAATTTTTCTTTGGACTGAGGCACTTGGGCCCCTAAAATACAATTGAATGCCTTGAAATTTCTTTAAATGCCAATTATTTCTGGAGTCTTAAATTGATCCATTTTTTTTCAATTTGAGTGTTGCTATTATTGTTTTATTAACTGATTAATTGTTTTTAATTTGGGAAGTCGCTAGGTGAACTATAACAATTGAAGACGAACTTCAGCACTGGTATTCAAGGAACTATGGCAACATCAACAGCGCCATATTAGGGATTAAACTCAAGGTGTAAAACATCAAACAATCGATAAATCCGCACTGCTCAGTGAATTTGAAAAACAGGAACATTCAACAATCAATGGATATGTGCACAAGTAAGACTTACTGGTACTAGGTCTTTCACAACATACATATGGGGTAACGGGTACACCTTGGTGGCTTTACTGCTTTCATCAATTTTGCTGGAAGAAAAAAAAATACATAGCATCAGATAGATTAAATTAACATAAATGGCAACGAAAGCAACCCTCACAGCTCCCCATGGCAATAGACAATAGGGCCTGAGTCTCATCAGAGATTTCACAACATTCCATAACAGATTTTTGGATGAACCTCATATTGTAATGACAAGAGTAGCGCCGGTGACAGGAGTCGAGCACTTATGTGGATTTCTCACCATATTACCCTTGATCTCTATGATTGTGACAGAAAAATTCAATATTCACAGCAAAATGATTGTCAAAGATAACCCGGAGGCTGTTTCTCAACACACTTACGCCTGTCGTAACTTCGCGTCTCGTCTTATAAGGGCACCGTGGGTATGAGGCAAATTTTAGATAAAAAAATGCAGACATTTTACTTTAGGTGTTAGGATGATCACTGGTAAACTTCTTATCCCTAACAGACCGTTAAATGACGAGTTAAATACGATTTTTTAATTTATTTGCAGCTGATAGGTTTAGTTTTAGGCAGGCAAGAGTTTCTAATAGAGGCTCCAGAGTGAGCACCCTTATAGCCTGGCCGATCGTTTCGTCGTCTTGTGACTTTTATGTGTTTTTTTTTTGTGCCAATCACATAATGTAGAAATAAACTAAAAAACGTTGGCTCTTTACAGTTTATCAGATAGATGGATATTACTAACAGTCCCAGTGACTAAATAGTAACAGCTCATACCTTTTCCAGCTAACAATGCCTTGATTGGATAGACAGTTTTTGAGTATTTGCTATAAAGGAAAAGTTCCCTTACACTAGGCTGACGTTGGAATAAAGCCATGAATGTAGTAAATATATACATATAAAGGAACACTAAAACACACGGACACAGGGAAAATCTTCTTGTCTAAAATAACCATGGAGATAACTTTGTAATTGTGTTAAAAAGAGGTATATCATTTAGACCGTTATACCTTTCACATAAAAAGTATTATTTAACATACTAGAATCATTGTGTAATAAAATCTCATGGTGTTATGTCATTGGTCAGTAGCATGTCACATGTATAGGACGACTGTACTGCTCCATGTTTCAACTCCTTACATAAGCATAATCTAAACTCTCTAGGCTGGAACATTACCAAATGATCTATTTATGGCAGGTCAAACGGAAACATTCATAGAAATTTGGCAACAAGCCATATAATCTTTTAATTTACTGTGACTTTCATAGGCTCAAAAATGAAGCGCCTAAAACAACCAATCTCAAGGCTCATTTTAAATTTGTTGTTGAAAGCAGTCATGAAATAAAGGAGAGAAGTCAAGGACTTTTTTTAATTTTAAAATTTCAACATTTTGTGTATTAGATTTGTTTTTATTTTAAAGCATAAAATAACATACAAGTGGCAGACAAGGATTGAATATCTTACAGGCATAGTCTACAGTTTATTTAGAAGCATTACATACTAATATTGAATATCTTACAGGCATAGTCTACAGTTTATTTAGAAGCATTACATACTAATATTGAATATCTTACAGGCATAGTCTACAGTTTATTTAGAAGCATTACATACTAATATTGAATATCTTACAGGCATAGTCTACAGTTTATTTAGAAGCATTACATACTAATATTGAATATCTTACAGGCATAGTCTACAGTTTATTTAGAAGCATTACATACTAATATTGACTATCTTACAGGCATAGTCTACAGTTTATTTAGAAGCATTACATACTAATATTGAATATCTTACAGGCATAGTCTACAGTTTATTTAGAAGCATTACATACTAATATTGAATATCTTACAGGCATAGTCTACAGTTTATTTAGAAGCATTACATACTAATATTGAATATCTTACAGGCATAGTCTACAGTTTATTTAGAAGCATTACATACTAATATTGAATATCTTACAGGCATAGTCTACAGTTTATTTAGAAGCATTACATACTAATATTGAATATCTTACAGGCATAGTCTACAGTTTATTTAGAAGCATTACATACTAATATTGAATATCTTACAGGCATAGTCTACAGTTTATTTAGAAGCATTACATACTAATATTGAATATCTTACAGGCATAGTCTACAGTTTATTTAGAAGCATTACATACTAATATTGACTATCTTACAGGCATAGTCTACAGTTTATTTAGAAGCATTACATACTAATATTGAATATCTTACAGGCATAGTCTACAGTTTAGGCCGTTCGGAAAAAAATATGTGTTTCCGGTAACATGTTTGAAAAAAATTGGGTAGGTAGGTAGGGAATTTTTTTTTTTTTTTTTAATATTTTTTTTTATGTTCTGACTTGCTATTCGATTGATTGGTGTTAAGCATACATTATACAAGATCTGATATAATCGCTTGACAAAAATATATGGATTTAGCTTTTCTACAGACTGTATTCATGGTAAAGTGTTTGACGACTATATTTTCTTCTGTAATTAAAAACTTTATATAGGGTACCGGTAACAAACTTTATTTATGTGTAAGGATATTTGTTTAACATTTGACAAAAAATGAAACTAAAAAATCTCTATCTGTTCAATGTATTCATTTTCTATACAAAAAATTGTTCAGCTATTCTTTTTTGTAGCAATTCTTAAAGATTGTTTTTAATAAAGATTATATGTTTGCTAAATCATTAAACTTAAAACTCAAAGCTTTGGATCAGCTCGTCAGTAAGCATGCAATGTCAGAATTTTATTATTTACAGCTTCAAAATCACTTGTGAAATGAAATAGAGAATAGCTACAATTTTCCCTAAATTTTGAAGCTGCTGTCAAATATTTTTTTCTTTTCTACCCATATATGTAAATATCCAAATAACAAGTTTCGTTTTCCTGTGTTGACATTTTGATTTTGACACGTTGTTGTTGTAATAATGTAAAGCCATGCTTTACCGGTACTTAACAATTTTGTCTGTGTGCGAAGGAAAGTCCATGCCAATTGCCAATACAGACCTGTTTTCTTTGAGAAAATTCAATGTATCAATGACTGCGTTTTGGCAGTTTTTCCGGAATAAATCACATTGATAGAAAGACTTTCAGTTTCAGAGAAAGTTGAACAGATCAAGCCTGCATGTTGACTGACTCTCACATGCAGAGGTGCTTCAGGGAGTACATGTAATTTGCTGTATGTTTTAAGGAGAGTGCCACTGCTAGGAGAGCCAGAACAACTGATGCATCATGGTCAATTTCTTTTAACCCTGTTCTCATAATCCTGGGCTACCGACTCCTCTTACATTGAATAAGATATGCTCACTTATAGACAAATTTGAAATGGATCATTGGAATAGGGTGACATTTCTAAATAACAGCAGGAATGGAGACTCATGTTGCGTTGCAAACGAAGTAAAAATGGACAGATTAAACTTGAAGAAATGTTTGTTTCTTGTCAAGACATTGTATATTTTCCGTCTTAGATGACAAGAATTCAGTATTTTTAGGTTTGAATTGAGTTTGTCTATTGATATTCGACCTCAAATACCCGTATCAGCGTGCAGAAAGCCATCGATTTTCCACCACGCACTGATCAAAAAATAATTTTCTTAGATCAGCGGGCGCAGTAAAACCTCAGCAATTAACAGGGTGTTTTAATGTTTTCTTTCCTTTAAAGTCGACTTCAATTACATCTGAACAGCAAACAGGATTTTGGATTCCGTTTTTTTTTTTTTCATTCTTGCAGATATTTGGTAAAAAAAAAAAAAAAAAAAAAATCGCCGACTGGCCATTTGCCCATATTTTTACGGTCGGTCGGGTTACCGGAAACACACAATTTTTTCCGAACGGCCCTATTTAGAAGCATTACATACTAATATTGAATATCTTACAGGCATAGTCTACAGTTTATTTAGAAGCATTACATACTAATATTGAATATCTTACAGGCATAGTCTACAGTTTATTTAGAAGCATTACATACTAATATTGAGGAGTGCTTGTCACATTAACTACAAACATCTAATAATTCTTTTTACATTAAGGACCGAGGAGGATTGTCTGGTACAGATTTATACAATTGAACCAGCATCTTACCAGATACAAGCCAGAGTGTTTGTTCCACCAATATTCATTGAGCAGGAGCCACAGATACCTTCTCGACAGGACCTCCTGAAGGACAGGGTGGGGTCAATTTCATTCTTAATCTTAATCAGAGCGTCTAACACCATGGGGCCACATGCATTGAGATCAACATCGTAGGTCTGCATGTGGGGTTTATCGCCAGACTTTTCAGGGTCCTAAAACAAAATAGCGAAAACAATATTTGCTAAGAAATTGTGGAATTAACCAAATACGGTACAAGCATGTATCCTAATAAAATAGAGATTTGTATGACATACATATAATATCTCCCAGGGTGGTAGCAACAAAATTACAATGAACGTAGGTCCAATCTGGCTGCCCTTTCAAAAGAAATGTTAATTTTATTTTTATTCAATTTTCTATTTTTGTTTCACTCCATGTTGAAAACACTCATTATTTTTGTAATATAATTCTCTTTTATTGCTTTTTTTAATGAATTTAAATAATGCTTCTTATGACTTACCCATCTGTAAACAGAAAACTGTTTCATTCGGGGTTGACTGACTGGATTAGCAGAGGCTGCAGTTTGGGCACATCTTGTCTGAAAGCAAAGAAAAATAAAGTCAATACTAAAGTAAACACTACTGTCTTACAACTATTTTTCTTATCATATTATTGTATGAGCTCTGTTTTATCCCCATAAACTCTGTTAAGCCTTAATTTAAATATTATCCAACTGACAACACAGTCAGCTATTTACTCATACATTGAATTTGTAGATTTTCTCTAAAATGTCTGGGGCATCAAATCCAATGTGCTCAATTTCAAATAAATCATAAGCCTAGACTGATTTAAACGGTAAATGGCACAGATTTTCAGCTGAAACTTTTCTCTCTCGATATCTGATAACTCATTTGCGGATAAATACCAATAAATCATGCATTTCATCGGCATTGGTACTGGTAGCTTCTTCTGCAAACATTAGATGCAAGTTGGCTAAGCATGGAGTCATAAAAATAGCTTTCCGATGTCATTGTTTAGGAATGTTCAGCCCTGCGACCATCACAAGAACGCTTCTTGCTGGTGTTCAAAAAACAGTTGTTAAATTACTTAAAATTAAAAGAGAACATTTCTTGCCTAAACAAGAAATCAAGTTATAGTAATATTTTTAGCGATCTATCAAATTCTGCATAAGTAAGCACCTTTAGCTTTTTATCAATTCATTTTAGTCATAATATTAATAGATCACATAAAAAAAATATAGGCCTAATGTATTTTGTTTTTATGGTTACGAAACAGTCTGCTGTTGGAAAATGGTCACCCAATGGTCTGACAAACATTAACCTACCCTGTGAAGGTCAGTTGACGTTCGGTCATTGACACCAAAATACAAAGAATCAAATTTCAACAAAACCAAACAAGCTGAAAACAATTCTTAAAATCCAACAAACCACCTTTACCTGAACAAGCGAAACAAGAGCTTGTTTCCCTGAAGCGACTTTGGTGATGCCTCGTAAACTTGCCATCGTCTTCGAAACCGATGTTATGATTTATGTAAGGAAATGTTTTCCTTCAATGCAGACGCGTACGTTTTATAATAAATGTACGAGCTGTTTCATAACCCTTCGGACATTTCCGTCGACTTTCGTTGCCAACTATAAACAAATATGGCGGTGAAAATGAAACAGCGACCGATTCAGAACAAAAAAACTGGCGTTAGACACCAATCATAATGCAATGAGTTTGGATACTTTTAGTTTTATAATCAGGTAACATTCGATTTTTTTGGCCAAGCAGGATTTTTAAGTGAATTTTTAAAAGACAACACGATTAGGCTTAAGTTAACGGGATGCAAGTTGCTAGTTGTACAACAACAACAACGTTACAATACATGTCGCGACAAGCATCAACGCAAAGATTTTATCTGATTATTTGAAATAAAATATTTCATTTCACCAAATTTAATTTCAAGGCATTTCTTGTGTTTCTCGAAAAGGCCAAAGTTTTTATGAAACAATTTTATGAAAGACCAGCTCAGAAAATTTTGAGAAAAAAAAAAAATTGCCTTATTTATATTAATGCTCCAGCCCAGGTTTTTGCTACTTTGAGTAAGAACAGCACTATCCTCAGCAATCGAGAGAAATTGAACATACATCAGTCGGCTAGAGTGCTAATTCATCAGTACGGGTTGGTTTCCTTCTTGCAAAGGGCCTGGTTTCTTCTCGCCCACTAAACCTGGCAACGCCGCCATATGAAAATTTGTTGCATTAGTAGTTGCAAAATTTTAACCTATGACATGTTACTTGAAATTTGAATCAAAGAAACATAAGATAGGCAAAGATACAGCTAGCCCTTTTTTGTTTTTGGAAAACATAATGATATTTCACTTCATAATAGATATTTAAGATGTTTTTCATTTTTTCACTTGTAGAGATTTGGTATGGCTTCGTCGTTCAGTTTGTCAAGCACTGACGCTATACCTAATAATTATCTCCCCTTGCAATATCAAAGTCAGCCTTGGATTGGGGCTGGTAGGGGTCTGAATAGCTATGAAAGTTGTTCAAATGCCCCTTATAACCATGAGAAAGATGATCTAGATTTATCTCAGGTTTCACATATTGTAGAAGATCCAGACATTCATCTAAGTACTCAGCTGCCATCAGCATTTCACAGATTTCAACCTACCAGGATTCCAGAGTTATGTGCCCCTGATCCGGATTTAGGACTTACTCCTGAAAAAAGAATTCCCATTCAACGGAGCAATTTAAAGCATGATGCTGAATCGAAATATAAAACTGGATTGAAAGTTCGTTTTGATGTGGAATCCAGCAGTGAGTCTGAGCTAGAGAAATCTCCAGACAAATTTGTTCTTCAAACTGCTGGTCACAGTGATTTGTCTAACAGAGTGCTAGTGGAAAAACATTTACCTGAAAATAGTGTTAATGGGCTGAACGGCTCACAGACATTGTCTAAAACTTATCCATATTCTGTTCAAAATCAACCAGAAAAAGGTTTGAAGCACACTGAAATCAGTAATATTGAAACAACTTTGTCACAGCATAATAGGAAACATTCTAACAGCAGAAAAAAGACTTCACAAATTGATGAATCATTTCCAGCTGATGGGGATGATTTAGTTGTAACAAGGGAGCAAGAAGAGAGACCTCAAATTACTTATTATAATTTCCCGTTTTCGAATGATACAGGGTCTACCCAAGACACAGAATTGTTACTATCTAGTGCTTTAGAGAAACCAGAGTATAACTCATCTTTGAGACTTGGAAATGAGATAAAACAACTGTCTCAAAGTAAGCCAGATGTTGCTAAAGTCGTCCAGGAAACTTTGGAAAAGTCAGAAACTTTGAGGACAGGGATTAATGAAAAGGTACTGTAAATATTAAAACTAAAGTCCATGTTGAGATTGATTGCTTAGAGTGCGAGTATTTCACTTACAATGGGCTGACAATAGCTTCCAAATTCATGAAAAGTTTTGTGGAACTTACAGTAGAATTAGAATTTAGGTAATAAGCACCTTTGCCTTTGATTCTTAATTTCATAAACGTTTATTTTATCCCAATTTTTGGGGTGAAACATATCAAGATATATTATTATGTTATCGTTTGAGATATTGGCCCACTTTCACAAAGCAATCTTAGCGATGATCTTAATTACCAATTGCAACGTATACCTTTATCATGGGTTGCCATGGTAGTTAAGATCACTCTTAGCTAAGATTGCTCTGTGAAAGTGGGCCATTGTCAATAAACATGAAAAGTAAAAAAAAAACAGAGGTATCGTATGATGGCTTGTACCATTCTTTATAGTACTTAGAAAAATGTTTAGTAAAAAGTATGGAGTTAAAACCTGAGGATCACATATAAAACGACAGGGTAACAGCCGCTGGTAACTTGCTTTACCGATATATTTTATTTCTAAGTCAAACTGTTAGTTTTTCAATGTCCATGTTTTTTAAACATTCACATTCTCTTGACAGTCGATAATGATGAAAAAAAAAAAAATTTGGGCTGCTTTTAACTTTTGATAGAAGTTTTGTCTGAGTTATTGTAAAAAATCAGCTTTACCCACCTACAACTTCAACAGTTTCATTATTGAAATCTATGAAGAAAATTTATAATTTATGGAATTTTGTTTTCTTCAGGCTGCTTCTCGGGTTAACAGGAATGATAACCTGTTTCAAGGTCTGGCAAGTTTGGAAGTTCCTCTTGACAATATCATTTCTCAGATTGAAAACAATCAAATTGCAAAAGTGAAATCAACTGCAAGTAAAAATAAATCTGAATCAAAAACTAAGGTAATAAGAATATTGTTTTTCATTATGAGATGTATTGGCTAGATTGTATTGATCACTTAGACTTACCGTTAATTTGATTAAATTTCAGTGTTTTTGATTGGTGCGTTATAGTAACGCAATTAATCATTTCATTTGCATTGAGATTTCACAACCCTCGCTCGGTTGTTACTAAAACTTAGCAAATTCATAATAAATAACTTCCAAGTGAGGTTTTCACTTGATTTCCATATATGGAAGACTTTCCAGTACTCGCTGGAGTCATCGTAGTTCATGGTTTCCCCATAGCAACGAGCCTGGCTTCCTCCTCCTACTAAACCTAGCAACATCACCTTATAAGTGATTGCTATTGAGTGCGGTGTCAGACGGTGTAAAACATTAATAGACAGCCCTAGTAATTAGCGACAGCATTCTGCAAAACCTGTCCTCATTACAGACCATCTCTAACCTGATAAAAGTACATGTAAATCTCTAAAAGTGCCGTGCTAACTGCTGTCGCCAAACAAATCTAGGTCAGCAAATCTTTCTAATTTCTTGGGCTGAATACATAAAATATATAACTATATTTTTTATCAGGCTTTAAGATTAAAGTATTTTTTAATCCCCATTTTTTTCTGAACCATTTGCTATACTTTGTAGTTTCAGGGTTTGTTCAAATGTGGATATGGAAATATATGGGGTCAATAATAGGAATATCGGGGGAGGCTTTAGAAGTTTTTTTTATGGATTAACATTTCTCCAAACTAAATTACCAATATTTTGTTTTCTTTTTAGCCATCAATTAAAGAACCAGACTTGATGGAATTCTTTACCAATGATCTTCAGCCAGAGGAGATAGATCTGAGTATACACGGTGTGTCGTTTCCCAAAGATCGTCTATGTACAGCAAATCAGGAGACAGCCTTTGATTTATTCAGACATAACTTAGCCTGGGAACAAACTGATCATTAAGTATTGATTACAATGCTCTGAACTTCTATTGATTGATTCATGTTTACGCTGCATTCAAAATGACTTCACAATCAGCCTCAAATAACATAACTTAGCCTGGGAACAAACTGATCATTAAAGGCACGCTTGCCTCAAAAATCCAGAATGCTGTTTACATATAAAACAGTCGGTGGTTTTCTGTATTTTTCCCAGACAGACCAAGTTAGGAACTTTCTATTTTTACCAAAAATAGAATGTTTTGACATATTTAGTATTTTTAATTTGAAATTGAAAATTAGATTTACCAAGTACCCGCGATGTAAACAAACCCTGAACATGCGCACAAGCGCCCTAATGTTTGAGTCTTGTGAGTGATCTAAGGGCACAGTATGATTTTAAGTAATTTATCTGAGAAATACAGACTGACGATCGGGGAAAGAGTGACTCAAAAAGCCTGCCGATAATGTTTTGAGTGTAAACCACAGATAAAAAGACCTGAATTGAGGGTAATCTAACCACTAAGTTAACCGACACTGATCGTTTTTGTTGTAATCAGGCTTCGATTCTTAGTTTTTTTTTTGCATAAATTTAATACATCCTTCTATGTTTAACATTTTTACAAAAATATAATTTAATGGCGTCACAAATTCGTTTTGCTGAATTTATTTGTATGTGACCCTTTGTTAGTTTCTAGAATAATTAGTGATCGTATTAATTCTGTTGACGGAGAGTTCAATTTCATAAAGAAAACTGCATTTGAAATTACACCTTGTTTTATTTCAACCTAATTGATTTGGGTTTTTTCTTCAATTAAATTTACACCTACCTGTTTTATCTTGACAAACTTCATTGTATCAGGAAAAAATAAGCTACGGAATCATTTGAGTTTCAGTTATAATGAAATAATCTTGATTACACTGTGAAAAATCAATCAATCAATTCTGTATAATTCCTAGTATATACGTTGACTGATTACTTAATGTTGACAAAGGAGGGATAAAGTAGCGTGTGGACAATGTCCATAACCTGCACAGAAAAACCTTAGGTGTACAGTCATGCATGTCACTTACAAAGGGCTTAAAGTGGCATGAGCTACCAAAATTCACACTTTTTTCATGATTTCTGATCGTCACGACAGCAAGAGGCTTTGAAGGTTATTGAAAAACTAAATGATTGGCGTTGGAATGAGGAAAATCCATACACTGTGTGACCTGTACGAACCGAAAACGTGTTCGAAAAGTAAACAAAATAAAAAACACTGGAAATGCCAAGATTCGACCCATGGCACTGATAGGGCTCCGTAAATGTGTGACTATCCCGAACAATCAGCCTCTGTGGTGCTAAGAAACTAACATACACTCTCTGATGTGTGCACCATAGATATTGATTGATTGTTTGGTATTTTACGCCGCGCTCCAGATTATTTTACTTGGTGGGGTGGACAATTTTATTGTGGGAGGAAACCACGGCCTTCCGGTGGTAACAATAGGTCGTTCGAGTGAAAACCCAGTTAGAAAATTTTCCAATTTTTTTTTTTTTTTGACTAACACCACAGATATAAAAATAATGAAAAACCACACAGACAAGATTTCTCGGCTATCGTAATAGTGTCCGTACAATATTTAAATAACCGGGACAGACATCCATTCCTTCTGTGCTATAAGTTATACCACATTCATAGACTTCTGGTTATACTTCAAAACACTACTTTAAGCGTATCGCGTTCTTGAGACTAATTGTTGCCCTAAAAAACTTCTGAATTGTACGAAAATAGTCCATAATTTCAACATTCTGTGTAGTTGGAAATATCCAAACTCTATAAAGGGACTTCGGTGGTTCAGTCGGTTAGAGACGCTAGAGTGATTTAGTCCGTCAGCTCGACACAGGGTTCCCATCGTAAAAACAGTTAAGCAGGCGTGGGATCGAATCCCACTCAGACCCAACAAAAAAATTTAAAAGATTTATTCTGGTGGGGATTTTTCACTCGATTGTCTTATATGGAAGAGTTGCCAAGTCCTGGCCAAAGGTCGGAGGTTTCCTCTAAACGTGACAATGCCGCGATATAAGTGAACTCATCTTGAGTGCGGTGTAAAACACCAATCAACCAAGCTTTATTGCAAAAGAGCTCGGTATACCTAATTTGACCCCAGAGTTTGAATATTTCCAATTATATTCTGTTTGAACTGGAAAATATCAACATTTTGGCAGCTTATGCCAAGTCGAGATATCCTCGAACCTCGACATTACCGATTCTTATTCGTTTGTATATTCTTGCATCGTGAGGTAAACCGTATTCTCGTTATTTTGGGGATTACACTTTCTTGAAAATTTTCCTGCCGATCTTGGCTAACGCCCGGACCGGAATCGAACCCACGTCCCAGAGTATGGCACGTATCGTCAGCACTAATTGCCGGGTCATCGTGTTTATCCGTTCGATCAGACAACAGGATGGCGTTTCACGAAGCCGTCGCACGGTGCGATCAATCGCAGTTGCCATGACGTCGTATATCTTGGTATCCATTGGTAACTAGGCTTCGTTTGCGATGCGATTGCTTTGTGAAACGAGCCCCTGGTCTCATCCAAACTCCACCAAGGCTACAAACAAACGTTTTAAAAGTCAATATAGGCCTATTGTCGATTTATTGGACATACAAGAAGACATATCTGTTGCCTAGTTGCTAACAAACTACACAGCGGTCGGTCATTGGCAAACACAATACATAAAAAAAATCAATCGATCGGCCTATATGGAGGAATTTCCATTACTCCCCGGGGTTTCCTCTCTAACTAAACGGGGCATAAACGCACCCACATAAGTGAAATAATCTTGAGTACGGCGTACGACATCAAATAATCGATCTAAAAAATTCACACAAACCACACTCAAAAATTAAAAGATTGATGAACAGCTTGTTGACAACTTTATTTTAAATACCATCTTAAAAATATCTATGAACACTAGAACACACGGACACGGAATATATTCAAATTCCCACTGATTAGTCTAGCGTAATAGAGCAAAGTAAGCACTCCGAGGAATGACAAAGACTTCATGTTTAACTCAATATTTCGCTTTATTAGATCAAACCATCATCAGGAGTAAAGATACAAGGACAAAACATAGTTTATATATGAACAGGTAAAATGTCAAAACTTAGAGACAAATAGTTAATTACTACAATAAACAATGTTACTGTAGTAAAACAATGTAAAACAATAAACAATGTTTATTGTAGTAATTAACTATTTGTCTTTAAGTTTTGACATTTTACCTGTTTATATATAAACTATGTTTTGTCCTTGTATCTTTACTCCTGATGATGGTTTGATCTAATAAAGCGAAATATTGAGTTAAACATGAAGTCTTTGTCATTCCTTGGAGTGCTTATGTTGCTCTATTACAGGAAATATCTTTTGACTAAAATAACCATGGAGACAAGTTTCATATTGTATTAAAAAGCGGTTTTGTCGTTTGGACCTTAATACCGAATCATACGCTGTTTTAATAATCCAAAACCTATGATATCTCATTAGGTTGAATTTTCTGGAAAGTTGTATTATCTTGTTTCTTCAAAATATCACCAGTCACTGCTCGCCATATTTTCCAGTTCAAGGGCATGGGTATTTCTGTCCACCTGCTGATTACATATACTGCTGTAGAAGAATTTCTTTCCATTGTTCCAACTAACCATCATATAACGATTTCTGATCCGGGTCTTTTATATATCAGACTACAAGCTAGCATTGCAAGCATTACCATATACCGCAGGCGTAGAGCGACTTAGTATTTCTATTTGCTTTCATATTAGAGTAACATTTATCTGTTTAAAAATATTTTTACGTTGTCGGGCATTTTCCCCAAGAAATGCAAATGAAATGCTTATGCACAGAATTAATGAACGTTCGTCCCGAATATTTAAATTGTGTTTACGTTTTCAACACTATTTGGTTAGCACAGGTCACAGGTTGTATGGATTCTCATTATTCCAACGTCAATCCTCTAATGTGTAATCACGTGACACAAAGCCGTGGTACATATATGGGACCTCTCTGTCTAGAGGTTAAAATGGCAACAGTCCAATAAGGGAGAAAGTTCAGACGATAGATGTCTCGATTTTGTCATGGAGGATATCCGTTGTCAAACAGTTCATTTGTCATCTATATTCAATCTTCCCAATCAACTCGAGTGGAAGATCTCGTAGAATGGCACGAGATCTCGACTGACTAACACTTGCGCTCCAAAATGCGCAAAGATATTAAAGGCACACTTACCGCGAAAATCCAGAATACTGTTTACATAAAAAAAACAGTGGGCGGTTTTTCTGTATTTTTCCCGACAGAAGAAGTTAGGAACTTTGTATTTTTTACCAAAAATAGAAAGTTTTAGCATCATTTACTATTTCTAATGTGAAATTGAAAATTAGATTTATCAAGTACCCGCAATGTAAACAAACCCCGAACCTGAACATGCGCACAAGCGCCCTAATGTCCGAGTCGTGTGAGAGATCTAACAGCACAGTATAATTTTATGTACTTTATCTCACAAATACAGACGGTTTTAGTCGTAGTAAGCTCATGTAAATGTTCAACAGGCTGCGACGGCAAGTGGGCCTTTAAGCAAAATATTACCCCTCCTGATAACGGGTAGAACGCTGTCTACAGAAAGTATTCAAGAAGATTTCACGGAATTTATGGCTAAATAAAATATAAATAACGAAGTTCCCCGTGGCGTTGATCAAATCAGCGATTTGTGTAAAATGAAAAACCATACGCCAAGTTACCATGTTATTTCCATAGCGTTGGTAAGTGGTCATGAACACCGAAAGCATGGAATGTATTAAGGCTGGCGATACCGAGAGCAGGAAAAGAACCGAGATAGCGATCATCATACGAGTTACTTTAACCTGACGAGACTTTCGCTTATCGTCGGACGTTTGCTGAGAGACATTCAGTGTTTGACGTTTCAGGGAGATCACTATTGCGGTGTTGAAAACGAAAGTTAAGACAATCGGTAACATGCGAAAAAGGGTCAAAATAGCATATGTATAGCCATCAAAGAAAGCTTTGTTGTTGATACCAAATTCATTTAGAGTCTGAATGACAACTGTTCTGTTGGTCAACTCATTCCAGGCCCAAACATATTCAGATTTAAGCAGGTTTGGTAACAGTATTGCTGCAACAACAACAAACAAAACTGCCATGACCTTGACCGCGTGACGACTAAGAGGAGAATACTTAACGAAAAAAGGAAACCGGACAGCAGTAAATCTTTCTATGGACATAAGTACGATTATCCAATTGGATACCCGCCCTGTCACCAATATGGCGAAGGTTTCGTCCCAAACATATCTCCACGTCACCAAAAGTCTATGAAATGTTTCTACATAATATATCTCTAAGATATCCTGTATCCAAATTATTAAGGAAACTATCAAGAAAAGAAAATCGAAGATACTTAAACCTATTAGATACCGAATTGTTGATTGGTCGGCGCCTTGTTTAGAGAGAACGAATACATTAGCAATGTTACAAAAAATACCCGGGAAAATTAGGAGCGGTGCAATAACACAATTAACTATAAAATTAAATCTAGTGAGCTCTGATGACTCGTGGACAATGGCATCTGATGGATTGTCTGTTTCATTCATAGCTTTTCTTTCGCCAAATTCATGAACTGAGTTGTTCCCGGACAAATGAACATCGTCTGGTGAGATTGACTTAGTTCCATTGTTTCCACCAACCGAATTTTCCAACACCAGTTGATCATGGTCAGCGTTGTTCCCGGACAAATGAACATCGTCTGGTGAGATTGACTTTGAAGTTCCATTGTTTCCACCAACCGAATTTTCCAACACCAGTTGATCATGGTCCCCGTTGTTCCCGGACAAATGAACATCGTCTGGTGAGATTGACTTAGTTCCATTGTTTCCACCAACCGAATTTTCCAACACCAGTTGATCATGGTCAGCGTTGTTCCCGGACAAATGAACATCGTCTGGTGAGATTGACTTTGAAGTTCCATTGTTTCCACCAACCGAATTTTCCACCACCAGTTGATCATGGTCCCCGTTGTTCCCGGACAAATGAACATCGTCTGGTGAGATTGACTTAGTTCCATTGTTTCCACCAACCGAATTTTCCAACACCAGTTGATCATGGTCAGCGTTGTTCCCGGACAAATGAACATCGTCTGGTGAGATTGACTTTGAAGTTCCATTGTTTCCACCAACCGAATTTTCCAACACCAGTTGATCATGGTCAGCGTTGTTTCCGGACAAATGAACATCGTCTGGTGAGATTGACTTTGAAGTTCCATTGTTTCCACCAACCGAATTTTCCAACACCAGTTGATCATGGTCAGCGTTGTTTCCGGACAAATGAACATCGTCTGGTGAGATTGACTTTGAAGTTCCATTGTTTCCACCAACCGAATTTTCCAACACCAGTTGATCATGGTCACCGTTGTTCTCGGACAGATGAACATCGTCTGGTGAGATTGACTTTGAAGTTCCATTGTTTCCACCAACCGAATTTTCCAACACCAGTTGATCATGGTCAGCGTTGTTCCCGGACAGATGAACATCGTCTGGTGAGATTGACTTTGAAGTTCCATTGTTTCCACCAACCGAATTTTCCACCACCAGTTGATCACGGTCACCGTTTGCTGACATCAAATCTGATAACCCACTGTTTTCATCAGTTGTATTTTCCCGCGACAGATAAACCTGACCATCGTCAACAGAAACCGGTTCCATTGTTGTGCCCACCGGGTAGATTTTTCCCGAAGCTTTGCTTAATATCACCATCGGCCAAACAAATTTCAACAGTTCACCAAATTCCAAGAGTACCATTATTTAGTCTGTAAAAAGTAGCACATTATTATTAGTTCAATTTTTTTCACCAAATGACCTCGCGTAACAAAGAAAGCCAATTGTTACGTTACAAAGTTATACCAGTATTAAGCCTAATGCACTTTTGAACAACCGGCCCCAGTAGACAATTAATTTGCAGTAATGTTAACATTTGACTCTGTCACTCGGTTAGAAACATTCGCCCAGCTAAAACCCCTGATGGAAACTCCGAACCACCCTAGACGAGTCTGCAGTTCAAATCTTGACCGACCAATAAGGGAGAAATCTCAAAATTTTCACTTCCGAAGGGGATAAGTCATATTGTTGTCATTGGCTAAATCACCCCCACTCAGATAGCTCAATCCGCCACTTTTATTCTTCACCTTTCATATATTTTTATGAGCAAAACTACAACTTTATTGAGTCACATCAATACTCAGTATTCCTACCTTATGAGAAGTCCCACTAAAAATGTTCAAAGATAATCCAGCAATGCAAAAATTCAATAATATTAAGAAAAGAAAATAATTCACCATCAGCAAAATCACAGAGGAGTGAAAATTATCTAAATTTGCCCTGACATCGCCGATATTATGAATTGAAATAACGGCAGATGCTCAAGTAACGTTGCAATACTATTACTCATTTTTCCCCCCACAACGTCAAACGTAAGCGCCAGCTTTATAGTGTCGTTTATCCACATACGTAATGACAGCACCATCGGCGACAAGACATTTGTGGGATTCTTACGAAACGTGCGTTCCTTGTATATAGAAAGCTATTAAAAGTTCTTAAAAGCTCTATGACGATCCAATTAGATTTGACGTATTGACTGATCTTGTGACAAAAAATGAAAAAAATATTTACCTGTGGGCTATCCTATTAGCAATGCTTTTCAATAAGAAATCTTCGGTTTTATATAAAAAAAACTTTTAACCACACCCTCGAGGCCTGTAGAACTTTTAGAGAAACTTACACAATATTACACGACTTTCATATTTGTTATAAGTGATGCTCTCTGCTACTTGGCTGTGCCATTTATCTTTCAAACGCGATGAGATCACGTTTTATATGTAGATTGAACAAAAGGTGCGGCGATTGAAATCAATTCAAGTTTTTTGATTGGTTGAGAAATAAGCTCTTCTCGACGAAGGCACAATCCGAAGTTGGTCTTATCAGTAACAGCACCAATATGCTTTTAAGTGAGGTTTGGAAATCAATAACAATAAGACAACTTATCATTCAACAGTTTTATTGCATCTGCCTTGATAATGAATAATTTATAATAATTGAACATCATATATTATGGTATAGAAAAGACTATCTTCTCTTGCAGTTCACAATCATTACTGTAAAGGAAAATCCCGACTTTATTTTCATGTCAAGTTGACAATATAAGTCTTTTCATGCAGGTACAAAATCTGATATATTTTTTTAATAAGCATTTCATCGTCAATGAAATGTCCTTTGTTAAAGTTAGGCTTATGTGGCAGGTTTCTAGGAAAACCAACTTCGGTTCAATGGAACGTAGAATTGAACAGGACTGGAAAATCCCGAAGTGGTCTTCTCTTTGTTTTCTATACACGTCACCATCGCTACTTCCCCACAAATCGCCTCGTGTATTGTTCCTAATGTGTGTATCTTGGGTTTTTCCTCGTTCTGTTTTCTTATTTGATTGTTTTCGTAAATATTTTTAATGTAGGGGTCTGTAGGTCTTTCTCGAAATATGCTGTTAGCTGTTTCCTCAGTTCGCACAACTGCAGTGTTAAGCCAAATGTCCTTACACCTATGGAAGGACATGTTGTTTGTATTGAGTTTGCCAGTCCGCTCACAACTGCTCCGTATGCTATTGAAAATTCTATTTGGATGCGAATTTTTGTTTATTCTTATATTGAATGTTACTATCCTGCTTGCTAACTTTTATGAGTGATACAGTCATTTATTTGATCTGTGAATTCTTCTATCCGGACAAAGAGTTGACCAGTGTGCTTCCAAGATTCTTTATTCTGTGGATTTATATTTCTTGATCATCGGATCTATACTGCTATACCAGTGAACTTTGTGAGTTCTCGGATTACAGTTTTCTATCTCGGAACTGTCAGTTCTCAGTTTGTGAAAGTAAGTAATTTTGATATATGTTTTCTTTCCACTGTTTGTGTAATATTTGCTTGTGAATACGTTACTCTATTTTATTTTAATATTATATTTTGTACATACAATCTGATGAACTTATGTTACTTCTGCGTTTATTCTTTTTTCTCGAAATATGCGATATCACTGTCATCCTTAGTTCCACGAAAACAGTTAAAGCGTACTCGAGTCTACCTCGGCAAAGTTCTTGAATCTACTCAGTGGAGAAATGGAGCATATCCGTCGTCCAATCTGACTTATGTCGAGATGCTCATCTTTTCAATGAACATCTCGACTTTAGTCAGATTGATCCGTCGTCGGGATTTACATTAGATAAATACAGCGTTGAATTTAACTGAACTATAATTGCCTTTGTAGAGATTGGTACAATTCAATATAGATGGGAAATCTGCACGTTGAATAGTCTTCTAGGTTAATTACATCAGTTGAAAAATTAGCGGATACTTGTGGGAGATTGACTGCTTCGTTACAAACCGCTGTAGATATAAAAATCACTGTTCATCTGGGGCCGGCTACACAAACGTGTATGGTGAGACTAACTTATCTTGGCGACGTCACGATCAAATTCCTTTGTGACGCGACGTGTTAAAGCCTGACCTGTTCAACTTTACACAATGATTTGTTTTATTGACGAATGACTTTATATTGGGTTATTTAGTTTCTTTAAAAGCAGCTTGAAAAGCATGGTTAGATTCCGACTTTTATAACTTCTGAATGGCTAAGGAGGGCAGCAATAGAATGATTTTCCATAACCTTTCATTAGTCCAGAAATCTTGTCTTGTTTATTCCCCATACGTTCCAAACGCCAGGGAGCGAATGTTAGATCCTCTGCACCATATATAGACCAATTGTTCAGAGTAAGCCTTTCATCAGAGCCGTTTGTCATCGGCCTTCATCTCAGCTCTCCAGATCGCACACGTCGATGGATTTCATTAGCCCAGTCCAAGAGTTAACATAAAGCTGGTAATCTGGACAATAGGTGTTCGTCAAATGTATAAAAGCAATATCTGTCTGTGATTTAAATGGGTCTCTTTGAATAACATCACGCTAATAGGCTAACTCTTTCCCAACTCGTCACGTAATGATTTTACTTTACCGTCTTTGTGTACGTTCAGAAATCCACATATTACAATATGATTAACTAAATGAAACGAAATTTCTGGCTCTGGGGAATTATAAATCCATTATTAGAACGGATACAACTTCCTCGTTGATTAATCAACTATTCTAGATAGATGAACTCTTGTCTCTTTCAAAGGCAAGCAAATGTGAAATGGAAAAAGACATTGGGACGATTTTGACCTTCATGGATTATCCCTAAGAAGCTTTTATTCCCTCATATTCTTCTTGATATGAACAAGACAGCTATTCGTACCACGGCACCGCACTACATTTATTTGTAGAATATCAGTGTTCATGCACAAAAGGCGTCACGAACAACCGAGGAGCCACAGGCGAAATGCACATTGATCTTCAAGAATAAAAAGGAATTGTCATTATTTGTATGTGATAATTACATATTTCCCTTTGCCTTTGTTAACCGTTGAACTTTCAGTAATAATACTTGAGACCCCCCCCCCTCTCACCATACCACTTACCGGATTTACCAAGCCATGTTTACTGCAGGTTGACAGAAAAGTATTGGCTGTCACTTTACGCTTTTTCACTATATGGTAGCCGAAAACTCGAGACTGCTTGTCGAAATCTTAATGACGTAACTCGAAAAACTATGGAATGGAAGCGGATGTTTTATTTATCTATTTATGTTTTTAGACATACTATATATTTTCTAAAATATAATCTACAATGCCAATATCGTGATTCCGGAAACCTCGCTTCACAACTCTTATTTTCTAGTGTCTTTATGATATTAAAGGATAGGAATTCTCAAAATTCATAGGGATTACCGTCGATAAAAACCATCAAAGTACTTAAAACATTTCACGTTAATTACCGCCAGTGACCCTCAAGCTAATGAAAACAGAGGTATGTCCTTTCAGTGGCTTATCTGTGTCGCCATTTTACCATTCTAAGATGACGTGATGTTGCAGTAGCTTTTTTTAGATCAATAATGACGTATTTTTACCGCTCTCTAATGCATGATGGTAGATTTAGATCCTAAAAATGGCGACAAACTTGAAGTGGGAAGATTTCTTCGGAATATGTAGATCAGCCCTGCAACCGCACGCCATTTCTTAGCCAAGCCATTGGCTAAATTGCCTCACATGACTACTCTGTAACGCACCTAAATTTTATTCACCAATGATTGGATAAAACTAATGAAAAATATGGAGGCGGCCTTGTGATTGGCTTATGGAGGTTATTCTCTATTGTAAAGACACATTCAAATTTCAATTATTCGCTTATGAGGGGATACATTGGACAGCTGTTTTAGACTACGTGAACTCTACTCTTTCCAACTAAACTAGTTTCACAATAAAATGTTCTTTTCCTTCAATGGGTGAGAACTGACTGTGAAAGTGGCCACCCGCAGCCAAGCTTGCTTCCAGAGTAAGTCAACAGTATAACAATCAAAAAGAAAGTGCCAATGGAAGGCCTAACTCTCATGACAACATACATTCAATATTACGTTACGACCAGGCTCAAAGTTAAGACGGGCGTAAGTGTGTTGAGAAACAGCCCCTAACGCCAGAGCATTAATTGGCAGATAGAACAAGTACATGTCCTTAGTCGTCTGTAATATGCAGTGCACTTCCCATATACAATGACGAGGTTTCACATTAACCAGATCTTCTCGAGTATATAATGTATAGCAAATCCACTTTCTTGTTATAATCAAGGTGGAAAACGTAACATCTTCTCGCAGCGCAGTATAGACCCTTTCGGCTTAAAGATTGGCGCTTGTGCAGTAGCCTCTGTGTATGGCTGTGTACGCTACACTGAATTTTTGTAAAAAATACTTTTTGGATCAATTTGCGCCGAAATCGTGCTCATTTTGTCTATGACGCATGGTGATAGAGGCGTGCCACAGCCCTCGCAACAGAGAAATGACGTCAATGCCATACAATTCGAAAACGTCATTCTAAACCGAAAGGGTCTATTGTGACGTCTGTGACATGAGTGGCAAATTGACCAAATGACGTAACTATAGCGTGTATTGTTACGCTATCGCCATAACGACCATTATAAGAGAGACAACAGGGGAGATGAATAATGTGGCAGACAAAAACGTCCCAAAGCCTCGAGGACAGGAAAAGGTAAAAAAAACAGGTCCTTTATAGTTTGTCTCTCTTTAAGATGCAGGCATGGCCAGTGTTCTCTATATCGTTAGACCGTTGATTATTGAAATGACCAAAGTGGAATAATCTATCAAAACTCATAATTTCACATCGTATAGACAGAACACTGAAAGGAACTTCGCTGATTTGGCCTAAAAAAAACGCATGGTCCAAATTTCGAGTTCTTAGGAAAGTTTGCAGGAATCAACAGCCGTCAGCGCTTAATTCGTAGGTGTCAATTTAACAGTTACGAAAACAAAATTACTGAATTTGGTTGTTCAAAACAAAATAAGTTTGACGGCAGGTTAAAGGACGTGAAGAAACAAAGAAATTCCTTTTTGGCATGACGACATCTATATTTCAGTTATTTCAGGAGAGACAGTTGATCAGCCCTGAAAGTTGATCGATTATTCTATCTGCTCGGCCACTTCCTTTTTACATCCCCCAACTTCGCATTATACAACATGCCGGAAAGAAGTCTAGGGCCAATTTACTTGACGTCATCTAGTTATTTTTCTTTTGAATAACGTGTCCTTGTAGGAAATAAATCTGATCAGCCCTGATACTGAGAGTCGATCGATTATCGGTATCTGCTCAGCCATTTTCTTTCCACATCAAACTTCGCATTATACAACATGTTCAAACGAAATCCAGGGCCAATTTACGGGATTTTCTGTCCTTCTGGCCCTATTCGACATTATCGCAAGGGGTTAGAATAGTCAGATATGATAAATGCTGTCTTTGCCCACAAATCAATGTTTACTGTGGTAATTTATTAATAACGCATTTAAGTCCATTGTAAAAAAACTGATTGACATATCAATCAGATATTCATTGAGTTTAAGCGAAATGAATTCTTGTTCGTAAAATTAATTCATAACGTTTATTCGTTTTAGGCTTCCGGTAGTTGGCATTACTACTTTGACGTACATTCTCCAGACTGGTATCGCAAATTAAAACACTTCTTATTTGCATTGATAGAGAAAACATATCCCCATTTGAGTTGCTAAGGAATGGTTTCTGTGAAAGTCCGACATTTTCTCCGTTGCATCGAGCCTTCTCATTCTCCCCAAATTGGATTGCATAAGACTACATACAATCCATGTCTGTACCAGACAAATTGCAATATACACATGATTGTTACCAAATACCAAACAACTTTATTAAGAAATCTACAAATTTTACCAATTCATTTATCTAATTTGTGATTTTTGTTTTGATTATAGAGCCTTCGTCGTCGAGGATTAAAGAGTTATTTCAGACGACTTCGTTGCTGTGTGCCGCAAAATAGACAGAACGATGAAAAAAGTCCGGGTCCACGAACTCCGGCTAAAGTTACAGACGCCTGTATTGGGAATGACTCCGATGTACAAAACATCACGTGTGAATTAGTAGAAGGACTTCAACTCCAGGAGAAAGTCGATAATCATTGTACGCCAAAAGAGTTAGAAGAATGTAAACAAGGCTACCTCAAAAGACGTCAACGACGTCATCAGTTTTTCACGACACCTTATTCCGGAAGGTTCTGTGACATCGGATCTCATGCCTTGGTTCAAACAGGATGCACCCCATATTATTAACTGAAGAATATGCCGTTATTTGCAACATAATTTACAGCATTTATCAACACACTATTATTTTCTGTACAACTTTGAAATAAAAATTCTTCACCTAAAAACATTTTTGATGATTGCCGATGTTTGGTGTTTTACGCCAGTTTCACGTTTACTTCAATTACATATGTCGCGGTGGCCTTGCGAGGTATTTTGGTGGGTGGGGGCCTTTGTAGGCGTACCAACCGGGGAATCATTTGGTAATGGGCTTTTTTTGTAAAGAACAATCATGGGTTCTTGAAAAAATCAATATCGTTTGGTGTTTAACGTAGTCTGAAGTTTATTTCACTTTTCACCACAGGTGTATTAAAGGCGGAAACCAAACCTCGGCTGTATTCGCCCATTTCCGGACGGCTATGACTTGCCTCAGACAGTCTGCACTTTTTGCACGCTTTATCACCCAATTCTGGACTGAATACATATGGCGTCAATCACGAATTATTCAAATGCCAAAAAGTGATTTGTTTATATACACAAAGAAAAAAGTTAAGCACCCCCCTGGAACATCTGCACCGACCGATAAAATTATTGGTGTAGGGAGATTGTTGGCAAACTGATGTTGCAGAAACGATTGTGATTATAAAGGGCAACATTCTGGGCAGTTACCCCTTATCGTTAGCATGTTGCCCTTTATGATCACAATCGTTTCTGCACCATCAGTTTGCCAACAATCTCCCTACACCAATGATTTTATCGGTCGGTGCAGACTATCCAGGGGCGGGGGAGGGGTGCTTAATTTTTTTCTTTTTGTATATATGTTATGTGGATTTTTCACTCGATCGCCGAATGTGTAAGAGTTGCCAGGTATTCGCCGAAGGTCGGGGATTTCCAAAGGGCAACGAGCCCGGTTTCTTTTCCCACTGAACTTGGCAACGCTGCCATATAAGTGAAATAATTTTGAGTGCGGCGTAAAACATCAATCAAAAGGATGGACCAAAAATCTGGACAACATAGATTCTGTGTGAAAGTCAAGAATTTTTGTGCTTGTAAAAGCCGGCAATTCGTGTATTCTCACATTCTGGATCAATAAAATAAATAAAAACAGTTATTGACGCATCACTTGACGACGCGGAGAAACATTAGAGGTAATGTTTATCTAACGTCCAGCATCAGGCATGGTGTGTATCCACAGTTGTAGCAATGTCCAAAACAGCTAAATATTAATCTAACAAATCAAAAATACATCTATTCGGAAATCAAAGCGATATAGGCGATTATATAGCGTACAACTAGATACTTTTGGCCAATGACATATTTGATAAGCAAATATTATGCTTACAACGAAAAGAAAATCTAGTAAATTATACTATATAGGCCTATGAATACATGGTTTGAATGTTTGCGTATTTTGATCAACCTATTTAAAGGAGAACAATTGAATAGAGACGATCGCATAATAAATAACATTTCCTCTGCAATTATTTTACAAGGAGGTTTTGCCTTTTAGAAATATCAGCTAAAAAGAGATGACATCACCGAAATATGTGCATATCTATTCTTTCTTTCAACTCGCAATATTATTGAGTTGTTAGAAGCCAATGGACCAATAGGATATGAGCATTACAGTATATCTCAATGACATCATCACATTTATCTATGCTTTCAAACGCGGTTCATAAAAGACAAAAAATGTTAAAATTATCTTTAGAAAACACCACAAATAAAGGCCCCGATGGCGTTATCGTGATTTCCCTTGACATTTGAGGAAAATATCTATATAAAGTAGAGGTTTTTGTTCGCTATTTCATTTTTGTTCCAGAAGAGATGTGAAAGGGTTTGGTAAACACTTTCGGATATTGCTGTATCACGTGATAATCATATTTTCAGTTTCGGACATTGCTGTACCACGTGATAATCACATTTTTAGTTTCGAACATTGCTGTACCACGTGATAATCATATTTTCAGTTTCGGACATTGCTGTATCTCGCTGTAGACATGCGATTATGGATCATTAATATAAGCAAACAATCGTAAAGCAAACAACATTTATTGACAAATCACTTGACAACAGAGACGAAACATATCAGGTCTAATGTACGTTTTACGTTTGTTTTATCAGCCATGATTCGTAAACTCGTATCGTTGGACAGCTCCGTCGTGCCTGTGTGTCCTGTCATATGTTTATGAACACTAAAACACACAGGGGAAATCTTCTTGCAAAAATAACCATGGAGACGAGTTTCTAATCGCGGTATATCCTGTCATATGGATGTATAGAGATTCAGAATCAGTAAAGGTAGAGGGTCAGTTAAGGAAATTATTGAGGATATTTTTTAGGATCGGTTCATGTGGGAGCATTTCGTAATGGATGACACGCTCAACGGAAGTACCAACAATGACTATTTCACAAACGAAACTGACAGTTTACTATTGGATCTGGTTTACCCTTCAGTGATTATCAAATCGTTAGTGATGACTGTAGGACTCGTAGCTAATGCAGTTCTTATTATCACGGTTTTAAGACATCGGAAACTACGGACGTCACCAACCTTCGTTGTTCTCCTGAGTTTAGCAATGGCGGACTGTACACTTCTGGTAACACAAGAATTAGGAGCTATCACAACAACCATCAGTATTTCAGGCGACATAAGATTACTTTGTAAAATTCACTATTATTTTCTCTTGAGCTCGATTGGAATAAGTTCCAACCATTTGGTTTTATTTTCTGTGATTCGTTTACTAGTTATCGTCAAACCGTTCTTTGCCAAACGATACCTAACCGTGAAGACTGTTTTGCGCGCATGCGTTGTGATCTGGTTGTTGTTTCTCGGTGCATGTTGGACTGCTGTGAATACCACAGTTGAGGGTGTTCCAATCGCTGGGAACCAAACTGTAAAACTTTGTTCCATGGACAGTACAAGCACAGCACAAGTCACTTTTCAATTCGTCTACGTGATTGTATCCGTATTTCTACCCATTGTGTTGATATCTTTTTTCCATTTTATAAAATATTACATGTTAAAACGGAGTGTACTAGTGCAGTCGGAACACGTTGTCAAAAGACAAACGTTGTCTGCTATAGCCGTTTATGGAGCGGTCTCCACTTTTGTCATTTGTTGGGCGCCAATAATAGGGTTGTTTCTGGCGAACTATTTTTCCAGTGCCCAACAGGAAACCACAGCATGGATGATCGTCGGACTGTATTCACCACTTTTGATTAACTTACATTGTGCATCTAATCCGTTCATATATTTTCTAGCATCTGCAGATATCCGTAAGTCGATTCTGTGTAAGAAAAAAGATAAACTGACAGTATCCCAATAATGTCTCTTGAAGCTGCCAACATTTATTTGATATCTTTCTTTTAAACAGAATTTCAAAATTAATGGCTATTTTTTCCTAAGCAACGCAAAATAAGGAGGGTTTCATTGATATTACCCGCAGAATGACACGAAATACAGAAAAATCAAACAAACAAAACTAAACTCCTGTATCCCAGCTAAGTTCGAGATTGAAAAACTAGGGTGCGTGCCGATCTCAAACTGTTAGGCTTCGGAAATACAGCAAAAGCAGTTGGCTTTTCCCAAAGCAGTTCACGTTCTGTCATTCGACGAACGCAAGGCTTTAGTCAGTAAAAATACTAAGGAAATGGTCCAAGACATTAGAAAGTATTCTTGGTGCGCTCTTGGGGTAAAAAAAAGGGACCGGCCGTCAATACGGCTAGAGAAAGATCAACGGCGTCGTCTGGTACTTACAAAGAAAAAATGCCCATCTTCCTTCAGTTTCAAAACAAACAGTGATAAATTTCTTCGAGTTCATACAAAGTACAAAGTCATTGAATAGTTGTCTTTCTATGTGACTGATTTCAATGAGCTGCAAATTCCATCTTTCTCTTCATAGTCTAAATTCCTGAAAATTCTCTAATTTTGGGCAAATTATGCCACTTTAAGTTGACGCTTTATAATTCATGATGAATGATTATAATCCTGTGTGGGACAGAGCTAATCTGGCAGTATCACAACAGTTGGGGGCTGAGCGAGCTTCAATAATGTTGTAAAGATGAAGACAGTCTTGATATCTGTGTTACATTGAAAGTCAGCTGCATTCATCATCAGGGAAATTACTGAATTAGTAAACTAATGTTAATTAATTTAATGTTTCCTTGAAGGTATCCTAACTTTTGGATACTGTCGAACCGTGAGTGATTCGGTTCTGCTGCATGGTTCTTCTTTCCTCACAATACACGTGACTTGTGACTTTGACCTGTGTTTAATATAATCTCACCTAATGTGAATCTCAATTTCCCTCAACACTGGTATCAAGCCAAGATATCACAAAACGAAGAATACAAGAGAATTTGATGTTGTGGAGACATTTATTCAAGATGGTGTTTTTATTAGATATAAAAGTACAACAAACAAAAAATCCTTTTGTTTAAAATTACCTTTTTGTTTTATCAAAATCACTTTCTCTCTATCGGTACCTCGGTGGCTCAGTTGGCGGTGTGGGTTCGAATCCAACTCAGTCAAAACAAAATGGAAAAATTTCTGAGTGGATTTTCAGTCAGTCGCCCTTTGTGGAAAGTTGCCAGGTATTTGCCGAAGGTCGAGGGTTTCCTCTAGCCAGAGCCCGGTTTCACACCCTTGGCAACGCCGCTATATAAGTGAAATAATCTTGAGTGCGGCGTGAAACATCAATCTTCTCTATATCTCTAAATATCTATTGATTCTCTACATAAATATGAATAGTTTTTAGTGTGAATATTTTACAAAAGTCTGATTGTGGAATTTACTTGATTTCGAATAAATCTTTTCAAAAGAAAGAGGGAGAGATAATCTATCAATGTCTGACAGAAGGTATAACCATCGATGGTACTCGGTCCTTATTAGCGAACTCCAATATTTGATAACCACTTATTATGTCTTAAGATGCGTAAGCATTGTCAATGTATTACAATGTGTTCCAGCAAATTCCACTCACTAAGGATCCTGTCGGTCATCAACCTAATGAAATATCATAGGTTTACTTTATTACAACAATTTATGATGGGGTATGAAGGTCTAAATGATATACCTCTTTTTAACACATTAAAAACTTGTCTCCATGGTTATTTTTGACAAAAAGATTTTCCTTGTGCTCGTGTGTTTTGGTGTTTATAGATATAATCTCATTGTTAGCTGTCAGTCTGCCATTGTTGAATCAAGTAGGCTACCTTTGCCTATACCTGTACCTTGAGCATGAGCTGCCAAAATGTTGATATTTTTACGCAAGAACAGAATGTTGAATTATTTTTCTAAAGACGTGTATTTCAGAATTTTTTTTAGTGCATATAGTCTCGAGAATGTAGGATAAAGTATTGACTATTGTTTTAAACTATCTGGCTTAGAATGAATGAATGGTCGTCCCGGTAATTTAAATTTTGTTTACTTTTCGAACACTATTATACTGTATGGATTTTCCTCATTTAGTTTTTCGATGGCCTTTATAGCCTCTTACTGTTATGAGGATGGGAAATTAATTGAAATTGAAAAAAGTGTGAATTTCGGCATCTCATGCCACTTTAAAGAGTAGATTTTAAAAGAGTTTGACAAAGGAAAAAAACATTTGTTTCAGAGCCACCGTTTGGCAATTTAAAGGATTTACGAACCCTTATATACTCAGAATCTAGCTTGTATTTGTACAATTATCTAATTTTAAGTTTTTCTCACCGAATGGTCTTTTTATTACAGTCACAATTCAATAATTATGTTTTATTTGGCGAATTAAAAGAAAAACAAAACAACCAAAGTGTCCAGGTTGATTCTTAGTTTTTATTTACATATTACAGAAAAATCTCAAATATCAAACACAGATAGAAGTAAAGACAGATTGCAATTAACATAGAAAGTGAGAAAACTTTAAGTGGCATGAGCTGTTAACAACGTCACTTTTTCATTAATACTGACTGTCAAGATAATAAGTATTATATTTTTTTGGGGTATTTTTGCGACGAGTGTGCCTTAACCGATTTACTCTTTTTGCCTTATACAGATAAAAGACAATCAAAGGCTTTTAATCTGGTCAGATAAAATCGCGTTTCCGGTCGGTTCCGGCCGACTGAAGGAAACGGAAAACTTCCGAGTGATCTCTGTCTTTAGTCTTTCCAGTCAGGGTCGTTGACATTTTCTCTTTATTTTCTTACTTTATGTTTCCATTTTCCACAGAATGTATTCAAAAAGATTTCCCGGAATCTCTGACTGAGTAGAATATATATGACGAAGTTACCCGTGGCGTTGATGATGTCAGCGAGTCGTGTGATGTAAACAACTAAATGCCAGGTCACCTTCTGGGCGCCATACCGCTGATATCGCGGTAAAAATACCGTTACAAGGGAATGAACGAAAGCCGGGGAAACACAGAGCAAGAAAATAAACCGAGATAGCGATCATCATACGAGTTATTTTAACCTGAAGAGACTTTCGCTTATCATCAGCCGTTGGTTGAGAAAGATTCAGCGTTTGGCGCTTTAGGGAGATCACTATTGCAGTGTTGAACACAAGGGTTAAAACAATGGGTAACATGCGAAAAATGGTTAAAATAGCGTATGTATAACCATGAATGAATCTTCGGTTGTTTCTCCAAAAATCGGTTGGAGTTAGGATGACTACGTTTTTATTGGTCCCTTCATTCCAGGAATAAATTGCTATTTTTTATTTTTTACAAAAATCATAAGAAAGGATAAAATGAAGTATCATTTAATTTATCTAAAACCTTCGCTTATGAACTATAGCTTTCCCTACTTTTTTCTCTACTTCCCGTTATCCAGAAAGCGGTTAAAATCTGACAAGGAAATTTAATTTATTGTCAAAATATTGTTAAATGATTACCTTTTTTATAACACCCAGAGGTGATTTCTGAGGTAACACACGGGTGTACCTGTTGAGATCTGTGAGATTATTTATAATAGTTGACTAGTTGCCATATTCTTTCACTACATGTACTATGTCGTCTTTTCACAGGAATCCAATATTCATGTTTCTTTAAGCCAAGGTTGTCTAATTTAACAACCTCATCGATCTAGCCTGTCGTCTTTTATTTAACTCAGCATCTACTTACATAGATCCTTAACCAATCACTGAGGGCTAAATTATCCATTGTTCTGATTGGACCACATTTTGTTCTTCAGAACCCATTTTCGTGAATGGAATAGACGGAAACAATGTGTGTGAAGCAAACGGAAGGCAACTCTATAGCTACTCACGATAACGTTTCTCGGGTACCACTGGGTGTTTACGTCCTGGCTACCCCGGCAAAAGGTCAAATTATCTTCAGTTTTCCGATCGTTAACCACCAAACATTTTTAACGCCAATCATTTAGTTTTTCGATCACCTTCAAAGCCTTTTACTGTCGTGACGATCAGAAATTATGAAAAAAGTGTAAATTTTGGCATCTCATACCACTTTAAAGAATAGACATTCTCCAATGGCATGTGCTGTGCTCTATTTTGTACCCCCCCCCCCCCTCGCCCCTACCCCCTTCCCTATTGAGCCTGTCAAGGCCACCGACATATATAACTGAATCAAACTTGAAAGCGGCATAAACACCAAATAATTTCCAAGTTCGTAATATCTGGTATTATGGGCAATCATCACAAAACAAACAACAGAACAAAACACGGCAATTGAAATATGTTTATTTAAAATTTCCACAAAAATAGGCTCGATAACATGGATAAATAATAACATATTCATCAGTGAGTAACATGGAGTAGATCCTGTTTGAACCACGGGACGAGAAGTCACCGAGCCGTCCGTCGACGTCTTTTGTGAAATCCTCTTAGCCATTCTTCAGGCGTTATTAACTCTAGGAGTCCCCATCAAATGTCCACTAACTCTGCAGTTGAAGTCAATCAGTCTACTTTTCAGACTGATAATACATCTCCTTGGGTATCGCGTTGCCATTGTTCCAGGTATAGGTCATCGTGATCTTTATCAAATATTGAATATATTATGCATGTTTTTTATGTGACATTTTCATAGTAATTTTAACAGCTATTTTATGAAAAGTCGTTTATTTCTAAATTGATGTTGTATATATATATATTTGTCATGGTTATTGTTGATATGGGGGCCTGACCTTGTGTCTAAGTAATTAAGTCATTAAGTAATTAAGTAAATAAATAAATAAATATATGTGATTATTTGTAGATCAGAATCTTTTCTCGATGGAGTTTCGTACTTTTTTCCTCGTTTTCACTTCTTTATTCAACACAGCAAGTTTTCTGAAATTATAACACAATTTGCATTGAAAGTGGTATCTAAATAGAGCAGCCTAAAACCTTTCGATAGAAGTATGCAGTTAATTCCAATGATTCCCGCTGATGTAAACACGTTGGAATACTTCCCCTACTATATGCTTTCACACAAGCTCTATACATACCAGTATCTACATTTGGGCTACCGTTTACCATATCGTTGTGGGAGCAGAAATGGACTTTTGCTTTTGATAATAATAATGAAAACTTCAAATGGAATCTTCTTGCTGGATACAACTCTGAGAACGATTTCTGGAGAAAGGGCGACAGAGAACAAAGGTGCTTCAGATTTGACGCCACCAGACGATGAACACACCTAACTACCATTAGACCGCTCGGTTGATAATGGCACCAGGACTTCAGACTTCACACCAAAAGAGGATGGCCACGTCCAACGGCCGTGCTGAAGACAACAATAGCACATCAATGTCGACGCCACCAGATGGAGACCCCGTTCAAAAACTATTGGACAATCCAATTCAAGACATTAATGAAGGAGAATTTGGCAACATAACAAACAAGCAATCGGGGGTAAATATTCAAGAATCACCAGAAGTAACTCGATTTCATTGTATCGCCAGTTGTGTTATTGCACCGCTTTTAATTTTCCCGGTACTATTTTTTGTAACATTGCTAAAGTATTCGTTCTCTCTAAACAAGGCGCCGACCAAACAACGATTCGGTATCTGATAGGATTAAGTATCTTTGACTTTCTTTTCTTGATCGTTTCGTTAAAGTTGCATGAGCTGCCAAAATTCACACTTTTTTCATATTTTCTGATCCTTACAGTAGTAAGCGACTTTGAAGGCCATCGAAAAACTAAATGATTGGCGTTTGAATGAGGAAAATCCATACAGGATGTGGCCTGTACGTGTGCTATTTTAACCACTTTTCGCATGTTACCGATTGTCTTAACTTTTGTTTTCAACACCGCAATAGTGATCTCCCTAAAACGTCAAACACTGAATGTCTCTCAGCAAACGTCCGGTGATAAACGAAAGTCTCGTCAGGTTAAAATAACTCGTATGATGATCGCTAGTCCGAAATATCTGCGATGATGATGTAAGACATTTCAGAAAATGTCTTACATCATCATCGCAGATATTTCGGACTAGATGATCGCTATCTCTGTCCTGTTCTTGCTCTGCTTATCTCCGGGGAATCATTTGGTAATGGGCTTTTTTTTGTAAAGAACAATTCTTCACCTAAAAACATTTTTGATGATTGCTGATATTTGGTGTTTTGCGCCAGTTTCACATCTACTGCAATTGCATATGTTGGTGGCCTTGCGAGGTATTTTGGTAGGTTGGGGCCTTTGTAGGCGTACCAACCGGGGAATCATTTGGTAATGGGCTTTTTTGTAAAGAACAATCATGGGTTCTTGAAAAAATCAATATCGTTTGGTGTTTAACGTAGTCTGAAGTTTATTTCCCTTTTCACCCCAGGTGTATAAAAGGCGGAAACCAAACCGCGGCTGTATTCGCCCATTTCGGGACGGCTATGACTTGCCTCAGACAGTCTGCACTTTTTGCACGCTTTATCCCCTAATTCTGGACTGAATACATATGGCGTCAATCACGAATCATTCAAATGCCAAAAAATGATTTGTTTATATACACAAAGAAAAAAGTTAAGCACCCCCCTGGAACATCTGCACCGTCCGATAAAATTATTGGTGTAGGGAGATTGTTGGCAAACTGATGTTGCAGAAACGATTGTGATTATAAAGGGCAACATTCTGGGCAGTTACCCCTCATCGTTAGCATGTTGCCCTTTTTAATCACAATCGTTTCTGCACCATCAGTTTGCCAACAATCTCCCTATCGGTCGGTGCAGACTATCCAGGGGCGGGGGGCTGCTTAATTTTTTTCTTTTTGTATATATGTTACGCCGAATGTGTAAGAGTTGCCAGGTATTCGCCGAAGGTCGGGGATTTCCAACGGGCAACGAGCCCGGTTTCTTCTGTCACTAAACTTGGCAACGCTGAAATAATTTTGAGTGCGGCGTAAAACATCAATCAAAAGGATGGACCAAAAATCTGGACAACATAGATTCTGTGTGAAGGTCAGGAGTTTTTGTGCTTGTAAAAACCGGCAATTCATGTATTCTCAGATTCTGGATCAATAAAATAAATAAAAACAGTTATTGACGCATCACTTGACGACGCGGAGAAACATTAGAGGTAATGTTTATCTAACGTCCATCATCAGGCATGGTGTGTATCCACAGTTGTAGCAATGTCCAAAACAGCTAAATATTAATCTAACAAATCAAAAATACATCTATTCGGAAATCAAAGCGATATAGGCGATTATATAGCGTACAAATAGATACTTTTGGCCAATGACATATTTGATAAGCAAATATTATGCTCACAACGAAAAGAAAATATAGTAAATTATACTATATAGGCCTATGAATACATGGTTTGAATGTTTGGGTATTTTGATCAACCTATTTAAATGAGAACAATTGAATAGAGACGATCGCATAATAAATAACATTTCCTCTGCAATTATTTTACAAGGAGGTTTTGCCTTTTAGAAATATCAGCTAAAAAGAGATGACATCACCGAAATATGTGCATATCTATTCTTTCTTTCAACTCGCAATATTATTGAGTTGTTAGAAACCAATGGACAAATAGGATATGAGTATTACAGTATATCTCAATGACCACATCACATTTATCTATGCTTTCAAACACAGTTCATAAAAGACAGAAAATGTTAAAATTATCTATAGAAAATACCGCAAATTAAGGCCCCGATGGCGTTATCGTGATTTCCCTTGACATTTGAGGAAAATATCTACAAGTAGAGGTTTTTGTTCGCAATTTCATTTTTGTTCCAGACGAGATGTGAAAGGGTTTGGTGAACACTTTCGGACATTGCTGTACCACGTGATAATTATATTTTCAGTTTCGGACATTGCTGTACCACGTGATAATCATATTTTCAGTTTCGGACATTGCTGTATCTCGCTGTAGACATGCGATTATGGATCATTAATATAAGCAAACAATCGTAAAGCAAGCAACATTTATTGACAAATCACTTGACAACAGAGACGAAACATATCAGGTCTAATGTCTGTTTTACGTTTGTTTTATCAGCCATGATTTGTAAACTCGTATCGTTGGACAGCTCCGTCGTGCCTGTGTGTCCTGTCATATGTTTATGAACACTAAAACACACATGGGGAAATCTTCTTGCAAAAATAACCATGGAGACGAGTTTCTAATCGCGGTATATCCTGTCATATGGATGTATAGAGATTCAGAATCAGCAAAGGTAGAGGGTCAGTTAAGGAAATTATTGGGGATATTTTTTTGGATCGGTTCATGTGGGAGCATTTCGTAATGGATGTCACGCTCAACGGAAGTACCAACAATGACTATTTCACAAACGAAACTGACAGTTTACTATTGGATCTGGTTTACCCTTCAGTGATTATCAAATCGTTAGTGATGACTGTAGGACTCGTAGCTAATGTAATTCTTATTATCACGGTTTTAAGACATCGGAAACTACGGACGTCACCAACCTTCGTTGTTCTCCTGAGTTTAGCAATGGCGGACTGTACACTTCTGGTAACACAAGAATTAGGAGCTGTCACAACAACCATCAGTATTTCAGGCGACATAAGATTACTATTCACTATTATTTTCTCTTGAGCTCGATTGGAATAAGTTCCAACCATTTGGTTTTATTTTCTGTGATTCGTTTACTAGTTATCGTCAAACCGTTCTTTGCCAAACGATACCTAACCCTGAAGACTGTTTTGCGCGCATGCGTTGTGATCTGGTTGTTGTTTCTCGGTGCATGTTGGACTGCTGTGAATACCACAGTTGAGGGTGTTCCAATCGCTGGGAACCAAACTGTAAAATTTTGTTCCATGGACAGTAATGGAGCACAAGTCACTTTTCAATTCGTCTACGTGATTGTATCCGTATTTCTACCCATTGTGTTGATATCTTTTTTCCACTTTATAAAATATTACATGTTAAAACGGAGTGTACCAGTGCAGTCGGAACACGTTGTCAAAAGACAAACGTTGTCTGCTATAGCCGTTTATGGAGCGGTCTCCACTTTTGTCATTTGTTGGGCGCCAATAATAGGGTTGTTTCTGGCGAAGTATTTACCCAGTGCCCAACAGGAAACCACAGCATGGATGATCGTCGGTCTGTATTCACCACTTTTGATTAACTTACATTGTGCATCTAATCCGTTCATATATTTTCTAGCATCTGCAGATATCCGTAAGTCGATTCTGTGTAAGAAAAGAGTTAAACTGACAGTATCCCAATAATGTCTCTTGAAGCTGCCAAAATTTATTTGATATTTTTCTTTTAAAACAGAATATCAAAACGGCTAGAGAAAGATCAACGGCGTCGTCTGGTACTTACAAAGAAATAATTGCCCACCTTCTTTCAGTTTCAAAACAAACAGTGATGAATATCTTCGAGTTCATACAAAGTAGAAAGTCATTGAATAGTTTTCTTTCTATGTGACTGGTTTCAATGAGCTGCAAATTCCATCTTTCTCTTCATAGTCTAAATTCCAGAAAATTCTCTAATTTTGGGCAAATTATGCCACTTTAAGTTGACGCTTTATAATTCAGGAAGTGTGTGGGACAGAGCTAATCTGGCAGTATCACAACAGTTGGGAGCTTCAATAATGTTGTAAAGATGAAGACAGACTTGATATCCATGTTACATTGAAAGTCAACTGTAATCATCATCAGGGAACTTACTGAATTAGTAAACTAATGTTAATTAATTTAATGTTTCCTTGAAGGTATCCTAACTTTTGGATACTGTCGAACCGTGAGTGATTCGGTTCTGCTACATGGTTCTTCTTTCCTCACAATACACGTGACTTGTGACTTTGACCTGTGTTTAATATAATCTCACCTAATGTGAATCTCAATTTCCCTCAACACTGGTATCAAGCCAAGATATCAAAAAACGAAGAATACAAGAGAATTTGATGTTGTGGAGACATTTATTCAAGATGGTGTTTTATTAGTAAAACAAACAAAAAATCCTTTTGTTTAAAATGACCTTTTCGGTTTATCAAAATCGCTTTCTCTCTATCGGCACCTCGGTGGCTCAGTTGGCGGTGTGGGTTCAAATCCAAGTCAGTCAAAATAAAATGAAAAAATTTCTGAGTGGATTTTCAGTCAGTCGCCCGTTGTGGAAAGTTGCCCGGTATTTGCCGAAGGTCGAGGGTTTCCTCTAGCCAGAGCCCGGTTTCAACCCCCTGTATACCTGCATGGCAACGCCGCTATATAAGCGAAATAATCTTGAGTGCGGCGTGAAACATCAATCATTCAATCAACCTTCTCTATATCTCTCAATTATTGATTCTCTACATAAATATGAATAGTTTTTAGTGTGAATATTTTACAAAAGACTGATTGTGGAATTTTCTTGATTTCGAATAAATATTTTCAAAAAAAAAAAAAAAAGATAGAGCGAGCGATAATCTATCAATGTCTGACACAAGGTATATCCATCGATGGTTCTCGGTTCTCTACTTATTAGCGAACTCCAATATTTGATAACCACTTTTATTATATAACTGGAGTGAGTGTTGCAATTTCATTGGTCAATAGGCGGTCACATGACAGTTAATATTATCTTATATTACATGACTTGCTGGTTAATATAAGATTTGACGTCACATTCTCTTTGTTGCGCAACGGAATTTGTTTTCAGTGTAGCTTTATTACTATGACGTCATTCCGATGACATCAGATTTGAGCGTTGAAACGTACATGTAATCCACATGACGTAATTCAACCCATTGCATTTGTAATGCCTATGTACTATGTTATGTACATATATGTAAATATAACATCTGCCTGAAATCCTGTGAAAGTTTAGAATAAATATATACGCTAACTTGATATATAATAAAACAATTATTGACTCTCCTGCCAGTTAATATTATGGTTATAATGATCTGGAAGACTTATATTGACCTCTGCCTTCGGCATCGGTCAATATAAGTTGTCCAGGTCATTATAACATCATATTAACTGGCAGGAGAGTCAATAATTGTATAATAATGTCTTAAGATGCGTAATGTATTACAATGTGTTCCAACAAATTCCACTCACTAAGGATCCTGTCGGTCGTCAACCTAATGAAATATCATAGGTTTAGTTTATTACAACAATTTATGATGGGGTATGAAGGTCTAAATGATATACCTCTTTTTAACACAATTAGAAACTTGTCTCCATGGTTATGTTAGATAAGAAGATTTTCCTGTGCCCGTGTGTTTTGGTGTTAATAAATACAATTTCATTGTTAGCTGTCTGCCATTGTTGAATCAAGTAGGCTACCTTTGCCTATACCTGTACATTGAGCATGAGCTGCCAAAATGTTGATATTTTTACGTAAGAACAGAATGTTGAAATTCTCGGTTATTTTTCTAAAGACGTATATTTCAGAAGTTTTTTAGTGCTTCTAGTCTCGAGAATGTAGGATAAAGTATTGGCTATTGTTTTGAACTGTCTTTGGCTTAGAATGAATGAATGGTCGTCCCGGTTATTTAAATTTTGTTTACTTTTTTAACACTATTATACTGTATGGATTTTCCTCATTTAGTTTTTCGATGGCCTTTATAGCCTCTTACTGTCATGAGGATGGGAAATTAATTGAAATTGAAAAAAGTGTGAATTTCGGCAGCTCATGCCACTTTAAAGAGAGTTTGATAGAGTTTGACAAAGGAAAAAAACATTTGTTTCAGAGCCACCGTTTGGCAATTTAAAGGATTTACGAACCCTTATATACTCAGAATCTAGCTTGTATTTGTATAATGATCTTTTTCCCACCGAATGGTCTTTTTATTACAGTCACAATTCAAGAATTATGTTTTATCTGGCGAATTAAAAGAAAAACAAAACAACCAAAGTGTCCAGGTTGATTCTTAGTTTTTATTTACATATTACAGAAAAATCTCAAATATCAAACACAGATAGAACTAAAGACAGATTACAATTAACGTACAAAGTGAGAAAACTTTAAGTGGCATGAGCAATGTCACTTTTTCATTAATACTGACTGTCAAGATAATAAGTATAATATTTTTTTGTATTTTAGCGACGAGTGTGCCTTCACCGATTTACTCTTTTTGCCTTATACAGATAAAAGACAATCAAAGGCTTTTAATCTGGTCAGATAAAATCGAGTTTCCGGTCGGTTCCGGCCGACTGAAGGAAACGGAAAACTTCCGAGTGTTCTCTGTCTTTAGTCTTTCCAGTTAGGGTCGTTGACATTTTCTCTTTATTTTCTTACTTTATGTCTCCATTTTCCACAGAATGTATTCAAAAAGATTTCCCGGAATCTCTGACTGAGTAGAATATATATGACGAAGTTACCCGTGGCGTTGATGATGTCAGCGAGTCGTGTGATGTACACAACTAAATGCCAGGTCACCTTCTCGGCGCCATACCGCTGATATCGCGGTAAAAATACCGTTACAAGGGAATGAACGAAAGCCGGCGAAACACAGAGCAAGAAAAAAACCGAGATAGCGATCATCATACGAGTTATTTTAACCTGACGAGACTTTCGCTTATCATCAGCCGTTGGTTGAGAAAGATTCAGTGTTTGACGTTTTAGGGAGATCACAATTGCGGTGTTGAACACAAGGGTTAAGACAATGGGTAACATGCGAAAAATGGTTAAAATAGCGTATGTATAACCATGAAAGAATGTTCGGTTGTTTCTCCAAAAATCGGTTGGAGTTAGGATGACTACGGTTTTATTGGTCACTTCATTCCATGAATAAATGTATTCGGACTGAAACATGTTTGGCGACAGTATCGCTGCAACAACAACAAACAAAACTGCCATGACCTTGACCGCGTGACGACTTAGAGGAGAATACTTAACGAAAAAAGGAAACCGGACAGCAGTAAATCTTTCTATGGACATAAGTACGATTATCCAATTGGATACCCGCCCTGTCACCAATATGGCGAAGGCTTTACTCCAGGGATATTTCCATATTATAAATAGTTTGTTAAGAGCGCCTACGTTATATATCTCCAATATATCGTGTACCCAATGTAAGCAGGCTATAGCGAGATACAAAAAGTCAAAAATACACAGTCCTATAAGATACCGTATAGTGGATTGGTCGGCACCGTGTTTAGACAGAACAAATAAGTTAACAATATTACAAACAATACCCGTGAAAATGAATACGGGTGAGATCACACAGTTTATCATAATATGGAATTGATTTAATTCAGGTGATTTTTGTTGATTGGGGCTCAAAGGTTTGTTTGTTTCCTTGTTTATATCTGCTACGTCTGTTTTCTGTGGCAACTTTTCTCCTGTCAGTTCACTGTCAGCTTCTTCCGTCCTTGTCAAGTTTGAAGTCCCATTTGCATCTTTCCAACTTTGTCCAAAAAATGTTCCCGCCGCTGTCTCCATAGCACAGATTCCATCTGACGTTTGCATCAGCATCAATGCAAACAATAAGAAATTCAACTGATCCTTTTGCTTCGTTAGCATCATATAGAATTAAACTTTGTCCTGCAAAAATAAATTGTGAAAGTTGTATGCTTTCTTTCAATTTCTAAAACATTTATTATTCAAATTCTTTAGATGCTTGATAAACGATATTGGTTTGAGGTCCGGTTATTAAAGACATCCACCAGCACCCCTTTAGGCCCCCCAAAAGAGGACACATTTTCATACCGAGCAATCAGAGTGTTGTACCAAGAATCAATTAGCATCTAACATTCATGCAAATCGTTGTACAATCCCAAAATTTAAAGTGAATATTTTAGATAAAATATATTATATTTCATTTTAGAGACAACATCCTTCTGATTTGAATGAATCTTAGGATTAGTTTGTGTTATATATATGATTAAATATATTGTATTTATGGACAGATATATCTATGACGTCGAGTTGCTGTAAATAACTCTCAGGTATGGGAATAAACCTATTTTATGCTGATAAATAAAATATTTTTGCCGTATGAATTATTTTTTCTCTGGGTATGTATGGTTTAGCCTTTGCTTAAACTCGCTGTCAACAGAACAAAATTACAAAATAGCAGAATTCTCCAAAAATAGACCAAGCAATATAGCATTCAAAATTTTCACTTTCTTTCCCATGATCCTATTCGGTTCAATCCCAGTTTTCCTTTATTATTGGCATGGTTTATTGCAACAACTTATGATTCGGTTATAAGGTCTAAATAATATACCTTTTTTTAGCACAATTAGAAACTGGTTATTTTAGACAAGAAGATTTTCCCTGTGTCTGTATGTTTTAGTGTCTATAAATATTAATCGCCATCAGATACAAAATTTCCAGACCGGCATGGAGAACCGCCCAAGACAAATCTCATAAGAAGTCATTGGTTACAATAATGGCATTGAACTTTATTTTATGAGAAACACACTCGAGTTCAAATAAATAATATCTCTTATTCTAAATGATATGTACAACATCCGTTTTGAGTAATTGGTTGTAAAATATTGTTTGACTTTAAAGTAGCATGAGCTGCCGAAATTCACACTTTTTTCCTAATTTCTATCTATATCGTCACGACAGTAAGAGGCTTTGAAGGCCATCAAAAATCTAATTATTTAGCGTTGGAATGAGAAAAATCCATACTGAATTAGGCTATACGTCTTGGGAAAAATAGCCGATAATTTCAACATTCTGTTTTATCGTCAAATTATCAACATTTTGGCAGCTCATGCCACTTTAAATGCTTACCTGAGCTTTTTTATAACACCCAGAGGTGACTTCTGAAGTAACACAGTTTGGATACGGCTGTACCTATTGAGATCTGTAAGATTATTTATAACAGTTGACTAGTTTCCATATTCTTTCACTACATGTACTATGTCGTCTTTTCACAGGAATCCAAACTCTCTGTTTCTTAAAGCCAAGGTTGTCTAATTTAACAACCTCATCGATCTAGCCTGTCATCTTTTGTCTAACTCAGCATCTACTTAGATAGATTCTTAACCAATCAGTGAGGGTTAAATTATCCATTGTTCTCATTGGACCACATTTTGTTCTTCGTGTATTCTTTTCAGAACCCATTTTCGTGAATTGAATAGACGAGAAAAATGTGTATGTGAAGCAAATGGAAGGCAACTCTATAGCTACTCAGGATAACGTTTCTCAGGTACCACTGGGTGTTTACGTCCTGGCTACCCCGGCAAAAGGTGAACTTATCTTCAGTTCTCAGATCGTTAACCACCAAACAATTTTGAACGCCAATCATTTAGTTTTTCGACCACCTTCAAAACCTCTTACTGTCATGATGATCAGAAATTATGAAAAAAAAAGTGTGAATTTTGGCAGCTCATACCACTTTAAAGAATAGACATTCTCCAATGGCATGTGCTGTGTTCTATTTTGTACCCCCCCCCCCCCCTCCTTTCCCTATTGAGCCTGTTAAGGCCACTGGCATATATAATTGAACCAAACTTGAAAGCGGCATAAATACCAAATAATTTCCAAGTTCGTAATATCTGGTATTACGGGCAATCATCACAAAACAAACAACAAAACAAAACACGGCAATTGAAATATGTTTATTTCAAATTTCCACCCAAAAAAAAGCTTACTCTTATAAGGGCTCGATAACATGGATAAATAATAACATATTCATCAGTGAGTAACATGGAGTAGATCCTGTTTGAACCATGGGACGAGAAGTCACCGAGCCGTCCGTCGACGTCTTTTGTGAAATCCTCTTAGCCATTCTTCGGGCGTTATTAACTCTATGGGTCTCCAATAAAATGTCCACTAACTCTGCAGTTGAAGTCAATCAGTCTACTTTTCAGACTGATGATACATGTTCGTGGGTATCGCGTCGCCATTGTTCCAGGTGCAGGTCATCGTGATCTTGATCAAATATTGAATATATTATGCATGTTTTTATGTGACATTTTCATAGCAATTTTAACAGCTATTTTATCAAAAGTCATTTATTTCTAAATTGATGTTGTATATATATATATATATATATATTTATATAGCAGGCATTAGTGATATCTAGTCAAAAATCAACATATTTGTAAATTAGCTCAGTCTTGCATTTCATGGCATGCCAGTTCATAAGTTTTTAATTCAGTTGTGAAATGAGAGGCACTGGTTAGTAGTCAGACAACTTCCCATCAACAAAAAGTCTACCCCTGGAAAACCGAACCTTCCGTCCCTCTTTGTATAATTTGTTCATTATTTCTCGCAGTTCATTTTTCCTTTGTCGGTCTTCAGCTGTCAGATCTTCTCGAAGCTATAAGGACCTCTCGCCTCTGGGGGCGGCGGATAAATTTTGCTAGGATATGGCGGCATTCGCCATTTCGGACTTTACCAATGCGATGGGCATTTTCTACTTGACAGTTTGGAATTCGAAGATCAGTGGCTATTAAATCATTTATAATAGAAACACAGTTTTCATTTGCTGTCTCGAGTATGCCTCCAAATCGCAAGTTGAATTCCCTGCTATATCTTTCTAAATTGAGTATTTTGGTCTTGAGGTTTGTATTTTCTGAAGTTAGAAATTCTAGGTCATCAGACATCTTATTCACACTTAGTTCAGTTTTAGCGATACGGGTTGTTACCTGTTGAATGGATTTGTCCGTGGCCTCATGTTTTTGAGTTTTGTTTTTCTGCTCTCGTTCAACCGCCGCCAGTCTTTCAGAAAATTTGTCCTGCTGCTGAACTACATAATGTACACACACGTTCTTCCTTTGGTATATTGTTATAGCGCCCAGTTTCTATATTTAGGCCATGGTATCCACATCGAAATCGTGACAATATAATGGCATCTTTATTTTGGGTATGGTCACAAACATTGAAGCTTCCGTCAAAATAAAAGCTAGTTTTAATGAGTCTATAGGAATCATATCGCGATGACTCAACAATACTCATTTCCCACCATTGAACAAAATTGTCAACTACAGTTTGTTTCAGAGCAAGCGTATTTGGGTTTTTCATTTAAATATAAAAAGTAAAAGCCGTAACCTTCCATTAATTTTCTAATACTTCTATTCCAATTGTAAGTTCTACTTCGACCTCTATGGTCACACTGAGCCTTGTATAACTTATACAGAAGAGACGTTTTATTAGACACAAGTTTACTCCAAAAGTTAATAATGCGATTCTTACATTCCACTTGTAGACTCGTTCTATTTAATTCACCATAGACAAAAATATGTGGGGCATTTTTGGGTAGTCCAAGTGCATATTTACAGTACTGGAGATACACAGATTCTAGGCAACCTAGGTTCCCAAAGCCCCAAACTTCACATCCATACATGAGAATTGGTTTGACCATTGTATCAAGAATGTATAATTTTGTTCTTATGTCAATGTCAATAAGATAAAAACATCTTTTTAACTTAAATACAGACTTATTGGCCTTTTCTATCAATATTTTCATGGCATCGTTCATATTTAAATTATATTTAAGGCCTATGCCAAGATATTGGAAGCATTCAACAACATTAATGCTTTGTCTCTTATATACCCAATTAAAGTTACCTTTATACTTAGTTGCACCAAACACAACAATTTTTGTTTTTAGTGCATTGACACGTAACTTCCATTTATCACAATACTGCTCAAACTGATTGATTAACTTTTGTAAGCCAGATTCAGAACGTGAAAATAAAACAGTATCGTCTGCAAATAACAATAAAAATAGCTGATATGCATTTAGCGTATAATCACTTACGTATCCGTTGATTACGTCATAGTATACGTCGTTTATAAACAATGCAAAAATTATAGGTGATAATGGTTCTCCTTGTTTTAAACCGACCTCTAAATCAAAGAATTCCGAATAATCACCATTTACCCTAACACAAGATTTAACTGATGAATAAATAGCTTTTATAGCTTGTCTTACTGATTTTCACAACCATACTTTGTGAGTTTCTCCCACAAAGCCACTCTATCCACTGTATCAAATGCTTTCTCTAGGTCAACAAATGCACAAAACAATTTGCTCTTATCTAAAATAGACAGACTTATGATATTATATAAAGCAAACACACAATCCACTGTACTTTTACCCTTACGAAATCCATACTGAAATTCACTTAAAATGTCATTATTTTCAGCCCATCTAGTTAGGCGATTGTTTAATACACATGAATATAATTTAGCAAACACACTAATCAACGTAATGCCCCTATAGTTGTTTACGTCATTTTACCCCCCTTCTTATGTACTGGAACAATAATACCCTTCGTCCATTCTATAGGATAAGACGATGTAGAATACAAAAAGTTAAATATCTTGGTTATTATTGGTGCCAGTAAGTGTTTTCCTTCTATGAAAATTTCACTGCATATTATAGGCCACTAGACTTATTACGTTTTAAGGAATTAATAGCATCTAATACCTCATTTTCCTCAATAGACGGATTAAGGCTTTCAGGTGTTGGTACTGGGGTATAGTGATTGGCGGTGGGCCAGTGGTGTCGTTTGTACTAGGAACTACATTTTTAAAGTGCTGCATAAATTGTTCAGACGATAAATTATGATCTACATTGCTTTTGTTATTAACTATTTTGTTTACCATTTTCCAAAATTGTTTCGGCGAAGTCTTAGCTTTATCTCTCAATTCAATTCTTCTCTTTCCTACCCACTCAGTCCTTGCTTTCTTCTTACTTTTGTTATATTCGGATCGAGCCTTTATAACTCTCTGCACATCCGTTTTATTTTTTCTAAATTGGTTTCTTTCATATCTGTAACGGGCCTTAGTTTCTAAACACATTCTATTAAACCAGTCAGGGTGTGAGCTATCATTATTTGTGACTCGGATAGAGCTAGATTTAAACTGTCTACCATATATCTTAACAGCACAGTCGTAAAAAATATTAGTTGATTCAGTAACAACAGTATCTACACAACAATCATGGTCATTTAGTTTCACAACACAAGATTCTAGATCAGCCAAACTATTGCTGAGGGCCTCAACGAATTTGTCATTTTTTGAGTTATCCCATAATATTTTGGTAGTACATGTATTTAGAGTTTCTGTAATATTCGTTGTTTTCACATCATTAGCTTTATCAATGGCAAATATAAGAGGCGCGTGATCAGAAAATTCTAACAAATCACCCACGTAAAATTCATTAAGAATATCAAAACATTTAGGAAATGTGATAAGGTAATCGATTGTACTGCATCCACGTTCACTATAAAATGTAATCAATCCATTCTTATCACCTAAACACCTACCATTAACAATCCTTAATCCAGTCATCTTACAAAGGTTAATAAGTTTTGTTCCATTGGGGTTGATTTTATTATCCAATGAATGACGATCATATAGCGTTTCACGCTCATCCGTGTCATTATCAACAACATCTATAAATTTGCTTAAGTTTAGATCGACTGTATAATCAGATACAGAAGCCGTACGAGCGTTAAAATCGCCACAAAGCCATATATCTGAGTTATCTGAATCAAGGTCAATTAAATCTTTCTCAAGAATATCAAAAATACAGTTTTCTTGAGGGTCCCGATTGGCTGAAACATATATCAAAGCAATAACTATATCATTTAAAAAACCAAAGACATGTTTACTTAATCCACTTAATCCACAATAGTCCTAGGTCTTGAGATTTTAAAATCTCCACACCATGAAATAAGTTATCTTTTATGTAAATTGCTAGTCCACCACTTGGTCTCCCGCGCGATGTCGGTTTTCTTGCGGGTACACACACAGAAGAGTAACCTGAAATATCTGGTTCCAAGTTTTTTGTACACCAAATTTCTGTAAAAAGCAATACACCAAACTGCTTCACGTAACTAAGAAAGTCACCTTGTTTTATTTGCCTTCTGAGCCCATTTATATTCCATGTACTAAAAGAAACACTCGATTTATCTGGTCCTAGTTCCTGTCCTGCAACGGGTTCCTATGCCGATTTCCCAGGCTCGAAAAGACGATCGTCAACAAATAGCTTACATGTATCTCCCCTTAGCACTGCTTTCTTTTCCCTTCTCTCGTGCCTGTTTCATATAGGGAATAAGTAATTTTCTTCGCTCGTAAATTTCACGAGGATATTGCTCCGAAATACCAATTTGAGAGTCCGACAATAGCCTCGAGTTACTTCTTACCATTTCCCGTGCCTTATACGAAGTAAATTTGGCTACGATTGGCCGATTTTTTCCAAAATGCTTTCGTCCCATTCGATGAGCTCGCTCGAATTTGATTTTATTAGCTGCATCTGGAATTTGAAGTTTTTGCTCTATCAAATCATGAAGAGTATTTTCAACATTCTCCGTGAAGGAATCTTCGATTTCGGGAATGTTATGAAATAGTAAATTATCCCTCATGGAGCGGTTTTGGACATCTAGTATCATTTCACGGATTTCAGTTGTCTCCCTTGACAGTTTTGACACATCAGAGTCAACACTACGTAACTTGGTATCCATACAAGATATATTGTCAGTCATTCCTGCAGTGAACTCCACTGCCTTTTCTAACTCCCCCAACTTATTTCGTAGACTAGAAATATCAACATTCATTGTCTCTACTTTTGTATAAATTTTACCAACAGTTAACTCAACATTGCCAAGTCGATTTATTATAGAGTCCATTTTCGATTCGATACGCAACAAAATCTGAGCTGACATACCTTCTGATTGTGACATAGTGACAGGCGAAAACTGTTGAACAGGGGACTGAGATGTAAACACTGGTCCAACTTGGGATCTATTGTCCTGCAGAGTAAACAAGGCTGAGGCGATGGCCTGGGGAAGATCACTCCAAGGCTGGGCGGGTTGGTTACTAGCCATGGCCGTACTCGTGTTTACACTATGCTGACTGTTGCTTGTGTAAGAAGAACTCAAATCTGAGTATTTAGCGGCTTTCCTTTTCCTTCCCATTTACACCGATTGGTTTACCTGGTATTCATAGTCCAAATCAACCAGTTAGGTAGATAGATGTCACATAATTACCAACGATCTGACTTAATGTTGTGGTCTTCAAACTTCACTGACACACCCACTGTCCGCCATTTTGTTTAACATATTGAGGAACGAGCCCTAGGACTTCAGATTTCACACCAAAAGAGGATGGCCACGTCAAACGGCCATGCGACGATTCTGCTAATAAAAACAATAGGACATCAACCTTGACGCCACCAGACGGGGACCCTTTCAACAACCATGGGACGATTCTGCTCATAAAAGCAATAGCACATGAAAGTTGACGCCATCAGACGGGGATCACGTTCAACAACCATGGGACGATTCTGCTCATAAAAGCAATAGCACATCAAAGTTGACGCCATCAGACGGGGATCCCGTTCAACAACCATGGGACGATTCTGCTCATAAAAGCAATAGCACATAAAAGTTGATGCCACCAGACGGGGATCACGTTCAACAACCATGGGACGATTCTGTTGATAAAAACAATAGCACATCAAAGTTGACGCCATCAGACGGTGGTCTCATTCAACAGCCATTGGACGATTCTGCTCATAAAAGCAATAGCACATCAAAGTTGACGCCACCAGACGGGGATCCCGTTCAACAACCATGGAATGATTTTGCTCATAAAAGCAATAGCACATCAAAGTTGACGCTACCAGACGGGGATCCCGTTCAACAACCATGGAACGATTTTGCTCATAAAAGCAGCACATCAAAGTTGACGCTACCAGACGGGGATCCCGTTCAACAACCATGGGACGATTCTGCTCATAAAAGCAATAGCACATCAAAGTTGACGCTACCAGACGGGGATCCCGTTCAACAACCATGGGACGATTCTGCTCATAAAAGCAATAGCACATCAAAGTTGACGCCACCAGACGGAGATCCCGTTCAACAACCATCGGACGATTCTGCCCATAAAAGCAATAGCACATCAAAGTTGACGCCATCAGACGGGGATCCCGTTCAACAGCCATTGGACGATTCTGCTCATAAAAGCAATAGCACATCAAAGTTGACTCCATCAGACTGGAATCACGTTCAACGACCATGGAATGATTTTGCTCATAAAAGCAATAGCACATCAAAGTTGACGCCACCAGATGGAGACCCCGTTCAACAACCATGGGACGATTCTGCTCATAAAAACAATAGCACATCAAAGTTGACGCCACAAGACGGAGATCCCGTTCAACAACCATGGAATGATTTTGCTCATAAAAGCAATAGCACATCAAAGTTGACGCCACCAGACGGTGGTCTCATTCAACAACCATGGAATGATTTTGCTCATAAAAGCAATAGCACATCAAAGTTGACGCCACCAGACGGAGATCCCGTTCAACAACCATGGAATGATTTTGCTCATAAAAACAATAGCACATCAAAGTTGACGCCACCAGACGGAGATCCCGTTCAACAACCATGGAATGATTTTGCTCATAAAAGCAATAGCACATCAAAGTTGACGCCACCAGACGGAGATCCCGTTCAACAACCATGGGACGATTCTGCTCATAAAAACAATAGCACATCAAAGTTGACGCCACCAGACGGAGATCCAGTTCAACAACCATGGGACGATTCTGCTCATAAAAGCAATAGCACATCAAAGTTGACGCCATCAGACTGGAATCACGTTCAACAACCATGGAATGATTTTGCTCATAAAAGCAATAGCACATCAAAGTTGACGCCACCAGACGGTGGTCTCATTCAACAACCATGGAATGATTTTGCTCATAAAAGCAATAGCACATCAAAGTTGACGCCACCAGACGGAGATCCCGTTCAACAACCATGGAATGATTTTGCTCATAAAAGCAATAGCACATCAAAGTTGACGCCACCAGACGGAGATCTCGTTCAACAACCATGGGACGATTCTGCTCATAAAAGCAATAGCATATCAAAGTTGACGCCACCAGACGGAGATCCCGTTCAACAACCATGGAATGATTTTGCTCATAAAAGCAATAGCACATCAAAGTTGACGCCACCAGACGGAGATCTCGTTCAACAACCATGGGACGATTCTGCTCATAAAAGCAATAGCACATCAAAGTTGACGCCACCAGATGGAGACCCCGTTCAACAACTATGGGACGACTCTGCTCATAAAAACAATAGCACATCAAAGTTGACGCCACCAGACGGAGATCCCGTTCAACAACCATGGCTCAATTCTGCTCATAAAAGCAATAGCACATCAAAGTTGACGCCATCAGACTGGAATCACGTTCAACAACCATGGAATGATTTTGCTCATAAAAGCAATAGCACATCAAAGTTGACGCCACCAGACGGAGACCCCGTTCAACAACCATGGGACGATTCTGCTCATAAAAGCAATAGCATATCAAAGTTGACGCCACCAGATGGAGACCCCGTTCAAAAACTATTGGACAATCCAATTCAAGACATTAATGAAGGAATTTGGCAACATAACAAGCAAGCAATCCGGTGTAAATATTCAAGAATCGCCAGAAATAACTCGATTTCATTTTATAGTCAATTGTGTTATTGCACCGCTCCTAATTTTCCCGGGTATTTTTTGTAACATTTTGCTCATGCTCATAAAAGCAATAGCACATCAAAGTTGACGCCACCAGACGGAGATCTCGTTCAACAACCATGGGACGATTCTGCTCATAAAAGCAATAGCATATCAAAGTTGACGCCACCAGACGGAGATCCCGTTCAACAACCATGGAATGATTTTGCTCATAAAAGCAATAGCACATCAAAGTTGACGCCACCAGACGGAGATCTCGTTCAACAACCATGGGACGATTCTGCTCATAAAAGCAATAGCACATCAAAGTTGACGCCACCAGATGGAGACCCCGTTCAACAACTATGGGACGACTCTGCTCATAAAAACAATAGCACATCAAAGTTGACGCCACCAGACGGAGATCCCGTTCAACAACCATGGCTCAATTCTGCTCATAAAAGCAATAGCACATCAAAGTTGACGCCATCAGACTGGAATCACGTTCAACAACCATGGAATGATTTTGCTCATAAAAGCAATAGCACATCAAAGTTGACGCCACCAGACGGAGACCCCGTTCAACAACCATGGGACGATTCTGCTCATAAAAGCAATAGCATATCAAAGTTGACGCCACCAGATGGAGACCCCGTTCAAAAACTATTGGACAATCCAATTCAAGACATTAATGAAGGAATTTGGCAACATAACAAGCAAGCAATCCGGTGTAAATATTCAAGAATCGCCAGAAATAACTCGATTTCATTTTATAGTCAATTGTGTTATTGCACCGCTCCTAATTTTCCCGGGTATTTTTTGTAACATTGCTAACGCATTCGTTCTCTCTAAACAAGGCGCCGACCAAACAACGATTCGGTATCCGATAGGTTTAAGTATCTTTGACTTTCTTTTCTTGATCGTTTCGTTAATATTTTGGATACAGGATATCTTAGAGATATTATGTAGAAACTTTCACAGACTTTTGGTGACGAAACCTTCGCCATATTGGTGACAGGGCGGGTATCCAATTGGATAATCGTACTTATGTCCATAGAAAGATTTACTGCTATCCGGTTTCCTTTTTTCAAGGTCATGGCAGTTTTGTTTGTTGTTGTTGCAGCGATACTGTTACCATACCTGTTTAAATCTGAATATGTTTGGGCCAGGAATGAGTTGACCAACAGAACAGTTCTCATTCAGACTCTAAATGGTATCAACAACAAAGATTTCTTTGATCTCCTTGAGACGTGTAGTACTTTCTTGTTGCAAAGAATTGGTCAGTGGGGTACTTTTTACGACGGGTACAAAGGCCATAGGCCTGTATGTGATTGCAAGCAATGCATTTTGGCGGATAATGTAATGTACATGGCATAACATGGAAAACGCATAAATTATATATCTCGGTTTATAGTGTATATTACATCTATGTGTACCCCCGTGCTGATGTTACTTTTTTGTAAACTCAACAGAAAATACAAAAATATTGAGATAGACGCAGAACACGGGTGTCTTCAATTACTGAATATCCGCCTATTACAGTGTTTCGGTTCCTTATATTACTCTTCATGGACCATTTGGGGAGATAAAATCCGTCTCATAGGCCGATATATATTTTTTTAGTCAAAATTTAAATGACCAGTCAATGCTCATACCCTCTGTTCTGCACTTGAATTGAAAATTGCTTATGATTTAACTTGCCTGTTGCTCCAAAAACGAGTTTTTTTTTCTAACAAAAGGCTTATTATGGAATTGGGAGGGGTAGGGGGTGCGCACGAAGTCTTCAGTTTTGTCTTTCGATGATCGCGGAAACAGCTTAGCCCGAGGGTATTTGACGTATGTAAACCCACACATGTGATCCGAGAGTGTGAATTTGTCACTCGTGTGTATAAGTTCTTCATGTGTAATCAGTGGACTTCATTTTGTACAGCAAGAATTAAAGTGGCATGAGCTGGGCATCAACATTTTTTATATTTTTGAATGAAAGGTAAATGTTGTAATTATCCGCTATTTTTCTCAACAAGTACATTTTATAAGCTTTTTAAACGTACTTATCTCGAAAATGTACTTTACTCTACTTACTGCTTTTCTAAAATAACTTTAAGGTCTAGAATAATGAAGGGACGTTCGTCCCTTTTTTTGAATACTTTTAGAACACTATTTCGGATCGCACAGGCCTCAGACTGTATGGATTTTCCTCATTCCAGCGTCAATCATTCAATCTGTCGATGGCCTTCTATTCCTTTGTTTTTTGGTGTGATAATCAATATTTATGAAAAAAAAAAAGGTGCGAATTTTTACATCTCATGCCTCTTATAAAAAGGGGAGATCACTCTAAGGTTATTATTTCACAGCGCCCTCTACATTTGGCGGGAGTGGACGGTGTGTTCCGGAGTTGAGAAACGGTGTGGAAACGCTCATCAGTTGTTTTTGTGAACTCCAAAAAATTAAACAGGTATTGTATCGATATATTTACAAAAACTGATCGAACACTTTTCGTCACTGCAGCGTGTTACACCAGTATAACACTGACTGTCAGCTGATTAGTGTCTAGGTCTGATATCATTGCGACTGCGACTGTGCGAGGCCGAACTCCGTTACGAAACGCTCAACCACCCTCGGCATCACCACATTCACGCTAGTCCGGGTTTCCTACTCCAAAATTACTTTTTTTTTTGTACTGACGGTCGTATTTTGGAGTCAGGGCTCATTGCAATCAAAAAGTCGGAGTAGACTGCACGTTTCTGATCGGTCAGATTTAGACAGTAAATAACAACATAACTAGCTCAAACATAGCCGCACACATGTGTCTCTATCCTGGTTTACTTACTTTGACGGTCAGGTAGAGCCACACATTAGACCACCATTATATCCGTTGGCTCGATCGACAGGCTGTTCAAAAGCAAGGAGTCACGGGATGCGAGGATTCGTGTCGTGTGCAAAGGCCAGTTATTTTAAGATCTCGATGGGGAAGCCCCAATGAACTATATGCGGGGAATGGACACGTCTCATTGGCTGGTTTGATCTGACTTAGTAAAATGTGCCGCCATTGATAGTTGAAGCGCGCGTGCATAACAGACCTGTATAGAAGTCGCATCATTTCCTAGTAATGGCGGCATTCGATGCATATCAAATACCACGTGACCTCCATTCCACGCATACAATTCATTGGGAAGCCCTCCGAAAAAAGGTCACGTTACTTGGAAAAGTACCGGGAAAACCCGAATCATGTGATATGTTGTCGTTGTTCGAGGAGAGTTTGAAATCTGACGGACAAATTTTTGACACCGGTTTTTAAATTGAGGGATTTAACAGTTTAACAACGGAATTCGAAGAAATTAACGGGTTCGATGAAAAGAGGAATGTTTCAAAGGTATAACAGGAGGTAATAACTGAAAGGTAAGTGAGATTAAGGATAGTTAAGACTTAGCTCGAATGTGTAATGCGAATAACCTCGACATATTTCATTTAAAAGCTGTAACTAGCTCAAACAGTGTCACTGTCACAGGCCTGTGCTGTAAGATTTTCCGGGATAACCTGAAAAGAGGTCCTCTTAATTTACTTTAGATAACCTGAAAACGGGTTATGCTGTCGCGCAATTTAGATAACCTGTGTTCCTCCTAGGATAACCTGTAAACTTTTTGCCATTTTAAAAATAATTTTCACTTTTGTAAGTTGCTTAAAATGGTTACTCTGAATGAGAAATGCATAAAACCAGAAGTAGGACTTTGATAAAACCAAAGTAAGACTAAGAACCTAAAACGTCAAAGCAAAGACTTTTATTTTTCTTTAATGTGAATAGTGTGGTACAAGAAAAAATACTATGACTAGTTTAGTTCTACACTTTCTAAAAAATGGAGGAAAATTAAAAAAAAAAAAAAAAACTTTTTCGAAAAAGTGTTACCTGAAACAAAGAATTTTTGGGTTATGCCTAAATACAAATGTTTTAGCTAGGGCTTTGGCTTACGGTTACCTTGTGAAAATATCAACACTTTTATCAATGATCACTCTGTCAATGCGTTTTTGGGTAGACCCAACAACTTATGAAGATTCAAATTTCATTTTCAATATCTGACTGGGAATTCGACACGCGCCGGACAAATGCCGTTTGCGATTTGACCGGTGTGGGTACCGTATACTGACGTAGTTAACTGCACCTCAACCTCCTGTTCCACAAATTCCCAGTTTTGACTAGGCTACACGCCATGCAAATTAGGTTCTCGACTTTTCCATTGTCCTTTGTTTCGTGGGAAAACTAACCCCAGAACGGCCAACTCTTTAACGTTTTATTCCGTTACAGTTTCTGTCGGTTTGCGTGCGACAGACATGGAGTCGGGCGCCGTGTTCAGTCCGTCGAGATCTGAAAGTTATTTTTAGATCTCTATGGTTCAGTCTACGACGCACCACGTGGGAAAGCGAGACAATGTCCGTAAGCCTATTTCGAATCGGAACTATCAAGAAAGTTTACAGTTGTCAGTGATATTAATTAAAAGGATTAATTCTTCTTCGCTGTAGGTTAAATTTTGATTTTAAAAAACTCAAATGGCCGGAAGTTGAATGCCGTGATAACGAAACGAAGTCATCCATTGGGCTACAGTCCAGCCACACTCGGGGCAACTGAGCCAAGGCGAAGCCTGAAGGTATAGGAAGATTAAAGTTAACTTGTTTTCGATTCGCTTTTTTGATGCATTTTCGATTACTTTATTTTTTCTTTTACTTTTTTGAGCTGATCATAAAAAATTCGGAAGGTAAAATTTTAAGACGAGCGGTCGCAGGATTTTGGATAACCGATAAACCGGTCGTCTTAAATAGTGTTCAGACGAGCGCGAGACGAACGCGTTCGGTCCGTTCGTCCCAACAGCACAGGCCTGCTGTCAGCACGACATTCATTAATAATTTAGCCTTTTGTAAAGTGAATTTAACGTTTAAAAACTGAAAAACCACTACTTCACTTTAGTAAAGGTCTTACTCCGTTATTTATAATTTCTGACATTTATTGGTCGTCTCGACCTTTACTCGTCGCCATGTTACATCCTGTGCGCATACTTGCGGAGACGATCGTTCAAGAAAGTATCGTGTAAAAAGAGGACTACCTGTTAAACCGCAACGGCGCCAACTGACAGCGACAGAGTGACTGTTGCAAGATAAATTATTCCCGTTCTTCCAAATTAAAACGACAATCGATAATTAATAAATAACCGTTTGTCTTGATATCCAATCGTCATTTTAACACTTCTATGGCAGCCATATTGGGTTATGTAATATTTACTTTTTCTCTCCATAACTTTAACGAATATGATCCGATGTTTTCAAATCTTTCATGTTACATACCATATTAACAGACAGTGTGTAAAAAAATTGTTTATGATATCAACTATTGCAAATTATTGGATTATGTACATTCCCTTTTATTCTTACTTTCATTTTCATGAAAATAACCTTTAAATTATAAAATGGCTTATACTTTTCCGATTCTCATCAAAAAAGGATTTTTTCAAATTGCAATAATGTTTCTAAATTGATTAAGACTATTCTTAAATCAATATATAACGTTTTAATCAAATGAAAAATACATATAAGGATTAAAGTTTTATCTACAGACCAAGAGATAAGTATCCCAGCTTTGGTCTATTTACCTTGTCAACTTACAGTTAACTGTCAGTCTCTCTTGAGAGATTTATGGCTTTGTGTAGCCTACCACAGTGGGTGACATTAGCAATGGACCCATAGCCAAATCTATTGTAAATCCATTTGGTCTGATAAAATTAGAACTAATAACCTGTAGGTATATGGGGAGATTTAGAATATTGTCAAGATGTCTATGGCCAAATAATGTAGATAAAAAATATTGTGAGAAAAATTGTCAAATCTACTTGAATTGGTGTGAGCTGCGAAATTGCCAATTAATTACATTTGTTAAAGTATGATTAGTAAATTATAAACTGCTTTTCTAAAAAATTGAAACATTTTAGTGCAACCTTTATTGACAACAAACAATGTTTAACATCGTGATTTAACAGCAGCGAGAATTGATGACTTGTACCGTGTACAAATCTTGTTAATAATTGTTGATTCAAATAGCCCATTTTAAATTTGATACAGATGGATTTTAACGGTTTTAGTGGTAAGATTTCAGTTTGTTGACATAACATCACCTTTTACCAAGCTTCACATAATAAAACTGGCAACGCCGCCATATACATGTAAGTGAAATTATCTTGAGCGCAGCGTAAAACACCAAACAATCAATCAATCAATCATTTACCAAGCTTCAACCTCTTCCCTCTGAATTTTGAAAATTAAATTCAAATAAATATGGAAGGATTTGTTTTGGTATGGCTGCAGTTACTGTGCCTTTCCGGGCGTATTTTGGGTTTCCCTAAACTCTTGTTAATTTTACTGTTGTTTTTTTTGTAGCATCGCCGGACAGTCGTGAGCAACTTTTTAACCAAAAATGCTTTCATTTGGTGTAGTCAGCTGGTAATTTTTATTCAAAACCGTGGACAATATTGACTAGGCCTTTAGTCTTAAAAATATACAAATGAAAATGTTAAAAACTTGATTGATTAAACCACGGACTAGTGAAAGTAACCGTGTGTTGCCACTGTTGGCACAGTATTGACAAGACTTCGGCGGACAGTCGTGAGCCACTTTTTTGATCTAAGAAGTTTTAGTAAAATTTTTTGAAATTATGATGTAATTAAATGACAAAAGATTTAGAAAAGTACTAAAGTTTTAAAATTATCCAAACGGTTTTCAAATTTCTGTCAAAAAAATTCAAAACACGCCATACAAGGATGTGATCACAAACCAAATAATTTTTTCTCCGCGAAAGGGATCAGTCATTATTGTATACAACTCTATGTGAGTATCGGCCATACCGGTACTTTTCCAATGAAACAAGAAATGTTTTTCAAACGTCACCAAACTTTCGTTTTCTGCCGAACTGAGGGCATGTAGGCAGAAATTGTCAACAGTTTTGAATTAGTGACAAACAGCTGTTATTGTTTTGTTATTTCCCAAGAATAATCTATCAACCTGCAGCTGTGAAAAAAACAGTGAAAGATAGGAAAATGAAAAGCCATTGAAAATTGCGGTCATTTTGTGACACTTTTACTTTTAGGGACGCTCACGTGCAACCTGTGGACATGATTACACGGTTTAGTACGCAAAATAAACCAAACTCTACATGAATTTTTATATTCTTTTTCTAGATCAACCTATTGAAAGGCAAATGAAATGGTTATTTTAAACATGAAAATGGATAACTTCAAATGGAGATTGCGTACGTTTATTGAAGCAGTCAAATTTAATGAAATTTTCGGTTAGCGGTAACTTACATTTTGAAACCCTGTATGATATAAAAACACGGGGAATGATTACATGGTGTTTCACGCCACACTGAAGATTATTTCACCCATACAGGTACCAGGCTGAGGGGTGGGTGTTAAACTACTAATAAAAGACAATAAATGAAAAATGCGTAAGACAGATTTGTAGTTCATCAACTAAACCAGAGAATTCTTCATAAAGTTAAAATGTTTCCTGGGGATCATTGCCAGAGAACAGTCTGCGTATATAAAGTTGAAATTATCTCCCCTTGAGCACTCTTCTGTGCATGACGTCTGTTTCGTCAAGCTGGAGGCAGTTATCTTTATCAAGAAACCGCAAAGTCAAACAGAATCCGTTAAAAAAGGCACGTATTTTCTTGTAGATGATCAATTTATAACTTTTACTTTGACAAAACCGTTTTTGGAGCAACTAGGAAGCTGGAAAAACATCGTTTATGACTGAAAAGTCTGTGTAGATTGAGATTTTGCTCTGCGTTCATCGACGTGGGTAATGCCGATTAAATGTCGACCTGGTACCGACCAATAAATATCCAAACATAAATAACGAGGTACCTGTAGACATTTAATGTTATTGAATTAAAAAACCACTAAACAGTGTTACGTCATCAATGGCGGAGAGTTTGAGACTGGAGAAGGCAAAAGCGAGTTCAGGGGAAGAATAACGATTACTGGCCGATCTTGCTCGTCCATATCATTATCAGGCACTGTAGTTCAATTTACTGAACTTATGGTGATATTACATATACCAACGTTCAGTCTACGAATTCTGAAATGCTGGTCGGTAAAGTCCGACGCACTTTTGTCGGAAATTAAAAGCCATGAAAATAATATTGTAACTGCTCTGTATGGAAAATTCCTACCCCAGACTTCTCTAGAACCCATACAAGATTATTCTTGTCTTCTTTTAATTATTTATTTTTATTTATTTTATTTATTTGGCATGCACCGTTTGACCCATTTCGAACGTCACGCAAAATGGAGGCAAAGTCTCCAAGAAATGACAGTTTGTTGTTGTTTAAGACCAGGTGTACGCCCTTTGGAATAGCTACATGTAATAAAAGTGGACAAGAATAATCTTTTCTTAGTTTTTAAGAAGTCTGAAGTAGGAATCGTCCATATCGAGGAGTTACAGTAATATTTTCATGACTTGTAATTTAAACGTCATTTCCACCTTGTATTTCAAATTCGTATACTGAACGTTGGTATATGTAATATCACCATAAGTTCGGTAAATTGAACTACAGGCACTGGTACAGTCACTCACCCTAAATCGGGACACTTTTATATTTTCATCACATGATTCAAAATACTACACAAATAGTTGAAATGTTTTTCTTCTGAAGATTATAGCCTTTATTGAATGATTAAATTATCAATTGATTTTGTCTCTCTAAACAGCTTTTTATTTGAAAACTCATCTTAAAAAATTTGACTATTTCCCTTAAAACGGGACAACCCTTCCTAAATCGGGACACAGAATTTCATGAACAAAAGTTACCGATTATGACTAAATTAGATTTCTGTTTTGCAAGCTGGTATATTTGCATAATACCTTAAACACCGTAAATCGATCTAAGAATCTGAAAGAAATCACTTGCTTGATCTGTCTCAAAACACCTGGTCATGTTTTTAGGGATTGCAGCACTGCAACATGCACCGTTTTACGGCAGTGTCGTATGTCGTAAAGTGACTGTCCCGATTTAGGAAAAAATCATGTTGCACAAACTTTGCCTGTGTGGTTTTAATTTGACAGTAATATTCATGATTGTCACATGCCTTGATACGTAACAGATTACTAAAGTAAACAGATAGTGAAATCTGCATATCCAAGACAAGTTATGGAACTGATCCGTACTTACGCACGGCAATGCTTACAGACGACAAATTACGTGATCCGACTGGATAACCTCTATTAACTTTGCTTTGGAAAACTGACTGCAACGCGGAAAAAAATTAATGCAAAATGTTTAAAAATTTTTAAGATGAAAGTCTAATGTCGCAGCATCAAACAGTTGTTTTGTGAAAGTAAACCAACCACCAAGTAAAATGCTGTAAAAATAAAGTAGAAGTCGTAACTGTCTCGATTTAGGGTTGTCCCGATTTAGGGCAGGTGACTGTAGGTAGTGAAATTATCCATCATGCATGAACTTGATTATGACCGTTTAGACACGATCTGAGTAGGTTAAATTTCTATTTGTCTAAATCGGACCACATACTGCCCGCTTCTGAGCGTGCAGTCAACTCCGGCTTTTTGATTGCAGTGAACCCGGACTCCAAAATAAGGCCGTCAGTATAAAATTTTGGAGACAGAAACCCAGACTACATTCACGCTAACCAATGGTGTAAGGCGGGCATTATCAATCGTGTAGGGGAAAGGGTTGGGGATTAACCTCTATAGATCATATAGATGACATGAGAAGTTACGAACTGTTTATTTTTTTCTTTTCTAACCAACGCTCAAAACCAGCTTCGGTAAAAAAACCAAAAAATATATTGATGATGTGTGGCCAACGGTGCTGGAGGGCGTGCCATAGTGAACCATGTAGCCCTTTAGAATCACCACATTCTTCTCGGATTTTAAGCAACGCAACCGGCCCAAACTTAAAACACCTTCTATTGAGTATTCGATTTTCGTTTTTTTGAAGCACTGCCCGAATCTGCGACTCGTTTCCTCGTAAATTGACCTCTGGAGTCTCGCTTTCAGATTTTTAGACCACCATGATCTCATGGTGGTCTTATCAAATCGAATTTTGTCCGTGGTCCGTCGTCTGTCGTCTGTCGTCTGTCGTCTGTCGTCCGGTGTCTGTAAACTTTTCTTGTGATCGCGATTTCAAGAGACCTACTGGTCGGATCTTCATCAAATTTCATAGACATGTTCCCCTTATGGTCTAGTTGTGCAACATCTATTTTGTTTGCTCATTTGCATAATAAAATGGCCGCTGGCGGCCATTTTGTGATTTTTACCTACATAGTTTGTGATCGCGGAATCTAGAAAACCACCAGACCGATCTTTATGAAATGTTTTTGTGTTGATTCCCCATATGGTCTAGTTGTGCAACATCTATTTTTCTGAGCTCATTTGCATATTAACATGGCCGCTAGGCGACCATTTTGATTTTCTATTTTTTATCACTTTTCTCTTTTGTGATCGCGATTCGAAGAGAAGTGCTTGTCGGATCTTCTTTAAATTTCACACGCACTTTCCTCCTATGGTCTTGTTGTGCAACATCTATTTCTTTTGCTCATTTGCATATCAAAATGGCCGCTGGGCGACCATTTTGTTTTTCTACTTTTTATCACTTTTCTCCTAAAGTAATGGGAGGATCTTCGTAAAACTTTGTACGCAGGTTAACCCTATGGCCTCGTTGCCTACTATGTACTTTTTTGCTCATTTGCATATTAAAATGGCCGCTGGGCGACCATTTTGTTTTTCTTCTTTTTGTCACTTTTCTCCTAAAGTAAAGAAAGGCTAGGATTTTCGTAAACTAATTTACGCACGTTAGCCCTATGGTCTCGTTGCGCACAATGCACTTTTTTGCTCATTTGCATATTCAAAATGGCGGCCACTAGCCATTTTTTTTATCACTGTTCTCCTAAAGTAATGAAAGGATGTTCGTAAAATGTTATACGCAGGTTAACCCTACGGCCTCGTTGCGCACTATGCACTCGCTGCTCATTTGCATATTAAAAATGGCGGCCGGTAGCTTTTCATGGGATTTCTATCTACATAGTTTGTGATCGCGGAATCAAGAAAACTACCAGGTGGATCTTTAATTGATGAATTTTTTTGTATCGCTTCCTCATATGGTCAAGTTATGCAAGATGTATTTTTTTGTCGTTGATGTTTTCATTTAACACATTCGGTACCGCTGTCGCCATATGGCGTTAGAGTGCTAGCCTGCTTCATTAGAGGCCTACCACAGACATCGTATGGCGACAGCAGAAAAGTCTGCTAAAACCCCACTGACGCCGTATGGTTATTTTTTCTTACAACTAACTAATTTTGAAAATGAACAAATAAAATCACATGTTGCATCTGTTGGTTGCTTTGTGTTTTGTTTTTTCAATCTTCGAATACGGTTAAGAGGTTTAATTTACTTTAACGGACGCGTAATTCACTGATAACTTCCAACTTTGTCTAGGTAGAACGGACACCTCAAGCATACGTATATAACAAGAAAAGGAATTCCTTATATTTACAGCTTCAGATCTTAATATGTATTTCCTTGTCTCCAATATACTGACTGTGAGTGAGATATTTAAATATCTATGATTAAAAAGTGCTAAAATCGGGTGGTGAAGTTTGCTAGTGCGAGTTCCCGCTGTCAATCACAGGGCCCCTACCAGGCATTTTAAAAACACGACCCAGTTAAAGACAGATAAGCTATTTTTGGCACCGAGGACGTTATTTTGGAATTTCCGAGTCCAGGGTAATGAAAAACAAGACATTTATCGGAGCTTTTATAAACCCCAGAGTGAAATTGCAATCCTTGGGTCATTTTAAAACGTATACAAATCGACTCCTTTCAGAATTCCAAGGGCGACTATAAGTATAAGAAATAGTTTACTATGCATGTTGCCGGCCGCCACGGCTTGTTCGAAGTCGGTAAAATGGCCTTCTCGAATTTGGATTTTAAACGCCTAAATTCTTTCCAAAAATGTAACAATAATACATATTTTTAAAGGAGAGTGTTCCCTAAGACACTTAAGAAGATCCATATTGTATAATTCGGAGTGTGAAAGGAAGGAATATTTCAAAATGAAGTGAAATACACGGCAACGTACAATCACTATTTTGCCGATCGAATTTGCATTCAGGCAGCTATGTACAGCAACTGACTTCGCAATTGTAAATGCTATTTACCAATAAAGTAACTGAAATGTTTTTATTCAATCATATATTTATATCAAATCGTGCATGAAGATTTTTATGCCCCCGCCCATATTTATATGGGGGGGGGGGGGGGGGCATATAGAGTTTGGTCTGTCCGTACGTCCGTCCGTCCTTCCGTCCGTACGTACGAAGTGTTTCCAGACAATAAATCTTAAACCAGTGAAGGCTTTCATTTGAAATTTTTATATATTATGTATATCCACAATACCTCGGATGAGATTGTGTTTCAGGAAAATCTGCTCACAGGTGGCGCTACTGCAGGCCTAGACCTCGTAAATACAGTTATGATTTGAGGTTTCCGGACGATATCTCCATAACGGCTTGACGCTTTCTCTTGAAATTTTTGTATAAGATGTATATCCACAATACCTCGAATGAGATTGCATTTTGAGAAAATCCGCTCATAGGTGGCGCCACTGCAGGCCATAGACCTCGTAAATACAGTTATGATTTCAGGTTTCCGGACGTTATCTCTGTAACGGGTTGACGTTTTCTCTTGAAATTTTTTTATAAGATGTATATCCACAATACCTCGGATGGGATTGTGTTTCGAGAAAATCCGCTCATAGGTGGCGCCACTGAAGCCTAGACCTTGTAAAAACAGTTATGATTTCAGGTTTCCGGACATTATCTCTGTATCAGGTTGACGTTTTCTCTTGAAATTTTTTTAGAAGATGTATATCCACAATACCTCGGATGGGATTGTGTTTCGAGAAAAAACGCTTATAGGTGGCGCCACTGCAGACCATAGACCTCGTAAATACAGTTATGATTTGAGATTTCCGGACGTTATCTCTGTAACGGGTTGACGTTTTCTCTTGAAATGTTTTTATATGATGGATATCCACAATATCTCGGATGAGATTTTGTTTTGCTAAAATGCGCTCATAGGTGGCGCCGCTGCAGGCCATAGACCTCATAAATACAGTTATGATTTGAGGTTTCCGGACGTTATCTCTGTAACGGGTTGATGTTTTCTCTTGAAATGCTCTTATGTGATGGATATCCACAATACCTCGGATGAGATTGTGTTTGGAGAAAATCCGCTCATAGGTGGCGCCACTGTAGGCCTAGACCTCGTAAAAAGAGTTATGATTTCAGGTTATCTCTGTAACGGGTTGACGTTTTCTCTTGAAATTTTTTTAAAAGTATACCACAATGTTTGTCTGCTCATTATAGCATCTCACCAACTCGTGCATTCTTTATATGTAGAGGTTATTCAGAATCGATTTCTCTACTTCATGATGAACTTGTGCCTGCTAGGCGGGGGCATGTATCACCTTCAGTGATAATTAATGCGCATCTCTCCAAACAACACCCTTCCCCAAAGGGGGCATACTCAATGATACTATTACTTCTAGTTTTTATCAGAGTTTACTAATTTCTGAACGAATCGGGACATTTGTTGACATTAATTTTTAAACTGACTTTCGTCATGTGTAAATTTTTACTCATCAGACGAGTGATACGTCACCCAGCTAATTTTGACAGATATACATTATCTTTTGATTTGTAAACAAACACTAAATGCATCTTAGTAACATGTGTACAATCGTTTTGGATTTTGTAAATTTTAATTGTGTACAGGACTCAAACAAGCGATATCACTGACTGGCCTGTGTGCATGTACATGTAGGCTACTATGTAGCTCCGGTAAGTAGCGTTAATGTGCGGCCTCCTTGAAGAAAGATGGTTTTGAGTTTTCAGATAACAGCCACTATCTACCGAAGAAACTTTTTTCTTGTCCAGCCAGCCACCAACCAAAGAAATAAATTTCACGTATCAAATTTGCGATCCGTTTACAAGCAGCCCCACTTTCTGAAAGTGTTCTATGGTGGTCGCCTAGATCAGTTTAACTGATCTCTTGTTTCGTTAAACATACAAGTCCACATTTTGTCTACATTGAAAATGAAACCTCACGTTGACTGTTATGTTTGTGTCATCAAGGAAATTCGAATGCGAGGCTGCAGAGGTCAATTTACAAGTAACGAGGTGAGTCAGAGATTCGGGCAGTCCTTAAAAAATGATGAGGATATCACAAATGTGAGTATTTGAACGCTTTTTAAAGTGGAACACCGAACTAAAGGATGGAATAGTAAATAGGTGTTTTCAGTTTGGGCCGTTTGCTTGCTTAAATTAGGAGAAATTTAGAGAAAAACAGGGAAGAATGTGGTGATTCTAAAGGGTTGCATGTTTTATAATGGCATGTCCTCCAGTGCCATTGGCCACACATTATAAATATATACTTTGGTCACTGAGCTTGGTTATCTCCAGCTATGTTACCTCCTGTGAGCAGGACTTCTGGGGACTATCTTAAAAGAAAGTATCTGGTGAAAAGAGGACTGCCAATCAAACCGCTACAGCTCCCCTCCCATAAATTAGAGCATCACAAATTGTCATAGTGAACGGTCTGAAATACATGCATTACGGTAAGAATTCCGCTATTACGAAAAGCACTCTAAAAGTTTGAGACTTTTCGTTGGGTGTCTTACCTCCTGTATGGAGCAACCGATAATCCTATTGAGCAATCGCTATTGTTGTTGTTTAAGACCAAACATAGCATAAAGCAGTCTAATAATTTGCTATCTTCACATTGCTCGTCCTTGAATAAGCGGAATTCTTACCCGATGCAAGTTAAATTAATGACATGCATTGGCCACATATCGTGGTACAAACACATTTGAAATCAAAGTAATCTAAATCATTCTTATCTAATGCCAAGAAAATTTATTGATGCAAGTGCTGGCATTTTGAATTAGCTTTAACCATTGTCTGCTCGACAGAGGTTGATTTTTTCGGCAAAACAATAGCTGTAAAGTCTAATTTTCAGATTAAAAATGCTGATAGTGTTAACCTCTCAGCCAATCAGATAAAGACTAGACAAAGGCATGTTTAAAGGGCTTACATTTAGGTGCACAATCAGGTGACAAGTGAGGTAGACCATACATCCCTATATTTGGTTATATAATTTATGAAATTATCGTTCTAAAAAAAAAGAGATAATTTTCGACTTAAGTTCCCTCAGTCATGTAATTATCTGATTTATTTTATTTTACAGTGGAAGATGAATGTTCTAACCAGCTAGATGCTGTTGTCAAATTAAATTTCTTTTTATCAACTGGTACCTTTTAAGAAGCCAAAATGCCACGAAGGAGCTCTAGAAACAAGTCCCCGAGACAAGCCAAGAAATCTGAAGTTTCACCGCCAGAAACTGAACAATCTGGTGGAACAATAAAGAAATTTTTCCAGTCATTTCTGGGATGGGGTAAAGGCACAGCCTCGTCAGAAGAGACCAACAACAACATGGATGAAGTTGTAAATGATAGCACAGGTATGCACACTGACAGGATTTTCAGTCCCTAAAGTTTGGTGCACCCTCGACAGATATGAAGTAGGATCTCAAATACATTATGTGGGGATGTAGTCCTATTTTTAACTGGGGCCTCGGTGGCCCAGTGGGTTAGTGTGATCGTCCTTCAGTCATACAGAGACCTTCCATTGAGGCATCGTGGGTTCAAATCGCACTCAGACCAAATACAAATTGAAAAATTTCTGAGTGAATTTTCACGCGGTCGCTGTATGTGGAAGAGTTCCCAGGTACTCGTCGGGGGTTGGGCACTGTCCTACGAAGCTGATTCAAAAAGTGGCAAAATTTTCTGACCAGGCTACTTTTCTTTGATCAACGTATATCACTAGCTTTGATTTCTGACTGGGTTTTCACTCGAACCACCTATGTGGGATGGTTGTCAGTTACCACCAGAAGGTCGTGGGTTTCCTCCGGGCATAGAGCCCGGTTTCCTCCCACAATAAAACTGGCAACGTCGCCATATAAGTGAAATAATATTGAGCGCGGCATAAAACACCAAACAATCAATCACTAGCTTTGAATGGAAGGTCTGATGCTTCATCCCCCATTCTAACCTGGCAATGTCACCATGTAGATTTTGGTTGCTGATTTTGAGTTTGGTGTAAAACATCAATCTATCATATTTTTTTTTTCTGTTTTCTTGGATTTTTCTAGCAAAGAAAGTTAACCATGCTTCGAAATTGTCAATATGTGTAAATTTTATGGCCGTGTTTTTTTTTACAGATGCTGAAGACCCCTCGTTAGTGGAGGTAACTATTTCACTTCGATAACATTTTTCTAACTTATAGATCTACATGTATTCTTGACAGTGATTAAGTTAACAGTCTAATTTAATAGTGTACTGTATGCATAAATCAAAACTTCAATATTTTTTTCCCTTTTTATACGCCCGGCTCGAAAAGCGGGCTGTATTATGGTATCATCTCCGTCAGTCCGGCTGTCCGGCGTCCGCTGTCCCTTCCGCTCCATAACTTCTAAAGTTTTGATTCCATCTGCACAATTTTTTCTAATGGGTAGAAGGTGTGTCGCAAACTATTTTTAACATCACTGGTTACATAATATGGGAGTTATATTGGATTATGTAATATTCCCTTCCGCTCCATAACTTCCAATGTTTTGATTCCATCTGCACAATTTTTTCTGAGTATATACCTTATGGGTGGAAGGTGTGTCGCGAACTATTTTTGACATCATACATTGCGTAATATGGCAGCCATATTGGGTTATGTAATATTTACTTTTTTTCTCCATAACTTTAACAAATATGATCCGATGTTTTCAAATCTTTCATGTTACATACCATATTAACAGACAGTGTGTAAAAAAATTGTTTATGATATCAACTATTGCAAATTATTGGATTATGTACATTCCCTTTTATTCTTACTTTCATTTTCATGAAAATAACCTTTAAATTATAAAATGGCTTCTACATGTACTTTTCCGATTCTCATCAAAAAAGGATTTTTTCAAATTGCAATAATGTTTCTAAATTGATTAAAACTATTCTTAAATCAATATATAACGTTTTAATCAAATGAAAAATACATATAAGGATTAAAGTTTTATCTACAGACCAAGAGATAAGTATCCCAGCTTTGGTCTATTTACCTTGTCAACTTACAGTTAGCTCTCAGTCTCTCTCGAGAGATTTATGGCTTTGTGTACACCACATGGCCTCCATAAAACAGTGGGTGACATTAGCAATGGACCCATAGCCAAATCTATTGTAAATCCATTTGGTCTATGATAAAATTAGAAGTAATAACCTGTAGGTATATGGGGAGATTTAGAATATTGTCAAGATGTCTATGGCCAAATAATGTAGATAAAAAATATTATGAGAAAAATTGTCAAATCTACTTGAATTGGTGTGAGCTGCGAAATTGCCAATTAATTACATTTGTTTAAGTATGATTAGTAAATTATAAACTGCTTTTCTAAAAAATTGAAACATTTTAGTGCAACCTTTATTGACAACAAACAATTTTTAACATCGTGATTTAACAGCAGCGAGAATTGATGACTTGTACCGTGTACAAATCTTGTTAATAATTGTTGATCCAAATAGCCCATTTTAAATTTGCTACAGATGGATTTTAATGGTTTTAGTGGTAAAATTTCATTTTGTTGACATAACATCACGTTTTACCAAGCTTCACATAATAAAACTGGCAACGCCGCCATATACATGTAAGTGAAATAATCTTGAGCGCAGCGTAAAACACCAAACAATCAATCAATCAATCATTTACCAAGCTTCAACCTCTTCCCTCTGAATTTTGAAAATTAAATTCAAATAAATATGGAAGGATTTGTTTTGGTATGGCTGCAGTTACTGTGCCTTTCCGGGCGTATTTTGGGTTTCCCGAAACTCTTGTTTTTCTTAAGGTTTGTCAGTAGTTATCAAATTTCAAAAACACATGGAAGCGAGCTCAATCCCAGTCCATAATTAAGGCAAAAATGATTTAAATTTATACGACATAATACTTATTCAGTTCCAGCTCGTATCCGGTTTACCCCGTCTCATAAAATGTAGGGACCCATGCTATGTACTCTAGGTGGGATCCAATAGGCATAATTATATGCATTGCAAACTCATTTTGATCCTTATGTTTGCATCCGATTGGACGACTCTCCATGTATTTGTTGTTACCAAGTATAAAAAATGAGGGTTAGAAATCGATCAATCGTAGTTGCCATGACGTCAAATCTCTTCAGTATGGTATCCATTGACAACCAGGCTTTGTTTGCCACCCAACTGCTTTGTGAAACGAGCCCCAAGTATTAAAATCTATGCTTATTTATTGTCAATACTGTATAATGGTACTCTTCACCATCGTGGAAAAGTTTTGACAAATCAAGCATAGATGTAGGGACTTAAGTAATTATCAGGACGTCACAGGGGCTCTTGCTGGATAGGTCTAACAAGTATGTTTAGTTTTTCTCGTTATTTTGTTGTTCCAGTCGCCACCATTAACAGATAAAAATACTAGAGAGCCGTCGGACAAAGAGAAAGAAGAATCAAGTGATTTATCCAAGGGTTCACCGATTAAAGATCTGACTTGTGAAATGGACCAAAATGCTGGTGTGTTAACTAATGAAATAGATTCAAAGCCAAATACTACAAACTGTGATAAAAATGACAGCTCAGGTAACTTAGGCAATAAGTCGGCGAGAAAACCATCATCAAAGGAGAAGAAAGTCAGATCTAAAAAATTGACCAATGAAAATGCGGATAAAGAAGAACTATCCAATAAAAATGAAGATACCTCAAATCAGGACAATTCTGTTGAAATTACAAGTAAAGTGGAAAGTAAGATGGAATCGTCAAATTTGAGTGAAACTGACTGCGATGGATTGGCGAATGAGATTAAAATGCAGGCAGAATCATCCAATGAAAAAACAGATAGCTTGTGTGAATCAGCCAATAAGGTTGAAGTTGAATCAGAACCCTCCAATGAAAATGGCTCAGCTGAATCTACCAATAAGATTGAAGTAAAAGAGGAGGCAGCCAATGAAAATCCAGATAGTTTAGTTGGACAGACAATAGAGGGAGAAGATGGTTCTGAAATTCTGGCCAATCAGGTTAAAGATCCAACTGGTTTATTGACCAATGAGGTGATAGAAGAAGAGAAACATTTACATGAAGAATCTGTTAAAGAAGAACAAAAAATACAGCAACAGAAAAATGAGGTTTGTTAGTGTACATCTTTTTTTCTTCTCATTCTGAAAATCGACTAGCCTCAAACTTGGATTGTTTTAACGTCAATATTAAAAAAAAAATATTGAATATTTATTAAAGAGCGTTAATTTTGTCAGGAACAATTAGAGCATTAAAATATTTTTCAGTAAGTAAAAATTATTATAGAGATATTCCATCACACGGACAGAAGCATAACATTGGTCACAGCCTGGAATCTCACTCCGGCAAAGTAGAAAAAAAGTGAATCTGCTTTTTTGTATTTTTTTTTTTTACCTGCATTGGATGTTTCTTTTCTTTTTGACTTATACCCTGTTTAAAAATGTTCAATACATTAAAATAGAGTAACAGTAAACGCGTTGTAAAATAACAGACTAAAAACCATCTCAAGCCAAAAAGCTCTCTTTTTGTTTTCTTGATAATTTCTAAATAATTTGATTATGTAGCTGATGAAGGAAATGACAGAGGGCCTGAGAGAGGACAGATATCGTCGGCTACAGTTCCTGCTGAGTAAAAGCAACATGTACACTCAATATCTGATAGATAGAATGGACAGGCAGAAGGACGAAGATCGCAAGAGGAAAGAACGATTAGCAAAAGCTGCTGAACGGAAAAAGAAAGACGAACAGAAAAAGAAAGTTGAAGAGGAGAAAGCTTTAAAAGAAGTAAAAAACATTAGACTTTTTACACTTCTGAAACTTTTTACACTTCTGAAACTTTTTACACTTCAGAAAATTTTATCTGGTTTACTATGTTGTTGAATGCTTTTTAAGTGTATGCGGAGGGTTGAGGGTTTCATTTGCCTGGGGGCATTGCGTCTTTGCTTATGTCTTAGGAACATTACATTCTTTTGTAGGTTTGCCAAATAGTCCATTATGACATTCTATGGTATATGGAGCCTAATGTAAAAATTAAGGGGGAGGGGACGTCGGCAGTTTGAAACTGATCTTTTTTTTCGGTTGGTACTTTGACCATAGCTGAGTGCAACGTAAGGCCCCAATCATCAGCGCAAAACATCAAACAGTCCATCAATCTGATCAGATGTACCAATAATGAAAGGTTTTTTAATTTGGATAAATTTATCAAAACATTCTCGGAACTATAACAGTGCTGCGGTGGCTCATCCACATTGATAGTCTCTCAGTCCGTCTAGGTCTTCCATTGATGGGTCGAGGGCTCAATAGTCTCTCAGTCCGTCTAGGTCTTCCATTGATGGGTCGAGGGCCTGATAGTCTCTCAGTCCGTCTAGGTCTTCCATTGATGGGTCGAGGGCTCAATAGTCTCTCAGTTCGTCTAGGTCTTCCATTGATGGGTCGAGGGCCTGATAGTCTCTCAGTCCGTCTAGGTCTTCCATTGATGGGTCGAGGGCCTGATAGTCTCTCAGTCCGTCTAGGTCTTCCATTGATGGGTCGAGGGCCTGATAGTCTCTCAGTCCAACTAGGTCTTCCATTGATGGGTCGAGGGCCTGATAGTCTCTCAGTCCGACTAGGTCTTCCATTGATGGGTCGAGGGCTCAATAGTCTCTCAGTTCGTCTAGGTCTTCCATTGATGGGTCGAGGGCCTGATAGTCTCTCAGTCCGACCAGGTCTTCCATTGATGGGTCGAGCCACAGTGATAGTCTCTCAGTTCGTCTAGGTCTTCCATTGATGGGTCGAGGGCTCAATAGTCTCTCAGTCCGTCTAGGTCTTCCATTGATGGGTCGAGGGCCTGATAGTCTCTCAGTCCGACTAGGTCTTCCATTGATGGGTCGAGGGCCTGATAGTCTCTCAGTCCGACTAGGTCTTCCATTGATGGGTCGAGGGCCTGATAGTCTCTCAGTCCGTCTAGGTCTTCCATTGATGGGTCGAGGGCCTGATAGTCTCTCAGTCCGTCTAGGTCTTCCATTGATGGGTCGAGGGCCTGATAGTCTCTCAGTCCGACTAGGTCTTCCATTGATGGGTCGAGGGCCTGATAGTCTCTCAGTCCGTCTAGGTCTTCCATTGATGGGTCGAGGGCTCAATAGTCTCTCAGTCCGTCTAGGTCTTCCATTGATGGGTCGAGGGCCTGATAGTCTCTCAGTCCGACTAGGTCTTCCAGTGATGGGTCGAGGGCTCAATAGTCTCTCAGTCCGTCTAGGTCTTCCATTGATGGGTCGAGGGCCTGATAGTCTCTCAGTCCGACTAGGTCTTCCATTGATGGGTCGAGGGCTCAATAGTCTCTCAGTCCGTCTAGGTCTTCCATTGATGGGTCGAGGGCCTGATAGTCTCTCAGTCCGACTAGGTCTTCCATTGATGGGTCGAGGGCCTGATAGTCTCTCAGTTCGTCTAGGTCTTCCATTGATGGGTCGAGGGCTCAATAGTCTCTCAGTCCAACTAGGTCTTCCATTGATGGGTCGAGGGCCTGATAGTCTCTCAGTCCGACTAGGTCTTCCATTGATGGGTCGAGGGCCTGATAGTCTCTCAGTCCAACTAGGTCTTCCATTGATGGGTCGAGGGCCTGATAGTCTCTCAGTCCGTCTAGGTCTTCCATTGATGGGTCGAGGGCCTGATAGTCTCTCAGTCCGACTAGGTCTTCCATTGATGGGTCGAGGGCCTGATAGTCTCTCAGTTCGTCTAGGTCTTCCATTGATGGGTCGAGGGCTCAATAGTCTCTCAGTCCAACTAGGTCTTCCATTGATGGGTCGAGGGCCTGATAGTCTCTCAGTCCGACTAGGTCTTCCATTGATGGGTCGAGGGCCTGATAGTCTCTCAGTCCAACTAGGTCTTCCATTGATGGGTCGAGGGCCTGATAGTCTCTCAGTCCAACTAGGTCTTCCATTGATGGGTCGAGGGCCTGATAGTCTCTCAGTCCAACTAGGTCTTCCATTGATGGGTCGAGGGCTGGATAGTCTCTCAGTCCGTCTAGGTCTTCCATTGATGGGTCGAGGGCCTGATAGTCTCTCAGTCCAACTAGGTCTTCCATTGATGGGTCGAGGGCCTGATAGTCTCTCAGTCCAACTAGGTCTTCCATTGATGGGTCGAGGGCTCAATAGTCTCTCAGTCCGACAAGCCTTCCATTGATGGGTCGGGCCACAGTGATAGTCTCTCAGTCCGACTAGGTCTTCCATTGATGGGTCGGGCCACAGTGATAGTCTCTCAGTCCGTCTAGGTCTTCCATTGATGGGTCGAGGGCCTGATAGTCTCTCAGTCCGACTAGGTCTTCCATTGATGGGTCCAGGGCTCGATAGTCTCTCAGTCCAACTAGGTCTTCCATTGATGGGTCGAGGGCTGGATAGTCTCTCAGTCCAACTAGGTCTTCCATTGATGGGTTGAGGGCTCGATAGTCTCTCGGTCCGACAAGCCTTCCATTGATGGGTCGGGCCACAGTGATAGTCTCTCAGTCCGACTAGGTCTTCCATTGATGGGTCGGGCCACAGTGATAGTCTCTCAGTCCGACTAGGTCTTCCATTGATGGGTCGGGCCACAGTGATAGTCTCTCAGTCCGACTAGGTCTTCCATTGATGGGTCGGGCCACAGTGATAGTCTCTCAGTCTGACTAGGTCTTCCATTGATGGGTCGAGGGCTCGAATCAATGCCACTCATTTAAAAAAAATAGAAATGTTAATGATTGGATTTTTTTTGTGGAATAGCTCTGTGCAAAGCTCTGACTGGGTTTTCACTCGAACGACCTATGTGGGATGGTTGCCAGTTACCAACAGAAGGTCTTGGGTTTCCTCCGGGCATAGAGCCCGGTTTCCTCCCACAATAAAACTGGCAAACGCCACCATATAAGTGAAATAATCTTGAGCGCAGCGTAAAACACCAAACAATCAATCAATCTGTGCAAAGAGCCCAGTTTCCTCCCCCAGTAAACCTGACAATGCAGTGAAATAATCCAGAGGGCGGCGTAAAACAGAAATTGATCAATCACAACAATGACATCTTACATGTACATTGCATACTGAAATTGTTCATTAAATCTGTTTTATAGAAAGAAGAACAAAGCAAAAATGCAAATCCAAGCGAAGAATTTTCCCCGAGTGGCAAGAAAGAGAGGAGACATTGTAGAAAAGACACTTTGTCAGATTCTCAAGGAAGTTCTCAAGGAAGTCCTAGTAAGTTTGTTGAAAGCATCATTAAATCTTTTCTCATTCACTGAGTTAGTGCAGTTAAATTTCTTACATAAAATTTAATAGGTTGACTGTGTGATTTATTTCTTAATGTTTTATTCAGAACAATAGGGGGCTCTGTCGCTTAGAGTGATAGTCCCTCAGTCCGACAGGCCTTCAATCAATGTGGATTTTTCTGTCCGACACAGGCCTTCCATCAATGTACATTTTTCTTTCAGACACAGGCCTTCCATCGATGTGGATGTGTTTGTCCGACATGCAGCACAGTCAAAATCAAAAATTCTGGTTGGATATTTTATTAGCTGATCGCCATTTGTGAAAGAGTTACCAGGTACTCAAGGAAGGTCCGGTTTTCCTTCAAGCTAAGAGTCTGGTTTCCTCCCCCACTAAAGCTGGAATAATCTTGAGTGCGTTGTTTAAACATCAATCAATCAATCCCTTCGGTGGCATAGATATACAAGAGCCGCAAAGATCACCGTTTCATCTCCCACTAAACCTTGCAAAGCCACCATAAAAGGGAAATAATCGTAGGGCATAAAACATCAATCAATCAATCATACTTTAGGAGATGGCTAGCTGGTACCCGGTGATATCAGTCCTTTTAACTAAGCGTAGGACTGCCATATTAATGATTGATGTTTTACCAACCACTCAAGATTATTTCCCTATATTGTGGTGTTGCCAGGTTTAGGCCACCCATGGTCGGACTGAGGGGCTCACTCTACCGATAGAGGCAGCAAGATCCCTGACAATATTAAAGGATTTATGAACAAGATTTAAAGCTGGTTTGTGTTTGTTTATGGACTAAATGTATATTTGAAAAACATCAGTTGAAACGAAACAACCTTCACGATAGTTCCCTGGTAGTCAAAAAAAGAACAGGGAGCAAATATGCATATTTTCCGTATTTTTCGTAACTACTCGGAAAAATGACGTCGCACACGAACTTCGATGTGTACAAACTGCCACGAAGATGTACTGAGACAGCAGAAATCGTTTATTACGTCATCGCTGTGAGGGTACGTACACAACGGAGGTCGTGTTTGACGCTGAGATAATTAACTTTCGTAAACATTGTAGATCAACAAACATAGCTTGAATTTTGTATGTGCTGCGACCTAAACTTAATTTTTTTTTTTGGTCAGACTTTTAAAGTACATGTTCTACAACACACATAACGCAAATTAGAAAATATTTCCAAAGGCTGTTCATATATCCTTTAATGTATTATATTTAAGGTTGCTAAAAGACACATCCTGATTAGGTTAAATTCTATTTCTAGACATAACCAGTTCAAAGAAGGGTAAAAAGAGGGCGTTGTCAAAGACAGATGAAACTGGGGACAAACAGGTGAGATATTTCAACTCAATAAGTGAAGGGGTTATGTTATCTTGTATAAGTAATCATTGTATTGGTAATCACATTTCCAGAGATAACTATCCACCTATAGGCCGTGGGTTTGAATCTCATTCAGTTTTATTGGATAAAAAGTTGCTCTTATAGATAGTCAGTTTCTCACTATGACCCAAGCCTTTCATTGATGGATTGCAGGTTCAACTTTCACTCAGTCTAAAAAAAATTAAAATCTGAGTGAGTTTTCCCTTTGAAGGGCTGCGAGATACGTGCCAAAGGTAGGCTAAAAGAGACCCTGTTTTCATATCATATCATATCTATTGTATATTTATTATGTTTTTATCGTTACATATTACATACATACATTTTACCTGGGCTCTTATTTCTGTACAAAAAAGTAGTTATCCATTAGTAATGCGGAAGAAAAGTTTTAAAAGAAATGGGCTTTATTTGAAAAGTTTTTGAAAGGTATTGAAAATAATAAAAAAAAATATTTAAAAAAAAAGTTATCTACGTTATTGTTCTGTTGATAGATATCCAAGAAACAGAAGATCAGTGAAGACACGAGTGTGGATAAAGAGAATATGGCTGAGGAATCAGCTGAGGAGAGTAAAGCTGTGGTTAATGCTCAGGTATGGACAGAGATTAAATAGTTTACCTGAGATTTTGTTGTTGTTGAAAGGATGGTTGATTTGTTTGAATGACGAAAAATATGGAAATATCAGAATGCATATGTAAATTTGAGAGCGTCCTTGATGGCTTAGTCCTTACAGTGATTGTCTCTCGCGCTGACACAAGCCTCCCATCAGTGAGTCACATTTAAAATAAATCCCATACAGTCCAAAGAAAGATTGATACGTTTTTCATTGGGAAGGGTTGATGTGGAATGAGCCCAGTTTCCTTCCCCACTAAACCTGGCAACGTCGCCGTATAAGTGAGATAATCTTGAGTGTGGCGTAAAACACCAATCAATCAACCACTCTGTCATATTAAGCTCTTTCTGTGATAATTTTTGCAAAGAACTAGTTAAAATTTGTAAAAAAAAGAATAATTTACACTAATAAATTTGGCCCAAATTCTTTTGTTTTCATTGTGTAGTGCATATTTTTTATAGTTATGTTTACCGTTCTACATTTCACAGGGAGATGCCAGTGCAATGGACGGGCCAAATTCAAGTGAACGTGAGGAAAATGAGTTATTTGGATTATACAAGACAATAAATGGGGAGGCTGTCCATCCCGAGCAGCCAAACTTATTCTCAGGGGGAGTTCTCCGAGAGTATCAAATTGAAGGATATAAGTGGCTCAGTGTAAGTCGTACAAATTCGATTAAAAAAACTGGTATGAATTTTAACTTCCGGGAAGTGTTTCTGCAAAGATTTAGGTTTTGTCTAACATATCTCTAATATAATAACAGGTAGTAACGTTCTTAGATACACAGATCTTCAAGATTACATTGAGGCCCTCGGTGGCTCAGTCGGTTACAGTGCTAGTCATTCAGTCTGACACACGCCTGCCATCAATGCGGCGCAGGTTGGAATCCAACTCAAACCAATAAAAATTGAAAAAATTTTGAGTGGATTTTTACCCGATCGCAGTATGTGGAAGAGTTTTCCAGGTACTCGAGGGTTTCCTATGGGCAATGAGCTCAGTTTCCTCCCCCACTAAACATGGCAAGGCCGCCATATGATTGATTGATTGATTGTTTGGTGTTTTACACCGCGCTCAAGATTATTTCACTTATATGGTGGCGTTGCCAGTTTTATTGTGGGAGGAAACCGGGCTCTGTGCCCGGAGGAAACCCACGACCTTCCGCTGGTAACTGGCAACCATCCCAGGCTGCCATATGAGAGCAGCATAAAACATTAATCAACATTACATTACCATATTGTTGCATCAGGCTGACATTTTTCAGGAAACTATCCCCTGTATTTTAATGTTAAAAGACCATCTGTGTGAGTTATTATATTATACCAGTCTTTATCAAATTTCGAACGACCTACGTGTATGTGGGATGGTTGCCAGTTACTACCGTAAGGTCGTGGGTTTCCCCCGGGCATAGAGCCCGGTTTCCCCCGCAATATGACTGGGAACACCGCCATATAAGTGAAATAATCTTGAGCGCAGCGTAAAACACCAAACAATCCATCTTTATCAAATTATTTTGTGGCAATCAGTCAGTGTATTGATTAATCACACATGGGAATATTGTATCATTGCAGATGCTGTATGAAAATGGAGTGAACGGTATATTGGCAGATGAGATGGGTCTAGGGAAAACTGTCCAGTGTATAGCACTGATAGGTCATCTTACCTTGATGGAAGTACAAGGGCCGTATCTGATTGTAGGGCCGTTATCTACACTACCTAACTGGTATTCTGAGTTCCAAAGGTTCACACCTAAGGTAATAAGATCAGAACTTTTTACACAAGTTGTTGCAATCAAATGCAGTTCCATGAAGTGTCATCTCTTAACTGCGGCAACTAGGATGCGATTGCTTAACGAAACAAGCCTCAGGGCGGTATATTGTAATTATTGCAACCAATAACCAACTACATGTACATGTAATCCCAAAACTTGAGAATTGAAAATAACTGAGAAGGTTCTATGTGTAAGGGTTTGCCATGTGTATTCAAAGGTCAGGGCTTTCCTCCTTGCAAACCCGCATGCTTTCCAATTAAGCCTAAAAGATGTTATATCTCACAAACCAACTCAAAGATGATAAAATCTTAAGTTAAACTCCTCTCCCCCCACCCCTCCCCAAAAATAATGTTGTAACACCAAAGAGAGTAGATTGACAAGAGTGGTCAACCGTCCGCGCCATGTTGAATTTGAACTAACACGATTCGATTATTAGGAACCTCCTTTCTGTAGGTGGCGCCCTGCAGTCGAATCATGTACAGTCGGAACACCCTTCCGCTAGGGGGGCCAGAAGAACATGCCGGCAATGCTGATTGGACGAAGTGACTACTCTTGTCAATCTACTCTCTTTGGTAACACTGCCTTCTTAGTGGTATAATGTTGAATGTGTCAGAAAGCATTGGTCAATATGTGGATAGCTTAAAGATGTCATCTCATCAGGGCCCAGTTTCACAAAGCGACCTTAGCTTAAGTTGATCTTAATTACCAATGGCAATGTATACCTTTAGCATTGGATGCCATGGTAGTTAAGATCACACTTAGCTAAGATCGCTTTGTAAAACTAGGCCCTGGGCATTAGAAGAAAATCAGCATGGCAGACTGAAAGTTTTCTGTACAAAACAGTATGGGCATGCAATCATGTCACAAAGACTTGTTAGAAGGCAGGAGGGGGGCACTCCCATTAAACCCCATAATGCAATACACCCACCTCATGAATTGGACCTGCAGAATAAGATTTCATTAAATTTTATCTTTTAATAGATACCTGTTATATTTTACCACGGTTCGAAAGATGAGAGAATGAATCTACGTCGGAAAATAAAAAAACTACAGAAGGTGACTGGCAAGGTTATTTCTCAACCAGTAGTGATAACGTCTTACGAAATCGCGATGATCGACAGAAGATTCCTGTCGAATTACGAGTGGAAGTATTTAATCGTGGACGAAGGTCACAGGATAAAGAATGCACATTGCAGACTTATACAGTAAGTGTTCTGTTCCTCTTTGGCATTACATTAAGCACATGATTTAATTTCCCTGGCAGCTCTGTTCCTGATTGGTTGTCAGATATAGATTGGCCTCAGTGGTTTAGTAGGTTAGAGTGATCGTCCCTCAGTTCCACACAGACCTTCCATCCATGTGGCGTGGATTGGAATCACGCTCAAACCAAATAAAAATTGGAAAATTTCTGAGTGGACTTTTCACTTCGTCGCTGTACATGTATGTGGAAGAGTAGCCTGGTACTCGTCAAATGTCGGGGGTTTCCTCCGGGCAATGAGTCGGTTCTTTGAAAGGACATAAGCACATTTAAATCGGAAACAAAGTCTGAAAATTGTGTTAGTTTAAAAGTTTTGGGATTTTTTTGTTGTTGTTGATGAAAGACGTCTTCAGTTTAATCTGACCACGCATTTTATTTCTATAATTGAAATTCAATAGTATTTTTTGCGTGGTAGTCACCAAATCACCTATGACAAATCACCTATGAATCAGAAATTTCAATATTTTCGGAAATATTAATTTTATTTTGATTTCAATTATTTTGTTAGTGAGTTAAAGATGTATCAGAGTACCCATCGTTTGTTATTGACTGGAACTCCACTTCAAAATAATCTGGCAGAACTATGGTCCCTTCTCAACTTTTTACTGCCTGAAATCTTTGATGATTTAGGAAGGTAAGTATTCTGGGGTTCATTTTCTATTTAGTCACAATCTTGGTATAATGATTTAGATCTCTTCACGCAAACACAAGGCTTCAACCAATGGGTTGTGTTTTCGAATCCACACAGTCAAAGGAGAAAAAAAAAATGACAACTTTTTGCTTGAGGACTTTCACTGAAAGTTGGGTTTAGGACTTTCACCCCAAGTTGGCGTTAGGACTTTCCCTGAAAGTTGTGTTTAGGACTTTCACTGAAAGTTGGGTTTAGGACTTTCACCACAAGTTGGCGTTAGGACTTTCCCTGAAAGTTGTGTTTAGGACTTTCCCTGAAAGTTGGGTTTAGGACTTTCACTGAAAGTTGGGTTTAGGACTTTCACTGAAAGTTGGGTTTAGGACTTTCACTGAAAGTTGGGTTTAGGACTTTCACTGAAAGTTGGGTTTAGGACTTTCACTGAAAGTTGGGTTTAGGACTTTCACCGAAAGCAGGGATTCATAGAAGTCCAAAATTTACGAACCGAAATTGAAAAATTAAGTTTTTTAGAAGGTGAATTTCAGTTTTTTTTAAATTAACCGACCATTTTAGGGTTAAAATTGAGTTAAAATCTATGTTACAAACCAGTTCCAATTTAATATTTCTTTTTTCATGAAAGTATGAATTCCAAGAAAAAAAACAGGTTTGACAAAAAACTAATGATAATAATATATATGTAATGTCAAACCTAGATCAAAGTTATCCCTTCTTCATGTGTAACAATAAGAAAATACACAATGATTTACTTGACAAATGAATGGAACTATTTGAGAACTACGGTTCAGGGGAGGTAACTAACATATTTCATGTTGTAAGACATTAAAAAAAAAAAAAAAAAGTTGTCTCCCCTTTTATTTTCTATACGGCCAAAATCAGCTGAATAAATATAACAAGTCTCGAATTATTCTGATTATTGTGGGTAATACTCCCCAAAATTTCTCAGTTCATCAAAATAAGCTTAGTTTAGAAATGTTTAGGTAATTAATAAGGCTTTCAGAGTGCATGTTGTGGAGACACTGATTTCTCAGTATTTAAACAACAACAAGAGAATGACGGCCATGGTCGTTTGACGGCGGTTTCTAAATAAACTTTTCCCTTGAACTTGGATTTTTTCATCATAAACAGTGGATATCAATCAAGCAATATTCAGTTTTTCACGCCCAACTTGAGTTTGGAAATTTTAGTTTTCAAAAGGAAATTTTAAACTGAAAATATTGAGTTTTTCAACACCAAATTCAGTTTTAAACTCAATTTTACGAACCGAATATCGGTAAGTAAATTGGACGTGTATGAATCCCTGCGAAAGTTTTGTTTAGGACTTTCACCGAAAGTTGGGTTTAGGACTTTCACCGAAAGTTGGGTTTAGGACTTTCACCGAAAGTTGGGTTTAGAACTTTCACCGGAAGTTGAGTTTAGAACTTTCACTGAAAGTTGGGTTTAGGACTTTCACTGAAAGTTGGGTTTAGGACTTCCACCGAAAGTTGGGGTTAGGACTTTCACCGAAAGTTGGGGTTAGGACTTTCACCGAAAGTTGGGGTTAGGACTTTCACCGAAAGTTGGGTTTAGGACTTTCACCAGAGTTTGGGGACTTTCAAGAAAAGCTGGGGAAAACCAAAACCAAAACAAAGAGCCTGTTTTCTTCCTCCACAAATCATGGCAACACCCCAATATAAGTGAAATATGAATATTTAGTACAGAGTAAAACAACAACCAATGGTAAAGAACAAAAGAGATCGTTACTTAGGACATTGACATCTGTTGCAAATGTGCATTTTAAAAGTTAGTATACATTTCTTGTTTTAGTTTTGAAGCATGGTTTGATGTGGAACTGATCTGTGGGGACGGATGTGAACAGACATTGGTAGCTGATCAACAACGACAGAGTGTCCTCTCCATGCTTCATCAGGTAGGAATGATATCAATGGATTATTACATTTTGCTTGAATCCTCTCTCCACCTATGGAGGTTGCATCAGCTCCTCTTCAGACATGTTACTCTGTCAAATTGAGTGATAGGACTAAGATGTCTCAGTTGGTAGAGCAATGTGATTTTCACATGATCGCCCTGTGTGAGACGGTTGTCAGGTACTCGGTGTATGGGCAGGGGTTCCGGGCAGAGCCAGGTTTCCTCATCCATAAAACTTGGGGCCGGTTGTTCAAAAGTGTATTAGGCTTAATACCGGATTAACTTAAATTAATTTGTTGTTGACATTTAGACATGTATTAAGCCTGATACACTTTTGAACAACTCAGCCCTGGTAACCATATAATAATAAAAGAAATAATCTTGAGTAAGCAACGTTGAACATCAATCAATGACCAAAACAAACTTTGTGTAATAAGATGAGATAAGACCAATTAAAAACTTTTTTCTCTCGGCTCCCCTCAAAAAACCTTATCCTCAAATTCATAAAATATGAATTATCGTGAATTAATCACCATAAAAATTAGCATTGGAATATATTTTTTTAATTTATTGTTTTCCAGATTTTAACTCCTTTTTTATTACGCCGATTAAAGAGTGATGTAGATCTGTGTATCCCGCCAAAACGAGAAGTTTTAGTTTACGCACCTATGACGCCAGAGCAGGCGGAGTATTACTCAGCCGTCGTCAACAGAACAGTTCTGCAGATGATTGAAAAGAAAAAGGTGCGTACAAATTTTTGCCTGGCTGAAATTTGGCCCTATAAATGAAGATTTTGGTTTGGTGGAAAATGGCACAAATGAGGTATTACAGAATACGTAGAATAACAGACTCCCTTTTCATCAGTGATATTTATCTGTTAAAGTAGAAAGTTAAAATTATTGGCTATATTTCTCAAGACGTATAATTCAGAATTATATTCAGAAGTCTCGAGAATGAAGTATTGTTGTGAACCAACTTTTGCTTAGAACGAATGAATTTTTCGTCTCGGTTATTTAAATTTTGTAACTTTTCGGACACGTTCAGTTCGTATAGGCTGTAGACTTCATGGATTTCCTTCGTTCCAACGCCAATCATTTAGTTTTCTGATGGCCTTCAAAGCCTCTTACTGCCGTGACGTTCAGAGATTATGAAAAAAGTGTGAATTTTGGCAGCTCATGCCACTTTAACTCTCCGGTTTATAAGCAGAAAGGGGCCTCAGTTGTCTTAAGTGTGGTGTAAAACGTCAATCGAAAAATGTAAGCAGAAATAAAACAGCAGGTAAAAATGTTGCTGCCAAATATAAATAACCATCTTTCAAATTACCCCCAGTGTTAAGTGCACCATTCTGTGTAGTAAAAAACTACGATTATTGTGATAAAAATAATATCTAGCTTTTGACCAAAGCACATGGTCAATTTCAATGATTGTGGGCTGTCATGGGTATCAGAAGTCCACACGCTAGTCACCCATTCTCACCCACAATGCTCTCCGTTTTTTATGTGACATCATTATGTATTATTGACCTTTCATATTCAGTTATGTATAATTATTTTATCTTTATTTGTGGCCGTCATTTTCTGATAGCTTTCAAAAACTCCACAGGTTGTCGAGGAAACAATTGAAGAGACGTCGACAGAGCGTCCTTCACGGCGAGCGAGTAAAAAACAAATAAATTATAAACTGTACTTGGAACCGGCAGAAAATGAAGACGGACGGAAAAAGAAAAATAAGGAGGCGGAAGAACAGGAATTAGAAAGTTGGATATCAGCCGTGATGGAACATCAAGATCAAAATAAACTGTACGTCAAATATCATATAAACCTATGTTTGTTAAAAAGTTGTATGAGCTGTCAAAATTCATACTAATAAAATATGAATCAATAGAACAAACTTTCCACCCTGAAATACTCCTAACCACTAATTATATGTACATTCTGGAGACAAGCATCTGCAAAAAGCCTCGAATATGCTTTCTAAAAACCGAAATGACAGTGGTTTTCACTCAGTCGCACCACCAAAAGCTCACGGGGTTTCCAGCGGGCACGGAGCCTGATTTTCTCCAACCTGTTCCCTGGCAATTTGGTGATGACCTGAGACATACCAAAGAAATGATATATAAGACGACAACTTTGAAAAACACTGTTCCTCCATACTAAAAAAAACTGAATAAAAGGACCAACTTTCAAGTCTGAATTAATCGAAACCACAACTTTTAAAGATGTTAGTCTTGAAAAAGCCTCGAAGGTGCAAGCTACAAACCAAAATTGAGTTTTCTCTCATTTGCCCTATGTGGGATGGTTTTCATGCACCAACAATAGACCCTGGTTTTCCCCTACACTACACCTGTTGCCTGGCAATTTGTTCATTGACTGAGACATTTCATGAAGATGGGGTCCGACAGAAAATAAATACATTAAGCCTAGCGCACACGAGAGGCGCCGGCTGAGCTGCAGGCTACGCGTGGCTGAGAGTTAAGCTATTTCCCGCGTGTGCGTGTAAATTTTGATGAGATTTTCGCCTCTCGAGGCGGTGAGGAAAGTATTTAGCATGTTTGATATTTTCTGCCTCTCGTGGCAAGAATCTCACCGTGTGCGCACAACGTGAGCTGCCAGCTGAGCTGAGAGGAGGGATAGTCAAATCGCGTGTGTCTACTAAATCATGTGACCACTTAAAATATTACGTAACACAGGTAGTGACATTTATGTAGCTTTGTGAACTTGGGTGACCGGGAACTTGCCTCAGCCGAGAGCTCATCGTCTGCGCTGAAATTTGTAGCTGCTCCCTTGGCCACGCGTGCCTTGTAGCTCAGCCGGCGCCTCACGTCTGCGCTAGGCTTTAGTAAACAAAATTGAAAAACATAATTCGTCCTGTTGATTTCAGACCGGTATAGCCAGATTTTGCATTTTAAAACCTGTAACTTTTTCCACTTGTTTTTACCTTAACAGTAAAAAAGAAAAGAAGTCCACGCTGTATTCCTCTGAAGTTACGATAAAAATGGCGAACATAATGATGCAGTTACGGAAATGTTGCAACCACCCCTACCTCCTGGAGTATCCTCTTAATGAAAACGGAGATTATAAAATTGATGAGACAGTCATCAGTAGCTGTGGGAAGATGCTGTTATTAGACCGTATGCTAACAGAATTAAAACGCAAAGGACACAAGGTAAGTCATGGCGTGGATTTTTCACGGATTTTATTGTGATGATTTCCACTTTCTAGCAAAACCGCTGCCATCTGAAATCATTTTGAACATGGTTTAAAACATAGTTAACAAGCAGGTAGCAATATCATATTCACAACAATTCATTTGAAATCCTCATAAATGTTTTTTAAATGCCCGACTTCGTTTTGTTTTTGGGGGTAGGTAGTGTTTAGGTAACCCTGCATAACGTTTTGAGCGACCCTATCAATCAAGTTCAACAGAATTGACCTTTATTGTTATTTTCAGGGAAAAAACGGCAAACAAAAACTTTCATTTATTTTTGGCCCTATGTACTTTTATTTGTTTTTATTGAACAGGTTTTACTTTTCTCTCAAATGACCAAGATGCTGGATATCATAGAAGATTATTGTTATGTTAGAAAAATTCAATATTGTCGCCTTGACGGAAGTTCTAAAGTGGAAGACAGACGAGAACAGGTATTATTTAACGACCTTCTTGAGCTGTACGATTTGTAGTACCACGTAGTAACTTTTGTTTAATAACATTTATCAAAACATACATTTACTTTGCCCGTAAATAACGCTGTCAGTATCGCCATGAGTTCATGAAAGAACACACTTGTGCTTAAGTCCAAAAAGCTGTTCACATAAAAAATGAAGGCCGTTTTCTGTATTTTTGCTCGGTTAATAGGAGTTAGGAAGTTTCATTTTTTTGCCAAAATTCAATTGTTTTCGCATCATTTATGTACAACATGGCTTTATATGCACTAAGAACATCAAAGTTATTTCCATCCAGATTTGCCAAATTTATTTCAACGGAAAGTTGATTACAGAGAAACCTGCAGAAACCAACACCTTGATAAACTGAAACCTTGTCATAACCAACGTTTTACCCAATTTCCTTCTGTATTAGGGGGGGGGGGGGGGGGGGGGGGGCTCAGTAGGTAGAGCGTTGGCCGCCATATAAGTGAAATAATATTGAGCGAGGCGTAAAACACCAAACAATCAATCAATTAATCCTTCTGTATTAAAATACATCACACGTCTCAAAAGGTGTTTTCCTTCATCTAGGAGTGTGGGTATAAAATTTTTTTTGTTCAATTTCAGATTGATAGTTTCAACAAGGATAAAGATATTTTCATGTTTTTACTGAGTACACGAGCTGGTGGCTTGGGATTGAATCTCGTGGCAGCAGACACCGTCATAATCTACGATAGTGATTGGGTAAGCCAAGGGAGACAACATACTTTTTGGTGACCCAGCTACTTCTATGCATGTGTTGATTTAGCTATTAGTATAAAGTGAAGAGAGTTTGCGTTGTCTGTTGTTTTTAGAATAGTTACAAATAATACGGAAAATATGCTTATTATCTCACTCCTTGTTTGACTACTACATGTAGTTTTCCTTTCATCACATGTTTTTCAAATATGCGTTTAGTCCATTAACAAACATAAGCCAGCTTTAAAGTGGCATGAGCTGTCAAAATGTTAATATTTTGACGTTAAAACAGAATGTTGAAATTATTTTCTATTTTTCTCAAGACGTACATGTAAAATTCAGAAGCTTTTTAGTGCTTCCAGTCTCGAGAATGTACGATAAAGTAGTGTTTCGAACTAACTATGGCTTAGAATGAATGAATGGTCATCCCGGTTATTTAAATTTTGTTTACTTTTCGAACACTATTTCAGTTCGTATAGGCCACATACTGTATGGATTTTCCTCATTCCAACGCCAATCATTTAGTTTTTCGATGGCCTTCAAAGCCTCTAAATGTCGTGACGATCAGAAATTATGAAAAAAGTGTGAATTTTGGCAGCTCATGCCACTTTAAGCCCTGCTCATAAATCCATCCAGCACATTTGTGGTGTTCTCTACTGTAAATGATGGTACTTGTTTACTATAACCTGCCTTGTTTGTTTCCTACGTCAGAATCCACAGTGTGATCTTCAAGCCCAGGACAGATGTCATCGTATCGGTCAGACCCGTCCAGTTGTTGTTTATCGGGTTGTCACGGCAAACTCTATAGACCAGAGGATTGTGGAGAGAGCCGCAGCGAAACGCAAACTTGAAAAAATGGTTATCCATAAAGGTTGGTTGACACTTCATCGATAGATTGTCATTGATTTCGCTTCACAGTCCGTACTTCGCGTATCAGATTTTAGGTGATCTTTTCAGTCTTTTTGTTACAGGGTTTGCACTCTACCTTGAAAATGGAAAAAATACATTCAAGGCCTTGAATTACCTTGAAAAATAACAAAGTACCTTGAATTTAGTATCAAACGTCTTGCAAAAAAATCAATTGCGTCGGTTTTAATTTGAGGTAAAGGTATGGCTGCCGCTGAGCAGAGTGAAAACAAAACTTCAGGTTGGATTCAGCCTTTATGGGTAGATGATGTGTCATGAGCCATTTATGACATCTTTAGTTGCGTAATATGGCATCTATATTAGATAATGTAATATTCTTTTTTGTTCTATATTTTTGTTCCCTACCACTCCATAACTTGAAGGTATGAGTGTATATCTTGAGTTATGACATCTTTAGGCGAGAAATCTGGGCTCTGCCGAATTTTTTTTTTTCCTTATTCGCCATAGCCCAGATCACTTTCATAATGGAAAAACGGCCGCACAAATTTCACAACAAATAAGCAAAGAATGAAATATTTATCAGTGCATTCCGATAGTATAGACCACAAAGAAGGAGTTTGTCAAACTTTTTTTGGACTGAGTGGGATTCGAACCCACAACCCATTGGTGGAAGATTGGTTTTCTGATTGAGCGTCCAATGCTCTACCCACAGAGTCCCCCCCCCCCCCCCCTGATTTTTGTAAATTAAATTGAATTTTGGCAGTTCATGTCATATGAACAAATAAGTTAACTTTTTTGTCTGTTTTTCTATTTCAGGTAAATTTAAAAGTGGTATCAAGAACTTTTCTACAAGTCTTGTACCTATGACGCCTGAAGAGTTACTCACCCTTTTAAACTCCAATGACCACCAGGGGGAGGTTGGAAAAGAAGGGGAGGTAATTAGTGATAAAGACCTGGAAAAACTTTTAGATAGATCTGACTTGCAGGTGATTTGGAAGAGACAACAAAAACAGACAAAAGAAGGTGAGATTTTTCATGTTAGTCACTGTCAACACACGCATCCAAACAGCCTTCCACCAATGGGTCGCGGGTTCGAATCCCACTCAGTCCAAAACAATTGGAACATTTTCTGACCATGTTTTCGCTCCAACGACCTATGTGGTTAGCAGCCAGTTAGCAGCGGAAGGTCGTAAGTTTCCTCCGGGCATAGAGCCCGTTTTCCTCCCACAATAAAACTGGCAACGCCGCTATGTAAGTGAAATAATCTTGAGTGCGTCGTAAAACACCAAACAATCAATCAACCAAAACACGCAACATGTTTGAAAGCTGTGTGACTGTTAGTAAGACATCTACTTCTTAATATCTTGACAATAAATGTTAAGTTATACATTTCAGAATTTTAAAAATCTGTGCAGTGTTATAAAGTACTGCAATACATGTGACCCGAGGGATACAAAAATAATAAAAATGCTGCGGTGAATCAATTCTGCCGTGGAAAACCAAGTTCTCCGCGGCAACTTTTTTTTTTTTTGCCGCAGTAAAATCTGTATCGTGAGGGTTGCTAGCAGATCACAAGGTTTTGTTAGATTTCAAAGTCTCCACTCTGTTTTGTTCCAAAATAATAATAATTGTGCTCATGTTTATAAGCTAAAAGATGAGCTAAGGAGACGTTAAGCCTTTGAGGCACCCATAAAAATTGTTTCAAAATGAAAGTGAAAGTTTCGTTAAATAGCATCAAAGTCTGAAGTTTTTCCTAAAGGGAAAATTAAGGTGTCCTTAGCTTAAGGGGGGCTTCGTAAAAGTGGACCCAGATATATAAGTGAAATAGTCTTGAGTGCGACATAAAATCATCATTTAAGGAATTGAACGAAATCAATTTTTAACTTTTATATTTATTTTCAGCCGAGTCAGGAGTTGATGATAAAGAAGAAAGTGAAAGTGTTATTTCTAAGCCTGTGGAAGAGTTGTCAGGAATTTTCAAAGTTATTGATGAAGTCGAGGGCAGAATTGGACTTGAAAAAAAGCCTGAAGTTCAGGATAAAATAACTGAATGTACAACGGATACACAACCAATGGAGACCTCTTGATCAATTTTTCATAATACGCAAACTTTTTATACTGTTGAGTTTTACATGTCTGAGTTGCTGGTGAGAAACCCATCCAGCCTGTTTTAAGGGACACAGATTCAAACATATGGTGGGAAGAGTGGAATAGCAAAAGGATAACTGCATGACAGTTAAAGGATTGTTTCAACTGAGCCTTTGGAAAATGACGAAAGAACTAAAGCGATTTAACCGTTATCCCTCACCCACAAAATGTTGTCGTTCTTTGTGCCCACATCAGAGGAAAAGTAGAGTGCAATTAGTGTACTTGTATGCATTTTAGTCTAATTTTGTCTACTTTTTGTTTGCATCCCATCTCATTTTTTGTGTCAAAGTGAAAAAATGATGATCAGAGATGCACGTTTTAAGGGTGCCTTAAACCCCTGAAATCCATTTGTTCCACTGACTAGTTTTACGTACTACACAAGTAGTGATAACCCGAAACTGTCGTTTTTCGAGTGTTCACTACTTGTGTATAACGTAAACCCACTGGACACAAAGGTTCATAGAGTAGTGAACTATACACGGGACCATTTCACGTAGGCGTCGCAAAGTGCGATCAATCACAGTTGCCACAATGCCGTATCCAATGGCAACTAGGCTTTGTGTGCGATGCGCCTGCTTTGTCAAACAGGCCCTTGATCAACTGGACAGCTGCCAAACTGATCCTGTATTTTGTTTACCTGGGTCCAGTCCTTAGTGATAAAACATGCTTCTCTCTCCTGTTCTCTCTCAGGGGAATATTTCATCAAACAGGTTTAACTGATCACTGATGGAAAGCATACAGCCAACAAAGCTAAAGCCATTCATGTAGTCATTCATGGTCACTGAGCAATCCAGCCTTCCTCATTGTGCAAGTCAAAGTCACAGATCTGGAGTCTGTTTCACAAAGCTGCGTAGTGTAAGTTTTTTCGTAACTGTCATGACAACACATACTGCAAAGTTACGCCGCTTTGTGAAACAGGCTCCTGTTAGTCTTACCCTGCTTGTCCCGGAAGAAACAAGTTATCACCTTCCAAGAAAACCTCCTCTGTTATTTGTTGTTCATTTTCATATGTTTTATATGTGAATAATTACTGATGGATAATTACTTCTTGGTTTCATATGTTTTATATGTGAATAATTACTGATGGATAATTACTTCTTGGTTTCATATGTTTTATATGTGAATAATTACTGATGGATAATTACTGCTTGGTTAATTTGGTGTAGTTTTTACATTATCAAATTCATTGGCTTTGGCAACAAAATATTGTCTCTGAATAAACCAAGAAGTTGTTATCCATCCATTGGTATTCACTCTGTTGCAACTCCATTCCTGGTTACCTTCCTCATTTAACCGGACGATCCAAAAATCATTTGTTGACGACATTAAACTTAATAACCAAACCTGTTGTTCTCTTTTAGAGTTTGCAATTTATAAGACTACCGTATTTCCTCTAATGTTTCGCACGCCAGTTTTTACCCTCCCTGTTCGCACTGCTGTTGATATGAAAGGAACCGCCCAGAAGTGGGGGGACATATTCACACCTCTGCTAACGAGCCCTGCTGTGACGAGTCGAGTGACTGCAAAGCGGCTGGCAGGGGAGCTAGTTATTCATCACTGATCGGTCAGTAAACGGCTTAGCCAATAGCCTGCATAATTAGGTTTCACGATCCAAAATCTGTAAATAACAGGGCCTCAGATTACATAATCATAAGAATAGTATGGTGATAAAGTCTGCTGCCATTTAAAATTCCAAACAAATTTGTTGTTGCAGTCCCGTCAGCGAGGAAAATCACACATGTTTGAGGTGTAAGATTTTTACAAAGCCGGATCACGCCGTCACACTACGGCGTACGTTATCCGTAAATAGGAAGAGTGAAAAAAAAAACCGTTCAAATAAGCGATTACTTGTACATTTTTATTGATTTTATTAAAATATATTTTCCTTAATTGATCTTTTTGTAAAGGAGAATCCAAGTTTGTTCCAATATAAGGGAATTATTTTTGATAATCGGTCCCTGACAAAACTTTGAGTTTGACTTCGAAGTCGACTGAGTTGATCTCAAGTCGTGTCAAGAGTCAAGTTCACACTTCAAGCCAGTAACTGTTTTTTTCTTTCTTTTTAAATTTTGATTAAAAGGTACGCTTGGGCTTTTAATCATACTAGCTCTACAAATTTAATCTAAATGTCGTTGATCGAATGGGTTGTTATACGCCGTACTCCGTGAATTTAATTCTTATGGTTTTCTAATTTGGACTGAGCCATCACCCCTATTATTGAGTAGACCGTTCCGTTTATACTTTGGTATTCTGCAGCTCCATGTATAACAAACAAGATTTCCGTCATTAACACTTTATTTCCTTATGATCATACCATCTTTTTACATCGGGAATATTGTACTCGTGAGAAAAAACTTAGTTTTCCCCACAATCTTTGACCGCATGACATAAATATTGCAGCTCCGTAACGGACGTTGTTGCCGCTTCTACACTACGGCCGTGCTGTACTCTGTACATGAAGGGCTATAGAATAAAGCGCGAAAAGTTGAAAACAGTGAAGATATTCATACAATACGATCGCCGTAAAAAGAAAAGACAAGAATGAAAGTAATTTATTGTTTAGAAATTTACTTTTATAATCAATTTGGTAATATAATCACGCCTATTCTCACCAAAATAAGCAGCAATGCACATATAACCTGCACGCGACTAGTATAGTATAACCCGCAGGGCGTATTTCACAACACTTATTTTACGGAACCCGCGGGTTATTTGCGTGAAAATACGGTAGTCTTACCGGTTATAGTTAGGGCTGTAATATTAAAAGCAACTTCTCACACATTTGCAATGTTACCATTACTTGTAATTAAGATTACTTGAAAGAATAAATAACTTTAGTACAGCCGTAAGTGCCGATAGCTTCCCTTTGATTTGTTCTTTATCGTGGAGGTATTTTTTAAATCAAAAGCGGACATTTACTAAAAAATTGTCATAGTTGATCTCGGCATTTCTCCACAATCTATAAGTTGATTTTCAGCGAAAAATATAAACGACAAATCAGTGGGATTCTATGTGGGTGAACCGTATAATCGTTACTCATATTTATGATCCCGCATCTGATTGGATGTTGGCTTATTATTTTCTGGTAAAGGTTTTCTTATCACCAAAGAACTGCTGAAAGTAGAAGCCAGCAGACCTATTAGCCGAGTTGTGTAGGGCCCTTATTCAACACTTTCACAAAGTAAAAATCTATCAACCAGGCAAGTGTCTGTTGAAAGGAAGGGGGAGCGTTCGACGCTCAATCCGAACAGCCTTCCACCAATGGGTCTTTGGTTTGAATCGCACTGTCCAAAAAAAAAAAATGGAAAATTTTCTTACTGGGTTTTCACTCGATAGACCTATTTGGGATGGAAGGTCTTGGGTTTCCTCCCACATTAAAACTGGCAACGCCGTCATAAAACATCTAACGGGATAAATTTGTTACACTGCTATATAAGGGTTCAAAACCGCTTCTATTTAATCTGAAGGAAAAAAGTTGACCAAATGTCTCACATTAAACATTCATCCAATTGCACCGTCAAATATTTTCTGTTTTACATACAAATTTCTACATACATGTACATTAAAACATGTACAACGTTGAACTAATATTGAAATCAAGGCTAACCTAGAAACTTTTCATTAATTGGTGCTTATTAAATTGCTTGTCATAATTCATTCAAAAATGTAAAATCCCTTAAAACTGAGAAGCAAAACCTATTTCCATAATCTATTAAACAAATTAACATCCATGAAGACATTCTTCCTTATAAAACTAAGAAATGCAAAATTGACAGACAAAAATAGCCTTGTGCTGCTAAAAATATTTGACTAATAAAATCGGTTATACAATTTGAATGTCTCAATTCAGTTTAACAAATGTAAATATACTTTTTTTGTAGTTGTGAACCAAACAGTTCATTACAGAATAATAATGTCTTTCAGCAATACAGATAATAAACGCAAAACAATAAAAATACCATTCCGTGAAACTGCAAATATTTCTTTAACAATATGTCAACATTTAAAAAAAAATGTATATCAAGCGGTATGAGCTGTGAAGAAGAAAAAAAGGATTGTTCGGCATTTTTATCAAGAAGTACGAAATTAGACCTCTAAACTGATACCAATCAGACAAAGTATACAAAATTTAAATTCCAGAGATAAAAGTTAATGCATATGAAGCCAAATTTACTTCTAGATTCTAGTCCCTATTATTACTAAAAAAAAACACTTTGACAGCTCATGTAAAAAAAAAAAGTATGAATACAATAATATTGCAAATTTGCTATAACTAGGTTTGTTTAATCACGTTAGAAGTAAGTCAAATAGAACGCCCCATGAAAAAGGGCCTTTACTTAATTTACAGTGCTTCTACCAACTGGTTGGAGACGCACGCTTTTTATATGTTCAGCCCTGGGTACTGTTGCACAACAATTTTGTACCTGGTCGTGACATATAAATGTTGAAGGTATACGTTGCCATGAAAGTTACGCCTTGCATCGAACTATGTCAGTCATAAACGTTTTGAGAATCTGTCCCCAGCTCGTACCCAATTCACTCTTTTCATGTGCCAGAAGGAAACCAATTTGTATATTAAATGAAGTCCATACTTGGGATACAGGGCTGAACATTTGAAAAGGGTTGATAACCAATCTTATCTGAAAAATAACTACTTGTGTGATTGTCAGCCCCAAGATCTAAACTGGTGAAAAAATGGTTATTACAGCTAAATCTCAAGATAATTAAATAACTTATACACACTGCACTGTCTAACATGGCAATTCAGCAAACTTTAATTGATGAGCGGCAATTACCGCCGAGCCTGATGACGTCACATAGATTTACGCAAAGCTTTCTGCGTAAAATGTACCTCAGTTCGCCATTTTGTTAATTGGTAAGATGTCACTTTTTGGGAAAACATTGACCACATAACCTGTTTTTATCCACACATTTTTCTTGTAACTTAACGCCTTTTATTTCTTCTCAATACAGTATTATTTCTTCCGCCATATTTTAAAATCCCCCGAAATTCTTTGAGCTTAAATTCCAAGTGACGTCATCAAGCAATAAGTATGGTAATATGGTAAGAAAATAATACACTGCGATTGGCAAGACTCCAGATTGGATTATTCAACAAGCGTAACTTGTTCTAATAACATCATGATCACATGTCACGAGATAAATGTATGGTGAAATCAACGCATCATACAGCCAGAAACAAATCCACTACACTAAAATTATTGACAAAATCAAATCTATCTTGCAGGCCAACACAAAATAAACAGTTAATCTGCCAAGAAACTTCATTATGTATTATATATACATCTTAAAACTTTCCTTTTTCTAATCAGTCGGAGCAGGCTTAGAATTTCAGACAATTCAGGTTGCCTAGTTAAATCAAATTGGGCACAGATTTCCAAGAAATTTTAAGCCTGCAGGTGTAAAATTCAATTCGATTGGCATTTTTAAATAACACAGTGTAAAAACTTAAATACTAACTATACAAATTCACCATTTCTAATTTTAAAAAAAAAATTCAAGAAATCAAACATCAGATTCATTTCATTGGTCCACATGGAATCACTAGCTATCCTCAGTTATTAGATATTGTTTTATAAAAATGTTTAATTCACTATCCAGCCAGTCAGCTTTGTTCCTGTAAATAAAAGAAAAAATAAAATTGATTAATACAAAAACAAAACTGAGGGTGAAAAGAAAACTGGGAATTCTTAAAACCGGTAAGAGGAGCTCGAAAAATCCGTCTCTCTGTTGCTGGAGTCAAACACTTTTTCATAGAGTATACAGTGTAACTGTGTAATTGTCAGCAATAGGGCCTGGGAGTTTTCTCGAGAGATTTCACGATATTAAAGCCAAAACACATAGGACAACTCGTACTATATTGTACACAATGGTGTATATTTATGAGCTTTCGAGAGTAGCTACTCTCATCATCAGATATTACAACACGCAATAGACAATTTTCTACAGACATTATATATAGAGAAAAATATAACACAGTTAATACTTTAAAAAAGGGTCAAAGAGTTATTTGGAGGCAAAGCGGACACCAACTGCATTTGAATTACATTCATGTAAAATAACCAACAAATGGACAATAGAGAAGGGGATTAATTTATCTTACGATAAACTTAGCAACGTTGTTTTCATCCTAGAATAGTCCTGATTGATTGTTTGGTGTTATACGCCGCGCTCAAGATTATTTCACTTATATGGTGGTGTTGCCAGTTTTATTGCAGGAGGAAACAGGGCTCTATGCCTGGAGGAAACCCACAACCTTCCGGTGGTTACTGGCAACCATCCCACATAGGTCGTTCGAGCGAAAACCCAGTCAAAAATTTTTCAGATTTTTGGGGGACTTAAGGGGATTTGAACCAGAGACCCATAGAATGGTCCTGAGCTGCCAAAATTCACACTTTTTTTCATAATTTCTGATCGTCACGACAGTAAGAGGGTTTGTAGGCCATCGAAAAACTTAATGATTGGCGTTGGAATGAGGAAAATCCATACAGTATGTGGCCTGTACGAACCGAAAACGTGTTCGAAAAGTAAACAAAATTTAAATAACCGGGAAGACCATTCATTCAGTTAGTTAAAAACAATACTTTATCGTACATTTGCGAGACTCGAAGCACTAAAAAGCTTCTGAATTATACGTCTTGAGAAAAATAGCCAAAAATTTCAACATTCTGTTTTAACGTCAAAATATCAACATTTTGGCAGCTCATGCCCCTTTAAGAATCAACCAATCCAATGTTTTAATTTGAACATTATACTGAGAAATACATGGTTCGGAGAGAAAAATAGTGCCTAGATACAAACGACGCAGAGAAAAAATATAAATTGGATTGATTGATTGTTTGGTGTTTTACGCCGCACTCAAGATTATTTTACTTATATGGCAGCGTTGCCAGTTTTATTGTGGGAGGAAACCGGGCTCTATGCCCGGAGAAAACCCACGACCTTCCGTTGGTAACTGGCACCCATCTCACATAGGTCGTTTGAGCGAAAACCAAGCGAAAAAAATTTCCAATTTTTTGGGGACTGAAGAGCAGTGTTAAGAATCAACCAATCCATTGTTTTAAGTTAACACAAACATTACACTGAGAAACACATGGTTCGGAGAGAAAAATAGTGCCAAATGACTGGTGCAGAGAAAAAATAACAAGAGTTTCGGGAAACCCAAAATACGCCCGGAAAGGCACAGTCACTGCAGCCATACCAAAACAAATCCTTCCATATATATATTTTTGAATATATGCAACGGGTCCTTCAAATATAAAATCTCATCTGGTGTTAAATGTCCAGGTCTTCAGCTTGGAGTCCAGCTAATTCTGACTGGTCAGTGGGTTCAATCACTTGCTCAAGACATCACTGGTCAGGATGTTTGCTACATTTTATATATATTTGAACAGAGCCTAATCTCTGAGATGGTCAATGGTGTGTAAATATACAAGTCTTATCTGTTTACACTTACAACCAGGTTTATGAATATTGTCAAAGCAGCTATATTTGCTTTACCATATGGGTAATAAAACTGAATTGAAGAGCCTTTAAAACAGAGAAATCATTATAATTCTAAACTTTTTAGGTTTTGGCCACCATACATGTAGCTATCACTAAATTATCCAAGGACACACCTTCTACCCATAAGCTATATCCTCAGAAAAAATTGTCCAGATGGAATCAAAACTTTGAAAGTTATGGAGCAGAAGGGAATATTACATAATCCAATATAACTCCCATATTATGTAACCAGTGATGTTAAAAATAGTTCGCGACACACCTTCTACCCATAAGGTATATACTCAGAAAAAATTGTGCAGATGGAATCAAAACTTTAGAAGTTATGGAGCAGAAGGGAATATTACATAATCCAATATAACTCCCATATTATGTAACCAGTGATGTTAAAAATAGTTCGCGACACACCTTCTACCCATAAGATATATCCTCAGAAAAAATTGTCCAGATGGAATCAAAACTTTGAAAGTTATGGAGCAGAAGGGAATATTACATAATCCAATATAACTCCCATATTATGTAACCAGTGATGTTAAAAATAGTTCGCGACAAACCTTCTACCCATAAGGTATATACTCAGTAAAAATTGTGCAGATGGGATCAAAACTTTAGAAGTTATGGAGCAGAAGGGAATATTACATAATCCAATATAACTCCCATATTATGTAACCAGTGATGTTAAAAATAGTTTGCGACACACCTTCTACCCATAAGGTATATACTCAGAAAAAATTGTCCAGATGGAATCAAAACTTTGAAAGTTATGGAGCGGAAGGGAATATTACATAATCCAATATAACTCCCATATTATGTAACCAGTGATGTTAAAAATAGTTTGCGACACACCTTCTACCCATAAGGTATATACTCAGAAAAAATTGTGCAGATGTAATCAAAACTTTAGAAGTTATGGAGCAGAAGGGAATATTACATAATCCAATATAACTCCCATATTATGTAACCAGTGATGTTAAGCATAGTTCGCGACACACCTTCTACCCATTAGGTATATCCTCAGAAAAAATTGTCCAGATGGAATCAAAACTTTGAAAGTTATGGAGCGGAAGGAAATATTACATAATCCAATATAACTCCCATATTATGTAACCAGTGATGTTAAAAATAGTTCGCGACACACCTTCTACCCATAAGGTATATACTCAGAAAAAATTGTGCAGATGGAATCAAAACTTTAAAAGTTATGGAGCGGAAGGGAAAGCGGACGCCGGACAGCCGGACTGCCGGACTGCCGGACAGCCGGACTGCCGGACAGCCGGACTGCCGGACGGACGGAGATGATACCATAATACAGCCCGCTTTTCAAGCCGGGCGTATAAAAATTGGAAGGACTCACCTTAGAATTTTGGCCCTGTTGCCGACGTCTGACAGATCTTTAATGTCCTTATCTAATTGATTGATTTCCTCCTCTAGTTTAGATTTAAATACCTCCACCTGGTGGCCAAGTCGTGAAAAAGTGGTAGACAACTCTCTTAAGAAAACAAATAAAAACATTTGTTACAGAACAAAAATGTCAGTAGTAACATATAAAAAAATCAGATCAAAACTCTTCAAGTTATGGAGTGGAAGGGATTGATGTTTTACACTGCACTCCAGATTATTTCACTTCTAGATGTATGGCGGAAACCGGGCTCATTGCCCGGAGGAAACCTCCCGAGCTTCAGCGAGTACCTGACAACTCTTCCACATATGGCAACCGAGTGAAAAACCCACTCAGAATTTGGTTTTGGTCTGAGTGAGATTCGAACTCAATGAAAGGTCTTCGATGATCACTCTCACCCACTGGCCCACCACCGCCGCAGAGTGGAAGGGAACCAGGGACGGAGGGACAGCGCATAATAACATATTTTTAATGCTAACGCCAAAAACCCATCAGACAACTCCTGTATATACCAGTCAGTAATGACTTGAAAAGTTACCTTAAAAAAACATAATCGAGAGGCTGCCTCCAAGTGAGGGTTAGCTCTATTAAGAACTTTTTCTGACGTTGCAATTGCATTTAACATATTTAGTTACCAGTCAGATGTAAGAGTCCTGTGAGAACAAAAACGCCTAGCCACATGTACAATGACAATGACCAGAAATTATGTTTCCCTATAACTTTCTGGATACTTACTGTTGTACTTGATGACTACAGTTAGAACTGGTCAGGTCTACAATCAGTCTTAATTTACTACCAGCATAATCCACATACTGTCGTTTAAAGGCTCTTTCTTTAGCTCTGTTTGTCCAGGTGAGCCGTTCATACAGGTATAATATCCCATACAGACCCCCTGTGAAGGCTAACACTCTCCAGCCTGCTGCTTTTGTCACCTAAAATTACACAGAAATATTTGGTCAAGATACAGAATTGAGCTCAGAAAAAGTTCCCCAAAAAACTGAGTAGTAATGTGATTTGAACAGCAAGGAAAATGGTGGCTTTAAGTGGCATGAGCTGCCAAAGTTCACACTTTTTTCATAATTTCTGATCGTCACGACAGTAAGAGGCTTTGAAGGCCATCGAAAAACTAAATGATTGGCGTTGGAATGAGGAAAATCCATACAGAATGTTGCCTGTACGAACCGAAAACGTGTTCGAAAAGTAAACAAAATTCAAATAACCAGGATGACCATTCATTCATTCTAAGCCAAAGTTAGTTCAAAACAATACTTTATGGTACATTTTCGAGACAAGAAGCACTTAAAAGCTTCTGAATTATATGTCTTGAGAAAAATAGCCAATAATTTCAACATTCTGTTTTAACGTCAAAATATCAACATTTTGGCAGCTCATGCCACTTTAAGTAAAATTTGTCCAGAACTGCCTTACCAATCCTGTTACAATGAGTGCCCCGACTGTACTCCGTGAGGTCACCGAGGCAAATGTTGACAGCAGCGTGACCATGAGTTCACTATCATTTGTGGGAGGGGGAACATATGCCTCACTGGTTGGTGTTGAGGGAACTGACGTGGGCATCTGAAATTAAATACAAAATATTTATACATCACATGATAAATTCTAGGGTTTTGATTGGATAAAAAGACGAGTACTATTAGGCACTATTTTCCCCTCAGCAATACTATGAAAGCATAATGCCCTGATGATTACACAAAAAAATTCTTAATATATTGGGATAACAATAACTTATTTTTATCATAAAAAGTTAGACTAGTCAAAAATTTAACCCAATTAAAATAAGAATCCATATGGAATAATTCATATTCTAATCACACACATTTTTCAAACTTTGATTGAGAGACCATTTTGGTACTTGTCTAGTTATCTTTCACTAGTGTAGCATTACCTGTGTTATTTAATATTTCGACGGTTCTTTGCACTAAGCGTTATTTCTTTAAGTGAAATAGCCTTGAGTGTGGCGCAAAACATCAATCAATGAGTCAATATATCAAGGCATGGTCAGGTTACAGGTTAAGAGGGGATGAAACCGCCCCTTTGTCTAGAAACACATTCCAGTTATGTTGCATGCACCTGAAGGGCAGTTTGTAAGGCACAGCTCTGAACCGAACTGAATGCTAAAATTCAATGGTGAACTTCAGCCCAGATTTGTTAAACAAGCCCTGTCTGTCGTTGGATAAGAACCAAGAAAACGTTTAAAGGTATGTTCACATTATGCTCCGAATTCGGTTCAGGGTCTGAAACGATTTCCGTACTAAAATGGCTTCAATGTTAACCAATACATTTGTTCACACTAGCTTGATCCAAATTCGTGACGGACACCGGAATTCGGACAGCACAAATATAAATATATTTTATTCGCTCAGGGGATCAAAATCGTCCACGATTTTCCATTCTGGCCATTCAGAATAGACCTGCGAAAACATGACAATCAAAAACACAGTGACCTACATAGGGGTTTGGAGATGAAACAATCGAGCGGTTTTGTGTAGAGATGGGGTTGAATAAATTTTCGCATGATTTCTGAAGGATTATGACAACAGGTGTCCGTTTTCCTCAAAGAATCAAGCAAACGAATCTCATCTGCCAAACGGCTCTTAATTATTGCTGAGTTGTGTTGTTGTTGTGGAAGTATGAACTGACTTGAAAGAATCGGCCGATTATTCGTTACAGTGTGAACACAACACACCGAAAACGCAGACCTGTCCGAAATCTGGTTCGTACCACAATCCGAATTTGCTGTATAGTGTGAACATACCTTGAAAATGGACCAAACAAAAACTTACAGATTCTGTCAGTCCGAAGCTCAGAGATTTTGCAGTTTTGGCCCCCAGAAGTCTCCGCATCAAAGCGGCTGGCCCATAAGAGAATCTAAACTCTATATCTTCTACGAAATCACCACACAAATTTTTGCAGTCAAGGCGATAAGCAATTTCAAAGTCTCGTTTTGGCAGTTGATTTCGGACTTCATGTCGGACATCTTCAGTGAGGAGGGACGAAAGACGATCTGAAAGTTGAGAATCACAGATGATTGATTGATTGACCCAGCACTCCAAGATTATTTCACTTTTATGGATTGATTGATTGTTTGCTGTTTAACGCCGCGCTCAAGATTATTTCACTTATATGACGGCGTTGCCAGTCTTATTGTGGGAGGAAACAGGGCTCTGTGCCCGGAGGAAACCCACGAGCTTCCGCTGGTAACTGGCAACCATCCCACATAGGTCGTTCGAGTGAAAACCTTCACTTTTATGGAAGCATTGCCACATAAAACGTACGGAAGGAAACAATCACTTCACCGAGAAGAAACACCTGATCTTTGACAGGTATCAGATAACTAATCTCAAAACCATCACAGTTGAACAAAAAGATGCCCGAATCACAATCTTTTCATAGAAGTAGCAAATAGGTTAATTAAAAATACAAGTACTCCGGAATCTAAATACATGTACATGGTTTGACTTGCAGATTTTAAACAAATCAAGAGTGAATAGGTATGAACATATTTTCATTATTCAGCTTTTAAATTCTTTCAATGATATGACTGCAAATGTATTAACAGCACAATAACAACTATTAAACATGATAAAAAATTAAAGACATCACCACGTCCTCAGTTGTTTTTAACAACACGAGCTTTTGGCACACAGGTGCCGAAAGCTCGTGTTGTTAAAAACAACTGAGGACGTGGTGATGTCTTTAATTTTTTATCATTAGTATGGAACCCACGTTTAAAGAGAGTTTCAAACATTTCTAACTATTAAACATATTTGAAACTTATTCTTGAGAAAATGAAAAAAATAATAGAGTACATTTTGCACATTACTTTTAGTATTACAAATATATGTAAAAGGATTGATGATTTATCGATCAAATTTTACAGAAAAAAGTTAATCTTTCTTGTTAAACCTACAAATATAATATTGTTGATTTTTTAACACTAAAAATAACGGAAGAATTTCTTAAAAATAAAAACACCATAACACACAAAAACAAAAATGACACAGAGAGAAACTAAATCTACTTTCTAAATTCATGAGAGGAAAAGGAGAGTGAAGAAATAAAGGGAAATTTCTGATAAAGTTCTTGATTCCTTCAGATGATTGACATATTGTTACTTTTTATAAATCACCTGGGGTGTGTTGTTCAAAGTGCCTGTTTGTTTGCTTGGTGTTTTACGCCGCGCTCAAGATTATTTCACTTATATGGCGGCGTTGCCAGTTTTATTGTGGGAGGAAACCGGGCTCTATGCCCGGGGGAAACCCACGACATTCCGGTGGTAACTGGCAGCCATCCCACATAGATCGCTCGAGTGAAAACCTAGTCAGAAAATTTTCCAATTTTTTTTGGTGGAAGGCTGTTTGGATTGAGTGTCCAACGCTTTACTTACTGAGCCACGGAGGCCCACGCGCGTCGTTAGCTTAATGGCAGGTTAGACGTTAGACGTCACAAAGGAATTTCTTTGTTAAGGCATGTCATATAACCTGCGTTTAGAAAATTTTCTTTTGAACAACCGGCCCCTGAAATTTGGGTTCAATTCCCACTCAGTCCAGTTTTCACTCAAAGGACCTGTGTGGGATGGTTGCCAGTTACCACCGTAAGGTCGTGGGTTTCCTCCCCCATTAAAACTGGCAACGCCGCCATATAAGATAAATATTCTTGAGCACTGCGTAAAACACCAAACAATCAATCTATTTGTACATTAACACTAGCTTTTCCTCCAATCTGATTACAAAATGCAGGATTGTTGCCAGTGACCATCAGAATTTAAACATTTTTAGATAAGGTTAATAGTGTATGGAACCAGGTTGAATATCTCAATAAACCTGAGGGGCCTCGGTTAGAGTGATTGTCCCTCAGTCCGTCACAGGCCTTCCATCAATGCCACGTAGGATCGTATCCCATCTCAGACCAAATAAAACTGAAAAATCTCTGAGTGGATTTTTCACTTGATCGCCGTAAGAGGAAAAGTTCCCAGGTAAACCTGAAATAATCTCGAGTCCAGCATAAAGCATCAATAAATCAACCTGGCGAAAAAATCATATAAGTTAAATTATCTTGGTTGAAGAAACAGCGAATGATCTACCAATTGACACTTTTTACTTTCTTTGTATTCATAACTTTCACTTTCAATATTTTCAGTTGCGTAATCATTACTAGTTTCACATAAACTTTAATATTTTCGTGTGTAATCACGTTAAATATTTTCATACTACATTTGTAGTTTATTAACTTTTATATTTACCGCTACATAATCATCAATGTCACATTGACAAATCACTTTCACTTTTAAATTTTTAATATTTTCAGCTGTGTTATCATTATTTTTATAATTAATAACTTCACTTCCATGTAAATAATTTAATTGTGTAATAGTTACTTTAACTTTAAAATGAACAAATCACTTTTACTTTTAATATTTTCTGCCATGTAAAATCCCCACTTTTACATGAACAAATCACTTTCACTTTCAATATCTTCGGTCTTATTTTCTTTACCTGTCATATCAGTTTCAGTTTGAACGACTCCATCAGACAGAACGGTTGAACAACGAGTTTGAAGATTACGCCCTAGGCCTTTCTCCACATGAGCATGCAATTCCTGAAGCGGGTGAAAAGAAATGAAATCAAAGCCACTGGACAAATAAAAGCAAATGCCTGAAGCAAGGAAAACAAATATGAAATGAATCTGAAAAAAAGAGAATGAAATAAAGAATATGATATGTTAAATGAATATATCGTTTAAGTTTGTTGCGATTTTTCGTTGACCTTTAAATTAGCAGAAATATAAAAGCTAATCAATCTCGAATGAAGAGCCGAGTTAATTAGGAAATTTTGTAAATGCTATAGGGAGCGCAAGTCTCATAAGAATCATTACGAGATTTTGTGATATCCGGTGACAGACGACGCCATTAATAGGGTTTTTGATGACGTTGCAATTCCATTTGACGTATTTCGTTCCATAACGGCAGATTTAAATGTCATGTTGGAACGAAAAACACTGCGCAATGCAGTGGCGGTGACAGGAAATGTGTGAAATTCACACGTGACTTGCGCTCCCTATTGTTTTCTGTCTGACAGTCAGTAAACAAACAGCTGAGAATGCACCAGCTTAAAAGGCTGTAAGCGTGCACAGCCAAACCAAAACGAAGATGACAAATAAAACTGGTTACCAAACTTTCCATGGGAGCTAGGCAAGTCACCAACGGTCTTCTGGAAACCTCATCTTTATATTAAAGTGGCATGAGCTGCCAAAATGTTTTGGCGTAAAAACAAAATGTTGAAATTATCGGCTATTTTTCTCTAGACGTATAATTCATAAGCTTTTTAGTGCCTCTAGTCTCAAGAATGTACGATGAAGTATTGTTTTGAACTAACTTTGGCTAAGAAGGAATGAATGGTCGTCCCGGTTATTTAAATTTTGTTTATTTTTCGAACACGATTCCGGTTCGTATAGGCCAAATACTGTACGGATTTACCTCATATCAACGCTAATCATGGACGCTCCCATGGACCCCTGGATATAGAGTTTTATTTGGGGATTCCTTTGTCTGTTTGTGACAAGCCCTTTGTGGCTACGCGTGTGGTGCATTCTCAGCTGTTTGTTTACTGACTGTCAGACGGAAAACAAAGCAGTAGGGAATTCCCTAAATAACTCTTTAAATGTACATTTTTGGTGGAAAGTCGACATAAAGCCTTTCATCTGAAATGGATTGCTTCTTAATTTTCAACTAATCTGAAGGTCAACGGAGAATGGTAACAAACTCAGTATCATTCCAGTATAAAAACTATAGAAGCAGTCTGGACTTGGTTAGGGAACACACTATCTCTGTAAATGACCTCGCACTTAAATTTTGAATGTATTAAGATGGTACTTCACCACAAGATTTCATTCATTCAGCATTAGAATCGGATTGAAGTAATCCGCCCGCCTCCCCCTCTAGCTTGCCAGGGGTTTAGATCGATTGATTGATTGATGTTTTACATCAAGGCAGGGGTTTAGATCAATTGATTAATTGATGTTTTACACCAAGGCAGTGGTTTAGATTGATTGATGTTTTACACCAAGGCAGTGGTTTAGATCGATTGATTGATGTTTTACACCAAGGCAGTGGTTTAGATTGATTGATTGATGTTTTACACCAAGGCAGTGGTTTAGATTGATTGATTGATGTTTTACACCAAGGCAGTGGTTTAGATTGATTGATTGATGTTTTACACCAAGGCAGTGGTTTAGATCGATTGATGTTTTACACCAAGGCAGTGGTTTAGATTGATTGATGTTTTACACCAAGGCAGTGGTTTAGATTGATTGATTGATTGATGTTTTACATCAAGGCAGGGGTTTAGATCAATTGATTAATTGATGTTTTACACCAAGGCAGTGGTTTAGATTGATTGATTGATGTTTTACACCAAGGCAGTGGTTTAGATTGATTGATTGATGTTTTACACCAAGGCAGTGGTTTAGATTGATTGATTGATGTTTTACACCAAGGCAGTGGTTTAGATTGATTGATTGATGTTTTACATCAAGGCAGTGGTTTAGATTGATTGATTGATTGATGTTTTACATCAAGGCAGGGGTTTAGATCAATTGATTAATTGATGTTTTACATCAAGGCAGGGGTTTAGATCAATTGATTAATTGATGTTTTACACCAAGGCAGTGGTTTAGATCGATTGATTGATTGATGTTTTACACCAAGGCAGTGGTTTAGATCGATTGATTGATTGATGTTTTACACCAAGGCAGGGGTTTAGATTGATTGATTGATGTTTTACACCAAGGCAGTGGTTTAGATCGATTGATTGATTGATGTTTTACACCAAGGCAGTGGTTTAGATCGATTGATTGATTGATGTTTTACACCAAGGCAGGGGTTTAGATTGATTGATGTTTTACATCAAGGCAGTGGTTTAGATTGATTGATGTTTTACACCAAGGCAGTGGTTTAGATTGATTGATTGATGTTTTACATCAAGGCAGGGGTTTAGATTGATTGATGTTTTACATCAAGGCAGTGGTTTAGATCGATTGATTGATTGATGTTTTACACCAAGGCAGGGGTTTAGATTGATTGATGTTTTACATCAAGGCAGGGGTTTAGATTGATTGATGTTTTACATCAAGGCAGTGGTTTAGATTGATTGATTGATGTTTTACATCAAGGCAGGGGTTTAGATTGATTAATTGATGTTTTACATCAAGGCAGTGGTTTAGATCGATTGATTGATTGATGTTTTACATCAAGGCAGTGGTTTAGATTGATTGATTGATGTTTTACACCAAGGCAGTGGTTTAGATTGATTGATTGATGTTTTACACCAAGGCAGTGGTTTAGATCGATTGATGTTTTACACCAAGGCAGTGGTTTAGATCGATTGATGTTTTACACCAAGGCAGTGGTTTAGATTGATTGATTGATGTTTTACACCAAGGCAGTGGTTTAGATTGATTGATGTTTTACACCAAGGCAGGGGTTTAGATCAATTGATTGATTGATGTTTTACACCAAGGCAGTGGTTTAGATTGATTGATGTTTTACATCAAGGCAGTGGTTTAGATTGATTGATTGATGTTTTACATCAAGGCAGTGGTTTAGATTGATTGATTGATGTTTTACATCAAGGCAGTGGTTTAGATTGATTGATTGATGTTTTACACCAAGGCAGGGGTTTAGATTGATTAATTGATGTTTTACACCAAGGCAGTGGTTTAGATTGATTGATTGATGTTTTACACCAAGGCAGTGGTTTAGATTGATTGATTGATGTTTTACATCAAGGCAGTGGTTTAGATTGATTGATTGATGTTTTACACCAAGGCAGTGGTTTAGATTGATTGATTGATGTTTTACACCAAGGCAGTGGTTTAGATTGATTGATTGATGTTTTACATCAAGGCAGTGGTTTAGATTGATTGATTGATGTTTTACACCAAGGCAGTGGTTTAGATTGATTGATTGATGTTTTACACCAAGGCAGTGGTTTAGATTGATTGATTGATGTTTTACATCAAGGCAGTGGTTTAGATTGATTGATTGATGTTTTACACCAAGGCAGTGGTTTAGATTGATTGATTGATGTTTTACATCAAGGCAGTGGTTTAGATCAATTGATTAATTGATGTTTTACACCAAGGCAGTGGTTTAGATTGATTGATGTTTTACATCAAGGCAGTGGTTTAGATTGATTGATTGATGTTTTACATCAAGGCAGTGGTTTAGATTGATTGATTGATGTTTTACATCAAGGCAGTGGTTTAGATTGATTGATTGATGTTTTACACCAAGGCAGGGGTTTAGATTGATTAATTGATGTTTTACACCAAGGCAGTGGTTTAGATTGATTGATTGATGTTTTACATCAAGGCAGTGGTTTAGATTGATTGATTGATTGATGTTTTACATCAAGGCAGGGGTTTAGATTGATTGATTGATGTTTTACACCAAGGCAGTGGTTTAGATTGATTGATTGATGTTTTACACCCAGTGAAAGGCAGTGGTTTAGATTGATTGATTGATGTTTTACACCAAGGCAGGGGTTTAGATTGATTGATGTTTTACATCAAGGCAGTGGTTTAGATTGATTGATTGATGTTTTACACCAAGGCAGGGGTTTAGATTGATTGATTGATGTTTTACACCAAGGCAGTGGTTTAGATCGATTGATTGATGTTTTACACCAAGGCAGTGGTTTAGATCGATTGATTGATTGATGTTTTACACCAAGGCAGTGGTTTAGATTGATTGATTGATGTTTTACACCAAGGCAGTGGTTTAGATTGATTGATTGATGTTTTACACCAAGGCAGTGGTTTAGATTGATTGATGTTTTACACCAAGGCAGTGGTTTAGATTGATTGATTGATGTTTTACATTAAGGCAGTGGTTTAGATTGATTGATTGATGTTTTACATCAAGGCAGTGGTTTAGATTGATTGATTGATGTTTTACATCAAGGCAGTGGTTTAGATCGATTGATTGATTGATGTTTTACACCAAGGCAGTGGTTTAGATTGATTGATTGATGTTTTACATCAAGGCAGTGGTTTAGATCGATTGATTGATGTTTTACATCAAGGCAGTGGTTTAGATCGATTGATGTTTTACACCAAGGCAGTGGTTTAGATCGATTGATTGACTGATGTTTTACACCAAGGCAGTGGTTTAGATTGATTGATTGATGTTTTACACCAAGGCAGTGGTTTAGATTGATTGATTGATGTTTTACACCAAGGCAGTGGTTTAGATTGATCGATTGATGTTTTACACCAAGGCAGGGGTTTAGATTGATTGATTGATGTTTTACACCAAGGCAGTGGTTTAGATTGATTGATTGATGTTTTACACCAAGGCAGTGGTTTAGATTGATTGATTGATTGATGTTTTACACCAAGGCAGTGGTTTAGATTGATTGATTGATGTTTTACATCAAGGCAGGGGTTTAGATTGATTGATTGATGTTTTACACCAAGGCAGTGGTTTAGATCGATTGATTGATGTTTTACACCAAGGCAGTGGTTTAGATCGATTGATTGATTGATGTTTTACACCAAGGCAGTGGTTTAGATTGATTGATTGATGTTTTACACCAAGGCAGTGGTTTAGATTGATTGATTGATGTTTTACACCAAGGCAGTGGTTTAGATTGATTGATTGATGTTTTACATCAAGGCAGTGGTTTAGATTGATTGATTGATGTTTTACACCAAGGCAGTGGTTTAGATTGATTGATTGATTGATGTTTTACACCAAGGCAGTGGTTTAGATCGATTGATTGATGTTTTACATCAAGGCAGTGGTTTAGATCGATTGATTGATTGATGTTTTACACCAAGGCAGTGGTTTAGATTGATTGATTGATGTTTTACACCAAGGCAGTGGTTTAGATTGATTGATTGATGTTTTACATCAAGGCAGTGGTTTAGATCGATTGATTGATTGATGTTTTACACCAAGGCAGTGGTTTAGATCGATTGATTGATGTTTTACACCAAGGCAGTGGTTTAGATCGATTGATTGATGTTTTACACCAAGGCAGGGGTTTAGATTGATTGATTGATGTTTTACACCAAGGCAGTGGTTTAGATTGATTGATTGATGTTTTACACCAAGGCAGTGGTTTAGATCGATTGATTGATTGATGTTTTACACCAAGGCAGTGGTTTAGATTGATTGATTGATGTTTTACACCAAGGCAGTGGTTTAGATTGATTGATTGATGTTTTACACCAAGGCAGTGGTTTAGATCGATTGATTGATTGATGTTTTACACCAAGGCAGTGGTTTAGATTGATTGATTGATTGATGTTTTACACCCAGTGAAAGGCAGTGGTTTAGATGGATTGATTAATTGATGTTTTACACCAAGGCAGTGGTTTAGATTGATTGATTGATGTTTTACATCAAGGCAGTGGTTTAGATTGATTGATTGATGTTTTACATCAAGGCAGGGGTTTAGATTGATTGATTGATTGATGTTTTACACCAAGGCAGTGGTTTAGATTGATTGATTGATGTTTTACATCAAGGCAGTGGTTTAGATTGATTGATTGATGTTTTACATCAAGGCAGGGGTTTAGATTGATTGATTGATTGATGTTTTACACCAAGGCAGTGGTTTAGATTGATTGATTGATGTTTTACACCAAGGCAGTGGTTTAGATCGATTGATTGATTGATGTTTTACACCAAGGCAGTGGTTTAGATCGATTGATTGATTGATGTTTTACACCAAGGCAGTGGTTTAGATTGATTGATTGATGTTTTACACCAAGGCAGTGGTTTAGATCGATTGATTGATTGATGTTTTACACCAAGGCAGTGGTTTAGATTGATTGATTGATGTTTTACACCAAGGCAGTGGTTTAGATTGATTGATGTTTTACACCAAGGCAGTGGTTTAGATCGATTGATTGATTGATGTTTTACACCAAGGCAGTGGTTTAGATTGATTGATTGATTGATGTTTTACACCCAGTGAAAGGCAGTGGTTTAGATGGATTGATTAATTGATGTTTTACACCAAGGCAGGGGTTTAGATCGATTGATTGATTGATGTTTTACACCAAGGCAGTGGTTTAGATCGATTGATTGATTGATGTTTTACACCAAGGCAGTGGTTTAGATTGATTGATTGATTGATGTTTTACACCCAGTGAAAGGCAGTGGTTTAGATGGATTGATTAATTGATGTTTTACACCAAGGCAGGGGTTTAGATCGATTGATTGATTGATGTTTTACACCAAGGCAGTGGTTTAGATCGATTGATTGATTGATGTTTTACACCAAGGCAGTGGTTTAGATCGATTGATTGATGTTTTACACCAAGGCAGTGGTTTAGATTGATTGATTGATTGATGTTTTACACCAAGGCAGTGGTTTAGATCGATTGATTGATTGATGTTTTACACCAAGGCAGTGGTTTAGATCGATTGATTGATTGATGTTTTACATCAAGGCAGTGGTTTAGATTGATTGATTGATGTTTTACACCAAGGCAGTGGTTTAGATTGATTGATTGATGTTTTACACCAAGGCAGTGGTTTAGATTGATCGATTGATGTTTTACACCAAGGCAGTGGTTTAGATCGATTGATTGATGTTTTACACCAAGGCAGTGGTTTAGATTGATTGATTGATTGATGTTTTACACCAAGGCAGTGGTTTAGATTGATTGATTGATGTTTTACACCAAGGCAGTGGTTTAGATTGATCGATTGATGTTTTACACCAAGGCAGTGGTTTAGATCGATTGATTGATGTTTTACACCAAGGCAGTGGTTTAGATTGATTGATTGATGTTTTACACCAAGGCAGGGGTTTAGATCGATTGATTGATTGATGTTTTACATCAAGGCAGTGGTTTAGATCGATTGATTGATTGATGTTTTACACCAAGGCAGTGGTTTAGATTGATTGATTGATGTTTTACACCAAGGCAGTGGTTTAGATTGATTGATTGATGTTTTACATCAAGGCAGTGGTTTAGATCGATTGATTGATTGATGTTTTACACCAAGGCAGTGGTTTAGATTGATTGATTGATTGATGTTTTACACCAAGGCAGTGGTTTAGATTGATTGATTGATGTTTTACATCAAGGCAGTGGTTTAGATCGATTGATTGATTGATGTTTTACACCAAGGCAGTGGTTTAGATTGATTGATTGATGTTTTACATCAAGGCAGTGGTTTAGATCGATTGATTGATTGATGTTTTACACCAAGGCAGTGGTTTAGATTGATTGATTGATGTTTTACATCAAGGCAGTGGTTTAGATCGATTGATTGATTGATGTTTTACACCAAGGCAGTGGTTTAGATTGATTGATTGATGTTTTACATCAAGGCAGGGGTTTAGATTGATTGATTGATGTTTTACACCAAGGCAGTGGTTTAGATTGATTGATTGATGTTTTACACCAAGGCAGTGGTTTAGATTGATTGATTGATGTTTTACACCAAGGCAGTGGTTTAGATTGATTGATTGATGTTTTACATCAAGGCAGTGGTTTAGATCGATTGATTGATTGATGTTTTACACCAAGGCAGTGGTTTAGATTGATTGATTGATGTTTTACGCCAAGGCAGTGGTTTAGATTGATTGATTGATGTTTTACACCAAGGCAGGGGTTTAGATCGATTGATTGATTGATGTTTTACACCAAGGCAGGGGTTTAGATCGATTGATTGATTGATGTTTTACACCAAGGCAGGGGTTTAGATCGATTGATTGATTGATGTTTTACACCAAGGCAGGGGTTTAGATCGATTGATTGATTGATGTTTTACACCAAGGCAGGGGTTTAGATTGATTGATGTTTTACACCAAGGCAGGGGTTTAGATCGATTGATTGATTGATGTTTTACACCAAGGCAGGGGTTTAGATTGATTGATGTTTTACACCAAGGCAGGGGCTTAGATTGATTGATTGATTGATGTTTTACACCAAGGCAGGGGCTTAGATTGATTGATTGATTGATGTTTTACACCAAGGCAGGGGTTTAGATTGATTGATGTTTTACACCAAGGCAGGGGCTTAGATTGATTGATTGATTGATGTTTTACACCAAGGCAGGGGTTTAGATTGATTGATGTTTTACACCAAGGCAGGGGCTTAGATTGATTGATTGATGTTTTACACCAAGGCAGGGGTTTAGATCGATTGATTGATTGATGTTTTACACCAAGGCAGGGGTTTAGATTGATTGATGTTTTACACCAAGGCAGGGGCTTAGATTGATTGATTGATTGATGTTTTACGCCAAGGCAGTGGTTTAGATCGATTGATTGATTGATGTTTTACGCCAAGGCAGGGGTTTAGATTGATTGATTGATTGATGTTTTACACCCAGTGAAAGGCAGTGGTTTAGATGGATTGATTAATTGATGTTTTACACCAAGGCAGGGGCTTAGATTGATTAATTGATGTTTTACACCAAGGCAGGGGTTTAGATCGATTGATTGATTGATGTTTTACGCCAAGGCAGTGGTTTAGATCGATTGATTGATTGATGTTTTACACCAAGGCAGGGGTTTAGATCGATTGATTAATTGATGTTTTACACCAAGGCAGGGGCTTAGATTGATTGATTGATGTTTTACACCAAGGCAGGGGTTTAGATCGATTGATTGATTGATGTTTTACACCAAGGCAGGGGTTTAGATCGATTGATTGATTGATGTTTTACACCAAGGCAGGGGTTTAGATCGATTGATTGATTGATGTTTTACACCCAGTGAAAGGCAGTGGTTTAGATGGATTGATTAATTGATGTTTTACACCAAGGCAGGGGTTTAGATTGATTGATTAATTGATGTTTTACACCAAGGCAGGGGTTTAGATTGATTGATTCATGTTTTACACCAAGGCAGGGGTTTAGATTGATTGATTGATTGATGTTTTACACCGAGTGAAAGGCGGTGGTTTAGAAGTCAATTATATGTTGATGAGATTGATGACAAATACACAGGAGGTCTATATAAAAAAAGTGCTGACTAAATAACTACAGAGAAAACCACAAACGCAGGTGAAATTCAAGATTCATGCTGGATAGAGTAATCTCCCTTACCCACAATCTCCCGTTCGCTGGCCTCGAGAGCACGGGCAATACTCTGAGAACAGCGACCAGTTAAATTACGCACCATACAGGATTCAGTATGAACTAAGATTTCCTGATTATACGAGAGAGGCCATTAAAACAGAAAACAAAGTCATTTATCTCTATTTACGATTGATGGATTGTTTGGTGTTTTACTCCGTGCTCAAGATTGTTTCACTTATATGGCGTTGTTTCATTGTGGGAGGAAACCGGGCTCTATGCCCGGAGGAAACCCATGACCTTACAGTGGTAACTGGCAACCATTATTTACCGACGAGAAATCAAATTGGACTGGTTGAATATGTTGACTCATTATGTAGTGCCATACTAATGGGTTCAAAATTGAAACCTTTTAGGTTATACAACACCACTGCCTAGTGGGGAGGAAACCAGACCCCCCTGGAAAGTCCAGACCTTCCGTGGGCACCTAGCACCCCTTCCTCATAGGGCAATTGGCTATTATTTTCTCAATTTTCTTTCTTTTGGATTCCAAACAGCGACCCATAGATAGGAGGCTTGTGTCAGACAGGGAAACTATGATCGCCCTACCAACTGATAGAATTCTGGGATTAAGTGATGGAAGAATTTTTCAAGGAAATCTCCAAAATTACTCCTCAGTCCAAGTTCAAAGGGATACGAAAAATTTAAGTCGTACCTTTTTGTAGGCGACGATTCTGTGAGGCTCTGGATCAAAGGGCCATTCAAATTCATCCACCAGTGTGGACAGACGGCGGATCTCTTCATTTAACGCTATAGCCACCTGCAGGGAAAACAAACTGAGTAAAATGATGACCATGATAAACATCAACTACCCAATAACCCAGCTTTTATTTAGCAATCTTTATCGGACATACATTTAATTCTCCTTCAGATTATAGCATTTCACCCATCCCACGTACCATATAGGATTGAAAAAGATGAGTTTCTTACTTGAAATCATACACAACAGTTTTCGAGTTATGTTTACATGGAAACGATTAAAAATAAAAAAATAAAAATTTTTTTTAAGAAGTTGAAAACCTCAAAATCTACACATGATGATCATTCCACACACCAAGTTTCATTCAGTTATGTTTAATAATTTTCAAGTTCTCTGGAAACGAAATTTTTAAAGTTATGTCTCCATGGAAACGGCAAAAAAAGAAGAAATTTATAGTAAGTTAACTGTCCAACCCAGTTAACTGCTTACAATTTGATTGGTTGGTTGATGTTTTTACACAGAACTAAGATTATTCCACTTATATGGCGTTGCTGCTAGGTTAAGTTGGGACGAAAACTCCCAAAAGCTGGTACCTAGAAACTGTCCCACACAGGGCGATAGGATGAAAAACCCACTCAGATATTTTTCCTGGTCTGAGTGGAATATGATCATGCAACACAATGACAGAGAACTTGATTGATTGTTTGGTGTTTTACGTTGCATTCAAGATTATTTCCCTTATATGGCGGCGTTGCCAGTTTTATTGTGGGAGGAAACCGGGCTCTATGCCCGGAGGAAACCCACAACCTACTGTTGGTAACTGGCAACCATCCCACATAGATCGTCCAAGTGGAAACCCAGTCAGAAAATTTTCCAATTTTTTTAGACTGAGTAGGATTCGAACCCGCGACCCATTGGTGGAAGGCTGTTCGGATTGAGCGTCTAACGCTCTACCTACTGAGTCACGGAGGCCCCTCGGAGAACTTGAAGTGGCATGAGACAGTAAATAAAAATAGGATAAAGGAACAAATGTATAAACAATAATTGTACAGAAATTTATGAATATAATCTGTTATGTGATCTTTTACCTTTCTCTCGACATCTTCTACCATGGCCTTAATCTTGCCCTTTATTTCAAATGTTAAGAGTCCAATCTGTTTCTGTAGGAAGTCTAACTCATCCTGTTTCTCACACATAGTGTGGATCTGATTCTCTCTGGAAAAAGACATCAAAAATATCAGGCACCGAATTACGAAAAATTAACAGCCTTAAAAAAAGAAATGGAGACATAACTTCAAAAATTTCGTTTCCGGAGAAGAACTTGAAAATTATTAGATTCAAAATTCACACTTTTTTCATAATTTCAGATCGTCATGACAGTAAGAGGCTTTGAGGGCCATCGAAAAACTAAATGATTGGCGTTGGAATGAGGAAAATTTATACAGTATGTGGCCTACACGAACCGAAAATGTGTTTGAAAAGTAAACAAAATTTAAATAACCGGGACGACCATTCATTCATTCTAAGCCAAAGTTAGTTCAAAACAATACTTTATCCTACATTCTCGAGACTAGACACACTAAAAAGCTTCTGAATGATACGTTTTGAGAAAAATTATTTTAACATTCTGTTTTAACATCAAATATTAACATTTTCGCAGCTCATACAATTTTAAGGATTTAAGACGAATTCCTTCTGGTGAGTCGCAGCTGTAAACTTACTAAATATGTTTGTAAAAAAACTTAATGTTGAAACAGTACAAACTTCTCGTAAGGTACTTGGGCATCCAAGAAAAACGATATATTTTTCTTCACCACTCACAAAAAACCCCACACAATTGACGTCATCATGGACTCCTGAACGTTTGTGTCGTCATTTAAACCAATCATGACGACACACTGACTGAACTAAAGTCATGTATGACATAACACTCAGAAAGAACACAACAGATATAAAATATGACATAATTCAATTTTTCTTAGACTATCTGAGGACGGTATGCAAATTTATTCCAGAAGTCAAGATCATAATTATATTTCAAATAAACTTTAGACTCCAGCCTGTGACCCACTAGTAGAAAATACATTAGAGACATTTCAACTTACTAATAAAAAAACCCACTTTAGAGACAAAAACTCACTTTTGATCTCGACTTTGTTGATAAATATCTCCCATAAGACTTCGTAGCTCACTGGCGATGTTTTTCCCTCGTTCAGTGTGTTGTTCAAACTTGGTCTTTACGGCAGATTTTGAGATGCACTCCTGAAAAATTTCTAACATGAATTTATCACAGATTACACGGAACACAACCTTCTTTCACCTAAAATTCTGCAGAATGATTGTTTGATGTTTTGTCACACTCAAGATTATTTCCCTTTTATGGCCGCGTTGCAAAGTTTAGAGGGGGGGCCAAACCAAGCTCTTTGCATGGAGAAAACGCCCCAGCAACTCTTCCACATAGGACGACTGAGTGTATCGCAACATAACCTGGATAAACGGGGAGAAATTTGCTCAACTTTTTATTCTATGGATCGAGTGGGATTCACCCAGTCAGTCAAACAAATAAAAAAGTAACAAAATAACATACAAATGCAAAAACTGGTTCAAGGGCCTAAGATTACAGTTGGGAATTGTCTTAACTTTTTATTTCATGGTCTGAGTAGAATTCAAACACTTTATTCCTTATTTACAGTACAATTGTTCACCTCAAATTTCCTCTCAAAGTTTGCAAACTCAAACAGTCTCCCTTGAAATCCTTCTGCCAAGGCTCCAACTGAAAAATACACATACAAGTGGGCAATCTTACAATGAATGTTACACAATATATTTCTTTTGTTTCTCAAAATGTTGAAAATTCCTTTACCAATCTTGATCATTTCCCTCATAATGTTACTGAGAGACAGAGTGAAGATTGATTGATGTTTAAGGCCGCACTCAAGATTATTTTACTTATATAGCGGCATTGCCAGGTTTCTTTAGGAAACGGGGGCTTTTGCCTGGAAGAAACCTCTGGCCTTCGGCGAGTACCTGGCAACTCTTCCACGTACGAGGGAGCGATGAAGATTTTCACCTTACTGTTGCATCTGTCTGCCTTATTTCTAATATTAAAAAATATCCTCCGAAAAATCGATGAGCTAAAAAACCATGCTCAAGGCCCCTATAGCCAGTACTGACAGTTGTATGCCTGTTGTGTCAATCTGCCTATGATCAGTGTGACATTTCTTATTCAAGCAATTTCATTCAGTATTTTATCAAGATGGACCTAGGTTGAAACTGTTCATTTTTCATTTTTCAAGAAATGCAATACAAAATTTACTGGAATGAAATGAATTTCAACAAATGTAGAAAAGTTCATTAAAACAGAATGTTTGATGTCCTGTTGATGTTTAAAGCCATCTCTGGATTTTTTTTACAAACCCGGAGTAGGCGTGCCCCTATCTTGATGAGTCCGTGCAATAAGAGCTTCACGGGCAGAAACAAAAAATACACGATCTTCTACTTCCTTTTTGCTGACAACTTTTAATTCATCCACCAAAAACTGAACATTTCTCTCCATATGCTGGGTGCGTACCTAAACACAAATAATGAGTATTGACTTTCGTTTATATCATATGAACTGAATCCAATATGTATATTAAATCGCCATTGGGTTCAAAGTCCATATCGGCTGACGGCTCTAATATAGACTTTCAATCCAACGGCGATGAGTAAAATTAAAATCAATATTTGATGTAAATTAATATGACCTTTATATTATACATAAACAATATAGCCTAAATTGAATAATTCTGCAGCCGTGAGCTGTATGACTTTGTCTGAATTACGTCAGATTTGAACGGTACGTTCAGCGGAGTGACCTTATATGCCCTTGTTGCCTTGAAAATAGTTATCAAACTCTAATATGGACACCAGACATTTTGTTTCCCGACTACGTATCTCAGCAAACATATACATTTCATGAGCTTGAAATTTTTCAATTAAAACAATAATTAGAATATTTGGAGGCCTGAAGTTTAATGATGACCTTGTACCGATACGCACGACTGCACAGCGATACGCATGACTGCACAGCGATATGCTTTCGTGTAAAGAATGCTTTCAGTCGGCCATGTTTGTCCCTGTGCAGAGTTAATATAGCAATCAGTCTATTTTCAATATGGGTCTCAATAAAGTACATATTCTGACTGGGTTTTCACTCGAACGACCTATGGTTGGTTGCCAGTTACCACTGAAAGGTCGTGGGTTTCCTCCGGGCATAGAGCCCTGCTTCCTCCCACAATAAAACTGGCAACCCCACCATATAAGGGAAATAATCTTGAGTGCGGCGTAAAACACCAAATAATCAATCAATAAATAAAGTACATATATATGTAATTTACGCCTAAAATGAATAACAAAAGTATATTTGGTTCACGCACACAGGCTAAGATAAACTAGTATAGTCACATTATTTGGTAATTTTAAAAATAGGAATTCTAATGACATTAACTTGGCCATGTTGGTCCCTCAGTATGCTGCGCTGACTTAATTAAGCAACCAGTCTATTTTCAACCTGAGTCTCTCAGGGATTAAACAAACCCTTAAAACCTGCATCTCTGGCCCTCATTCTCTCATACAAATTTATTGGACCCCACCTACTGTATATAGGACCCAACTTTTTATCTGATGGGGGTTCAAAGAACCTCAACACCAACATTTTTGAAGTCAGCGAAAACCCTGAGTCTCTATTAAAGGGGGAGAAAACAAAAAATCACTTTAGGGTTCAGAAGAAGCGCGCTAATGTTTCCTTTCCAACGGTACCAAACACATATTTTTGCGATTTTTTTACACTTGAGGATGAAGTTAATAAAAGATCCCAATAGGCAAAACGAATTGATCAACTTTCAAAATCTGCCATTTAAGCGTAGGTTAAATTCATCCTCTTCAAGGCCTTCGTAACTCTCTGATATGCCACGCATACCATTTTTGTACTAGCCACATATTCCTCAAAGCTTCCTTTATAATTTAAAGTAAGTTTTGAGAAACTGAAAAGACTTTTCTTGAGATAGGAATGCTTTGAAGACAGTGAAATTAACCTGGGTTTAAATGGGAGATTTTGAAAGTTGACCAATTTCTCTTGTGTATGTAACATAGTACAGTATTTTATAAACTGCATCATGTCCCATGAAAAAATAGCAAAAAAATGTATTTAGTACCATTGGAAAGGAAAAATAAGCGCGCTTCTTCTGAACCATAAAGTATTTTTTGTTTTCTTCTCCTTTAAGTCTCACATAATTGGGTATTTTTAAAACATGAATTCTCATGACATTAACTTACATCGTCAGCTTCTTCCTCCATGACAGAGACATCCCACCGATTCTGTAGGATGAAGATGTTTGGCTTGGACAGACGAGAATTTACTTTATGGAAAAAATTCTTCTCCTGAAAAAAAAAAATATGGACACCATTTTATATTCATCGATCAATGTTTTACACCCAGGCTATCGTGCCATAACAAATGTTTTGCATGAACTTTTAAGTTCTGACTTGGTAGAGAGCAAAGCATAAAATCTAACATAGATGTCAAAACGTGCTTTATAACAACACTTGTGATCGCATATCCTCAAATCTAGGAAGAAAATTACAGTCATTGATTAATGTTTAGCACCACACTGAGGGTTTTTCAAAATATATGGTGGTGTTGGCAGGTTTAGTGGGGGAGGAAACTGGGTTCCTTGCAAAGAGGATTGCAAATACAATGCAGCTGGCAACCATGCCAAACAGTGCAATTGGGTGATAACCCACTCTCAGAATGTCACAGGGGCTCGTTGGGTTCGTTGCACAGAGGACAGTGCAGATTTTTCACAGATGCAATGTAGCTGGCAGCCATGCTACACAGTGCAATCAAGTGATAACCCACTCTCAGAATTTTTGGAGGAAGTTGTAGACCCAATAGAAACTTACTGTTTGCATTAATGTTGACTCAGCATTGGCAACCAACACAAAGACATCAGCATCCAGACAGAATTTGTCAATCCATTCATCTAAATCTGGAGATACATCAATTCCTGGGCTATTAACACAAAAATAAAGGGCAATGTAATGCTGAGTAGGATAATATAGGCTAAATTGATGACACATGAGAAATGAGGTGACAAACCTATATCATAACTGCTGTTCACAGCATTAGGCCAGACAGTCTTGATTTTGTAAATAAAGCTTTCAACTGGTGTCATCATATGTAGAAGATGAAGCCAAGGTCACCAGGCCATAGGCAAAAAGCCCCTGTGAGAAGGACAGAGTTAAAAATTGACTTTTGCGAGTTGATTTGGAGAGGTAAATGGGCACTATGAGTAGGATTTGAACCACTAACCCATTGGTGAAAAGGTGTTTACATCCAACACTCAGATCTTCTGAGAAGGATTCATCTTGATTGATTAATGTACTCAAGATTATTTGACTAACGTGGTTTCGCAAAGCTTTAGAAGTGCGGGAGGAAACCAGGGTCTTTGCCCAGAGGATTGATTAATTGATTGATTGTTTGGTGTTTTACGCCCCGGTCAAGATTATTTCACTTATAAGGCAGCGCTGCCAGTTTTATTGTGGGAGGAAACCCTCGACCTTCCGGTGGTAACTGGCAACCATCCCAAATAGGTTGTTCGAGTGAAAACCCAGTCAGAAAATTTTCCAATGTTTTTGGACTGAGTGGGATTTGAACCCGCGACCCATTGGTGGAGGGCTGTTCGGATGGAGCGGCCAATGCTCTACCTACTGAGCCACGGAGGCCCCTTGACCAGATGAAACCCTGACCTTCTGGCAACTCTCCCAAGTAAGGCGACTGAGTGAAAACCCACTCAGAATTTGTTTACTTTTCTTGGACTGAATAAGACCTGAACCCCCACCCCATAGATGGGAGGATCTTCAAACCTTACCTGTCAACCAAAACCACATCTTCCTTCAACAGGCGACATTTTTCTTTAGGCCACAGTATCCGGAGTAGGGAATTTGAGGAGAGTTTGAATGTACTCAGGGCAGAGGCCAACTGTCTTATATTCTGTCAAATACAAAAGTAATGGCTCAAATGAGACTTAATTCTGATTGATTGGCCAATGTATTATATATGCTACCTGTTTACTTTGTATTGTAGTTCCTGACTAGTCCACCTAACATGGACAACTTGATTGATTGATTGATTGATTGATTGATTGATGTGTAACATTGCATGTAAGATTAGTTCACTTAATGGCAACGTAGGAAACCCAGATCTTTGGTGAGTACCTGGCCCCATACGGTGAACAGTTTGATTGGTTACGTAATGTGTATCACTACATACAAGTAGTGCTGAAACGAACAGTTGATCTTGGTATTCGAATATTCGGTTCTGCTATTCGAATAGTATTTGCTTATAAATAGTCTTGACAGCCAAATGACATAAGATCAGATCGAGGTATACTGTCGGCATAGCCGCCTACCAATGAGTACCATGCCTTGCACCTACCTCAGTAACCGGGAGCAAATTAAGTTGAAATAAAATAATCGTGACACATGATTGACAAATTTGCTTCACACTGCAAATCCAACAATCTACAAATTTATTAGAAGACTCGAAAATTCATAACTTTCAGTTTAAATCAGTTAAAATGTTTGATAACATTCACTTTGCAGAACGCACGAAAATGGAATGCCGGCTACTGATTGGATTATATTTTTTGCATCTATGTTAGATACGAGGTACACCCCCCTGAACTCTAAATACATGTCCGGTTTAACAGACCGTGTCTCAAATTTGCGTACAGATCTCGAAAATGAAGCAGTCAAAACTTAAGAATTTCATCCTCATCAATGTCAAACATGGTCGTCGATAAAATTAAAAACCTTGAAAAACCTTGACCTTTACAGGGAATATCAAAGAGCTACACTGAATTTTCATCATTCCTAAAATACTAGTGAGTAAGTTTAATTGTGTCAGATTCAGATTTTATTTGTTGAAAATTTGTAAGCGTCCAAATGAGTTGACGAATATTCGAACAGTAAATCAGTATTTGAATATTATAGATTTAGTATTCGTTCGCAAATATTGGGGTATTCGTTTCAGCACTACATACAAGATTATAACAATTACATGGTATTCGTTACCAGGTTTAGTGAAGGAGGGAATCCCAGACTGATGTTGGAACCTGACAACCACTCACCAATATTGCGATGTCAATGGGGGGAAAACTGCAGAAAATGTTTCTACTTTTTGGGGCGACCCATCAATGGCAAATCTGTGTTGGCAACAGTGGCTACCGCATTAACCAATTAAGTCAAGGCACCCCCTTTATATAATAAAACCAAACGTAAACAATATTCACTACCTGTAAACTTTGTGTTTCCTCCGAGTCCTCGGTTAACAGGCAAGGCTCTTTTGATTCGGCACCCTCCACTTGTAGAAAACAGTTAGTTGTATGGCCGATACCACTAGGTAATATCTTATCCCTCAACATAGCATTTATAACCGAGCTCTTTCCATTGGAAGTCCTAAGAAAAATAAAATTAAATCATTAATCTTATCAAGATAAATAGTCAACTAAAAATATCACTATGTGATGGATGTTTTATACTGCAGGCAAGATTATTTCAATTGTATTCCACTTAAATTGCATCATTTAAGAAAATGATGTTGACCTCTAAATAATTTGGAGAGAAAAAAAATGATGGATGCATTTTATAGTTAAATGATAAAATGGGTTTCAAAAAAAGATTCAAAAGTCTATCGTTTAAGTTGAAACTATTACCTTCCGAAAAATGCAACTTTCATTTTATCCCTCAATAAGACCTCTGCGATGCCGTTAATCTTTGACCCAAAACTTTGGACCATGGGCAAATATTCGTCTGTAGCAAGACTACTGATGGAGCTTACCTCTGTGGAAAATAGAAAACAAATAATACATTCATCAACACTAAAACACAAGTAAAATGTTCTGGGGTGGGGTGGGTGTGGGGCATTACGTTATTTTCAGTATAAGTGCCCGAGATTTTGATTAGCTGTTTGATTTAAGGGTTTGAGTGGAGTAGTCCGCCAAGGTAAAACACGGAATGGGGACATGCTGATTAAACTTGGCTTGCGAAGATGAACTTGTAATAAACCAAAACCCATGACATATCAATAGGTTGAAGATACATAGGATTCTGGCTTTAGTTCTTAAGACTTGGAACACATAATATATATATTCCGTGCCAAAGCCAATGTCAACGCGGTGTGAGCGTTAGTCGTTGTTGACTATGGCTACTCTTCTCACAAATTGTTAGAATCGTACCCAAACGCTGGAGAAATAATGATTTGTCTGCTTTAATGTGTTCTATTTCGATTGGTAGAGCTCTTCAAATTGGAGATACATTTGGTGGAGTGGGACAGCCTCATATTTGTTGCAATGCACATCATGACATGTATACAAACAATGAAAAAGATATATTTACAGATAATTTTGATAAGCTCTAATGGATAAATTTAACGTTTTACTATCTGATGTGAATCCCAAGAAATATATTGATCCACAATTTTCTGTACAATTTGCCAATCATTAATCATTAAGCCTGTCCCAGAAATCTCTTGAGAGAGGGACAACTAAGCTAGTAGAGAACACACTATAAGGGGGATAACTTTTCCTGAATGGAAATGCAATGTATTAGGAAGATTTTCAGAGCAACAAAGGCAATATAGGTTACGTATATTCAAGGTAGAGCTAAATAAACAATTAAAATATTTTTTTAAAGATGTTAACTGTAAGCAAAGGGAAAAGAGAATGATCATTATAAACCAATATCTGTTATATGGATTTTCTCTCCACACTTACCTTTGATAAAATTTTCACAGTCAAAGATGTGTTCTTTTATATCATTGAAAACATCATTTATTTTCTTTTTCGCTTGGCCAAAGAGTTTGAGTGGAGATGACCCGTTGGAGTGACCGTTTCCTAGGTTACGCTCAGCACCAGTGTCACCCTGACCTCTCTGACCATCCATGGTCAAGGAGAAATTCCGAACAAGCCCCGACATTTTGAACAGTCAGCAGATCTAAAAATGAAAATCAGTGTAAGTATTTGAGCATATTAAACTCAATTCAATTCATTATTCAATTCATTAACATTGCAGTAATTTGAACACAGCGACAGTTTTTTCTATAAACTGGGACACCCGACAAACCAAACTAAAAGACAAAAAAGTTCTTAATGCTGATTGATGCTATACGTGGCAAGATTATTTAACATATAAGGCGGATCAAATTGCCAGGTTTAGTGGGTAGGAAACCAGGCTCTTTGCCTTGAGGGAAGCTTGGACCCGCAACTCTTGCACTCAGAACTTTCTGATTAGAGTAACTTTGCACAAAATCAGTGGATTTTACCAGTACTTTACCGAAACCAGCAATAGACTGCACTCCCCATCGAGAGTTCCGTGGGTCAAAAAAGCAAAACAGAAATTCGGTCTCCTAAACTGTCATGACTCATCGTAATGCACAAGTTGCAGTGCGACAACAACACAGAACACTTAAAGCTTTGCACCTACTGTATGTGTTTGTTTTCTTTTAAAACATTTATTGTTGCTTGCGATGACCACTTCAAGAAAATCCACACAAACTGCACAAAGTCAACTTTTAAACAACCCAAAACTACGTAAGAATAAAAGTTTACCTCAGTGTTTCATGTTTCAAATGGATCTCTAAAGTGCCCCATGCATCCCATGTAGTAATTGTAGTAAACAATACTCTAATTAGCAATTCCACAAGTCGAATAAAAATCGTCAAAATTTAAAGAACAAATTCTTTCAATCGAAGCATTTGCCCCCTAGGAAATAAGAAACCCTGTTAATTGATCCCTTAATATTAAAAATGGCATAGTTTTTCATACGCTCCCTTGTAAGCACTTCCAGTAAATATACGAGTCCCTTTCCCATTGAAAACAAAATGCAAATGGTGGAGACTATAGCGTGTTGTAAGTAGAAATCATTTATTACTAAATCCTACACCTAAATCAGTTTTTTCTTGATTCTGAAAAGCGTAAACGCTAATTTGTCTTTTTGGGAACCCACTTCAAGCCTTAATTTCACTGCAAGGCAGAAACAAGGATAAACTGTACAGAAAGTGAACAGTTCAGTCAACTTGAAAATCATGCGAAAATCAGGAAGTTTCAACCCTTTTTGCGTGCTTATGGAATTTGAATTCGGCCTTCGAGGGTAAGATTTCGTTACAGTTACAGCGTTGGACCTTCGCGCTTCACATTAACGCTACATACCGGAGCTACCCATGTGATCATTGTCCGTTGTTCACCTACAGAACTCCTTATCGAGAGTGGGGTCGACCATCAACATGTTATTTATCGACAAGTAGGTTAACAGCCGCTTTACTGTCGAACAACGGCGAATACCCTGCCAATCGCCGATCAGGGGGTAATGTTTGGACAGATAGAGAGGAAATTGGCATTTCTATTCAAATTTTACCCACAAATAGGCATTACCTGATATTTTTTGCCTTTTTCCACATCTAAATTATCTAACTGGTAAATGAAATAGACTTTTGACCTAGTAGACGAGAAAATTGAAAAATACATGTGTTGTTGTTGTAACATGCATAATTTGCACAGTTTGGTATCTTGCTGCAAATTTTCTGTAATATTCAGCTTTAAAAACTGTGAATACCAATTTTAACAAAGTTCAGATGCCACACTTACCACATAGTTCTGAAAATATGCAACCAATAAACAATTTAACGGATGAAATTGTTCTCGGAGTCAAGCAGTTTTCGTTTTCACATGGCACACACCTGTCATCTCGCAGGTTCTCGCGAAATACCGTGACAGCCAAAACGCGGGAGAAATGAAAACAAGATTAGCAAAATGGCAAATTTAGACGAAGATCAAGAGCTGGTGTTACGTCAGGTGCTATTGAGTTTTTTGAGATCATTACCTTCATGGTTATATTTATTTGTATTCACTTTATATCGGTTTCAATCAGGCTTGATAGACTAATCTCTACACTTGGTTGATGTTGAGTAAGTGAAACGAAAAGACTTACTGGGTGTCCAGTTTTCGTGGGTTTAAGTCTAGCGTAGCAGCCGATGAAATATATACGTGGAATGGCTACGTCACACTGGTTAGAAAGGATTAGGCGTGCTAAAATCGCCGTCATAACTGTGGGATGCTGTTTTTGAACTTTTTCTCTAACGCAAATAACGTTTTTCTACAAACTTATGTTATGAATATGACATCACGAATGAATTGATGTCACAAGATCCCTTTGTCATCATGTTATGACGTAAATAACAGTGAATAAAGCAGTAATCGTGTGAGGGCTAGTAACGTCGTTCTCTTTCACTTTCTCAATAACGTCAGATAAGTAGTGGCATCTCATAATATTAATAATGCAATTGGGCAATAGAGGTGTCTCCGCTACTAATCTGGAAGAGTTACCCCCCTCTGCCGCTAGGATCGCTGACGTAAGGGGGTACAAACAGACTCCATTATTCTCGTGTATGTAGCTCCAGTCATGCCGACCAAGCACTGCGCTTATGGAACGTGTACGAACGACTCTCGGTACTTCGGGAGATCACACATGGATGGGATTTTCTTCATCGCGTTTCCTAAACCCACTAAGGAGCTAGAGAAGTGTCGTCGTTGGATCGTTGCTTGTGGTAGGAAAAACTTTTCCGAAAAAAACGTACGCAAAGGTGTTTACATTTGCTCTGCTCATTTCGTGGGTGGACAAGGTCCAACCACAGCGTACCCAGATCCTATACCCGCCACGGCTCGGAGCCACTCAGAAAGAACATCTTTCCTACAGAGAAAAACACGAAAACCACCAAGAGCACGCACACAGCAGCTTCCAGCCCCTATGTTTCGAGAGTCAGTTTTTCTCGACAACGAGATACCAACCGGAAGTTATGTGGAGTGTACATCAGAGTCAGACGGGGCATCCAGATTGTCAACGGACTGTATATCTGTTGACTTGAATAATGAACCGAACCCTGCTAACATTCCCACTTCTATCGAACCCAAGACTACAGGCAGTTCAACTAATTTGATATTTTCGGATGTTTTCGATCATGATTACTGTTTTACACGTAAGTATTACCTCACAGCCCTGCAGCTTCGACAGGAGGGCTGTGTAACTGTCAATTTCATGTCAGTAAAATTAGGCCTAACTAGTAGGCCTATACCTACATGCATTGGAGACGCAGTGTGATTTAACGGCTGTATAATTTACCACTGAAACAGTAATAAGTCTGAACATTTATAAATATTCTTTGGATAAGTCATTACAGTTATTTTGCTTTTGGCATGTCAGTAGGCCTACAGTTAACAATATTCAGTTGGCAGTATACACATTAATTTTAAATCATTCAGTCGTATTATAAGTAGTGTAGTCTACAATGTTTTTGGAAGAAAAATCAATAACATACATCAGGTATGCATATATTATTTTCTAAAATATTTTTGGTATAAAATGAATATACACATATTTTTGTAGAATTTGTAACAGTAGGAAAAAAGCCGAAGACGCCTTGTTTGACTTCCGATGCAGCAGTGCAAACTAATCTGGAATTAAATGATTTGAAGTCCTACCCAGATGTCTGTTTTAAGGAAAAGGGCAAACTTAAAAGACACATTTTCAGTAAAACTGCCCTGCAAGATGATAAGTCTTCTAAGTTTTATTTTGGTGAGTTATCTTCCTTAATCGCAATATTTATTATATCCTAGACGGATAATCATGTAACTTTAACAACTTTTTAAAAATAAATAACGACTTTGGAAATCTACAGTCCAAAATTTTGTATTTCAGTCTTTTCATATAAAAAAAATCAAATAAACAATAAAGTGTGCACCTTTGTCTGAGGCCTTTGTGTTTATTTAAGACAGGCGGGGAATATGTCACTCCTCTTTTTAGTTTCAACTTTTTTCTCCTACATGTACCTACATAAAATGTGTGTATGTATTTCTTTCTTTGTATTTTCAACAGTTTTTTTTTTAGAATATGCATTTTTTTTATCATTCATCAGGCCTTACAGTGTCCACATTGCACTTAATATTTGGGTGGCTGCAACATAAAGCATCTCGTATGTCTTACTGGAAAGGCCCATCATCAGTTACGAAAGAGAGCAGAACTCGGGTATGTTAATATATGTGTGTTGGTAGTGTATATTTAATTAGTTAACACAGGTTTTCAAATGTGGAGGGATATCTTATGACTAGTGGAAATTGGCATTGCGCTAAAGTGGTTTAACCAACATTAATTCACTCATGTGCTGTCTACCATTATAATTGGTCTATGCCAAAATTCGAGTCAGTGAAATAATATTTAACCTTGTCCTGCCACCCAAATTGAATGACCTTACTATAGCCATAACCCTTACCTGCAGCTGGCAGGACTAGAAAACACGGAACAACCAAGCATTGATTGAAGCATAAAATATGTTATCGAAAGATCTCTATCCTTGAAAAACTGATTTATTTTGTAATGGATTGCTTTTCATTAATTTCAGGAGAGAAATCGTAGTAGAGGATTGGCATTGTTTGAGGAGTTCATGTTGGTCATGGTGAGGCTGAGAAGAGGAGTTGATTGCCAGTTCACAGCAGACTTGTTTGGTGTATCAAAAAGCCATGTGAGCAGAGTGTTTTCTACTTGGATTAACCTTATGTACTTTGAACTAAAATTTTTGATACGATGGCCTTCAAGAGAGCAAGTGAAACAGAGATTACCACATGGCTTTAAGTATTTTCCCAAAACAAGAGTTGTGATTGACTGCACAGAGTTCTTTGTACAGCGGCCAACTCTGCCATCATCACAACGAGTTACGTATTCTTCCTATAAACACCATAACACGTTTAAAGCCTTAGTCGCAACAACTCCAAATGGGTCGTTCTCATTTATTTCTAGATTGTGGGCTGGTAGTACATCTGACAGAAAAATGGTGGTTAGTTCTGGTTTTTTGGACCGCTTGGAGTATGACGATGATGTAATGGCAGACAGAGGGTTTCTTATAAGAGACCTTTTAGCTGTTAGAAATGCGACTCTTAACATTCCACCATTTACAATCAATGGAAGGTTGAGTAGCAGAGCTGCTACTAAGACTCGTCGAATAGCAAGTGCAAGAATTCATGTTGAGCGAGCAATTGGCAGGCTGAAATCATTTGGGATTTTACAAGGCATTTTACCATTGAAACTCAAGCCTCTGTTTGATCAGATTGTGCTGATATGTGCCTGTTTTTGTAACCTGGAAAAAGAGCTAGCAAAGTAAAGGGTATCTTGTGTTGTCATTTATCTCACAGAATTTATTTTGTCTTAGTACAGATAAACTGTTACAATTTAGTCTCAAACTTTTCTTTGTTAAGTCATACAATAAAAATAAAAAATTCATTTTAAAACTTTCTTACATTTGATGTCTTGCTAGCATTGATTATCTGACCATTTTGATATTCTGTACAAGTTTATTACTAATAATACAAACCTATTAATGGACTTCCCACTGTTTTATCCTTAATAACATATAATATTGCAGTTTTTCATGTTACCTGGATGTGATGTGATTTTGATTAGATTTTACTTCATACTCAATTTTCCACCTATATACAAAGAAGATATGACTATGTTAACCTTTTTAGCTTCTCGCCGTCTCCCATGACTCAGTAGGTAGAGCGTTGGAACAGCCTTCCACCAATGGGTCGCGGGTTCGAGTCCCACTCAGTCCAAAAATATTGGAAAATTTTCTGACTGGGTTTTCACTCGAACGACCTATGAGGGATGGTTGCCAGTTACCACCGGAAGGTTGTGGGTTTCCTCTGGGCATAGACCCCGGTTTCCTCCCACAATAAAACTGGCAACGCCGCCATATAAGTGAAATAATCTTGAGCGCGGCGTAAAACATCAATCAATCAATCAATCAATCTTGCCGTCTCCAAAGAATGGTAACTCTTGCAATTAGGAGACAACTCGCAAATATGGAATAGGAAGGGTTGGAGTATTCTGGATATAATAGCAACTGAAGGGAGCAATCTCTTTTCACATGTTCAAGTTTCGCCAATATTCAGCATTCCAGAGATTAGTATGAGAAATATTGAGAAATGAGAATTGTATGGTTAGCTAACTTGATGTTGGTTTTCTCTTTGTAAGTTATAACAAAACATGAAAAGGTAATACAAAATACTTTCTGATTGCCTTTAACAATCCAACACATAAGGTAGAAAATAGTTTATGTAGAAGGTTACAAGATGCTCGGTCATTTCTTGAAAAAAATCTGCATTAAATTCTACAGGCACTACATGTAACCCTTTGTTTGTATATATAACTAGGTCACACTGTGAAAGTTTATACAATCCCAGCTGTCCTTGTATTTGAAAATAATATGGTGAAGTTGTTTTCAATGACCAGATATTGTTTTCAAGCACACAATCTCTTTTTTCTGCTGCTAACTTGGGGTGCAATTCCCGCAGTGCATATGGACATTTGATTTCCATAAGTCTTTTCCCATGACCTGTGCAACGACACGTTACAACACCATCAACACTGCATCCAATGAAGGGGTGCTCGGTTGATATAAACAGGCCTGTCTCCTCTATTTTCAAACCTCTGTGTCGCTTCTTTTCCACCATGAAATAAGCTCTACGTGCTGCAGACTCTTTCCGCTTGCCCCACCTGAGTGCTGGCTTGTCTTCAGGGGCAGTGGTCTCACCCAAAATACATTTAATAAGGCAGGTGGGATCCCCTCCTTTCATTGTTAGAGTCTTCAATCGTGAACAGACACGTTTGAAGTTGGAAGCTGTGAGAAGACCTTTTCTCATTTCTATCCATGCGGGATTGTCACCTTGGCCTGATGTTTCGTCTAAGATTTGACTCTGTTGATCAGCAGTAATTTGGAGAAATTCTAAAAATCCTGGAACAGTATTTAGAGTATGGTGATGTTTGAAGGCTTCCAGTTTCTGCAGAAAGGAAAACTTCAAGCATGTTGCTGTTCCTGTTGGATCCTTGTTCTCTTTATTTTCTGTATCAAGGATAAAGGGTAAAACACATGCTTCAGGGTTGATCTGTTGAACAAAAAAAAAAAAAGCATATGAGTTATGCGAGCTAAGTGTGTCCAGGAAACTACTGAAAGAGGTTTTTATCATATTAAGCGGTTCATTTTAAATGCCCTTTTTAACATGCTTTCAGGTATAACAGTTAAGATAATTCTATAACAATTATACCTTATGCATATGCAAAATAAGTCTTTCTCTCTAGATGCTCAATTTCCATACTTGGTGTTTTATCAGCGTTCATAGCAATTTATGGGCCTATGGAGGCAAGTTTATCTTACAACGAGATCATGCTTTGACAGCACCATATTAACTATAATTAATACTCACAGCTTGTAGTTTTTTGGCAAATTCTACGACTTTGTCTTCAGTTGTTCTTCCCCGATCACCCTCTGCCCGTGGATCAAACTGATCGCAGTGCACTGTACATTTAGATATTGGAGGCGTAATGCCATATCTAAAAAATACAGAGGCAAAATGTAACATTGTCAGTAAAAATGCTAATAACCGTAAACAAAAACTGGATTGATTGTGAATTAATGCCGATCTCAGCTGTATGTTACTGAGGCAGTAAAATTGTCACAACTATCAACACGACAGTGGCCATATGTCAGTATGTTCGGTCGAAAAGTAAGGTTCCCCCACCACCCCCCTGCCCACTGCTTGTGATATTAGGTTGTAACTTGCTGCCTTAGTGTCAGATAGTTCTACCCAGGCTTCCTCACCTGCTTTCTACAACTTTCAATACACTAACTGGGCATGGTACATCATGTGCTCTCGGTCGCTTCGACCACTGGGAAGGGCCGTCTGTTGCAGATTTCTGCTCATCAATTGCTTCAATTGCATATAGTGTTGCTGCAATGTGACGACAAGCACCGTCGGCCCTGAAATTAACAGAATATCTTTATGAGAACCAAAATATATTTCATTCATTTTCAATTATAATTTTTTATTAGTCTATTTATGATTACTAGAGTGGACTATCACTATCAGTATTCAAAATTGGTTCACATCGTACCTTGGTCTGATTTGTGTATGTGTCTGGACACAAAGTTATATTAAAATATATAATAACACATATATGGTAATATACCCCGTTTGAAAAATTTTACCATGACAACAGTAACAGGGCCACTACATGCCATTCATCTGAAAGTGGCTGTTTACCAAAATTACTAACAATTCCCACGGTGTATGCCTCTGTATACCATAGACTAAATATTTTTATCATATGACGATGTAGGCCTATGCATGTGACTTATTAATTTATATTGAAAATTGTGCATAATCTTCGCTTAACAAAATACAGGAAAGATCAGTCAACTTACCCCCCAGGACACACGCAATATGCAGCTTTCACCTCACATGTCGCCACCTCAATGCAAATCCAAAGATCATAAGTGTCTTTCTTGTGATTTGTCTTATCCCTCTGAGTCGGCTTCACCCTTGCCTTGAAAAAGACGATGTCAGAATCACCGACATTTTTATCGGGACATCTTGTCGCAAGCAGTGATTCAACATGGCCGTCGCTAAAAAGCCGGTAGTCCTCAAACGACTTGAAAGCCTTCAGTTTGCGTCGGTCATAATCAGCTCGGAAGCATAACAGGTAATTAAACACATCATACAGCCCGACATCTGGCATATTTCCCAAATCTGCTGAATACCCATCCAAGGCAAACGGGTCTGTAACACAGGTCCCAGCAGATTTCAATCTCTCGGCGATAGTCACCTTTAAATTATCGTTCTGGAAATCAGGGTCTACGGGAAGACGGAGATTGTTAACAGCGTGAGCGATTCTTATAAGTTCCGGCTTAACGTAGCCATGAACAGTAACCCCTCTGTCCCGCAGATATTCCTGTAGTTTTGGTACGGTCAGTTTTGAAAAGTCGTCCATTATAACTTATAGTGCATGACATTTGACAGCTTGGTTGCTTGGCTCGCGTTTGTACCCCCCTGACGCGAGCGCCTCTAGTGACAAGGGGAGATAACCTAGTACGTCGCTTATCGGAAAATCCCCTATTGGGGGGGGGGGGGGGGGGGGTATTAATGGCTGCGCTCATTCACACTGTACTTCACGTGACAGCCATTGTATGCATATAGTTCATTGGTTGCAACAATTTTAACATTTACTTACAGTGTACACCAAGGAATATGTGTGGAATGGCTGTCACATGACATTTGAAGTACAATAAGTGCCACCATTATTATGAGATAAAACTACTGATCTGACGTTATAGAGAAAGTGAAAGAAAACAACATTACTAGGCGTAACCCTCACACAATTACTTGTCTATTTACAGCATGATTTACAGCATGATGACTAAACACTCTTTGATCGCTCATTCGTGATGTCTTCAATTTGTAGAGAAAAAAATTAGTTTTTTTTTGCGTTTCGAGAGACATCTCTTAGTTATGACGGTAACATAGACGGCAGTTACCCTAATAGTAATACTATTCCAGAATGATCATACAGCTAAACTTTCCATTTCTTGGTGGCATTAGAGTTAAGGGCTCCTGCTAACCATAACGCAATCCATGGTACAGACAAAAAGTGTCCACTTCTGTCTTCAACATAGAATAGACCATTTGCCAGTTTTGCGCGCAACAATGAAATGACGTCGCTGCATCAATCTTACACCGGACAAGCCAAGTAGTCATCTTGAGTTTTGCCATATTCGGTCAAAATCCCTTTTCATCCACGATTTTTTCACATTTCTAGATTCATTCGAATATAAACTGTCCGAATATATGTTTCCATTTCTTAGATCTGTTGTAAAAAAACGAAAATTTAAAGTTAAAAACAGACGGATCCTTTGTCCGGTCTACCACTTGGGGCAGTAATTGTGACGTCGCTAAATTACGTCATTTGAAAGTAATTGGCAAATCACCTATTGATCACATAACAATTTCCTGATTCTGTTATATTACAGCAACTGAAGGCTGCCATTCATTACACTTGTGGTCAAATTTGTGAAGAAACTGGCACAGATCTTGAAGTGAAATTTGACCGTCAGTTTATTGCTGCTGTCACAGAAATTACCTGCAAGCAACTTAAGTCATTTGCAAATGACTTGGAACTCTTCTCCAGGTAAATGGCTTTGATAAACTTCTTGAATTTTTGAAGTGATTCATTAAAAAGTAGGGTTCATGCCTGGTAAGATGGCTTTTTGAGGCTATGAATGTCCTGGCATTCAGGAAAAGGACCCCCGCTTCAAAAGTTAGAGAAAAATGACCTTTTACGTGTTTAAGTGTTAAATCTTAATAGTATTTTAAGATTTGCGAGACTTAATAGGTAATTTATGTCTGTTAATCACACATCATAGTTGTCAATAAATTACCCACAACCATGACTGGAAAATAATAATAATTTGGGATAATAATTTGACTACCATTAATGATTGTATATTGCCTGATAAAGCTGGAAGCATATCCAGCGAAACGTTGTGTATAATAAACACAGAAGTAGTAACCCAGAAAAGCACTCTTATGTTATTATGTTGCCCTACTTCTAAATGTCCTTCAAAAGTTATAATTTGGGATATTAAAAAGCCTGGAAAAGGTCTGGAAATGTAAATTTGACAAGGTGTACAAACCCTGAAAAATGCTGTTAATTTCATTTGTTATATTTTTTCGGATTGAATATAATAAATTTTAGACTTATACAAACATCTGGCGGGTTTATAACACATTTTCAGGCCTTATGATTTCAGTGTCAGTCAGAAACATTGAATCGGTTCCATATATTGAAATTCTAGGAACCAACCAACCGGTACCGATGCTAGTTTCGTGATACATCATACTATACGTACTGGCTTTCATGATTTGTAACAGTTTTCTGTTTCCATAGTTTTAGAACAACAGTAACAGGCTACTGATCGTTACCGTGAAATCATTTGGCCTGCATTTCAGGACTTACATGTACTCATTGATTCCAGCCATTTTGAGCCAGTTATTAAATAGATCTTGTTATTTTTCTCTCTATCTTTTAGACATGCTAAAAGAACGACGATATCCCCTGATGATGTCAAGCTTTTAATTAGAAAAAGTCCAAATTTGGTAAGTGGTTCAGATATTTATTGTATGTGGAAGAGTTGCCAGGTACTCGCCGAAGGTGGGGGGTTCCCTTTAGTGCTGAAACAAATATTCGCGAACGAATACTAAATCGGTAATATTATATTGGAATACTGATTTTATATTCGAATATTCATCAACTCATTTGAATGTTTACAAATTTTCAACAAATAAAATCCGAATCTGATCGTGGCTTTCATTGCTGCATTTCACCTCAATTGAGAAAAAGATTATCCAACTCGAGCCAATGTGTTACAATGAAATAACCCCTGGGTTCATTAATTTCCAAAGTCACTTGCCAGAGGCTTGCGACTTTGAAAATTAAAAGACCTGAGTAATATTCATCATAACACATTGACTCTCATTACCTGCTAGATTGCCTCTATGTCCCATATAGTAGTGTAGCGGAAATCCATTCTCGAAAAATTAGAAGAAAAATGAGCCCTCTCAAATTAAAGGCCCTAAATCTTGAGGGATTCCAGACATGTCAATGAATGAATGAATCCATAATCATATTTTAGTTCAGCCAGATAAGACTGGACTGGGTAAGGGTTCGTTTTGGGATCAAATATGCATATTTGTTGTGAGGTCCAAAATACCGTTTGGGTTTTTTCTGGACATACATTTTGGTTTCCTACATGCATGTAGTATATGTTTATAAATGAAATCACTTTTGATTACCGTATTTCTTCTAAAGATTCAGCCACTTTTTTCCTCATAAGAATCCAACCATTAGAAAAGAAATATGCTAAATGTGGCCAGAAAAATTTGCTGATTAGAGGGAATATACGGCAATACCACCTGCTGTGCAGCATGTGAAAATGGTTATCCTTAAAAACAACTCCACGTCTCTGTTTAAGTCTGATTCAATATTAGTCTGATTCAACATTAGAATGGCTGAATCTTTAGAAGAAATACGGTACACATAAAACACAGTCAATATATTTTTACCCTAATATTTCAGCACCAGCATATTAGTGATATCCAAACGGAGATGGAGTCACGGAAAGAAGAGACGAAAAAACAAGGAAAGAAAACCAAGAAAAAGAAAAATACGTCAGAAAACCTGGATGAAGAAGATTGATGTTTGGATTCTTACCTTTGTCAGACACAGTGCTCACAAATAGAGGCACCAGGGCCCACTTACACAAAGCGCTCTTAACTAAGAGTACTCTTAGTGTATGCTTACAACATGGGACGTAAGAGTGCTCGTAAACTGTACATGTTATAGACATGTTATAGAGATATGCTAAGCGTCCTCTTAAGTTAAGAGTGCTTTGTGCAAGTGGGCCCTGGGCTGGCACTGGAACAACCAAACCTTAAACCTGCCCTAAAAAGGTTTTTATGGTGTGTCCGCTGAAGGAAAATCAAACTGCATCAGTGGATCTGGAGATTTCATGACACATAAAATATAAAGTTAAGACATTTTGGCACAAATCTCAATTTATTCCTTGTCATTAATTTTGAAATACAATCAAGTGTAAGAATTGAGGCAACTGGAACACATGTACGGGTCGGGCAACCAAATTTTGCCTACACACTGCCTGTCGGACATCTAAGAAAAATATCCATCGACGAACTGTGTGTGTGTATACTGTTTTTATATTTATATTAGAATGAGTTAACCATAAATTAGAATGGGTGCATTGCCCTAAGTTATCCCAACTTTCCTATTTTTTTTTCTCTCCCACATTAGAGTTTCTAAAATGAACCCATCCAAATATGTGGGTCAATTTACAATAAGGGGGACGAAATTCATAATATATGTGTATGTGATATATATGTTATTTATTTGCAATTATTTGCAAAATTAATGAACTTCCTTCTAAAAGGACCAAACAACTGTAAATATGTTCATTGTAACTTTTCCCCTTATATGGTACACAGTATAAGCCTACGGCTTAAGTGTACAGCCATTTGATCTGTAATAAAGATGTTTAGAAAAAAAAAAAATAAGGGGGACTTTTCAGAAGAAACATAAAAGCTGTAAAATTGTTATTTTTTCGAAAAAAATTTTGGGTCTTTCATTAGATATGTCACTGATATTGATATTTCAGTGGCAGACGTCGTCTAATTATATGTTTATTTTTATTTTTGCATATTTTATGGAAACATCAAGACAGATTGGGTGGTAGGGCGAGGTTTTGTTCTTTGACCCTCAGAAACTGTGTATTTATTGTATCAATCTAAGATTTGCGACAAAGCCGCTAAAACAATCTGTTTTTTTAATCCCCTGTTCTCAACTGTTTCTTCCCTGTAATCACTTAACTGCCCTATTGTGTTTGAAAACTCCATAATTTTTTTAATAGGCCAATTATTGTGGGGGGGGGGGGGGGGGGGAGATAGGTCTGGCCCCCCCTACTTTGATTATTGGGTTCCGCCGCACTTGTGGTAGGCTTATATCGAATTGTAAAATAAACATCTTTAATTTCATCTAACAAATGAAAACATAGCACAAGTAAAATGTAGTGCATGCAGCCTACTTGCAGTTGCTATTTCGTGAAAAAGTTTGTATATATTGAGATGGTCTGTAACGGCTTTCCAGTGCTTCTTCTCCACCTGGAGATGATGACTTCCCACACTCGTTGGCTCAGGTTTCCAGAGAACATTAAAAACTGGCTCTTTTACCATTCTGGAAACCGACCAGAACAAAATACCCAGACTATAAACATCAGAAAGTGTTGTTGATGGCTGATGTTTGACAACTTCTGGTGCAATATGATAACAGTGTTTCATTTCACTCTCGGGAGTGTTGCAAACAAACCCACATTTGTATGTAGATAATCCAAAGTCAGCAAACTTGATTGAAGGGGATCCATTTCCCTGGTCAGCCAGTATATTGTCCAACTTGATACAGGTATCAAAATGTCTCTGGATCAGTCTATGTATTGTCCAACTTGATATCATTAACCAGGATCCCTTTCTTGTGGATTTTCTCTAAGCCTTTACTGACTTCTAGACAGAGTTTGAGCCATGTTAGTTTGGGAGCACCTTTTTTCATCAGACCATTCATGGTTGTACCATTGCCAATACATTGCTGAACAAATGCGGGTGGAGATTGGTCGTTTCTCATTTGAGCAACACCCTAAACTTGTGTAAATACTTTTGAATTTTAGCCTCATTTATGATTTGTTCCGTATTACCACGTCCAGGCTTTATACATTTTACTACAACACTGGCCCGCTGGCCATTTTCTCCATCTGATAACTTTACGTTGATCACGCGACCAAACGCCCCTTCGCCCAGTACAACAAGGGAGCCGTCTTTGTTAATATCTTTTTTGATTTGGAACTTTGAGAGATGTGGGATTTCCACTTTCTTCAGAGAAGATGGCCGGAGATGTTTCTGTGGGTGGTCAGTTTCCTTAAATCGTTTATTTCTGATCTGTGGACTTGTAGGTGTCAAAGTGGAATAACATCTCACTTTAGAGTGTTGTATTTTATATCTAGTGTGTTGGACTTTTTCAAGTCAGTAAAACAAGGCTCGGGTTCTTTGAGGGACCCATTTGTTTCCCCTTTTCCATAGCAATTGACCTTTCTCTGGGGAAATGGAGTGGGAGGCTTTAGCTTAATTCTCGGCGCCGTATATCGGGGGAGAAATATCACAGATTTTGTCACCCTGTCTATCTGTGAAAAGTTTGTTAGGGTCTCTCAAATCTGTATGAGAGGGCCGTCTTAGTGTCCCATTTGACAGTTTCTGATACGGAAGACTTCGGTCTCTCATCGAATAGTTGTCATTTCTCGAAGTCGGCCTTTGAAACTCTTTTTCATGTCCAATGTCTACTTTTCTCTACAAATAAAATTGATATGGATTTTACATTTTTTTCTGGGTTTTTAAAAAGTAATTTTAATCTTATGTTTTAACAGCCGCCAAGTGTTTGGAGAAGTGTTATGTCCTGAAACATTTATGTTGAAATATTAAAACAAAGAGTCTATGGCATGTACTAACCAAGATTCTTGTTTAATAAACAAACATTTGGCATAAACGGGATGCATATTCGGATTTTAGTTGGCTAAATATAAAGACTTCCTGTTAACAATTCCTATTACGATATCGAGAAAAAGCCTCTTGAAAAGATAGCAAATGTTTCTTTACTGTTCTGTTTGAACCAAAAAAAAATATCTTCTTCTTTTTGCAGATGGAGACACTTTAAGTTGTCATTTAAATAAACTCACCTCCAAATGGCTGAAGTTTCGTATATAAAACTAATCATTTGGGAAGGGACCAATTCTTATGTCTTTTCCATTCTCTGGAAATTTCTGGAAAACAAATAAAGTTAAATGTTCCGTTTTCGGTCTCTGTCATTTTGCTTGAACCTTTCATATGCTCGGGTAGTTCAATTTACCGAACTTATGGTGATATTACATATACCAACGTTCAGTCTACGAATTCTGAAATGCTGCTCGGAAAACTCCGACAAACTTTTGTCGGAAATTACAAGCCATGAAAATAATATTGTAACTGCTCTGTATGGACAATTCCTACCCCAGACTTCTTTAGAACTCATAAAAGATTATTCTTTCCTCTTTTATTTATTTTTATTTATTTTATTTATTTGACATGCACCGTTTGACCCAGTTCGAACGTCGCGCAAAATGGCGGCAAAGTCTCCAAGAAATGACAGTTTGTTGTTGTTTAAGACCAGGTGTACGCCCTTTGGAATAGCTACATGTAATAAAAGCGGACAAGAATAATCTTTTATGAGTTTTAAAGAAGTCTGAGGTAGGAATCGTCCATACCGAGGAGTTACAATAATATTTTCATGGCTTGCAATTTAAGCATCATTTCCACCTTGTATTTCTAATTCGTATACCGAACGTTGGTATATGTAATATCACCATAAGTTCGGTAAATTGAACTAATGCTCGGGTATTTTCTCTCAGTCTGGCCCTTCTCGCCTGCTGCCTTTCTTTTGCTGTTTTTGCCATGAATTATCGCTCAATATAACTCTGAAAATAGAAGAATATATAATTATAATAGATCTATGATATACAATAGTATATCAACTGCTGTGACGGAATTACTTGTGGTAATTCCGTCACGTTCTGGATTGTAACTCAGTCACGCTACTTACAAACAAAGTTTAGTATATGTTTATATCCTTGTAATTAAATGATATTTATAGCCAATACCATATCCTTGAAGAAAAATCATATGGAGAAACTTTAATATAAATATCAGTTTCCCGCAAAACTAACTTTATCTAATGTTTCGTGACGGAGTTACATAATTTATGTCATAAACCCAAATTAAATCTGCACTTTTATATCCGACAGAATTATCTTAAATATTGTATAATATATAAAAACTAAATTATGCACAGTATTAAGGGTTGAAAGATCTATAAAATGACTGGTTATTTACCTTTTTTATCCATGTACAAAGCTCCAAATTGATGTTGATAGACCTTCGAATTTCAATAGTGTTTCAAAGGTCAAAATCGGCGCGCGAACAACTTGTTTTGCACATCTGTTGTGGCGAGCAGTTTATCAAAATTGCGGAGCCAATAAAAGAAACGAAAACGGGATTGTTTTTATTACAAATCGATATATAATATAACACTTGTACCTTTGTCTTTATTCTAAAAATACATACAAGGTCACTTTTATCGTGGAATTCATGATATGCCTACCTGCACAGGCTAACAAGGCAAAGCTTTTTATCGTTCATTTTGGGTAATTGTACCGGGTAGCAGGCAAACCATATCACGGTTATACTATATATACTAAGTCGCTCTACGCCTGCGGTATATGGTAATGCTTGCAATGCTACCTTTTTGGTCGCCACATTCAAAATGACCTGCAGTCTATCAGAGGGTATTTCACTCACGTAAAGTTATCAGACCCCGAAGTTATCAGACTGTCAAATAAGAAGTCCATTTGGGACAGTATTTTACGCAAAACATGAGTTATCTGTTTAAATTAAACTGTTTTCAACCATATCTCGTGTATTGTGTTTGTTCAATTAAAAAAAAAACGCTCGAAACAAAATATAAATTTCAATCTAAGTTCTTATTTTTGTTATGTATTGAAAGGGGGTAGAGGAACATATTTTATTGTGGAACATTTTTACTATATGTAGACGTTCCTATAGGTGTAACCAGACTTAATTCCTGTTGAAACCACGGAACTGAAAACCGAAATGAAAATGAGCTCGTATGCACTGTTTTATAATCTCGTCTTCTCGTGTACGTTTTAAAAAGAGGTAGCAATATCGTTTTGCTTACGGGAGAGTGAACGGTTTGTTTGTTCATATTTAAGTTATGACGATCGCCCTCATCAATGAACGATCGGGACAGGGAGCTTGCATATATCATATGAAAACCATCCCACTTATTATGCTGATAGTGAAAATCTCGCTTTTTTCCAATCTACGTCTTGAGTGTTGCATTAGTTGAGTAACAATTTGTTACAAGAGAAAAGCTCACACAATCTAAATTCTAAAGCCCATTAGGACGAGGATACCCTATATACGCACAAGAAATTTGAAAAATACGAGAAATACTCTAAAATATCAACAACACGGAAAAATGAGACATGACACAACTACTTGATAGTGAGTTTGTACCAGCCAAGTTTCAAAATAATCCTCTAAATATTAAACGAAATGACCAAGACAAAAAATATCGGCAAAATACCAGCCAAATTTCAAAGCAATCCTCAAAATATTAACCGGGACATGGTCAGGACAAGGAATCGTGACGGACGGGACAAGTTGGCGACTAAATGTTCCGTCGGAAGTTTTCGGAGAGCAAAGCTATCAGCCACTATAAAATTGCCTACAGCTGAAAATTTGGGACAAAAGCTGTTGACTCTTTGTATCAAAACTCTTGTCCTATTAAAATAGCTACAAAAGCTGTTGACGGTTTGTATCAAAACTCGTAACATTGATTTTGTAGCAAAACTCGGCAGGGTTGGAACAAAACTTGGGACATGTAACAAAAGCTGACGCTCTTGTGACAAAACTCGTCAACATTGTAACAAATCTCGTGAGTTGGAATAAAACTCGTACGTTGTGACAAAACTCGTTGCAACAGACTCTTTTACTGAAGTAAAGCCTTAGTTAGAAATCCCGCTGTGTTTGTCATTCAATATATAACAATTTGCATACATCGCACAAATCATTTCACGATCCACGAAGCGAAAATCTTTGAACAAAAATTATATACCCAGGAATGGCCAGGATGAATGTTTATTCATCGAGCATGAGCTGCAAAATTCGGGCTTTTTTATAAACTTATATGGCTGGTAATGTCTCTGGTAGCCTTAGGACCACTGCTTTCTAATGCCATCTTATTTACTTAGCGATTGCTGAAAGCACATCCCAGAAACAGAAACGTGACATCGTCTAATGAGGCTAAGGCCTATTCAGAACCTCAACAAAACTAAAGTAATGACGTTGAAATAAAAAAAACAATGACTAAGCCAGTAACACATGTATGGTGGCCCATCGTTGCCATGAACATTTTTTGATTTTTGTTAGTTTTATAAAAAAAGAAAAATAAAACAAAAAAATGAAAAAACAAAATGAAAAGCAAAACGAAAAACAAAATGAAAAGCAAAATGAAAAACAAAATGAAAAACAAAATGAAAAGCAAAATGAAAAGCAAAATGAAAAAAAAAAAATCGAAATGAAAAACAAAATTCTTGTGGCCCATCGCTGCCACTTTATGTACTGGATGACCTCTCCAAAATGAAACAATGTTGCGATTGATACGTCACTTGCCGATTCGCAGCATAAGTTTCATGCAGCTCTACACTTAATCTCAATACAGAGGTGTATTGTTTTAGCGTTTATTGCATTTTGTGTTAAATTTTCAATTCTTAGAACGGGTATTTGTCTTTTTTTTAAAATTAATTCTAGTTGTTTCCAATCATATGCTTTGCGCTTATCTTTTTTATAGAATATAGAGTGAATTGGAGACAAAGATTGCTATTTATTGCTCTGTGTGTAAAGCCCCGTCTACACTATTCAACGGGTTCGTAGCGTTAGTCCGAAGGCCCGTCAGTGTGAAGGTCCGTTAGTCCGAAGTCCCATTTGTCCGAAACGCATCCATGCACAGGATATTATGTAGCCTATTGTTCATATAACCAGAAGTCTATGAATGTGGAAGTGTGAAGCGTCCCATTACATCGTATTCAGGGCATTGGCGCCTTTTGACCCAGAGGTCACCCTACACAGAGCCCTCTCTCGGTTAGTCAGAAAGCGTGGCTTTTCTTCACTCACTCCTATGAACTATTATGGGATGCATAAGAAAAAACATGGCGAACGTTTTAGATATGACATCAGTACTTGATCGAGCAAAAGTTAAAGTTTCCGTAGAACTTCATATAGTTGAAATTGAGACAAGAAGCCTTGTTTGGAACGATTTGAGTCGAAATGGAGATATCAAAGCCACGTGTTCGGTAAAGCTTTTATAAGAACCAATGCATTCTCAGAACTGCGGTTACTGGAATTGCCGATAGACACAGTAAGTGGAGAATGAATTTATTTTCGGATTTGAAATTGCGCAACCGTTGGCAATTTCAAAATCTTCCGCGCATAAACGTCACATAGTGTAGTATAAGCAGGCTGAAAGCGCCAGTGCCCTGAACATGGGGTAATGTGACATTTCACACTTCCCTGTTCATAGACTTCTGATATAACTTAGAAGTTATAATATGACCAATGCATGTTTTTCCGAAATATTTCTGTCGAACCTTCGGACTAACGGACCTTCGGACTATCGGAACAGCGGGTGTTCGGATGGATGGGTCTTCGGAACAGCGGTCTGCACCCTATTCAACATCCCTCTACTTTAGTTTACTCAATACACTAAATAAAACGACAACTCTACAACACCCAACAGTTGAACAAATTTGAGTACTGTGAATACATTAAAAAAAAAGTTATTCATAATTATAACATATTTTGCCAAGAGTGAAATACTTTCATGTAAATAATGTAGGACTCACTTATCTAGGGGTTCTTTATACTTTTTCACCATATTTATAATTCTATAGCCTGCCTTATTACCTATCTGAAGACCGTGTTTTAACAATTTCTTAGTCACTGATTCGCAAAGGTTTTCTCGACGAATAAAATCAATGTCAGCGACCAAAGCGCTACCTCTGCTTCTCACTGGGATGAAGGGATGTCACAGTAACCGACATCTGCCAGTATACATGCTTTCCTATTCTTTACACTACTCAAATTTGTTCAACATGTTGGGTGTTGTAAAGTTATCGTTTTATTTAGTGTATTAAGTAAACAAAAGTTGAGGGATGTTGAATAGTGTAGACGGGCTTTGCACACAGAGGAAAAAATAGCAGTAATGTTTGTCTCCAATTCAGTCTAATTGAAATACTATAAAAAGACAAGCGCATTGGGCAAAGCATGTGATCGGAAACAACTAGAATTTTAATAAAAAGCACCTGTTCTTATTAGAATTGAAAATCTATCACATAAAACAAAAAACGGGTTTAAAGTGGCATGAGCTGCCAAAATGTTGATATTTTGACGTTAAAACAGAATGTTGAAATTATTCTTTTTCTCAAGACGCATAATTCAGAAGCTTTTTAGTGCGTCTAGTCTCGAAAATGTACGATAAAGTATTGTTTTGATCTAACTTTGGTTTAGAATGAATGGATGGTCGTCCCGGTTATTTAAATTTTGTTTACTTTTCGAACACGTTTTCGGTTCGTATAGGTCACACACTGCATAGATTTTCCTCACTCCAACGTCAATCATTTAGTTTTTCGATGGCCTTCAAAGCGTCTTACTTTCGTGACGATCATGAAAAAAGTGTGAATTTTGGCAGCTCATCGCGGCTACTTTAAAGGCACACTTGCCGCGAAAATCAGGAATATTGTTTACATTAAAAAAGAAAGACCGTTTTCTGTATTTTCCCCAGACAATATAAGTTAGGAACCTTCTATTTTTACCAAAATTCAAAAGTTTGGACGTCACTTTGTATTTTTAATTTGAATTTGAAAATTTGAATTGTTAGGTGTCCGGAACGTAAACAAACCAAACTGCTCGCAGGGGCGATTTTATGTTTCAGTCGAGTAAGTGAACTAACGGAACAGTGTAATTTTACGTAGGCCTATTTATCTGGGAAATACAGACTGACGATCGGTTAGCAGCGACTGGAAAAGCCTGCTGATAATTGTTTGTGTAAACCACAGATAAAAAGGCCTGAAATGAGGGTACTCCAACACGAATGTTGACCGACACTGATCGTTGTAGTTGTAATCAGGCTTTGATACTTCGTTTGTTTTTCACCCCATTTCTACATTCTAAAGCTAACTAGACATGTTTTATGTGTCCTATGTTTAAGTTTAGTGGTATTAGTCGTAGTAAGCTCATGTAAATTGGTTTTCTTAGCAAATTTAAACTTGCTACGGCGGCAAGTGGGCCTTTAATAATATAATAATAATAATAATATTAAATGTCTACAGATACCTCGTTATTTATGTTTGGATATGTATTGGTCGTGAGGCCTACCAGGTAGTCGACGACCATAGATGTCAGAAATGATCAAATAATGGAGTAAGACTTTTACTTTAGTGAAGTATCTAAAACAAGACACCTCTGTATTCATCTTCGCAAGCCAAGTTAAAATCTTCATGTCCCCATTCCGTGTTTTACCTTGGCGGACGACTCCACTTCAACCCGTAATCGAACAGCTCGTTTTGATTGGATGCGAGTAAAACTTCTCGCAGCTAATCAAATCCTCAGGCACTTACACTGAAAATAACGTAATGGCGGCTGTGTACACCTTGAACTTTTGTTTAACGAGTGCTGATTGGCTAAGACTCTGTAAGTCTAGGAAAGACAACTCTTACATTCCCACCAGTGGGCGCTGTTCGATTTACGGGTTGAAGTGGAGTCGTCCGCCAAGGTAAAACACGGAATGGGTTACATGAAGATTTTAACTTGGCTAGAGAAGATGCTCTGTATTGAGAGTAAGCCTAGAGCTGCATGAAAATCATGCTCCGAGTCGGCAAGTGACGTATCAATCGCAACATTGTTCCCATTTGGAGAAGTTAATTTTGTTTTTCATTTTGTTTTTGTTTTTCATTTTGAATTTGATTCTTGTTTTTATTTTGAATAATGATTTTGATTAGGATTTTGTTTTATTTCAATATATATTTTTTCAACTCCCTTTTCAATTTCATTTTATTTTTTCATTTTCATTTTTTTTCTTAAAATAGAAACAAAAAAACTAATAAAAATGAAAAAAAAAAAATTCTTGCATGGCAACGTCGATGGACCACCATACACACAGATGAGAGAAAATAATGGATACAATTCAAATAAGCGGTTATGTTGAAGTAGATCTGTTGCTTATAATAAGAACAATAACATACAACTTCGAGAATGATGTCAACGGAAATCTCTTATTATTGACTGATGTTTTACGCCACACTCAAGTTATTTCACTTATATAGCGGTGTTGTCATGTTTAGCCAGCTCGATTTCAACGTAATTTTCCCTATATTTGGCTGCTCATGTCACTTTAACATACACTTACATTCTAGAACCTTGTATCGGTTACTAAGCACAGATAGCACGTTAGATTCAATAAGCAGATTTAATATATTAACCGAATCATACATCAATCCCACGTTATGTCTGCTGCACTCAACTTCCGTGATGACCTAGCGTTGCCAGGTCTAGTGGGCAAACCCCCGACCTTCGGCGAGCAACTGGCAAGTCTTCCACATACGTCGACCGAGTGAAAAATCTACTCAGAAATCTTTTATGTTTTTTTACTTGGTCTAAGTGTGATTCGAACCCACGCCGCATCGATCGAAGGTCTGTGTGGGACTGAGGGACGATCACTCTATACCACTGGTCCATTAAATCTTCGAACTCAGTACATGTAAGTTGATACCCAATGGTTTCTGTCCGCGCTTTGGATGGGTACAGCCTGCTACCCAATGGTTTCTGTCCGCGCTTTGGATGGGTACAACCTCCTACCCAATGGTTTCTGTCCGCGCTTTGGATGGGTACAACCTCCTACCCAATGGTTTCTGTCCGCGCTTTGGACGGGTACAACCTCCTACCCAATGGTTTCTGTCCGCGCTTTGGATGGGTACAACCTCCTACCCAATGGTTTCTGTCCGCGCTTTGGATGGGTACAACCTCCTACCCAATGGTTTCTGTCCGCGCTTTGGATGGGTACAACCTCCTACCCAATGGTTTCTGTCCGCGCTTTGGATGGGTACAACCTCCTACCCAATGGTTTCTGTCCGCGCTTTGGATGGGTACAACCTCCTACCCAATGGTTTCTGTCCGCGCTTTGGATGGGTACAACCTCCTACCCAATGGTTTCTGTCCGCGCTTTGGATGGGTACAACCTCCTACCCAATGGTTTCTGTCCGCGCTTTGGATGGGTACAACCTCCTACCCAATGGTTTCTGTCCGCGCTTTGGATGGGTACAGCCTCCTACCCAATGGTTTCTGTCCGCGCTTTGGATGGGTACAGCCTCCTACCCAATGGTTTCTGTCCGCGCTTTGGATGGGTACAGCCTCCTACCCAATGGTTTCTGTCCGCGCTTTGGATGGGTACAGCCTCCTACCCAATGGTTTCTGTCCGCGCTTTGGATGGGTACAGCCTCCTACCCAATGGTTTGTGTCCGCGCTTTGGATGGGTACAGCCTCCTACCCAATGGTATCATGCGCTTTAGAAGGGTGCAGCCTCGCACCCAGTTGTGTTACGAGCTTTGAAAGAATGCAACCTCGTATACCCAAAATTGTGTCAGGCGCTTTGGAAGGATGTAGCCACGTAGACAATCGTGTCAGGCGCTTTGGAAGAATACAATCTCGTACCCAGTGGTGTCAGGCGCTTTGGAAGGATGTAGCCACGTAGACAATCGTGTCAGGCGCTTTGGAAGAATACAATCTCGTACCCAGTGGTGTCAGGCGCTTCGGAAGCATGCAACCTCGTACCCGGTGGCATCAGGCACTTTCGAAGGGGGCAACTTCGTACAAGTGGTTCCAGTTGCTTTGGAAGGATGCAACCTCGTATCCAATGGTGTAAGGCGCTATGGAAGGACGCAAAGATCCAGATTTCTTCCCACACTAAACCTGACAACGCCACTTTACGCCACAACGCCACTAAGTGAGGGCGTATAATGATCAATCAATCAAAATCAAAAATTATAACCTTGATTGGTTGCACATGACAATCAGAATATGAATATGAAAAATTCAGAAGTTTGCCTTGGAGACTACGTCTGCTATTATAATAGTATAATATGGCCCCATACTATCAAGGAACAAAATGTACTAAAATGAGTTGGGTTTAAATTGAATTTTATCATAAAATAGGACCGACACTATTTTCAAATATCCCTTCATGTAACGTTGGCCTAAGTTTAGTACTCTCATACTCCCCGAACGTCGGTAGCTGTATTCGGGTGATTTAAAGACATTTTTTAATTGGCCTTCAGACTACTGTAGTAGAAAAACAGAAAGTAAAAAATCCCACCCCACACCCCAAAACCAACACCCACCCCCCCCCCCCCCCCCCCCCGCCAAAAAAAAATGGATGACGAGGCAATGGACAAGATCTTTCTTTGAATAAGTTATTTAAATTTTATCCAAAAGGATTTTGACGAATTTTTTATATTGTCTACAAACCTTATCATGCCACCTATGTTTTTCCAGAGCGTACCATTTGTTTGCATATTCCATTGAATATATAAGCCAGCAGAGCTATAGTCTTTTAGTTTTACCAGCTGCTTTCGATCAATGTGCCGCAGGGTTCTAATCTCCAAGTTAAGGATTTGAATGTATTAAATATTATTCTATTTTCATTTCATTTTTAAGTCTGAAACAATACATACAAGTCACTTCGATATTAAATGAGTTGCGTGATGCCTGGACCAAATCCTGCCTTAAGATGATATGGGTGCCTCAAATTGTTTTAGCCGATTTCTGATGCCTGTTTGTCAATAAGCCTGTTTATGTCTGTCTGTTGCTGTGACCTTTTTTTTTATTTCTTCTCCATATTCTTTGTGCCAAAAACGGGCGACAAAATCCAAGTTGCGGCTTTTATTACCAGCTTGATATAGAATAATATTTCTACCATACAAAGAAATATAAAACGGAAATACAGAAATAACCTGTTATTTTTAAGTGGCATGAGCTGTCAAAATACAAATAGAACTGAAAAATATACAATGAGAGCGTTACGTTAACAGGGGTAGAGTGAATGTATATTTTCCCCAGTAAACAGGACTCAAAATTACCGTTTATATAAGCGTTTTTTTAATATGCAAAAAATGAAAACCATGGGTTGATTGTTTGGTGTTTTACGCCGCGCTCAAGATTATTTCACTTATATGGCGGCGTTGCCAGTTTTATTGTGGGAGGAAACCGGGCTCTGTGCCCGGAGGAAACCCACGACCTTCCGTTGGTAACTGGCAACCATCCCACATAGGTCGGAAAACCATGGGAGGAGATGCGATGACAAGCACCCATTGTCTATGTTTTCATATACTGTCGGAAAAGGGCAGTAACTTTAAAAAATAATCAAACCAGGGATGATGGCATGATATCCAGCATGTCCACCAATTTTCAAAAAAAAAATAGACGAAAACCGCGGGATGAGATCACACCCTCGCATGATATCCAGTATGTCCAGCAAGTTTCGGAAAAAAATTGATGAAAACCACGGGAGAAGATGCGATGACAAGCACCCATTGTCTCTGTCTTCGTATAGGGCCTACTGTCTGAAAAGGGCAGCGCGTCAAGTCGAACACTAGACAATTTAACTAAGTCGACAAAATCTAAAAAAATCAGGTTAAACTATAAAAATGTTGGTACCTGTTCAGACCAGACAGCTACATGTAGTCCCAAGCTGTAAAACTTCGCGTTTTCTTATTCTTACCTTGATTTGACCAAGCCAAAACCTCAGAATAAGAAATAGCACAAATTATCCACCATACGAGCCACTTTAAAGTGGCATGAGCTGTCAAAATTCACACTTTTTTCATAATTTCTGATCGTCTCGATAGTAGGAGGCTTTGAAGGCCATCGAAAAACTATATGATTGGCGTTGGAATGAGGAAAATCCATACAGTATGTGGCCTATACAAACCAGAATAGTGTTAGAAAAGTAAACAAAATTTAAATAACCGGGACGACCATTCATTCATTCTAAGCCAAAGTTAGTTCATAAAAATACTTTATAGCATGTTCTCGAGACTAGAAGCATGTAAAAGCTTCTGAATTATACGTCTTGAGAAAAATAGCCGATAATTTCAGCATTCTGTTTTTATGTCAAAATATCAACATTTTGGCAGCTCATGCCACTTTAAACTAAAGTGGCACGAGCTGACAAAATTCACACGTTTCTCTTGATTTCCGATCATCACGACAATGAGATGCTTTGAGGGTCATCGAAAAACTTAATGATTGGTATTGGAATGAGGAAAATACATTCAGTATATGTGGCAAGCATGAACGGAAAACGTGTTCGAAAATTAGGCCTAAACAAAATTTAAATAACAGGGACGATCATTCACTCATTCATTCTAAGCCAAAGTAAGTTCAAAACAATATTTTATCGTACATTTTCGAGACTACATGCACCAAAAAGCTTCTGAATTATACGACTTGAGAAAAACAGCCGATAATTTCAACATTCTGTTTTAACGTCAAAATATAAACATTTTGGCAGGTTATGTAAGATGACAATTCCCACGGTCTACACTTGATAGGAAAACTACAAGTCTCAATATGTATTCTTGCTTGACTCCCCATTGACACCAGCTGTCTGGGATCTTTAATATCTCCATGGCAACTGTACATTAGGAGCAAAACCATTTTTATATTTAGAGAGAGGTTGGGAGAAGGGGGGGGGGGGGGGGGGGGAGCTCATGTAGGTCTACATGTACTTAAACTTTCGGATAAATTCTCGTCGGATTTTTTAAAATTCATTTTCGACAATATTTCAAAGTTACTAAAATGGATTTAAATTTTTTTTTTTCGATCATGCTTTTTAAAACAAACGTTTAAAAAAAAACCTGGACCCCACAGAGAAGTTGGAGATGGACTCAACCTACCTTGTTGACTAACAGTAACATGTCTATGAGATTTTAGCCCTGCATTTCTGCAGTATAGCTAAGGTTGTGTTTCATCGATTTAAGAAATAAAAAATTTATTGAAAATACGCAAGATTATGCATTTGAAAACCAAGAGAGTTAATGTGGATTATAAAAGGAAAGATCCATTTTGACCATTTTTGAGTGCGGCTACAATCCTATAATTATTCTAAGGAAATAAAAAGAAACCAAAATGTGTTAGAGATTATTTTCCAAACAATAATTAACAGGGCAAAGATCTCATGCTGGGGGTAGCCTACTTGGCAATTAGTTTCAGGGTTTATTCGGGCAGCAGGGGGGTTAAGTACCAGCTAGGAGCCTGTTTCACAAAGCGGCGTAGCGTAAGTTTTTACCTAACTGCCATAGCAACTCATACTGTAGAGATACGTTTAATTGCTATTAAAGTTACCCCAAGAAAATACATCTAAGCCGTTTTGTGAAACAGGACCCAGGTCCGCTCAGGCTAACGGCACTGCGATTCCGCCGTAGACTTTTTTTACTGCGAAAAACGCTGTGATTTACCGTATTTGGTTAAAATTAAATTACACTTTGATGTGTTGAGCATCCGATAGTTTTGGATATGCAAAATTGAGACACGAAGCCCTGAAAGTGAAAAGGCACCAGCTTTGTCATCTTGGAACGTTGTAGAAAAAATTAAGCACAGTATGGTCCAGGGGGGTATTTCCTAAACAGATTTAGAAGGCTAAACTGACCTAGCCGACTAGAATAGCACTGCTATATGTGGTTTATGAAATAGTCCCCCCTGGTCTCTGAGATTTGACCTTTCATTTTTTTCGAGCCTGCAGTCACAGTCCATTCCAGTTGCATCCGGGTTCAAAGTCCATGTCAGTAAAGTTGTCTTGGCACAGTTTCTACGCACGGTTTGACGCACGGAGAGGAGCGGCTGTATTGTATCGGTAAGTTTTTTTTAAAAAGTTCTTAATCTCCCGCATATGAAACCACTTTTTCTCAAAGTTAGAGTATGTTTTCTTGTGTAAGAATGTAATTTAGAGACCTGTCAATGAAGACAAACTTGTTTTTTTGTTACTTTTGTAAAGGTTGTCATGTTGTACGCTCAATCCTGTTTCGACTGCAAAAGCACATGGCCTGATACTGATAGCCCCAGGTGACTAATGGCCTGACTGTGACAAAAATTTGAACACCTTCAAGATAATTCTTAAGTCGGTTTCAAAGGAATTTTGTGTTGTATTTCTTATTTAATTGATGTTTTTTGAGCCGCCGTGGAGCGCAGCTGAACAAGGTTCCTTTGAGGGTATTTAGAGAGAGAAAGTGTGAAACAAATTTATATGAGAAAGAGAATAGTACAGTAGCGAATTCACGATGTCAGTCACCAACTGCAGGGCATGAAATGTTTTGTTTTTTTCTACCTGTCTCATATAGATATTATTTTTACTTGTCCCATTCATTTTCTACTTAAATACCATATTCTGATATTGGAAACAAAAAAAGATTAAAACATAGTATGTCTTCTTATTTGAATTTTCTTGGTTTTATTGGATAAGCAAACTGATGATGATCCCAGTATTAAGCATAAATGCTGCATATGCAGTGACGTACAAAAGTATTTATTCCTTTTCAATATATGTGAGACTACATTCAGAAAATAATAAATCTAATTAAAGTTAATTTGAATTTTCTAAAATTAAAATGCATAAATATTGAAACAACATGTCCTTCATAATGAGTCCACATGATCAATCTGATTGATCAGAATTATTGTCAGAATTTTCAACCATCTCATCAGATGAGCCGGAGTCTGTGCTCAGTTTTGACCTACATGTACATGTAGAACCATACATAAAGTCATTAAGTCTGCTTGTTTTCAGACTTGCCCGCCAATCTGATTTAACCCGCTTCATTAAACTGAAACATCGTTCAACTGTTGCTGTCGAAAACATTAGAACCAATAGGATTTTAACTAAACTGAGGATATTTTTCATTTCAATCGAGTCTGCCTTCTTTCTCAGTATTTTGGGCCAAAACTTTTTTATACTTCGTCCATCCTGCTAAGTAATTTTCAGAACATTTCTAGTATATTCCCAAAGAGTCAGCCTCTCTTCCATAATTTTGTCTACATCATACCCATGTTCTTGCAGGAGATCTTTAAAATGAGAAGTCAAACCTTCAATTTCATTTACTCCATAAAGAGAAATATCATCATCTTCAGATTCTGGCAAATTGCTTACCTCAAATACACAAAACATACTGATTTGTGGACAGTTTCCCACATTACCATCGCCCAAGGCCCCAAACCTATCAGTTAATGCTTCTTGCAAAGAATTAACCAGAGTGTCACTCTGTTTTTGCACTCTATTTCCACTTTGACCTCTAGCTCCTACTCGCTTCTCATGCAACGGTACATCCCGAAAACAATTATTATTAGTTATATTGTCCCTACTGAAGTTAACTAACTTGCTTGCAATGTCAAAATTATTAAATTTTTCTTTTGTTCCTTTTATACGCCCGCTTGAAAAGCGGGCTGTATTATGGTATCATCTCCGTCTGTCCGGCTGTCCGGCGTCCGCTTTTCCCTTCTGCTCCATAACTTCTAAAGTTTTGATTCCATCTGCACAATTTTTTCTGAGTATATACCTTATGGGTGGAAGGTGTGTCGCAAACTATTTTTGACATCATACATTGCATAATATGGCAGCCATATTAGGTTATGTAATATTTACTTTTTCTCTCCACAACTTTAACAAATATGATCCGATGTTTTCAAATCTGTCATGTTACATACCATATTAACAGACAGTGTGTAAAAAAATTGTTTATGATATCAACTATTGCAAATTGTCGGATTATGTATATTCCTTTTTAACCTTACTTTCATGTTCATGAAAATAACCTTTAAATTATAAAATGGCTTCTACTTTATATCCGATTCTCATCAAAAAAGGATTTTTTCAAACTGCAATAATGTTTCTAAATTGATTAAAACTATTCTAAAATCAATATATAACGTTTTAATCAAATGAAAAATACATATAAGGATTAAAGTTTTATCTACAGAACAAGAGATAAGTATCCCAGCTTTGGTCTATTTACCTTGTCAACTTACAGTTAGCTCTCAGTCTCTCTTGAAAGACTTATGGCCCTGTGTACCACATGGCCTCTTAAATGTAGGCTTCTTAACATGCCCAACTGTTATATATTTTTTGTAGCCAAATAATGTAGATAAAAAATATTATGAGAAAAATTGTCAAATCTACTTGAATTAGTGTGAGCTGCGAAATTTCTAAAAAATTTAAACATTTTAGTGCAACCTATATTGACAACAAACAATGTTTAACATCGCGATTTAACAGCAGCGAGAATTGATGACTTGTACCGTGTACAAATCTTGTTAATAATTGTTGATCTAAATAGCCCATTTTAAATTTGATACAGATGGATTTTAAAGGTTTTAGTTGTAAGATTTCATTTTGTTGACATAACATCACCTTTTACCAAGCTTCAACCTCTTCCCTCTGAATTTTGAAGATTAAATTCAAATAAATATGGGAGGATTTGTTTTGGTATGGCTGCAGTTACTGTGCCTTTCCGGGCGTATTTTGGGTTTCCCGAAACTCTTGTTTACATTATCATTTTTTTCACTTATCAGATTTTCTTAATATTAGAGTAGTGCAATTCCAAATAACAGTCAAGTCACTTTTCGAACTGAACTGAAAATGTGTGCTAATAATGGAGAAAAAAGGATACATTTTGGAGCCTTTATTGCTTTAAAAAATACCTTAACGTACATATCCAAAAATGATAAACAAAGAAAGATCATTTTTTATACGTCGACAAACTTGAGGACAAATACACAACAAAATTTTGCCAATATTTGGCAGCTCATGCCACTTTAACAAGATACATATAATAATGAATATCCCTATTTCAGATGTCCAACTTAAGACTGAAAAACAATTAGAAGGTCATCAGTTGGATTTCGTACAGAAGCTTGCTATTTTTCTGGTAAGTCTTAAAATGGCTGTTAACTCTTTTTAAGTGGGCCTTGATGGCTTCTATCGATGGGTCAACTGTCATGAGTTGGCTTCCCACTCAGTGCAACAATAAATGGAAAAACTTCCTGAGTTGTCAGGGACTTGCCTATTTTTCTCCCCCACTTCAGTGTGGTGAAAAACAGCGATCAATCAATCAAGTTCCAGTTGGTAGTTTTATGGTGTGAAGAATGGTCGCTCACTGCTATTTTTTCTTGTCTAAATGACCACTTTTTGATCTAGTGTAGTTTCTGTTTCCGGCTCACATCATGGAGTGTGACAGATATTTAATATTTTTAATGCGATTATTACGAAGATATATTTTTATTCTGCTCTTTTTTAAAGGGTTTAGAAGAACTACTTTGCTATGACTTGTTTTGCTCATACTTGCCGTATGAATACCGTAGCAGTAAAAAGTCTTCACAGGTAAAGATAGGTTTTAACTTAAATAGGTGTCAGAAATTGTTTGAAGATATCCTGATTTTTAGCCCGCCATCATTCTGATGAAGGGCTATTCAAATCGTTTTTCCGTGGTCCGTTGTCCGTCCGTTAACTTTTTGCTTGTTACCTTTATTCCAAGAAAACTACCAGTCCAATCTTAATCAAACTTAACATACATCATCACCTAATGGTCTAGTTGTGTACCGTACATTTTCATCTCATTTGCATTTTCTATATGGCCACCAGGGGGCGATATTGTTTTTTTTTGTTACCTTTATTCCAAGAAAACTACATGTCCGATTTTCACCAAACTTGGCTCACATTATCTCCATATAGTCTAGTTGTGCATCGTACATTTTCATCTCATTTGCATATTCAATATGGCCGCCAGGGGGCGATGTTGTTTTTCTTTGTTACCTTTATTCCAAGAAAACTACCTGTCCAATCTTAATCAAACTTAGCATACATCATCACCCTATGGTCTAGTTGTGCACCAAACATTTTCATCTCATTTGCATATTCAATATGGCCGCCAGGGGGCGATATAGTTTTTCTTTGTTACGTTTATTGCAAGAAAACTTTCGCTTGTTACTTTTATTCCAAGAAAACTATTAGTCCAATCTTAATCAAACTCAACATGCATCATCACTTTATGGTTTAGTTGTGCATCGTGCATTTTCATCTCATTTGCATATTCAATGTGGCCGCTAGGGGGCGATGTTGTTTTTCTTTGTTACCTTTATTCCAATAAAACTGTCAGTCCAATCTTAATCAAACTCAACATACATCATCACCTTATGGTTTAGCTGTACATCGTACATTTTCATCTCATTTGCATATTCAATATGGCTGCCAGGGGGTGATATATATATTTTTTGTTACCTTAATTCCAAGAAAACTACCAGTCTGATATTCACCAAACTTGGCTAACATTATCTCCCTATAGCTTTGTTGTGTACTGTACATTTTCCACTCATTTGCATATTCAATACGGCCGCCAGGGGGCGATGTTGTTTTTCTTTGTTACCTTTATTCCAAGAAAACTACCTGTCCAATCTTAATCAAACTTAGCATACATCATCACCCTATGGTCGAGTTGTGCACCAAACATTTTCATCTCATTTGCATATTCACTATGGCCCCCAGGGGGCGATATAGTTTTTCTTTGTTACGTTTATTGCAAGAAAACTTTCGCTTGTTACTTTTATTCCAAGAAAACTATTAGTCCAATCTTAATCAAACTCAACATGCATCATCACTTTATGGTTTAGTTGTGCATCGTGCATTTTCATCTCATTTGCATATTCAATGTGGCCGCTAGGGGGCGATGTTGTTTTTCTTTGTTACCTTTATTCCAATAAAACTGTCAGTCCAATCTTAATCAAACTCAACATACATCATCACCTTATGGTTTAGCTGTACATCATACATTTTCATCTCATTTGCATATTCAATATGGCTGCCAGGGGGTGATATATATTTTTTGTTACCTTAATTCCAAGAAAACTACCAGTCTGATATTCACCAAACTTGGCTAACATTATCTCCCTATAGCTTTGTTGTGTACTGTACATTTTCAACTCATTTGCATATTCAATATGGTCGCCAGCGGGCGATGTTGTTTTTCTGTGTTACCTTTATTCCAAGAAAACTACCTGTCCAATCTTAATCAAACTTAGCATACATCATCACCCTATGGTCTAGTTGTGCACCAAACATTTTCATCTCATTTGCATATTCACTATGGCCGCCAGGGGGCGATATAGTTTTCTTTGTTACGTTTATTGCAAGAAAACTTTCGCTTGTTACTTTTATTCCAAGAAAACTATTAGTCCAATCTTAATCAAACTCAACATGCATCATCACTTTATGGTTTAGTTGTGCATCGTGCATTTTCATCTCATTTGCATATTCAATGTGGCCGCTAGGGGACGATGTTGTTTTTCTTTGTTACCTTTATTCCAATAAAACTGTCAGTCCAATCTTAATCGAACTCAACATACATCATCACCCGATGGTCAAGTTGTGCATCGTACATTTTCACCTCATTTGCATATTCAATATGGTCGCCAGGGGGCGATGTTGTTTTTCTTTGTTACGTTTATTGCAAGAAAACTTTCGCTTGTTACCTTTATTCCAAGAAAACTATCAGTCCAATATGGCTGCCAGGGGGTGATATATATATTTTTTGTTACCTTAATTCCAAGAAAACTACCAGTCTGATATTCACCAAACTTGGCTAACATTATCTCCCTATAGCTTTGTTGTGTACTGTACATTTTCAACTCATTTGCATATTCAATATGGCCGCCAGGGGGCGATGTTGTTTTTCTTTGTTACGTTTATTGCAAGAAAACTTTCGCTTGTTACCTTTATTCCAAGAAAACTATCAGTCCAATATGGCTGCCAGGGGGTGATATATATATTTTTTGTTACCTTAATTCCAAGAAAACTACCAGTCTGATATTCACCAAACTTGGCTAACATTATCTCCCTATAGCTTTGTTGTGTACTGTACATTTTCAACTCATTTGCATATTCAATATGGCTGCCAGGGGACAATGTTGTTTTTGTTTGTTACCTTTATTCCAATAAAACTATCTGTCCAATCTTAATCAAGCTCAACATACATCATCACCCGATGGTCAAGTTGTGCATCGTACATTTTCACCTCATTTGCATGTTCAATATGGCCGCCAGGGGGCGATGTTGTTTTTCTTTGTTACGTTTATTGCAAGAAAACTTTCGCTTGTTACCTTTATTCCAAGAAAACTATCAGTCCAATCTTAATCAAACTCAACATACATCATCACCTTATGGTTTAGTTGTACATCGTACATTTTCATCTCATTTGCATATTCAATATGGCTGCCAGGGGGTGATATATATTTTTTTTGTTACCTTAATTCCAAGAAAACTACTAGTCTGATATTTACCAAACTTGGCTAACATTATCTCCCTATAGCTTTGTTGTGTACTGTACATTTTCAACTCATTTACATATTCAATATGGCCGCCAGGGGACAATGTTGTTTTTGTTTGTTACCTTTATTCCAATAAAACTATCAGTCCAATCTTAATCAAACTCAACATACATCATCACTTGATGGTTAAGTTGTGCATCGTACATTTTCACCTCATTTGCATATTCAATATGGCCGCCAGGGGGCGATGTTGTTTTTCTTTGTTACGTTTATTGCAAGAAAACTTTCGCTTGTTACCTTGATTCCAAGAAAACTACCTGTCTAACATTAATCAAACTTAACATACATTATCACCGTATGGTCTAGTTATGCACTGTTCATTTCCATCTTATTTGCATATTCAATATGGTCGCCATATTGAATACTTTTATTACTTTTATTCCAAGAAAACTACAATGTACTGGTCTGATTTTGACCAAACTTGGCCCACATTGTCTCCCTATGATCTAGTTGTGCACCCTACATTTTCATCTCGTTTGCTTAAATAAAATATGGCCGCCAGGAAGCAATGTTGTTTTTTAACCAAATTTGAAAATGAAACTTATAATCATTATTCCAAGAAAACTACTGACCTGATCTTAGCCAAACATGACACACATTGTCCCCCTAAGTTCTAGCTGTGCACCGTATATTATCATCTCATTAGCATATTGAAGATGGCTACCAGGTGGTAATGTTGTTTTCAACCAAAATTTCAAGGGGAGCTTACTTTGCAATTCACAATTTAATTTTCCTCAACAATAGTTATCTCCCTGGAATAAGAATTTTTTATGTAGGCCAATTTCTATATCCAGTTATTTCTGTAACAATCTTTGATATGAATAGACAACCTATGTGGGATGGTTGCCAGTTACCAACGGAAGGTCGTGGGTTTCTTCCGGGCATAGAGCCCGGTTTCCTGACCTCCCACAATAAAACTGGCAACGCCGCCATGTAAGTGAAATAATCTTGAGCACAGCGTAAAACACCAAACAAACAATCAATCAATTTAATATGAATAGATGAACGCGGGGGATCTCTTGTTTTTTCTTCTGATTTTCAAATGTAATCTTGTAAGTATTGTGATAAATTATGGAAAAATACACATTTTCATAAAGATGGGATGAAGCAGAATACATGTACCTTTCATTGGATGAAAATGTATACATGTAATTAAAATTCAATTCAGCATAACCTAAATAGTAAAGTGTGTTATTTGTATACCATTTCCTTTGTGAAATTATACCATATTGAAGTAATACCATTACCATATCAGAATCGCACTGACATATCAAAAAATTAATTGATAGCAAATTTTCCAACTTGTTTCCATCGTTATTTCCGGGGCTCAGTAGGTAGAGCGTTGGACGCTCAATCCGAACAGCCTTCCACCAATGGGTCGCGGGTGGAATCCCACTCAGTCCCCAAAAAATGGAAAATTGTCTAACTGGGTTTTCACTCGAACGACCTATGTGGGATGGTTGCCAGTTACCAGCGGAAGGTTGTGGGTTTCCTCCGGGCATAGAGCCCGGTTTCCACCCACAATAAAACTGGCAACGCCGCCATGTAAGTGAAATAATCTTGAGCACGGTGTAAAACACCAAACAATCAATCAATCCCATTGTTATTTTACAGAAGATTTTATATCACAGTTAATTGGACGAAAAAACATGTCAATATTGTTATAATTTTTTTCCAGCAAGTGAGCGCCATTCTCAGATGCTGATGTACAAAATTCGAGACTTCTACTTCACGGAAAGGTTGTATTTATTACGCTGTCTGAAGCAGGTGCTTAGTTTCTGTATGGATTCGCAACACCCCTACAAGGTCAGTGCTTAATATAGGGACAATCGACCTGATGTTGTAAACTTGACTTTCCAATATATATTAGTGACAAAAGGCTTTAATTAGAATAGTACACAGTAAAATTTCCATGGACCCCCAATCTTCAGACTACCTTTTCCTTGTAAATAATCGTTAAACAGAATGTTGAAATTATGTTAGATTTCTCCCATGACGTATAATTCAGAAACTTTTTAGTGCTTCTATTCTCAAGAATGCATGATAAAGTATTGTTTTGAACTAACTATGGCTTAGAATGAATGAATGGTCGTCCCGGTTATTTAAAGGGAAAGAAAATCTAAGCTTTAGACTAGTTTAGATGGAAAGAGTAGAGTTCATTTAGTCCAAAACAATTGTCCAATGTATGTTTTATCACCTCGGAAGTGAATAATTGAAATTTGAAGGTGGCGTTACAATAGAGAATAAGCTCCATAGGCCATTCACAAGGCCGCCACCATTTTTTCATTAGTTTTATCCAATTATTGGTGAATAAAAATTTAAGTGCGTTATAGAGTAGTCATGTGATGCAATTTAGGCAATGGCTGGCTAAGTAATGGCGTGCGGTTGCATACTGACCTATATATTCGGAGACAATCTTCCCACTTCACGTTTGTCACCATGTTTTTTGGGACCTAAATCGACCATTATACATTAGAGAGCCGTAAAAATACGTCATTATTGATCTAAAAATAGCTACACCAACATCACGTCATCCTAAAACGGAAAAATGCCTACACAGATAAGCCACTGAAAGGACATACTTCTGTCTGTTTTTATTAGCTTGAGGGTCACTGGAGGTAATTGACATGAAATGTTTTAAGCACTTTGAAGGTTGTTATCGACGATAATCCCTATGTATTTCTAGAGATTTCCCCTCCTTTAAATTTTGTTTACTTTTCTAACACTATTTCGGTTCGTATAGGCCACATACTGTATGGATTTTCCTCATCCCAACGCCAATCATTTAGTTTTCTGATGACCATCAAAGCCTTTATGAAAAAAGTGTGAATTTTGGCAGCTCATGCCACTTTAAAGTTCATTACTTGTATGTATTTCTATAATGGAGACAAGTATAAGAATACATAAACCAAAATTCTAATTCGGCTCTCAGATAAGCTGACTATGTGGGATGGTTGCCAGTTACCACCGGAAGGTCGTGGGTTTCCTCCGGGCATTGTGGGATTTCCTCCTACAATAAAACTGGCAACGCTGCCATATAATTGAAATAATCTTGAGCACAGCGTAAAACACCAAACAATCAATCTCAGATAAGCCGAGAAACGAGACTTCTATTGTCTTAATTAATATGTTCATTTCCCAGTAATTATGCCTTTGTCTAACTGCATTTTTAGGAGGTATATTCCAAGTTTGTGGTGGAGGTAGTAGGAAATCACCAACTCATACGCAGTGTAAGTACAATTTAATACTCACAGCTTATGTAGAATGTACACGAAATTGTTCTTAATGACTATTCAATAAGTTGCATGCTATCGTTTAGTTTGATGTATGGTATTATAATTCACTCACCTTAGAGGGTTTAGGTGGTTCAGTTGGCAGAGTGACAGTCCAACTCAGTACTTCCTTGTATGTTGAAAGAGTTTCATTTGCAATTCAGGCTAAACCATTTAAAGTGGCATGATCTGCCAAAATGTTGATATTTTGACGTAAAAACAGAAGGTTGAAATTATTGGCTATTTTTCTCAAGACGCTTTCAGAAGCTTTTTAGTGCTTCTGGTCTCGAGAATGAACGATAAAGTATTGTTTTGAACTAACTTTGGCTTAGAATGAATGAATGGTCGTCCCGGTTATTTAAATTTTGTTTACTTTTCGAACACTATTTCGGTTCATATACGCCACATACTTACTGTATAAATTTTCCGCATTTCTACGCGAATCATTTAGTTTTTTTATGACCTTCAATGCCTCTTACTGCCGTGCCAATCAGAAATTATGAAAAAAGTGTGAATTTTGGCAGCTCATGCCACTTTAATTTGATGTACAATTTTCTTTTTCGTGAATTCTATCTGAAAGTGAAAGTAATTTTTTGTTTTCAGATTCAGGAGCAGTAATAAGCATGCTGTGACTTATCTTTACCCACATGGGAGACACACAGAACAATGATGGTATGCTTAACCTAATTTATCTTCTGAAGCAATAACTCTGCAGATTTCCCAATCTTTTTTATGTTTACGTTTAGCCTAATTTATCTCCTGACAAGCTAATTGTGCCGATTTCCAAATGTTTTGTACGTTTACGTTTAGTCTAATTTATGTAATATTCTGTCTAGTCTATATCTTTGTTCCTTTCCGCTCCATAACTTGAAGAGTTTTGATCCGATCTTTACAATTTTTTTACAACATATACTTTAGGGGTAGAAGGTGTGTCAGGAACCATTTAGGACATTGTCAATTGCATAATATGACTTCTACATTGGATTATGTAATATTCTGTCTTAGTCTATATCTTTGTTCCCTTCCTCTCCATAACTTGGCGAGTTTTGATCCGAACTTGACAATTCTTTCAGAGTATATACCTTATGGGGTGTCGTGTACAATTTCTGACTTCACCCGTTGCATAATATGGCAGCCGTATAGGATTATATAATATTCCCTTCTGCTCCATAACTTGTAAAGTTTTGATCCGATCTTGATGATTCTTTCAGAGTATATACCTTATGGGCAGACAGTGTTTCACATATCATTTCTGACATCACCTGTTGCATAATATGGCAGCCCTATTGGATTATGTAATATTCCATTTCGGCTCCAGAACTTCTTTCGTTTTGATAGAATCCCTCCAATTCTTTTAGAGTAAATATACCTTATGGGTAGATGATGTGTCGCATACCAAATTTGATTTGGGTCCACATTTTTTTGTTGTTTTCAAGAGTTTTTTTTTTATCAGAAATGTATACCTGATGTTTAGTATATATATATATTAATATATATCAATGCTTTTTTTAGTACACTTGGTCCAGAATAATACTGAAAGCCAATTAATTTATACATTCTGAGACTGTTTTCTTGGATAGTTTAATGTGCGCTATAATAACAAAAAATACCATTTTCACAGCTTAATTACCCACCTGGTATTTATCAGAGTGGCTGTTTAAATAGAGATAAGGGGACAATGACATCCATTGTTTGTATATTTACACACCATCATAGCAGTGGTCAGCCTGAAGATTGTTTGCTTTGTAATAAAACTATTACAGCCCAGTCCAATAGAACAGTGTCCAAGTCAAAACTGTTAAAATTCAAGAATTGTATAAAGCTATTGCATTGATTGCTCCTTCCCAATTATGGAACATAACAGCAGTGTCAAAACAGCCTCAATATTTCAGTTTTTGCAATTAAAATGTGATCATTGAATTTACTTGAACAGATAACATACGTGTACTATAACGTACTGGTATTTAGTTGCAGCTTCATCAAATTCAGAAAAGAAAAACATCTAATGTGAAGAAGAAATTTGAATTGATGAAATTAAATTAAAAAGGTTATATTGAATGTAAAGTTGTTAATCGAGTGGTTCGACTTTGCCACGGCGGGCGTATGTTGAGTTTACTAAAACTCTTTTTACTGTACTTGTCAGTGTTTCAAGACCGATATTTTCATCCTGAAGATGGCAACTACTTAAGGCAGGCAAATGTTGAAACCAGTGGCTTAAGGATAGCTAACATGAATACAACAGTGTCCTTATCAGTTAGTTTTTGCTTTAGTCCAAGGGCCTTTGCTCTAGTCTCAGTTTGCTCAGTCACGTCTGTATTGCAGGCTTGTAGCTGGGTAACATTGGCAGCAAAATTGTTGTCTGCCGCTTTAATAGCTCGCTCTCTGTGAGCAAGCCACCTCGTTCCCTTGGCTTTATGGTGGACAAGAACTTTTTTTAATTCTGGTAGAACTTCACCACACTTCACAAGATTTCTCCATTGCAAGCTACTATTGTGGTAAAAGTAATACAGACCATTTAGCAACTGGTGAACCTCTGTTTCTACATGTATGTTGCATTGTTTGATAGCATCCTTAAAAGCTAATTCAAGGCGGTGATTAGCACAATGGAAATGTAAAATCCATGGAATGTCAAGTTTTACATTACGTAACATAGGCACATCTGTGGCAAGTTCCACATACTTCTCCCTTAGTACGATGCCAAGATCATTAAAAACTTCAAATAACACTTGTGTTAGTTCCTGAGCCGTGGCCCTCCCGGCAACACTGAACATTTTAACAAAAGCTACTTGCGGAAGGTAGTTGTCATCGTAATATGACACAAAAATCTTTCCTCTTCTAAGTTTGATGCATCAGTTGCACCATCTAGAGCAACTCCAATGAACTCTGATTTACTAATCATTTCTAATGTCTCTGCCTGTTGAGTTTTATCAATATAGGATGTAAATGTTTTCGCCTGTTTGTCACTGTTGTAATGTCAATTAAGCACATCCTTACAAGATTCAGAATTTTTGTTCTGCAGTTCATTTAAGCGAACAAAATCTTTGAATGGTTTTATCGTGTTTACCAATGTAAAATGCTGTCCAAAAGTCTCTTTAATTCTTCTAACATAGCTTTCTCAATGTTCATAACAGCCTTGATTAAAGGCTTGGTTTTAGGGAGTTGATGTGGGCTGTGTTGCTTGTGTTGTGGTCAGCACTGGTCTCGTGCGGTCTCACGTTTTCACGAGACTCTCCAGGGCCGTATCTAGGACCGTTTTGCTTCCGGAAAACGATAGGGCGCCCAAACGGTCGGGCGCCCAAACTAAATGAAGAAAAAATAAATGGGGCTTTATTTTATGTAAAAGGAAAAAAAATAGGCCCTTAAGACTGTTTTGCACATGGCCTTGTAACACAAGGCAACTAGAAACGACTCCGTATTCAGTCTGTTTGAGTTGCATCGCACTCTTGGACGGTACATAGCTACGGCCGGCACACAACGAATTGTAGTCAGCGGGACGAACGAAAAGAACTTGTTCCGATGTTGTCAGTATGCCAAGTGGTCACCTGACTTGAGTGAGGTTTCTGATTGGTCTACATATGTCGTCAGCGTGGATACACTGCCTGACTTGACCACGACTCCACCCAATTCTTGAACATTCTCATTCTGCGGTTTGATCCGTGTCATTTGAATGCCCCTCTTGTATCATGATGTATATATTTTAAAATATAAATAAGCAGACGCATTTATCACGCAAGTGGCCTCAAAAATCAAGACTACCAACAGTGTCTGTCTCACAGTTTGTAAATTAAATGGGACGAAAGAACGTCTGTCAAAATGAAATCTGCGGACCAGCCATCTCAACCAAGTTATACATTCATATCACGTGACAATGAATGACATGCTATGTTTTCGTCCACTCTAAAATGTTCATACGCTATACAAGGTTTATAAAGATGTCAATCCTAGCTGTTGGGTTGATTGACTGTTGGTGGGCTGGGCCAATTAAGTATATAGGACCAATTGATTTGCTAGTTTCTCGTTGGGGCCTAGTCTGGTACCCTGCCCCTAAACTCGTACAAGATAGCTCGTTAGCTAATAACGAGCTATCTTGTATGAGTTTAGGGGCAGGGTACCAGACTAGTTGGGGCCTTATTCACTGATTATCTGCAAAGTGCTGCAAAGTAACGGCCCGTATCCGATCAGTTATGGTACACTTTTGCCGGGTTTTCAATGTTAAAAATTACATCAGTGTTTGCATCGACAAGAAATTCCACAGAAGTGAGGCTGGGCTCAGCAGACTTTTGTTAAAATAGTTTAATTTCTCCAAAGACTCTGAAATGAAGTTTTAGGGACCGGACATTCACCCGCTCGTCTGCATGTTTTTGTAGAGTGACGGGAACTAGTTATTGTACGTCCAACGTTAAAACTGTTGTGACTTCATTTCTCGTGTTCGAAAAGTCCCCGACACGGTCGGCTGGCGAATGCAACTCCATAAAAAGTTTTATTTATATTTGGAGGTTGAATTTTTGCAAGAAGATACCTCGATAAGCAAGCCGGAAGTAATCGGCGGGAAAATCTGACTATGTGGATAGCAGCAATCTCAAACATAAAATAAACAAGCAAAAGAAATAAAATTAATTTACGAAAATAAGCGTACGGTCTGACTGCTGTAGCTGTTTTTAGCACGTGATCTGCTTTCGCGCGAAGACTCATCATCGACTAAACTGATGTGTTGGCGGCGAAATTTACCTTTACTTGAGTTTGGGATCGGAAGCTATATTTTTTTTCTAGAAACGGCCCTGCTCTCACACCCCAAAACAAATTTATTGGTTTTACTAAGAGCAAAGAGCCTCCCCCCCCCCCCGGCCCTCCTAAAACGGGACAAAACCATATTTATAAGTGAAATAATGTAATGTTGAGTGTGACTTATCAACCGATCATTATCAATCAACTATAAGACAAAGAATATACCTATTAAACTTATTTATTTCCAATTAAAAGTGAAAAACAACAACGAAAATTGCAGGTGTCACTTGCATCTCAGTGGATTAGATTACAAATTCATCAAACCGTTAGACATAAATATTATGTTTTCACCAGGTTTTTTGTTAATTTTGATGGCTTTTCATGCAGCTCCTTTGAAAAGGGCACCAAACAAATACTTAGATGGTTCATGTTCAATAGTGAACTATGTGGAATGGTTGCCAGTTACCAACGGAAGGTCGTGGGTTTCCTCCGGGCATAGAGCCCGGTTTCCTCCCACAATAAAACTGGCAACGCCGCCATATAAGTGAAATAATCTTGAGCGCGGCGTAAAACACCAAACAATCAATCAATAGTGAAAAACAAGCTACATTGTACCTCAATAAAGTTTGTCAATTAATTTTAAATGTCTGTCTTTAGGCTACCAGACTCATTAAAATATAAAAGTTCAGTGAAGGAAAAAAAGTGTAATATAAAACAAAATATATTTGTCAGCATTAAACCAAGCTTGTCAACAGAATTGTGACAATAGTTTTATTGAATGTCTTATTAGATCACACAATTTCTTTCTGTACAAAAATGTTCATTTCTTGACCAGGGCCAGAGCCAGTAACAGGGTAGGGTTAACATTTGGAAATCCTTCAACAAGAAATGGGTATCAAGGAGAGGATGTTCAACTTCTGAGGAAAAAAATAGAAAAAAAATTGTTAGATCATTATGTATTAACCCAATTAAAATTATTAATGGTAATCTTAACTCAGACAAACTTAAAAGACAAAGAAAATAAAAATTCATTTTCAAAAGTGTTTATATGTGTAAAGTTCCAAGATATGGTCCACTTACATAAAAATTTGATAAAAATATCTTTTTTTATCTTTCAAAATTACAAAAAGGTCTACACATTCTGTGTGGACAACAAAGATTACATCACCAGTTCACACATAGCCCATTTCTTGATTTCAGACTTTTTGAGGTATAAAAACTAAAAAAGCCGGATAATAATGGATTTAGCTGAAATCTTTTTTATAATTTATTCCAAAATGTTTTCTGACAAGAGTAATAGATAAAAATAGTTTACCTTCCTCAGATAGCCGAGACAACAAAATTTAATTGTTTTTAAAAAGAACACTTTAAATATTTGCCTACATTGGTCACTAGAACAATACTCATACAAAACCAGTTGGTCAACTGTAGTCAGGTCAGCCAAAAGTTGATTAGAGCTTGACTGGTTGTTGTCAAACTGGGCCTTTAATCCAGACCTACTGCAGAGGTTATGTTATTGAGATTTGCTAACGGGCAGTAAGTGTTTTCAGCACATGGGGCAGCTATCGGTCGACTGAACATAAAACGACCGCTGGCAACACCTACCGTTTTTTCTAGCGTGCTTTTTTTCAAAATCAAACGGTAAGCAAACGAACGATAACTGGGGACAGTCCCTAAGTACAAAACATCAGACTCGTATCTGGTTGATAACAAAGCCAATCGCTCCCAACACGCCAGTCCTCATTTACGTGTATTTCACCACATGACAATAATTATACAGTTAACATTTATCATAACAATGGCGAGAATAAAACCCCTAGGGGCTTGTTTTATCCCTTGGGTAGATTTACAAATTAATTTATTGTTTGTCTTCATCTTCAATAAATGGTAATTTTGTTGGTGTATAATAAAAAAAATAAAAAATAAAAAAAACATAGATAGTTTTAACTTAATTTAAAGAAAATGGGGAAAAAACAACACATAAACAAAATACCAATATAGGCTTCACATGTTGCTTGTAACAGGGCTTTATATGTAGGCCTATATAAAAATAACAAATCTAACTTAGTAAGGAAACAAAGGTGTGCCAGATGTTATCAGTGTTGAATTTATGCTATACCATATCATAGATTAACCTATGTTTTAATATTGATTTAAAATGTGATAAAGAGTCATTTTGCTTAATTGGGAGTGGAAGACCGTTCCAGAGTTTTGGTCCTTTAACGTGTAGCGAAAACGTTGAGAATCAGAGACGGTTAATTGAACATATAAATTAGCTGATGAATTTCTGGTTTGATACCGATGTAGATTAATAGTTCTCTTAAACATATTATACAAAGACTGTGGCAAAAGTTATGAATGATGGTAAAATTTATGAACAAAGATTAAAGTTTGGTAATCATTAATTTTTTGAAACGGTAATAAATTGTACTTACTAAACAAAGGTTGGGTATGATGAAAACGCCCAGATTTTGTTATGATGCGTACTATTCTTTTGTGTAAAATTACAAAAGGATGTAAATGGGATTTGTACGTGTTTGCTCAAACTAGATTACAATAATTTAAATAGGAAAATACTAAGGAATAATATAGGGTGAACAGGGTTTTCATATTAAGTAGGTGTTTAACATGGTTTATAACACTAATGTTTTGAGAAAGTTTAGAACTAAGAAAACTAACATGTGTTTTCCAATTGAATTCCTCGTTAATAAATATTCCAAGAAACTTAAAGGACTTAACTCTTTCAATAGGAGTATTTTCAAAACAGATTTGACCATTATATTTTAAATATTTTCTTGATGGTTTAACAATAATGAACTTGGTTTTGGATATATTTAAGGTCAACCTATTAGAATTTAGCCATGTCTGGATTTGCTTTAGTTCTGTATTAACCGATTCTGTAAGCATATCTAAGTTAAGTCCTTCAGCATGGAGACAAGTGTCATCAGCAAATAATATTGTTTTAAACACAGTTGAGTCATTTACTAAATCATTTATATAAATAAGAAATAAAATTGGGCCAAGGATGGAGCCTTGGGGAACTCCACACGAAATAAGCAGTTGGTTGGAACAGGAATTGTTGTAAGAAGTGACTTGAAATCTGTTAGATAAATAACTTTTAAAAAGGAGTTGAAATTCATGCCGGAATCCGTAGTGTTCCAGTTTAGAAAGCAAGATAGTATGGTCAACAGTATCAAATGCTTTTGCCAGGTCCAAGAAGGTGATAATACTAAACAATTTTTTTGTTTTGGCTTCCAAGATGTTATTTTGAAGTTTTAATAAGGCCGATGAAGTGGAATGGTTAGGGCGAAACCCAAACTGACTACAAGAAATTATATTATGTTCCTCTGGAAAAATCACCATTCTAGAAACAATAACTTTTTCAAAAACTTGGCTCAAACATGGAAGTACTGAAATTTGACGGTAATTAGCAACTAAAGTCTTGTCACCACTTTTGTAAACAGGAGTCACTCTGGCAATCTTGAGAGGGGTTGGAAATATGCCATTGCTCAGCCCTCTCAATTCACCTCGGCAATCGGCAATTGCCGAAGCACAGCCGGTTCGCCACGGCAAAAAAAAATGCTGTGGCAGGTCTTCGGAAGCGGTTAAATTCGTAGACCGATTATAGTGATTGGCTAATGTTTATTAAAAATGTACATTCGTCACTGCATTCTCCTTTGTCAATTTAATAAAAATAAAAGGTCTAAATACTCTTTCTACGATCCATTTTGACGCACAATATCGATTAAATCAGTTTTGTCAAACAAAATATGGCGACCGTTAATTTTTGGAGAATGTCACCGTTTCGTATCTCAAACTGAAACTTAACAGTGACGCGCATGCGTGCGCATGTGTATTGTGTCAAATTTGATACGAAATGGCAGTATGTCATACAGAGGGATCGATCGCCATTTTGTTTTCCTCCTGTGTTTACGGGTATCGTAGGTCAAAATGGACCGTAGAAAGAGTATTTATACTTTTATTTAGATTTTTACCGTTGGAAATGCAAGCGGGACACTCAAAGTGTCAATAAAGTATGTTATTTAATCATAAAAAGGCCTAATAAAGGTCACAAGACAAACAGTTTCTGTTTTTTTTTATCATCAGTTGAATTTTTTTTGCCGACGTAAATTTCTGAATTGAGAGGGCTGATTGCTTAAGGATAGATTTATTAGAAAACTTAATGGGTTGGCAATATGTGATGATATGACCTTGAGTATGGAAGCTTTGATGGAGTCTATGCCGGCAGAACTGTTCTTTAAATTGGTAATAATGTTTATTTCCGTTACTGTAGAAGGTAAGGGATTAAAGTTAGAAACGTTTGGGTTGTCCAAAAAATTTGCAAATGAAACTGTTGGATTTGGAAGTTTGTTTGCCAATGTTTTTCCAATATCAGTAAAATATACGTTGAAGTCATTGGCGAGTTCAGTTTCGCTTGTTTTTGTAGCGCCATTAACGGTCATAGAACTAGGCAGATTAGTTTTAGTTTTTCGATTAAGTAAGTTATTTATTACGCCCCAAGTTCCTTTTATATCATTGTTGACCTGCACAAATTTATTTTCATAATATTTTTGTTTTGCGAGACGAAGTGTATGTGTCAATTTATTTCTAAATAATTTATATTTTGATGTTGATTGTATGGACTTGTCTATTAGATAGGCACGGTATAGTTTATTTTTTTCACGGATTGAGTTCAAGATTGCCAAAGTACGGTATTGTCTGAGTCAATTCGAGGACGGGCGGTGACAAAATACTCGATTTGGGACAGGTAAATCACGCCAGTCTGCACTGCTGGCGCAAAGTGTGGTTTTAACAGCTTTCAGGCGTCCGCTGTGATAAGTTGTCACTGCATGAGAGTAACACCGCATGTAGCCGAGAAATCTTGGCTCTGCCGAATTTTTTGTTTTCCGTGTTCGTCATAGCCAAGATCACTTCCATAGTAAAAAAGTGATATATGTTAAGGAGGCCCGCCTAAAAAATCGGCGGCGCAAATTTCACAACAAATAAGCAAAGAATAAAATATTTACCACTGCATTCCGATAGTATAGACCACGAAGATGGAGTTTGTCAAACTTACGCCGCTGTAAAGTGGTAAACTTTCCCTTATGCAGTCAATATTTGTTTCGAAGTCCACTGGCTTTCAACCTGACGTAACCGCCATTGTAAAACATTTAAACGACCAGTTAAACTGTGCGGGGCGTCGTAGAAATACTTAAATCATATATCTTTAGTCACTTTACAGCGGCATAACTTTGACAAACTCCTTCTTCGTGGTCTATACTATCGGAATGCAGTGGTAAATATTTTATTCTTTGCTTATTTGTTGTGAAATTTGCGCCGCCGATTTTTTAGGCGGGCCTCCTTAACATATATCACTTTTTTACTATGGAAGTGATCTTGGCTATGACGAACACGGAAAACAAAAAATTCGGCAGAGCCAAGATTTCTCGGCTACACCGCATGAGGTTAAACTGTTTGACACTCAAGCATTGTCTATCTGATTAACTACTATAAAACTGTAATGAGTAGGGAAGGCTAAGTCGATATTTACATGTAACGGTTATCGATTGCCTGCTCCGTATTCAATGTCTAGTTGCTAATAAAATTACACCTTGTACCTTGAATGGCGTTTAGCCTATTTCTTGTTTCCCCTTTAAAACAGTTTTCCAGAAAAAGGGAAAGTTTTAGGCATGCGTAAACTTTCTCTGCATTTACATGGAGCGCAACTTGAACAAAGTCACGGGCGCAGATCTCCAGGAAAATATTTCTTTTAAACTGAGGACTGAAGCAGCCGATACTCGCAGTATTATATTATAATAGTGATCATGGTTCCGTTATTAAATATAGTTTACCGCACAGTTAAAAGTAGCAATTATCAACGTATTTCTTACGTGGAATTAACCAAATACTTTACCTAAATATTCTCACTGGATTCAGCGATATGCTGTAGATGTATTTATCTGTTTCTTTTAGTTCATAAACATATTTATGCATCGTACTAAAATGTAGGCCATGTTCTAAGTTGGTCTTGTCGTTCCTATTTTGACCTTTAATAGCCTAATAGCCTTTGACCTCAAATTCATGACAAAGTTTAAAGGTTACCGATTTTTAATACGTGCCATCTCCGGTTATTGAAAGATGGGATTTGGCCTATCATTATTGAGCGAATGATTAAATAAGGACGAAACCTATATAGAACAACAAATCCCATCTCATAAATACGGCGATTGTACACGATTTAAAACAAGTTGAGAATGTCTTACAAACAAAAAGAAGGCAGGTTGTTTTAATTTCACTGTTGGAAGATGTTTATCGTATATTTGCGAATGGAATAAATCAACTGGCAGGGAGAAATGGCATAACAAGATTTATAAATAGCCTACAATTCTGTAAAAATTTTCAGGAATTAGACTTGTTCACTTCCTCTAACATCTTTTTAAGCTTTCCAATGTACTTTCGTGTTCCGGAAAAAGAATATGAACAGGGAATTTCGAGACCTCCTTTTGCTATCATCGACCGCTTTTTCTGCGTTGATGTTACTTTACAGGTTATTTTCCCACCATTCTTAATGAAGAACCAGGCGATTCTGGAGATCTCTCTCGGCATATGACCCACAGTAATACCATTTCTTCGTACCGCTACTGCAAATATATCGTGGTGGTTAGAGATGTCTCTGTATGTCTGCATCTCTTCACCTAACACTGGTTCCCAAAAAAAACGATAGACGTGGAACCCACGAACGACAGAAGGGAAGTCATATTTTCTGCTCATCTCGAAGTTAAAATAATATTTTGAATGGATCGTAAGACTATAGCTTTCTTTATATATACAGCGACAACCTCCAAATAAAATACTGGATTTGGGCTCTCTGCAGGTTTCTCCATCGTTAGTACTTTCCGATGGCAAAATAAAGAGCCCACTGTAGGTATAAGCCTGATTGATTAAATTGATCAATTAACAAATACATGTAATATGTTTAGCTCGTGGACCTCGGATGATCAATAGAACAAAAGTCTGTAGGCCTAATCGCCAACGCTTGGAATTCTCCCTTATCCCCCACCCTTGGATTAATAACAGAAAATACAAACAGGGCTTCAGATTATTATCTCACAATAACTGACGCTCCCTCTAAGGCAAATCCTGTGATAGCCTTTAAGAAAAACACAAGTCTCAAGAACAAAAAATATATATATTGGCAAATACAAGGCTACCAGCATTATCTGAAAGTTAAAGACTTTTGTCAATAACTGTTAAGGTTTAAAGGTCAAGTTTGACTTGCCTATATAAAACAATATTCTCGTAAATTTGGGATTACACTTTCTAAAAGACACTAACTAATTAAACTCATATATAAAACAATTTTAGAAACTTGTCTTAATGTGTTTTTCTAGTCAAGAAGATTTTTTTAATAATATCCCTGTGCCGTTTTTTTTCTACTTTTCAATTACTAAACACTGCAATGAATAAAGTTGACTGAACAATCCATCTGTGTATTTTTACGGATCATCAAAATCTTGAAGCATCTGTTGGCTATCATTGGTAAAAAACAACTCCATTTACCCGACGACCACGTTTGTTCTTCGGGGTTTTTAGTTAATGTGAACAATTTTTGGACATTTTGCTGACCAGTGTGCTGTAAGTGAGCAAAGTTCAACTGATCTCAAATGGTTTCATTTGACGGATGACCAAAAAAAATTCAAAATGGTAGGTTAAAAACTTCACTGAAGGGAGAAAATCTCAACAAAAATGTAACCTGTAGAAGAGAACATCGACTGGGAAAAAACTGGAATAAACTTTCGTGTGTGTGCGTGGGGGTGGAGGGTATATTTCTTGTAAGGGGTGGGGCATCTTAAATCAACGTTTTCATCCCAATAACAACTCAAGTTCTGTTTTTACATAATCCTATCATATGTCATCTGAGTTTGTCAATGTAAAAGCTGGTAGGCCTTTGCATATCGTTTTTTTAAAATTAGTGTTGATTTATTTCTATACCTTCAGCCACATCACAAATTCGTTTTTGGTTTCTAAACAACATTTTATTTTTGGCAAAACATAAAACAAATTGGCGATATATACTCGCCGTTTCCAAATATATTTTTGAGGAAAATGGAATAAGGCATCACACTTGAATAGTGTTCGAATATTTAGCCTTTCGGGTTATGATATGGAATTATACAAACAAATTGATTGTGCTGAAAAGATCGAAGCGTTTGACTGAAAAGTGCTTTGGCCATCACCTCAAGTGTTTTTCTGGACTTGGGTGCGACTGAAAATTCCATTTCTAGTTACGAACTTTTCAGTGTGCCTTTAAGATCAGTTTAATTAAGATATTACCGTACTTATAAAAAAAGTTTCACATTTTTGGAGTTAATCTCAGACAGGTGGTCACAATTAACCGTTGATTAACGTAAGGCGATTATTTATAATCCCTGTAAGTCGTCTTAACTAGGATTATTTCCATTGTTTTCTAGTTAGGAACTCGCGCCTTCAGCTCAAAATGACACTCATGAGCAATCTCCAACCGAGTGTGAATTGCTTTATAAACTGGACATCGAAAACGAAAGGTCACAATCAATCGTTACTGCTAATCTTACTTCCATATCTTCGAACCCCTAAATTATCTACAATGAATGCCATACGAGAGATAGCCGGATTATCAGCAAGCTATGACGTGACTCCTGTCAGTGCAAAAAGGGGCAGATACAAGCGGTATTCTATCCAGGAAAAGAAGACCATTGTTACAGAAGCTGAAGATCTTGGGTTTCAACCTGTCTCAAGGAAGTATGGAATTGCGGACTCCACTTTATATACTTGGAGGAAGTGGTTGGCAGCCCGACAAACTAGTACTGGCGAAAAGATGGGGAAGTACCGCAGAATTGGAACTGGAAACAGACTCAGCTACAGCGTAGAGGTGTGTATGCAGTGACGTTTTTTGAGCGACATACATATAATTAGACATTGTACCATTATTTTTGTCTTGGGAAATTTTATAATATTTAACGAAGCAAGCTTCTGGTTTAGATCTGAGTTAACACGCTTTCATATAAATGCTTTTTTTTTCAGACTGATCAGAGAATTGTTTCCTGGGTGCTAAGACAGAGAGATATGCAACTACCTGTATCCCAAGAGAACATCCAGATGTATGCCATGAAAGTCGTCTGCGAGGAAAATCCGAATTTTAAAGCATCGCGAGGTTGGTTAGAGGGTTTCATGAAGAGGAACAACTTGAGCACGAGGAGAAAGACAACACTCTCACAGAAGATGCCAGCTGACCTCCAGATTAGAATCGATGTTTTTCACAAGTACTTGGAAGAGGTAAAATTTCAGTTTGTTATGCACGATTATTAGCATTTGTTCCCTTGAGCAGTATTTAAAGAGAAAGTTCATAACGTATGATATGCAGGTAATACGGGAAAATCAACATTACCAGGCGGCGCTCCTATATATCAGCTAATTTGGTTTTTCTTAGACACTTAATCATTTGTATTGTTTATTTTCAGGTCCGTCAACAGAAGGAATTTGATCCGGAGATGATTATAAACATGGACGAAGTACCGATGTACTTTGATTTCGTCCCCCGACAGACAGTCAACATGAAAGGAGTGAAAGATGTGCCTATATTGACGACGGGTGGAGAGAAACGGCACTTTACAGTTGTCCTCGCTGTTACTGCCTCTGGTACTAAGCTGCCCCCAATGATTATTTTTAAAGGTAAGCCCCACACCTAACATTATTTATTTTACTTCAGTATATTTTCGTTGGCTCAATGATCGTCTGTTGTAATAAATTACATGTACGGAGAGTATATAAATTTTCCATTCAAAATTCTGCACCGGCTCCAATAAAAAATAACGATGAGGTATTAACCAGACCTTTCGAAGTCAGTTTCGGTTTAGTGATGCTCCTTACACCTATAAGATCCCTTTGTACTTGTCCACTAATTCATTTTTTTTTGTCCTGAAGGTACGAGGCCTCTATACCTACCAACGCCCGATGGCTGGATTGTCAGAGTCAACCCCACGGCCTGGATGACCCAAGATCTGATGATGGTATGGCTCCAACAGATTCTGAAGGTTTACACAGAGCGACGCCCTACCCTGTTGGTGATGGACAGCTTCGCTGCTCACATCACCCAGGATATCAGACGCCAATGTGACAAGTTGAGCTGTACCACTGCAGTTATTCCGGGGGGTTGTACGTCCAAGCTCCAGCCATTGGACGTCTGTCTTAACAAACCTTTTAAGGATAGCCTTAGGCGGTCCTGGTCAACAAGCATGAGAAATAAGGTAAAACAATTTCCCCTCCCCACAAATTGATTTTCTCAACCGGACATTATTTGTTTACTGATTTAAATCAGTCGTTTTTCAGTTCATATATAGCAACTTCTGCTTCCAATTTTCAGGTTACCGAAACGGGCGTTGCATCATCAAGCACCAAAGGAGAAATTGTTGAGTGGATCGACCAAGCTTGGAAAAGCCTGTCAACAGAATTGGTGGCGAAGAGCTTTCGGGTAACTGGCATTTCTACTAGTCCCACTGAAGAGACCTTCGAAACCGACAGTGAGGATGAATTTGAGGGCTTTGTGCCAGAAGATCTCGGACCCGATTACGGAACTGATCCCTTCACTGAGTAAACTTCCAGGGAACTAGAATGTTGTACATACAGTATGCTGTCCGAGATGGATATTTTGTCAGAACTTTAATCGCTTTTATTAATTTTTGTCCTTAACTTTATTTTCTTTGTAATGTACTTTCGTGTTCCGAAAAAAGATTTATCAATTCAAAATCAAAATCTAATAAATGTGAAACTTGATGTACAAATCTCACTTCATAAATTTGAATTTCGTCACTATTATACTACCGGTTATGATTTTGTTATAAACGCGCGTCAGACCAACTGCACACTCTTTTCGTGGAGTACGTTGGTGCTTTGAAAGGTGCTGTCTTGGCTATTAAAAGTGTATGTTGGAGGCCCGAAATAAACCCTGACTTTCTTGTAAGACCCATCCGCCTCCCGTGTCGGTCAGACTATGATTTCTTCAGCAAGTTAGAGCAAAATGTCCTCTTATATCAACACAACTAATATCCTTTTCTTTACCTTTCTTAACTGATTCCGACCTTCAAGAAGTTTGTTTTTTTTCAATAAAACGAATTTAAAGAACTTTAAATCTGGATTTGGGATAGTAAAAAACTATGTAAGAATAACCGGCTGTAGGCCCTTCTGCTCTCGGTAGCACCAGTAGGTCCTACGCTGTTGAAGTCATTTGACTTTTCTAATCCTGCCGCTTTTCAATAAATCAGCATTATCTCCCGTCGATAGTCCACAATTGCCACTTTAGTTCATCTGTCACCTAAAACAAATCTTGATCAAAGCTCACAATATCCATGTCGTCAATCTCGTCATTCGCCATCTTTATATTCGCCTGAAAAAGGTAGATAACTCTGACCGTTACAGGCGTGCTCTTACCGTAGCTTCCGTTGGTCTGTTGCATGATGGAAATTCACGTCTTACTTTTATAAATTTATCAAAAAATTACTTATTAATGAGATTAGTAGTAGTTCTTTGTGGCCTTTTTTTCTGTGACGATACCCAACATACAGCCCCTGGCTTTGACCGACAGCAGTTTATAAAACAATTGTATTGACGACAGCCAAGTGATAAGAAGTTAAAACAACAACAGCGATCACTGAATGGGATTAACCACTCACTGAATCAACGCTATGGGGGGTATATTCGCCCAAGCCTTTGCCTCGAAATATGACAGGCATGAACTCGATTTAAAGCAGGTAACGAGGCTCCTCGAATTTTTTTCCAATACTCGAATTGACTCAGACAATACCGTAACCCAAGGTTTTTTAATATGAATATGCTTCTGTGGTCGATATTCACTATCAAGTAAAGGGAAATATTCATTATAATACTGGATAAGCGTTTGATTGAAATTATGGAAAGCCTGGTTGACATCATCTACAGTATATATATCGTTCCAATTGTGGTGTGAAATTTTTTCTTCAAATAAATTTTTTCTTTCTTCCGTTATAAGGCGTTTTTTGGATTTGCAAGTTTTCTGGGCTGCCAAGATGGCAGATCTAACAATATGATAGATCGGAAAATGGTTTGTAATATCACTCAAAACGATACCCGAACATCTATCGTCTTCATGGTAATTGAGGTAAATGTTATCAATAATTGTTGCAAGGGGACTTGTGACTCGATAAAATTTTGTCTGCGAATGACTGGCCTTTAACAAATCAATGTTAAAATCACCCAAGAGGCATGTTTTTTTTTATTTTTTCTTGAAATAGTTTCTAATATACGAGTCAAGGAGGGATTAAATTTATCAAGACGATAACCAGGAGGAAGATATATGAGACCTGTCAAAAATGATTCCTTAGAAATGTTAAATTCAATAAAAATAGTTTCAAATTTCAAATCCTCCCGGACTTTACATTCCCCTAGAGATTCATGGATATAGAGAACTAGACCACCCCCTTTCTTCCCCTTGCTACATGCGGTATGTGCTTTGTAACCTGGGATTTGGTATAGGTTACGGGAAGAGTCATCTATCCAGGCCTCTGTAACACCAATAATAGAAAAGTTATGATCAAGGTGTTGCAAAAGACACATAAGTTCAGAGAAGTGTCGTTGAAGACTTCTACAATTCAAATGAAAATAAGAAAGTTGTGCAGGATGAGAATCTGATACAGAATGTAGATAGTCTTTCAGAGGATTTTCAAAATGGTAATTACAGGTGTGGTTATAATCACCCCAGTATGTTTGTTCTTCTGGGCTGTCATTTGTAAGAGTCACTCTCATTATTTAACACCAATGGATTTATACAAAGATTTTCAAATTGGTCCAGGTAGGCTGAGGTAGTTCCAGATTGTCTTGTATAATGGGGTATTTCTGGTTCATTAGCAAATGGAAGTTGTTTTAGTTGTTGTGTCGGACTCCACTCAATATCATACTCATTCATAGACATTTAGACTTTGATCATGGTACAGGCATGGTAGTAGAGAATACGGTGGCACAATAGAATAAACAAATGAATTTAACAATGAAGACAAAAATAAACAAAAACAAACATATATAAGTAAAGACATATTCAATTCAAATATTGGCAGTATAGAATCGATATTGACGGTTGTTGGTGTTCACTCTGTTGGATAGTTCATACTGTTGGCATTCAAACATTTATTTTCCTAGTATTTGTCTTATTTGAAAAAAAAAAAAAAAACATTTACCCTGACTCAACTTGGTTATATGTTTCAAGCCAATTATAATTACACCTACGTGGAAAAAAAAAAGAAGTCTCTAGATCTGCAGAATTATTCATATTAGGAGTCTTTATGTATTTCTGGCTGTCTCGTTTGAAATACTAGGAGAAAAAGAAAATCTTGTGAGTCACGTAATGTAATTTATGGAGAATCTCGCCAAAGTGACAAGAAACACATAATGTCCGGTAATTGGATTTGTAAGAAAAAAAGGGATTTAAAGGCATTACGCAAACCTATCTTTTCACTATGAATATCCCTTTTTATATAATGACAAGAATAAAAGAAACATAACTATGGTTTCTGGTCATGTCAATCCACATGCAATTTAGTATATGCTCCACGTAATGGCCATATCAAGCTGGTCCATATGGGCCTAAATTAAAGTCCAAATAGGAAACGTCACTATAGTTTATTATTGTGTTATGTCCATCAATTCTTCATAAGTTCCAGTGCGTGGGATGGAAAATAATAGGAAAAAAAGGAGGGAACACTCACAGAAGTCTCTTCAGAAACACATTCCGGTATTAGCCTAACTAGCTGGTCTCCAAATAGAGCAGAACAGCTCCAGAGTACAAGATTTCCTCTGTGTTGTGATCGACAAATAATTTGTTGACCTGGATTCGAAACAACACATGATCCTATGGTTTCACCTGTACATTGCCAGTGTCCTTTATATTAGCAGAAATGACACAGATAGCTTGAGTACTGTTAATACAGGATACAATATAACCACGGGAATCCCTGCACATGTAACCGAGAAAATCTTCAAGTAGTTTTTATAATAATAAACCGGGGCTCGCGAAGATCAACAACTTTACGTTTTGCTTGTTCATCTGGTGGAAGTTTTTTCAGATCTTGAATAAGATTATATCGCCTTTGTGCTAATTCCGGGGGTAGATTTGGGAGGGCACTGTACCCTGAGCCCCGAGGAAGTTTACGGGCTGATTCAAGTACCATATCTCGATCAGTTAATTTTAGAGAACGGACAATGATATTTTTGAGCCAACATCACCACCAGAGAGTCGATGCACAGCTTGAAACATAAGTTTATCGACAGTTTGACTCGGAATTATAAGTTTTTCTACAAATGACGCTCTGACTAGATTATCTGTTTTTTGTGGGGGGTTCATTTTTATCGCCAGGCACTCCTTTAATGATTAGGGACTCATACGTTTATCAAGAAAATTCGAAAGCGAGGCTCCAAGAAATGCTCTTAAGAAATGTTGAGTTACAGATCAAGTTTATGTTTTGTTCCGCTCCATGATTTTACTGTCAAGTTATTGCCCCAAAATAAGTTTTCCAGACTTTTTAGCCCGCCATCATTCTGATGGAGGGCTATTCAAATCGCTTTTCCGTCGTCAGTCGGTTAACTTTTTGCTTGTTACCTTTATTCCAAGAAAACTATCAGTCCAATCTTTATCAAACTTAACATACATCATCACCCTATGGTCTAGTTGTGCATCGTACATTTTCATCTCATTTGCATATTCAATATGGCTGCCAGGGGGCGCTGTTGTTTTTCTTTGTTACCTTTATTCCAAGAAAACTACCTGTCCAATCTTAATCAAACTTAACATACATCATCACCCTATGGTCTAGTTGTGCATCGTACATTTTCATCTCATTTGTATATTCAATATGGCCACCAGGGGGCGATGTTTTTCTTTGTTACGTTTATTGCAAGAAAACTTTCGCTTGTTACCTTTATTCCAAGAAAGCTATCTGTCCAATCTTAATCAAACTCCACATACATCACCCTATGGTCTAGTTGTGCATCGTACATTTTCATCTCATTTGCATATTCAATATGGCCGCCAGAGGGCGATGTTGTTTTTCTTTATCTTTATTTCAAGAAAACCACCTGACATTAATCAAACTCAACATACATTATCACCCTATGGTCTTGTTATGCACCGTTCATTTTCATCTCATTTGCATATTCAATATGGCCGCCAGGAGGACGATATTGTTTTTAACCAAGTTTGAAAATGAAACTTATTATCATCATTCCAAGAAAACTACTAACCTGATCTTAACCAAACATGACACACATCACCCCCCTAAGTTCTAGCTGTGCACCGTACATTATCATTTCATTACCATATTGAAGATGGCTACCAGGTGGCAATGTTGTTTTCAACCAAAATTTCAAGGAGAGTTTACTTTGTAATTCACAATTTAATTTTCCTCAACAATAGACATCTCTCTGGAATAAGATTTTTTTATGTAGGCCCCAATTCCTATATCCAGTTATTGCTGTAACAATCTTTAATATGAATAGATGAACACAGGTTTTTACATGCTAAAAGGTATTCAATTGATTTTTTGTATGTTAGCCAATACATGTAAGTATACCATGGTATACATTTATTTGTTGGTATTTTACAGATTAATTGTCAATTTAGAACTTCTTGGGATGAGTGTTAATGATTTCAGGGATCTTCCTGAACAACAGGTTATTCCGCCAAATAGTACAAGAATATTGTTTATTTTGGGTACCATTTAAAATATTCATTGAATTTCATACTTAATGATAGCCATCCGATAGGGGACTATGTATTGCTATGCAATACTCTCGTATTTCCTAATTTGCATATTGGTAGAAATGGAGAATCGAAGGGACTGTGTGTTGGATTTTGGTATTCTGCCAAACTTTTGTAGCGACCACTGTCCGGTCTTTTTGCATGTCAGATCTAATGTTGTGAAACAAAAGAAGTACCCGAGACTGGTCTGGAATTATGAAGCAGCTAATTGGACCTCTTTGTCTAATATAGATTGGGACGGGATGTCTCTAATTGAAGACGTTGACGAACTATGCCAAAATATCACGCAAACTTTATTAAATACTTCAAAGCAGCACATTCCAAATAAAACTGTATACATTTATCCAAATGACAAGAGCTGGATAACGACGCGAATAAAATCAGAAATTAAACTACATAATAAATTATACAAAAAATATCGAAAATTCCAATCTGCTGAAAATTTATCCCTTTACAAAACCCAACGAAACCATGTAAATTCATTAGTTAGAGATGCTAAGACAACTCATCAAACCAAAGTTACTAACAAAATCGATAGCGGAAATACTAACTCAAAATTCTGGTGGAAACTCTGCAAGTCTTTTCTGAATAACAGAAATGCAAATGTGTCTCCTATACCACCTCTAACCACTGACAATCTTAATTATCATACTGATAACACTGAAAAAGCAAATATCCTCAATGAATATTTTGCTGGTATTTGTTCGTCTGGTGGTCTAGATGTTGTCCCACCCGATGTTAACGCCAATTACGAAATTGGTTTACCTGGCATCCAGGTGTTGGCTGCAGATTTATTGGAGGTACTGAATTCTATTGATGTTAATAAGGCCACTGGACCAGATCAAATAAGCCCCAAAATCATTCATGAAGCAAGAACTCAACTAACCACCATATTATGTAGATTGTTCCAACTATCGTTGGATAAAGGAATTTTTCCCTCGGCCTGGAAAATAGTAAATGTTACGCCAATATTCAAATCCGGAAATCCATCTTTAGTATCCAACTATCGCCCTATCTCCCTACTCAGTTGTTTAAGCAAAATTTTTCAACGGGTTGTATTTCGCAATATTTTTGATTTTCTTAAAACAAAAGTATCCTCGTGTCAGTATGGATTCCTGCCAAACAAATCAACCATATCGCAATTACTAGATGTGTATCACGACATAGCGCAAGCATTGGATGATGGGAAGGAAATCCATTTCATTTTGGATTAATTGTTAAATTAAGGTCACTGGGGATAATGGGAGATCTTTTAAGTTGGATAAAGCATTATATCACTGCTCGTCAGCAACGCATGGTTATAAGTGGAGCTACTTCGGGTGTTTTGCCATTAACAGCAGGTGTTCCTCAGGGATCTGTCCTTGGTCCCCTGTTGTTTTTGCTATATATAAATGACTTGCCAGAAAACATTTTAAGTAACATAAAATTATTTGCAGACGATACATGCCTGTCGAACGATTTGCCTAATGAAACAGAAATAATCCAAAATGATATTGTATTATTAGAACAGTGGGCTGAAAAATGGCTAGTGGATTTCAATCCTCAAAAAACTAAATCCATAACAGTTTCCAGACGTCGCACCTCTTCTGAAGTCCAGTGCAATTTCCGAGGCCATCCTATTGAATCAGTGTATATCCCACAAACATCTCGGAGTTATTTTTAATAGCTCTGGAAACTGGAACCACCATATTGCAAAACTGATAGAAATGGCTACTAAAAAATTATCAATGTTCGGGGATTAAAATACATGCTTAACAGAAAAAGTTTGGAAACAATGTTTAAAAGTTTTATTCGACCTTCTTTGGAATATGCAGATGTTGTGTGGGACAACATTACGGAACACCAGGCGATTTTACTGGAAAATATTCATAAGGATTGTATTAGAGTTATAACTGGCTTAACAAAAAGTACTTCGTCTTCTCTGCTTTATGAAGAATCCGGCCTTCATAAATTAGTCACTAGACGTAAAATTCATCGTTTACAAACCTTCCACAGTAACCTTAATAACCCTGATAGTAACATTAATCAAATAATACCTCCCCCTACTCATATCCATAACCCGTATTCCGTTAGAAACAGAAATAACTTAACCCATTTTAGATGTAAAACTGCTAGTTTTAGGAAATCCTTCTATCCACAAACTTTACGTGAATGGAACGAGTTACCAGAGCCACCAAGATCCATAACTGATAAAAAGAAATTCAAAAATGCCTGAGATGTTATTTTTCCGTTACCAAAAGTACCGTCTTGGTACTATTCCGGACCTCGGAAAAGTGGTATCATATTGTGCAGGCTGCGCAACGGGTGCAGCTCTCTAAACGACGATTTATACAACAACTATATTTCCGACTCTCCAAAATGTTGGTGTGGGTCTCCAATGGAGACTGCGTCGCATTTTCTCTTGGAGTGTAGGAGGTTCCTCTTGCCGCGCACGGGAATGTACAGGCAGATAGAAGCAAATGGATATACTGGGGTGATCGCCACGTCTTTACTTCTTTATGGATCTCACGAAGTAAGTAAAGAAATGAATGAAACTATTTGTATTGCAGTTTGCAATTACATTGACAAAACTAAACGATTTTAATTTATAGTTTATACGTCCATGTTGGACCATTCGTGTGTCGCGGTATGGACGGCCAATCTCATGTCATTTCTTTATCTATGTCAGGGTAAACAAACTACATTTAGTTTCAGTTACAGATTTTTATTTAACTTCAATAATTTTTCATATGTTGCCAATTTCTGTACGAATTGTTGCACGCAATAAGCTTCTAGCTTACTGTGCACGAATAAATTATGTTTGAAAAAAAAAAAATATAACTTCATGCAGACTCATACGTTTATCAAGAAAATCCGAAAGCGAGGCTCCAAGAAATGCTCTTAACGGAGGGTAAATCTCTAGAAATACATAGGGATTATCGTCGACAACAAGCTTCAAAGTGCTTAAAACATTTCACGTAAATTACCTCCAGTGACCCTCAAGCTAATAAAAACAGACAGAAGTATGCCCTTTCAGTGGCTTGTCTGTGTAGCCATTTTTCCGTTTTAGGATGACGTGATGTTGGTGTAGCTATTTTTAGATCAATAATGACGTATTTTTACCGCTCTCTAATGTATAATGGTAGATTTAGGTCCAAAAAAACATGGCGACAAACTTGAAGTGGGAAGATTGTCTCCGAATATATAGGTCAGTATGCAACCGCGCGCCATTGCTTAGCCAGCCATTGGCTAAATTGCATCACATGACTACTCTATAACGCACTAAAATTTTTATTCAATAATAATTGGATAAAACTAATGAAAAAATGGTGGCGGCCTTATGAATGGCCTATGAAGCTTATTCTCTAACGCCACCTTCAAATTTCAATTATTCGCTTACGAGGGGATAAAACATACATTGGACAGTTGTTTTGGACTAAATGAACCCTACTCTTTCCATCTAAACTAGTCTAAAGCTTAGATTTTCTTTCCCTTTAAGAAATGTTGGGTTACAGATCAAGTTTATGTTTTGTTCCGCTCCATGATTTTACTGTCAAGTTATTGCCCTTGGACTTAAGAAATTTCCCCAAAATAAGTTTTCCAGACTTTTTAGCCCGCCATCATTCTGATGGAGGGCTATTCAAATCGCTTTTCCGTCGTCAGTCGTCCGTCGGTTAACTTTTTGTTTGTTACCTTTATTCCAAGAAAACTATCAGTCCAATCTTTATCAAACTTAACATACTTCATCACCCTATGGTCTTGTTGTGCATCGTACATTTTCATCTCATTTGCATATTCAATATGGCCGCCAGGGGGCGTTGTTGTTTTTCTTTGTTACCTTTATTCCAAGAAAACTACCTGTCCAATCTTAATCAAACTTAACATACATCATCACCCTATGGTCTAGTTGTGCATCGTACATTTTCATCTCATTTGCATATTCAATATGGCCACCAGGGGTCGATGTTTTTCTTTGTTACGTTTATTGCAAGAAAACTTTCGCTTGTTACCTTTATTCCAAGAAAGCTATCTGTCCAATCTTAATCAAACTCCACATACATCACCCTATGGTCTAGTTGTGCACCGTACATTTTCATCTCATTTGCATATTCAATATGGCCGCCAGAGGGCGATGTTGTTTTTCTTTATCTTTATTTCAAGAAAACTACCTGACATTAATCAAACTCAACATACATTATCACCCTATGGTCTTGTTATGCACCGTTCATTTTCATCTCATTTGCATATTCAATATGGTCGCAAGGAGGACGATATTGTTTTTAACCAAGTTTGAAAATGAACTTATTATCATCATTCCAAGAAAACTACTAACCTGATCTTAACCAAACATGACACATATCATCCCCCTAAGTTCTAGCTGTGCACCGTACATTATCATTTCATTACCATATTGAAGATGGCTACCAGGTGGCAATGTTGTTTTCAACCAAAATTTCAAGGAGAGTTTACTTTGTAATTCACAATTTAATTTTCCTCAACAATAGTTATCTCTCTGGAATAAGATTTTTTTATGTAGGCCCCAATTCCTATATCCAGTTATTGCTGTAACAATCTTTAATATGAATAGATGAACGCGGGCTTTTACATGCTAAAAGGTATTCAATTGATTTTTTGTATGTTAGCCAATACATGTAAGTATACCATGGTATACATTTATTTGTTGGTATTTTACAGATTAATTGTCAATTTAGAACTTCTTGGGATGAGTGTTAATGATTTCAGGGATCTTCCTGAACAACAGGTTATTCCGCCAAATAGTACAGGAATATTGTTTATTTTGGGTACCATTTTAAATATTCATTGAATTTCATACTTAATGATAGCCATCCGATAGGGGACTATGTATTGCTATGCCAAACTCTCAGAATGTTTGTTTATTTCCTAATTTGCATATTGGTAAAAATGGAATTATGCTAAGAAATGGCAAAATTCAATTCTTAATTCCAGTTCACTGGTTGTCAGATTCAGAGGAAGATAATCAATTTGTGACATAGTTCCAACATAAAGTACGGTAAGAATTCTGCTAGTTCAGGTACCCTGGGCCAGAAAAACATTACAAAAAGTCTCGAACTTTTAGTTGAGCGTCTTACCTCCTGGAGTGAGCGATCAATAATCCTATCAAACGATCACTTTTGCTGTTGTTTAGACCAAACATGGCAGAAAACAGTCTAATAATTCCTAATATTTACATTGCTCGTCCTTGAAGTAGCAGAATTCTTACCATATGAAAAGAACCTCCAGAGTTGAGAAGTCAGGGCCGCATAATTCCTGAAAATGTCATTGTCACTAAAAACCCCAAAAAACTGTAAAAACTGTGAAATAAGATCTGCCGAATGTTGAGCCGTGATACCCGGGCCTCTCCTCCTTGACATCCCGGGGTTGATACCCTTGTCCATGTCCGACACAACAAACAGGTTGGAATGTCTAATTTAGTAAATACTACGTCATTGGGAATTCCCGAAAGCTGAGAGTGTTCAAACCACAAGCCCCTACAGGGCTCGTTTTGGCGCTCTGCGAACGGCAAAAAAAAAAACGGTGAAAAATCGCCGGCTGCAGGGCAATGTTAAAATCGCCTGCTAAAAATAAAAAACAATTTAAAATTGCAGGCCAAATCTCATCGACAGTATCAAGCAGGTACATTGACTCGAAGGTAGCTAGTCTTAGAAGTCAAATAAGATTAAATTAAGGTTCGTATCTGAAGAGAAAGATGCGAATTGCGTTACAATAACGCTTTTGTCATAATTGCGTCAAGTTGTGCAATTCTGTTTTCACTAGTAGGCATCATTACATGCAACTTTTTGTCCAAATTACCCTTATGGGGGAGTTTGGAACCGGGTAATTAATAGCGCGTACCCGCCATTAGGAATTTCTGACAACCAGATGTGTCTGTATGGCACGAGAATGATCCTAATATGCAATAGGCAAAGCCTAGAAATGAGCTTAGAAAATAACTTAACACTTAATCATTTATGAGTGTAGTTTTTTGCAAGACCCCCTCAGAACTCTTCAGTAAAAAGAGGAGCGAAAGTGGAATCCGTATTTCTAACAAAAATGGCAGGTTTGGAACACTGGATGGAACGTTTCCACAAAAAACAAACTTGACCAGACTAATACATGTAGTTCTGAGTATTGTGACATCATTATGTACGCATGTTGTGCATAGAGTTTGCTTGTGCTCACTAATACTAATACTTTACATGTATCGCTACAGCAACACCACGGACATCGCCGGAACCCACGATTAAAACTTACGCTCACGCTCACTTTACCCGTGGGACAAGTGGAACCAAATCCATCGTTTCTAATTTGAAACATGTAGACTTTGATTGGATTGCCACAAAACTGTAGCGGAATTTCCACCAATCAGAATCGGCGTTTCGTAAGCATCCAAGCAGTGCTATAAACCAAGATGGACGACTTTTCGGTTTACACTTCAATTCGATAAAAATATCTCAAAAACTGTTTTGAAGCGAATTTTTGATTGATCCGTCAGTAAATGGGCGTTCCCAGAAAGCGAGGCTTTGAATCGCAGTTGGCCCAGGGGTTAACGGTGAGCTTGTTGAGAATTTAACCCTGGGTACCCGAGGATGCATCACGGATCAAGTAGAATATTATTGGTTCAGTCCAAAACCACATAGTTTACTACATACAACTGTTCGGGTGTATTCTTAAGCAATCTTTCTGTACTCGTCACTTCCGTGGAATCCAAAGTGCATTGTGTTTAACCATATCTGGTTCTGGAGTCTTTTGGGGCTTTCAGATCCTAATAGACCCTTCTCCTTTAGCAGTAACTCTTCAGACTCCGTCAATGGTGTTGATTTCAATGGCTTGTTACCTTTCCCTTTTTGTTTTAGTTCTTTCCTTTTGGAAGCAAGAACTTCTCTGCTGCTTCTAAATAGTTCATCTGATACTAAGCTGTAGCCATAATTGTTTTCACGCAAAAACCTGTCAATTCCGCGATGGTAACTTGTCAGGCTCATACTCTGTCCCGTCAGATTTTCAGATGGGCAGGATGAAAGATCCGATATAATTGTTCAGTTCGTTAGGAGGGATTTCATTTGCTTTCAGATTATCAAAATTTGAACTTCCTTTTAAAAAAATATGAAATGTTTTCATCGTGCTTTCCGTCTTTCTCACAGTGTTTTTGTTTTTCATTTTAGTAACGAAATCCTGTTGATGCTCGATATCCACATGGCACATTCATGAAACTGAAAGTTGGTTGTCCCTGGATTAGCCGTAACAACAGTTTCACTGACACTGGTCATGGCAATGTTTGGCTGAATGATTTCGTTGTCGGTATCACCATCATCGTCAACACAAGAAATGCAATCACCAGTTGCCACAGGTGTACATAAGTTTGACAGTTCATGGATCCCATGCGACCAAACTTACAAAATAAGTTGTTTCCATTTATTACAAATTTTGTTGAAATATTGTCACGCAACAAACCTATTCTGAAACAACAACAAGAAATAAACTGAAAAGCCGGACAGTTGTGAGACACTTTTTAACCAGAAATAAATTCACTTGCGATCAGGGTGTTAGCCAGAAAGACGTAATAGGGTGTCTCACTTCGATGTGATCAGCACGGGTCTGGGGCCTGTGCCCCCCAGGGGCTCGGGTCAAATATCTAGCTGGGCGTGTAGCGCAGATTTTCAGTCTAAAGGGTGACCTATGGTTAGGTGGGCAGGCAATTTCAGTTATTTTGAGCATCTCTTGAGTACATAATGTTTCCAGATATCGCGAAATTTCAGACTTAATATATTACAAGACTTTTAAATTTAAAAAAGAGGACTGCAACTAATCTAAAAGGTCTGACTCCTTTATTTAATAATTTTTGACATTTATTAGTACCGATTAATAAATATCCAAACATAATAACGCGGTGCCTGTCGGCATTTAATATTATTGAATTTGTAATAATAGGTAAACAAGACCTTTTTACACTGCAATAAACGTTTGCCACAACTAGCACTTAGGTCTACGATTTTCTTTAGGGCTCTTAATTTTGACTTACAACTTGCCAACCAAAACAATAAAATGTCTTGAGACATGTACATGCACTTACAAATAAAGTGGTATCATGAATCTGCGGACAAATTTCAGTATGTCAGAAGCCCTATCTTTGTGAGCAACGGTACGATAGTGCGGGTCTTTGAGTTTGTCATTCCTAGATCTGAAAACTTAGGACTGTTTTCGTGTACTAGTTAGGCTATACAGACAAGATATTTAAATGCCGTAATCAACTGATGTATGACAAGTTAACTTACCCACACAACCGTATTAACGCTTTTATCTATGTATTTTCAATTTGTGTGTCGGCTTTCGCGCCATTCAGATTGATGAAAACGAAAATCGATCGGTAATATCTGACGCATGCGCGAAGCTGACATACTGTGAAACCTGGCAGCTCAATGGTCTAGCATTTTATGCTGGTCAAAACATACCAGATACTTTTTAAACTCAGCTCATTTCTTTTTATACGTTATGTATGTAATCTTACTTCTTTTTTGTTACACCGTTGACCATCGGTACGTGTTGCTGCTTGCTGTCAGACAGCACATGTGAAGCGGGTGTCGTCAACTTGTCAATGTAAGCACATTCCACTACATTCCAGCATAGAACTAAGCTCCATGATTCCAGCGAGACGTGATCACTGCCCTATCTGTTTGCATGGAAACTTCTTGATCTTTTTTTCTCCCATTAGCATATTTTTGTCTTGGAATGATCTTTCCGTGAATGTGATTGAACAGAATTGCCAATAAAGCAGTTTCATCTGTAGAAGTCTACCACATCGACGAAACCTTTTCGTCGTTAAATCTGACCTGTCAATCAACCACATTTAAAGCTCGTCATCTAGTCGGTCTTGAACTTGAAGACTTTGTATCCTCAATCAACCGTTGTGACCATGTACGGAATAAACGTCTCTTACAAATCTGATATTTGAGTGAAATAATCTCGAAAGAGGTGTAATAACTCCCAAAAATTCTTCTCGTCAGCGTCGTACATGTATATACTGTCCGTTGAATAGTTCTATGTGAGATGGGTGTGTATGGATACAGTTTGAATTGAAATAAATTATTCCAGAACATTTCAGGTTAGGCCTACACTTGCCACACAAATAAAATTCTGAAAAAAAATCTGTAGGTTTACGTGGACCTACATGTACGTCTTGTCTTTTTTTCTTCTAGCTCTAATACACTGGCTTATAGTTACTTACCGCGTGTATAGATCATTCATTTAGTACTACAAATATCGTGACTTTATGGCCTGATTGTTTGGTATTGAACGCCACATTTAAAATTGTTTCACTAGCTCATGTGCATATGGCGTTCTGATTTATCAGAGGGAAATCAAGTTCTGATGAGACTTCTGCCAGTTTTTAAAAACATTTTACGGGAAACAAGACTAAGAGCTCTAGTCCAGTATCTGTGAACATTTTCTGACGTTCTTTCTAAACTGGAAAAAAGTTTCTAAGAAATAAATATAGGACATCACAACGAAGACTAGTTTGGGTGTCTGACTCCAAAATGACATTCTTATATTCTGACGGGCGCAAAATATTCCCGTCCGCCAGTATATGAAAAAGTATTTTCGGAGTTATAGAAACTCGGACTAAACGACGACATACGTGATACGTCTTAGTAAAATTATAGTTCCTGTAACATATCGTCGATGTTTACTGACACTCAGTAAGGGAGTGTCCCCATTAATCGTTTTTCGCGAAGGCGCAAAAAACGCTGAAAAAAAAACGATGCCGGCCTACACCTATCGTTTTTTGTGTTCACGCTTGACTGGCTTCGTCGCGGCGGGTGTTGTTCCCAGGCGCGCAGTAATATACTTTCAATCAGCAAAATAAAAGTGTACTGTAATTGGGTTCAAATTAAAACGCAAAGAAAAATAAAACGTATTGAAATATAGTTTGATTACAAAAAGAACAATTACGGCCGTACCTGTTGTTGTTGTTGTTTATTTTATCTGTCGTACGGTCGTTTTTGCGTAGGTGTGTGTTAGCTCATTTGAACGGAATGCCCCCGTTGATAAACATGTGTAGGCTTCATGGGAAGTCAAACATTCCTCATTAGTTGTTCATAAAACACTAATTAACAGTGTTAATCCTCTCATTTACGTTCTAAACACTGTGTCAAAGCTCAAAAACTGGATGTTTGTGCTGTGAAATCAGTTGTCTGCAGACACCCTGTCACCAAACTCGTCTGGGAGAAGTCTTTAAAACTTTCGCTGACTTAATTTTTGATTTTTTTAATTATACCCATTATAGTAAAAAAAAGTCAAAGGTGCACAGAACGAATACGGCCGAAATGATTTAAATGTCCAGTTTTATAACTGCGCCCTGTGTCGTCATCTATGTATACAAACACGCATTCATGCAAGTCTAGAAATATCGAAGCAAAACGTATCCATATGCATGGTGTTTATGAAAACGAAATGCATACTAGTATTTAAACCGTTTTTCATTATATTTTCAGTGGTACCTTCGGTCACAGTGATAGCTAATAACTAACATCAAATAAAAAACAGAGAACAAATAGTTCTCCATAATATTCTGTCTTGAGTGTAGGAATAGGCCCTACTAATATGCCGGTAGGTCTACAGTAATATTTTCTGGGTTTTATTATGTATACTGGAAACATTTCAATCCATCATATATTTCTTCTAAATTCGTTTCAACTTTAATATATTTTAGTTCAAACTTGAACTTCAATCACTTCGATGTGAAATGCCTAGTTACAAGTGTAGACTACAATCCACCTGGCATAAGCACGCTAACGGTTTTTTCGTAGCCCATTTCCCCCCGGAAAAAGTCCCCATCTGAAATTTAAATCCCCAATTAGTATCGTTCATTATTATTAGTATTCGTATTAGTAATTAGTATTCGTTAATTAGTAAAAAATTAATCGCCTTTGAAAAAATTCGCCGTTAGTTGAATTTTAATATGAAGTGGATATTCTTACGACAACATTGGCTCACGTAAAGATAGATAAAAATAGGACGTCTGTGTACAGGCTGAGAATCGCACTGTGCAATTCAATGAAATATGTTATACTTCTGCTGGATTGTTGAATAACAGTGCCGTTACATGTATAAAGTCTGGTCAAAAGTAGTGATTTTGTACAGGTAGTAAAGTAGGCCTATGATATATTTAATTTTAAGAAATGAATGGATGGAATGTTTTTTGTGTAGTGGCTAGATCGACGCCTCAATTTTTTTTTACTTACAAATTGCCATAGGAATCTTCCGTTGGTACATAACAATAGATCCACTGTAACGCCGATCGAATAATGATCAGTCAGAAAAATGTATTTAGAATGTGAAAGGGATGTACAGGTAAACAAATAATCATTCCACATTTTACCTGTTTTTCTCAAAGTCATGACTACACACACTCATAGAAATGCCCGTGTGTTATAGTAAAAAATACATAGAAATGTATTTAGTTGCGATTGTTTGTTTCATTGTTTCATTGAAAGGGGCAATATTTACTATACTTGCATAGAAAGTTTTGATCATCGCTGAGTGAATAATTTGAAATAACATGTTCGTCTGTTCTATTTCTTTATAAAAACATAAGATGAATACATTTTATTTGCGGACAATTCTTATCTACACTTTTTGGGGGGAAGATTAAAACAATCGTTTTTACAGCCCGAATATAAAAAGGGAAACCAGCAATAAGTTATCATTATACAGGATTATTAAGATTTCCGGACACCCCAACAGTGTTTAGTAGCTCATTACCTATTTCGTCTGAAAAAAAAGAAGAAAACCAGGTTTTCATACGTTTTGAAACATTTACCACGAGGAAGAAATAAATTGGTAAGGGTTGATAGGCCCACTTGTACTGATTGACAAGATCTTTAGACTGACTTGCAGTCCTCTTCGATGCTGCTGCAAAAATAAACACGTTTGGTTGATATCTGCTATAATGTTTGCAACTATTTTAAATGTCGCGAAAATTAAATATTCAAATGATTAATTGTAAAACATCAATGGACGATTTAATAAGCGGAATGGTTTTGTACAGGTCGTTTTCCGTTTTGATAGTTGTTGATATTTTTACCCAATGGCTTGCCGTTTTTCATTACATATATTCCATAATTTCCCTGTATATTTAAAGAATTCCGACAGACAAACCACTATCAAATCCATGACGTTTAGCTAGGCCTAAATGTCTTTATATGAATACACTGGAAACTCTTTAGGGCGTGGAGTTACAAAAGTTAACATTGCAGTTCGTCGCCGTTTTCGGAAAAAGAAATTAAACATACAAATAAATTATAAAGATCGGGAAGGTGAACTATATCACAAAAATGGAATGAGTCTGCGAGACTTTCTGGCAGTGGTAGGTCTTTATTGTGAATCATTAGTATAAACACTACAGGACAGTCAAGCTGAGTGGATCGAGTTGGCCTCTGACAGCGCGTTACAACTGACGACGAGCTATCCGTCATAGTCGCACAGCGGACTACTTTTAATCCGAGACGATCACATGCTGTGAATATCCCGTTTCAAATTATCGTCTTTTGTTAGCGTCTTTACACCTATCGTTTTTCGCTTCGTTTTTTTTCATCGTTTTTTGCGCCATCGCGAAAAACGATTAATGGGGACACTCCCTAAATAACTAGTGTATCGGAAGATAGTCATTGAAATCTAAAATACTAAATTGAACTCCACTTCCTCAGTTGTCTCAACAAGAAGCGGCTCCGTGAGTTTGATTTGAATGAAGGCATCTATCTACCTTCCCGGACTCTGTGGTCACGTAGCCCACTACGTTGTGTTTTGTGTAATGTTTGCTCACGGAAATATAATCATTCAACAAATTTCTGGAAGTAGCTATGCGATAAGCATACCATTTTACAGTTAACTTTCTTTAGATGTCTAGCCATAGACTACCATACAAAGTTTGGGATTCTGAGTTTCTTGCGGTTTCCGTAAGTCGTATGGGATCGAAGCAACAACAACTTACTGCTTGCCTAGTATGGAAATTACACAACCAAGAAATAACTCGCAGGGAAAACGTTGTAAAAGATTGTAAAAGAGCTTAAATAAATCTTGCCAGCCGGCGAAAGAACTGGCTTGACGTTGCCGGCTACTGTGAGTGTGACTTCAGCCGTGTAGGAGCTCTCACACACAGGTAGGCCATTGTCGGCTTCCCTTGTTGTAGACTGGTGAACACGGTTTGGCAGACATCGCGGGTGACCGACTAGCGAGGGTACCGATAAGACGGAGACTTCCGGATTCCGTACTATGTAACGACTGTGTTCCACACTCGGCGGGAAAACCTTCCCGTCTCCGATATACACATTTTAGTGTATCAAAAACCATGTACCGTCTCAATTTTTATCCTCCCGTCTCATATCCTCACCGTGACTTCTCCCATCCCAAAGACTGGCTAACACTATGCTTGCGATAGACGGCTGAAAATTTGTATTCAAAACCTTGCAAGTTAATTAGGCATTTTGACTTAAGCCTAACAAATATACAAACAAAAATGTTCAAAACTTGATAGATTAAACCATGGACGAGTGAAAGTAACTGTGTTTGGGCAGTATTGACAGGACTTTGACTTTGGCAGACAGTCGTTTAGTAAAAATTATGTCATTAAATGACAAAAATGTTAGAAAAGTATTAACGTTTTGAAATTATCTTAACCCTGTGGACACTGAAGCCCTGAACGACTAGAGGCCTATATACGAGCAAAAATGGACAAATTATTGTTATGTGTCTGTTTTATACATATTTATTCTTTTGTATTTACCTCTGAAGTATAATATTACTCATAAGAACACAGTTTTGTCACTTTTGTGAAAGTATGCATCGCCACCTTCACATCGGCCCTTTAGATTCTCAATCACCTGATCGGCTGACAACTTTCGTTTTGCCATCACTTCGACGTTCAACAACAACAAAACTTCCGTTACATGTGCAGATCAAAATTCAGTGATTGGCTTAGAAGCTTCTACCTAACTGATAAACATGAGCAGGCCGAATCTTGATGAAAGAAAGTTGTTGATTCGCCCAGAATGTACCACATCACAAACAGGTACCCAGACGGCAGATATTTCGGCCGCTCGGTATATATCCCAGACATATATCTGGTCGGTTTTTCGGCCCCTCGGGTCCAAAGGGTTAAGGGTAAAAATAATTCAAAACACATCATAAAAGGATGTGATCACAAACCAAATCAATTTTTCTCTGTGAAAGGGATCAGTCCTTATTTCTTTAAACTCTATGTGAGAATTGGCCATACTTTTCCACTGAAACGCAACAATGGCTGCTCCCTCAAGCTTGAAATGTTTTGCCGTCACCAAACTTTTGTTTTCTGCCGAACTGAGGACATGCAGGCAGAAATTGTTAACAGTTTTGAATTGGTGACAAACGTCTGTTATTGTTTTTTTATTTCCAAAAAATAATTTATCAACCTGCAGCTGAGAAAAAAAAAACCCAGTAAAAGATGGCAAATGAAAAGTCATTGATAATTGCTGTCATTTTGTGACACTTTTAGGGACGCTCACATGCAACCTGTGGACTTGACAACACAGTTTGTACGAAATCTAAACCAAACGCTACATGAATTAAGCAGCCCGTGAAAGGTGTGCATATAGGTTTTGTTTGGTTTTATCCGCCGCCCCCGCCGAATTTTGTTTTTGCAATAACTCAGTTACCGTAAGAATTCTGATTACCATAATTATTTCACATGGGCTAAAAAGCTTGTTACGTTTCTAGGAAAACCGTTTCTTTAAATTTCATGAAACTGGATATATCATCGCTATACTAGGGTTGCAAGCTGAATGAATTTTGACAAACATCGGCCTAAAGGTCAAGGTCAGAAAGGAGTTAAAATTTTGAACCAAAAAGCTTGTTATAATTTTTAACATAACCATTGTTTCAAATTTCAGGAAACTTGGGATATATCATCTCTACACTAAGGTTTCAATCTGAACATAATTTGACGAAGATTGTCCCAAAGATCACAGTCACCGAGAGGTCACACCTAGTCTCAAAGGCTTGTTTACCACATTTTTCAGAAAACTGTTTTATTCAAATTCAGTGAAATACATGTATACATTAACATAAAGTATGGTAACTAGCTAATTGGCTTATGGCGACGATTGGTCACCAAGAGGTACATGTAGCACAGGAGCTAAAAGCCTGTTGTCACTTTTCACAAGAGACCGTTTTTTTAAATTCCACAAAACTTGGGATATTTCAGCGCTATAATTAGGTTTCTAGCTGAATGACTTTGGACAAACATCGGTCCAAAGGTCAAGGTCACACAGGACTTAAACTGTTTGGACCAAAAAGAGATGGGGCAGAGGGGGCTGCTTTTGTGTTTGTCAAAACAAACACAATTTTCAGTTTTTACCCCTCAGTCTTTCAGGCTAAGGGATATTGTAATGGGCATGTACGTCTGGTCGGATGGCCGGACGTCTGTCAACAATTATTTGTCCTGGCTGTATTGTCGTTACTATTCAACTGACATGTTTTCCCCACGTTATACAATTCTGTTGCACAGTTCTGGCCCTTTGAAATTTTGACGTTAATTTTTTTGGCCGGGCTGTATCTCCCTTACTATTCAACTGACAGCATTGAATTTTCCTAGTATACAAAAGACGTGCACTGTCATGTTTATCAACAAGTACAAAGCAAAATCCCCACTTCCAAATGTGGAGCAGCAAGTATTAGTGAAGAATCAAGAAAAAATGTCAATTTCATCAGCTTGCAAACAACAATAATTGGTGTATATCAGGTTCCATCAGTTGATCAGGCGTCCGTATACTGATATGACTTAAGGTATTTAAATGAAAAATAATCTCAAATTGGCAAGGATTACTTTCCATTTTCATAAGTTCTTTTGTGGCAAGTTCTCCATGATCTTCATAAAGGGTCCATAAGTTCTTTTTTGGCAAGTTCTCCATCATCATCATATGGGGTCCATAAGTTCTTTTGTGGCAAGTTCTCCATCATCATCCTTAGGGGTCCATAAGTTCTTTTGTGGCAAGTTCTCCATGATCTTCATAAAGGGTCCATAAGATCTTTTTTGGCAAGTTCTCCATCATCATCATTAGGGGTCCGTAAGTTCTTTTGTGGCAAGTTCTCCATCATCTTCATAAGTGGTCCACCAATCGTCTTTGTTTCTTTTTCGTCGTTAGCACCAAATAAGCTCATCAATCTACAAGTACAAAACAGAATCCCCACTTCCAAATGTGGAGCAGCAAGTATTAGAATCAAGAAAAAATGTCAATTTCATCAGCTTGCAGACAACAATAATTGGTGTATATCAGGTTCCATCAGTTGATCAGGCGTCCGGACACTGATATGACGAGGTATTTAAATGAAAAATATTATCAAAAAATATAATATAAAAATTCAAATTGGCAAGGATTACTTTCCATTTTCATAAGTTCTTTTGTGGCAAGTTCTCCATGATCTTCATAAAGGGTCCATAAGATCTTTTTTGGCAAGTTCTCCATCATCATCATAAGGGGTTCGTAAGTTCTTTTGTGGCAAGTTCTCCATCATCTTCATAAGTGGTCCACCAATCGTCTTTGTTTCTTTTTCGTCGTTAGCACCAAATAAGCTCATCAATCTACAAGTACAAAACAGAATCCCCACTTCCAAATGTGGAGCAGCAAGTATTAGTCAAGAATCAAGAAAAAATGTCAATTTCATCAGCTTGCAGACAACAATAATTGGTGTATATCAGGTTCCATCAGTTGATCAGGCGTCCGGACACTGATATGACGAGGTATTTAAATGAAAAATATTATCAAAAAATATAATATAAAAATTCAAATTGGCAAGGATTACTTTCCATTTTCATAAGTTCTTTTGTGGCAAGTTCTCCATGATCTTCATAAAGGGTCCATAAGATCTTTTTTGGCAAGTTCTCCATCATCATCATAAGGGGTTCGTAAGTTCTTTTGTGGCAAGTTCTCCATCATCTTCATAAGTGGTCCACCAATCGTCTTTGTTTCTTTTTCGTCGTTAGCACCAAATAAGCTCATCAATCTACAAGTACAAAACAGAATCCCCACTTCCAAATGTGGAGCAGCAAGTATTAGTCAAGAATCAAGAAAAAATGTCAATTTCATCAGCTTGCAGACAACAATAATTGGTGTATATCAGGTTCCTTCAGTTGATCAGGCGTCCGGATACTGATATGACGAGGTATTTAAATGAAATATAATGTCAAATTGGCAAGGATTACTTTCCATTTTCATAAGTTCTTTTGTGGCAAGTTCTCCATGATCTTCATAAAGGGTCCATAAGATCTTTTTTGGCAAGTTCTCCATCATCATCCTTAGGGGTCCATAAGTTCTTTTGTGGCAAGTTCTCCATGATCTTCATAAAGGGTCCATAAGTTCTTTTTTGGCAAGTTCTCCATCATCATCATTAGGGGTCCGTAAGTTCTTTTGTGGCAAGTTCTCCATCATATTCATAAGTGGTCCACCAATCGTCTTTGTTTCTTTTTCGTCGTTAGCACCAAATAAGCTCATCAATCTACAAGTACAAAACAGAATCCCCACTTCCAAATGTGGAGCAGCAAGTATTAGTCAAGAATCAAGAAAAAATGTCAATTTCATCAGCTTGCAGACAACAATAATTGGTGTATATCAGGTTCCATCAGTTGATCAGGCGTCCGGACACTGATATGACGAGGTATTTAAATGAAAAATAATATCAAATTGGCAAGGATTACTTTCCATTTTCATAAGTTCTTTTGTGGCAAGTTCTGCATGATCTTCATAAAGGGTCCATAAGATCTTTTTTGGCAAGTTCTCCATCATCATCATAAGGGGTCTGTAAGTTCTTTTGTGGCAAGTTCTCCATTATCTTTATAAGTGGTCCACCAATCGTCTTTGTTTCTTTTTCGTCGTTAGCACCAAATAAGCTCATCAATCTACAAGTACAAAACAGAATCCCCACTTCCAAATGTGGAGCAGCAAGTATTAGAATCAAGAAAAAATGTCAATTTCATCAGCTTGCAGACAACAATAATTGGTGTATATCAGGTTCCATCAGTTGATCAGGCGTCCGGACACTGATATGACGAGGTATTTAAATGAAAAATATTATCAAAAAATATAATATAAAAATTCAAATTGGCAAGGATTACTTTCCATTTTCATAAGTTCTTTTGTGGCAAGTTCTCCATGATCTTCATAAAGGGTCCAAAAGATCTTTTTTGGCAAGTTCTCCATCATCATCATAAGGGGTTCGTAAGTTCTTTTGTGGCAAGTTCTCCATCATCTTCATAAGTGGTCCACCAATCGTCTTTGTTTCTTTTTCGTCGTTAGCACCAAATAAGCTCATCAATCTACAAGTACAAAACAGAATCCCCACTTCCAAATGTGGAGCAGCAAGTATTAGTCAAGAATCAAGAAAAAATGTCAATTTCATCAGCTTGCAGACAACAATAATTGGTGTATATCAGGTTCCATCAGTTGATCAGGCGTCCGGACACTGATATGACGAGGTATTTAAATGAAATATAATGTCAAATTGGCAAGGATTACTTTCCATTTTCATAAGTTCTTTTGTGGCAAGTTCTCCATGATCTTCATAAAGGGTCCATAAGATCTTTTTTGGCAAGTTCTCCATCATCATCATTAGCGGTCCGTAAGTTCTTTTGTGGCAAGTTCTCCATCATCTTCATAAGTGGTCCACCAATGGTCTTTGTTTCTTTTTCGTCGTTAGCACCAAATAAGCTCATCAATCTACAAGTACAAAACAGAATCGCCACTTCCAAATGTGGAGCAGCAAGTATTAGAATCAAGAAAAAATGTCAATTTCATCAGCTTGCAGACAACAATAATTGGTGTATATCAGGTTCCATCAGTTGATCAGGCGTCCGGACACTGATATGACGAGGTATTTAAATGAAAAATAATATCAAATTGGCAAGGATTACTTTCCATTGTCATAAGTTCTTTTGTGGCAAGTTCTCCATGATCTTCATAAAGGGTCCATAAGATCTTTTTTGGCAAGTTCTCCATCATCATCATAAGGGGTCCGTGAGTTCTTTTGTGGCCCGTTCTCCATCATCTTCATAAGTGGTCCACCAATCGTCTTTCTTTCTTTTTCGTCGTTAGCACCAAATAAGCTCATCAATCTACAAGTACAAAACAGAATCCCCACTTCCAAATGTGGAGCAGCAAGTATTAGTCAAGAATCAAGAAAAAATGTCAATTTCATCAGCTTGCAGACAACAATAATTGGTGTATATCAGGTTCCATCAGTTGATCAGGCGTCCGGACACTGATATGACGAGGTATTTAAATGAAAAATAATATCAAATTGGCAAGGATTACTTTCCATTGTCATAAGTTCTTTTGGGGCAAGTTCTCCATGATCTTCATAAAGGGTCCATAAGATCTTTTTTGGCAAGTTCTCCATCATCATCATTAGGGGTCTGTAAGTTCTTTTGTGGCAAGTTCTCCATCATCTTCATAAGTGGTCCACCAATCGTCTTTGTTTCTTTTTCGTCGTTAGCACCAAATAAGCTCATCAATCTACAAGTACAAAACAGAATCCCCACTTCCAAATGTGGAGCAGCAAGTATTAGAATCAAGAAAAAATGTCAATTACATCAGCTTGCATACAACAATAATTGGTGTATATCAGGTTCCATCAGTTGATCAGGCGTCCGGACACTGATATGACGAGGTATTTAAATGAAAAATATTATCAAAAAATATAATATAAAAATTCAAATTGGCAAGGATTACTTTCCATTTTCATAAGTTCTTTTGTGGCAAGTTCTCCATGATCTTCATAAAGGGTCCATAAGATCTTTTTTGGCAAGTTCTCCATCATCATCATAAGGGGTCCGTAAGTTCTTTTGTGGCAAGTTCTCCATCATCATCATAAGGGGTCCATAAGTTCTTTTGTGGCAAGTTCTCCATTATCTTCATAAGTGTTCCACCAATCTTTGTTTCTTTTTCATCTTAAGCACCAAATAAGCTCATCAATCTACAAGTACAAAACAGAATCCCCACTTCCAAATGTGGAGCAGCAAGTATTAGTCAAGAATCAAGAAAAAATGTCAATTTCATCAGCTTGCAGACAACAATAATTGGTGTATATCAGGTTCCATCAGTTGATCAGGCGTCCGGACACTGATATGACGAGGTATTTAAATGAAAAATAATATCAAATTGGCAAGGATTACTTTCCATTGTCATAAGTTCTTTTGTGGCAAGTTCTCCATGATCTTCATAAAGGGTCCATAAGATCTTTTTTGGCAAGTTCTCCATCATCATCATTAGGGGTCTGTAAGTTCTTTTGTGGCAAGTTCTCCATCATCTTCATAAGTGGTCCACCAATCGTCTTTGTTTCTTTTTCGTCGTTAGCACCAAATAAGCTCATCAATCTACAAGTACAAAACAGAATCCCCACTTCCAAATGTGGAGCAGCAAGTATTAGAATCAAGAAAAAATGTCAATTACATCAGCTTGCATACAACAATAATTGGTGTATATCAGGTTCCATCAGTTGATCAGGCGTCCGGACACTGATATGACGAGGTATTTAAATGAAAAATATTATCAAAAAATATAATATAAAAATTCAAATTGGCAAGGATTACTTTCCATTTTCATAAGTTCTTTTGTGGCAAGTTCTCCATGATCTTCATAAAGGGTCCATAAGTTCTTTTGTGGCAAGTTCTCCATTATCTTCATAAGTGTTCCACCAATCTTTGTTTCTTTTTCATCTTAAGCACCAAATAAGCTCATCAATCTACAAGTACAAAACAGAATCCCCACTTCCAAATGTGGAGCAGCAAGTATTAGTCAAGAATCAAGAAAAAATGTCAATTTCATCAGCTTGCAGACAACAATAATTGGTGTATATCAGGTTCCATCAGTTGATCAGGCGTCCGGACACTGATATGACGAGGTATTTAAATGAAAAATAATATCAAATTGGCAAGGATTACTTTCCATTTTCATAAGTTCTTTTGTGGCAAGTTCTCCATGATCTTCATAAAGGGTCCATAAGATCTTTTTTGGCAAGTTCTCCATCATCATCATAAGGGGTCCGTAAGTTCTTTTGTGGCCCGTTCTCCATCATCTTCATAAGTGGTCCACCAATCGTCTTTGTTTCTTTTTCGTCGTTAGCACCAAATAAGCTCATCAATCTACAAGTACAAAACAGAATCCCCACTTCCAAATGTGGAGCAGCAAGTATTAGAATCAAGAAAAAATGTCAATTACATCAGCTTGCATACAACAATAATTGGTGTATATCAGGTTCCATCAGTTGATCAGGCGTCCGGACACTGATATGACGAGGTATTTAAATGAAAAATAATATCAAATTGGCAAGGATTACTTTCCATTTTCATAAGTTCTTTTGTGGCAAGTTCTCCATGATCTTCATAAAGGGTCCATAAGATCTTTTTTGGCAAGTTCTCCATCATCATCATCAAGGGGTTCGTAAGTTCTTTTGTGGCAAGTTCTCCATCATCTTCATAAGTGGTCCACCAATCGTCTTTGTTTCTTTTTCGTCGTTAGCACCAAATAAGCTCATCAATCTACAAGTACAAAACAGAATCCCCACTTCCAAATGTGGAGCAGCAAGTATTAGTCAAGAATCAAGAAAAAATGTCAATTTCATCAGCTTGCATACAACAATAATTGGTGTATATCAGGTTCCATCAGTTGATCAGGCGTCCGGACACTGATATGACGAGGTATTTAAATGAAAAATAATATCAAATTGGCAAGGATTACTTTCCATTTTCATAAGTTCTTTTGTGGCAAGTTCTCCATGATCTTCATAAAGGGTCCATAAGATCTTTTTTGGCAAGTTCTCCATCATCATCATAAGGGGTCTGTAAGTTCTTTTGTGGCAAGTTCTCCATCATCTTCATAAGTGGTCCACCAATCGTCTTTGTTTCTTTTTCGTCGTTAGCACCAAATAAGCTCATCAATCTACAAGTACAAAACAGAATCCCCACTTCCAAATGTGGAGCAGCAAGTATTAGAATCAAGAAAAAATGTCAATTTCATCAGCTTGCATACAACAATAATTGGTGTATATCAGGTTCCATCAGTTGATCAGGCGTCCGGACACTGATATGACGAGGTATTTAAATGAAAAATATTATCAAAAAATATAATATAAAAATTCAAATTGGCAAGGATTACTTTCCATTTTCATAAGTTCTTTTGTGGCAAGTTCTCCATGATCTTCATAAAGGGTCCATAAGATCTTTTTTGGCAAGTTCTCCATCATCATCATAAGGGGTCCGTAAGTTCTTTTGTGGCAATCTCCATCATCATCATAAGGGGTCCATAAGTTCTTTTGTGGCCCGTTCTCCATCATCTTCATAAGTGTTCCACCAATCTTTGTTTCTTTTTCATCTTAAGCACCAAATAAGCTCATCAATCTACAAGTACAAAACAGAATCCCCACTTCCAAATGTGGAGCAGCAAGTATTAGTCAACAATCAAGAAAAAATGTCAATTTCATCAGCTTGCAGACAACAATAATTGGTGTATATCAGGTTCCATCAGTTGATCAGGCGTCCGGACACTGATATGACGAGGTATTTAAATGAAAAATAATATCAAATTGGCAAGGATTACTTTCCATTTTCATAAGTTCTTTTGTGGCAAGTTCTCCATGATCTTCATAAAGGGTCCATAAGATCTTTTTTGGCAAGTTCTCCATCATCATCATAAGGGGTTCGTAAGTTCTTTTGTGGCAAGTTCTCCATCATCTTCATAAGTGGTCCACCAATGGTCTTTGTTTCTTTTTCGTCATTAGCACCAAATAAGCTCATCAATCTACAAGTACAAAACAGAATCGCCACTTCCAAATGTGGAGCAGCAAGTATTAGAATCAAGAAAAAATGTCAATTTCATCAGCTTGCAGACAACAATAATTGGTGTATATCAGGTTCCATCAGTTGATCAGGCGTCCGGACACTGATATGACGAGGTATTTAAATGAAAAATAATATAAAAAAATATAATATAAAAATTCCAATTGGCAAGGATTACTTTCCATTTTCATAAGTTCTTTTGTGGCAAGTTCTCCATGATCTTCATAAAGGGTCCATAAGATCTTTTTTGGCAAGTTCTCCATCATCATCATTAGGGGTCCGTAAGTTCTTTTGTCGCAAGTTCTCCGTCATCTTCATAAGTGGTCCACCAATCGTCTTTGTTTATTTTTCGTTGTTAGCACCAAATAAGCTCAACAATCTACAAGTACAAAACAGAATCCCCACTTCCAAATGTGGAGCAGCAAGTATTAGTCAACAATCAAGAAAAAATGTCAATTTCATCAGCTTGCAGACAACAATAATTGGTGTATATCAGGTTCCATCAGTTGATCAGGCGTCCGGACACTGATATGACGAGGTATTTAAATGAAAAATAATATCAAATTGGCAAGGATTACTTTCCATTTTCATAAGTTCTTTTGTGGCAAGTTCTCCATGATCTTCATAAAGGGTCCATAAGATCTTTTTTGGCAAGTTCTCCATCATCATCATAAGGGGTCCGTAAGTTCTTTTGTGGCAATCTCCATCATCATCATAAGGGGTCCATAAGTTCTTTTGTGGCAAGTTCTCCATCATCTTCATAAGTGGTCCACCAATCGTCTTTGTTTCTTTTTCAACGTTAGCACCAAATAAGCTCATCAATCTACAAGTACAAAACAGAATCCCCACTTCCAAATGTGGAGCAGCAAGTATTAGTCAAGAATCAAGAAAAAATGTCAATTTCATCAGCTTGCATACAACAATAATTGGTGTATATCAGGTTCCATCAGTTGATCAGGCGTCCGGACACTGATATGACGAGGTATTTAAATGAAAAATAATATCAAATTGGCAAGGATTACTTTCCATTTTCATAAGTTCTTTTGTGGCAAGTTCTCCATGATCTTCATAAAGGGTCCATAAGATCTTTTTTGGCAAGTTCTCCATCATCATCATAAGGGGTCTGTAAGTTCTTTTGTGGCAAGTTCTCCATCATCTTCATAAGTGGTCCACCAATCGTCTTTGTTTCTTTTTCGTCATTAGCACCAAATAAGCTCATCAATCTACAAGTACAAAACAGAATCCCCACTTCCAAATGTGGAGCAGCAAGTATTAGTCAAGAATCAAGAAAAAATGTCAATTTCATCAGCTTGCAGACAACAATAATTGGTGTATATCAGGTTCCATCAGTTGATCAGGCGTCCGGACACTGATATGACGAGGTATTTAAATGAAAAATAATATCAAATTGGCAAGGATTACTTTCCATTTTCATAAGTTCTTTTGTGGCAAGTTCTCCATGATCTTCATAAAGGGTCGATAAGATCTTTTTTGGCAAGTTCTCCATCATCATCATTAGGGGTCCGTAAGTTCTTTTGTGGCAAGTTCTCCATCATCTTCATAAGTGGTCCACCAATCGTCTTTGTTTCTTTTTCGTCGTTAGCACCAAATAAGCTCATCAATCTACAAGTACAAAACAGAATCCCCACTTCCAAATGTGGAGCAGCAAGTATTAGTCAAGAATCAAGAAAAAATGTCAATTTCATCAGCTTGCAGACAACAATAATTGGTGTATATCAGGTTCCATCAGTTGATCAGGCGTCCGGACACTGATATGACGAGGTATTTAAATGAAAAATAATATCAAATTGGCAAGGATTACTTTCCATTTTCATAAGTTCTTTTGTGGCAAGTTCTCCATGATCTTCATAAAGGGTCCATAAGATCTTTTTTGGCAAGTTCTCCATCATCATCATAAGGGGTCTGTAAGTTGTTTCGTGGCAAGTTCTCCATCATCTTCATAAGTGGTCCACCAATCGTCTTTGTTTCTTTTTCGTCATTAGCACCAAATAAGCTCATCAATCTACAAGTACAAAACAGAATCCCCACTTCCAAATGTGGAGCAGCAAGTATTAGTCAAGAATCAAGAAAAAATGTCAATTTCATCAGCTTGCAGACAACAATAATTGGTGTATATCAGGTTCCATCAGTTGATCAGGCGTCCGGACACTGATATGACGAGGTATTTAAATGAAAAATAATTTCAAATTGGCAAGGATTACTTTCCATTTTCATAAGTTCTTTTGTGGCAAGTTCTCCATGATCTTCATAAAGGGTCCATAAGATCTTTTTTGGCAAGTTCTCCATCATCATCATAAGGGGTTCGTAAGTTCTTTTGTGGCCCGTTCTCCATCATCTTCATAAGTGGTCCACCAATCGTCTTTGTTTCTTTTTCGTCGTTAGCACCAAATAAGCTCATCAATCTACAAGTACAAAACAGAATCCCCACTTCCAAATGTGGAGCAGCAAGTATTAGTCAAGAATCAAGATAAAATGTCAATTTCATCAGCTTGCATACAACAATAATTGGTGTATATCAGGTTCCATCAGTTGATCAGGTGTCCGGACACTGATATGACGAGGTATTTAAATGAAAAATAATATCAAATTGGCAAGGATTACTTTCCATTTTCATAAGTTCTTTTGTGGCAAGTTCTCCATGATCTTCATAAAGGGTCCATAAGATCTTTTTTGGCAAGTTCTCCATCATCATCATTAGGGGTCCGTAAGTTCTTTTGTGGCAAGTTCTCCATCATCTTCATAAGTGGTCCACCAATCGTCTTTGTTTCTTTTTCGTCGTTAGCACCAAATAAGCTCATCAATCTACAAGTATAAAACAGAATCCCCACTTCCAAATGTGGAGCAGCAAGTATTAGTCAAGAATCAAGAAAAAATGTCAATTTCATCAGCTTGCATACAACAATAATTGGTGTATATCAGGTTCCATCAGTTGATCAGGCGGCCGGACACTGATATGACGAGGTATTTAAATGAAAAATAATAACAAATTGGCAAGGATTACTTTCCATTTTCATAAGTTCTTTTGTGGCAAGTTCTCCATGATCTTCATAAAGGGTCCATAAGATCTTTTTTGGCAAGTTCTCCATCATCATCATAAGGGGTCTGTAAGTTCTTTTGTGGCAAGTTCTCCATCATCTTCATAAGTGGTCCACCAATCGTCTTTGTTTCTTTTTCGTCATTAGCACCAAATAAGCTCATCAATCTACAAGTACAAAACAGAATCCCCACTTCCAAATGTGGAGCAGCAAGTATTAGAATCAAGAAAAAATGTCAATTTCATCAGCTTGCAGACAACAATAATTGGTGTATATCAGGTTCCATCAGTTGATCAGGCGTCCGGACACTGATATGACGAGGTATTTAAATGAAAAATAATATCAAATTGGCAAGGATTACTTTCCATTTTCATAAGTTCTTTTGTGGCAAGTTCTCCATGATCTTCATAAAGGGTCCATAAGATCTTTTTTGGCAAGTTCTCCATCATCATCATAAGGGGTCCGTGAGTTCTTTTGTGGCAAGTTCTCCATCATCTTCATAAGTGGTCCACCAATCGTCTTTGTTTCTTTTTCGTCGTTAGCACCAAATAAGCTCATCAATCTACAAGTACAAAACAGAATCCCCACTTCCAAATGTGGAGCAGCAAGTATTAGAATCACGAAAAAATGTCAATTTCATCAGCTTGCAGACAACAATAATTGGTGTATATCAGGTTCCATCAGTTGATCAGGCGTCCGGACACTGATATGACGAGGTATTTAAATGAAAAATAATTTCAAATTGGCAAGGATTACTTTCCATTTTCATAAGTTCTTTTGGGGCAAGTTCTCCATGATCTTCATAAAGGGTCCATAAGATCTTTTTTGGCAAGTTCTCCATCATCATCATAAGGGGTTCGTAAGTTCTTTTGTGGCCCGTTCTCCATCATCTTCATAAGTGGTCCACCAATCGTCTTTGTTTCTTTTTCGTCGTTAGCACCAAATAAGCTCATCAATCTACAAGTACAAAACAGAATCCCCACTTCCAAATGTGGAGCAGCAAGTATTAGTCAAGAATCAAGATAAAATGTCAATTTCATCAGCTTGCATACAACAATAATTGGTGTATATCAGGTTCCATCAGTTGATCAGGCGTCCGGACACTGATATGACGAGGTATTTAAATGAAAAATAATTTCAAATTGGCAAGGATTACTTTCCATTTTCATAAGTTCTTTTGTGGCAAGTTCTCCATGATCTTCATAAAGGGTCGATAAGATCTTTTTTGGCAAGTTCTCCATCATCATCATTAGGGGTCCGTAAGTTCTTTTGTGGCAAGTTCTCCATCATCTTCATAAGTGGTCCACCAATCGTCTTTGTTTCTTTTTCGTCGTTAGCACCAAATAAGCTCATCAATCTACAAGTACAAAACAGAATCCCCACTTCCAAATGTGGAGCAGCAAGTATTAGTCAAGAATCAAGAAAAAATGTCAATTTCATCAGCTTGCATACAACAATAATTGGTGTATATCAGGTTCCATCAGTTGATCAGGCGTCCGGACACTGATATGACGAGGTATTTAAATGAAAAATAATATCAAATTGGCAAGGATTACTTTCCATTTTCATAAGTTCTTTTGTGGCAAGTTCTCCATGATCTTCATAAAGGGTCCATAAGATCTTTTTTGGCAAGTTCTCCATCATCATCATAAGGGGTCTGTAAGTTCTTTTGTGGCAAGTTCTCCATCATCTTCATAAGTGGTCCACCAATCGTCTTTGTTTCTTTTTCGTCATAAGCACCAAATAAGCTCATCAATCTACAAGTACAAAACAGAATCCCCACTTCCAAATGTGGAGCAGCAAGTATTAGAATCAAGAAAAAATGTCAATTTCATCAGCTTGCAGACAACAATAATTGGTGTATATCAGGTTCCATCAGTTGATCAGGCGTCCGGACACTGATATTACGAGGTATTTAAATGAAAAATAATATCAAATTGGCAAGGATTACTTTCCATTTTCATAAGTTCTTTTGTGGCAAGTTCTCCATGATCTGTATAAAGGGTCCATAAGATCTTTTTTGGCAAGTTCTCCATCATCATCATAAGGGGTCTGTGAGTTCTTTTGTGGCAAGTTCTCCATCATCTTCATAAGTGGTCCACCAATCGTCTTTGTTTCTTTTCCGTCATTAGCACCAAATAAGCTCATCAATCTACAAGTACAAAACAGAATCCCCACTTCCAAATGTGGAGCAGCAAGTATTAGTCAAGAATCAAGAAAAAATGTCAATTTCATCAGCTTGCAGACAACAATAATTGGTGTATATCAGGTTCCATCAGTTGATCAGGCGTCCGGACACTGATATGACGAGGTATTTAAATGAAAAATAATATCAAATTGGCAAGGATTACTTTCCATTTTCATAAGTTCTTTTGTGGCAAGTTCTCCATGATCTTCATAAAGGGTCGATAAGATCTTTTTTGGCAAGTTCTCCATCATCATCATTAGGGGTCCGTAAGTTCTTTTGTGGCAAGTTCTCCATCATCTTCATAAGTGGTCCACCAATCGTCTTTGTTTCTTTTTCGTCGTTAGCACCAAATAAGCTCATCAATCTACAAGTACAAAACAGAATCCCCACTTCCAAATGTGGAGCAGCAAGTATTAGTCAAGAATCAAGAAAAAATGTCAATTTCATCAGCTTGCATACAACAATAATTGGTGTATATCAGGTTCCATCAGTTGATCAGGCGTCCGGACACTGATATGACGAGGTATTTAAATGAAAAATAATATCAAATTGGCAAGGATTACTTTCCATTTTCATAAGTTCTTTTGTGGCAAGTTCTCCATGATCTTCATAAAGGGTCCATAAGATCTTTTTTGGCAAGTTCTCCATCATCATCATAAGGGGTCTGTAAGTTCTTTTGTGGCAAGTTCTCCATCATCTTCATAAGTGGTCCACCAATCGTCTTTGTTTCTTTTTCGTCATTAGCACCAAATAAGCTCATCAATCTACAAGTACAAAACAGAATCCCCACTTCCAAATGTGGAGCAGCAAGTATTAGTCAAGAATCAAGAAAAAATGTCAATTTCATCAGCTTGCAGACAACAATAATTGGTGTATATCAGGTTCCATCAGTTGATCAGGCGTCCGGACACTGATATGACGAGGTATTTAAATGAAAAATAATATCAAATTGGCAAGGATTACTTTCCATTTTCATAAGTTCTTTTGTGGCAAGTTCTCCATGATCTTCATAAAGGGTCGATAAGATCTTTTTTGGCAAGTTCTCCATCATCATCATTAGGGGTCCGTAAGTTCTTTTGTGGCAAGTTCTCCATCATCTTCATAAGTGGTCCACCAATCGTCTTTGTTTCTTTTTCGTCGTTAGCACCAAATAAGCTCATCAATCTACAAGTACAAAACAGAATCCCCACTTCCAAATGTGGAGCAGCAAGTATTAGTCAAGAATCAAGAAAAAATGTCAATTTCATCAGCTTGCAGACAACAATAATTGGTGTATATCAGGTTCCATCAGTTGATCAGGCGTCCGGACACTGATATGACGAGGTATTTAAATGAAAAATAATATCAAATTGGCAAGGATTACTTTCCATTTTCATAAGTTCTTTTGTGGCAAGTTCTCCATGATCTTCATAAAGGGTCCATAAGATCTTTTTTGGCAAGTTCTCCATCATCATCATTAGGGGTCCGTAAGTTCTTTTGTGGCAAGTTCTCCATCATCTTCATAAGTGGTCCACCAATCGTCTTTGTTTCTTTTTCGTCGTTAGCACCAAATAAGCTCATCAATCTACAAGTACAAAACAGAATCCCCACTTCCAAATGTGGAGCAGCAAGTATTAGTCAAGAATCAAGAAAAAATGTCAATTTCATCAGCTTGCAGACAACAATAATTGGTGTATATCAGGTTCCATCAGTTGATCAGGCGTCCGGACACTGATATGATGAGGTATTTAAATGAAAAATAATATCAAATTGGCAAGGATTACTTTCCATTTTCATAAGTTCTTTTGTGGCAAGTTCTCCATGATCTTCATAAAGGGTCCATAAGATCTTTTTTGGCAAGTTCTCCATCATCATCATTAGGGGTCCGTAAGTTCTTTTGTGGCAAGTTCTCCATCATCTTCATAAGTGGTCCACCAATCGTCTTTGTTTCTTTTTCGTCGTTAGCACCAAATAAGCTCATCAATCTACAAGTATAAAACAGAATCCCCACTTCCAAATGTGGAGCAGCAAGTATTAGTCAAGAATCAAGAAAAAATGTCAATTTCATCAGCTTGCATACAACAATAATTGGTGTATATCAGGTTCCATCAGTTGATCAGGCGTCCGGACACTGATATGACGAGGTATTTAAATGAAAAATAATAACAAATTGGCAAGGATTACTTTCCATTTTCATAAGTTCTTTTGTGGCAAGTTCTCCATGATCTTCATAAAGGGTCCATAAGATCTTTTTTGGCAAGTTCTCCATCATCATCATAAGGGGTCTGTAAGTTCTTTTGTGGCCCGTTCTCCATCATCTTCATAAGTGGTCCACCAATCGTCTTTGTTTCTTTTTCGTCGTTAGCACCAAATAAGCTCATCAATCTACAAGTACAAAACAGAATCCCCACTTCCAAATGTGGAGCAGCAAGTATTAGTCAAGAATCAAGATAAAATGTCAATTTCATCAGCTTGCATACAACAATAATTGGTGTATATCAGGTTCCATCAGTTGATCAGGCGTCCGGACACTGATATGACGAGGTATTTAAATGAAAAATAATATCAAATTGGCAAGGATTACTTTCCATTTTCATAAGTTCTTTCGTGGCAAGTTCTCCATGATCTTCATAAAGGGTCCATAAGATCTTTTTTGGCAAGTTCTCCATCATCATCATAAGGGGTCTGTAAGTTGTTTCGTGGCAAGTTCTCCATCATCTTCATAAGTGGTCCACCAATCGTCTTTGTTTCTTTTTCGTCATTAGCACCAAATAAGCTCATCAATCTACAAGTACAAAACAGAATCCCCACTTCCAAATGTGGAGCAGCAAGTATTAGTCAAGAATCAAGAAAAAATGTCAATTTCATCAGCTTGCATACAACAATAATTGGTGTATATCAGGTTCCATCAGTTGATCAGGCGTCCGGACACTGATATGACGAGGTATTTAAATGAAAAATAATATCAAATTGGCAAGGATTACTTTCCATTTTCATAAGTTCTTTTGTGGCAAGTTCTCCATGATCTTCATAAAGGGTCCATAAGATCTTTTTTGGCAAGTTCTCCATCATCATCATAAGGGGTCCGTAAGTTCTTTTGTGGCAAGTTCTCCATCATCATCATAAGTTGTCCATAAGTTCTTTTGTGGCAATTTCTCCTTTATCTTCATAAGTGTTCCACCAATCTTTGTTTCTTTTTCATCTTAAGCACCAAATAAGCTCATCAATCTACAAGTACAAAACAGAATCCCCACTTCCAAATGTGGAGCAGCAAGTATTAGTCAAGAATCAAGAAAAAATGTCAATTTCATCAGCTTGCAGACAACAATAATTGGTGTATATCAGGTTCCATCAGTTGATCAGGCGTCCGGACACTGATATGACGAGGTATTTAAATGAAAAATAATTTCAAATTGGCAAGGATTACTTTCCATTTTCATAAGTTCTTTTGTGGCAAGTTCTCCATGATCTTCATAAAGGGTCCATAAGATCTTTTTTGGCAAGTTCTCCATCATCATCATAAGGGGTTCGTAAGTTCTTTTGTGGCCCGTTCTCCATCATCTTCATAAGTGGTCCACCAATCGTCTTTGTTTCTTTTTCGTCGTTAGCACCAAATAAGCTCATCAATCTACAAGTACAAAACAGAATCCCCACTTCCAAATGTGGAGCAGCAAGTATTAGTCAAGAATCAAGATAAAATGTCAATTTCATCAGCTTGCATACAACAATAATTGGTGTATATCAGGTTCCATCAGTTGATCAGGCGTCCGGACACTGATATGACGAGGTATTTAAATGAAAAATAATATCAAATTGGCAAGGATTACTTTCCATTTTCATAAGTTCTTTTGTGGCAAGTTCTCCATGATCTTCATAAAGGGTCCATAAGATCTTTTTTGGCAAGTTCTCCATCATCATCATAAGGGGTCTGTGAGTTCTTTTGTGGCAAGTTCTCCATCATCTTCATAAGTGGTCCATCAATCGTCTTTGTTTCTTTTTCGTCGTTAGCATCAAATAAGCTCATCAATCTACAAGTACAAAACAGAATCCCCACTTCCAAATGTGGAGCAGCAAGTATTAGTCAAGAATCAAGAAAAAATGTCAATTTCATCAGCTTGCAGACAACAATAATTGGTGTATATCAGGTTCCATCAGTTGATCAGGCGTCCGGACACTGATATGACGAGGTATTTAAATGAAAAATAATATCAAATTGGCAAGGATTACTTTCCATTTTCATAAGTTCTTTTGTGGCAAGTTCTCCATGATCTTCATAAAGGGTCCATAAGATCTTTTTTGGCAAGTTCTCCATCATCATCATTAGGGGTCCGTAAGTTCTTTTGTGGCAAGTTCTCCATCATCTTCATAAGTGGTCCACCAATCGTCTTTGTTTCTTTTTCGTCGTTAGCACCAAATAAGCTCATCAATCTACAAGTATAAAACAGAATCCCCACTTCCAAATGTGGAGCAGCAAGTATTAGTCAAGAATCAAGAAAAAATGTCAATTTCATCAGCTTGCATACAACAATAATTGGTGTATATCAGGTTCCATCAGTTGATCAGGCGTCCGGACACTGATATGACGAGGTATTTAAATGAAAAATAATAACAAATTGGCAAGGATTACTTTCCATTTTCATAAGTTCTTTTGTGGCAAGTTCTCCATGATCTTCATAAAGGGTCCATAAGATCTTTTTTGGCAAGTTCTTCATCATCATCATAAGGGGTCTGTAAGTTCTTTTGTGGCAAGTTCTCCATCATCTTCATAAGTGGTCCACCAATCGTCTTTGTTTCTTTTTCGTCATTAGCACCAAATAAGCTCATCAATCTACAAGTACAAAACAGAATCCCCACTTCCAAATGTGGAGCAGCAAGTATTAGAATCAAGAAAAAATGTCAATTTCATCAGCTTGCAGACAACAATAATTGGTGTATATCAGGTTCCATCAGTTGATCAGGCGTCCGGACACTGATATGACGAGGTATTTAAATGAAAAATAATATCAAATTGGCAAGGATTACTTTCCATTTTCATAAGTTCTTTTGTGGCAAGTTCTCCATGATCTTCATAAAGGGTCCATAAGATCTTTTTTGGCAAGTTCTCCATCATCATCATAAGGGGTCCGTGAGTTCTTTTGTGGCAAGTTCTCCATCATCTTCATAAGTGGTCCACCAATCGTCTTTGTTTCTTTTTCGTTGTTAGCACCAAATAAGCTCATCAATCTACAAGTACAAAACAGAATCCCCACTTCCAAATGTGGAGCAGCAAGTATTAGAATCACGAAAAAATGTCAATTTCATCAGCTTGCAGACAACAATAATTGGTGTATATCAGGTTCCATCAGTTGATCAGGCGTCCGGACACTGATATGACGAGGTATTTAAATGAAAAATAATATCAAATTGGCAAGGATTACTTTCCATTTTCATAAGTTCTTTTGTGGCAAGTTCTCCATGATCTGTATAAAGGGTCCATAAGATCTTTTGTGGCAAGTTCTCCATCATCATCATAAGGGGTCTGTGAGTTCTTTTGTGGCAAGTTCTCCATCATCTTCATAAGTGGTCCACCAATCGTCTTTGTTTCTTTTTCGTCGTTAGCACCAAATAAGCTCATCAATCTACAAGTACAAAACAGAATCCCCACTTCCAAATGTGGAACAGCAAGTATTAGAATCAAGAAAAAATGTCAATTTCATCAGCTTGCATACAACAATAATTGGTGTATATCAGGTTCCATCAGTTGATCAGGCGTCCGGACACTGATATGACGAGGTATTTAAATGAAAAATAATATCAAATTGGCAAGGATTACTTTCCATTTTCATAAGTTCTTTTGTGGCAAGTTCTCCATGATCTTCATAAAGGGTCCATAAGATCTTTTTTGGCAAGTTCTCCATCATCATCATAAGGGGTCCGTAAGTTCTTTTGTGGCAAGTTCTCCATCATCATCATAAGTTGTCCATAAGTTCTTTTGTGGCAATTTCTCCTTTATCTTCATAAGTGTTCCACCAATCTTTGTTTCTTTTTCATCTTAAGCACCAAATAAGCTCATCAATCTACAAGTACAAAACAGAATCCCCACTTCCAAATGTGGAGCAGCAAGTATTAGTCAAGAATCAAGAAAAAATGTCAATTTCATCAGCTTGCAGACAACAATAATTGGTGTATATCAGGTTCCATCAGTTGATCAGGCGTCCGGACACTGATATGACGAGGTATTTAAATGAAAAATAATATCAAATTGGCAAGGATTACTTTCCATTTTCATAAGTTCTTTTGTGGCAAGTTCTCCATGATCTTCATAAAGGGTCCATAAGATCTTTTTTGGCAAGTTCTCCATCATCATCATAAGGGGTTCGTAAGTTCTTTTGTGGCCCGTTCTCCATCATCTTCATAAGTGGTCCACCAATCGTCTTTGTTTCTTTTTCGTCGTTAGCACCAAATAAGCTCATCAATCTACAAGTACAAAACAGAATCCCCACTTCCAAATGTGGAGCAGCAAGTATTAGTCAAGAATCAAGATAAAATGTCAATTTCATCAGCTTGCATACAACAATAATTGGTGTATATCAGGTTCCATCAGTTGATCAGGGTCCGGACACTGATATGACGAGGTATTTAAATGAAAAATAATATCAAATTGGCAAGGATTACTTTCCATTTTCATAAGTTCTTTTGTGGCAAGTTCTCCATGATCTTCATAAAGGGTCCATAAGATCTTTTTTGGCAAGTTCTCCATCATCATCATAAGGGGTCTGTGAGTTCTTTTGTGGCAAGTTCTCCATCATCTTCATAAGTGGTCCACCAATCGTCTTTGTTTCTTTTTCGTCGTTAGCACCAAATAAGCTCATCAATCTACAAGTACAAAACAGAATCCCCACTTCCAAATGTGGAGCAGCAAGTATTAGTCAAGAATCAAGAAAAAATGTCAATTTCATCAGCTTGCAGACAACAATAATTGGTGTATATCAGGTTCCATCAGTTGATCAGGCGTCCGGACACTGATATGACGAGGTATTTAAATGAAAAATAATATCAAATTGGCAAGGATTACTTTCCATTTTCATAAGTTCTTTTGTGGCAAGTTCTCCATGATCTTCATAAAGGGTCCATAAGATCTTTTTTGGCAAGTTCTCCATCATCATCATTAGGGGTCCGTAAGTTCTTTTGTGGCAAGTTCTCCATCATCTTCATAAGTGGTCCACCAATCGTCTTTGTTTCTTTTTCGTCGTTAGCACCAAATAAGCTCATCAATCTACAAGTACAAAACAGAATCCCCACTTCCAAATGTGGAGCAGCAAGTATTAGTCAAGAATCAAGAAAAAATGTCAATTTCATCAGCTTGCATACAACAATAATTGGTGTATATCAGGTTCCATCAGTTGATCAGGCGTCCGGACACTGATATGACGAGGTATTTAAATGAAAAATAATAACAAATTGGCAAGGATTACTTTCCATTTTCATAAGTTCTTTTGTGGCAAGTTCTCCATGATCTTCATAAAGGGTCCATAAGATCTTTTTTGGCAAGTTCTCCATCATCATCATAAGGGGTCTGTGAGTTCTTTTGTGGCAAGTTCTCCATCATCTTCATAAGTGGTCCACCAATCGTCTTTGTTTCTTTTTCGTCGTTAGCACCAAATAAGCTCATCAATCTACAAGTACAAAACAGAATCCCCACTTCCAAATGTGGAGCAGCAAGTATTAGAATCACGAAAAAATGTCAATTTCATCAGCTTGCAGACAACAATAATTGGTGTATATCAGGTTCCATCAGTTGATCAGGCGTCCGGACACTGATATGACGAGGTATTTAAATGAAAAATAATATCAAATTGGCAAGGATTACTTTCCATTTTCATAAGTTCTTTTGTGGCAAGTTCTCCATGATCTGTATAAAGGGTCCATAAGATCTTTTTTGGCAAGTTCTCCATCATCATCATAAGGGGTCTGTGAGTTCTTTTGTGGCAAGTTCTCCATCATCTTCATAAGTGGTCCACCAATCGTCTTTGTTTCTTTTTCGTCGTTAGCACCAAATAAGCTCATCAATCTACAAGTACAAAACAGAATCCCCACTTCCAAATGTGGAACAGCAAGTATTAGAATCAAGAAAAAATGTCAATTTCATCAGCTTGCATACAACAATAATTGGTGTATATCAGGTTCCATCAGTTGATCAGGCTTCCAGACACTGATATGACGAGGTATTTAAATGAAAAATATTATCAAAAAATATAATATAAAAATTCCAATTGGCAAGGATTACTTTCCATTTTCATAAGTTCTTTTGTGGCAAGTTCTCCATGATCTTCATAAAGGGTCCATAAGATCTTTTTTGGCAAGTTCTCCATCATCATCATAAGGGGTCCGTAAGTTCTTTTGTGGCAAGTTCTCCATCATCATCATAAGTTGTCCATAAGTTCTTTTGTGGCAAGTTCTCCATTATCTTCATAAGTGTTCCACCAATCTTTGTTTCTTTTTCATCTTAAGCACCAAATAAGCTCATCAATCTACAAGTACAAAACAGAATCCCCACTTCCAAATGTGGAGCAGCAAGTATTATTCAAGAATCAAGAAAAAATGTCAATTTCATCAGCTTGCAGACAACAATAATTGGTGTATATCAGGTTCCATCAGTTGATCAGGCGTCCGGATACTGATATGACGAGGTATTTAAATGAAATATAATGTCAAATTGGCAAGGATTACTTTCCATTTTCATAAGTTCTTTTGTGGCAAGTTCTCCATGATCTTCATAAAGGGTCCATAAGATCTTTTTTGGCAAGTTCTCCATCATCATCATAAGGGGTTCGTAAGTTCTTTTGTGGCCCGTTCTCCATCATCTTCATAAGTGGTCCACCAATCGTCTTTGTTTCTTTTTCGTCGTTAGCACCAAATAAGCTCATCAATCTACAAGTACAAAACAGAATCCCCACTTCCAAATGTGGAGCAGCAAGTATTAGTCAAGAATCAAGATAAAATGTCAATTTCATCAGCTTGCATACAACAATAATTGGTGTATATCAGGTTCCATCAGTTGATCAGGCGTCCGGACACTGATATGACGAGGTATTTAAATGAAAAATAATATCAAATTGGCAAGGATTACTTTCCATTTTCATAAGTTCTTTTGTGGCAAGTTCTCCATGATCTTCATAAAGGGTCCATAAGATCTTTTTTGGCAAGTTCTCCATCATCATCATAAGGGGTCTGTGAGTTCTTTTGTGGCAAGTTCTCCATCATCTTCATAAGTGGTCCACCAATCGTCTTTGTTTCTTTTTCGTCGTTAGCACCAAATAAGCTCATCAATCTACAAGTACAAAACAGAATCCCCACTTCCAAATGTGGAGCAGCAAGTATTAGTCAAGAATCAAGAAAAAATGTCAATTTCATCAGCTTGCAGACAACAATAATTGGTGTATATCAGGTTCCATCAGTTGATCAGGCGTCCGGACACTGATATGACGAGGTATTTAAATGAAAAATAATATCAAATTGGCAAGGATTACTTTCCATTTTCATAAGTTCTTTTGTGGCAAGTTCTCCATGATCTTCATAAAGGGTCCATAAGATCTTTTTTGGCAAGTTCTCCATCATCATCATTAGGGGTCCGTAAGTTCTTTTGTGGCAAGTTCTCCATCATCTTCATAAGTGGTCTGTGAGTTCTTTTGTGGCAAGTTCTCCATCATCTTCATAAGTGGTCCACCAATCGTCTTTGTTTCTTTTTCGTCGTTAGCACCAAATAAGCTCATCAATCTACAAGTACAAAACAGAATCCCCACTTCCAAATGTGGAACAGCAAGTATTAGAATCAAGAAAAAATGTCAATTTCATCAGCTTGCATACAACAATAATTGGTGTATATCAGGTTCCATCAGTTGATCAGGCTTCCAGACACTGATATGACGAGGTATTTAAATGAAAAATATTATCAAAAAATATAATATAAAAATTCCAATTGGCAAGGATTACTTTCCATTTTCATAAGTTCTTTTGTGGCAAGTTCTCCATGATCTTCATAAAGGGTCCATAAGATCTTTTTTGGCAAGTTCTCCATCATCATCATAAGGGGTCCGTAAGTTCTTTTGTGGCAAGTTCTCCATCATCATCATAAGTTGTCCATAAGTTCTTTTGTGGCAAGTTCTCCATTATCTTCATAAGTGTTCCACCAATCTTTGTTTCTTTTTCATCTTAAGCACCAAATAAGCTCATCAATCTACAAGTACAAAACAGAATCCCCACTTCCAAATGTGGAGCAGCAAGTATTATTCAAGAATCAAGAAAAAATGTCAATTTCATCAGCTTGCAGACAACAATAATTGGTGTATATCAGGTTCCATCAGTTGATCAGGCGTCCGGATACTGATATGACGAGGTATTTAAATGAAATATAATGTCAAATTGGCAAGGATTACTTTCCATTTTCATAAGTTCTTTTGTGGCAAGTTCTCCATGATCTTCATAAAGGGTCCATAAGATCTTTTTTGGCAAGTTCTCCATCATCATCATAAGGGGTTCGTAAGTTCTTTTGTGGCCCGTTCTCCATCATCTTCATAAGTGGTCCACCAATCGTCTTTGTTTCTTTTTCGTCGTTAGCACCAAATAAGCTCATCAATCTACAAGTACAAAACAGAATCCCCACTTCCAAATGTGGAGCAGCAAGTATTAGTCAAGAATCAAGATAAAATGTCAATTTCATCAGCTTGCATACAACAATAATTGGTGTATATCAGGTTCCATCAGTTGATCAGGCGTCCGGACACTGATATGACGAGGTATTTAAATGAAAAATAATATCAAATTGGCAAGGATTACTTTCCATTTTCATAAGTTCTTTTGTGGCAAGTTCTCCATGATCTTCATAAAGGGTCCATAAGATCTTTTTTGGCAAGTTCTCCATCATCATCATAAGGGGTCTGTGAGTTCTTTTGTGGCAAGTTCTCCATCATCTTCATAAGTGGTCCACCAATCGTCTTTGTTTCTTTTTCGTCGTTAGCACCAAATAAGCTCATCAATCTACAAGTACAAAACAGAATCCCCACTTCCAAATGTGGAGCAGCAAGTATTAGTCAAGAATCAAGAAAAAATGTCAATTTCATCAGCTTGCAGACAACAATAATTGGTGTATATCAGGTTCCATCAGTTGATCAGGCGTCCGGACACTGATATGACGAGGTATTTAAATGAAAAATAATATCAAATTGGCAAGGATTACTTTCCATTTTCATAAGTTCTTTTGTGGCAAGTTCTCCATGATCTTCATAAAGGGTCCATAAGATCTTTTTTGGCAAGTTCTCCATCATCATCATTAGGGGTCCGTAAGTTCTTTTGTGGCAAGTTCTCCATCATCTTCATAAGTGGTCCACCAATCGTCTTTGTTTCTTTTTCGTCGCTAGCACCAAATAAGCTCATCAATCTACAAGTATAAAACAGAATCCCCACTTCCAAATGTGGAGCAGCAAGTATTAGTCAAGAATCAAGAAAAAATGTCAATTTCATCAGCTTGCATACAACAATAATTGGTGTATATCAGGTTCCATCAGTTGATCAGGCGTCCGGACACTGATATGACGAGGTATTTAAATGAAAAATAATAACAAATTGGCAAGGATTACTTTCCATTTTCATAAGTTCTTTTGTGGCAAGTTCTCCATGATCTTCATAAAGGGTCCATAAGATCTTTTTTGGCAAGTTCTCCATCATCATCATAAGGGGTCTGTAAGTTCTTTTGTGGCAAGTTCTCCATCATCTTCATAAGTGGTCCACCAATCGTCTTTGTTTCTTTTTCGTCATTAGCACCAAATAAGCTCATCAATCTACAAGTACAAAACAGAATCCCCACTTCCAAATGTGGAGCAGCAAGTATTAGAATCAAGAAAAAATGTCAATTTCATCAGCTTGCAGACAACAATAATTGGTGTATATCAGGTTCCATCAGTTGATCAGGCGTCCGGACACTGATATGACGAGGTATTTAAATGAAAAATAATATCAAATTGGCAAGGATTACTTTCCATTTTCATAAGTTCTTTTGTGGCAAGTTCTCCATGATCTTCATAAAGGGTCCATAAGATCTTTTTTGGCAAGTTCTCCATCATCATCATAAGGGGTCCGTGAGTTCTTTTGTGGCAAGTTCTCCATCATCTTCATAAGTGGTCCACCAATCGTCTTTGTTTCTTTTTCGTCGTTAGCACCAAATAAGCTCATCAATCTACAAGTACAAAACAGAATCCCCACTTCCAAATGTGGAGCAGCAAGTATTAGAATCACGAAAAAATGTCAATTTCATCAGCTTGCAGACAACAATAATTGGTGTATATCAGGTTCCATCAGTTGATCAGGCGTCCGGACACTGATATGACGAGGTATTTTAATGAAAAATAATATCAAATTGGCAAGGATTACTTTCCATTTTCATAAGTTCTTTTGTGGCAAGTTCTCCATGATCTGTATAAAGGGTCCATAAGATCTTTTGTGGCAAGTTCTCCATCATCATCATAAGGGGTCTGTGAGTTCTTTTGTGGCAAGTTCTCCATCATCTTCATAAGTGGTCCACCAATCGTCTTTGTTTCTTTTTCGTCGTTAGCACCAAATAAGCTCATCAATCTACAAGTACAAAACAGAATCCCCACTTCCAAATGTGGAACAGCAAGTATTAGAATCAAGAAAAAATGTCAATTTCATCAGCTTGCATACAACAATAATTGGTGTATATCAGGTTCCATCAGTTGATCAGGCGTCCAGACACTGATATGACGAGGTATTTAAATGAAAAATAATATCAAATTGGCAAGGATTACTTTCCATTTTCATAAGTTCTTTTGTGGCAAGTTCTCCATGATCTTCATAAAGGGTCCATAAGATCTTTTTTGGCAAGTTCTCCATCATCATCATAAGGGGTCCGTAAGTTCTTTTGTGGCAAGTTCTCCATCATCATCATAAGTTGTCCATAAGTTCTTTTGTGGCAATTTCTCCTTTATCTTCATAAGTGTTCCACCAATCTTTGTTTCTTTTTCATCTTAAGCACCAAATAAGCTCATCAATCTACAAGTACAAAACAGAATCCCCACTTCCAAATGTGGAGCAGCAAGTATTAGTCAAGAATCAAGAAAAAATGTCAATTTCATCAGCTTGCAGACAACAATAATTGGTGTATATCAGGTTCCATCAGTTGATCAGGCGTCCGGACACTGATATGACGAGGTATTTAAATGAAAAATAATTTCAAATTGGCAAGGATTACTTTCCATTTTCATAAGTTCTTTTGTGGCAAGTTCTCCATGATCTTCATAAAGGGTCCATAAGATCTTTTTTGGCAAGTTCTCCATCATCATCATAAGGGGTTCGTAAGTTCTTTTGTGGCCCGTTCTCCATCATCTTCATAAGTGGTCCACCAATCGTCTTTGTTTCTTTTTCGTCGTTAGCACCAAATAAGCTCATCAATCTACAAGTACAAAACAGAATCCCCACTTCCAAATGTGGAGCAGCAAGTATTAGTCAAGAATCAAGATAAAATGTCAATTTCATCAGCTTGCATACAACAATAATTGGTGTATATCAGGTTCCATCAGTTGATCAGGGTCCGGACACTGATATGACGAGGTATTTAAATGAAAAATAATATCAAATTGGCAAGGATTACTTTCCATTTTCATAAGTTCTTTTGTGGCAAGTTCTCCATGATCTTCATAAAGGGTCCATAAGATCTTTTTTGGCAAGTTCTCCATCATCATCATAAGGGGTCTGTGAGTTCTTTTGTGGCAAGTTCTCCATCATCTTCATAAGTGGTCCACCAATCGTCTTTGTTTCTTTTTCGTCGTTAGCACCAAATAAGCTCATCAATCTACAAGTACAAAACAGAATCCCCACTTCCAAATGTGGAGCAGCAAGTATTAGTCAAGAATCAAGAAAAAATGTCAATTTCATCAGCTTGCAGACAACAATAATTGGTGTATATCAGGTTCCATCAGTTGATCAGGCGTCCGGACACTGATATGACGAGGTATTTAAATGAAAAATAATATCAAATTGGCAAGGATTACTTTCCATTTTCATAAGTTCTTTTGTGGCAAGTTCTCCATGATCTTCATAAAGGGTCCATAAGATCTTTTTTGGCAAGTTCTCCATCATCATCATTAGGGGTCCGTAAGTTCTTTTGTGGCAAGTTCTCCATCATCTTCATAAGTGGTCCACCAATCGTCTTTGTTTCTTTTTCGTCGTTAGCACCAAATAAGCTCATCAATCTACAAGTACAAAACAGAATCCCCACTTCCAAATGTGGAGAAGCAAGTATTAGTCAAGAATCAAGAAAAAATGTCAATTTCATCAGCTTGCATACAACAATAATTGGTGTATATCAGGTTCCATCAGTTGATCAGGCGTCCGGACACTGATATGACGAGGTATTTAAATGAAAAATAATAACAAATTGGCAAGGATTACTTTCCATTTTCATAAGTTCTTTTGTGGCAAGTTCTCCATGATCTTCATAAAGGGTCCATAAGATCTTTTTTGGCAAGTTCTCCATCATCATCATAAGGGGTCTGTGAGTTCTTTTGTGGCAAGTTATCCATCATCTTCATAAGTGGTCCACCAATCGTCTTTGTTTCTTTTTCGTCGTTAGCACCAAATAAGCTCATCAATCTACAAGTACAAAACAGAATCCCCACTTCCAAATGTGGAGCAGCAAGTATTAGAATCACGAAAAAATGTCAATTTCATCAGCTTGCAGACAACAATAATTGGTGTATATCAGGTTCCATCAGTTGATCAGGCGTCCGGACACTGATATGACGAGGTATTTAAATGAAAAATAATATCAAATTGGCAAGGATTACTTTCCATTTTCATAAGTTCTTTTGTGGCAAGTTCTCCATGATCTGTATAAAGGGTCCATAAGATCTTTTTTGGCAAGTTCTCCATCATCATCATAAGGGGTCTGTGAGTTCTTTTGTGGCACGTTCTCCATCATCTTCATAAGTGGTCCACCAATCGTCTTTGTTTCTTTTTCGTCGTTAGCACCAAATAAGCTCATCAATCTACAAGTACAAAACAGAATCCCCACTTCCAAATGTGGAACAGCAAGTATTAGAATCAAGAAAAAATGTCAATTTCATCAGCTTGCATACAACAATAATTGGTGTATATCAGGTTCCATCAGTTGATCAGGCTTCCAGACACTGATATGACGAGGTATTTAAATGAAAAATATTATCAAAAAATATAATATAAAAATTCCAATTGGCAAGGATTACTTTCCATTTTCATAAGTTCTTTTGTGGCAAGTTCTCCATGATCTTCATAAAGGGTCCATAAGATCTTTTTTGGCAAGTTCTCCATCATCATCATAAGGGGTCCGTAAGTTCTTTTGTGGCAAGTTCTCCATCATCATCATTAGGGGTCCGTAAGTTCTTTTGTGGCAAGTTCTCCATCATCTTCATAAGTGGTCCACCAATGGTCTTTGTTTCTTTTTCATCTTAAGCACCAAATAAGCTCATCAATCTACAAGTACAAAACAGAATCCCCACTTCCAAATGTGGAGCAGCAAGTATTAGAATCAAGAAAAAATGTCAATTTCATCAGCTTGCAGACAACAATAATTGGTGTATATCAGGTTCCATCAGTTGATCAGGCGTCCGGACACTGATATGACGAGGTATTTAAATGAAAAATAATATCAAATTGGCAAGGATTACTTTCCATTTTCATAAGTTCTTTTGTGGCAAGTTCTCCATGATCTTCATAAAGGGTCCATAAGATCTTTTTTGGCAAGTTCTCCATCATCATCATAAGGGGTCCGTAAGTTCTTTTGTGGCAAGTTCTCCATCATCATCATAAGGGGTCTGTGAGTTCTTTTGTGGCAAGTTCTCCATCATCTTCATAAGTGGTCCACCAATCGTCTTTGTTTCTTTTTCGTCGTTAGCACCAAATAAGCTCATCAATCTACAAGTACAAAACAGAATCCCCACTTCCAAATGTGGAACAGCAAGTATTAGAATCAAGAAAAAATGTCAATTTCATCAGCTTGCATACAACAATAATTGGTGTATATCAGGTTCCATCAGTTGATCAGGCGTCCGGACACTGATATGACGAGGTATTTAAATGAAAAATAATATCAAATTGGCAAGGATTACTTTCCATTTTCATAAGTTCTTTTGTGGCAAGTTCTCCATGATCTTCATAAAGGGTCCATAAGATCTTTTTTGGCAAGTTCTCCATCATCATCATAAGGGGTCCGTAAGTTCTTTTGTGGCAAGTTCTCCATCATCATCATAAGTTGTCCATAAGTTCTTTTGTGGCAATTTCTCCTTTATCTTCATAAGTGTTCCACCAATCTTTGTTTCTTTTTCATCTTAAGCACCAAATAAGCTCATCAATCTACAAGTACAAAACAGAATCCCCACTTCCAAATGTGGAGCAGCAAGTATTAGTCAAGAATCAAGAAAAAATGTCAATTTCATCAGCTTGCAGACAACAATAATTGGTGTATATCAGGTTCCATCAGTTGATCAGGCGTCCGGACACTGATATGACGAGGTATTTAAATGAAAAATAATTTCAAATTGGCAAGGATTACTTTCCATTTTCATAAGTTCTTTTGTGGCAAGTTCTCCATGATCTTCATAAAGGGTCCATAAGATCTTTTTTGGCAAGTTCTCCATCATCATCATAAGGGGTCTGTGAGTTCTTTTGTGGCAAGTTCTCCATCATCTTCATAAGTGGTCCACCAATCGTCTTTGTTTCTTTTTCGTCGTTAGCACCAAATAAGCTCATCAATCTACAAGTACAAAACAGAATCCCCACTTCCAAATGTGGAGCAGCAAGTATTAGAATCACGAAAAAATGTCAATTTCATCAGCTTGCAGACAACAATAATTGGTGTATATCAGGTTCCATCAGTTGATCAGGCGTCCGGACACTGATATGACGAGGTATTTAAATGAAAAATAATATCAAATTGGCAAGGATTACTTTCCATTTTCATAAGTTCTTTTGTGGCAAGTTCTCCATGATCTGTATAAAGGGTCCATAAGATCTTTTTTGGCAAGTTATCCATCATCATCATAAGGGGTCTGTGAGTTCTTTTGTGGCAAGTTCTCCATCATCTTCATAAGTGGTCCACCAATCGTCTTTGTTTCTTTTTCGTCGTTAGCACCAAATAAGCTCATCAATCTACAAGTACAAAACAGAATCCCCACTTCCAAATGTGGAACAGCAAGTATTAGAATCAAGAAAAAATGTCAATTTCATCAGCTTGCATACAACAATAATTGGTGTATATCAGGTTCCATCAGTTGATCAGGCTTCCAGACACTGATATGACGAGGTATTTAAATGAAAAATATTATCAAAAAATATAATATAAAAATTCCAATTGGCAAGGATTACTTTCCATTTTCATAAGTTCTTTTGTGGCAAGTTCTCCATGATCTTCATAAAGGGTCCATAAGATCTTTTTTGGCAAGTTCTCCATCATCATCATAAGGGGTCCGTAAGTTCTTTTGTGGCAAGTTCTCCATCATCATCATAAGTTGTCCATAAGTTCTTTTGTGGCAAGTTCTCCATTATCTTCATAAGTGTTCCACCAATCTTTGTTTCTTTTTCATCTTAAGCACCAAATAAGCTCATCAATCTACAAGTACAAAACAGAATCCCCACTTCCAAATGTGGAGCAGCAAGTATTATTCAAGAATCAAGAAAAAATGTCAATTTCATCAGCTTGCAGACAACAATAATTGGTGTATATCAGGTTCCATCAGTTGATCAGGCGTCCGGATACTGATATGACGAGGTATTTAAATGAAATATAATGTCAAATTGGCAAGGATTACTTTCCATTTTCATAAGTTCTTTTGTGGCAAGTTCTCCATGATCTTCATAAAGGGTCCATAAGATCTTTTTTGGCAAGTTCTCCATCATCATCATTAGGGGTCCGTAAGTTCTTTTGTGGCAAGTTCTCCATCATCTTCATAAGTGGTCCACCAATGGTCTTTGTTTCTTTTTCATCTTAAGCACCAAATAAGCTCATCAATCTACAAGTACAAAACAGAATCCCCACTTCCAAATGTGGAGCAGCAAGTATTAGAATCAAGAAAAAATGTCAATTTCATCAGCTTGCAGACAACAATAATTGGTGTATATCAGGTTCCATCAGTTGATCAGGCGTCCGGACACTGATATGACGAGGTATTTAAATGAAAAATAATATCAAATTGGCAAGGATTACTTTCCATTTTCATAAGTTCTTTTGTGGCAAGTTCTCCATGATCTTCATAAAGGGTCCATAAGATCTTTTTTGGCAAGTTCTCCATCATCATCATAAGGGGTTCGTAAGTTCTTTTGTGGCAAGTTCTCCATCATCTTCATAAGTGGTCCACCAATTGTCTTTGTTTCTTTTTCGTCGTTAGCACCAAATAAGCTCATCAATCTACAAGTACAAAACAGAATCCCCACTTCCAAATGTGGAGCAGCAAGTATTAGTCAAGAATCAAGAAAAAATGTCAATTTCATCAGCTTGCATACAACAATAATTGGTGTATATCAGGTTCCATCAGTTGATCAGGCGTCCGGACACTGATATGACGAGGTATTTAAATGAAAAATAATATCAAATTGGCAAGGATTACTTTCCATTTTCATAAGTTCTTTTGTGGCAAGTTCTCCATGATCTTCATAAAGGGTCCATAAGATCTTTTTTGGCAAGTTCTCCATCATCATCATAATGGGTCTGTAAGTTCTTTTGTGGCAAGTTCTCCATTATCTTCATTAGTGGTCCACCAATCGTCTTTGTTTCTTTTTCCTCGTTAGCACCAAATAAGCTCATCAATCTACAAGTACAAAACAGAATCCCCACTTCCAAATGTGGAGCAGCAAGTATTAGTCAAGAATCAAGAAAAAATGTCAATTTCATCAGCTTGCATACAACAATAATTGGTGTATATCAGGTTCCATCAGTTGATCAGGCGTCCGGACACTGATATGACGAGGTATTTAAATGAAAAATAATATCAAATTGGCAAGGATTACTTTCCATTTTCATAAGTTCTTTTGTGGCAAGTTCTCCATGATCTTCATAAAGGGTCCATAAGATCTTTTTTGGCAAGTTCTCCATCATCATCATAAGGGGTCTGTAAGTTCTTTTGTGGCAAGTTCTCCATCATCTTCATAAGTGGTCCACCAATTGTCTTTGTTTCTTTTTCGTCGTTAGCACCAAATAAGCTCATCAATCTACAAGTACAAAACAGAATCCCCACTTCCAAATGTGGAGCAGCAAGTATTAGTCAAGAATCAAGAAAAAATGTCAATTTCATCAGCTTGCATACAACAATAATTGGTGTATATCAGGTTCCATCAGTTGATCAGGCGTCCGGACACTGATATGACGAGGTATTTAAATGAAAAATAATATCAAATTGGCAAGGATTACTTTCCATTTTCATAAGTTCTTTTGTGGCAAGTTCTCCATGATCTTCATAAAGGGTCCATAAGATCTTTTTTGGCAAGTTCTCCATCATCATCATAAGGGGTCTGTAAGTTCTTTTGTGGCAAGTTCTCCATCATCTTCATAAGTGGTCCACCAATTGTCTTTGTTTCCTTTTCGTCGTTAGCACCAAATAAGCTCATCAATCTACAAGTACAAAACAGAATCCCCACTTCCAAATGTGGAGCAGCAAGTATTAGAATCAAGAAAAAATGTCAATTTCATCAGCTTGCATACAACAATAATTGGTGTATATCAGGTTCCATCAGTTGATCAGGCGTCCGGACACTGATATGACGAGGTATTTAAATGAAAAATAATATCAAATTGGCAAGGATTACTTTCCATTTTCATAAGTTCTTTTGTGGCAAGTTCTCCATGATCTGTATAAAGGGTCCATAAGATCTTTTTTGGCAAGTTATCCATCATCATCATAAGGGGTCTGTGAGTTCTTTTGTGGCAAGTTCTCCATCATCTTCATAAGTGGTCCACCAATCGTCTTTGTTTCTTTTTCGTCGTTAGCACCAAATAAGCTCATCAATCTACAAGTACAAAACAGAATCCCCACTTCCAAATGTGGAACAGCAAGTATTAGAATCAAGAAAAAATGTCAATTTCATCAGCTTGCATACAACAATAATTGGTGTATATCAGGTTCCATCAGTTGATCAGGCTTCCAGACACTGATATGACGAGGTATTTAAATGAAAAATATTATCAAAAAATATAATATAAAAATTCCAATTGGCAAGGATTACTTTCCATTTTCATAAGTTCTTTTGTGGCAAGTTCTCCATGATCTTCATAAAGGGTCCATAAGATCTTTTTTGGCAAGTTCTCCATCATCATCATAAGGGGTCCGTAAGTTCTTTTGTGGCAAGTTCTCCATCATCATCATAAGTTGTCCATAAGTTCTTTTGTGGCAAGTTCTCCATTATCTTCATAAGTGTTCCACCAATCTTTGTTTCTTTTTCATCTTAAGCACCAAATAAGCTCATCAATCTACAAGTACAAAACAGAATCCCCACTTCCAAATGTGGAGCAGCAAGTATTATTCAAGAATCAAGAAAAAATGTCAATTTCATCAGCTTGCAGACAACAATAATTGGTGTATATCAGGTTCCATCAGTTGATCAGGCGTCCGGATACTGATATGACGAGGTATTTAAATGAAATATAATGTCAAATTGGCAAGGATTACTTTCCATTTTCATAAGTTCTTTTGTGGCAAGTTCTCCATGATCTTCATAAAGGGTCCATAAGATCTTTTTTGGCAAGTTCTCCATCATCATCATTAGGGGTCCGTAAGTTCTTTTGTGGCAAGTTCTCCATCATCTTCATAAGTGGTCCACCAATGGTCTTTGTTTCTTTTTCATCTTAAGCACCAAATAAGCTCATCAATCTACAAGTACAAAACAGAATCCCCACTTCCAAATGTGGAGCAGCAAGTATTAGAATCAAGAAAAAATGTCAATTTCATCAGCTTGCAGACAACAATAATTGGTGTATATCAGGTTCCATCAGTTGATCAGGCGTCCGGACACTGATATGACGAGGTATTTAAATGAAAAATAATATCAAATTGGCAAGGATTACTTTCCATTTTCATAAGTTCTTTTGTGGCAAGTTCTCCATGATCTTCATAAAGGGTCCATAAGATCTTTTTTGGCAAGTTCTCCATCATCATCATAAGGGGTTCGTAAGTTCTTTTGTGGCAAGTTCTCCATCATCTTCATAAGTGGTCCACCAATTGTCTTTGTTTCTTTTTCGTCGTTAGCACCAAATAAGCTCATCAATCTACAAGTACAAAACAGAATCCCCACTTCCAAATGTGGAGCAGCAAGTATTAGTCAAGAATCAAGAAAAAATGTCAATTTCATCAGCTTGCATACAACAATAATTGGTGTATATCAGGTTCCATCAGTTGATCAGGCGTCCGGACACTGATATGACGAGGTATTTAAATGAAAAATAATATCAAATTGGCAAGGATTACTTTCCATTTTCATAAGTTCTTTTGTGGCAAGTTCTCCATGATCTTCATAAAGGGTCCATAAGATCTTTTTTGGCAAGTTCTCCATCATCATCATAATGGGTCTGTAAGTTCTTTTGTGGCAAGTTCTCCATTATCTTCATTAGTGGTCCACCAATCGTCTTTGTTTCTTTTTCCTCGTTAGCACCAAATAAGCTCATCAATCTACAAGTACAAAACAGAATCCCCACTTCCAAATGTGGAGCAGCAAGTATTAGTCAAGAATCAAGAAAAAATGTCAATTTCATCAGCTTGCATACAACAATAATTGGTGTATATCAGGTTCCATCAGTTGATCAGGCGTCCGGACACTGATATGACGAGGTATTTAAATGAAAAATAATATCAAATTGGCAAGGATTACTTTCCATTTTCATAAGTTCTTTTGTGGCAAGTTCTCCATGATCTTCATAAAGGGTCCATAAGATCTTTTTTGGCAAGTTCTCCATCATCATCATAAGGGGTCTGTAAGTTCTTTTGTGGCAAGTTCTCCATCATCTTCATAAGTGGTCCACCAATTGTCTTTGTTTCTTTTTCGTCGTTAGCACCAAATAAGCTCATCAATCTACAAGTACAAAACAGAATCCCCACTTCCAAATGTGGAGCAGCAAGTATTAGTCAAGAATCAAGAAAAAATGTCAATTTCATCAGCTTGCATACAACAATAATTGGTGTATATCAGGTTCCATCAGTTGATCAGGCGTCCGGACACTGATATGACGAGGTATTTAAATGAAAAATAATATCAAATTGGCAAGGATTACTTTCCATTTTCATAAGTTCTTTTGTGGCAAGTTCTCCATGATCTTCATAAAGGGTCCATAAGATCTTTTTTGGCAAGTTCTCCATCATCATCATAAGGGGTCTGTAAGTTCTTTTGTGGCAAGTTCTCCATCATCTTCATAAGTGGTCCACCAATTGTCTTTGTTTCCTTTTCGTCGTTAGCACCAAATAAGCTCATCAATCTACAAGTACAAAACAGAATCCCCACTTCCAAATGTGGAGCAGCAAGTATTAGAATCAAGAAAAAATGTCAATTTCATCAGCTTGCATACAACAATAATTGGTGTATATCAGGTTCCATCAGTTGATCAGGCGTCCGGACACTGATATGACGAGGTATTTAAATGAAAAATAATATCAAATTGGCAAGGATTACTTTCCATTGTCATAAGTTCTTTTGTGGCAAGTTCTCCATGATCTTCATAAAGGGTCCATAAGATATTTTGTGGCAAGTTCTCCATCATCATCATAAGGGGTCCGTGAGTTCTTTTGTGGCAAGTTCTCCATCATCTTCATAAGTGGTCCACCAATCGTCTTTGTTTCTTTTTCGTCATTAGCACCAAATAAGCTCATCAATCTACAAGTACAAAACAGAATCCCCACTTCCAAATGTGAGGCAGCAAGTATTAGTCAAGAATCAAGAAAAAATGTCAATTTCATCAGCTTGCAGACAACAATAATTGGTGTATATCAGGTTCCATCAGTTGATCAGGCGTCCGGACACTGATATGACGAGGTATTTAAATGAAAAATAATATCAAATTGGCAAGGATTACTTTCCATTTTCATAAGTTCTTTTGTGGCAAGTTCTCCATGATCTTCATAAAGGGTCCATAAGATCTTTTTTGGCAAGTTCTCCATCATCATCATTAGGGGTCCGTAAGTTCTTTTGTGGCAAGTTCTCCGTCATCTTCATAAGTGGTCCACCAATCGTCTTTGTTTCTTTTTCGTCGTTAGCACCAAATAAGCTCATCAATCTACAAGTACAAAACAGAATCCCCACTTCCAAATGTGGAGCAGCAAGTATTAGTCAAGAATCAAGAAAAAATGTCAATTTCATCAGCTTGCATACAACAATAATTGGTGTATATCAGGTTCCATCAGTTGATCAGGCGTCCGGACACTGATATGACGAGGTATTTAAATGAAAAATAATATCAAATTGGCAAGGATTACTTTCCATTTTCATAAGTTCTTTTGTGGCAAGTTCTCCATGATCTTCATAAAGGGTCCATAAGATCTTTTTTGGCAAGTTCTCCATCATCATCATAAGGGGTCTGTAAGTTCTTTTGTGGCAAGTTCTCCATCATCTTCATAAGTGGTCCACCAATTGTCTTTGTTTCTTTTTCGTCGTTAGCACCAAATAAGCTCATCAATCTACAAGTACAAAACAGAATCCCCACTTCCAAATGTGGAGCAGCAAGTATTAGTCAAGAATCAAGAAAAAATGTCAATTTCATCAGCTTGCATACAACAATAATTGGTGTATATCAGGTTCCATCAGTTGATCAGGCGTCCGGACACTGATATGACGAGGTATTTAAATGAAAAATAATATCAAATTGGCAAGGATTACTTTCCATTTTCATAAGTTCTTTTGTGGCAAGTTCTCCATGATCTTCATAAAGGGTCCATAAGATCTTTTTTGGCAAGTTCTCCATCATCATCATAAGGGGTCCGTAAGTTCTTTTGTGGCAAGTTCTCCATCATCATCATAAGTTGTCCATAAGTTCTTTTGTGGCAAGTTCTCCATTATCTTCATAAGTGTTCCACCAATCTTTGTTTCTTTTTCATCTTAAGCACCAAATAAGCTCATCAATCTACAAGTACAAAACAGAATCCCCACTTCCAAATGTGGAGCAGCAAGTATTATTCAAGAATCAAGAAAAAATGTCAATTTCATCAGCTTGCAGACAACAATAATTGGTGTATATCAGGTTCCATCAGTTGATCAGGCGTCCGGATACTGATATGACGAGGTATTTAAATGAAATATAATGTCAAATTGGCAAGGATTACTTTCCATTTTCATAAGTTCTTTTGTGGCAAGTTCTCCATGATCTTCATAAAGGGTCCATAAGATCTTTTTTGGCAAGTTCTCCATCATCATCATTAGGGGTCCGTAAGTTCTTTTGTGGCAAGTTCTCCATCATCTTCATAAGTGGTCCACCAATGGTCTTTGTTTCTTTTTCATCTTAAGCACCAAATAAGCTCATCAATCTACAAGTACAAAACAGAATCCCCACTTCCAAATGTGGAGCAGCAAGTATTAGTCAAGAATCAAGAAAAAATGTCAATTTCATCAGCTTGCATACAACAATAATTGGTGTATATCAGGTTCCATCAGTTGATCAGGCGTCCGGACACTGATATGACGAGGTATTTAAATGAAAAATAATATCAAATTGGCAAGGATTACTTTCCATTTTCATAAGTTCTTTTGTGGCAAGTTCTCCATGATCTTCATAAAGGGTCCATAAGATCTTTTTTGGCAAGTTCTCCATCATCATCATAAGGGGTCTGTAAGTTCTTTTGTGGCAAGTTCTCCATCATCTTCATAAGTGGTCCACCAATTGTCTTTGTTTCTTTTTCGCCGTTAGCACCAAATAAGCTCATCAATCTACAAGTACAAAACAGAATCCCCACTTCCAAATGTGGAGCAGCAAGTATTAGTCAAGAATCAAGAAAAAATGTCAATTTCATCAGCTTGCATACAACAATAATTGGTGTATATCAGGTTCCATCAGTTGATCAGGCGTCCGGACACTGATATGACGAGGTATTTAAATGAAAAATAATATCAAATTGGCAAGGATTACTTTCCATTTTCATAAGTTCTTTTGTGGCAAGTTCTCCATGATCTTCATAAAGGGTCCATAAGATCTTTTTTGGCAAGTTCTCCATCATCATCATAAGGGGTCTGTAAGTTCTTTTGTGGCAAGTTCTCCATCATCTTCATAAGTGGTCCACCAATTGTCTTTGTTTCTTTTTCGTCGTTAGCACCAAATAAGCTCATCAATCTACAAGTACAAAACAGAATCCCCACTTCCAAATGTGGAGCAGCAAGTATTAGTCAAGAATCAAGAAAAAATGTCAATTTCATCAGCTTGCATACAACAATAATTGGTGTATATCAGGTTCCATCAGTTGATCAGGCGTCCGGACACTGATATGACGAGGTATTTAAATGAAAAATAATATCAAATTGGCAAGGATTACTTTCCATTTTCATAAGTTCTTTTATGGCAAGTTCTCCATGATCTTCATAAAGGGTCCATAAGATCTTTTTTGGCAAGTTCTCCATCATCATCATAAGGGGTCTGTAAGTTCTTTTGTGGCAAGTTCTCCATCATCTTCATAAGTGGTCCACCAATTGTCTTTGTTTCCTTTTCGTCGTAAGCACCAAATAAGCTCATCAATCTACAAGTACAAAACAGAATCCCCACTTCCAAATGTGGAGCAGCAAGTATTAGAATCAAGAAAAAATGTCAATTTCATCAGCTTGCATACAACAATAATTGGTGTATATCAGGTTCCATCAGTTGATCAGGCGTCCGGACACTGATATGACGAGGTATTTAAATGAAAAATAATATCAAATTGGCAAGGATTACTTTCCATTGTCATAAGTTCTTTTGTGGCAAGTTCTCCATGATCTTCATAAAGGGTCCATAAGATATTTTGTGGCAAGTTCTCCATCATCATCATAAGGGGTCCGTGAGTTCTTTTGTGGCAAGTTCTCCATCATCTTCATAAGTGGTCCACCAATCGTCTTTGTTTCTTTTTCGTCATTAGCACCAAATAAGCTCATCAATCTACAAGTACAAAACAGAATCCCCACTTCCAAATGTGGAGCAGCAAGTATTAGTCAAGAATCAAGAAAAAATGTCAATTTCATCAGCTTGCAGACAACAATAATTGGTGTATATCAGGTTCCATTAGTTGATCAGGCGTCCGGACACTGATATGACGAGGTATTTAAATGAAAAATAATATCAAATTGGCAAGGATTACTTTCCATTTTCATAAGTTCTTTTGTGGCAAGTTCTCCATGATCTTCATAAAGGGTCCATAAGATCTTTTTTGGCAAGTTCTCCATCATCATCATTAGGGGTCCGTAAGTTCTTTTGTGGCAAGTTCTCCGTCATCTTCATAAGTGGTCCACCAATCGTCTTTGTTTCTTTTTCGTCGTTAGCACCAAATAAGCTCATCAATCTACAAGTACAAAACAGAATCCCCACTTCCAAATGTGGAGCAGCAAGTATTAGTCAAGAATCAAGAAAAAATGTCAATTTCATCAGCTTGCATACAACAATAATTGGTGTATATCAGGTTCCATCAGTTGATCAGGCGTCCGGACACTGATATGACGAGGTATTTAAATGAAAAATAATATCAAATTGGCAAGGATTACTTTCCATTGTCATAAGTTCTTTTGTGGCAAGTTCTCCATGATCTTCATAAAGGGTTCATAAGATCTTTTTTGGCAAGTTCTCCATCATCATCATAAGGGGTCCGTGAGTTCTTTTGTGGCCCGTTCTCCATCATCTTCATAAGTGGTCCACCAAACGTCTTGGTTTCTTTTTCGTCGTTAGCACCAAATAAGCTCATCAATCTACAAGTACAAAACAGAATCCCCACTTCCAAATGTGGAGCAGCAAGTATTAGTCAAGAATCAAGAAAAAATGTCAATTTCATCAGCTTGCATACAACAATAATTGGTGTATATCAGGTTCCATCAGTTGATCAGGCGTCCGGACACTGATATGACGAGGTATTTAAATGAAAAATAATATCAAATTGGCAAGGATTACTTTCCATTTTCATAAGTTCTTTTGTGGCAAGTTCTCCATGATCTTCATAAAGGGTCCATAAGATCTTTTTTGGCAAGTTCTCCATCATCATCATAAGGGGTCTGTAAGTTCTTTTGTGGCAAGTTCTCCATCATCTTCATAAGTGGTCCACCAATTGTCTTTGTTTCTTTTTCGTCGTTAGCACCAAATAAGCTCATCAATCTACAAGTACAAAACAGAATCCCCACTTCCAAATGTGGAGCAGCAAGTATTAGAATCAAGAAAAAATGTCAATTTCATCAGCTTGCATACAACAATAATTGGTGTATATCAGGTTCCATCAGTTGATCAGGCGTCCGGACACTGATATGACGAGGTATTTAAATGAAAAATAATATCAAATTGGCAAGGATTACTTTCCATTGTCATAAGTTCTTTTGTGGCAAGTTCTCCATGATCTTCATAAAGGGTCCATAAGATATTTTGTGGCAAGTTCTCCATCATCATCATAAGGGGTCCGTGAGTTCTTTTGTGGCAAGTTCTCCATCATCTTCATAAGTGGTCCACCAATCGTCTTTGTTTCTTTTTCGTCATTAGCACCAAATAAGCTCATCAATCTACAAGTACAAAACAGAATCCCCACTTCCAAATGTGGAGCAGCAAGTATTAGTCAAGAATCAAGAAAAAATGTCAATTTCATCAGCTTGCAGACAACAATAATTGGTGTATATCAGGTTCCATCAGTTGATCAGGCGTCCGGACACTGATATGACGAGGTATTTAAATGAAAAATAATATCAAATTGGCAAGGATTACTTTCCATTTTCATAAGTTCTTTTGTGGCAAGTTCTCCATGATCTTCATAAAGGGTCCATAAGATCTTTTTTGGCAAGTTCTCCATCATCATCATTAGGGGTCCGTAAGTTCTTTTGTGGCAAGTTCTCCGTCATCTTCATAAGTGGTCCACCAATCGTCTTTGTTTCTTTTTCGTCGTTAGCACCAAATAAGCTCATCAATCTACAAGTACAAAACAGAATCCCCACTTCCAAATGTGGAGCAGCAAGTATTAGTCAAGAATCAAGAAAAAATGTCAATTTCATCAGCTTGCATACAACAATAATTGGTGTATATCAGGTTCCATCAGTTGATCAGGCGTCCGGACACTGATATGACGAGGTATTTAAATGAAAAATAATATCAAATTGGCAAGGATTACTTTCCATTGTCATAAGTTCTTTTGTGGCAAGTTCTCCATGATCTTCATAAAGGGTCCATAAGATCTTTTTTGGCAAGTTCTCCATCATCATCATAAGGGGTCCGTGAGTTCTTTTGTGGCCCGTTCTCCATCATCTTCATAAGTGGTCCACCAAACGTCTTGGTTTCTTTTTCGTCGTTAGCACCAAATAAGCTCATCAATCTACAAGTACAAAACAGAATCCCCACTTCCAAATGTGGAGCAGCAAGTATTAGTCAAGAATCAAGAAAAAATGTCAATTTCATCAGCTTGCATACAACAATAATTGGTGTATATCAGGTTCCATCAGTTGATCAGGCGTCCGGACACTGTTATGACGAGGTATTTAAATGAAAAATAATATCAAATTGGCAAGGATTACTTTCCATTTTCATAAGTTCTTTTGTGGCAAGTTCTCCGTGATCTTCATAAAGGGTCCATAAGATCTTTTTTGGCAAGTTCTCCATCATCATCATTAGGGGTCCGTAAGTTCTTTTGTGGCAAGTTCTCCATCATCTTCATAAGTGGTCCACCAATCGTCTTTGTTTCTTTTTCGTCGTTAGCACCGAATAAGCTCATCAATCTACAAGTACAAAACAGAATCCCCACTTCCAAATGTGGAGCAGCAAGTATTAGTCAAGAATCAAGAAAAAATGTCAATTTCATCAGCTTGCATACAACAATAATTGGTGTATATCAGGTTCCATCAGTTGATCAGGCGTCCGGACACTGATATGACGAGGTATTTAAATGAAAAATAATATCAAATTGGCAAGGATTACTTTCCATTTTCATAAGTTCTTTTGTGGCAAGTTCTCCATGATCTTCATAAAGGGTCCATAAGATCTTTTTTGGCAAGTTCTCCATCATCATCATTAGGGGTCCGTAAGTTCTTTTGTGGCAAGTTCTCCATCATCTTCATAAGTGGTCCACCAATCGTCTTTGTTTCTTTTTCGTCGTTAGCACCAAATAAGCTCATCAATCTACAAGTACAAAACAGAATCCCCACTTCCAAATGTGGAGCAGCAAGTATTAGAATCAAGAAAAAATGTCAATTTCATCAGCTTGCATACAACAATAATTGGTGTATATCAGGTTCCATCAGTTAATCAGGCGTCCGGACACTGATATGACGAGGTATTTAAATGAAAAATATTATCAAAAAATATAATATAAAAATTCCAATTGGCAAGGATTACTTTCCATTTTCATAAGTTCTTTTGTGGCAAGTTCTCCATGATCTTCATGAAGGGTCCATAACATCTTTTTTGGCAAGTTCTCCATCATCATCATAAGGGGTCCGTAAGTTCTTTTGTGGCAAGTTCTCCATCATCATCATAAGTTGTCCATAAGTTCTTTTGTGGCAAGTTCCCCATTATCTTCATAAGTGTTCCACCAATCTTTGTTTCTTTTTCATCTTAAGCACCAAATAAGCTCATCAATCTACAAGTACAAAACAGAATCCCCACTTCCAAATGTGGAGCAGCAAGTATTAGTCAAGAATCAAGAAAAAATGTCAATTTCATCAGCTTGCATACAACAATAATTGGTGTATATCAGGTTCCATCAGTTGATCAGGCGTCCGGACACTGTTATGACGAGGTATTTAAATGAAAAATAATATCAAATTGGCAAGGATTACTTTCCATTTTCATAAGTTCTTTTGTGGCAAGTTCTCCGTGATCTTCATAAAGGGTCCATAAGATCTTTTTTGGCAAGTTCTCCATCATCATCATTAGGGGTCCGTAAGTTCTTTTGTGGCAAGTTCTCCATCATCTTCATAAGTGGTCCACCAATCGTCTTTGTTTCTTTTTCGTCGTTAGCACCGAATAAGCTCATCAATCTACAAGTACAAAACAGAATCCCCACTTCCAAATGTGGAGCAGCAAGTATTAGTCAAGAATCAAGAAAAAATGTCAATTTCATCAGCTTGCATACAACAATAATTGGTGTATATCAGGTTCCATCAGTTGATCAGGCGTCCGGACACTGATATGACGAGGTATTTAAATGAAAAATAATATCAAATTGGCAAGGATTACTTTCCATTTTCATAAGTTCTTTTGTGGCAAGTTCTCCATGATCTTCATAAAGGGTCCATAAGATCTTTTTTGGCAAGTTCTCCATCATCATCATTAGGGGTCCGTAAGTTCTTTTGTGGCAAGTTCTCCATCATCTTCATAAGTGGTCCACCAATCGTCTTTGTTTCTTTTTCAACGTTAGCACCAAATAAGCTCATCAATCTACAAGTACAAAACAGAATCCCCACTTCCAAATGTGGAGCAGCAAGTATTAGAATCAAGAAAAAATGTCAATTTCATCAGCTTGCATACAACAATAATTGGTGTATATCAGGTTCCATCAGTTAATCAGGCGTCCGGACACTGATATGACGAGGTATTTAAATGAAAAATATTATCAAAAAATATAATATAAAAATTCCAATTGGCAAGGATTACTTTCCATTTTCATAAGTTCTTTTGTGGCAAGTTCTCCATGATCTTCATGAAGGGTCCATAACATCTTTTTTGGCAAGTTCTCCATCATCATCATAAGGGGTCCGTAAGTTCTTTTGTGGCAAGTTCTCCATCATCATCATAAGTTGTCCATAAGTTCTTTTGTGGCAAGTTCCCCATTATCTTCATAAGTGTTCCACCAATCTTTGTTTCTTTTTCATCTTAAGCACCAAATAAGCTCATCAATCTACAAGTACAAAACAGAATCCCCACTTCCAAATGTGGAGCAGCAAGTATTAGTCAAGAATCAAGAAAAAATGTCAATTTCATCAGCTTGCATACAACAATAATTGGTGTATATCAGGTTCCATCAGTTGATCAGGCGTCAGGACACTGATATGACGAGGTATTTAAATGAAAAATAATATCAAATTGGCAAGGATTACTTTCCATTTTCATAAGTTCTTTTGTGGCAAGTTCTCCATGATCTTCATAAAGGGTCCATAAGATCTTTTTTGGCAAGTTCTCCATCATCATCATAAGGGGTCTGTAAGTTCTTTTGTGGCAAGTTCTCCATCATCTTCATAAGTGGTCCACCAATCGTCTTTGTTTCTTTTTCGTCGTTAGCACCAAATAAGCTCATCAATCTACAAGTACAAAACAGAATCCCCACTTCCAAATGTGGAGCAGCAAGTATTAGAATCAAGAAAAAATGTCAATTTCATCAGCTTGCAGACAACAATAATTGGTGTATATCAGGTTCCATCAGTTGATCAGGCGTCCGGACACTGATATGACGAGGTATTTAAATGAAAAATATTATCAAAAAATATAATATAAAAATTCCAATTGGCAAGGATTACTTTCCATTTTCATAAGTTCTTTTGTGGCAAGTTCTCCATGATCTTCATGAAGGGTCCATAACATCTTTTTTGGCAAGTTCTCCATCATCATCATAAGGGGTCCGTAAGTTCTTTTGTGGCAAGTTCTCCATCATCATCATCATAAGTTGTCCATAAGTTCTTTTGTGGCAAGTTCCCCATTATCTTCATAAGTGTTCCACCAATCTTTGTTTCTTTTTCATCTTAAGCACCAAATAAGCTCATCAATCTACAAGTACAAAACAGAATCCCCACTTTCAAATGTGGAGCAGCAAGTATTAGTCAAGAATCAAGAAAAAATGTCAATTTCATCAGCTTGCATACAACAATAATTGGTGTATATCAGGTTCCATCAGTTGATCAGGCGTCAGGACACTGATATGACGAGGTATTTAAATGAAAAATAATATCAAATTGGCAAGGATTACTTTCCATTTTCATAAGTTCTTTTGTGGCAAGTTCTCCATGATCTTCATAAAGGGTCCATAAGATCTTTTTTGGCAAGTTCTCCATCATCATCATAAGGGGTCTGTAAGTTCTTTTGTGGCAAGTTCTCCATCATCTTCATAAGTGGTCCACCAATCGTCTTTGTTTCTTTTTAGTCATTAGCACCAAATAAGCTCATCAATCTACAAGTACAAAACAGAATCCCCACTTCCAAATGTGGAGCAGCAAGTATTAGAATCAAGAAAAAATGTCAATTTCATCAGCTTGCAGACAACAATAATTGGTGTATATCAGGTTCCATCAGTTGATCAGGCGTCCGGACACTGATATGACGAGGTATTTAAATGAAAAATAATATCAAATTGGCAAGGATTACTTTCCATTTTCATAAGTTCTTTTGTGGCAAGTTCTCCATGATCTTCATAAAGGGTCCATAAGATCTTTTTTGGCAAGTTCTCCATCATCATCATAAGGGGTCTGTGAGTTCTTTTGTGGCAAGTTCTCCATCATCTTCATAAGTGGTCCACCAATCGTCTTTGTTTCTTTTTCGTCGTTAGCACCAAATAAGCTCATCAATCTACAAGTACAAAACAGAATCCCCACTTCCAAATGTGGAGCAGCAAGTATAAGAATCAAGAAAAAATGTCAATTTCATCAGCTTGCATACAACAATAATTGGTGTATATCAGGTTCCATCAGTTGATCAGGCGTCCAGACACTGATATGACGAGGTATTTAAATGAAAAATATTATCAAAAAATATAATATAAAAATTCCAATTGGCAAGGATTACTTTCCATTTTCATAAGTTCTTTTGTGGCAAGTTCTCCATGATCTTCATAAAGGGTCCATAAGATCTTTTTTGGCAAGTTCTCCATCATCATCATAAGGGGTCCGTAAGTTCTTTTGTGGCAAGTTCTCCATCATCATCATAAGTTGTCCATAAGTTCTTTTGTGGCCCGTTCTCCATCATCTTCATAAGTGGTCCACCAATCGTCTTTGTTTCTTTTTCGTCGTTAGCACCAAATAAGCTCATCAATCTACAAGTACAAAACAGAATCCCCACTTCCAAATGTGGAGCAGCAAGTATTAGTCAAGAATCAAGAAAAAATGTCAATTTCATCAGCTTGCATACAACAATAATTGGTGTATATCAGGTTCCATCAGTTGATCAGGCGTCCGGACACTGTTATGACGAGGTATTTAAATGAAAAATAATATCAAATTGGCAAGGATTACTTTCCATTTTCATAAGTTCTTTTGTGGCAAGTTCTCCATGATCTTCATAAAGGGTCCATAAGATCTTTTTTGGCAAGTTCTCCATCATCATCATTAGGGGTCCGTAAGTTCTTTTGTGGCAAGTTCTCCATCATCTTCATAAGTGGTCCACCAATCGTCTTTGTTTCTTTTTCGTCGTTAGCACCGAATAAGCTCATCAATCTACAAGTACAAAACAGAATCCCCACTTCCAAATGTGGAGCAGCAAGTATTAGTCAAGAATCAAGAAAAAATGTCAATTTCATCAGCTTGCATACAACAATAATTGGTGTATATCAGGTTCCATCAGTTGATCAGGCGTCCGGACACTGATATGACGAGGTATTTAAATGAAAAATAATATCAAATTGGCAAGGATTACTTTCCATTTTCATAAGTTCTTTTGTGGCAAGTTCTCCATGATCTTCATAAAGGGTCCATAAGATCTTTTTTGGCAAGTTCTCCATCATCATCATTAGGGGTCCGTAAGTTCTTTTGTGGCAAGTTCTCCATCATCTTCATAAGTGGTCCACCAATCGTCTTTGTTTCTTTTTCGTCGTTAGCACCAAATAAGCTCATCAATCTACAAGTACAAAACAGAATCCCCACTTCCAAATGTGGAGCAGCAAGTATTAGAATCAAGAAAAAATGTCAATTTCATCAGCTTGCATACAACAATAATTGGTGTATATCAGGTTCCATCAGTTAATCAGGCGTCCGGACACTGATATGACGAGGTATTTAAATGAAAAATATTATCAAAAAATATAATATAAAAATTCCAATTGGCAAGGATTACTTTCCATTTTCATAAGTTCTTTTGTGGCAAGTTCTCCATGATCTTCATAAAGGGTCCATAAGATCTTTTTTGGCAAGTTCTCCATCATCATCATAAGGGGTCTGTAAGTTCTTGTGTGGCAAGTTCTCCATCATCTTCATAAGTGGTCCACCAATCGTCTTTGTTTCTTTTTCGTCATTAGCACCAAATAAGCTCATAAATCTACAAGTACAAAACAGAATCCCCACTTCCAAATGTGGAGCAGCAAGTATTAGAATCAAGAAAAAATGTCAATTTCATCAGCTTGCAGACAACAATAATTGGTGTATATCAGGTTCCATCAGTTGATCAGGCGTCCGGACACTGATATGACGAGGTATTTAAATGAAAAATTATATCAAATTGGCAAGGATTACTTTCCATTTTCATAAGTTCTTTTGTGGCAAGTTCTCCATGATCTTCATAAAGGGTCCATAAGATCTTTTTTGGCAAGTTCTCCATCATCATCATAAGGGGTCTGTGAGTTCTTTTGTGGCAAGTTCTCCATCATCTTCATAAGTGGTCCACCAATCGTCTTTGTTTCTTTTTCGTCGTTAGCACCAAATAAGCTCATCAATCTACAAGTACAAAACAGAATCCCCACTTCCAAATGTGGAGCAGCAAGTATTAGTCAAGAATCAAGAAAAAATGTCAATTTCATCAGCTTGCATACAACAATAATTGGTGTATATCAGGTTCCATCAGTTGATCAGGCGTCCGGACACTGATATGACGAGGTATTTAAATGAAAAATAATATCAAATTGGCAAGGATTACTTTCCATTTTCATAAGTTCTTTTGTGGCAAGTTCTCCATGATCTTCATAAAGGGTCCATAAGATCTTTTTTGGCAAGTTCTCCATCATCATCATAAGGGGTCTGTAAGTTCTTTTGTGGCAAGTTCTCCATCATCTTCATAAGTGGTCCACCAATCGTCTTTGTTTCTTTTTCGTCATTAGCACCAAATAAGCTCATCAATCTACAAGTACAAAACAGAATCCCCACTTCCAAATGTGGAGCAGCAAGTATTAGAATCAAGAAAAAATGTCAATTTCATCAGCTTGTAGACAACAATAATTGGTGTATATCAGGTTCCATCAGTTGATCAGGCGTCCGGACACTGATATGACGAGGTATTTAAATGAAAAATAATATCAAATTGGCAAGGATTACTTTCCATTTTCATAAGTTCTTTTGTGGCAAGTTCTCCATGATCTTCATAAAGGGTCCATAAGATCTTTTTTGGCAAGTTCTCCATCATCATCATAAGGGGTCTGTGAGTTCTTTTGTGGCAAGTTCTCCATCATCTTCATAAGTGGTCCACCAATCGTCTTTGTTTCTTTTTCGTCGTTAGCACCAAATAAGCTCATCAATCTACAAGTACAAAACAGAATCCCCACTTCCAAATGTGGAGCAGCAAGTATTAGAATCAAGAAAAAATGTCAATTTCATCAGCTTGCATACAACAATAATTGGTGTATATCAGGTTCCATCAGTTGATCAGGCGTCCAGACACTGATATGACGAGGTATTTAAATGAAAAATATTATCAAAAAATATAATATAAAAATTCCAATTGGCAAGGATTACTTTCCATTTTCATAAGTTCTTTTGTGGCAAGTTCTCCATGATCTTCATAAAGGGTCCATAAGATCTTTTTTGGCAAGTTCTCCATCATCATCATAACGGGTCCGTAAGTTCTTTTGTGGCAAGTTCTCCATCATCATCATAAGTTGTCCAAAAGTTCTTTTGTGGCAAGTTCTCCATTATCTTCATAAGTGTTCCACCAATCTTTGTTTCTTTTTCATCTTAAGCACCAAATAAGCTCATCAATCTACAAGTACAAATCAGAATCCCCACTTCCAAATGTGGAGCAGCAAGTATTATTCAAGAATCAAGAAAAAATGTCAATTTCATCAGCTTGCAGACAACAATAATTGGTGTATATCAGGTTCCATCAGTTGATCAGGCGTCCGGACACTGATATGACGAGGTATTTAAATGAAAAATAATATCAAATTGGCAAGGATTACTTTCCATTTTCATAAGTTCTTTTGTGGCAAGTTCTCCATGATCTTCATAAAGGGTCCATAAGATCTTTTTTGGCAAGTTCTCCATCATCATCATAAGGGGTCTGTAAGTTCTTTTGTGGCAAGTTCTCCATCATCTTCATAAGTGGTCCACCAATCGTCTTTGTTTCTTTTTCGTCATTAGCACCAAATAAGCTCATCAATCTAGAAGTACAAAACAGAATCCCCACTTCCAAATGTGGAGCAGCAAGTATTAGAATCAAGAAAAAATGTCAATTTCATCAGCGTGCAGACAACAATAATTGGTGTATATCAGGTTCCATCAGTTGATCAGGCGTCCGGACACTGATATGACGAGGTATTTAAATGAAAAATAATATCAAATTGGCAAGGATTACTTTCCATTTTCATAAGTTCTTTTGTGGCAAGTTCTCCATGATCTTCATAAAGGGTCCATAAGATCTTTTTTGGCAAGTTCTCCATCATCATCATAAGGGGTCTGTGAGTTCTTTTGTGGCAAGTTCTCCATCATCTTCATAAGTGGTCCACCAATCGTCTTTGTTTCTTTTTCGTCATTAGCACCAAATAAGCTCATCAATCTACAAGTACAAAACAGAATCCCCACTTCCAAATGTGGAGCAGCAAGTATTAGAATCAAGAAAAAATGTCAATTTCATCAGCTTGCAGACAACAATAATTGGTGTATATCAGGTTCCATCAGTTGATCAGGCGTCCGGACACTGTTATGACGAGGTATTTAAATGAAAAATAATATCAAATTGGCAAGGATTACTTTCCATTTTCATAAGTTCTTTTGTGGCAAGTTCTCCATGATCTTCATAAAGGGTCCATAAGATCTTTTTTGGCAAGTTCTCCATCATCATCATTAGGGGTCCGTAAGTTCTTTTGTGGCAAGTTCTCCATCATCTTCATAAGTGGTCCACCAATCGTCTTTGTTTCTTTTTCGTCGTTAGCACCAAATAAGCTCATCAATCTACAAGTACAAAACAGAATCCCCACTTCCAAATGTGGAGCAGCAAGTATTAGTCAAGAATCAAGAAAAAATGTCAATTTCATCAGCTTGCATACAACAATAATTGGTGTATATCAGGTTCCATCAGTTGATCAGGCGTCCAGACACTGATATGACGAGGTATTTAAATGAAAAATATTATCAAAAAATATAATATAAAAATTCCAATTGGCAAGGATTACTTTCCATTTTCATAAGTTCTTTTGTGGCAAGTTCTCCATGATCTTCATAAAGGGTCCATAAGATCTTTTTTGGCAAGTTCTCCATCATCATCATAAGGGGTCCCTAAGTTCTTTTGTGGCAAGTTCTCCATCATCATCATAAGTTGTCCATAAGTTCTTTTGTGGCAAGTTCTCCATTATCTTCATAAGTGTTCCACCAATCTTTGTTTCTTTTTCATCTTAAGCACCAAATAAGCTCATCAATCTACAAGTACAAATCAGAATCCCCACTTCCAAATGTGGAGCAGCAAGTATTATTCAAGAATCAAGAAAAAATGTCAATTTCATCAGCTTGCAGACAACAATAATTGGTGTATATCAGGTTCCATCAGTTGATCAGGCGTCCGGATACTGATATGACGAGGTATTTAAATGAAATATAATGTCAAATTGGCAAGGATTACTTTCCATTTTCATAAGTTCTTTTGTGGCAAGTTCTCCATGATCTTCATAAAGGGTCCATAAGATCTTTTTTGGCAAGTTCTCCATCATCATCATTAGGGGTCCATAAGTTCTTTTGTGGCAAGTTCCCCATTATCTTCATAAGTGTTCCACCAATCTTTGTTTCTTTTTCATCTTAAGCACCAAATAAGCTCATCAATCTACAAGTACAAAACAGAATCCCCACTTCCAAATGTGGAGCAGCAAGTATTAGTCAAGAATCAAGAAAAAATGTCAATTTCATCAGCTTGCATACAACAATAATTGGTGTATATCAGGTTCCATCAGTTGATCAGGCGTCCGGACACTGTTATGACGAGGTATTTAAATGAAAAATAATATCAAATTGGCAAGGATTACTTTCCATTTTCATAAGTTCTTTTGTGGCAAGTTCTCCGTGATCTTCATAAAGGGTCCATAAGATCTTTTTTGGCAAGTTCTCCATCATCATCATTAGGGGTCCGTAAGTTCTTTTGTGGCAAGTTCTCCATCATCTTCATAAGTGGTCCACCAATCGTCTTTGTTTCTTTTTCGTCGTTAGCACCGAATAAGCTCATCAATCTACAAGTACAAAACAGAATCCCCACTTCCAAATGTGGAGCAGCAAGTATTAGTCAAGAATCAAGAAAAAATGTCAATTTCATCAGCTTGCATACAACAATAATTGGTGTATATCAGGTTCCATCAGTTGATCAGGCGTCCGGACACTGATATGACGAGGTATTTAAATGAAAAATAATATCAAATTGGCAAGGATTACTTTCCATTTTCATAAGTTCTTTTGTGGCAAGTTCTCCATGATCTTCATAAAGGGTCCATAAGATCTTTTTTGGCAAGTTCTCCATCATCATCATTAGGGGTCCGTAAGTTCTTTTGTGGCAAGTTCTCCATCATCTTCATAAGTGGTCCACCAATCGTCTTTGTTTCTTTTTCAACGTTAGCACCAAATAAGCTCATCAATCTACAAGTACAAAACAGAATCCCCACTTCCAAATGTGGAGCAGCAAGTATTAGAATCAAGAAAAAATGTCAATTTCATCAGCTTGCATACAACAATAATTGGTGTATATCAGGTTCCATCAGTTAATCAGGCGTCCGGACACTGATATGACGAGGTATTTAAATGAAAAATATTATCAAAAAATATAATATAAAAATTCCAATTGGCAAGGATTACTTTCCATTTTCATAAGTTCTTTTGTGGCAAGTTCTCCATGATCTTCATGAAGGGTCCATAACATCTTTTTTGGCAAGTTCTCCATCATCATCATAAGGGGTCCGTAAGTTCTTTTGTGGCAAGTTCTCCATCATCATCATAAGTTGTCCATAAGTTCTTTTGTGGCAAGTTCCCCATTATCTTCATAAGTGTTCCACCAATCTTTGTTTCTTTTTCATCTTAAGCACCAAATAAGCTCATCAATCTACAAGTACAAAACAGAATCCCCACTTCCAAATGTGGAGCAGCAAGTATTAGTCAAGAATCAAGAAAAAATGTCAATTTCATCAGCTTGCATACAACAATAATTGGTGTATATCAGGTTCCATCAGTTGATCAGGCGTCAGGACACTGATATGACGAGGTATTTAAATGAAAAATAATATCAAATTGGCAAGGATTACTTTCCATTTTCATAAGTTCTTTTGTGGCAAGTTCTCCATGATCTTCATAAAGGGTCCATAAGATCTTTTTTGGCAAGTTCTCCATCATCATCATAAGGGGTCTGTAAGTTCTTTTGTGGCAAGTTCTCCATCATCTTCATAAGTGGTCCACCAATCGTCTTTGTTTCTTTTTCGTCGTTAGCACCAAATAAGCTCATCAATCTACAAGTACAAAACAGAATCCCCACTTCCAAATGTGGAGCAGCAAGTATTAGAATCAAGAAAAAATGTCAATTTCATCAGCTTGCAGACAACAATAATTGGTGTATATCAGGTTCCATCAGTTGATCAGGCGTCCGGACACTGATATGACGAGGTATTTAAATGAAAAATATTATCAAAAAATATAATATAAAAATTCCAATTGGCAAGGATTACTTTCCATTTTCATAAGTTCTTTTGTGGCAAGTTCTCCATGATCTTCATGAAGGGTCCATAACATCTTTTTTGGCAAGTTCTCCATCATCATCATAAGGGGTCCGTAAGTTCTTTTGTGGCAAGTTCTCCATCATCATCATAAGTTGTCCATAAGTTCTTTTGTGGCAAGTTCCCCATTATCTTCATAAGTGTTCCACCAATCTTTGTTTCTTTTTCATCTTAAGCACCAAATAAGCTCATCAATCTACAAGTACAAAACAGAATCCCCACTTTCAAATGTGGAGCAGCAAGTATTAGTCAAGAATCAAGAAAAAATGTCAATTTCATCAGCTTGCATACAACAATAATTGGTGTATATCAGGTTCCATCAGTTGATCAGGCGTCAGGACACTGATATGACGAGGTATTTAAATGAAAAATAATATCAAATTGGCAAGGATTACTTTCCATTTTCATAAGTTCTTTTGTGGCAAGTTCTCCATGATCTTCATAAAGGGTCCATAAGATCTTTTTTGGCAAGTTCTCCATCATCATCATAAGGGGTCTGTAAGTTCTTTTGTGGCAAGTTCTCCATCATCTTCATAAGTGGTCCACCAATCGTCTTTGTTTCTTTTTAGTCATTAGCACCAAATAAGCTCATCAATCTACAAGTACAAAACAGAATCCCCACTTCCAAATGTGGAGCAGCAAGTATTAGAATCAAGAAAAAATGTCAATTTCATCAGCTTGCAGACAACAATAATTGGTGTATATCAGGTTCCATCAGTTGATCAGGCGTCCGGACACTGATATGACGAGGTATTTAAATGAAAAATAATATCAAATTGGCAAGGATTACTTTCCATTTTCATAAGTTCTTTTGTGGCAAGTTCTCCATGATCTTCATAAAGGGTCCATAAGATCTTTTTTGGCAAGTTCTCCATCATCATCATAAGGGGTCTGTGAGTTCTTTTGTGGCAAGTTCTCCATCATCTTCATAAGTGGTCCACCAATCGTCTTTGTTTCTTTTTCGTCGTTAGCACCAAATAAGCTCATCAATCTACAAGTACAAAACAGAATCCCCACTTCCAAATGTGGAGCAGCAAGTATAAGAATCAAGAAAAAATGTCAATTTCATCAGCTTGCATACAACAATAATTGGTGTATATCAGGTTCCATCAGTTGATCAGGCGTCCAGACACTGATATGACGAGGTATTTAAATGAAAAATATTATCAAAAAATATAATATAAAAATTCCAATTGGCAAGGATTACTTTCCATTTTCATAAGTTCTTTTGTGGCAAGTTCTCCATGATCTTCATAAAGGGTCCATAAGATCTTTTTTGGCAAGTTCTCCATCATCATCATAAGGGGTCCGTAAGTTCTTTTGTGGCAAGTTCTCCATCATCATCATAAGTTGTCCATAAGTTCTTTTGTGGCCCGTTCTCCATCATCTTCATAAGTGGTCCACCAATCGTCTTTGTTTCTTTTTCGTCGTTAGCACCAAATAAGCTCATCAATCTACAAGTACAAAACAGAATCCCCACTTCCAAATGTGGAGCAGCAAGTATTAGTCAAGAATCAAGAAAAAATGTCAATTTCATCAGCTTGCATACAACAATAATTGGTGTATATCAGGTTCCATCAGTTGATCAGGCGTCCGGACACTGTTATGACGAGGTATTTAAATGAAAAATAATATCAAATTGGCAAGGATTACTTTCCATTTTCATAAGTTCTTTTGTGGCAAGTTCTCCATGATCTTCATAAAGGGTCCATAAGATCTTTTTTGGCAAGTTCTCCATCATCATCATTAGGGGTCCGTAAGTTCTTTTGTGGCAAGTTCTCCATCATCTTCATAAGTGGTCCACCAATCGTCTTTGTTTCTTTTTCGTCGTTAGCACCGAATAAGCTCATCAATCTACAAGTACAAAACAGAATCCCCACTTCCAAATGTGGAGCAGCAAGTATTAGTCAAGAATCAAGAAAAAATGTCAATTTCATCAGCTTGCATACAACAATAATTGGTGTATATCAGGTTCCATCAGTTGATCAGGCGTCCGGACACTGATATGACGAGGTATTTAAATGAAAAATAATATCAAATTGGCAAGGATTACTTTCCATTTTCATAAGTTCTTTTGTGGCAAGTTCTCCATGATCTTCATAAAGGGTCCATAAGATCTTTTTTGGCAAGTTCTCCATCATCATCATTAGGGGTCCGTAAGTTCTTTTGTGGCAAGTTCTCCATCATCTTCATAAGTGGTCCACCAATCGTCTTTGTTTCTTTTTCGTCGTTAGCACCAAATAAGCTCATCAATCTACAAGTACAAAACAGAATCCCCACTTCCAAATGTGGAGCAGCAAGTATTAGAATCAAGAAAAAATGTCAATTTCATCAGCTTGCATACAACAATAATTGGTGTATATCAGGTTCCATCAGTTAATCAGGCGTCCGGACACTGATATGACGAGGTATTTAAATGAAAAATATTATCAAAAAATATAATATAAAAATTCCAATTGGCAAGGATTACTTTCCATTTTCATAAGTTCTTTTGTGGCAAGTTCTCCATGATCTTCATAAAGGGTCCATAAGATCTTTTTTGGCAAGTTCTCCATCATCATCATAAGGGGTCTGTAAGTTCTTGTGTGGCAAGTTCTCCATCATCTTCATAAGTGGTCCACCAATCGTCTTTGTTTCTTTTTCGTCATTAGCACCAAATAAGCTCATAAATCTACAAGTACAAAACAGAATCCCCACTTCCAAATGTGGAGCAGCAAGTATTAGAATCAAGAAAAAATGTCAATTTCATCAGCTTGCAGACAACAATAATTGGTGTATATCAGGTTCCATCAGTTGATCAGGCGTCCGGACACTGATATGACGAGGTATTTAAATGAAAAATTATATCAAATTGGCAAGGATTACTTTCCATTTTCATAAGTTCTTTTGTGGCAAGTTCTCCATGATCTTCATAAAGGGTCCATAAGATCTTTTTTGGCAAGTTCTCCATCATCATCATAAGGGGTCTGTGAGTTCTTTTGTGGCAAGTTCTCCATCATCTTCATAAGTGGTCCACCAATCGTCTTTGTTTCTTTTTCGTCGTTAGCACCAAATAAGCTCATCAATCTACAAGTACAAAACAGAATCCCCACTTCCAAATGTGGAGCAGCAAGTATTAGTCAAGAATCAAGAAAAAATGTCAATTTCATCAGCTTGCATACAACAATAATTGGTGTATATCAGGTTCCATCAGTTGATCAGGCGTCCGGACACTGATATGACGAGGTATTTAAATGAAAAATAATATCAAATTGGCAAGGATTACTTTCCATTTTCATAAGTTCTTTTGTGGCAAGTTCTCCATGATCTTCATAAAGGGTCCATAAGATCTTTTTTGGCAAGTTCTCCATCATCATCATAAGGGGTCTGTAAGTTCTTTTGTGGCAAGTTCTCCATCATCTTCATAAGTGGTCCACCAATCGTCTTTGTTTCTTTTTCGTCATTAGCACCAAATAAGCTCATCAATCTACAAGTACAAAACAGAATCCCCACTTCCAAATGTGGAGCAGCAAGTATTAGAATCAAGAAAAAATGTCAATTTCATCAGCTTGTAGACAACAATAATTGGTGTATATCAGGTTCCATCAGTTGATCAGGCGTCCGGACACTGATATGACGAGGTATTTAAATGAAAAATAATATCAAATTGGCAAGGATTACTTTCCATTTTCATAAGTTCTTTTGTGGCAAGTTCTCCATGATCTTCATAAAGGGTCCATAAGATCTTTTTTGGCAAGTTCTCCATCATCATCATAAGGGGTCTGTGAGTTCTTTTGTGGCAAGTTCTCCATCATCTTCATAAGTGGTCCACCAATCGTCTTTGTTTCTTTTTCGTCGTTAGCACCAAATAAGCTCATCAATCTACAAGTACAAAACAGAATCCCCACTTCCAAATGTGGAGCAGCAAGTATTAGAATCAAGAAAAAATGTCAATTTCATCAGCTTGCATACAACAATAATTGGTGTATATCAGGTTCCATCAGTTGATCAGGCGTCCAGACACTGATATGACGAGGTATTTAAATGAAAAATATTATCAAAAAATATAATATAAAAATTCCAATTGGCAAGGATTACTTTCCATTTTCATAAGTTCTTTTGTGGCAAGTTCTCCATGATCTTCATAAAGGGTCCATAAGATCTTTTTTGGCAAGTTCTCCATCATCATCATAACGGGTCCGTAAGTTCTTTTGTGGCAAGTTCTCCATCATCATCATAAGTTGTCCAAAAGTTCTTTTGTGGCAAGTTCTCCATTATCTTCATAAGTGTTCCACCAATCTTTGTTTCTTTTTCATCTTAAGCACCAAATAAGCTCATCAATCTACAAGTACAAATCAGAATCCCCACTTCCAAATGTGGAGCAGCAAGTATTATTCAAGAATCAAGAAAAAATGTCAATTTCATCAGCTTGCAGACAACAATAATTGGTGTATATCAGGTTCCATCAGTTGATCAGGCGTCCGGACACTGATATGACGAGGTATTTAAATGAAAAATAATATCAAATTGGCAAGGATTACTTTCCATTTTCATAAGTTCTTTTGTGGCAAGTTCTCCATGATCTTCATAAAGGGTCCATAAGATCTTTTTTGGCAAGTTCTCCATCATCATCATAAGGGGTCTGTAAGTTCTTTTGTGGCAAGTTCTCCATCATCTTCATAAGTGGTCCACCAATCGTCTTTGTTTCTTTTTCGTCATTAGCACCAAATAAGCTCATCAATCTAGAAGTACAAAACAGAATCCCCACTTCCAAATGTGGAGCAGCAAGTATTAGAATCAAGAAAAAATGTCAATTTCATCAGCGTGCAGACAACAATAATTGGTGTATATCAGGTTCCATCAGTTGATCAGGCGTCCGGACACTGATATGACGAGGTATTTAAATGAAAAATAATATCAAATTGGCAAGGATTACTTTCCATTTTCATAAGTTCTTTTGTGGCAAGTTCTCCATGATCTTCATAAAGGGTCCATAAGATCTTTTTTGGCAAGTTCTCCATCATCATCATAAGGGGTCTGTGAGTTCTTTTGTGGCAAGTTCTCCATCATCTTCATAAGTGGTCCACCAATCGTCTTTGTTTCTTTTTCGTCATTAGCACCAAATAAGCTCATCAATCTACAAGTACAAAACAGAATCCCCACTTCCAAATGTGGAGCAGCAAGTATTAGAATCAAGAAAAAATGTCAATTTCATCAGCTTGCATACAACAATAATTGGTGTATATCAGGTTCCATCAGTTGATCAGGCGTCCGGACACTGTTATGACGAGGTATTTAAATGAAAAATAATATCAAATTGGCAAGGATTACTTTCCATTTTCATAAGTTCTTTTGTGGCAAGTTCTCCATGATCTTCATAAAGGGTCCATAAGATCTTTTTTGGCAAGTTCTCCATCATCATCATTAGGGGTCCGTAAGTTCTTTTGTGGCAAGTTCTCCATCATCTTCATAAGTGGTCCACCAATCGTCTTTGTTTCTTTTTCGTCGTTAGCACCAAATAAGCTCATCAATCTACAAGTACAAAACAGAATCCCCACTTCCAAATGTGGAGCAGCAAGTATTAGTCAAGAATCAAGAAAAAATGTCAATTTCATCAGCTTGCATACAACAATAATTGGTGTATATCAGGTTCCATCAGTTGATCAGGCGTCCAGACACTGATATGACGAGGTATTTAAATGAAAAATATTATCAAAAAATATAATATAAAAATTCCAATTGGCAAGGATTACTTTCCATTTTCATAAGTTCTTTTGTGGCAAGTTCTCCATGATCTTCATAAAGGGTCCATAAGATCTTTTTTGGCAAGTTCTCCATCATCATCATAAGGGGTCCCTAAGTTCTTTTGTGGCAAGTTCTCCATCATCATCATAAGTTGTCCATAAGTTCTTTTGTGGCAAGTTCTCCATTATCTTCATAAGTGTTCCACCAATCTTTGTTTCTTTTTCATCTTAAGCACCAAATAAGCTCATCAATCTACAAGTACAAATCAGAATCCCCACTTCCAAATGTGGAGCAGCAAGTATTATTCAAGAATCAAGAAAAAATGTCAATTTCATCAGCTTGCAGACAACAATAATTGGTGTATATCAGGTTCCATCAGTTGATCAGGCGTCCGGATACTGATATGACGAGGTATTTAAATGAAATATAATGTCAAATTGGCAAGGATTACTTTCCATTTTCATAAGTTCTTTTGTGGCAAGTTCTCCATGATCTTCATAAAGGGTCCATAAGATCTTTTTTGGCAAGTTCTCCATCATCATCATTAGGGGTCCGTAAGTTCTTTTGTGGCAAGTTCTCCATCATCTTCATAAGTGGTCCACCAATGGTCTTTGTTTCTTTTTCATCTTAAGCACCAAATAAGCTCATCAATCTACAAGTACAAAACAGAATCCCCACTTCCAAATGTGGAGCAGCAAGTATTAGTCAAGAATCAAGATAAAATGTCAATTTCATCAGCTTGCAGACAACAATAATTGGTGTATATCAGGTTCCATCAGTTGATCAGGCGTCCGGACACTGATATGACGAGGTATTTAAATGAAAAATAATATCAAATTGGCAAGGATTACTTTCCATTTTCATAAGTTCTTTTGTGGCAAGTTCTCCATGATCTTCATAAAGGGTCCATAAGATCTTTTTTGGCAAGTTCTCCATCATCATCATAAGGGGTCCGTAAGTTCTTTTGTGGCCCGTTCTCCATCATCTTCATAAGTGGTCCACCAATCGTCTTTGTTTCTTTTTCGTCGTTAGCACCAAATAAGCTCATCAATCTACAAGTACAAAACAGAATCCCCACTTCCAAATGTGGAGCAGCAAGTATAAGTCAAGAATCAAGATAAAATGTCAATTTCATCAGCTTGCATACAACAATAATTGGTGTATATCAGGTTCCATCAGTTGATCAGGCGTCCGGACACTGATATGACGAGGTATTTAAATGAAAAATAATATCAAATTGGCAAGGATTACTTTCCATTGTCATAAGTTCTTTTGTGGCAAGTTCTCCATGATCTTCATAAAGGGTCCATAAGATCTTTTTTGCAAGTTCTCCATCATCATCATTAGGGGTCCGTAAGTTCTTTTGTGGCAAGTTCTCCATCATCTTCATAAGTGGTCCACCAATCGTCTTTGTTTCTTTTTTGTCATTAGCACCAAATAAGCTCATCAATCTACAAGTACAAAACAGAATCCCCACTTCCAAATGTGGAGCAGCAAGTATTAGAATCAAGAAAAAATGTCAATTTCATCAGCTTGCATACAACAATAATTGGTGTATATCAGGTTCCATCAGTTGATCAGGCGTCCAGACACGGATATGACGAGGTATTTAAATGAAAAATATTATCAAAAAATATAATATAAAAATTCCAATTGGCAAGGATTACTTTCCATTTTCATAAGTTCTTTTGTGGCAAGTTCTCCATGATCTTCATAAAGGGTCCATAAGATCTTTTTTGGCAAGTTCTCCATCATCATCATAACGGGTCCGTAAGTTCTTTTGTGGCAAGTTCTCCATCATCATCATAAGTTGTCCAAAAGTTCTTTTGTGGAAGTTCTCCATTATCTTCATAAGTGTTCCACCAATCTTTGTTTCTTTTTCATCTTAAGCACCAAATAAGCTCATCAATCTACAAGTACAAATCAGAATCCCCACTTCCAAATGTGGAGCAGCAAGTATTATTCAAGAATCAAGAAAAAATGTCAATTTCATCAGCTTGCAGACAACAATAATTGGTGTATATCAGGTTCCATCAGTTGATCAGGCGTCCGGACACTGATATGACGAGGTATTTAAATGAAAAATAATATCAAATTGGCAAGGATTACTTTCCATTTTCATAAGTTCTTTTGTGGCAAGTTCTCCATGATCTTCATAAAGGGTCCATAAGATCTTTTTTGGCAAGTTCTCCATCATCATCATAAGGGGTCTGTAAGTTCTTTTGTGGCAAGTTCTCCATCATCTTCATAAGTGGTCCACCAATCGTCTTTGTTTCTTTTTCGTCATTAGCACCAAATAAGCTCATCAATCTAGAAGTACAAAACAGAATCCCCACTTCCAAATGTGGAGCAGCAAGTATTAGAATCAAGAAAAAATGTCAATTTCATCAGCGTGCAGACAACAATAATTGGTGTATATCAGGTTCCATCAGTTGATCAGGCGTCCGGACACTGATATGACGAGGTATTTAAATGAAAAATAATATCAAATTGGCAAGGATTACTTTCCATTTTCATAAGTTCTTTTGTGGCAAGTTCTCCATGATCTTCATAAAGGGTCCATAAGATCTTTTTTGGCAAGTTCTCCATCATCATCATAAGGGGTCTGTGAGTTATTTTGTGGCAAGTTCTCCATCATCTTCATAAGTGGTCCACCAATCGTCTTTGTTTCTTTTTCGTCATTAGCACCAAATAAGCTCATCAATCTACAAGTACAAAACAGAATCCCCACTTCCAAATGTGGAGCAGCAAGTATTAGAATCAAGAAAAAATGTCAATTTCATCAGCTTGCAGACAACAATAATTGGTGTATATCAGGTTCCATCAGTTGATCAGGCGTCCGGACACTGTTATGACGAGGTATTTAAATGAAAAATAATATCAAATTGGCAAGGATTACTTTCCATTTTCATAAGTTCTTTTGTGGCAAGTTCTCCATGATCTTCATAAAGGGTCCATAAGATCTTTTTTGGCAAGTTCTCCATCATCATCATTAGGGGTCCGTAAGTTCTTTTGTGGCAAGTTCTCCATCATCTTCATAAGTGGTCCACCAATCGTCTTTGTTTCTTTTTCGTCGTTAGCACCAAATAAGCTCATCAATCTACAAGTACAAAACAGAATCCCCACTTCCAAATGTGGAGCAGCAAGTATTAGTCAAGAATCAAGAAAAAATGTCAATTTCATCAGCTTGCATACAACAATAATTGGTGTATATCAGGTTCCATCAGTTGATCAGGCGTCCAGACACTGATATGACGAGGTATTTAAATGAAAAATATTATCAAAAAATATAATATAAAAATTCCAATTGGCAAGGATTACTTTCCATTTTCATAAGTTCTTTTGTGGCAAGTTCTCCATGATCTTCATAAAGGGTCCATAAGATCTTTTTTGGCAAGTTCTCCATCATCATCATAAGGGGTCCCTAAGTTCTTTTGTGGCAAGTTCTCCATCATCATCATAAGTTGTCCATAAGTTCTTTTGTGGCAAGTTCTCCATTATCTTCATAAGTGTTCCACCAATCTTTGTTTCTTTTTCATCTTAAGCACCAAATAAGCTCATCAATCTACAAGTACAAATCAGAATCCCCACTTCCAAATGTGGAGCAGCAAGTATTATTCAAGAATCAAGAAAAAATGTCAATTTCATCAGCTTGCAGACAACAATAATTGGTGTATATCAGGTTCCATCAGTTGATCAGGCGTCCGGATACTGATATGACGAGGTATTTAAATGAAATATAATGTCAAATTGGCAAGGATTACTTTCCATTTTCATAAGTTCTTTTGTGGCAAGTTCTCCATGATCTTCATAAAGGGTCCATAAGATCTTTTTTGGCAAGTTCTCCATCATCATCATTAGGGGTCCGTAAGTTCTTTTGTGGCAAGTTCTCCATCATCTTCATAAGTGGTCCACCAATGGTCTTTGTTTCTTTTTCATCTTAAGCACCAAATAAGCTCATCAATCTACAAGTACAAAACAGAATCCCCACTTCCAAATGTGGAGCAGCAAGTATAAGAATCAAGAAAAAATGTCAATTTCATCAGCTTGCATACAACAATAATTGGTGTATATCAGGTTCCATCAGTTGATCAGGCGTCCAGACACTGATATGACGAGGTATTTAAATGAAAAATATTATCAAAAAATATAATATAAAAATTCCAATTGGCAAGGATTACTTTCCATTTTCATAAGTTCTTTTGTGGCAAGTTCTCCATGATCTTCATAAAGGGTCCATAAGATCTTTTTTGGCAAGTTCTCCATCATCATCATAAGGGGTCCGTAAGTTCTTTTGTGGCAAGTTCTCCATCATCATCATAAGTTGTCCATAAGTTCTTTTGTGGCCCGTTCTCCATCATCTTCATAAGTGGTCCACCAATCGTCTTTGTTTCTTTTTCGTCGTTAGCACCAAATAAGCTCATCAATCTACAAGTACAAAACAGAATCCCCACTTCCAAATGTGGAGCAGCAAGTATTAGTCAAGAATCAAGAAAAAATGTCAATTTCATCAGCTTGCATACAACAATAATTGGTGTATATCAGGTTCCATCAGTTGATCAGGCGTCCGGACACTGTTATGACGAGGTATTTAAATGAAAAATAATATCAAATTGGCAAGGATTACTTTCCATTTTCATAAGTTCTTTTGTGGCAAGTTCTCCATGATCTTCATAAAGGGTCCATAAGATCTTTTTTGGCAAGTTCTCCATCATCATCATTAGGGGTCCGTAAGTTCTTTTGTGGCAAGTTCTCCATCATCTTCATAAGTGGTCCACCAATCGTCTTTGTTTCTTTTTCGTCGTTAGCACCGAATAAGCTCATCAATCTACAAGTACAAAACAGAATCCCCACTTCCAAATGTGGAGCAGCAAGTATTAGTCAAGAATCAAGAAAAAATGTCAATTTCATCAGCTTGCATACAACAATAATTGGTGTATATCAGGTTCCATCAGTTGATCAGGCGTCCGGACACTGATATGACGAGGTATTTAAATGAAAAATAATATCAAATTGGCAAGGATTACTTTCCATTTTCATAAGTTCTTTTGTGGCAAGTTCTCCATGATCTTCATAAAGGGTCCATAAGATCTTTTTTGGCAAGTTCTCCATCATCATCATTAGGGGTCCGTAAGTTCTTTTGTGGCAAGTTCTCCATCATCTTCATAAGTGGTCCACCAATCGTCTTTGTTTCTTTTTCGTCGTTAGCACCAAATAAGCTCATCAATCTACAAGTACAAAACAGAATCCCCACTTCCAAATGTGGAGCAGCAAGTATTAGAATCAAGAAAAAATGTCAATTTCATCAGCTTGCATACAACAATAATTGGTGTATATCAGGTTCCATCAGTTAATCAGGCGTCCGGACACTGATATGACGAGGTATTTAAATGAAAAATATTATCAAAAAATATAATATAAAAATTCCAATTGGCAAGGATTACTTTCCATTTTCATAAGTTCTTTTGTGGCAAGTTCTCCATGATCTTCATAAAGGGTCCATAAGATCTTTTTTGGCAAGTTCTCCATCATCATCATAAGGGGTCTGTAAGTTCTTGTGTGGCAAGTTCTCCATCATCTTCATAAGTGGTCCACCAATCGTCTTTGTTTCTTTTTCGTCATTAGCACCAAATAAGCTCATAAATCTACAAGTACAAAACAGAATCCCCACTTCCAAATGTGGAGCAGCAAGTATTAGAATCAAGAAAAAATGTCAATTTCATCAGCTTGCAGACAACAATAATTGGTGTATATCAGGTTCCATCAGTTGATCAGGCGTCCGGACACTGATATGACGAGGTATTTAAATGAAAAATTATATCAAATTGGCAAGGATTACTTTCCATTTTCATAAGTTCTTTTGTGGCAAGTTCTCCATGATCTTCATAAAGGGTCCATAAGATCTTTTTTGGCAAGTTCTCCATCATCATCATAAGGGGTCTGTGAGTTCTTTTGTGGCAAGTTCTCCATCATCTTCATAAGTGGTCCACCAATCGTCTTTGTTTCTTTTTCGTCGTTAGCACCAAATAAGCTCATCAATCTACAAGTACAAAACAGAATCCCCACTTCCAAATGTGGAGCAGCAAGTATTAGTCAAGAATCAAGAAAAAATGTCAATTTCATCAGCTTGCATACAACAATAATTGGTGTATATCAGGTTCCATCAGTTGATCAGGCGTCCGGACACTGATATGACGAGGTATTTAAATGAAAAATAATATCAAATTGGCAAGGATTACTTTCCATTTTCATAAGTTCTTTTGTGGCAAGTTCTCCATGATCTTCATAAAGGGTCCATAAGATCTTTTTTGGCAAGTTCTCCATCATCATCATAAGGGGTCTGTAAGTTCTTTTGTGGCAAGTTCTCCATCATCTTCATAAGTGGTCCACCAATCGTCTTTGTTTCTTTTTCGTCATTAGCACCAAATAAGCTCATCAATCTACAAGTACAAAACAGAATCCCCACTTCCAAATGTGGAGCAGCAAGTATTAGAATCAAGAAAAAATGTCAATTTCATCAGCTTGTAGACAACAATAATTGGTGTATATCAGGTTCCATCAGTTGATCAGGCGTCCGGACACTGATATGACGAGGTATTTAAATGAAAAATAATATCAAATTGGCAAGGATTACTTTCCATTTTCATAAGTTCTTTTGTGGCAAGTTCTCCATGATCTTCATAAAGGGTCCATAAGATCTTTTTTGGCAAGTTCTCCATCATCATCATAAGGGGTCTGTGAGTTCTTTTGTGGCAAGTTCTCCATCATCTTCATAAGTGGTCCACCAATCGTCTTTGTTTCTTTTTCGTCGTTAGCACCAAATAAGCTCATCAATCTACAAGTACAAAACAGAATCCCCACTTCCAAATGTGGAGCAGCAAGTATTAGAATCAAGAAAAAATGTCAATTTCATCAGCTTGCATACAACAATAATTGGTGTATATCAGGTTCCATCAGTTGATCAGGCGTCCAGACACTGATATGACGAGGTATTTAAATGAAAAATATTATCAAAAAATATAATATAAAAATTCCAATTGGCAAGGATTACTTTCCATTTTCATAAGTTCTTTTGTGGCAAGTTCTCCATGATCTTCATAAAGGGTCCATAAGATCTTTTTTGGCAAGTTCTCCATCATCATCATAACGGGTCCGTAAGTTCTTTTGTGGCAAGTTCTCCATCATCATCATAAGTTGTCCAAAAGTTCTTTTGTGGCAAGTTCTCCATTATCTTCATAAGTGTTCCACCAATCTTTGTTTCTTTTTCATCTTAAGCACCAAATAAGCTCATCAATCTACAAGTACAAATCAGAATCCCCACTTCCAAATGTGGAGCAGCAAGTATTATTCAAGAATCAAGAAAAAATGTCAATTTCATCAGCTTGCAGACAACAATAATTGGTGTATATCAGGTTCCATCAGTTGATCAGGCGTCCGGACACTGATATGACGAGGTATTTAAATGAAAAATAATATCAAATTGGCAAGGATTACTTTCCATTTTCATAAGTTCTTTTGTGGCAAGTTCTCCATGATCTTCATAAAGGGTCCATAAGATCTTTTTTGGCAAGTTCTCCATCATCATCATAAGGGGTCTGTAAGTTCTTTTGTGGCAAGTTCTCCATCATCTTCATAAGTGGTCCACCAATCGTCTTTGTTTCTTTTTCGTCATTAGCACCAAATAAGCTCATCAATCTAGAAGTACAAAACAGAATCCCCACTTCCAAATGTGGAGCAGCAAGTATTAGAATCAAGAAAAAATGTCAATTTCATCAGCGTGCAGACAACAATAATTGGTGTATATCAGGTTCCATCAGTTGATCAGGCGTCCGGACACTGATATGACGAGGTATTTAAATGAAAAATAATATCAAATTGGCAAGGATTACTTTCCATTTTCATAAGTTCTTTTGTGGCAAGTTCTCCATGATCTTCATAAAGGGTCCATAAGATCTTTTTTGGCAAGTTCTCCATCATCATCATAAGGGGTCTGTGAGTTCTTTTGTGGCAAGTTCTCCATCATCTTCATAAGTGGTCCACCAATCGTCTTTGTTTCTTTTTCGTCATTAGCACCAAATAAGCTCATCAATCTACAAGTACAAAACAGAATCCCCACTTCCAAATGTGGAGCAGCAAGTATTAGAATCAAGAAAAAATGTCAATTTCATCAGCTTGCAGACAACAATAATTGGTGTATATCAGGTTCCATCAGTTGATCAGGCGTCCGGACACTGTTATGACGAGGTATTTAAATGAAAAATAATATCAAATTGGCAAGGATTACTTTCCATTTTCATAAGTTCTTTTGTGGCAAGTTCTCCATGATCTTCATAAAGGGTCCATAAGATCTTTTTTGGCAAGTTCTCCATCATCATCATTAGGGGTCCGTAAGTTCTTTTGTGGCAAGTTCTCCATCATCTTCATAAGTGGTCCACCAATCGTCTTTGTTTCTTTTTCGTCGTTAGCACCAAATAAGCTCATCAATCTACAAGTACAAAACAGAATCCCCACTTCCAAATGTGGAGCAGCAAGTATTAGTCAAGAATCAAGAAAAAATGTCAATTTCATCAGCTTGCATACAACAATAATTGGTGTATATCAGGTTCCATCAGTTGATCAGGCGTCCAGACACTGATATGACGAGGTATTTAAATGAAAAATATTATCAAAAAATATAATATAAAAATTCCAATTGGCAAGGATTACTTTCCATTTTCATAAGTTCTTTTGTGGCAAGTTCTCCATGATCTTCATAAAGGGTCCATAAGATCTTTTTTGGCAAGTTCTCCATCATCATCATAAGGGGTCCCTAAGTTCTTTTGTGGCAAGTTCTCCATCATCATCATAAGTTGTCCATAAGTTCTTTTGTGGCAAGTTCTCCATTATCTTCATAAGTGTTCCACCAATCTTTGTTTCTTTTTCATCTTAAGCACCAAATAAGCTCATCAATCTACAAGTACAAATCAGAATCCCCACTTCCAAATGTGGAGCAGCAAGTATTATTCAAGAATCAAGAAAAAATGTCAATTTCATCAGCTTGCAGACAACAATAATTGGTGTATATCAGGTTCCATCAGTTGATCAGGCGTCCGGATACTGATATGACGAGGTATTTAAATGAAATATAATGTCAAATTGGCAAGGATTACTTTCCATTTTCATAAGTTCTTTTGTGGCAAGTTCTCCATGATCTTCATAAAGGGTCCATAAGATCTTTTTTGGCAAGTTCTCCATCATCATCATTAGGGGTCCGTAAGTTCTTTTGTGGCAAGTTCTCCATCATCTTCATAAGTGGTCCACCAATGGTCTTTGTTTCTTTTTCATCTTAAGCACCAAATAAGCTCATCAATCTACAAGTACAAAACAGAATCCCCACTTCCAAATGTGGAGCAGCAAGTATTAGTCAAGAATCAAGATAAAATGTCAATTTCATCAGCTTGCAGACAACAATAATTGGTGTATATCAGGTTCCATCAGTTGATCAGGCGTCCGGACACTGATATGACGAGGTATTTAAATGAAAAATAATATCAAATTGGCAAGGATTACTTTCCATTTTCATAAGTTCTTTTGTGGCAAGTTCTCCATGATCTTCATAAAGGGTCCATAAGATCTTTTTTGGCAAGTTCTCCATCATCATCATAAGGGGTCCGTAAGTTCTTTTGTGGCCCGTTCTCCATCATCTTCATAAGTGGTCCACCAATCGTCTTTGTTTCTTTTTCGTCGTTAGCACCAAATAAGCTCATCAATCTACAAGTACAAAACAGAATCCCCACTTCCAAATGTGGAGCAGCAAGTATAAGTCAAGAATCAAGATAAAATGTCAATTTCATCAGCTTGCATACAACAATAATTGGTGTATATCAGGTTCCATCAGTTGATCAGGCGTCCGGACACTGATATGACGAGGTATTTAAATGAAAAATAATATCAAATTGGCAAGGATTACTTTCCATTGTCATAAGTTCTTTTGTGGCAAGTTCTCCATGATCTTCATAAAGGGTCCATAAGATCTTTTTTGCAAGTTCTCCATCATCATCATTAGGGGTCCGTAAGTTCTTTTGTGGCAAGTTCTCCATCATCTTCATAAGTGGTCCACCAATCGTCTTTGTTTCTTTTTTGTCATTAGCACCAAATAAGCTCATCAATCTACAAGTACAAAACAGAATCCCCACTTCCAAATGTGGAGCAGCAAGTATTAGAATCAAGAAAAAATGTCAATTTCATCAGCTTGCATACAACAATAATTGGTGTATATCAGGTTCCATCAGTTGATCAGGCGTCCAGACACGGATATGACGAGGTATTTAAATGAAAAATATTATCAAAAAATATAATATAAAAATTCCAATTGGCAAGGATTACTTTCCATTTTCATAAGTTCTTTTGTGGCAAGTTCTCCATGATCTTCATAAAGGGTCCATAAGATCTTTTTTGGCAAGTTCTCCATCATCATCATAACGGGTCCGTAAGTTCTTTTGTGGCAAGTTCTCCATCATCATCATAAGTTGTCCAAAAGTTCTTTTGTGGAAGTTCTCCATTATCTTCATAAGTGTTCCACCAATCTTTGTTTCTTTTTCATCTTAAGCACCAAATAAGCTCATCAATCTACAAGTACAAATCAGAATCCCCACTTCCAAATGTGGAGCAGCAAGTATTATTCAAGAATCAAGAAAAAATGTCAATTTCATCAGCTTGCAGACAACAATAATTGGTGTATATCAGGTTCCATCAGTTGATCAGGCGTCCGGACACTGATATGACGAGGTATTTAAATGAAAAATAATATCAAATTGGCAAGGATTACTTTCCATTTTCATAAGTTCTTTTGTGGCAAGTTCTCCATGATCTTCATAAAGGGTCCATAAGATCTTTTTTGGCAAGTTCTCCATCATCATCATAAGGGGTCTGTAAGTTCTTTTGTGGCAAGTTCTCCATCATCTTCATAAGTGGTCCACCAATCGTCTTTGTTTCTTTTTCGTCATTAGCACCAAATAAGCTCATCAATCTAGAAGTACAAAACAGAATCCCCACTTCCAAATGTGGAGCAGCAAGTATTAGAATCAAGAAAAAATGTCAATTTCATCAGCGTGCAGACAACAATAATTGGTGTATATCAGGTTCCATCAGTTGATCAGGCGTCCGGACACTGATATGACGAGGTATTTAAATGAAAAATAATATCAAATTGGCAAGGATTACTTTCCATTTTCATAAGTTCTTTTGTGGCAAGTTCTCCATGATCTTCATAAAGGGTCCATAAGATCTTTTTTGGCAAGTTCTCCATCATCATCATCTTGCAGACAACAATAATTGGTGTATATCAGGTTCCATCAGTTGATCAGGCGTCCGGACACTGATATGACGAGGTATTTAAATGAAAAATAATATCAAATTGGCAAGGATTACTTTCCATTGTCATAAGTTCTTTTGTGGCAAGTTCTCCATGATCTTCATAAAGGGTCCATAAGATCTTTTTTGGCAAGTTCTCCATCATCATCATTAGGGGTCCGTAAGTTCTTTTGTGGCAAGTTCTCCATCTTCATAAGTGGTCCACCAATCGTCTTTGTTTCTTTTTCGTCGTTAGCACCAAATAAGCTCATCAATCTACAAGTACAAAACAGAATCCCCACTTCCAAATGTGGAGCAGCAAGTATTAGTCAAGAATCAAGAAAAAATGTCAATTTCATCAGCTTGCAGACAATAATTGGTGTATATCAGGTTCCATCAGTTGATCAGGCGTCCGGACACTGATATGACGAGGTATTTAAATGAAAAATAATATCAAATTGGCAAGGATTACTTTCCATTTTCATAAGTTCTTTTGTGGCAAGTTCTCCATGATCTTCATAAAGGGTCCATAAGATCTTTTTTGGCAAGTTCTCCATCATCATCATTAGGGGTCCGTAAGTTCTTTTGTGGCAAGTTCTCCATCATCTTCATAAGTGGTCCACCAATCGTCTTTGTTTCTTTTTCGTCGTTAGCACCAAATAAGCTCATCAATCTACAAGTACAAAACAGAATCCCCACTTCCAAATGTGGAGCAGCAAGTATTAGTCAAGAATCAAGAAAAAATGTCAATTTCATCAGCTTGCATACAACAATAATTGGTGTATATCAGGTTCCATCAGTTGATCAGGCGTCCGGATACTGATATGACGAGGTATTTAAATGAAATATAATGTCAAATTGGCAAGGATTACTTTCCATTTTCATAAGTTCTTTTGTGGCAAGTTCTCCATGATCTTCATAAAGGGTCCATAAGATCTTTTTTGGCAAGTTCTCCATCATCATCATTAGGGGTCCGTAAGTTCTTTTGTGACAAGTTCTCCATCATCTTCATAAGTGGTCCACCAATCGTCTTTGTTTCTTTTTCATCTTAAGCACCAAATAAGCTCATTAATCTACAAGTACAAAACAGAATCCCCACTTCCAAATGTGGAGCAGCAAGTATTAGTCAAGAATCAAGATAAAATGTCAATTTCATCAGCTTGCAGACAACAATAATTGGTGTATATCAGGTTCCATCAGTTGATCAGGCGTCCGGACACTGATATGACGAGGTATTTAAATGAAAAATAATATCAAATTGGCAAGGATTACTTTCCATTTTCATAAGTTCTTTTGTGGCAAGTTCTCCATGATCTTCATAAAGGGTCCATAAGATATTTTTTGGCAAGTTCTCCATCATCATCATAAGGGGTCCGTAAGTTCTTTTGTGGCCCGTTCTCCATCATCTTCATAAGTGGTCCACCAATCGTCTTTGTTTCTTTTTCGTCGTTAGCACCAAATAAACTCATCAATCTACAAGTACAAAACAGAATCCCCACTTCCAAATGTGGAGCAGCAAGTATTAGTCAAGAATCAAGAAAAAATGTCAATTTCATCAGCTTGCATACAACAATAATTGGTGTATATCAGGTTCCATCAGTTGATCAGGCGTCCGGACACTGATATGACGAGGTATTTAAATGAAAAATAATATCAAATTGGCAAGGATTACTTTCCATTTTCATAAGTTCTTTTGTGGCAAGTTCTCCATGATCTTCATAAAGGGTCCATAAGATCTTTTTTGGCAAGTTCTCCATCATCATCATAAGGGGTCCGTAAGTTCTTTTGTGGCCCGTTCTCCATCATCTTCATAAGTGGTCCACCAATCGTCTTTGTTTCTTTTTCGTCGTTAGCACCAAATAAGCTCATCAATCTACAAGTACAAAACAGAATCCCCACTTCCAAATGTGGAGCAGCAAGTATAAGTCAAGAATCAAGATAAAATGTCAATTTCATCAGCTTGCATACAACAATAATTGGTGTATATCAGGTTCCATCAGTTGATCAGGCGTCCGGACACTGATATGACGAGGTATTTAAATGAAAAATAATATCAAATTGGCAAGGATTACTTTCCATTGTCATAAGTTCTTTTGTGGCAAGTTCTCCATGATCTTCATAAAGGGTCCATAAGATCTTTTTTGCAAGTTCTCCATCATCATCATTAGGGGTCCGTAAGTTCTTTTGTGGCAAGTTCTCCATCATCTTCATAAGTGGTCCACCAATCGTCTTTGTTTCTTTTTTGTCATTAGCACCAAATAAGCTCATCAATCTACAAGTACAAAACAGAATCCCCACTTCCAAATGTGGAGCAGCAAGTATTAGAATCAAGAAAAAATGTCAATTTCATCAGCTTGCATACAACAATAATTGGTGTATATCAGGTTCCATCAGTTGATCAGGCGTCCAGACACGGATATGACGAGGTATTTAAATGAAAAATATTATCAAAAAATATAATATAAAAATTCCAATTGGCAAGGATTACTTTCCATTTTCATAAGTTCTTTTGTGGCAAGTTCTCCATGATCTTCATAAAGGGTCCATAAGATCTTTTTTGGCAAGTTCTCCATCATCATCATAACGGGTCCGTAAGTTCTTTTGTGGCAAGTTCTCCATCATCATCATAAGTTGTCCAAAAGTTCTTTTGTGGAAGTTCTCCATTATCTTCATAAGTGTTCCACCAATCTTTGTTTCTTTTTCATCTTAAGCACCAAATAAGCTCATCAATCTACAAGTACAAATCAGAATCCCCACTTCCAAATGTGGAGCAGCAAGTATTATTCAAGAATCAAGAAAAAATGTCAATTTCATCAGCTTGCAGACAACAATAATTGGTGTATATCAGGTTCCATCAGTTGATCAGGCGTCCGGACACTGATATGACGAGGTATTTAAATGAAAAATAATATCAAATTGGCAAGGATTACTTTCCATTTTCATAAGTTCTTTTGTGGCAAGTTCTCCATGATCTTCATAAAGGGTCCATAAGATCTTTTTTGGCAAGTTCTCCATCATCATCATAAGGGGTCTGTAAGTTCTTTTGTGGCAAGTTCTCCATCATCTTCATAAGTGGTCCACCAATCGTCTTTGTTTCTTTTTCGTCATTAGCACCAAATAAGCTCATCAATCTAGAAGTACAAAACAGAATCCCCACTTCCAAATGTGGAGCAGCAAGTATTAGAATCAAGAAAAAATGTCAATTTCATCAGCGTGCAGACAACAATAATTGGTGTATATCAGGTTCCATCAGTTGATCAGGCGTCCGGACACTGATATGACGAGGTATTTAAATGAAAAATAATATCAAATTGGCAAGGATTACTTTCCATTTTCATAAGTTCTTTTGTGGCAAGTTCTCCATGATCTTCATAAAGGGTCCATAAGATCTTTTTTGGCAAGTTCTCCATCATCATCATAAGGGGTCTGTGAGTTATTTTGTGGCAAGTTCTCCATCATCTTCATAAGTGGTCCACCAATCGTCTTTGTTTCTTTTTCGTCATTAGCACCAAATAAGCTCATCAATCTACAAGTACAAAACAGAATCCCCACTTCCAAATGTGGAGCAGCAAGTATTAGAATCAAGAAAAAATGTCAATTTCATCAGCTTGCAGACAACAATAATTGGTGTATATCAGGTTCCATCAGTTGATCAGGCGTCCGGACACTGTTATGACGAGGTATTTAAATGAAAAATAATATCAAATTGGCAAGGATTACTTTCCATTTTCATAAGTTCTTTTGTGGCAAGTTCTCCATGATCTTCATAAAGGGTCCATAAGATCTTTTTTGGCAAGTTCTCCATCATCATCATTAGGGGTCCGTAAGTTCTTTTGTGGCAAGTTCTCCATCATCTTCATAAGTGGTCCACCAATCGTCTTTGTTTCTTTTTCGTCGTTAGCACCAAATAAGCTCATCAATCTACAAGTACAAAACAGAATCCCCACTTCCAAATGTGGAGCAGCAAGTATTAGTCAAGAATCAAGAAAAAATGTCAATTTCATCAGCTTGCATACAACAATAATTGGTGTATATCAGGTTCCATCAGTTGATCAGGCGTCCAGACACTGATATGACGAGGTATTTAAATGAAAAATATTATCAAAAAATATAATATAAAAATTCCAATTGGCAAGGATTACTTTCCATTTTCATAAGTTCTTTTGTGGCAAGTTCTCCATGATCTTCATAAAGGGTCCATAAGATCTTTTTTGGCAAGTTCTCCATCATCATCATAAGGGGTCCCTAAGTTCTTTTGTGGCAAGTTCTCCATCATCATCATAAGTTGTCCATAAGTTCTTTTGTGGCAAGTTCTCCATTATCTTCATAAGTGTTCCACCAATCTTTGTTTCTTTTTCATCTTAAGCACCAAATAAGCTCATCAATCTACAAGTACAAATCAGAATCCCCACTTCCAAATGTGGAGCAGCAAGTATTATTCAAGAATCAAGAAAAAATGTCAATTTCATCAGCTTGCAGACAACAATAATTGGTGTATATCAGGTTCCATCAGTTGATCAGGCGTCCGGATACTGATATGACGAGGTATTTAAATGAAATATAATGTCAAATTGGCAAGGATTACTTTCCATTTTCATAAGTTCTTTTGTGGCAAGTTCTCCATGATCTTCATAAAGGGTCCATAAGATCTTTTTTGGCAAGTTCTCCATCATCATCATTAGGGGTCCGTAAGTTCTTTTGTGGCAAGTTCTCCATCATCTTCATAAGTGGTCCACCAATGGTCTTTGTTTCTTTTTCATCTTAAGCACCAAATAAGCTCATCAATCTACAAGTACAAAACAGAATCCCCACTTCCAAATGTGGAGCAGCAAGTATTAGTCAAGAATCAAGATAAAATGTCAATTTCATCAGCTTGCAGACAACAATAATTGGTGTATATCAGGTTCCATCAGTTGATCAGGCGTCCGGACACTGATATGACGAGGTATTTAAATGAAAAATAATATCAAATTGGCAAGGATTACTTTCCATTTTCATAAGTTCTTTTGTGGCAAGTTCTCCATGATCTTCATAAAGGGTCCATAAGATCTTTTTTGGCAAGTTCTCCATCATCATCATAAGGGGTCCGTAAGTTCTTTTGTGGCCCGTTCTCCATCATCTTCATAAGTGGTCCACCAATCGTCTTTGTTTCTTTTTCGTCGTTAGCACCAAATAAGCTCATCAATCTACAAGTACAAAACAGAATCCCCACTTCCAAATGTGGAGCAGCAAGTATAAGTCAAGAATCAAGATAAAATGTCAATTTCATCAGCTTGCATACAACAATAATTGGTGTATATCAGGTTCCATCAGTTGATCAGGCGTCCGGACACTGATATGACGAGGTATTTAAATGAAAAATAATATCAAATTGGCAAGGATTACTTTCCATTGTCATAAGTTCTTTTGTGGCAAGTTCTCCATGATCTTCATAAAGGATCCATAAGATCTTTTTTGCAAGTTCTCCATCATCATCATTAGGGGTCCGTAAGTTCTTTTGTGGCAAGTTCTCCATCATCTTCATAAGTGGTCCACCAATCGTCTTTGTTTCTTTTTCGTCGTTAGCACCAAATAAACTCATCAATCTACAAGTACAAAACAGAATCCCCACTTCCAAATGTGGAGCAGCAAGTATTAGTCAAGAATCAAGAAAAAATGTCAATTTCATCAGCTTGCATACAACAATAATTGGTGTATATCAGGTTCCATCAGTTGATCAGGCGTCCGGACACTGATATGACGAGGTATTTAAATGAAAAATAATATCAAATTGGCAAGGATTACTTTCCATTTTCATAAGTTCTTTTGTGGCAAGTTCTCCATGATCTTCATAAAGGGTCCATAAGATCTTTTTTGGCAAGTTCTCCATCATCATCATAAGGGGTCTGTAAGTTCTTTTGTGGCAAGTTCTCCATCATCTTCATAAGTGGTCCACCAATTGTCTTTGTTTCTTTTTCGTCGTTAGCACCAAATAAGCTCATCAATCTACAAGTACAAAACAGAATCCCCACTTCCAAATGTGGAGCAGCAAGTATTAGTCAAGAATCAAGAAAAAATGTCAATTTCATCAGCTTGCAGACAACAATAATTGGTGTATATCAGGTTCCATCAGTTGATCAGGCGTCCGGACACTGATATGACGAGGTATTTAAATGAAAAATAATATCAAATTGGCAAGGATTACTTTCCATTGTCATAAGTTCTTTTGTGGCAAGTTCTCCATGATCTTCATAAAGGGTCCATAAGATCTTTTTTGGCAAGTTCTCCATCATCATCATTAGGGGTCCGTAAGTTCTTTTGTGGCAAGTTCTCCATCTTCATAAGTGGTCCACCAATCGTCTTTGTTTCTTTTTCGTCGTTAGCACCAAATAAGCTCATCAATCTACAAGTACAAAACAGAATCCCCACTTCCAAATGTGGAGCAGCAAGTATTAGTCAAGAATCAAGAAAAAATGTCAATTTCATCAGCTTGCAGACAATAATTGGTGTATATCAGGTTCCATCAGTTGATCAGGCGTCCGGACACTGATATGACGAGGTATTTAAATGAAAAATAATATCAAATTGGCAAGGATTACTTTCCATTTTCATAAGTTCTTTTGTGGCAAGTTCTCCATGATCTTCATAAAGGGTCCATAAGATCTTTTTTGGCAAGTTCTCCATCATCATCATTAGGGGTCCGTAAGTTCTTTTGTGGCAAGTTCTCCATCATCTTCATAAGTGGTCCACCAATCGTCTTTGTTTCTTTTTCGTCGTTAGCACCAAATAAGCTCATCAATCTACAAGTACAAAACAGAATCCCCACTTCCAAATGTGGAGCAGCAAGTATTAGTCAAGAATCAAGAAAAAATGTCAATTTCATCAGCTTGCATACAACAATAATTGGTGTATATCAGGTTCCATCAGTTGATCAGGCGTCCGGATACTGATATGACGAGGTATTTAAATGAAATATAATGTCAAATTGGCAAGGATTACTTTCCATTTTCATAAGTTCTTTTGTGGCAAGTTCTCCATGATCTTCATAAAGGGTCCATAAGATCTTTTTTGGCAAGTTCTCCATCATCATCATTAGGGGTCCGTAAGTTCTTTTGTGACAAGTTCTCCATCATCTTCATAAGTGGTCCACCAATCGTCTTTGTTTCTTTTTCATCTTAAGCACCAAATAAGCTCATTAATCTACAAGTACAAAACAGAATCCCCACTTCCAAATGTGGAGCAGCAAGTATTAGTCAAGAATCAAGATAAAATGTCAATTTCATCAGCTTGCAGACAACAATAATTGGTGTATATCAGGTTCCATCAGTTGATCAGGCGTCCGGACACTGATATGACGAGGTATTTAAATGAAAAATAATATCAAATTGGCAAGGATTACTTTCCATTTTCATAAGTTCTTTTGTGGCAAGTTCTCCATGATCTTCATAAAGGGTCCATAAGATATTTTTTGGCAAGTTCTCCATCATCATCATAAGGGGTCCGTAAGTTCTTTTGTGGCCCGTTCTCCATCATCTTCATAAGTGGTCCACCAATCGTCTTTGTTTCTTTTTCGTCGTTAGCACCAAATAAACTCATCAATCTACAAGTACAAAACAGAATCCCCACTTCCAAATGTGGAGCAGCAAGTATTAGTCAAGAATCAAGAAAAAATGTCAATTTCATCAGCTTGCATACAACAATAATTGGTGTATATCAGGTTCCATCAGTTGATCAGGCGTCCGGACACTGATATGACGAGGTATTTAAATGAAAAATAATATCAAATTGGCAAGGATTACTTTCCATTTTCATAAGTTCTTTTGTGGCAAGTTCTCCATGATCTTCATAAAGGGTCCATAAGATCTTTTTTGGCAAGTTCTCCATCATCATCATAATGGGTCTGTAAGTTCTTTTGTGGCAAGTTCTCCATCATCTTCATAAGTGGTCCACCAATCGTCTTTGTTTCTTTTTCGTCGTTAGCACCAAATAAACTCATCAATCTACAAGTACAAAACAGAATCCCCACTTCCAAATGTGGAGCAGCAAGTATTAGTCAAGAATCAAGAAAAAATGTCAATTTCATCAGCTTGCATACAACAATAATTGGTGTATATCAGGTTCCATCAGTTGATCAGGCGTCCGGACACTGATATGACGAGGTATTTAAATGAAAAATAATATCAAATTGGCAAGGATTACTTTCCATTTTCATAAGTTCTTTTGTGGCAAGTTCTCCATGATCTTCATAAAGGGTCCATAAGATCTTTTTTGGCAAGTTCTCCATCATCATCATAATGGGTCTGTAAGTTCTTTTGTGGCAAGTTCTCCATTATCTTCATAAGTGGTCCACCAATCGTCTTTGTTTCTTTTTCGTCGTTAGCACCAAATAAGCTCATCAATCTACAAGTACAAAACAGAATCCCCACTTCCAAATGTGGAGCAGCAAGTATTAGTCAAGAATCAAGAAAAAATGTCAATTTCATCAGCTTGCAGACAACAATAATTGGTGTATATCAGGTTCCATCAGTTGATCAGGCGTCCGGATACTGATATGACGAGGTATTTAAATGAAATATAATGTCAAATTGGCAAGGATTACTTTCCATTTTCATAGTTCTTTTGTGGCAAGTTCTCCATGATCTTCATAAAGGGTCCATAAGATCTTTTTTGGCAAGTTCTCCATCATCATCATTAGGGGTCCGTAAGTTCTTTTGTGGCAAGTTCTCCATCATCTTCATAAGTGGTCCACCAATGGTCTTTGTTTCTTTTTCATCTTAAGCACCAAATAAGCTCATCAATCTACAAGTACAAAACAGAATCCCCACTTCCAAATGTGGAGCAGCAAGTATTAGTCAAGAATCAAGATAAAATGTCAATTTCATCAGCTTGCAGACAACAATAATTGGTGTATATCAGGTTCCATCAGTTGATCAGGCGTCCGGACACTGATATGACGAGGTATTTAAATGAAAAATAATATCAAATTGGCAAGGATTACTTTCCATTTTCATAAGTTCTTTTGTGGCAAGTTCTCCATGATCTTCATAAAGGGTCCATAAGATCTTTTTTTGCAAGTTCTCCATCATCATCATAAGGGGTCCGTAAGTTCTTTTGTGGCCCGTTCTCCATCATCTTCGTAAGTGGTCCACCAATCGTCTTTGTTTCTTTTTCGTCGTTAGCACCAAATAAGCTCATCAATCTACAAGTACAAAACAGAATCCCCACTTCCAAATGTGGAGCAGCAAGTATAAGTCAAGAATCAAGATAAAATGTCAATTTCATCAGCTTGCATACAACAATAATTGGTGTATATCAGGTTCCATCAGTTGATCAGGCGTCCGGACACTGATATGACGAGGTATTTAAATGAAAAATAATATCAAATTGGCAAGGATTACTTTCCATTGTCATAAGTTCTTTTGTGGCAAGTTCTCCATGATCTTCATAAAGGGTCCATAAGATCTTTTTTGCAAGTTCTCCATCATCATCATTAGGGGTCCGTAAGTTCTTTTGTGGCAAGTTCTCCATCATCTTCATAAGTGGTCCACCAATCGTCTTTGTTTCTTTTTCGTCGTTAGCACCAAATAAACTCATCAATCTACAAGTACAAAACAGAATCCCCACTTCCAAATGTGGAGCAGCAAGTATTAGTCCAGAATCAAGAAAAAATGTCAATTTCATCAGCTTGCATACAACAATAATTGGTGTATATCAGGTTCCATCAGTTGATCAGGCGTCCGGATACTGATATGACGAGGTATTTAAATGAAATATAATGTCAAATTGGCAAGGATTACTTTCCATTTTCATAAGTTCTTTTGTGGCAAGTTCTCCATGATCTTCATAAAGGGTCCATAAGATCTTTTTTGGCAAGTTCTCCATCATCATCATTAGGGGTCCGTAAGTTCTTTTGTGGCAAGTTCTCCATCATCTTCATAAGTGGTCCACCAATGGTCTTTGTTTCTTTTTCATCTTAAGCACCAAATAAGCTCATTAATCTACAAGTACAAAACAGAATCCCCACTTCCAAATGTGGAGCAGCAAGTATTAGTCAAGAATCAAGATAAAATGTCAATTTCATCAGCTTGCAGACAACAATAATTGGTGTATATCAGGTTCCATCAGTTGATCAGGCGTCCGGACACTGATATGACGAGGTATTTAAATGAAAAATAATATCAAATTGGCAAGGATTACTTTCCATTTTCATAAGTTCTTTTGTGGCAAGTTCTCCATGATCTTCATAAAGGGTCCATAAGATCTTTTTTGGCAAGTTCTCCATCATCATCATAAGGGGTCCGTAAGTTCTTTTGTGGCCCGTTCTCCATCATCTTCATAAGTGGTCCACCAATCGTCTTTGTTTCTTTTTCGTCGTTAGCACCAAATAAGCTCATCAATCTACAAGTACAAAACAGAATCCCCACTTCCAAATGTGGAGCAGCAAGTATAAGTCAAGAATCAAGATAAAATGTCAATTTCATCAGCTTGCATACAACAATAATTGGTGTATATCAGGTTCCATCAGTTGATCAGGCGTCCGGACACTGATATGACGAGGTATTTAAATGAAAAATAATATCAAATTGGCAAGGATTACTTTCCATTGTCATAAGTTCTTTTGTGGCAAGTTCTCCATGATCTTCATAAAGGGTCCATAAGATCTTTTTTGCAAGTTCTCCATCATCATCATTAGGGGTCCGTAAGTTCTTTTGTGGCAAGTTCTCCATCATCTTCATAAGTGGTCCACCAATCGTCTTTGTTTCTTTTTCGTCGTTAGCACCAAATAAACTCATCAATCTACAAGTACAAAACAGAATCCCCACTTCCAAATGTGGAGCAGCAAGTATTAGTCAAGAATCAAGAAAAAATGTCAATTTCATCAGCTTGCATACAACAATAATTGGTGTATATCAGGTTCCATCAGTTGATCAGGCGTCCGGACACTGATATGACGAGGTATTTAAATGAAAAATAATATCAAATTGGCAAGGATTACTTTCCATTTTCATAAGTTCTTTTGTGGCAAGTTCTCCATGATCTTCATAAAGGGTCCATAAGATCTTTTTTGGCAAGTTCTCCATCATCATCATAAGGGGTCCGTAAGTTCTTTTGTGGCCCGTTCTCCATCATCTTCATAAGTGGTCCACCAATCGTCTTTGTTTCTTTTTCGTCGTTAGCACCAAATAAGCTCATCAATCTACAAGTACAAAACAGAATCCCCACTTCCAAATGTGGAGCAGCAAGTATAAGTCAAGAATCAAGATAAAATGTCAATTTCATCAGCTTGCATACAACAATAATTGGTGTATATCAGGTTCCATCAGTTGATCAGGCGTCCGGACACTGATATGACGAGGTATTTAAATGAAAAATAATATCAAATTGGCAAGGATTACTTTCCATTGTCATAAGTTCTTTTGTGGCAAGTTCTCCATGATCTTCATAAAGGATCCATAAGATCTTTTTTGCAAGTTCTCCATCATCATCATTAGGGGTCCGTAAGTTCTTTTGTGGCAAGTTCTCCATCATCTTCATAAGTGGTCCACCAATCGTCTTTGTTTCTTTTTCGTCGTTAGCACCAAATAAACTCATCAATCTACAAGTACAAAACAGAATCCCCACTTCCAAATGTGGAGCAGCAAGTATTAGTCAAGAATCAAGAAAAAATGTCAATTTCATCAGCTTGCATACAACAATAATTGGTGTATATCAGGTTCCATCAGTTGATCAGGCGTCCGGACACTGATATGACGAGGTATTTAAATGAAAAATAATATCAAATTGGCAAGGATTACTTTCCATTTTCATAAGTTCTTTTGTGGCAAGTTCTCCATGATCTTCATAAAGGGTCCATAAGATCTTTTTTGGCAAGTTCTCCATCATCATCATAAGGGGTCTGTAAGTTCTTTTGTGGCAAGTTCTCCATCATCTTCATAAGTGGTCCACCAATTGTCTTTGTTTCTTTTTCGTCGTTAGCACCAAATAAGCTCATCAATCTACAAGTACAAAACAGAATCCCCACTTCCAAATGTGGAGCAGCAAGTATTAGTCAAGAATCAAGAAAAAATGTCAATTTCATCAGCTTGCAGACAACAATAATTGGTGTATATCAGGTTCCATCAGTTGATCAGGCGTCCGGACACTGATATGACGAGGTATTTAAATGAAAAATAATATCAAATTGGCAAGGATTACTTTCCATTGTCATAAGTTCTTTTGTGGCAAGTTCTCCATGATCTTCATAAAGGGTCCATAAGATCTTTTTTGGCAAGTTCTCCATCATCATCATTAGGGGTCCGTAAGTTCTTTTGTGGCAAGTTCTCCATCTTCATAAGTGGTCCACCAATCGTCTTTGTTTCTTTTTCGTCGTTAGCACCAAATAAGCTCATCAATCTACAAGTACAAAACAGAATCCCCACTTCCAAATGTGGAGCAGCAAGTATTAGTCAAGAATCAAGAAAAAATGTCAATTTCATCAGCTTGCAGACAACAATAATTGGTGTATATCAGGTTCCATCAGTTGATCAGGCGTCCGGACACTGATATGACGAGGTATTTAAATGAAAAATAATATCAAATTGGCAAGGATTACTTTCCATTTTCATAAGTTCTTTTGTGGCAAGTTCTCCATGATCTTCATAAAGGGTCCATAAGATCTTTTTTGGCAAGTTCTCCATCATCATCATTAGGGGTCCGTAAGTTCTTTTGTGGCAAGTTCTCCATCATCTTCATAAGTGGTCCACCAATCGTCTTTGTTTCTTTTTCGTCGTTAGCACCAAATAAGCTCATCAATCTACAAGTACAAAACAGAATCCCCACTTCCAAATGTGGAGCAGCAAGTATTAGTCAAGAATCAAGAAAAAATGTCAATTTCATCAGCTTGCATACAACAATAATTGGTGTATATCAGGTTCCATCAGTTGATCAGGCGTCCGGATACTGATATGACGAGGTATTTAAATGAAATATAATGTCAAATTGGCAAGGATTACTTTCCATTTTCATAAGTTCTTTTGTGGCAAGTTCTCCATGATCTTCATAAAGGGTCCATAAGATCTTTTTTGGCAAGTTCTCCATCATCATCATTAGGGGTCCGTAAGTTCTTTTGTGACAAGTTCTCCATCATCTTCATAAGTGGTCCACCAATCGTCTTTGTTTCTTTTTCATCTTAAGCACCAAATAAGCTCATTAATCTACAAGTACAAAACAGAATCCCCACTTCCAAATGTGGAGCAGCAAGTATTAGTCAAGAATCAAGATAAAATGTCAATTTCATCAGCTTGCAGACAACAATAATTGGTGTATATCAGGTTCCATCAGTTGATCAGGCGTCCGGACACTGATATGACGAGGTATTTAAATGAAAAATAATATCAAATTGGCAAGGATTACTTTCCATTTTCATAAGTTCTTTTGTGGCAAGTTCTCCATGATCTTCATAAAGGGTCCATAAGATATTTTTTGGCAAGTTCTCCATCATCATCATAAGGGGTCCGTAAGTTCTTTTGTGGCCCGTTCTCCATCATCTTCATAAGTGGTCCACCAATCGTCTTTGTTTCTTTTTCGTCGTTAGCACCAAATAAACTCATCAATCTACAAGTACAAAACAGAATCCCCACTTCCAAATGTGGAACAGCAAGTATTAGTCAAGAATCAAGAAAAAATGTCAATTTCATCAGCTTGCATACAACAATAATTGGTGTATATCAGGTTCCATCAGTTGATCAGGCGTCCGGACACTGATATGACGAGGTATTTAAATGAAAAATAATATCAAATTGGCAAGGATTACTTTCCATTTTCATAAGTTCTTTTGTGGCAAGTTCTCCATGATCTTCATAAAGGGTCCATAAGATCTTTTTTGGCAAGTTCTCCATCATCATCATAATGGGTCTGTAAGTTCTTTTGTGGCAAGTTCTCCATTATCTTCATAAGTGGTCCACCAATCGTCTTTGTTTCTTTTTCGTCGTTAGCACCAAATAAGCTCATCAATCTACAAGTACAAAACAGAATCCCCACTTCCAAATGTGGAGCAGCAAGTATTAGTCAAGAATCAAGAAAAAATGTCAATTACATCAGCTTGCAGACAACAATAATTGGTGTATATCAGGTTCCATCAGTTGATCAGGCGTCCGGATACTGATATGACGAGGTATTTAAATGAAATATAATGTCAAATTGGCAAGGATTACTTTCCATTTTCATAAGTTCTTTTGTGGCATGTTCTCCATGATCTTCATAAAGGGTCCATAAGATCTTTTTTGGCAAGTTCTCCATCATCATCATTAGGGGTCCGTAAGTTCTTTTGTGGCAAGTTCTCCATCATCTTCATAAGTGGTCCACCAATGGTCTTTGTTTCTTTTTCATCTTAAGCACCAAATAAGCTCATCAATCTACAAGTACAAAACAGAATCCCCACTTCCAAATGTGGAGCAGCAAGTATTAGTCAAGAATCAAGATAAAATGTCAATTTCATCAGCTTGCAGACAACAATAATTGGTGTATATCAGGTTCCATCAGTTGATCAGGCGTCCGGACACTGATATGACGAGGTATTTAAATGAAAAATAATATCAAATTGGCAAGGATTACTTTCCATTTTCATAAGTTCTTTTGTGGCAAGTTCTCCATGATCTTCATAAAGGGTCCATAAGATCTTTTTTTGCAAGTTCTCCATCATCATCATAAGGGGTCCGTAAGTTCTTTTGTGGCCCGTTCTCCATCATCTTCGTAAGTGGTCCACCAATCGTCTTTGTTTCTTTTTCGTCGTTAGCACCAAATAAGCTCATCAATCTACAAGTACAAAACAGAATCCCCACTTCCAAATGTGGAGCAGCAAGTATAAGTCAAGAATCAAGATAAAATGTCAATTTCATCAGCTTGCATACAACAATAATTGGTGTATATCAGGTTCCATCAGTTGATCAGGCGTCCGGACACTGATATGACGAGGTATTTAAATGAAAAATAATATCAAATTGGCAAGGATTACTTTCCATTGTCATAAGTTCTTTTGTGGCAAGTTCTCCATGATCTTCATAAAGGGTCCATAAGATCTTTTTTGCAAGTTCTCCATGATCATCATTAGGGGTCCGTAAGTTCTTTTGTGGCAAGTTCTCCATCATCTTCATAAGTGGTCCACCAATGGTCTTTGTTTCTTTTTCATCTTAAGCACCAAATAAGCTCATTAATCTACAAGTACAAAACAGAATCCCCACTTCCAAATGTGGAGCAGCAAGTATTAGTCAAGAATCAAGATAAAATGTCAATTTCATCAGCTTGCAGACAACAATAATTGGTGTATATCAGGTTCCATCAGTTGATCAGGCGTCCGGACACTGATATGACGAGGTATTTAAATGAAAAATAATATCAAATTGGCAAGGATTACTTTCCATTTTCATAAGTTCTTTTGTGGCAAGTTCTCCATGATCTTCATAAAGGGTCCATAAGATCTTTTTTGGCAAGTTCTCCATCATCATCATAAGGGGTCCGTAAGTTCTTTTGTGGCCCGTTCTCCATCATCTTCATAAGTGGTCCACCAATCGTCTTTGTTTCTTTTTCGTCGTTAGCACCAAATAAGCTCATCAATCTACAAGTACAAAACAGAATCCCCACTTCCAAATGTGGAGCAGCAAGTATAAGTCAAGAATCAAGATAAAATGTCAATTTCATCAGCTTGCATACAACAATAATTGGTGTATATCAGGTTCCATCAGTTGATCAGGCGTCCGGACACTGATATGACGAGGTATTTAAATGAAAAATAATATCAAATTGGCAAGGATTACTTTCCATTGTCATAAGTTCTTTTGTGGCAAGTTCTCCATGATCTTCATAAAGGGTCCATAAGATCTTTTTTGCAAGTTCTCCATCATCATCATTAGGGGTCCGTAAGTTCTTTTGTGGCAAGTTCTCCATCATCTTCATAAGTGGTCCACCAATCGTCTTTGTTTCTTTTTCGTCGTTAGCACCAAATAAACTCATCAATCTACAAGTACAAAACAGAATCCCCACTTCCAAATGTGGAGCAGCAAGTATTAGTCAAGAATCAAGAAAAAATGTCAATTTCATCAGCTTGCATACAACAATAATTGGTGTATATCAGGTTCCATCAGTTGATCAGGCGTCCGGACACTGATATGACGAGGTATTTAAATGAAAAATAATATCAAATTGGCAAGGATTACTTTCCATTTTCATAAGTTCTTTTGTGGCAAGTTCTCCATGATCTTCATAAAGGGTCCATAAGATCTTTTTTGGCAAGTTCTCCATCATCATCATAATGGGTCTGTAAGTTCTTTTGTGGCAAGTTCTCCATTATCTTCATAAGTGGTCCACCAATCGTCTTTGTTTCTTTTTCGTCGTTAGCACCAAATAAGCTCATCAATCTACAAGTACAAAACAGAATCCCCACTTCCAAATGTGGAGCAGCAAGTATTAGTCAAGAATCAAGAAAAAATGTCAATTTCATCAGCTTGCAGACAACAATAATTGGTGTATATCAGGTTCCATCAGTTGATCAGGCGTCCGGATACTGATATGACGAGGTATTTAAATGAAATATAATGTCAAATTGGCAAGGATTACTTTCCATTTTCATAAGTTCTTTTGTGGCAAGTTCTCCATGATCTTCATAAAGGGTCCATAAGATCTTTTTTGGCAAGTTCTCCATCATCATCATTAGGGGTCCGTAAGTTCTTTTGTGGCAAGTTCTCCATCATCTTCATAAGTGGTCCACCAAAGGTCTTTGTTTCTTTTTCATCTTAAGCACCAAATAAGCTCATCAATCTACAAGTACAAAACAGAATCCCCACTTCCAAATGTGGAGCAGCAAGTATTAGTCAAGAATCAAGATAAAATGTCAATTTCATCAGCTTGCAGACAACAATAATTGGTGTATATCAGGTTCCATCAGTTGATCAGGCGTCCGGACACTGATATGACGAGGTATTTAAATGAAAAATAATATCAAATTGGCAAGGATTACTTTCCATTTTCATAAGTTCTTTTGTGGCAAGTTCTCCATGATCTTCATAAAGGGTCCATAAGATCTTTTTTGGCAAGTTCTCCATCATCATCATAAGGGGTCCGTAAGTTCTTTTGTGGCCCGTTCTCCATCATCTTCATAAGTGGTCCACCAATCGTCTTTGTTTCTTTTTCGTCGTTAGCACCAAATAAGCTCATCAATCTACAAGTACAAAACAGAATCCCCACTTCCAAATGTGGAGCAGCAAGTATAAGTCAAGAATCAAGATAAAATGTCAATTTCATCAGCTTGCATACAACAATAATTGGTGTATATCAGGTTCCATCAGTTGATCAGGCGTCCGGACACTGATATGACGAGGTATTTAAATGAAAAATAATATCAAATTGGCAAGGATTACTTTCCATTGTCATAAGTTCTTTTGTGGCAAGTTCTCCATGATCTTCATAAAGGGTCCATAAGATCTTTTTTGCAAGTTCTCCATCATCATCATTAGGGGTCCGTAAGTTCTTTTGTGGCAAGTTCTCCATCATCTTCATAAGTGGTCCACCAATCGTCTTTGTTTCTTTTTCGTCGTTAGCACCAAATAAACTCATCAATCTACAAGTACAAAACAGAATCCCCACTTCCAAATGTGGAGCAGCAAGTATTAGTCAAGAATCAAGAAAAAATGTCAATTTCATCAGCTTGCATACAACAATAATTGGTGTATATCAGGTTCCATCAGTTGATCAGGCGTCCGGACACTGATATGACGAGGTATTTAAATGAAAAATAATATCAAATTGGCAAGGATTACTTTCCATTTTCATAAGTTCTTTTGTGGCAAGTTCTCCATGATCTTCATAAAGGGTCCATAAGATCTTTTTTGGCAAGTTCTCCATCATCATCATAAGGGGTCTGTAAGTTCTTTTGTGGCAAGTTCTCCATTATCTTCATAAGTGGTCCACCAATCGTCTTTGTTTCTTTTTCGTCGTTAGCACCAAATAAGCTCATCAATCTACAAGTACAAAACAGAATCCCCACTTCCAAATGTGGAGCAGCAAGTATTAGTCAAGAATCAAGAAAAAATGTCAATTTCATCAGCTTGCATACAACAATAATTGGTGTATATCAGGTTCCATCAGTTGATCAGGCGTCCGGACACTGATATGACGAGGTATTTAAATGAAAAATAATATCAAATTGGCAAGGATTACTTTCCATTTTCATAAGTTCTTTTGTGGCAAGTTCTCCATGATCTTCATAAAGGGTCCATAAGATCTTTTTTGGCAAGTTCTCCATCATCATCATAAGGGGTCTGTAAGTTCTTTTGTGGCAAGTTCTCCATCATCTTCATAAGTGGTCCACCAATTGTCTTTGTTTCTTTTTCGTCGTTAGCACCAAATAAGCTCATCAATCTACAAGTACAAAACAGAATCCCCACTTCCAAATGTGGAGCAGCAAGTATTAGTCAAGAATCAAGAAAAAATGTCAATTTCATCAGCTTGCAGACAACAATAATTGGTGTATATCAGGTTCCATCAGTTGATCAGGCGTCCGGACACTGATATGACGAGGTATTTAAATGAAAAATAATATCAAATTGGCAAGGATTACTTTCCATTGTCATAAGTTCTTTTGTGGCAAGTTCTCCATGATCTTCATAAAGGGTCCATAAGATCTTTTTTGGCAAGTTCTCCATCATCATCATAATGGGTCTGTAAGTTCTTTTGTGGCAAGTTCTCCATTATCTTCATAAGTGGTCCACCAATCGTCTTTGTTTCTTTTTTGTCGTTAGCACCAAATAAGCTCATAAATCTACAAGTACAAAACAGAATCCCCACTTCCAAATGTGGAGCAGCAAGTATTAGTCAAGAATCAAGAAAAAATGTCAATTTCATCAGCTTGCATACAACAATAATTGGTGTATATCAGGTTCCATCAGTTGATCAGGCGTCCGGATACTGATATGACGAGGTATTTAAATGAAATATAATGTCAAATTGGCAAGGATTACTTTCCATTTTCATAAGTTCTTTTGTGGCAAGTTCTCCATGATCTTCATAAAGGGTCCATAAGATCTTTTTTGGCAAGTTCTCCATCATCATCATTAGGGGTCCGTAAGTTCTTTTGTGGCAAGTTCTCCATCATCTTCATAAGTGGTCCACCAATGGTCTTTGTTTCTTTTTCATCTTAAGCACCAAATAAGCTCATTAATCTACAAGTACAAAACAGAATCCCCACTTCCAAATGTGGAGCAGCAAGTATTAGTCAAGAATCAAGATAAAATGTCAATTTCATCAGCTTGCAGACAACAATAATTGGTGTATATCAGGTTCCATCAGTTGATCAGGCGTCCGGACACTGATATGACGAGGTATTTAAATGAAAAATAATATCAAATTGGCAAGGATTACTTTCCATTTTCATAAGTTCTTTTGTGGCAAGTTCTCCATGATCTTCATAAAGGGTCCATAAGATCTTTTTTGGCAAGTTCTCCATCATCATCATAAGGGGTCCGTAAGTTCTTTTGTGGCCCGTTCTCCATCATCTTCATAAGTGGTCCACCAATCGTCTTTGTTTCTTTTTCGTCGTTAGCACCAAATAAGCTCATCAATCTACAAGTACAAAACAGAATCCCCACTTCCAAATGTGGAGCAGCAAGTATTAGTCAAGAATCAAGAAAAAATGTCAATTTCATCAGCTTGCATACAACAATAATTGGTGTATATCAGGTTCCATCAGTTGATCAGGCGTCCGGACACTGATATGACGAGGTATTTAAATGAAAAATAATATCAAATTGGCAAGGATTACTTTCCATTTTCATAAGTTCTTTTGTGGCAAGTTCTCCATGATCTTCATAAAGGGTCCATAAGATCTTTTTTGGCAAGTTCTCCATCATCATCATAATGGGTCTGTAAGTTCTTTTGTGGCAAGTTCTCCATTATCTTCATAAGTGGTCCACCAATCGTCTTTGTTTCTTTTTCGTCGTTAGCACCAAATAAGCTCATCAATCTACAAGTACAAAACAGAATCCCCACTTCCAAATGTGGAGCAGCAAGTATTAGTCAAGAATCAAGAAAAAATGTCAATTTCATCAGCTTGCATACAACAATAATTGGTGTATATCAGGTTCCATCAGTTGATCAGGCGTCCGGACACTGATATGACGAGGTATTTAAATGAAAAATAATATCAAATTGGCAAGGATTACTTTCCATTGTCATAAGTTCTTTTGTGGCAAGTTCTCCATGATCTTCATAAAGGGTCCATAAGATCTTTTTTGGCAAGTTCTCCATCATCATCATAAGGGGTCCGTAAGTTCTTTTGTGGCAAGTTCTCCATCATCATCATAAGTTGTCCATAAGTTCTTTTGTGGCAAGTTCCCCATTATCTTCATAAGTGTTCCACCAATCTTTGTTTCTTTTTCATCTTAAGCACCAAATAAGCTCATCAATCTACAAGTACAAAACAGAATCCCCACTTCCAAATGTGGAGCAGCAAGTATTAGTCAAGAATCAAGAAAAAATGTCAATTTCATCAGCTTGCATACAACAATAATTGGTGTATATCAGGTTCCATCAGTTGATCAGGCGTCCGGACACTGATATGACGAGGTATTTAAATGAAAAATAATATCAAATTGGCAAGGATTACTTTCCATTGTCATAAGTTCTTTTGTGGCAAGTTCTCCATGATCTTCATAAAGGGTCCATAAGATATTTTGTGGCAAGTTCTCCATCATCATCATAAGGGGTCCGTGAGTTCTTTTGTGGCAAGTTCTCCATCATCTTCATAAGTGGTCCACCAATCGTCTTTGTTTCTTTTTCGTCATTAGCACCAAATAAGCTCATCAATCTACAAGTACAAAACAGAATCCCCACTTCCAAATGTGGAGCAGCAAGTATTAGTCAAGAATCAAGAAAAAATGTAAATTTCATCAGCTTGCAGACAACAATAATTGGTGTATATCAGGTTCCATCAGTTGATCAGGCGTCCGGACACTGATATGACGAGGTATTTAAATGAAAAATAATATCAAATTGGCAAGGATTACTTTCCATTTTCATAAGTTCTTTTGTGGCAAGTTCTCCATGATCTTCATAAAGGGTCCATAAGATCTTTTTTGGCAAGTTCTCCATCATCATCATTAGGGGTCCGTATGTTCTTTTGTGGCCCGTTCTCCATCATCTTCATAAGTGGTCCGTTCGAATCCCACTCAGTCCAAAAAAATTGGAAAATTTTCTGACTGGGTTTTCACTCGAACGATCTATGTGGGATGGTTGCCAGTTACCAGCGGAAGGTCGTGGGTTTCCTCCGGGCATAGAGCCCGGTTTCCTCCCACAATAAAACTGGCAACGCCGCCATATAAGTGAAATAATCTTGAGCGCGGCGTAAAACACCAAACAATCAATCAATCATAAGTGGTCCACCAATCGTCTTTGTTTCTTTTTCGTCGTTAGCACCAAATAAGCTCATCAATCTACAAGTACAAAACAGAATCCCCACTTCCAAATGTGGAGCAGCAAGTATAAGTCAAGAATCAAGATAAAATGTCAATTTCATCAGCTTGCATACAACAATAATTGGTGTATATCAGGTTCCATCAGTTGATCAGGCGTCCGGACACTGATATGACGAGGTATTTAAATGAAAAATAATATCAAATTGGCAAGGATTACTTTCCATTGTCATAAGTTCTTTTGTGGCAAGTTCTCCATGATCTTCATAAAGGGTCCATAAGATCTTTTTTGCAAGTTCTCCATCATCATCATTAGGGGTCCGTAAGTTCTTTTGTGGCAAGTTCTCCATCATCTTCATAAGTGGTCCACCAATCGTCTTTGTTTCTTTTTCGTCGTTAGCACCAAATAAACTCATCAATCTACAAGTACAAAACAGAATCCCCACTTCCAAATGTGGAGCAGCAAGTATTAGTCAAGAATCAAGAAAAAATGTCAATTTCATCAGCTTGCATACAACAATAATTGGTGTATATCAGGTTCCATCAGTTGATCAGGCGTCCGGACACTGATATGACGAGGTATTTAAATGAAAAATAATATCAAATTGGCAAGGATTACTTTCCATTTTCATAAGTTCTTTTGTGGCAAGTTCTCCATGATCTTCATAAAGGGTCCATAAGATCTTTTTTGGCAAGTTCTCCATCATCATCATAAGGGGTCTGTAAGTTCTTTTGTGGCAAGTTCTCCATCATCTTCATAAGTGGTCCACCAATTGTCTTTGTTTCTTTTTCGTCGTTAGCACCAAATAAGCTCATCAATCTACAAGTACAAAACAGAATCCCCACTTCCAAATGTGGAGCAGCAAGTATTAGTCAAGAATCAAGAAAAAATGTCAATTTCATCAGCTTGCAGACAACAATAATTGGTGTATATCAGGTTCCATCAGTTGATCAGGCGTCCGGACACTGATATGACGAGGTATTTAAATTAAAAATAATATCAAATTGGCAAGGATTACTTTCCATTGTCATAAGTTCTTTTGTGGCAAGTTCTCCATGATCTTCATAAAGGGTCCATAAGATCTTTTTTGGCAAGTTCTCCATCATCATCATTAGGGGTCCGTAAGTTCTTTTGTGGCAAGTTCTCCATCATCTTCATAAGTGGTCCACCAATCGTCTTTGTTTCTTTTTCGTCGTTAGCACCAAATAAGCTCATCAATCTACAAGTACAAAACAGAATCCCCACTTCCAAATGTGGAGCAGCAAGTATTAGTCAAGAATCAAGAAAAAATGTCAATTTCATCAGCTTGCATACAACAACAATTGGTGTATATCAGGTTCCATCAGTTGATCAGGCGTCCGGACACTGATATGACGAGGTATTTAAATGAAAAATAATATCAAATTGGCAAGTATTACTTTCCATTTTCATAAGTTCTTTTGTGGCAAGTTCTCCATGATCTTCATAAAGGGTCCATAAGATCTTTTTTGGCAAGTTCTCCATCATGATCATAAGGGGTCCGTAAGTTCTTTTGTGGCAAGTTCTCCATCATCATCATAAGTTGTCTATAAGTTCTTTTGTGGCAAGTTCCCCATTATCTTCATAAGTGTTCCACCAATCTTTGTTTCTTTTTCATCTTAAGCACCAAATAAGCTCATCAATCTACAAGTACAAAACAGAATCCCCACTTCCAAATGTGGAGCAGCAAGTATTAGTCAAGAATCAAGAAAAAATGTCAATTTCATCAGCTTGCATACAACAATAATTGGTGTATATCAGGTTCCATCAGTTGATCAGGCGTCCGGACACTGATATGACGAGGTATTTAAATGAAAAATAATATCAAATTGGCAAGGATTACTTTCCATTGTCATAAGTTCTTTTGTGGCAAGTTCTCCATGATCTTCATAAAGGGTCCATAAGATATTTTGTGGCAAGTTCTCCATCATCATCATAAGGGGTCCGTGAGTTCTTTTGTGGCAAGTTCTCCATCATCTTCATAAGTGGTCCACCAATCGTCTTTGTTTCTTTTTCGTCATTAGCACCAAATAAGCTCATCAATCTACAAGTACAAAACAGAATCCCCACTTCCAAATGTGGAGCAGCAAGTATTAGTCAAGAATCAAGAAAAAATGTCAATTTCATCAGCTTGCAGACAACAATAATTGGTGTATATCAGGTTCCATCAGTTGATCAGGCGTCCGGACACTGATATGACGAGGTATTTAAATGAAAAATAATATCAAATTGGCAAGGATTACTTTCCATTTTCATAAGTTCTTTTGTGGCAAGTTCTCCATGATCTTCATAAAGGGTCCATAAGATCTTTTTTGGCAAGATCATCATTAGGGGTCCGTAAGTTATTTTGTGGCAAGTTCTCCGTCATCTTCATAAGTGGTCCACCAATCGTCTTTGTTTCTTTTTCGTCGTTAGCACCAAATAAGCTCATCAATCTACAAGTACAAAACAGAATCCCCACTTCCAAATGTGGAGCAGCAAGTATGAGTCAAGAATCAAGAAAAAATGTCAATTTCATCAGCTTGCATACAACAATAATTGGTGTATATCAGGTTCCATCAGTTGATCAGGCGTCCGGACACTGATATGACGAGGTATTTAAATGAAAAATAATATCAAATTGGCAAGGATTACTTTCCATTGTCATAAGTTCTTTTGTGGCAAGTTCTCCATGATCTTCATAAAGGGTCCATAAGATCTTTTTTGGCAAGTTCTCCATCATCATCATAAGGGGTCCGTGAGTTCTTTTGTGGCCCGTTCTCCATCATCTTCATAAGTGGTCCACCAAACGTCTTTGTTTCTTTTTCGTCGTTAGCACCAAATAAGCTCATCAATCTACAAGTACAAAACAGAATCCCCACTTCCAAATGTGGAGCAGCAAGTATTAGTCAAGAAAAAATGTCAATTTCATCAGCTTGCATACAACAATAATTGGTGTATATCAGGTTCCATCAGTTGATCAGGCGTCCGGACACTGATATGACGAGGTATTTAAATGAAAAATAATATCAAATTGGCAAGGATTACTTTCCATTTTCATAAGTTCTTTTGTGGCAAGTTCTCCGTGCTCTTCATAAAGGGTCTATAAGATCTTTTTTGGCAAGTTCTCCATCATCATCATAAGGGGTCCGTAAGTTCTTTTGTGGCAAGTTCTCCATCATCTTCATAAGTGGTCCACCAATCGTCTTTGTTTCTTTTTCGTCGTTAGCACCAAATAAGCTTATCAATCTACAAGTACAAAACAGAATCCCCACTTCCAAATGTGGAGCAGCAAGTATTAGAATCAAGAAAAAATGTCAATTTCATCAGCTTGCAGACAACAATAATTGGTGTATATCAGGTTCCATCAGTTGATCAGGCGTCCGGACACTGATATGACGAGGTATTTAAATGAAAAATAATATCAAATTGGCAAGGATTACTTTCCATTTTCATAAGTTCTTTTGTGGCAAGTTCTCCATGATCTTCATAAGGGGTCCATAAGATCTTTTTTGGCAAGTTCTCCATCATCATCATTAGGGGTGCGTAAGTTCTTTTGTGGCAAGTTCTCCATCATCTTCATAAGTGGTCCACCAATCGTCTTTGTTTCTTTTTCGTCATTAGCACCAAATAAGCTCATCAATCTACAAGTACAAAACAGAATCCCCACTTCCAAATGTGGAGCAGCAAGTATTAGAATCAAGAAAAAATGTCAATTTCATCAGCTTGCAGACAACAATAATTGGTGTATATCAGGTTCCATCAGTTGATCAGGCGTCCGGACACTGATATGACGAGGTATTTAAATGAAAAATAATATCAAATTGGCAAGGATTACTTGCCATTTTCATAAGTTCTTTTGTGGCAAGTTCTCCATGATCTTCATAAAGGGTCCATAAGATCTTTTTTGGCAAGTTCTCCATCATCATCATAAGGGGTCCGTAAGTTCTTTTGTGGCAAGTTCTCCATCATCTTCATAAGTGGTCCACCAATCGTCTTTGTTTCTTTTTTGTCGTTAGCACCAAATAAGCTCATCAATCTACAAGTACAAAACAGAATCCCCACTTCCAAATGTGGAGCAGCAAGTATTAGAATCAAGAAAAAATGTCAATTTCATCAGCTTGCATACAACAATAATTGGTGTATATCAGGTTCCATCAGTTGATCAGGCGTCCGGACACTGATATGACGAGGTATTTAAATGAAAAATAATATCAAATTGGCAAGGATTACTTTCCATTTTCATAAGTTCTTTTGTGGCAAGTTCTCCGTGCTCTTCATAAAGGGTCCATAAGATCTTTTTTGGCAAGTTCTCCATCATCATCATAAGGGGTCCGTAAGTTCTTTTGTGGCAAGTTCTTCATCATCATCATAAGGGGTCCATAAGTTCTTTTGTGGCAAGTTCTCCATCATCTTCATAAGTGTTCCACCAATCTTTGTTTCTTTTTCATCTTAAGCACCAAATAAGCTCATCAATCTACAAGTACAAAACAGAATCCCCACTTCCAAATGTGGAGCAGCAAGTATTAGTCAAGAATCAAGAAAAAATGTCAATTTCATCAGCTTGCAGACAACAATAATTGGTGTATATCAGGTTTTATCAGTTGATCAGGTGTCCGGATACTGATATGACGAGGTATTTAAATGAAAAATAATAACTTTTTTTTTACAAAAACAATTTTAAATGACAATTTTATTGTTTTGATGTTTTGACTTATCTAATGAAAAGAGGCTTAATTACCTATTGATATAGTTGTGCACTCTACATTTTCATCTCCTTTGCTTATTAAATATGGCCGCCAGGAAGCAATGTTGTTTTTTAACCAAATTTGAAAATGAAACTTATTTCTCAATTTTCCTCAACAATAGTTATCTCCTTGGAATAAGATTTTTTATGTAGGCCCCAATTCCTATATCCAGTTATTGCTGTAACAATCTTTGATATGAATAGATGAACGCAGGCTTTATTATTGGGATCCTCTACTTGGAGGGGATATCTTTTGAAATCGTTCTGCTTTTTAGATTCTAAGTGTAAACTTTGAATCTATTGTTTTCGTTGTGTTTATTATTATTTTTTTTTTCTTACGTCTTGTGCCTTATTCCTCGAAAACCACAAATCACAACGTTATTAAACTTCCATGGATTATGCATGCGCATATTTTTATTGTTTCTCTAGGGCTACGATCGCGGCCATCTTGGCACTGCACTAAACCTTTAAAGGTCTTCTCCAAAACCACTCAATGTATTCACTTCAAATTTAATACATAGGTAGGACTTACTTAAACGCATCTTGTAGGCTAGAAAAATTCTCAAGTAAAATAAAAAGTATAATTAAGAATTAAACATCGCCTTCAACCGACTGACCATAATGAGAAAATCAAAAATCGTTTTATGAAGCACATCTTTATGCAGTCACAATCGCATTTAACAGTAAACATTCCATTACACCATCTCCATTCCAGCAGGGACTCAGCAGTCACAATTCAACCATTACATCGGTTAATCACAAATCTATCACCATTCCATAAAGAACATTTACTGTTCCATCACAAAACATTGGACAGTCAACCAAATTATTAAGCCTTCACAATTCAATCGAACAGTATTCATTGTATTTCGCAGTCACCAAACCACAGGAAAGTAACAAATCCACCAGGCAGTCATTCCATCTGGCAGTTGGGCTTGACCAATCCACCAGACAGCCACAAATCAATGTGACAGCAATCCGATCCATTTGGCAGTAACAATTGCATTAGTCAGTCACCCACCTATTAAAGGCACACTTGCCGCAAAAATGCAGAATGATGTTTACATAAAAATAGTCAATTTTTTGTATTTTTCTCAGACAGAAGTAGTTAGAAGAAAAAGTTTTGCCTTCATTTAGTATTTTTAGAATTTTGAAATTGAAAATTAGATTAATCAAGTACCTGCAATTTAAACAAACCCTTAACCTGAACATGCGCACAAGCGCCCCTAATGTTTGAGTTGTGTGAGTGATCTAACGGCACAGTATTATTTTATACACTTTATCTAAGAAATACACAAACTCACAATCAGGTAGCTAGGATTGACTCGAAAAGCCTTCTGATAAATTTTTGAGTGTAAAACACAGATAAAATGCTAAACACCAAGCCAAACGTATCCGTTGATGGCGATCTCACTATATGGCATTTGATGACTCCCTTTGCCCTCAGGCCTAGAGCTTTCAATCCATTTCTCAAGGCTTTTTTATGGAGAAGGAAAATGGGTTTGAGATAGGTGGATATGTAATGCTCCACAGAGCGATGTTTTATGTTAGATAAGGTAGAGTCAAATATAGGATTTAAAGAGTTTGCTTATTTACATTTTTTATGGGATGTATTTTAGAAACCCTATGTCCAGGGTAGCTTATTGTTAAAGATCAATCTTAAAAATTTTAATTCCTTTATGTACAGTTGAAATTGTGGTGAGTTCTGTTTAGGTGGATTTCTGGGATATGGGGGGGGGAGTTTTTTATTGGCGGAACGATTCAGAGACAAACAATTCAATGCGAGCCATTTCAATATATGTTTTTGTCCCAATGTCGCCTCTTCAATGGTGTCATTCAAAGAGTCAGAGCTGCACGATACACTTGTCTCGTCAACAAAGAGGGTGAAATTTAAGTTACATGATTGAACGATATAGTTTATGTAGATAAGGAAGCTTGTTACCATGTTTAACATAACTGTTGTTTCAAATTTCATGAAACTTGGGGTATATCATCGCTATACTAAGGTTTCAATCCAAACAAAATTTGACGAAGAATGGTCCAAAGGTCAAGGACACCGAGAGGTCACACATATAGGTTAAAAAGCTTGTTTTTCCCATTTTTAAAAAAAGAAAAGTCATTTCAAATTCCTTAAAACTTAGGATATATCATCGCTACACTAAGATTTCAATCTGAACAAAATTTGACAAAGATCGATCCAAGTGTCAAGGTAACTGAGAGGTCACACATAGTCCAGTAGAAAAAACTAGAAAAATCTACTCACTAAGGCCAAACTCTTGTCTATAGTTTTAAAAACGTAGTGAAATATCCTGGGTTTTGTTTATTACAATAACTTATGATTGAGTATAAAGGTCTAAATGATATACCCCATTTTAGAACAATTAGAAACCTGTCTGCATGGTTATTTTATCCCCCCCCCCCCCCATTGCCTCTTTGTTGAAGTGTTCATAAATACAGTATATCTACATGAATTGATTTTGTGGACGCAATGTGGATGTCCCAAGTGCATTGCAGATAACATGTAAACTAATTTTTATATTATTGGTGTACCGTTGTCCGTCTGTCCGTCCCGGATTCGTGTCCGCTCCATAACTTAAAACCTATTGCCTGAATTTATTTTTTCTTCTTCTGATATATGTAGCTTATGGGTAAACGGTGTGTCGCGTATCAAAATTAAATTGGAGTCTCAATATTTTTGGCGACCAAAACAGCCACCCAGCCTTTTGGCATTTATAACTCTGAAACTATTCGATGGATTTAATTTTTTTTTTCAGATATAACTAGCTTATGAATAGATGGTGTGTTCTGTACCAAAATTAAAGTGGGGTCTTGATATTTGCGGCGACCAAAACGGTCACCAGCCTTTTGGCATTGAGTTACTCAGTAATTATTTCATGGATTATAATTTTTTTTTCTTCTAATATGTGAAGCTTATGATTAGATGATGTGTCCTGTACCAAAATTTAATTGGGATCTCTATATTTGTGGCAACCAGAACAGTCACCAGCCTTTTGGCATTGAGTAACTCGGTATTTATTGCATGGATTATACATTTTTTTCCAGTTATAACTATCTTATGAGTGGACGGTGTGTCTAGTACTAAAAGTAAATTGGAGTCTCGCTATATGTGTTGACAAAAAACAGTCACCCAGCCTTTAGGCATTCAGTAATTGAGGAAATGGCTGTTATTCTGTCTGTGGTTTCACAGAATAGCTTAATTATATCCAAACATCTTTTTGATAACCAAGGTGACCAAATGAGTTGCGACCTTCTTTCTATTATTTAATCAGTAATTAATTGAAATTGATGTTGTATGCCTATATGTAGTGTAGACACTTTTGCAAGTAGCTTTGGTACAGTTTTCAGATATAGGTAGCAGCTTATAGGTATGTGTTCTGTCAAATACTAAAATTCACCAAGCCCCAGTCTTCGGTGACTGAAAGATTCTATCAGGCGAACTTCTGTTAAAAGCATCTCTTTATTATTGAATATTAAGATAGTGTGCTACAATGAATTTACCCTTGCGGGCGTATTATTAAACTCTTGCTTAATTGATGTGATTGATAATTTCTTGTGCTCACTTGAGATATATTATTTAGACCTTGAAAGATTATAATTAACTGTGCTGTTTAACATTTTCTAAAGAATTTATAAGAGTGTAATGTTTGCTGATGATAGAATAATTGCTAATTTTCCTTTCCTGGTAGCCTTTTAACATGTCTAGTGTCATGATTGACCATATAAAACCAATGCATTTCATTTGCTTTTATATTTTATATTTATGAACACTAAAACACAGTAGGCCAGGGAAATTACATGTACTTTAATATAAACTGCAGGATACATAGAATTTATATTTTATATGTATATAAAATTAACTAATTACACTTGATTTCCTCTGATTCTGTGTATTTCTTATTTTATAGGTCAGAATTTGGAAATCTTCCATGAAATGGTTTCCTATAAGCCTGTGTGAACTCTCCTGCTTTCTTCACAACGCCGTGAATCTTCAATCTTACAGGGGAACTTACAGGGAATTCCTAAATTTTCCAATGGGAAATGTTTAAGAAGCAAGAATCTTCAGAGAATGACGTATCCCCCCCGGCCCCACATACAAATGTAAGATTGTGTCAGTGGAAACATATTAAGAACAGACAAAAGTTCATTTCCATACAGGATATCCACATCCTCACTTGATAACAACCATCCTCACCAAGTTTGAACAATATTCAATGCAATATGTAGGAGGAAATGCATTTAGAAACCCATACCAGGTGGAATCAAGAAAGAACAACTGGCACAGCTTTCTGGAAGGTAACAATACCCTGAAACACTGTACATGTATGTCATCAGAAACAAGCACCTATTGTTTATGTCTTCTTGTACAGTCAGAAAAGGGCAGTAACTCTGAAATTAGCAAAACAAGCGTAGATCGCATGATATCCAGAATGTCCACTGATACAAAAATTCGATACAAAACGTGGGAGAAGATGTGATGACAAGCATCCATTGTCTATGTCTTTGTATACTGTCGGAAAAGGGCAGTAACTCTGAAAATAATGAAACCAGAATAGAAGGGGCAGATCCTCGCATGATATCCAACATGTCCACCAAGTTTCGAAAAAATTGATGAAAACCGTGAGAGGAGATGCGATGACAAGCACTAATTGTCTATGTCTTCGTGTACTGTCGGCAAAGGGCAATAACTCTAAAAATAATTAAATCAGCCCAACCAGAATAGGAGGTGCACATCCTTGCATGATATCCAACATGTCCACTAAGTTTCCAAAAAATTTGATGACAACTGTGGGAGGAGAGGCGAAGACAAGCAGTGATTGTCTATGTCTTTGTAAACTGTCGTAAAAGGGCAGTAACTCTAAAAATAATGAAACCAGCATAACCAGGATAAGAGGTGTAAATCCAACATGTTTCGAAAAAATTTGATGAAAACTGTTGGAGATTTGATGACAAGCACTAATTGTATATGTCTTCGTATACTGTCGGAAAAAGGAAATAACTCTGTAAATAATGAAACCAGCGTTACCAGAATAGGAGGTGCACATCATTGTATGATATCCAACATGTCCACCAAGTTTCGAAAAAAAAATAATGATGAAAACTGTGGGAGGAGATTTGATGATAAGCACTAATTGTCTATGTCTTCGTATACTGTCGGAAAAGGGCAATAACTCTAAAACTAACGAAACCAGCGTAACCAGAATAGGAGGTGCACATACTTGCATGTTATCCAACATGTCCACCAAGTTTCGAAAAAAATTTATAAAAAGTTTGGGAGGAGATTTGATGACAAGCACTAATTGTCTATGTCTTCGTTTACTGTCAGAAAAGGGCAATAACTCTTAAAATAATGAAACCAGCATAACCAGAATAGGAGGTGCACATCCTCGCATGATATCCAACACATCCACCAAGTTTCGAAAAAAATTGATGAAAACCCTGGGAGGAGATGCGATGACAAGCACTTATTGTCTATGTCTTCGTTTTCTGTCGGAAAAGGGCAATAACTCTTAAAATAATGAAACCAGCGCAACCAGAATAGGAGGTGCACATCCTCGCATGATATCCAACATACCCACCAAGTTTCGAAAAAAAAGTTGATGAAAACCGTGGGAGGAGATGCGATGACAAGAAATGATTAAGGACAGACAAGCTGATCACTATATCACCCCGCATTATATGCCGGGGGATAAAAAGGAGTTCTCAATTGTCCCCCCAAAAAACACAAACAGTTATAACCAAAAAACTATTAGTCCTACTTGGAACCATGTCATTTGCATGTTATAGATATGGACCAGTGGCATATTATGGCTTTCATGATTCAGTTATTCTGGGTTTCAATATCAACTGTGCACCCAATGATATACATGTATTGGGACAAGACTAGTTTTAAAGTTATCTTATTTTAGACTTGTATAATGAATAAAGCTTTGGAATTAAATATCTTCAAAAAATGTAATATAAGTTTTATTCCATTCAAAATCATCTATATTAATTTTAAAGATAAGTTGTATACATAATTTCTTTTCCTATTTCTCAGACATACTTTATTTCTCCCAGACCAGTAAATCTGGTATCGGGGTAAAAAAAATATTACAAATACATGTATATAAGCATAACATGGCAGGTAATATCATAGTTAAGTATCCTACAATTTAAGAGCTTTGAAAACAAGTAGGGCTAGTTTTTTTTTGACAGTATATACAGAAGGATTGTTGAATAAGTTATACATTTTTAATATGTTAGGGTAGTTTCGGTAATATTTAGGTATATATTTTTCTCTTAAAACATAGCTGTAGTGCTTTTGCTTAGTGTTTACACCCTGCTCCAAATGCCACCTATGGGGTGAGTGGATTTTTAAAATCCAATCTGTCCTGATTCACTTATATCCTAGGGTACCAGTAATATAGCTAAATCAAGAGTATCAAGTTTATTGTAGACTTAATTCAATCAACTATGAAATTATTGAGAAAATTCCCATGGCCAGTCTGTATGACATGCCGTTCAAACGTTTTCAGATTGATGAGGGGGTTTGGGGTAGTGTCATTAATGTATGTAATGCTATATGGTGGGGTTGCCAGGTTAAGTGATGAAGGAAATTGGTTCCTGTTTGGAGGAAACCCAAGACCTTCTACCAGTCTGACTCGATGCTCATGTTCGAGGAGATAAGTACCAGTATGCAACATCTTAGATTAAATATTTTGTGTTCTTCACATTAAAATGGGGACATAGTGATGTTCCTGTGGAATAAACAGGGGGCTGTTCCTCAAAAGATTTATGTCTGGCGTAAATCGTATGCAAGGTGAAACAGTCATGGCAACATAACGACAGGTGGTGCTGTTTCTTTGAATGTAATATTGTTTAAACATGCACTCTATTTTAATTATGACGAATTGTCGGATAGGAAAATAAATGTTACATAACTATTTTCAGTTTGTGTTCAATCTAAATTTGTCAATGTAAATGTGTAATGGTTACAATCAGAATTTCTGAGTGAAGCACTGAGGCCTGCAGGTTTCACATTTTGATGGATAGTTTTTAGCATGGCCCTCAGCACAAGAGATGTCCTTAAAATGTCCTTAAAGTGAACACTTTAGGTAAAATACAATATACTTCATCTTAAAGACAATATCTACCTGGTCCCAAAACATGGTTTATTTATTTTTTATGACTTTCCTACAAGAAGCTATGGTTAATTATTCTCAGATGTCTGGTGACTGGATGTCACTGAAACATGTGCACACCTGGTATGCTAACCTGCTATTGGTGTATTTAGGTCAAATAAACCAATCATAGTAAGGTGTGCACATGTTTCAGTGACATCCAGTCATCAGACATCTGAGAATAATTAACTATAGCTTCTTGTAGGAAAGTCATAAAAAATAAATAAACCATGTTTGGGACCAGGTAGATATTGTCTTTAAGATGAAGTATATTGTATCTTACCTAAAGTGTTCACTTTAAGTAATTAGTAGATTTTCCAAAACACTTGTAGATTTTTTAATATTTATTTCTTTGAATGAAACAAAGCACTTGTTTATCCAAAAGGCTAGATGCTGATTAATTTTTAAGGATATGCATCTTCAAATTTTAATTCACTTTTGAAATTAAAGAATGTATGGAAAGAAACAAACCTATTGCCAAAATACCTTAAAATTGATCGTTTATAATAACAAAAGTGTACTACGTAAGTCTAAGCTTGCAAATGAAGACCTGGTTAGAATTACAAGAGTTCTAACTATGCCCATAATTCAGTTTTCGACAAAGTATTCTTATACCAAAGTAAACCTATATGAAGGAGGGCACAATTTCATTGGTTAAATATTCACAAGCAAGTGTGAGGGTACAAATGTAGGGAGATATTTACTGCTCAGAAATGTAATATCAAAATTCAAAGTTGTCCCCTCATTTGGACCCTCTTAAGTTTTCCACAAAGTATTCTTAGACCCAAAAAAAACCATATGAAGGAGAGCACAATTTCATTGGCTAAATTTTCACAAGCAAGTGTGAGGGTACACAGTCATGAAGGAAGGTATTAACTGCTCAGAAATATAATATCAAAATTCAAAGTTGTTCCCTCATTTGGACCCTCTTCAGTTTTCCACAAAGTATTCTTAGACCCAAAAAAAACCATATGGAGGAGAGCACAATTTCATTGGCTAAATTTTCTCAAGCAAGTGTGAGGGTACAAATGTAGGGAGACATTTACTGCTCAGAAATGTAATATCAAAATTCAAAGTTGTCCCCTCATTTGGACCCTCTTCAGTTTTCCACAAAGTATTCTTAGACCCAAAAAAAACCATATGAAGGAGAGCACAATTTCATTGGCTAAATTTTCACAAGCAAGTGTGAGGGTACACAGTCATGAAGGAAGGTATTAACTGCTCAGAAATATAATATCAAAATTCAAAGTTGTCCCCTCATTTGGACCCTCTATAGTTTTCCACAAAGTATTTTTATACCAAAAAAAAACCTATATGAAGGAGAGCACAATTTCATTGGTTAAATGTTCACAAGAAAGTGTGAGGGTACAAATGTAGGGAGATATTTACTGCTCAGAAATGTAATATCAAAATTCAAAGTTGTCCCCTCTTCAGTTTTCCACAAAGTATTCTTAGACCAAAGTCGGAAGAAAAGCCCTTCTGGGCTTATGTTGTTCGTTTTCTTGTAAACCGACTTTAAATAAAGTTTCTTGTATCTTGTAAAGTAAACCTATATGAAGGAGGGTACAATTTCATTGGTTAAATGTTCACAAGTAAGTGTGAGGGTACAAATGTAGGGAGATATTTACTGCTCAGAAATGTAATATCAAAATTCAAAGTTGTCCCCTCATTTGGACCCTCTTCAGTTTTCCACAAAGTATTCTTAGATCAAAAAAAACCATATAAAGGAGAGCACAATTTCATTGGTTAAATGTTCACAAGAAAGTGTGAGGGTACAAATGTAGGGAGATATTTACTGCTCAGAAATGTAATATCAAAATTCAAAGTTGTCCCCTCATTTGGACCCTCTTCAGTTTTCCACAAAGTATTATTACACCAAAAAACCCATATGAAGGAGAGCACAATTTCATTGGCTAAATGTTCACAAGCAAGTGTGAGGGTACAAATGTAGGGAGGTATTTACTGCTCAGAAATGTAATATCAAAATTCAAAGTTGTCCCCTCATTTTGAAGTTGTCCTCTTCAGTTTTCCACAAAGTAGTCTTATACCAAAGAAAGCCATATGAAGGAGGGCACAATTTCATTGGTTAAATATTCACAAGCAAGTGTGAGGGTACACAGTCATGAAGGAAGGTATTAACTGCTTAGAAATGCAATACGTGCTTTGACGCTTTGACTTAAGAAATATTTGTTTAGCTTGGCCTAGACATTTTATTTTAGATCCAAATACTGAATGTCTATTCTGTAATTGTTGTTAGATTTCATGTGTACAATGATTGTTAACAGATCTTAGTAGTTCCTAAGCAACCAAGAAAAAAATTTGGAGTCCATGTGATCTTGGAAGAGTCTTTTTGAGTTTCACTTTTTTTATTTAACTGAGGATCAACTCTTTGGCGTCAGAACAATACAGGGATGCGTCCCTGATGAGTTTTTACTATCTACAATTACAAATGTAAGTAAACACGTAGGATAAACACATAATATATTGATCTGACCACCGTCGGTTGAAGCAAATAACATACGTCCAAAAGGTATATCATATAGAAACTTGCAATTTTGTCAGTTTTCAACTTTTGCTGTAACAGTCTGTTCCTTATCATCAGTATACCGTTTTGTCCGGGTTTCTGACTCCAAAATGGCTACTATGACGGTCGTATTTTGGAGTCAGGGTTCATTGCAATCAGGGGCCTCCGTGGCTCAGTAGGTAGAGCGTTGGACGCTCAATCCGAACAGCCTTCCACCAATGGGTCGGTTCGAATCCCACTCAGTCCAAAAAATTGGAAAATTTTCTGAGTGGGTTTTCACTCGAACGACCTATGTGGGATGGTTTCCAGTTACCAACGGAAGGTCGTGGATTTCCTCGGGGCATAGAGCCCGGTTTCCTCCCACGATAAAACTGGCAACGCCGCCATATAAGTGAAATAATCTTGAGCGCGGCGTAAAACGCCAAACATTCAATCAATCAATCATTGCAATCAAAAAGCCGGAGTTGACTGTCCGCTCAGAGGCACGTTGAAATAGCAATATAATCTACTCAAATCTTGTCTAAACGGTCAGAATCCCATTCATGGATAATTTCCCTACCTTCCAGTGTCTGATCGGGACGGGAAGAATCGGTTACAAAAGGCTAAATTATTCATGAATGTCATAAAGACACCCTTAGAGTTAATATTGTTGCTATTTACTGTAAAAATCTGACCGCCGAACTGTCAGATCAGAAGCAGTCTACTCCGACTTTCTGATTGCAATGAGCCCGGACTCCAAAATACGGCTGTCAGTATAAAAAAGTAATTTTGGATCCAGAAACCCGGACTATATACCGTTACATTGTGGTGCGTCTTAATCCATTGGGAAATAGTGTTTACCAAAATCCATTATTATGCCTTGCATTAAACGGTCTGACTGATGTCGGGATGTCCAATGACTATCGTCAGATTGAACGGTAGGACATTTTGTGGATCTGTTAGAATGCATTGCTTGGGCCTCACTATTACAGCAGCGAGAAGGTCAATACAACATAGGCTACACGGAGCCGTATGCAAAAATACCAAAAAGGCCCTAAAGAAATAAGCAAGTAAAACGCCTTTAAAGCCAAACATACGCATTTTAGTGAAAACGTAAACAAAGTGGAGGTCTTTCATTTATAAACGGGCTCTCCTTGGCTCAATAGGTAGAGGTAGGACTTTCAATGGAGAAGGGTAAAGAATAGTAGGTAATTGAAAAGGCCAGTTGGCCAACACTAGGCTAGCCTAAAGTTCCACGGTGGGGCGCAATGTTAAAGAGATAGGCCACACTGAGCGACCCACTTGATACTTGGTATGCTTTACTCTACGTTATACAAGTAACGGTATACCAAAACAAGTACGTGGGTGATTGAGCTCTCCGATTTACATGGCTGTCTTATGAATTCAGCTCAGAAAATTATATACAATATAGAACAACAGCCTGATAAAAAAGACACAAAGATCTGAGCTGAAACACTAATAATGGCGGATAGGATATATGCACAGACATTACAAACCCAGGCACAAAATTATTCACTACAAACCGATTCCAAAATTCAAACCGCATGCAGTGAATATGGTATACAGGAACCACCTCCTTATAAACGAGTGCATTGTCAGTTCCATAGTGCCCATACCGATAAACTAAAACCCCATAATCAACAAGCAATCCAAAATGGCGACCATTATGACATTGCATGACAATCAATCAAAATCAATCAAACCTTGGTGGCCAGTGATTGCGTTCTCGGGGTGTACCACTAGGTCAGACAAACTAAAATCCATTTCAATCAATCTATATGTTAAGATACAATCCCCAGTACTATACCTTTCTTGTTAAAGAAGCCAAGTCTTTCTTTCTTGACAAGATAATTAGAGGAACATGTACCAGACGTGCACCCTCACTGAAATTCAAACTAGTTCAAATCGGTCATTTCATTGGTTGTTTTCTGGGGGCAACGGTAGTCGTAAAAAAACGACCTTTAACCTTTAACCAATGGGATGTCTGCCATTGTTTATAGGTGAATTGGTAAAAAGGAATGATGAGGTCCTGTGTGTGTGTGGGGGTGTGGGGGGGGACAAATTAATGTCTGATTTTGAAAAGTTCCACAACAAAGCGTCAAAAATGTTTTAGGACAACTGGATAATCTATTCAGGATTCAGCATTCAAGATTATTCTCTTTACAGTCTTCGGTTAATACCTTGTGCTGTCGTACCCCAATATCATTGAGTAAACATGTGTGGTTTTAGATCAATGCTTACTCAATGTAGTTTATCAGCGCTTCTTCCCAGAATTTATAGTGGCACAAAGCTGCCAAAATGTTGGCATTTTGTTGTTAAAACAGAGTTTTTAAATTATGGCTATTTTTGTTAAGACGTATAATTCAGAAGCTTTTAGCGGGGCCTCCGTGGCTCAGTAGGTAGAGCGTTGGACGCTTAATCCGAACAGTCTTCCACCAATGGGTCGCGCTTTCGAATCCCACTCAGTCCAAACATTGGAAAGTTTTCTGACTGGGTTTTCACTCGGACAACCTATGTGGGATGGTTGCCAGTTACCAACGGAAGGTCGTGGGTTTCCTCCGGGCAAAGAGCCCGGTTTCCTCCCACAATAAAACTGGCAACGCCGCCATATGAGTGAAATAATCTTGAGCGCGGCGTAAAACACCAAACATCAATTAATCAGAAGCTTTTAAGTGCTTTTAGTCTCAAGAATGGACGATAAAGTATTGTTTTGAGCCTACTTTGACGTAGAGACTATTGTTGAGACGATCAGAAATTATGAAAAAACTTTGAATTTTGGCAGCTCATGCCACTTTGATTATTGACACCAGAATACACTATTTGTGGGATTTTAAAGCACTAATATTCTACAATTTTTTGGCTTTAGCCAAGAACCCATGCTGTCCCGGTGCGTGCACCCTTTCTGAAATACAAAGGACGACAGCGAACAAATTCTAGGTCCATTTGATGGATTTAGGAGAAAAATATTGAGTATTTTTATTCACCTTAAAATAACAAAAGAAAATTGGATGACAAAAATTGCTAACAGGTTGGAATAAGACTCCATGGAGCTTGTTCTATCCCATTAAATTGTTTTTAATATAATTACTGGGAACATGGTGACATATTTGAGAGAAAAAAAAATTAAAATAACATATTTACAGACAAAAGAAAAGTACAATGAATGTTGACAATTGGACCAAATGATGTTTTTTTAATTTAGATTTAAATAAAGACGGTGATCCTATATTCTCCGTAGAGAGTGTAATAACTTATTCCATTCCCTGGAGCCTGTTGATTCTAGAAGATGAAACGATATTAACGGTCTATTGCAGTCTAAAGAGCGATTTCTAGTGTTATCTTGATGAATGTCATCTGTCTTAAAAACGTAACTAGCAAAACGTAGAGGAATTTTCCAGGGTCTAAAGAAAAATCTATGACATTGAAGAAGGTTGCAATAAAGTGTTAAAGAAGGTATCGACAATATTTCAAAACGTTGGAAAATTGGTGCAGTGTGGGCTAAGTTGCAAGAAGAACTAATAATCCGAACAGCACGTTTTTGTAGGATAAAAAGAAGCTGGAGATGAGTCTTGTATGTGCCGCCCCAGAGAGTGCTTGAATACCTTAAAATGGGATAAATTAAAGAGTAAAATAGAATAAACAAAGACTTGGTGTTCAGTGCTTTACTTAATTGACTTAAGATACCGAGATTTATGATTGATTGTTTGGTGTTTTACGCCGCGCTCAAGATTATTTCACTTATATGGCGGTTGCCAGTTTTATTGTGGGAGAAAACCCGGCTCCATGCCCGGAGGAAACCCACGACCTTCCGGTGGTAACTGACAACCATCCCACATAGGTCGCCGAGATTTCTGGATATTTTTTTTTACAAATAAAGCTGACGTGAGATAACCAATTTAATTTTTCATTTATTACTATGCCAAGAAATCCAAATTGTTTTATCACTTCGATTTCAGTGTTAGAAATAGTATCAGGTGGCAGCTTTGACAATTTCTTTTTAGAGCTTGGTAATGTAACCATGCACTTTGTTTTCTGTACATTCAAGGATAATCGATTAGCAGATAGCCAGATATTAAGCTTTTGTAGCTCATTATTGTGTCTTCCCCAACATATGGGGGGACATATACTGTTGTTGTGCTGTCCGTCGTCCGTCGTCTGGCGTCTGTCAACTAGGGTTTGTCTGCAAGATATCTCCAGAACCACTAGGCGGAATTTGATGAAATTTTAATTGAAGCTTATTGGTGAGAACGTTGAGAGTTGATAAAGTTTTGGCGCTTGTACCCGTCCAATCCTCAGTTAGCCTCCGAATCGGATATTTTCATTGGTAGTTGCTTGTCTACAAGATATCTCCAGAACCACTTGGCGGAATTTGATGAAATTTTAATTACAGCTTATTGGTGAGAACGTTGAGAGTTGATCAAGTTTTGGCGCTTGCATCCGTCCAATCCTCAGTTAGCCTCCGAATCGGATATTTTCATTGGTTGTTGCTTGTCTACAAGATATCTCCAGAACCACCTGGCGGAGTTTGATGAAATTTTAATTACACCTTATTGGTGGGAACGTTGAGAGTTGATTAAGTTTTGGCACCTGTACGCTCGTCCGATCTTTAGTTAGCCTCCGAATCGGATATTTTCATTGGTTGTTGCTTGTCTACAAGATATCTCCAGAACCACCTGGCGGAATTTGATGAAATTTTAATTACAGTTTATTGGTGAGAACGTTAAGAGTTGATCAATTTTTAGCGCCTGTAACCCCGTCCACTCCTCAGTGAGCCTTAGAATCGGATATTTTCATTGGTTGTTCCTTGTCTACAAGATATCTCCAGAACCACTTGGCCGAATTTGATGATATTTCAATTACTGCTTATTGGTGAGGATCAAGTTTCATCAAGTTTTGGCACCTGTACGTCTGTCCTGTCTTCAGTTAGCCTCAGAATCGTATATTTTCATTGGTTGTTGTTTGTGTGCAAGTTTTGTGTACAAGTTTTGGCACCTGTCCGCCCGTCCGATCTTCTGCGGACCTCCGTCAGCCAGGGATTCATAGAACTCCTAAGTTTACAAACCAAAAATTTAGTTTTTTATGCGGCCAAATTGAAAAAAATTACCGGCCGTTTCAGAGCCATAGTTGAATGTACCTTTCATCAGTAACGCCATTGCTGGGGGAGACATATGTTTTGATCTCAAAACCTTCTAGTTTCATTGGTTGTTGCTTGTCTACAAGATCTCTCCAGAACCACTTGGCGGAATTTGACGAAATTTTAATTACAGCTTATTGGTGAGGACATTCAGAGTTGATCAAGTTTTGGCGTCTGTATGCTCGTCCGATCTTCAGTTAGCCTCCGAATCGGATATTTTCATTGGTTGTTGCTTGTCTACAAGATATCTCCAGAACCACCTGGCGGAATTTGATGAAATTTTAATTACAGTTTATTGGTGAGAACGTTAAGAGTTGATCAATTTTTAGCGCCTGTAACCCCGTCCACTCCTCAGTGAGCCTTAGAATCGGATATTTTCATTGGTTGTTCCTTGTCTACAAGATATCTCCAGAACCACTTGGCCGAATTTGATGATATTTCAATTACTGCTTATTGGTGAGGATCAAGTTTCATCAAGTTTTGGCACCTGTACGTCTGTCCTGTCTTCAGTTAGCCTCAGAATCGTATATTTTCATTGGTTGTTGTTTGTGTGCAAGTTTTGTGTACAAGTTTTGGCACCTGTCCGCCCGTCCGATCTTCTGCGGACCTCCGTCAGCCAGGGATTCATAGAACTCCTAAGTTTACAAACCAAAAATTTAGTTTTTTATGCGGCCAAATTGAAAAAAATTACCGGCCGTTTCAGAGCCATAGTTGAATGTACCTTTCATCAGTAACGCCATTGCTGGGGGAGACATATGTTTTGATCTCAAAACCTTCTAGTTTCATTGGTTGTTGCTTGTCTACAAGATCTCTCCAGAACCACTTGGCGGAATTTGACGAAATTTTAATTACAGCTTATTGGTGAGGACATTCAGAGTTGATCAAGTTTTGGCGTCTGTATGCTCGTCCGATCTTCAGTTAGCCTCCGAATCGGATATTTTCATTGGTTGTTGCTTGTCTACAAGATATCTCCAGAACCACCTGGCGGAATTTGATGAAATTTTAATTACAGTTTATTGGTGAGAACGTTAAGAGTTGATCAATTTTTAGCGCCTGTAACCCCGTCCACTCCTCAGTGAGCCTTAGAATCGGATATTTTCATTGGTTGTTCCTTGTCTACAAGATATCTCCAGAACCACTTGGCCGAATTTGATGATATTTCAATTACTGCTTATTGGTGAGGATCAAGTTTCATCAAGTTTTGGCACCTGTACGTCTGTCCTGTCTTCAGTTAGCCTCAGAATCGTATATTTTCATTGGTTGTTGTTTGTGTGCAAGTTTTGTGTACAAGTTTTGGCACCTGTCCGCCCGTCCGATCTTCTGCGGACCTCCGTCAGCCAGGGATTCATAGAACTCCTAAGTTTACAAACCAAAAATTTAGTTTTTTATGCGGCCAAATTGAAAAAAATTACCGGCCGTTTCAGAGCCATAGTTGAATGTACCTTTCATCAGTAACGCCATTGCTGGGGGAGACATATGTTTTGATCTCAAAACCTTCTAGTTTCATTGGTTGTTGCTTGTCTACAAGATCTCTCCAGAACCACTTGGCGGAATTTGACGAAATTTTAATTACAGCTTATTGGTGAGGACATTCAGAGTTGATCAAGTTTTGGCGTCTGTATGCTCGTCCGATCTTCAGTTAGCCTCCGAATCGGATATTTTCATTGGTTGTTGCTTGTCTACAAGATCTCTTCAGAACCACTTGGCGGAATTTGACGAAATTTTAATTACAGCTTATTGGCGAAGACATTCAGAGTTGATCAAGTTTTGGCGTCTGTATGCTCGTCCGATCTTCAGTTAGCCTCCGAATCGGATATTTTCATTGGTTGTTGCTTGTCTACAAGATATCTCCAGAAGCACTGGAAGGAATTTGATGACATTTTAATTACAGCTTATTCGTGAGAACGTTGAGAGTTGATTAAGTTTTGGCACCTGTACGCCGGTCCGATCTTCTGTGGGCCACCGTCAGACAGGGATTCATAGAATTCCAAAGTTTACAAATCAAAAATTTAGTTTTTTATGAGGCCAAATTGAAAAAAAATTTCCGCCATTTTAGAGCCATAGTTGAATGAAAAGAATTTTACAAGGCCAATTAATATTGAAGTAAAGTTTGAATCGCTCAAACTGATGCGTGTCGCTAATATTTAATATTTTCACTTACTAGGCTAGGTACTTTCTACAATTGAAATGATACTGAGTTTTACTTAGAGGCATGCAGTACCTTTCATCATTAACGTCACCGCGGGGGGGGGGGGGGGGGAGACATATGTTTTGGTCTTAAAACCTTCTAGTTTACTGTGTGTATTGCTTCGTCTGGTTTAATAGAAGAGTAGTGGCAACTGGTATCATCAGCAAAAAGAAGCATAGTTAAACTATTGGTGGCATTGGAGATATCATTGATATACAATAGAAATTAAATAGGGCCTAATATTGACCCCACATGAAACCGACAGAAGAGGTAACATTATTATAGGAAACATTCGTTTGGCAAAAGTAGTGGTGGCTTCATTTGCGTAATCTTTTGGAAGAATAAGTTCTTCCCAATCAATACTGTTGACATTTTCAACAAATTTTCGTTTATCTTCAAATGTATATTTTCGGAAAGTTACAGGGTAGCAAACTGGTGGTCTGGAAGTGGGCGATTAAAGAATATGATGAAGAGGAAAATGGTCGGAAGGTCGGAAAGCAGGATGCCAGATAAAAGATGGCGGTCGTGGAAATCAACAAAGATTTTATCAATAAGTGTGGTTGATGAGAGTTGACACCCGATCCTCTCGTTGTTAGCAGCTATTAGCTCAGTTCTGTTATCGCTGTTACCCCGTTACAAGCAGGTAAAACGGACAGGCCGTAGGCCGTGCGGCCTGCCAAAGTATAACAAATCCAGCTTCAAGCTTTAACTTTCCTCGGTAGTCAACGATTGGCTGGTCCCCAGTCAGCTCTCCTGTTGCATCATGGGTACAGTACCCAGAAGCGGCGACAGATAAGATGGTGATCCTGCTTAAGGTGCATGATCATAACAAAGGTATTTCTCCTCACATATAACTGCCGGCCTTTGTGTAGGCTACTAGTACAGCCCTTGCGGTCGTTTCCTGTTTCAGTAGTTTGTCTATATGACATATCGCTACTTTAGATCATAAGATTAGTTTTACATTTGTTCATGGTGTTGTTGTTGTTGCACTTGCAGATTTATTGTTTTATGTTTTTAATACATTGCACTCCAGATTGTTTAACTCACACTATATATCATGCGTTTTCAGGTTTATTGGGAAAGAAAATCGGAGTCTTTGCTCACAGGACCTGATCTTCTAATTCAAGCAACTACACTGGTTGAAATTGACCGTGCATCCTGGCTGATAGTGATAGATCTTTTACTTTGTAGTTCGCCGCTCACATCAAAACAATTATGCAAATGCCCACAAGCTACGTAAAGTACCTTTTTCATATTGTTGAATTACCCCAGACACACAAGTGCGACTAAAGCGGTAACTGAGTATGGTCAAGATTGAGTTAGAAAACAGTGTGTGCTCCCCCTCTTTATTCACCTTAAAGTTAAAATATCAACAGAAATTTGGATGACAAAAATTACTTACAGGCGTAAATAAAACTCCATGGAGCTTGTTCTATCCCATAAAAAATGTTTTTTGGTATAATTCTTGTGGACATGGTGACGTCTTTTGAAAAATTAAAATAACATATATACAGACAAAAGAAATGTACATCGAACATCAAACAATCTTTACAATAAAAAAAAAAGTGTAGTCAGGCCATATAAACTAAATTTTGTTTGGCTTTCACCTCAGCTAGTAAAAATACCAATATACTAGGGATGAAGTGTCAAATTTTAAATTTTCAAGATTGAAGGCTCTTTGAAGTGTAGGCAATAGATATAGCCTCAGTTGTTCGCATACAAGTTTCAAACCTGCATCAGACATTGAGATTGTGAAAAATCAGCCTTCAAATGTTGCCATTTCAGTAGCTGTACCGGTATGCCAAAAGATAACCTGCCTTCATTGTTGAGAGCTCTTAGGACCAATAAAACAATGCTAAACCAGTGATAACCTCTCAGCCAATCAGATAAAGACTAGACAAAGGCATGTTCGAAGGGCTTACATTTAGGTGCACACTATGGTGACAAGGTGAGGTAGACCACACACCCCTAATAAATACAACGGTTTAATTAAATAAATAATAAAAAATCTACCGAAATTATCTGTAAATAGATCTTTTCCCTTCTTTCCTTGTTTGTATTCCTGTGAATTACAATGAGAACGAAGCTTCCCCACTCATACCACCAAATGCACCTCCACTTTGAAGAGTTCTACTAATGGAAATAGAACTCATTGGGGGACGGGGTGGGCAAAGAATGAGATTAATTTCAACTCCTTGAGATGGTTTGAAGAAAAAAATCAATTTATCCGGTCAATATGAGTTATATGTCATTCTTAAGGTTGCTTACAGAGCTTTAAAAACAAAACACTTGACTTATTTAAAGTGACATGAGCTGCCAAAATTCATAGTTTGGAATAAGGAAAACAGTGTCCAAAAGTAAACAAAATATAAATAACCTGAACAAATGTTCATTCATTCTAGGCCAAAGTCTGTTCAAAACGCTATAATAACGTACATTTTCAAGACTTGAAGCGCTAAAAAACTTTTTGAAAGAAATGGCTCCCCAAAAAATAAAAATTATTTTTCGCTCAAAAATATCATTTTGGCAGCTCTTGCCATTTAAAAAAATCATAAAAATTTACAATTAGTGTTTGAGACTTCCGTCAATATCTTTCTTTTGTCCATGTCTCATATTTTGGTTTGCAGCGTAGAACATCAATAAATCATATTTTGGTAATATATGAATTTGAAGAGTTTTGAGTTATCATTTTGACATTTCATGATATTACTGATAATAATTCTTTGTACCGTTTCATAAAGGCAAACAGACCTGCAATGTGTTGGCATTTAGTGTCAAACACCCCAGGGACTTCATTGAGATTCCTTGCCATCACAATCCAGATCATAGCCTTGATGACCTCAGACAAGATTCCATGCCTTTGATGTTTTTAATGAGGTAACATAGATTAGTATATAAGTACATGGAAGTGGCTTTAGAGTTTGGTGGTTTGCCAATTTTAAAGTTATATATGTTATTGTCTTGAAGCTGTTTGCAGTTTCTTTCTTCAATTTAATTATAATCTTGCCACCCTGTTTGTGAGTAATGAAAGATCAGTGGTATAAATAATCAATAATTGTTCTCCCATACTTGTATCTTGTTTTTAATCCTTTAGGTGAAAAAAACGTTTTATTTCTCTTAGTCCCAGACAACAATTTTCTTGTTTGGTGCAGACTTGTCAGAAAGAAAACTTCTAGAAAAGTCAGCAATCCACAAAACATGAAGGACAATTTTCTGTGGACGAAAATTCATTTGACAGTACCTGTAGGGCTTCATCTTAGAACTGTAAAATCATAGAAGGTAAGCGCGTATTATGCCAATACCAATGTTTTCCATGGTGTTAAGGTAAAATGTAGTAAGGTCATTGTGTTGCATGTAGTGCAATCTGATCTTAAAGGGACTGATTGTGTATTATTGTTTACTTTTTATTTCAACTAATTTGAAAACTTAGAGTGATTTGACTTTGGTTGAAAGGTGGTAGGTCTTTTTTCAGGGAAAATGTAAAACTTACGAGCATAGATGACGACAAAATAGTCAGCCAGGCTGTAAGCATTTAATGGCCCGCTCTGGAGCCTGTGTTAGAAAAGCCTGTCTGGCTAAAACTAGAAGTAAACAAACCATCTGCAAAGAAACTCAAAAATCATATTAAGCTCGTCATTAAATGGTCTATCAGGGGAAAGAACTTTACCAGTGATCATCCAAACCCCTTCCCAATATGTATACAACAGTAAAATCTGGACATATTTTGGATATGTAATTTGCCTCAGCCAGGGGGTGTTATATAAATAATTTCTTTATCTTAGAAGTATATTTGTTTTGCTTTTCTCAGGGGATATATTTTGAGGAATGACAAAAATCCAAAAAACAGTCTTTAAAAGACAGAAACCACATCAATATGACCAGAACTAGAGTTAATTTAAATAGGTAATAGACCAATTGCCTAATGATGTCATCAACTGTTAGCCCTGTGAATTATGATGGGATATCAGAAGGGGGTTAAAATGTTTACAAGATGGCCAATAGTATTGTGTTTTATGCGGCTGAGAAGTGCAAGAAAACTATATAAGAAATTATATAAGAAAAGTGAGTTGAAAAGAATAATGAGACAGGATTGTTTTTATGGATCGTTTCTATTGCTACATGTAACCTAGACAAAACAGTTTTTGTGTATGTTTGACCCATGTAGGATATCTGTGAACTGATGAGCATGTTTGTTTACAACATGGACCAAGAAAATGGCAGACTCAGATCCCTCTAATTTTCCAACAATGTAGCTCATTAGTTTCAATTGTTGATGTCATTAGGGTTCCAGCTTATACACATTAAGGTAAAACTGATTTATGATGGCTGCTGTGTTTTAAAAAAAAGAACTCTTAGTAGTTTTGCAAAGATACATGTAAGTACAGAGTATATGACCATGTTTTATTCTCATTTTCTTTCAGCTTGTAGTGTTACTGTGTTTTGTTTTCTTTGTATATTTGTTTGGGTGTCATTTCTCAATTTCATCCATAATACCTGATTAGAGTATTACTGATGAATTGAGAGTTTTCACTTTTATTTGGAATGTAGAAAGGGGGCGCAAATTTTCACTGTCTTTTCCCATGACCCCATAATATATAGTCTGACGATATTCTTACTATAGCTTAAGATGCGTAAGCATTGTCAATGTAATACAAAGTGTTCCAGAAAATTCTACTGACTAAGGCCAAGCTCCTGTCAGTCGTCAACCTAATGAAATATCATAGATTTACTTTATTACAACAATTTATGATGGGGTATAAAGGTCTAAATGATATACCTCTTTTTAACACAATTAGAAACTTATTTTAGACAAGAAGATTTTCCCTGTGCCCGTGTGTTTTAGTGTTTATAAATATATATGGACTGTGCATGCCTACTCGTAAGTTAATAACAGAAAACAACTGCCTTATTGACTGGTCTGACATATCTTTTAGCTATCGGTAAGGTTAGGAATACACAGCTCAGGTTTTGGCTATTCTCGAGGCGGTGGAAATGCCTTTACAGTCACAGGGTATAGGAAATAAACAATAGCGAGCCAAACAACTAGGATCCCACTGACTGTAATACAAAGGTGTTTCCTGTCTCTTTTATATTAGTACCAGGTTCAACATATACTCCCAGATGGTTTTCCTCTCATTTCCGTCCATTAACTAGAATGACAAGCCGTACTGGTCACCCTACTGTAAACTGGCCAGCTAACCCTAACATTTTCATGGTATGATGTGGCTATAGTGAGATATATTTTGGATGAATGTTTTTGTTCAAACTGTTTTTTTCCTTCTTTCATAGAATTCTTCAGATCAGACGGAACAGCCAAATTTGTTTGAATTGAAATCCACATGTCAGCTAAGAGAACTACAGATTCTGGTAAACTTTTTAAACCTTGGTTTCCTGATATAAAATAACTAGCGCTATTTTGTCAATAAAATTGTTCAGTTATTATAAAAATGAATTGCAAATTAGTGAGATTCTCTGCAATTATATACCTACATGTAATTCTAAACTGACATTATAAAAAAATATTCCTGTGAGCAACACGATAATTATAATAATAATATTTGCCTATATAAATTGAACTCTTACTATTTCAGCTACCTGTACAGTACTAGAGAAGAAGATATATGCTCACATTAGACAAATAAAACAAAACACAGAAGAGGTAAGTTATATTAGGTTTGGGTCACTTACAATGTGAAGAAACAGTGTTTCATGCGAATAGAAGATAAATTGGTATAAAATTATGGAAAAAAAAACATACAACCCAATTTGCATTGTACTGTTTAGTTTAATTTAAAAGAGGTATCTGGAATGCTGTATAATTAACATTGAACTTTACCTTTAGATTGATTCATTCTACATAGTTGGGATTATTTCACTGTTCCATTGTTTTTATCATTGTTCCATTGTTATGCAGAATAACACAAGTCAGCTTAGCACAGGAGTCACTGGGCAGTAGCAGCATATAAGGACAGTATAAAGTGCAAACATTGTATGTGCTTGGTGTTAAAGGGGTCCCTAGCTTTTCATTTGGTAGTTTTTTGTTGACGTATGTATATTTTATCCTCTGTCCTCATCAATAAGCAACATAGTTTCACATTTGTTCTGTTTGTGAGTAGCGAATCAAGAGAAAAAATGTGAATTGTAACTTGACCGCCATATATGAAATGGTTACCATATGTTGACTAATGCATTTCTTTATTTTAGGGTTCTAACATCATCTGTGTAAGAAGGGGTCTATAAGAGAAACTCCCCTGTCATACCAACAGTACCTGGAAAACAGCAGAGAACAAATCTTCTTTGTAATGATTTGAGTGGTATCTGAAGACCTCTCTGTCAGGATTTCTTTAAAGATTTAGAAGTTGCTGTGTTTATCTTCTTTTAATATCAAGATAGAAAGGTAGAGAAATTTATGCAATCAAATTAAGTTCAGTACAAATATTAATCATACATTGTATTTAATCACTTCATGTACATTTTAAGAAATTCATTGTCCTAGTTTTCTTATAAATAAGTTGGACACTGGTAACTGATATTATCCTTATATATTGCATAATATATACTTGTTACAAGGAAAGTAATGTACACTTTAATCAAGATTTCAAAATACTTCTTTACAACTCTGGTTTTTTTAAACTAATGCTATCTTTATTTTTCTTCAGATGTACAAGCCATGATTACTTAGGAAGGCAACTGAAGGAGTCTGTTCATCCAATATTCAGAGAGGATGTTGAAGACTAATATGACTGCCAGTCTTACTTTGATAATTAAAACAACGTTTGTTATTATCAAAGACAGTGCTGTCCAACTCAAATTTAGAAAACTCCATTCGTATAATGTGTTGATGTGATCCGTTTACCCCATTATTGACCTCCAATAGACTTTCTTTATTCTGGACTTTTTTAAAAGAGTGCTTTAACTCTGTGATTGTACCAACAGTAACTAAGAGGTGATTCATTTGAATCTGTCTTAAACCTCAACCATCATAACAAAATCTACATGCAATGCACTTTAGATCAAACTCCATTTTTTGTATCCAGTGTACATGTATATCCAAGGACCCATTAGTGATGTGCTGATATTGTTCATGGTTTCATATCCTTAGGGGTTATATAATTGTAGTTACTGTTTACTCCAGACATTCTATGGCTTCTCCATGCAATTAACTTCCCATATCCTTGAAGAAATATATGTGCCTGATTATTTACCTTTATTGTCAGAACTTAAATAGTATACTATACAGGTAGCTATACACACTGTAGTTGATCAAGAATGGCAAAAAACAGATGCGTCATCAACATTTATTAAAAATTGTAATTTAGTTGTATGTATATGAAGGTCCTCTCATGTTTTATCCTTCCTGGAAAAGTAAATGGGATTTCTTTGCAAGAAATTACATTAGGTTTTTGTGTTTACTTAACTCAACCCCTGTTATATAAAGGAGCCATACGGCTTATATATTAGATCATAGCTCAGATTAGCCAAACTTGGTAGTCAGGTTAAGTCCAAGTGTATAAACACACTTAAGCAACATCGCTCTGTGTGTAGAGACTTGGATTGACAAACTGAGTAACCTATTAAATAATAATTCACTGGTTAAAACCCTCTAAGTCAATGATATACCCAAAACTATAATCTTTATTAAAAATGAAGCTAACAGTTGTTTGTCGTTTATTATGTATTTTGCCATAATGTTCCAAAAATTTTCGGGGGGCCTCCATGTCTCAGTAGGTAGAGCGTTGCACGCTCAAACCGAACAGCCTCCCTGGAAATGGAAAATTTTCTGAGTGGGTTTTCACTCCGAACGGCCTGTGTGGGATGATTGCCAGTTACCACCGAAAGGTCGTGGGTTTCCTCCTGGCATAAAGCCCGGTTTTCTCCCACAATAAAACTGGCTATGCTGCAAAAGTATCATATATTCTTGTTTTGTTTTTCGTATTTTACAATAAATTTTTTCTTAAAACCCATTAAAACTGAATCTTTGATGATTTCGTTGGGAATGCATGGGAAGGAATAAGTATTTAGTCTTGAAGAACTTCCAGCGGGAGACTGGTCGGGGCTTAATCTAGGTTGATTTTGAACCCCATATATGGGGTTTGGGCTTCTGCAGTTTGGGCCCCCAAACCAGGGTATGACGAAAATTTTTTTTGTGATTATTGCTTTATATATCTCTGCAAAGTATTTAAAACATAAATGTTATGGACATATTACACAGAAGTGGTGGTTTAAAGTTGGAGTTCTCTCCATGCATCCTTTATGGGCCTTGGGATGGTATTATCCAGTTGTACTATGGGTGCCCTAGATGAGGCCCTGCTGGTTTGCATGTTTGGGGTGGTGGGGAGAGGGGGACTTTGGGGATGAAGGGATGAGCCACCATCATTTGTCTCACCAATATCTCCAGTAATCAAAAATGAGATAGTTCTAATTTTATCCACCCAAACTATCCTTCGGAAAAAAGAACACAGCTGTGGTATATGCTAAGCCCAAATTTTATCAATCTCTCAAAATTATATATTTGCATCTTCGTACCTTTAGATCAAAGACTCGTGTTTAATAAAACAAATGGCTAGAATGTTTGCTTTTGTACTCTTTATTACTTCACTTGCCTGGTTATTTGAACGACACATTGACTTTCTCTTGGTATCAGGCCATGCCGCCAACAGATCAGAGGAATTATTGTCGCACCTAATTTTTTAGACACGACCCCCACACATTTGACGTGAGGCCTGACTCCCTACTCCCCCCCCCCCCCCCCCCGCCTTTCTCCCCACCATTATGCAGTCTGCATATGACAGATTGGTTGTTGCTAAACTCCATACTTAAAATTATTTCACAGATATGGCGTTTTTGCCAGGTTTAGTATATTGGATGGTTCCATAAGTAACCTCTGCCAAAAAAACCCTTTCCATAGATATAAATTCATCTCTTGCTTCTGGATTGTATAGGTAGCCAAACGGATATGGCTGCTTTGGCAAATTATAAGAAACATCTGAGCTCCACATAGAAAATATGCTTGAATAGCATGGACATCTACGACGAACGGCTGCTTTGGCAAATCTTGCATATAAGAAACATCATCTAAGTTACCTAAAGAAAACATGCTTGAATAGCATGGACATCTACGACGAAAGGCTGCTTTGGCAAATCTTGCATATAAGAAACATCATCTAAGTTACCTATAGAAAACATGCTTGAATAGCATGGACATCTACGACGAAAGGCTGCTTTGGCAAATCTTGCATATAAGAAACATCATCTAAGTTACCTAAAGAAAACATGCTTGAATAGCATGGACATCTACGACGAAAGGCTGCTTTGGCAAATCTTGCATATAAGAAACATCATCTAAGTTACCTAAAGAAAACATGCTTGAATAGCATGGACATCTACGACGAAAGGCTGCTTTGGCAAATCTTGCATATAAGAAACATCATCTAAGTTACCTATAGAAACATGCTTGAATAGCATGGACATCTACGACCAACGGTTGCTTTGGCAAATCTTGCATATAAGAAACATCATCTAAGTTACCTAAAGAAAACATGCTTGAATAGCATGGACATCTACGACGAAAGGCTGCTTTGGCAAATCTTGCATATAAGAAACATCATCTAAGTTACCTATAGAAACATGCTTGAATAGCATGGACATCTACGACGAACGGCTGCTTTGGCAAATCTTGCATATAAGAAACATCATCTAAGTTACCTAAAGAAAACATGCTTGGATAGCATGGACATCTACGACGAAAGGCTGCTTTGGCAAATCTTGCATATAAGAAACATCATCTAAGTTACCTATAGAGAACATGCTTGAATAGCATGGACATCGACGACGAACGGCTGCTTTGGCAAATTTTCCGTAAGAAACATCATCTGAGTGACCTATAGAAAACATGTTTGAACAGCATAGACATCTACATGTGCGATGAACGGCTGCTTTGGCAAATCTTGCATATAAGAAACATCATCTAAGTTACCTAAAGAAAACATGCTTGAATAGCATGGACATCTACGACGAACGGCTGCTTTGGCAAATCTTGCATATAAGAAACATCATCTAAGTTACCTATAGAAACATGCTTGAATAGCATGGACATCTACGACGAACGGCTGCTTTGGAAAATCTTGCATATTTATAAGAAACATCATCTAAGTTACCTATAGAAAACATGCTTGAATAGCATGAACAACTACGACGAACGGCTGCTTTGGCAAATCTTGCGTAAGAAACACCAGCCGTTCATCGTACATGTAGATGTCCATGCTGTTCAAGTCTGTTTTCTTTTGTGAACTTAGTTGAGGTTTCTCATGCAAGATTTGCCAAAGCAGCTGTTCTTTGACGGCTCGTGGAGTCATTTCAAACCCCAATAATTAAACCAACGTGAACATCATTGACATGTAACTATGGGCCTAAAAACGAACGATGAAATTATATTCTTTACATTTGATCCAATTTGACTTACTTAAACAAGGAGAGGGGGGTATCCATCTCGGAGTTTTATGGGTCAAATGTTACGGAAACCTCAATGAGAAATCAAGCGGTGTGTTTTCGTATGGAGACATTAAAGGGGCATGAGCTGCCAAAATTCACAGTTTTTTCATAACTTCTGATCGTCACGACAGTAAGAGGCTTTGAAGGCTATCGAAAAACTAAATGATTGGCGTTGGAATGAGAAAAATCCATACAGTATGTGGCCTGTATGAACCGAAAACGTGTTCAAAAGTAAACAAAATTTAAATAACCGGGACGACCATTCATTCATTCTAAGCCAAAGTTAGTTTAAAACAGTACTTTATCGTACATTTTCGAGACTTGAAGCATTAAAAAGCTTCTGAATTCTACCTCTTGAGAAAAATAGCCAATAATTTCAGCATTCTGTTTTAACGTCATAATATCAACATTTTGGCAGCTCATGCCCCTTTAAGAAAAGAGCAACAAAAACACTCAATTTATTTGTTTGTAGTCATGGCCCAACCAATTGGTAGAGGTTGTTTAATAAACATTCTCACTGCTGATATCTTTGGAATGGTCAATGGTATCATATACCAAAAACAAAATGATAGTTCTAAGCAGACAAGTTCCAATGTCTGCTGGTATCCAAATGGCTATGGGAACCATTAAAGGGCACCTAATTTCTGTAGAATTCGGGGTTTGAGAACTTGTCAAATAACGACTTATCACTGCACCCGTGAGTATTCCATGGCCCGGTGAAAGCTAAAAACTTAGACAATCATTCTTTGCATTTTTTTCAGATTTAGGGTGGATTCCCTTCATCATGGACACAAAATCCTTTCAAAAACTTCTGCCAATATTGAGCATGAGATCGAATCAAACTTAATTACTCATAAAACGGTCTGTGGAACAGTTAGCAGAAACCATCAGCAGCTTTGGACACATAGCAAAGATTATTCTACCAATAAACCTTACAACCCCACCATAAAAGTAAAATAGTCTTGTCTACCACCTGATCAGGGGTTTTACTTATTGGTTGTATTTGGGAGAGCTGTCAGATATTCGAAGGTTCAGGGTTTTTCCCTTAACCTGCTAACGCCACCCAGTGAAATAATTTTTGAGTGTGACAAAAAACGTCAATTAATTAATCTTGTGTCGGGCATCCTACAGTTATTGTTAATCAATCAAAAAAAGATCAAACGACTGGAGTTCAGAGAAATTGTTAGTCTGATTTTGACTCGGCAATTTGTCACGAATCTCTACCACTTGTTAATAGTCCAACGTTTACCTCAATTCTTTGGATCTCTTAAAGTGACAAATTGCGATGAAATACCTTATTTTTCATTTTTAAGACAATATTCACCTTTTACATGAACATGCTTTGTTCATATTATTTTTTTGAGAAATCTCTGAAAGGAGGGAGCTTTGATTGATAATTCACAGAGGTCAAGTAAGACGATTTCAAAGATATATGTTCACCTTTCGACCAGGGGTCATGATAGGATGACAGTTTCCCAGTGGTCATAGGTCAAAGATATGTGGGAAATCTGTTTTGAAAACAGTTGAAAATGGTATTTAAATTAAAAGTTTTATATATTTTACCTGAAGTTTTCACTTAAACTATTTCGAGAGTCGATCCAGAATGTGTTATAAACAAAACCACAGGCATTCTTCACATTGTACAAATACTTTTATTACAAATACTTTAACATCATCAAATCAGTTGTACATAAATATCATCTTACTACAGTGTACATGCAGATATTAAATCTAATCACTTCACTTTTTATAAAGTTTGATTTTAAGTTTCATTAACATAAAATACAACATTTAAGGGGTTTCTCCATACAATGGTGTGGGATATTAATGTAATACAGAGTCCCTACATGAATATACAAGCAAAGTTGCAAAAATTCCTCATAATATGCGAGGGGATACAAACCAAAACTTACTTATAATAGAGATTTAGAGAAATTTCTGTTAAGAGTACCAAATTTAATAGTATCTGGAAGTTGAGAGGTCAACACTGTACACCATTGTTCATTGGAACTTATAAAACAGTTAATCTCTAACATTGTTGTGACACTGATGATGAAACATTTAGTCTTGAAACATGAAATGTATATTGTGATAATTACACTGTAGTGATACTAAGACAAACAAGCTATAGGTTAATGAACTGATGAAAACTGAATTTACACTACATCAGTGTAAAAAATGTGAGAATGTTAACATTTAGTTTATATCCTCCACTGGCTTCCATCTTTATGTCCCTTCTATCCACATAACCATAAACTCCACTGTTTCTTTTTATCCAGCGATTCTATATAAAGCAAAACATAGTCTTAAGTTGTATACATGTATATTATGAACAGTAAAACACACACAGGCCCAGAGAAAATCTTCTTGACTAAAATAACCATTAAGACAAATCTAAGTTGTAGATAAATAAAGTAAACAATGTGCGGTTTCAAGTCCAGCATAAAAACCTAACACAGACTTTTGTCGCAGCAAATAATATGCTTGCTCATGTAATACAAAGCCCCTCCCCCTTTCCTATTTGACCCTATTACTGTAGAGGAATCAAATGGATTGGATCAGGTAGGATTGTGGCAAACATATTTTATTCAAGTCACATTAACTAGAACGATGGCCAGGTCTAAAGTAAAGATCAAATACAACAATAAAGTATAGTATTTGAAATATATATATCAATTCCAGGTGGCCTAGAGCCGTGGGAGGGTTTAGATAGGGGCAGGCTAGTTCAGTAGTATTAGAAAAATATGATCTACATGTAGGTTTAATAAATAGGAATTTTACACAACATTGGTTTCTGTAAAAACATTTGGTACCCTTTTATTAGGTACATTAAATTATGGTTACTCAGACATACAATGTACTTTTAGCCATCAGTCTTGAAAGCTTTCTCCAAATATGAGGATCATCTGAGATATATATACAGTGAACTTTTTAAGTGGGAGTCAACCTTTCATCATACCGCCGGACAAGTAACATCTCCAGGATAAATCCCTTGTGTACAATCTGAATTAGAAATTTAATTCTGTACAGTGAATCTAGAAATTACATATACATCATTCTGTGATTCTTCTAATCTTTCATCTTATTAATAAATAAAGATATTGTACATGTAACATTACATATATGATGCAAAAGATGCTCGGATTTGAGAACATTTTAGTATAAATATTTAGACATGTTTGCAATTTTATGATCACAAACAGAAGTAAAATTGTCTGTTATGATGACTGTAATTCCAAATACCACCCTGATTATTTAAAGCCTGTAGAATATATTTCAAATTTTCATTACTGTCCGTTTCCGCAATTACATTCTCACGTTTTGCCATTTTATATGCGTATTTAAAGACTTTGTATTGTTACTTCTCTTTTTGTTTTCCATTTTTATGGTAAAGGAAGGGACAACTATTATTCCATGTTCTTTACAAATCACCCTAACTTGAGCTTACAAGGAATCACTGCTGTTATCTACAGTATTTAAAATAAAGTCGTTATTAATATCATTATAATGCATTCTGACTGCAGAGTTAGAATGAATAATACAAACCCTTTTACAATTCCTCTTTTTTTTAGATGAGACATCCCATTTCAAATATTAAGTTTAGTATTCAATAATCAAGATCTGCAATTCAAAAAGAATAAGTGTAATTAATATAAAGGACAGTATGATGACAAAATCAAGCATCTCTTACACTATTAAGTAAACTTACAGATTGATATGAAAACCTTTAATTCAGATACTGAACACTAAATGTTTTCTAATTAAAACACACTGGCACAGGAAATGCCCTATGGACTAAAATAACTATGGGGACGAGTTAAAAAAAGAGATATACAAGTCATTATTCAGCTTAATCTAAAGGATAAATCGTTTATACATGTACATGTAGTTTGTTTTGACCAGACACTGAGACAAAACCTCATTCTAACGATAGCCCCTGCACATCCCACGATTCAGTTTGTTTGATAGACGTAGCATGACCATGCAACATAAAAGGCAGTTCAAACAAGATCCTTCAAAAAGTGCCAAATCCATCCTTGAATTAATATACTGAAAAACATACAGCATAGTACTTTCTTTTCTACATCTACCAGGGTCTAAATTTTCACCTAAATGATAAGGGTTTGTAGTGTTCGTATCGAAAAGCACTTTCAAACCATTTACACTTAGTTTTGACAGCAGATTTTAGAAACAGGATTTTCTAATTAGTCGTGGAACAAAATATACATCTCAAAGAACTATAAATGAAGTTGCTGTCCTGAATACAAATGAACCTAGTTGCTATGTTAAATGAATATATTGACTGAGATTTGTTGGTATATCAAACATAAATGTACCGGTACATAAAATGATATAAAACAATCACCTTGTTGATAGATCATATAAAGATTAACAAACCGATGCACCTTGTTAATGTGTAAAAGTAAATGTTTGTCTTATAAGTACATGTATGTGTACCTTGCTGGCATGTAAGTTGCCTATGTAGCTTTTCTAGTAAAAAAAAAAGCATTCTTGTTAATGTCACTGAGTCAATGTAATTTTATTTTCAAAAATACATCTGAAATATGAAGTTACTGTATTTTACATGTATGTTATTTGTTAGTGTGTAAAATACATGTACCTTTATGGTGGGTGAATAAGTAATATCCTGTGTTATACATGCATGTATATGTACATGTATATTTTTGATGTGTAAAATAATGTTGTCCTTAACACACACAAATGGCCCTTTGTCTTAAATTAAGTTACTTCCTTTTACACTGATGTACCTTTTTCATGTGAAAAATAAGGTGTTAAGTAAACATCTTGTGGTGGGTAAATAGGTTGCTGTCTTAAACATACCGCTGCATCAAGTGACATAAAAATGCATTCAAATCAAGTGAGGTCAGTGGGAGTGGAAAAATTAATAACCTGTTAAGATAGACGGCCTTTAAACGATGTGATCATAGAACTTACTTTGTTACACTACATGGTCATGGGTTGAAGAAAAGGAGATTTCACTTAAAATCAGATTTTTTTATCAGCTTCCAAACTTGAGATTTCTTAAATGATACAGACCATAACAGTAAAGCTTGAAACTGTAGTTGTGTAATGACTATCGTTGTGGGCATAAACTAAGGTAACATAAAGTTACTGCCGCGTGCATCTTGTGTATGAAAAATAGAGGTTGCTATGTAAGACATATATGCAACTTGTTGGTGTGTAAAATAAAGATGCTGTCTTGAACATAGATGCATCTTGTTGATGTGTAAAAGCTGGGATTAATATAGAAAGAACCAACCTTTATCACACTCGCTATTGTTTGTCTCAGACAAATGGTGAGGGCATTCCGATCCACCCCAAGAACAGCTGAAACCTCATACCGAAAACAGACTTCGGTTGTCTTTGCTTGCTATCGGTCGGCTCTGACACTCTGAAACCAGTAGCGAGCGATTGATTGTTTGGTGTTTTACGCTGCGCTCAAAATTATTTCACTTCTATGGCGGCGTTGCCAGTTTTATTGTGGGAGGAAACCGGGTTCTATGCCCGGAGGAAACTCACAACCTTTTGTTTGTAACTGGCAACCATCCCACATAGGTCGTTGGAGTGAAAACCCAGTCAGAAAATAGAAGCGAGTGAAGACAGCTGAAGTCTGTTCCAGTTAGGGTTTCTGCTATTCTTGGGGTGGATCAGAAGGCCCTTGCCAGGTGTCTGAGACAAACAATAGAGGGCCAAACTAAAATAAAGTTGACACATATACCTTGCTGGTGTGTAAAATGAAGGCTTCTTGGGCATCTGAATATGAAATGGAATCAGATCATTTATAAAGCTGGGTCAGAAAGCAAGTGCATAATTCATTTAAAGTTCAAGCTTCATGCTCATTTATAGCATGTGCTAGATTTTCTTTCATTAATTACTTTTGTCAAAACCTGTTCCCCTGTGCCAGAGTGTTACAGTATATTTAGATGGATTGTATTGCTTAGATATTTACCAGTCTCCATATTCCTTCCCTTTTGAGTGGTAATTGCAGATTTGCTGTCCAAAGCTCCCTCTTATAGAGCTAGAAAAGAAGATCGCATAAAACTATTAAAGATATAAATTTAATCAGACATTTCAATACAGAATAGAACTGAATGTGTCAGCTACATTTGACTATTTGATATGATTCAAGGCCAGGAAGAACACTTCAAACAGATTGAACTCTACACTGCCACTAAAAACTATTTTGTAAAGATGAAAAACGATGGTAAAAGAACTCCAGATGAAAAATTGTACATGTGTGTTCATTTCTACCCAAAATTCTAGCAAATTCACATTACTTCAAACATGAAGCCATGCCTGGGTATCAAGTTTTGTGTATAAAGTAAACTTACATTGAAATCTTTATCAATCAACATTAAACAAAATCAATTGGCTCACAAGAAGATAACAGTAGAGATAAAAAGCTTCACAACCTTTTTCATGAAAATCCTTTAATATATTCAAATTATCATTGATGATCATAGGTGTTGTCTGCAAGTTGCTTTTAGGGGCCGTGATGACTCAGTGGGCAGAGCAATAGTCTCTGTCAGCTACAAGCCTCCCATTGAAGGTCCGCAAATTTGAATCCGATTCAATTCAAGAAAATTTGAAAATACTTTGAGTGGGTTTTTAACACAATCGTTGTATGTGGGAGCCAGGTACATTTACTCACCGAAATGTCTGGGGATTCCTCTGGGCTCTTTCTTCCTCCAACACTAAACCTGCTAAAAACACAAATCAAACAATTAATCCAATTCATGGAAAAACACTATAAAAACTCCTTCAAATTATTCATGCTAATGATACCAACTTGAAATTTGAACCCTATACCAAAATAGTACTACATGTGCATGGGTGAAAGAAAAAATAAATTTCAGTTAAAAGCACATTTTATATCAGCTTTCAAACTTGTGACTAATTAAATGAGATGGACAACAACAGTATAGCTGGAAATTGTAGTAGTGTAATAATGTCTTTGGATACTGTTGTTGGCACATAGGTAAATACAATGCAAACACTTCATGGAAGGCCTATAACAACAAATTTATTTTACTCAATATGCTACATGTCCACCCCTAAAAACAAAATTGTAACCAAAGCAACATACCATATTAAATGAACCTGTTTGTGATAAAGGTGATGTTACATATGCTATCACTATTGTAGTCGTTATTTCGTATAACTTGGGTATGTAAAAGATACAGGTCCCGTAATGATCAAACCTTTTATCAAACTAACCAACTTTGTTTTTTTTGTCAGTTCTACCTTTCAGCAACAACCAAAATCCTGATTAAAGAGAAAGGTTACATAATTATTACAATTTCTCACATACACTGATTTACTACAGAAACATGATGAATGCATTATTAAACCTCCAAATTCAAATCGAGCATCAGTGGACTTACGTGTATGTATTTAGGGATTGAAAGACATGGGCCCGAGTAGAGATTAAGCCCAGAAATATGGTGTATCAACTATCTAGTTTAGTTTTTTAACTACATGTCCACAAGTTCACTTGGACAGTGTGGACTGGTCGTTGTCTAGCTTCTGGGGCTTTATGTAGTTCAGTCACTCTTGTTTGAAACATTCAATTGAGTGACCGATAAAGTATTAGAGAAGGATGATTCAGTGAAATAAACAGTTATGACATAATATCAGCAGTCTAACATCTGTTATAAAGATACCATTGGTTAGTTAGTCATATTCAGAGCTGAATGTCCATCCTTAGCAATGTTTTTCTCAATAAGAGATCTTGTTTTTAAACACAGAGTGTAGTTACACTAATTTGCCCTCTCGTCTGCATAAAACAAGCACTATCACTCAAAAATCTCACATATAACTTACCCAAGCTGCAATTATCATCAGGGAAATAACTGACTAACTTATCCAAGTCTGTTGCCTTAGTACATTATTGCTCATTAAGTTAAACTCACAAATTATGGATGTCACAGTTCAACTTAAGGCAATAAATAAGGATACTTATTATTATTAAGAACTGCAACTTAAGTCTCTGTAAAATGTTAGATGTCTTATTTAGGATGTTACTCTGAACTAATTATTCTCATATATACAGATTTATGATAATAATTAGTTCGGAGTCCAAGTATGATGCATAAATAACCTGTACAAGGGTGTTTACAATATCGTAGATATAAAGCTTAGTGATTACACAGTTGATGGAGATTATAAGTGGAGCCTGTGCCAATTCACCATATTGCTGCCTTACACCCTGATCAGGAACATTTCTATGATTTTAGCTGTCATTATCATTTTGTTAGAAAAGATTATACCACACTACTCTGCTCCACAGAGAATCTTTCTTTCTATCCTATAAGCATCTCTGCGAAAGAAATAGTTTTTTTTCGTGGAATGAAGACCTCAGCCACCATTTATTGTAGGTGGATTTGTGTAGCCAGCCAGTAAGGCGTTGGTAATGACCTACATTGCCGTTTGCTAGTTACTTAAAGTAAAAAAAAGTGTATAAACAATTTTAACTTTACAGGTATAAATGATCAATCGCCTATCTGCATATGTAATATACTGTAATGTAAATTTTTATGATTGATTGGGGCTTAACATCAAACTCAACAATTAAGGTTATATGGCGACAAAGAAACCAACTGACCAAAAGATTACCCTCCCTGTGCCCCCCACCCTCCCCCTTTGTTCCAAATCTAAATTTTGACACAAGGCGCCACAGACGATAGAAAATCAGGAAGGCTAATGTATTTGGCATAGTTACTGTCTGGTCCTCCTTGCTAGGTCAGCAAACATGGCTAAGGTAAAACCACAATGTCCCCAGCCAGAAGGGTCTTAATGCAATAACATGCATAACTGCCTTTCCTGCTATTTTTTCCCTTACTATTCATCATTCACAGAAATATAAATGGTAAACCTTTCGAACCTGCAGCTGAAAGTAAACTTGTTCAACAACCACTTTACAGGGGAGGGGACCGGTTACAGAGGGTAAATGTAATATTCATTGATCGTCTAATAAATTGGATTGGGTCAAAGTAATGTAACTTTGGGAGTGCCAATATGAACCTGTTTGCTACGTTAATGTATTAAAAATAGTTAAGCATTGCTGGGTGATTGCCTTTTCTTTATCAGAAGGGAAGTCAGCCTGGTGTCCGACTGAAAATTCAACAGTGAGGGAACCAGTTATCGAGGGTTGGGAATTTTTTTCCTTTTTTTGATCATTTTTTTCAAAAATTTCTACAAATAAGCACGTTTATCGAAAATAATAGACAATTGATAGTAAGGTAAGGGCCACTTTCAAAAGCCAAATCCTCAAAGCCTTAGCGGTAAAGGAAAACCATGAACTGAGCTAACACTTTTAGGGAGCGGTCCTTTATGTGTTTGCCTATGTTAACCTATACTATGGAGATACTAGGATAACCAAACCAATGACGGGTCCCCACTTGAAGGACTGACCTAGATTCTGAAGTCGCCCTTCGAACTTATTCTCGTAAAAATTTTATGTTTATTTTTCATGCGATATAATCCATAATGTTAATATGTGGTTCTGGGAGCTAATATTTGTTCAATTTCTAGATACTTTAAGTTTAAGGATTTTTTAAACTTCTGTTACTATGTCTAATTTTTGCCGGACAGACTATAGAATTCGTTTGTCAGTCTCAAACCGCTATAATCGTCAGTTTAAACCCCTCGTTTTATTCATTTCTTCTAGAACATGACTAATTTAGTATTACAAGCTTAAAACTAAACTATCCCTACTAAAAGCTAAAAGAACTAACATCTAAAAGACGAATTTGAAGAGAAGTTAAAAACGACGGACCTATTCTATATTTGCACCTTTTTGCCGATCGATTTTTAATAACATCGTTATTTTCCTGACCGGCAAGTTAGTAACACAGGAAAGAGACACATGAGTGCGGCTATAACCAGCTGATAACATCGTCTGCTCGGACCAAATTACAAAATCGGCACTTTGACAATGAAGGAAATTAGGAAAGTGTGAATTTGGTTTTACACGTACCTAGGCCTAACCCTCGATAACTGGTAGGCCTACTCCCAGGCTACGGCCATTTAATTCGTTTTATCTGTTTATTACTATTACTAGTATTAGAATAATAAGTGTGGTTTTGATAGCCAAATAAACGAAGAATGTTCCCTCAATTAATTATTTACAGAAATGCTTTCGACTTTCCCTTGCAAATCGTATAAAAACTTAAAAAAGTAACTCACCTTGCATCGCATGCCTCGTCAAGCAAAAACGAATCACAGCTTATTTACCTCAAGTACAAAAGAGTTCCATTAGAGGTCTATTACAATGCATTCATAGGTCAGTTGTTAACTTTAAGGTAAAAGCTGGATTTGTTATACTTTGGCAGGCCGCACGGCCTACGGCCTGTCCGTTTTACCTGCTTGTAACGGGGTAACAGCGATAACAGAACTGAGCTAATAGCTGCTAAAAACGCGAGGATCGGGTGGAGTTGAACTCTAGTTGGTTTCGTTATAACTGGGAAAAAATAAAACAATTTCATTGTCTCAAGAAAAGTTTTTGATGCTGTATGCTGATAAGCATGATTGATTTTAAACAAATCAATGTTTAAGTCGCCCATTATAACACACGTTTTCTTTTCAGTTTGACAAACCTGAAGTATAGTTACTAGTTTTTCATTAAATGCAGTGACACATTTGCCAGGAGGACGATATACAACACCAACGTATTTTCAAGTTTATCTGGAGGTGGTTTGAGGATTTTTTTAGGGTGGACGGAGGTGGTGGGGGCCCCTGAGAGTGCAATCGAATATGTAGTCAAATCAGGTATGTAGGTAAATCAAATTAATTTGCACGAATTTCACTTTGTGAGACTCTACCCGGATTCTTAATGGTGTAGTCCGTTGCGCTTTGACGTCGTATTTGTGCACGGTAAATGGGATCTTTGTCTCAACTGTGGCTCATTTTTACCCCCCCCCCCCCCTCCGGCATATAATGCGGGGGGGATATAGAGATCGGCTTGTCTGTCCGTCCGTCTGTCTGTCCGTAATCATTTCTTGCCATCGCATCTACTCGCACGGTTTTTATCCAATTTTTTTCGAAAAATAGTATACATGCTGAATAGCATTAGATCATGTGCACCTTCTATTTTGGTTGCGCTAGTTTTCTTATTTTCAGAGTTACTACCCCTTTTCGATGACATTGGAAGACCTAGACATTCGATGTTTGTCATCGCATCTCCTCTTATGGTTTCGGATTTCTTCAAAAATCGGCGCACGTGATTGATATCATGCAGGGATGTGCACTTCCTGTTTTGGTTGCGCTGGTTCAATTATTTTCAGAGTTACTGGCCTTTTTCGATAGCATAAGAAGACAAAGACAATGGATGCTTGTCATCGCAAGGCTTTTAACGATTTGTTGTATATCATGCGAGGATGTGCACCTCCTATTTTGCTTGCGATGGCACTTTACAGCATTGGGTACGGGACTACATCCTGCCAAAGCGTCCGACACCATTGGTTTCGAGGTTGCGTCTTTCCAAAGCCTCCCGACACCACTGGGTATGAGTTTGTCCCCTCTGAAAGCGCCTGAGGTGACTGGGTATGAGACTGCATTCTTCAAAGCGCCTGACACCACTGTGGAACAATGGGTCCTTCCAAAGCGCTCAACACCATTGGGTACGAGGCTACATCCTTTCAAAGCCCCTGACACCACCACTGAGTATAAGGTTGTGCCCTTCGAAAACACCTGACACCACTGGGTACGAGACTGCATACTTCCAAAACGCCGGACATTATTTGTTCCGAGGTCGCATCCTTCTAAAGCGCTTGACACCATTGGATACGAGGTTTCATCCTTCCAAAGCGCCTGACATAATTCGGTACGAGGCTACAGTCTTTTTCAGGCGTCCAACATCATTGGGTACGAGGCTTCATGCCTCTAAAGCGCCCACCACTTGGTGCGAAGTTGCATCTTTCTAAAGCGCACAACCACTAGGTGCTAGGCTGCATCCTTCTAAAGCGCTTTACACCATTGGGTGCGAGGTTGCATCCTTCCAAAGCGCCTGACACCATTGGGTACGAGGCTGCATCCTTCTAAAGCATCCAACACCACTGGGTGCGAGGCTGCACCACCCCCCCCCCCCCCCCCACTAGACCTGGCAACGCCGTCATGTAAGTGAAAATCCTCAATCAATCCATCCGAATTTCGGGTTATACCGGAACTAAAAAGCCCACTTGCCGCCGTAGCCTGTTGAACGTTCGTTAGGAAAACGAATTTACGTGAGCTTACTACAACTAAAACCAATAACATTAAACATAAGACTTATAAAACATGTCCAATTAGGTTTAAAATGTTTAAATTAGGATGAAAAACAAACGAAGAATCGAAACTCGATTACAACAACAACACCGAACAATGTCGGTTAACTTAAGTGTTGGATTACCCTCATTTCAGGCGTTTTTGTCTGTGGTTTGCACTCGGCGTGGTTTTAAATTTCCTGCGCATGTGCGCATTTTGTGCGCATGCCTAGGTTCAGAAGTTGTTTATATTCCGGGTACCTGAAAAATCTGTTTCAAATTAAAAATACCAATACTGGCAAAAATAGAAAGTTCCTAACTCTCTATATCTGGGAAAAATACAGAAAACCGTACACGTAATCAGCTAAAAATCGGATAAGTGACGCCATTCTCGCGTCTACAAAATACGCGCCTGACGTATTTTATAAGGGCTGACAGTCCGGTGCTTTACTATGACGATCTGTATATCTGATTTTTTTTATATGCTCATGGTATTCACTATTTCATTAGGCCTACTTGGCGTAACCTAATCCAGTCGTATACTATGTAGTGTAAAATGGGTCATGAACAGTAGAATTCATTTCAAAAACACCTCAACTATGGAATATGGCCAATTTGGATTTAGCGCTAATGTATATTCAAATGGAGAATAGCAATCAGTGCAGCCCTTTACATGAAGTGGATTCAAAGCCAGCTTGGGCCGCAGTGAGACACATGGCTGAAACTTACACTTTTATTGGCCTGCTCCGTCAGCAGTTGGCCGGCCGAAATCAACATGGCTGATCTACCGTTAGGCCTATTGTCGTTTGTACTGGTGGTAAAGTTGAATTAAAAAATCTCTCAAAAATCAGCAAAAAATCGTACGAATAAACTGCACACTTCTATCAAAAGCTATTAGGCTGCTCTATTTAATGAATGTACATGTTGGCTGGATTTTCTTTCCTTTTAAGGTAACTCAGCTATTGCAAAAACAAAATTCGACGGGGGCGGCGGATAAAACCAAACAAAACCTATATGCACTCCTTTCACGGGTTGCTTAATTCATGTAGCGTTTGGTTTAGATTTCGTACAAACTGTGTTGTCAAGTCCACAGGCTGCATGTGAGCGTCCCTAAAAGTGTCACAAAATGACAGCAATTATCAATGACTTTTCATTTGCCATCTTTTACTGGTTTTTTTTCTCAGCTGCAGGTTAATAAATTATTTTTGGGAAATAAAAAAAAACAATAACAGACGTTTGTCACTAAACTGTTAACAATTTCTGTCCGCATGTCCTCAGTTCGGCATCGTCGAAACCCACGGTGAAAACTTACGCTAAGTTAATTGGTGAGCTTGTCGAGAATTTAACCCTGTGTATCCGAGGATGGCTTTCAGTTTCACATGACGATCTTTACATTTAATATGCATATGTACATTGTTCACCCCTAAATTAAATAATTTATTTTTATACTTTATATTTTTACTGTTCTTATGCATTTACTTATCCCGTTATTGCCATGCTCTATATAGGCCTACCATACATGTAAGTTGAGCAATAAAGAATTATTTAGTTTAGTTTGAAATATCCATAGGCCTACTTGGCCATTGAGTTAACTTGTTAAGTTTTGACATTTCCAACCATTATACATGTGTCAAGTTTAAAATAATATTGTTTTTCAGTTTTCATTGTACTAATTTTTGTTGCGAAATATATTTCTTTGAGGGTACAAACATGTATTTTGTTAAGGGTTTTTTTTTTTGTCTGATGATCAGTGATGTCAACCATTGTTCTGATATGTAACTTGTTGGTGGGCACCAGTGTCGGTAGCCAATATGCGCAGCAGAAATGACCCCCTTTTTCTTCACTTTCATTACACTGTAGCCTAATTTACAACAAAAAGTCAGAGAAAAGCGAATATGATGGTTTGAAATGTAGTCCGTCGTACCAGAAGTCACATTCATAGACTTCTGGTCGTACTTATGCTGTGATTGTATATACCATGTCTTCAACGTACATGTACATGTAGTGTTAACATGACAAACGAGAACTTCACAATAACTCAGTATTTCGACATTTATTAAATTGCCATTATTATGAGTATCAAAATTAAGCAAATGAACAGTTTGTAAAACAGCACGTTGAAGTTTGTTTGGCGCAAAATATAAAACGCGAACCTGGCAGAAAGCACTACTGGATAGAAGAATTTGATTGGATGACGAGTGGCTTGCGCTCTAATCCTCGCCAACGCTATAAAAGGGCAGAACCTGTTCGAACAGCACACTTGAATCTACAATTCCCAAGTACGTTTGATATTCCAAGAAAAACAGGAAAATGTCTGGACGTGGTAAAGGAGGAAAGTCAAAGAGCGGTAAAAGCCAGACGAGATCATCTCGGGCTGGATTACAATTTCCAGTGGGAAGAATTCATCGCTTTATGAAGAAGGGAAATTACTCAAACCGTGTTGGTGCCGGTGCTCCCGTTTACTTGGCTGCCGTGATGGAGTATTTGACAGCCGAAGTGTTAGAACTGGCTGGAAATGCTGCCCGAGACAACAAGAAGAAGACCATCAACCCCCGTCACTTGTTGCTGGCTGTCCGCAACGACGAGGAACTCAACCGTCTCCTGTCCGGTGTATCGATTGCCCGAGGTGGAGTTTTGCCAAACATCCAGTCAGTCCTCCTACCCAAGAAGACCAAGCGGGTGAATTAATCCCATCACTTGATGCTTTTCCAAAGGCCCTTTTCAGGGCCAACCAAATCATTACGAAAAGGTTTTGATCTATTGCACTTAAAAACACGGTAAATTAAAAAATCGAGTGATACATAGTCGGTCGGCAATGTAATAAATCATTTTTTTTTTAAATTCCGAGAGAATTCCTTCAAATGTAGCTTAGGTCTACGTGGTATTGAAAAAGACCGTGCGTGTGTACAGAATAACTTCAATCCCGGCACTCGACAGTTATTTCTGACTAAATGACCCTAGCTAGCCCTAGGAGCCCTGACTGACAAAACTCTAAACAGAATCATGGCAGCAGGATATATGAATTATGATCCTATGAAAGACACAGCTCTCTGCTTAGGCACGAACCTCTATTTTATTTTATTACGGCCGATTTAATTATACAAAATGTACTAACAAACTCTTTTTAAACCATGATTGTTAAAATAAATTGCAAACCACGTTTACTGTTGTTGGGGTCTTATCTCCGCACTTAAGTTAAAGAAATATTAAAACGGACAACATTAGCAGATTATACTAATATTAATAAAGGACAATAATGATAGTGATACAATGAAATATACTTTAATTCTGGTTTTAGTGAAAAACATCCACGTCACTAGACTCCTCCGAACCAGGATGACGGAGACTGAACAGTGAAGTACTGTATTTGGGCCGAACTATTTTAGTGGATTTTTGACTTTATTTGAAAGCCTATGAGTATGTGGAAGATAGCCAGGTACTCGCCGAAGGTCGTGTGTTTCCCCAGTTACCTCCTCCACTAAACCTGCCAACGCCACCAAAAAAGTGAAATATTAAATGCGGCGTAAAACCCCAATAAATCAGCCACAATGACATAAATAACACAGCAACAGTAGGTGAATTTATTTATATTAGGGCATCGACATTTACCAAAATAATACCACGACAAACAATACAAACCTGACAATGACTGGCGGGCTTTATGAACTAGCATATAAACTGTTTAAATGGAAAATTCCAATGAAACAGAATAAACACAAAGAAGTTAGAACAAAATGAGAGCTTTCCACTGATACCAATGGCAATCTTAGAGGTGTTTTTGTAAACAACAAAAAGGCTTAAAGTGGCATGAGCTGCCAAAACTCACACTTTTTTTTTCATAATTTCTGATCGTCATGACAGTAACAGAATTTGAAGGCCCTCGAAAAACTAAATGATTGGCGTTGGAATAAGGAAAATCTATACAGTATGTGGCCCCTACGAACCGGAATAGTGTTCGGAAAGTAAACAAAATTTAAATAACCGGGACGACCATTCATTCATTCTAAGTCAAAGTTAGTTTAAAACAATGCTTTATCGTACATTTTCGAAACCAGAAGCAATAAAAAGCTTCTGAATTATACGTCCTGAGAAAAATAGCCAATAATTTCAACATTCTGTTTTAATGTCAAAATATCAACATTTTGGCAGCTCATGCCACTTTAACTTTTTGCCCACCATGAAATGATCAACTGCCCATGTATGGGTAAAGGATATCGTGACAATAGGCAAGGCACCTCTAGACATGAATTCACCATAAGTTCCTTACCTGCCTCCTTGTTTTATAATCTGATATTCATTATGACGACATGCAAATATCAGAATGGAGATAACGAGTCGGATTTAACTTTAACTTGTTGAATTACTCTAGAATCTAAAACCACCCCCACCTCCCACCCCCCTCTCCTACTTTTCCAGCTCCCTGTTTAGAACGGTGTGTTTCTATTCATCGTTGTTTACGGTTGCGCCGCTTTAACAGTGCACATTGATGTCCTATTGCATGGTATTTAACATTTTTGAAAAAGACCAACAAATCTGTCTACTGCTTTAATATTAGTTTTTTTATTATTATCCAAGATAGTCTAAATATATGCTGTTTATAATCACCTGAAAGATTTACTAGTCCGGGCCAAACACCGTCTACCAAGGTATTTCTGGGGGGAACCAACATTTTTACTTTCTTTTCACATGATCCTATTGGTTCAATCTCAGTCTACCGATATTCTTGCTACCGGTATTTCTGAATATACCTGAACATTGTCAGTACATTGGATTGATTGATTGATTGGAAACTTGTCTCTAAGGAGATGTTCCCTGTGTTTTAGTGTTCATAAATATAAATGCCGCAATCTAAAGCTAGTAGCGTTCAATTTTACTGAAGGTGTTCCAATCACCGGTATAAATAAGGATGTAATGTAATAACTTATAAGTCCGACCTCTAATTTGACAATATATGAAGGGATATAAATACAGAGAGTCATTTATTGTATCGGTGAATGCAATTTTTCGGGAGAAACAAGGGACGGCTCGGTCTGATACTTCAAAAGTACGGGCCGTACACAACTATTTGACCGGTATTGTTCTACAATCCTCGCTGCAAAGGCAGATCGTAAAGAGGTAAGTTTACTACAATTACGTTTTTTTTAAACTCAATTTCTAAGGGATGTAACTCGAATTAAATCCAATCCAGATATTTTATCTCGTTATAACGAGCCGGCACAATCGCTCCAAAACATATCATGTATGTCCCTTATACGCTTTCGTAGTTTTGTTCTTTTTTATCTGCTTTCATATGAAAAATAAGTTTTATTAATTGGCAAAACTCGGCCACCATACACGTATTCTGTTCATACTGGTTGCTGTGCCAAGTCGCTATAGCTTTAATTTGAACACCCATCTTTTACGTTAGTATTTTCAAGACATGACCACGCTCTCGACTGAACATTGGAAGCTCATGTCACTTTAACCATACAATGACCGGCCTCGACAGTCACAACTAGATTCTAACAGTCACAACTAGATTCCAACTGTCACAACTAGATTCCAACAGTCACAACTAGATTCCAACAGTCACAACTAGACTCTAACAGTTACAACTAGACTCTAACAGTCACAAATAGATTCCAACAGTCACAACTAGATTCCAACAGTCACAACTAGATTCCAACAGTCACACCTAGACTCTAACTGTCACAACTAGATACCAACAGTCACAACTAGATTCCAGCAGTCACAACTAGATTCCAACAGTCACAACTAGATTCCAGCAGTCACAACTAGACTCTAACTGTCACAACTAGATTCCAACAGTCACAACTAGATTCCAGCAGTCACAACTAGATTCCAACAGTCACAACTAGATTCCAGCAGTCACAACTAGATTCCAACAGTCACAACTAGATTCCAACAGTCACAACTAGACTCTAACTGTCACAACTAGATTCCAACAGTCACAACTAGATTCCAACAGTCACAACTAGATTCCAACAGTCACAACTAGATTCCAACAGTCACAACTAGATTCCAACAGTCACCACTAGATTCCAACAGTCACAACTAGATTCCAGCAGTCACAACTAGATTCCAACAGTCACAACTAGATTCCAGCAGTCAAAACTAGATTACAGCAGTCACAACTAGATTCCAGCAGTCACAACTAGATTCCAACAGTCACAACTAGATTCCAGCAGTCACAACTAGATTCCAACAGTCACAACTAGATTCCAACAGTCACAACTAGATTCCAACCGTCACAACTAGACTCTTACAGTTACAACTAGATTCCAACAGTCACAACTAGATTCTAACAGTCACAACTAGATTCCAACAGTCACAACTAGACTCCAACAGTCACAACTAGATTCCAACAGTCACAACTAGATTCCAACCGTCACAACTAGACTCTTACAGTTACAACTAGATTCCAACAGTCACTACTAGATTCCAACAGTCACAACTAGATTCCAACAGTCACAACTAGACTCTTACAGTTACAACTAGATTCCAACAGTCACAACTAGATTCCAACAGTCACAACTAGATTCCAACAGTCACAACTAGACTCTAACAGTTACAACTAGATTCCAACAGTCACAACTAGATTCCAACAGTCACAACTAGATTCCAACAGTTACAACTAGATTCCAACAGTCACAACTAGATTCCAACAGTCACAACTAGATTCCAACAGTCACAACTAGACTCTAACAGTTACAACTAGATTCCAACAGTCACAACTAGATTCCAACAGTCACAACTAGATTCCAACAGTCACAACTAGATTCCAACCGTCACAACTAGATTCCAACAGTCACAACTAGATTCCAACAGTCACAACTAGATTCCAACAGTCACAACTAGATTCCAACAGTCACAACTAGATTCCAACAGTCACAACTAGATTCCAACAGTCACAACTAGATTCCAACAGTCACAACTAGATTCCAACCGTCACAACTAGATTCCAACAGTCACAACTAGATTCCAACAGTCACAACTAGATTCCAACAGTCACAACTAGATTCCAACAGTCACAACTAGATTCCAACAGTCACAACTAGATTCCAACAGTCACAACTAGACTCTAACAGTTACAACTAGATTCCAACAGTCACAACTAGATTCCAACAGTCACAACTAGATTCCAACAGTCACAACTAGATTCCAACCGTCACAACTAGATTCCAACAGTCACAACTAGATTCCAACAGTCACAACTAGATTCCAACAGTCACAACTAGATTCCAACAGTCACAACTAGATTCCAACAGTCACAACTAGATTCCAACCGTCACAACTAGATTCCAACAGTCACAACTAGATTCCAACAGTCACAACTAGATTCCAACAGTCACAACTAGATTCCAACAGTCACAACTAGATTCCAACCGTCACAACTAGATTCCAACAGTCACAACTAGATTCCAACAGTCACAACTAGATTCCAACAGTTACAACTAGATTCCAACAGTCACAACTAGATTCCAACAGTCACAACTAGATTCCAACAGTCACAACTAGATTCTAACAGTCACAACTAGAGTCTAACAGTCACAACTAGATTCCAACAGTCACAACTAGATTCCAACGTCTTTTTTCCACCATTCAATAAAATTATCATTCCCATTAATACCCTTCACAATGTCCTCAGCCATTGGGTAATGTATCGTGTCGCGAATTTCATATTCTCGACCCGTTTTCTTAAACGCCACTCTTATTCGATCTCTCACTGTCCTTGGATTGTCCCAATTTGTTTCTGGGGTGTCGGGTGGGATATCGTGTTGAGCAAATGAGAGCTCTGGTTGAAATAGAATAAACGCTTCTCTGCTTTTATGCGAATATCTTGAATGGGATTCTGAGTAAAATGGTGCAAAAGTTGTGACGAACATGGTACAGCGGTTGAACTGAAACACCCAGCCTTTTCGATTGATATAACTTTTCCTCATGCAATGAACTCCAGCGGGATCTTTATCAGAGAACACAGTTAACACACGACGGACAGCATCACCAAATATCTGAAAAGAAATAGATTAAATCCTAAATTTACTTTGTCGCCATTCCCCTTTTCATTCAAATGCAACGCAAGATATTCGCCAGAGGCTGGAGGCTTCCTCCACTAACAAAGCTGGTATAATCTTAGCATTTAGCCACTTAGTATATAGTCGCTCTACGCCTGCGGTATATGGTAATGCTAGTATAATCTAGGTCCGTCACAGATGGGAATTAAGTCGATAGAGCGCTTTCCAATCCCGATATAAAAAAAAGATACCTATATTGAAAAATGTATTTTTTTTCTCTTGATCGCACTTTGTGGAAGGTTAGCCAGATAGTACCGTCGGTGGACAGGGGATTCCTTCGGACAAAGAGCCAGGACCCTGTTTCACTAAACGGCGTAGATGTATTTTTTGCGTAACTTTCAGACGAACGTATCTCTACAGTAAGGGTTGCTATGGCAGTTACGTGAAAACTTACGCTACGCCGCTTTGTGAAACAGGGTCCAGGTTTCTTTCTCAATTTAACCTTGCAGCGCGGCCAAAAATGTTAAGTAATTTAGAGTGTGGTGTAAAACTTCAATCTTTCAACGTTGAAGAATTTTTTAGACATATAGTTACCATACCAGCCATGTCACAGTGTTGATGGATATAGAGTGAATTAAAAGAAAATGTACTGACCACACCTCAACGTCTAGTACTAGGGGGCCTGGGGTTGTTTCTCAACACATTTACACCCAACGTAAGTCCAATGCAAGGCCTAACTGTCATGGCAACATATACCTTCAACATTACGTTACGACCAGGCGCAAAGTTAACGACGGGCGTAGTCTGTTGAGGTTGATTGATTGATTGATTGTTTTACGCCGCGCTCAAGATTACATCACTTATATGGCGGCGTTGCCAATTTTATTGTGGGAGGAAACCCAGGACCTTCCGCTGGTAACTGGCAACCATCACACAAAGGTCGTTCGAGTGAAAACACAGTCAGAACATTTTTTTTTTTGCAGCTTTCTTACATACAAATAGGAACTTGAAATAAAGTGGCCGAAATTCGATGAGTTATACGAAGTGTGGTAGGGTTGAAGTCTTTCGAATCTCCTCAATCTTTTTTTAAAATCTCACTATTGCATTTTTTAAGAGATCAACGTCAATCAATTGACACAATATACAACACATTCCAAATGAAAGCGTTAATATTGTTCACAGAGCAAAAAATGGTTTCATACGAGTGGTATTAGTTTGCCGATGTCACCTAAACAAAACGATCTTCAATCCATCTTATGCAATTTTAGTATTTTTTTTTTCATTATATTTGCTTTCTCAAAATATCAAAAGTAAATGAAATGTTGATAAGGTTCTGGAATAATTCTTCTTGTTTTTTTTCGCGGGAAAACAAGGTTTTGGAAAGTGTTTGAGACAACAGGTGTTTGAAATATACATTTCCTGTTACCCAGCGAAAGGCTTGAATTGGCTGGTATTTTAGAATGAACTTCAGAATAAAGCAGATCAGTACCCTAATTCAATAATATTAAATGTTTACAGGTACCTCGTTATTTATGTTTGTATGTTTGGATATGGTCGCCCAGATAACATGCAAATGTTTTAAAAACGTTGGCATTTGGTTGACATGGTCGATATATGGTTTTATTTCAAAGTGGTTGATTTTCAAACATTTTTGCAACGTTGATATTTGGTCGCCATTGTCGATTTTTTGGATTATTTCATAGTGGTTAGCAAAGTAACGTTTTACAACGTTGATAAATGGTTAGCATTTGCATGGGCATATAAAGGTTTATTCACTAACGTTTTAACAACGTTTAATCGATGAGCAAAGGTAACGTTTATAAAATGTTAGATGCAAACGTTTTTTCAACGTTAAAAAAACGTTCACATGCTATATCTGGGCGGTACCACGTAGTCGGCGACCAAAAATGTCAGAAATTATCAAATAACGGAGTAAGACCTTTACTTAAGTGAAGTAATCAGTACCCTAGCTGTTGTATTCAGTTTACATTGTCCGAGATGTGTAATCACAGTTAGGTGATTGGAAAGTAATACTCTGTGCAAATTATTTGTCACTGTGATAAACACTTAAAAGCTCGTTTGCAAGTCTTCAAATTTTCCGTTTGCATCAAATTGTTACTAAGCCATTTAAAGTTTTCTCATGGATGGTACTGTACAATGTCAAAACGCCACAGTAGGACAATTAACGACTTGTTCCAAGCTAAGAGATCGAAAAAGTAATAAGTGAAATGTTGTTCTTGTGTTTATTGAAAGATTTGTTCCAGTGAGGCTTGGTTGAGCTAACACAAAGTTCTAGCTAATTGTTTCTGCTGTTGTGTATGTTTGCTGTTCTTCTTGGTTCGTTTGTTGTATTGTTTTTCTTTTTTGTCCTACCCAGACGGGTGTTGAGTAATAATTTTTTTGGAATTTGAAAATTGAATTATGCTAAGCTATCGCCAGCAAGGGGGGGGGGGGGGGGCATTGGCCGAGTGGATAAATCAAACCATTATCAGTCCTTCCTTACCATACGTGCATTGATTCAGCCGGTTCACGACCAACAATTTCTCCCTACACAACATTTACCCAAGGGAGATTTTCCCATAATGAGAATAATTCATTATTTAATGAATAGCTTGGGCCTTTTCCAATATAAATTGGACTTCAGGACCGGCTAACAAAGAAATAAATCGGAAATAGGCATCATTATTTGGTTGGAGTACTGGTTTGGGATCAGTCCAAAATAATCGGTATTATAGCATTTTTGCTTTCATCATTCAGGACAATGTAATTAGAATAATAATATCAGAGCCAGTACTAAACATGTTTATACCGCAAATTATGATCGAAAAATATGGGTTTTTGAGCTGAATAAGTAATTCCAATGCCTCTGAGCTTTCGGTGCAGAGGCGGTCCCCGGGACACCGCTTCTTGAACTGGGGTCGAGTGCCGATATTAGACATTTCTTAACTGAATGTAATTATAACAAGGAGGAGGCAACTCATCATTTTTATGTCCAGACCCTCGCCTGTTGGGCTGTGATAGTTCCCCCCCCCCCCCCCCCCCCGCCCCCAAATGCAATTAGACTCTGCGGTCCCTGCGTAGCGTCAATTTTTACGTAACTTCCATAGCAACCCATACTGTAGAGATAAGTTCCTATGACAGTTACTCAAAAACTTACGTCTACTCCGCTTTGTGAAACATGTTCATGAAAGGGCGTAGTGAATGTAACTTTCGTGGCAACCGATACTGTAGTTGAGCTATGTTGCCATGACAGTAACTAACAAACTTTCATCTCAACGACTCAAGCCTCTTTTGTTTTTTTTTTCATGGCAATTTCAGTCTTACCTATTTTGAGACCCACCTGAATATCTTTAGCATATTTTTCACCCGGCACCATGACAACAAATCCATCTAACCCCAAATATGGACAGAGCAGGACAAACTTGAGAAAAGTGGGGACACATCTGTGGAAGGGGACATAACTCACAATACAGTAAACCATGTGACACCTGGCCAAACATCTCACTCACTTATTCTAATAAATAGGATTTTTTAAATTACCTGTTACTGTACTTATAAAACACAAAATACATTAATTCATTGAAATGTGGAAGACGAATGTGTCTAAACGTACATTATTTCAATACAAAGGTTAAATATTTAGAAATTGTTAACTTGTTTAACAGATCACACTTAATTTCAGATATATATTATTATAAGTTATATGATGTGAACTTTAAAAAAAAAAGCAAATAAAAGCCAGAAAACTAGCTAAAAACTTACCGCTGTATATTCTCCTCTGAAATTAAATTAAAATATATATAAAAGTTAATAAAAATAAGGCGAAAATAAGCTTCTTTTTTTTCATGAACACAAATTTTCCTAAACTAAATAAATAAACAATCATTGGTTACCATAACTATAATATAAATAATTATATTTTAAAAATCCATAAATACTGAACACCAAAACATATAACATTGAACAATCAACCAATAAACATGGAAATCTCAAACAATCGTGTTAAAATAAGCCAAAGACTCATGCAGAGGATAACGTCTTGTTTTAATCAGTGTATTGTTCCCCTATTAACTCTAACATTGCCCACTGTTATCACATGACCTTGATTATAGAAAGTTACTGCGAAAAACAAGATTTATGATACGTTAGGTTCATTGGTAGTCATGGTGTGAAAAACTCCTTGAAAAATTATATTGAAGGCAGCCTAAAAACTGATCAAGAAATAGGAGTGATTGATTGACGTTATTTTGCTGCTGGATAGAGTATGAGTTAGGTAATGATCTAGCCACACACACATGTAGTTCTAGAACTACTGACATGAATATATGCTAGTCCAGTACAGGTGGAAAAATCATACAATTTACAAGACGAAACCTAGTCTGTTTTTTTTTCTATTTCATTGTACCATGAATACTATGTCTTATTATTTTTAAGAACACTAAAACACACGGGCACAGGGAAAATCGTCTTGTCTAAATTAACTGTGGAGACAAGTTTTAATTGTGTATTGACATGTTCAAAGCTGTAACCACAGCCTATTATAAAAGTTTTAATTGAAAGAAAGTGTGAAAGTTCACTTTTTGATCAATTCTGATTGTCAAGAGATTGCGAGGAATGAACTTCATCAAAAACTAAATGGTTGAAAACTTTCACTGAACCTGCTCCCCGTGTGAACAAAAATAGTTTTCAAAAAGAGCAATCAGAGATTAAGTAACTGGAACAACATTATATTGAACAGGGCTAGCCACCTTCTAACCTAAAACACAACTTCAACAGGTATAATTTTACACTTCCCCCACTATACCAGACACCCCGCCTTATAAGTGAATTAATCGTGAGTGCGACGTGAAACATCAATCAATCAATCATCAGGTATCATTAAAAAGATTTGAATTTAAGACTTCTTGAAAAATAAACTTGATAATATCAACATTTTTTTTAATAAAAAACTGTTCAATCATGGCCCTTTAAGATGTAGATGCAACTAATTTTCAAATAATAGGCCTACCAAATGTTACATGACTTTATGAATATTGTATATTGTTCATGTCAGTTATTATGGGCTGCAACTCCTGGTTTTTATAGAACAAAACGTTTTGATATAGAAGTTAATAACGATGTTAGTTTCTACATAGAAACGTTGTGTACAAAAAAATCCAGGAGTTGCAACCCATAATAACTGTGTTCATTTCTTAATTATTAATCACTACTCGTAATGATTTATCAATCCATTAATAAGAATGGAAAGTGGAATGGTATAGAAGAATTACCTAAGTTTAAGTCGTCATCCCAGTCACAGTTTCCCCAAATGGCTGCCTGTTTGGCAAAAACACATTCTGACTCCGTTTTGATTTTTTCAAACTCGATCAGAGAATGGCACTTTGTGGCATCGTATGTGACAAGTTGAGTGATGTCATGAGTTAGTTTCACTTTTATTTCGGCTGGTAAATCTTGTTCAGACACACCCCTTGGTTTGCCTTTTAAAGGATTAGTATTGAATTCATGACTGTTCTCCTCTTTTTTTCTGGATTTCACAGGTTCCTTAATCCAATACAAACTCACTAAAATAAGAAAATAAATAAATTTCCCTTAAGCATATACTTATTGAATCATTGTTTGGTGACAAACAACAAAGGATTTTTTCACATTTTGATAATATTTAGCAGCCTTCAGGTCAGGTTTATTAGTGGAAGAAAACAGACATTTTGCACAGGTCAGGTTTATTAGTGGAACACTCACATTAACCGGTCAGCTGGTACCAACAAATGTCAGATTTTTTCGAAATGAATAGTAACTTAATTGATTGATTTATGTTTTATGTCGCAATCAAGATTCTTTCACATATATATATGGTGGCGTTGCCAGGCTTAGTAGGGGAGGAAACCGAGTGCATTGCCCGGAGGAAACTCCAGATCTTTGGCGAGTACCTGGCAACTCTTCCACATATGGCGACCGAGTGAATAATTAATTTGGTCTGACTGTGATTCGAACCCATGCTGCATCAATGGAAGGTCTGTGGGACTAAGGGACAATTACTCTAACCCACTGTACCACCGAGGCGAGGCCCCTTCACTAACTTGACTTTAAATGGTGTCTTTATTCTCGCCTATATTTGTTAATTATCAATAATAAAATACACTACATGCATTTGGCAGTTGTGCACCTATTTGGTGAACTAAACAAACATGTTTTTCAAATGTAAATATTTACTACTATTAGTAATATTATTACCCAAGTCTCTGATGTGCAACTTACCAAATACAAGTATTCCTGACAATAATGACATCCACGAAATCTGAACTGAAATCGTGTGGTAAAGAAAAAAACTAAATGACAACAACCTTATTACGGTTAACGCCTTCATACTTATACTAGCCAATAATATACAGCCTTGCCCACTGCATTAATTTGATTATAAACAAAACAGTACAAACAAAATTTGAATAATACGAATTATTAACTGATTTTACAGCTACAGGTCGAAACTTTGTGGCGTTGAAACTTCAAATTCTATATGTCCAAGGCCTAAAGACGATATAGTATTTGCCAATTCCATATTTGATGTAATTTGACTTTGCAACTGAAAGTCGATCTGTCAACTCCTACGAACTGAAAAAACACGTGGAGGAGGAAATTAGCGCCACCTGTAAACAAACTTTAAGGGGAGACAATTATATTTGTACACAAATCGAGAGGCCTGGTGTCATTTTACGGCCCGCTGCAATCTAACTCCAACTGATATTTATAAACAAATTATTGGTCTTTTTATCTCATGAGCAATATCAACCCTGTTAGTTCAAAACCACCATCATTTCAACAAGAATTGAAACATCGCAAACGAGTAGTGTCCCTTTCCACCTGGAAATCTTTAATGTTTGAAGGCAGAAAACAGCCCTTCGTTGAAAAGGCACGCTTTCGTTTCTTGTTGAAGTTTACTAGCGTTTTGTTGTTTTAATTTGCAACGAAAATGTCTGTGAGTCAGTCAGTGCGAAGTTTGCGTGATCGAGAGCTGATGTATCGATTGATGATCAGGTATTTTTTTTTTTTGCAATTACGCTTAAGACTAACTGTGAGCCTGACAAAACTAATTTTTACTAACCCCTCTGCACCAGCCACAGGTAACGTTGAGGAAACGATCCTGGCCCTCCTACGAAGCTGGGTGCTGTCTTACAAAGCTGGCATAAAAATTTGCACATAGGCCTTCAACATGGAGCGGTTGCATCCAAGGCGCCAGTTACTCTGATTTACGTCCGACATGACTTACGCCAGCTTCGTGAGACAGGGCCCTGGCGTAAGTTTTGTCGGATGTAAATCAGTGTTAAATTTTTAAAACTTGACCAGTAACTTGCGCCTTGCACGCAACCGGTCCTAGTCCGAAATATCTTCGATGATGATGTAAGACATTTTCTGACAGATAGGCCATCATCATCGTCAGAACGCATTTGATCAATTTTCTGGGAATTCCTTGACACACTTTGGGCTGGCAAGACCACCTCTCGTTTCCCATCAAAAATATCAAGATTCTCTACATAACTTTTAAAAATAAAATTACAAACCCGTACTTTAATAGTTTCCCTTTCTCCTGACACCAATCTGAAGTCTATACGTCGACACAAGCCATAGATCTGCCCGATTAAATTTCAAACTGTACCAAACCTTTAGTTTACAAAAGTCGCCATTTGCATACTCTCATTGATACGTCACTATATCCGGCAAAGGTCAACCTGTCACATGACTACCCCACTAGCAGGCGATATAGTTCATTGGTCGTGTTGCTTTTTTTGCCGAAGTCACGTGAACCAACACGACCAATGAACTATATCGTCTGCTAGTGGGTAGTCATATGACAGCTTGACCTTTCGCGCATATAGTGCATCGAGATCTAAAAGTTATTTTTAGATCTTGATGATATAGTGACGTATCAATGAGAGTATGGAAATGGCGACTTTTGTAAATTTAAAGGTTTGGTACAATGTGAGATTTAACCGGGCAGATCTATGGCTGGTGTTGACATACAGACTTCAGATTGGTGCGAGGAGAAAGGGAAATCATTAAAGTACGGGTTAGCAATTTTATTTTTTAAAAGTTATGAAGAGAATCTTGATATTTTTGATGAGAAACGAGAGGTGGCAAGAAATTCCCAGAAAATTGATCAAATGCGTTCTGACGATGGTGATGGCCTATCTGTCAGAAAATGTCTTACATCATCATCGCAGATATTTTTGGACTAAACCGGTCCATGTTGACTTGTAGGCCTATGCACGCTAGCTTTGTAAGGCGGGCCCCAGGAGTAACACCAAAGAGAGTAGATTGACAAGAGTGGTCACTTCGTCCGCGCCATGTTGAATTTGAACACAATTCAATTATAAGGAACCTTCTTTCTGTAGGGGGCGCCCAACAGTTGAATCGTGTACAGTCTGAACACCCTTCCGCTAGGGGGCCAGAAGAACATGCCGGCAATACTGATTGGACGAAGTGACCACTCTTGTCAATCTACTCTCTTTGGTAACACTCTTGACGACAGGCACACGGAGTGCTCTCCCTTATCCACCCTCTGTTACTATAAATATGGACAAGGCAGGAAACACTTACTCTGACTGGCACTGCCCCCCGAAAAACCTGATTTCTTATAAATATTTCCTTTGTACATAAAACTTTACACGAGTCTCAGAGAGGTCCTTGTCAAGCAATATCGAGGCCTAGGGGCTAACAAAACACACTTTGCTGAATTTTCGAGCAAGTTTTCGAGCAAAATTCAAGTTTACAGAAAATTCCGAACAAAGTCTCAGACAGTCAGCTCTCTGGGAGCCTCGCTTTCACTTCAGGGTTTTACAGGATGTGTAAAACAGTTTGGAATTGGTGCACACAACCGTTCGTAATAAAATATAATGTGGTTGTATCATTTGTTGTTGTTGTAGTCAGCTATATTATGATGGCTACCAGGACGTAGCAGCCAACCTCATCACAGCATGTAATCCAGCAGTTGTGTCCTGTCCTCCATCAGATAGGCTTTTCAAGGTCGTTTCCATGGGATTGAGAGTCGAAGAAGAAGGTATTAAAAAAAACATAAGATACATTCAAAGGGGTACAAGGTGCCAAAATGTTTTTACCCCTCGGGCAAATTTTGCCCGAAGGGTATTGTCGTTGCCTCCGTCGTCCGTCTGTCCGTCTGTCTGTCTGTCCGTCTGTCCATTGGTCCTTGTAAACACATTATCTAAAAAAGTCTTTAACTTATAACTTTGAAACTTCACACATTTGTTCAATACAGCAAGTACAAGAAGCCTATTTAAAATCAACGCGCTCGGATGTTTTTTTAAGAGTTATGCCCCTTTTATTACCGCTGCTATAAAAAGCCTCGTAAACACATTATCTAAAAAAGTTTTTAACTTACAACTTTAAAACTTCACACATTTGTTTAATACAGCAAGTACAAGAAGCCTATTGAAAATCAACGCGCTCAGATGTTTTTTTCAAGAGTTTTGCCCCTTTTATTACCGCTGCTATAAAAAGCCTTGTAAACACATTATCTAAAAAAGTCTTTAACTTACAACTTTAAAACTTCACACATTTGTTTAATACAGCAAGTATAAGAAGCCTATTGAAAATCAACGCGCTTGGATGTTTTTTCTCAAGAGTTATGTCCCTTTTATTACCGCTGCTATAAAAAGCCTCGTAAACACATTATCTAAAAAAGTCATTAACTTACAACTTTAAAACTTCACACATTTGTTTAATACAGCAAGTACAAAAAGCCTATTGAAAATCAACGCGCTCGGATGTTTTTTTCAAGAGTTATGCCCCTTTTATTACCGCTGCTATAAAAAGCCTTGTAAACACATTATCTAAAAAAGTCTTTAACTTACAACTTTAAAACTTCACACATTTGTTTAATACAGCAAGTATAAGAAGCCTATTGAAAATCAACGCGCTCGGATGTTTTTTTCAAGAGCTATGCCCCTTTTATTACCGCTGCTATAAAAAGCCTCGTAAACACATTATCTAAAACTTTAACTTACAACTTTAAAACTTCCTACATTTGTTCAATACAGCAAGTACAAGAAGCCTATTAAAAATCGATGTATTCAGACATGTTTTTCAAGAGTTATGCCCCTTACATGACTATCAGCCAAAAACCTCCTTGTAAATGTGATGCATGTATGTGGAGTAGTTTTTCACTCACAACAAATTGTCTGGAAAATAAATATATCTACGGTTTCTTTGGCCCAGACCCGAGGGGTCCTGATGGCGACAGCCACTTATTTTTTGTTAAACTTATTTAAATTCAGCAATTGTTTTTTTTCCTCCGAGCAATGAGCCTGGTTTCCTCTCCCACTAAACCTGGCAATGCTGCCATACATGTATGTGAAATAATCTTGAGTGTGGCGTAAAACATCAATCAATCAATGTAACCTAACATCAGTAAAATATTTCTGCCATTTTTCTTGTAACTTTAGCTCTTGAAATTAATAAATATTATGTTTGAATTGACTGTTTTAATTTTTCATTTCAACTAGATGAGAATAAACAAGACATAGAGGTGGTTGCTCCGGGAACGGGAATTGATCTAGAGTTTGAAACTGATGGTAAGCTATTGGCTTTAGATGATTTATTTTTCCAATTGATCAAATTTAGTTTTTACCGAAAATTTTTGGAGTAATTCAGATTGCTGTAAGTGTGACCTTGGTTTTATTTGTTGTTTTAAATAGTATTAGTTAATAGCCAGGTACTCAGCAACGGTCAGGAGTTTCATCGGACACAAAATCCAGGTTTCTTCCTCCACTAAACCTATCAGCATCCCATATGAGTGCAATGACCTTGAGTAACCAATCAAATTAAATGTTCTCGGACACCTGATGCATGTACTTAAAAAAGGTTGGCAGGAACCATGTATTAAAGTGAAAGAATCTTAAGAGCAGCGTAAGGATAAATTAGATAAATTAGAATCTGGTTGCGTCTTTTTCGATAGTCCTAAATGTGGTTTGTTGAATTGTATATACACTGTATATAGGTTTCATATATACTTTATAGACAGTAGACAGTATATTACTATATATTACATGTATGTGAAGGTTGTGCTGTGGTTTGACCTTTTTGGTGTTGTTGTTGTTGTAGTACAGACAATATCCCCTGAAGCTGCTCTCTATGAAACTTGTTATGTGACTGCTCACAAAGGACCGTGTAGGGCCGGAGCTTTCCATCAATCAGGTCAGTTCATTAGGATCAATATCTTTATTCACATAGCAACTCCGCTGAAAGTCAGGGGTGGCCCCAAGGCAAACAGAACAGTTTCATCATCAGACAATGCCTAATTCATCTAAGAAATAGACCCACTCTGAAACTTCGGGGATTTCATGCTTGAAATACCCTCTGATAGACTGCAGGTCATTTTGAATGTGGCGACCAAATAGGTAGCCGTGAAGCGTACAAATCCCAAATCCCCTTGAGGGCCCCACAAAAGTGTCCCCGTGATAATGTAAGGGACTGAAACACTCGCTTTGTTAACTTTCAGCCTCGATCAGTTATATAATTGAAGTATTTGAAGATTCCTGATATGTACCGAAACTGCGTCTGTCTACAACATGTGGTTTACCGGGCTAAATAAAATATATAAACAAATATCTTTCTAAATGATATTAACATTTAATAAATTTATAATCATTTTTATTTTCTGTTTTCGTCTGTAGTAAAACATTTTGATATTTACTTTCGACGCCATTTTTATTCAGCCCAAAAATACGGTGATTTACCGTATAAAGAACGCAGACTGCCCGAGGCGTGTCAAAGCCGACCGGTAGGAAGCGAAGATAGCCGAAGGGAGTTCCGAGTGGAAATAGACCATTTGCCAGTTTTTCGCGCAACAATGGCATGACGTCATGGCACCAATCTTAGACAGGACAAGCCCAGCTTCCAATTAGACTTCAGCTGTATTCAGTCGAGCTCCCGCTCATGCAAGATTTTTTGACATTACTTGATTATTTCAGACATAAAATGTCACAATACGGGGTTTCTTTTCTAAAATGTGTTGTAAAAATACTGATGATATTGAGTTAAAAACAGACGGATGCTTTGTCTGGTGAACTACATAGAGCTGTAATTGTGACGTCGCTAAATTATGTCATTCACAAGTAATTGGCAAATCATCTATTACCAATAGATGAGTGAATTTACTCATCAAACTGTACATCAACATGTACATATCTAAGGAAAGGAATACAAAAGTTAATGGCCGGGTTGGAATTTTTCACTAACTTGGAATATTTGGCAAGCACCAGCATTCAAAATTCGACTCAAATCTCACTCAGGTCAAATAAAACTGAAATAGTTTCACTCCATGGCCTATTGTGGAAGAGTTGCTAGGTACATCTGGTCAAATAAAACTGAAATAGTTTCACTCCATGGCCTATTGTGGAAGAGTTGCTAGGTACATCTGGTCAAATAAAACTGAAATAGTTTCACTCCATGGCCTATTGTGGAAGAGTTGCTAGGTACATCTGGTCAAATAAAACTGAAATAGTTTCACTCCATGGCCTAATGTGGAAGAGTTGCTAGGTACATCAAGTCAAATAAAACTGAAATAGTTTCACTCCATGGCCTATTGTGGAAGAGTTGCTAGGTACATCAAGTCAAATAAAACTGAAATAGTTTCACTCCATGGCCTAATGAGGAGGAGTTGCTAGGTACATCTGGTCAAATAAAACTGAAATAGTTTCACTCCATGGCCTAATGTGGAAGAGTTGCTAGGTACATCTGGTCAAATAAAACTGAAATAGTTTCACTCCATGGCCTAATGTGGAAGAGTTGCTAGGTACATCTGGTCAAATAAAACTGAAATAGTTTCACTCCATGGCCTAATGTGGAAGAGTTGCTAGGTACATCTGGTCAAATAAAACTGAAATAGTTTCACTCCATGGCCTAATGTGGAAGAGTTGCTAGGTACATCTGGTCAAATAAAACTGAAATAGTTTCACTCCATGGCCTAATGTGGAAGAGTTGCTAGGTACATCTGGTCAAATAAAACTGAAATAGTTTCACTCCATGGCCTAATGTGGAAGAGTTGCTAGGTACATCTGGTCAAATAAAACTGAAATAGTTTCACTCCATGGCCTAATGTGAAAGAGTTGATAGGTACATCTGGTCAAAATTGCAATGCAATAATCTAGTAATTTGTTATGACCAGGATATGCAAATAATTAATTTTTGGCTCCCATTGTGTTTAGATGCTGGATGTATTAAGCATATAAATGAAATTATCCTGAGTGTGGCGTAAAACACCAAGCAATATATTACTGTGTAGGCTTTATCACCGACATTTTGTTTGTAGGGAGTTTGATAGCCACAGGATCTGAAGATGCTTCAATTAAGGTAAACCTTCCTGGCTGAATATCTAAATGACTAATTCCGGTACAACTTTGTAACATATTAATTAAATTTTTTTGTTATGCGGCGTCTTTTAGACCTGTATTAAGCCTTATACACTTTTCATATGACTGTGTCGCTATGTACTTTTTCTGTGCAGAATGATTGCATTTTGTCGACCATGTTGACCCCGCAATATACCCCGATGACCTCATTAAGCAATTTGTCTATAGCCGCAGTGCGGAAACTTAACTGTTTAGGGTGGTTGTGGCAAGCTGAAAGGCAAAACTGGTTGCCCATGCCAGGGTACGGTTGCCCAGATTTATCACAAATGTTTTTAATCAAACTAAAGTTGACTTTGTTGAGAGAGAGTAATGGTTGTCGTTGTTTGTTTGGACCAACTGAATGCATGAGGACAAGTGGGACATTCCAGCACTGTATAGGGATATTTAATGTACATTGCTTGTCACCTGATTGTGCATCTAGATTTAAGCCCATTGAAAAGGCCCTTTTCTAGCTGTGACCTGATTCGCTGAGAGGCTATCAGTAATACTCCAAGGATCATCTGATTGGCTGTATATATACATGATGTCATACATTGTGGGTATATAATTATGATAAGTTTTAAGTCCTTTAAAAGGTTAAATCTTCAAACTCTGGTAGAATTTTTCGTAAATTGTTCAAACTTTTTTAGATTTTAGACGTGGAACGAATGTTGGCCAAAAGCACCACACCTGCAGAGATAATCGCCATGGAAACGCCACAACAAACCATGGAGAATCACCCTGTTATACGAACACTTTACGACCATACGGATGTAAGTATGCTATTTGTCATAATACTTCACACAGTTTCGGCACAGTATTTGCTGCTTGTTTTACATCATGTCACTAATGATTCAGATAAAAGGCTTCTGGAATTTTTGCTTGGTTGTCCAGTTACCGAGGTTTATTGGCGTGAAGTCATTTCGGTTGAAGTCTTAGTTGTTTGGTTGGTTGATTGATGTTTTACGACGCAATCAAGATTATTTCACTTATATGGCGGTGTTGGCAGGTTTAGTGGGGGAGGAAACCGGGCTTATCACCCGGAGGAGACCCCCGACCTTCAGCGAGTACCTGTCAACTCTTCCACCTGTAGTGTTAGACCTCAGACTTCAATTATCAATTATATTTGATAAAGTCTTCACTTTTAGAACAGTAAGAAATTTGGATGTATTCAAAATTCAAAATGCTGCATGAAGTTCTTTTGATAAAGTCTTCACTTTAGCATGAACATACATTCCTCACAATAGGCAATCATATTTACACAGTCCACAAATTGCCACTGACACTTTGAACTTTGGATATATTCATAATGCAAAATACTGCATGAAATCCTCTTCGCTGCAGAAAAACGGCTGATCCTGAGCTTTTTTTGTTGTCTTGCAGTGATATCTTGAGTTGTGTAGCTTGATTTACTGTGAATGTTTGCGTGTTAATTTACTGTGAATGTTTGTGTGTTGATTTACTGTGAAAGTTTGTGTGTTGATTTACTGTGAATGTTTGTGTGTTGATTTACTGGGAATGTTTGTGTGTTGATTTACTGTGAATGTTTGTGTGTTGATTTGCTGTGAATGTTTGTGTTGATTTGCTGTAAATGTTTGTGTGTTGATTTACTGTGAATGTTTGTGTGTTGATTGACTGGGAATGTTTGTGTGTTGATTTACTGTGAATGTTTGTGTGTTGATTTGCTGTGAATGTTTGTGTGTTGATTTACTGTGAAAGTTTGTGTGTTGATTTACTGTGAATGTTTGTGTGTTGATTTACTGGGAATGTTTGTGTGTTGATTTACTGTGAATGTTTGTGTGTTGATTTGCTGGGAATGTTTGTGTTGATTTGCTGTAAATGTTTGTGTGTTGATTTACTGTGAATGTTTGTGTGTTGATTTACTGGGAATGTTTGTGTGTTGATTTACTGGGAATGTTTGTGTGTTGATTTACTGGGAATGTTTGTGTGTTGATTTACTGTGAATGTTTGTGTGTTGATTTGCTGTGAATGTTTGTGTGTTGATTTGCTGTGAATGTTTGTGTGTTGATTTACTGTGAATGTTTGTGTGTTGATTTAATGTGTTGTGATGAACTTATGGATTCTATGTTTATTATCAGTATATATAGTGCGACTGGATACACAAGGTCAGGTGGAGGTTATTCTTAAAGACACAGAACTTTGCCCATATTCCGCTAATTAATCTTGTGGCAGTGTTCACATCAGTGACATTCTCATTAAATATAGTAATTAACTTTAAATAACTGTGGTTGTAAAAACAAAGGAAGTTGGAGGGTTTCTAGCAGACAGAGCTTATTTCAATATTTAGACCTCCGATGAGTAACCAGAGCCAATCAGAAATATCATGGACCAACCCATATGTAGAACGTATAGCGGATGAAACCAGTGTTGTCAGCTTAAACGCGATGACGTCATAATACGGGAATGCTGTGACGTGATTGAACACTGCTCTCTCTCTTAAGTGACATCTCCATTAGCCATGTAACCAAATGACGTCATGAAGTTTGAACACAGCTGTAACTCAGAGTGTTAGCTCCAACATTATTCTATACAAACTCCTAATTTATAGCACAAAGTGGTTTAACACGTTGACTGCCGAGATATCTTGCAATGGCGGCGCACCGGATACTGCTGGTACGAATTATCTTGTAGCTTAACATAGATATCTTTGAGAATAACTATACTTCTTGGAGTAATGAATGTAACGGTTAAATCTCACCGCCAGATACGACATATCTTGTATGTGGTTTTCTCACAAAGAATCAAGGGAAACCACTCTGTGTGTTGCTAAAAATAGCACAGTAAACAGACATTGGCGATACGTACGTGTAACAAGCTTGAATGGCAAATGGGAGAGCCCTCACACTTTCGAGTTATCTCATAGTCGGCAGTCAACGTGTTAAACCTGCAGGGAGTACTTTATTGTCTCAGATAATGGGTCTCTGTTTTACCTATCTCTATAATGTTAAATGAGAGGAATGTGTATTAGAACAATCAGTCAATATCTGTTGTTGTTGTATATTTCAGGAAGTAACGTGTATAGAGTTTCACCCAGCTAACCAGATCCTTGCCTCCGGGGGTAAAGACTATAGTGTCCGTTTCTTCGAGTATTCCAAGCCGTCAGTGAAAAAAGCATACAAAAGTATTCAGGTCTGATTGCATTTTTTTTTATCAGGGCATCGGTGTCTCAGTCGCCAGAGTTATAGTCTCTCAGTCCACCACAAGCCTCCCATCGATGGGTTCAAAGTTCGATTCGCACTCATTCCCCCCCCCCCCCCCCCCCCCCCCCCCCAAAAAAAAGTAGAAAAATCTCTGAATGGGGTGAAAGGAAATTGAACAAAGTAAACAAAATAAAGCTATTTTAATAAACTTCAAATGAATCAATGTGATGAAAACATATGTACGTACTTTAAAAAAAAATGGATATCAATCAATCAATCCTAAAGCCATTTGTTGCCCACTGAGTAGTACATTATCCAAAAGATTTTATAGGCAGTATTTCACAGAGGTTACAGTCAACCAGATTTTAAAAAAAACACATTATTTTAGTTTTGACCAGTTTATGCTCCTTACATAAGCTCAAACATTCACATGTACATAAAGTTATATGATTCACAGAGAATCAGTTATTTTTAATATAATTTTTGTTTTCGCAATCTGTAAGTGTGTGTTGTTGTTGTTGTCAGGAAGCAGCGGAAGTTCGATGTTTATCATTCCATCCTTCTGGAGATTATCTTCTGGTTGGAACACAGCATCCCACTAGTAAGTTTATTTATTTCTTTCGAAAGGATGACCATATCTAAAGTTTATTTTTTCAAGTGGCATCAGCTGTCATGAAATGTTAATGGCCCGCTTGCCGCTGTAGCCTGTTTGACATCAGCTGTCATGAAATGTTAATATTTTTCTGTTCAAAATTTTGAAATTCTCAAGAAGTATAAATCGTAGCTTTTTTTATTGATACTAGTGTGGAGAATGTAAGTTAACATAGCTGTTAAAAGTTACTTTAAATGAATGAATTGTCGTCTTTGTTATTTCAATTTAATTATTTACTCTTTCATTAGACTACAAAGTACAGAGCCTCCTATTATATAAAAAAAAATTGTGAGTTTGAGTAACTCATGTTGTTTAAAAATACAGATGCTTGAACTGAAAATGGATTGATTGATTGAATGTTTGATGTTTTACGCCGCACTCATTACTATTTCACATATATGGCTGCGTTGCCAGGTTAAGTAAGGGAGGAAGCGTGGCTCATCGCCCGGAGGAAACCCCCCACCTTCAGCGATTACCTGGCAACTCTTTCACATACGGTGTCAGAGTGACACTCAGAAATTTGTCAATTTTTATTTGGTCTGAGTGTGATTTGAACCCGTGCCGCAAGGATGGAAGGTCTGTGTGGGACTGAGGGACAATCACTCTAACCCACTGGACCACCGAGGCCCCCTGAAAATGGAACTTGAGTGTATGGCTTGGTTTTCTTGGTTTTCAGTTCGTCTATATGATGTGAACACCTTCCAGTGTTTTGTATCCAGTAACCCAGCACAACATCACAAGGGACCCATTACTGCAGTGAGTGAAAATCTGTACTAAATTATTTATAGTTCAAGTTTTCTTACGAAAATATATATATTTTGTAACCATTTTTTTTTTAAATTTTCATTTCTAGTTGCTGAGGTGATGGGAGTGGGTGGGGCCTTGTCTCTCAGTACAATACAGGCGTTTTTGTTATTTTTCTTTTGTTTGTTTGGCGCCAAAAACATCGTTTTTAATGGTTCAAATTAGTTTATGTTTGAGTTGAATTTTTTGTCGGGTAGCAGATTAGAATCCAACTCAGTCCATGAAAATTCTCTAGTGAGTTTTTCACTTCAGAAAAGTTGTCAGGTTCTCTACGAAGATGCAGGTTTCATCGAGTCAAAGAGCCATATAGGTGAAATAATCTTGAGTGCGGCGGTAAAACATCAATCAATCAACCATATTAAAGATAACCTAATACTAAACTACCGTAAATCACCTAGAACATCGACACCTAATTCTTAACTTAAAATCCGACACTTCGAGAAGGCTGGCTTACTTCAAAGGAGGGCGCCAGCTGAGAGCTTAATCACTTGCGGAAGTAGGCATGTTGTTTGGCTCAGCGTGCGCCATAGATGTACTAACAAAGGGCTGTCTGCCGACTGAAGAGCAGATTTTCTCTAATAACTATTCAAAGATTCCTGAAATTCGCTTTTGGAATCAAGAAATAAATCATTACGGAAGTCAATGTGTTGTTGTTCTTGTCAACGGTAAACTTATGCTATGGTTTTCTTCTCTATGCGGTCTTATTCGTTTTACATTTCGCTGGTTCATGTCGTAATTGTTTTATGTCATCCCAAAACGAACTGCTCACTTCTCACCAAATGTTAAGTTAAATTATTTCGATTTATATCATTAAAGCAAGGTGCACATATAAAAAATGTGTTTATCTCCACCGGTCTAGATTTTGTACAGCCGTTTCGTCAGCGCCATTCCCTGTAGGCACGTCCGTCTATCAGTTCAGTTTCCCGTGAAGTGTTTCAACCATCGTTATTTTTTTATTTATTTATAATAGTTACAACTGGTCCTTACATGTATTTAGTTATAACTGGTCCATGAATTACGATCCATGAATAATGGGAATTAATGGCAGCTTTTTATTTTATTTAGAAAGCGCTTGCCGACACTAGCGTATCATCGGAACAGTTTAATACAACAAAGGGTTATTGCTAGTATGGGTGGGGTGGTAAATGTCACTCACTGTCAGTGATTTTCATTACGCGAAACAGCCAATAAGATTCAGCAAATAGCTGACCTTCAACCAAACTAGTGTTTTGCTGTAATAAAGATCCACATAACTGACTGGCGCCATGTAGCCTACCGTTCGGAGTCGGAGACTCGATACATTTGTTCATATGGGTATGTTGAGTCACTAAATAGATCACATATTAGATCTTACAAATAATAAACTATTAATAACGGTTTTCGAAGAATTTGATCTGTAAAATTCTTTACTTTTGCTCAAATAGTTCTTATTCTTGATCATGTTTTTGGTTCCTGTTAATGTTTCTTGTTTCACTTCCCCGTCGTCTGTAGGGAGATTACAAGCCATATTTTGATCATGTCGTTGCTCTGAAAAAATACTGTAGGCTAATAGTCTGCATCCGATGAAACCATAGCACTACGTCGTGCGGCCATAATGTGTTATAGTTGTATGATGAAACCATGCGACCGACTGAGTTTCGAAATCAAAGAAGATACAGCTCCATGCTTAAATATTCATTTTTTTTATGTTTTAAGATACCCTAAAGATACCGTATTTACAAAGTCACTTCAATTTAATTCAAGTGACATTCAAACAAATCCTGGTGAAGAAAAAAAAATACCAATCTCCTAAACTTTGGAAAATGACGGTTTGACAGATACCAATAATACACACAGTTGAGTTTGACGCGTTTGTACAGTCAGTTTTTACTTTTTAGCCACTTTTTTTCTTTTTCTTTAAGTTTAATAACGGGATTCAATTTTAGAAAACCAACCAAATGTAGTAAGGTTCGGATTTTGATTTTGATTTAATTAATGTGTTTCTGTAATTTATAACTCACAATACACAAAAGAGTGCATTCAGCCGGCCGGTGAGCGACTATCAACACAACCCAGCGACAGGCATGAATACCCTGCAGTGAGCTCGTTAGTGTCACTAATCCATTCTTTGTTCACCAATCACTGGGAAATAACACCAGCCGCCCTTATCGCATGTCCTTAGTTGGAAATAAAATTGTTGAAATTCTACGTGATTTACGGTAATTATTAAGGTAATTAATACTATATTCTACCCCTCCTGCATGTGCGTGCCGTGTGCAAATATACATGTTAAGTAGAGATGACTTTTCAAACGACATCGAGTCTGTAGTGCATCACCGTTGCACGTGACCAAAGCTTATCGTTGATTGGTTTAAAGTTCCCAATCTGTCCGTCACTTTTTCCTCATTTTTCTCAATTATCGGGGTAGAATCGACTTTAATACCTTCGTCTTGGTGTTTATTGCGTAACCCGATACCGCTGGACGTTGGTTCGCACCTCGTCAAACCCCTCGAATGCTGCACATTCTCGTGGTTTGACTCGGTACGAACCAACGTTCAGCGGTATCGGGTTACGCAACAAACACCGCTACGGCGGTATTAAACCCTTAAACAATACAACAAAGTTTGTGTGGAGGGCACAGGTTTTCAGGTATTTCTCAAGTTTAATTTGCGTGACAAAATTGATATAATTTTAATTTTTAGAAATTTTCTGCCTAGGTGGATTTCTGTCCGAATGCCAATATGTACGCCAGCTGTTCTAAAGACGGAGACATTAAGATTTGGGACGGGGTCAGCTGTAAGTGTATCAACATGTTTAAAAATGCACATGAAGGCGCTGAAGTCTGCTCAGTAACATTCTCACGCAATTCAAAGGTACGTGTCCTCAAAATATTTAAAATAGATGTAAAGAAATTGTTAACTATCGTGTATAGAGTACATATACATGACACCTCCTTGTCTTTGGGGGGCCTCTGTGGCTCAGTAGGTAGAGCGTTGGACGCTTAATCCGAACAGTCTTCCACCAATGGGCCGCGGGTTCGATTCCCACTCAGTCCAAAAATTGGAAAATTTTCTGACTGGGTTTTCACTCGAACAACCTATGTGGGATGGTTGCCAGTTACCAGCGGAAGGTCGTGGGTTTCCTCCGAGCACTGAGCCCGGTTTCCTTCCACAATAAAACTGGCAACTCCGCCATATAAGTGAAATAATCTTGAGCGCGGCGTAAAACACAGAACAATCAATCAATCCTTGTCTTTGGTTTCGAGTACATATTAAACGAATAATAGAATGAATTATCCTTGTATCTAAAAAAAAAATGGCCGTTAGCCAATAGGACACTCCCCTTTTTTAGCTGTTTTAAATTGGACTAGATACGAAAAACTGAAATCTCGACATTCACTAAAAAGAACACTATTGTTGAGATATGCATTATATGCATTTCTTTCGTTACCAATCGCAAATATCTTTGTCATTTCAATCAACCATGTCAGTTTTGTATGATGTCACAACACTGATAATGTAGCAATGAACTATATACAGGGAATGACCACGTCACATTGGTTAGATTGGATCTCACATGCTAAAATCGCTGATATTAGTGTGGGCTGTTCGTTCTTTGTAACATTTTCTACGATCTTTTGACATCATAAATGAACGGTCAAAACTGACGTCACAATAGTGTTTTATGATGTTAATAAAGCAGTCATTGTGTCAGGGCTAGTGCCACCGGAAACCGGGCTCTAAGCCAGAAGTAAATGCACGACCTTCAGAAGGTAACTGGCAACCTGCAAAATAGAAAGCCTAGTGTTAGACTGAATTGTTTATTGCTGCTGTTGTTGTAGTATGTTCTCTCAAGTGGGAAGGACTCGATGGTGAAACTATGGGAGCTCTCCACCAGTCGCTGTCTTATCATGTATACAGGTGCCGGGGCCACGGGACGTCAAGAACATCGCACTAAAGCAGTATTTAACCACACAGAGGATTATGGTAAATTTTTTATAAGTTGCACCATTTATAACTCAAAAGAATGCAAGCTTTCTAAGGACCTATTTCACCAAAAAGTGGGCCACTGTGGCTCAGTCAGCAGAATAATAATCCCTCTGTCTGACTCTGGCCTTCCATCGATGCATCACTGGTTTGAATTCCTCTCCGACAAAATAAAATTTACAAATTTAACTTGATCGCTGTATGTGGAAGAGATGCGACTCATCAAACATCAGCGATTTTTCGGCAAAGAGTCTGGTTTCCTCCCCTTTTTACTTGAATTTGACACTAATCAAACTTTCACAGAAAAAGACCTTTTCTCTCTTCTGCTGTTTGGAAGAAAAAGTTTTCAATCACAACTATTGTTTTAACATCAATGTAATATTTTTGTTCAAATGTTTTCTGGCCCTCTCGTTTACTTTATGTCATTATTTGATCTCATTTGTAGTATTATACCCTGATGAACGAACTATGAGCTTATGTTGTTGGGATTCGAGAAGTGCTGAGCGACAAAAGTTATTAGCACTAGGTAAGTTAAAACTTTTTTGCGACAAGCAAATATCCAACATATTGCAGCTACTTGAATCAAGATGGTAGATTTCAATAAAGTGATTGATTGATTGAGGTTTTACGCTGCACTCAGATTATTCATGTTATGTAGCAAAGATGCCAGGTTTAGTGGGGGAGAAAACTGGACGATGGCAGATTTCAATAAATTGATTGATTGAGTTTTTATGCTGCACTCAGATTATTCATGTTATGTAGCAAAGATGCCAGGTTTGTGGGGGAGGAAACTGGGCTTTTTGTTTTTGCTGTGACTGCTTTGTTACAGACCCTTGTAGCGAGACACATGAATCATGGCCAGGGTTCAATTCAACCAGTCACTTGGTTAATAAACTAAACCTGTTAATACTTTTCCTTTCGTCTGTCATGTTGATTCCCTTTGAATACCACCCACATGTATGACATTGTATAGCAACCGGTGTTTTAAGTTATCAGGGGCCTTGGTGGCTCAGTCAGCAGAGAGATAGTCTCTCATTCCTGACATGGGGCATCCATTGATAATGTACCATTGACAATCAAACAATCAATCACTCATTCACCGTGTGCGGAAGAGGTACTCGCCAAAGTTTGGGGGTTTCCTCCAGACAGTGAGCCTGGCTTCTTTCCCTACTAAACGTGGCAACGTCACCATGTATATGAAATAATCCTGAGGGGCGTAAAACATTAATCAATCAAACAGTCAATCACCCGATCGCCTTATGTGGAAGAGGTACTCTCCAAAGTTTGGGGGTTTCCTCTGCGCAACGAGCCTGGCTTAATAATCTTGAGTGCGAAAACATCAATCAATCAATATTAGTTCAATCAATTATTAATAGTTCCTGTTATCTGGATTCCTAAATTATTTCTGATTTCTTTTTGCAGGTCATAATGCCCCTATTCGTGAGATTGTCCATTCACCCACTGCTCCAGCCTTTATAACCTGCAGTGACGATTTCAGAGCCAGATTTTGGTACAGAAAGTCTGCGACTGACTGAGGCTATAATCTACATGTGTCTGTACCCTTCAGGCTGTGTGTTCACTTTTATGGACCAAAAAAACAACAACCTTCTTTGCAATTGACAATGTTTGTTATAGGTGTTAACGCAAATGAAAGGCAGTTAGATTAAAGCCACACTTGCCGCGAAAATCAGGAATATTGTTTACATTAAAAAAGAAAGACCGTTTTCTGTATTTTTCCCAGACAATACAAGTTAGGAACTTTCTATTTTTACCAAAATTTAAAAGTTTGGACTTCACTTTGTATTTTTAATTTGAATTTGAAAATCTGAGAAATACAGACTGACGATCGGTTAACAGCGACTGGAAAAGCCTGCTGATAATTGTTTGAGTGTAAACCACAGATAAAAAGGCCTGAAATGAGGGTAATCCAACACTAAAGTTGACCGACACTAATCGTTGTTGTTGTAATCAGGCTTCGATTCTTTGTTTGTTTTTCACCCCATTTCTACATTCTGAAGCTAACTAGACATGTTTTATGTGTCCTATGTTTAAGTTTAGTGGTATTAGTCGTAGTAAGCTCATGTCAATTGGTTTTCTTAGCAAATTTAAACAGGCTACGGCGGCAAGTGGGCCTTTAACAAACAGTCTAGAAAGATACCAGGCATATGGCTTTACAATTTAGTTTACAATGATGCTATGTAGGAAAGTGTTGATTAGGAGGGAGCTTAAGTCTCATAAGAATCCCACAAATTTCCTGTCAACTACCATCATTATATATTTATGAACACTAAAACACACGGGCACTGGGAAAATCCTCTTGTCTAAAATAACCACAGAGACAAGTTTCTAATTGGACCTTTTATACCCCATCATAAATTGTTGTAATAAATCAAACCTATGATATTTCATTAGGTTGACGACTGACAGGAGCTTGGTCTTTGTCAGTAGAATTTTCTGGAACACTTTGTATTACATTGACAATGTGGCTGAGCGTTTTAAGCTTTAACATGATCTGTCAAAAGGACTTTTCAATGTCACTAAGCGGTCTTAATAGCGTCATCTGTCACTGCACTGTGGGTAAAAATGGGGGTTTTGTGTACGTCTCCTTACTAGCCCATGTGTTGATACCACAGGCACATGGAGTGCTCTCCCTTATCCACCCTCTGTTATACTATAAATATGGACATTTATAGTAGAGGGTGGATAAGGGAGAGCACTCTGTGTGCCTGTGGCTGATACACATGACTGCAGACACTCCTTTAAATACAAAATATAACCGTTCATACCTTACTCCTACTTATACCCAGGATGCATTGATGTCTTTAGACAATTTGAAATAAAAGGTAATGACTGATTTGTAAGACGTTATATTTCTTGTAATGTTGAAAATCATTGCTGTTTTTGAACTACAATGTACATGTTTGATCATCATATAAACTAATATGTTCACTACATCATTGTGTGATTACATGCAGTTTACCTTGCCATAGTTAAGGTTCTGAGCTACACCATATTAAAATTTAAACAAAAAATTCTATTCTACAAAATCTTACTACTCATGGAGAAGGTTGATTTTTTTTTGTTTAAAGCCACACACCAGATCATTCCACTTACAGATGCATAGTAGCATTAACGCTTGCAGGGAGCTCCGACATTCAGGGGGCTATTTCTCAACACAATAACGCTCATCTTAATTTAGCGCCTGGTCGTAACGTAATGTTGATGGTATATGTTGCCACTACAGTTGGGCCTTGCGTTGGGCGCAATGTTTCGAGAAAAAGCCCCCTGATGCTTTCTGACAACCATCACATTTTGATTGATCTGATGAAAATTATGGCAGACCATTTTGAGAGCTAGTGGTATTGTAACGTTATTCATATTAAAGTGGCATGAGCTGCCAAAATGTTGATATTTTGACGTTAAAACAGAATGTTAAAATTATTGGCTATTTTTCTCAAGACGTACAATTCAGAAGCTTTTTAGTCTCGAAAATGTACGATAAAGTATTGTTATGAACTAACTTCGGTTTAGAATGAATGAATGGTCGTCCCGGTTATTTAAATTTTGTTTACTTTTCGAACACGTTTTCGGTTCATACAGGTCACATACTGTATGGATTTCCCTCATTCCAACGCCAATCATTTAGTTTTTCGATGGCCTTCAAAGCCTCTTACTGTCGTGACGATCAGAAATTATGAAAAAAGTGTGAATTTTGGCAGCTCATGGCACTTTAAGTATCAGAACCTACTAAACATTTGGCTGATTGAGTTATGTTTTGCACCACACTCGACATTTATAAAAGTTTTCACTGATTAAGTTGGGGTAATATAGAAGAGTTAGCAAGCCAAAGGAGAAAAATATCAGATGATGGTTTGTAAATATTGAGTCATATCTTTCTTAGGGTTTTACACACACAGCTTTAGTGGAGCACTTGGGGGTAGTCTGGAAGGTTTACCTGGAGAAAACCCCTCTCTAAATACCTGGCAACTCTTCCTCGTAGGGTGACAAATTTAGAAAATTTCCAAATCTTTCTCTGATTGGAATTCAAACTTAGTAGTAGTTAGTACTCTAGTTTCCTCACCCACAAAACCTAGCAACGTAGCCATATAAGTGATTGTTTGGTGTTTTACGCGGCGTTCAAGATTATTTCACTTATATGGTGGCGTTGCCAGTTTTATTGTGGGAGGAAACCGGGCTCTTTGCCCGGAGGAATCCCACGACCTTCCGTTGGTAACTGGCAACCATCCCACATAGGTCGTTCGAGTGAAAATCGTCGTATGTAGAAGAGTTGCCAGGTACTCACCTAAGGTCGGGGGTTTCCCCCAGGCAATGGGCCCGGATTCCTCCCCCACTAAACCTGGTAACGCCGCCATATGAGTGAAATAATCTTGAGTGCGGAGTAAAACAAGAATCAATCAATCATTCTGGTGAGACATCAGCCTAGGGCCTACCGAAGACAAATCTGCACAGCTGATGAAAGCTTGAGCTCAAATATGGCTTATTCTTTTGTCAAAGTTGGGGTGAATTTCAAATAAAAATCCGGTACTGCTGAATGTTTCATTTATTTTCTTTTTTTGTTTTTTTTTTTGGGCCGGGGGGGGGGGGGGGGGGTCAATTTGGTTGGTATCCTCTTACATTGGACAAGACGAGAGATTTTTTTAACAATTTTGCGGTTAGCTGGCTGTAATCCTTTTACATTGGGTTATGTGAAGGGTATTTTTTTTGCAACGAACTGGTTGTGATCCTCCAATGAAGGGCTAGGTGGAAGTTGTTTTTTTTTTGTTGTTGTTGTGTTTGGATCCTCCTACAAAGTTTCAGTTTATTTTTTGGCACTTGGCTGGCTTGGGATATTCTTACAATATATACCAGCTTAGGGAAAACAGATAAACAAAAAGGTCTCTCAGAATCACTTGAAAAAATTGAACGTCGGACTTTTTGTCTCGGACAACACATGGTTATCGTTCTTGGCGAGTTATCTCCCTTTGCGACACATGCTTCTTGTGACAGTCCAAGATTTCACTTTCAAAGATGGAGTGTTTTAGGTTATTTCAGAAGACTTATCGTTTATCTAACTTACGCCACAGCTGTCTTACTCTAATAATTCGACATTCGCATGCGAAACACTTTAGTAGATCTCCTCCTGTTTTGGTAAGCATCTGGTTTCAGTTTTGTTTATACTCGATAATTGGCGCCCCAGTGGTCCATATCGGATTACATCATAAGGTTACTGTAGTTCAATTTACCGAACTTATGGTGATATTACATATACCAACGTTCAGTATACGAATTTGAAATACAAGGTTGAAATGATGCTTAAATTACAAGCCATGAAAATATTATTGTAACTCCTCGATATGGACGATTCTTACTTCAGACTTCTTTAAAACTCATAAAAGATTATTCTTGTCCGCTTTTATTATATGTAGCTATTCTAAAGGGCGTACACCTGGTCTTAAACAACAACAAACTGTCATTTCTTGGAGACTTTGCCGCCATTTTGCGTGACGTTCGAACTGGGTCAAACGGTGCATGCCAAATAAATAAAATAAATAAAAATAAATAAAAAGGACAAGAATAGTCTTTTATTGGTTCTAAAGAAGTCTGGGGTAGGAATTTTCCATACAGAGCAGTTACAATATTATTTTCATGGCTTTTAATTTCCGACAAAAGTGCGTCGGACTTTACCGACCAGCATTTCAGAATTCGTAGACTGAACGTTGGTATATGTAATATCACCATAAGTTCGGTAAATTGAACTAAAGGTTACTGTTAGAGAAAGTAGCTGAAAACAGCTATATCTCTGTTATCCGGTAGCTTCATTTTATTTGGATGGTTACCAGTTACAATTCATGTACCACCCGAAGGTCGTGGGCCTCATCCGGGCTTAGAGCTCCGTTGCCTCCCACAATAAAACTGGCAACGCTGCCATATAAGTGAAATAATCTTGAGCGTGGCGTAAAACACCAAACAATCAATCATTTTATTTGTAATGTATGTATTCAATCCTTCATTACAAGTATCTTGGGAAAAAAGTAACAAAAGACTACAACCATCTGAAAAACACAAATAAAACTCCTCATTCAATGAAATTGAAAATAATCCATCAGAATTGTGTTTAATCATACTCATGCTAACTTTTCTAATCTAAGGCTAAGCCATTACCTCATGTGTGTGTATGACAATGACAGTAAGTTGGCATTGATACGCAGTTTCGGTGTGTTTTGCAGAAAAAATATTGAAAACTATGGATATCCATAAATGCCATTTTTCCCCCCAAAATTGTCTTTATTTAAGAACTAAAATAACTGTATTTCTAACTTATATTGTTTGTTAGCTTGTTTTATTTCACATACAACAAACTATGGGCCTTTCAGTGAGTAAAACAATAAAAATTTGGTATTTCTGGGCATCCATTGTTATTTGCCTGTAGTTTTATGTTTTTCTTCACAAATCCTAGAAACTCATCAAAGTAGGCAGGTCGGGTCAATTTTAATCACCCATAGTTCGTTTCTAAAACCTATACCAAACTATTGTTCACATAGTTATAAGATGTAATTAGAATTCCGTTTGACATGTATAATCATATTTACTTAGAAAAATGATATTTAATAAATCAGGGGAGACAACTTTTGTCTCTAAATATGGGCCTTTTCAAACCATTTTTATGAATGGTAGTTATTTTTATGTTGGGCGAAAATGAGCTAATATCTAGCTGTTTTCAGCTATTTTCCCTTATCTGATCATGATTCATGTGTACATAATATCTAATATTATGTTGAAACGAAACAAGCTTCCTGCAAGGTCACAAGGTGTCAAAGATAGAGCGATTGAAAATATGCATATCTTCCGTCACCAATCAGAGCTATCTTCCTATTTGATGTCATACTTGACATTTGAACACATTCGTCATCATTTCAACCAATCACAAAGACGTTCTGTTGGTTGTGTATGACTTCAAGGCAATTGTAATGTAGATATCACATGACAACTAGGACGTCACAACATTAAGCTCATCAATTTCCGTATAGTAGAGAGAAAAGAAAGTTTGGTGCCAGAAATCTGATTTTCTTTTTGGCCGAGTATGTACAGTATGTTCGTAACAAATTGATTATTTTACAAATTAATTACAAAATATTAGGTATAAATTATGACATTGTCTTTAACTCGTGATTTATAATCCGATGAGATTTTCTTGGTAATGGTATAACAAGTCATGTCACAAAAACCATGTATATTTTTTTCAGAATGTGTTACAAAGACGTTATCGTCAGCCTCTTTATCACACAGCGGGGAGGACGGCCACAAGAACACGTCCAATTCAATTAGTCTGCAGAAGATGGCTGAGCGAAGAAAATTCTACAATTCCTCCTCAAAAACAAAAAGCTGGCAAAGGAAAAGGGGTAAGGAGAAGAGTAAAGTATAACAGGTATCATTAACATTGTGACCACCATTAAATATAGGTTTGGTCAGTTTTAATTACCTACTATTTCCATCTGTTATCACTAATCTTTGTTCCCCAATGACCGTGAACTAACATTGGCAAGCCCTCATCACGTGATCATAGCTGAAAAATAATGTGACTTAATTTCAAGTGATTTACGGTAAATTATTATAACATTGTTTTATTTTTCGCTGTTTACTTATTATTGAAATAAGATGTGACTTGAGAATTATCTCCCCTTGATCTTTATACATTTACTCTGATCGCAATAAACCTATTGTATTTTATTGTATTGTATCTGCTCCCGCTATAAAGCACAAATTTATTTGTGTCCTCTGATATCCCAAAATGTCAAAGGTCACTATTACAAAATAAATCCTACATTAATAGCCCAGAATTTAATTGACAATTTAGTTCAGTATGATAGATTTTTAATTGGCATTTGATTTTTATGGACAAACTAAAGCCCCAGAGACAACTTTATAACTTAATTTTACATGAGTGTGCTTTTTTTTACTTTCAGCCAATCACATGGAAGTCTTTGTTGATAACCCTGGGTGTTGGAGGCGCCCTTTGGGGAGGAATGATGTATGTCAAACGGGAAAAAGATCTACGTAAGTTTTAACAAACTTTGTTTGGTGATGATGGTCCCTGGAGTTGGGGGGACTCAGTGGCAGAGTTATATAGTCTATCAGTCTCAGTCAGATACAAGCCTCCCATTGATGGGTTGAGGGTTCGAATCACACCCAGTTTTGAGGGAAAAAATCGATCACCCTTTATTGAAGAGTTACCAGCTACCGTATTTCTTCTAAAGATTCGGTCACTTTTTTCCTCATAAGGATTCGACCATTAGAACAGAAATATGCTAAATGTGATTTAGAGGGAATTTAAGGCAATATGACCTACCAAGCAGTTTGTGAAAATAGTTATCCTAAACAAAAACTCCATGATTCAATGGAATATTTCGGCCATTAGAATTGCCGAATCTTTAGAAGAAATACGGTACTTGTCAAAAGACCAGGTTTCCTCTGGGCAAAGAGTCTGCTTTCATCCTCCATGAAATCTGCCAATGGAATTTTGTATTAAAGCAAAATCTTAGGTGTGACGTAAAATGTCAATCAGCAGAAAAAATTACGTTATTTTGGGGAAAAGACTGTTAAAAATTAGCAATTTTCAGCCTGAAGTTTGAATTTGTTTTAGTGATCGAGATCGAGGCGGGCTGTTGATTTAAACTGATTTTTAGTTCCTATAATTTCGCTGTTTTATGACTGTTTCTTGCTTCTGCCATGGTTATTGACTGCAGAAACAACTGAACAAAAACGGCGAGTCGTACTTAATTGATGAAATATCAGAAACTCTAGGTCAAGGCTTTTTTCTATATGTTACTGACAGACATAAACAAAAATACTAATGATTTCCTTTGATTTCTCTTATTGACAATTTTTCGTTGAAAATCAACCCCAAACCTTCATCCAAAGTTCATTTTTGTTTTTGCTTTTCCACTGTTTTGAGGGGACACCCAAGAACGAACGTCTTGTCTCAACCTCAAATTGGTTCAAGAGTTTATTTAATTTTATAATGATTTCTTTTCCCAGCATCTACAGCAAAATACAATTGCAAAAGAAAGCTGACCTATTGGCTTTCGAAAATTAATACATTTATGCACAAAAATAATGTTTGTTGTTGTTGTTGCTACAGATATAGCTAAAGAGAGGACACGGTCACTGGGAAAAGCTTCACTGGGTGGAGAGTGGGAATTGATCGACCATAACGGTAAACTAACGTCCAGTAAGCAGTTCCTCGGACAATGGGTGTTACTTTACTTTGGTTTCACTCACTGTCCCGATATTTGCCCCGAGGAGCTGGACAAGATGGTACAGGCTGTTGATAAAATAGGTTCGTAAAATTCCTTTCAATAATTTGTAAAACACCTTTCATTACCGTAGATGGTAAAACACCTTTCAATAATTTGTAAAACACCTTTCAATAATTTGTAAAACACCTTTCAATAATTTGTAAACTACCTTTCATTAGATGGTAAAATACTTTTCAATAATTTGTAAAATACCTTTAGATAGTTCGTGAAATAAAATAGCTAGTAAAAATACTTTTCACTAGAATTAAACTAGATGTTCTTGGTAGAAAAATCCTTATCTTTTTACATTTTAACTAAAATTGGTTTCTCCAGAAGTACTCGCCGGTTTCCTCCGTCACTAAACCTGGCAACACCGCTGTATAAATGAAATAATCTTTAGTGCGGCATGAAACATCAATCAATCAGTCTACGGAGGTGTCAAGGTCACAAAAGTCAAAGCTCTAAGAAATTCACAATATTTTGAAAACCCAAATGTTTTGTTCTAAATTTGATTATAAAATTTGAATATCATAATTTCAGATTCTCTTTCCAACATTCCAAACATCAAGCCGTTGTTCATCACTGTTGATCCAGAGAGAGATACACCACAGGCCATCAAACAATACTGTGAAGGTAAGGGGCTTACATGATTGACATACTCTCAGCACTACTGCGTGGATGACGTCAGATTTGAACGTTAGGCGTTAGTGGGATGACCTTATGTTTCTTCGTTGTTTTCCGGATAGAACCCTAATATGACACACCAATAGTGATTTTGACTCCAATAGAGACCAATACTTGATTGACCTACTCACGGCATAAGTTTGTGGATTACATCCGATTTGAACGTTATGCGTTAGTGGAATGACCGTATACATCTATGAATGTCGTTGTTGCCCGGAAAGAACTCCAATATGACACACCAATAGTGATTTTGACTCCAATATGGACTTCCAGTTGGTTAGAGTATCGTCCCTCAGTCCCACACAGACCTTCCATCGATGCGGCGCGGGTTCAAATACCACTCCGTCAAAATAAAAATTGAAAAATTTCTGAGTATATTTTTCAATTTTTTTGGCGTATGTGGAAGAGTTGCCAGGCACTCGCCGAAGGTGGGCGGTTTACTTCGAGCAATTGGCTCGGTTTCCTCCCCCACAAAACCTGGCAACTCCGCCATTAAGTAAAATAATCTTGAGTGCATAAAACATCAATCAATCAATCAATATGGACTGATACGTGATTGACACATGGTACAATAGACCCTTGTATCAAAATGGTTCTTTGAATTTGACATCAGGTAGTAAAGACAAAATTAAAGACGGATTAATTCAATAAATTCCAACAAAATTATTTGTAAATTTCTCCGTTATTGTTTATATTTGTCTATTAAAACGGGGCGTCTCAGTTGGTTAGAGTGGAAGTCCCTAAGTCCAACACAGGCCTTCCGTTGATGCACCGTGGGTTCAAATCCCATGTCAATAAATATGCATCACAACGAAAACAAGTCTGTCCCACTCGCACCACCGAATCCACCTATAATTTGAACAGGTGTTATTATGGATTGATTGATTGTTTGGAGTTTTACGCCGCGCTCAAGATTATTTCACTTATATGGCGGCATTGCCAGTTTTATTGTGGGAGGTAACCGGCCTCTATGCCCAGAGGAAACCCACGACCTTCCGGTGGTAACTGGCAACCATCCCACATAGGTCGTTCAAGTGAAAACCCAGTCAGAAAATTTTCCAATTTTTTTGGACTGAGTGGGTTATTATGGAATTAGTGTGGGTTCAAATACACCTGCAGATTGAACAGCAAGGCTCCATAAGCTTGCAGATAAAACACGGAACAAACCACACAGCAGTTTCCATGTGCCATTGGGGGGCCTCCGTGGCTCAGTAGGTAGAGCGTTGGACGCTCAATCCGAACAGGCTTCCACCAATGGGTCGCGGGTTCGAATCCCACTCAGTCCAAAAAAAGTTGGAAAATTTTCTGACTGGGTTTTCACTCGAACGACCTATGTGGGATGGTTGCCAGTTACCAGCAGAAGGTTGTGGGTTTCCTCCGGGTATAGAGCCCGGTTTCCTCCCACAATAAAACTGGCAACACTGCCATATAAGTGAAATAATCTTGAGCGCAGCGTTAAACTCTAAACAATCAATCAATTCATATATCATTGAACTTTGTAGCTTCGATAACGAATGAATTGTCTTCAACTTTTCATTGCCCGATCTAATCATTCTGAATGACCTAAACCCCGTTCTCTTTCAGAGTTTTCTCCGAAGCTGTTAGGTTTAACAGGTACCACAGAACAGATTAGCCAAGCCACACGAGCCTACAGGGTCTATTTTAGTTCCGGACCCAAAGATGAAGATAACGATTATATAGTAAGTAATATATGACCATTTATTATTGATAAATCAGTGGAAAATAAACATTGTGTGGTGTTATCAATCAATTACTTCATGGGTTCATTGTTTTTTATTTTAAAACTTAAAGGGTTTTGTAAAACTCCTCATATTCTGAACTTGTTTTTGATTGGTTATTTTCAGGTTGACCACACAATTATCATGTATTTGATTGGTCCAGATGGGAAGTTTGTGGATTATTACGGCCAGAACAAAACATCGGACGAGATATCAGCCAGTATAGCAGTTCACATGCAAAAGTTTAACCAAATACACTGATACCAGAATATTCCACATATGTTACTAGTGTGTCTTTTTATATAAATCTGATCTGCCCAGCTTTTTTGTACTGCTTTCTGTGTGAGAATGTAAACAAAGTTCTATTTGTACATATTTATTAGCAACAATGAAGAATAGACCAGTTGCCAGTTTTTCGCTCAACAATGACATGACCTTGTGGCACCAATCTCACACAGGACAAGCCCAGTTTCTATTTAGACTTCAGCGGTATTCAGTCACGCTCAAGATTATTTCACTTATATGGCGACACTGCAAGGGTTTAGTGCGGGAGGAAACTGGGATCATTGCCTGGAGGAAACCCCAGACTCTCTGTGAGTACCAAACAACTCTTCCACATATGGCTACCAAGTGAAAAATGCAATTTTTCAATTTTTATTTTGGTCGGAGTGTGATTTGAACCAGAGCCTCAACAAGGGTATGATCACTCTAACCCACTGGACCACCGAGGCCCCGTTTTGTTTTGAAGTAAGTTTTGCGAATAACTTTGCACTTTATACAATAAGCCGTAGATGTTGAAAGCTTTTATTGTTTACAAAATTTACCTTTTGATGCCTTGATTATTTCTTATTAGAATCGACACCATGTTTAGGGACAGTTTCAAACAATTCTTAGAGTGGCATCAGCTGCGAAATATAGGGAAAAGTAGAATTGGAACAGAATTAACTGGTTGTTCCTTATAGCTTTCTGCTGATACCAATCTTGTAAATGTACCTTTATGTAGTTTTATACGCAAGAAAAAAAATCTCTATTTGAAGTGTATTTGTTATAAGCACACATTATTCTCTGTGACAAAACAAACAAAGCAAAATTGTCAGTTTTCTGTAGCAAAGATGATTTTTATCAACGATTCCTAGTGAGTCCATGTTAGTTTTCCGTTGAAAATTATTCCTAGGAATTTAAATGCATTACTTGCTTATATGATAGGTGTTAATTATTAAGTCAGCATGTTCTTCAGATTGTTTTCGATTTTTAGAGATATTTAATGAGTTGATTTTCTTGTAGCCTAAGTTTAATACTCAGTTGCCGTAGGTCGGGGGTTTTCTCTGGGCTATGAGCCCGGTTTCCTCCCCCACTAAACCTGTCAACGGTGCCATATAAGTGAAATAATCTTGAGAGCGGCTTAAAACATAAGCCAATCATGTTGCCAAAGTTGAATATTTTTAGCCCGCCATCATTCTGATGGAGGGCTATTCAAATCGTTTTTCCTTTTTTTAACTTTTTGCTTGTTACCTTTATTCCAAGAAAACTACCAGTCCAATCTTAATCAAACTTAACATACATCATCACCTAATGGTCAAGTTGTGCACCGTACATTTTCATCTCATTTGCATATTCTATATGGCCACCAGGGGGCGATATATTTTTTTTTGTTACCTTTATTCCAAGAAAACTACCAGTCTGATATTCACCAAACTTGGCTAACATTATCTCCCTATAGCTTTGTTGTTTACTTTACATTTTCAACTCATTTGCATATTCAATATCGTCGCCAGGGGGGCGATGTTGTTTTTCTTTGTTACCTTTATTCCAATAAAACTATCAGTCCAATCTTAATCAAACTCAACATACATTCATCACCCTATGGTCAAGTTGTGCATCGTACATTTTCACCTCATTTGCATATTCAATATGGCTGCCAGGGGGGCAATGTTGTTTTTCTTTGTTACGTTTATTGCAAGAAAACTTTCGCTTGTTACCTTTATTCCAAGAAATCTATCTGTCCAATCTTAATCAAACTTAACATACATCATCACCTTATGGTTTAGTTGTACATCGTACATTTTCATCTCATTTGCATATTCAATATGGCCGCCAGGCGACGATATATATTTGTTTGTTACCTTAATTCCAAGAAAACTACCAGTCTGATACTCACCAAACTTGGTTCACATTATCTCCCTATAGCTTTGTTGTGTACTGTACATTTTCATCTCCTTTGCATATTCAATATGGCCGCCATGGGGGCGATGTTGTTTTCCTTTGTTACCTTTATTTCAATAAAACTGTCAGTCCAATCTTAATCAAACTCAACATACATCACCACCCTATGGTCTAGTTGTGCACCGTACATTTTCATCTCATTTGCATATTCAATATGGCTGCCAGGGGCGATATATTTTTTTTTGTTACTTTATTCCAAGAAAACTACCCTTCTGATGTTCACCAAACTTGACTCACATTATCTCCCTATAGCCTTGTTGTGTACTGTACATTTTCATCTGATTTGCATATCCGATATGGCCGCCAGGGGGGGATGTTGTTTTTCTTTGTTACCTTTATTCCAAGAAAACTACCTGTCTAACATTATTCAAACTTAACATACATTATCACCCTATGGTCTAGTTATACACTGTTCATTTCCATCTCATTTGCATATTCAATATGGCCGCCATATTGAATACTTTTATTTCTTTTATTCCAAGAAAACTACAATGTACGGATCTGATTTTGACCAAACTTGACCCACATTATCTCCCTATGATCTAGTTGTGCACCCTACATTTTCATCTCGTTTGCTTATTAAATATGGCCGCCAGGAAGCAATGTTGTTTTTGAACCAAATTTGAAAATGAAACTTATCATTATTCCAAGAAAACTACTGACCTGATCTTAGCCAAACATGACACACATCGTCCCCCTAAGTTCTAGCTGTGCACCGTACATTATCATCTCATTAGCATATTGAAGATGGCTACCAGGTGGCAATGTTGTTTTCAACCAAAATTTCAAGGGGAGCTTACTTTGCAATTCACAATTTAATTTTCATCAACAATAGTTATCTCCCTGGAATAAGATTTTTTATGTAGGCCCCAATTCCTATATCCAGTTATTGCTGTAACAATCTTTAATATGAATAGACGACCTATGTGGGATGGTTGCCAGTTACCAACGGAAGGTCGTGGGTTTCCTCCGGGCATAGAGCCCGGTTTCCTCCCACAATAAAACTGGCAAAGCCGCCATATAAGTGAAATAATCTTGAGAGCAGCGTAAAACACCAAACAATCAATCAATCAATTTAATATGAATAGATGAACGCGGGCGTTAAGATCCCTTTAAGGGATCTCTTGTGGGATCTCTTGTTTAGTTCTTGGTTCATGATATCTATGGTCCTGTGTATATTATCAGAAGAGTAGCAAACACTGGTGTCGTCTGCAAAGAGTGTAAAGTTTAGGAGTGAAGAGCAATAAAAAATATTTATTTATAAAAGGACCAAGGATAGACCCTTGATGAACCCCGATGCTAATAGTAGACAACTTCAAAGGTACATGTACATTGTAGTCTTTTGAGGGACCACCTAGGCAACTACATGTACCACAGCCCACTAGGCCAGGGCTCAGAGGCTGTCTAGGACTACCACAGCCCATCAGTCGAGGGACCACCTAGACTAGTACCACAGTCCACCAGATGCGGTTTCAGGGGCCGTCTAGGCTACTACCACAGTTCACCAGGCGAGGGATTAAGGAACCACCTAGGCTACTACCACAGTCCACCAGGCGTGGGTTCAGAGGCCGTCTAGGCAACTACCACAGTCCACCAGGCGAGGGATTAAGGCACCACCTAGGCTACTACCACAGTCCACCAGGCAAGGGATTAAGGGACCACCTAGGCTACTACCACAGTCCACCAGGCAAGGGATTAAGGGACCACCTAGGCTACTACCACAGTCCACCAGGCGAGGGATTAAGGGACCACCTAGGCTACTACCACAGTCCACCAGGTGCGGGTTCAGAGGCCGTCTAGGCTACTACCACAGTCCTTCAGGCGAGGGATTAAGGCACCACCTAGGCTACTACCACAGTCCACCAGGCAAGGGATTAAGGGACCACCTAGGCTACTACCACAGTCCACCAGGCGTGGGTTCAGAGGCCGTCTAGGCAACTACCACAGTCCACCAGGCGAGGGATTAAGGCACCACCTAGGCTACTACCACAGTCCACCAGGCGTGGGTTCAGAGGCCGTCTAGGCAACTACCACAGTCCACCAGGCGAGGGATTAAGGCACCACCTAGGCTACTACCACAGTCCACCAGGCAAGGGATTAAGGGACCACCTAGGCTACTACCACAGTCCACCAGGCAAGGGATTAAGGGACCACCTAGGCTACTACCACAGTCCACCAGGCGAGGGATTAAGGGACCACCTAGGCTACTACCACAGTCCACCAGGCGAGGGATTAAGGCACCACCTAGGCTACTACCACAGTCCACCAGGCAAGGGATTAAGGGACCACCTAGGCTACTACCACAGTCCACCAGGCAAGGGATTAAGGGACCACCTAGGCTACTACCACAGTCCACCAGGCAAGGGATTAAGGGACCACCTAGGCTACTACCACAGTCCACCAGGCGAGGGATTAAGGGACCACCTAGGCTACTACCACAGTCCACCAGGCGAGGGATTAAGGCACCACCTAGGCTACTACCACAGTTCACCAGGCGAGGGATTAAGGCACCACCTAGGCTACTACCACAGTCCACCAGGCAAGGGATTAAGGGACCACCTAGGCTACTACCACAGTCCACCAGGCGAGGGATTAAGGGACCACCTAGGCTACTACCACAGTCCACCAGGCGAGGGATTAAGGCACCACCTAGGCTACTACCACAGTCCACCAGGCAAGGGATTAAGGGACCACCTAGGCTACTACCACAGTCCACCAGGCGAGGGATTAAGGCACCACCTAGGCTACTACCACAGTCCACCAGGCAAGGGATTAAGGGACCACCTAGGCTACTACCACAGTCCACCAGGCGAGGGATTAAGGGACCACCTAGGCTACTACCACAGTCCACCAGGCGAGGGATTAAGGGGCCGTCTAGGCTACTACCACAGTCCACCAGGCGAGGGATTAAGGCACCACCTAGGCTACTACCACAGTCCACCAGGCGAGGGATTAAGGCACCACCTAGGCTACTACCACAGTCCACCAGGCGAGGGATTAAGGGACCGTCTAGGCTACTACCACAGTCCACCAGGCGAGAGATTAAGGGGCCATCTAGGCTACTACCACAGTCCACCAGGCGAGGGATTAAGGGACCACCTAGGCTACTACCACAGTCCACCAGGCGAGGGATTAAGGGACCACCTAGGCTACTACCACAGTCCACCAGGCGAGGGATTAAGGGACCACCTAGGCTACTACCACAGTCCACCAGGCGAGGGATTAAGGGACCACCTAGGCTACTACCACAGTCCACCAGGCAAGGGATTAAGGGACCACCTAGGCTACTACCACAGTCCACCAGGCAAGGGATTAAGGCACCACCTAGGCTACTACCACAGTCCACCAGGCGAGGGATTAAGGGGCCGTCTAGGCTACTACCACAGTCCACCAGGCGAGGGATTAAGGCACCACCTAGGCTACTACCACAGTCCACCAGGCAAGGGATTAAGGGACCACCTAGGCTACTACCACAGTCCACCAGGCGAGGGATTAAGGGACCACCTAGGCTACTACCACAGTCCACCAGGCGAGGGATTAAGGGACCACCTAGGCTACTACCACAGTCCACCAGGCGAGGGATTAAGGGACCACCTAGGCTACTACCACAGTCCACCAGGCGAGGGATTAAGGGACCACCTAGGCTACTACCACAGTCCACCAGGCAAGGGATTAAGGCACCACCTAGGCTACTACCACAGTCCACCAGGCGAGGGATTAAGGGACCACCTAGGCTACTACCACAGTCCACCAGGCGAGGGATTAAGGGGCCGTCTAGGCTACTACCACAGTCCACCAGGCGAGGGATTAAGGCACCACCTAGGCTACTACCACAGTCCACCAGGCGAGGGATTAAGGGACCACCTAGGCTACTACCACAGTCCACCAGGCGAGGGATTAAGGGACCACCTAGGCTACTACCACAGTCCACCAGGCGAGGGATTAAGGGACCACCTAGGCTACTACCACAGTCCACCAGGCAAGGGATTAAGGCACCACCTAGGCTACTACCACAGTCCACCAGGCGAGGGATTAAGGCACCACCTAGGCTACTACCACAGTCCACCAGGCGAGGGATTAAGGGGCCGTCTAGGCAACTACCACAGTCCACCAGGCGAGGGATTAAGGCACCACCTAGGTTACTACCACAGTCCACCAGGCGAGGGATTAAGGCACCACCTAGGTTACTACCACAGTCCACCAGGTGAGGGATTAAGGGGCCATCTAGGCTACTACCACAGTTCACTAGGTGAGGGATTAAGGCACCACCTAGGTTACTACCACAGTTCACCAGGTGAGGGATTAAGGGGCCATCTAGGCTACTACCACAGTTCACCAGGCGAGGGATTAAGGGGCCGTCTAGGCTACTACCACAGTCCACCAGGCGAGGGATTAAGGGGCCATCTAGGCTACTACCACAGTTCACCAGGTGAGGGATTAAGGCACCACCTAGGCTACTACCACAGTCCACTAGGTGAGGGATTAAGGGACCACCTAGGCTACTACCACAGTCCACCAGGCGAGGGATTAAGGGGCCATCTAGGCTACTACCACAGTCCACCAGGCGAGGGATTAAGGCACCACCTAGGCTACTACCACAGTCCACCAGGTGAGGGATTAAGGCACCACCTAGGTTACTACCACAGTCCACCAGGTGAGGGATTAAGGCACCACCTCGGCTACTACCACAGTCCACCAGGCAAGGGATTAAGGGGCCGTCTAGGCTACTACCACAGTCCACCAGGTGAGGGATTAAGGGGCCATCTAGGCTACTACCACAGTCCACCAGGTGAGGGATTAAGGCACCACCTAGGCTACTACCACAGTTCACCAGGCGAGGGATTAAGGCACCACCTAGGCTACTACCACAGTTCACCAGGTGAGGGATTAAGGGGCCATCTAGGCTACTACCACAGTCCACCAGGCGAGGGATTAAGGCACCACCTAGGCTACTACCACAGTCCACCAGGCGAGGGATTAAGGCACCACCTAGGCTACTACCACAGTCCACCAGGTGAGGGATTAAGGCACCACCTAGGCTACTACCACAGTTCACCAGGTGAGGGATTAAGGGGCCATCTAGGCTACTACCACAGTTCACCAGGTGAGGGATTAAGGCACCACCTAGGCTACTACCACAGTCCACCAGGTGAGGGATTAAGGCACCACCTAGGCTACTACCACAGTTCACCAGGTGAGGGATTAAGGGGCCATCTAGGCTACTACCACAGTTCACCAGGTGAGGGATTAAGGCACCACCTAGGCTACTACCACAGTTCACCAGGCAAGGGATTAAGGCACCACCTAGGCTACTACCACAGTCCACCAGGCGAGGGATTAAGGCACCACCTAGGCTACTACCACAGTCCACCAGGTGAGGGATTAAGGCACCACCTAGGCTACTACCACAGTTCACCAGGTGAGGGATTAAGGGGCCATCTAGGTTACTACCACAGTCCACCAGGCGAGGGATTAAGGCACCACCTAGGCTACTACCACAGTCCACCAGGTGAGGGATTAAGGCACCACCTAGGCTACTACCACAGTTCACCAGGTGAGGGATTAAGGGGCCATCTAGGCTACTACCACAGTTCACCAGGTGAGGGATTAAGGCACCACCTAGGCTACTACCACAGTTCACCAGGCAAGGGATTAAGGCACCACCTAGGTTACTACCACAGTCCACCAGGTGAGGGATTAAGGCACCACCTAGGCAACTACCACAGTCCACCAGGTGAGGGATTAAGGGGCCATCTAGGCTACTACCACAGTCCACCAGGCGAGGGATTAAGGCACCACCTAGGTTACTACCACAGTCCACCAGGTGAGGGATTAAGGGGCCATCTAGGCTACTACCACAGTCCACCAGGTGAGGGATTAAGGGGCCATCTAGGCTACTACCACAGTCCACCAGGTGAGGGATTAAGGGGCCATCTAGGCTACTACCACAGTCCACTAGGTGAGGGATTAAGGCACCACCTAGGCTACTACCACAGTTCACCAGGCGAGGGATTAAGGGGCCATCTAGGCTACTACCACAGTTCACCAGGCGAGGGATTAAGGGACCATCTAGGCTACTACCACAGTCCACTAGGTGAGGGATTAAGGGACCACCTAGGCTACTACCACAGTCCACTAGGTGAGGGATTAAGGGACCACCTAGGCTACTACCACAGTCCACCAGGCGAGGGATTAAGGGGCCATCTAGGCTACTACCACAGTCCACCAGGCGAGGGATTAAGGCACCACCTAGGCTACTACCACAGTCCACCAGGTGAGGGATTAAGGCACCACCTAGGTTACTACCACAGTCCACCAGGCGAGGGATTAAGGGACCACCTCGGCTACTACCACAGTCCACCAGGCAAGGGATTAAGGGGCCGTCTAGGCTACTACCACAGTTCACCAGGCAAGGGATTAAGGCACCACCTAGGCTACTACCACAGTCCACCAGGTGAGGGATTAAGGCACCACCTAGGTTACTACCACAGTCCACCAGGCGAGGGATTAAGGGACCACCTCGGCTACTACCACAGTCCACCAGGCAAGGGATTAAGGCACCACCTAGGCTACTACCACAGTCCACTAGGTGAGGGATTAAGGCACCACCTAGGTTACTACCACAGTCCACCAGGTGAGGGATTAAGGGGCCATCTAGGCTACTACCACAGTCCACCAGGTGAGGGATTAAGGCACCACCTAGGCTACTACCACAGTTCACCAGGCAAGGGATTAAGGCACCACCTAGGTTACTACCACAGTCCACCAGGTGAGGGATTAAGGCACCACCTAGGCAACTACCACAGTCCACCAGGTGAGGGATTAAGGGGCCATCTAGGCTACTACCACAGTCCACCAGGCGAGGGATTAAGGGACCATCTAGGCTACTACCACAGTTCACCAGGCGAGAGATTAAGGCACCACCTAGGCTACTACCACAGTCCACCAGGTGAGGGATTAAGGCACCACCTAGGCTACTACCACAGTCCACCAGGTGAGGGATTAAGGCACCACCTAGGCTACTACCACAGTCCACCAGGCGAGGGATTAAGGCACCACCTAGGCTACTACCACAGTTCACCAGGCGAGGGATTAAGGCACCACCTAGGCTACTACCACAGTTCACCAGGCGAGGGATTAAGGGACCACCTCCGCTACTACCACAGTTCACCAGGCGAGGGATTAAGGCACCATCTAGGCTACTACCACAGTCCACCAGGCGAGGGATTAAGGGACCACCTAGGCTACTACCACCGTTCACCAGGCGAGGGATTAAGGGACCACCTCCGCTACTACCACAGTTCACCAGGCGAGGGATTAAGGCACCATCTAGGCTACTACCACAGTCCACCAGGCGAGGGATTAAGGGGCCGTCTAGGCTACTACCACAGTCCACCAGGCGAGGGATTAAGGCACCACCTCGGTTACTACCACAGTTCACCAGGTGAGGGATTAAGGGGCCATCTAGGCTACTACCACAGTCCACCAGGTGAGGGATTAAGGGACCACCTCCGCTACTACCACAGTTCACAGGGCGAGGGATTAAGGGGCCGTCTAGGCTACTACCACAGTTCACCAGTCAAGGGATTAAGGCACCACCTAGGCTACTACCACAGTCCACTAGGTGAGGGATTAAGGCACCACCTAGGCTACTACCACAGTTCACCAGGTGAGGGATTAAGGGGCCATCTAGGCTACTACCACAGTCCACCAGGCGAGGGATTAAGGGACCACCTCCGCTACTACCACAGTTCACCAGGCAAGGGATTAAGGCACCACCTAGGTTACTACCACAGTTCACCAGGTGAGGGATTAAGGGGCCATCTAGGCTACTACCACCGTTCACCAGGCGAGGGATTAAGGGACCACCTAGGCTACTACCACAGTTCACCAGGTGAGGGATTAAGGGGCCATCTAGGCTACTACCACAGTCCACCAGGCGAGGGATTAAGGGACCATCTAGGCTACTACCACAGTCCACCAGGCGAGGGATTAAGGCACCACCTAGGTTACTACCACAGTCCACCAGGCGAGGGATTAAGGCACCACCTAGGCTACTACCACAGTTCACCAGGTGAGGGATTAAGGCACCACCTAGGTTACTACCACAGTCCACCAGGCGAGGGATTAAGGGGCCATCTAGGCTACTACCACAGTCCACCAGGTGAGGGATTAAGTCACCACCTAGGTTACTACCACAGTCCACCAGGCGAGGGATTAAGGCACCACCTAGGCTACTACCACAGTCCACCAGGCGAGGGATTAAGGCACCACCTAGGCTACTACCACAGTCCACTAGGTGAGGGATTAAGGGACCACCTAGGCTACTACCACAGTCCACTAGGTGAGGGATTAAGGCACCACCTAGGCTACTACCACAGTCCACTAGGTGAGGGATTAAGGGACCACCTAGGCTACTACCACAGTCCACTAGGTGAGGGATTAAGGCACCACCTAGGCTACTACCACAGTCCACTAGGTGAGGGATTAAGGGACCACCTAGGCTACTACCACAGTCCACCAGGCGAGGGATTAAGGCACCACCTAGGCTACTACCACAGTCCACTAGGTGAGGGATTAAGGGACCACCTAGGCTACTACCACAGTCCACTAGGTGAGGGATTAAGGCACCACCTAGGCTACTACCACAGTCCACTAGGTGAGGGATTAAGGGACCACCTAGGCTACTACCACAGTCCACTAGGTGAGGGATTAAGGCACCACCTAGGCTACTACCACAGTCCACCAGGTGAGGGATTAAGGCACCACCTAGGCTACTACCACAGTCCACTAGGTGAGGGATTAAGGGACCACCTAGGCTACTACCACAGTCCACTAGGTGAGGGATTAAGGCACCACCTAGGCTACTACCACAGGTCACCAGACGAGGGATTAAGGCACCACCTAGGTTACTACCACAGTCCACCAGGCAAGGGATTAAGGCACCACCTAGGCTACTACCACAGTCCACCAGGCGAGGGATTAAGGGGCCATCTAGGCTACTACCACAGTTCACCAGGCGAGGGATTAAGGCACCACCTAGGTTACTACCACAGTTCACCAGGTGAGGGATTAAGGGGCCATCTAGGCTACTACCACAGTCCACCAGGTGAGGGATTAAGGCACCACCTAGGTTACTACCACAGTCCACCAGGTGAGGGATTAAGGCACCACCTAGGTTACTACCACAGTCCACCAGGTGAGGGATTAAGGCACCACCTAGGCTACTACCACAGTCCACCAGGCGAGGGATTAAGGCACCACCTAGGTTACTACCACAGTTCACCAGGTGAGGGATTAAGGCACCATCTAGGCTACTACCGCAGTTCACCAGGTGAGGGATTAAGGCACCACCTAGGTTACTACCACAGTTCACCAGGTGAGGGATTAAGGCACCACCTAGGTTACTACCACAGTCCACCAGGTGAGGGATTAAGGCACCACCTAGGTTACTACCACAGTCCACCAGGTGAGGGATTAAGGCACCACCTAGGCTACTACCACAGTCCACCAGGCGAGGGATTAAGGCACCACCTAGGTTACTACCACAGTTCACCAGGTGAGGGATTAAGGCACCATCTAGGCTACTACCGCAGTTCACCAGGCGAGGGATTAAGGGGCCATCTAGGCTACTACCACAGTTCACCAGGTGAGGGATTAAGGCACCGTCTAGGCTACTACCACAGTCCACCAGGTGAGAGATTAAGGCACCACCTAGGCTACTACCACAGTCCACCAGGCGAGGGATTAAGGCACCACCTAGGTTACTACCACAGTCCACCAGGCGAGGGATTAAGGGGCCATCTAGGCTACTACCACAGTCCACTAGGTGAGGGATTAAGGGGCCATCTAGGCTACTACCACCGTTCACCAGGTGAGGGATTAAGGCACCACCTAGGCTACTACCACAGTCCACCAGGTGAGGGATTAAGGCACCACCTAGGCTACTACCACAGTCCACCAGGTGAGGGATTAAGGCACCACCTAGGTTACTACCACAGTCCACCAGGTGAGAGATTAAGGCACCACCTAGGCTACTACCACAGTCCACCAGGTGAGAGATTAAGGCACCACCTAGGCTACTACCACAGTCCACCAGGTGAGAGATTAAGGCACCACCTAGGCTACTACCACCGTTCACCAGGCGAGGGATTAAGGCTCCACCTAGGCTACTACCACAGTCCACCAGGTGAGAGATTAAGGCACCACCTAGGCTACTACCACAGTCCACCAGGTGAGGGATTAAGGGGCCATCTAGGCTACTACCACCGTTCACCAGGTGAGGGATTAAGGCACCACCTAGGCTACTACCACCGTTCACCAGGCGAGGGATTAAGGCACCACCTAGGCTACTACCACAGTTCACCAGGTGAGGGATTAAGGGGCCACCTAGGCTACTACCACAGTTCACCAGGTGAGGGATTAAGGCACCACCTAGGCTACTACCACAGTCCACCAGGCGAGGGATTAAGGCACCACCTAGGCTACTACCACAGTCCACCAGGCGAGGGATTAAGGCACCACCTAGGTTACTACCACAGTCCACCAGGTGAGGGATTAAGGGGCCATCTAGGCTACTACCACAGTTCACCAGGCGAGGGATTAAGGCACCACCTAGGTTACTACCACAGTTCACCAGGTGAGGGATTAAGGGGCCACCTAGGTTACTACCACAGTCCACCAGGTGAGGGATTAAGGCACCACCTAGGCTACTACCACAGTCCACCAGGTGAGGGATTAAGGCACCACCTAGGCTACTACCACAGTCCACCAGGTGAGGGATTAAGGCACCACCTAGGTTACTACCACAGTCCACCAGGTGAGGGATTAAGGGGCCATCTAGGCTACTACCACAGTTCACCAGGTGAGGGATTAAGGGGCCATCTAGGCTACTACCACAGTCCACCAGGTGAGGGATTAAGGCACCACCTAGGCTACTACCACAGTCCACCAGGTGAGGGATTAAGGGGCCATCTAGGCTACTACCACAGTTCACCAGGTGAGGGATTAAGGGGCCATCTAGGCTACTACCACAGTTCACCAGGCAAGGGATTAAGGCACCACCTAGGCTACTACCACAGTCCACCAGGTGAGGGATTAAGGCACCACCTAGGCTACTACCACAGTTCACCAGGTGAGGGATTAAGGGGCCATCTAGGCTACTACCACAGTCCACCAGGTGAGGGATTAAGGCACCACCTAGGCTACTACCACAGTCCACCAGGTGAGGGATTAAGGCACCACCTAGGCTACTACCACAGTCCACCAGGTGAGGGATTAAGGCACCACCTAGGCTACTACCACAGTTCACCAGGTGAGGGATTAAGGGGCCATCTAGGCTACTACCACAGTCCACCAGGTGAGGGATTAAGGCACCACCTAGGCTACTACCACAGTCCACCAGGTGAGGGATTAAGGGGCCATCTAGGCTACTACCACAGTCCACTAGGTGAGGGATTAAGGCACCACCTAGGCTACTACCACAGTCCACCAGGTGAGAGATTAAGGCACCACCTAGGCTACTACCACCGTTCACCAGGTGAGGGATTAAGGCACCACCTAGGCTACTACCACAGTCCACCAGGTGAGGGATTAAGGCACCACCTAGGTTACTACCACAGTCCACCAGGTGAGGGATTAAGGCACCACCTAGGTTACTACCACAGTCCACCAGGTGAGGGATTAAGGGGCCATCTAGGCTACTACCACAGTTCACCAGGTGAGGGATTAAGTCACCACCTAGGTTACTACCACAGTCCACCAGGTGAGGGATTAAGGGGCCATCTAGGCTACTACCACAGTCCACCAGGTGAGGGATTAAGGCACCACCTAGGCTACTACCACAGTCCACCAGGTGAGGGATTAAGGCACCACCTAGGCTACTACCACAGTCCACCAGGAGAGGGATTAAGGCACCACCTAGGCTACTACCACCGTTCACCAGGTGAGGGATTAAGGCACCACCTAGGCTACTACCACAGTCCACCAGGTGAGGGATTAAGGCACCACCTAGGTTACTACCACAGTCCACCAGGTGAGGGATTAAGGCACCACCTAGGTTACTACCACAGTCCACCAGGTGAGGGATTAAGGGGCCATCTAGGCTACTACCACAGTTCACCAGGTGAGGGATTAAGTCACCACCTAGGTTACTACCACAGTCCACCAGGTGAGGGATTAAGGGGCCATCTAGGCTACTACCACAGTCCACCAGGTGAGGGATTAAGGCACCACCTAGGCTACTACCACAGTCCACCAGGTGAGGGATTAAGGGGCCATCTAGGCTACTACCACAGTCCACCAGGTGAGGGATTAAGGCACCACCTAGGCTACTACCACAGTCCACCAGGTGAGGGATTAAGGCACCACCTAGGCTACTACCACAGTCCACCAGGAGAGGGATTAAGGCACCACCTAGGCTACTACCACCGTTCACCAGGTGAGGGATTAAGGGGCCATCTAGGCTACTACCACAGTTCACCAGGCGAGGGATCAAGGGGCCGACTAGGCTACTACCACAGTTCACCAAGCGAGGGATTAAGGGACCACCTAGGCTACTACCACAGTCCACCAGGCAAGAGATTAAGGGACCACTTAGGCTACTACCACAGTCCACCAGGCGTGGGTTCAGAGGCCGTCTAGGCAACTACCGGTCCACCAGGCGAGGGATTAAGGGAACACCTAAGCTACTACCACAGTCCACCAGGCGTGGGTTCAGAGGCCGTCTAGGCAACTACCGGTCCACCAAGCGAGGGATTAAGGGACCACCTATGCTACTACCACAGTCCACCAGGCGTGGGTTCAGAGGCCGTCTAGGCAACTACCGGTCCACCAGGCGAGGGATTAAGGGACCACCTAGGCTACTACCACAGTTCACCAGACGAGGGATTAAGGCACCACCTAGGCTACTACCACAGTCCACCAGGCGAGGGATTAAGGCACCACCTAGGCTACTACCACAGTCCACCAGGCGAGGGATTAAGGCACCACCTAGGTTACTACCACAGTCCACCAGGCGAGGGATTAAGGGACCACCTAGGTTACTACCACAGTTCACCAGGCGAGAGATTAAGGCACCACCTAGGTTACTACCACAGTCCACCAGGCGAGGGATTAAGGGACCACCTAGGCTACTATCACAGTCCACCAGGCGAGGGATTAAGGGACCACCTAGGCTACTACCACAGTCCACCAGGCGAGGGATTAAGGGACCACCTAGGCTACTACCACAGTTCACCAGGCGAGGGATTAAGGCACCACCTAGGCTACTACCACAGTCCACCAGGCGAGGGATTAAGGCACCACCTAGGCTACTACCACAGTCCACCAGGTGAGGGATTAAGGGACCACCTAGGCTACTACCACAGTCCACCAGGCGAGGGACCACCTAGGCTACTACCACAGTCCAGCAGGCGAGGGATTAAGAGGCCGTCTAGGCTACTGCCACAGTCCACCAGGCGACGGATTAAGGGACCACCTAGGCTACTACCACAGTCCACCAGGCGAGGGATTAAGGGACCACCTAGGCTACTACCACAGTCCACCAGGCGAGGGATTAAGGGACCACCTAGGCTACTACCACAGTCCACCAGGCGTGGGTTCAGAGGCCGTCTAGGCAACTACCGGTCCACCAGGCGAGGGATTAAGGCACCACCTAGGCTACTACCACAGTTCACCAGGCGAGGGATTAAGGCACCACCTAGGCTACTACCACAGTTCACCAGGCGAGGGATTAAGGCACCACCTAGGCTACTACCACAGTCCACCAGGCGAGGGATTAAGGCACCACCTAGGCTACTACCACAGTCCACCAGGCGAGGGATTAAGGCACCACCTAGGCTACTACCACAGTTCACCAGGCGAGGGATTAAGGCACCACCTACATGTAGGCAACTACCGGTCCACCAGGCGAGGGATTAAGGCACCACCTAGGCTACTACCACAGTTCACCAGGCGAGGGATTAAGGCACCACCTAGGCTACTACCACAGTTCACCAGGCGAGGGATTAAGGCACCACCTAGGCTACTACCACAGTCCACCAGGCGAGGGATTAAGGCACCACCTAGGCTACTACCACAGTTCACCAGGCGAGGGATTAAGGCACCACCTAGGCAACTACCGGTCCACCAGGTGAGGGATTAAGGCACCACCTAGGCAACTACCGGTCCACCAGGTGAGGGATTAAGGCACCACCTAGGCAACTACCGGTCCACCAGGTGAGGGATTAAGGCACCACCTAGGCTACTACCACAGTTCACTAGGCGAGGGATTAAGGCACCACCTAGGCAACTACTGGTCCACCAGGTGAGGGATTAAGGCACCACCTAGGCAACTACCGGTCCACCAGGTGAGGGATTAAGGCACCACCTAGGCAACTACCGGTCCACCAGGTGAGGGATTAAGGCACCACCTAGGCAACTACCGGTCCACCAGGTGAGGGATTAAGGCACCACCTAGGCAACTACCGGTCCACCAGGTGAGGGATTAACGCACCACCTAGGCAACTACCAGTCCACCAGGCGAGGGATTAAGGCACCACCTAGGCTACTACCACAGTTCACCAGGCGAGGGATTAAGGCACCACCTAGGCAACTACCGGTCCACCAGGTGAGGGATTAAGGCACCACCTAGGCAACTACCGGTCCACCAGGCGAGGGATTAAGGCACCACCTAGGCTACTACCACAGTCCACCAGGCGAGGGATTAAGGCACCACCTAGGCTACTACCACAGTCCACCAGGCGAGGGATTAAGGCACCACCTAGGCTACTACCACAGTTCACCAGGCGAGGGATTAAGGCACCACCTACATGTAGGCAACTACCGGTCCACCAGGCGAGGGATTAAGGCACCACCTAGGCAACTACCGGTCCACCAGGTGAAGGATTAAGGCACCACCTAGGCAACTACCGGTCCACCAGGTGAGGGATTAAGGCACCACCTAGGCAACTACCGGTCCACCAGGTGAGGGATTAAGGCACCGCCTAGGCAACTACCGGTCCACCAGGTGAGGGATTAAGGCACCACCTAGGCAACTACCAGTCCACCAGGCGAGGGATTAAGGCACCACCTAGGCTACTACCACAGTTCACCAGGCGAGGGATTAAGGCACCACCTAGGCAACTACCGGTCCACCAGGTGAGGGATTAAGGCACCACCTAGGCAACTACCGGTCCACCAGGCGAGGGATTAAGGCACCACCTAGGCTACTACCACAGTCCACCAGGCGAGGGATTAAGGCACCACCTAGGCTACTACCACAGTCCACCAGGCGAGGGATTAAGGCACCACCTAGGCTACTACCACAGTTCACCAGGCGAGGGATTAAGGCACCACCTACATGTAGGCAACTACCGGTCCACCAGGCGAGGGATTAAGGCACCACCTAGGCTACTACCACAGTTCACCAGGCGAGGGATTAAGGCACCACCTAGGCTACTACCACAGTTCACCAGGCGAGGGATTAAGGCACCACCTAGGCTACTACCACAGTCCACCAGGCGAGGGATTAAGGCACCACCTAGGCTACTACCACAGTTCACCAGGCGAGGGATTAAGGCACCACCTAGGCAACTACCGGTCCACCAGGTGAGGGATTAAGGCACCACCTAGGCAACTACCGGTCCACCAGGTGAGGGATTAAGGCACCACCTAGGCAACTACCGGTCCACCAGGTGAGGGATTAAGGCACCACCTAGGCTACTACCACAGTTCACTAGGCGAGGGATTAAGGCACCACCTAGGCAACTACTGGTCCACCAGGTGAGGGATTAAGGCACCACCTAGGCAACTACCGGTCCACCAGGTGAGGGATTAAGGCACCACCTAGGCAACTACCGGTCCACCAGGTGAGGGATTAAGGCACCACCTAGGCAACTACCGGTCCACCAGGTGAGGGATTAAGGCACCACCTAGGCAACTACCGGTCCACCAGGTGAGGGATTAAGGCACCACCTAGGCAACTACCAGTCCACCAGGCGAGGGATTAAGGCACCACCTAGGCTACTACCACAGTTCACCAGGCGAGGGATTAAGGCACCACCTAGGCAACTACCGGTCCACCAGGTGAGGGATTAAGGCACCACCTAGGCAACTACCGGTCCACCAGGTGAGGGATTAAGGCACCACCTAGGCAACTACCGGTCCACCAGGTGAGGGATTAAGGCACCACCTAGGCAACTACCGGTCCACCAGGCGAGGGATTAAGGCACCACCTAGGCTACTACCACAGTTCACCAAGCGAGGGATTAAGGCACCACCTAGGCTACTACCGGTCCACCAGGTGAGGGATTAAGGCACCACCTAGGCTACTACCACAGTTCACCAAGCGAGGGATCAAGGGGCCGACTAGGCTACTACCACAGTCCACCAGGTGAGGGATTAAGGCACCACCTAGGCTACTACCACAGTTCACCAAGCGAGGGATTAAGGCACCACCTAGGCTACTACCACAGTTCACCAGGCAAGGGATTAAGGAGCCGTCTAGGCAACTACCGGTCCACCAGGTGAGGGATTAAGGCACCACCTAGGCAACTACCACAGTTCACCAGGTGAGGGATTAAGGCACCACCTAGGCAACTACCGGTCCACCAGGTGAGGGATTAAGGCACCACCTAGGCAACTACCACAGTTCACCAGGCGAGGGATTAAGGCACCACCTAGGCAACTACCGGTCCACCAGGTGAGGGATTAAGGCACCACCTAGGCAACTACCGGTCCACCAGGTGAGGGATTAAGGCACCACCTAGGCAACTACCGGTCCACCAGGCGAGGGATTAAGGCACCACCTAGGCTACTGTCACAGTTCACCAAGCGAGGGATTAAGGCACCACCTAGGCTACTACCGGTCCACCAGGTGAGGGATTAAGGCACCACCTAGGCTACTACCACAGTTCACCAAGCGAGGGATCAAGGGGCCGACTAGGCTACTACCACAGTTCACCAAGCGAGGGATTAAGGCACCACCTAGGCTACTACCACAGTTCACCAGGCAAGGGATTAAGGAGCTGTCTAGGCAACTACCGGTCCACCAGGTGAGGGATTAAGGCACCACCTAGGCAACTACCACAGTTCACCAGGCGAGGGATTAAGGCACCACCTAGGCAACTACCGGTCCACCAGGTGAGGGATTAAGGCACCACCTAGGCTACTACCACAGTTCACCAGGCGAGGGATTAAGGCACCACCTAGGCAACTACCGGTCCACCAGGTGAGGGATTAAGGCACCACCTAGGCAACTACCGGTCCACCAGGTGAGGGATTAAGGCACCACCTAGGCAACTACCACAGTCCACCAGGCGAGGGATTAAGGCACCACCTAGGCTACTACCACAGTCCACCAGGCGAGGGATTAAGGCACCACCTAGGCAACTACCACAGTCCACCAGGCAAGGGATTAAGGGACCACCTAGGCAACTACCACAGTTCACCAAGCGAGGGATTAAGGCACCACCTAGGCTACTACCACAGTTCACCAGGCGAGGGATTAAGGCACCACCTAGGCAACTACCACAGTTCACCAGGCGAGGGATTAAGGCACCACCTAGGCTACTACCACAGTTCACCAGGCGAGGGATTAAGGCACCACCTAGGCAACTACCGGTCCACCAGGTGAGGGATTAAGGCACCACCTAGGCTACTACCACAGTTCACCAGGCGAGGGATTAAGGCACCACCTAGGCAACTACCGGTCCACCAGGTGAGGGATTAAGGCACCACCTAGGCAACTACCGGTCCACCAGGTGAGGGATTAAGGCACCACCTAGGCAACTACCACAGTCCACCAGGCGAGGGATTAAGGCACCACCTAGGCTACTACCACAGTCCACCAGGCGAGGGATTAAGGCACCACCTAGGCAACTACCACAGTCCACCAGGCAAGGGATTAAGGGACCACCTAGGCAACTACCACAGTTCACCAAGCGAGGGATTAAGGCACCACCTAGGCTACTACCACAGTTCACCAGGCGAGGGATTAAGGCACCACCTAGGCAACTACCACAGTTCACCAGGTGAAGGATTAAGGCACCACCTAGGCAACTACCACAGTCCACCAGGTGAGGGATTAAGGCACCACCTAGGCAACTACCGGTCCACCAGGTGAGGGATTAAGGCACCACCTAGGCAACTACCGGTCCACCAGGTGAGGGATTAAGGCACCACCTAGGCAACTACCGGTCCACCAGGTGAGGGATTAAGGCACCACCTAGGCAACTACCGGTCCACCAGGTGAGGGATTAAGGCACCACCTAGGCAACTACCGGTCCACCAGGTGAGGGATTAAGGCACCACCTAGGCTACTACCACAGTTCACCAAGCGAGGGATTAAGGCACCACCTAGGCTACTACCACAGTTCACCAGGCAAGGGATTAAGGAGCCGTCTAGGCAACTACCGGTCCACCAGGTGAGGGATTAAGGCACCACCTAGGCAACTACCACAGTTCACCAGGTGAGGGATTAAGGCACCACCTAGGCAACTACCGGTCCACCAGGTGAGGGATTAAGGCACCACCTAGGCAACTACCACAGTTCACCAGGCGAGGGATTAAGGCACCACCTAGGCAACTACCGGTCCACCAGGTGAGGGATTAAGGCACCACCTAGGCAACTACCGGTCCACCAGGTGAGGGATTAAGGCACCACCTAGGCAACTACCGGTCCACCAGGCGAGGGATTAAGGCACCACCTAGGCTACTGCCACAGTTCACCAAGCGAGGGATTAAGGCACCACCTAGGCTACTACCGGTCCACCAGGTGAGGGATTAAGGCACCACCTAGGCTACTACCACAGTTCACCAAGCGAGGGATCAAGGGGCCGACTAGGCTACTACCACAGTTCACCAAGCGAGGGATTAAGGCACCACCTAGGCTACTACCACAGTTCACCAGGCAAGGGATTAAGGAGCCGTCTAGGCAACTACCGGTCCACCAGGTGAGGGATTAAGGCACCACCTAGGCAACTACCACAGTTCACCAGGCGAGGGATTAAGGCACCACCTAGGCAACTACCGGTCCACCAGGTGAGGGATTAAGGCACCACCTAGGCTACTACCACAGTTCACCAGGCGAGGGATTAAGGCACCACCTAGGCAACTACCGGTCCACCAGGTGAGGGATTAAGGCACCACCTAGGCAACTACCGGTCCACCAGGTGAGGGATTAAGGCACCACCTAGGCAACTACCACAGTCCACCAGGCGAGGGATTAAGGCACCACCTAGGCTACTACCACAGTCCACCAGGCGAGGGATTAAGGCACCACCTAGGCAACTACCACAGTCCACCAGGCAAGGGATTAAGGGACCACCTAGGCAACTACCACAGTTCACCAAGCGAGGGATTAAGGCACCACCTAGGCTACTACCACAGTTCACCAGGCGAGGGATTAAGGCACCACCTAGGCAACTACCACAGTTCACCAGGTGAAGGATTAAGGCACCACCTAGGCAACTACCACAGTCCACCAGGTGAGGGATTAAGGCACCACCTAGGCAACTACCGGTCCACCAGGTGAGGGATTAAGGCACCACCTAGGCAACTACCGGTCCACCAGGTGAGGGATTAAGGCACCACCTAGGCAACTACCGGTCCACCAGGTGAGGGATTAAGGCACCACCTAGGCAACTACCGGTCCACCAGGTGAGGGATTAAGGCACCACCTAGGCAACTACCGGTCCACCAGGTGAGGGATTAAGGCACCACCTAGGCTACTACCACAGTTCACCAAGCGAGGGATCAAGGGGCCGACTAGGCAACTACCACAGTCCACCAGGCGAGGGATTAAGGCACCACCTAGGCTACTACCACAGTTCACCAAGCAAGGGATTAAGGGACCACCTAGGCTACTACCACAGTTCACCAGGCGAGGGATTAAGGCACCACCTAGGCAACTACCGGTCCACCAGGCGAGGGATTAAGGCACCACCTAGGCTACTACCACAGTTCACCAGGCGAGGGATTAAGGCACCACCTAGGCTACTACCACAGTTCACCAGGCAAGGGATTAAGGAACCACCTAGGCTACTACCACAGTTCACCAAGCGAGGGATTAAGGCACCACCTAGGCTTCTACCACAGTTCACCAGGCGAGGGATTAAGGCACCACCTAGGCAACTACCGGTCCACCAGGCGAGGGATTAAGGCACCACCTAGGCTACTACCACAGTTCACCAGGCAAGAGATTAAGGCACCACCTAGGTTACTACCACAGTTAACCAGGCGAGGGATTAAGGCACCACCTAGGCAACTACCGGTCCACCAGGCGAGGGATTAAGGCACCACCTAGGCTACTACCACAGTTCACCAAGCAAGGGATTAAGGCACCACCTAGGCTACTACCACAGTTCACCAGGCAAGGGATTAAGGAACCACCTAGGCTACTACCACAGTTCACCAGGCGAGGGATTAAGGAGCCGTCTAGGCTACTACCACAGTCCACCAGACGAGGGATTAAGGCACCACCTAGGCTACTACCACAGTCCACCAGGCGAGGGATTAAGGCACCACCTAGGCAACTACCGGTCCACCAGGCAAGAGATTAAGGGACCACCTAGGCTACTACAGTCAACCAGGCGAGGGATGGCGCCATGCGACTCCTTGTGACTGAGTGTGCATCATATGATTATGATGGGTGCGTCACACAATCATTACAGGGAGGTGCGCCACAAGACTCTTAGGTGGCTGCAACTTTTAGTCGGATACATCAAAAACCTGGGACAGATTGGACAAAGGTGTATTAAGATTAAGTCAGGCTTAAATATGTTCTGTCGCAAAGGAATTTTATCATGTTGTAGCCTAGAAAAGTCGGACTTAAGCTTAATGCACCTTTTTGCAACCGGTCATGGCAACAGCACATAATGACAGACATAAAACATCAAAATCAGATATCAATCACAAACATATAAACATAATTACGCAGTTTTCTGGAGAAAAAAAATCACTGGATTTTATTATAAATCTTACACATTTGGTGGAATAGCAAATAAAAATCCATGATGATAAATCTAGTATTAAAATATATCAAACTCTTAATGAGGTACCAAAATTTGACAAAATTGAAATCACAGTGATACTGGCTGTGTAAAATAGGAAACTTGGAAAAAGGCAATAGTTATAAAATCTCCAGTTTTGTTGACCTATTATGTGGGTTATTTATTACCGGTATCAACATTTTCACCTGCAGGGATAATCATAAATTTATTTTAAAATTTAAATTTAATGTGTAAAAGCATCCTTGATTGCAGTTTTTATTAAAAGTTTTTTTTTTCAATTAAGACTTATTTACGCATCTTGCGATGTCTGTTGACATGTAGGCCCTAGTCTTCTCACAGTCAAACCTTGTCCGATATGGAATTTTTTTGATTCATTTCTACCAAATTGATAAAGTAAACTGTGGTGAGGACGCTTTGCTACGTGTAAATAGATTTGGACTTATAGTTATATCTCAGTCTATTTGGAATGAAAATCCACTTTTTTTTCCTTACAAGAAATGTGATTCAAACCTGCGACCCATTGGTAGAAGGCGCGAGTTGTGTTGGCATGAGCGACTCGCTCCACTGACTGATCCACCACAACGTGACTATTCCATTGTCATTTTTCGTTATAATACATGGATATATGAATATCTTGTTTAAAATACAAAATTCTAAAAGTTTGTATAAGTACAATTTAAATTTACAATCAGTTTTACGTTCAACAATATATACAATTTTTTTCACCAGAAAATATCGTAAAGAAATACATTGTATTTAATAACAACTTTTCAGATCGGCAAAACTTTTAAATAATCACTATCACAAAGCAAAATTGTTCTAAAGGCTTTTGAAGACAGGAGAGCCAGGTATGAGCACAAAATTGGAAAAGCTGCAAAAAGTAAAAAATACCTTACCTTACATTTAACCATATTAACAAATTTTAGAAAATATTTTAAATAAAAAATGAAAATTCCCCTCAGTAATGAGCAAATTCATACTCTCCAGTAAAATAAAAGACTGAGCACTACCATATTATAAAGTCTCCATGTTTAGTCATGGGCCTGGATGTTTTAGCTTCTATAAATTTATCATAATAAAAATGGTAAATTTGTTCGGAATTTTAGTGATTTTACATCAATTAATGCCTACATAAAAGCCACAAAAAAACCCCAGACTTTTGTTCAGTATGATTTAAGTCATAAAACATACTACCTCCCCCCCCCCCCCCCCCCTTCCTCCCCTGCCCCACTTAAAACAAAAAAATAAAAGGACTGCTTTATAACCAGTAGAATTCAGCGGTGTATATACATATAGATTTATACATTGGTTTTAGCTGTATTTTTATTCATTCAAATAATAAACCTGGGATTGGTGAACAGGTATGACCTATATTAACGCCTTTCCTGAATAATGGTAAAATTTTGACAGGACGCAGATCATCAATAAATTAAAATTAATATCATAACTAATTTGTGTTTTACGCCACGTTATAGTTATAGAGAGATACACAAACATGCAATGGAATTTCCTTGATTGATTGAAGAAGTTTAATCATTGAGTAAAGTTCAAACACTTTTCAGGGTCTTAAAAATAAACAGGTAGCACTAAATAAAATTTTATAATAAATATTTTGTTCTTAGCCAAGGCAAAAAATGTAATTAAGAATTCATTTCTTATCATGTGCTCTCCATAAATAACAGGACACATTTCCAGGGAGACAGAGGCTGTCAGATTCTATACAATGTAGATTTGAATGAAGTTATTTTTAGGCAGCTGATCAGAAAATTATAAGTTATGTGCCAAGTTCAAAAAGGGAGACAATGTAAAAATTTGTCAAAGCTTAGGGTTGCAAAAATACTAGTTACAATCAAAATATATGTAGGCCCATTGTTATTTCATTCAAAAAGAAAAGTAAAAAATTAAGTCATTTGTTGCTATTACATGTATGTCAATTATGGTCAAAGGGAGGTAATTTTATCTTATTTGCTGTCCACTGACAAGAGCTGAGTAAGCCCCCTTTGCAGCTAGCAGTTGTGCATGTGTCCCACTTTCAATAATTCGTCCATTTTCAATCAGATAGATGACATCACAGTTTTGAATGGTGGAGAGTCGATGGGCGATCACAATACATGTCCTTCCTTCTTGGGCTGAATCCAAGGCATTCTGTACCAGCTGGAAACATAAAATAATGATTTATAATTAAAGTGACGAAATCAGGTTGGTGGGTTGATTGATGTTTTACGCCGCATTCAAGAATCTATTTACCAATATGTCACACAAAAACTAATCGTGAAAGTTGTTTTGGAGATATCCTTCAAACAAACAACAGTCAACAAAAAATCAGCAACAAAAAAAATTGTATATATTTTTCCTGACTAAATTCTGCCAAGTGGTTTTCAAGATATCACTTTCTAAAAGACACTAACTAATTAAAACTCGTACCTTACACTGGTCCATCCTTCTGCCTTGGAGGGCCTATCTAATACTTCTTTAAACAATAAAATATATGCATATAATTTGAGTTTGTCTCCTACCTTTTCACTCTCTGTATCCAGGGCGGACGTGGCTTCGTCCAGCAAAAGGATTCTGGGATTGCGAACCAAAGCACGGGCGATAGCAATTCGCTGCTTCTGTCCACCGGACAGCTGTGTTCCTTTCTCACCTACCATGGTATCGTAACCCTAACATAAAACGAATATAATAATAATTAAAGAAGAAAATATAATCCCGAGACACATTGCACAAACCTCTGAATCAAATCATTACGAGGAAGACGACAGGGCTAAATGTAATTTCAGGACTCACTTTTCGTTAAGTTTTGATTGATTGGTTAATGTTTAATGCCGAACTCAAGTTTATTTGACTTATAAGGCGACATTGCCAGGTTTAGTCGGACTCATTACCCAGAGGAAACCCCTGACCTTTGTTGAGTACCGTTAAATTTTGAGGGAAATCCATAAAAATCTGTGGCTTTTTACTGAACTACTTTAACCGATTTAAATGGAGCATCGAATGACAAACCTATTTGTTGTGAATAAGCCTACAAGCATATGAGTCACGCAAACGTCATAATCACTTAATCTTTGCCACAGATTAAGAAAGTTTGTTGCTTTTCTCTAAAATTTAGCGGCATACGTACTACTTGAAATTCTATGAGAATTAATTGATTCTTGGTTTTCATGTTTTTGAGAACCTCCTAGGGATCAAATTCAAGACCATACATATATATGAAACAAGGGTTTGGTAAATTTTTAGACGGAGATTAAACAGATAATGTTTTTCGGCGCACTCAAGTTTATTTTTATTCACATGGCAGCGTTGCAAGGTTTCTTGCGCTGTGGAACTAGAAGACCATGTGATGGTCAGCGCAGGGAAATTCCGAGACCTTTGCGTGGATGTGGTAAGCAAGTCGTTTCAAAAAACCCAATTAAGCGTTGTTTTATAAACATATTTTCGTGATATTGAATTTAGCCTGAAATAAGCAGCCTTTACTATTTTTCGGCAGTGCAATGACAAGTGACGGTCATTGAACCCTCACTGTATACAGTCGCAATAATAGGTCTTGGCTGGTAACTCATATTTTGGCTACGAAATAAAATCTGAAGTGGTTATCCAAAAATAAATGTTCTGATATTTTGGCTGTTGCCCTCACACCCCCATCTTCGCAAGCCAAGTTAAAATCTTCATGTCCCCATTCCGTGTTTTACCTTGGCGGACTACTCCACTCAAATCCGTAAAGCGAACAGGTCGTTTTGATTGGATGCGAGTAAAACTTCTCGCAGCTAATCAAATAGTCGGGCACTTACACTGAAAATAACGTAATGGCGGCTGTGTACACCTTGAACTTTTGTTTAACAAGTGCTGATTGGCCAAGACTCTGTAAGTCTAGGAAAGACAACTCTTACATTCCCACCAGTAGGCGCTGTTCGATTTACGGGTTGGAGTGGAGTAGTCCGCCAAGGTAAAACACGGAATGTGTTACATGAAGATTTTAACTTGGCTTGAGAAGATGTCACACCCCTGAATAAAGGAAATCTTAAAAAATAAGTATATTCATTAAGACTGTAACATGAGCGTAGTAATAATTACAAAATTTTCTAATATAACTAACCAGTGGTAGACTTGTGATAAAATCATGGATGTTTGAAGTTCGAGTGGCTTCAATAATCTCTGCCATGCTCACTTCTCTCTCCATACCGTAGATTACATTTTCACGAATCGTCAAGTCAAATAGGATTGGTTCCTGACTGACAACGCTGATAAATGAACGATACGTGCCTAAGTTGAGTTCTTTCAAGTTCATTCCATCTATTAACTGAAAAAAACAAGAAAAGTATCAGTAAAACTGATGGATGCTCTCCGGTTCCCCATCGCAGATATACGCTCAGCAAATTTGACAAATTGAAGAAACCTAGGGCAATAACTCTAAAAATTATTCTTGTCACGGAGAGAAAAACGTAACACTGCACAAGGCATTGGTAATGACTATATACCAGCCAAGTTTCAAAACAATCCTGACAATATTACCAGAAATATGCCCAGGACAAGAAATCCGGACGGACAATCATGCTTCTGTTCAATTGTAAGTTAGAAGCAAAGCTTGATTAATTTGGTATTCATTTTCTTTATATATTTCACTATATGGGGGCGTTGCCAGTTTTATTGTGGGAGGAAACCAGGCTCTATGCCCAGAGGAAACCCATGACCTTCCGGTGGTAACTGACCAACATCCCACATAGGTCGTTTCCAGTGACATTATTATGAAATTGTTCAACAAAATACCCCCCAAAATAGATGTTTTGATGGCTACAACTCTTCTCAGCATATATACTCACAACTTCTCCCTCCGGGACGTCATAGTACCTCTGTAAAAGGGAGACAATTGTGCTCTTCCCACAGCCGCTAACACCAACAAGAGCGATGGTCTGTCCCGCTTTGACATTCAGATTGAGATTGCTCAGGACAGGAAAATCAAGACGGAACGGATAGCGAAAACTTATATTCTTCAGAACTATGTCTCCAACAAGATCCGTCTGAAAAAGAGTTAGATAACCTGAATTTACTGATTGGTCATATTATTTAAAATACTTCTTGTTTAACTTAAACGGCTCCAGTTTCTGAAATTCACATTTTTTCTCATAAATTCTGCTTGTCAGCATCTTGCGACTAAAGTTCTTTCGAAAATCTAACAATTTACCAATGGAATGTGTTTCAAATGTAAAGAAGATAAAATAACCAGGAAACGTGCTGAAGTTCATTTTAAACAATTGACATAATGTAATCATTAATTCTGGCAACACTTTCAACTTGTAATTTGCGTTTCTTTAAAAAAAAAAACAGATTTATTCCTGATTTTGTTTTAACAACAACAAAATATTTAAATTTCAGCAGCTGATTCTATTTCTGGAATGCTAATCATAAATACTAGTTGACTGTTAACCACCCCCCCCCCCCCCCCTCCCCCCCAGGGCGTCCTATTATCTTGGATTTCGGTGGTGAACATTAATGAATATCACAGTTAATTGTTTACTGTCTAAAATCTATACCAAATCGGCATGTTAGCTTTACCAACAAGAGTTTCGGGAAACCCAAAATACGCCCGGAAAAGCACAGTAACTGCAGCCATACCAAAACAAATCCTTCCATATTTATTTGAATTTAATGTATAAAATTCAGAGGGAAGAGGTTGAAGCTTGGTAAAAGGTGATGTTATGTCAACAAAATGAAATCTTACCACTAAAACCTTTAAAATCCATCTGTATCAAATTTAAAATGGGCTATTTGGATCAACAATTATTAACAAGATTTGTACACGGTACAAGTCATCAATTCTCGCTGCTGTTAAATTGCGATGTTAAACATTGTTTGTTGTCAATATAGGTTGCACTAAAATGTTTCAATTTTTTAGAAAAGCAGTTTATAATTTACTAATCATACTTAAACAAATGTAATTAATTGTCAATTTCGCAGCTCACACCAATTCAAGTAGATTTGACAACTTTTCTCATAATATTTTTTGTCTACATTATTTGGCTACAAAAAAATATATAACAGTTGGGCATGTTACAAAGCCTACATTTCATTGTATGGAGGCCATGTGGTACACAGGGCCATAGATCTTTCAAGAGAGACTGAGAGCTACAATGTAACTGTAAGTTGACAAGGTAAATAGACCAAAGCTGGGATACTTATCTCTTGGTCTGTAGATAAAACTTTAATCCTTATATGTATTTTTCATTTGATTAAAACGTTATATATTGATTTATGAATAGTTTTAATCAATTTAGAAGCATTATTGCAGTTTGAAAAAATCCTTTTTTGATGAGAATCGGACAAGTAGAAGCCATTTTATAATTTAAAGGTTATTTTCATGAAAATGAAAGTAAGATTAAAAAGGAATATACATAATCCAACAATTTGCAATAGTTGATATCATAAATTTTTTTTTTACACACTGTCTGTTAATATGGTATGTAACATGAAAGATTTGAAAACATCGGATCATATTTGTTAAAGTTATGGAGAGAAAAAGTAAATATTACATAACCCAATATGGCTGCCATATTACGCAATGCATGATGTCAAAAATAGTTCGCGACACACCTTCTACCTATGAGGTATATACTCAGAAAAAATTGTCAAGTTGGAATCAAAACTTTAGAAGTTATGGAGCGGAAGGGAATATTACATTATCCAATATAACGGCCATATCATGCAACGCGTGATGTCAAAAATAGTTCGCGACACACCTTCTACCCGTAAGGTATATACTCAGAAAAAATTGTCAAGTTAGAATCAAAACTTTGGAAGTTATGGAGCGGAAGGGGAAAGCGGACGCCGGACAGCCGGACTGCCGCAAGGACGGAGATGATACCATAATACAGTCCGCTTTTCAAGCCGGGCGTATAAAAATACTGATGATTTGTTGCCAAAATATCTTTTCCAGAAAATTCTACTTACTAAAGGCCAAACTCCTGCCTGTCGTCAATCCAATGAAATATCATGGGTTGTGGTTTATTATAACAACTTATGATTGGGTATAAACGTCCAAATGATATGCTCCTTTTTAACGCAATAAGAAACTTGTCTCCATGGTTATTTTCGACAAGAAGATTTTCCCTGTGCCCGTGTGTTATAGTGTTAAAAAATATCTATATTCTTACCAGAAAGTATCCTTGTTTGGAGTAGATGTCTATAGATGGGACAGTGTCCAGTAACCTAAAGATGTGAGCAGCGGCCAGTCGGGCTTTGGAATAATCAGGTAGGAAAGACGAAGCTTGACCAACGGCCAGTCCAGTGAAAGTGATCGCAAAAAACACTCTGAAATAAATACAAAATAAAAACTAGTTAGACTAGTTTATAAAGAAAGAGTCTAGTTCATGTAGTCTAAAACAATAATTAGAGAATAGTTCAATAGGCCATTCACAAGGCCGCAACCATTTTTTCATTAGTTTTATCCAATCAATGGTGAATTAAATTGAGATGTGTCATGTTATGCTCCTTTGCCAATTGCTTGGCTAAGAAATGATGTGCTGTTGCAGCACTGACTTACATATTCCAAACCTTCCCACTTGAAGTTTGTTCACATGTTTATGGACTTAAAGTGAAATATGTCATTGTTCCTTGGGATATCTTTAAAATAAGTAAATTTATAATTAAGATGAAAACTAATATTCCAATATCCGGACTACTTCCATTAGATAACGCTTTAGCCAGGTTTGGTGGGGGGGGGGGGGGGGACCCTAACCTTCGGCGAGTACCTGGTAACTCTTCCACATACGCCGCTCAAGTTTTATTTGGTCTGAGTCTGATTCGAACCTGCGCCGCATCGATGGAGAGGGCTTAAAGTCTTTAATGTTTAAATGTCATTGCAACATATACTTTCCATGGTTATTTTATTCAAGAAGATTTTCTCGGTGACCATGTGTTTTGGTGTCTATAAATAAATAAATTCTACATTACACTACGACTGGACGCAGGGTTATGTTGAGCGTTATGTTTTGAAAATGAGCCACCTGATTTAATCCCTAATAAAAAGTATTCATCTATGGGGACCAATGTTGAATACAGATAGCTGTCAATTTTGATCACTTCTTTGATATATATGTAGAGGTGTTGTCAATTTAGATCACTGTTTGAGGACTTCTTTGATATATGTATGTACAGGTAAAGTATAGAATGTAGAGTGAATAGGCTCACATGTGTAAAAAGGTAAGTGTGGGAAATAGAAGCAGAGAAACCTCCCACCACACCCACAATATGGTTTACCTGTTCTGATAGGGACGTACATATTATTAAAGATTGACACACATGTGAGAAATAGACAGGTACGCTGACCTACGGTAATATTTTCTCATTTCAAGCCCACGTGTGAAGGATATAGTTTACGGAATGAAATAAGTGTGAAGACGAGTTCCAAACCAATACTTTACAGTAAAATAGGAGCAAGTCACTATTGGACTTTAAAAGCACTCATGATGTTATGATTGACACGCAGGTGACTTTGTGAAATTGACATGCATGGTTGTTTATTATTTGCTATAGGGGTACTCATGCGGAGAGGACCAAACAATATTTCACTATGATACTTGTTGCCAGGTTGTAATTTTCACACTTCAGATTTCCCACATTTTTTTAGAGGAAGAAACTGTGTCTCTGTCCAAGGAGGACGTTCCAGAGGAACCGGTATAGAGTAAACATTCCACATAAACCAAACAACTGAAGATTATTGGCGATTCTTCGTCTTATTGTTTAGTTTATAAATTTGTTCGCAATAATAACACAGAATAATTCCCTCCAACACTCCGCAACCAGATATAATCTTGAGTATGATGTAAAATATCAATCAATAATTCAAACCATCCCTAAAAATCTACCAATCAGTCAATCTGTGACTTTGATACTGACAGAAAAGTGGCCAAAAGATGCCTCAAAATGCTGAGAATTTTGTCTAGACAAATTCAGGCCTTTTTCACAGGCATATATGATGTTTACATATGGCATAAACAAATAGAACACAACCCATATAATTATGTAACTTTCCATTGAGTTGTCTAAGCAAGATCCAGAATATGCACCAGGGACTACATGTAGTTGTTCAAAAGTGTATTAGCAATTGACTTTCTTTGTTACGTGACGTCATTTAGACCTATATAGACCCTTTCGGCTTAAGGATTGACGCTTTAATACGCAAAGCCTCGCTGTACGGCAAAATGATGCTAAATTTTAATATTTTTTAAATTAAATCCTGTCTTTTCATAAATATGTAGCTAAAAAAAACTTAGTATGCATGCATTTCATTAATCCACAATTAACAGTGTTAGTTTCATATGTTTTCAGTTTTCTTTGAATAATTGTTTTTCTGAGCGAATTTTTTTTTTAAATTCATAGTTAAAGAGGCATGAACTGCCAAAATTCACATTTTTTCATAATTTCTGATCGTCACGAAAGTAAGGGGCTTTGAATGAAATCGACAAACTAAATGATTGGCGTTGGAATGAGGAAAATCCATTCAGTATGTGGCCCGCACGAACCGAAAACGTGTTCGAGAAGTAAACAAAATTTAAGTAACGGGACGACCATTCATTCATTCTAAGCCAAAGTCAGTTCAAAACAATACTTTATTGTACATTTTCGAGACTAGAAGCACTAAAAAAAACTCTGAATTATACTTCTTGAGAAAAATATCCGATAATTTTAACGTTCTGTTTTAACGTCAAAATATCAGTATTTTGGCAGCTCATGCCACTTTAACAGTGTAAAATCAACATTTTTTTCGTCTAAATTACGAACAAAAGACGCTTTTCCTGGGCTATCTAAATTTTCTTATCCAAGCGTTAATTGTAAATCATACCACAGGAATTGCAATTTAGGAAGGACTAAAATTTGTATTCTTAAAAAGCGTTATTTAAAAAAAAATCTTTTTCAAATTGCAAACAAAACTAAAATGGCTGACTTCAATAAATACACAGAGACTGATTGATTGATGTTTTATGTCGCACTCAAGATTATTTCACTTATATGACAGAGTTGCCAGGTTTAATGGAGGAGGAAACCGGGCTCTTTGCCTGGAGGAAACCCCCGACGTACGACGAGTACCTGGCCACAGTGACTGAATCTGCAACATAGAATTACACCAGGCTGACAAAATTTCCAGGAACATTTTGTAGCCTGTTTATTTTTCAGAGTTACATTCCTAACTATTGGCTTATTGACACATACTCAAAACATTCCATACAGAATTCCAGAACTTTTCCCAGACTTATGCAGCATTGCAGCTGGTGTGTGTTGCCATGGTTACCAACTGCAGCAAAAACAAACATCAGGGATGCGTAAAAACAGAATACCATGTGCAAGTGTGCAGATTTTATACAGAGCTCTAAATAAACACATAATTAAAGTTTAGCAAGAAAAGATCTTCAGCTAGTCCAGAAAAAAATTAATCGCTGAGCATCTATAGCATTCTTGCTCGTGATTTGCTAAAAATTTGGACATATTTTAATCCGTCATCGGTAGCTGTCTTGCAAAAATCAAATCAACAAAATGAAAATATTTAGTTTTCAATGTAATTTTTACAATTTCCAAAACAAATGAATATGGCAATAAATAACTTGAAACTGTAGGAGAATGAGGTCACATGACTATTTGGATCAATGAAAATGACTCAGTGAAGGTCAAGGTTGCAAGGTCAGAGTTGAAAGGTTATGGATATTCCATGGATGTGACCTGAGCAGCTGTGTGGATATGTGTAAGATGAGCACATGTTGTCTTGCTGGCTGGGAGAGAGGATGGGTGTGTAGGGAAGTGAAGGGCTCAGTTTACTGCCTGCAAGGACACAGTATAAGCCCAGTGATGTGGCTGGTGGTAACCCATTGAACAGGAAGCCCTGCAACGGAATGGTTTTTCACTTGAGTGTGATAACCCAAACAGCAGACGGATACCCCTTTTGAGGAAGCACTTTGCTGGAATGATTTCACAGTGGAATGAGCCACTGGGAAAGCGAGAACGCTAACATTCAAACAGCTCTGTATAATGCAATTGTATCTAAAGCAATAACATTAACCGGGACAGTACGAGGTTATATAAGCCTTAACATTAACCATTTCTGAAGGGGAAATTCTGCAATAACGGGAGAACGTTCATGATGATGCAAACGGTCAACAACCGATGATTTTGACTATTCTTTCCCAGTGTGTAAACTTTGAGGAGTAGACACCAGGCAGTGGACTGAAGCTCTTTGGGTATGCTGACCTTGCTAAAACAGGAGTGTTAACATAATTATACCCCAAAGAGGAGAAAAGTAGCTACTGGTCATTTGGAATTCTGCTGGGCATTTGGAATTTAAACTGTTAATGGATTTATTTGATGTGATGATTTGAAAAAAATTGAAAAATACGCTGGATAAAAAAGTTTTACAAAAAGTGACATTGACATATCAGACAGGGATAGCTATTTCAAATATTCCTTATAATTTTTTATGAATTACCTACGAGGAAATTTACAAAATTTATCAAAAGCACTAATATAACCCAATGATTTAACAAAAATATTGCAACTACAGAAAGAATACTCTGGAATTTTGATATTTTCTTTTGAAGAGAAACAATTATTAAAGAATTTAGTAATTGAATCAATTACAAGATCAATATATAAGAACTGATGAAATATATGGGATAAAGCCATAGCTAGACCATTTATTCAATAGGAAATGCAGCTATCAAAATAGGTCAGAAGTTCAGGCTTGGTTGTTAAACAGAAAGACAAATTCAAATCAAAACTGAAGACCTATAAATATGTTTTTGTCTTAAGCTGAGTTAAGGACATCTGGTTTTGTGTGTTATGGAAAATTTAATTAATTGCTAAGCTCATATAGGCTAATTCTGAAGCTTTTTAATTAGAGAATCGTAATTAACGTTAAAAAATCACTGCTAGGAAATCTTCAGAGACCAAGAGAGCCCTTCTTTGGTTTCGGCTGTCTACTGATGACAAGTCACTGTACCATTAAATAGCATTTCTCTGGAAGGAGTCAAATGACCAACAGTCAAAGAAACCATTTGGAATCAAGATCAGCTGATTTCTGTCGGGTGAGATCGAGACCTGTCATATATCACATGACCTTTACTGGCCGATTTAAGATGGACTGATCAATGAACGTTAAGACAGGATTACAAACAACTGACGGTTGCTGTTACATTCACGATGACACATGCCGCGTGGAATTGAATAACTTCTCCTCCAAACACGGTAAGGGTTTACAATGACTATTCATTGGTATATATTTATAGAAATTGCATGTTTCATAATCAAATTAATGATAAATCATATATTTTCTAATTTCAAAATATACTGACCCAGTAATATATTTATGAACACTAAAACACACGGGCACAGGGAAAATCTTCGTGTCTAAAATAACCATGGAGACAAGTTTCTAATTGTGTTAAAAAGAGGTAGCCCTATATCATAAATTGTTGTAACAAACCAAACCTAAGATATTTCATTAGGTTGACGACTAAGAATCATATTTCCGTGTCTCGTGCACAAAAATTAAAATACAGTTTATATTACATGTATATATTTTCTAATTTCAAACATACTGGTCCAGTCATATATGTATTCTCATAATCATAATTGCGTGTCTCGTGTAAAAAAAAACAATTTTCTTGCAGAAACATAATAAGCGCAATTTTCTTCAAAACATAAACCATGGGTGAAATGGTTATGATTGTTTGATGGTTAATTTCTTATCGCCCTCAAGGTTATTTTTGTATAATATATTTGGGTATTGCCTTAAAAAGAAAACATAATTTTGAACAAAGTCAAAAATATATATTTTCTTTCCCTTGGGTGTATCCTTTGAGATATCATCATGGGGGGTAACAAATTTTATTTGTTTAGTTGCAATGGTAGGTACAGTGTAGGCCTATATATTATGGGGTATAAGATCTGAATGATATACCTCTTTTTAACACAATTAGAAACTTGTCTCCATGGTTATTTTAGACAAGAAGATTTTCCCTGTGCCCGTGTGTATTAGTGATCATAAATATATATGTGGAATCAAAATGAAAAAATTATTTCTTTGTAGCATTGGTAAAAAGGGAAACAGAGGAATGGGGGAGGGTGGGGGGGGGGGGGGGGTTGGTGGGGGGGGGGGGGGGCCCATTGAGATCTATTTCAACCCTTATCTCACTAGTATTTTTCATATCAAGAGGCTCAATCTCATATGTTATGTTCAGGTATATGATAAATACATTTACTACAACTGACAGTGACTTATGTATTTATACAATATTATACACAAACATGTAACGACAGATGGCCACAGAAGAGAAATATATTCCAACTTGCCAAAGATAAATAAGGTACAATATTAAGCACTTATAGCCCAGCCAGGAAATGTACACTTGTATAAGATAACCATGTAGATATTGTATTAAGATAGCAATGATATAAGATACAAATAAGTTACTTACGCCTTAAACATTGGAATCCAGGGGTCCTGTTCTACTAAGCTGGCGTAAATTGCACCAGTCGCAAATGCGTGTTCAATTGTAGGAACTTACGCATAGTGGCAAGTCTGGAGGCAAAACTCTATGCTGTAAACCTATGCATAACTTTGCGCTGGTCAGTTTACATGTAGTAGAACAAGCCTCTGACCTTCATTATATCATGCTTTCAAACAGACAGAATTGAGTTTGTGATAAAGCTAAGTTATACAGAGTTCATTCTATATTTTATACTTAAATAGACTAAAATAACTATGGAGACAAGTTCCCCAAAACATCTGACAATTTATAGTTCTATATATTTTTTAACACTAAAACACACGAGCACAGGGAAATTCTTGCCTAAAAAAACCAAGGAGACAAGTTTCTTATTGTGTTAAAACGGGGTATACTTGTATTATTTAGACATTTATACCCAATCATTAGTTGTTATAATAAACTAAACCTATGATATTTCATTAGGTTGACGACTGACAGGAGCTTGGCCTTAGTCAACAGAAAGACAATTTGGCAACAAAATACATATGTCTAAGACAGTTGTATATTTGATGATATACCCCTACGATAAGTCCTGTACTTGATAATGTAGCTCAGTGATAATACAACTTATAAGTATGTCTGCAGCAGTCTGTGGCAAATTGATTAATTAATTGATTGTTTGGTGTTTTACGCCGCGCTCAAGATTATTTCACTTATATGGCGGCATTGCCAGTTTTATTGTGGGAAAAAACTTGACTCTATGCCCGGAGGAAATCCACGACCTTCCAGTGGTAACTGGCCACCATCCAACATAGGCAAATTGAATAAAACATTTGATAAACCTGAATAACACTTGTGATTTCATAGGATTTTTTGGGAAAGTTTGGGATATTTTTGAAAAAATAATAGCATTTATAACATAAGCAGGCCAGTTAGATTGCTGTATTTCTTCTAAAGATTCGGCAATTAGAAATTTCCCATTGAGTCAGACAAAAACAGTGAGGTGCAGTTGTGTTTAAAGATGACCATTTTCACACACTGCTCGGCGGGTCGTGTTGCCTTTAATAAATTCCCTCTAAATCGCAAATTTGTCTAGCCACATTTAGTCTATTTCTCTTCTAATGGTTGAATCCGTATGGGGGAAAAAGTGGCTGAATGTTTAGAAGAAATATGATATGTTCAAAAACAGCTGATAAACAGAACTGATGATGGCTACTTAGAACATTTTAGAAACATTGTGTATTATTGAGAAAGTATACCATAAGGGTTTTATCTGGTATTGATATAGTATAGGGGCCTGTTAGATTATGTTCAAAAACAGCTGATAAACAGAACTGATGATGGCTATGTAGATCTGTGGAAATATAGAATATCGTTCAACTATGGTTTCAGTTTCTGTATTTGACTTTCTCTTGTCACTTAGGATGTCTCCCAAAGCATGTTGAGACTTTTCTGCTATATATTTTGGAAAAGTGGTAACGTTTTTATGGAAATTTTTCTGGAAAAGTGTGATGTTTGGATATATTTTTTCCGAAAAAGTGTGAAGTTTTTGTGTAATTTTTCTGGAAAAAGGTGAAATTTTGATATATCTTTTCTGGAAAAATATGAAGTTTTTGTGTATTTTTTTCTCTGAGCTTATTGCAATGTGTCACAATCAATTCTGATACACATTTCCTCAAAACTCTTTACAGCCTTGTTTTACAACTGTCATTCTATATCCTTACATCATTTCCGAAATAATTTGTCAGGATATTAAAAACTGAAATAAGTTTAAAAAACATTCTCACTCAATCCTGAAATAATCTGAAACAATAATTAATCGGCTGATTGATTGATGTTTTATGCTGCGCTGAAGATTATTTCACTTATATGGCAAAATTGCGAAGCTTAGTGGTGGAGGAAATTTTGTTCGTTGCCTGGCAGAACTCAAGATTATATCACTTATATGGCAAAATTGCAAAGCTTAACGGTGGAGGAAATTTTGTTCTTTGCCTGGCAGAACTCAAGATTATTTCACTTATATGGCAAAATTGCAAAGCTTAGTGGTGGAGGAAATTTTGTTCTTTGCCTGGCAGACACCCCTCACCCAGCTACCCATCCACATAGGGCAATGAACTGGAGCAGATGAGTGAAGTGTTGAGTCTGTGATGCCTGACTGGGTGTCTATAGACCTGTTTTATATCAGTCCTCTCATCTTCCCCATCCCCCCTACCTGAAATAACAAATGACTGGACTACTGGTGCTCTACTTTCTTACTTACTGTCTCATCTTTCACAGAACATTTCTACAGACGCTTACTTAGTCTTGCCATAACCTCAGTCCAAAATTGATCTGCTAGATTTTGAACATTTTTCTCATATATTGGCATTATGACATTGCCACCTTCAATCCATAAAGTTTTAAGGTTTTGCAAATTGGTCCCAACGCAGAATTGAGTTGCTGTTTATTTCTTTGTTATTGATTGGGTAGGATGGTTGATAAAGTTGCCTTGACATTTATCCACTGTGTAAAAAGCTGGGTGTGCAAATGTCCAGTTGGGCGAAAGTTTGGTGGAGTATATATCAAATTTCTGGAAGTGCAAATATCAAATTCAGAAAAAAATCTGGTGGTGCAAATATCAAATTGTGAAAAATTTCTGGAAATGCAAATACCAAATTGGTCAAAAGTCTGGTGGTGCAAAAGTCTGGTTAGATAAAGTTGTGCAAATATTCTGGTGGGGGTAAATTATCCAGTTTTGGAAATTCTAGTAGCACAACATTCTGGTGGGGCAATATCATGTTGAGCAACATTCAGTTGGGCAAAAGTCACAAATAGTAAATATTTTTTTTCAAGAGAAATATTTTGGGACCATATTCCAACTGGTTACAGAGAATAGAAATAGATAAAGGTTATCCTGACATGACCTTGACCTTACATCACATAAGACAGTCAGACAAAGCTATTGTGCTGTACCAGGCTGTCTTCAAAGCCTGGTCTGAAGCATAAGCCTATGTACACAGCAACTTGATCTTGGTTTGTTATATATGAACTGATGCCAAACCAAATAGGTTTTCTTTCCTCTTAATAGATAACTTAACATTTTGTTCATTAATTCCATTCAATGATTGATTGATTGATATTATATGTAGCTTTAATAATGTCACACTGACAGTTAATATATGGTGTTGTTTGGTGGGTTGAGGAATCAGGCTAATTGCCCGGAGGAAAGCACTGACCTCCGAGGAGTACCTGACAACTCTTCCACATACGACGAGTGAAACATTTACTAAATTTTTTATTTGGTCTGAGTGGGATTCGAACCCGCGCCGCATGGATGCAAGGTCTGTGTGGGACTGAGGGACGATCACTCAACCCCACTGGACCACAGAGGCCTTCATACAGCTTTTTGCACCAGCTATAAGACCAGTTGTGAAGGACCATTTTAGTTGCATTAGGGCTTAAAGTAGGCCCTAACTTTCACATACAGGTCTGACTGCAGTGGAAAAAGCACTACAAGATGGGGGGCGGGGAGGGTTTGAGATGGACTGAATATACTTTAGTTAGATGTATGAGTACCAGCTTTGATTTGCCTCAGTTGTAAAGTGAAGTGTTTATCTGGGGATTTATTTCAGCCCTATATCAGTAAAGCATCATGTAAATAGGAACACATGTTAACAGATTACACACTTCCAAGAGTTGGAGGAGATAAAAAAAGTTTATTTTTATACTAAATACCCATCCCTTTCCTTCACTGATAACTGAAGGGGCTGGGTAACTGGTAGCCCGGACAATCTGCCTCTATGGTGCTGAGAATCTAACATACACTCCCTGACGTTAGCCCGAACAATCTGCCTCTATGGTGCTGAGAATCTAACATACACTCCCTGACGTTAGCCCAGACAATCTGCCTCTATGGTGCTGAGAATCTAACATACACTCCCTGACGTTAACCCAGACAATCTGCCTCTATGGTGCTGAGAATCTAACATACACTCCCTGACGTTAGCCCAGACAATCTGCCTCTATGGTGCTGAGAATCTAACATAGATTCCCTGACGTTTGCACCATTGATATAGATACAGAAATAAAGAAAAACCACACAGACAAGATTTCTAAGTATTCAAATTCCCACTGATTAGTCTAGCTTAATTGAGCAACGTAAGCACTCCTGTCGATTGCCTAATATTAATCCCTAATATCCACTTCATTTAATGTTTCTTGTAGTAATTAACTATTTGTCACATACACATTATTACTGTGTTTTGACATTTAACCTGTTCATATATAAACTATGTTTTGTCCTTGTATCTTTACTCCTGAAGATGGTTTGATCTAATTAACCGAAATATTGAGTTAAACATGAAGTCTTTGTCATTCCTGGGAGTGCTTACGTTGCTCCATTACAAGATTTCTAGGCTTGGTAACTGGTACATGAAACAGGCCCCTTTCAAACCAAATCTTCAAAGCCTACTCACCACCATAGCCTTTGTAAAGGTAGCCAACTTAACATGAGTTTGCAGGCAATAGCAAGGTAATTCCAAATAAATTCAACAAAAGCATATTGACAATCTCAATGTTTCAACAAAAAATATTGATAGCCTTAGAAATATATTAGTTATGGTATAGTATTCAGAAATATCAAACGCCATTTGATTTTCTAACAATTCATGAGAACCATTACTGATAACCCGACGTATGACTTTGATTGATTGATTGATGTTTTATGCCGAACTCAAGATTATTTCAATTATATGGCAGCATTGCCAGGTTTAGTGGGGGAGGAAACCCGGTTCATTGCCTGGAGGAAACCCCTGGCCTTCAGCAAGTACCTGGCAACTGTTCAACAGATGGCAACCGAGTGAAAAATCCACTCAGACATTTTTTGATTTTTAATTATTCTGAGTGTGATTTGAAACTGGGCCACATCAATGGAAGGTCTGTGTGGGACTGAGGGACGATCACTCTAACCCACTGGAGGTATGACTTCGAGAATAGGCATAAGATCAAAGCTCCTAACTGAAGTCTTATATCTGTTACATATTAAGGTCATACATACTGCAGTATAAACTCAACACAGCAAACATTTAGCTTAGAATAGACCTGTCCAGACAGAGCAGGATTAAGATTAGGATAATCTCTCTTAATCCCTTTTAAGGTGACCTTAAACTTAAGAGAATGAGCGGAGCATATAACAATAAATTTACATAGACATGAACCAAAACATTCACTATGGGCTGTGAATATATTTCCCCCCTTTTTTAATTCATATCATGACCTAGTTTATTCTATAAGCAAGAGGTTATTTCAATTTGTCACAGTGTGGGGTTTTTAAAGCTGCAACTTGCCTATAGCCATGTGGCTGTATAAGTGTGTCTCTCTACAGTACAGTAAATGGGCTTTACGTGTTCAGATCTCTTAAATTCTTAAGACATGGAATTCTAAATTTGCATTTAATCCAGGTGAATTGAAGGTAAGGCATCGCTATACAAACTATTTTCATCTTACAGAGGATTTTCCCTGGGCCTGTGTGTTTTAGTGTCCATACATATATTATATACAAAATACTGTCATACGTACATGTAGTTAATGAAGATCTGACAGTTAAGTCAGAGTTAATTTAAAGAAGAAAAAACTCTCGTATTAACTGTCGTGCCTGGATATTCAGTAAGGTTTGTAATATTTAAAGTGGCATTAGCTGCCAAAATGTTGATACTTTGAAAAAAAACAGAATGTTGAAATTATCGGCTATTTTTCCCAAGACGTATAATTCAGAAGCTTTTTAGTCCTTCCATTCTCGAGAATGTATGATACCAGAAGTAAATGAATGACCCTCATTCATTTACTTCTGACGATACATTATTGTTTTGAACTAACCTTGGCTTAGAATGAATGGTCGTCTCGGTTATTTAAATTTTGTTTACTTTTCGAACACTATTCCGGTTCGTATAGGCCACATACTGTATGGACTTTCCTCATTCCAACGCTAATCATTTAGTTTTTCGATAGCCTTCAAAGCCCCTGTCGTGACGATCAGAAATTATGACAAAAGTGTGAATTTTGGCAGCTCATGTCACTTTAAATTAGGATACAAAATGTCAAATATCAGAGCTCGTAATTTTCAGAAATTTGTGTAAACATGGACAAAAGTTTCTGAATATCAAATCTTTCAATAGCAAGTTGAACAAGTTACATTAAAGTGGCATGAGCTGCCAAAATTGAAATATTTTGCCATTATAGCAGAATGGTTAAAATTATCGGCTATTTTTCTCAAGAGTTACAATTCAGAAGCTTTTCAGTACTTATAGTCTCGAGAATGTACGATAAAGCATTGTTTTCAACTAACTTACGGTAAGATCTCCGCTAATTCAAGTACTCTAAAAAATTCAAGGGCCAGAAAAACATTAACAAAAGTACACTTAAAATTCACTTAAAATTAAAATTTTTCGTTGAGAGTCTTACCTCCTGGAGTGAGCGATCAGATAATCCTATTGAACAATCGCTGTTGTTGTTTTTATAGACCAAATGGGGCAAATAGCAATGTAATAATTCGTTATTTTCACATCACTGGTCCTTGAATTAGCGGAGATCTTACCGTAGGCTTAGAATGAATGAATGGTCGTCCTGGTTATTTAAATTTTGTTTACTTTTCGAACACTATTTCGGTTCGTATAGGCCACATATTGTATAGATTTTCCTCATTCCAACGCTAATCATTTAGTTTCTCTATGGCCTTCAAATCCTCTTACTTTCGTGACAATCAAAATCTATGAAAATAGTCCGAATTTTGAATCTTTAAGGTGGAGAAATATTTATTGATAACAGTTTCTTGGTTTATTGGGTGACGATGTATCAACGAAGTTCTTACATTGTTATCAAAGTCTATATTCTAAAAAAATAGTTTCTGCAGTTTATTTGTCTCTCTCATTCCCTGTAGACGACCATTTTATTTGAAACTCTAGAAAGACAATACACCATGGGGGAATCTCCCTAAGACTGACTGATTTAAAAATAATTGAAGTCACACCTGCATAAGGATATTGGCACGAATGATTTTTTTTTTACAATAAAAGCTATTTATACAAGTGCCACTTTGGTCACAATCATATCAAGTAACCTGAAGATTGATTGATTGATGTTTTACGCCCCACTCAAGATCATGTCACTTACAAGGCAGCATTGCCAGGTTTAGTGGGGGAGGAAACCGGGCCCAACTCGCCCACATACAGCAACCATAATGTATAAACCTATTATCTGATGGGGGTTCAAAGGGCACCAACATTTTGTGAGTGAGGGAAAAAATTAGGTACATACATGTAAAGTAAATATTCTTAATCGCCTATGTGGAAGATCAGCCTAATTGGCTGAACATGAAATCGATTAAAACAAAGATTATTAGCATTATGAGGCATAGAGGGCAAGACGATTGATAACTCTCGATTGTCTAGCCCTCAGGGCCCTGATTAGACAAGAAGATTTTCCACACACAAAAAAATGTGTTTTAGTGTTCATAAATATCCAAGGATTTTAAATTTGAGGACGAGTATGGCTGTTTTGATATTTTAGGGTCTCTCCATAGTTATTTAAGTTCACACCATGCTTGATTGATTGATTGATGTTTTATGCTCACTCAACATTATTTCCCTTATATGGTGGCGTTGCCAGGTTTAGTGGCAAAGGAAACCAGGTCAAACATGCCATCTTTTCTGTGCCAATGTCTTACATTCAGAACATGAAACTGTGTACTTTGCTTGAAGAGTTATTAACTGTGGGCTTACATGTGTGACCACGCTCACAGGGACATTGCCACACGTCTGTTACACGTTATTTCTCTCAGTTATTACCTGGCTGTCTGGGCTGATCAATGCATGGTTTATTTCCCTGCACACCTGTGGTATGTTGATTACTTACATACCTCATGTAAGTTTGCCTCAGGTAAACTCGTTAGCGATACACAGGTAAATATATGTCAATAGCGTTAAGTGATCTTACATCATTTTACATGCAGCTATTTAAGGCAGATTTCTAAAATAACTCATTGAATAGGACACTTTGATTTTATATTTGAATTTAAAAAAGATAAAAGTTAATTTCATAGTTAAGTGATCTTCAATTCGTCATTATAGGTACACTCTGATTTTAAGAATTTTATTTATCAGAAAAAGATCTGTAATCTTTATGGTATGCAAAACTGATATATGACATTTGGAAAATCCTAATTTATTTCGGGTGAGAAAAAATTGGCAGTTTCATATTGTTCCATTTTAGTAACATTTATTCGGAGGGGGGTGGGGGGGTTGGGGATGATTTGAGATCGATGGCATTATATACATCAGAATGGTATATAAAACTGATATTTGAAATTAGATTTGAATAATCCAAATTGCTCATTTCATTTCTAGTGAGAAAATATTGGCTGTTTTGTTTTATTGTTCCATTTTAGCTAAATTTATTTTTGGGGGGGGGGGGGGGGGGGGAGATCGATGATCGAGGGGAACCATGACTTTTTATAGCTTGCAATAAAATATGAGGACAGACATGCCGATTTATCCATACATCATACTTTGACCTATGGAAGAACATGATAAAGGCTAAAAATAATACAGCTACATGTAAATCTTCTTGTCTAAAATAACCATGGCGACAAGTTTCTAATTGTGTTAAAAAGAGGTATATCATTTAGACCTTTATCATGTAAGATGTCTTTGTTTAAAACAATCGCAAATCGCAATAGCTGGGAGCCTTAGACTCGTAATATTTACAGGCTATACATGACTTCTGTTATAAGTTTATATAACAAACAGGCCTTATAAACAATGGCACTTTAAGATTTAAAACATGCTTTGCTAACATGCACATGATCTGTGGACCATGATTGTTTTTGATAATGAAATGCTATTTATTCATATCCAGGGAAAATATTCATTACATTACATGTATTTCAATTACATGGCAGTGTTGCCAGGTTATGTGTGGGAGCGAATTAGGTTCTTTAGTCAAAAGGAACCCCCAGGCCTCGGCGGGTACCTGCCAACGTTTCCAAATCGAACAATCTAATGAAAAACTAACTCAGAATTTTTGTTGCTTTATTTTTTTTGAGGACGACGTTGGGTTTGAACCTGTGACCCATTGGTGAAAGGCTTTTGTCCGACTGAGAAACTATCAGTCTACAGACTGAGCCACCGAGGCCCCCAGAGACAAGCAAGTCCACCGAGGCCCCCAGAGACAAGCAAGTCCACCGAGGCCCCGATAGACAAGCAAACGTAATGTCTTTATAAACACCTTTGGCATTAGTGTCTCTTTCATTAGCTTAATATGAGCACATGGCCTTCAAAGGCAGCTCAATTTTCTTTTTAATTCAAGGCCTGTTGGAGCATGTTCAAGCATTTTGTCAGTATTACATAGTCCTACACCAGAAGTTAAACACATACTTTTGTGCAGCAATTTCTGTAAAAAAAAATCTCTGAGAGCTCTGGAAGAGGACAAATAAAAACGGCATAAGGAAAATTTAGATTTCAATTTGGCGTCCAATTAGATTTCTTGTCAACCTTCTTTCATGCCAAAGCTGTGATAAATTATTTACCGGGTAGATAGCATACAAACAGACATTTGGGAATATTCTACAATATTCTAACCATGGAAGATTGATAGGCTAGCCTGTATTTATTAATCTCCGCCCAGGTAAATACAATAACGAGCAAAGTCTACCTGCTTTGGGTACTAATTAGCATCATATTAAGTGTGCCTATAACCAGTTTAGGCAAGTTCGTTAACCCATGGCTGTTTAATTAGCTAAGTAAAAAATAGACAGGTATGATCCATCGTTAGTCAGCCCAGGTAAGACATGAGAGGGAATTAACTTTGGTCAAAAGGTGTAGCTAGATATATGATAAAATAGATTTTATTTATGCATGTATATTTTCAACAATTCAGAGAAAAACTCTTATGAATATTGTTTGGTGAAGCAACTTTTCTTTTTCTGGCTATATGGGAAATAGTATTTTGGACGTTGAAAAATCCACACATAGGATGCGCATTTAAACGTTGAAAAATTTCACTCATTTCAAACCTTTTGAAGCTCAAGACGGACACTCAAAATTTCATGAAACATCTATCAAAGCTTTATGGAGGATTTCTGAGATTTTAAGTAAGCAAAATTAATGTATCAAGCTCAGCTCACATATACGGTAATGTCTGAGTTAATTCAAGTGCTGGAAAAAAGTAGAAGAGTGCAAATTCTCATCTTAATTCAAGAGAGAGCTTGTAAAACATTCAAGGATTAACTGCTGGTCAATCATCTCCCTGGACTGAGATGTGTTGAAAGTTTAAATCTCAATCAGAACCTTTTTGTTATTGAGGATTTAGCAACATGCATAGTCCATTAATAAACTCAGGTATTACCGTATCTTTTCAATGTGAGACAAAAAAAATTATAACATTTTAATTTTGAGAAAAAATGCAATTTTTTACATTTAAAATTTGGAGATAAATTGCAACTAAAATTTTTGACATTTTTTTTAAACCACAGAGTAAAAACGTACAGTGTATTTATGAAAAAGACAATATGTACCCAGGCTATAATGGTCCCTGAATGTTTATTTGTACCAGTTATCTATATTTTCTAGGTCACAAACAAAGTTAGTCTTTTGATACACCTGTACCCCTCTTGTTTATCACCTGGTAAAATAGAGGTCAAGTTTACCTGTAAGGCAGGTAATAAAAACAATAATTATTGACCAAAGCCAGTGGACCATTAGTCACATTTTAAAGACAAGTGTTCAGAAGAAGAGAAAGTTTTCAACGATTAAAGCATTCTTGACTTGAATAAAAAAAAATTGTAAATCTATTTGGTTCAGAACAAAGTACGTATATAGCAAGTGATTGAAAAAAAGTGTTTTTGGAATGCATTACTGTCAACTTTTTTGTCTAGTATCATTGATTTATTTAGCACTTTCTGTTTTGACTAAAAAAAAACAACTTTTAAGCTCAATAGGGCTATATAGACAAGTTTCTATAATTGTCTTGCATTGGTAAGTCATCATTGACGTATAAACCTTACAAGTTGTTCAACTTAAAGGGGCATGAGCTGCCATAATGTTGATATTTTCACTTAAAAACTGAACATTGAAATTATTAGCTATTTTTCTCAAGACGTATAATTCAGAAGCTTTTTATTGCGTCTAGTCTCAAAAATGTGCGATAAAGTATTGTTTTGAACTAACTTTGCCTTAGAATGAATGAATGGTCGTCCCGGTTATTTAAATTTTGTTTACTTTTAGAACATGTTTTCCGTTCGTACAGGCCACATGCTGTATAGATTTTCCTCATTCAAACGCCAATCATTTAGTTTTTTGATGGCCTTCAAATCCTATTACTCTTGTGACAATCAGAAATTATGAAAAAAGTGTGAATTTTGGCAGCTCATGCCAATTTAACGAGGGTTTTTGGTGGAAAGGAAAGAAATGGTATCTAACAAAGAATTCAATTGGAAGCCCTTGTACATCCAATGATTCAGTCTCTTTGATAGCCATGGTCCTTTCTACTGTAAAAATCATAGTTCATATTGGTTTTGAAAAAAATATGTTTTCAGATTATGGGATAGGCTATACATTGTATACAAGTAAGTAATAGATACTAGTTCTTTCAAAATGTTCTGAAAACCATGACTGCATGGGCCAAAAATTATGTATAAGCGGGCTTAAAAGCTCTATACGTATATAGTAGGCCTACTTATGATTGGGTATAAACGTCTAAATGATATACCCTTTTATATACCCCTTTTTAACACAATAAGAAACTTGTCTCCATGGTTATTTTAGACAAGATTTTCCCCGTGCCCTCATGTTTTAGTGTTCAAAATATAATAATTTGACTAGCTTATGAAAGTTGCTATATATCGTGTATACTGTGAGACTTGACAGCTTATGTTACAGGTTACATATCATACAAGTTGTCATCAGTCAAAAACTGACATTAACATCATTTTTTATTTCATCGTAAACAAGTTTTCTGCTTGATGTGGTAGTAAGTATTTAAAGTAGCATTTGGAACTACTTTTTTGTGAAATGAGGAGACTATTTACACATGTGGTAACTGTTAGGATTTCCCCATATACATCAGTGATGTGGTTACCCAAGAAAAGATTAATGACTCAGCTATTTATAAATATGAGAAACTATTTTAAAAAGGATATAGTTCAGTTTGAATTCAGAAGGGCAGCAAAGTTTAAGGCCATAGTTGAAGTGATAATATATTCAACGATTATCAAAACATGCTTCATTAAAATTTTTGATTTTTTTAAATCATAAACATTGAACTTTGAAATACAACTATCAGGAATTCTGATTGTTCTAGTGATTTCAAAATCATCAAAAAAATTCACATTGAAATCAAAAGTGTTCACATAGCAAAATGTCACCAAATTTTTAACTATGAAAATCAACATTCATTCATTAAAACAGTATGGTACATACTGGAATCTGGTGTCGCTAGGAAACTTCTAATTTGAAAGTTAGGGGAAAACAGTTGAGAATTTGTGAATTTAAAAACGAAAAAAAATATAAATTTTTACAACTCGTGCCAATCTTCCGAAAAGCTATCAGTCATATTTTTAATAACTTACTTGAAATGATAGTTAATTTGTTAGATGTAGTCTGGTATTAAAGAGCTTTTTGAACAGTAAATACTGTTACTGGGCTAATAAATAAGACAATTTGTACATGTACATGTACTAACACAGGCACAATATCTGTATTTAAGAGAAGTAGAAAAGTCAGTGAATAAAGATACCCATAGCTTCTTATCTACTTGAGGGTAGACCACATGGTGGGGCGTTTGCACCAGGGCAATCTCAGGGCACATTTGGGTTACCAGAGCTCAATTCAACCAGGCTCTTATGTCAGTCTTCCATCAGAAAACAGTATCTTCTTGGGGTTTTTGGAAGCGTGGGAAAATCAGGAGATATTTACAGGAGGTTTGTTGGAGAAATGATATAGCTTCTCATATCCCCTAACCATCACTGTGCCCAGTCATTGGTTCTGGAATACATATAGCCCTACTGTCAAAAGCTGTTATTTTTTTTACGGACTGACTTATGACTAACTAACATGGCCACTGTCAGGACTGTTCTAATGTGATTTTAAAATAGTTGCTTTTTTCTAATAAAATATTGAGATGGAAAGACGTCTATGGCACAGAGCTTGATTCTTCAATATAATTTAGGGGCCTCGGTGGTCCAGTGGGTTAGAGTGATCGTCCCTCAGTCCCACACAGACTGCAACAAGAGTGAAAAATCCAATCAGAAATTTTTCAATTTTTATTTGGTTTGAGTGTAAAACATCAATCAATCAATCAATATAACTTAATCGGTCCTACATACTCCATCATGTAAAATTGTGTATCTATGTTCCATATGTCGATTATCTTATGTAAAATTCTATTTAAATTTTCAAATCCATGCAATAGTTCCTAAGTTACGGAATGCCAAAAGCCCAGGGGACTATATTGGTCGCCACAAATATATTGAGACCCCAATTTAAATTTGGTACTAGACACATCGTCTACTCATGAGATAGTTATCACTGAAAAAAAAAATAAAATCTATGCAATAGTTCCTGAGTTACTGAATGTCAAAAGGCTGGGTGACTGGTCGCCACAAATATTGAGACCCCAATTTACTTTTGGTACCAGACACATCATCTACCAATAAGCTAGTTATATCTGAAAAAAAGATTTAAAATCCATGCAATAGTTTTAAGGATATGAGAAATTCACTTATATAGATTGATTGATGTTTTAAGCCAATCATTAGCTTCATATTTGAATTTCCATGTTGGCAGTCACTTATAATAAAATATAACGAGATATTTTATTATTACCCTTGTGCAAAACTCTATCTCCATCCAGGATAGTAGTTCCATTTTGAAGGTACACTTTAGCCACTTATAAGCATGTAGCAGTCACTAGCAATCCACAACAGATTAGACTTTTTAGTGTCGAGTTACACACTTGTCGATGTTATTTTTCTGGCAATTTTTTGCCCCTTACTCTCGGTGAGAAAACACATACTTCATTGTGACTTTTACCATCTGGTCTAAAGAGGCAATATTTAGCTTTATCCTCACAAGATTCTACTCTGCTCTTCAGCTAATTGAGGTAGAGACTAATTTACTACAACCCTCACTTAAAACAATTCTAAACAGTATTTACTGTACAGAAATGTGTGAATTTTTTTAGCTTTAGCCATAAAACCTAACTCTGAGCCGAAACGGTCTTTTGGCCATATGTAGTTCTTATTGTTTGATGAAATGAAAATTTGGGTAGAAAAAATGAAAATTTGGAAAGAAAAAAATGGCATTTTCTTGGATTTTGATTAAGATTCAACCCCCTGCCCTGTCCAATGGTGCCCTGTCCAACACAAATATTCAATTGATTGGGGCTTTAAGCTACACAAGAGAAAACTTAAAATCATGTGTATAGCGTTCAAGTTTGTTGGAGCAAGAAACCTCCTCTGGGCTAACTGACAACCATATAGGATCACAATTTTATACAAAATTAAGTTCCCTTTCTGAAGGTTCTTTCAAAGCTCTTTTTTTTTCTTCAAAATAAACCACTGCCAATATGGTATTGCTTTAAAACAGGGCTAATGACTAACAAATGCCAACTGCATCTGCTAAATTGTAAGTTTCCACATGTGCATGCACTTCAAAGTATTGTATGAAAAATGTCTGAAATTCTCTCGAGATTTAACTAATGGTAGGCCAACTCTTTGTTCTCTTTGAGCCTGTCTTATCTTACTTATTTAGCATTGACAAAAATCATAGGCTTTCTAAAACAGATATTAAAAAAAATTGGGTGGAGAGGTTCATGACTACATATTTACAAAGAGCCATGCTGGTGCATTTAGGATGGTATAAACTGTCAAAATGTTTTTTTTTTTTTTGTTTAATGTTAATGTAGAAATTTTTGATGATTTTCTCTGAAAGTACAAATTAGAGGCTTTTTCATCCTTTTAAAAATTAAAAAAAAAAGCCTTGTGTTTTTAGTGCACGATAATTGATAATCTTGTATTTGTAAGTGCAGAATAAGAATGTCAACAAGTTGAATAACCAATGTTAAAACTTTTGTAAACCTGGCCAAATAAATGAACAATACCACTATAAGAATGGGTAAAAGACATACCCAAATGGATCTGAAGAATTTCAGGCTTTACAAAATAAATTGACAAATGGTTTCTCTTCAGGCCATGAAAGAGTCTTGGAAACAAACTTTCGGATGTGGCCTACTAGCCCCCAGATGGAAAGTGGAATTCCATAAATCTGTATCAAAGATAGCTAACTGACCACATAGGCTGGCAGTATTATCTTCTGCAGGTATTTAGTTATTTCTGGAATGTCTGAGTTAAAAAAGTAAGGGAGGGTGTATTTGCCTCATGGGGTACGTGCTATGTAGATGGGGTAAAGCATGGATAAATGGTGAAAAGCCTGGGGCTTGTTTCACAAAGCAGTTGCATCGCAAACGAAGCCTAGTTGCCAATGGATACCATATTGAAGAGATACGACGTCATGGCAACTGCGATTGAATGATACAATAAGGCCAATGGAAGGGCAGGACACCTAGAGATGGGTTTCACCATTTTTGAAAGAAGGACATATTTGTAGAGGTTTAATGCAGGACAAGTTTAAAAAAGCTACATAACAAAATCAGAAAATATCCACATAAATTTTGTCCATAGAAATTGACTTAAAAAGTTACACCAGTGACTGCAAACCAGTTAAATATTTTTACAAATTTTTGTTTAAATTACAAAAAAGCTCCTTTAAAAACATGAAAGAGTGAGTTGACCGACACTGATCGTTGTTGTTGTAATCAGGCTTCGATTCTTCGTTTGTTTTTCACCCCAATTCTACATTCTAAAGCTAACTAGACATGTTTTATGTGTCCTATGTTTAAGTTTAGTTGTATTAGTCGTAGTAGGCTCATGTAAATTGGTTTTCTTAGCAAATTTAAACAGGCTACGGCAGCAAGTGGGCCTTTAAAGGGCCTCCATGGTTTCTTGGCAACAGGACTATATCTCTAACTCCCATCTTTGGTCACATGTTCAAACCCAATTGGGGCATAAACAAATTCTGGTTGGATTTTCATTAGATGGCCCCATGTGGCTGGAATTGTTGCCAGGTACCCTCCCCCATTAAACATGCAGCCTTCATCACATAAGTGAATAATCTTAAATATGACGTGAAACATCAATCAATCAATCAATCTTAAAACCTATAAAATTCCTTGATACTTTGAAGCAATTGATTCATATGGCTTCAATGGAATATTTTTCAATTTAGCCTCAAATTTTCATTCATGATTTATAAATCTTTTAAGTTAAAACGTATAGGAAAAACAGAAATAGTTTAGCATAGTTCATCCACTCATGGAGAAATTGGCAGCTTGGGAAAAAATAAACGGAAAAAAATTTTTACCCACGGAAAGAATGTATGTATTGTTCTGAAGGAATGCACAACACTCATGTCTAAATTTAGAAAACAATTTGCAGACAGCATCAAAAAACATTTCGAAGCGAATTAATGACATGATGGTAACATACCACAGCTGACCGGGTTGCCATGGTAACAAACAGCAAGCCAGTGTTACATCAGCTGTTAACGCTGTAGACATAATTCACACTTTAACAGTTCGTGTAAACAGATGAGGAGAAAGAAGTGATGCAGTTGAGGACACAGGGAAAATCTTCCTGACTACAATAACCATGGAGACAAGTGAGGACACGGGCACAGGGAAAATCTTCCTCACTACAATAACCATGGAGACAAGTTTCTAATTGTGTTAAAAAGTGGGTATGTCATTGTTGATGTTTTTTCCTGCTTGAAAAGGGGCCATATGTATAGGTATTGATAGAAAAGGCGGGGGAGGGGGGGGGGCATTAAAATCTAATTTGAAGGTTTATAAAAAGCTAAGATGACTGAAATACTTCCCTTGCTATTGGGTGATGATGAATTTTGAATGAATCTAACGTCCCAGTGTAAAGGTCCGTTCTCACTGAAAATACCAACTTGTAGCATGCAATTATAATGGATGCATTTGATTGGTTGACAAATCATATCAACCAAATAAAAGCATCCATTTTAATCGCATCCTACAAGTTGCACAGTGAGAACGGACCTTAAGGCACCTCTTACTGCCGGACGTGTCTTATCTATTTCTAGTCCATTAAGAGTTTGTGGTTATTATGGCTTCACAAAAAATTCCAGTTTATTTAGATAAACAATCAGATTAAAGAATGGCTTAAATTTAAAGCAAAGAAGCGAAAAGCAAACAAAGGGGGAATCCCAATTGCACATGCACGTACGATTATTTACTAGTATTGTGTGAATCTAAGGCATGGTTTCTTTGAATTTTAATGAGGTTTTAATTGCAATTTAAAAATTAGAACCAAGATGGTGGTGTGGCGGTAGAGGGGGGGGGGGGGGGTCGTTAAAACAGATGTTAGACAACAATCAAAACTAAAACCCTTACAAAGCCAAAGTTATGTATACATTTTTGACACTGATGGCATGGGTTTGATTTCAAACAATAGGTGCACTTAATGAAGGGGATTGAAAAGCTGGAAAGGTGTGACAAAATGGTAAATCTTGTTCAGGACACCTGTAGAGATGAGATTTGAAATGGATTAAAGATAACCCTAAATGGGGGGGGGGGGGGATAATCTTACTGTCACAGGGGGGTATGTGTCTGAAATTTAGATTAGGGTGTATAATTTGCCTGTTTAGATGTTCTTAATAAAACACATGCAACCTTTTATAATCTGTGTAGACAATTTGTTCCGGAATTGATAAGGGAACAGCAAAAATCAGTCATGTGGAAACAAATTTTGACTGTATATTTTTTTATGATGATCACATCTAAAGCCATTGTTGCTTTAGTTTATGCTCTGATTGTCCTCATAGATGTAAAAAGTGTTGGCTGGCGGGGCCGGGTAACAGATGTTATGCAAAAATAGGTAGAAAATGTAAATCCTTACATAGCCAAAGTTCTTTCTTGACGGTTGACAAGGGTTTAGTTTTAGAAAATTGATACACTTAATTAACGGAATTGAAAAAGCTGCAAAGGTGTGACAAAATACTTTATCTTGTTCAGGACACCTGCAGAGATGAGACTTGATGTGGATTAAAGATAATCCCAAAAGTGTGTAAAGGGGGGGAAGGGAGTCTTGGTAAAGTAAAACAAGCTACCAAAATTCACACCTTTTTTCAATCTAACTGATTGTCAAAAGATTAAGAGGATTTCAAGTTAAATAAAAATCTAAATAATTGCTGTGAAATAAGGAAAATTAATTCAATCAAGTACAAAACAAAAATTTGGCTTTAACTGAAAAATATCAAATTTTTGGCAGCTCATGTCGCTGTTGAAGGAATAGGATTGGGAATGAACAATTGATCTCTCAGCAGGCAGGTCGAGTCAATTTTAATCATCCATAGTTTGTTTCTAAAACCTATACCAAACTATTCTTCACATAGTTATAAGATGTAATTAGAATTCCGTTTGACATGTATAATCATATTTACTTAGAAAAATGATGTTTCATAAATCAGGGGAGACAACTTTTGTCTCTAAATATGGGCCTTTTCCAAGCATTTTTATACGCCCGGCTTGAAAAGCGGGCTGTATTATGGTATCATCTCCGTCCGTCCGGCAGGACGGCAGTCCGGCAGTCCGGCAGTCCGGCAGTCCGGAAGTCCGGCAGTCCGGCAGTCCGGGCGTCCGCTTTCCCTTCCGCTCCATAACTTCTAAAGTTTTGATTCCATCTGCACAATTTTTTCTAAGTATATACCTTATGGGTAGAAGGTGTGTCGCAAACTATTTTTAACATCATTGGTTACATAATATGGGAGTTATATTGGATTATGTAATATTCCCTTCCGCTCCATAACTTCCAATGTTTTGATTCCATCTGCACAATTTTTTCTGAGTATATACCTTATGGGTGGAAGGTGTGTCGCGAACTATTTTTGACATCATACATTGCGTAATATGGCAGCCATATTGGGTTATGTAATATTTACTTTTTCTCTCCATAACTTTAACAAATATGATCCGATGTTTTCAAATCGTTCATGTTACATACCATATTAACAGACAGTGTGTAAAAAAATTGTTTATGATATCAACTATTGCAAATTATTGGATTATGTACATTCCCTTTTATTCTTACTTTCATTTTCATGAAAATAACCTTTAAATTATAAAATGGCTTCTACTTTTCCGATTCTCATCAAAAAAGGATTTTTTTCAAATTGCAATAATGTTTCTAAATTGATTAAGACTATTCTTAAATCAATATATAACGTTTTAATCAAATGAAAAATACATATAAGGATTAAAGTTTTATCTACAGACCAAGAGATAAGTATCCCAGCTTTGGTCTATTTACCTTGTCAACTTACAGTTAGCTCTTTAGTTAGATTTATGGCTAAACCAGGCTTTGTGTACCACATGGCCCCATAAAACAGTGGGTGACATTAGCAATGGACTCATAGCCAAATCTATTGTAAACATTTGGTCTATGATAAAATTAGAAGTAATAACCTGTAGGTATATGGGGAGATTTAGAATATTGTCAAGATGTCTATGGCCAAATAATGTAGATTAAAAATATTATGAGAAAAATTGTCAAATCTACTTGAATTGGTTTGAGCTGCGAAATTACCAATTAATTACATTTGTTTAAGTATGATTAGTAAATTATAAACTGCTTTTCTAAAAAATTGAAACATTTTAGTGCAACCTTTATTGACAACAAACAATGTTTAACATCGTGTTTTAACAGCAGCGAGAATGGATGACTTGTACCGTGTACAAATCTTGTTAATAATTGTTGATCCAAATAGCCCATTTTAAATTTGATACAGATGGATTTTAAAGGTTTTAGTGGTAAGATTTCATTTTGTTGACATAACATCACCTTTTACCAAGCTTCACATAATAAAACTGGCAACGCCGCCATATACATGTAAGTGAAATAATCTTGAGCGCAGCGTAAAACACCAAACAATTAATCAATCAATCATTTACCAAGCTTCAACCTCTTCCCTCTGAATTTTGAAAATTAAATTCAAATAAATATGGAAGGATTTGTTTTGGTATGGCTGCAGTTACTGTGCCTTTCCGGGCGTATTTTGGGTTTCCCGAAACTCTTGTTATAAATGGTAGTTATTTTTCTGTTCAAGCGAAAATGAGCAAACAGGGTCCAGTGAAAGGGCCCTGAAAAAATATCCAGACACCACTTTTTGTTTTATTTGTAACTTTTGAGACTCACATTTTCTTTTTAACTTTTATGATCGAATACCTTGTACCAACATTTGATGACGTCACCGAACTGACTACTCTCAGAGATTTTTATCCTCCTCTATGGCCCACAACAACAACATTTTAACATTTTGAAGGATTTCATATTAGATCCCAACTATTAAACGTATAGCTCAAATTATTACTCTCAAATACAGTCTAAAATGTCAAATCCTGTTAGTGAGAATCTTGTAAGCATGGAAGCAATGGCTGACGAGAGAAGTGTATCTTTATAAAATTACTTCCCATATTCAACAGAAGTTTCAATTTTGCAAAGACAAGATTATGAGATATCCACAGTCACTGGAACATAAACTGTGGAAATACCAGGATTAATAATAAATATTTGTGGGTTCTGCCACAGTCATAAATATATATTTATGAACACTAAAACACACGGGCACAGGGAAAATCTTCTTGTCTAAAATAACCAGAGACAAGTTTCTAATTGTATTAAAATGAGGCATATCATTTAGACCTTTATACACAATCATAAGTTGATGTAATGAACTAAAACCAATGATATTTCATAAGGTTGATGACAGACAGGGACATGATATAGTATGAGTTGTGTTATTTATGAAACCACCATTAGTACAAATACCAATAATGCTAAATAGTTAAAAAAATAAATAGTACCTAATGATATGAAGCCAGCCCCCGATAAAGACACAACTTGTCTGTGAAAATGTCATAGACTGATCCAGAGACATTTTGATACCTGTATACAGGTATGGGCGCCCAAACTCACAAGCAAAAAAAACGCCCAAATTCTTAAAACCAACAGATTTTAATGTCAAAATAGCATTTAATGTTGAATTTTGGGCTAGACATGTTCTTTTTGTCATATTGTTAGAACATTTTGAACCGAAATGGTATGCTCAAATTTTCCCTGGATCAGTCCCTGAATGTGAAATAGTTCTGACATGTTGAGTTGACCTCAATGTCACATCTGTTACCTGGGGCAATGAGCCCAGGGGTTCAGACAGGTGAGAATTTCACTGGCTCCAACAGCCCCATACAGTGTCACCTTTTTCCCAATGCAAGATCCCAAGTTTCTTCCTCAATCCGTCTCTAATTCAATCATAAAAAAACATCTTTCACTTACAGCCTGGGACAATGGAGATACATAACTATGGTAGCAATTTTGGCTCCAAGTTTTCTCAGAGCAATTTGCCTGTATCCCACTGCAACTGTAATAATTATGGCCCTTCAAGTCACCTGTAATAGAGTTGGGGAAGGGTGGGGGGCAACCCAGGTGGCATACTAACTGGATAACTATGCCCCCTACCCACACCCCCTCCTCCCCCTCCTCCCCCAACCCTACCCCACACCCCCTCCTCCCCCTCCTCCCCCAACCCTACCCCACACCCCAGCTGGCATTATCATTTGTACCCTGCCTGATGACCCCACCCTAACTGTATTGGATGACAGCACCCCCATTGTCACCCATAACCCTGCAATCAACACAACCCCTAAGGCCTCAAACCTAGACCCCCCCCTCTTCCCATGAAGCACTGCCTTAAAATACTCCTGTGATCAGCCAGGTGCCAGCATTTCAAATCTAAATGTCTGACAAGTTACATGGATCTAATAGTTCTAGGGATATAACACCAGTTGTGTTTCATAGTTAGTTGAAGTGCCACTAAGATTTCATAGTTAGTTGAAGTTCTGAGCTAAAGATTTCTACAAGGACAAGGCATTTCTGGACACATTATTTGGTAGATTTGGTAAAACCAAAAAGTTTACAGACAATCATTACAAAGTGCAAGGAATCAACCTGTGATTCTACTTAGTTGTTGTTGTTGTTGAACATCTTCTTTGACAATGCCAAGTTGAAATAGTTCATGAACTCTTGCCAGTTAACATGGCAGGGTTGACTTGCCAACATTTTTAGCAACTTTCCAGATCAGCAAAGAAGATTTCACAGATAAGGATTTTGTTTACTGCTTAAAGTGATTCTTTGTTTTCAAGTTGCACAACTTTCCCTCCATTTTGAGGTGAACAAAAGAAGTAATGCTTATGTAACAAAAGTGCATGCCTGGAGCAAGGTACTGCATGGACAAAAACAGTGTGTTTCAAACCCAATGAGCTGCACGTATCTTGTTTGGCCGAAGTAAAAAGGCTAAATACTTGACTATATTGTGGATGTTTTTGCAAGTCAGTTATTGGAGGAACAGTTTTTGGCAACAACAACATTGTGATAAATTTCCTGAAACATACTGAATCATTTGAACACATGTCATAATTTTTTCGTCAGCAAACTGTGACAAAACTTCATTGACTTCTGAGCAGAATTAACCTAGCTGAAAACTTTGAACAAATATTTTCAAAAGGTTTACTTGTGTAGGCTATCTCCAGTGAATATTTTCTTTGCAAAGTTTTCAATTTTCTCAACAAAATGGCTAACTGGGGGTCGATGTGGGATTTGTGTCTGGAGAAAAATAAGCCTCCCTTAGACACTTTAAATCTTTCCCAGTGGCTGGACTTTCTAGATAATCTCAATGATACATCAGGTACCAAATGTTCAACTTTTATTTGTTTTTGTTTGTTTTGATTCAATCACAGTAGGCACCCAAATCAGTATCTGTACAACCAGAGGCAACACAACATTTAGTTGACGTTTTGCAAAGTTTACTTTTTTAACAACTTAACTGCTCAAATTCAATTTTCAAAATGGCGTACAACAAGTTGTTTTCATCTAGTTTCCAGACAGAGCAAAAAGACCACATGACCATAAGTAGGGATGTATAGACTACCTCACTTGTCACCTTATTGTGCACCTAAATGTAAGCCCTTTGAACGTGCCTTTGTCTAGTCTTTATCTGATTGGCTGAGAGGTTACCTACTGGCTTAATAGCATTGTTTGATTGGTCCTAACAGTTCTCAGAAGTCAACAATGAACGCAGGTTTTCTTATGGCATACAGCTACTGAAATGGCAATGTTTGAACAGGCTGATTTTTCAGAATCTCGATGTCCTGATGCAGGTTTGAAAGTTTTATGTGAACAACTGAGGTTATATCTATTGCCTAAACTTCAAAGAGCCTTTATTTGTGAAAATTTAAAAGCAGACACTACATTCCTACCATAAGTACCTGGATGTCCGAAACCAAGAATACCATGATTCATTAACATATTGATTTATCTTTGTTTTTCACAGGCTATGAGAGTCACAGTAGCACAATGTTTAACGAGACCCTAAGTACGAGACAGGAGCTGGTTGAGACGCTGGACACGGAGCCTCTTTTTGATTACCTACGCCAGCATCGTGTATTGGATGAGATTACGGAGAGTCAAATACGAGCGGAGAAAAATCGAGCTGAGCGCAACCGAACAATACTACAGCACCTTGACAGTCATGGAAATGTTGCGATTGGTCTGTTTATAAATGCTCTACGCCAATCAGGACAGCTTCAACTCGCCAGCTCCTTAGACGTGACCAATCGAATTCAGCCTACATATGGGACTGGCTATTGGCAAAAACCAAGGCATAAAGGTAAGCTTATGCTTCTCACATTTGGTCACATTTTGGACATACAAAAGGGGTCACGTTTTGGACATAAAAGGGGTCACATTTTGGACATACAAAAGGGGTCACATTTTGGACATACAAAAGGGGTCACATTTTGGACATACAAAAGGGGTCACGTTTTGGACATACAAAAGGGGTCATGTTTTGGACATATAAAAGGGGTCACGTTTTGGACATACAAAAGGGGTCACGTTTTGGACATACAAAAGGGGTCACATTTTGGACATACAAAAAGGGTCACGTTTTGGACATACAAAAGGGGTCACGTTTTTGACATATAAAAGAGGGCACATTTTGAACATAAAAAAGAGGTCACATTTTGAACTGTAAAAAAGAGGTCAGTTTTTGGACATATAAAAGGCTGAATCTAGAAATTAAAAAGAAAAATCATGTAGGAACAAAACTTCTTTTTTTTTTCCTTTGCACAAGACATTTTCTCAAAACATACCAATATCAAACCTCAGATTAAAATTTAAAAAAGCGGAAAATCCAATTTGAAAAAAAAAAGAATTTCATCAGCATTTTATATACAGGTTAAATTCATAAAGCATATAAGCTACAAAATGTAAATTGTATCGTAATTAATCCCCAGGCCATTCCTATTTCAACATTAAATTAATGAATTCATTCATTGGTGTTTTACGCCGTACTCAAGGTTATTTTAAGTATATAGAAAGTGGACCATCTGTGTGGAAGAAACCATTCAATTCCATTGGTACATAGCAACCATTCCACATATGGCATTTGAGTCGTCGTTTAACTGAGGGAGATTTGAACCAGTGACACATGGATGAAAGGCTTGTATTTTCCTGAGCCAACATTGTCCTCATTAACATGGAATAGAGAGGGGAAAGATTTTGGGGGTAAATATTTAGAATGAAAGCTTTTTACAATGAGCCTGTTTATCCATCTTGTGATGTCAGTTGTTATAATGTATTTTTTTTTTAAATTTTAGGTCAAATCGCCATAGAGATACAAGTCTTGGCCGTAAAAACTGTTCTTGATAAACGGAGCAAGTCTAATGAAGAATTAGATACGACAGATCATGTCGACCAATCAAATAAACAAACACTTGATAAATGGATCAGCGTTGAGGATGTACGGAATGCGATGGAAACATCGGGGCTGTCTCCAAGGAGCAGAGCATTTTATAAATCTTTTGAGAACATGACGATACTTGAACAGCCAGAGGAACACCCGAGTCCGCGAGTTCACAAAATAGATCAGTTTGCTTACAATGACGACGAAGACGCTGTGAAAAAGAGGTCGTGTTTTTGTATGTGTCTGCCAACATTATTTGGACATAAAAAGAAAGACAAGAAGAAAAAAGTCAAAGCAGATCTCCAAAGAAAGACGTCAAATCCGTATGAATTATCACGCACCCCCAGCAGAGCGTCTCAACAAAGTAGCGTAAGGCGACAGTTACATATGTACCCAGAGAGGGAGGGCTTTGGTTCGGGTAATGGCCAATCGCACATCGGTGACATTGTTAATAAGAAGAACTCCATTAACCATTCAAGGGTTGAAGAAAACCATAATAATCCAAATGACATAAATAAAATCCAAAATGGCATAGACTGTTCCGAGACCATTCTTGGAAGTTCAGACGCTATAGATGGCATTGAACAATGGATCAGTAGTGTGGATATTTTAAAAGAAACGTCTCGACGCTTCTACGCTTTGTTCGGTGATGATAACGATTCATCTCAAACACAGCTGTTGAAATATTTTGAGCAGGAGCGAGGTCTTCTGACGTTAGAGACTCACACTGATGACAGACTTGTTGTCGTGACGATATGCATGAGGAAAGAGCAGTTGGAAAAACTCCACGATGATTTTCTTAGCGGTGCTTTGAAAGAGGAACTAGACAATTATCTTGTGACCTTGGATGTTCTTGAGAAAGTTGGCGTAAGTGGTGTTCAGTTGGACGTACGAATCGACAACGAACAGTTCAAACTGGTTGAAAATGAACTATCATAATTCTGGATTAAGGTCAAATTAACAGAGATATCGAAAGGAACTAATTATTTTGTGTTAATACTTCTATTTATAAGATGCAAATGTAATATATTGTGGCAAAAATGGCATATATCATTTATCATATATCTTGTGTGCTGAGGTGTGACTAGATCATCTCCCCTGCATGGAGAAAAAGTTGTCTCCCCTTACTGGAAGTTTGGATATTATCTCCCCTTCATAGATATTACTGTGATAATTTAAAATGGTCGGAACCAAAAATGAATACGCCTATTTAAAGTGGGTCGTTGTGTGGATAATATTCACTTATTTTTTTCCCATGGATTATTTTGAAAGAATTTTGCCAAACACAAGAGGCTATATTTTTACAAATATATAAGATGTGTTGTGACTTAACATGGAATGATTTTCAACTTGGCAATCTTAAAGTGGCATTATCCAAATCGTGAAAAAATTGGAACAATAACTTTAAAAAAGTGGCTTTTGGAGATCATTTTTAGAACTAGTGCTAATAATTGTGTGTGGATGAATATCAATAATTTATATTATCAGTTGATGTTGATCATCAAAATATTTTCTACTCCGACGTGTTTTAAATACCAGTAGTGCTTATGTAATTGAAACTCATTTCTAAATTGGTCCTGGTGTCATGTATTTACTTTCTTGCCATAATATTTCATTCAATTTCTCCCGGAGTAATATATCCTAAAAAAATTTTAAGATGTTTGTGGCAAGTTTTAACGGTGTTGGTGAAATTTTTGGGCTTCCACTAGGCATTAAGTCTGATTTCCTTTGAAATGAAATTTTGTCGCAATAAAATGAAATAATCTCGAGTGTAGCCTTAAAAACCAAACAATAAGTCTGCCATAATATTTTCATTTTGATTTTTACTGATGTTGATTTAACAAATCATGTGACTTTTGCTTGAAAATTCTTTAAAAAAAATTATGACGAGTTGGTGCAAGAAATTGATGATGTTTTATGATGCACTTGTGATTATTTCATCGTCGCACGGAAATTAACCTTGGTACCTAGAGACGACCCCCAGCTTTCAAAGGGTACCATTCCCTAAGTTCAGCGTAAGACCCAGTCTGAGATTTTGTCCATATTTGAGCTAGATTAGAACCCACTGCCTATGGTTGGAAGGCTTGTCAGCATAAACGTAGTCGGGAGAGTTCACGACCTGAAGGCTACAACAGGAATTTCTCAAAACTCATTTTCATCACAATATTTCATTATTTTTTAATGTAGACTTTCAAAATGAACTCCTTTTTATTATTTGATCATTTTATTATCGACCAATTTGTACACATTCTGACTAAAAAGAATTCCACAAACGAACAAACAAGATCATGTCATGAACAATTTTTTCTGCTGATACTTCATTAATAAAATCACATCTGAAATATTTTTATTTTTTAGAAAAATAGTTGATGTTCTTGAGTCAGTTGTGAAATGATTCCTGGTACAAAAACACAGCTGAATTCTGTTTTTGCAGACATTTGTATGTGAAATATCATATTGGTGCACTGAATTGAGTTACAGCTTTATATATTATATCATGTGTGCATTGATTTTCCAGGCCTGTGTTTTTTGCAAATAAAAATGTTTTTGATTAAAAAATCTTTAATTTTTGCTTGTTCAGTCAGCTAGTTTCGAAGAAAATAATCAAGAAAAGAAAGAAACCTGATTGTATTGGATCATAATTCTTTTTAGGGAGTGCAAGTATCGCAAGATTTCCTGTCACCAGTGCTGTATCGCACATGTGGCTGAGCGTTTTTTGTTCTAACATGACATCCACATGTACATCTGACACTATGGATTGATTGATTGATTGTTTGGTGTTTTACGCCGCGCTCAAGATTATTTCACTTATATGGCAGCGTTGCCAGTTTTATTGTTGGAGGAAACCGGGCTCTGTGCCCGGAGGAAACCCACAACCTCACGCTGGTAACTGGCAACCATCCCACATAGGTCGTTCAAGTTAAAACCCAGTCAGAAAATTTCCCAATTTTTTGACTGAGTGGGATTTGAACCTGCGACCCATTGGTGGAACTGACACTATGGAGCAAAATACATCAAATGGAATTGAAATGTCACCAAAAACATTCTTAATATCGTCATCTGTCACCGGATATCACGCAATCTCGTAGGAATTCTTACGAGCTTCCAAAATGTTTATATTTTACTCCATTAAACAAAATTCTTGGCTTTTTTTTTACAAGAAGTTAAAAGTACAATCGTTAAGTGATACCAACCTTGAGAATGTATGTTCAAATCTATTTCTTATAGATAACAGCTGTCTCACTGATTTTTACAGAAAATAACCCCAAGTAAATCCAATAGCCTATTTTATAGGTCAAATGTATGGGAATTCGTTTAAAAGAGTCAGTTTCCTAAAAGCCTATTTGCCAGTTTTGAACACAACGTTGTGACGTTATGGCAGAATCACTAGGTCATTCAAGCACGACGCTGATTTCGACACGTTTCTTATCCTGTCGCATTCAGACATCCAGTACTGTTTAACACCACTACATGTAGATTCATTTGACAGGGTCTGATCTAGGCTGAGTTTGAAACCCATATACCCATACAACGTTGGCGCCCAAACAAGGGAAAGAGAAAAAAAAACCTGTTGTAATTATTGCTTTAAATATTGAATACAAGTGAAGACTGCTCCAGTGCTCCTTAAAGTGTTCAAACATAAATAATGGGGATATATTAGACATAAATGGTTATTTATAGCATGAGTTCTCTCCATGTACTGCTCAAGGACCCTAGGGTGTTAATAGCTGGCTAAGTTGAGCCGAACTTTGGGTACCTAAACTTTTGTCCTAGATTATGCTATGTTTGAACAAATACATGTACTGTACCCAGCAAAATACCCTGTCTTTTAGCTCTGTTTTGACTTCTATTGTGATGTCACTAAATTCCGTCATTAGAAAATAACTGTCAAATGGACTGTACACCCTTTCGGCTTAGAGTATGTTTTTCATGAGGTTTGATTGTATGTCATTGATACCATTTCTCTGTTGCTGGTACTGTGACACATCCCTATCACATTACGTCATAGACAAAATGAGCACGATTCGGACGTCAGATTAATCCAAAAACTCAATGTAGCATCATTTTGCCATACCCAAGCGTCAATTTTTAAGCCAAAAGGGTCTATTGCTTTCAAAAGTAAAATGTTCGAAAAATTTGAAACAGAAAGCTTTATGTTCTGATAGCTTAAGAAATCTCTTCCCTGAACAACAAGGAATCAGATCATTGAATTTTTACAAAACTCTCCTGATTCTTTCAAGAGCATAGCAGAGTTGTCAAGTTAAGTGAAGGTGAAACCCTCTACACTCTGAAGGTCAAGACAAGCATTCTTTCACTATAGTTGGTCAGAAAATTTTCCAATTCATTTTTTTGTTATGACCAAGAGGTTTAGAACCTGACATTGTACACGGAACAACTTTTTTGAGTTTTTAGCCAACATTAAAGAGATACGGAATTACACGACGAGAGAGTTACTATAGCAGCCACAATTACAGAATCCATGTCAAATAGATTGAATTCTACAATGTTGAGGTTCTGGCCGATTGATGTTTTTTGTCGCATTCAAGAGTATTTCAATAAGACGGCTTTACTTCTGGCAGTTTAAAAATTACAAATTCAATACTGAAATCTGAATTCAACCTGAAGATCTTGTCCCCAAATCTATGTGCCACAAGGATATTTTATTTCTTGACAAGGCGTAAAATATATATCTTGGAGTTACCCCCCTTACCTGTAGACCTCATCACTTGACATTCTTCCGAGAGCCACCATATAGGCCCCAAACCTGAAGGCCCCACCATACAGCAGGAAAATCACTCCCTGAGAGAAGGCAAAGGCTAAGGAATATACCAGTGCTTGTTTCAAATTCTCACTGCAAATGACATACATTGAATTTAGTTTTTACTTTCCGATTTTTTAATTAAGACAAACTGTAACATACATAGAGAATCTCACACGAGTGGTCATTTGATATGAAATTTATGAAACAAGTCGAGTAAGTTTTGAATATGGAGCAACATATTTAAAACTTAATCAGTTTTCCCACACTCTCAGCCAATCATTTTCATTGAAAGTGTTATGTAACTAGTCACATACCATATTTATGACATGCCCAGTCTATGGTCCTCAGTAAGCACAAATTAGAAGAGTTTTGGTGATTATACATTAAAGTAGTTTTTAGAAGAAATGAAGGCCTTTAGTTGATTGATTGATATTTTACGCCGCAGTCAAGATTATTTCACTTATACGGTGGCGCTGCCAGGGTTATTAGAGGAGGAAACCCGTGTCTTTGCATGTAGGAAACCCCTTACCTATCTGTACGCAGATGAAGTGAAAAATCTACTTAAAATTTTGTCAAATTTTGTTTGGTCTAAGTGGGATTCAGACCCATGCCACAAAAAGGCCTGTGACAAACTCAAGTATTTGGGACTCTTCCACGGATAAGTTGATCGAGTGAAAAATCTACTTAGGAATTTTAATTTGGTCTCAGTGGGATTCGAACGCCCCTTGAGTGTTTGCACAATCTTTGAATGAATAAATATTCTTGAAAATGTTCCAAATTTTCAGATAGCTCAAACATTTACACTTGTATTATAAAACAGAATGGAAGGGGGTTTATTTTTCTTAAATATAGATGCAAACTTACTTGTAAGGCTTCTTTAAAAATGTGCAGTATTTGTCATAAAAGTAGGGACCTTTAGTCAATGACTGGACAGTTTTGACATTGTCAATGGCTTCACTGGCAATCTACAACAGGAATCGCAAATGGTGGTTTTTGTGGAGTTTTTTTTTTGCTTGATTTTGCATTGTACAAAATTTGGTTACGTTTCACCATAAACAGCATTACTAGAAAACCTAAAGGACTTGTTATATCCCAAAAGGGTTTTAGCTTAAAGAAAAATTTCTTGGCAGCAGTTGATTGATGTTTTACGCCGCACTCAAGATTATTTCACTTAAATGGCGGTGTTGACAGGTTTATTGGGGGAGGAAACTTTCGACGAGTACCTGGCAACTCTTGCACATACGGCGATCGAAAATGCACTCAGAAATTTTTGCATGGTCTGAGTGGCATTTGAACCCGTGTCGCATCGATGGATGGTCTTTGTGGGACTGAGGGACGATCACTCTAACCCACTGGACCACCGAGGTCTGTGTGGGACTGAGGGATGATCACTCTAACCCACTGGACCACCGAGGTCTGTGTGGGACTGAGGGACGATCACTCTAACCCACTGGACCACCGAGGTCTGTGTGGGACTGAGGGATGATCACTCTAACCCACTGGACCACCGACGTCTGTGTTGGACTGAGGGACGATCACTCTAATCCACCGGACCACAGAGGTCTGTGTGGGACTGAGGGACGATCACTCTAACCCACTGGACCACCAAGGTCTGTTTGGGACTGAGGGACGATCACTCTAACCCACTGGACCACCGAGGTTTGTGTGGGACTGAGGGACGATCACTCTCACCCACCGGACCACCGAGGTCTGTGTGGGACTGAGGGACGATCACTCTAACCCACTTGACCACAGAGGCCCCTGGCAGCAGTTGAAGAAATCATATTATACAATAAAAATAGTTTCAATCAAATATCTTCCTCCCACACAAACACCCTCGGCGGATATTGGGCTTAGTTTTTTGTACGATACTAACAATTTTGACAACACTGTCATAAAAGTTAAATAATCTTGCGGGAGAGACAAACAGCACTATGAGGTATTTACGTGTTACCTTGCCTGCATCCTCCATTAGACCAGAATCACGCTTTTGGTTGCCCTGGACAACACGCATCTGAATAAACCCTGAAACAATAGTGACATGATTAAGTTGAAGTGGCAGGACCAGCCAAAATTCTTTTTTATAAATCCTGATTAAAGTTCATCAAAAAACATTTTGATTGAGGAAAAGCTGTGGCTTGTATGGACTGAAAAATTGTTCTACTGAAAAATAGAAACAAAATTAGAAGTGGCATGAGCTGCCAAAATTTATATTTTTTTATAATTTCTGATCGTCACGACAGTAAGAGGCTTTGAAGGCCACCGAAAAACTAAATGATTGGCGTTGGAATGAAGAAAATCCATACAGTATGTGTCTTATACAAACCTAAAACGTGTTCGAAAAGTAAAAAAAAATTAAATAACCGGGACGACCATTCATTCATTCTAAGCCAAAGTTAGTTCAAAACAATATTTCATCATACATTCTCAAGACTAGAAGGCCTTGGAAAAACTAAATGATTGGCGTTGGAATGAGGAAAATCCATACAGCACGAACCCAAAACGTGTTAAAAAAGTTACTTGTACATAATTCTTATTGAAGCTTTTAACAGTTCATTAAATTTCCATTATGGTGATTGTTATTTGCTTTGAAAACACTTATTTAGAACATCAAATACACAAGTTTAAAAATATGTGTGTTGGAATCAGCAGGATTTAAGCTTTGCGTATATAAGAGAACAATATAAGAGAACAATCTGTCAGTTTCCAGTCGGGCAGATAACTCTATGGAACGGTAACAGTGAGACGCAAGTTTGATTCTCACTTTCTTTTCAGTCCTTCATTGTCGTTAATGTACTAATTCAGTGGTTCGATTGTGAGTCAAAAGGTAAAAAATAAGTCGCGATTTGGTTGATTGATTGATTGATTGATTGATTGGGGCTTAACGTCACACTCAACAGCTACGGTTATATGGTGACTAACATACCAACCGACCAAAAGATCACCCCCTCGCCCAGCCCAACACACACACCCCCTCTCACCCATCCAGATCTAAATTTTTACATTAGGCTCCACAAATCATAGAACGTCAGGAAGGCTAACGTATGTGGCATACTTAATGTTCCTGCTTGCTGGGTCAGCATACATGGCTAAAGCAGAGCCACAAGCTCCAGCCCAAGGGCCTTATATGGCGAAGTTGACTTTCCAGTGGTAACTGGCAAACATCTCACATAGGTCGTTGGAGTGAAAACCCAGTCAGAAAATGTTCCAATTTTTTGGGACTGAGTGGGATTCGAACCCTCGACCCATTGGTGGAAGGCTGTTCGGATTGAGCGTCCAACGCTCTACCTACTGAGCCATGGAGGCCCACTCGCGAATTGGAAATGGCTGCAAAGTTGACCGGACAAGGATGGATGAGCAGAAGACACCCATGTGAAGAAAGTCATTGGATAAAAATTAAATTGAAAGGAAAATGAAATTTTGCCTGGAGTGGAAATTGAAACAAATCACAAAAACAGAGCTGACATTGGTAGGTTTATATTTATGATCACTAAAACACACGGGCACAGGGAAAATCTTCTTGTCTAAAATAACCATGGAGACAAGTTTCTAATTGTCGGTTTATACATTGGTTGGTTCAGACAGTGTTATGGTTCATCAACTTAAAGGTGTCAATTTAAAGTGGCAAAAAAGCTGCAAAAAATAAGGAAAATTCTGTAGAACAGACTACAGAATTAGCTAATTGTGGGTTATTTTTTATCAAAAAAGAGCCAAATAAGAGTACATTTTTTTAATTCAACGCCAATTTTTTCTTTTTCAAGGTACTTGAAAACTGATCTCTTCACCGTCAAATTGAAATTTCTGCAGCTCATGCCATATTAAATAAATTATGCTGTAATTAAAAACTTCAAAGCTAATACATAAACCATGACCAACCTGCAATAGCAATAATGGGCACACCACCAATAACAACCAAGGCTAATTCCCAACCGAAGATGAAAGCTATCACCATCCCTGCTACCAAACTCACAAACGATTGGATGATAGTGGCCAATCGAATTCCAGTCGCCTGTTAAATAAAAGACAAAACAAATTACAACTTTTTGGGAAATCTATTTCAATCTCAACACCTTTCTGATTAATAACTCTCCAAACGTACATGCACGGGCAAATTCTTTTGGGAGATTGATTGATGTTTTTTGCCACACTCAACATTATTTCCAGCCCAGAGGAAACCCTCAACCTTCAGCGAGCACCTGGCAACTCTAACACATAAGGGATATTGAGAGAAGCTCATATATTGATGTTTTATACCCCATTCTCACACTACACCCCCGATAATTTCACTCCCAGGCAATTTGTTATTTTTTTCATAATCAACGTGTGAAATTATGGCACAAATAACGCTATGACATCACGAAAGAACGGTCAGAACTGACGTCACGAAAGAATTACGTCATCAGACCTTAAGTGTCTAGCAGCAACCTTATACTGAAGGTTCTGTGATGCTGTTGTTGGTGACGTCATTTCTGACGTTACAATACCCTGTCGAGTCTTTTTAAGTAGAGCTGCATTTTGAAATAAAACTCTGTTTTTTTGTGCAGTGTGAGAAAAAGATTATCCAACTCAAGCCAGTGTGTTACACTCTAGTTTATTAATTTGCAAAGTAACTCGCTACAGGCTCGTGACTTTGAAAATTAATAGACTCGAGTGATATCCATCGTAACACACTGGCTCTCGTTAGATAACCTCTATGTAAAGATTATTTCAAATGATAAAAAATTAAAGACATCACCACGTCCTCAGTTGTTTTTTAACAACACGAGCTTTCGGCACCTGTGCCGGTGCCTTCGTCAAGTGTAACTGTCTGGAACCCACGTTTAAAGAGAGTTTTAAACATTTTTTAAGATTATTTCAGTTATTTAGCAGATTTTAGGGGAGCCGCTGAATTTCTGTCTGATTTATTTCAGTGGATACCGGAGATCTGATAACTTCCGTCATTTTTTCTTTGAGCTAACAGCCATTGGAACCTGTGTTAGTTACGCGCATGTCTTTGATACCTCTACACACAATATAAATTATTTTTAATTCTGATTATAAACCAGGACTCTCTAAAGGTACGTTCACACTATACCCCGAATTCGGTTCGGGGTTCGAAACGATTTCCGTACTAAAATGGCTTCAATGTTTATCAGTACATTTGTTCACACTAGCTTGATCCGAATTCGCTACGGACACCGGATTCGGAAAGCAAGAATATAAATGGCTCACAGAGCCATTTTATTCGGTCCGGGATCAAATTCGTCCACGATTTTCCTCCTTGGCCAATCAGAATCGACCTGTGAAAAACATGGCAATCAAAAATACAGTGACCTACAACGTGGTTTGGAGATTAAACTATCGAGCGGTTTCGTGTAGAGATGGAGCTAAATACATTTTCGCATGATTTCTGAAGGATTATGACAACAGTTGTCTCTTTTCCTCAAAAATTCAAGCAAACGAATCTTATCTTGCAAACCGCTCTCAACTGTTGTTGAGTTGTGTTGTTGTTGTGTGGATATGAACTGACTTGATAGAATCGGCCGATTATTCGTTGCAGTGTGAACACAACACACCGAATACGCTGACCTGTCCGAAATCCAATTCGTACCTCGATCCGAATTCGCTGTGTAGTGTGAACGTACCTTTAGCTTGAACAAAGACATGGGAATTTCTCATTGGCTAGAAGATCTTTTTTAGATGGGTTTTTTTTTCGCTTCAGGAACATTTTATCGCAAGGAAGTTTTATGGTTCTCTTTTACTATAATACGCTTCATAAACAAGCTGGTGGGATTTATACAGAATCTCAAATGATATGGTTTTCTTTGCGATATCTAGGGACTTACATTCTTATTTAGAATTTCCATTTAATAATAAACATATAAAAAACAATATCTAAATGGTCTTCAAATAATAAATGATATGATGGGATCAATCAATTGATCATAAAAATGTCCAATTTTAAAATTTTCGTAATATAATAAAACGGACCAATGAAAAGGGCTTTTATATCCATCATATTACAAGTAGACCAATCAAAACTCCTGTTTTATCCATTATGATACAAAAAGACCAATCAAAACTCCTGTTATATCCATAATGATACAAACAGACCAATCAAAACTCACGTTTTTCACCATAGGAGCATCCGTTGCTAAGCGTGTTGTTAGGGCACCAGTGCTGTGTTTTGGATCGTCAAACCAACCAATATCTTGTCTTATAATATTCTGGAAAGTTTGCAGACGCAGCCTCATTGTCATTCTCTCTCCTGATTGGCCAAACATAGACGACTGAAAAGAGCAATGTCAGTGGGCTTGTTGAATGACTTCCATCTGTATCCTTTAGTGATAATGCAGTTATCAAGAAAAAACTTTGTTTTTCAAAATGACAATTTCTGATTTTACTTCAAATTGAAAACACTTTTCAAACCCAATGCAACCCCCCCCCCCCCCCCCGCCCTCCGACCTCCACAACCCCTTCCATTACCAGAGTTGAAATATCAAATACAACGAATCTTTCAATATAGTTTGGAGATTTATAAATTCTCATTTATTTTCCAAACAATACCTGTATAGAATTAGTGAGGAAATTCAACACCCCCAGGGCTACAAACATTACCTGTATAGAATTAGTGAGGAAATTCAACACCCCCAGGGCTACAAACATTACCTGTATAGAATTAGTGAGGAAATTCAACACCCCCAAGGCTACAAACATTACCTGTATAGAATTAGTGAGGAAATTCAACACCCCCAAGGCTACAAACATTACCTGTATAGAATTAGTGAGGAAATTCAACACCCCCAGGGCTACAAACATTACCTGTATAGAATTAGTGAGGAAATTCAACACGCCCAGGGCTACAAACATTACCTGTATAGAATTAGTGAGGAAATTCAACACCCCCCAGGGCTACAAACATTACCTGTATAGAATTAGTGAGGAAATTCAACACCCCCAGGGCTACAAACATTACCTGTATAGAATTAGTGAGGAAATTCAACACCCCCAGGGCTACAAACCTTACCTGTATAGAATTAGTGAGGAAATTCAACACCCCCAGGGCTACAAACATTACCTGTATAGAATTAGTGAGGAAATTCAACACCCCCAGGGCTACAAACATTACCTGTATAGAATTAGTGAGGAAATTCAACACCCCCAGGGCTACAAACCTTACCTGTATAGAATTAGTGAGGAAATTCAACACCCCCAGGGCTACAAACATTACCTGTATAGAATTAGTGAGGAAATTCAACACCCCCAGGGCTACAAACATTACCTGTATAGAATTAGTGAGGAAATTCAACACCCCCAGGGCTACAAACATTACCTGTATAGAATTAGTGAGGAAATTCAACACCCCCAGGGCTACAAACATTACCTGTATAGAATTAGTGAGGAAATTCAACACCCCCAGGGCTACAAACATTACCTGTATAGAATTAGTGAGGAAATTCAACACCCCCAGGGCTACAAACCTTACCTGTATAGAATTAGTGAGGAAATTCAACACCCCCAAGGCTACAAACATTACCTGTATAGAATTAGTGAGGAAATTCAACACCCCCAGGGCTACAAACATTACCTGTATAGAATTAGTGAGGAAATTCAACACCCCCAGGGCTACAAACATTACCTGTATAGAATTAGTGAGGAAATTCAACACCCCCAGGGCTACAAACCTTACCTGTATAGAATTAGTGAGGAAATTCAACACGCCCAGGGCTACAAACATTACCTGTATAGAATTAGTGAGGAAATTCAACACCCCCAGGGCTACAAACATTACCTGTATAGAATTAGTGAGGAAATTCAACACCCCCAGGGCTACAAACATTACCTGTATAGAATTAGTGAGGAAATTCAACACCCCCAGGGCTACAAACCTTACCTGTATAGAATTAGTGAGGAAATTCAACACCCCCAGGGCTACAAACATTACCTGTATAGAATAAGTGAGGAAATTCAACACCCCCAGGGCTACAAACCTTACCTGTATAGAATTAGTGAGGAAATTCAACACGCCCAGGGCTACAAACATTACCTGTATAGAATTAGTGAGAAAATTCAACACCCCCAGGGCTACAAACATTACCTGTATAGAATTAGTGAGGAAATTCAACACCCCCAAGGCTACAAACATTACCTGTATAGAATTAGTGAGGAAATTCAACACGCCCAGGGCTACAAACATTACCTGTATAGAATTAGTGAGGAAATTCAACACCCCCAAGGCTACAAACATTACCTGTATAGAATTAGTGAGGAAATTCAACACCCCCAGGGCTACAAACATTACCTGTATAGAATTAGCGAGGAAATTCAACACGCCCAGGGCTACAAACATTACCTGTATAGAATTAGTGAGGAAATTCAACACGCCCAGGGCTACAAACATTACCTGTATAGAATTAGTGAGGAAATTCAACACCCCCAAGGCTACAAACATTACCTGTATAGAATTAGTGAGGAAATTCAACACCCCCAAGGCTACAAACATTACCTGTATAGAATTAGTGAGGAAATTCAACACCCCCAAGGCTACAAACATTACCTGTATAGAATTAGTGAGGAAATTCAACACCCCCAGGGCTACAAACATTACCTGTATAGAATTAGTGAGGAAATTCAACACCCCCAGGGCTACAAACATTACCTGTATAGAATTAGTGAGGAAATTCAACACCCTCAGGGCTACAAACATTACCTGTATAGAATTAGTGAGGAAATTCAACACCCCCAGGGCTACAAACATTACCTGTATAGAATTAGTGAGGAAATTCAACACCCCAAGGGCTACAAACCTTACCTGTATAGAATTAGTGAGGAAATTCAACACCCCCAAGGCTACAAACATTACCTGTATAGAATTAGTGAGGAAATTCAACACGCCCAGGGCTACAAACATTACCTGTATAGAATTAGTGAGGAAATTCAACACCCCCAGGGCTACAAACATTACCTGTATAGAATTAGTGAGGAAATTCAACACGCCCAAGGCTACAAACATTACCTGTATAGAATTAGTGAGGAAATTCAACACCCCCAAGGCTACAAACATTACCTGTATAGAATTAGTGAGGAAATTCAACACCCCCAAGGCTACAAACATTACCTGTATAGAATTAGTGAGGAAATTCAACACCCCCAGGGCTACAAACATTACCTGTATAGAATTAGTGAGGAAATTCAAAACCCCCAGGGCTACAAACATTACCTGTATAGAATTAGTGAGGAAATTCAACACCCCCAGGGCTACAAACATTACCTGTATAGAATTAGTGAGGAAATTCAACACCCCCAGGGCTACAAACATTACCTGTATAGAATTAGTGAGGAAATTCAACACCCCCAGGGCTACAAACATTACCTGTATAGAATTGGTGAGGAAATTCAACACCCCCAAGGCTACAAACAATACCTGTATAGAATTAGTGAGGAAATTCAACACCCCCAGGGCTACAAACATTACCTGTATAGAATTAGTGAGGAAATTCAACACCCCCAGGGCTACAAACATTACCTGTATAGAATTAGTGAGGAAATTCAACACCCCCAAGGCTACAAACATTACCTGTATAGAATTAGTGAGGAAATTCAACACCCCAGGGCTACAAACATTACCTGTATAGAATTGGTGAGGAAATTCAACACCCCCAAGGCTACAAACAATACCTGTATAGAATTAGTGAGGAAATTCAACACCCCAAGGCTACAAACATTACCTGTATAGAATTAGTGAGGAAATTCAACACCCCAGGGCTACAAACATTACCTGTATAGAATTGGTGAGGAAATTCTACACCCCCAGGGCTACAAACATTACCTGTATAGAATTAGTGAGGAAATTCAACACCCCCAGGGCTACAAACATTACCTGTATAGAATTAGTGAGGAAATTCAACACCCCCAGGGCTACAAACATTACCTGTATAGAATTAGTGAGGAAATTCAACACCCCCAGGGCTACAAACATTACCTGTATAGAATTAGTGAGGAAATTCAACACCCCCAGGGCTACAAACATTACCTGTATAGAATTAGTGAGGAAATTCAACACCCCCAGGGCTACAAACATTACCTGTATAGAATTAGTGAGGAAATTCTACACCCCCAGGGCTACAAACATTACCTGTATAGAATTGGTGAGGAAATTCAACACCCCCAGGCCTACAAACATTACCTGTATAGAATTGGTGAGGAAATTCAACACCCCCAGGGCTACAAACATTACCTGTATAGAATTAGTGAGGAAATTCAACACCCCCAGGGCTACAAACATTACCTGTATAGAGTTAGTGAAGAAATTCAACACCCCCAAGGCTACAAACATTACCTGTATAGAATTAGTGAGGAAATTCAACACCCCCAGGGCTACAAACATTACCTGTATAGAGTTAGTGAAGAAATTCAACACCCCCAAGGCTACAAACATTACCTGTATAGAATTAGTGAGGAAATTCAACACCCCCAGGGCTACAAACATTACCTGTATAGAGTTAGTGAAGAAATTCAACACCCCCAAGGCTACAAACATTACCTGTATAGAATTAGTGAGGAAATTCAACACCCCCAGGGCTACAAACATTACCTGTATAGAATTAGTGAGGAAATTCAACACCCCCAGGGCTACAAACATTACCTGTATAGAATTAGTGAGGAAATTCAACACCCCCAAGGCTACAAACATTACCTGTATAGAATTAGTGAGGAAATTCAACACCCCCAGGGCTACAAACATTACCTGTATAGAATTAGTGAGGAAATTCAACACGCCCAAGGCTACAAACATTACCTGTATAGAATTAGTGAGGAAATTCAACACCCCCAGGGCTACAAACATTACCTGTATAGAATTAGTGAGGAAATTCAACACCCCCAGGGCTACAAACATTACCTGTATAGAATTAGTGAGGAAATTCAACACCCCCAAGGCTACAAACATTACCTGTATAGAATTAGTGAGGAAATTCAACACCCCCAGGGCTACAAACATTACCTGTATAGAATTAGTGAGGAAATTCAACACGCCCAGGGCTACAAACATTACCTGTATAGAATTAGTGAGGAAATTCAACACCCCCAGGGCTACAAACATTACCTGTATAGAATTAGTGAGGAAATTCAACACCCCCAAGGCTACAAACATTACCTGTATAGAATTAGTGAGGAAATTCAACACCCCCAGGGCTACAAACATTACCTGTATAGAATTAGTGAGGAAATTCAACACCCCAAGGCTACAAACATTACCTGTATAGAATTAGTGAGGAAATTCAACACCCCCAGGGCTACAAACATTACCTGTATAGAATTAGTGAGGAAATTCAACACGCCCAGGGCTACAAACATTACCTGTATAGAATTAGTGAGGAAATTCAACACCCCCAGGGCTACAAACATTACCTGTATAGAATTAGTGAGGAAATTCAACACCCCCAAGGCTACAAACATTACCTGTATAGAATTAGTGAGGAAATTCAACACCCCCAGGGCTACAAACATTACCTGTATAGAATTAGTGAGGAAATTCAACACCCCCAGGGCTACAAACATTACCTGTATAGAATTAGTGAGGAAATTCAACACGCCCAGGGCTACAAACATTACCTGTATAGAATTAGTGAGGAAATTCAACACCCCCAGGGCTACAAACATTACCTGTATAGAATTAGTGAGGAAATTCAACACCCCCAGGGCTACAAACATTACCTGTATAGAATTAGTGAGGAAATTCAACACCCCCAGGGCTACAAACATTACCTGTATAGAATTAGTGAGGAAATTCAACACGCCCAGGGCTACAAACATTACCTGTATAGAATTAGTGAGGAAATTCAACACCCCCAGGGCTACAAACATTACCTGTATAGAATTAGTGAGGAAATTCAACACCCCCAAGGCTACAAACATTACCTGTAAAGAATTAGTGAGGAAATTCAACACCCCCAGGGCTACAAACATTACCTGTATAGAATTAGTGAGGAAATTCAACACCCCCAGGGCTACAAACATTACCTGTATAGAATTAGTGAGGAAATTCAACACCCCCAGGGCTACAAACATTACCTGTATAGAATTAGTGAGGAAATTCAACACCCCCAGGGCTACAAACATTACCTGTATAGAATTAGTGAGGAAATTCAACACCCCCAAGGCTACAAACATTACCTGTATAGAATTAGTGAGGAAATTCAACACCCCCAGGGCTACAAACATTACCTGTATAGAATTAGTGAGGAAATTCAACACCCCCAAAGGCTACAAACATTACCTGTATAGAATTAGTGAGGAAATTCAACACCCCCAGGGCTACAAACATTACCTGTATAGAATTAGTGAGGAAATTCAACACCCCCAGGGCTACAAACATTACCTGTATAGAATTAGTGAGGAAATTCAACACCCCCAAGGCTACAAACATTACCTGTATAGAATTAGTGAGGAAATTCAACACCCCCAGGGCTACAAACATTACCTGTATAAAATTAGTGAGGAAATTCAACACCCCCAGGGCTACAAACATTACCTGTATAGAATTAGTGAGGAAATTCAACACGCCCAAGGCTACAAACATTAAACTCCACAATATAGCATCCTGTCTCATCTCATCACCAGTCTTTGTAAACACCTGCAGGCAAAAAGTTTAAAGTGCAAATTGTAATTAGTAAATTAACCGACACTGATTGACCTGGAAAAAATTCCGAGCCAGGGTGAGAATCGAACTCAGGACTTAGGGTTACCGTCCCACCGCTCTACCAACTGAGCTACCCGGCCCTGTTGGGAATGGTTCGCTTGTTAGATTCTCTTATACACACAGAGCTTAAATCAAGCCCATTAGAATATGTGTATTTAAATTTTCATACGTGATGAAGTCAGTGTTTCGAAAAGCAAGTCGCAATCATCATCAGGGAAATAACTGAATTAGTTTCCCTGATGATGATTGCAACTTGCTTTCGAAACACTGACTTCATCACGTATGAAAATTTAAATATACATATTCTAATGGGCAAATGGTAATACATCCATAAACACCCTAAATCAACATATTTACATCTCTATAGCCTTGCAATAAATTTGAATGCAAAACTATAAACTTGTTCATATATTATTAAGTAGTTCACTTGAGTGTTTAAACTGCCGAAAGGCTTTTTCCACAGTAAGTAGATAGGGCGACGTGTTTATGAGGTCCCGTCCAGACAAGCTACATTTGTGATAACGTTGTTAGTTAATTTAACCCTACATTTGCACTTAAAACGTATTTTGTTAATATATTTATGAACACTAAAACACACGGGCACAGGGAAAATCTAAAATAACCATGGAGACAAGTTTCTAATTGTGTTAAAAAGAGGTATATTATTTAGACCTTTATACCCCATCATAAATTGTTGTAATAAAGTAAACCTATGATATTTCATTAGGTTGACGACTGACAGGAGCTTGGCCTTAGTCAGTAAAATTTTCTGGAACACTTTGTATAACATTGACAATGCTTACGTATCTTAAGCTATGGTAAGAATGTCGTTATAGGGTGTTGAACAGGATATACATGACAGCATTTCAAGACATATAAGTTAAAAAAGTGGCATTTAAAATTTGAGAAAAAAAATCGAGTTTTAGTAAATACCTGGTGGATAAAAGTTTAAATGTATAGATATTCAACAGGATACACATGGCAACTTGTTGATCCACTGAATAGCTTAGTATAATGCATTAGCAAAGTAACTCAGGATAAATTCAACGAAAGCAAAGGTATATTTGTCCTCCTCATCTTCCTGAAGATGACAAATATACCGTTGTCGAAATATTGAGATTGTCAATATGCGTTTGTTGAATTTATTCAGAGTTACTTTGCTAATGCATTATGCACATGACAGCATTTAATGAAGTAAAAGTAAACACTTTCTCTAAACATATTGAATAAATTAAAAGGAATTCTAAGGGGAGTGATAAATCTCCCAGTGGCAAACTAGGGGAGCCATAAACAGCTCTCCTGTCATTTTGCTGAAGACCAAGACTAAATCCAGTCTTATTCTCCCAAAAATTAAACTAACCTTCACAACTTCGCTGAAGAAGACGGCAAAAAGCGGCATGGTGCATCCGTTAAGCGTGGCAGCAATACAACCAATCACAATGAAGGGCCATTCGGGTTTATTGGCTTTAAACATGCGGCCGAATCCGGGAGTATCAGATGGCTCCTCCTGTTATGACAAAACAAGGTACGCAATTATTTAGTAGCCTAGTGGTTTTTTTTTGCCTGATGTACGATGTAGAATCAAAAGAAAACGGCCTGTTTACAGTTTTTCACTATAATTTCTAGGGGCATCCGTGGCTCGGTAGGTAGAGCGTTGGACGCTCAATCCGAACAGCCTTCCACCAATGGGTTTGATTCCCACTCAGTCCAAAAAAATTGGAAATTTTCTGACTGGGTTTTCACTCGAACGACCCATGTGGGATGGTTGCCAGTTACCAGCGGAACGTCGTAGGTTTTCTCCGGGCGTAGAGCAGGTTTCCTCCCACAATAAAACTGGCAACGCCGCCATATAGGTGAAATAATCTTGAGCGTGGCGTAAAACACCAAACAATCAATCTATAATTCCCCATTCATTCAAGATTATCCTTGTGCAGGAAATGTTGCCAAAGTGGGACAATTCTTCCTCTAAACAGAGAGTGCACACCAAGGGGGTAACTTGTTCTTGATGGAGATAGAACATATTACAAATATATTTAATTGCATTATGAGAAATAATTCACTTGACAAAAACATCAGTAGAGATGCCGAAAGAAAGAAGTTTACAGAGGCCTTGGTTGTAAACGCTTTCGGCAATGCAAGTTTTCCACCAATGGGTGACTGGTTCGTATTCCAGTCGATTCAAAAAAGGAAAAGAAAAAAAATTCTCAGTGCATTTTTCACTTGATTGCCATATATGAAAGCGAAGTACTGGCCAAAACCCAGTCCCAACCCCTGGAAACAAAAACACTTAACAACATAAATCTTGTTGTGATCAAAACAGTAACAATTGTCAGACAATATGACTAACAAAAAGTCTAACATTAATTTTCAACAACAAACCTCTTCCACTTTCTTGTCTTCAATCTTGGAAATTTTTCGTGAAAGTCGACGTTCTTTCAAAGATCGTTGTTTTTCACTCATTTGTCGACTGAGTTGTCTTTTTGGGGATGTCTTACCATCAGATGGATCTGGAATGTCAGAAGATTAGAATTTGAAAAAAAAGTTTATCACTATTTTTTTATATTATTTATTTATTTCTAGGATATGTCATATTTGCGGGATCTTTCAGAGACACCTTTGCAATAGCAGGGATTAAATCCCAGATTTAATAGGGGTAATAAAACCTAGTTTGGTCACCGGAGACACTCTTGACCTATTGTGTAACCAAGCAACAATAGTGCAAAGGTCAATTGATTGAAAACCCAGTGGGAAGCCAGGAAACTTATTTTGTTTCTGTGTGATGATGGCTGATGACAAAATTCTGTCTACTGTCCATCAGCAAAGTGAAACTTTTTGTTTAATGATCATTTTAGAATCAACTAAAATTTCATTATAGCATCCAACAGTTGCAACCCCTATATACATGTACCAACCAATCAATGAGCCGGCTGATCATTCAATAATTCAACCAATCATTTGTCCCCATTACCTCCGTCCATGTCAACAGGTTCTGCCCCTTCTGGTGACGTTTCTTCCTCAAATGTCTGAAGAGTTACAAGTTGGAAGTAAGCTCCCCGTTTCTTCATTAGATCTTCATGTTTGCCTTGTTCAACCAGATGTCCTTCATCAACTACATAAATCACATCCGCATTTCGAATCGTTGATAACCGATGAGCAATGATGAGAGTTGTTCGCCCTTGACTGGCCTGAAGGTAACAAATTTTATAAGAATTTTAAAAATAAATTTTCTCAATATGGGTCTAAATAAAGTCAGCTTAACATATTTAACTCATTTTTTCAACAAATATCTGAGGCGTCAAAATTAGAAAAAAAGATTTAGCAATATCTAATTCTTTTCTTAACTCAGGGATTTTTAATTGCTAAATCGTCCCCCCCCCCCCCAAGACCAAAAAAACTAAAAGTTGAACATCATTATCATATTTATCATTTTTTATTATCTGGTAGCGATAATTCAGTTCAAGGATTCATCTGGAGCACAAGTATATAATGGACATAAAGGGTTATAATGGACACCCCATTTTATGGAAAATGTGCAAAAATAGCTATTTTGGAATCCCTATTTGCGGATCCTGGATGAATGTATGATCCAGTTTATGTATGAAAAAGAGGTTTTAAGAAAATAACAAAGATTGATGTTTTATGCTGCACTCAAGATTATTTAGGTTTAGTGAGGGAGGAAACAAGGATATTTGCTAGGAGGAAACCCTCGACCATCAATTATCCCTGCTACATTGTAACCACATAGAGTAATTCAGTGAAAAACCCACTCAGATTTTTAAAAATTGTTCTGAGGGGCACTCGATTTGGAGGCCCCAATGGGTGCAGGAGAAAAAAAGTTCCACAAGCTCAAGCTTTTTAAATTAAATTCGTTCTTACCTTGTCTAAAGCAGCTTGTACGATTCCTTCACTTTCAGAGTCAAGCGCAGACGTCGCCTCATCAAGCAACAGGATTTTGGGGTCTCTTACCAAGGCCCTTGCTATGGCAACACGTTGCTTCTGTCCCCCAGATAACTGGGCCCCACGTTCACCAACCAGAGTTTGGTAGCCCTAGTAAGATACAGATATACTCCCACTTAATATGCAAATAACGCAAAGTGTAATATTAATTAACCCTGGCTAATGAAATAATTCAATCCTATACACATGTAGGTTGATTGGTGTTTTTTGCTCTATCATGCTTATTAATCGCAGAAACAAACTGAAAAAGAATGGCAATAGAACATTTCGATTATGTTTTTCACGGCTGTTGTTAGAACTGTATGGCATTGATATCATTTCTCTGTAGCAGGCGCTGTGACACGCATCTTTCGCATTGCGTCATAGAGAAAATGTGCACGATTTCAACATCAGATTGATTTAAGAACTCAATGTAGCGTCATTTTGCCATACACCACAAAGCTACTGTGCAAATGGAAATTTTTGATAAAGTATTGTTTTGAACTAACTTTGGCTTGGAATGAATGAATGGTCGTCCTGGTTATTTAAATTTTTTGTACTTTTCGAACACATTTCAGTTCGTACAGGCCACATACTGTATAGATTTTCCTCATTTTAACGCCAATCATTTAGTTTTCCGATGGCCTTCAAAGCCTCTTACTGTCATGACGATCAGAAATTATGAAAAAAGTGTGAATTTTGGCAGCTCATGCCACTTTAATGAAAAACAGATAAATTAATTAAAAGGCTTTAAACAGTAGAAACCTACCTCTGGGAGTGAAGATATAAAATCGTGAGCGTTCGCGTTCTTGGCTGCCTGTATAATTTCCTCCATGGATACATTCTCACGGCCTAATGCGATATTTTCCTCAATGGTGCACCCAAAGAGAATGGGTTCTTGTGATACGACCCCGATCCTGCGCCTGAGCCAGGCCAAGTTAAGGTCCCTTAAATCATGGCCATCTAAGTAGATCTGACAACGGGAAAATACATTTTTAATGTGATGTATAGAAATTTTATAATGAAAGTACACAAGACTTTAGTTAAAACAATAGATTGATATATTGCTCAATATTTGGGTAAATAAATCCACCTGGCAACTCTTCTTAATACGGCAATAGAGAAAAACCAACTCTGAAATCTTTAGAATTTTTTCTTTGGTTGGTTGATTGATGTTTTAAATCGCACTCAAAATTATTTCACTTAGGTTGCTAGGTTTACTAGGGGAGGAAACCATGCTCATTGCCCGGAGGAAATCTCTGACCTTCGGCAAGTACCTGGCAACTCTTCCACATATGGCGACCGGGTGAAATATTTACTCCGAAATTTTTATTTACTCTGACTTTTTCTTTGGAGTGAGTGAGATTTGAACCTGCGACCCACTGATGGAAGGCTTCTGTCGCACTGAGAGACTATCGTTGCTGGGTGAGCCCTTAGTATAAACAAAAAAAGGAAAACCAAAACCCTCCCACATATTCAATACACAAGAAAACTTATCAAGAAAAGGAAAGACCAAGAAGACAGTTCTTTGGAAATGATTTTGCAGAAATAGCAGCGGATTGGACTCATACAAAAGTAACAAAATATCCCCGCCAATTAACTCTGATACTTACGCTGCCTGATGAAGGATCATAAAAGCGCAGGATAAGATTAACGCATGTTGATTTCCCACAACCACTTGCACCCACCAGTGCCACAGTTTGACCTGGTTCTACGGAGAGATTGAAGTCCTTTAACACCTGAAGATTAATAAGAAAGTTTATCAAATAACTGTGATGTTAATGGTAAATGATTAAGGCATCACCACAAAGTAAGTTGTTTGTGAACAACACATAAGGATTGAAATGTTTCTTCGATTCATGGAGTTATGAACGAACTTGCAAACCCTGTGCAAACTAAATAAATCCGCGAAGCGGTTTATGAAAAGTTTGCACAGGGGCCAGTTCGTTCATAACTCCATGAATCGAAGAAACATTGAAGTCAATCCTTATAATTTAATTACTATCACATATACTACGTAAAACAATAAAAATATTCACAGGGAGTGAGATATTTTATTTTCAAAAATCAAAACAAACCAACGCGCGCAAAGCTACACTTGATTTCAAAGCTCTCTGCCAAGTGACGTCACAATCACAGGCAAAGCGACTATACAACGTGATGTCATCTCGCGTCATAGCGTTGAGTCATCAGTGCACTGTGATGACATGAGTATAAACGTTTTCGTAAGCTCACAAAACAAGTTGTTCTTTATTTCTTTGAAATCTGATCGAAATGAAAAATAAGTATAAGCAGCTATTAAATCAACAGATTTTCACATTGATTGTTTTCTCTGTTTCAATAAATAGCAGTAGGCATATTGTTGTTTCGTCGGTGATTCATGCATATCGTTGTAAAAGTCGTCCGGAGCTGGTTCGTTCATCGGATTATGAACGAAAGCAGATTAACCAATTAAATTGCAGTATTCGTTATAAACACACTGGAAATTAAATTATAAGCTTTTGACACCTATGCTGGTGTCTTCATCAAGTGTATCCAGTTATGCCCTTATCATTTTTCATTAGTATGGAACTCACTTTTAAAGAGAGTTTCAAACATTTCTTACATGGAGCTGTGATTATATGTGCGTACATAAAGCCATATCTTAAATATGGTATGTACAGTGTAACTGGTTACATAACAATTTGAATGAAAATGATTGGTCAAGAGCCTAAGACAATTATTTCAAAACGTACCAGTGGAAATATTTCTTTTGTAGGCCTAAGTCTCAAAGGAGCTCGTCAAACATATCCTTTTTTTGTTTCACGCTTTTCAACTATCTACCTATATAATTACCTTAACTTTACTACGAGTTGGATAGCTAAAGTTCACCCCAACAAAATTAATGTTGCCTTCCACTTCTGTGGGTCTCTCTCCCTCAGGGGAACTGCAGTCGATGGAGGGTTTCTATGGTAACAGATACAACAACAACATGTTTTTATCAAGTGACATTTAAAGTTGCAAGGGTAAAATTTTTTAATAAATATTCATTCCTTTTGGGTGTATGTTTCTACCAATTTAATTCTATTGGGGACAAGAGATTCAGCCTTACTCTAGGGCGAGGGTGTCATCCAAAATCAGTACAAAAATTTCTTCCATTTTTCAAGACATGTTTTTGTAATCCTCAAAATAAGGCGAACAAGGCTTAATTCGAACAAGGCGAACAAGGCTTACGATGATCAAAATAAAAATGATCAATCTCAACTCTTGACACCCCAAATTAAACACAATTAATTTACCTTGTCAATGATTTCAAACAATGTGGCGGCGGCTCCCTTTGCAGTTGACACGGTGGTGATGTGAGGTGCCGCGTTCCCGATAGAAAATGATCCAATCAGAACACAGAAAAAGACCTGCATTAACAGAAAATTTTTTAAAACTTACATTAAAGAAAAATATTTAACACTGATTATCTTAACAGTATATATCAATTGAGGATATATATAGTTACCCAGCATGAAACCCAATATTTGATATGATGGATAATGAAACTAGCATCGGTACCTACCTGTTGGTTCCCAGCATTTCAATATACGGAACCGATTCAATGTTTTTGGCGGACACCGAACTTATATGAAGTACTGCAAATTAGCTCAGAGCATTAAGTTGCTTGAATGACAATGCTTTATTTTCTTTGTAATGCAAGGATAAAGTCCTTCCATTTACTAATTATTATTTTATTATCAGTTGAATAATTTGATTTTTTATGACTTTTTGATGGTTGATGTAGAATATAAACAAATGCTTTGATACAATGACATGTATTATTTTCAAGATTATCCATGAGACGGATGGTTGATTGATTGATCGTGCTCTTTGCCCAGAGGAAACTACCGGGGCCTCCGTGGTTTAGTAGGTAGAGCATTGGACGCTCAATCTGAACAGCCTTCCACCAATGGGTTGCGGGTTCAAATCCCACGCAGTCTAAAAAATTGGAAAATTTTCTGACTGGGTTTTCACTCGAACGACCTATGTGAGATGGTTGCCAGTTGATTGATGTTTTACGCCGCACTCAAGATTATTTCACTTATATGGCGGTGTTGTCAGGTTTACTGGGGGAGGAAGCCGGGCTCATTGCCTGTAGGAAACTCCCGACTTTCGGTGGGTACCTGACAACCCTTTCACATACACACCTGAGTGAAAAAAAAAATTCAATTTTTATTTGGTCTGCATCAATGGAAGGTCTGTGTGGGACTGAGGGACGATCACTCTAACCCACTGAACCACCGAGGCCCCATCCCATTGATGGAAGACCTGTGTCAGACTGAGAGACTATCACTCTGCTGACTGAGCCCCCCAGTACTCACAGTAAAAACTTCTCCTGGTGAGAGACCAATGCCATCCTGGAAGCCATTTTTCTGCCATTCATCTACCTGTGTGGAACCATACCTATGTGGAACCATAAACAATACAATTAGTATTTAATTATGGAATTAGTAATCATAACCCTTCATTTTAATTGATGATTTTAATCTTCAACCAAAGTAGTGCTACTCGGACTTTCAAAAAAAAAATTGATAAAGTGACAGAAACCCCATCAAAATGCCTTCCATAAAATTCTTGATCGAAGCATTTGAGTTGGTGGAGGATTTTGTTGTTGTTGACATTTTAAGGCCCAAGGTTTTTGGGGGGGGGGGGGGGGGGTTATTTTCAATCAGTGGTGGAACTTAACGCTTGCCCGCTTGCCAAATGCAAGCAAAGTCAGTGTCGGGCAAGCTAATAACGTCAATCGCTTGCCCGCGAGCGCAAGTGGATTTCAGATTCTAGAAAAAAAAATCCTGTCAACGAACAATATACTCACGTAAAAATTCTTGTCGTTGCCGCGAATATATCAAAGTTTGTTTTCATTCGTAAACCGTGCAGCGCAAACGCAAGTTTCCGGGTGTGCGCAGTCGACTATTTCGCAGTGTAAAATCTCCCACATTCGGACGAACTCATTATTGACTTTACACAGCTATTAGGCTGTTGGCTCTCCTCCGTTCGTGGAGAGTGCGCCAGCTAGAAAATCTTGCCGAAAGACAATCACGGGTGTCATATAAACAATTTTTAAAACGATTTTTTACTAATTATCGGGCAAAACCAAAGGCAAGTCCTCCCTCTACTTCTTCCTCAGAGAAAAATAAACTGTACAATAGCACTAAAAGATCAAGGAATTTTGTAAACGCATGGAGAGAAGAATTTCCGTTGGCTACGCAAATAACAATCGAGCGTACGAATAATTATAGATTTTGCACGATCTTGCGATTCTTGCGGCTCTTAATGAAAAAGAAACCTCACGCCTTGTCAGTTGATTCAGAAATTCGTTTGCAATTCTCAAACATGGAAAGCCATGGACGGATTACGAATTTCTCTGTCGGCTAGATTCAATTAAAGGGGTAGATGTGGGCCAGACGTAGGCCCCTATCTAAAAAAGTTTTTTTGCCAATTTTGGAGTCAGACACGGACTACGGTAGTTGTTAATGTTAGTATGTTATATCGTTTTCAAATTAAAACATACATTATAGAATTTAGAAAAGCAAACAATATGTCCACTAGTTTCATTTCATGTAAATTTACCATCAATGGTATGCACCTTGTCACTGCTACGAGAAGTGTGTTTTGAAGCATAGAACTAAAAGTTAAACATGCACTTTCTAAATTCTATCTTTTGAAGACTCTCGTATTTCAACTATAAATCTCCACAACAAAACGTCTTGTCAACGGTCTTGTGTGATTGACAACTAATTCATTTGTTACATTAACCAATCAAAACAGCAGAGACGATTACTGCTCATTACTATTCAGGAATTGTTCTTACATTAGCTTTTAAAAGTAACAAGCCTAAGCATGTGATCAACCAATCCACAACGGCTTTGCTTAGAGATACAGTGCACCTAACAAGTGGCACCGGTAGTTCATAGAATGCCTTGGAATTTCCCTTGGCCTACATGCTTCGAGTACAGGATTTCTTTTAGGCGTACGTGTGGTTAAAATAGCAATTTTTAGCACCAGGCGTTAAAGTTAGGTGGAAAATTATATAAATAAAAGTTAAACATGATCCTACATGTCTTGATTTCTCATTTGCCGCACACGGCGAAAAAAAATGGTGGCCATCGACACCCCCCCCCCCCCCCCCCCCCACTCATTAATGTCTGACCATGTTGAGTTTTTACTAGGACATGTATACAAATTAACACATGAAATGGCAAGTGATTTTGACTGCGAGCAAGCTGATTTTGTGACTCACTTGCCCTGATGGCAAGCACTGAAAAAAGTTAAGTTACACCACTGTCAATGTCCAATTATTTTCAACGTACATCAATCCTTAGCTAAATGTTTGGAAAAGGGATTTTGAACTTACCAGAAAGCCAGTCCGTAAGCTCCGAACATGATCAGTAAAGTGGTACCAATTCCAAACCCAACAATCATAGACTTTCTAATCCCCAACTGCTTTCCTTTTTCAAGGGCCTCTGAATACCTGGGGGGAAAATGATTGATTGATTGATGTTTTACGCCGCACTCAAGATCATTTCACTTACATAGCCCAATGTTGAACATTTTAAGATTTAATGAATATTGTTACGTCCACATTCTGGTCTGTTAAGGCAATTACTGTTTCATTCTTTTAGCGATAAACTTCATAACAGCATAGGCTACTTTTGATTGCGTGGATCTATAGCTATATTCCTGTAGCTTGGAAAATCAGTAAGAATTTCCTTGTTGCTTCTTGCAAATTGAAAGTAGAGTTTCATCCACAGAATAAATTTTCAAAAAAAAAAGATGCATTTACCAAATATTGTTGAGCAGATTATTGTTAAATACTGACTCAGCCTTGTGGGTCGCTCAGGGAGTGTGACTTTGACCGCTTGTGCTTACGATACAGTGATTTTTACAGGATGCACGTAGCACATTTTTACTCTTTTTCATTTCGAACCCTGAAGTTTTATGCAAATTTGTGCAACCGGCGCCAGCTCAGTGGACTGAGTAATTACAAAGAATTTAAACACTCAGAGGTGAGTTTCGACCAAATCAAACAAAAAATTCCAAGCATTACTTCAGAGTTGAAAGATTGGTACCTGAGAATCTCCCGTTTCTGACCATTAAACGAGACAACAGTCCGAACACATGACAGTACTTCTTCTGCAACTTTTCCTGCCTGGGCATAGGACTCTTGTTCTCTTTTGGAAAATGACGCCACAAACTGAAAAATAATTATTATTAAATATATTGAGTTGTTAATTGACAGACTAACTGAGGCTTGATTGGTAAATTGACGAGTCAGTCATGACTGTTGAAACGATTAGTGGGGGGCCGGTTTCACAAAGTGTCGTAGCGTAAGTTTTTATGTAACTGTCATAGCAGCCCATACTGTAGAGATACCTTGCTTAGTTACAGCTTTAAATTGAAATATGTCGGTGGAGTTCGCTACTCAGATACTCAAGTCTAAACTATCATTTATCTCACTTGCCTCTTAGCTTTTACCACCTATCATACCTTTGAAACATTCCTATTTTCATTGTACCCGTTAGTTTCTTCGAATTTTGTTGTTAATCTGCTAAATCCCTCTTTGTAAAAAATAGATTTTAACGTCTCCTCGAACAACGACAACATAGAACATGATCTATTTGTCTATTTTCCTAGTCAGGTGGCTTTTTTAGAGGGCTTCTCCAACGTTTTTTTAAAACAACCCCAACCCAATTCGACTAACTCATACTTGTTCATAGGCTTTATTGATTTGACGTCACAACGGACTCCTCGCATCATTTGACTGCTGGATTTTGAAAAGTCTGTCGATCGAGCCCAACAATATAATGGCCGGTCTAATGTGTGGCTCTTCATGACCGGCAATCTGGCTATATGATCAGAGGGAACCCCAAACTTGGCAAAGCCTATCCTAAATAGAAGTCCTTGTCAACTAGGTAAAGGAACTCACAAACGTAAGAGGCAACCAACCTTTCCCATAAAGCTGGCACATACAGCCAGAAGGGGGGTCAGGGACATCATGACGAGGGTCAACTTCCAACCTTTGAAGAAACCGATGGTGAAACCAGCGATGAACGCAGCAAACCACTGCATACAGATACTGAACTTATCCCCCAGTCCTTCCCTCACACGCTCTAAATCACTGGAATATAGAAAAATAAACATGATTATCCAATCATAAATTGAGAGGTAGTTTTTTTATGACTGATTGATGGATGTTTTACGTCATACTCAAAAGTATTTCACGTATATGCCGGCGTTGTCATATTCAGTGGGGAAGGAGGGAACTCCCAACCTTCTTCAATTATTTGGCAACTCTCCTACACACCGTGATCGAGTGAAAAATCCACTCAGAAATTTTTCAATCTCTTTATTTGGTCTGAGTGGGATTCGCACCCTCCCCGCATCGATGGATGGCCTGTGGCGGAGTGAGAGACTATCACTCTAAACTACTGAACTACCGAGTCCCCCTTTTTTATGATGGACTGATTGACTAAATGAACTCAATGTAAAAATTAAAAATGACAAATTTTGTGGATGATTTTTGTTTTTGATGATCTTTGAGGCCCATCTGGTTTTACACCGGACCTATTATTTTTTCTATTAACTGATATATTTCTGATAATCAGAACAGTTTAGAAAAGTCTAAATTGATGCATCTCAGGCCACTTTAAATTATTAGATTTCAGTTCCACTCTTACAAGCGAACATGTTGACCGATTTCCCTGGTTTTACGGTTTTATCTAGAATAATTTCTCTGATTTATGACTCAATGGATTGATTATTTGGTGTTTTACGCCGCGCTCAAGATTATTTCACTTATATGGCGGCAATGCCAGTTTTATTGTGAGAGGAAACCGGGCTCTATGCCCGAAGGAAACCCACGAACTTCCGTTGGTAACTGGCAACCATCCCACAGAAGGTCGTTCGATTGAAAGCCCTGTCAGAAAATTTTCCAATTTTTTTTTTTAACTGAGTGGGATTCGAACCCGCGACCCATTGGTGGAAGGCTGTTCGGATTGAGCGTCCAACCGTTCTGACTCAATAGAGGTAATGACAACTAAAAATACCCAAAGAGATTTTTGCTAATGATAAAAAATATTGTTTTGGCCGCCAAATCCCTGCATCCACCCCCCCCCCCCCCTCCCCCCACAAACCGCAACAACAAAAATCTATGTAGAAGCTGTAATGATCCTTTAAGCAAAAACTTACTCTGCTAATCTCGTGGTCAACTCTCCACTTCCGTGTTTGTCAAACCAACCAATCTCTTGCCCTAGAATGGCTTTGAAAAATGCCTTCTTCATCTTGTGTGTTTGACGTTCACACGAAGTTGTCCAGCAGTAAACCTGAGTAAACATTGATTGATTGATTGATTGATTGGTGTTTTACAGTTTATTACACTTATTACTTATTACACTTATTGGAAAATGTTGTTAACGAAAATAACCATGGAGACAATTTTTTAATTGTGTTGAAAAAGAGTTGATTTATTAATTTTTACACCCATTCCAGAACACTCAATATTGCTGCATTGTGGGACAGTGCATGGCGATCAGGTAATGAAGCTATGTGCCCGGAAGGGTGGAATGAACCCTTGGTCGTCTGACGGTACCTGGCCCCCATTCCACAACGACGAGATTTGAACTTGCACCCCAATGATATGAGGCTTGTGTTAGCATGAACATCTATCATTTTAACACAAGTAAGCCAAGAATGCGCGCAATACATTTTGGAAAAAATTCAATAAAATTGAAGAAAAAGTGTATTTCTTAGCAACAATGAAACTAACAGTTTATCGTGGAAAGCAGGGTGAGGGATGGGGTTTTGCACCACACTCACCTGAAAGTATGAGGCCCCAAATACCCCAGCCCCAATATAGACATAGTACAGGGCATACGTCGTCATCTGTTCTTCGAAATCTACTGGTACCCCACTTCCATTTAACGACATGTTCGAGCCGGCTGAAAAACAAGTTAATCTTTGCAGAAACAATCTTTAAATCGTACAGAAAACCCCCAGATAAATGATAGAAAGATTTAAAAAGCCATTGAAATGTTTTACATTTTATTACATAGGACTGTTGGGGCCACTTTAGGGAGACCTTTATTTCTCAATCACGTTACCCTGACAGATAGTCCCTGCCATTGTCACATCCAGGGCCTGATTTCAAAGTTGTTTTAAGTCCCCTAGATGTATACATGTAATAGAATAAGCTACAGGTCTATGCTTATCTTCATACCTGTTAAGCAAGACTTTTGTAAAAAATTGGAAAAACTTAAATTGGTACAGAATCAAGGTACCCTCCATCGTCAAGACAACCACTTTGGTGCAGTGTTTACAATGCCCTGATTCTGATTTTCTTACCTTGTACAAATGTATTGGTCATATCCCCAAAGACAATGGAGAGAAGAGGCCACCCTGCCCCATGCCCCAGGGCAAACATGGATCCCACAAACATCAAAAAGTAATCCAAACATGTTGCATAGCGAAACTGAAAAAAAAAAATCTGGGGTCAGATAAAAAATGATGTCATTTTGATACTCAAGTACACAGTAGTACTCTGAATGCTGAATTAAGGGACGGAGAGGTCAATTGATGTTGTACGCCGTACTCAAGAATTTTTCACATACCGTATTTCTTCTAAATATTCAGCCATTCTAATGGTCTAAATTTTCCATTGAGTCGGACAAAAATGGAGACGAGGAGTTGTCTTTAAGGATAACCATTTTCACACACTGCTCATATTGCCTTAAATTCCCTCTATTGGGCAAATTTATTTGGCCTCAATTAGCAGATTTCTTTTCTAATGATCGAATGCTTATGAGGAAAAAAGCGGCTGAATCTTTAGAAGAAATACAGTATATATTTATGAACACTAAAACACACGGGTATAAGGTGGCATTGCCAAGTTTAGTGGATGAGGAAACCAGGCTCTTTGCATTTGTTTATCCAATAAAGTAAAGCCCACCGCAGACAGGGGATTTTACGGAGCTGTATAAGGCAGACATGGACGAAAACACAGCTATAGATTTCCCCGCAGATGATGAGCCCTTGGCTGATGAGGCAAGTTCCTGGTAACTTCACTGACCTCCATAAATGTCACCAACGAGGTTACCCAATATTCTTAGTAATAAATAAGTGTGTAAGACTGGTCTTGTTTTATTTCTTTAATGAACTGAAGAGTATTTACCAAGTCTCCAAATGATGCTGTATTCTTTATGCCAACTCTGAAAAAAAAACCCATAAGTTATAAAAACTGTTTATTAAACCATATGAAACAAGAACTTAAGTTTAATCAATATAGTTATCTAGAAACAGGCCTCTAGCCTCTAAGGGCAGAGGGTGGAGCCTATTGCTAGTGGCACCCTATAATTATATACAAAATTCAAAATGGCCACCTTTATCTTTATATGTAACAGATGGGGAAAAAACATTTTTATCAGCCATAAATTATAGAAATTGTTTATGAAATCCTATGAAACAACAAAGCTTACTCAACATATATACCTCCAAGGAAATATACATAATTCAAAATGGCCACCTTTATCTTTGTATGTAGCATATGGAACATTGAGATTTAGAAGAAAAACCAAGATGCCCTTGAAGAATTCCTTTCCCGTTAAACCTTTCTTAATAGTAAAACAATGAAATTAAATTAAAAATATTTCAAATTAAAATTGTTAATACTGCCAGTCATATTATGTAAAGAAAGTAAGTCTATAAATATTTATGATCATTAAAACACACGGGCACAGGGAAAATCTTCTCGTCTAAAATAACCATGGAGACAAGTCTATAAATAGGTACACATGACCAGGCATAAAACAGGATATCTCCTCCATCTTGGATATCAAATAACAGTTAAAATATTTAAGTTCGATTAGCTCCGTCCTTTATGCCACAATCTTATTATTGTTCTGTTTATATCAAGACGCATGAAAGCTTTATATAAAATTTTGAGTGCAGAAAATCTGTGCGCCTGTCACTGGTCCAGAAGTAATACCCGATTGCACTTGTTGAGTCTCGGACTTTAGATCTTTAGGGAAACTTGGCATATCAATTGTGACTTGCGCACACTGGACTTCCTTTAAAGCGTATTTTCTCATTTCCTTTAAACATATTTCTGTAAAAGTTTTATATTTATATAACTTATTTACTAATTTTTATAAACGACACACTCTTTTTTTTATATATATTCAATAATTTTGTATATAATAATATATAATCTTTGTTTGAATAAAAAATAGTCAATTTCAGAAAGAAAAAATTCTACCAAAGAAAAAAAAAAGTTTTTCTAACAATAATTTAAAAAACTATATCTTTAGGAATAAATTATATTTGAATCCCAAAAATACATATATCACAAGAAAAGTTATTTCTAGCTTGTGTACAATATTGTATGTCATAAACGGCGGCTCATACTTTTGTTCAACTGCCCTTTTTTCCACAAAATTTGTTTTATTTTTAAATCTATAAAAAAAAGGGGTGTAAATATTTTTTAGAACGCTTGAACAGGGATGCATGGCTATATTTTTAGTACCACTGTCACATAGAGTTGTAATGTCGGAATGTTGTCACGGTGCATGTACATGTAAGGCGAGACTATTTTATGATTATGAATTTATATATGATAGGGTGCCACTATCAACAGGCTTTACCCTCAAATTAGAAAATTTTCTGATTGGGTTTTCACTTGAACGACCTATGTGGGATGGTTGCCAGTTACCAACAGAAGGTCGTGGGTTTCCTCCGGGCATAGAGCCCGGTTTCCTCCCACAATAAAACTGGCAACGCCGCCATATAAGTGAAATAATCTTGAGCGTGGCGTAAAACACCAAACAATAAAACAATCACCCTCTGTCCCTCAGAGGCTAGATTAGGGCCTGCGTTCATCAAAAAACTAAATGATTGACATAAATTGGAATAAGGAAAATTCATACAGTCTGTGGCCTGTACAAGCTTTAAAAGGTAACACAAAAGAAGAGATTTCTGGATAACAACTTCTTATGTATTTATAAATTTAGAAGTTGTTATCCAGAAATCCCTTCTTTTGTGTTACTATTACCGACTTCTAAACGCCTCTCAAACAACTTTAAAAGGTGAGCTTGTTGAGAATTTAACCCTGGGTATCCGAGGATGCTATAACATGTACTGAGAGGAAACCAAAACCGTTTGACTCGAACAGTAACTTAAGAAGTTGAGAGTACAAACATGTGTCATTTAATTGCAAGTTTGTGGTGTAAGAAATAGAATAAAAACTCAATCAATTGCATTATTATTAGTGAACAGTGGTGCAATATAAAACTTGATTGAATCTTTATAGATAGTATATTATATGTTATACGTTTAGTTCCAAGTGGCAACCTACATTTTAAAAAGTGTGCCAGGTAAATATATAGGACAAGGTATATCTGTAATATTAGTAAATAGAGTTCCCATTTTTCACAAACCATGGATAAATTTAGCACAGAAATGAAGGTCATCCGTCATTGAGAGAACTTGTTAAGTGACAGTTAACCAATTCAATAACTTAAAAATAGAGAAAATTAAAATACTTTTTTGTTCTATATTCCGAACATCCAGCAAGATTTTATACGTGTATGTAAAATATATGAAAAAAAAAATAATAAACTGTGATTCAGTGTGCTAAACAAAAATACCCCCACCTCACATGCACACACGCCAGCCTGCTTCGCTTAAGTTTGGTTTCCTTATTCGTTACAAATTTTAATATGGTCTTAGTAAAAGTACATGTATTATATCTAGACTTGTAGGACATTGGGCTAATGGGCTTTAGTCCACATCTCAGACTTATTTATGAACAACCTTTGGAAATATTTTCTAATTTGCGTTAAGTGTGTTGTAGAACATGTACTTTAAAAGTCTGACCAAAAAGAAAATTAAATTTCGGTCGCAGCACATACAAAATTCAAGCTACATTTGCCGATCTACAATGTTTACGAAAGTTAATTATCTCAGAGACTTATGACGTCAAACACGACATCCGTTGTGTACGTACCTTCACAGCGATGACGTAATAAACCATTTCTGCTGTCACAGTACGTCTTCGTGGCGGTTTGTACACATTGAAGGTCGTGTATGACGTCATTTTTCCGAGTAGTTATGGAAAATATGCATATTTCCTCACTGTTCTTTTTTTGACTACCAGGGAATTAACGCGAAGGTTGTTTTGTTTCAACTGATGTTTTTAAAATATACATTTAGTCCATAAACAAACACAAACCAGCTTTAAATCCTGTTCATAAATCCTTTAAGGGTTTTCCTATTAACCATTGATTGATGTTTTACGTAGCAAAAAAGATTATTTCATTAATATGACAGCGTTCACAGGTTTCGTGGGGGAGGAAACTGGCCCTTTGCCTGCAGGAAACTCCGATCTTAGGAGAGTTAATGGCAACTTTTAAACATGGAAGTGGGGGGGGGGGGGGGGGGGGGCTCAGTGGATTATAGTGATAATTTTTCAGTCCGTCACAGTGGATTTCATCGCCGTATTCGTATATACATTTTATTAATAACACCAGTGCTTGGCATTTCTTCTGAAGGGCATATGATAGTATTTATTGGTCGGTACCTGGTATTTATTGGTCGATACCTGGTATTTATTGGTCAGTACCTGGTATTTATTGGTCAGTACCTGGTATTTATTGGTTAGTACCTGGTATTTATTGGTCAGTACCTGGTATTTATTGGTCAGTACCTGGTATTTATTGGTCAGTACCTGGTATTTATTGGCATTTCTTCTGAAGGGCATATGATAGTATTTATTGGTCGGTACCTGGTATTTATTGGTTAGTACCTGGTATTTATTGGTTAGTACCTGGTATTTATTGGTCAGTACCTGGTATTTATTGGTCGGTGCTTGGTCGGTACCTGGTATTTATTGGTCAGTACCTGGTATTTATTGGTCAGTACCTGGTATTTATTTGTCAGTACCTGGTATTTATTGGTCGGTACCTGGTAATTATTGGGCGGTACCTGGTATTTATTGGGCGGTACCTGGCAGTGGTATTTATTGGTTGCTACCTGGTAATTATTGATCGGTACCTGGTATTTATTGGTCGGTACCTGGTATTTATTGGTTGGTACCTGGTATTTATTGGTCGGTATCTGGTATTGATTGGTGGGTACCTGATATTTATTGGTGGGTACCTGATATTTAATGGTCGGTACCTGGTATTTATTGGTCAGTACCTGGTATTTATTGGTTAGTACCTGGTCTTTATTGTCGCTACCTGGTATTTATTGGTCGGTACCTGGTATTTATTGGTCGGTACCTGGTATTTATTGGTCGGTACCTGGTATTTATTGTTCGGTATCTGGTATTTATTGGTAGGCCTATATACCTGGTAATTAATGGGCGGTACCTGGTATTTATTGGTCGGTACCTGGTATTTATTGGTCGGTACCTGGTATTTATTGGTCGGTACCTGGTATTTATTGGTCGGTACCCGGTATTGATTGGTCGGTATCTGATATTTATGGGTCAGTACCTGGTATTTATTGGTAGTGATACTTTATTGATTGATTGTTTGGTGGAAGGCTGTTCGGATTGAGCGTCCAACGCTCTACCTACTGAGCCACGGAGGCCCCCGGTAGTGATACAGGTAGGCCCAGTATATAATTATAAACACTAACAGTGACACCGGCCGTATTTATTCAGGGCATTGACCCTACACCAGTCACCACTGCAGTGTACATAGCCTGTAGGCCTACCTGATAATTTTATTATTTATTGGAATTTGTTTATTAAACAGACTTATTTAATCAAAATAACAGAGTAAGAACTGTGAAGCTTTCCCTAAAAACACCTGCTTGCTTATTTGTGTAACTTACGTCGGCTCTTCTTCTAGATCTTCTTCAGCTGAATCGCTTCCCTCTCCGTCTTGTTTACCTTCGCCCACTTTCACCGAACCGTTCGTGTAATCTGCCGATTTTCGAATTCCATTTACGCCGGGTTCGTTCAGCAACGGCTTTCTCTCGTCCTCCTCTGTCATCATTCTGCTTCTTTATGTCATGGACCTGCAGGCTGCATGCAATATCAACAGTTGTCAAACGTTTTAGCTGTCTTTTTAAGAAGTTATTTTGGAGACTGACTCAAGACAAAAGTGCATGAAGTACACCTGACATAGATGCGAAACAGACTTATCTCCCTTTCCGATTAAGCCTTGTCCCATGTTTTGACATAATAAGCCGCCATGTTGTGATATTTTGCAGTCGGTTTGAAGCGAGCTTTGCACAAATTCTGTAAAAAAAAAAATATCCACAGCTAAGACTTATTTGCAAAGTAGTATTTTTACCTTGGTTATTGAGTAAAAGATAAGCCACGTGCACAACTTTACAAAGTCTCTTATTTATTCTGATACAAAAATGGCTACATTGTATATGCAAGGTCAGAATTTATATTTCGTATCTCCATTTAGAGGACAGGGTTGAAAATAGAGGACAAAGGGGAGGTCACTCTAAAAACTGAAAGTCACAATAAACTTACATCATTTTTACCATATAAGGGAAATGTTTTCTATGTTGCAATGATAGGCTATATGCGCCTAAAAATAAAAAAACAAACTTAACTTTTTAGTGACTTCACTCAAAGTAGAAAATTTTAAATCTAGAGACAAAGGCCCGATAAATTATATTTACAGACTACAGAGTGTGGCGTGTGGAGGGGGTGTTGTCTCCGGAGGTGACCTCTTTTTTTTTTGCTAACTGAAAGTCACAATAAACTTACATCATTTTTACCATATAAGGGAAACGTTTTCTATGTTGCAATGATAGGCTATACGCGCCAAAAAATAAAATAAACAAACTTAACTTTTTATAGTGACTTCACCCAAAGTAGACAATTTTAAATCTAGAGACAAAGGCCCGATAAATTATATTTACAGACTATACAGAGCGTGGCGTGTGGAGGGGGTGTTGTCTCCGGCATGGCAGAAAAAAAACTTTAATCCGAGTTTATGGCCTTCATATACGACTAAGTGAACTGAAGATGTGATTGTCCCTTCTGGAGGTCAAATAAGTTCGTTTAATGATAGCTATAGCCGCTCGATCCGATTTTAAATAAAATCTGTAGGCAAAGCCTAGTTAGCGAATATAAAGAAAGCGAAGAAAGTTTAATAAATATTTTAAAAAAATGTCATCAACTTTTCTCTAGAAGTGCAAATAAGAAACCTTTAAATCAATTTAGTTATAAGAATTTCGAGAATATACGCTTTGATAATGAAACTTAGGTCGACATTTAAAGTGACATGATATTTTGACGTAAAACGGAATGTTGAAATTATGGGCTATTTTTCTCTAGACGTATAGTTCAGGAGCATTTTAGTGCTTCTGGTCTCGAGAATGTACGATAAAGTATTGCTTTCAACTAACTTTGGCTTAGAATGAATGAATGGTCATCCCGGTTATTTACATTTTGTTTACTTTTTGAACACCATTCCGGTTCGTATAGGCCACTGTAGGGCCTATGGATTTTCCTCATTCCAACGCTAATCATTCGTTTTTTGATGTCCCTCAAAGCCTCTTACTGTCGTGACGATCAGAAATTATAAAAAAAGTGTGAATTTTGGCAGCTCATGCCACTTTAAAATGAATTGATATGCAATTCCGCTGTTCAGATTTGGTTTGCTTTTCGAAAACAATGTCTGTTTTTATAGTTCAATCGCATAGTTTTTCTATTAGATCCAAACCCCAGTAATCTCTTGACAATCCTTAAAATTTGTGTAAATTCTGCAAGCTAGTAGCACTATAATTATCACATATAGCAAACATCCATGAAATGGCCCAATACTGGCTGCTTTACGACAGTTAAGATTCGTTGGAAAGTCTGAAAGTTGTCGATATTGGCCGTATCACGATATGTCGTAACAAAATTCAGTGCGTTATATTGGCGTATATGTACGGAGGCCGTACTGGGCCGGAAAGGACACTGCACGCTTTACTATTGTTTAAATGTATGTATCTCGGAATTCGCATATACCCGTACCGTATCTATATAGACCAACACGGTCAGCACTGACCCATTATCGACACGTACTATCTCAGATATTTGGCTAATGGTAGGAAGCGATATGCCGTTATAAGATTTGTACTCGTGTCAGAAATATGTAGGTTATGTAGACAAAAACGAATTGGCACTATATAGGGCCAATACGAAAAATTTATGGTGTTCGCATTGGATTATGGGTAGGCCTAAAGACACATGCTTCGTCTGCTACAAAGTATGGAAAGCCGCCATTCACTTCAACGTTCGCCGAGGTTAGTATTATGTGAGTTTACTTTTTATTTGCTTGTATAGTGTTCTGTGTCACTTTGTTTTAACCCCAAAACAATCGGCCATTATATCTATTTTTTTTATACGTAATATTTATATTCAGGGATTTCGATCAATGTAGATTCTCATGACAACAACAACAGTCACAACCACAACGACCAAGCATGTTTTTCTTATGCTGGTGATACTTGATAGTGCACGCTATACTAGTACATGTATATAATTATTCAATTTGATATTTAGGAGTAGGCCTAGACTAGGATAGAGTCGCACAAATGAGTGTATATGAATTAAAAAAACATTTATTTGATCTGAAGAATAAATTGCTTTCATTTTTTTTTCAGCTGCAGTATACTGAGCAATCCTTTGCTATCTAGGCCTACTCCAACTGAAGCTAGTGTAGGCCTACACAAGGAAATAATGGTGTGGCTGAGAAATACGACTGACAGAAACGGGGGTAGAAGGAGACGAATTCTGGCCAAAGAGAGTGTCCTCCTATCTACTGAGCAAGATCCTTCTATTATTTTTTCAGAACAGGGGCGTCCATCCGTTTAGTGTGCCGGTATGTGTGATAAATAAATGGTTTCATTTTTCCCTATCATGGAAGCATTTTGTGTTTCTTTCTTTATTGTGGGAAAATTTATACATATATCTTGGTAAAGGTACCCTATCAAATGAACCAGGTCAATGCTGGGTGTCAGCAAACTTTGGGAGATAAAAGAATAGCACTTCGGTAAAATCCCCGTTTCTTGAAATAAATGTCAGTCTGATCGTTAGGCGGAATGCAAAACTTTGGAAACATATCGGCGTAATACTGGTTACGTAAGGCATAGTCCGCGTTTCTGACCCAAAATGACATGTTGACGGTCGTCAGTATAAAAATAGTATTTTTTTAAATCAGAAACCCGGACTACGTAAAGTACTGTAACCTAATAACGGTCCTGTATTGGTCCCATATTGGCGCTTAACCGGTAGGATACTGGGCTGTCGATACTGGCGCAATTATTATGTAGCTGTACAGGTTCGATAACGGCAAATACTGGCACAGTACCGGATATTTTACGATAAACTGTACCGGGCCATTAAAGCGCCAATGTGCACGCCATTACAAGCGCGTTACAGGCGATCGTAATAGGCCCAATTTAAGTGACGTAAATCAGTCAGTACTGGCCCAACAGAAAAATGTTTGCTGTGTATCGGGTCACTATACCCCCCCTTCCAAAATTTTCGGAGAGTAAACAAAATTTAAATATCAGAGACGAATATTCAATCATATAGGCCTTTCAAACCTAAGTAATAGTTCAAAAGACTGCCCGACCGTACGCTGTCGAGAGTTTCAGAAATAAATATAGCTTCTAATTTGTTCTACTTGAGAAAAATAGCCGATTATCTCAAAATTAGGTTTAAACGGAAAAATATCAACATTTTGGTATCTCGTGTCACTTTAGGTACATTTGCATTTTACATAAGTACACACCAACTTGTATTGGAACAGCCTGAGTTTGCCATTCGATTGTTACTGACATTGACCCTGACTATGTATCCAAGAAGAAACAGTGGCCTTGGTTTAAATAATTCAGATATTGTGGCCTTTATATGTTAATCGCTCTATTCACGCACAAAAAAGAAGCCTAAAGTTCGCTAAACTGGACCGTAAGAAGTCGGAGTAAGGTTAACTAAAGATATTTCATCTGTTGTAACTACCATATTCGCCATTGTCCTACAAAAGATACTCGTAGAGCGAATAAACTCGTATAAATTATTTGAGTGTCATGTGTTGGCATGGCCCCAAAAAAGTCAAATCTATTAGTCGACTTTAACGCTTATATCTTCACGAAAAAAAAAAGGCGAGCAGGCCGTGTTAAGTTCATGACGCCATCTAACCAACCAAATGACTTCAGAGGACACCGTTAAAACTAGGACACCTAGACGAGTAGGCCTAAATACATCATGTGCCATGAGTCTCTCACTTACGACGTCAGTTTTATTATGGGCTGTATTTGAAAGCAAGTCGCTACACACGGAATAGACCTAAATCGATGACGTTAACTTTCCAAACGTATTCATGAGGACGTTGATCATTATTAGAGCCTATGGGTAGTTTCGATAAAGTTAATCTGCCAAGAAAGTGCGTACTGATATGGCCGTAAGTTTTCTGATATGATGCCACAACGTGACTGGGTGCGTTACGATTGATATTTACATATCGGATTGGTTCAGAGTGCATAGACTTTTCAGATGAAAGACCACCAGTCGGAACACTCTTCGGCTATCTTCGCTCGCTACCGGTCGGCTTTGACATGTACGTAAATCACCGAAGTTCCAGAGAGAAAAGACCCCATTTCAAAGAGAACAGAGATATCCTTACGAGACCCACTATCTGGAAATAGTACTTGGGGCATAACATAATTCCCGTGCACGTATATCTACACAGTATGGAGGTGGCCGTATATGTTATAACAACAACACTTTTAATTTTTCCGGTTACTTGGAGTGAACCTGGTAAAAATAGCTTTTTTTCTTTGTAAACGATACACGGCATAAAGCCCAAGGCTTATAGTGTTCATTTCTTTGTAAACAACACACGGCATAAAGCACAAGGCTTATAGTGTTCATTTCTTTGTAAACAACACACATCATAAAGCCCAAGGCTTATAGTGTTCATTTCTTTATTTGAAAAAAAGAAGCTTTTACGATTTTAAGACTTATAAGTAGGCGCGAAACTTTTACGTTTCAACTAAATTAAAAAACAACAATTAACAACAAGATGTCTATTTCTCAAATAGTTCGAAAGGAAATATTCTTGAAAATCAGTCATTGTGTACAACAGGGATACATCGTATTACATAGCCTATCAAATAAATAACACCAGAAGTCTATGAATGTGGAAGTGTGAAGCGTTCCATTACATAGTGTTGAGGGCATTGGCGCCGTTTGACCCAGAGGTCACCATACACAGAGCCCTCTCTCGGTTAGTCAGATAGCGTGGCTTTTCTTCACTTTCTCATATGAACTATTATGGGATGCATAAGAAAAAACATGGCGAACATTTTATTTATGATAACAGTACTTGATGGAGCAAAAGTTAAAGTTTCCGAAGAACTTCATAAAGTTGAAAATGAGACAAGAAGACTTGTTTGGAACGATTTGAGTCCAAATGGAGATATCAGAGTCGCATGTTCGGTAAAGCTTTTATAAAAACCAATGCATTCTCCGAACTGCGGTTACTGGAATTGCCGATAGATGCAGTAAGTGGAGAATGAATTTATTTTCTGATTTGAAATTGCGCAACCGTTGACAATTTCAAAATCTACCGCGCATAAACGTCACATAATGTAGTATAAGCAGGCTGAAAGCGCCAGTGCCCTGAATATGGGGTAATGCGACATTTCACACTTCCCTGTTCATAGACTTCTGATAACACACAATCTCTAGGTTTTTATAATTTTCTCTGTACATGATAGAAAACCCTTTAGTTCGTTCTTTAGGCAGTCCCATTTCCAAATATATCAGCAGGATTGAACCTTTGAATGCTGCAATTAAATGCTGTCCCTTCTTGCTCTTTTGCGTTTGGGTGGGGGAGGGGGGGGGGGGAGTTATGCCCCTTTGCAAGTGTGTTTTCAATCGAAAAATGTATATTATTTTCTTTTTCATTTTCTTATTTTACAGGACCCATGTGGAGAACGTGCAAAAGCGAAACACTAACATTATTTCACTACCAGAAGGAATCATTTGTTGTTCCGTTGAATGACGCCGGTTGCCATTTTTCCCATGCAGATAATCTGCTCTATTGCAGAGATTTCGGAATGACAGCGGCGGAGATTACCGACGACGTCATAGATTACATGGACGGCCTGTCCACACGAGATCTTAATAGTGAGTGCAAATCTATAGAAAAACTAGTTCAACATGGTATATGTAATGTAATCATAAGTTCGGTAAAATTGAACTTTCAGGAAACATGCGTATCGCCAATTGTGATGACGCGACTATCTATGCATAGCAAGACTTGTCAGTACTTGGGTACACAAAGATAGGCTCGTCATCACGATTGGCGTATCGCAATACGGACAGAGTTCGGCTGCCAGTCGCTTCTAGTCGACCTTGACGTGCCTCGGACAATTTGCCCTTTTTATACAGTAAATCACCTTATTTTTTGGGCAAAATACAAATGGTGTCTATAATTGCATATCAAAATATTTATTACAGACGGAAAAAGAAAACAATTCCTAATCTATAAAAATATTTATTTTCATACGTCCATTAGCCCTGTAAACCACACTAACAAGACAGATGCAGTTTGGGTACATCACATGATTTGTAACACAAAGTAGATAGACGCAGTTTCGGTACATATCAGGAATCCTCCAATGCTTCAGTTATATAACTGATCGAGGCTGAACGTTAACAAACAGATTGTGTCGGTCCCTCACATTATCACGAGAACACATTTATTGGGTCCTCACGAGGATATGGATATTGTTCGTGTCACGGCTACCTTATTGGTCGCCATATTCAAAATACCCTGCAGTCAATCAGAGGGTATTTCACGTGGTTATCAGACTGATGCGCATCTCACAACTCAAAATGTACCACGTGGCCTAATGTAGGATGGATAAAGCTTTAGTTCACATAACTTTAATTTCTTTCTAGCGTGTTTGACAATACTTTGTTAGATTCTTCTTGAAGCAACGAGTTCATGTTGTGTCAGGTTCCAATAGTTAGCACATTCACTGTGCCAGGATATCGGATTTTATCCAAACTCACACAGAATGCTTCATTATGATTGGTTACTTAATATATTTCCATACTGGGTCTCCATCGGCATGCTACAGAGCGACGACGATGTATCAGGTATATGGTTTGTGACGTCATGTCAGACACTTGTCAGTCGCGCCTGCTCGCGCCATGCTAGTGTTTCTCTCGAGGAAATATATGGGTGAGTTAACGAGTAAAACCCTGTTACTAATGGTCGTAGTTACATTCTAACCTGTAATGCTTATGTGAACGCTCTTATCTTGTAGCGTCCTTTCGAATCTCGACCCATACGCCATCTTGGTCTGTGTAACATTTTGGTTCCTCAAATTGTTCTGGACGCCTTCATCTGGGTGACGTCATATCATTCACTGGTCTTGTACACGTAGTCCAATGGATTTTTAAGTCCCGTGAGAATTCCGCAAATTTTCAGTCACCAGTACAATCATTGTTGCTGAGTGTTTTTTCGTTCTAACATAACGCCTACATCTGACACAGTGGAACAGCATACGTGGAATTGAATTGCAGCGTCACCAAAAACGGTCTCAATAAGGTCCCTTGTCACCTGATATCTTGCAAGTTACCAACGAGATTTCATGATATCCGGATACAGAGGACGATAATTACAGTTTCTGTGGACGTTGTAATTCCATTTGACGTATTTTGTTCCAAAACATCAGATGTAAGTGTCATGCAATAAGGTGAGGAATTACTTATGGATAACAACTTCTTGGTTTATTGACGCTTTTAGTGAACCAAGAAGTTGTTATCCATAAGTACTTCCTCACCTTATTGTAACCTTTCAACTTCTAAATGCCGTTGGAAGATTTGGTAAGTACCATGATAGCAGAGTCAATCTACTCTCTTTGATGATAGAACGAAAAATATTCAGCCGCATGCGCACTTACAGTACAAGTGACAGAAAATTTGGGGAATTCTCACGAGACTTGGGCTCCCTTTGATCCACTTGCATATATCTAAGGAACAGTCATTATATAAATATATGTTATGGCAAAATTTAGATAGGAACCCATGTCGTATAACAAAAGGTTGTCCATATAGGAACACCCGTGCCTTTAGTGTAACGTGTACGATACCCCCCCCCCCCCCCCCCCCCCCCACTCCCCTCCAAATTTATGATAAATCTACAGAAAATTTAATGGGGCATGAGCTGCCGAAATTCACACTTTTTTCATAATTTCTGATCGTCACAACAGTAAGAGGCTTTGAAGGCCTTCGAAAAACTGAATGATTGACGTTGGAATGAGGAAAATCCATACAGTATGTGGCTTGTACGAACCGAAAACGTGTTCGAAAGTAAACAAAATTTAAATAACCGGGACGACCATTCATTCATTCTAAGCCAAAGTTAGTTCAAAACGATACGTTATCGTACATTTTCGAGACTAGAAGCACTAAAAAGCTTCTGAATTATACGGCTTGAGAAAAATAGCCAATAATTTCAACATTCTGGTTAAACGTCAAAATATCAACATTTTGGCAGCTCATGCCCCTTTAAAGATTTTTTAAAATTAAAATACTAACCTGGCCTGTATTCTTCTTTAGGCCGAAGTGCAGAAACATGTTTTTGGAGTGCCGGGAATTTAGATATTTTCACGAAAAAGACTGTATGGGCCAGACCACGTAAGTATACAATTTTGGTTTAATTCTCTTTAATTGATGTCCTCTTTGGTGTTTTTAAATCAAGAATAACTCGAAAATCAACTGCTTAGATAGAAAAGAAAAAGACATTGGAGTTTGGAGTTTGAATGGAGAAATATCTAAATTGACATCTCATGTCCATAAAAACTGAAGGTCACAACACCCAGTTTCTGTTTTCGCTAGAGCTAGGAAGTGGCTAACATAGCGATAGTTTTGTATCTGGGTTATTTGAATATTGGATTGAGACTAATGTAGATCTACTGTATATACCTTAAGCTTTTCGTTAATTAAGTCATTTGTCATGATTAAATTAAAAACTAAAATAAATACAAGCTTAAAAAGGCAAAAGTTTTATTTAACAAGCACAAGAGTCACAAATACAATTTATTTCATATTCGTGATAAGATAACAACAAAAACAATAGAAAATACCAAAAGAATTAGAGAACACAAAAACAATAGAAAATACTACAAGAATTAGAAAATACAAACTTTTGTTTCCACATTGAGATACATTTTCTGATAAACCAATATAGTGGATTCAAAGTCAAGTAGATCTTACCAGTTGTGAAAACAGCGTCTTATCATCAACGACTCCTGGAGCCTCTTAAATCCTAAACGTGTTAATTACGTCTGTCATGGCAACCCTGCCATAACCTCCCCCCCCCCCCCCCCCCCCCCCCCCCACCCACATCACCTTCCGCTTTGTCAGAAAGGCTTCTGCACCCTTTCAGAGTTTATACACGTGCTTATTTTGTTTTTCTTTCGGGATATTTTCCTCTCTCAATTTCCCACAGCAAAAACTCCATATAACTGTGCAATACAAAGTTCATTGTACAAAACGGCCGCAATATCGTTTTAGGATAAGTTACGAGTCCGAAATATAACTCAGCTTTTCTTGTGCCCGGGAACATGGATCATGACAACATCTTTGATAATTTTGAATAACAGTGCATTGTATCCCCAAAATAACGATCTATTTCGATTGATAATCGATTATACACCTCTCTAGAAAGATATCGAAAAAAAGGTCCTTTAATCAAGATTACTTGGCTGCAGTGCCTGACAGATGACTGTTATCCCCGGGCGCTCTTTCATACGTGAAGCCCAGAAAAATGGGTATGTCTTGTATACAATGTATTATAGATCAGAAACGACTGTGTATTCTTTTCGGAGGCCGTTTTTGGTCTCCTGTAAAATAAATGTCTTGTCTGTTCGTTTATAGGCAGCCATTAAAATAAAAAGGAAAATTTGGAATGCCTAAGAAGGTTATACCTCTAAATATTGTAGTTTAAATTGCCTTTTCTTGAAGGCATTTCGCTCTCTGTTCAACTCAACGATTTTGTCTATCGAAACTTAGTTTGTCATCACATATACATATAATAAAAAATCAAAATAAAATCCATTGGTAGGTAACCTATTATAAATTATGGATTGCTTATAGCTATGAAATAATTTCTGAAATAAAATGTTTCCAATATGCTTTGCGTTTTAACTCTAAAACATAAATATATCTGCGAAACGATCATAACGTTGCTAAAGTGCTTAAGTAAAAAAAAAACTACTTAATTAGAATCAGCATGCAGTTTTACATGGCGATAAAACAGTTAAGAGAGCGAATCTTATTCCGGACTTGTCCTAGTCCCTGTCTTAGACGAGTGAAAACCTTCTCGCTTCTCGTGAGATTTTCCTGTGGGATGTTTTCTTCTATTGAGGCTGGTTTCAAAGCGGGATGAACGTCAACCCCATTTCCGTGATCGGAATTGTTTTCAGGAGGTGTGAATCCTGTCACAATATTCTGTGAATTTCTATCTGATGAATTGTCTTCTTTGATATAAGATTTCTTTCTTGTTTCACGTTTCAATAGTTTGGCCAAACAATCCCAAATTTTGCAGCAGCCTCCATTTTTATTCCTCGGCTCTTCTGCGCATGCTCCAACTGCTTTTGGGCAAAAGTCGGAGGTTGTTGAATTCCCTACATCTATTTTACTTCCGGTTCGACCAATTGTGTCCTTTGAATTCATTGTAATCACGCTTTCTGACTTGCACAAATTTTCGCATGATTGGGCGTCGTTTGATTTCTCGTCTTCCTCCAATCCTATTTTACTATTTAGCAAATCAACCAGAATTGGTTCCTCAAATGGTCCAGAGCTGTATTCCCTCCGTCCAACACTTTTCTCTTTCTTAGAAATATCCCTTATGCCCTCAGACATGGCCATTACATATCTTGGGATGTGTCGAGGTGTTTTCCGAAAGGCTTCGTCTGCAGTCAAAGTGTAGCAGTTTATTCTTGCAGATACAAACATTAGCTTTTTCTTTCCTGTTGCATTGAGATCATCTTTCAAACAGGATTTCAGCTTGGCTTTTCTTTTTGGGGTCATTAATTCGAGAAACTGACAATCTTCGTTATATTGCCTCTCAGCCTTTACACATGTTTTACGTTTCACATCACGCTGTTTAAGTTGACGAATAAGTCCCCTGACTTCGGCCCAATGCTCGTGGTCAATGTCAAATCCCTTTGGGGCCTCGTCAACGCGATCATCAAAATATTCATTGTTTCCATTTCGCCAGTTGTCCATGTAGTACACTGAAATTTAACACATAATTCAAATTGATTTATTTAACATAAAATTCAAACTGATTTATTTTAAATAAAATTCAAATTTATTTTACATAAATGTATGTATTATAATGTGTAGGCTTAAATGTTTTTATTGATTGGTATTTTACGCCGAACTCAAGATTATTTCACATATATGGCGGCGTTACCAGGTTTAGTGGGGGGGAGGAAGCCGGGCTCTATTCTTCAAGGCAACCCCTGGCCTTCAACGAGTACCTGGCAACTCTTCCAAATACGACGATCGAGTGAAAATTCTACTCAGAAATTGTTCAAGGTTTATTTAGTCTGTGTGGGATTTGAACCCCCGCCGCATCGAGGGAAGGCCTGTGTCGGACTGAGGGACTATCACTTTTACCCACTGGGCCACCGAACCCCAAAGGTTTTTAAAAGGTTCACGTTAAAATTGTCGCAATGGGCGAATGGACTAAATCCATTAATTTTAATAAGTATGCTAACGAATTGCTACATATATTTTAATATAAACAGAAATTTTGCCAAACATAATATTCTTACGTTGAAGAGCTTTCCTCATCATATCATGCTCCCAATCCACAATAACATGCCCCTCTTGGGATCTGTCTTGGATTTTCTGATCGGCCGTCTTGGTATTTTTATTTGTCTTCCTCTCCTTGACCGCAATATCTTCTGTTGTCTCATCTGGGATGTGTAGGCCTACCTCATCCGAGATCCATTCGGCCGTGCTTCGTGGCCACATCCTATAACATATAGGAATAATGAGCTGCCAAAATGTTGATATTTTGACGTAAAAACAGAATGTTGAAATTATTGGCTATTTTTCTCAAGACGTATTATTCAGAAGCTTTTTAGCGGTTCTAGTCTCGAGAATGAACGATAAGGTATGGTTTGGAACCAACTTTGGCCTAGAATGGTCGTCCCGGTTATTTAAATTTTGTTTACTTTTCGGACACTTTCGGTTCGTATAGGCCGTAGACTTTATGGATTTCCCTCATCCCAACGCCAATCATTTAGCTTTGGTCTTCAAAGCCTCTTACTGTCGTGACGATTAGAAATTTTGAAAGAGGTGTGAGTTTTGGCAGCTCATGGCACTTTAACATTCTGATTTTTTTGTTCGGCTTTTCATATAACCGCATCTTCATGTCAGTTCAATTTTATTCAATCAAAGAACTATTTTCAGACAAGACCTGATACATACATGATTGATTGATTAATGTTTTACGCCGCACTCAAGATTATTGCACTTAAATTGCGACGTTGCCAAGTTTAGTGGGGGAGGAAACGCCCGACCTTCGGCGAGTAACTGGTCTGACTGTGATTCGAACCTGCGCCGAATCTACATGTATGGTAGGTCTGTGTGGGACTTAGGGACGATCACTGTATCCACTGGACCACCGAGGCCCCCTCTGGTACATACATACAAGAAGACCATCGTGTGACCATAAACCAGATGGAGGTTTGCTTTAGCCAAATGTCGAGAGAAAGAGAAGGGGGTCGGGGATGGGGTTGATAAAAGTAGTTGTAATTCATTAAAGTTTGTTCTTTCCGTATTATAAAGAAATATAACAATACCGTTTTATAATAACGCTGTGAAACTGACCTTATATTTGTCTCTTCTCGTTGTGTTAAGAAAGATAATCCTTATCTCCCGAGCTGTCGAGTGTCTTGTTAAATCACCGTAACGACGATTTGGTTGACAAGGCCTTTTGATGACGTCATAAACACAGCCACGTTAAAATCAGTAAAGACGGGTTGAAAACGTCACAATACCGTTTCAATTTGTAACGTAAGCAAGAATCTAATGACGTACACTGATAAATCGCTATTGAACGTGACGCTATGTTCCGTATCAACAAGTAACGCTACAACAAGGGACTGTTTCTGCAAACGTTTACGCCGGTCGACGTAACTTTGTTTCTGGGGCCTATCTTACACAGCTGGCGTAAATTTGCGCAATATGCGAGTTGTTCAAAGGCCTAATGTACTTTTGAACAGCCGGACCAGTTTCACAAAGCGATCTTAGCTTAAGGTGATCTTAATTACAAATGCCAACGTATACCTTAAAGTGCCATGAGCTGCCAAAATGTTGATATTTTGACGTTAAAACAGAATGTTGAAATTGTTGGCTATTTTTCTCAAGACGTATTATTCAGAAGCTTTTTAGTGCTTCTAGTCTCGAAAATGTACGATTAAGTATTGCTTTGAACTAACTTTGGCTACGAATGAATGAATGGTCGTCCCGGATATTTAAATTTTGTTTACTTTTCGAACACGTTTTCGCTTCGTAGAGGGCACATTCTGTATGGATTTTCCTCATCCCAACGCCAATCATTTAGTTTTTCGATGGCCTTCAAAACCTCTTACTGTCGAAACGATCAGAAATTATGAAAAAGTGTGAATTTTGGCAGCTCATGCCACTTTAAGCATTGCTTGCCACCCTTAGCTAAGATCACTTTGTGAAACTAGGTCCGGGGCCCAACAAAGAACCATACCAATACCACCAACAGCAATTCTAATACAGTACTTAGGAAAAATCCTGCTAAACAAAAATAAAATACAAATCATGTATCAAGAAATCCTATATATATTGTTTAATGTGTTATTCAGGCATCGACTCTTGACATCCTTTAAATGTTTGAAGTTCACCGCCCGCGTTAATGACGTGAGATAAATGACATGATTATAAAACAAGATACAGATCCAAAAGCGCACCGCTTTTCAAATCTTTTTCACAAATTCATTTTATAGCTGTAAAAAATCCCTTTTGGGTAATTTTTTTTTTCAGTTGGCAATATTCCAGTCGAATCCACTAAAATCAGGAACGTGGATGCCGTTGGTGAGATGATGATACCGTGCTTGGCAATATGCCCCGGAAAGATTGGCCAGATCGGGGGATTTTATCTGGAATTTCAAAATTGTTTCGAAAGTTTGCCACCGATGTGTAAGTTAATTGATTTAAGTTTTGTTGCTTTAGATTCAAATCATTCATTAATTGCTGTTTCTATACGTAACACGGAACAGTTTCGTTTTTGCGTGATGGATTTCGCACATTCACTGCATATTCTCTATAAGAAATAGCAGATATATATTTCAACATACCTTGAACAAATGAAGAAATGCCAGCTGTTTCTATGGGCGTAAGGTAAATTGGAGAAAAGGCCGGTAATCCTAGTGATTTCGATTGATTGATTGCTTTACGCCGCGCTCAAGATTATTTCACTTATATTGCGGCGTTGCCAGTTTTATTGTGTTCATTCGTGTTCATTCCACATATATAGTTCATTGTCACCATCTTGCTAGTTGATATTGTGTACACAAGTTTCTCTGTACTCTGACAATCAAAGGTTTTCACAATTCCAATCCAAACACATAGCATTTTGCTACAATTTTTGTTTCGTTTTGAAGACAGTCCCCTCCCTTCCTTATCCCCTTACCTCCCTGCCCTGACTTTTGATCTCAATAAAAACCAATTGAAATTTTTGTTGAAATGAACTGTTCTACAGCCAACTTACTACAAACCTACCTAAATAAACTTGTAGCCAAATTATCTTTTCCAGAAAATTCTAGGCCAAATCTTGCCTGTCTTCAACCTAATGAAATATCATGGGTTGTGGTTTATTATAACAAACTTATGACTGTGTATAAACGTCTAAATGTTATGCCCCTTTTTAACCCAATAAGAAACTTGTCTCCATGTTTATTTTAGACAAGACGATTTTCCCTGTGCCCGTGTGTTTTATTGTAAAAAAATATATAAACTTTTTTTGGGGTTCGTCCTACAGGTATGAAAGAGGATGTTACCACTGTAAAACCAGATAAACCTATAGGTAAGTTGAGCTTTTCCAATTAGACGTCTATAGATTTTGTGTGATTAAAATAGTCAAAAGTGAATAGAATATGGACCGAACTGAAAGAAAAACTAATAAATTATTATTTTTTAAATTTTCAAGTGATTCCAGCAACAACGACGAGTTCTCACCGGGATCCCACTACCGGTAAACATGAAACAGGTAAGGATTGTGGGACAAAACGAGACATGAATGAGAGATATTGAAAACATTAATTTTGGGGGGGGGGGATCAATTTGACATTAAAATCGCGCTTTAATTTTGTCTATGACGCTTGCTACAGAGAAATGACGTCAATGTCAGACAATAGGGCCTGGGAGTCTACCGAGAGATTTCGCGATATCCGGTGACAGATAACGTTTTTTTCATGACGTTGTCAGTTCGATTGACGTTTTTTTGTCCTTAAACGTCATAAATGAACGTCGTATTCGAACGATAAAGGCTCTTCACATGCGTAATGACAACGCCGGTGACAGGAAATTTGTAGAATGGTCACGTTACTCTCGCTCCCTATTCGAACAACCACGATAAAAAAATTAAGACATCACCACGAGCTTTCAGCACCTATACTGGTGTCTTCGCCAAGTGTTACAATTGGTATAGGTGTCGAAAGCTCGTGTTGTTCACAAACAACTAACTGCGTGAAGATTTCTTAATTTTTTATCATTAGTATGGAACCCACGTTTAAAGAGAGTTTCAAAGATTTCTTAATTCGAACAACGTCATGAAACGAACATATTCTAAGCCGAAAGGGTCCATTGATAAGCACGGGGACGTAATATGGAATATACGGGATATCTACGTCACTGCTTTGAACCAATTGATTTATGTATTTAGTGTGAGGTGGGATAAGTAGATCCGTATTTATCATTGGATTCTAAATGTTATTATCTTCTTTATTTTACATTTAAATATACGTAGAAACATATATAAAGTTAATTCTTTCTATTTTTAGAAGTGTTTACTGCGTCACCCACGCACATTGTTGGAGATTCCACTTCAATAGTCGGACATACTACTGGCCCAAGAACGGATAAAGGTACAGAGGTGATATATGCATACTTAACAAACTGATCCAACGCTTCCACACAACCCAAATTTTACTGAATACACTATATATAAAATATATATGGTAACATGCATGGGATTAGTGTGAGTTGTTTTCAGTAACACTTAAAAATTATTATTGAACAACGGTGGTGTAGCATAGCACAAAAATGTCGATGTGTATATATGCGGTCATAGTATGAGGCCTACTTTCCAATCTATAAACTGCACGATATATTTGTCTTCTTGAAACATTTTTTCCGGTTCTATGTTAGAGTTATTGAATGGCTTCCCGAGGGTATGAAAGATATTCTAGGAGGTTTGGCCAAGAGGCCAGACTTCTCAGAATTTCTTCCATACTCGAGGAAGTCATTCAATAAGGTGCTTGTATCATGGTATTAGTGATTGACGTTGTCAATCAACTAGCACGTGTTTACTCTCTGATACCCAGTCAAGAGAGCCATACAACAACTTCCAAAATCGGGAAGTTACTCAACGCTTAAGCCCCGCCCACTCTCTGTCCACTGGGTATCGGATTTGTCGAAGACCGCTCATCGAAAGAAAAACGCCGCAACCATGATACAAAGCCATTTACCGGTTTCTATCATGTTTTTTCTTCTTTCTAGCATTGATTCCTGTCTCACCTACAATAAATCCTCCGAATCCTATCACAGCATCTAAACCGAATGTGGCAAAAGGTGAGGACAGATAAGTTTTCATATGGAATTATATCAGGGCTAGGATGTCTGTAATCACAAATCATTGATCGGGGTATATTTAATTAACACAAGTGTACAATTATTAAAACGTAAATTCTTGGCTGAAAAGAGTTTGATTTTGACATTTTCCGGATTTGAAGTGTATCTAAAATTAGATCGATTGAATTCAATGAACAAACCAAAGGTAGTGCTTTATGGGCATCTTTTTGAGACAAGGCTGTTTGCAAAAATGTACCCTTGTTTGACTACATGCATGGCCCGCTCATCTGATCGGTAGTACTGTAATAGCCTATATATCTGTCGTTCCGGTGCCGAGGCGTCAAGAGCGGTCCGCGGAAGGGATGGCGTGACCGTATACCATACTGCCACAGTCTCCTGTAGACGGTCTGTCTACTGATCCTGTGTCCCAGTGCTGTAGCCGCTGTGAACGCCGCTGTTACGATGCGGTTCCTCATGTGTAATACCCCTGGGCCTGTCCGAAGTCTGACGTAACCGTTGCATCAACCTGGTGATACTGATCCGTGCACAGCCCAACCTTCTGGCTACATCGACTTGTGTCGCTCCTTGTTGGAACATTCCAACGGCCCTCTCTCTCTCGATGGCTGTCAAACGTGGCATGTCTTGTGATCTTTTTGTTGCTGTGATATTTAACGTGTACGCTAAGCCCTTTTAAACAGCTTTTCTGGGGGTGCAGAACATGCTAAAGCGGGCTTGAACGAAATTTACATATTAATTCTCCCGGAAGTGATCAAGTGTTTCCGGTATTTTTGGTTTATGCGCTGTGTTTGGGATCTGTAATACGAATTAGTAACAAAAATATTTTGAAAACAAGTTGGTATCGTTTCTTTTGGACACAAGTGTAGATACCCTTGTCTGAATGCTTTTGCAAAAATGTGTATGTTCTTTGTAAAAGAAAGATAAGAAATAAGGTTTGTTACAACCAACGACTTGCTAGCTCAAGTGAAAAGTCCTCACAGTTAACTATCTATGCTCAATGAAAACAGCGGAGTGAACAATTGGTGTCGCTAGGCACCAATGACAATGCTTAAGCCTCAAAGCTTAGCTCAAGCTGGATGGGACGGAGACTGCACCATCAGGCTTTTAGTACGCTGATCAATGTGTAGATTTCAACTCAAGAAAACTCTCAAAATCCATAGAAAAAAAAAATTCCAAAGGCTTTCCTTCAAAGGCCTTCCCAAATGTAGAATTATAGAATATCGACGCTATGAACTAGCATAACTGTTCAAACTAGTCAAATCAGACGGGACTCGTTTCACAAAGCAGTCGCATCGCAAACGACGCATAGTTGCCAATGGATACCATAGTGAAGGGATACGACGTCATGGCAACTGCGGTTGATCGCACGTTGCGACGGCTTGGTGAAACGGCCCCAGGGGCTACTGACAACACGTCTTCACTTCACCATGCAACCTCGTGAACTTCGGATGGAATTACTTGATATCGGCAGAATTGGTAAATGCTCAAATAAAAACAGTGGGTGTTCAGCTGAAACTGGGTTAATGGCTGATTGTTTGGTGTTTTACGCCGCGCTCAAGATTATTTCACTTATATGGCGGCGTTGTCAGTTTTATTGGGGGAGGAAACCGGGCTGTACGACCTTCCGGGGGTAAGTGGCAACCATCCCACATAGGTCGTTCGAGTGAAAACCCACTCAGAAAATTTTCCAATTTTTTTGGACTGATTGGGATTCGAACCCCTGGGTTAACTTTATTGACATATGTGTTTATATATAGGACACTGGCCCACATACCTGCAGTATTATATTTTACTTACGGGAACTGTAAAGGACCTCATGCGATGTGTTGAATTATCATCGCGGCTTTGGCGATGGGTGTTTCTGTGTCTTTTATATGTTATTAATCGAGTGTTTTCGTATTGCCTTGATATTGGCCTGAGGGTGGCCGTATTGGCCCGAGGCCGCAGGCCGAGGGTCAATGCAACCACCCGAAGGCCAATGCCAAGGCAATACGAGAACACTCGATTCATAATATTTTTATTAATAGACCGTGGAAGTTATTTCCATGCAAGTTTTCGGGAAGCCGCTGGTCGCCCTCCGAACATTTTATCAATGCCTTAAACAAATTGACGTCCGACAAAAAGTTTCTTCCTCTTTCACTGTCCTAAAACGAAAATCAGATTTGCTTACAGTAGTTTTGTCTTTCAACTCTAATATCCTGTCAGTAAGACCTTGTACAACGCGCTCTGACCGGCAAAGTAAGTAAAACCAGGATAGAGTCACACAAGTGCGGCTAGCTCTGGTGTAGACATTTTGAAATCAACATCTGCCGTCTGCTTCTGTCAAACTCGGGGACGTCACATGTTAATTGCGTCTTTCAGCCGCACTCCGTGAACTCGGCCAATATGACTTGAACTCGGCCAATATGACTTGAACTCGGCCAATATAGCCCTACGCCTAATATGAACTTGATTCGTCTGCTGATATTACCCGGCCGCGAAGGTCGTATTCGAGTAATAACTTGCACAGTCAATTAATAATATGTGATAATACCCACTTCGAAGGATGCGCAGGGTCATTTTATCATGAATATAGGCAATAATAATCTTTTGTTCTTATGGTCGACCCCGAGAGTAGTACATTGTCTCTCATTATTATGTTTTAAACACTTCTAAAAAGGGACAAGTTCCTCTATATGGGACACATTTCTACCAACTCTATATATGTATATCTAACTCTTATATTTTAGCTTGGACATTGAAAAGGATGGTGGGAAGACAAGCAGGTAAGTTTTAAAATTCTGGTCGGATTTCTTGGATGTTACATTTAGACGACCGATACACGCGTGTATAAGCCCAACAAATGCGACGATGATGGAGCGTATATCCATTTATCCCACCTCACACAGAATACTCCCATCCGATTGGTTGAAGCCAATCACACAGAGACCCTGTATATGTCCCTGCACGGCCAGTTAACCTCACTCAAGTGTTTTTGTGAAAATTGTATTAACTTGGTTCATGTTCCCACGACTTATCTGACTTTTTGGTTTTGGTTTCAGTTTTCCGAAAGTTGACTGTAGATGTCCTGCTAGTGGGAGCATCGCTCTTTAGTAGAAAGGCCTATTTTATTACCACGTGTTCTAGACTGTGTTCCCATGAACAAAATTGCCAGGTGATAAATTTCAACAAGTACACCAAGACTTGTCGCGGGTTCGAATCCTTTGCGAGCGTTTATTCACAGAAACGAGAGCAATACTGGGAAGTTTGGATTTTGGATTATAAACCAGTGTTATATTAAATCGGTGATCTGCTTTAGTTTACATTTGACAATGTCCAAAGGTGCATGATAGTGACATTTTATGACACACGTGTGTGTCTCTAGTAGTGCTGCGATGATTTTATGCTGGGACAGTATGCCTACTGAGCCATATATTTATAACTGTCTTCGTTTAGGAGAAGTAGTCGTAGCCAAGAGACAGCCCATCGGGAAGTGGTCAAAAGCAATTAATTTACTGGCGCCTTGCCGCGATATGTAGCTTTTAATTTTACTGTGTGGCCCGAAGGATCGAACGCTACGGGAACTGCGCAATTTTTTTTCTAAGTGAAGACAGGAAAAAATTAAAACAAAATGGCACTGTGTACGTTGGAAAATGTTCCAATCACCGCAAGATATGGATGAAATGCAATAAGTTTGGCCTAAAATTCAACAAAATGTGAATGGACAGAAAAGGTCAGACTATTTAAGGTATTTATTCATCTGTGAACAATTTGTCAGCAGAAAAAAAGAACCGCCTGATCTCGAAAGCACACGTGTATTTCATTGGGATTATTCCACAATCCTGGCTGCCAAGGCAGCTCCTTAGTAGCAATGTTTTAACCATGTGGGATGGTTATAACTGCATGGCAACCATCCCACATAGGTCGTTCGAGTGAAAACCCAGTCAGAAAATTTTCCTATTTTTTTTTAACTGAGTGGGATTCGAACCCATTGGTGGAAGGCTGTTCGGATTGAGCTTCCAACGCTCTACCAACTGAGCCACGGGGGCCCTCGCTATCAATCGAGATCTCGTCCCATTCTACGGGATCTTCAACACGAGACGAATGGCAGTAGGATCAATCTCTATTTTAGATTGCCTCTCTATATGTAAAGCCACGAAAATAATATCTACATTGCGGCTCTGTATCGAACTTCTAAATGGCCAATTTATTAATTACATGTAGCTTTTCCAAGAGGCGTATTTTGTCAAAAACAAAACCGCCACTAACTATTACAGGTAGCTATTCCACGTGTATCGTTCAATGAGGCGACTGTATATATATTGGAAAATGCCGCCCATGGAATTATAATCGAATTTCGACGGTTATTTTTGCCTCAAATGAAGAATTGTAATCTACCTCAATTCTATATATAATTTTTATTATTTATTTAATTCTTTTTTTAGAATGAGAGTGTAATAGTTTTCATTATCATTATCGCAAAGTGCCATACAACAGCAAATGTATATGCTAAATGAAAATGATAAAAGAGAATGCATTTCATATCCTTTACTACAATTGTTTTTTCTGATTTGCTTCTGCCTTGATTGGCAGATTTATTGATGGGCCTGGGATATTGTAATTAGAACTATTCCACCTATATGTGTTTGTGTTTATTGATTGAGGTAAATAAGCTACCTGGACGTGATTTAACAATACATTATTAATTGACTGCGCAAGTTATTACCCGCATACGACCTTCGTGGTCGGGTAATATCAGCAGACGGATCAAGTCGGTGTTAGCCACAGGGCCAATACATAAAGTCATATTGACCGAGATCAACTGAATGACGTTTGTAGACGATGGTGTCACAACAGTTCTTTGTAATACTAATGATAAAAAATTCAGACAACAACACGAGCTTTCGATACCTGTGCCGAATTTTTTTCGTCACACTTGACAAAGACATTGGCACAGGTGTCGAAAGCTCGTGTTGTTCAAAAACAACTGACGACGTGGTGATGTCTTAATGTTTTATCATTAGTATGGAACCCACGTTTAAATAGAGTTTCGAACAGTTCTTGGTAATGTTAAATGATCTTGTTTAAAAAGCAGTTCAACAATGATGCTACATTGCGTAAGTTTGTAATCCTCAAGTTCCATCCTCGTCGTGATAAATACCAAGCCAAACGTATCCTTTGATGGGGGTCCGCTCAATAGTCCCCCGTCCCATTGCCCCCGCCCCATTGGTCCCCCGTCTTAATGGTTTCTCAATGGTCCCCGTCTCATTGGTTTTTCAATGGTCCCCAGTCTCAATTTTAAAATTAGTACAAGGGGACTTTTAAAATGTACCCAGAAGAAATCGTCTACATTCTTTAATTCGGCTTAATTATTGTTGAATAAGTTGTTTGATCAAACGGCCCACCTGTATGTTTAACAAGCCAAACCCTTCATTAATATTCATATAAATTCTCTGCTATTTTGTTGATTAGTCACATTTGGTTGAAAACGGTATTAGTATCTATACCGAAACGTACCAACATTAATAAATAAGAAGTTGTTATCCAGAAATCTCTTCTTTGGTGTTAATTATTGTTGTGTTGCCATGCAAGTTAAACTATGAAAACATGATCCACAGAAGAGACAAAGATTATCTTCTCGGAACACACACATGAGGGGTTGGTATATCTCAAACTACAGATGAAGACGGACAATTTCATTTTAAGGTATTTTTATAAGAAAAACAAACAATATATAATATTTCTATTTCAAAAACATTTAAAATTTGAAAAGTTATGAATACCCGACAATATTAAAGAGCTCCAAAAGGTAGTAAAAGAGAGTTTCAGAGTGCTTTGATATACACTGGTGATTGATTGATGTTTTACGCCACACTCAATTACTGATTATTTCATTCATATGATGACGTTGCTAGGTTAATAGGGGAACGAAACCGGGCACTTGGCCTGGAGGAAACCCCAGAACTTTGACGAGTACCTTGCAACATGCGGTGATCGAGTGAAAAATCAACTGACATAAACTGATGAAATGAGTTGAAATGAAAGATTTTTGATATTTCTCAAAGCTAAAATCGAAATGAAAAGATATTTGATGTTATGAAGATGTCAAAAATATAAATACTCCCCCCCATTATACACAGCCACTTTGTTAGATTAAGTGAGGAAACCAGGCTCTTCGCACAGAGGAAACCCTTCGGTGAGGACCTGCCTACTCTTCCACATAGTGTAATCAATTGAAAAACCCACTAAATTTTTTTTCAATAGAGGCAGCACTCTTATTTCATTGATTGATCCATAGTTGGTTTTGAAGGTAGCACTCAGTGTTAATTTACCAGCATTCATTTAGGGAAGAAAAACCTTCATTGGGCATGTTTAATGGTAGCTCCGGTATGTAGCGTTATTGTGAAGCCCGAAGGGCTGAACGCTACGGGAGGAAGCCATTTTTAAATTTACAAAAAATAACCATGATTCCACAGGCAATATGGGCGCCTTGTTCGCTGGGAAATGTTCCAACCCTCTTTCGATATCGATGTAATGCAACAACCCAAGCCTAAAGTTCGACAAAAGGGAAATGGATATTAAGACAGAAAAGGTTGGTCATTCATTTTAAGGCATTTATTGCATCGGTGAACGATTTTTTGGAAGGAAAATAGGGACCGGAGTTGCAAAGGCTTCGTAAAGCAACTATCACAAAATGGCGTCTCCACTACAATGGTCACTGCTCCTAGCTGGTTAGACCATTGTTTTCTACAATTAGTTTAATGGAGACAAATAATTTCCTGAATAAATTGATTGATTGTTTGGTGTTTTACACCTCGTTCAAGTCCAGGATAAAATGTTACATTCTATATTCATCCGAAGGAATGTCCACACATCTTTTCAAGATGGCAGGATACAGAAGTAGGTCATTTTGGACATCCATTTCTGTGTAAAACAACATATAGGCCTACTTTTTGACATTCTATTTGAAGCTCTTGGATGAATGCAAACATTCTATGGATAATGCATTTAAAAGGCCATAATTCCTGTAATGTACATATGGATGAATTGAACCCTAGTCATATTGAGAGTAGGGTTGAGACCACAGTCACTCAGAGCACAAGCATAGTGTGAAAGATAAACATATTAGTATATCATCCCCATTTTTAACACAATTAGAAATTTATATTAGAATACATTCTCGATGGTTCCTTTAAAGGGGCATGAGCTGCCAAAATGTTGATATTTTGATGTTAAAACAGAATGCTGAAATTATTGGCTATTTTTCCCATGAGGTAGAATTCAGAGGCTTGTTAGTGCTTCTAGTCTCGAAAATGTACGATAAAGTACTGTTTTGAACTAACTTTGGCTTAGAATGAATGAATGGTCGTCCCGGTTATTTAAATTGTGTTTACTTTTGAACACGTTTTTGGTTCAAACAGGCCACATACTGTATGGATTTTTCTCATTCCAACGCCAATCATTTAGTTTTTCAATAGCCTTCAAAGTCTCTTACTGTCGTGACGATCAGAAGTTATGAAAAAACTGTGAATTTTGACAGCTCATGCCACTTTAATCTATAAATCAGTCAATTTCAACAAATATATTATGACATTTACTATATAATGAAACAAAAAAAACCCAATCATTTTGATGGCGTCATTTTCCGTTTCTTGGTGTCTGCATCCGCACCCACGTATGGACTGGATTGGCGAGCTTTGTGGTAGAGGCGAAGCAGATCAATGGCTTCTGCCGTCTGTTGTCGCTCATCCAGATGGCGCTGACAAGCGGACTGAAGCGTCTCAGCGTAATCTTCTGTGTCGCGTAACAAATGACTCAGTTCACTGATAGGCATACCCACAACATGCTGCAAGAAAAACAGAAAATTAAGAATTTTTGGTGCTTGATTATATTTCTTTTTATTCAAACTTATTTTGAGAGCGGTTTCCTCCTCAACTAAACCCGGCAATGCCGGCATATAATAATAAGTGAAATACTCTTGAGTGCAGCTAAGACTGAGCATGCCACTCATCCGGCAATCAAGATAGCTATTATTACTTCTCACACTACACCCCCGATAATTTCACTCCCAGGCAGTGTGTTATTTTTGTCATAATCAAGTAATCAACGTGTAAAATTATGGTCCAAATAACACCATGACCTCATGAAAGAACTGACGCCACAAAAGAATTACGTTATCAGTCATTATGACGTTAAGATGAAGCGTCTAGCAGCAACCATATACTGAAGGGTATGTGATGCTGTTGTTGGTGACGTCATTTCTGACGTTACAATGCCCTATCGCGTCTCTCTTCGGACAGCCAATCTTGTAAAGAAAGCCACGTCACATATTTTTAATTAGAGCTGCGTTTTGAAATAAAACGCTGTTTTTTTGTGTAGTATAAGAAAAAGATTATGCAACTGGAGCCAGTTTGTTACAACGTATATCACTCTAGTTTATTTATTTCCAAAGTCACTCGCCGAAGGCGTGTAGATGTACATGTATAAAAATTACCTGTAGGTCGTCGTTAGAGAAGGTGATGATTCTTGTCACGTCTTTACCCAGACTCTCCACTAGGTGGCGCACTCACTGAGTGTCTTCAGGCGTTAAACAATCAGGCTCGTCTGTCGAGGACAATTCTGAAAAAAGAAAAATGAGGTTGATTGATTGATTGATATTTTACGCTACACAAACGATTATTTCATAAATATGGACAGAACAGATTCAGGCAATTCTCAACCCTCAAAAGGGGACAGTAGGTAAGAGGCAAATTAAAGATACAAAAAAATTCCGACATATTACTGTCGTACACATATTGGGAAGATGTTGGGATGATAAAGTTCTTCCCTGATAGACCATTAAAGGACGAGTTAAATAAGATTTTTGAATTAATTTGCAGGTGATATGTTTACTTTTAGTTTCAGCCAGGCTAGAGTTGCCCCAGAGTCAGCCATGGCACGTTTACAGCCTGGTCGATCGTTTCGTCGCCTTCTGACTTTTATGTGTTTTTTTGTCCTGAACCACAAAGGGGCATTGAGTGAAAACCCCATTTTTCTTAGGACTCAATGGGATTCGAACCAAAAACCCATTGATAAAAGGTCTGTGTTCAAGTGAGAGACTCTCGCTCTGAGAATTGGTTTTTGTAACTGATTGATCTCCCTTTGTAAATAAAGTATTATTATTATAAAACAGAAGACAAATGAGGCCAATACTTGAAGTGGCATGAGCTGCCAAAATTCACACTTTTTTCATAATTCCTGATTGTCACGACAGTAAGAGGCTTTGAAGGCCATCACAAAATTAAATGATTGGCGTTGGAATGAGGGAAATCCATAAAGTATAATTTCAATATTCTGTTTTAACATCAAAATATCAACATTTTGGCAGCTCATGCCACTTTAAACAACGGCATTTAAACAAAGAGGTTTCCCTATGAAAACATGCTGAGCAAACTTTTCTGAAATTTAAAAAGGTTGATAAGCAGATGACGTTTTCAGTCGGTCAAAATCTCATTCACTGACCGTATCCCTCTGGTTTCCATTTATCCTCTGGACCCATCAGTAAAAAGGTTGTGTTTTTGGGAAGGAAGGAAAAGTAGTCTTCCTCATCTATCTCCGTACCATCTTCATTTAACACCAACTTAATCATGTCCTCTTCTCTATAACCTAGTTTGGATTTACCTGTCAAAAAGTTCAAATAAAGTAAGTTAACAAAATTTTGATTGATTTAATAATGTTTTACCCCAACTTTCAATTTATCGGTGGTCCAGTTGGTAAGAGTAATCGTCCATCGGTGCCACATAAGACCTTCCATTGATGCGGCGTGGGTTTGAATCACACTTAGACCAAATATAAATTGAATGGATTTTTCACTTGGTGCCGTATGTGGAGGATGTGGACTATTAAACAAGGAGGCAGGTAATGAATTCACTTTTAATGAATTAGGAAATGGGATGTAAATTCAAGTTTTTATGAATTAAAAATTATGACAAAAATTGATTTGTATTGTTGAATTCTATTACCTTTTTGGATGACTTCTTCCATCGTCTTTGCTGTGACACCTTTTTTAATAGATCTGTCTTTGTTCCAGACTTTGTAAGGTCGGACACCTGATGCGGACATAATGATGATTTAGATCTCTCTAGAGGTTAAGGGTAATGTCTGAAACAAAATAAAACGGTTATAATTAATTTTAATTAAAATAAAAAAATCTTTCAAATCTTTCAATGGCATTTAGAAGTTAACAATATGTTACAATAAGAAGAATTACTTATGGATAACACTACTTCTTGGTTTATTGGGTGAACTACACCTGTACATCGAAATGTCGTCACCCAATAAACCAAGAAGTTGTTAGACCCCCGAACGGGCTATAGACCGCACTCCCAATCAGAACGCCTTCGTTCTCCTCAACCCATACCATATTGCGCGGAAAGCCAAAGGTCAACTGTGGTTTCTGGGAAATGTACGAACACGTTGACCTCCGAGCCTCGCTTTCGGATTAAACAACTATGTTTATCAAGAAAATCTGAAAGGTCCAATTGTGTTCGTACATTTCCCAAGTTTATTTTGAAGGCAGCGGGTATTAGATTCGGGCTATCCTTGGAAAAATGACGCAGATGCAACACAAATGTGAGTGTTTGAACGCCTTTTTTTAGTGACACAAAGAACTAGAAGATCGAACTGAATGTGTGTAAAGTTTGGGCTGGTTACGTTGCTTATAAATTAGGAGAAATTGAGAGAAAATCTGCAAACAATGTAATGATTCTCTGAAGTTACATGTTTCATTATGGCAGGTCCTTCAACTCTGTTGGCCACCCATCATCAATATACTTTGGCCACAGAGTTTGGAGATCTCCAACTATAGTGTTGGGGGAGGGTGCGGGGGAATCCATGGACCTTTGGCGAGTACCTGGTTTGAAATATTCATCGTGTTCGCATCTAGGCTTATTGTTATTTGGCTGTTTTACTTTAAATCGGACCTTATAAGCGGCTTTTTGATTGGAATGAACCCTGAATCTGGACTTTTGAGTCACAGAATGACAGATTGTCACAGAATGACAGATTGTCACAGAGAAACCTAGCCGCACTCATGTGTCTTTCCTGTGTTACTTGCTTGCCGGTCAGGAAGATAAGTAATTCACCAAAGTGAATTCCTTATCTGCCTCCTTGTTCAATAATCTGATTTTTAAGAATTCTGTCAGAACGGAATTCAATAACCGCCAATGATCAGCTGGTAATGCTATGAACCGACTGGGGCCCAACGGGGTGAATTTGAAATTATCTTTGCGCATGATCGATATCAGTTGCCATGGTTGACTTTGGCGACTCCAATATTCGTAGGGGGTTGAGGTTGTGTTAAAAGAATGTAAAACTAAAGAAAAAATTATCTGTTTATTTGATGAAATAAAAAATAAAAAAATCTGTCATTTTGCATTTTTGGCAGCCACATGATATCGCCTGCTTCAGTGATTTATCAGATTGCTTGAAAGTGAGCAGCCAGCGCGAGACTGAAAAAGACAATTACCCCCCTTTTGGTTAAACGGTTCGTTGTGTTTGTGGCCGTTGTTTTTTTGAAAGACACGATTTGAAATTGTCTGTAAGTGTAACAAAACAACACATATTTCGGAATTTTACCGATAAAGACCACTCGAAAACTGTGAAACACGTTGTTATCAACACAGGAATCTTAAGAAACTAAAATTCTGACTGAAGGTCAAGTTTCATATTTGTCCAAAACAGCATTACAGAAAAGGTGTCGGAGATGTTAAATTCCGACGAACAGCAAATGTCAGAATGTAGATAACGAGTCGGATTTAACTTGTTCAACTAGAAGATAAGAGAAACCAGGCCTTATTTTTTCACGCGAACCGTGGTTCAGGTTTACGTGAAGGTTACGCAAAGTATAATTCACGCGAACACGGTTCGCGTAGGCCAAAAGCAGAACGCCTATAGGCCTACTAAGTTGAATTGAATAAAGAAGGAAACATTCAGCAAAAACTGACAAGCTTTTCTCAATATTTGAAATTATTATCAAACAGTATTTAGTTAAAAAGTATTTAGCATCTTCATTGATGTGTGAACAGCAATCAACCTTCACAAGCCCGCCCTGCCGTGCAGCCGAATAGTCGCATGTGGGAAAACAGGCGGTCACTGGGTCGCAGCAAGAAGCCAAATTTTCCTCACTAGCGACGTGCGCATGTGGATGGGCGGGAGAACTCTTTACAAATCTTTCGAGTATTCGTTACGAAGTGTCTAAAAAGCTTGCTTTGCATAAAGAATTTGTGCGATTAAAGAGCTCACCAACAAACAAACAAAACGTTTCGGAAGAAAGGTAGGGAGGTTTTTTTCACTGTACGGTTATCGGTACCGGTTTTACTCATTTTATTGTCCGTAATAAGTGACGTCTGACAGCCAATGACACGGATGAGCCTACGAGTCAAAAGCCATGTAATTTAAAATTTTATACGGCAAGTTTTTTATTTGGCTTTATCAGTATGGGCAAATGAGCTTAAGCTTCCGAAGTTCTGATGGACGTAAGTTCAGAAACAGAGCAACTGACTTTAGTTCAGTCAACCTGTGAGCATTCATCTACTTACGAGAACCGTTGCGCGAACCGTGGGTTACGCAAACAGCTGTCCACGGGAACGAACCGTGGGTTACGTGACCCTAAAACCACAGATTTTTAGAAAAAAATAAGGCCTGAGAAACCATATCATTTTGATTTGATTTTCTAATCTAAAAGTAACTCAAAACTGCATTGAGCTTCCAATTTACCTGTTCAGCTATAGTTCCATCTGTAAAGGGGAATGATGTGACTTTACTAGTCCACTATCGTAAGAAAATTCATGTTTTGATGCAGAAATTTCACGTTCAAATCAAGTGAAAACAAGAATAAGCATGCTGCAACAACAGCGGAAGTAGGTTGATGAAACAATACCTCTGCCGTGGACTATTGATTACTTGATAATAATTAATAACATAGAAGCCTGATTCTCAAAAAACTATTTTATGTGAACTATTTACTTGCTTTAGTAAATCTTAATTAGATTTTGTTACATTAAGGGTATTCATTTGGCAGCAGAGTTTAAACTCGTTTGGTACATTTATCGTGAGAAGTCAAACACATGACTGACGATCATAATACATCTTTTGCAAGCGACCATATCTGTGTCACTGTCAGTCAGTTATATTTAGAAGTTCTATGGATAATACAGGAGATAATGTGTGTTTTCAAAGAAATATTTTTCTTATTTGTTGTTTTAGTACGGCTCCATGTGGTACTTTGGGTGTTTTGTGATTTTGACATACAAGTTCCAATTTTAACGAGTGCAAGTTAACCAGCTCAGCTGTTAACCTGGGAATATAAATAGGGCCTATTAATAATATTATTATCATTACCAATACTAGTCAATAGCTGGGGTAGTTGAAGATCTCCAAACTCTGTGGCCAAAGTATATTGATGATGGGTGGCCAACAGATGTACTTTGGACACAGAGTTTGGAGATCTTCAACTAAATGATGTCAAATAACATACTTCACTATTAGTTGGAGATCTCCAAACTCTGTGATTGGAAAGTTTTCTGACTGGGTTTCCACTTGAACGACCTATGTGGGATGGTTGCCAGTTCCACCTGAAGGTTGTGGGTTTCCTCCGGGCATAGAGCACGGTTTCCTCCCACAATAAAACTGGCAACGCCGCCATGTAAGTGAAATAATCTTGAGCGCGGCGTAAAACAACCAACAACCAAACTCTGGCCAAAGTATCTTGATGTCTGATGATGGGTGACCCATCACCAATATACTTTGGCCACAGAGTTTGGAGATCTCCAACTAACTTCACTATTAAAATCTAAAGTTTAAACTTAAATTAAAGTAAAGCAAAAGGCTTACTAAGTTACAGCGTAATCTAATGATTTGGAAATTAATTTCGATTCGATCCAGCACTGACCAATAAATATCCTATCGTAAATACCTGGCTAAATTTAATATCGTGGAATTAATTATACTTTACTGTAATTGTAGAAAACAATGGTCTAACGAGCTGGGAGCTTCACAATAACGCTACATACCGGAACTAACTTAACTGATGCTAAATGTACATCCCAGGTTTAACTGAAGTTATAACTTAGTTTTAAGTTCACTCCACTGCTACTGCCACATACAGTTTGTTAAACTTTGATGTTTACTATTGTTTTAAACGCACAGGATGGTTTTATGCTGGGGTAATTTGAAGTTATTAAAATCACTGCAAGAGTATGAAAATGAAACTCATATTTGACAGCCTTAATTCTCATTTTTATACGCCCGGCTTGAAAAGCGGGCTGTATTATGGTATCATCTCCGTCCGTCCGGCAGTCCGGCAGTCCGGCTGTCCGGCGTCCGCTGTCCCTTCCGCTCCATAACTTCTAAAGTTTTGATTCCATCTGCACAATTTTTTCTAAGTATATACCTTATGGGTAGAAGGTGTGTCGCAAACTATTTTTAACATCACTGGTTACATAATACATACAGTCCGGAAGTCCGGCAGTCCGGCAGTCCGGCTGTCCGGCGTCCGCTGTCCCTTCCGCTCCATAACTTCCAATGTTTTGATTCCATCTGCGAACTATTTTTGACATCATACATTGCGTTATATGGCAGCCATATTGGGTTATGTAATATTTACTTTTTCTCTCCACAACTTTAACAAATATGATCCGATGTTTTCAAATCTTTCATGTTACATAACATATTAACAGACAGTGTGTAAAAAAATTGTTTATGATATCAACTATTGCAAATTATTGGATTATGTACATTCCCTTTTATTCTTACTTTCATTTTCATGAAAATAACCGTTAAATTATAAAATGGCTTCTACTTTTCCGATTCTCATCAAAAAAGGATTTTTTCAAATTGCAATAATGTTTCTAAATTGATTAAAACTATTCTTAAATCAATATATAACGTTTTAATCAAATGAAAAATACATATAAGGATTAAAGTTTTATCTACAGACCAAGAGATAAGTATCCCAGCTTTGGTCTATTTACCTTGTCAACTCTCAGTCTCTCTCGAGAGATTTATGGCTTTGTGTACCCACATAAAACAGTGGGTGACATTAGCAATGGACCCATAGCCAAATCTATTGTAAATCCATTTGGTCTATGATAAAATTAGAAGTAATAACCTGTAGGTATATGGGGAGATTTAGAATATTGTCAAGATGTCTATGGCCAAATAATGTAGATAAAAAATGTTATGAGAAAAATTGTCAAATCTACTTGAATTGGTGTGAGCTGCGAAATTGCCAATTAATTACATTTGTTTAAGTATGATTAGTAAATTATAAACTGCTTTTCTAAAAAATTGAAACATTTTAGTACAACCTTTATTGACAACAAACAATTTTTAACATCGTGATTTAACAGCAGCGAGAATTGATGACTTGTACCGTGTACAAATCTTGTTAATAATTGTTGATCCAAATAGCCCATTTTAAATTTGATACAGATGGATTTTAATGGTTTTAGTGGCAAGATTTCATTTTATTGACATAACATCACCTTTTACCAAGCTTCACATAATAAAACTGGCAACGCCGCCATATACATGTAAGTGAAATAATCTTGAGCGCAGCGTAAAACACCAAACAATCAATCAATCAATCATTTACCAAGCTTCAACCTCTTCCCTCTGAATTTTGAAAATTAAATTCAAATAAATATGGAAGGATTTGTTTTGGTATGGCTGCAGTTACTGTGCCTTTCCGGGCGTATTTTGGGTTTCCCGAAACTCTTGTTCTATTTTTGTATAAAAGACCAACTGTCTTAAGCGGCCACCCCACAACGCCTCCGAACGAAATCCTGCACGATTATCTTAATAAACTAAAGCCTACAATTAAAGCCGAACACTAGCCGTTTGTATTATACCTGTGAATTGCATTATACAAGAAGTCTATTCTGATTATACTAAACAGACTTGACAAAAACCCATCTCGAATAAAATGATCAATATATATATCGCGGTTGGCTTCCTTTTCAATCCTATACAAATCGTAGAGATGTACACAAATCAGTGAACTGTCAAAATGCAATAGCCTAAAACTTGCAAAACCCTCACTCATGAGAAAAGCGGACAGGTTATTGAGATTTACCTTGCATCAAACCTGGATTAAGAGACCACCTTTAATGTTTCCCTTAGTTGGTCGCTTAAACTAGTTTGACTAGATACATGTACTTTTGCTGCATTTAATACCTTGTTGTCAATTTCAGATTGAGCAAGATGATTTAATTATGGCTGACCCTCCAAATATAAGAGAAAATCTGGTATGTTTCTATTTGGATACCATTTTTATACATCTATTCAAAATCATAATCCAATATTGACACAAGTTATATAAATGTTCTCCATTACCAAGGGCAATGGACTCCTTAAATGTTATTATAAGTACAAATAAACATGTTGACCTGTCCACGCCCAGTCGGCATTTTAAACGTGCGGTCCGCACATATATTTTCTAATGTAACAATTCTTGACCAAATTTATTTTTATCACAATGTATATCATTGTATTTATTTCTTATGTTGTTATTGCTCTTGTTAATGTTTGCCATATATATATGTAAATGTCTGTATGTTTGTGGTGTTGGAACCTGTTAATAGGACTTGTTCCCGTGGACACTCCTTAATAAATAAATAAAGTAAAGGTAAGAAATTTCCAATGGCCCATTGCTCGTAATCATGAAAGCGTGGCAATATAACAGGTTTCCTACCAATTACCTAGTACAGGGATAAAAAAAATCAATTATATATCATTTTGAATTGCAGTGCTGAATAAACAAATTTCAATTCAATTCAACAGAAACAATTAGCTGCTATGTTGGAAATCAAAACGATTTGTTCACATTAAAGTGGCATGAGCTGCCAAAAGGTTGATATTTTGCCGTTAAAACAGAATACTGAAATTGTTGCCTATTTTTCTCAAGACGTATAATTCAGAAGCTTTTTTATGCTTCTAGTCTCGAAAATGTACAATAAAGTATTGTTTTGAACTAACGTGGGCTGAATGAATGGTCGTCCCGGTTATTTAAATTTGTTTACTTTTTAAAGACTATTTCGGTTCGTACAGACCACATACTGTATGGATTTTCCTCATTCCAGTGCCAATCATTTAGTTTTTCGATGGCCTTTTACTGTCACGACAATCAGAAATTATGGCAAAAAGTGCAAATTTTGGCAGCTCATGCCACATTAAGGCTCTTTCAGAGATTTCGCTGTAAGTTACAGGTGGAAGGGTGTATACATGTACTTGGATGTCTTCTGCCCCTAATTTCTGCCAACATTATTCAGGTGTGATTGCTACATGTAGATACATTGATTTCTTATATATGTTGTACCGGTAACTGTTTACTTATTCAGACCTCATCAGAGCCCAGTTTCACAAAGCGATATTAGCTTAAAGGGGCATGAGCTGCCAAAATGTTGATATTTTGACGTTAACACAGAATGTTGAAATTATTGGCTATTTTTCTCAAGACATATAATTCAGAAGCTTTTTAGTGCTTCTAGACTCGAAAATGTACGATAAATTATTGTTTTGAACTAACTTTGACTTAGAATGAATGAATGGTTGTCCCGGTTATTTAAATTTTGTTTACTTTTCGAACACGTTTTCCGTTCGTACAGGTCACATACTGTATGGATTTTCCTCATTCCAACGCCAATCATTTAGTTTTTCCATGGCCTTCAAAGCCTCTTACTGTCGTGACGATCAGGAATTATGAAAAAAGTGTGAATTTTGACAGCTCATGCCTCTTTAAGGTGATCTTAATTACCAATGGCAACGTATACCTTTAGCATTGGTTGCCATGGTAGTTAAGATCACACTTAGCTAAGATTGTGACACTATGCCCTGGCTCCAATAGCACATGGCAGTTAACAATTTTACCTTCATTTTATGTGCTCAGTTATATTCTTATTGCAGATATCAACAGCTGTGAACTTTCTACAGAATCCTCGAATTCAAGACAGTCCATTGACGCAAAAGAAATTATTCTTGGAAAAGAAAGGTAAAAAAGCACCCGTATACTACACTGACAAAGAAAGAAAAATTAAAAAAAATATCTCTTCTGATTTGCTATATGGCTCCTTCAACAGGGAGATGGCGTCTGAGTCTGAGTCATTGATAGGGTGTGGAAGAGTTGCCAGGTACTCGCCGAAGGTCGGGGTTTTCCTCCAGACAAAGAGCCTGGTGAAATAATCTTGAGTGCAACGTAAAACATCAATCAATCAATCCATTGATGGGCCATGGGTTTGAATCCCATTCACTCCAAAGATAAATTGACTGAAAGATTTTGCACTCAATAGCCCTTTGTGGAAGGGTTGCCTGGTACGCACCACAGATCGAAGTCTTGTGCTGGCTGATAACATGGTTTCCTCCCTCACTAGGGGCCTCGGTGGTCCAGTGGGTTAGAGTGATCGTCCCTCAGTCCCACACAGACCTTCCATCGATGAGGCAAGCTTCAAATCCCACTCAGTCCCAAAAAAAATTGGAAAAAAGTGGATTTATCACTCTGTCACTGTATGTGAAAGAGTTGCCAGGTACTTGCTGAAGGGCAATAAGCCCAGTTTCCTCCCGAACTAAACTTGGCTATGCCACCATATAAGTGAAATTGTCTTGAGTGCAGCGTAAAACATCAATCAATTAATCCTCCCTCACTAAACCTTACAAAGCTGCGGGATAAACTATAGCCTCAGACATATACAGCACGCTTTCCATCCTATTAAAGCTTTTGTTTTTTCAATGATACCCCACGGGATGAAGCCCCATGTACGGGCTCACAAACATACACCTGGAGCCTTCTGCTGGTAACGGACAACCACGGCATATTATGTACATGTAGGTCATTGGAAACCAGGTCAGAGGAAGGAAAAAAATCTCAAATCATCAAATGTAGAGTAAAACGTCAATCAATTTTAAAGGGGGATGCCCGAAATAAAAATCTTTCAGAATTTCATTTAATGTTTTGTCACGTTTGAGTTTTTTTTTTCAAGGTCTTACGAAAGCTGAAGTTGAGATAGCAGTTAGTCGGGCTGGGGTCTTGGATCCACAGAACAACACCGGGCAAAACAATAATCAAATTGTTGCTATATCTCCGACAGGTAAACAGGGTTTTACTGATTCACTTTTTATTCATCCCTATTTTTACTGATTGTTTGATTAATGTTTTGAGGCCCCTTCAAGATTATTTCATGTTTAAGCAGGTTTAAAGGTGCATGAGATGCCAAAATGTTGATATTTTGACATAAAAACAGAATGTTGAAATTATCAGCTATTTTTCTCAAGACGTATAATTCAGAAGCTTTTCAGTGCTTCTAGTCTCGAGAATGTACGATAAAGTATTGTTTTGAACTAACTTTGGCATAGAATTCGTGAATGGTCGTTCCGGTTATTTAAATTTTGTTTACTTTTCGAACACTATTCCGGTTCGTATAGGCCACATACTGTATGGATTTTCCTCATTCCAACGCTAATCATTTAGTTTTTCGATGGCCTTCAAAACCTCTTACTGCTGTAACGATCAGAAATTATGGGAAAAAGTGTGAAATTTGGCAGCGATCATGCCACTTTAAAGGGGAGGAAAACCCTGACCTTGACAGATCCCTGGGAGCTTTTCAAAAAGTTACAAACCTGCTCAAACATCTTTTAATTTTTTTAAAAACTTTATCGTGACCCATTGATGAAAGGCCTGTGTCTGTGTAAGAGACTTACTGAGCCACCAAGGACCCCACTCTAAGTGGGGCCTGCTGCCTAGGTGGCTCAGTATGTAGAGAGCTAGTTTCTCACACCAACACAGGCCTTACATCAATGGGTCAGTGGTTCAAACCCAACTTGAATATAGCAAAGATAAAATTTAAATATTTCTGAGTGGGTTCTTCTCTTAATCGCTTCAGTGGAAGGCTTGCCAGGTATATGTTGAAATGGCGGACAATGCTGCCATGCAGGTGACAAAATTTTGATTGCAGCGTTAAATCTGTAACTACTATTATAATTTTTAGAATGCCATAAAGCGTCAAGAAACTAAATCTTAGTTTCTCAATTTCAATCTACAGGTTATGCATAGAGCCCGGTTTCCTCCCACAATAAAACTGGCAACGCCGCCATATAAGTGAAATAATCTTGAGCGCGGCGTAAAACACCAAACAATCAATCAATCTATTGATCGCTTCAGTGGAAGGTGACAACATTTTGATTGCAGCGTCAAGTCTGTAACTACGATGATAATTTTGAAAGTGAAGTAAAGTATCAAGAAACCAAATCTTACAGTTTCTCAATTTTAATGTACAGGTTATGCACCCTCCACTTGGTCTCGTGTCCGTGATGTTACAGCCTTGGTGATCGTAGTGGGTGGAGTTGGTACTGCCTTATACCGTTTCTATTATCATGTGATTCGCCCTTACTGGTTTGGGCTGGCTCGTAAAACAGTGGAGCAACAAATACTGGAAATGCAAGAAAAGATGGTGGAGAGTCTTGCGAGAGTTCAAGAAAGTTTAGAAAAAATCCAACAATCGCTAGCATCCCAGGAAGAGAAATTATCCACAGTGTCATTGGAAACTGGTGCCCGAAAAGTAAGTTTTATGTACATGGAAATTATCCACAGTGTCATTGGAAACTGGTGCCCGAAAAGTAAGTTTTATGTACATGGAAATTATCCACAGTGTCATTGGAAACTGGTGCCCGAAAAGTAAGTTTTATGTACATGGAAATTATCCACAGTGTCATTGGAAACTGGTGCCCGAAAAGTAAGTTTAATGTACATGGAAATTATCCACAGTGTCATTGGAAACTGGTGCCCGAAAAGTAAGTTTTATGTACATGGAAATTATCCACAGTGTCATTGGAAACTGGTGCCCGAAAAGTAAGTTTTATGTACATGGAAATTATCCACAGTGTCATTGGAAACTGGTGCCCGAAAAGTAAGTTTTATGTACATGGAAATTATCCACAGTGTCATTGGAAACTGGTGCCCGAAAAGTAAGTTTAATGTACATGGAAATTATCCACAGTGTCATTGGAAACTGGTGCCCGAAAAGTAAGTTTTATGTACATGGAAATTATCCACAGTGTCATTGGAAACTGGTGCCCGAAAAGTAAGTTTTATGTACATGGAAATTATCCACAGTGTCATTGGAAACTGGTGCCCGAAAAGTAAGTTTTATGTACATGGAAATTATCCACAGTGTCATTGGAGACTGGTGCCCGAAAAGTAAGTTTTATGTACATGGAAATTATCCACAGTGTCATTGGAAACTGGTGCCCGAAAAGTAAGTTTTATGTACATGGAAATTATCAACAGTGTCATTGGAAACTGGTGCCCGAAAAGTAAGTTTTATGTACATGGAAATTATCCACAGTGTCATTGGAAACTGGTGCCCGAAAAGTAAGTTTTATGTACATGGAAATTATCCACAGTGTCATTGGAAACTGGTGCCCGAAAAGTAAGTTTTATGTACATGGAAATTATCCACAGTGTCATTGGAAACTGGTGCCCGAAAAGTAAGTTTTATGTACATGGAAATTATCCACAGTGTCATTGGAAACTTGTGCCCGGAAAGTAAGTTTTATGTACATGGAAATTATCCACAGTGTCATTGGAAACTTGTGCCCGGAAAGTAAGTTTTATGTACATGGAAATTATCCACAGTGTCATTGGAAACTTGTGCCCGGAAAGTAAGTTTTATGTACATGGAAATTATCAACAGTGTCATTGGAAACTGGTGCCCGAAAAGTAAGTTTTATGTACATGGAAATTATCTACAGTGTCATTGGAGACTGGTGCCCGAAAAGTAAGTTTTATGTACTTGGAAATTATCCACAGTGTCATTGGAAACTGGTGTCCGAAAAGTAAGTTTTATGTACATGGAAATTATCCACAGTGTCATTGGAAACTGGTACCCGAAAAGTAAGTTTTATGTACATGGAAATTATCCACAGTGTCATTGGAGACTGGTGCCCGAAAAGTAAGTTTTATGTACATGGAAATTATCCACAGTGTCATTGGAAACTGGTGTCCGAAAAGTAAGTTTTATGTACATGGAAATTATCAACAGTGTCATTGGAAACTGGTACCCGAAAAGTAAGTTTTATGTACATGGAAATTATCCACAGTGTCATTGGAAACTGGTGTCCGAAAAGTAAGTTTTATGTACATGGAAATTATCCACAGTGTCATTGGAAACTCAGGTGCCCGAAAAGTAAGTTTTATGTACATGGAAATTATCCACAGTGTCATTGGAGACTGGTGCCCGAAAAGTAAGTTTTATGTACATGGAAATTATCAACAGTGTCATTGGAAACTGGTACCCGAAAAGTAAGTTTTATGTACATGGAAATTATCCACAGTGTCATTGGAAACTGGTGCCCGGAAAGTAAGTTTTATGTACATGGAAATTATCCACAGTGTCATTGGAAACTCAGGTGCCCGAAAAGTAAGTTTTATGTACATGGAAATTATCCACAGTGTCATTGGAAACTCAGGTGCCCGAAAAGTAAGTTTTATGTACTTGGAAATTATCCACAGTGTCATTGGAAACTGGTGTCCGAAAAGTAAGTTTTATGTACATGGAAATTATCCACAGTGTCATTGGAAACTCAGGTGCCCGAAAAGTAAGTTTTATGTACATGGAAATTATCCACAGTGTCATTGGAAACTCAGGTGCCCGAAAAGTAAGTTTTATGTACTTGGAAATTATCCACAGTGTCATTGGAAACTGGTGTCCGAAAAGTAAGTTTTATGTACATGGAAATTATCCACAGTGTCATTGGAAACTCAGGTGCCCGAAAAGTAAGTTTTATGTACATGGAAATTATCCACAGTGTCATTGGAAACTGGTGCCCGAAAAGTAAGTTTTATGTACATGGAAATTATCCACAGTGTCATTGGAAACTGGTGCCCGAAAAGTAAGTTTTATGTACATGGAAATTATCCACAGTGTCATTGGAAACTGGTGTCCGAAAAGTAAGTTTTATGTACATGGAAATTATCCACAGTGTCATTGGAAACTCAGGTGCCCGAAAAGTAAGTTTTATGTACTTGGAAATTATCCACAGTGTCATTGGAAACTGGTGTCCGAAAAGTAAGTTTTATGTACATGGAAATTATCCACAGTGTCATTGGAAACTCAGGTGCCCGAAAAGTAAGTTTTATGTACATGGAAATTATCCACAGTGTCATTGGAAACTGGTGCCCGAAAAGTAAGTTTTATGTACATGGAAATTATCCACAGTGTCATTGGAAACTGGTGCCCGAAAAGTAAGTTTTATGTACATGGAAATTATCCACAGTGTCATTGGAAACTCAGGTGCCCGAAAAGTAAGTTTTATGTACTTGGAAATTATCCACAGTGTCATTGGAAACTGGTGTCCGAAAAGTAAGTTTTATGTACATGGAAATTATCCACAGTGTCATTGGAAACTCAGGTGCCCGAAAAGTAAGTTTTATGTACATGGAAATTATCCACAGTGTCATTGGAAACTGGTGCCCGAAAAGTAAGTTTTATGTACATGGAAATTATCCACAGTGTCATTGGAAACTGGTGCCCGAAAAGTAAGTTTTATGTACATGGAAATTATCCACAGTGTCATTGGAAACTGGTGCCCGAAAAGTAAGTTTTATGTACATGGAAATTATCCACAGTGTCATTGGAAACTGGTGCCCGAAAAGTAAGTTTTATGTACATGGAAATTATCCACAGTGTCATTGGAAACTGGTGCCCGAAAAGTAAGTTTTATGTACATGGAAATTATCCACAGTGTCATTGGAAACTGGTGCCCGAAAAGTAAGTTTTATGTACATGGAAATTATCCACAGTGTCATTGGAAACTGGTGCCCGAAAAGTAAGTTTTATGTACATGGAAATTATCCACAGTGTCATTGGAAACTGGTGCCCGAAAAGTAAGTTTTATGTACATGGAAATTATCCACAGTGTCATTGGAAACTGGTGCCCGAAAAGTAAGTTTTATGTACATGGAAATTATCCACAGTGTCATTGGAAACTGGTGCCCGAAAAGTAAGTTTTATGTACATGGAAATTATCCACAGTGTCATTGGAGACTGGTGCCCGAAAAGTAAGTTTTATGTACTTGGAAATTATCCACAGTGTCATTGGAAACTGGTGCCCGAAAAGTAAGTTTTATGTACATGGAAATTATCCACAGTGTCATTGGAGACTGGTGCCCGAAAAGTAAGTTTTATGTACATGGAAATTATCCACAGTGTCATTGGAAACTGGTGCCCGAAAAGTAAGTTTTATGTACATGGAAATTATCCACAGTGTCATTGGAAACTGGTGCCCGAAAAGTAAGTTTTATGTACATGGAAATTATCCACAGTGTCATTGGAGACTGGTGCCCGAAAAGTAAGTTTTATGTACTTGGAAATTATCCACAGTGTCATTGGAAACTGGTGTCCGAAAAGTAAGTTTTATGTACATGGAAATTATCCACAGTGTCATTGGAAACTGGTGCCCGGAAAGTAAGTTTTATGTACATGGAAATTATCCACTGTGTCATTGGAAACTGGTGCCCGAAAAGTAAGTTTTATGTACATGGAAATTATCCACAGTGTCATTGGAAACTGGTGCCCGGAAAGTAAGTTTTATGTACATGGAAATTATCCACAGTGTCATTGGAGACTGGTGCCCCAAAAGTAAGTTTTATGTACATGGAAATTATCCACAGTGTCATTGGAAACTGGTGTCCGAAAAGTAAGTTTTATGTACATGGAAATTATCCACAGTGTCATTGGAAACTGGTGTCCGAAAAGTAAGTTTTATGTACATGGAAATTATCCACAGTGTCATTGGAAACTGGTGGATGGAAAGTAAGTTTTATGTACATGGAAATTATCCACAGTGTCATTGGAAACTGGTGCCCGAAAAGTAAGTTTTATGTACATGGAAATTATCCACAGTGTCATTGGAAACTGGTGCATGGAAAGTAAGTTTTATGTACATGGAAATTATCCACAGTGTCATTGGAAACTGGTGCCCGAAAAGTAAGTTTTATGTACATGGAAATTATCCACAGTGTCATTGGAGACTGGTGCCCGAAAAGTAAGTTTTATGTACATGGAAATTATCCACAGTGTCATTGGAAACTTGTGCCCCAAAAGTAAGTTTTATGTACATGGAAATTATCCACAGAGTCATTGGAAACTGGTGCCCGAAAAGTAAGTTTTATGTACATGGAAATTATCCACAGTGTCATTGGAGACTGGTACCCGGAAAGTAAGTTTTATGTACATGGAAATTATCCACAGTGTCATTGGAAACTGGTACCCAGAAAGTAAGTTTTATGTGCATGGAAATTATCCACAGAGTCATTGGAAACTGGTACCCAGAAAGTAAGTTTTATGTGCATGGAAATTATCCACAGTGTCATTGGAAACTGGTGCCCGGAAAGTAAGTTTTATGTACATGGAAATTATCCACAGAGTCATTGGAAACTGGTACCCGGAAAGTAAGTTTTATGTACATGGAAATTATCCACAGTGTCATTGGAAACTGGTGCCCGAAAAGTAAGTTTTATGTACATGGAAATTATCCACAGTGTCATTGGAAACTTGTGCCCGAAAAGTAAGTTTTATGTACATGGAAATTATCCACAGAGTCATTGGAAACTGGTACCCGGAAAGTAAGTTTTATGTGCATGGAAATTATCCACAGTGTCATTGGAAACTGGTACCCGGAAAGTAAGTTTTATGTACATGGAAATTATCCACAGTGTCATTGGAAACTGGTACCCGGAAAGTAAGTTTTATGTACATGGAAATTATCCACAGTGTCATTGGAAACTGGTACCCGGAAAGTAAGTTTTATGTACATGGAAATTATCCACAGTGTCATTGGAAACTGGTACCCGGAAAGTAAGTTTTATGTACATGGAAATTATCCACAGTGTCATTGGAAACTTGTGCCCGAAAAGTAAGTTTTATGTACATGGAAATTATCCACAGTGTCATTGGAGACTGGTGCATGGAAAGTAAGTTTTATGTACATGGAAATTATCCACAGAGTCATTGGAAACTGGTGCCCGAAAAGTAAGTTTTATGTACATGGAAATTATCCACAGTGTCATTGGAAACTGGTGCCCGAAAAGTAAGTTTTATGTACATGGAAATTATCCACAGTGTCATTGGAGACTGGTGCCCGAAAAGTAAGTTTTATGTGCATGGAAATTATCCACAGAGTCATTGGAAACTGGTACCCGGAAAGTAAGTTTTATGTGCATGGAAATTATCCACAGAGTCATTGGAGACTGGTACCCGAAAAGTAAGTTTTATGTACATGGAAATTATCCACAGTGTCATTGGAAACTGGTGTCCGGAAAGTAAGTTTTATGTACATGGAAATTATCCACAGTGTCATCGGAAACTGGTGCCCGAAAAGTAAGTTTTATGTACATGGAAATTATCCACAGTGTCATTGGAGACTGGTGCCCGAAAGGAACAAGATATGCAACAAATTTCCTCCGACCGGCATTGTCAATATGCAATTGTGGAGACTTTATCATTCTGACGTTGTCGAACAAAAAAACGTCAATCGAAGTGACAGGGTCCTCAAAAAACGTCATCTATCGCGAAAACTCTCGGGGAACTCCCAAGCCCTATATCATGGGTTTCAGTTTACTACAATTACTTCTGATTGGGTATAAAGGTCTAAATGATATACATCTTTTTAACACAATTAGAAACTGGTCTCCATGGTTATTGTATACAAGAAGATTTTTCTTGTGCCTGTGCAAAAATTGTGCTTATTACTGCAGATTATTGGGTACTTTGCAACATTTTTTACATTAGGGAAAAAAGTTTGAATGGTCTGCGGTAATCTATTTGTTGTAGACAAGAATAATACTGTGCAAATCACTGCACTATTGGGTATTGTCGTCAAGACAGTGACAAATTGTCAAAGTTGAAGGGACAATCCTATAGCTATAGAGACAATTACATGGAGAAATTTTGACCAGAAATTCTAAAAAGTTTTGATTGTCTTCAAAATTACATTTTTGGAGTCTTTGTTCCGTGTGTTTAGAACAGATTTTTTGTAAGGCCAGTCTTACCAACGGAAGGTTGTGGGTTTCCTCCGGGCATAGAGCCTCGTTTCCTCCCACAATAAAAACAAAACAGGCAATGTCGCTATATAAGTGAAATAATCTTGAGCATGGCGTAAAACACCAAACAGTCAATCAGTAAGACCAGTCATTACTCATAAAAAGAACAAGTGTTTGAAAGATATACTGGCCAGGGCTAAACTCACTTGTCTGTCCTTTATGTAGGTTTTTTTCTGGGGGGGGCCAAAATTTTCACTTTCTTTTCCCATGATCCAATGGGGTTCAATATCAGTCTGCCGATATTCTTACCATAGCTGAAGATGTGTAAACATTGTCAGTTTATCACAATGTGTTCCAGAAAATTCTGCTGACTAAGGCCAAGCTCCTGTCGGTCGTCAACCCTATGAAATATCATAGGTTTAGTTTTAGTTTATTACAACAATTTATGATGGGGTATAAAGGTCTAAATAATGTACCTCTTTTCAACACAAATAGAAACTTGTCTCCATAGTTATTTAAGACAAGAAGATTTTCCCTGTGCGATGTTTTTTAGTGTTCATAAATATATAATTCATTAAAGACTCCATATTTCGATCGATTAGATCAAACCATTTTCAGGAGAATAATTTGAAATATTGAGTCTAAATGTTTTACATGTCATTCTTTGTATGGCTTTTTGTGCTTTATTAAACCAAACTTACCAGTGAAAATTGTATCAAACTATACAACTATTTTCATTTTGTCTCCAGACAGAACAGAATTTGGCTCGTATTCAGGATTCCCAGTCCGTATCTGAACTGAAATCTGAAGTCTCCTCTATCAAAGGGCTTCTGCTTAACAGGTACTCTATTTTTGTTAACCATTTCCATCCCTCTAGGAATTCTATCCTTTTTTAATGACATTACAAAAAATCAATATATTTGTGTTTCAACATGATGTGAAAGTGGAAGTGACAATTTCTATATCAAAGAGTCAACATTTTGGCAGCTCATGCCACTGTGACATTACAAAAAATCAATATATTTGTGTTTCAACATGATGTGAAAGTGGAAGTGACAATTTCTATATCAAAGAGTCAACATTTTGGCAGCTCATGCCACTGTGACATTACAAAAAATCAATATATTTGTGTTTCAACATGATGTGAAAGTGGAAGTGACAATTTCTATATCAAAGAGTCAACATTTTGGCAGCTCATGCCACTTTAAGTGACATTACAAAAAATCAATATATTTGTGTTGAAAGTGGAAGTGACAATTTCCATGTCAAAGAGTCGTCAGTTCCAGCCAAAGAGACTGGAAAGAATAAGATGCAAGTAAGGGGTTCAAATTCTCTGAAGAAGGCACATCAGGGTGATTTATAATTTCCCCGTATTTCTTCTAAATATTCAGCCATACTAATGGCCTAAATTTTCCATTGAGTCAGACAAAAAAGGGCACATGGAGTTGTGTTTAAGGATAACCATTTTCACACACTGCTCGGCGGGTCATATTGCCTTAAATTCCTTCTAATGGGCAAATTTGTCTGGCCTCATTTAGCATATATCTTTTCTAATGATCGAATCCTTATGAGGAAAAAAGTGGCTGAATCTTTAGAAGTGTTAAATTCAATTGCTTATTAGTAAGTTTGAAGCATTGTTATTTACATCCACTGATATTTGATAAATTTCACACTTGATGATTATAGGATCTTGATCTATGATATAGCCAGTACCAGAAGTCTATGAATGGGGAAGTGTGGAAAGTCATATTACCCCATATTCAGGGCACTGACGCCTTTTGACCCAGAGGTCACATTAAACAACGCCCTCTCTCGGTTAGCCAGAAACCACAGCTTTTCTTCTCTTCCTCAGATTAACTATTATGGGATACATAATAAAAAAGATGGCAAACATTTTTGATGAAACAACAGTACGCAATAAAAGCAAAAGTTAAAGTTTCTGAAAAACTTCACATGGTTGAAAAGGAGACCAGAACCCTTGTTTGGGATGATTTGAGTTGAAATAGAGATATCAGAGTTGTGTGCCAAATGAAGCTTTTATACGAACCAATGCGTTCTCCGAACTGTGGTAACTGGAAATGTCGATGGATATGATAATAGTGGAGATTGAATTTATTTTCTGATTCGAAATTGCGCAACCATTGACAATTTCAAAATCTACTGCGCATAAACATCACATAATGTAGTATGAGCAGGCTGACGGTGGTCAGTGCCCTGAATATGGGGTAATGGGACGTTTCACACTTCCCCATTCATAGGCTTCTGGTATACTGAAATAATTGGGCAGTTTTAGGTGACCTCTGGCTCAAAAGGCGCCAGTGCCCTGAATATGGGGTAATGGGACGTTTCCCACTTCCCCATTCATAGGCTTCTGGTATACTGAAATTAGTGGGCAGTTTTAGGTGACCTCTGGCTCAAAAGGCGTCAGTGCCCTGAATATGGGGTAATGGGACGTTTCACACTTCCCCATTCATAGGCTTCTGGTATACTGAAATTAGTGGGCAGTTTTAGGTGACCTCTGGCTCAAAAGGCGTCAGTGCCCTGAATATGGGGTAATGGGACCTTTCACACTTCCCCATTCATAGACTTCTGGTATACTGAAATTAGTGGGCAGTTTTAGGTGACCTCTGGGCAAAAGCGCCAGTGCCCTGAATATGGGGTAATGGGACCTTTCACACTTCCCCATTCATAGACTTCTGGTATACTGAAATTAGTGGGCAGTTTTAGGTGACCTCTGGCTCAAAAGGCGTCAGTGCCCTGAATATGGGGTAATGGGACCTTTCACACTTCCCTGTTCATAGAATTTGAACCCCTTACTTGCATCTTATTCTTTCCAGTCTCTTTGGCTGGAACTGACGACTCTTTGACATGGAAATTGTCACTTCCACTTTCAACACAAATATATTGATTTTTTGTAATGTCACTTAAAGTGGCATGAGCTGCCAAAATGTTGACTCTTTGATATAGAAATTGTCACTTCCACTTTCACATCATGTTGAAACACAAATATATTGATTTTTTGTAATGTCACAGTGGCATGAGCTGCCAAAATGTTGACTCTTTGATATAGAAATTGTCACTTCCACTTTCACATCATGTTGAAACACAAATATATTGATTTTTTGTAATGTCACAGTGGCATGAGCTGCCAAAATGTTGACTCTTTGATATAGAAATTGTCACTTCCACTTTCACATCATGTTGAAACACAAATATATTGATTTTTTGTAATGTCATTAAAAAAGGATAGAATTCCTAGAGGGATGGAAATGGTTAACAAAAATAGAGTACCTGTTAAGCAGAAGCCCTTTCACACTTCCCTGTTCATAGACTTCTGGTATACTGAAATTAGTGGGCAGTTTTAGGTGACCTCTGGCTCAAAAGGCGTCAGTGCCCTGAATATGGGGTAATGGGACGTTTCACACTTCCCTGTTCATAGACTTCTGGTATACTGAAATTAGTGGGCAGTTTTAGGTGACCTCTGGCTCAAAAGGCGTCAGTGCCCTGAATATGGGGTAATGGGACGTTTCACACTTCCCCGTTCATAGACTTCTGGTATACTGAAATTAGTGGGCAGTTTTAGGTGACCTCTGGCTCAAAAGGCGTCAGTGCCCTGAATATGGGGTAATGGGACGTTTCACACTTCCCCATTCATAGACTTCTGGTATACTGAAATTAGTGGGCAGTTTTAGGTGACCTCTGGCTCAAAAGGCGTCAGTGCCCTGGATATGGGGTAATGCGACCTTTCACACTTCCCCATTCATAGACTTCTGGTATACTGAAATAAGTGGGCAGTTTTAGGTGACCTCTGGGTCAAAAGTGTCAGTGCCCTGAATATGGGGTAATGGGACCTTTCAAACTTCCTGATTCATAGACTTTTGCTATTACTTATGAATTACATAGTGAAGTGTCTGTCATTTGAAAATACCTTTGGTTTGATATGGCTACAAAACTGTTGGCAATAGCAGTATGTTTGCGCTTGCACGAAACTGACATATCCTAAAACCACTCAAATTATTTACCACTGTTGTTAATTGTCTAATTTTTAGACGCCAGTTCCCACCCACACCTAACAGTTCACCTGTGTTACCTGCCTGGCAGAGATCTAAAGCCCCTTCCCTTCAAGATAAACAGGTAGAAAATGCTGAACAGGTAATACAATATAACTAACATTTATTATCCAATGAAAAGTCTATGATTGTATCACATGTTTATTTTGTGTCAATCTATATTGGAGGGGAAATTTATATTGGGTTCAAGTTCAATCCAAATCAATGATTGATTGATTGATGTTTTACATCACACTCAACATTATTTTTCTTCAGTGCTGGAACTTCCCACTTGCCCCCGCCATATAAGTGAAATAATCTTGAGCGCGGCGTAAAACACCAAACAATCAATCCTACTTGCCCTCATGCATTTTGCAAAGTGCTTGCCCTGCTTGTCGAACTACTTTTCAAGCGTGTTTAGGATTTGATTTCAATGGACTGATATTAATTTAGTAAATGAAGTAACAGGACTTCGTTTTGTCCAAACAAACAATGATTATCATTGTTTCTTCTCAACTCAGTCACTTTTCATTTGCTTAAAACATTAATGATAAATCTGGGCTACCATATCTTGACTTTTCAGTTTGCCCACTTAGTGTAATCCCGGAGTTAATGCAATGACTCTAACAGCGCCTTTAGGATGTCTCAATTCAGAATATGTGCAAAAAATTGTATTGTAAAATAAGAATTTCACAAAATCAAAAACAAGGAGGGTAATATGAAATGTTTGAAACTCTCTTTAAACGTGGGTTCCATACTAATGATAAAAAATTAAGACATCACAACTTCAATGTTATTCAAAAACAACGACGTGGTGATGTCTTAATTTTTTAAAATTGAAACTCAGCCGGATTATCGTATACATGTATTACTTTTGTGTTGTTGCCAGATTTAGCGGGAGTAAATCTTCGTTCTTTCTTACTTAGGTTGATCAGGTGAATTTTTTTCAATATTTTACGAGGGTCTCAGTAGACATAGTGATAGTCCCTCAGTCTGACACAGGCCTTCCATCTATTCGGTGTGGTTTAGATTCCCACTCAGGCCAAATAAAAGTGAAAAATTTCGGATTTTTCTCCCAGTTAATGTATGACCGTCTTTAACTCTGACAATGTTTGTCTGATTTTGTTCTGGTGACAATAGGGAGCAAGAGTATTGGGAGTATTCCACCGGAACCGCCATTGCGCATGCTTTTATCATTCTAATGTGACACTCTGTTCTGAATCAAAAACATAAATTGAACGTCACCAAAAAACATCATCTGTCACTTGATATAGCGATAGCTCATAGGACACTCCTCGATCGACCTTGTCTTATTAATGTGTGCATCAGCTGGCCTAGGCTTTTCAGTGAAATTTATCTAGCCAAATTATCAATTTATCTGCTGTGAGATAATTTTAAAATTAGATATTTCTAATATTGAATATTCTATCAAATAGTTGTCAATCAATTTGTTTTAACTTTCAGATTTTGACAGAATCTACTGCAAGCGTCAAAGACGAAGTTCCTATTGTGGATGAAGGTAATGGCGAACCTTTGGAAAGGGAGGCAACTAGCATGGAACAGGAGACTAAACCATCGATAACAGTTCCTCAGTGTTGTGAATCAGGTCCAAACAACGAGGACTTGAGTTTAAAAGAGACAAATAACGAATCCGAAAAAGAACTTGGTAGTGAAGATGTTCCAAAGAATGGTGCCATTTCCGTTGGTGATTTTCCCAATAAATCTACGGAACAATAACCAAGTCATCTTCACATTTATTGACTCTATTGTTAATGTTTTTGAAACCTTTTAGTGCAGAATTTTGTATGAAATCTTTCTTTTTTAATCTGAACTGAAAACTCACATATTTTCAAAGATCGGCAAGAATGCAATGAGTCGGTATATATCTAGGCTGAAGGTCTGGGGTTTCCTCCAGGCAAAGAGCCCGGTTTCCTCCCCCACTTAACCTGGCAACACTGCCATTTAATTGAGATAATTTTGAGTGCCTGGAGAAATCAATCAATTAAAAGTTAGGTATTTACCCAAGAATGATTGTAATTGCTTATTCATATTTCCCTAGGGGGTCCTCCGTGGCTCAGTAGGTAGAGCATTTGACGCTCAATCCAAACAGCCTTCCACCAATGGGCCGCGGGTTCGAATCCCACTCAGTCCCCCAAAAATTGGAAAAATTTTCTGACTGGGTTTTCAATCGAAAGACCTATGTGGGATGGTTATCAGTTACCAACGAAAGGTCGTGGGTTTCCTCCCACAATAAAACACCAAACAAACATATTTCCCTAAACACTCTAACTACAGATATATTTATGAATGCTAAAACAGACGAGCACAGAGAATATCTTCTTGTCTAAAATAAGTTTTTAATTGTGTTAAAAAGGGCCATATAATTTATACCCCATCATAAGTTGTTATAATAAACTAAACCCATGATATTTCATTAGGTTGACGACCTACAGATACATGTGTTTGAAATTGTATGATTGTCATTATGAATGAACTGTGCAATATATTCAGTCATTTTGTATAATGAATATAGAATTGTAAATCTTTTACTGTGGATAAAGTTTACAAACTGATAGATGTCTCAGCTTGAGTGACTACTCCTGTCCTCATGCCCTGTTTTGTATTGATTGATGTTTTACGCCGCACTCAAGATTGTTTCACTTATATACCGGTGTTGCTGCTTAAAGTGGCATGAGCTGCCAAAATGTTTATATTTTGACGTTAAAACAGAACGTTAAAGTTATTGGCTATTTTTCTCAAGACGTATAATTCAGAAGCTTTTTAGTGCTTCTAGTCTTGAAAATGTACAATAAAGTTTTAAACTAACTTTGCCTTAGAATGAATGAATGGTCGTCCGGTTATTTAAATTTTGTTTACTTTTCGAACACATTTTATGAAAAAGGTGTGACTTTTGGCAGCTCATGCCACTTTAAGTTATGGAGGAAACAGGGCGAATTTTTCATTTTTATATTACAAATTGATAGATCAGTCTGGTCTCCACACAGGCCCTGTTTTGTATTGAGGAATGGATGTTTTACGCCACACTCAAGATTGTTTTAATTACATGAAGGCGTAGCCAGGTTTAGTTGGAGAGGAAACCAGGCCATTTAATCAGAGAAATCTCCTCCGAGTACCTCTTCCACGTAAGTGAGTGAGAGATGTTACGTCGCTTTTTTAGGAACTTATGGTGGCCGAGTAAAACTCCTGGAGCCTGTTTCACAAAGCGGCGTTGATGTATTTTTTGCGTAACTTTCATACTAACGTATCTACAGTATGGGTTGCTATGGCAGTTACGTAAAAATGTACACTACGTTGCTTTGTGAAACAGGCTCCTGGCGTAAGTTACGTCTGACGTAAATCAGTGTTAAACTATAGTAACTAACCTTAACTCAATCAATCTTTGTGCAAAAACAAAATACACAAGCTGCCAATGAGCTATGTTCAATATATGACTGATTGATTGGTGTCGGTTTTACGCCACACTCATGATTATTTCACTTATATGGTGACGTTGTCAGGTTTAGTGGGAGCCGAAACCCGGCCCATTGCCCGAAGCAAACCCCCGACCTTCAGCCAGTAACTGGTATTATATGGAGGTGCTGCCAGGTTTAGTGGGGGAGTAAAATACATGAAAGAGAAATTCTCTCACAGATAAGGGAAAGTAAAACATACAGTGTAAGAGAGATGAACTGATTTCATCTGGTGCGATGATAAAGACTTTTATAGTGTATAATCTAAAGAAACTAAAAAATCTTTCAATGTCATTTAGAAGTTGAAACGTTACATTAAGGTGAAGAATTACTTATGGACAACAACTTCTTGGTTTATTGGCGGACAACGTTTGATGTAGTTCTTACATCGTTATGAAAGTCGTTATCATTGACTTTCGTCGTCATTCAATAAAACAAGAAGTTGTTATCTAAAAAAAACTCTTCACCTTATTGAAAGTGAAAAATACTAGTAACTAAAAAAAATACCAACTTTGAAAAAAATTAAACCAAAAATTTCAGATTCTTTAATTCAAACCATCTTATTGTCAAAACACACGTGACTATTTAATTTACAATAATATATCATATAAATATTAATCCTATTTTTACATTTTTAAAAAAATTAAATAAATTGATCCTTTCTTTCATGATGTCATTGTCTTTTTAAATTTGTTCTTTTTGTTTTCGGAGAGTTTTTGTTGTCGTTGTTCCTCAATGAATTGATTGTTTTCCAATGTTTCTTGTCGGTTGCTTTCTTCTTCCTCCATCAACTCCTGCAGTTCTTTACGCCACTAAATTGAAAAAAAACTTCATTAAAAAAGTCAGCACTAAACCTGATGTAAAGTATCTTATATGTATCTTATAATTTGCTATTTCTTTCATTACTTGGTGGGTCATTTTTATTGATTGTTTTACGCTGCACTCAAGATTATTTCACTTATATGGCGGCGTTGCCAGGTTTAGTGGGGCAACTCTTCAACATACGGCGACCAAGTGAAAAATCCACTCAGAAATGTTTTAATTTTTTTTTATTTGGTCTGAGTGTGATTCGAACCCGCGCCTCATCGATGGAAGGTCTGTGTGGGCTTGAGGGTCGATCAAACTAACCCACTGGACCACCTAGGCCCCAGGGTAATTTTTAAGATGATGTTTACACCGCACTCAAGATTATTTTAACTTGTATGGCGTTGCCACCAGATTTAGTAAAGGGGGAAACAGACTCTTTGCCCGCTGGAAACCCCAACTTTGTTACATGTAACTGACAAGGGTTATTAAGCCGGTAACAAATTTTGATTTAAGCTGAGTTGGATTTGAACCCGCAACTCATCAATGGAAGGCCCAAATCGAAATCAGAGTCTTTCTGCCATGTACCAAACGTCAGAATGATATACATATATGCCCATGTCGGACAGAGTCTTTCTGTCTACTGACTGAGCCATTTACCGTACGTCAGAATGATATACATGAAGGGGGAAGAAGTGGTAAGTTATCATAACTTGTTGCTAATATCCTTGACAATAATGTTAATAACATTAAACAAACTCTTTCTGGATTAACAACTTCTGTCATATTTTGGCGCAACATTTCAATGTCTATTCGGTTGATTGATTGATTGTTTGGTGTTTTATTGTGGGAGGAAACCGGGCTCTATGCCCGGAGGAAACCCACAACCTTCCGCTGTTAACTGGCAACCGTCCCACATAGGTTGTTCGAGTGAAAACAGTCAGAAAATTTTCCAATTTTTTGGACTGAGTGGGATTTGAACCCGCGACCCATTGGTGGAAATGTCTATTCGGACATCGTTTTCAAGCATATGATGTTAATAAAACAAGTTGAATACCTGGTCTTCAACAATCCGTCTGAGGTCAAAGCTCGTCCTTGTGTTAAAACTTGGTTGCTTGGGGACTTGAACAGAAGTCAGATCAATCTCGTCTCTGTAAGAAAATACATAAATGTTCATTATTCGGTTAGTATGGTAGATTTTGTTGCGAGAAGAGGGGACATACGGTAAGAATTCCGCTAATTCAAGGACGAGCAATGTGAAGATAACAAATTATTAGACTACTTTCTGCCATGTTTGGTCTAAAACAACAACAATAGCGATTGCTCGATAGGATTATCGGTCGCTCCATGCTGGAGGTAAGACACCCAACGAAAAGTCTCAAACTTTTAGAGTGCTTTTCGTAATGTTTTGAGTACTTGAATTAGCAGAATTCTTACCGTAACTATCGCCATAATTCCACATTCTATTTCCAATAGTGCAGCTTTCAAATTATTAATAAAACGCCCATTTGGTGTTGAAACTGTGAGAGCCTCAATTACCCCCGCAATGTAAGGGGATGTAATCATTCATTGATCATAACAAGCTTGTGTAAAATCACTGTCAGTATGGCTACAACAATGAGACTTTTTAAACTAAAGGATAAATGCCACGTTTTTTCTGAACACCTAACAGTGATTTGTTGCTGTAAATTGACAACATATTTATTTAAAAACCTAATGTTGAAATAAAACCAGCTTCTTAAAAAGTCCCAGGGTGTCAAAGAAAAAAATATTGAAAATCTGCATATTTTTCGGCACCAATCAGAAATATCTTTGCATTCAATGTCATACCTGACTTTTGAACGTCTTCTTCGTCAATTCAACCTATCATGAAGATGAACTGACTCAAAGTCAGTTTTGTTTAAAGTCCCAACAATGTGATATTGTACATATCACATGTCAGCTATGACGTCACAGTGTAAGCTAATTAATTTACATGTATGTATAGAGGCCATGGAGAGAAAAAGAATGTGTTGAATTTTGTAGGCTTTGCACCAGAAATCCCATTTTCTTTATTGACAAGTTTGTACAGTATATGCTCTTGATTGATTACAAATAGGTTGATTGATTGGTTGATTGGAGTTTTACCCCGCACTCAAGATTATTTCACTTATATGGCGGCGAAAAGAAGTTTTCTCAAAGTTTTACATCAAAAATGCAATAAAACAAAACGTCGGAAATTTTTTTAAGAAACATGTTAAAAAGAGTGTCAATAACTATTTTGGACGTTAAAAAGACATGCAATTTTAAAATGGTCTCCAAAAATAGCTTCAATCTATAGATTACAAAATAGGAGGTATTGTCTTAAGTTGTCATTTAGCCTTTAAGTTAAATTATAATGACAATGAAATACACAATCAATCTAAATATAATAACATAAAATTTGGTTTGTAGGGGACAAATTTCTACTACCGGGTGTGCCTAAATTATAGATTGATTGATGTTTTACGCCGCACTCAAGATTATTTCACTTATATGGCGGTGTTACCAGGTTTAGTGGGAGAGGAAACCTTGCAACTCTTCCACATACGGCGACCAAGTGAAAGATTCACACAGAAATTTCGAACCAGCGCCGCATCAATGGAAGGTCTGTTTGGTACTAAGGGATGATCACTCTAACCCACTGGACCACCGAGGCCCCTCTTAATGATGGATCTGTATACCCTACCTGACGGTTGTTCTCAGGGGTTTTTCAGACATAAAGGGTATGTCTGGGGGGCCTCTGCGTCTCCTCTGTTTACTTCTGTTGTCAGGTGGGGGCACAACGGGTGGCAGTTGGGGTAGGTAGGTTTGAGCCAGACCACTAGCTATTCTCCCTCCCAGAACGCAGGATAAAGCCGTGGTCTGTTTCTTACACAACTTCTCTAAGCTGCTGAATACCTAAATGGATATAGGGACAAAAGTTAAGTTTATATAAAATTTCATGGATTGTGTTTTTCTATAATAACTTATGATTACAGCTGTAGGTATAAACGTTTAAATGATATGCCCCTTTTCAACACAATAAGAAACTTGTCTCCATCGTTATTTTAGGCAAGAAGATTTTCCCTGAGCCCGTGTGTTTTAGTGTTCATAAATATATACAATTTAAGATGAAATCATTGAATGTGCCACGGCTACTGAATTGAATTCAGCTTTGTCTTCGATCAAAAGCGTAGTGTTGAATCAAGTTTTTGAATAGAATATCCGTCAGAGGTAACCCAGACCTTCGACGAGTACCTGGCCACTCCTTCCCGTGGCCAAGTGAACTTGCAACCATTGAAGGCTTGTGTCGCACTGAGTGGGATAAGTGGCAAATCTTGCAGAACCAGGAATAACTTCGGATCTTTTGCTTTCTTATGAACAGGATTTAAAGCTGATTTGTGTTTGACATCATAAGTCTCTGAGATAATTAACTTTCGTAAGCATTGTAGTTGGCAAACGTAGCTTGAATTTTGTATGTTTTTGCGACCGAAATTTAATTTTCTGTTTGGTCAGACTTTTAAAGTACATGTTCTAGAACACACTTAACGCAAATTAGAAAATATTTCCATAGGTTGTTCATAAATCCTTTAAGCCTGGTCATTGAGTCCATACAATTTGATCATATATCACTGTTCCAGACAAGCTACAGGAGCCTTTCGTTTTAAAGACACCTCTTAAATAGCTCCAGTATGTAGCGTTATGTGAGGCCCGAAGGCTACAGAGGGTAGCCATGTTTAAAATAGGAAGATTCCTGAATGGCTGAGAATATAGCCACTGTGAGCACGGGAAAGCTCTGGCCTATAATTTGACAAATGGGGAATGGATCAAGACAGAAAAGGTTGGTCATTCATTTTAAGGCATTTATGGTATTGGTCAATGATTTTTTCGAAAGATAAAAGGACCGATGTACGAGTGAGTCGCAGTTACCGTTTCAAAATGGCGACTGTTCTACAATATTGAACTCCTAGCTCATTAGGATATTGTTTACTACAATTATCTTTCAAACAGAATATTCTTTCTAATAACTTGGCAAACCATTGCACTAAAAATATGGCAAGAATTACGAATACACAAATAATTTGAGATCCCAAAAGATTAAATGAGTACTCAGAGAGTACTATACCACAGATGTAGGCAAGCTTGTTTCTCAAAATTACATTCACTGTTTTGGGGTTTTTTTTCAGTTGTTGTCACCTATCATTGATAAGAAAGGGAGGGAAGCAAAATCAGGAGGGTTTACCAAGATATTAATGAACATACCTCCCCCACTTTCAGAGCCTCTAAAACACGGTCATCTTTCTCCGCGGAATGAGCGTGCATTAAAGCTGCCCATGCAATATTACGAAGGCCTTCCTTCGTCTTGTCATTGGACAGATAACGACAAATTTTGACCAATGACTGAATGGCACCAAAACGGACACGCCAGCTCCAATCATTAGATCCTACAAGAACATTAAACAAATGCAGTTTACAAAACAGAATGAACACTCTGTAAGCGCAGCTGTCAGCAAACCTCTCCCTCTTCCTCCCCATGGCACCTACAGCTTTTTTTAAATAGTTTTACTTCCTTAATGAAACATCATTAATTAGGCTTCTAGGAAACTTAAGTTGGAGCCTCGGTGATCCAGTGGGTAAGAGTGATTGTCCTATCGGCCCACACAGACCTTCCATCGATGCAGCGCGGGTTCGCATCCCACTCAAACCAAATAAAAATTGAAAAATTTCGGAGTGGATTTTTCACTTGGTTGCCGTATGTGGAAGAGTTGCCAGGTACTCGCCAAAGCTTGAGAGTTTCCTCTGGGCAATGAGCCCAGTTTCCTCCCCCACTAAACCTGGCAAAGCCGCCATATAAGTGAAATACTCTTGAGTGTGGTGTAAAAATCGATCAATCAATCATTCAATTCTAGGAAACCAAGCTATGGTAAATAGCTTGATGTACAAGATACAAGAAACTTTATTTAAAGTCGGTTTACAGGAAAACGAACAACATAAGCCCAGAAGGGCTTTTCTTGATGTGACGTAGAAATGACCAGCCAGGAAAATCCCTTCCCTATGTTTAGTGTAAAAACAGGTCACCATTGCTACTTTCAATCATTTAATAGAACTATCCTTTATGCTAAACTGCACCAATTTCTCCATTCTACGTAACAGATCAAAATTACTTGATCCTTTCCTTGGTTACCAATCTACTTAGTGGGGGGAGCTAATTAATTGGGATTGCTTACAAAAACTGCTGATGGCAATGAATTTATCTGTGACTGGGTATTTATTCCAGGATGAAATTCAATCTGGTATAAGTTAAAAAAAAAATAATTTGCACAAATAAATGTCAATTTTTCAAAAGTACACAACTCACCTCCATCATTTTTCTCAGAGGGGGCAGTAAATTTAACGAGGTCCAGTAAAGAGGCACTTTGAAGGGGTTGTTTGCACTTTGCCCTTTGAAATATACTTGCTAAATCAGAGTTATTTCCCATTAAAGCCATCTTCTGTATCTTTGAGGAGTTGCCATGGAGACAGATGTTAGCCATTAATTCTGTATAGACTACAGCAGTCTCCCAATGCCACCCATTGATGCCCAAGTCTTCAGGGACCTGAAAGATTAATTTTAAAAGACAATGACATAAAAAGAAATTTTTCATAATAATTTCTAGGTGGCTTTTCACTTTATCACCCCATATGGATTGATTGATTGATGTTTTACACTGCACTCAAGATTATTTCACTTATATGGTGGCGTTGCCTGGTTGAATGGAGGAGGAAACCCTCGACATTCACTCATCTCGTAACTCTTCACATACGGCAAAAAATCCACTCAGAAGTTTTTCAGCTTTATTTGGTCTGAGTGGGATTAGAACCACTAAGTGGAAGGGTTGCCTCCCCTAAAAGAGTCTGGTTTCCTCCTAAACCTGACAAAGTCGCCATATAGATGACATAATCTTGACTTCGTCATCAAATAAACAATCAATCAATCAATCCATCAATCATAAAGATGCTAAAAAAACAGTCCAGTCAAAACAGATCACTCCACAGTTTTGAAGGTTCTTGCGTGGGGTTCAATGTTGGGGGAAAAACAGTTAGTATGTCACACAGCCTGGTGAATTGAATTATGAAAGAGAAAAAAATAGTTTTAACTAGATAGTTGAAAGTTGAAAACAACTGTGTCTGTTTTGCGGTATAAAAGAGAATGCATAATCTGGGATGTAGAATGGGAGGGATTGGATTGATTAATTGATTGTATGGTGTTTTACGCCGTGCTTAAGATTATTTCACTTATATGGCGGCGTTGCTAGGAAAGGGAGGAAACTGGGGGAGGGATTCGAGATTCCACAGTCGATGTGCATAGGTTACCCCTCAGAATATCTAAACCCTGTCTCATGTATCCCTATTATATGCAAATATAACCGGTATCGCAGATAAATCAATGATTGATTTCTTTTTGCGGTACTCAAGATTATTTCACTTATGCCAGGACAACCACTCTGACTTTTGGCTGGTACCCCAGATAAATGGACTGTTCCTGGACATGTGATGAGGTTATTCTGCTTCCCCCTTAACATATTTGAACCCTGTTCGCATTCTTAGACTAACACAAATATAAAATCGACAGAAGGAGATTTTGAGCGTTTTTTATTATGGAGGCTGCCATTACGATGATGCATGTCGGGAGACTCACATAGTTATGAGGATTTTTGACTACATGTATTCCCAGGAACATAAAAGAAATGGAATGCAATATAGAAAAGTTACGATAACTCACTGCTTGGTTTGTGAAGGTTGGTACAGAACTCGCTCGTGACCCTCGTCCAGTGTGTGTGACAGATCCAACTTCAGCCAAGTGTCCTGTATCTTGGGGATCAAGAGTGGGGTTATCGCCTTGTGTCTCTGCTTCTAACCCGGCAGTACCATTCTTTTTAGTGCCAGTATTTGAAGAGAAACTTTCGTCAAAGGAAACTTCCCTGTTTGTGTTCAATCGGCTGCTGCTTGGGTTCCTCAAAACTGATTTGCCGTCTGATGCAACTGTCTCAGCCGGGGTCATTTGAACATTTTTATCAGGGGAATTAGCATTATCTCCCTTTATGGAACTCTTTTCACTTGGACTTGATTTCTCACCAAATATCGTGCTAGAGCCAGAAGATTTCAGTTTAGAACTATTTTCACCCTCTTCGCTGCGTTCAAAAATATCACTGAGGGAGGGTTTACTGCTGACTTCACTGGGAGCTTCATCCTTCAGGTCATCCATAGATACCGTACAAGCATCTGAAAATGTACAACAAAGATTTTATTTTTTTTAATAGAATATGAGCTCTGTGGATAATATGGCATATGCAAACACTTAGACCAAATAAAAATTGAAAAATTTCTACATGGTTTTTTCACTCAGTCGTGGAAGAGTTGCCATGTACTCGCCAAAAGTCAGGGTTTCCTCCTGGCAATGAGCCCCGTTTCCTCCCCCAATAAACCTGTTAACGCCGCCATATAAGTGACAATAATCTTGAGGGCGTAAATCAATCTTCACAGGCACTCGAGATAAAGCCAAATTCCTGAAAAAATATGAACTTACTTGTGTCACAGGATGACTGGGTGACTGGGGGTGACGTCGGATGCTCTTGGGGTACTCTACCCACTGCTAATCCCTGCATGGTCCTCAGCACAGATAACTGAGTTTTGGCAGCCTCAGATAAAATCATCAATGAGCAGATACTGTCAACCCTGAGAAATACAGACAAATATTTATACAATAGCGTTACTTTATGTTCAGTATTAAAGCTTGTTTAAGCTTGATGGATTGTTGGTCATTTTAAGGGATACTCTAGAATATTTCAGTTCACTGACATGGTGAATACAAACCAACTGTTATCCACTCTAAAACACTTTAATCCCTTTGGAGAACAAAATAAAATTCAGTTGAAAAGAAAATTGGGCATATGCTTACTTTGAACGAATCAAAAACTGATCATCATTTGATACTGAGACACAAATAATCGCAGGTAGAATCATAGATGTACAGGTGTGGCTATAGAAATGCTGATGATGCTTTATGCTAGAGCTGATGCTGCTTTATGCTAGAGCTGATGATGCTTTGTGCTATCTCTGATGGTGCTTTATGCTAGAGCTGATGGTGCTTTGTGCTAGAGCTGATGGTGCTTTATGCTAGAGCTGATGTTTTGTGCTAGAGCTGATGGTGCTTTATGCTAGATCTGATGGTGCTTTATGCTAGAGCTGATGATTTTTTATGCTAGATCTGTTCAGAGCCAAATATATATAATAACATTTGTTTGAGAGAACATTCCATAGCCATTGTTGGGCAGTAAGTGTTTCATTGAATTTTGTATGTGCTGCACAAGAAATTTGATTTTCTTTTTTGTCAGACTTGTAAAGTAGATGATCTACAACATAATTAACCCAGCAGAACAAATGTAAATCGACTTTACTGTCGCCATTTTCCATGTTTCAATGTCCAAGTACAAATGTACATAATGATTGCAGACTCCCAAAATTAAATATGACCATTATGTAATTTTAATATGGTGACAGTGATTTCACGAACCTGGATTTGCCACAAAGTAACAACCCCCGGAAAGCTGAAATGGCTCCCAAAGAGGTATAAATGCCTTATGCAAAAGAATTTTATAGACTTTGTGATGGCAATGAAATCTGAAACCAGATGCCCTCAAGATCGATGAATGTCAGTGTTTTTCTCAGAGATAGTAGAATCCATTTCCTTAAAAATTAAGGATTGATTGATGTTTTACGCTACACTCAAGACAACTCCTCCACATACTAAAAAGCTATTCATGTATTACTGTATTACTCATCCATGTAAAAGCCAACTAAACCCTGGACATACCAGCTTTCATTGGCTAATCCTGCAGCACAGTAAGCCAATGAGATTAAAGCTTGGTTCAGTCCTCCACTCAAATGATTGGTGCATCTCCACACATCCAGTGAATGCCATAATGATGGACTGAGGTTGTGCATACTGGAGCTTAATTCACCACTGTGGGTGGAAGCACTTGACTCAGTTATCTCCCCTGACGAAATCTGGAAAAAGTAAAAAAAACAAATTAATAGTACACAATGGATTTTTATGAATTAATGTTTGGGGTTTGAAAAAGTGCATTGATTTCTGATCATAAAACAAAAATTAGAAAAATTATGAATAAATAATCACAATAATCATAAGAACTGTTTGAAAACTCTCTTTAAACGTTTGTAACTGAATTTAATATTTCAAATCATTAACATAAATACTAAACAGAGGAACAAATCTCTAATTTGGACAATAATTACCATATTTAAAAAAAACAAACAATCATATTGAAAAAATCAATAATCATATTGAAAAAAACAACAATCATATTGAAAAAAAACAACAATCATATTGAAAAAAATAACAATCATATTGAAAAAAAACCCCACTTAAATATGATTTTTAGCTTTTCATTTATAAACACGGCTTAAAGTTGATATGTGTTTGTTTATGGACTAAATGTATATTCGAAAAAAGTAAGTTGAAACAGAAACCATATTTGCATGTCCCCCCCCCCCCCCCCCCCCCCCCCCCCCCCCCCCCCAAAAAAAAAAAACACATCATATGTCAAAGATGCAATAGCAAAGTAACTACGAATAAATTCAACAAACGCATATTCTCAATCTCAATCTCAATATTTCGACAATGGTATATTTGTCATCTTAAGAAAATGAAGAATTAATGTTCCTCCTTGCTGGGTCAGCATACATGGCTAAAGCAGAGCCCCACTGCTCCAACCTGAGGGCGAGAGAGCAGTGGATGTGTTAAACAAAAGGAAAAATGTCTACTGTAGGAGCATACGCCCCAAAATGTTAACGCCCGACATATAAATGAAGGAATCTTGAATGCAGTGGTGTACAACACCAGGCAGTTAGTTTAATTTGTTAACTACATGTATAGTCTTCACATTGCCTTGGGGATATTTGCACGCTCACAGAATTCCCATATCCTCTTTGCATAGTTTAGATAAATCCATAGACTACATTACACTCAATCATATACACAGCTGTCCTTTATTCAGGTATTTACAATTGTGTTAAGATGAAAACACATAGCTATTTATATAGAGTTTATATTTTAATGACATGTGGAAAAGTTTTGCTGTTTTCGAGATAAAAGAGACATGTTTTTTAATACTTCATAAATTCATAATTTACACTTGTTTTACCAGATTTTACTATTTGTGCTTATGTCAATTTTTGATGTGAACTTAAGTCGTTTCGCCACCATATAAGTGAAATAATCTTGAGCGTGGGGTAAAACTAAAATCAATCAATCAATCAATCGATAAATCCATAGACTACATTACACTCAATCGTATACACAGCTGTCCCTTTTTCTCTGGATAAATATCATTGTGAATCTCACCTTTTTTGTGGATTGTGAGGCGGATTGCATTGACGGCTGTGATGCATGGTCTGTCAATATTGTAGGTCTGGGAGATTTATGGTCAATTTTGGGGGAAATGGGGTCCGTTTGTCCATTAACTCTTGGTGAAGCGTGTTCCGGCGGTGGCACGGATTTCGGTGTTAGTCTGCCAAGGGTTGAAGAAATTTGTGATTTTTCTCTGCTGCTGAGGCCGCCTTCTGGGGCATCAGAGCCCATTTGAAGGTCGGATAAAATGATCTTTCCGACCTCTATTATAAACCTCAATGACAGAAGAGCATTAGGGTAAGGACTGTACGCATCTTGACACTCTCGTAAACCTGGGGACGGCAAATAAACAAAAAAAAATATATAAAATAAAAGATACTCAATCACAGTAGCAGCAGCTGCCTAAATAATAATTTTCCAAAAAACGAGGATTTAAAAGGAGACATCGCTTAAGTTTGTTGTGGTTCTCCGTTGACCTTCAGATTATTAGAAAAATACATAGTGATCAATCTCGGATAAAAGGCTGCAAGTCAACTTTCCGCCAATAAGTAGACCAAATGTGCAGCCAGAAAGGGTTCTACTGCGCACTCGATTATTTTTACCACAACAAAATAGACATTGGAATCCTCAAAAAAACTTCTTATCCGGTGGTCGGTGGGAGCTGGGAAGGAGGACCGCAATGGCCATCTGGAAACCTCATCTTTATATAAACAATGGTAGAACAACACACATTTTAACGATATTCGTTCGGGCATATCCCTTGCATTAAAGAAATAATTGAAATTTGAATTTTGCAAAATGATAAAAAAAATAAGCTTCCTAACTTATATACACAGCTGCTGCCATTTTCGCATTTGTTTAATCCAATCAATAATGAATAAAATTGAAATGCATGAAAGACTTCATGTGATGCAACGAAGCGAATGGTTTGGCTAAAGAAATGGCGGACAATTGCCCGACTGACCTACATAATATGAACCAGCATTCCCATTTCCAATTTTATCACCATGTTTTTAGACCTACATCTACCTTCATGCATTAGAGAGTGGCTAAAATATATCAATGCTGATCTCGCGTCATCAGGGAAAGAAAATCTAAGCTTAAGACTAGTTTAGATGGAAAGAGTAGAGTTCATTTAGTCCAAAAAAACTGTCCAATGTATGTTTTATCCCCTCGTAAGTGAATAATTGAAATTTGAAGGTGGCGTTACAATAGAGAATAAGCTCCATAGGCCATTCACAAGGCCGCCACCATTTTTCCATTAGTTTTATCCAATTATTGTTGAATAAAAATTTAAGTGCGTTATAGAGTACTCATGTGATGCAATTTAGCGAATGGCTGGCTAAGTAATGGCGTGCGGTTGCATACTGACCTATATATTCGGAGACAATCTTCCCACTTCAAGTTTGTCGCCATGTTTTTTTTTACCTAAATCTACCCTTATACATTAGAGAGCGGTAAAAATACGTCATTATTGATCTAAAAATAGCTACACCAACATCACGTCATCCTAAAACGGAAAAATGGCTACACACATAAGCCACTGAAAGGACATACTTCTGTCTGTTTTTATTAGCTTGAGGGTCACTGGAGGTAATTGACGTGAAATGTTTTAGTACTTTGAAGGTTGTTATCGACGATAATCCCTATGTATTTCTAAAGATTTCCCCTCCTTTAAAGTAGAGACAATTATGACACAGATAAGCCACTGAAAAGACATTCTTCAATCTCATTTTTATCAGCTAATAGGTCACTGGGGGTAACTAACTTGCGATTCTGCTTGTCCTTCCCCTTTCCAATTTTATCACCATGTTTTTAAACCTACATCTACCTTCATGCACTAGAGAGTGGCAAAAATATGTCAATACAGAGTTAAAAGTAGCTCAGACCATCTCACGTCATTTTAAAGCACAGAAAAATATGACATAGGCGGTAACTAACTTGGGATGTTTCAAATACGTTGATGGTTGCTATCAAAGTTAAAACGTACATATTTCTAGAGATTTACAATCCTTTAAGAAAAGTTTAAGCGCCAGTTCCATTCCATTGAGAAATGATTAAGGCGTCACCATGAAGTACATGTAAGATGCACACATTTTACAAAAATTAATCATTTCTCCCTAAAAGTCTGCTGGTCAGTTGCATATATGAAAGGTAAGGCCGTGCCTAAAAATTTTTTGCTTCGTCTAACCCGCCCGCTCCCACCAAAAACCTGCCAACTCAAAAGTTTTTACCACCTTCTGCTCAAATTGTTTTTTTTTTCAAACAATGAATACAAAATGAATAGAATGATAACACTTGTGTTCTGAAGCAGTAGGCCTGTATATGTGGCCTTTTTTTCTTATCATGATTAAGACTTTTATTCCTTGGGATAATCAGATATACACACAGTAACAAACATGTAAGAAATGTTTGAAACTCTCTTTAAACGTGGGTTCCATACTAATGATACTAAAAACAACTGAAGACGTGTTGATGTCTTTAATTTTTTATCATTAGTAACAAAGATGTATAAAAAATTGGAACGTATACCAAAAAAAAAAAAAATGCCTACCTATCAACCAAAACTTTACAGGGAGGGTTATGCGAAGCGAACTTATTTCTAAGAACGGCCTAAAAGATTGTAGAACCTGTCTGGTTAGTCAAACACTTACCATCTAAATATGTAAATAGTCTGGCCTTGAAATGTTGCTCCTGGTGTAGATCTCCAATCATGTGATGATAAAACAGACGAGTGAACACAAACTGACCCATCTGAAAATAGCAGTTTTAACAAATATTTAAAAATAACAAACAGCATCAGTAAATGTACCTGAACAAAACACAGCGGTTGAGAAATTAAATAAATTTTCAGGAGATTGTAACACAGGTACATGTAGGATAGGAACATTTAGAAATGAGACACATTCTTCTAGAATAATTGCTTTCAAAAGGAAATTGGAATACTCTATCATCCCATTTCCGGGTACCCTTCTTGCAGTTTTCTTCTTAATTTTGATTCCATTTTTGCAAGAAAGTACAGGATTGCTTACATAATATACATTGCAAGACTTCAGTCAGTCACTATTCTTGTAGTTTTTTGGGCAGATATTATTTATATACCTTGAGAAGTTTAAGTTCGGATGTCCTGAGATACGGTTGGTGTATAACATCCGTCCGCAACCAGTACAACATCGTCTCGGCCAGGAAGAATAGAGCGGGAATATGGTGGTGCTCCATTGGCGCTTGATCAAGGGAGATAATCAACACATCCAAGCAATCTGTAATACCAAATTTAGTTTTGTTGAATTTATTATTTTTTTCTTAAGGTGTTACATACCATATCGATTTAAAGCAGTTTATCATTAAAAACGTGGCATTAAAGTGGCATGTGCAGCCAAAATTTACACTTTTTTAATCATTTCTGATCGTCACGACAGTAAGAGGCTTTGAAGACCATCGAAAAACTAAGTGATTGACGTTGGAATAAAGAAAATCCATACAGTATGTGGCCTGTACAAACCGAAAACGTGTTCGAAAGTAAACAAAATTTAAATAACCGGGACGACCATTCATTCATTCTAAGCCAAAGTTAGTTCAAAACAACACTTTATCGTACATTTTCGAGACTAGAAGCACTAAAAAGCTTCTGAATTATAGTCAATAATTTCAACATTCTGTTTTAACGCCGAAATATCAACATTTTGGCAGCTCATGCCACTTTAAGCATTACGATGTGTTCATTAATTAGCAAGTTACAGACTTCAATCCTTATATCTCGGGTCGATTGTACTTCTGGAGATAATGTTATAGATGGAAATGTTGTCAGAATCATGACACGTAACTGCAGGCCTTGTATTTGGGATCATTTTTGACACTGATGGCAGTTTCATATCAAAGAATCTGGAGAAATAAATAAGGCGGTCAAGAGTTTGGGCATGAAAGACCTGTGGCTGACACTTCCTCTTTGGTCCAACTATAACTTAATCGAACACAACAAATTGTACTAACGACACTGCCCTTCCTTTACTTCTCTACAAAAAACATGTGTGCACTCAAACGAACTCTCCAACTATTGGAGGTAATAAAAGCCCATTTTAACGACAAAAGAACGAAACTAAGATGAGGTAACATGGCCTCCGTGGCCTTCCTAAATTTGAGGCCTGCAACTGTGTAAAAAGTCTGATTTGAACGGTGACAATGGGACATTGGGGTCCGGCTTGTCTGATTTAGATTCCACTATAGGGAGCGTAAGTCTCGTAAGAATTCCTACGAGATTCTGTGATATCCGGTGACAGATGACGCTTTTTAGAACGTTTTCTTGTGTCTGTGCAATTCCGTTTGACGTATTTTGCTCCGTAAAGTCAGATGTAAACGTCATGTTGGAACAAACAGCGCTCACCCACATGCGCAATGCAATGCCGGTGACAGGAAATTTGTGGAATTTGTACGAAACCTGCGCTCCCTATTATACCAAGGGAACCCTGAAAGCTGAAGGGGCCTCCGTGGCTCAGTAGGTAGAGCGTTGGACGCTCAATCCAAACAGCCTTCCACCAATGGGTCGCGGGTTCAAATCCCACTCGGTCCAAAAATTGGAAAATTTTCTGACTGGGTTTTCACTCGAACGACCTATGTGGGATGGTTGCCAGTTACCAGCGGGAGGTCGTGGGTTTCCTCCGGGCACAGAGCCCGGTTTCCTCCCACAATAAAACTGGCAACTCCGCCATATAAGTGAAATAATCTTGAGCGCGGCGTAAAACATCAAACAATCAATCAATCTGAAAGCTGAAAGATTTGAAAAAAGCTTTTGGTACTGGGTGTCCCAACAAAATGACAAATTGATATTTAGTCAGAGTCTGACGTACCTTCTTGGGCCTTGCCTTTACACTGAGCTAATTGTGCCAATTCTGTCCAGGCTAAGGGTAGGTTAACATGTTGACCCTCAGAGCCATTTCTCAATCCACACCGTCTCTACACAGAAAACAACATGATATGGAATTTTTGTGAGAATTTCACCAATTTCCGGGTACCAGTGTCACCATCTTGTTAGAGCGTCATTTAAAAGTTTGACAACTCAGAAACAAAACAATACGGATCACGTCTTGTGTTGCCATGCCGCTGTGGCTTATTGGTATATTCCGTTACAATGTGACGCTCAGTTTTGATTTATTGATTAATGTTTTCGCTGCACTCAAGATTATTTCACTTATATGGCAGCGTTGTCAGGTTTAGTCGATGTGATAACATTGGCATACTGTTGTAATCCGCATTAAATCCTTTCTCACTGCCGGGTTTAGTGGGGGAGAAAACCGGGCTCTTTGCCAAGAGGAAACCCCTGACCATCATCAAGTACCTGGCAACACTCCCACATAGGGCAATAGAGTGAAAAATTATTTTAAAACAAAATACAGGTATACACAAATTTATTACCACATAAAGCAGAGATGTAAATATTCAGTGTATGGATCAATTTGAAAACATGATCTATCTAAAACTGTAAATTTTCGACAAAACTTTTGTCAGAGAGGTTTTATTTAAAAATAAAGGTCAGGAGCATATTGATAAAGACAGGTATAAATAAAATTTGTGCAAAAACCTTGGATCCAATATTACCTTAATTCTCTCGAGTATCTTATATGCCAAATCTTCATATTTTTCCTTCTCATCTAAATTTGGGGCATTGTTGAATTGCTGAATAAAGTCCTCTGATATCTCCAAAGGTTTTCTGTGAAACAAAATGATACTTTAACAGCAACATTTCATGGTCATTTTGACTCTATGGCATACAGGGCTCATTTTCCGCTAAGAATCTGATTCTCGTCATATTCTCAGAAAGGAAAAAGATGGAATCATGGAAAATCAAACTACATGTAGATCCCCTTAGAATATCAGTAAACAGATGCTTACACAATTTTGGAAAATTAGACAAAATATGTAGACAATAGTGCCCCCCTCAGATAGTCGGGTAAACTGATAATGGCATGTGCAAAACTACCACCTTTGGCGTTTTTAACAATACATTTGTTGTCTGATAGATGCTCAAATTTATTCTTTTACATTGGTTACAAAATGTAGGAGATGGGCTTCCAAACTTCAAAGATGTTTATAATTTCTACAAACTTGTCTCCATAGTCATTTTAGTCAAGAAGATTTTCCCGGTGTCTATAAATATATAAATTCTGATTGTCAAGATAATTTGAGCGCTTGAATTACCCGGAAAAAAATAATTGATGTTGAAATAAAACAATTGGTGTAAAAGCCTGTACAAACCGAGGATGTGTGCTGAAAACGAACAAAATTCAAATAATATGGGATGTATTAGAGCATTTTCAAGTTTTTGTGGCTTATAAAAACAGCTTTAACGACATCTCCAAGTTTTCTAGTGTAACCATAATGGTATTTCTTGATAAAAATGGCTAAAAAATTTAGTAATTCTGCGTCAAAGAAATTTTCCCTATATTTGGCAGCTCACGCTACTTTACTGTTTGTCAAAGTCAGATTTTTGTTTCATAGATTGGATATAAAAAACGTTGCTATTTAGGATTTTAAAAAAGCCAGGAAAACCCTTCCAAACAGTGACGAATGCCCCTAACTGCTGTTTTATATGAAAGATTAGTCTTTTACACACCATTCAAGAATGTAGCCCCCATTGTACTTTAAAGTGGCATGAGCTGCCAAAATTCACATTTTTTTCATAATTTCTGATCGTCACGACAGTAAATGGCTTTAAAGGCCATAGAAAAACTAAATGATTGGCGTTGGAATGAGAAAAATCCACACAGTATGTGGCCTATACGAACAGGAATAGTGTTCGAAAAGTAAACAAAATTTAAATAACCGGGACGACCATTCATTCATTCTAAGCCAAAGTTAGTTTAAAACAATACTTTATCGTACATTCTCGAGACTAGAAGCACTAAAAAGCTTCTGAATTATACGTCTTGAGAAAAATAGTCGATAATGTTAACATTCTGTTTCAACGTCAAAAATATCAACATTTTGGCAGCGCATGCCCCTTTAAGAAAAACAAACCTGTTGGATTGAAGAGTAGCCTTTTTGGATGTGGAATCAGGAAATGATAGCTTAAGTAATCTCTCCTGGAGCTCTAGCCGCTGACTGTACGAAATAATTCCAAATTTATGAACCACTGGCACTCTGTTAATAGGCATCTTGATTCTGCCACTCGGTGATTAATATCTACCTAAAAAAAAATATACAAAAATGTTAACCATTGCTTTTTGGTTTTTTAAATTATGTTTTAAGGACCTGCCATTCACTCGCTTGTCTGCCCGTTTTTGTAGATTGACATCAACCAGTTATCGTACCTCCAACATGAAGATGTTGTGATGTCATTGTCATATTTTGTCGTCTTGAGTTCCCCGACACCGAATGAAGCCGTGAAGGTGATCGACTGTTCTTGGGTCGCCTGGCAAACTTAATTCCATAATTAGTTCTATTTTAAAATTGAGGTCGAAATTTTGCAAGATGATGCTTTGATAAGTAAGTCGGCTGTCATCGAAGGGAAAGTGTGATCTCTCAGGTTAAACATGCATAAGATCTGGGTGTACGATAATTGGTTCTGTACGCTAAATGATCAGATTTATCCGTTGTACCGTAGCTAAAACTGTGACAAAACTAATTAAAAGTATAGCCTACCTGCTATACGATCGAGGCTATCTTTGAAATTCTAAACACTTGATCATGGCGAGCCGAGATTATTTAGATGGGCAGACCGAGTCAGTGAAGATCCGCATGATGTCGAACTTAAAATCCTGTTGATGACATTGATTGATGTTAAGCCCCACCGCCAATCTTGATCTGATCGCAAATTAAATGAGAACTCGGCAAGTTTCTGACGGTGTCATAGAGAGGAGGTATTCCCAAGTTCATCAAATCCACGAAAGAAGAACGCTTTGTCTGAAGACTGTCTCAAATATTTCTCTGAAAAATTATTTTTTCACAAGAACCTGTTTTCTTTTTCAAAAGCAAAACATTTTATTTTGCATCCATGTTAATCCGCCATGTTGTTTGTTGTCATGGAATCTTGTTGTGGCGAGATAACCATTATAATAACGAAGCAAAAACGTTTATCCCTTCCCATTCAGAATTAACCACTTAATTTAAAAAGGGAGTTTAAGAAGAATTGTTCGGGAGAAAATTAATCTACAAAGAGTCTAAAATTAAACAACAAAAGTTGCGCGATACGACATCAAAAAGATCTGCACCGGATGTTCGCGCTTCAACAAATGTGTTGATCCGTTATTGCAACAACAACACGTTATTATTTAAATCACTAAGAAATGAGTTTAAAAACCCAGGTAATTGTTATGTTTTCTTCTCTATTTTCACGCATCATTGCTTGATAACATTCAGTTGTCACTTTTTTTTTTTATAAAATGCACTTCATAAATATAGTGCAAATATTTGAATGTCCAGACAGAGATCCAGCAAATTAGCAAAAAAGTACACTGCTCAAGTTTTATAAAACGATTATCATTATGTGACGTCCAGTTATCGTTAGGAGTAAATTCTCCTAGTGTCACTGATTAAACAAATGGACAGACTATAGAATTGGTCCGTCAGTCTCAAACCGCTATAATCGTCAGGTAGCCGAGAAATCTTGGCTCTTCCGAATTTTTTTTTTTCCGTGTTCGTCATAGCCAAGATCACTTCCATAGTAAAAAAAGGATATATGTTAAGGAGACCCGCCGAAAAAATCGGCGGCTCAAATTTCACAACAAATAAGCAAAGAATAAAATATTTACCACTGCATTCCGATAGCATAGACCACGAAGAAGGAGTTTGTCAAACTTATGCCGCTGTAAAGTGACTAGCATCGCCGGACAGTCGTGAGCCACTTTTTAACCAAAAATGCTTTCACTTGGTGTAGCCGGCTGTTAATTTTTATTCAAAACCGTGCACACTATTGACTAGGCCTTCAGTCTTAATAATATACAAATAAAAATGTTAAAAACTTGATTGATTAAACCACGGACTGGTGAAAGTAACCGTGTGTTGCCACAGTATTGACAAGACTTCGGCGGACAGTCGTGAGACACTTTTTTGATCGAAGAATGCTTAGTAAAAATTGTGAAATTTTGATGTCATTAACAGACAAAAGTGTTAGAAAAGTATTAAAGTTTTAAAATTATCCAAACGGTTTTGAAATTTCTGACAAAATAATTCAAAACACACCATAAAAGGATGTGACCACAAACCAAATAAATTTTTCTCCGCGAAAGGGATCCCTCATTATTTCATACCACTCGATGTGAGTATTTGCCATACTTTTCCACTGAAACACAACAATGATTGCTCCCTCGAGCTAGAAATGTTTTGCAAACGTCACCAAACTTTCGATTTCTGCCGAACTGAGGGCATGTAGGCAGAAATTGTCAACAGTTTTGAATTAGTGACAAACATCTGTTATTGTTTTGTTATTTCCCAAGAATAATTTATCAACCTGCAGCTGTGAAAAAAACAGTGAAAGATGGGAAAATGAAAAGTCATTGAAAATTGCAGTCATTTTGTGACACTTTTACGGACGCTCACGTGCAACCTGCGAACATGACTACACGGTTTGTACGCAAAATAAACCCAACTCTACGTGAATTTTTTATATTCTTTTTCTGGATCAACCTATTGAAAGGCAAATTGTTAATTTAAACATGAAAAAGGAAAAAGTGTCTCACGACTGTCCGTGTCTCACGACTGTCCGCTGATGCTAAAGATATATGATTGAACTGAAGTATTTCTACGGCGCCCCGCACAGTTTAACTGGTCGTTTAAATGTTTTACTATGGCGGTTACGTCAGGTCAGCCAGAGGACTTCGACACAAATATTGACTGCATAAGGATAAGTTTACCACTTTACAGCGGCGTAAGTTTGACAAACTCCTTCTTCGTGGTCTATACTATCGGAATGCAGTGGTAAATATTTTATTCTTTGCTTATTTGTTGTGAAATTTGCGCCGCCGATTTTTTCGGCAGGTCTCCTTAAAGGCACACTTGCCGCCGTAGCCTGTTTAAATTTGCTAAGAAAACCAATTTACATGAGCTTACTACGACTAATACCACTAAAATTAAACATAGGACACATAAAACATGTCTAGTTAGCTTTAGACTGTAAAAATGGGGTGAAAAACAAACGAAGAATCGAAGCCTGATTACAACAACAACGATCAGTGTCGGTCAACTTTTGTGTTGGATTACCCTCCTTTCAGGCCTTTGTATCTGTGGTTTACACTCAAACAATTAGCAGCAGGCTTTTCCAGTCGCTGTTAACCGATCGTCAGTCTGTATTTCTTAGATAAATAGGCCTACGTAAAATTACACTGTGCCGTTTGTCACTCACTCGACTGAAACATAAAATCGCCAATAGGGGGCAGATCGGTTTGTTTACGTTCCGGGTACGTAACAATTCAAATTTTCAAATTCAAATTAAAAATACAAAGTGACGTCCAAACTTTTAAATTTTGGTAAAAATAGAAAGTTCCTAACTTATATTGTCTGGGAAAAATACAGAATACGGTCTTTCTTTTTTAATGTAAACAATATTCCTGATTTTCGCGGCAAGTGTGCCTTTAACATATATCCTTTTTTTACTATGGAAGTGATCTTGGCTATGACGAACACGGAAAAAAAAATTCGGCAGAGCCAAGATTTCTCGGCTAATCGTCAGGGGGACTTGCCCCCCTGACACCACCCGTTTTATTCAATTCTTCTGGAACTTTTGACTAATTTAGTATAACAAGCTTAAAAATAAACTATCCCTACTAAAAGTTAAAAGAAATAACATATAAAAGACGAATTTGAAGAGAAGTTAAAAACGACAAACTATTCTATATTTGCACCGGAATAGGTCTGTCAATTTGAAAACATTCCATACCTTCTTCTGTGACCTGTCAATAAAAAAATGGTTGGTCATCGTAAATATTTTATGATCGTCATAGAACCCCCAAGTTTTCTTTTCTTTTTATGAATTTTTAAAAACGAAGAAATTAAAAATGCTGGCACATACCGGTATAGAAATGGTCGGTCACCCAAAATATGTAAAAATCGTCAGGGTAGTCGGAAATATCTGCGATGATGATATAAGACATTTTCTGACAGATAGGCCATCATCAGCGTCATCAGAACGCATTTGATCAATTTTCTGAGAATTCCTTGACACCCTTCGGGCTGGCAAGACCACCCTTCGTTTCTCATCAAAAATATCAAGATTCTCTCCATAACTTTTAAAAATAAAATTATTGGTTTCCCTTTCTCCTCGCACCAATCTGAAGTTTCATATATTTCAAAAACTATTGAAGTTAGTGCTTTTTTCGATATTCTGAAAGCCAGGGTAGAAAATACCCTGTAGCCTGTAGGTAGATTTTCAGACAAATACCCTTCTTCAGTGAGAAATTACAGCCATCCAAATACCCTTCCTAAGCCTATTTTCATTTCGTGAGTGTCGAGAATGAACATTATAGGGTATTTTTAAATGACCATATCTCAGAAATTACTTGAAATATGGGGCTATAACTTGACAAACCTTCGTAATACATGCCAAAGAATTTTTTTGATTTTTTTCAAGAATATCAAAGAGGGTCAGCACAAAAACAATTTTTTTTTGGTTGATTTGACATGGCATGACCCAATTTTACTAACGCTTTTCTTGTTTTATTACATGTAGGTGCTGTCTATATTTCGAAAGCTTCACCGCACAAGACAACAAGTTTTCAATGGGGATCCCCATGCACTTAATGGTAGTGTTATCTTATTATTTATTTTTTCATTCATCTTTTGTCATTTATTTTTTAATAAAAAAAAGGCCATGGCTTTTATGGATAGGAAAACTCAATGATATAATTTCATTGAATAAGAAATATGATCCCTACTGCTTCTAAATCAGTCATTTTATATTGTTTCTCACATTGAACCAGAAGGTACCAAATGTTTTGTCAATTATCTTACGTTTGAGTGGTTTATCTCCAGAGGTAGATCCAGCTTTGATTGATGTTGTATGCTGCATTCAAGATTATTTCTATCATGAAAACATATGGCAGCGTTGCCAGGTTTAGTGGGGTGGGATGGGGCTCTCTGCCAGCCAGTGCCTGGAGGAAACCCCCGACCTTCGACAATACTAGCAACCCTACCTGCCACATATGGCGATTGAGAAAAAAATGTCCTCAGAAATTTTCCAGCCGACACTATAAATTGCACCTTTGAGAAAAGATCAATTAAGACAGGCTGATTTTAGCTTCTTAAAGTGGCATGAGCTGCCAAAATTCACACTTGTTTCATAATTTCTGATCGTCACGACAGTAAGAGGCTTTGAAGACCATCGAAAAACTAAATGATTGGCGTTGGAATGAGGAAAATCCATACAGTATGTGGGCTAAACGGACCAAAAACGTGTTCGAAATGTAAACAAAATTTAAATAACTGGGACGACCATTCATTGATTCTAGGCTAAAGTTAGTTCAAAACAATACTTTATCGTACATTTTCGAGACTAGAAGCACTAGAAAGCTTCTGAATTATACGTCTTGAGAAAAATAGCCAATAATTTCAGCATTCTGTTTTAACGTCAAAATATCAAAGTTTTGGCAGCTCATGCCACTTTAAACACCACAGAGGTCTGGCGCTTAGCCAAAAAATTGTCATAGAAATTTTCAATCAATAAAGGTGGTCTCCAAGTGTTCAATGTTATTTGCCATATTTTTAAAACTGTCGAATTTGAAGAAAGGATGTCTAAATTCTATGTTTTTTTTATTTTATTGATCTGGGTTTCAGCTGGCAGAATAAAAATCAATGCTGACTTCAAAAGTAACAAAGAAATCACGGATCCAACAAAGATTAAGGAGGTATATTGATTTTTCTTCATTTGTTCACTTTTCCATAGTAGGGGCCCTCGGCGGTAGCTAGCAGAGTAATCATATCTCAGTTCACCACAGTTCACCCTCCATTAATAGGCTGCGGGTTCATTCCGACTTAAATGAAACGAAATTGAAACATTTCTGATTGGGTAGCCCTATGCTAAAGAGTAGGGAGGTAGGCAAACATCATATATGAGTTGCGGTCTGAAGGAGAACCCAATTTATCTCCCCCCCCCCCCCCTCAAATGCCACAATTAAGTGAAATAACCTTGATTGAGCATAAAACATCAGTCTATCATGTTTCAGCCCTAATACAAAATCATGTATTGATAGTCTAAATATTTACTGTTCCTGACTCCGCCCTAATACAAAATCATGTATTGATAGTCTAAATATTTACTGTTTCTGACTCCGCCCTAGACAGTATTGATAGTCTAAATATTTACTGTTCCGACTCAGCCCTAATACAAAATCATGTATTGATAGTCTGAATATTTACTGTTTCTGACTCCGCCCTAATACAAAATCATGTATTGATAGTCCAAATATTTACTGTTTCTGACTCCCCCCTAATACAAAATCATGTATTGATAGTCCAAATATTTACTGTTTCTGACTCAGCCCTTATACAAAATCATGTATTGATAGTCCAAATATTTACTGTTTCTGACTCAGCCCTAATACAAAACCCTGGTTGGATACCTTAAACATTGTCTGTGTCTGGCTCAACACAAATACACTTTTGAACAGTCCTGAGCTTGACTAAATGTCAATATCATCTCAACACTGTTTATAAATGTCCTTATCAGCTGGTGTTGGTGGCAGAGGATGCTGAGAGGTTGTTAAGAACGACTGTAGTCCAAGGGGAATTGGTTGCTCCTGACACTTATGGTAGGTTACTATGTGTGTTTTAGTGTTAACAAATATATATGTAAAAGAAATAAATTACAGTATTCTCGTTATTTTGGGATTACACTTTCTTGAAAATATGGTAGAAATTCCTCTACCCATTTTTGGGTGACGCCCGAAACGGGAAATCGAACCCAGGTCCCAGAGTATGGCACCTATCGACAGCACTAAATGCCGGCTGCCTTATCCATTCAGCCAACCGGCCTCCCCAGAGTATGGCACCTATCACCAGCACTAAATGCCAACTGCCTTATCCATTCAGCCAACCGGCCTCCCCAGAGTATGGCACCTATCACCAGCACTAAATGCCAACTGCCTTATCCATTCAGCCAACCGGCCTCCCCAGAGTATGGCACCTATCGCCAGCACTAAATGCCAACTGCCTTATCCATTCAGCCAACCGGCTTCCTCTTATTTAGTGCTGATGATAGGTGCCATACTCTGGGACCCGCGTTCGATTCCTGTTTCGGGCGTCACCCAAAAATCCGTAGAGGGATTTCTACCATATTTTCAAGAAAGTGTAATCCCAAAATAATGAGAATACTGTTATACCCACTTTCTAAAAGACACTAATTAATGAAATAAATGACGTCCAGGAGCCTGTTTACTATAAAAGCGGTGTAGCGTAAGTTTTCACTACAGTGTCATAGAACCCATACAGTAGAGATACGTTGCTATGGCATTTATGCAAAAACTTACGCTACGTCGCTTTGTGAAACAGGCTCCTGTCTTAGAAAGCTGGCGTAAGTTACGTCGGACGTAAATCAGTGTTAAAGCTATAGGAAGTTACGCCCTAGTCGCAAGTGGTCCATGTTGTAGGCTTATGCGCAACTTTATGCCAGCTTCGTAAGACAGGGCCCTGGTGAGCTACGTGCTACTGTATAAAGCAACAGTGGGGGAAGATTCCACTTTTTAAGGAGCAAAGTTCCAAGTCTTTAAATAATAGTGGCCGCCTCGGTGGTCCAGTGATCGTCCGTCAGTCCCACACAGACCTTCCATCGATGCGGCGTCCATCAAGTGGATTTTTCACTTTCTCGCTGTATGTGGAAGAGTTGTCAGGGGTTTCCTCCCCCACTAAACCTGGCAACGCCTCCATATAAGTGAAATAATCTTGAGTGCGATGTAAAACATCAATCAATCAATCAAAAAACAGTGGTATTTCTGCCACAGACAGTCTATTCAGCAGCACACAGCTCACCAGAACATCTTGTATTTCTTTTCTAATGCATATCTCATAGAAATTTAGTGTTCATACATGTAATTTAATTATATATATATTCCTTGGTTATTTTAGTCAAGAAGATTTTACTCTGTGCCTTTGTGTTTTAGTGTTGATAAATATATATAAATTAAATCAATTTCAGTGTCCAAAATGTAAGGGTTTAATTAGAAAAAAACCCAGCTACTCCCACAAGTAACCAGAGGTACGGTAAGAATTCCGCTAATTCAAGTTCTCAAAACATTACAAAAAGCACTCTAAAAGTTTGAGACTTTTTGTTGCGTGTCTTACCTCCTGCATGGAGCGACCGATAATCCCACCGAGCAATCACTATTGTTGTTGTTTTAGACCAAACATGGCAGAAAGCAGTCTAATAATTTGTTATCTTCACATTGCTCGTCCTTGAATTAGCGGAATTCTTACCGTAATCATATAAGTCCTTGAGCTACTATACCGAATGAAGTCAATACTGTCAGCTGAAACGCGAACATTGTCCACTCTGCCTCCATGATTATTCTACACAAACTCACATTGTTATGGACAACATGTGCATCACTTTCCCATGTTACCAAAATGTCATCTTATAGTAATGACAAAGATCCCTGCACATCAAATGATGTCTATTCTATGTGTATATATTGAATGGTTAAACACACGGAAAATCTTCTTGTCTAAAATAATCATGGAGACAAGTTTCTAATTGTGGTAAAAAGGGGTATATCATTTCGACCTTTATACCCAATCATAAGTTGTTGTAATAAACTAAACCTATGATATTTCAATAGATTGACAATTGACAGGAGCAAATAAAAAATTCTGAGTGGATTTTTCTCTAGGTTTTCTTATATGGAAGAGTTGTCAGGTCTGGGGTTTCCTTTGGGCAATGAGCTTGGTTTTCTCCCCCACTAAACCTGGCAAAGCCGCCATATAAGGGAAATAATCTTGAGTGTGACGTAAAACATCAATCAATCAATCAATCTTTTTCTGTGTTTCAGAGGTTAAAATCAGGAAGGACATAAAATTTGGAGAGAACACAATATTCAAACCAGACGTAATCCTTCCTCCAACACGAAGAAAAAAGTGCTCAGATCAGAAAGACTGACTTTGTTGGGTTTTCTTATCCTGTGTGCTGTGGAGTAATTTTACATCATAATTATGGCCCAGGTTTTAGACGCCTTTGGGACGCCACCTTCTCGGAATTTAATGACAATTCTTTTGGTCGGAATACAAGGAGTCAATAAGGACAGTTTAGCCAAGTGCCTTGTGGAAGTCGATACGCCATGCTCTGTACAAATCCGCACAACATCCGGATCACCATTTTTAGACAGCTCTCTAACAGATCGACCTAACATAGACTTTATATGTTTTCTGTTTGACCTGCGCTGTAAAAACAGTTTAAAGTTCATTTATTCCGCCTTGCAGCAGGTTGACCTAGAATATTTCATGGGCAAATCATGCTTGGTCGCTACCCAGGGGCCAAATCCGCTGTTTAATATTATAGAAGATGATACCATTGAAGAACTAGCATCTAAATATGGTCTCCAGACTCTGTACCTTAAGTCAGAAGATGGGAGGGAACTTTCTCATCATGCTAGCAGAATCATACAAATGTCTCTGATAGCCTCGGGTTATAAAAAACATGTCACGCCAACTGTTATAGAAACGACAAAAGACTTTGGTGTGTCCTCCCTGCTGTGAATGACTTGATAAATAACAGAACTGCAATTTCAGATAAAAATAAATGAGTGTATTTAACGTTGGTAAGTGATTCAACTTGTTAATGAAGGTATCGTAATTTTATTGGACAATCGAGTGTATGTAAGGTATTAAAGAATTTTAAATGAGTTAAAACAACAATCAATCAGTCAAATGTGTTGTCTTTTATAATGGTACATACATGTATGTTGATTGATGTTTTACGCCGCGCTCAAGATTATTTCACTTACATGTATATGGCGGCGTGGCCAGTTTTATTGTAGGAGGAAACCGGGCTCTATGCCTGGAGGAAACCCACGACCGTCCGGTGGTAACTGGCAAACATCCCCCATATGTAGATAGACCCATAAGAATTGATTCAGTGTTATTTGGTTTCATTAAAGTGGCATGATCTGCCAAAATTGACCTCTCTGCAAGGACCATGTGTTTATTCTAAGTGTTCAAAAACGTACTCAGCAGAATAGCTCCGTGACGTCACAAAGCCAACACTCTGGGTTTGTCTAAAGTTTTCGAAAGTTTGGAGGGCCCTCCGTGGCTCAGTAGGTAAAGCGTTGGACCCTCAATCCGAACAGCCTTCCACCAATGGGTTGCGGGTTCGAATCCCACTCAGTGCAAAATTTTCTGACTGGGTTTTTACTCGAACGACCTATGTGGGATGGTTGCCAGTTACCAGCGGAACGTCATGGGTTTCCTCCGGGCACTGAGCCCGGTTTCCTCCCACAATAAAACTGGGAACGCCGCCATATAAGTGAAATAATCTTGAGCGCGGCGTAAAACACCAAACAATCAATCAATCAATAGTTTGGCCTTCACATGTGGCGCTGGCGGAGAACTCAATTCTGATCGCCACAACAATAAGACTTTTGAAGGTCAGCAAAAAACGAAATGATTTACGTTGCATCGAGGAAAATCGATACGGTATGTAATATAAGAGTCTAAATAGTGACGCAAAAGTAAACAAAAATTAAAATAACCAGGACTAACATTCATTCATTCTAGCGTAAGTTAGTTCACTACTTTAACGTTCATTCTCGAGACCACTAGCGATAAAAAGTAAACATTAAAGTGGCATGAGCTGCCAAAATGGATATTTTGAGGTTGAAACAGAATGTTGAAATTATTGGCTATTTTTCTCAATACGTACAATTCAGAAGCTTTTTAGTGCTTCTATTCTCGAAACTGTACGATAAAGTATTGTTTTGAACTAAAAACGAAATGATTTACGTTGCATCGAGGAAAATCGATACGGTATGTAATATAAGAGTCTAAATAGTGACGCAAAAGTAAACAAAAATTAAAATAACCAGGACTAACATTCATTCATTCTAGCGTAAGTTAGTTCACTACTTTAACGTTCATTCTCGAGACCACTAGCGATAAAAAGTAAACATTAAAGTGGCATGAGCTGCCAAAATGGATATTTTGAGGTTGAAACAGAATGTTGAAATTATTGGCTATTTTTCTCAATACATACAATTCAGAAGCTTTTTAGTGCTTCTATTCTCGAAACTGTACGATAAAGTATTGTTTTGAACTAACTTTGACTTGAAATGAATGAATGGTCGTCCTGGTTATTTAAATTTTGCTTACTTTCTGGACACTATTCCGGTTCGTATAGGCCACATACTGTATGGATTTTCCTCATTCCAACACCAATCATTCAGTTTTTCGATGGCCTTCAAAACCTCTTACTGTCGTGACGATCAGAAATTATGAAAAAATGTGAATTTTGGCAGCTCATGCCACTTTAACTTAATTTCAGGATTTTACACATTCTGTTTCATTGACAAAATACCAACATTTTGGGTATGTCACTTTAAGTTATGAACTAAATAAAGCTACAAAGCTGTTAATGAAAAGTTTGGACAGGGGCCAGCTCAATGAACTGGAGAAACCTTGAAGTCAATCCTTAAAAGCCCACTTGCCGCCGTAGCCTGTTTAAATTTGCTAAGAAACCCAATTTACATGAGCTTACTACGACTCATACAACTAAACTTAAACATAGGACACATAAAACATGTCTAGTTAGCTTTAGAATTTAGAAATGAGGGTGAAAAACAAACAAAGAATCGAAGCTCGATTACAACAACAACACCGATCAGTGTTTGTTAACTTAAGTGTTGGATTACCCTCATCCAAGCGTTTTTGTCTGTGGTTTGCACTCGGCAGGCTTTTATAGTCCCTCTTACTCAATCGTTAGTCTGTATTTCTCAGATAAATAGGCCTACGTAAAATTACACTGTGCCGTTAGTTCACTCACTCGACTGAAACATAAAATCGCCAATAGGGGGCAGTGTGGTTTGTTTACGTTACGGGTGCCTAACAATTCAAATTAAAAATACAAAGTGACGTCCAAACTTTTAAATTTTGGTAAAAATAGAAAGTTCCTAACTTATATTGTCTGGGAAAAATACAGAAAACGGACTTTCTTTTTTAATGTAAACCATATTCCTGATTTTCGCGCCAAGTGTGCCTTTAATCGTTATTTAATATCACTGTGACACATGTACTACAAGATTAAAAATATTCGAAGGAGAGCATATTACTCATTTTCAAGAATAAAAACAAACCATCACTGTTAAACTAATCACCAAAGGTCGTGGGTTTCCTCTGGGCATTGAGTCCAGTTTCCTCCCCCCACTAAACGTGGCAACTCCGCCATATAAGTTAAATAATCTTGAGAACGGTGTAAAACATCAATCAATGCCCAGAACATGTGTGCTATACAGCCGTTGTTTATATTAAGATGAGGTTTCCAGATGGGAATGTGTGCTATACAGCCGTTGTTTATATTAAGATGAGGTTTCCAGATAGGAGTGTGTGCTATACAGCCGTTGTTTATATTAAGATGAGGTTTCCAGATGGGAGTGTGTGCTATACAGCCGTTGTTTATATTAAGATGAGGTTTCCAGATGGGAGTGTGTGTTATACAACCGTTGTTTATATTAAGATGAGGTTTCCAGATGGGAGTGTGTGCTATACAACCGTTGTTTATATTAAGATGAGGTTTCCAGATGGGAGTGTGTGTTATACAACCGTTGTTTATATTAAGATGAGGTTTCCAGATGGGAGTGTGTGCTATACAACCGTTGTTTATATTAAGATGAGGTTTCCAGATGGGAGTGTGTGTTATACAACCGTTGTTTATATTAAGATGAGGTTTCCAGATGGGAGTGTGTGTTATACAGTCGTTGTTTATATTCAGATGAGGTTTCCAGATGGCTGCTGAATAGGGAGTGGCTGCGCATGTGGCACATTCTAATCTGAAGGTCAACAGAAAATCACAACAAACTTTAGTTATTTGACGCCCTTCTGTGGTTATTCCATGGGTTTGATGTCTGACATAATTTATATTTTTTTGCAAGGGGAAGCCAAAGAACAATATTTTAGACATCAAAGTTATACCCGTATAACCATAGAAAGGCGTCAAATAACGAATTTATGACCATTCAGAGCAGCTTGTTAACTTTAAATTGAGTACAATCAGCTGTTCTTTATTAGATAAGTTCCCTTCAATAGAGTGAGTTGTGCTCAAAAGTGTATTACAGTTTAGGCTAGAGTCAGGTTTAAAGTGGCATGAGCTGCCAAAATGTTGATAGTTTGACCTAAAAACAGAATGTTGAAATTATTGGCTATTTTTCTCAAGACGTATAATTCAGAAGCTTTTAAGTGCTTCTAGTCTCGAGAATGTACGATCAAGTATTGTTTTGAACTAACTTTGGCTTAGAACGTCCCGATTATTTAAATTCTGTTTACTTTTTTAACACTATTCCGGTTCGTATAGGCCACATACTGTATAGATTTTCCTCATTAAATGCTTATCATTTAGTTTTTTGGTGGCCTTCAACGCCTCTTGCTGTCGCGTTAAGAAATTATGAAAAAATTTGAATTTTGGCAACTCATGCCACTTTAAGTGACCTGGCGAAATTCTATAGTGACATTGAAAAGTTAAAGTAGCATGAGCTGCCAAAAATTCACCCCTTTTTCATAATTTCTGATCGTCACGACAGTAAGAGGCTTTGAAGGCCATCAAATAACTAACTGATCAGCATTGGAATGAGGAAAATCCATACAGTATGTGGCGTACACAAACCGAAAACACGTTCGAAAAGTAAACAAAATTTAAATAACTGGGACGACCATTCATTCATTCTAAGCCAAAGTTAGTTAAAAATAATACCTTATCGCACATTATCGAGACTGGAAGCACTAAAAAGCTTCTGAATTATATGTCTTGAGAAAAATAGCCGATATTTTCAACTTTCTGTTTTTACGTCAAAATATCAACATTTTGGCTGCTCATGTCACTTTAACAGATCTCTGGGGTAATACAGAATCAAATATATTATACACAGAAAGCATTCGGATACAGACACCACATTCTGGATTCGTTTTTCGAAAGCGTCACACATTCTAGGGACTTTAGTGACATTACAAACAACTGGTTTGGTGAATTTGTCTGACCTTCTGTTCGACCACATTACACTGTCTCTACTCAGTAGAACATTTTAACAAATATCTACAGAACTTGGATATCGAGAAATCTTAGAAATAACTAACAGGTCTCTGACAGTTTATGTTTTTAACTGTATGCATAAAATTATATATTTAATTTCTTTTTTCTATTAAACTAAGGGAAGCACAAACTAGAGATCAACAACCACATTTACTGTCAATATTTACAGCACTTTTATTGGATGACAATTATATAATACAAAACAGTGATGAAATATGGAATTCAGATCACCAAAATTACACATCTTTATTTCAATTTGGTCTGAAGAATTTAACAGAATGGAAACCGATCACCTGTCCTTTGAAATAACCTTGTTAAAATCCCAAGTTCAACAAATATGGCAAGTAGAGAATACATAATGAAACTTAACCCAGAAAATGACTCGGCTATTAGTAAGCGTGACTAAGGTGGGAAAATGCAGGCTGGATAATGTTTTACAGCCAAACTCGTGATTCCTTCACCTATTCCCTGATGTTGCCAGATCGCCGAGACAACTGGGCACTATGGCCTTGGGGTACAATGACCCAGTGGTGCAAGGAAAAGAATAGCCATTGAGTGAAATGTTACTTGGGATTCAAATCTGATTAAAGGTCGACATGTTTAACGCTATAGAAGCTGACATATTTTTTTATTGTATTTTTTTTTTCTTCTGATACATCTGGATTAAGTGGTTGGTTTGCTGTAAAGTCCTTTTTTAACATTGTTTATAGAGGATGTGAACTAAGGTGACCCATATACCTGTAGCTATTCTCCACAGGGGGTAGGAGTCCATGCAGGACTTACTTTGTATGAAAGCCCTGTCGATTGATTGATGTTTTATGCCGCACTCATGATTATTTCACTTATAGGGCGGTAGTGTCAGGTTTAGTCGTGGAGGAAACCCGTGACGTTTGGCGAGTACCTGGCAACTCTTCCACATACGGTGACCAAGCAAAAATTTAACTCAGAAATTGTTTCATTTTTATTTGGTCTGATTTGGATTTGAAGATTGAAGATTATTTCACTTATATGGCAGGCTTGCCAAGTTTAGTGAGAGGGGGCAGAGGCCGTGGAAATACGTCATCAGACAGCTGATACCTAATAACCAATCCTGGTTGTGTGGTCCGGACATTTCATTTCTTATCCACATGGTCGGATACTTTCCAGTGATCTTTCATATCTTTCGATACATAAGGCTGGGAAAAATATCTGCCGAGTCATCAAATTTAGATCAATAGAAACAAGATCTTGGGGTAGATTTGTACAAAACAAACCACCCCATTTTGGCCAATTATATTTCTTCAACTTTCCCTTCCGTTTACATCCTTCCTTTCGTTTACATCCTAACTGAAATCGTGAGGTCTTCTAAAAAAGGTCTTTTGTCCACCTCTATTTGATGAGAGCTCAATCTTCCCTCTGGTATAAATATAGGTAAGCAAGTTCCTTCGGCGGGTTTACGGAGAGCGCCACCTTCTCGTCGTTAAATATCACCCACTGACCGTTCTTCAAAATGTGGCATACATAATGCCCTACTAAACTGGAAGTGCCCATGTGACTTATGAATCCAACCAATCGGTACTCTGAAATTAACCAAGAATTTCAATTTGAAATCATTCAATCCTAAGTTCACAAAATGAATTGTTTGTTGTTTTACGTTGCATTCAGGATTATTTCACGTAAATGACAGCACTGCTTGGCTTAGTGGGGGAGGGACTGGAGGAAAGCCCCTTTGGTTGGTACCTGGAACCCACTCCACGCAGGGAGAAGAGTTGAGGGATACTGGCCAATAAACCTGGCAAGCCGCCATATAAGTGAAATATGTGGCATAAATACATCTATCAATCAACCACATAAAGAGATAAAGTTATAACACACTAAAAACCTTTCTTCAGTTTGGTTGGCCTGTGTTGGATTTGAACCCACCAAAGGATGGCTTGTGTTGACCTAAGGGGCTAACCCTTATTATTGGGTGACCCCAACCCACCACGGATGGCTTGTGTTGACCTAATGGGCTAACCCTTATTATTGGGTGACGCCAACCCACCAAAGGATGGCTTGTGTTGACCTAAGGGACTAACCCTTATTATTGGGTGACGCCAACCCACCAAAGGGTGGCTTGTGTTGACCTAAGGGGCTAACCCTTATTATTGGGTGACGCCAACCCACCAAAGGATGGCTTGTGTCGACCTAATGAACTAACCCTTATCATTGGGTGACCCCAACCCACCAAAGGATGGCTTGTGTTGACCTAATGGACTAACCCTTATTATTGGGTGACCCCAACCCACCAAAGGATGGCTTGTGTTGACCTAAGGGACTAACCCTTATTATTGGGTGACCCCAACCCACCAAAGGATGGCTTGTGTTGACCTAATGGACTAACCCTTATTATTGGGTGACCCCAACCCACCAAAGGATGGCTTGTGTTGACCTAAGGGACTAACCCTTATTATTGGGTGACCCCAACCCACCAAAGGACGGCTTGTGTTGACCTAAGGGACTAACCCTTATCATTGGGTGACCCCAACCCACCAAAGGATGGCTTGTGTTGACCTAAGGGGCTAACCCTTATTATTGGGACCCCAACCCACCAAAGGATGGCTTGTGTTGACCTAAGGGGCTAACCCTTATTATTGGGACCCCAACCCACCAAAGGGTGGCTTGTGTTGACCTAAGGAGCTTACCCTTATTATTGGGACCCCAACCCACCAAAGGACGGCTTGTGTTGACCTAAGGGACTAACCCTTATTATTGGGACCCCAACCCACCAAAGGATGGCTTGTGTTGACCTAAGGAGCTAACCCTTATTATTGGGACCCCAACCCACCAAAGGACGGCTTGTGTTGACCTAAGGGACTAACCCTTAATATTGGGACCCCAACCCACCAAAGGATGGCTTGTGTTGACCTAAGGGACTAACCCTTATTATTGGGACCCCAACCCACCAAAGGATGGCTTGTGTTGACCTAAGGGACTAACCCTTATTATTGGGACCCCAACCCACCAAAGGACGGCTTGTGTTGACCTAAGGGACTAACCCTTATTATTGGGACCCCAACCCACCAAAGGATGGCTTGTGTTGACCTAAGGAGCTAATCCTTATTATTGGGACCCCAACCCACCAAAGGACGGCTTGTGTTGACCTAAGGGACTAACCCTTATTATTGGGACCCCAACCCACCAAAGGATGGCTTGTGTTGACCTAAGGAGCTAACCCTTATTATTGGGACCCCAACCCACCAAAGGATGGCTTGTGTTGACCTAAGGAGCTAAACCTTATTATTGGGACCCCAACCCACCAAAGGATGGCTTGTGTTGACCTAATGGACTAACCCTTATCATTGGGTGACCCCAACCCACCAAAGGATGGCTTGTGTTGACCTAAGGGGCTAACCCTTATTATTGGGACCCCAACCCACCAAAGGATGGCTTGTGTTGACCTTATGGAGCTTACCCTTATTATTGGGACCCCAACCCACCAAAGGACGGCTTGTGTTGACCTAAGGGACTAACCCTTAATATTGGGACCCCAACCCACCAAAGGATGGCTTGTGTTGACCTAAGGGGTAACCCTTATTATTGGGACCCCAACCCACCAAAGGATGGCTTGTGTTGACCTAAGGGACTAACCCTTATTATTGGGACCCCAACCCACCAAAGGATGGCTTGTGTTGACCTTATGGAGCTTACCCTTATTATTGGGACCCCAACCTACCAAAGGACGGCTTGTGTTGACCTAAGGGACTAACCCTTAATATTGGGACCCCAACCCACCAAAGGATGGCTTGTGTTGACCTAAGGGGTAACCCTTATTATTGGGTGACCCCAACCCACCAAAGGATGGCTTGTGTTGACCTAAGGGACTAACCCTTATTATTGGGTGACGCCAACCCACCAAAGGATGGCTTGTGTTGACCTAAGTGACTAACACTTATTATTGGGTGACGCAGCCCACCAAAGGGTGGCTTGTGTTGACCTAAGGGACTAACCCTTATTATTCGGTGACGCCAACCCACCAAAGGGTGGCTTGTGTTGACCTAAGTGACTAACCCTTATTATTGGGTGACGCCAACCCACCAAAGGGTGGCTTGTGTTGACCTAAGGGACTAACCCTTAATATTGGGACCCCAACCCACCAAAGGATGGCTTGTGTTGACCTAAGGGGTAACCCTTATTATTGGGTGACCCCAACCCACCAAAGGATGGCTTGTGTTGACCTAAAGGACTAACCCTTATTATTGGGTGACGCCAACCCACCAAAGGATGGCTTGTGTTGACCTAAGTGACTAACACTTATTATTGGGTGACGCAGCCCACCAAAGGGTGGCTTGTGTTGACCTAAGGGACTAACCCTTATTATTCGGTGACGCCAACCCACCAAAGGGTGGCTTGTGTTGACCTAAGGGACTAACCCTTATTATTGGGTGACCCCAACCCACCAAAGGGTGGCTTGTGTTGACCTAAGTGACTAACCCTTATTATTGGGTGACGCCAACCCACCAAAGGGTGGCTTGTGTTGACCTAAGGGACTAACCCTTAATATTGGGACCCCAACCCACCAAAGGGTGGCTTGTGTTGACCTAAGGGACTAACCCTTAATATTGGGACCCCAACCCACCAAAGGGTGGCTTGTGTTGACCTTATGGACTAACCCTTATTATTGGGTGACCCCAACCCACCAAAGGACGGCTTGTGTTGCCTAAGGGACTAACCCTTATCATTGGGTGACCCCAACCCACCAAAGGATGGCTTGTGTTGACCTAAGGGACTAACCCTTATTATTGGGTGACGCCAACCCACCAAAGGATGGCTTGTGTTGACCTAAGTGACTAACACTTATTATTGGGTGACGCAGCCCACCAAAGGGTGGCTTGTGTTGGCCTAAGGGACTAACCCTTATTATTCGGTGACGCCAAACCACCAAAGGGTGGCTTGTGTTGACCTAAGGGACTAACCCTTATTATTGGGTGACCCCAACCCACCAAAGGGTGGCTTGTGTTGACCTAAGTGACTAACCCTTATTATTGGGTGACGCCAACCCACCAAAGGGTGGCTTGTGTTGACCTAAGTGACTAACCCTTATTATTGGGTGACGCCAACCCACCAAAGGGTGGCTTGTGTTGACCTAAGGGACTAACCCTTAATATTGGGACCCCAACCCACCAAAGGGTGGCTTGTGTTGACCTAAGGGACTAACCCTTAATATTGGGACCCCAACCCACCAAAGGGTGGCTTGTGTTGACCTTATGGACTAACCCTTATTATTGGGTGACCCCAACCCACCAAAGGACGGCTTGTGTTGCCTAAGGGACTAACCCTTATCATTGGGTGACCCCAACCCACCAAAGGATGGCTTGTGTTGACCTAAGGGACTAACCCTTATTATTGGGTGACGCCAACCCACCAAAGGATGGCTTGTGTTGACCTAATGGACTAACCCTTAATATTGGGACCCCAACCCACCAAAGGATGGCTTGTGTTGACCTAAGGGACTAACCCTTATTATTGGGTGACCCCAACCCACCAAAGGATGGCTTGTGTTGACCTAATGGACTAACCCTTATTATTGGGTGACCCCAACCCACCAAAGGAAGGCTTGTGTTGACCTAATGGACTAACCCTTATTATTGGGTGACCCCAACACACCAAAGGGTGGCTTGTGTTGACCTAATGGACTAACCCTTATTATTGGGTGACCCCAACACACCAAAGGATGGCTTGTGTTGACCTAATGGACTAACCCTTATTATTGGGTGACCCCAACCCACCAAAGGACGGCTTGTGTTGACCTAAGGGACTAACCCTTATTATTGGGTGACGCCAACCCACCAAAGGGTGGCTTGTGTTGACCTTAGTGACTAACCCTTATTATTGGGTGACGCCAACCCACCAAAGGGTGGCTTGTGTTGACCTAAGGGGCTAACCCTTATTATTGGGTGACCCCAACACACCAAAGGATGGCTTGTGTTGACCTAAGGGACTAACCCTTATCATTGGGTGACGCCAACCCACCAAAGGAAGGCTTGTGTTGACCTAAGGGACTAACCCTTATTATAGGGTGACCCGAACCCACCAAAGGATGGCTTGTGTTAACCTAAGGGGCTAACCCTTATTATTGGGTGACCCCTACACACCAAAGGAAGGCTTGTCTTGACCTAATGGACTAACCCTTATTATTGGGTGACCCAAACCCACCAAAGGATGGCGTGTGTTGACATAAGGGGCTAACCCTTATTATTGGGTGACCCCAACCCACCAAAGGATGGCTGGTGACCTAAGGGGCTAACCCTTATTATTGGGTGACCCGAACACACCAAAGGAAGGCTTGTGTTGACCTAAGGGACTAACCCGTATTATTGGGTGACCCCAACCCACCAAAGGATGGCTTGTGTGGACCTAAGGGGCTAATCCTTATTATTGGGTGACCCCAACCCACCAAAGGATGGCTTGTGTTGACCTAAGGGACTAACCCTTATTATTGGGTGACCCCAACCCACCAAAGGATGGCTGGTGTTGACCTAAGGGGCTAACCCTTATTATTGGGTGACCCCAACCCACCAAAGGATGGCTGGTGTTGACCTAAGGGGCTAACCCTTATTATTGGGTGACCCCAACCCACCAAAGGAAGGCTTGTGTTGACCTAATGGTCTAACCCGTATTATTGGGTGACCCCAACACACCAAAGGATGGCTTGGGTTGACCTAAGGGACTAACCCTTATTATTGGGTGACCCCAACCCACCAAAGGATGGCTGGTGTTGACCTAAGGGGCTAACCCTTATTATTGGGTGACCCCAACCCACCAAAGGATGGCTTGTGTTGACCTAATGGTCTAACCCTTACTATTGGGTAATCCTGTATCTATGTAGATCATATATTGTTGCCAAATTCCAGGAAAGAAAGATGCCACTTACTGCCCTGGCCATCTCTATATTGGCCTCTATGTTCCTGTGATGGTGCCTCCTCCGTTTCCATTGGTTGATCCAACTCATGGGCATGACTCAGTATCCAATCACAGGCTCTCTCCATGTTGTTGTCCTATACAAACCAAATAAGAAAAATTTCTATCAAAGTTGTCAGTTGAATAGTAAATAAGTTAGAGCCCAGGGGCCGGTTGTTCAAAAGTGTATTAGGCTTAACACCGACATAACTTTGCAACGTCACAATTGAATTTCTTTGTTACGTAATGTCATTTAGACCGATATTAAGCCTAATACACTTTTGAACAACTCAGCCCAGACAAACAGTTGTTGACAGACATCCAGTCGGCTGACCAGACACAGCAACAGCATCATCTTGATAAACTTGGACATTGACCAAACTGGATGTATACTACTCTTCCTTCTAATCTTGATAAAGTGAAACCTCTCAAGTCTCAATACAGATTTTTATTTTCCTTTCCCTCGAGATGTATGGGTATACACAAGATCTATTATATATACATAGAGGTTATATAACGAGATCTAGTGTCTAACGATGATTTTTACTCGAGTCTATTAATTAACAAACGAGAGTGATATTTATTGTAACACACTGGCTCGAGTTGGATAAACTTTTTCTCACACTACACAAAACATACAGCGTTTAATCAAAAACGCTGCTCAACATAAAAATATATGTGATAACTTCGCTCTACTTTCAAGAATGCCTGTCAGAAGAAAGATAGGGCAATTGTAAAGTCAGATATGACCTCACAAACGACAGCATCAAACCCTTCAAAATATAGTTTTTGCTTGACGCTTCATCTTCAAGTCATATCATATTGCCTCGGAGTGAAAATATCAGGGGATATAGTGTGAGAAAACTGATATTGCTATTTAAAGTACTTACTATAGCTTTTTTGCTAAACACTTCATCTTCAAGTTGATTATGACAAAAATATCACATTGCCTCGGAGTGAAAATATCAGGGGATATAGTGTGAGAAAACTGATATTGCTATTTAAAGTACTTACTATAGCTTTTTTGCTTGACACTTCATCTTCAAGTTGATTATGACAAAAATATCACATTGCCTCGAAGTGAAAATATCGGGGTTATAGTGTGAGAAAACTGATATTGCTATTTAAAGTACTTACTATAGCTTTTTTGCTTGACACTTCATCTTCAAGTTGATTATGATAAAAATATCACATTGCCTCGGAGTGAAAATATCGGGGTTATAGTGTGAGAAAACTGATATATAGAGGTTAACTGACGAGAGCCGGTTTGTTACGATGAATATCACTCGTGTCTATTAATTTTCAAAGTCACGAGCCTCTGGCGAGTGACTTTGGAAATTAATAGATGAGAGTGATATTCATTGTAACAAACAGACTCGAGTTGGTTAATCTTTTTCTCACAATACACAAAAATACTGCATTTTATTCTGAAATGCAGCTCTACATCACATCGTTCAATCCAGCCATTCAGAAGTCAGACCGCTTCACTGCGTTGACATGGAGACTGTATTCATTACGCTACACAAGAAAGGTCTCTAAAATCAAACAGTTTTGTTTCTCACGAATTCTTAAGAATAAAGAGATAAAATATTTATCCTTCAAATGAATGGCACTTCTTAGAATAACAGTATTCTCAGAATAAAACAAAAATAAACATATCAATAGTTCAATGTCTGTAACCCAATGACGAAGTCATGTTTTGCTTTGACCTCTACACCGACACAATTACGATAACTAGGTCAATGCATCTGCATTGAGAAATCTGCGAGACGCCAGTTTGGGTAGATTGATTGATTGAAAGTTTTAATTATCCCGTGTTTAAATTATTGATATAGAGAGTGTAAATACAGTTAGGAGTAAATACGGCTATGATATATTCGTATTCAATCATAATTTGTTAGAAAAACGGAAGTAAGCAGACGAAGTAGTTTGTTTATGTCAAGAAATGTGTCATGTACGGTACATTCAAATGCTTTCCTTATATGGAAGTAGCTATGACGTGATCGTGGGAAAATCATACTATTTTGCATAAATGTAGTACGCTGTATGTAAACCATAACATGATTGGCTACCGACTCGCACAGTTGTGAGTTATACTGCCAATCACTTGTAATCTAACAAGGATGTCTTCAAGTTATTACATAAAAGGAAAACGAACGTATTATCCCTACGCTGAGAATGCAACCTTGTGTTTTGATTAGTTGAACTTGGAAAATCATGTTTGTTAACCAATCAGCAGTAAGTTGGGCTATAATCTCACTAGTTGATTATGACAAAAATAGCACACTGCCTGAGAGTGAAATTATGGGGGGTGTAGTGTGAGAATGCTATTTAAAGTACTTACTGTAGCTTTTTTGCTTGACACTTCATCTTCAAGGTTGATTATGACAAAACTATTGTATTGCCGCGGAGTGAAAATATCGGGGTTATAGTGTGAGAAAACTGATATTGCTATTTAAAGTACTTACTATAGCTTTTTTGCTTGACACTTCATCTTCAAGTTGATTAGGACAAAAATATCACATTGCCTCGGAGTGAAAATATCGGGGTTATAGTGTGAGAAAACTGATATTGCTATTTAAAGTACTTACTGTAGCTTTTAATGCTTTGGTGGCTTGTTCAATGGTAAATCCCATGGAGACAATCATTGCAACAGCCTCCTCATTTACTGAAAACTGCTGCTTGCTTGCAGCTTTGGAAGGAATTTGAAGAGGGACTGCAAAATCTAAAAAGCAAAATGGAAACATTTTCAAGAAATTGTTTTCACACAATCATGATCATTTCCAAAAACAAGGGGAGATAATTTCTGAAAGGACGGCATTTCTGTTGAAAGATTATTTTTGTTAGAAAGGGGAGATAATAATTGTTACTAGATTGACTAAGCGCTATGCGCTGCGCAGTAGAAAACGGCACAATAGTCTGTCACCTAGCAAGATGGTGGACTATCACACTAACGTTACAATCCAGAATGAGGTTAACGTTTGGAAACATGTCTTGTCATGGGGCAGGAATTTCATACAGCACCTACCGCTTGAAATGTATTCCATTCTCGGAAAATTGGCAGAAAGGTTCACAATAGACTAGAAAACAACTTGGTAATGAGGTCAAAAATCATCTAGCAAAATGGTGACTTAGTTGCCGGAAGTCGCTTGTCATTAGCCTATCTAGTAATTCTAAGATATCTATGGATTTGTTATTATAAATGGAGATAATTGTTGTTACAAAAGGGGGAGATAATAATTGTTGTTATAAAGGGAGATAATTATTGTTACAAAAGGGGAGATAATAATTGTTAATACAAAGGGAGATAATTGTTGTTACAAAAGGGGGAGATAATAATTGTTATTATAAAGGGAGATAATTATTGTTACAAAAGGGGAGATAATAATTGTTAATACAAAGGGAGATAATTATTGTTACAAAGGGGAGATAATAATTGTTTTTATAAAGGGAGATAATTATTGTTACAAAAGGGGGGATAATAATTGTTTTTATAAAGGGAGATAATTATTGTTACAAAAGGGGGGATAATAATTGTTTTTATAAAGGGAGATAATTATTGTTACAAAAGGGGGAGATAATTGTTTTTATAAAGGGAGATAATTATTGTTACAAAAGGGGAGATAATAATTGTTTTTATAAAGGGAGATAATTTTTGTTACAAAAGGGGAGATAATAATTGTTTTTATAAAGGAGATAATTATTGTTACAAAAGGGGGGATAATAATTGTTTTTATAAAGGGAGATAATTATTGTTACAAAAGGGGAGATAATAATTGCTAATACAAAGGGAGATAATTGTTGTTACAAAAGGGGGAGATAATAATTGTTATTATAAAGGGAGATAATAATTGTTATTATAAAGGGAGATAATAATTGTTGTTATAAAGGGAGATAATTATTGTTACAAAAGGGGAGATAATAATTGTTAATACAAAGGGAGATAATAATTGTTGTTATAAAGGGAGATAATAATTGTTATTATAAAGGGAGATAATTATTGTTACAAAAGGGGAGATAATAATTGTTGTTATAAATGGAGATAATTGTTGTTACAAAAGGGGAGATAATAATTGTTATTATAAAGGGAGATAATTGTTGTTACAAAAGGGGGAGATAATAATTGTTATTATAAAGGGAGATAATTGTTGTTACAAAAGGGGGAGATAATAATTGTTATTATAAAGGGAGATAATTCTTGTTACAAAAGGGGGAGATAATTTGTATAATGAACAGAAGATGTTGTTACCTGGATCCTCCATGTGTTCAACGACCCAGTTCATAGCAGCTTCAACACCAGAGTTCTTGGTATGATAGACAGCCTTACGACAGCCTTCAAATGCGAACCCCATGTCTGTTAACTGAGCTACTACAGATTCATCTATAACTATTTCTGAAATAAAACGGGTAAATCTTATAAATAATAAGGTCAACAAACTCAGTTATTTTCAGCCAAATTGTTGGTTTACTACATGTAGATCACATGGTCTGTCAACCTGGCACTTCGACTTCTATTAATATTCTACTATATAAGCTGAGCTGAAATCAAATACATTTTGTCATGTATTTATATTTTTGAACCCTAAAACACACGGGCACAGAGAAAATCTAACCATGGAGACAAGTTTCTTATTGTGTTAAAAATTGGCATATCATTTAGACCTTTAAACCGAATCATTAGTTGTTATAATAAACCACAACCAAATATGTGGATGAATTTTTGTTCTAAAACAATGGTTATATTGAGCAACTAGCATAGGGAAATATACTAAAACACATGGGCACAGGGAAAATCTTCTTGTCTAAAATAACCAGGGAGACAAGTTTGTTGTATTTATAAATTAGCATACCTGATCAGGGTTTCAAAAACATATAACAATCATTATCAGGGGATTAACCGAATAAGTGAATAGCCAAAAATAAAGGGGACGTTGTCAAGTTTACTGGGAGGGGAGGGGAGCTCTCTGATCTGCTAATTGAGACAAGGAGGCCTAGTGAAATAAAAATGATAGCCACCTGGTTGTTGTGATTGTTCAGCGGGTAATTCTTCCTCCCCTGGCTTCATACCTTCTCCTCGTAAAGCAGACAGGTCTAAAGTATCAGGAATCTCTACACATACATCTACAATATACAACCATTCAAATATGTAACATTCTGGATAGCATGCCTTTCATACTTTTGGCCAGACAAGGGTCCAAAAGTCAAAGTGAGACACCCTAAAACGGCCCATACACGATCAATTATCTTGTGCAATTGAATTGTCAATAGTCTGAATTGACAATTAAAATGACAGTGTATGGGCAATATTGATGACTTGCACAATCGTATTGAGTGAATCAAACTCTGCTTGATATTTTATTGCACAACCAGACTTGTGCAATATAATTGATCATGTATGGGCCACTTTAAAGTTCAAATAGAGCGCCTACTCTAATATAGCCAAAATTACCCGCCATCATCTCTCTCGTCTGGAAGCAAATTTTGGTGCTAAACCAGAGACTTGCTCATATATTATTAGGTAATTTAAGTGTGTTGTTTCAAACCTCAACTTTTTCCTAATTAGATCGATAGTGAGATACGTCACATCAAGATTAGCTGCATTTGTGATAACATTGTTTGACCAGAATGACGTTCAACTCCCTTAACACGACCTCACATCAAGATTAGGTGCATTTGTGATAACGTCATTTGACCAGAATGCAATCAACTCCCTTAACACGACGTCACATCAAGATTAGCTGCATTTGTGATAACGTCATTTGACCAGAATGCAATCAACTCCCTTAACACGACGTCACATCAAGGTCAGCTGCATTTGTGATAACGTTGTTTGACCAGAATGACGTTCAACTCCCTTAACATGACGTCACATCAAGGTAAGCTGCATTTGTGATAACGTTGTTTGACCAGAATGATATTCACTCCCTTAACACGACGTCACATCAAGGTAAGCTGCATTTGTGATAACGTTGTTTGACCAGAATGGCGTTCAACTCCCTTAACACGACGTCACATCAAGGTAAGCTGCATTTGTGATAGCGTTGTTTGACCAGAATGACGTTCAACTCCCTTAACACGACGTCACATCAAGGTAAGCTGCATTTGTGATAACGTTGTTTGACCAGAATGGCGTTCAACTCCCTTAACACGACGTCACATCAAGGTAAGCTGCATTTGTGATAACGTTGTTTGACCAGAATGGCGTTCAACTCCCTTAACACGACGTCACATCAAGGTAAGCTGCATTTGTGATAACGTCATTGGACCAGAATGATGTTCAACTCCCTTAACACGACGTCACATGGAAGTACTGCATCCATTTCTCAAATATCAAGGTATGTTCAAATATGTATGAAAAACGATTTAAACTTGTTTGATTCATAAACTACTAAAAATGTTTTGTTTGAGGGGCATATAGAAGTTGAAAGTATAAAATTAAACAAACTCTTTCTGGATTTACTTGAGTAAGTAAGTACTAAAAATGTGCAGACTTAAGTTGGTATTGCACTTTAAATTTACACAAATAAAAAGATTGATTATTATTTTATGCCGCACCCAAGAATTATTTCACTTATATGGCAGCGTTACCAGGTTAAATGGAAAAGGAAACCTGACTCTTTATCCGGGAGGGGAGACCCCAAACCTGCAACTTGTACCTGTAAACTTTTCCACATAGAACTACTGAGTCTCAGTACTAAGGACAATGACTTCAGTGCCCACCTTTTTGGCCTAGATGCCTTCTCATTTTCTTCAGTGACGTCAACTAAAATTCGATTAAAACTGGTGCCCTAAATTTTATGAAATTTGATGCATATCCTTAAATGAGCTAAAAGTACTTGACTGTCCTGACCTAATTTCTTGGGTACCCAGTCCTCCCCAATGGTAAACTTCTTTAGATGAGTGATGATGAAATCAGGAAATGTAGAGAGGCGAGTAGACCTGTAATACAATAACATCATAATTAATAGATTGATTGGGGCTTAACATCACATTCAACTGCTAAGGCCATATGGCAACAAAAGTATCAACCAGCCAAAAGATATACCAACATATACCCAATTTTGTTCGGAATTAAAATGCATGTTATATTACCTTGATAAACGGATACCAGCAAAACTTACCCCCCCCCCCCCCCCCACCACACATACATACATGTACCTAAGCATTCAGAGCCTTCTATATTATGTAGTAATTAAAAGTGGTTGATAATTCTTAATAAGATTGGTTTGCCTCACACATCACATTGGCCAATGATCAACTGATGTGTTTTTTCACCTCAAAACAGTGGCCTAATACAAGTAGCATTTTAAAGAAGTTTCTGCCAACACCGCACAACGTCACAATAAAAAGACAAAGTGTGATAAACAAAATATGAGGGATGCCCCGAGGACTGTCCCTTATCAACTTCTACTTTCTCAGATAGCAGACTCCATTAGGCTTAGTAAGCCATTGCAATTTTGCAAATTGCCAGTCGGGAAGGATTTTATACTTATACGATGGCGCTTCCAGGTTAAGTGGAGTGTTGCTGTTGGGGGGAGGAGAGCTATGTAGGTCGGGGAAACCTCTAACCTTCTAGTGGTATCGGGAAACCATTCCATAAAGGTGATGGAGATAAAACCCAATAAGAATATTTTCAGTATTTTTTTTTTGTTTGTTTGTTGGGGATAGGTAAGGGAAAAGATTGATTTTTGGGCAACATGATTAACTGATAAAACAACTTTCGTACTGAGGAGTCTTACTTACTTTTGTGCTTTACATTTATCCTGGATCGCGGAGCTATAGAAATCATCTACCACTTCCACTGCTGCGAAGGCTTCAATACATGACTGTAGGGGGATTCGAGGACGTACAATCTCACTGGGATCTCTGTAACAATCAAACATTTCAGTAACTTCTCACGACTACCTAAGACAGCATCAAGGTAAATAACAACCATCTATAAATAAACACAATTAGAAACTTGTCTCCATGGTTATTTTTGACAAGAAAATTTTCCCTGTGCCCGTGTGTTTTAGTGTTCATAAATATAAATATGTAAGGGATCAAGTGCGAACAAAGTAAGTTTTTTTTTATCTGACTGCACGCGATTGCACTGAGTGACTTAATACGAGAGTATCACTACCAGATGAGCCAATGAGGCCCCATAAGGTCTAGTTGAGTTAACTGAGTGACTTAATACGAGAGTATCACTACCAGATGAGCCAATGAGGCCCCATAAGGTCTAGTTGAGTTAACTGAGTGACTTAATACGAGAGTATCACTACCAGATGAGCCAATGAGGCCCCATAAGGTCTAGTTGAGTTAACTGAGTGACTTAATACGAGAGTATCACTACCAGATGAGCCAATGAGGCCCCATAAGGTCTAGTTGAGTTAACTGAGTGACTTAATACGAGAGTATCACTACCAGATGAGCCAATGAGGCCCCATAAGGTCTAGTTGAGTTAACTGAGTGACTTAATACGAGAGTATCACTACCAGATGAGCCAATGAGGCCCCATAAGGTCTAGTTGAGTTAACTGAGTGACTTAATACGAGAGTATCACTACCAGATGAGCCAATGAGGCCCCATAAGGTCTAGTTGAGTTAACTGAGTGACTTAATACGAGAGTATCACTACCAGATGAGCCAATGAGGCCCCATAAGGTCTAGTTGAGTTAACCGAGTGACTTAATACGAGAGTATAACTACCAGATGAGCCAGTGAGGCCCCATAAGGTCTAGTTGAGTTAACTGAGTGACTTAATACGAGAGTATCACTACCAGATGAGCCAATGAGGCCCCATAAGGTCTAGTTGAGTTAACTGAGTGACTTAATACGAGAGTATAACTACCAGATGAGCCAATGAGGCCCCATAAGGTCTAGTTGAGTTAACTGTATCTATTAGGCTGAGATTCAAATTGATTGATTGTTTGGTGTTTTACGCCGCGCTCAAGATTATTTCACTTATATGGCGGCGTTGCCAGTTTTATTGTGGGAGGAAACCGGGCTCTATGCCCGGAGGAAACCCATGACCTTCCGTTGGTAACTGGCAACCATCCCACATAGGAAGGCTGTTCGGATTGAGCGTCCAACGCTCTACCTACTGAGCCCGAGATTCAAATTGAAGACAAAGAGTCTAGACAAGACTTTCTCAAAACAGGGTTTGTCTTCCAAGATGTTTTATGTCACACTTAAATGACAGCGTAGGGGGGGGGGGGGGGGGGGAGGAAACTGGGCTCATTGAAAACCCGAAGACCGTTGGTGAATATCTGGCAATTCATCCACATAAGTCGATAAAGTGTAAAAAAAATCCACGGAGAAATTTTTCAATTTTATTTGATCTGAGTGGGATTCGAACCTGGCGCCACATCGATAGAAGGCTTCTGTTGGACTATCACTCTAAACGACTGAGCCACCGAGGCCCTGTTTCTCACCGACTTAAGTTTCTCAGGAATCTAACCTTGACAGATGTTATGAAGGGTGTCGGACAAAAACACTCACTAAATACTTACATTTTTTTAGATTCTGCAGCAAACTGTTGCTTTTTGGCTTCATACGCTCGCACAGCATCTAAGAGGAAAAATAGTAAAACAGCAGTGAAATAACCTGTCCAAAATAACAATGCTAAATACATCAAATTTTTTCAAGCCTTTTAAAAGATTTTCCTAAAATCAATATAGTTTTGATTTAAACTTCAAAACATTTTATTGTTAAAGTGTTTATTCCTTATAATGTTTAAAAAACGAGATTCAAATAACATTTTTTTAAACAAATCTAAATGTTGTGGATTGAATGATTAATTGATTGGGTGACGTTTTACGCCACACTCAAGATCGTTGCACTTATCCGACGGCTTCCGAATTATCTGGGCGGGTACACCAGACAATTGATTGCATGACCTTTTACAGAATTTTAACCATGAAATTGAAAGACGAGTTACCTTTATTGGTTGCAGCCTCTAAAGGTATTGGTAGAGAGAGGATGACATCAGAGCGATGTGTGTACCTAACTTTACCGGACCCCCCACACTGTACCCTCTCCTCAACTTCAAACCTAAAACTGTCACACGGGTTCACATGTCCTCGACTGTGTCTCTGTTACAGAAATTTAACATTGTAAGTTGAAGGTTTAAACTTATGCCATACAAGCTTTGGTTGATTGATTGTTTGGTGTTTTACGCCGCACTCAAGATTATTTCACTTATATGGCGGTGTTGCCAGTTTTATTGTGGGAGGAAACCAGGCTCTATGCCCAGAGGAAACCCACGACCTTCCGTTGGTAACTGGCAACCATCCCACATAGGTCGTTCGAGTGAAAACCCAGTCAGTTTTTTGGACTGAGTGGGATTCGAACCCGCGACCCATTGGTGGAAGGCTGTTTGGATTGAGCGTCCAACAAGCTTTGGGAAAATCTCACAAACATTTGTACCAGTTTTTAACATGGGTCTGCAGTTTGACGTGTTTTTGTTGGAATGTGATGTCCCGTTCTGTAGTGGAAAATGAATGAAAAAAAGCTGTTATAAAAAGGTCCTTAATAAACATTGGTCTGGTTTCACAAAGCAGTCGGGTCACAAATGAGCCCTAGTTACAGATTATAGAGAGACGACACCATGGCAACTGTGATGGATCACACTTAGTGACAGCTTCCTGATTTAAGAAATGTTTGAAACTCTCTTTAAACGTGGGTTCCATACTAATGAAGCCATGATGATGCATTATGATGCATTGAATTGTAACGTTAACTTATTACGTAATTTTGTATTATAAAGTTAGCTTATAACGTCATTTTGTATTATAACGTTAACAGATTTACGTCATTCTTGATGATGTAATTTTGTAGTTTCCAACGTCAGAATATTGCTAACATATTAACTGTTGCAAACAATTCACTGATTGGCCACTTAACACATTTGTTCTTTTCTTTTGTATATATGGCAATATTTTGAAACATTAAATTCAGTTACACTTGACGAAGACACCGGCACAGGTGCCAAAAGCTCGTGTTGTTAAAAAAACAACCGAGGACGTGGTGATGTCTTTAATTTTTTATCATTAGCTTCCTGATTGTTCATTCTGTCATTGAATTATTGGATGGTGAAGCTGTAATCCCTTGTTACAAGTCAACTCCAGCTAGAGCTTCCATACTCAGAAGGCCTCCCACAGACTTTCCTGAAGAGCTTCATTGATTGTGCGTTGCTTTTGTACTTCAGTGGAGAAAACTTCAGAGACTTTCAGCAAATCCTGTACAGTGCTGCCAACCATTTCTCCAGCTAAACTACTCCAGTATGAACATATTATGTCATAAACAAGATTAAAACTAAAGCCGGATGTTTTGAAAGATTGTCAGCTCATGCTTCAGTCTACTTGTTGAGCCCATCACACTTAAGGGACCATTTCGAGAAGTCGTATGATCAATCACAGTTGCCATGACATCTTATCTCTCCACAATGGTATCCATTGGCAACTACGTTGTTATCTAAGTCAATAAGTCATTTACTATGGCAATGATGTTCAAATGTAGTTCTTACATCGTTATCAAATGCAATCAAATTCATTCACTATGGTAATGATGTAAAAAAAAAACTACATCAAAACATTGTCACAAAATACACTAAGAAGTTGTTATCCTGAAGTAATATTCGTCATTGTTTAATTATAAGGGATGACAGATATTTCGAGCAATACACCATGTTAAAATATCAGGAGCCTGTTTCACAAACCGGCGTTGATGTATGTTTTGCGTAACTCTCATAGCAGCGTATCTCTACAGTATGGATTGCCATGACAGTAACGTGAATACTTATGCTCCGCCACTTTGTGAAACAGGCTCCTGGGTCCAGATTCACAAAGCGGCGTAAATGCATTTTTTGTGTAACTGTCATACTAACGTAGCTCTACAGTATGGGTTGCCATGACAGTTACGTGAAAACTTATGCTCCGCCACTTTGTAAAACAGGCTCCTGGGTCCAGATTCACAAAGCGGCGTAAATGCATTTTTTGTGTAACTGTCATACTAACGTAGCTCTACAGTATGGGTTGCCATGAAAGTTACGTGAAAACTTATGCTCCGCCACTTTGTGAAACAGGCTCCTGTAAGGAAGTATCTAGAACTGGACTTATTGCTTACTTCTATAAGGTTGGCCATATGAAGGAGAAATTCCTGGGCATCTTGTTGTCGTTTGGTGGAAAACTCTGGGTGACCTCGACCTACTAAAGACTTGAACATCTGAGGACGAACACCACGCTGAAGAAAAATACATAACATACATAAAGAACTTACATAGATACATAGATATACATAACATACATAAAGACAGGGGTAGAAATTAGAGAAAAAGTCAGCAGGACATTTGTCCTGCTAGCTTGAAAACTTGCCGGACATTTTCAAAACTTGCCGGACTTCTGAATGCTTTGATCGTTATTATTCCAAGATAATACATTGCATGTAGTTTATCAATTTTAAATTATCATCAGAATGCCAACTAATAGTTTCTATCACCACCACTCCAGTTCACTCAATTTGTCTGCTAAGTAGAGATCATCAGATGAAAGATGCTTCCCAATCCCCAAGTCCTGTCGCGGACGAGTATACTCGTAAGAATGGATTCAAGACATTTTTGATAATATCACGATTAAATTGAAAGCGTTTCTTCACCGACATGCGAGGGATTTTTTCCGGGAAGGTGACCTCGATTTCTCGCCGTCTGTGGCGTTGATCTGACAGGTCGGTGCTTCGATGAGGAAATAAATTCCTATTATCTTTGCCGAATTTCTGTCGTTATTATTCTTGTTCTACCCATAAATACAGATGATGTTGAATACTTTTGTGGAGGGGTTGATGATGATATATGTCAGCCAGATTTTGTAAATCTCACGACCGAATGAACTCTTCAACCAAATCATTGACATTGTGAATGTGAAGAATTATTACTTTGTGACAAAGATTTAAAACTGTTACCTGACAACAACAAAAATCATCAATGACTATTTTTTAAATGAAATAAATGTATTTTGCTGAGACACAGATGCCCCAATTAGTAGTAATATCGTAGGCCTACGTCTTTCTTTGTTTAATAACACTTTAAATTTCAGAAAATTGTACATGTAAATTGTAACCAAGTAATAAAGAAAAAGATTGATCTCTAATGAAAGTGGAAAAACTTCAGTTGAAAATTCTTAGCCGCAGATGTGTGTCGAAAGACCTGCAACAATTTTATTTCGAAATTGTTTTATTTACCAGAATTTTATTTTAGAATGGCCACATGTATGGATTGGAGCTTTTTTTCGATACCTGTAAAAATATCCATCGGTTCATATACCTGTAGTTTAGGCTGTAGGTAAATCCGAATAATATTTCTCAATAATATTTCCTGGTGTTATAGTGTCAGATCATACTTGCTTGTTTACAGAATGATTGTTTGTAATTGTACGCTCAAGATTTATATCACTTACATGGTAACAATACCCAATACCAAATTTATGGTAACAATTATACATGTATGATATCAAATGTGAGTCAACTTGTAGGTAAAATAACCCTGGTAAATAAAATGAAACAAAAGGCAAAAAATTAAAACAAACAACACTCAGGAATAAGTTTTTGCTTGAAGACACAGTAAGACGTGTTGAATTATTGAGAAACATTTCTAAACGGTGGAAAATTACCTGGACTGAAACATACAGTTGATTGGGTTTCTTAAACTATTTTTTCACCTCTTGAACACTTAAAGAAATAGATTTAAATTATGATTGGTATGAATAATCACATACATAGACAGGTGAAATACTTCAAGATTTACAGAATATTTATTATAAAATTTCCATGATATTTTGTTTGGCAAGAGAGAAAGAAAGGCATTGGAAAGTAATAAGAAAAATCTTCGCCAAAACTGTCAATGTTCATTTGTTGCCGTTCAGTCTCGGTTTCTGAAAAAATAACAAAAAACAAATTAGATGAAAGTAAAAATAGTTGTATGATAGTTGTTAGAAATGAAAACTAGTTGTTTTAGGGTTAAATTCCAATGAGTTGTTGATCAAGAACGACAGACCTATTTTACTTTTACTTTTTACGGCTATGTCTACAGATAGTCCAATTTACCGAACTTATGGTGATATTACATATATATGTAATATCACCATAAGTTCGGTAAATTGAACTATGTCTACAGACTACTGTCGTCTGTACACTGTTCTTGGCCAGTCGGCGATATGTTGACATTGAGTTTGTAAAAAATACAAACGAACTTATAAAATGTGAACATCTAATCAAATTTAACACCTACCTTTTTTCCTAGCATTTAAATATAAATAAATTACTCTTTCTACCTCAAAAAAAGAGCTTAGAACGTTGTTTTTTGATCGCCGATTATTCGTTGTTGTTGTTCCCGTCAGGTAAACGGCGCTCATTTTCTGGTGATTAAACAAATATCGAACGATTTTTGTCACCCGTTCGTTGAATACATCATTCCCCCGTATCATCACATTGTTTTTCAAGTGTTATTTACAGATATTTTCTTTTAAAACGGCAAAAAACCAGATATTAGACCAGCGTGGTTTATCTGACAGACACTCAGCTGAAACACCGTGGCATACAGCACTGGCGCATAGCAGTGACTGGCCAGCAGCCTTCAGCTGAGCTGACCTACATGTACATACACGGTGACAGGACTAGGGTTAAGACTACAAATTTATAGGCCTGGATTTTGCGCTGCCAGAAAGTCATCCGGACAAAAGTCCGCCATCTGTCAATTTTTATCGGACGGAACCTAACTTTTGCCGGTCATGTCCGACAAGTGAATGGTAATTTCAAACCCCGAAAGAACTTTATTTTTAACAGTTATTTTTTAATATGTACATTCCATTTGGATGTTTATAGTTTACTATAAACTTTATTGGTTTTCATTTCAACCGTATCTTTTGTAAATACATACATAAAGAATGTTATTTTTGACAGTTATTTTTTAATATGCACATTCCGTTTGCATATTTATATTTATGGACACTAAAACACACGGGCACAGGGAAAATCTTCTTTGCATATTTATAGATTACTATAAGCTTTATTGGTTTTCATTTCAATTGTATCTTTTGTAAATACATACATAGAGAATTCCATATTTGACAGGGTTTTTTTTGTCTACATTCCATTTGGATATTGATAGTTTACTATAAACTTAATAGGTTTTCATATTATTTCATTTCAACTGGATATTTTAAGATATTGAAAAAGTTTCAAATACTACAAATTTGATTATATCAGCACCAGAATGTCCAAATTAAAAAATTTTGTGAAATTATTTCTTGGATATCCTTGGAAAGAATCCTCATAAAAGATAAATAACGTCATATCCATACTTTATGCTTAATTGATTGAAGTTTTACGCCACAATCTAGATTATTATTATAAAAATGTATGCAAAAAAAAAACAACACACATAATGCTTCAGTTGAAAATATTTTTCCTTTGGCAGTGTGTTTTGCAATAAAAAATTAGAAACGTTAAAGAAATGAAATATAACATATTAGCCTGTAAAGTTGACTGACCTGTAGCTTTTCTTCTGAGCCCTCAGGGACAGCTTTAGAATAATCTCCAGACAATAAACCATGGCCAAACTTAGCCCTAAACATGAAGAACATTACAGAGAACATGTGAAAAATCCACTCAGAAATTTTTCAATGTTTTGTTTGGGCTGAGAGGGATTTGAACCAGCGCCGCATATATGGGAGAACATTAGGTACTTTTAATACGGCATGTCCGAATTAGTGACCAAACTTAGTCTTAAATCTGGAGAAAAAATGGTACTTCTAATACCAGGCCAGGAATTGAATGAAGATCATAAAGTGGCTTCTTTGCTTATTTGTTTCCTGAGGTTATTTGATAGACCCAAGGCAAACATGAGATACGTGTAAAAATCCACTCAGAAATTTTTCAATTTTTTATTTGGGTTGAGTGGGATTTGATTGATTGATGTTTTAGGCCACACTCAAGATTATTTCACTTATATGGTGGCATTGCCAGGGTTAGTTGCTCATTGCTCGGAGGAAACACCCGACCGTAAGCGAGTACCTGGAAACTCTTTCACATAGCAAACGTGTGAAAAATCCATTCAGAAATCTTCAATTTTTATTTGGGCTGAGTGGGATTTGAACCATCGCCGTATATATGGAAGGCCTGGGGCTCGTTTCACAAAACAGTCACATTGCAAACGAAGCCTAGTTGCCAATGGATACAATAGAGAAGAGATACGACGTCATGGCAACTGCGTTTGATCGGACTGTACAAAAGCTTTGTGAAACGACTCCGTGTCAGAAATCCAGGCATGTAATAGTGAAACTTTTATTTTACTTAAAATCTGAACAAAAAAATGCCCAGCCCCATGGATTATGGTATTAGTTGGAGAATACTTTTATAGATAATATGTTGGCAGGGAACAAGGGATACAAAAATGTTACTAAATACACACACAAACAACAATAACTCCAGAGGTCCAATTTTATACATGTCCTATTCAAATTCCATATCTTGATTATCTTCACAACATATATTACAAATACACATGTTATCGGGTCACTGCCCTCAACTTGACTGACCACGCTTTCCCTACCATACACGTGATCTCTCGATAAAGTCATGTGACCTCCAGCTGGGCAAACACTATACGTTATCAAAAAAGACCAGGCCAAACAACAAAACCCATCTGTATGTTTGTTTGAGGGGTAATATACTTACATCTGTGTTCTAAAATCTGAGGTAGGGTCATTCGGAGCAGCTTCAAAAATTCTCTCCGCTGCATCAGCATATCTGAAAAAAAGAAGAGAAAAATAGGATTTATTCTGAAATATTGCTGCATTGATTGATGATATACAACGCACCCAACATTGTTTCCCCTACCTGTATATGGCACCATTGCCAGGTTTAGTTGTACCTGCCAAACATTCCAAATAGGGCAATTGAGCGAAAACCCAATCTGATTGGTGTTTTAAACCTGAATCTAGATCATCCCACTGATATGGTGGAATTCTCCAAATTAGTGGGGGAAGAAAATGTGGCTCTTTGCCAGAAAGAAATCTTTGAGGACCTGGCCACACTTCCACAAAAGGCAATCCAGAAATGTTTCAACTTAAATGAGATTCGTACCCATCGCCCATGAATAGATTGATTGATTGATGTTTTGCGCCGCACTCAAGATTATTTCACTTTTATAGCAGCGTTGCCAGGTTTAGTGGGGGAGGAAACCGGGCCCATTGACCGGAGGAAACCCCCGACATACAGAGAGTACCTGGCAACTCTACCACGGCTACCAAGTGAAAAATCAACTCTGAAATTTTTCAATTTTTATTTGGTCTGAGTGTGATTTGAACCCGCGCCACATCGATGGAAGGTCTGTGTGGGACTGAGGGACAATCACTCTAACCTACTGGACCACCGAGGTCTGTGTGGGACTGAGGGACTATCACTCTAACCCACTGGACCAACGAGCCCCCCCCAATGAATAGTGCATTGGGGAGGAATCTGGACATCCAAACCAATATTCTGCTAGTACCTGACAACCATACAACATCGGTCAATCACATTAAAACTTTTTTATTTTCACATTGAACTATGTCAAGTTTTCTTACATCTGCAGGTACCACGGGCCTGTCTTACAAAGCTGGTGTAAATTTGCACGTAGGCCTACAACATGGACCAGTTGCGGTCAGTTAGCACTGATTTACGTCCGGCGTGACTTACGACAGCTTCGTATGACAAGGGCCTGGTGTTTATATCCATTATAAATTAATCAGAACATAGCTTTTGAAGGACATTTAGAAGTAGGGCAACATAATAACATAAGAGTGGTTTTCTGGGTTACTACTTCTGTGTTTATTATACACGACGTTTCGCTGGATATGCTTCCAGTTTCATCAGGCAATATACAATCATAATCAGAACATGTCTGTGTAATTTCTTCATTATGTCAAGTTGTTCAGTGGTTGAAATTAAAATGGACTTACTGTGTTTTAAAGTCTGGAATGGTGAAGAGAATTTGCATGACAGAGTTCATATAACAACTGTTGCCAAGGTTCCTAATACCAGTAAGACCTGGGCCAAACACTGGAGTGAGTTTACTGCCTGCTTCCTGTATCACATCCCATTCTCCTATCTTCTGATTTAAGTCTATCTCCATTTCTAACATTGTCTTCTCCGTCTACAAGTACCAAAAACAGTTCATTTCTGTTTGCCTTCAACAGCTAGTGTTGGTATTAGCATACAGTTTTCTATCCAAAACTCAACCGAAAGATCAAGAATGAACTTTGGTAAATGTAGCCATGATTGAAGTATTTTGTTCCACTGCAATAAATGCTTTGAGCCTTTTTCGGCTAAAACTAAAACATTCAAAATGACTTACTCTGCTTATGCACTATTTTACATTGATTGTTTGGTGTTTTACGCAGCGCTCAATATTATTTCACTTATATGGCGGCGTTGCCAGTTTTATTGTGGGAGGAAACGGAGCTCTATACCCGGCGGAAACCCATGACTTTCCGTTGGTAACTGGCGACCATCCCACATAGGTCGTGCGAGTGAAAACCCAGTCTGAAAATTTTCCAATTTTTGGGGGGGGGACTTGGGAAGAGGGATTCAAACCCGCGAACCATTGGTCGAAGGCTGTTCGGATTGAGCGTCCAACGCTCTACCTGCTGAGCCACGGAGGCTGTCGCTATTTTACAAGTCTCATAGCTATTAAAAGATGTGTAAGACCAGCAATTTAAAATTCAATAAATAGGCTTCCAGATGAATAAGGTCTTCTTTAACATTTAGAAATGGCATTTTATTTCCTCGACACACACTTGGTAAGATTATGATTTTTAATACATGTATGGGGTCCACTTTTCTAAACTAAATGTATTAGCAAAATAAAAGTAAGAATGGTTTGAACATATTTTGCTTAAAAAAATTTCCAAATTACTTTGAGAGAACCTTTAAATTTTTATTATAAAACTTTCAAATTACCGCCAAGCATGATGACGTCACATAGATATACACAAAGCTTTCTGGGTAAAACATACCTCAGTTCGCCATTTTGTTTATTGGTACTTAGCAAGTCACTTTTTTGGAAAACATCGATGACATAACCTGTTTTTATGCACACATTTTTCTGGTAACTTAGCGCCTTTTACCTTTTCTTCTCGATACAGTATTATTTCATCTGCCATATTTTAAAATTATGTTAACATCCCTCAATCCCCCAAAATGCTTGGCGCGTAAATTCCAAGTGACGTCAACAAGCAATCGATGTCCAATATATACATGTCAACTGATAGCTGGCAAATCACGTATGTGTTCATCAAATCATCAGGGCATGTCTTAACATTGCGTCTTAAAGAGCTACAGTTACATGAATGAAGTCGACAAAACAAAACAACCCTTCTGCTGATGCCAGGAAAATATGCATATCAGAAATTTGTAAATTGTATTTTTTTTAACCAGTTACGGAGACAAACCTTTTGCATGGCTGAGATGTTAATTCCCCAATGAGATAAATGTACAGCCAGGTTAGGGTCTTCCACCATATCATCTTCATCATAGGAAAATACATCTGAAACATAAAGCTGGAAATTGTGGAAAGTGACAGAAGATTTAACGGCACTTTCAACATTATCAGGGCCTCCGTGGCTCAGTAGGTAGAGCGTCCCATCAGAACAGCCTTCCACCAATGGGTCGCAGGGTTCGAATCCTAGTCAGTCAAAAACGATTGGAAAATTTTGTGACTGGGTTTTCACTTGAACGACCTAAGTGGGATGGTTGCCAGTTACCACCGGAAGGTCGTGGGTTTCCCCTTGGCATAGAACTCGGTTTCCTCCCACAATAAAACTGACAATAAAACAGAATGTTGAACTTATTGGCTATTTTTATCAAGAAGTATAATTCAGAAGCTTTTTAGTGCTTCTAGGCTCGAAAATGAACGATAAAGCATTGTTTTGAACTAACTTTGGCTTAGAATGAATGAATGGTCGTCTCGGTTATTTAAATTTTGTTTACTTTTCGAACATGTTTTCGGTTTGTACAGGCCACATACTGTATGGATTTTCCTCATTCCAACGCCAATCTTTTAGTTTTTCGATGGCCTTCAAAGCCTCATACTGTCGTGACGATCAGAAATTATGAAAAAGTGTGAATTTTGCCAGCTCATGCCACTTAAAGTTTTCAAGGAACTTCAAATCCAAAATTTCTCTTGACAATCTCAATGAGTTTTGGCAGCTCATGCCACTTTAACTGTACAGTATATGAGTAGTCTTCTGTTCATTGTAAGAAAGCTTGAGTCAAATTTGCTTCCACCAACTGAGGCAAACATCACTTATATGGTACAGCAGAGCTATGTAAAGGTACACAGATCTGTGATGTTGACAAAAATAACATGGTAATCTAATTTTTTTCCCAGTTAAGCCTATACAAATGCATATAGGCATTTATTGAAGATAAAATAAACGTACCTGCTCCGTCAGGAGTTATGGTCCCTAGTTTGACGGCTAACGGATATTTGGTCTTTGCGTAGGCCTCAACAGCATGGTTATTTCCGCCGCTTCCGTCAAAAAACTTCCGACCACATAGGATTGATCCATCAGTGAGGTTTAACCAGAGGTTATTTGTTAAACTACATTGTTCACATTTCCAGCCAGTTGGGGGAATCTTCACTCCATTGTCAAGCTGTTGCAGTGAGGCGGCATGTCTGTAAACAATTATTTTTTATAACTGATCATTGCTTATCTAAAGAAGGGGAAATCTCTAGAAATACATAGGGATTATCGTCGATAACAACCCTCAAAGTACTTAAAACATTTCACGTCAATTACCTCCAGTGACCCTCAAGCTAGTAAACGCAGACAGAAGTATGTCTTTTCAGTGGCTTATCTGTGTAGCCATTTTCCGTTTTAGGATGACGTGATGTTGGTATAGCTATTTTTAGATCAATAATGACCGCTCTCTAATGTATAATGGTAGATTTAAGTCCAAAAAACATGGCGACAAACTTGAAGTTAGTGGGGAGATTGTCTCCGAATATATAGGTCAGTATGCAACCGCACGCCATTTCTTAGCCAAGCGGCCCCAAGCCATTGGCTAAATTGCATCACATGACTACTCTATAACGCACTTAAATTTATATTCAACAATAATTGGATAAAACTAATGAAAAAATGGTGGCGGCCTTGTGAATGGCCTATGGAGCTTATTCTCTATTGTAATGCCACCTTCAAATTTCAATTATTCACATACAAGGGGATAAAACATACATTGGACAGTTGTTTTGGACTAAATGAACTCTACTCTTTCCATCTAAACTAGTCTAAAGCTTAGATTTTCTTTCCCTTTAAGAGCGTCGGTAACACTGTATTAAAATCAAAAAGGAAAGCCCGCCAGATGTATCAATAATAATTTACCAACCCTAACTGCCCCAAGGGGTCAGGATAGACAGGTAATCATAGCGAAACTTACAGGATAAATTCCAAGTTCTTTCTGAACATTTCTTATTGTAAATTAACAAATATGTATCTAAAAACAAAATGCTGAAACAAAACGAACTTCATGTACAGTAAGGTCCCAGGGTGTCAAAGAAACAGCGAGTGAAAATATGCATATCTTCTGTCATCAATCGGAAATATCTTTGTATTTGACGTCATAGCAATGCCAACCATCATAGAGTAAATTTATTTATTTCTCCTTGGCGTTAAAATCGCTTGAGAAGACAACTTGGCTTTGCTTGTTTTGATCGTGATTATGTTTCCTATCTCCTTTCACAGAAGTGTACAGCTTTGACCCAGGCCTTGAAAATTAATGTTTTTTCCACGTGCCCCGGAGGGCACACACTACCTGAAATTAGGTTGCCTGACAATTTTTAGGTTGTCCTGTTTTACCAAGAAATTAAATGGCAACAGGCTAATTATTGGTAAAGATATGATGAATTTTTTGGCTATGAAAACAGTTGAGGTGTACCTGAAGTGTTTATATTTTGTGTCCATTGATTTAACTATGTAATGTTGAGAAACAATAACGGTTTCTAATGGAATAAATGAAGTTTTGATATTTATTTAGAGAATGTACATGTAAGCACCAATTGAGCTCTATTTATACTTTTATAGATCATTTGTGATTTGTAAATAACGTCAAAGTTACACTGAGTCCTCATAATCTTAACTGAGACCTAACAACAGATATTGTTTGGTTTTTTACCTTCGGCTGGTAACTGGCAACCATTCCACATAAGTCGTTTGAGTGAAAACCCAGTTAGAAAATTTTCCAATTATTGGACTGAGTGGGATTCGAACCCGCGACCCATTGGTGGAAGGATGTTCGGATTGAGCGTCCAACGCTCTACCTACTGAGCCCCGGACCTAACAACGGATAGTGTTGCTTTAAAATAGTCTAATGACCAGGGAGCTGTTTCTCAACACATTTACGCCTGTTGTAACTTTGTGCCTGGTCGTTAAAATAATGTTGAAGGTATATGTTGCCATGACGTTACGACCAGGTGCAAAGTTACGTCGGTGTTGAGAAACAGTCCTCAAGTCTCAACCTTTGTAAATAACTTGTTTTATACTGAAACTTGTAAACGTGAATAATTCAAACAGCGAACGCCTGCAAACGCCGTGAATTGACACAGAAAGTCTGAATGGAAAAGTTTGTAGCGGACAGTCATGAGAGACTTCAACACAGAGTTTTTGTTTTTTCTGACTTGCCTGAGCGGGCAACAGGGTTTCACAAATGAACTTCCCCGACTTACAAATTTGGTTGTACCAGACCATTGGATCGCATAATTTTCTAGGCCTGTTTGACCTAGAACTTAGAACGGAATCCCAATGACATCACTGGGAATTACCTAGCTACAGTGGTCATTAAGGACAGAGAAGAAACTTCAGTTCCTCACACAAAATTTACATAAGTTCTGACGTAAGCCCCCCGTGTGACTGCAGATTTATGTTTTAAGCTTAGCTAAGTCAGAAAACTTAAGTAAAGATTTTGTATGAATATTGGCCCAGATGTCTTACTTTGATATGATTCTTTTCTCTCCATCCCATGTACCAGCAAATGCAGCAGCTTCCTCCAGCTTCCAGGCATCTTCAGCAGCCAGTATCGCAGTTGCTGAGGCGGTCACCTAGCAACAGCATACAGAGAGAGTTTCATATTTACATTGGTTGATTCATTGATTGATGTTTTATGCTGCACTCAAGATTATTTCACTTACATGTACATGGTGGCATTGGCATATTTAGTGGGGGGAGGAAACTGGGCTCTCTGCCCGAAGGCAACACCCCCACTTTCAGCAAGTACCTGCCCATTGATGTTTTATGCTGCACTCAAGATCGTTTCACTTATATGGTGGCATTGCTATATGGGGAGAGGAAACTGGGATCTCTGCCCGAAGGCAACACCCCCACTTTCAGCAAGTACCTGCCCACTCTTCCACACATGGGCAAATAGAGACACTTTGTTTGTTTACTTTGTAATATAAATCTCTCTCCGAAATTAGAGCTCATATTAGCAGCATTCTCGGAGACGAAAAGATGCTAATTTGGATGAAAACCCTTGACTTCTATTGGGGTTTGGGTGTGATAGAACAAACACAGAAGAAATAGGCTGAGTAGGAGGAGTTTCAATAGCTGCAGCGGAATAACTTTGTTTGATTGATAGATTCTTCGCCCAGTTTCCTCCTCCCACTAAACCTGCCAACGCTGCAATATAAGTGAAATATTCTTGAATACGGCATAAAACATCCATCATTCAAGCAAAATAATCTGTTCCAGCCATTCCATGTAAGGCGATCAAGTGAAAAACACACTCAGATTATTTTCATTATGATTTGTGGGACTGAGTGGGATTTGAATCAGGCTTTTCAATAAATCCAGGGGCTGCAATGGTCCAGTGGGTTAGAGTGATCGTCCCTCAGTCCCACACAGACCTTCCACCGATGCGGCGTTGGTTCGAATCACACTTAGACCAAATAAAAATTGGGGGAATAAAGTGGATTTTTCACTCGGTCGCCGCATGTGGAAGAGTTGCCAGGTACTTGCCGAATGTCGCGGGTTTCCTCCGGGCAATGAGCTCGGTTTCCTACCTCACTAAACCTGGCAATGCCGCCATAAAAGTGAAATAACCTTAAGTGTGGCGTAAAACACCAATCAATCAATTTAAATAAATCCGAAAATGGTAGAAGAGGAATGAAAATGTTTCAAGAAAGTTTATCGCAAAAATAAGTACAGATGAATTTTGAAACACTGTCAGACAACATTCTTTCTAATTTAAGAGAAATACAAATACACTCGAATAAACTTCACACTTATTGCTCGTTAGAAACATAACAAATAGAAAGGTAGATAATCATACCACTGCTGGTAGGTCTTCATTAGGGAAGGGAATCTCTGTCCAGTCAGGTAATATCACTATAGAAGTTGTCTCTACTAATCTGTACTTCTTCTCATCAACATTGAAGCCACCTTCCATGCCTAACAACACAAAATAATAAGTATAGAAGAGTACATGTAGTTGGAGGGGCCAGTGAGTACATGTAGTTGGAGGGGCCAGTGAGTACATGTAGTTGGAGGGGCCAGTGAGTACATGTAGTTGGAGGGGCTAGTGATAAAAGCTTGTAAATCCACATCAAAGGTCATTATGAATTCATGTCTTTTGTGTTCCTAAAGATGTATTAAATAAGACCTTCTTCTCTCAATAACATCTGGGCAAAATATAAGGGATGATACCGGTAAGCATGAACATCACATCAAATTTAAAAAAACGCAACTTGAAGGATTTATGAGCAGGGCTTAAAGCTTGTTTGTGTTTGCTTATGGCCTAAATGTCAATTTGAAAAACATCATACACAGCCTCTGATGTGTACAGACTGCTACTTTGATAGCAGAGTCACCTATCATTTACCCACTCCCTATTAAGATAATTTCCTTTCGTTCTGTTCAAAGCCAGAAATTTAAATAATTGTCTGACTTGTAAAGCACACGTATGTTCTGCACCACATTTAATGCAAATTAGAAAAGGTTGTTCACAAAACCTTTAAGTACTTTTTCCACTGGAGCCTTCAATTTATAGTCTGTACAATCTTTAACCAAGATGAAATTTTATAAAAACCAGTGCTTCCCCAAGTGGTGCCCACTTGGCCCCTGTGGGCTGAGGATATATATTTTTGTTGTAAGATTGATTGATTAATATATTCAAGATTATTTCACTTATATGACGATGTTGCCAGGCTTAGAGGGGGTGGGGGGGGGGGGGGGGGGCTGGGCTCTTTGCTCGCAGGAAACCCCTGACCTTCATAGAGCATCTAGCAACTCTTCCACATACGACGATCAAGTGAAAAATCCACTTCAAATTTGAGAGGGTGAATCGGGGGCTATGACACTAGAAGATAGGTTGATTGATTTATCGTCTCACACAGGATTATTTCATTTCTGTGGTTACCTTGCCTTGTTATGAACACTAAAACATACGAGACAAGGGAAAATCTACATGTATGTATATGTATAACTTTTCTTCGTATTGATTTTTGTTCAGAGTGCATTCCCTGAGCCAACGTCCTTTAAATTAGAAAGTATACTAACCTATAGCCAGTTTGGTTGGTTTAACTGCAGCGGTTTCATCAGTGGGCTGTGGAATCTGAAATGGTATATTATTAAAATAACTAATTTTACAGAACTTATATGTCAAATTAACCCTTTCCATGCATTAGATAAGTTTGAATGTAGCAAGGCAATCACCTATCAAGAAAATCAGTAGGGCACGTTAACAGTTATTGACTTTTCTATACTGTAGTTTGTTTTTTGTTTGGAATTTTTATGTTTTATAAGTTGTTTAGTAATAATAACACTGAAGTTTTATCACAATCATAATGTAATGCGTAGAAAAACAAGCACATAGAGCATTCAAAACCAGTGGTGGAATAATAAAAAGGGTAACATGGCTTGATAATTTTGCCATTTGTACGCAACATTAAATAGATTTAGTTAATTTTGAATTCGGGGGGAGGGTATTTTTCTCTCCGTAGATTAAAAGCAACAATTAATGACACGTTATCTGAAATTTTCCCTATCATAAAAAAACTTTGGACTGTAAGCACTCAATCTTTCTTGAAACCTTCGACAAACCTTCAATTTTAAAGCATGAGTGAATAAAACTGAAACATTACAATTTTATAATAGAGCAAATACAATACCTCTTTACGAATTCTTTTCAAACGAAGATAAACTCCACTGTTAGTCTTTCTGTGATGCCTTTCCACATGTTTCTTACCAAGCCCAAGAAATGTCTGCATACAGATATATAACCCATCTTCACTCTCCTGACAAAAAAACAAGCATATTTTCTAATTTATAAAAACACTGTGGCAAGTAATACATCCAACTTCTCGATTAAAATAAATTTGGAGGCATGATTCATAACAAAATTTAAAATAGTGGCAAAAGGTCGATTGATTGTTTGGTGTTTTATGCCGCGCTCAAGATTAGTGAACTTTTCATCACAGTTTGACAATTTTTATTTGAATTGTGGAATCCCTATTTTAGGGCTTGATGGCGATCTAGTAGAACTTTGCAAATTAAAGGGATTCAACTAGTTCGCAATATGTCGAGTGGATTGAAGGATAAATTCTGATACCCCCGCATGGGCTTCTTCAATACCACGTCAACATAGGGTACATTTGAAAAATCTAAGAGTTGCGCTCGGAATTTTTAAAAAATGATAACTCACAATTTTTAAACATTATTCACCTAAAATTTTGTCAGAAAGCTTCTTTGATAATCCCTCCGTAGAGCTAAACCATCATCTGTGAACATACACATCACCAAACAACGAAATTCGTCTAAGTTTAAATTCCCTTTGTGTTATCACCGACCTTTCCCGACAGCCATTACCGGTTGTAGAGACGGGAATGATTTGAACGTTCGCGGTAGATGGCGGTGTGATCGCCCGAGAAAAATTTCAGAGAACACAGACGGAATTCAAACTTATCGAAATTCGCTGCTAACAGATTACATCACAGATGATGGTTTAGCTCTACAAAGGGATTATCAAAGAAGCTTATGGACAAAATTTTAGGTGAGTAATGTTTAAAAATTGAGAGTTATCATTTTTTTTAAATTCCGAGAGCAACTCTTAGATTTTTCAAATGTACCCTATGTTGACGTGGTATTGAAGAAGCCTGTGCGGGCGTATCAGAATTTATCCTTCAATCCACTCAACATATTGCGGACTAGGATTCAACTTGATATAATTCTCTTGCCTTGGAGCAAAATTTGCTTATGGCACCAATCATTTTATTTCAATTTTTGGAGGAACACAAAACAGGTAACGGAAATAGGACCCTGAGTAATCAATTGACCCCTGAACTTACCGGCGTGTCAAACGAATAAGCGCATTCATCTTTGTAGACCTTTTGACCACTTGAGGGAACACGAATTGCTGGTAAATATGGGTTGAGTAGATTCACAGCCATGTTGTATATTCACTAATCTGTTTTGAATTTAAATAAAACCATACAAAACGTATTGTCTCGCTGAGATAGCGTTCCCAACACGGTGACAGACGACAAATAAAGCGGAAGTGGTAGCTATCGCTGAAATGAATATATCCAATGAAATCGTTCAGCACATATCTAGTATTTCAAAAACAACGATTTTCATTGGACGAAGCGCGAAATTTGAAAGCCACAACCAAACGAGTGATTGATTTGAAACTGAAAGACGTCTTTTGAAAGGAAGAAAGGGTTTAACTTTGGTTAAATCAAAACCTGAACCCTTCTAATTGAACCTGTGCAGGTATTTCATAAATGTTCTTCTTCAGAATCAATGAAAATCCGAAATCCTTTCATCGTTTTAATTTTTGTAGACCCACAAAAGTCTTTGTTTGAACAATGTGTTGTTGTTGTTCCTTTGTTTTTTACCATTGGATTTATGGGATATGATTATATTATAATATTAGCAGTATTGCACTCTGAAAAGGTTCACATCCATACTTAGTTGGGTGCAAATATAGAATAGGTCCGTCGTTTTTAACTTCTCTTCAAATTCGTCTTTTAGATGTTATTTCTTTTAGCTTTTAGTAGGGATAGTTTACTGTTTAGTTTTAAGCTTGTAATATTAAATAAGTCATAAGTTGTAGAAGAAATGAATAAAACGGGGGGTTGCAGGGGGGCTTGCCCCCTAATTGTAGAAAATAATGGTCTAACCAGCTGGGAGCGGTGACCATTGTAGTGGAGACGCCATTTTGTCGTAGTTACATTACGAAGCCTTTGCAGCTTCTGCCCCTATTTTCCTCTCGTAGCGTTCCGCCCTTCGGGTTTCACAATAACGCTACATGCCGGAGCTAGCTTGCCCCCCTGACGATTATAGCGGTTTGAGACTGACGGACCAATTCTATAGTCTGTCCCTTAGATGGAGATCTCCAAACTCTGTGGCCAAAGTATATGGATGATGGTTGGCTAACATAGTTGGAGGACCTGCCATATTGAATCACCACATTGTTCACGGATTTTCTCTCAATTTCTCATAATTTAAGCAACGTAACCGGCTCAAACTTTACACACATTCAGTTCGATCCTTTAGTTTGCCGTTACACAAAAAAAAGCGTTCAAACATTCACATTTGTGTTGCATTTATGTTTTCCCAAGGATAGCCCGAATCTACTGCTCGCTTCCTTCAAAATGAACTTGGGAAATGTACAAACACAAGTTGACCTGTAAGCCTAGTTTTCAGATTTTTTTGATATTATGATAATCATAGTTGTTTAATCTGAAATTATCCATTAAACAGTTAATCACATTGGTTAATCAACCGTACAGGTTTGTGAACTTACGTCAAATTGTTGAAGAGTTTGAGCGAAGATAAACAGGGTGCTGATTACCAGGGCACTAAGTATTTTACTGTTGATTGTATACCTGTAGTATAAAGTATCCCAATACTTACCATATTAGAAAGATCATTTTAACTGTAAAATAAATGTTTTAGAGGAACAGCATCATAAGCTGCTCAATTTTTCCCTTATGTTTATTTAAAGTGGCATGAGCTGCCAAAATGTTGACATTTTGACGTTAAAACAGAATGTTGAAATTATCATTTTTCTCAAGACGTATAATTCACAAGCGTTTTAGTGCTTCTAGTCTAAAAAATGTATGACAAAGTATTGTTTTGAACTAACTTTAGCTTAGAATGAATGAATGGTCGTCCCAGTTATTCAAATTTTGTTTACTTTTCGAGCATGTTTTCGGTTTGTACAGGCTACATACTGTATGGATTTTCCTCATTCCAACGCCAATCATATAGTTTTAAGATGGCCTTCAAAGCCTCTTACTGTTGTGATGATCAGAAATTATGAAAAAAGAATGAGTTTTGACTGCTCATGCCACTTTAAATGGAGAATGCGGAGAAGCCAAGTCCTGTTATGTTTTTGTTTCCAGTCCTGTGACTGAAATATACAGATTTTATTTATATTTTATGTGTAGAGATCCTTAAGATAGTAACATAACCTCTCCATATTAAGCTTACTTCTACTGGTTCATATGTAGGTTGTCCTTTGTCTTGGTTATAAAAAAAAATCCCCAAAACATCTTTTGAATAACATGGAAAAGTTGGTTGGTACTCTTGAAGTCCAGGGGTTTCCTCCAGGCAATGAGCCCGTTTTCCTCCTCCACTAAACCTTGGAACGCCACAATGATAATATATGTGAAATAATCTTTTCGTAATAAACATCAATCAATCAATGCTTCAATTTGAATAACTTTTTACCCAATTAAAAGGCTAAGAATCTGATCTATATCAATCTTTTTTTTTTAACTCGTTTTGCTGGATTGTCTTTTCTTTTAATGAATGTCATCGTTACCCGATATTGCAAAATATCAGATATTAAAAAAATAACCGTTACAAATGGACATGTTATTTTGGTATTGATTGAAAACTCATAATTGGCACTTCTCCTTGAAAAAATTAGCAGACAAATAAAAGTTTAGTATTTGTTTTGATTTTCAGAGTCAACATGGGATCAGTATCGAGTCATGAACCTTTGAAGTCTATGGACGAATCAGGGGGTGACTCTGTATGCCTGACTCCGTGTAAACGTGTCCTCTATGTCGACCCCAGGTCACCCTCTGTAGGAATTGACAGAACTCCTATCGTTGTAGAGAAAACCCCTCCAACAGATATATTTGATCCACGCTCCCCAACGCCTGGAATTGCACGGACTCCTATTGCCAGTCAAACTGGTCAAGGTAAGCTAAAACAGCAAAGAGTTCAGTACTGTAGACATATGTAAACAAATCTGTTATGATTTGGCGTTTGCTACACTTGTCCTAACACTTTCTTTTATCTCAAAAAAGTAATTTGAGTAAACATCAATCAATCAATCATAAGAAATAGGTATCTTTTCCATTCCATGGTTTTGAAAACAGCTAATATAGTACAAGAGTTCAGTAGACATGTATGAACAAATCTGTTATGATTTGGTGTCTGCTACACTTGTCTTATCACTTTCTTTTATCTGTCTTGGGACGCTCAATCCAAACAACCTTCCACCTATGGGTTGTGGGTTCAAATCCCACTCAGTCCCGACAAATTCGAAAATTTTCTGACTGGGTTTTCACTTACCACCGGAAGGTCCTGGGTTTCCTCCGGGCATAGAGCCCGGTTTCCTCCCACAATAAAACTGGCAACGCCGCCATATAAGCGAAATAATCTTGAGCGCAACATAAAACACCAAACAATCAATCAATCTTTTATCTGAAAAAAGTAGTTTGAGTAAACATCAATCAATCATAAAAAAATAGGCATCTTTTCCATTTCGTGGTTTTGAAATCTTTGCAAGCTGAATCTAAGCTACTTAACTTTCTAGGTCAGTTTATGAAAGCAGCTAACCCTCCTCCTCTGAATCTGTTGGAAGATAAGTTTGATGGAATGTCCATAGACGAGGAGAATGAAGAGATCAGTACAGATAGCTCTAACCTATTGGGAAATCAGCAACTCTCCATCACTGGGGAGGTTGCAAGCACAGAAAGTTCTCATCTCATACCCTCAAGTCAAGGTATTTTATGATTCTCTTTTGCAATATAAATATGTGATGGTCGAGGCTTTTCCTTTGGTTAAAGAGTCTTCCTCCCCCTTTAAACCTGGCAACTGCCCATATAAGTGAAATAATCAGTGGCGTAAAACATCATTCCTAGAAGTCTTTTGAGGTTGAATATCTGCCTCAAAATCACCATAAAACTCAATTCACTGCATAAAAAACTGCTAATTTAGCAAGCAATATTCAATTTCTGGCAACTAAAATACTCAATATGACTTTTAAGTAAATAGCTTAAAAAAATTGGACTTATATGAAACCTTGCCTTCTGTAGTCTATTCGACCGAAAAGTAAATTAGGGCACTGGGGCTCTGTTTTTAAAATTTTGTGGGTAGAATGATGTCAACTAAAAACTACATAAATTTGGTGCAGGCGCGAATCATACTAAAAAAACGTCTTGGTTTTCACAAAACTTAAAGTAAACCATCAGCTACATTGTAATAACTTGTCCACCAGCCCCATTAGTCCGGGGTTCTGACTCAAAATTTTTTTTATACTAACGGCGGTATTTTGTGTTGGACAAGGTCAGATAATAGGTGAATCAGTTCTGTGTCATCAAGGCAGTTTGATCGTCACAGAGCCATCATTTTGTGTACTTAACCTTATTGAACGCTTAGCATGACCCTTTTGCACTGGCAGAGAGATTAGTTGGGTAATTAAAAAGACAAGCAATTACCGCCAAGCCTGACAACGTCACATATATTAACGCAAACCTTTCTAGATAAACTACAGTATGTTATCTCAATTTGCCATTTGTTTACCGGTATTTAGCAAGACGCACTTTTTTGGAAAACATTGGTGACATAAATGGTTTTTATCCACACATGTTTTCTGTTAACTTTCAAGCCTTTTATGTCTTCTCGATACAGCATTATTCCTTCCCCCATTGATTTTGTAAAATTATGCGAGCATCCCTCAATCCCCTGAAATTCTTTGCAAATTGCAAGTGACGTCATAAAGAAATCGGTCAATTCTGGACTCAACAATATTTGATTGAACATTTCCGAGGATTAAAAACTGCACATCCCACTGTGGACTGGTCACAAAAATCCATCTATCCATGACAGAGGCCCACACTGAGGGGCTCCAAAAATCTACTGGGTGGCCTTGGGAGCTCAGTTGGCACAGTGATTACCTCTCAGTCTCTGTCGGTCACAGGCCTTCCATCGATGGGTTTTGAGTTAGAATCCCACGTGGCGTAGTTCAAAGAAAAGTGAAGATTGAGGACCCTCCCCCCACAAAAACCCGGCAAGCCCCTCATGTTTAAAAGGGAAATAATAGTATGTGCCGTGTAAACCATCAATCATTTTTCTGCTGAGGGGATATTGATTTATTCAATCAATTTTGGAATCTACCTTTAGGAGAGTACAGACAGCCCCACTATACTTTGCGATGCACGCCATTGAGTAATCAATCAATTAAAAAAATAACATAAATCAAATTAATTAATTACTTGAACAATAAGTTTTCTTATTATTTTTCAGATTTGATTGACACTCCAGTTATCGGAAACAAGGCCAAAGCAGGCGGGAGACTTTTACCAAAACCTTTGTTGGCTCGTAGAGAAAATAACAGTTCTAGTAAATCATCCGATCTGCGTTCGCCATTGAGGGCACGGAATCAACAGACTGATTCACCGAGAAATATTCTTCAACGAAAACAGATTTACTCACTGGACAATAAGATGAGTTATAAGACCGTTCATAGTCGTGAAAATACTCCCCCAAGCCAGGATAAAGAAAATGTGAAGATGTGAATTGTTCAGATATTCTAGATTTTTATTCCAAAAACTTTGTATGATGTATCATGTATGCTGAGGTACAAATTCCTAAAAAAATCTGTCTCTGAAGTTACGAATACTGACATTTCAACTTAGCAGATCATGTATGCTGAGGTACAAATTCCTCAAAAAAACTGTCTCTGAAGTTAGGAATACTGACATTTCAACTTAGCAGATCATGTATGCTGAGGTACAAATTCCTCAAAAAATCCGTCTCTGAAGTTACGAATACTGACATTTCAACTTAGCAGATCATGTATGCTGAGGTACAAATTCCTCAAAAAATCCGTCTCTGAAGTTACGAATACTGACATTTCAACTTAGCAGATCATGTATACTGAGCTTCAAATTCCTCAAAAAATCCGTCTCTGAAGTTACGAATACTGACATTTCAAGTACCGAATTTTATGAAAGCCTTAAAATGCATAAGGTACATCATATAAGCCTAAATACAGAAATCTGGGCTTGATAAAGCATTGGTTTGACCTGTAACAATTCCTTAGACACACCCACGCACACGCTTTCACACAAGGACAAAAAAAAAAACCTTTAAATACAAACCTAGCTTTGATTTTGACAAAATTATATGTGGGAATGGAATGAACTTTACTTTTTGTATTGCCAAGTTTCAATTCCCCCATATATGACAATATATCAATATACATGTGCACACAACACAAAAAGAAAAAAAAAATCCATCTATATGATCATGTATTGTAAATAACATTGTATACTTTGTAACATATTATGAAAACAAATTATGTATAACATAATAATTCCTGTCCACAAATATGTTTATAACATTGTAACAAGCAATTTGCATATTTATCATTAGGATTTATGATTAAACCTGTAATTATTTTGATCAAATATGAATTCTGAGTGTGTCTTAATAATTCAGGGTCCAAAAAATTGGACAATTTTCTGACTGGGGTTTCACTCGAATGTGGGATGGTTGCCAGTTACCAACGGAAGGTCGTGGGTTTCCTCCGGGCCCTCCCACAATAAAACTGGCAACGCGGCCATATAAGTGAAATAATCTTGAACGCGACGTAAAACACCAAACAAATGTCATTGAAGTCAAACACTCAATGTTTGGGTTAGTGATCGTCCCTCAGTCCCAAATAGACCTTCCATCGAGGTGCCGCACTCAGACCAAATAAAAATTGAAAACATTCTGAGTGGAATTTTCCGTCTGTCGCCGATTGTGTAAGAGTTGAAGGTCGGGGGTTTCCTTCGGGCAATGTGCCCGGTTTCCTCCCCCACTAAACCTGGCAACGCCGCCATATAAGTGAAATAATCTTGAGTGCAGCGTAAAACATCAATCAAGAAGTCTATGTCAATATCTAAGGTATCGAGACTTGATGATTTGGATATATAGGGTCGAATGATAAAGGGGTTTTTCTATTGAAAATACTCCTCAAGTTCTTAAAACAAAAATCAAGAATAGAGGGGGAAGTAGGATATTGTTTCAAAATAATACTTAATTTTATTACATCAAGCCATTTTTATCGTGTTTAGAAAGCAAGCTGATCATCATCAGGGATGTTACTTAAGTAGTAATTTCTCCGAATCAATATTTTGCGAGTAATAGCTGCAATATATACTAAAAGGTTGTTTTTTCTTCAGTTTTACGAGATTTGCTTTGTTTAATTAAAGAAAGAGAGATATTTTAACGAATTTTCCCGTAAACGAACGTAATGAGACGATATTCTGAATTCGGAGATTGCAGGTTCTGATAGCTTTAAAGAAAACACCAAAAGTATCCAATGAAATCTCTGAAAAAATGGGCCAATAGAAGTTCTTGGAGCTTAACCAATGGTTGTCTTGGGCGCCAACAAATTTGGCCAAACATTGTGTGTTCACCAGACCGTGACTGGCCATTAAATACAGACAGCAGACTGAGGGATTACCATCATCTTATCGGTTCACCCCAAGACAGCATACCAGCTCATCTACTTTGTAGAGATCCAGTCATCCACTAAACTGTCGGCCAGTGAAGTTTCGAACCTGAACCGATATAACTCTTCTGCTTCCAAGATGAAGAGAGTTATGGTCATACCAAAAATCCCCAATTCAAAATTTAGAGTATCCACGGACAAAATTCACTGGACCGAAGATACAGCAAATTGCTTGTATACCCACTGGCTTCAGACACTAGATTTAAACTAAATTTGGGACAGGGCATGTGCCACCCTACTTTCGGCTTAGGAAGTTATATTGTTAATCTTAGTAACGAGGAACTCACTGCTGATGATATATCTCTACTCAATAGAGGACTCTCATTTGTGCCTTGCCCTAAATCATTATCTGATAGGGACTTTTCTATTAGTAAATTAGTGCATGTTATGGAGTTCTCCAGAAATCTTAGTCTGGCTGATATCTACAGAGATTCTAGTGGGGTACGCAAGCCGTTTACATCTAAAAGCGGCTATACACCCTCTTCTCACATGCATGATCCAGAAATAAACATTAGTCGTGACTCTGTATCAAGGAAGTTTGATGCTTTAAAGGGGCATGAGCTGCCAAAATTCACACTTTTTTGGTAATTTCTGATCGTCACGACAGTAAGAGCCTTTGAAGGTGATCGAAAAACTAAATGATTGGCGTTGGAATGAGGAAAATCCATACAGTATGTGGCCTGTAGCAACCGAAAACGTGTTCGAAAAGTAAACAAAATTTAAATAACCGGGACGACCATTCATTCATTCTAAGCCAAAGTTAGTTCAAAACAATACTTTATCGTACATTCTGGAGACTAGAAGCACTGAAAAGCTTCTGAATTACACGTCTTGAGAAAAATAGCCAATAATTTCAACATTATGTTGTAACGTCAAAATATCAACATTTTGGCAGCTCATGCCCCTTTAACTAATCAGAAAAACCAACATAACCTTACTCATTCAGAATGTTTTGCCTTAAGGAAGCTAAGGAGAAATCCAAACATAGTTATTAAACCTGCTGATAAAGGTTCGGCAACAGTTATTATGTCAAAACAGGATTATATTGAAGAGATAGAACGGCAGCTAAGCAACCCTCTTCATTACAAAAAACTTGATAAGGAAATTTGGCCTGAAAATGTTAGGAAGTTTAATAAAATTCTTGTTTCTCTTCAAGATAAAGGCTTACTTAATGAAAAACAGTATCGCTATTTGGAATCTGATCATAACTCTAAAAACAGGGTCTTCTATATTCTTCCGAAAATTCACAAACCCATTGAAAAATGGCCGAAGCCTACAATGCCCCCTGGGCGTCCTATTATCTCAGATTGTGGCAGTGAAAGTTATAGAATATCAGAGCTAATTGATTACTATCTAAAACCTATAGCGAATCGGCATCCTAGCTTTATAAAAAATACGGATGATTTATTGGCCAAATTGTCTGAGAAATCCATCCCACAAGATGTGATTTTGGTTACTCTGGATGTGGAGTCTATGTATACAAACATTGACATAGATTTGGGTCTTAAATCCATAAAATCAGCATTCCAAAGATATTCTGACCACCGTCGTCCGGATAAAGACATTTTAGAATTGCTGAAACTTAGCTTAAAAGGTAACGATTTTGAATTCAATGGGGAGATCTTTCAGCAAATTAAAGGGTGTGCTATGGGGAAACGTTTTAGTCCTAACATTGCCTCTATTTTTATGGCCGAGTGGGAGAGTGATATTCTTCACAAATGTCACCAACAACCTTTTATTTACCTTCGGTATCTGGATGACATTTTTATCATTTGGCAACATACGTTGGAAGACCTGTATATTTTCATTGATACTCTTAATTCTCACGACTCCAGCATTAAATTACAGCCTACTATTGATCACACTTCTGTGGATTTTTTTGATGTAACTATTTACAAGGGTCATACATATCATACTACTGGGTATCTAGATTATAAAGTATTCTTCAAACCTACTGACACGCATCAGCTGCTACATGCTGGGTCATACCATCCTCCTCACACTTTCAAGGGAGTCATTAAATCTCAGATTTTTAGATTCTATAGAAACTGTAGTTCTTTAGATTTTTTTAACCAGGCTTGTTCTGTTCTTTTTAAAGCTCTCCTCCCTAGGAAGTATTACTCCGAAGGATCAAATCTAACACAGTAAGACAAACCATGTTTCCCCCTTCATCCCCCGATACGCTTACCTCCCCTTCACGAGTGTACCACTACCGTCCAACATTTCTCTCAGGTACATCAATGAAATGCTTTAAGACGCGATGCAAACTCGATATATACGTACCCGATCGCGGAACCTTTTTCGGAGAACAAACTCGCAACAAATATCAAATGGCAGAGAATCTTAATTGTGACTCCTCTAATATCGTGTATGTAATCACGTGCAAAAAATGTCGCAAACAGTACGTCGGAGAAACTCAGAATTCTCTACGACAAAGAGCAGCCAACCATTTATCTAGTATAAGACTTAAACATGATGTACCCGTGGCACAACATTTCAATACTCAAGGTCATTCGGTCAAGGACCATTTTGAAATCATGCCTATTGAGAAAATCCCATTTCTCACTTCCGCTGCAGATACGAAGCACAAACGTTTGGAAAGGGAAAGTTTTTGGATTCAAACATTACAAACTATTTATCCTTTGGGTTTGAACTTGGACCCCGGAAGATGTCGTGAAAAAACTATAATACCATTTGTGTTTCAGTATAACAAAGCTAGCATCGCTATGGTTAAGATTATAGTAGAAGAATACAAACTACTTCAAAGTAAACTTGCTCGACCTCTGACCTAAAGGCCAGTCATTGCTTATAAAAAGAACAAGAGTTTGAAAGACATACTGGTCAGGGCTAAACCCCTATCTGCCTTCTACCTAGGTTTTCTGGGAAAGGGTATGGGGGGGGGGGGGGGGGGGCATAATATATAGTCTGACGATATTCTTACCATAGCTTAAGATGCGTAAGCATTGTCAATGTAATACAAAGTGTTCCAGAAAATTCTACTGACTAAGGCCAAGCTCCTGTCAGTCGTCAATCTAATGAAATATCATAGGTTTACTTTATTACAACAATTTATGATGGGGTATAAAGGTCTAAATGATATACCTCTTTTTAACGCAATTAGAAACTTGTCTCCGTGGTTATTTTAGACAAGAAGATTTTCACTGTGCCCGTGTGTTTTAGTGTTCATAAATAATATAGCTTTAATAAGATGCGTATCTAAAGCATTGTCAATATATTACTAAATGTTCCAGAAGAAATTCTACTGACTAAGGCCAAGCTCCTGTCAGTCGTCAACCTAATGAAATATCATAGGTGTAGTGTATTACAACAATTTATAATGGGGTATAAAGGTCTAAATGATATATATATACCTCTTCTTAACACAATTAGAAACTTGTCTCCATTGATATTTTAGACAAGAAGATTTTCCCTGTGCCCGGTGTGTTTAAGTGTTCATAAATAAAGCATAGAGGGCAAGTCTTTTAAAGTGAATACCTCAACAAAGTATGATGTACGTAGTTTTGCACTTCATTTTAGAATGTGGCGTATGTGGACTTTCGCTGCTCCAATCTAATCAGTGAAATTAATATTGGCAAGCCCGACTTTAGAGCAGAAGCAAAGGGAGGTAAGCATTGATTGATTGATTGTTTGGTGTTTTACGACTCGTTCAAGATTATTTCACTTATATGGCGGCGTTGCCAGTTTAATTGTGGAAGGAAACCGGGCTAGGAGGAACCCATGACCTTCCGATGATAACTGGCAACCATCCCACATAGGTCGAGTGAAAACCCAGTCAGAAAACGGAGAATTGCGAAAACAATGAACAAGTAGACAAAGGTTATCTGAAGTATTTATCTGTTAGAGTTATGTCCCCGTATTGCTGAAGGTGCATGGGAATCCTGGTTTTCCGTCTCTAGAACTTCTAGAATCAATGGGCAATCTCCAGCATTTACGAAAAAGGTACTTAAAATTGTATAAGTGCATTTATAGCGTTTTTCCGGTTTCATAAAATTAATTTCCTAGGTATTAAATGCAAGGAAATTGAAGGTTGAAAGACGAGCGACTGAAAGGCCGAAAGAATAACATTAGGATGCAAGGGAATATTTATTTATGCCTGTGGCGTACCAAATTGTTATCTCACTGATTTCCCGCAGAAAAAAAAACCGTTTCAGGGATGATCGCATTTTCTTACGTTTGAACTAGGTACTGCCATGTAAGCTTGGTCATTGACTGATGTATTGATTGATTGGTGGTTTACGCCGCACTCCAGATTATTTCACCATATGGCGGCGTTGCCAGATTTAGTGTTGGGGGGGGGGGGGGGGGGGGACCGGGCTCACTGTCCCGAAGAAACCTGGCAACTCTTCAATATACGGCGACATTTGTCCTTGGAGTTTGTAAGCTAATACGATTGATTAGTGTTTTACTTGATTGATGTGACTAATCTGGAAAAATTTAGCTGCCGAGAAAGCCTCGCACTCTTAGCTAGAGAGTATGTATATCAGATGTAGCTAAAGCAGACCAATTCTCAAAGCGACAACAAAGAAGGAAAATGAATTTCCAAATAAAGCTCATTATCCATAGGAGTAACCAATGATCATCCTGTAGGCTCTTCTTAAACACAGTGGAATACCACTTAGTGAACGAACTTTTAGTTGGTCGTTATTGCTATACCCTCTAATGCCTTTGGCGACGTTGTTATCTTAATATTTTTAGAACTTTCCATTGATTTATATATGGACACCCATTTGAAAGCTTTTTTCGAGTTTTCACAGTGATAATAAAAGCCTTTAATATATTTTGAATTTTTTATTTATGTTCCAAAAATTTACAATTTGATAAATTCCGTTCACTCAATTTGAAGAACCCACTTCAGATATGGATTCGCCAAGATTATACTGATACGAATGACCAGAGCCTGGTTACGATTAACTGTCAAACGGGGTTGACTCAGTTCAAAAAGAAAAATGGAAACATTTCTGACTGGGGTTTCCACTCAAGGGTTTGTGGAAGGGTTGACAGGTACCCGCCGTCAATATACTAGTGTGAGATTTTCCTTATCTTGTTTTGTTAGTTGGAGGTTCCACCAAAACCGCCTTTCATTAACGGGGACGGTTGGTAACAAATGTACGAACAAATTAATTGATTGATTGATGTTTTGCACCGCACTACAGATCATTTCACTTATATGGCGGCCTTGCCAGGTTTAGCGGGGATTGATTGATTGTTTGTTTTTTACGACGCGCTTCAGCTTATTTAACCTATAAGGCGGCCTTGTCACTTTTATTGTGGGAGGAAACATGGCTCTATGCCCGGAAGAAACTCACGACCTTCCGGTGATAACTGGCAACCATCCCACATAGGTCGGTCGAGTGAAAACCCGGTCAGAAAATTTTCCAATATTGTTTTTTGGACTGAGTGGGATTCAAACCCGCGACCCATTGGTGGAAAGTTTAGTGGGAGGAAATCGGGCTTATTACCTGGAGAAAGCCATCGAACCTTCGGCGAGTACCTGAAAACTTGTCCACATGCTGCGAAAAATCCACTTGCCGCATCGATGGAATGCCTGTGTCGGACTGAGGGACAATCCCTCTAACCAACAGAACCAACGAGGCCACTCATGCCAACATAAAGGCGAGGGTTTCATCTAAGCATTGAATAAATTTTGCAACGCTTCCTAAATAAGGGGCATAATCTTAAATGCTAAACAATCATTGAACCAATATGGCCTATGAGTGGGATGGTTGCCAAATTTGTACGTGTTGATGGCCCGCGGTTTCCTCCTATATAGAAATTCAAGAAAGTCGAAGACATATAACCCCTGTCAAATCGGAGCTCGGAGCAGATCAACAGCCATGCAACCTCATTCTGAGAGAGCCATCTTTATATATACCCCCCCCCCCCCCTACCAACACACAATACCTGTCCAATCTGAACTTAAAACAGATTAAAACGAAACATTTCAAACAAACAAATGAATAGTTATATTTACGCCGTATGGTTGACAGAAGTGGCGGCCTTCCTTCCTAGAGATATTAGCCTATGAACTAATGTACCCGGCCAGGAGACAAATTTGCCCCCCCCCCCTCCCACCTTGGCTCAGATCTCACACCACTCATTCAACAGTTTTTAATTTACCTTTGCGCAATCGCACAGATTGTGTACAACAGTTGCCCTTAGGGATAGCCAATGAAATTGGTCGCCTTGCTTTTTACGCGCGCTTTTTTCCACCGATTTTTTCACAATTGGTTTAGATTTCGTCGTGGAATGACGTCTTGTTTGTCTCTCAGTCGACCAAAATTCGGGAAGGACAGGCTTGGATTCTTTAAAGAGAAAACCCCAATAAGTAGGCCTTATATATATTAACCGTTAGGACTAGCTATAGGGTTTATATACTCATAATAACTAGTGTAGTCATAATAACTAGTGTTGTAGCTTGTAAACTGATTTGAATGGATTCAAGTTTTGTCCGACCTGTTTGGGAGGCCACGTTAGCACAAGCACTGGCGACATACCCTTGTCGTTTGGCACGAAATCTTGTTCTTACTGTCATAATTTCAACCATTTTGGCTGGATTGTTGGTTAGGTGGTGTTAATGCACCAGTGTGGGTGTACAGACTGGGTGGTTTTATTTATTGCATTTCACCGAGTTTTGATGTGTGTTTGTGGTGAACACTTCTGTGTTTTTCTGTCTTTATGGTTTGTTTGGATTCAGTGTCTAGTTGAGTTTGCTATTGCCTAGGTCTGGCGACCATTTTCTTTCCCATCTGTGGTTATTCTTTGTCTGATCCAGATCCCTGTTTCTATATTCACAAGCTACAAAACTCCCTGCTTTTACCAGTCTTTTGGGGGGCATTTGCAGGATCCATCCAGTCTAGCGAATGCCTTTACAAACCCAACACTGTAATACATCAGATGCCCTTTTCACGTTATGTGCACATTTTGCTCGGCTTTAATGGACTTCTTCTCGATCCAGTTTTATATACAGGCGTCTGTCTGCTTCTAAAAGCCTGATCTTTTACAGTCCTCTTGATTTTATACATTTTCGGATTTCCAACACACACTCCTACCGCTCGAATATTTAATTTAATCCCAAGCACTGCGTTTGAAAGAAGATTTCTGTTATTATGGAACCATATAGGTCACCGATGGATTAATACGCAACGCATTTGGAATCCGATGCTGACTGTTGCACCAAACTGACAAATTGACAATAGTTCATTTATTATATTGTTTGTTTGTGTAACATTTTTTGTTTGTGTTCATTAACTAATGGTGGTTATGTAAATATGTTAATCTAATTTTTTAAAATCTCAACTTTAAAAATCGAGATATTTTTAAAATATATAAATTCCGTTGAGAGCAATTATTTACGCTTTTCTAAAAAAATCATTAAACCGTCAATTACTTGTCACATATATCATCTCCAACAGCCATTTAACAAGGACATAAACTTTTCAAAGGTAAATGTAATTTTCGCTAACTCTGTAGACTTTATTCAGCCTCTTGGCTTTTTGGTTGAAGTTAACATGAAGTTAGCATTCCCGTTGTCACTCACTGGGAAGGGTGGAGTTTTACTATTGTCGTTTCAGGATTAACGGAGACTAGTTGGTGCCAATGTCTTCAAACGATGCGGACAAAAAGATGACCGAGCTGACAAGTGGATGGAAAATGTTGCCAGTGAATATGGCTTAGGTAACTTTAATCTATATGATATGATATGATATGAAGTTTATTGCATAAAGCCAATTGGCCCATGAGCATACATTTCACAAACATTTATGGATGGCGGATTGGACAAATTTAATATGATAAACATTGAGTGGTTTTATGTATACGGAAGGCCTTTTCAATGAATATAGCTAAGTTCCTTAACAATGTTGTGTTATTAGAGCTCAACAATTGTACACATTTGTGAATGCTTGGATGACAGTAATAAAAACTTGGGATATACATTTTTCTTAGATCGTTATAGAGGGGACAAATTAGCAAAAAATGATATTCATCTTCTACTTTCCTGCATGTTTTACATATTCTATTCTCTGGAGCCGTTTTGGGTTTCGTCCATCGGCCACTTTCAATGCATAGAATGTGAGAAGAAGTTCTTAACCGAGTTAAAGCAATTCGAAATTTGTCAACTGTAACAGATTCTAAATAATTTTTTAGATTAAAACTACAAATTCTAATATAAAATCTAGCCTTTGGGGATTCAGAAATACGATCATACCAAAGTTGAATGAAATTGTCAGACAATCTTTGCTTTATAAGTAGCAAAAAAAATGGCACGTTACCAGCACCCTGAGCATACCAAGTATAGTTAAAGCCTAAACTCTCAATTAAATTTCTAACAAGGGTGGCCCAACTTACTCTATGTGGGGACTTTTGAGAATCTGCTAGGAGCTGTTTAAACACTATCTTGACGTAATTGCAATCTGTCATAGTTGTTATTTTAAGCCAATATTTAATAATGATATACATTCGCTTTGTGGTCATATTGATTCGACCAAGTTCGCCGTAAATCATATCATTTTGAGTAGTTTGTCGGACCCCAAGTATTTTTTTACAATATTGCAAGTGTACCCTTTCTATTTCTGGTGCTTTTACAAAACCCCATACTTCAGCTCCATAATTCAAAATTGGCAATACAGTTTTATCAAATAAGTCCATAAAATGTTGAGGCTGAAGATTTACAAATTTGTTTAAATATTTAGAGAGCTGAAATACTGCCTTTTTGGCTTGACCTGCCAAAGTGGATTGAGCTGTTGTAAAAGAACCACCAGTTGTGAATACTAAACCTAAATAATTAAATTTAGTTACTATTTCCATACAATTTTCACCATATATAAAGGATAATGTAGGAGGCAGTTTCCCACCTTTCCTAAAACACATTACTTTAGACTTATCAGAGTTTACTTTCAGACTCCATTTTTGGCAGTAACTATACAAAATATTTAATCCGTTCTGCAAACCATTGCTAGTCTCGGCGAATATGACCATATCATCAGCATATAATAACAGATATAATTTTACAAAATCAAGAGATAAACCATCAGCCCCATTTAAAGCAAATTCATTTTCAAGGTCATTTAAGTACATACAAAACATAAAAGAAGACAAACATTCACCTTGCCTTACACCTGTATAACATATGTATTCAGCACTAAGTTTATTATTATATTTTATTCTTGACTTAACCACTTCATACATTGAGGTGATTATATTTAATATTCTACCTCTTATTCCCAAATGCAATAGCTTGTACCACAAATTTACCCTAACTACATAATCAAAGGCCTTACTAAAGTCTATAAAGGCAGCAAACAGTTTCCTCCCACTGTTTAATAAGTGACTAATTAATCCATGTAAAATAAAAAGGTTATCAGTTGTGCTTTTAAGTTTTCTGAAGCCGGTTTGCGCTTCAATATATACGGTGTACTTTTCAGCCCAATCGGTTAACCGGTTGTTTATTACCCTTGTGAATAGTTTACCTAGATTACTTAATAATGTAATACCTCTGTAATTTTCTACATGTTTAGGATTTCCTTTCTTGTGTAATGGTATTACATACCCTTCCGACCACTGCTCTGGGAAATAACCTGTAGCAAAGATGGAGTTAAATATGGTCAGTAAATAAGGTACGAGTCGTTCTTTACCCACTTTGAAAAATTCATTTAGTAATTTGTCTGGTTTATATGACACATATATACTAAAACTCAGATTATTCGCTATTTTTTCTTTGTACCTGCCTCCGTGGCTCAGTAGGTAGAGCGATGGACGCTCAATCCGAACAGCCTTCCACCAATGGGTCGCAGGCTCAAATCCCACTCAGTCCAAAAAAAATTGAAAAATCTTCTGTGTTTTCACTGGAACGATCTATGTCGGATGGTTGCCAGTTACCATTGGAAGGTCGTGGGTTTCTTCCGGGCATAGAGCCCGGTTTCCTCCCACAAAAAAAAACTGACAATGACGCCATATAGGTGAAATAATCTTGAGGTCGGCGTAAAACACCAAACAATCAATCTTTGTACCTCTAAAGTTAGGTTACCAAGCCTGCTTCTTGGATTTATATAGTTTTGCTATTGTTTTAGATTACCCAGTCGAGATAATCTTTTGACGGAAGGGAGGGTGAAATATATACTGTTTGATGGAAGAAGATCTGCCATGAAAACAATAGACAGAAGGGCTCGTCGAAGTACTGTCCAGCTGATGAGAGTATGAACATCCAAGGAGCGCAATTGGCGGAATGCCCCGTGGAAGTATTGTCTTTCCGATGGAGGGTGTACTATGCACATGATAAAAACGGAGGGCAAGTTAAAGAAAACAATGATATGAAGAGTGTAAGCGAGCTAACCATAGAATTGTTCTACGGACTTATCTTAGAAATACCCCGGATTTGGTTTGAGGGACACAAAAAAGCCTGCTGGTTGTCAGCTGTGAACTTTTGAGACTTTAATGTAAAGAAAAGGAACTAACATTATAGTGTACTCCACCACTGATTTGAAAGCCTCTCTGGTTGATGCGTTTGTTTGAGGTTCAATTCTATGTATGCTTTGGCACCATAATTTAGACATAACTGGACATACGTAATGTTCCCCATGATTAATTTTAGTCCTTTACTTTTAGTAAGCTCGTGTAGACTTTCTTCGGGTGTGTGAAAATGTCCGTCCGTCCCGGATTCCCTTCAGCTCCACAGCCGGATCTTTAGGCCTACAGTTCTTTCAAAACATATACACAGTAAAAATTTTTTGTAAATCTACACCAAAAAGAAATGTATTCCATGACAAAGAAATGCACTGTAAATATTTTACGTCTAAACATGATGTTATTATATTGAAATTGGTATATATTTACAAAATTCACTGTAGATATACATATATATATCTTTATATATGTGCAAAAAATACCCAAGTGTTGTAGTTTTACAGTTCATACTAGTATAAAGCGTGTTGTTAACTATAATTGTTGAGAATATTATTATCTTGGATCTATGTTGAAAATTGAATTTTTTATTTGAATCTAATGACATTCAGATCGTTCCTGCATGTGACATCAAGGGGGGGGGGGGAGATCTAAATTTAGCTGACTTTAAGTATATATCTGTTAATCATATACTTTAGTTAAAACGTTTGATTATGTAGACCCCCTTCGTTGAACTGTACCTGTTTAGTACCAGATAGAAACTGATTCTTCATAATGTAATTTTCCAACAATGACCCAATTGCATGGGCACTACTATGGTAGGCTGACCACTGGTTCTAGCCATATATATGATGCCTGGCTAAAAGGCAAATCTCGTATGGATATTCTAAATAAGCTCCAACCTCAAACCAAACACTAATGCAGATTAAAACAATACTGCAATTATACAGGAGGTCGCTCTAAAAGAACAACCAAAACTACTGTGAACTAACAAACATAGTATTGTACTTCTACAAGATAATTATTTGTAAAAATACAGGATACTTTATGCTGTAAATTTACATCAAAAAGTGCTGGTCACCCATTTGCCAGCGCTTTTTGCTGTAAATTTACAAATGATTTTTTACCTTATGGGTAAAAGGTGTGTCATGAACCATTTATGACATCTTCGGTAGCAAAATATATCATCTACATTGGATTATGTAATATTCTCTTTTAGGCTATCTGGTTTCCCTTCTGCTCTATAACTAAGAGTTTTGATCCGATCTTTACAATTCTTTCACAACATATACCGTATGGGTAGATGGTGTGTCATGAATCATTTATATCATCTTCGGTTGCATAATATGGCATCTATATTGGATTATGTAATATCTTCGTTCACTATCGTTCCATATCTTGAAGAGTTTTAATCCAATCTTTACAATTCTTTTACAGCACATACCTTTTGTGTAGATGGTGTGTTGTCGGCCATTTATAAATATCCGGTTACATAATATGCCATCTATAATAGATTATTTAATATTCTCCTTTAGTCCATATCTTCTTTAGTTTTAACCTGATCTTGACAATTTTGTCAGTGTAGATACAACAGTTAAGGGTAGATGGTTTTTCTGGAACCATTCAAGACATCCCTGGTTTCATTATACAGCATCCATATTAGATTATGTAATACTCTGTTTTAGTCTATGTCTTGGTTGCTTGCGCTCCATAACTTGTTCATCTTTGGAATTATTTAACAGCATTCCCTTATGGATAGATGGTGTGTTGTCAGCCATTAATGACAGTTTTGGTTGCATGATTGCATTATACAACATCCAAATTACATTATGTAATATTCTCTTTTAGTCCTAATCTATTTTAGTTTTGACCTGATCCTGACCGTTTTGAGAGTATATATACCTAAAGGGTAGATGGTGTGTCAGGAATCATTTCTGGTTAACTCAAAGCAGTTAATATGACCCTTCAGTACACCTAAAACAGAAAATAAAAAAATGTTAATCTTTAATCCTTTTGCCATTTTTAATCAAGCATTATTTCTTAGGACCCAGATGATGGAAGTAAGTATACAGAGCCGACAGTAGAAAGATTACAAGTTCAGGGAAGAAATGGCAGCCTAAAGGCATATATTTTATTCTTTGAGGACAACGTAGACTTTATTCAACTTATAATGTTAGGACGATATTACAAAATTATCTATTAGCATGGATAAAATGTGAGCAATACATATAAAAGTAAAGTTAACATGACCCATGAATACCCCTAAAACAGAACATAAAAAACTTGTTAATTTGTTAATCCTTTTACCATTTTAAATCGAGCTTGATTTCTTAGGCCAAAATTGAACTACTTTCTATCGTCTGCTCAACCATAGAAGGTAGTTCAGATCAGTAACTAAAGGCCTGACTAACCTTTGGAAACTGGTCAAAATTATTTTCTGAAAATTTATCTACTTTTTAATCAAGTGCTTTCCAATCTAACATAGCGTTTTAATTAATCAGTAGTCTACATAAGTAATTCATCCATATGCCAAAACTATAGCCTACATGAATAATTATCAAGTTTTTAACTGATACTTCGTTATTTGTTTTCCCATTGTATGCCTCTCTGAGGCTAATTTACTAAACCTGTTCCTGGGAAGGACAGAATTATGTTTTTTCTCGTTTTAGATCAACCCATGGAGATTCTATTTTGGTAGACGGAAGACATCCGAATGAAAGGAAACATGTACTCTACAGTTGATGGATGGTCAAGTTACATGATGAACGGAAGGCTCTGTTTAGGAAGGATGTACAACAAGGTTACTGAAACAGGCAGGTCGATGGAGAATACCCGAAACAAACTGATGGAGGAATGGTTTATCAAATTGATAAGATGATGAGCGACAGTTTTCACCTAATATTTTGTTTTTTGTTTTCCAATTGTATGCCTCTCTGATTGATTAATTTTTTGGTGTTTTACGCCGCGCTCAAGATTATTTCACTTATATGGTGGCGTTGCCAGTTTTATTGTGGGAGGAAACCGGGCTCTGTGCCCGGAGGAAACCCATGACCTTCCGCTGGTAACTGGCAACCATCCCACATAGGTCGTTTATGCCTCTCTGAGGCTAATTTACTAAACCTGTTCCTGGGAAATATAGAATTATGTTTTTTCTCGTTTTAGATCAACCAATGGAGATTATATTTTGGTAGAAGGAAGACATCACAATGAAATGAAACATGTACTCTACAGTTGATGGATGGTCAAAATACATGATGAACGAAAGGCTCTGTTTAGGAAGGATGTACAACAAGGTTACTGAAACAGGCAGGTCGATGGAGAATACCCGAAACAAACTGATGGACGAATGGTTTACCAAATTGACAAGATGAGCGACAGGTTCGACGGAAGGATCGCCAGACAAATTGTTTAACAGTGATGCGCTAACGAACCGAAAGAGGCAGTTTAGATGGGATAAGTTACACAACTGACAGATGACAACTCACACAATAGACGGAAAAAAAGACCCAGATGATGGAAGAAAGTATACAGAGCCGACAGTAGAAAGATTACAAGTTCATGGAAGAAATGGCACCCTAAAGGCATATATTTAATTCTTTGAGGACAACGTAGACTTTATTTAACTTATAATGTTAGGACGATATTACAAAAGTATCTATTAGCATGGATAAAATGTGAGCAATACATATAAAAGTAAAGTTAATGTGACCCATGAATACGCCTAAAACAGAACATAAAAAAAATAGTTAATTTTTAAATCCCTTTGCCATTTTAAATTGAGCTTGATTTCTTAGGTCAAAATTGAACTACTTTCTATCGTCTGCTCAACCATAGAAGGTAGTTCAGATCAGTAACTAAAGACCTGACTAACCTTTGGAAACTGGTCAAAATTATTTTCTGAAAATTTATCTACTTTTTAATCAAGTGCTTTCCAATCTAACATAGCGTTTTAATTAATCAGTAGTCTACATAAGTAATTCATGCATACGCACAAAACATAGCCTACAAGAATTATTATTAAGTTTTCAACTGATACTTCGTTGTTTGTTTTCAATTTTTAAGCCTCGATGAGGCTAATTTAATAAACCTGTTCCTGGGAAGGACAAAATTATGTTTTTTCTCGTTTTAGATCAACCCATGGAGATTTTATTTTGGTAGAAGGAAGACATTACAATGAAATGAAACATGTACTCTACAGTTGATGGATGGTCAAAATACATGATGAACGAAAGGCTCTGTTTAGGAAGGATGTACAACAAGGTTACTGAAACAGGCAGGTCGATAGAGAATACCCGAAACAAACTGATGGACGAATGGTTTACCAAATTGACAAGATGAGCGACAGGTTCGACGGAAGGATCGCCAGACAAATTGTTTAACAGTGATGCGCTAACGAACCGAAAGAGGCAGTTTAGATGGGATAAGTTACACAACTGACAGATGACAACTCACACAATAGACGGAAAAAAAGACCCAGATGATGGAAGAAAGTATACAGAGCCGACAGTAGAAAGATTACAAGTTCATGGAAGAAATGGCACCCTAAAGGCATATATTTAATTCTTTGAGGACAACGTAGACTTTATTCAACTTATAATGTTAGGACGATATTACAAAATTATCTATTAGCATGGATAAAATGTGAGCAATACATATAAAAGTAAAGTTAATGTGACCCATGAATACGCCTAAACCAGAACATAAATAATCTTGTTAATTTTTTAATCCTCTTGCCATTTTAAATCGAGCTTGATTTCTTAGGCCAAATTTGAACTTCTTTCTATCGTCGGCTCAACCTAGAAGGTAGTTCAGATCAGTAACTATTAAAAGGCTTGACCAACCTTTGGAAACTGATCAAAATTATTTTCTGAAAATATATTTGCTTTTTAATGAAGTGCTTTCCATTATAACATAGCGTTTTAATCAATCAGTAGTCTACATAAGTAATTCATACATACACCCAAACCATAGCCTACAAGAATTATTATTAAGTTTTCAACTGATACTTTGTTGTTTGTTTTCCATTTTTATGCCTCTCTGAGGCTAATTTAATAAACCTGTTCCTGGGATGGGCAGAATTATGTTTTTTCTTGTTTTAGATCAACCCATGGAGATTCTATTTTGGTAGAAGGAAGACATCACAATGAAATGAAACATGTACTCTACAGTTGATGGATGGTCAAAATACATGATGAACGAAAGGCTCTGTTTAGGAAGGATGTACAACAAGGTTACTGAAACAGGCAGGTCGATGGAGAATACCCGAAACAAACTGATGGATGAATGGTTTACCAAATTGACAAGATGAGCGACAGGTTCGACGGAAGGATCGCCAGACAAATTGTTTAACAGTGATGCGCTAACGAACCGAAAGAGGCAGTTTAGATGGGATAAGTTACACAACTGACAGATGGCAACTCACACAATAGACGGAAAAAAAGACCCAGATGATGGAAGAAAGTATACAGAGCCGACAGTAGAAAGATTACAAGTTCATGGAAGAAATGGCACCCTAAAGGCATATATCTAATTCTTTGAGGACAACGTAGACTTTATTCAACTTATAATGTTAGGACGATATTACAAAAGTATCTATTAGCATGGATAAAATGTGAGCAATACATATAAAAGTAAAGTTAATGTGACCCATGAATACGCCTAAAACAGAACATAAAAAAATAGTTAATTTTTAAATCCCTTTGCCATTTTAAATCGAGCTTGATTTCTTAGGCCAAAATTGAACTACTTTCTATCGTCTGCTCAACCATAGAAGGTAGTTCAGATCAGTAACTAAAGGCCTGACTAACCTTTGGAAACTGGTCAAAATTATTTTCTGAAAATTTATCTACTTTTTAATCAAGTGCTTTCCAATCTAACATAGCGTTTTAATTAATCAGTAGTCTACATAAGTAATTCATGCATACGCACAAACCATAACCTACAAGAATTATTATTAAGTTTTCAACTGATACTTCGTTGTTTGTTTTCCATTTTTATGCCTCGCTGAGGCTAATTTAATAAACCTGTTCCTGGGATGGGCAGAATTATGTTTTTTCTCGTTTTAGATCAACCCATGGAAATTTTATTTTGGTAGAAGGAAGACATCACAATGAAATGAAACATGTACTCTACAGTTGATGGATGGTCAAGTTACATGATGAACGAAAGGCTCTGTTTAGGAAGGATGTACAACAAGGTTACTGAAACAGGCAGGTCGATGGAGAATACCCGAAACAAACTGATGGATGAATGGTTTACCAAATTGACAAGATGAGCGACAGGTTCGACGGAAGGATCGCCAGACAAATTGTTTAACAGTGATGCGCTAACGAACCGAAAGAGGCAGTTTAGATGGGATAAGTTACACAACTGACAGATGACAACTCACACAATAGACGGAAAAAAAGACCCAGATGATGGAAGAAAGTATACAGAGCCGACAGTAGAAAGATTACAAGTTCATGGAAGAAATGGCACCCTAAAGGCATATATTTATTTCTTTGAGGAGAACGTAGACTTTATTCAACTTATAATGTTAGGACGATATTACAAAAGTATCTATTAGCATGGATAAAATGTGAGCAATACATATAAAAGTAAAGTTAATGTGACCCATGAAAACCCCTAAAACAGAACATAAAAAATAGTTAATTTTTAAATCCCTTTGCCATTTTAAATCGAGCTTGATTTCTTAGGCCAAAATTGAACTACTTTCTATCGTCTGCTCAACCATAGAAGGTAGTTCAGATCAGTAACTAAAGGCCTGACTAACCTTTGGAAACTGGTCAAAATTATTTTCTGAAAATGTATCTACTTTTTAATCAAGTGCTTTCCAATCTAACATAGCGTTTTAATTAATCAGTAGTCTACATAAGTAATTCATGCATACGCCCAAACCATAGCCTACAAGAATTATGATTAAGTTTTCAACTGATACTTCGTTGTTTGTTTTCCATTTTTATGCCTCGATGAGGCTAATTTAATAAACCTGTTCTTGGGATGGGCAGAATTATGTTTTTTCTCGTTTTAGATCAACCCATGGAGATTTTATTTTGGTAGAAGGAAGACATCACAATGAAATGAAACATGTACTCTACAGTTGATGGATGGTCAAGTTACATGATGAACGAAAGGCTCTGTTTAGGAAGGATGTACAACAAGGTTACTGAAACAGGCAGGTCAATGGAGAATACCCGAAACAAACTGATGGAGGAATGGTTTACCAAATTGATAAGATGATGATCGACAGTTTTCACCTAATATTTTGTTTATTGTTTTCCAATTGTATGCCTCTGATAGATTGATTGATTTTTTCGTCTTTTACGCCGCGCTCCAGATTATTTCATTTATATGGCGGCGTTGCCAGTTTTATTGTGGGAGAAAACCGGGCTCTGTGCCCGGAGGAAACCCATGACCTTTCGCTGGTAACTGGCAACCATCCCACATAGGTCGTTTATGCCTCTCTGAGGCTAATTTACTAAACCTGTTCCTGGGAAGGACAGAATTATGTTTTTTCTCGTTTTAGATCAACCAATGGAGATTATATTTTGGTAGACGGAAGACATCCCAATGAAAGGAAACATGTACTCTACAGTTGATGGATGGTCAAGTAACATGATGAACGAAAGGCTCTGTTTAGGAAGGATGTACAACAAGGTTACTGAAACAGGCAGGTCGATGGAGAATACCCGAAACAAACTGATGGACGAATGGTTTACCAAATTGACAAGATGAGCGACAGGTTCGACGGAAGGATCGCCAGACAAATTGTTTAACAGTGATGTGCTAATGAACCCAAAGAGGCAGATTAGATGGGATAAGTTACACAACTGACAGATGACAACTCACACAATAGACGGAAAAAAAGACCCAGATGATGGAAGAAAGTATACAGAGTCGACAGTAGAAAGATTACAAGTTCATGGAAGAAATGGCAGCCTAAAGGCATATATTTAGTTCTTTGAGGAGAACGTAGACTTTATTCAACTTATAATGTTAGGACGATATTACAAAATTATCTATTAGCATGGATAAAATGTGAGCAATACATATAAAAGTAAAGTTAATGTGACCCATGAAAACCCCTAAAACAGAACATAAAAAAGTTAATTTTTAAATCCCTTTGCTATTTTAAATCGAGCTTGATTTCTTAGGCCAAAATTGAACTACTTTCTATCATCTGCTCAACCATAGAAGGTAGTTCAGATCAGTAACTAAAGGCCTAACTAACCTTTGGAAACTGGTCAAAATTATTTTCTGAAAATTTATCTACTTTTTAATCAAGTGCTTTCCAATCTAACATAGCGTTTTAATTAATCAGTAGTCTACATAAGTAATTCATGCATACGCCCAAACCATAGCCTACAAGAATTATGATTAAGTTTTCAACTGATACTTCGTTGTTTGTTTTCCATTTTTATGCCTCTCTGAGGCTAATTTACTAAACCTGTTTCTGGCAGGGACAGAATTATGTTTTTTCTCGTTTTAGATCAACCAATGGAGATTATATTTTGGTAGAAGGAAGACATCCCAATGAAAGGAAACATGTACTCTACAGTTGATGGATGGTCAAGTTACATGATGAACGAAAGGCTCTGTTTAGGAAGGATGTACAACAAGGTTACTGAAACAGGCAGGTCGATGGAGAATACCCGAAACAAACTGGAGGAGGAATGGTTTACCAAATTGATAAGATGATGAGCGACAGTTTTCACCTAATATTTTGTTTTTTGTTTTCCAATTGTATGCCTCTCTGATTGATTGATTTTTTGGTGTTTTACGCCGCGCTCAAGATTATTTCACTTATATGGTGGCGTTGCCAGTTTTATTGTGGGAGGAAACCAGGCACTGTGCCCGGAGGAAACCCACGACCTTCTGCTGGTAACTGGCAACCATCCCACATAGGTCGTTTATGCCTCTCTGAGGCTAATTTACTAAACCTGTTCCTGGCAAGGACAGAATTATGTTTTTTCTCGTTTTAGATCAACCCATGGAGATTTTATTTTGGTAGAAGGAAGACATCACAATGAAATGAAACATGTACTCTACAGTTGATGGATGGTCAAGTTACATGATGAACGGAAGGCTCTGTTTAGGAAGGATGTACAACAAGGTTACTGAAACAGACAGGTCGATGGAGAATACCCGAAACAAACTGATGGAGGAATGGTTTACCAAATTGATAAGATGATGAGCGACAGTTTTCACCTAATATTTTGTTTTTTGTTTTCCAATTGTATGCCTCTCTGATTGATTGATTTTTTGGTGTTTTACGCCGCGCTCAAGATTATTTCACTTATATGGTGGCGTTGCCAGTTTTATTGTGGGAGGAAACCAGGCACTGTGCCCGGAGGAAACCCACGACCTTCTGCTGGTAACTGGCAACCATCCCACATAGGTCGTTTATCCCTCTCTGAGGCTAATTTACTAAACCTGTTCCTGGCAAGGACAGAATTATGTTTTTTCTCGTTTTAGATCAACCCATGGAGATTTTATTTTGGTAGAAGGAAGACATCACAATGAAATGAAACATGTACTCTACAGTTGATGGATGGTCAAGTTACATGATGAACGAAAGGCTCTGTTTAAGAAGGATGTACAACAAGGTTACTGAAACAGGCAGGTCGATGGAGAATACCCGAAACAAACTGATGGACGAATGGTTTACCAAATTGACAAGATGAGCGACAGGTTCGACGGAAGGATCGCCAGACAAATTGTTTAACAGTGATGCGCTAACGAACCGAAAGAGGCAGTTTAGATGGGATAAGTTACACAACTGACAGATGACAACTCACACAATAGACGGAAAAAAAGACCCAGATGATGGAAGAAAGTATACAGAGCCGACAGTAGAAAGATTACAAGTTCATGGAAGAAATGGCACCCTAAAGGCATATATCTAATTTTTTGAGGACAACGTAGACTTTATTCAACTTATAATGTTAGGACGATATTACAAAAGTATCTATTAGCATGGATAAAATGTGAGCAATACATATAAAAGTAAAGTTAATGTGACCCATGAATACGCCTAAAACAGAACATAAAAAATAGTTAATTTTTAAATCCCTTTGCCATTTTAAATCGAGCTTGATTTCTTAGGTCAAAATTGAACTACTTTCTATCGTCTGCTCAACCATAGAAGGTAGTTCAGATCAGTAACTAAATGCCTGACTAACCTTTGGAAACTGGTCAAAATTATTTTCTGAAAATGTATCTACTTTTTAATCAAGTGCTTTCCAATCTAACATAGCGTTTTAATTAATCAGTAGTCTACATAAGTAATTCATGCATACGCCCAAACCATAGCCTACAAGAATTATGATTAAGTTTTCAACTGATACTTCGTTGTTTGTTTTCCATTTTTATGCCTCGATGAGGCTAATTTAATAAACATGTTCTTGGGATGGGCAGAATTATGTTTTTTCTCGTTTTAGATCAACCCATGGAGATTTTATTTTGGTAGAAGGAAGACATCACAATGAAATGAAACATGTACTCTACAGTTGATGGATGGTCAAGTTACATGGTGAACGAAAGGCTCTGTTTAGGAAGGATGTACAACAAGGTTACTGAAACAGGCAGGTCGATGGAGAATACCCGAAACAAACTGATGGACGAATGGTTTACCAAATTGACAAGATGAGCGACAGGTTCGACGGAAGGATCGCCAGACAAATTGTTTAACAGTGATGCGCTAACGAACCGAAACAGGCAGTTTAGATGGGATAAGTTACACAACTGACAGATGACAACTCACACAATAGACGGAAAAAAAGACCCAGATGATGGAAGAAAGTATACAGAGCCGACAGTAGAAAGATTACAAGTTCATGGAAGAAATGGCACCCTAAAGGCATATATTTAATTCTTTGAGGACAACGTAGACTTTATTCAACTTATAATGTTAGGACGATATTACAAAAGTATCTATTAGCATGGATAAAATGTGAGCAATACATATAAAAGTAAAGTTAATGTGACCCATGAATACGCCTAAACCAGAACATAAATAATCTTGTTAATTTTTTAATCTTCTTGCCATTTTAAATCGAGCTTGATTTCTTAGGCCAAATTTGAACTTCTTTCTATCGTCGGCTCAACCTAGAAGGTAGTTCAGATCAGTAAGTATTAAAAGGCTTGACCAACCTTTGGAAACTGATCAAAATTATTTTCTGAAAATATATTTACTTTTTAATGAAGTGCTTTCCAATCTAACATAGCGTTTTAATCAATCAGTAGTCTACATAAGTAATTCATACATACACCCAAACCATAGCCTACAAGAATTATTATTCAGTTTTCAACTGATACTTTGTTGTTTGTTTTCCATTTTTATGCCTCTCTGAGGCTAATTTAATAAACCTGTTCTTGGGATGGACAGAATTATGTTTTTTCTCGTTTTAGATCAACCCATGGAGATTTTATTTTGGTAGAAGGAAGACATCACAATGAAATGAAACATGTACTCTACAGTTGATGGATGGTCAAGTTACATGATGAACGAAAGGCTCTGTTTAGGAAGGATGTACAACAAGGTTACTGAAACAGGCAGGTCGATGGAGAATACCCGAAACAAACTGATGGACGAATGGTTTACCAAATTGACAAGATGAGCGACAGGTTCGACGGAAGGATCGCCAGACAAATTGTTTAACAGTGATGCGCTAACGAACCGAAAGAGGCAGTTTAGATGGGATAAGTTACACAACTGACAGATGACAACTCACACAATAGACGGAAAAAAAGACCCAGATGATGGAAGAAAGTATACAGGGCCGACAGTAGAAAGATTACAAGTTCATGGAAGAAATGGCACCCTAAAGGCATATATCTAATTCTTTGAGGACAACGTAGACTTTATTCAACTTATAATGTCAGGACGATATTACAAAAGTATCTATTAGCATGGATAAAATGTGAGCAATACATATAAAAGTAAAGTTAATGTGACCCATGAATACGCCTAAACCAGAACATAAATAATCTTGTTAATTTTTTAATCCTCTTGCCATTTTAAATCGAGCTTGATTTCTTAGGCCAAATTTGAACTACTTTCTATCGTCTGCTCAACCATAGAAGGTAGTTCAGATCAGTAACTAAAGGCCTGACTAACCTTTGGAAACTGGTCAAAATTATTTTCTGAAAATTTATTTACTTTTTAATCAAGTGCTTTCCAATCTAACATAGCGTTTTAATTAATCAGTAGTCTACATAAGTAATTCATGCATACGCATAAACCATAGCCTACAAGAATTATGATTAAGTTTTCAACTGATACTTCGTTGTTTGTTTTCCATTTTTAAGCCTCGATTAGGCTAATTTAATAAACCTGTTTCCGGGATGGGCAGAATTATGTTTTTTCTCGTTTTAGATCAACCCATGGAGATTTTATTTTGGTAGAAGGAAGACATCCCAATGAAAGGAAACATGTACTCTACAGTTGATGGATGGTCAAGTTACACGATGAACGAAAGGCTCTGTTTAGGAAGGATGTACAACAAGGTTACTGAAACAGGCAGGTCAATGGAGAATACCCGAAACAAACTGATGGAGGAATGGTTTACCAAATTGATAAGATGATGATCGACAGTTTTCACCTAATATTTTGTTTATTGTTTTCCAATTGTATGCCTCTCTGATAGATTGATTGATTTTTTCGTCTTTTACGCCGCGCTCCAGATTATTTCATTTATATGGCGGCGTTGCCAGTTTTATTGTGGGAGAAAACCGGGCTCTGTGCCCGGAGGACCTTCCGCTGGTAACTGGCAACCATCCCACATAGGTCGTTTATGCCTGAGGCTAATTTACTAAACCTGTTCCTGGGAAGGACAGAATTATGTTTTTTCTCGTTTTAGATCAACCAATGGAGATTATATTTTGGTAGAAGGAAGACATCCCAATGAAAGGAAACATGTACTCTACAGTTGATGGATGGTCGAGTAACATGATGAACGAAAGGCTCTGTTTAGGAAGGATGTACAACAAGGTTACTGAAATAGGCAGGTCGATGGAGAATACCCGAAACAAACTGATATACAAATGGTTTACCAAATTGACAAGATGAGCGACAGGTTCGACGGAAGGATCGCCAGACCAATTGTTTAACAGTGATGTGCTAATGAACCGAAAGAGGCAGTTTAGATGGGATAAGTTACACAACTGACAGATGACAACTCACACAATAGACGGAAAAAAAGACCCAGATGATGGAAGAACGTATACAGAGCCGACAGTAGAAAGATTACAAGTTCATGGAAGAAATGGCACCCTAAAGGCATATATCTAATTCTTTGAGGACAACGTAGACTTTATTCAACTTATAATGTCAGGACGATATTACAAAAGTATCTATTAGCATGGATAAAATGTGAGCAATACATATAAAAGTAAAGTTAATGTGACCCATGAATACGCCTAAAACAGAACATAAAATAATAGTTAATTTTTAAATCCCTTTGCCATTTTAAATCGAGCTTGATTTCTTAGGTCAAAATTGAACTACTTTCTATCGTCTGCTCAACCATAGAAGGTAGTTCAGATCAGTAACTAAAGGCCTGACTAACCTTTGGAAACTGGTCAAAGTTATTTTCTGAAAATTTATCTACTTTTTAATCAAGTGCTTTCCAATCTAACATAGCGTTTTAATTAATCAGTAGTCTACATAAGTAATTCATACATACACCCAAACCATAGCCTACAAGAATCATTATTAAGTTTTCAACTGATACTTCGTTGTTTGTTTTCCATTTTTAAGCCTCGATTAGGCTAATTTAATAAACCTGTTCTTGGGATGGGCAGAATTATGTTTTTTCTCGTTTTAGATCAACCCATGGAGATTTTATTTTGGTAGAAGGAAGACATCCCAATGAAAGGAAACATGTACTCTACAGTTGATGGATGGTCAAGTTACATGATGAACGAAAGGCTCTGTTTAGGAAGGATGTACAACAAGGTTACTGAAACAGGCAGGTCAATGGAGAATACCCGAAACAAACTGATGGAGGAATGGTTTACCAAATTGATAAGATGATGATCGACAGTTTTCACCTAATATTGTGTTTATTGTTTTCCAATTGTATGCCTCTCTGATAGATTGATTGATTTTTTCGTCTTTTACGCCGCGCTCCAGATTATTTCATTTATATGGCGGCGTTGCCAGTTTTATTGTGGGAGAAAACCGGGCTCTGTGCCCAGGGGAAACCCACGACCTTCCGCTGGTAACTGGCAACCATCCCACATAGGTCGTTTATGCCTGAGGCTAATTTACTAAACCTGTTCCTGGGATGGGCAGAATTATGTTTTTTCTCGTTTTAGATCAACCAATGGAGATTATATTTTGGTACAAGGAAGACATCCCAATGAAAGGAAACATGTACTCTACAGTTGATGGATGGTCAAGTTACATGATGAACGAAAGGCTCTGTTTAGGAAGGATGTACAACAAGGTTACTGAAACAGGCAGGTCAATGGAGAATACCCGAAGCAAACTGATGGGGGAATGGTTTACCAAATTGATAAGATGACGAGCGACAGGTTCGACGGAAGGATCGCCAGACCAATTGTTTAACAGTGATGTGCTAATGAACCGAATGAGGCAGTTTAGATGGGATAAGTTACACAACTGACAGATGACAACTCACACAATAGACGGAAAAAAGACCCAGATGATGGAAGAAAGTATACAGAGCCGACAGTAGAAAGATTACAAGTTCATGGAAGAAATGGTACCCTAAAGGCATATATTTAATTATTTGAGGAGAACGTAGACTTTATTCAACTTATAATGTTAGGACGATATTACAAAATTATCTATTAGCATGGATAAAATGTGAGCAATACATATAAAAGTAAAGTTAATGTGACCCATGCATACGCCTAAACCAGAACATAAATAATCTTGTTAATTTTTTTATCCTTTTGCCATTTTAAATCGAGCTTGATTTCTTAGGACAAATTTGAACTTCTTTCTATTGTCGGCTCAACCTAGAAGGTAGTTCAGATCAGTAACTAAAGGCTTGACCAACCTTTGGAAACTGATCAAAATTATTTTCTGAAAATGTATTAACTTTTTGATGAAGTGCTTTCCAATCTAACATAGCGTTTAAATCAATCAATAGTCTACATAAGTAATTCATGCATACGCCCAAACCATAGCCTACAAGAATTATTATTAAGTTTTCAACTGATACTTCGTTGTTTTTGTTTTCCATTTTTAAGCCTCGCTGAGGCTAATTTAATAAACCTGTTCCTGGGATGGGCAGAATTATGTTTTTTCTCGTTTTAGATCAACCCATGGAGATTTTATTTTGGTAGAAGGAAGACATCACAATGAAATGAAACATGTACTCTACAGTTGATGGATGGTCAAGTTACATGATGAACGAAAGGCTCTGTTTAGGAAGGATGTACAACAAGGTTACTGAAACAGGCAGGTCGATGGAGAATACCCGAAACAAACTGGAGGAGGAATGGTTTACCAAATTGATAAGATGATGAGCGACAGTTTTCACCTAATATTTTGTTTTTCAATTGTATGCCTCTCTGATTGATTAATTGATTGTTTGGTGTTTACGCCGCGCTCAAAATTATTTCACTTATATGGCGGCGTTGCCAGTTTTATTGTGGGAGGAAACCGGGCTCTGTGCCCGGAGGAAACCTGGCTCTGTGCCCGGAGGAAACCCATGACCTTCCGCTGGTAACTGGCAACCATCCCACATAGGTCGTTTATGCCTCTCTGAGGCTAATTTGCTAAACCTGTTCCTGGGAAATATAGAATTATGCTTTTTCTCGTTTAAGATCAACCAATGGATTATATTTTGGTAGAAGGAAGACATCCCAATAAACGGAAACATGTACTCTACAGTTGATGGATGGTCAAAATACATGATGAACGAAAGGCTCTGTTTAGGAAGGATGTACAACAAGGTTACTGAAACAGGCAGGTCGATAGAGAATACCCGAAAAAAACTGATGGAGGAATGGTTTACCAAATTGATAAGATGATGAACGACGGCTTTCAACTAATATTTCATTGTTTGTTTTCCAATGTTATGCCTCTCTGAGGTTAATTTACTAAACCTGTTCCTGGGAAGGACAGAATTATGTTTTTTCTCGTTTTAGATCAACCAATGGAGATTATATTTTGGTAGAAGGAAGACATCCCAATGAAAGGAAACATGTACTCTACAGTTGATGGATGGTCAAGTTACATGATGAACGAAAGGCTCTGTTTAGGAAGGATGTACAACAAGGTTACTGAAACAGGCAGGTCGATGGAGAATACCCGAAACAAACTGATGGACGAATGGTTTACCAAATTGACAAGATGAGCGACAGGTTCGACCGAAGGATCGATACACAAATTGTTTAACAGTGATGCGCTAACGAACCGAAAGAGGCAGTTTAGATAGGATAAGTTACACAACTGACAGATGACCACTCACACAATAGACGGAAAAAAAGACCCAGATGATGGAAGAAAGTATACAGAGCCGACAGTAGAAAGATTACAAGTTCATGGAAGAAATGGCAGCCTAAAGGCATATATTTAATTCTTTGAGGAGAACGTAGACTTTATTCAACTTATAATGTTAGGACGATATTACAAAAGTATCTATTAGCATGGATAAAATGTGAGCAATACATATAAAAGTAAAGTTAATGTGACCCATGAAAACCCCTAAACCAGAACATAAATAATCTTGTTAATTTTTTAATCCTCTTGCCATTTTAAATCGAGCTTGATTTCTTAGGCCAAAATTGAACTACTTTCTATCGTCTGCTCAACCATAGAAGGTAGTTCAGATCAGTAACTAAAGGCTTGACCAACCTTTGGAAACTGATCAAAATTATTTTCTGAAAATATATTGACTTTTTAATCAAGTGCTTTCCAATCTAACATAGCGTTTTAATTAATCAGTAGTCTACATAAGTAATTCATGCATACGCCCAAACCATAGCCTACAAGAATTATTATTAAGTTTTCAACTGATACTTCGTTGTTTGTTTTCCATTTTTAAGCCTCGATGAGGCTAATTTAATAAACCTGTTCCTGGGATGGGCAGAATTATGTTTTTTCTCGTTTTAGATCAACCCATGGAGATTTTATTTTGGTAGAAGGAAGACATCACAATGAAATGAAACATGTACTCTACAGTTGATGGATGGTCAAGTTACATGATGAACGAAAGGCTCTGTTTAGGAAGGATGTACAACAAGGTTACTGAAACAGGCAGGTCGATGGAGAATACCCGAAACAAACTGGAGGAGGAATGGTTTACCAAATTGATAAGATGATGAGCGACAGTTTTCACCTAATATTTTGTTTTTCAATTGTATGCCTCTCTGATTGATTAATTGATTGTTTGGTGTTTACGCCGCGCTCAAAATTATTTCACTTATATGGCGGCGTTGCCAGTTTTATTGTGGGAGGAAACCGGGCTCTGTGCCCGGAGGAAACCTGGCTCTGTGCCCGGAGGAAACCCATGACCTTCCGCCGGTAACTGGCAACCATCCCACATAGGTCGTTTATGCCTCTCTGAGGCTAATTTGCTAAACCTGTTCCTGGGAAATATAGAATTATGCTTTTTCTCGTTTAAGATCAACCAATGGATTATATTTTGGTAGAAGGAAGACATCCCAATAAACGGAAACATGTACTCTACAGTTGATGGATGGTCAAAATACATGATGAACGAAAGGCTCTGTTTAGGAAGGATGTACAACAAGGTTACTGAAACAGGCAGGTCGATAGAGAATACCCGAAAAAAACTGATGGAGGAATGGTTTACCAAATTGATAAGATGATGAACGACGGCTTTCAACTAATATTTCATTGTTTGTTTTCCAATGTTATGCCTCTCTGAGGTTAATTTACTAAACCTGTTCCTGGGAAGGACAGAATTATGTTTTTTCTCGTTTTAGATCAACCAATGGAGATTATATTTTGGTAGAAGGAAGACATCCCAATGAAAGGAAACATGTACTCTACAGTTGATGGATGGTCAAGTAACATGATGAACGAAAGGCTCTGTTTAGGAAGGATGTACAACAAGGTTACTGAAACAGGCAGGTCTTTGGAGAGAACCCGAAACAAACTGATATACGAATGGTTTACCAAATTGACAAGATGATGAGCGACAGGTTCGATGGAAGGATCGCCAGACCAGTTGTTTAACAGTTATGTGCTAATGAACCGAAAGAGGCAGTTTAGATGGGATAAGTTACACAACTGACAGATGACAACTCACACAATAGACGGAATAAAAGACCCAGATGATGGAAGAAAGTATACAGAGCCGACAGTAGAAAGATTACAAGTTCATGGAAGAAATGGCAGCCTAAAGGCATATATTTAATTCTTTGAGGAGAACGTAGACTTTATTCAACTTATAATGTTAGGACGATATTACAAAATTATCTATTAGCATGGATAAAATGTGAGCAATACATATAAAAGTAAAGTTAATTTGACCCATGAAAACCCCTAAAACAGAACATAAAAAATAGTTAATTTTTAAATCCCTTTGCCATTTTAAATCGAGCTTGATTTCTTAGGCCAAAATTGAACTACTTTCTATCGTCTGCTCAGCCATAGAAGGTAGTTCAGATGAGTAACTAAAGGCTTGACCAACCTTTGGAAACTGATCAAAATTATTTTCTGAAAATATATTTACTTTTTAATCAAGTGCTTTCCAATCTAACATAGCGTTTTAATTAATCAGTAGTCTACATAAGTAATTCATGCATACGCCCAAACCATAGCCTACAAGAATTATTATTAAGTTTTCAACTGATACTTCGTTGTTTGTTTTCCATTTTTAAGCCTCGATGAGGCTAATTTAATAAACCTGTTCCTGGGATGGGCAGAATTATGTTTTTTCTCGTTTTAGATCAACCAATGGAGATTCTATTTTGGTAGAAGGAAGACATCACAATGAAATGAAACATGTACTCTACAGTTGATGGATGGTCAAAATACATGATGAACGAAAGGCTCTGTTTAGGAAGGATGTACAACAAGGTTACTGAAACAGGCAGGTCGATGGAGAATACCCGAAACAAACTGATGGACGAATGGTTTACCAAATTGACAAGATGATGAGCGACAGTTTTCACCTAATATTTTGTTTTTTTGTTTTCCAATTGTATGCCTCTCTGATTGATTGATTGATTTTTTGGTGTTTTACGCCGCACTCAAGATTATTTCACTTATATGGCGGCGTTGCCAGTTTTATTGTGGGAGGAAACCGGGCTCTGTGACAAGAGGACATCCCACGACCTTCCGCTGGTAACTGGCAACCACCCCACATAGGTCGTTTATGCCTCTCTCAGGCTAATTTACTAAACCTGTTCCTGGGAAGGACAGAATTATGTTTTTTTCTCGTTTTAGACCAACCAATGGAGATTATATTTTGGTAGAAGGAAGACATCAAAATGAAATGAAACATGTACTCTACAGTTGATGGATGGTCAAGTTACATGATGAACGAAAGGCTCTGTTTAGGAAGGATGTACAAAAAGGTTACTGAAACAGGCAGGTCGATAGAGAATACCCGAAAAAAACTGATTGAGGAATAGTTTACCGAATTGATAAGATGATGAGCGACGGTTTTCAACTAATATTTCATTGTTTGTTTTCCAATTTTATGCCTCTCTGAGGCTAATTTACTAAACCTGTTCCTGGGATGGGCAGAATTATGTTTTTGTCGTTTTAGATCAACCAATGTAGATTATATTTTAGGTAGAAGGAAGACATCCTATTGAAAGGAAACATGTACTCTACAGTTGATGGATGGTCAAGTTACATGATAGACGAAAGTGTCTGTTTAGGAAGGATGTACAACAAGGTTACTGAAACAGGCAGGTCGATGGAGAATATCCGAAACAAACTGATGGAGGAATGGTTTACCAAATTGATAAGATGATGAGCGACAGGTTCGACGAAAGATCGCCAACAAGACCAATTGTTTAAGAGTGATGGGCTGATAAAAGAAAGAGGCAGTTTAGCTGAGAGATGATAACTCACACAATAGACGAAAAAAAGACTTACTTGTTGGAAGAAAGGTTACAGAGCCGACAGTAGAAAGGTTACAAGTTCATGGAAGATCCAAATTAGATCCAATTTCGTAAGATTAGTGGTTTACTTTATGGTAGAAATGCAACCCAGCTGATTATAAGCTATGTATATTTATGTTTTTGTTCTTTTAGATCAACCGACGGAGATTATATTTTGGTGGATGGAAGGTAGACAAAAAGCTGCACAGTTGATGGACTAAAAGCTGCACAGTTGATGACGTAAACCTACACAGTTGACGGACGAAAAGCTCCACGGTTGATGAACGAAATTCTCCACAGTTGACGGACGAAAAGCTACACAGCTGACAGTCGAAAAGCTACACAGTTGATTGAAGAATCGCTACACAGTTGACATAAGACAGATGACCAAGGTGATGCAAACAACGAGGATCAGTTGATTGGTAAGTTAAGTTTATTTATATTCAATCTTGTTTAACAGACCTTTTTAATAAAGATTTCCAAAGGCATATACCAAATTCTTTTCTTAGGACAACATCAGAAATGCATGTACGATATATGGACATGGAGAGAGTCTGAATATTTCACATAATTGAAACAAATAAATGAGATGCAATGATCAAGACATTAAATGTGCTGAAAATTATTATACGAATTTTTCGGAATCTGTCAACTACGTTCTGCGGATTTTGTCACCCATAGATAGTTGTTCACATCCAATACCAACGGTCCCAGGCGCCGGTGTTGGCCGATCAAAAGAATTCTAAAATGACATGTTCTCTCATAACAATGTGTCGATTAATTTAATCAAGTGTAAGATTGTTGCCAAGCTCCAATAGAAATTTGCAATGTCTTCCAGGTGTAGAGCCAGTACCTTTTACCATGGCAGTAAAATGACAACCACATAAATAAAACTATCTTAACTACAAGGTACAACACAAGCAATTATTGAATTAATGAGAAAAAATCACCACATAGTTAGTTAGTTTGTGAACAACATGAGATTTCGACACCTATACCAGTGTCTTCGTCAAGTGTTACACGTAAGTTAGGTGTGGAAAGCTCGTGTTGTTCACAAACAACTACGTGGTGGTGCCTTAATTTTTTCTCATTTGTATGGAACCCATGTTTAAAGAGTTTTAATCATTTCATACAATTATTGAATTATCTCTATCTTAAACCAAATTTTAGATTGATCACTTGGAATTCTTCCCAAATGCCATCACCATGTATGCCTTTTTAACATCCCGGAGTCCTTTAAGAAGCAAATGTTTAAAGCACATTTTACATACACTTTTATGTATATATACTTGGAACCGTTGTTTTTTTCCACATCCACGTTAAGCTAATATCTATTTTCCTCATTTTGGAAAGGGTATAATTTTATTATTGTCGTTTTAGGTTAACAGAAACGAGTTGGTACTATTTGGTGTGGAAGAAATGAAGTCCAAGCTATCAGAAGGATGGAAATCGACTTTGGTATATCCTGGATAAAGATAATATGGTTTATATTTTTGAAATTATATAATATTTTATTTATTATGAATTATTGGGCCTAATCGCACTCCAAAAGATATGCTTAAACACAATATCGCTATAAGAGATGATAGAATCATGATTATCTCAACAATTTATCAATGTTTCAATGCGATGTTACATCTGTTCATTCTTGAACTGTTCTTGTTATTTTCTAATATTTTTTCTTCTAATCACCATAATCTTTGTCCTTCCATTTTATGGGAGGACTTTTTCTATCTTGCTGTTTTAGATTTACAAGATTCCGATAATTTAGGTGTTTATGTCACGTTGGATCTATCTCTCTTGGCTGTTGAGAACACTTTGTCTATGATTGAATTCATTTGAGTTTTACCTGTTGTTTGCGATTTCATCTTAAAATCCAGGTCTTGAGTCAAACTTATGACTTTTGTGTTGAGGTCCAAGTCTATATAGCTTCCGGATGACTCTTGACTCTGAATCTCTATGAAAATTACCAGATACCAAAACTTTTGATCGGGCATATTCCCTCATTTTTACCTCTTCTTGGCCCTGGGTGCTAAAGCATGTCATACTTCAATATATTAGAATGGGTAGTTGCAATTGTAAAAAAAATACACCATTAGCAAAAAAGTTACGTAACTTTAAAGTTAATGTGAATAAATCTTAACGCATAATATACCAATAATAAACTTAGGTTAACGCAAACTAACATAAGTATAAATTGTGAGTTTTTTTCGTTTTTAAATCCTTTTCTGTCTCAAAGTTAATATTTTCCAGTTGAACTAATTTGCTTCGTTTATGTTTCAATTTTAATGAGCTTCGTTTCATGGACTAGTCACCCATGAAAATATGTTCATATCAGCGACCAGTGGTCTGAGCAGCCACAGGAAGCTGGTTTTAAATTGGTTTAAATTTTTTTAATTGAATTTATACAGTCACATTTATGTTCCTGGGATGGGCAGAATTATGTTTTTGTCGTTTTAGATCAACCAATGTAGATTATATTTTAGGTAGAAGGAAGACATCCTATTGAAAGGAAACATGTACTCTACAGTTGATGGATGGTCAAGTTACATGATAGACGAAAGTGTCTGTTTATGAAGGATGTACAACAAGGTTACTGAAACAGGCAGGTCGATAGAGAATATCCGAAACAAACTGATGGAGGAATGGTTTGCCAAACTGATAAGATGAGTGACAGGTTCGACGAAAGATCGCCAACCAAACCAATTGTTTAAGAGTGATGGGCTGATAAAAGAAAGAGACAGTTTAGCTGAGAGACGATAACTCACACAATAGACGAAAAAAAGACTTACTTGTTGGAAAAAAGGTTACAGAGCCGACAGTAGAAAGGTTACAAGTTCATGGAAGATCCAAATTAGATCCAATTTCGTAAGATAAGTGGTTTACTTTATGGTAGAAATGCAACCCAGCTGATTATAAGCTATGCATATTTATGTTTTTGTCCTTTTAGATCAACCGACAGAGACTATATTTTGGTGGATGGAAGGTAGACGAAAAGCTGCACAGTTGATGGACTAAAAGCTGCACAGTTGATGGACGAAAACCTACACAGCTGACAGTCGAAAAGCTACACAGTTGATTGAAGAATCGCTACACAGTTGACGTAAGACAGATGACCAAGGTGATGCAAACAACGAGGATCAGTTGACTGGTAAGTTAAGTTTATTTATATTCAATCTTGTTAAACAGATCTTTTAATAAAGATTTCCAAAGGCATATACCAAATTCTTTTCTTAGGACAACATCAGAAATGCATGTATGATATATGGACATGGACAGAGTCTGAATATTTCACATAATTTAAACAAATAAATGAAATGCAATGATCAAGACATTAAATGTGCTGAAAATTATTATACAAATTTCTCGGAATCTGTGAACTACGTTCTGCGGACTATGTCACCAATAGAAAGTTGTTTACATCCAATACCAACAGTCCTAGCCGCCGGTGTTGGCCGATCAAAAGAATTCTAAAATGACAGTATGTTCTCTCATAAAGTGTCGACCAATTCAGTCAAGCGTAAGATTGTTGCCAAGCTCCAACATAAATTTGCAATGTCTTCCAGGTGTAGAGCCAGTACCTTTTACCACGGCAGGAAAATGACAACCACATAAATAAAATTATCTTAACTACAAGGTACAACACAAGCAATTATTGAATTAATGAGAAAAAATCACCACATAATTAGTTAGTTTGTGAACAACACGAGATTTCGACACCTATACCAGTGTCTTCGTCAAGTGTAACACTTAAGTTAGTTGTGGAAAGCTCGTGTTGTTCACAAACAACTATGTGGTGATGCTTTAATTTTTCTCATTTGTATGGAAGCCATGTTTAAAGAGAGTTTCGTACAATTATTGAATTATCTCTATCTTAAACCAAATTTTAGATTGATCACTTGGAATTCTTCCCAAATGCCATCACCATGTATGCCTTTTTAACATCATTAAGTCCTTTAGGAAGCAAATGTTTAAAGTACATTTTATATACACTTTTATGTATATATATTTGGAACCGTTATTTTTTTCCACATCTACGTTAAGCTAATATCTATTTTCCTCATTTTGGGAAGGGTATAATTTTATTATTGTCGTTTTAGGTAAAAAGAAATGAGTTGGTACTATTTGGTGTGGAAGAAATGAAGTCCGAGCTATCAGAAAGATGGAAATCGACTGGTATATCCTGGATAAAGATAATCTGGTTTATATTTTTGACATTATATAATATTTTGTTTATTATGAATTATTGGGCCTACTCGCGCTCCAAAAGATATGCTAAAACACAATATCGCTACATGTATAAGAGATGATAGAATCATGATTATCTCAACAATTTATCAATGTTTCAATGCGATGTTACATCTGTTCATTCTTGAACTGTTCTTGGTATTTTTTTTATATTTTTTCTTCTAATCACTATAATCTGTCCTTCCATTTTATGGGAGGACTTCTTTCTATCTTGCTGTTTTAGATTCACAAGATTCCGAGAATTTAGGTGTTTATGTCACGTTGGATCTATCTCTCTTGGCTGTTGAGAACACTTTGTCTATGATTGAATTCATTTGCGATTTCATGTTAAAATCCAGGTCTTGAGTCGAAGCTATGACCTTTGTGTGTTGAGGTTCAAGCCTATATAGCTTCCGGATGACTCTTGACTCTGAAGCTCTATGAAAATTACCAGATACCAAAACTTTTGAGCGGGCATATTCCCTCATTTTTACCTCTTTTTGGCCCTGGGTGCTAAAGCATGTCATACTTCAATATATTAGAATGGGTAGTTTCAATTGTGAAAAAATACACAATAAGCAAAAAGTTATGTAACTTTAAAGTTAATGTGAATAAATCTTAACGCAAACTAACATAAGTATAAATTGTGAGTTTTTTTATCGCTCTTAAATCCTTTTCTGTCTCAAAGTAAACATTTTCCAGTTGAACTAATTTGCTTCGTTTATGTTTCAATTTTAATGAGCTTCGTTTCATGGACTAGTCACCCATGAAATGTTGTTCATATCAGCGACCAGCGGTCTGAGCAGCCACAGGAAGCTGATTCTAAATTGGTTTTAAGATGCTTTAATTCATTTTATTAGGTCGAGTGGTCTATACAACATTGACCTTATTTATACATTTACTCATTAATATTACCGTTAAAATCTATCAAAACTGCATTGAGAATCTTTAAATTTCAGAAGATTTACACTTTTCAACGAAATATAGATATAATATTGTTCAAATCTTCTTGTAGAGTATGACATGCTTTAACTCCTGAGCCAAAGTGTAATTGGTAATCTTCAGAATTCCCTTTTTTGGAAGACACACACAATTTTTTAATGCTGCCTTACAACAATGTAAGAAGGTCCCAAGCCCTTGTCAAAAGCAGAGGGGAAAACTGTGTTTTTTGTGCAAGCTTTAATTTATCATTCATTTTGGAAATATTGCTGTACCTATTGCGGCTATTGTATATGTTTACTACCTAATGTAATCAAATTTCTTAATTTACTGCTTTGTCAGCATTTAAGGAAACAAAATGAAACTAGATTAGAGTTCAATAAATTCCACAAATCAATGACATATTCATATTATTTTTTCTCAACCTATTCTTATAGCCTCTAATAGTTAATAGTTCGCTTTGGATAATATCATAATAAACAAACGCAATATTTCCTATGTTTAACCACTACCTTCATCTTGTTGTTTTATACTTAAGGATTTGATCATTTGTTGGAGATTATTAAAAGACAATGAATGAGGCAGATGGGACACATTTTGGTGGAGACTGCTTTCCCCACCAAACTTTTCAGGGTTTAAGTCCCTGGGTGAAAAAAATTTTCATCTTGTTTTAGAATTGATCACTTATAAGTGAAGGAGACCGACAGGTGTCATTTGGCGATGAAGGAGACAGACAGAGGTCATTTGTTGATGAAGGCGACAGATAGAAGTCATTTGTCGATGAAGGAGTAGATAGGAGTCATTTGAAAGTAAAGGAAACAGGAGTCATTTGTTGATGAAGGAGACAGATAGGAGTCATTTGTTGAAGGAGACGGACAGATGTCATTTGTTGATGAAGAAGACTGATAGGAGTCATTTGAAAGTAAAGGAGACAGATAGGAGTCATTTGGCGGTGAAGGAGACAGACAGAGGTCATTTGTTGATGAAGGCGACAGATAGGAGTCATTAGTCGATGAAGGAGACAGACAGAGGTCATTTGTTGATGAAGGAGACAGACAGAGGTCATTTGTCGATGAAGGAGACAGACAGAGGTCATTTGTTGATGAAGGCGACAGATAGGAGTCATTTGTCGATGAAGGAGTAGATAGGAGTCATTTGAAAGTAAAGGAAACACGAGTCATTTGTTGATGAAGGAGACAGATAGGAGTCATTTGTCGATGAAGGAGACAGACAGAGGTCATTTGTTGATGAAGGCGACAGATAGGAGTCATTTGTCGATGAAGGAGTAGATAGGAGTCATTTGAAAGTAAAGGAAACAGGAGTCATTTGTTGATGAAGGAGACAGATAGGAGTCATTTGTTGAAGGAGACGGACAGATGTCATTTGTTGATGAAGAAGACTGATAGGAGTCATTTGTTGGTGAAGGAGACTGATAGGAGTCATTTGAAAGTAAAGGAGACAGATAGGAGTCATTTGGCGGTGAAGGAGACAGACAGAGGTCATTTGTTGATGAAGGAGACAGATAGGAGTCATTTGTTCATGAGGGAGACAGACAGAGGCCATTTGTTGATGAAGGAGACAGATAGGAGTCATTCGAAAGTAAAGGAGACAGATAAGAGTCATTTGGCGGTGAAGGAGACAGATAGGAGTCATTTGTTCATGAGGGAGACAGACAGAGGTAATTTGTTGATGAAGGAGACAGATAGGAGTCATTTGTTGAAGGAGACAGACAGATGTCATTTGTCGATGAAGGAGACAGACAGAGGTCATTTGTTGATGAAGGAGACAGATAGGAGTCATTTGGCGGTGAAGGAGACAGAGAGAGGTCATTTGTTCATGAGGGAGACAGACAAAGGTCATTTGTTGATGAAGGAGACAGATAGGAGTCATTTGTCAGCTTTATGATTGAGGACTCTTAATCCAAATCTCTTAAAAAATTCCCTTTTGATTTTTACAAGAGGGAATTATCTTTTTTCTATTTTATCATATACACTGTACGGTAACCCCCTACATCACAATGGTAATATGGACAGTGATTTTCAAAATCCATATCACCACACTAGCATAGGGTCGTATAACCTGGGAATCTGTATCACCATACTAGCATAGGTCACTATAACATAAGGCAGAACTACTTTTTCTGTTCTATAATGACGTCAATGTCAACACCAAGGCGATACAATCGTATTTTTGCGAGATCTTCTTTAGAGTAGACTTGGCTAAGATAGACCTTGTACGCCTTTACCGGACAGAGAGCAGGGATTGTCGCGTCTAGGGTAAATTTTTAAAAGCTATAAAAAAAATATAAAATCCCTGACATCAGACATCATGTGAATATATACTTTGAATTTAAGAAAACATTATACTAATAAAGAAAACGTAGAGTCCATTTCCCAAAATAGTCCCATTTTGACAACAACAGACAAAATGGCGACGTTTCTGTCGACCACTCACCTTGAGCTGGCCGCTGAGGCGTTCCTAATAGTTTCTAGTGTTTGAAATGTTTAATGTACCCTACGATATCTTTAGCTGAGTGTAAAACAGCAATTTAAAAGCGGGTATATAATGCGACCAAACACCATGTAGAATTCCACGATGTTGTTGTTTTGTTGAATGTTTAAAAGTCACATGATTAGTTGACCAACCCAATTTCCGATAAAAATGGCAACTATGAGCCTTGGCAGTTAAATCGGGACTTTAGGGCAAGTTCTAATTTTAGATTGCAAGGAGGTATATACCTACTTCATCAACACACTATCTTGGATACAAACTGCTGTCAAATCTATTTATAGAAAAGCTAACAATCTCTCCCAATATTAAATAAATTATGTAATCTGAAGATAAATTTTAACAAAAGTCATCAAAGGATGACGTATCCCCCATGCACCACATAAGATTGTGGAAGTGGAAATATACTAACAGGCAAAAGTTAATTTCCATACAGCCTCAGGATATCCACATCCTCACTTGATAACAACCATCCTCACCAAGTTTCCACAATATTCAATGCAATATGTAGGGCAACCAATAATAATTAGACGGTTGCGGGTAACCCGACCGACCCGATTGAAAACAGGGGCGACCAAAATGTTTTTTTTTTAAAGATTTTCTGAATTTTTGTTTTAATTAAAGCGAAACCGGGGAATTTGCCCGCAGCTGATTCTTGTCTAGTCCGCTTTATGTTGAGTGGATCGAAGTTATTCAGATACGGCCGCACGGCCTTCTACAATAGGCTGAATCTGACTGAATTTTTAACATTGTGTCGCTCGTTAGACTGGACCCCTGTGTTCATGCAGCACAACCCGATGTTCGACAACTGAACAGTTTGTACGCCTTATCGCACAACGAGCAGAGCATGGATAAACTGAGATTTGGTTGTTACTTCAACTCGAGGCAGATTATCTCAATTACGATGACACTGTCTTCAAATCCGATCAGAATTAACGTCCGAAGTCGAGAATGGATAAACAATTTAGCAGATTCTAACCTGTCGATTTTCATTTTGTAATGCTTTCGTGTATGTCCGCGACCGACTTCTCAGAAATCTATTTTCATTGGTCCGAGTATCTGTAGTTTGCACATTTATGCAGATAAAACATAGGTCCAGACTGGCGTCCACTCATAAAAGTGTTTATTTATGTCACTTGCAATTCGCGAACGCTAATTAAATTTCTAAATAAATAACACGTACTACATAGATTTTCCAGACGTCTGCAAGACATGATCAGTTTGTCATCTACTCTGCTTCCGACACCCGCTCGGCGATGTTGTAGTCAAGCGAGTCCAGCTTTGAAATTGTCAGTGTTTGTCGACGTTTTACCGGCTGAGGAGTGTGTGGTTGCAGTGAAACTATTACTTGTAAAAATGTCAGTACCTGTTCTGACCAGGCAGCTATTCCCAAGATAATTAAAACTTTATTGTCTACGGCATTTTTGATTGCCTTTGAAGCATGTTTAAGACGTCTAAAGTAAATCTCTGGGACATCACCGATTGCGGTGAATAGCGAGGGCTTTGAACGTATTTGTCATGACATGTTTGCAAAAAAAATTTCTCTAGCAATCGTAGGCATTGGGAAACCGCTATAATCTTCAGGGGGGCAAGGCCCCCTGCAACCCCCCGTTTTATTCATTTCTTCTAGAACTTAGGACTAATTTGATATTACAAGCTTAAATCTAAACTATCCCTACTAAAACAGCTAAAAGAAATAACATCTAAATGACGAATTTGAAGAGAAGTTAAAAACGACGGACCTATTCTATATTTGCGCCGAAAATTGGACGGAAGGACGGACAGAAGGACGAACGGGCAGCATTTCCAAGTCCCCCTTCCACTTACATGGTGGGGGACAATCATACCTTAAACTGAGAATATCGTGAAAACAATGGCTGAACAGGGTGGTAGAAAAAACAATCAGGGCACTAGGTCGACAGAGGGCTGCGGCACTGGGTAATATTGGTCCGGCAACATTGGTACCGGTAACTTCGATCCATGAAAATCCAGTGAATGTGAACATTCCTGCTTTATATCACAATCTTCGGGCACTCCTGCTTTATCACCATCTTGGGCACTAGTCTAGGCCTACGGCTTCTAACAGTAACACAACTGCCGGTTTAACACAACTGCACTTTGAGTTTTAAGTTTGAATATTAACTTTGCCACTCGCGACACACATCAGTGATGTAACTTGTAAGCTTTATCCATAATACTTAGTTTAATCCATCTCCATGAAATTGAATGTATTCCAAGGTCATTTTTCTCTGGATCAGTCTTTGTCGGCTTTGTTAAACTTAAAATTGAATGTTAACTTGTATTTGTACTAATCCATTTGACATTTCCTCTTTGTCTTTATCATAAAACATTGCAAAAGTTACATCTTTTATCACACATGCAACTTGCAAGGCGGTTATACTTTAACCGCCTGTTTGACATTCGTCAGTTCACTGTCTGACAGGCCTACATCATTTAAAATCACATTATTGATACATGTTGCAATTTACGTTCTGCTCTAGTCTCGTATTGAATAAAACCGCTCGAAACTAAAAGATAACCCCTAGCGGACTGTTAATATAGTCCATCTTACATGTTTTATACAAACAGTATGCAAGAAACACAAACAGTTAAAAAGATCGTTTTTCAATTAACAATTGCTTGTGTTATTAAAACGATAAAGACTTATGGCCGTACCTTATATTTTTTAATATTATGATGTATGTCAGAGGCGTGGTGTATCGTGCAGTGATCTGTCAGTGTCACTCACATTCTATTTCTAATAAGGGGGTGGACCGTGGGAATATCTAGACAAACGAACCTGTCCTTTCTGCCATGTGATTTGAAATTGACGGCTTTCGAAGACTGGATATTTTGGGACTTTTTGCTTGTAGAAATGTTTTAGGAAAAATATGGCATCTAACCGGCTTGCATGACACCGAATTTGCCTGAATTAAATGATCGGGTTCGTTAAACAAAATTGCAAATTAAAACAGATATATATGGCCTATAACAGCCCCAAATTTAACCCTGAGTTTGTGATCGTTACCTACATCTACCCATTATTTAAGAAATAATGGATTGGTTCTCTGCGTATACGCTGTGATAACTGCAAGAAAAAAGGAAGTGTCCATTGTTTTTGGACGAGGGCCGGATATATACATTAAACATTTATCCAACTACCAACCTGTCTGATGGTCCTACCGGAGACCTGAAAGTGGCCAATCTCCTCCCTTCTAAAGAGACACTTGATGTGTAAAGTTAACATGCGTTTTTTGTTTTTCTTTTTTCTTTTTTGCAAAACAATACCATTTTTGTTGTAAGTTATGTCATTTTTGTCTATGTACAGTACTTCTTTTCACTTGTTCCATCCCTCAATAACATTTTGTGTCTTCCATATAAATGCTGTAAATTATTATTGTATAAATATCTCGCACAGTATAAGCCCTTGGCTTAAAGTGTCGAGAAAGTGTACTCTTGTGCAATAAAATACGTTTAAAACAAATACTTGTTAAAAATCAAAAATATAATCGGCACTACATCAGCTCATGTATACATTCTAAAACAAGATGGCAGCGCCCATGGATGTCAAGGCAAAATATGATATGGACTTCAAGGTATTTCAAGGTATTTTATATGTATTAGGAGAGTAGCAATCAATATAACAAAACAGGTTATCGGCGGCTTAAACGTTACCTACCAGAATTATATCGGATATCTCTCTACACAACCGAGTCAACTATCAGTGTCACGTGTCGTTGTTTACAATTTTAAGGACGTCGACAGCAGTGGCCTCCCTTTGTTCAAGCAACATGTCACTCAATCGTTTTAGAGTTGATATCTTAACGAATGGCAGAAGGATCAATCTCTATTTTAGATTGTAAACGAAGCAATCTTATCGCAGGCCTCGTCAAGCAAAAACGAAACACAGCTTATTTACATCAAGTACAAAAGAGTTCCATTAGAGGTTTATTACAATGCATTCATAGGTTAGTTGTTAACTTTAAGGTAAAAGCTGGATTTGTTATACTTTGGCAGGCCACACGGCCTACGGCCTGTCCGTTTTACCTGCTTGTAACGGGGTAATAGCGATAACAGAACTGAGCTAATAGCTGCTAAAAACGCGAGGATCGAGTGGTCAGGTACACGCCGAAGGTTGCCTACGGCAAAGAGGTCAGCCCCCCCCCCCCACGCTACAACAGGCAATGCCGCCATATAGGCCTTAGAAGTGAAATAATCTTGAGTGCGGTGTAAAATTAAGGGTTTAATACCGCCGTAGCGGTGTTTGTTGCGTAACCCGATACCGCTGAACGTTGGTTCGTACCGAGTCAAACCACGAGAATGCGCAGCATTCGAGGGGTTTGACGAGGTGCGAACCAACGTTCAGCGGTATCGGGTTATGCAATAAACACCAAGACGAAGGTATTAAAGTCGATTCTACCCCGATAATTGAGAAAAATGAGGAAAAAGTGACCTGTTGTTGATTGCCGTTCCTTTTCCCTCCCTCGGGACAGACTGGGAACTTTTAACCAATCAACGATAAGCTTTGGTCACGTGCAACGGTTGACCCAGATATTTTGAAGCAGAATGACATAATGTCACTATGGCTACCGCTTTGACAGGCTGGGTTGCTGACGACGCTATCGGGGGAAATGTTGTGAAATCAACCCTTTGATGACTATATACGTTCATGACAGCCCAGTTTTCAATAGAAAAGGACAGAATATAACCACACTCACAACATTATCAGGTTAAATCCTTCATTTTGTATGATAACAAGCAAAATATCACTTCTTCCGGGGGAGGTAAACCTACCAGCCGGCAGCCGATGATGCACTACAGACTCGATGTCGTTTGAAAAGTCATCTCTACTTAAAGGGGCATGAGCTGCCAAAATGTTGATATTTTGAAGTTGATACAGAATGTTGAAATTATCGGCTATTTTTCCTAAGACGTATAATTCAAAGAAAAAAGTGTGAATTTCGGCAGCTCATGCCACTTTAACATGTATATTTGCACACGGCACGCACATGCAGGAGGGGTAGAACACCAAATCAACCTAGGTCGGATAAATAGATATAGGCTAGGTAGGCCTAATTAATTTGCTAAATTTATTTTGATTTAATATGTTTATGCTTTCATCCCTGTAAAATATGGGACAGACCGGGCATTGATAATTATTGAAATTGAAAAACAAAAGGATTCAAGATTTATAATGAACGAACACCTGACAAGGGCAGATAGTAGGCCTACCGGTACACAAAACTCCGAGTTAAGTGAGTAGGCCTACACATGATAAATTGGGTCATTTAGCGTCTGCACCAGTAATTGTTTGATATGCGTGATATAAACGTATACTGCTTTTAAATAGCTTGGATTTGTAAAAGCACAATGGACAAACAGCACATACATCAACTTTTTTCATATGTAAACCAGATGCTAAGGTTTACACTGGCGCTTGAATGAGTGAAAGACTATACATTTATATAGAAACAGTTTTATCGGCGCGAAAATTAAAACGCGAACCTGGTCGAAACCATACTTGAATAGAAGAATTTGATTGGTTGCAGAAATAGAGCGAGACGTCTCAATCCTCCCAAACGCTATAAAACCGAAAAATCAAGCCGAGAGAGGCACCTTGAAATCTACAGCTTCAGAGAACGTTTGATTTACAAAGAAAAGCAGGAAAATGTCTGGACGTGGTAAAGGAGGAAAATCTAAGAGCGGTAAAAGCCAGACCAGATCATCTCGGGCTGGATTACAATTTCCAGTGGGAAGAATTAATCGCTTTATGAAGAAGGGAAATTACTCAAACCGTGTTGGTGCCGGTGCTCCCGTCTACTTGGCTGCCGTGATGGAGTATTTGACAGCCGAAGTTTTAGAATTGGCTGGAAATGCTGCCCGAGACAACAAGAAGAAGACCATCAACCCCCGTCACTTGTTGCTGGCTGTCCGCAACGACGAGGAACTCAACCGTCTCCTGTCTGGTGTATCGATTGCCCGAGGTGGAGTTTTGCCAAACATCCAGTCCGTCCTCCTACCCAAGAAGACCAAGCGGGTGAATTAATCCCATCACTTGATGATTTTCCAAAGGCCCTTTTCAGGGCCAACCAAATCTTTACGAAAAGGTCTAAATGAGCACATGAATTAATAATATAGCTAGCTAGTAATGTTGATAGTTTCTTCACTTCGATACAGCATCGCCGGACAAAAGTAAACAAAATGTGTATTTTGCATAAGACGAGAGGGCCAAGTGAACATACTGCACGTGGGCGTCTTCATAAAACTAAATGCCACAAAACTAATTAATGTCATAAATTAAAACTAAATGTTATAAAACTAGAATGACCAAGAGTAGCGTTAAATTTCCATTTTCCCATTTTACTGGATATTTCATAGATTGAGAGTCAATTCTGTTAAACATGATAAAATATGAGTAGTTGTTAGTCATAAACTCAAAACTAGTTCATGTGTTTGCCGCACGAATACTTCACTAAAGCCTAGCGCACACGAGAGGCGCCGGCTGAGCTGCCGGCTACGCGTGGCTGAGAGCTAAGCTGTTTCCCCCGTGTGCGCGTAAATTTTGGTGAGATTTTCGCCTCTCGAGGCGGTGAGGAAAGTATTTAGCATGTTTGATATTTTCTGCCTCTCGTGGCAAGAATCTCACCGTGTGCGCATAACGTAAGCTGCCGGCTGAGCTGAGAGGAGGGATAGTCCAATCGCGTGTGCCTATTAAATCATGTGACCCCTTAGAATATTACGTAACACGGGTAGTGACACTTGTGTAGATCAGTGAACTTCGGTGACCAAGAACTTGCCTCAGCCGAGAGCTCATCGTCTGCGCTGAAATCTGTAGCTGCTCCCTTGGCCACGCGTGCCTTGTAGCTCAGCCGGCGCCTCTCGTCTGCGCTAGGCTTACCCGTGTTACGTAATATTCTAAGGGGTCACATGATTTAATAGGCACACGCGATTGGACTATCCCTCCTCTCAGCTCAGCCGGCAGCTTACGTTATGCGCACACGGTGAGATTCTTGCCACGAGAGGCAGAAAATATCAAACATGCTGAATACTTTCCTCACTGCCTCGAGAGGCGAAAATCTCATCAAAATTTACGCGCACACGGGGGAAACAGCTTAGCTCTCAGCCACGCGTAGCCGGCAGCTCAGCCGGCGCCTCTCGTGTGCGCTAGGCTTAAAGTAAAGGCCTTCCTCCCATATCTAAGAATTTCTGACAGTTATTATTGGTCGTCGACCAATAAATATCCAAACGTAAATAAGGTAGCCTACATGTAGACAAAATATCATGAAGAAGAAAATTAGTGACGTCAAGCTATTTAATTTATGAATCGAGGGAGCTGTCATTTTTTCAAACTTCTAATCAACTCTGACTTGAAACCAAGGAAACTGACTACCCCCTCTATAGATAAAGATGGAGAGGTGTTAATATAGGCCGTACGCCTGATCACCAATCCAAAATTTCATTTCATTGAAATAAGATATTGTTTAAACTAGATAAAGATGTCAGATGTCACATGTATAAAGATTTAATTAGGCATATACAGTCTTCAACCTTTTTATATATTTTTTTAAAAATTTATTCTAAATGTAAAAACTTAAGATCTTTTCACCACATGGCTTTAAAACAGCATAATGTCATTGTCATATATCTGGCCCGAGTGACTATATATTTTCATCTAACACGCGGCTCACCACTGACAGGACGTAATTCAGATTAATAAACGTGGTAATTGGACCAGTTAAATCCGACTATTTATTTTCATTCTAATATTTGCTGGACGTCTCGCGTCAATGGATATCTGACTAAAAAAACTGGCAGTGGCTATTCGTAAAAATTATCCGTTGTTGGTTCCGAAACTGACTTATTCAGCTGGTTGTATTTGCTGGTCGTCGGATGTCTGATAGGAGGCGAAGTGTTATAATATCGGACGAGGGTGTCGGATTGTTAAAATGGTGGGTGTGAGGGTAAAGTGGCAGGATGTCAGATAGGAGACCAAGTGTTATAATACCGGACGAGGGTGTCGGGTTGTTAAAATGGTGGGTGTGAGGGTATAGTGGCAGGATGTCAGATAGGAGGCCAAGTGTTATAATAATGGACGAGGGTGTCGGATTGTTATAATGATGGGTGTGATGGTATAGTGGCAGGATGTCAGATAGGAGGCCAAGTGTTATAATAACCGACCAGGGTGTCGGATTGTTATAATGGTGGGTGTGAGTGTATAGTGGCAGGATGTCAGATAGGAGGCCAAGTGTTATAATATCTGACGAGGGTGTCGGATTGTTATAATGGTGGGTGTGAAGGTATAGTGGCAGGATGTCTGATAGGAGGCCAAGTGTTATAATAACGGACGAGGGTGTCGGATTGTTATAATGGTGGGTGTGAGGGTATAGTGGCAGGATGTCTGATAGGAGGCCAAGTGTTGTAATAACGGACGAGGGTGTCGGATTGTTATAATGGTGGGTGTGAGGGTATAGTGACAGGATGTCTGATAGGAGGCCAAGTGTTGTAATAACGGACCAGGGTGTCGGATTGTTATAATGGTGGGTGTGAGGGTATAGTGGCAGGATGTCTGATAGGAGGCCAAGTGTTATAATAACGGGCGAGGGTGTCAGATTGTTATAATGGTAGGTGTGAAGGTATAGTGACAGGATGTCTGATAGGAGGCCAAGTGTTATAATAACGGACCAGGGTGTCGGATTGTTATAATGGTGGGTGTGAGGGTATAGTGATGTCAGATAGGAGGCCAAGTGTTGTAATAACGGACCAGGGTGTCGGATTGTTATAATGGTGGGTGTGAGGGTATAGTGGCAGGATGTCAGATAGAAGGCCAAGTGTTATAATAACGGACCAGGGTGTCGGATTGTTATAATGGTGGGTGTGAGGGTATAGTGGAAGGATGTCAGATAGGAGGCCAAGTGTTATAATACCGGACCAGGGTACCGGATTGTTATAATGGTGGGTGTGAGGGTATAGTGGTAGGGTGTCAGATAGGAGGCTAAGTGTTATAATACCGGACGAGGGTGTCGGATTGTTATAATGGTGGGTGTGAGGGTATAGTGGCAGGATGTCAGATAGGAGGCCAAGTGTTATAATAACGGACCAGGGTGTCGGATTGTTCTAATGGTGGGTGTGTGGGTATAGTGGCAGGATATCAGATAGGAGGCCAAGTGTTATAATAACGGACGAGGGTGTCGGATTCTTATAATGGTGGGTGTGAGGTTATAGTGGCAGGATGCCAGATAGGAGGCCAAGTGTTATAATACCGGACGAGGGTGTCGGATTGTTATAATGGTGGGTGTGAGGGTATAGTGGCAGGATGTCAGATAGGAGGCCAAGTGTTATAATCACGGGCGAGGGTGTCGGATTGTTATAATGGTGGATGTGAGGGTATAGTGCAGGATGTCATGGGAGGCCAAGTGTTATAATAACGGACCAGGGTGTCGGATTGTTATAATGGTGGGTGTGAGGGTATAGTGGCAGGATGTCAGATAGGAGGCCAAGTGTTATAATAACGGACCAGGGTGTCGGATTGTTCTAATGGTGGGTGTGTGGGTATAGTGGCAGGATATCAGATAGGAGGCCAAGTGTTATAATAACGGACCAGGGTGTCGGATTGTTATAATGGTGGGTGTGAGGGTATAGTGGCAGGATGTCAGATAGGAGGCCAAGTGTTATAATCACGGGCGAGGGTGTCGGATTGTTATAATGGTGGGTGTGAGGGTATAGTGGCAGGATGTCAGATATGAGGCCAAGTGTTATAATACCGGACCAGGGTGTCGGATTGTTATAATGGTGGGTGTGAGGGTATAGTGGCAGGATGTCTGATAGGAGGCCAACTGTTATAATAACCACCAGGGTGTCGGATTGTTATAATGGTGGGTGTGAGGGTATAGTGACAAGATGTCAGATAGGAGGCCAAGTGTTATAATAACGGACGAGGGTGTCGGATTGTTATAATGGTGGGTGTGAGTGTATAGTGACAGGATGTCAGATAGGAGGCCAAGTGTTATAATAACGGACGAGGGTGTCGGATTGTTATAATGGTGGGTGTGAGGGTATAGTGACAGGATGTCAGATAGGAGGCCAAGTGTTATAATACCGGACCAGGGTGTCGGATTGTTATAATGGTGGGTGTGAGGGTATAGTGGCAGGATGTCTGATAGGAGGCCAAGTGTTATAATAACGGACCAGGGTGTCGGATTGTTATAATGGTGGGTGTGAGGTTATAGTGGCAGGATGTCAGATAGGAGGCCAAGTGTTATAATACCGGACGAGGGTGTCGGATTGTTATAATGGTGGGTGTGAGGGTATAGTGGCAGGATGTCAGATAGGAGGCCAAGTGTTATAATCACGGGCGAGGGTGTCGGATTGTTATAATGGTGGATGTGAGGGTATAGTGCAGGATGTCATGGGAGGCCAAGTGTTATAATAACGGACCAGGGTGTCGGATTGTTATAATGGTGGGTGTGAGGGTATAGTGGCAGGATGTCAGATAGGAGGCCAAGTGTTATAATAACGGACCAGGGTGTCGGATTGTTCTAATGGTGGGTGTGTGGGTATAGTGGCAGGATATCAGATAGGAGGCCAAGTGTTATAATAACGGACCAGGGTGTCGGATTGTTATAATGGTGGGTGTGAGGGTATAGTGGCAGGATGTCAGATAGGAGGCCAAGTGTTATAATCACGGGCGAGGGTGTCGGATTGTTATAATGGTGGGTGTGAGGGTATAGTGGCAGGATGTCAGATAGGAGGCCAAGTGTTATAATCACGGGCGAGGGTGTCACATTGTTATAATGGTGGGTGTGAGGGTAAAGTGGCAGGATGTCAGATAGGAGGCCAAGTGTTATAATACCGGACCAGGGTGTCGGATTGTTATAATGGTGGGTGTGAGGGTATAGTGACAGGATGTCTGATAGGAGGCCAAGTGTTATAATAAACGACCAGGGTGTCGGATTGTTATAATGGTGGGTGTGAGGGTATAGTGACAGGATGTCAGATAGGAGGCCAAGTGTTATAATAACGGACGAGGGTGTCGGATTGTTATAATGGTGGGTGTGAGTGTATAGTGACAGGATGTCAGATAGGAGGCCAAGTGTTATAATAACCGACCAGGGTGTCGGATTGTTATAATGGTGGGTGTGAGGGTATAGTGACAGGATGTCAGATAGGAGGCCAAGTGTTATAATACCGGACCAGGGTGTCGGATTGTTATAATGGTGGGTGTGAGTGTATAGTGGCAGGATGTCTGATAGGAGGCCAAGTGTTATAATAACGGACCAGGGTGTCGGATTGTTATAATGGTGGGTGTGAGGGTATAGTGGCAGGATGTCTGATAGGAGGCCAAGTGTTATAATAACGGACCAGGGTGTCGGATTGTTATAATGGTGGGTGTGAGGGTATAGTGGCAGGATGTCAGATAGGAGGCCAAGTGTTATAATACCGGACCAGGGTGTTGGATTGTTATAATGGTGGGTGTGAGGGTATAGCGGCAGGATGTCAGATAGGAGACCAAGTGTTATAATACCGGACCAGGGTGTCGGATTGTTATAATGGTGGGTGTGAGGGTATAGCGGCAGGATGTCAGATAGGAGGCCAAGTGTTATAATAATGGACCAGGGTGTCGGATTGTTATAATGGTGGGTGTGAGGGTATAGTGGCAGGATGTGAGATAGGAGGCCAAGTGCTATAATACCGGACCAGGGTGTCGGATTGTTATAATGGTGGGTGTGAGGGTATAGTAGCAGGATGTCTGATAGGAGGCCAAGTGTTATAATAATGGACCAGGGTGTCGGATTGTTATAATGGTGGGTGTGAGGGTATAGTGGCAGGATGTCAGATAGGAGGCCAAGTGTTATAGTGATAGGATTTTGACGAGGGAGTTTGGCTGCACAAGTATTTATTTAAAATTACACACCAAACTGTTCCATTTCTTTAATATACTTTCATTCCTATTCTCTGAGACATGCTATTCATCCATTCGTGCCAGCCTGAGTGACTTTTATGTACCAATCATGCCACCGACAGCCGCAAAAAGTATAGGAATTTATGATGTGAAATTTTATTTCATTACGCATATCGAAGTGCGTCTCAACGACGACATCTTAAGTGACTAAGCTTAAGGATAATGCAGATGCTAGGAAATAAATCGATTTGTGAATATTTATATTCGTTTTATCACAATTCGCACCACTGACCTATATAGTAATAGATCTATGTATGGATAGACATTGAATCTTGTGACCATTTCATTGTTCGGCAAACTTGCATTGTTCAGCGAACAACGTTTTAATGAATGCTATACAAGGCAGTGTACAAAAGCTGCAGCATACCACAAGACGCAGGTGGGGATATCTTGAATAGGATAATAAGAATAGACTGGGTTAAGTACTTTCTGACACCTTTTTCAAACGAAACCGAAGGAGTACAGCATGAACTTCATAGAAATTTATAGAAAACCGATAAGAATTTTCCAGAAGATTATGTACGTCAACTTGATCGAATTGGCAAAACCATGCACGAGGTGGAATTCAGACGCGTTGAAATAACTGGTGCTCGAGAATTAAAACACGGGCGCACCTATTGAACTCACCTTATTGTGTGAATTTGTATTATTGTATGATAACAAAAAGTCAAAAGATCGTATCCATAGAAAATAATATTATCGTCGGCTTTGCAAGGAAGAAACGTTTTCTATTTGAGAGCTATCGTCGTATATGCCAGTGCGAATAATGTGTAGTGATATTTCTTGCAGTTTTTTGTAACGACCAAGTTTCTGGGATTTATGTTTCTGGGAACGTAACTATTTATTTCTAAAATGCAGAACCCTAAATTCACAGCGGATACCACCGAGTCTAAACTAAAGAAACGACTGAAGCTCGTTGAAGAAAGGTTACAAGCAGACTCCTCCGAAGATGAGAGAAAGTTTCTCGACGCGGCTGAAGTTGGCGATAAAGATGTGCTCATTGAGGTCGTGGAATCAGGGGATGTTAGCGTGGAAGTTGTCAATTTATCAGGCCGAACTGCTTTGGAGATTGCCGTTGACGGGAACAATGTAGAGATCGTAGAATACCTCTTGCCAAAATGTTCCCGACCGACCGTACATCGGGCTCTTCTATGCGCTGTGGAAAATGATCGTAATTTCATCTTCGATCTAATCTTGAAGCATCCGATGTATCATGAAAAGAAAGCTGATGTGGAGAAGTCGCCAACAGAGGAAATAGAATACCAAGACTTGGAATCTTTCGAGGGCCAGGACACTTTCCCGAGAGATTGCCAAGGTCTGCTCCGAGACGCCCTCATCCTGGCAGCCATCGAGATCAACTTCACCATCGTCCGTACTCTTGTTATCCACGGGGCTTACATAGATCCACCACACCCGTATTTTTGTATCTGTGCCCGTTGTACAAAACAGAAAAGTGATGATATGATGCAGTATACAAAAGAGAGATTGTCGACATACAAAGCCCTGGCAAGTCCTGCTTACATCGCCGTCACGGAAAACGATCCCATCATTGGTGCATTCAAACTTAGCTTCCAGTTCAGTAAACTCGCTGACATTGAAATAGAATACAAGGTAAGATGATATGATACAGTATTTGATGCAATAAATTGAAAAGGGATCAGATGTATATCCAGAAAATTCTACTGACCAAGGCTAAGCTCCTGTCAGCCGTCAACCTAATGAAATATCATAGGTTTACTTTATTACAACAATTTATGATGGGGTATAAAGGTATAAATGATATACCTCTTTTTAACACAATTAGATTGATTGATTGATTGTTTGGTGTTTTACGCCGCGCTCAAGATTATTTCACTTATATGGCGGCGTTGCCAGTTTTATTGTGGGAGGAAACCGGGTTCTATGCCCGGAGGAAACCCACGACCTTCCGCTGGCACCTGGCAACCATCCCACATAGGTCGTTCGAGAACACAATTAGAAACTTGTCTCCTATGGTTATTTTAGACAAGAAGATTTTCCCTGTGCTCGTGTGTTTTAGTGTTCATAAATATATACATAAATATCACACAATTTATTTCATTTTTTTTGGTACTGTTTGGAGTGGAATGTAAATTCCCTTTAAAGCGATTTCCAACGGTTAATCGGGGCATGCGACCTGAGAGTGCCTGAAATCTTTCTATTTAAATCTTTAAATTAATTTCCTTTCAAAGTAGATTTAAATGCCAATGTATGATGGGTTTTAGTTTATTACAACAACTTATGATTTAGTGTAAAGGCCGTAATGATGTACCCATTTTTAACATGGTTACTTTAGACAAGAAGATTTTCCACGTACGTAGGAGTTTTAGTGTTCATAAATATATATACCAAAATATGATACCAACATGACATTTAAATAGACATCTGTAGTGTTGAATGACAAACTCAGTTTTAATTTAATTTTTCAATGCATGAAGGTCATAACTTGGTATTTAGCAGTTTTAAACCTTAAAATGTAAAGTTTGAACTAATTAACTCAAATATCGCCATATGACCAGGAAGTCTATACTGAGTTTGTACTTCTTACCATAGCTGAAGATCCGTACAATTTTAAAGTATTTCAGAAAACAATTCACTGATTAAGACCAAACTCCTGTCTGTTTTCAACCTACTTCACTAAAGGTCTTACTCCGTTATTTGATAATTTCTGACATTTATGGTCGTCGACGTAGTACCGACCATAGATATCCAAACCTTAATAACGAGATACCTGCATGTAGACATTTAATATTATTGAATTATCTTCAACCTAATGAAATATCATGGGTTTTTGGTTTATTACAAAAACCTATGACTGGGTATAAACATCTAAATTACATACCCTCTTTTTAACACAACTAGAAACTTGGCTTGAGTTTTCGGAGTTGCATTTATTTTGATTCTTTCGTTTTAAAGACACTTTTCTCCATGGTTATTTTAGTCAAGAAGATTTTCCCTGTGCCCGTGTGTTTTTGTGTTTACACATATATTCCTGTTTTAACACAGCTAGAAACTTGTCCCCATGCTTATTCTAGTCAAGAAGATTTTCCCTGTGGTCGTGTGTTATAGTGTTTACACATATATTCCTGTTTTAACACAAATAGAAACTTGTCCCCATGCTTATTCTAGTCAAGAAGATTTTCCCTGTGGTCGTGTGTTTTTGTGTTTACACATATATTCCTGTTTTAACACAGCTAGAAACTTGTCCCCATGCTTATTCTAGTCAAGAAGATTTTCCCTGTGGTCGTGTGTTTTTGTGTTTACACATATATTCCTGTTTTAACACAAATAGAAACTTGTCCCCATGGTTATTCTAGTCAAGAAGATTTGTCCTGTATACCCGTGTGTTTAAGTGTTTACAAATGAAAACTGGGTTTGAGCCATTTCCTTTTTCTTTTCAGCAAACCTATTTAGATCTTGATCAGCAATGTCAGCAGTTTGCTATAGGTTTAATCGACCAGTGTCGGAGTTCAGTGGAAGTTTCGAAAGTCCTGTCGGGTAAAGTGTCGGAACACTATGACGATGGGTCGGAAGACGAGTCGGAGGGAGATGATGACGAAATCCTGCCGGTTCTAAAGTTAGCTATGAGATTAAAACAAAAAAAGGTAAGAATGCTGAAGCATTTTGTTTGTTGTGTGACATTTTTATTTTTAGTATTGTGTGACCATTAGGTCTGGTAGCCTAATTTACAGATATGACTGGGTGCCAAGAATAATTTGAGATAGGATCCCAAAACATTCCGAGTTTCTATTAGTTCATATCTCATTTAAGCTGAATTATTGCTTATTGTCGTAGATAAAATAAATTCACGGTCTTGCGAACATATAAAAAGGATAAGCATGTTTTCGTATTTTCATTTGTAAGGGTGGGGACAATATAACAATAGTAAAAGCTTTATAACAAAATTAAAAAAAACATTGACTTTGATAACGATCTAAGAACTACATCGAAACGTCGTCACCCAATAAACCAAGAGTACTAACATATACTCCTGCACAGAGAGATTCAATATATTGTGTTCGATCATCAGTTATCTTAATCGATCAAGGTTATAATTACTCACTAGTATGGCGTACATCATTCATACGAATGGACGCGCCAATAAGCTAAAACAACCAACCAACCAATAAACCAAGAAGTTGTTATCCATAAGTAATTCTTCATCTTATAATATTAAAAACGCTTTAGTATTTTTGTTGCAAATCCACGCGTTTCTCCCAATAGTCTTGCAATTTATTGCCATTTTTTTTTTACAAAATTTGAATTATTAATCTTTCAATAATTTTTAATTTCAGTTTGTGGCCCACCCTAGTTGCCAAGCCCAGGTGTCCCAGCTTTGGTTCAGCGGAGTTCCAGCTTTACGATTCCTCAATCGGTTTGGTTATTTAGTGGCCTCCATCCCAATTGGTATGATCGTCATCCCCATTATGTCCCTTCTCTACATCATATTCCCGTGGACAAAGGTAACACATTTCTTAGTTTTTGTTGTTGTTGTTTTTTATTCAGGATGGCACAATGATACACAGACTTAACGGCATTGAGGATATATAAATACAAAAAGGCATTTAAAATTATAGTTATAGTGGGACAGGGGACAAAATAGTAGGCTTTTTTCATGAGCTGCCAAAATGTTGATATTTTGACGTTGAAACAGAATGTTGAAATAATCGGCTATTTTTCTCAAGGCGTATAATTCAGAAGATTTTTAGTGCTTCTAGTCTCGAGAATGTACGAGAAAGTATTGTTTTGAACGAACTTTGGCTTAGAATGAATGAATGGTCGTCCCGGTTATTTAAATTTTGTTTACTTTTCGAACACTATTTCGGTTCGTATAGGCCACATACTGTATGGATTTTCCTCATTCAAAGGCCAATCATTTAGTTTGTTGATGGTCTTCAAAGCCTCTTACTGTCGTGACGATCAGAAATTATGAAAAAAGTGTGAATTTTGGCAGCTCATGTCACTTTAACACATTTCTTAGTTGGTAATGTATGATTATATTTTTTGCAACGTGTAATTGAAGCAAAGCTTGTCTGAATGATACATTACAAATATTATGATTTCTTTTCTTTTTCTAATACTAAGCACCAGCTCCGATAGCTCAGTTAGTAGCCGATCGAAAATTAAAAAAAAAATATAACAAAACTTATTCTACTCACTTTATCAATCCATCAATACTGCTCTACCAAACAATCAATCAATCAGTCATTGGAAAGAGTTAATAAACAGATCAACGGATAAAAAATTACCCCCCCCCCCCCCCCCACCCCCAAAAAAAAAAATAAAAAAAAAATTAACAAAACTTATTCCACTCCACCAATACTATACTCGATTTATCAATCTACCCATGATTTTCTCACTCAATCGACCAATCAATCAATCAATCAATCAATCAATCAATCGATGAGTCAATCAATCGATCAATCGATCAACCAACCAACGAATCAATCAATCAATCAATCAATCGATCAACCGACCAACCGATCAATCAATTGATCAATCAATTAATGAAATATTTCTCAATTTACAGGTCAGTAAAATCCTCAACACGCCTATAATGAGATTTGTGAGCTATACAACGTCATATATATCTTACTTGGTGTTCGTCATGGTGGCCAAGCTTAACTTCGGCATGAGTATGGACAAGATTGGATGTAACAGTATTAATGGTATTCAACAGGGACTCTTTGGGTTCTTGGTTATCTGGCTTTTCGGTAAGTCAAGCTAAACACCAGTGAACTCTCAGTTATTTAGAAAGTGAGTTTAACGGTATTCCTAAGAAAGTGTAATCCCAAATATAACGAGAATATCGTCAAAGTCACTTTCTAAATGACACTAACTAAATAACCTCATGCATTCAGCAATGCAACCACTCGGAACTCCCTTCCGCTATCTTCGCTCGCTACCGGTCGGCTTTGCATTTCACGTACGTAAATCCCCGAAGTTTCAGGGGCCTCCGTGGCTCAGTAGGTAGAGCGTTGGACGCTCCATCCGAACAGCCTTCCACCAATGGGTCGCGGGTTCGATTCCCACTCAGTCCAAAAAATTGGAAAATTTTCTGACTGGGTTTTCACTCGAACGACCTATGTGGGATGGTTGCCAGTTACCAACGGAAGGTCGTGGGTTTCCTCCGGGCATAGAGCCCGGTTTCCTCCCACAATAAAACTGGCAACGCCGCCATATAAGTGAAATAATCTTGAGCGCGGCGTAAAACACCAAACAATCAATCAATCAACCGAAGTTTCAGAGTGCAATGCAACCTGTGTCAGTTACGTAACCAGAGGGGTACTAATTAAATGCCCGCTGCAGTATCTACCAGTCAACTCTGGATAAGATTGAATAAGTTCTTGAAGAAGATGCTTTATCTACAATGAGTGTGCGTGAGATTCATCGAAATGGTTGACATAGGACTAAAAAAAAATACACACAGAATGTGGCCTGTGCAAACCGAAAGTGTATTCTAAAAGTAAACAAATTCAGATAACCGGGACGAACACACATTCATTTTAGGCCTTATAGTAATTTCATAACACTGATCTAAAGTGGCATTAGCTGCCAAAATTCACTCTTTTTTTCATAATTTCTGATCAACACGACAGTAAGAGGCTTTGGAGGCCATCGAAAAACTAAATGATTGGCGTTGGAATGAGGAAAATACACACAGTACGTGGCCTGTACGAACCGCAAACGTGTTCAAAAAGTAACCAAAATTTGAATAACCGGGACGACCATTCATTCATTCTAAGCCAAACTTAGTTCAAAACAATACTTGATCGTACATTCTCGAGACTAGAAGCACTGAAAAGCATCTGAATTATACGTCTTGAGAAAAATAGCCAATGATTTCAACATTCTGTTTTAACGTCAAAATATTAACATTTTGGCAGCTCATGCCACTTTAACATCAACATTTATATACCACTCTAAATAATCAATGTTTGTGTTCTTTTTTTATTTTTCAAATAGCTCTCATATGGCAGGAGAGTAAGCAAATCTTTGAAGCCGGTGGGAGAGATTATTTCTCGTCATTCTGGAATGTCATGGACACAATTATGTTGTCGTTGTACATGTGTACATTTAGTCTGGAGCTAATTGGACCACGTGTTCTTCAAAATTTGTACAACAGAGAGTTCGGGGTAAACGGCGAACCAAGCTACTGCAGCAAGCTACGAGCGGAGGAGGACATCTGTAATAACCCGTACAAAGACGAAATATATGACAGTAAGTCTAATCCGTTTCTTACAATACCAATGAAATAATGAATCTCGGCCTTTGCAAGGCGCCATTTTGTTTAATTACCCCACAAAGTTGATGGCAGACCATATTCACGATAACGTCTTTGCAAAAAAGACATTTGACCACTTTTTAAAGTGGCTTTTATACGTATTTTGCAAAAAAGGTGACTAGAGTGTTTTTGACTGTGTGTGGTTTTGACGATACCGATGGATTAAATGCAAAAACATGTCCTTAGAGCTTCCATTATTTGCTAACATATCAAATGAACATTATCCGTAAAATCGTACCTTTAGTTCCTCCATACATGTGCTCTATATATTGTAATGAAAAGCAATATAATAGAAATGCACATAAATGCTCATAAGTGTTGCTAGACCCCTAGATATCCCATAATATTACAAATGACGTCATAAAGTTCCTGGGCCTAGTTTCACAAAGCGATCTTAGTTAAGTGTGATCTTAACTACCATGACAACCAATGCTAAAGGTATACGTTGCCATTGGTAATTAAGATCAACTTAAGCTAAGATCCTGGTCTGTTGCATCTTCTCTAGCCAAGATAAAATCTGCATGTCACCATTCCGTGTTTTATCTTGGCGGACTACTCCGCTTGAACCCGTAAATCGAACAGCTCGTTTTGATTGGATGCGAGTAAAACTTCTCGCAGCTAATCAAATCCTCGGGCGCTTACACTGAAAATAACATAATGGCGGGTGTGTATACCTTGAACTTTTGTTTAACGAGTGCTGATTGGCCAAGACCCTGTAAGTCCAGGAAAGACAACTCTTACATTCTCACCAGTGGGCGCTGTTCGATTTACGGGTTCAAGTGGAGTAGTCCGCCAAGGTAAAACACGGAATGGGGACATGAAGATTTTAACTTGGCTTGCGAAGATGGGTCTGTTGTTGAACACGATATCTCCATCTAACGGGCATGGTTTTGGCATTCGATTTTCAATCCTGTGATATTTTGTTTTTTGTACAGAACTTTTGTATTCAACCACCAAACCAATTCACTCTAATTCACAAAATGTTATTTCATCTGCATCATTAGGGATTTTAAGAATTAGCCGATTGCTTTGGTTTTGATGATAACAGTTTGTCATAGCCGTTAGAGAAAATCAAACCTTTTTGTTTAAATCAAAGACAAAATTCACCAATCCTACAAACAGAAAGGGTAAAAATTCAAGCTTACGGTTAGACGCAACTTCATATGTATATATTTAAACGATACACCCATTTTTAACACAATGAAAAACTTGTCTCCAGGGTTATTTTGGACAAGAAGATTTTCCCTGTGCCCGTGTGTTTTAGGTGTTCATAAATATATGTTTAAATCATGAGATGATATAGTTTCCCATCTCTACTCTCTCTTGTAACGTTTTCTTTAATTCGGCTGGCCATAAACTGAATAAAGGTAGCGGGAAAATGATGGAACCTCGTGCATGTTGAATTTACTACGAGCCTAATCCTCAATCAAAAGGGGACAACTGAAAAAATGAATAGTGTTCTCTAGTCTCCTATAACGTTTTCCTTCGCTCTATTTATGAACACTAAAACACACGGGCACAGGGAAAATCTTCTTGTCTAAAATAACTATGGAGACAATTTTGTAATTGTGTTAAAAGGGGGTATATCATTTAGACCTTTATGCCCCATCATAAGTTGTTGTAATAAACTAAAACCCATGATATAAGCCTTTGTCCTATTGATGACTTTTTCTGTTTGCAGTACATTGGGAACCGAATTGGTTACCGGACCCGTCTCTACTCTCCGACATTACGTTCTCTTTCGCCATATTGATGAGTATTAGCCGGTTTTCTTTCATCATGCCGTCCAACGAAGAATTCGGTACCATGTTAGTTTCATTCCAGAGAACGGCTACGGATATTGTAAAGCTCTGCTCAATGTTCATCTTAGTTCTTCTGGCCTTCTCCTTTGGAATGACAGTATTATACGGAGCCGAAGCCTGTAACAATCCACAATATAATGGGTAAGCTAGCCGAGAAATCTGGGCTCTGCCGAATTCCCCCCCCCCCCCCCCCCTCCGTGTTCGTCGTTAAGGCGACAAGACACATTACCAGCCATATAATACCAGTCGCCGTAAGACCGATAATCCGGGCTATGGGTAAGCGTATCTCATCAATCCCACAATACATTGGCCTTAAATGACCTTGACCTTGTTTGTGCGTTCAGCTGTTGTTGTTTTCTTTTTTCTTCTCTTTTGGTCTTCAAGTAAAAACTTATATCTGGTATCTAACCAACAATTCATCGTTTAATAAAAGGCTTCGGTACTGAATGGCAATAGTCGTTCATAACCTTACTTTTGGCCTAGACTTTATTCCGAGTGTATGTAATTTCGTTATGTAAAAAATGTAGACCGATTGAGTAATAGGCCTACATATAAAATGTATCCATCTATGGCAATAGAGCCTAATTCCGGGACAGGCGTTCGTTTCTCAGGAGAGTTCGCCCAACCCCCCCCCCCCCCCAACAAACAACCCCCCCCCCCCCCTCCAATGAAAATCCGTAAACCGTTTTTGTTGTTTTCTAATTTTGTCCTTTCTATTTCAGTTTGATTGAGACAATGCGAACGTTGACGTGGTCTATGATGGGGATGGGAGACCCAGCATCCACTGACATAGAGGCAACAGAAAACAGTTCATTTCCTTTGCGATCCACCATTATTGCTGGCATAGGCGCCATTTTGTTTATGGTGTTTGTCTTTGCTACAGCTGTCGTGTTGATGAATCTTCTGATTGCCATGATGGCTAATACATTCCAAGAGATTCAGGTATATGTCACAATTTGGTTCTCCTTTGATGGATTAAATCCATGAATTTAAAGTGGCATGAGCTGCCAAAATGTTGATATTTTGACGTAAGAACAGAAGGTTGAAAATATCGGCTATTTTTCTAAAGACGTATAATTCAGAAGCTTTTAAGTGTTTCTAGTCTCGAGAATGTACGATAAAGTATGGTTTTGAAGTAACTTTGCCTTAGAATGAATGAATAGCCGTCCCGGTTATTTAAATTTTGTTTACTTGTCGAACACTATTCCGGTTAGTATAGGCCACATACTGTATGGATTTACCTCATTCCAACGCTAGTCATTTAGTTTCACTCGATGAATATGCTCTTAGCGCTTTGCTTGTTTTTGGTTTTTAACGGAACACCATGTATTGGCAGGCATTGAAAATTCTCTTAGTGGATTTTTCTCTCGATCGCCGTAATTGAAAGAGTTGACATGTACTCGCCGAAGGTCGGGGGTTTCCTCTCGACAAAGAGTCCGGTTTCTTCTCCCACTAACCTGAAAGCGCCGCCATATAAGTGAAATAAAACATCGACCAATCAATCACTGGCAGACGACAAGAGTTAATTTCTTTAAAGGCACACTTGCCACGAAAATCCAGAAGACTGTTTACATTAAAAACAGTTGACGTTTTCTGTAATTTTCACAGACAGAAAAAGTTAGGAACTTTCTATTTTTACCAGAAATTGGAAGTTTTGACAACATTTAGTATTTGAAATTGAAAAAAAGATTTTTCAGGTACCCGCAATGTAAACAAACTTCGAACCTGAGCGTGTGCAAAAGTGCCGTAATGGTTTGAGTCGTGTGGGCGATCTAACGACACAGTATAATTTTACGAACTTTATCTAAGAAATACATACTAACGATCGAGTAAGAGGGACTATAAAAGCCTACCGAGTGCAAACCACAGACAAAAACGCTTGAATGAGGGCAATCCAATACTTAAGTTAACCAACACTAATCGGTGTTGTTGTAACCGAGCTTCGATTCTTCGTTTGTTTTTCACCTCATTTATACATTCTAAACCTAATTGGACATGCTTTATGAGTGCTATGTTTAATTTTAGTGGTTTTAGCTGTAGTAAGCTCGTGCGAATTGGTTTTCTTAAAGTCACACTTGCCGCCGTAGCCTGTTTAAATTTGCTAAGAAAACCAATTTACATGAGCTTACTACGACTAATACCACTAAACTTAAATATAGGACACATAAAACATGTCTAGTTAGCTTTAGAATGTAGAAATGGGGTGAAAAACAAACGAAGATTCGTAGCCTGATTACAACAACAACGATCAGTGTCAGTCAACTTTCGTGTTGGATTACCCTCATTTCAGGCCTTGTTATCTGTGGTTTACACTCAAACAATTACCAGCAGGCTTTTCCAGTCGCTGTTAACCGATTGTCAGCCTGTATTTCTCAGATAAATAGGCCTACGTAAAATTACACTGTGCCGTTAGTTCACTCACTCGACTGAAACATAAAATCGCCAATAGGGGGCAGTGTGGTTTGTTTACGTTCCGGGTACGTAACAATTCAAATTTTCAAATTCAAATTAAAAATACAAAGTGACGTCCAAACTTTTAAATTTTGGTAAAAATGGAAAGTTCCTAACTTATATTGTCTGGGAAAAATACAGAAAACGGTCTTTCTTTTTTAATGTAAACAATATTCCTGATTTCCGCGGCAAGTGTGGCTTTAACAAATGTCAAACAGGCTACGGCGGCAAGTGGGCCTTTAAAGAAACAATGAGTCTAGGCCAACCAACGGAAACTTATCTACAACTTTATAATCATAAATTGATATATTTTCAGGATGAAAGAGAAGTAGAGTGGAAGTTTGGCCGAACTGAACTCTGGTTAAATTTCATCGACCCCGGCAGTCCAATACCCCCACCTTTCATAATAATCCCTAGCATGAAAAGTATCCTCGACTCGTGTGCCTGGCTTCAGTCCAAGATCGGAGGAACCTCAAACGACCCAGCCCTAATGAAGAAAAATGGATCGGACAATCTCAGAGCGGTAAGATTTAGTACGATTTGGTGCAGACATATGCTAAAACCTCGATGAAGTGAGGCGGCCACTTATGGCAGTTTTGGTCACAAACGGCTGCCACAAATGGTCGTTTATATAAATAGAGTTAGAAGTCCAGAATAACTTCCCACAACACCAATTAAACAGCACTAATTAAACGTTGAACAAGATGCGCGGTAAGAATTTAAATTTTACGTACAATATGAAACTTTGGTGTTGTGGGAAGTTATTCTGGACTTCTGACTCTATTTATATAAACGACCATTTGTAGCCGCCGTTTGTGACCAAAACTGCCATAAGTGGCGCCTCACTTCCTCGAGGTAATAGCATATCGGTGCAGACGCCTTCTACTTGTGCCTTGCATGGGTAAATCCAGATCCCAAAGGTTCAAAAATAGTTTGACTGTGAAATTTCCGTAGCCCACAGGCACCAATAAATTATCTTGGTTACTTATTGTTTAGGCTCGCATATCGTTCCTAGCACAATGTACCCCTCCCCTCGTCTCGCCTTAAGAAGGGACAATTTACAGCGGTAGGCGTACTCGGTTTCACAGAAGAGTACGGTTGCCATGGTATCGCACATGCGCAGGCTTTCTTCATCTGCTGAAAAGTTAATTTTATTAACTTAAAGTGGCATAAGCTGCCAAAATTCACACTTTTTTCATAATTTCTGATCGTCACGACAGCAAGAGGCTTTGAAGGCCATCGGGAAACTAAATGATTGACGTTGGAATCCGGAAAATCCATACAGTATGTGGCCTGTAAAAACCGAAAACGTGTTCGAAAAGTAAACAAAATTGAAAAAAAAAGAATGTGGACGACCATCCATTCATTCATTCTAAGCCAAAGTTTGTCCAAAACAATACTTTATCGTACATTCTCGAGACTAGAAGCACTAAAAAGTTTCTGAATTATACGTCTTGGGAAAAAAATCCAATAATTACATCATTCTGTTTTAACGTCAAAATGTCAACCTTTTGGCAGCTCATGCAACTTTAAACAATACCATTCTCTGGTGGGGAAAATTGTCTGAGGCAAAATCCGTAACTCTTGGCCTATCTGACATCATCTGCGGACAAAGTCATACCGAAATATTTGTTTAACTTTTCTAATGTTCATAAAATGTATAATCTGTTCAATAATCCATTAAGAAAAATCTATGATAATCTCTCTATATTTATTTAAGCTTTAAAACTGTATGAACATAATTTGAAGAATAAGAATTGACACTGCTACCCGCCATGTAAAAAACATTTAACTGATTTATCCCTTATACCAGTAAAACTGGTCAGGTAGAAATAAAGAATTGAATTGAAATAATGATTTTAAATTTTTTCAAAAATCTTTATTTCCGTAACCCTGTGACCTATTTAACAGCAAGGAATAATTTACAATACTATATAAAGTGTAGTAAATAAGTCTATATCAAAAATAGTCTCTGTGTTCTTTCTGTTTAAAAAGTTCCAATTCTGCCTGACTTTTAAAGGGAGATAATAATGAACGGTATTCTCTTCACTCAGGCGGTTTTGTCTCGACTGGTAAGACGCTATGTGAGGAAAGAAGAGCGAGATCGACTTGAAGAAGAGGAAGGTACGCATGCGTTGTAATTTTGTTCTTTTTCCTTAATTTTGTTACATAGCATTTTAACGTAGATAGGGTTAATGCTTGGAGGTTACTTTTGGAATAAAACTTTCTAGAAATATGAGAAAAATCTGTTGAATCCAATGAACTATATGTGTTGAATGGACACGTCTTATTGGCTGGTTTGGATCTGACTGTGCAAAATGTGCCGCCATTGATAGTTGAATCGCGTATGCATAACATATCTGAATCGAAATTGAACCGTCTCCTAGTAATGGCGGCATTCGATGCACGTCAAATGCCACGTGACCTCCATTGCACACATATAGTTCATTGGGTGAATCTTCAACAAAACCTCCGTGTCTCAATTAAAATGGGGCACTTGGAGCTTTTGGGGGAACCCATGACTGTTGAATGATGAAAAATATTTTTATTAAAAATAGCGCCGTAGAAACTTTTTTATTTTTTCCTCTCACAGACTCAACAAAAGATGATATTTTGAGACGAACCCTTGATCGAGTAACAGCAAAATTGGAGAAGCGACTTGACAGCGTGGACGAAGAGATCGCAATGATTGGTCGAGATCTTCGTAACGTTATAGAAAGACAAACCTCCATGACAGAAGAGCTCCAACGAGTTGTTTGAAAAATCGAATGAGATTATAGAAACTTATTTTTAATTTTATTCTTTTAATAAAATTTGTTTACCAAAATTAAAGGAATCCTCTGTTTTGGTATTTAATATGGGTCAGAGATTATAGAATACTAACTCCAAATCGCTATCCACATAACGCTTTAAATTGATTGGTTAAGTAAATGATAAATTGGTTGGTCATTGAATGATCGATTGATTGATTGGTTAAGTAAATGATCGATTGATTGATTGGTTAATTGAATGATAGATTGATTGATTGGTCCATTACATGATCGATTGATTGATTGGCCCATTAAATGATCGATTGATTGGTTGATTAATGGAATGATCGATTGATTGATTGGTTAAGTAAATGATCGATTGATTGATTGGTTAATTGAATGATAGATTGATTGATTGGTCCATTACATGATCGATTGCTTGATTGGCCCATTAAATGATCGATTGATTGGTTGATTAGTTAATGGATTGATTTGTTGGTGTTATTACCACGTCATTAAGATTATTTCGCTGATATTATATGGCCCATACACATTAAAGGCCCACTTGCCACCGTAGCCTGTTGAACATTTGTTAAGAAAACTAAATTACATGAGCTTACTACGACTAAAACCAGTTAAATTAAACATAAGATACATAAAACATGTCCAGTTAGGTTTAGAATGTAGAAATGTGGGTGAAAAACAAACGAAGAATCGAAGCCTGGTTACAACACCAACGGTCAGTGTCGGTTATTAAACTTAGTGGTTGGATTTCAGGACTTTTTATCTGTGGTTTACACTCAAACAATTATCGGCAGGCTTTTCGAGCCACTTTTACCAGATCGTCTGTCTGTATTTCTCAGATAAAGTACGTAAAATTATACTGTGCCGTTAGATCACTCACACGACTCAAACATTAGGGCGCTTGTGCGCATGTTCAGGTTTGGGATTTGTTTATATTGCGGGTAGGGCTACTTGATAAATCTACTTTTCAATTTCAAATTAAAAATACCAAAACTTTCTATTTTTACCAAAAATAGAAAGCTCCTAACTTGGTCTGTCTGGGAAAGATACAGAAAACAGCCCACTGTTTTTTATGTAAACAGTCTTCTGGACTTTCGCGGTAAGTGTGCCTTTAAGTTTGAGAGGAAACAGTTTTCTGTGTCCAAAGGAAACATCCGGTCAGCCATCAGTACCTGAAAATCCAGTCAATGATGACTGGCCCATGTAAAAAAAAAACTAAACGTGCATGAGCTGCCAAAATTTCCACTTTTTCATTAATTCAAATTTGCACGACAGTGAAAGTAATTGAAAAACTAAATATTTTGCGTTGAAATTAGGAACATCAATACAGTCTGCGCTCTGTACGAGCCGAAAATGTGTCCGATATGTAAACAAAATTTAAATAACCGGGACGCACGATCATTCATTCTATGCCTAAGTACGTTCAAAATACTACTTTGAGTACATTCTCGAGACGAGAAGCATTAAAAAGCTTCTGAATTGTACGTTTTGAGAAAAATAGCCGACAATTTCCAAATTTTGCTTTAACCAAGAAATATTTTCATTTTGGCAGCTCATGCAACTTAAAAGAAACTTTTGCAAATAATAATAATAATCCTTCTTATGAATGATCTGTACCAGTGTGACTTTATTTTTCAAAAAATGTACAAAAAATCAGTGGAATTAATAGATATTTTGTTGAAATTTGAAACCAGAACACCTCCCGTCGTTTTTTTGTTGTAACGGTGTACTTTATTCCTGTTTTTTCTTTCCAAGAAAAGTACAGTTCTGGGAAATTTTGACAGTTTATTTTTCTGTCAATGATTTCCTACCTGGGAATGAATCAAGATACACTAGATACAGACAGCCACAGTTCTCTGTTGTATAACTGTGTAATAAAAATATTGAATTTGGAATGCGGGTTTGTTGGTCACGATGTCGACCATCGATTGAAATTTAAACCTGTAAGATACCTTTACAAAGCCCTCACAATACATACAATGATGGTGGACTTGTTCCCTCGCAACATCTGGATGGAACACAACAATTAACGACACTTTAACAAAGATCAGCAGTAGACTGACGTACTGACAGAAATTCGAAAATTTACATAAAGAAGAGGAGAGCGTTTAACTGAAAGTGAGCTTACGGTATATAGTTTTGACGAGAAAGTTGTCAGTTTTTAAGAGTACAACCTGTGATGAATCAGAGTGATGCGTTTAAGACAAACGTATATTCTAAAATGATTATTCGTGGATACATTGGCTAGTTTTATAGAGAGAGGGGCAACATGGAGGGACGTTTAATAACCAACTCCTTTCAAACCATCAGAACCGTTTGACATGTTGGAGAAAGAATAGTTTTTGTTGACGTAAAATATTGACTATTGCCAAAATGTCCGCTGAAAATAGTTTTGAGATTCGACAACGGCTCGTCGAGGCTCGATTGCAAGCCGATTCTTCAGAAATAGAGAGAACTTTTCTGACAGCGGCAGAAGTAGGGGACATAGAAAAGGTTAAAGAACTTGTTGACGGTGATTTGGTCGGTGTTCAAGTTGAAAATCTTTCTGGAAGGACAGCTTTAGAGCTAGCTGTGGACTCAAACAATGTTGAAATCGTGGAATATCTTTTACCAAAATGCTCAAAGGAAACTATACATAGAGCCATGCTTTGTGCAGTTGAGAATGACCGGAATTTCATATTTGAAATAATTCTCCAAAATCCCATTTATGACAGCGTCCCTGTGAGATCAGACGAAACGGAAGAAAAAGACGAAGAGGGGGAAAAGATATTATATCAAGGTGAAGCAGACGACAGCTCCAAGAAACCCACCGAGATCAAAGAACCGGAAGCGGTCCTATTGCTCCGCGAAGCACTCATCCTTGCCGCTATCGAGTGCAATTTTCCTATCGTCAGAACTTTGGTTCTTCGGAAAGCTTCCATCGAACGTCCCCACGATTATTTCTGTTTGTGTTCCACGTGCTCCGAACAGAAGTCTGTGGATATGATGGCATATACGAAAGAGAGATTGAACACTTTCAAGTCTCTCGCGAGTCCGGCTTACATTTCGGTGACGGAAAAAGATCCGATCATAGCAGCATTCCAACTCAGTCATTTGTTCAAAAAATTAAGCGAGATCGAAATAGAATATAAGGTATGATATGAATGTTTCTGTTTGCAAGACAAATTTAAATGAACCTTCAGTATCAGAGCTATGCTTTATTTATTTAAGAAACCACTACAATGTTTGAAGTGCAATGAGCTGCAAAATATAGAGACAACTTCGTTGAACCAGAATTTGCTTATGGTTCACCATTTTTTCTGTCTACAATAAAAGCTTTCCGCTGATACTGATATCGTGAAAGTACTTTAAGGTTGTTTTATGAGAATTTTGGCAGCTTTAATAAAGTGCTCCAAGCCATGTGACAAAGTGCATATTTTCAAATTATAAACACACTGGCAAAAATTCAAATATGTCGTATACATATATATTTGATCCTGTTTGAATTCTGCTGGTACAAATATAGTTATGCTGTAAATTACTGAGCATGTTGTCCGTTAGAATAAAGGATGTCCACATAAAGTATTTCCAAATGGAATCGGTAGTTTAATCTATAAGAAGCAGGTAGGAGACGCTGAGTCGTGTTAGAGATGGACAAATCTTTTATACTTACTGTCTTATTTAGGTGATCGTTAAAATTGTTTTGATTTTCTTCTCAACACCCACAAGAAACAAACGAACGGATGTGAACACGTACTGAAAACAAACCCAGAATTCATTGAGGGGTAACCAATGAACTACATATGTAGAATGGAGGTCACTTGGCATTTGATTTGCATCGAACGCCGCCATTACTAGAAGATAGTGCAATATCGATCCAGATCGCGGTCATGTACTCGCTCATCACTCAGCAATGGCGGCGCTTTATACAAAGTCAGGGGCTCGTTTTACAAAGCAGTAGCATTGCAAACGAAGCCTAGTTGCCAATGCATACCATATTGGAGAGATACCACGTCATGGCAACTGCGATTGATCGCACTGTGTGAGGGCTTCGTGAAACGGCCCCCTGATCCAAACCAGCCAATGAGGCGTGTCCATTCCACGTATATAGTTCATTGGGGGTAGCTTAACTATTGCTGTGAGGAATTACCGCCGAGTCTGATGACGTCACATAGATGTACGCAAAGCTTTCTGGGTAAAATGTACCTCAGTTCGCCATTTTGTTAATTGTTAAGATGTCACTTTTTTGGAAAACATTGACGACATAACCTGTTTTTATCCACACATTTTCTTGTAACTTTACGCCTTTTACGTCTTCTTCTCGATACAGTATTATTTCTTCTGCTTTCTTTTAAAATTGTCCCTCAATCCCCAAAATGCTTTGCGCGTAAATTCCAAGTGACGTCATTAACAATCGGTCAATTCCACCCTCTGGTTGTCACAATCAGCTTCAATGTCTGGTCTGTTGAATTTCAGCAAACCTATCTGGAATTGGACCAACAATGTCAGCAGTTTGCTATCGGGTTGATCGGCGAATGTCGAAGTTCCGTGGAAGTTTCTAAAGTGCTGAGTGGAGGGACGAAAGACCTAGATGGCGACGGAGACGAAGATACCGACGAGGAAGACGATGACGTATTACCCCTCGTAAAGCTTGCAATGAGACTCGAACAGAAAAAGGTACCATGTTTTTGATTGTTTAGCTTCAAAAATTGATGATATCTGATGGTGATAGGATCTTGCTTTGAGACTCAATTCAAAATGGCTAGAAAATGGTACCCAAAAGCAATCAATACTGCTGTTATACTGACGTCACTCAAAACTAAAACAAATAATATTTTTAAAGGCACATTTTGTGCGGTAGGCCTATGTCACAAAATCGAGTTATACACAAACCATCAAACTTAAACGTTTCAAAACGACCCTTATGTGGAAATATAGATACAATAACCGATTAAGACGCGTAGCGGTGGGATTCTTTAAGTGGCATGAGCTGCCAAAATGTTGATATTTTGACGTTAAAACAGAATGTTGAAATTATTGGCTATTTTTCTCAAGACGTATAATTCAGAAGCTTTTGGGCTTCTAGTCTCAAGTATGAATGATAAAGTATTGTTTTGAACCAACTTTGGCTTAGAATGAATGAATAGTTTTTCGGACACTATTTCGGGTCGTATAGGCCGTAGACTTTATAAATTTCCCTCACCAACGTCAATCATTTAGTTTTTTGATGGCCTTCAAAGCCTCTTACCGTCATAACGATCAGAAATTTAAAAAAAAGCGTGAATTTTGGCATCTAATGCCACTTTAATATGCTCTATTTCACAACATGCTCTATTGTGACGGTCAAACGTCCAAATACTCACTAGCTTAAACCAACTTTTCTTGACCTCCTATTCATATTCAGTTCGTAGCCCATCCAAGCTGCCAAGCCCAGATTGCTCAGTTATGGTTCAGCGGAGTTCCAGCATTACGGTATCTCAACCGGTTCTCTTACTTGGTAGTCTCAATCCCAATTGGAATGATACTTGTTCCGATTTTGTCCATTGTCTATCTCATCGCGCCTTGGAGTAAAGTGAGTAGAATTGGTATGAATAGTTGATAAATACTTATTTTCATTCAGTGCATGAATAGATCATATCAGTCCATCTCTCATATCAATCCATCAGTGAGTCACTGAGTCAGCCAATCAATGAATTAATGAATCAATCAATCAATCAGACTGTCAATCAATCGATCATTCAACCAGCTAATCACGGAATCAATCAACCAACCGATCAATCAATCAATCAATCAATCAATCAATCAATCGATCGATCGATCAATCAATCAATCAATCAATCAATCAATCAATCAATCAACTAACCAATCCATCAACCAACCAACCAACCAATCCATCAACCAATTCATCAACCAACCAACCAACCAACCAACCAACCAACCAATCAACCAATCAATCAATCAATCAATCAATCAATCAATAAGCCAGTCAGTGATTCACTCCATCATATCAATCAATCAACCAATCAGATTAATCGATCATTCAACCAACCAATCACGGAATCGATGAACCAATCAATCAAGACAGCAATTACTCATGAATTAATCAATCAATCAATCAATCAATCAATCAATCAATCAATCAGTCAATCAATCAATCAATCAATCAATCATCCGATCAATAAATCAATACTTTTTAGGCTACCGTTATAATGAATACCCCTATAATGAGATTTGTAAGCTACACGTGTTCCTATATCACCTTCTTGGTTGCTGTGATGGTGGCCAAACTGAACTTTGGGATGAATATGGACGAGATAGGATGTGATAATACCAAAGTAACTCAACAGGCAGCTTTTCTTGTACTTATTCTCTGGGTCTGTGGTAAGTATACCCTATATAAGCAGCTTATTGGATACTCCAGGTTTCTGCCTGCCACGTGGCTATTTTATTTCCACAATTTGATTAGCTTATACTGTTATTTCACTGTCTAAAACTCTAAATGACCAGCCCAGATAGCTCAGTTGGTAGAGAGTCCGCTTCAGGGCCGGGAGATCCAGGTTCAAGCATAGATCGAGTCAGACCAAAGGCTAACAGTGGGAGCTGCTGCTGCTTCGCTTCGCGCTCAGCAATAGGAGTTAGAGCAGCGACTGGTTGGCCCGGTGTCAGTATACTGTGACTGGGTGAGGGGGGCTTGCTGGGTGTCTTCGGCAAGTCGTCTCGGCGAGGCAGCACCAAATAAAAGAGCAGTGGAAATCTGCCCTGCCACAAGGAGACAACATCTTCATCACTCGGAACATCCTTCGGCTATCGTCGCTCGCTACCGGTCGGCTTTGACACGCCTGGGACAGTCTGCGCTTTTTATACGGCAAATCGCCGTATTTTTGGGCTGAATAAAAATGGCGTCGAAAGTAAATATCAAAATGTTTTACTGCAGACGAAAAAAGAAAATAAAAATAATTATAAATTTATTAAATGCTAATATCATTTAGGAAGATATTTGTTTATATACTATATTTAGCCCGGTAAAGCACATGTTGTGTAACGCAAAGAAGAGACGCAGTTTCGGTACATTCCAGGAATCCTCCAATACTTCAATTATAAAACTGATCGCGCCTGAAAGTTAACAAACAGAGTATTTCGGTCCCTTACATTATCCTACTCATGGATGGATTGATTGATTGATGTTTTTCGCTACATTCTTTCCATTGATGATGAGATACTTAGCTCATTTTTGTTTTTATTATCTCAGTTTGACTAAGTCAGAATGTAAAACTCGCGTATTTATTTTCCAGGCTTGATGTGGGAAGAGAGTAAACAGATTTACGAAGAAGGCGGAGGGGACTATTTTTCATCATTCTGGAACGTGATGGACACATTAATGTTATCTCTGTACATGTGTACGTTTACGTTAGAGCTGATTGCACCCTGGGCTTTAAGATATATGTACGCCAAGGAGTACGCTACGACTGGAGAACCGGCGTACTGTGATAGTCTAAGAGCCGAACATGGTGTATGCGATAGCCCGTTAAAAGCCCAGCAACCTACTTGTATGTATTAGTTAATTTTAGAATCTGACGCTGAACAAAAATTAATCTTTCAATTGAAATGATTTTTTTCATGTTTTACATTTTCTTAAAAAATATTTTCTGAAACTAAACACAATGTCTATAATAGTGTGCATTGTTAAAGTGGTAAAAGCGCACATATATAAGTTTGTTCATGAATTCCAAATGCCAAGAGCCACAAAAAAAAACAAAAAAAAACAATTGAAAAACAAAAACATTTATATACAGTTTGAGTATATACAACCAAAGCTAATCTTCGAATACGATGTGGTGGTGTACGTCTCACATATAGGAAAGGTAAAAGATTAAAGAAATAAAATTATGTGTTGAAAGATGACGGATGCCACACGAGAAGAAAAAACATGGCGGACTACTCCAAATAGACTCAGAATGGTGCATTTTGTAATGTTTTTCTCGCTTGGTTTTGTTTCAGTGTATTGGGAGCCTGAATGGGTTCCCGACCCTTCCTTACTGTCAGATATAACATTCTCCATCGCCGTTCTTATGAGTATCGGGCGGTTTTCGTTCATAATGCCCTCCAACGAACAGTTCGGGACAATGCTCGTGTCTTTCCGGAGAACCATGGGCGATATATTCAAATTATGCTCAATGTTCATCCTGGTATGGCTTGCCTTTGCCTGTGGTCTGGCAGTGTTGTATGGCGGAGAGAGCTGTAACAACATCCATTTTACCGGGTACGGTCATTTCGAGTCCCCCAACGAATTAAGAAACTCAAAGCTTGTTCACAGCTCATAAAATAAATATCACATATCACAATCACTATTGTCTGACTATAAAATAAAGATATCCCATTCCGTCAGTATTTACATGTAGCTGGCCATATCTCGATGCTAGTTGGAGGTTCGTAAAATACATAATTTGTTCATGTGATATTTCAATAACACAGGAGCGTATTCCTTACAACTTTACAGTGTGATTAGTCAAAGCGACGGAAAATTGAGCGCTTGAGAAATACAATTAAACCCTACCCCAGATTTTCATGTGGCAACTTCGTTAAATCCGATACAATTTAACTCTTTTTGGATTTACCACGCTACCTAAATATTACTTTTAATTTTCAGCCTTGCGACTACAAGTAAAACGCTGATATGGGCAATGTTTGGGATGGGAGACAGCGGATGCACTGACGTTGACGTTGGCGACACGTCCGCAGCGTACGTTCTTCGAGCGTCCATTACATCCAATCTTGGTGCCATCCTGTTTGGTATTTTTGTCTTTGCTACAGCAGTTGTGTTGATGAATTTACTTATTGCCATGATGGCTAATACATTCCAAGAGATACAGGTAATGCCTAGTCTGAGATACAACTAACTGCCATGCTAACATAGCCTATACCTTCAAAATGACCTCGCTGGCTCAGTCAACAGAGGGGTGGTCCATCAGTCCGACAAAGGTCCTTTCATATATGATTGGCGGGTCCAAATCCCACTCAGAACAAAACAAATAGAAACATTTCTGAGTGGAATATTCACTGGATCGCCGTATGTGGAAGAGTTGCCTGGTATTCGCCGAAGGTCGGGGGTTTTCTGTGGGCAAAGAGCTCGGTTTCCTGTCCAACTAAACTTGGCAACCCTACCATAGAAAAAAACACATTAACCAAACAGCCTTTCCGTATATAACATGATATGACAACATATGAATCGTCAGTATCTTCCTGGAATAACCATACAAGATTGACAGAATTGCATTTCAGTTGTTATGATGAGCCAGCATATCCTAAAACCAATCATAAAAAAACTGTTCAAATCATACATATAAACAGTGATCCCCCTTTTTAACACAATGTGTGTTTTAGTGTTCATAAATATAAACAATGATCGTTACATTCAAAACTAAAAACTGACAAGTCACATGCAGGGGCTAGCGCAATGGATATTTGTGTTACCAAAAAAAGACTGTTTTTCTCCGCTAGTTCAATGGATTGGATAAGGTAATATTTGTAACATTCCATTAACACCAGGGGCCTGTTTCACAAAGCGGCGTAGATGTATTTTTTCCGTATCTTTCATACTAACGTATCTCTACAGTATGGGTTGCTATGGCAATTACGTGAAAACTTACGCTACGCTGCTTTGTGAAACAGGGCCAGGGAGCCTGTTTCACAAAGCGGGGTAGATGTATTTTTTGCGTAACTTTCATACTAACGTATCTCTACAGTATGGGTTGCTACGGCAGTTACGTGAAAACTTGGGCTTTGTGAAACTGGGTCCAGGTAACAAGCCGTCATAAGTCGATCGATTCATAAACCTTGTCAGGTATTTGGGGGAAGATAGTTTGGCTATCCTCTATTTCATTGGTTATTAGGATCTAAATAAACCTGTGAAAATGACATGAAAAATGTCGACCTTTGACACGCAATATAATTTCCATTTTTAGCACGTTAATACACTGACTTACTCATGATCATATTTAACCATACAGGATGATCGTGATGTCGAGTGGAAATTCGGTAGAACAGAACTGTGGTTAAACTTTATCGAACCCGGCAGTTCCGTCCCTCCACCATTCAATATCATCCCCAGTACAAAGAATATCGTACACAGTTGTCTCTGGGTGTACAACAAAGCATTTCCTGCTGCTGTCAAATTCGAAACTACGGCTCTGAAAGAGTTCGTGAAGGTAAGGTCAAACCGGAAGTGAACTCTAGTCAGCCATTGTTATAGAAAGGAAACATTTAGTTTTATTGCGCTACTGCCTGTATCGCCAATGTTCAAATCTATGCAGAGAGACAAATACGTTAAATCTATGCTATTTCTGAGTTTAATTTGCTTTTGTCTTTTGAAAAGTTAAAATAATGGCCTTTCCCAAACAATTGCTGAGGATACCAAGTAAGCATCCGACGCCCATTCTTCGGATGTCAAAGGGAAACAGATACGTGTTGATCTCATTGCAGTCTTCTTTTTAGAAAAAATGGTAGACATTTTGGTACCGAATTAGGATAATGGCCGGACATGGAATTGAACCCGCGCTTCCTGGAGTGAGACACTTGCCACCAGCAATAAATGCCACTTGTCTTATCCGTATTCTCGTTATTTTGGGGATAATACTCTCTTGAAAATGGCGGAAATTCTTCTACAGATTTTTGGGTGACGCCCGAAGCGGGAATCGAACCTGAATTCCAGTGTATGGGATCTAACGCCAGCACTAAATGCCGGCTGTCTCCTCTAAAAAAAGAGGTACTTGACTGGTAGATACTACAGCTGACCAGGGGCGGTGGAACAGGGCGAGGGGGGGGGGGGGGGGGCAGGGGGGCTGGCCCCCTCAATAATCAAAGTGGGGGGGGGGGGGGGGGCAGACCTAGCTTTGCCCCCCCCCCCCCCCAATAATTGGCCTATTAAAAAATTATTCAGTTTTCAAACACGATAGGTAAAGGGCAGTTAAGTGATTAAACGGCAGAAACAGTTGAAAACATCAGTTAAGAAACCCCGATTTTTTTAGATTACTGCAATAATTAACAGTTTCTGAGGGTCAAAGAACAAAACCTCGCCCTACCACCCAATCTGTCTTGATGTTGGGTTGTTTTGTGATAGTCCATCGTCTGATCGCGGTTGTTTTGTGATAGTCCATCGTCTGATCGCAATGTTTGCTACTCTCCGTTTCAGTAAAATTTCTGCGAAAAATTTATATCTTTATAAGCCAGAAATTGATGACAGATATCGGCGATTTAGTACTCCGCGCTTAGGCAGCCCCTGGTCCTTCGCGTGATTGCGATTTTGTCTCCCACGCAATCAAAGTTTTTTCCCAACTACGCCCAACAACTCAAACTGTCTTGCTGTAAGATTATTTTCTTGGTCGATCGCCTTATCACAATATTTGCTACTGTAAGTTTGACAATTTCTTTTTGAAATGTCAACTTTTCAATGCCAGAAATGACCCAGCTGGAACGCATCGCCGGCAATCTCGAAACATGGAGTTGCCGGGGCCTACATGGCCCTGGACCTGGCTACGATACTGAGGGAGAGTATACCTATTATCTAAAAGCCTTGAAAGGTTTTTGGGTGAGTACTTTTAGTACTTAGGCCTAGGCGGCCCCTAGACCCTCGCGTGTTCTGCTGGGATAGTTGAGCCCCCTAATATCAAAAAAGTCCCGCCACCCCTGCTGTCATTAAGTACCCCTCTGGTCGGCCCGATTACATTCGGCATAACCATCGTATTTCCTTCTTTAGACGTGGCTAAGATAGATCTCGTATGCCTTTTATCGTAGTGATTATCATATGCTAGGTTTGGTAACATATTTTAATAAGCTACAAGAAAAATATAACGGTTCTGACATCCTTCAATACGTGAATGTGTTTTGGTATTAGGAGAAACGTTATGAAAGTGGTGAAAAGGGAAGGCTAATTTCCTGAAGAAGTCCCTGTTTGTCAAGATGGCGACGCTCCCATATTACCAGAAGTATATGAATACTTAATTGATGTTGAGCTGGTACCTGCTATAAGATACACAAGGCGACTAAAATAGCTGCTAGAGTCACTCGGAACACACTTCGGCTATCTTCGCTCGCTACCGGTCGGCTTTGACACGCACGTAAATCCCCGAAGTTATTAGACTGCTGCTAGAGTGAGTTATTGGATATTATTCACCATTCTTACCAATCGGAATGGGGGAATTTCTAATCTCAGATTGCCGCCAGACATCAGTGTCTTGCCCTGGAACGCCGGTTCGATTCTCGGACTGAGAATTGAAGGATTTCTGCCATTAGTCTAAAAAGTAAGATGCCAAAGCTGGCAAGAAGACTGTAGCGAGATCAATCTGTATCTGTTACACTTTGACGTTAGAGAAATGGATTTCATTATCCACACTCATGGAGTCATGTGTCTCATCCTACAAGATACAAGATAAAAGAAACTTTATTTAAAGTCGGCTTACAAGAAAACGAACAACATAAACAATCCTGTTTTACAATGGACGTATGTTTACACGTATTCATTTAACTTCACATTAGATGAAATAAAGTTTACAATATAATACACGAAGTGGGTTTTGAGAATATTTTTTGATTTGTTCCAGCCTGCTGAATACGAAGATTTATCCAGTAAGTCAAATAGCCCGGATTCTCGACAGGTTAGTTCCCTTTGTAACAAAGCAGGATTTCCTTGTTAGACCCTAGAGCAGATCATTCTTAAAATATATACTCTGGTAGACTCTGTTAGTTGGTCTATACATTTTAGGGAGAACGGTTCGCATTCTGTCCGAATATAAAATTAGAAGTATCTATAAAATTAGAGAATACGATTGATTGTGTCATTGCCAGTTTCCATGGCTTTCCGAAAACCCAATTGAATTTCCATTCGGCTGGACATCCTGTATCGGGAAATATAGGATGATTTGCCGTACCTTGACGATGGAACAATCACATGCCCTCCACATGACACAACAGCAATGTTCTCATATTCCGGAGAGTGTGTTACGGTATTTAAATCCCGGATTGTTGTTCGGGGTGGCTGAACAGCAAGTTGCGACTGAGTTCAACTCACCACACCTTCCGGGGCCTCCGTGGCTCAGTAGGTAGAGCGTAGAACGCTCAATCCGAACAGCCTTCCACCAATGGGTCGCGGATTTAAATCCCACTAAGTCCAAACAAACAATTGGAAAATTTTCTGACTGAGTTTTCACTCGAACGATCTATATGGGATGGTTGCCAGTTACCACCGGAAGGTCGTCGGTTTCCTCCAGGCATAGAGCCCGGTTTCCTCCCACAATAAAACTGGCAACGCCGCCATATAAGGGAAATAATCTTGAGCGTGGCGTAAAACACCAAACAATCAATCAATCAATCACCACACCTTCCTTAATTTTCGTTGAGCCTAGTCACTCGTTTAAGGGATTCTTTGGGAAGAATTTTTCAATAGCATCAGGGCAAAATTTTTAGGCGCAGTTAAAAAATACGCTGATAGTATAACTCAGTTGGCAGAACGTTGTGACGTGAGTTCGATTCTCACCTGACCTGCATTCTTGTACGCGTTAATCAGTGTCGGTTATTTACACTACACTACTCTCAGGTCTACTTTTTAATATGATTTTATTCTACTTCTGAAATTATCTTGAACTCCAGTTCAACCAATTTATTTAAAAAAAACAAACGAATGCACAGGAAAAAATAACGGGTATTTAGCGTTATATTTTTATATAACCTTTTTATGTGTTATTATGTGAACAACTGAATTCGATTTTCTTTACCCACCATCGTGGCTCTCAGTAATTTGAAAATATCTGATTTGATTCACACACAGGAAGTGTTATCAACTCTCGTGAGAAGATACGTGAGAAAAATGGAGAGAGAACGGCTAGAAGAAGAGGACGGTAAACTAAAAGATTGAACTTTTAAAAAATGCAAAATATCGATTTAATGCTTATCAAATATGCAAAGAAACGACCTCAGTTACATTTGATTTGATGTATTCGTTCCTTTTTATTATTAACTTATTTTGGGGACGGGTGTAATTTACCCCATTGTGTTGTAAGCAGTTTAATATCATTGAACTATATACGTGGAATGGAGGTAGTATTTGGTTTGCATCGAATGCCGCCATTACTAGAAGATGATGCAATAACGATACAGATCGTTTACGCACGCGCTCGTCACTCAGCAACGGCGGCGCTTTTTACCCAAGTCAGACCCAAACCAGCCAATGAGACGTGTCCATTCCACGTATTTAGTTCATTGTTTAATATTTTCATGGTCATCGTGGTATATAGCCATCTTTATGACTTGCCATCGTTTTGATAATCCCTCCAATCCCTCCGTTTAGACGTCTTTCATTACTGACTGACGAGTACGGTGGAAGAAGCACGTATTAATCTTGCCCCTAAAATATATATCATAATCGGAAATTTATAATTTGCCTGGAGTATTATTTTGCTTTATTTTTCTTACACCTATAGATTCGATGAAAGACGAAATATTGAAGAGATCTCTGGACCGTGTTACAGCTAAACTCGAAAAACGATTGGATCGTGTCGATGACGAAGTTGGCGGAGTGACCAATGAAATGAAAGAAATGCACGAGGTGCAAAAGTTTATAATTGAAGAGTTGAAAAAGCTGGTCGAAGAGAAAGCAGAAACTCAGCCACCAGACGAAGGGAAATGATTTGTGATATTTTATGAAGTTTCTGAAATATATAACTGTCGGATTCTGCATACCTTATGGCTTGTATTAAAAATGCAATGTATATTGTAAATAAAGTGACATACATAAGCAGCAGAATTAGAAAATGATTGTCTATTTTTTCTGAAAATTAAGTGGACACTATAGGAGAGATAACAAGATGCTGATATTACCCAGTTATATAACGAAGTGGTCATTCGTGTCCTTTTTGTCCTCAAAGAAGAAGTATTTTTGGTATTACCAGTCTCAAGATGTGTGCTTAAGCAGAGTTTAAAACTCACTTTGGCCTAAAAATAATGAACGTTCCTTCAATTTTGTTTAGCACGGGGGCTAAGTCGGTTATAGTGATATTCCCTCAGTCCGACACAGGCCTCCCATCGGACCAAATGAAATTGAAGAATTTCTGAGTGTATCTTTCACTCGATCGCCGTATATGGAAGAGTTGCCAGGTGCCCTCAGAAGGTCGGGGTTTTTCTCTGAGTCGATGAATTCATGAATTTCGATGAACTTAAAACCCCAACGATTGAAATGTATGAAAAAGTTTCAATTGAGGGATGTAGTCACGTAGAATTGCGCGAGATCTCGATTGATCGGCATACTGCCTTTAAATTTGTGCCCCCATTTATGCTGGATGACGTTTAATCGCCTACATAGCCTTTTTGGTTTCATCAATTGTGCAGTTGAAATTTCTTGTTGTCTTGTAGGAATGTGTAAAGAAAATTGTAGCCCGGTTTGATTTCTGGTTGTCCAGTGAACCTATATCGAGTTCGCTTATGTGTTCGGCGTACGCCGAGGTTAATATCTGACGTAAGCAGAATCAGTTTGGTCTTCAGTGTTAAAATCGAACGTGCAGGCACTAACGGAAGTAAGAAACGTCATGGTTGCCATGACTACTTGTTTATCTGCATATGAATAACATGGACGCCATCTTGAAATCCGAGTGCACCCTGGCTACTTGGGGATTACGTGGCGCGGATAAATCGGTCACGTGATACACAAATATCCCACCGAAGAAAGTCGTTCGATTTACAGTTTCCCGTCTTCCGCGTACGCCGAACGCATAATCGAACTCGACCATATGAGTGGAATGGAGGTCACGTGGTATATGATTTGCCTCGAAGATAAATTACTAGGAGATAATGCAATGGCTATCCAGATCTGTTTTGCACGCGCGCTTCAACTATCAATGGCGGCACAGTTTACAATGTCAGATCCAAATCAGCCTATGGGACGTGTCCATTCCACGCATATAGTTCATTGGTCCCGGGGTCTCATTAAGTCCCACAATGTATTCCACCAAAAAACGATGGTGTCATTAATAAGTCGGACTAGATATATTACAGGCATATATACTGTGCCCGTGTGTTTTAGTGTTCATAAATATATAAATGCTTTTATGCGTAACCTTTATTGTTTTAATTATATAAGGGTATGTACTAAAATTGCTGTCTCCTTTTTTCCTCTATCTCCCTCTTTAAACGTTTTCTTACGCCTCATTCGAGTATTTTATTTCATTTGGAGCGTAAATTAAACAAAAAGACAAAACAATAAGTTCTGCCAACTTTCAGACTTTCTATCGACTTTCAGAAACACGCGACAGTGACACGAGAAATCGCCTAAACGGCAAATTATTGTGTCGTTTTCTCGACCCTCCTTAAACCAATAAGCTAAATTGATAGGTCCTAAATATAAAATTCTTATACTTTTTGTGTTCTGGCGTGTTTCACACTAGTTGAGAAATCGAAGCGCGAGAAAACGCCAAAAAAAACCCCAAAAACAGCAATATCTCTCTGCTGTTTTCGCGATTTCTCGCGTGACGTGCCGCGTGTTTCTGAAAGTCGACAAAAGGTGGAGCGAGAAAACGACAATATCTTTAAGGCTTGTAAAATTGGTTCGTTATCTTGGTCGACAAAGGGCGACATGAGAAATAAAGACCCCTCAAATTTCTCAGAATTTATTTGAGTGACGACATTAAGATTCAGGGGGGTGTTTCTCAACTATGGGCGTGATCGTAACGTAATATATGTTCAGTTGCCGTGAGAGTTAGGCCTTACGTCAGGAGTAAATATTTTGAAAAACAGCCACCAGGCCTTTTATTTTCTAATCTACTAATTATAAGTTTCCAATATAGCCTATGATTGAGGGAATGATCTCTAACGGATCAAAAACGTATTGAGGTTCGTAAATATTTATTTATTTATTTTTATTGGTAGATATTGGTTACTGAGACATATTAAGAGGCTTTGACGGTCTTTAGTCTGTATAAAACGCCTGTTAATAAAATCAACGCAAACGGCTCTATTAAACACACAATAAGAGACGTCTGTGCACATAAAGGAACCAAAGCAAAGAAGAGAATACTTATGTTGGCCAGGACTGGTAGACCTATTCTAACCCATTGAAAGGACGACCCAGTTCCGATATTGACATAATAGGGCAGAAATAAAAGGTTGTGGAAGACAGACACGATTATTGATATTTAATCTAACAGTGTCGGGAATAAGTTGTTTTTTTTATCTCTTTAATATTACATTGGTTGGTTTATTTGCGATGACGGGACTTATTTTCATAAGAGGTGCTCTCGGAGAACCGGATTAGGAAATAAAAGTGCCGTATCAAGTTGCGAAACACAGACAGTCTTCAGTTATCAGAATAAGAAAGTGGTTGATAAATTTCATTTGACCTATTTAATTTCCCCCCCATATAACAGCTCTCTGTACACGGTTATAAAGGTGTTTCATTGGGTCAATATATCGACTGTCAATATTTCTTTGAAGAATTTGAACAGGTAAAATTCATACATGTGTGTTTAATTCAATTAGTTCAGGTACAGCGACCACGTACAGGAATGATAAACGGCTCTATAAGATATATTACAAGGCGTTTTTCCGGTGATAAAATATTCTTTTCCGCTTGCATTTGTTCTGAAATCTGGGCCTGCATTTGTTCTGAGATTTTGGCCTGCATTTGTTCTGAAATCTTGGCCTGCATTTGTTCTGAAATCTGGGCCTGCATTTGTTCTGAAAGCTTTGTCTGTATTTGTTCTGAAATCTTGGCCTGCATTTGTTCTGAAATCTTGGCCTGCATTTGTTCTGAAATCTTGGCCTGCATTTGTTCTGAAATCTTGGCCTGCACTTGTTCTGAAAGCTTCGATTGTACTTGTTCTGAAATCTGGGCCTGCATTTCTTCTGAAATCTGGGCCTGCATTTGTTCTGAAAGCTTTGTCTGTATTTGTTCTGAAATCTTGGCCTGCATTTGTTCTGAGATTTTGGCCTGCACTTGTTCTGAAAGCTTCGATTGTATACTTGTTCTGAAATCTTGGCCTGCATTTCTTCTGAAATCTGGGCCTGCATTTGTTCTGAAATCTTGGCCTGCATTTCTTCTGAAATCTTGGCCTGCATTTGTTCTGAAATCTTGGCCTGTATTTGCTCTGAAACCTGGGCCTGAATTTGTTCTGAAATCTGGGCCTGCATTTGTTCTGAGATTTTGGCCTGAATTTGTTCTGAAAGCTTCGTCTGTACTTGTTCTAAAATCTTGGCCTGCATTTTTCAGAAATCTTGAAAAAATAAAGCGGTATAGATAGAATTATATAAGCCGTTAAAGTGGCATGAGCTGCCAAAATGTTGATATTTTGACGTTAAAACAGAATGTTGAAATTATTGGCTATTTTTCTGAAGACGTATAATTCTGAAGCTTTGTAGTGCTTCTAGTCTAAAAAAATGAACAATAAAGTATCGTTTTGAACTAACTTTGGCTTAGAATGAGAATGAATGATCGTCCCGGTTATTAAAATTTTGTTTACTTTTCGAACACGTTTTCGGTTCGTACAGGGGCACATACTGTATGGATTTTCCTCATTCCAACGCCAATCATTTAGTTTTTTGATGGCCGCCAAAGCCTTTTACTGTCGTGACGATCAGAAATTATGGAAAAGTGTGAATTTTGGCAGCTCATGCCACTTTAAAATTTTATTTGGAAATACCCAAACGCTGGCCAGCACAACATGAGTAAAGTATATTATCGTCATAGAGTTTGGATATCTCCAACTGTTTTAATGATAGTATTTTTTTAAAATAAGACCCCCCCCCCTCACCTCTCCTCCAAAACACACCACCGCATACAGAACAACCTACTCAATTTACGTGTGTTGCACGTTTATATCAGGCTTTAAATTTAGCCTAATGACTACTGAACGCTTTAATACCACATGTCTGTTAGGTGAGAAATTAAGCACGATGAATTATACGGCTGGGTTACGTCATGTTTACACTGACAATCAACCCCTTCAAACATCTCTATTGACGTACACGTATGAAAAGGCGTTTTATTTGCAAATTTAACAAAAAAGGAAAAAAAGGCGTCTATTTATAGACCTGCGGCAGCCTGCTTACATTAACAACAGTGGGCCTTATGATAGACTTCCGTGCAGCATGTGTGAACGATATGTCACATATATATGAAATAGAGCGGTGGGCTTACATAGGTCTATACATGTAACTCAACATAATGTAAGCGGACAGCTCACGAGAACAGCTTCTAGTTTTGTATTCATTTTGTCAACGGCCTTTTGAATGACAGGAAACTGAATGCTATTTACATGCCTGGGCAGGCTTGGGTAGGCTAAGATTATATCCAGTTTACTGAAGACGGGTTAATCCTAAATGAAGATCTTGTAATTTAAGCTATACACGGAGGCTGAAACATGGTAAGTTCAATGGCTATATACTCCTGATATACAACCAATATCCGATCGATATCATGGCGGTATTCAATATAGGCTAATACACACAGAATGGCGAATCAGACAAGGCTTATATACATCGGCGATTTTCATCATGTGCTATCTATACCAACAAACAAGATATATAGCATCAAATAGTAAAATCATTACAAATGATTGTGTTTAATTCGGTCCACACTAGGAGATTATACTAAACATTGTATTAGTCGCATAATATATTTTGTAAAATCTTTAATCTTGAACCACCGGAATATATATCGTATGTCTGAACGCACTCATTTTTTTGTGTTGGAAGCAATATGTTTCCTTGGCTTAGAAAAGATATAGAGCGCGTTCAGTAAATTAAGATCGGTTCGAATGTCACTCATTTTGTACGCCGGACTAAAGATTTTTCTTTACTTACATGCCGTTCGTTGTCAAGTTCAGCCGGAAAGGAAAAATAATTATATGTAGACATGTAGGTCAATTCGGGTTGTATCCTATAAGTAGAAATTGTTCAAGATCCTTTTCAAAATCGGAATCGTCGGGGGTTCGAATCCATCTCGTATCCAAAATTCGGGAATTTTAAAGTTGCATGAGCTGCCGAAATTCACACTTTTTTCATAATTTCTAATCGTCACGACAGTAAGAGGCTTTGAAGGCCATCAAAACTAAATTATTGGCGTTGGAATGAGGAAAATCCATACAGTATGTGCCCTGTACGAACCGAAAACGTGTTCGAAAAGTAGCAAAATTTAAATAACCGGGACGACCATTCATTCATTTTAAGTTAAAGTTAGTTCAAAACAATACTTTATCGTACATTTTTGAGACTAGAAGTACTAAAAAGCTTCTGAATTATACGTCTTGAGAAAAATAGCCGATAATTTCAACATTCTGTGTTTACGTCAAAATATCAACATTTTGGCAGCTCATGCCACTTTAAACTGATCCTTGTTAATAGGGCGTTGTGGAATGTTTGCCATCGTGGGTGTTGGGGTTGTAAGAGGGGTACACAATATAACCCAGGCTCCGTGTGTTTTAGTGATCATAAATACACAATTAGAAACTTGTCTCTATGGTTATTTTAGACAAGAAGATTTTCCCTGTGCCCGTGTGTTTTAGTGATCATAAATATATAACCAAGGCTCCTCCTCGAAAAAAATGGCAAAGCTGCCATGCTAAAGAAAAAAAACATCCCGTGCAACATGAAAATCTATAACCAAAATTAACTGCCCTAAGTACGACAATAAAGCTGTAATTTAATTTTTGACAAAGAGATTTTGGCCACCCACTTCTTGTGCCCGTGGATACCTTTTTGAGAGTTGACTGTTTCATTTCTGAATTCCAAATATCACGGATAAATGTCAGCATAAAACCTTTAAAAGTTGGAAGTCAATTCTCTCTGTCATAATTAATGTCCAAGCCGTATGAAAACATTTTTCAAGTAGGTCACATCTATATGCAGTCTGTGGGTTTATAACATACGCATTCTTGGCCTTAGGCGTTTTGAGTTTAATTAAAACAGGGAAGTAAACACTTATAAATAGATACAGACGTCAAATACAGACTCATAAGGGATTATGAATACAGACTCATGAATCCGGGCTGCAACGGGATATATGCTAATACTGTTTAAAGTGGCATGAGGTGTCAAAATGTTGATAGTATTTCGTTCAAAGAGAATGCGGAAATGATCATCTATTGTTTTCAAGACGTGCAATTCAGGGGCCTTTTTAGCGTTTCAAGTCTCAGGATGTACGTTTAAGTATTGTTTTGATCTAGCTTAGACTTTGAATGAATAAACTTTCGCCCTGGTTATTCAGGTTTTGTTTACTTTTCGATCCCTATTTCGGCTCGCACAGCCCGCATAGACCTACTGTATTGATTTTCCCCATTCCAACGCAAACCATTTACTTTTTCGACATTCTAACTCTAGGCCTCTACCTGTCCATCGTCGGAACCCACGATTAAAACTTACGCTCACGCTCCAAGGTGAGCTTGTTGAGAATTTAACCCTGGGTATCCGAGGATGCTACCTGTCATGAAAATCATAAGTATTAATGAAGTTCTAATTTTGGCAGCTCATGCACCCAAAAATGTCTATATTTATACAAAAACCCCCCGCTTCCAGCATCTGAATGAGTCCCTGGCTGACACGTGTAAATTAAATAGGACACGAAGATTTTCCCTGTGCCCGTGTGTTTTAGCGTTCTTAAAGGCACACTTGCCGCCGTAGCCTGTTTAAATTTGCTAAGAAAACCAATTTACATGAGCTTACTACGACTAATACCACTAAACTTAAACATAGGACACATAAAACATGTCTAGTTAGCTTTAGATTGTAAAAATGGGGTGAAAAACAATCGAAGAATCGAAGCCTGATTACAACAACAACGATCAGTGTCGGTCAACTTTCGTGTTGGATTACTCTCCTTTCAGGCCTTTGTATTTGTGGTTTACACTCAAACAATTACCAGCAGGCTTTTCCAGTCGCTGTTAACCGATCGTCAGTCTGTATTTCTCAGATAAATAGGCCTACGTAAAATTACACTGTGCCGTTAGTTCACTCACTTGAATGAAACATAAACTCGCCAATAGGGGGCAGATCGGTTTGTTTACGTGCCGGGTACGTAACAATTCAAATTTTCAAATTCAAATTAAAAATACAAAGTGACGTCCAAACTTTTTAAATTTTGGTAAAAATAGAAAGTTCCTAACTTATATTGTCTGGGAAAATACAGAATACGGTCTTTCTTTTTTAATGTAAACAATATTCCTGATTTTCGCGGCAAGTGTGCCTTTAAATAAAGTGGCATGAGCTGTCAAAATTCACACTTTTTTCGTAATTTTTGATCGTCACGGCAGTAAGAGGCTTTGAAGGCCATCGAAAAACTAAATGATTGGCGTTGGAATGGGGAAAATCGGTACAGTATGTGGCCTGTACGAACAGAAAACGTGTTTGAAAAGTAAACAAAATTTAAATAACCGGGACGACTATTCATTCATTGTAAGCCAAAGTTAGTTCAAACAATACTTTATCGTACATTTTCGAGACTAGAAGCACTAACAAGCTTCTGAATTATACGTCTTGAGAAAAATTGCCACTAATTTCAACATTCTGTTTTAACGTAAAAAAATCAACATTTTGGCAGCTCATGCCACTTTAAATAAATTAAATAGACTTGGAGTAACTCAATCAAAATATGTAAACCTGGCATAGAAACGTATTTCAAAAGTGCCCCTGTACCAAATCAATGGGTATACCAAGTAGGACTATACAGTTTTCAGTTCTTACTTTAAGTTTTATTCAGCAAACTGACATTTTCTGGAGACGTTTGGAATGATTTGGCTGCTTTGTCCACTGATCTGTATATATATCAGTGGTTTATTGTTATCTGTCCCCGGGGCCGGTTGCACAAAGGTGTATTAAGCTTAAGTCTTACTTATCTAGGCAACGTCACAATCAAATTCCTTTGTGACGCGACATATTTAAGCCTAATGATAAAAAATTAAAGACATCACCACGTCTTCTGATGTTACACTTGACGAAGACACCGGCACAGGTGTCGAAAGCTCGTGTTGTTAAACAACAACTGAAGACGTGGTGATGTCATTAATTTTCTATCATTAGTATGGAACCCACGTTTAAAGAGAGTTTCAAACATTTCTTATATTTAAGCCTGGTTTAAGTTTAATACAGCTTTGTGCAACCGACCCTTGAAGATTAAAATGTCGTTTATTTGTGCTCGACGGAACATATATGGAGGCTGATTTAATCGATATCAATGCCTTAATGCCATTGTTAACATGGTGTACTATTTGATCTTTTGTAGGCAGCCAAATCTCGGATGGAGTTAACAACATTTCTGGAACAGAAATACAGAAAGTTTTTCAAGTTCTTGGATGTGTTAAAGTCCGGCTATTTGTCAAAGAAAACCTTTGATGAAATTTCATCCAAAATGATGAAATGTGCAGAACTAAACGGAAGTGATGTCATCGGACCGGAAGTGACCGAGAAAGTGTTAAAATGGTGGTCGCCATTAGAAACTTTGACGGACAATGGACAACTTGATGAATCCAGATTCATTGATGTTATCCGCTTTATATATTCCGATTCGGAAGAATTTGAAAGATTGCAAATTAATCTGGAATTGGGTTTTGTGCGTTTGTTCCAAGCTATTAACACAAGTAGGACAGATAACTTAACGCAAGACGAACTCTCCCGATGCTACCAATGGTTTGGGGTCAACGATAAGAACTTTTGTAGGAAAGTTTTCGTTGCCTTGGATACGGACTCGGATGGACTCGTCCGAGAAAAAGATTGTTTAGAGGCTCTACATAAATATTTCTTCAGTAATGACGACCAAGCTGGGTGTACGGTTTTGTTCGGATGATACATAGGGCATGTCTTTGAAACGTCAGTCGGACAATAGGCCTATAAGCAATACAAGACCAGACAGTGTAGCCTAAATATTGAAATATCAGATTGGAAATCAAAACTTTGTTCAAAGTATCAAAAGTGCCATACCATAATGTCAAGGCTGGAAACTACCACCTACGTTCGAATACTCGAAACTGAACTTCTTGAATGCAGTCGCATAAGTCGCTAAAACTTTTGAAAGCTAAAAATTTGAAACAAAATTACGAAACTGTCCGCTTTAATTGACCGATTGCTTGATGACGTCACGTGGAATTTACGCGCAAAGCATTTTGGGGACTTGAGGGATATTGACATAATTTTATAAAACGGCGGAAGGAATAATACTATATCGAGAAGAAGACGTAAAAGGCATAAAGTCATCAGAAAAATGCGTGGATAAAAACTCCTACCTTCACCAATGTTTTCCCAGAAAGTGACGTCTTGGCAAGAACTGGTTAACAAAATGGCGAACTGAGGTACATAGTTTACCCAGAAAGCTTTGCGTAAATCTATATGACGTCATCAGGCTCGGCGGTAATTATCACCTGTGTTATAGAAGTTAACATATAATTAATATAACAATAACATTATTACCACTTAATATCTACAGTGAATTTCTTGACACCATGGTTTGTTGCACGCTTTGTTGATTCCGGTCTAGCCGTAGTTTCCAACTGTTCTTCGTTCAGGTCGCTGCCTTGCGACAACGGCAGACTTTCAACAGCGTCCGCCATGGTTGTTGTCGTCTGCTGACACGCACGTGGTCTCGTGAGGTCATAGGTCAAGCGTCAGGGCGGCGGGCCGATAATTAAACTCGCTTTTATTAGCGGCCCGCCGCCCGCAAAAAGTGTGCGTTATAGGGTTTTACCGTGTTTACAAATGAGCGCTATCCTACTATTGATAGATATATATTATTGATAGATATACAGTCAAACCTGGACAAGCGACCACCTGTAAACAGCGACCAACTGTCTTAAGCGACCACCCCACGACGCCCCCGAACGAAATCCCGTATTTAAGACACTGTATAGAACGACCACCTGTCTAACGCGACCGCGACCAGCTGTGAAGCTGATAAAGTAGGCCTATACACAAAACCTGTATTAAACGACCAAAACTTGGTTCTATAATCGCTAAAACGCTCCACGTGGTCTTAAAAAAACAAAAACTGCGGCTTTACCGCGCATGCTTAATCCTCTGTAGCAGGCAATCCACGATTGTCGTAATGACTAAAGCCTACAATTAAAGCCGGACACTAGCCATTTGTATTATACCTGTGAATTGCATTATACTAAACAGAATTGACAAAAAAACATCTCGAATAAAATTATCAATAGATATATCGCGTTTGGGTTCCTTTTTAATCCTATACAAATCGTAGAGATGTACAAAAATCAGTGAAATAAGTCAAAATGCAATCGCCTATGACTGGCAAAGCCCTCATTTTTCATAAGAAAAGATGACAGGTTATCGAGATGTCGGTTGTATAAAACCTGGTCTTAAGAGACCACTTTTCACGTTTCCCTTAGTTGGTCGCTTAAACCAGGTTTGACTGTATATGATAAATGACATTATCATATACCTATCAATAATATGTAGTCTTTTGCATATGCGATATCGGTAGCATGACAGCACCCATATCTCACCACGGTCCGAAAATCCATATCAGCCATATCAGACCGGTCCGAAAATCCATATCAGCCATATCAGACCGGTCCGAAAATCCATATCAGCCATATCAGACCGGTCCGAAAATCCATATCAATATCAATGCGGGGGGTCTTTGATTAGAGTTATCTCCCTTTGTGTCGTCTGCTATGAAGACGGCTGCCAGTGAAAGAACGCTACAATCACTGGCAAACATTAACATGAACTGTATATAAAAAATCACTATGATCACCCAAAACCACCCTCTAGCAAACGGCAAAGAATCAGACTGACTCTGACAGTGAATAACGGGGATTTCTGTCTACTGGCTGTTTTTTTCCCCCATGTTTTCTTCATTAAATTAATAGTGTCTCAGCGGTTTGTCTTTTCATATCTTCTCAAGTTACAACAATAAAAAAAAATTATCCCACAACGTATACTATTTCTGTTTTTTTTTAAAATATATATTTTTATGATATATGATAAAAAGCTTATAACATGCCATTTTTCATATCATATCCCATATCAGCCCTCGACCCAAATCGATATGGAGGTCTCGGGCTGATATGGGGTATGATATGAAAAATGGCATGTGATAACCTCTAAGTATTAAACCATGGGGAGATAGATCGATGTTTTGCAGAATTATTGCGAGGAAGGAAACCGGACTCTGTCCGATGGATAGGCCTACCTCTGACCTTTTGCAGATAAAGTGGCAACCATTCCACATATGGCTATAAAGGGAAACCCCCATACACTCCGATTATTCCATTTCTCTGGGCTTTGGAAACTATCACTCTTGCGATTGAGCAACCGAGGACCATATTACTTGTCGCTCCCATAACCTGCTGTAATACCGGTAGGCTTATAGTATATACTGTAGGGCCTACCTCTTTCAGATATAACAATTATCTCGTCATTTTTGCGGTAACGTGTTTTGTAAAGTAGAGGTTCTTTCTTTTTAGATTTCCGTGCTTTGACACGACTCGGACAATCTGCGATTTTTATTAGGTAAATCACCGTATTTTGGGGCTGAATGCAAATGGCGGGGGAAAGAATGACGCATGGAAATTAAACTGCACAGAAAAAAAACCTATAGGTGTGCAGTCATGCGTGTCATATCTAACGGCTTAACGAATCGGTCACTCATAACAACATCCCTCCCCCAAACCATAGTAGGCCTACAGGTATTTTTATTGACGTCATTAAGATTTCTACCTATTGTTATGCGAAGAAAATTTCATCGAATTTTAAACTACCAGTCTATGTTGTAATGTCGATTCGGTGATCTTGTCCGGGTATTGCCAATGATGCTATTCAGAAAGTGCAAAGCAAGACGATGGTTCATCATACGAGATTCTCGGATATTTGAGATCGCAATTTTCCGAGTAGTCTGCAATATGTTTGTTTGTTTGTTTATTTTATTCACGATAATGTATTAAACAAAATAAAGCACACAAGTTTAATAGGTTGGCGGGATTAAAGCCCCATGGGGCTCATCTTCGCAAGCCAAGTTAAAATCTTCATGTCCCCATTCCGTGTTTTACCTTGGCGGACGACTCCACTTCAACCCGTAATCGAACAGCTCGTTTTGATTGGATGCGAGTAAAACTTCTCGCAGCTAATCAAATCCTCAGGCACTTACACTGAAAATAACGTAATGGCGGCTGTGTACACCTTGAACTTTTGTTTAACGAGTGCTGATTGGCTAAGACTCTGTAAGTCTAGGAAAGACAACTCTTACATTCTCACCAGTCGGCGCTGTTCGATTTACGGGTTGAAGTGGAGTCGTCCGCCAAGGTAAAACACGGAATGGGGACATGCAGATTTTATCTTGGCTAAAGAAGATGCATGGGGCTTGATCTATCCCAAATAAAGTAGGGTGGTTAGCTTTTAACAAATGAGATTAAAGAGATTGATGAAACATGCACACAAAAAAGAATTGAGAATAGGTTGAAACAAATGGCCACATAAACACAAAACTTAATTGTTTAGCGAATCAATGAAGTAAGTTTTTGATTTTGCTTTAAAAAGAGATAAAGAAGTTAGCTGTTTCAGATAACATGGTAGTTTGTTCCATTCCCGCGGACCGGTTATCTTCAGGGAGTAGAACGAAAGGTTGGTTTTGAAGAAAGGCCTTACAAGATTGAGGGAACTGCCACGCGTAGTGTAATTATTATTATGGGACGAGGAAAAGTAGGAAAGGAAAGCTTTAGGGAAGAATTCACCTTGATATAGGAACTTATGAACAAAATGTATTATTGAGTAGACGTTAAGAAATTTTAAGGGAAGAATATTGGGTTGAGCGAACAATGGGTCAGTATGGTCAAGACGACCGGATAGTGTGATGATACGCAGTGCTCGCTTGTGTAGGATTTCTAATGGATGCAAATGACTGGTATATGTATTACCCCATAGGACATTTCCATAGGATAAATATGGATACAGAAGAGAATGGTATAAAATAAAGAGATTATGTTTATTGATGCTCTTACTGATATGACGAATGATCCCTAGGTTTCTAGAGATTTTTTGGCAGATATAGTTTATGTGTGAGGACCAATTAAGACTTTCGTTGAAGATAATACCTAGAAATTTGAAGGTTTTAACTCTTTCAATAAAGATGCCGGCAAATGAAAGATCAGGAAGAACAGAATGAGCAGATTTTGTTTTTGGATTAAATAGCATGAATTTGGTTTTTGCTACGTTTAAGAAAAGCCGATTAGCAGAAAACCATTCATGGACTTTGGATAGTTCACTTGTCATCGTTCTAATGGCGTCTGAAGGAGAATTGGAGGAAAATATCACACTAGTATCGTCAGCAAATAGAATAAAAGAAAGAATGTCAGAGGACTTGTGCAAATCATTGACGTAAATGAGAAAGAGTAGTGGGCCCAAAATAGACCCTTGGGGAACACCGCAAGTGGAAAGTAGAGGGTCAGAAATAGCATTTTTGAAAAAGACACGCTGGGTCCTGTAAGACAAATAATTTTTGAACCAATTGTTAACTACCCCTTTAAAACCATAATGACATAGTTTAGTCAATAATATATCGTGATTCACGGTGTCAAACGCTTTGGATAGGTCCAGAAAGGTTACAACACTATATATCATACAAGGAACACGCTGCATGAAGAGTAGAGTGGCTTTCCCGAAACCCTATGTTGAGTGGATTGAAGTTATTCTGATATGCCCGCACGGGCTTCTTCAATACCAGCTCAACATAGGATGTATTTGAGGGAATTTAAACAGCGAAATTCGTCGCTAACAGATTTTAAGACCACAGATGATGGTTTAGCTCCATGTGTAATCGTGTAGTCTATTTGTAAATAATGTAAAATCGCTACAGACCACACCATTGGGCGCATATCACGCTCAAATGGAACGAAAACCAACAGAGTGATCGTTTTGGACCATTAATATATGGCAAAGCACAAAAGTTCGATATCAGTTGAAAAGTGGCTTTTGTACTGATAAAGAGAAAAATGGCATCTGAAGGTTTGGCGTATGAATCGGAAAAGTGACGCCGTGCGCGCGTCTACAAAATGCACGTCTAGAATATTAGGGCTGGCAATAGCGTGCTTTATTCAATATTTAACTAATTAACGTATTAAACTAAATTGGGTTACATGCAGTGTATTGTAAAATGGGTCATAAACAGAAGAATTAATTTTAAAAACACTTCAACAATGGAATATTCCATGGCCAATTTGGATTCAGCGCTAATGTATTTCAATGGATTATAAAAATCAATATATACCTTTCCACATGGCGGATACAAAGCCAACTTGGACTGAAGAGAGAAAGTTGACTGAAACTTTTATTGTCGAAATGAACATGGATGTTCCTTATCTTTTATGCTGGTAATCTGGAATTTAGAAATCTCTCAAAAAACCGCAAAAATCGTAGGAATGAACTGCACACTTCTATCGAAAGCTATTAGGTTGTTCTATTTAGTCAATGCATCTTGTCTGGCTATATTGTCTTTCGTTTTAAACCCTGAACACTTTTATAAGTCTCCATACGTTTGCGAAAAATGCGTCGGGATTGATGAGGCGTCAATGTATGCGATCTAAGTTTCGCAAACTCGCAATACCTAGAACCCCGTCCGTTGGTTTGGGATAGTGATTACTCTAGATAAGCATGTAATGCAATTAATATGGCCTATAATTCGACAAAAAAAAAAAAAAATAACAGCACGGAGGAATAAAAGTAGCGGAGACTTCCAAGTTTGTATTGGTGACTGCTCTACAATCCTCGAGCTCAAAGCTTATTAGAGGATTGTTAACTACCATTAGGTTCGGGAAAGTTTAGGACAGTATCCAAATCTCCGCCTCATCAATTGCTTTAGTCGATTACCCCTCTTTAAAAAAAGATGAAGAAAAGAAATAATGAGCTTCGCATCGCTAATGTCCGCTTAACTCTGACGTGCTGGAACTGTTCTTTATAATTTCCTAAAAGGTTAAGATTTTATACACACTCAGACATCCCAAAGTAATGGTTGGATTGCGATTGGATAGGACAAATATATATTTTAACAAACATTTACTATCATTGTCCCAATAAGTTCTCATCCAATACCTTGTAATTATCAAATTTGGCTGCAAAAAATTTTCAAACGTAAGAAAAACGTATCAAATATGAATTTCACGTCGACTTTGTTTTGAAGTCAGCGAAGAATGGTCTCCCTTGAAAAAAAAGTCATTTAGAGTTATCCCATCTTACATGAAACTCTGGTCGTACCTCTTTAAATTTAGATAAAAAAAGCCGCAATGAAGCCTTCAAAATTAAGTTATGCCCCCTTTAGTTCCTAAATCATCCATTTTACAAGTTTATTTTCCGTGGAACACCCAAGAGAGCTAAACCATTTAGTAAATGAATGAAACGAGTTATTTTTGGTGAATTTTCTTGACCGGAAGTGACGACTGTATCTCAACTTGACATTTGCTTGTATTCCCATTTTTAGGCATCTGTATTTTTGACTTGAGCTGTGCCGAAATAGATTTTTACTCTAAATTTTGATCATAGTACGAGAAAAGGTAGACGCTAGGTCTTCAAGAATAGCAGGTTGACTCTGGTTCTGCCTACTATTATTAAGGGGAAAGATTAAAACCGAAAGGGTTTGTAAACCGGTGAGTTGAAATGACATTTCCTTCTTCTAAATCATACATTTATTGGCTGGCTATCACTATAGGTCTATGCTATACTCGAATACTCCTATATAATACTTAGTTTGTAGGTTAGTGCCAGTAGCAGTATGTTACTATTTTATAATATGAGCAATGTTAAGGTTACATCTTGAGATTTTCCCTGTGTCCATGTGTATTAGTGTTTATAAATATGATTTTGTTTATTGAAGTAGCATGAGCTGCCAAAATTCACACTTTTTCATAATTTCTGATCACGACACGACAGTAAGAGGCTTTGAAGGCCATCGAAAAACTAAATGCTTGGCGTTGGAATGAGGGAAATCCATAAAGTCTATGGCCTATAGGAAACGAAATAGTGTCCGAAAAGTAAACAAAATTTAAATAACCTGGACGATTATTCATTTATTCTAAGCCAAAGCTGGTTCAAAACATAATTGTAGAAAACAATGGTCTGACCAGTTGGGAGCGGTGACCATTATAGCAATCGAGATCTCGTGCCATTATACGAGATCTTCAACACGAGACATGGCTCGAGAGCCGTCGCACTCCATTTTCGCGCATAGTGAACTGTAGTGTAAGAATCTTACTGAGAATTTATAATGTGTATGATATTTAATTCTCTGTTCTATACTGTTCCCAAACATGTAACCCTACAATAATAACCTGTATCGCAAGGCCTTTGGGCAGAAATACTTGTGAAAAATCAAAAATATAATCGGCACTACATCAGCTCTTAAATACATTCTAAAACAAGATGGCAGCGCCCATGGATGTCAAGGCAAAATATGATATGGACTTCAAGGTATTTCAAGGTATTTTATATGTATTAGGAGAGTAGCAATCAATATAACAAAACAGGTTATCGACGGCTTAAACGTTACCTACCAGAATTATATCGGATATCTCTCTAAACAACCGAGTCAACTATCAGTGTCACGTGTCGTTGTTTACAATTTTGAGGACGTCGACAGCAGTGGCCTCCCTTTGTTCAAGCAACATGTCACTCAATCGTTTAAGAGTTGATATCTCAACGAATGGCAGAAGGATCAATCTCTATTTTAGATTGCCATTGTAGTGGAGACGTCATTTTGTCGTAGTTACATTATGAAGCCTTTGCAGCTCCGGCCCCTATTTTCCTTCGAAAAAATCGTTCACCGATGCAATAAATGCCTTAAAATAAATGACCAACCTTTACTGTCTTAATATCCATTTCCCTTTTGTCGAACTATAGGCTTGGGTTGTTGCATTACATCGATATCGAAAGAGGGTTGGAACATTTCCCCGCGAACAAGGCGGCCATATTGCCTGTGGAATCATGGTTAATTTCGCAAATTTAAAAATGGCTTCATCCCGTAGCGTTCCGCCCTTCGGGCTTCACAATAACGCTACATACCGGAGCTAGTTCAAAACGTTGCTTTATGGTGTATTCTCGAGACTAAAAGAACTATAAACCTTCTGAATTATACATCTTTAGAAAAATAGCCAATAATTTCAACATTCTGTTTTAACGTCAAAAAATCAACATTTTGGCAGCACATTATATCAAAATATAGACAATATCATCACTGGCGTACATCAGATCATTTGATTTATGTAATAAAAATTGTAAATATAATATATTTTATCCATCAGTCTTAAAGTGAAATGGAGGAGGTCAAAGAAAAACAGGTACCCCATAATGGAAATGTGTCAAAACTTTGGCTTAACAATATGCAAACCCTAGATGTTCTTGTTCTACAGCAATTTGCCATGTTATAGAGATAGGGATCGTGAAGAATACCAGGTGAACCAATGTAGGCCAAGCCGCCGTGGGAGTTTTTAATTGGCTTGAACTCATTGGTCTTTGATTAAACACTTTTAGGAGTACTTAAAACTAGTAAAAGGTGACATCTGGAATCGCATCGTTTTTTTTTTCTCAGTATATCTTCCTGCTGTTACCCAATGATTAATGAAAACTTACGCTCTGACATTTTCTCAAGATTAGCCCACTTGTCAGTTGTCTGCAGCTGGACTTGTTGGAGATCTCCAAACTCTGTGGCCAAAGTATATTGATGATGGGTGCATGACCACCCATCATCAATATGCTTTGGCAACAGAGTTTGGAGATCTCCAACTACAGCTGGACATCAGAGTTTGATACGTTTACATTCTTGTTAATGTCAGGTTCTGTTCATCTGAACAAATGTACCCTTAAAGTTTGGGTTTATAATCAATAAGAAATAACAAGATAACAACTATTTCCATTAGTCTCTGAATGACAGAAGCAATTTGATATGATACACATAAATGGACAAATTTGTGACTTTGATTTCATTGGTTTCAATTGGCAACTGCCTTTAATAACTGATTTAGGTACTTATTCATAGATAAGAAAGGCTATGCCTTGATATCTATTTTATGACACAGTAAAGGCACTAGATACCCAACATTGTTACATTATAGGAGTCTCGACGCCTTAGTCAAGTGATACATGTACATGCCATAATCTCTCAGCCCGATGGGTCACTGGTTTAGATCTGACTCCATCCAAAGAAAAATGGATAGAGTAGGTTATTTGCTTGTCCACCATATGTGGAACTGGAAGGTTTGCCAGGTACATGAACTTATTGTAGGCCAGGGATTCCTCCTTTCACAGAGACCTATTTTCTTTTGCATAAAAACTGGCAATGCCGCTATGTGTAACTGAAGTAAGCTACATGTACTGTGTAATGTAAAACACCAATCATCTGATCAAACCTTCATGGGGTAGATTGTCATGCCTGTATGTTGGTAACATGGTGCTACTTGAACTTACGGAAATTCATTTCACTTTGTGTTAGCTTTTAATTTGTTAAAACAGCTTTATCATCGAGCCATTGACCTCTGGATTGGTTGTCTCTATATAAAGTGTTTAAACGGGTTCCCTTCCCTCTACCATTGACTTTTTCGCTGTGAAATTGATTGTCATTTCAAACACTGATTTAGGGGGCCGAGCTGGCTCAGTGGGTTAAAGTGATTGTACATTGTACCTCAGTCCAACACAGGCCATCCAACTCAAACCGATTAAAAAGAGAAGAATTTCGGATTGGATTCTTCTCAATCTCCGTATGTGGCAGAGCAGTCAGGTACTTACCAAAGGTCGGGGTTTTCCTCAGGGCAATGAGCCCGGTTTCTTCCCCCACTAAACCTGGCAAGGCCTCCATATAAGTGAAATAGTCTTTGGTGCTGGGTAAAACATCAATCAATCAAACAAACACTGGTTCAAATTTTAACACTATGAGGATAACTGATTGGATACCTGTACTTTGAGATTAAGACTAAAATGTCCAAATATTTAATTGCGAACATCATATATAGACCTGGTTATTTAACAGATTTTTTTGTTTTACAAATTTAGTTGTGAAAGACACCAAGTACCTGTCTCACCTGGCACCTTATTTTATAAAAATGACTGGATATAGTGCAGGCCAGGAGGCAGGAGACTGTTTCACAAAGCGGCGTAGCATAAGTTTTTATGTAACTTCCATAGCAATGTATCTCTACAGTATGGTTTGCTCTGACAGTTATGTAGAAACTCACGCTACACCGCTAGTGAAACAGGGGGCCGTTTCACAAAGCCGTCGCAAAGTGCGATCAATCACAGTTGCCATCACGTCGTATCTCTTCACTATGGTATCCATTAGCAGCTACGCCTTGTATGCGTCGTTTGCGATGCGACTACCTTGTGAAACGAGCCCTAGGCTCCAGATAATTTCAGATTTGAACAGAAACATGGAATCAGTTTTGTATATTGAAACGCTGGGAACCAACAGGCACTGATGCTAGTTTCGTTATGCATCATACTACATATGTATACAGGCTTTCACCATACATGTACATGATGGGAACGATTTTCTTTTTTGTAGTTATATAATAACAGGGGCTCGTTTCACAAAGCAGTTGCATCGCAAAAGAAGCTTAGTTGCCAATGGATACCATTGTAAAGAGATACGACGTGATGGCAACTGCGATTGGTCGCACTTTGCAACGGCTTCGTGAAACGGCCCCCAGGCTACCAAATGTGATTGTTACCAAAAATCTGAAATCTATGACTTGTACTGTGTAACTGTACTACGCTATGTTTTATATCAGAAGACCTTCCAAGTTTTCATTAATGCTGAACAATTGTATGTTAAATGTCAGCGCAGTCACGGGAAGCAATGGTGTGAAGTGAGCTTTATCAATGGTGTAGGGCATACATACATGTACATCCAATATCGGAAAATAGGGTGTCCATAATAGCTATTTTTGCACAATTTCCACAACATTGGGTGTCCATTACAACCTACTTTTGTATGCTGACCATCATCCATGTTAAATTGCTTGATTATTGGATGTCCAAATCAGATGAATTTTGACCACAGGGTGTCCAAAAGACACGTGGACACCTCTCTGGATGAACGTTTAAATGTGGAATTAGAACTGGTTGACCAAAATGACCTACTTTTGTATATTGACCACGTTTAAAACTTGGAATTAGAACTGGTTGACCAAAATGACCTACTTTTGTATATTGACCACGTTTAATTGTGGAATTAGAACTGGTTGACCAAAATGACCTACTTTTGTATCTTGACCATGTTTAAATGTGGAATTAGAACTGGGTGACCATGTTTTATTGTGGAGTTATTGAGTGTCCAAATAAGAAGAATTTTAACAGCAAGTTATCCAAAAGACATGTGGATACCCCTATGTATGAACTTTTGATGTTGATTGATTTTGACAGATCTTTTACTACAGCATTCTGGTATAGTATATTCCCACAAAAAGTCTGCCCAATCTTCTGTCAACATTTTTTAAAACGTATAGCGTACAAATATATTTATGATCACTAAAACACACGGGCACAGGAAAAATCTTTTTGTCTAAAATAACCATGGAGACAAGTTTCTAATTGTGTTAAAAAGAAATATATCATTTGCTCTACTGACTATAAGGCCAAACACCTGCTTGTCGTCAACCTAATGAAATATCATGAGTTGTGGTTTATTACACTGTATATACACTGTACAACTTATGATTGGGTATAAACGTCTAAATGATATGCCCTTTTTATACGCCCGACTTAAAAAAAGTCGGTCGTATTATGGTATCACCAGCGCCGTCCGTCCGTCCGTCTGTCCGTCCGTCCGTCCGGCCGGCCGTCCCGGATTCCCTTCCGCTCCATAACTTGAAGAGTTTTGATCTAATCTTTACAATTCTTTCACAACAAATACTTTGTGGGTAGAACGTGTGTCATGAACCATTTATGACATCTTCGATTGCATAATATGGCTTCTACATTGGATTATGTAGTATTCTGTCTTAGTCTATATCTTCGTTCCCTTCCGCTCCATAACTTGAAGAGTTTTGATCCGATCTTTAAATTTTTTTTACAACATATACTCTAGGGGTAGAAGGTGTGTCATGAACCATTAAGAACATTGTCCATTGCATAAGGGGGTTCTACATTGGATTATGTAATATTCTGTCTTAGTCTATATCTACGTTCCCTTCCGCTCCATAACTTGAAAAGTTTTGATCCGATCTTTACAATTTTTTTTACAACATATAGTTTAGGGGTAGAAGGTGTGTCATGAACCATTCAGGACATTGTCAATTGCATAATGTGGCTTCTACATTGGATTATGTACATGTAATATTCTGTCTTAGTCTATATCTTCGTTCCTTTCCGCTCCATAACTTGAAGAGTTTTGATCCGATCTTGACGATTCTTTCAGAGTATATACCTTATGGGCAGACGGTGTTTCACGTACCATTTCTGACATTACCTGTTGCATAATATGGCAGCCCTATTGGATTATGTAATATTCCCTTTCGGCTCTAGAACTCCTTTCGTTTTGATATAATCTCTCCAATTCTTTTAGAGTATATATACCTTATAGGTAGATGATGTGTCGTATACCAAATTTGATTTGGTACACATATTTTTTGTCTGTTTTCAAAAGTTTTTTTATCAGAAATGTGTACCTGATGTTTAATATATATATATATATTTAATATATATATATACATGTACATGTATATATCAATGCTTTTTTAGTACACTTGGTCCAGAGTAATACTGGAAGCCAATTAATTTATACATTCTGAGACTGTTTTCTTGGATAGTTTAATGTGCACCATAATAACAAAAAAAAGACCATTTTCCCACTTTATTACCCATCTGTATCAGAGTGGCTGTTGAAATAGAGATAAGGGGACAATGACATCTGAACTGAAGTACACACACAAGGTTTGTATATTTACACACCATCATATCAGTGGTCAGCCTGAAGATTGTTTGCTTTGTAATAAAACTTACAGCCAAGTCCAATAGAACAGTGTCCCAGTCAAAACTGTTAAAATTCAAGAATTGTAAGCTACATGTATTGTATTGATTGCTCCTTCCCAATTATGGAACATAACAGCAATGTCAAAACAGCCACAATATTTCAGTTTTTGCAATTAAAATGTGATTGAAATTAGCTGAACAGATAATATATGTGTACTATAACGTACTGGTATTTAGTTGCAGCTTCATCAAATTCAGAAAAGAAAATCTTCTAATTCGAATTGATGAAATTAAAACAAATGTTATATTAAATGTAAAGTTGTTAATCGTAGCGGTTCGACTTTGCCACGGCGGGCGTATGTTGAGTTTACTAAAACTCTTGTTTAACACAATAAGAAACTTGTCTTCATGGTTATTTTAGAAAAGAAAATTGTCCCTGCGCCCTTGTGTTTTAGTGTTAAAAAATATGTATCATCTGACAGTTGATACTTATATTGCTTGATTTTAACACAAAAGTAACAATAAATGTTTAAACAACCCAAAAAACTTTGATATTGATATAATACACATACAGTTTAGTGTTGGAAATGTTAATATACATTGGGATTTATATTTATTTATCATAGTTGAGAGCATTGTGTATTGATCTTGCATAAATCAAACTTTTTTGTGTTTTGTGAAGGCAGTCCTACAATACACCTCTGTAGTACAGTGTATGTACATGTCCTACAATACACCTCTGTAGTACAGTGTATGTACATGTCCTACAATACACCTCTGTAGTACAGTGTATGTACATGTCCTACAATACACCTCTGTAGTACAGTGTATGTACATGTCCTACAATATACCTCTGTAGTACAGTGTATGTACATGTCCTACAATACACCTCTGTAGTACAATGTATGTACATGTCCTACAATATACCTCTGTAGTACAGTGTATGTACATGTCCTACAATATACCTCTGTAGTACAGTGTATGTACGTGTCCTACAATACACCTCTGTAGTACAATGTATGTACATGTCCTACAATATACCTCTGTAGTACAGTGTATGTACATGTTCTACAATACACCTCTGTAGTACAATGTATGTATGTCCTGTACAATACACCTCTGTAGTACTAGTACAATGTATGTACATGTCCTACAATACACCTCTGTAGTACAATGTATGTACATGTCCTACAATACACCTCTGTAGTACAATGTATGTACATGTCCTACAATACACCTCTATAGTACAATGTATGTACATGTCCTACAATACACCTCTGTAGTACAATGTATGTACATGTCCTACAATACACCTCTATAGTACAATGTATGTACATGTTCTACAATACACCTCTGTAGTACAATGTATGTACATGTCCTACATTACACCTCTGTAGTACAATGTATGTACATGTCCTACAATACACCTCTGTAGTACAATGTATGTACATGTCCTACAATACACCTCTATAGTACAATGTATGTACATGTCCTACAATACACCTCTGTAGTACAATGTATGTACATGTCCTACAATACACCTCTGTAGTACAATGTATGTACATGTCCTACAATACACCTCTGTAGTACAATGTATGTACATGTCCTACATTACACCTCTGTAGTACAATGTATGTACATGTCCTACAATACACCTCTGTAGTACAATGTATGTACATGTCCTACAATACACCTCTATAGTACAATGTATGTACATGTCCTACAATACACCTCTGTAGTACAATGTATGTATGTACATGTCCTACAATATACCTCTGTAGTACACTGTATGTACATGTCCTACAATACACCTCTGTAGTACAATGTATGTACATGTCCTACAATACACCTCTATAGTACAATGTATGTACATGTCCTACAATACACCTCTGTAGTACAATGTATGTACATGTCCTACAATACACCTCTGTAGTACAATGTATGTACATGTCCTACAATACACCTCTATAGTACAATGTATGTACATGTCCTACAATACACCTCTGTAGTACAATGTATGTATGTACATGTCCTACAATATACCTCTGTAGTACACTGTATGTACATGTCCTACAATACACCTCTGTAGTACAATGTATGTACATGTCCTACAATACACCTCTATAGTACAATGTATGTACATGTCCTACAATACACCTCTATAGTACAATGTATGTACATGTCCTACAATACACCTCTGTAGTACAATGTATGTACATGCTGTGTAACAGAATTTGTTTTCCTGTATTGTGTTATTTATAGAGGTTGGTAAAATAGTTGGAGGTGTGGCCACTGGACAATAAATAACCTTGTACTATTGGAAATCTGGTTTTCCAACTGGATAGGTGACTTTCTAAACTCCATTTTCAAATTCCATTCAAGCGGAGAATTTTGTTTATAAACTCGTTATTAGTATATGTCTTTTGAACATTAATAAAACAAGTTTTCATCAGCAATGAAACCAGTGCATTTTTGCAGTTTTAATAAACATACATGTGTACTTTAGTGATTAATATTTATGAGCACTAAAACACACGGGCACAGGGAAAATCTTCTTGTCTAAAATAACCTTTTTAATCACATAGAAAAATAGGTCAATGCTACATACATGTACTATCCTTTGCTTGCCTGTTATAAAGTCATTCAACTAAAAACATAAAGTGAGTGAGTGGATTAAATGTGGCTTTAAAATGATTTTGGTCTCTTATGAGAAATGATAAAGGAATGATTAAAGTGGCATGAGCTGCCAAAATGTTGATATTTTGATGTTACAACAGATTGTTGAAATTATTGGCTTTTTTTCTCAAGATCTATAATTCAGAAGCTTTTTAGTGCTTCTAGTCTCGATAAAGTATTGTTTTGAACTAACTTTGGCTTAATAGAATGAATGAATGGTCGTTATTTAAATTTTGTTTACTTTTCGAACACGTTTTCTGTTCATACAGGCCACATACTGTATGTATTTTTCTCATTCCAACGCTAATCATTTAGTTTTTCGATGGCCTTCAAAGCCTCTTACTGTCGTGACGATCAGAAATTATGAAACAAGTGTGAATTTTGGCAGCTCATGCCGCTTTAAATGTCGCTTTAAAAATGATTTTGGTCTCTTATGAGAAATGATAAAGAATGATTAAGTTGTTTGTGAACAACACAAGCTTTCTTCACCTATACCAGTTTCATTATCAAGTATAACTGATAATCAAGTGATACTATACAACGTTTTAAAGATACTGGTATACATACTCCAGACATAGAGCCCGGTTTCCTCCCACAATAAAACTGGAAACGTCGCCATATTAGTGAAATAATCTTGAGCGCGGCGTAAAACAACAAACAATCAATTAATCAATATAACATAGTTCTGCATTAGTCTGGCTGTTAGCCCAATCCAAAACAGGGTGGCCCTTACATGTATGAAAGGGTAGTTTAGTATCCACTGAAGGTCAAGGTCATCTCTAGGTAAAGAGAAGGTTTCCTTCTCCATGAAACCTGCCACCTGTTAGTGTAATTATATTGATCAATCAAAAACAATGTGTCTCAAACTGACAATTTATACAAATTTTGGTTTCTCGATTGATCCATTTTTGTATCTTAGCCAAGTTAATTTGATCTTTTTTTTATGTTACAATTTTGACCACAGTAACTGCGAAGACTGAAAGCGTAGCCAATTTTGACCATGTGTTGGTACCCAAAGACTGAGATGTTACATGTTTCTATATGTATATGTCTTGCCTATTTTAGACAAGAAGATTTTCCCTATGCCCATGTGTTTTAGTGATCATCAGGCCTTGCGGTGAGCAAAATGAAGGCGAGTGTTGAAAAACTCGCCTGGATTTGGTGCCAGGCGAGTTGCAGGCGAGTGTTTCCCAAGGAAAAATAAAGCCCGAAAACTTTATAAGTTTATGACATGTTTCGTTTCGCCTTCCACAGGCATGATGGATGGGCTTTGGTTATATCAGAATTTATGGCACAAATGTTACAAAAAAATATGTCGCGTACGATTTCTTGGCCACGTTGTTGTAATCTTCTTTTATTACCGGTACCGGTAACTCAATTATAAGTTTTATACGAAAGCAAGAAGCTCCACTTCCCATTTAAGTATGCTCAACTGGCTTACCTTTTGCCATGATAACTAAAGTCCTTTTGAAAAAAATGCTACTTAAAATTTATTTTCTTGCTTCTTATATTTTGAAAATTTGAGACTGCAGAAACTTCTAGTTCTACTGGAGACTGAAGACTAACGTAGTGCGTCGAAACGTGATGCATTCTTTGCGTAGGGAAGTTTTAATAATGGAACCCGGCAATGCCTCGAAAAAAAAAAATATCCTAGCGTTCTAGTTAAATGTCAGTTCTAATTTTCTCACAAGTCTTTATTATATTTAAAAGCAGTAAAAAAAAAGACTTATATATAATTTCCACATGACCGCTATACGACCGTACGCCGTGTAGCTTTCAAGTTGCGACTGTTTACTAGTACTGTAGTAGTAGTAAACCATGCCGTCAACCCGTTTGTCGTTGTGATAACTTTACGTAAAGCTGGAAGTAAAGAAAGAAAATGGCCCAAAAAATTGAGATGATAATTTCTTGATACAGTTTCTTCCAAAATAATATACAAAATAAGTTTTTCACCGTAATAAACCCATTCCGATTTGTACGGCCGTAGCAGTTTTGATTCGGTACCACGCAGAGGTAAGCTTATCGCATAATACGTTTGTGAAGCACAGATGCGCGGAGAGCGGCCTCGCTTGTCTCGATCGATATTGAAGTAAGAACACACCGTCCACAGTCAGCCTTGTGTAGTAAACTACCGGATAAGTTTTTACAACTTTATTAAACGAGCTATACATATATTTTATCATTTACAGTGGATTTAAATTCAACTAGTTGTGGAAAATAATTGTAAGAAATATATTTTATTTTGAATTTTTTTTTTTTTTTTTTTTTTTGGCGAGTGGTCATGCACTCGCCATTTTGATATTTCAGGCGAGTGTGAGGCGCGCGCGAGTGATCACTCGCCTCTCCTCACAAGCCCTGATCATAAATATATATCTTGCCTGGTTGGAAGTTGATATTAAATTTATTTTTCTGGATGTTATTGTGTCCTCAATGGAGATTCCGCATCCTGTGACCTAATTCTGATAAGTCACAAAGTGTCCGAGATACTATTGCTAGACACTAAATATTACTCACTCATCAACATTACTTACATGTATTCAACCCACACCGCTGCAAAAATACATTTAAAAAAACGGAATAGTGTTCGAAAAGTAAACAAAATTTAAATAACCGGGACGACCATTCATTCATTCTAAGCCTAAGTTAGTTCAAAACAATGCTTTATCGTACATTCTCGAGACTAGAAGAACTAAAACGATTCTGAATTATACGTCTTGGGAAAAATAGCCGGAAATTTCAACATTCTGGTTTAACGTCATAATATCAACATTTTGGCAGCTCATGCCACTTTAAAGTGCCAAAATTCACATTTTTTTCATAATTTCTGATTGGCAGGACAGTAAGAGGATATCGAAAAACTAAATGATTGGCGTTGGAATTGTGTTCGAAAAGTAAACAAAATTTAAATAACCGGGACGACCATTCATTCATTCTAAGCCAAAGTTAGTTCAAAACAATACTTTATCGTTCATTCTCGAGACTAGAAGCACTAAAAAGCTTATGAATTATACTTCTTGAGAATAATTTCCACATTCTGTTTTGACGTCAAAATATCAACATTTTGGCAGCTCATGCCACTTTAAACCCAAGACACGTTGAGTGGGGTTTGTCATCTGTTTTACTGTTCACTTTTTCGTTAGCCTCCAGTTAGTTTTTCCCCTCATTGGTTGCTGTTTAGGCAGAGAACTACTTATACATGACAATTTTCTGAAATATCTTTCTGTCGGTCATCAAGTTTTGTGATATTTTCACTATTTATTTTTGTTGTTATTATCGTGGGGTCTGTTGAGTTTGAATAAATAAATAAATATATATATTTAAAAAACCTATTAGGTTGGCTTTCCTAAAATAAACAGTTATTTCTAGTAGATTTTTTAAACATGTATTCCTAGATTGGTAATCCACATGTATCTTCCTTTGACCAGCCAGATTTAAAAATAGACTTGTACAAAAAAAATGATACCCTTTTTTTCTGCCTGTGCAGCTGTTAGAATTTAAGGGGAGATAATACATGTTAAAACATATATACTATTTCGTGTGATGGGGAAAAAAGTAACAGTAAAAGACATCCTATTCCTGTTTAATTGACTTCAGGTGACTCGTTAAGTCGTTTCACTAACTGGCTGGAAAAGGTGCAAGAAAAAAAAAGCCAACAGTCAAAGAAGATAACATGAGCTATAAAAGTGTGTCTACATTTTCTACTGGTGAATCACAGAGCTCTTGAAATTTGTACAACTCCACTGAGAGCAAGCTAACGCTTACCTACATTTTTTAAAGTTGTAAGATCTTGTCCCCAGTTACACAAAATGTTCATACAATACTTGACTAGTCAAACCATGTTAGATTTATCCTGTTTCATTTTAGTTGATTACAGAGCGTAAACGTTCCCAGCTATCCATGATTTTGTTTTAATTCCAAAATTATTTGTTATTTTACCTGCAAATAGTATATTTGGCAAGTTTAAATTGTACATGTACAGTGTAACTTATTATTACTTTTTGATATTAAATAAGGTATTACTTTTTATTATTCCTGATTTTAATCCCGGGGGGGGGGGGGGGGGGATTTAGCGAACAGCTTGTCTGTCCGTCTGTCTGTAATCATTTCTTGTCATTGCATCTCCTCCGAGGGTTTTCAATACTTGCACCTTCTTATTCTGGTTACGCTTGTTTCATTATTTTCAGAATTATCATCCTTTTACGACAGTATAGGAATACATAGACAATTAGTGCTTGTCATCGCATCTCCTCCCATGGTTTTTATCAAATTCTTTCGAAACTTGGACATGTTGGATATTATGCGAGGATGTGCACCTCCTATTCTGGTTACGCTGATTTCATTATTTTGAGAGTAACTGCCCTTTTCCGACAGTATATGAAGACATAGACAATTAGTGCTTGTCATCGCATCTCCTCCCACGGTTTTCATCAAATTTTTCCGAAACTTGGTGGACATGTTGGATATCATGCGAGGATGTGTACCTCCTATTTTTAGAGTTACTGCCCTTTTCACACACTATATGAAGACATACAGTTGACAATGGGTGCTTGCCATTGCATCTTCTCCCACATTTTGTATGAATTTTTTTGATCTTGGTGGACATGCTGGATATCATGCGATTTACGCTGGTTTTGCTATTTCCAGAGTTACTGCCCTTTTCCAACTGTACAGGAAGACATAAACAATAGGTGCTTGTTTCTGATGACATACAGCATTTCAGGGCACTGCATGCTCCTTATCATAGCCCTGCTAAATTGTTATCTTCCAGAATGCTGTGCCTGTTGTTTTTTTTTCTTGATTCCACCTGATATGGGTTTCTAAATGCATTTTCTCCTACAACCATGTATTGCATTGAATATTGTTGAAACTTGATGAGGATGGTTGTTATCAAGTGAGGATGTGGATATCCTGTATGGAAATGAACTTTTCTCTGTTTCCACTTAGTTCCTTAATCTTATGTGGGGTCAGGGGGATACATCATTCGGTACCGCAGCTCTGTCCAGTCCCCGGCGCGTGGCCCGTCAGCCAGACAGTGCAGATTGCCTAAAACCCCACAGTGATGTCCCTGGCTAAATTTACTTGCACACAGGCCAGTCAGTGATATCGCTTGTTTGGTCCTGTACACCATTAAAATTTACGATTGTGTATATGTTACTAATATGTATTTAGTGTTTGTTTATAAATCAAAATTCAAAATCAAAAGATAATGTTTATCTGTCAAAAATAGCCCGTGAAAAGTGAAGAACGGGTGACGTATCACTCGTTTGATGAGTAAAAATTTAAACATGACGAAAGTCAGTTTAAAAAATAATGGCAAAAAAATTCCTGATTCGTTCAGAAATTAGTGAACTCTTATAAAAATATCTCGATGGACGTTTTGATATTAATATAGGATTGAATAAAAACATTTAAGTTTACTTTATTGGTGTAAATAACATTTACAGTTGCGAAGTTAATTGCTGCAGCTGAACGAAAATTTGATCGGTAAAATAGTGATTCTACGTTGCCGTGTATTTCATTTCATTTTGAAATATTCCTTCTTTTCAAGCTCGGAAAAAGACAATATTGATCTTATTAAGTGTCTTATGGAACACTCTCCTTCAAAAATATTTATTATTGTTACATTTTTGGAAAGAATTTAGGTGTTTAAAATCCAAATTCGAGAAGGCCATTTTACAGACTTCAAACAAGCCGTGGCGGCCCGGCAACATGCATAGATAAATTATTTCTTATAGTCTCCCTTGGAAACCTGAAAGGAGTCTATTTTTCATACATTTTAAAATAAGCTGAGGATTGTGATTTCACTCGTTTAACAAAGCTCTGATAAATGTCTTTTTTTCACTACTCTGGACTCCGAAACTCCAAATAACGTCTTTAATGCCAAAAATAACCCATTTGTCTTTAACTGGATCATGCTTGAGAAGTCTATTCAAATGCATATGTAGGGGCCGCGTGATTGACAACGGGAACTCGCTCTTGCCGACAATTTTCACTATCCGATTTTAGCAGTTTTTAATCGTAGATATTTAAATATCACACTCACTGTCAGTATATTGAAGACAAGATAGAGGATTTTTCGGTGTTTACTTCAATTTGATAAACGTATCCCAAAACTGAAGAGTTCCAACGCTTTTAAGAAAACGTTTGATTTGTCCGACAGTAAATGGGCATTTCCAGAAAACGAGGCTTTGTATGGCAGTTGACCCAGGGGTAAAATGTGAGCTTGTTGAGAATTTATCCGAAGAAATAAAACATTGATCAGTGAAAATTAGTTAATATGTACAGAGATTGAACCTGGTTGCCTCTCTAATTCTGGCTATAAAGTCACTGGAGAAAGATCTATAATCTTAAGTGGGACCTACAGGGGGGTATTTCATAAACAGGTTTAGACGGCTAAACTGACCTAGCCGACTAGAATAGCACTGCTTTAACATTACTGCTTAGTCGACTATCTGACCGTAGTCGGCTATATGTGGTTTATGAAATACCCCCCTGGTCTCAGTCGGTAGCAGGCTAGTCTCTCACTCCACCAATCGGTCACATGTTTGAATCCCACTCAATGCAAAGAAAAATGAATAAATACAGTATCTGCATTGATTTTTTCACTCGATCACACTGTGTTGAAAGCCTAACGGGTATCTGTTAATGGTTAAAGGTCAGAGAAGCAAAGAGAATAAGATAAACCTGTCAATGCCGCCAACCTTTTACATTTATTATTAACGTGATTTATTCTCTAGATACCATGACTCAGCCAGCGACAGGCCTAGAGCGAGAGTTTGGGTATATGATGATACAAGAGCAGAATCAACGAGGCGGAGCTCTACCCCCGGGGCTCGCCCCACGACCTAAACCACAACATGACGCCCCCAAACCATACAGACCAGGTTAGAAATAAACGCTATCTGTAAATTTGATTTTTGTTCAATAGATTCAGTGGAATGAAATGTGAATACTTAGATTACACGTTATACTGCTTGTTTATATGTTCTTCTTTCATTTTGATTTTGGGATATTTAAAGTGTTGTCATGAATTTATTTATTTGGGAATTCCTTTTGTTTTGAGGATTGATCTAATTTGATAAGCTCCATGTACTTTTCTGCCTGAGTGTACAATTTACATGTAGCAACACAGAACCCCATTTTTTCTGGGGTCTGCTTTGTAAGGCTGACCCCAGGGGCCCTCTGAAGCTCATTCGGATCTACATGTAGCTCAGTCAACCATCCCTTATCCCTTGTGTTTTTATCAGTAGTTGATGTTAAAATTACGTGAATGTTTTGTCTTGTTAAATATCAGGATTGTCAAGAAATGCAGTATTAATTTGTGGTATGGATTATTTTTTATCTGTGTTATTTACAAAGCTGTAAGATATCTGGGGATCGTTTCACTAAGCATTCACATCGCAAATGAAGCGTAGTTGCCAATGGATACCATAGTGAAGAGGTACGTAGTCATGGCAACTATGATTGATCGCACTTTGCGAGGGCTTTGTGAAACGACCCCCTGAATGTAGACGTGGTTTTAGAGATGTTTCAAAGAATGTTCTGTTGTTTTCTATTGCAGCACCTGGGAAAGGTAAGATAATTTACTTACTTTATTGAAATATTTGAGAATTTTTTTTTATACGCCCGGCTTGAAAAGCGGGCTGTATTATGGTATCATCTCCGGCAGTCCGGCTATCCGGCTATCCGCTTTCCCTTCCGCTCCATAACTTCCAAAGTTTTGATTCCAACTTGGCAATTTTTTTTTAAGAAATGTTTGAAACTCTCTTTAAACGTGGGTTCCATACTAATGATATCATTGACTTTGATAATGATGTAAGAACTACATCGAAACGTCGTCATCCAATAAACCAAGAAGTTGTTATGCATAAGTAATTCTTCACCTTATTGCAACCTTCCAACTTCTAAATGCCATTGAAAGATTTCAAGATGTTGTTATTCATAAGTAATTCTTCACCTTATTCTACTTCAAGTGATGTGAGCTGCGAAATTGCCAATTAATTACATTTGTTTAAGTATGATTAGTATTATAAAATTATAAACTGCTTTTCTAAAAAATTGAAACATTTTTAATAGTCCAACCTATATTGACAACAAACAATGTTTAACATCACGATTTAACAGCAGCGAGAATTGATGACTTGTACCGAGTACAAATCTAGGTAATAATCGTTGATCCAAACAGCCCATTTTAAATTTGATACAGATGGATTTTAAAGGTTTTAGTGGTAAGATTTCATTTTGACATTACATCACCTTTTACCAAGCTTCAACCTCCTTCCTCTGAATTTTGAAAATTAAATTCAAATAAATAAATAATCTTGAGTACAGCATAAAACCACCAAACTTCTATAAAGGAATCAATTTTTTACTTTTAATCAGTTTGAACATCACAGAATTATTAAACTCTATATAAATTTCCAGTTAAAAGCAAACTATTTCTGAGTGGATTTCCACTCGGTCATTGTATGTGGATGGCTTACCAGTTATTCGCCGAATCGTAAGGTCGGGGGTTAAATCCGTGCAATGAGCTCGGTTTCCTCCCCCACTATTAAAACTTGCCAAAGCCGCCATATAAGTGAAATAATCTTGAGTGTGGCGTAAAGCATCAATAAAAATTTTTTTTTTAATAAACTGAGTCATAAAACTGTCACCCTTTTATGCTTAATCTGGAGTGAATATTTGCTTAGAATTTATCCCCAGGTTTCTTTGTAAAAAAAATGATACAATTTCTGACTGAACATTTGAAGATTCCTACATGTATGTGAATTGGGTGCCAGTCATTAACAGAAAGTCCTATGTTTTTTTCCTGGCGTATACATGTAGCCGTACATGCATCAATATGTATTTGACTGTGTCATTAAACAACTATGAAACAATCCAAGTTAAACAATATTGAAATTATTTTTATTCCTAGTAATTCAATGAAGCAGGTTATGTTATTGACTTTTGCCGATAAAATGCAGATTATGATATTTGTTTAAGTCTGAAAGTGGTTCCCTTAGTTTGTTGTTTATTGTTTATCTAACGTGTTCAATAATAATTGCTTTTTTTTCTATTTTAATATTTTTTGGCAAGTCATTACTGATTACTTTTTTATAGCCTTCAAAATGAATTATTCTCACATTTTTGTATGGTTTGGTTTCCAGGTGTTTCATACAGATCTGTGAATTATCAGATACAACATGATGATGACTTCCCACCCCCGCCCCCACCCCAAGGGCAAATGGGATATGTTGACGATAAAGGCTTCCCACCACCGCCCCCAGAACAGAGCCGTGGTTACCATAGTTACCCAGATGATGATTATCCTCCTCCACCGCCCCCTGGTGGTCAGTACGAGTATCAATCCCATCATGCAGTTCCGGCATCAATACGATCAACAAACCCTGGTTATCAGAGCGCCCCGGCTAACACCTATAACAGTCACCAAGGTTACCCTGGCCACCAACAAGGAAATTATCAAGACCCACATCAACAACCTCAGTACAGCTCACCACAGTCACCTCAACCTGTTCCCGCGCATGCGGCTAGTACTTCATACGCAGATGTCAGTGGATTGCCTAGTCACAGTGGCCCCGCCTACACGGCCAAAAACCCTTCGCCCGTCTCCTCCAACTACGGCCCACCCAGCTCAGGCAGTCAGACCAACCAAGCCACGCTTTATCACGCCACTGGACCTACTAAACCTGTCAATCAAGACTCGGCCGGCAAGGAGGCTGAGGTTGACGCTCTGACAAACCTCCTTCTACAGAACATGGATTCCGCTCGAGACCCCGACTTCTTTGGTAAGCGATCAAACCACACACAATCCAAAAGTTAAATAACAGAAAATTCTATCTCGGCAGCGGTTTACGATGATGCGCCGTATTTGAACAAAGAAATTTCATTCATCCATCTGTCATTTTCTTTCTGATTAATAAAATATAAAGCACAAAAAGACATCATTATGTTCTTTAGGTTAGAGTGATGTTAGTGACCTAATTCTTGAAACCAGCTTAGTATATTCTGCATGCTTTATTATTACCTCCCTTTACCAATTTTATCCCCTTGAGATACAGCGTGAATGAGTGAGAGAAGATTGAATGACGCATTCTGATTGACTGAGATCCAAGTACCTTTGAATCTTCCCCTCCCAAGAAAATGTCTACTATAAATTTTCTAAGCATATAAATGGGATATCTTCCCCTCCAAGAAAAATCTGGGTTTTCACTCGAATGACCTATGTGGGATGGTTGCCAGTTACCAACGGAAGGTCGTGGTTTCCTCCAGGCATAGAGCCTGGTTTCCTCCCACAATAAAACTGGCAACGCCGTATAAGTGAAATAATCTTGAGCACGGTGTAAAACACCAAACAATCAATCAATCCAAGACAAATGTCTACTATAAATTTTCTGAGCATATAAATGGGAATATCTTCCCCTCCAAGAAAAATGTTTAATACAAATTTTCTGAGCAGAAAAATGTCTTCTATAAATTTTCTGAGCATATAAATGGGAATATCTTCCCCTCCCAAGAAAAATGTCTACTTCAAATTTTCTGAGCATATAAATGGGAATATCTTCCCCTCCCAAGAAAAATGTCTACTATAAATTTTCTGAGCATATAAATGGAATATCTTCCCCTCCCAAGAAAAATGTCTACTACAAATTTTCTGAGCATATAAATGGAATATCTTCCCCTCCCAAGAAAAATGTCTACTATAAATTTTCTGAGCATATAAATGGGATATCTTCCCCTCCAAGAAAAATGTCTACTATAAATTTTCTGAGCATATAAATGGAATATCTTCCCCTCCCAAGAAAAATGTCTACTATAAATTTGCTGAGCATATAAATGGGATATCTTCCCCTCCAAGAAAAATGTCTACTATAAATTTTCTGAGCATATAAATGGAATATCTTCCCCTCCCAAGAAAGATGTCTACTATAAATTTGCTGAGCATATAAATGGGAATCTCTTCCCCTCCCAAGAAAAATGTCTACTATAAATTTTCTGAGCATATAAATGGGAATATCTTCCCCTCCAAAAAAAAATGTCTACTATAAATTTTCTGAGCATATAAATGGAATATCTTCCCCTCCCAAGAAAAATGTCTACTATAAATTTTCTGAGCATATAAATGGGAATATCTTCCCCTCCCAAGAAAAATGTCTACTATAAATTTTCTGAGCATATAAATGGAATATCTTCCCCTCCCAAGAAAAATGTCTACTATAAATTTTCTGAGCATATAAATGGGAATATCTTCCCCTCCCAAGAAAAATGTCTACTATAAATTTTCTGAGCATATAAATGGAATATCTTCCCCTCCCAAGAAAAATATCTACTATAAATTTTCTGAGCATATAAATGGGAATATCTTCCCCTCCCAAGAAAAATGTCTACTATAAATTTTCTGAGCATATAAATGGGATATCTTCCCCTCCCAAGAAAAATGTCTACTATAAATTTTCTGAGCATATAAATGGAATATCTTCCCCTCCCAAGAAAAATGTCTACTATAAATTTTCTGAGCATATAAATGGAATATCTTCCCCTCCCAAGAAAAATGTATACTATAAATTTGCTGAGCATATAAGTGGGATATCTTCCCCTCCAAGAAAAATGTCTACTATAAATTTTCTGAGCATATAAATGGGATATCTTCCCCTCCCAAGAAAAATGTCTACTACAAATTTTCTGAGCATATAAATGGAATATCTTCCCCTCCCAAGAAAAATGTCTACTATAAATTTTCTGAGCATATAAATGGGAATATCTTCCCCTCCCAAGAAAAATGTCTACTATAAATTTTCTGAGCATATAAATGGAATATCTTCCCCTCCCAAGAAAAATGTCTACTATAAATTTTCTGAGCATATACATGTAAATGGGAATATCTTCCCCTCCCAAGAAAAATGTCTACTATAAATTTTCTGAGCATATAAATGGGATATCTTCCCCTCCAATGAAAAATGTCTACTATAAATTTTCTGAGCATATAAATGGGAATATCTTCCCCTCCAAGAAAAATGTCTACTATAAATTTTCTGAGCATATAAATGGGAATATCTTCCCCTCCCAAGAAAAATGTCTACTATAAATTTTCTGATTATATAAATGGGATATCTTCCCCTCCAAGAAAAATGTCTACTATAAATTTTCTGAGCATATAAATGGAATATCTTCCCCTCCCAAGAAAAATGTCTACTATAAATTTTCTGATTATATAAATGGGATATCTTCCCCTCCAAGAAAAATGTCTACTATAAATTTTCTGAGCATATAAATGGGATATCTTCCCCTCCCAAGAAAAATGTCTACTACAAATTTGCTGAGCATATAAATGGGATATCTTCCCCTCCAAGAAAAATGTCTAATACAAATTTTCTGAGCATATAAGTGGAATATCTTGTCTAATACAAATTTTCTGAGCATATAAATAATTGTTTCTTCCTCATTCCAACACCTTCTGAATTGAAAGATTTTAACTTTGACGTAAATAAAACCAATTTTCCTAAACATTTTGATTATGGTATCAATATGAATAATGGTGCCGTTTTCCGCCTGTTTTCTAGGTATGTGTGCTAAGTGTGGTAAACAAGTGATTGGAGAGAATAACGGTTGTACAGCCATGGATCAAGTCTATCATATCACATGTTTTATTTGTGTCAACTGTAGTAAGTAATTATCTCCCTTTATTGACAGATTTATCTCCCTTGCTAAAAGGAAGAAAAATTACCAACCATGGTTAATTTCACTCATTTCAAAGTCTTCAGTCTTAACTCATCTAAAAGGCAGCCCCACCACCCCCACATCCATTATGAACCCAAAAGTTTTTTCCTTCTTCTTTGAATATATCTGTATGCATTATTAACACCAATCAGTCACTAGAACATTTGAAAAAATCAACACAATATATCCTGTTAATTTTTATGCTCCAATTAATGGTGTTTCTTGTCTTTTTTCCCCAGCTAAAATGTTACGAGGTCTTCCATTTTATTCTATGGAAAATAAACCATATTGTGAGGAGTGTTATTTAGTAAGTATAATTCTACTTCCTCATTGGAAGAGTTATTTGCCCTTGGTAGAAATCAGTTCTATTTAACACATTATATTCCTGATTGGAACGTTTCAAATTTGAGGCAGTTGTCAGGTACTTGCCAAAGGTCGCGGGTTTCCTGTGGGTAATGAGCCTGGTTTCCTCTCGCACTTTACCTGACAACGGCGCGATATATTAAGTGAAATAATCTTGAGTGCGGCATAAAACCTAAATCAATGAATCAAATTTTAGGTCCATTTTGTGGTAAGAGGCAAACAGCATTGTTTTCGTTCTAATACAGGGGGAATCTACATTTATAATTAGATGATGATCTATTGACAAAAAATATTTTTGGGTTTTGATTAAATGGCTATATTTTTATTTTTAGTGTCTGATGTAAAATCCATTTTGATTTAATGCCTTGTTTATTGTTCTCTGTACAATTTCCCATCAATTACTCCTCTTTTCATTAAAGAAGACATCAAGGGGGCGGGGTAACTTATCCTTGAAGGAAATAAATGGTTTTACTATAGTTGCCGTACCCCAACAAGCCAGCCAATGAATTCTGTTGTTCATGGAATTGTTTAGTTGTTTATATCTGCAGAAAAATCACGATTTTGTCAACAAAAAAATAATCGATTAATTTGATTTGTCCCATTGATGATATTTTATATTAAGTTTCTTTTTTCTACAAACAGGGTACTTTGGAAAAATGTTCAGTTTGTTCAAAGATAATTACAGATAGGGTGAGTGGAGATGGTCTCGTTATGACATATATGTATGAATAATGTTTTGAAAACAAAATGGTCTTATTTGGACTATGTTTGTCACCGCTATGAGAAAAGATATTTGAGTGGATCTGATCATTAAAGGCACACTCGCCGCGCCTTTTTTCTGTATTTTTCCCAGACAGAAGAAGTTAGTGTTTTTATTTGAAATTGCAAAACAGATTTTTCACTTACCCGCAATGTAAACAAATTCCTAACCTGAGCATGCGCACAAGCGCCCTAAGGTTGGAGTCATGTGACCAATCTAACGACACAGGTATGATTTTACGAACTTTATCAGAAAAATACATACTGACAATCGGGTAAGAGGGACCCAAAGAGCCTGCCGATAAATTTACGGTGTAAACCAGACAAGAATGTCTGAAATGAGGGTAATCGAACACTTGAGTTAACCGACACCGAGCTTTGTTGTTGTAATAGAGCTTCGATTCTTCGTTTGTTTGTTCACTTCCATTCCTACATTCTAAACCTAACTGGGCATGTTTTATGTGTCCTTTGTTTAATTTGAGTGGTTTTAGTCGTAGTAAGGTCGTGTAAATTGGTTTTCTTCACAAATGTTCAACAGGCTACGATGACAAATGATCTCAATTGTCTGTGTTAACTTCTGTTTGTAGTTACTGCGGGCAACCGGTAAACCGTATCACCCTGCCTGTTTTACCTGTGTGGTGTGTGGCAAGTCCCTCGATGGGATTCCATTCACTGTGGATGCGACCAATCAGATTCATTGTATAGAAGATTTTCATAGGTAATCTAGAAAGAAAATTTAACAATTCCTGAGCGGGTTTTGGACTTGATTGTCCCACATGGGAAGTGGCCGGGGCAAGGGTTTTCTTCCCCACTACACCTGGCAACTCTGACGTATTAAGCCCGGTATACACTTAGAGTTTGCTGCGACCCGAAAAAGTATAGTGTATACCAGTCCACGACGCAAATCGGTGTCAGTCGGCTTCAGTTGCGTCGGGTCGGAAGTGATCTGGACGTGCCAGATATTTTGTTAAGAATCGGGTTGAGTCGGGTCTGGTCAGACAGTGTATCCACTCTAGCGACGAGCGTCGTAGAGAGTCTGAATCCGTAGGCCAATCAGAAACTTTACTACAGTCAGGTGACGTCAAACAAGCGTCTTTTTTCTACCTTTTCTGCTAGAGAGTTCCGAATGTCATGTTTCCCAATGACTTTATTTGTGTGCAGTGTATACCGGTCTACGACGCGACGCAACTCAAGCCGACTGAACCCGAGTCGGGTCGCAGCAAAACTCTCAGTGTATACCGGGCTTTAGTGTCTGAATTATATGGAGTGAGACTTAAAACATCTTTCGATCAAAAATACACTCCTTCATTATAATATCATATAACATGACGTCACAAGCCATATATGTTGACCTAATATGGAATATACAGGGTTGCCACTTGACTATTTTGAACCAATCGAAAGGAAGTATTCAGTAAGAGGTGGGATAATGTAATTTATATATCCATAGGTTCATACTCCAAAGCTACGGAGTATATAAATTGACTAATTAAACAAAATTTGTTGGAATTTCACCCACAATAAATTATAATTTCTCAAAATACGTTCATCATTAAAGCATTCTAGATTTTAGAACTTTTCCATATAGGTTCTTCATTTATTTTTATTTAGAAAATTTGCACCACGCTGTTGTGTATGTCACCATCCCATAATGCCAGAACACGGTAAAGAAGAGACTGTCAGAGTAGTGGCCATGGATAGAAGTTTCCATGTAAACTGTTACCGCTGTGAGGTAAGGGTTCACCTTTCAGAAGTTTCCATGTAAACTGTTACCGCTGTGAGGTAAGGGTTCACCTTTCAGAAGTTTTCATGTAAACTGTTACCGCTGTGAGGTAAGGGTTCACCTTTCAGAAGTTTCCATGTAAACTGTTACCGCTGTGAGGTAAGGGTTCACCTTTCAGAAGTTTCCATGTAAACTGTTACCACTGTGAGATGAGGGTTCACCTTTCAGAAGTTTTCATGTAAACTGTTACCGCTGTGAGGTAAGGGTTCACCTTTCAGAAGTTTTCATGTAAACTGTTACCGCTGTGAGATGAGGGTTCACCTTTCAGAAGTTTTCATGTAAACTGTTACCTCTGTGAGATGAGGGGTTCACCTTTCAGAAGTTTTTATGTAAACTGTTACCGCTGAGAGATGAGGGGTTCACCTTTCAGAAGTTTTCATGTAAACTGTTACCGCTGTGAGGTAAGGGTTCACCTTTCAGAAGTTTTCATGTAAACTGTTACCACTGTGAGGTAAGGGTTCACCTTTCAGAAGTTTTCATGTAAACTGTTACCGCTGTGAGATGAGGGGTTCACCTTTCAGAAGTTTTCATGTAAACTGTTACCACTGTGAGGTAAGGGTTCACCTTTCAGAAGTTTTCATGTAAACTGTTACCGCTGTGAGATGAGGGGTTCACCTTTCAGAAGTTTTCATGTAAACTGTTACCTCTGTGAGATGAGGGGTTCACCTTTCAGAAGTTTGGTTGGTTGATTGATGATTTAAGCCGCACACAAGATTTTTTCACTGGTAAGGCTGCCTTGTCAGGTTTAGTCGAGGAGGAAAACCGGGCTCTGACCGGATGAAACCCCTGACCTTAGGTGAGCACTTGGCGACTCTTCCACATACGGAGATCAAGAGAAAAATCCACTCAGAAATTTGTCAATTTTTATTTGGTTTGAGTGTGATTCGAACCCGCGACCCATTGATGGAAGGCTGTTCGGATTGAGCGTCCAACGCTCTACCTACTGAGCCACGCCCCCCTCCCCCCCCTCTGTTCATAGAAAACCCAAGCAAAAATTTGTTGTATGTTTTACAGGACTGTGGCACTCTTCTGTCTTCGGAAGCTGAGGGTCGGGGCTGTTACCCGTTAGATGATCACATCCTCTGTAAGAATTGTAACGCTAAAAGAATTCAGGCCATGACTACGAAGATGTCCACGGAACTCTAACTCCAGCAAATGAACGAGGGTAAATGCTTTGGAGATCTTAAGAAAATATCCCATCCCCATGGAAATGCAGTTCTGCGTCAAATTAAGATCAATCACACAGAAATGTTTGGAAATTAATCAAAAACAAGAAGAGCAAAAAGGAACACTAGGACTAACTGAAGTACAGGTTTGACATTTTGTCACAAAAACTTCGTGGCTGTATGATATCAGTAGATATGTCCTAGTTTAAAAAGATATGTTCACATAGTATCACTGCCTACATATATATAGTTACATGTAAGTACCTAACTGGGTAAATTCTCATAGGAATTAGCAATCGTATAGCAAGCTGGTCTTCTATTTTTGAATTCCTTCATTTTATTTAAAAAATCAGCTCTTTAGCAAGTGTTTTTTTTCATGCAATTAATAGGAAAAAAATTGCTTTCATAATTAATAATTAATATGGTATTGCCGTAATATTATTGACAGAAATGTTTACAGATCATATCGCGTTCTTTGATTGATGGATTGACAAATATATTGCCAGGAGAAAATAATTACAGTTTTCTCGTTATTTTGAGATTACACTTTCTTGAAAATATGGTAGAGATTTAAGTGATTTTTTTTCTATCTGTAATCCGTATAAATTGTTTTTGAGTCATGTTTATTTTTTTAGGCATATTTTTTGTATATTTAGGTAGCTTTTTTCTGTTAATTATAAATTAGTTTAACATAGTTATTTTTATATTTTATGCATTGTTATTTTTTCAACTCACTTTTGTCTAGCTTTTACTTTTTAGGACCAAAAATTGCTTTTCGACATACATGAAAGAATCGGCATGTGGTTGAAACTTTACTAACACAATCAATCAATCAATTAACCTAGAACTGTATTAGTAAGTTCTTTAACTCATCGATAGAGTTTTGATACCTATAACGCTTTCAAGCACAGCGTTACATTCACTTATCAGCAAAATGTTGCCTTTACATGTATTTGTTTAAACTCCCCCACTAAACCTGGCAACACTCATATAAGTAAAATAATTTTGAGTGCGGGGTAAAAAATCAATCAATTAAATCATCAAATTATTTATAAAAGGGCCTGAACAAATTTGAAAAAATCTGTAATCTTTTTTCAATAATTATTTTAAACAACTTTGTGTTAACCTTGCCCATAATGCATTTACTGATAGTGATGATGGTAGCTTTAAGATGTTCTTGCCCTTTCTTCTCACTCAAAAGTCCTTTATAATGTCGATGCTATTGAGGTTTTCTGATATTTTCATTCTGCTGTGTTGATTTCTGTTGGACAAATTAGTCCCAAATATCTCATTAATATTCGTTTGGCAGCTACAGAGTGAATGGTCTGATTTCGCTTAAAGTGGCATGAGCTGCCAAAATTCACACTTTTTTCATAATTTCTGATCGTCACGACGGTAAGAGGCTTTGAAGGCCATCAAAAAACTAAATGATTAGCATTGGAATGAGGAAAATCCATACAGTATTTGGCCTGTACGAACCGGAATAGTGTTCGAAAAGTAAACAAAATTTAAATAACCGGGGCGACCATTCATTCATTCTAAGCCAAAGTTAGTTCAAAACAATACTTTATCGTACATTCTTGAGACTAGAAGCACTAAAAAGCCTCTGAATTATACGCCTAGAGAAAGATAGCCGATAATTTCAACATTTTGTTTTTACGTCAAAATATCAACATTTTGGCAGCTCATGCCACTTTAATAATGAATATTTTACTAACAATACAGACTTTTGATATTACGATATCTCATGTCTCACAGGTCATATCTCTCAAAGTTTGAAGCCTGGGAAGAGATTTCAGCTTGGCTAGGAGCTCAGACCCGATCGCTTTCTCATACGCCAACGATAAGCAGTTTGCTAAGCTCAAATTTGCCAGGGGGCCATTTCACGAAGCCGTCGCACCCTACGATCGATCGCAGTTGCCATGACGTCTCTCTTCACTATGGTATCAATTAGCAACAAGCCTTCGTTTGCGATGCGACTGTTTTGTGAAACGAGCCCTAGGGCTAAGTTATTCAAAAGTGTTTTAGGCTTAATAAAGGTATCAAACTTGTGTGTGTGTGTGTGGGGGGGGGGGGGGGGGGGGCTCTGTGGCTCAGTAGGTAGAGTGTTGGACGCTCAATCTGAACAGCCTTCCACCAATGGCTCGCCGGTTCGAATCCCACTCAGTCCTAAAAACTTGGAAAATTTTCTGACTGGGTTTTCACTTGAACGACCTATGTGGGATGGTTGCCAGTAACCACCGGAAGGTTGTGGGTTTCCTCCGGGCATAGAGCCCAGTTTCCTCCCACAATAAAACTGGCGACGCCGCAATATAAGTTAAATAATTTTGAGCACGGTGTAAACACCAAACAATCAATCAATTGATAAGTTTCAAATCTGTGTCCGTTACGGAACTTCTTGTCAGTACATGCTCATGATACAGCTTTATTCCCACCACTCCAGTATTGCTGTCTCTTGTAAAATGTTATAAGTGGCCAATAAACAAATAAACAAACAAATGATACATGTAGATACAAACGGACATAAACAAATAATTTTCTGCTTGGCATAATATTGTTGTTATACGGTTTCTGTATATCAGTGACGACTCACCCTCTCCGGTAGTTGATATACCATTAAATATGACTTTCTGGTAGCCAGCACTAGGCCTACATCAAAATATATTTTGGTCACTGGTTTGATATATCCATTTATTTTAGTAATGCTTATTATATTACTAACAATAGCTATCATAGTGTTTGGTTGTGTGTTATTGCTCATTAAAGTGCATATTTTACTTATACTATACATGTATTTATGAACACTAAAGTCTAAAACACACGGGCACAAGGAAAATCTTCTTGTCTTTAATAACCTTGGAGACAAGTTTTTAATTGTGTTAAAAAGGTTTTTTTGTAATATATTGGTTGATTTCAAAGTTAAACCGCAATCAGATAGTTAATTATGAACTACTCCTGAAATTGACAATCTCAATGTCTATGGTATCATATTCTTTGTAAATGTTTACAATTGTGCATGTCTCCGGTGAACATGTTAGACGAAGACGGGATCAGAAGTAACCGTTGTTGGCATTATAAACACCCACATCCACTAGTACGGCATTAACTATTATATCCAGCGCCAGTAACCCTCTACGTCGTCTACATCATCGTATTTAATATACTACCAATAGAAAGATGGATTATAAAAGTTTGACGTGTGGCTATATACTAGCCAAAACTTTGACCATACTCAATAGCTCTCGTTTTAAAACGACAGAGACAGAGTATGGTCAAAGTTTGGGCTAGCTATATACCAGTGAATAGTCTGCACCATAGTCTGTTCATTCTAACACGTGACTATGTTCGTATACCTTTTCTGGGCTACGAGCCTGGGGCTCGTTTCTCAAAGCTGTCGCATCGCAAACGAATCGTAGTTGCCAATGGAAACCATAGTGAAGAGATATGGAGTCATGGCAACTGCGATTGATCGCACTTTGCGACGGCTTCGTGAAACGCCCCCCTGGTTAAGCGTTATATACACAGTGATTTGCATTGACTTCCTATATGTTGAGCATGGAGTCTCCATATTTGTATATCTGGTATGTTGTATGTTTGACATAATGTTATTTATTGGCTTATAATGCCAGTTGTATGCTCTTTATTCACATATATTTTTATATAGCTTACTTCAGGTTGTACAGGTATCTGTTGTTTGTTCCTCTAATTTTGACGACTAGTAACAGGAATTTATCTGAATTTTCCTCTTGAGTCTTTATTAGATAACTGTTGTAAAAGTCCCTGAAACTTTTTTTGTCAAAGGGAAATAACTATGCTCTTCAAAAGTTTGTATTACTATGAGAGTTATCCCCCATTGGTAAATCAAAATCTATAGGATTAGTGCTGTATTTTTTAGTAATCGACGAAAGAGTGCTAATTTGTCACTGAAGGAAATAATTATCTGTTGGTAAAAATTGAACAGAATTTCATACTGGTGTTTGTATTTCTTTTCTGTCATCAAAATCACTTTTTACAGGGTGAGGAAGCTAGATATCGTTATAGATCAAACATATGTCATCGGTTATAATTGCTGTAGGCTTAGTGGTGTGAACTTTGATATTAATGTAAGTGGTTGTGATGAGCGTGTTTGTGATTTGGCGTGTGCAAAGTATTATGTTCTGACGCCATGCCTATTATTGTAGCTCAATGTATTTACAACGAATTTTGAACGTTGTCCAATGGACTTTTTCAAGAGAAATGTCTTTGGCTCGAGTTAATGGTTCGTTGGTGATCCCCAACGTAAAATAAAAAATGAAGGTTTAGTCGGACAGAAAATCACGTTGAATGGCGCGAGATCTCGATTGTGTTGATCAGTTTGGCGTATCAACTTAGCTACGCACGTGTACAATTTATTGTTATCTATTTTAGACATAAGATATTTTGTAAGTATGAATTTACATTAAATTTTTTTAAAATACACTAGCTCTCTGGAAGCTATTATGGCAGATTGAGTTGTCTTACACTAGAGGGAAATAATTTCGCTTAAGTACCGGTATTTCAATTGATTTTTAGAACTATGCCTATACCAGTTGGCACATATGGACCTTGTATTTCATTTCTTGCTTCATTTATACGTTTATTTCGCCTTGTGGAATATGTATTCGCCAATATACGCATACGATATATAAATATTTGATTTAAGCTTGACCGTTTATGAATATATCTACTACGCATAAACCTAATCATTTGTGTCAAGTGTATTTCTCCAGAAGTATTTAAAGTGGTATAAGGTGCCAAAATATAAAAGATAAAAAGCTTTTTACCGATAGAGGACTTTTATAGTCTCTAGAATTTAAGGTAAAAGGAGTCGTTTTATAACTCATTGACCACCAATGGCGACTTACCGATTCGATAGAAACTTGTCTACATAACTTTCCTAGTAAAAAAGCCAGTCAGTGTGACTTTGTTTTAAAAAAAAATGAATTCTTGCTGAATGGATGCAACAGATATCTTACGGATATTGCTTAACCTCGTACATGTAACTGTAGTTCATTTCTAGATCGGAGGATGTTGACGTAATGTTGAAGGTTTATGATGCCATGTCAGTTAAGCCTTGCGTTAGCGCCTACGTCGGACGTATTGAGAAAAAGCTTCCAGCCACACAAACGTACAAATCTACGTCAAACTGCTTCAACTTCAGTTAGCAGAGAAATCTGGCGTGTGACTTATACAATGTTGAATTCTCATCGCCAGACAGACCGATTGTTCGAGCTGCCCTTTGTCAGATCTGTCTCATTGTTTGTTATTAATCCTAGTTCATGTACAGGCATTGTAACATCAGTATGTTGTTAACCGTGCTAATCTCTTCATTATGTTAATGTATGTTGTTTTCACCCATATAGTGACTGATTATGTTTTATTTTCTATTAATAAATGTGTTGTAGAAGTCATGACATGTGGTTTCGCATTTTCTTTTATCTTTCTGAATATCTTGGTATTTTCCGTAAATAAAATAGTCTATGACAGAGTTCCGTTTTGTTCGACGGGCAAATGTCAAAGCCGCCATTTAAGCGAAGCGAAAAATCGGTCATTTTACAATACCTGGTGTGTGATACTAGGACTGTGGCTATCTAGCCAGTAGGGCTTTCATTATTCACGTTATCAAGTTAACATTGGGAATAGAACTGAGGAACAATCCCTATCTTTAGGTTCCTAGAGTACCTAGACTAAGAACACATTCATCCATTTAATTTTTTCTTCTTTATACCTCATCGGTTCGTTAACATTGGTAACGGGTTTACCAGATTGATTGCTTGTTTGGCGGCGTTGCCAGTTTTATTGTGGGAAGAAACCGACGACCTTCAGGTGGGAACTGACCCTGCAGTCAGAAAATTTCAATTTTTTTTTGGACTCGATTCGAACCCGCGACCCATTCGTGGAAGGCTGTTCGGATTGAGTGTCTAACGCTCTACCTACTGAGCCACGGAGACCCCTTACCAGGCTTGAAGCTATATTGAAAAGAAAGTGAAGTTTAAACATTTAATTCAGTTAAACTACAACATTTAGGTTAACCGATTTAGTCCCCTTGATCCGAAAGGAAATATAAAACATTTCCGTCTCTTGCTTTCCCTGCAAGACCTTGGGAATCTAAAGTTTGTTCCAGGGCACTGGATACGTTAAAATTATCGAAGTCTTTGATTCCATACGAGGACGATCCGATACCGACAAAGCCGTGATTAGGATAATCCGGTGCCGTTATATTAAACAACAGTTGGCCGTTGAGGTATCCCTGTGATATGCCATTGAATGTTTTCAGACCTATCCTGTTCCAGCCGGGATTGGCTGAAACCGTACCAGAGGTCAAAGGTATTGACCTTGAGAGGTCATTTGCCACCACGTATTTTTGCTGCCCAGGAAATAAGAAAAAATATATTCCTTTGGCAGCGAAGACCTGACAGCCTCCTTGGTCAATATGACTGGCGACAAACGCACTGCCAGAACCGTTCACTGCGTCGACACGTACGTCAACTTGGACGAAGACGTCCGCCCATTCATAACTCCCTATAACGTTCAAGGGGAATTCCAAGTCGATGAACGGGCACCAGTTGATTGGGCTATCGAGGACGATTTGGCGAAGAATTTTTCCCCTCTCAGGATCTTCAGACTGAACGACTTCAAAACTTCCTACTTGCTGAGCAAAATTGTAAGGTTCGCTGTTTAATGAGTAAGTTTCAAAATTGTCCGAGTAGGGAAAAGGGAAGGGTTTTGGGGAGGGAGGTTGTGGGGAAGTTCCTTTGTTACCAGTGGCAACAGTTGTCAAGGTGTAAACTTCGCCCGTTCCTAATTCAAGAGTTATCGCCCGATCGTGAACAGAAACTGGGTCTAATTTTTCAAACAAAACGACGTCTCCATTAGCAGGATTTAAGTTTGTATGAAAGACGTTTAGCGACGTTAACGAAGAAAAACTGCCTCTAAATATGAAAGTTACATTGGTTTTGTTTTCTACAAAGGAACTCGAAATATTACTTCTCTGGTCCTCAGATGACGTTGTTTCTATGACAACGCTAACTCCGCCATTGCCGTCTGTAAGCGACACGTAACTGCCTCCCATCTGCAATTTACCGACACCTTTCATGTGATTGAGATACTTCCAGCCCGGTTTTGTAAACTGAGTTGTGTGAGCCGTCAACCATATATCTGCTTTAACGTCATAATATCCACTCCAGGGTTGTGTGGCCGCCATCAAACCACTTTGTGGGAACGGAAGTGCTGTGTAATAGGCAGATATGAGATTCCAAGCTATCGTCGCTGTCATAAAGCCATTGGCATAGTTCTGGTTCAATCTTTGAGCTTGATTTGGGGTACCGTCTTCAGACGCCCAGAGTTGTTTACCGGTTTCCAAGGCAACGTCTGGTGACTTAGTATTTGGATAGTGCACACCTATGTAGTCTACAGCATGTGCGAGTTCCGGGTTCTGAAGAATACCGTCGGCGATCTCCCATTTGTTGTCAGAGGCGACGATCTTTACGGTCTGGAATCCACCAGCATCAAGCGTTCTCCTTAAGGCCAAGATGTAGTCAGTGTTGTACCGTTTTTCGTTCCAGATCCCGATGTAATTGACCGTGATATTATGGTAGGTCTTACAGCCGTGGATCCATCGTAAAACATAGTCAGCTGTCACATTAACATTTGTGTAGGGGCTCTCTGTGCCATTCCCTACCCACCCTGGAAATGCCCAGGGTAAGGCATATATTAAAATGTCAGGATTACGTCTCTTAGCCTCTGTCATCAGCCACCATTCGTAACCTCTATAATAGTTTTCATCCCAGCTATTATGCATGTGTGAAGCTTCGGTGCCGTCAGTAGATTGAACATCACCGCCAATCTCTACTTTCAGAATATGGAGTGATGCACCGTAATTCGGCTCAAACAGGTAGTCCAGGATTTCGGTCCTCTGGGGTTCAGGATAGTTCACGAGCAGTTTGGACGTCGCTCCCCCGCCACTGATCGCCCCGACACCGTCAAAACGTCGTCCATATCCACCCGTATCGTCGATGACGTATGTTTCACCGCTGCTGAACGACACCACACATTGGACCACACAGAGTAACAGGAAGACGCTCTCTCTCCGTGTCGCACTGACCATAACGATTAAAACCGTAAGCCTGTATTAAAATAAATGACGTCCTATTTGAGTACTTGGACACTAAGTGATATGATATAATCGTTTCTACCTGAGTGGAAGTGAGTGAGGGAGACAGAAGATTTTACGTCGCCATCAGGGTCCTGTTTCACAAAGCGCCGTAGATGTATTTTTTGCGTAACTTTCTTACTAACGTATCTCTACAGTACTATGGGTTGCTATGGCAGTTACGTGAAAACTTACGCTACGCCGCTTTGTGAAACAGGCTCCAGTTTTATCGCGATTATTCTGTAAACGATAGTAAATAATCACTACTGGGCTTGGTAATTTCTCGTATATATAAGCCCTGTACACATTTAGAGCAAAAAGGTTAGCGCTATCTGATTAGTAGAGATTCGATAAAGTACATCCAACCACATTGTATATTATATGAGTTATCGAGAACGTCTACTTATTGTACATCTTCTCGAGCCAAGATAATATCCCCATAAAGCCATTCCGTAAAACACGAAAGGGCTATATGAAGATTTTACCTTGGCATAGGCCTACCCGAATTCCGACAATTATAATAGCACTACAAACTCACCAATCCCGTTACAATCCGCTAATAAAGTGACTAGCAAACCGAAGACTCAATGTGTGTGTATATACAACAGAACTTAACCCTGTATCGATCACCTCCTGAACTTCGACCCCCAACAAGTTTTATCTCTTCAACGTGAACGATGTTCATAACTGGGTGTTTTAGATAGATTTATATTGATTCGTTGATTGATTGATTGATTGATTGAAGCTCCAATCCGCACTTAAGCTAATTTCACCAACACCGGGAGTCAGTCCTTGTTGGGGAGGAAATCGGGCTCGGTGTCGGAAAGAAACTTTAACCTTCTGAAAGAAGTCAGGACTTTTTTCTGTTATTGTTTTTGACTGAGTGGGATTCGAACCCGCCACCCATGGACGGAGGTCTAATATCTATCTATACCGACCAAGCCATTCAGTACCCCAGATATGGTACATAAACCGGATCGTCTCAGTTTTAAGAGCGTAACTCAGCGGTTCTCTCCAATGAGCTGACTTAGATAGGGTTTTTTGATGCTTAGGTTCAAATCTCACATAGTCCAAACATAATTTATCCCATACACGTATTGTAAAGTAGCAGCGTTAAGTCTGAACGCCGCTTCTTGTAATGGGCTATGCGCTAGTACAATCTGACTAAAGTATGAAGGTTCATTGAAAAGTTAATTTCTATGAACATCCTATGATGGCCGAGAAGGGACATCGCGTTTTACTTTCAAATCTGCGTTTAATCTTACTCACAAACAGGGATGGTTAAAGGCCCACTTGCCGCCGTAGCCTGTTTAAATTTGCTAAGAAAACCAATTTACATGAGCTTTCTACGACTAATACAACTAAACTTAAACATAGGACACATAAAACATGTCTAGTTAGCTTTAGAATGTAGAAATGGGGTGAAAAACAGAATCGAAGCCTGATTACAACAACAACGATCAGTGTCGGTCAACTTTCGTGTTGGATTACCCTCATTCCAGGCCAATTTATCTGTGGTTTACACTCAAACAATAATCAGCAGGCTTTTCCAGTCGCTGTTAACCGATCGTCAGTCTGTATTTCTCAGATAAATAGGCCTACGTAAAATTACACTGTGCCGTTAGTTCACTCACTCGACTGAAACATAAAATCGCCAATAGGGGGCAGTGTGGATTGTTTACGTTACGGGCACCTAACAATTCAAATTTTCAAATTCAAATTAAAAATACAAAGTGAGATCCAAACTTTTAAATTTTGGTAAAAATAGAAAGTTCCTAACTTATATTGTCTGGGAAAAATACAGAAAACGGACTTTCTTTTTTAATGTAAACAATATTCCTGATTTTCGCGGCAAGTGTGCCTTGTTTCCATCGTGTTTGTGCCTTCCTTTCAAAACTCAATTTACAAAGTCAGTTGCACTGATAATCCTCTGGGTCCTAATTACGATTGAAGTTTTCATTGTCCATTTTGGAACATAAGTCATACAAAATATTACCCCTCTTTATCGAACCTATACCAAGAAACAAACACAGAGGTCGGAGTTTTATTCAGTTATTCAAAATTTTAACAAATTATGAAACTATTCCCTTTGTAAAAACCATGACAATTATTGACGTTTTAGATAGCACCTTTAAAGGTTATATTTTTCTGACATTTAAAAAAAGAGGATTTATACCTAAGTAAAATCACTAACGTATAAAAAACGGAACATATTGTATACGTGCATTTGTGTTTAAAATGTCTAAATGACAAAATAAAATATTTGATAACATTACACCTGAACACAAGCTGATTGTCCCGAAGGCTGGATTACACTGCTTTATTTTTAGTTAACAATTTCACATTTTACATTTATTTTTGTATTCCTCAAACAAACTCCTTCAATAGAGTTTCTCATATCGATCAAGTCCAATCTCGTCGTTTTTGTGGGTACCTAGCAATTTTTCTTTTCAGTTTGAAAAAACAGGACCCTTGGGTTTCCTCCGGACAGATTCCAGTTTCCTTCCCGACTATAAACCTGGCGACGCTGTCATAGAATGGAATTAATCTAGAGCTTATGGGAAAGGGGGCAGGCATTATTCAATCTATTGACGCATTACGTCCCATCAGTACTCGGATAACTTCGGCCATTTACGTACATCAGAGCCAAACGTCGACGACCGAAGATAGCCGAGATTTGCTCGGAAGTTTGAATCGAGTGAATAAGTGGAGAATTATACATCATAGTCCACAAACCAAACTTCCCAAAAGCTCTCTCCGTTCATTGGGCTGTCAACAAGGGTTTCCAACCCGCGACAAACGGTGCGGTATATGTTAAAATTTATTACATGGCACCCTGGATGGTGTGAACAAAACCTGGTACATGTTGTCAAAAAATAGGCCGTTCTTTCAAAGAGCCAATCCCCCGTTAACTCTCGGCCAATGGTCAATTTCCGGAACACTGGAACGAAGGAACAAATGATAATGGTCCAACACATTAACGATTTAGTAAGCATAAAAAATGACATGCGAAGAATTTAGGAAGCATTAAAAATGACATGCGAAGGATTAAGGAAGCATTAAAATAACATGCGAAGGATTTAGGAAGCATTAAAAATGACATGCGAAGGATTTAGGAAGCATTAAAAATGACATGCGAAGGATTTAGGAAGCATTAAAAATGACATGCGAAGGATTTAGGAAGCATCAAAAATGACATGCGAAATATTTAGGAAACATTAAAAATGACAAGAGAAGGCTTTGGGAAGCATTAAAATGAAATGCAAAGGATTTAGGAAGCATTAAAAATGTCATGTGAAGGATATAGGAAGCATTAAAATAACATGCAAATTATTTAGGAAGCATTAAAATAACATGCGAAGAATTTAGGAAGCATTAAAAATAACATGCTAAGGAATTAGGAAACATTAAAATAGAATGCGAAGGATTTAGGAAGCATTCAAAATAACATGCGAAGGATTTAGGAAGCATTAAAAATAACATGCGAAGGATTAAGGAAGCATTAAAAATGACATGCGAAGGATTTAGGAAGCATTAAAAATGACATGCGAAGGATTTAGGAAGCATTAAAATAACATGCGAAGAATTTAGGAAGCATTAAAAATAACATGCTAAGGAATTAGGAAACATTAAAATAACATGCGAAGGATTTAGGAAGCATTCAAAATAACATGCAAAGGATTTAGGAAGCATTAAAATAACATGCGAAGAATTTAGGAAGTATTGAAAATAACATGCTAAGGATTTAGGAAGCATTAAAAATAACATGCGAAGAATTTAGGAAGCATTAAAATCACATGCGATGGATTTAGGAGGTATTAAAATGAAATACAAAGGATTAAGGAGGTATTAAAATGAAATGCAAAGGATTTAAGAAGCATTAAAAATGACATGCGATGGACTTAGGAAGCATTAAAAATGACATGCGATGGATTTAGGAGGTATTAAAATGAAATGCAAAGGATTTAGGAGGTATTAAAATGAAATGCAAAGGATTTAAGAAGCATTAAAAATGACATGCGAAAAAAAAAATTGAAAATAACCGGGAGGAAAGTTCATTCATTTCAGGCGAAAATGATCTCAAATATTATTCTAACGTACTAAAAAAGTTCTAAATTGTAGGCTTTACTTCTTGATATAGGTAGCCAATAATTATCAAAAAAAATTTTAAACAGAAAAATATCAACATTTTAGCAGTTTATGTTCTTTTTAAAGGCCTCTCGCCGCCGTAGATTTTTTGACATTTATTATTACATTTATGTACTTCAAGTAAAACCATTAAATTTAACATAGGACATATTATACATATAACTTCTTCTGTCTGGGACAAATACATTAAAACCGTCCACCGTATTTTATAGAAACAGCATTCTGGATTTTCGCGGCGAGTGTGCCTATAATTTAGCACCTCATGCTGTTTTAAAGCGGGAAGGGCCATCAGGTTGGCTAAAACGAATTTTCCCACACATGGTATTATTTTTCCCTGAAAGACGAATCTTAAAAGATGCCTCTGTCCAAATTTCATGAAAATCCTAACGTAGGTTTTCCCGTACGAATTAATTTTTCAAAGGGGGCCCTACCAATTATTACAATATATTTGAAATACCGCCCAGATCCTCCCCGAAGTTACTGACATGCACATGCGCACTTCATTGTAAACAGTGTTGAAAGGCATAAGCATGCCGAGCAAAGCTGGAGAGAATGACTCGAAGAAGTTGAGTGTTAATGACGGTAAAAACAAAACAGAGGCCGTAATATCCACAAAGCTTTCGTCCGAAAGCAGTTTGGAAAACCTTTACTGACATTAGTGGATATGAAAAGGAGAGAAACAACGAGGATCGGGCGATAATCTGACTTGCCTTCTTCGCTGCACTCAGCCGTCAACACACTCTCACTCAGTACAGGTCTGTCAAATCTTGATTGCATCTTGTACAATTTTTTGTAGGCCTCGTGTTACAAACAAAATTTAGCTTAACTTTATTTCTTTTCAATTTCATGCAGGGTGATGCATTGGTTAGATCATTTGTTATTGATATTTCATTCGGACAAACTAGCTGACAGTGACAGTGAGTTGTAGTACTTACACTAGCGATGTCGGGCATAAAAAATCAGTTGGGTTTAAAGTTTAAACAACATGAAATAAAGTTAGATGAAATGAAAGGGATTCGTTTCACATACATGAGATCTTTGAAGAAAGTCTGCGTTTTTCATCAGACGCCTGTAACGTTCTTCACATGAGCATTCCTGAATAGACCTCTACCTATGGCGTGATATGTACACTTCCGGAATGTTGGACTTCACTGACATCACTGAGAATCTCCTGGTATGTGGTTGTGGTTGACAAGGAGGTTGACGTCGGCAGTGGAGAGCAGACTGACATTACCCAAACGGAAAAGCGAGGGTCCAAAGTGTGGGAAAATATAGCAAAATAACTCAAAATATCATCCCAAAATGTAGACTTCAAACTTTTAATCTTTATTATGGAATTCACTCATTTTTTGTAAAAAAAATATTTTGCGCTTTTTAAGGTTAATTGCTATTGTCCAGACAAAAAGCGTTTTTCTATTTCAAGAAAAAAATCAAACGGTTGATGCTGAAATAAGAATTCAATGGGTTCTGTAGGCCTATCCCAATCAGAATAGTCCACGAATAATTACCAACATTTTAAACATGGCGACGATAGTTCTTTTGCTTTATTTTAAACATTACTTTTAAGTTCTTACGTTTCACGTATTCCTAGATGTTTTGACGTTTCATCGGCTATAGTTGAAATTTGCGAGTCGTTTTAACTTGTCCCGTTTTTAAGCGGCGTTGGAATTGAAAAACGTTAAAAATCCCGGCGATATTATACAATTAGAAGAGCAAAAAATCATTCGTAGGAATTTCCATCCCGATTATTCAGAATTTGTCAAATAATTTCCAAACACCTTTCATTTTGTACCTATTACAATCTTGAGATCGGAATTCTTTTATTTTTTCCCGCGATCGGCAATATGAACTTAAATTTTTACTACATGTGTGTTTGCACTCAAAATTCGTAAAGAAAAGTCCGAAATTCGGCAGCTCTGAGGCCGATTGTTGAAAAGAAAATTAGCTGAACGATCGGTTAAATCATGGAGCGTAACAAAATAATTCCTTTTTGGCGGGCTGTCATCTAACCTGCCTTCAAATTGGCAAAATTCGAACTTATTCATAAATTCTGAGTCTGCCAACAGTTATGGGCTTTTAGAGATAAATAAATGATTGACGTGGCAGGGAGGAAAATCTATACAATCTATACAAAAAGTGTCCGAAAAGTAAAGACAATTTAAATAACCGGGACGAACGTTCATTTATTCAATGTAGTGTACATTAGTTCAAAACACTACTTTAACGTACATTATCCAGACTTGTAGCACTAAAAAGCTTCTGAATTACACCTCTTGATAAAAAAATAGCCGATAATGTCCATATATTCTGTTTTAACAGAAAGATTTCAACCTTTTGGCATTCGTGCCACTTAAGCTAAATTTTTTTAACAAATGTTTAGTAGTCTATTTCTTACTATTTCTGAAAATAAGCACCTTTGTAATAATTGGAGGTTTGATTTATAAGCTAAAGATGGATCATATATACAATATACATACACTATGTATATTCACATCGATCAGTCACATATCTTGGTAGGAAACCTCCTCTTGCCACCGGTAGGTGGCGCTTCGGTCGACGAATTTAATCTTGTACAAAAAGCAAGTCTCTGTTAGCCAAAGTGCAAGTAAGTGCAAACCTTTTTAAACCTTTTAGAACAACTACTATACATTGCGATATATATCAGCTCTATTACGGGACAAACAAAAGCCGATATAAAAAAACCCTAGATTTATGCTGTGGTCAACGATCTTCGTGAAATTCAGAGCTTTCGAGTGGTAATTTCGATGTTGTTGTTGTGCGATTTTCATTTCAAACGTTTCCACTGCTTTCGATCCCAAGAACGATCGCAAAAACGATCAAAAAAAAATTCATTTCTTGAGGATAGACTTATGTTGACACCGTCTATCCAACCGCACCATCGATGGTCGATTTCGGCCACTAGGGGGCGCTGTAGCGAACCACAGACTGAATAACAGACTGGCTATAATTCAAGTTTTATTGATTGTTTAGCGCCAGTCATTGTTGTGACCTAGTTAGTGTAATGGCCTAGTTTCAACTGTTATTCCTGTAAGTCACGTGATTGTCACGTTACTGTTTAATATGAGTGTAAACATGCGCATCGCTCTCTCTGTCTTTCACCATGCTTTCCTGTATCATGTGTAGTATGCATAATCCTGAGTGATAATAATACAGCTCTTTCTCTCTAAGCATCGTCTTCTGTCCTGGATTGTTTATGTATAGGGTTAACCTAAACTGGCGTGGTGGCAGCGTTTATCTTCAAACCCACGTTTCCCCGCTTATACACTAAATTCCACGAAAACTGGCAACTAGGCTGTTCTATACTGAACAGATAGGAGAATCGTTGACATTTCTAGTGAGTTTCAACTAACCCGATCATGGCACATACACATAGAGCCCCAAAACAATGGTGTTTGAGCCAATCAGAAAATGTCAATTCTTTCGAAAACTGGAAACAAAATCTTCTATATACCCTATCATTGGATCGAAATTTTGCCCCATTCCTTATATCCGGCGCTCAGTGGGAACGTTAAACTAAAACTACGCCATTACGTGGCTTTCACAGTGACGGAGAGCCTATCCCTGACGCGGTGCGTCTTACTGCTCAACAAAAAGCTAACTTATGCTTGGACAGATAGCTAACCATTGTCCCATTATTTCAAGAAATACGATTGTCAAGAATTCAACATCTATTGACCAGATATGGCAGACTACAAAAGACTACATCATGGATTTCAATCCTCTGGAGCACATTTTTTAGACTTCGCTTCACTTCACTTGGAACCAAATGAAAGACCCGAGGATTTATATCAGCGTATTATAGCCTTTATTGAGGATAATTTAGTAAGACAAGATGGTGGAATAAACCACCATGGAAATCCTATTGTTGAAGATGAGGATATCACAACCTCTTTAGAAAACTTTGCTGTCCTTACATGGCTCCGCCTCATCCATAATGAGTTACCCAAACTTGTTAAACAACGCAATGGCACTGATGTACGACCCCGCACCTTAGCCTCCATTAAACCTTAAATTTCACAAGCACTCCAATCGCTCCTAGATGAAATACAATCAGCTGAAGACGCCAATGTACTGAGAGCGTCGGCTTCTGGATTTTCACATTCCCGACAACCCAAATCAAAATTCAAGCCGAGTAGCAATCAGTCCGTGTCTGTCCTGCCCTTTATGTAAACAGGCTGGTCGCCCTGATCGACATTTTCTTAGCCAATGCTCATATCTCCCAGACGATGACCGGCGGTACATGGCAAAAGCGCGACAAATCGCCCATATTTTAGAGCTTCCTGATGAAAACGAAGAGCTTAACGATTATTTATCTGACGAAGAGGATACCAAACCAGATCTTCCAACTATTACCCAGAGAATCCAAGTTCGCCAATCCCCTTACATTGACATATTTTACGACCACCAAACTGCCCGAATCGTTATTGACAGTGGGGCAACAGGAAATATGATGAGGTCATGCACACTTTTCCCTATCAATTGGAAAGAGTTTCCAATCAGCCCATCAAGCGAATGGATCATCTCCTCTCCTCGTTCTTGGCGAAGTGAGTGCCACTTTCTCTCGCGATGGCCACGGCTTCTTATTTGATGGCCTTGTAGTGGAACATTTAGACGTCGAAATCCTCGCTGGGACCCCCTTTATGGAAATCAATGACATAACAATCCGACCAGCTAAACGTCAAATAACATTAAGAAATGGAAATCAATATACATATGGATCTGCTAGTGCCACCCCAGTTACCAATACGATCCGCCGTGCTCTCCTGATCCGTGCACCGGCAAAAACAACAACAATTTGGCCCGGAGAGTTTTGGCCTCAGAACTTGAGTTACCTGAGCCTCATTCATTGACAGATTGACAATAAAACCATCCCCTCGCAATTGACCTCTACCTGACATCTTCACAAGTGTATCTGGCAAGATACGGATACCAAATAAGATGTGTGAGACCCAATAAGTGAAAACACAAGAACATCTGTGTAACATTCGCCCTGTTTTTGTTCCAAACACTAAAGAAAACACTATCGCTAAATATGCACCTACCTTGTCTTCTAAATGCCACTCAGATAATGTCAGTTTAGACCCTGATAAAATTTTCCCTGCTAACTCTAAGTTAAAGCTCCAAACACTTTTGCGTGAATATGACACTGTATTTGACTCCTTACCTTCAGGATACAACGGTGCATCAGGTCCTTTTACTTCAGTCGTCAATATGGGTCCGGTCCAACCACCTCAACGCAAAGGTCGACTTCCTCAATATTTCAGGAGTAATTTGTTAGAACTTCAACAAAAGTTCGATGAATTGGAGGAAATGGGAGCATTTGTCCGACCAGAGGATGTCGGTATTTCTGTAGAATATTTCAATCCTTCCTTCTTGGTAAGAAAGCCCAACGGCGGGTCACGTTTAGTTACAGCTTTTGCAGACGTTGGTCGCTACAGCAAACCTCAGCCCTCTTTAATGCCCGATGTTGATTCCACTACGCCAAGTTGGCAAATGGCGGCATATAATTTCAGCCGATCTAACTAGTGCATTCTACCAGATTCCATTAGCTCGGAACTCCATGAAGCATTGTGGTGTTGGTACGCCATTCCGGGGAATTCGTGTATACGCCCGCTGTGCTATGGGTATGCCGGGCTCTGAAACAGCTCTAGAAAAATTGACCTGTCGGGTTCTTGGCGATTTGCTCCAGGAGGGTATCGTAGCCAAACTTGCTGACGACTTATACTGTGGTGGAGAAACTATAGATGAGTTATATGCGAATTGGAAACGTCTTCTCCACGTCCTCCATACCAACAATCTCAAGTTATCTGCTTCAAAGACAATCATCGGTGCCACATCAGTCAACATACTAGGGTGGATTTGGAAAAACGGATGCATCCATGCAAGTCCTCATCGTGTCTCGACGTTGTCATCCTGTCAACCCCCTACTAAAGTGCGCGGTCTTCGTTCATTCATAGGTGCTTACAAGGTTCTTTCCAGAGTCATACCCAGTACGTCGGGATTTTATTGTACAGGAGTACACTATCTCGACACGGTAAGTCGCAGGACGAGTGACCAGTGTTCAACACAATGGTGTTGGTGCCACGTGATATGTCACGAGGAATGGCTTTTTCAGTGCCAGACTTCGTGACCGTCAAGTCACATGGCTACCCTGTGAGATCGAGGCCTTGTCAGTCGCAATTTCCATCAAACACTTTAGTCTTTTCTTGTCCAGTCTGAACATAAACCATGTGTCTTACAAGCCTTCGAAAAGTTGTGCAGAGGAGAGTTTTCGGCAAGCCCCAGAGTTTCCACCTTTTTATCAACAGCCAGCAGGTACCAAGTTTCCATAAGACATTTATCTGGTACGGCCAATATCCCCTCTGACTTTGCTAGTCACAATGCACCCGATTGTAACGACCCATCCTGTCAAATATGTTCTTTCATTGCCCAAACAGAGGATTGCGTGATCAGAGGAACCTTAACTACAGACAACATTTCTGGCAAAGCGAAGTTACCGTTTACAACCAGATCTTCGTGGCTCTCGATTCAGTCTGAATGTCCTGATCTTCGCAGAACTCATTCTCATTTAAAACAAGGCACCCGTCCCTCAAAAAAGTCCACAAATATTAAAGACATCAAACGTTATTTAAATGTAGCTACCATTGCCAAAGATGGCCTCTTAGTTGTTCCACGCCACGACCCATTTGCCGCCACTCAGGAATGCATTATCGTTCCTCGTCAGGTACTGGAGGGACTCCTCTGTGCATTGCATATTCAGCTCGATCACCCATCTTTCCACCAAGTTAAAGCAGGTTGTCCATCGCTACTTTTTCGCCCTGGACTTGGACGAATCAATTAAACGAACAACCACCGGATGCCATCACTGTACATCTACCAAAACATTTAATCAGGTCGTTATCCAACAGACAACTGGTGATCCCCCTGACGTTGAAGGAATCTCATTTTCCATGGATGTCCCTCGACGAGAACGTCAGTTCATTTTAGTGCTCCGTGAAAATGTCACAGCGTTCACCTCTGCTGTTACCATCGACAATGAGCAATCCAAGACAGTGCGTGATGCCCTCCTCCAATTATGTATTGAAATGAGACCTCTTGATGGCCCACCTGCACCCTTTCTTCAGGATAGACTTTTTCAAAACATTCTATTTTCTATAACTGAGGATAGACTTAGATAGACACATTTTATGTCGTATGTCGTATAACACTTAACTCAATGCATGCCGTTTAACCCTTAATGTTATTTTTACAAACTGGTATATCACAAGTCTTTGAATGAGGATGAATGAAACGTATAATACCGTTTGACCCCGAAGTCACTATAAACAGCACCCTCTAGGTTAGTCAGGAACTGTGTTTTTTCTTTTCTTCCTCGAATTAACTATTATGGGATGCATAAGAAATGAAAGATTGCGAAAGTTTGAGGTCTGACAAACAGTACTTCATGGATCAAAAGTTGAAGTTTCCAACAGTACTTGAAATAAAGCCAGTCTGTTATTCAGTCTGCGGTTCGCTACAGCGCCCCCTGGTGGCCGAAATCGACCATCGATGGTGCGTTTGGATAGACGGTGTCAACATAAGTCTATCTTCAAGAGATGATGTCTCTACGGTCAACAGTACTTGAAACATAGCCAGTCTGTTATTCAGCCTGCGGTTCGCCAATCCCCCCCCCCCCTGGTGGCCGAAATCGACCAGCGATGGTGCGGTTGGATAGATGGTGTCAACATAAGTCTATCCTCAAGAAATCATGTCTCTACGGTCAACAGTACTTTGAATATAGCCAGTCTGTTATTCAGTCTGCGGTTCGCTACAGCGCCCCCTGGTGGCCGAAATCGACCATCGATGGTGCGGTTGGATAGACGGTGTCAACATAAGTCTATCCTCAAGAAATGATGTCTCTACGGCCAACAGTACTTGAAATATAGCCAGTCTGTTATTCAGTCTGCGGTTCGCTACAGCGCCCCCTGGTGGCTGAAATCGACCATCGATGGTGCGTTTGGATAGACGGTGTCAACATAAGTCTATCCTCAAGAAATGATGTCTCTACGGTCAACAGTACTTGAAATATAGCCAGTCTGTTATTCAGTCTGCGGTTCGCTACAGCGCCCCATGGTGGCCAAAATCGACCATCGATGGTGCGGTTGGATAGACGGTGTCAACATAAATCTATCCCCAAGAAATGATGTCTCTACAGCCATCAGTACTTGGAAAATAGCCAGTCTGTTATTCAGCCTGCAGTTCGCCAATCCCCCCCCTGGTGGCCGAAATTGACCAACGATGGTGCGGTTGGATAGATGGTGTCAACATAAGTCTATCCTCAAGAAATCATGTCTCTACGGTCAACAGTACTTTGAATATAGCCAGTCTGTTATTCAGTCTGCGGTTCGCTACAGCGCCCCCTGGTGGCCGAAATCGACCACCGATGGTGCGGTTGGATAGACGGTGTCAACATAAGTCTATCCTCAAGAAATGATGTCTCTACGGCCAACAGTACTTGAAATATAGCCGGTCTGTTATTCAGTCTGCGGTTCGCTACAGCGGCCCCTGGTGGCCGAAATCGACCATCGATGGTGCGGTTGGATAGACGGTGTCAACATAAGTCTATCCTCAAGAAATGATGTCTTTAAATTGAACAGTTCTTGACATATTTATGTTTTTATATATCCCAAAACAATGATTTCTCCCTTTCGAATAACGAACTGCTAACCGCGAACTGCAGACCAAGTTTTTAGACATGCTAACCGTAGCATATAAATGTACCCAGCAACTAGTATAGTAGTAAAAGTATAGCTGTTGCTATATAGTTAAACCTTGAACTGCCAGTAGTTTGTCATCAACTGGCCACAGATAGTACATGTATGAATCCCAGACCAAAACATATTAACTGTAAGTGACCAAGTGTCTTACAAGGGAGTTTCCTTCCTAACGTACAGGGGGCCTCCGTGGATCAGTAGGTAGAACGTTGGACGCTCAATCCAAACAGCCTTCCACCAATGGGTCGCGGGTTCGAATTTCCACTCAGTCCAAAAAAATTGGAAAATTTTCTGACTGGGTTTTCACTCGAACGACCTATGTGGGATGGTTGCCAGTTACCAGCGGAAGGTCGTGGGTTTCCTCCGGGCATAGAGCCCGGTTTCCTCCCACAATAAAACTGGCAACGCCGCCATATATTAAGTGAAATAATCTTGAGCGCGGCGTAAAACACCAAACAATCAATCAATCAATCAATCAACCTAACGTACAGTAGTTCCCAAAGTGATATTTTTTTGTGTATGACATAAAGCACCCAGTAAATCTGATATTTATTTTAGCACTGTAACTAAGAAAACCTTGGTAAGTTGTTTTAGTACTTATCATTATTCTTATTTTTAATATTTTGCAGTGATATGAAAACAAAAGATGGAGCTGTAGGCCTATGAATTGGATTCTGTTGGGGAAGTGCTAAAAAATTGACTAAGGCAGAAATGAGGAGTTATTATAAAGATGTGGCTCACATACATTTAAATCTGTGCCAGCGTAATGACATTACAACTTCAATCTTTTCAGTTGCAATGGGAAACCTTGCGAGATGGAGTATTAATTTGTTTTTGAAATAATCATTTTTGACTGGTCATGATGTTTAATTTCTAATCATCTCTACGAGACTAGACTGCTAAATTCAGTGACATTAACTGAAAATGATTTCTACCTGGATATAGACATGTTTAAAATATGTCAAAAACAACATTTGGTGGACTGGTAGTTATGGAAAAGCATATGCTTAGTGTACACATATTAAATTTGTTTTTTGGTGATTGACTTCACATTTAAATGCTGGAATTGTCAGAATAAAACTGTGTTCTTAAGAAAGAACCCGTACGATAAATAATATAGTCGGATATGTTTTATTTTGAAAATCTTCTGCAAATAATCTGAACTAAAATCATCTTTGACAGCTTTATGGCTCTCATTATAAATATAGAATCAAGATGCTTTCCCATTACTTGCTTAGGTTCTTAGGAAACATTCCACCAATTGGTTTTGGATTCAATTCCCATTTTCTTTTAAAAATGCTGGCTGGTACCTAAAAATCTATTCAATTTGGACTGAATTGGATTCGAACTTGGGACCCACTTGTGGAAAGCTGGTGATGATGTGAGAATCTATCACTACACACAATCTCCCTTCTTCAAGCAAAGAAAGGCGTTCGGCTCAGTTGGCAGAGTGATAGTCTCTTTGTTACTAGGGACTTACCAAGGGTTGGGTGTTTCCTCTGGTCAGAGCCCAGTTTCCTCCTCCACTAAACTTGGCAACGCTACCATATAAGGGAAATACTATTCAGTGTGGCATAAATATCAATCAATCAAAGAAAGAAGGGACCTCGGCTCAGTTGGCAGAGTGGTAGTCTCTTTGTTACTAGGTACTTACCAAGGGTCGAGTGTTTCCTCTGGTCAGAGCACAGTTTCCTCCTCCACTAAACTTGGCAATGCTGCCATATAAGTCAAGTAATATTCAGTGTGGCGTAAACATCAATCAATCAAAGAAAGAAGGGGTCTCTGTGGCTCAGTTGGCAAAGTGATAGTTTTTCAGTCCGACAAACACTTTCCGTTCATGGGTTTGAATCCCACTCAGACCAAATAAAATTTCGAAATTTCTGAGTAAGTTTTTCACTCTGTCTGCCTATGTGAAAGAGATACCAGGTACTCGCTGAAGGTTGGGTGTTTCTTTCGAGAAGAGCTCCATTCCCCCCTCCAGTAAACTTGGCAACGCTATATAAGTGAAATAATCTCGAGTGTGATTTAAAACACCAATCAATTAAACAAAGAAAGGACCTCAATGGCTCAGTGGGCAGAGCGATGGATTCTCAGTTTGAACAAGGCCTTCCATCTATGTGTCGACTCGCGGCCTCAGGTCAAATAAAATTGAAAAATCTCTGTGGGTTTTTCACCATGTCGACCAATGTGGAAAACTTACGAGGAACTCTCCGAAGGTCAGGGGTTTCCTCCGGACAGAGCCCAGTTTCCTCCCGCACTAAACTTGGCAACACTGCCTTGTAAGTCAAATAATTTTCTGTGCAGCATAAAACATCGATCTATCGAACAAATATGGGACCTCGCTGGTTCAGCGATGGTTTCTCAGTGACTCAGACATTCAATTCATGAGTTGCAGGTTCGAGTCCAACTCTGACCAAATAAAATTGAAATATTTCTGAGTGAGATTTTTCCTCAATCGCCGTATGTAGAAGAGTTGACAGGCAATTGTCGAAGGTCATGATTTTCCTCTCACACTAAACCTGGCAAGGCTGTCATAGTAGTGATATAATCATCAATACATCAAACAAAGTAGAAATGAAGATAAAATCTTTTTTTTGGTTAAACATGTATATTTTTTTTTTTTAAATGGACAGGAATCAAACTTTTTGATTCGTTTATTATGTTTGAAACCACATATCATTGATGAGCCTTATCATAACTTACGTACATAGCAAATGTATTATAAAGTCTCTTCCTAAAAGCCCAAATAAGAAATTGGGCTTTCTCACCCATTCCTTTTACTGAATTGTCTGTGTTGTTTATAAATAATCAGATCTGTACACTGGATTCCATTTAATTTTGTTTTCTTTGATCTTGCTCTTGAAGCAACAGGGAAATCTTTGAAAACCTTGCATTAGTTTTGAATTATCATCCAGTCAAGTTGTTCAAGACTGTTGAAAATATAAACAACAGTGTACTGTCATTATTATGTAGTGAATTTTTTATAACATAAATTATAAAGTTTTATTTTAGATGATGAAAGTCAAACCTTGGTGAAGATGCATTTAGAGCAGTTTTACAAGTATTATACTGAATGGTTTTCTATGTCACACTCAATGTTATTCCATTTATATGACTTTGTTGCAAATTTAGAGCGAGAGGGGTACATCATTTAAAATGTTCTCCGTATTACATACAGTTTGACATTTGATTAATTGGAGAGTAGACCAAATACCCACAAGTGGGGTGGATTGGAATGACTTGACAAGTAAAATACCATTCTTCAAGTATATAGATGATTTGTAAATATACAAAACTATTTCTTACTATACTATTTACGTATTGTATATGTACTTACTATTCGTATGCTTGCCCATTTGTATTCCATATTCACTACCTGTCCAACAATGCCAGTCAGTCACAGAACAAATCCACACTTAGAGTTAAAAGTTAGACCAAGAGTAGAAATAAAACAGATCGAGACGGCGAGAGACTAGAACGTTTGTGGAAGATCTATTGGCTTCTTATTTCACCTTCAAATAAAACAAAAAATCACCAATAGTAAGGAAGTACAGGACAGATATAAATTGCCTTTTTTTAATAAGCTAAAACCACTGTGAAATAACAGCGACACTCGATTTCGATCGACGTGTCGTTGTTGTTGTGATTTGTACACACTTTGTTACGCAACAAACACCGCTACGGCGGTATTAAACCCTTAAACAATAGCCTACACTTGGATAAAATATTAGTTATGTTGACATAACAAGTAGTTTTGACAATTGTATGTACAAATTTAGGTTGCTAATATTTACTTTAACTAAGAAATACACCATTTGTCAGTTTGTCGCGCAACAATGACATGACGTCGTGACACCAATCTTAATCCAAGCCAAGCGTCCAATTAGACTTCGGGGGCCGGTTGCACAAAGGTGTATTAAGCTTAAGTCAGGCTTAAATATGCCGCGTCACAAAGGAATTTGATTATGACGTTGTACAGTTAAGTCAGACAAACTTAATACACCTTTGTACAACCAGCCCCAGGGGCCGGTTGCACAAAGGTGTATTAAGTTTAAGTCTGACTTATCTAGGCAACGTCACAATTAAATTTCTTTGTGACGCGACGTATTTAAGCCTAACTTAAGCTTAATACAGCTTTGTGCAACCGGCCCCAGCGGTTGCACGAAGGTGTATTAAGTCAGGCTTAAATGCGTCGCGTCACAAAGGAATTTGATTGTGACGTCGCATAGTTAAGTCAGACTTAGGCTTAACACACCTTTGGGCTTAATACAAGTCTAAATGACGCCGCGTAACAAAGAAATTGAATTGTGACGTTACAAAGTTAAACTGGTATTAAGCCTAATACACTTTTGAACAACCGGCCCCTGGGCCCAGTTTCACAAAGCGATCTTAGCTTAAGTTGATCTTAATTACCAATGGCAACGTATACCTTTAGCATTGGTTGCCATGGTAGTTAAGATCACACTTAGCTAAGATCGCTTTGTGAAACTAGGCCCAGGGCCCTGTCTTACGAAGCTGGCGTAAAGTTGCGCAAATGCCTACAATATGGACCAGTTCCGACTACGGCGTAAGCTCCTATAGCTTTAACACTGATTTACGTCCGACGACGTAACTCTCGTTTCATGCTTGATTATTTCAGTCATGAATGTCACAAGATATACACATGACGTCAAACCATTGTTGCGTGTCAAAGTAGTCTTGTGACGTACCGGTACATTTCTTTCCCGGTTTCAACGTCATTCAGTTACGCGGCTGCGTTTATGATGTCATCAAGGCTCCGTGCCGACCAAATCTACGTTACGTTATTGTAACAGGTCATCACAGAGCCAGAAGTTAGAATATTTCTCTGCAGAAAGAGAACAGACAAATATAAGGTAAGTTTCACGGTGTTCATATGAACGTATATACATACCTAATCTTTTTTATTACTTAACGTCCGTAACTTGATCGTTATTTCTAGGAATTTTGTTGACATTTGCGCACGAGATTGAAAGAAGGAACAGGCCTAGGTTAAATATAAAACGTAAATTAGGGCTTTATTATATCGTTCGGTTCCAAAAGCAGTTCTCGAACCTTGTATGTCTTTCCACCGAAGATTTCTTTTTAATTTACGGACTGACAAAATATAAACAAGACAGCAGAATAGGATTTAATGAATGCACATATCGTAGTTGTCGACAATAAATATATAGAAAATGTCATAGTTTCTATACAACATTCTTTTTTTTTTAAATGATAAATTTATTTTGACATTTATATTTTAATGTTGGTAAAACGTACTTTCTGGCCAAAAACTACTTTCTAAAACCACAATATTCTGTAACTCTGGGGTCAACATTTGTACGTAATTCATTGATACAAAATCATGCTCGACAAAAAAACTGGCGTAACTTTGTGCATATGCCTACAACATAGTCCGGTTGCGTCCTGGGCGCAAGTTATCAAGGTTTTAACACTGATTTACATCCGAAGTAACTTACGCCAGCTTTGTAAAACAGGGCTAACATTCCTAAGAGAATCTATACCATCATGTTTTGTTTTTTAAAAAAAAAAATAAGAATGAACTGAAATAAAAATAAAAATTCAAGAACGACACAACAAGATTAACACATTAATGTTTCTTAAGTCAATTTTAAATTTAATTCAATACAAAAACAATGCAGCGGAAATTGGCCAAAACAAAATTAACCATGGTAGCGCTTATATTACAGGTGTTAGTATGTGGCCACGAAGTACCGCTGAATGGGTGGCCTTAATAACGGAGTCACCTATCCCATATGAAACCTCAATGGCAGTAAAGGTCGAGGTTAAAGAAAAGAAGACAAACAAAAAGTCGAAGAAAAATACCAAGACATCCAATCAATCAAAAGAAGACATTCCTCCGGATGGACACGTCAAGGTCGATTGGGAACATGATATGATGAGAAAAGCTCTTCAACGTAAGAACAGTTTTCTTTCATTTTGTGTCCGGTTCTGTTTACAGCATATATCAAATATGTTCCTTCGGGACGTGGGCGTGTCAAGGCACTTAAGAATGGGTGATGCCGACAGATGGTCGTTCTTAAATACGCTATAGTTAACACAAGCTTTATCCAACTAGCTTTTCACCCAATAAAACTCAAGTCATATCCTTCAAACAGAACCAGACCATCTTAGATATCGCCTCTTAACTCAACATTGCCTTCTATCGATGCGGCGCGGGATCGAATCACACTCAGACCAAATAAAAAATTCTAAGTGGATTTTCTCCCGATCGCCGTATGTGGAAGAATTGCCAGGTACTCACCGAAGGTAGGGATTTCCTCCAGGTAAATAACCTATTCTGTGCTGTGGGATCCGGTCCCACTCTTCCTGCACTACCTGGATCAATTCACGTCGGTTGCGTGGCCTGGGTTGACGTTGTGCAACGGCATTCTTAAGCTGATCCCACAAGTGCTCTATGAGCGATAGATCGGGGGAGTAAGCTGGCCATTACATGATGTTCACATTATTCTGTTGCAAGAAGTATTGTGTCAACCTTGCAGAGTGTGGGCTCTGATGATTTCGAGCCCATCGTAAACGGTTTTGGCGTGCGGCGGGTGTCAATATGGGCCCTCGGTAGGGGATGCGTGCATGCATCTGTATCTGTTGGAGACGGCGTCGGATGGTGCTGAGGCTTACCCTGGGCCTTCCAATTCCCACTGTCTCACGAGCAGTCTGTGTCGCGGTGCGAAATCGGTCACGTGTGTGCAACAAACCGATGTACCGATCCTGGCGGACTGTAGTGACTCTTGGCTGACCAGGGCGTGGTCGGTCGGCAACATTGCCAGTTTCATGTTCCCTGATTCTGAGGCGACTAATTGTGGCGGGATGACACTGCATGTGACGTCCTACGGCGGCAGAACTGAGACCCGCCTGTAACATGCCAATGGCACGTTCCCTTTGTTGTGTCGTAAGTCGGGGCATGGTAACGTTTTCTGAATTTTTTTTTTCGTCTTTATGCTGAGCTTCGTGTAAAGTATTGAACCCAGGACAAATGAGCCCTGAAAGCTGTTCTCAGTGATGGTGAAACACTCAATGGACGTTATTAGGAAATGCTGCGTAATGTTCAAGACAGGCGCGTCAGGAACACCACAGGTTATCCAGTTATTGCAACTCAACTCGAACTAACAATAAACAACAAAACGTAAATGGTCAATAGCCTTACTGGGGTAGAAACATAAAATTCAACCGTGCGTTTTTAATGGCGCTAAGTTTGAGCATAAGCTTCAAGTGAAAAAGATTTTGAATACTTCTAAAAAACATTCCTTATCCTAAGAAGATTCCCTCAAGTCACTAGCATAAAAAGTTTTATTTTAATCTATTATTAGTTACTTAGATATTGGATCGATGAAATCGTCTTGGTATCACAAATATGGGCCTATTCTTATTGGAGAAATCCACCACATGGTGATTGTCCACGTTAAACCCGCTTGAAACATATGATCTGATAGCTTCGGCCCTTAACGGTACATACCGGAGTTAGGTAGTATACTAGCTGATTCCTTGAAAGATAGAATTCAAATAATCTGGTTCTGTTTGATTATAAACGAGATGATTTCAGTTAAATGAGGAGAAGTGGGGGGGGGGGGGGAGGGGGGGGGGGTGTAGATATATTTTAACTTCTTCGTGTTGCATACATTTAAAAGTTAACACTGCAATTCATACGGTTTATAATACATTTTTTTCAGTGTACTACATGGATAACTGGAGAAATGGAAACAATGAATATTTTGATGATCGCGTTGACGAGGCCCCAAAGGGACTTGACATTGACCACGAGCATTGGGCTGAAGTCAGGGGACTTATTCGTCAACTTAAACAGCGTGATGCGAAACGTAAAACAAGTGGAAAGGCTGAGAGGCAATATAACGAAGATTGTCAGTTTCTCCAATCAATGACCCCAAAAAGAAAAGCCAAGCTGAAATCCTGTTTGAAAGATGATCTCAATGCAACAGGAAAGAAAAAGCTAATGTTTGTATCTGCACGAATAAACTGCTACACTTTGACTGCAGACGAAGCCTTTCGGAAAACACCTCGACACATTCCAAGATATGTAATGGCCATGTCTGAGGGCATAAGGGATATTTCTAAGAAAGAGAAAAGTGTTGGACGGAGGGAATACAGCTCTGGACCATTTGAGGAACCAATTCTGGTTGATTTGCTAAATAGTAAAATAGGATTGGAGGAAGACGAGAAAGCAAACGACGCCGAATCATGCGAAAATTTGTGCAAATCGGAAAGCGTGGGTACAATGAATTCAAAGGACACTTGTGTTGGAGCCGGAAGTAAAATAGATGTAGGGAATTCAACAACCGATTTTTGCTCAAAAGCAGATGGAGCATGCGCAGAAGAGCCGAGGAATAAAAATGGCGGCTGCTGCAAAATTTGGGATTGTTTGGCCAAACTATTGAAACGTGAGACAAGAAAGAAATCTTATATCAAAGAAGACAATTCGTCAGATAGAAGTTCACAGAATATTGTGACAGGATTCACACCTCCTGAAAACAATTCCGATCACGGAAATGGGGTGGACGTTCATCCCGCTTTGAAACCAGCCTCAATAGAAGAAAACATCCCACAGGAAAATCTCACGAGAAGCGAGAAGGTTTTCACTCGTCTAAGACAGGCACTTACGAATAAGATTCGCTCTTTAAATTGTTTTATCTCCATGTAAAGCTGGTGTTACTATTTTCTTTATTTTGTTGAACTTTTTATGTTTAGGATTTGGTTTAGATAGATTTGGACAAGATATTTATTAATGATAAAAAACGACCTGTGCAATTATTTTTAAAATACCATTCATGTGATATTTTAATAGTTATAAATGGCATAACTAGTGCGGTAAATACACTTCCACTGTCTTTAAACTTTTAGCACATGCTGAACCAATGCTTCTCTAATAATTTCAAGGTCTAAAGGAACCAAGTTTCCATTAATGTTTATTTCTGATGCATGTAAAAATAGGTTGTTTCTTTTTCTTTAAATCCAGTCAGATAAAATTACTAGAAAGCTAAGAAAGGCTTTTTCAGATTGCACAATCTAAGGTCAATACAGCATAAACATAAATTAGTCTCTACTACAAACAATTGGGACGGAGAGACTGTTTATGTGAGGCATAATCAAGTCTCGTGTGTAGTGAGTCGCCATGTTGCGTTTAACCGAGAATCACTGGGCTGAATTTTGTCATTTCTTTAAACTGAATGCCTTTATCAGGCCGCTTCGGCATACAAAGTAAGAAATGGCCAGTAAATGTTTACATCTTCGTCAGATATAGCCTATGATTTCATTTTAAAAAATGCTGCCCACTAAAATTTGATGAAGAATGGCTGGGCACGACTCACGAACCTAAAGTTTTAGTACGCACACGATGTTCCAAAAATGCGTATCATTACGATCGATTTAAACAACCTCAAATCAACTGCTAGACGTACTTGGCACTCAAAACGAAACGCTTGAAGCATATTGCATGACGTTTTACTCCTTATGGTGGGGGAAAAGAGCTTTTCTCCAAGATTATTATGTTGTCAACATAATTTATGAGTGTATTGTTAAATCTTCTTTTTTGTATATGCTGAACTATTGTCTCGTCAAGAGAACGTTTTGTTTATGGATTTGAAATGAATGTTATTTAATGGTGACCATATGTGTGAAATAAACATTAAATTTGATATATATATCTTATCGTTTTTTTTAGTTCGTTATAAGACTATGCTGGACATTCCATTGCAGCCATAGCAGCATTGACTGGACGTTCGTAACTGGCTGACATAGTTGGTCTTTTGATCTGAATAACTTCAATCCACTCAACATATTGCGGACATACATGTATGGTCTTTTTAAAGTCGACAAACTGTTCAATGTTCAACATTGACCCATGCACATTTAACTGTATATTTATGAATGATAGCATAATTGTGTCATATTTAGACAGATTTTAGCCCATCCTAGAAAACCGTTCGTAGTCCAACCATTTTACGACATTCGGACAACCATAAGCAGACGATTCGCCGTTACATTATCAACCTTTATACAACATATTCTAAGATGGACCAACTTATTACTAGCATTAAAAGAAGAAAACGTCCAAGTTTACTAGAAAACTAGTAGAAGTTATCAATTTTATTTCATTTCATTTATTCACCATACAAATTAACCTTAAATACATGGTTTCCTTTGGTGTATACATAGGCGGGAATAAAGTTCCAAGGAACTTGTTCTATCCCAAAATTTGTGAGGTTTTAACAGTAGATTATAATATAATATGGCGGAAATTAGATGAGATGCTTTTTGGAAGAACGTATGTACATGTACCTTTAGTATATAATAACAGTGCTATGGTTTACGAGGAGAGTAAATATTGTTTTAATTTGGTTTTAAAGAGAGATGTTGATGTTATAGATTTTAGGTGATCAGGCAGTTTATTCCACTCTCGAGGACTTTTAATTTTTATCGTATGCAGAGATAGGTTACTGTTGTAGAATGGTATGTAGAGGTTGTAGCTACGTGATCTTGTAGAGTATTGATGAATATCAGATTGCCGAGAGAATAGTTTTTGCTGAGACAAGGGTAAACGGAAAGGATGATGTATGAAGTTATGAGCAATGAGTAAAGAGGATAGGTCATTAAGCTGATAGATGTCTAATATTTTAAGGAATAGGAAGATAGGATAAGTTGGGGAGAGCCTATGAGAGTAAGTAATGATACGGATAGCTTTTTTTGGAGGAGAGATTGTAGCTTGCTTTTATATTTATGAGCACTAAAACACACGGGCACAGGGAAAATCTTCTTGTCTAAAATAACCACGGAGACAAGTTTCTAATTGTGTTAAAAAGAGGTATATCATTTAAACCTTTATACCCCATCATAAATTGTTGTAATAAAGTAAACCTATGATATTTCATTAGGTTGACGACTGACAGGAGCTTGGCCTTAGTCAGTAGAATTTTCTGGAACACTTTGTATTACATTGACAATGCTTATGCATCTTAAGCTATAGTAAGAATATCGTCAGACTATATATTATGGGGTCATGGGAAAAGACAGTGAAAATTCCCCCATCCCCCCCCCATACCCCTTTCCCAGAAAACCTAGGTAGAAGGCAGACAGGGGAGTTTAGCCCTGACCAGTATGTCTTTCAAACTCTTGTTCTTTTTATAAGCAATGACTGGCCTTTGGGTCAGAGGTCGAGCAAGTTTACTTTGAAGTAGTTTGTATTCTTCTACTATAATCTTGGCCATAGCAATGCTAGCTTTGTTATACTGAAACACAAATGGTATTATAGTTTTTTCACGACATCTTCCGGGGTCCAAGTTCAAACCCAAAGGATAAATAGTTTGTAATGTTTGAATCCAAAAACTTTCCCTTTCCAAACGTTTGTGCTTGGTATCTGCAGCGGAAGTGAGAAAAGGGATTTTCTCAATAGGCATAATTTCAAAATGGTCCTTGACCGAATGACCTTGAGTATTGAAATGTTGTGCCACGGGTACATCATGTTTAAGTCTTATACTAGATAAATGGTTGGCTGATAATTGGAGTTTCTCCGACGTACTGTTTGCGACATTTTTTGCACGTGATTACATACACGATATTAGAGGAGTCACAATTAAGATTCTCTGCCATTTGATATTTGTCGCGAGTTTGTTCTCCGAAAAAGGTACCGCGATCGGGTACGTATATATCGAGTTTGCATCGCGTCTTAAGGCATTTCATCGATGTACCTGAGAGAAATGTTGGACGGTAATGGTGCACTCGTGAAGGGGAGGTAAGCGTATCGGGGGATGAAGGGGGAAACATGATTTGTCTTACTGTGTTAGATTTAATCCTTCGGAGTAATCTAATAGAATACTTCCTAGGGAGGAGAGCTTTAAAAAGAACAGAACAAGCCTGGTTAAAAAAATCTAAAGAACTACAGTTTCTATAGAATCTAAATATCTGAGATTTAATGACTCCCTTTATTCTTGCTTTTATATGTGTTACCCCACAAAGCATTGGCATAGGTCAGGTATGGTGATATTAGGGCATGATAGAGGATGACAAGAGTGTGTTTATTAAGACTACTTCTGATATGTCTGATGATCCCAATATTGCGCGATATTTTTTTAGAAATGTAATTGATATGAGATGTCCATGACAGTTTTTCGTTAAAAATGATACCTAAGAATTTAAACTCTGTAACTTTTTCAATTGTAGTATTATTAAGAACTATATCAGAATGTGTATGTGGTAATTTTCGACCGGGACTTATAATCATATATTTAGTTTTTAGAGTATTTAAGGACAGTTGATTTGCTTCGAGCCAGAGTTGAATATTTTTCAGTTCATTATTCATGGTGGATACTGCGTCATGCAGATTATCAGATGAGTAAAACACACTGGTGTCTTCTGCAAAAAGGATGAAATTTAGGAGTGATGAACAGGAAACTATGTCATTTATGTAAATGAGAAAGAGAATTGGACCAAAAATGGAACCCTGGGGAACACCCGTAGAAATAGAAGAAAAAGAAGAAAGAGAACCATTATAGTTCACTACTTGTTGCCTGTTAGAAAGGTAGTCGCGAAACCAAGGAGAATGAAAACCGTAATGCTGTAACTTAAAAGATAGAATATCATGGTCAACAGTGTCAAAAGCTTTAGAAAGATCAAGAAAGGTTACTTTGTTGTAGAGGTTATTATCTTTTGTTTGTACTAGTTTATGGTATAAAGAGGATGCTGCAGAAAGAGTAGAATGGTTGGATCGAAAGCCATGCTGATTGGAAGAAAGTATAGGATTTATTTTAAGATGCTCTAAAACCATATCGCATGCAAGCCTTTCTATGATTTTACTAAATGATGGTAAGACAGATATAGGGCGATAGTTTTGCATGAGTTGGGCGTTCCCCGCTTTAAAGATAGGTGATACTTTGGCAATTTTTAGTGAGTTAGGAACAGAACCAGATAGGAAAGAGAGATTGATGATATGAGTAAGAGGTGCGGAGATGAGATGAGAAACGAGTTTAAGGGAAGATACCGCAATTCCGTCCAGTCCTGCAGCAGTAGACTTGAGATTATCAATGGTGGATTGTACGTCAGAAGGGGTTACTGTTTGAAATTGAAAGTTGGTGTCGGGTATTTCGGGTACGTAATCAGTAATTTTTGTTCTAGGTTTGGGTATCTGTGATTTTAGGTTATCTGCAGCTGTTGTAAAGTATTCGTTAAATGTATTGGCTATTTTGGTTTTGTTTGAGATTTCGTTGTCATCTATAAGGAATGAATCGGGCAGTGGGGAGTGTTTTTTTCGTTGCAGGAGTTGATTTAACACTTTCCATGTTTCTTTGATGTTATTGTTCGACATATTCAATTGATCTTCAAAGTATGCTTTTCGTGAGTTTGTTAACAATTTGTTCAATTTATTTCGAAATGAGCGGTGTTTCTGTTTAGTTATAGGGTTATTGGTAATCAGTTGTTCACGATAAAGTTTATTTTTACTATGAATAGATTTGAGTATGGCTGGTGTTACCCAGGGTTTTATAATGGGGCATTTTGGAAGGGTTATAGTAGATAAAGGAAAAGAGGAGTTGTATATGGAGGTGAAAACATCATTGAATGACGCAAAAGCGTCGTTAACGTTGTCTTTGGTTGTGACATTGCTCCGGTATGTATTTTGGATTGTTTCCTTAAATCTATTTTTGTGTTGGTCAGTCATTTTACGAAATGCTATTTTTTTTATCAATTTGTTTTGGTGGCAAAGAACTCCATGTAGATGTATGAACGTGAATAATGGGGAAATGATCGGTGATGTCTGTAAGTAATAAAGCAGAAAGAGGGTGATCTTCGTGAAAATTTGTAAATATATTATCAATTAAGGTGGCAGAACTATGTGTTACGCGGGTGGGTTTAGTTATGCGAGGGAAAAAATAATGGCATTTCATGAGGTTAAGGAAGTCTTGAGACGGGGTATGGTCATTAGTTTTAAATAAGTCGATATTGAAGTCTCCCAGAAGTATACACTTACGTGAAGATGGAATGTGTTGCAGGGTGTTAAATAGATGGTCATTAAAGGAATTTATGTCTTTCCCAGGTGGTCGGTATACGATTCCAACAATATTCCAAGCACTCAAAAAGCGCTGAAAATTAATAAGCACTGGCGTTCGTCTTTGTATGAAAACAGGGTACAAAGTTTACCACGGTAACGGTTGAGACATTTACTGTTTTTTTTTTTTTTAATTTCTTAATGTTTGACATAATTATGTTAGATAACTATACAGATATGAATGCTATGGATATCTCATTTTTATTGCGTTCCTTTTGTACATTAGTAGAGTCATGAAATGTTATCCCGTTGTCCGTTAATTCATCCATTAGCCGGTACATTGCTGGGGTAAAATTTTGCCTCGGCAATAGCCTATAAAATATAAAAAATAAAAAAAAATAGAAATTCGCTGTCAGTTTGGTATCTTCTTGATAAAAGACTTGCTTGGTTCTTAAAGGCCCGTTCTCACTGGGAGATTTTCTGTACCAACGTGTAGGATGCGATTAAAATGGAAGCATTTGATTGGTTGACAAATCTTATCGACCAATTATAATAAAAGGATCCATTTTAATCGCATCCTACTGGTCGGCACGACATATCCCACAGTGAGAACGGGCCTTAATATAACTATCGCTTTTTTACTTTAATTGTCATAACGTCTGAAATTATTTCAAAGCTTGATACACATGGATTGTTTTTCCTCGCTCATGGAAATCGGCGTCAGGGCTAATAGATAGTTTCAGTTGAATTTCCCATTTACGACAATGTTAATGTTTAGCCTCACCATATCTTCCCTAACTGTCGTTGAGCCAAATGACTTGGCGGGGGCTTTGAGTATCCCTTAGGAAGTCTTTTGATCGGGAATTTTACAAAAGTTTAGTTAAAAACAGAGGAATAAGACAGGGGACATTTTACATGTATTCTGACTTACTCCAACAGACCGAAGCACACCCAACTTTCAAATCTCCATCCACCTAACTTGTTCTCATTACACATCCAAAAGTCTTCAGTCTTAAATTTCAGTGAGTTTCCTTTCAAAACAGGTAGAATATGCCCAGAAAATAAATTGCACGGGCGCAGGAAAAAATGCACTAAAACTCGCATGCACTTTTCCCCACTCCAAGATCCGGAGGTGAATGGGGAACTGGGTACTGACTCCAAATAAGAGAACCACAAAAGTACAGTACAAGTTCACCCATAAAATGTTTAATACTCACTCCAGCGACTACACCGACAAATTCCGATTGAAATACAACTCCACCGTCTGCCAAATAAACGACACAAAGCAAATTACACAGTGGAATCAGGCAGAATGCATTCATGCAGGGGGGGGGGGACAATTGCTAGTGTCGTATGATTTGTTACAAAACACACATTACAGACAGACCGGCGAGCGTATATAGGGTTCATTTCATTTTTTTAAAAATGATGTATTTGTAACGAACAGAATGAAGAAAGGTCAGCGAACCAAAGACGATATCTAAAATAATAAGGCTTTGAAAATGAGGAGAAGATGCATGGGACAAAAGGGTAGTGAACGAGATAATTGGTAAGACAGTGGTATCAAAGAAACTAAAATAACACGCGCAAAAACAATTCATAGATAAGAAGAATATACGGTGGCTGTCCTATAACTGAAATGAGCTGCAATGCTTGCATAAAAACAGCATCAATAACTCGATATGTAATCACATAAACACATGAAATAGTTTACTATTCTTTTTGATTGATTGCTCATATATATCTCTTTTTATTAATTGACTGTGCAAGTTATTACCCGAATACGACCTTCACGGCCGGGTAATATCAGCAGACGAATCAAATTTGTATAACCCGTAGGGCTGTATCAGCCGAGTTCAAGTCATATTGGCCGAGTTCAAGTCATATTGGCCGAGTTCAATTCATATTGGCCGAGTTCAAGTCATATTGGCCGAGTTCACGGAGTGCGGCTGAAAGACGCAATTAACATGTGACGTCCCAGAGTTTGGCAGAAGCAGACGGCAGATGTTGATATCAAAATGTCAATACCATAGCCCCGTTGTACAAGGTTTTATTGACAGGATATTATAGTGGAAAGAAAAAACTACTGTAAGTGAATCCGATTGCCGCTTTAGTGCAGCTCAAGAGGAAGAAACTTCTCTACTGATCCAGGAACAAAAAAACACAGAGCGCACAAAAGGTCGGACGTCATTTTGTTTAGGGCATGGATTAAATGTTCAGTGGGCGACCTCCTGTTCAACTTGACAGCTTGCATTAAATTAACTTCTACAGTCTATTAAAGGGGCATGAGCTGCCAAAATGTTGATATTTTGACGTTAAAACAAAACGTCGAAATAATTGACTTTTTTTCTCAAGACGTATAATTCAGAAGCTTTTTAGTGCTTTTTGTCTCGAAAATGTACGATAAAGTATTGTTTTAAACTAACTTTGCCTTAGAATGAATGAATGGTCGTCCCGGTTATTTAAATTTTGTTTACTTTTCGAACACGTTTTCGGTTTGTATAAGCCACATACTGTATGGATTTTCCTCATTTCAACGTCAATCATTTAGTTTTTCGATGGCCTTCAAATCCTCTTACTGCCGTGAAGATCAGAGACTATGAAAAAAGTGTGAATTTTGACAGCTCATGCCACTTTAATAAAAATATTATGAATCGAGTGTTTTCGTATTGCCTTGGTATTGGCCTGAGGGTGGCCGTATTGGCCCGAGGCCACAGGCCGAGGGTCAATGCAACCACCCGAATTAATAACTCGATTAATAACATATAATACATTAAAATCCAAAGGCCCCAGGGAATGGAATAGACTTTCCCCAAACCTAAAAACCATTACTAGCTTGTCACTATTCATAACAAACACAAAGGAACGCCTCTTAATTCATTTGTTTTAAATAAATATTAGTGCAGTGGAGTAATCATTTTCTTTACTTGTTTTGTTTAATTGGGTTGCATCGTCAACTTTTATGTACCCGTTTATTCCTGTTGAATAAATAAAATAAAATTGGTGGATATTTTACGCCGCCGTCAAGATTTTTTCTCTTATATGGCGGCCTTGCCAGGTTTATTGGCAGAGGAAACATGACTTTTTGTCTGGATGCAACCCACGGCTACTCTTCCACATGCGGCGATCCAGTAAAAACACACACAATTTTTATTTGGTCTTAGTAGGATTCGAACCCACAGACATCTTTGGAAGCCTTGTTCCGGACCCTGTCGATTGAGCCCCAAAGACCCTATATTGTTTTTTCTAGTAGGAATATACATTAAAACATACTGATCAAATCAATTTTTTTGAAGAGGTGTTTCAAGTCGTCGGTAGTCCAGACACCATCAAGGTTGAAATCTACTACTGAGTAAACATTGCCGCCGACGTCACCCTGACCGGGGAAAGACGACGTCCACTTGGTGACGAATTCAGATCGGGTTCTTTTACCATCCTCTGAAATTTGAAGACTTCTTTGGGTTAAAATAATTCGATTCGATATTATGGATCGACATAACTTCAGTGAGTTGTCACTTTGCTACATTGTAGTTCAGTAGTTGCCAGAAAGTGACTTTCCACAGTAGGTCCTTAACGACAAGCATTAGAGTAGTAACAACAGAAATCCAATGTTTGGTACTACATAGGTACAATCATATTGCAAAAGTGTTAACGGCATAAGACAGCGTATAGCGTAACGCCTTTCGCAGATTCCTAAACTGTCGGAGGAACGTCCCATATATCTGCCACTACATCTCGTCTAACCAATTTCCAGGACTTATAGCTGTCTCGGTGATATTGAAATTAAACCCAACACACATTATATACCGAAAGATAGTCGGCGTATTGTGCATTCCGAATGGCATTGGCTGTGTTATTATATTCAACTGAAACAAAACTCTCTCTACAGGGTTAATGTGTAATTTGGAGCTTATTTGGTTGTTTTTGTGAAGCAGGAATTTACGGTTGAGACACTTGGAGCATTTGTAAAAGACTATGTCATATCTAACCATCCTTCATTCAGTCACCATTTATACACTAGTATTCAAATGCAATTTTCAATACATATTTAGTTCCATTTGACAAAGCTTTATTAACACATGAATTCTCAAATGCATAAGATATTTTCAATATGTTGCCGTTTTGTGAAATTGGACCAAACCCCTTAGCTACCAAGTAAAGACAATGGTACACAGGCTTACTGTTTGTATCATAATTGTGGCCAACTCCGTCCTGAAACTCATCATATGTAAGAGTACCATCCTTGTTGGAGTCTAAATTGGAAAATGCCTGTGACAAAAATGCACTCATCTTTGGATCAACGCTGAAACAAAGCATATTTTTAAGGTGTCTTTTATAAAACAACATGATTTTGCATTGCTTCGCTTGGTTGTATGATTATTTTCTTATTTAATCATTTGAAAATAAACAAAGCAGATTAATGAGGTAATGGATAATATAAGTAAATGTCCCATCACGAAGTTAAGGGGGCTCAGTGGCTTAGTTGTCTGAGTGATAATCTCTCACCCAAACATGTCACTCGTCCATGGGTCGCTTTCGAATCCCACTTTGTCCAAGAAATATTTAACAAATTTTGGTCTTCAGGAACTAAAACTATGTTGGGTGAACCGGCAGATCTCACATTAGCGTGTTTTTCCAGAACACCATCATTCGGTGCATTTTTCGTTGCGTTCCAAACGGCTTGAGAAAAATAAATACATGTGCATGAAACACAAGGCATTTTTTGTAATATCCAGCAGAAAGTGATGTCTAAAATTCTGTATCTAAGGAAAACATAGCAAAGCTCTTAAGAAAAGTAAATATCGATGCATGACTTTCAAGGGACTGTTTGTAACATCTACCAATAATCTACCATTATGTGGAAAATACTGCAGATAAAAAGCTTTTTACCGATAGAGGACTTTTATTGTCTCTAGAATTTAAGGTAAAAGGAGTCGTTTTATAACTCATTGACCACCAATGGCGACTTATCAATTCGATAGAAACTTGTCTACATAACTTTCCTAGTAAAAAAGCCAGTCAGTGTGACTTTGTTTAAAAAAAAAATGAATTCTTGCTGAATGGATGCAACAGATATCTTACGGATATTGCTTAACCTCGTAACTGTAGTTCATTTCTAGATCGGAGGATGTTGACGTAATGTTGAAGGTTTATGATGCCATGTCAGTTAAGCCTTGCGTTAGGGACTACGTCGGACGTATTGAGAAACCGCTTCCAGCCACACAAACGTACAAATCTACGTCAAACTGCTTCAACTTCAGTTAGCAGAGAAATCTGGCGTGTGACTTATACAATGTTGAATTCTCATCGCCAGACAGACCGATTGTTCTAGCTGACCTTTGTCAGATCTGTCTCATTGTTTGTTATTAATCCGAGTTGATGTACATGCATTGTAACATCAGTATGTTGTTAACCGTGCTAATCTCTCCATTATGTTAATGTATGTTGTTTTCACCCATATAGTGACTGATTATGTTTTATTTTCTATTAATAAATGTGTTGTAGAAGTCATGACATGTGGTTTCGCATTTTCTTTTATCTTTCTGAATATCTTGGTATTTTCCGTAAATAAAATAGTCTTATGACAGAGTTCCGTTTTGTTTGACGGGCAAATGTCAAAGCCGCCATTTAAGCGAAGCCAAAAATCGGTCATTTTACAATACCTGGTGTGTGATACTAGGACTGTGGCTATCTAGCCAGTAGGGCTTTCATTATTCACGTTATCAAGTTAACGTTGGGAATAGAACTGAGGAACAATCCCTATCTTTTGGTTCCTAGAGTACCTAGACTAAGAACACATTCATCCATTTAATTTTTTCTTCTTTATACCTCATCGGTTCGTTAACATTGGTAACGGGTTTACCAGATTGATTGCTTGTTTGGCGGCGTTGCCAGTTTTATTGTGGGAAGAAACCCACGACCTTCAGGTGGGAACTGACCCTGCAGTCAGAAAATTTCAATTTTTTTTTGGACTCGATTCGAACCCGCGACCCATTCGTGGAAGGCTGTTCGGATTGAGTGTCTAACGCTCTACCTACTGAGCCACGGAGACCCCTTACCAGGCTTGAAGCTATATTGAAAAGAAAGTGAAGTTTAAACATTTAATTCAGTTAAACTACAACATTTAGGTTAACCGATTTAGTCCCCTTGATCCGAAAGGAAATATAAAACATTTCCGTCTCTTGCTTTCCCTGCAAGACCTTGGGAATCTAAAGTTTGTTCCAGGGCACTGGATACGTTAAAATTATCGAAGTCTGTGATTCCATACGAGGACGATCCGATACCGACAAAGCCGTGATTAGGATAATCCGGTGCCGTTATATTAAACAACAGTTGGCCGTTGAGGTATCCCTGTGATATGCCATTGAATGTTTTCAGACCTATCCTGTTCCAGCCGGGATCGGCTGAAACCGTACCAGAGGTCAAAGGTATTGACCTTGAGAGGTCATTTGCCACCACGTATTTTTGCTGCCCAGGAAATAAGAAAAAATATATTCCTTTGGCAGCGAAGACCTGACAGCCTCCTTGGTCAATATGACTGGCGACAAACGCACTGCCAGAACCGTTCACTGCGTCGACACGTACGTCAACTTGGACGAAGACGTCCGCCCATTCATAACTCCCTATAACGTTCAAGGGGAATTCCAAGTCGATGAACGGGCACCAGTTGATTGGGCTATCGAGGACGATTTGGCGAAGAATTTTTCCCCTCTCAGGATCTTCAGACTGAACGACTTCAAAACTTCCTACTTGCTGAGCAAAATTGTAAGGTTCGCTGTTTAATGAGTAAGTTTCAAAATTGTCCGAGTAGGGCAAAGGGAAGGGTTTTGGGGAGGGAGGTTGTGGGGAAGTTCCTTTGTTACCAGTGGCAACAGTTGTCAAGGTGTAAACTTCGTCCGTCCCTAATTCAAGAGTTATCGCCCGATCGTGAACAGAAACTGGGTCTAATTTTTCAAACAAAACGACGTCTCCATTAGCAGGATTTAAGTTTGTATGAAAGACGTTTAGCGACGTTAACGAAGAAAAACTGCCTCTAAATATGAAAGTTACATTGGTTTTGTTTTCTACAAAGGAACTCGAAATATTACTTCTCTGGCCCTCAGATGACGTTGTTTCTATGACAACGCTAACTCCGCCATTGCCGTCTGTAAGCGACACGTAACTGCCTCCCATCTGCAATTTACCGACACCTTTCATGTGATTGAGATACTTCCAGCCCGGTTTTGTAAACTGAGTTGTGTGAGCCGTCAACCATATATCTGCTTTAACGTCATAATATCCACTCCAGGGTTGTGTGGCCGCCATCAAACCACTTTGTGGGAACGGAAGTGCTGTGTAATAGGCAGATATGAGATTCCAAGCTATCGTCGCTGTCATAAAGCCATTGACATAGTTCTGGTTCAATCTTTGAGCTTGATTTGGGGTACCGTCTTCAGACGCCCAGAGTTGTTTACCGGTTTCCAAGGCAACGTCTGGTGACTTAGTATTTGGATAGTGTACACCTATGTAGTCTACAGCATGTGCGAGTTCCGGGTTCTGAAGAATACCGTCGGCGATCTCCCATTTGTTGTCAGAGGCGACGATCTTTACGGTCTGGAATCCACCAGCATCAAGCGTTCTCCTTAAGGCCAGGATGTAGTCAGTGTTGTACCGTTTTTCGTTCCAGATCCCGATGTAATTGACCGTAATATTATGGTAGGTCCTACAACCGTGGATCCATCGTAAAACATAGTCAGCTGTCACATTAACATTTGTGTAGGGGCTCTCTGTGCCATTCCCTACCCACCCTGGAAATGCCCAGGGTAAGGCATATATTAAAATGTCAGGATTACGTCTCTTAGCCTCTGTCATCAGCCACCATTCGTAACCTCTATAATAGTTTTCATCCCAGCTATTATGCATGTGTGAAGCTTCGGTGCCGTCAGTAGATTGAACATCACCGCCAATCTCTACTTTCAGAATATGGAGTGATGCACCGTAATTCGGCTCAAACAGGTAGTCCAGGATTTCGGTCCTCTGTGGTTCAGGATAGTTCACGAGCAGTTTGGACGTCGCTCCCCCGCCACTGATCGCCCCGACACCGTCAAAACGTCGTCCATGTCCACCCGTATCGTCGATGACGTATGTTTCACCGCTGCTGAACGACACCACACATTGGACCACACAGAGTAACAGGAAGACGCTCTCTCTCCGTGTCGCACTGACCATAACGATTAAAACCGTAAGCCTGTATTAAAATAAATGACGTCCTATTTGAGTACTTGGACACTAAGTGATATGATATAATCGTTTCTACCTGAGTGGAAGTGAGTGAGGGAGACAGAAGATTTTACGTCGCCATCAGGGTCCTGTTTCACAAAGCGCCGTAGATGTATTTTTTGCGTAACTTTCTTACTAACGTATCTCTACAGTACTATGGGTTGCTATGGCAGTTACGTGAAAACTTACGCTACGCCGCTTTGTGAAACAGGCTCCAGTTTTATCGCGATTATTCTGTAAACGATAGTAAATAATCACTACTGGGCTAGGTAATTTCTCGTATATATAAGCCCTGTACACATTTAGAGCAAAAAGGTTAGCGCTATCTGATTAGTAGAGATTCGATAAAGTACATCCGACCACATTGTATATTATATGAGTTATCGAGAAAGTCTACTTATTGTATATCTTCTCGAGCCAATATAATATCCCCATAAAGCCATTCCGTAAAACACGAAAGGGCTATATGAAGATTTTACCTTGGCATAGGTCTACCCGAATTCCGACAATTATAATAGCATTACAAACTCACCAATCCCTTACGATCCGCTTACAAAGTGACTAGCAAACCGAAGACTCAATGTGTGTGTAAAAAACAACAGAACTTAACACTGTATCGATCACCTCCTGAACTTCGACCCCCAACAAGTTTTATCTCTTCAACGTGAACGATGTTCATAACTGGGTGTTTTAGATAGATTTATATTGATTCGTTGATTGATTGATTGATTGATTGAAGCTCCAATCCGCACTTAAGCTAATTTCACCAACACCGGGAGTCAGTCCTTGTTGGGGAGGAAATCGGGCTCGGTGTCGGAAAGAAACTTTAACCTTCTGAAAGAAGTCAGGACTTTTTTCTGTTATTGTTTTTGACTGAGTGGGATTCGAACCCGCCACCCATGGACGGAGGTCTAATATCTATCTATACCGACCAAGCCATTCAGTACCCCAGATATGGTACATAAACCGGATCGTCTCAGTTTTAAGAGCGTAACTCAGCGGTTCTCCCCAATGAGCTGACTTAGATAGGGTTTTTTGATGCTTAGGTTCAAATCTCACATAGTCCAAACATAATTTATCCCATACACGTATTGTAAAGTAGCAGCGTTAAGTCTGAACGCCGCTTCTTGTAATGGGCTATGCGCTAGTACAATCTGACTAAAGTATGAAGGTTCATTGAACAGTTCATTTCTATGAACATCCTATGATGGCCGAGAAGGGACATCGCGTTTTACTTTCAAATCTGCGTTTAATCTTACTCACAAACAGGGATGGTTAAAGGCCCACTTGCCGCCGTAGCCTGTTTAAATTTGCTAAGAAAACCAATTTACATGAGCTTTCTACGACTAATACAACTAAACTTAAACATAGGACACATAAAACATGTCTAGTTAGCTTTAGAATGTAGAAATGGGGTGAAAAACAGAATCGAAGCCTGATTACAACAACAACGATCAGTGTCGGTCAACTTTCGTGTTGGATTACCCTCATTCCAGGCCAATTTATCTGTGGTTTACACTCAAACAATAATCAGCAGGCTTTTCCAGTCGCTGTTAACCGATCGTCAGTCTTTATTTCTCAGATAAATAGGCCTACGTAAAATTACACTGTGCCGTTAGTTCACTCACTCGACTGAAACATAAAATCGCCAATAGGGGGCAGTGTGGATTGTTTACGTTACGGGCACCTAACAATTCAAATTTTCAAATTCAAATTAAAAATACAAAGTGAGATCCAAACTTTTAAATTTTGGTAAAAATAGAAAGTTCCTAACTTATATTGTCTGGGAAAAATACAGAAAACGGACTTTCTTTTTTAATGTAAACAATATTCCTGATTTTCGCGGCAAGTGTGCCTTGTTTCCATCGTGTTTGTGCCTTCCTTTCAAAACTCAATTTACAAAGTCAGTTGCACTGATAATCCTCTGGGTCCTAATTACGATTGAAGTTTTCATTGTCCATTTTGGAACATAAGTCATACAAAATATTACCCCTCTTTATCGAACCTATACCAAGAAACAAACACAGAGGTCGGAGTTTTATTCAGTTATTCAAAATTTTAACAAATTATGAAACTATTCCCTTTGTAAAAACCATGACAATTATTGACGTTTTAGATATCACCTTTAAAGGTTATATTTTTCTGACATTTAAAAAAAGAGGATTTATACCTAAGTAAAATCACTAACGTATAAAAAACGGAACATATTGTATACGTGCATTTGTGTTTAAAATGTCTAAATGACAAAATAAAATATTTGATAACATTACACCTGAACACAAGCTAATTGTCCCGAAGGCTGGATTACACTGCTTTATTTTTAGTTAACAATTTCACATTTTACATTTATTTTTGTATCCCTCAAACAAACTCCTTCAATAGAGTTTCTCATATCGATCAAGTCAAATCTCGTCGTTTTTGTGGGTACCTAGCAATTTTTCTTTTCAGTTCGAAAAAACCGGACCCTTGGGTTTCCTCCGGACAGATTCCAGTTTCCTTTCCGACTATAAACCTGGCGACACTGTCATAGAATGGAATTAATCTAGAGCTAATGGGAAAAGGGGGGCAGGCATTATTCAATCTATTGACGCATTACGTCCCATCAGTACTCGGATAACTTCGGCCATTTACGTACATCAGAGCCAAACGTCGACGACCGAAGATAGCCGAGATTTGCTCGGAAGTTTGAATCGAGTGAATAAGTGGAGAATTATACATCATAGTCCACAAACCAAACTTCCCAAAAGCTCTCTCCGTTCATTGGGCTGTCAACAAGGGTTTCCAACCCGCGACAAACGGTGCGGTATATGTTGAAATTTATCACATGACACCCTGGATGGTGTGAACAAAATCTGGTACATGTTGTCAAAAAATAGGCCGTCCTTTCAAAGAGCCAATCCCCCGTTAACTCTCGGCCAATGGTCAATTTCCGGAACACTGGAACGAAGGAACAAATGATTATGGTCCTACACATTAACGATTTAGGAAGCATAAAAAATGACATGCGAAGGATTAAGGAAGCATTAAAATGACATGCAAAGGATTTAGGAAGCATTAAAAATGACATGCGAAGGATTTAGGAAGCATTAAAAATGACATGCGAAGGATTTAGGAAGCATTAAAAATGACACGCGAAGGATTTAGGAAGCATTAAAAATGACATGCGAAGGATTTAGGAAGCATTAAAATAACATGCGATGGATTTAGGAAGCATTAAAAATGACATGCGAAGGGTTTAGGAAGCATTAAAAATGACATGCGAAGGCTTTAGGAAGCATTAAAATAACATGCGATGGATTTAGGAGGTATCAAAATGAAATACAAAGGATTTAGGAGGTATTAAAATGAAATGCAAAGGATTTAAGAAGCATTAACAATGACATGCGATGGATTTAGGAAGCATTAAAAATGACATGCGATGGATTTAGGAGGTATTAAAATGAAATGCAAAGGATTTAGGAGGTATTAAAATGAAATGCAAAGGATTTAAGAAGCATTAAAAATGACATGCGAAAAAAAAAATTGAAAATAACCGGGAGGAAAGTTCATTCATTTCAGGCGAAAATGATCTCAAAAATTATTCTAACGTACTAAAAAAGTTCTAAATTGTAGGCTTTACTTCTTGATATAGGTAGCCAATAATTATCAAAACAAATTTTAAACAGAAAAATATAAACATTTTAGCAGTTTATGTTCTTCTGTCTGGGACAAATACATTAAAACCGTCCACAGTATTTTATAGAAACAATTTAGCACCTCATGCTGTTTTAACATGTGGGTTTCGATCCTGAGACAATTGATCGAAAGATCCTGCTAATATAACTAAAATCTCACCTTTTTGTCGGCCCCTAAACCTTTTGAACGACCAGTCTGAAAAAGAATTCCGAAGATATTTAAGTGGCATGAGCCACCAAAAGTAGAATGTTGTCATACAATCAGATTTGAAAGTGCAATAGGGAGTTTAACAGTGGACCATTGAATAAACACATACACATATAAACAGATGGACCACCAATGCTATTTGGCGCAACTCAAGATACCCTTTTGGTTCTGATTATCAAACTGTAGGTCCTATACTATATGTGTTTGGACCACTGGCCAGATCCGCATCTACATATTAACAAAACAAGTCACTTGTCAAAGGCAAGGATTTGTTTTTGTTTCCAGAGCTTCAATAAATCAAAGCTCACCTATTTTTTTAACACTAAAACACACGGGTACAGGGAAAATCTTCTTGTCTATTTGAGCCTCTAACATGGACATAGGCTCGGCGCCCTGGTTTTGGGTGGGCATCTTAATCGAGATGTACAGGTTATAAGTTCTTATTATCAAATTAAATAGTAGGCACTATACTGTATGTGTTTGGGCCACTGGCCAGCTCCGCATCAACATATTAACAAAATTTTTTTTTTGTTTCCAGAGGTTCAAGAAATCATAGGTCACATATAATTTTGAACACTAAAACACACGGGGAAAATCTTCTTGTCTATTTTTAGCCCCCAAGCAGGTCATTGACTTACACAAGATCCATTTTTAAACGATATAGGATTATGTATTTATTGAAAATTACATGTCACTCACCTGGATCTGTCTTACGTTCTATGGAAGTAAACTGAGTCTTAACAAAGCCTGTTGTGAACACTGGGATGGCTTAAAATAACAGAGAAAACAGTCATTTTAATATCGATCATATTAGAAAACAATTGTGATGACGCGGCCATCTTTGTATATCAAGACTAGTTGTCAGTATTTGGGTACACAAAGATAGGCGCATCACCACGATTGATTAGAAAAGAGACTAATGGGGATCCTTATAAACGTTGAATAAGGTAGTGCACGGTCACGAGTTCGAATTCCACTGCGTTAAAAGAAAAAAACTGAGTGGGTTTTCACTAGAATGGTTACCGTTCAGGGTCCAGTTTCCTTCCTCACTAAACCTGGTAAAGTCGCCAGATAAGTGGAATAATCTTGAGAATTCCGTCAAACAAAGATTTAACATCCCCTTCAACTTTATTTCAGTCTTATCACAAAGAGTTTATTTACACAGGAAACCACGCGGTTTGTCCAGAAGAAACCCCTACCTTCGGTGAGTACTAGGAAATCATTTCAAAAACAGCAATCGAGGTAAAAAAAATTCAGGCCCAAAACAAGATTATGAACCACAGGGCCCCTCAAGACGAGAACCTGTGCTATGGGCGTTACTCAAGACGAGATCATGAGCCATGCAGGCTGCTTAAGACAATATTATGATCCACAGGGCCCTCAAGACGAGAACATGAGCCATGTAGGCTGCTTAAGACAATATTATGATCCACAGGGCCCTCAAGACGAGAACATGAGCCATGTAGGCTACTTAAGACAATATTATGATCCACAGGGCCCTCAAGACGAGAACATGAGCCATGTAGGCTGCTTAAGACAATATTATGATCCACAGGGCCCTCAAGACGAGAACATGAGCCATGTAGGCTACTTAAGACAAGACTATGATCCACAGGGCCCTCGAGACGAGAACATGGGCCATGTAGGCTACTTAAGGCAAGATTATGAGCCATGCATGCTACTTAAGACAAGATTATGATCCACAGGGCCCTCAAGACGAGAACATGAGCCATGTAGGCTACTTAAGACAAGATTATGAGCCATGCATGCTACTTAAGACAATATTATGATCCACAGGGCCCTCAAGACGAGAACATGAGCCATGTAGGCTACTTTAGACAAGATTATGAGCCACGGGACCCTCAAGACGAGAACCTGAGCAGAGATTATGAGTCATGCGGGCTACTCAAGACGAGATTATGAGGCATGCCGCATTGGGTGCCCTTGACCTACGTTTATCCTCACTCTGTTTAGTGGTAGTAGTCAGTGACTGATCAAGAAGTAAAGGGGTCGTTGACACAAGAAGCACTTAAGAATGGAATAAAAGAAAAAAACGTTCAAATGTCAGTTATAAAACTATACAATTGGCTTAGGAAAAGCGAAACAGGGGTATGGGGGGGGGGGAAGGGAATCTGACATTAAATTAATATATGTATAAACAAATGTAAGTTTTTTAAGATGGTTTTTTTTTTAATTCGACAGTTTGGCTTTAGTCAGTAGAATTTTACTGGAACACTTTCTAATATATGGACAATGTTAAAGGGAAAGAAAATCTAAGCTTTAGACTAGTTTACATGGAAAGAGTACAGTTCATTTAGTCCAAAACAACTGTCCAATGTATGTTTTATCCCCTCGTAAGTGAATAATTGAAATTTGAAGGTGGCGTTACAATAGAGAATAGGCTCCATAGGCCATTCACAAGGCCGCCGCCATTTTTTCATTAGTTTTATCCAATTATTGTTGAATAAAAATTTAAGAGTAGTCATGTGATGCAATTTAGCCAATGGCTGGCTAAGCAATGGCGTGCGGTTGCATACTGACCTATATGGATACAGGTCACAGTATGTCACTTCCGGAAGAGTTCCAGATATTTTTGTGTGTTTTTTTTATTATTTTTTCCTGGCCCCCTGCATTTTTTTTCTGGGCATTTTTGTAGTTTTTATGGAAGGACAGGTGTTGAATTACTGTCTGGAAATGATTTTAGAAGTGGAATGGGACCAGTTCAGGTGGATGGAGATCTGGTAGTTGGGGGTGCTTTGGTTTGTTATGAGCGGAGGTATATGTTCAAAGACACCCCTATCAGCTGATTCTACTCGTATCTCAAAATTTCTACCTTCAACATATGAAAAAATTGTGCTTAAAATACTGCCAAAGGACTGTTCAAGGCCCCCACCGAAGGATTAGGTTCAACGAAAGTTAGGGAAGGTGCTATGAGAGCAGACATTAACATTACCGCAAATGGGAAATGAAGGAAAATGAAACTGTGACCTGCTGCCTGTAATATATTCGGAGACAATCTTCCCACTTCAAGTTTGTCGCCATGTTTTTTGGACCTAAATGTACCATTATACATTAGAGAGCGGTAAAAATACGTCATTATTGATCTAAAAATAGCTACACCAACATCACGTCATCCTAAAACGGAAAAATGGCTACACAGATAAGCCACTGAAAGGACAAACTTCTGTCTGTTTTTATTAGCTTGAGGGTCACTGGTGGTAATTGACGTGAAATGTTTTAAGTACTTTGAAGGTTGTTATCGACGATAATCCCTATGTATTTCTAGAGATTTCCCCTCCTTTAAGGCATCTTCAGCTATGACAAGAAGATTGCACCCAATAGACCAGGTAAATAATAAATAGGTATATTCTCACCTGGTGTCACAATAGGCACATCCTCATTCATACCTGTAAAACAAGACACGTCGCCAGTGTTAGTGGGGGAGGAAACATGGCTTTTTGCCCGTAGAAAACCCCGACCTTCGGTGAGTACCTAGGAACACTGCCATATACGGCTATCGAGAGAAATTTTAATTTGGTCTGCGTTGGATACGATCCGGCGCCGCCTCGACGTAAGGACTGTGTCGGACTGAGGGACTGAGCCACCGATGCCCCCCATGTACTAACTTGAACGTTTTAACAACGTCAATGAACAGTTTTCATTCCAACATTAGACTTTGATAATAACATTAAAAAAAAAAAATTACTTATGGATAACAACTTCTTGGTTTATTGGGTGACGACGTTAGTAGTAAGCATGTCACTGCTGTCCAGTTTCGGTAGTCACTTTAGGCCAGTTTCGTCCGTCACTTTAGGCCAGTTTCGGTAGTCACTTTAGGCCAGTTTCACTTTAGGGCAGTTTAGTCGCTTTAGATCAGTTTTTTTTATAAAAAGTCAGCATGAGAACTATCTTAAGAATGTATGTATAGGTTTTTAAAAACAAAATAATAAAAAAATAAGTATATATATGCAAAATAGTGTATAGTGATGTAACAACGGTCAAAGGGAGATAATCCTGGCCTGGAATACTTATTGGAGTTACCTGCCTTGGTCGTGTCGACATGTCTGGGCCCTGTTGTGGTTTTTCGATCTAGCATGTCTAGGCAAGTGTGTATGATCGCCCCGAACAAGTCTGGGCACGCTTTGTAGTTTCGTTTTATCACGTTTAGACACGTTGTGTCCTTGTGTTGAAATCTACTTTCCGTCAAACAAAGATGGCATAGCCAAAACATTGACTCTAACGGGTGCTTCTTGGAGGCGTCTGACTGAATCTTTTGATATCATTGAACAGTGTTTAACAAAAGAAGTGAAAATCACATTTTGCTAGCCCAAGACGTATATTTACCTGTGAGTGAATATCTGGATGGAATTTTGATTCATATTCCTAAATGGAACCCGGATTTTACACCGCTGAAAAACACGATCAAATGGAGATAATCCGAGGCTAGAATACTTTGAGGTATTGGAAGAGTTACCTCCCTTGGGTACTGCGGAGATTCGTCTTTAAACGTGGATTCCCCACGTAAAACCCAGGCAGGCCTTATTGCACCACCGCTATGAAATGGGGATTTCCCATGACGTCAGGAGAACAGTTTCGGCCGTCGCTTTAGGATTGTCAAGTGATAATGACGAGGGTTGATAGTGTTTCTATTATTAACTCTATAAATATATACTCCACATGCGTCAATAGAGAGATTGTGTAAAGCTATAATCGATTATACATCAGTTAGCTAGATAAACACTAAATAAATACAAAGAATGATATTACAGTAACTGTAACCAGCATGTTTATCGTTCTAATTACCTGGCACCCTGACAAGTCTGGGAGGGTGATTACAGTTATTACAGCCGGCATAATGGTTTAGAATGTAGAAAATTAAACATCGCGATTAAGCTTTATATACTATGAACAAAGAACAGACTTTTAGAAATACCCTCACTAACCGATAGGGAAAATGGTGTAGGTTAAAATGTACACGAGCCAAACAGAAAAACATATAGAAACATAGTCACACAGGAGACTAATTATTCCAGATTTAGAAAGTAAGGAAATGAAACATCTGAGATGACAACTGTCAGTGTCCATTCGCTGCTAGGATAGAAAATGACCTGTGAAATGTTCTTAAAGTATGTAACCTTACTACCACTAACAGACGCCCTGTGGGCGTTAAGCGGGCGTTCCCGAGCGTTAAGCGGGCGCCGGACGTTAAGCGGGCGCCGGGCGTTAAGCGGCCGTTCCCGGGCGTTCATTCAAGACGAAAGGCAGTATGTAAATGACCAAAGACATGACTAACTCGACATTCTATTTATAGTTCAACATCTTTATTGAGTAAGGCTATGTAAAGTCAAAACTATATTAACAAATTTAAAACATATATATAAAAATTTTATGTTAAGGTTAGATTTAGTCACTGTCCTCATTTTCTTGAGTGTCAGAGTATGTGGCTGGTAAAAGATCGTCAAATAAGGGTTTCCTCATTTTTATAGCGTTATACAGGGCCTCTTTCGGGGATAAGTCAAAATTGTCTTGAAGTGATTGTTTCGTGGCCATAATTTTTTTATGGATTGGATCTTTTTTCATAGACTCTAAAAGCAAACTCTCTTCGTTGTATAAAGACATCAGAGTATTTGTTATTTTTGGCCTCAAAGTTTCGTAGTCACCATTTTCTGCATCGATAGAGTCAGTTGTTTCAGGGATGTGCTGTTCGATCGCCTTGGTTACAAGATTATCCCACATCGTTGTGGATGCCTTTCCGTTTTCCTGTGACTCTTCCTCAGCCGAGGAAAAGCTTTCACTTTCCTGTGATTCTCCCTCCGTTGACGACAGAGTGTTTTCATCTAAGGTCTCTTGACTTGCACAACTATCCGCAGAATCATTGTTTTCTGACTCTGTGATTTTCGTTACATTGTCGTTGAAGTGATGGTTCCCATATTCTGAGGAAGTGTTTTGATCTTCATTGTGACTTTGAAGTGATGTTGTATGATGGTTATACCTATCCTGATGACGCCGCATATCATGATCCCGAGTAAAAGTTTGACCACACTCGGTGCATGTAAACAGTCCCATGTCTAATGTACGGCACTCGACTGACTAATAATATTGGTATAGTGAGATGTACTTCTATATAGCATATAATTTCCCCCAGGTGGCGTTGTGGGCGCATAAAACAGACGCCCGGCGGGCGTAAAGTGGCCGTAGGTAATGCTTAAGGTAATGGTACGAATAAACTTTCATCTTGAATGAACGCCCGCTTAACGCCCGGGAACGACCGCTTAACGCCCGGCGCCCGCTTAACGTCCGGCGCCCGCTTAACGCTCGGGAACGCCCGCTTAACGCCCACAGGGCGTCTGTTAGTGGTAGTAAGGTTACATACTTTAAGAACATTTCACAGGTCATTTTCTATCCTAGCAGCGAATGGACACTGACAGTTGTCATCTCAGATGTTTCATTTCCTTACTTTCTAAATCTGGAATAATTAGTCTCCTGTGTGACTATGTTTCTATATGTTTTTCTGTTTGGCTCGTGTACATTTTAACCTACACCATTTTCCCTATCGGTTAGTGAGGGTATTTCTAAAAGTCTGTTCTTTGTTCATAGTATATAAAGCTTAATCGCGATGTTTAATTTTCTACATTCTAAACCATTATGCCGGCTGTAATAACTGTAATCACCCTCCCAGACTTGTCAGGGTGCCAGGTAATTAGAACGATAAACATGCTGGTTACAGTTACTGTAATATCATTCTTTGTATTTATTTAGTGTTTATCTAGCTAACTGATGTATAATCGATTATAGCTTTACACAATCTCTCTATTGACGCATGTGGAGTATATATTTATAGAGTTAATAATAGAAACACTATCAACCCTCGTCATTATCACTTGACAATCCTAAAGCGACGGCCGAAACTGTTCTCCTGACGTCATGGGAAATCCCCATTTCATAGCGGTGGTGCAATAAGGCCTGCCTGGGTTTTACGTGGGGAATCCACGTTTAAAGACGAATCTCCGCAGTACCCAAGGGAGGTAACTCTTCCAATACCTCAAAGTATTCTAGCCTCGGATTATCTCCATTTGATCGTGTTTTTCAGCGGTGTAAAATCCGGGTTCCATTTAGGAATATGAATCAAAATTCCATCCAGATATTCACTCACAGGTAAATATACGTCTTGGGCTAGCAAAATGTGATTTTCACTTCTTTTGTTAAACACTGTTCAATGATATCAAAAGATTCAGTCAGACGCCTCCAAGAAGCACCCGTTAGAGTCAATGTTTTGGCTATGCCATCTTTGTTTGACGGAAAGTAGATTTCAACACAAGGACACAACGTGTCTAAACGTGATAAAACGAAACTACAAAGCGTGCCCAGACTTGTTCGGGGCGATCATACACACTTGCCTAGACATGCTAGATCGAAAAACCACAACAGGGCCCAGACATGTCGACACGACCAAGGCAGGTAACTCCAATAAGTATTCCAGGCCAGGATTATCTCCCTTTGACCGTTGTTACATCACTATACACTATTTTGCATATATATACTTATTTTTTTATTATTTTGTTTTTAAAAACCTATACATACATTCTTAAGATAGTTCTCATGCTGACTTTTTATAAAAAAAACTGATCTAAAGCGACTAAACTGCCCTAAAGTGAAACTGGCCTAAAGTGACTACCGAAACTGGCCTAAAGTGACGGACGAAACTGGCCTAAAGTGACTACCGAAACTGGACAGCAGTGACATGCTTACTACTGACGTTTCGATGTAGTTCTTGAATTACTTATGGATAACAACTTCTTGGTTTATTGTCACCCAATAAACCAAGAAGTTGTTATCCATAAGTTATTCTTCACCTTATTGTAACCTTCCAACTTCTAAATGCCATTGAAAGATTTTATTTACAAATGGTTATCATTGCCATGCTATTGTTTGCAAACGGATTTTTTAGCGCTCTCGGGGCTCAAAATTTGTCTAATGCTTAAAGAACTTGTATTATTGCAACAATTTATGATGTGGTATAAAGGTCCAAATGATATACCTCTTTTTAACACAATAAGAAACTTGTCTCCATGGTTATTTTAGACAAGAAGATTTTCCCTGTGTCCGTGTGTTTCAGTGTTCATAAATATACACACAAAAAAAGTTAATCATCCTACTGGAAAGTCTGCACCGACCGATAAAATCATTGGTGTAGGGAGATTGTTGGCAAACTGATGTTGCAGAAATGATTTTATCGTTCAGTGCAGATTTTCCAGGGGGGTGCTTAACTTTTTTCTTTGTGTATATATATATATATATATATATAAACTTCGATAATAGGATATTAGTAACAAAGTTATTTCAAAAGTTTCTATCGTATTTGTAATTATGTTTTACCAGCCATGCAAATTAAAATAAAAATACGCTGTCGTTTTTGCTATATTTGTTATCTGGATAAAGTGACGTCAACATAGCATAATATGTGTGTTGTTTGGGTCTCAGAGACGTAAAAACGAAAAAGGAATTAGAAGAGATTGTAAAACTTACACATTGGTGGTAATCTTTCGAGACAGGTACGATATTGTAGATAAAACGCCCCGGAACGACCAATCTTCCAAGGACAAATCGCCAAACAGGGAAAGACAAAGTCATCCGCCCGGTTGACGATTTTGGTGGATATGAGAGGGCGATTGTGAACTGAAAAATGTAAATGCAATTGAGATATTTTATTTGAGGCAACAAAATTTGAATATGTTGACCGTATAACAGAACCTTACAGCACCTGTCCAAATGCAACCATGTCCAAAACAATTACACTTATGTAATCCTGCCCAAAAACAATAACACGTGAGCAGCCTGTCCAAAAACAATTGCACTTATGCCTTCATGTCCAAAAACAATTACACTTGGGAAATCCTGTCCAAACATAATTGGGCTAAAGCAATCATATCCAAAAACAATTGCGCTAAAGCAATCATATCCAAAAACAATTACATTTACGTTGAGACTTGAAAAAGTGACACCGACGTGGTCGTTTGCAGAAAATGCACATACCTGAATGTGACCACACTGGATTATTAAGGAATGAATTTCCTGCCGTCCAAAAACATGTAGCTGTACTACGTTCTGTTGAAAAAGTAGAGAAAAGAATACAGTGAAACGTTTTAATGTCCATCGGGAGCATATGTTTAGGCTACCAATTTAAAGAGTGAATTTGAATGGTGACCATTTAATACGGGGATGAGGTGAAATGTAAAGAGATTGGGGAGGGGGACGCATTGAGAAGGGTTTCTTAACTCATTCGTCCCGAGGAGCGCATAGAAGCGCAGCCAGAGATCACCGTCTCGTCCCGAGGAGCGCATAGAAGCGCAGCTTTTAGAGGGTCTCATTTCCCGGGGAGCGCATAGAAGCGCAGAATTACATGCCCGTCTATTAGTTGTAAATAGATCAATTTAACCGGGTTTTCACGCCTAAACCAATGAAAAATAGTTTCTCAAAAGTATAAGGAACGTATTCATAAAGTTTTAAAATAATTTTGATTGGTTGCTGCTAACAACATTCAATTTTACGTCACGTATTTTTTTTAAATCTTCCTTCTCGATCTCTCCGGATTTCTGACACGTAATGGCGGACGTGTGCAGTTACGGAAAAGTTGGATTTCTAAGGATTTACCGATGATAACAGCATTGACGACTCCTACTACAGTTTCATGGATTCCTGAATTATCAAAATGGATTCAAATGGGCTTCATTTTTTGTTATTTTACCCGGAAAGTCAAACAGGAAAACTCCGATGTCTGTGAAGTGACATGGCTGCAACAACAACTTTGAGTTGACGGCCGATGAAATTTCGTTTTCGATAGTGAATGTTGGCGACCTCACCAAGCACACAGGCCGATTTTGGACGAGAAAGGAAGTAAACTGGACTCTTCCGGAAAGATGTATTGTCATTGAGTTGATTTATTTATTGATTCAAGTTATAAATTAATCTCAAAACCCATCAACGCACGTATCACTATCAACCATCACGGCATCAGTATCCACCATGAGGAATGGTATTTTGAAATGGCAGGACGTTCGAAGTAATGCTGCACAATTTCTGTCTTTTTCGCAAATGTTATTGTGTATTTGTCCTGATACTAGCTTTACTGGACCAGTTATTCACTACTAGCCCGCAAAAATAAATTCTTAAAAGCTGAGAAGAAACTATTTTTTCAGACATCAACATGAGGCCCCTCTTGACCCACACAAATATATTCATTCATGATTCATTGAGAAATAAAAGTCAACAAACGACCAAAAAACTAATTTTTTTATGTTTTAAAAGTGTCGTATTTATTTTGGTGTAAAGAAAAATGTTTTAGTCTTTATTTATATCGTCTCGGTCACATTTACAATTTGGTTTGATGACTTACGGTGTTATGGCAAATGTCAAGATGATTTCACTTTATTTGGTTTATATAATTATAAGCCAAGAAAAGAATTATTTTTCCCTCGCAAAATAAAATCGTTGCACTTCGTGTGGTTCTTGGCAACCATTCTTCTCCAGTATTTGTCATATCAATTGAAAAAAAAAACAAACAACAATTCATAAGATTCCCTAACTTTATTGGGATTAGTTCTTCAATTTGAAATCCATTGATTGAACTTGGTTTGAGGGAACTAAACAAATATTTCTACAGTGGAAAAAAACCTGCTTTATCACGTGGAAAAATGTCAAATGTACGTATTGCAATTGTAAATATATTCTATATATTATTTGTCCTTTCCTTGATCCTCCATTCCAGGGTAGCTATTTATTTCAAAACCTATGAAAAAACATTATTCAAAAATAAAAATTTGAAGTTTGCAGTATCCAAGCTATCAGTATCAGATTTATACTACAGAAACCTTATGAAATATTTTAAATCCAGTTCTTTTGTTCAAATGAAAAGTGAGGGCTTTCTCGTGGTTATTTTGATATTTTTTATTTTGTATAAATTATTGTTTCTTGATGAAATAAATTCAATCATAAAATACAAAATCCACATAAATTATATATGGGCGTGGTCTGTCACTGACGAAACAACCAATGGCCGGCTAAGATTCTGCCACGTGTAAACATCTGGGTCATCTTTATCCAATCAATGAGAGCCCTGTCGATCGTGCGGTCGAATGGAGCTGGATGAAGAGAAAACATACCAATTATAAAGATTAATTACGTACTGGATTCAAAAGTGATAGTTTTGATAAAATACTTTTTGAAATCATCAGATTCTCACCTTTTTAAAGATACTCTACTTTTTTAAAACACTGGTCGTTGAACGAATTCGAAGTGTTTGTTTGACGACAAGAAATCGGAATGTCCGACCAATGTTTTGCTTACCGAATCATAAAACCGTCGCTCAACCAGTTTGTAGCTCTTTCAAATATTTGGAATTTTAACAAAAAATATACTTAATTTAGCTAATATATTGATACGAACCATAGAAAAATGCCTGGCGAGTTTAGCTATACACATATTATTTACGTGTGGAATATTATTATTAAAATTCACAGCATTTACAAGTGAGTCCACATTTTGACACAGCACACAAGTCACTGCTTTTTTTCGTTTCGTTCGGAAATAAACGGTCAAAACTTATTAATCAAAATATTTTTTTGCGCGGATTTACGATAGTTCGATAGAATTTTCACCAATTATTTCAGAAATCACAACTTTATTGTTCAAATGTAAGAATTAACGAAACTACGAACGATAATGTCAACCCATGCAGGTCAAGCTGTTCACTCGGCTGCAGTCTGCTCGGGAACAGCCGGTGAAACGGCTTGCAGTACCGGCGCGTGTAAACGCTCGCAGGGACGAATGAGTTAATGATTCGCATGGATCCAAGGGGCGAGGGGAGAGGGTGTATTGATAAGGGAGTTGGGTTTTTTTTTTGGTGTGTGTGTGTGGGGGGGGGGGGGGGGGGGGCGGTCAGACCCAGGATCCTAGAAATCCAGTTAGGTTGGGGGCGACCTCATTCCGTCCCATGGACACAGTGTCGACCTGACCTTCTAACTATATATACTTAATTGTTATTTTAGACAAAAAGATGTTCCCTGTGTTTTAGTGTTCATAAATATATATACTAAATTATACCAACACCTTGATGACCTCATTTTACGAGAATAGCCAAAATAAAGTGTAAACTTTTACCGTTTAGGTCGGGTACCGACAATGCATTCATATAATTGATGATGTCATCAGTAGTTTGGGCTGCTGTTATCCCGAGGTCTTTACAATAGAGCAGATTGTCAACGTGTGTGAAATTACAGCCGTCATTCTTCACCGGAATGATAAATGTTTTTCTTGCATAGCGAAATAAGACCAGTGTTTCGCTCTTGCACGTTTTCCAGTAGTCTGTAGTCAATAAAATGAAATTGGAAGATATTATTTTTATATACATTATCATTTTTATTTAAATGAAAATCTCGAAAATTTACGTGAAACGTTGCTTAGAAATAATGTTGCCAGAAAATGAACAACGTGAATAATTAGTTCATGATGAAATTAAAACAATCGAATTTGTTGAAAATCGGTTGTCATCTCTTCTGGTTAAAACGTAACCTAATTTTAAGAAACAGTTCTCTGGCATATTAAACACAAATGCTAATCTCTTTTCCTAAGTGGGCGCATACTGTTTGGATTGGTTTTTTAAAATTACATAGGACAATGCATTCCATGCGTTTTAACTTCAGCTACCAAATATAGGAAAACTTTCAATGAAATAGAATTGTTCTTCATTTTTATTCAGTAATATACAAAATAATAGCTTTCTATTGATACCATTTTTGGAAATATACCGGTACGTTAAGGCAATTTTTATCAGCAAGAAAACACCTCAAATATACACACGCACCCCGGCTATTTGATGTGTTTCTATTATTGGCACATGTAAGTGTCTTCGGTTCGTAAGGGTTAATGATTTTTCCAATATTTTTTTTATTTCAACGTCATTTCTTTAGTTTTGCCATGTGTTTTAAACGCTTTGACAATTGGAATTCACGAATAAGGTCCGAATTTTGGTAGCTCATGACTCTTTAATTGAAAACCATTGGCTCTATACAGCACTTGACAATGGCTAATTATTGTTCATTTCAAAACAACAACTTTGCGATACAACTATCGGAAAACGATACAATTTTGTTAGTTTAAATCTTACCCAATTCCGCTGTTATAAACTGGAGGGTAAAAAGCGCCACTATGCATGTTCTGCTTCCGGTCCTTTCTATGATGCACATTCTCATCCTGAAGTCTCGGACTTTAAGTAAGTCTCAGATTGACCTACGAACTAATTCCATTTAGCGCTTTATAAATTATGATAATCTAATTCTAAATGGGGTTCTTCAGCTGCATCTCAAAACAGTTGAACGATTACCAAAAGGAAAAAAACCTCCGCTGTTTAATTGTTTTTTTGCAGATTTACTTTGTAATAGAAAACTCCAGTCACCATATCGTTATGTCCCTCAAATTTAGCAAATAATGTTTTTCTTCATAAAAGAATTGTAAAAGTTGTTGTTGCTTATTCCAAAGAGTATATAATTCGATCTGGAAATAATTTAGTCGAGATTTTACAAACTGTACATTTTGCGAACCACAATTTGAATGTTATCAGTTGCCTTTCTAAGAGCGACGTAAGAATCACAGATTGAATTTTGTTGGAACACCGTACAATATCAGTTGCCTTTCTAAGAGCGACGTAAGAATCACAGATTGAATTTTGTTGGAACACCGTACAATATCAGTTGCCTTTCTGAGAGCGACATAAGAATCACAGATTGAATTTTGTTGGAACACCGTACAATATCAGTTGCCTTTCTGAGAGCGACATAAGAATCACAGATTGAATTTTGTTGGAACACCGTACAATATCAGTTGCCTTTCTGAGAGCGACGTAAGAATCACAGATTGAATTTTGTTGGAACACCGTACAATATCAGTTGCCTTTCTGAGAGCGACATAAGAATCACAGATTGAATTTTGTTGGAACACCGAACAATATCAGTTGCCTTTCTAAGAGCGACATAAGAATCACAGATGGAATATTGTTGGAACACCGTACAATATCAGTTGCCTTTCTGAGAGCGACATAAGAATCACAGATTGAATTTTGTTGGAACACCGTACAATATCAGTTGCGTTTCTAAGAGCGACATAAGAATCACAGATTGAATTTTGTTGGAACACCGTACAATATCAGTTGCCTTTCTAAGAGCGACATAAGGAGCACAGATTGAATTTTGTTGGAACACCGTACAATATCAGTTGCCTTTCTGAAATCGACGTAAGAATCAAGGATGGAATATTGTTGGAATGCCATACAATAGGCCTATCAAAGTTCTCTATCCGAATTACGAACGAACAATTAACAATGTTAGATTTTGTTGTAAAGCCGTTTCTTTCAGATTCCTCTTTTCCGAATTAAAATCGATGCACATGATTGGAAAACTAACATTTCAGAGTCCCGTTTTTTTCCGAATTACAAACGAACCACAATGTTGTTAGATTTTGTTAAAAAAAAAAAGTGCCATATAAGAGTTCTGTTTTGAAAGTTACAAACGAAATGCAATTTAAAACTTGGTTGAAACAGTGTGTTGCTTTAGGGACCCCGTTTGCGAATATCGAACGAATCACACTGCCAAATGTTGTTGGAGTAGTTTCAGAACCCTCTTTCCGGAATACAAACGGACCACAATTATAATTTTGTTCGAACACGATGTACTTTCTGAGCCCTCTTTATCGAATGGCAAACGAACCGTTTGAAGTTTTGTTGGAAGGCTGGTCAGTACCACAAACATCATAGAGTCTACACTGTTTACTTAAAAAAACGTGTTTTGATATAGGTTCTTGACCCAGCCTTAAAGAATAGAAAAACGAACTAAAACAGTGTTTAATAATTTAGAGGATTCAATTTCCACGAACTTGTACAATCCTTCTGAATGAAAACAGTAAACTGACAATGGTAAATATATTAACCGTCAGAAATAAATATTCTATACAATGGCTATCTCGGTCATTGGGCAGTAAACTGGTTTTTCACACACTATTCTATTTTTGTAAGATTTATGAATTATTGAGAATAGGGTCAGAGTAGATCATTAAGGTGTAAGCTGTAAACTGGAATATTGGCCATGAATGAAAGCTTTTCATGAATGACAGGATTTTTTCCGGTTATACCGTCTGGGAATAGTACTCAAATATACATTTGCTGAAATGTTCTTGGTCTAACAAAAAGAAGCTGCCATATGAGTAATGACGGTTTTCAAAAAAAAGCTATATTTGCGCCTAACTCATTGTTACGGTAGTACCATATGCTATATTTGCGCCTAACTCATTGTTACGGTAGTACCATATGCTATATTTGCGCCTAACTCATTGTTACGGTAGTACCATATGCTATATTTACGCCTAACTCATTGTTACGGTAGTACCATATGCTATATTTGCGCCTAACTCATTGTTACGGTAGTACCATATGCTATATTTGCGCCTAACTCATTGTTACGGTAGTACCATATGCTATATTTGCGCCTAACTCAGTGTTACGGTAGTACCATATGCTATATTTGCGCCTAACTCATTGTTACGGTAGTACCAGCTCGTTGTCTCCGTCTTTATATTTCGTTTACTTTTCAGATGGAATTTTGGGTTTTTACTGGTCCTAGGTTCGATTGGTATATTCCATTTCAACGCTGTCAATTATCCTTTAAATCCAAACGCTGACATTCTCTTTGTAACCTGAATTCCTGGAAATTGTATGAACTCAACACGTGTTTGTGAAACGAGACCAAGACTTGAAACCACACAAGCTTCAAAACTATATGTATCATTCAAATTTGCTTTTAACACGATGGCGCAATATGATGACAGCGGTTAGGAAGACTTTTTCCAACTCGCTGATCTTGGTTGAAAAAACTTGGAGAATTTGGGAATTCTAGTAGATATAACAGATGTCGAAATAAATGGCAACTGGGCTAGCTCGGTCAAAACTGTAGGTTTATTGCGATCAGAGTAAATGTACAAAGATCAAAGGGAGATAATTCACATGTTAATTAAACAATTAGTAAACAATATATAATAGAACAATACATTTGGATAAAACATTACTTACGTTGAGATAGCAAACAGTTTTTGGCAATTTTATATACAAATTTAAGTTGCTAACATTTACTTTTATCTTAATGATAAAAAATTAAGACATCACCACGTAGCTAGTAGTTTTTTAACAACACGAGCTTTCGACACCTGTACAGATGTCTTCGTCAAGTAATCAGACATTATTTATAATATATAAGGATTGACTTCAATGTTTCTTCGGTTTCGAAGTTCGAAACTCGCCTTCCAATTTCCAATTTCAATATTTGAAATTCGAAATTCGAAACTCAACTTCCAATTTCGAATTTGAATATTTGAAACTGGGTACGGTATCAAAAAATTGAATCTCAATAATGAAATCGCTGACCTACCAGTGCATATGTAGACCTTTTTAGCAATAATTTGATTGTTTAATTAACTAAGTGTGAATCTTGAGTTTCAAAATCTGAATTTCGTACATTTGCCTTTAAACGTATTTCTATAAAAAATATAAATTATAAACTTTTTTATTTATTTTTGCAAACGACACGGACTTTTTATATTCAATAAATTTTTTTTATTCAATAATTTTATATATAGTAATAAATAATCTTTGTTTGAATAAAGGTGGTAAGTTTCTTAAAGAAACCAAAAAAATTGCAGGAGAAAAAAAAATTGTGTGTGTGTGTTTTTTTTTAACATTAGTTTAAAAAAATACTTTTAGGAATGAATTATATTTTAAGCCTAAACATATATTTATAACAAGTAAATTTATTTCCAGCATGTATACAATATTGTCCTAAACGGCAGCTCGTATTTGACACATTTTCTTACTTTTTTCTTCTTTCCCAGGTACTCCTTTAGTAAGTTTATTTCTTATTGATATCAGACGAAATCTACGACTATCTTCGATTCTGAAGTTGCAATATTTTGTAATTAGTATAACAGTAGTGTCGGAGGCCACGGGTAGGAAACGAACAATGACGCTCGCTGTGTTGTATGATTCAACAGTTTATTCAAGGAAACGAAGAAAGAAAGAAAGAAAAAACCCTGAAAATAAAATAAATAACAATAGAATTAGTCACTGCCAGAATAACCTTAACTAAAGGAGAAGAAAAGGAAAGAACTAAGTAAATGCAGTACAGGCGCGACACATTTTCCTTTCTAACGGTACCAAAACCATATTTCTGCGATTTTTCCTCGCCAAACTGTGCTATAAGAAAGTTAACAATCGTTATCCGAGAACGTCTAAACTGACTCGGCAGCCATTTTCACAACAGAGCTTAGCTGTGTGTCTCGATTGGCCAATCAGCATACGCCTGGCCACCAGTCACTCGCTAGTGCAAGAGAAATTGGTCAACTCTGAAAGTCTGCCATTTAAACCTAGGTTAATTTCAATCATTTCGAGGCGCTAATAAGAGAAGACGAACAATCTAACAACTCTGAAATGTACACTAGCTAGTAAATCAACCTTTTGGGAAGACGTAACAGGCTGCATATGTTGTCTACGCGACATGTGGGGATCGCTGTAGAATTTTCAGAAAAGGTAGTCTTACCGCTGACATTGCATGTTATAACCATACAAGATCTGGTAAGCTCGCAAGGGAAGTAATCTACTAATACTTTTCCGGTCAATTTCAAACCGTCAATGGCGCGCTCCATTGACGATCGAGCACGAGCTTGTCTGGCAGATTCATTTTCATTGTATTTTCACACCGTAAACCATGCGCAAGACTCACACACATGAATACGATGGTCTATGGCAGCCCGTTCGATACAATTGCATGTTGTTTTTTTGTTTTCTCCTCCTTTAACTAAGTTACATAAATCCTTACAAAAGTTACATTTTCATAAAATGTTGTAGTGTAAACACTCTTACATTCAAACGAAAGATATGGCACAATGTGGAAATTATAATAATCACCTGAGTGCAAAACCATGTACAGTAGGGCAAGTTCGTATCAAATATATCTGACTGCTACAATCCTATGTAACGCTAAATTAAAATAAAGTTTCACAATTGCGGATGAATACAATTATGTAATGTCATGTCAAAATCATGGAATGACATTGGAACTACTTTTCTTTATAAAAATATAACGTCTGACACAGTTCATAGATTACATATAGAAAATACTAAAAAAGTATTAAGTAACAATCTAAGTAATTAGCTCAAGTCACATTACATATAAACGTAGGATCTTACAATTGCTGTAGAATGAGACGATTATGTGGCGTTATGATTAGTATCTAAACTGCAGATGACAAGTGGAACTTATCATCATGGCGAAGTGTCAAATGTCTACGATGTGTTCTACAAATCTAAGTCTTATTTTAAGACGTAACTTATACATACCTAAAGTAACTGTCGGCAAAACAGATTCTTATATCGAATCTGGACAAACACCAATCCGGAGACTGGATCAAAACACTGACCAGTTAAATACAAACGAACACCGTCCAACGACACATCTATCCACGAACAACCAGAGATCGAAAAGAACGCTTTCTCGAACAAACCTAATCACCACAATATCCATACTCATCTACCTCAAATAGTACCAAACGAAAATTCGCTAGAAGCTTCATCTCAAAGCTGACAAATGATTATCCTCTGTTTAAATTCAATAAAGCGACTTATAAGCACTTGAAACCGGTATATAATACTCATAAACGATTTGAAAGAATCAATAAATGATTTACAAGAACCATTCAACCTGAAACGTAAACAAACAAATGCGTATGGGAAAACGACCAAAGGGAGACCACTCTTACAGGACAAAAGGTCTAAAACTCTAACTACAGACTTAACCTGTCCCCCGACAGTAGTCTCACGGTTCATGTTTAAAAAAAACGAAATGTGATGTTCCGATTTCCAATTTTCGATTTTGAAATTTGAATCTGGAAATTAAGAAATGCGAATTTAAAATTTCGAAACCTAAAATTCAAATGAGTCTTCTTGGCTTTCTTAGAGAGAAGCCCGGTCAGATAACAATAGGACTACATTAATTTTAGTTGCAGTGCAACAGTTGAGTATAAAAGAAAGGCATAGGCAAACTGAAACAGCCACAGGTTAATTCCACTGCTTTTTGACATGAAATAGATAATAAGACTTGATTTTCAATATTTAAAAAAAAATCTAGTGTGTTTGTGTGGCTCCTAAGTTTCACTTTAGTAAAGGTCTTACTCCGTTATTTATAATTTCTGACATTTATTGGTCGTCGACCTGGTACCGACCAATAAATAGGCAAACATAAATAACGAGGTACCTGTAGACATTCAATGTTATTGAATTAATCAGTACCCCAGCTGTTGTCCGAGACGTGTAATCACAGTTAGGTCATTTGAAAGTAATATTCTGTGCAAATTATTTGTCACTGTGATAAACACTTGAGCTCGTTTTCAAGTCTTCAAGTTTTCTGTTTGCAACATATCAAATTGTGAGTAAGACATTTATAGTTTTCTCATGGATGGTGCTGTACAATGTCAAAACGCCAAGGACAATTAGGGCCTAACGACTTGTTCCAAGCTAAGAGATCGAAAAGTAAGTGAAATGTTGTTCTTGTGTTTATTGAGAGATTTTTTTCAGTGAGGCTTTAGTGGTGGAGCTAACACAAAGTTCTAGTTTTCGGGCTTATGCTAAACTAGTTGAAGTTCTTCAAACCCTGTTGCCAAAAGATATTGACGATGGGTGGCAAACAGAGCTGAAGGACCGGGTATGTTGGAAAACATATAAAACTGAGAATCAACACTTTGTGCTCAGATTTTCTCCTAATTTAAGCAACGCAACCGGGACAAACTTAATACACATTCAGTTCGATCTTTTAGTTCGCCGTCCCACCAAAAATAAAAGCGTTCAAACACTCACATATGTGTTGCATCTTCATCGTTTTTCAAAGGACAGCCCGAATCTCCCGCTGGCCTCAATTCCGTCAAATTGAACTTGGGAAATTATTGTACGCAACAGAAATGTGAGTGTTTGAACGCATTTTTGGTGGAACGGCGAACTAAAGGATCGAACTGAATGACTGTGTGTAAAGTTGGGACCGGTTGGGTTGCTTAAATTAGGAGAAATTAAAAGAAAATCCGCGAACAATAGAGTTACATGTTTTCCAATAAGCCGATCCTTCAACTCTGTTTGCCGCCCACCATCAATATCTTTTGGCAACCGAGTTTGAAGAACTTCAACTAATGCTAAACCAGGACTCAAACCCACATCGCATAAGCCTGTATCGTCAGCAAGCATGCATGGTCACTTCCTGACCGGCAAGTCAGTAAAACAGGATGAGACACATGGTTGCGGCTAGGTCACTGCTCACTGAAGCAGTAGATGGGAGGGGATGCCCATTGGCCGAGTGGATAAAGCAAACCATTATCAGTCCTTCCTTACCATACGTGGATTGACTCAGCCGGTTCACGACCAACAATTTCTCCCTACACAACATTTCCCCAAGCAAAATTTTCCCATAATGAGAATAATTCATTATTTAATGAAATATTAAATTGGACTTCTGGACCGGCTAACATAGAAATAAATCGGAAATAAGTATCATTATTTGGTTCGAGTACTGGTTTAATGATCAGTCCAAAAAAATCGGTATTATAGCATTTTTGCTATTATCATTCAGGAAAATGTAGTAAGAATAATACTATCAGAGCCAGTACTAAACATGTTTACCGAAAATTATGATCGAAAAATATAAGCGAATAAATATTTAATTTCCGGAAATTAGGTTTTATTTCGGAGATTCTGGCTAAATGTACACATTCTTTACAAATGATTTGTCCGAAATGCTTAAATCAGAACACATACAAAATCCTTTCAGTAGTTAACAATCCTACGGTTTCCAGCTAATTTATTCTATCATTTGTTATTGGTTTCATTTTTAATTTTGCACACCACTGATGACACCTTACCAGACTGTACGCAGTGACCCAAACTTCCAGTGATGAATGAATACAATACCAAGTAATGAACTGATAAAAACTTCTTTAAGAGGCATTTAGAATTTGAGGTAGCCTAACAATATTAACTCAAGAGGTTTATGGATTGCAACTTCTGTTTATTTGTAAAGCGACGTTTCGGTCCAGATTCTAGTACCGTTTTCAAGCATAATGAACATTCAACAAGTAACATGGAATTTATACATAGCCACACAAAATTGTTTTTTTTTTTTACATTTACTTATTTTTCATTGGACAGTGAGTTTCAATAAGAATATGGTTTCACAGGCTTTCACAGGTTAAAAAGGCTTGACACAGTTGGGGTTGTCATTATATGATGCAGTCATAGGCTGTAGGGATTAGGAAGCCCTGATCTCTTTTAATCTGTGGTTTGGATCTCCGGATTTCTATAGCTTCAAAGAATTTTCTTGCTGTGGTGTTTGTAACGTTTACCATCAGTGGCCTAACATTGTCCCAGTTAATTTTGTCCTCAGGATTATCTCTCAGATGGTCTGAAATTGCAGATTTTGAATCTAAAGTTTCTGATGACGTTCTATGTTCTTTTATCCGTTTCTGTAGGGGCCGTCCAGTTTCTCCAATGAAATGGTGTCCGCATGTGCATTCAATTTTGTAAATACATGCTTTGGGTGTTGGTTTTGTGGCTGTTGGGCCTTTTCCTGAAGCATTCAAACAGTTTTTCAAAGTAGACCCACTTGTGAATATGCTGTCAATGTTTGCTTTTTCTTTCAGTAACCGCTTTATCTTGGGGCTAGCTTTACCGATGAAGATCTTACGAAAGAAGTTGAACATATCCAAAAAGGTATTTGTAGAACAAAACCAGTATCCTTTGGAGTTTACTGAAAAAAATTTGCAGCGAATAATAAAACAACAGAATAACCGACAACAAAGACCGATAAAGGACCCATCTCCTATTCTGATTACCCTCCCATTCATAGGTAAAGCTAGCCACAAGATAAAGCGGTTACTGAAAGAAAAAGCAAACATTGACAGCATATTCACAAGTGAGTCTACTTTGAAAAACTGTTTGAATGCTTCAGGAAAAGGCCCAACAACCACAAAACCGACACCCAAAGCATGTATTTACAAAATTGAATGCTCATGCGGACACCAATGCAATTTTGCTCCGCGGTCCCTGGAATCATTTAATCAGAATTTCAAATTCACATACGATGACTTTGTAGATAATAATGAAATCCATTGCTTAGACTTATCTATTTTACCCAATGGTATCACTATGTATAGGAAACCTTCACATACAGGTGTTTACACATTTCTCAAGTTTTCAACCATGGTCCACAAAAATCGCTTGGGTCAGAGCTCTAGTTTCTAGAGCACAACAAATCTGTACAAACGCAGGCCTGTTTTCACAAGAAATTAAGACAATTAAAACTTTTCTTTCCTGGAATGGCTTTCCCACTCGATTGGCTGATAAACTCATTCAAAAATTTTCATCTGATGTTTTATCAAATAGAACACCGAGAAACTAAAATGTTTTTCCGGTTACCATATATTTAAGTCTAATACTAGATAAATGGTTGGTAGTCCGGGTATCTGACTCCAAAATTACTATTTTTTTATACTGACGGTCGTATTCTGGAGTCAGGGTTCACTGCAATCAAAAAGCCGGAGTTGGCTGCCCGCTCAGAAGCGGGCAGTATGCTGTCCGATTTAGACAAAGAAATAGCAATATAACCTACTCAGATCGTGTCTAAACGGTCATAATCACGTTCATGGATAATTTCGCTACCTACCAGCGCCTGATATGGACGAGCAGGATCGGCCAGTAAACTTTATTCTTCCCCTGAATTCACTTTTGCCTTCTCCAGTCTCAAACTCTCCGCCATTGATGACGTAACACTGTTTAGCGGTTTTTCAGTTTTTAAACGTTAAATTCACTTTGCAAAAGGCTAAATTATTACTGAATGTCGTACTGACACTATTTGAGTTAGTTATTTTGTTATTTACTGTCTAAATCTGACCGCAAACTGCCTGATCAGAAGCGTGCAGCCAACTCCGACTTTTTGATTGCAATGAGCCCTGACTCCAAAATACGACCGTCAGTACAATAAAAAGTAATTTTAAAGTCAGAAACCCGGACTAAATGGTTGGCTGCTCTTTGTCGTAGAGAATTCTGAGTTTCTCCGACGTACTGTTTCCGGTTACCATATATTGGTAGACGTGGGGACACTATGATAAAGAAATCTGTACAGAGAATTCGTCGTATGCTCAATGGTGAAGTCAACATCATAATTCTGTATAACCACACCAAAATTACTTACTTTACTTCAATGAAAGACCTCATAAAGAAGGAACTAAGAAGTATGATTGTTTATAGATTTACTTGCCCAGGCTGCTCGGCGGAATATATAGGTAAAACCGAGCGTTGTCTTATAAAAAGAACCAATGAACATACATTGGATCCCAACAGTGAAATCTACAAACATACGCAAAACTGTGAACATTTTGATTTGTCAAACTTGTACGTTGAAACGTTCTTAAAATGCAGTTATTAGGTGCATTTTGCAATCTTAATAAATCACGCGTCACAAAAATACAATTTTAAGTTAATTAGATAAAATAATTTATGTTTTATTTATATATTTGCACATTGGATATACAAACAAAATCAAAAGAGAATAAATGAAATCTCACAAAATGGAGCAGAAATAAATAACCCACACACACACTTCTTGTCAGATAACGTACGTACAAAGCATTAGACCAAACATATACATTAACAGAAACAAAATTACATACAATTAAACATTACACGATGAGGAGATGTGACCAAAGCACGATTTCTGGTATTTTAAAAGGTTAAAGGAAAGACTGAAAAGATGATGGCTAAAATGATTGCTTCTCTACAGCTGTTTATGTAAAGATAATGTTCCCAGATGACCAGTGGTAGCTTGTAGCGAATTTCATTTGGGAATTTCTTTGTCGTCTTTCTTTGTGTGTTTTTGTTTGGTGGGAAATTGACTTACGGTCCTTTACCCAAGATTGATTACAAACGAAACTTAGACGGGGTAGGTCCTTTTAAGAAGGCTATCTTTGAAGGGTTTTGCCCCATGATATATGTTTATATAAGAGGATAGCCTAATGTTGGGGTCAGTTAACAAGGGTTCGCCCAGAGGGGTGTCCATGTGTCTTTAAGACACCCTGTGGTCAAAGTTCATCTCATTTGGACATCCAATAATCCAGCAATTTAACATGGTCAACATAAAAAGTAGGTCATAATGGACACCCAATTTTGTGGAGAATGTTCAAAAACAGCTATTTTGAAAACCCTATTTTGGATCCTGGATGAATGCATGTCAGTTAATGCAGAAAAGTAATATTTGCTCTCGGTAATGACTGGAATTATCTTTCAGCAATGAAATGATAGATCGAAGTTCTTTATAAAGAAATTTTCACGTGAAATTTAACGTAACAAAAAGGACCTCATCATAGCAACGAGAGACTGTCACTGCTATCGTCGGTATCTCCTTCGTAACCTGCGCGTGAAACATCATTTCCGTTTCGAAAGCTCTCGTCTTCCTCCGGAAGATCGTCAAGATCGTCTTCAATCGGATCATCCACATCAGTGTCTAAATCATCGTCATTATCCAATAGATCAGTAGGCTTGTCTAGCTCTAATTGGAATCCTAACCCTACCCCTTCGAAATGCACTGGTCCGAACTCTGGTGTAGGTCCTACGTCACCACAGCCTTCCAATGACCAGGTGACAACCTCTCGAGTCATCGTGTCGCCTGCCAATACCATGTGACAATCAGAATTCAACTGAATATGTGAAATCTAAAGCAAAAAATAAAACGAAAACCCAAAGTAAACAATTTGTCGATAAGCTCTAAATAGGACAGTTGTGACATGCATGTAAATGAGTTTCTTTAAAGATAAAATTAAACTAGTTCGATATAAAACAGTTATCCCACATATATTTCCAATAACTTGATGATTTATCGGGATTGATTGGTTGGTTGATTGTATACTTAGCGCCATTAAAAACGCACGGTTGAATTTTATGTTTCTACCCCAGTAAGGCTATTGGCCATTTACGTTTTGTTGTTTATTGTTAGTTCGAGTTGAGTTGCAATAACTGGATAACCTGTGGTGTTCCCGACGCGCCTGTCGTCAACATTACGCAACATTTCCTAATAACGTCCATTGAGTGTTTCACCGTCACTGAGAACAGCTTTCAGGGCTCATTTGTCGTGGGTTCAACATTTTACACGAAGCTCAGCATAAAGACGAAAAAAAATCAGAAAACGTTACCATGCCCCGACTTACGACACAACAAAGGGAACGTGTCATTGGCATGTTACAGGCGGGTCTCAGTTGTGCCGCCGTAGGACGTCACATGCAGTGTCATCCCTCCATAATTAGTCGCCTCAGAATCAGGGAACATGAAACTGGCAATGTTGCCGACCGACCACGCCCTGGTCAGCCAAGAGTCACTACAGCCCGCCAGGATCGGTACATCGGTTTGTTGCACACACGTGACCGATTTCGCACCGCGACACAGACTGCTCGTGAGACAGTGGGAATTGGAAGACCCAGGGTAAGCCTCAGCACCATCCGACGCCGTCTCCAACAGATGCATGCACGCATCCCCTACCGTAGGCCCATATTGACACCCGCCGCACGCCAAAACCGTTTACGATGGACTCAAATTCATCAGAGCCCACACTCTGCAAGGTTGACACAAGACTTCTTGCAACAGAATAATGTGAACATCATGGAATGGCCAGCTTACTCCCCCGATCTATCGCCCATAGAGCACTTGAGAGATCAGCTTAAGAATGCCGTTGCACAACGTCAACCCAGGACACGCAACCGACGTGAATTGATCCAGGTAGTGCAGGAAGAGTGGGACCGGAATCCACAGCACAGAATAGCCACACTCCTCAGGTCCTTGCGTACCAGATGTACTGCTTGCGTTGATGCCCGAGGTGGACATACCTATTATTGAATGATGACACCTTCAATTTCTGTATCAACGATTTGTTTGCAAGGAATAAAAGTCACCAGGGTTTCACATATTGTCAATTCTTTGTCTCATTGTGACCAATGCCTTGTTCTTCAATTTAAGAGTACTTACAAAATTTTACACTTTACATTTCTCAAAATATTTACATTCTTTGGGTCGTGCGTTTTTAATAGCGCTAAGTATTTTAAGTGTATTACATGTACATTATTAACCTCTCAGGAGCTTTTGATAATCCTATTTTCTTATTTGACTGCTCTTGTTGCGGGCGTTTCTATCCTATTTTCTTATTTAACTGCTGTTGTTGCGGGCGTTTCTATCCTATTTTCTTATTTGACTGCTCTTGTTGCGGGCGTTTCTATCCTATATTCTTATTTAACTGCTCTTATTGCGGGAGTTTCTATCCTATTTTCTTATTTGACAGCTCTTATTGCGGGCGTTTCTGTCCTATTTTCTTATTTGACTGCTCTTATTGCGGGCGTTTCTATCCTATTTTCTTATTTGACTGCTCTTATTGCGGGCGTTTCTATCCTATTTTCTTATTTGACTGCTCTTATTGCGGGCGTTTCTATCCTATTTTCTTATTTGACGGCTCTTATTGCGGGCGTTTCTATCATATTTTCTTATTTGACTGCTCTTATTGCGGGCGTTTCTATCCTATTTTCTTATTTGACGGCTCTTATTGCGGGCGTTTCTATCGTATTTTCTTATTTGACTGCTCTTATTGCGGGCGTTTCTATCCTATTTTCTTATTTGACTGCTCTTATTGCGGGCGTTTCTATCCTATTTTCTTATTTGACTGCTCTTATTGCGGGCGTTTCTATCCTATTTTCTTATTTGACGGCTCTTATTGCGGGCGTTTCTATCATATTTTCTTATTTGACGGCTCTTATTGCGGGCGTTTCTATCATATTTTCTTATTTGACGGCTCTTATTGCGGGCGTTTCTATCATATTTTCTTATTTGACGGCTCTTATTGCGGGCGTTTCTATCCTATTTTCTTATTTGACTGCTCTTATTGCGGGCGTTTCTATCCTATTTTCTTATTTGACTGCTCTTATTGCGGGCGTTTCTATCCTATTTTCTTATTTGACGGCTCTTATTGCGGGCGTTTCTATCATATTTTCTTATTTGACTGCTCTTATTGCGGGCGTTTCTATCCTATTTTCTTATTTGACGGCTCTTATTGCGGGCGTTTCTATCATATTTTCTTATTTGACGGCTCTTATTGCGGGCGTTTCTATCATATTTTCTTATTTGACGGCTCTTATTGCGGGCGTTTCTATCCTATTTTCTTATTTGACAGCTCTTATTGCGGGCGTTTCTATCCTATTTTCTTATTTAACTGCTCTTATTGCGGGCGTTTCTGTCCTATTTTCTTATTTGACTGCTCTTATTGCTGGCGTTTCTGTCCTATTTTCTTATTTGACTGCTTTTATTGCGGGCGTTTCTCTCCTATTTTCTTTTTTGACTGCTCTAATTGCGGGCGTTTCTATCCTATTTTCTTATTTGACTGCTCTTATTACGGGCGTTTCTATCCTATTTTCTTATTTGACTGCTCTTATTACGGGCGTTTCTATCCTATTTTCTTATTTGACTGCTCTTATTGCGGGCGTTTCTATCCTATTTTCTTATTTGACAGCTCTTATTGTGGGCGTTTCAATCCTATTTTCTTATTTGTCTGCTCTTATTGCGGGCGTTTCTATCCTATTTTCTTATTTGACGGCTCTTATTGCGGGAGTTTCTATCCTATTTTCTTATTTGACTGCTCTTATTGCGGGAGTTTCTATCCTATTTTCTTATTTGACTGCTCTTATTGCGGGAGTTTCTATCCTATTTTCTTATTTGACAGCTCTTATTGCGGGCGTTTCTATCCTATTTTCTTATTTGACTGCTTTTATTGCGGGCGTTTCTATCCTATTTTCTTATTTGACGGCTCTTATTGCGGGAGTTTCTATCCTATTTTCTTATTTGACGGCTCTTATTGCGGGCGTTTCTATCCTATTTTCTTATTTGACTGCTCTAATTGCGGGCGTTTCTATCGTATTTTCTTATTTGACTGCTCTTATTGCGGGCGTTTCTATCGTATTTTCTTATTTGACTGCTCTTATTGCGGGCGTTTCTATCTTATATTCTTATTTGACTGCTCTTGTTGCGGGCGTTTCTATCCTATTTTCTGATTTGACGGCTCTTATTGCGGGCGTTTCTATCCTATTTTCTTATTTGACTGCTCTAATTGCGGGCGTTTCTATCCTATTTTCTTATTTGACTGCTCTAATTGCGGGCGTTTCTATCCTATTTTCTTATTTGACTGCTCTTATTGCGGGCGTTTCTCTCACCTCGTTGTCAGGTTTGAATGAAGCTAAACACTCGAAAGTTTGAGCGTCCCAAAGCCGGAATGCACCATCTTGTTGACTGGAACTGTGGCTGACAAATTCAGTTTTTAAATCCGAGACAGAGATTTGAGTTACTTCCCCTGTGTGCCCAAGAAGACGATGCATAATATGGCCTGAAATAAAACAATATAGAACGCTCAACATCGGTTTTATACAGAAAAACAACTTTGATCAAGTTAAATTTTTGGTCATGCCGACCTATATTCGTACTTCACAGAGGCTATTGAGTTCAAACCATCAGAATTCTCTGAGCATGATATATTACCATTCATAGGCTTCTGGTATTACGTACCCTTGCACTCAACCCTTTCATTTTTGCATAGGTGCCTATAGGTATATATACTAGAGAGACTTAAGACATGCAAGTTTGATTTTCGTGAATGGCATAGCTATATTTGTAGGTCATAGGTGTCATATTAGAAAAAAAAACCTTGGTAAATTTGAAATAAAAGGTATTATTCAGAAGAAAACAAGGAATACATTTCGTAAAGACGTCATTGTGAAAGAATCAGACATGGGTAGAAGGGATTTCAAAATGACTCACCCGTGTTCATATTCCATACACGAATCACTCCATCTTGAGAACCTATTAAGATGGTTTGGTCTTTTAGAATGCAGGATGATGTGACGCCCACTCTCATATCTGTCATCTCCGACAGGTGGCGCTTGTAATCTCGCTGGTCAATAAGGTGCTTGTGAAGTTTACCTACACGATTGGAATATCATTAATATGGCTAGCTTGAGTCGACCCACAAGGAAAAGTGGACTGATAAAGTATGTAAATATACTTAAACATATTGCAACAACTTATGATTGGGTATAAAGGTGTAAATGATATACTTCTTTTTAACACAATTAGAAATTTGGTTATATTAGACAAGAAGATTTTCCCTGTAGGGGCCTACCCGTGTCCATAAATAAATGAAACATAAACTTACAACCACCCCAAGTCTTGAGATCTTGGCTTTATGGTTTTACTCCTGTCCAGTCCCAAGGCTTGTGGATGAATGACAGTTGTATGTGATGTATTGGCCGAAAAGCCCATACAGGATAACATACCAGCAGTAGCGTAGCGAGGAATTTTGTGCAGGAGGAGGGGGCAACTATCACAGCACAATAAAGCGAGGGTCCAGGGGCCGCGTAGGCCCCTGAAGCTCTGGGATCCTAGATCGCCGGAGATGCGTTCTAAGCCATTTCGTCGTGTAAATCTAGACATTATTTTTTAGACGGTGAGAAGGTGAAAAAAATATGTCTCCAGAGAGATGTTTTAGCCCAGAACCACGTCTGACGTCTGATTAGTTTAAATACACGGGAAGGTCCATTGTACGTCATAATCGTGATGCATCTATTCCCTCTCGAGAATAACTTATTTTGATCCAGTATTTTAAATTCAACTGAAATACAACGTTACAAAATTGTTTTTGTTCAAGTCCCTGATAATGGATAATCGGTTGCTAACATTATTTGCGGAAAAAAATTATCAAAAATGGAACTGTGTATGTTTTGCCTGTTTACGTAATACCCTCAGTAACAATGTCAACAGTGTCAGGATTAGGGCCTATTGGCAGTTCCAGGGTTCTGTTCTGCATGGCCCGATGCCACCCCACTCTCCCAGCCTCTCCCCTGGCTACGCTACTGCATACCAGAACCTTAAACTTAATTTAATTTGAGCTATTTCTAAATCTGAAGTTGAGTGCAATTTTGAACTAATCTGCGAGTTGAATAACACAAAAACCAGAATAGTATTAAACATACCCGACGATGTTGAAATGACCTGTGTGTACACTTCATAGTCACCCAGACCAGGGGCCACTGCTTCTGAACATAACGCCAAGAATGACCCACAGGTTGTAAAGATAGCACCAGTTAACATTGGGTAGCAGCCTAAATCAACATGATTCCATGATGCAATACTCTGTCGTCGATCAATGTCTATCAGAATGAGAGGGCCACGTGATTGTGTTCCTACCGCCAAGAGTCGCTCATCGGGGCTTAACTGTGGTAAAAATTGCAGTTAGAAAAGAGTTAAAAATGAATGAAAAGTTTAACCTTTAAAGGGCTAACAGAATGAAAATTGTTCTCTTTATTTAAACTGAAGTGAGATAAGATAAAGGCTTATCTGTATTATGCACTATTAGCATATAGATATCGGTTTCGAATTCCTCTCCAGGGGCCCGTTTTACAAAGCTGGTGTAAGTTACGTCTGACGTAAATCAGTGTTAAAGCTATAGGAACTTACACTCTGGTCGCAACTCGCCCATGGTGTAGGCCTATGCGTATCTTTACACCCTTTTTGTAAAACAGGCTCCAGGTCATACATCAGAAAATGTTGACGCGGCACGTGGTACTGTACATATTGACCAATAGAATGGGAGTAAAGCCTAATGAATATCAATGAGGTATAATAAGATATTATAAACGGTCGGTGTGCATACACTAACCCGAATGGCATGCTGAGACAGAAAAGTAGATATAGGCCCTATACTGATTAAAAGAGAGAAAACATATCTTGAAAACACAAAAGAAAATCCCAAATCTTTGAAGTACATTCAGTACATACCAGCATGGCTAACAGTTTATGGCCACATTCGAGTTTCATCACCGTCTTGGTAACCCCAGTCAATAGATCATATAGTTTAAGGTGGCGTCGACCCCGCGTAAAAGCGACCAATTCTGTAAAGGATCAACGATAATCAACGATTGAATTCATAATATAACCCCTGGAAGTCCCATGAAATTCCTTTGCAAACAAAAATTTACTCAAAGATTCATTAAATATTTTCTTTACGGAATGTTCCAAATCAAGTTCAATAAATATTCAAATATGACTTCTATCCTAAGTTTTATTTTTAATTTTATACTTTTTTTTGGGGGGGGGGGGGGGGGTGGTTGCTGGCTGCCAAAAAACGTACATGTATTTGTTTTTCTTTACCTTTAGCTGATTCTCTGACGGTGACATCTACACAATATTCAACTTTTGACGGTAACATTCCCTGAAATCTATGCTTGGCGGTCATGGTATTCAAGTCGACCAAGTATGCTTTCCTACAGCCCGTCGATATGACGGCTAGATTGTTCCCCAGTAACATCACTTCACAAGCCGCCTCTGCACCATCCTAACAATTAGAAAAACAATCGAAAATAACATGACAATAAGGATGTGTGCGGACAGGAGACCGATTGTCCGATGACTTCTTGGATTGGATCTGTCAAAAATGAGTTTGGCATATTTGCTGAATGGTGCAGTATCGTATTTAAAGTGGCGTGAGCTGCCAAAATGTTGATATTTTGACGTAAAACAGAATGTTGAAATGATTGACTATTTCTCTCAAGACGTATAATTCAGAGCCTTTTAAGTGCTTCTAGTCTTGAAAATGTACGATAACGTATTGTTTTGATCTAACTTTGGCTTTGAATGAATGAATGAATGGTTATTTCAATTTTGTTCAATTTTCGAACACGTTTTCGGTTCGTACAGACCAAATACTGTATGGATTTTCCTCATTCCAACGCCAATCGTTTAGTTTTTCGATGGCCTTCAAAGCCTCTTACTGTCGTGACGGTCAGAAATTATGAAAAAAGTGTGAATTTTGGCAGCTCATGCTACTTTTATAAGCGCAGTGGTTCTTTTACCCGTAAAGTAAAGTTAGAGCTATTATGCGTGGATTATAAGGGCTGTTTGTATATTGAGAGATTTCAAAACATGCTTGCTAATATGAACACCGAAATAATGTTTGATATTTAAATAAAGAGTTTATAAATAACTGAGAATAAATAACAAATTCGTGTTACTTCTCAACATCATTTTAAAATAGTATGAGATGTCAAATATGAGATCGTTTTCTTCAAAGATAATAAGGTGCCTCCGTGGCTCAGTAGGTAGAGCGTTGGACGCTCAATCCGAACAGCCTTCCACCAATAGGTCGCGGGTTCGAGTCCCACTCAGTCCAAACAATTGGAAAATTTTCTGACTGGGTTTTCACTCGAACGACCTATGTGGGATGGTCGTGGGTTTCCTCTGGGCATAGAACCGTTCCTCCCACAATAAAACTGGCAACGCGGCCATATCAATCAATCAATCATTCAGACAGAATAGGCTTACTGTTCGTCATTTCTATTACGAAATAAGAGATCTCCGTATGAGCTGCCAAAATTTTGATATTTTGACGTTAAAACAGAATGTTGAAATTTTTGGCTATTTTTCTCAAGACGTATAATTCAGAAGCTTTTTAGTGCTTCTAGTCTCGAAAATGTACGATAAAGTATTGTTTTGAACTCATGCCACTTTAAAGATACATATACGGTTATTTACAACCCAAACTAAAATGTACACATACATCACGGTGATCAACCTTTTCAGTTAACGTCTCTCAGCAATAGGAATCATGCCACTTTAACATACATCCATAAAACTAGTTTGACTAAGAAAAAAAGAAAACAAATGGCAAAATCTGGGAATCCTGTTATACTCACTGATTTTATCCGAGCATTTCTTACGGGTCGTTTCTGAATGACGTCATACAGCTGAATATTCTCACAATTAACGTCCTCGGAATGCACCAAAACGTATCGACGGTTTTTCATAGGCAAAATATCCCTGTTAAACAGACAAATTGCTTTTTCAAAAAGCTATACCTTAAGCATGTTATCCGTTGATTGATTGATTTATTGATGTTTTACGCCGCACTCAAGATTATTTCACTTATATGGCGGCATTGCCAGGTTTAGTTGGGGTTCCACTCTAACCCACTGTACCACCTTAGCCCCAATGTTATCGGAAACTATACCTGAAAGTGGCATGAGCTGCCAAAATTGAGATATTTGGCCATTATAACAGAATGTTAAACTTATCGGCCATTTTTCTCAAAAAGTACAATTCAGAGGCTTTTTAGTACTTATAGTCTCGAGAATGTACGATAAGGCTTAGAATGAATGAATGGTCGTCCCGGTTATTTAAATTTTGTTTACTTTCCGAACACGTTTTCGGTTCGTACAGGCCACATACTGAATGGATTTTCCTCATTCCAACGCCAATCATTAAGTTTTTCGATGACTTCAAAGCCACTTACTGTCGTGACAATCATAATCTATGAAAATAGTCCGAATTTTTGCAGCTCATGCCACTTTAAGAAATGGCTATGTCATGAAACATTTAAAATGTTTCCATATTTCGGCAACGGTTTACCTAAATACTTACACGTAAGTACAGTAAAACAGAAACATAGAGTAAATTTCAATTTAATGGGGCACTTGTCGTCTTTAACCTTTGTGACATGTGTAATGGAAGCAAATTTATACGAGCTAGTACAGGGAACTCCTTTGTTTTAAGCAGAAAGAGTGCAGTCCTTATAAACTCTTCTTTAAGACCATTCAGCTAGTAACTAAACTTTTGTTGTAGGAAATTGAATTTTACTGTCTGTCACTTTTATCGCCTCATAAACGCTTTTACCCACATAGTTGAAGTTCTTCAAACTCTGTTGCCAAAAGATGTTCATGAAGGGTGGCAAACAGAGTTGAAGGACCGGCCATATTGGAAAACATGTAACTCTATTTTTCGCGGATTTTCTTTCAATTTCTCCTAATTAAAGCAACCCAACCGGCCCCAACTTTACACACATTCAGTTTGATCCCTTAGTTCGCCGTTCCACCAAAAAAAGGCGTTCAAACACTCCCATTTCTATTGCGTACATTTCCCAAATTCATTTTGAGGGAATCGAGGCCAGCGGGAGATTCGGGCTGTCCTTCGAAAAACGACGAGGATGCAACACAAATGTGAGTGTTTGAACGCTTTTTTTTGGTGGAAGGGCGAACTAAAAGATCGAACTAAATGTGTATTAAGTTTGTCCCGGTTGCGTTGCTTAAATTAGGAAAAAATCTGAGCACGAAGTGTTGATTCTCAGTTTTATACGTTTTCCAACATAGCCGGTCCTTCAACTCTGTTTGCCATCAATCATCAACATCTTTTTGCAACAGAGTTTGATTGTTTGGTGTTTTACGCCGCGCTCAAGATTAGTAGTAAGCATGTCACTGCTGTCCAGTTTCGGTAGTCACTTTAGGCCAGTTTCGTCTCGGTAGTCACTTTAGGCCAGTTTCACTTTAGGGCAGTTTAGTCGCTTTAGATCAGTTTTTTATAAAAAGTCAGCATGAGAACTATCTTAAGAATGTATGTATAGGTTTTTAAAAAAAAAATAATAAAAAAATAAGTATATATATGCAAAATAGTGTATAGTGGTGTAACTACGGTCAAAGGGAGATAATCCTGGCCTGGAATACTTATTGGAGTTACCTGCCTTGGTCGTGTCGACATGTCTGGGCCCTGTTGTGGTTTTTCGATCTAGCATGTCTAGGCAAGTGTGTATGATCGCCCCGAACAAGTCTGGGCACGCTTTGTAGATTATTTTTATCACGTTTAGACACGTGTGTATGATGTAGATACTCCTGCTTTATAAATTCTAAATCTGCAAAGTAGTGTTGAGTGTAGTGGTGTAGAAACGGTCAAAGGGAGATAATCCTGGGCTGGAATACTTATTGGAGTTACCTTCCTTGGTCGTGTCGACATGTCTGGGCCTGTTGTTTCGGTCTAGCATGTCTAGGCAAGCTTGTATGATCGCCCCGAACAAGTCTGGGCACGCTTTGTAGTTTCGTTTTATCACGTTTAGACACGTGTGTATGATGTAGATACTCCTGCTTTATAAATTCTAAATCTGCAAAGTAGTGTTGAGTGTAGTGGTGTAGAAACGGTCAAAGGGAGATAATCCTGAGCTGGAATACTTATTGGAGTTACCTTCCTTGGTCGTGTCGACATGTCTGGGCCCTGTTGTGGTTTTTCGATCTAGCATATCTAGGCAAGTTTGTATGATCGCCCCGAACAAGTCTGGGCACGCTTTGTAGTTTCGTTTTATCACGTTTAGACACGTTGTGTCCTTGTGTTGAAATCTACTTTCCGTCAAACAAAGAAGGCATAGCCAAAACATTGACTCTAACGGGTGCTTCTTGGAGGCGTCTGACTGAATCTTTTGATATCATTGAACAGTGTTTAACTATGAACAAAAGAAGTGAAAATCACATTTTGCTAGCCCAAGACGTATATTTACCTGTGAGTGAATATCTGGATGGAATGGAAACCCGGATTTTACACCGCTGAAAAACACGATCAAATGGAGATAATCCGAGGCTAGAATACTTTGAGGTATTGGAAGAGTTACATCCCTTGGGTACTGCGGCGATTCGTCTTTAAACGGGGATTCCCCACGTAAAACCCAGGCAGGTCTTATTGCACCACCGCTATGAAATGGGGATTTCCCATGACGTCAGGAGAACAGTTTCGGCCGTCGCTTTAGGATTGTCAAGTGATAATGATGAGGGTTGATAGTGTTTCTATTATTAAATCTATAAATATATACTCCACATGCGTCTATAGAGAGATTGTGTAAAGCTATAATCGATTATACATAATAATATAATCTAAATAAATACAAAGAATGATATTACAGTAACTGTAACCAGCATGTTTATCGTTCTAATTACCTGGCACCCCGACAATTCTGGGAGGGTGATTACAGTTATTACAGGCGGCATAATGGTTTAGAATGTAGAAAATTAAACATCGCGATTAAGCTTTATATACTATGAACAAAGAACAGACTTTTAGAAATACCCTCACTAACCGATAGGGAAAATGGTGTAGGTTAAAATGTACACGAGCCAAACAGAAAAACATATAGAAACATAGTCACACAGGAGACTAATTATTCCAGATTTAGAAAGTAAGGAAATGAAACATCTGAGATGACAACTGTCAGTGTCCATTCGCTGCTAGGATAGAAAATGACCTGTGAAATGTTCTTAAAGTATGTAACCTTACTACCACTAACAGACGCTCTGCGGGCGTTAAGAGGGCGCCGGGCGTTAAGCGGCCGTTCCCGGGCGTTCATTCAAGACGAAAGGCAGTATGTAAATGACCAAAGACATGACTAACTCGACATTCTATTTCAACATCTTTATTGAGTTAGGCTATGTAAAATCAAAACTATATTAACAAATTTAAAACATATATATAAAAATTTTATGTTAAGGTTAGATTTAGTCACTGTCCTCATTTTCTTGAGTGTCAGAGTATGTGGCTGGTAAAAGATCGTCAAATAAGGGTTTCCTCATTTTTATAGCGTTATACAGGGCCTCTTTCGGTGATAAGTCAAAAGTGTCTTGAAGTGATTGTTTCGTGGCCATAATTTTTTTATGGATTGGATCTTTTTTCATAGACTCTAAAAGCAAACTCTCTTCGTTGTATAAAGACATCAGAGTATTTGTTATTTTTGGCCTCAAAGTTTCGTAGTCACCATTTTCTGCATCGATAGAGTCAGTTGTTTCAGGGATGTGCTGTTCGATCGCCTTGGTTACAAGATTATCCCACATCGTTGAGGATGCCTTTCCGTTTTCCTGTGACTCTTCCTCAGCCGAGGAAAAGCTTTCACTTTCCTGTGATTCTTCCTCCGTTGACGACAGAGTGTTTTCATCTAAGGTCTCTTGACTTGCACAACTATGCGCAGAATCATTGTTTTCTGACTCTGTGATTTTCGTTACATTGTCGCTCCCATATTCTGAGGAAGTGTTTTGATCTTCATTGTGACTTTGAAGTGATGTTGTATGATGGTTATACCTATCCTGATGACGCCGCATATCATGATCCCGAGTAAAAGTTTGACCACAGTCGGTGCATGTAAACAGTCCCATGTCTAATGTACGGCACTCGACTGACTAATAATTTTGGTATAGTGAGATGTACTTCTATATAGTATATAATTTCCCCCCGGGAACGCCCGCTTAACGCCCGCTTAACGCCCGGGAACGGCCGCTTAACGCCCGGCGCCCGCTTAACGTCCAGCGCCCGCTAAACGCACACAGGGCGTCTGTTAGTGGTAGTAAGGTTACATACTTTAAGAACATTTCACAGGTCATTTTCCATCCTAGCAGCGAATGGACACTGACAGTTGTCATCTCAGATGTTTCATTTCCTTACTTTCTAAATCTGGAATAATTAGTCTCCTGTGTGACTATGTTTCTATATGTTTTTCTGTTTGGCTCGTGTACATTTTAACCTACACCATTTCCCTATCGGTTAGTGAGGGTATTTCTAAAAGTCTGTTCTTTGTTCATAGTATATAAAGCTTAATCGCGATGTTTAATTTTCTACATTCTAAACCATTATGCCGCCTGTAATAACTGTAATCACCCTCCCAGACTTGTCGGGGTGCCAGGTAATTAGAACGATAAACATGCTGGTTACAGTTACTGTAATATCATTCTTTGTATTTATTTAGATTATATTATTATGTATAATCGATTATAGCTTTACACAATCTCTCTATAGACGCATGTGGAGTATATATTTATTGAGTTAATAATAGAAACACTATCAACCCTCATCATTATCACTTGACAATCCTAAAGCGACGGCCGAAACTGTTCTCCTGACGTCATGGGAAATCCCATAGCGGTGGTGCAATAAGACCTGCCTGGGTTTTACGTGGGGAATCCCCGTTTAAAGACGAATCGCCGCAGTACCCAAGGGATGTAACTCTTCCAATACCTCAAAGTATTCTAGCCTTGGATTATCTCCATTTGATCGTGTTTTTCAGCGGTGTAAAATCCGGGTTTCCATTTACGAATATGAATCAAAATTCCATCCAGATATTCACTCACAGGTAAATATACGTCTTGGGCTAGCAAAATGTGATTTTCACTTCTTTTGTTCATAGTTAAACACTGTTCAATGATATCAAAAGATTCAGTCAGACGCCTCCAAGAAGCACCCGTTAGAGTCAATGTTTTAGCTATGCCTTCTTTGTTTGACGGAAAGTAGATTTCAACACAAGGACACAACGTGTCTAAACGTGATAAAACGAAACTACAAAGCGTGCCCAGACTTGTTCGGGGCGATCATACAAACTTGCCTAGATATGCTAGATCGAAAAACCACAACAGGGCCCAGACATGTCGACACGACCAAGGAAGGTAACTCCAATAAGTATTCCAGCTCAGGATTATCTCCCTTTGACCGTTTCTACACCACTACACTCAACACTACTTTGCAGATTTAGAATTTATAAAGCAGGAGTATCTACATCATACACACGTGTCTAAACGTGATAAAAAGAAACTACAACGCGTGCCCAGACTTGTTCGGGGCGATCATACAAACTTGCCTAGACATGCTAGATCGAAACAACCACAACAGGACCCAGACATGTCGACACGACCAAGGCAGGTAACTCCAATAAGTATTCAGGCCAGGATTATCTCCCTTTGACCGTTGTTACACCACTATACACTATTTTGCATATATCTACTTATTTTTTTATTTTTTATTTTTTAAAAACCTATACATACATTCTTTAGATAGTGCTCATGCTGGCTTTATTTAAAAAAACTGATCTGAAGCGACTAAACTGCCCTAAAGTGAAACTGGCCTAAAGTGACTACCGAAACTGGCCTAAAGTGACGGACGAAACTGGCCTAAAGTGACTACCGAAACTGGACAGCAGTGACATGCTTACTACTAAGATTATTTCACTTATATGGCAGCGTTGCCAAATTTATTGTGGGAGGAAACCGGGCTATGTGCCCGGAGGAAACCCACGACCTTCCGCTGGTAACTGGCAACCGCAACAGAGTTTGAGGAACTTCAACTATTACCCACATAGAGCAGCAACAGAAGAAGAACTAGAGTTCTCCCTGCAATGTCCATTCAGTGTTTGTACTAGAAAGGCTTGAAGACGATCGCTTTCAACGACCCAGCTATCACAGAATCCACAATCCAAGTTCTAGGATTAACACAATGTCACCGATTTTGAAGTGTCACTAGTGCTTGGCTTACATAAAAAACGGGGCATAAACAAACAACTAGGGACATTCTCCAACCTTATGAAATATGTAATACGATGTGTGCTTCGGATCAAGGCAATGGTAGACCTATTCGAAAAAAAAATAAACTCAACAAAGTAAAAAGTATCGTGTCGACGGAACGTTGGTTATGTGGGCCTACCTGAAGATAAATACCGGCATTACTAGTGTGTCATGGCCACTCTCTGCCTTCAAGGATAAAAACGTCAGCTCCTTCATCCGCTGTCCAGTATTCGGAATGTCCACAGCATCCGGACCTTCAGCACTGTTAATGTCCGTTGAATCACTAATAAGATTCCAAATTCGCACAGCGCAATCTTCACAAATCGACACTACAGTCGTTAAGTCGGTTGAAATAATGTCAGTGACCCTAGTTGGGTGTATCAACCGATCCTTTAACGTCCCGTTTAAAATATTCACACATGTGAACATAGAACCGTTAGGAAAATAAAGAATTTTGCCATCCAGCGTAAATCGGAACTTCTTAAAGATATCGTTTTGCCTTCCTGTAAGAAATGAGAAGGACATACAGAAAACAACATAAAAACAAACCAAGGAACTATTTTAATACTTAAAGTGGCATCAGCTGCTAGAAATCTGACTTTAAGTTTTTAATGTAAATCCCGATTGCCGAGAGTAGTTCTTTGAAAAATTAAAGGATTGAAGTTGAAATAAAAAAAATATCGGTAAAATCAGTAACCCGTGCGACATGATTTAAATAGCCGGGCTGTATAAGTACAGCTTTGGGTCTTTTATTGCTTATAAAACTCACTAAGGGTACATCTTCAATTTTGGCTTAATGTGGGATGGTTGCCAGTTACCAACGGAAGGTCTTGGGTTTCCTCCGGGCATAGAGCCCGGTTTCCTCCCACAATAAAACTGGCATAAAACCGTCATATAAGTGAAATAAACTTGAGCGCGGCGTAAAACACCAAACAATCAATGTAACAAAAACGTTATTCGGGGTCAACGGAGTTTTTCCTATGGCTATATGGGGTAGCTCATGCCACATAAACAGAGTTATAGAAATATACCGATAGATATATGATAACTAACCTAAGTTAGTCACTAATTATTCCCTTGACCCTTAATTCGTCAGAAGAAAAGCTTAAGCGGACATTCAAAAGGAAATGGTCAGGAAAAAGCAGGACATTAGTATGGGAGAACTAATTCAGGAGCTCCGATTGACTAATTTAAACTAACACTATTAGAAAAGAAATAACAGAATTAACTGATTCCTCTGGGATTAGATTATATTACCTAATTAGAATTTGGATTAAAAGAGCCAGAAAATGGAAAAAGCATAATAAAGGCTAAATAGCGTCTGTATACCTCCTATAATCCGCTGCGTGTTCAGTGTAGCTAAGTCACAGATATAGATGTCGTTTTCGACTGAACTGGCAAAAACTATGGTGGTCTGGTCGGGCGATATTTCGATAGCGTAAATACAGGCTTCCTCGTCTTCAAAGGAATCCAGCATCTGTCGATTATGGCGAAATTCTCCACAAAGTATATCAGCCACTCGCAACACAGAAGAATCCTCGGTTGCTATGGCAACAACGTGTCCTTGAGCTAAAAGACATAAAAGAAGAGGATGTCATATGTATTTATGATCACTAAAACACACGGGCACAGGGAAAATCTTCTTGTCTAAAATAACCATGGAGACAAGTTTCAAATTGTACATATGTATAAATTTGTACAAATTTGTCATATGTACATGTATAAGATGAAATCATAGAAGTTTTTTTCTCGGATTTTTTGCACTCCTATGTCAAGAAGTGATTTCTGTATGAAGTCAGTCCTCGATGGTTTAGGCAAGTTTTATCTAACCGATGAACTATATACTGTACATGGACTGACCACACCCCATTGGGTAGCTCATTGCTTATAAAAATAGTTTAAAAGATCTACTTCGTCAGGGCTACACTTCCTTGTCTGTCTTCTACCTATTTATGTTTAAACCAAATTACATATTTTCACTATCACTCTCCATTACGTTTTCAAATAGTACCATATAATTATCTGCGGCTAATAAACAAAAACAGACTGAGATGCAGCCGGTGATCGGACAGCCCAAGAAGCTCTTAGACGTGGAGTACCAGAGACAGATTCTATGAGATAATTGATCATCATCAACTGAGTTTAATTAATTAGTGTCTTTTTAGAAAGTGGATATAACAGTATTCTCGTTATTTTGGGATTACACTTTCTTGAAAATATGGTAGAAATTCCTCTACCGATTTTTGGGTGACGCCCGATTTTTGGGTGACGCCCGAAACGGGAATCGAACCCAGGTCCCAGAGTATGGCACCTATCGCCAGCACTAAATGCCGGCTGCCTTATCCATTCAGGCCGGTTGGCTTCTACCATATTTTCAAGAAAGTGTAATCCCAAAATAACGAGAATACTATCATCAACTGACCTTTCGGTAAAACGGCAGTATTTTACACTCACGTCAATTCTAGGAGATTTGATTTAACATGTGGGAAATAGATGTTTTCTCAATATAATGTAACCCATAACTCTGATTATGTGATCTTCTCCAATTGAATAGACACATAAACGAAAAGGTCAATAATGGCGAAAAGAAAAGTTTACATCCATCTTGTTTTTCCAAATTTCGGATCCCTTGACCACCCCTTGAGTCTTCCGGTTATCACAAAAAGAGTTCCTCCAAACTGTGCCGGGGGCCTATGTGGCTCAGTAGGTAGAGCGTTGGACGCTCAATCCGAACAGCCTTCCACCAATGGGTTGCGGGTTCGAATCCCACTCAGTCCAAAAACAATTTCTTACTGGGTTTTCACTCGAACGACCTATGTGGGATGACATAGCGCGGCGTAAAACACCAATCAATCAATCAATCCAAACTGTGTCCGACAATAATGATACATTTCCTACCTGTGATTGGATCAAAACACCCAAACTTCTCATCACTGTTCATTTCCGTGTTTTTAATATCTTTGATCTGCTGACCCGTTTCGGCTGAGAAAACTTTGAGCACCTGACCAACAGGGACTATAAGAGTTTCCCGAGCAAGTCCACACACAGCTAGATTTTCTTGGAGATCGTTTCCTAAGTCTCGAATCTCATACAATACTTGTGTAGTGTTTAAATCTATACCCAAGATGCTGAGATCACTGTTAACGGCAATGATTTTGTCGCCGGAGCAGATGTAAAGATGTTCCGGGGAATTCACTACGTGGTCTTTCTGTCGGTGAATTATTCCTTTCTTCACGTCCCATACAATTACCGATTCGTCGTGCGATGCTACAAAAGAAAGAAAGTAGCTTTAGTTTATTGCCTTGTACCAACCTGATAAAAGTACCACGTGGGTTGTATATGGAGCTTTGGGGTAGTGACTTTGATCTTTCAGTGGTTGCATGTGATAACTGTTTGCCTGAGACCAAAAATGAAGCAAACGATATGCCTGCAAAACACAAACGTGCCAAGGTGCCCGATTCTGCGGAAAAGTCTGCTCGTGCCGGCAAACGTGGCGAAAATACGCAACCTCCGAAACGCACAAGTACTAGTAGTAATGTAAGTATCCCCTCGACTACCTTTCAAATAAATACGACCAGTGCTACGCACACATGTAAGAATACTACAAGTAGTTTTCCGTCCTCGCCTCATAAATGCCCTGTGCAGTTGGGTGAAACCTTGGGTTCCCAGCCACAAAATGTGGTCACACCACAACATTTGTTAGTCCGAAATATCTGCGATGATGATGTAAGACATTTTCTGACAGATAGGCCATCATCATCGTCAGAACGATTTTCTGGGAATTTCTTGCAACCCTTCGGGATGGCAAGACCACCTCTGGTTTCTCATTAAAAAAACATATCAAGGTTAAAAACTTTACTTTGATGGTTTCCCTTTCTCCTCGCACCAATCTGAAATCTGTACGTCGACACAAGCCATAGATCTGCCCGTTTAAATTTCAAACTGTACGAAACCTTTCCGAACTCAGCCATTTGCATAATCTCTCATTGATACATCACTATGACGCGAAAGGTCAACCTGTCACATGATTAGTTCAGCACAAGCAGTCAACAATATTCGGCTGCAGCCCTCTTCGCTGAGGGCCGTGAGCTTGGCGCTGAGACGGAGAAAATTCGTAACTTGAAACGCTATCAAACGTAAATAAAAACGAAACCGAGCATGATATAACGTTTAATAATAAGAAAGTTTTTCCTTTCTCGCACCATATCGTTAAACTTTTTTCGCTGAAACCAAAACTACTGGTTTATTTGTTTTTAGATATACTAATTTCCTAATGTTTCTTTAAATACATAATGGGGGCCTCTGTGGTCCAGTGGGTTAGAGTGATCGTCCCTCAGTGCCACACATACCTTCCATCGATGCGGGGCGCGGGTTCGAATCCCAAAACCCCCAAAAAATTAAAAAAATTTCTGAATGTAATTTTCACTCGGCCGCCGTATGTGGAAGAGTAGGCAGGTACTCGCCGAAGGTCGGAGTTTTCCTCCGCGCAGTGAGCACGGTTCTCCCTCGCAACGCCGCCGTAAAAGTGAAATAATCTTCAGAGGCGTACAACATCAATCAATCAATCCAAAAATCAATCAATAATTATTTTTCCACCGATTTCCCAGAACCAAATTTTAATTCTCCAATAAGTGTTCTCCAGGTTAATTTATATGTACCTGTATCAGTTCAGAGCTGGGACGTGTCTCCGGGCTTATTTACATCTACCGGTGTGGGTCCTCAGCTCAGAGCTGGTGTCTCCGGGCTTATTTACATCTACCGGTGTGGGTCCTCAGTTCAGAGCTGGGACGTGTCTCCGGGCTTATTTACATCTACCGGTGTGGGTCCTCAGCTCAGAGCTGGTGTCTCCAGTCCAGGGCGTAAATACATGTAAATTAGCCCGGGGACACCAGCTCTGAGCTGAGGACCGACGCAAATACATGTAAATTACCCGGAGACACCAGATCTGAGCTGAGGACCAACACAGATATATGTAAATTAGCCCGGAGGCACAAGCTCTGAGCTGAAAGCCGACGCAAATGCATGTAAATTACCCGGAGACACCAGCTCTGAGCTGAGGGCCAACGCAAATACATGTAAATTAGCCCGGAGACACCAGCTCTGAGCTGAGGACCGACGCAAATACATGTAAATTAGCCCGGAGACACCAGCTCTGAGTTGAGGGCCGACAATAATATATGTAAATTAGCCCGGAGGCACAAGCTCTGAGCTGAAAGCCGACGCAAATACATGTAAATTACCCGGAGACACCAGCTCTGAGTTGAGGGCCGACACCAATGCATGTAAATTAGCCCGGAGACACCAGCTCTGAGCTGAGGACCGACGCAAATACATGTAAATTAGCCCGGAGACACCAGCTCTGAGGTGAGGGCCAACAAAGATATATGTAATTTAGCCTGGAGACACCAGATCTGAGCTGAGGACCTACGCAAATGCATGTAAATTACCCGGAGACACCAGCTCTGAGCTGAGGACCAACGCCAATGCATGTAAATTAGCCCAGAGACACCAGTTCTGAGCTGAGGGCCGACACAGATAGATGTAATTTAGTCCGGAAACACCATCTCGCAGCTGAGGGCCGACGCAAATACATGTAAATTAGCCCGGAGACACCAGATCTGAGCTGAGGGCCGACACAGATATATGTAAATTAGCCCGGAGGCACAAGCTCTGAGCTGAAAGCCGACGCAAATACATGTAAATTACCCGGAGACACCAGCTCTGAGTTGAGGGCCGACACCAATGCATGTAAATTAGCCCGGAGACACCAGCTCTGAGCTGAGGACCGACGCAAATACATGTAAATTAGCCCGGAGACACCAGATCTGAGCTGAGGACCAACACAGATATATGTAAATTAGCCCGGAGACACAAGCTCTGAGCTGAAAGACGACGCAAATGCATGTAAATTATCCGGAGACACCAGCTCTGAGCTGAAAGCCGACGCAAATGCATTTAAATTACCCGGAGACACCAGCTCTGAGCTGAGGACCAACGCCAATGCATGTAAATTAGCCCAGAGACACCAGTTCTGAGCTGAGGGCCGACACAGATAGATGTAATTTAGCCCGGAAACACCATCTCGGAGCTGAGGGCCGACGCAAATACATGTAAATTAGCCCGGAGACACCAGATCTGAGCTGAGGGCCGACAAAGATATATGTAATTTAGCTCGGAGACACCAGCTCTCAGCCGAGGGCCGACACAGGTACATGTAAGTTAGCCCGGAGAACAAGTATGGAAGAATTAAAATTCTGGGCTGGGGACACGTGTAACACTAAGTACTGGGAAATCGGTCGGAAAATAAATATATATTTAAGGATAGGGGCCTACATGTACATCAGGAAATTAGTAATAAACCAGTAGTTTTAGTTTCAGTGAAAAAAATTTAACGATATGGTGCGAGAAAGGAATATCTTTATTATTATTAAATGTTATATTATGCTCGGTTTCGTTTTTCGTAGTGTCCCCGTCTGATCGGAGAGCTCACGGCCCACAGCGCAGAGGTCTGTAGAGGAATATTGTTGGGACAGTCCGTTCCGGTAAATTCATGAGTTATACATTTATATGCAGCCGTTAGATGAGCCTCAGTGCAGAGCTGATGGTCCCCAGCGCAGAGCCCTCTAGCCAAAGTGTATGGATACAGGTCACAGTTTCTAACTTCCGGAAAGAAGTTCCAGATATTTTAGTGGTTTTTTTTACTATTTTTTCCTGACCCCCCCCCCCCCTGCAAGTTTTTCTGGGCATTTTTGTAGTTTTTATGAAAGGACGGTGGTTGGTTACGGTCTGGAAATGATTTTAGAAGTGGAATGAGACCAGTTCAGGTGGATGGAGATCTGGTAGTTAGGCGTGCTTTGGTTTGTTTACATGCGGCGGAGGATGTGCAAAGTGACCCCTACCCGCATTTTCTGGTCGTAGTTTAAAATTTCTACCTTCAACCTATGTAAAAATTGTGCTTAAAATACTGCCAACGGACTGTTCAATGCCCCCATCGAAGGATTTGGTTCAACGAAAGTTAGGGAAGGTGATGTGAGAGCAGACATTAACATTACCGCAAATGGGAAATGAAGGAAAATGAAACTGTGACCTGCTGCCGTATACTTCAGCCAAACTATCACGTGATCGCCTGCTAGTGGGTAGTCATGTGACAGGTTGACTTTTCACGTCATATGACGTATCAATGAGAGATTATTTAACCGGGCAGATCTATGGCTTGTGTCGACGTACAGACTTCAGATTGGTGCGAGGAGAAAAGAAAACCATTAAAGTAAAGGTTTTTAATTTTATTTTTAAAAGTTATGAAGAAATATTGATATTTTTGATGAGAAACGAGAGGTGGTCTTGCCACCCCGAAGGGTAACAAGAAATTCCCAGAAAATTGATCAAATGCGTTCTGACGATGATGATGGCCTATCTGTCAGAAAATGTCTTACATCATTATCGCAGATATTTCGGACTAAACATTTGTCAGACCTTTAATCTGAATTAGTTGGTCTTATTAGTAAGCTGGGGCTCAAGGACGTAAGCGTCGAGCAGCTTACACCCATAGCTCTGAGTCTTCAACTTCGGAAGACCACATGCATAGCCCACAATTTAAACGCAGACGTAAATCGGAAGAAACTGCGATAGAACAGAAAACTGTCCCTATTGGCGATAGTGTAATTTTGGGCGTACGTCACGATATTGACGAATTGCTCCACAGCGAGCAAGCAACCGACAGTTCACCTGAAGGTTTGGAGGCTAATTTGTTGGAACAAATTACTGAGCAATTTGATTTCACTACCGACAGTGGCCCAGAAATAGCCGTAAAATTGGCTGACATTGTCAATCAGCTTTTTCGCACTAAACTTTCCGATGAGAGACTGAAAAAGTTCTTTGATAAATACAAAGTTCCAAAAATTGCCCCACTGTTGCTACTCCTAAAGTTAACTCGGAAATTTGGGGAAAACTAAAGCCTACCACAAGGTCTTCTGACAAGTTTCAGAGACAGTCACAAAATTGTGAAGTCGTCAACTGGTGCCTATAATTAGAGTATGTGAAACTTTGCTCAAAATAAAGCCTAAAGACACTGAAATTGAGGAATGCAGCAGACAGGCGATGGATTCGTTGGCAATTTTGGGTTCCATTCAGCTGGACATTAACCAGCGTAGGAAAGATTTTATCAAACCTGATTTACACTCTAAATTCAAACAGTTGTGTACAACTGACGAAACCCCTGATCCGGAGTGGCTTTTTGGCCAAGATTTGGACAAAAAGGTTAAAGATATAAGTGAAGTAAGCAAGGTTGCGGCAACTCTCTCATACCGAGGTTCAAAAGGAGGGGTTTCGGTCATCAGGGGCTCGTTCTACTAAACTGGCGTAAATTTCGCCAGTCTCAAACGCGTGTTAAATTATATGAACTTGCGCATGGTCGCAAGTCTGGAGGCGCAACTCTATACTGTAAACCTATGCGTAACTCTGCGCCAGCGTAGTAGAACGATATATATTTTTTAGGTCAACGCCAAAACAACCGAAAGCCCAAAGTTTTATCAAAAGAGGGGCCAGTACATTAAAGCGACAGAGAAATAGACATAGGAGTTACCACACAGGTATGTGTAAACGATTGTGCAACAAATGATTGGGATTTTAATATTTCTCAATTGTCTGCGTTTGTACGATTTCCTTACAAAATGCTAACGGGCAAAGCACAGGCAATAGCTGTTGAAATACACAATATGCAAGCTAAAGGGATTATAGAACGGTGTAGCCCTGTTTCTGACCAGTTTGTCTCGAATATTTTTTCTCGAGAAAAGAAAGACGAATCCGTTCGTATAATACTAGATCTGAAAGCACTAAATAAGTATGTTGTTCATAGACACCGAGTTGCAATAAACTTGATGTCTAAAGATTGTTATATGGCGTCTATTGATTGGAAAGACAATTCATTCTGAGTATCGTAAATATTTACGCTTTATTTGGAATGGTGACTACATGCCTCGCTAATGGCCTAGGGTCCGCACCTCGTTTGTTCACTGGGATGACAAAAGTATTAATGTCGGTACTGTCCTAGCCCGGACTATCGGTCTTACGGCGACTGGTATTATATAGCTGCTAATGTGTCTTGTCGCCTTATGACGAACACGGAGAGAAAAAAAGTTCGGCAGAGCCCAGATTTCTCGGCTAGAACTGTCTATATTGATGACTGTCTTCTTTTTGGCCAGACATCGAATGATTGTCAGTTCAATATTATGAAAACCATAGAATATTCGTCATTGGGAGGGCTTTACGTCCATCCCATAAAGTCTATGCTTTATCCTTCTCAGCACATATCTTACCTTGGCTTTCAGTTAGATTCTAAAAATATGACCGTTCAATTAACTGCGGAGAAAGCTCTCAAAAATATCAAAAATATCTGTATCGCTTTGAATAATAAATCTCGAGCCTCCATTCGAGACATTGAGCATGTTGTGGGACTAACGGTCTCTAGTTTCCCCGGAGTTCCCAATGGGAGACTTTTCTATCGTCAGACAATGTTCAAACCGAAGCTCTGAAAGTTCATAAAGGCAATAGAGAGAGTAAGGTATCTGTCCCCTCCTCATGTAAATATGACCTTAATTGGTGGATTAAACAAGTCGAGACTACTTTTACGTCGATAACCTCAATTGATCCTTCTGTTATTTTGTAATGTGATGCCAGTGGCCGTGGATGGGGAGGGGTTCATGGCGATATCACCACAGGGGGTGTATGGTCGCCACATGAAGCAGACGAGCATATTAATGTCCTAGAACTAAGGAGTGCTTTGCTGGCTATTCAATGTTTTTGTCGTTGCTGTATGAATTTCTCGCCCATCGTGACAAACGTGTAAAAGTGGCTTTAGTAGTGTCTATGTCTTGACTATCGTGCAGCAACTACAAGAAATGTTTTTCAAGCGGTAACCTCGTTCCGGATTGTAACGTTAATCGTCCGCCATTTTGATAGGTGGCGGACTATTGTGCCATTTTCTACTGCGTAGCACAAAGCGCTTAGCCAATCTAGTTATTATAAGATATCTATGAATAAAACTACGACAGGAACAGACAACTCGTGGAGTTTGTGTCGCTCGCCGGTATGCCTGCGCATGCGCACTGATTCGATCGCTGTTGATAAACATTAATGGCTGCCGCGAATTTCGAAGTGGAGCTGGAAGCGATCCCAAATCGATCCAGACAGACAGACTTGGTCAAGCGGAAAAATGAATAGCCCGTACGCGAAGAGGAAGATATTATGAACAGATATATGTCCGATAAGACCCACAAACTGACATATTTATATAGTACGGGTGTCACGAAGGGTCGTACCTTCGTTTTCAGGGGGGGGGGGGGTTATCTTTGACCATAAAACGAGAGCTATTGAGTATGGTCAAAGTTTTGGCTACCATAGGCCCTCACAATGAACGTGTAACATATCACATGCCGAAGTCAATCTTAAAGGGGCATGAGCTGCCGAAATTCACACTTTTTTCATAATTTCTGATCGTCACGACAGTAAGAGGCTTTGAAGGCCATCGAAAAACTAAATGATTGGCGTTGGAATGAGGAAAATCCATACAGTATGTACCCTGTACGAACCGAAAACGTGTTCGAAAAGTAGCAAAATTTAAATAACCGGGACGACCATTCATTCATTCTAAGTCAAAGTTAGTTCAAAACAATACTTTATCGTACATTTACGAGACTAGAAGCACTACAAAGCTTCTGAATCATACGTCTTGAGAAAAATAGCCGATAATTTCAACATTCTGTGTTTACGTCAAAATATCAACATTTTGGCAGCTCATGCCCCTTTAACTAACCGACGCTGGTATCCGCATAAAAAATGGACACAATTAGAACGTGTTAAATGATAGGTGAATTATGGTCTAGCTAGATACTAGACATCTTCTCTAGCCAAGTTAAAATCTGCATGTCCCCATTCCGTGTTTTACCTTGGCGGACTACTCCACTCCAACCCGTAAATCGAACAGCGCCCACCGGTGGGAATGTAAGAGTTGCCTTTCCTAGACTTACAGTCTTGGCCAATCAGCACTCGATAAAGTGGCATGAGCTGCCACAATTCACACTTTTTTCACAATTTCCGATCGTCCCGTTAGTAAGAGGTTTGGAAGGCCATCGAAAAACTAAATGTTTGGCGGTGGAATGAGGAAAATCCATACAGTATGTGGCCTGTACGAACCGAAAACGTGTTCTAAAAGTAAACAAAATTTAAATAATCGGGACGACCATTCATTCATTCTAAGCCAAATTTAGTTCAAAACAATACTTTATCGTACATTTTCCAGACTAGAAACACTAAAAAGCTTCTGAATTATACGTCTTGAGAAAAATAGCCAATAATTTCAACATTCTGTTTTAACGTTAAAATATCAACATTTTGGCAGCTCATGCCACTTTAAACAAAAGTTCAAGGTGTACACATCCACCATAACGTTATTTTTTAGTGTAAGTGCCTGCGGATTTGATTAGCTGCGAGGAGTTTTACTCGCATCGAATCAAAACGAGCTGTTCGATTTACGGGTTTGAGTGGAGTAGTCCGCCAAGGTAAAACACGGAATGGGGACATATAGATTATAACTTGGCTTGTGAAGATGGACACTAGACTACTCACAAGCTAAGAGAGTTTGGTGTTCTCACGTAGGCCGTGAAAAACGTTTTAAATTTTTATGTTACATCTACCAAATGAAATGACTTTAAATGGAACAAAAGGCAAACAAACGTGAATAAAAATATTAATACAATACGCAAAATCCTTGTTGAAAATTCCAATTTTACAATGGACCTTTTTTATGTGTCTCAAAAAGGCACACTGAGTTTTAGTTGACACATATCTCGTAATAATATTTTACACGCGCACTTACTGTCTTACTTTAACTTCAAGGTTTTGTATTGTGCATCACATCAAACGTTAAAAACCCATGGGCAAGCCGCATTAGTTAAGCCAAGTGGCAAGATTAGAAATTATTTATGTAAAATATCTTAAATGTTATTTACTCATGTTACGCATACCTGTTGCCACAAATTTGCCGTCAGATGTCATATCCATACACGTGGGTTCTTGTGTGTGTCCCCCTAACGAATGCACCAACTGCCCACCAGGTGGAATTAATATTTTCTTGTCAGGTATGAAGTATTTCACCGGAAGATCAACTGGTTCACCTAAAATGAACTGAACGAAAATGGGATCAAATTATACACTAATCTAGCGGCATCCCTCTTAAACCCAAACTTAACAATGTAGTAGAAGTAGTCCACGAAAAGAGTAAAGACACAGAGTACCTCTCATAGTGATAATAGTCCACTGTTTAACTGTTATAAGATGTTTAAAGAGGCATGAGCTGCCAAAATTCACACTTTTTTTATAATTACTGATCGTCACGACAGTAGGAGGCTTTGAAGGTTATCGAAAAACTAAATGATTGGCGTTGGAATGAGGAAAATCCATACAGTATGTGGCCTGTACGAGCCGAAAACGTGTTCGAAAAGTAAACAAAATTTAAATAACCGGGACGACCATTCATTCATTCTAAGCAAAAGTTAGCTCAAAACAATACTTTAACGTACATTCCCGAGACTAGGCGCACTAAAAAGTCTTTGAATTATACGTCTTAGGAAAAATAGCCGATAATTTAAACATTCTGTATCAACGTCAAAATATCAACATTTTGGCAGCTCATGCCCCTTTAATGAAGAGCGTTTAAGTTTAACGCAAAGTATGCATTTTCGAACTTTTCAGTGAATTGATGATTGATTCAATTTACTCATACCTCTTTTTCTAAAGGCAGCCGGCCGATAAGTTGGCCCGGTAGTTGATTTTCGTCATACAGTAGCGCCACTTGAGATAGCTGAATAGCTTCTTGGACAAGTTTCAGTTGATCGTCTTGAGGAAACGCATCTCTTGCTGCCACGAAATCGTTAAGCACGGCACTGTCAAAGGAACAAGAACAGCATCTACCTAATCGAGTTCTGTGGGATGGTTTAGAGCTTGAAGACTTATCAGATCCGTTTGAATTTGAGAACACGCTTGTGACCAGTACGGAATAAATTATTAACAAGTCCGAACTTGTTCTATTTTTCAATTTTTTCAACCATCTTTAGAATTATGTTAAACTGAAATGTCGAAAGATTTTGTGGTCGAATCGAGTACATGAAACATTGATAAGAAACCTAAGAACGATCGAGTCATTACACAACTGGCCTATTCAATTAGTCAAAAACATAATATAGAGAACATGTCTCCGATTTGCACTATGTTACCTCAGAGAGCAGGCTTTTAGTTTCGCCAGGAGAAATTCCAGGTTCAGCAAGGCAGCACTCTTTAGTAAATCGCATTCCCCCGCTTGAATGAGATGATAGGGCAGGTAAAGAAGCTTCCTTGTGTTGTACGAGCCAGCAAACTTCAACGGTTGCGGTTCGGCATATCTGTGATCTCTATGCTCGCCAGTGCTGTCCTTGTATGGTTTGGCAACACCTGAATTCCATTACAACACATATAATCATTATTTTCATTGACCGTTGAAAGAGTTCAATTAAATAATTATTAGCTAACTCGGCGCTAAAATCCACAATACTGCTTTCATTAAAATCAGTGGACGGATTTCTGTATTTTTTTAACGTTATGTATCAATTTTTTTTATTTGGTATTTAAAATTCGATTCGTCATTTCTTGCTATGGTTTTCATGTTACTGACGGGGCCTCAGTGTGTCAGTCGGGTAGAGTCTTTTAGTTCGACACAGATCTTCCATCGATGCGGCGAGGGATCGAATCCAACTCAGACTAAATGAAAATGTAAAACATTCTGAGTAGATTGATCTCTTGATCTCCGTTTGTTGAACAGTTGCCAAGTATACTCACCGATGGTCGGGGGTTTCGGACGGGGAAAGGGTCCCTTTTCTCCCTAACTAAACCTGGCAACACAGCTATTGCTGCTTATTTTCCTTTTAATTGATATCTGATGAAATGTTGATCTATTTGCGAATATGTCAAATGATTTTGGTTCAAACCATAGCATTTCCTTACCATTGAAACGATTTACCTAATATACATTTTGAATCAAAATTTCGATTCCTGCTCTACCCAGATGAAGAGATACAGGTTACAGTGGCATGACAGTTTGACTTTTCTCATAAATTCTGATTGTCACGACAGTAAGAGGCTTCCAAAGTCATCAAAACACCAAACGATTGACCTTGGAATGCGGAAAACCCATACAGGCTGTGTGCTGTACGAACCGAAATAGTGTCTGAAAAGTAAACCGAATTTCATTTACATGTATTCTAAACGCCAGTTCGTTCAAACACTACTTTCACGTACATTATCGAGACTAGTGGCACTAAAAAGGTCGAAGTACTTGTGATCCGCACAGGTTAATTTGTAATGTATATCGTCCACCAAATACAGCTGTTGATAAATGGGAATTAGTCACCAAACATTTTTAGAACTTAAGAGATCTGAACCCTGGATTGATTGATTGATTGTTTGGTGTTTTACGCCGCGCTCAAGATTATCTCACTTATATGGCGCCGTTGCCAGTTTTATTGTGGGAGGAAACCGGGCTCTGTGCCCGGAGGCCGGAGGAAACCCACGACCTTCCGCTGGTAACTGGCAACCATCCCACATAGGTCGTTCGAGTGAAAACCCAGTCAGAAATTTTTCCAATTTTTGGACTGAGTGGGATTCAACCCGCGACCCATTGGTGGAAGGCTGTTCGGATTGAGCGTCCAACACTCTACCTACTGAGCCACGGAGGCCCCCTGAACCCTGGAAAGCATGTTCTTATTTTTGGCGATTTAAAGGATGACCTGCTAAACCCTGCTTAATTTCATCTTCAAGAGTTGATGGCTTCTTGGGTTATGATCAACTGATAAATGAGTCTCAAATTCGCTTTCAATAGACCCAACCATGACCAACATGTCACAACTAGTATCGGACAGTGGCATTCTATCCCCTTCTACAACGAACACTCATAACCGTTTATATCTGTAATGTCTTGCATTCCTAATCGAAAATCGTATAAATGAAGGATATTCTAGCAATACCGACTGTAATTATTTCACACATATCTTGCTAAAAAGAAGATTGGTATAATTTGCAGAATAGTAACAGGGCAAATGTATACACAAAAAACAAAAGTTACGCACCCCCCTGGAAAGTCTGCACTGACATTGGTGTAGGGAGACTGTTGGCAAACTGATGTTGCAGAAACGATTGTGATCATAATGGGCAACATTCTGGCGATAAGAAATCCCCGTTAATGGCAATAAGCTATACAATTTATCCAGGATATCGTTAGCCAAATCAAAACTGTATTTTAACAATATAAAAAAGATGCTTGTAAGTATGAAACTTCATAGTCCATCTGTCTTCACAGGGCGAACATATAGAAGTAAAAATGTCACTTTGAGTGTGTAAACACATCCCTAGAGCAGAAGGTCAATAGGACTAAAGACGTATAATTAAATGGTCAGGGCACACGCCTTGATATACGATCAGGAAGGTTGTCAGCAATTGATCTAACATTTTGTTCCAGTGACCTGGCATTGTCTTCTACCTGGACAGTAGATCAGTCTACATCATGTGGAAGTGATCATTACCCGATATTTGTTAATTTTGCATTTTCTCCTCATGTTAATTGTTTAAATTTTACACCACGATGGAAAGTGGAAAAAGCTAATTGGTCCAAATATAGGGATACTAGCAGGCAATTAATCACTGATGAGTTATTTAGTGAAGATGTCAATGTTTTCTCATCCAATTTAATTGCTATGATAAATGAGTCAGCTGACCAATCTATTCCTCGCACCTCAGGAAAACCTTCCCAGAAGGCACCTGTGCCCTGGTGGAATAAACATTGCTCTTGGGCCGTTAGGGAAAGAAAAAAATGTAAAAAATAAAGCCCGGCGTACACGATTATATGATGATATCATAAAATATAAACAATCAAAAGCCAAAGCACAAAGGGTGATTAAGTTGGCTCAGAAAGAACACTGGAGGAACTTTTGTTCAACAATAAATAAAAACACACCCATAAAATCGGTTTGGAATAAGATCCGGGCTGTAAGTGGCAAACAAAAGCCACAGTCGATCCCTACGATTGCATTTAATGACAAAACTTATGTTACAAATTCAGAAAAGTGTCATGCGCTAGCTAAGAGTTTCTCCCAAGTTTCTAGTTCTGTTAATTATGACCCAACATTTATTTCCCATAAAAATCATGTAGAAGAGTCCTTACGTCCTGAAAATATTTTATTTCATGATTCTCCACTTGATGAGGATTTTTCTGTTCTCGAGTTAAAGCAGGCTCTCTTCACCTGTAAGGATTCCTCCCCAGGAATGGATGGACTGATGTACTCAATGATAAGTAATTTACCCGATGAATGCCTTTCCACCATTTTGTTATTATATAATACCATCTGGACCCAAATGGAAATTCCTTTAGATTGGAAAAAATCTCTTATTATTCCGATAGTTAAACCTGGCAAGGACCCAACTTGTCCATTGTCGTACAGACTTATATCATCGACATCAGTGATGTGTAAGTTAATGGAAAAGGTGGTAAGCAGTAGACTGAATTGGTTTTTGGATAAGTACAATATTCTAACTCCTGTTCAAAGTGGTTTTAGAAGGAACAGATCAACAACTGACCACATTGTTACTTTGGAAAACACTATAAGGCGATCACTTAATAACAAAGAATATGTACTGGCTGTCTTTCTAGACATTGAAAAGGCTTATGATATGGTATGGAGACAGGGTTTATTGATGAAAATGAAAGCTATTGGTATCTATGGCAAGATGCTAGGTTGGGTTGAGAGTTTTCTCTCAGACCGGGGTGTTAAAGTGAAAATTGGTACAGATTTATCCGATTATACTCGTATTGAAAACGGTACGCCCCAGGGAAGCGTGTTGTCACCTACACTTTTTAATTTGGCAATCAATGATTTACCTGAGGCTATTAACCCAAAAGTTAGCTGTTCATTGTTTGCTGATGATAAAGCTATATGGTTTGCATCAAACAATTTGAATTCAGCGAGAGATCACATTCTGAAAGCCTTATGTGATATCATGAATTGGAGTAAGTGTTGGGGGTTTAAGTTCTCTAAATTCAAGACAGAAGCTGTCTTATTTACCAAACGTAGACCTAAGATGTCACCTTGTCTATTTCTTAATGGCTCTGTAATAAAAGTGTCCCAATCATTTAAGTACCTGGGCATGGTGTTTGATAAGAGATTGACCTGGGGCGAACACATTAATTCATTGATCTCAAAATCTCAAAAGGTCTTAAATTTAATGAGGTCTGTTTCAGGTAAATCTTGGGGTGCGGACAAATCATCGATGCTGTCTATCTACAGGGGTTTGTTGCGCTCACGCCTTGACTATGGGTGTGAATCATATGGGTCAGCGTCCCAGACCCAGGTAGATAGGTTAAATTCGTTGCAATGTGCTGCACTTCGTCTCGCTACAGGTACCTTAAAAACAACGCCTTTGTTAGTCCTTCAAATTTTCTGTAATGAATGGCCATTACACATCAGACGGCAGTACAGGGTATTGAAATTCACTTTACGACTGAAAATTTCTAATCGAAACTCTGCTTCCAGTGTTTTAGAACCATCTGAGTACGATTTGTCATACGCTGGTGACAAGAGGCAAACCAAGGGGTTTAAGTACAGGTCTGAGGATATCTTAAGAATTTCAGGGGCAGATAAGTTTTTACTTTCTGTTGCAGAAGTCATGAGTGTCGTTAAGCCATTCTTTATTTCATTATGGCAAAGCCAGTGGGACGAGGCCACTACAGGTGGATTTTTTCGTCAATTTCACCCGTCTGTTTCTGTAATGTACTAAGCCCAAAACACTGGTAAACTTTAACTATTTAATGAACTACAACAAAACACGTCTTCATAGTAGGGGCGCCAAGCCAACTCTCCCTGACCATGTGCTGGCAGGGAACCTTCTAGAACATTCTGATTACGTCACAATAATAATAGGGGGCATCTTACAATTACTTTTATATTAAAGTCCAGATACACTACATTCCCCCATCTTTAAGTTTAAACATAGAAATATCCCTGTTCACTTTAAAGACATGAAACAATCATAAACTTTGTTGAAATAAACCAGTAGCTTTAACAAGCAATTTGCTTTAGAATTTACCAATTAAAAGTTTTTCTTTAGATGTCCTGAAATAGACTGATAGTTAAGAAATGTTTCAAATAAAGTTCTTCAAACAGTCGACTTGAAATAAAAGGAATATCAAAAACAGCTTATAATATCGATAAAAGTAAAACATTATAAGTCAAGGCGTTCAGGTGATTTGCGAATACGTTCTGATCTTCGTAAAGGTGTGGTATTTTCAGAACCACTATTATCTTCACTAGTATTTTCACAAAGTTCAGATGGAGAACTCTCCAAGGGTGGAGAATAAGGAACTGACGGTATTTTCTCCAGTATATCCGGAACATGAACAACTGTAATGTCGTTAACAGTCAAACGAACATGATCGATATGACGACGAACCACTCGATCATCATTTAGCCTAATTACAAACTGAGAACCAATTTTCTCCACAACAACACCTTTAAGCCAACGCACACCAGCGCCAAAATTTAACACATAAACTTTTCTTTTGCATGCGTATCATGCGTGTCTTTCTGTTTTTGTTGACACTTTCTAACAATGACATGTTCATTCTTCATACCTTCCTTGAAAGTCTGAACAGATCGTTCAGCAAGGCCATTAGATCCTGGGTGGTAGGGAGCTGATGTCAAACATTTAATACCATTAACACGCATAAACTTTTGAAATTCCTTACTGGTAAATGAAGTTCCATTGTCTGACACAACAGTACTTGGTAATCCGTGAGTTGAGAACGCAAGCCTCAGTTTCTGAATAGTAACCTCCGATGAAGTTGATGACACCGGATACACTTCCATCCACTTGGAATATGCATCAGTTACAATCAAAAAAGTTTTGTTCATAAAAGGTCCAGCATGATCAAGGTGAATGCGGTCCCAAGGTCTTGTAGGCCATTCCCATGGATGCATGGGAGTAGAAGCTGGCAATTTAGCATTTTCTTGACATGTTTCACAACTTCGCACTTTTGACTCAATGTCATTGTCAAGACATGGCCACCAAACATAACTTCGTGCAAATGCTTTCATTCGCACAATTCCTGGGTGTGATTCGTGTAACATTTCCATAACACGAACTCTACCTTGTGGCGGAACCACCACTCTAGAGCCCCACAATATGACTCCATCATGTACACTCAGTTCATGTCTTTTTTGATAATAAGGCTGGATTTCTGTATCAACCTTTCCTGGCCAACCATTTGTAATAAATCTCCTTACTCGTGACAGATATGGATCTACATTGGTCCATCTTTTAACATCCTCTGAGGTAATGGGAGAAGAGTCCAAAAATTCCGTAAGTAAAATCGTATCCTCTGGAACTGGAACATTAATTGTTTCAGTTTTCATGGGTAATCGACTCATGGCATCAGCATGGTTCATCTGTGACCCCGGCTGGTATTTCAGAGTATAGTCGTACGCAGAAAGCGTAAGAGCCCATCTTTGAATTCTAGATGATGCTAAAACAGGAACAGCTTTGGTTTGAGAAAACAGTGTTTGTAATGGCTTGTGGTCACTTGTAATTTCAAACTGTCTTCCAAACAAATATGAATGAAATTTCTTCACTCCGAACACAATGGCTAAACCTTCTCTCTCTAATTGAGAATAGTTTTTCTCAGCAGGCATTAGTGACCTCGAAGCAAAAGATATTGGTCTCTCTGTGCCATCTTTCATTCTGTGAGATAACACTGCGCCGACACCGTATGGTGAAGCGTCGCATGCTAACAAGAGTTCTTTTGATGGATCATAGTGAACAAGTACTTGAGATGAGTTCAACAAATCTTTAGACATTTCAAAAGCTTTAGTCTGTTTAGGACCCCACATCCACTTTTGATTTTTCTTCAACAGTAAATAAAGTGGAGCCAGGACAGTTGACAAATTTGGAATGAATTTCCCATAATAGTTCAGTAAGCCCAGGTATGACTTTAACTCTGTCAAGTTTTGAGGAACTGAAGCCTGAGTTATGGCGTCCAACTTTTCTTGCACAGGATGTAGCCCTACTGAGTCTATTTTGTATCCTAAGTACACTATGTCTGTTTGTAAAAAACTACATTTGTCTAGGTTCACTGTAATGTTTGCCTGCGAAAGTTTTTGCAAAACTGCTTCTAAATTGTGCATATGTGCTTTGTCTGAATCTCCACTAATCAAAATGTCATCTAAATATGTACAAACGTAAGGTATGCCTTGCAGCAAGGTGTCCATACATCTCTGAAATATTGAGGGTGAGGACGAAATCCCCATGGGCAATCTTGTGTATTGAAACAATCCCCGATGTGTATTGATTGTTGTGTATTGTTTCGATTTTTCGTCCAACTGTAACTGAAGGTATGCACTGCTAAGATCTAACTTGGTAAAAGTTTTACCCCCACTCAATGTTGCATACAAATCCTGTATTCTAGGGATTGGGTAAGTATCTAGCTTAGAAGCTTGGTTAACTGTAACCTTGTAATCCCCACAGATTCTAATCTGACCATTACTCTTCAATACTGGTACAATAGGCGCCGCCCAATCAGAAAATTCTACCGGTTCTATAATACCTTCGCTACACAGTCTGTCTAACTCTTTATTAACTCTATCCCTCATAGCATAGGGAACTGAGCGTGGCTTAAAAAACTTGTGTTGGGCTTCTGGGTCTACATAAATCTTAGCTCTCACATTCTTAATCGACCCTAAGCTATCTTGAAAAACGTCTGAGTATCTCTCAATGAGTGGTTTGTGACTGACGTTATCATTGACATTAAGAATTTCCAACCAATTCAATTTGAAAACCTGTAACCAATCACGACCCACCAAATTTGGCCCATTTCCTTTCACAATCAATAAAGGAACATTTGCCGTCTGATTACCATAACACACCGACACATCAACACTACCAACTACGTTGATTTTCTCTCCAGTGTAAGTACTAAGTTTTGAACTAGTTTCTCTCAAATCAACAAAATTAAACAAGTTTGAATTAAATGTATCTAAACTCATAATTGACACTGAAGCCCCTGTATCAATTTGCATTGCAACATTGTTGCCATTTATACAAAAATCTGCCACCAAAGGCTCAACTTTTTTACTTTTGGTTGATACATTAAACATTGTATATGTTTGTTCGATACATTCACTATCCTGAACTAAGTTAGTGTTGTGTCTTTCCATGCGTTTCTGTGCACCACCATTAGCAACTTTAGCTTTGCAAGCCTTAGCAATATGCCCGGTCCCGTGACATAAATAACACTGTGCCGTCCTATAACGACAGTCATCTGGTACGTGAAAGGTACTTTTACATCTGAAACATGGCGAAAATTTACCCCTTGAGAGTTGACCCCTACTACTAGTACTACCATTGCCATTACGACTACCATACCCATTACGTGCTTGTTTGTTGTGATTAAAATTTCTAAACTTATCTTTACTGTGCATTTGTTTTTGTGCGTGTTGTTGTTGCTTTGTGTTTTTCGTTACATTATGAATTTTGTCTACTTTTTGGACAGCTTGTGAGGAGTTAACATTTTTAATGTCCGTTGCATATTTAGTTGCTACTTCCATTCCTTGAGCAATTTCCATGGCTTTTTTAAATGTCAAATTAGGTTCAGAAAATAATCTTCGTTGAATACGATCATCACTCACTCCACAAACTAACTGGTCCCTGAGCATTTCATCTAATGTTGCTCCATAGTCACAATATTCAGACAATTGCCTTAATTCAGCGACAAAAGAAGCGATAGACTGACCTGATTTCCGAGAGTGTGCCCGGAATTTGACTCTTTGAACATGATGTGATGTTCTTCCACTAATTTGCATAATTCCTCAAATGAATGATCTGTTGGTTTGCCTGGTGATACTAAACTTCGAATTAGTCCATAAGTTTTACTTCCACAAACACTCAATAAAATTGCCCGTTGTTTCACACAGTCTTCAATGTCATTTGCAATGAAGTATTGGGTCAGTCTTTCCGTGTACTGTGCCCAATCCTCTTCCTCTGAATTAAATTGATCAATTCGCCCAAAAGCAGCCATCCTTTCTCCCACAACAAGTTTATGCAACACAAAAAGTTATTTGGATTTATCCTCGTCGCCACTGTAATGTACTAAGCCCAAAACACTGGTAAACTTTAACTATTTAATGAACTACAACAAAACACGTCTTCATAGTAGGGGCGCCAAGCCAACTCTCCCTGACCATGTGCTGGCAGGGAACCTTCTAGAACATTCTGATTACGTCACAATAATAATAGGGGGCATCTTACAATTACTTTTATATTAAAGTCCAGATACACTACAGTTTCCCCTCTCACATTCTCATTGTCATCCAGAAAAGCGGAGTCTATCGTTTTTAAATTGTTGTCCGGGCATATCCCTGTTAATGCTTATTTAGAACGATTTGGTCGTATCGACTCAAGTTTATGTCCAAATTGTTTAGTGTCAGATGATATTTTTCATTTTTTATTTCAATGTTCTTTGTACAAAGATGAACGAAGAAATCTTTTATCTACTTTGAGAGCCAATGGTATAAGAAACCCATCTATAGAAACGGTATTAAATCCTGATAAAAACATTTCAAAGGTATACCAAGCCCTTGCTGGAGATGCTAATAGCTCGAGAAAGGGAGCCGGACACATATGGCAGTTTTGGCCACAAATGGAGGACACATATGGTTATTACGAAACCTGTAACCATAGAAATCCAAATTATCTTCAGACACCTGAAAAGTATTATTTTGCATTTTAATTTGACCAAACTGCGATCAGCCAGATAAATTGCACCACATCTTTTGCAAGGAAAATCACACTTAAACGATAGACCTACGATCGCCTTTGTGGGTCGGACTTGTGAGCCTCGAAAAACTGGGTCACATAAAACTCCTGTCAGTAATGAAAAAGTAAAATCAGAACCTCTGCAACACTTTTGAATTTATAACTAGGTCTAATTGAAATTCAAAAACTAAATTAAAGATAAAAAGATCACAGTAAAATTTGCGTTTGGCATCCAAAGCATGAACGATTAGAGTTCGGCTTCCACTAAAACCAGTTCTCCGTCAATATATCGTGGGATTGAGTCACACTAGAACCATTAAATGCATCTTCAAACTAAAGGTTATAAACTCGAGGTACATAAAAAAGTTGACGTACATAAATCTTAAATAATAAAACAAAGAAATAAAGCCAGACTTACATATTAAAAACTACATCTTCCCGTTTTTATTCCATACTCATACAAAACGATAAGCCAATTTTCCACTCCTTTTTCCCACGAAATGCTGTCTTTAATTGGAGACAATTTGTAAAACTATTCATGTGTAAAGCTATAGACATTTAAAGGTCCGATAGCTTATATATTTAGCCTCAAGTGAGACCAACACATACTTGTATTATTATTGTCTAAATGTGCCATTTAATGAAATAGCGGAACCTAATTCGGTTGAAAATTAGCATTACACTATTGAATTAAATTTGCGTCACTCACAAGTGAAAGATGCCATACTGATAATTAACAATACTTCTTTGGATACAATTGAAAGTCTTGAAAACAATACGTATAAAAGTATATAGCAATACTTAAAGGGGCATGAGCTGCCAAAATTCGCAGTTTTTTTCATAACTTCTGATCCTCACGACAGTAAGAGGCTTTGAAGGCTATCGAAAAACTAAATGATTGGCGTTGGAATGAGAAAAATCCATACAGTATGTGGCCTGTATGAACCGAAAACGTGTTCAAAAGTAAACAAAATTTAAATAACCGGGACGACCATTCATTCATTCTCAGCCAAATTTAGTTCAAAACAGTACTTTATCGTACATTTTCGAGACTAGAAGCATTAACAAGCTTCTGAATTCTACCTTTTGAGAAAAATAGCCAATAATTTCAGCATTCTGTTTTAACATCAAAATATCAACATTTTGGCAGCTCATGCCCCTTTAAACAACAACGTAGTACAACTATCTGGTCGTTATTAGATGAAAAAGTAATAACTTTACTTAACTTTTATCGATATATTTTGGTATTTTGTATTGCCAGATCTTAACATTTATCCGAAAGCTAAGAAAATTCAAGTAGGATGCTAAAATTGCATGAAAGCAGATATAAACAAAAACTACGGTAAACTTCAGTCACTTAAAGTGGCATGAGCTGCCAAAATTCACACTTTTTTCATAATTTCTGATGGGCACAATAGTAAGAGGCTTTGACGGCCATTGAAAAACTAAATGATTGGCGTGGGAATAAGGAAAATCCATACAGTATGTGGCCTGTACTTACCGAAAACATGTTCGAAAAGTAAACAAAATTTAAATAACCGAAACGACCATTCATTCATTCTAACACAAAGTTAGTTCAAAACAATACTTCATTGTATATTTTCGAGATTAGAAGCACTTAAAAGGTTCTTAATTATAAGTCTTGAGAAAAATAACCAATAATTTCAAGATTCTGTTTTAACGTCAAAATATCAACATTTTGGAAGCTCATGCCACTTTAAAGACTTTTATATTAAGCAAAAACATAACGCAGGAGTATATATTAAAAAAACTAGATTTTCTAAATATGTGAAATAAAAATAAAAAGCAGAAAAATCTTTGCAGTTAAATATCCAATAGTGAGCAGCCCTAAAAGTAAAAGACTATCTCAGGTGTACTAAGATATTATGCGCTTGTAAAAGAAGCGCTTTAGAAATTCCGTCCCCTAAGAAACTGGTATCTAATAAATTGGCCCTGTATGTAATGTACTACACTGTATATGTTCCCTGATTATAAAAGAAATGAAAAGAAACCAACAATTTCCATCTGAGGCAAAACGGACCAATATTGACTTCAAAACTGAAAATTCACGAATTCTCAAAAAATACCAAATCCGTGTCTTTTCAGAGCAACTAGCCTATAATTGCCCTCAAATGTCCTCAGATACCTTGAAATGTCCATCGAAAGCGAAAAAACCCGAAATTGAACCATTACCATATGTGTCCCAACGGCCTGTCTCCGTTAGGAGAAAGCCGTTTGTGGCCAGACCGGACACATATGGTGGACACTTTTGGCACTTTTATGAAATTTAAATTTTTGTCATTTCCAAATAAAAGACCAGCCTAAATCATGTTAAAAACCACTTTCACTGTTTCCATGAGGTTTTTAGAAATATCTAAAAATTTATTTTTAAATATATTTTGTCAGTATCCGAAACCCCCTCCGAAAGACCCTCATTCAAAACTAAACAAATTTAAGGATTTTCGCTGCTTTAAGAGCTACAAATACTGGCACATGAGTAATACAACACATACCGAGGATAATTTGGAAGTTTTGAAGCCGAAAAAGTAATTAAATATCGTCAAATGTCGGAAAGCTAATAGTTCATATCAGGATGTACCTGTAGAAGAATATGGTTTCTGCCCTACTCAACTACGATCTAATAGAATATACGTCATTAATTGAACCGAATGTGTTTCCTGTTGATGGAAAATGCAAAGAAACCAAGAATTTCAATCTACCCTCTACTTTGAAAGTAAAAAGACCAATATTGACTTCAAAACTGAAAATTCACGAATTCTCAAAAAATACCAAATCCGTGTCTTTTCAGAGCAACTAGCCTATAATTGCCCTCAAATGTCCTCATATACCTTGAAATGTCCATCGAAAGCGAAAAAACCCGAAATTGAATCATTACCATATGTGTCCCAACGGCCTGTCTCCGTTAGGAGAAAGCCGTTTGTGGCCAGACCGGACACATATGGTGGACACTTTTGGCACTTTTATGAAATTTAAATTTTTGTCATTTCCAAATGAAAGACCAGCTTAAATCATGTTAAAAGCCACTTTCACTTTTTCCATGAGGTTTTTAGAAATATCAAAAAAAATATTTTTAAATATTTCTCGTCAGTATCCGAAACCCCCTCCGAAAGACCCTTATTCAAAACTTAACAAATTACAGGATTTTCGCTGCATTTAAAGCTACAAATACTGGCACATGAGTAGTAGAACACATGCCGAAGATATTTAAACAGTTTTAAAGTGGAAAAAGTAATTAAATATCGTCAAATGTCGGAAAGCTAACAGTTCATATCAGGATGTACGTGCTGCCATACTGCACTACTGTCTAATAGATTGTGCGCCATGTACTGAACCGAAGGTGTTTCTTGTTGCTGAAAAATGCCCCAAAAAACAAAAATTTCAATCTTCTCTCTACTCTGAAAGAAAAAAATTCGAATATTGACTTCAAAACTGAAAATTCACGAATTCTCAAAAAATACCAAATCCGTGTCTTTTCAGAGCAACTAGCCTATAATTGCCCTCAAATGTCCCCAGATACCTAGAAATGTCCATCGAAAGCGAAAAAACCCGAAATTGAACCATTACCATATGTGTCCCAACGGCCTGTCTCCGTTAGGAGAAAGCCGTTTGTGGCCAGACCGGACACATATGGTGGACACTTTTGGCACTTTTATTAAATTTAAATTTTTGTCATTTCCAAATGAAAGACCAGCTTAAATCGTGTTCAAAACCACTTTCACTTTTTCCATGAGGTTTTTAGAAATATCAAAAAAATTATTTTTAAATATTTCTCGTCAGTATCCGAAACCCCCTCCGAAAGACCCTCATTCAAAACTTAACAAATTACAGGATTTTCGCTGCATTTAAAGCTACAAATACTGGCACATGAGTAGTAGAACACATGCCGAAGATATTTAAACAGTTTTAAAGTCGAAAAAGTAATTAAATATCGTCAAATGTCGGAAAGCTAACAGTTCATATCAGGATGTACGTGTAGAAGTATATGGTTTCTGCCATACTGCACTACTGTCTAATAGATTATGCGCCATGTACTGAACCGAAGGTGTTTCTTGTTGCTGAAAAATGCCCAAGAAAACAAAAATTTCAATCTTCTCTCTACTCTGAAAGAAAAAAATCGAATATTGACTTCAAAACTGAAAATTCACAAATTCTCAAAAAATACCAAATCCGTGTCTTTTCAGAGCAACTAGCCTATAATTGCCCTCAAATGTCCCCAGATACCTAGAAATGTCCATCGAAAGCGAAAAAACCCGAAATTGAACCATTACCATATGTGTCCCAACGGCCTGTCTCCGTTAGGAGAAAGCCGTTTGTGGCCAGACCGGACACATATGGTGGACACTTTTGGCACTTTTATGAAATTTAAATTTTTGTCATTTCCAAATGAAAGACCAGCTTAAATCATGTTAAAAACCACTTTCACTTTTTCCATGAGGTTTTTAAAAATATCAAAAAAAATATTTTTAAATATTTCTCGTCAGTATCCGAAACCCCCTCCGAAAGACCCTCATTCAAAACTAAACAAATTTAAGAAATTTCGCTGCTTTAAAGGCTACAAATACTGGCACATGAGTAGTACAACACATGCCGAAGATATTTAAACAGTTTTAAAGTCGAAAAAGTAATTAAATATCGTCAAATGTCGGAAAGCTAACAGTTCATATCAGGATGTACGTGTAGAAGTATATGGTTTCTGCCATACTGCACTACTGTCTAATAGATTATGCGCCATGTACTGAACCGAAGGTGTTTCTTGTTGCTGAAAAATGCCCAAGAAAACAAAAATTTCAATCTTCTCTCTACTCTGAAAGAAAAAAATCGAATATTGACTTCAAAACTGAAAATTCACAAATTCTCAAAAAATACCAAATCCGTGTCTTTTCAGAGCAACTAGCCTATAATTGCCCTCAAATGTCCTCAGATACCTTGAAATGTCCATCGAAAGCGAAAAAACCCGAAATTGAACCATAACCATATGTGTCCCAACGGCCTGTCTCCGTTAGGAGAAAGCCGTTTGTGGCCAGACCGGACACATATGGTGGACACTTTTGGCACTTTTATGAAATTTAAATTTTTGTCATTTCCAAATGAAAGACCAGCTTAAATCGTGTTCAAAACCACTTTCACTTTTTCCATGAGGTTTTTAGAAATATCAAAAAAATTATTTTTAAATATTTCTCGTCAGTATCCGAAACCCCCTCCGAAAGACCCTCATTCAAAACTTAACAAATTACAGGATTTTCGCTGCATTTAAAGCTACAAATACTGGCACATGAGTAGTAGAACACATGCCGAAGATATTTAAACAGTTTTAAAGTCGAAAAAGTAATTAAATATCGTCAAATGTTGGAAAGCTAACAGTTCATATCAGGATGTACGTGTAGAAGTATATGGTTTCTGCCATACTGCACTACTGTCTAATAGATTATGCGCCATGTACTGAACCGAAGGTGTTTCTTGTTGCTGAAAAATGCCCAAGAAAACAAAAATTTCAATCTTCTCTCTACTCTGAAAGAAAAAAATCGAATATTGACTTCAAAACTGAAAATTCACTAATTCTCAAAAAATACCAAATCCGTGTCTTTTCAGAGCAACTAGCCTATAATTGCCCTCAAATGTCCTCAGATACCTTGAAATGTCCATCGAAAGCGAAAAAACCCGAAATTGAACCATTACCATATGTGTCCCAACGGCCTGTCTCCGTTAGGAGAAAGCCGTTTGTGGCCAGACCGGACACATATGGTGGACACTTTTGGCACTTTTATGAAATTTAAATTTTTGTCATTTCCAAATGAAAGACCAGCTTAAATCGTGTTCAAAACCACTTTCACTTTTTCCATGAGGTTTTTAGAAATATCAAAAAAATTATTTTTAAATATTTCTCGTCAGTATCCGAAACCCCCTCCGAAAGACCCTCATTCAAAACTTAACAAATTACAGGATTTTCGCTGCATTTAAAGCTACAAATACTGGCACATGAGTAGTAGAACACATGCCGAAGATATTTAAACAGTTTTAAAGTGAAAAAAGTAATTAAATATCGTCAAATGTTGGAAAGCTAACAGTTCATATCAGGATGTACGTGCTGCCATACTGCACTACTGTCTAATAGATTATGCGCCATGTACTGAACCGAAGGTGTTTCTTGTTGCTGAAAAATGCCCAAAAAAACAAAAATTTCAATCTTCTCTCTACTCTGAAAGAAAAAAATCGAATATTGACTTCAAAACTGAAAATTCACGAATTCTCAAAAAATACCAAATCCGTGTCTTTTCAGAGCAACTAGCCTATAATTGCCCTCAAATGTCCTCAGATACCTTGAAATGTCCATCGAAAGCGAAAAAACCCGAAATTGAACCATTACCATATGTGTCCCAACGGCCTGTCTCCGTTAGGAGAAAGCCGTTTGTGGCCAGACCGGACACATATGGTGGACACTTTTGGCACTTTTATGAAATTTAAATTTTTGTCATTTCCAAATAAAAGACCAGCCTAAATCATGTTAAAAACCACTTTCACTTTTTCCATGAGGTTTTTAGAAATATCTAAAAATTTATTTTTAAATATATTTTGTCAGTATCCGAAACCCCCTCCGAAAGACCCTCATTCAAAACTAAACAAATTTAAGGATTTTCGCTGCTTTAAGAGCTACAAATACTGGCACATGAGTAATACAACACATACCGAGGATAATTTGGAAGTTTTGAAGCCGAAAAAGTAATTAAATATCGTCAAATGTCGGAAAGCTAATAGTTCATATCAGGATGTACCTGTAGAAGAATATGGTTTCTGCCCTACTCAACTACGATCTAATAGAATATACGTCATTAACTGAACCGAATGTGTTTCCTGTTGATGGAAAATGCAAAGAAACCAAGAATTTCAATCTACCCTCTACTTTGAAAGTAAAAAGACCAATATTGACTTCAAAACTGAAAATTCACGAATTCTCAAAAAATACCAAATCCGTGTCTTTTCAGAGCAACTAGCCTATAATTGCCCTCAAATGTCCTCATATACCTTGAAATGTCCATCGAAAGCGAAAAAACCCGAAATTGAACCATTACCATATGTGTCCCAACGGCCTGTCTCCGTTAGGAGAAAGCCGTTTGTGGCCAGACCGGACACATATGGTGGACACTTTTGGCACTTTTATGAAATTTAAATTTTTGTCATTTCCAAATGAATGACCAACCTAAATCAAGTTAAAAACCACTTTCACTTTTTCCATGAGGTTTTTAGAAATATCTAAAAATATACTTTTAAATATTTCTTGTCAGTATCCGAAACCCCCTCCGAAAGACCCTCATTCAAAACTAAACAAATTTAAGGATTTTCGCTGCTTTAACAGCTACAAATACTGGCACATAAGTAATACAACACACACCGAAGATAATTTAGAAGTTTTGAAGCCGAAAAAGTAATTAAATATCGTCAAATGTCGAAAAGCTAACAGTTCATATCAGGATGTACGTGTAGAAGAATATGGTTTCTGCCATACTGAACTACTATCTAATAGATTTTACACCATGTATTGGACCGTATATGTTTCCTATTTATAAACAAGAGTTGTAGTAAACTCAACATACGCCCGCCGTGGCAAAGTCGAACCGCTACGATTAACAACTTAACATTTAATATAACATTTGTTTTAATTTCATCAATTAGAATTTCTTTTTCACATCAGAAGTTTTTCGTTTTTGAATTTGATGAAGTTGCAACTAAATACCAGTACGTTATAGTACACATATATTATCTGTTAATTTCCATCACAGTTTAATTGCAAAAACTAAAATGTGGCTGTTTTGACATTGCTCTTATCAATCAATACAATAGCTTACAATTCTTGAATTTTAACAGTTTTCACTGGGACACTGTTCTATTGGACTTGGCTGTAGTTTTATTACAAAGCAAACAATCTTCAGGCTGACCATTGATATGCTGGTGTGTAAATATACAAACCTTGGATGTCATTGTCCCCTTATCTCTATTTAAACAGCCACTCTGATAAATACCAGATGGGTAATAAAGTGGGGAAAATGGTCTTTTTTTGTTATTATAGTGCACATTAAACTTTCCAAGAAAACAGTCTCAAAATGTATGAATTATTGGCTTCCAGTATTACTCTGGACCAAGTGTACTCCAAAAAGCATTGATATATATATTAATATATATTTATATATATAGATAAATAAAAGATAGATATCTGCCCAGGATTAAATATGAAAAACGAAAAGAAATGACTCTGACAACGAAAATCCGTTACCGGTTTCACCACGTCATTGGTGGCTCATCAGACGTTTAATGGTTCAAATTTAACGTTCATACATTTTATATACAGGTTACGTCATACGATTACGTCAAATCCACAGTTGAACAGAACGCTTTCCTTCGTTCAGTTTGACGTTGTTCGTCATACAGTTTGATTTTAAATATTTGTAACGTTCATGCACAACAAGTTACGTCGTATAATGACGTTAAAAAGAATATAGTCCGTTATGCTGTTAGAATTTAAAAATAACATACACTGACATGGAATTGAATAGAATGTTTTTTCTTCGGTCACCTTGACACTTTCCGTTATACTGATTGCATTTGAATTTAACCATAGTATCTATACATTGATATAAAATTGAGAATTAAATAAAATCAATTTGGTAGTTCATTTAAATTGTAATTGAATTTTTTCCGGAAAAATGTTTCTTTTTGTATTCTGAAATCCTTATCATTTTTCGTTACTTTGTAAAATGGAAAAATAGTAAATTGTCCATTTCCACATTCATCAATATGTCTACTTAGACCAATTTGTCGAGTTTCAGGGTCTCGTATCTGTTGTTTATGCACGGTTACTCTATTCCTCAGAATATCTCCAGTCTGTCCAACATAATTTTCACCACAACCACCGCATGTAATGACATATATCACATTACTTACTTTACAAGTCATGTTAAATTGAACCTCAAAGACCTTATCTGTTCCCTTGAATTTAAATTGTTTGCCTTCCAGTATGTATTCACAAGTTCCACATTTGTTTGATCCGCATTTCTTAACTCCACTCACTTCTTCTTCTTTCAAAGTGAAACGTGCTCTTGTTAGTATACTTTTCAAGTTCGGCCCTTGTCTTTTACTGTTGATAATTTTGACATCTTTTAAACTGTCTTTGATTCGTTGATTACCGTTGAGCATCGGTAACGTATCCTTGATGAAATTAAATGCATTTGGGTTATTTGGATTATGCGTTGTTACCAATTGAATTGATTTTGTTTTATTACGTACTTCGTTCACGGTTCGAAGCTGCTCCTGTGGAATGGATTTTGCCTTTTCGATGCCAGAGAGTATCAATTTGTTCGGGTATCCTTGTTTCTCTAGTGTAGGTATGAGTTCTTTCAATCTACGATCTTTTAATTCACCGACATCCACTATTGTACATATTCGTCTTGCCAGATTGTATGGTATTCCCCGTCGTGTGTGACCTGGGTGACATGAGTGGAATGGTAGGTATTGTTTTGTATCGGTTTCCTTGGAGTATATGTCCGTCCTCAACTCCGTTCCTTCCTTGTAAACTAAGATATCTAGAAATGGTATTTTCGTGTCGTCTTCTTGACTTGTAAAAGAGATGTGTTCATTTAATGAGTTCAGTAATTCTTTTAATTTTTCGACGTTTCCGTTTTCTCGAGGTAAAATAATAAAACAGTCATCTAGGAAACGAAGCCAGTTGGTTACAAAATAGTTGTTGAAAGTGGGTCCATACATTTCATTGACTTTGTGGTATAGTTTTTCTTCTAAATATGCCATCACTAGAGTTGCATATGTTGGTGCAAACTTTGTACCCATTGCTGTTCCCTTGATTTGGTTATACATGTTCCCGTTGAAATGGAAATTGTTATTCTTCAAAATTAGTTCGGTGCTTTTCAAAATGAAATTCTTTGGAAAACGATTGTCTAAGTTATTTGCGTGTTTTTCTATCCAAAATCCGATGGCTCCCTTCCTAATTCATGAGAAATATTTGTGTACAGGCTAGAGACGTCAAAAGTTACTAATGTTGAATCGATACCAATATGTTTCGGTAATTTCTGAAGAAAATCTATGTCGTCCCGTACATAGCTTTTGACGTTGCTTGTTAAAGGTTTAAGAATAATATCCATGAGGTAACTAAGTCGCTGTGTTGGGCATTCTGGTCCAGCTACAATTGGTCGGAATTTTAAGTCAATAGGGGATGTGACTAGGATGTATGTTGATTTCTGTTCTTTGATGGCGTTGATAATCAGTTCAGTTCATCAAAGAACAGAAATCAACATACATCCTAGTCACATCCCCTATTGACTTAAAATTCCGACCAATTGTAGCTGGACCAGAATGCCCAACACAGCGACTTAGTTACCTCATGGATATTATTCTTAAACCTTTAACAAGCAACGTCAAAAGCTATGTACGGGACGACATAGATTTTCTTCAGAAATTACCGAAACATATTGGTATCGATTCAACATTAGTAACTTTTGACGTCTCTAGCCTGTACACAAATATTTCTCATGAATTAGGAAGGGAAGCCATCGGATTTTGGATAGAAAAACACGCAAATAACTTAGACAATCGTTTTCCAAAGAATTTCATTTTGAAAAGCACCGAACTAATTTTGAAGAATAACAATTTCCATTTCAACGGGAACATGTATAACCAAATCAAGGGAACAGCAATGGGTACAAAGTTTGCACCAACATATGCAACTCTAGTGATGGCATATTTAGAAGAAAAACTATACCACAAAGTCAATGAAATGTATGGACCCACTTTCAACAACTATTTTGTAACCTATTACTGGCTTCGTTTCCTAGATGACTGTTTTATTATTTTACCTCGAGAAAACGGAAACGTCGAAAAATTAAAAGAATTACTGAACTCATTAAATGAACACATCTCTTTTACAAGTCAAGAAGACGACACGAAAATACCATTTCTAGATATCTTAGTTTACAAGGAAGGAACGGAGTTGAGGACGGACATATACTCCAAGGAAACCGATACAAAACAATACCTACCATTCCACTCATGTCACCCAGGCCACACACGACGGGGAATACCATACAATCTGGCAAGACGAATATGTACAATAGTGGATGTCGGTGAATTAAAAGATCGTAGATTGAAAGAACTCATACCTACACTAGAGAAACAAGGATACCCGAACAAATTGATACTCTCTGGCATCGAAAAGGCAAAATCCATTCCACAGGAGCAGCTTCGAACCGTGAACGAAGTACGTAATAAAACAAAATCAATTCAATTGGTAACAACGCATAATCCAAATAACCCAAATGCATTTAATTTCATCAAGGATACGTTACCGATGCTCAACGGTAATCAACGAATCAAAGACAGTTTAAAAGATGTCAAAATTATCAACAGTAAAAGACAAGGGCCGAACTTGAAAAGTATACTAACAAGAGCACGTTTCACTTTGAAAGAAGAAGAAGTGAGTGGAGTTAAGAAATGCGGATCAAACAAATGTGGAACTTGTGAATACATACTGGAAGGCAAACAATTTAAATTCAAGGGAACAGATAAGGTCTTTGAGGTTCAATTTAACATGACTTGTAAAGTAAGTAATGTGATATATGTCATTACATGCGGTGGTTGTGGTGAAAATTATGTTGGACAGACTGGAGATATTCTGAGGAATAGAGTAACCGTGCATAAACAACAGATACGAGACCCTGAAACTCGACAAATTGGTCTAAGTAGACATATTGATGAATGTGGAAATGGACAATTTACTATTTTTCCATTTTACAAAGTAACGAAAAATGATAAGGATTTCAGAATACAAAAAGAAACATTTTTCCGGAAAAAATTCAATTGCAATTTAAATGAACTACCAAATTGATTTTATTTAATTCTCAATTTTATATCAATGTATAGATACTATGGTTAAATTCAAATGCAATCAGTATATCGGAAAGTGTCAAGGTGACCGAAGAAAAAACATTCTATTCAATTCCATGTCAGTGTATGTTATTTTTAAATTCTAACAGCATAACGGACTATATTCTTTTTAACGTCATTATACGACGTAACTTGTTGTGCATGAACGTTACAAATATTTAAAATCAAACTGTATGACGAACAACGTCAAACTGAACGAAGGAAAGCGTTCTGTTCAACTGTGGATTTGACGTAATCGTATGACGTAACCTGTATATAAAATGTATGAACGTTAAATTTGAACCATTAAACGTCTGATGAGCCACCAATGACGTGGTGAAACCGGTAACGGATTTTCGTTGTCAGAGTCATTTCTTTTCGTTTTTCATATATATATATATATATATATTAAACATCAGGTACACATTTCTGATAAAAAAAAACTGAAAACAGACAAAAAATATGTGTACCCAAATCAAATTTGGTATGCGACATATCATCTACCTATAAGGTATATATACTCTAAAAGAATTGGAGAGATTATATCAAAACGAAAGAAGTTCTGGAGCCGCAAGGGAATATTACATAATCCAATAGGGCTGCCATATTTTGCAACAGGTGATGTCAGAAATGGTACGTGAAACGTCTGCCCATAAGGTATATACTCTGAAAGAATCGCCAAGATCGGATCAAAACTTTAGAAGTTATGGAGCGGATGGGAATATTACATAATCCTATATGGCTGCCATATTATGCAACGAGTGAAGTCAGAAATGGTACATGACACACCATCTGCCCATAAAATATATACTCTGAAAGAATTGTCAAGATCGGATCAAAACTCTTCAAGTTATGGAGCGAAAGGGAACGAAGATATAGACTAAGACAGAATATTACATAATCCAATGTAGAAGCCATATTATGCAATGGACAATGTTCTTAATGGTTCATGACACACCTTCTACCCCTAGAGTATATGTTGTAAAAAGAAATTGTAAAGATCGGATCAAAACTCTTCAAGTTATGGAGCGGAAGAGAACGAAGATATAGACTAAGACAGAATACTACATAATCCAATGTAGAAGCCACATTATGCAATCGACGATGTCATAAATGGTTCATGACACACCTTCTACCCACAAGGTATATGTTGTGAAAGAATTGTAAAGATTAGATTAAAACTCTTCAAGTTATGGAGCGGAAAGGGATCCGGGACGGACGGCCGGCCGGACGGACGGACGGACGGACGGCGCTGGTGATACCAAAATACGACCGACTTTTTCGTATAAAAATGCAAAGAAACCAAGAATTTTAATCTACTCTCTACTCTGAAAGAAAAAAAGACCAATATTGACTTCAAACTGAAAATTCACGAATTAATTAATTAACGAATATTTCTAAAAATCTCATGGAAAAGGTGAAAGTGGTTTTTTACATGATTTAGGCTGGTCTTTCATTTGGAAATAATAAAAATTTAAATTTCATAAAAGTGACAAAAGTGTCCACCATCTTTTTCTACAACTACATCCTGATATGAACTGTTAGCTTTCCAACATTTGACGATATTTAATTACTTCTTCGTCTTTATAACTTTTTAATTATCTTCGGTATGTGTTGTACTACTCATGTGCCAGTATTTGTAGCTTTAAAAGCAGAGAAATTCTTTAAATTTGTTTAGTTTTGAATGAGGGTCTTTCGGAGGGGGTTTCGGATACTGACAAGAAATATTTAAAAATAAATTTTTAGATATTTCTAAAAACCTCATGGAAAGTGAAAGTGGTTTTTAACATGATTTAGGCTGGTCTTTCATTTGGAAATGACAAAAATTTAAATTTCATAAAAGTGCCAAAAGTGTCCACCATATGTGTCCGGTCTGGCCACAAACGGCTTTCTCCTAACGGAGACAGGCCGTTGGGACACATATGGTAATGGTTCAATTTCGGGTTTTTTCGCTTTCGATGGACATTTCAAGGTATCTGAGGACATTTGAGGGCAATTATAGGCTAGTTGCTCTAAAAAGACACGGATTTGGTATTTTTTGAGAATTCGTGAATTTTCAGTTTTGAAGTCAATATTGATCTTTTTCTTTGTCAGAGTAGAGAGTAGATTGAAATTCTTGGTGTCTTTGCATTTTTCATCCACAGGAAACACATACGGTTTAATACATGACGTATAAGCTATTAAGTCGTAGTTGAGTATGGCAGAAACCCATATTATTCTACACCTACATCCTGATATGAACTGTTAGCTTTCGGACATTTGACGATATTTAATGACTTTTTCGGCTTTAAAACTTTTCAATTATCTTCGGTATATGTTGCATTACTCATGTGCCAGTATTTGTAGCTTTAAAAGCAGCGAAATTCCTTAAATTTGTTTAGTTTTGAATGAGGGTCTTTCGGAGGGGGTTTCGGATACTGACAAGAAATATTTAAAAATAAATTTTTAGATATTTCTAAAAACCTCATGGAAAAAGTGAAAGTGGTTTTGAACATAATTTAGGCTGGTCTTTTATTTGGAAATGACAAAAATTTAAATTTCATAAAAGTGCCAAAAGTGTCCACCATATGTGTCCGGTCTGGCCACAAACGGCTTTCTCCTAACGGAGACAGGCCGTTGGGACACATATGGTAATGGTTCAATTTCGGTTTTTTTCGCTTTCGATGGACATTTCAAGGTATCTGAGGACATTTGATGGCAATTATAGGCTAGTTGCTCTAAAAAGACACGGATTTGGTATTTTTTGAGAATTCGGGAATTTTCAGTTTTGAAGTCAATATTGATCTTTTCTCTTTCAGAGTAGAGAGTAGATTGAAATTCTTAGTGTCTTTGCATTTTTCATCAACAGGTTACACATACGGTTTAATACATGACGTATAATCTATTAGATCGTAGTTGAGTATGGCAGAAACCCATATTATTCTACACGTACATCCTGATATGAACTGTTAGCTTTTCGACATTTGACGATAAATAATTCCTTTTCAGGCTTTTTTCTGGGCAAAAATTGTTTAAATATCTTCGGCATGTGTTGTACTACTCATGTGCCAGTATTTGTAGCTTTAAAAGCAGAGAAATTCTTTAAATTTGTTTAGTTTTGAATGAGGGTCTTTCGGAGGGGGTTTCGGATACTGACAAGAAATATTTAAAAATAAATTTTTAGATATTTCTAAAAACCTCATGGAAAAAGTGAAAGTGGTTTTTAACATGATTTAGGCTGGTCTTTCACTTGGAAATGACAAAAATTTAAATTTCATAAAAGTGCCAAAAGTGTCCACCATATGTGTCCGGTCTGGCCACAAACGGCTTTCTCCTAACGGAGACAGGCCGTTGGGACACATATGGCAATGGTTCAATTTCGGGTTTTTTCGCTTTCGATGGACATTTCAAGGTATCTGAGGACATTTGAGGGCAATTATAGGCTAGTTGCTCTAAAAAGACACGGATTTGGTATTTTTTGAGAATTCGTGAATTTTCAGTTTTGAAGTCAATATTGATCTTTTTCTTTGTCAGAGTAGAGAGTAGATTGAAATTCTTGGTGTCTTTGCATTTTTCATCCACAGGAAACACATACGGTTTAATACATGACGTATAAGCTATTAAGTCGTAGTTGAGTATGGCAGAAACCCATATTATTCTACACCTACATCCTGATATGAACTGTTAGCTTTCGGACATTTGACGATATTTAATTACTTTTTCGGCTTTAAAACTTTTCAATTATCTTCGGTATATGTTGCATTACTCATGTGCCAGTATTTGTAGCTTTAAAAGCAGCGAAATTCCTTAAATTTGTTTAGTTTTGAATGAGGGTCTTTCGGAGGGGGTTTCGGATACTGACAAGAAATATTTAAAAATAAATTTTTAGATATTTCTAAAAACCTCATGGAAAAAGTGAAAGTGGTTTTGAACATGATTTAGGCTGGTCTTTCATTTGGAAATGACAAAAATTTAAATTTCATAAAAGTGCCAAAAGTGTCCACCATATGTGTCCGGTCTGGCCACAAACGGCTTTCTCCTAACGGAGACAGGCCGTTGGGACACATATGGTAATGGTTCAATTTCGGGTTTTTTCGCTTTCGATGGACATTTCAAGGTATCTGAGGACATTTGAGGGCAATTATAGGCTAGTTGCTCTGAAAAGACACAGATTTGGTATTTTTGAGAATTCGTGAATTTTCAGTTTTGAAGTCATAATTGGTCTTTTTTTCTTTCAGAGTAGAGAGTAGATTGAAATTCTTGGTTTCTTTGCATTTATCATCCATAGGAAACATATACGGTCCAATACATGGCGTATTCTCTATTAGATAGTAGTTGAGTATGACAGAAACCATATTCTTCTACACTTTCCGACATTTGACGATAAATAATTACTTTTTAGATTTTTGACAAAAACTGTTTAAATACTTTCGGTCCACACTTATACGACAATGGTTTGATTAAACTCTGCGTTAGTAGTTTAGAAAAGACTTAGATGATGGATTTGGGTGAATTCGGAAAATTTATGCTTATAAGTAAATAGTCCATCGCCTGTAGCTAGATTTGGATCCGATATGCATTGGGAAAAGGCTTGTTGGCGTTTGACTTCTCTTCTATATGCCAAGTCAGCCAAGAAGGCTTCCAGGGTTGTATTGAAGATGGATGTGATGATAGTGGAAATTCGAACCATTGACGCATAGGTGGAAAGCTCCTCGGTGCGTGGGCGTCCAGTGATATACTCTATACTGATTGCTTGTTTATTTGGTGCTTTATTCCTCACGCAAGATTATTTAACTTATAGGACGATGTTGCCAAGTTTATTAGTGGGGGGGGGGGGGGGGGGGGCAATCCATTGCCTGAGCGGGAATCGAAGCAAGGGTGCTTTCGAAGAACATCTATGAAATGTTCGGTGACATTTAGAAAATAAAATGTTGCTAAAAGAACTGATCTGTCTTAAGAAGAGCATATTTTAGGACTGCAGATTTCATTTGATGCAGGGATTATGATTAAAATGTTCACTCTGCCAGCAGTATCCGTTGACCCAGTTTTATCTCAGTTTTGTGAGGGTCACAAGGCGTACTCTCAAACGCGAAATATGTTTTTCAAAGAAATCAGTGGTAAAACTAAATATTTATGTTTCTTTTTTCTCTTCAAATACTTCAGTCACAGTCCATCATGAGTTTCGTTACTGAATTTATCAAATTCTGGATTTCTATGGTTACAGGTTTCGTAATAACCATATGTGTCCTCCATTTGTGGCCAAAACTGCCATATGTGTCCGGCTCCCTTTCTCGAGCTAATGACATATGCCTTGCTGACTTTGTTAACAAATGTCATAAGTTTTAAATTAGTTATGTATTTAGATGTATAAACAATTGTATAATTAAACAGGCATAAACTGTTCAATATTAGATTAAGATAGTATTATGTTCATGTATACCTTGTATCTACACATGTATTGACAGAGTTTCAACCGTGAAGTCCTAATATGTTTTACTATCCATTCAGAAGTGTACATGTGTCAATATTTTCACACATATGTATCCATATACTTTTATAGAATTTTTAGTATTATCTTCATGTATACCTTTTATCTACACATGTATTGACATAGAGTTACGACCGTGAATATCTTACTACCCATTTAGAAGTATATATGTTTTAATATTTTTACACATATGTATCCATATGCTGTTATAGTATTTTTATCCATACTAATATATGTAGACATTTTTTTTTTTTTTTTTTTTTTTTTTGTACTGTTATAAAACCCTTTAGTTATGGCGCACATCATTCAGTAGAATGGAGCCGCCAAAAATCCTTAAAAAAGAAGAAGAAGAAGACGTATAATTCAGAAGCTTTTTAGTGCTTCTAGTCTCGAAAATGTACGATAAAGTATTGTTTTGAACTAACTTTGGCTTAGAATGAATGAATGGTCGTCCCGGTTATTTAAATTTTGTTTACTTTTCGAACATATTTTAGATCCGTACAGGTCACATACTGTATGGATTTCCCTCATTCCAACGCCAATCATTTAGTTTTCCGATGGCCTTCAAAGCCTCTTACTGTGGTGATGATCAGAAATTATGAAAAAAGTTTGAATTTTGACAGCTCATGCCACTTCAATGTATGCTTTATAATACCCTCCATGGTACATTACCGCATTTATTACAAGTCTGATCATTTCCCCTAAAATACACACAGACGGAACACATACAATACCGGTATCAGATATTTATACACACTCATCCTTCTATCCTTGGACTATCCGCGATTGGAATGCCCTTCCTAAATAGTTAAAAACCAACCAACTCCCTTATTTAAAAAAGTCTATATATATCATATTTACAATTGTCTCCGTAGTTATTTTAGTCAAGAAGATTTTCCCTGTGCCCGTGTGTTTTAGTGTTCATAAATATATCATATTGCCAACCCCACCGTATGGTACTATGTTGGTCAACGTAGTATTAACACCTCACACTGCTGCGTACGTAACCATTGTAGCAACCTCAACAAAGGTCTTTTCGACAATTTTATGTTTGCTTCACCCCAATGTAATTGTGGCTACCATTAAGAAACCGTCGACCATTACTAACTTCATTGTCCACTATTTAACGATCAAAGAGCAACATTAAAAAACCAATCTGGGAAATCTAAAACATGTCCGAGGAATTGACAGATTATTATACCAGTGTGACCCGAGTAAATCCACTCACAAAAATATCGAAATACAAAAAAAAAAAAAAAATTTCAACATTAATCCTATTTTAATAGCTACCGCTTTTTTGAATTTCCTATTACACGTTCATGTTAAATTGACATAGACAATCAACAATCAACAACACAGACGGCATCAAGCTACATATGATTATATTTTCTATTTTATGTACTTTTTTCATATTATGTTAATTGAATGTTACCATCTTTGTAAAGATAAGCCCTAACAAGCCTCAGTTTAAGAGCTCTTGTCAAAATAAATCTATTTAAATTTTTAAAACGTCCTTAGTTGCACGTCTTAAGAGTTAAAAAAATCCGTTTAAATAGAAAAATATAATGAATCCGGCAGGTCATACCACTTTAAATTAAACCAATCCATTATAAAAGATTATGAAGTAAGCCTGACCTGCCCAAGTTCCCAGGTAGTATTCTGCAATAGCCATATGCATTTGACGGGTTGTCTCCTCTTCGGAACAATATCGTTTGGTTGCGGCTTCAGCAAATTGTTTGTGAAACCACGTTGTCACTTGAACACCGTCCATAATTTTTAGAACTGACAGAAAAAAAATAATTACACATGTATGAGGAAAGCTTGAATATAATACTGATATTTAATGCTTAGGGTATATACCATGGTTGTTAGTCCATAGAGACAAATTAAATTGAAGTCTAGGCTAAAACGTACCTGTACAGTAATTCAAGTCTGCTCTAAGTCTGATCATAGTCAAGGGGGGTAACCGTCTAACAGGGGGCGTCCAGAACTGATAGATGTCGTTGAGAACATCGTCATCACAGGAGAGTATATCCTCTAGTTCATTTTCAGTCAAACCGTTCTTTGCTGTGATAAAAAACCATTAGTAATGTTAAAATATTCTGTATCCGAATCTGGGATCTTCGCCTGCTATAAATGAATATTTTGCAAGAAACAGAAGAAGAATTACTGAATTAGTAAATTAACCGACACTGATTGAGCCGGAACAAATTCCGGGCCAGGGCCCTGTCTTGCGAAGCTGGCGTAAAGTTGCGCATAGGCCTACAACATGGACCAGTTGCGACTAGGGCGTAAGTTCCTATAGCTTTAACACTGATTTACGTCGGACGTAGCTTACGCCAGCTTTGTAAGACAGGGCACAGGGTAAGAATCGAACTCACGACTTAGGGTTACCGTCCCACCGCCCTGCTGGGAACGGCTCGCTTGTTAGATTCTCTTATACACACAGAGCTTAAATCAAGCCCATTAGAATATGCATATTTACATTTTCATACGTGATGAAGTCAGTGTTTCGAAAGCAAGCTGCAATCATCATCAGGGAAATTACTGAATTTTAAGCTCTGTGTGTATAAGAGAATCTAACAAGCGAGCCGTTCCCAGCAGGGCCGGGTAGCTCAGTTGGTAGAGCGCTGGGACGGTAACCTAAGTCGTGAGTTCGATTCTCACCCTGGCCCGGAAATTCTTTCCGGGTCAATCAGTGTCGGTTAATTTACTAATTCAGTAATTTCCCTGATGATTATTGCAGCTTGCAGAAGAAGAATTCAAGGTAAATATTGGTTAAATGCAAAAATCGCAGTTCGTCAATAATCACTGGCTATGTTGCAACATTCTTCGGTTTACTTACATATGTTTATATAACCGAGAGCTTTTGAGACCAGTTTTCGACCGTGTATTTTTTCAACTCTATTGAGAAGTTCCATAATACTCTCCTTGACTGTGTGCTTGAGTACAGTGCTTCCAGGTGGATCGAAGGACTTCCATCTGCTGGCTTCGATGAACGAAAGCTTGAGGAACAAGGGCAGCTGACACCGACGGAAAGCTTTCATCATTATCTCTCTCTGATGTGGTGTTAGAGATCTCTTCTCGGCATTTAGCCAGTCATCGACAATATCTTCAGCGTCAGACCTGCTCAGTTTCGGTAAGCAAAGAAACTGGCTTTCGTCAGGTATCAGCATCTAGTAATTAAAAACATCCCATACTCAAGATTATTTCACTAATATGGCGGCTTTGCAAGGCTTAGTGGAGGAGAAAACCGGGCTCATTTCCTGGAGGATACCCTCGACCTTCGGTGAGTAGCCTACCTGAAACTTTCCAATATACGGCGATCAAGGGATCAATCCATTCTTCCCATTTTTATTTGGTCTGAGTGGGATTCTAACGTGCACCGCATCGATGGAAGACCTTTGTCGGAGTGAAGGAATACCACTCTAACCGACTGAGCCACCGAGGCCCCTAAAAAGTAAGAGAAGCCAAGTGAATTCCGCCTAAACTACCAATGGACATGCGTTACCAACTTGTACTTTCAAAGACAGTTTATGTGTTTTCTTTGGGTTGATTGATTGTTTGGTGTTTTACGCCGCGCTCAAGATTATTTCACTTATATGGCGGCGTTGCCAGTTTTATTGTGGGGGGAAACCGGGCTCTGTGCCCGGAGGAAACCCACGACCTTCCGCTGGTAACTGGCAACCATCCCACATAGGTCGTTCGAGTGAAAACCCAGTCAGAAAATTTTCCAATTTTTGGACTGAGTGGGATTCGAACCGGCGACCCATTGGTGGAAGGCTGTTTGGATTGAGCGTCCAACGCTCTACCTACTGAGCTACGGAGGCCCCGTTTCCTTTGGGGGATAGAGATAGGTACTATCTGGAAGTGCTGTCATAACGAGAAAATAGCTATTGCAGAGCAATATTGACAATAACCAAAATAACATTTAATTTACTTTTTTTAATTTCGATTTTCAACAAATCAATTCATCTTAATTTTATCCTATTTCTATAATGTGTGAGGGTCTCTAGGTAGATCAGTTCTGTGACTGACTGAGTTTTTTTGTATTTAGATTGTACCCTCTTGATTGTACCCTCAGATCTTAACATAAGCAATTACAGTCATCTTCTAACCTTCAAACTCGAGAAGCAACCTTTATGGTCATCGGCCACAACAGATACAACCAGTTTAACCCACGTTGGAAGCTGACTTGGTATCCAGTTCAAATCCCGCGTAGCTGCATTCTGGTATGGCAAATCCAAGTCGTCCAAAATAATTATAATGGGCTGTGTACTTCCTGCCTCCTTCAAGCGTCTTTTTAGAATTTCCGACAAAGTCTTCACCGTTTTTATTGGCTGGAGAAAGGAGAATAAATAGCAACTCAATCACACCCAAACAATAAACACACTCTTGCGGTGATACTCAATGAACTATATGCGTGGAATGGACACGTCTCATTGGCTGGTTTGGATCGGACTTTGTAAAATGTGCCGCCATTGACAGTTGATAAGCGCGTGCAGAACAGATCTGGATGGACGCTCCACTATCTCCTAGTAATGGCGGCATTCGAAGCATATCAAGCACCACGTGACCTCCGTTCCACGCATATAGTTCATTGGTGATACTATCTGTCTAATCTAATGATATAGGTTTCAAGGTAACGGTGGGAAAGAGATTACTGAAAATGAATCTGTCTGGTTCGATCTTCAGGGAAACGCGCCATTTACAGATACAAACTGACAGGGGGAAATATTGGTGAATTACTTGCCATGCGAGATCCTCCTATGAATATGATCTTAAATAACAGCCACAAGACTACCCTTTGTACAACTGCATACAAAAGCCCCACAAACACCCAATGCAGCCTTCTCAAAGGGTAGATTCACACGCCAACACTTAACTCTTAGAGTTAAGAAAAGTTAGAGTGAGGGTCATAAGTTAAACTCAAAATTAGGAACTCAAAATGAGCGAAATTAACCAACGTTTAAAAGGCAGAGTTTGTGCGCGCCAATAAGCTAAAATAGCCAACCAATCACTTTTCAGAGTTGACCAATTTCTCTTGCTCGCCTTTCTCTAATGAGATCTGATGATTGACCGAACCAGATACACCACTAAACCTGACTGTGAAGATGGCTACCCAGTCAGCAAGTCCTTCTCTGCTAACGCTTTGTAACATAGTTTGGCGAGCAAAAGTCTTGTAAATAAGGTTTTGGAGCCAATAGAAATAAAAATTTACTGTTTGTTTTGCATTTACTAGTTTCTATCCTTTCAATTAAGATTTCTGCAATACAATACATTGTGATTTTAAGTTTCTTTAGAGTCACTTTGGAAGTGGAACTTACCTGAACTTTGGCGTTTGGATGCAAAACTCGGTCAATTTGGTGGATTAAACTTCTTAATAAAGAAGTCACATCGGAGCTTTCGGTTGTAATACCTAATGATCTACAAGACCAGAAAAAAGTAAAATAAAACTAGGCATGTTTGACAGTGGTTTAAACGAGTTTGTTATGAATCTACCGCTTATAGCGATAAGACTAAAACAGCTAATGTACAAATATTGTTAATACGGTATAATTGTTTTATATGGTGCAGAAACTTAATTTTCTGTAACAGGTCTTTTAGAATATCTTCAGAAAGTGATTTGTAAGTCTTTAACCTTAAAAGTGTAGCCTATACCAAGGCAGTTTGAATTATAGAACCTCGCGAATAAGGACCTTGACAAAATAGACTGTCAAGCCAATTGTTGATTGATTGATTGATTGTTTGGTGTTTTACGCCGCGCTCAAGATTATTTCACTTATATGACGGCGTTGCCAGTTTTATTGTGGGAGGAAACGGAGGAAACCCACGACCTTCCGCTGGTAACTGGCAACCATCCCACATAGGTCGTTCGAGTGAAAACCCAGTCAGAAAATTTTCCAAAATTTTCGAAATTTTCTAAAAGTATTCACGAAATGTAAACACATTTTGAATATTCGGAATACATTTTCATTCATTCCAAGCATAAGTTACTTCTAAACACTTCTTAGCCATACAGAATCCGGTCAAGTATCACTTAAAGAAAATCGTCCAATTCGCACTTCTTGAGAAAAATAGAAACTTTTCCTAATTTCCAAAAGGCCTCCTTGGCTCAGAAGGTAGAGAGTTGGACGCTTAATCCGAACAGGATCCCACTCAGTCCAAAAATTGGAAAATTTTCTGACTAAGTTTTCACTCGAACGACCTATGTGGGATGGTTGCCAGTTACCACCGGAAGGTCGTGGGTTTTCTCTGGGTATAGAGCCCGGTTTCCTCCCACTATAAAACTGACAACGCCACCATATAACGGAAATAATCTTGAGCGCGGCGTAAACACCAAACAATCAGCCAACTAATTTCCAACAACAAATTTTAAAAAAGGAAACTCATGCCACTTTGAGCTTGGCTACGGGAATATACTGGGCTTTTTTCCAGTGGGCTTTGAATGGTTAAATCGTCTGAATTTGGTACCATTACCTTACAATGACCAGGGCTTTGCTTGACTTCCAGGAGGGACACATTTTTGCTACCTTAGCAAGTAAGGAGCTTTTCCCAGAACCCGATTCTCCGTAAACCACCAGAGGGCTTGTATTGGTCCCTTGTATATATTTTCTAATTTCCTTCAATAAACAGGTTATATTACGATAGTAATGATGTTGGCTGTGCATGAAGCACATCGAATACTTTTGATAAAATACAACATATTTCTGTTAAGTAACAATATCCATATGATTTGAAAAAAAGTTAATTTTGAAACTTTTCTAAAAAAAGTTATGCTTAAAGAAAAGAAGCTATATTTTACAGCTGATGTTAGAAAGATGATGCTTGGTAAGAGATAAATGCTGTTTTACGATTTATTATTGTGTATTTGGTAAGAGATAAATGCTGTTTTACGATTTATTATTATGTATTTGGTAAGAGATAAATTCTGTTTTACGATTTATTGTTATGTATTTGGTAAGAGGTAAATGCTGTTTTACGATTTATTATTATGTATTTGGTAAGAGGTAAATGCTGTTTTACGATTTATTATTATGTATTTGGTAAGAGGTAAATGCTGTTTTACGATTTATTATTATGTATTTGGTAAGAGGTAAATGCTGTTTTACGATTTATTATTATGTATTTGGTAAGAGGTAAATGCTGTTTTACGATTTATTATTATGTATTTGGTAAGAGGTAAATGCTGTTTTACGATTTATTATTATGTATTTGGTAAGAGGTAAATGCTGTTTTACGATTTATTATTATGTATTTGGGAAGAGGTAAATGTTGTTTTACGATTTATTATTATGTATTTGGGTTGAAGTGTTCACTTCAACTTATTGGTTATTTGGCGTTTGGAAACCTAGGCCTATATGGGGTAGAAATCTTTGACCCCCTTAGTACCATGAGGCTAGCCAACACTTGAAGTGGCATGAGCTGCCAAAATTCACAATTTTTTCATAATTTCTGATCGTCACGACAATCAGATGCTTTGAAGGCCATCGAAAAACTAAATGATGGGCGTTGGAATGAGGAACATCCATGCAGTATGTGGCCTGTACGAACCGAAAACGTGTTCGAAAAGTAGACAAAATTTAAATAACCGGGACGATCATTCTTTCATTCTAAGCCAAAGTTAGTTCAAACAATACTTTAACGTACATTTTCGAGATTAGAAGCACTAAAAAGCTTATGAAATATACGTCTTGAGAAAAATAGCCAATAATTTCAACATTCTGTTTTAACGTCAAAATATCAACATTTTGGCAGCTCATGTTACTTTAACATTGTAGCTTTGTTACGATTTCACCTGTGAGATTCAGACTTACTTGCAAAGTCTGATTACGTCCCTTAAAGCCATGAAGCGTATTCTGACACCAGGCGGCGTGATGCATGACTTCCTTATATAAGTCTTCGTCTTCTTCCTGTTGATTTTTCTTCTCGACTGCTTCGCTTATCATCCTTTCTAGAGCCTGCCGAAAATCTTGGCACAGTCTATCAATATACTGACGATGGGAAGTTATCTTATCCGGTGACACACCTACACGTTAATAAAATGGTCAAGGAGACGTTATAGGATATAAAAGAATCGTGAAAATTCACGACATTCCCAGTCAATGAACTATATGCGTGGAATGAACATTGTGCAAAATGTGCCGCCATCGAAAATCAACAATATCCAGCAACCAGACCAACTGATTAGCTATGATGTAGTGAACCTTTTTACAAATATTCCAATAAAAGAAGCCGTTGAAGTAAACAGAGACAGACTAACTAGCCTTCAAACCCCTTTGAAAACCCCTTTATCAGTACAAAGTGTAATAGCCCTCACTGAAGCATGTGTGAATTCCACCTATTTCACCTGGAACAACACCATATATGAACAAGTTCACGGCCTACCAATGGGCTCCCCGTTGTCCCCACTAATTACAGAAATCTTCATGGACCATGTCGAAACCATAGCATTGAACTCCTCCTCTGTGGTACCCATAAGATGGTACAGAAAAGTGGACGACACCTTTGTTGTCATCAAGCACAATCAAGACCCCTTGTAGTTACTGAATCACATCAATTCTCAACATCCCCGCATTCAGTTTACCATGGAAAAAGCAGAAGATGACAAGCTACCTTTTTTAGATGTCCTGATAACCCGAAAAAACAACTCACTTCAAACCAGTGTCTACAGAAAACCCACCCACACAGATTAATACATTAATTACCGCTCGAATCATCCTACAAAGACAAAAACTAACATTGTTTCCACCCTAGTCAGACGTGCCAAAAACATTTCTTCCACACAAGACTCCCTTTCCTCTGAAATCCTTCACCTCCACAGAGTTTTCACTGAACAGAACAACTACCCACCTGGACTAATCAAGAAGATCACAACCAAAACCTTAAATCCCCAGTCTCAAGGAAACAAGATTCTTACCGACCAGTCACCCATTTTAGTCGCTATACCATTCATGGGATCATGCAGCTACCACATCCAACGCCTGCTAAGAGAGAGAACTGGAATCAAGTGTGTTTTCACCAGTGGCGTGTCACTAAAGAGCCTCCTCAGCGCCAATGGTAAACACCATGCCCCATCCCAGAACAACCCGAAAGGATGTATTTACAAAATTAAATGCAGCTGCACAAAGCAATATGTGGGGGAAACCTGCCGCCCTTTAGACAAACGCATCAAAAAACATCAAACATCGGTCCAAAACCTCGACTTGAAATCTGCCTTATCAGAACACGTAAAAACCAACCCAGGACATGCCATAGAGTGGAAAGACATCAAACCCATTGTCACAAACCTACCCAACCAAACAACCAGAAAATTAATGGAAGCTATCCAAATACGCCGTTACAAGCCTCAGCTTAACCGTGATGTAGGACTTTACATGCCTAGTGCATACAATGAATTAATCATTGCTTACAAAAGATAAATATTTACTGTGTGATTAGCCTTCATTTGTCTCCTTAAAAATAATGTTGTTTTTAACCATTTCACAATTGATCTACTTTAAAAAAACTATAATTGACCAGGCAGCCAATATGTTTGTAACACCTCTCTGATTATCTTACCACATCAAATGTTTATGTTTCTATCTGGCTTTATACCCCCCCAATGGGCATCACCTGTTCAAACGGCTTACCTGTATGTTTAACAAGCCAAACCCTTCATTAATATCCATATAAATTCTCTGCTAATTTGTTGATTAGTCACATTTGGTTGAAAACGGTATTAGTATCTATACCGAAACGTACCAACATCAATAAATAAGAAGTTGTTATCCAGAAATCTCTTCCTTTGTCTTATGTAAACGATGTCGAGAAAATAAACCATTCCATGTTAACATTCTATGCCAATGACCCAGTTTCCTCCCACAGCAAAACTGGCAACGCCGCCATATAAGTGAGATAATCTTGAGCGCGGCGTAAAACACCAATCAATCAATCTATGCCGATGAATAGAAGATTTTCAAAGGCAAATGGATCAAATTGACATGTTTTACAGCTCTCAGATGCATAAAGGTAGATTTAGCTCTGAAAGGATGACGACAAAATCTCTTTCATCAATACCAAGTTATTGTTCATGAACTACAGTAGTGATTTGAGTCCAATCCCCGTAAGCCTGAAGTGGACTGTTTGAAACAAGTAAATGTCCATACCCTAGGGCTATGTTGAGTTAGCGACAGACTAACACAAGTCGGCCTTTCTGATGGAGCTAGATTGACCTTAGCCAAACACTCGTAGATACCAATCATAAAAAGCAATAACTTCGTCTCAGTCGTCGATACACCCTTCCAACCTTTTTGGACGAAATATATGTTTTCTAACAAACAGTCAATTGCTCTAAACGCCGTTGCGTGTTCCCTGCAATGTGAAGTGTATTAGATATGTCCCAATCCTACCTTCCGCGTGCCAGGGAATTCTGTATGTAAATATCTGATCAGAAGGTATCCATTGGTTTAACTTTGTGAGTTTCATCTTCCGCATCAGCTTCCGACATTTTTCGTCTTCTTCCTCAGAATTCCCCTTGTCTAAAACAAAATAAATCAGAAATGTGTTGGACACATACGCATGTAATCGCAGTGCCTTTAGAATAAGGAGTGCATTTTAGAAAAGTGAGTTAAACGTATCAGCTCATTAATAATACATTTCACATTGTCTCGATGCACATGCATCTAAACTTTGTGGTGTTCTTTAGAATAAACCTATTCCCATCATAGACCGTATGTGGAAGAGTTGCCAGGTACTCGCCGAAGCTCTGGGGTTCCCCCCGGGCAAAGAGGTCGGTTTCCTTTCCACTAAAATAATCTTGAAATTATTTGATATGGACGGAGTAAAACATAAATCAATCAATCCAAACATAGACCTGAGCTGACTCGTAAACAAAATCGTCCAGAAAAGTTCTTCAGAGCATTTGCCAACTGAAACAAGATGGCTACCACTATGGCGAGTCGGCCTTCACCTTCGGCTACCATAATATACCCCCCCCCCCCCCCCTTAAGGTAAATTGAGGACAAAACGGTTGATATTGAGATGAATGTATAACCTATATATTTTGACAAAAGCTTCGTGTTGTTTTGTTGAATTTCAATGTCTGTAAAAACCCGATGGAACCAAAATGCACGTTCTCCGTCTGCTGTACCACCACTGAGAGCTGTTGAAATCTCATGAGCTGTCACTGGAAAAACAAGTCAAACCCACAAGTATATTAAACGGCCAAGCTCCAGTATGTCGTCAATCTAATGAAATATTTTGGTTTTAGTTTATTACAACAACGTCTGATTGGGTATAAAGGTCTAAATGATACACCTCTTTTTATCGCAATTAGAAACTTGTCTCCGTGGTTATTTTAGACAAGAGGATTTTCCATGTGCGCGTGTGATTTAGTGTTCATAAATAGATTAAAAGGATATTTTCATCCAGAAGGTTATTTACCGAAGGTATTCATCGTGCCAGACAATATAGTAAACGAGATAATAGTTAAATAATACGGTCATAGATATTGTGCAACTAGCTGTGGGTTATAAATTTTAAAATTTCCTTTTAACGCAAATTAGGCCTATGGATGTTTACAAGAAAAATTTGAAATCTAACGTTCCCAATTTCGGAAGCTCATACCATTTTAAAATGTTTTAACGGATTACCGTGTATTATTTCTTTACCTGACATTTCATACTTCTCCGATTGTGCTTTTGGGAGAGCTTGTCGCGCTGCCTTGATGAGGGCCTGTTTCATACGTCTACTCTCATCGTTCCATGCTTCTGCTGATGCCTTGTTGGTGAAATGATCAGGATAGTGACGAGTCAATGGCAGCAGAACATAACATGGCGGAACGGTATTTTTATCCATCATATACCACCTGTAAATGAGGGATGGACTCACTGTCTGACCAGTGTTTATGTTGCAACCTTTGATTGGTTCAGAGCGCGGCGTAAAACACCAATCAATCAATCAATCAATTGATTGGTTCATTGTTAGGGCATTTACTCCGTGTATGATTGTTTTTGTTATCACTTTTGGCTTTACTACGCACTCTGTGATTCTTTGACCTTGTCTGACGAGTTTTTTTTTGTTTAACGTGGCATGAGCTGCCAAACTTCACAATTTTCGCATAATTTCTGATCGTCACGACAGTAAGAGGCTTTGAATGTCATCGAAAAACTAAATGATTGGCGTTGGAATAGGGAAAATCCATACAGTATGTGGCCTGTACAAACCGAAAACGTGCTCGAAAAGTAAACAAAATTTAAATAACCGGGGCGACCATTCATTCATTCTAAGTCACAGTTAGTTCAAAACAATACTTTATCGTACATTTTCGAGACTAGAAGCACTAAAACGCTTCTGAATTATAGGTCTTGAGAAAAATAGCCAATAATTTTAACATTCTCTTTTAACTTCCAAATATCAACATTTTGGCAGCTCATGATACTTTAAACTTTTGATTGATTATTTGGTATTACTCGGCACTCCGTAAGTCTTTGATTTACATGAAAGAGTTTGTCGGATGTATACATAAATGTAAACAGGCTTAATCTACCAGTGAACTGTGTACGGTCAATTGTGCCATGTCAACCTTTTGATGTAAATACAGCTTTGTTTTGATTGGGTGGAATTCATGACGCTTTAAGCAGCCAATTGATCGAAGAAGGGCACTTACCCTGTTAAGGGCACAAAGAAACTTTTGAATAAAACTATTACGAGAGCAATTGAGAGATATTCCATGGCAGTAAACCGAAAAACTCACTTTTTAATGAGGGTTTTGTCCCTGTCATTATCTTTCGTCAGCATATCCAGTAACACCTCAAACTCATCCACTTGAATTGTGCGCGGCAGAGGGCGGGAACCATATTTGTGGGAAACAAACGTCTACAAAAAGACGATACAGAATGAATTTTACCCAACACGGTGATTTAAGTTGCCAATATTAGAACCAAATGATTGGCGTTTGAATGAGGAAAATCCATACAATCCCTGATCGGTTCGAATAGAAGTCAGAAAAAGTAAAAAAAAAAATATGAAATAACGTTGATTCATTCTAAGCCTATGCTAATCAAAACACCATATTATCGTACATTTTCGAGGCTATTGGCACTAAAAAGCTTATGAGAAAAATCGCCAATAATTTCCCAATTTGGCTTTCACGGAAAAATATCAACATTTTGGTAGCTCGTGCCATCCTTTTTATCCACAACTAATGGATACCTCAGATGTATCTTTAAACGATGTGATGGTTCGTGTGGTAAGCATATAAATATGTATGCTGCTAACCTAAGCTATATTCTCGTTATTTTTTGGGATTACACTTTCTTGAAAAATGGCAGAAATTCTTCTACCGATTTTGGGTGAAACCCGAAACGGGAATCAAACCCGGGCCCCAGAGTGTGACACCTATCGCCAGCACTAAATACCGGCTACCTTATCCATTCAGCCAACCGGCCTCCTCTATATAGATTCCTCCTCCGAGGAGGCCGGTTGGCTGAATGGATAAGGTAGCCGGTATTTAGTGCTGGCGATAGGTGTCACACTCTGTGGAGGCCGGTTGGCTGAATGGATAAGGTTTTCACCCAAAACCGGTAGACGAATTTCTGCCATTTTTCAAGAAATTGTAATCCCCCCAAAATAACGAGAATATTGTTATACTCACTTTCTAAAAGACACTAATTAAACTAAACTGACATAAACTGTCATGTGGCGTGTTTTTCATTGAAACAAAATTCGGAAATTCTTAGTGCAAATCAGAAAACTGTTTAGTGATGCCAATTTAAAGAATGCCACTGAAAGTCCTGTTTGGAAGTAACTTAGGCCTAAAAGGAACGAGTGTTTGTAACTTTGGTTTACTCTCCAATATAACTTCGTTTAACAAAGGCCCTCAAAACCTTCTTATTTTCTTGTCAGGGATTTGAAAAAAGTTTTTCTTGAACTATTACCACATTTATCACTCAGTCGCCGCATGTGGAAGAGTTGCCAGACACTTGCTGAATGTCGGGGGTTTTCTCCGGACCATGAATCCGGTTTCCTCTCCAACTAAACCCGGCAATGCCGCCATATAAGTGAAATAATCTGAGTGCAGCGTCAAATATCGATCAAATAATCCTTATAGAATCTATTTTAATCCTGCATGTCATTTTAACCTCAAAAATAGTAATTTAAACGTTTTTTAACTTGTTTTATAAATTTATTTCGGTTCTTTTTTTTGTTTAAATGTATTTTTGACGTAAATGTAGTATAAGGGTTTGTTTGAGAAAACGTCTTTTCGCCGTCATGTAAGGGAAATATGTTGAGTGCAGAGTAAAATCAATCAATCAATCCCGCTATATACGTTATCAGCCGAGATACTCGGCCATTGCAAATATGCTCTTCCGATTTAGACCTACCACATACCACAAAAAATGGCCCCGTTGAAAGACTTTTACAGAGCTCGATTTCCCTCAGACAGAGCTCCGTGGTTGTATGGTTGTCGGTCGCCTCATCTCTTAAACCCCACCGCATGTCCACAACTTGAAAATCATAACCGAACTGGTGACAGAAACTCTTCAGTTCAGGATAAACCTTTTGCATTAACGCATTTCTTTCTTGTTTAGTGTCTGAAAGATAATCAATAACATCAGCACAAATTATACATATTGAAGTCGCAACGGAAGTATTTCAATATTATTTTCATAATCATCCATTCCGACATTTTACGAAATTAAAACAGTAAAAAATTTCTATAATGACCAATAAATACAAACATTTGTAAAAACATCTTGGGACTTAAAGGGGCATGAGCTGCCAAAATTCACATTTTTTTTCATAATTTCTGATTGTCACGACAGTGAGAGGCTTTGAAGGCCATCGAAAAACTAAATGGTTGGCGTTGGAATGAGGAAAATCTATACAGTATGTGGCCTAAACGAACCGAAATAGTGTTCTAAAAGTAAACAAAATTTAAATAACCGGGACGACCATTCATTCATTCTACGCCAAATTTAGTTCAAAATAATGCTTTATCCTACATTCTCGAGACTAGAAACACTACATGTAAAAGGCTTCTGAATTGTAAGTCCAATAATTTCAACATTCTGTTTCAACATCAAAATATCAACATTTTGGCAGCTCATGCCACTTTAAGTAGGTCAGTTCATAGAGTTGCCCTCAATTTTCCATTAGGCCTACTCCATTTATTCAAGTTTGCGGGTAGGGCCTATATGATTTTCATTCAGTCATGGAAAAACTAGTGGACTAGTGGTAATGTTTGGCAGACACAAATCGATTGATTGATTGATATTTACGCCGCACTCAGTAAAAGTTTACTTAAATGGCGACATTGGCAGGTTTCCGTGGCGAGAGGAGGAGCGCGGGATGAAGATGGAACAAGGGACCTTCCGCGTACCTCTTCCACATAGAGTGATGGAGTGAAAACCTCACATAGAGTTTTTCGTTTTAGGATACTGCGACGAACCTACATCGAAGAAAGTCTGTACCGTCGGAACCTTTCAGTTCCCTATATAACATGTTTACAACATGGAGTGTATTGTCCTGATTTAAGTCCGTCATAAGTTACGTCAGCTTCGGAAGACAGTCCTGTGCATAAATTCCTATAGTTTTGACACATGTTTACGTCCAACGTTGTTTACGTTAGTTTTGCCCTGCGCGTGTGTTCCAATAGTTTTGACACATGTTTACGTCCAACGTTGTTAACGTTAGTTTTGCCCTGCGCGTGTGTTCCAATAGTTTTGACACATGTTTACGTCCAACGTTGTTAACGTTAGTTTTGCCTTGCGCGTGTGTTCCTATAGTTTGGACACATGTTTACGTCCAACGTTGTTTACGTTAGTTTTGCCCTGCGCGTGTGTTCCTATAGTTTGGACACATGTTTACGTCCAACGTTGTTTACGTTAGTTTTGCCCTGCGCGTGTGTTCCTATAGTTTTGACACATGTTTACGTCCAACGTTGTTAACGTTAGTTTTGCCCTGCGCGTATGTTCCTATAGTTTTGACACATGTTTACGTCCAACGTTGTTAACGTTAGTTTTGCCTTGCGCGTGTGTTCCTATAGTTTTGACACGTGTTTACGTCCAACGTTGTTTACGTTAGTTTTGCCCTGCGCGTGTGTTCCTATAGTTTTGACACGTGTTTACGTCCGATGTAACGTTAGCGAGCTTTGTAAGAGAGCGCCACATACGTAAGTCTACAACATATTACGGGAAACCAAAACTGTATGGATTACAACCTCTGGATTTATTGGGCTGCGACGTTTCGGTGCAGATGCTAGCACCGTTATCAAGCATACTCGTTATCAGTATTAACTTCTAAATGCCAATCAAACAACATATGACGTTTGACGTAACTTACGTCACTTACAAGCTTTGCCTTGTGAGTAAACTCCTATAGGTTTAACGCAGAATTACGTGGGTCGTAATTAATACCAATATTGTGTAATAAACCTACCTGTAAAAGTACTACTGGTAAATATCCGGATGACTTTAGGATCGTCGTGAATTTGATGATCAAGATTTCCCCGTAAAATGTCCGACCTTCTCTCTAGGTTGTTCCTCAACTCGCTTTGTTTCAAACTTACGCGCTTGAATTTAGAGGCAACTCTCTGAGTTTTTCGTCGTTTTTCATCCTCACTACCTTCGCTATCGGCATCCTGTGTTGTCGCAGATGTATTTCTGAAAAGGTACATGTCCCTTGTTAAAAGAAAGACTCTTGATTATTTACATTTTATCTCTGTCTTACAATTAAAAACAGATATTTTATATACTATTCTCGAAAAGCAGACCCGTTCCACATATTCCACATAAAATCAGAGAGTAGGCCTATTATTAAGCAAAAATCTCAACTTGTCCTACAGTTACTCCCCCTTACCACTGTCCATCCAAATATATATTTTCAGAAGTCTATCAAGGGTATTGTTTAACACTATAACACACGGACACAGGGAAAATCTTCTTAGTTAAAAAGGGGCATATCATTTAGACATTTATACGCCATCATAAGTTGTTTTATTATTTATAAACCACAACCCATGATATTTCATTAGGTTGACGACAGGCAGGAGTTTGGCCTAGTCAGTAGAATTTTCTGGAAAAGATATTTTGGAAAATAAATCATCAGTATTTTTGGTAAAGCTAACATGCCGATTTGGTATAGGTTTTAGATAGTAATCAATTAGCTGTGAAATTCTTTAACGTTCACTACCGAAATCCGAGATAATAGGACGCCCTGGGGGCATTGGAGGATTGGGTCATTTTTTTCAATGGGTTTGTGTGATTTCGAAATATAGAGTGCACTGTTTTTAGAATTAAGGTCAGATTCCAAAGAGCAAAACTGCGTTTTATTAATGGAGCCTTTTTCTTCAAGGGAACGAAGAATTCTATTGCAATTTCCAGCATTTTCAGGCCCTATTTCCTTATCAAGTTTTTGGTATCTTATAATAATAAGATTGGTCAATGGCGAGCGAGTTCGGGCAAACAAGTCTGCCATCCGGCTAGTTGAAGTTCTTCAAACTCTGTTGCCAAGATATTGATGATGGGCGGCAAACAGAATTGCGACAGAATTTGAAGAACTTCAACTACCATCCCGCATGCTAGTTGATTTTTGACTTGCGTTTACAAGTTACTCTCTGATCTAATGTGAAGTTTTCTGCCATTTTTTCGATATTAGAATAAATTTCAAGAGGTGGGCGCAGTATGAAATTCCTCGTCCATCAAGACTGCCTTAATACTTGCTTTGTGTCTTAACTATCCTGCTACAACAACGACAACAAACGCCTTAACCTCGCTCTGGGCCCTGTCTTACAAAGCTGGCGTAAGTTACGTCGGACGTAAATCAGTGTTAAAGCTATAGGAACTTACCCCCTAGTCGCAACTGGTCCATGTTGTAGGCTTATGCGCAACTTAACGCCAGCTTCGTAAGACAGGGCCCTGGAGTGCAGAGCTAATGTGATACTATGCCAGTATAAAGCAACTGGAGAAAGCAGATTTGTAATTGAACAAAAATCCTCCTACATGTACTAACCCAAAACCACAAACATAATTTTGCAAACCGGTAGATGATAGCTTCCAAGGTACGTTTTTTAAACTGTTGTTCAGATTAATTGCGGTGCTTCAGTCGACCTAAATCGCTTGGTATAACGAATATGTTGTGACAAACGGAGTTGTAGATTATGGATAAAAGCTGATTGGTCACAAAGAATATGCGTCACTGGCTGCGTCAATCAATATATAGTCTATAGCTAGCTGAACCGGTAAAATAATATTCAATGATGATTTAACGTTAGACTCCGATACACCACGAGATCACTAAACACATCACACACCAAACAGATATTTCAAGGCGCTTGCGAAGCCGAGATTTTATTCAAAATTCAGTTCGTGAAAGCTTTGCCTTACCTATTGAAGTCAGTTCTTCTCGTTAGTCGTAGTAAGGCTGGGTAGTTTCCATCGCCGGTTTGATATGACGAGAAATTTGAACTGTGCAGCGATTTACTGGATCCCGTACCCATTGTCTAACTTACATGAATTCCGTTTATTAGGGAATTATTCACAGTGGAACGCCATCAAGTTAAACATGCACTTGTCAAGATACTCTCTCTAATAAACGATTCTAATCCACTCGAATTCCTTTAATAACGGTCTGACATTAGCAAAAGTGTCACTCAAACTCTGCGGATATAACGGTCCATTCAGATATCTTCTTTTTCAGTCGATATTTTTTCATTCGAATACCTTTAATAAGGGTTTAACGTAAATGAAGGACTACGGGATCACCACAGATGCCTTGGTCCAGATGCCTTGGTCCAGATGCCTTGGTCCAGATGTCTTGGTCCAGATGCCTTCTTTTGTGAACGATAACTCTCTCATTAGAATACCTTTAACAACAGTCTAACATCAGTAAGCGGACATGAAAACACCGCAGAAGTCTTTGTCCATACGCCTTTTTGGTGAGCGATATATGCGCACTCGAACGTCAGTAAAAGGCCTTAAAAACTTCGTAAATGACTTGGTCCAGTTCCATTCTTTGGTAAACAATACTTAAAGAGACCATACAAATTCCTCGAACTGATACAGAATGTCTCCAGAAACTACAAGATTTCGCTGAAACACAAACGTCGAACGAACTATTTCGATTTTTGGTGAGGAAAATATTTCGGACAAAAACGCCTAATTCATAGTGTCTTTGGCTGGCCTATTTGCAGCCACAGAACCGCCAGTTTCTTACTTTAGTATAGCACTGTCCAGAAAACTCTGCTGAAAAAATGTCCCTCGGTTCTCAATTTGATTAGTGTTATTTACTCCTAATCCTTGTCCGCACACAACGTGTACATAATCCAGTCATGATATTCAATCTTGCTGCAGTCCTCGTGTATAGCCTGGGGAAAGAAAGGGAAATAAGTTTTACATAAGTATGTTTAAATACCTCCCACCTTGGAAACGCATAATCGCCTTAGAGTGTTTAGTAATTTGTTGACTTTTTGCAGTAGAAGTATTTGAATGGATAGGTTTTCGTATTATTTTGGCAGTTCTGTTTTGCTTTAATAGGTTTTCCTAGGCTTATAGGGGGCCTCCGTGGTTCAGTGGGTAGAGCGTTGGACTCTCAATCCGAACAGCCTTCCACCAATGGGTCGCGGGTCACTCAGTCCCCCCCCCCCCCCACCCCCGGAAAGAAAATTGGAAAATTTTCTGACCGGGTTTTCACTTGAACGACCTGTGGGATGGTTGCCAGTTACCACCGGAAGGTCGTGGGTTTCCTCAGGGCATAGAACCCAGTTTCTTCTCACAATTAATCTGGCAACGCCGTCATATAAGTAAAATAATCTTGAGCGCGGCGTAAAACACCAAACAATCAATCTAGGCTTGTATATCTTTGCGTAATAATAATAAACATCTGACGAACCAACACGTATTTTATACTATAGACTTGATATAGTTCGTTGGTTAAGGATGAACTTCGTGTTGCATCCGGGGTTTGATCGGCGCAAAATAATTATGTTTGCTGACAACAAATTGCCGATACATGACCCACCATAGATTTGCTAGCATCAGCTATTGGCTTAATAACAGTTCTGTTCATTGGCCTACAGATCAAAACGAACCAACCAATTGAAAGCTAATAATTGTACCACTTGTCAATCATGTATTAGTCTATATTGGGGCCGAAATCGCTAATATAGAGTCATATTGGAGCTAGATACGACCAATCTTTATAAATTCGAAAGTCAGGTGCGAACTATTTCAGTCGAACTCTACATTTTTCCTCGCTTCGATCAAATTTGACAAAAGGCCTATATGTAAATGCGAGCGTCTTGAAAAATAACTTTGCGAAGAATGATGAAATGGTGCATATCTTTTTTCTTGTTGATTTTTATAAACAGTATAAGAAATTTGATTCGGGTGTTAAGAATAGTTAAATGAATGGATTTCTTTGTCGAACTACTTTGTCATGCGCATCGTGGTAGTTCGGACCATTGACCTATATAGCTCGGTGTATAGGTCAGTGGCTGAGGCATATACACCCTTGGCATAGTTTTTTTTCGTTACGTATTCGTTTTAAAATCAAAATTAAAAGATAAATATTCTTAGATATATAATAAAAAGAAAATTAACTGGTTTCGATATGTATACCATAAATATTTCATCTCATCTGATGCGAAAATGTACATTTTCACTCGTGGCGTCGCCACTCATGAAAATATCACTTTTCGCATCCCACTCGATGAAATATTTATGGATTGGTACAAACATCGAGACCAGTTAATATCCTCTATATATCCAATATTGATATAAATTATACTTGTCCTCGTTGGATTGACCGTTCATTATCAGAATCCACACGCTTAACGGCTCGGCCGATATAGAGTTTTAATCAACGGCCACTCTTTACAATGGATACCCATATTGGATGTAAAGTTCATATAATAATGATATTATATAATAATATAATATATAATAATCTCATAATATGCTTTACGAGACAAGATGATATATTTGTCAAACATGATATATGCCCCATCAAACACTTGAGAAACCAAAACAAAAATTTGCGCAGTAGTACAATGTAGGGTGGCTCGATCACAAAATTAACAAGAGTCATCAGAAGATGACATATCCCAACCGGACCCGCATAAGATTTATCAATGTTATGTGGAAATAGTCTGAGAACAGACAAAACTTCATATTGTCTGAAAAGGGGAGTAACTCTGAAAATAATAAAACCAGCGAAATCAAAATAACAGCTGCTTATCCTCGCATGATATCCAGCATGTCCACTAATTTTCGAAAAAGGTGGATAAAACCCGTGCGAGGAGATGCGATGACAAGCATCAACTGTCTATGTCTTCTTATGCTGTCGGAAAAGGGCAGTAACTCTGAACATAATTAAACCAACGCAACCAAAATAGAAGGTGCACATCCTTGCATGATATTTATTATGTCCACTAAGTTTTAAAAAAACCTAATAAAACAGTGGGAGTAGGCCTAGATGCGACGACAAGCACTATAATTGTCTATATCTTCTTATGTTGTCGGAAAAGGGCAGTAACTCTAAAAATAGTTCAACTAGCGCTACCAAAATGGGAAGTGCACATCCTTGCATGATATCTATCATGTCCACCAAGTTTTGAAAAAACCCTATGAAAACCACAAGAGAAGATGCGATGACAAGCATCCATTGTCTATGTCTACCTACACTGTTGAAAGGGGAAGTAACTCTGAAAATAATTAAACCAGCACAACCACATCTTCGAATGATATCCAGCATGTCCATTAAGTTTCGAAAGAATTGAATAAAAGCCGTGCGAGGAGATGCGATGACAAACATCAATTGTCTAAGTCTTCTTATACTGTCGGAAAAGGGCAGTAACTCTGAAAAAAATTAAACCAGCGCAAGCAAAAAAGGAGGTGCACATCATCGCATGATATCCAGCAAGTTCATATGATTTATGGCATTTAGTGTGATCAATGCATGTAGGATTATAGAATGTCGACACAAGATGTATTGTCATGAAAGCGCTGATGGTCAGGATTCACAGCAATTTTGTTTTACCTACATACCTGGTCTTCCAACACCCAGACTGAGCGTCGATGATACGGCCGTATGGAGTGTTATGTACAAGTAACCAACAAACGGTCTTGTTCCTTCTACCAAACCATATGAATATCTTATAAGCCCTGTCTGTTTAAAGCATGAATAGTCTGCGGTTAAATTACCTGTCACGTAAGTATTGTGTGTCAGCTGGGTGATTACTAGTAATAGACCGGGTTTTGTTTACAAACGAGCTTGGGCTTGTCGCGTGCCTCGGGTCAAGGGCAATCCAAACTCGTGGCAGACCTTGTAATATGTTAGTAGGCCTATGTCTGTCACTCTCAGTGCCAGGGTAGTGATAGGCATATTGGGGATAGGACAGGTGTGAATCGGATAGAGTCCCCCCCCCCCCCCAAACACACACCTCCAGCTGGCTGATTCTGCCCCAACCCCGTCTGTGACCTATTAGCCCCCGTCTGTGACCTATTAGCCCCCGTCTAGACGCCAAAGCCTCTTTTGCAAATGATACAGGAAAAAAGCAATAAAATCAAAAAGCTTAATTGAACTTAATGATTTGAAATCCATGCTCTCCCAATGCCAAATCTTTCAACGACATTAAGAAGTTGAATGGGTGCACTATCTTTTATGAACTTAAAAAACTAACCCAAGGGATTAATTGATGTTTACGCCGCACTCAAGATTAATTCAGTTATATGGCGCCGTTGCCAGGTTTATTGAGAGTGAAACCGGGCTCTTTGGTCGAAGGAAACTGCCCACCCTCTAAGAAGACATGTAAGTAATGACAGAATGACACGTACTGTAATTACAGAACGTCACGTATGTAATCACGGAATGACACGTAAGTAATCACAGAATATCATGTAGGTAATCACGGAATGACACGTAAGTAATCACAGAATATCATGTAGGTAATCACAGAGTGACACGTAAGTAATCACAGAATGACACGTAAGTAATCACAGAATATCATGTAGGTAATCACGGAATGACACGTAAGAAATCACAGAATGGCACGTAAGTAATCATAGAATGACAAGTAAGAATCACAGAGTACGATGTAAGTATTTACAGAATGATATGTAAGTAATCACAGAATGACACGTAAGAAATCACAGAATGGCACGTAAGTAATCATAGAATGACAAGTAAGTAATCACAGAGTACCATGTAAGTAATCACAGAATGATACGTAAGTAATTACAGAATGACACGTAAGTAATTACAGAATGACACGTAAGTAATTACAGAATGACTCGTAAGTAATCACAGAATGACACGTAAGTAATCACAGAATGACACGTAAGTAATCACAGAATGGCACGTAAGTAATCATAGAATGACAAGTAAGAATCACAGAGTACCATGTAAGTATTTACAGAATGATATGTAAGTAATCACAGAATGACACGTAAGAAATCACAGAATGGCACGTAAGTAATCATAGAATGACAAGTAAGTAATCACAGAGTAACATGTCAGTAATCACAGAATGATACGTAAGTAATTACAGAATGACACGTAAGTAATTACAGAATGACACGTAAGTAATTACAGAATGACTCGTAAGTAATCACAGAATGACACGTAAGTAATCACAGAATGACACGTAAGTAATTATAGAATGACACGTAAGTAATTATAGAATGACATGTAAGTAATCACAGAATGACACGTAAGTAATTATAGAATGACACGTAAGTAATCACAGAATGACACGTAAGTAATTACAGAATGACACGTAGGTAATCACAGTGACACCTAAGTAATCACAGAATGACACGTAAGTAATCACAGAATGACTCGTAAGTAATTACAGAATGACACGTAGGTAATCACAGTGACACGTAAGTAATCACAGAATGACACGTAAGTAATTGAATGACACGTAGGTAATCACAGTGACACGTAAGTAATCACAGAATTCTACGTAAGTAATTACAGAATGACACGTAGGTAATCACAGTGACACGTAAGTAATCACAGAATTCTACGTAAGTAATTACAGAATGACACGTAAGTAATGACAGAATGACACGTAAGTAATCACAGAATGACACGTAAGTAATTACAGAATGTCACGTAAGTAATTACAGAATGACACGTAAGTAATTACAGAATGACACGTAAGTAATGACAGAATGACACGTAAGTAATCACAGAATGACACGTAAGTAATTACAGAATGACACGTAAGTAATTACAGAATGACACGTAAGTAATTACAGAATTACACGTAAGTAATCACAGAATGACACGTAAGTAATTACAGAATGGCACGTAAGTAATTACAGAATGACACGTAAGTAATCACATAATTACACGTGAGTAATTACAGAATGCCACGTAAGTAATAATGATTACCTGACCACCAACGGATTCCAACTTTAAAACAATTCAGGAAAATGATGTTGCCGCAACACTAGACAAACAGTTTACATATCTGTGGCCCAATGCTAGGTCGAACGTTTTCGATCTGTTCGTTGACATTTTGAAAGCGCCATATTTAGAAGGATTTTGGCCCATCCTAGAAAACCGTTCCTAGTCCAACCAGTTTACGACATTCAGACAACCACGGTACTTACCAATGAACTGGATGCGTGGAATGGAGGTCACATGGTATTTGATATGCATCGAATGTCGCCATTACTAGGAGATGATGCTATGTAGATCCAGGTCTGTTATGCACGCGCGCTTCAACTATCAATGGCGGCACATTTTACTAAGTCAGATCCAAACCAGCCAATGAGACGTGTCAATTCCACACATATAGTTCATTGGTACTTACTCACAATATGTCAACCATAAGCAGACGATTCACCGTTACAGTTTCAAGCTGTATACGACATTGAACCCACCATTCGTCAAAGATGGGCCAACTTATTACTAGCATTAAAAGAAGAAAACGTCCAAGTTTGTTATCATTCTCGTTGACCTTCGGATTACTAGAAAATTAAGCAGGTCGACTTTCCATCGGAAATGTTCAACCAAAGTAGATGTATTCTTAACTCAACATATACCCTCTGGTTCGCTTGGCTAAGTTTACCGTTGATAGTTACAAGGAGGAGATTCCAAGCACTCAAACATTTGAAACGTTGAAAATTAATAAGCACTAGGGTTCGCCTTTGTATGAAAACAGGGTACGAAGTTTACCACGGCAACGGTTAAGACATTTACTTTTTTTCTTAACGTTGCATGAGCTGCCAAATGTAAGGAAAATTTCGTTGAAACAGAATTAGCTAATTGTGGATTCTTTTTATCTGAAGTTACAAAATAACAACTTTCAGTTGATACTAATCTTGAGGATGTACGTTAAGGTGGTTTTGTAAGCAGCAAATGTCCCAAAAATGAACTCATACATCCCGGCTATTTGAACTTTTCTCCGTTATCAGCAAATATCTTTGGTTCGTACAGGGTACTGGCTGTACGAATATTTTTTATTTCAACGTCAATCCGTTAGTTTTTCAAGGTAATTGATACGTTGAACTTCTTTTGACAATCAGAATTTATGAAAAAAATTCGAATTTGGGAAGCTCATGTCACTTTAATGTTTGACATAATTATGTAAGATAACTATACAGATATGTATGCTATGGATATCTCATTTTTATTGCGTTCCTTTTGTACATTAGTTGAGTCATGAAATGTTATCCCGTTGTCCGTTAAGTTATCCAACAGCAGGCACATTGCTCGGGTCAAATTTTGCCGCTGCAAAAGCCTATCAAATATAAAGAAAAAATTAGAAATTTGCTGTCAGTTTGATATCTCGTTGATAAAAGACTTGCTTGGTTCTTAACATAATTGCCTTTTTACTTTAAAGGCACACTTGCCGCTAAAATCCAGAATACTGTTCACATAAAAAACAATGGGTGATTTTCTGTATTTTTCGCAGACAGCAAAAGTTAGGAACTTTCTATTTTTACCAAAAATAGAAAGCGTTGGTATCATTTAGTATTTTAAATTGAAAATTAGATTTATCAGGTACCCGCAGTGTAAACAAAGCCCGAACCTGAACATGCGCCCAAGCGCCCTATAATGTTTGAGTCGTGTGAGTGATGTAACGGTACAGTATAACTTTACGTACTTTATCTGAGAAATACAGACTGACGATCGAGTAAGAGTGACTCGAAAAGCCTGCCGATAATTTTTTGAGTGTAAACCACAGATGAAAATTCCTGAAATGAGGGTAATCCAACCACTAAGTTAACCGACACTGATCGTTGTTGTTGTTATCAGGCTTCAATTCTTCGTTTGTTTTTCACCCAAATTTCTACATTCTAAACCTAACTGGGCATGTTTTATGTGTCCTATGTTTAATTTGAGTGGTTTTAGTTGTATTAAGCTCATGTAAATTGGTTTTCTTAACAAACGTTCAACAGGCTACGGCGGCAAGTTGGCCTTTAATTGTCAAAACGTCTGAAATTATTTTCAAAACCTGATACACATGCAGCCGATACTGGGCTGGAGTTTTGGAAGCTGTTAGCTGGTTAGAGGTGCCATTTTTTTCTTCGCTCATGGAAATCTGTGACAGCGCTAATAGATAGTTAGTGTTTAATTTACAATTTACGACAATGTTAATGTCTTGACTTCTCATATCTCCCTTAATTTTCTTTGAGCCAAATGACTTTGCGGGTGCTTTTAGAGGCCCTTAGAAAGTCTTTTGATCGGGAATTTTACATGGAAGCAGGGGACAAAAGTTTATGACACATGACAGTGGTCATTTTAATGTATTCTGACGGAAGCACACACAACTTTCAAATCTCCACCCACCTAACATGTTCTCATTACACATCCAAAATTGTTTTCAGTCTTGAATTCAGACAGCTCCCTTTCAAAACAGGTAGAATATGCTCAGAAAATAAATTGCACGGTTTCAGGGAAAAAAAATAATAAAAGTGCACTAAAAGTCGCATGCACTTTCCCCCCTACCAAGACTCGGAAGTGCACGGGGAGACTGGGTACTGATTTCAAATAAAAAACCACACAAGTAGAGTGTATTTCTACCCAAAAATGTTTAATACTTATTTCTTACTCCAGCCAGTTTAATTCTTCCCAAAAACGTTTAATACTCACTCCAGCCAGTTTAATTCTTCCCAAAAAATGTTTAATACTCACTCCAGCCAGTTTAATTCTACCCAAAAACGTTTAATACTCACTCCAGCCAGTTTAATTCTACGCAAAAACGTTTAATACTCACTCCAGCCAGTTTAATTCTATCCATAAAACGTTTAATACTCACTTCAGCCAGTTTAATTCTATCCATAAAACGTTTAATACTCACTCCAGCCAGTTTAATTCTACCCATAAAACGTTTAATACTCACTCCAGCCAGTTTAATTCTATCCATAAAACGTTTAATACTCACTCCAGCCAGTTTAATTCTACCCATAAAACGTTTAATACTCACTTCAGCCAGTTTAATTCTTCCCAAAAACATTTAATACTCACTCCAGCCAGTTTAATTCTATCCATAAAATGTTTAATACTCACTCCAGCCAGTTTAATTCTACCCATAAAATGTTTAATACTCACTCCAGCCAGTTTAATTCTACCCATAAAATGTTTAATACTCACTCCAGCCAGTTTAATTCTACCCATAAAATGTTTAATACTCACTCCAGCCACTACACCGACAAATTCCGATTGTTTTACAGCTCCATCCTCTGTTAAAAAAACGACACAAAGCAAATTACTCAGTGGAATAACACAGAATGCACCCATGCAGGTGTGCAGATTGTAACTGTCATAAGAAAACTTCATTGTGCATGATTTGTTCTCTACGTTATAAAAAAAAACGCATTACGGACATACGAACGGACGTATATTAATAAGGTTCATTCCATTTTTTTAAATGGCGAATATGTAAAGAACGTGAATTTGTAAAAAAAAAACTGATACAATTCAAAAGGTTGATATTGAACTAGTTCAGTATTCGTTTTGATTGATTGATTGATGTTTTACGCAGTACTGGCTTTTATAGCAGGGGAAACAGGACTTTTTGTCCGGATGTAACCCCGGCGAGTACCTGGCAACTCTTCCACATACGAGATCGAGTAAAAACCACACTCAGAAATTTGTCAATTTTTATTTGTTCTGAGTAAGATTCGAACCCGCAAACGTCGGCTTGTTCCGGAATAAGAGGCTATTACCCTGCCGATTGAGCCACCAAGGCCCTGTATTGATGTTTTTGAAGTATGGATATACATTGAAACCTACTGTTCAAATCAAAACTTTTGAAGAGGTTTTTCAAGTCGTCGGGAGTCCAGACACCGTCGTGGTTGAAATCTACTTGTGAGTAAACATTGCCGCCGGCGTCACCCTGGCCGGGGAAAGAGGACGTCCACTTGCTGACGAATTCAGATCGGGTTATTTTGCCATCCTCTGAAATTTGAAGAGTGACAAATTAAACCCAACACACATTATATACCGAAAAATAGTCGACGTATTGTGCATTCCGAATGGCATATTCTGCGTTACCGAATTCAACTGAAGCAGAACTCTCTCGCTCTACGTGGCTTTCTGTGTAATTTGGATCGTATTGGCTTTTTTTAAATTTAAGCTGAAAGAATTGCACGTTTTTATACACCAATATTTCAATTACATTGATCATCTCCAACAAATTGTTGGTTCCATTTAGCAAAACTTTATGAGCACACGAATTCTCAAATGCATAAGATATTTTCAATATTTTGCCGTTTTGTGAAATTGGGACAAAACCCCTTAGTTACCAAGTAAAGACAATGGTACACAGGCTTACTGTTTGTATCATAATTGTGCCCAACTCCGTCCTGAAACTCATCATATGTAAGAGTACCGTCCTTGTTGGAGTCTAAATTGGAAAATGTCTGTGACAAGAATGCACTCATCTTTGGATCAACGCTGAAACAAAGTATCATTTTGCTGTGTCTTTTATAAAACAATATAATTTTACATTGCTTTGCTTGGTTGTATGATTATTTTCTTAATTTATCATTTGTAAATAAATTATGCAGATATAATGAATTAATGGATAATGGTAGTAAATATATATCAACAGTTCCTTCATAAACTTCTCAAACCATTGTTCTATTTACTTAAACTGGAGGGGGCTGAGAAAAACCCTAGCCCGGATTATCGGTCTTACGGCGACTGGTATTATATGGCTGCTAATGTGTCTTGTCGCCTTTTGACGAAAACGGAGAGAAAAAAAAATTCGGCAGAGCCCAGATTTCTCGGCTAAGAAAAACCCTTGTTATGATTTCCGATCGACGAAGTTAAGGGGGTCTCGGTGACTTAGTTGTCAGTGATACTTTCTCACTCAGACATAAGGCACTCCTCCATGGGTCGCGTTCGAATCCTAAAAATCTGCATTTAAGGAGAACATAGAAAAGCTCTTCAGAAAAGTCAATATACTTTCAAGGGACTATTTGCAACATCTAGCAACGATCTACCATAATGTGGAAAATACTGACCTCAAGGCGGCTGGCACAAAAACCAGTAAACCAACGGAGAAGACGAATTGAATGTACATGGTTGTCCAGGCGCGGGTAGTCCAAGAATGGTGATGTAGACTAAAATTATATTCTTCTCGCTATTCTTATCAAATGTACTGTCTAACACTCTGTCTTTCTTATCAAACTCGACAAATGTGCTTTTCTCATACTCGATGACTTAGCATGAATTCCAGCGTGACGGAATCACGGTTTGTACGTGTTTTTAAAATGTTAAACCCACACACTTTAGCCATTCCTCCCCAAAAATGATTGAAATTGAGTTTAAATGGACGCCCAATGCTTCTAGGTTATTACACAATTTACTCGCTACGACATACATCTGTTATTATTTCTATTTTTTCCCTTAAAATCGTCGTGACGGAATCACGGCAAAAAGAACCTTCTTTTGCACACCATGAACTCTATCGCCAATCCGTGCCCTTTGGCAGAAAACTGTTAATTCATCCCAACTAAAAATAATAGCTCAATGTCAGTGCTTGCTTGTACAACAAATTTGACAGCAAATTTCTCAGAAGTTTTTCCAAATGAGCCGATTATATGCTGTGACGGAATCACTAATATTCTGTGACGGAATCACGAGTACGATATCATGTTACATTTGGTTCACTAATGACGTAAGTATAAGCTGTTTGAAGATGATGAAATTAGAATTTATTTCATTGAATTTAACATTGTTAATACAAAAAAATGGCTCTATTCCTTGTCATCTGATTTAGTTAAGCTTTTACATATCTCGATCCAGATCTTTGGTCTTATGAGCAGTTATTACAGGTAAATGTTTCATCACCAATAACGCCTATGTTCTCTGCACAACCCTCATGGAACCACCTCCCACAGTCACAACGCAGCCGGTCTTCTTCTCGCCTGGGATCATCTTCTTTTCCGTACTGCCAGCCGCAGTTATCGCAAGGCCATTGGGTTTGAGTTATCTGTGCAAGCGGAATATCCTCAGAATCGGACGAACACAAGGGGTCATTCTCAGACAGTTTAGATTCTTGCTGTTGAAGGGGTTTTCTGAGTGAGGTGATGTGGACATTTTCGGATGACTTGTAAAAGTTACACTGGATTCCGTCTGTTCACGGAGCAACACAATGAAAGTTAATAGTTCCTGGTACAACTGGAGTTTGGGATCACAACTCATTTAATTCGAAAATATTTGGAGCCCCTGATTCAACAGCAGCTACAAAGGATTTTGCATCATACACAACTGCATTTCTGCTCATCGTCGTTATATAGTGAAGATGGTGATCTGATGTTGCTTCCAATGGGCAGATTGTGTTTCGTCTTGAGAAGTGGCGGTATAATTTTCTGCAAAGTCCATTTGGAAACACAAGAAACACTTTCAGGCTGTTTTGCGTAAGCTTTGTCAGCCTGGTATGCTTGGGACTGCTTATTTTTAACAAAAACATGCCAAGAAAATTTTGGTAACTGCACATAAAGCTTAATGAGAGCTTTATGTACAGTTCCTGTCTATTGAAATAGCCATAGACGTCTTCATCCCATTGAAACCAGCTTTTTTCCTCTGCCAAGTTGTCTAAATTGGTAAATCTACTTTTGCACCTCGGAACAATTTTCGCAATTATTTGACATACAATCCTCAATCTGAAAGTCACACACACAATGGTTTAGGAACACTGGCTGGGAGTAATGTGGGATAGTGGGACATTTTCGATGAAGGCTTTCTAGAAGCAATATCACATTATTGTGATATTTACAACCACATACATTTTGTGGCATCTTAGAGGACAGTAGGACGAATTTCGGTCACTGCAAAGGATGACTTGCCGATAGCACAGTCTGGGTTGTCGTCATTGTCATGTGACGCTTCTGTTCTTTGGATTCTGTCCCATGGCGAACTATTAAAACATTTGCTTTACCAGGAGCTACTCTTGAGATGGTGCCGCTTTGGTAATGTTCTATACAACTGCCATCTTGACGTTGTTATCCAGATTCGGACGACTGGTTGTGTTATTGGATATGTTGACTGATAGATATTCAATGGCTAATCTTTTCACAACTGCGACCCGCTTATTTGGGCTTTGGGGGAGTGATCTTTCTGCTTGGCGGCGTGATTTGGCAAAGGTTGCTGCGGACAAATATGACGTGTTACGGTTCTCACTCTGGTTTATCGCCATTCTCGCGTACTTAGCATAGTTCTTATGCGCAATGCTAAAAACTCGTCAAGCTGCAGTTCCTCTCTTCCTTTATTCTTGCGCTCTCTGTCTCGAGCACAATGTAATGCCCACGCGTCTGGATCGTCCCTTAACCTCTCTTGACGCTCCCTCTGTCGTTCGCCTTGAGTTTTCGACATATTTGGTGCAGCAAATTAAAAAGGACCGAATTGTATTTTCACGGGTTGACCAAATTCACATCTTAGTGGTATTATTTATCATGAATTTATTCCAATATTATGTATTGCATTATATGAATGATTATGATTTTCTTTTATGTATTTATTGATAGTGATATTTCCCAATCAGCAAATATTATATTTTGGGCACTAGTGTATATTTTGTTTTCATATAATTATTGTGCCGCTCGTGGCTGTCTTCAGTGTGACGGAATCACACCACATGTTGTGATTCCGTCACAGTTTTCGGTGATTCCGTCACGCGAATTTATCTTATAATATCAAGGATAGGGGATAAAAAATTTGGTTGTAAACTCAAAACTGATTTTTGTATTTAGTCATAAAAGGAAAAGGATAAATACTGGGAAGAAATGTTCCGAAAATTAAAAAATGTAACTTTTCGTGACGGAATCACAACATTTGTAAAACGTGGCACCATGTAACATTACGTAATATCAAATCCCTTCAGTACAATATTTTTACTAAGTAGCGACAAATAATAGTATATTTTGAAAGAGTATAGCTTTGTCTTCAAAAAGATACATAAATTACCTTGCTTGACACAATTGGGCCGGTAGATTACAGGAGATTCGAAAGCCAAAATTTGCTTAGTTCGTACTCTTTAAACCACAGCAGACGCAAAAAAACTTCCAATGTTTAACTGATCTGCGCATGACATTTATTCCCCCTGAATGTTCATATTTATGATGTATTTTAGAACTAGAGACACTGTACTATCGCAAAGCATAAACCCGGGGCTCAAAGGATTAGGTTTATATTTTAGTGTCGAGGTCACGTTTTCTGTGGAATTCATGTTAGTTCAAACGTGTCATGTAAGTTATCAGCGTGACAGTCAGCAACATACCTTTGAATCGCCTTATTATTGCGTGTGGAATTAGTTTTTGTGTTCTCTCAAAAACGTTGATATACACAGTCTGACCGTAGCCTATATTTTTTTTCATTAGTCTTCTCAATATTTTAGATTGATTGATTGATTGTTTGGTGTTTTACGCCGCGCTCAAGGTTATTTCACTTATATGGCGGCGTTGCCAGTTTTATTGTGGGAGGAAACCGGGCTCTTTGCCAGAGGAAACCCACAACCTTCCGTTGGTAACTGGCAACCATCCCACATAGGTCGTTCGAGTGAAAACCCAGTCAGAAAATTTTCCAATTTTTGGACTGATTGTTCGATTCCCACTCAGTCCCAAAAATTGGAAAATTTTCTAAAAATGGAACAAGACTGCGAGATTGTATGTAGCCAGGAACCAAAGCTGCTGCTTTCTCCATTTGTATCTATATCATCAGCATTTCATTCTTCGGTTGACTGTATTTTTGAGGACTTATATGTCATGGTCAGGGGCGGATACAGGATTTTGTGAAAGGGGGGGCGCAAGTTCTAACAGATAGAGTCAGTATTTTCAAATGTGTCTGGAGGTGGTTTGAGGATTGGGAAGGGGGGGGGGGGGGGGATGATGAGAGTGCAATTGAAAACATAGTCACGTGTAAATCAAATTAATTTGCACAAATTTCACTTTGTTAGACCCTACCCGAATTCTTAATGGTCAATGGTTCCAGGCCCACTGATTACAGAAACAACACATTCGAAAGAGGCCTGTAACCCCCCTCCCCCCGTTCTACCTACACATACCCTGGTGACTATCCCGAGCCAATATGCGAGGGTGCAGGGGCCGCTTAGGCCCCGGAAACTCAAGGGTTCTAGATTGCCTGAGAAGCGTTCTGGAGCTGTTCTGCAAGTAAAATGGCTTGATAATTCTCGGATTTTGCTTTACCTAATTCTTACAAATACCAGTAAAATCGGTATGTTCTAAAGTTATAGATCAAGCCTTGTAACGTTTTTGAAGCATGAGGAGGAGATGACTATCCCAAAGCATTAGGCGAGGGTCCAGGGGCCGCCCAGGCCCTGGAAGCTCGGGGGTTGTAGATTGCCTGAGCAGTGTTCTGAGTCTGTTCTGCGAGTAACAATTGTGGGAAGGGGGCAGAGTACCCAAACCTAGTCAGCCTATGTATACAGGCGTGGGTCCACGGTCCGCCTAGGCTCCCGAAAGCCTAGCCTGCTACCAGTCCACATCGCTTAACTTCGCGTGGCTTTGCGCCCCCCCCCCCCCCCCCCCCTCAATTCAAAATGGTCGCCTGGATTTCACAGGTAAGCATGTACTAAAATAACTGAAAAAGATCAACTATTCGAACTTTATCAGAAAGATAAATATTATCAACGCTTTTACAACTCCCTGCAGTATCTTTCATCCACGTAGGACCGCATCCTCGGATACCCAGGGTTAAATTCTCGACAATCTCACCTCTTAGTGTGAGCGTAAGCGTAAATTTTAACCGTGGGTTTCGACAATGGTAGGACCGCTACATTCACCGTTGGTCTGACAATAGGACAAGTACAAGGGAATTCCCACTAATTATCCATTAATGGTACATTTTTCTCTAAAAAAAAACTGCCACCAGCTTTCATCAAAATTAACAAACTCTTATTTTTCTAATTAGTAAAAGTATAGTCCGCGTTTCTGTCTCCAAAATTGCTATTTTTGTTATACTGACGGTCGTATTCCAAAATACGCCGTCAGTATAAAAAAAATAGTCATTTTGGTATCAGAAATCCGGACTAACAGAAGTATTGTATTATGCAAAATGTAGACAATACTGAATACTGAAAAAAAAAATAATGAAGATGTAAACATAATAATTTTATTTACAATCCAAATTACAATCCAAATACATAACCTACAGTATAGCACTATTACGGAAGTCTTGAATCTGTTTATTTGGACAAAATTCTACACACAAAACTTCCTGGGCTGATAAAATAGTGTATTCAAACCAAGTAGTTACTGGCAAGTGTTAAGAGTCACATTGTGGAGGAAAACAGGACTAGGGTTGACGCAAACCTGAAGTCGATGTATTTATTGTGAATATATTGGTTAAAAACGGACTTGTGGGAATATAGACTGGTACACTTGTATCATTCAGCAGAGTAAATCTATAACTGACAGTGTCAAATTGGTGACAGAATTTATAATACAATAAGGCTCCCAACTTTCACAATCCAGTTAGAATAAGGGTCAAAAAGAAAAACCAAACCATATTGATAGTTGGCATTTCAACAGAGACATTAAAAAGCAACCAAATGCTGAAAATAATCATGGCAAAAGGGTGTTGAACTTTTCACCACCACTTGATGAATTCCAAATTTACTGCTAAATTGCTAATGGAAAAAAAAAATCTATACACTAGTCTGTTAATTTTGTCCAATTGTTTTGGCATAATCTTCTCTTGTTTTGGCTGCCTTCTCGTAGCGGGTCGCGTCAATGGGTACCCAATACCAGCCCTTGTAGTCTTGTCGTCGCCCCATTAAATCCTTTGCCTTCCATTCCAAAAGTCTGAAATTAGAAGGCGAAAATGATTGTTTTACTGTTGAAAACAGTTCCTGAATATACCGGTAGTAAATGTACGTCCGGCTTTTGTTTCACAAAGCAGTTGCATCGGAAATAGAGCCGAGTTGCCAATAGATACCAAAGTGAAGAGATAAGTCATGGCACCTGTTCTTGATCGGCGTTTGTGACGGCTTTGTGAAACGGTTAGCTTATTTGTGGAGTCCAGATCGGTCAGCTGAGATGACCAGGCAGACATAAATCACAAAGCAATTCATGAGCTGGATAGTAAACATTGACAAACACTAACCTGTAATGGCTAGTTTTCAATAATCATTATCCGATTAGATACGTCATGGTTAATATTTGGTTGATTGATCGATTGATATTTTACGCCGCACTCAAGATAACTTCACTTATATGGTGATGTTGTCAGGTTAAGTGGGGGAGGAAACCGGACTCATTGCCTTGAGAAAACCTAACACCTTCAGCGAGTACCTGGCAACTCTTTCACATACGGCGACCGAGTGAAAAATCCACTCAGAAATTTGTCAATTTTTATTAATTCTGAGTGTGATTTGAATCTGCACCGCATTCATGGAAGGCCTGTGTGGGACTGAGGGACCGTAACCCACTGGCCCACGAGGCCCTTGACATTATTTGGAGGAATATTTCTAGCTAAAACCACCCTCACATACTTTTCTCAATTTGCCTTAAAACTAAAATATCTATAAAATAAGTGGCTGTCGCCATCAGGACCCCTCAGGTCTGGGCAAAAGAAAACGAAGATATATTTATTTTCCAGACAATTTGTTGCGAGTGAAAAACTACTCCACATACATGTATCACATTTACAAGTAGGTTTTTGGCTGACGGTCATGTAAGCGGCATAACTCTTGAAAAACACGTCCGAGCGGGTCGATTTTATTTGTACTTGCTGTATTGAACAAATGTAGTAAATTTGAAAAATGTGAGTTAAAGACTTTTTTAGATAATGTGTTTACAAGGCTTTTTTACAGCAGCGGTAATGTAAGGGGCATAACTCTTGAAAAAAACATCCAAGCGCATTGATTTGAAATAGGCTTCTTGTACTTGCTGTATTAAGCAAATGTGTGAAGTTTCAAAGTTGTAAGTTAAAGACTTTTTTAGATAATGTGTTAACAAGGCTTTTGACAGCAGCGGTAATGTAAGGGGCATAACTCTTGAAAAAAACATCCGAGCGCGTTGATTTTCAATAGGCTTCTTGTACTTGCTGTATTAAGCAAATGTGTGAAGTTTCAAAGTTGTAAGTGAAAGACTTTTTTAGATAATGTGTTTACAAGGCTTTTTATAGCAGCGGTAATGTAAGGGGCATAACTCTTGAAAAAAAACATCCGAGCGCGTTGATTTTTAATAGGCATCTTATACTTGCTGTATTGAACAAATGTGTGAAGTTTCAAAGTTGTAAGTTAAAGACTTTTTTAGATAATGTGTTTACAAGGCTTTTGACAGCAGCGGTAATGTAAGGGGCATAACTCTTGAAAAAAAACATCCGAACGCGTTGATTTTAAATAGGCTTCTTGTACTTGCTGTAATAAACAAATGTGTGAAGTTTCAAAGTTGTAAGTTAAAGACTTTTTTAGATAATGTGTTTACAAGGCTTTTTACAGCAGCGGTAATGTAAGGGGCATAACTCTTGAAAAAAACATCCGAGCGCGTTGATTTCCAATAGGCTTCTTGTACATGCTGTATTAAGCAAACATGTGAAGTTTCAAAGTTGTAAGTGAAAGACTTTTTTAGATAATGTGTTTACAAGGACCAATGGACAGACGGACAGACGGAGGCAACGACAATACCCTTCGGGCAAAATTTGCCCGAGGGGTAATAAATTATTACCTTTTGTCACAAAAATAAGAAAACAGGCCTTGCCTATAAAAAACAATATAAGCAACAAGAAATATCCAGTAACATGTAGAAGAAATAACTGATACATTTACAATGTAGCCTTTACCTGTTTTTGCGTATTTCGTTATCAACATAGAGAGTGTGCATCATACGTTCATAATCACGTTCAGGAGGGTCGTAAATGTAACGGGCAAAAAATCGCTTCACAGGATGCTGAAATTCAAATAATTGAAATTACTAAAATTTAATGTTAGATATTTGTTAAATTTACTGAATAAAAATTTCCCAGGTTGCTCTATTCACCAAAAATATAAGTACAGTAAAACCTGTATATAGCAACACGTCTGGGAGAAGAACAAAAATGTTGGTTAAACAGGTGTCAGTTGATCAAGGTTAATTTAACATGCATTTTAACACCGAGGGGAGTTTGGTATACTGTCAGTTGGATAGGGTTTCACTTTATCAAGGTCATTTTACAGAGGTTGTATCGGATTTCTTTTCAGTATTCTACGAAAAAGCTCTTCTTCAAACTTGTGCAGTCACTTTTGTGATAGGTTGATTGATTTTCTAAATATTTTAACATTGCAAACTGACTTTTTAGATTGATTGATTGATTGGTGTTTTACGCTGCGCTCAAGATTATTTCACTTATATGGCGGCGTTGCCAGTTTTATTGTGGGAGGAAACCGGGCTCTATGACCGGAGGAAACCCACGACCTTCCGCTGGTAACTGGCTTTTTAGATAAAATGAGCATAACTGTGAGGTTTGATTGATTGGGGTTCAACCGCTAAGACATAGTGACAGAAGTACCCCCCATTTTAACATTAGGTTCCACAGACTCTCTAGTGTCAGGATTGATTGATTGTTTGGTGTTTTACGCCACGCTCAAGATTATTTCACTTATATGGCGGTGCTGCCAGTTTTATTGTAAGAGGAAATCGGGCTCTATGCATGGAGGAAACCCACGACCTTCCGTTGGTAACTGACCACCATCCCACATAGGTCGTTTGAGTGAAATCCCAGTCAGAAAATTTTCCGAACCCGCGACCCATTGGTGGAACTAGTGCCAGGAAGGCTAATGCGTTAAGCATCAATCCTTAAGCCGTAAGGGTCTATTAAATGAAACCACGGACAATCTGTTGTAGCTTGGAAACCATCTAACCTAACAGGTTTAATTAAAACAAATGACAATACCTTGTGATACTCCCACGGCTCTGGCTCATAACCTTCTGGTATATCAGTTAATTCTGCCTGGCCTGAGAAAATAATAGATTAAATGAAATAAAATTATCATGGCCTCTCTATTGGTTAAAAAATACAAACGATACAAATAAATTTTATCATCTGTTCCTCAATCTGATTTGGGAGCCTCGGTGGTCCAGTGGTTGAGAGCGATCGTCCCTCAGTCCCACACAGACCTCGGTGGTCCAGTGGTTGACAGACCTCGGTGGTCCAGTGGTTGAGAGTGATCGTCCCTCAGTCCCACACAGACCTCGGTGGTCCAGCGGTTGACAGACCTCGGTGGTCCAGTGGTTGAGAGCGATCGTCCCTCAGTCCCACACAGACCTCGGTGGTCCAGCGGTTGAGAGTGATCGTCCCTGAGTCCCACACAGACCTCGGTGGTCCAGTGGTTGAGAGTGATCGTCCCTCAGTCCCACACAGACCTCGGTGGTCCAGTGGTTGACAGACCTCGGTGGTCCAGTGGTTGAGAGCGATCGTCCCTGAGTCCCACACAGACCTCGGTGGTCCAGTGGTTGACAGACCTCGGTGGTCCAGTGGTTGAGAGTGATCGTCCCTGAGTCCCACACAGACCTCGGTGGTCCAGCGGTTGAGAGTGATCGTCCCTGAGTCCCACACAGGCCTCGGTGGTCCAGTGGTTGAGAGTGATCGTCCCTCAGTCCCACACAGACCTCGGTGGTCCAGTGGTTGACAGACCTCGGTGGTCCAGTGGTTGAGAGCGATCGTCCCTCAGTCCCACACAGACCTCGGTGGTCCAGCGGTTGAGAGTGATCGTCCCTGAGTCCCACACAGGCCTCGGTGGTCCAGTGGTTGAGAGTGATCGTCCCTCAGTCCCACACAGACCTCGGTGGTCAAGTGGTTGAGAGTGATCGTCCCTGAGTCCCACACAGGCCTTGGTGGTCCAGTGGTTGAGAGCGATCGTCCCTCAGTCCCACACAGACCTCGGTGGTCCAGTGGTTGACAGACCTCGGTGGTCCAGTGGTTGGGAGCGATCTTCCCCCAGTCCCACACAGACCTTTCGTCGATGTGGCGCAGGTTCGAATCCCACTCAGACAAACTAAAAACTGACAAATCTCTGTGGGGATTTTTCACTCGGTCGACGTGGAAGACCAGGTACATGCCCAAGGCCGGGGGTTTCCTCTGGGCAATAACTCTGTTTTTTCCCCTATTAAAGGTGACAATGCCCCCATATAAGTGAAATAATCTTGAGTGAGGAGTAAAACATCAATCAATCAATCAATCTGATTTGATTGATTGTTTGGGGTTTTACGCCGCGCTCAAGATTATTTCACTTATATGCCGGTGTGCCAGTTTTATTGTGGGAGGAAACCGGGCTCTATGCCCGGAGGAAACCCACGACCTTCCGTTGGTAACTCGCAACCATCGCACATAGGTCGTTCGAGTGAAAACCCAGTCAGAAAATTTTCCAATTTTTTTGGACTGAGTGGGATTCGAACCCGCGACCTAATCTGATTTGAAAACCCATAACTAATGTATACTGACCTTCATATTTTATAGAAGAAAATCAATGACACTTTTCTCATTTATCCACTATACATTTGAACTCTTTATGTGTACACACACTTACTTTTAAACTGTTATGAAACTACATTGTAGGGTAATAATTAAACTGGTAGGAGCTGCCGAAATTCAAACTATTTTCATAAATTCTGATTGTCACAACAGTAAGAGGTTTTGAAATTTATCCAAAAACTTAACGATTGACGTTGGAATGAGGAAAATTCATACACCATGCGCGCTGTATGAGTCAAAATAGTTTGTGAAAAGTAAAACAAAATGTAATAACCGGGAGTCCGGGACAACCATTCATTCAGTATGAGCCTAAGTTCAAAACATTACTTTAGCCTATATTCTCGAGACAAGTTGCACAAAAAAGCTTCAAGTTTGCAAGTCTATAGAAAAAAAGTTGATAATTTCCACGTCAGGCCACAGGATTTTACAGTAACACGCTGTTTTGGTAGCCTGTTGTTACCGTTGTTCTAAAACTACAGAAACCAAAATCTGTTACCCATCATGAAAGCCAGTATATGGTTTGACATACAACAAAACTTGTATAATCGGTACTAGTCGGTTCCCAGCGTTTCAATATACAGAACCGCTTCAATGTTTCTGACCAACACCGATGCCTGCATATTCAGTTTTAAAGCATTTGGCAGCTCAAGCCACTTAAATATAGGTTAACTTCAACCTCCACGTAGTTTCTGATTCTTTTTAGCATTTAACCCGTCACCAACTACATCAACTAGATACACTTTGAAAAATGATGAAAACATGGGAAAGCACTCACCAATGAAAACATTTGCATAAAATAGAATAGCGACTACTGGTGCTGCTCCAATCATTACATAGAAATGCTGTAAGAGAAGAAAGAAAAGTCCAGTTTTGTTACCGTACTTGAATTTGTTAAAACTCAGCAAATTTTTTGATATGTTATTTCATACATGTGCATAAACATTCAGTCGTCAACCTAATGAAATATCATAGGTTTACTTTATTAGAACAATTTATAATGGGGTATAAAGGTCTAAATGATATACCTCTTTTTAACACAATTAGAAACTTTTACCTATGGTTATTTTAGACAAGAAAATTTTCCCTGTGCCCGTGTGTTTTAGTGTTCATAGATATACATACACATTTATAAAGAATTCACAACTTGAAAACTATTGCTTTAAAACATTGAAATTGCTTGTGAGATTTGAAACAGTTGGTTCAGAACTATATTACACAAATACACTTTATAGTATGGAGAATTGTTTTTGCATGTTACATGTACTTCATACAAACACATTTATAAATAATTCACATTTAAAAAAAAACAAACTGCAACTTGAAAATTTGGGTTTTATAAATTGAAATTGTTGGCAAAATTAGTAACAGTTGATTCAAAACTATATAACACAAATACACTTAGTCTGAATGGTTTATTGACACTGTTACACTGATTGATTGATTGATTGATTGATGCTTTACACAGGCTCCAAGATTAATCTTTAATGGGAGTAGAAGCCAGCTTTTGCTTGCAGGAAACCCCCTATGTTCAATTGATTGTTTGGTGATTTACTCCACGCTCAAGATTATTTCACTTATATGGAGGTGTTGCCAGTTTTATTGTGGGAGGAAACCGGGCTCTATGCCCGGAGGAAACTCACAACCTTCCAGTGATAACTGGCAACCATCCCACATAGGTCGTTGAGTGAAAACCCAGTAAGAAAATTTTCCACTTTTTTTTTTGGACTGAGTGGGATTCGAACGCGCGACCCATTGGTGCCTATGTTCGACGAGTACCTGATAACTCTACCACATAGGGATATGAAGTGAAAAATAAGCCAATCTAATCCAGGGCTCATATTATCCATGATTCCACTCCCGTCTAGCAAAATGTTAGATCTAAAAACTTAATGTCATGATTTGTTTGAATCATACAGTTCAAAGGCTTGAACAAGAGGGAAAAAGATTTTTCTTTGATTGATTGATTGTTTGGTTGGTGTTTCACTTATATGGCGGCGTTGTCAGTTTTATTGTGGGAGGAAACCGGGCTCTGTTCCCGGAGGAAACCCACGACCTTCCGCTGGTAACTGGCAACCATCCCACATAGGTCGTTCGAGTGAAAACCCAAAAAATTTTCCGATTTTTTGGACTGAGTGGGATTTGAACCCGCGACCCATTGGTGGAAGGCTGTTCGGATGGAACATCCAACGCTCGGAGGCCCCTATTTTTATTTGAAACTCAAAGATTAAAAAAAAAATATTTCTTTCTTTTTATACCTAACTTTTATCAAGTTTGACTGAGTTGAAATTACAATTAAAGTACTAAGGTTACAAAAAAAGCTCATCAGGGCTAATTGAAGTCATGGCTCAACTACAAGTGTATCCCGGGGCTCGTTTCATAAAACAATGGCATCACAAAACAATGGCATCACAAAACAATGGCATCACAAAAGAAACCTGGTTGCCAATGTAGCAAAGAGATACATGTACGCCATGTCAACTGTGATTGGTCCCATTTTGTGAAGGCTTTGTGAAAAGGCCCCCCGGTTGGCCAAATAAAATTCAAACATTATATTGGCCTGAAATTTAAAGCCTAGCGCACACGAGAGGCGCCGGCTGAGCTGCCGGTCACTCGTGGCTGGGAGCTAAGCTGTTTCCCCCGTGTGCGCGTAAATTTTGCTGAGATTTTCGCCTTTTGAGGCGGTGAGGAAAGTATATAGCATGTTTGATATTTTCTGCCTCTCGTGGCAACAATCTCACCGTGTGCGCACAACGTAAGCTGCCGGCTGAGCTGAGACGAGGGATAGTCCAATGGCGCGTACTTATTCAATCATGTGACCACTTAGAATATTACGTAACACGGGTAGTGACACTTGTGCAGGTCAGTGAACTTGGGTGACAAGGAACTGGCCTCAGCCGAGAGCTCATCGTCTGCGCTGAAATTTGTAGCTGCTCCTTTGGCCACGCGTGCCTTGTAGCTCAGCCGGCGCCTCTCGTCTGCGCTAGGCTTAAGACAGACCATGGAGACCAATACTAATCGTTGTCCGCCATATTGGCCCCCATGGAGACCAATACTAATCATTGCCCGCCATATTCAGGGCTGTCATAATAGGGAGAGTGATTGCTCTCCTTCCCCTCCACACTCCCCCAGAGGGGTCTGAGGAGACCTGTTTATCACTCCCCCTAACTCTCCCTAGGCGAGTGTTCATGTTTTTCACTTTGAGTTTCCCAAGATAAAACTATTCTCCAACCTTTTCATGTCCATTAAAATAGGATTTACTGTGTGATAATATGAAAAACATAATAGGATAACATTTTTTTTAAAGACTGTTTTCTCAAGAATTTGTACAACAATTTTGACATAGATAAGTATACCACAATACAAATTTCTTTGCTTTTATTTCATCATGATCGGTTTCTCTGAAAAACATGGGAGAGGAAGTGCACTCCCATTGAATTTTGGGAGACCATTTTTGGGGAGAGTGAAAGAGGTCACCCTGACAGTTTTGGGAGAGCATGTTGTAACTCTCCCAGTCTATTTTTAATGACAGGCCTGATATTGGCCTCCATGCGGCTTGCCTTACATGCAGTTGTATCTTATTCTTCAGTTTAATATTTGATACCACAGAAGCCGAACTGGCCTTGAAAATAGAAACCCCAATTATTCCAAGGTCTGTCACGTGTGTATACATGTATCAATTGGCAGAAATTCTTCAATAATTAATAGCTTGGTTAGAAGAATTCAAAGACATAAGTTACATGCTTTGAAAAACTGATGGTACTTCAGTCTCCAGACATAAGTTTTACTCACAAGTAAATCCTTGAAGGTCTCCCACTCAAAACGGGATGGAATTTTCTGCATGGTAGTTTTAGGTTCCATACTCATCTTCCGTATTAAATCTTCAAAGACAAATTCATAAAAGAATATAGAATAAAACAACTTTTTACAAGAGGACTAAACCTTGCATAGCTTTTCAGGCCAAAGTTTTATTGGCAATCACTTGATTTGAAACTTTCTGGTAGATGGCGGTGTAATCGTCTGAGAAAAATTGTTTTGAACACAAAGGGAATTTATACAGCGAATTTCTTTGCTAACAGATTTTAAGGCCACAGCATCTTTGTAAGCCAAGTTAAAATCGGTATGTCCCCATTCCGTGTTTTACCTTGGATGACTACTCCACTCAATCCCGGAAAACACAGAATGGGGACATGAAGGTTTTAACTTGGCTTACGAAGATGAGGCCACAGATGAGTGAGTGAGTGAGTGATTGGGGTTTTACGTCCTGCTCAACAGTATTTCGGTTATATGAAGACGTTGTCTCCTTGTGACAGGGCGGATTTCCACCGCTCTTTTAGGTGCTGTCTCACCGAGACGACATGCCGAAGACAACCAGCAAGCCCCCTCACCCAGTCACAGTATACTGACACCGGGCCAACCAGTCGCTGCTCTAACTCCTATTGCTGAGCGCCAAGCGAAGCAGTAACAGCTACCACTGTTAAAGTCTTTGGTCTGACTCGACCCGGGCTTGAACCCGGATCTCCCAGGCCTGAAGCGGACGCTCTACCGACTGAGCGGCCACAGATGATGGTTTAGCTCTACGAAGGGATTATCAATTGTTTGGTGTTTTACGCCGTGTTCAACATTATTTCACTTACATGGTGCCGTTGCCAGTTTTATTGTGGGGGGACCCACGACCCTCCAGAGGTAACTGGCAACCATGATCCCACATAGGTTGTTCAAGTGAAAACCCAGTCAGAAAATTTTCCAAGCTTCCAACGCTCTATCTACTGAGCAACAGTGATTGTCAAAGAGGCTTTCTGACACAATTTTAGGTGAGTGGTGTTTTAAAAATTTTGAGTTATCATTTTTTTTAAATTCCGAGAGCAACTCTTAGATTTTATAAATGTACCCTATGTTGACGTGGTATTGAAGAAGACCGTGTAACTATAAAAGTATAAACTTGTATAAGAAAAAAGTTCAATCCACTCGCATATTAAAATTTTGAATTTATCAGGTTGGGGAAAGTCGCCGATCGACGGGTTGTCCATCGATTGACGGACAAACCGTCGAACGACGGACAATAGAGCCCGTCGATCGGTGGGCTAAGTTTGGACAAAAATGACAATTTCCTCTCTATCTGCCATCATTCGCGTTTTCGCCGAACTATCGAGTTCTACGACAACAGTGCATGTCCCAAGCTTGTTGTTAATGGCTAGATCTAACTTCAAAGTCAACTCGCCGCGTGCGCCACAGCCGGTGAAATTTATTTCTTAAAAGTCTAAAACAAATTGCGCCATTTTAAGCAAGTGTTTTAAAATAAACCGATATATCTACTCACATGCTTCACCTATCCACGTGTAGTGCACGCTCTGTAGTTTCCAAAAATGACCACGAGGCGTAAATCCATGCCCAAGTTAGGCGGAAATTGGCGGAAGAACTAGGAACGACATCTACCAAAAATGGTACGGCAAAGGTCAACTGAGGTCAATCAGAAGAGTGACAGGAAGTTCCATATTAGTGCTGCACTCCTCCAGTTCTTCAACAATTTTCGCCTTACGTGGGCATGGATTTACGCCTCGTGGTCATTTTTGGAAACGACAGAGCGTGCACTACACGTGGATAGGTGAAGCATGTGAGTAGATACAGGGATTCATACACGTCCAATTTACTTACCGATATTCGGTTCGTAAAATTGAGTTTAAAACTGAATTTGGTGTTGAAAAACTCAATATTTTCAGTTTAAAATTTCCTTTTGAAAACTAAAATTTCCGAACTCAATTTGGGCGTGAAAAACTGAATATTGTTTGATTGATATCCACTGTTTATGATGAAAAAATCTAAGTTGAAGGGAAAAGTTTATTTCGAAACCGCCGTCAAACGACCATGGCCGTCATTCTCTTGTTGTTGTTGTTTCGTTTTCAGTGTCTCCACAACATGGCTTATTTTGCACTTTGGAAACTTTTTAATTACCTAAACATTTCTAAAATAAGCTGATTTTGTTGAACTGAGGAGTTTTGGGGAGTATTACCCACAATAATCGTAATAATTCGCGACTTGTTATATTTATTCAGCTGCTTTTGGTCGTATAGAAAATAAATGGGGAGACAACTAGTGACGATAATAAGTTAGTTACCTCCCCTGAATCATAGTTCTCAAATAGTTCAATTCATTTAAATCATTGTGTATTTTTTTATTGTTGCACATGAAGAACTCAAGAAGAGATTAGGGATAACTTTGATCTAGGTTTGACATTACATATATACGGTAAGATCTCCGCTAATTCAAGTACTCTAAAAAATTCAAGGGCCAGAAAAATATTAACAAAAGTACACTTTAAATTCAACTTTTTTCGTTGAGAGTCTTACCTCCTGGAGTGAGCGATCAGATAATCCTATTGAACGATCGCTGTTGTTGTTTTTATAGACCAAATGTGGCAAATAGCAATGTAATAATTCGGTATTTTCACATCACTGGTCCTTGAATTAGCGGAGATCTTACCGTATTATAATCATTAGTTTTTTGTCAAACCTGATTTTTTTCTTGGAATTCATACATTCATGAAAAAAAGAAATATTAAATTGGAACTGGTTTGTAACATAGATTTTAACTCAATTTTAACCCTAAAATGGTCGGTAAATTAAAAAAAAACTGAATTTCGCCTTCTAAAAAACTGAATTTTTCAATTTCGGTTCGTAAATTTTGGACTTCTATGAATCCCTGAGATATATCGGTTTATTTTAAAACACTTGCTTAAAATGGCGCAATTTGTTTTAGACTTTTAAGAAATAAATTTCACCGTCTGTGGCGCACGCGGCGAGTTGACTTTGAAGTTAGATCTAGCCATTAACAACAAGCTTGGGACATGCACTGTTGTCGTAGAACTCGATAGTTCGGCGAAAACGCGAATGATGGCAGATAGAGAGGAAATTGTCATTTTTGTCCAAACTTAGCCCACCGATCGACGGGCTCTATTGTCCGTCATTCGACGGTTTGTCCGTCAATCGATGGACAACCCGTCGATCGGCGACTTTCCCCAACCTGTTTATTGTGGACTAAATGTAGGCGAAACATTGTCAAATCTACAGAGTCACAAAATGTGCATGCATAATGTATTGGTATTTGCTGCTTACTTAATCGAGCTGCAGTTGTTTGCGAGATAGGTTTCAAGGTAAGGCCACCTGCAGCGAAATTCTGCAGGCATTTTGACGCCGATTGTCGAAGTAAACTGAACACCACCATGTTTTCCCAGCGACGAAGGTCAAAGGCCCGCAGCATGAATTTTGCAGCGACGTTCACCGTGCAAGTTTCCCTTCCTATGTCACAGAGAAAGAAAACAATAAACAAAATATCTGAAATTATTCTTAGAGACTCTTTGAAATTCCATTTCTATAATATTGTTCCAGATTTTTAATTAATTGAAATATGTATTAATTCGAAAGTAATTTAATAATATTTTCGTACTTGTAGTCGATGCACCGTGACAAATCAGTCTGCCAAGAAACATGGCGGACTTACTCGGCTCGATCTTGGGCTCTATGCAAAAACCTCCGTCAGCTAGCGAAGAAGAAAGAAAGAAGGCTAAAGGTAATTATTTCTGTTCCAAGTTAGATGGTTAAAGCTTTTTACTCGTCCAAGTGTCCCCTAAACATTTAATTGTTGATAAAACAGTCTTCATTTGAGAGGCTATGTCGCGATTGTTGTCTGATGTTTGTTTATGAAGGGGAAGTAACTCTACCGGTGGTAGAAAGTGAAAGTGAATCAACTTAAAATTTGAAACTTGGTCAGATCAATCAATCAATCGATTCTTAGGACAGGATATAGAATAGGTCCGTCACTTTGAAAACTTGTTCTGTCAATAAGAAATGGTCGGTCATCGAAAATATTTTTAGTCTGAGATCTCCAAACTCTGTGGTCAAAGTATATGAAAGCCACCTAGTTCAATTTTACCGAACTTATGCAAGTTATGGTGATATTACATATACCAGTTCGGTAAATTGAACTAGAAAGCCACCCATCATCATATACTTTGATCACAGAGTTTGGAGATCAACTAAAATATTTTATAAGCCCCAACTACATGTAGCCCCCCCCCCCCCCCCCCCCCCCCCCCCCAATTTTTAATACAGGCTTCAACTTAGAGATTAATCCATTCATATGGGGTATTTGACAGCTTTAATGGGAGTAGAAGCTGAGCTTTTGCTAGTTCAATTTACCGAACTTATGGTGATATTACATATACCAACGTCCGGTATACGAATTTGAAATACAAGGTGGAAATGATGTTTAAATTACTAGCCATGAAAATATTATTGTAACTCCTCGATATGGGCGATTCCTACCTCAGACTTCTTTAAAACTCATAAAAGATTATTCTTGTCCGCTTTTATTACATGTAGCTATTCCAAAGGGCGTACACCTGGTCTTAAACAACAACAAACTGTCATTTCTTGTAGACTTTACCGCCATTTTGCGTGACGCTCGAACTGGGTCAAACGGTGCATGCCAAATGAGAACAGAACAGTTTTCGGATCCAATTTTTGTAGCTCCCAAAATGCATTGACCAATCAATGCACAAAGCATTTTTTTATCAATGATGTTTTTTCTTCTGATTATTAACATAATTCTCCTATTGAAGAAAACAAACATTGCATTTAATGTTTGCTCAAGTTATTGTAATTGAAAAGCTAGTGAGGCCACATTTGTCTTGACCTCTATAAATAAATGTTTTATTCATTTATCATAATTCTCTTTTTCTGTTGATTTAAGAACTGAAAGCTCGTTTTGAGAAACAACAAAATGCTGAAAAGCAGAAATTTGAAGGCTTTAAGAAGAAGGTATGTATTCAATTAGTCCGCACAATATGTTGAGTGGATTGAAATTATTCTGATAAGCCCCGCGCAGGCTTCTTCAACACCACGTTAACATACGGTGCATTTGAAAAATGTAGGAGTTGCTCTCGGAATTTATAAAAAACTCGCAATTTTTTACCACTATTCACCTGTGTCAGGAAACTTCTTTGATAATCTCTTCGTAGAGCTAAACCATAATATGTGGCCATATACATAGCCAACAATGAAATTCACGGAGCCAAAAACTGGCTTCCTTTTCCCCATTTAACTCTCATCCACTGAGATCATTAAGTGTTACAGAAAACACCAACTACAGTGTAGAAGAATCTGGTTACATGTGTTTTTATTTTCTGCAATTATTGTGATTTTTAAGTGATGCAATATAAGCTACACCTGTAAAGGTACACCTTTAAAATAAATATTTCCTTTTTTCTTCATAGATGCAGAAGAAAATCCACGAGTTTATTCAAGATGGTGATAAAAAGAACTGTAAATTCCCTCCCATTGACAAAGTATACAGAGCTATTATGTTAGTAATCCTAGAGTCTGTAGCACACAGTTCTCACTCCATAATTTTTAACCAGGGGGACATGTGGTTGTGTCACTCTGAAATTAGTCTGGGTTTCTGACTCCAAAATTACCAATTTTTTTATACTGATGGCCGTATTTTGGAGTCAGAGCTCAAAAAGTCGGAGTAGACTGCTCGCTTCTGATCGGGCAGTTTGTGGTCAGATTTAGATAGTAAAAACATAACTAATTAAAATAGTGTCAGTACGACATTCATTAATAATTAAGCCTTTTGTAAAGTGAATTTAACGTTTAAAAACTGAAAAACTGCTAAACACTGTTACATCATCAATGGCGGAGAGTTTGAGACTTGGAGAAGGCAAAAATGAACTCAGAGGAAGGATAATGTTTACTGGCCAAGCCTGCTCGTCCATATCAGGCACTGGTAGGTAGCGAAATTATCCATGAACGTGATTATGGGCGTTTAGACACGATCTGAGTAGGTTATATTGCTATTTCTTTGTCTAAATCGAACCACAGACAATTCCGGCTTTTTGATTGCAATGAACCCTGACTCCGAAATACGGCCGTCAGTAAAATAAAAGTAATTTTGGAGACAGAAACCTGGACTACTCTGAAACATGTTATGGGGGTGAAGGGAGTGGTCGGAGTTGTGTTTTAAACAATCGTTCTTGTGAAAAAAATAAGGCCTGTTATCAGATTAGTAAAATACAAGCGTAATCTCGAGTGCAGTGTAAAGATCAATCAAATAATTGATCAATCAATCAGCATGGTATATCCTGTCATTACATCTCCAGTAATTTTTTTTAAGTAAATTTATATGCACAGCTGAGTGTGGTTTTAAACATCGATCGATCAATCAATCAATCAGTCAACATGGTATATCATGTCATTTTATATGCACAGCTCTCTTGTTATTTTTTTCCAGACATGAAGTGGCTGAGACGGCTGGGTTGACGTCATTCTCATTTGGTCAGGAAGAACAAGATAGATATGTCATGCTGTGGAAAAAGGTGAAATATGGTCTTAGTTTTCACATTGGACCCACTGCCATGTTATATTGGCAGGATATGAATGCTGCTTTTTAAACACGTTTTATTGTTTGTTTTTTTTGTTTTGTTTTTTTTTTGGGGGGGGGGGGGGGGGGGGGGGTCATGAACTGTCAATAGTCAATTCCCATTGTGAAAGCAGCATGAGCTGCCAAACATAGGAACAATTTCATTGAAATAGATTTGATTGATTGATTGATTCATGTTTTACACCACACTCAAGATTATTTGACTTCTATGGCGGCGTTGCCAGGTTTAGTGGGTGAGGAAACGGGGCTCATTGCCCATAGGACTACACAGCGAGTACCTGGCAACTTTTCACATAAGACGACCGGTGGAATTCACTTTTTATTTAGTCTGAGTGTGATTCGAACTTGCGCCACATCAATGGAAGGTCTGTTTGGGACTGAGGTACGGTCATTCTAGCCCAACTGTTATAAAAAAATCCGTCTAATTTAAGTGGAAAACACTTTGCCAGCTCATGCTACTTTAGATATACAGGGTTCCTCATTATTTCACATGCTGTATGATTCTGTTGTTGTTGTTGTAGGAATTTGCCCCCAGTGACGATGAACTGTCCGCTTACAGAAAGGGTGAGAAATGGGATCCTGAAAAAGCCAAAGAAGAGGCAAAACAACGAGTAAGTCTCTCGTAAAGTATTTTTGGACGATGTATGATATGTGGGTCAAGGCTTGCTGTTAAAGTGGCATGTGCTGCCAAATATCGAAAAAATATCATTGAAGAAGAGAAAGCTGATTGCTGAAAGTACAAAAAATGAGCTTTCCTGTGAAACCAATCAATTACGGATTTATGAACAGGGCTTAAAGCTGGTTTCTATTTGTATATGGACTAAATCTTTATTTGAAAAACATAAGAAGAAACGAAACAACTTTCGCGTTAACTACTCGGCATTCTTGTCAAAAGTGACATCATACACAACAGGAGGCTCTGACACAGGAGTGATTGTGTATTACATCATCACTGTTAGAGTATGTATACAACAGAGGTTGTGTTCGATGTTATTTGGCACTGAGCTTATTACATGTAACTTTCCTATGGCTGTAATGACAAAATATTTTTGATTTCTGCATCAATCTTTAGTTTTTTAAAGTACTTAAAGCACTGACCTTCTCTTAAAGACAGAATTTATGAAAAAGATCCGAGTTTCGGCAGCCCATGTCACTGTGAAATAGTTTTCGGCAGCCTGTTGGTGAGAAAATCATATTTCTTAGAGGCCTCTGTGGCTCATTCAGTGGAGCGATAATGATAAGTCCAACACAGGGATTTCTTCAGTGGATCCCAGTGGATCCAAAATGTAACACAGCCTAAACACCAACAACCAAACAATGATTTTTTTGTTTGCATTATGATTTTTTTTTCTTTAGGAAATAGAAAAAGAAGAAATGCTATCATCAGAAAAGACAAAGACAGATTTCACACCAAACTCAAACTACAAAGATAAATATGCCCATTTGATTGGTCGATCAGCTGCCAAAGATGCTGCCATGACAACCACGTCTAACAAATCATATGGAATGGGTAAGTTGTATTGAAGAATTCAAAAGTGCCAGGTACTTGCCATCTTCTCCAGGCAAGATAAAACCTAAATGTCTCCATTCCGTGTTTTACCTTGGCGGACTACTCCACTCAAACCTGTAAATCGATTGGATGTGATTAAAACTTCTCGCAGCTAATCAAAACCTGGGGCACTTACACTGAAAATAACGTAATGACGGCTGTGTGCACCTTGAACTTTTGTGTAAGGAGTGTTGATTGGCCAAGACTCTGTAAGTATAGGCAAGACAACTTTTACATTCCCACCAGTGGGCGCTGTTCGATTTACGGGTTTGAGTGGAGTTGTCCGCCAAGGTAAAACACGGAATGGGGACATGCAGGTTTTATCTTGGCTTGCGAAGATGGGTACTTGCAGAAGGTCGAGTGGTTTCCTCCCCCAACTAAAACCTGGCAACGCCAACGTATAAATGAAATATGATGAAAAGCATCAATCAATCGAAAGTTATACTTTAATTTCATTTAGGTTAATATGCCGCTGTTTACTTTGAAAGGTAAAGCAATCAGTCATTTAAGTTATTCATCAGGGGCCGGGTATTAAAAAAAAATTAGCTTAAAGCACAATTAAATGACGTGGCGTAAAAAAGAAATTCATTTGTGACGCGACATAATCTAACCTGCCATTAAGCTCATTTTCTTTTGAACCGGCCCCAGAACTTTCTTATTGCGGCGAGTTTGCCAGAGGGTCACTTGAAGACTATGTGATGTCACGTAGCTTTCTTATGGCTGGGTCGTTCAAAAATGTATCACACTGAATCAATTTTTATTTAACTTAGCATTGCAACGTCACACTTTGTGATGCGGCATCTGAAGTAGTTTGTATTCTTCTACTAATACAAGGGGGCATCAAGTGATAGTCCCTCAGCCTGACACAGGCCTTCCATCGCAGGTTGTAGGTTTCCTCCGGGCAATGAACCCGGTTTCCTTCCCCACTATAAACCTGACAATACCCGCATGTAAGTAAAATAATGTTGAGTGCGCTGTAAAACATCACTCAATCTAGAAATATCAGAATATAATGGTTCAAATGATAGCATATGCAGCAAAGGATTCAACTGTGGATTCCAGGTTTAGTGGGGGGGGGGGGAAATCCGCTCTTTGCCCAGAGGAAACCTCGCAACCTGCGGCGAGTAGGCCTTCCTGGCAAATCATCCATATAAGGTGATCAAGTGAAAATCCACCCAGCAGACTCTTTGGGATTCGATTCTTCTTATCTTGCGTTTTATCTATTTTATTTCAGTTCCCAGTGAAAACAAACGTGATAAGCGTACAGTGGAGCAGGTACTGGCTGATACCCGAGCCAAAAAGAAACAGAAGACGGACGTGGATCCAACAGTATTACCCGACAGTCAATCCACAGAAGACAGTGCCAGTTGATGTCAAATTACACTAACAATTAAGACTCTTAGGGTTTTGCTTTTTACAATTCATAGACCATGCAACATTGTTGCAGTTATGTTGCTTAAAGGGCAGTTTGTGTTTAAAATGTGTGTCTGGGTTTTGTATAGCAGGATTGATCCAAAATCACTATTTGACAGATGCCAGGTTATGATTGTCCGGATTCAAAATTTTGGATTCAAAGTTAAATACATAATGTCATAATCATAACAATGAAGAAAGTGTCTATATGGACTAATATATCTGCCTCTGACATCTAGGAACTCTGGGATATTACCTCATCCTGTCATGTAAAATCAATAGGGCATACAGGGCAGCCATGAAGTAGGCTACCCCTGCCAATAGGGCATACAGGGCAGCCATGAAGTACGCTACCCCTGCCAATAGGGCATACAGGGCAGGCATGAAGTACGCTACCCCTGCCAATAGGGCATACAGGGCAGGCATGAAGTAGGCTACCCCTGCCAATAGGGCATACAGGGCAGGCATGAAGTACGTTACCCCTGCCAATAGGGCATACAGGGCAGGCATGAAGTACGCTACCCCTGCCAATAGGGCATACAGGGCAGGCATGAAGTACGCTACCCCTGCCAATAGGGCATACAGGGCAGGCATGAAGTAGGCTACCCCTGCCAATAGGGCATACAGGGCAGCCATGAAGTACGCTACCCCTGCCAATAGGGCATACAGGGCAGGCATGAAGTACGTTACCCCTGCCAATAGGGCATACAGGGCAGCCATGAAGTACGCTACCTCTGCCAATAGGGCATACAGGGCAGCCATGAAGTACGTTACCCCTGCCAATAGGGCATACAGGGCAGGCATGAAGTAGGCTACCCCTGCCAATAGGGCATACAGGGCAGGCATGAAGTACGTTACCCCTGCCAATAGGGCATACAGGGCAGGCATGAAGTACGCTACCCCTGCCAATAGGGCATACAGGGCAGGCATGAAGTACGCTACCCCTGCCAATAGGGCATACAGGGCAGGCATGAAGTAGGCTACCCCTGCCAATAGGGCATACAGGGCAGCCATGAAGTACGCTACCCCTGCCAATAGGGCATACAGGGCAGGCATGAAGTACGTTACCCCTGCCAATAGGGCATACAGGGCAGCCATGAAGTACGCTACCTCTGCCAATAGGGCATACAGGGCAGCCATGAAGTACGTTACCCCTGCCAATAGGGCATACAGGGCAGGCATGAAGTAAGCTACCCCTGCCAATAGGGCATACAGGGCAGCCATGAAGTAAGCTACCCCTGCCAATAGGGCATACATTACAGGGCAGCCATGAAGTACGCTACCCCTGCCAATAGGGCTGTGGTCAAGGGACCACCTCGGCCCCTGCACGCTGCAACCAGATTTTCCATGCTCGCTGAAAGAATTTCTGTCTGAAAAATGTCCAAAGTTTAATGTTTTCCACAGCAGATCCCACCTGTTTATTAAAAATCCATCCTTGCCGTTAATATTTATGAAATTGTTTTGTCTTAATCTCTGGTTTTGGCGTCCAATCTACAGACAACCAAACGCCATTAAAAAAACAACTGGCCTCAGATCTTATCTGTAGATAGCCAAAACTTAGAAAAACATAAAATGAGAGCTATTGAGTATGGTCAAAGTTTAAGCTAATCTGTAGACTGCTGCAACTTTTTGGCTAGGGATTAATTATTTATATGTCATTAAATAAAATTAGATGACTGACTTTTCCAGACATATACGGTATTACAATTTAATTTATATCAAAAGAAATTATTTGAACTTTATTCAGTAAATACCCTGTTTAAAAATGCATTTAAAAGTTATCTCAATTGCTTAAAGTGGCATGAGCTGCCAAAATCCACACTTTTTTCATAGTTTCTGATCGTCACGACAGTAAGAGGCTCTGAAGGCCATCGAAAAACTAAATGATTGGCGTTGGAATGAGGAAAATCCATACAGTATGTTGCTTGTACAAACGGAAAACCTGTTCGAACAGTAAACAAAATTTAAATAACCAGGACGACCATTCATTCATTCTAAGCCAAAGTTAGTTCAAAACAATACTTTATCGTACATTTTCGAGACTAGAAGCACTAAAAAGCTTCTAAATTATACGTCTTGATAAAAATAGCCAATAATTTCAACATTCTGTTTTAACGTCAAAATATCAACATTTTGGCAGCTCATGCCACTTTAAAGTAGACTTGTTCAAATAATAGAGAACTTGTATAACATCAGGGTGAAGTCTCCATAGTTTTAATATGTTTGTATGCTGTATATCTTATCTTTCTTAAATAAATGTTATTTCTGATTGAAAGGAAATCTTGTATTTTACTCGACCTGTTGGTGGAGTTGCCAGTTTAAGAGGGGGAGGAGGAAACCACTTGTGTCAAGAAGTTTGTCCTTAAATATACATGACACCCCCAAATTAAAACCATTCATACATTACAAAATCTAAAAAATTCGAAACTGCTATTGAAGGTAGCCGAGAAATCTTGTCTGCATGGTTTTTTTATGGTGCAAATGTCAGTGTATGTTAAGATTCTCCGCACCATAGAGGCTGATTGTTCGGGCTGCATCAGGGAGTGTACATGTATGTTAGATTCTAAGCACCATAGAGGCAGATTGTCCTGGCTATTCTTGAAGGTAGTTATTCAAACGTCAGGGAGTGTATGTTAGATTCTAAGCACCATAGAGGCAGATTGTCCTGGCTATTCTTGAAGGTAGTTATTCAAACGTCAGGGAGTGTATGTTAGATTCTCAGCACCATAGAGGCGAATTGTCCGGGCTACTCTTGAAGGTAGTTATTCAAACGTCAGGGAGCGTATTTTAGATTCTCAGCACCATAGAGGCTGATTGTCCGGGCTAACGTCAGGGAGTGTATGTTAGATTCTCAGCACCATAGAGGCTGATTGTTCGGGCTAACGTCAGGGAGTGTATGTTAGATTCTCAGCACCATAGAGGCTGATTGTCCGGGCTACTCTTGAAGGTAGTTATTCAAACGTCAGGGAGTGTATGTTAGATTCTCAGCACCATAGAGGCTGATTGTCCGGGCTACTATGGAAGGTATATGTAGTTATTCAAACATCAGGGAGCGTATGTTAAGATTCTCAGCACCATAGAGGCTGATTGTCCGGGCTACTATGGAAGGTACATGTAGTTATTCAAACATCAGAGAGAGTATTTTAGATTCTCTGGCTCTATCAAAGTCTATCTTACTGGTTCAACTTCTAAATGCCATTGATTGATTGATTGATGTTTTACGCCACACCAGGTTTAGTGGGGGAGGAAACCAGGCTCACTGCCCGGAGGAAATCCCCGACCTTCGGGGTGTACCTGAAATTTTTCAATTTTTATTTGCTCTGAGATTTGAACCCTCACCGCATCGATGGAAGGTCTGTGTGGGACTGGGGGACAATCACTCTAACCCACTGGACCACTGAAGCGCCCTAAATGCCATTGAAGGATTTAAAAGAGTTTGATTATATATGTTTATTTTGAGCATCTCCTATGGACCATTCTAAACTATTGAGGTAAAAATAACTTTAACATTGTTCTGCTTCTATGCCATTCTTGTCAGCGTCAAAACAGACATATAACAGCACATAAAATAACATAAAACAGTTTTTCTGTGTTATCAAATAGTAGCAGATCTTTTCTGAGTCTCTTTTGTAATCTGTATTTTTGTATTTACATTTTTCTCTATGTACATAGTGAACAAATACATTGAATTTATGAAATATTTATCCAAATTGATTTCATATTCTTAACAAGCTTTCAGTCAACAACCTTAGCCAGTTGCTTATACATGTCATTCTAATTTTAAATCTAGAATGATTTGAAAAATTTCACGGTTTCAACAAATATTAATCCTGGTAAAAAAAAAAAGCCTCGGTTGGGAAGTCCCAGTTGTTCAGTGACCATCTTTTATGGGTTATTTAGAATTGAAATTTTATCCCAAAAATCTTTATAATACAAGTCCATCTTTTCTCGCCAAACGCCTTGACAAGTTACTTATACATGTAGTTCAACTTTTCACAATAACGTTTTCCCAGATACGTAATAATAGAACATTTTATTCTTTCCTTCCCAAGTTTTGACAAGTTTCGTATTATTCAACCTGCCACTTCTGGAAGAAATCGTTTCCTTTATCGTCAACAACAATGAAGGCTGGGAAATTTTCAACTTCAACACGCCAAATTGCTTCCATTCCTACAAAAAAAAGCTTCGTGTTGGTGAAAAAAGTTTTGTAATTTAAATTGTTCTGTTAACTATATATTGGTATTTTGGGGTTTCCTACAAGAATTTGTAACATATAAGAATTTGTAAGAAATTTGTAACCTATAAGAATTTGTAAGAAATTTGCAACGTTTCGAGAATTATAAAAATATATAGATTTTCTGAAAAAGACCGCACAAAATATCCCCCTTGCAAATTAAATTTTGTTCAGAAATGTTCTATTTTCCACTAGATCGCCGTATGTGGAAGAGCTGCCAGGGGCTCGTTTCACCAAGCAATCGCATCACAAACGAAACGTAGTTGCCAATGGATACCTTAGTGAAGAGATACGACGTCATGGCAACTATGATTGATCACACTGTGCGACGGCTTCGTGAAACGGCCCCCAGGTACTCACTTAAGGTCGGGGGGGGGGGGGGGGTATTCTATGGGTAACGAGCCCGGTTTCCTTCCCCACTTTACACGGCAACGTCTCCATATAAGTGAAATCATCTTGCGTACAGTGTAAAACACCAATCAATCAATCAATCAAAAATGTTCTTTTTTATCATTTGCATGTTTCCAAATTCTGTTCATACCTAATTCTGGATATTCCAAAACTTCTACTTTCTTGATGCAGTTTTGTGCCAAGATGCCAAGATTTCACCAAGCAATCGCATCACAAACGAAACGTAGTTGCCAATGGATACCTTAGTGAAGAGATACGACGTCATGGCAACTATGATTGATCACACTGTGCGACGGCTTCGTGAAACGGCCCCCAGGTACTCACTTAAGGTCGGGGGGGGGGGGGGGTATTCTATGGGTAACGAGCCCGGTTTCCTTCCCCACTTTACACAGCAACGTCTCCATATAAGTGAAATCATCTTGCGTACAGTGTAAAACACCAATCAATCAATCAATCAAAAATGTTCTTTTTTATCATTTGCATGTTTCCAAATTCTGTTCATACCTAATTCTGGATATTCCAAAACTTCTACTTTCTTGATGCAGTTTTGTGCCAAGATGGCCGCCGGTCCTCCGATAGAACCCAAATAAAACCCACCATGTTTCTTACAGGCATTGGTAACCTGTATAGTAAAGAAAATGATTAAATAATAGTTTAGAGTTTAACGTGACAATCAAGCTAACGAAAGATGGCAACAAAACATATCGACCAATCGAAAGATCGAAAGACCTGTACAATGCCCGATACATTTCTGATCTGAGCCAATGAGGTTGTCACAATGTAATCACTGGTACATAATTGTTGAATGCACGTACTTAATCTTTCAATGGCATTTAGAAGTTGATCTTTGTTATCCAAAAGTAATTCTTCACCTTATTGTCAAATACTACTAATCTGGGGCTCGTTTCACAAAGCAGTCGCATCGCAAACGACGCATAGTTGCCAATGGATACCATAGTGAAGAGATACGATGCGATTGATCGCACTTTGCGACAGCTTCGTGAAACGCCCCCCTGGCTTTATGTTACAGACTAAGTACCTAAAAGTGGTTTGTGCCAAAGTTCAGTTTGTTGATTTTGTTCCTAAAAAGGATTGATTGACTGCTCAAGATTATTTCACTTATATGGCGGCGTTGCCAGTTTTATTGTGGGAGGAAGCCGGGATCTATGCCCGGAGGAAACCCAGGACCTTCCACTGGTAACCGGCAACCATCCCACTGGTCGTTCGAGTGAAAACCCAGTCACAAAATTTCCAATTTTTTTTTGGGACTGAGTGGGATTCGATTTCTCGACCCATTGGTAGAAGGCTGTTCAGATTGAGCGTCCAACGCTCTACCTACCGAGCCCCCCTAAAATGAAGTCGGTTGGTTTGTTGAATGTTTCCTCATGCTAAATAGATTAGAAATAGATTTCTAAACTCAGAAAGCGGATAAAACTGCCCTTGTTTTGATTTGGTTACCTCTATCAATGAAACTGTCGATGCCTCCACACTAAAAGTGAAATATTCTGAAGTGTGATGTAACATCAATTAATCCTTTTAATTAATTAATCTGTACAAAGATATTGAGCAACTACTTGATCTGCAGAAACCAATTGACATAAAGTATCTGTGATCTGATATAATCTACATGTAATCTTGAACATTCTGAGCATAAATGGTTGATTGGTTGATTTATATTTTTCCCCACACTTTTTCACTTACATGTATAGAGAAATATATTTAAGTTAGAAATGTTTGAAACTGTCTTTAAACGTGGGTTCCATACTAATGATAAAAAACGTCAGTTGTTTTTTAACACGAGCTTTCGACACCTGTGCCGGTGTCTTCGTCAAGTGTAACTGTATATTTTGACTGTGTTGAATTGAAACACACGCCCCATCTTTGAAAAGCTTGTGTTAGTGCTAGAGACTATGGGCTCTACTGACTGGGCCTCAGGGGGCCTCTCGCAATCTACTATCACAGCACAATACGCCAGGGGTCATATAGGCCCCAGAAGCTCTAGATGCTTGGAGATGCGTTCTGGGTCATTTCACCACCAAAGCACCACCAAAATATATAAAATTAAATAAAAATGGGCAATAACTCTATTAGCAGCATTAATTCCACGTACCTGTTTACTTCTGTTTCCTTTAGCTAACATAATCATTGAACCCCCAGCTGCCTGAAAATCCCCCACATAAGAGTCCATACGGCCTGCTGTTGTTGGTCCAAACGATCCACTCGCATAACCCTGTAACATTTGAGCAACAAAACTGATTTCAGCTATGCAGTTTAACTAAGGTACCTGTATGTTCACTGCCTTCAAAACCACAATAACACTATTCTGTTTTCATATGGAACACACCAATGGGTCGCGGGTTCGATTCCCACTCAGTCCAAAAAAATTGGAAAATTTTCTGACTGGGTTTTCACTTGAACGACCTATGTGGGATGGTTGCCAGTTACCAACGGAAGGTCGTGGGTTTCCTCCGGGCATAGAGCCCGGTTTCCTGCCACAATAAAACTGGCAACGCCGCCATATAAGTGAAATAATCTTGAGCGCCGCGTAAAACACCAAACAATCAATCAATCAATCATATGGAACATACGGCCACAAAAAAAGGTAAAATAGCAAAACGGAGGAAAGGTTTCTTTACATCAAAAACAATGATTTTTAAAAGCTTCACCCAGGCATTCTATCAAAATATAGGGGCCTCGGTGGTCCAGTGTGTTACAGTGATCGTCCCTTAGTCCTTTATGTAAAAAGATAACATTGGTATTTTAATCAAAAACCAGTTCTTCGCAAAAGTGTTATTTCTCCCGAAGTAATAATATAGACCAAACATTTACGCAGCTCATGCCACTTTAATTAATGAATTCTACGCAACAACACATTAGACTTTAAAAAACCCATACCTCTGGTGTTTTAGCTGGACCAGCATAATAGATAGGGTGATCTTTCACATACTGGGGCAGATCTTCTCCCTGGTCTAGCCTCTCTTGTAGTTTGGCGTGGGCGATGTCTCGAGCTACGACCAACGTGCCCGTCAAGCTGACACGAGTCTTGATCGGAAACTCAGAGAGCTGTTTAAGGACTTCGCTCATTGGTCGATTCAGATTGACCTAGAAAATTGAAAATGGTTTGATTGGTCGATGATATAAGAAAGTTTTTCAAGAAACACCAACAGGACTCTGAAAAGACACCAAGGGTCCTCTTGAATGGATTGGATGATAATGATAAAAAATTAAGACATAACCACGTCGTCAGTAGTTTTTGAACAACACATGATTGGATGATGTTTCACGCCGCATTCAAGATTGTTTCACTTATACGACAGCCTTGCCAAATTTACTGGGGGAGGAAAATGGCCTTTCTGGTCAAAGTAAATTCTTGGCCTTCTCTTATATAATTTTTTGTGCAGTGAGTGGGATTAGAACCTGTGACCCACAATGGAAGGCCGGTGCTGGGTTTAAAAGACCAACGCTCTGGTGACTGAGCCCTTGACTATGATTTACATGTTGCTAGTTACAAAAAGGGAGGAAATCGTAATGCTATATAGCAAGCAATGATTTGCAGTTTTTTTTTACCTCAATGACCTCTCCGCTGAGGTCACCAGAGGTCACTTCAGGAAGGTATTTAACTGGGTTAGTTTCCAACTGCTCCAAAAATACACCTTCTTCTGTTATTTTACCTAAGATCTGAAAAAAAAAAATACAATAAATAAAAATAATTGGTTCACCGATTATTATTTCACAAATTTAGTAGGTGAAGAAATATGGGTTCTTTGCCCAGAAGAAACCCCCAAAGCCCCCAACGTTTGGTGGGTACATGGTAATCAACCACACACAGGGCAATCTGAATGCAATATCACATGATTATATTATTAAAAGCGACCATTAATCTATATACCAGAATTAAATGAAAAATGCCAATACCTTGTAGTTGTACACTACACAGAAAATATCTACACATGCATTTTTATGTGTGTATGGTGAAATCATTTTTAAAACGTGCATAAACTTACTTGTCTATCTGCGGAGCATGACACCCCAATACCCACAGGGCACGAAGCACCATGACGCGGTAACCGGATTACTCTAACATCGTGACAGAAATATTTCCCACCAAATTGTGCCCCGATTCCCGTTCTCTGAGAAAGTTTGTGAATACTTTCTTCAAGTTCCAAGTCACGAAAAGCTTGACCATGCTCATTACCTGGAAAAGAAAATATTTTTCGAGGGTCCAGAAATCTGTGTGATTAGGGCCAATTCTCACTTTGCGATTTGTAATACCCACTTGTTGATTGATTGATTGATGTTTTACACCACACTCAAGATTATTTCACTTATATGGCGGCGTTGCCAGGTTTAGTGGGGGAGGAAACCGAGCTCTATTCCCGGAGGAAACCCCCGATCTTCAACGAGTACCTGGGAATTCTTTCACATATGATAACCGAGTGAATACCAACTTGCAGCATGCGAATTGTATTAATGGACTGCTATCGCATGTATTTATGATCACTAAAACACACGGGCACAGGGAAAATCTTTTTGTCTAAAATAACCATGGAGACAAGTTTCTAATTGTGTTAAAAAGAGGTACATCATTTAGACCTTTATACCCCATAAATTTTTGTAACAAAGCAAACCCATGATATTTCATTAGGTTGACGACTGACAGGTACATGTATATCATTTAGACCTTTATACCCCATATCATGATCATGTGAGACTAGTCCAATATATCACCCTATGTGGGATGGTTGCCAGTTACCAACGGAAGGTCGTGGGTTTCCTCCGGGCATAGAGCCCGGTTTCCTCCCACAATAAAACTGGCAACGCCGCCATATATTAAGTGAAATAATCTTGAGCGCGGCGTAAAACACCAAACAATCAATCAACCAATATATCACCTTTTCCACCTGTATATTTGTTGCCAGAGAATAATATTGTCAGTGTGATGAGGTGTTTAAGTGACACAGGTTTTTCAAAAAAATGTCCTATGTGTCGGTGTCGAGAGCTAAACTTGGGTATCCTGGGGTGGCCCTTTAAGGCAGTTGGTGACTGCTTGTCTAGGTTTCACTGTATGTATTTCAATAGTCACTGATCGAAAGATGATTACTGATCAACAATCAAGATTATTTCACTTACATCATGACTTTGCCAGGTTTAGTGGGGGAGGAAAGTGGGCTCTTCGCATGGAGGAAACCCCAGACTATTGACGAATACCAGCCAACTCTTCCACTCAGAAATTTCTCAATTTTTATTTGGCCACGTAAATGGGAGGACTGTGAAGGACTATAACACTAACGGACTGAGCCACCGAGGCCCCAGATCAATAGAGGCCTGTGTCGTTGGGCTAAAGAACTATAACCCCAACCGACTGAGCCACCGAGGCCCCAGATCTGTAGATATATCATCAAACCTAGCTGTTCCTGACAATGAATTCTACAGACAATCCTAAAGTCAGAACTGTTGATTTCATTTTACCTAACATCAATGCAATAATGTCTTAATACGTCACTACTGGTAAACTCAGCACCCCTCTTAGATGACCGTTCTCTCAGGCCAAACATTGAAAAAGGTCCTGAAAATTCAGTGTGGCTGCTATTAGATGATACAAATGCCTCAATGCCACAAAGCCGTTTCATTGGATGTGTCACATACATTCAAATTTGTTAGCATTGGGTCTGGTAACGTGGCTAACACATAGAGGTCAATATACTGTAATTCTTGTAATGTAATTGACTTACCTTTTGTAGGTAAATTATCCAGGTAACGAGCTGATGCCAATTTGACAGTTTTGAGATTAAATTCTGCTGAGGTCCCTCCCACGACAAACGCCAGATGATAAGGTGGGCAGGCTGCTGTACCTAAAGTCTAACCATTGGGGCAAAAAAGTAGTATATTACTGTTGTTTGTCATAAACCATGTTGGTTTTCAACAACGCCGCTGACATATGCTATAACATGAGCTCTGGATTAATACTGTATTTATGCCCTATTTCACTTTAATGAAAAAAATTTGTTTAGGCAATTGAGAAACTACACAACCTATTGAAGTACATGTAAATCAAATAGCAATAAGCACTAAAACAAAGTATCTTTTATTGTGATCAAGTCTTGAATTGATACACAAATATCACCACAACATAATCAGTAAATCAAAATGGGAAAAGAGAATAGATTCGAATTTCTCTATAGGCCATGTTATAAGTAAAGGCAGTATAAACTAAGATGATAGACTGTGACACATTCTTTTCGTCGCTGTACTGCAACTCTATTGCAACTTCTGTGGCGCTTTAAGCCTTAACATGCTTAAGCCAGCATCACATGATTCATTTTGACTGGTCGTTTTTTTTTAAATATAAGTTTTTTAAAGTGGCATGAGCTGCCAAAATTCACACTTTTTTCATAATTTCTGATCGTCCCGACAGTAAGAGGCTTTGAAGGCCATCGAAAAACTAAATGATTGACGTTGGAATGAGGGAAATCCATAAAGTCTACGGCCTATACGAACCGAAATAGTGTCCGAAAAGTAAACAAAATTTAAATAACCGGGACGACCATTCATTCATTCTATGCCAAAGTTAGTTCAAAACAATACTTTATCGTACATTTTCGAGACTAGAAGCACTAAAAAGCCTCTGAATAATACGTTTTGCGAAAAATAGCCAATAATTTCAACATTCTGTTTTAACGTCAAAATATCAACATTTTGGCAGCTCATGCCACTTCAAGGTAAGCTTGAAATAAGATACATGTAGTTCTGCTTTTGACACGACCCACAAAGACACAATTTAAGAGAAACCCCGTTGGTACTAAGTGGTGGTCATTTAGATAATAGACATACCTTTATTTTCTCGTCCACAAACTTGAGTAATTTATCTGGGTTTAGCAATGCTTTAGTCTGTTGGTAGAGAAATGTTTTATTTGCTGAGCCTCCCCCTTTAGCCATAAAGAGGAAGTCATACTGTGAGGAGTTATTGGCGTAGATCTCTATCTGTGCAGGTAGATTTGTTCCTGTGTTCACTTCTTTGTACATATCCAAGGGGGAAACCTGAGGTACACACAAAACATATTAAGTTAAAGGGGCATGAGCTGCCAAAATGTTGATATTTTGACGTACACACAGAATGTTGAAATTATCGGCTATTTTTCTCAAGACGTATAATTCAGAAGCTTTTTAGTGCTTCTAATCTCAAAAATGTACGATAAAGTATTGTTTTGACCTAACTTTGACTTAGAATGAATGAATGGTCGTCCCGGTTATTTAAATTTTGCTACTTTTCGAACACGTTTTCGGTTCGTACAGGGCACATAATGTATGGATTTTCCTCATTCCAACGCCAATCATTTAGTTTTTCGATGGCCTTCAAAGCCTCTTACTGTCGTGACGATTAGAAATTATGAAAAAAGTGTGAATTTCGGCAGCTCATGCCACTTTAAGTAGTTAGTGTCTTTTAGAAAGTGACTATAGCAGTATTCTCGTTATTTTTGGGATTACACTTTCTTGAAAATATGGTAGAAATTCTTCTACCGATTTTTTGGGTGACTCCCTCTAGAGGAGGCCGGTTGGCTGAATGGATAAGGCAGCTGGCATTTAGTGCTGGCGATAGGTGCCATACTCTGGGACGCGGGTTCGATTCCCGTTTCGGGCGTCACCCAAAAATCGGTAGAAGAATTTCTACCATATTTTCAAGAAAGTGTAATCCCAAAAATAACGAGAATACTAAAACATATTAAGTCTAATTTCATAAAATGTTAGGTACATGTACTCTAATTTAGACCATTCTGATAGAATTTGGTCTTACTAAATATTGCTTTCAAAGACTACCTCCTTTATGGGAGTGGCAATACTTGTGGAACAGGAACACCTTAACGATTGATGGATTGATATTTTATGCTGCACACAAGATTATTTCGCTCATATGGCAGCATTGCTAGGTTTAGTGGGGGCTCTTTGCCCGGAGGAAAATCCAAACCCTCCATGAGTACCAATCCACATTTATCTCCCCTTATCATTATCATATTAAGTTTCATCATTGTAGGTTATATGATTTCTCTGTAAAGGTTGTTCTCCAAACCTACTGTTACCCATTATTAAAAGCATATTTGAATAATGAAAAAAACAATGTCAACATAGCAGACTTCCACATTGTGATCAAGCCTTTTAAGGTCAAAAGCTCAACAAAAGAATGACTTATGTAGTTTTGTACTCTATTTCACATTGGCATATATGGGTTTTCACTCGAACGACCTATGTGGGATGGTTGCCAGCTACCAGCGGAAGGTCATGGGTTTCCTCCGGGCACAGAGCCCGGTTTCCTCCCACAATAAAACTGGCAACGCCGCCATATAAGTGAAATAATCTTGAGCGCGGCGTAAAACACCAAACAATCACATTGGCATACACATATAAAACAGAAACATTGAAACTAATCAAATACTTCCCACTGCCAGTAAACATTGCAGTCCTGCGTTGAAACATTTCGTGGAGTATGGTAACCATTTTAAAATATGTTGGTATCGGGGGCCTTGAGGCTCAGTTAAGGCCGGTATTTTGCTGCAACACGACCCGACTCAACCCAATTCTTGAGATCAGTTCCCTTCAGATCACTTCAGACCAGACGCAACTGAAAACGACCGAGACAGATTTGCGTCGTAGACTGGTATACACTACACTTTCTCTCTAAGACGCGACGCGATTTCGCAGTCGGGTCGGGTGGGGTCGCAGCAAATCTCTCCGTGTATTCCGCCCTTTAGAGTAGTGATTGTTTCTAAGTCCCAAAAATGTAATCTGGTTGATTGATTGATGTTTTACACCACACTCAAGTACGTAATATGGTTTACCTGTGAGTATCTGAGATTCTTGGAGGTGTATGTGTTATAGATCCCCAGGGATATAGCTTCTTCATCACAACCCTCCGTCCACACATACTGACCTTTCTTACCTACAAGTTAATCAAAATATGAGTGGCGTTTTAATCAATCAATAAAACTTTTTTTACAATTTCAACTGCTGAGAATTTTACAATTTCAACTGGCTGAGAATTTCACAATTTCAACTGCTGGGATATCACAATTTCAACCATCGAGAAGATTTCACATTGATAACTGTTTTGCGGTTTATCATTGGTTGATTGATTGATGTTTTACACAGCACTCAAGATTATTTCCCTTTTAAGGCCAAGTTACCAGGAATAGTGTGGGAGGAAACTGACCTTCCGCAAGTACCTTAATCATTGGTACAGTAAGACCTGTTAAAACCGACAGCATGATAAACCGGAACACCGTCTAAACCGACAAAAGCTCAATTTTCTTTTGTAATAATATTGTAAACACCTGTCTGACCCATCAGTTTTTACTGTCCCACACGGGAGGTACCGGTTTGCACACATTTCAGAGTAAATGTACTTTTTCCGTTTAAGAGTAGTATTAGTCTTGTAGCTCTGACATATGTCAGTAGTGCTATTGATTAAAAAAATTAATAATAATTTGCCTGTCAATAATCATCAGTTATAAAACAAACTAATAATTTCTTACTTTAGTTATATTATACTCACATGGGTTTTACCCAGATGAAAAGCCTGTAAATGGTGTTGCAAACTTGACAAAAAAAAACTATTGAGAGTCTATTGATTGATGTTTTACACCCCACTCAAGATTATCTCACTCATACTTTTTAACACAAGTAGAAACTTGTCTCCGTGGTTATTTTAGACAAGAGGATTTCCCCTGTGCCCGTGTGTTTTAGTGTTCATAAATATAATGGCGCTGCCAGGTTTAGTTGGGGGAAAAAACCAGGCTCTTTGCCCGGAGGAAACCTTGATCTTCAACGAGTACCTGGTAACTCTTCCACATATGGCTATCGAGTGAAAAATCCACCCAGAAAATATTCCACTTTTATTTGGTCGGAGTGTGATTTGAACCTGCTCTGCATTGATGGAAGGTCTGTGTGGGACTGACGGACTAACTCTAACCCACTTCTGAGAAACACAACAACAAACAGTGCCCTAAATCTACCGGTCGCTTCCGCATAATTGAGCTGAAAATTGAATCTCACCGACACAAATGGCAGTGCCTGTGTCCTGACATCCAGGGAGAACCATTCCAGCAGCAATGTTAGCATTCTTCAACAACTCTAAAGCCACAAATCTATCATTGTCAGAAGCATCAGGATCTTTTAAAATATTGGACAGTTGCTAAAATATATAATATCAAATATATATTAAAAAAAAAAACATGAAACAAATGTACAAAGAGTGTATTAATTCTTTTTGAGCTGACAAAAGGTTGATATTTTTCTGTTAAAACAGAATGCAGAAATAATCGTCTATTTTTCTCAAGATTTTGAAATACATGTACGTCATATAATTCTATTAGTAGAACCTTTCAAAGTGGAGGTGCATTTGGTGGTATGAGTGGGACAGACCTCCTTCTCGTTCTAATGTAAAGCAATACGAACAATGAAAGTACACATGTAGAGCTTTGAACTAGCTTAGGCTTGGAATGAATGAATGTTCGTCCCTCAAGTTTATTTCACTAGTTATATGGCGGCATTACCAGCTTTAGTGGGGGAGGAAACCGGGCTCATTGCCCAGAGGAATTTGTGAAATTCTCTCGGGACTCCCACTCCCTGTAAGTGAGTGAGTGAGTGATTGGGGTTTTACGTCCTGCTCAACAGTATTTCGGTTATATGAAGATGTTGTCTCCTTGTGACAGGGCGGATTTCCACCGCTCTTTTAGGTGCTGTCTCACCGAGACGACTTGCCGAAGACAACCAGCAAGCCCCCTCACCCAGTCACAGTATACTGACACCGGGCCAACCAGTCGCTGCTCTAACTCCTCCCACTCCCTGTAAAGACCCACCTGTAAATGCCCTGGTCTAAGAAGGTGGGCAATATCTATCATAGCTTGTTCAGCTATCAGTGTCAGAGCCGAGGGGTCAACATGTAATACCTTCTTACCCTTCACTTCAAACGTTGATACATAATCACCTGTAACAAAACAAATAATAAATATATTTATGGACACTAAACACACGGGCACAGAGAAAATCTTCTTCTAAAATAAACATGGAGACAAATTTTGAGACAAATTTACAATGAAGATCAATGCGCGTAGCTTTTGTCGGTGACGGGAAATTTGTGGAATTCTCACGGGACTCCCACTTCCTATAAAAATGTAAAGACCCACATAATCACCTATAACAAAACAAATAATAAATACATTTATGGACACTAAACTTGTAAAATAACCATGGAGACAAATTTTGAGACAAATTAACAATGAAGATCAATATGGGTAGCTTTTGTTGGGCAACAGACAAGGAAAGAGTCCTGGGGGCTGTTTCTCAACCCATTTACGACCAACTTAAGTCCAATGCAAGGCCTAACTGTCATGGCAACATATACCTTCAAAATTCCATCACAACCAGGTGCAAAGTTAACGACGGGCGAAAGTTTGTTGAAAAACAGCCCCCTGATGTCCATCCTTTACGCAACTTCTTACAATAGTAGGCAGATGAAATGGGAATTTAATTGTACCAGTACGCACCAGTCAGCTTTTTCCATGGGACATCAGGTTTTTTCTCTTGCTCTAAAATGTCCTGGAAAAGGAAAGGTTTCACAGAGGCTGCTGCCGTGGCTTTCTCCTGACGTATCACCTGCCATAAAGGGAGAGCAATCCGATGATACAACGGATTTGGTTTGGAGAACATTTTCCGTATCAATAGAAATACAGCAGTCTTTGAAGTCTTCTAAATCTGTCAAGTATGAAAGAGAAATATATTTAAGTATTATATTATAAGTATTATTTAGAGTGTAAACAATCTGAGAATTAAGAATGGAATATTGCTGTACAGGCTGAAATCTTTAGCTTTATTAAATATGTGTTTACAGCAGAACAAATATAACGAAACAAATATCAAATTATGCAGAGTTTACATGTATAGGGAGCACAAGTCTCGTAAGAATTATTACGAGATTTTGTGATATCCGGTGACAGATGACGCCATTAAGAACGTTTTTGATGACATTGCAATTCCATTTGACATATTTTGCTCCATAACGTCAGATTTAAATGTCATGTTGGAACGAAAAACGTTCAGTCATATGCGCAATGCAGTGTCGGTGACAGGAAATATGTGGGGAATTCACACGTGACTTTGTTCTGTGGAGGAGTGATTCCAGAGGTGGTACATCAAGCTGCCTAATTACGCCACAAAAAAAACTATTTGTAAAATGTTTGATACTTTGCATTCTCCTTATAGAGCGGCTTTAGTAACCAAAACACTGTATGCTGTCATTTCTGCTGATGAGAGTAGCGACTCCTGAAAGCTTATATTTCATGCCACCAGGTAAAAAGTAGTACTTGTAAGTTATCCTCAGGTAAGAGGTAGTACTTGTAGCTTATCCTCAGGTAAAAAGTAGTACATGTAAGTTATCCTCAGGTAAAGAGTAGTACTTGTAAGTTATCCTCAGGTAAAAAGTAGTACTTGTAAGTTATCCTCAGGTAAAAAGTAGTACTTGTAAGTTATCCTCAGGTAAAAAGTAGTACTTGTAAGTTATCCTCAGGTAAAAAGTAGTACTTGTAAGTTATCCTCAGGTAAAAAGTAGTACTTGTAAGTTATCCTCAGGTAAAAAGTAGTACTTGTAAGTTATCCTCAGGTAAAAAGTAGTACTTGTAAGTTATCCCCAGGTAAAAAGTAGTACTTGTAAGTTATCCTCAGGTAAAAAGTAGTACTTGTACTTGTAAGTTATCCTCAGGTAAAAAGTAGTACTTGTAAGTTATCCTCAGGTAAAAAGTAGTACTTGTAAGTTATCCTCAGGTAAAAAGTAGTACTTGTAAGTTATCCTCAGGTAAAAAGTAGTACTTGTACTTGTAAGTTATCCTCAGGTAAAAAGTAGTACTTGTAAGTTATCCTCAGGTAAAAAGTAGTACTTGTAAGTTATCCTCAGGTAAAAAGTAGTACTTGTAAGTTATCCTCAGGTAAAAAGTAGTACTTGTACTTGTAAGTTATCCTCAGGTAAAAAGTAGTACTTGTAAGTTATCCTCAGGTAAAAAGTAGTACTTGTAAGTTATCCTCAGGTAAAAAGTAGTACTTGTAAGTTATCCTCAGGTAAAAAGTAGTACTTGTAAGTTATCCTCAGGTAAAAAGTAGTACTTGTAAGTTATCCTAAGGTAAAAAGTAGTACTTGTAAGTTATCCCCAGGTAAAAAGTAGTACTTGTAAGTTATCATCAGGTAAAAAGTAGTACTTGTACTTGTAAGTTATCCTCAGGTAAAAAGTAGTACTTGTAAGTTATCCTCAAGTAAAAAGTAGTACTTGTAAGTTATCCTCAGGTAAAAAGTAGTACTTGTACTTGTAAGTTATCCTCAGGTAAAAAGTAGTACTAGTAAGTTATCCTCAGGTAGAAAGTAGTACTTGTAAGTTATCCTCAGGTAAAAAGTAGTACTTGTAAGTTATCCTCAGGTAAAAAGTAGTACTTGTACATGTAAGTTATCCTCAGGTAAAAAGTAGTACTTGTAAGTTATCCTCAGGTAAAAAGTAGTACTTGTACTTGTAAGTTATCCTCAGGTAAAAAGTAGTACTTGTAAGTTATCCCCAGGTAAAAAGTAGTACTTGTAAGTTATCCTCAGGTAAGAGGTAGTACTTGTAGCTTATCCTCAGGTAAAAAATAGTACTTGTAAGTTATCCTCAGGTAAAAAGTAGTTCTTGTAAGTTATCCTCAGGTAAAAAATAGTACTTGTAAGTTATCCTCAGGTAAAAAGTAGTACTTGTAGCTTATCCTCAGGTAAAAAGTAGTACTTGTAGCTTATCCTCAGGTAAAAAGTAGTACTTGTAAGTTATCCTCAGGTAAAGAGTAGTACTTGTAAGTTATCCTCAGGTAAAAAGTAGTACATGTATAAGTTATCCTACATGTATGTATTCTATTTCTTTATCTTTTGTGTCAGTTTTATTTGTTCAACTTCATGATTACCCTTCCCATTGTTAATAAATTTTCACCTTCCTTTGGGTCAGTTTTATAATTAAATATTACGTCTGTAGTGAATGAAAGCTATATTTCGTCATATTTTGTGTTTGTTGGCTTTTTAGACATCCTTTAAGTAAATTTAGCTACCTTTGGGTTCCTTGTGATCTTTTGGGCAATTCAACGGACCCAAAGGCCCAATACTTAGTGATTTTTTTTAGAGAAAAAAAATGCCCGTTGGAATAAATTTTACTGTAGCTATAAGTGATAAAACTGACACGATCATTCTGAAGAAGACTGCGCAGTTGGCCAGTAAATGTTATTTTCGAGGCCTTCATATAGTTACAAAATCTCTTCTGAAGATTCATTGAAGTATCTAACGAGTAGAGGCACATAGGGGTGGCGAGAAGGGAAGTGCAGTTACATATATATATTATCTACAGAATGTCTGGAGTCTGAGAATGTGTTCTCAAATACAACAATTATACACATGAGTGGAGCTACTTGTGAAACTGCTATTAACATTTAAATCTATTTTAATTTGACAATCTAAATGACATTGACAATGACAATATTATTATGATTGGACTACATGGACTACAGATTTGATATTGATCTGAGTGTGGTCATAGTGATACTATTACTAGTTCTGCTACTGTATCAGTGCTTCTCCCTGATCAGTGATCGGCAAATAAATAAATTAGAATACATAAGTGCGGCTACATCAGTGGATTTCTTACAATATTAATACCATTAATCCCGACATTACTATACTATTATGAAAAATGAAATAATGTAATTTGTAAATACTAAAAATAAATTCTAAAATTCAAAAATTGAAAATGTATCATTCGTCACTTTAACAGACTACCTACTGCCATATCAAAAGAGAAACCTCTCTGAAAATGCATTTATGTTTACTGTTGGGAAATTGTTGTAACTAAAAACTATATGAGTCTAGACCTCAAATCCCGAAAGAAAAAAAAGAGTTACCGTGCGAAAATGACAGCTGACTGTCAAATTTTACATGGACGTTGTTGTTGTTCAAGGACAGCGCCACCTTTCGTTCTCTCCCACACATGGCACATTTCGGAAGACGTTTATATTTTGATCTATCATCTAGCATACCACCGAAGACAAGAAGACTACTTGTGTGTTATTTTGACCAACCACGTTATTCATTCGTTTCGAAGCGAGGGGCTTTTAAACATCGTCGTTTTTTGTCACAAAATTGTCGATCCAAATATCAATTGTCTGCTCGAATTTTACTTAATTTTCAACACTTTGGCTCAGCCATGTTGGCGAAAGTTTCTCTGTTGTCCTATTTGGTTTTTATGGTTTTAATTCCTAGCTTTGAAGCGGGTTTTATGGGTTGGTTATTTGGGCAAGATGACCAAGATGGAGGCGACGGCCCAAAAAGTATTGTTGCTCGCGATCAGTCCAGATTTGAGATGCTCTCGACCGATGAGAAGTTTTTAGAGTTTTCTAAATCATTGGCTGAACTGTCTCCTCTGGATGAATGCTATCACATTGTAAGATATTTTCAAATTAGAACATTCTGCATGGTTTTTTAAAACTTGTTTTCCTTTAGTTTAAATTCAATCAATAAATCAAATGTTTGGCTTGTTCCGTCACTTCATCAGGGGCTTGTTCTACGAACATGGCGTGCCGTGCAAATTTATGTTAACTATAGGCACTTACGCATGACCGCAAGTCTCCAGCACAATTCCATCTTGTAATTCTATTCTTAACTTGACATCAGACTGACCGACAAGTAAGTAAAACAGGATGAGACACACTAATTGTAGAAAACAATGGTCTAACCAGCTGGGAGCGGTGACCTTCGGTCCTCACCTTATCGCTACATACCGGAGCTAGAGACACACAAGTGCGACTACATTGCAAGTTTAAACGGTGCGAATATAGAATTGGTCCGTCACTTTCAGCTTCAGGCCAAATGTGCCGTTTCCCTTTCAAAATTGCTTTGCCACTTCTTCTTGCTAAAATAGGGGTTGGGTGAAATTTTCTAGGTTTAACAAGTTCATTTAGTTTTAAAAAAGCCCAAACTCAATGATCAACGGTCGAGTTTGATGGTACAAAATCACTAACATTGAAAGTGACTGATCAATTCTATATTCTGTCCGTCAAAACAATCCCCAGGTTAACCGCATTCATGTGTCTCCACCTGTTTTGCTTACTTGCTGGTCAGGTGTGTACACTTAACGACTGTGCAGGGCACCGTTCTGTCTATTAGATTAATGTGACCTTTAGAATCACTCTGCTCGTAAAAGTGCAACTGCGATCGAAGTGAAGGAATGGCTCATAGCGTCTGTATTTATCTTTCAATTCTGTTATGAGGCCCCAGAAAGCCAACCCCTACCGTAACAAAACATTTGCGAACCTGGGAAATACTATCAAGTTAAAAATACCTTCATTTAAAAACACTCACTGTCACCTTTAAAAAACAACATTATCTTAGAAAATATAGCAACAGAGTTCGTGGTGAAGTGTTCTAACCATTCTTACAGATATAAGCGTGATGGAATCTATGATGGTTTGGTCGCTTAAGTTCTACCAGGCAGTTTGTCAATCTTGTTTACTGCAATTAGGTGAATAGTTGTTTTTGGCATAAATGACACCAAATTGTGAAAAGACTTATAGTTAATAGTGGTTGTTTATTTGTTCAAAAGAAAGCTTAACGGCAGGTTAAATGACGTTACGTAACAAAGAAATTCCTTTGTGACGTGACGTCATCTAACCTGCAGTTTGACGAGCTGAAGAGACATTATTGAAGTAGGCAGGTCGGTGACGTCATCAAATGTTGATGCAAGGTATTCCATCATAAAAGTTAAAAAGCAAACGTGAGTCTCAAAAGTTAAAAATAAAACAAAAAAGTGTAGTCTGTATATTTTTTCAGGGCCTTTTCACTGGATCCTGTTTGCTCATTTTCGCTTGAACAGAAAAATAAGTACCATTCATAAAAATGCTTGGAAAAGGCCCATATTTATAGACAAAAGTTGTCTCCCCTGATTTATTAAATATCATTTTTCTAAGTAAATATGATTAAATACATGTCAAACGGAATTCTAATTACATCTTAGAACTATGTGAAGAATAGTTTGGTATAGGTTTTAGAAACAAACTATTGATGATTAAAATTGACCCGACCTGCCTAATTAAAGTAAAATAAATAATAATAAACAAAATCAACTAGATAAAGAATTTTGTTTATTATTATTTATTTTTACGAACTTAATCACTTTTTGTGTTTTGTTTTTTAATAGGTGATATACAGTTTAAAGAAGAAATGCAGTGAGTTAACAGAGGAGGAATTGGGTAAACTATCTGTACAATTGTTAAACTGTCAATCGGAGGCTGAAGAGAGACCTGTGTATCCATGTACTCAATCAATGGTAGGCACATTGGCTTGTTATTTTAACTTCAAGTGGCACAAAATTAAAACTTTTTTCATAAATTTTGATTGTCATAACAGTATTAAAGTTGAATGAGCTGCCAAAATTCAAACTTTTTTCATGAATTCTGATTGTCATAACAGTATTTAAGTGGCATGAGCTGCCAAAATTCAAACTTTTTTCATAAATTCTGATTGTTATGACAGTTAGATGTTATAAAATTCATAATAAAACTAAGTGATGGTATTAGAATGAGGAAAATTCATACATTAATGTCTGCTATACGTGCAGAAAAAGTGTCTGAAAAGTAAACATCTTTTAAATAATTGTGATGATCATTCATTGTAAGCCTACATGTAAGTTAGTCCAAAACTCTACTTACGCATATTTTCGAGAAGATTCTGGTTTCCTCCTTTGTAATCTGGGTAACCCTGCCATGTAATTGAGCTAATCTTGAGTATGGCATAAAACATCAATTAATCCAGTTTTTCTTATTTTGCAGACCATTGCCGAGTGCACAAGATCCATGGACCCAACAACTTGGAACTCTTATCAGATTGTCAGTAATCGGGCCCGGGCCATGTGCTACGCTGCTCAACAAACGCAGTTCAGGAAATTGACTGAGATGACAGTTAACCAATTAGTGGCCCAGGCTGGTCATCAACTGGCAACCATGAAAGATTTACAGGTATGACTTGCTGAATAGAAAACAATATATTTGTATTAAGTGAAAGGGTACGTACATGTATATGAAATTAAATTAAAAACAGGCTGTGAAATTTTGGGTAGGGAAGTGGGGGTGGGCGTATCTATGGCTCAGTCTGTAGATTGATAGCCTCTCAAGCCTACATGTACCATCAATTTGCTGTGGAATTGTGTGTGTGTTGCGTATCTATGGCTCAGTCTGTACATTCATAGCCTCTCAGGCCTACATGTACCATCAATTTGCTGTGGAATTGTGTGTGTGTTGCGTATCTATGGCTCAGTCTGTACATTCATAGCCTCTCAGGCCTACATGTACCATCAATTTGCTGTGGAATTGTGTGTGTGTTGCGTATCTATGGCTCAGTCTGTACATTCATAGCCTCTCAGGCCTACATGTACCATCAATTTGCTGTGGAATTGTGTGTGTGTTGCGTATCTATGGCTCAGTCTGTACATTCATAGCCTCTCAGGCCTACATGTACCATCAATTTGCTGTGGAATTGTGTGTGTGTTGCGTATCTATGGCTCAGTCTGTACATTCATAGCCTCTCAGGCCTACATGTACCATCAATTTGCTGTGGAATTGTGTGTGTGTTGCGTATCTATGGCTCAGTCTGTACATTCATAGCCTCTCAAGCCTACATGTACCATCAATTTGCTGTGGAATTGTGTGTGTGTTGCGTATCTATGGCTCAGTCTGTACATTCATAGCCTCTCAAGCCTACATGTACCATCAATTTGCTGTGGAATTGTGTGTGTGTTGCGTATCTATGGCTCAGTCTGTACATTCATAGCCTCTCAGGCCTACATGTACCATCAATTTGCTGTGGAATTGTGTGTGTGTTGCGTATCTATGGCTCAGTCTGTACATTCATAGCCTCTCAGGCCTACATGTACCATCAATTGGCTGTGGAATTGTGTGTGTGTTGCGTATCTATGGCTCAGTCTGTACATTCATAGCCTCTCAGGCCTACATGTACCATCAATTGGCTGTGGAATTGTGTGTGTGTGTGTGTTAGGGCGGGCGGGGGGGGGGGGGGCGTATCTATGGCTCAGTCTGTAGATTGATAGCCTCTCAAGCCTACATGTACCATCAATTGGCTGTGGAATTGTGTGTGTGTTATGGGGGGGGGGGGGGGGCGTATCTATGGCTCAGTCTGTAGATTGATAGCCTCTCAAGCCTACATGTACCATCAATTGGCTGTGGAATTGTGTGTGTGTTATGGGGGGGGGGGGGGGCGTATCTATGGCTCAGTCTGTACATTCATAGCCTCTCAAGCCTACATGTACCATCAATTGGCTGTGGAATTGTGTGTGTGTGTGGGGGGGGGGGGGGGGGGGGGTTCTGTGACTCAGTCTGTAGATTTATAGTCTGTCATGCTGACAAAATCCTTCCATCAATTGGATGGGTCACACGGTTTAGATACCACTTCATCCAATGAAAATGGCAAACCAATTTTTAGAGGGATTTAAGAAAGCGAATTCGGGTTTTAGCCATTACTGAGCGTCTTTGGCTAAGTCGACATAATTGTTGCGGGTTGAAATTCACTTAGTCAAAGAATAATTGAATAATTTCTGAGTGTGTTTTTCACCTTTCAATGCAGGTTAGTTACCAGGAAACTCACAGAAGGTCACACATCTTCCCCTGGGCAAAGGACCTTGTTTGCTCCATTACTAAACCTGAAAACTCAAAGATGGCCCTATAAGTGTAATAATTCTGAGTGTAACGAAATTAAAAAAAGAGCCACTAAACCTGGCAACCAATTGTTTTCATATAAATGAAATAATCTTGAGTGCAGCGAAAAACATCGGTGAATCCATACAAAGCCATTAACACGTTAATATCTCGCAATGGCAGACGCACCGGATTCTCCTGGTACGAATTATCTCGTAGCTTAACATAGGTATATTTTAGAATAACTATACGTCTTGGCGTACTAAATGTAACGATTAAATCTCACTGCCAGATACGAGATATCTCGTACGGGGTTTTCTCACAAAGCATCCAGGGAAACTACTGTGTGTTGCTAAAAATAGCACAGTAAACAGACATTAGCCATACGCGTAACAAGCTTGAATGGCAAATGGTAGAGCCCTTGCACTTTCGAGTTATCTCGTAGTCGGCAGTCAACGTGTTAAATAAAATTCTTGATTTGTGGGCAGGCTGGACAAGAAGAGCTTCATGGTGTAACCAGTGATACGATGAAGAAAGTTGTCGACAGTCAACAAGAACTGATGGGAAATCAGGAAGTTTTAAGATCCGCCCAGAAAGACGTTTACAACAACATCGCTAATAATCTCAGACAATTGACTCGAGAAAAAGCTCTGATTTCTACTGGTAATAGAGAGCTGGCCGAAATGACGGAAAGAATAAAAGAAAAGCTTGGTAAGTTCATGAAATTTTGTCTGTTCAGTTTTTCTTAACTTTTTTTGGGAGTGGAAATAATCATAGGAAAATGTACTGGAAACCAAATAGTACAGTAATGTGTGTATTTGGTTTGTTGACGCAAAAAAATTCAACTTTCGCCACCCAAAAATGTTCACAGAAAATCCGAACGCCTTGTACATGTCTATCGATTATGTAAAAAAAAAAGCTTTTTGCTTCAGAAAATGTGCCGGACCACAGCACATTATTTGTGGAATCTGATTTGTGTATCTGTCAAAGTAAAATAAAAATGTTAGTTTATTAAGATCCTCTTAGGCTTAAGACTCAAAGGACCTATGTGGAATGGTTGCCAGTTACCAGCGGAAGGTCGTGGGTTTCCTCCGGGCACAGAGCCCGGTTTCCTCCCACAATAAAACTGGCAACGCCGCCATATAAGTGAAATAATCTTGAGCGCGGCGTAAAACACCAATCAATCTTAGGCTTAAGATTTTTTGCCAGAATCTATGGATTCTTTTGAGATAATTTTTGTGGGGGTATTTACCAAATTGAGTCCAGGATTCCCTTGGAAAAACCCTGCTTTCATAACTTAAAAACTGCCCAACCTTGCCCTGTCATATTACATGTACATTGAAGAGTGGTTCTGTGAATGCACATGTATGTGACGATAAAAGGTTCTCAAATGCTTTATAGGTAACGATGAGAAATGATCAAGGCTAAAGTACACAGTAAATTTTTAAAGAGCCTGGAGCCTTTTTAACAAAACGATATAGCTTAAAGTGGCATGAGCTGCCAAAATTACTACTTTTTTCATAATTTCTGATCGTCACGACAGTAAGAGGTTTTAAAGGCCATCAAAAACTAAATGATTGGCGTTGGAATGAGGAAAATCTATACAGTATGTGGCCTATACGAACCGAAATAGTGTTCCAAAAGTAAACAAAATTTAAATAACCATTCATTCATTCTAAGCCAAAGTTAGATTAAAACAATACTTTATCGCACATTCTTGAAACTAGAAGCACTAAAAAGCTTCTGAATAACACACCTTGAGAAAAATAGCCGATAATTTCAACATTCTGTTTCAACGTCAAAATATCAACATATTTTTACATAACTGTTTTAACAACCCATACTTTAGAGATGCACTACTATGGCAGTTTGATAAAAACTTATACCACAGTGCTTTCTAAACAGACACCGGAGCTTTTAACATCTTTACTGCTTTCTTTTTCAAGCTAAACATTTTTTAAAGCATTGCATATTGTTGACAAATATTTACAAATTTTAGTCATGTTTAACTCGTTACAATATAAACAGAAAAACTGCGTTTTCTCTTTCACGTCTATATATATTTCTCTCTTAGATCGAGCCACCAATCAAATGGCCAATCAAGAAAATAAACAACATGTCAGCCATCAAGAAATTATGAACGATCTTCAACACATTCGAGAAAAAGCACAAAGCGTTCTGGGAAAATTGGGTGAGTATGTCAATTGAAAGGTTTGGTTTTCACTTCATCTTTATAAACCTTTGAAAAATTTTCTGACTGGGTTTTCACTCGAACGACCTATGCCTGGGTTTCCTCCGGGCATAGAGCCTCGTTTCCTCCCACAATAAAACTGGCAACCCCGCCATATAAGTGAAATAATCTTGAGCGCAGCGTAAAAGTGACTGTGTCACAAACGAGTCCAAATAGTTCAGATGGAAAACTGAACTATATAGCATTAATTCATAGCACCCCGAGATCAGTTGGGAATACTGACTGATGAACTACCAAAATAACGTCTTTATATACATTCTAAGAAATTCTAGAAAGATCTGAGTATTTGCATAAATTTATCTGTAGAGAAATGTTTATATATAAGCTTCGAGAAAGTTCTTTGAATTCCGCATTACAAATGGTTATGAATAAACAATAGGCAACAGACATTACGTCACTGTGGTGTTACCGCCCTTAGATTAGACTATCTTATTCAGTTATTGTATTTACATAAAGCCCAATGCATGATGGGTTGTCTTCGGTCTCCAACATTGCTAACAAGTAAAGACCCTGAAAGTTCAGAACCCAGTTTTAGTGTTATCTACCTCAACTCGGCTAGTTAAGGAACACCCGATAACGCGACAGTCACAAGAGATCGAGAATCATCTAAAGATACGTCACAACAACGGCTGAAGATCTAGGTCAAACTAACTACATTGTAAACAGCCGGCGAATAAACAATACGTCACAATAGAGATCGAGAAAATTCTGCAGATACGTCACAATAGAAATCTGGAATGTTTTGAAGACAATCAAAATAGGTGGGATGGTTGCCAGTTACTAGCGAAAGGTTGCGGCTTTCCTCCGTGCACAGAGCCCGGTTTCCTCCCACAATAAAACTGGCAACGCCACCATATAAGTGAAATAATCGTGAGCTCGGCTTAAAACACCAATTCTAACACATGCGTGATTTCCCTACATGTTGTGAGATAGGACAAAGCTGGCGTATAAACTAGCATATACGCAGAGAACGTTTTCATTGTGACGTCAAACGCCCTGACACTGAACGATGTCATCATTTTTAAATTTTGGTGACGTGATGGAACACGACGTCACTGGATGACGTCATCACCTAAACGCGAGTGGGGATGTCAGGCCGTTGTGTTTGCCTAGCATTTCGCCTGTAAAACTAACTTATAAACGCAGGACAATGTTAATACTCGACGGGAAGACTTGGAAGTGAACTTCCATAAGCTAAAAGTGTAGATATATCTTTAAAAAGTTATCAGGTCTGTTAGTAGACTTAAAAATGGTAACACATAAAACATTTTTTGAAGCTAGCACACCTATCATTTTTCCGATATAGATTCGTCCACGAGGCAATCAGGGAAAAACTATTCAGCTATAACGTAGGGGTTGCCAATTCTTAGTTTGAAGTAGAAAATAAAGCAAACTACTGACATCCAGTCTTTCTTTACATGAAAGTTTATGTGTTAGAATAGAAATAATGGATTGATTCTCTGCGTATACGCTGTGATAACTGCAAGAAAAAAGGAAGTGTCCACACTTTTTTAACTCGGGCCTCCGGCCCTCGTCCAAAAACAATGGACACTTCCATTTTTCTTGCAGTTATCACAGCGTATACGCAGAGAATCAATCCATTATTTCTTAATTAATCAATCAATCAATTCATTAGTCATTAGTTTTTCAAGGTACTTCAGATGCTCAACCTGTCTGGGCAATCAGAAATACATGTAGACCCTTTTGGCTTAGGCTGACGTTTTTTAATTTATGACGTTTGAATTGTAGGGCATTGACATTGTCAGGTACCAGAAAAGAGTTTCGAGTTTCCTCGTAGAAAATAGCATTGTTTCCTCCCTCAGATTTACTTGGCGAAGCTGTCAAAAACCTTGAGTCGAAATCAGTTGAGAAAATTGTCCGAAAAGGGATAGTGCAACTTATGTCGTTTTTTTTTTAAAAAAAAGGTGTTTTTTTCTTCTTCAGATAACAGTTCCTCACACATATTGAAATACCACGTAGATATGATGGGCCATTATACAACCACTTTGGATAACCTGCAGAAAATCAACAACACCATTTCCTATATACAGAACACAGTTGATGAGATGAAATCTGGCTTTGAGAAACGTTTGGGATGGCTGGCACAAGTATTAGGGGGCGCAGGTGAGTAAATAGTTGATGCCCTCCAAATTTGTAGATGGGGTTGTTGCCAACTTGCCATAAAGCCAGGTTTCCTCCCACGCCGCCATATACATGTAGTAAAATAATCTTGAGCGCGGCAGAAATCACCAAACAATCAATCAACCTAATTTGTGGAAGCATATGGCAATTCTGTTGTGATTATCTCAGTAAAAACTTATTGCCACAGAATGAATATTTGAGCAGACCCTCTGTGGCAGGTGATCTTTTGGTCGGTTGGTACTTTTATCACCATATGGCCTTAGCTGTTGAGTGCAACGTTAAGCCCTAATCAATCAATCCATTAAAATGAACTCCTACATGTACGTCTCGGCTATTTGAATTGTTTTCTTTATTAGCACACAGCTTCTGGCCTTGCTGGTCATTGACTTTACAAATAATTTTATTTTCACGACAATGGTTTAGTTTCTCAAGATATTCTTAAGCTCTCAAATTCACTTGACAATCACAATTTTGTTAAGCTTTACATTTCTCTCCATTTCGGGGCCTCCGTGGCTCAGTAGGTAGAGCGTTGGATGCTCAATCCGAACAGCCTTCCACCAATTAGGTCGCGGGTTCGAATCCCACTCAGTCCAAAAATTGGAAAACTTTCTGACTGGGTTTTCATTCGAACGACCTATGTGGGCTGGTTGCCAGTTACCAGCGGAAGGTCGTGGGTTTCCTCCGGGCACAGAGCCCGGTTTCCTCCCACAATAAAACTGGCAACGCGACCATATAAGTGAAATAATCTTGAGCGCGGCGTAAAACACCAAACAAGCAATCAATCCATCTCTCCATTTCAGAGGAACGTATAAATGTGGTTTCTGTGGCGGTTCTTCATTTTATTTACTTCATCCTTGCTGCCATTTCTGCCTCCTTTCTCAAAACACCAATGTTCTCTCGAGTGTTCCTGCTACTAATCGTACCCCTGAATGCTATCTCTGAACTAAAACAAGGAAGTAGTATGGACTTTACTGGCATGACAATAGTCATTCTGATGACGGTCGCAGGTAAGCACCAGTTTAAAAATGAAGTTCAACCAAATATTTGTGATTTAATTTAATTTTGGGACATATTTTGAACTTTTCTTAACTTAACAGTCAAGGCTTCCTTGACTCATAAATAGTGTTTTGAAAAGTGTCTGAATCACACTCAATCTCGTAAAATGTGACTTCTTGATTGATCGATAATGGGAGATGGTTGCCCTCAACCACAACCCTGAAATAAGTGTGGAGGGAAACCTAACTCAAGTAATTCATTGAAAGATTACAAGTACCAGAAATGAACCAGTACTGTGTTACGTGGATTTTAAACCCACTCAGAAATTTCTTTGCTTGGCTTTTATGTAATTGTATGCTAAGTGATTACCAATCTCTCTTCTTGGGGGGGGTGAGGCCTCCGTGGCTCGGCAGATAGAGCGCTGGACGCTCAATCCGAACAGCCGTCCACCAATGGGTAGCGGGTTCGAATCCCACTCAGACCCAAACAAATTTGGAAAATTTTCTGACTGGGTGTTCACTCGAACGACCTATGTGGGATGGTTGCTAGTTACCACCGGAAGGTCGTGGGTTTCCTCCGGGCATGGAGCCCTGTTTCCTCCCACAATAAAACTGGCAATGCCGCCATATAAGTGAAATAATCTTGAGCGCGGCGTAAGACACCAAACAATCAATCAATCTTGGTGTTATGCCATCATATGAGCATAATAATCCGAGCAAAACTCCAAATATGCCACCTTCCTGGAAACTGACTGTATAATAAACTGTAAACCAAAGAAACTTCTATCAATTCCGTTTTCCTTTTCAGGGAACTGGGCCGTTCTGTATGCACTGCAGTCTCGTCGCCGTCAACGTATGTCCAATACAGACCCAATGCTGGCCCTTTCTCCGCCATTGCCAAATCCACCAAACGTGACACCAACGCTGGAAGATAATGGTTTTATAGGGGGTCGTCCAATCGGCAGACTAAACTCCGTCGAGATTCTACATTTAACAAATACATTAGAGAGACTATATAGATCATGTAAGTGGTCAACAAAAAAACAAAGAAAATTTCAAAAACAGGGAGCGATCTTTGGATTTTAGAAACTATATCATAATGCATTAGCAAAGTAACTCTGAATAAATTCAACAAACGCATATTGACAATCTCAATATTTCGACAAAGGTACATGTATATTTGTCATCTTCAGGAAAATGTTTATTCGGAGTCACTTTGCTAATGCATTATGCTAAGCTATTCAGTGGATCAACAATATATTATGTTCAACAGCTCTGAATAAGCATATTATAGGAGGCTCAGGAAAGTGTTGATTGATTGATGTTTAACTCAAGATTATTTCACCTATATATTGACACTGCCTGGTTAAGTGGGGGAGAAAACCGGGCTCTTTGCAGGGACTACCTGGCAACTCCCGCACATTCACCAACCAGTAAAACCCTCACTCAGAATTGTTTAAAGTCTTGATTAAAATAGCTTTTTGAAATTCCACTAATTCTGAAAAACCTCTCTTTCACAATATGTGGAATGAGTGTCCACGTGGCGTTGTTTGAATAAATGCAAATTATCTTTGAGTTGGGGGGGGGGGGGGGGGGGGAACCAAAATCATTCAATCCAATAGGACCTCCCTTCAATGAAAAGAGACCAGCCTCGATAGCTCAGTTGGTAGAGCATCCGCTTCAAGACTGAGGGATCCAGGTTTAAGCCTGGGTCGAGTCAGACCAAAGACTTTAACAGGGGGAGCTGCCTCTGCTTCGCATGGCTCTCAGCAATAGGAGTAATGTGACTGGGTGAGGGGGCTTGCTGGTTGTTTTCGGCAAGTCGTCTCGGTGAGGCAGCACCAAATAAAAGAGCAGTGGAAATCTGCCCTACCACAAGGAGACAACGTCTTTATATGACTGAAATACTGTTAAGTAGGACGTAAAACCCAAATCACTCACTCACTCACTCAATGAAAAAGGCTTGAAGATTATATGTCTGTTTTTCGTTTGTGATTATTTCATGAAAAAGATATATACTTTATCTGGTATGAATTTTTCATGTTACAGTGAATATTCCAAATAATTCTTATGACAGTGGGAATGACTCTGTGATTACGAGCCCTCGCTCCAGTACGCCCACACGGAACATGCCGTCACAATCTGGGGTGGCCACAACACCCATTAATCTACCCCCTACACCCATGCCGTCATCAACAAGTGCATTTTCACCTGTCATAACATTGGATGAAGATAGAGAGGTAAAGTATCAGTGAGAAAGAATTTAAATTTCTAAGTACAGAAGACGCTCAGTTAATGGTGCCCTCAAAAATGTACATTATTATAAGCTAGTCGAATCACACTCGAACCAAATAATAATTTCTGAGTGGGTTTTTCACTCAGTCGGCGTATGTTAATGAGTCGCCAGGTACTTGCGCGAAGGTTGGTGGTTTCCTCCGGGCATTGAGCCGGTTTCCTCCCCCACTAAACCTGATAACGCCGCTATATAAGTTCAATAATTCTTGAGTGTGTCGTAAAACACCAACCAATCAAAAACTTTAAGAAAAAAAACGCAAGTTATTAATGTTTTCATTTCATGCTTAAGTACGTTGAGATTCTATAAATAAATTAATTTCAAAATGAATAATTCTGTTTTTCAATTAATGTAAATCATTTGAAGTTTTTATCTGGACATTTGAAATCATGAAAAATAATAATAATAATTTTTTGGTTCAATGAACTTCAAATGCAAAGTTTATTTTTCGTGGCATTTAAAGTCCGGACCAATGCGAAGTTTATTTTTCGTGGCATTTAAAAGTCCGGAAAAATGTCACAATTTTGGCACTTTATGCCCCCTCCAAAATTAAGAAATATATTAGCCTGGATGGTCAAACTGATCTGTTGTTTTTTCTTTTCTTGTCAAGGCTGAGATAGCTTCAGCCCGCCGTCATCTACTCAACACACTAGATGGTCGAGAAACCCCGTCCACGAGTCGTTCCCCCAGTCGAAGTCGTACAGGTACGCCAAGGCGAAGATCATCATCAAGGTAGGCTTATTTATGCTACAGATATTTTGCACATTGAAGTAAAGGTAACGTTGGATTGTATTTGTACTATTTGACAGTGTAAGTGTTTTATTCATCAGGGGGACCTTAATGGCTCAGTCGGTTAGAGTGATAATCCCTCAGTCTGACACAGACCTTCCATCTATGTGGCTCAGTCGGCGTTTGTTGAAGAGTCGCTAGGTACTTGCCAAAGGTCCGGGGTTTCCTCTGGGAAAAGAGTCCGCTTTCTTCCCCCACTAAACCTGGCAACGCCGCCATATAATTGAAATAATCAACCAATCAATGAAATTTAAAGGCTGATTATTTTTGTCATGAACGCCTGTACTTGTTTCTTCTTGCAGAGCTTCCAGTGTTTCCAGCTCCCGGCCATTGTGCCGTGGTTTAACGAGAACGGGACAAATGTGTCGCCTACTGGCTTCATCAGGAGAGGAATACTGCCATCTACACGGACCTCACTAACTTCAATCGCTCAGTCAATCACTCACAAAATTATTCAATCACCTTAGATCATGTTCTCCAGCTTTTAAAGATTACATATTTCATACTTTACCAAAGTCTCTCAGAAATTAGCCATAATATTAATATTTCTATCAGTCAATCATTTATAATGATGTGGCATTTCTTTCAAAGATGCAAGCTGCACATTTTTTACCATCGGAAAGGGACTCAAAAACCATTTGGTAACTCAATCAATCCTTCAGTCAATGTCACTTGTCATTTCTTTCACACAAGCAAGTTGCAAATTTTATCTCAAACGAAAGTGATTCAGAAATCCTCCATTAACTCAAGATTGTTATATCTTATGTTGATCTTTGAAAGTTTGATTCATTCATAATGAATTGTATTCTGATCAATTGTTCAAAAAAAAAATTTCTTGGATTGAGAATTATACGAGGTGATGTTTTTTCCTTTCTCATGAGTGCGGTATATCGTGAATTTTTTATTGGTTGATTTTTTTTCCACGCTGTATGTGGAAGATCTGCCAGGTTCTCGCAGAAGGTCGTGGGTTTCCTCCTGGCAAAGAGCCCTGTTTTCTCCCCCACTAAACCTGACAACACCACCATATAAGTGAAATAATCTTGATTGTGGTGTTAAACACCAATCAATCCATCATTTTTTCCAGAGATTCTGGGGGGTTTGTGGCTTAGTCAGTAGAGTGATAGTCTGTCAGTCCATGCCCTGTATGTGGAAAAGTTGCCAGGTACTCGTCACAGGTGTCCTCCCTTTATTAAACCTGGCAAAGCTGCCATATAATTGAAATAATCTTGAGTGTGGCGTAACACATCAATCAATCACTACAACCCAAGCCTCTGTTGACCGATTGGTCCCAGGTTTGAATTTCAGGAAGATTTTATTTTCTAAAAGGTTTGATTTACCTACATTTTTTTTGCAATGATACATTTGGAAAAAATCCTTAACACTGGTATTCCTAACACTCAACTAGTAGATTGATGGTTTTAGACCAGGGGGTCTCTGTGGCTGAGCCGCTAGAGGAATTAGCCTCCCAGCAATGGGTGGCAGGTTCAGACCCCCATCAATCCAAAGAAAGAAAGAAAAAAATGAGTGGGACCCTGTGGAAAAAATTCTTTTATTTGGAATTTTATTTACATATGGTTGCTGGTTCATATCTTATCCAGCATCAACAAAAGTATTTAAACATTAAATCTACATGTATATTATCATATCTTTTTGCATGTCCTCTTAAATTTATAATGAGCTGGATGTTAAGAACCTTAGTCTCACCCAAAGTGCTACTTCTATATCCTATGGGGGGCCTCCGTGGCTCAGTAGGTAGAGCGTTGGACGCTCAATCCGAACAGCCTTCCACCAATGGGTCGCGGGTTCGAAACCCCACTCAGTCCAAAAATTGGAAAATTTTCTGACTGGGTTTTCACTCGAACGACCTATGTGGGATGGTTGCCAGTTACCACCGGAAGGTCGTGGGTTTCCTCCGGCATAGAGCCCGGTTTCCTCCCACAATAAAACTGGCAACGCCGCCATATAAGTGAAATAATCTTGAGTGCGGCGTAAAACACCAAACAATCAATCAATCTATATCCTATGGTAACCTACATGTAAAGTTCAATGAAGATAGCCTGTACAGAGATTCTCAGTCAATTGCCATATGTGGGAGGTCTGGCAGGTGGGCTAACCTACTAAAGGTCTGAGGGCTGTTTCTAAAAGGAAAGACAAGTTAAGCTTTAGACTAGTTTAGATGGAAAGCTTTGTCGTCTAATATCCTTTATTAATTAGGACAAAGATATATATTTGAAATAATTTTTGATGTGATTATGTAATAAGCAAAGGAAACTTTCTGACTGAAGGGTTTTGTCCCAAAACATAAACCCGGCGATAAAAGAATTTTTTTTTATTTATCAACAAAAGGTTTTATTTTTTGAGACAAAACCTTGACATTGTGTTAATATTTGAAAACGGAGGTTACTTTTGTTGTGATATTTTAATTTTAGAAAAAAAATATATATATAAATATAAAGATGTGTATGTAAGTTGTTAGAGGTAATGAATGTAAATGAACAACTGCAGTAGGTTTTATCTTTGGGAGTACATGTATCATGGGAGTATTTTATTATATAGCGGGATTTTGAAGAAAAAAAAGGAATGAGAGACGTAAATGGGGAAATTATGTGTCCTTGAGGATTACTGTTGAACATCATTAATTTTTCAATGTTTTTAAATAACTTTTTTATATATATTTAACACTTATACTATAATATATACTCTGAGTAACTTTTTATTTAATTTCATATTCCTGATTTGTCCCAATTATGCGTTTTCTATTTTATATTGGTTTTATACTGATCAGTTCAAGGTGAAATCTATGTAAATTCAACACCAATAGAGAATGGGGGAAGATGTAGTATATAAGGGAGTTAACTCTGATTTTTCTGATTTTATTAGGACAGTTACCTCCCTTGCATGTTCAGTTTTAGTTATTTGACGTCCACTCGTTCAGCTTTCTTGCCAGAAACATGATATACTTTTTTCAATTTTCTAAATATCAACATTGTTCTTTTAATTGTCATGGTAATAAAATACTTTGTCAGTCAAAATTGCTTTTTTTTATTTCATTTGGAATAATTAGTCAGAAGACAATCTGCGACTTGTCAGATTTGTCAGATGGTCAAGTCTCAAATGTTTCTTGTCCTTTCCGAGTTATTTTAAAATTGTCTGTTGTTTGGGGCCACTCAATATATTCACAGAAGGAAGATACAGTGTATGATGGTATCTTTCCTTCCAGTAGACCGTCCTCGCTCTCTCAGGGGACCAGGAATCCCAGTCCGTTCAAAGTAAAATTTAAAAAAATAATTTCCTAGGTTTTGTTCGTTTTACTGGTAGCCCAAAGTCGAAGAATCGCTAGGTACTTTGGGGAGAGTCAAAGGTTTCATTTGTACAAAGATCCTAGCCCCCCCCCCCCTCATTCTCTAAAACATGGTAATGTGGGCATATAATTTTATTGTGTAAAACGTGATTACTCTAAATCTACCTTACATTTATATATATACAAGGATTCAATTATTTCATTTTATTTGTTCATTGTCGTTTTAATATGTGTAGTAATTTCATGGTTGACTTGCCATGGAAGTATAAAACCCATTCAACTGATTACCCATCAGATAACATGATCTGTTTTCTTATTTTAATTCAATTTTTTTAAGGACTTTTTTTGTTTATTTTGGCCTCAGTTTTGCCAGTTGCAAGTTCAAATCCACTCTGTTGAAATGCAAAAAGAATTATAAAATTTGGGTGGGTTTAACCGTTTTTCACTAAGTCCAATATAAAAAAGTTGCCAGGTACTGACCAAAGCCCCTCCCTCAAACCTAGCAACAACAACACCATGTAAGTGAAATAATCAAGTGCGGTGTAGAACACCAATCAAACTATAGCCTTCAAGCCTCCGCAAACCGGACAGCTTATGTGAAATTATCTTAATTGCCTTGTAAATCATAAATCAACCAATCATTGTGAATGAAGCAATTTTCTTCTATATTTTTGCAAATTCATAGATGCCTAGTCCGCCCCCCTCTCCCCCTGACCCTAAACCTGGCAATGCTTATGTAAAAGTGAAATTACCTCGAGTGTCACGTTAATCATAAATCAATCAATTTGATTTTGTTTTACATTTTTTACAACCTGAATGACTTGAATTTTGCCTTGATTTTTTTTGTTCCTCTCCTATTGCATTCATTCATTGGGATATTAATGGAAAAGGCGAAAGGTTCCAAATATATTATTATTAAAGAACACTAAAACACACGGGCACAGGGAAAATCTTCTTGTCTAAAATAACCACGGAGACAAGTTTCGAATTGTGTTAAATAGAGGTATATCATTTAGACCTTTATACCCCATAAATTGTTGTAACAAATCAAACCTATGATATTTCATTAGGTTGACGACTGACAGGAGCTTAGCCTTAGTCAGTAGAATTTTCTGGAATCCTTTTGTAACACATTGACAATGCATCTTAGGCATGGTTACGCATCTTAACTATGGCAAGAACATCGGTGGACTGAGATTGAACCCCATAAGTTTGGCCTCCTCCATGTTTTTTTTTTACTATGAAAGTTTTTTTAGTTAAAAGTATCTTTTGCTATTGTGTCATATTGTGTCAACTTGCTGGTATATCTTCCGGATCAAAAAAACAACTAAGGATCATTTATGTGTACAGAATTTTATGGGAGAGTTTTTTTTTTAAGCATTTATTGATTTTTTTCCTCTGCATTGGTGGGAACATTTTATAGAAAACTGTGTCAGTAAAAGGTATTTTTGATATTCATGTAAAGAAAAGATGTTTAGCTATATTTTATGTCCCTTTATTGTCTTGATGAAAACATACCAAATATGGAATCTGCATTCTGGTAAATGTTTGATAAAATTTTGTTTTTAAAATTTTTGTTTGATATTCAGACGTTTATATGGGCGTGGAAAAGTATGGATGTGTGTTAACGCCATACCCTTTGTATAGCATCTTCAATCTTGCTTTTTGTTTTCCGGGAACATACTAAACTTGTCCCCTACTTTCTTGTAAAAGCTTTGCAAAGGGTTTATCAGAGAAAGGTGTTTTTTGTTGTTATTTCAGCATTTATATTGATCCAATTTCAAGAATGTATGGAAAGCTCTATGTGCCATATTTTTTGCAGAACCTCTTTAATTGTGTTTATATACTGTATATATTTTCCACTACTCACATACATGTACATGCATGTTTTAATCAAAATTACATTTGTCTTGTGTGTGATTTCTAGTTAAGATTTGCCAGTTTAAACAGCTTAATTTCTGAGTTCTTCATGATTGGCTGACAGCTTCTTTGTAAGCTTGGGGCCTCCGTGGCTCAGTAGGTAGAGCGTTGGAGGCTCAATCCAAACAGCCTTCCACCAATGTGTCGCAGGTTCAAATCCCACCCATTAAAAAAAAATGGAAAATTTTCAGACTGGGTTTTCACTCGAACGACCTATGTGGGAAGGTTGTGGGTTTCCTCCGGGCCATAAGCCCTGTTTCCTCAATCAATCAATCAATTTTTGTAAGCTCAGCTTTAATTGGATGGCTGCATGGGGTCTGAAGTTCAGAGTTTCCACCTGGTAAAGAACTCTGATTTTTTTTGTCTATCCCCCACATAGGATGGTTGCGAATAGAAGTTCGGGGTTTCCTGGTGGAAAATATTTCTGATTCATTCACAAACCTGACAATAACCTGGAATGGTGCATAAATACCAAGCAATCAATCTTATAGCCCAGGGACTAGTTTCACAAAGCGATCTTAGCTAAGTGGGATCTTAACTACCATGGCAACCAATGCTAAAGATATACGTTGCCATTGGTAATTAAGATCACCTTAAGCTAAGATCGCTTTGTGAAACTGGGCCCAGGTACTAGTTTCACAAAGCGATCTTAGCTAAGTGTGATCTTAACTATCATGGCAACCAATGCTAAAGGAATACGTTGCCATTGGTAATTAAGATCACCTTAAGCTAAGATCGCTTTGTGAAACTGGGCCCAGGTACTAGTTTCACACAGCGATCTTAGCTAAGTGTGATCTTAACTACCATGGCAACCAATGCTTAAGATATATGTTGCCATTGGTAATTAAGATCATGTTAAGCAAAGGTCGCTTTGTGAATCTGGGCCCAGGTACTAGTTTAACAAAGCGATCTTAGCTAAGTGTGATCTTAACTACCATGGCAACCAATGCTAAAGATATACGTTTGGGCCCTGGGTTTGATTGATTGATTGTTTAGTGTTTTACGCCGCGCTCAAGATTATTTCACTTATATGGCGGCATTGCCAGTTTTATTGTGGGAGGAAACCGGGCTCTATGCCCGGAGGAAACCTACGACCTTCCGTTGGTAACTGGCAACCATCCCACATAGGTTGGGCCCTGGGTAGAGGCGGCTTTGCTGTACTACCACCGTCCTGACTCGTTCCGTTAAGTCACACTCGCCACAGAAGCTTTTCCGACATTTGTGAAGGAAGCCAATTTTCGCTAAAATTTAAACATCCTGCTCATTGTGGGCGTCTCGCTAAGTAATACATTTCTAAATGGTGATTTCAAAGCATATAAAAACTTTAGACGTCAGTTGACCAAACAAAAGCCGGGGTTGGGGATCTTTTTCGTGCTCCTCAAATGAAACCGTTGGTCTGTATTTCACAAATCCAGTCCCTTTTATAGGTCTAACTTTCAAAGATTTTACTTTTTTAAATATCAGAAATCAAACTATTTAGGGTATACATGTCAATTCAAACTTGGGGCCTCGGTTGTCCAGTGGGTTAGAGTGATCGTCCCTCAGTCCCACACAGACCTTTCGACTCGCTGACGGTTGGGTGTTTCCTCGGGGCAATGAGCCCAGTTTCCTCCCTTACTAAACCTGGCAACACCGCCATATAAGTGAAACACCAATCCATCAACCCATTCAAACTCGTTCTTTATTGGCGCTGCTACGGGGCTCTATTAGTGCATGTTTTAGCAGAATTTTACTCAAGTGGAAACTTGGTTTGGACCTTGTAATTTGACAGTTTACATGTGGGTTTCAAACTCCTCTGCAAATCGTTTTAGTCAGACGTATAATTCTTATGATACACTCTTGATTTTCTGGAACATATCCAAAACAACGTTACGTTGAATGGACGTCACATGATATTTAATTCCCTTCAAACGCCGCCATTACAAGGAGATGGTACAATTTCGATCCAGATCGGTCACGCACGCGCTCATCGCTCAGCTTTTTAAAATGTCCGATTCCACGTACATAGCTCATTACCAAAAACACCAGAAATATAAAAAAATCCACCCATGACACGAATAGGCCTCCGTACATTGCGTATACAGTTAATATAAGACCTGGGCCACAGAACTTTAATTTTAGTAAAAATGGGGAATTCGTTTAATTTTTATCAGGGTGTAAATACAGAAAAAAAGTATTTTGTAATGTTAACAGCTTTCTGCCTTTTATCGTTGAAATAAGGGAGAGGAAACCAGTTAGGCCTACTGAGCGTGAACCGAACACTCGCCCTGTAGTGAATATTGACTGACAGACGCAAACAACAGTACTGATGGTTTGCTCTAATTGGGGCCTACTCTTATTTTACATTTTTTGAAGAAAATTCGTCTGAAATTGAATTCTTATTAATTATATCTTAAAAGCACTAACAAAATCAGACGATGTTTGGCGGTATTAAAGAATACCATTTAAAGGACAGATTACAAATTTGACGTAACACTAATATTCGGTGCGTTGTAATTTAATTATTAGAATTATAGATCAAAGCATTCTTCGACTTGAATATGCATTGTGGAAAACAGTATTCCTTTATAATTCATAATACAGGCCGTGGGGGTTATATAATTAGACGAGCATTGGGGGTTCGAGTTGGGGATTAATTAAGCACCCTGCCTGCACAGTAGCATTCCAAAGGGAGTTAAGACACCTCGAGATCCCCGCTGGTAGCTTGGATTCCCGCTGTTGGCACCCTCCGTGAAAATCGCATTCCTCTGATCTTGTTTTGGATACAATGGGACCTATGTGGATACACGCGCCGCATGGAGTATCTCTAATCAAAGACAATCCCATCTTATCTGAGAACTGCTTGCCGCTTAGAATGAAATTCCTGAATAGAATCCAGTTTCGTTTATAATGTAATAATAGAATGTCCCTTGGTTCGTGATAAGTCATGCCGCATTGAACTATCAAGGAATACAATCACTAAAATCGAACTTTGTTAAAAATAAAATTTGCATCTTTTTAAAACTATTAAACAACCTTGCGCAATGGTCTGTAATTTGCGGTATGGTACTATCTAGTCGACATTGTTCTTGTTTTTAGATAACCTGAAGCTGACACCGCATATAATTTCACTCGATTGGAATCAATGGTCGCCAGGTTTCATCGGAAGGTCGGGGATTTCTTATTTTGGGTGCGGCGTAAAAAACCATAAAATCACTGAATTAATCTGCGTGTTATCGTCTTTCTTCCTGGGTTTGTTTGAGCTGAGGTTTTCAGGATATCGGTGCTAGATTTTTAAAATTCGAACGTGTCTGTAATGTTTAATTTATAATGTTCATAGAACTCAATCTTATAGAGAAGTTCATCGCGATCATTTACCTTGAATAAAAGCCAGTTTAGTCAACTGTAACCTGCACAGATTGATTTATGTTTTACGCCGTACTGAAGATTATTACACTTATATTGTGGAGTTGCAATGTTTGAGGGGGCGGAAACCGGGCTCATTGCCCGGAGGAAACCCACGACATTCGACGAGTACCTGGCAACTCTTCCCCATACGGCAATCGAGTGAAAATCCACTCAGAAATGTTTCGATTTCTATTTGGTTGGTTGGTTGTTTTAGCTTATTGACGTGTCTATTTGAACCCGCGCCGCATCCATGGAAGGTCTGTGTGGGACTGAGGGGCGATCACTCAACCCACTGGACCACCGAGGCCCCCTAGCCTGTACAAAAGATATGCTTGAATAAGAGACAATTTGAATAGTCGGGATGTATATTCGCAATTTACGTGGCTACTACTTCCTGTAACACTGTACGCTGCACATCGCTAAGAAATATATTAACTGAGGGTTCCAAATCTGGAGAGAAAATAGCAATCAATTTCCGAAACGAATCCCGTCTTAGCGATATTTATCCGAAAATGTACAGTTTATGTCACATAATTAAGAAAAAGAATTAAGAAAAGAAAAAGTGGGTGTAGCATAAAACCATAAAAAGGCCATGCTATAAGCAAGGTTGAAAGGCCGTTTGTATGAAAATTTACTGTCTTCAAGAAAGAAAATATGGGCGTTACATAAACCAATAAAAAGGGCAATGCTACTGGTACGATCGCTTCATATGACATCTGAGAACGTAAGCGACAAGTAAAACCTAACGTTATATCATCGTATTGCATATAGTCTCCTATATGTTCCGGAGGATTACCGATTTGTTTCTACCGAAGTCTGGTATACCCTAATTGTACCTGCGGGGAAGTTCTGTAATTCCGAGAGAGCCTTGATTTGATCAGACTTACATTTTAACAGCCTCCGTGGCTGAGTGATAGTCCCTCGTCAGATACAGGCCTTTCCTGTGAGGCTCGCTGATTCGGATCCCACTTAGTCCATAGAGAGATGGAAAACATTCGGTGATGCTCTCACTCCGTTAGTCTGGTACCCTGCCCCTAAACTCGTACAAGATAGCTCGTTATTGTACGAGCTATCTTGTACGTTATTGCACGAGCTATCTTGTACGTTATTGTACGAGCTATGTTGTACGTTATTGTACGAGCTATCTTGTACGTTATTGTACGACCTATCTTGTACGTTATTGTACGAGCTATCTTGTACGTTATTGTACGAGTTATCTTGTACGTTATTGTACGAGCTATCTTGTACGTTATTGTACGAGCTATTTTGTACGTTATTGTACGAGCTATCTTGTACGTTATTGTACGAGCTATCTTGTACGTTATTGTACGAGCTATCTTGTACGTTATTGTACGAGCTGTCTTGTACGTTATTGTACGAGCTATCTTGTACGCAATTGTACGAGCTATCTTGTACGTTATTGTACGAGCTATCTTGTACGTTATTGTACGAGCTATCTTGTACGTTATTGTACGAGCTATCTTGTACGTTATTGTACGAGCTATCTTGTACGAGTTTAGGGGCAGGGTACCAGACTAACTCTCGGTCGCCCCGTGTGAAAGAGTTGCGAGGTAGGCAGGCTACTCCTGTTTCCTCCTCCACTTAACCTGACAAAGCAGACATGTGCGGCGTAAAACGTCAATTAATCTATTTCAACACAGGACCCATGTAACGGGGTGGGTGATCTTTTGGTCCGTTGGTATTTTTGAATTCTTTCAAAAGTCCATAAGCCCCCCCCCCTCCCCCCCCCTTCCCCTCGGTTCTGCAACGGATTTCAGGTTGTGCATACTTTAGAAAAACGTACAAAAAAGCAAAGGTCTCATACAGAATACAGCATTACTCATTAATTATTCTGGGGTAATTAAGATGAAGTCTAAAACTAACATTTTGACTTGGTTTTCAGCAACTCTTTTAGCAACACGTGTGTGTTTCTCTACTTTTTGCTTTATTTATTTGCTATATGCAATATAAAACCACCCTTCCTGTTGCTTCACTCAATTAAAGGTCTTCCTCCGTAATTTAAATTTTTTTTACCATTTATTAGTCGTCGTACAGGCACCGACCAATACATATTCAAACATAAATAACGCAGTATCTGTAGCCATTTAATATTATTGAATTATCTTCCTGTGTGAACGGTTTCTCAGGAAAGTCAGAGGTTTCCTCGTGACACAGAGCACGGTTTCTTTCCTCCTTAATCCTCGGTATCGCCGCTATATTTGCAACGAGCATGAAACATGTCAATAGATTGATTGATTGTTTGGTGTTTTACGCCGCGCTCAAGATTATTTCACTTATATGGCGGTGTTGCCAGTTTTATTGTGGAAGGGAACCGGGCTCTATGCCCGGAGGAAACCCACGACCTCCCGGTGGTAACTGGCAACCATCCCACATAGATCGTTCGAGTGAAAACCCAGTCAGAAAATGTTCCAATTTTTTTTTGGACTGAGTGGGATGCGAGCCTGCGATTGGTCGTCCAACGCTCTACCTACTGAGCCACGGAGCCCCCCCTGTCAATAGAAATCGATTCAGTTAATAGTGTATTAAGAGTTTATTATTGACTTGTGATACACTGAAATGTATCTGTTAGGCGAAAATAAATCTAACCTATTGTCCTACAGTCCGTAAAAGCATGTTCTGTTATTCAAGTCCTAACAAATGACGCATTCATGGACGATGCAGACTTCACATTTCTGTTAGAGTACGTCATATATCTATATCAATGTGATATCTCTTGGTTATATGCATTGGGAAGGTAGGTCGTGTAAATATCAATGATATTGGCAAACCAGATGAAATAGACATGTTATTCACGTGTCATAGACAGGTGGATTTTGGCAACAGACACCAGCTTGTCTGATAGCAGCTGATACGTTTCTGATTTATAAACAAAAATCCCCTGATATTACACCATTTACATAGACAATTTGATAAAACCTGACTTTTTAATTTTTCAAAAGAAGCACCGTAGGTAAGACCTGTGAAATCTGTCTGCAAATGCTCCATAGTGTTTTTATGAACATAAAACATACGGGCACAGGGAAAATCTTCTTGTCTAAAGTAACCATGGAGACAAGTTTCTAATTGGTTAAAAAGAGGTATATCATTTATTCATTTAAAACCAATCATAAATTGTTGTAATAAAGTAAACCTATATGATATTTCATTAGGTTGACGACTGACATGAGCTTGGCCTTAGTCAGTAGAGTTTTAATGGTATATAGGCATGGTCAGAAGTCAACGAATGACATGGTATATTAAATTTTCTGTACAAACAGATCACTTTTATTTTAAAACAGATACGACGGAAAGAGATCAAAACAGATAACTTTTTATCAAACTATTTTCCCAGTGCGATTTACTTTTCAAATTTATATTTGATTCGAACTACCAATTTTCAAACAAACACGTCACTTTTTAACCAATAATTTCCCAATGTGATTTACTTTTCAAATTTATATATGATCCGAACTCCCAATTTTCCAACAAAAAGTTTTTTTTAAATAGTCTCCATATTAACACGTCTCCATTAGAAACTATATCCTGAAGGCTTTATAGTTCTCAAAACTCCCATTTTTTAAAATTAAAACCTCATAGGGCTACGTAAATACTTCACTGTGTATTTAAGTTTCAGCTTCAAAGGGTTAAAGCCACGAGGTGAAGATTTTCTAAAAAAAATATATATATAAATATATATATATGTGTTTATACAATGTGTGTTTATACAATTTATGATGGGGTATAATTGTCTAAATGGCCTACCTCTTTTTAACACAATTCGAAACTTGTCTCCGTGGTTATTTTATACAAGAAGATTTTCCCTGTGCCCGTGTGTTTTAGTGTGCATAAGTATATATTACATGTTTATTATTTTGAATCGTGATTACAGCCATATTTGTGTACATTTGATTGATTGATTGATTGTTTGGTGTTATGCGCCGCGCTCAAGATTATTTCACTTATATGGCGGCGTTGCCAGTTTTATTGTGGGAGGAAACCGGGCTCTATGCCCGGAGGAAACCCAGGACCTTCCGTTGGTAACTGGCAACCATCCCACATAGGTCGTTCGAGTGAAAGCCCAGTCAGAAATTTTTCAAATTTTGTTTGGACTGTGTGGGATTGGAACCCGCGACCCTTTGGTGGAAGTCTGTTCGTGTGTGGACATTTGAACCACGCCTCTTCCACCAATAAACATGGCAACGCCGAGAGTAAATTGTCAAACGAGTGTGACGTAAAACAATATCTGTCGTCATTATAGTCAAACTATAATGTAGGCCTGTGAATTTTCTTTCTTTCAGTTTATAAACAACAGGCCTACATAAATTTCATCTTTTCGATCGATATTTTGGAAAATCTCTGTAGCTATACATATTACGGATCCTGGGATAATGGCGGCTTGAAACCAAGATCGTTCAACACATTGAGACTGACGGGAATCATACAGGATCTGTCCTTGGAAACGCTTGAAGATTTCCAGCATCTTACTCTTGCAATGAACGGAATGGGTTGGGATAATTTCGTGGTTGTAGGTCTATGTTTGCGAGACGTTCGTATTCCATAGTACTGCTACTGTTTATGGCTGATTATAGATTGATTGATTGGTGTTTTACGCCACGCTCAAGATTATTTCACTTATATGGCGGCGTTGCCAGTTTTATTGTGGGAGGAAACCGGGCTCTATGCCCGGAGGAAACCCAGGACCTTCCGTTGGTAACTGGCAACCATCCCACATAGGTCGTTCGAGTGAAAGCCCAGTCAGAAATTTTTCAAATTTTTTTTGGACTGTGTGGGATTGGAACCCGCGACCCTTTGGTGGAAGTCTGTTCGTGTGTGGACATTTGAACCACGCCTCCTCCACCAATAAACATGGCAACGCCGAGAGTAAATTGTCAAACGAGTGTGACGTAAAACAATATCTGTCGTCATTATAGTCAAACTATAATGTAGGCCTGTGAATTTTCTTTCTTTCAGTTTATAAACAACAGGCCTACATAAATTTCATCTTTCCGATCGATATTTTGGAAAATCTCTGTAGCTATACATATTACGGATCCTGGGATAATGGCGGCTTGAAACCAAGATCGTTCAACACATTGAGACCGACGGGAATCATACAGGATCTGTCCTTGGAAACGCTTGAAGATTTCCAGCATCTTACTCTTGCAATGAACGGAATGGGTTGGGATAATTTCGTGGTTGTAGGTCTATGTTTGCTAGACGTTCGTATTCCACAGTACTGCTACTGTTTATGGCTGATTAACGACAGGATTAATCTATTCCTGCAGACACTGGCTGTGTTTGTCTCGATAAACGGCGAGCTGGAATCAAGGGCCGCTGTGGAACATGTCAGGGACTTGAACAGCGCTGTTTACTCAAATCGTGCCGGGCTGTGACTCGCTCACTGCAGGGGGCGATCTCTACTTTCTCATAGCCATCAGCCTTAACCTCGACACCTATCTAACGAACAGACAAAAGAGGTTTGGAGTTGTTTGAAGACAAACGAATTTGTCATTTACTGTGAACTGTTGCCCTTTTGGAGAGGGGGAATCGTTCGTTAGGGTCGAGGCGAGAAATTCAAACACGTGGTTTTAAGAAGGCGTAAACTGCCGTTTAACTTTGCCCGTTAATGGCCCGGTACCTCTTGGGTTATATCGCTGACCGGACTCAAGGCTAGCTTTTTTACGGGTAGTTGTGACATGCCTGCGGGCGACACCGTTGAAATCCATCTCAGTATTGTCAGTGACCTACTCAACCGTGTCAATTTCTGAACACACTGTACGTCCCCTTTTACTCTATGTTATATGCTCCGTCTAGAACCAGAGCTGTGACAACTTGTGTGTAGTTTTCAGTTGGAATTTAACGTTACCTGTCACAGACCCGTTGATTTAAGGTAAGTTGAACTTCAGTTATTCGACAATATTAAACGTCTACATACAGGTACATGTACCTCGTTTTTTACAGTTGTATATATATATACCTCCAATGTAAATATGGGTAGGCCTATATACACCTTCGATTTAGAAATTATGTGTTAGGGTATCACTTGGTCTCCTTCGGCTTATGTAGACTTGTCAGGTACTCGTCAAAGGTCGAGGATTTTCTTCTGGGCGAAGAAGGGCCCGATTTCCTCTCCAATTAAACATGGTAATACCTCTCTAAGGAAAATAATCTTAAGTGGGGCGGCGTAAAACATCAATCAATCTTCTCCCACTAAACCTGGCAACGCCGCCATATATTAAAGGGAAACAATCTTAAGTGGGACATAAAACATCAGTCAATCAATCAATCGGTTTAGAATTCAGTCAGTGCCTTTCGATATTTGATCCAACTGTTCTAAACATTTAATGCACCTGTACAAGATCAAAGCACATTTCAAGGATACGCAGGAATTGCAATAATATTTAATATTCCATGTTTTAATTATATGGCACTATACCAGCGGTGCTGTCTAGTTAAAAATTATTCTAAATTTGAATAACATGACGACATGATACTTGCTGCACAAACAATGATTTTGTATTTCATAAGATATTAGGTAAAAAACTGTTTTGGAAGATTACAGTACTAGCAACATTTTGTTTAGCGTTATCAATTACAAAGCTTTGTTATTAAGTCTCTTGATTGTCGCTTTCTGTTCGATGTGGGGTGCTATAGCAAATTATTACCATGTAATAGGTAAGTATATATAGTTAACACATATTCCAATAGAAGAAAGAATGCCAGCGATGAAACGGTTTGAGTTTTTAAATTGCAAGACGAAGCCCATGTACTTCAAAAAGACATATGTATTTAATCGCAGCTCTATTTCAAATTTCCACAATAGAATTGGTCGTAAAACACCAACCATGCAACCAATCAATCCCTCCTTTCCACCCAATTTAAAGATTTTTCCAAGCTGTGTCGGTTATTTATGAATTCCGTATTCTCCCTGATAACAAGTAGGCCTATAGCTTACTCTAGATAGTTAAATGTTCCACAACTTCTAAGATTCAAAAGCAAAATAAAATGACGAATAACCCACACAAGACAATTATAGAAACTTGCCTAAATAACTTTCCTAGTGAAGTCGACCATTCTTGTTAATGTTCCTGAGTCAATGTAACTTTATTTTCTAAAATAAAACGAAACGGGTGCTGTCGAACTTATTGTTAGATTGCATATACACCTACCAATATTCAGCTACAACCATGATCATCAGGGATATTACTTATAATTAGTTAAGGCCAGGGTGAGAATGGGTAACCCGAAGTCGTGAGTTCGATTCTCACCCTGGCCCCGAATGTTTTCCGGGTCAATCAGTGTCGGTTAATCTACTAATGCACGTACTAATATAACCATAACTTTAAAGTGGCATGAGCTGTCAAAATTCACACTTTTTTTCATAATTTCTGATCGCGACGACAGTAAGAGACTTTGAAGGCCATCGCCAAACTAAATCATTGGCGTTGGAATGAGGAAAATCCATACAGTATATGGCCTATACGAACCGAAATAGTGTTCCAAAAGTAAACAAAATTTAAATAACCCGGACGACCATTCACTCATTCTAAGCCAAAGTTAGTTCAAACAACACTTTATCGTTCATTATCAAGAATAGAAGCACTAAAAAGCTTCTGAATTATACGTCTAGACAAAAATAGGCAATAATTTTAACACTCTCTGTCAACATTTTGGCAGCTCATGCCACTTCAATAAACTCCGACTGCTTTAGCAGGTGTATTCTTTATTCAAATCCTGTGGGGCAGTTTTCTTTTCCACGTTTCGCTATACTTCTAGATTATGTGGAGAAAACTGGAAATTGGATGCAGGGGGTCCTAGTCTGTGGCTGTATATTATACCTTAATTGTAGTAAAAAAAACTCTTACGGGCTGCCCAATCGAGATCTCGTGCCATTCTACGAGATCTTCAACACAAGACATGATATCTCAACGAAATGACAGTATAGGATCAATCTCTATTTTAGATTGACGGGCTGCCTTGGCCCTTCAGGCCTCACGGCCAAATTGAAACGCTACATACCGCAGCTAATCGTACATATATGTATCGAGACAGCCAGTGGAAAAATAAACATGGAGTTGAGAGATGTTTGTTTTGGTCTGCACTTTAAACTGACCCCTTCACTGAGCTACTGTGTCAATTTCGGATGTTGACATTTGCCTTAAAGGGGTACATTTCACGACCCGTCTTGAAACTGATAACTGTATGGTTGCTGTGCTTTTTAAACGTACCTAGCAGAATAAGGTCGATCGTTGCCTCTATATACCAAGGGAATAGAACCAGGTTGTCTGGTTAGAGTTAGACTTCCCCCATTATTATTTTTAATGAGCATATCATGTCCACCAATGGGTAGCCGGACCGAGTCTAAGTTCATCGAGCCTTAAGACTGGTCGAAATTAATAAGGAAACCAGACAGCTCTCTGAGAGGCGGATGGTCTCTCCGGTCTTAATACATTTAAATAACCCCAAAACCAGGAAATTGGTTTCTATATACCAATTGCTTTATTCTAAAAGTTTCGATTTTCAATATATTGCATTGAATCTCAATCTATCTAGACCAAAAAAAAATTAACAAAATTCCGCGTGGCTTCTTCCCCCCGATCGCTTTATGTAGGCCCCTATAGCACACTCCTATTATCAGCGGTCTGCAGCTTTCGTGTGTAAAACTAAGGTAGATACCCGCTGCTGTATAGGAATGTACCCGTGGAAGAGGTGTGAGATACTCGGGGAATGTCGGGCAAAGATGCCAATTCCCTTCCCGGTTAAACACTACAGCGCCGCCGCTCTCTATAAATGAAACAATCTTGAGCCCGGTATAAAATATTAATCAATATGTTACATTGGGCACCTCATAGGAACTAAAATCCATATTAAAATTAACTTTTAAGAAATCCAAATAAGGGGAGGGGAAATATGGGAAGGGCATAGTCAACCTCTTAATGTCATTGACAGAGCCCACCTGTAATTAAGCCGGTCTTAAGCATAGGCAAGTCTCATTTTCTTAAAGAGGTATTATAATTGAAATAATCTTGAGTGGGGAGTCGAGAACTACTCGACCAATCAACTTAATGTGTCGACAGATATGTACATTTCTTGTCACACTTGACACATGACATGTGAAAAATTAATTCCACTGTTCGGAAAGGTGTCAATTGAATAGGCGCTGATTATAATAAGCTGCACGAGTCTTATTAAAGGGGCGATGGGGCACTACATAGGGCGCAAATGGTAAAATTAAGTGTGTTTGACGCTACACTTACAAAAAGAGGGGATTAAAACTCAATTGTTGTCAGCAAGATCCATGGGGCCCACAGGTGGTTTGTAAACAATGAGTCCTGGCAAATCTCCATTAGAATTATCAGCGGGTTAGAAAATTATCGATCCTCAATAATCGATCAAATGTACATGTAGTTCCAATTTTGTTTACTGACAGAAACATTGTATTACATAACTGTTTGGTAACAGCTATAACTATTCTTCAAAACACAGGCATGGTAGGGGCATAATTGTGGTAAACAATTTTTTAATGAGCTAGGAGCTCGAATTATATTGTAGAACAATCGCCATTTTGGAACGGTAACTACGACTCACTCGTACATCGGTCCTTTTTTCTTTTGAAAAAATCATTCACCGATATCCATGATATCCATTCCCCTTTTGTCGAATTATAGGCCAGATATTGCCTTAGATTCATATCCAGTGCTGGTTGAAAAACTTTCCCCTCACATGGCGGCCATGTTTTGTATTCTCAGCCATTCAGGAATCTTCCTATTTTAAACATGGCTACCCTACGTAGCGTTCGGCCCTTCGGGCCTCACATTAACGCTACACACGGGGCACCGCATATATCGTTATAATAAAGAATTAGAAAATTACCTTCGGTTAAGAGTATGAACTTTTACAATTAGTATTCTGGACACTTAAATGTACATTTTATAAAAGAAAACTCGGTTTATGAACATACCGATGTAGTTTACATATCTATGAACACAAAACACACGAGCACAGGCAACATCTTCTTGACTAAAATAACCATTGAGACAAGTTTCTAGACAGTGGGTGGGGGCGTATGTCATTTAGACCTTTATACCCAATCATAGGTTGTTGTAATAAACCCAAACCCATGGTATTTCATAATGGTGAAGACCGACAGTTCAAAATTTTCTCGAATCTACATCGGATGATTCCTATATAATTTATAACGCCAATATTAAAAGGTAGCTGAACTTCATTTTAGGAAAGCATTAAAATCCAACTCGCAAGATGCCGACTTAGTTTCCACCAAATGGTGTATATTAAAATTTGACCATATCGCATTAATTTGGTTATTCAGAAACTTCGATCCGTAATGGAATTCTCTATTGGTATAACAACATTATTCCAGTATGCACAGAAGCGTATATGAAAGTGGCATGAGCTGGATAAAGTATATCTATCAGTCTGCAGCGCTAATCCTGAGGCATAGTCAATATCGTTTGACAACATTATTCAATCATGGAGATTTAAATTGTTTTCGTCTATCTTTGACCTTGTATGGAAATGAGGTGGTGTCGTCCACTTATGACTACGATTTGAATTTCACTCAGTCCACTTATGACTACGATTGAAAACAGGGGTCCCTGTAGAGTGATAATCCTCCCCCGCGCTGTCCTGCAGTGATCCGCTAATCTCTAAACCTTCAATCCGTTAATCTAGAAATACAGTGACTACATCGAGGGTTTATTTCCACCATATCTCTGGAATCATTTTGCAACTGATGGGCCTAGGACCACAAATCACCTTGAAGGTTGGCATCAAAAATTGACCAAAATGATGAAAAAGGCCCATCCTAACATATTCGAATTTATTAAAACAATTAAGACTGAACAAATCTTTCAATGGCATTTAGAAGTTGGAAGGTGATAATAAGGTCAAAAATTACTTATGGATAACAACTTCTTGGTGTATTGGGTGACGACGTTTCGATGTAGTTCGAAACGATGTAAGAACTACATCGAAACGTCGTCACCCAATAAACCAAGAAGTTGTTATCCATAAGTAATTCTTGACCTTATTGTAAGACTGAACAAGCTGCAAATGAGGTAAAAATGTTGCAACTGGAGGGTGGAGCAGAACCACCAAAAAAAAGAAGGAAATATAGAAGAATGGAACATCACTTTCATGAACTTAAACATAGACTGTTGACAGGGGAATACTTCCTTATGTATTATGCTGATCTTATAACTTATCTCTGATATGTTATGCTTTTAAATTTCACATCTTCGTCTTTGTTTCGTTGTTGTAAATACAAATATATCCAGTCGCTACGTTGTGGTTAGTCTTCCATCACCTGGTGTGGTAATCGGCTTAAACATGTGGAGTACCTGTAGAGTTAATCAAGCTGTTTTTCGCTTCCGAATCCACTTTTGACTACGAAATATTTCTCTCGAAGAGACCCGAATTTTCAAATCGTAGTCACAAGTGGACTAAACCAATGAGGTATGACCATTCCCAAGGGGCTGACCCAATTTTCTGTATCGGAATGTGGGTGTTTAGATTAGGGTATTGTTCCCATGACGACAAGCCCGGGCGCCTCTTAAAAGGGCTCAGTTAAAATCCCTTCGTTTATTCTTTAAACAAACCTTTCTCTTCTCTATATAACAGCCTCTGGCTATTAAAGTATATGCCTGAAGCCTTTTATATCAGACAAAGCTGCCCAGTGAAAGATTCCCTCAACTAAACAGCCATGAATTTTAAAATTAAACCACAGAATAAATAGACTTAGAGGAGAAATACACATAATTGTTTCACTCCATTGAACATGTAAATATTTCATTGGGTAGTCTTAACGGCTTAACACTTTGTCAATTCTTTAATTCTGGATTCGACAAACGTGCCCTTGTTTGTTTCTTGAAATATACTCTGTTTCATTCCCGTTTCATTCGTTCACTTAAGACGTACTCTTTTGTGACACCCTCATTAGTACTCCCCTCCCCGCGCCCCTCCCCTCCCCTCCCCTCCCCTCAAAGATCTGCCAAAAGTACTAATTGAATTGATTTTTTCTGCTAAAAAACAGATGCATTATTAAAGGGGCATAAGCTGCCAGAATTAGAAATCATTGGCTATTTTTCTCAAGACGTATAATTTCAGAAGCCTTTAAGTTCTTCTGGTCTCGAAAATGTACGATAAAGTATTGTTTTGAACTAACTTTGGCTTAGAATGAATGAATGATCGTCTCGGTTATTGAAATTTTGTTTACTTTTCGAACACGTTTTCGGTTCGTACAGGCCGCATACCCGGTACTGTATGGATTTACCTCATTCCTACGCCAATCATTTAGTTTTTCGATGGCCTTCGAAGCCTCTTACTGTCGTGACGATCAGAAATTATGAAAAAATGTGAATTTCGGCAGCTCATGCCACTTTAAGGATTTCCTTAGCTGTACATTTTAACCCGAAACGTACGAACCCTTTTCGATGAAAGTCTTTATGCGTTGACGTTTAGTATCTATAGGTTTCACCCGAGTCTTTGATGGTAATTATCGTATATTCAATGTCACGAACTAAATAACTTAAGTGAAATTAATCCAGAAAGGTTAAAAGTTGATAGAAAGGTATGTTGAGTTACTTTCTGCAATAAAGACGTTGATTATATGAAGTAGAGGCTTCCGTTACTTAATTGTGTAGTCCCTGGTGATATTGATACCGTCATACGACACGACTGGCTCAATATACCTTCAAAATACCAATAGCAAAGAGAGTAGATTGACAAGAGTGGTCACTTCGTCCAATCAGCATTGCCGGCATGTTCTTTTGGCCCCCTAGCGGAAGGGTGTTCCGACTGTACACGATTCGACTGTAAAGCGCCCCCTACAGAAAGGAGGTTCCTAATAATGGAATCGTGTCCGTTTAAGGGGGTACTTTAATTACCATTGTAAATATTTCCAAGTTATGATTGTTACACTTTTTGTTGTTTGTACTCTGCTTTGTATAAGTGCTAAGTGCAATAAAATTGAATTAAATTGAAATTTTTCAAATTCAACATGGCGCGGACGAAGTGACCACTCTTGTCAATCTACTCTCTTTGCCAATAGTCTAGTTTCCTTACGAAGGTAGTATCTCCAAAGTGACACACGAGATAGCACAGCTTCGAGATTTGCCAATTTACGAGTGTAACTATAGAGTGTCTTTCGTCAACGTATTGAAGCATCATGAGTTTTAGTTTATTACAACTTATGATGGGTATAAGGGTCTAAATGATATACCTCTTTTTAACACATTTAGAAACTCGTCTCCATGGTTGTTTTAGACAATAAGATTTTACCTGTGCCTGTGTACTTTAGTGTTCATGAATAGATGTATTCTATTAGCTCTGGGTACTGTTTCACAAAAGCGGCGTAGGTGTATTTTTTGCGTAACTTTCTTACTAACGTATCTCTATACAGTATGGGTTGCTATGGTAGTTACGTGAAAACTTACGCTACGCCGCTTTGTGAAACAGGCTCCTGGTGTAATACAACTCCATGTTGGCACCAAAATCTGGGGCCGCGAGATTCTGGCGACTTCGATATTGGTATTGCGTACACTTATTTAGAATCAGATGTGGAGGTTCACATTTCAGTTTGGATTAACTGAGACAAATACTTTAAATGTTTTACTTGTTTTGAGATTGAGACAAAATTTAAACAAAATTAAAAGATTTTAAAACAAAATGGCGGACCTCATAAGTAGAACATGGCGACCATGCCTTTTCGAGTCAAAATCTCAACAAAGAACGGTGTATGCAATTTGGAATGCTATTTTAGAATGTACACTTTGGACTGTCCTTCGAGGGGTATACCAATTATATTATTTTATTGTTGTTCTAATTCTCGAGATATCAACCGAACGTACCTGGTTTAAAGGCAGTATAGGCCCTTTACCGTTGATATATAAATTAATAACACATACGTATCTTGTTCCAATGACACGAGACGCATGTTCAGTGCCCAGTGATATCTCATCTCACCTTGGCACCATATCAAAATCGGTTGTAACCCTGCCAAAATTTGAACTGATAGCACCTGTATTTGTAACTCTAGACTAGAGATAATTATACCATAGACAAAGGTGTCACGCATTTTAAAAAATTGGTCCTTCATCTGTCATACACCGATAACAAAAACTGTGAATTTGAAATCGACAAAATCCTGTTAACTAGCGTCGTTGGGCATGATTTTGGTTGTGATATATCCCTTGTCACCTATGTAGCCTATGTAATTTTCAACAGTTTAGTTCAGACCTGTTCACAATGTATGCGAGAATAAAAGATAGAATACATCAATTAAGTGTAGGTTTCGTATGTAATGAATGGGGGTAATTTGTTTGACGTCGGACAGATTCAGTGGAATTCTTTCAAACAAAGAAAGGTCTGAACATTTTAGGCACCTGTCAAAATGGTGGCATGAGGTCGTGCGAAAACTCATTTGAAATGTATCTCTTGTGAAATGGATTATCTGTTAGACGTCGCCGGCAGTATCTAGCATAAGGGCATAAGCTACATGTAATCGGATGCAACGTATACAGAAAAATTACGTTGATTAAACGTTTTCTCATTGTTTTTGGAATTACTTTCTCACAAAATGGCCGAACGTTTCTAACCAATGGATAAGACAGCCTTAAATAGTAGAAGCAAAGTGCGTTTCCGAGTTTTTGTATCACCCTAGAATCAGAAGCCCTTGTCAAACACGTAAAAGGTCTGTGTCCCGTTTCACAAAACCATCTCAAAGTATGACCAATCGCAGTTGCCATGACGTCGTATCTCTATAAAGTATGACCAATCGCAGTTGCCATGACGTCGTATCTCTATAAAGTATGACCAATCGCAGTTGCCATGACGTCGTATCTCTATAAAGTATGACCAATCGCAGTTGCCATGACGTCGTATCTCTATAAAGTATGACCAATCGCAGTTGCCATGACGTCGTATCTCTATAAAGTATGACCAATCGCAGTTGCCATGACGTCGTATCTCTATAAAGCGGTATCAGTGGGCATCTAGGGTTGTTTTATGAATCAAGTCCCAGAGTCTACTGTGCAAACAACGTTGGCTCCCGTAGGGTTACCGGAGCCCTGGGCCCTGTCTTACAAAGCTGGCGTAAAGTTGCGCATAGGCCTACAACATGGACCGGTTGCGTCCTAGGCGCATGTTACTATAGTTTTAACACTGATTTACGTCAGACGTAACTTACGCCAGCTTCGTAAGACAGGGCCCTGGGGGTTGTTTCTCGACACCGACGTAACTTTGCTCCTAGTCGTAACGTCAAGGTAACATATACCTTCAACATTACGTTACGGCCAGGCGCAATGTTACGACCGGCGTAAATGTGTCGAGAAACAGCCCCCCCCCCCCCCCCCCCCCAGGAGCCTGTTTCACAAAACGGCGTAGATGTATTTTGTTGCGTAACTGCCATATCAACGTAATTCTACAGTATGGGTTGCTATGGGAGTTACGTCGCTTTGCGAAACAGGCTCCAGGACTGTTTCTCAAATCGTATTAACCTATTAAAAGTATCCATTTTAATCGCATAATCGCGACGAATCGCACGAGAACAGGTCTTATGCGAACTTAATTTATAACCTTTTATTTGGGTTTGAGCATCACTTAAGATTAATCATCTTGTTTGCTGAATCCCTCTCCCCCCCCCCTACTTTATGGCATAGTGCCCTCATGCACCATTAGTATGCACTTATACACACTTCAATAAAAGACATTTTACACTAGAGGAAAAAAGGCCTTTTAGGCACAATTTGTATGGAAGACATATTGAAAGGTCGGGGAGCTTGTTCATTTCTCCCTTTATTTTTTTTGCATATTTATTTTACTTCGCTCTTTTTATGGAATATTTATTACAGCCTGTCGGCAGAAAACTAATTACCTTGGACTATGAGCTGTTGACGGACGGTAGAAAAAAGCCTTGGGTCAATCATGCGTGAAAGTAAACAAAAAATGTTATATTTAGCCAGTACAAAAATCCTCCCCTTTGCTGTGGTGAGATAAGATATAAAAAATAATTTCGAAAGACGATAATAATCAGGCAGAAATAAAGGGGAAACCAAAGCAAGCTGATAAGATTTTAAGTACATGTGCACCTAACAGACGTACGGTATGACGTCATCAAAACTTCCAAGGTGTGGAAAAAGTGACACTTTTTAAAACAACCTTCCGGTGTCGGTACATGTTAAAAACAACAAGTTTACACACCTATACGCCTATACTTACGCAAATGATAAAAGCGTTTTATAAAGGAGCTTAATAGTTTAGATAAACATGTTTTAGAAATATGATGTTTTGACAAAAGTAGTTGACATGTTTTATTAATGTTCATCACATAGTTATTTTTGACATCCCCACAAGCCAGTGCTCTGTAGGCCTACTGTAAAACCGTATCTTATCGTGGGCGTGTTATTTTTAAAAGCCTGCGAGTTTTTGTCTGTTTTGTAATGTAGATCGACTATAGATAACCAACTCAAGGTGTGATTTCTGAGACACCCCAGTACAAAATACCTCGTCACCAGAAATTCTAAACGACCTCGCCCAGTTTCTATTTCACCCAAGGGCGCGTGCCTGGAATACGTACCCAGTTTATGGTATACGATTACTGGGGTAAATATCACCTGAGTGGGCCATACGGATGTAACAGTTGTATTTCTAGCTACCTGGATTATCCAGTCAGATGACATTTAAACCCAATTCTACATTCCAATATCCGGATTTTTGACGTATCATAAACCTTACCTGTTTGACCTAGTTTTCGGATTTGCATTATATTTACCTGGACGGATTAAACCTACCTGAACTGTCAACGAGACGGGTCGGATTATCGTTATAGAGACCCACAGCCATATTTATGCTTAAGGACATGCAGTGAGATTTCCCCGTATAACAGGTACATTTCCCTAGGCGAGATTTATATTAAAATCTGGATTAATAAATAGGACTGTTAGATTTATCTCTATGAAGATGACCTTTAGCCAAGGGTGGATTTAAAGGTAGGATAGTACTTTTCATTTTGTTCCTTACTGTAAATTTAACATATAGTGATAAAATATATTTTTTCTCGATCAGTATTATGTGGAAGAGCTGTCAGGTACTCACCTAAGGTCAGGGGGTTTCGTTCGACGAAGAACTCGATTTCCTGGTACACTACACCTATCTGACAATCAATGATGACTGTAAAACATCAAACACTCAGGGTAATTTTTCACATGTTATAGAAATAGGATCATGTAAGATCCGGTCATATAGGGGTCCCTTGGCCTCAGTGGATGAGTTTTTATCTGATCCGCCTATGCGGTCAGAGAGGATTGTCAGGTTTCTTTCCCAACAAACCTGGCAACGTCGTCATACAATGTGACTTGCCAAAATTATTACACGGAATACTTCTGACAACGTTGCCATCAAAGGTGAATTGCCATAATTACTACACCGAATACTTCTGGCAACGTTGCCATACAAGGTGAATTGCCATAATTACTACACCGAATACTTCTGGCAACGTTGCCATCAAAGGTAACGTCGTCATATAAGAGGAATTGCCACAAGTACTGCATCAATTGGCAAATACACCTGGCAATGTCACCATAAAAGGGGTAATACAACTAGTTCAAAGCCTGAGTATACGCCTTCGATATGTAATGTAAATACTCACGAGTACACTAATGTGTTATTCGTCATTAATTAAATACGTCTTGTAAAAGTTGTTTGTAGTCGTTAAAGTGGCACGAGCTGCCAAATACGGGGATATTTCGTTGAAACAGAATTAGGTAATTGTTCGTAGTTTTTATATAGATATACGAACTCAATCTTGGATATTCATATTAAAGTAGTTTTTATGAGCAACAATGACTTGAAAAAGTACTCTTTCATCCCGGCTATTTGAATTTTGTCTATTAACACGCTTTTTCGGGTCGAATGGGTAGGCCTAAACTGCAGGCTTTACCTATATTTTGTTTATCTCTACGTCATTGTTTTAGTTTTTCAATTTACTTCGAATGCTTTACTTTTCAGAACCATCGAAAATTAAGGAAAAAATCTGAATTTTGACCGCTCATGCCACCTTAATATTATAGGGTAATATCTATGTAAGAAAGAAGAGGGTATTTGTGATAAAGTTCAACTTACGGTTAAGAAAGTGACATGTACATTTTGACAGTTACGAATCACTTTTTAAAACTTTTTTCTTTGCTCATTTCCTTTCCAACAGACTTAATTAAGGAAATAAAACATAACGCCAGCTTGATGGAAAACTTCTTAGTGCATGTAGGCTCAACAATAAATCATTAAAACCGAAACATAGGACAACTTGAACTTGAAGGTGGTGTCTGTATTAAATCGTTACAAACATAATATCATAACATCGGTTGCTAATAAATCAATTCGAAACTTAGACAATCTATGCCTGTGACTGATTGAATAGTTTGCATGCATTTGGCATGGTAAAGAACGTAGCCTACGCTAGATAAAATCCCCATCTTCACATTTTATCCCGAACCCTCCACGCATGGACGCCGCCATATAAGTGAAATATTCTTCAGCGCGGCGTAAAACACCAAACAATCAATTAATCAATCAATCCACGCATGGATCAAGGGGTAATCGGATGGACCGTTAAACGCTATGCAGTGAGCCCCGTGTGCTCGATTTCCTTGATTGGGTTCTTAAGTATATTTTTAGAGTTACTTTTGTACCTTCAAGAGAGAAAGATAAGCCATTTACGAAAGAGCAGCAAAAACATTTAAAATAGCTAAAATATTTCAGCCGTACATCTGAGGCTACCGAGCAATTTGAAAAGCGTGTTTCGTACAATAGACCAGTGATGGACCTATTTTGGTCTGATTTTAAACCACTGACCACGACAGCTTTTAAAAATCACTCTGCGTGTCTTTTTCGGACAGATTAAGAAAGATTAACCCGTGTGTAATCAGTGGCCATCTTGTGTTCATACATAGATATATCTGTCGGTTGACCACAATGCGGATTACAGAATTAACCCCATATCTCTGGATTTAGATGCCAACCTTTGCCAAAATTGTTAAGTTTTACAGACATATTTAACCGTCCTATACAAACTTATTGTTAATAAATAATTTAGCTTCAGTTTGTTTTCACTCTTATTTTGATAAGGGGTAATCCTATATAGCCAGTCATATTTTTAAGGCTCGTCCATTCGATGATTTGCCAAAGGTATTTAGGCCCTACCCTACGAAGAACTATTGATTTATCATCACATTTAAAAGGCTTGTGTTTTTACCATGTTTGGTACATGTAATGTGTACACTATTTTGTTTACTGTCTATATGTACCTAATAACCTTGAAACTGTTGGTTTAAGAAGCATCCTAATTAGCAGAAGACTGTTAATTAGCAATCAGCTGCTAATGCGCTCAGGTATTCCGGATTTAATGACGTCATGTTTGTAGATATTTATCATCACAAGTAAATGATGCTTAAAGGCAATTTCATGAATATTAGTTACCAAGTACTCGCCGAAGGTCGGGGGTTTCCTTTTGGCAAAAGGCTCAGTTTCTCCCCCTACTAAGCCTGAGAACGCCGCCATAAAGTGAAATAATCTGGAGTGCGGCGTATAACATATATCTATCAGTCAATTGTTAATACTTATCTAACTTATCCCCCTGTCAATTCTCAGGTTTTAGTATAGTTACTATATATACTCTCAGTCGTCAACCTAATGAAATATCATAGGTTTAGTTTATTACAACAATTTACGAAAGGATATAAAGGTATAAATGACATACCACTTTTTAACACAATTAGAAACTTGTCTCCATGGTTATTTTGGACAAGAAGATTTTCCCTGTGCCCGTGTGTTTTAGTGTCCTTAGATATATAGTCTATAAAAGAGGTATTACATATGTTGCATATTTGACATTTTTCTGGGGTAGTTGACCTGACATATTACTGGTTGTAGCTCACCCATCAGATATTCACGTAACGCCTCTCTAAACAAATGTTAACCAGCCGTATACTTATACAAACGCGGACTATTTAAAGGGAATTGACCGACTGATTGATGACGTCAGTTGGTATTTACGCGCAAAGCATTTGGGGGGATTGAGGGATGTTCACATAATGTTAGAATATGGCGTTAACAGGAAAATATGTGGATAACACGTTATGTCACCAATGTTTTCCAAAAAAGGGACATCTTGCTAAGTACCAATAAACAAAATGGCGAACTGAGGTACATAGTTTACCCAGAAAATCAATGTGACGTCATCAGGCTCGGCGGTAATTGACTTTATTCCACACAATTTACAACCAACTTAACTATTATTTCACTCCGTTTTGGAGTTAAAATGTAGTTTTAAAATTTATATCAACACCAAGAGATAGTAATGACTGATTCCGTATTAATAGATTTACGCAAACAACACATACAATAGACGATAAATGGTTTCACAGTTCATCAATATATTGCAACCAATCACAATCAATAACAAACTGTCAATCAATTACTGCCAATATCAACCAATCGCTTTATCCATCAATTCTCACGCATCAGAGCGCACCGAACAATCAATCAATCAATCACTTAATCAAATAATTAACCCATTAATTAATCTATATTGAAAATAGATACATTATTGACATTCACATGGACTGTAAACTGCATGTTGCTCAATTGCATTATTCAAATCAATTTATCCATCAATCGATCAATTCACACGCTCCTGAACTAACCAATCAATCAATCAATCAATCACTAAATCAAATAATTAATCAATATTAAACATATGCACACGATTGACATTCACATGAACCGTAAACTGCATTTTGCTCAAGCTCATTATTCAATTCAATTTCAATTTCTATATTGCATGATAAGCCATGTGGCTTTTTACCCTTAAAACGATAGGAGATGCAAGTATACTGGTTATGCATTATGTTCCACTATTAACACAACGAAAGTCTCAGTAGTTATATATAAAAAAAACCCATTTTAATATCATTCTAATCATATATGCGCTTTTCATGCTTAACTGTGTTTATGATTTAGTAATAATTTAGCGTAGGTAATTGAGTGTACTTCCTTCCGAAATAATGTATAGCTAAACCTGCTAACATTTGGGTACAATTCATGCGACTAAATATGGTTATCTCTTAAATTATTGTCCTCAGACTGATAAATACTTGATAAGTACAAGATCTCATATGCATGGCTGAAACTGCAAGTCAACCAAGTCGCACCAACCAAGTGTAAAGTTTTAGATTGTATCTTAATTACTTTTTTCAAACTTTTTGTTTTTGTAAAATGATAATTATTTGGTATTTGACACATTTGTTTTCTTAAATAATCAAAAATAATTTAAAAGTTTGCGTTATTTTATTCATGATATTTCTGCCTGTCAATTAAACTAATTGCTCGCCATTTTAATATTTAATCCAATTTTGCTTTTAAACTTAAATAACTAATAATATAATTTGATGTTTGGGACTGTTAGGTTTCTTCAAGAAAGTCTGTACCAAAATATTTTATGCAAAATTGGACTAGGTATTGCTTGTGGCGTCTGTTGACGGAGTTTTATGTAAAGTTTTTTTTATCTGATTTAACCAATATTAACTACTGTAATGGCTGGTTGAGTTGATGGTTAAAAACCCAAACACTCCGATCCACATGCATTTCGAGTCTTAATTCCGAGCACGACGAACCGTGTCTATGTTTTCGTGTAATTTTACATACGAAGCCTGTGGGAAATTGTCTCTTTCTTTGTCTAACACTGACTTTCTGGAGTACATTAAGTCAACTTTAAAAGGCCCATTGATGGATATCTAGAAGCAATTTAATCTTATCGGAGCGAGACCGCGTGAGAAATCCAGCGTAACACAAATCCACTGGCCTAATACTTAGGACTTCAAAGCCAAGCCTCGCTTGACCGATAGAGAAAGAGAGCGCAGGTAAAAGTTGTCCTTGTCACTTTAAATTCTGACACCTTCTGGAGCTGTTAATCACATTTAGATACTTTGCTTGGAGTACCTCAAGGCGAGCTCCTTAGCCCATGTTTATATTCTATATTCACTGGTATAAAGAAATATCATAGGTTTACTTTATTACAACAATTTATGATGGGGTATAAATGTCTAAATGATAAACCTCTTTTTAACACAATTAGAAACTTGTCTCCATAGTTATTTTAGACAAAAAGATTTTCCCTGTGCCCGTGTGTTTTAGTGTTCATAGATATTCTGTGGCATTTTGCGTCGATAGAATGCCCTTAGGTTTACACTGTGGCTCACTCTCCAAGTTTAGTAATCAAAAATAAAACTTTAGATCTTATGTAATCATTTAGCATTGTATGTTTGTTTTTATCTATACGACGAGGTAGTTGCTTGTCTAACAATTTTAGTTTATGATCCAGTGTCCAACATTAAAAAAAAAAGAAATATACAAAAACAAGAAATATACATTTCCAGCTTATAAATATGTACCTTTTGGCTTGATTTACCTGTTTCCCTTTCTTACTCTATATCTCAATAAAAAATCGTTTCCTTAAACAAATTGGTAAATAACCGACACTAATTGACCCGGAAAAAATTCCGGGCCAGGGTGAGAATCGAACTCACGACTTAGGGTTACCGTCCCACCGCTCTACCAACTGAGCTACCCGGCCCTGTTGGTGTCGGTTATTTACTAATTCAGTAATTTCCCTGATGATGATTGCAACTTGCTTAAAACAAATTGGTATAGGATTATTGTAGATGATTTTCGGAGAACCAAAGTCAAGGTAGAGGTAGACTGGATAACGTCCCTGTCATATTATTACAAATATTGATTTATTGTCAATCCATTATATCGATCTTTGGCTTATACTTAACTCTATTCCCCTTGACGACTACTGGATATTACCCGGCTTATTGTAATCTGTCTGCTTCGTTGTCTATCCGATCTTATTGCTGTGGTCAGCGAGATGGACCACATGGTCAAGCACGTGCTATCGCTTGACCAGAAGCTGTTTGTTTTTCTACAGAATTTCCCCGACCGAAGACAGAGTGAAATTTCTTCTCAAATACTTGCCCGTGGTGTTTTTACTCAGGCAAGGTCAAGCTGAATTGAATATTAAGAACACCCTGTTATTGTTTCTTCAGAAATGGAAGAGAGCCAGACTGAGATCGGCTACTGAGTCGTCTTTCACAGTGGATACATGCACCTTTGCTTGGAGGACTATACAACCTCACATTTTGGACTAAACTGGAACCACCTATAGCCCCAAGAGAAACCTATCTTAGCCAGTCAAAAAGGGGAAAATTAAGGTACGTTTATTTCTGTATTTATTGACTGTGCGTTAGTGCGATGAATTATTAGTAATCATGACACAGAATTAACTGATCGGCACCTTTTGTGGCACCTCTTTCCTCGAAACCTGACGTTTCATTCAACAAAAGGGTTTGTCTTTTAAAGAGCATTGAACCCATTTTTATGTGGGTGTTTTTCAGGGGTTTTAAAAGCCATTGCGACAAAGCTAGTTCTACGAGACTTCATTTTAAAGAAAGAGAAACGATTTTATTGACGTTATACGTGTCACATCACCTTGTATATAATTAGAGAATTAGGGCTTTTTAATTAACATGGTATCATGTTGGGTGTCCTATAGACAAGTTTGGTTATATATTAGACATTTTGTATATATCCAAATATCCCTTGATGATAACGTACGTGGACAGACTTTTCAGAATGTTATCAAATTCCAGCGGGACCTCTGTGGCTCAGTAGGTAGAGCGTTGGACGCTCAATCCCAACAGCCTTTCAGCAATGGGTCGCGGGTTCGAATCCCACTCAGTCCAAAAAATGTGGAAGATTTTCTGACTGGGTTTCCACTCGAACAACCTATGTGGGTTGTTTGCAAGTTACCACAGGAAGGTCTTGGGTTTTTCCTCCGGCCACAGAGCCCAGTTTCCTCCCACATTAAAACTGGCAACGCCGCCATATAAGTGAAATAATGTCGAGCGCGGCGTAAAACACCAAACAATCAATCAAATTTCAGCTATGATCATATTCAATTGAAGAACAGCCAGGTGATGGGCAAGATGTTTGTTGGTTTTATGGATCACGTCTCACACATCAAGGTTACCTTTAGGAATAATCACGTTGACCATGGTTCGTTGACCATTGGAAACTATCTCTTAGAGGTTGCTTGATAAAATGAGTCCTTAAGGGCTGAAAGAGGTTAGGGTGAGGTGTTTTTGAGGGTTTGGTACATGTATTTCGAGAAGGTAACCCTCGATTTTAAGCCAAGGAACAGGTATCTTATAAAACTTCACCAAATTTTGCGTAAGACTTAATGAAATTTAACTCCACTTCTGGTGGATGTATATTATGATTAAAACTACCGATAACATAGATCTATACGTGTATCAATCGTGTGTGCTGCCAATCAAACGCGACGTGCACAACTCTTAGGCTTGAAGTTTAGCTATATCTTTTTTCGTTCACCGAAACCCATTATTGTACGTTTGACCACCCATACTGTTTGCACGTGCGTTCCGGATGAAGAAAGGTCGCCATTATAACCCATTCCAGATCGCACTTCTGGCTCTGGGTGACTTTCCGGTCATTTGAACTACGTGCTTTTGGAAAACACTTTTGAAGCGAGCAGACCAAGATTCTTCCGCTTTCAATGAAAGGAAACGATGCGAGTTCTGAAATTGTTGAACACCCCGATGCCTTTGAATGTTTCCAGGTGGCACGCGATTGTGCTGCGTTTGTCTTATAACTTGCCTGAACTTTCCTGGTCATTGCAACAAACCATGTTTTCAAAATGAGAAACCTGTTCTGGGTTTTATTATATCTCCGTGGTCCTATATAGTTGTATTCAATTGCCCTGTGTCGAAAGGTTGCCGTATCTTGAGTGAGGCGTATACCACCAATCAATCAGTTGTTGGCTGAATGGATAAGGTTTGTTTGTAAGGGTTTCGTTTGGGTGCCTTGTACAACACGCCTATCGCAGTGGAATTTCAGCCTTGGCGATTCTTCTACGGCAAAATCCCCCAGATAGTGTTTTGTTTTGCATGAACTTAATACAAGGTATAGAAAACCCAAGAAGCATGTAACTTATAACCCAAAACAAGTATTTTCCCCCCGATTCAACCAAACAACCAATCGATTAAAACGGATTTTGACTTCATGCAAATCATAAATGTAAATTACGAATCTCGAAACGGGAACAATTATTTGTCAAGACCGCAATCGTATGTTTGCTTTAACATTAAGCCTACTATAAAGACGAACATACCTAATAAAAGCCAAGCTAAGCTAAGCCAGTCTTATTTTAAATCTGATAGTAATTTAGTGTATCAAATAACCGGTATATTGTCCGATTGAAACCACGGGGTCTGGTTGAAACATTTGGTTTTCACCACGGACAACACGTGTTTATCGCATGAGACAAGATAATGCTCCGCCTACAAAACACCAAGTGGTGAAAGTCGTCTTCAACCATTAGTTCTACAATTATATTGGTTTTGTTGAATTTGGTGTAGAAATATTTCGATGAGAATTAATCTCAGTATAATTGTCTTCAGATATCGTTGAAATATTTGTCAAAAAAGTAAGGACTTCGAGCTAGTTTGGCTTCAAATACCAACCAATTGCTGCTCTGTAATCGGCTTTAACGCTGCTGAACTCAGTCATCAGTCTATCGCCTTCCCGTCGTCAGTTAAAGTGCTTATCAAAGGGATATCATCATAGCAGCATGGGGATGTCGTTTGTAACGTAATACAATCAGCTGCAAGATTGATGACAGATCAGCTGCAGTCGGAACACACTTCGGCTATCTTCGCTCGCTACCGGTCGGCTTTGGTATTTCATGTACGTAAATCCCCGAAGGATCCGCTGCTATAATATAGTGTTAGCGCTGTAACTTTTGAGTGACGAAAGAGAGATCACTGCAGGGTTCTTGTAGATTAAGGCGTATCATCTTTAGGCCATTATCGTTGCTTAAAGATACCTGAAGTTTGTCTAAGCCAAGGTTAGTATAAGTCTGTCGGTAGTTCTATAAGGCGAATAATACCGTTTACGTTTTCTCTCTCAATCCGAAAAGCGTCTCTACATACAGTGCGTCGCGGTTTTTATTTCGAAACTCCTCTCAACAACGGGTCGCGGTTTCAATTTCGAAACTCCCCCCAACAATGGGTCGCGGTTTCAATTTCGAAACTCCCCCCAACAATGGGTCGCGGTTTCAATTTCGAAAAGTCTTCCAACAATGGATCGCGGTTTCATTTACGAGTCGGTCCAAAAAGTATTCATGTAGTTTAATTTTCTTCAGATAACTAAACATTACAGAAACATAACAAAAGAAGTACCAATTGCTTCATAGAAACCTTACTGTATATACTATTTATGAACACTAAAACACACGGGCACAGGGAAAATCTTCTTGTCTAAAAATGGTATACTTGGTTGACTAACATCGGCTGCTCTTGTAGAAGTCTTATGCTGTATGACGCTTCCATCGTTATGAGTCAAATAGTTTAGTTGATAAGTTTCTGCTGACATTAAATGTTAAATGAAAAATGATACTTTCAAAGATAACACATTTTAGTGACATCTTTTTGAAAGCGTGTCGTTCAACTGTCGCGTTTGTTATCTTTTTGCCCCTGAGGAATGGAGTGTATTTAAATGTTTGTCTTTAAATGAGATTTTAAAGCTATAAAAATGAATTTCATAAAAAAAGACAACCATTCAAATTGGATCTTTTACCTATAGGCATTCTGGCATATATCTTGTATACCGTAAACTGGGGTACTTTGAACTGCGGGCTATCTTTGAACAGTCAAAGATGAAAATCTAAATTTTCGCTATTTGCCGGTAACAAATACTAAGAAAAGTGGTAATAAGTATGCTTTTAGCTTTTTCACCATTGATAACAAATACTACGAAAAGTGGTAATAATTATGTTTTTAGATTTTTATCTTTGACTGTTCAAAGTTACCCCGCCGTTCAAAGATACCCCGCCGTTCAAAGATACCCCGCCGTTCAAAGATACACCCCGCCGTTCAAAGATACCCCGCCGTTCAAAGATACCCCGCCGTTCAAAAATACACCGCCGTTCAAAGTTACCCCAGTTTAGGTTACTTGATTTCTCCTCAAACCCAAACATAATGACCTCACAGGTTCAAATTTCCATTAGTCTCCATGTAATACATATTTTTCTTGTGACCTTGACTTTGTTTATATGGTTCTCGCCATGTTTTCTTTCCAATGGAGTCCGTCGGGATGATTTAAAATGTTCTGATTTCAAGTCATGGCAAAAGATAAAGTGTTGCTAATATTTGAGTTGCTCTAAATATATATGTACTAGTATAAGTTCCACCAATTGTTTTTATTGAAATTGACTTCAACATGCCAATCCTTGCTGTCTTCGACAAATTCCGTTTAGTAGCTACCAAGTTCTATTGGCTCTACTTTAGCCATGTTTGCTGACCCAGCAAGGAGGAACATTAAGTATGCCAAATACATGGGCCTTCCTGACGTTCTATGGTCTGTGAAACCTAATGTCCCAATTTAGATGTGGGTAGGTAGGGAGGGTGACCTTTTGATAGTTGGTACTTTTGTAGCCGTATAACCATAGCTGTTGAAGTGCGACGTTAAGCCCCAATCAATCGATCAGTCATACATGTATTTTCGAAAAATAAGAAACTTTGTTCTTAAAGGGGGGCGAGCCGTCAAGTATATGGAAAATTTCGCTAAAACGGAAATGTATAATTGATCGTTATTCGCATCAAAAAGGACAAATAAAGAGCTTTCCGCTGACACCAATCTTGGGGGTGTATTATTTTCGGTTTCAAAAATGAACCTTTAACAAAACGATTGTTTGATTGATGGATTGATGTTTTACGCCGCACTCATTATTTCACTTATATGGCGGCGTTACCAGTTTTAGTTGTGGGGGGGGGGGGGGGGGGCGCTCATTGCCCGGAGGAAACTCCCGACCTTCCGCGAGTACCTGGCAACTCTCTCACATACGGCGACCGAGTAAAAATCCACTCAGAAATGTTAACAAAGTGATGTCTTTATTCTTTGAGAACAACTTTTTAAACATTGTTTGCCAGTGTCTCCTCAGCGAGTTCTGGTATAAGTTAATTCTAAAGGTGACCGAGGTTTCTTAGGCATTTGCTTCTCAGCAGTTATTAAACTAACAACCCAGACCTTATTCTTCTACAACCCCATTCTAGAAAGCAATTATCTGTGAAAACCACTACTAATTGGAAATATTTCCCCTTTTCACTAAAGAAAAAAGATTACCTTGTGTAAAAACAGTTATGCCCGATGTAACTTTGCGACCGGTCCTATTCGTACTACATGTTAAAGCTGCATATATTGGGCTTATTGTTGGCAGGTTTCGTGCAGGAATCCCCTGTATCTATTGAGAATATATAGGTATTTCTACTTGGACATTCACATATACATGTACATATATTTCCAAGACATGGATGTAATTATGGCCGCATTCTTAAATCAACAACTACGAATAATTGAGTTATCTACAATAATGTCAGTTTTGTCTCGGATTGCTTAAGGCGCCATTTTATAGCTCCCTCTATTGGTGAGATTTGACCGTAGGGAATTCTTCGCACATACTTCATGTACTATGTGACATGTATACATGTGGTCATTGTACAAGAAAAACACAGCCCGGTGGGAATGTGCTGTAATTGGGCTCCCATATTAGTAAGCAAACTCAGAGTGGTTTAATGTCGCTCTTTTGTTATCGTTCCACACATGGGGATTGTTATTTCACCAACACGATAACCCTGACTTCTGACCTCGTAACCTCTGACCCGTGTTGTCATGTAAACAGTCAAAAAAGACATAACGTCCAGACCACCCGCTTTATTATTGTGAAAGTTTAGCGATAAGGCATTCCATAGTTGACAAAAATATTTGTACGGTGTAGCTTTTGGAGCATAACATATTTTCATTAATTGCCACCTGTGTCAACGACAAAAAGGGTTTTAAGAGACAACAAATAAAACGCAAAAATATTGAACAAATACACACATAGAGCAAGTTGAAAATAACTTCTTGTGTCAACGTTTAACTGGGAGTCGTACAAATATTTGAAAATTTGCAAAAATTCTTTTTAGAAAATCAGCGAAAATTTGAATTCAAACAAGCTGACAATTGACACCGATATATACCGCCTTTATCATCACGATCCCTCTGTTTGGAACGGTTGGCAGATAGCAGAGGCGGATCGGGGGTATACCCTCTGAATAAAACCTAGCAAGCCGCCATAGAATTCAATTGACATAGTCTTGTTCATGTTTTACGCCGCACTCACGATTATTTTGCGTTGTCAGATTTAATGTAGTACAAAAACTGGGCTCTATTCTGTACGAATCCTTCGATTGGAAAATGCGACTAGTCGATAGAAGCATATATGCGTGTTGGCGAGGGTAGTTCAAAACATCAACAACCAAAAACCAGAATTTGTAAATAAAAAACGTTCTAGTTAGGCCCCTATGTCATCATTTTATTTTTGCAATATGGGGATGTTTGATTTAGTAGCTGCTTTAAATACAGTAGGCTAAATTTACTTCAAATTATTTAAGCATGCGATTCAGTGAAATTTGTGCATTGTTTTCTTTACTTACGGTCTATATGCGTCTCGAAATTAATGGTGTTTCGTTATGGTTATAACTGGTTTTTGGGTAATTATTCGGCAAGCACGCCTTAATTAGCTACTTTATGAGACTAAATTCTTGATATATTGGTTTGTGACCACTTTTCGTTGTCATTTGTCGCCTACGGGGATACCTGTTGTAATTATTACATTGAAACTGGTTTTCTACGGATGGTTATACTTTTTCGAAAAACGTCCGGAATGTGGGCGAGGAGGAAGCTTTATTTGTCAAGTTTGTTCCTCTTTCATTGGCTGTGACCTGTTTGGTAACCTAGCAACCACGTTCCCGCTGTGTTTACAATGGCGGTTTCGAATTCTCGGGAATTAGCGTTCAAACGAGAACTGTTTTTTGCCATGTCTTTATTTATAAAGGGTACGATCTCTGTCTTTAACAGAATGTTAACCTATATCTCCACTTGAAAACCCAAACTTGAAAGGCTTGTAATTTATGGGGATGTTGTTCGGGTGTTTCCGCCAAGTCCCGTTAAATTGAACCCATTGTGAACTCTTTTGAAGAGCATAGTCCGAGGAGACGGATGAAATCATATAATCTCCCTGATCCTCTGTTAATGCTATCGGCCTTGCGTCTTGAGAATTAAAATGGGCTTGTTACATTTCTTTTTCAAACTCCCACGCCTTCCATACATTGGACATAGTATCTATACCTTTTCATCTGGCCTGTTCCGTCAGAAACTTTGGTAACCGAAAATTCAAATGATGAACATTTTATTATAACGAAGAGAAGAGACCTGAGCTATACCGTTAGCCTTGAATAGCAATACGACAATGGAACACGAGTGAAGTCCTACTCCGTCAAATATCGGGTTTGTCTATAATTCACCTTTATTAATTGACTGCCGGGCATCGGGGGGAAATTGGAGGGTTTCATGTGGCCATGCAAGTCCGTTTCCTCTTTGTAAATCCATCCATGCAATAATCTTGAGTACAGCGTAAACATCAATCGATCAACCCTTTATTGATAATTGGAACATCATTGGGGAGTTTGAGTTACCTAAATGGCAGCAATAACACGACAAAATAAACAATCTAATATTAATTGAAGACTATTTAACAATTACGCAAGTACCCCGCAATCTCTATAGGAGTGGTTTGAACTCCTATAGACCCAGCGTTATTGTTTTACAACAAAGCGCAGGGATCCAAGCGGAAGTAATACATTAACACTTATCATAACCTGTTGACACCTAAATGCGCATACGATAATTAGTTCGAGAACCACCCATGATGTAGTAAATGATAGGCAAACAATGAAAACATAGGTCTATACTGCAGTTTTGAGACCAGGAGCCTTTACAAAATCGTATCAAAAGATCTAAAGTCAAGAATTAATAATTGAGTTTTTGTGAAAGTGTAATTAAGTTGAAGAATATAGCGTGTAGAATAACTTCCGGCACAATGTACACCTAACCTCTTCCTCCAGGCCATATCTACGGTTAATAGGCAGTGATGGACGTATGTCTTTGACTTTTGTTAGGTTTTTATTTACATAGCCCCCTTTCATAAAAAAAAAGTGGAAACGAATTTTATCTAGTGGCCCCATGTGAAATGTTTGCCAGGTACTGCCTTTAAATTGGGAGTGCCTCTTGGAGCAGAGACCGGTTGTTTTCCCCATTAGTCAGACAACGACGCCATATAATGAAGTCCTCTTCAGTTCGGATGGGTCGCGGGTTCGAATCCCACTCAGTCCAAAAATTGGAAAATTTTCTTACTGGGTTTTCACTTGAACGACCTATGTGGGATGTTTGCCAGTTACCAGCGGAAGTTCGTGGGTTTCCTCCGGGCACAGAGCCCGGTTTCCTCCCACAATAAAACTGGCAACGCCGCCATATAAGTGAAATAATCTTGAGCGCGGAGTAAAACACCAAACTATCAATCAATCAATCTTCAGTCCGGCGTAAAACGTTAAACAACTTCATTGTCCCGATACAGATTTCTTTCAACTGCTTGACCGCTGCTTTTGACTCGGTTTCATTCTAAACTGGACTTTACAAGACACTGGAATCTGTTATTATGACGTAAGGTCGTCAACTAACTCAACGTACATAGAAGGCGCGCTTAAGAACAGGGTTCGTATCTCAGCTGCATGCGTTAGCTATTTCCCTTCTATTCTAACACCACTGACCTTCCAACACTATTGGATGGTTGCCAGTTACCAGCGGAAGGTCGTGGGTTTCCTCCGGACACAGAGCCCGGTTTCTTACCACAATAAAACTGGCAACGCCGCCATATAAGTGAAATAATCTTGAGCGCGGCGTGCACCAATCAATCAATCAACCAACACTATTGGACCTACACGTGTTTGAGTTATCCACATCACCATTCTGCAGGAAAGATCAATTTCCCTGATTCCTACGCCACCACCCAACCTCTAAGAAAGAAAAAACGGACAGCGCCAGTATACAAGTGGAAAAATCATGAGTCGTTGCTAACACCAAATACACGGCTCTTTTGGAAATGTTTTTTGCTTCAACATAAAGCATAAAACTGTCAACATCAGGTCTGGGGTTCGCCCCTCAGCATTCTGTAAATCCCATCGTTATCTACCGTATGTCCCCTGGCTACCTGGAAAATAAGCGACACTTCGTGGTTGGCAGTAATAACAACGCTCAATACTCGGTAGCTGTCTAACTCATTATAATGAAAAAAAGGCTAAGTTTTCTTTTTGTTGTTGAAAATGACTGCAATTAACACCGAATAATTGTGCTATGTGTACTTTCTGTAAGAAAAAAATATTGCCATGTGCAAAAAATACCAATGAAGCAAAAAAGAAATCTATAGAAACCGTACATCCCTGTAGACTCAAAAATAACCCAAGAACCATGTGCGCATGCGTAGTTTTTAATTACATACAACGGCTAAATTTATATTTATCTTGTTGTCCCCGGGGGCAGGTAAAAGTCACTCAACCAGATGGTTTGATATGACATGTGTACAATATCATGCATCTTGAATCACAGGGGAGAAAAATATTAGTTTGTCTACATGTATATATATATGGCACCATCTCGATAACGCACTTGTGATATGCATCTAGGTGGTTTAGCATATCTTGAAATGAAAAAGGTGGCTTGTTTCAATTTTGCTTATCTTTTTATCTATGAACGACGCATACATACGCCTTTGATGGAAAATGGCTACAATTCAGCGCTTGTCCACATGGAAGAAATTCGGAATTGATAGAATGCTGAATTCTGGAATTCCGATTAGTATTTTTTTTGTGCTGTTTTCTCAGACAGTTATTTTCGCCTTGGGGAAATTCGCTGCCGGTTTGTGGGAAGAATTAACACACGATTGACACAAATATCTACAGTTGAAATGAAAATATAATTCTTATTGGCAGGACATTTTTACTGATTTGAAAATATGTCAAAATCAGCTCGACTTCTGTTGCTTAATTTAAAGTGGCATGAGCTGCCAAACTGTTGATATTTTGATGTTAAAACAGAATGTTGAAGTTATTGGCTATTTTTCTCAAGACGTATAATTCAGAAGCTTTTTAGTGCTTCTAGTCTCAAGAATGTAGGATACAGTATTATTTTGAACTAGCTTTAGCTTAGAATGAATGAATGGTCGTCCCGGTTATTTAAATTTTGTTTACTTTTCAAACACTATTTCGGTTCGTATAGGCCACATACTGTATAGATTTTCCTCATTCCAACGCCAATCATTAAGTTTTTCGGTGGCCTTCAAAGCCTCTTACTGTCATGACGATCAGAAATTATGGAAAAAGTGTGAATTTTGGCAGCTCATGCCACTTTAAAACACATCGCCTCATGTATTATACGCTCTCTACCTCAGTAGATAGCCAATGGAGAAGATAAACAAAAATGCAAATACATATATTTTTTTAGTTTTGCTGTTCTTGGAATGAGGCAAAAGGTTCAAACTATAACCCCTGGAAATTTTATACGGAAGGCTATACTGAGCATCCTCAACTTCAATCTTCTTTAAATTCACAAAAAAATTATCATGTGGAATTTCGTTCAAATACTTTCTTTCGTTGAGAAGAATGTTGTCTATGTATTTCGTAAAATTTTCCCAAGCACTTCTGTTCAAGCGTTTTTTAATCAAATAGTTTTGTCCGTATTTTGTTAATTGTCCACAGTAATGAGTTACATACAGTCTTTATGTCAATGTATTTCAACACTTTAACCCTATTAAACATTGCTCCAGGCGGGTTTGAGTTTTGTTCAAACAGCGTTAAACTAAATGATTATTTTATTTCACGGGAAGGGAACAGTTCTCAACTAATTTATTTGTGTTTACAAGTGTAAGTCTGATTACACACCTTAAGGGGGAAATGTCATGGACGTCTAACGGACACATATTTGCTCTAATGCGTTTAATTTACTGCATCGTTTGATATTTAAAGACAATTTAACATCTCATCAACATTTTTGGCCTTGTGGTTTTGATTGAATATGAGAAACGACACCTAGCGGTTGTTTGACGCATCGTAATTGTCACATGACTTCCACATAACCGACATGCTTATGACTTTCCCTCGGGTCGGTGAGAACCCACCGACCATCAATTGCATGACTTGCATTCCTTATTTTTACCTGCTCTGAATTACAAGCATTGCTCAGTGTTCCAAATATTTTCTATTAAAAATTTGCCTCTCGAAAGACATTCAATGTTTATCATGTGATACATACAAATAATTGTCTTATTTCTGATTAAGAGATCTTCGGTCTATGTATATTCGTCTATTAAACTTGGCTGGTCTCAATATGCGTGAAATAATCTAAAATGCACTAATAACTCAATCTTACAACTTGATTATTCATTTAACCCCTTAGACTATAGCCCTATCAGCACTGACAAAAATAACTAAATAAAAGGCAAACGTGTAAGAATTTAGCTGCTCTGAGTTCAAGTTTATAATCGAATACCGTTCATTTAGTTAAAGTAAAAAAGTTGTAAATATTTTCCAACTGAGATGTATATTTGCGAGTTTTAAACTTACTGGCTTTTATAGAATGTCATCTACTGCAAAGGAACCCACGTTCTGTTATTCGTAGAGGCATGTTTTGAGCTTTCTGGTATTACAGAATTCGCAAATAGGCCATTCGTCATCAAGCTGTCATTTTTTGAAAGGCAGATCATATAGGTTATAATAAGTCTTTTTATGCCGTGTGACGAATTCCCGTCAAGTCGAGTTGTGAATCAGTGTCAACGGGCAGTAACCTTATAAAGGGAATGCGTCGTACAGCGGTTGGTATGCGTTAAATACACAACACATACGTTACCTTGGCTGATTATGGCCTATACTGTATACCCTATAGTTGTAATTCGTGTCATAATATTAGCTAAGTCTCTTGCTCGACACTGTATCGCAGCATTGTGCGAACATGCCGATGTACCATATTTTCTCCGTTTATAGGAAGTCTACAGGGCAGTGTTCTCGCTCCATCACTGTTTTCATTTTTTTTTTCATTCACAGGTCCCTTTCTCGGTACGTGCTCAGACGGCGGTTAACTACCTGGGTCCCTCAGTCGACGACACTGCCAAAGGAGAAAATCTGCATTCCTCATCTCTGGCCCTGTAGCGGTGATACGACGTGCAACCAGGCGAAGAGATTGCCTGTAAAGGCTCAACTAGTCAGCCAGATTGTCATATGCTTCTAAAGTGTGAACATCGTGGATTTGTGTCCGTCCGCCTATCGGCCGTGAACTTTATCAGTGTGATACAATTCGCTACTGTGGATTTAACCTTTTCTTGCAAAACAGAAAAGGGAAACAGTTCATTCGTGCTGTGAGCATGTTCACAGAGTTAGATATTTCAGATAATATCTAGTAGTTTAACATATTCCTGAATAGAGTGCAGATCGTCCTCATTGTGCTGCAGTGGATTATTTTATTACTGTTTGTGTTTCCCATATTAGGATATTTGTGTCGTGGTATTCAACAACACTGTCATAACATTGGAATTATATTTTTATTTTTTCCCGGATGTTGTGAAATTCGTTCCGATGCGAAACGTTGGATCTGAACAGTTATCTGATAACAATCCTTACATTGGATTCAATAAACAATGCACAATGCAGTCCAAAGGAGAAACTGGGACTTTGGGACAGTTAAAAAACTTCATTTGGCACTCCTTGCAAATGAAGGGGAAGCAGAGTGAGCAAGGCTCGCCAAAAGACGACAAACGTTCTCCATCAAAGCTCTCTCCAGACCGAATTCTTCGGTACCAAAATAACTACACCAACATGCCTAAAAACTCCTCTTTAAGGGTACAGGAGTGGCAAAAGTCTCAGAGCGTTAAGGACAACTCTTTGACTGGAAATTCTGATTATGTCAAAATGGAATCGCCGAAAAAGCCCCACTTTCCAACAGACAACATGCCCCTGGGCTTGAACAAAAACTGTGACTATGTGAATTTTAATACGAGTGTATCTTCATCAGACAGACAGTCACCAGATTATGTGAATATGGATTCTGAAATGTCCGGTCTAAGGTCTTCTGTAGACTATGTGAATTTGAGGCCTGAGGACCCCCACGAACCTCGCCCGTTAACACGAATGAATGTGACTATACATGATCAAATTTGGAGTCAGGAAGACCCACGAGTTGTCTCCCGTGCTCCAAACAGCGAAAATACCTTGTTGTCACCCCCGTTAAAACACATTGATCCAAGTCAGTACTGGCGACATCATGATCCGCTAGATGTTTCAGATACAATCAGTGACAAAAGCGGGTCATCTGGCGACACTATGATCATGATGACGTCAGCAGAGGCCAAAAGAAATGAAGCAAATATAGAACGTAGCAGACAACAGTACGAAACCCGTAAAAGCAAAGTAAGCGACGATGGCTCAATCGATGGCAAATGTATTATTGTTTCTGGTGATGAACGAGTGGACACGGATTCTGTTGATATTGTTAATCTATCTCATGGGGCCAGCACAGATGAGCTGGACTCCATTTTAGATGAAGGCTACGGTACTGATAGCCGAGGAAGTACAACGAACTCTATGTCCACTCCTCTTTCTAGTAGCTTGTCATCTTTATATTCTGGGGAATCGGACCCTGTTTCTCGCCAACCTCACCCAAAACTCTCCACGTCATCAATGAAACGCCAGATTGAACTTATTCCAAAGGGCAGGATTGCAAACTTCCGGAAAGTTCAGTTCACCGCTAGAAAGACTAAAACCCCAGAATTGAACGGAAATAACAATAGCCTTCAACAAAAGATTATGGATTTAGCAATCATAGACGAAGAAACAGAAAACGATTCATCCAGCGCGAGTACCGGGAACGGGAGTGAGAAGAACATGAAATCCGCCACCGTTAGCGAAGAAATATCCCCCAAATCACAAATGAGAACCCAGAACCATAGGTCAAAGGCGGAAAGAACTGTTCGATGGTTGGACGAAGAAAGTGCAAAGATAAATCATGTACCACAACCACCTCATATTCAGGCTCGGCCAAAGCCAGCCTTGAAACAAAACCACCTAAGACCAAAAAGCTTTTCCGGTGAACATTTTGCCCCAGAAAATCAGTCCTACACCACGGACAATTTTACAAATTGCCATAAACCCCAAGGGGCAAATTCTTTCGAAGACTCTCGGAGATTCAGTAGTGTGTGTAATTTACGTTCACAAAACCTATCAGGAACTGACTTTAGTGAGACCGATAATTCTAGGCAGGGTATTCTTAAACAAGTCCCCACGAATCCAAAAATAGGGTTCCAAAGACACAGTGTTGCTGCCCCACTGGACAATTTATCAAACTCCCGTGCGTTATGGAAAAGCGAGGTTGATATAACTAGGTCGAGTCGGAATTTAGAATTTTGCTGTTCGTCTCAAATATTCGATAGAATGAGAGATGGAAAGCAAAGTCATTCACCAAGCCAGATGAACGATGACAATAACGCCCAGTGTGGTGACAAAAACTGTGATAGTAATACTCAAGGGCGTGCTGTTTTTGCTAGTTCTGCTGACATTTTGAAAATATTTCAAACCCAGTCAAAAGCTAATAATTTCGTACGTGTGCAACAGAGACACAGTTTCAACACGTTGCACCATCGCAAAGAATTACAACCTTGCGAATTCTCATCGGATACTTATAGTTCAAACGGGTACAGTGATAAACATTCTAATTTTCGAAGCTCTAGTAATAACCTTAGTACATCAGTTAGGCCAGGTATTTTGAAAAACTCAAGCACGTTTAAAGACAATAAGAATACAACAAATGGACATAAGCAGACTGTTCCCATAATGGTGGCACCCTCTCGGACTAAACTATCGCCTCCTCCTTGTATGCAACCCTTGTCTCTATCGAAGTTATCTACCCTAGTTTGACAGGCGTATTTCTGCTGTGGGTCACCTTGCAATATTCAATGTTTCGATTTATTTCGTATCCTGACCAATCAAAGTCTCGTGTCAGAAGAACGTGCAAACTAGGAGAATATGGCAGTGTATCCCAATATAATAGCGACATTGTCAACACAGATTCAATCAACATTGAATTAATCTTGAGTGCAGCGTAAAACATTAATCAATCAATCAACCTATCTATTTTGTTTGTGTACGTCTGAAACTAAAAACGCCCGCCTCGTGTATATCTGGCTGAATGCTGAAAGAGGGACCCCAGTATTTCATACTTAATCATTTCGGAAATGGTTACCTGTGCAGCAGACAGCCCGACTCTCATTGCGTGCAGTTGTGTCAGAATGTAGAATATGCATGCTGTCTGGTTGACAATGCCGCCGACATTTGGGAACACTGCCGCGTACTTCTAGTTTTCACGTTCTTCTGATCGGACTGGTTGGAATTTTCTGCTACTTTCAGGTTTCGAAAAAAAAAAGAACTACAACATATTTCCTTATGATCTCATTCCTATAATTCGTGTATCGGTATGTTTATAGCCGAGCTGCGATTTAATGTCATAACACCATAAACCTATGGTCACCACACGACACATATTCCTCTCCGATCTCCTAAATTGGAAAACAAACTGATTTATTTATAAAATATTTTGGAACCAAATTGTTTAGTAACAGTTAAATCTTTGTAACGCAAGCTACGGTAATTATCATTGACAATTGACGATTTTGGGGGGAACAACAACGTAAATTGGTTTATTACTGCTGATAAATTCAACTTGTTGTCGCCAGTTAAACAAGGTAGAAAGTACATTCGGATTTCCAATTTGGTCCGGATTTCTCCCAAATTAAAAGACTTAGCAATGTATCTTTTAAATGATAGGATATGGTTACTTAATTTTAAGGGACAAATGTATCCGACAAAAATACAAGCTAATGGTAATTATTGAAATTTTAAGTTGTTATATTATTTAACCTTATTTTAAGTCCAGTTATTTATATCTTATATATAATTTGTTAAGAATGTCTACTTAAATGTATCGTTTTAGGAGTTTTTTTTCGAATCAGTTTTACAAAAATAAATGCTATTTTAACATGTAAGGAAGCGGATGTAGTTGTCTTGGTTTTCTTCTTTGTTAATTTTATCATCTCTGTGCATGAGCTGCCAAAATGCGCGTTTTTTCACCAATTTCCAAGTGCAAGACGATGAGAAGGCTTAAAGTTTATTGAAAAAAGAAAAAAAAAATACTATAGCAAAAACTCCGATCCGAATTTTGAATGACAAGTTTTGCTGAAGTTTTGATTCGATAAGGACTACGAATGCAAATTCTCTTGACAACTTGAAATAACTATTGACCTTTAAAGCGGTGTGACCTTTTTCATGGATAGATTGATTGATTTATTGGTGTTTTACGCCGCACTCAAGATTATTTCACTTATATGGCGGCGTTGCCCAGAAGAAACCCCTGACCTTCGGCGAGTACCTGGCAACTCCGAGGGAAAAATCCACTCAGAATTATCTCTATTTTTTTTGGTCTGAGTGGTATACGAACCCCGCGCCGAATCGATGGAAGGTCTGTATGGGACTGACGTACGATCACTCTAACCCACTGGACCACCGAGGCCCCTTCATGGATGGTAAATCAATCAACCGACGCACGGATTGGTTCCGTCTGAAACTTCAGGGATTTACGTACGTGAAATACCCTCTGATAGACGGTCAAGGATAGTTAACCCCCCTAAAACCCCCCAACTTCACAGAATGGTGAAGATGAGGGGCTGGGTTTGGTGGCGATTGGGCTAAATAGCTGTGATAGTGTTGGAAGTTGCGATATGAAATAAAAATCAAAAATGTTTTATTAATTAACTTGAGCTGCCAAAAATATTTGCTATTTTTCTCAAAACGTATAATTCAGAAGCTTTTTAGGGCTTCTAGTCTCGGAATGCACGATAAAGTATTGTTTTGAACTAACTTTGGCTCAGAATGAATGAATGGTCGTCCCGGTTATTTAAATTTTGTTTACTTTTCGAACACTGTTCCGGTTCGTATAGTTAGCATACTGTATTGACTTTCCTCATTCCAATGGCCTTCAAAACATCTTAGTGTCGTGACGATCAGAAATTATGAATCAAGTGTGAATTTTGGCAGCTCATGCCACTTTAAATTAAAAGTTTTACTTAAAAACTTATAGACTATAGTTGTAACCCTAAACGTAAGTTGTGACTCAGTATCAAGGAAATTTGATGGTTTAGCTAATCCTAGAAACCAACATAACCGTAGCTATTCAGAACGTCTTAAACGTAAGTCGTGACTCTGTATCAAGGAAATTTGATGGCTTAGCTAATCCTAGAAACCAACATAACAGTAGCTATTCAGAAAGTCTTTAAAGTAAGTCGTGACTCTGTATCAAGGAAATTTGATGGCTTAGCTAATCCTAGAAACCAACATAACCGTAGCTATTCAGAACGTCTTGCCTTGAGTAAGCTAAGGGGAAATCAAAATATATATCGTTATAAAACCTGCTGATAAACACTCGGCAATAGTTATTACATGTGGATTATATTGAGGTACTAGAACGGCAGCTAAACAACCCTTTATTACCAAAAACTTAGTAACGAAATTAGGTCTGAAAACGTTGGGAATTGCAATATAATTCTTCGTTCTTGAGAAGAAAAATCTATCTTAATAAAAAGCAGTATTGCTTTTTTGGAATCTGACTTTAATTCTAAAAACAGGGTCCTCTATATTTCAAACATAGACAAACCCATTAAAAATGACTTAAGCCTTCAATATCCCAAGGTGTCCTATTGTGTCGGATCTGGGCAGTGAACGTAAAATAATATCAGAGCTAATTGATTACTATCGAAGACCTATTAGTATAGCAAACCGGCATGTTACCTTTATCAAAAATACTGATGATTTGTTGCCAAATTATCTTTCCCAGGAAATTCTACTGACTAAGGACAAACTCCTGCCTGTCGTCATTCAACCTGATGAAATATCATGGGTTGTGGTTTATTATAACAACTCATGAGTGGTTATAAATATTAAATTATATGCTCATTCCAATAAGAATCTTGTCTCCGTGGTTATTTTAGACGAGAAGATTTTCCCTGTGCCCGTGTGTTATAGTGTTCAAAAATATATTGAGTGCTAAAATGTAAACCTAAATAACTGTTTTTCAACAGTATGACTTACAAAGTCTAAACTGAAATGCAACCACCCACCGCTTATAATGTGTTACACAGCACGCAGTGGATTAAATAAAACCTTTTTCTCGGACAAATAGTGCACCAAAATAACAAGGAAACCCCTCTGCACGTGCTCCGAAGAACTGTCATCTGTGCACAGATTGTATGACGTCACAGTTTATGTGCAACATTTCCAACCAGGTGAACTATCCTCAACCTTTGCTTTCGCTGTCAAAAATCGATCGTAAACATTTGTTACCCTTACAGAATTGTTTGGTGGGCCTCCGTGGCTCAGTAGGTAGAGCGTTGGACGCTCAATCCGGACAGCCTTCCACCAATGGGTCGTGGGTTCGAATCCCACTCAGTCCAAAAATTGGAAAATTTTCTGACTGGGTTTTCACTCGAACGACCTATGTGGGATGGTTGCTAGTTACCAGCGGAAGGTCGTGGGTTTCTTCCGGGCACAGAGCCCGGTTTCCTCCCACAATAAAACTGGCAACGCCGCCATATAAGTGAAATAATCTTGAGCGCGGCGTAAAACATCAAATAATCAATCAATCAGAATTGTTTGTTTGGGGTGTTACGCCGCACTCAAGATTACCGTTACAGAAAGTTGTAAATTTACGTAGATTTTGAGTGTCCGTACACGACAATGTCATTTGAGGAAGTAGAATATGTAGAGTTAAAATCAGATAAATAAAAGGGTAATTTTGCCACTATTGTGTCCGGCCCTCAAACGACGTTCCTGACAAACAGGAATTTTGCGTCCGATATTGTCCGTGTCCGAACGCTTATGATTGATTGATTGTTTGTTTGGTGTTTTACGCCGTGCTCAAGATTATTTCACTTATTTGGCGACATTGCCAGTTTTATTGTGGGAGGAAACCGGGCTCTATGCCCGGAAGAAACCCAGGTCGTTCGAGTGATAACTCAGTCAGAAAATTTGGCAATTTTTTTGGACTGAGTGGGATTTGAACCCGCGACCCACTGGTGGAACGCTGTTCGCACACATGGGTCTCATCCTGTTCTACTTACTTGCCGCTCAGGAAGAGCATTGTTGGTCGAGATTTTTGTCTAATTATGTTCCCATGATGTTTGGAAAAAGAGAAATAATAAAATTTTACGACACTGTTGTAAATATATAGAGCATATTTATTTCATCGCTTTTAATAAATATTACAGCAAGCATATCACATCCTCTGAGTTATAAGAAGCCGATGATATTATTTTGGAATGGCAACTTCTGCCAAAATTTAGTCCAGGGGGGTATTTCATAAACATGTTATGGGTCGCGGGTTCGAATCCCACTCAGTTCAAAAATTGGAAAATTTTCTGACTGGGTTTTCACTCGAACGACCTATGTGGGATAGTTGCAAGTTACCAGCGGAAGGTCGTGGGTTTCCTCCGGGCACAGAGCCCGGTTTCCTCCCACAATAAAACTGGCAACGCCGCCATATAAGTGAAATAATCTTGAGCGCGGTGTAAAACACCAAACAATCAATCAATTAATCATAAACATGTTTAGAAGGCTAAACTGACCAAGCCGACTAGAATAGCACTACTTTAACATTACTGCTTAGTCGACTATCTGACCGTAGTCGGCTATATGTGGTTTATGAAATACCCCCCCAGTTCTATACCGAAATAAAAATGGCAAGATTTGTTTAGCCTCTCAATAGTTTTACTCCCCCCCCCCCGCCCCTTCTTTTCCATTCAATGTATTTTTCACTTAAACGCAGTATGTTGGACAGGTACTCGCCGAAGCTCTGGGGTGTTCTTCCCAGTCACTAAACTTGACAACGCCGCCATATTAGTGAAATACAAAAACACAAAACAATCAAATCAATTCCAAAAGGACCAGCCCCGAGAGAGAGCACATTGTTGCTAAAATTTCTCGTATTTATAAGTGTTTTTTGGGTGCACTATACCATATACATATTACTCTTTCACAAAATGTATAGTTTATCAAAATGGCAACATCAGCTGCCGTCCATTCTTCTAGTAACTTTAGGAGACCTGCGCATGAGGTTGGGAGATCGGCGGAACATCTTTGGAGATGGGCGTCTTGCAGAACCGGGTGAGGTCTGACTCAGAGACTTGGGTGATCGTTGTTGTGCATGACGTTGGGCCATAGGTGACCGCTGGCGGCGCTCTCGCTGTTTTTGATTAAAATCCAGCAACTCTTCTTCCCAAATAGGCAAGATGTTCTTTACCATGACCCAGTAATTGTTCTTTGAAATAAAACAAAAGAAAACAAAAATTATAAACAAGAAACGGCATTGGCTGGAAATTGTTGAGCTAAGGGAGATAATCCATTTATAAGTCCTACCATTTATGATGCCGCTACCCTTAATTTAATTATGAAAATAATGATTTCGTTTTAGTTTTTACCATGAAAAGTGCATCCAAAATATTCAAATTAAGCTAATTACAGTTAGTTTGGTAGAGCTCTCACCAGAAGCATGAAATACAGAAAGACAGCCGAACATTTACTCAGAATATTTGAATAAAAAGGCGTTGAATGAGCTCTAATGATAGTTAATGAGAAAAAAAAAAACATTCTGTAAATCACAGTAACATATAAATTTAGTTTGAAGAAATAACCATTTTACTTTAGAAAAATGAAAGACCATTCTTTCTCCCTTTTGCTATTCCAATATCTTGATTTCATTGATTGATTTAACTACACACTCAACAGCTAAGATCGTATGGCGACAATAATTCAACAATATTAAAGGCACACTTGCCGCGAAAATCAGGAATAGTGTTTACATTAAAAAAGAAAGACCGTATTCTGTATTTTTCCCAGACAATATAACTTAGGAACTTTCTATTTTTACCAAAATTTAAAAGTTTGGACGTCACTTTGTATTTTTAATTTGAATTTGAAAATTTGAATTGTTACGTACCCGGAACGTAAACAAACCGATCTGCCCCCTATTGGCGATTTTATGTTTCAGTCGAGTGAGTGAACTAACGGCACAGTGTAATTTTACGTAGGCCTATTTATCTGAGAAATACAGACTGACGATCGGTTAACAGCGACTGGAAAAGCCTGCTGATAATTGTTTGAGTGTAAACCACAGATACAAAGGCCTGAAAGGAGGGTAATCCAACACGAAAGTTGACCGACACTGATCGTTGTTGTTGTAATCAGGCTTCGATTCTCGTTTGTTTTTCACCCCATTTTTACAGTCTAAAGCTAACTAGACATGTTTTATGTGTCCTATGTTTAAGTTTAGTGGTATTAGTCGTAGTAAGCTCATGTAAATTGGTTTTCTTAGCAAATTTAAACAGGCTACGGCGGCAAGTGTGCCTTGAAATGTCTGCAGTGGTGGATACCAGGGGATCGTTTCACAAAGCAATCACATCGCAAACGAAGTGCAGTTGCCAATGGATACCATAGTGAAGAGATACGGAGTCATGGCAACTGCGATTGATCGCACTTCGCGACGGCTTCGTGAAACGGCCCCCAGGTTGTCTCTCAATGTAAACAAATTTAACACAGTAAGACTTTTACAAGTATCGACAAATGTGGAGACAAAAGTACGAACCTACCAAAAGATCATCCTCCCCACACCCACCCACTTTATATTTGAACATTAGAAAATGAAGAAGGCTAATTTAAACGTCTCCTGTGTGGTCACCCTATTGTTCGACCGGACGATTATTTTTCAAGAATCGTCTGCAGACACTAACAAGCAAGGCAGTCCTACAAATGTACTTGATTTACCACACATGCGCATTGGAAACGAACAATAACTGCTTCATAATGAAGAGTGATGTTTGCCTTATAAAAGGGGATCACAGCCGGTTTGTATAAATGGAGCGCTTTAAGGATACAGTTGGTTGGATATGTACGATTTTAAATAAACGAGTAAATAAATGTTGATTGTTTGCAATTGGAGACACAATTTGTAGATTTTTTAAATACAATAAATATTTTTTAATACAATAAAAAAATATTTAAATTACCGTATTTTATCAAATCGCTCAGTTGAGAGAAGCCAATATAACTAGACGTGAAGATTTAAGTTAAAACAAAGCAGACTTTGTAGCGGAACAAAGACTGTTTTATTGGAAGAAAATCTGATTTATGCAGAAAAAAAAGGCATCTAACTTTTTGGTCAAATTAATACCTCGCTTAAATGCTTTCCTTCGTTTAAAAAAATCCGTTGTACCGTAACGCCATTCAAACGAAATCATAGCGAAATGGGTAGAGTAGGTTGCAGTAAAATTGAATCCCCACTCTAAAATATTCAGAAAAAATATTTCATTAATCCCACACATGATAAACTTTACAAGTATAAATGAACTGACAATCTGGCAATATTTTTGGACACCTAATAAAGTAATATTTTTGGAAAATTATTTCCCAATATTTACAGCTCAAGTCATACCATATCAGAGCTTACTTGAAGTGAACTTCGTGTAACACGGCACCAGTCTCAGATGGCACCAGACGATTCTTAAAAAATAATCGGCAGGGGCAAAATAAAGGGACCGACGTTTAAGCCGGATAAACGCCTCGCCACTGCCGATTCTTAAAAAATAATCGACAAGGCGCGGAAAAAGAATCGGCAGTAGCTCGACATTTATCCTATACGTATTCACAATACTTAAAGTGGCATGAGCTGCCAAAATTCACACTTTTTTCATAATCTCTGATCGACACAACAGTAAGAGGCTTTAAAGGCCATCAAAAAACTAAATGATTGGTGTTGGAATGAGGAAAATCCATACAGTATGTGGCCTATACAGACCGAAATAATGTTCGAAAAGTAAACAAATTTTAATAACTGGGACGACCATTCATTCATTCTAAGCCAAAGTTAGTTCAAAACAATACTTTATTGTTCATTCCCGAGCTTAGAAGCACTAAAAAGCTTCTGAATTATACGTCTTGAGAAAAATAGCCAAAAATTTCAACATTCTGTTTTAACGTCAAAATATCAACATTTTGGCAGCTCATGCCACTTTAATGTTTCTTCTTGCTAGATCCGCAATCTTATAATAGCTTGAAAATAGGTTGCTTGTAATACTTATGATTTCAAATTAAATTCAAGACTTTTTGTTTGTATTTGTATTATATCCTTGTTTCCCTCATAGAATGATTTGTACTTCTTGGTAAAAAATAAATAACAATTATTAATTCTGTTTAACTGAAAATTTTCCTCTATTTGGCCGCTCTTGCCATTTAAGGGGTTCAATCTGTCCACCGATGTTCTTGCCATACCATTGTCAATGTGTTACAAAAGGCTTCCAGAAAATTCTACTGACTAAGGCTAAGCTCCTTTCAGTCGTCAACCCAATGAAATATCATAGGTTTGGTTTATTACAACAATTTATGGGGTTTAAAGGTCTAAATGATATACCTCTTTTTAACACAATTAGAAACTTGTCTGCATTGTTATTTTAGACAAGAAGATTGTCCCTGTGCCCATGTGTTTTAGTGATCATACATATAAGTGAAACACATATAAAAAATGTAACCAAGTAATGAATGCCCTGTAGGGGTTGAGGGCAATCAATGGTTCTATTTAAAGGCACACTAAAATCTACATTAAAAACAATGGACGGTTTTCTGTATTTTTCCCAGACGGAAAAAGTTAGGAACTTTCTATTTTTTACCAGAAATTGAAAGTTTTGACATCATGTAGTATTTTTAATTTGAAATTGAAAAACAGATTTTTGAGGTACCCGCAATGTCGAACCTGAGCGTGTGCTTAAGTGCCGTAATGGTTTGAGTCGTGTGGGCGTTCTAACGACAAAGTATAATTTTACAAACTTTATCTGAGAAATACAGACTAAGGATCGAGCAAGAGGGCCTATAAAAGCCTGCCAAGTGCAAACCACAGACAAAAACGCCTGAATGAAGGTAATCCAACACTTAAGTTAAGAGACACTGATCAGTGTCGTTGTTGTAATCGAGCTTCAATTCTTCGTTTGTTTTTCACCCTCATTTATACATTCTAAACCTAATTGGACATGCTTTATGTGTGCTATGTTTAATTTTAGTGGTTTTAGCTGTAGTAAGCTCGTGGAAATTGGTTTTCTTAACAAATGTCAAACAGGCTACGGCGGCAAGTGGGCCTTTAATTGCTTTGAGTCTCTGTTACCTGTAGGGTAGAAAATCTTGGACTAACTGGACGATTTCCATCAGCTAGTAGTTTGCTTTGGGCTGTCGCAATTTCCTGCAAAAAAATAAGAAAAAGAAAGAAGGTTATAATACCTTTTGCTTTAATAACCTTTATGTTGTGGGCCAGGCGTCTTGACTTTAGCAAGAGCAAAAATTTAATAAATTTCTTTTTCAAAAATTGACATACATACCTCAAAAAGGGATTGATTCCTTGCTTTAGCTCGTCTAACCTCTTCAGATTCTTGCCTTATTTCCTCTTTTTCTGGGGAGGTTTTTTTGCTTCTTCTGCAAAGGTTGGCTTCTCTTTGAGCTATACTTTTTATTTTGAAAAGAAGAAAATGAGTCACTCACATAATAGAGATGAGCAATGAGGAAGTGGGTGGGGGAGGGGGTTATGGGTTTTCTGAGAATTGGGGTGTTTACTTGGAAATAAAAGAAGAAAAACAAAAGTCAATCTCCCGAAGTAGTCCGAAGTTGTCAAAAACACATGAATTGTTCATAAGTCACATGATCTGACCAGTTGAGGAATAGCGTGACTTATAATTTTAGATTGTTTACATGTAGGCTTTCCTTGCTGAAATCACACAAAGCTCTCGTCCAATCAAATAGCATCAGATTAACACTAATATGGTAAAATTCAAGAAAATATACCAAATATACCAATATAAATAAAATATAAATAAACTGGAGTAAAACTACAATTGCAAATATCCTGAAAAAAAACAAATATATTTTGCTAACCTTGGCACAAAATAAAGAATGATTAATAATATCACCTCACATTAAATTTTTATAGTCAAGAAAACCACTATAATAAAATTTCCTTTTAATTGAAAAAAAAATCGATAAATAGAATTTTAGGGAAGGGAATTTTGTGAATTATTTGAGATCACATGGCTTTTCCGTATTTCACCATAACAAAAACTTTTTTCTAGTCTTTAGCTGCTGGGTTCACAATAATGATTGATTAATTGTTTTGGTGTTTAACGCCACGCTCAAGATTATTTCACTAATATGGCGACGTTGCCAATTTTATTGTGGGAGGAAACCGGGCTCTATGCCCAGAGGAAACACACGACCTTCCGCTGGTAACTGGCAACCATCCCACATAGGTCGGGGTTCACAATAAAACTACTGAGAAAATGTAACCCAAAATTTTTACCAAATTGGGATATATTGCAAGAAGTAAAATCCTTTACTTTTCAGGTGGTAATATCGTATATTTGGTTTATTTCGCAGTGCAATCAGGGTTTTATGTTTCCAAAATTAACACTAAGTCATATTCTTCACAATTCCCAAGGTTTGCTGTTTATTTTCTACTATTTTCTATAATAGCATAAACCAGTAAACTAAAAAAAAAAAGACATTTTTATCATTCTTTTTGTTTTGAAGTCACTGACTGCCGAAAAAGGAATTTTCACAATTTTGAGCGCATTTCACGATATGCTTATTTGTCAACTACTAGTCCGAGTTTCTGACTCTAACATGACTATTTTTATACTGGCGGTCATATTTTGGAGCCAGGGTTCATTGCAATCAAAAAGCTGAAGAAGCGGGCACTATGTGGTTAGATTTAGACAGTAAAATAACAATATAACCTACTCGAATAGTTTTAATTCGGCCATAATCGCGTTCATGAATAATTTAGCTACCTACCAGTGTCTGATATGGATGAACAGAGTCGCTCAGTAAATATTATTCGTCCCCTGAATTCAGTTCAAATATCTCCCTTTCATTCAGCGTTTTGACACTTTGATTGCAGTAGGCAGGTCGGGTCAATTTTAATCATCCATAGTTTGTTTCTAAAACCTGTACCAAACTATTCTTCACATAGTTATAAGATGTAATTAGTATTCAGTTCCACATATATAATCATATTTACTTAGAGAAATGATATTTAATAAATCAGGGGAGTCAACTTATGTCTCTAAATATGGGCCTTTTCCAAGCATTTTTATGAATGGTAGTTATTTTTCTGTTCAAGTCAAAATGAGCAAACAGGGTCCAGTGAAAGGGCCCTGAAAAAATATACAGACTAGACTTTTTGTTTTATTTGTAACTTTTGAGACTCGATCACTTTTGTTTTTTAACTTTTATGATCAAATACCTTGTACCAACAATTGGTGACGTCACCGACCTGCCTAATTGCAGTGAGTCTTACAAGTTAAATCCGACTCATTATCTCCATTATGATATTTGCTGGTCTTCGGAATTTACCGGCTCTGATACGTTTTCTGAAGAGCTATTTTGGACAAATATTAAACTTTACCTTCAGTCAGAATTGTCATTTCTTTATCAGTAAAATTACCCAAATTGGTTCTGTAGGATTACGAGTTGACTAATGAATATCAGATTATCAAACAGGGAGGCAGGTAAGGCATAATCCATTCAGTGAATTACAGTGTGAGTGAGCCCTGACTCCAAAATACGGCCGTCAGTATATAAAAAAAATAGTCAATTTGGAGTCAGAAACCCGGACTGAAACCAACAATAGCAATGTTTGCTGGCAGTCAATGGAGGTGGATCTTTAGCAGTCATAGTTAGGCCTACCACTGAGTATCTGTACACCAGTAGTTGGTACCAGTAAAATAAGTGTAGACCTAATAGCAATCAATACAACAACAACATCCAACTTCTAAGCAAGCACTTGCTTTTCATACCCAGAGCATTTATTAAAACTTACATTTCTTCGTGCATTTGGTTCAGCTGAATTTCTCGCTGTAGCCAATGTTCGACATTTTCATCCATTGGTCCGATGACAAGATCATCGGCAGCCAAACTCACGAAACTAACAGACTTGGCTTCCTTCATTGCCAGGGAAACGATTTTATTTGAGATAAAGAAATTTGACGGAAGAGCTAACCAAGGGGAGGTAAATACGAATTTCTTTTTAAAACTATTTTAGAATAAACACATGAACTGTCTATAAAACGCAACCCATCTAGTACAGAGACATGCATTTTCATTTGAAAAAGTTGATGAATACTACATAGCGAATAGGATAGCTTAAAATAACTTATTTTCGAAAAATATTTGAATACACCATCCAGGGGACATAACTCCGAGCTGACCGAATTTATTATCTTCTCAAGATGTCAAAGAGCAAGTTAAACTTGAAGTACAGGATAACAAAACGTGTGATTGCTTAAATAGACGAATGGCTGCCGTCAAATTCTTCAGATCTACTGCAACATACTCACACAGACGTATTCTAAAGTTCTTTGCACGCACTATGGCATCATCTGGCAGAAAACCAAGCGTGTTCATCACCCAAAAAGCGCCACCCGGGGGCCCGGCTCTCCTCGCCCAGGAATGTGAAATAAGCCAGTGGAACAATGAGGCTCCGATCCCTAGGGCAGAACTGTTAAAAGAAGTAGCTGGAAAAGACGCCTTATTCTGTATGCTTACAGACAAAATTGATTGCGAACTTCTTGATGCAGCGGGTACAATCTCTTATTTACTTTAAATTTTAAATAATTTTAAATTTTAATGATTTTTGTTTTTGTATTCTATATTATTATTATCAATACCAGTGAGGGGATGGGCTGATTGACCTGCACGTCAATATAAACTATAGTATAACATGACTTCATAAGTGAGTGGATATCAGGGCAGGGCAGGGCAGGGCAGGGCAGGGTGGGTAGCCAATAAATTTATTTAGGGTGTGCTAATTTCCACCTCCCGCACCCCATGATGTTAACAATTCTAAAAACAGCGCATACAAATTGGGAGTTTGGACTGACTACAGGCCAAATTTAATGCTACAGTGTAAGTATTATTGTTTAGGCTATAACATACCGGTATTACTTATACGCATAAATAATTTGATGAACTGTTATTGTTTTATAAAGTGTGATTATAATAATCTTAATGATTGATTTATTTCATTTTGTTGACAGTTGAATGACAAATCCTTTTTTAATCAAACTCTTGTAGGGAGTCAGCTGAAGGTGATAGGTACCATGTCTGTTGGGTATGACCACGTGGATTTAGAGGAGTGTGAAAGACGAGGAATTCCTGTAGGCTACACCCCTGAGGTCCTTACAAGTGCTGTTGCGGAATTAACAGTGGCTTTACTTCTGACAACTTCACGTAGACTGAAAGAAGGTCAGTATTTGTTCTGTATAGCAATCCGTAAATATCTAAATTTAGGGAGGGGGTGCAGTTTGGGGTAGTTTTTGAACCTGAGTAGGCCTTTTGCATGGTGCTGGCACAGAGCCAGGATTTTGATCTAGTAGAGGGACAAAGCATGAGGGTGGGGGATTTGGAAGGGTGTTTAATTCTGCTCACAAATTTAACAGAATCCCCATTTGAACGACCTCTACTCAGTGTAATAGGCCTAAGTCATTTTGCAGGCAGTTCCTGTTCAAGGGAAGTAATTTGATCTTGAGCTCCAAGGGAGATAACTGACTTATCATCAATTTTTACATCACATTTCTCCAAGCTTTAACCTCTTTTCACTTCCTTCTCCCTATTGGGTTCAATCTCAGTCTATCGATAGTCTTGCCATAGCATTGTCAATGTATTACAAAGTGTCCCAGAAAATTCTGCTGACGAAGGCCAAGCTCCTGTCTGTTGTCAACCTAATGAAATATCATGGGTTTAGTTTATCACAACAACTTATGATTGGGTATAAAGGTCTAAACGACATATTTCTGTTTAACACAATTAGAAAATTGTTCATGGTTATTTTTGACAAGAAGATTTTCCCTGTGCCTGGGTGTTTAGTGTTTATAAATATATGTACATGTATGCCCCTTTTTAACACAATAAGAAATTTGTCTCCATGGTTATTTTAGAAAAGAAGATTTTCCCTGTGCCGGTGTGTTTTAGTGTTAAAAAATATAAGTAAAATAAAGGCTTGGATTCTTTAAAACATAATCTTTCAAAATAAAAAATCTGGCACATTATTTTTAAGCTGGCTAGCGGATATTCATGAGAAAGAGGTTTTATTATCGTTTAATCAGATTATTTATGGTTAATTGAAATGAATCTAATCTGACAAATTTTTGCATACTGTATGTGTTGCCAGCTCAAAACTCCCTACCTTATGAGTTTTATATGATTTGTACTAATGGTTATGGAAGGCCTTGGTTGATTAGAGTGATAGTGCCTCCCTCACACACAGGCCTTGGTTGGTTAGAGTGATGGTGCCTCCCTCACACACAGGCCTTGGTTGGTTAGAGTGATAGTGCCTCGCTCAGACACAGGCCTTGGTTTGTTAGAGTGATGGTGCCTCCCTCACACACAGGCCTTGGTTGGTTATAGTGATGGTGCCTCCCTCAGACACAGGTCTTGGTTGGTTAGAGTGATGGTGCCTCCCTCAGACACAGGCCTTGGTTGGTTAGAGTGATGGTGCCTCCCTCAGACACAGGCCTTGGTTGGTTAGAGTGATGGTGCCTCCCTCAGACACAGACCTTGGTTGGTTAGAGTGATAGTGCCTCCCTCAGACACAGGTCTTGGTTGGTTAGAGTGATAGTGCCTCCCTCAGATACAGGCCTTGGTTGGTTAGAGTGATAGTGCCTCCCTCAGATACAGGCCTTGGTTGGTTAGTGTGATAGTGCCTCCCTCAGACACAGGCCTTGGTTGGTTAGAGTGATAGTGCCTCCCTCAGACACAGGCCTTGGTTGGTTAGAGTGATAGTGCCTCCCTCAGACACAGGCCTCAGTTGGTTAGGGTGATAGTGCTTCCCTCAGACACAGGCCTTTTTTGGTTAGAGTGATAGTGCCTCCCTCAGACACATCCCTTGGTTGGTTAGAGTGATAGTGCCTCCCTCAGACACAGGCCTTGGTTGGTTAGAGTGATAGTGCCTCCCTCAGACACAGGCCTTGGTTGGTTAGAGTGATGGTGCCTCCCTCAGACACAGGCCTTGGTTGGTTAGAGTGATAGTGCCTCCCTCAGACACAGGCCTTGGTTGGTTAGAGTGATAGTGCCTCCCTCAGACACAGGCCTTGGTTGGTTAGAGTGATGGTGCCTCCCTCACACACAGGCCTTGGTTGGTTAGAGTGATGGTGCCTCCCTCAGACACAGGCCTGGGTTGGTTAGAGTGATGGTGCCTCCCTCACACACAGGCCTTGGTTGGTTAGAGTGATAGTGCCTCCCTCAAACACAGGCCTTGGTTGGTTAGAGTGATAGTGCCTCCCTCAGACACAGGCCTTGGTTGGTTAGAGTGATAGTGCCTCCCTCAGACACAGGCCTTGGTTGGTTAGAGTGATAGTGCCTCCCTCAGACACAGGCCTCGGTTGGTTAGAGTGATAGTGCCTCCCTCAGACACAGGCCTTGGTTGGTTAGAGTGATAGTGCCTCCCTCAGATATAGGCCTTGGTTGGTTAGAGTGATAGTGCCTCCCTCAGACACAGGCCTTGGTTGGTTAGAGTGATAGTGCCTCCCTCAGACACAGGCCTCGGTTGGTTAGAGTGATAGTGCCTCCCTCAGACACAGGCCTCGGTTGGTTAGAGTGATAGTGCCTCCCTCAGACACAGGCCTTGGTTGGTTAGAGTGATAGTGCCTCCCTCAGACACAGGCCTTGGTTGGTTAGAGTGATAGTGCCTCCCTCAGACACAGGCCTTGGTTGGTTAGAGTGATAGTGCCTCCCCCAGACACAGGCCTTGGTTGGTTAGAGTGATAGTGCCTCCCTCAGACACAGGTCTTGGTTGGTTAGAGTGATAGTGCCTCCCTCAGACACATCCCTTGGTTGGTTAGAGTGATAGTGCCTCCCTCAGACACAGGCCTTGGTTGGTTAGAGTGATAGTGCCTCCCTCAAACACAGGCCTTGGTTGGTTAGAGTGATAGTGCCTCCCTCAGACACAGGCCTTGGTTGGTTAGAGTGATAGTGCCTCCCTCAGATACAGGCCTTGGTTGGTTAGAGTGATAGGGCCTCCCTCAGACACAGGCCTCGTTTGGTTAGAGTGATAGTGCCTCCCTCAGACACAGACCTTGGTTGGTTAGAGTGATAGTGCCTCCCTCATACACAGGCCTTCCATCGATGCGACACGGGTTCAAATCTCACTCCCACTTCCACACTCGATCACCTTCTGTGGACAAGTTGCCCGGTACTCTCGGAAGGTCGGGGGTTTCCGCTGAACACAGAGCCCAGTTCCTCCCCCACTAAACCTGCCAACGCCACCATATAAGTGAACTAATCTTGAGTGTGGTGTAAAACATCAATTAATCATGTTATCTAAGTAAAATCAAAGTCTCTTGGACTAAATGTTTCATTTCCCCAGCATGATATTGAAAATCTCCAAAACGGCTGTCGAAACATAATTTCTAACCAAAATCAGGCATGTGCGTTTTATTTTTTCCATCATCTACATATATATATATTTGTTTATGTCCATGTTTATTCATCTAATTATCCCCCCTTCTCTCGGTCCATCGAGGTGGACATTTTTATACAATACTAGTATCGACCATGGATTAACTTACACTGTTGACAAATTAAAATTTCATCTACAAATTCATGAAGCAGATAACATGCAATTGATTCAACTAAGTATGTTTTGCTGCACAAACATGTAACATTGTATTGTCATTTGTATTAGTCCTATTGCATACAAGCGAGTACATTCCGTGTGCAGCTCGGTGATCGCATGGGAAATGCATTTTTTCTGTATTAGGTGTGGAAGCTTGCCAGTTGCTACGAGAAGATCGTGGGTTTCCTCCCACAATAAAATCTTGAGCGCAGCGTTAAACACCAAACAATCAATCAACTGTGTAACGTGTCTGGAAAATCTGACAATCTTCATGAAACAGCAATTAAATGCTTGTTTAGGCTTAACTGAAAAAATAAACTGTAATATTTTCTTCATTAAAACGTTAAAAATTTATATTAAAGTGGCATGAGCTGCTGAAGTTCACACTTTTTTTTATAATTTCTGATCTTCCCGACAGTAAGAGACTGAAGGGCATCGGAAAACTAGATGATTGGCCTTGGAATGAGGGAAATGAATACAGTATGTGGCCCATACGAACCAAAATAGTGTTTGAAAAGTAAACAAAACCGGGACGACCATTCATTCATTCTTAGCCAAAGTTAGTTCAAAACAATACTTTATCGTTCATTCTAGAGACTAGAAGCACTTAAAGGCTCTTGAATTATACGTCTTGAGGAAAGTAGCCAATAATTACAACATTCTGTTTTACCGTCAAAATATCAACATATTGGCAGCTCATGCCACTTTAACAAAAAAAGAAAACAAAGAAGTAGATAGCTACGTTTCCATTACACTGGTAGTTCTTCTATACTTCTTCAGTATTATCAGTCTGGTTAAATGATTAAACACTCAGACAGAGCCATAGTTGTCAGAGATTGATTGATTGATTGTTTGGTGTTTTACGCCGCGCTCAAGATTATTTCACTTATATGGCGGCGTTGCCAGTTTTATTGTGGGAGGAAACCGGGCTCTATGCCCGGAGGAAACCCACGACCTTCCGTTGGTAACTGGCAACCATCCCACGTAGGTCGTTCGAGTGAAAACCCAGTCAGAAAATTTTTCAATTTTTGGACTGAGTGGGATTCGAACTCGCGACCCATTGGTGGAAGGCTGTTTGGATTGAGCGTCCAACGCTCTACCTACTGAGCCATGGAGGCCCCCTAGTTGTCAGAGGGTCTCCCTCATAAGCTGAGCTGAAGGGGACAAAATCACACGTTGTATATGCCAAAGTACAGCTACCAAGACAGGACTATTATTAATACGAATATTGTACTTTGGTTTGTAATATTGTTTCCGAATTACACCCGTGTGACCATCCAACCTTTTAATGACCATGATCCAACCCATACCCTGATGATGTATTTATGATCACTAAAACACACGGGCACAGCGAAAATCTTCTTGTCTAAAATAACCACGGAGACAAGTTTCTAATTGTGTTAAAAAGAGGTATATCATTTAGACCCCCTAAATTGTTGTAACAAACCAAACCTATGATATTTCATTAGGTTGACTACTGACAGCAGCTTAGCCTTGGTCAGTAGAATTTTCTGGAATCCGTTTGTAACACATTGACAATGGTTACACATCTTAACTATGGCAGGAACATCGGTGGACTGAGATTGAACCCCATAAATGACAAGAGTGGCCAAATAGTTGAACATTTTCAGTTAAAGACCCACTTGCCGCCGTAGCCTGTTTAAATTTGCTAAGAAAACCAATTTACATGAGCTTACTACGACTAATACCACTAAACTTAAACATAGGACACATAAAACATGTCTAGTTAACTTTAGAATGTAGAAATGGGGTGAAAAACAAACGAAGAATCGAAGCCTGATTACAACAACAACGATCAGTGTCGGTCAACTTTCGTGTTGGATTACCCTCATTTCAGGCCTTTTTATCTGTGGTTTACACTCAAACAATCATCAGCAGGCTTTTCCAGTCGCTGTTAACCGATCGTCAGTGTGTATTTCTCAGATAAATAGGCCTACGTAAAATTACACTGTGTCGTTAGTTCACTCACTCGACTGAAACATAAAATCGCCAATAGGGGGCAGTGTGGTTTGTTTACGTTCCGGGTACCTAACAATTCAAATTTTCAAATTCAAATTAAAAATACATAGTGACGTCCAAACTTTTAAATTTTGGTAAAAAAAGAAAGTTCCTAACTTATTTTGTCTGGAAAAAATACAGAAAACGGTCTTTCTTTTTTAATGTAAACAATATTCCTGATTTTCGCGGCAAGTGCGCCTTTAAACAGAATGAAATAATTGTTTCTTTCAATGGCATTTAGAAGTTGAAAGGTTACAATAAGTAACTCCATCTCATAACCTACAGACAACAAACAACAAGGTTATAAACTCCATCTCATAACCTACCAACAACAAACAACAAGGTTATAAACTCCATCTCATAACCTACAAACACCAAGGTTATAAACTCCATCTCATAACCTACCAACAACAAGGTTATAAACTCCATCTCATAGCCTACCAACAACAAACAACAAGGTTATAAACTCCATCTCATAGCCTACCAACAACAAAAAAACAAGGTTATAAACTCCATCTCATAACCTACCAACAACAAACACCAATGTTATAAACTCCATCTCATAACCTACAAACACCAAGGTTATAAACTCCATCTCATAACCTACCAACAACAAGGTTATAAACTCCATCTCATAACCTACCAACAACAAACAACAAGGTTATAAACTCCATCTCATAACCTACCAACAACAAACAACAACGTTATAAACTCCATCTCATAACCTACCAACAACAAACACCAAGGTTATAAACTCCATCTCATAACCTACCAACAACAAATAACAAGGTTATAAACTCCATCTCATAACCTACAAACAACAAGGTTATAAACTCCATCTCATAACCTACCAACAACAAGGTTATAAACTCCATCTCATAAGCTACAGACAACAGGGTTAAAAACTACATCTCATAACCTACAACCAACAAACAACAAGGTTTATAAACTCCATCTCATAGCCTACCAACAACAAATAACAAGGTTATAAACTCCATCTCATAGCCTACAACTGATGATGTAGGTATGTACATTTGCATCACTGTAAAATTGTGATTAACATTTAGTAAACACCTCTTATTATATCTTTCAATGGCATTTAGAAGTTGAAAGGTTACTATAAGGTGAAGAATTAAGGTATGGATAACAATAAACCAAGAAGTTGTTATCTATAAGTAATTCTTCACCTTATTGTAACCTCTTATTGTATGTAGGCTTAAACAGAAATTAAGAAAATTCTGTTATGAATTTAATTTTTGACCAAATTAGGCTCTTTTTTTTTCAGCAATGGCTGCGGTTACAGATGGATCATGGGGCACGTGGAAACCACTGTGGCTGTTAGGTAGAGGCCTGGAAGGGTCAACTGTTGGTATCGTAGGCCTAGGGCGTATCGGAGTTGCTATAGCCAACAGATTAAAGCCTTTTGGGATCAACCGACTTCTTTACTCCGATTCACACCCGTCCCGAAATGCCGAATCTGTTGGTGCTAAACCTGTTTCATTGGATGACTTGCTCAGCCAATCAGATTTTGTTTTGGCCTGTTGCTCTTTGACGCCTCAAACGAAAGAAATGTTTAACGCTAATGTATTCAAAAAGATGAAGAAAACCGGAATTTTTGTGAACACTAGTCGAGGTGGAGTGGTTCAGCAGGACGACCTCTACGCCGCGTTAAAGTCGGGAGAAATCGCCGGGGCTGGATTAGATGTTACGAGTCCTGAACCCCTCCCAACTAATAGTCCGCTACTTGAGCTTCCAAACTGTGTTGTATTACCACACATTGGTAGCGCAACAGAAGAGACAAGAAACAATATGTCAATACTCACTGGACAAAATATACTTGCTGGCCTTAAAGGAGAACCCCTTATTAAACAAGTTCCATTTCCAGGCAAGTAAATGAAGAAATATAAATAATGATGATAATCCGAAGACATTTTTATATCCAGACCCCTGTTATACCCATCTGTTTTTCTTCTGCAGTCAGTCAAGCTTAAATACATCGCGTCACGAAGGAATTTGATTGTGACGTTGCTCAGATAAATCAGACTTAAGCTTAATACGCCTTTGTACAATCGGCCACTGCGGTTTATGCCAAGAAACTGCCCTTTATGGAACAGCTGCTAGACGTGACTAGGTAATTGAGGGCTTGCTCTGGTGATAGATGCCGCACTCATCTTGGGTTGATAAAAAATAAAATTATATTGAGAGTTTTGGCGTGTCATATAAAACCTCATTCAGTCAGTTAATCCTTGAGAATCCATCAGGTCATAAACGATCCTTTATCAAACGGAGTGTTGCTCGCCGAATGTTGGGGGTTTCCTTTGGGCAATGAGCCTGGTTTTGTCCCCCCCCCCCACTAAACCTGGTAACACCGCCTCATAAGTGAAATAATCTTGAGGGCATTGAAAAAATCAATCAATCGATCCTTTATCAAACCAGACCCTCATTATGAAAATTTCCCTGGCTCCCAAAATGTTCATTGGACCCCCATCAGATAAAAAGTTGGGTCCTACATACATTAGGTGGGGTCCAATTAGTGTTTAAATACATGCATTATTGTGTAATATTTTTAAAAATATTTATTTGCATCCCATGGGACCCTTCTCATTGCAATTTTGGGGTCCAAGTGAGAAAATGAGGGTCAGAGATGTAGGTATTAAAGGTCCGATAAATCCCTGAAATAATGGTTGTCTACACTCACGCAGAACAGATTCTGAAGAATTATTATCCTTTTATTGTCCCTAAGCTAGTCGGAAATACCCAAACTCTATGGCCTCCTATACCTCTACACACCTATACCCATTTACATGAAATTAGCATGCATGTATTCGTCCCAGTTTATATGTGATTTTATATGTAGCCTTTACGCAAGGGCTCTGGAGCCTGTTTCACAAAGCGGCGTAGCGTAAAGTTTTAGGTAACTGCCATAGCAACTAGCCCGGATTATCGGTCTTACGGCGACTGGTATTATATGGCTGCTAATGTGTCTTGTCGACGAACACGGTAAGAAAAAAAAAATCGGCAGAGCCCAGATTTCTCGGCTACCATAGCAGGGGGCCTCCGTGGCTCAGTAGGTAGAGCGTTTGACGCTCAATCCGAACAGCCTTCCACCAATGGGTCGCGGGTTCGAATCCCACTCAGTCCAAAAAATTGGAAAATTTTCTGACTGGGTTTTCACTCGAACGACCTATGTGGGATGGTTGCCAGTTACCAGCGGAAGGTCGTGGGTTTCCTCCGGGCACAGAGCCCGGCTTCCTCCCACAATAAAACTGGCAACGCCGCCATATAAGTGAAATAATCTTGAGCGCGGCGTAAAACACCAAACAATCAATCAATCAATCGGCTACCATAGCAACGTATCTTATCTTATCATTATGGGTTGCTATGGCAGTTACAGATAAACTTATGCCGCTTTGTGAAACAGCCTCCAGAGCCCTATTGTAAACTTTGGCCTTCGGTTCCGATATCCCTGGCAACTTGTGGTCTACTCCCATTCAGCTCAACTTGTGAGGGAGACCCCATGAGAACTATTGCTATGTCTGAGCATTTGGCTGGGCTAAAAGTATTCTAGGGGGCTGGGGGCCTCGGTGGCTCAGTCGGTTAGACTGATAGCCTATTAATCCATCACAGATCTTCCATCAATGCGGCGATGGTTCGAATCCCATTCAAATCAAATAAAAATTGGAAAAAAAAGGTTTCCTCCCCATTAATCCTGGCAACGCAGGTAAATAAGTGAAATACTCTTCAGTGCGGCGTAAAACATCAATAAATCTAAATACCCCTAGCAGCATGTGCTCTGATTTAGAAACAGAATTATGAAATATACCTTGAGACTCAGTTTCATGTTTTGTTGTTGTCTTTTGTACCTTCAAGATAAAGTAACTAAACAACCACAGGTTAAAGTCTGTGAGTTTCTTAAAGTGGCATGAGCTGCCAAAATACACACTTTTTTTAATAATGTCTGATCGTCACGACAGTAAGAGGCTTTGTAGGCCATCGAAAAACTAAATGATTGGCATTGGAATGAGGAAAATCCATACAGTATGTGGCCTATACAAACCGGAATAGTGTTCGAAAAGTAAACAAAATTAAAAAAACAGGAACGACCATTTCATTCATTCTAAGCCAAAGTTAGTTCAAAACTATACTTTATCGTACATTCTCGAGACTAGAAGCACTAAAAAGCTTCTGAATTATACGTCTTGAGAAAAATAACCGATAATTTCAACATTCTGTTTTTACTTCAAAATATCAACATTTTGGCAGCTCATGCCACTTTACGCTTTAAAACCTGGGGAAAAATCTGAAGGAGCAATTTATTTCAAATTTGACCAATTCTTCTATGGATATATCTAATTAACATACAGTTCTTACTTTCCTAAAAAAAAAAATTAAAAAAAATAGTACAGGAATACACTCAAACTTGTAATAGAAGAAGTTTTATGAAAAACGTAACGTAAACAATTCTGCGCAGTCCCTTTAAACTCCTTGTGAACACATCTGATTTACCAATGATCGGGAGCCTGTTTCACAAAGTGGTGTAGCGTAAGTTTTTACGTAAATGCCTTAGCAACCCATTCTGTAGAGATACGTTAGTAAGAAAGGTACGCAAAAAATACATCTACGCCGCTTTGTTAAACAGGCTCCAGAAGTATGTCTCCGTGGAACTCCTTGAGATCACTCTGAAACTTCGGGGATTTACGTGCGTGAAATACCCTCTGATAGACTGCAGGTCATTTTGAATGTGGCGACCAAATAGGTAGCCGTTAAGCGTACAAATCCCAAATCCCCTTGAGGGCCCCACAGAAGTGCCCCCGTGACAACGTAAGGGACTGAAACACTCGCTTTGTTAACTTTCAGCCTCGATCAGTTATATAATTGAAGTATTTGAAGATTCCTGATATGTACCGAAACTGCGTCTGTCTACAACATGTGGTTTACCGGGCTAAATAAAATATATTAACAAATATCTTTCTAAATGATATTAGCATTTAATAAATTTATAATTATTTTTATTTTCTGTTTTCGTCGGTAGTAAAACATTTTGATATTTACTTTCGACGCCATTTTTATTCAGCCCAAAAATACGGTGATTTGCCGTATAAAAAGCGCAGACTGCCCGAGGCCAATCTAAAATAGAGGTTGATCCTACTGCCATTCGTTGAGATATCATGTCTCGAGTTGAAGATCTCGTAGAATGGCACGAGATCTCGATTGTGCCCGAGGCGTGTCAAAGCCGACCGGTAGCGAGCGAAGATAGCCGAAGGATGTTCCAAGTGCCTTGAGATAAGGCACAGTTACGTCCCTTTGTATCATACGCCTATGACTGCCAACATAGTGAATGGAGAAAAGGTACATTTTTGGCTGTCAGTTAAATTTGGGTTTGAGTTAAGATATCGAACTTGACTAAGTCATCGAAGTACTTTCCTTCCCCACTAAACCTGGCAACGCCGTCATATAAGTGAAATAATCTTTTGATTGGCTTATGCAACTTACACATATACATGTATAACCCTGGCAATATGTGAGTTGGTTCGATTTTAATGCAGAAAATATGTTTACTGTTATGGAAGGTGATAAAGGACATAAAGGTATTCAATTAGAATTGTGTGAAAATGTTGAGTTTATGGAAGATAATTTGCGTATGTTCTAGTTTTCTGCAAAAGGTCATTAATCGCAAAGAGCGCCTGTGTAAGAGGAAGGATTGATTGATTGGTAGGCACGTCACCATAATACTTTACCACAGAAAAGCTAACAGACTGGTAGACGAACAGTATGGTATTTTTTGTAAATTTCTTGCATGGTTTAAGATGACAATATTTCGAGATTTTTTTCACAAATGCAACCAACCTGATGTGGTCTTTCCAAATTAGACGATCATTTGAATGATTTAGAATTTGAAGTGGTGGAAAAGGCCTATTCCTTGAGTTAGAGATTGAATAATCGTTTATATAGTTTTGCCTATATTGAGAGACGGGTTGTTTGTGACGAACCATTTGTTCAGCTTTGCGATAATATATACAGTACTATCTTGAGTTCTTTGATTAGCATTTAGAAGCTGGAGATATATGTAAGGAAGACACTTTTTGGACAACAGGTTCTTGTTTATTAACATCTGAATACGTTTCGAAGTAGTTATATCGAAGAGTTACGGTGCTAATAAACAAGAGGTTGTTTTCCAAAAATTGTCCTTCTTACCAGTATCATCATGGTCGGTATAGGAATAGGTGGCACTTATATCGCCTGCATCATGGTCGGTATAGGAATAGGTGGCACTTATATCGCCTGCATCATGGTCGGTATAGGGATAGGTGGCACTTATATCGCCTGCATCATGGTCGGTATAGGGATAGGTGGCACTTATATCGCCTGCATCATGGTCGGTATAGGAATAGGTGGCACTTATATCGCCTGCATCATGGTCGGTATAGGAATAGGTGGCACTTATATCGCCTGCATCATGGTCGGTATAGGAATAGGTGGCACTTATATCGCCTGCATCATGGTCGGTATAGGAATAGGTGGCACTTATATCGCCTGCATCATGGTCGGTATAGGAATAGGTGGCACTTATATCGCCTGCATCATGGTCGGTATAGGGATAGGTGGCACTTATATCGCCTGCATCATGGTCGGTATAGGGATAGGTGGCACTTATATCGCCTGCATCATGGTCGGTATAGGAATAGGTGGCACTTATATCGCCTACATCATGGTCGGTATAGGAATAGGTGGCACTTATATCGCCTGCATCATGGTCGGTGTAGGAATAGGTGGCACTTATATCGTCTGCAAAAAAGATAATATTCAGAAATTTTATCACCCGGTTGATGTCATTTATGTAAATCAAGAATCGCACAGGCCCCAGGATTGACCCTAGAGGAACACCGCATTGTAATCCCATTGGAGTAGATGAAACATTATCAGATACAGATTGTGTTCTATCGGCTAAATAACTGTGGAACCATGCACGAATGACTTTGTTTAGAAAATTATTCTCAAAGGAATTTTGTGATTATATACAGTGAGTTCTTCGAAGATTGAAATGGGAGGTAGTTTTCAGTAATCGTGACAAACCCGCCATATTAGTGAAATTATTCCGAGTGTGGTGTAAAGCGCAAGTCAATCAACCAATCAAACGACGTTATTTAGTATGCTAGTTATGGGACATCATACATTTTAATTAATGGCAATTGGAAAAAGTATATAGAACATTTTCGCACAGACAACAATATGCTTTCTATATATTCTATATATAAAGAAAGAAAAAAATAAACAAATCTTGAATTCCCATCATGAATGTAGCTTTCTCTGTTAGTGTCGTTAATTGTTCAAGCGAGGACATTTCTGATATAATTGAATAGTGTATGGTTATACTAAGAACGGAAAAAGGGACTGGTGTGTACTACAGGGTGCAATTCTACCTCCAGTATCAATTAGTACAATTTACCTCGTTTTATAGAGCCCTCTTTCTGTTCTACTCATCAAAGAGAAGAAATTATTTCAAAGTGGATTAACACAAAAGAAAAAATGTTTTCGTTTTTATTGTCGAGAGCGGCAATATAAAAGACATTCGGTCTATGGGTTTATTTTTCTATATGAATTTATTGAAATGAATTGTATTTAGGCCACCAAGGATGCGTTACTAAAAGTTCTCTTTTTCTGAACTCTAAAAATACGTTTAAACTCAGACTTATTCTATCCCATTTAATAGTGGTTACCTATTCTGTTATGCATGTAGCCTACACAAGTGAATGGCAGTCGCAACAGTATAAATTTTCCTAACTCATTTTCAAAATTCGTCTCTGATCTTATAAAAAAAATGGGGCTGCCAATTGAACTCCTTCTTAGTGCATCATTTATTTCTTTTCCACCAAACATTCACGTTCAGTTGAACAACTTCTAAGGTTTATATGTCGATGATGACATACAAACTTGTTTATAGTAAAAAACAATTGCCCGTGCTAATGTCCCTTTGCTTGTGTAATTTTGTCTTCAAAAATATATTCTAAATAGGTAAGATCTCTATCCAAGTTAAATAATATGTAGCCTACAGTGTAGCTGGCAAAAGTGAGATGTTTTTACTAAGCTGCTTACGACGCTCCCCGGTGATTGGGACAACATCCAACCAACAAAGTAAAAAAAAAAGATTGGAACTCATTTTGTTTGTTTGTTTGATGTTTTACGCCGAACTGAAGATTATTTCACTTATATGGCGGCGTTGCCATGTTTAGTGTGTGTGTGTGTGTGGGCGGGAGGTGGGGGGACCGGGCTCTATGCAAGGGGCTCATTGCCCGGAGGAGACCTCCGATCTTCGTCGAGTACCTGGCAACTCTTCCACATACTCAGAAGTTTTTCAATTTTCTTTGGTCTGAGTGGGATTCTAACCCGCGCCGCATCGATGGAAGGTCTGTGTGGGGCTGAGGGACGATCACTCTAACCCACTGGACCACCGAGGTACCTAAACTAATTTTGCAAAAATTGTACTAAATCAGAGGTTATATCTTTGTCGTATCCCATTTTGTTCAATTAAATTTAAAAAAAAAGCACCGAAGCATCTTAATTCCGACATCTAAAACATATGAATAGATCTAGCCACATCGTACTATTCAGCAACGACGCAATCAACTATATCGTAACCTCTGTTTGAATTTTAGGAAACAGAAGGGAATACTCTCGATGGGATGGCTCTAGACCTGGTAGATTTGACCTAATTTTTTTAATTTGGTGACAGCTAAATAACTTACATTTTTGTTCATATGGTATAGGTTCACAGTTAATTACTTATAGGTTATAGGTGTGCCCGAGTCGGTTTAAAAACCAAGCCCGCCCTTAAGCACGTGCTATCCCCCTGGGCGTTACATTGACTTAAAACAATATGAGGGGTATATCATACAACCTATTACTGTGTGTGTACATAGTCATTTATAATAAACCATTTAATTTAGTACATAAATATCATTGTAATACGCTCACGTAAAAGGGCGTTATGAACGTCGCCTACAGGAAAACGCCAGCGAAGACAAATTAAGTTTAGCACAGTTTCTCAGCTAACGTCACGTCCGTTTTCAGTACACACGTGTTCGGCTTAATAGAGAAGAAATTCAGCATATAAACAACAATTACACGATCTTGTATGAGAATGTTTAAGTTATTATATTTTCACGATGTTGGCTTCTAATTCGACGAGGAGGGTCTCAATAGTTCAGCACAAGTCAGCGAGTAAAATGTTGACTCTTTCGGGAACGTCTCCCATCAGTCAACAAATATACTGGACATGTTCGTCACTAGACACTTAATTATTTTTTTCTGATACTTTCTTTACCAAACATTTTCTCATCAGACACATGCTTTACCGGACATTTTCACCACCGGACACTTGCTTTACTGGTTATTTTCTCCACCAGACACATGCTTACTGTTTCCCCCCCCCCCCCCATCAGACACATGTTTTACCGGACATTGTCTCATCAGACACATGCTTTACAGGTTATTCTCTCCACCAGACACATGCTTTACCGGACATTTTCCCTATCAGACACATGCTTTACTGGTTATTTTCTCCACCAGACACTTGCTTTACCGAACATTTTCTCCACCAGACACATGCTTTACCAGGCATTTTCCACATCAGACACATGCTTTACCGGACATTTTCCTCACCGGACACATGCTTTACCGGACATTTTCACCACCGGACACTTGCTTTACTGGTTATTTTCTCCACCAGACACATGCATTACCGGACATTTTCCCCAACGGACACTTGCTTTACTGGTTATTTTCCCCATCAGACACATGCTTTACCAGGCATTTTCCACATCAGACACATGCTTTACCAGGCATTTTCCACATCAGACACTTGCTTTACTGGTTATTTTCTCCATCAGACACATGCTTTACCAGACATTTTCCCCACCGGACACATGCTTTACTGGTCATTTTCTCCATCAGACACATGCTTTACTGGTTATTTTCCCCACCGGACACATGCTTTACCGGACATTTTCCCCACCGGACACATGCTTTACCGGACATTTTCCCCACCGGACACATGCTTTACTGGTTATTTTCCCCACCGGACACATGCTTTACTGGTTATTTGCCCCACCGGACACTTGCTTTACTGGTTATTTTCTCCACCAGACACATGCTTTACCGGACATTTTCCCCAACGGACACTTGCTTTACTGGTTATTTTCCCCCATCAGACACATGCTTTACCGAACATTTTCCCCACCAGACACATGCTTTACCGAACATTTTCTCCACCAGACACATGCTTTACCGGACATTTTCCCCACCGGACACTTGCTTTACTGGTTATTTTCTCCACCGGACACACGCTTTACCGAACATTTTCCCCACCGGACACTTGCTTTACTGGTTATTTTCTCCACCAGACACATGCTTTACCGGACATTTTCCCCACAAGACACATGCTTTACTGGTTATTTTCCCCACCGGACACTTGCTTTACTGGTTATTTTCTCCACCGGACACATGCTTTACCGAACATTTTCCCCACCGGACACTTGCTTTACTGGTTATTTTCCCCACCAGACACATGCTTTACCGAACATTTTCTCCACCAGCATGCTTTACCGGACATTTTCCCCACCGGACACTTGCTTTACTGGTTATTTTCCCCACCGGACACATGCTTTACTGGTTATTTTCCCCATCAGACACATGCTTTACCGAACATTTTCTCCACATCAGACACATGCTTTACCGAACATTTTCTCCACCAGACACATGCTTTACCGGACATTTTCCCCACCGGACACATGCTTTACTGGTTATTTTCCCCATCAGACACATGCTTTACCAGGCATTTTCCACATCAGACACATGCTTTACCAGGCATTTTCCACATCAGACACATGCTTTACCAGACATTTTCCCCATCAGACACTTGCTTTACTGGTTATTTTCTCCATCAGACAATTGCTTTACCAGGCATTTTCCCTATTAGACACAAACTTTACCAGGCATTTTCCACACCAGACACTTATGCTTTCTGACATTTGACCAACTTGAAACTTGTCCAATACCAGAAGTTTGTCCCACTGAACATTTGCATAGTTCCAAACAATTGCTCCACCAAACATTTCCCCAGAGCCAGGCCTGTGCTCCCTTGAACATTTACCCAGTGCCAGACCTATGCTCTACTAAACATTTGTCCACTGCCAGACCTTTACTGGGCCAAACATTTGTCCACTGCCAGACCTTTACTGGGCCTAATATTTGTCCACTGCCAGACCTTTACTCGGCCAAACATTTGTCCACTGCCAGACCTTTACTCGGCCAAACATTTGTCCACTGCCAGACCTTTACTCGGCCAAACATTTGTCCACTGCCAGATCTTTACTCGGCCAAACATTTGTCCACTGCCAGACCTTTATTCAGCCAAACATTTGTCCACTGCCAGACCTTTACTCGGCCAAACATTTGTCCCCTGCCAGACCTTTACTCGGCCAAACATTTGTCCACTGTCAGACCTTTACTCGGCCAAACATTTGTCCACTGCCAGACCTTTACTCGGCCAAACAATTGTCCACTGCCAGATCTTTACTCGGCCAAACATTTGTCCACTGCCAGGCTTTACTCGGCCAAACATTTGTCCACTGCCAGACCTTTACTCTGCCAAACATTTGTCCACTGCCAGACCTTTACTCGGCCAAACATTTGTCCATTGCCAGACCTTTACTCGGTCAAACATTTGTCCACTGCCAGACCTTTACTCGGTCAAACATTTGTCCACTGCCAGGCCTTTACTCGGCCAAACATTTGTCCACTGCCAGACATTTACTCGGCCAAACATTTGTCCACTGCCAGACCTTTACTCGGCCAAACATTTGTCTACTGCCAGACCTTTACTCAGCCAAACATTTGTCCACTGCCTGACCTTTATTCAGCCAAACATTTGTCCACTGCCTGACCTTTATTCAGCCAAACATTTGTCCACTGTCAGACCTTTACTCGGCCAAACATTTGTCCACTGCCAGACCTTTACTCGGCCAAACATTTGTCCACTGCCAGACTTTTACTCGGCCAAACATTTGTCCACTGCCAGACCTTTACTCGGCCAAACATTTGTCCACTGCCAGACCTTTACTCGGCAAAACATTTGTGCACTGCCAGACATTTACTCGGCCAAACATTTGTCCACTGCCAGACCTTTACTCGGCCAAACATTTGTCTACTGCCAGACCTTTACTCAGCCAAACAGTTGTCCACTGCCTGACCTTTATTCAGCCAAACATTTGTCCACTGTCAGACCTTTATTCAGCCAAACAGTTGTCCACTGCCAGACCTTTACTCGGCCAAACATTTGTCCACTGTCAGACCTTTACTGGGTCAAACATTGGTCCACTGCCAGACCTTTATTCGGCCAAATATTTGTCCACTGCCAGACCTTTATTCGGCCAAACATTTGTCCACTGCCAGACCTTTATTCGGCCAAACATTTGTCCACTGCCAGACCTTTATTCGGCCAAACATTTGTCCACTGCCAGACCTTTACTCGGCCAAACATTTGTCCACTGCCAGACCTTTACTCGGCCAAAGATTTGTCCACTGTCAGACCTTTACTCGGCCAAACATTTGTCCACTGTCAGACCTTTACTCGGCCAAACAATTGTCCACTGCCAGACCTTTACTGGGCCAAACATTTGTCCACTGTCAGACCTTTACTCGGCCAAACAATTGTCCACTGCCAGACATTTACTCGGTCAAACATTTGTCCACTGCCAGACCTTTACTGGGCCAAACATTTGTCCACTGCCAGACCTTTACTCGGCCAAACATTTGTCCACTGCCAGACCTTTATTCAGCCAAACATTTGTCCACTGCCAGACCTTTACTCGGCCAAACATTTGTCCACTGCCAGACCTTTAACGATTCATTTTAAAAGGCAATTGGTGTGAAAAAACGTTCCAACATACATGTAAAGGCGTGGAAGGTTCCTGTACTTTTGAACTTACATTGCTCTGTAAAATATATGTCCCTTTTAGTTTTATTGCTCTGTAAAATATACGTCCCTTTTAGTTTTATTGCTCTGTAAAATATATGTCCCTTTTAGTCGTATTTCTCTGTAAAATTTATGTCCTTTTTAGTTTTATTGCTCTGTAAAATATATGTCCCTTTTAGTTTTGTTGCTCTGTAAAATGTCCCTTTTAGTCGTATTGCTCTGTAAAATATATGTCCCTTTTAGTCTTATTTCTCTGTAAAATATATGTCCCTTTTAGTTTTATTGCTCTGTAAAATATATGTCCCTTTTAGTCGTATTTCTCTGTAAACTATATATCATTGTGCAAGCGGGCACTTTCAACATGCATGTTTGTTTTGAGGGTGACATAGTAAGGCATTCTATGCAGTCTGATAACTTCGGGGATTTACGTGCGTAAAATACCCTCTGATAGATTGCAGGTCATTTTGAATGTGGCGACCAAAAAGGAAGCCGTGAAACGTACAATTCCCAAATCCTCTTGAGGGCCCTCCAGAAGAGTCCCCGTGACAATGTAAGGGACTGAAATACTCTGTTTGTTAAATTTCAGTCTCGATCAGTTTTATACTGGAAGCATTTGAATATTCCTGAAATGTACCGAAACCGCGTCTCTTCTTTGCGTTACACAGCATGTCCTTTATCGGTCTAAATAACATATATAAAGAATATCTTTCTAGATGATTTTAGGGTTTGATTAATTAACTAAAATTTTTACTTTATTATTCTGTCTGTAGTGAAGTATTTTGATATATACTTTCGACGCCATTTGTATTCAGCCGAAAAATACGGTGATTTACCGTATAAAAAGCGCAAACTGTCCGAGTTGTGTCAAAGTCGACCGGTAGCAAGCGAAGATAGCCGAAGGGTGTTCCGACTGGCATTTTATGTTGACACACTCCTATAATTCCCACATATAGGCCTACCACGTCTAGTTCTTGTCCCCCTCAGTGCACGTGTGGTCCGCCATCTAAGGCGTGTAATTTACACATGTGATTAGTACGTTGGTAGTGTTAGTTCTACTTTTCTTCAAGATCAAAGGCATGTCTAAAACCAATTAAAACAGTTGGTCCTGCATTCCTGTCACAATGCTGGTGGGTAAATATATATTAAAGTTACTTTAGAATGTCTCGGTGGTCGAGGAGTCAGTATTAATCCCTTCTTTTTCTCATCTAGTGTTTTCTTTTCTCAAGTAATCGAACAATAAGAGTCTATAGCTTTCGATTTAATCAAGAAAAAATCCTCTAAAGCGGGTTTATTTTCAGTTCTTGGACAAAGTGAGAAAAATTGACCCTAATTTTTCTTCGCGACTGCGCAAACAATACCTCGCCGATTAGGCAAATTTCATTGGCTATGACAACAACGCGCCGGGCTAAATAAACATTTCTGCTTTGATTAGTTGAAATAGAAAATTAACCGATGTAGACTTTGCGAGCAGTCTTGAGTAAATATGTCACATAGGTATTTCTTCTCTCTGCCTTTGAAACGAAAAAGAACTGAAGAGTTAGCAGTACTTTGAAATGAGTAAAAATAACCTGAATTTCTCTTTTAACATAAAACTGATTGGTTGATTGAAGATTGACGCCGCGCTCCAGAAAATAGACTACAACGCACGACAAGGTGATCTGCGAGAAGGGTTTTTTTCTGATAGTTGTTAGAAATTGTTTTAGATTTTGATATCTGAGAATCTACTCTGATTTCTTATTTTAGTGATTAACGAGTCCTCAAATTTATCGGTTTTTACATTAAACAGTGGCGGAAAATCGTTGATTATTTTTCTCGTGCAACTCCTCTAAAATAGTGTTTGTTATCACGTGTAAAAAATGTCACGAGCAATACGTAGAAGAAACTCAAAATTCTCTACGACAAAAAGCCGCCAACCCTTGGCACAGCATATCGATACCCCCATGCCATTCGGTTAAGCACCTTTTTGAAATCATGCCTATGCATAAAACCCCCCTTTCCGCTTTATACGCTTAAGATACCAAACATAAACGTTTGGAAAGGGAAAGGTTTTGAATTCAAACTTTACAAAATATTTATCCTTTGGGTTTGAATTTGAACCCGGTAAGGTGTCGTGAAAAAAATATTGTAGCATTTGTGTTTCAGTACAATAAGGCCAGCATGTGTATGGCCCAGATTATAAAAGAAGAATACAAACTGCATCAGGGTAAAATGGCTCGACCTCTGAGCCAACGGCCAGTCATTGATTGTAAAAAGAACATGAGTTTGAAATATATATTAGTCAGCACTAAACCCCCGTGTCTGTCTTTCATCAAATTACATATTTTCCCTTTCTTTTCCTATTATCATATTTCGTTCAATTTGAGTTTATTCGACTTCTTGCCATAGCTGAAGATCCGTACAACTTTGTCGATATATACCTCTTTTTAACACAATTAGAAACTTGTCTCCATGGTTATTTTAGACAAGAAGATTTTCCCTGTGCCCGTGTGTTTTAGTGATCATAAATATATATATAACAAAGTATTTCAGAAAAAAATGACCGACTAAGACCAAACTCCAGTCTCTCTTTAACCTGATGGAATATCATGGGTTTTGGTTTATAACAACAACCTATGACTGGGTATAAAGGTCTAAATTAATACCCCATTTTAACCCAACTAGAAACTTGTCTCCACGGTTATTTAAGTCAAGACGATTTTCCCTGTGCCCGTGCGTTTTAGTGTCTATAAAGAGGTTGTACTCACTTCCTAAAAAGCACAAACCAATTAAAACGTTAAACGGTAACAGCACAGACTGAAAATCGGGAATAATAAAATGTCAACTTTAAATATATGCGGGAATAGAATGTATATGAAGGACTTTTAAACGAAATTCGAACTATAGGCCTATAGATGTTCAGGGAAAACGTGAACACGTGTCATGAATTTAGAACATGTTCAAACTTGTTCGGATGTAAACTCGTTTAGACCCTTTGTCCCGGCATTTAGGTGTACCGTGCAACACGCGTATGTGTGTACGTATACAGCAAAATGCATCCTGTATATTAAGTGCTCCTCTCGCTTTTTATTGTCCACTTAAGCTTTCTTCAATAGTTTACACATCAGTACATTTGGCAAGTACAGACATGTTCATAAGAACTTATCTATCTTCCGAAGATTAACGACACCGAATATATAGGTCTGAATGTCATTCATTTACTTCTGGTCTAACATACGTGTAAAGGTTCCATAAAGTGGCATCAGCTGCCAAAATTTTGATATTTCCGTTAAAGTGGCATGAGCTGCCAAAATGTTGATATTTTGACGTTAAAACAGAATGTTGAAATTATTGTCTATTTTTCTCAAGACATATAATTCAGAAGCTTTTTAGTGCTTCTAGTCTCGAAAATGTACGATAAAGTACTGATTTGAACTAACTTTGGCTTAGAATGAATGAATGGTCGTCCCGGTTATTTAAATTTTGTTTACTTTTCCAACACTATTCAGGTTTGTACAGGCCACATACTGTATGATTTTCCTCATTCCAACGCGAATCATTTAGTTTCCCGATGGCCTTCAAAGCCTTTACTGTCATGACGATCAAAAATTATGAAAAAGTGTCAATTTTGGCAGCTCATGCCACTTTAAACATAACGTACAAATTAAGAGCTTTTCGTTGATGTCACCCTCTGAATTGTGTGTTTAGAAATTGCTTAGAATTATCAAACACACAAAAATAAATTCTTGTATCCCGGTTTAGTAAGCTTTATTTCTAGACGATTGGTTATAAAAATAAACATTACATCTAAAGACCTATTGATCGTCTTCTGTATAATAATATTAAAATATTGAAAACATATAATAAAACATAAAGTATCTGTACAAGGTATATACATGTATGTAAAATATTTTTGTTTCTTAACTATATAAACGATTTTAAACATTTGAGGAATAAAATTGACGTGACGTCATTTAAGAAAATGTAAATATGAGATTCATAGAAGTAAAATACAGAAGGTTATATGTACAAAAGCTTCAATTAAATTTTTTGGTAGAACTTTAGATTTTGATAAGGTTTAAAATAAAGATAAGGTTTAAAATAAACCTTTTCTTTGAGTTGAGTTAGGCATTGAGTTAGGCATTAAAAAAACAGGGGTCGTCAGCAACAACATTTTCTTATTTAAAGCAAGCCAAGTTCGACGAAAACAAGGCTATATAATCAGAGAGAAATGATCCAGGACGATAGAAAGTATTCTCAGTGTGCTCTCGGGGGTTGGCAGGGGATCGGCAGGCGAAAGTTCTTGCGAAATATCAGCCCTATCGCCTGGAAAGCAAGCAAAATGACCAGCCTACTTTTCAGATTAAAAAAAATCTTAGTTTAAGTTTCTTCATTTTACAGTAAAAAAGAGAGTTGTTTTCTTTAAGCTTAATTCACTTTCTAAGAAAGTACAGTAACGCTCTACCCTAGACAGTCTTTCAAACGAGATTAGTCACTTCTTATTTTTCTTCTAATCTGAAGGTCAACGCAATAACAAACTTACGTGATGTCTCGTTTTAAGACGCGAGGTAATCTCGATGTATACGTGCCAACAGTGAAATCTTTTCGCAGGGAAATTCCGCAACAGATATCAAATGGCAGAGACCCTTAATTGCAACTCCTCTAACATCGCGTTTGTTATCACGTGCAAAAAATGTCACGGGCAATACGTAGGAGAATTCTCTACGACAAAAAGCCGCCAACCCTTGGCACAGCATATCGATACCCCATGCCCTTCGGTTAAGCACTTTTTTGAAATCATGCCTATTCATAAAACCTCCCTTTCCACTTTATACGCTGGAGATACCAAACACAAACGTTTGGAAAGGGAAAGGTTTTGAATTCAAACGTTACAAACTATTTATCCTTTGGGTTTGAACTTGAACCCGGTAAGGTGTCGTGAAAAAAAGTATTTGTGTTTCAGTACAATAAGACCAGCATGTATATGGCCCAGATTATAAAAGAAGAATACAAACTGCATCAGGGTAAAATGGATCGACCTCTGCGCCAACGGCCAGTCATTGATTGTAAAAAGAACAAGAGTTTGAAATATACATTAGTCAGCACTAAACCCCCTTGTCTGTCTTCCATCAACTTACTTATTTTCACTTTCGAACCAAATTACATATTTTCACTTTCTTTTCCAATTATCATAATTTGTTCAATTTGAGTTTATTCGACTTCTTGCCATAGCTGAAGATCCGTACAACTTTGTCGGTGTATAACAAAGTATTTCAGAAAAAAAATTACCGACTAAGACCAAACTCCTGTCTTTCTTCAACCTAATGAAATAGCATGTGTTTTGGTTTATTACAACAACCTGTGACTGGGTATAAAGGTCTAAATTACATACCTCCTTTTAACAGAACTAGAAACTTGTCTCCATGGCTATTTTATAGTCAAGAAGATTTTACCTGTGCCCGTGTGTTTTTTAGTGTCTGTTCCTTCCTAAAAAGCACAAACCCATTAAAATGTTAACGGTAACCGTAGCAACACAGACTGTAAATCGGTAACAATAAAATGTCAACTTTAAATATATGCGGAAACCAAATGTATATGAAGGACTTTCAAACAACGAAATTCGAACTATAGGCCTATAGATGTTCAGGGAAAACGTCAACACGTGTCATGAATTTAGAACATGTTCAAACTTGTTCGGATGTAAACTCATTTAGACCCTTTGTCCCGGCATTTAGGTGTACCGTGCAACACGCGTATAGGTGTACGTATACAGCAAAAGGCATCCGGTATATTAAGTGCTCCTCTCGCCTTTTATTGTCAACTTAAGCTTTCTTCAATAGTTTACACATCAGTACATTTGGCAAGTACAGACATGTTCATAAGAACTTATCTATCTTCCGAAGATTAACGACACCGAATATATAGGTCTGAATGTAATTAATTTACTTCTGGTCTAACATACGTGTAAAGGTTCCATAAAGTGGCATCAGCTGCCAAAATTTCGATATTTCCGTTAAAGTGGCCTGAGCTGCCAAAATGTTGATATTTTGACGTTAAAACAAAATGTTGAAATTATTGTCTATTTTTCTCAAGACATATAATTCAGAATCTTTTTAGTGCTTCTAGTCTCAAAAATGTACGATAAAGTATTGATTTGAACTAACTTTGGCTTAGAATGAATGAATGGTCGTCCCGGTTATTTAAATTTTGTTTACTTTTCCAACATTATTCAGGTTTGTACAGGCCACATACTGTATGATTTTCCTCATTCCAACGCGAATCATTTAGTTTCCCGATGGCCTTCAAAGCCTCTAACTGTCATGACGATCAAAAGTTATGAAAAAAGTGTCAATTTTGGCAGCTCATGCCACTTTAAACATAACGTACAAATTAAGAGCTTTTCGTTGATGTCACCCTCTGAATTGTGTGTTTAGAAATTGCTTAGAATTATCAAACACACAAAAATAAATTCTTGTATCCCGGTTTAGTAAGCTTTATTTCTAGACGATTGGTTATAAATATAAACATTACATCTAAAGACCTATTGATCGTCTTCTGTATAATAATATTAAAATATTGAAAGCATATAATAAAACATAAAGTATCTGTACAAGGTATATACATGTATGTAAAATATTTTTGTTTCTTAACTATATAAATGATTTTAAACATTTGAGGAATAAAATTGACGTGATAAGGTCATTTAAGAAAATGTAAATATGAGATTCATAGAAGTAAATATACAGAAGGTTATATGTACAAAAGCTTCAATTAAATTTTTTGGTAGAACTTTAGATTTTGATAAGGTTTAAAATAAAGATAAGGTTTAAAATAAACCTTTTCTTTGAGTTGAGTTAGGCATTGAGTTAGGCATTAAAAAAACAGGGGTCGTCAGCAACAACATCTCCTTATTTAAAGGCACACTTGCCGCCGTAGCCTGTTTAAATTTGCTAAGAAAACCAATTTACATGAGCTTACTACGACTAATACCACTAAACTTAAACATAGGACACATGAAACATGTCTAGTTAGCTTTAGACTGTAAAAATGGGGTGAAAAACAAACGAAGAATCGAAGCCTGACTACAACAACAACGATCAGTGTCGGTCAACTTTCGTGTTGGATTACCCTCCTTTCAGGCCTTTGTATCTGTGGTTTACATTCAAATAATTATCGGCAGGCTTTTCCAGTCGCTGTTAACCGATCGTCAGTCTGTATTTCTCAGATAAATAGGCCTACGTAAAATTACACTGTGCCGTTAGTTCACTCACTCGACTGAAACATAAAATCGCCAATAGGGGGCAGATCGGTTTGTTTACGTTCCGGGTACGTAACAATTCAAATTTTCAAATTCAAATTAAAAATACAAAGTGACGTCCAAACTTTTAAATTTTGGTAAAAATAGAAAGTTCCTAACTTATATTGTCTGGGAAAAATACAGAATACGGTCTTTCTTTTTTAATGTAAACAATATTCCTGATTTTCGCGGCAAGTGTGCCTTTAAAGCAAGCCAAGTTCGACGAAAACAAGGCTATATAATCAGAGAGAAATGATCCAGGACGATAGAAAGTATTCTCAGTGTGCTCTCGGGGGTTGGCAGGGGATCGGCAGGCGAAAGTTCTTGCGAATTATCAGCCCTATCGCCTGGAAAGCAAGCAAAATGACCAGCCTACTTTTCAGATTAAAAAAATCTTAGTTTAAGTTTTTTCATTTTACAGTAAAAAAGAGAGTTGTTTTCTTTAAGCTTAATTCACTTTCTAAGAAAGTACAGTAACCCTCTACCCTAGACTGTGTCCATTGGGTTAAACCAACAGTGAACAGTGTGATTTGAATGTAATATTTAAGATTATAAGTAGTAAACTAAATATTCGAGGGGTTGAGTTCATCCCCATTCCATATATTAGGGTACTGATTTGAGCCGTCAAAATTCACCATGGCTATGATTGATTCAATGATGTTTTACGCCGCAAGATTATTTCACTTTCATGGCGGTGTTGCCAGGTTTAGTGGGAGATGGAAACGGGAGGGAACCCCCGACCTTCAGCGAGTATTTGGCAACTCGTCTACATACGGCGATGTACTCTTCTACATACGGCATTCAAAGACTGGCACAACAAAATCCAATTCCCACTGAATAAATACTTATTATACAAGAATGTCGCATGGAATCTTTTTTTCAGCAGAAAATCTGATTTAGTCGACAGTAATAATTTTAACGAGGTGTACATTCTCAAGTTTGAAATTTGGAACATCCCCTGACGTTTTTCTCGAAGAAACTCTTCTCCTAAGATACTTATAATATATATTGTTAATTGGTAAACGCATAATTATACATACGAAATGTCCGAAAAATGTTTCATCTATATTTTTAAATATCTGATTCTAAGAAATAAAGATTTCTTAAACGGTACCCTTTGGACTAAATAGTTTTTATATCTCATTTTTTAAAATTGATTTTGAAAATACTATAATTTATAAACTCAAAGCATTCCAAAATAGAGCACAAAGCTATACATACGCTATGGTGATATTTTGACACTAAACGACTTGCTTCCCAGGTTCTTCACACAGAGTCTGCGATTCTTCAGCAAATGACAAACGTTGAAGCATTTTATGAGATTTCATTCTTTCTAACATCTATATCTCCACTAGCCGAGAAATCTGGGCTCTGCCGAATTTTTTTTTTCTCTCCGTGTTTGTCATAAGGCGACAAGACACATTAGCAGCCATATAATACCAGTCGCCGTAAGACCGATAATCCGGGCTATATCGCCACACATTCTTACATAGAGTCGATAATGTATCGAGTGAGTGAGTGAGTGATTGGGGTTTTACGTCCTGCTCAACAGTATTTCGGTTATATGAAGACGTTGTCTCCTTGTGACAGGGCGGATTTCCACCGCTCTTTTAGGTGCTGTCTCACCGAGACGACTTGCCGAAGACAACCAGCAAGCCCCCTCACCCAGTCACAGTATACTGACACCGGGCCAACCAGTCGCTGCTCTAACTCCTATTGCTGAGCGCCAAGCGAAGCAGTAACAGCTACCACTGTTAAAGTCTTTGGTCTGACTCGACCCGGGCTTGAACCCGGATCTCCCAGGCCTGATAATGTATCGAAGTCGCGAGAATGTTGCGTCACAGTGAAGCGATAACATGGATACAAATTATATTCGTGTCTTTTGCAAATAATGATCCCGAGGGTGGGATAATCTTGTATGAACTGGGAGCGGCCATAACAAAGCTACCCATATTGATTGATTGATTGATTGTTTGATGTTTTACGCCGCGCTCAAAATTATTTCACTTATATGGCGGTGTTGCCAGTTTTATTGTGGGAGGAAACCGGGCTCTATGCCCGGAGGAAACCCACGACCTTGCGGTGGTAACTGGCAACCATCCCACATAGGTCGTTCGAGTGAAAACCCAGTCAGAAAATTTTACAATTTTTTTTGGACTGAGTGGGATTCGAACCCACAACCCATTGGTGGAAGGCTGTTCGGATTGAACGTCCAACGCTCTACATACTGAGCCACGGAGCCCCCGATTCACATTGAAGAGTGTGTAGGGGAAACTCGTCATGCATTATGTCTACATTTTTTGGTTGTTAAGCATGCCCTTTGTTGTGATGTACTAAAGAAAGGCTTGAGCATCAACGTAATCATCTACAAATTGACACGAAGATTTTCCCTGTGCCCGTGTGTTTTAGTGTTAAAAATACAAATTGAACCTTAGCATGGTTGGGATGAACTTGGAGCATAAGGGTGGAAAGCCGGTCCTTGTCAAAGGTAAAAGCTGTAATCATATCCTTCCTCTGCTAAGGTCTCTGTCTGACCCTCTGCCGAAATCTTAAAGTGGCATGAGCTGCCAAAATTCACACTTTTTTTCATAATTTCCGATCGTCACGACAGTAAGACGCTTTGAAGGCCATTGAAAAACTAAATGATTGACGTTGGAATGAGGAAAATCCGAAAATGTGTTCGAAAATTTAAATAACTGGGACGACCATTCATTCATTCTAAGCCAAAGTAAGTTCAAAACAATACTTTATCGTACATTTTCGAGACTAGAAGCACTAAAAGGCTTCTGAATTGCACGTCTTGAGAAAAATAGCCAATAATTTCAACATTCTGTTTCAACCTCAAAATATCAACATCTTATGCCACTTTAATCAATTGTTTGCTACAGTGACATCAACAAGCTTTATTAAACCGTGATGGGAATATTGGATACAGCGTCGTTTGTAAAATGAGATCTACTAAGAATGAAATATTTACAGATTATAGTTTACAAGCCAATGATGTACGGGTTTTATTCGATGCTATTGTGTGTTAACTTTGAATTTTGTTTCCATTATTTTGGAAACTAATCACAGAAAACCAAAAATCGCTTTTAACTAGGTCTTTACTCTCGTTGTTGAATCTCGAAGAGAAATTGTCCAGATCAATCTAAGATTAGAAATCATCCTACATGTATTTCTGCCAGACAGGAAAGGTAGCTCTAACGCTACATACAGCCATCTTGTTCAATTGGACTTTGGGTTTGAGGTTTCATCCCAGAGGTCAAATAATCATGTGACCTTTAATCATTCGACAAAACTACAATATGGAAACCATCTGAGCATTTCTGCTCACTTACCCGTTTTTTTATTCCACTTGGTACACTTGGTTCGGGTTATCAACCATTTCGGACACTAGACATTTTTCAAGACACTTCGTGGAGCTTATAGCTGTAACCAGTTCAAAGTGAAACGAGTCGACATTGAGCTTCGCCATTTTGTCTGGTTTCGTAAAAAAAATGACTACTTCGGGAAATTGACTGTGCGTTTTCAGTGATTTGTTTAACGTTTATTTTAATACGATTGGGGTCAAGATATCTTAGTCAGGTCCAAAGTATATCTGTCGAGAAAACAAATGATCGAGCAATTGGAGAGTACACGATTTACATACTGAGTGACGGTCTTTATTGACTAAGGAAAAGTTAAGAAAAGGGGGCTTGCAATTTGACCCTCCGGTAACAAAAGTAACATATTACATATAGGGAATTATTCGTGCATGGTTTTTTAAGTAAACAGATACGAAGACGGTACGTCACGGGTTTTGATCGATCTAGCGTAACTCAGCCATACCTCTGGACCATTCATCTCAATAACGACCTCTCTATACATATCCTTTGTACGGGGCGTGAGAAAATTCGACATTTCTAGAATCTAAGCTAGCGGCTGATCAAATTTGTCAAACTGGCCTTACGACCGAGCTTGTGAAGTTTGATATATTACTTTATAGGCTACGAACAGTCATTTCTCCGAGGTATGTGTCATCTTAAAATCGGAATTTATCTCGCTTGAGTATTTTCTAATCCTGCCTATAGCGCTAATGGAATGCTAGGTATGCGTCTGAAATGTCGTAACTCTACACTATAAAGTAAAGACAGTAAAGATAAGTTATAAAACGTGTGTCTACAGCAACAGTATATCCAGTATCGGGTGATACTGGAAGCGTAATATTATCATTAACACACTTTTGTTGGGTAATTTTTTTAGTATGGTCCCAGTGAAATACAGAGGTCGACCTGCTATAAATAAAGGATCGATTGATTGAGGTTTTACGCCAAACTCAAGATTATTTCACTTCTATGGCGTCATTATCAGGTTTAGTGTCTCATTTAACCATTGCTTGATTTAATCAACTGCTAGGTGGGTTATAGTTGGTTTGAACTCATATAGTCATACAGAGATACCAATAACCCCATAGAGCTTAGTTCTATGCATTGTGCACAGATTTAGAACGTGTTGGGATCACTGGTGAACTTTCATCCGATAGCCCGTTTAATGACGTGTTTTAAACGATTTTTAATTTCATTTGCAGCTGGTTTGTTTACTTCGACTATGTGGGATGGGTGCCAGTTACCACGGGAAGGTCGTGGGTTTCCTCCGGGTAATGAGCCCGGTTTCATCCGGGCATAGAGCCCGGTTTCGACTATGTGGGATGGTTACCAGTTACCACGGGAAGGTCGTGGGTTTCCTCCGGGTAATGAGCCCGGTTTCATCCGGTCATAGAGCCCGGTTTCCTCCCACAATAAAACTGGCAACGCCGCCATATAAATGAAATAATCTTGAGTGCGGCGTATAACACCAAACAATCAATCAATCATTCATGTTTACTTCGAGGTTTAGGAAGACAGGGTTTTCTAACAGAGGTTTCGGAGCTGGCCGTTTAACACTTACAAGCCTGGAGGGTCGTTTCGTCGTCCCCGGACTTTTTTTTATCGTGGTTCTATAATGTAGAAATAAAATAACGAAGGTCGGGACTTCAAAGTTTATCAGATAGATAAATATTAGTTAAGCTTTCACAACTCACTACAGTAGTGTTCAGCCACGTAGGACTACTGTTTACATCCACCTAAACCGTTCGTCAGACAATAAACAATGGAACTACCATTATTTGCTCGTTAATTGTACATTTTACTCTGAGATTCGACCCACCACCTTTAAAAATCAAATCGCTCTTATTTTTCAAATTAGCATAAATATTAGGATAAATGTGAACAATAATACACGAATAATGCGAAAAATTAATCTAGCTGTACTTTTCTTAATGGCTTTGGTCGGCTAATCAAACATCCACCTACCCTCAAACTATGTTCAATTAAAAACGCATTTTGACGACCACAAACGCATTCTCCCCTTTAAAGATTTAACATACATTCAGTCACTTCCTCGTCTTTAGGGCTTATTGCGCAATGTCTGTTTGATTTTATAGGACTTCTATGGCTAATGTATAATAGAGTATGTCTTCTGTAATGTGTGATTTGGTGGTCAGGCAACTCAATAAAACGCGACGACAGAACCAGATTTATTAAAAAGCCATAGAATCTTGTTTCACTTTCGGCCACCATAAAATAAAATCTTCTCTTGTAGAATAGACAATGACGTCAGAGAAGGGATAAACTTGGTCATGGACATAAGTTTGCACAGAATAATAAGTTTGTGAACACTAAAACACACAGGGAAAAATATTCTTGACTAAAATTACCAAGGAGACAAGTTTCTAATTGTGTTAAAGGGAAGAGGGAAGGGGTGTTTATATCATTTAGACCTTTATACTCAATGATAGGTTGTTGTAATAAATTCTACCCCTCCTGCATGTGCGTGCCGTGTGCAAATATACATGTTAAGTAGAGATGACTTTTCAAACGACATCGAGTCTGTAGTGCATCACCGTTGCACGTGACCAAAGCTTATCGTTGATTGGTTAAAAGTTCCCAATCTGTCCCTCACTTTTTCCTCATTTTTCTCAATTATCGGGGTAGAATCGACTTTAATACCTTCGTCTTGGTGTTTATTGCGTAACCCGATACCGCTGGACGTTGGTTCGCACCTCGTCAAACCCCTCGAATGCTGCGCATTCTCGTGGTTTGACTCGGTACGAACCAACGTTCAGCGGTATCGGGTTACGCAACAAACACCGCTACGGCGGTATTAAACCCTTAACCAAACCTCATGATATTTCATTAAAATATACTTGCATCATTAAATTATTGACAAAGTTGTACTATGGCAAAGCTCAGCTATGACATGAAGTCTGGTAAAAGAAAGTGAAAACATGTGATTTGGTTGCTTCGTAGAAGATAGATAAGGGAGTTTGGTACTGACTAATAGATCTTTTAAACTCTTGTTCACTCGAACGACCTATGTGGGATGGTTGCCAGTTACCATCGGAAGGTCGTGGGTCTCCTCCAGGCATAGAGCCCGGTTTCCTCCCACAATAAAACTGGCAACGCCGCTATATAAGTTAAATAATCTTGAGCGCTGCGCAAAACACCAAACAGTCAACCAATCTTTGCAATAACTGTCCTTTGGCTCAGAGGTCGAGTCATTTTACTTTGAAGCAGTTTGTATTCTTCTGTAATAATCTGGGTCATATTCATGCTGGCCTTATATATAACTCAGAAGCTTTTTAGTGCTTTTAGTCTCGAAAATGTACGATAAAGTATTGTTTTGAACTAACTTTCGCTTAGAATGAATGAATGGTCGTCCCGGTTATTTAAATTTTGTTTACTTTTCGAACACGTTTTCGGTTCGTACAGGCCACATGCTGTATGGGTTTTCCTCATTCCAACGCCAATCATTTAGTTTTTGGATGGCCTTCAAAGCCCCTTACTGTCGTGACGATCAAAAATTATGGAAAAAGTGTGAATTTTGGCAGCTCATGCCACTTTAATATACGCATTGCCAAAATATATAGTTCGATTATGTATCACACAATCCAACGTACTGTGGGCGCTTTGACGGCATTGCTGTTCGCGAGGTTCTATGAGAAAATAGGTATTTTGTTTTGCTTTCAAAGTTTCATCTGTTAGGAACGCGTCTGTCTGGCAGCGTCCCAGCATGGGGAAATCTGAAAATTTTCCTGCCGATATTCTTACTCCCCCCCCCATAGATTTCGATTGTAAAGAAAAATTGAGCGTTTAAAGTAGGCATACCCTGAAAACAATAAAAAAATAAACATTGGTAGAATCCGTTACCCGTACGCTATCAACTGGCAAAATGCAAATAGCCGGGATGTATGAGTACATTTGTGGCTTTGTTTTATGGATTATAGCAATTATCTGAACGTACATTTCTATCACCGAAAATCCGATTTTTTGTACTTTTTGATAAAAATGACGGACAATTAGCGTAACATATTAACATATTTTATTTGTATGTATAAAGGTAACAGATGTCAAAATAAAACATACATTAACATACGTTTGCGATTGGGACAACTTATTCCAGCTATTTAGAACTAATTAGTAAGTTGCAATCGTTAAACATACGTTTGTGACAGGCGTAACTTACGCCATCTTAGTTGAACGAGCCCACGTTTTCGGTTCGTACAGGTCACATACTGTATGGATTTCCCCATTCCAAAGCCAATCATTTAGTTTTCCGATGGCCTCTTACTGTCGTGACGATCAGAACTTATGAAAAAAGTGTGAAATTTGGCAGCCCATGCCACTTTAAAACAAAAAGGTAGAAAATAGCACTTTCTGAAATTCACATTATAAAAGATATAAAAAATATTTATAAATCCATAGAAAAAAGTGTCTAGAATCACGATTGCTTGGAATCACAGATAATTGATCAAGTCCATGATCGTATATAACACAAACGATGATAAAAAAAGAACATTTATCTGTGCTATCTCCAACACCGTGTCACTCATCCAACGTATTGTTCTGTTTTTGCATCCTAACAACCTCCTTCGACACAAAACACAATTACGGGGAGATTTTTCAACTTGAGGATGCATAGATTCTCGTTATTTTGGGGATTACGCAGTATTTCTTCAACCGATTTTGGTTGACGCCTGATAGGGAATCGAACTCGGGTCCCAGGGTATGGCACCTTTAACCAGCACTAAATGTCGCCTGTCTTATCCATTCAGCCAATGGGCCTCCTACAAGGGATGCATGGTTAAGCATGGCATAGTTCTGCAGCTCTCACGGATGCCTGGTCAGACATCTTGAGTTAAAGCTTGATTAGCCACTGTCGAACAACAACAACAACAAGGAAGAATGTATTTCAGTGGACAACGGTTGAATTAACACAATTTTTGATGTGTCAACTGCTTTCATATTTTGTGATAGTGGTTAAACAGGTCAGGGTCGCTCAAAGCACCGTTAGCTTAACGGCAGGTTAGATGACGTCGCGTCACAAATTAATTTCTTTGCTACATCTCGTTATTCAACCTGCCGTTAGGCTAATTTTTTTTAAACAACCTGCCCCAGAACTCTTAAAAGCAATGTTTAGAATGGTCTTGGTGTTTAAGAAGGGAATGATCTCAGTTGTATGGAATGTTAATCATCTTAATGGGGAAGCATTGAATATCTGTCCGTCCCCTGCATCCGATTACTTGGAGCCATACATTTTGTGGAAATGCCTCCTTCCTTACTGCCGCTTGAATCCATATGTTTTGGTCTACAGTTAAAAGAGGCATACCGCAGCCCATCCTCGGCTGCCCAGGGATACATTCTCAACAAGCTCACTTTTTACGTGAGCGTAAGTTTTAATCGTGGGTTCCGACGATGACCGCAGCCAGATCTAGCAATAAGTTTTCTTTTAAAACATTTCTAGTATAAACAATTCAACATATCTCCGTTAACAGATGTAAAGGAAGACTTTCATTGGATCCATAACGTTGATTCTCATCGATTATTCCACAAACGTTCCATTTTACCATGGACGCCACATTGATTCGATTTCATTATTTTGTTCAACCACAGGCTGCACCATAACATGCTGTTCCTGGTTAAAAGATGGCGCTCTTTCGGAAAACTCCGGTTCTGTTCGTGTTGAATCGGGCTCTGTATTCGGAGATCCCGTTTCTAGATTTGCACTGTTTCTGTTAAGACCATTTAGGGATGAATTGTTTTCTGGGACGGGTGAATGGATACAATGTGATACCTTCAGTTGCCCCGTGTCAATCCTCTGAAGAACCGCACCAGGTTGTGTCGATATAAAACTCCCTAAATGACCATAATTTGAGGCGGGTTGTTGGCTATAGTTCAAAACAGGACGAGGTGACATGTCCGGTGCAGTGAACACGGGTATGATGTAACCTGGGACGCTGTTAGTTGAAATTAAAGGCATATTTGTCGGAAGAACAAAGGCCATCTCTCCTGTAGGAAGTTTGGTAGGCAGAATTTGAACACTGTTTAAAGTTTTTATATCCTCTGAAACCGTCCCTAATGAATGTTGATCCGAATGCTGTAGTACAGTCGTAGAGCTTGGGGTCTGTAGTAAAGACACTCTGCTTGTTGTTGTCGCTTTCGTGTCCGCACTGCTGTGGGGAATTCGACAAGTGGCGGGGGCGGTCACTATCGACGTCACGTGATTTGATGTACGGTTGTGATTGATTGTTTGGTGAGACTTGCGCATTTGGTCGCATTCTGGAGACTGGTTTTGGGCGCAAGAAGGATCAGGGTTGAAACTAGCCACGTGATCTAACAACCGTAACCGAATGTCAGCATCTATATCTTGAGACTCGGAAAGATACCGGTGCATTTCTGAAATACAGTCGCTAAAGCCCAATCTGTACTTATTCAAACTTGATGACTCAGCACAAACTGATCCTAAAAGTCAAAAGGAAAAAAATATCAATGTTGAAATAATTTCTATGTCAAGAAATAATTTTTTTTTACAAAAGTGCCATTTTTGCCGAAATAATTAAAGGAATCAAACACGATGTACATATATTTATGGGGTTCAATCTAATTCTACCGATGTTCTTGCCATAGTTAAGATGCGTAACCATTGTCAATGTGTTACAAAAGGATTCCACAAAATTCTACTGACCAAGGCTAAGCTCCTGTCAGTCGTCAACCTAATGAAATATCATAGGTTTGGTTTGTTACAACAATTTATGGGGTATAAAGGTCTATATGACATTCGTCTTTTTAACACAAGTAGAAACTTGTCTCCATGGTTATTTTAGACAAGAAGATTTCCCCTGTGCCCGTGTGTTTTAGTGATCATAAATATATATTTCTGTAACTTAGATCTATAAGGACAACTTTATCTGATCTAAATATGACTCCAATATAAACAAAGTTATCAACCAGCATCACAATGGAATACTTTCCCTGGTTCCAAAAATTTGATTCTTATGGGTTCCATATATGACGTAAACTTTTTCCATTAGACGAGATGAAACGTGTCTGTTAACGTTGTTTTATAGCTTTTAAACGTGACGTAATACAATCCCCATTGATTGTGATACACATTTAAGAAAACAGATTTCGGCAGATTTCGGCATTAACAAAGTCAAATGTCAAAAACAAAATGGCGGCAATCTATGGGTTGAGACTTAAGACAAGTACAAATAACCTCATACAATTAAACAGCTGGTTGAACCTTTGGGCGGTGGGGACGGATTTTTTAAAAAGACAATGCATTGTTGGAAAGAAAATGGAGCTGGTATGATTTTAAAAACAAACACAATAAGAAAACGAAAGTGAACCTTACCAGAAAGTTGTTGTTTTTGAAGCTGTCGTAAATGCCGAACTGTCAGTTCTAAAATGTCGGCCTTCTCCATCTTACTGTGTCGGGTTCCCTGAAACAAACAATAGAAAATACGAACGTTTTTTTACTTTTGCGATGAATTCTATAATATTTCACTTCCTTTGTTTAATAATCATGATGGTTTTCTATCCGAAAGCTGATGATCTTATGAGTAATAAAACCACAGCTAATAGGGTAGCTTGTCTCGTCACTAGCCAGACGCCATTTTGAATTAACGACATACAACAATACTGGTAGCTTATCCTCTCTACCAGCGAAGGAAAAAGAAGGGAGCGTATGATTATTCATAGATGCCATGGCAACCCACGCATATTTTGAACATACGTTGCTACGCTAGTTACGTTGGAACACATGTTTGCCACCTTTGATCAAATAGGGTCGCGTTATCGCAGACCATAGCACTAAGTAACGGTTTCCATGTAGGGTGGGATTCTGTTTTGACAGTTAAATCCGAGAACGCCGTCATAGTGCTTTAGTCTTATATATATGGCTATCAATGAAATCATCTAGAATACGTCGTAAACAGCAATCTATTAATGGATAAATTAGAGTTTTCTCTTACCTCCTTTTTAATGGCGTCCAGAAGAAGAGATTTGAGTTCTGCCAGACTGGCGTTAATCCGAGCTCGCCGGCGTTTCTCCATAATAGGCTTGGAGCTCTGAAATGGAAATGTCAGAAATGATTCCAATTGACTCAATGTATATCTCTATAAACAAAAGTTATACGAAACATCCTCTGCATTAGTTCCATGGCAGTCAAACAAAGGGTCAGGGGGAATATGCATATTTTCGGTATTTTTTGTGACTGCTCGGAAAACAAAACAGTCAAAAGTGACGTCATACTTGACTTATATAGTTTATGGGTACACTATTTTAATAAGACGCACTGACAGAGCAGAGCAATGAACTATATTCGTGGAATGGAGGTCACGTGGTATTTGATATGCATCAAAAGCAGCCATTGCTAGGAGATGGTGCAATTTCGATTCAGATCTGTTATGCACGCGCGCTTCAACTATCAATGGCGGCACATTTTACAAAGTCATAGGATTTAGGTCTATTGTTGGGTAGAGTTTATCCAGTATTCGTTCAACGGGACTTTCTTATTGATATCTGTTATAGTTTACTGCTAATATGAATTATCGAGTATTTTATTTCAGTGATAATGTCTTTGCTTTATACTATTTGACTTCCTTTGTTGTATTCCAGGTTATCTGAAGAAACAGAGAGAGCAAAGTTGAGCGTTGGGTTTCGAAGACGGTTAAGATAAAGATTTTTAAGTTTTCCAACAACACAGAACTTTTTAACCGTCATGTGCGTATGCGACAATAATAAACAAACTATATGTAATGTACAGTATATGTAGTTTGTATAATTTTCAATATATAATGATTGATTGATTCATTGTTTGGTGTTTTACGCCGCGCTCAAGATTATTTCACTTATATGGCGGCGTTGGAAGTTTTATTGTGGGCGGAAACCGGGTTCTATGCCCGGAGGAAACCCACGACCTCCCGGTGGTGACTGGCAACCATCCCACATAAGTCGTTCGAGTGAAAATCCAGTCAGAAAATTTTCCAATTTTATTTGGACTGAGTGGGATTCGAACCCGCGACCCATTGGTGGAAAGCTGTTCGGATTGAGCCACGGAGGCCCCTTCTGCATTAATGAAACATGAACTCAAATTATCTCTTTTAGCACAGCTACGTTCAGCTTAAACTGTATATTTATATTAAACGTAATTCTGGCCAAACTTGTCGGCAGCTTGAGAATTTAAAAAAAATTCTTGAATAAAATGTGACAGCCCCCCCCCCCCATCTCTCGGAGGTCACTTGGTGTATCTATGTATTTGGGCAAAAGTCCAAAAGTTAAAATGAGCAGACGATAAGATAGTTAGGTTCGTGTGCATGAAAACAGACTTTACTTGTGTTTGAACAAACTTTACTATATACAACATTAGCAGCTCTCGATATCAAATAGAATACATTTTCTAATCTAAAACATCCTGACCAGGGAATACCTTATGGGCTAAAATGTACAAGCAATAAACAAAAGGGGTCATAAATGTGACCTGCCTACTGGTTGTGATTGTGCGAGTGAGGAAGATGCTAATAAAATTGAACGTTATCCAAAGATATACTGCATAATATAGTTTAATATTCCGCACTTTTACTTTTTTGTTATGCCTTTCAGGCCAAACTCAAGAATATACCTACCAATAGGTCGCGGGTTCAAATCCCACTCAGTCCAAAAAAATTGACTGGGTTTTCACTCGAACGACCTATGTGGGATGGTTGCCAGTTACCAGAGGAAGGTCCTGGGTTTGTTCCGGGCATAGAGCCCGGTTTTCTCCCACAATAAAACTGGCAACGCCGCCATATAAGTGAAAAAATCTTGAGCGCGGCGTAAAACACCAAACAATGAATCAAGAATACACAATATAATGACGACCTTTACCTGTTTATGTTCTGGGTAAGATCTTACCTAACAGCCAATCAATTTACGTCGGTTTAATTAGAAATCAAAGAGCTGTTCAATTTAAGCCCAAATGCAATACAAGGCGTAACTACCTTGACAACTATACCTTCAGCCAACGATTAGGTGGCACGAGCTTACAAAATTTGGATTTTGTTTTCATAAAGTTAAGCGTTTGAAGACGCTTGAATAACAAAACGAAAAAATATTGACGTTGAAATAACCCATGCGAAGAGAAGATGTGTGCTAATAACGGACAAAATTCAAAACACCTTCATGTATAAGCTTAATTTAGTAGTTTTATAACTTATAACAACTACCTTAGCTCATAAAAAATATATATATATCCTCAAGATTTAAATCAACTGACAGCTCTTATTTTACATGGCTTGATAAAATGACAAACAATCAGCTAATTCTGTTTCAAAGAAATTTTTACTATATTTGGCAACTCGTGCCACTTTTACAGCAATCGCAAAGTTATGTTCAGTGTAAATGTTTTTTAGAAACAGCCTGCAGTTTGACAACCTTTAAAACCGTCGTTATATAAGCTATACTTAAATTCCAGAGTCTCCCATCGATTGAGTTTTTATTCAAATTGTAAAATGAGCTAATGCTTTTATCTTATCGCTTAATGCTTCTCAGTATGTTAGCATGAATTGAATACGTGTATATGCTACAATTTTGGGTAACTAAAACAAATTTAACCGATGGAGGTATTGCGGAATCTTGGGAATATGTCGGGAATAGATCACCTGATATTGGGTTATTATGTCGGGAATAGATCACCTGATATTGGGTTATTATGTCGGGAATAGATCATCTGATATTGGGTTATTATGTCGGGAATAGATCACCTGATATTGGGTTATTATGTCGGGAATAGATCATCTGATATTGGGTTATTATGTCGGGAATAGATCGTCTGATATTGGGTTATTATGTCGGGAATAGATCATCTGATATTGGGTTATTATGTCGGGAATAGATCATCTGATATTGGGTTATTATGTCGGGAATAGATCACCTGATATTGGGTTATTATGTCGGGAATAGATCACCTGATGTTGGGTTATTATGTCGGGAATAGATCATCTGATATTGGGTTACTATGTAGGGAATAGATCACCTGATATTGGGTTATTATGTCGGGAATAGATCACCTGATATTGGGTTACTATGTCGGGAATAGCTCATCTGATATTGGGTTATTATGTCGGGAATAGATCACCTGATGTTGGGTTATTATGTCGGGAATAGATCATCTGATATTGGGTTACTATGTCGGGAATAGATCATCTGATATTGGGTTACTATGTCGGGAATAGATCACCTGATATTGGGTTACTATGTCGGGAATAGATCACCTGATATTGGGTTACTATGTCGGGAATAGATCACCTGATATTGGGTTATTATGTCGGGAATAGATCACCTGATATTGGGTTACTATGTCGGGAATAGATCATCTGATATTGGGTTACTATGTCGGGAATAGATCACCTGATATTGGGTTACTATGTCGGGAATAGATCATCTGATATTGGGTTATTATGTCGGGAATAGATCACCTGATATTGGGTTATTATGTTGGGAATAGATCATCTGATATTGGGTTATTATGTCGGGAATAGATCATCTGATATTGGGTTATTATGTCGGGAATAGATCACCTGATATTGGGTTACTATGTCGGGAATAGCTCATCTGATATTGGGTTATTATGTCGGGAATAGATCACCTGATGTTGGGTTATTATGTCGGGAATAGATCATCTGATATTGGGTTACTATGTCGGGAATAGATCGTCTGATATTGGGTTATTATGTCGGAAATAGATCACCTGATATTGGGTTATTATGTCGGGAATAGATCACCTGATATTGGGTTATTATGTCGGGAATAGATCATCTGATATTGGGTTACTATGTCGGGAATAGATCACCTGATATTGGGTTACTATGTCGGGAATAGATCACCTGATATTGGGTTACTATGTCGGGAATAGATCACCTGATATTGGGTTATTATGTCGGGAATAGATCACCTGATATTGGGTTATTATGTCGGGAATAGATCATCTGATATTGGGTTATTATGTCGGGAATAGATCACCTGATATTGGGTTATTATGTCGGGAATAGATAATCTGATATTGGGTTATTATGTCGGGAATAGATCATCTGATATTGGGTTATTATGTCGGGAATAGATAATCTGATATTGGGTTACTATGTCGGGAATAGATCACCTGATATTGGGTTACTATGTCGGGAATAGATCATCTGATATTGGGTTATTATGTCGGGAATAGATCACCTGATATTGGGTTATTATGTTGGGAATAGATCATCTGATATTGGGTTATTATGTCGGGAATAGATCATCTGATATTGGGTTATTATGTCGGGAATAGATCATCTGATATTGGGTTATTATGTCGGGAATAGATCATCTGATATTGGGTTATTATGTCGGGAATAGATCACCTGATATTGGGTTACTATGTCGGGAATAGATCACCTGATATTGGGTTATTATGTCGGGAATAGATCACCTGATATTGGGTTACTATGTCGGGAATAGATCACCTGATATTGGGTTATTATGTCGGGAATAGATCACCTGATATTGGGTTACTATGTCGAGAATAGATCACCTGATATTGGGTTACTATGTCGGGAATAGATCACCTGATATTGGGTTATTATGTCGGAATTAGATCACCTGATATTGTGTTATTATGTCGGGAATAGATCACCTGATATTGGGTTATTATGTCGGGAATAGATCATCTGATATTGGGTTACTATGTCGGGAATAGATCATCTGATATTGGGTTACTATGTCGAGAATAGATCACCTGATATTGGGTTACTATGTCGGGAATAGATCACCTGATATTGGGTTATTATATCGGGAATAGATCACCTGATATTGGGTTACTATGTCGGAATAGATCATCTGGATCAAAGCCGCATCTACTGACACATTTCGAACAACTCTCGATGGGAAAAAAAGAGACCAGCAGGGTGTTGATTTTTATTTTCAAATAAGGCACATTTAAATGTTTCCGTTTACATCACGTGATGGGATCGAGCCGAAGTCCGAGTTTGTCAAAGTGAAATGCAAAGATCGATGGCTTTTTGCAATGAACTATATGCGTGGAATGGAGGTCACGTGGTATTTTATGTGTATCGAACGCCGTCATTACTAGGAGATGGTGCAATTTCGATCCAGATCAGTCATACGCTTGTGCATCAACTATCAATGGCGGTACTTTTTACAAAGTCAGGCCAAAAACAGCCAATGAGGCGTGTCCATTCCTCGTAGGCTTTTTGACGTCATCGGGATATACTACGGAATAAACATGGCCGACGGAAAGTAGTTTAGAGACGTGTTACGCTAAATGGGCTTGTAAAGAAGCGTTCACCTCAAACAAGACCCTTCAAATTTCCCATCATTTTCAAGTGACGTCATTAAGGTTTAAGCCTATAGCCCTTTAAAATCAATAGGGCCTGGGAGTCTACCTAGAGATTTCGCGACATCCGGTGACAGATGACGTTTTTTGATGACGTTGTCAGTTCGATTGACGTTATTTGTTCTAACGCGTCAGAATTGAGCGTCAAATTCGAACGATAAAGGCTCCGCACATGCGTGTTGACAGGAAATTCGTTCAATTGTCACGTTACTCCCTATACATGAGACAACTACTTACAAACGTCCATCTCTCTGGTCAATATTATATCAATGTTGGGATTTGACCGGTGTTTTAGAGGTCAGACCAGTTTTAATGTTTTGTTTTATGTCTATTTAAGCTTATTTTTATTGTATTTCGGTTCCCTTTTAGGTTGCGGGAGTAAGCGTAAAAAATTCCCATCTTAACTTTCATTTCCTCGATTCAAGTGCTCAGAATACCCTTATTTGTTGAATCAATTTGAATCGAATGGTTTGATACATTTATCCAGCATCTTTAATATGTGGCGTAAAACACCAATCAATGAATTAATAATTCCGTTCCACTCTATTGAAATATGCCCCCTCGTTGACCACTTTTCAATATCTATAATGTGAAAAGAAACATCAGTCAATAGATTTGTTTTAAAGCCTTTGTTCTTTAAATCAATCAATCACTTTCTAATATCAACGAGGAAGAGTCTGACAGGTAGTCGACAGGTAGAGCCCACCACCCCACCCATCCCACCCACTAAACCATGCCCCATAATAATGTAAAGTAATCTTGAATGCGGAGTAAAGCATCACCTTATCAACCAATCAATCAACCTAATATCGATGTAAATGCTTTATGGTCAAATTTAAATTCTAAATTGAAGACATATTAGCAATGTTATTAATTAATTTTTCAATCTCATTCGTATTTTGCTAATAAAATAATGACACGTCATAGTTTGTTTCCCTACCTTTTTCCCCTGGCCGTCCGGGGCGGAAGGTTTTTCAGGTAACATCCTGTCCCGTTCACCGACAGAAGAGAAAATAAGATTTTCTAAAATTTGACCTGTATGTATATAAATGTATGTATGTAAGTAAATCTTTGTTCACCCTAACATGTACTGACTTGTTCTTTTATTGGAATGCGAATGTCACGCGACCTCGTTCGTCATACAGGTGTCTCTATTTATTATGGAATAATTTAACTTGACGCTCGCGTAGAACTCGTGGGAAAGTTATTTAAAGCTGTATATCTTTGCCTCGAGGAGACGTTCTAAGGTACTTGGCCACGCCCAGCGCGTGCATTACACGACGTCCATTGGTTCACCTGTGTATCAACCTGCATCGACATGCGAGAAAGGCAGTTGGAAGGTTTTGATTGACGCAAATCACGCGTAGAAATTGATGACTTAGTCAAGATAGGCGACATGAGAAAACCACGCCCACTAGAGGTTCACCTTATTCCGAGTTACTCGAGGAAATAGCTGCGGTGATTTGTTGTTCAGCGAGGTTATATATACAAAGCTGTTATCTACAGAAGGGCAGACTGAGATCGTGGGAAAACAGTTCTGCGGTCTTCGCTTCAACAAACTTCAATAAGAGCTCTCAACAAATACATTAGGCCATCAGCCTTCGGTGTCTCTCTACTTTGTTCGCTTTTATTGAGATGTAAGAAGACATAGTATATAGAGGATCGTCTGCCGTTAATGTGGTGACAGTACACACAAGCATAGAATATCCAGCCGGTGCTCGGTGACAAAACGTTCACGATTTTCTCGGGTTTTATTACAAGACGATAATCTGAAAATAGAATCATTAAAAAGACTCCGGGGCTCTAAAACGCTTTGCTGATTTTATAATACTTGAATTAATAGGAAGGTCCTAATGTCAAATCACTACAGAAGTTTGTCACCGGGTTGTTTATTGAAGGAAGTGACAAGATGTCGAGGACAGAGCTGGTGCAATTCAGGTTTTCCCAATTAAGTTGTCAGGATTGTGACGAAGCAAGAATTACCCCGCAGGTGTGAAAACAGCTATATATTTTCTCCATACCAGTGACGATAAATGCCTTTAAATCTGTACTTCCAGAAGAACGTTTTAACAAATTACAAAAACAAATACTTCACCTAGCTAAGAGCCCCATCTTAACGTTGAAGATAATGGTTGTCCATCCCTATTCGAACCGATACATACGAGGTTCTCTCCCCTTCGTGATTTTGCGTGCGTCTCCGTGTTAGCCCTCATTGCCTCGATATTTGTATTTTGTACTGTATTTTTAAAGTGGCATAAGCTGACAAATATAGGGTTATTTTCGCAATTACGGAGTTAGTTAATAGTTGGTGATTTTTATTGAAAAATATTCGTTAAGCGTTTTTCATATTCATACCTGTCTTGCGCATGAACAATTGAGTAGTTTTAGAAGCAACAAACATCCCGACTGTTTGATTTTTGTCAGTTATTATATCGTTGGTTCGCGCGGGTTATTGACTTTACCAATATTCCTTATTTTAACGTCAATCTTCTTTGTAAAACTTTCGCATGGCTCTCCAAACGCTCTGAGCTAAAGCCTTTACACTACCGGTAGTTCTGTCTGCGCATGTTTCGGTTGCATCTTTCATTGTGAAAAGTATGGTACTGGAGGGATCTGGTTTCAACTTCGTTGCAAATTTTTGTAGAGAAAATCATGACTGCACTTCTGAAATGATTAAACCTAAATATCCTTGTAACTAAGCATTGCAACTTCTATATTTTCCCTGCAGGATACTTTGCAATCTAAAATAGAGATTAACCCTACTGCCATTCGTGTTGAAGATCTCGTGGAATGGCACGAGATCACGATTGATTTGCTTCGGCCATCTTGATCCCTCGCCATACTCCTATGACGTCATAAAGCAATAGACCGATTGCTTAATGACGTAATAGAACGCATAAAATAACTTGATTTTTAGTTAACGCTGATGGAAATGTCTTCAGACATTTAGCCGATGACTACATGACTACACATGTCCAAGTTTAGAGGCACAAACAAATGTGTGTATTGTTGTTCTATCATTAGTCTCTGGATAATACCTTTTTTATCGTTTTTAACGTGGTGGCCAGGTTTTGCGTTGCCAAGATTATGTTGGTTACCTTGCCTTTGGCCAGGAATAATATCCTGAATAATTAAGGAAAGAAGATCAAAGGTTGATGTACTGCAATCACATTCTCGCGAGATCTCTTTTAAATGTGGCTCAGATAAGCCTCATACGCCCATAAAAATTAGGAATTTGGCTATTCCTTACGTCAAGATTGATTGATTGGTTGATTGATTGATTGGTGTTTTACGCCGCGCTCAAGATTATTTCACTTATAAGGCGGCGTTGCCAGTTCTATGCCCGGAGGAAACCCACGACCTTCCGTTGGTAACTGGCAACCATCTTTACGTCAAGAACAGTGACCTCCTCAGGTCTATCCTGGTGGTTTTAGGCTACAGTCAATCCACAGGCTGAGTTCAAGGCTGAGGTCAACTTAACACGTGACGATAAATTATTTGTCAACAGGAACAGTATCATTGAAAAGTCCGTCTGACATTTACTGTCATTTTTCTTGTTTATTCTCGGCTTAACCTCCGCCAGGAGTATGTCAGTAAGTATCATGTATTTCTGACGCGTAACGACGAGGGAAAGTGCATATCGCCCTGATAACGGTGACCAGTTGCACATAATCGACTGAGAGTGTTACCATCATTGTTTCTACTACTTCATTTCTTCTTTAGTATAACATTGATATCAATGGGGCATGAGCCGTCGAAACTGAATTAACCTGTACTTATAAAATTACAAAATTAGAGCTCGTGGATGTACGTTAAAATATTTTTTTTTTATAAGCAAGATAACCCCATATTGAGCTCATACATCCCACTGTTTGATTGATCGATGTTTTACGCCGCACTCAAGATTATTTCACTTATATGACCTCCCACAATAAAACTGGCAATGCCGCCATATAGGTGAAAAAATCTTGAGCGCGGCGTAAAGCACGAAACAAGAGTAGAGTGTTGGACGCTCAGTCTGGACAGCTTTCCACCAGTGGGTCGCGGGTTCGAATCCCACGTAGTCAAAAAAAAAATTGGAAAATTTTCTGACTGGGTTTTGACTCGTACGACCTATGTGGGATGGTTGCCAGTTACCACCGGAAGGTCGTGGGTTTCCTCCGGGCGTACAAGCCAGTTTCCTCCCACAATAAAACTGGCAACGCCGCCATATAAGTAAAATAAAATTGAGCGTGGCGTAAAACACCAAACCATCAATCAATCAATCGTTTCATATGGATCACTGGCTTTACGAATATTATCAAAACGGTCAGAAGTTTGGCAACTCATGCCACTTAAATTTTAAGTAAATATCTACGGATAGTGTGATGCTAGTGAAGTGTGTTTTTCTAGGGACTTTTGTAAACGTTGTTTTATCCTGGGAGCGACAGTTCCAACCCTATGGCTGCTTTAGTCTGGGAGCGACAGTTCCAACCCTATGGCTGCTTTAGTCTGAGAGCGACAGTTCCAACGCTATGGATGTTTTAGTCTGAGAGCGACAGTTCCAACGCTATGGATGTTTTAGTCTGAAAACGACAGTTCCAACGCTATACCTGTTTTTGTTCTGGGAGCGACAGTTCCAACGCTATGGCTGCTTTAGTCTGGGAGGGACAGGTCCAACGCTATGGCTGCTTTAGTCTGGGAGGGACAGGTCCAACGCTATGGCTGCTTTAGTCTGGGAGCAACAGTTCCAACGTTATGGCTGCTTTAGTCTGAGAGCGACAGTTTCAACGCTATGGCTGCTTTAGTCTGGGAGCGACAGGTCCAACGCTATGGCTGCTTTAGTCTGAGAGCGACAGTTCCAACGCTATGGCTGCTTTAGTCTGGGAGCTATAGTTCAAACGCTATGGTTACTTTAGTCTGGGAGCGACAGTTCCAACGCTATGGCTGCTTTAGTCTGGGAGCGACAGTTCCAACGCTATGGCTGCTTTAGTCTGGGAGCGATAGTTCAAACGCTATGGCTGCTTTAGTCTGGGAGCGACAGTTCCAACGTTATGGCTGCTTTAGTTTGAGAGCGACAGTTCCACCGCTATGGCTGCTTTAGTCTGGGAGCGACTGTTCCAACCCTGAGGCTGCTTTAGTCTGAGAGCGACAGTTCCAACCCTACGGCTGCTTTAGTCTGAGAGCGACAGTTCCAACGCTATGGCTGCTTTAGTCTGAGAGCGACAGTTCCAACGCTATGGCTGCTTTAGTCTGAGAGCGACAGTTCCTCCGCTATGGCTGCTTTAGTCTGGGAGCGATAGTTCAAACGCTATGGCTACTTTAGTCTGGGAGCGACAGTTCCAACGCTATGGCTGCTTTAGTATGGGAGCGACAGTTCCAACGTAATGGCTGCTTTAGTCTGGGAGCGACAGTTCCAACGTAATGGCTGCTTTAGTCTGGGAGCGACAGTTCCAACGTTATGGCTGCTTTAGTCTGAGAGTGACAGTTCCAACGCTATGGCTGCTTTAGTCTGAGAGTGACAATTCCAACGCTATGGCTGCTTTAGTATGAGAGCGACAGTTCCAACGCTATGGCTGCTTTAGTCTGGGAGCGACAGTTCCAACGTAATGGCTGCTTTAGTCTGGGAGCGCCAGTTGCAACGCTATGGCTGCTTTAGTCTGGGAGCGACAGTTCCAACGTTATGGCTGCTTTAGTCTGAGAGCGACAGTTTCAACGCTATGGCTGCTTTAGTCTGAGATGGACAGTTCCAACGCTATGGCTGCTTTAGTCTGAGAGCGACAGTTCCAACGCTATGGCTGCTTTAGTCTAAGAGCGACAGTTCCAACGCTATGGCTGCTTTAGTCTGAGAGCGACAGTTCCATCGCTATGGCTGCTTTAGTCTGGGAGCGACAGTTCCAACGCTATGGCTGCTTTAGTCTGGGAGCGATAGTTCAAACGCTATGGCTGCTTTAGTCTGGGAGCGCCAGTTCCATCGCTATGGCTGCTTTAGTCTGGGAGCGACAGTTCCATTGCTATGGCTGCTTTAGTCTGGGAGCGACAGTTCCATCGCTATGGCTGCTTTAGTCTGGGAGCGACAATTCCAACGCTATGGCTGCTTTAGTCTGGGAGCGACAGTTCCAACGCTATGGCTGCTTTAGTCTGGGAGCGACAGTTCCAACGTTATGGCTGCTTTAGTCTGGGAGCGACAGTTCCAACGTTATGGCTGCTTTAGTCTGGGAGCGACAGTTCCAACGATATGGCTGCTTTAGTCTGGGAGCGACAGTTCCAACGCTATGGCTGCTTTAGTCTGGGAGCGACAGTTCCAACGCTATGGCTGCTTTAGTCTGGGAGCGACAGTTCCATCGCTATGGCTGCTTTAGTCTTGGAGCGACAGTTCCAACGTTATGGCTGCTTTAGTCTGAGAGCGACAGTTCCATCGCTATGGCTGCTTTAGTCTGAGAGCGACAGTTCCATCGCTATGGCTGCTTTAGTCTGGGAGCGACAGTTCCATCGCTATGGCTGCTTTAGTCTGGGAGCGACAGTTCCAACGCTATGGCTGCTTTAGTCTGAGAGCGACAGTTCCAACGCTATGGCTGCTTTAGTCTGGGAGCGACAGTTCCAACGCTATGGCTGCTTTAGTCTGGGAGCGACAGTTCCATCGCTATGGCTGCTTTAGTCTGGGAGCGACAGTTCCAACGCTATGGCTGCTTTAGTCTTGGAGCGACTGTTCCAACCCTGAGGCTGCATTAGTCTGAGAGCGACAGTTCCAACGCTATGGCTGCTTTAGCCTGAGAGCGACATTTCCAACGTTATGGCTGCTTTAGTCTGGGAGCGATAGTTCAAACGCTATGGCTACTTTAGTCTGGGAGCGACAGTTCCAACGCTATGGCTGCTTTAGTCTGGGAGCGACTGTTCCAACCCTGAGGCTGCATTAGTCTGAGAGCGACAGTTCCAACGCTATGGCTGCTTTAGCCTGAGAGCGACATTTCCAACGCTATGGCTGCTTTAGTCTGGGAGCGACAGTTCCAACGCTATGGCTGCTTTAGTCTGGGAGCGACAGTTCCAACGCTACGGCTGCTTTAGTCTGAGAGCGACAGTTCCAACGTTATGGTTGCTTTAGTTTGAGAGCGACAGTTCCAACGCTATGGCTGCTTTAGTCTGAGAGCGACAGTTCCACCGCTATGGCTGCTTTAGTCTGGGAGAGACAGTTCCACCGCTATGGCTGCTTTAGTCTGGGAGCGACAGTTCCAACGTTATGGCTGCTTTAGTCTGGGAGCGACAGTTCCAACGCTATGGCTGCTTTAGTCTGGGAGCGACAGTTCCAACGCTATGGCTGCTTTAGTCTGAGAGCGACAGTTCCAACGCTATGGCTGCTTTAGTCTGAGAGCGACAGTTCCAACGTTATGGCTGCTTTAGTTTGAGAGCGACAGTTCCAACGCTATGGCTGCTTTAGTCTGGGAGCGACAGTTCCAACGCTATGGCTGCTTTAGTCTGAGAGCGACAGTTCCAACGTTATGGCTGCTTTAGTCTGGGAGCGACAGTTCCAACGTTATGGCTGCTTTAGTCTGGGAGCGACAGTTCCAACGTTATGGCTGCTTTAGTCTGAGAGCGACAGTTCCAACGCTATGGCTGCTTTAGTCTGGGAGCGACAGTTTCAACGCTATGGCTGCTTTAGTCTGGGAGCGACAGTTCTAACGCTATGGCTGCTTTAGTCTGAGAGCGACAGTTCCAACGCTATGGCTGCTTTAGTCTGAGAGCGACAGTTCCAACGTTATGGCTGCTTTAGTTTGAGAGCGACAGTTCCAACGCTATGGCTGCTTTAGTCTGGGAGCGACAGTTCCAACGCTATGGCTGCTTTAGTCTGAGAGCGACAGTTCCAACGTTATGGCTGCTTTAGTCTGGGAGCGACAGTTCCAACGTTATGGCTGCTTTAGTTTGAGAGCGACAGTTCCAACGCTATGGCTGCTTTAGTCTGAGAGCGACAGTTCCACCGATATGGCTGCTTTAGTCTGAGAGCGACAGTTCCAACGCTATGGCTGCTTTAGTCTGAGAGCGATAGTTCCAACGTTATGGCTGCTTTAGTCTGAGAGCGACAGTTCCAACGCTATGGCTGCTTTAGTCTGGGAGCTACTGTTCCAACGCTATGGCTGCTTTAGTCTGAGAGCGATAGTTCCAACGTTATGGCTGCTTTAGTCTGGGAGCGACAGTTCCAACGCTATGGCTGCTTTAGTCTGGGAGCGACAGTTCCAACGCTATGGCTGCTTTAGTCTGGGAGCGACAGTTCCAACGCAATGGCTACTTTAGTCTGGGAGCGACAGTTCCAACGCTATGGCTGCTTTAGTCTGAGAGCGACAGTTCCAACGTTATGGCTGCTTTAGTCTGGGAGCGACAGTTCCAACGCTATGGCTGCTTTAGTTTGGAAGCGACAGTTCCAACGTTATGGCTGCTTTAGTTTGAGGGCGACAGTTTCAACGCTGTGGCTTTAAAAGACTTACATGGTCATTCTTTGCAAAGTCTAAAGAAGATCTTATAGGAGAATACGATTGTACACACGCATTTAGAGTGATTGATTGATGCTTTACGGCTCACTCAAGGCTATTCCACTTTGTGGGGGCGTTGCCAGGTTTACTGGAGGAGGAGACCGAGATCATTGCCCAGAAGAAACCCCCATCCTTTACCGAGTACCTGACAACTCTTCCACATACGGCGATCGAGTGAATTTGTTTTTTCTCTGAGCGGGATTCGAACGCCTTCAGAAACCGTTGAGTAGGAATTACCACGATCATGTCTGGCAATTTCCCTTTTCAGATGTTTCATTTTCAGGGGTTTTTTTCAAAGATTTTTTTTATCCCTGAATAAGGTTTTCAACGAAGACACAATAGTCACTGTTAGGTTTATTCATTGAAAAGATAAAATTTCAATTATCGCCATACATTTTTTGGATTTTGAAATATAGCTTTTTGGCAAGGTTAGATCTCTTTGAATTGATAGTACTGAAATATCCGTCACCAGAATGAAAGGATTGATTAATTAGTGTTTTACACCGCACTCAAGATAATTTCACTTATATGACGGGTTTATTGGGAGGAAACCCGGCCCATTGCAGGGGCGGATACAGGATTTTGTGAAAGGGGGGGCGCAAGTTCTAACAGATCGAGTCAGTATTTTCAAATGTGTCTGGAGGTGGTTTGAGGATTGGGAAGGCGGGGAGGGGGGGGGGGGGGGGGGGTGGAATGGCTGAGAGTGCAATCGAAAATATAGTCACGGGTAAATCAAATTATTTTGCACGAATTTCACTTTGTTGGACCCTACCCGAATTCTTAATGGTCAATGGTCTTAAAGGTGGGGTTCCAGGCCCTCTGATTACAGAAACATAATAGATTCGAAAGAGGCCTGTAAACCCCCTCCCCCCGTTCTACCCACACATATTATGGTGACTATCCCGAGCCAATAGACGAGGGTGCAGGGGCCGCTTAGGCCCCGGAAACTCAAGGGTTCTAGATTGCCTGAGAAGCATTGCGAGGCTGTTCTGCAAGTAAAATGGCTTAATAATGTTCGGATTTTCCTTTTCCTAATTCTTAAAAAATACCTGTAACATCGGTATGTTTCGAAGTTATAGATAAAGCCTTGTACCGTTTTTGAAGCATGAAGAGGGGATGACTATCCCAAGCCAATAGGCAAGGGTCCAGGGGCCGCCTAGGCCCCAGAAGCTCAAGGGTTCTAGATTGCCTGAGAAATGTTCTGAGGCTGTTCTGCAAGTAAAAATACTAATAACTTTCGGATTTCGCTTTCCCTTATTCTTAAAAATAACAAAATAAGACAAGCAGGGCAATAGCCCACGGTTTGTTTTGGACTGACTTGGGCCATTACATAGGAAAACTACATACTTGTGCTACATACAAGGGCCTCTGGATATAGTTCTTTTATTGAAAGGGGAAGGGGGCAGAGTACCCAAACCCAGTAGGCCTATATACAGACGTGGGTCCACGGACCGCCTAGGCTCCCGAAAACGCTACTGCTACCAGCCCACATCGCTTAACTTCGTGCGGCTTTGCGCCCCCCCCCCCTCCCTACCCCCTACCACTCTCCTTACCACTTCTCCAAGAGCCTGGTGTTTTTAAATATACAACACATATAGGCACTGCCCGTACCAATGGGGCAATTATACGAAAAATTTAAATGTGATCGTAGCTCCATATAAAGCTTCTTTCTTCATATAGTATTGTGATGTAAGATGTTTTCGTTTTCCTACTCTCTTTTCTCTCTTTTCCTTTTTCTCTCTTTTTCTCTCTCTTCTCTTTTTTTTTTTGGCCGGCTGATAGGGTGGGCGCGCGCCGAGCGAAAAATGCACTAAAAATTGTTGCAATCTTTATCTGGTCTGAGCGTGATTCGAACCCGCGCCGCATCGGTCGAATGTCTGGGTGGGACGATCACACAAACCCACCGAGACCCACAGAATGAAAAGAAACGTCCTTCCTGAAACATTGAAGATACAAACGTGTATTGACAATCTGCCCCCAAAACAGTAGCCTTCGATTTGTGACAATGGCTGTTAGTACCAGGCCGTGTAGAGTTGCGTCCCTTACGCGAAGCCTTATCGTACGCCATGCTAATCCAAGCGCCAAATGACACTATAATTGAAAACACGGTAAAAAGAATAGACAAAATTCGCTTTCCGCAGAAGATATCTGAAAAACATCCCAACACTAGAATGAAACTGTCAATAAATGTCTATATGCTTGTGAAAACACTGTAGAAGCGTCAAAATTAGACGGTGGTAAACTCTTAGACTAGTTGTCTCTTTTGTAATTTTTTAAAATGTATACTTAATAAACAATTTCCAGCGTAAAACATGATAGTATACATAATGAGCAGAATATTGTACAGCTGAATAACAGTATTGTACAGTTTGAATAGCATTTCTAGTATTGTTCTCGTGAAAGGATGACGAGTATCCCACTCGACTTGAAAACAATATAAGCGCTATTCAAACGCAACTGTTCAATATCTTCTATGTTATAAATTTGATATTTAATATAGCGTCAGTCTGTTGAGATCCTCTATGTATAGGAAAGAAAAATGGAAATTATTGCCTTGCAGAAGGTGATCTTGGAGTTTGAAAAAAGATTGTCTTAAATAGTTAGGTCTCGTATACATAGTAGTACTGAATATTCCCGCGCCTTTGATCACCATCCCCCTCTATCCCAAAGAAAAAATGAAAGCAAGTATCATTTCTGAAATATATTAAATGTGAGTTTCTTACGACAATGAGAAAATAACTTTTTCGCTAGTTTTGGTTGGCCCTGAAAAGAGCCTTTGGAACGAGACAAGGAACTCGAGATTTGTTCGAGAACATTACTTCTTTGCTGTCTTCTTCGCTGCTTTCTTTGGGGTTTTCTTTGTGGGTGTTTTGGCAGCAGGCTTTTTGGATACAGGTTTCTTCTTTGGGGTGGACTTTTTGGTGGCCAATTTCTTAGTCGCTTTCTTGGGAGTTTTAACCTTGGTTAGTTTCTTGGCCGCAGGTTCCGTGGGTAACCTACATGTTTCTTGACCGTAGGTTTCTTAGCGGATGGTTTTTTTGTCACTGGTTTCTTTTCTTTAGCTGGTGCTCTCTTGGCAGCATCTCCTAGTTTGAAAGACCCAGAGGCTCCCGTTCCCTTCACCTGTTTTAACATACCACTGACTACTCCCCTTTTGAGAGCCATCTTTACCTGGGTGTTGACGGCTGTCTCCTCTCCTACTGTGTAGTAAGTCAGGATATATTTGACGATCTTCATTCGAGACGAACCTGTTTTCTCGCTGAGACTTTTGATGGCTGTTACAATCATGTCGATGTATTTGGGAGTTCTGCTGGTTAAGAAAACCACCTTCTTGTTGGGAGCTACTGTAGAATCTGCCATGAGAGACCGACTTTGCTTAATTTGAACAACTCAAAACGCTTTGTAAGAATCAAATTCAGAATGAATGATGACAGCAGAGACAGCCTTTTAACGCAAAAGCGCGGACCGCCTCGAAAGCATGGTTTGACAGTTCTTAATCTGGCTTGTGTAAGTGATAATCTGAATTAGAACACTAAGAACAGGTTTGGATTTTAGGGGATTTTTTTAGGTCAGTTTACAGATAAAAACTGAGTTAGAACTAATGAGTTGGAATCAACTGATTTTGACTCATGACAGTGGAGTCCGTGAGTTTCCCTGAATACGATACTTATTTTGATAGTCCGGGCTTCTGACTCCAAAATCACTATTTTTTAATACTGACGAGCGTATTTCGGAGTCAGGGTTCATTGCAATCAAAAAGTCGGAGTAGACTGTACGCTTCTGATCGGACAGTTTGCGGTCAGATTTAGATAGTAAATAACAACATAACTAACTCAAAAAGTGTCACTACGACATTTATGAATAATTTAGACTTTTTAAAAGTGAATTTACCGTCTAAAAATTGAAAAACCGCTAAACAGTGTTACGTCATCAATGGCGGAGAGTTTGAGACTTGGAGAAGGCAAAAGTGAATTCAGAGGAAGAATAATGTTTACTGGCCGATCCTGCTCGTCCATATCAGGCACTGGTAGGTAGCGAAATTATCCATAAACGTGATTATGACCGTTTAGACACGATCTGAGTAGGTTATATTGCTATTTCTTTGTCTAAATCAGAGCGGGCAGCCAACTCCGGCTTTTTGATTGCAGTGAACCCTGACTCCAAATTACCACCGTCAGTATAAAAAAATAGTAATTTTGGAATCAGAAACCCGGACTATTAGTTTGACTGCTCTTTAGTCTAGCCGAGAAATCTTGTCTGTGCGCTTTTTCTTTATTTCTACCATACGTCAGGGAGTGTATGTTAGATTCTCAGCACCGCAGAGACTGATTATTCGGGCTATTCTTTAGTCAAGTCTTGTGACCTGTTGATTAAAGTTGACCACAAAAAAAACAACTCATTAGAAATACTAAAAAATGTAAACTGATGTTCCTTTTCTTACGGCTTACTCACTTAAACATGCAGAAAGCTGTATAGATATACACATGTACAATGAAAGTTAGGAATTTACATTTTTGTCATAATGAATCTTTAGATTTTAATTAATTTTGTACACAATCTGTTTCAGAAATAATTCTGGAAATAAGAAACCAAAGATTTACCGATTATTTTTTTAATGAAATGTGTTAAAACTTTGGCAGCCAACGTCAGTAACAGTTCTTAATCTGGCTTGTGTGAGAGGTGTTAAGATGATTATCCGAATGAGAACACAAAGAACGGGTTTGGGTTTTAGAGGATTAGTCAGGTCCAGAATATAAAGTAAGTGAGAATGTTCGCTACGAAAGAAACAATATAGGGGTTGAATTTAGGATACCTCATTCAGTCTGTATGAATAGTGTGTAAAAAGGTAAACTAAAGTCAAATGACCGGGATAAACGTTGATTTATTCCAGACGTAACATAGATTAAGACACGTCTTTAACACACATACTTGAGATTGGAAACATTAAAATACTTCTAATTTGTAACTCATGTTTCAACAACAGATATAAACAGAAGAACAAACAAGCGATAAAGTTGGCCATTTCTTTTTACCCCAATTAGAAACTGGTCTCCATGATTATTTTAGAGAAGAAGATTTTCCCTGTGCCCGTGCATGTTTTAGTGTTCATAAATATGTATCATTTAGGACAATTATGTATGCCCTTCCCAGGTTCCTCGTCAGTGTACGTTGTGGCTAACTAACTTTAGGTCAATTAGGTCAATTTAATCCAAATGTCAGAGTAAAGAGCAGTCAAAATAAGAACCAAATTCATTGAAACTCACGGACTCCATTATGATTGTGTTAAAATCAGTTGGTATTTGGAACATGTGGCGGGGAACCTCACGTCTTGTGGTTGCACGGGAATGTCATTATTTACCCTGTGATTTTGAAAGAGCCCTCTAAGTATCTGTCTAATATATATATGATGGCCCAAGAAGTTTCGTTGTTTTATTTTTAAAAAATTTAGATTTTTATGAGCTTTAAAAATAAACTGCGATATTTAAATAAATAGAATCCTAGGGATTATCAAAAGATAACTAACTCTTATAATATCGTTAACAAACTAATTATATAGATTTAAAAGTACTATATGAGTTTTTTTTTTAAGTATTTGAATAGTTGTTCCTTTTTGTGAAAAAATTAAAATGATCCTCTGAATAAAGATATGACTATTGATTGATTGGTGCTTTACGCCGCGCTCAAGATTATTTTACTTACATGGCGGCGTTGCCAGTTTTATTGTGGGAGGAAACGGGAGAAAACCCTCGACCTTCCGCTGATAACTGGCAACCATCCCACATAGGATGTCTATTGAAAAGGTTAAAATTGTCCTAACAGTACAAAAAAAAAAAAAAAAAACCTCAATGTATCAATGGCGATTGAAATCGAATGTTTTTGTTAATTATATGCTACCAAGGCTGTGTGCAATCTCTCTTGTCGGTCGTTTAGATTAAAGGATATATGAACGAGATTTAAAGTTGGTTTGTGCTTGTTTATTGACTAAATATATATTTGAAAATTATCAGTTGAAACGAAACAACCTTCGCGTTAGTTCCCTGGTAGCCAAAAACCGAACGGGAAGGAAATATGCATATTTTCCGTATTTTTCGTAACTGCTCGGAAAAAAGACGTCATACACGACCTTCGATGTGTACAAACTCAATCTCATTCTCGCGAAATCCCCTGCTACTACGTGAATGCGACGGACCTCTCAGGCCGTTCCAAGCCATTTTACCCAAAATTTGGGTAATCAAACTTACTTCCAAAATTGATTTGTACGTGATCTTTACCTGGTTCTATATGTTGGCTTGTATTTCGTTTTTGGTACACGCCCTTAAGTTTTGAATTCTCGTTGAGGAAATACAGGGACTATATTTCTACCCTCCGCGATTGTGAACAGGCCAGAGTATAACATGCTATTTTGTATGTCTACGTCATGGGATTGTAGTGAGAATATTTCTCCGCAGCTCTGGCAAAAGGGGATTCCTCTTAGCAGACTAAGGCAAATGGCCTGGGACGGCCTGAGAGGTCCGTCGCGTTCACGTAGTAGCAGGGGATCTCGCGAGAATGAGATTGGTACAAACTGCCACGAAGACTTACTGAGACAGCAGAAATCGTTTATTACGTCATCGCTCTGAGGGTACGTACACAACGGAGGTCGTGTTTGACGATAGTCTCTGAGATAATTAACTTTCGTAAGCATTGTAGATCGGTAAACGTAGCTTGAATTTTGTATGTGCTGCGACCGAAATTTAATTTTCTTTTTGGTCAGACTTTTAAAGTACATGTTCTACAACACACCTAACGCAAATTAGAGAATATTTCCAAAAGCTGTTCATAAATCCTTTAAATACCTCTCACACAGGAACAGATCGAGATATGCTCTAGTATTTTTAACGAACTGTTGTTGTTGTAAACACACTTTGGTCTAAATACCACATCGATTGGGTACAGGTTCAAGTTCAGGTTTAGGCTTATTCACTCAAAGCCAAAGCGGGTGGCACAAGAGGATATACAATGGCATAATATAAGTAATAGCATGACAGGCTTATCACATTATAGAAACGTATATAATCATATATTTACCAATGAGACATGACTTAAATTGTGATCGTGATTCAATTACCTCCGTAGATATTTCAAACCTTTTTCTATATAAAAACATAAGTTCTTGAGAAGTTGTTTACTTTTCGTTTGGAATAATTCTCTAGTTTTGATGGAATTTGGTCTGGTGTAGCAGAACCTAGGTAAGTATTCCTGACGAATTGATAACAACTTTTTACAATGAAATAGAAAGTGGAATTCATCACCAATACAGTTTGTTTCACAAATTGTACAAAATCTTATGTTCTTTGAAACGTTTGTCCAAAGTCCTGTTTCTACCGGTAGATTGTGGCATGCTGCTCTAAATCGGGTGAGAATTTTTCTACTTTTATCATCTAATATTATTAGGTAATCTTCCAACCCAAATTCGGTTTTATATATACGATATATTTTGCCTTTGGAAGATGCGTCCATTGAACTGTACCAGCTTTGCAGATATTGATCTTGGAGTGTTTGTTTCACAATTTTTAATAAACATGCAACATTATTAATGGTTTGCGTTTGCCATATAACATTAAATCCTGTGTTACATAGAATTGACTTGATATGGTTCAACCAGGAAAAATTGTATAAATTGTTTTTAGTTAACATCAGTTGTAGATAATAGATGACAGCTTATTGTCATTTGATAGAATCCTCGCCCAGAAAGACAGCATTCTTATATAAACGGGTACGCAGTGGACGATGTAGGTAGAAAAGGTTCAGAAACTTGCCCATGTGTCCAAACCAGTTAAAACAGCTGACATGTCAAAACCAGTTAAAACAGCTGACATGTCAAAACCAGTTAAAACAGCTGACATGTCAAAACCAGTTAAAACAGCTGACGTGTCAAAACCAGTTAAAACAGCTGACGTGTCCAAACCAGTTAAAACAGCTGACGTGTCCAAACCAGTTAAAACAGCTGACGTGACCAAACCAGTTAGAACAGCTGACATGTCAAAACCCGTTAAAACAGCCGACATGTCAAAACCAGTTAAAACAGCTGACATGTCAAAACCAGTTAAAACAGCTGACGTGTCCAAACCAGTTAAACAGCTGACGTGTCCGAACCAGTTAATACAGCTGACGTGACCAAACCAGTTAGAACAGCTGACATGTCAAAACCCGTTAAAACAGCTGACATGTCAAAACCAGTTAAAACAGCTGACGTGTCAAAACCAGTTAAAACAGCTGACGTGTCAAAACCAGTTAAAACAGCTGACGTGTCAAAGCCAGTTAAAACAGCTGACGTGTCCAAACCAGTTAAAACAGCTGACGTGTCCAAATCAGTTAAAACAGCTGAGATGTCAAAACCAGTTAGAACAGCTGACGTGTCAAAACCAGTTAAAACAGCTGACGTGTCAAACCCAGTTAAAACAGCTGACGTGTCAAAACCAGTTAAAACAGCTGACGTGTCAAAACCAGTTCATGTGTCAAAACCAGTTAAAACAGCTGACGTGTCAAAACCAGTTAAAACAGCTGACGTGTCAAAACCAGTTAAAACAGCTGACGTGTCAAAACCAGTTAAAACAGCTGACATGTCAAAACCAGTTAAAACAGTTCATGTGTCACAACCAGTTAAAACAGCTGACGTGTCAAAACCAGTTAAAACAGCTCATGTGTCAAAACCAGTTAAAACAGCTGACGTGTCAAAACCAGTGAAAACAGCTCATGTGTCAAAACCAGTTAAAACAGCTGACATGTCAAAACCATTTAAAACAGCTGACGTGTCAAAACCAGTTAAAACAGCTGACGTGTCAAAACCAGCTAGAACAGCTCATGGTTATTAAATCAGCATTGTCCTGTAAACGGATTAATCCTCTTAAAGCTCCACCCGGTTATTTGTATTCTAATCCAGATTATACCACCACTCAAACCAACAATCATAGGAAGTTCATTTCAACTGCCACCAGCTGACAAAATCGACACATTTAAAAAATATATATTTGCAGATATTGGCCTTTTTATTTCAAGAAGTAAAATTTAAAAGTTTATCCTGGTAATAAATTAAGATAGAATTGTATGTTTGATATTTATCAGTTTGAAAGTAATTAGTTGAAGATTTACATATGCAATTTGTTAAAGGGGCATGAACTGCCAAAATGTTGGTATTTTGACGTTAAAACAGAATGTTGAAATTTTTGCTTTTAGTCTCGAAAATGTACGATAAAGTATTGTTTTGAACTAACTTGGGCTTAGAATGAATGAATGGTTGTCCCGGTTATTTAAATTTAGTTTGCTTTCGAACACGTTTTCGGTTCGTACAGGCCACATACTGTATGGATTTTACTCATTCCAACGCCAAACATTTAGTTGTTCGATGACCTCCAAAGCATCTTGCTGTTGTGACGATCAGAAATTATGAAAAAGTGTGAATTTTGGCAGCCTATGCCTCTTTAAAGCAAAAATAAAGTGCGATGTAAAATGTCACTCAATATGATGCGATCAAGAAACCAGCCACCAAGAAGTTCACACCAAAGGAAAAGCCTGCAACCATAAAGCCAGCTGCCAACAAAATGACCAAGAAACCAGCCACCAAGAAGTCCACACCAAAGGAAAAGCCTGCAACCATAAAGCCAGCTGCCAACAAAATGACCAAGAAACCAGCCACCAAGAAGTCCACACCAAAGGAAAAGCCTGCAACCATAAAGCCAGCTGCCAACAACATGACCAAGAAACCAGCCACCAAGAAGTCCACACCAAAGGAAAAGCCTGCAACCATAATGCCAGCTGCCAACAACATGACCAAGAAACCAGCTGCTATAAGAAAACTCTATAGAAAACGGCCAAGAAGGTGACAAAGAAGTAAACTATACAACCGCTTTACCAGCTTATCGTTTCAAAGGCCTTTTTCAGGGCCAATCAAACACATCAATTAAGTTTCTTTTTTTGCACGTCAGTTGTAACTTGTTTTTCAAACAGTTTCTTTCAATAATTATAAAACACAATACATTATCGTATCATTGATACATGTAGCAGGTAAGCCACAGTCAATTATATAGCGACCAACACATCTTATCCGCCAATCTTTCGTTTAGGAACAATACACAGCCTAAACATACTGTAAAGCAATAAAGGTATTTCGTGTCTTTTCACAATTTTCCCCTCGTTTCAATTTACCAAAATATATAGTTTTAAAGGGCAGTCCTGATTAAGCAACAAACTGACACAGTGTTGACCAATGAACTATATACGTGGAATTCATCTCAACTGCCATTAGCTAACAAAATTGACACATTTAAAAAAAATATATTTGGAGATATTGGCCTTTTTATTTCAAGAAGTAAAATTTAAAAGTTTCATCCTGACGATAAATTGCCATTGGAAACAAAATCAACTATATTTTTATATATACAATGTATGATGTATTGAAGGACCTATAACGTTGGGCCACTTCAAACAAGGTCTCTCAAATATCCAATAATTTCAAGTGACCTAAAACAACTAACAAAGTATAACAATTCGTGAAGCTTTTTATGGTGTATTAAGTCAAAAGTTTCTATCTAAAAATGGCGTTGATAAACTATAGATCTTAAAGTGGCATGAGCTGCCAAAATGTTGATATTTTGACGTTAAAACAGAATGTTGAAACTATTGGCTATTTTTCTCAGGACGTATAATTCAGAAGCTTTTTAGTGCTTGTAGTCTCGGAAATGTACGATAAAGTATTGTTTTGAACTTTGGCTTATAATGAATGAATAGTCGTCCCGGTTATTTAAATTTTGTTTACTTTTCAAACACGTTTTCGGTTCGTTCATGCCACATAGGCCTACTGTTTAGATTTTATTCATTCCAACGCCAATCATTTAGTTTTCCGATGGCCTTGAAAGCCTCTTACTGTCGTGACGATCAGAAATTATGAAAAAAGTGTGAATTTTGGCAGCTCATGCCACTTTAAAGTGCGATGTAAAATGTCACTCAATATGATGCTTTCGACGCGGTCCGCGCTGGAGCCATAATTTAGCTGTCTCTGCGGTCTTCATTCATTCCCAGCTCCGGCATGTAGCGTTAATGTGAGGCCCTAGCTCATTCGAATATTGTTTTGTACAATTACATTCCTTCCGAAAACAACTCTTACAACGCAATTCAGTTCGCCTAGATTAAGCAAGGTCTCTACCATGGCAGATCCTACAGTAGATCCTAAACAGAAGGTGGTCAAGAAACCAGCAGAACATCCCAAATACATCGACATGGTTGAAGCAGCCATCAAAAGTCTCAGCGAGAAAACAGGTTCGTCTCGAATGAAGATCGTCAAATATATCCTGACTAACTACACAGTAGGAGAGGAGACAACCGTCAACACCCAGGTAAAGATGGCTCTCAAAAGGGGAGTAGTCAGTGGTATGTTAAAACAGGTGAAGGGAACGGGAGCCTCTGGGTCTTTCAAACTAGGAGATGCTGCCAAGAGAGCACCAGCTAAAGAAAAGAAACCAGTGACAAAGAAACCACCAGCTAAGAAACCTGCGTCCACGGAACCTGCGGACAAAATACCTGCAGCCAAGAAGTTTACAACCAAGAAAACTACGACCGAGAAATCTGCAACCAGGAAGCGTAATAAAGTTAAATCTCCTAGGAAAGCGTTCAAGAAATCAGCCACAAAAAAGTCCATGCCTAAGAAAAAACCTGCAACCATAAAGCCAGCTGTCAAAAAAATGCCTAGGAAACCAATGGCTAAGAAAACCACCAAGAATGTGACAAAGAAGTAAACTATACAACAGCTTTACGAGCTTATCGTTTCAAAGGCCCTTTTCAGGGCCATCCAAATTTACCGATTAAGTTTCTGTTTTGCACGTTGTTTCTCATACAGTGTCTTTCAATATTTATGCTCATTAGGTGCATGTTCGGATCTAGCCCCAGGTGGCTATCCTGCCATTCTGTGGTATAGTCGCAGATCAGTGCCATTTGGCTCTGTATGACGGCTAGAACTTTTGTTCTTGTAGCCTTGATCAGGGCTTTTCTTGATTAAATAACATACTTTATTAACAGTTTGGGTGCCCCGCTTACATTTCCAATGGTACGAATCCAAATAAAAGTGTTAACAGGCCTACTCTTTCTACGCCCCAGGTTGCCAGGTACTCTCCGAAGATCGAGAGTTTCCTCCGGGCAATGAGCCCGGTTTCCCCCCCCCCCACTAAACCTGGCAACGCCGCCATGTAAGTGAGAAAATCTTGATGCCCCGCTTACATTTCCAATGGTACGAATCCAAATAAAAGTGTTAATAGGCCTACTCTTTCTACGCCCCAGGTTGCCAGGTACTCTCCGAAGATCGAGAGTTTCCTCCGGGCAATGAGCCCGGTTTCCTCCCCCACTAAACCTGGCAACGCCGCCATGTAAGTGAGAAAATCTTGATGCTACGTAAAACATCGCACAATGCCTCTTCACAAACGGAATTTACGAAACCGGTTCGAATTTGGGTCGATAAAACAATCAAATTAAGAACGGAACTATAGTTTACAACTTTACACCTTCTAGCATGTGTAAATAACCGTTATTTCACGGACACTTTGATCAAGGTGTCACAGGTGTGGAGTATAAGAATCACCCTAAGTAATCAGATTATCTTGACATTCCTTGACCGGGACATCAACTTACTTAATCGATTAATCTTCCAAAACCGGTTCACTCAATATAGAACCAGAACAAACTGCCACGTGGGCATGTAACATTCGATTGATTAATGTTTTAAGCCGCACTCAAGATTATTTCACTTAGGCCTATATGGCGGCGTTGTCAGGTTAAGTGGTCGAGGAAACCGCGTCCATTACCCATATGTATCATTCCAACCTGTTTTCAAATTCAGTAATAAATGGAATTTTTATAAAAGTATCTAACCCGTTTGCCCCTGAGGCTGTTTCTTTGTAAATAGGGTGTAATTGTAATTACAAGACAAGAGAACAGCTATACATTCCAAAATAAATGATGGATTTTACATACGTCCATTTTGTATTCGATACTGGCCGAAATTTGTCAACGGTCATGCGTTAGATTCTTAAAATCATAATTTTCCAAATGAAGCACTTCGTCATATTTTTAAAGCAGTTAGTGTCTTTTAGAAAGTGACTATGACAGTATTCTCGTTGTTTTGGGATTACACTTTCTTGAAAATAGAGGAGGCCGGTTGGCTGAATGGATAAGGCAGCCGGCATTTAGTGCTGGCGATAGGTGCCATACTCTGGGACGCGGTTTCGATTCCCGTTTCGGGCGTCACCCAAAAATTGGTAGAAGAATTTCTACCATATTTTCAAGAAAGTGTAATCCCAAAATAACGCGAATATCGTCATATGTTAACAGATAGTTTGAAGTAGGACCGGGGGCCTCATTGGCTAAGTCGAGTGACGAGCCCAGTCCAACACAGGCCTTCAATCGATATGGCGCGGGTCCGAATCCCACTCATATCAATTAAAATTGAAACATTTTTGGGTAGCTTTTTCAGTCGATCGTCGTATAGAGTTGCCAGGTACTCACCGGAGGTCGGGGGTTTCCTCAGGGAATTAAACTGCCCTCTTTCCTCGCCAACTAAACCTGACAACGCCACCATGTAAGTGAAATAATCTTGAGTGCGGCGTAAAACATGAAGCAATCATATAGCAGGGGCCTCGACGAGATGCTCTAAATTTAGCGAAGGTAGTTCAACGTGAAAATTGGGCTAAAGCACATGCATATTTTCATTTTTTTTCTTTGAATGGAACAAAACACTTATGTTATCCAACAGGTTGGATTGCTATTGGTTTACTTGGAAATCATGAATTTTACACCATTTAGAGCAAATTGTTATGCGCAAAACGGCAAATTTGTTTGAAATACTAGCCTAGCATAGATACCTTTCACTGTTACATCAATAAATACAATTACAGCCTACCCCGTCTCTCGTTCGGATACCAAAACCACGAAAATTTTCGCTGATTATCAGGGATTAATTTAAGTACGGTGACCTATTTGAAACAAACATCTTCAATGTAGGCCTCGAGCTGGACTTGCAGCTCGCAGGAGGTTCGAATACTTGCTTAGAGTTTTGCTTAGAGTTTTGACCTACAAATTTGTGTTGAAGGTCAATTTTCGTGGTTTGTTGTAGGCCTATTGCTTAAACCCACAGGTTTTCGTTTAAACCAAAGTTTACACGTTCAGTTTTATTGTTGATGAAATAATACACTTTATGTAGGCTGTAGGTTTGTTTTGAGTTGCTGGTCGAAGTTACCCCAGGGGGAGGTTGAACTTGCCCCTTAATTTTAACGGGGCAGGTAATTGGACCCATAATTTTTTCTTCTTAAAAGTGCATATTTAATATCATCAAGAGGAGTCATTCTGAATAGGTATCAAAAGATAGATTATTTCGCTGTCTTTCACAAGAATTAGTTGCATTTTAATTAAAGCTCGAATACTTTTTGACAAATAGGGGCCTATATAGTAGGCTAATTTTAAGAAAAAAGGGTCGAACTAGCCCCGGTCCCCATTATGTCCCGACATCTAGCCTAAACCCGCCTTAAACGATAATCATATATCTTGATAATTTCTAAAGGTAGGCCATTATAACAATATAAACAGAGAATCTAACAAAATGACCGACAAATCCTTGGACTGGGTGACCCAGTGGTCGTGATACTGACACTGATATAGTACGTGATAGGCTACTGATGATAGGGTAGCAGAAGCTACTGTTTTATTCTGTTCATTTTCATTAATTCTAATCAATCGCAGGCGTGTCACACCTATGTTTGCATTTAAATGAAAATAAAGAAAAATACGATAGTACATATTTCTTTGATGAAAAGTTGAGAAAAAAAAAAAAACAACATCTGATAGACATGACAAGAAAGTCCGTCTTCGTGTGTGGTGACCTTTTGCACCCCGACCTACTTTTCTGTCGCAACCTTTTCCACTCGTGACTTTCGCTTTTGTGGTAGGCTAACTATTCGATATCAACATGTTTCTCTGGGCCTTTTTGTTAGCTGCAGTTTCAACAACATTTGTCGCCGCAAATCCTCCACATATTCTTTTTATTGTTGCAGATGACTTAGGTTTGTATTGTTCCATTCAGATTCGAAGCTGCCATAAAAGTGTAATATAAAGAGATAAAGTTAACATTTTTAGCAGACGAATGTATCGAAATCTAGGCTTCGTATAACCCCTTTTCCGTGCATATTCCCCCGGCACCGGAGCCTTACGTCACATTGCTATTTATTCGACCAGCATGCGTAGCATTGCAATACATATATTTATGGACACTAAAACACACGGGCACAGGGAAAATCTTCTTGTCATTCCAATACATACATATACATCGTTTTTCGGAAATTCTCCGTGTACGGAAGCTATAGGAACACTAATTTCTTCTGGCTGTTCCTACTACATCTCATGTATCTTGGCAGGGTTCGAACTTCGAATTTAAGAAAAAAAGTTACCTGCACACTGTGCACCCAGCTTCTAAAATCTACATATTTCTACATGCACCAACCCTCTTAATTCAATATTTCTATAAAAAAAATGCTGCAGAAAAGTTTCTGCGTTAGCCGAGGGTCATTTATTTCTTTCGCATTTACATGCCCCGATCACTGTACTTGGCACCATATAAAATAATAGATACCTGAAGCTGTCGTCGCAGTGCACTTGGCACGCCCGCGGACTCGCTATAATTGTGTTCAGGGGCTTGTTTCACAAAGCGCACTCAGTCTCCATAAGCATCGTAAATATCAAAGAGATAGAACGTCCTGGCAACTGCATGATGTACGTGGCTTTGCATAACAGGCCCCAGATCACAGCGAAGTTCGAAAAAGTTAAACAATGCTAATCGCGCTAAAAGTAACAAATAACTTTACTAACTCCATCTGAGGAGAGTTACACTGTCATCGATTTCATGCGACAGCACGTGTTCGCAATCACACTGTGAAATGTGAGGGAATTAAAACAATCACAAACACAATTTATTGTGTAAACTGGTTATTATTTTTGCTTCTGAGAGAAAGAAATGGAATGTAAAGCCATCAACTTTTTAAGTCGTGTGAAAATGGTTATCCTTGAACATAACTCCATACATCGATATCTAGATAGGATAATAATTTTCACACGATCGTGTGGGCACTTTCTTTCTCCAGTTTATTCAAGAACTTACAACTTCAGCAGCACAAAATTGGGCGAAGAAAGGCTATGTTCACAGATAAAGCTGACATAGCCACCTTCCACCCCTCTGTAGGCTTTGTTTAAGAACACTCCAAGACTGGCATTGGCAAGAGAATACTTAGCGATGGACTAAGGCCAAAATCGTCAGGGCTGATCGTACTCTATTTGGATGCCGTAAGCGTATATTTATTGTGTTTATAGTAGATACATAACTTGTAAAGCAGATAAAAATAGATCTTTGTATATCGAGTGTTAAACTGTTTGCGCATAAGTGAAGACTGACACACGAAACAATTCTCTCGCGAAATATTGACCAATGGACTGGCAGCATGTTCGGTTTTCCATGTATAAATATCGACGAATAGAAAAGGGGAATATTTTTCGCTGCGGGATACGCTACACGTGTGTTGTGGCAGAATCTGACGTTTGGTTAAACCATTTTACACATGTAGGCCCCTACTGTCAATACCGTTTGGATTGCTTTGAGGGTGATTTTTATAACTGAATGGAAATGAATAAAGCTGTCTCCTTGGAAATATGGAGACATTTGAGAACCAGTTAGTGAGTTACCCACTATTGCCAATATTTTACTACATGTACCTGCACGACCGTGCATGTAAACTGCGCAAGTTATTGAATTTTACATGCACCATCAAAAATCTACATGCACCGGTGCATGTATGCACCCCTTATTTCGAACCCTACTTGGGATATTTAACAATTATAAAAATTAAAGATTAGGCCTACATGTATAATTGAATTTATATTACTGCTGGTCATTATATATGAAAACAGTTTATGATTGGCATTCTTGTTAGTTTTAGTATGTTCCCAGAGGCAGAGGGGTACTAAATGTGATTATGTCCGCTGTTGTATCTACCTGTCAACTACCTCCTTATTTGAGGCCGGTTGGCTGAATGGATATGACAGCCGGCATTTAATGCTGGCGATAGGTCGTATACTTTACAACCCGCGTTCAATTCTCGTTTTGGGCCTCACCCCAAAAATCGGTTCATAAATTTCTGCACTTTTTCAAGAAAATGTAATCCCAAATATAAGCAAACTTTTCTCTGTCAATAAATACAGTACCTACCCCTAAGTGTGTTCTTGGTACTGTCAATAAACACAGTACCTACCCCTAAGTGTGGTCTTGGTACTGTCAATAAACACTACCTAACCCTAAGTGTGTTCTTGGTACTGTCAATTAACACAGTCCATAACCCTAAGTGTGTTCTTGGTACTGTCAATAAACACAGTACCTACCCCTAAGTGTGTTCTTGGTACTGTCAATAAACACAGTACCTAACCCTAAGTGTGTTCTTGGTACTGTCAATAAACACAGTACCTAGCCCTAAGTGTGTTCTTGGTACTGTCAATAAACACAGTACCTAACCCTTAGTGTGTTCTTGGTATTGTCAATAAACACAGTACCTTACCCTTAGTGTGTTCTAGGTACTGTCAATAAACACAGTACCTTACCCTAAATGTGTTCTTGGTACTGTCAATGAACACAGTACTTAACCCTTAATGTGTTCTTGGTACTGTCAATAAACACGGTACCTAACCCTAAGTGTGTTCTTGGTACTGTCAATAAATACAGTACCTAACCCTAAGTGTGTTCTTGGTACTGTCAATAAACACAGTATCTAACCCTAAGTGTGTTCTTAGTACTGTCAATAAACACAGTACCTAACCCTAAGTGTGTTCTTGGTACTGTAAAAAAACACGGTGCCTAACCCTCAATGTGTTCTTTGTACTGTCAATAAACACAGTACCTTACCCTAAATGTGTTCTTGGTACTGTCAATAAACACAGTACTTAACCCTTAATGTGTTCTTGGTACTGTCAATAAACACGGTACCTAACCCTAAGTGTGTTCTTGGTACTGTCAATAAATACAGTACCTAACCCTAAGTGTGTTCTTGGTACTGTCAATAAACACAGTATCTAACCCTAAGTGTGTTCTTGGTACTGTCAATAAACACAGTACCTAACCCTAAGTGTGTTCTTGGTACTGTCAATAAACACAGTACCTAACCCTAAGTGTGTTCTTGGTACTGTCAATAAACACAGTACCTAACCCTAAGTGTGTTCTTGGTACTGTCAATAAACACAGTACCTAACCCTAAGTGTGTTCCTGGTACTGTCAATAAACACAGTACCTAACCCTAAGTGTGTTCTTGGTACTGTCAATAAACGCAGTACCTAACCCTAAATGTGTTCTTGGTACTGTCAGTAAACACAGTACCTATGAAGACGAGGATTACTTATGGATAAACAACTTCTTAATTTATTGGGTGACGACGTTTCGATGTAGTTCTTACATCATTATCAAAGTCAAAGTCATTGACTTTGATAATGATGTAAGAACTACATCGAAACGTCGTCACCCAATAAATTAAGAAGTTGTTTATCCATTAGTAATCCTCGTCTTCATTTGTACTTCCAACTTCTAAATGCCACTGAAAGATTTAACACAGTACCTAACCCTAAATGTGTTCTTGGTACTGTCAATAAACACAGTACCTAACCCTAAGTGTGTTCTTGGTACTGTCAATAAACACAGTACCTAACCCTAAGTGTGTTCTTGGTACTGTCAATAAACACAGTACCTAACCCTAAGTGTGTTCTTGGTACTGTCAATAAACACAGTTAAACCCCAAGTGTGTTCTTGGTACTGTCAATAAACACGGTACCTAACCCTAAGTGTGTTCTTGGTACTTTCAATAAACACAGTACCTAACCCTAAGTGTGTTCTTGGTACTGTCAATAAACACGGTACCTAACCCTAAGTGTTTTCTTGGTACTGTCAATAAACACAGTACCTAACCCTAAGTGTGTTCTAGGTACTGCCAATAAACACAGTACCTAACCCTAAGTGTGTTCTTGGTACTGTCAATAAACACAGTACCGAACCCTAAGTGTGTTCTAGGTACTGTCGATAAACACAGTACCTAACCCTAAGTGTGTTCTTGGTACTGTCAATAAACACAGTACCTAACCCTAAGTGTGTTCTTGATACTGTCAATAAACACGGTACCTAACCCTAAGTGTGTTCTTGGTACTGTCAATAAACACAGTACCTAACCCTAAGTGTGTTCTTGATACTGTCAATAAACACGGTACCTAACCCTTAGTGTGTTCTTGGTACTGTCAATAAACACAGTACCTAACCCTAAGTGTGTTCTTGATCCTAGGGCTGAATATTGAATTGTGTGCTATTTCTGAAAATTTGGGTGACAATTTATGTTTTCATAATGGTGAATACCCCTCATGGGAGGAGCATGTGCAATTTAAAGTAGGTTCATGTATGGGAAACAATTTCTTGTGGCTGGTTTTGTGAGATCCGCTCCAGAACGTGTCCTCTGTATTTTTATTTATTAGATAGAGACTAGAGAGATGAAGGGAGACAATAATGTCGGTAATGAAGTAATGTTGAGACTGCCAGAGTGAAGCCTTAAACGTCAGTCAATCAACGTTTGTGCCTTAAAAATCTAATGTTCAAATCTATTTTTCCAGGTTGGAATGATGTCGGCTTTCACAACCCTGAAATCCTGACGCCTAACATTGATAAACTAGCCCATCAAGGTGTCATTCTGAACCAGTCTTATGTGCAACCGGCATGCTCACCGTAAGTTACGGAAGTTAGTCACATCACCAGCTCAAATTTAAATATTGTTTTGTTCAAAAACAATTGTGAAGAGGTTGCCTACAAGGGGTTTCCTCTGGGCAAAGCGTCCCGAATGTCTTCCCTCAACTAGTTGCTGTTTGCTTCCCCCCAATAAATCTTCCAACACAGCTATATAAGTTAAAGGCACACTTGCTGCGAAAATCCAGAATACTGTTTACACAAAAACAGTGGGCGGTTTTCTGTATTTTTCCCAGACAGAAGCAGTTAGGAACTTTCCATTTTTTAGCAAAAATAGAAACGTTCGGCATCATTTAGTATTTTTAATTTGAAATTGAAAATAAGATTTATCAAATACGTACCCGCAATGTAAACAAACCCCGGACCTGAACATGCGCACAAGCGCCCTAAATGTTTGAGTCGTGTGAGTGATCTAACGGCACGGTATAATTTTACGTACTTTATCTGAGAAATACAGACTGACGATCAGGTAAGAGTGAATCGAAAAGCCTTCGGTCCGATATTTTTTTGAGTGTAAAGCACAGATAAAAGGCCTGAGCCACTAAGTTAACTGACACAGATTGTTGTTGTTGTAATCAAGATTCGATTCTTCGTTTGAATTTCACCTCAATTTTTTACATTTTAAACATAACTGGACATGTTATATGTGTCATATGTTTAATTTTAGTGGTTTTAGCTGCAGTAAGCTCATGTTGGTTTTATTAACAAATGTTCAACAGGCTACGGCGGCAAGTGGGCCTTTAAATAATCTTGATTGTAGCGTAGAACATCACCACCCCTCTCATTTTGAGAAAGCGTTTTATTGACACCAGTTAAATATTGGCTAAATTTGTGTTAACAAGTAATTTGTGCATTTCATTTTCCTTTCTTTTCAGATCCCGCGGTGCCTTCCTTACTGGAATGTACCCATTCAAGTTGGGTATTCAGGTAGGCTTCAAATCCACAAATATTTTATAGACCTACAACCATAAAACCTTTTTCCATTCTCCCATGTTGAAATTTAATTAATTGCAAGAGAAAACAGACAAATTAATTACTGAGTTTTGTATCCTTTTCTTTTTTTTTTTAGTGTTTTAATAATTTTTTGATTATGCTTTATATGATTTTATTTGTTACAATTTTATGTGTTATTTTTTGGCAATATTTACAGCACATTGTAATGGGAGGAAACCAGCCAATGTGTACCCCTCTGAAGTATTCCATGTTGCCCAAACTGTTAAAGGAAGACCTGGGATATGCCACACATGCTATAGGAAAGTAAGTACAACAGACTTTCTTTCATCAGATTGATTGTTTGGTGTTTTACGCCGCGCTCAAGATTATTTCACTTATATGGCGGCGTTGCCAGTTTTATTGTGGGAGGAAACCGGGCTCTATGCCCGGAGGAAACCCACGACCTTCCGTTGGTAACTGGCAACCATCCCACATAGGTCGTTCGAGTGAAAACCCAGTAAGATCTTTCATCAGAACATGTGTGCTTGTTCATTTGTCTGAAACCAACTTACAGGTGACTTGTGCTTCCAATAGGAAAATTTTCTGACTGGGTTCTGATGGTTGCCAGTTACCAACGTGAAATAATCTTGAGCGCGGCGTAAAACACCAAACAATCAATCCAATAGAGCTTCCAACAGAATTCTAATAAAATCTGTTCAGATTGTCGTCATGTTAAAATATTGCTGTGAAATTTGTGCAGCTGCTTGCCCCGATTCATTCAAAGTGATTGGGAACTTTAAGCAGGTCAATAGACGATTTGCCAGTTTTGCGCGCAACAATGAAATGACGTCGCTGCACCAAACTTACACCGGACAAGCCCAGTAGTCATTTTGACTTTTGTCGAATTGGGTCAAAATCCTTTTTCACCCACGATCTTTTCTCATTTCTAGATTCAATCGGATATAAACTGTCGGACTATAGGTTTTTATTTCTTATATCTTTTGTAAAATACCAAAAATACAAAGTTAAAAACAGACGGATCCTTTGTCCGGTCTACCACTTGGGACAGTAATTGTGACGTCGCTAAATTACGTCATTTGAAAGTAATTGGCAAATCACCTATTATCCGACAGTCCAGGGACGACATAGACCTTGAAACTCACTGGGGCTCTAAAAGCCTGAGAAGCGTTTTGATTAATTTCCATGACATAACACTGGGGTGATTTTATGTACAATATTACACATAGAGTATTACCTTGGGTTATATACTAATTCAGTATTTCCTTGATGATGATAGCAGCTTGCTTTTAAAGCATTGACTTTGAAAATATGCATGTTCTAATGGGCTTGATTTAAGCTCTGCTTATGTAAGAGAATCTAACAAGCGAACAGTTCCCAGCAGGTTCGGTAGCTCAGTTGGTTGAGCGATGGGACGGTAGCCCTAAGTCGTGAGTTTGATTCCGGAATTTTTTTCCGGGTTGATCAGTGTCACTTATATACAAATTCAGTATTTCCTTGATGATGATTGCAACTTGCTTAGTATTACATAGAGGTTAACTGACGAGAGCCTGTTTGTTACGATGAATATCACTCGAGTCTATTAATTTTCAAAGTCACAAGCCTCTGGCGAGTTACTTTGGAAATTAATAGATGAGAGTGATATTCATTGTAACAAACGGACTCGAGTTGATTAATCCTTTTCTCACAATACACAAAAATACTGCATTTTATTCTGAAATGCAGCTCCACATCACATCGTTCAATCCAGTGAACTTTCTGGATTCTAGTGGTTAGACCGCTTTACCACGTTGACATGGAGACTATTCATTAGGCTACGCAAGAAAGGTCTCTAAAATCAAACAGTTTTGTTGCTCACGAATTCTTAAGAATAAAAAGATAAAATATTTATCCTACAAATGAATGGCACTTCTTAGAATAAAACAAAAATAAACATATCAATAGTTTAATGTCTGCTATCCGATGATGGAGTCAGGTTTTGTTGTGACCTCTTTACCAACATACATGTAATTACGATAACTAGGTCAATGCATCTTCTTTGAGAAATCTGCGAGACGATAGTTTGGGTAGATTGATTGATTGAAAGTTTTCATTATCCCGTGTTTAATTATTGATACAGAAAGTGTCATCGTTTGCAGTTAGCAGTAAATACGGCTATGCTATATTCATATTCAATCATAATTTGTTAGAAAAACTGAAGCAAGCAGACAAAGTAGTTTGCTTATAATGTCAAGAAGTATGTCATGTACATTCAAAGGCTTTCCTTATATGGAAGTAGTTCTGACGTGATCGTGGGAAAATCATACTATTTTGCATAAATGTAGTCCGTTGTATGTAAACAATAACATCACTGTCTAACGACTCGCATAGTTGTTGGTTATACTGCCAATCACTTGTAATCTAACAAGGATGTCTTCAAGTTACTTCTACCTAGGTTTTCTGGGAAAGGGGTATTGGGGGGGGGGGGGGGGGGGGCAAATTTTCACTGTCTTTTCCCATGACCCCATAATATATAGTCTGACGATATTCGTACTATAGCTTAAGATGCGTATAAAGCATTGTCAATGTAATACAAAGTGTTCCAGAAAATTCTACTGACTAAGGCCAAGCTCCTGTCAGTCGTCAACCTAATGAAATATCATAGGTTTACTTTATTACAACAATTTATGATGGGGTATAAAGGTCTAAATGATATACCTCTTTTTAACACAATTAGAAACTTGTCTCCGTGGTTATTTTAGACAAGAAGATTTTCCCTGTGCCCGTGTGTTTTAGTGTTCATAACATAAAAGGAAAACGAACGTATTATCCCTACGCTGAGAATGCAAGCTTGTGTTTTGATTAGTTGAACTTGGAAAATCATGTTTGTTAACCAATCAGCAGTAAGTTGGACCATAATTTCACTAGTTGATTATGACTAAAATAACACACTACCTGGGAGGGAAATTATCGGGGGTGTAGTGTGAGAACTTGGTTTATATTATATTTTCTGTTAAGGTGGCATCAGGGCTTTTGTATACCAACATGGTGGAGGTGTCTGCTACATGTATATGCTTGAATTTACAATTTATTGTTATTTTCCCTGTTAAGGTGGCATCAAGGGTTTTGTAAAGTGGAATGTATACCAACATGGCGGGGGTTTGATTCCTTCCTCGGCTACTACAACTCTGAAGAGGATTATTACACTCATAAATTCGGTTTGTCTCCAGACTTCTTTTTAAATACATTTTTTTATGTATACATTATTCATAAATTTGGTTAGTCTCAAGGCTTCTTTTTAAATACATTTTTTATGTATAGATTACTCATAAATTTGGTTAGTCTCAAGGCTTCTTTTTAAATACATTTTTGTATGTATACATTACTCATAAATTTGGTTACTCTCTTGTATCTTTTTAAATACATTTTTTATGTATACATTAATAGTCATAAATTTGGTTCTCCAGACTTTTTTTAAATACTTTTTATTATGTACAGTGTATAAATTAATACCCATATATTTGGGTTCTTTTTCAAAATATTTTTTTATGTTTCTTTGTGTCATGTTTTGATGACTTGTTCTATCTGGGGAGAGATGGAGGGTTGGGGGGGGGGGGGGGGGGGGCTCTCCTAATCGTTTGATGAGTTGCTGATTTGAATGCCATAGAGTCCAAATATCAAAAGTGTGTCTTGATCTACCTGTACAAAAGGGTGCACCTTGAAGGTCTGGGTTATCCACCTTGCAAAGAGCTCGGTTTCCTCTCTCACTAAACTGAGCGACACTGCCATTCTAGTGAATTAATAATTTTAGTGTGGCATAAAACATCTATCATTGTGTCAATCTTGGGAGGAAAAACCTGCTGAAATTGTGTGTATAAAGTATCCAATCTTAATTCTGATTTTGGAAATGGTCACGTTGAGATTGAGATATCTAGAAACATGAGTAACTCCATGTATTACATAATGTGAAATGTCTCCCTCTAACACCCTAAAGCCCTTTCAGTGCTGTCAGGGCCTCAGTTGCTCAGTCAGCAGCGGAATAGGGTCTTATTCTTCAGTCGTTGATGTACTGGTGGTTTGATTCCATTTAGTCCGAAGAAAATTGAAAATCTCTGAGTGGATTTTTTGCTTTATGTGGAAGAGTAGGTAATTACTGAAGGTCAAGGGTTTCCTCTGAGCAGAGCCCAAGTTTGTCCCCCCACTAAACCTGGCTACGCTGACTAAGACTAACAAGTGAAATAATGTTGAGTGTGACGTAAAACATTAATCAATTAATCATTCAATGCTGTCAACAAGATAAGCATTTTAGTTACTTAATTTGAACTTGTTTTTAATTCAATCATGCTAACAATCGGTTCCGATAGCCTGTTGTTTTAGAACTATGGAAATGAAAATCTGTTACCCATAATGAAAGCCGGTATATGGTACGATGTACAACTGAACTAGCATTGGTACCAGCATTTCAATTTACGGAACGATTCATTGTTTCTGACCGACAACGAAATAATCTGGCAGGCAAACACGCCTGTGAATTTAACGATTTTGTTATTTATTTTAACCTAGGGAATTACTTGGATCTTCATGACGGAGAAACCCCGGTGAAAGACAAAGATGGAGTTTATTCCACAGTAAGTGATTTTTGCTGATTCACATCGCCACACGCTGTCACTCCCTCACACCACAATGTAATAAGACAAGCTGAATGTACTGCTGAAGTTACAAAGGAAATCATAGAAACGGCATTTATGGGTATTGGGGGGCCTGCGTGGCTCAGTAGGTAGAGCGTTGGACACTCAATCCGAACAGCCTCATATCAATGGGTGGCGGGTCCAAACAAATTTGAATATTTTCTGACTGGGTTTTCACTCGAACGCCCTATGTGGGATGGTTGTCCGTTATCAGCGGAAGGTCATGGGTTTCCTCCGGGCACAGAGCCTGATTTCCTCGCACAATAAAACTGGCAACGCCGCCATATAAGGGAAATACTCTTGAGCGCTGCGTAAAACACCAATCAATCAATCAATCAATCTATGGGTGGTGTTCACACATAACCAGAGACAAGTAAAGTATTTGTACCCATACCGGAATCTCTAACCCCCTCAAATATACATGGAAATAACAACATTAAACAAAATAGACTGCTGTTAATGGGAAAACTTAAAAGAAACCTAAAAACTGAAACAGGATTTTCATTCTTATGAGAAATTATTATGGCATCACAAACTGATCGTGTTCACAAAAGCTGATCCGTGGTGATGCATAGATTTTTTTCCATAAGATAAAAAATTGTTTTCAAATTTTCTTAAAATTTGTCATTACTTGCTAATTGTGAGCTTTGGCTAAGTAATATGAACCTGTCCTGCATACTGCCATCAGTGCAAACAATATGAACCTGTCCTGCATACTGCCATCAGTGCAAACAATATGAACCTGTCCTGCATACTGCCATCAGTGCAAACAATATGAACCTGTCCTGCATACTGCCATCAGTGCAAACAATATGAACATTTTCTCATCCTGTTAATATCCCATCAACATAAATGGTGTGACTAACTGGTAAAAATGAATAGACTAAAAAGTGTTTAAATTTTGAAAAATAAATATGTGAGAATAAGAGGGTTTTCCAATGGGCACAGATCTTTCAGTTTCACAAAGATGTTTATCACTGGTTTGAATCCCACTCTGTCCAAAGAAAAAGTTAATAAATTTCATAGTGGGTTTTCCCTAGATCACCTTATAGGGAAGGGTTGCAAGATCTGGACTGGAGGTCAAGGGTTTCCTCCATGCAAAGAATCTGGTTTACAAACGCACACAAAACCTGGCTAAGCCACCACATAAATGAAATAATATTGGGGCCGTTTTACAAAGCTGTCGAAAAATGCGATCAATCACAGTTGCCATGACTTAGTATCTCTTCACTATTGTATCCATTGGCAACTACGCTTTGTTTGCGATGCAACTGCTTTGTGAAACGAGCCACTTGAATGCTGCCAAAAACATAAATCAGTCAGGCTTGTTTTCAACATGTATCTCTATAAATTTGTTATATCTATTTCAGTACTTGTAAACTTGTTATTTCTATTTCAGTACTTGTAAATTTCTTATGTCGGTACTTGTAAACTTGTTATTTCTATTTCAGTACTTGTAAATTTCTTATGTCGGTACTTGTAAACTTGTTATTTCTATTTTAGTACTTGTAAATTTCTTATGTCGGTACTTGTAAACTTGTTATTTCTATTTCAGTACTTGTAAATTTCTTATGTCGGTACTTGTAAACTTGTTATTTCTATTTCAGTACTTGTAAACTTGTTATTTCTATTTCAGTACATGTACACTGACCGTGCTGTGGATATCATCTCCAAACACAATGCCAGTCAACCATTGTTTATGTATTTACCTTTCCAAAACGTCCATAAGCCCATTCAGGTAAGTGTTGACGACCGACCGTTAATAAGGAGCATTGGGCTAAATTTGCATGACCTATGAAAATGTTGAGTTTCCCTGAAATTTGGTTCAAGTTCGGTACCTGGCAAATTTTTCACTGGTGATGATAAAGTTCTTAAGCCAGGATAAAATCAGTCTGCTGTGATCTTCATGTAGGAGCCACTCAAGATACCACACTCCTTGATAATGAGCAGTTATTTAGCATTTATTCATCAATAATAAATAGAGTCTAACTAAAGGGGTGGACACACTAGGCGAATTTTACTCGCCGGCAATTCGCCTGAAACTCGCACAGCCAAGTTTGCCTGAGAAGCGAGGTGGACACACTAGGCGAATTTCATGTGAATGCCCGGCAGTTTGACAGCTGTCAAATATATTGACGCACGCATCAATGTAATGAAGGTCACGTTTATTTATGTCATGTGAGGATGAAGTGTCTGCTATTGGCTGAGAATATCTTGCGTTCTAAATTGGCTTAACAGAAATTCGCTGACGTGGACACACTAGGCAAATTCACTGTCAACAATGAAAATTTGCATGGAAAATATCAAACATGCTTGATGTCTGCAAATGCATTAGGGCGAGATATGGCCGAACTTCGCCGGCCTGCACACACCACGGCACACTATAATTTATGGAGGTGGACACTCAATGTGTGCGGCTTGGTGTAAGTTGGCCTTGGATTCATGCCTGGGAGGCACTTAGTCACAAAAATAGTGGACATTCTATGATTGGGTTTTGTGGGGTACATGTCTTATAAAGTATAGGGCTGGAGACTCAATGTGAACTGCTTTGTATAAGTTGGCTGAGGACACAGTCACAAAACATAGTGAACATTCTATAATTGGGTTTTGTGGGGTACATGTCTTATAAAGTATAGGGCTGGAGACTTCCTAACCCTAACCCTAAACCTGAAATAATCTTGAGGGCGGTGTAAAACATCAATCAATCAATCACCTAAAAGCAGTTGAGAATTTCACTTCGTTCAACACACCCACTGCTTTTCTTCTAACCACTTTCTGCCAATTAAGAGATCAAGCATTCATCGTAGAGAAATCCGCATTTGCACTAAAAAAATTCAAACCATACCAGAATTTTTGGCTCTGATTGTTTGATCTGTTAATTGGGCAGCGTCAGAAAGTCGTTAGAAGAGAACCAGTGGGTGTGTTAAAGGAATGGAGAATGCCTATTGCTTACAAGAGTATGCCCCTCCACTCCATTTTCACCATCTTTTTAAAAACAAAAACTTTAAACCTAGCGTAAAATATAAATTGTTTCATTTGATCAAACCTCTTAGCCAACTTCAAGAATGTAAATTTCAAAATTACTTTAATCTAAAGTCCTTCTCACAATTTATTGTTTTTAGGTCCCAGACAAATATTTAGCTCTTTACCCAAACATTTCAAGTGACATGAGAAGGGGATTTGCAGGTAAGTTCAACAAATTTAATGAACGTTATTTGTGGTGACATCCTCGGAGGCCTCATCTTTTAAAGCCACCAATGAATCGAAGTTTCAAATCCCACTCAGTCCAAAAAAAAATGGAAAATTTTCTGACTGGGTTTCCACTCCAACGACCTATGTGGGATGGTTGTCAGTTACCACTGGAAGGTCATAGAGCCCCGTTTCCTCCCGCAATAAAACTAGCAGCGTCGCCATATAAGTGAAATAATCTTGAGCGCTGCGTAAAACACCAAACAATCAATCTTTTAAAGCTGGGTGGTACATGTACATATACCTTGGTGTTGGTTATTTTAGTAACCCACATTTTTTTCAGTGGATTTCACAGTTTTCTGGTTAATCAAGTTGTTGGTTTCACCAAGGCAAAGTGGTGGTGGGGGGGGGGGGGGTAATATTTGAATGTGCTTAGATCTGTATTTTGTTTGGGTCATTTAATTTTTCGAAACAATTGTTTTTTTTAGGAATGGTTTCCGCTCTAGACGAAGCCATCGGAAATATAACAGAGGCATTAAAACAGCATGGACTGTATGACGACACATTATTTGCCTTCACAACGGATGTGCGTATTTTGTTATATTTAATTTGGTCATTTTTATAAAAAATTTCACTAGTGGGCTGGCTGTTTGTATATTTCAGTTACAGTTATATAGGTAAGGGTTTTTTCTGAACATATCACAGGGAAATCTTTGGCTTATTAAGAAGAAAGTCCAGTTTATATCCCCCAATTGACCAAGAACACATCTCCGGCTATTTGGGATGTCAGAGCTTAAGGGGCATTTGTAACCTCGTATTCGTTTGATTCCACTGTCACCAAAAATGAAAGAATTTTTTAATGGGTTCTTTAAATGGCATGAGCTGCCAAATTTAGGCTCATTGAAAATCAAATCTTTCAATAGCATTTAGAAGTTGAAAGGTTAACAATAAGGTGAAGAATTACTTATGGATAACAACTTCTTGGTTTATTGGGTGACCAACCAAGAAGTTGTTATCCATAAGTAATTCTTCACCTTATCATTGAAAATCATTAATTGATTGATGTTTTACGCTGCACTCAAGATTGTTTCACTTACATGGCTGCGTTGCCAGGTTTAGTGGCCATAGATTTTGCAGCTGATGACATTTAAATATATCTGTAATCAGGCCTCGAATTTCGGAAAATTTAGGGCACCCATTTTCAGGCCACTTTGGTTAATTTTGCCTTGTCTCTATCAAATAACCTGGAGAGAAAAATAGGGCACCACTGCCAAAAAGAAGGGTATGGAGGCAAATGGCCTCGGTGCCCTGGTTAAGTTCGAACCCTGTGTAATTTTATTCTTCTTTTATGTACTTGTACAGAATGGTGGCTGGGTACAGTGGGGCGGCAACAACTGGCCCTTAAGAGCTGGTAAACTTACTATCTATGAAGGCGGCACCCGGGGTGTGGCTTTCTTCTCTGGAAAGGGCATCGAGAAGACGGGATATACTCATAATGGGTAAGCTGCTTAATTGTTCTCATTTTTAAAGGGGCTGGTTGATTTTATGAAATTCGAATATTTTATAAATTTTTCTAGCCTAATTTTCCTGGCTGCAATCATCATCAGGAAAATTAATGAGATAGCTAATTTTTCCTGCCTGAATAACATCATATTCACGCAAAGCCTTTGGAAAAAGTACAAAGATACCTCTGGGATAAAGATTGGGGGGATAAGATACGTCTTTATGTCTGTGGATTGCGCACGCTTATTTGTAAGCTGGAAGCAGAAAACAATCACACAGGCCTGTCATTTAGAATAGATTGGGAGAGTTACAGTATGCTCTCCAAAAACTATCAGGATGACCTGTTTCACTCTCCCCAAAAGTGGTCTCCCAAAATTCAATGGGAGTGCACTTCCTCTCCCAAGATTTTCAGAAAGACAACATGATCTTGATGAAATAAAAGCATTTGAAGTTATAGGAATTTTTATTTTGGTATACTTATCTATGTCAGAATTGTTGTGCAAATTCTGAAGAAAGCAGTCTTTTAAAAAAATGTCATCCTAGTTTTCCATATTATCATACAGTAAATTCCATTTTAATGGACATGAAAGGGTTGGTGAATAGTTTTATCACGGGAGAGTGAAAAACATAAACACTCACCTGAAACCGGTAGTTGTTGTTTGTTTGGTTGGTTGAATGGTGCATACGGTTTTTCATAAGAAAATACCATTCCCTGAAACCGGTAGGGAGAGTTAGGGGGAGTGATAAACAGGTCTCCTCAGACCCCTCTGGGGGTGTGTGGAGGGGAAGGAGAGCAATCACTCTACCTATAATGACAGCCCTGTTTACATGAAGAGTTCACATATCCTTGATATTGGTACGCTTTTGAATGAGTCAGAATATATGATACAAGGCTGAGCTTTTCATGGGGGAATTGAATTAGTCCCACCAGGTGTCTGAGACAAACAATAGCAAGGTTGTAATCTTAACCCAGGTTACATGATATGTGGTATTTCTGTGAAAATGTTGTTTTTGGGTAATCCTTGGAGCATGAATTTTTATTTTAAAAATAGCCTTGACCACAAGAGCGATTAAATGGGCATTTCAATAAAGAGTTTTGGTTAAAATTGAAAAATTTCTGAGTGGATTTTTAAAACATCAATCAATCAATAAGAGTTTTAGTGGGGTTGAAAATTTAAACACAGTGCTTATCTTAAAGGCAGGGCCATCATAGTGTATCATAATTTTCATTGAAAGAGCAGTTTTTCTCGAGTCTAGAACAATGCAGTAATTTTTTTGCGGTTTAGTTAGCAAATAACGAGCAGTTCAAAGTTCCATGATTACATAGATTGGAATTACAGAAATCCATTCAAAATCACAGCCATTTTCTGTGTTTTTTTCTCTTGACTTTTTCAACTTTGATTGATTGATTTATGCCGCTTAGAAGATTATTTCACTTATATGGAGGTGTTGCCAGGTTTTAGTGGGTGTGGAAACCGGGCTCTTTGCCCGGAGGAAACCCTCAACCTTAATAGGCGAGTACCTGGCAACCCTTACACATACCGCGATCAAGTAAAAAATCCTCTCAGAAATTGTTCAGTGAGTGGGATGCGATTCCTATCACATCGATGGAAGACCTTTGTCGGACTGAGTGACTAACACTTTAACCGATTGAGCCATTAAGGACTTTAAGGGGCTTTGGTGGCTCACGCGGCAGAGTGATACTCCCTTGCTCACTAAACCTGGCAATACCACTATTGGTTGCTTTGGTATGTGATCTACAAAAGAAAATAATAGGTTAACCTCAATTTTTCCCAATAAAATAACTTCTTCTCAGAAGAGTGATTGATTGAGGTTTTACGCCACACTCCAGATTTTTTCACTTATAAACTGGTATTGCCAGGTTTAGGGGGGAGGAAACCTGGCTCATTGTCCAGAGGAAACCCTGACCTTTGGGGAGTACCTCGCAACTTTTCCACATACGGCTACCAAGTGAATAATCCTCTTAGAAATTTTTCAATTATTATTTGGCTCGAGTTGAATTTGAACCTGCACCACATCAATAGAAGGCCTGTGTCGGACTGAGAAACTATCACTCTTAACCAACAGAGCCACAGAGTTCCTCATGAGAAAAGAGTATGCCTCACCCACTTATTTAAAAACAGCTGCTCTCTTAGGATTCAAGTTACTGGCTATAAACCTGGTGAAATTGATTGATTGTTTAGTGTTTTACGCAGCTCGCAAGATTATTTCACTTACATTACAGCATTGCCATTTTTACTGTGGGAGGAAACCGGGCTCTATGCCCGGAGGAAACCCACGACCTTCGATTGGTAACTGGCAACCATCCCACTGGTGAAATGGACAAACGTCTTAGGGTTAGTTGATTGATTGTTTGGTGTTTTACCACCTGCTCAAGATTATGTAACTTATATGGCGGCTTTGCCAGTTTTATTGTGGGAGAAAACCGGGCTCTATGCCCGGAGGAAACCCACGACCTTTCAGTGGTAGCTGGCAACCATCCAACGACTTTGGGGGCACAGGTCAATATCATTTTTCTATAAAGGTCAAGGTCGCTCAGTGTTTTAAGGGCCTTGGTGGGTTTTGTTTTGGGTTAGATTGTATCTAGAGTTATTGTTGCCTTATATCAACAATGTAAGAAACTAATACAAAATTGGATTTGATTTCTCTTCAGGTTGATGCATGCAGTTGACTGGTCACCTACAATCATGGCTGCTGCAGGAAAGCCCTTCAGTAAGATTATTCTAAACTACCTACACAAACTTTGACGGGGTTGCAAGTACTTGACGAGAGTCTGGGAGTTTTGTCCCGTCACTAAAGCTGAAAATACTATCATATAAGTTGTAGAACATTAAACATTCAACCCATATATAATATTTATGAACACTAAAACACAGGGAAAATCTTCTTGTCTAAAATAACAATAGAGACAAGTTTCTAGTTATGTTAAAAGAGGGGACCTATGCCATTTAGACCTTTATACCCAGTCATTAGTTGTTGTAATATTCCAAAACCCATGATATTTCATAAGGTTGAAGACAGACTGAAGTTTTGGCCATAGTCGGTACTTTCTTATATATTGTGAAAATTGTATGGATCTTCAGCTATGGCAAGAAGTTGGGTGCACTGAAATTGAGCAAAATATGATAATGGGAAAAGAAAGTGAAAATATGTAGTTTGGTTCCTAGGTAGAGGAACTAATATATCTTCTGAACTCTTGTTCTTTTTGGCTCAGAGGTCGCGCCATTTTACTCTGAATGTGAAAAGTTTGTATTCTCCCTTTATAACCTGGGCCATATACACGGTAACCTTATTGTACTGAAACACAAATGGTCTACTTTTTTCACGACACCTTCTCGGGTCCAAGTTCAAACCCATAAACAATATTAATAAAGTGTACATATACCTTTTTTTTAACACAATTAGAAACTTCTCTCCATGGTGATTTTAGACTAGAAGATTTTACCTGTGCTCATGTGTTTTACTGTTCATAAATAATAAGTGTGATGGAAAGTTTTAAATTTTAAATGGTCCAACAGGCTCATTGTGGAGATAAAGGGCACTTTTATAAATGTTACAATAACTTGAATAAGGTGAAGAATTACTTATGGATATCAACTTCTTGGTTTATTGGCTGACGACTTTTCTATGTAGTTCTTACATCGTTATCAAAGTCCCAATAAACCAAGAAGTTGTTATCCATAAATAATTCTTCACCTTTTTGTAACCTTTCAACTTCTAAATGCCATTGAAAGATTTAGAAATGTTGATATTAATTACTCTGTCCGTTTTTTGCTAGGAGAGGTAGTGGATGGTATGAACCAATGGGATGCAATCCGCACAGGCAGTGATTCTCGTCGTACAGAGTTCATCTACAATATAGATGAATTTAAACCTCTTATGTGTGGACATGCAGCTATTCGGTAAGCGCAGTTCTATTACAATATCGGCTAGAGTTGCTTTAGATTCTTGTTTTTGTATTATTTGTCATTTAATATATATATTGTCGAATTTGTTGAAGGAGAGACATTAGCATTTATTGTTTTAGAGATTTTTGCACAATAAGGCTTGGGTTGTGTTCGATACTTTTTATACCATCGCGACAAAAGTCGTGAGGATATATAGGGATCTGCCCGTACGGATGTACGTATCCCAAATGGCGTCATCGCTCTACAGGTTGCAATTCTTATCCAATTGTCACGAAACTTTATACATATATTCATAACCATCACCCCTTGTACAAGTTCGGGTTTCAACTTTCTGCGGTCAAAAACTAGGTCACTGTTACTATACATACATGTAGAACTTAGCCAGAATCCTGACGTCAGCGCTCTACAGGCTGCAATTCTTATCCGATCGTCACAAAACTTCCTACATATATTCATAACCATCACCCCTTGTACAAGTTCGCGTTTCAACTTCCTGCGGTCAAAAACTAGGTCACTTTTATTATAAATAGAACTTAGCCAGAACCTTGACGTCATCGCTCTACAGGCTTCAATTCTTATCCGATCGTCACAAAACTTCCTACATATATTCATAACCATCACCCCTTGTACAAGTTCGCGTTTCAACTTCCTGCGGTCAAAAACTAGGTCACTTTTATTATAAATAGAACTTAGCCAGAACCTTGACGTCATCGCTCTACAGGCTTCAATTCTTATCCGATCGTCACAAAACTTCCTACATATATTCATAACCATCACCCCTTGTACAAGTTCGCGTTTCAACTTCCTGCGGTCAAAAACTAGGTCACTTTTATTATAAATAGAACTTAGCCAGAACCTTGACGTCATCGCTCTACAGGCTTCAATTCTTATCCGATCGTCACAAAACTTCCTACATATATTCATAACCATCACCCCTTGTACAAGTTCGCGTTTCAACTTCCTGCGGTCAAAAACTAGGTCACTTTTATTATAAATAGAACTTAGCCAGAACCTTGACGTCATCGCTCTACAGGCTTCAATTCTTATCCGATCGTCACAAAACTTCATACACATGTTCACAACCATCACCCCTTGTACAAGTTCGCGTTTCAACTTTTCTATTGAATCGTCGCCCAGATTCATCCAGGCGTTTGGAACCATCAACTCTTGTCACTTTTATAAATGTGAACATTAATTACTTTGTCTGTTTTTTGCTAGGAGAGGTAGTGGATGGTTCATATAACAACAAGACAAAAACACTGCAGTCTTTTGAGCAGTCTTTTACTTACATGCATACATACGTACATACTGTATGTAGGGGGGATCGTTATGTACCCTCGCGACATTAATTACACGACATCGGGATGCGAGGGTATTAGTATCGTCTGCGATGCCTTGTTTGTATTATTTGTCATTTGATGTTTTGTGAACTACATGTAGAGTCATAAACATGTTATATTTTAGATATATTGTAGTTTACATGCACACGTATTAGAATGTAAGCAACATAAAAAATGTCTAGATACTTATTACCAGAGCAGTTTTACTTTTCCTAACCCCCCCCAAAAAGCTGAAACTGTGTGTAAGCATAGATGACCTCTTCTGCATATTATTTCTGGCATTTCCAATTTTTATACACCCATCGTATAATGAAATCATTAGTGGTTTTCTTACAACTTGGCATCTGCTTTTTAAATCCTTTTCCGAACTTCCACAGTTACGATCCCATTTTTTTGTCATACCTTGATTCTTTTAGGCAGTAAGTCTTATGACCTAATATTGCAGCCATTTTGGATCACGTAATTTTCCTTTCTTACTTCCTGCTCAATTACTTCTAAAGTTACTAGATTTTTCAGTTTTTCAGAATATATATGTACAAGTATGTGTAACAGGCTCTGTATAGGATTTATCTGTAATCGATATAGGTAATGTGTTTCAAATTTTTTTTCATCATTGTTACATTATAGGATTTTGCCATTTCCCCATCAACTATAATGTTTTAGAGACTTGATCCAAACTTGCGGCCCATTGCAAGATTGATTGCTTTAAAGTGGCATGAGCTGCCAAAATGTTGATATTTTGACGTTAAAAGAGAATGTTGAAATTATTGGCTATTTTCCTCAAGACGTATAGTTCAGAAGCTTTTTAGTGCTTCTAGTCTTGTAATTGTACGATAAACTAATGTTTTGAACTAACTTTGGCTTAGAATGAATGAATGGTCGTCCCGGTTATTTAAATTTTGTTTACTTTTTGAAAACGTTTTCGGTTCGTACAGGTCACATACTGTATGGATTTTCCTCATTCCAACGCCAATCATTTAGTTTTTCGATGGCCTTCAAAGCTTCTTACTGCCGTGACGATCAGAAATTATGAAAAAAGTGCGAATTTTGGCAGCTCATGTCACTTTAACAAGCTGAGCCATAGACCCCAACCCCATTTATAACTGAAATAATGAAGTACATTTTTTACAATAATTTTAATGTATTTTCAGTGTTGGGGACTACAAGCTGATTGATGGAACAGCAGGGTATTATGATGGCTGGTTCCCCGAGCCCGAAGTTGGGTTTTCTGATGAGTTTGTTAAAAAAGACCTTGACCTTCCATTCGACCCAATTGGAAATACTACCAAAAGATATCGACTTTTCAACATTAAAGGTAGGAAGTGGTGTATACTGTAACTTTTCGATCTTGTGTGAACAAAACTGTTGCAGTCCAGTACGTTTCGTTTTGTCTGCGGGTTGGAGGCTAAAAAGCTACTTACAATCACATAAAGACCTAATCCTTTGAATATGAGAAAGATACAAAATTGCTAGCCTTGGACCCTGTCCCGAACACTTTTTGGCTGTGTATGTCTCCATGTTTTCCAACCTGTTGATTGTGATAATCCTGGACTGAGAGGAGAATATCAAACAAAGTCCTTGCCTGAATAGTATTTCATATTTAAAAAAAAATGTATGTTCTCATTGATGTTTTAACTGGTAACATTTTGAATCTCAGTTCTGACATTTGTTGTCACATGAACTACTGTAGAATTGGACAGGGACAGAAATCCCATGGTATAATTTATAAGCAGTACTTTTGAGTACATGAACATAATACATACATGTAAAGCCTACCTTATCAAATATAATTCTTGGATGAAAGTCAAATGAAGTCTATGCCAAGATCTCGAGATGAAGCAACCACTTACTGTATGGCAGTTTTGGTCACATAGCATCATTTAGAAAAATGGAATTAAAAATCTAGGATAACATCCCACAACAGCTAAACATCCCCACAACAGTTAAGCTTCACACAACAGCTAAGCTTTTTGCCCCTAGTCTTTAACTTACAAATTTGAAACTTCACACATATGCTCAATACAGCAAGTACAAGAAGCCTATTTAAAATCAACGCGCTCGGATGTTTTTTTCAAGTGTTATGCCCCTTTTATTACCGCTGCTATAAAAAGCCTTGTAAACCCATTATCTAAAAAAGTCTTTAACTTACAACTTTTAAACTTCACACATTTGTTTAATACAGCAAGTACAAGAAGCCTATTTAAAATCGATGTGCTCGGACATGTTTTTCAAGAGTTATGCCCCTTACCTGACTATCAGCCAAAAACCTCCTTGTAAATGTGATGCATGTATGTGGAGTAGTTTTTCACTCACAACAAATTGTCTGGAAAATAAATATATCTTCGGTTTCTTTGGCCCAGACCCGAGGGGTCCTGATGGCGACAGCCACTTATTTCATATTATAGGAGTGTGAGCTCTTACATTTATATAATTGAGATCAAATTCAATGGCAGGTCTCCGGTCAGTTAACAATTTCTTATATTGAACTGCATGGTGGTTAATATAAGATTTTGTTGGAACTAAATGAATATTAACCAATAATAGGACTGGTTTCATTTCACTTTCACACTTTAGCCAATCAGAATGCAGCTATCATCCACTTTGTGTCATTTTAAAAGCTTAGCCATGTTAACATCAAAGACTTAAAAATGTGAATTAGCAAGTGAAACTTTAATATATAATAAAACAACTCTTGGGCATGGGTCAATAATATTACCGTATATAAGTTTAAAGTGGCATGAGCTGCCAAAATGTTGATATTTTGACGTTGAAACAGAATGTTGAAATTATTGGCTATTTTCTCAAGACGTATAATTCAGAAGCTCTTTAGTACTTCTAGACTCAAAAATGTACGATAAAGTATTGTTTTGAACTAACTTTCGCTTAGAATGAATGGTCGTCCCGGTTATTTAAATTTTGTTTACTTTTCGAACAGGTTCTCGGTTCGTACAGGCCACATACTGTATGGATTTTTCTCATTCCAACGTCAATCATTTAGTTTTTCGATGGCCTTCAAAGCCTCTTACTGTCGTGACGATCAGAAATTGTGAAAAAAGTGTACATTTTGGCAGCTCATGTCACTTGTCATTGTAACATTAATTGGTAGAAGAGTCAATAAGTGTATAATATCGCATATACAAATTGGATAGTTAGGGGGTGGGGCTTTTGTCTGGTGCTAGAGCTTTCATAAGGTGAGGTTTTTGTAGAACAGGTTTTTTTGTCAAATGAGACTTTTGGGTCCGGCGGATTTTCAAACTGTGTACTAGCATTTTTTGTGAGAAAGCAAATGATATTGGGGTTTTTATGACAGAGGCGCCATTGTCAGCATTCTCTAATGACATACTTTTAGATGGGATAACATTTATTCATGTACTCAAGCACCTACGTTTGTAGGGAAAATTTAATGTTACGTTAAAGGCAATGTTACGTTAAGGCAATACTACTTCACTAAAAGTAAAGGTCTTACTCATCTCGTTATTTACAATTTCTGACATTTATGGTCGTCGTCCGGGTACCGACCATAGATATCCAAACATAAATAATGAGGTACCTGTAGACATTTAATGTTATTGAATTAAGGCAATACATAAACTTCACTTCCTGATGTTTTTCAGATGACCCCACTGAGCATTTTGATTTGTCCGACTCACAGCCCGATATGGTAACCAAACTGGCCGCTCGGTTAGCTGAATATCATCAGCAGATGATCCCAGCGGATTATCCACCAGGGGACCCTGCAGGAAGCCCACAAAACTGGGGGAATGTCTGGTCGTCTGGTTTCTGCTAAAAACTGGATTGGGAAATGATGTGAAGCTGAAGAAGGCAAAAGTTTCTGGCTTGTAGGATCAAAATGTGATATTTTAAATAGGGAAATTTACTTACATCGTATAGTATTACATATTTTTTATCTCAGGATTTAAATAATTCACCATTATTAAGAAGTTATCATAAATAAATGATTTAGGCCTATTTTGCTGCTAATTTTAAAAGCTGCATTGGAAAATGATATGAATGTCGACTAGAAATGCCTGGAATCTTGGATGATATATTTTTATTACCGTAATGTACACACAGTATAGGGAGCGGGGGTATCCTGTGAATTCTGCCGATTTCTTGTCACCGGTGCTGCCGTTGCATATATGGGTAGCCTTTATGGTTGGAATGTTTCGCTCAGTTCTGACGTAGAGAAAAAAAAAAGGTCATCTGTCACCGGATTTGCAAAATCTCTGGGGACATTCCCAGGCCCTATTGCATAATATACAATATAATTTTATTTACACGTGTATTCTATCGATTTAGTTTCAATTCACCAAACTGAGATAATGCTGGATTTTTTGTCTGATTTGGCATTGGGTAGAATAATATACATGTAGCAAGCGTTTTATCAGTAAACTGCATAAATTGGATTTTTTTTATGGCATTCAGTAACTCGTTAGGATATGAATTTTTGAGTTATAACCAACTTATAACGTGTACAAAACCCCTTTTTGCCAAACCCCTTTGTGCTTTATTTGAAAATACAGTCACCCAACGTTGCCTCACCCAGTAATTGGAGAAAATAACTAACCTATCAGTGGTTTTTAATTTGACTTGACTTTTTGGCAACCATGAGGACTAAATGTGTCACAGAGCATCATTTTTCTTTTGATTTCTCTGTAATTAAATTCTCCCTAATGAAATTTAATTGTTGTTGCTCACTGTGGTGTATGTATGCCTAGCTGTAGGATAGACACTTTAGTGAGGTCCCTCTGCCCGTCACAGGGACAGTTTTCAGATACAGGTAGTTTATTACCTAAGCGAGGTCACATACTAAGACTAAATTGGGGTCTCAAACATTCTGGAAGTATGGCTTCTGGGTGTTTACATCTTTACAACTTGGTCTAAAAAAGACTGGGGCTTGGTAACTGATCACTAAGATTTTTCCAGTCAAAATTCTGTTTAAAGCATTTTTTAAAAGTGGCATGAGCTGCCAAAATGTTGATATTTTGAGGTTGACACAGAATCTTTAAATTATTGGCTATTTTTCTCAAGACGTACAATTCCTAAGCTTTTTAGTGCTTCTGGTCTCAAAAATGTGCGATAAAGTATTGTTTTGAACCAACTTTGGCTTAGAATGAATGGTCGGGCCGGTTATTTAAATTTTGTTTACTTTTTTCGGTTCGTACAGGCCACATACTGTACGGATCTTCCTCATTTCAACGTCAATCATTTAGTTTTCCGATGGCTTTCAAAGCCTCTTACTGTCGTGCCAATCAGAAATTATGAAAAAAGTGTGAATTTTTGCAGCTCATGCCACTTTAATATAGAATAAGATGACAATACGACTGCAATGGTAAATTCATTGTAGCGCACTCAAGAGTTTCTCCCGGTTCATTGCTGTTTAATGCTTTACACCACGCTCAAGATTATTTCACTTATATGGGGATGTTGCCAGTTTGTGAGAGGAAACCAGGCTCTATGCCCGAAGAAAACCCACGACCTTCCAGTGGAAACCATCCCTCATAGGTCGTTAGAGTGAAAACCAAGTTTAATTTTTGTTGGGACCGAGTGGGATTAGAACCCGCGACCCAACCCGGTTTGCGTTGAGAGCTTGGACCGATTGGATCGACCTGGACACACTGGGCAAATGTACCGATGAGTGGCTAATGATTTCCTCTAAAAAAATTTGCCTTGTCTGTCCACTCAATAAAGATATTATTAGGAAATCCAGACTTAAGTTATTTTTTTTATAAAATTTCAAGCAATGTCAACATGACAATTTTAGTTGTTTTTTTTAGCCCTATGCGTTTTCAAGTGCCTTATTATTACACCTGTATGCCAATGGGTCAATTCCCGGAGATTACTTTGAATGTTTTGATTAATCTTGCTTTATTGTTTATTATATTATATTGTTTATTATATTTTTACTGTTTAAACAGTAAATGGCAGACTAAAATAAGTTAATATCTTGCCATTATAAACAAAATTAACTGGCATTGATTTTTGTATTGTAAATTCCGTTTAAATTGCCATTTTGTTTACAGAGCATATTTTGTAATTGTCGACATTCCTATTTTACAAGATTCGGATTCACTGAACTTGAACAATTGTGATCAATTTATGGGTTTTTAATGTTTTTATTTAAAAGTAAATAAAATTGGACTACAAATTAGCATTGCTGTGTGAATTTCTTTAAATATCAATTTGATCTTAGTGTTCAGAATAAAAATGGCAAAATAGAGAGCTGTAGTATGGGTTTCTTCGAGTCACACTGAACCCAGCTTGCTTCAAATAATTCCGTTTTATAATATAACTTCTGTTCCTTATATCTGGTTTCTTTTTGGAGGAATCAACCAAGCTGAGTGATACTTGGGCTGGGCTATTTCCTCGGAAAGAACTCCGACCTTCCCCAAATGCCTGGCAACCGTTCCACATACCGGTGCTATAGGGTGAAAACTTTTAGAAAAAACACATTGTAGGTTACCACACGAGCTTATTTAGCATATATGCGCACGTCTTTGAACCGCCTGAAAAAACACACTGGAAGTTGTCAATTTTGGTCCTAGTTGGATTCGAACCCTGTTGCATCGACGGAAGGTCTGTATTGGATCGAGGTCCCCTTATATGATCTGGTTACACATAGGCGGGTCCACGGGGTCTCTCTGAGAAAGTGTCTCCAGTACTGCAACGGTTACTTTTAAGAAAGTATAACGAAAGTCATGCGTAGTGTAATGTTTTGCTTGGTGATTTTAGGAGCCTAGGTGGCCCGTGGACCAACGCCTGTATATAGGCCTAGTCTGCCACCTCCCCACTTTCAATTAAGGAAACTATCCACGGACCATTTTATGTAACACAAGTATGTAGTTTTCCCCATATAATTGCCCAAATCAATTTAAAACAAACCGCGGGCGCTTCTCCGGCTTGTCGGGTTATTTTTAATTATTAGGGAATAAATTCAGAAATTATTTACTTGCAAGACAGCCTCAGAACGTTTCTCAGGCAATCTGGATCCCCTGAGTTTCCGGGGCCCTCGCCTGATGCGTTGGGATAGTCATCCCCTCTCCCATGCTTCAAAAACGTCACAAGACTTCATCTATAACTTTGGAACATAACGATTTTACTGTTATTTTTTTAAGAATGAAGGAAAGCAAAATCCAGAAATTAGCATCTTTAGTTGCAGAACACCCTCGGAACGCTTTTCCAGAGCTTCAGAACTCCAGAGCTAGGCGGCCTAATGGCTCTTTTAAATTTGTTATGTTTCTGTAATATAAGGGCCTGGGACCCCCTCTTTCGTAAAAAGCTGGATCCGCCCCTGGGTTACATCACTGGTTTGAAGGGCGCAAACTACATCCATCTCATAGAGGAAACGTGACTAATATGGGCGAGATTGTATCTCCGAGACAACAGCCAATTCCCATGGCTATTATGATCAGAATATTAGGAGGCGGGTCCACTGTGGTCCAGTGGGTTACATTGATCGTCCCCCAGTCCCACACAAACCTTTCCGATGCGGCGCGGGTTCGAATCCCACTCAGACCAAATGCAAATTGAAAATTTCCGAGTTGATTTTTCACTCGGTCGCGATAAGTGAAAGAGAGGTCAGGTACTCACCGAAGGTAGAGTCCTGGTGTGAAACACCAATCAGAATACTAGGGAAAAGTCAAGTTGTGAAACACTGCTGAACGCAGTTTATTGGTCAATGACCGAAGCGCGTAATGTGCGGTCAACCCTTCGCTACAGAACTAAGTCTAGCATGCGAAGATTAAAGTGGCATGAGCTGCCAAAATGTTGATATTTTGACATTGAAACAGAATGTTGAAATTATCGGCTATTTTTCTCAAGACTTATAATTCAGAAGCTTTTTAGTGCTTCTAGTCTCGAAAATGTACGATAAAGTATTGTTAACTAACTTTGGCTTAGAATGAATGAATGGTCGTCCGTTATTTAAATTTTGTTTACTTTTCGAACACGTTTTCGGTTCGTACTGGCCACATACTGTATGGATGTTGCTCATTCTAACGCCAATCATTTAGTTTTTCGACGGCCTTCAAAGCCTCTTACTGTCGCGACAATCAAAAATTATGAAAAAAAAAAAGTCTGAATTTTGGCAGCTCATGCCTCTTTAACTTATGTTTAGAATGATGTGCGGTGTTCCAGACTTCGGCTGAAAACGGTATAAGCGATCAGTAGACTTTTTTAACAATTCAAGGCTGGGATGGATTTAGTTTATTGGGGTGGAGCTGCACATACGCCACATAGAGTGTTTTCAATTTTGTTTTTGGGGTTCCAAGAGATTTGGTTTCACAACTTTTCTTTTTTAAAAAATGACCATATCAAGACCTGATAACCGGACAAGTTGTGTCCTGTCAAGTCTTCTGTGTCCTCGGCTTTCTGACCATTTTGAAATTTAGTATAGTAGAGTTCAAATAAAACCAACACATATTTGGAGCCCTGAAAAAATTAAACGATTAAAAAACTAGAAACGTATTATAAATCACGCAATTTCAGTCCCTTGATAGGCGGATGTCTTTCTGACGCCACCTCCAGATTGAAGCTGCATTTGTGAAAAGCGCACGCTTTGACAAATGGCGTTCAATCGGCTTTACGTGACGTCGGAGAACCGGTCGAAGCCAAACGGAGTTTCACATTACAGAAACCGGTTTAAAATTACTATGTTGACGATAGTTGGATATCTGTAACTGGACCCAGACCTGTATAGTCTATAAATCAATAATTATAAAAAAGCTACACACGAAGGGTTATATTTTCCAACCAAGGGTTATCTTTTACTCTGTTCGTCTTGCATGTAAGTTTAATTTTATTATTTATGAATCTTGCCTATGGTGGAAGCGTTAATTCACGCCTTAACTTCCCACTCCGAAGGAGTTAGAGCAGCGACTGGTTGGCCCGGTGTCAGTATACTGTGACTGGGTGAGGGGGCTTGCTGGTTGTCTTCGGCAAGTCGTCTCGGTGAGACAGCACCTAAAAGAGCGGTGGAAATCCGCCCTGTCACAAGGAGACAACGTCTTCATATAACCGAAATACTGTTGAGCAGGACGTAAAACCCCAATCACTCACTCACTCTGAGAACATTTCCGTGCGATAAACTCAATAGCATATCATATAATGGGGTTCGATCTCGGCCTACCGATATTCTTGCCATATCTGGAATCAGTAAGCATTGTCAATGTATTTCAAAGCGTTCCAGAAAAATCTACTGACCAAGGCTAAGCTCCTGTTAGTCGTCAACCTAATGAAATATCATAGCTTTAGTTCATTACAACTTATGATGGAGTATAAAGGTCTAAATGAGATCGAACCCCCTTTTTAACATAATTAAAAACTTCATGGTTAATTTAGACAAGATTTTTTACCAAAAAGTATAATGGAGACCAACCTTTTTCAAGAGTAAATCCCGGACCTTTCGCAAATACCCAACGACCCTAGCCCAGATTATTTGGCTGCTAATGTGTCCTGAACACAGAGAAAAAAAAAATTCGGCAGACCCCAGATTTCTCGGCTACCAACGACCCCAGCATGGGGGTCCAGTGAGTAAACGAATCCTTCACAAATCCTTCGTAAAACCTTTGTTGTAAGAAGCGGAATTTGCTTATACAAATAAAGAACATCAATCATAAGATAGCACGGTTAATGGACGACTATTTGGATTTCGTGCGCAATCTGCTTAACGTTAGCATTATTTCTTTTGTAGGGATGCCTTGGTCACGTTTCGTTTGAGAAGAAACCGTATTCCGACCAGAAATTATCCCCGACCTTGGACTGGTGGCTACGGGACCACCCCTCCACACAAAGCGATTTATTGTAGACCAACTGTTAAAGGCCTGGATGGGAATTCGTTTGGTATATATGGGTTTCTGAATTTACAAGATAAGAGAAGAGAAGTCAATCATTTTGTGGAATTAGGAGTCCGGATATTTGTATTGGAAGCGGGAGCCTTGGAGCCATATGGAAACCAACGAAGTTGTAACTTTTGTTCATGGGCAATAGAAACGAACTTCATAATCTGGGCATATATCTTGACTATCGTTGTCGAAATTGGCACAGAACAGTCCGACGTTCGGCCCAACCGTTAATTTGTAGACGGACTCCCCATAGTTGTTTACATTCAAAAACCATCGGATTCTCTTGCCGGCTTTCCAAGCGTTCCCCGTGATCTATGGGCGGAAAAGAAACAAACCTATGTACTAAAGTATAATCCACACAAATATAAAACGATGCCACCTGCATATACCCCCCCCCCCCCCTCACTTAACCATTTCCAAAACCGATACAAAGCGTTCATTGACTGATTGAGCACTTATATGGCGGCTTTGACAGGGATAATGGGTGAATGAACCGGGCTTTTATGGAGGTACCTCGACCCTTTGACTATCTTTGTACAAAGCGATTTAGAGAATAGCCACCGATTGTTTAGAAACCCAGTTGGACCCTGCGATTCATTCCCCGTTAAGAGACTATCGATCTACAGGCCGAACCTCTGGAGGCCATTATTAAATTAGGTTGGTTAGTGGATTGATGTTTTATGCCGCAATCAAGATTATTTCACTCATACGGCGGCGTTGCCAGGTTTAGTGGGGAGGAAATCGGGCCCATAGCCCGGAGGAAACTAGACCTTCGGCGAGTATCTGGCAACTCTTCCACCAAGTGATACGCGACCAAGTGATAAATCCACTCAGAAAAGTTTTCAATTTTTATTTGGTCCGAGTGGTGGTTGAACCCGCGCCGCATCGATGGAAGGTCTGTGGGACTGAGGAACGATCACTAACCCACTGGGTCACAGAGACCCCTCCTTATAAGGATACAAGTATATTTACCAAATGCTTCAATTCCCAATCACCAGTTCCTACTGGGTTGTCTCTGTCAAACATTACGGAAGCTAAAACAAGAATTATGAAAGAAACAATGGTAGAATCGTGAATAGGTCTGATTGACTATGGCCTTATGATGCATCCAAGATTATTTCACTTCAAAAGTGACGTCAGGTCTCGAATGGAACAAAATCAGCTATCGGCACCTGGAGGAAGCATTCGTACTTCCATTCATCATTTACGTAAATCATTCCACCATTCGGAACAAATCTCGGCTGCTTTCGCTAGTTTCCGGTCGCCTAGATTACATAGGATGTCCGAGCGCTCTTGGACAGTCTGAACGTTTCCATTCAGTAAACCACAGTATTTTGGGACTGAATAAAAATAGCGACAACTATTTTACAGAAAATAAAAATGGTAAAATAATTAAAGGTTAAATCATCATACAATTTATCGAGACCGATAGAGCACATTGTGTGATACGAACAAGGATATTGGATTTTAGAAGTGTACAAAATAAATCTGCAGCTATCATAAGCGAACCAGAAATTATAAGTAAATCCCAACACCCCCCACCCCGGGTTTCCTAAGATCAATTTAGCTAGAACAGAAGCAAAAATATTTACTCAGGATCAGGTCAAAACTAAAATATATTGAATAAAAGATTACATTATCTAATATAAATGTCGTATTATGCAATCATGCAACCATACAACCAAAATTGTCATAAAGGGTTGAAAATATCCCATCTGTCTATAAGGTAAATGCTGTGAAAGAATTGTAAAGATTAAAACTCTTCAAGTTATGCCCAAGCAATCCAGACAGACCAAAACAGATTACATAATCCAATATGGATGTTGTATTATGAAACCATGCAGGGATGTCTTAAATGGTTCCAGACAAGCTGGTAATACCATAATACGACAGACTTTTTTTAAGTCGGGCGCATAAGAAACACGAAACGGTTAAACCAAAATATAAAAACAAAACTCACTTGCAGGGTCCACGTATTGGACCTTATAGTCACCACAAGTTTCCTCGTTTGGCTGTAAAGAGTTCTCACAAACCAGACCGTATTGTGGACCGAAATCAATCCTCTGGGAGGCGGATACTACGATGTAACTAGTACCTTTAATCCGTCCTTGAACAATTAAAGGCGTCCCACTTGGACAAGGGTTCTGTAAATAAAATATGTTCGGATTGAGAAGTTTGGATTTTGCTGAACAAAGATTTCATTTTATGGTAGATGTGCCAGGTTTAGTGGCGATGAAATCTTTGACCTCAGGCGAGTATCTGGTAATTCATTCACATTCGGCGATAGAGTGAAAGTGACACTTGTATTTGATCTAACAAGACATTTGAAGGGGTTAAAATGCTGTATTTACGGTCGCAATAGATTTTGGGAGACATTGTCGGTTACCTTAGTCCGGGTTTTTGACACCAAAATGACTTATACAGATGGTCGTATTTTGGAGTCATGGTTCATTGCAATCATATAAAGTCGTAGTAGGCTGGCCGCTTCTGATCGGGCAGTGTGTGGTCAGATTTAGACAAGGATCATAATCGCGTTCAGGAATGATTTAGCTACGTACAAGTGTCTGAACTGGACGAGCAGGATCGGCCAGTAAACATTAGCCTCCCGTCTCAAACTCAACGACATTGATGACGTTACATGGTTTTGCCGTTTTTCAGTTTATCAACGTAAAATTCACTTTACATAAAGCTACATTTTTTATGAATGTCGTATTGGCACTATTTGACTAAGTTATGTTATTTCACTGTCTAAACCTGACCACAAACTGTCCGCTCAGAAGCCGGCAGTCTACTCTGCTTTGATTGCAATGAGCTAGACTCCAAAATACGGCCGTCACTCAGTACAAAAAAAAAGTAATTTCGGAGTTTGAACCCCGGACTAAGGTTACCTCTGCAGCCTTGCCTGGTTATGAAGACGGAATATCAAGTGCATGGTTATGGTGAACCAATTAGACAGCGTTACTTACCTACCTGCATTACTGATTAACCTAATCAATGTGTGTTTGCACCGAGTTTAAAGCAACATTCTCTTCTAGCTTAAAGGCCCGTTATCACTGTGCGATTTGTAGTACCGACTTGTAGCATGCGATTCAAATGGATGCATTTGATTGGTTGACAAAATTAAAAGCATCCATTTTAATCGCATCCTACAAATCGGTACGACAAATCGCACAGTGAGAACGGGCCTTAAAGGATTGGATAATCTGACCATCTGCTTTGATGAACTGTAAACAGAAAGCATTATTTTCTCAGAATGCAAAACGTTGTGGATCAAACTCTGGTAAGATAAGCCCCAGTTTTCATTAATACATGGACCTCCGAAGGCCTATGCCTATACATGTATATTACATTCTAAACACAGATTCCCCCCTTAACTACAGTAAGTAGTGTCCATTCTAGGGTTTCTGTCCTAACAGTACAGCACAAATGCAGAATACTGGGGAAAATTGCAAGCAAGGACAAATTTAAACAACTCAGTGTCAAACAAGTTTACCGGTTCAAAGTGAGGCAGGGTTTCAAAGTCTCCACCGGAATCGGAAGGGTCGTCGCCATCAAGCCAGGCCGTCCATGATGCCCCTAGACGAATTAAACAAGATATTTCCCTAATTTCTGTTTGGTAAATTACAAATAAAAAAAAAACAATAATAATTTAGGAACCGGTCCACAAGAAAATCACATTTTCAAAAGTATAGATTCCAAACACATGCCTTTTGATGGGACAGATTTAAAAACAAGAGAACAATGATGATCTTAAACAAATATCATATAGCATCATTTGAAAAGAGCAGGCAATTTAGCAAAACAATGATACCCGGATGAGTAGTGCAGTCAGACTATTACCAGTTTTTATTGGCCGCGCTCAAGATTATTTCACTTCTAAAAGGCAGCGTTCCCAGGTTTAGTGGAATAGAAAACGGGATCATTGTCCGGATGAAACTAGACCTTCGGCGAGTACCTGGCAAATCGGACACACAAGGCGACCGAGTGAAATTCTCTCAGAATTCTTTTAAATTTTCATTTGGTCTGAGTGGGATTCGAACCCCCGCCGCATCAATGGAAGGTTTGTCGGACTGATCTGTGACTTATCTGCTGAAGGACGGAACCTCGTGGATGTGGGGACCAACACTGAGGATGTCGTCAACTGTTGAAATGCTATAGCTTTGGAGCCTGCAGTCATGTTACCAGGTAATCCAAGAGAAGGGGTGTGCAGCATAAAATTTAAATAATGGATGGAAATGAAGCAGATGCCAAAATAACTTACAATTGACAATTTATACAGAAACTTGACCGACAAACTCTAGGAAAGATCAACAAAGGGTCCCACCTAAGTCTCCGCTTGATTATGTAGAACTGGGTTGTTCAAAGCGCAATTAGCTTAACGGCAGGTTAGATGAAGTCACGTCACAAAGGAATTTCTTTGTGACGTTGCGTCATTTGATCTGCCGTTAAGCTAATTTTCTATTGAACAACCTGGTTAAACACACAAGAGTTTCACATATGCCCATAATTCAGTTCTCCACACAATATTCTTGGACAAAAAAAACTATATGTTGGAGATCAAAATTTCATTGGCCTAAAGTTTACAAGGAAGTGTGAGGGTACAAATGTTCAAGAATATCATATCACAATTCAAAGTTGTCCCCTCATTTGGACCCTCTCCTGAACCAGAATGTTTTACTCTAGCTTCAAAATGGAATAACTATAGAAACACAGGTAAAAGCCGCAAATTAAGCCAGCCATTCGATGTTTTGTTGTTTATTGGTGGTATCAGTTTGGTACCGGTTGTTTCGATTGATACTAGGACTAAGATATTGTATTTCAGATCCAGATTCCGGATGTTTATGCTGTTGACGTTAGATTGCATGTGTACAATGACTTAAAAAGGCCCACTTGCCGCCCTAGCTTGTTTAACTTTGCTAAGAAATCCAATTTACATGAACTTAGTACGACTAATACCACTAAACTTAAACATAGGACACATAAAACATGTCTAGTTAGCTTAAGAATGTAGAAATGGGGTGAAAAACAAACGAAGAATCGAAGCCTGATTACAACAACAACGATCAGTGTCTGTCAACTTTCGTGTTGGCTTACCCTCATTTCAGGCCTTTTTATCTTTGGTTTACACTCAAACAATTATCAGCAGGCTTTTCCAGTCGCTGTTAACCGATCGTCAGTCTGTATTTCTCAGATAAATAGGCCTACGTAAAATTACACTGTGCCGTTAGTTCACTCACTCGACTGAACCATAAAATCGCCAATAGGGGGCAGCTTGGTTTGTTTACGTTACGGACCCCTAACAATTCAAATTAAAAATACAAAGTGACGTCCAAACTTTTAAATTTTGGTAAAAATAGAAAGTTCCTAACTTATATTGTCTGGGGAAAATACAGAAAACGGACTTTTTTTTTTAATGTAAACAATATTCCTGATTTTCGCGGCAAGTGTGCCTTTAATAAATCCTAACAGTTCCCATGTAATCAAGAAAATAATTTCAGTTAAAGCCTATTTTTATATGCACATGAACACATGTGACCTTGGAAGCCTCTTTTTGAATTTCACAATTTCCCATTCAACTCAGTTAACTATTAGCTGAACGCTCCTACGGCAAGAGGTCTTGTTTCTTTGGTGGACGTGGTATCTTAAGCGATTCCACACAGCGTTGATGCCCCCTCAAGTCGTTATAAATGGTCGCGGTTGAAGTGTTAATCGTACAGTCATATTCAAAAGCCACCGTGAAGAGTTTTCGCTTGGACAAGAAAATAAATGCTTGATACTTATCATTGCCAGATAACTGCTCACAGCCATGACGTGGCGGATGGCTGTTCACTGCCCCTCCTCCCCACCCTTCCTGATTGTCATAGGAGAGGGGGGGAGGGGGGAGAATGCTACTTAACACACCTTCCTGGGGAATCAGGAAAGTCACATTTTTAATATTAGGCAAACACATGTAATTAACGATACAACCGACCTACCTGAAATCGGCACCGCAAGGCAAACGACGAACGATAGCCAAATTAAACGACTCATTTTCCGGATGATACCCTGTTGTTCAGAGAAACAATCAGCAAACTAGTTTAGATTGATAGTTGGCTTTTATATGAACTGCCAGATTGTGCAGCATTCGGATTCAACTTTGGCTGTGACAAAATACATGTAGGCCCTACATCGTGGCGTCTGACACGAAGCTCGCGATAGAGAACTCATTGGTCTCAATTCGACGGGGACTAGATGGCTAACTCTATGAAACAATAATCTCTCACACCGACACAAATCTTCTATTGATTGGTCGCGGGTTTGAATCCACTCAATGGACGAAACAACAACAACAAAAAGCCAATTACATACACCATTCTATGTGGAGAGTTTGACGACTTGCCTCGCTTGAAGTTTATCATGTTAATTTTTATCGGGTGAAACAATAAACTATATGCGTGTAATGGAGGTCCGCCATTACTAAGAGATGCTCCAATATCAACTCAGATCGGTCATGTACGCGCTCATCAACTATCAATGGTGGCGCTTTTCTGGATATTATTTTACAATACAGACAGTACCGATGTCATGGTCTCCTTCTCCTTGATTCAAAGGCTTACGTGAAGACATAATGTACTCGTGTCTTCGGTCAACCTTTACCCGAAGGTGCGAACATCTCATATCTGGAACATTCAACCAATCAACCGGCCAATCCATCAATCAATCAATTAATCCACATACTTATTGTAAAGCTCTTAGTCCATGCGGACTACTCAAGCCTTTAAGATTTGCCAAAAGGATGGGTGAATAATGCAACCCGTGTCGGAACAAGTGTTTTTGTGCAAAGAGTTTCTCGCTACCTCAATATTGTAAATCACTACTTCAGTATTGTAACTAGCTTCCTCAGTATTGTAACTCGCTACTTCAGTATTGACACTCGCTTCTTAAGTCTCGGTACTAACAAAGTCAGTATTGGTCCTGACTTCGTCAGTATCGGAACATATTACGTCAGTATTAGAACTCGCTGCTTCAGTATTGGTACTCGCGACTTCATTTCTAGGAATTAGTTCTATAATATTAAACACCTGGGGAATTTCTTGAGGGCTAGTCTTTAACAGTCAAAACGCTATTGAAAAAGGTGTATATCCTAGGTCATTTCAACAAATACACTGATGTGTGTTAATATAAAAAAAAATCTATATAAATGTGAGTGTCTCCTCTCGTCGGACAGCCTTCAGCTTAAAACAGCTGATATTGGCCACTTTTAACATCTAACTTTTGGATGACTTCCAAAAAATGGAAGATTTTAGTTTTTAATTCAACTTTTGTTTTCCGTTGAAATGTTAAAAAATCAAAAGTCTCACTCCTAACCTAAACACCTCGCTGTCGAAAACACAAATCTGGTTCCCACAGGACACATCCAAAAAGTCTGACATCCGTCTACAATGAGGTCCGGTTGTCAAATGCTTCACTTGTCAGCGATTTTGGACAGTTATATCACGTGCAATATTTAATTAAAGGGGCATGAGCTGCCAAAATGTTGATATTTTGACGTAAACACAGAATGTTGAAATTATCGGCTATTTTTCTCAAAACGTATAATTCAGAAGCTTTTAAGTGCTTCTAGTCTCGAAAATGTACGATAAAGTATTGTTTTAAACTAACTTTGGCTTAGAATGAATGAATGGTCGTCCCGGTTATTTAAATTTTGCTACTTTTCGAACACGTTTTCGGTTCGTACAGGGCACCTACAGTATGGATTTTCCTCATTCCAACGCCAATCATTTAGTTTTTCGATGGCCTTCAAAGCCTCTTACTGTCGTGACGATCAGAAATTATGAAAAAAGTGGGAATTTCGGCAGCTCATGCCCCTTTAAGAATCCAAAGAAAACTTTTTCAAGGTGTGAAATCTAAAATGTGTGAGATGTCGGACTACTTACATGTAGATGTGGCTCGCCCTTTAAGTAGAATCCTGTGCGATGTCGGACTAGTTAGGTGTGGCTCGCCCATTTAGTAGGACCCTGTTGGATGTCGGGCTAGCTAGATCTTTCTTGTCCATTTAGTAGGACCCCGTGCGATGTCGGGCTAGTTAGATGTGGCTTGCCCATTTAGTACGACCCCGTGGGCTGTCTAGCTAGTTAGGTGTGGCTCGCCCATTTAGTAGGACCCCGTGGGATGTCGGGCGAGTTAGATGTGGCTTGCCCAATTAGTAGGACCCCGTTGGATGTCGGGCTAGTTAGATCTTTCTTGTCCATTTAGTAGGACCCCGTGCGATGTCGAGCTAGTTAGGTGTGACTCGCCCATTAAGTAGGACCCCGTGCGATGTCGGGCTAGTTAGATGTGGCTTGCCCAATTAGTAGGACCCCGTTGGATGTCGAGCTAGTTAGATGTGGCTTGTCCGTTTCGTAAGACCCTGTGCGATGTCGGACTAGTTAGATGTGGCATGCCCATTTAGTAGGACACCGTTGGATGTCGGGCTAGTTAGATCTTTCTTGGCCATTTAGTACGACCCCGTGGGCTGTCGGGCTAGTGAGTCGTGGCTTGCACATTTAGTAGGATCTGTTGGATGTCGGGCTAGTTAGATCTTTCTTGTCCATTTAGTAGGACCCCGTTGGCTAGTTAGATGTGGTTCGCCCATTTCGTAGGACCCTGTGCGATGTCGGACTAGTTAGATGTGGCTCGCCCATTTCGTAAGACCCTGTGCGATGTCGGACTAGTTACATGTGGCATGCCCATTTAGTAGGACCCCGTTGGATGTCGGGCTAGTTAGATGTGGCTCACCCATATAGCAGGAAACCTTGGGACGTGGTGATAGTGTGACGTGCCTCATCGATTAAATAGGACTGTGTGAGATGTTGATCTTATATGTGATGTAGCTTACCCTTTTATAGCAGAAACCCGTATGACTCATTAAGTAGGACCTAGTAGGACTGATGCCGATCATCCATTGAGTACATGTAGGACCCTTTGGTACAAAGGGTAGTTGGATGTAACTCACCCATTTCGCGTTGATACTTGTGCATGTTGACTCCGAAATCGGTACCTTGATGATGTTGTTAAATTGTGCTTTCCTGGGGGCCGTTTCACGAAGCCTTCGCAAAGTGCGATCAATCGCAGTTGCCATGACATCCATTGGCAACTAGGCCTCGTTTGCGATGCGACTGCTTTGTGAAACGAGCCCCTGAAGACTGTTCAAGACCGACATCGAATTATTTGGAGTTAAAATATTAACATTTGCGTAAATAACAAATTGGCCTTCCATGACATAGTAACAGCGACTCTAACTTATTCGTGTATAGCAGTAATCAGTAAACCTAGCATACAGTCCATCTGAGTAAGTAAAACAGGATGAGACACATGTGTGCGGCTAAGTCCATCTACGCTGGTCTCATCGCCTCTAACTATCTTTTAATGCATCCAATCGGTGCCGGTTCAAATCAAACTCAGACAAATAGAAAAAATTCTGAGTGGATTTTTCACTTGGTCGCCATATGTGAAAGAGTTGCCAGGTACTCGCCGAAGGTCGGGGACTTCCTCCGGGAAATGAACCCGGGTTCTTTCTCACTAAATCTGACAACGCCGCCATATAAGTGAAATAATCTTGAGTACGGCGTAAAACATCAACGGATCAATCTAAGTATCCTAACAATCATAAATCTGCACGTAACACAATCTAACATATTCACATTTTTTTTTCTAAAATATTGTCCTCAACATCGTCATGAGAATCCCGTTGCCCCTGGTTCAAGGGTTGACCTGGAGGCGCATTCTACTCGTACCCTCAGAAAATCCTAATCCTGAAGGCGAGAAAATCTCGTATGCTTTTACACATTTTGACCTCTCAAAAATTGCAGTCAATGTCTCAAAAACCCTTGAAGATGCCTCACCGGAAAAATGTAACCTTTGATATACGGATTGTTAAAGGGGCATGAGCTGCCAAAATGTTGAAATTTTGACGTTTAAACAGAATGTTGAAATTATTGGCTATTTTTCTCAACACGTATAATTCAGAAGCATTTTAGTGCTTCTAGTCTCGAGAATGAACGAAATATTGTGTTGAACCTACTTTGGTTTAGAATAAATAAATGGTCGTCCTGGTTATTTAAATTTTGTTTACTTTTCAAACACGTTTGCTGTTCGTATAGGCTACATACTGTATGGATTTTCCTCATTCCAACGCCAATCATTTACTTTTTCGATGGCCTTCAATGCCTCTTACTGTCGTGATGATCAGAAATTATGAAAAAAGTTGGAATTTTGGCAGCTCATGCCACTTTAAAGTAATTTTGACACTGGGATTTGCCTAAGGCACGAGTACAATGCGTCTCCACGATTGCCCTTGAATTCTCGTGACGTCAGCATTGGTATGTTGGGAAGTATTTGCGACTACCATAAAATGCATCAGCCGCATGTTTACGAATGCTGAAAATGAAAATAATGAAAGAAATTGAAGATTTTAAACTACATAGCGAGCAAGTCGTTTAGAGTTTTGTATTCCGATTTAAAACTTAACAATATTGAACGTTAGTCAACTCTTTTGGTAGCAACTTTTTTAAAATTGTAATAAACCAAACTAAAATGCACAATAAACTACATATTGAAAACTACGTCGTGTTCCATTTTATTATATTTACAACATGATAATTAATATAATTGCAGAAATGAATCTAGAAAATGTTACGAGAGCGTCAAAGAGGAGGATTTGTAAAGTGGATTTTGAGGGTATCAATAATTATCACAGCAACAAACAAACAAACAGAACTCCTGTCTGTCTTTAAAGTGGCATGGGCTGCCAAAATGTTGATATTTTGACGTAAAACAGAATGTAGAAAATTATCGGCTATTTTCTCAAGACGTATAATTCAGAAGCTTTTTAGTTCTAGTCTCGAGAATGTACGATAAAGTATTGTTTTGAACCAACTTTGGCGTAGAATGAATAAATGGTCGTCCTTGTTATTTAAATTTTGTTTACTTTTCGAACACTATTCCGGTTTGTATGGGTAGCATAGCCTACTGTATGGATTTTCCTCATTCCAACATCAATCATTATGTTTTTCGATAGCCTTCAAAGCCTCTTACTGTCGTGACGAACAGAAATGATGAAAACGTGTGAATTTTGGCAGCTCATGTCAATTTAACTTAATATCATGGATGTTTTGTTAATAACAACTGTTAAGGTCTAAATGACACAATAAGAAACTTGTCTACATGGTTATTTTAGACAAGAAGATATATCAAAGAGGTGTATCATATAGACCGTTATAACTCAAATCATAAGTTCTTGTAATTAACTATATACGACAAACAATTAGATCACATTCAACTATCTTGATTACATTTACCATTTTAAACCAATCAAAATAAACTGTTAATTTTGTTAACGTATACAAAAAATAAAATATCGATAAAGTTTTGTGAACGTCGCGAAACTTTCAGTTCAATCTATATTGAATTATTTCTCGCTGTTCACTCATAAAAATGACTAGGTAAAAGAGCATTGCTGCAGCCTTTTCCATATAAGGGAACAAAAAGTTCCACTAAATGTTGTTTTTTTTCCCGGATCGACTGTCGATATAGCTTAGCCTGAACAATCAGCCCGTATGGTGCTGAGAATCTAACATACAATTCCTGACGTATGCACTATAGAAAAAAAAGATTTCTCGGGTAGATTTAGCTTAACAACGAATGCATTAAGAATATAAAATCAACACTTCTATCAAGTTGCCCATCAACCCAGTATCGAGACAATAATTTCCAAACCAGGTTCACATTCCACCATGTCGTCCATGAAAATACATTACATTTGATTGACCACAGAAGCATTTTGGTTATGGAATCCTGTAACTGTCTCGTTACTATAACTTAAAGTATGTCCTTCTTGTGCCACTCCAATTACCGCCGAGTCTGATGACGTCACATAGATTTACACAAAGCCTTCTGGGTAAAATGTACCTCAGTTCGCCATTTTGTTTATTGGCAAAATGTCACTTTTTTGGAAAAAATTGATGACAGAGCCTATTTTTATGCACACATTTTTCTGGTAACTTTACGCCTTTTACGTCTTGCAGTATTATTTCTTACGCCATATTTTAAAATTATGTTCAGATCCCACAATCCCCCGAAATGCTATGCGCGTAAATTCCAAGTGACGTCATCAAGCAATCGGTCAATTGCCTTTTTCCTCTTTGTAGTAAAAGTCTGTAAGCACAACCTTATTTCCAGCATCGATGATTAAAACGTTTTCAAAATTGTTTGCTCAATATTTTTCTAATCACAGAAACGAATTCATCGGATTAAACTTTCATGGGTTTTATGTCTTTCTTTTTCCTTGGTCTAAACATTTCAACAAATGTCTGATTGACAAATAGATCAACGATCTCAAAGAGAGTTAACGCACTTGCACCGATAAACAACCCCATCGATCCACCGATGTCACCTGTAATGAGAGATAATATATTAGAATACTTCAATTTTAGTAGGGGGTGGGGGGGGGGGCTCCTTGCCTAAGTAGGTAGAGCGTTGGACGCTCAATCCGAACCGTCTTGCACCAATGGGTCAAGGGTTCGACTCCCACTCATTCCCAAAAAAAGGAAAATTTTTTGACTGGGTTTTCACTCGAACGACCTATGTAGGATGGTTGCCAGTTACCAACGGAAGGTCGTGGGGTTTCTCTAGGCATAGAGCCTAGTATCCTTCCACAATGAAACTGGCCACGCCGCCACATAAGTGAAATAATCTTGATCGCGACGTAAAACCCCAAACAATCAATCAATCAAATTTAGTATAAAAATGAAGATGTTCGTAGATTAATGCCTTTTACAAATTTAGTATAAAAATGACCGTTTACATATACACCCTTCTGAACCTAAAATGCAATTCACTACATGTATTTTCGATAGATCGGGTGTACAAATGTGTATGTATAAAAGGTAGTTTTTAATATAAAAAACGGGTATTAATGTTGAAGAAGTAGAAAAAGATGTGACAAGAAAACCGAATATTAATTAATGCAATACTTACAAAGAAGAGGGAAAAGACCGTAGCCTTCTTGCTGGGTGATTTGCTCATAACTCAGCTCGCTGTAGTAAATATTCAAAAACACGAAGTTGTCCCTAGAAAATGTAAGAAAAAAATTAAAATCAATTGGTCAGTGGTATAATTCGTGTTGATGGATTAGGCTGTGTAACAATATGTAAAGTGACATGCGCTCCCAAAACTCGGATTTATTTCATAAAGTTGAAGTTGAACGTTTGAAATACTTTGAGAAACTTGATGTTTAAATGAAAACTATCGGTTAAGTAGTAAGCCAGTACCAACCGAAGATGCTTAAGGAACAACCTAAACGTACATATCCAAGATTGGTACCAGTAGAAAGCCCTTTTTTGCACCTCTTAAAAGAGTTGACGAACAATTAAGTAGCTAATTTTGTTTCAAGGACATTTTCGTTATACTAGTATTTGGTAGCTCATACCACTTTAAAGTCAATTTAAACAATTATAGCGCTGTCTCAGCCAAATCTGTGGTTCAATTAATCACGCTGCCTGATAATCCGAAGACAGAGATCAGGGCTTCGACCTTGAACGGCCACTTGCCGACCCATGTGCTGTTATCTTTAAACTTCGAATGCTATTTGCACGAAAATATTATTGAATTGGTGATTTGACTGCAGAATCTTTGCTCTTTTTCACATAAATTTGATAACGAAACACTAAAACGGGTCCAGTCTTAAATACTACTCGAACTTTTTAGAATCAAGCTCAGTAGGTTGATCCAATATAGCTATAGATGTCTGCAAGTGGCATGTCCCGTCATTCTAAACACTGATCATTCAGTCAATCAATCAATCAATTAATTAGGATAGTTCTCCGTTATAGACATGCGACCTACCGTAAGAAAGTCCCATCCAAAGTCGTAGTTCTCTTGAAGTCATCCGATTCATCCATGATGTCATATAAAGCTTTGAGGAAAATTCGACCCCTATTTTGGATGACGTCACGGAGGTCACCGTATTCTCGCGCTCCAACAAGCGACAATTCCAGACGCCAAAGCACTCCATGCATGTCTCGCGTGAAATCGGACATATTTTTGTGCCGGTAATATTCAAAAGAATCGGTATCGTTCAAGACGTCCTTCCATATATTGGAAAAAGCGTCGATTAATTTTGTCCAATCATCGAATATATTTTGACCACGTGATCTTACTTCTTGAAGGAAAACTTTCATAGTGTTAATCCCTTCGTGTATATCCGGATCAGTCAACGCTTTGCTTACTTCAAGTTTGGAGACGGATGTGTTGGTTAGGTATTCGTTTGCCATGTTACAGCCGTAGGCCAAATTGCTTATAATGGTACCCCGTACCAGCGAAAGGGATTCTTTTAAACTGGCAATGTTGTTCTCCATGTTTGTAAAAATCTTGTCAAGAACTATTTTCATGTTTGCAAATCTTTCTTTCCGCCTGGTAATTTCGTCTCTTGCCCATTCGATAGATTCGAAATAGAGATTTGCTCTGTTGTGGAAATATCGTTTGGAGTATTTGAAGTACCTTCTGGTTGCCCATCGAACGTCTGTGGCGTTATATTTGCCAGTTTCGTAAACCTGCCGAATCAATCGGGTATAATTTTTGACAGTTTCTTGATATATACCAAGGTCGGACGCGGTACGAAGTCCATAATTCCTTGCGTTCCAGGTACGATTTAAAGCTGATGCAAGCAGGACCTTCGGTACAGCATATGGATTGAGGGATTTGGGGTTTTCTCTGAATTTATATCTAAATATAGGCGTCCCATTACGAAAGGAATCAATGAGTGCTGTAATATTATCTGTTGCCCTCCGTATCATCTCTGATTCTACGTTCAGTTTGTCGGTTAGAAGTTCGTAGATCAGAAAACGCGTCACGGAATCATTTATAGATGGATTGGCCAGGGTATCAATCTTCCTTTCAATATCCAGACTGGAGGCTTGGAAACCGTTAGCTATTTGTGCTAACGTCTGTTCTTCCATAGCGTCTCGTCCCCGAAGGAAATTTTTCACCACCATGTGCTCCTGATATTCATAAATATAGAGTTTTCTGGTCCAAACTTCCATAATGTCAGACCGATGTTTGCTCATTTTTTCTTCCAGATATTCAAACTTCTTCGGTATGTCTTCTACAAGAAGGCGTTCAACTTCTTTGAACTTCCCTATAACGTTGTCAACCAAACGCTTGTATCTTTGGAATTTATTGTTTTCCATACGATGTGTAATTTCTTTGGCCGCCATAAAATTCTGTCCTATTTGATCTGAATCCACGTTGGCCAGCAGTTTGTCGATTACGAAATTCGAAACTGTGGCGTATGACAATACAGGTTGATAGACCTGGTACAAGCAAGGGACATGGCAAGGTCCGCATACGCTGACGTCATCCGCGTTGAATTTACCTGAAAAACAATAACAAACAATTATCAAACGATGGAAGAACATAGAATTATGGTGCTGTTTTTGTTTTTTAAATGGCGAAAACTAGGCTTAAGAAACAGGAATGGTTTTATACCTTGATATGGTTAAAAAAAAAACAGAAAGGGATTGGTCTGTAGAGCAAATTTAAGGCTTTGTCACTTAAACACGCCGTCTAAGGATGATGTTTCCGAAATAAGCATTTACATAGCCAATCTATAAAACCAACCAATCATAAAGGTTTAGTTGCGATAATCTCTTTTCAACGTTTAAGGGTTTAAGAGAAAGCAAACTACATGCATAAACCGAAGTCTATTATCATTGAACTAAATACAAGGAATGTCTCATTGAATGGTTTGGATATAAGGTCCCAAAAAGGGCCGCCAAAGCTACGAGATGGGTGCGCGCACGACTAATGCCCGTCCCTTTGGGTTGAACAAAACCATCCCTTCAAAATGGCGGCGCTTGCTCAAACTGAAATGTCACGTAACCATCATTCCACTTATGCTGTTCAATGTCTACTTGTATATTAGAATGCAAGTTCATGTGAGATATTTTAAAGTACGGATATATTTTAAAAACCTCAGGAAATATTTGATAGACAATGATAATATGCATGAATAGAAATGGAACTCACGCAAAGCGGGGATCATGCAGCCGTACTTCTGTTCCAAGGTACATACGGGAGGATAGCCTGTAACACAATAACAGTTTACTTTTATCATATTTCTTCTGGGCTAGTGGACATCATTAACTACTAAAATGAGCGGATTTTAAAATGGAGATCTATTCGCCACAGATGGAACCTCAAACAAAGCTGTTTGGATTAGAGTTTTACTTTCCTGTATCAGTGTTTTATGTTCATTGAGGGAAGTGTCATTAATGATTGAAGCGCCATCAAGTGCCCTGGGGCCGGTTGCACAAAGGTGCATTAACCTTAAGTCAGGCTTGAATATGTTGCGTCACAAGAGAATTTGAATGTGACGTTGCCTAGATAAGTCAGACTTAAGGTTAATACACTTTTGTGCAACCGGCCCCAGATGACTAAAGCGCAATCGAGGAGCCATATGACTGAATCACCATCAAGTTACCAGAAAACTAAAGCGGTGTTAAGTGGCTAGATGACCGAAACACCAAGGGACCAGATAGCTAAAGCGCCCAAAATTCTCCAGATGACTGAAGTGAAATCAAGAAACTAGATGACTGAAGTGAAACCAAGAAACCAGATGACTGAAGTGAAATCAAGAAACCAGATGACTGAAGTGAAACCAAGAAACCAGATGACTGAGGAGAAACCAAGAAACCAGATGACTGAAGTGAAATCAAGAAATCAGATGACTGAAGCGAAACCAAGAAACCAGATGACTGAAGTGAAACCAAGAAACCAGATGACTAAAGTGAAATAAAGAAACCAGATGACTGACGCGAAACCAAGAAACCAGATGACTCAAGCGAAATCAAGAAACCAGATGACTCAAGCGAAATCAAGAAACCAGATGACTGAAGCGAAACCAAGAAACCAGATAACTGAAGTGAAATTAAGAAACCAGATGACTCAAGCGAAATCAAGAAACCAGATGACTAAAGCGAAATCAAGAAATCAGATGACTGAAGTGAAATCAAGAAACTAGATGACTGAAGCAAAACCAAGAAACCAGATGACTCAAGCGCAATTAAGAAACCAGATGGCTAAAGTCAGATCAAGGAACCAGATGACTAACGTGAAACCAAGAAATCAGACGACTGAAGTAAAATCAAGAAACCAGAGAACTGAAGGGAAATCAAGAAACCAGATGGCTAAAATGAGATCAAGGAACCAGATGACTGAAGCGAAACCAAGAAACTAGATGACTCAAGCGAAATCAAGAAACCAGATGACTGAAGTGAAATCAAGAATCAAGATGATTGAAGTGAAACCAAGAAACCAGATAACTAAAGGGAAATCAAGAAACCAGATGACTGAGGTGAAATCAAGAAACCAGTCGACAGAAGTGAAACGAAGAAACCAGATGACTGAGGTGAAATCCAGAAACCAGATGACAGAAGTGAAACCAAGAAACCAGATGACTGAAGTGAAATCAAGAAACCAGATGACTGAGGTGAAATCAAGAAACCAGATGACTGAAGCGAAATCAAGAAACCAGATGACAGAAGTGAAACGAAGAAACCAGATGACTGAGGTGAAATCAAGAAACCAGATGACTGAGGTGAAATCAAGTAACCAGATGACTGAAGTGAAATCAAGAAACCAGATGACAGAAGTGAAACCAAGAAACCAGATGACTGAAGTGAAATCAAGAAACCAGATGACTGAGGTGAAATCAAGAAACCAGATGACTGAAGCGAAATCAAGAAACCAGATGACAGAAGTGAAACGAAGAAACCAGATGACTGAGGTGAAATCAAGAAACCAGATGACTGAGGTGAAATCAAGAAACCAGATGACAGAAGTGAAACCAAGAAACCAGATAACTGAAGTGAAATCAAGAAACCAGATGAATGAGGTGAAATAAAGAAACCAGATGACAGAAGTGAAACCAAGAAACCAGATGACAGAAGTGAAACCAAGAAACCAGATAACTGAAGTGAAATCAAGAAACCAGATGACTCAAGCGAAATCAAGAAACCAGATGACTAAAGCGAAACCAAGAAACCAGATGACTTAAACGCAATCAAGTGGTCAGATGACTGAAGCATCGTCATGGCATTGGGGCAGATATTCATGTACTTTTTTGTCTTTTGCACAAGAGGCTATTGTGAGGATTCTACCTGCATCTTTACGAACGCAGTGACATTCATATGTACCAGTGATATCAGAAAATTTGCACTATCATGGAAATTCCTGATTGGATGAAAGCTTTTTAATGAAGATCTTCAAAATCAGCTGATCAGAAAGAATTCGGGTCTATTGATGACAGTCAAAGATGCCAAAGTGGCTTGGTCGCCACAAAGCACCACTGGAGGTTGGAGGTCATCTTCGACTGCATAACTTGGGGCTGTTTCTCACTTATGCCCGACTAACGTTCAATGCAAGGCCTAACTGTCATGGCAACATATACTTTCAACCTTATGCTACGACCAGGCGCAAGGTTACGGCGGGCGTAAATGTGTCTATATAGGTTTGCAGCGTTAAAGTGGCATGAGCTGCCAAAATTCACACTTTTTTCATAATTTCTGATCCTCACCACAGTAAGAGGCTTTGGAGGCCATCGACCAACTAAATGATTGGCGTTGGAATGAGGAAAATCCATCCAGTATGTAGCCTGTGCGGACCGAAAACGTGTTCGAAATGTGAACAAAATTTAAATAACCGGGACGACCATTCATTCATTCTAAGCCAAAGTTAGTTCAAAACAATACTTTATCGTACATTTTCGATACTAGAAGCATTAAAAATATTCTGAATTATACGTCTTGAGAAAAATAACCAATAATTTCAACATTCTGTTTCAACGTCAAAACATCAACATTTTGGCAGCTCATTCCACTCAAAACAAGAAAACAACTGTGCAAATACCGCCTAGGGAAACCATGGGTAGCTTACTTTGTCCGGATTTTTTCCCGACCTTCACCGATCCTAAGTAGGCCAGCAGCCTTGAACATAAAACCTTCAAAATGACTAAAAATCCCGCTAGAGCAATAAGTACCTTACCGGGAGTTTTATACGACCTTCACTTAAATTCTCAAAGTGACAAAAATGCATGCTTAAATCATGGGTTCCGTGTCGAGTGTATTTAACAACCTCCACTGAGTGGCTTTATATCAGACTGAACATTGTTTCTAACCTTGAATATCCGGCATGAAGAAATCTCTACAGCCACAGGATTTCTCCAAAAATCCAGTTAAGCAATCCAGTTTGCAATTGGCAGAAGTATACAGGTCAAAATAGTCTAATTTTCTCTCCCCACATTCGCCATATTTTGGAGGTAAATTGTCAATCTGTAATGCAAATGATACGGTTAAAATGTAAGTTTTGGCTGTGATTTGGGGGCTGTATCTCAACACGCTTACGCACCTCTTTAACTTCGCCCCTGGACGTACCGTAATTTTGAAGGTATATGCTGTGGCGACAATAAGGCCTTGGATAAGGACTTACGACGGGCGTAAATGTGTTGATTGATTGATTGTTTGGTGTTTTACGCTGCGCTCAAGATTTTTTCACTTATATGGCGGCGTTGCCAGTTTTATTGTGGGAGGAAACCGGGCTCAGTGCCCGGAGGAAACCCACGACCTTACGCTAGTAACTGGCAACCATCCCCATTAAATGTGTTGAGAAATAGCATCAAGGACTACTAAAAAAGATAGCGTTGTTTTTGTTTCTTCCTGGAATTGAAGTTTATGAGCCCTTGAATACACGGGAGATTCTCAGACCTTGCGTATTTTGTTGGATTGTCAAAATGAAATACAGTGTTGGCAAATTTATCAAAAACGCAAATCAGAAGTATAATATATACTCAATCCCCAATATGTTTAAACCTTTATATACCCAATCCCCAATTTGTACATCCCTGTTTATGCGTTTATATACTCAATACCAATATATACAGCCTTGTTGAAGCCTCTATATACTCAATCCCCAAAAATACATGACTGTTGAAACCTTTATATACTCAATCCCAATATATGCATCTCTATTTAAAGCTTTACATTGTCAATTCCAAATTTGTACATCCCTGTTTGAATCTGTATTTATGAACACTAAAACACACGGGCACAGGGAAAATCTTCTTGTCTAAATTTAAATTTTGATATAGGTCTACTCAATATCCACAATCTACATCCCTGGTTGAATCGTTGAGAGTCTAAATCCAGGAACGAATTTGGGCAGCCCATGCCACTTTAATAGTTCGATATTCGTTATTATTGCCTTACCACTAGTAAACTGTTGCCAACGAAAGAATGAGTTCCTGCTGGAATCGCGAAACCCAATTCTCCCACCAATGGCGTATCATCTTTATCATGCATGAATATCTTAACGCCGGCAGCTCCGTGTGGTCCTGGCATGTATTCATACTGCTCGATGTTTAACGTCAGATGAAGGCCATTCTCTGATCCTATCAAATTTAAATTGTCAAAATCATTACGCATATTCAATTAAACTTTAACTTAATCAATTATCAAATTCACTATCGAGTATTTTACATGTCCTAATAAATCTCCAGCAAAAGTTTTAGCAAAACCACCGTTGTAAAAAAAAATGTAAGGATTTATGAACAACCTTGGCAATATTTTTCACTTACGTTTAGTGTGTTTTAGAGCATATATTTTACGAGAAAGACGTTTCAGCACACTCAAAATTCCATTCTACGCTCTACGATGGCTACTAAAGTTAATTGGCTCAGAGACGTATGGCGTCAAACGCGATCTTTGTTGTGTATGTACCTTTAAACTTGTGACGTAAATCACGATCTCTGTCATGTGTCTCTCTATCTTGTTTGGCAGTTTAGCCTTTGAACTATATTTGGAATGGCAGTCAGGTGACGTTTGAGTTCCAGCGAGTGCCGTCATCCCGAGGAGATGACTAGGTGATTTCAATCCAAGATGGCTGACGGATCATGATTGAGCATGCATGGGGTCATTTTGTAGCAGTAGCGTTGCTTTTTACGTCAGATCCAAACCATCCAACGAGACGTGGCATCATTGGAGGCAGTGTCAGCATGACGTCACTTTACCGATTTCTTTACCGAAATATATGCATATTTTCTCCTCACGTCGAACTAAAGTGAAAGTTGTTGCGTTTGAACTTGAGTTTTTCAAATATACATTTAGTCCATATACAAACACAAAACAGCCTAAAAACCAGGCCATATCAATGAAGTTTCCAATAAAACGAAGAGAACAGACGAGGAACTACAAGTCAAAAGTCAAAAGTGGTATACAATTGAAAACTTGTGCTATTTTCCCGCGAAAAAAAAAAATCGAAATTACCGGATATTTTCCCACTATTACATTTTATACATAAAACAACTGTGGGCTCATGCCACTTTAAAACTCTCACCAGCTGAATTCACTTCTAATGGTGCCCGGTCACTATTGAAGGTATAACATATACCGTGGTCTGTTTGGACCAACGTGAAGTTATCGGCTGAACATGGCGTTCCATCCCAGAGGCACCTGAATAAGAAAACTACACTATAAGCTCGAGGTGAAACAAGATGCAAATTAATTTTCAATCAATTGTCCTTAAATCAGAAATATGAAATACGGACTTACCCATTAACACTTGACATAACGGTTTGGAATGTATAATATTTGTAGCGCTTAGAAGTATCACGAACTGCTTAACCAAACAGGAGCCTGTTTAATAAAGCGGCGTTGCGTAAGTTTTCACTTAACTGCCATATCTACAGTATGGGTTGCTATGGCAGTTACGCGGCTTTGGGAAACAAGCTCCTGAGCGTCTGATCGCACAGTTTTGTTTTTACTAATAAAAATAATATCAATTATGTGACGAAATGTGAAATAATTAGACGATCAATAGCTCTTTAGAGCTAATGTTTATTTTTATAACCAATCGTCTAGAAATAAAGCTTACTTTAATATAGAAATAAACTAAAATACGTCGGCTATTTACAGTTTGCCAGATAGATGAATATTAGTAACCCTTTCACAACTCACTACAGTAGGGTTGACCTATGTAGGAGCCCTAAACCGTCTGTCAAACCATCTGTCAGACAGCAAATAAATTATCACAAAAGTATGCACTAATTGCTCGTTAATTGTACATCTTTCGCTGAAAATCGACCTACCATCTTTCATCCAAAGTCAAACAAATCGTATTTATCTATTTAGCAAAAATGTAAACAATTCTAAATAAACAATCCCTTCGAAGCCGAAATTATGACGTCGGGATACTCGTAGATTATCCACAGAAGCATAGTGATTTCATACTGTATCGCTATTTAAAGGCCCACTTGCCGACGTAGCCTGTTTAAATTTGCTAAAAAAAAACAATTTACATGAGCTTACTACGACTAATACCACTAAACTTAAACATAGGACACATATTTATATTATATTATATACAACTTATATTGTCTGGGAAAAATACAGAAAACGGTCTTTCTTTTTTAATGTAAACAGTATTCCTGATTTTCGCGGCAAGTGTGCCTTTAATGCAGAAATGTTCAATTTGGTTTGCAGAAATTGGGTTTAAGCAAAGGATAAACTGTAAGTGTCGAAAAGAAACTTAATTTGTAAATTTTAGCAAAAATATTTTGTTTACCAGCATATAATTGATTTATTTATATACCTGTGTATGTTATTTACAGCTGAGCAACTGGACGTCATAAATATAACAGCTCATAAACTCATGTTTAATCACAACTCTTTTAAGAGTAACGAGAATACTCTTTTAAGATTGATTGTTTGTTTGGCTCAAGATTATTTCACTTATATGGCGGCGTTTCCAGTTTTGTTGTGGGAGGAAACCGGGCTGTATGCCCGGAAGAAACCCTTCCGCTGGTAACTGGCAACCATCCCACACAGGTCGTTCGAGTGAAAACTCAGTCAGAAAATTTTTCATTTTTTTTGGACTGAGTGGACCCATTGGTGAAAGGCTGTTCGGATTGAGTGTCCAGCACTCTACCTACTGGGCCACGGAGGCCCCACTCTTATTAGAACGATTGCAAAAAATAACCAAATTCGGGAGGATATAGAGCTTGAAGCTTGAAGTAAAGTAGAGCGTTCGTCATAGTGGTGAAATAATTTAGGCAGGTCATACTTACTGTACAATAAGGTCCTGTTTACGATGAGCCGAGGTGAGGAAGAGGTCTTCCAGGGAGATATTCCAGGCGTTGTATTTGTCCAGGTCAATAGAGTCGGTTTCGCCAGAGTATAGCTCTTCTATCAGTCTATATCTACTCTGGTTCGCTGCTGACGTCGCTCTGGGAGATGGAGACAAGTGTCAATTGTGACTTTATATTTATGAACACTAAACACAAGAGCACAGGAAAAATCTTATTGACTAGAAAAAAAATGGAGCCAATTTTCTAATTGTGTTAAAAAGGGGGTATGTCATTTAAATTTCTATACCCAACAATATGATGTTGTAATAACTAAAGACCCACGACATTTCGTCACACGCTGAAGACAGTGAGTTTGGTTTTGTGAGTAGAATTTTGTGAAATACTAGCTCGGCTAAACTGACATCAAGCTAATCCTAGAAACCAACATAACCTTACTTAGTCAGAACGTCTTGCCTAAAGTAAGCTAATGGGACGTCAAAATATATAGATCGTTATAAAACCTTGATAAATGCTCGACAATAGTTGTTACATATATGTCTAGACAGGATTATGATTGAGGAGGTAGAACGGCAGCTAAACAACCCTTTATTACCAAAAAACTTGATAAGGAAATAAGGCCTGAAAATGTTGGAAATTGCAATTAAATTCTTCGTTCCCTTGAAGAAAAAGGCTATATTAATAAAAATTATTAAAACGCAGTATTGCTATGGAATCTGACTTTAATTCTAAAAACAGGGTACTCTATATTTCGAAAATACACAAACCCATTGGAAAAATGACCCAAGCCTCCAATGTCCCCAGGGCGTCCTATTATTTCGGATATTGGTAGTGAACGTTAAAGAATATCACAGCTAATAACTTACTATCTAAAATCTGGGGGCCTCCGTGGCTCAGTAGGTAGAGCGTTGGACGCTCAATCAAAACAGCCTTCCACCAATGGGTCGCGGGTTCGAATCCCACTCAGTACAAAAAATTGGAAAATTTTCTGACTGGGTTTTCACTCGAACGACCAATGTGGGATGGTTGCCAGTTACCAACGGAAGGTCGTGGGTTTCCTCCAGGCATAAAGCCCGGTTTCCTCCCACAGTAAAACTGGCAACGCCGCCATATAAGTGAAATAATCTTGAGCGCGGCGTAAAACACCAAACAATCAATCAATCTAAAATCTGCTTCCTCACCTCGGCTCATCGTAAACAGCACCTTATTGTACAGTAAGTATGACCTGTCTAAATTATTTTACCACTACGACGAACACTGTAGTTTATTCCAAGCTATGCTTCCTAATATAGTGGTATTAAAGTAAATCGGCATGTTAGCTTTTCCAAAAATACTGATGAGTTGTTTCCAAATTATCTTTTCCAGAAAATTCTACTGACTAAGGCAAAACTCATGCCTGTCATCAACCTAATGAAATATCATGGGTTGTGGTTTATTATAACAACTTATGATTGGGTATAAACGTCTAAATGATATGCCTTTTTTTAAGACAATAAGAAAATTGTCTCTGTGGTTATTTTAGACAAGAAGATTTTCCCTGTGCCCGTGTGTGTTTAGTGTTCATAAATACATTTGACGTTCTTTCACAGATCTATCTACGGAAGCCTATTAGTGCCAAGTTAAGAATATTTTTTTTAAGATTTGTATTTTGAATTCTTTTTTTTTTCTTTAAAAAAAAGTCGTAATTACGAGAAAAATGTCGTAATTACGAGAAAAAAGTCGTAATAACGAGTTTTTGTTTTTTTAATTATTTTTATTTTACTTTGAAAAAAGTCGTAATTACGAGTTTTTGTTTTTTGAATTATTTTTTTTTTCATAAAAAAGTCGTTATTACGAGTTTTTTTTATCAAACCATTTAAGACCCTAACGCATGCGCGTAGCTATAAATATTGATATAGTATGATTGAAACGACTGAAGTTGTTGCCCCCATCCAATTTTTTTATTCCTAATTCCCTGTTCCAAGTTCTTTGTTCAAAGCGATTTTGTTTAATGCTAATAATAACTAATTAAGGCTTTGATTCTACCTATAAAGGGAGACGGGGTTTAGTTTGATCACATTTTCTTCAAGTTACTTCTTGAGAAAAACTACAGCAGTGAATTAAAAACTTACATACTGCCTTTCTTTCGGGATATTTCTTAAAAAGGGTTCTTAAAAAAAAGATCTTATGGAGATCAACTCGACCAGGATCCGAAGATCCGAAGTCTGGCAAATATTTATTGGTTTCCACAATCCATGCAAACCCATATATACTGTATATTTATGAACACTAAAACACACGGGGACAGGGAAAATCTTCTAGTCTAAAATAACCACGGAGACAAGTTTCTAATTGTGTTAAAAAGAGGTATATCATTTAGACCTTTATACCCCATCATAAATTGTTGTAATAAACTAAACCTTTGATATTTCATTAGGTTGATGACTGACAGGAGCTTGGCCTTAGTCAGTAGAATTTTACATACGGTATATATAACCCCTTTCGCAAGACGCAAGAGTGGAAAAGAAAGTCATGCGATATTTAAAAGAAGTCTAGACTTCTACATAGATAATTTTCAAATTGATTAACCCATTCCATCAGAGAGGAAATCAACATTATGGACACAGCTGTATTAAGTCGGATATGGCATGCACGTGAACAGTTTGTATATAATATCTGCAATACGATGAATCACCTGGGGATTTCAATGAACAATATCATCCACAGATTTACAGTGGAGTAATGATAACCTAATCTTAAATTAAAACGTATCCTATTCTTACAATCAAGAAGTGATCTGTAACACTAAAACCGTCAATTTTAATCCATTGGAATTGGGTCGGAGGGATAGCTACTCTCAACATTTCAGGGGCCTCAATGGTTTAGTCGGTAAGAGTGATAGTCCCCCAATCTGACACAGGCCTCTCATTGATGCGGCGCGGGTTCGAATCCCACTCACTCGATCGCTGTATATGTGGGAGAGTTGCCATACACTCGCCGAAAGTCGGGGGTTTCCTAAGGCCCTGGGCCCGGTTTCCTCTCCCACTAAACATGGTAACGTCACCACATAAGTGAAATAATATTGAGTGCTGCGAAGAACATCAACAATCAACAAAAATTTCTGACACTAACAACTATTGAACACACCTTTTGTACCGCATAGAAATGTCCAGTACAAGATGAACCGACAAGGAGCGTCACCATCTTCCCCAATTAATAAAACACCATAACCCTTTTGAGTTGCTGGTCGAATTGACCCCGATCAGACCCTTTTTTTAAGAAATATCCCGAAAGAAAGGCAGCATTTAAGTTTTTAATTCATTGATGTAGTTTTTCTCAAGTAACTTATAATGGGGTCGAATTAAACTCCGTCTCCCCTTAGGTCGAATCAAAGCCTTAATTAGTTATTATTAGAATTAAACAAAATCGTTTCGAACAAAGAACTTAGAACAGGGAATGAGGAATAAAAAAATGGGATGGGGGCAACAACTTCAGTCGTTTCAATCACACTATATCCATATTTATAGCTACGCGCATGCGTTAGGGTGTAACATGGTTTCATAAAAAAAACTCGTAATTACGACTTTTTTATGAAAAAAAAAAAAAAAATTCAAAAAACAAAAACTCTTAATTACGACTTTTTTCAAAGTAAAATAAAAATAATTAAAAAAACAAAAACTCGTAATTACGACTTTTTTCTCGTAATTACGACTTTTTTCTCGTAATTCCGACGTTTTTTAAAGAAAAAAAAATATTCCGAAAAACAAATCTTGCCACCAATAGGCTTCCGTATTAATCAATGTTTGACGTCAAAGAAAAGAAAGTTAAAAAATAAATCTCAAATCAGTTTTAAAATCTCTGTAATTTGGAATTCAAATGTGTTAAACTTGTTTCTTTTTTATATTCAGGAATCTGCAACGGCAAAAAATCTCGGGACAATTCAATACAATTATTATTTTTAAATTCATAACTATATTTCTCCAGTGTATGTTGCTACGAGATAAGGGCTCATAATGAGTTATTAATGTAAATTTCTTCCGCTTCACTTACTACAAAATAATGATTTACTAAGAGCAGAATACTGAACTTGGTTTCCATCGATTCAACACTAATAGACTAAGTCAATTAATAACTAATTAAGATATTTTTAATATATTCATTGCTTTCCGATCGTCGTTTTCGTGTATTGTTCCAAACACGATATACTGTGTTTGTATTTCATAAAAAGAATTATCGAATAAGTCAGGTTTACTATCAATTGCGTTTTATTTCCTCAAAACGCAAAATAAAATGTCCGTTTTCTGCAAATATGCCCGACTAAGCGTTTCTATCAGCGTAAAGTTTTCTTTCAAACCTCACATTTTGTATTCCGAAAATAGTTTGTCCAATACATATAATTTCTGATCGGCTTCATTTTTTTCTCACTAAAACACAACATACACCGTTTATTATTTATGAACACTAAAACACAAGGGCACAGGAAAAATCTTCTTGTCTAAAATAACCATGGAGACAAATTTCTAATTGTGTTAAAAAAGAGGTATATCATTAACCACCGTTTAGTGTGCGTCCAATATGGCTGGATTAGGTTTTTGGTTTGTTTTGTAACCATGCAATGTGTACATTATTGAGCGAGATAAGAATTTCCGAACGATTTAATGATTGACGAACGATTCAATAATTGACGAACGATTCAATGATTGACGAACGATTCAATGATTGACGAACGATTCAATGATTGACGAACGATTCAATGATTGACGAAAAATTCAATGATTGACGAACGATTCAATAATTGACGAACATTACAATGATTGACGAACGATTCAATGACTGATGAACGATTCAATGATTGACGAACGATTCAATGATTGACGAACGATTCAATAATGGACGTACGATTCAATGATTGACGAACAAGTCAGTGATTGACGAACGGTTCAATGATTGACGAACATTACAATGATTGACGAACGATTCAATGACTGATGAACGATTCAATGACTAACGAACAATTCAATGATTGACGAACGATTCAATGATTGACGAACGATTCAATGATTGACGAACGATTCAATGATTGACGTACGATTCAATGACTAACGAACAATTCAATGATTGACGAACGATTCAATGATTGACGAACGATTCAATGATTGACGAACGATTCAATGATTGATGAACGATTCAATGACTAACGAACAATTCAATGATTGACGAACGATTCAATGATTGACGAACGATTCAATGATTGACGAACGATTCAATGATTGACGAACGATTCAATGATTGACGAACGATTCAATGACTGATGAACGATTCAATGATTGACGAACGATTCAATGATTGACGAACGATTCAACGATTGACGAACAATTCAATGATTGACGAACGATTCAATGATTGACGAACGATTCAATGATTGACGAACGATTCATGGACTGATGAACGATTCATGGACTGACGAACGATTCAATGATTGACGAACGATTCAATGATTGACGAACGATTCAATGATGGACGAACGATTCAATGATTGACGAACGATTCTAATACACCTTGGTCTGGGTTAACATTATTGAAATAGGAAAGACACACCATCTGAGACAATAAAGTACCCTTGAAGGTTAAAAAGGCTTAGTGCTATACATTAGGGGTGTGTAGAATGAGACAACGATAGTTGAACGAAGTGAGGATAAGTGAACAATGCAATGATGAACGAGGCAGTGGTTAATGAATGAAGCAATACTTAGAGAATGACGGAATGATATGTGAATGGAGCAATTATTAGAGAATGACGGAATGATATGCGAATGGAGCAATTATTAGAGAATGACGGAATGATATGCGAATGGAGCAATTATTAGAGAATGACGGAATGATATGTGAATGGAGCAATTATTAGAGAATGACGGAATGATATGTGAATGGAGCAATTAATAGAGAATGACGGAATGATATGGGTATGGAGCAATTATTAGAGAATGACGGAATGATATGTGAATGGAGCAATTATTAGAGAATGACGGAATGATTTGTGAATGGAGCAATTATTAGAGAATGACGGAATGATATGTGAATGGAGCAATTATTAGAGAATGACGGAATGATATGTGAATGGAGCAATTAATAGAGAATGACGGAATGATATGGGTATGGAGCAATTATTAGAGAATGACGGAATGATATGTGAATGGAGCAATTATTAGAGAATGACGGAATGATATGTGAATGGAGCAATTATTAGAGAATGACGGAATGATATGTGAATGGAGCAATTATTAGAGAATGACGGAATGATATGGGTATGGAGCAATTATTAGAGAATGACGGAATGATATGTGAATGGAGCAATTATTAGAGAATGACGGAATGATATGTGAATGGAGCAATTATTAGAGAATGACGGAATGATATGTGAATGGAGCAATTAATAGAGAATGACGGAATGATATGGGTATGGAGCAATTATTAGAGAATGACGGAATGATATGTGAATGGAGCAATTAATAGAGAATGACGGAATGATATGTGAATGGAGCAATTATTAGAGAATGACGGAATGATATGTGAATGAAGCAATTATTAGAGAATGACGGAATGATATGTGAATGGAGCAATGATTAGTGAACGAGTGAATGGCTAGTGAATGGGGCAATGATTAGTGAACGAGAGAATGTTTAGAGAATGGGGCAATGATTAGTGAAAGAAAGAATGATTAGAGAATGGGACAATGGTCAGTGAACGAGACAGTAGTTAGTGAATGGGGGGTGATATTTTTTTAGTGAACGAGACTGGTTAGTAGACGAGACTGTAGTTAGTGAATGGGGGATGATTATTATTTTAGTGAACGAGACAGTAGTTAGTGAATCGGGAATGAATATTATTTTAGTGAACGAGACAGTAGTTAGTGGATGGGGAATGATTATTATTTTAGTGAACGAGACAGTAGTTAGTGAATGGGGAATGATTATTATTTTAGTGAACGAGACAGTAGTTAGTGAATGGGGAATGATTATTTTTTTAGTGAACGAGACTATGGTTAGTGAATGGGGAATGATTATTATTTTAGTGAACGAGACAGTAGTTAGTGAATGGGGAATGATTATTATTTTAGTGAACGAGACTATGGTTAGTGAATGGGGAATGATTATTATTTTAGTGAACGAGACAGTAGTTAGTGAATGGGGAATGATTATTATTTTAGTGAACGAGACTATGGTTAGTGAATGGGGAATAATTATTATTTTAGTGAACGAGACAGTAGTTAGTGAATGGGGGATGATTATTATTTTAGTGAACGAGACAGTAGTTAGTGAATGGGGGATGATTATTATTTTAGTGAACGAGACAGTAGTTAGCGAATGGGGGATGATTATTATTTTAGTGAACGAGACAGTAGTTAGTGAATGGGGAATAATTATTATTTTAGTGAACGAGACAGTAGTTAGTGAATGGGGAATAATTATTATTTTAGTGAACGAGACAGTAGTTAGTGAATGGGGGATGATTATTATTTTAGTGAACGAGACAGTAGTTAGTGAATGGGGGATGATTATTATTTTAGTGAACGAGACAGTAGTTAGCGAATGGGGGATGATTATTATTTTAGTGAACGAGACAGTAGTTAGTGAATGGGGAATGATTATTATTTTAGTGAACGAGACAGTAGTTAGTGAATGAGGAATGATTATTATTTTAGTGAACGAGACAGTAGTTAGTGAATGGGGAATAATTATTATTTTAGTGAACGAGACAGTAGTTAGTGAATGGGGAATAATTATTATTTTAGTGAACGAGACAGTAGTTAGTGAATGGGGGATGATTATTATTTTAGTGAACGAGACAGTAGTTAGCGAATGGGGGATGATTATTATTTTAGTGAACGAGACAGTAGTTAGTGAATGGGGAATGATTATTATTTTAGTGAACGAGACAGTAGTTAGTGAATGGGGAATGATTATTATTTTAGTGAACGAGACAGTAGTTAGTGAATGAGGAATGATTATTATTTTAGTGAACGAGACAGTAGTTAGTGAATGGGGGATGATTATTATTTTAGTGAACGAGACAGTAGTTAGTGAATGGGGAATGATTATTATTTTAGTGAACTAGACAGTAGTTAGTGAATGAGGAATGATTATTATTTTAGTGAACGAGACAGTAGTTAGTGAATGGGGGATGATTATTATTTTAGTGAACGAGACAGTAGTTAGTGAATGGGGAATGATTATTATTTTAGTGAACGAGACAGTAGTTAGTGAATGGGGAATGATTATTATTTTAGTGAACGAGACAGTAGTTAGTGAATGAGGAATGATTATTATTTTAGTGAACGAGACAGTAGTTAGTGAATGGGGGATGATTATTATTTTAGTGAACGAGACAGTAGTTAGTGAATGGGGAATGATTATTATTTTAGTGAACTAGACAGTAGTTAGTGAATGAGGAATGATTATTATTTTAGTGAACGAGACAGTAGTTAGTGAATGGGGAATGATTATTATTTTAGTGAACGAGACAGTAGTTAGTGAATGGGGAATGATTATTATTTTAGTGAACGAGACAGTAGTTAGTGAATGGGGAATGATTATTATTTTAGTGAACGAGACTGGTTAGTGAACGAGACAGTAGTTAGTGAATGGGGAATGAATATTATTTTAGTGAACGAGACAGTAGTTAGTGAATGGGGGTTGATTATTATTTTAGTGAACGAGACAGTAGTTAGTGAATGGGGGATGATTATTATTTTTATAGTGAACGAGACTATGGTTAGTGTATGACTCAATGACGCGAGGATTTCTTACCGGAACGAGTTTTGGTTACAGATGGTCACAGCTGGGAACGACAAAGACTTGTTAAAGTTCACCTCAACATTGACTGTCACAGGCCAATCATAATATGTGATGATTCTGTCGACGATTTGAAAACTCATAATTCCAGTCCCAGCCAGTAGAAATAGCAGCCATAGGAACCTGGAAAAGAAAATAACAGACTATGGAATATTAACAATACAGTTACACTATAAACCGACTTTATGAAGATCTTGTAACATGTGGTTTGAAGATGTTGGGATTTTGCTTGCGTGTGTGCGGGCGATTGAGTGTGCGGGCGATGGGGGGCGCGTGAGTGTGTGGTGGGGGGGGGGGGATTCTAAACTCCCTGCAATTGATAATGTAGGCGAGGATAGCAAAGATTTCAAATCTAAGAAATAATAGTCTTTTCGATTGGTTACTATCGTCGATTTCCCATGTGAGAAATATAACAAGACTGGCAATGCCAAATGCTGAGGAAACCACCCACTGGGAATTGATGGAAATCTAATTTTATGATGACTGAGAAAGAACATGGAGCTGGTCTTTCATAACCCGAGTGAGGTCGAATTTGCCAAAGACATTTTTAGAGTGTTCGTGTTCATGGAGCTAAATCAAAGAGATCAAGTGAAAACAGGTTTTTCTCAATTGTATAAAGGTACACTCGCCGCTAAAATCCAGAATACTGTTTACATAAAAAAAACAGAGGGCGGTTTACAATATTTTCGCAGACAGAAGAAGTTATGGGCTTTCTAGTTTTCTAAGAAATTGAAAGTTTTGGCATAATTTAGCAGTTTTACTTTGAAATGAAAACCAGATTTATCAAGTACCCGCAATGTAAACAAACTCCAAATCTGAGCATGCGCCCTAATGTATTAAACTGTGTGATCCACCAAACGACACGGTATAATATTAGGAAAATAATCGGAGGAATACTGACTGAGGATCGGTTATGAGGGACTCGATAAGCATGTCGATAATTACTAGAGTGTAAACTACAGACAAAAAGGCCTAAAATGAGGCCATGCATAATGTTTTCTATGTTTAATTTTAGTGGTTTTTGTTATAAATGGGCTTTCTTTATTGTTAGAAATGCCACGGCGGCGAGTGGACCTTTAATCAGATAAGTGGGATTCGACACCACGCTCTAATTTTAGAGAGAAAATCACTTAAACGACGGAGCTATCGAGGCCCCATTTATTTGTTAGAATATAATTACCAAACCTATAATAAGGCCATGGCCAAATTGTTCTGATGGAATGAATGTACATGCAGACATATGTATACTATATATTATACAGAGCAAGGTTTGACGAAGTTGCAATTCATTATGCAATATACAAGATAACGTTACATGGCTAAATAGAATAACGTTTACCAATAATACAATTATTCTTCAATAACCAGCAGCCTTCCTGCGGAAAATTTCCATAAACAATCATTAAGTGGAAGCTCAAGTGGAAATAATGCGATATGTTAGGTTGTTTTCTAGCCCCGAGAATTCCCACGATATGTAGGCCTACGGAAATTCAGTGTTATGTACACGGAATTCATCAGAAACCTGATTATATAGATTTGTCTAAAAAGTAGTTCGATGCGATTTTGTAATTAGCATATATACACCAATATCTGCGCGCTTATCAATTGGGAATAATCGACAAAAAAAAAAAAGATTACGTTCGTAAAGCAGAATATATGGCATTTTTGTCCGGATTCCTCTCTGTTATCTGTAAACCGTAACAATATTCTAGACATTGAATAAATTCTGCAATCCTCAAAATAATAAAAATACTGTTATTTTCATTTTTAAAGACAACATCTGACAAAACACACAATTAATGTATGTGGTATTTTTATTCAATTTTCCAACCGTCTGTTAGGACCGGGGCTTATTTATAAAGGAGTTTTGACAACTGAGCGTACCAAACAACTCAAATTGCCATACGTTAACGTAACCACTACAGTTGACTACCCGCTGCTAGCTGGCTAAATGAACTTGTTGAAATGCCCTGAAGTGCAATATCTGATGTCCCCGTTTGACACGAATTGATTCTAACCTACTGCTCGTAAATTTTGAGAAATATATACTACAGGGCATCGGAACCAGTGCGGGGGGGGGGGGAGTACAATATTCCCTGTCTTTTTGAGTCCTGAATTATTTTCAAAATAATAAACATTCATTGAATGAGTTTGCAATCACTGGAAATCCAATATTACGTTCTCACGGATGACATAATGTACTTAGTTTGATGCCAATAGTAATTGAAAGGTTTATCTGTAATCCTTTTCTATACATTCAGTCCAGTGGTTTAGAGGGATCGTCCCTCAGTCCCGTCGATGTGGGGTGGGTTCGAATCACACTCAGACCAAATAAAATTTGAAAAAATTCTGAGTGGACTTTTACTCGGTCGCCGTATGTAGGAGAGTTGTCAGGTACTCGGCGAAGAACGGGGGTTTCCTCCTAGCAATGAACACGGTTTCCTCACCCACTAAACCCGGCAACGGCGCCATATACGTGAAAAAATATTGAGTGCGGCGTAAAACATCGATCAATCAATCTGTACATTTAAATATGGCAGGGAAATAGTAAATTGTTTCATTCCCATAAAAAAATAAACATTTACATGTACATACTCTGCGCTTCATAAAATAACGAATAAATAGTTTTGCAAACGGATCCATTAAGAGATTTGTCAATGGTTATTTCATTGTCTCTAACAATTGAAATTTTAGAATAGGTCGACCTCTTGCGACATTTTATGTTCAGGAAAATCCACGGAATGCATCAGTGCTCGTCTTTATGGTCTGGGAGGCTCTGAGTTTGGCTATCATTGAATGAACCAATGGAGCTTTCAAAAGGCTGAAAAGTTTCTTACATTTTGAAGTCAATGTTCTCAAACCTCTCAAAAAATACGTCAACATTTTCTTCAAGTCAGAACTCACCAGGAAGTTTCGGCATCAGGTTTGCTCCTAACCCTACCTGTTGCATACTCCACTTTCGCAAACGTTTACCTGCCCATGCAATTTGTTTATTTTAAATTCGTGCTCTTTAGATAGTGAAAAACAGCACAAAAAACCCTAAACAAACTTAAACGCAACATTTGAGCATACATAATCTGGAATATTACAACAACTTTTAATGTAGACTGTTCTTGAATTGACTGACGGGGTTATCTTCCACCAACAATATCTCAAATTTTGAAAATCCATTCATAAAATTAATAAAAGATTTGTTCATTTCTATCTCTAGGAATTTTCTTAAATCCCATCTCCAACCATCTAGGGTCCAGGGTGAGAATTGAACTCTAGGTTTACCGCCTAACTGCTTTACCAACTGAGCGTTTGATTGATTGATTGTTTGGTGTTTTACGCCGCACTCAAGATTATTTCACCTATATGGCGGCGTTGCCAGTTTTATTGTGGGAGGAAACCGGACTCTTTGCCCGGAGGAAACCCACGACCTTCCGTTGGTAACTAGCAACCATCCCACATAGGTCGTTCGAGTGAAAACCCAGTCAGAAAATTTGCCAATTTTTTTTGGACTGAGTGGGATTCGAACCCGCGACCCATTGGTGGTGAGCATTTGACAAACTAGTCCAGTAAAAAGTTAAAAAAAGACGGTGTAGTTTGATCGACAGGGGCCGGTTTCACAAAGCGGCGTAGATGTATTTTTTGCGTAACTTTCATACTAACGCATCTCTACAGTATGGGTTGCTATGGCAGTTACGTGAAAACTTACGCTGCTCCGCTTTGTGAAACAGGACCCAGGTCTGTTGAGTTTTGTTTTGCTAGGGGTTTTTTTCTTGCTATTTTTTCACTATCTATAGAACCCGAATTATCCGTCTCCCTGAGTGCAATATGAAGAGTTCCAGTTTCAACTTTGTATTTAACCCATTGAGTAGTCCACTGTAAAAAATGTTGTTGTAATTTTACAGCAAAGTTCGCGGGCAATCGTAGGACAAGTAAAATTTGGTGTAGATTTACATCTGTGTGAATATGTAAATTTACAATGTGGTGTTAGTAGATTTACAGTGAAACAGTGGATTTACTGCACTTCGTGCTTTCTTCTCTCTTTTCATACAAGTATCTTCCCTGTTAATCAAGATTGTTGAGTAGATTTGTAAATTAACCAAAAAGAGTAAAATTACCGAATTGTGTTACAGAGTTACATGTAAAACAACAATACCTATAGATACTCTTACAAATCTGTGTAGGCCTATATTTACAGTGTGTTTACGTAAATTAACATGATAGCCATTATAATAACATCACACTGAGGTGTAAAACGTTTACAGCACATTCTCCTGTGATGAAATACAAAAGTTTTTTCTTGTACTACAAACATTGTTTACAGTGTCCACGTTCCTTCTCAGTAGTTACATAGTTATTTTGATGGCAATTGAATTAACCGGTAAGAATTCCAACAAAACGAAACCTAAACCTACCGTCTTATTCCAAAAGTATCCGACATGCATATGTATCTGACGCCATGCAAAGTAGTATCCTGGGTGAAACTTTTAAATGCCTGCATCCATCCTTTTCCACATCCTTCTGAACTATCATCTTTGTCTTCATCTTTCGTATGATTTAACATCATTCCCTGGTACTCTCCGTTAAACGACGGAGAAAACGAAGTCTCCATCATTTTAGTGTTTTCGTTACTGCCCATAGCGTGAAACGGCCAACGCTCGTCTCCGATCACTGTCATAATTCATAAAATATTTGATGATGTGAATTACGAGTAGTTATTTCCAATGAAACTTTTACCGATATACCAATGCGGGAAGGATTGCGCAATGCCCTGGTTACAGTAATGAACCGTTATCCATCAAATTATAATTGCAGCTCTTGTTACCATCGAGGCTTTCATATCCACTTAATATTGGATAAAGTTGTTTTGTCCATAGCTGGTAGACTACATTTGTTTCACAAAGCCTCTGAGTACCTTTATGGTTTGTCTATGTTAGTAATAGGTTTAAAACACCGTGTACCATATGTGGTTCCACGGTAGCCCACACTTGCCAATTGAACAGTCATAATTTATGTGACGTAACTCCCGCTGGGTGACCTCGTAATTGGCCTGCTCGAAAGGTCAAATAATGCGTCAATTTCACAGCTGTTGTCATCTGATTGGTCAGTCCGGAGGAGGAGATTCCCGACCGGTCAACACCTGTTCCATAACTACAATGTCACTCCTCGCTTCTATCAAAATAAATAACATGCCATAATTGACCACACGGAACAGCGTTAGGTTAAAATCTGTTACTGAAGGGTATTTGATAAAAACATTCGGCAATATACTCACTTCTGATACAACGTGACGTCCGAGACTAACAGAGAACTTAGCAAATGGTAACAGATGAAAGTCAATATAATAATACCATGAATGACTTCTGTTAATACTCATAAAATAACCTCTACTTATTTCCAAAGCTATACAAAGTTTACTGGTAGATTCAATTGCAAAATCAGGAAGTCCTTACGTCTTGATTGCTGTATCAATCGGATGTAACATTAGGTTGAACAAAATGTTTTAAAAGTTGTCAATCGCATTCTCGCGAGATCTCCTTTAGACGTGGCTAAAATAGACCTCGCACGACTTTACCGGACATAGCGCAGGGATTTTTGCGTGCGATCTAGGGTAACATTTTTAGAAGCTATTAGATAAATATAAAAATCATGACATCACGCTGTACGTGAATATATAGTTTGAATTTAAGAAAACGTTAAACTAGAAACGAAAACGTAGTGTCAATTTCCCGAAATAGTCCCATTTTGACGAAAACTGGCAAAATGGCGACGTTCCCTGTTGATCCGATTCACTTTGAACTGGCCACTGTGATAGGTTCCACGGGGCGTTTCCAATAGCTGCTGGTGTTTAAATGTGCGATGTAGCTAATAATAGCTCTAGCTAAGTGTTAGAGAATAATAGAAAAGCACGTAGATGCGAGCAAATGCCAGGTAAAATTCCATGGTGGTGTTGTTTTGTTGAAAACTTAAAAGTCACATGATCAATTGACCTCCTATGTGAACTCTCCAACCCCATTTCAATTGATATTTTCGATAAAAATGTCGTCCAATGGCCTTAGAGGTTAAATCTGGCCTTTAGGACTAGGACTTCTAATTTGAGGTTTAAAAGTTGCCAAAATGTTGATATTTTGACGTTAAAACATAATGTTGAAATTATTGGCTATTTTTCTCAATACGTATAATTCAGAAGCTTTTCAGTGCTTCAAGTCTCGAAAATGTACGATAAAGTATTGTTTTCAACTAACTTTGGCTTAGAATGAATGAATGGTCGTCCCGGTTATTTAAATTTTGTTTACTTTTCGAACACGTTTTCGGTTCGTACAAGCCACATACTGTATGGATTGTCCTCATTCCAACGCCAATTATTTAGTTTTTCGATGGCCTTCAAAGCCTCTTACTGTCGTGACGATCAGAAATTATGAAAAAAGTATAAATTTGGCAGCTCATGCCTCTTTAAACTGTCAAATAAAAAAATAACAAAGCGGTTTGCCTTTTTGTGGAGGTGTAAATTACAGGCGTCACTAGCCGAAAAATCTTGGCTCTGCCGATTTTTTAAATTTTTTTTTTCGTTACCAATTTCAGCAATGTATGTTACTGTACTACAATATATTCCGAATATATAACATCTAACGACTTAGACTTATATTTGCTTCACATGAAATTCTAGAAAAAACGACGTATCCTTAAAGGCCCACTTGCCGCCGTAGCCTGTTTAAATTTGCTAAGAAAACCAATTTACATGAGCTTACTACGGCTAATACCACTAAACTTAAACATAGGACATAGGACACATAAAACTTTCTCTGTTAATGTAAACAATATTCCTGATTTTCGCGGGAAGTGTGCCTTTAAGGAAATTGGTACGGACACGAACCCAGTTGTGTTTTGATGATAATTAGGTCCTTTTTGACAGCTCGTATGACTAGGCTGGTATTTAAGAAACATAAGTTTACGAAGAGTGCCCCCCCCCCCCACCCCCAGGGTTAAAATGAGGGTTACCATTGCCCTTGGGCAAACTCAATAATAAACGTCCTTTTAAACAGGAACGTTCAATCATAGTCAGACCAATCCGACGCTCTGCTATATTGTTTATATTTTTGGTGGTCTTATCAAATCGAAATTTGTCCGTGGTCCGTGTCCCGGTGTCTGTAAACTTTTCTTGTGATCGCGAATTCAAGAGAACCACTGGTCGGATCTTCACCAAATTTCATAGACATGTTCCCCTTATGGTCTAGTTGTACAACATCTATTTTGATTGCTTATTTGCATATTAAAATGGCCGCTGGCCGTGATTTTTACCTACATAGTTTGTGATGGCGGAATCCAGAAAACCACCAGGCCGATCTTGATGAAATGTTTTTGTGTTGGTTCCTCATATGGTCTAGTTGTGCAACATCTATTTTTCTCTCTTTTATCGCGATTCCAAGAGAACTGGTAGTCGGATTTTCTTTAAATTTCACACGCACGTTCCTCCTATGGTCTAGTTGTGTAACATTTATTTCTTTCGCTCATTTGCATATCAAAATGGCCGCTAGGCGACCATTCTGTCTTTTTCTTTTTATCACTTTTCTCCTAAAGTAATGAGAGGATCTTCGTAAAACTTTGTACGCAGGTAATGTATGCAAGACAATGGAACTTGCATTCGTCAAGGACCAGCAAAGAAAAGACAACTCTTGTACCAGTACAGATGACGAGTGACGTTTTGGTTAGAGAATTTCGAAACATTGTTTCTCATTGTTTGAGGATCCGTCTACACATACTGACGTCACCAAAAGTTGAAAAATAACATTGTATCTTTTTAACTTGATTGTTTTGCAGGGTTCGAATGGTACGGTGGCCTAATTTTACGGTGTTATAACTCATTGTTAAAATCTCATAAAGTCCTACCAATCTATAAATACGGAGCCGTAGAAGTGACATTGGAATTTTGTTAGCTTTTCGCTATCTAGTTTAAACGACTTATTATCTCGTTTGAACGACTTATTATTTCGTTTGAACGACTTATTATCTCGTTTAAACGACTTATTATCTCGTTCAAACGACTTATAATCGACCAATGAACAAATCAGGTATTGTTTTAAAATTTGTGAAAAAAAGCATACAACAGACGTCAACAAGTCGTCGAAGATGATTACAGTTACAGCCGACTATCCATATCTGCCCTTAATGGACATCCATTGGACGTCGGTTACAGTAAGGGTTCCCGACGTCTAGCACACATGGTTATGCATAGATGGCTCAAGTACTATAACTGATACAAAGGCAAATTGTATATGCACGTGTAGCTCAATAGCTAATTTGATTGATTGGTGTTCTACGCCACATTCTAGATTTTGTCACTTATATCGTGTTGTCACGTTCAGTGGGAATTGACTCGTGGCTCCTCACGATGGATGCCAATCTGACTTAAGCCCGAATGTTCATTGAAAATAGCATATCTATATATATAGTCTTTTCATTGGCAGATTAAGTCGTTTGAACGAGTTACTACGTCGTTTGAACGAGTTACTAAGTCGTTTAAACGAGTTATTAAGTCGTTTGAACGAGTTAGCGAGAAGCCAAAAAATATTTTCCAATGTCACTTCTACGGCTCCATATAGAGGCCTATAGATCGAATAAATTAAGAAAAGAATGGAAGTGAATTAAGAAGAATGGTCTTCCTCGATGGGTTCTTAATAAATCAAAACAAAATATGTGCAGTACCAGTACTGAGAAATTACAAGATGACCAATTCAGATAATAGTTAAGGAATAAATAAAAAAAAATAAAAAATGAAAATAGTTAGCACATTAATTCTTTTAAAATAAGTTTCTTGTCGAAACATCAAATATCTGTATTATATTTGTATTCATAATGTGAATACTATATTGACTATATTATGCTTGGATATGAAGCTTTGGTTAAAGGCACACTTGCCGCGAAAATCCAGAAGACTGTTTACATTAAAAACAGTGGATGGTTTTCTGTATTTTTCCCAGACAGAACAAGTTAGGAACTTTCTATTTTTACCAGAAATTGAAAGTTTTGTCATCATTTAGTATTTTTAATTTGTAATTGATAAACAGATTTTTCAGGTACCCGCAATGTAAACAAACTTCGAACCTGAGCGTGTGCAAAAGTGTCGTAATGGTTGGAGTCGTGTGGGCGATCTAACGACCCAGCATAATTTTACGAACTTTATCTAAGAACTACATACTAACGATCGAGTAAGAGGGACTATAAGAGTCTGCCGAGTGCAAACCACAGACAAAAACGCTTGAATGAGGGTAATTCAACACTTAAGTCAACCAACACTTATCGGTGTTGTTGTTGTTGTAATCGAGCTTCAATTTTTCGTTTGTTTTTCTCCCTCATTTATACATTTTAAACCTAATTGGACATGCTTTATGTGTGCTATGTTTAATTTTAGTGGTTTTGGCTGTAGTTAGCTCGTGGAAATTGGTTTTCTTAACAAATGTCAAACAGGCTACGGCGGCAAGTGGGCCTTTAAAAAAAGGACTGTTTTACTTAACATATTTTACTCTGAACTCACTTTAACTTGATTGTATCAGCAATGTCCCAGTTCCCCATAAATATCCAAACTTTAGGGGCGAAGTAGGTGTGCTGGCCAGCACAACAGCAATATGCTTTGGATATTTCCAACTATAAAGGTCCCAAATTATGTCATTTTGAAGCCTTGAAGAAATAAACAAAAGCCCTAACTTTGGTGAAATCAAACTACATAGAAACAATACGTGTTGTTTTACTGCAGAAATGTGGTATAATTGCAGCATTATATTTAAGAACAAATTCTATTTTGATGTTAAATCATTGTAAATTCGGGATTAAAATGAATTTGAGCAAAATTAGTAACAATGTTTTCAAAATGTTGCATATTCTGTTGCCCAAAAACTACAGTGAGAACGCTTGCTACAAGCCTACATTACAACTCTGACATGGTTTAGAGTCGGCTATGTTCGGTTATATGATTTTGGCTTTAATCGTTTTAAAAAAAGCTTGGATTTTTTCAAGTTGGAAAATTGACATGTATATCGATACATTTCAACGAAACAAAAATTTTATTCATTTTAAACACTTGAAATAGTCGGCCCTGGTTCATCAAGAGTTGTCTTTTCCTAGCTGGTCCTTGGCGAATGCAAGTTCCATTGTCTTGCATCCTCCTTGCGTAGCACGTCCTCGACTTTATGCAAAGAGAGTAGATTGACAAGAGTGGTCACTTCGTCCAATCAGCATTGCCGGCATGTTTTTCGGCCCCCTAGCGGAAGGGTGTTCCGACTGTACACGATTCGACTGTAAAGCGCCCCCTACGGAAAGGAGGTTCCTAATAATCGAATCGCGTCCGTGTGAGCGGGTACTTTAGTTACCATTGTAAATATTTCCAAGTTATGATTGTTACACTTTTTGTTGTTTGTACTCTGATTTTTTCAAGTGCCAAGTACAATAAAATTGAATTAAATTGAAATTTTTCAAATTCAACATGGCGCGGACGAAGTGACCACTCTTGTCATTCTACTCTCTTTGCTTTATGTATGATATAAAGTGTTCACCGGCTTGTTTTGATCGGAAGCCTCAAGAATTATCTCCCTTTAGCATAGCCTCAAGAATTACCTCCCTTTAACATAGCCTCAATAATTACCTCCCCTTAGCCCTGCACTAACCTTCCAGAAAAATTTAAAGGTTTTCTACAGTATTATATTTATGAACTTATGTATTTAAGAAATCAGTCTTCTCATCAGACCAATCGTGAACATAATGATACGATCCGATACGTTTAAACGCAGGCCAAATTCCGGACAATCTTAATCTTGTCGATTTTGTGCCAGTGAGAAAAGCTAGGCTTAACCAATGTAACAGGCACTCCGTAAACAGTAGGTCTTAATTTATCATGCCAATGTTGAACCGTTATTGCAATGTTAGCAGGGGAGGGTACACTAAAATTTTTGGGGGGCCACTATCGTTCTGTATTTTATTGGTAGGAAATATACCGAAACACTGCTACATTCAGTCGCTACGACACCGTTTACGACGGTCAACTAATTCCATAGCATTCTAGTCGATGCTGAATCGTTAACAGGCACTATCCATCGCATTAACGCCATCTTACCACATGGGCGCAATGCCGGAGAGTCTAAAACGCGCCAATGTTTAACCATCTGCAACAGACCGACGTCGGATCGATATCAACAAATTGAATGACGATTCACCGACTATGTTACGTCGTCAAAAAAAGGATGAAAACAGCATTGGTAGAAAACATGCATGTTTTTTTTTTTGGGGGGGGGGGGGGGGGGCAAAAAATAATTATTTACAATTCAGCAATGTATATAATTTGATTGAAATTTACAGCACTCTTTGAATGAAATATGCACCTTTGGAATTATCCTTATGTATATAAGCATATAAGCACTATTTTAGACAAAAACAGTTAACATTGGTTCTGACAAAACGTCTCTTGGTCCTTCCATCCTTTTATCTTACACCGACCCGATGACGTCAGTGCCACGCCATCTTCTTCAACGGAAGCCGAAGATCATTTCTTGAAGACTTCGGTGAGGTCCGTAATGAGACTTGTGTATACCACGGAATCGTCCCATTCCCTCCGAAGCAAGGAAGGAAGAAAGGATCCCTTCAAAGATAATGTTGTCGTCACCTCGAAGTTCACGGTCTGTTCGTGTTCATGGATAACACACATGGCTTCTGACATCTGACCCGGTTCGACCGAAACACACGTATCAACCTCAATTGACCGAATATCTTCAATGACGTCACATTCGTAAGGGTTCAGGATAATGGAATCGTCCGTCTCGAGAGGTGAAAGGTGACCGGGTAACGTTATCTGTGCGTTGGTGAAATGCTCAGAAAGACAATAATGATGTTGGTAATTCACAGAGATAGACACGAGTAGGTCACGTTGGGAAGAAAACCGAAAGCACACATTCTGGTCCGTGGGATTCTCAAATGCCGCCGTGCAAACCACAACTGGAGCGTCAACGTCCCACGAATCCACGCTGATATAATAGTCGGTATTTCTAGCGTTACGCCGTAAACGTCGACGATCTGACGTGGGTGGGTTGATCTCAAACTGACTTAACGCGTCTATATCTGTATCACATCAATAAGTTAGATGGAATGTTCAAAATGAAGGCTATCCCAATCAGTCTGAAAGTTTTTGTCCATCTTATCGAAATATCGCCTCGGTCTTTCCCAAGGATTGGAGGTATTCCTTGCACACAAACTGGCTGATCAATATTCTTAAAGCAGAGAAGTTGTGGATTCGAGTTGGAATGCATTGTTTCTGAAGAATGAAAAAAATAGTCATGAAGTTGGGATAGAGAAAACAGACAATAAGATGAAACGTATGTTCCGTACGTACGAACAGAACGCTATACCCCCCCCCCCCTAATAATATGCCAAAGGATACCGTAAGTAATAGAAATGAAGACTGTAAAGCTCCTTGTTGTACTAAAAACGGGGTATGTCTATAATTTAGCCATTTCAAAACAATAATATAAATGATAATATATGTTTATTTCAGACACAAAAACGTCCATACAAATAATATACATGAATGTTAGTTTTACAAGATACTATGCTATTTAGCTCCTAATTTTGATGTTTAGGGAACATGGCTAATTCTGAGGATTGCTAACACAGAATTCTGACTATATTTAATTCTCTCCTGAAGGGAAAATACAGAACGCCTGAGAATGTCACCAAATGTGGGAACATCATTCATTACAAACATTGCGCTACAGCGAAAGCTGTATTTTAATAACCACCTAAATGAATTAGTATACATAACTCTAATGGAACTCCACACAGTTTGCGAAAACAACCCCCAGAGAGAGCAACAATATGTATTACAACAATATGATTTGAATAGAATTCTTTTCACAGAGTCAGAATCTACGTAACAGTACGTTTGCCCTAACACAGTTTCCGTTTCTGGGCCAAAATGTCCTCATTATCTGACATAGAATGAGATATTATATGACCTAGGTATCTGTAGCTTGGTACCGTTCAACTGCAAATAGGGCGATTCCCGGCCCTTGAACCACCTTGGCTTGAACAAAGTGCATACCGTCTTAGAACTATTATATACTGAGACGCAATGAAAACGCACCACCGATTTTGATCAAGTGTGCTGGTGAGGCATTAATCTTCTGAAATATGATTGTTGGCATGTTTGTAGGAAGGTCAATTACCAATGCACAAAAAACAACAACAACTCACAGAGACTTTAAGAACTTTAATTGAAGTGACACGTGAACACAAGGGGGACAAACTGCTGATTGCGTTGAGTCAGTATTGGTCCAACATACGGCCATCTGGCATGAAGTCCGGCTGAGCGTAGTCGCATGGCCCCCCTCCCAGCAACAGCAACACGGGTAGCTGGCAATGTGCCGTCCTGTAGGTGCTGTCGTACAATGTGTCGATCTTGTCGTTGACACACGTTCCCGTCCTGGTCTTGGTCGATCCCTGGTTGACCCCGTTTGCTGGAAACGTTGGTCCAGTCTCACGATGGTCGAATGATGACATCCAAACCTTCGGGCAATTGCTCTGCTGGGCAAACCTTCCTGGATTAATGCAATGGCGCGTTCTCTATACTTGGGTGTCAATCTTGACATATCGCTACGTCTTCACCAGAACATTAGCAAGTGCACTGACCCTAGTTTCTGAAAGACCACATCTTATACCCCATGTACGCATGAAAATTTCATGTAACGCGACATAACCATTGAGCCACGTTTACATTTTCGTGTTTCGGCAACATGTTTAGTGTTGCGTTTCTGCGATCACTGAAACACCACCTTTACGTGTTTTGGCATTGATCTGACGTGGCTTCAATCGGATAAGCAAGATTGATGTGCAAGAGTTGGACTGTATTCGAAATATACCAATTTTAATGTTGGTGCATTTTTATTGCGTCTCAGTATATAAAATATCATGGCATGCCGCGTACTCTGAACAGCAATTTAACAAGAGTTGGAGAGCATCAATAGAAGGACATAGCAAACAGAGGTCATCTGCATACAATAGATGATTGATAAAGTTACCAGCTATATTACACCCAGGGACCGCGGAGCATAATTGCATTTGGGGGGGGGGGGGGCAACTATCACAGCCCAACAGGCGAGGGTCCAGGGGCGGCCTAGGCCCCGGAAGCTCTGATGCGCTAGACGGCCGGAGATGCGTTCTGAGCATTTTCTGGAAATAACAATGACGATTTGCTTCCTTGTTTTTATAACTACACTCAGTTAAGAAATGTCTAATATCGGCACTCGACCCCAGTTCAAGAAGCGGTGGTCCGGGGACCGCCTCTGCACCGGAAGCTCAGAGGCATTGACACTACTTATTCAACCCAAAAACCCATCGCTTGATAGGTAAAAAATGGTAGACACCCTGTTAAAACACTTCCGAATCACACCACAATCTCCATCGCTATTCAATTTGCGCAAATGGAGAAATGGAAAACTTAGATATATCACAAACTGTGAATTTTTGCTCCAAGAAGGGCATCCTTAACTAGAGGTTGTTGAAGTTGCAGCGGGGCAACTTCAAGGTTCGGGATCCCCATGTAGATAAGTTTTTATCAGTTCATTACTTGGTATTGTATTCATTCATCACTGGAAGTTTGGGTCACTGCGTACAGTCTGGTAAGGTGTCATCAGTGGTGTGCAAAATTCAAAATGAAACCAATAACAAATGATAGAATAAATTAGCTGGAAACCGTAGGATTGTTTACTACTGAAAGGATTTTGTATGTGTTCTGTTTTAAGAATTTCGGACAAATCATTTGTAAAGAATGTGTACATTTAGCCAGAAATCTCCGAAATAAAACCTAAATTCCGGATTTATTCGCTTATATTTTTCGATCATAATTTTCGGTAAATATGTTAGTACTGGCTCTGATATTATTATTCTTATTACATTTTCCTGAATGATAATAGCAAAAATGCTATGATACCGATTTTTTTGGACGGATCTCAAACAAGTACTCCAACCAAATAATGATACTTATTTTAGCCGGTCCAGAAGTCCAATTTATATTGGAAAAGGCCCACGTTATTCATTAAATAATGAATTATTCTCATTATGGGAAAATTTCGCTTGGGGAAATGTTGTGTAGGGAGAAATTGTTGGTCGTGAACGGGCTGAAGCAATGCACGTATGTTAAGGAAGGACTGATGATGGTTTGCTTTATCCACTCGGCCAATGGACATCCCCTCCCATCTACTGCTTCAGTGAGCAGTGACCTAGCCGCAACCATGTGTCTCATCCTGTTTTACTTACTTCCCGGTCAGGAAGTGACCATGCATGCTTGCTGACGATACAGGCTTATGCGATGTGGGTTTGAGTCCTGGTTTAGCATTAGTTGAAGTTCTTCAAACTCTGTTGCCAAAAGATATTGATGATGGGCGGCAAACAGAGTTAAAGGACCGGCCATATTGGAAAACATGTAACTCTATTGTTCGCGGATTTCTCCTAATTTAAACAACCCAACCGGCCCCAACTTTACACACATTCAGTTAGATCCTTTAGTTCGCCGTTCCACCAAAAAAGCGTTCAAACACTCACATTTCTGTTGCCTACATTAATTTCCCAAAGTTCATTTTGACGGAATCGAGGCCAGCGGGAGATTCGGGCTGTCCTTTGAAAAACGATGAAGATGCAACACATATGTGAGTGTTTGAACGCTTTTATTTTTGGTGGAACGGCGAACTAAAAGATCGAACTGAATGTTTATTAAGTTTGTCCCGGTTGCGTTGCTTAAATTAGGAGAAAATCTGAGCACAAAATGTTGATTCTCAGTTTTATATGTTTTCCAATATGGCCGGTCATTCAACTCTGTTTGCCACCCATCGTCAATATCTTTTGGCAACAGGGTTTGAAGAACTTCACTGAAAAAATCTCTCAATAAACACAAGAACAACATTTCACTTACTTTTTCTATCTCTTAGCTTGGAACAAGTCGTTAGGCCCTAATTGTCCTTGGCGTTTTGACATTGTACAGCACCATCCATGAGAAACAGAAAACTTGAAGGCTTGAAAACGAGATCAAGTGTTTATCACAGTGACAAAAAATTTGCACAGAATATTACTTTCAAATGACCAAACTGTGATTACACGTCTCGGACTACAGCTGGGGTACTGATCTGCTTTATTCTGAAGTTCATTGTAAAATACCAGCCAATTCTAGCCTTTCGCCCGGTAACAGGAAATATATATTTTAAAGACCTGTTGTTTCAACTACAAACACTTTCCTAAACCTTGTTTTCCCGCGAAAAAAACCGAGAAGAATTATTCGAGAACCTTACCAACATTTCCTTTTTTTAAAATATTTTGAGAAAGCAAATATAATGAAAAAAAAAATGAAAAAATTGCATAAGATGGATTGAAGAGCAAAATTGATGGGGTTCAATCTCAGTCCACCGATGTTCTTGCCATAGTTAAGATACGTAACCGTTGTCAATGTGTTACAATAGGATTCCAGAAAATTCTACTGACCAAGGCTAAGCTCCTGTCAGTCGTCAACCTAATGAAATATCATAGGTTTGGTTTATTACAACAGTTTATTTGGTATAAAGGTCTAAATATATGATATACCTCTTTTTAACACAATTGGAAACTTGTCTCCATGTTTATTTTAGACAAGAAGATTTTCCCTGTGCCTTTGTGTTTTAGTGATCATAAATATATAAAATGCAAAACCGGTAGTTTAAAAAAGATTGAGGAGATTCGAAAGACCTCACCCCTACCACACTTCGTATAACTCATCGAATTTCGGTCACTTTATTTCAAGTTCATATTTGTATGTAAGAAAACTGCAAAAAAATATTTTGCCAAAAAAAATTGGTAGGCCAAAATTTGGAGCCCCCCCCCCCCTGCTCCGCGGTCCCTTACACCCTACCCCAGCCTTGCTAAGAGTTACATCGAGAGTGACACCCTACCCCAGCCTTGCTAAGAGTTACATCGAGGGTGACAGCATACCAGAAACCACCTTGCATAACTCCATAGAATACTTTTTAAAAAATGGTGATATTGAAGAACCCCATCTTACTGCAAAATACCGTGTGGTTAACCACCGATACAAGTAATTTACAAAGACAATCGGAATGCCTCTATCAATCAACATTTTTAACAAGGATCAGTGGTTCACTGGGTCGAACGCCTTACTAGCATCAATATAACGTACACGCATACATACATACATTGTCACCAGCAATAGTTGCAATTGCGCAACCGCAAAGGAAACCAAGTTGTTTTCAGCCTTTGTTCATAGAAACAACTAATGAAATGGACCTTACAATGCGCGGGCTTTTCATGGTCAACTTTGTTCACAACTTGGTTAGATTTCCTCTTGGGATGACGCCTGGTGTCTCTCTTGAGATCAATTCGGGAAGGACATACTTTGAATCTTCACATACCAAATGGGTAGGGCTTATGCAATAAGTTAGGACTATATGGTAGATAGGCATAAAATAGCTTCGGTAGGGATTTAAATGGATTCAAGTTTGTCCTACCTGTTCGATTATCAAGAGAACGCTAATCCTGTCGCCACACCCTTGTCTTCTTAGCACGAAATCTTTTTTTGTTTGTCATCCATCTTGGATTGGTTGGTTATTGGGTTCAGATGCATTGTTTTAAAGTTTTCGCATTCACTGGGCTTGGGACTTTTGATGTTTGTTTGTGGTGAATAAGTCTTTTACTGGTAGTTCACTGCAGCAAGAACAGCGATATTTATTGTGTGTTATTAGTGACTCTCTTCTGTCTGCTGTATAAATAAATATCTCTGCCAACTTCCCAGGCTAATTTTCTTGGCCAAATTCTCGGCTTCACAAGGCAAGCTGGTCTGCACTTACAAGCCAGTCGGCTGCACGGTGTCGATTACTGTCCTCGAATCAGACACCCTGTCAGCACGTTTTTGTCGGATTTACTTCTGTTTTATCAATTTTACTGGCGTTTATCGGCCTTTGCACTCTGCCCCCCTCCCCCTCATTATTATCACGTACATCTCGTTGTCTGTGTTTTGGGAATCCCATCCGTAACATTCAAACCGATCCAGGAAATTGTTTATTATGAAACATCTAATGCAAAATGGAACAAAGATTTGATGGACACTAAAGAACTACTCTGTGCTCGAGAAGACCAGAGAAGAAAGATTACGACGTCTCACAGTGGAACTGTATAACGATACTAATGAACCGACTAATCAAACAAAACTGACAACTTGACAAGTGTTCGTCTTTTATATAACGATAGTAATGAACTGACTGTTCAAACAAAACAGACAATTTGATAAGTATCGGACTTTTATATTTATGATCCGTCTTTTATATATGGGTTGGTGAATGGTGATATTGTATTTGTGTTTACTAACATGCTGTTACCCTTTTATAAATGCTATAATATTTTACTTGGGGTTTTAGCTATATTTATTAATAGTACATTTTTAATGTTGAGAACATAAATATGAATATTTATAAATAAGTGCCTAACTAATAATCATTCCTCTTTTTGGGGGAAAGTGGAATTTTGTTCTTAGTGTTGTAGATTTACCTTGGCCAATGATGAACAGAAGACCCTTAGAAGAAAAGCACAAACCAACTGAAAGAAGACCGTCTTTTGTATTTATGATCCGTCTTTTATATATGGGTTGGTGAATGGTGATAATGTATTTGTGTTTACTAACTTGTTGTAATCCTTTTATAAATGCTATAAATATTTTACTTGGGGTTTTAGCTATATTTATTAATAGTACATTTTTAATGTTGAGAACATAAATATGAATATTTATAAATAAGTGCCTGACTAATAATCATTCCTCTTTTTGGGGGAAAGTGGAATTTTGTTCTTAGTGTTGTAGATTTACCTTGGCCAATGATGAACAGAAGACCCTTAGAAGAAAAGCACAAACCAAGTGAAAGAAGACCTGCCACAGTGAACAGACCTATATACCACCCTGAAGATGAAACATTTTGAAAATTTAAACACAGACGATCAAAGAATAGAAATTTACTTCACTTACTTTAAGATAAGTTGCTCCAAATTTTAAAATTATCCTCGGCATTTATATCCCTCAATTTTTCTTTTCAACCTTGGTATCTTAATTAGTTTTTAATTCTTATCTAAATAGGTATGACCTTTTTTTCTTGACTGATCAACCACAAAAACAGGTCATGCCAAAGAATTTAATTTAGTGAATATTTTTAATTGTGTGCCTGACTAATATAACATTCCTCTGTTTTGGGGGAAAATGGAATTTTGTTCTTAGTGTTGTAGATTTACCTTGGCCAATGATGAACAGAAGACCCTTAGAAGAAAAGCACAAACAAACTGAAAGATGACCTGCCCTAGAGAACAGACCTATATACCGCCCTGAAGATGAAACATTTGGGAAATTTAAACACAGACGATCAAAGAATAGAAATAAACTTCAGTTACTTTAAGATAAGTTGCTCCAAGTTTAAAATTGTCCTCGCCATTTTTATCATTTCCATTTTTCTTTTCAAGCTTGATATTTTAATTTGTTTTAAATACTTATCTAAATATGCTTTTGTTACATATCTAACATTGTTGTTTGCATACAGACTTGGGGTCTTAATGAATATAGTTTATAATAATTTTGGTTAAACTTAGTTTCTACAATTTGGGTAATACGTTATTTGTAAATTTATGATCTACAATCTGGGTAATACTTTCTGTTAATGGGGATTAGAGGTACTAGAATAATCCTATTTGGTAAAAATGGTTTTCTTTTTCTGGACTGATCAACCACAAAAATAAGATCATGCCAAGGGAAGTAATTTAGCAGGGGTACAATCAAAATTTAATGATTAATACACCAGTGTCGCCTAGAAAAGCATTGGGATTTAGGCCATATTTATCAATCATACATTTTTCAATTTGAGAACATAAATATGAATATTTTTAAGTGTATGCCTAGTATACCATTCCTCTGTTTTGGGGGGGAATGGAATTTTGTTCTTAGTGTTGTAGATTTACCTTGGCCAATGATGAACAGAAGACCCTTAGAAGAAAAGCACAAACCAACTGAAAGATGACCTGCCACAGTGAACAGACCTATATACCACCCTGAAGATGAAACATTTTGTAAATTTAAACACAGACGACCAAAGAATAGAAATTTATTTCAGTTACTTTAAGATAAGTTGCTCCAAATTTTTAATTCATCCTCGCCATTTATATCCTTTCAATTTTTCTTTTCAACCTTGGTATCTTAATTTGTTTTTAATTCTTATCTAAATACGTATGACCTTTTTTTCTGGACTGATCAACCACAAAAACAGGCCATGCCGAAGGATTTAATTAAGTGAATATTTTAAAGTGTGTGCCTGACTAATATACCATTCCTCTGTTTTGGGGGAAAGTGGAATTTTGTTCTTAGTGTTGTAGATTTACTTTGGCCAATGATGAACAGAAGACCCTTAGAAGAAAAGCACAAACCAACTGAAAGATGACCTGCCCGAGAGGACAGACCTATATACCGCCCTGAAGATGAAACATTTTGGAAATTTAAACACAGACGATCAAAGAATAGAAATTTACTTCAGTTAATTTAAGATAAGTTGCTCCAAATTTAAAATTTGTCCTCGCCATTTATATCATTTCCAATTTTCTTTTCAAGCTTGATATTCTAATTTGTCTTAAATACTTATCTAAATATGTTTTTGTTACATATCTAACATTGTTGTTTGCATACAGACTTGGGGTCTTAATGAATATAGTTTATAATAATTTTGGTTAAACTTAGTTTCTACAATTTGGGTAATACGTTATTTGTAAATTTATGATCTACAATCTGTACATATATCACAATTACAAGTAGGTTTTTGGCTGACGGTTATGTAAAGCCCGCCGCAGACGAGAGCTATCGCCTTCGCAAAACTTACTACATTCGTTCAATACAGCAACTCCAAGGAGCCTATTTAAAATCAACACGCTCCGACGTTTTTTCCGAAGGAGTTATGCCCCTTAAGCCCGCCGCAGACGAGAGCTATCGCCTTCGCAAAATTTCATTCGTGCCACTTGGCGTAAGCAGATAGCTCCCGTCTGCGGACAATTTTGCAAGAGTTTTTTGTCATTCCTGACTGAGCGCCGAATATCTATCATGTTTGATAATTTTGGCTACGCGTGGACGTTTCCTTCTCGTCTGCGGTGAAGAAAGCAACTGGCTTTCACTTTCCTCCATGTGCGCAAGCGTGCAGATGATCACATGCATGCCTGTATGATGTGCCGTCAGCTGAATTTAAAGACCGCAATAAACGCGTATCGACTTTGTCAAGACGGTGGAACTGTTCAGGATCTTCTGTACTTATTTCCTGTATTAAATTTAAATAAGTGCCTTGGCCAATTCTTCTAGATATCCACGGTTTTTTTCCACATTCTTCGAATCATTCTTTTAGCACGTCGCCGATTTCGACGTCGTTTTAACATCAACAAGAAAAGAATTAACTCCTCGTCTAACTCCATGGTAAAGTTTTCGCATAGAACGGCCTTTTTGACAGTAGGCTACGTCATGTTTTGACTGCTCATCTGCACGCTTGCGCACTCGAAGGAAAGTGAAAGCTAATTGCTTTCTTCACCGCAGACGAGGAGGAAACTTCCACGCGTGGACATTATTATCAAACACGATAGTTTTTCGGCTCTCAGCCACGAATGACCAAAATCTCTTGCAAAATTGTCCGCAGACGGGAGCTATCTGCTTACGCCAAGTGGCTCGAATGAAATTTTGCGAGGGCGATAGCTCTCGTCTGCGGCGGGCTTAAGGGGCATAACTCCTTCGGAAAAAACGTCGGAGCGTGTTGATTTTAAATAGGCTCCTTGGAGTTGCTGTATTGAACAAATGTAGTAAGTTTTAAAAATGTGAGTGAAAGACTTTTTTTAGATAATGTGTTTACAAGGCTTTTTACAGCAGTGATAATGTAAGGGGCATAACTCTTGAAACACATGTCCGAGAGGGTCGATTTTAAATAGGCTTCTTGTACTTGCTGTATTGAACAAATGTAGGAAGTTTTAAAAATGTGAGTGAAAGACTTTTTTAGATGTGTTTACAAAGCTTTTTACAGCGGCGGTAATGTAAGGGGCATAACTCTTGAAAAAAAAAAACATCCTAGCGCGTTGATTTGAAATTGGCTTCCTGTACTTGCTGTATTAAGCAAATGTGTGAAGTTTCAAAGTTGTAAATGAAAGACTTCTTTGGATAATGTATTTACAAGGCTTTTTTACAGCGGCGGCATAACTCTTGAAAAAAACATCTGAGCGCGTTGATATTCAATAGGCTTCTTGTACTTGCTGTATTAGACAAATATGTTAAGTTTCAAAGTTGTAAATGAAAGATTTCTTTGGATAATGTGTTTACAAGGACAGACGGACGACGGAGGCAATGACAATACCCTTCAGGCAAAATTTGCCCGAGGGGTAAAAAATCTGTTTCAAGGATGCATGCAAAAATTTATACTTATATCTCAGATATTACTGGTATACTCATCACTTCAGTATGCTCACCTGATATATCCAGATAGTCTCTTTTCGAACTGTTACAAAGGGGAGAGGGGTAAATTTCTCCGGCTGATATATTCTAAACAACTCTTGATTTGCACATTCTTTTTTGTGTTGACATGTCTAAAGCCTGTAAGAAAATGCATAGCAGAATAATAGTTTAATAGTCTATATATATTTTTTTTCGTTTTTGCTCCAACGGTTGATTTTAAGACATATTTTCCATATTTATTGTGAATATTTAAGAAAAATAGAATTGACCACCTGTCGAAATATATATTTTCTGAAAGGCAATTTTCGTGTAGGAAATGCATGTAAAACTTGATTCTCTGCTGGAAAGCATTCAGAAACCATACCAGCGAAGGTACACCTAAGGCTCGTGTTAAAAATCTGTTGTTGTTTTTCACAGTTTCTGGAGCCAATAGGGGAAGATATCTCCTAATCCAAAATCCTAACTAACCTTGTATATCTAAGGAGAGATCTTTGTACAACATAAAGAGGTGAAGTGCAGAGCTGGCAATAGTTGAAGAAAAAAACAAAGTAGTTCAATTTGATTTCTCATATGCTAGAATTGGATGAATTTCAAGTTCAGTTTAGAAGGTTTGGGATTTTCAGGGATATAAACTTGTCCAAGAGACTAAACCAAGGAGGCTGAAGTCTTAAGTCAGAGCTCAATCTGTGATCAAAATGAAATGATGAGGTACCTGATGAGGTTAACAGAAGGAAAATATAGTTAGATAAAGTTAGTGAAGCACAAAATTGGACCAAATGAAGAAAAAAAGCAGATTTCTTCATAAACACAGCTATTAGAAACATTTTCGGGGCTATTATACAAATCCTATATCTCAAGGAGCGGTAGAAAATAAAAGGGGCGTGTGTGAGTGTGTGTATGGGGGTCCTTCTTTTGTGTGGAAGCACATGTGTAAAATGGAAGATAAGTGAATATTGTCAGCACTCAGGAGAGGCAATTTTATTGGTTAATTAGCCATAACTCATGAGGTTGGTGGAGAAAAGCAGAATTTGCCTGTTGATACTGTATGTGATGGGGACATCCACGTCAATTTGGATGTAGACCCCACAGGGTAATTTCATGGAGATAAAACCGGCTATCACATATAAATGCACATCTGGTCACAGAAAAAAACATTAATCGAGAAGAAAAAAATAGTATTTGGGAGGTGGGTTTGGATAAAACATGAATGCTTTAAAACCAGATGGACAGATTAGTGAGAGGCATTGAGAGTTGTGGACATTGAAAACATCTACCAAATTTTGATTACAGCTATATCAAAGCCAAAACTTGCAAGACAAGTCCAAAAATCATAATGTTTATGCAATTGTCCTGTTAAATGCAACCAAAAGTTGACCATACAATCTTCTTACTATCAATATGTAACATATAATATGTCTTTCGAAAAATAGACCTTGCCGAAATTCTACTGTTTTTATTGCAAAGTGTCCGAAAAATAGTATTTCTGTAATTTTCCTAGACTATGTTTTCCAACTTGCCTGACAAGGGGCTATTTAGATCGAGAAAGTAAAATGAAATGTTATTTGCCTGGTGTGTAACACAGCCCACACTATCACACTATGTAAACTAGCCCCAGGTGACTATCCTGCCATATGTAACAGAATGGACCTGTATACAGGTATGGGCGCCCAAACTCACAAGCAAAAAATCCGCCCAAATTCTTAAAACCAACAGATTTTAATTTAAAAATAGCATTTAATGTTGAATTTTAGGCCAGAGATGTTGTTTTTGTCTTACTGTAGGACAATTTTGAACCGGAATGGTATGCCCAAATTTTCCCTGGATCAGTCCCTGGTGGCAGAAAGTCACCTGGGGCTATATGTATACTAATTCAACAAGTTAAATCCGACTCGTTATCTACATTCTGACATTTCTTGGTCGTTCTGACGACATAATAAAAATCAGATTATTGAACAAGGAGACAGACCGGGAATTCTCATTGGTGAATTATAATATATATTTATGAGCACTAAAACACACGGGCACAGGGAAAATCTTCTTGTCTAAAATAACCATGGAGACAAGTTTCTAATTGTGTTAAAAAGAGGTATATCATTTAGACCTTTATACCCCATCATAAATTGTTGTAATAAAGTAAACCTATGATATTTCATTAGGTTGACGACTGACAGGAGCTAGGCCTTAGTCAGTAGAATTTTCTGGAACACTTTGTATTGCATTGACTTATAATATATGTATACATGTTTCTCCTCAAATGAGAATTTGCAAACTGAAAAAAAATTAGATTGATTGTTTGGTGTTTTACGCTGCACTCAAGATTACTCAATTTTTTTTTTGGGACTGAGCAGGATTCGAACCCGCGACCCATGTTTTTTTTTGCCCTGCCCAGACGGTGTTCAGTAAATAAACTTTGAATTGAATTGAATTGAATTGAATTGGTGGAAGGCTGTTCGGATTGAGCGTCCAACGCTCTACCTACTGAACCACGGAGGCCCCACAACAACAAAAATTAGAGCTTTCTATAAAACTATTATCGTCATTTTAGTCTCCAATCACATGTTTTGAGTGAAACAGACCAAACTAGTTCAGCCAACAACAACACAACAATGAACATTCATATGAAACATTACGCCGTACAGGCATCAGTAGACAATTCATTTTCCATTTGCCGTACTAATGTTAACGTTTGGCTCCGTCACTCGGTTAGAAACAGTTACCAAGCTAAAAGTCCTGGAACTCGAAACTACCCTAAACAAGTCTGCAGTTCTAATCTTGATTTCATGGCAAGCCTCTTTCTCTCTTGTCCCCTAGTTTTGGCCAGTTCCAAGGAGATCATCCTACCAACTCTGTCAATACAATGAAAACTATATGTCATACATGTGTTTCTCTATTAATCGTAAATAGCAACGATTAGGAAAAACAGCCTCTTTATAAGGAAGGCCTTCTATATAAAGCAACTTTGTGCAAAACCAGGCAGCCATTTTTCAATTAACCTGGAGAAGCAAATAACGCACGGTTGCAAAAAGGTGGGCAACAAAGGTCACTCGCCTCTGTGACCATGATTAAATTCCGAGGCCTGCATACACAGAAGTATTGTTAATGTTACATACTGAGCATCTTTAACCCTTCAAATTCATAAAAGAAAAAAAATAACGTTTAAGAAAATACTCACATAGAGTTAGCGACCTTTCTATCCACCGAAAGCATCCAACGCAGTTGCAGACGAAGGGCTTCATGCAAAACTCGATTCCCATGTTTGGAAGGGTGCAAGCCGTCAAAACTATAGAGAAATAAGTGGCACACAGTCTCAAAAATTGAATTGATTGAAACTTACCCAGATTATTCAAAGATGTAAATATTAACTTGTTCCTAATGTAAAAATTAATTAATCTTCGACAAGTGTCTTTGCCATTTGGATTAAGGTCTTGTTCCTGTGCCTTTGCGGGTAAGTATGTTTAAATGTCTCATTCTGTCTCTCGGTCCCGTTGTTGGTGTTGACGTTGACCGGAAACCTGTCCTTTCAGAAAGCAAAAACCCATCTCTGAAGAAGAGAGAAGAAACTCACAATTGCAAGTCTTTCATCTGGTACACAGGCACACATTAAACCGCCATTATGAGGATGAGATAACTCATGTAACCTCATTAGGCCAATTGTTATGCTATGCTTTACAAAAAGCGATTTAACAGTTTAACAACGGCTTTCGAAGAAATCAACTGGTTCAGTGAAAGAGGAATGTTTCACAGATATAATAAGCGTTAATAGCTGAAAAGTAGTTAAGATTAAGGATAGTTAGGACTTAGCTTATATCTGAAATCAGAATTCCTTCCAAATAATTCATTTAAAAGCCGTAACTATAATCTATATAGACCGATTCATCAAACTGTTGTCTCGTCACACTTTCTGCCTGAATGCAAATTCGATCGGCAAAATAGTGATTGTACATTGCCGTGTATATAATTTCATTTTGAAATATTCCTTCCTTTCAAACTCGGAAAATTGAGAGTTTTGGTACTATGGTCCAAAAGAATGGAACAAGTTATCAACTGAATTAAAAAGTATCCAATCATTATCCCTCTTCAAAGTTTCAATCAAAAATCACATCTTAAACGAAAACATCCTAACATAATTTGAACGTGATATAAATTTCCTGTTGTATACATGTATATATGTATGGATATATGTATGTTTATCATTTATTGCTTGTGGACAAGAGCTCCACACCTAAGTCTATAAATGTCCTACTTAAAGTGAAATGGTATAAGGCAATACATGAGTATATTTATACAATTGTATTTTTGGTTTCATCATGATTCACATGCATTTACTCAATGTTGTTCTCACCCACCATGTCTAAATCAAATTAACGAACTGTAAGGGATAGAACAAGCCCCCCCTGGGCTATATTCCCGCCAACTGCATAGAGTCTGTTCAATCTTATGCATTTGTTTCGGGTGAATAAAATTGAATTTAGTTGAATTGAATAATAAACATTTTTAAAGGAGAGTGTTCCCTAAGACACTTAAGAAGATCCATATTGTATTTTTCCGAGTTTGAAAGGAAGGAATATTTCAAAATGAAATACACGGCAACGTACAATCACTATTTTGCCGATCGAATTTGCATTCAGGCAGCTATGTACAGCAACTGACTTCGCAATTGTAAATGCTTTTTACCAATAAAGTAATTTGAATATTTTTATTCAATCATATATTTATGTCGAATCGTGCATGGAGATTTTTTTTATAGGAGTTCACTAATTGATGAACGAATTAGAACATTTTTTGCCATTAATTTTTAAACTGACTTTCGTCAGACGAGTGATACGTCGTCCATTCTTCACTTTTCACGGGCTATTTTTGACAGATATACTTTATCTTTTGATTTGTAAACAAACACTAAATGCATCTTAGTAACATGTGTACAATCGTTTTGGATTTTGTAAATTTTAATTGTGCAAACAAGCGATATCACTGACTGGCCTGTGTGCAAGTACATGTAGATCCGGTAAGTAGCGTTAATGTGAGGCCTCCTTGAAGAAAGTTGGTTTTGAGTTTTCAGATAACAGCCACTTTCTACCGAAGAAACTTTGTTCTTGTCCAGCCAGCCACCAACTGAAGAAATAAATTTCACATATCAAATTTGCGATCCGTTTACAAGCAGCCTCACTTTCTGATAGTGTTGTATGGTGGTCACCAAGATCAGTTCACTGATCTCTTGTTTTAACTAGTCCAGGTTTCTGACTACAAAATGACCATTTTGTTATACTGAGGGCCATATTTTGGAGTCGGGGTTCATTGCAATGAAACAGCCGGAGTTGAGTGGTCAGATTTAGACAGTGAAATAACAATATAACTCAAATCTCGTCAAATTTTGGCCGACCAATTTTTTTTTTGGCAAGAAATATTTTTTTGCTGTTTTCTTACATACAAATATGAACTTGAAATTCAGCCCCAAAATACGGTGATTTACCGTATAAAAAGCGCAGACTGCCCGAGGCGTGTCAAAATCCGACCAAATCCGACCGATAGGAAGCGAAGAAAGCCCAAGGGAGTTTCGACAGTCTTGGACAGTCTGCGCTTTTTACACGGTAAATCACCGTATTTTTGGGCTGAATAAAAATGGCGTCGAAAGTAAATATCAAATTGTTTCAAAATAATTATAAATTTATGAAATGTTAATATCATTTAGAAAGATATCTGTTTATATATTTTATTTAGCCCGATAAACCACATGTTGTAGACAGACGCAGCATATCAGGAATCCTCCAACGCTTCAATTATATAACTGATCATGCTGAAAGTTAACAAACCGAGTGTTTCGGTCCCTTACATTATCACGGGGACACTTTTGTGGGGTCCTCAAGGGGATTTGGGAATTGTACGCTTCATGGCTACCTATTTGGTCGCCATATTCAAAACGACCTGCAGTCTATCAGAGGGTATTTCACGCACGTAAATCCCCAAAGTTATAAGACTGGTTGATAAGGTTCTCGAATAATTCTTCTCCTGTTTTTTTCGTTGGAAGACAAGGTTTTGGAAAGTGTTTGTAGTTGAGACAACGCTGATCATTTGGTTTTTCGATTTGCCTTCAAAGCCTGTAATGCCCCAATCACAAATCAGGTGCGATGCGCCGGCGATGGGTAAAACCCGGGAAATTTTAACAAAATCTTGAGACAGATCTCACGATTTTGCACCCGTCGGAGGTGCTCTCCAGACGCCTCCAGACGTTTTTTAGGCTTCGCCACAGCCGTCGCGCAATCTAAAATAGAGATTGATCCTACTGCCATTCGTTGAGAAATCAACTCTAAAACGATTGAGTGACATGTTGCTTTAACACAAAGGGAGACCACTGCTGTCCACGTCCTTAAAATTGTAAACAACGACACGTGACACTGATAGTTGGCTCGGTTGTGTAGAGAGATATTCGATATAATTTTGGTAGGTTACGTTTAAGCCGCCGACAACCTGTTTTGTTATATTGATTGCTACTCTCCTAATACATACAATATACCATGAAATACCTTGAAGTCCATATCATATTTTGCCTTGACATCCATGGGCGCTGCCATCTTGTTTTAGAATGTATTTAAGAGCTGATGTAGTGCCGATTATATTTTTGATTTTTAACAAGTATTTCTGCCCTAAGAACCTGCAATGCAGCATATTATGATAGGGTTACATGTTTGCGAACAGAATAGAACAGAGAAATAAATAGTATATAGATTAAAAATTCTCAGTAGATTTCTTGCAGTTAACTATGCGCAAAATGGAGTGCGACGGCTCTCGAGCCATGTCTCGAGTTGAAGATCTCGTAGAATGGCACGAGATCTCGATTGAGCCGTCGCGGTCCCCAACTTTGAACTTAAAATTTTAAGATTGCTCGCAAGATTTTTCACCCATTTGGCCATCCAAGGCACAATCTCCGATGACCTACGATGCCCTCCGATTAATCGTTGAAGTGACTGTTTTATGTACAACCAGATGAGGGATACCACGCCTTTTCCCCCACATATACCAAGGGTGGGGGAAAAATTAAAAGAAAAGACCCTCGCAGATATCGTCTCCGATCGCCTCCGCAATCGGAGGCGATCAGAGGCTAATCCCACGATGTTTCGACAAAACTGGGTCAAAATCCTTGAAAAAATCTCAGACAATGTGACTGCTTCACTTTTATTAGGATTATTGATAGGATTGTTCAAGGATTCTTTATTTTCTACGACGACCCCCGGCCAAAACTAATCCCCGACAGATCGCCGACATTGTGACTGGGCCATTACTGTTGTGACGATCAGAAATTATGAAAAAAGTGTGAATTTAGGCAGCTCATGCCTTTTTAATAAGCGCTAGTGTGAAAGCATATTAGGTTTAGTGGACGAGCCCATTTTAGGCCCTTGTACCCATCCCACACCCAGTCATATTTTTTTGTTTTAGACTGAGGGCGATACGAGCCCGTGACCATTAGGAGAGAATTTTATATTGTATCGGCTTGAAGTCTACCTATTGCTCAGTGGAAGCCCTAATACTGATTGTAACGATAACCTATAATAAAGAAATAAAGAAAAACAAGTAAAGAAACAAAGACTTTAAATGTGTGGGATTATACAAGGAGACGGTATTTAAAAACAAAACAAAACACGGATGATCCAGTAACACGAGATAGGTCAATGTAATATATTTGAATATTTTGTATTCAAATGCACTGATCACTATTATTACGGTATAATTGCTTATTTTTTGCTGTAAGTTTTTTAAATTTAATATCCATGACCTTTTTAGCATGTTGATTCTGACCCTCGTTGAATCTATAATCAGTTATAATTAAGTATAAAAACAGGCTGAAAGTAAAAGTAAATCAGTCTGAATCTACAATTTAGACCAAACGGGTAACAATATTTAAAAATGTAAGTATGTTAAATTTACTGTTTCTTTACTTGCCGCTTCTTAAAAGGGCCCAGTTAGGTAAGTCAGCTTAAATCCCCTCCTTTAACCAGGTTATACCTTTCTCCACCGAAAGATAATTGCTTAAAATTACATAATTAAAAAGAATCTATAAATCCTAAATGTAATAGTAAATTATTGTATTCATTGCAGGCAAAACTAGTTTTAAAGGGACACTCGCTGATAAAATACAGAATAATGTTGACATTAAAAACATCCGACGGTTCTTAATTTATGAACCGTCTTTTTTGCCAAATATGCCGTACATCATTCAAACGAATGGACGAGCCAATAGTCTAAAACAACCAACCAACTATTTTGCCAAACACGTGAAAAGTTGGGATCATTTTGTACTTTTAATTTTAAATTGAAAATTTGATTTGTTAGGCAACAGCAGCATAGGCGTCTTCTAGTGAATTGGAACCGTGTAGCAATCAGTCGAACTATTAAATTGTTTTTATTTGATAAATATAGATGAAAGATTTGATTTGAGGGAGACAAATTGCCTGCCGATAAATTTAAGCACAAAAAGACCTGAAATGAGACCAATCCAACGCAGCAGTTTTTGACCGTTTTCGACGAGCATGTGGTTTTGCTTGTAGTAAGCTCGTGTTTCTCTGCAAATGTTACAAAAATTAAGGCAAAATGTGGGTCTAAGTATTTATCAAATGACCAAAAAATGAGCAATGAAAGCTTTGTATTTTGTCAAATTGAGGTAGGATCACTATAGCCGACTCGACAACCGAGGTTCCTTATTCTTGGTAAACGGAATTATGACTTTGGTTGGATATTGATTGATGAAAAGGGGCGACCAAAAGGCGTGGGCCTTAGTTTTATTCATCAACACAGCGATTTGTCAATTTGAGACCGTCAATTGAGTGTAGATCATCTGGAAGCCCCGGATGAAATAGCGCATAATACAAAATCCTTTCAAAATAATACAGACGGATTTCGAATAATTTCAAAATTGAAATTGTTTAATTTATTGGAATTCTCGGCATCGTTAAGACAATAGTATAACACGTGTGACAGATAGAGCAAAACTGAATCTCGACGATCGATGTGTTCGTAGTTTTGAATCTGTCCAACTTCTTTTACAGGATGTTGAAGGCGTTAATCGTTCTCTCTGTCTGTGTGTCATGCTTTGCTGACAAATACATTGCAGTCCTGCAGAAGTCCATTTTGTTCTACGAAGCGCAGAGGTCAGGAGATCTTCCGAGTAATAACAGAGTACCATGGCGTGGAGATTCGGCAATGGACGACAAGGACGGCAGTGTCAACTTAAGTGGAGGGTGGTATGACGGTATTGATAAGTAAAGAAAATGCAAACTCTCAAAAGTTAATGGGTTAAATTAGTTCAAAAAGCTACTTTAATGTATGCTTTTGAAACTATAGTACATGTACATGTACCTCTCTGAAAGCTTGTACTTCTCAACAAAAAGGTCAAAATTTTGCGTTGACATGAAATATGTATATTTGGTGGATTGAATGGAGGTTTAAATGCCAGGAAGGGGGGTGGGGGTGTGGCATGGTAATTTTTTAAAAAGTTTTAACCCAATCCCCTATGTGGAATGGTTACCAAATATATGTACTATTGTAATGTCGGTCTTTTCCTCTAGGAAACTTAAAGACACACTTGCCGCGAATATCCAGAATACTGTTTTACCAAAGATTTAAAGTTTTGGCATTATTTAGTATTTTTAATTTGAGATTTAAAATAAGATTTATCAAGTACCGGCAACGTAAACAAACCCCGAACCTGAACATAAGCACAAGCGCTTTAATGCTTTGAGTCATGAGAGTGATCTAACGGTACAGTATTATTTTATGTACTTTATCTGAGAAATACAGACTGATTATCGGGTAAGAGGGACTCGAAAAGCCTGCCGATATTTTTTTGCGTGTAGACCACAGATAAAAAGGCCTGAGATGAGGGTAATCCAACACTTCAGTTAGCGGACATTGATCGTTGTCGTTGTAATCAAGCTTCGATTCTTTCACCGCAGTTTCTACACGCTAAACCTATTTGGACATGCTCTATGTATTCTATGTTTAATTTTAGTAGCTCGTGTAAATTGGTTTTCTTAACCAATATTCGTCGTGGGTTCGATTCCCACTTAGTCCAAAACATTGGAAAATCTGACTTGTTTTTTACTCGAACGACCTATGTGGGATGGTTGCCAGTTACCAACGGAAGGTCTTGGGTTTCCTCCGGGCATAGAGCCCGGTTTCCTCCCACAATAAAACTGGCAACGCCACCATATAAGTGAAATAATCTTGAGCGCGGCGTAAAACACCAAACAATTAATCAATCAATCAATCAATCAATTAACCAATATTCAACAGGCTACGGCGGCAAGTGGGCCTTTAAATCAAGTTTCTTCTCACAATAAAAAAGGTAATGACGTCTTATAATTGAAGAAAGCTTGAAGACTCAGTGTAAACGTCAATCAACCCATAAATCAAACAATCTATCATTTACAGCTGGGGATTACGTGAAGTTCAACTTCCCCATGGCTTGGGCTGTAACCACCATTGCTTGGGGAATGCTGGAGTTCAAATCCGCCTACTCTGACGCAGGAGAATATAACAACGCCAAGAACCAGATTAAGTGGGCTCTGGATTACTTCATTAAGTGTCACCCTTCAGCGAACGTGTATTACGTACAGGTATGTGGCCGAAATGTGGCATGTTAAACCTTTTCCATCTGGCGACATTCAAAAGTTAAAGCGAACGTGTATTACGTAGGCCCTACAATTAGGTGTTTCTCTGAATTATTATACTTTCCATTTTAACACTGTAGAATTAAAGTCATACGACAATATATTGATCGTTGGTTGAAAAATCCTTAGAACTACACTGTATGCAATGCTATCCTATCACGGATGAGCTGTATAATACACACATTGGATAACTTCAAAACTGTACGTCTTTAAATAGTACATAAATACTACAAACATGCCTTCAATCTTCAGTCCGGGAATGTGAACCTGAAATTATGGAATGCAGAAGAACTAGAAATATTTCTTCTCCAACAAATGTGCTTTATCTGATTGGTTCTCTAGGTTGGCAATGGTGACACTGACCACGCCTACTTTGGTCGCCCTGAACAAATGAGGATGAGTCGACCAGCTTATAAGATCACGACAAGAAAACCCGGAAGTGACATCGCTGCTGAAACCGCCGCCGCCATGGCTGCCGGATATTTGATCTTCAAAGACTCAAGTAAGGCGATAACAATCTGATAAGTGGCATGTCTGATGTCTATTGGGGCCTGCTCAGTTGCTTAAAGTCACAGTCTCGCAGTTCCACACAGGCCTTCGATCTGTGTGGGGCGGCTTCAAATCACATTCCAACAAAATAAAGATGGAAACATTTTTGAGAAGACTTTACACTTGATCCTCGCATGTGGAAGAAACGTCGGGTTTCCTGCGGACAAGGGGTCGATTTCCTCACCACTAAATCTGACAACGCCACCATGTAAGAGAAATACTCTTGACTACGGTGTAAAACATCAATCAATCAATGTGCAATAATAATTTACTTTCAGACCCTTCCTACGCAAGAACACTTAAGAACCACGCTGTTCAACTGTTTGACTTCGCAAAGAATTACCAGCGCAAGTACTCTGACCACGGATCCGAATTCCGATTCTACACGTAAGTGTACAAGGACCAGTTACATCGCAAATGAAGCTTCTTGCCAGAGTAGACCATGATCAAGAGATGAGAATTCAAAGCTTTTCAAGACCCCCGAGTAAAAGGCGGCCAATTTATGGATTGACTGTCTAACTGATACCACACACTCAATATTATTTCACTCATATTGCGTCACCGCCAGGTCCAATCAAACCACTCCACAATAATTTCCATTTTTTGCAAGACACCAATGGACGCTTTAACTGGTCAAACTTAAAAATGATAGGCATTTGAAAACAGAAATTGTTTCGATTCAAAGTTAGCTTTTACAGTAAATTAGTACAACTCTTGAGTAAACATCAAGCAAAATATCGTGAAAAATTTGTTTTTTTTTATAAAAGAACTGTAAACTTATTAATTTTCATAATTTGTTTAAGTATAGATATCTTTAGATGTTTTGCTTTAGTTTTATTATTTTCAAAACCATTCCTAATTCATATATGATCATATTAGTAATTTTTCACGGAGGCATTGTATTTTCCAAATGGGCAGGTCTTCGGGTTACAAAGATGAATTAGTGTGGGCCGCAGCCTGGTTGTACCGGGCTACACGACAAAACACCTACCTTTCTTACGCAGAAAGGAATATTGGACAACTGGGATCCGGTCCTTCCTGGGCTTTCTCGTGGGATGACAAAAAAGTTGGCGCTCAGGTGAGCAAAAGATAAAAGAGATTTCAGCTTCCATAAAAAGTCCACTACTCGAACGAGATCCAAACCACATTGTTTCTCGAAATGTTTACGCCCGACATAAGTTTGGTTGTTACGTTTGAGAGAGATGTTTGAACAGCAGATATTTTCGATTTTTTTTCGAAACAGTCCACATATTTAGGCACTCTTCAACCGTTTTGGATAAGCAAATGTGGTTTGAATTATTTCTGAACAGGGCCAGAAAGCCGATTGGTTTATTGGTTAAATTTCAAAAACATAAGTTCAAACAAAACAGCCTTCGCGTTAGTTCCCTGATAGAGTGAGGCGGAAATATTCATATTTTTCGTACCTACTCAGAAGAACTTGTGAAAAGTGACGTCAAAAACTGCTCCGACAAAGCAGAGACCATGTATACTCAAGGGTGTCGTGTTTGATGTCACATGTTACCGAGGTAATTATCTTTTGTAAGCATTGTAGAGCGGGAAATGCAGCATGTAATTGCGTATGTTCTGAACCAGAAGTTTTATTTTCTTTTTGGCCAGCCTTGTAAAGTAAATGCTCTACATTATACTTAACGCAAATTAGAAAAAAAAGTTTTGTTCCTGAAACCTATAATGAATGACGCGAATAACACCCTTCTTTCATTGTTTCGCTTTAGATGCTGCTGTACCAACTCACTAGGAAGAGTTCCTACAAGGGGTCGGTGCAATCTTACTTACGTAGCTGGAGAACTGGCGGATCCTTGACCTACACACCTCAAGGTCTGGCCTGGAGGAACCAATGGGGTGCCAATAGATACACCGGTAAATTATTTACTTCGCGTTTTGTTTTTAAACGTCTTTATTTTGTTTGATGCATGTAACTGTACATTTAAGTCACAACTAACAGTTTCCCCAGGACTCCTTGATTCAGAGTCCATACCCTGACATACATATCCGCAAAATCAAACTTAATATCCATTCTCACTAGATACTAGCAAACTGGTTAAGCAGAATCTTACCGTCGTCACTTATTTTGCAAGTAATTACAGGGAATGAAAATATAATTCCCGAAACTTCTGCAGTCAAAACATACGACATTCCACTTCTAGAAACACACACAGTTAATTTATGAAATTTATGAAACACGGGCACAGGGAAAATCTTCTTGTTTAAAATAACCATGGAGACAAGTTTATAATTGTTATATGTATGTTACAGTCGGCAAGTGATACGTGCTCAGAAGTGCCATTATAACATTGGTAGCCTACTGATGCCAAAGAAGCGTAAAATCGCAACCAGCTCCTACTTTTATGCCTTCATATCTATGCGATCGCAATGATAAATGTTAATGCTGAATGCGATCTGAACGTTAAACCATCGATATTTGGTTTATTTTTACTAATAGTGCCGTGATATTGAAACAAATAATGTCACTTGGAACCAATACTTATTTCTACAAAATATTAGGCTAACTTCGTTTTTATTTTGGTGCTTATATATTTATAGACACCAAAACACCTTAACACAGGGAAAATCTTTTTGACTAAAATAACCATGTAGACGAGTTTATAGTTGTGGCAGTATCTTATTTAGGCCTTTATACACAGAGGTTGTTGTGAAAAACCAAAATCATGACATTTCATTAGGTTGAAGACAGACAGTAGTTTAGCTTTAATCAATATTTTTGTCTGAAATACTTTGTTATATATTGACAAAGCTATAGCAAGTCGAGTAAATTGAAATTGTACAAATTAAGATAATGGGGAAAACTGTCAAAATATGTAATTTATTGCTGGGTAACAGTGGAGTTGTGCTGACAAATAGATCTTTCGAACTCTTGTTTTTTTATAAACAAGGACTGGCAGTTGGCTCAGAGGTCGATCCATTGTACTTTGACTAAGTTGGTATTCTTCTTTTATAATATGGGCCCCTATACACGCTGCGTATTGTACTTAAACACAAATGGTATAATACCTTTTTCGTGACAACTACCCGAGTCCAAGTTCAAACCCAAAGGGTAAACAGTGTGTAACGTTTTAACCCAAACACGTTCCTTCCCCAAACCTTTATGTTTGGTATATGTATCTTCAGCGGAAGTGGGGAGAGGGATTTTTTTTCAATGGGCAGGATTTCGAAATGACCCTTTACCGAATGTCACGGGCTATAGAAATGCTGTGCCAATATACAATATATATATTATATATAATATATGTGCTTATATATAAATAAGGAAGAATGACCAACAGTCAACTCAAGCATGGATGTATTAACTGTTTACAGCTAACACTGCCGCCATTGCTCTACTCGCCGCCAAGCAGGGGATCTACGTCGATATGGGAAGCAACAGAAACAACAAGGCTTGGGCTGTTCGCCAAATCAACTTGTTGCTAGGAGGATCCGGAAGAAGTTATGTCGTTGGATACGGTTCTAACTACCCCAAGAAACCTCATCACAGAGCCAGGTATAATGTGAACTAATTGCCGTGTGCCAGCAAAAGGGTTTCATGTTACAGTGTACAAACCAACCCATTATGAATTTATTTTGATCCCCGAACAAAACCTGGCCTTATAAGTTAAACAGATAAACTACATATATATTTTATTGAGATATTTACACCAATCATTTTTTCTCGACACGATCTTCTTTATCTTCTCTGATAAAAAAGTACCATGGAAAATCCCTGGTAAAAAGTATGGTAAATCCATGGTGTTTTTGGACAGTTTACCCTACTTTACCATAGTTCTACCGCAGTTTACCTCACTTTACCATAGTTCTACTACAGCTTACCTTACTTTACTAGGGTTCAATCTACTATATTACAAATTACCATACTTTACCATAGATTACCCAACTTGAATCTAAGGTAGCTGTGGTAACTTTTTATCAGGGTTATTGATCATGAAACGTTGTTTTAAAATATTCAATGTTTTTAATTTCGTTTTTATTTCAACATTCAACGACATTTGGTGTCTTTAAAGTGACATGAGCTAGCAATGTCTGCTTCATTCATTATGATTGTGAATGCAATAACAAAGTTTGATATGCATAGTAAAATTGAATGATCTCCGTTGAATATGGAAAATTCATACACTATGTGTCCTAAGATGGCCAAAATGTTAATTGAACAATTGGACAATTACAAAATCCACGAGGATGCTTCTTACCGACACACTCTTGTCACCTTACGATAGACTATACTCTTACTGCTGAATGATAGTCACTTTTAGGAATGTTAAACTTCAGTTTTCGCATTTTAGCACTTGCATTGTCTCATTCAAAGTCTGTTTTTTATGTTGTTAGTGCTTGTCCTAGAAGCAGAAGTCAAACATGCAACCAAAACACCTTCAACAACGAAGGTGCTAACAACCCAAACATCCTCCAGGGGGCGCTTGTAGGAGGTCCAGCAGCCAACGGTTCATACAAAGACCAACGTGGAGATTACATTCAGAGTGAAGTTGCTGTTGATTATAACGCAGGATGGCAGACAGCAGTTGCAGGTTGATCAGATTTATTAACTTCAAACAAACTATTTAAATACCAATTTACTAGTAATTCGCTTGTCAAACACCATCTGGATTTAGGGAGGTAGGGGGAGGGAGTCTTCAATGGTGGACGTGGTGACTCCAGGTACAGAATCTGGTATCAATCTATGCATCCAGTATAACTACATGCAGTGGCTAAATGTAACACACAGATATATATATCATTAATGTAACACACAGATATATATGTCATTAATGTAACACACAGAAATATTGGCATCAATGTACATCAATGACTAAAAGATGTATTTATTCTGTTTGGCTGGATGGATATTTCTAATTATGAAATATTTTTATTTTAAAGGTAAATATTGACAAAGTAACACAAGAATACTTTTATGTTATGTTTCAGGAGCGAAATATTTCAGCTAAATGGACATCAGAGGGTTTGATCGAAATATATGGACAAAACACAGCTTACCTTAAAATATTTGTGCTTATATCAATAACGACAATAAACTCATAATCACTTGATGGTCCAGAGTTTTCTTTGTACTATTTTACCTCCAAAGGTTCAGGTTCCGTGTCTGGTTGGACGGAATTTTTTAATGTTTTAATCCAACGGTTCTAAGAAATATTGTCTCGTGAATGGGTTCTAGTCCATCTTTTTGGAACAAAATACACATTCCTCAATGGAACGTAATTGCCGACCATGTAGAATTGTTTCAGGGGGTGGGGGCTTGGTGGATTAGTCGGGAGAGCGATAATCTCTCAGTCCAACTAAGTCTCTGTATCGATGCGTTGCGGGCTCGAATCCCATTAAACCAATTGACAAAAGTTGATAAATGTTTGAGCGAGTTTTAGCTTGATATTCCTCTGTGGAAAGGGTTGCCAGGTTTTCCGAACAAAATGAACGTATTATATTGCCCCGGAGTGTGTTGTCCCTCATAAGTTTTTATACACTTTTTCTTGTAATATTAAAGGCACACTCGCCGGCTAAAATCCAGAATAGTGTTTATATAAAAACACAGAGCAAGTTTTGTATTTTGGCATGATTTTGTGTTGTTAATTTGAAATTGAAAACTTGATTTATCAGAAAACCGCATTGCTAACAGTCCGAACCTGATCAAGTGCATAAGTACCATAATGTTAAATCTTTCAATAGCATTTAGAAGTTGAAAGGTTACAATAAGGTGAATAATTACTTATGGATAACAGCTTCTTGGTTTATTGGGTGACGATGTTCCAATGTACTTGACTTTGATAACGATGTAAGAATTACATCGGAACGTCGTCACACATTAAACCAAGAAGTTGTTATCCATAAGTAATTCTTCACCTTATTGTACCATATGTTATTAACCTTGTGAGTGGTCTAACGGTACAGTCTAATTCATATGAGAAATACAGACTGAGGCTCGTGTTTGAGGGACATGAAAAGCCTACCGATAAATTTTATAGTGAAACTGCAGACAAAGGGTCCGAAACGACGATCATCCAACTATTGAGCAAGTCAATGATTGGCAATTCGGTATAGAAAAGTTATACAGTATGTGGCATAAGTTGGCCAAAATATTAATTGAAAAATAAACAAAATTCACGCGGATGCTTCTGGCGGACACATTCTTCTCACCATACTGTAGTGCTGTATGATATTCACTTTTAGGAATGTTAAGTTTTTGGGTGAGCAAGCCGAAGAAAAACATGCTAGGATTTCTAAATGGTCCTTGACTGAATGACCTAGAGTGTTGAAATGTTGTGCTACGGGCACATCATGTTTAAGTTTAAACAAGATAAATGGTTGGTCGCTCTTTGTCGTAGAGAATTCTGAGTTTTTCCGACGTACTGTTTGCGACATTTTTATTTTGAAAATGGTAACATACACGATATTAGAGGATTCGCAATTAAGATTCTCTGCCATTTGATATTTTTCGCGCGATTGTTCTCCGAAAGAGGTTCCGAGATCTGGCACGTATACATCGAGTTTCAATTGCGTCTTTAGGCATTTCATTGATCCGCCCCGAGAATAGTCGAAACCCGTGTTGTGTATTCCGATTCATTACGAACCTTACCGATGTCGTGGATGAATGAGCCGGAGATAATTGATCGAATTGTCAAAATATCCAAAATGACGATTGTTTTCTGTTGCTAGCTTAAAAATAGGCATGCGCAGTCCATATATCCACGAGATCAGTAAGGTTCGGAATGAATCGGAATACACAACACGAGTTTCGGCTATTCTCGGGGCGGATCGGATTGCCGTCACGGGGTGTCTGGGACAAACAATAGCGAGCCAAACAGGCTGCTAGGAGACTGACTATAACACAAAGGCGTTTCATATCCCTTTCATATTCATCCCAGATGTACCTGAGAGAAATGTTAGGCGGTAATGGTACACTCGTGCGGGAGTAGCAAGTGTGTCGGGAGCTGAAGGGGGGAAAGGGTACGTTAAGATCACTAAGAAGGTTGATACAGTAGGGATCAATAAATGTTTGACAGGTATTTACTGTAATGAGGTGAGACAGAAATAAACTAAATTGTTTGGTGGCATTTAGTCTTAAGTGCAATAAGTAAGGCCACAAAAGTAAGTAAAGACCACCAAACAATTTCGTCTATTTCTATCTCGCCTCATCACAGTAAGTACCTGTCAAACACTTATCAATCTCTACTGTATTATCCTTCTTACTTATCTTAACGTACTATATTCCTATTATGCCATGTTTATTACCTGCCGCCTGTATGCCCCATGCTGTTCTTCCTTAATCTTCTTGCTGTACATAACCTTTAATCGTTTCATTGCCCTACACGTGTTGTTTTAACTTCTTTTTCTACTGCCTTCATATATAGCGTTATTATCATTGCAATCGATACTCCTGATGGTGGTTTGAGAATAAACCGAAATATTGAGTTAATATGAATTTCTTTGGATTGTTCACTCTACTTTATTATGTCAAGCTAGTAACTAGAAATTTTAATAAACTTTTTAGGAATGTTAAGCTTTTCTCACCGATAAACCTGTCGCTTACATCTGTTTCTGTACGAAACCAAAATGACTACTACGGAAGCGTAAAGCATTTTTATTATTCGGCTACTAAAAGCTACTTCGAAGGTAATAGATCTGGTATGTGCTATGTTTGAAATCCATATTAAGATTTCTACTGGCACCTCTACTGTATGTCAATAAGTTGTCATTATTGGTATGTGTTATGTCTAACATTCACTTAATGATTTCTACTGCTATCTCTACTGTATGTGAATGAGTTGTCATTATTGGTATGTGCTATGTTTGAAATCTATGTTATGATTTCTACTGTTAACTCTGCTGTATGTGATTGAGTTGTCATTATTGGTATGTGCTATGTTTGAAATCTATGTTATGATTTCTACTGTTAACTCTGCTGTATGTGATTGAGTTGTCATTATCAGTATGTGTTATGTGTGAAATTCATGTTATGATTTCTACTGGCAACTCTGCTGTATGTGAATGAGTTGTCATTATGGGTATGTGATATGTCTGAAATCCATGTTATGATTTCTACTGGCAACTCTGCTGTATGTGAATGAGTTGTCATTATCGGTATGTGATATGTGTGAAATTCATGTTATGATTTCTACTGGCAACTCTACTGTATGTGAATGAGTTGTCATTATTGGTATGTGCTATGTTTGAAATCCATGTTATGATTTCTACTGGCAACTCTACTGTATGTGAATGAGTTGTCATTATCGGTATGTGCTATGTTTGAAATCCATGTTATGATTTCTGCTGGCAACTATACTGTATGTGAATGAGTTGTCATTATCGGTATGTGATATGTGTGAAATTCATGTTATGATTTCTACAGGCAACTCTACTGTATGTGAATGAGCTGTTATTATCGGTATGTGATATGTGTGAAATTCATGTTATGATTTCTACTGGCAACTCTACTGTATGTGAATGAGTTGTCATTATTGGTATGTGCTATGTTTGAAATCCATGTTATGATTTCTACTGCTATCTCTACTGTATGTGAAAGAGTTGTCATTATTGACATGTTATATATCTCAACTGCATGTAATGATATCTACTATCAACTCTACAACTAATACCGAATAGTTGTGGCGCACATCATTCAACAGAATGGAGCCGCCAAATAATCAAATCATATATTGAGCTACAAAATCATAATTCGAAGATACTAAATGCAAATTAAAAATTAGTAACTCTAAATTAGAGCTCTTAAGTTGGAGTAAGTAACTCTGAATCATAAGCTAATTCGGATTCATTAACCCTAAATTAGGACTTAAATGGTAGCTCTAAATAAACTTCTAGCGTAGGTTGCAATATATTGAGAAAGTTGTACAGATCTTTAGCTATGAAACGAAATCGATTAAACCTAGATTAAACAAAATGTGATAATGGGAAAAGACTGTGAAAATATGTCATTTGGTTCTTAGGTAGAAAACGGAGTTTAGCCCTGACTAGTGTACTGAGAGTGTGACGTTGAACGTGTATCGATCAATTTAGTTGTTCAGTAATGGAACATCTTTTGAATCTCAGTGTTTCTCTCCAAACTGTTCTCTTTTTCCTTTTGCAAGTCGCAGGTCTAAGGCCAGATAAATATATTTATCTTGTTATTTTCTTAAAATGAAACAAACAAGGTTTGGTGCTTTCCGTGAAAATAATTCGAACAAGTTTTTAGTCGCAGGTCTAAGAACCGATACACATCTTTCTCACACTACACCCCCGATATTTCCCCTGTCAGGCGGTGTGTTATTTTTTCTTATTATTTATACATAAGTGAAAACTAGGGATTTCCTTCACTCAGAAATGTTATAATTCACTGCAGTGAAATAACACTTTTGTTATTTAATGCACGCGACGAAGCCGATGACGTCGTCGGACCTACTTCTTTCTTGCGTACCGACGTCTGCTGTACAACAACAACAGTACATAGGATTTCGATAGGCTAAATGAAGCCTTTTCAGTCATAATTAGCATTAAGATAAATAAATTACAGCTGAAAACACATAATTGATTTAATAGAGGATCGGCTTACCACTCTAAGTCAAAGCGATAAAACAAAACTTCAAAATCGATCGTATGTTGGCAGAGTTGTGTGACCTGCAGCATGGCTTCGGAGAATCGGACCACTGCGTGTAACGAATAACTGTACTTGCCATTCATTGACGCGTTTAAACAATGTAAAGTAATTTCAAATATCATTTTTTATCCTGGTGACTGATGCTCTGCAGAGTTAAAATCCATGGAGTTCCATTTAATTTCTCTTTACATCAAATATCGCGAAAAACTCAGGGAGAAAATGGCCATTCAAATGACCACAAATCTGACAGTCGATAGTCACGTGAGAAGAACAGACATGCTGTTGTTTCATTGGTCAGCGATATATATTCCTACGTTTGCTGAAAACCTAATCCGTCATAAATTTGTCAATACTTTCTTTTTTATAATTGATAAATTTATACTTCATAAACAATCTCCAGCCTAAAACATGATAGTATAAATAATAAACAGAATATTGTACAGTTGTGTTTGAATTGCATTTATATTTTTTCTCTTGAAAGGCGGAGGGATAACCCACTTGACGCTTCGCGTCTCGTGGGTTATTCTCCGGCTTTCACTCGAAAAAATATAAGTGCTATTCAAACACAACTGTTCAATATCCTCTATATAATCAGCATGTGAAATTATGGCCCAAGTAACGTAATGACCTCACGAAAGAACTGTCAAAAGTGACGTCACAACAGAATTACGTCATCATTCATTATGCAGTTAAGATAAAGCGTCCAGCAGCAATCCTATATTTAGGAAATATAGTGTGTGTTGCTGAATAAAGGGTCCGTGGCGGAAGATACCACTATTTGAGGACGAGAGGCGAAGTCCCAAGTCTTCACAAAGTAGTGGTACTTCCGCCACTGACCTTTTATTCAGCATCACACAGCTCACCTGACGTCATTTGTTTCTATTCTAATGCATATCATACGTAAATTAATAAATTTTTATTATGCAAAATCGAGCACTGCTCTTTCTCAAGTTAAATCTCAATCAGCCAAGTAACAAAATCGACGTCATCAATTTGGAATCTTCTGACGTGTCGGAACACAGCTGTCACTCAGAGCGTCATCTCCAACATTATTCTACACAAACGCATCCCTAATTTATAGCACAAAGTGATTTAAACTTACAAGGGGTTCTTTATTGTCTCAGATAATGTGTCTCTGTTTTTCCTATCTCTATAATGTTAAACGCGAGGTGTATTAGAAAGAAGGGTGCGGGATGCTGTCGCTAGTGACGTCATTTCTGACTTTACAATGCCTATCGAGTCTTTCTTCAGACAGCCATTCTTGAAAATAGGGCGACGTCATCACATAGTATTTTAAGTAGAGCTGCGTTTTTAAATAAAACGATGCATTTTTTATGTAATGTGAGAAAAAGATGAACCAACTCGAGCCAGAGTGTTACAATAAATATCACTCTCGTTTAATAATTTCCGAAGTCACTCGCCAGAGGCTCCTGATAGAGCAAGTGGGAATTCGAATATAGTCTCCTGACTTATAAAAATAATAGACTCGAGTGATATTCATCGTAAAACACTGGCTCTGGTTAGATAACCTCTATTTACTTTTATGATCCTCTTAAAATGAAACAAACAACGATCGGCGTTTTCCGTGAAAATAATTCTATAATGTTTTTAGTCACAGGTCTAAGGGCCGATAAATATCTTTATTTTGTGACTTTCTTAACACGAAACAAACAGTCAATGCCAATAATTAAGTATTGTGTTGGGGGGTTACCAGGTGTAAGCTGTACGATTATAATAATAATAATAATAATAATATTTATTCACCAAATAATAGATAGATACAAAACAATGAAAGCATTTCAAATGGAGTATATGGCGGGAATAAAGCCGGAGCTTGTTTTATCCCTATGATATCATATTTGTTTGGGGAGATTAATGAATGGAAAAGTTACTTTGTGAGTATAAAAACTTCTATCAACTAGATCACGAAACTTTGTTATCAATTGATAGAGAAAAAAAAAAAAAAAAAAAAAAACAGAAATAATATACAGTCGAGCTGTTAAGTGTATCACCACAGCGACAAGTTATACATAAAATATAATTTAAAAGAGAAACACAAAATATCATACATTTACATAGGCCTACGTACCTTAGCACTCGTATGTGTATTGTTACATATACACGCATATATACATCGAACATTTTCCTATGTGAGTTGATCAAGAAAACTTAGGCCTTATATATATACATATATACAGGTAGAAATATGCGTTTAACACCCGGTTGCTGGTTGGATGACCAACTAAGCTTGTTAGCCCTGTTTAACAGGGAAATAAAGGACACTTAGCCAGAAAATAGAGCGTACTTAAGATTATAGATTTGATTTTAAAAGCATTTGTAACATGTTACGCTTAAACAGTGATAAAGAGTGTGTGATTTTTAAACCACGTGGGATTTTGTTCCAAACTCGAGCAGCTTTGGATTTGAGTGAAAAAAATGACAATTGAGAAAAGCGAGGATAGGTATAAAAGTTGATATCAGAATCTCTAGTTGGGTACGTGTGAACTGAAGATAGACGAGTTAAATAATTTGAGTAACTTGCCGGAATTAAGGACGGGTGGTAAATAAACTTATGAACAAAGATTGCTATTACATAGTCGTTTAAATGCGCTATTGGTAAGAGGTTTAATTCAGAAAATAATGGAGCTGTATGAGCATCAAATGATGCCTTGGCTATAATACGAATCAGTCGTTTTTGGAGCAGAAAAATTGGGCGTAGATGTGTTTCCCCAAAGGATGTTACAATACGAGATATACGGGTAAAATAAGGAGTAATAAATAATTCTTAAAGTTTGTTTATTAAGGCAATGTTTTACACTGTTTATTACCCCAAGGTTTCGTGAGAGTTTTCCCGTAATATAGTTAATGTGTGGCTGCCATGTAAGTTTGTTATTGAATATAACGCCTAAGAACTTAAACTCCTCGGTTTGTTCAATAGTTTCGCCGCCAAGGAGTAGTTTTAGAGTTGAAGTGGGTGATTTATTGGTAGGTTTGATGACCATGTATTTAGTTTTTTTGACATTCAATGTTAACTTGTTACTGATGAGCCATTCAAAAATTTTGTGTAACTCTGTTTCCATAGTTTCGTACAGATTTTTTATATTTTTGTCAGAGATGATAAGAGACGTGTCATCTGCAAAAAGAATGACATCAGCCACCCTAGAAATGGTCGTAATGTCGTTGATAAACAGTAAAAAAAGGATGGGTCCTAGTACCGAGCCTTGGGGCACGCCCGAGGCTATTGGTCTTGGTGGAGATAAGTTTTTGTCAATAGATACGTATTGTGTACGTTGGGATAAGTAGCTTTTGAACCCGTGCAGCGTCTTTCCCCTGAACCCATAATATTGGAGTTTTAAAAGGAGGATCTCATGGTCGACGGTGTCAAACGCCTTTGATAAGTCGAGAAAGGTTGTGATACTGTAATGTTTTTTTTCCTTAGCATTGAGTAATTTGTCATACAGATCTATGGCTGCGAGTGAGGTAGAGTGGTTTTCCCGAAACCCATACTGTCGAGACGAGAGCAAGTCGTTAACTTCAAGGAATTTCACTGTTCTAGACGCAACTATTTTTCAAGTATTTTGCTAAAATAAGGCAGGACAGAAATCGGTCTGTAGTTGGAAGCTGAGGTCGGGTCACCAGTTTTATATACTGGTGTAACTTTTGCTATTTTGAAAGGGTTTGGGACCGTACCGGTTTCAAGAGATCTATTTACTAAGAAGCAGAGTGGTATGGCAATCACATCAGCCACTGGTTTTAGTAGAGACGGTCTGACATCGTCGATACCCGGAGATCCTCCTTTAATTTTGCCTATTATGTCAATAATTTCGGTGATGTTGCACGGTTCAAGGCTAAAATTTTGTTGAACATGGTCAGTCAGATATGCAGTAAAGTCAGTTGGAGACGGGGGTATTAATGATGCTAAATTTTGAGAAACGCTGCAGAAATATTTATTAATTCCGTCCGCGATTTCTAGTGGTTCTGATAATTGTTTTCCGTTGTCGTCGATTATGTGTGGAGTTGTGTTTTTTTTTCTTTTTGTTAGTTAGCTGGTTAATTACATCCCACGTTTTTTTTATATTAGTATTGCATTTGGTAAATTTAGATTCAAAATAAGTTTGCTTCGCAAGTTTTATTGTACCATTTACTTTATTTCTGTAGAGCTTATACTGTTTTGTTATTATCTCAGATTTACTTTTAAGGTGTGATCTATAAAGGTTATTTTTCTTGTGGATAGATTGTATTAACCCCTTGGTTATCCATGGTTTAAGAATTTTGGTTTTAGAACTATGGTCATTTATAATGGGGAAACTTTCATTGTAAATTGGGGTAAAAATATCTAAAAATAGTTTTAGCATTGTATCAACGTCAGTTTCTTGAGAAAGTGGGGACCAGTCGATTTGTTTCAGTTTTTGAAGGAAAAATGTTTGTCGGTTTGAATTGCAAAGTCTATGTTGTTTATTATGGATATGTGGACATAGTGGTAGAGAATCGCTGATATGAAAGATTGGGAAATGGTCAGAGATATCAGAAAACAAAATGGCAGAACATATATCCTTATCATGGTAATTGGTGAAAATGTTATCAATTAAAGTGGCAGTATCGGAATTGACCCGGGTGGGTTTAGTAATTTTTGGATAGAAATGGGACGAGTTCATTATGTTATAGAATTGTTTAGTTGGCTGGTGATGGTCGGATTTAAACAGGTCAATGTTGAAATCTCCCATGATCAGGCAGTTTTTCTTTTCAGGTTTTAGTTTGGACAATATATTAGATAATTCATCATTAAATAAATGAAGATTCCTTCCAGGCGGGCGATATAATAATCCTATGATATAAGTGTTGGAGGTATGAGCTACTTCCAGGAACATACATTCAAATTCATCACTATTATACATTAAATCTTCTCGCATTTTGAACTGGGTAATTGCAGAATTAATATATAGGACAATTCCACCACCAGATCTGTTGTTACGAGACAATGGGTATGTATTGTAGCCTGGGATATCATACAGTTCTTCAGTATTTGCATCAAGCCAGCTTTCTGATATTCCAATGGCAGTGAAATTGTGATCTAAATTATGAAGAAGTTGTAAAATTTCTTCGTAATGTTTTTTTTAGGCTTCTTGCATTTATATGTAAAACAGACAATGATTGGGAGAATAAATGACGTTGGGACAGTAATAGTTTGGCTATCAGTATCGCTATAATATTCGGATTGGTGGGAAGTAATAATCTCCCAATAACTGTTTTCATCATCTGAGACATAGGTTACATAAGTATGGGTATCATTTGTGTTCAGAGTAATTGGATTGAAACACATTTGTTCAAATGACAGAAGGTTGTCCGATATATCAGGATTAGGGCTATCAAGTGGTTGGTTAAAAAAAGGTAGTTCACTAAGTGTTGACATGGTGGTATATATACGTTACTATGGAGTATCTGCTTTTTACGGTTGTTAAACTACAATATTGAGCGGTCAGGGCTAGGGCAATAGTTATTATGTATTTCAAACAAAAGTAAGTGCATAGATTGTGTTTCACAAAATATAATGACAAATAACTAAAATAAAATGATAAAAGCATCAGCTCACAGGGGTGAGACATTGGAGATGGGGGAGGGGGGCTGACTCCGCCACAGGGCCATTATATGCTATAAAAACAGTTTGTTTTTTTCCGAATAGTGATAGCTTGCATGGGATATAATTGAAAGTTATGGCACGAACAAAGTTCATAAAGTCATATATATTGTTGAAGTTAATGTAGTTAGAGTGCCGTTTGTTTTCTATGGGCATGCATGTAGATGCAGACACTGGCAGGAACACATATCATATAAAAGGTTATCAGTCAGATTAGAGGATCCAGTCACGTAATATCAACAAGACTAGTCTCACGGCCGTTCACATAAAGTTTCCCTTTGGTAAAACGCACTTTTTTTCCTTCGGAATAGCACTTATTCATGTAGTTTCTGAATTTAGTCTTTTTTTGTCGATCTTCGTAGATTAAATCGTCAGTTATAAATATATCTTTACCCTTCAGTTTTTCGCGTGCAGACTTTAACACATTGTTTCTTTCGTCACGGTACAAAAATTTAACTAGTACGTGTCTCGTTCGACCATCTTGACGTTGTCCGGTGCGGTGGATGTTCTCTAAGTGTGTGTCTGGGAGCATCAAATCGTTCTTAATAATATCAGAGATAATTCCCCTTATATTTTCGTTTGGATTTTCGGGGACACCACCAAATCGAAGATTGAAAGATCGGCTGTATCGTTGTAGTTCAAACAGTTTTTCTGTCAAGTCAGAGTTTTGTTTCTCAAGGTCCGCGATATTTGAAACTAACGTTTGCATGGTTGTGGTTTGGTCGGATTGCGTTTTTTTAACATCTTCTATGTCTGTATTAGCTGATTCAAGGAATTTGTGCATTTCCATTTGACGAAGCTCTATTTTTTGCAAACGGCTGTTATATTCCTCATTTTGAAGTTCAACCTTGTTTAAAGTTTGTTGAATGCCATTGATAGAAGACTGAATGGAACTCACCGTTTCTTTCACAAATGTTTCAAATTCAGTTAGGGAGGAGCCAGATGGCTTAGTAGACTTATCTTTAGCGTTTTCCTCTGGATTATTTGATCCATTCCCAGTGTTACGTCTGGTTTGAGGCATAATGGTGAATCGGTGATCGTAGCGGTGAGGATTTCGTCTTTAAATCAGAGGAATTCAGTCGATATTTTGATAGAAATTAGTATAGATCGTTCAAGCCAGGGTAAGGTCTTGCTACCAGGTGTACAAGCAGGTGTGGTCAGGTAGAGTCCGTGCGCTCGTGCTTCTTTAGAGCAAGCATACAGCCGAGTTGACAAACTGGTATTTCGATAGTCCGTGCCTCATAGCTCAAGTCAGCCCAACCCTAGAAAACACGTCTTACTCCCACGACATCCGACTGAAACATTAGTTTTCCATCAACAATTAAAGGATGGATGTTTCTCATTTATTTCAATATGAGAAATCCAAGCATCCTGCAAGCAATAGTTTCTACTTGATTTGATGGTAATACAACCGATTAACGGATTTCCATAATATTGGATTCTCCTAAAGGGCAAAATACGCGGATTATCAGTAATACTAGGACGCCTTTTTAATCCTGGTATACGTTCATTGTATTTAACCTTGTCAAAGATAGATGATATAGAAACAGGCAAGAACGAATATCCTTATATAACATAATATTTCAGAGAGAACAGAAAAATAGAAAAACACAACTTTTAAATCTTTTATTTAGGGAAGTGACAATAGCAGAATGGTGGCTTTCATTTCTGGCGATGTCCAGACCAGACCATCTACGAACTGGATATATTCTCCTTGCCTCAATGCTTTAGCTGAAGTATTTTGCTCCTGAAATAAAATAATAACAAATGGTTAAGACACGGATCAAAAGAAACACAGACCAAAAACACATTACAAGATAGTGTGCCCTCCCCCCCCCCCCCCTCCCGCTCAATTCCATCTATAATATGTCCAGAAATTAATAATATCCCCTAAATGCACGTTATCAACGGAAACCTTTGATTAAACGATCCGATTTTCAACAAGACACCTCCATTAAAACACAGACAGCAAGACAAAGACTATAATGTAATGCCAGATATTGACTTCTTGTACTGATATATGTTTACGCTAAAATATTCTCCAAAATAGTTTTGATGTTTTAAATGAGAATATTTATTTTTATTTAACCAGTAATAGATTCGTTAAAAAGAACAAGCTCAATTTCTACCACGTTAGTTAATTCTGTATCACGGTTTAACATTTTTCTGCTGCAGTTTTTCTTATTTCCAACCTTCAAAATTTGTAAAATGGGGCCTCGGTGGTCTTAAAGGTTAGAGTGACAATCCCTCAGTCCTACACAGACCTTCCATCGATAAGGCGCGGGTTCGAATCAAACTCAGACCAATTAGTAATTTTTTCACTCGGTCCTCGAATGGGGAAGAGTTGACAGGTAGTCGCCGAAGGTAAAAGGTTTCTTCCGGGCAATGAGCCGGTTTCCTCCCGCAGTAAACCTGACAACGCCGCCAAATAATCTTGAAAGCAGCGTAAAACATCAATCAATTAATCTAAGTTTAAAACGATATATGTCTGATATATCCCGTGGCGATTGACACGTTACAATGGTCAAATGTATTTTCATCGGGGCAAATAAAGCTAGCTTCCTAGGACTGATGTCAATAACGTATACAGAAATGGTATTTCGTCGTTCTCTTGGAGGCAAATACCCCTATCTTCCTAGTATTGATGTCAATAACGTATACAGAAATGGTAATTTCATCGGGTCTCTTGGGAGCAAATAACCCTAGCTTCCTATGACTGATATCAATAACGTATACAGAAATGGTATTTTCATCGGGTCTCTTGGGGGCAAATAAGCCTAGCTTCGTAGGACTGATATCAATAACGTATACAGAAATGGTATTTTCATCGGGTCTCTTGGGGGCAAATAAGCCTAGCTTCGTAGGACTGATGTCAATAACGTATACAGAAGTGGTATTTTCATCGGGTCTCTTGGAGGCAAATACCCCTAGCTTCCTATGACTGATGTCAATAACGTATACAGAAATGGTATTTTCATCGGGTCTCTTGGGGGCAAATAAGCCTAGCTTCGTAGGACTGATATCAATAACGTATACAGAAATGGTATTTTCATCGGGTCTCTTGGGGGCAAATAACCCTAGCTTCGTAGGACTGATATCAATAATGTATACTAAAATGGTATTTTCATCGGGTTTCTTGGGGGCAAATAACAATAGCTTCCTATGACTGATGTCAATAACGTATACAAAAATGGTATTTCGTCGTTCTCTTGGAGGCAAATACCCCTATCTTCCTAGTATTGATGCCAATAACGTATACAGACATGGTATTTTCCTTGGGTCTCTTGAGGGCAAATAACCCTAGCTTCCTAGGACTGATGTCAATAACTTATATAGAAATGGTATTTCCATCGAGTCTCTTTGAGACAAATAACCCTAGCTTCCTAAGATTGATGTTTAATTAAGTATACAGAAACGGTATTTTTATCGAGTCCCTTGGGGGCAAATGAAAGACTGATGTTAATAACGTATACACGAATGGTATTTTCATCGGGTCTCTTGGGGGCAAATAACCCTAGCTTCCTAGGACTGATGTCAATAACGTATACAGCAATGACATTTTCATCGGGGACAAATAACCCTAGCTTGCTAGAACTGATGTCAATAACGTATACAGGAATGGTATTTTCATCGGGTCTCTTGGGGGCAAATAACCCTAGCTTCCTAAGACCAATGTCAATAACGTATACAGCAATGACATTTTCATCGGGGACAAATAACCCTAGCTTGCTAGAACTGATGTCAATAACGTATACAGACATGGTATTTTCATCGGGTCTCTTGGGGGCAAATAACCCTAGCTTCCTATAAAGACTAATGTCAATAACGTATACAGAAATGGTATTTTCATCGGGTCTCTTGGGGGCAAATAACCCTAGCTTCCTATAAAGACTAATGTCAATAACGTATACAGAAATGGTATTTTCATCGGGTCTCTTGTGGGCAAATAACCCTAGCTTCCTATAAAGACTAATGTCAATAACGTATACAGAAATGGTATTTTCATCGGGTCTCTTGGGGGCAAATAACCCTAGCTTCCTATAAAGACTAATGTCAATAACGTATACAGACATGGTATTTTCATCGGGTCTCTTGGGGGCAAATAACCCTAGCTTCCTATAAAGACTAATGTCAATAACGTATACAGAAATGGTATTTTCATCGGGTCTCTTGGGGGCAAATAACCCTAGCTTCCTAGGACTGATGTCAATAACGTATACAGCAATGACATTTTCATCGGGGACAAATAACCCTAGCTTGCTAGAACTGATGTCAATAACGTATACAGGAATGGTATTTTCATCGGGTCTCTTGGGGGCAAATAACCCTAGCTTCCTAAGACCAATGTCAATAACGTATACAGCAATGACATTTTCATCGGGGACAAATAACCCTAGCTTGCTAGAACTGATGTCAATAACGTATACAGACATGGTATTTTCATCGGGTCTCTTGGGGGCAAATAACCCTAGCTTCCTATAAAGACTAATGTCAAATGGTATTTTCATCGGGTCTCTTGTGGGCAAATAACCCTAGCTTCCTATAAAGACTAATGTCAATAACGTATACAGACATGGTATTTTCATCGGGTCTCTTGGGGGCAAATAACCCTAGCTTCCTATAAAGACTAATGTCAATAACGTATACAGAAATGGTATTTTCATCGGGTCTCTTGTGGGCAAATAACCCTAGCTTCCTAGGACTAATGTCAATAACGTATACAGAAATAGTATTTTCCAAGATTATTGCTAAAATATTGATTCCATGAAGTTTTCTCAGAGTCAAATAAGGAAAAAAAATTCACCGAAAAGACCAGTTTTGCGCCTAACTCAATGGTTCCAAAAAACGGTTTGAAATCTAAAACCAAAGTAATTAGAAAACGAAATAGGCGAACACAGGGGGCATTTTCATACAAAAGATAAGAGCAAATGTTAAATTCAGTTCAACGTACCGGCGACAGCAGTTTGCCAACCTGCATTATAATCAACAGCCACTTCACTTTGAATGTAATCTCCACGCTCGTCTTTATAAGATCCATCCGCGGCTGGTCCACCTACAAGTGCCCCCTGGAGAATGTTAGGGTTATCGACGCTCTCGTTATTAAAGGTTCCCTGGTTACATGTCTGGCTTTTATTTGTTGGACATGCACTGTTGATAAAAAGAAATATGATCGTTTTGGAATATAAAGACTTGAACATTTTATAGAACAGCACTGCTATCTAGCATATTAAGATAACAGAATTCAGTTCAATCTAACTTAAACCAAACCGACAAATGTCCAAAAACTCGACTGCGAACCACGGCTTTATAACTTACCTATCTCCATAATGTTGTATAAAATTGCCAAATATTATCGAAACAGAAGTAGGCTCTAGCTAATTTTTGGTTATTTTTACCAGAAATTCAGAAATAAGAGTTTTTAATTAGTACCAATCTTGGCGATATTGTTTTGGTGGTATTATAAGCAATAAGCAACAAAAATCCCCCCAAACGAACTCCTGCATTCCGGCTATTTACAATTTGTTCTTCATTTGCACACATCTTCGGTTCATCTCGATTAGTGACTTTAACGATATGTTTATTCCATTGTCGATGCCTTTGTTGGCCAGGGTACTCAACTTCTTAATCAAGAATCAAATTCATAATATATTCATTATAAAGTCCAAATTTAGGCAGCTTTTGTCACCTTAAAGAATTCAGTTTTATTTACCATTTGCGGTAACTTTAACGTTTTGATTTGTGGCTAATTACCTAAATCGCGTTAAGGTTTTTCCTTTCCGTTTTCAAATAGATCAACACATGATACACAATTTACAGTTGACATAGTGCATGCCGGTTTCACGCTACACACAATTCAACATGAGTACCGCTATTGTGACAGTTTTAGGCTTGCATATTCTCAGCCAAACTATTTTCAAAATTGGTAAAATTAAAAAAAAATACAGACAGAAATCTTTAATCAGACATTGATTGAAAGCCTACAGGATGTACTGTAGACCTGCACTGGTTTCAATCCAATATTCAAATAACCCAGTTACAGAACTATTGCTATGTAAGCCACTTCCTAGCTCTATCCGAGATCATTTTTTATTGGCTGAAAAACAGAAACGAGGTGTTTTGACCTATATTAGCATGAGCTGCCAAAATGTTGATATTTTTCTATGAAAACAAAATTTGGCACCTATCGGCTTTTTGTGTCAAGGTGTGTCATTTAGAAGTGTTTTTAGTTTCTCTAGTCAAAGAATTAGTGTGAACTAACTTGCGTCTCGAATGAAAGAAAGTTCGTTCAAGTTATTTATATTTTGTTTACTGTTTGTGGTGTTAGGTCGTATGGCCACAGACTGTATGAACTGTCTTAATTACACAGTTCACGATTTATTTTTTGGATGACCTTAAACCCCTCTTTTTGTCGTGACAATCATAATTAGTGAAAAAGGTGCACATTGTTTGGCAAATCGTTCCACTTAAATGGGTACCAGAAAAAACAAACCTTATAAAACAAATGAACAATTCCAATACCACCCCTCCTCACCCCGCCAAAAAAATAAAAATAGCACAAATCTCGAAGTTTACAATTTACCTTGCTCTGTGATGTGGCTTCTTCGGGTAATTATCACCGTATCCTACCACATAACTTCTCCCCGACCTTCCTAGTAGGAGGTTGATTTGGTTGATCGCCCAGTCTTTGTTGTCCCGGCTACCCATATTCACACTAATGCCTTTCTGGGCAGCAAGTAGGGCGATAGCAGCAGTATTTGCTGAAAACACATGAAAAAAATATAGTTTTTGTTTGCAAAAGGGATCGATAGCCTTGTATTTTGTGCAGCTTTCAAATCCGTGTTCCATGTATGCTATGGCAAGCCGTTTCGGCCTATTTAACATGTTGAATTCATTTCCACATATGTGCAATTCAATTCCCGATATGTACATATCAGGAATTGAATTCCACATATGTGCAATTCAATTCCACATATCTGAAATAGCACTGACTTCTTGATATGTGGGTCGTGTATTTAACATATGTTGAATTCATTTCCACATATCTGAAATTCTATTTGACATATCTTGAAAGGCCCTTAAATTCAACATATGTGCAATTTAATTCCACATATATGAAATTGGGCCGCGTTGTAGAAATCACAATCACCGCTCCTGGGGCGGAAGTAGAGAAGGTAATTTTTCACATGCGCGGTGTCCCACAACGACGGGCAGCGCGATGTTGAAAGAGGACAAATAAAGTTGGCGCGAAGTGACACATGTGGTGACACACTCGGGGAGCATGCATTTTCTTTACTAAAACAACCCGGCGAATATAGGGCACATATCACAAAAATAATTGCAGATATCTTAAATAGACGTGTATTCAAGATATTTTGAATTCATTTCAACATATCTGGAAATGAATTCTACATATCTGAAATGTCAATTATTGATATGTTCAGCACAGAATTATTTCCAGATATCTTAAAATGATTTTCACATATGTGCAATTCATTTGCACATATATGCACATATTTGCACATATAATTCCCGATATGTACATATCAGGAAATGAATTCAAGATATGTGGAATTGAATTGCACATATGTGCAAATGAATTGCACATATGTGGAATTCGATTCCTGATATGTACATAACGGGAATAGAATTGCACATATGTGGAAATGAATTCAACATATGTTAAATAGGCCGAAACGGCTTGCCATAGTATGCTGGTATTTCCGATTTTAAAGTCCTCAGTCAAATTTGAACTATCAATGTCTCATAAACTTAAAGGTCAAATACAACGGACAGAAGTTCTGAAGAAAATTGAGTGTCCACTGATGTCCGCAGAAGTTTTGAAACTCGGTATGTTTCAACGGTCAGGGGTTTTCTGACAAACTCGGTATGAATTAACCACTAAAACTTGTATCCCTAAAGTAAACGAAGTTTCTGGCTATGAAATACCGCAAGTTACAACTCTATTGAACTGATTTTGTGTCAGAAGGATACACGCACACACTTGTCAGAGAGACAATCAATAATATCTCGTAATGACTTTTAGTTCCATACCAGTAAGAAAGTGGTAATTGCACCAATAAAGAGTTTAGCAGCATCTGCAGGTATACATCAGAAAGGTGATATCATTCGTGCGTCTACAAAACGCATGCCTGAAATATTATCTGATAATTATATGCTTTACTATAACGACCTGTGAGTTTTATATCAGAGTTTAATATTCACAGTTATATACAATGAAGTGTGAAATGGGCCATGAGTTGTATAATTGATTCTAAAACTTTTAAACGATGGAATACGACCAATTTGGATTTAGCGAAGAAAATAGTAAAAATACAAGCAAATGCAGGGTCGCCGTCTTATGGGCCTTCTCAGATTTTTACAAAACTTTGGATCATAAACATAACCTAAACATTATTCAGTTTTTTTATCGGAAATTGATATAAATTGAAAGTAAATGGTAATGTATTTTATCTGGAGCGTTTACATGTGCCTTACCTGTGTATCTGTTAGCTCCCCATTTGTTCCTCCAGGCCAGACCCTGTGGGGTGTACACCAAGGACCCATCATCCCTCCAGCTGCTTAGGTAAGCTTTTACTGAGTCCTTGTAAGAGTTCTTGTTAGTCAGTTGATACAACAGCATCTAAATTATAACATAATTGTCGATTTAAACCCAGCTCCTGATTTACACAGTTTGTCCCAACTATGATGTACTAATTGTTTTTATTTAAAAATCGAGAGGAATATTTGGATGTTTATCAACTTTTACCTGAGCGCCGGCCTTTTTGTCATCCCAAGAGAAAGCCCAAGCAGGACTGGATCCAAGATGCCCGATGTTGTTCTCTGCGTAAGTAAGGTAAGTGTTGTCGTTTGTAGCCTTGTACAACCAGGCAGCAGCCCAAACCAACTCGTCCTTGTAACCCGATGATCTGTGAACATCAAAACGTGTAACACATATAAATATTTATGAACACTAAAACACACGGGCACAGGGAAAATCTTCTTGTCTAGAATAACCATGGAGACAAGTTTCTAACTGTGTTAAAATAATGCATATCATTTAGACCTTTTATTAGAATTTCCACCGACTAGCTTGACATAATAGAGTGAGCAATCCGAAGAAAGACATGTAAGACTTATTAACTCAATATTTCGGTTTGTTCTCAAACCATCATCAGGAGTAGTGATACAATGAAAATAACGGTATATATAGGCAGTAAATCCCTGTATGTCCCATGCTGTCCTTCCTTAATCTTCTTGCTGTACATAACCTTTAATCGTCTCATTACCATACATGTGTTGTTTTAAATTCTTATCTACTGCCTATATATACCGTTATTTTCATTGTATCACTACTCCTGATGATGGTTTGAGAATAAACCGAAATATTGAGTTACTATGTCTTTCTTCGGATTGCTCACTCTACTTTATTTAGACATTTATACCCCATAAATTGAACGTGTAACACATATAATGTATGCATCGTAGAACTATATGTTTACCGCCTGCTGGCAGGAATGGTTCCAGTATAATTTTTTTGGAGGTAATTCTTAAACCGTTTGAGTTATATCTAAACTTTACTTAAAATACCAAATGTTCCTCCGTGTCCTGTGTTTCAAAACTTGCCTAAATTACATACTCAATAGTAGTAACGGAGCAAAGTTGACGGTCCATAATCTTCTTTAGGCCTTATTTGTAAGACAAGATCGATGGCACCATGTGTCAAATGGTTGCATTTAGAAGTGCAATTAGCAGAAAGCGAGAAACCTACTCACGTGTAGAAGCTGAATTCAGATCCATGGTCGGAATACTTCTTTTGGTAGTTCTTGGCAAAGTTGAACAACTGTATAGCATGGGATTTCAATGTATTAGCATAAGTTGGATCTGGCATATAGAAAAAGAAATATACATGTTAGATGATATCCCAAATTTTATTTTTGATTCAGTTTTATACACCATGAACTTTTCAGTTAAAAGTTGGAGAGAAGTTTTCGGTTGTTGAATTGTTCGCACCCAGTCCCCGTGTGGGTTCCGGGGAGAAGTTCCCAGACAAGCTTGATCGTAAAAGGCGACTAACCTGGGGTAAATTTGTAATTATTATGGTATAAACCTATTTATTGTTAAATTTGCACTCTCAGAACATAAATACGTATTTACAAATTTGTATATTATAAAAATGTTTATATATATCCATTGGAGATAATTGTAATATTTCTTGTTTTTAATGTCCGAAAATGATTTACAGGGTTTTACCAGTTATTGTTGTTTCTGTTTCTGTCATTTTTCAGTTCCAATGTATTTTTGATGTAAAAAATGTCTGATTATTTAATTTCTTATCGCCGCCGTAAAAGTGAAACGCGGCGTTAAACTTTAATCAATCAATCAATCAATTCACACCTAGTAACGACAGATATAGCGCTTCATGGTGGACTACGTTTGCGAGGGTTTACTGACAACGTCAACGGTTGAGTTTCAGAAGGTGCGTCAAACGCTGAATTTTTCTTGACAATGGAAAAAGCAGCTCATGCCATTTTAAAACTGGTAGCCTGATTTGAAAACGCAAAAATTCTAAGTGTAATGAAAACTTTTTTAATGAGAGTAATGATATTTAAAAAAAGTATTTACGAAATCATAGCAGGCTGTTATCGTTCAAACTTCTGGATTTCTGGAAAAGGAATTCTTATAGGCAAACTTACTTGAATCTTTAAACACCAAATATCCGGCAGCCATGGCGGCGGCGGTTTCAGCTGCGATGTCACTTCCGGGTTTGCTCGTGGTTATCTTATAAGTTGGTCTGCTCATGGTCATTTGTTCAGGCCGGCCAAAGTAGGCGTGATCAATGTCACCATTACCAACCTAGAAAACCATGTAGTGCAATACCAGAAGAGCGAGAATAGAAAACAATAAAATGCAACATAAAGCACAGTTACGTAGTTCTTAACGCATGATAGCTTTTGTTGAGAGTGTTCAACAATCTGACTATCTTTTTATTGTAAATATTCTCTGGTGAAAACGGATTAGTGTTTGCTAAACGGATAATATCTCTTACAACGAAACCGTGAAAGAGAAACAAAAGGTGTTGGCACATTGTGGAGCAGTTAATTAATGATTACCAATATACCATTTACCAGTTTTGCGCGCTACAATGACATGACGTAGTGGCATCAATCTTACACGGGACAAGCCCCGTAGTCATCTCGACTATTGCCATATTCGTGCAAAATACCTTTTCATCCACGATGTTATCACATTTCTAGATTCATTCGGATGTAAACTGTGCGAATATAAGTTTTCACGTTTTATATCTGTTGTAAAATACCGAAAACTAGAAGTTAAAATCAGACGGAGCCTTTGTCCGGTCTACTACTTGGGGCATTAATTGTGACTTCGCTAAATTACGTCATTTGAAAGTAATTGGCAAATCACCTATTAGAAATGGATGTTTATACTGTCTTTTATTTCTTTGTGTTTCTTAAACTTTTGAATGTCGCCAGATGGAAAAGGTTTAATATGCCACATTTCGGCCACATACCTGTACGTAATACACGTTCGCTGAAGGATGACACTTAATGAAGTAATCCAGAGCCCACTTAATCTGGTTCTTAGCGTTGTTATATTCTCCTGCGTCAGAGTAGGCGGATTTGAACTCCAGCATTCCCCAAGCTATGGTGGTTACAGCCCAAGCCATGGGGAAGTTGAACTTCACGTAGTCCCCAGCTAGATTGTACAAAAGTAATCGATTGATTCGTTATTTTTCCTTCTAAAATACAGGAAAGATCATTAATCATGTGCATACCGTAAAATCATAAATTACAGAGAAACTAAACCTCGCCAATTCCAGGAAAATCAAATTACCGGTCAAAATGCTGATAAACATGAACGATGGCCTTGCAATTGGTTAAAAAAATATTATCTTTTTACGTCCTGTTTTAATTGGGGTTTTTTGGTGATAATTACAAAATAGACAGATTTATCCTGCATTGTGAAGAAGAAAAATATAGCTTTTTTGTTCTTTTATTGTTATAGAATATTACGTGTTGTCCTACCGTCATACCAGCCGCCCGTGAGGTCAACGCTCCCATCTTTGTCGTTCAAAGCAGAATCTCCGCGCCAAGCAACCCTGTTGTTACTGGGAAGATCTCCAGACCTTTGCGCCTCATAGAACAGAATAGATTTCCCCAGAACTGTGCTGTACTTATCGGTGTCACCACTTCCGCTTGTCGAAGGAGCTGGTGTCGGACTCGGAGTTGGCGACGGGCTTGGAGACGGGCTAGGTGATGGACTTTGGGATGAAACACCTTCCAAAACAACACTAGCGGTAGTTGGGTTGGAGCTACCAGTTCTGGCTTGAAAATCAATGGAAAGAGTAGATCCTGAGTTCACGTTGCCATTCCAGCTTGCATTTTGTATTCTGTGAACGCGCTTGTATCCAGACGTCAACACAGTGCCTTGGTGACACTGTAAAAAAAAGGAAGACCGGTCTGATTGTGTATTGGTTGGCACAATGGCAGAAATGTGCTAGGGGGGGATTCACTCACAGGGTGATGATATCTTAGAAATTCCATCGATGAGGCATGGGTTTGAATCCCACTCAGTCCACAGAAAAAAGAAAGAAAATTCTGAGTGAATTTTCACTCGATCGCCTCTTGTGGAAGAGTCGTGGATTTCCTCTGGGTAAAGAACCCCTTTCGTCGCCCATTAACCACGAACAGCGCTTAAAATATCAAGCAATGAGCCAAGAGTGCTCGCAAGATCAACATAAGACAACAGTATATGATTAGAAGATAGCAGTAGTTCTTTTTATACCGTATACTTGTTTGAGACAAAGATTATGCTACTTACCGCCACAATTTCAGCATCAACGTTAAACGTCAATTTCGCAATCCAACCATTTAAACTGCTAGCAGGAACAATTTCAAAGTTACCATTAAAGTAGGTTTTCCCGTCCCTAGTCCATGAGTTAGAATACGTCGACTGAACGGCAGAAGTTGCCGTCAAAGCAGTAGTCAGTAATAATGCCTGAATCAACCTGAAAAGTAGTATATAGGCAGATGGCATGGGCGATGCACGAAGCAGTATCCCGGTTTATGCATACTGAAACTTATGTTTTTGGTAAAGATACATAGATTTACAATTACCATTAATCTTTGTGTTATTCCAATTATCAAACGCCATATTAAGTTTAATATTTCCAATATGTTTATATGATTATCAATGATGGTATTCATACGCTGAGATATTATCACATTTGTACAATATCGTTTACACTTAAAATGGCCAATATGCCGCCGTACCCTGTTTGAGATTTGTTAAGAAAACCAATTTACACGAGCTTACTACAACTAAAACCACTAAAAACTAACAAAGGACAAATTGAACAAGTCCAGTTAGGTTAAGAATGTATAAATAGGGGTGAAAAACAAACGAAGAATCGAAGCCAGATTACAACAGCAACGATCCGTGTCGGTTAACTTAAGTATTGGATTACCCTCATTTCAGACCTTTTTATGTGATTTACACTACTAAATTTATCGGCAGCTTGTTCAAGTCCCTCGTACCCAATCATCAGCCTGTTTTCTCAGTTAAAGTAAGTAAAATTATACTGCGCTATTAGATCGCTCACACGACTCAAAACATTAGGGCGCTTGTGTGCATGCACAGGTTTGGACTTTGTTTGCATTGCGGGTACTTGATAAATCTTATTTTAAATTTCAAATTAAAAATACTCAATGATGATAAAACTGTCAAGTTTCGGTAAAAATAAAATTTTCCTAACTTCTTCTGTCTGGGAAAAATACAGAAAACCGCCCCCTGGACCCTGTTTCACAAAGCGGCGTAGCGTAAGTTTTCACGTAACTCCCACAGCAACCCGTATTGTAGAGATACGTTAGTATGAAAGTTACGCACAAAATGCATCTACGCCGCTTTGTGAAACAGGGTCATGTCTTTTTTTATGTAAACAGTGTTCTGGATTTTCGAATCGAGTGTGCCTTTAACCCATGACAAACAAGGAAGTTTGACTAAATGCGTTCTTCCCTTAATCACGTTCGGTTTCTTGCCTTATTCACTTGATTTCAGTGTTTAAGAGGTTCTGTGTGATCTATTTTATCACTAATCTGTCCTTCAAAAATTGGATTTGTTTTGTCTTACAAATATCTTTCTGAAGTTGAAATAACAAAACAAAGATGTGTATTAATAAAAGACAAAATTTAAATGACGACGTCTGAGAATTGATCGAATATTTGTTTTTTAACTTCGGATAAATTGTGGATATTAACTCATTGATGAGACTTGAATCCTTTGTGGTGATGCCGATCGTTTTATCAGCTGTGCCCGACCATACCATTGGTATTAATGACGTCATATGTATATAAGGAATACTCACATGTTTACTGGCCGCATACACTGTCTTCAGCTTCCGGTAGAGATTAAGACAAGTTTGCTCTTACAAAAATCTGTACATTTATATAAATCATGAACTCATGAAATTCATGCCCGTTAAAATCAATTTAAAATGAGCTTTGATTAGCGAAAACTTTGTTATTGTAACATTTTTGTTTAAAAAATTTTGCATAAAATTGAAAAAGAAAAACATCTCGCATTCTTTGTAGAATTAATAATTTAGTAATATATTTGTTTAGCGTGAAACTATAGGTTTCACATTTCGACGACTGTTGCCTGGATACACGTTATATACACGAAGTTGAGATCGTATCCATCGTTATTATTTGCTCATTAAACAAATTAAGAATTCAAATCATGTTTTCCCTTAATGACTCTTATAGTTTGTGAGTTCAGCTGGTATTTTATGCATCTTTATTAGCTGATGATAGAATTATTGACCGGTTTCTCAACTTTTAACATTCACGATGTCATTTAGTTCTTCTCATTTTAGAAAGCTGACCATTGTGTGGATTTGCCTTTAAATACTTCGAAGAGTGGGTGGTGCGGGGGCAATAAGAGCCAGATCAATATATCAATCATTTGTCTTTAAATGATGGCCGGATCTAGCTGAATCTCTTGCCCTTCACAAATAAAACAAAGTGTAGTTTTCAAGACAGCCTGTGTGTCATTCAACGAAATTTCGGTTAATTTATGGAGTTTTCGTTTCCATTTCAATTACATCAATGTGTATCTTATTTTAAATCAGCGTTTTACAAAACTAGTGGATGGGAGATGTTCTCAGGTACGATTTTTGGTCAGCTGAGTACATATCGTGTAGTGTGTTGGATAATTTTGGGTCATCGGTAAGTTTAAAGGAGGAGAAAACAAAAAAACAACATGCAATTGTATCGAACGGGCTCCCATAGACCATCGTATTCGTGTGTGTGAGTCTTGCACGTGGTTTACGGTGTGAAAATACAATGAAAATGAATCAGCCCGACAAGCTCGTGCTCGATCGTCAGTGGAGCGCGCCATTGACGGTTTGAAATTGACCGGAAAAAGTATTAGTAGATTACTTCCCTTGCGAGCTTATCATATCTTGTATGGTTATAACCTGCAATGTCAGCGGTAAGACTACCTTTTTTGAAAATTCTACAACGATCCTCACAAGTCGCGTAGACAACATAGCAGCCTGTCACGTCTTCCCAAAAGGTTGATTTACTAGCCAGTGTACATTTCAGAGCTGTTAGAGTGTTTATCTTCTCTTATTAGCGCGTCGAAATGATCAAAATTAACCTAGGTTTAAATGGGAGACTTTCAGAGTTGACCAATTTCTCTTACGCTAGTGAGTGACTGGTGGCCAGGCGTATGCTGATTGGCCGATCGAGACACACAGCTAAGCTCTGCTGTGAAGATGGCTGCCGAGTCAGTTTAGACGTTCTCTGATAACGATTGTTAACTTTCTTATAGCACAGTTGGGCGAGGAAAAATCGTAGAAATATGGTTTTGGTACCGTTAGAAAGGAAAATGTGTCGCGCCTGTACTGTATTTACTTAGTTTTTTTTCTTTTCTTCCCCTTTAACGTGGCTTTCAACATTAATTTAGTCTTAACTCGACAAGTCTAATAATAAATATTCTGATGGGTCGGTTCAGGTATTGAAACTTGTTGGGTTAGGTCAGACAAAATGTAGGCCGTGTATTCGAGTATTTGGCATGGTTCTGGTAATCCTACTTTGCATAAATTTGCATAAAAACAACTCTGAGAAAGGTCAGACAAGTCATAATAGATGTTCATAAATATAATAAAGAGGTTGTGCGAATGTCAAATATATATTCACATAGAAAAAAACAGTGAATATAATTACAAAACAGTGGAATCAGAAACTGAGCTGCCAAAATGTTGATATTTTGACGTAAGAACAGAATGTTGAAATTATTAGCTATTTTTCTCAAGACGTATAATTCAGAAGCTTTTAAGTGCTTCTAGTCTCGAAAATATACGATAAAGTATTGTTTTGAACTAACGTTGGCTTAGAATGAATGAATGGTCGTCCCGGTTATTTGAATTTTGTTTACTTTTCGACCACGTTTTCGGTTCGTACAGGCCACATACTGTATCGATTTTCCTCATTCCAACACCAATCATCTAGTTTTTCGATGGCTTTGAAAACCTCTTACTGTCGTGGCGATCAGAAATTATGATAACAGCGTGAATTTTGACAGCTCATGCCTCTTTAAGGATTATTTGAACTAAACGCTCTGTGCTAAATTTTAATGCATGGTTTATTTATGTTTTTTTAAGTGTTGGTCAAAGTTTCTAGATTGCTCTTGAACATGAAACTTTATAAACAACGTTGCTGCTGATTTTGTCGTCCCACTCGACGAAGTCATCCAATCTTTACATTCCGTATGTCTGTCCCGCATTTTTAGGACACGATATCTGGAATAGTTTATACCTGGTAAAGTTTAAGCTTGCAGAATAGCATTATACTGTGAAGGAGGCGGATGGGATATTAATAAAAAAGCTGAATTGAAATTGGGGATGCTTGTTCTGCATCTGGTTGACACGAATAACATTTTGACTATGAATAGGTTTTATCCGATCATGTTCAAACTTACGCAACAGCTTTATGCCAATGAAAAAATGTATGGGGTTGATTTTGGCCAATCTGCGCATTTAATGCAGAGCTTGATTAGCTAATTACCCTCGTTAAATCTGAACATGTTTGTTCCCCATCTTGAATAATTTTTATAATTCATTTCATCCCAAAGTCCATCACCTAGCCCGTCTCCAAGCCCGTCGCCAACTCCGAGTCCGACACCAGCTCCTTGGCCAAGCGGAAGTGGTGACACCGATAAGTACAGCACAGTTCTGGGGAAGTCTATTCTGTTCTCTGAGGCGCAACGGTCTGGAGATCCTGCTTAATACCATAGTGAACAGGGGCAGGGTTGATTTTTGACCAGCATCTTTTGACCAGCATATTTTGACCAACATCTTTAATTTATTTCCTTTCATTTTTTTCTCTCATATTTTCAAGGCGGGTAACCTATCAGCCAGGCGGCTTATACTCTTTTTAAAAGATAAGTCTTGTATTTTTTATTGTATACAAAAGTGCTGAAAACTTATCTTAGCTAACATCAGTTTGCATTCCTACAAATACATGTAAATACTGTGTTTTTCGGATTTTTCTGCATGAGGTAACCGTTTCAGCCAGGCGGCTTGTTCTCTTTTAAAAAGATAAGTCTTGTATTTTTTATTGTATACAAAAGTGCTGAAAGCTTATCTTAGCTAACATCAGTTTGCATTCCTACAAATACATGTAAATACTGTGTTTTTCGGATTTTTCTGCATGAGGTAATCGTCTCTGTAATTTTAGATTGGTAAAATATTTTGAGATCTCTTATTATATCCAAAGGACTGTTTTATTCAACAGTCGTTTTATTAATCCTCTGATACAGGTTGTTGTAGTAAGTTCGGTATTGAAACAGTTTTTTTAAGGCTCAGAATTGCTGTCTGGTCTGTAAATAATTTGTCTATGATTGATTGATTGGTTGTTAGGTATTTTACGCCGCGCTCAAGATTATTTCCCTTGTATATCGGTGTTGTCAGTTCTATTGTGGGAAGAAACCGGGCTCTATGCCCGGAGGTACCCACGACCTTCCGCTGGTAACTGACAACCATCCTACATAGGTCGTTCGAGTGAAAATCGTAAGCAAATCGTATCTGTTAGTTGAATGGATTTAGCTTAGCTAGAATAAAGCGGAAATCAAATGGATTGGGTACTCTTATTCATTTCTGATGATAGTATATTTTTATGCTTCAACGCCTATCGTTTGTCATTATGAATTTGATCTACTGTGTCAGTATTGTGGCATTTTGTTCGAATGGTTATTTCATTTTTATCGTGGCGTTGTATTTTCTTACGTAAAAAATGTAATACTGGCAGGGATCTGAGATGACAGAACGTTCGTTCTATTTTGTTATGGAATAGCAAAGCAAGCGGTTATGCTATACACTTTGTAAATTCAAAAAATGGTTTGAAAATAACGAAATGAAAAAATGTACTGTTAACCAAGCTAATAAAAGAAATGAATAACAAAGTTGTGCATATGTTTGAATATCGGGACTGAGCGTTCCGATATATCTTGTACATGTAGTTTGTTTATTCTCGTTATCTCTACACTTTCTTGGTAAATCGCAGAAATTCTTAATCGGGTGACGCCTGGGCCGGGAATTGAACCCGCGTCCCGGAAAATGACACCTATATCGGGAGCACTAGTTTCCCGGTGCCTTTAGCCACCCAGCCTCCTGATTGGAGGAGCGTTGGAATGAAGGTTCAATTCGAGACCCAGGCGTCAACCAAAATCATTAGAACAGTTCACGCAGAACAATTTTTCACGAAAGCGTAATCGTGACAAATCAAGAAAAAAAATTGCCGTCTTTCGACAGCGATTGCCAAGGGAAAATGAGCAATTGAAGTTCGTTCTAAAGCTATTTTAGCGTTAAAATAAAACAAAATTGTTTAAACGGTACGAACAGACGACTTTTCTCAGCACTAGCATTCATTCCTGAATGCTGTTTCGACGCGACGTCATCTAACCTGGCGTTAAGCTAATTTTCTTTTAGACAAACTGCCCCAGTTCCATATTTTTCAGGAATTTTTGTACCTATGAACGTTCCTAAATTGTGTTTTTTATTGGATTCCATTTTATTTCGAGAGAAGATGCCCAAAATTTCATTGTTGTTTGGTCGAATGCCTTTAAGTTATCTGTGCAATCGACTTGGTGAATTGATCTACCCCATTCCAAGGGATTTTTTCCGATTAAAATGGCGACTTTTGGCCTTAGAGGCTACATCTGTACTTAAAGGTTATCATTATTCACAGAAATATCGAAGAGTATTCATCACTTCTGGCCATTCTAGTTTTAGAAGCTTGTAGCTCTACTTTTAATCTTCGTCTTGCTTCTGTTATGATATTGCGTAGTTTTTTTTACACTAAAATATTGACCATAACTAAAACACACCATTTCAACGCTGATAGTTAAATTACGTACTTCAAAAGGTCTTAGGACCTCCGTGTCTCAGTCGACAAAGGGCGTCCTACGGATCGAAACTGGCCGATCTCTGAATGTGGTGTTCACTCGATCACAGTATGTGGAAGAGCTTTCAGGTATAACGCCGAAGGCCGGTGGGGAGGGGCTGTTCTCCGAACGAAGAACACGGTTTCTCCCCCAATAAACTTGACAATGGTGCCATATACGTAAATAAATCTTGAGTACATCGTTAAAAAGATTTATATCAAAAGAGTGAAATACAATATTACTCAGAGTCCATGTTATACCGCGGGTTAATATTGGTAGAATGCTATTTATTTTGTTACCAGACATACTATTTAATACAGAAGTAACAAACGACCATCAGATTGCATTTACAATTTGTAAAAGAGAAAAATAGTGACATATTAACAGGCAATTGTAATACAACCTGTGGAAAGAAAACATACACCAAGAATACTTATGCAAATCGAAAGTCTGAACGATAACCAATTGAGCCAAAGTGAGAAGAAAAACGCACTCTGTAGACTTTCACTTCATTATTTTCAAAAATATCAATAGATCCAATAATCTTTAATTTAAGTTTGTACATAAAGCGGTGTATTAATAATATCCTAGTAAAATTGGGAACCGTTTGCCCTTTGAGAAAGCGACATCAACAACCAGTTGGCCCAAATATAGGTCATTGCCATCCGAATTGGTCGGCTTATTACAATCAAAGTAAATAATACCGCTGTACTCAAAAGAAAAAAAATATTACAATTGGACAAAAAGGCATGACAAATTCCAAAAAAATCTAGGCCGTTACCGATCCAACTGGTCGGCTTATCACAAAAAATAAAAATACCACTGAACTCAAAGAAAAGAGCGAGAAAAGAAATTAACAGGATATAAATATATTACAATTGAACGATAAAGCAAAGTCAAATTCTATAAAAGATAAAATTATGCATAACAGTTAGTTACTAAAATGTTCTATGCTTCTATTTGTCACTGCACGCTATTATAATAGTTATGTTGGGTTTCTTCAGGAACAACGCTGTTCTCGTACGTTTTATTATCACCAATATCTCTGGTCATATTTGAATATTCCGTGCTGTGGATTGTTTTATTGGTGATGGTCATATCTTCATATTGTGTATCGTTCGATGACTGAGCACCTCTCTGAATCGACATCACACCAACACGCTGCACATCTGAAGTATTCTTCTCTTTCTGACTAAAGCTGGTGTACGTCTTCTCCTCTACAGTGTTAACATAATCTGGGTTGGTCCCCAAGTTATCGTACACTTTGACCGTGTCTCCATCTAAACATAAGGATATATTTATGTCGTTTACAATGTGAGTATAACAGTAATCTCATTACTTGGGATTGAATTTTGTTGGAATATAGCAAAACATACTTCTACCGATTCCCGTTTCGAGCGTCACCATAACTCGGTAGAAAATATTTGGAATTTTTCAAGCAATTGTAATAAATACTAGTTGGTCGATGAAGAGACACGTGCGATGGGCATACGGTTAATTGGTTAATTATTAGCTTCAGGTACAGACTGAGTTGTTGGCATTCAACTGACAACGGATTAGGTACAACCCGGCAAAAAGCTTTTCCGATCTTTTGTTGAAACCTGGATTTCAAGCTTTGTTTGATAAATTTTTAACAAAAATTATGTCAAGTCCAAACCTGTACCCAAAGTTTTTTTTACGTTTGCATCCAATTAAATAATAAGATTAAATTGTGTATTCAATTAGTTCAATGAATATATTTAAAGTGGCATGAGCTGATAAATTTTGTTTATAAATTCTGATCGTCAGGACAGTAAGAGGTTTCGAAAATCTGAATGAATGGTGCTGGAATGAGGAAACATGTACGAACCAAAAAAGTGTCCGAAAATAACCCTAAAGAACGTTCATTTATTCCATCTCTCAGCTAGTTTAAAACACTGCTTTCGCGTATATTCTCGTGACTAGAAACTTCTTAAATGTATATCTAATGAAAAATTGCCGAATACTTCAACATTCTGTTTTAACGGAAAAAAATATTCTCAACATTCTGGCAGCACATGCCATAAAATAAGGCAAGGCAAAATAATTGATAGCAAAGTAAAATTAAAACACATGCCTGTCAGTCCGTTCATCCCTATCGCCGTTGTGTTTGTAGGTGGTGATGATCTTTTGAAATAGAAAAAAAAAAAACGATTTGTTAATTAATTTGTATTAATCTTCTGCTGTTTTTAAGAGATGCTAAATGAATTCAAAAAGTAATAATTATACAGTATGAAAACAAATCTAGCACTTACCCTTGTGCCTCTTTATGATGTGATGCTGAAAAGACAAAACAAAATGAAGCAAATTGATAAAGATATGTTTCTTTGCGTCTTTCTTCCGATGTTATTGAATGTTGGTTGAAAGCCATATACAGCCGTTTTTTATCGTGCTTTGTGACCCCAACAGAATGGCTAAATAACTTTATTTGCAACTTTCCCCACCCCACTAAACTCGCCAAACACATCAACCAGGCTGGTGGATTAAACAGAAGAAACCTATTTTTTCACAATTCCGATGGTATCGTTGTCTACCTTGGCGTGTCTGGCGAGTGCGAGAAGATCCCGATTCAAATTCATTTGAAACTCTCTCCACCTTGGAGGGGTTGGGGGGAGGGGGAATGAGTCTCCAAACACGCTGAATAAAGACACTTTTTACTTATTTTCAGTGTGTTTGGGATCGTATTGCTAATTAATATAATAAGTAATTTGGTGACTCTGGCGAGATTAGCAACCTGCCTAATGGCTAAAATTAGAATTGTTAATTAATATAATTGATACCATACCCCTGTTTCTTTGTTTCCACACAACAATGGCCACTATGATGACAACAACAACAGCAGCTATACTCCCGCCGATAGCTCCACCTATAGCTCCGCTAGCTCCGTCTGTAGGGTCACCCGGATTAGTAGTCAGGGAAGTTGGTTAGAACAGAAAGTGCATATATACATTGTAAGAATTATATCTATGATCACTAAAACACACGGGCACAGGGAAAATCTTCTTGTCTAAAATAACCATGGAGACAAGTTTCTAATTGTGTTAAAAAGTGGTATATCATTTAGACCTTTATACCCCATAAATTGTTGTAACTAACCAAACCTATGATATTTCATTAGGTTAGCGACTGACGGGAGCTTAGTCTTGGTCAGTAGAATTTTCTGGAATCCTTTTGTAACACATTGACAATGGTTACGTGTCTTAACTATGACAAGAACATCGGTAGACTGAGATTGAACCCCATAAATTCGCATCCCCACACCCGCCTGCACAGACAAAACTATGTAACAAACAACAAACAAAACGGCCATAAACTCTATCTCACAACCTACAAACAACAAGGTTATAAACTCCATCTCACAACCTCACACCCACACAAACCATCCATCAGGGGGGATCGTATCCTATTCAGTTTGAAGAAAATATTTAGAAAAAAAAAATGAATGCGTTTTCATTCGTGTGGATGAGGAGTGGGAGAGTGAACGTCGTTTACAACACTATACCAACCTTATGTCGATAATGTCTTAGGTGGAAAGACTGACACCTACCTGCTGAGGGTGAAATGCAAGTGAAATGGTCTTTAATTAATCATAAGTTTAATATTTGGGGCAATTCTTTTCCGGATTGAGAGATAAAAGTTTAATTTTAAACCTCACCTTTAGTGATAATTTGTACTCCAAACGTCAATTCACGAGCTTGAAAGATACCATTGATATAATTTGTGACCGTCACGGAGTAGTTCCCACCATCCGATAAAGTCACATCATTCAGTATCAGTACCGTGACTGTTCCCGATAAAGTGACATTCTGACCACGAATCTTCAGTTTGACATGGTTTTCTCCTTGATAGTGATTTGTGAACAAAGTTTTCTCTCCTGATTTCTTCCACTCAACTGTCACGTTAGGTGTCTCGGAATAGGTATAGAACGGCACTGACAACGTCCCGGTTCCGCCTTCATCAAGTTGCAAAACATTGATCTTCTCAAACAGAGCTGGAGCTACAACAGGCCACATCTCATAGGTTACATATTTGTATTTTGGCTACTTGCCTATGTGCTTCCGTTTGTTTTATTTTGAAAAGCCACAAACTTATTAATATTTGAACACAAATCATGTAATCTGATGACATGAAAACCAAATATTGTACACTGTTTCAGACAAAGAGGAATTATATACATGATAAAACGTTTTGACATCAGATATGAGTTAAAAACATTATAAAAAAGTAGCAAGCCGAATATAGACTTATGCGACTCACTCGACGTTACTATTAAATAGTAATTATGAACGAGTTAAAAATACTGCTGACACTACACCTTCATATGGTTTAATTTTTTTTAGGCTTTTTAATAGTAAACTGCCAGCACACATCACGACAAAGTTACTTACTTTGAATAGGTACAAACACCTGTCCAGTTTGAAGTGATTTGATACCATTTGAAACCGGACATATATAATACCCCATGTCTTCATAGGTTAAGTTAGGGGGCAGTTTCAGTATAGCTGGAGATTCAGTTGACATTGTTCCTAAAGTCTGTAACAGTTTGCCCCCAAGTCGATGTTCCCATGGGCTAAAGTTGTAAACACCAGGAACCCCTTCTGCAAAGCATGTCAATGTATGTGTTGCTTCCTTGTAAACCACTCTAACGTCAGGTGGATCTGTAATGGAAATAGATAAAGGATCAACAAGCTTATAGTTAAAATATTCGAAATTAACCCCAAAACAATATTTCATGGTTTTTAATGCACATTTGAGAAAATGTTGACATTACTCTCCGATTAGAAAAACGACTGACATATGCAGTACTGTTCATTTGAAGTAAAATTAAGGACGAGGATACCAATAACAACAAATAACATTAGCTATAATGTGTATAAACAGCGAAACTGCAGGATGTTTTAGGAATGGATCTTGCAAAAGACATAAAAGAAAGACATGCACCAATAAGTTAAGAAATATTATACTACTGTGATAAACAGAATACCCTTTATGTTGAAGGGTTTCCCGGTCTCATCTTAAATATGTTAGAGTTATTGAATGACTTCCCGAAGGTATGGACGATATTTTGAGAGGTGTGGCCGAGTGCGAATTTTTTTCCATACTCGAGGGAGCATTTAATAACGTGCTTGCATCATGGTATTGTCAATCAACTAGCACGTGTTTACTCTCTGATACCCAGTCAAAAGAGCCATACAACAACTTCCAAAATCGGAAAGTTATTCAACGCCCACTCTCCACTGGGTATCGGATTTGTCGAAGACTGCTCATCAAAAGAAAAACACCGCAACCATGATACAAGTAGTTTTAAATAATGTTTGACATTTGCCTTTTGTTCGGCTAGCCGTTACTTACATTGTACAATCAGTTGAACTGTAACTTCTTTTGCCCCTTCTGTATTGTTAACACGGCAAGTGTATACACCAGCATCCGATCTATCAACCACGTCTATGTTGAAGGTGGACAATTGAGCAAGACTGACTTTTGATCTTCGCCATTCAAACCTTGGTTTGGGATTCCCTCCTGCTTGACAATGAAGTGTACCAGGGTTGGATTCAGTAACAGTTATGATGGATTCCCTGGTCACGGGATTGTCCAAATCTGAAAATAGAGATCAACGTTAAAGGCTGTTGTAAACATGAAACAATGGCTAAGTTTCAAACTTCAAAGTACTTTAAACCGTTCATGTCAATTACCACCAGTGACCCTAAAGTGGCTTGGGCTGCCAAAATGTTGATATTTTGACGTTGAAACAGAATGTTGAAATTATCGGCTATTTTTCACAAGGCATATAATTCAGAAGCGTTTTAGTGCTTTTAGTCTCGAGAATGTACGATACAGTATTATTTTGAACTAACTTTGGCTTAGAATGAATGAATGGTCGTCCCGGTTATTTAAATTTTGTTTACTTTTCGGACACTATTCCGGTTCCTACGGGCCACATACTGTATGGATTTTCCTCATTTCAGCGCCAATCATTTAGTTTTTCATTTAGTCTCGTACTGTCGTGCCGATCAGAAATTATGAAAAAAGTGTGAATTTCGGCATGCCACTTTAAGCTACTAAAACAGACAGAAGTGTGTTCTTTCATTGGCTTATCTCTGTCGCCATTTTTTTTTTCTATTTAAAGATGACGTGATGTTGCAGTAGGTATTTTTAGATCAACAATGACGTACTTTTACCGCTCTTTCATGTAGAATGGTAGGATAAGATCCAAAAAACATCGCGGCAAACTTGAGGTGGTAAGATTACCTCGGAATATGTAGGTCAATCTTGCAACCGCACGTCATTTCTTAGCCAAGCCATTGGCTAAATTGCATCATATGACTACTCTATAACGCACCTAAACTTTATTCACCAACAATTGACCGATTGCTTGATGACGTCACTTGGAATTTACGCGCAAAGCATTTGGGGGGATTGAGCGATATTAACATAATTTTAAAATATGGCAGAAGAAAAAATACTGTATCGAGAAGAAGACTTGAAAGGCGTTAAGTTACCAGAAAAATGTGTGGATAAAGCAGGTTATGTCATCAATGTTTTCCAAAAAAGTGACTTCTACCAATAAACAAAATGGCGAACTGAGGTACATTTTACCCAGAAAGCTTTGCGTAAATCTATGTGACGTCATCAGGCTCGGCGGTAATTGGATAAAACTAATGAAAAATGGCGACGGCCTTGTGAATGGCCTATGGAGCCTATTCTCTATTGTAACATTCAACTTTCACTTATTCGCTTATGAGGGGATAAAGCATACATTGGGCAGTTGTTTTAGACTACATGTAAATGAACTATACTCTTTCTATCTAAACTAGTCTAAAGCCCTACACATAGAGTTTTGTTAGAACACCTGTTTTGTTTAAAGTAGAATAAATTTGCTAGATTTTATGAAAGACATTTTAAACATTCCAAATTTAATAGCCGTCACATCAATTTATATTTTGTCAAAAAGGTTTTTTGGATATTTTCAATTAGCTTGTTAGGTATAGATTTGCATAATCTAAATTGAAATTCTGCTCATATCTTTTTCTAAAAATATTCCCATTATGTTTTTAAAATTCGCAACTATGGAAAAAGTAACAGGAAGCGGGCAATGAACAATTGATAAAAGAGGACAGACCACGAATCAAAGCGATTACATCGATCTAACATAATATCAAAGGATTTACAACAATGATAATAAAGATTTATGAACTGGGCTAAATGATGATATGTGTGTGTTTATAAACTGAATGTATATGTGAAAAACATAATTTGAAAAGAAATAATTTTAGCGTCAGTTCACTGGCAGTAAAAAAAGAATAAGGACGAAGTACGCATATTTTCCATATTTTTAGTAACTACTGGAATAAATAGTCAAAATTGACGTCCTAAATCGTCTTCCAGATGTACTAGCTCCCACTGACACAACAGAGGTCGCGCATTAAGTCACCACTGTGAGGGTAAGTACACAACTGAGGTCTTGCTTGACGTCATATATCAAGAACGTTTATTAGAAAACATTGCCAACATTTGCTCAATTTTTAAGATGAAACATTTGCAGAATCGAAATGGAATTTCTGCTCATATCAAATGCCATCCAAGTTCACAATAAAAGTGAAGGGGCGTCGGTGGTACAGTGGGATAGAGTGACCATCCCTCAGTCCCAAACAAAAATTGAGAATTTCGCTCTGAAATATGTGAAAGAGTTTCCAGTTACTCGCAGAAGGTCGGTGATTTCCTCCGGGAAATGAACCCGGTCTCCTCCCCACTCAACGTGGTAACGCCGCCATATAAGTAAAAAAATCTTGAGTTCGGCGTAAAACATCAATCAAGCAATCAATCAACCAACAAGTGACTTACAGAGAACATTGAGGGCGACGGTTACATCCTGTGCACTGAGTTCTGACTTATTACTGTATTTGTTGTTAGCTCTACATCTAATCGTTTTCGCAGTTTTTTCAGCTGTCAAGGAGAAGGTCATACTATTCTGTCCACTGACAACATTTCCATTTAATTCCCAGGTATAGTAAATAGGAGTTGTTGGATCTCCTGATACAGAACAGGTTAATGTTTTAGGAGTACCCGCTGTCAAGGTCACCTTTCCATTGCTGGCCTCTGGAATCTGGACTCCAATAATCGGAGCTGGGAAATAGAATAATTATATGTCTGACTATGAAGAAATTAAATACAACTGTTAATAAATGGCGGGATATTAAAGCTTTTTTGAGAAAGTCATATGATCCTCTGTGTGTAGATCTATTGTTTAACGGGTGTTAAGGAGATACCTGGAGAGGAGATAATTTTGCTACTGACGTATATTATTCAGTACCAGCTTCATTTTTAGCAGAACTTACATTCTTATGTCGAAAGTTATCCAAACCAAAATGAGTTTATTCAGGGTTTTCAGGTGTGAATGTTTCCTAATACAGTATAAATGGGACGTTTGCATCAAAGTAGATGTTTTAGTTGAGTTCATTATATGTTAAAATGAAACTAACCACCAATGGTATATGTTTATTTTTAAAACGTCAAATGATATCTTGGTTTCATTAAAAACCATTAACTTCTGCTGTATCAATTCAGTCTCATCCTTACTACTTACTGTTATATGTGTTACGGTTAAGCGGACATGTATTTATTGAATACTTACCTAACAGTTTAATCTGTATCTGTTGTGTGGATCCACCGCCTGTGTAATAACATGTGAAGCTGTTACTGTCTGTACCATCATCTCTGCCTCTTCTCAGTGACCGGATCTCCAGATCTGACTCACCTACCAGACTGACATCTCCCTTCCATATACTCTCTGGTATAATAGCGTTACCGTTAGCCGATTTAATCAAGATCACTTTATATCCCCCTCTCCACACTAGATCACCTGGAGGTGTGAGGGTACATGGTAATACAACAGACCCTCCAACAACCCCTTCAACAACTGTTTGTCCGGATATTAACTCCACTAAGATCAACAGCATATGTAACACTGAAAACACAAAACAACAATAGCCTTATTTAACACAGAAATAATTGAGATATTTACATGGTATTACTAAGCTATGCTTCAAGCTATGCACCAAGATTCAAGCTTCTTAAAGTGGCATGAGTTGCCAAAGTTGAGATATTTTCCCGCTAAAACAGAATGTTAAAATCATCGGTTATTTGTCTCCATGACGTACATTTCATAAACTATTTAGTGTTTCTATAGTCGAGAATGTACGATAGAGTATTGTTTTGAACTAGCTTCGGTTTACAATGAACGAATGACCGTCCCAGTAATTTAAATTTTGTGTACGTTTCGAACACTATTTGGGTTCTTATAGGCCACTTACTCTTTGAATTTTCCTCATTTCAACGCCGTTCAGTTAGTTTTGCGATGCTTTCAAAGCATTTTACTTTCGTGACAATCAAAACTTATGAAAATAGTCCGAAATTCGGCAGCTCATGCCACTTTAAGATGTGCCTCACCCGATGGTTTTTATGATTGAACATTGCATCTGTTTTGATCAATGCAGTTTAAAAACGTTAAAACGGGTTGAAGACATTTACCAACATGTATAATGCACCCTACATAATCCTCAATCTGACAGTACATGAAGACAGGCTTTACACAGAGTTAGACGGACGAAGCCAAATCACTAACGTGGCTTCATTAATAGTGTTCTGTTTTACGCAGCACTAATAAGAATGTTTTCTGCAAAAGACACTTTTCTAAAGGTAATGGGTGAAAGGGGACCAGGCGCTATTCCTTTATATGCACTTGTTCTAGGGGAATGCAACAGCACGAATATTCGTGGACTTACCATTGTCGTTGTGAGTTGGTTTTAAAAAATTGAATGGAACTCTACGTATTTACTATGACATAATTTAGGTATCGAAATACATTCCATACATTCCTACCAGATATATACGTACAGCACCAAGACTCCATACTATAGATATTTTGAAAATGAAGTCATAATAACACCGGCATCATCACGAATGAACCATTTTCAAAAACTTATGGTGATTTTTTAACACGGCGAGCTTTACAGACACATAAAACAGGAAGTAAAAATGTATTGAAACAGGTCTTTTCATGTGTACTGCATACCTGCGCTGTAAATATATGGTATAGTTTAATATTAGGTGTTGAATAGGTTTAAAAGCTACATGTATGTGGTCACATACACTATAGGTTTTAAAGTGGCATGAGCTGTACGAACCGAAAACGTGTTCGAAAAGTAAACAAAAGTTAAATAACCGGGACGACCATACTATATCGTACATTTTCGAGACTAGAAGCACTAAAAAGCTTCTGAATTATACGTCTTGAGAAAAATAGCCAACTATTTCAGCATTCTGTTTTAAAGTAAAAAGATCTACATTTTGGCAGCTCGTGCCACTTTAAAGAGAGCAAGGTCGGGGGTTTCCTCAGAGCCAAAAGCCAGGTTTCTTCCCCCCACTAAATCTGGCAGCACCGCAATAAAAGTGAAATAATCTTAACAATCGACCTAGAACAGATACGGTAAACCAAACAGTCTACTAGAAGTGAAATAATCAGAGTGTATCTGTGCCCCAGATAGCTTCACACAGGACAATCAGGTCACACCAATGTCCCCATGTCAGGTTGTTCTACTAGTACGACAGTAGTTAGTTATCTTATTTTCTCGTTTTTTAAATGACAACCTTATTTTATATTCGTTCACAATGAACTTGAGTTGGAAATTGAGTGGATTTGGAGTACAAAATAAACGTTTCATGCGACAACTCAGTGTTTGTTACCCGCACCACACGATGTAACAAAATTGCATATATCGTTTTAACAATCTCATTTTGTTTTTCATGTTATTATTTTATTCAAAAAGGTTAGACTTATCTCCTTGCAGAAATGCTACTTACTTGCTGAAGCTATTTAGAATTTGTGTTTGTCTTTTCCTTTCGAGATATGAAGAATAAGGTGTTCTAATAGACGTTTACAATTTTCGATGTAAAACAAACACGATAGAACCTTGTTCCCAGCCCACAGAATGCATTAGCCAATGTTAATCAGCAAATGCGGGTTACCTTTTTAACTAAGACATAAAATAACCATTAGAGATTGTAGGAATCGTCCAGTTTTAACTAGTGTTGCATCATTTATTTTGACTCACGTCGTGAACTATTTCAAAACGAAAAAGAAAACGTTTTATTCTTTGTAGAACTGGCCCAATATGGTATACAGTTCAAAACTCAATTTGATACATTTGTCAATAACATTTACAAGTTTTGCGTTTGTTCTATGATTCAACTAATCGGATTCCAAACAAAACATAATAAGTTAGCTTGCTTGCAAAATATTTTAAACTTTAGTTGTTTTTACGAGTTTATCATTAGCGCCGATTGGTATCTGTAATATTTTAAACATATCCCAGAGGCTATGGAAAGCCTGTATATATAAATATATCTTAAAGAGGTTTTTTTCGATAAATGATGAATTTCGATTAGTTGATTACCTTATAAACTCATATACCCTACCTGATTTTGTATGATCCATAAAGCCGCCGCCAATTCAAATGTTTAATCACGTTGAACACTAAATGTGTGCTTTGTGAACATTTCTCATACATATTTAAAGTATCCATATCCGTGTGTGATTTTTATGTCAATCCACTGTGAGTCTAGTTGAAATCTCAAAATTGCAAAGCAAAAGTTCACATTTTTATACATCGATAACGTTAACGTTAGGCATACAAGGTATATAACTCTATGTGTCGTGTGTTTTGATGAAGATTTTGACCGTAGCTGTTCGTGTGAAATATCTGATCGTATTAGCATGTTAAATGATATCATAAAACGGACATCAAACGTGTAACAAAACACACGTTATATGCGCACAAACATCTGGAGGAGCAGCTCTATGCTGTAAACCTATGCGTAACTCTACGCCAGCTTAGTAGAACAAGCCCTTTATCTTCTGGAATATCAATTTCCAGTTCCCGTTTTGTTGGCCACATGCAACCTGTCAGAGGGTATTTGGCGTAACACGAGGCAAGAGGGTTATAACGATTCATACACTCACGATGAAATATCCATAACTAACGATGTGCAATATTGTGTTTATAGGTTTTAACATAGAACAAACCCATTTAAAGATCTAAATTCAATAATTTTAAAATAATGATGAAATTAATTGCAACTCCTTCCCTAACCCTAATAAAGCAGTAGGTAGCTCAATTGTCAGTGTCATAGTGACAGTCAATCGCTGAACAGGGAGGTGTAACTATTTCGGTCTTGGGATGGAGGTATTGAATAAAATTCTCAAACTGAAATTGATTAAATCAGAAAATTATAACCCTTTTATGTGATGGCTTTATCAGTACCAAAAGTCCTGGAAGCTCCAGTATCATTAATGTCCCGAGGTGCGTCCTGAAAGCTATGCTCTGTAAATGGCGCTCTGTAGTTTTAATTTCTGTTTGGTCTTTAAGTACAAGTCGTCAAAATTAAGGTCATGCTGATGTCTACTTCATCCATTCATACGTTATGTCTCAAACAAAATCCTCTGAATTTAGTTTTTTTTTCATTCAAATTAATGCCTCGCCTACTCTATAAATTTTCGCCCAATAGTCAACTAGCCATTTAAATAGGCACCGGAAGCAGCGTTTCTGAATCATCGATACACACTTGATTTATTGGTAGATGCATTGATCAATCGGTTGAAAATATTTCATATATGACCACCAAAAGGAGATTTAATCGTACAGTCACAATATATTGGGTGGGTCGAAAAAAAGCCTTCTTTACTGAAACTTTATTAACTTTGTCATTTTGAAAGATGGCAAGACAAACATCTGCACGCTTTATTAGACACATATCAACAATAGAAATTAAAATTCCATAAGGTTTCTTATGAAAAGTTTTTTTTATTTAGTTAAGGATTTAATAAGCGTGGTGCATTTTCAGCCTCTTCAACATTTTCAATAGTTTTATGCCTAATCAGGGAGCTACATTATGTCCAAAGCTTGCAACAGAGGTTGCCTAACATCATTTTGTTAGAGTATCCAATTTTTAGCCACCGGGTGAAGTTCAGGGGAAGTTGTAAAGGGTGAAGATGTCAAAATTAAAGCAATGTTATGCTCTGACGGTAACGTAAAGTCTGCTAATAGTACAAGTGCTCGGTGTGGGATATTTCGACCAAGGCCAGATCCAAGCAATTTGTCTCTTCTATGAAAGGCCACAGGAACATCTATGAGTCACTCCGAAACGAAGGTCAGTTGAAATTAAGTGAGTGTGTAAATTTGATAACTGGTCTTGTAAAATTTCGCAGTAAAAGATTGATATATCGCTAAAAGTGACGATCAACCGTCTCTCAGTCACTCACTCAAAGAAAATGGCGTAAGATTTATACGAGATTTCTATACAGGTTATTGTACAATTTGTTTCACGACACGGTTACAAAAGCACAAACCTAACATTGGTCGTACGAGAACAAAACTGAAATGAAATTTCTATAATCTGTCAACCATAGTTGCAGATACAGTTACATAATCTGAAGAGATACAAGACCAGAGATACGTTGGTATCATTAATCATTCCCATGACCTCCCGATATAAGTGAGATTGTATCTTTTCGTTCATTATCAATATATCAGCCTCCTATCATAGAATCTAGAAACCCAGCTATATTATTAAAGCGCAGTATTGCTCTTTGGAATCTGACTTTTATTCTAAAAACAGGGTACTCTATATTTCGAAAATACACAAACCCATTGGAAAAATGACCCAAGCCTCCAATGCCCCCAGGGCGTCTTATTATCTCGGATATTGATAGTGAACGTTAAAGAATTTCACAGCTAATTGATTACTATCTAAAACCTATAGCAAATCGGCAAGTTAGCTTTACCAAAAATAATAATTTCTTTTCCCGAAAAATTCTACTGACTAAGGCCAAACTCCTGCCTGTCGTCAACCTAATGAGATATCATGGGTTGGGGTTCATTGCAACAACTTATGATTGGGTATAGAGGTCTAAATGATATGCCCCCTGTTTAACACAACGAGAAACTGGTCTCAGTGGTTATTTTAGACAAGAAGATTTTCCCTGTCTTCCTGTGTTATAGTGTTAAAAAAAATACATATTTTATACTACAGGAGTTATGGCCCATTTGGCATTAAGTAAAAGCAAATAACTGGCCTCTATTGCAGCTTTCGGGGTGATTTTTAAATCCAGCCTTAAGAATGTGTTTAACGTCGCTATCTAAAAGAAATGCTTTCAACGTGTCGTATGTTGTGATCGAATTTAAAGTTTACTTTACAGTAGCATGAGTTGTTAAAACTCTTCGCCATTTTCACCAAGGAGTGCAATATAAGAGCTCTCCGCTGATGCCAATACTTGAGATGTACGTTGAAGTAGTTTTTATAAACAAGAAAAAACGTAAAAGCTACTCATACATCCCGGCTATTCAAATATTTGGATTTATTAACCTATATAGTCGGTGACTGGCTTCACCAATATGTTTTATTTCACGTGTGTAGCTACCAAAATATATGTTTGTTTCTGACATTAACAGGGTACCCACAATACACTGAGGATTTGAATAAATAAGAACAATTTTACTATCAATCATTTTACTTCAGTATTAATGATGGTAATGAACAAACAAAATACAGAAATCCGTATTAACACTTAAAGTGGCGTGAGCTGCCTGAATTCGGACTTTCTTCATATTGTTCGATCGTCGTGAGAAGTTGACTGTATGAAGTATTGCCTATAATATTGATATTCAAATAATAAAGAATCAATCTATATTGTGGGTAACTTGACCTTAGTACTAGGGAGGGTGATGAGCAAACAGAATGCAAAAAACCCATAGCAATACATAGAATCTTTTGTGTGGTCATATTGTCTGGTTTTAAGTAATTTTTATTTCTGTAAAACCATTTGAAACAGAGATCGATACACAAACATGGTCGGCTGAATTCATACGAGGGATATAACTCTATTTGACAGTGTTATATATCTGTATCGGATACGTTTAATGATATGGAAAACCTTACCGGACCTATCAAACTCATCGAGTACATGCAACATTTTCTTTAAGACCAATGCAGATCTTTTACTTTTTGAAGATACACACGACCCACACAGACTCTGCGATTCATATCGTGTGGACAAAGGCCTTACAACGTCAGTTGTAATTAAATAAAAAGATTTTTGTGAACACTGGGTATCTGCATACTTGGATTTTTTTGCAATGCTTGTCATGATGCCGATGAGTGTAAATCCATCACTCCATTTATTTTGGTCCTCGGCGATTTTTTAAATATCCAAAAAAACTCGTTTAAACCAAATTATCTAATTCTGGGTCTAAATAAAAGAAAATAGCTTTTTGGTGGTACCAAATGTTTTCACGTTTAAGTAGGTTTTTATAAGCCACAAAGCCCACAAATAATCATACAGGTTATTTGAATTTTCTACCTTATAAAGTAATTGACATATATAAAAAAATCATAATAATGAAAGAAAACAAATTTAGTGTAAAACTCTTCTTTTCCGTTGAAGGATGGGTCTGAATTTTCTTTTCCAAGACATTGGAATATCAATTGGTGACGTCATACAAATCTGAGGAAGGGCCAGTGTAAACTAAAAAGGAAAGAAAATCCAGCCCAACATGTACATTCATGAAATAGAGCAGCCTAATAGCTTTTGATAGAAGTAAGCAGTTTATTCGGACGATTTTTTGCTCATTTTTGACAGATTTTTTAATTCAACTTTACCAGTACAAACGACAATAACAGTAGATAAGCCATGTTGATTTCGGCAGGCCACCTGCTGACGGAGCAGGCCAATAAAGTGTAAGTTTCAGCCACGTGTATTACTTCAGCCCAAGATGGCTTTGAATCCACTTGATGTAAAGGGCTGCACTGATTGCTATTCTCCAATTGAAATACATTAGCGCTAAATCCAAATTGGCCATTTTCCACAGTTGAGGTGTTTTTGAAATTAATTCTACTGTTCATGATCCATTTTACACTACATAGTATACGACTGGATTTAGTTTTATACGCCAAGTAATGAAATACTGAATATGATGAGCATATAAAAAATCAGATATAAAGATCGTCATAGTAAAACACCGGACTGTCAGCCCTTATACGTCAGGTGCGTATTTTGTAGACGCGAGAATGGCGTCACTTATTCGATTTATAGCTGTACTTTCCGATGCCGTTTAACTCTTTATTGGTGCAAACATCCCGTTATAATTGGTATGCAACTAAAGTGCATTACCCGATATGTATGGTCAGCTTCGATCACTCTGTGTGTTTTCTTTTCAGAGTACGAAATTCGTGACGTCATACAAATCTGAGGAAGGGCCAGATCATAAGCAATGTGACCAATCGTATTGTTGAAAACAACCTCTGTGTTCGCCTTTAACCAAAAATAGAATTCTTCAAGAAAAGTAAACGGCTATCGTTTTCCACTTAAATGATATATTTCTCGTTCAAAGGAAATTGACTCGAGTGCGCGAGGTAGAAATGTTAAATTGACCGTAACAAGTGCCATCGCTTATACTCAGTCGAAAGTACAAAGGATGTACAGCTAGTTTTTATATAGCTAGTAGACCAGATACAGATTGTATTGGCACCAGGAGGACTGTGTGTAGCTCAGATAACTTGGTTAGGTCAAAGAAAGCTTTCTGCCTCGGTAATTTCCACTGATACAAATCAGTAAACCTATTATACAGAGTTATCTCCCTTGCATGACGCAAGATGTTGAGGTGGGTTTATCGATAAAGGCTTACAGACAAAATCTTACAGCAAAGGGTAAACATTGTACCAGTAGTTGGACGTTAATTGTGCTGCAATTAATTTTATGTACTATTTTAAAAATTGGTTAAAGGAACATTGTGACATGAACCACGCTAGCTCTTGAAGAGGTTTTAAGGATATATACTGTCTATTTTTGGTAACTCCTGGATTAACTTTGTTAAGGAATTTGTGAATGAAGTTATTCAAATTGAAACTTTATATACCCCTTTTTGCTGCTGTTTAAATAAAACACATTGAGACCAATTCTGTTTCATTAGTTACATGTTTAAAGTTTAACTTGATTTTAATAGATTTTGGTCTGTACTGTTTGGTGTAAAATACCTTCCGTTGGAAACAAGAAATATGCGTCTAGCGTTTTTATTTCTATTGTGAGGTGTTTTTATGTAGATCCGATGGGCTCTGGACCAATAAAATTTCTGAATTGCTGTATACCTACAAAAGGTTGCATAGAAAATCGTTATCAAGTGTACTTCAACCTTGCCAAGAATATCGATAACGGCATTTTAAAATGAAACGGTACATTAAATAATCGCTAAAGTTTATGATATAAGAAGCCGACTGACGGGAGCAGTACATAACCATGTGATCAAACACCTCTGATCAAATGAGCAGTAGAATGTTTGGTATTGATTGATTGATGTTTTACGCCGCGGTCAAGATTATTTCACTTATATGGCTGCGTTGCCAGTTTTATTGTGTGAGGAAACCGGACTATATTCCCGGAGGAAACCCACGGCCTTCCGGTGGTAACTGGCAACCATCCCACATAGATCGTTTTTTTTTTGGGGGGGGGGGGGACTGAGTGGGATTCCTTTGGTATTGATGGGTTCATGTTAGTTACCCCATGTAGGACGTCCGTTTACATCCACCCGAAACTGTTCGTCAGACAGTAAACTATGTAACACGGAATCCTCACAGATAATTCGTCAAATGTGCTTTTTCGGCAAAAAATCGACCTATTACCTTTTAAGCAAAGTGAAATCGGTCTTATGTTTCAAATTAGTAGAGCATTATGAGAAATGTAAACAATAATACACAACTAGTCCCTTTAAAGGAACTATAATACGTGTTCACGAGAAAGTGAGAGAAGATTTACATCGCTTTCAATATTATTCCAGTCTTATTGCGATGATTAATTCGACATTTAACTTAGCTATTATTTTAAGGTTGCGAATAGAAATTATAAAAGCATGGGAAAAAATAAACAGCAGAACTCCATCATGCATTATAGACCACAGGGCGTACGTTAAAAATAATGCTTACAATTAGCTAAAACGCTGTATATATATATACTTAAAATAATTTCAAATATGTGAATAGATTGTAATTCACAAAATAAAGATGACAGACAGAAATAATATAATAAATAATAGTATTTGGAAGGACTCTAGTTTAGTGTGGAAAGTAAACTCCAAGATGTAAGCTTTTCTTAGATTGTTAGTGCTGTACTGAGCAATAACATGTAAATCGATGGGCCTGTTCTAGAAAGAAGGGGTTTGACCACGTTTTCCAGTGTCAACTTACTTGAAGTATATAGAACAGCAATTGTTCGCCAAGATACGTTTACTCCATAACTTGATTTAAATGCTCAGTTGAGATATGTTAAATCGACCAAAGCAAATCACATCTCCTAAACTCCACCTGATTGTCTCTATATAGTTATTAGACCAGATGAAGATTACGTGGACACCTCTCTATGTGTATCTCCGATAACTTTGTTATGTTAATTACAGTTTTCCACCTCGGTAATCTCGACTGGCACAAATTTGCATCTAATTTGTTAGAACATTAGAGGAATCTTTTAAACAGGCCTGAACCTCAATAAAGTCACTCGGAAAATTATAGGACTTTAAAAGGGTCTTGTATTTTTCGGAAGCGATAAGGATATGGGGTAAGGATAATAATTTGATCTATGTGTTTTTTTTATTTTTTATTTTTTAACAATATGACAAAATCTTATATTGTAATATTCTGGCAAGTTTGTTAATAAAGCGATGTATTAATAATATTCTAGTAAAATCGCGAACCGTTTGCCCTTTGAAAAAGCCACATCAGCAACCAGTTGGTCCAATTCTAGGTCATTGCCATCCAAACTGGACGGTGTATTACAAACAAAGTAAAAAAATACCGCCGTACTCAAAGAAAAAAAAACGAAAAAAAAAACCAACAGGATATAAACAAATATTTAAATTTTATAAAAGATAAATTTATGCATAACAGTTCGTTATTAAAATGGTCTATGCTACTATTTGTCACTGCACGCAATTATAATAGCTATATTGGCTTTCTTCAGGAACAACGCTGTTCTCGTACGTTTTATTATCACCAATATCTCTGGTTATATTTGAATATTCCGGGCTGTGGATTGTTTTATTGGTGATGGTCATATCTTCATATTGTGTATCGTTCGATGACTGAGCACCTTTCTGAATCAACATCACACCAACACGCTAAACATCTGAAGTATTCTTCTCTTTCTGACTAAGGCTGGTGTACGTCTTCTCCTCTACAGTGTTAACATAATCTGGGTTGGTCCCCAAGTTATCGTTCACTTTGACCGTGTGTCCATCTAAACATAAGGATATATTTATGTAGTTTACAATGTCAATATAACAGTAATCTCATTACTTGGGTTTGAATTTTGTTGGAATATAGCAAAACATACTTCAACCGATTCCCGGTTCGAGCGTCACCGTAACTCTGTAGAAAAATATTTGGAATTTTTCAAGCAATTGTAATAAATACTAGTTGGTCGATGAAGAGACACCTGCGATGAGCATACGGCTAATTGGTTAATTATTAGCTTGAAGTATACAGTGAGTAGTTTGCATTCAACTGACAACGGATTAGGTACACGCCGGCAAAAAGCTGTTCCGATCTTTTTTGTATTTCAAGCTTTTTGATAAATATTTAACAAACCTGTACCCAAAGTTTTTTTAGGTTTGCGTCAAATTAAATGATAAGATTAAATTGTGTATTGAATGAATTCAATTAATATATTTAAAGTGGCATGAGCTGCTAAAATTTTCATAAATTCTGATCGTCAGGACAGTAAGAGGTTTCGAAAATCTGAATGAATGGTGCTGGAATGAGGAAACATGTAGGAACCAAAAAAGTGTCTGAAAATAACCCTAAAGAACGTTTATTCAGTTCACGTCTCAGTTAGTTTAAAACACTGCTTTCGCGTATATTCTCGTGACTAGAAGCTTCGAAAATGTATATCTTAAGAGAAATATCCTATTATTCTAACGGAAAAATATTCTCAACATTCTGGCAGCTCATGCCATAAAATAAGGCAATGCTAAGTAATTGAAGTAAGTAAGTGTTATAAAGTAAAAGTAAAACATATACCTGTCAGTCCGTTCATTCCTATATCCGTTGTGTTTGTAGATGGTGATGATCTTTTAAAAAAGAAGAGACGATTTGTTAATTAATTTGTATTAATCTTCTACTGTTTTTTTAAAGATGCTATATAAAATGTAATAATTATACAGCATAAATTAAATCTAGCACTTACCCTTGTGTCTCTCTATGATGTGATGCTGAAAAGACAAAAACAATGCAGCATAATTGATAAAGATATGTTTATATGCGTCTTTCTTCGGATGTTATTGAATGTTGGTTAAAAGCCATATACAGCCGTTTTATTATCGTGCTTTGTGACCCCAACAGAATGGCTAAATAACTTTATTTGCAACTTTCCCTACCCCACTAAACTCGCCAAACACATCAACCAGGCTGATGGATTAAACAGAAGAAACCTATTTTTCACAATTTCGATGGTGTCCTTGGCTACCTTGGCGTGTCTGGCGAGTACGACAAGATCCCGATTCAAATTCATTAGCGAACTCTCTCGACCTTGGAGGGGGAGGTGGCGGGATGGAGATAAACACACTGAATAAATACACTTTTTACCCTTTTTCAGCGTGCTTGGGATCGTATTGTTAATTAGTACAATTGATTCCATACCCCTGTTTCTTTGTTTCCACAGAACAATGGCCACTGCGATGACAACAACAGCAGCAGCTATACTTCCGCCGATAGCTCCACCTATAGTTCCGCTAGCTCCGTCTGTAGTAGTCTGGGAAGCTGGATAAAACAGAAAGGGCATATATACATTGCATAGTTGTAAAGATAAAGGATGCCTCAGTTAGTTTAGCGATAATCTTTCACACCTACACAAACCATCCATCAAAGGCATCGAATCCTATTCAGTTTGAAGAAAATATTTAGAAAAAATGAGTGCGTTTTCATTCGATAGCCCTGTGTGGATGAATGGGTGTGAGATTGAACGTCGTTTTAAACACTATAGTAATATTATCTCGACAATGTCTTAGGTGGAAAGTACCTGCTGATAGTCGGGTACCTCTGGGACCCGTTTTCCCCCAATACATAACGTCGCTATACAACTGAAATAGTCTTTAGCGCGCCGTAAAACGTCAATTAATCCTAAGTTTAATATTTTGGCAATTCTTTTCCGGATTGAGAGTTAATAGTTTAATTTTAAACCTCACCTTTAGTGATAATTTGTACTTCAAACGTCAATTCACGGGCTTGAAAGATACCATAGGTACAATTTGTGACCGTCACGGAGTAGTTCCCACCGTCCGATAAAGTCACATCATTCAGTAACAGTACAGTGACCGTTCCCGATATAGCGACATTCTGACCACGAATCCTCAGTGGCATTGGCGCTGTGTCTTCATAGTGAGGTGTCAACACAGTTTTCTCCCCTGATTTTCTCCACTCCACCGTCACGTTAGGTGTCTCGGAATATGCATAGAACGCCACTGACAACGTTCCTGTAGCGCCTTCATCAAGTTGCAATACAGTGATCTTCTCAAACAGAGCTGAAGTTACAACAGGGCACATCTCGTAGGTTACATATTTGTATTTGGCTACTTGCCTATGTCCATCCGTTTGTGTTATGTTGAAAGGCGAGAAACTTATTAATATTTAAACACAAATCATGTACAATGTAATCTGATGACATGAAAAGCAAATATTGTACACTGTTTCAGACAAAGAGGAATTATATGCATGATAAAAATGAGTTAAAAACATTATAAACTAGACATAACTGAGATACCCCCCGCTCTGCAAGAAAAGTCGGCAATGTAAGGGGCATAACTCTTGAAAAAAACACCCGAGCGCGTTGATTTTCAATAGGCTTCTTGTACCTGCTGTATTAAACAAATATTTGAAGTTTCAAAGTTGTAAGTTAAAGACTTTTTTAGATAATGTGTTTACAAGGACCAATGGACAGACGGACGACGGAGGCAACGACAATACCCTTCGGGCAAAATTTGCCCGAGGGGTAAAAAACTATGTTAATGTAAGTCTAGGAGAATGAATGAACAGCATAGCAAATTTACGAACTCTGCATGGTCATCTTTTTGTAACTGCAACTGTAAGCAAGACGGAGAAGCGGGGAAGGATAGCCCCTTAGCCATGATAAGCAAGCTTTATAGAGTACAACAATATGCACATAGGATGATATGTATATGCACATGTATGATAAAGATGGAGAAACAGCACCAAGAGGAGGAGACACATGAATTGGGCATGATTTAATGCTACGTCTGTGACAAATGATGGTGTAAGACAAAATATCATGCAAAATACTCCTTGCTGGTCATGTTTAGTTAGCATCGACAACAAGAAAGTAGACTATGAGGCTGCTTGCTGATCATGTTACCAGCACTCACTACGAGGAAGTAGGCTATCAAGAGTGCCACAAGCACAATAATGAAACATGCAGGCTTATATGACAAGCACAGCAACTACCGTACAACTGTACAATGGGACAAAATTGTGTCTACAAACAAATGTATGAACAGACAAATGGCAGAACAGAGAAATGTCAAAAGGAGTCCAAAATGTCATAAATATGTAAAAAATATCTCCTTACAAGTAGGACATGGACAACTTCATATCATTGGTAACATTTGTCAAGTTTCATTAAAAAAGAACCAACATCTGGGAGGAGTATTTTGGACAAAATTGCGTCTACGGACGGACGGAGGGCACAACGATCAGACAGATGTATGTGTGTACATACAAACTTTATGCCAGCAGAAGGGGGGGGGGAGGTAGGGAGGAGGGAGGGAGGGGCGATAACATGATAACCCTGTCTTCATATGGAATGAGACCCATTGGAGGAGTATTTTGGACAAAACTGTGTCTATGGACGGACGGACAGACAGACAGAGGGAACAACGATTGGACGGATGTATGAGCGTACATACACACTTCATGGCAGTAGAAGGGGGGAGGGGGGAAGGTAGGGAGGAGGGAGGGGCGATAACACGATAACCCTGTCTTCATATGGAATGAGACCCCAAAAATGGCAAAGTCCTATAAGTCAAAAACGTCATAAAAATGTGAAAAAAGGAAATATCATCCTGTAAGTTGGGCATGCACATCTACATACCATTGGTAACATATTTGTGAAATTTCATTGAAATCAAAGCAAAATCTTAGGAGGAGTAGTCCGGACAAAATTGTGTCTACTCACAGACAGACGGACAGACGGACAGACGGACGGACAAGCCGATTTCAGTATACCCCCCCTAACTTCGTTGCGGGGGGGTATAAAAAGTAGAAAGCCGAATAAGAATTAAGGAAAGCAAAATCCGGAAATTATTAGCATTTTTAGTTGCAGAACACCCTCAGAACGCTTCTCGGGCAATCAAGAACTCCAGAGCTTCCGGGGCCTAGGCGGCCCTGAGCCCTCGCCTAATGCCTCTTTCAAATTTGTTATGTTTCTGTAATCGAAGGGCCTGGGACCCCCTCTTTCGTAAAGAGCTGGATCCGCCCCTGTACAGACTTATATGACTCACTCTAAACATTACTATTAAATAGTAATTATGAACGAGTTAAAATACTGTTGACACTACACCTTCATATGGTTTCATTTTGTTGAGGCTTTTTAATAGAAAAACTGCCAGTAAACATCACGACAAAAGTTACTTACTTTGAATAGGTACAAACACCTGTCCAGTTTGTGGTGATTTGATACCATTTGACACCTGACATATATAAAACCCCATGTCTTCATAGGTTAAGTTAAGGGGTAGTTTTAGTATAGCTGGAGATTCAGTTGACATTGTTCCTAAAGTCTGTAACAGTTTGCCCCCAAGTCGATTTTCCCATCGGCTAAAGTTGTAAACACCAGGAACCCCTTCTGCAAAGCATGTCAATGTATGTGTTGCTTCCTTGTAAATCACTCTAACGTCAGGTGGATCTGGAATGCAAATACACAGCTAAACTTTCACCACAAATTACTTTGCAGTAACCACGTGGTAACCACTCAGTACATGACCACTCAGTACTGGTAGGAAAGGTCCCCTTGTGGTACTGTGTGGTCATTGGCCACGTGGTAACCTCCAACATACGGTAACCACCCGGTAACAACACAGTTACCACCTGGTTACCAGGTGGTAACTTATCTGTAATTCCGGATAGTAACCTGGTGGTAACTGTGCGGTACTTCACGGTTTTCGCGTGTCAGTTACCATCTGCACAAGATAGATGGTTACCATGTGGTGACCACTCAGTTACCACGTGGTAACATACAGGTACTGAGGTGCAAAAACCAGCTCAGTACTATGCTGTCAGCGGCTAGCTGTGTAGATAAAGGATCAACAAGCTTATAGTTAAAATATTCGAAATTAACCCCAAAAACATTATTTCATGGTTCTCAATGCACATTTGAGAAAATGTTGACATTACTATCCGACTCTTACAGAAAAACGACTGACATGTGGCAAAAATATGCAGGACTGTTCATTTGAAGTAAAATTAAGGACGAGGATACCAATAACAACAAATCACATTAGCTATGATGTGTATAAACAGCGAAACTGCAGGATGTTTTAGGAATGGGTCTGGCAAAAGACATGCACCAATAAGTTAAGAAATATTGAACCCTTGTGATACCAAAATACCCTGTATCAATCAGTATACATGTAGTTGAAGGGTTCTCCGGTCTCATCTTAGCTATGTGGTTTTAAATAATGTCTGACATTTGCCTTTGTTCGGCTAGCCGTTACTTACATTGTACAATCAGTTGGACTGTAACGTCTTTTGTCCCTAGTGAATTGTTAACACGGCAAGTATATGCACCAGCATCCGATCTATCAACCATGTCTATGTTGAAGGTGGACAATTGAGCAAGACTGACTTTTGATCTTAGCCATTCAAACGTTGGTTTGGGATTCCCGTCTGCTTGACAATGAAGTGTACCAGGGTTGGATTCAGTAACAGTTATGATGGATTCCCTGGTCACGGGATTGTCCAAATCTGGAAATAGAGATCAACGTTAAAGGCTTAGGTTGTTGCAAACATGAAAGAATGGCTAAGTGTCTTAAGTACGATAGGCCCTGTATTTGTTAAATAACTATGAAACAAGAGATTAATGAAATGAACTAAGTTACTTATGGTGAATACAGAAAAAAGATATAAGTCGTTATGCATTCTTAAAGGATCGAACATTTCTAGACATACCTAGGGATTATCGTCGATATCAAACTTCAAAGTACTTTAAACAGTTCACGTTAATTACCGCCAGTGGCCCTTAAGTTACTTCCGAACATTAAATTAATTTCAAACCGCAAAGTACCAAAAGCTATCTATATTATGAGACTTTCTACCCTGATGGTATGAGTAATAGGTTGCCAGTTTAGTCATATAAGGTTTAGTCATGATCTGTGTTTCCCTGTGGTACAATTTTTTAGCCACAACCCCCAAAAACAGAAGTATGTCTTTCCATTGACTTATCCCTGTCGCCATTTTTTTCCATTTTAAGATGACGTGATGTTGCAGTAGGTATTTTTAGATCAACAGTGACGTACTTTTACCGATCTCTAATGTAGAATGGTAGCTTAAGATCCAAAAAAACATGGCGTCAAACTTGAAGTGGGAAGATTGCTCCGGAATATGTAGGTGAGTCCTGCAACCACCCGTCATTTCTTAGCCAAGCCATTGCCTAAATTGCATCATATGACTACTCTATACCGCACCTAAACTTTATTCACCAACAATTGAATAAAACTAATGAAAAATGGCGGCGGCCTTGTGAACGGCCTATTCTCTGTTGTAACATTCAACTTTCACGTATTCGCTTATGAGGGGCTAAAGTATACATTGGACAGGTGTTTTAGACTAAATGAACTGTACTTTTTCTATCTAAACTAGTCTAAAGCTTTAGGTCTAAATGCCCTGCACATAGAGTTTTGTTAGAACACCTGTTTTGTTTAAAGTAGAAGAAATTTGGAAGATTTTATGAAAGACATTTTACACATTCCAAATTTAATAGCCGTCACATCAATTTATATTTGGGCAATAAGGTTATTTGGATATTTTCAATTAGCGTGTTCAGTCCAGATTTGCATAATCTGGACTGAATTTCTGCTCATATCATAGTGGGTTATTTGGGACTTTTTCTAAAAATATTCCGATTATGTTTTTAAAATTCGCAACTATGAATAAAGTAACAGGAAGCGGACAATGAACAATTGATAAAAGAGGACAGAGCACGAATCAAAGCGATATGATATAATAAAAAAAAATACATCGATGTAAGATAATATCAAAGGATTTACAACAATGATAATAAAGATTTATGAACAGGGCTAAATAATGACATGTGTGTGTTTATAAACTGAATGTATATGTGAAAAACATAACTTAAAAAGAAACAATTTTAGCGTCAGTTCACTGGCAGTAAATAAGGAATAAGGACGAAGTACGCATATTTTCCATATTTTTAGTAACAACTGGAAAAAATCGTCACAATTGACTTCATAAATCGTCTTCGATATGTTCTGCCTGCTAAAGAGACGCACTAACACAACAGAGGTCGCGCATTCCCTCACCACTGTGAGGGTAAGTACACAACTGAGGTCTTGCTTGACGTCATATATCAAGAACATTGCCCAAATTTGCTCATACAATTTTTAAGATGAAACATTTGCAGAATCGAAACGGAATTTCTGCTCATATCAAATACCATCCAAGTTCACAATAAAAGTGAAGGGGCGTCGTTGGTACAGTGGGATAGAGTGACCATCCCTCAGTCCCACACAAAAATTGAAAAATCTCTAAGTGGATTTTTCGCTCTGCAATATGTGGACGAGTTTCCAGTTACTCGCAGAAGGTCGCAAAAGGTCGGTTTCCTCCGGGCAATGAACCCGGTCTCCTCCTCCCTTAACCTGGTAACGCCGTCATATAAGTGAAATAATCTTGAGTGCGGCGTAAAACATCAATCAAGCAATCAATCAACCAACAAGTGACTTACAGAGAACATTGAGGGCGACGGTTACATCCTGTGCACTGAGTTCTGACTTATTACTGTATCTGTTGTAAGCTCTGCATCTGATCGTTTTCGTAGTTTTTTTAGCTGTCAAGGAGAAGGTCATGTTATTCTGTCCCCTGACAACATTTCCATTTACTTCCCAGGTATAGTAAATAGGAGTTGTTGGATCTCCTGATACAGAACAGGTTAATGTTTTAGGAGTACCCGCTGTCAAGGTCACCTTTCCATTGCTGGCCTCTCGAATCTGTGCTTCAGCAATCTGTGCTGGGAAATAGAATAATTATATGTCTGACTATGAAGAAGTTGAATTCAACTGTTAATAAATGGCGGGATATTAAAGCTTTTTGAGATAATAGAATCGTTATGATGGTTGGTGTAGGAAGGGCTCGAACGTTTTCATTTTACCACGCTGACCATGTAATTGAGTATCTCTGTCCCCAGTACCACAGCAACAATTTTAATACTGTAGTGGTCAACAAGAATTATAGTTCACTGGTCAGAATGGCTCGCTACAATATGACTCGATGGAAAAAGGCGCATGGCCCGCTGTGTGTAGAGCTATCTTTTAACGGTAGTTAAGGAGATACCTGGAGAGTGGACAATTTTGCTACAGACGTATATCATATAGTACCAGCTTCATTTTTAGCAGAACTTACATTCTTATGTCAAAACTTATCCAAACCTAAATGAGTTTATTCAGGGTTTTCATGTGTAAATGTTTCTTAATACAAATGGGATGTTTGCACCAAAGTAGATGTTTTAGTTGAGTTAATCATATGTTAAAATGAAACTAACCACCAATGATGCATGCTTATTGATAAAACGTGAATTGGGTTTTATTAAAAACCATTAAATTCTGTTGTATCAATTCAGTCCCATTCGGTTGTCATTTAATTGCTTTCAATATCATTTCTTACTACCTATCATTATATGTGGTAATGTGAAACGGACATGTATTTAATGAATACTTACCTAACAGTTTAATCTGTATCTGTTGTGTGGATCCACCTCCTGTGTATGAACATGTGAAGTTCTTTCTTTCATCTCTGCCTCTTCCCAGTGACCGGATCTCCAGATCTGACTCTCCCACCAGACTGATATCTCCCTTCCATAGACTATCTGGTATAATAACCTTACCGTTGGCCGTTTTAATCAAAACCAATCCTCCTCTCCCTCTGTTCCACTGTAGATCACCTTGAGGTGTGAGGGTACACGGTAATACAACAGACCCTCCAACAACCCCTTCAACAACTCTTTGTCCGGATATTAACTCCACAAAGATCAACAACACATGTAACACTGAAAACACAAAACAACAATAACCTTATTTAACCCAGGAATAATCGAGGTATTTACATGGTATTACTAAGCTATGCTTGTCTTTATGTTATATCTGAAAATTTACAACACAATATCGCAAGTGTTTATCAAGATATGATTGCTCTATCTGACTGGGCCCAAAAATGGCTAGTCAACTTCAACACCGACAAAACCATTGCTATTACAATATCTTTACGCACAAATCCCACAACGTTCCCTCTCTCTTTCCAGGGTTCAGATCTCGAGCGTTCTTCAAGACACAAGCATCTCGGTGTAATACTGAATAGTAAAGACAATTGGCACGATCATATTGACAATCTAATTCAAAACACTCTTAAAAAAATATCTCTATTTAAAGGCCTGAAATTTATACTAAATAGAAAATGTTTGGAATTAATGTACAAAAGTTTTATTAGACCAAGTTTGGAATACGCCGACATTGTTTGGGATAACCTCGACCAAGTATCTATTAATAGACTCGAAAATTTACAGAAAGATGCCCTTAGAGTCATTACAGGTCTCACTTGTAGTGCCTCTCTGGACAAATTATATGCTGAATCAGGTTTAACCAAATTATCTAAACGGCGCGAAACCCATAGACTGTGTATGTTTTACAAAATCATAAATGGAATTTCACCCCAATCTCTGTCCGAGCATCTTCCTCCTTTAACAGGTATTCGTAATCCATACAATGTTCGCAATGCCGAAACCTACACACCTTACCAGTGTAGAACCGAACTATTTCGTCGGTCTTTTTCCCCCCAAACCCTACACGATTGGAATGCCCTCCCCACTTTTGTAAAAAATCAGCCATGTTTTTATCTTTTAAGAAGCAGCTGAATTCATTAGACGATACCCCACCCCACCCGCATGGTATTATGTTAGTCAACGTTTCACTAATATTATACTTTGTCGCCTGCGTAATCGCTGTAGTTCCCTAAATAAAGATCTTTTCGATAATTTCATCTCTACATCACCAGACTGCAAATGCGGTTACCACGAAGAGACTGTGGAGCATTTTTTCTTCAATTGCCCAAATTACTTTAACCAAAGAACAGTTCTAAAAACAGAACTAAGTAATATATACATTGTTTGGGAAGTTGTAGACATTAATCATCTATTACTGGGTGACCTTAGCAAAACAATTTTTCAAAACATTGAGATACAAAAAGCTTTAGCCAATTACATAGTTGCTTCAAATCGTTTTTAATTTGTTCTTCCAATCTGTGTATAAATCCGTTGACCCTTGTTCGATCTCTAAGATTAATATAATTTACAATCCCCACCTGTTAAAGTTCTAACCTGGGGAGACCTAAAGACTTCAGCTCCAGCGATTTGCCGTCATAGATTTGAAAAACTAACCCAGTATTCACTTCATTAACAACTTTTATTTATGTAAATTTACGCATGTCTATATATATGTTCTGTTTTTACTACTTGCTTTTTCCTTCTATAAGATCTCTGTTTATTTTAACTGCAAAATAATTCCATCTATGTAAGGAGACGCACTTGCAAGCTTCGGCTTATAGCGCTCCTATTAAAAATAAATATATTTAAACCAAGCTATGCTTCAAGCTATGCACCAAGATTCAAGCTCCTTAAAGTGGCATGAGTTGCCAAAGTTGATATATTTTCCCACTAAAACAGAATGTTAAAATCACCGGTTATTTGTCTCCATGGCGTACATTTCATAAACTATTTAGTGCTTCTATAGTCGAGAATGTACGATAAAGTATTGTTTTGAACTAGCTTCGGTTTACAATGAACGAATGACCGTCCCAGTTATTTAAATTTTGTGTACGTTTTGAACACTATTTGGGTTCTTATAGGCCACTTACTCTTTGAATTTTCCTCATTTCAACGCCGGTCATTTAGTTTTGCGATGCTTTCAAAGCATTTTACTTTTGTGACAATCAAAACGTATGAAACGTATGAAAATTCGGCAGCTCATGCCACTTTAAGATGTGCCTCACCCGATGGTTTTTATGATTGAACATTGCATCTGTTTTGATCAATGCAGTTTAAAAACGTTAGAACGGGTTGAAGACATTTACCAACATGTATAATGCGCAATACATAATCCTCAATCTGACAGTACATGAAGACAGGCTTTACACAGAGTTATACGGACGAGGCCAAATCACTGACGTGGCTTCATGAATAGTGTTCTGTTTTACGCAGCACTAATCAGATTGTTTTCTACAAAAGACACTTTTCTAAAGGTAATGGGTGAAAGGGGACCAGGCGCTATTCCTTTATATGCACTTGTTCTAGGGGAATGCAACAGCACGAATATTCGTGGACTAACCATTGTCGTTGTGAGTTGGTTTTAAAAAATCGAATGGAACTCTACGTATTTACTATGACATAATTTAGGTATCGAAATACATTCCATACATTCTTACCAGATATATACGTACAGCACCAAGACTCCATACTATAGATATTTTGAAAATGAAGTCATAATAACACCGGCATCATCACGAATGAACCATTTTCAAAAACTTATGGTGATTTTTTAACACGGCTAGCTTTACAGACACATACAACAGGAAGTGAAAATGTATCGAAACAGGTCTTTTCATGTGTACTGCATACCTCCACTGTAAATATATGGTAGTTTAATATTAGCGTTGAATAGGTTTGAAAGCTTCATGTATGTAGGTCACATACACTATAGGTTTTAAAGTGGCATGAGCTGTACGAACCGAAAAGTAAACAAAAGTTAAATAACCGGGACGACCATACTATATCGTACATTTTCGAGACTAGAAGCACTAAAAAGCTTCTGAATTATACGTCTTGAGAAAAATAGCCAACAATTTCAGCATTCTCTTTTAAAGTAAAAAGATCTACATTTTGGCAGCTCGTGCCACTTTAAAGAGAGCAAGGTCGGGTGTTTCCTCAGGGCAAAAAAACAGGTTTCTTCCTCCCACTAAATCTGGCAGCACCGCAATAAAAGTGAAATAATCTTAACAATCGACCTAGAACAGATACGGTAACCAAACAGTCTACTAGAAGTAATCAGAGTGTATCTGTGCCAGATAGCTTTACACAGGACAATCAGGTCACACCAATGTCCTCATGTCAGGTTGTTCTACTAGTACGACAGTAGTTAGTTATCTTATTTTCTCGTTTTTTAAATGACAACCTTATTTTATATTCGTTCACAATGAACTTGAGTTGGAAATTGAGTGGATTTGGAGTAAAAAATAAACGATTCATTCGACAACTCAGTATTTGTTACCCGCACCACACGATGTAACAAAATTGCATATATCGTTTTAACAATCTCATTTTGTTTTTCATGTTATTATTTTATTCAAAAAGGTTAGACTTATATCCTTGCAGAAATGCTACTTTCTTGCTATTTAGAATTTGTGTTTGTCTTTTCCTTTCGAGATATGAAGAATAAGGTGTTCTAATAGACGTTTACAATTTTCGATGTAAAACAGAATCTACATTATTTAACAGAAATCGACTCTGAAAAAATACATCTTGTAAAATAGGACCTTCCAATTCAAACACGCTTGACAATGCTACTCTAACTCCACGTTCGCTCACCCCGGGATTATTTCCCAAGATGTCATATACACTGAGATCGCTCTCATCTTTGCTAAACAATTGCGCCTCAAGCTGGGAGTTTTTTGCATCATAACTTTTATTAACAATTGTTTGAATATAGCTTTTGTAGTGATAATTATTTGGTGACGATGTAACCAATACATTGTTAAATTTTACGAAGACTGATTCAAAAATGGAATGTAGGTAGAGATTAACTGGAGCAACGTTCTCATTTTCCTTTAAATCACTCCCGTCTGACTTAATTATTCGCCCCCGTATATTTAGTTTTGAATCTCTTAATGAAATAAGTTCAGGTGTACTTCCATTGATTTGGAATTCTATAGATCTGCCATCAACTCTAGTGACAGGACGTATTTCTTCATAGTGCGTATTTTCTATAGCAGTCTGTGAAGTGGGTAAATTGAATAAATTCAAATCCTTTGGTATACTTTCGGTAGTATTATCACCGATGAAGGCCATAGCTTAATCAAACACGTCCGACTTTGTAGCGATCTGTTCCCCTCGAGTCTCTTTGGGTGAAATGATTCTTTTCTTTGCTTTCATATGTTTTAAAGTTTCTTTCGTAGGCTTTGTCCGTTTGGTTTTGGGTTTTTTTCAATGAAACCTTCTTCATCTCTTTAGAGGATTTATTTTGATTCAGGCTTTCATAAAGTTTGACCCACCTCTCTGTATTCGGAATAAACACTTCTTTTGTAGAATTCATGCTTTTCTCTTCAAATGTAGTGTCACGCTTGATGAACCAGTTAAAAATGTTGCATACAACCCATTTCTAAGTGTTATATAGACATGAAATTATTTGATTTTATTTACATCCACCGGAGTGTAAAATGGTTTTATGAAAACCTGAGATAAAGCTCCTTTCGGTGACAATTTTACCTTTCTCAATACACGCATAGCACTTTGCCCTACAAAGGACATGGCGTTTATATTGGAACAAACATAAACCTCGCTACCTTTCACTTTCTCACTGGACAAAGTTACTTCCACCAAAGCCATAACCCATTCGTATCGAAGATCCAATTCCTTGGGTAACTGAACCCTAAAACTCCAGGCAGTATTATCACTAAACAGGTCTTTAGAATCTTCACTCGACAAATAAATATAATGCTCCATTCTCCTCTTTACTTTGCAAGTGTGAGTTCATGAGTAAATACACAAGTTTAAATAATTATGTTAAACTTCATCGACCTCATTTACTGGAACTAACGAATTAAACTTTGCGCTGTACCCATACCACTTGACCATATAAAATTCTTTACCACCTTTTCTAACTTTCCGTAAAATCTGTTCAATAAACCATTTTGTATTATTATTTACTTTAATTTTTTGAAGATCTTTAGTATAAAATGTCCCCTGAATTTCTTCATTTTGCAGATCTTCTAGAATATACAAAGGAATATTTTGTTTCAACATTCTCCGCTTTACCATAAAGGCTTCGTATGGCCATTGTTCGTGGTAACTGCGTTGGAACACATACCGCTTATACGGCTTTCTTTTTATTTTCATGTGACAGATACGGATTTTTCCAAACCATAAGTGCTTTTTTGCCGTGGACCTCTGATGGAGATAGACCATACAATGAACTATGTTTTCTATGATTATAACTGAAAACTATATCGGGCAATGCTTCGAAGTACCTATAGTTTCTTTTGTACTGGAAATACCTATACATTAATCCTTTCAATGTTCGGATGAACCTTTCAGAAAAATTTGCCTTTGTGCTGGTATTAGTGAAATATGGATATACTCCAGCATTTCTCAGGAAAGACAAAACTTTTGAATTGTTGAACTCTCGGCCCCTATCAAATCTTATCTTGTCCGGTTTACTTTCTGTAATAATTTCATTCAAGGCCGAAACAATACTGTCCGCCCGTTTGTTTTTTAACGTTTTCACAAATGCATACCTCCTGAAAACGTTAATAGCCACTAACAAAAAATTTACCCCCTCATTGAATTTTGAAGTGTTTGTCACATCGGCTAAATCACAGTCAAATTGTGAATTCGTCCCAGAAACCAGAACTTGTTGACGTTTAAATCGTCTCATTACAGGTTTATAAAGCGAATACGCTGGAATGTTTTGCAACCATTTTTTGAGCTCTTTTCGGCTTACATCAATCATTTTCTTTTTCACCACATCATAAAACTTCTTAAAGCCTGAGAACGAGCCCGGACTTTTGGCGTCAAAATATAGATTTCTTAAACGTTTATCCGTTTGTTCGGAAATCATCTTGGTGAATGAAATCAATCAACCGTTCCAATGCATTTTATGCCTTGTGAAAACTATCTTGATAAATTTCACCAATCAACTTTTCCGTTGTATTTTATCCATTTGAAATATTATCCCAATAAAAATCTATGTATTGACATATTCCCAATATCACAAATGTAAAGAAGACATTTTTGCTTGATAAACATAATTTCATTTATTTGCAAAAATAACCCACACGCATTTTTTTCTCTTTCGAAAATTATAGCATGCTAATAAACAAACATAATATTATCATAATAGCCTCGCAATAGAATAGCTACAATAAATTCTGTTTAATTAAATGAAGGCTCATCAAAGCAACGTATTCCAGATTGCATTACGTCAAAAATTCTCAAAGAATATAAAAAACTAACTTGTCTGATGTCAAATAAATATTGTAAGACAATCCCTCCACCAACACAGAGATTTAAAATAAATAATTAAAACACAATGAAATTAGAATGTTAGCCACTGAGTTTGTTTAACAGGAGGATTTGTCAAATTACGGCTTACAAAAAGTCCTCCCCCGGTTGATGATTTATCATTTTTAGATTCACTATTGATATTAGGATATGCAAAATCTTTCACAGATTGACTGTCCTTTCATTCACGTGCATTAGGTTCTTTATCCTTTAACTGGTCATTTAGAGCTTTCTGAAGAATTTCTAAATTTTTTACCGAGGTATTTTTTATCGCGCTTAGAAGATCACTTAGCTCAAGTCTTTTGTTCTCTTTGACAGAGGATAGAATCACTTCCTCGGCCATTATTTCCCCATGAAATTTAACACACGCTGTATTACATATGCAATGAGAGTATGATGTTGAATAAACAAAGGGCGTTTTTTACTAAGACTAATCTTTTTTTCACACAATTTTCTTATCAGTTCTTTATTCCGCTTAAGACGAAACAATTCACTCTTGGAAAGGGAAACAACCCCAAAGCGGACATTCAAAATGACTTCACAAATGGCTTTTTCCTGAGACAGAGTCATAGATTCCAGCAAAGCTTTTCGTTGTTTGGGATGGGCTGTGGCTATGAGATTTAAAAACGAACCATGTTTTTGAAAGAGTGATGACATGTTAATCAAGCCAAAGCGTAGAATAAAGTCGTCGTGTTAAAATGAATGTCTTGCACTGTCCCCAAGAACAAGGAACGTCTGGTAGTGGAGTCATTGACAAATCCAATAAACACTCTTCTTCAGTAGGGAACCAACGTTTAGCTTCTGATATGACTACTTCGTCAGGCAGGTTATGCGCCTCTTGACTGCGTGGATCAGGTTTGCCGATGACTTCCCAGGTGTACTGAAGAATCTCTGACATTCTGAATGGAGTACTCAGAAACAAATGCCGGTTTTATAGCGATTTAGGAATATATACAATTGGACTCTCAGTCGGAAAGATATGAGTTCTTAGCTGATATCGATTGGTTGAGCTGGGTGACATGTCTACAAGCAAATATCCAAACTGCCGGTCTGTAGCTTTTTGATAGGCACTCATGAAGAAAGGTAATTGTCCGGGGAAAACTTGGCGACCAAAACATTTTATTTGCATCACGTCTCGTCTTTGTTTAAATAATATGATGTAATGTGTATTTAAGGAGATAGTACGTGCGTATTTTCCCATCGGAAATAAGTTTTGTGTAATAAGTAAGATAGAAATGTTCAAATGATGTGACGCAACAGTCCACAGGTGTAAAGATTCATTTGAAGAAGATACTTCATGAACTAAATCATCTAGAATGACAAGAATGTGTTTTCCTCTCGCCCACTCTTCTATTATTTCCCGCGACGGTAGGCCGTGATGTAGCGTAAGGGTCGGGTGGACTTTTCTCATCTCTGCGTATATTGGTTGATACACACTGTAAGCTAGATATATTCTAACTGGTGGAATAGTAAACATATCTCTAGAGAATTCAACCATACGTTTAGTAAATACACTTTTACCAGATTGGGTTGCCCCTGAGACCATTATCGTCGTGGGAGAAGTGAACTTGAACCGTTCTGAAGACATCTTTACAAAGTCACCGATTCAAAGTAAATAAAGTATAGAGTTGCAAACAGTTCTTTATATTAACAAACACAAAGTTATACAGGACAGCCCAAGCACTAATGAAAAGTACTTCCAGAACGAAAGATTTTGTCTCTTTTCAAGGCTTGTCCATTCATGGTATTCTTTAATCTCACGCGAGATCTTTTCAGGTAAGTGAAGGCACACTTCATCTGTAAAAACCTCAAGTACAAACAAACGCGCTTCAGTCACACGGCCATCAGCAAACATTTGATCCACAACGTCTTTGTAATCTCCCAGAGTGTAAATAGAATGAACGTATCTATCCCAGTCTATTTGCTTCATCTTTTACGATTTTTCAATGAAATAAAAGTGTAAAGAAATCTTGAAGTTGTGCTCAGGCTATGTTCCCACTATGATGAAAAAAACAGATCAGCCTTGCCTTATATGCCGTAGAAAAGTGCCCCGGTAAACCACTACAAAAGAGAAGCAACGGACATAAATTGGCTATAACTAATATCTGATCTCTTCGATGTGTAGAGGATTGGATGAAAAATTTGAAAAGTTTGCACGCATCCATACCTGCTTCATGGAAAGAATTATATGTTCTGTACTGGAGGGTGAATTATGTGTTTTCCAACTCTGAAAACAAAGAAGCAAGTCAACACATAAGATAAAGCATAACAATTCCCTCATTTCAGAATGTATCATTTAATTTTATTCTTTATTTATTTATCTATAGAAGGTTAACCTCATCGTATAAAATTAATTACGTACTAAACCTTAAGAAAAAGATATCTGAACGTTGAAATATCTCACCCATTCAAGAAATAGATATAATCATAAACGTAATGAAAAAAAACCATCAAATGAAAATAAAATTCATACTTGGAATAGTTTTAGAAACAATAATTTATTAATGTTCTTGAAATAGTCAGTTTCATTTATACTTACATGTGTTCTTCATATCCGTGCTCAATCATGAGAGATGTGTTGTCCTCTTTTTTGCTATTTCAAATCCTTGTGACCATAAGCTAGACTTTCTCTACCATTTTCTAAATAATAGCGTTTATCACAGTAAGCCGAAAGTGTCCTTTTCTTCTGACTAATTGTATATAAATTATGATTAAAGCTTCTAATTTGATACATTGTTGCTGTCATGAATGTGGAGGTTTCTAGCGTTCTTTTATAGTCTTCGTGAGTGAGTTGTTTTTGTACAACACTTCGTGATACCCCTTTGGCAGTTTTCTTGTTGGAAGTTTCACATAACACTGAATACATTTTAGGACGCAGCCCGATGAAATGGGTACAAATTTCCCCACAAAGCTCATCCTTGAGTAAGCCAAGCTCCTTTTTTCTGCTATCATCATAAAGAAAGTGATCTTTAGGCATGTCGGAAAAATCAAAAATATTTTTATGAGTTTGAAAGTCTTTATACATATCTTCTGTTTCAATGCGATATAAAAAGCTGTCTGTGTCCATGTATAAAAGCTGAATTTTGGAGCCCTAAATTTTCTTAAAATGTATTAAAGTAATGAAGGGAATACATGAAGTGTTTGGCTAATTCTAAAATGCCGAAACCCACAAAAATGGGGCGGTCCAATTTTACTTTTAATGGTTTAGTCCGTACACCTACGAGCCCCTCAGTGAATATTCTCACTTCATGGAAAGTGGGTGAATTCACTCGGCGCTTTAATTGTTTTTCTGATGTGATGAGATGCACATTCATGTGTTTTCTATTCGACTGTAACATCTTCCCATACAAGGCGTTAGAAAAGAGTTTATAGACGGATTTTAGAAAAGGTGTCTTAGCCTGTTTTCGTAATTCTGTGTTTTTCTCGATGTAGGGTTTAAAAAATGGAGATTGATCGAACTCGATAACTCGATGAATACCTTTGAGTTTTAAGCCTAAGCGAAGATACAATTGTAAAGTGACATAATGAAGTACATAATCAGTTTTATCTCTCAAAGTTGTCAATAATTTTGGCATGTTTGTAGATTTCATTAAGCCCAGCTCTTTCTGTAAATTTTGTGTATATGGTGATAACTCAACAGCATGTTTCTCTGGAGCAAGTGGAAACTGATCATGTAGCTCATGCAATGAATGACAATACTCCAGATCAACTTGCAAAACATAGCCTTTAAGATTATCTTCAGGTATGGTCATAATATCTAAATTCTGAATCTCATCTGGGGATAACCATTTACAGTTTCCGGTGGGCAAATGCTTTGTCATCACCGTTGCGTACAAAGAATTTACATCCAGAAAACTGTGGAAAATACTTGGTTTCTGAGGGTCAAAGTTTTCCATGTATTTATTATTAGCTACGCTTTCACGTAACGTCACTTGTGTGAGTCCACCACGAATTGCATTTTCAAAGAACAGGTACTGATCAATATCTGTAATCAAATCAAATTTGTCCTTTGTCATTTTTAAAGCTGATGACCACGATAAACCGGGTAACGTTAAAAATCGTGCCGGATCAAGCTCGTAAGAGGATAAGCAAATTTTACGGAAATTTTCAAAACAATCTGCCAACAACAAAACATCCGTTTTCAAATAAAGGTCATGGAATTCTCCCAAATTTTTTATTTTAAAAACGTTCCAAATTTCCTCAGCAAATTCATAGTCTTTAACGCTAACCGTCTCTTATGTGAGAGAACTGAAGAAGGCATCGCGCGGTGGGAGGGTCGTTTCTAAGAATTTGTCGAGCGAATCGACGTATTCGTAGGGATATATACATTTTCGCATTAATAGTTTTGCTTGATGCAGCGGGAAGTGATTCAATAAGACTTTGAATTTAGACTCTCCCTCCTGAGCTAAATTATTGACAAGACTGCCGAGTGAGGCACCTAAAAACTGACAGGAGTCAATAAATTGAAGGTTGTCTATAGAAAATGTTATATATCTTTCCAAGGTATTTGCAAGACAGCTGAGTCGCGCCCATGGGAATTTCTCTATAGCTTGTATGATGAGATGACTGTCGTAATTTTTTGTATTGTGAATAACAACAGGAATTTTATTTGTTTGTTTAAACTTTAAGTTACAAGCATTATGTACAGCCCCTCTGAAGTTTGACGTCATGTCGGTGGAACTATGGGCATGGTCTTTCACTGTATCTTTTCCTAGTGGTTTTTTACAAATAAAACATACAGAGGAAGCATGAAATGCGTCTTTGTCCTTCTGATTCATAAATATGGGATTGATATTTTTACGACGCTTTAGTATTTTTACGGTCTCCTCTATAAGTGACCGAATGAAATGTTCAACTACATTTTCCCGGCGATAAATTTTAGCAGGTTGATTGAGTTCTTCATACTCGCTCACTACAACATAGCCATATCCGCAAGGGAGGTGCTGTTGTTGTCTTTTAGTTTGATCTTCGGTCACGTTGTCAAGGGGTTTCAAAATGCACTCGAAATCCGAGTAAATGACCGTATCAAAAGGCAATTGTTTGTCAAAGTCACCAAACTCCAGAGTGGTTTTCCCCTCTGTGGGTAAAACCACACGTTGGGGGGAATTTTCTCGACAATGTACGATGTGATTGTTTAATTCATTTTCTTTGGTGAAATTAGACAAACAATAATGGCAATAAAAATGTTTTCTTTTTCCTTCTTTCCCTAACAATTTTGATAAATCTTTTATGAGACAGTAATGTTGTTTATCATCCTGTGAAATGTATAACAGATTTACATGAGTCTCAGCCGGGTGCTCGCTGACATACAGGGGAAATACGCACTTTTCATAGCCAAACACATTCACTCTAATATTATTCTGTCGTTCAAATTTTGGAATTTGTGTAAGTTTGACGGGAAATTGAATGCCGTTCGTATCAAAATGATTGAGCTTATCGGCATAGTTGGAGACACGTTCTGGGTGTACATTAACATTAAAGACTTGAGCCAGTATTGCATACAGAAAGCATTTCTCGTCCTTATTTTTACGTTAATCACGGCCTTCTTTAATTTGATAGCAAGAGGGAGCTTGATAAAGCTAGAGCCTGTGGGCAGATGTGTTACAGTCACTATCTCACATTTCAAAATGGTGTCCAAGGTCCAGCCCGAGGAATTTCGTTGGAACTCGTCAAATGATTTCAAGATCTTTTGAAACGCTTTGGTAATCTGTGCTTCAATGTCACTTCCTAAAAAAACAGCCTCGGCGACACTCCGGAAAAAGGGAGTAGATTCTACCTGTTCTCCGGCTTGATCATCTTTTACTAGTTTGAGTTGAACTATGAAATACCATTTAATTCCCTTTCTCTTTTCTATTTCACTAGTCAGGATGTTTTCTATTTTGTCTTTGAGAGATCGAAACAACTCTAACAAATCATATCTATTGTTTTCGTTTAAGTCTAGCTTATGGATAACTACGGATCCCCCGAGAGCAGAGGTCAAATCACCTTCATCACGACTATTTGTAGAGCTGGGCTGGACAGGGCGAGTCTCTCCCTCCCGTATGCTTGAACTGCTGGTTTCATCTTGAAGTTTATTTTTGCTCTCCTTATGTGAAGAATGTCGTAACCTTTTGTGACGAGAGAGGCCAGATGCAAAAGCGAATTCTTTCCCACATTGAGAACACACCAATTTGGCTATGGACATGATGATGAGTGTGCTTCAGTTAATTCAAGTCAAATTTATAGTCTCCCTGTTCCATTGTATGGACAAAACTATGTCACCAGAATTTCCATGTCTTTTGTTATACCTTATCTACGTCATCATAATCCTCGAATTTCAAAGTGTTGTGAAATATCTTTCTACGTCATTTGAAAAATTATCTGGTTGGTTTAGCTATCCATATATGAGTACAAAAATAGTAAATACCTCAGAAATGAGTATGTCATTATAGTCCTATAGGGGAATGTTTCTTATTTTATCTGCTCAGAAAACTGAATTACTTGTTGTGGAAGAAAAACTAGTCCTGCTTTATAAAACCATATATGGTGAAACGTTTCTCTCTCTCTCTATAAAATACCATATAAGGAAAGTTTACATTTACCAAGGTAAACTGGAAAGTACATAAAGAAATGAATTCCCAGTAAGAATGAATAAAGAGACGTGAAAGTACATGTCTAAAAATCTAGCTTAATCATGACAGCCTGGACTTTGGAAAAAAACGGTTAATGGAAAAAATGCCATTGAAGTGCCAAGAATGTATGCATAAAGCTGAATCAACTCTCAATGTATTTCTATGGAGCTTCTTGTCTATGTGTAGGCATTCACTCATATTTACTTTACAGAAATATATACAGCGAGTCTATCTTCATCGCATAAAGTGTTTCATCATATCTAAAAATGAGTGTTTATTCAACCTATTTTGATGTCTGCTTTGTTGAATGGGTTTCTAAAAAATCAACATTGATAAACAAATAGAAAACCTTTTTTAAACAAAATTGTTCAATTAATCACATAAAACAATAGAGATCCATTGTCTTATAACTATATCATGATTGGGATATCAAAGGCTACTTCATCGTGATTAACAATACATTTTTTTCCTTTGAGATCTAACCCTTGCCAAAAATCAATCAAGATCAATACGAACAATAGGGTAACCATTGTCTGAGAACAATAGAGATCAATACGAACAATAGGGTAATTCTTTTGTCCTGGCAGTTGCATATTAGCACTACTCCGATTGGTATCTGTAATATTTTAAACATATCCCAGAGGCTATGGAAAGTCTGTATATATAAATATATCTTAAAGAGGTTTTTTTCTCGATAAATGATGAATTTCGATTGGTTGATTACCTTATAAACTCATATACCCTACCTGATTTTGTATGATCCATAAAGCCGCCGCCAATTCAAATGTTTAATCACGTTGAACACTAAATGTGTGCTTTGTGAACATTTCTCATACATATTTAAAGTATCCATATCCGTGTGTGATTTTTATTTCAATCCACTGTGAGTCTAGTTAAAATCTCCAAATTGCAAAACAAAAGTTAACATTTTTATACATTGATCGATAACGTTGTTAGGCATACAAGGTACATAACTCTGTGTGTCATGTGTTTTGATGAAGATTTTGACAGTAGCTGTTCGTGTGAAATATCTTATCGTATAATTAGCATGTTAAAGCGGGAAGGGCCACGAGCTTCAGTAAAGTTATAGGCTTTGTCCAAATCACAATCGTTTTTAGTGGTAAATGAGAGTTGTGGGCAAAGTTAACTAATGACCCAATGTTTCATTGATTTAATTAAGTAATTAGAGTAAAAATTAAACTTCCTTCATGAAGTTCATCTGTCAATTATCGAAACGAATTTATATAGTCTCCGCCTTGACATGCGCAGTAGAGTCTTCCGTCTGCTTGTCATAACAAAGTCACATGTTTGAAAGGAGCTGTTTGAATACAAAGGAATATCAAAGCGTAAGTTGATTTTCACTTGATTTCTTGTTGTTTTGTCGAATAATCGGAATTATGCAACCAACGTAGATTTGCGGCTGACTCATCTTTGGATGATTAAATGAAATACCAGCCTCGTAGTGCAAGCTGAGTGTGTGCACATCACAACAACAACGACACGTCGATCGAAATCGAGTGTCGGTGTTATTTCACAGTGGTTTTAGCTTATTAAAAAAAGGCAATTTATATCTGTCCCGTACTTCCTTACTATTGGTGATTTTTTGTTTTATTTGAAGGTGAAATTAGAAGCCAATAGATCTTCCACAAACGTTCTAGTCTCTCGTCGTCTCGATCTGTTTTATTTCTACTCTTGGTCTAACTTCTTTCTAACTCTGAGTCTAACTAAGCGTGGATTTGTTCTGTGACTGACTGGCATTGTGGGACAGGTAGTAAATGTGGAATGCAAATGGACAAGCATACGAATAGTAAGTACATATACAAGAGGCTTAATTTCGTAAATAGTATAGTAAGTAATAGGTTTGTATATTTACAAATCATCTATATACTTGAAGAATGGTATTTTACTTGTCAAGTCATTCCAATCCACCCCACTTGTGGGTATTTGGTCTACTCTCCAATTAATCAAAAGTCAAACTGTATGTAATACGGAGAACATTTTAAATGATGTACCCCTCTCGATCTAAATTTGCAACAAAGTCATATAAATGAATTCCACCAATAGGTTGCGGGTTCGATTCCCACCCAGTCGAAAAAATTGGAGAATTTTCTGACTGGGTTTTCACTCGAACGACCTATGTGGGATGGTTGCCAGTTACCAACGGAAGGTCGTGGGTTTCCTCCGGGCATAGAGCCCGGTTTCCTCCCACAATAAAACTGGCAACGCCGCCATATAAGTGAAATAATCTTGAGTGCGGCGTAAAACACCAAACAATCAATCAATCATATAAATGAAATAACATTGAGTGTGACATAGAAAACCATTCAGTATAATACTTGGTGTAAAACTGCTCTAAATGCATCTTCAAGGTTTGATTTTCATCTAAAATAAAACGTTATAATTTATGTTATAAAAAATTCACTACATAATAATGACAGTGCACTGTTGTTTATTTTTTCAACAGTCTTGAACAACTTGACTGGAGGATAATTCAAAACTAATGCAAGGTTTCAAAGATTTCTCAGTTGCTTCAAGAGCAAGATCAAAGAAAACTAAATTGAATGGAATCCAGTGTACAGATCTGATTATTTATAAACAACACAGACAATTCAGTAAAAGGAATGGGTGAGAAAAGAAAGCCCAATTTCTTATTTGGGCTATTAGGAAGAGACTTTATAATACATTTGCTATGTACGTAAGTTATGATAAGGCTCATCAATGATATGTGGTTTCAAACATAATAAACGAAATCAAAAAGTTTGATTCCTGTCCATTTAAAAAGATAAAATATACATGTATAACAAAAAGAAAGATTTTGTTTTCATTTCTACTTTGATGGATTGATGATTATATCACTAATATGGCAGCCTTGCCAGGTTTAGTGTGAGAGGAAAATCCTGATCCTTTGACAATTGCCTGTCAACTCTTCTACATATGGCGATTGAGGAAAAATCTCACTCAGAAATATTTCAATTTTATTTGGTCGGAGTTGGACTCGAACCTGCAACTCATGACTTGAATGTCTGAATCACTGAGAAACCATCACTGAGCCAGCGAGGTCCCATGTTTGTTTGATAGATCGATGTTTTATGCTGCACAGAAAATTAGTTTAGTGCGGGAGGAAACTGGGCTCTGTCGGAGGAAACCCCTGACCTTCGGAGAGTTCCTCGTAAGTTTTCCACATTGGTCGACAGGGTGAAAAACCCACAGAGATTTTTCAATTTTATTTGACCTGAGGCCGCGAGTCGACACATAGATGGATGGCCTGGGTCAAACTGAGAATCCATCGCTCTGCCCACTGAGCCATTGAGGTCCTTTCTTTGTTTAATTGATTGGTGTTTTTAGTCACACTCAAGATTATTTCACTTATATAGTGTCGTTGCCAAGTTTACTGGAGAGGGGAATGGAGCTCTTCTCGTAAGAAACACCCAACCTTCAGCGAGTACCTGGTATCTCTTTCACATAGGCAGACAGAGTGAAAAACTTACTCAGAAATTGCGAAATTTTATTTGGTCTGAGTGGGATTCGAACCCACGACCCATGAACGGAAAGTGTTTGTCGGACTGAAAAACTATCACTTAGCCAACTGAGCCACAGAGACCCCTTCTTTCTTTGATTGATTGATGTTTACGCCACACTTAATATTACTTGACTTATATGGCAGCATTGCCAAGTTTAGTGGAGGAGGAAACTGGGCTCTGCCCAGAGCCCAGAGGAAACACCCGACCTTCGGTAAGTACCTAGTAACAAAGAGACTATCACTCTGCCAACTGAGCCGAGGTCCCTTCTTTCTTTGATTGATTGATATTTATGCCACACTGAATAGTATTTCCCTTATATGGTAGCATTGCCAAGTTTAGTGGAGGAGGAAACTGGGCTCTGACCAGAGGAAACACCCAACATTCGGTAAGTACCTAGTAACAAAGAGACTATCACTCTGCCAACTGAGCCGAACGCCTTTCTTTGCTTGATTGATTTATTGTTTGTTGTTTTACGCCGGACTCTAGATTATTTCGCTTATATGGCGACGTTGCCAGTTTTATTGTGGGAGGAAACCGGTCTCTATGCCCGGAGGAAACCCACGACCTTCCACTGGTAACTGGCAACCATCCCACATAGTTCGTTCGAGTGAAAACCCAGTCAGAAAATTTTCCAATTTTTTGGACTGAGTGGGATTCGAACCCGCGACCCATTGGTGGAAGGCTGTTCGGATTGAGCGTCCAACGCTCTACCTACTGAGCCACGGAGGCCCCTTCTTTGCTTGAAGAAGGGAGATTGTGTGTAGTGATGATTCTCACATCATCACCAGCTTTCCACAAGTGGGTCCCAAGTTCGAATCCAATTCAGTCCAAATTGAATAGATTTTTAGGTACCTGCCAAAGGGTGAGAGTTTCAGCTTGACTCCAGACATGAATGAATCTATCGAGGTCAGTGGGGTGGTATATGAATGTGTACGCAAGTGTGATTGTTGAGAACTTGCAGGTTTCTAAGATTGATTTATTCATTGTTTTAATTCGCACTCAGGACTATTTCGTTTATAAGGTGGCCTAGCTAGGTTTATTGGGGAGGAAACCCCTTGACTATCCATAACAACATGACAACATAGCACATTGGGCCAGTGATCAAGTTGTAAACCAAGCCAGCATTTTTAAAAGAAAGTGGGAATTGAAATCAAAACCAATTGGTGGAATGTTTCCTAAGAACCTAAAAGATGATTTTAGTTCAGATTATTTGCAGAAGATTTTCAAAATAAAACATATCCGACTAGATTATTTATCGTACAGGTTCTTTGTTAAGAACACAGTTTTATTCTGACAATTCCAGCATTTAAATGTGAAGTCAATCACCAAAAAACAAATTTAATATGTGTACACTAAGCATATGCTTTTCCATAACTACCAGTCCACCAAACGTTGGTTTTGACATATTTTAAACATGTCTATATCCAGGTAAAAAAACATTTTCAGTTAATGTCACTGAATTTAGCAGTCAAGTCTAGTGGTGATGATTAGAAATTAAACATCATGACCAGTCAAAAATGATTATTTCAAAAACAAATTAATACTCCATCTCGCAAGGTTTTCCATCGCTAATGAGTAAGGTTGAAGTTGTAATGTCAATACGCTGGCACAGATTTAAATGTATGTGAGCCACATCTTAATAACTCCTCATTTCTGCCTCAGTCAATTTTTTAGCACTTCCCCAACAGAATACAATCCATAGGCCTACAGCTCCATCTTTTGTTTTCATATCACTGCAAAATATAAAAAATAAGAATAATGATAAGTACTAAAACAAGGTTTTCTTAGTTACAGTGCTAAAATAAATATCAGATTTACTAGGTGCTTTATGTCATACACAAAAGAATACAACACTGACAGAATGGCAGGATAGTCACCTGGGGATGGGCTAAGGTGTTAACTCTGAACTGAAATAACCATACCATGAAAGTATGTAGTGACAAATTCACAAAACAGAGCTCAAAGTGATGACATTTGCAGCACATAGACTAATATCATTCTGGCAGACCAGTGAGTAAACGCAAGGTTGGACATATATATACGGTATACATGTATTGTTTATTGAAACTTTCCTGCAACCACAACAACATTGATTGTACAAGTACTACCACTCACTCTCACTGTCAGCTAGTTTGTCCGAATGAAATATCAATAACTAATGATCTAACCAATACATTACCCTGCATGAAATTGAAAATAAATAAAGTTAAGCTAAATTTTGTTTGTAACACGAGGCCTACGAAAAATTGTACAAGATAAAATGAAGATTTGACAGACCTGTACTGAGTGAGAGGCACCGTTGTGTTGACGCCTGAGTACAGCGAAGAAGGCAAGCCAGATTATCGCCCGATCCTCGTTGTTTCTCTCCTTTTCATATCCACTAATGTCAGTAAAGGTATTCCAAACTGTTTTCCGGTGAAAACTTTGTGGATATTACGGCCTCTGTTTTGTTTTTACCGTCATTAACACTCAACTTCTTCAAGTCATCTCTCCAACTGCTCGGCATGCTTATATGCCTTTCAACACTGTTTACAATGAAGTGCGCATGTGCATGTCAGTAACTTCGGGGAGGATCTGGGCGGTTTTTCAAATATTTTGTAATAATTGGTAGGGCCCCCCCTTTGAAAAATTAATTCGTACGGGAAAACCTACGTTAGGATTTTCATGAAATTTGGACAGAGGCATCTTCTAGGATTCGTCTTTCCGGGAAAAATAATACCATGTGTGGGAAAATTCGTTTTAGCCAACCTGATGGCCCTTCCCTCTTTAAATGATATCATAAAACGGACATCAAACATGTAACAAAACACACGTTAAATGCGCACAGACATCTGGACGAGCAACTCTATGCTGTAAACTCTACGCCAGCTTAGTAGAACAAGCCGTTTATCTTCTGGAATATCAATTGTCAGCTCCCGTTTTGTTGGCCACATGCAACCTGTCAGAGGGTATTTGGCGTAACACGAGTCAAGAGGGTTATTACGATTCATATACCCACGATGAAATATCCATAACTAACGATGTGCAATATTGTGTTTATATGTTTTAACGTAGAACAAACCTATTTAAAGATCTAAATTCAATAATTCTAAAATAATGATGAAATTAATTGCAACTCCTTCCCTAACACTAATAAAGCAGTAGGTAGCTCAATTGTCAGTGTCATAGCGACAGTCAATCGCTGAACACGGAGGTGTAGCTATTTCGGTCTTGGAATGGAGGGTATTGAATAAAATTCTCAAACTGAACTTCATTAGATAAAAAGTAAAACCCGCCTTATGTGATGGCTTTATCACTACCAAAAGGCCCCGGAAGCTCCAGGATCATTTATGTCCCGAGGTGCGTGCTGAAAGCTCTGCTCTGTAAATGGACCCTGTAGTTTTAATTTCTGTTTGGTACAAGTCGTCAAAATTAAGGTCTTGCTGATGCCAACTTCATCCATTCATACGTTATGTCTCAAACAAAATCCTCTGAATTTAGGGGTTTTTTTATTCAAATTAATGCCTCGCCTACTCTATAAATTTTCGCCCAATAGTCAACTAGCCATTTAAATAGGCACCGGAAGCAGCGTTTCTGAATCTCTCGATACACACTTGATTTATTGGTAGATGCATTGATCAATCGGTTGAAAATATTTCATATATGACCACCAAAAGGAGATTTAATCGTACAGTCACAATATATTGGGTGGGTCGAAAAAAAGCCTTCTTTACTGAAACTTTATAACTTTGTCATTTTGAAAGATGGCAAGACAAACATCTGCACGTTTTGTTAGACACACATCAACAATAAAAATTAAAATTCCATAAGGTTTCTTATAAAAAAAATTTTTTATTTAGTTAAGGATTTAATAAGCGTGGTGCATTTTCAGTCTCTTCAACATTTTCAATAGTTTTATGCCTAATCAGGGAGCTACATTATGTCCAAAGCTTGCAACAGAGGTTGCCTAACATCATTTTGTTAGTCTATACAATTTTGAGCCATCAGGTGAAGTTCAGGTGAAGGGGTGAAGGTTGAAGTTGTGAAGGGTGAAGTTGTGAAGGGTGAAGTTGTCAAATTAGATAAGACAAAGTTATGCTATTATGCATGGTAACGTGAAGTTTGCTAATAATACAAGTGCTCGGCGTGGGAGATTTTAACCAAGACCAGATCCCAGCCATTTGTCTCCTCTTCTATGAAAAGCAACGGAACATCTGTGAGTCACTCAGAAACCCAAACGAAGGTCAGTTGAAATTAAGTGAGTGTGTAGATTTGTTAACTGGTTTAATAAACTATCGGAGTAAAAGACTGATATAATGCTAAAAGTGACGATCAATCTCTCACTCAGATCAGTCTCTCACTCAGAGTAAATGACTGGAGATTTTTACTAGACTTCTATACAAATTATTCAACAAGCATGTGGAAACACCATTACAAAAGCACACAGCTGACATCGGGGTCCTACGAAAACGTACACCAAAATTGAAATGGATTCGTATTATCTTTTAACCATGCTTTCAGATAAAGTTACATAATACAAGATCAGAGATACGTTGGTATCATTAATCATTCCCATGATCTTCCGATATAAGTGAGATTGTATCTTTTCATCCATTATCGATATATCAGCCTCCTAACCTAGAATCTAGAAACCCAGTCTTCGTTGTACTGATTGACCTTGTCTACCCATATTATTCGTTACAGGGTTTGTTCGAGGGGGGATACGGAAATATATGGGGTCAGTAAACCATATTGGGCGAGGCGATAGCTGACCCCATATATTTCCGTATCCCCCCCTCGAACAAACCCTGTAACGAATTTATCCCACCGAAGACCTAACTTGTACGATAATTAGAGCCTTCTTTCTGAAAACTGGCTGTCATAAAAGGCAGAAAGTGAACTCCGAAAGGTATTTTCTAATGTGTATGGCACGAACAGATACGACTGGCAAGTGTCTAGACATGACGTCACAACCCATATATGGCAGCCGCCCTGTATGGATCAGCACGGCGACGTAATATGGAAATATACAGGGTCTCCACGTGACTGGTTTGAACCAATCGAACGGAAGTATTCAGTGTGAGGTGGGATAATTTATACTACAGGAGTTATGGCCCATTTAGCATCAAGTAAAAGCAAATAACTGGCCTCTATTGCAGCTTTCGGGATAATGTTAGAATCCAAACCCTTTAAGAATGTGTTTAACGTCACGATCGAAAAGAAATACTTTAAACGTGATGGAAGTTTACTTTACAGTAGCACGAGTTGTTAAAACTGAATTAGCTAACTCTTCATCATTTTCACCAAGGCGTGCGAAATAAAAGCTTTCCGCTGATGCCAATGCTTCAGATGTACGTTGAAGTAGTGTTTATAAAGAAAACAAAGCATAAAATATACTCAAACTTCCCAGCTATTCGAATTTTACGATTTATTAAAGCATATCGTCTGTTACTGGCTTCATCGATATTTTAATTCACGTGTGTAGCTTCCAAAATATAAAATTATAGTTCAAAGTTAACATTAACAGGGTACCCACAATACACGAAGATTTTAATAAATAAGAACAATTTTACTATTAATCATTTTACTTCAGCAATAATGATGGTAATGAACAAACAAAATACAGAAATCCGTATTAGCACTTAAAGTGGCTCGAGTTGCCAGAATTCGGACTTTCTTCATATTGTTCGATCGTCATGAGAAGTTGATTGTATAAAGTACTGTATTGCCTATACTATTTTTTTTACTACTTAAACACACGGGCACAGGGAAAATCTTCTTGTCTAAAATAACAATGGAGACAAGTTTCTAATTGTGTTAAAAAGAAGTATATCATTTAGACCTTTACACCCCATAAATTGTTGTAACAAACCAAACCTATGATATTTCATTAGGCTGACGACTGACAAGAGCTTAGCCTTGGCCAGTAGAATTTCTGTAATCCTTTTGTGACACATTGACAATGGTTACTATAATATTTATATTCAAATAATAAAGAATCATTCTATATCGTGGGTAATTTTACTTTAGTACTAGGGAGGGTGATGAGCAAACAGAATGCAAAAAAACCCATAGCAATACCTTGAATGTTTTGTGTGGCCATATTGTCTGATTTTGGGTATTTTTTATTTCTGAAACCATTTGAACCAGATATCGATACACAAACATGGTCGGCTGAATTCATACGAGGGATATAACTCTGTTTGACAGTGTTATAGATCTGTATCGGATACGTTTAATGATATGGAAAACCTTACCAGACCTATCAAACTCATCGAGTACATGCAACATTCTCTTGATGACCAATACAGATCTTTTACTTTTTGAAGATACACACGACCCACACAGACGCTCCGATTAATACCGTGTAGACAAAGCCCCTACAACGTCAGTTGTAATTAAAGAAAAAAAAATTTGTAAACACTGGGTATCTGCATACTTGGATTTTTTTTTGTAATGCTTGCCATGATGCCGATGAGTGTAAATCCATCACTCCATTTATTTTGGTCCTGGACGATTTTTTACCGAATGAACTGCAAAATATCCACAAAAAAACTCGTTGAAACCAAATTATCTAATTGTGGGTCCAAATAAAAGAAAAGAGCTTTGTGATGGTGTAACAGAGGTCACCAAGTAGAATAGGACAAAAGGCAACTTGTTGGGTTCGACGGGGTTTTATTGTAAAAATAGACTTTCAACACACATTCCAAACTCTGCCCACTTTCCGTCCTCGGCACCACGCAAAACACAAGACTATACAGTATGACTAAGGTAACCTCAAATGCACGAAACTTCGCGGGCTTGATTCGTAAACCAATCGCGGCCACGCAATCAACCCATGTGGTCAATCAAGCGCGAACCATCCAATCAAATACAGCCACGGTCCAATGCACAATCTCCCCGCATGCAAGTAATAATAACTCAAAGAACACAACAAGACCTCTGTCGGAAACTTGGAGGTTTAAAATAGCTTTTGTTATTTTTTTTATTTCCACCACCAAAATAAAATAAAATAAAACAAACAACCAGACTGAATTTATCTCTGACGAAAGTTTTGCCAGAAACATGCATAAAACTGTCACATACTCCCCCCAGCTAAAAAATGGCGTCCCGTCATTTGTCATTCGTTTGAACTACTTTTCAAAATGTACAACATTGCTCTACATACCTCGTCACGCATATCTCTGGAAATGTCAGAATCTGACAGTGTACGAAGGACATTTATCTTCGCTGACCAATCTTTACAGGTTTGGGACATTATGTACTCACCAGATGTCATCCATGCAGGTTGAGATTTACTTCTGGCAGAACGCCGAGGCACAGGTATTGGAGCTACTTCAAGGTCAAGGTTTTGTATATGTACCAAATATTTTCCCGTTAAGTAACGTTTTATAAGCAACAAAGCCCTCAAAAAATCATACAGGTTATTTGAATTTTCTACCTTATAAAGTAATTGACATATATAAAAAAATTATAATAATGAAAGAAAATAAATTTAGTGTAAAACTCTTCTTTTCCGTTGAAGGATGGTTGTGAATTTTCTTTCCCAAGACATTGGAATACCAATCAGTGACGTCATACAAATCTGAGGAAGGGCCAGATCATAAGCAATGTGACCAATCGTATTGTTGAAAATTATCGATGGTGTTCGCTTTTAACCCAAAAATAATATTCTTGTAGAAAAGTAAAAGGTTATCGTTATCCACTCAAATGATATTTTTCTCGTTTAACGGAAATTGACTCGAGTGCGCTAGGTAGAAATGTTAAATTGACCATAACAAGTGCCATCGCTTATGCTCAGTCGAAAGTACAAAGGATGTACAGTTGGTTTTTATATAGCTAGTAGACCAGATACAGATTGTATTGGCACCAGGAGGACTGTGTGTAGCTCAGATAACTTGGTTAGGTCAAAGAAGGCTTTCTGCCTCGGTAATTTCCACTGATACAAATCTGTAAACCTATTATATAGAGTTATCTCCCTTGCATGACGCAAGATGTTGAGGTGGATTTATCGATAGAGGCTTACACACAAAATCTTGTAGCGAAGGGTAAATATTGTACCAGTAGTTGGACGTTGTGCTGCAATGTACTATTTTAAAAATTGACTAAAGGAACATTGTGACATGAACCACACTAACTCTTGAAGAGGTTTTAAGGATATATACTGTCTATTTTTGGTAACTCCTGGATTAACTTTGTTAAGGAATTTGTGAATTAAGTTATTCAAATTGAAACTTTATATGCCAGTTTTATTGTGGGAGGAAACCGGGCTCTGTGCCCGGAGGAAACCCACGGCCTTCCGGTGGTTACTGGCAACCATCCCACATAGATCGTTCGAGTGAAAACCCAGTCAGAAAATTTTCCAATTTTTTTTTTTTTTTGGGGGGGGGGGGGGGGGACTGAGTGGGATTCCTTTGGTATTGATGGGTTCATGTTACCACATGTAGGACGTCCGTTTACATCCACCCGAAACCGTCTGTCAGACAGTAAACTATGCAACACGGAATCCTCACAAATAATTCGTTAAATGTGCCTTTTCGGCTGCAAATCGACATATTACCTTTTATGCATAGTTAAACCGGTCTTATTTTTCAAATTAGTAGAGCATTATGAGAAATGTAAACAATAGTACACAACTAGTCCCTTTAAAGGAACTATAATACGTTTTCAAGAGTAAGTTAGAAAAGATTTACGTCGCTTTCAATATTATTCCAGTCTTATTACGACGATTAACTCGACATTTAAATTAGCTATTATTTTAAAGTTGTGAATAGAAATTATAAAAGCATTTGAAAGAATAAATAGCAGAACTCCATCATGCATTATATACCACAGGGCGTACGTTAAAATAATGCTTACAATTAGCTAAAACGCTGTATATATATACTTAAAATAATTTCAAATATGTGAATAGATTGTAATTCACAAAATAAAGATTACAGACAGAAATGATAGAACAACTGAATAGTGTTTGGAAGGATTCTAGTTTAGTGTGGAAAGTAAACTCCAAGATTTACGTTTCAGACAGTTATTGCACAACTGACGTGTAAATCGGTGGGTGGATTCTATAAACAATGGTTTTGACCACGTTTTAAAATGCCAACATATCTCAAGCATAAATAACAACACGGGTTCTTCAAGAGATTCATTCTCCATATAAAATTGATTTAAATGCTCAGTTAAGATATGTTAAATCGACCACAGCAAATTACATCTCCTAAACTCTACCTGATAGTCTCTATATGATTATTAGACCAGATGAAGATTACGTGGACACCTCTCTATGTGTATCTCCGATAACTTTGTTATGTTAATTACAGTTTTCCACCTCGGTAATCTCGACTGGTACAAATTTGCAGCTTATACGTTAAAATATTAGAGGATTTTTTTTAACCAGGCATGAACCCCAATAAAGTCACTCGGAAAATTATAGGACTTTAAAAGGGTTATGTATTTTTTGGAAGCGATAAGGATATGGGATAAGGATAATAATTTGGTTTATGTGGAATTTTTTTCCACAAAATCTTATATTGTAATATTCTGGCAAGTTTGTAAATAAAACGATTTATTAATAATATTTTAGTAAAATTGGGAACCGTTTGCCCTTTGAAAAAGCCACATCAGCAACCAGTTGGTCCAAATCAAGGCCATTACCATCCAAACCTGACGGCGTATTACAAACAAAGTACAAATATACCGCCGTACTCAAAGAAAAAAACGAAAAAAAAAAAACAACAGGATATAAACAAATGTTAAAATTTTATAAAAGATAAATTTATGCATAACAGTTCGTTATTAAAATGCTCTATGCTACTATTTGTCACTGCACGCAATTATAATAGTTATGTTGGCTTTCTTCGGGAACAACCCTGTTCTCGTACGTTTTATTATCACCAATATCTCTGGTCATATTTGAATATTCCGGGCTGTGAATTGTTTTATTGGCGATGGTCATATCTTCATATTGTGTATCGGTCGATGACTGAGCACCTTTTTGAATCGACATCACACCAACAAGCTGAACTTCTGAAGTGTTCTTCTCTTTCTGACTTAGGCTGGTGTACGTCTTCTCCTCCACAGTGTTAACATAATCTGGGTTGGTCCCCAAGTTATCGTACACTTTGACAGTTTCTCCATCTAAACATAAGGATATATGAAAGTTGTTTACAATGGGAATATAATAGTAATCTCAATACTTGGGATTTAATTTTGTTCGAATATAGCAAAACATTCTTGTACCGATTCCCGGTTCGAGCGTTACCATAACTCGGTAGAAAAAATATTTGGGATTTTTCAAGCAATTGTAATAAATACTAGTTGGTCGATGAAGAGACATACGGTCTAAATAACTTTATTTGCAACTTTCCTTACCCCACTAAACTCGCCAAACATATCAACCAGGCTGGTGGATTAAACAGAAGAAACCTCTTTTTTCACAATTTCGATGGTGTCCTAGGCTACCTTGGCGTGTCTGGCGAGTGCGAGAAGATCCCGATTCAAATTCATTAGCGAACTCTCTCAACCTTGGAGGGGAAGGTTGGGGGAGGAGGGAGTGAGTCTCCAAACACGCTGAATAAACACACTTTTTGCTTTTTTCAGCGTGTTTGGGATCGTCTTGTTAATTAATATAATAAGTAATTTGGTGATTCTGGCGAGATCAGCAACCTCCATAATGGCTAAAATTAGTATTGTTAATTAATATAATTGATACCATACCCCTGTTTCTTTGTTTCCACACAACAATGGCCACTATGATGACAACAGCAGCTATACTTCCGCCGATAGCTCCACCTATAGCTCCGCTAGCTCCGTCTGTAGGGTCACCCGGATTAGTAGTCAGGGAAGTTGGTTAGAACAGAAAGTCCATATATACATTGTAAGAATTATATTTATGATCACTAAAACACACGGGCACAGGGAAAATCTTCTTGTCTAAAATAACCATGGAGACAAGTTTCTAATTGTGTTAAAAGGAGGTATATGATTTAGACCTTTATACCCCATAAATTGTTGTAACTAACCAAACCTATGATATTTCATTAGGTTAGCGACTGACGGGTGCTTAGTCTTGGTCAGTAGAATTTTCTGGAATCCTTTTGTAACACATTGACAATGGTTACGTATCTTAACTATGACAAGAACATCGGTAGACTGAGATTGAACCCCATAAATTCGCAACCCCACACCCGCCTACACAGACAAAACTATGTAACAAACAACAACCAAAACGGCCATAAACTCTATCTCACAACCTACAAACAACAAGGTTATAAACTCCATCTCACAACCTCACACCCACACAAACCATTCATCAGGGGGGATCGAATCCTATTCAGTTTGAAGAAAATACTTAGAAAAAAAATTGAATGCGTTTTCATTCGATAGCCCTGTGTGGATGAGGAGTGGGAGAGTGAACGCTTATGTCGACAATGTCTTAGGTGCAAAGGCTGACACGTACCTGCTGAGGGTGAAATGCAAGTGAAATGGTCTTTAGCGCGCCGTAAAACGTCAATTAATCATAAGTTTAATATTTTGGACAATTCTTTTCCGGATTGAGAATTAAAGTTTTCATTTTAAACCTCACCTTAAGTGATAATTTGTACTCCAAACGTCAATTCACGAGCTTCAAAGATACCATTGATATAATTTGTGACTGTCACGGAGTAGTTCCCACCATCCGATAAAGTCACATCATTCAGTATCAGTACCGTGACTGTTCCCGATATAGTGACATTCTGACCACGAATCTTCAGTGTGATTGGCCCTTTATCTTCATAGTGAGGTGTTAACACAGTTTTCTCCCCTGATTTTCTCCACTCCACCGTCACGTTAGGTGTTTCCGAATGGGTATAAAAGGGCACAGTCAGCGCCCCGGTACCACCTTCTCCAAGATGCAATACAGGGATCTTCTCAAAAACAGCTGGCGCTAGAACAAGTTTAGGATTATAGATTACATATACATATTTTAGTCCGTTCAAAACTTCACGATCAAATAACGTTTGTAAGCAAACGCTTAATAAATCTTAATGATTAAAGCAAGAAGTAAAAACACATAAAGAGATGCAAGCTTGATGAATTAGCAGTCTAGTTTTAGAACTGACAAAGAAAATTGGTTTTGTTAAAAAATGCATTTTAAACATTAACACTTAGTCAACAAAAAAGTTTCAGTTATTTTTTTCTTCTTCTTGATTTTGGTTTATAGAGAGCAGTAGTAGTTTTATCTACATGTTCATACGATATCTTACTTGGCACAACGATATTCAGCTGTCCTGTTTGTGGTGATTTGATACCATTTGAAACCTGGCATATATAATACCCCATGTCTTCATAGGTTATGGTATCGCGTAGTTTCAGTGTAGCTGGGGATCCAGTTGACGATGCAACTAAAGTCTGTAACAGTTTGCCATCCAGTCGATGCTCCCAGCTAATAAAGTTATAAACAGGTGGAACACCCTTTGCTATACACGTCAATGTACGCGTCAACTTAGTATAAACTAACTCAACATCCGGAGGATCTGCAATGCGAGGGAACAAGAGCAGAATCTAAGAAAAAGAAGAAAAAAAACATACGACTCAAGTCTCAAAGAGTAACGATAAACAGAACTGGAAGGATGAAGTTTGCAATAGTTTAAAGGGACAGTCGTCATAAGTTGTGAAGAATCATGAAAAGCAACTGCATGAATAATTTTGATAACATACTGTTAAAGACTCCATATGATGTGACCAACAGTTTTAAGGTAAATTGATTGTGACATCTGTCTTATATATTATAGAATCTTGAAAATCAACCCAGTTATTATTTTTGTTGAGATTAGCATTCACTTCATCGCCGTAAGTGGAACAGTTGCCAGAAAGATTGGAAGTTTCCTCCGGGCAAAGAGCACGGCCCCCACTAAACCTGGTAATGACGTCAGATAAGTGAAATCATCTTGAAAGCTGACCAGTCATGAATTGAATGTTATATAACTATCGTTTTTATTAATAACCATTCACTTACATAAAGCAGTAAGGTTTACAGTAGCTTCTTTGATTCCAATTGAATTGTTCGCCCGGCAGGTGTATGAGCCAGCGTCTGATCTTGATACTTTCACGATGGTGAGAATGGACGATTCACTCTTTATCGTATTTGATCTCAACCATTTAAACGTTGGTTGGGGATTCCCCTCTGTTGTGCATTTAATGGTAATTCTTTCTCCCTCAGTCACGTTGTCATACGTTTGACTAACAGGGACATTCAGATCTAAACAAAAGATTAAAGAGATACATTAAAAATAAGTTTCCCATGTCCTAAAACTTCTGTATATAACATAGACCAATCTACATCGAGGAAACGATTATATCATTAATGTCCATGCACAATGATTTTACTCTAATAACTGGCATAGTTGTTTTCAGCCATGGCGTTTATAATTCCAACGTTAAACTAATGGTTTTGTGTGATGTCCATGTACATGATTTTACCCTAATAACTGACATAGTTGTTTTCAGCCATGGCGTTTATAATTCAAACGTTAAACTAATTGTTTTGTGTGATTTTATTAGAGTGTTTACGATCTTCTAATGGTTGCCTGTACATTAAATAAGAAGGTTGAAATCCATAAGGCTGACAAGGCTAGTCATGCTACAATATGTTTTCTGTTCTAAAACAATTAAAACTGATCCTAGCGACATGGGACGTACATGTATACACGGTGTTTTGTAAATACAACTATAGTTTCAAGTAATGTTTAGTGTCTTGCATGTTTTAACTTTGTCAATTGGTATATTGAATTTCAGATTGAAGTAAGTTCCACATTAAAGTGTATTTCAGATTTAAGTGTATTTTAGATTAAAGTATATACCGGAACAAAGTATAATAATGTAAGTTTAAGAAAATAGAATTTTGTTAATTATGTAAAATGCATTTGATATTTTTGTCGATCGACTGTATATACAATACAAAACAGGATTTAATTTATGTGTTTGGAAAATTAACAGTGCTTTACAATAACAGCAAACAAATATAAGTTACAAGATGATCTCAAAGCGACATTTTTACCTCAATATGTATGCCCTGTGAAGCCAGATGGACACATTTTCATACTTATAAGCAACTTTTTATTTGGTTAAAATACACTTTTGATTTGGCTAACGCTATCCTGAATACATTGTATAGCTTACATCAGTTTGTCAGTTTGCCAACAATCTCCCTACACCAATGATTTTTATCGACGGGTGCCGACTTTCCGGGGGGGATGCTTAACCTTTCTCTTTGTGTTCTTAATCCAGACTAAATCTGCATTTCAGATTTAGGTAGGTTTCAGATTAAGTTGTATTTCAGATTAAAGTATTTTCCAGATTAAAATGTATTCCAGATTAAAGTTTTTTCCAGATTACAGTGTATTTCAGATAAAAGTATATTTCATATTAAAGCGTATTTCATATTACAGTGTATTTCAGATAAAAGTATTTTCCAGATTAAAGTATATTTCAGATTAAAGTGTGTTTCAAAGTGTATTTTAGATTAAAGTATAGTTTAAACTATAAATTATATCTTAACTTAAAGTATATCCCGGAACAAAGTATAATTATGCAAGCTAAAGAACTAAGAATTATGTAATTTTGTCAACCATATAAAATGCATTTGATATCTTTGTCGATTGGCCTTATAGATAATACTAAACAGGGTTTAATTCCTGTGTTTGGAAAAGAAGCAGTGATTTACAAAATCGGCAAACAATTATAAATTACAAGTATAACTTACAGAGAACATTAAGTGTGACTGTTACAACCTGTGAACTGAGTTCTGTCCCATCACTGTATCTGTCGTAAGCTCTGCATCTAATCGTTTTTGCAGTTTTGTCAGCTGTCAAGGAGAAGGTCATACTGTTCTGTCCACTGACACCATTTCCATTTACTTCCCAGGTATAGTAAATAGGAGTTGTTGGATCTCCTGATACAGAACAGGTTAGTGTTTTAGGAGTACCCGCTGTCAAGGTCACTTCTCCATTACTGGCCTCTGGAATCTGGACTCCAGTAATCGGGGCTGGGAAATAGAATAATTATATGTCTGACTATGAAGAAGTTGAATCCAACTCTTTATAAATTGCATGGTATACTTAGCGCCATTAAAAACGCACGACCCAAAGAATGTAAAATATTTTGAGAAATGTAAAGTGTAAAATATTATAAGTACTCTTAAATTGAAAAACAAAGCATAGGTTACAATGAGACAAAGAATTGACAATATGTGAAACCCTGGTGCCTTTTATTCCTTGCAAACAAATCGTTGATACAGAAATTGAAGGTTTCATCATTCAATAATGGGTATGTCTACCTCAAGCATCAACGCAAGCAGTACATCTGCGACACTGATGAGTGAGGCTATTCTGTGCTGTGGGATCCGGTCCCACTCTTCCTGCACTACCTGGATCAATTCACGTCGGTTGCGTGGCCTGGGTTGACGTTGTGCAACGGCATTCTTAAGCTCATCCCACAAGTGCTCTATGGGCGATATATCGGAGGAGTAATCTGGTCCATGATTTTCACATTATTCTGTTGCAAGAAGTCTTGTGTCAACCTTGCAGAGTGTGGACGCGCATTGTCTTGCTGAAACGTCGTGACGCCAGCATTGGCTTGGAGGAATGGAAGCAGCACAGGTCGAAGGATGTTATCCACGTAACCCTGAGGATCCAGGTTGCCATCAACAATGACAAGGGGAGTTCGTCTGCGAGAAGTGATGCATCCCCACACCATAACACTACATCCACCCCAGCGATTTCTTTCCCTCACACCAGCCTTACTGGGGTAGAAACATAAAATTCAACCGTGCGTTTTTAATGGCGCTAAGTATATTAAAGCTTTTTGAGATAATAAAATCGTTATGATGGTTTGTGTAGGAAAGGCTCGATCGTTTTCATTTTACCGCGCTGACCATGTAATTGAGTCGTACCTCCGCCCCCATAACCACGGCAACTATTGTAGCGTAGTGGTGAGCAAGAATTACAGTCCAGTAAAAATGACCCGATGGAAAAAGTCATATTGCCGGCTGTGTATAGATCTATGTTTTAACGATAGTCAAGGAGATACCTGTAGAGGGGCCAATTTTGCTATAGACGTATCTTATATAGTATCAGCTTCATCTTACATTGTGATAACGAAAGTTATATACTATAATCCAAACCAAAATGATTTTTTCATCGGGTTAATTCAAAGCGGACTTATATAACTGGAACGTTTGCGTTAAAGTGGATGTTTTGGTTAAGTAAATTATATATTAAATTAATTGATTGATGTTTTACGCCTCACCCAAGCTTATTTCATCTATATGACGCGATGTCAGGTTTAGTAGGGGAGGGAATCTGGCAACTCTTCCACATACGGCGAATGTGCGAAAAAAAATCTACTCTTTATTTGGTCAGAGATATTAAAATGAAACTAACCTTCTATGCTACATGCTTATTTTTCAAATTTCAAACACTATCTCTGTTTTGTTATAAACCATTGATTTCTGTTGGTACAATGTATCAGTTCATTCACTGCTTTCAATATCATTTCTTACTACTTAGTATTATATGTATTAAGGTTAAGCGGACATGTATTTAATACTTACCTAACAGTTTAACCTGTATCTGTTGTGTGAATCCACCTCCTGAGTATGAACATGAGAAGCTACTAGCATCTGTACCATCATCTCTGCCACTTCTCAGTGACCGGATCTCCAGATCTGACTCACCCACTAAACTGACATCTCCCTTCCATATACTATCTGGTATAATAGCGTTACCGTTGGCCGATTTAATCAAGATCATTGATATTCCTCCCGCTCTCCACTGTAGATCACCTTGAGGTATGAGGGTACATGGTAATACAACAGAACCTCCAACAACCCCTTCAACAACTGTTTGTCCGGATATTAACCCAACTGAGGTCAACAACACATGTAACACTGAAAACACAAAACAACAACAGCCTTATAAAACCCAGGAATAATTGAGATATTTACATAATAGTACTAAGCTATGTATCATGCTTCAAGCTCCATAAAGTGGCATGAGATGCCAAAACTGAGATATTTTCCAGCTAAAACAGAATGTTAATTATATCGGCTATTTCTCTCAAGACGTACAATCCAGAAACTATTTAGTGCTTATAAAAGCGATAATGTACGATACATCTTTTGTTTTTCGGTTTCGAATGAATGAATGACCGTCCCGGTTATTTAAAATTGGTTTACTTTTCGAACATTATTTCTTTTTGTTTAGGCCGCATACTCTATGAATTTTCCTCATTTCAACGCCTGTCATTTAGTTTTTATCAATGGCCTTCAAAGCCTTTTACTGTTGTGACAGTCAGGATTTATGAAAATAGTCCGAATTTTGGCAGCTCATGTCACTTTAAAATTCATAGAGTATGCGGCCTAAACAAAAAGAAATAATGTTCGAAAAGTAAACCAATTTCAAATAACCGGGACGGTCAGCGTTGGAATAAGGAAAATCCAAACAGTAGGTGACCAATTCGAACCGAAATAGCGTTCGAAAAGTAAACAAAATTTAATTAACCGGGGCGACCATTCGTTCATTCTAAGCCAAAATTAGTTAAAAACAATACTTGATCGTACATTCTTGAGACTAGAAGCACTAAAAAAGCTTCTGAAATATACGTCTTGAGAAAAATAACCGATAATTTCAACATTCTGTTCTTACGTCAAAATATCAACATTTCGGCAGCTCATGCCACTTTAAGATATCCCTCAGCCGATGGTTTTTAGAATTAAATATTACAACTGTTTTGATCCATGCATTTTTTTACGTTAAGACGGGTTGAAGACATTTACCTACATGTATTATGCACAATACATAGTCCTCACTCCGACAGTACATGACGAAAGGCTTTACACAGAGTTATACCGACGAAGCCAAATCACTGAATTGGCTTAACGTATTTACTATGACACAATTTAGTTATCGAAATACATTCTAAATATTCTTACCATATATATACGTACAGCACCAAGACTCCATATTATACATAATTCGAAAATGAAGTTATAATAACACAGGAACCGTCAAGAATGAACCATTTTTACACATTTATGGGGATTTTGTAAGCCGCGAGCTTTACGGCCACATGAAACAGGAAGTAAAAATGTATTGAAACAGGTATTTTCATGTGAATAGCATACCTCCACTGTAAATATATGCTAGTTTGATATTAATGTTGAATAGCTTTGAAAGCTATGTATGTCACATACACTGTGGGTTTTAAAAAGAGCAATGTCGGTCTTCCTCTAAGACAGGTCTTGATCACCGAAGGTATTGGGTTTCCTCTGTGCAAAAAGCCAGGTTTTGTCCCCCCACTAAACCTGGCAGCACACTAATCTTGAGTGTGGCGTAAAACGTCATTCAATCAATCAATCGATCTAAAGCAGATAAGGTACATGTAAACCAAACAGTCTTCTAGAAGTGAAATAATCAGAGTGTATCTGTGCCCCAGTTAGCTTCACACAGGACAATCAGGTCATACCAATGTCTCCAAGTCGGGTTATTCTACTAGTACTAGTAGTTATTTAGTATCTTTATTTCATATTCTTTCCCCATGAACTTGAGTTGATAATTTTTAATGAGTGGATTTGGAGTCAAAGATAAAAGATTCTTGAGACAACTGAGTATTTGTTACCGAACCACACGACGTATTCACAGAATTACATACAGCGTTTTAAAAATCTCATTTTGACTTTTTTCCTTTATTCATTTATTCAATAAGGTTAGACTTCTCTCCATGCAGTAACGTTGCTTACCCTTTAAATAAAATAAAAAAACCCTGCCTGATTTTTTATGACCAATAAGGCCGCCGCCAGATCAAATGTTTAATCGCGTTAAAACCCAAGTCTATATATAAAGATCTCTTACACATATTGTAAGTATCCATATCCGTGTGGGATGTTTATTTCTATCCACTGTGAGTCTAGTTAAAATCTGCAAAAAAAATTGCAAAACAAAAGTTCACATTTTTTATACATCGATAACGTTGTTAGGCATACAAGGTACATAACTCTCTGCGTCATCTGTTTTGATGATGATTGTGACAGTAGCTGTTTCTGTGAAATATCTGATCGTACTAGCATGGTAAATGAAATCATAAAACGGACACCAACAAAGAAACAAAACACTAAATAATACACACTTACCAATACAAAGTTAGAATAAGTCACATTTAATCAACACTAGCTTAAGTATAACGGTTGGAAAAGAAAATATGTGGAAATTTGGGACTTTCGGGATAGTAATTTTGTCATTGTTGTTGAACCTGGGTGTATGAATCTTTCGCTACCCTACTGGTCGGCTCATGGAGCATGGTTGTCAGGAGGCATTCGGAGCAGCCTTGGTTGTTTCCGACCGGCTTTGGCATGCCTCGGACACTATGCACGTTTTATGGGTACATGTAAAACCTAGATGCTCCCTAGATGTTATTGAAAGTGTTCGTGTCACGGCTACAGTTTTGTTGGTTACTTGCAGCCTGTCAGAGGGTATTTGGCGTACTTAAATCCCCGTGGAAATCCTAATGTAACAGGAGTGTCATAACAATTCATACACCCACGATGAAATATCAATAACTAATGATGTGCGACATTCTGTTTACAGGTTATAGCGTAGAACAAACTCATTTAAATGTCCTTTTAAAGGATTCTAAAATAATGATGAAATTAATTGAAGCTTCTTCCCTAACTCTAATAAAGCAGTAAATACCTTAATTTTCAGGTGGCAAACTGACAGTCAGTTGCTGAACATGGGCGGTTTCGTCATTTTCGAGTTTGGCTGGGGGATATATAATAATTTTAAGTACTTTGTTTAAGTGCACACACTATTCTTAACTCCAGGGCCATTGATGCCCCGAGGTGCATCCTAAAAGCTATGCTCTGTAAATGGGGCTCTGTAGTTTTAATTTCTGTTTGGTCTTGAAGTACAAGTCGTCAAAATTAAGGTCATGCTGATGCCAACTTCATCCATTCATACGTTATGTCTCAAACAAAATCCTCTGAATTTAGTTTTTTTCATTCAAATTAATGCCTCGCCTACTCTATAAATTGTCGCCCAATAGTCAACTAGCCATTTAAATAGGCACCGGAAGCAGCGTTTCTGAATCATCGATACACACTTGATTTATTGGTAGATGCATTGATCAATCGGTTGAAAATATTTCATATGACCACCAAAAGGAGATTTAATCGAACAGTCCCAATATATTGGGTAGGTCGAAAAAAAGCCTTCTTTACTGAAACTTTAATAACTTCGTCATCTTGAAAGATGACAAGACAAACATCTGCACGTTTTGTTAGACACATATCAACAATAATAACTAAAATTCCATAAGGTTTCATATAAAAGTTTTTTATTTAGGTAGGGATTTGATAAGCGCAGTGCATTTTCAGCCTCTTCAACATTTTCAATAGTTTTATGCCTAATCAGGGAGCTACATTATGTCCAAAGCTTGCAACAGAGGTTGCCTAACATCATTTTGTTAGTCTATACAATTTTGAGCCACCAGGTTCTTGCAACGGCGAAGTTGTCAAATCTAAGACAAAGTTATGTTATCATGGTAACGTAACGTTTGCGAATAATACAAGTGATCGGCGTGGGAGATGTTAACCACGACCAGATCCAAGCAATTTGTCTCCTCTTCTATGAAAGGCCACAAGAACATCTATGAGTCACTACGAAACCCAAACGAAGGTCAGTTGAAATTAAGTGAGTGTGTAGACTTGATAACTGGTCTAATAAACTTTCGTAGTAAAAGATTGATATATTGCTAAAAGTGACGATTAACCGTCTCTCAGTCATTCACTCAAAGTAAATGGCTGAAGATTTATACTAGACTTCTATACAAATTATTCCACAAGCATTTGTTTCACGACCCGGTTACAAAAGCACAAACCTGACATTGGTCGTACGAGAACGTACAGTAAAACTGAAATGAGATTTCTATAATCTGTCAGCCATGGTTTCAGATAAAGTTACATAGTCTAAAGAGAAACATTTGCCGTCTGTTGACAGCGATTGTCAAGGGAAAGTTAGCTATTGAAGTTCGTTCTAAAGCTATATTAGCGTTAAAATAAAACATAATTGTTTAAACAGTACGAACAGACGACTTTTCCCAACACTAGCATTCATTCCTGAAAGATGTATCAGATGATAGCTCTAAATTCATCACTTACAGAAAAAATGTTGAATAGTTTCAAATGATATCTTTAATAATAAACCGCGAAACTCTGATTAGAGTAACAGTTCAGGGGCCGGTTATTCAAAGGAGATTACCTTAACGACAGGTCAAATGACGTAGTGTAACTTTGTGACGCGACGTCATCTAACCTGGCGTTAAGCTAATTTTCTTTTGGACAACCTGCCCCAGATCCATGTTTTTCAAGAATTTTTGTACCTATGAACGTTCCTAAATTGTGTTTTTTATTGGATTCCATTTTATTCCGAGAGAAGATGTCCAAAATTGCATTGTTGTTTGGTCGAATTCTTAAAAGTCATCTGGTCAATCGACTTGGGTAAATTGATCTACCCCATTCCAATGGATTTTTTCCGATAAAAAGGGCGACTTTTGGCCTTAGAGGCTTGATCTGTACTTAAGGGTTATCAATATTCACAGAAATATCGAAGAGTATTCATCACTTCTGGCCATTCTGGTTCTTCTCCGAACGAAGAACACGGTTTCTCCCCCAATAAACCTCACAATGGAGCCAAATAAATCTTGAGTACATCGCTAAAAAGATTTCTATTAAAAGTGAAATGCAATATTACTCCATGTTATACTTAGAAGGCGGCCAAATCAAGCCGGGGGTTAATATTGGTAGAATGCTATTTATTTTGTTACCAGACATGCTATTTAATAAGGAAGTAACAAACGACCATCAGATTGCATTTACAAATTTTTATTAAAAGAGAAAATAGTAATGTATTAAAAGGCAATTGTAATACAAGCTGTAGAACGAAAACATATACCAAGAATACTTATCTTGCAAATCGAAATTCTTAACAATAACCAATTGAGCCAAAGTGAGAAGAAAAACGTACTCGGTAGACTTTCACTTCATTGTTTTCAAAATATCAATAGATCCAATAATCTCCAAGAAAAAACGCTTTATGCATGACTATACTTTAAGATATTAGAAATTTATTGATCACTATAATAACATCTTATATTATAATAGTTTGGCAAGTTTGTAAATAAAGCGATGTATTAATAATATCCTAGTACAATTGGGAACCGTTTGCCCTTTCTTCAGGGACAACACTGTTCTCGTACGTTTTATTATCACCAATATCTCTGGTCATATTTGAATATTCCGGGCTGTGGATTGTCTTATTGGTGATGGTCATATCTTCATATTGCGTATCGTTCGATGACTGAGCGCCTTTCTGAATCGACATCACACCAACACGCTGCACATCTGAAGTATTCTTCTCTTTCTGACTAAGGCTGGTGTACGTCTTCTCCTCTACAGTGTTAACATAATCTGGGTTGGTCCCCAAGTTATCGTACACTTTGACCGTTTCTCCATCTAAAAATAAGGATATATTTATGTCGTTTACAATGTGAGTATAACAGTAATCTCATTACTTGGGATTGAATTTTGTTGGAATATATAGAGGATATTGAACAGCTGTGTTTAAATAGCACTTATATTTTTTCGAGTGAAAGTCGGAGAATAACTCACGAGACGAAAGGCGTCGAGTGGGTTATCCCTCCGCCTTTCAAGAGAAAAAATATAAATGCTTTTCAAACACAGCTGTTCAATATTCTGTTTATTATTTATACTATCATGTTTTAGGCTGGGGATTGTTTATTAAGAATAAATTTATCAATTATAAAAAAGAAAATATCAACAAACTTATGACGGATTAGGTTTTCAGCAAACGTAGGAATATATATCGCTGACCAATGAAACAACAGCATGTCTGTTCTTCTCACGTGACTGTCAACTGTCAGATTTGTGGTCATTTGAATTGCCATTTTCTCCCTGAAGTTTTTCGCGATATTTCGTGTAAAACGAAATTAAATCGATCAACATGGATTTTAACTCTGCAGCGCACCAGTCACAAGGATAAAAAATGATCTATGAAACTACTTAACATCGTTTTACCGCGTCATTGAACGGCAATTACAGTTTCTCGTTACGATTCTCCGAAGCCATGATGATGCAGGCCACACAATGCTGCCAACTGACGATCGGTAATGAAGTTTTGTTTTATCGCTTTGATTTAAAGTGGCAAGCCAATCCTCTATTGAATCATTTTAGTGTTTTCAGTTGTAAATTATTTATCTTAATGATGAATTGACTGAAAAGGCTTCATTTGGCATATCGAAATCCTATGTAGTGTTGTTGTTGTACAGCAGACGTCAGTACACAAGAAAGAAGTAGGTCCGACGACGTCATCGGCTTCGACGCGTGCATTAAATAACAAAAAGTGTTATTGCACTGCAGTGAATTATTACATTTCTGAGTGAAGGAAATCCCTAGTTTTCACTTATGTATAAATAATAAAGCAAAACATACTTCTACCGATTCCCGTTTCGAGCGTCACCATAACTCGGTAGAAAATATTTGGAATTTTTCAAGCAATTGTAATAAATACTAGTTGGTCGATGAAGAGACACGTGCGATGGGCATACGGTTAATTGGTTAATTATTAGCTTCAGGTACAGACTGATTTGTTGGCATTCAACTGACAACGGATTAGGTACAACCCGGCAAAAAGCTTTTCCGATCTTTTGTTGAAACCTGGATTTCAAGCTTTGTTTGATAAATATTTAACAAAAATTATGTCAAGTTCAAACCTGTACCCAAAGTTTTTTTTACGTTTGCATCCAATTAAATAATAAGATTAAATTGTGTATTCAATTAGTTCAATGAATATATTTAAAGTGGCATGAGCTGATACATTTTGTTTATAAATTCTGATCGTCAGGACAGTAAGAGGTTTCGAAAATCTGAATGAATGGTGCTGGAATGAGGAAACATGTACGAACCAAAAAAGTGTCCGAAAATAACCCTAAAGAACGTTCATTCATTCCATCTCTCAGCTAGTTTAAAACACTGCTTTCGCGTATATTCTCGTGACTAGAAACTTCTTAAATGTATATCTAATGAAAAATTGCCGAATACTTCAACATTCTGTTTTAACGGAAAAAAATATTCTCAACATTCTGGCGGCACATGCCATAAAATAAGGCAAGGCAAAATAATTGATAGCAAAGTAAAATTAAAACACATGCCTGTCAGTCCGTTCATCCCTATCGCCGTTGTGTTTGTAGGTGGTGATGATCTTTTGAAATAGAAAAAAAAAACGATTTGTTAATTAATTTGTATTAATCTTCTGCTGTTTTTAAGAGATGCTAAATGAATTCAAAAAGTAATAATTATACAGTATGAAAACAAATCTAGCACTTACCCTTGTGCCTCTTTATGATGTGATGCTGAAAAGACAAAACAAAATGAAGCAAATTGATAAAGATATGTTTCTTTGCGTCTTTCTTCCGATGTTATTGAATGTTGGTTGAAAGCCATATACAGCCGTTTTTTATCGTGCTTTGTGACCCCAACAGAATGGCTAAATATCTTTATTTGCAACTTTCCCCACCCCACTAAACTCGCCAAACACATCAACCAGGCTGGTGGATTAAACAGAAGAAACCTATTTTTTCACAATTCCGATGGTATCCTTGTCTACCTTGGCGTGTCTGGCGAGTGCGAGAAGATCCCGATTCAAATTCATTTGAAACTCTCTCCACCTTGGAGGGGTTGGGGGGAGGGGGAATGAGTCTCCAAACACGCTGAATAAAGACACTTTTTACTTATTTTCAGTTTGTTTGGGATCGTATTGCTGATTAATATAATAAGTAATTTGGTGACTCTGGCGAGATTAGCAACCTCCCTAATGGCTAAAATTAGAATTGTTAATTAATATAATTGATACCATACCCCTGTTTCTTTGTTTCCACACAACAATGGCCACTACGATGACAACAACAACAGCAGCTATACTTCCGCCGATAGCTCCACCTATAGCTCCGCTAGCTCCGTCTGTAGGGTCACCCGGATTAGTAGTCAGGGAAGTTGGTTAAAACAGAAAGTGCATATATACATTGTAAGAATTATATCTATGATCACTAAAACACACGGGCACAGGGTAAATTTTCTTGTCTAAAATAACCATAGAGACAAGTTTCTAATTGTGTTAAAAAGAGGTATATATCATTTAGACCTTTAAAATTGAGTGAGTTTTTATTCGATAGACCTGTGTGGATGAGGAGTGGGAGAGTGAACGTTGTTTACAACACTATACCAGGCTTATGTCGACAATGTCTTAGTTGGAAAGGCTGACATGTACCTGCTGAGGGTGGGGACCCGTCTTCTCCCAATACATAACGTCGCTTTACAAGTGAACTGGTCTTTAGCGCGCCGTAAAACGTCAATTAATCATAAGTTTAATATTTTGGGCAATTCTTTTCCGGATTGAGAATTAAAGTTTTCATTTTAAACCTCACCTTTAGTGATAATTTGTACTCCAAACGTCAATTCACGAGGCTCAAAGATACCATTGATATAATTTGTGACTGTCACGGAGTAGTTCCCACCATCCGATAAAGTCACATCATTCAGTATCAGTACCGTGACTGTTCCCGATATAACGGCATTCTGACCACGAATCTTCAGTTTGACATGGTTTTCTCCTTCATAGTGATTTGTGAACAAAGTTTTCTCCCCTAATTTTTTCCACTCAACTCTCACGTTAGGTGTCTCGGAATAGGTATAGAACGGCACTGACAACGTCCCGGTTCCGCCTTCATCAAGTTGCAAAACATTGATCTTCTCAAACAGAGCTGGAGCTAAAACAGGGTACATCTCATAGGTTACATGTACATATTTGTATTTGGCTATTTGCCTATGTGCTTCCGTTTGTATTATTTTGAAAGGCCAGAAACTTATTAATATTTGAACACAAATCATGTAATCTGATGACATGAAAACCAAATATTGTACACTGTTTCAGACAAAGAGGAATTATATACATGATAAAACGTTTTGACATCACATATGAGTTAAAACATTATAAAAAAGTAGCAAGCCGAATATAGACTTATGCGACTCACTCTAAACGTTACAACTAAATAGTAATTATGAACGAGTTAAAAATACTGTTGACACTACACCTTCATATGGTTTATTTTTTTTAGGCTTTTTAATAGTAAACTGCCAGCAAACATCACGTAAAGTTACTTACTTTGAATAGGAACAAACACCTGTCCAGTTTGTAGTGATTTGATACCATTTGAAACCCGACATATATAATACCCCATGTCTTCATAGGTTAAGTTAAGGGGCAGTTTCAGTATAGCTGGAGATTCAGTTGACATTGTTCCTAAAGTCTGTAACAGTTTGCCCCCAAGTCGATGTTCCCATGGGCTAAAGTTGTAAACACCAGGAACACCTTCTGCAGAGCATGTCAATGTATGTGTTGCTTCCTTGTAAATCACTCTAACGTCAGGTGGGTCTGTAATGCAAATAGATAAAGGATTGTTGATATTAATCTCTGAAAATATAACAAAAATATGATAAAAATAGCTGACTTCTTTAAAAAAAACAACTGCAACACTGTTCAGTTAAAGTAAAATTAAGAACGGGGATACAAAAACAACAAATCATATCAGCTATGATGTATATAAACAGCGAAACTGCAGGATGTTTTAGGGATGGGTCTTGCAAAAGACATGCACCAATAAGTTAAGAAATATTGAACCCTTGTATCAATCAGTATACATGTAGTTGAGGGGTTCCCCGGTCTCATCTTAGCTATGTGGTTTTAAATAATGTCTGACATTTGCCTTTGTTCGGCTAGCCGTCACTTACATTGTACAATCAGTTGGACTGTAACTTCTTTTGTCCCTACTGCATTGTTAACACGGCAAGTATATACACCAGCATCCGATCTATCAACCATGTCTATGTTGAAGGTGGACAATTGAGCAAGACTGACTTTTGATCTTAGCCATTCAAACATTGGTTTGGGATTCCCTCCTGCTTGACAATGAAGTGTACCAGGGTTGGATTCAGTAACAGTTATGATGGATTCCCTGGTCACGGGATTGTCCAAATCTGAAAATAAAGATCAACGTTAAAGGCTGTTGCAAAAATGAAACAAAGGCTACCTGCTAATATCTGAGGTATAGGATAATCCCATATATAAATTACAAAAATATATATAAAACAAACGCTCAACAAAGTGAACTTAGTGACTTATGATGCATACAGTAGAAAACTTGTAAGTGGTTTTGCATTCTTAAAGGATGAAAAATTTCTAGAAATGCATAGGGTATACCGTCGATATCAACCTTCAAAGTACTTTAAACAGTTCACGTTAATTACCGCCAGTGACCCTTAAGCTACTCAAAACAGACAGAAGTGTGTCCTTTCATTGGCTTATCCCTGTCGCCATTTTTTCCATTTTAAGATGACGTGATGTTTCAGTAGGTAATTTTAGATCAACAATGACGTATTTTACCGCTCTCTAATGAAGAAGTGGGAAGATTGCCTCGGAATATGTAGGCCAGTCCTGCAACCGCACGTCATTTCTTAGCCAAGCCATTAGCTAAATTGCATCCCATGACTACTCTATAACGCACCTAAACTTTATTCACCAACAATTGGTAAAACTAATGAAAAAATGGGGGCGGCCTTGTGAATAGCCTATGGAGCTTATTCTCTATTGTAACATTCAAATTTCACTTATTCGCTTTTGAGGGGATAAGCATACATTGGACAGTTGTTTTAGACTAAATGAACTGTACTCTTTCCATCTAAACTACCTAAAGCTTTAGGCCTAAATGCCCTGCACATAGAGGAAACACTTGTTTTGTTTAAAGTAGAAGAATTTTGATAGATTTTATGAAAGACATTTTACACGTTCCAAATTTAATAGCCGTCACATCAATTCATATTTTGGCAACAAGGTTATTTGGATATTTTCAATTAGCTTGTTAGGTTCAGATTTGCATAATGTAAACTGAATTTCTGCTCATATCATAGTGGGTTATTTGAGACTTTTTCTAAAAATATCCCGATTATGTTTTTAAAATTCGCAACTATGAATAAAGTAACAGGAAGCGGACAATGAACAATTGATAAAAGACGACAGACCACGAATCAAAGCGATATGATATACAGTTGTAATAAAAACATTACATCGATCTAACATAATATCAAAGGATTTACAACAATGATAATAAAGATTTATGAACAGGGCTAAATAATGGTATGTGTGTGTTTATGGACTGAATGTATATGTGAAAAACATAACTTAAAAAAAAACAATTTTAGCGTCAAATCACTGGCAGTAAATAAGGACGAAGTGCGCATATTTTCCATATTTTTAGTAACAACTGGAAAAAATCGTCACAATTGACGACATAAATCGTCTTCGATATGTTCTGCCTGCTAAAGAGACGCACTAACACACCAGAGGTCGCGCATTCCGTCACCATTGTGAGGGTAAGTACACAACTGTGGTCCTGCTTGACGTCATATATCAAGAACTTTTATTAGAAACCATTGCCAACATTTACTCATACAATTTTTAAGATGAAACATTTGCAGAATCGAAACGGCATTTCTGCTCATATCAAATGCCATCCAAGTTCTCAATAAAAGTGAAGGGGCGTCGGCGGTACAGTGGGATAGAGTGACCATCCCTCAGTCCCACACAAAAATTGAAAAATCTCTAAGTCGATTTTTCGCTCTGAAATATGTGGACGAGTTTCCAGTTACTCGCAGAAGGTCGCAGAAGGTCGGTTTCTTCCGGGCAATGAACCCGGTCTCCTCCTCACTTAACGTGGTAACGCCGTCATATAAGTGAAATAATCTTGAGTGCGGCGTAAAACATCAATCAAGCAATCAATCAACCAACAAGTGACTTACAGAGAACATTAAGAGCGACGGTTACATCCTGTGCACTGAGTTCTGACTTATTACTGTATCTGTTGTAAGCTCTGCATCTGATCGTGTTCGTAGTTTTTTCAGCTGTCAAGGAGAAGGTCATACTGTTCTGTCCACTGACAACATTTCCATTTACTTCCCAGGTATAGTAAATATGACTTGTTGGATCTCCTGATACAGAACAGGTTAAAGTTTTAGGAGTACCCGCTGTCACCGTCACTTTTCCATTGCTGGCCTCTGAAATCTGGACTCCAGTAATCGGGGCTGGGAAATAGAATAATTATATGTCTGACTATGAAGAAATTGAATACAACAGTTTATAAATTGCGTGATATTAAAGCTGTTTGAAATAATAGAATCGTTATGATGGTTTGTGTAAGAAGGGCTCGAACGTTTTCATTTTACCACGCTGACCATGTAAATATGTCGCATTTCCTTCCCAAGAACCACAGTCACTATTTTAATCATGCAGTGGTGAACAAAAGTTAGTCTGGCCCACTAGTCAGATGGCTCAGTACAATATGACCCGATGGAAATGTCATATGGCCCGCTGTGTATAGATCTATGTTTTAACGGTAGTCAAGGAGATACTTGGGGAAGGGTCAATTTTGCTACAGACGTACATTATATAGTATCAGCTTCACCTTAAATTGTGATGACAAAAGTTATATAATATAATCCAAACCAAAATAGTTTTTTCATCGGGTTATTTGAAGGCGGGCTAATATAACTGGAACGTTTGCGTTAAAGTAGATGTTATAGTTGAGTTAGTTAATTGTTAAAATGATTGTTTGATTGATTGACGCGATCGAGCGAAAAAAAAATCCACTCAGAAATTTTTCAATGTTTATTTGGTCAGATATGTTAAAATGAAACTAACCTTCTATGCTACATGTTTATTTTTCAAATTTCAAACACTATCTCTGTTTTGTTATAAACCATTGATTTCTGTTGGTACAAAGTATCAGCTCATTCACTGCTTTCAATATCATTTCTTACTACTTAGTATTATATGTGTTACGGTTAAGCGGACATGTATTTAATACATACCTAACAGTTTAATCTGTATCTGTTGTGTGGATCCACCTTCTCGATATGAACATGTGAAGCCGTTACCACCATCCCTGCCTCTTCTCAGTGACCGGATCTCCAGATCTGACTCACCCACCAAACTGATATCTCCTTTCCATAGACTATCTGGCGGTATAATAACATTACCGCTGGCCGTTTTAATCAAGATCAGTGTTCCTCCCCGTTTCCACTGTAGATCACCTTGAGGTGTGAGGGTACATGGTAATACAACAGAACCTCCAATAACCCCTTCAACAACTGTTTGTCCGGATATTAACTCCACTAAGATCAACAACACATGTAACACTGAAAACACAAAACAACAACAACCTTATAAACCTATGAATAATTTAGAATAATCTAAGCTATGTATCATGCTTTAAGCTCCATAAAATGGCATGAGATGCCAAAACTGAGATATTTTCCAGCTTAAACAGAATATTAATTATATCCGCTATTTCTCTCAAGACGTACAATCCAGAAACTTTTTAGTGCTTCTCAAGTCGAGAATTTACGATAAAGTATTGTTTTGAACTAACTTCGTTTTAGAATAAATGAATGACCGTCGCGGTTATTTAAATTTTGTATACTTTTCGAACACTATTTGCGGTGCCTTCAAAGCTGAAGGCTTACTGTCGTGAGAATCAAGATTTATAAAAAAAAATAGTCAGAATTTTGGTAGCTAATGCCACTTTAAGATATACCTTAGCCGATGGTTTTTATAATTGAACTTTACAACTGTTTAGATCAATGCAGTTTAAAAACGTTAAAACGAGTTGACGACATTTACCTTTATGAATAATACACAAGACATAGTCCTCGATCTGACAGTATATGAACCAAGGCTTTACACAGATTATACGGACGAAGCCAAATCACTGAATTAAATTAGATAATAATGTTATGTTTTACACAGCACTAATATGATTATTCTCCACAAAAGAGGCTTTTTTCTAAAGACGATTGGCGAAAGGAGACCAGGCTTTATCCATTAACATTGTACTTGTTCAAAGGGAAAGCAACAGCACGAATATTCGTGGACTGCTTATTGTCGGTGTGAGAGATCGGTTTTCAAAAATCGAATGGAACTCTCTTCGTATTTACTATGACATTATTTAGGTATCGTAATACATTCCAAACATTCTTACCATATATATAGGTACAGCACCAATATCGATATTTTGAAAATGAAGTCATACTACCACCGGAATCATCAAGAAGGGACCATTTTCACACACTTATAGTGATATTTTTAAACCGCGAGCTTTATAGGCACGTGAAACAGGAAGTAAAAATGCATTGAAACAGGTATTTCCATGTGTACTGTATACCTCCACTGCAAAATATAAGAGTTCCATATCAGCGTTGAATAGTTTTCAAAGCTATGTATGTCACAGACTATACAGGTTTTAAGGACAACAATGTCGATCTGCCTCTAGGACAGATCTCAATCGCCGAGGGCCGGGGGTTTCCTTCGAGCGAAAGCCCGGTTTCTTCCCTACTAAACCTGGTAACGCCGTCCTATAAGTGAACTAATGTTGTGTGAGGCATAAAATATCAATCAATCAATCAATCGACCTAGAACAGATAAGGTAAACCAAACAGTCTTCTAGAAGTGAAATAATCAGAGTGTATCGGTGCCCCAGATAGCTTCACACAGGACAATCAGGTCACACCAATGTCCCCATGTCGGGTTATGCTACTAGTACGATAGTACTTAGTTATTTTATTTTCTCGACTTTTAACCGATATCTTTATTGTATATTCTTTCCCATGAACTTGAGTTGATAATTTTGAATGAGTGGATTTGGAGTCAAATATAAAAGATTCTTGCGACAACTCAGTATTTGTTACCGCACCACATGACGTTTTCACATAATTACATACATCGTTTTAAAATTCTCATTTTGTTTTTTTACTCTATTCATTTATTCAATAAGGTTAGACTTATTTCCATACAGTAACGTTGCTTACCCTATAAACTCATATACCCCGCCTGATTTTTTATGACCAATAAAGTCGCCGCCAGATCAAATGTTTAATCGTGTTAAAACACCAATCTATTTATGGAGACACATATTTTAAGTATCCTTATCCGTGAGTGATTTTTATTTCAATGCACGGTGAGTCTGGTCGAAATCTCAAAATTGCAAAACAAAAGTTCACATTTTTATACATCGATAACATTAACGTTAGGCATACAAGGTACATAGCTCTGTGTGTCGTGTGTTTTGCTGAAGATTTTGACAGTAGCTGTTCGTGTGACACCAAACATGTAACAAAACACACGTTAAATGCGCACAAACATCTGGAGGAGCAACTCTATGCTGTAAACTATACGCCAGCTTAGTAGAACAAGCCCTTTATCTTCTGGAATATCAATTTTCAGCTCCCGTTTTGTTGGCCGCATGCAACCTCTCAGAGGGTATGTGGCGTAACACGAGTCAAGAGGGTTATAACGATTCATACACTCACGATGAAATATCCATAATTAACGATGTGCAATATTGTGTTTATAGGTTTTAAAGTAGAACAAACCCATTTAAAGATCTAAATTCAATAATTCTAAAATAATGATGAAATTAATTGTAACTCCTTCCCTAACCCTAATAAAGCAGTAGGTAACTCAATTGTCAGTGTCATAGTGACAGTCAATCGCTGAACAGGGAGGTGTAACTATTTCGGTCTTGGGATGGAGGTATTGAATAAAATTCTCAAACTGAAATTGATTAAATCAAAAAATTATAACCCGTTTTATGTGATGGCTTTATCGCTACCAAAAGTTCCCGGAAGCTCCAGTATCATTAATGTCCCGAGGTGCATCATGAAAGCTCTGCTCTGTAAATGGCGCTCTGTAGTTTTAATTTTTGTTTGGTCTAAGTACAAGTCGTCAAAATTAAGGTCATGCTGATGCCTACTTCATCGATTCATACGTTATGTCTCAAACAAAATCCTTTGAACTTAGGTGTTTTTATATTCAAATTAATGTCTCGTCTACTCAATAGCCAAGAAGCCATTTAAATAGGCACCGGAAGCAGCGTTTTTCTGATTCATCGATACAAACTTGATTTATTGGTAGATGCCTTGATCGATCGGTTGATAATATTTCATATATGACCACCAAAAGGAGATTTAATCGAACAGTCACAATATATTGGGTGGGTCGAAAAAAAGCCTTCTTTACTGAAACTTTATTAACCATGTCATTTTGAAAGATGGCAAGACAAACATCTGCACGCTTTATTAGACTCATATCAACAATGAAAATTAAAATTCGGTAAGGTTTCATAAAAAAGTTTTTTTATTTAGTTAAGGATTTAAAAAGTGCGGTGCATTTTCAGCCTCTTCAACATTTTCAATAGTTAAGGAGCTACATTATGTCCAAAGCTTGCAACAGAGGTTGTCTAACATCATTTTGTTAGTCTATCCAATTTTGAGCCCGCAGATTCTTGCAAGGATGCTGTTGTCAAATTTAAAGCAATGTTATGCTATCACGGTAACGTAAAGTTTGCTAATAATAAAAGTGCTCGGCGTCGGAGATTTTAAACAAGGCCAGATCCTAGTAATTTATCTCTTCTTCTATAAAAAGCCACAGGAACATATGTGAGTCACTCCGTGAGTAGATTTGATAACTGGTCTTATAAACTATTGCAGTAAAAAGTTGACACAATGCTAAAAGTGACGACCAATCTTCACTCAGTCACTGATTCAGAGTACATGGCTGAAGATTTTTACGAGATTTACATACAGATTATTCTACAACCATTTGTTTCACGACACGGTTACACGAGTAGGAAGTTGGCATTGGTCGTAATGCTTGAATAATTTTGTGAGATTTGTATACAAATTATTCCACAAGCATTTGTTTCACGACACGGTTACAAAAGCACAAAACTGACATCGGTCGTACGAAAACGTACACTATAACTGAATGAAATTTCTATAATCTGTCAATCATGGTTTCAGATAAAGTTACATAATCTGAAGAGATACAACATCAGAGATACATTGGTATCATTAATCATTTCCATGACCTCCCGATATAAGTGAGATTGTATCTTTTCATCCATTATCAATATATCAGTCGCCTATCCTAGAATCTAGAAACACAGTCTTCGTTGTACTGATCGACTTTGTCTACCCACATTTTATACTAAAAAGGCTATATTATTAAAACGCAGTATTGCTCTTTAGAATCTGACTTTAATTCTAAAAACAGGGCACTCTATTTTTGAAAATACACAAACCCATTGGAAAAATGACCCAAGCCTCTTTTGCCCCCAGGGCGTCCTGTTATATTGGAAATAGATAGTGAACGTTGAAGAATTTCACAGCTAATTCATTACTATCTAATGTTAGCTTTACCAAAAATACTGATTTCTTTTCCAGAAACATTCTACTGACTAAGGCCAAACTCTTACCTGTTGTTAACCTAATGAAATACCATAGGTTGGGATTCATTACAACAACTTATGATTGGGTATAGAGGTCTAAATGATATGCTCCCTTTGTAACACAACGAGAAACTGGTCTCAGTGGTTATTTTAGACAAGAAGATTTTCCCTGTCTCCGTGTGTTATAGTGTTAAAAAAATACATATTTTATACTACAGGAGTTATGGCCCATTTGGCATTAAGTAAAAGCAAATAACTGGCCTCTATTGCAGCTTTCGGGGTGATTTTTAAATCCAAACCTTAAGAATGTGTTTGTTTAACGTCGCTATCTAAAACAAATGCTTTCAACGTGTCGTATGTTGTGATCGAATTTAAAGTTTACTTTACAGTAACATGAGTTGTTAAAACTCTTCGCCATTTTCACCAAGGAGTGCAAAATAAGAGCTCTCCGCTGATGCCAATATTTGAGATGTACGTTGAAGTAGTTTTTATAAACAAGAAAAACGTAAAAGCTACTCATACATCCCGGCTATTCAAATATTTGAATTTATTAACCTATATAGTCGGTTACTGGCTTCACCAATAGGTTTTATTTCACGTGTGTAGCTACCAAAATATAGTTCTATGTTTGTTTCTGACATTTACAGGATACCCACAAGACACTGAAGATTTGAATAAATAAGAACAATTTTACTATCAATCATTTTACTTCAGCAGTAATGATGGTGATGAACAAACAACATACAGAATACTTAAAGTGTCGTGAGTTTCCAGAATTCGGACTTTCTTCATATTGTTCGATCGTCGTGAGAAGTTGACTGTATGAAGTATTGCCTATAATATTGATATTCAAATAATAAAGAGTTATTCTATATCGTGGGTAATTTTACTTTAGTACTAGGGAGGGTGATGAGCAAACAGAATGCAAAAAACCCATAGCAATACCTAGAACCTTTTGTGTGGCCGTATTGTCTGATTTTGAGTATTTTTATTTCTGTAAAACAATTTGAACCAGAGGTCGGTAAACAAACATGATCGGCTGAATTTATATGAGGAATTAGTTGAAGTTCTTCAAACTCTGTTGCCAAAATATATTGATGATGGGTGGCAAACAGAGTTGAAGGACCTGCCATATTGGAAAACATATAAAACTGAGAATCAACACTTTGTGCTCAGATTTTCTCCTAATTTAAGCCACACAACCGGCTCAAACTTAATACTCATTCAGTTCAATCCTTTAGTTCGACGTTCCACCAAAAAAGGCGTTCAAACATATGTGTTGCATCCTCGTCGTTTATCGAAGAACGGCCCAAATCTCCCGCTGGCCTCCTCGATTCCATCAAAATGTGGGAAATGTACGCAACAGAAATGTGTATGTTTGGACGGTTTTTTTGTGGAAAGGCAAACTAAATGGTCGAACTGAATGTGTGTAAAGTTGGGGCCGGTGGGGCTGCTTAAATTAGAAAAAAATTGAAAGAAAATCCGCGAACAATAGAGTTACATGTTTTCCAATATGGCCGGTCCTTCAACTCTGTTTGCCACCCATCATCAATTCCACCATGTCACATGGTCTACGTCACTATGGTATCACGTGAGATGGTACAAGCTAGTCTCTGGTCAGTGTACAGTTAGATTTTGGTCAGTACGGTCGCATTGAACTAAAGGACAGACTTCCACGTGGACATGATTCAGCATAAAAATATCTCCGACGTCGAGATGGAAGATATACATGTATCAAAGGCTGAAGAAGACACGTTGTTGGCTGATAACTCTTCAAGTAAACATGTTTCTACTGACTCAAAAATGATGTCATTATACTTGGAAATGAAAACTGACATGTTAAAATTGAGCGACTCGCTCCGCCCGACTCGGGCGATATCTTACAAAATGGCCCACCTGCTAAACGCAAGCGGCCAAGTAGCCACACTGTGAGTAGAGACGACTCGTCCTCCACAAGTAATGAGCACTTCTCAAATGATGAAGTATCAGAACTTTTTGACGACCAGAGAGCATTCAGAACAAATAAAGATGTTCTATCAGAAATTGCACAAGAATATGAGGAGGACGATAAAACTGACTCAGTTGTTGGCCAAAACTTGGCAGATATTGTAAATCGTCGATGGTCATCTAAGCTGGACGATAAAAAGCTGGGCGAAAAACGAAATAAGTATTGCCGGCCAGAAAACATTGACAAGTTAATGTCACCAAAAATAAACCTAGAGATTTGGGGTAAATTATCCCATTTTACAAAATCTCAAGACCTCAAACTAGCTTCAATTCAGCAAAATATTGCTAAAGCTGGAGTTGCAATTGTTAAATGCACCAGTGAGTTACTTGATGCTCAAACCAAAAGTTCATCTGAAGCTCTAGACTTCAAACAAATAGTCCATAATTGTATGGATGCTATTGCGTTGATGGGACATGCTAATTGCGAATTATCTCAACGCCGGCGAGAATGTATTCGTCCAAATCTACATAATGATTATAAAGCACTTTGTGCCACTCATGTGCCTGTTACAAAGTTCCTTTTTGGCGACGATTTGCAGCATGAGCTAACCACAATCAAAGCAGCCAATCAAATTGGACAACGTGCACTAGCTGGACCCAGTTCTGATACCGGCTATAGACGACGCAATGATCGCTCAAACAGCCGGTCTTTTTTAGACAAAGGCAAACAGAGCTGGAGAGGCAAGGGGTACTACCCGAAAAAGAGGGGAGACGACTCCAGTCGCACAAAATAGAGCCACTACTTACCACACCTGACTCAGGTAAAGTAAGTCAATTAGAATATCTTCTGTTTCTAAAAGAACAATTAACCAGCAAAGCTCTTAATTTTAAAGCAGGAAGATTTTGTCACGCAATGGCAAAGTATAACTTCTGATGTAGATGTGTTACATACATAACTGGACAGTGCATAGAATTTGACTCTCTACCACCCCATATCGGGATATGTAAATCTCCCTGGTTTGAACAACAAGAACGGGAGGCTATTACAAATGAGATCAGCAACACTGTAAAATGTAACCCGTAAATTTTACGGTAGAATACTGGCAGCTGGGCTGCCAACTCTCTACCGTAAAAATAAGGGTAGACCGTAAAATCAACTAGCCACATTCCTAATCAGTGAATGTGAAAAAAACATTATGAAATCAGCAGGCTAAGAAATACAGGACTTTAAATCATCAACCCCAGCATGGGTCTGTTAATGTAGATTTTCAAATGTTATGTACCCCCAACGAAATAGTAAAACTGACTACTTCTGCAAGTTGACAAACATATATTTATTTGAAAAAAATTGAAATAATGCTGATGAAAATTCTCGCTTATGGCAGGTATCTCAATCTGGGCTTTCAAATACAGCTATGTTAAATTAACTATCTTAGCCTATCATGACAAATTTGTCTTATATTTAATCGCCTACGGCGGGATTCGAACCTCTAACCTCCCATACAGGAGCTGCGCAGAACTATTTGCGCACTAGCCATAACCGTAGCTTTTAACCACTACACTAACATTAAATATGTAGAGATGGTGGCCACATGCCTTACTAGCGCTTCGGTGTACGCACCCTTTGATCCGCAATGACGTCTTTTGGACGAATCCTTCACGGAAACAACCGAGGAGATCAGATCTCGTTAGCTCGGAAACGACAACTCTGTCTCAAAGTTAGTTTACGGTACACGACCGTAAAGCTTCCACTGAAGTATAAAACGGCAATTTACCGTTAATTTTAAAATATTCTACTGTAGAATTGACGGTAAACGGTTACAGTGAAGTTAATATTAAAAGGGGTCTAAATTAAAACCTGTCACGAAAGTGGAGAATTTATTTCGGGAATTTTCACAAAGCCCAAAAAAGACGGAACTCGAAGACTAATTCTTAATTTAAAGAGTCTAAATGAGTATGTCACATACCATCATTTTAAAATGGACACTATACACTCAGTGCTCCATCTCATGAAACCCAATTGTTATATGGCCTCAATTGATCTCAAAGACGCGTACTATTCAGTACCTATTGCCAATTGCCATCAGAAATATTTAAAATGTTCTTGGCAGGGACAATTATATGTATACACTTGCTTCCCAAATGGCCTAGCACTTTGTCCTCGGAAATTCACCAAGCTACTTAAACCGGTATTATCATTTTAAGGAAAAAAGGACACGTCTCTTCAGGGTACATTGATGATATTTATTTACAAGGATCCACATACAATGAGTGTTTACAAAATGTGATTGACACTCTGGAACTTCTGGACCGTTTGGGATTTGTGGTTCATCCAGATAAAAGTATGCTAATACACTCTCAGAAGGCAAGTCACCTTGGCTTTGAACTTGATTCTGTAGAAATGACAGTGTCTCTTACTCAGAGAAAGCGTGATGCTTTAATACAGAGTTGTAAAAATCTTATGAAATTGCACAAACCTTCAATACGTGAGGTTTCCCGGGTCTATTGGTATCCAGTTTCCCCGGTGTAATGTATGGGCCATTGTACTATCGTTCAATAGATATGGCAAAAACCTCAGCGCTCAAACTTAACCATGGTGATTTTGAGTCAAAAATGTTTTTATCCGACGCCTCTATCAAAGAATTAAACTGGTGGATAGGGTCGGCAAATACCTCTTACAATGTCATTTCACATGGCAGCCCTAATAAAACTATCTCAACTGATGCCTCAAGGACTGGCTGAGGCTGTGCTTATGACTCGCATCCATCTGGAGGAATGTGGACAGAAGTTGAGACAAATTATCACATTAATTACTTAGTTACTGGCTGTCTTTTATGGCATTCAAACCTTCCTCTCTGAGTTAAATGGCAAACATGTAAAAGTGTTAATAGACAACACAACTGCTGTGGCATTAATTAACCACATGGGTTCTAGCCATTCCGAGAATTGTAATTTTGTGACAAAACTAATTTGGGACATTTGTATAGAACACAAAATCTGGCTTACTGCTTCTCACATACCTGGGAAGTTTAACATTGTCGCTGACAAGGAGTCCCGTTTGAATTATAAAGAAACTGAATAGATGCTGGACAGAAATGTGTATTTATCTTTGGAGAAAAGACTTAACATTTCCCACAATATTGATTTATTTGCCTCAAAATTGAATTATCAATTAAAGCAATATGTTGCTTATAAACCTGACCCAGGCGCATTCGCTATAAATGCCTTTACAATATGTTGGAAAACTTACGAGTTTTATGCTTTTCCTCCCTTTAGTGTGATACCAATGGTACTACAGAAAATAGAGGAGGACCAAGCTACCGGGACAGTGATTGTCCCCAACAGACCTGGTATCCCAAACTCGCCCGGATGTTAATACGAGAGCCATTAATGTTACCCAGGACACAATATCTGTTAAGACTCCCAGGATATCCAGGGGAATTACATCCACTGTCAAAGAAGTTAACACTTCTCGCATGTCGCTTGTCAGGCGAGGACTCCAAGGTAAAGGTTTTTCAGAAACGGTTACAACGTATATCGAAAATTCCTGGCGAACCTCTACTCAAAAACAGTACCACAGTTACCTCGAGAGATGGGAAAACTACTGTCATTCCCGCGGGCTTGATCCGGTTTATTCAACTGTAGCTAATGCTCTCAATTTTCTTGGTGATCTGGTTGACTCTGGCCTCAGTTATAGTGCCGTAAACACATGTAGGAGTGCTTTGTCTTCTGTCATTCATATTGGTAAAGAATCCACATTTGGAGACAACCCAGTTGTTAAAAAATTCATGCGTGGCGTTTTCAATGACCGACCAGCGCTACCACGTTATTCATATATTTGGGATGTAAATAGAGCATTCGATTATCTGAAGAGTTGTAACGAGGTAAACAAATTGAGTTTAAAAGATTTGACTCTAAACCTTTGTGTTCTGCTTGCCCTATTGAGTGGCCAGCGTTGCCAAACTTTGTTTCATTACAATATTAACAGAATGGCATTGTCTGAAGATAAATGTGTCTTCGTTATTTCTGATCTACTTAAAACTTCGAAGCCTGGGAGGCATTTGTCTAATGTGGAATACAGAGCATATCCACAAGACAAAAAACTTTGTGTTATTACTTATTTATGTGAATACTTGAAGGTCTCAAAACAATTCAGGGGAGATAACTGCTCTCAACTTTTTCTAAGTTTTAACAAGCCACATTTACCTGTGACATCTTCAACGATTTCACGATGGATTAAAACAGTTTTGAAAAACTCTGGAATTGACATTAATATGTTTGGAGCCCATAGTACCAGGGCAGCAAGTACATCAGCTGCTACCCAAAAGGGGGTCCCCATGGATGTCATATTAAACAGTGCAGGCTGGTACAACAACAAAACATTTGCCACTTTTTATAACAAACCCGTGGATACTCAGAATTTCGGATCCAGCTTATTAGACGCGCATCGATCTTAATCAGTCTTGATCAGTCACTCTCAATGAACATTATGAATGTTGTCACATTATATTATTTTGATCTTTCGCGACCTTTTTTCAATGAATATATATATAATTTCATTCTGACGAATACTTTGGCTTGTGTCTCGTGATCTCATTGTTTCAAATCTCACGTGATACCATAGTGACGTAGACCATGTGACATGGTGGAATTGAAAAAATAAACGAGACTTACCTGGAATTTGAAGTTCGTTTACAATTCCACATGTCACTGGTCAGGAACGGAGGTATTACGTTCCCTCCCATTATTTAATGCCCACCCATTCTTTCATTCTAATATGACCTCACAAGACTTGTTTCAACACTGACCAGAGACTGGCTTGTGCCATCTCACGTAATACCTCCGTTCCTGACCAGTGACATGTGTAATTGTAAACAAACTTCACCTTCCAGGTAAGTCTCGTTTATTTTTTTCAATTTCGTTTGGCTACATAGTTTGAAGAACTTCAACTAATGAGGGATATGACTCTGTTCGACAGTGTTATAGATCTGTATCGGGTACGTTTAATGGTATAGAAAACCTTACCGGACCTATCAAACTCATCGAGTACATGCAACATTCTCCTTATTAAAGACCAATTGAGTTCTTTCAATTTTTGAAGATACACACTACCCATAGCTGCCCATTTATACCATATGGACAAAGCCTTTTACAACGTTAGATCTAGTGAGATAAAACGTGTTTTTCAAACGCTGAGTATCTCCATACCAGAAATAATTTGTGTGAAATGCTTGTCATTCTTTCATCAATAAGACAAAATTTTATGTTATTATGGTTTGGCAAGTTTGTAAATAAAGCGATGTAGTAATAATAGTCTAGTAAAATCACATCAACAACCATTTGGTGCCAATCTAGGCCGTTACCGACCCAACTGGTCGGCGTATTACTAACAAAGTAAAAAATACCGCTGTACTCAAAGAAAAATGGAAAAAAATTAACAGGATATACAAATATTACAATTGGGCAAAAAGGCATCATAAATTCTACAAAAAAAACTTTATGCATAACAGTTAGTTACTAAAATGTTCTATGCTTCTATTTGTCACTGCACGCAATTATAATAGTTATGTTGGCTTTCTTCAGGGACAACACTGTTCTCGTACGTTTTATTATCACCAATATCTCTGGTCATATTTGAATATTCCGGGCTGTGGATTGTTTTATTGGCGATGGTCATATCTTCATATTGTGTATCGTTCGATGACTGAGCACCTTTCTGAATCGACATCACACCAACACGCTGCACATCTGAAGTATTCTTCTCTTTCTGACTAAGGCTGGTGTACGTCTTCTCCTCTACAGTGTTAACATAATCTGGGTTGGTCCCCAAGTTATCGTACACTTTGACCGTGTCTCCATCTAAAAATAAGGATATATTAATGTGGTTTACCATGGGAATATAACAGTAATCTCAATACTTTTTGTAATTTTGTTAGAATAAAGCAAAACATACTTCAACCGATTCCCGGTTCTAGCGTCACCATAACTCGGTTGAAAAATATTTTGAATTTTTCAAGCAATTGTAATAAATACTAGTTGGTCGATGAAGAGACACAAGCGATGGGCATACGGTTAATTGGTTAATTATTAGCTTCAGGTACACACTGAGTTGTTGGCATTCAACTGACAACGGATTAGGTACAACCCGGCAAAAAGCTTTTCCGATCTTTTGTTGAAACCGGGATTTCAAGCTTTGTTTGATAAATATTTTTAAAAAATTATGTCAAGTCCAAACCTGTACCCAAAGTTTTTTTACGTTTGCGTTCAATTAAATGATACGATAAAATTGTGTATTCAATTAGTTCAATGAATATATTTAAAGTGGCATGAGCTGATAAATGTTGTTTATAAGTTCTGATCGTCAGGATAGTAAGAGGTTTCGAAAATCTGAATGAATGGTGCTGGAATGAGCAAATATGTACGAACCAATAATAAATAATGGTGTGTGTGTGTTTATGGACTGAATGTATATGTGAAAAACATAATTTGAAAAGAAACAAGTTTAGCGTCAGTTCACTGGCAGTAAAAAAGGATTAAGGACGAAGTACGCATATTTTCCATATGTTTAGTAACTACTGGAAAAAAATTGTCAAAAAAAAAATCTTCCATATGTTCTATGTAGATCACACAAAATTGTTATTCTCAAAAACTGTTAATGGTTTGTCACCCCCCATATTTAAAGGCTTTGACAACTTCCAGTTATAACACAGCAGGGGGTACTAACAGTTTGCGAAATAGAAATGCCCTACGTTTATTTAAATGCCGTATCACTCTGATCGCTTCTTCATTTTTTCCCAAAGCAACTAAAGACTGGAATCTTTTGAGATCCAAAAATAGAATTTTTTCAGTTGCAGAGATGAAGTCATTTCTTTTTCCTAAACAAAACCGATCCAATTATTCTACAGCCTTATATAATTCTTTTGATAATTTATCTTCAGTTTTTCTGTGTAGAATGAGAATGGGGCTGAGTAGGCCTTCTGTTCAAGCTGATTTATTTAAACATGATATTCTGGCTGATCAGTCTTGTTCAAAATGGCATTCAAAAATTGAAAATGTCTTTCATTTCTTTCTTGATTGTCCCTTCTATGCCACTCAAAGGAAGCACCTCCTTTATAGTCTCATGGATATATCATTTCACCCGGAGTTCATCATTCTATTTTTTGGTGGAAGCCTGTTCGGATTCAGCGTCCTACGCTCTAACTATTGAGCCACGGAGGCCCTATACGGTTGAAGAGGATATGGATAGTTCGTTTCACGGCTGGATGATTGGGATGGGTGCTAGTTACCAGCGGAAGGTCGTGGGTTTCCTCCGGGCACAGAGCCCGGTTTCCTCGCAACGCCGCCATATAAGTGAAACAATCTTGAGCGCTGCGTAAAACACCAAACAATCAATCAATCAATCGTTTCACGGCTACCTTTTGGTTGGTACATCAAAAATGACCAAAGTCCAAATTAGCGGCTAATTCGGAGTGACCAAGTCCCATGTAGCCTAGCTAATTCGGAGATAGGCCTAGTATAACTCCCAATTACAAACATTTTTTTTCACTTGACCTTAATACGCTTCCGTAAATATGGACGTCATGTCAACGGCTGAATACTTTATTTAAAAATTGAACAAATGTACTTTCATAAAGTATGAATTTCAGCTGTTGACAGAACGTCCATATCCTCAAGGCCCCCGTTCTTGTTTTGCTCAATCCATCTGGTGGAACAGCGCGCCCCCTGGTGGTGTTTTAAGTATCCAGTTCGTGTAAAGTTTAGAAATTGCAAAATGTTTGGCGCGCGATTCGAAAAGATTTACAGAGTGCAAAATGTTGAAGATTGCACGAATACTTATGTGTTTTGAATTAAAGAGAGAGTTACAAATATAAAAAAACATGAAATATTCAGAATGTTTACGGGAAATAAAAACTATTGTGTTGAGTGTTAAATGTTTAATTTTGACACAAACGGCCGCCCATATGTGCTATTAGATCGCTCACACGACTCAAAACATTAGGGCGCTTGTGTGCATGCACAGGCTTGGACTTTGTTTGCATTGCGGGTACTTGATAAATCTTATTTTAAATTTCAAATTAAAAATACTCAATGATGATAAAACTGTCAAGTTTTGGAAAAATAGAATTTTCCTAACTTCTTCTGTCTGGGAAAAATACAGAAAACCGCCCCCTGGACCCTGTTTCACAAAGCTGCGTAGCGTAAGTTTTCACGTAACTGCCATAGCAACCCGTATTGTAGAGATACGTTAGTATGAAAGTTACGCAAAAAATGCATCTACGCAGCTTTGTGAAACAGGGTCATGTCTTTTTTATGTAAGCAGTGTTCGGTATTTTCGAATCGAGTGTGCCTTTAACCCATGACAAACAAGGAAGTTAGACTAAATGCCATTGGGTGCGTTCGGTTTCTTGCCTTATTCACTTGATTTCAGTGTTTAAGAGGTTCTGTGTGATCTATTTTATAAATATTCGGTCCTTCAAAAATTGGATTTGTTTAGTCTTACAAATATCTTTCTGAAGTTGAAATAACAAAACAAAGATGTGTATTAATAAAAGACAAAATTTAAATGACGACGTCTGAGAATTGATCGAATATTTGATGAGACTTGAATCTTTTGGATTTGGATCTTGGGTCGTTTTATTAGCTGTATCCGACCATACCATTGGTATTAATGACGTCATATGTATATAAGGAATACTCACATGTTTACTGGCCGCATACACTGTCTCCAGCGTCCGGTAGAGATTAAGACAAGTTTGCTCTTACAAAAATCTGTACATTTATATAAATCATGAACTCATGAAATCCATGCCCGTTAAAATCAATTTAAAATGAGCTTTGATTAGCGAAAACTTTGTTATTGTAATATTTTTGTTTAAAACTTTTTGCATAAAATTGAAAAAAAAAACCATCTCGCATTCTTTGTAGAATTAATAATTTAGTAATGTATTTGTTTAGCGTGAAACTATAGGTTTCACATTTCGACGACTGTTGCCTGGATACACGTTATATACACGAAGTTGAGATCGTGTCCATCGTTATTATTTGCTCATTAAATAAATTAAGAATTCAAATCATGTTTTCCCTTAATGACTCTTATAGTTTGTGAGTTCAGCTGGTATTTTATGCATCTTTATTAGCCGATGATAGAATTATTGACCGGTTTCTCAACTTTTAACATTCACGATGTCATTTAATAGTAGAATATATTACAGCTTTAGTTCTTCTCATATGAGAAAGCTGACCATTGTGTGGATTTGCCTTTAAATACTTCGAAGAGTGGATGGTGCGGGGGCAATAAGAGCCAGATCAATATAACAATCATTCGTCTTTAAATGATGGCCGGATCTAGCTGAATATCTTGCCCTTCGCCAATCTAAAATAGAGATTGATCCTTCTGCCATTCGTTGAGATATCAACTCTAAAACGATTGAGTGACATGTTGCTTGAACAAAGGGAGGCCACTGCTGTCGACGTCCTTAAAATTGTAAACAACGACACGTGACACTGATAGTTGGCTCGGTTGTGTAGAGAGATATCCGATATAATTCTGGTATGTAACGTTTCAGCCGCCGATAACCTGTTTTGTTATATTGATTGCTACTCTCCTAATACATATAAAATACCTCGAAATACCTTGAAGTCCATATCATAGTTTGCCTTGACATCCATGGGCGCTGCCATCTTGTTTTAGAATGCATATATGAGCTGATGTAGTGCCGATTATATTTTTGATTTTTAACAAGTATTTCTGCCCAAAGGCCTTGCGATGCAGGTTATTATTGTAGGGTTACATGTTTGGGAACAGTATAGAACAGAGAATTAAATATCATACACATTATCAATTCTCAGTAAGATTCTTACAGTTCACTATGCGCAAAAATGGAGTGCGACGGCTCTCGAGCCATGTCTCGAAGACCTCGTAGAATGGCACGAGATCTCGATTGGCCCTTCGCAAATAAAACAAAGTGTAGTTCTCAAGACAGCAACGAAATTTCGGTTAATTTATGGAGTTTTCGTTTCCATTTCAATTACATCAATGTGTATCTTATTTTGAATCAGCGTTTTACAAAACTAGTGGATGGGAGATGTTCTCGGTACGATTTTTGGTCAGCTGAGTACATATCGTGTAGTGTGTTGGAGAATTTTAGGTCATCGGTAAGTTTAACGTGGCTTTCAACATTAATTTAGTCTTAACTCGACAAGTCTAATAATAAATATTCTGATGGGTCGGTTCAGGTATTGAAACTTGTTGGGTTAGGTCAGACAAAATGTAGGCCGTGTATTCGAGTATTTGGCATGGTTCTGGTAATCCTACTTTGCATAAATTTGCATATAAACAACTCTGAGAAAGGTCAGACAAGTCATAGTAGATGTTCATATATATAATAAAGAGGTTGTGCAAATGTCAATTATATATTCACATAGAAAAAAACAGCGAATATAATTACAAAACAGTGGAATCAGAAACTGAAAGAGTTTAAAGTGGAATGAGCTGCCAAAATCTTGATATTTTGACGTTAAAACAGAATGTTGAAATTATTAGCTATTTTTCTCAAGACGTATAATTCAGAAGCTTTTAAGTGCTTCTAGTCTGGAAAATGTACGATAAAGTATTGTTTTGAACTAACTTTGGCTTAGAATGAATGAATGGTCGTCCCGGTTATTTGAATTTTGTTTACTTTTCGACCACATTTTCGGTTCGTACAGGCCACATACTGTATCGATTTTCCTCATTCCAACACCAATCATCTAGTTTTTCGATGGCTTTGAAAACCTCTTACTGTCGTGGCGATCCGAAATTATGATAACAGCGTGAATTTTGACAACTCATGCCTCTTTAAGGATTACTTGAACTAAACGCTCTGTGCTAAATTTTAATGCATGGTTTAGTTATGTTTTTTTAAGTGTTGATCAAAGTTTCTAGATTGCTCTTGAACATGAAACTTTATAAACAACGTTGCTGCTGATTTTGTCGTCCCACTCGACGAAGTCATCCAATCTTTACATTCCGTATGTCTGTCCCGCATTTTTAGGACACGATATCTTGAATAGTTTATACCTGGTAAAGTTTAAGCTTGCAGAATAGCTTTATACTGTGATGGAGGCGGATGGGATATTAATAAAAAAAGCTTAATTGAAATTGGGGATGCTTGTTCCGCATCTGGTTGACACGAATATCATTTTGACTATGAATAAGTTTTATCCAATCATGTTCAAACTTACGTAATAGCTTTATGCCAATGACAAGATGTATGGGGTTGATTTTGGCCAATCTGTGCATTTAATGTGGAGCTGAATTAGCTAATTACCCTCGTTAAATCTGAACATGTTTGTTCCCCATCTTGAATAATTTTTATAATTCGTTTCATCCCAAAGTCCATCACCTAGCCCGTCTCCAAGCCCGTCGCCAACTCAGAGTCCGACACCAGCTCCTTGGCCAAGCGGAAGTGGTGACACCGATAAGTACAGCACAGTTCTGGGGAAGTCTATTCTGTTCTCTGAGGCGCAACGGTCTGGAGATCCTGCTTAATACCATAGTGAACAGGGGCAGGGTTGATTTTTGACCAGCATCTTTTGACCAACATCTTTAATTTATTTCCTTTCATTTTTTCTCTCACATTTTCATGGCGGGTAACCTATCAGCCAGGCGGCTTGTTCTCTTTTAAAAAGATAAGTCTTGTATTTTGATTGTATACAAAAGTGCTGAAAACTTATCTTAGCTAACATCAGTTTGCATTCCTACAAATACATGTAAATACTGTGTTTTTCGGATTTTTCTGCATGAGGTAATCGTTTCAGCCAGGCGGCTTGTTCTCTTTTAAAAAGATAAGTCTAGTATTTTTTATTGTATACAAAAGTGCTGAAAACTTATCTTAGCTAACATCAGTTTGCATTCCTACAAATACATGTAAATACTGTGTTTTTCGGATTTTTCTGCATGAGGTAATCGTTTCAGCCAGGCGGCTTGTTCTCTTTTAAAAAGATAAGTCTAGTATTTTTTATTGTATACAAAAGTGCTGAAAACTTATCTTAGCTAACATCAGTTTGCATTCCTACAAATACATGTAAATACTGTGTTTTTCGGATTTTTCTGCATGAGGTAATCGTTTCTGTAATTTTAGATTGGTAAAATATTTTGAGATCTCTTATTATATCCAAAGGACTGTTTTATTCAACAGTCGTTTTATTAATGCTCTTACACAGGTTGTTGTAGTAATTTCGGTATTGAAACAGTTTTTTAAGGCTCAGAATTGCTGTCTGGTCTGTAAATAATTTGTCTATGATTGATTGATTGGTTGTTTGGTATTTAACGCCGCGCTCAAGATTATTTCCCTTATATAGCGGTGTTGCCAGTTCTATTGTGCGAAGAAACCGGGAATTATGCCCGGAAGAAACCCACGACCTTCCAATGGTAACTGGCAACCCTCCCACATAGGTCGTTCGAGTGAAAATCGCAAGTAAATCGTATCTGTTAGTTGAATGGATTTAGCTTAGCTAGAATAAAGCGGAAATCAAATGGATTGGGTACTCTTATTCATTTCTGATGATAGTATATTTTTATGCTTCAACGCCTATCGTTTGTCATTACGAATAATTTGATCTACTGTGTCAGTATTGTGGCATTTTGGTCGAATGGTTATTTCATTTTTGTCGTGGCGTTGTATTTTCTAACGTAAAAAATGTAATACTGGTAGGGATCTGAGATGACAGAACGTTCGTTCTATTTTGTTATGGAATAGCAAAGCAAGCGGTTATGCTATACACTTTGTAAATTCAGAAAATGGTTTGGATATAACGAAATGAAAAGGTGTACTGTTTACCAGGCTAATAAAGGAAATGAATAACAAAGTTGTGCATATGTTTGAATATCGGGACTGAGCGTTCAGATATATCTTCTACATGTAGTTTGTTTATTCTCGTTATCTTTACACTTTCTTGGTAAATGGCAGAAATTCTTAATCGGGTGACGCCGGGGCCGGGAATTGAACCCGCGTCTCGGGAAAATGACACCTATATAGCGAGCACTAGATTCCCGATGCCTTTCATTTAGCCACCCAGCCTCCTGATTGGAGGAACGTTGGAATGAAGGTTCAATTCGAGACCCAGGCGTCAACCAAAATCATTAGAACAACTCACGCAGAACACTTTTTCACGAAAGCGTAATCGTAACAAATCAAGAAAAAAATTGCCGTCTGTCGACAGCGATTGCCAAGGGGAAGTGAGCAATTAAAGTTCGTTCTAAAGCTATATTAGCGTTAAAATAAAACAAAATTGTTTAAAGTGGCATGAGCATGAGCTGCCAAAATTCACACTTTTTTCATAATTTCTGATCGCCATGACAGTAAGAGGTTTTGAACGCCATCGAAAAACTATTAAACGATTGGCGTTGGAATGAGGAAAATCCATACAGTATGTTGCCTGCACGAACCGAAAATGTGTTAAAAAGTAACAAAATTTAAATAACCGGGACGACCATTCATTCATTCTAAGCCAAAGTTAGTTCAAAACACTACTTTGTCGTACATTTTCAAGACCAGAAGGACTAAAAAGCTTCTGCAGTATACGTCCTGAGAAAAATAGGCAATAATTTGACCTACCCCATTCCAAGGGATTTTTTCCGATAAAAGGGCGACTTTAGGCCTTAGAGGTTACATCTGTACTTAAAGGTTATCATTATTCACAGAAATATCGAAGAGTATTCATCACTTCTAGCCATTCTAGTTTTAAAAGCTTGTAGCTCTACTTTTAATCTTCGTCTTGCCTCTGTTAAGTGATTATTTTATGATATTGCGTAGTTTTTTTACACTAAACTATTGACCATAACGAAAATAACTAAAACACACCATTTCAACGCTGATAGTTAAATTACGTACTTCAAAAGGTCTTAGGGCCTCGGTGTCTCAGTCGACAAAGCGAGTCCTACGGATCGACACTGGCCGATCTCTGAATGAGGTGTTCACCGGATCACAGTATGTGGAAGAGCTATCAGGTATATCGCCGAAGGCCGGTGGGGAGGGGCTGTTCTCCGATCGAAGAACACGGCTTCTCCCCCAATAAACCTGACAATGGCGCCATATAAGTGAATAAATCTTGAGTACATCGTTAAAACGATTTACATGTATATCAAAAGAGTGAAATGCAATATTACTCAGAGTCCATGTTATACTTATAAAGCGGCCAAATCAAATCCGCGGGTTTATATTGGTAGAATGCTATTTATTTTGTTACCAGACATGCTATTTAATAAAGAAGTAACAAACGACCGTCAGATTGCATTTACAAATTTTTATTACAAGAGAAAATAGTAATGTATTAACAGGCGATTGTAATACAACCTGTGGAAAGAAAACATATACCAAGAATACTTGTCTTGCAAATCGAAAGTCTGAACGATAACCAATTGAGCCAAAGTGAGAAGAAAAACGTACTCCGTAGATTTTAACTTGTTTTCAAAATATCAAGGGGGCCTCAGTAGGTAGAGCGTTGGACGTCCAATAATCTCCAAGAAAAACGCTCTATGTATGATATGACTATACTTTAAGATATTAGAAATGTATTTATCAATATAATAACATCTTATATTATAATATTCTGACAAGTTTGTAAATAAAGCGATGTATTAATAATATCCTAGTAAAATTGGGAACCGTGTGCCCGATAAGATAGCCACATAAACAACCAGTTGTTCCAAATCTAGGCCATTGCCATCAGAACTGGACGGCTTATTACAAACAAAGTAAGAAAATACCGCTGTACTCAAAGAAAACAGCGTCAAACAACAGGATATAAAAAATATTTATATTTGACAAAAAGTCATGACAAATTCTATAAAAAAACTTTATGCATAACAGTTAGTTACTAAAATGTTCTATGCTTCTATTTGTCAATGCACGCAATTATAATAGTTATGTTGGCTTTCTTCAGGGACAACACTGTTCTCGTACGTTTTATTATCACCAATATCTCTGGTCATATTTGAATATTCCGGGCTGTGGATTGTTTTATTGGCGATGGTCATATCTTCATATTGAGTGTCGTTCGATGGCTGAGCACCTTTCTGAATCGACATCACACCAACACGCTGAACATCTGAAGTATTCGCCTCTTTCTGGCTAAGGCTGGTGTACGTCTTCTCCTCTACAGTGTTAACATAATCTGGGTTGGTCCCCAAGTTATCGTACACTTTGACCGTGTCTCCATCTAAACATAAGGATATATATATGTCGTTTACAATGGGAATAACAGTAATCTCAATACTTTTTGTAATTTTGTTGGAATATAGCAAAACATACTTCAACCGATTCCCGGTTCGAGCGTCACCATAACTCGGTTGAAAAGTATTTGGAATTTTTCAAGCAATTGTAATAAATACTAGTTGGTCGATGAAGAGACACGTGCGATGGGCATACGGTTAATTGGTTAATTATTAGCTTCAGGTACAGACTGAGTTGTTTGCATTCAACTGACCACGGATTAGGTACAACCCGGCAAAAAGCTTTTCCGATCTTTTGTTGAAACCGGGATTTCAAGCTTTGTTTGATAAATATTTTTAAAAAATTATGTCAAGTCCAAACCGGTACCCAAAGTTTTTTTACGTTTGCGTCCAATTAAATGATACGATTAAATTGTGTATTCAATTAGTTCAATGAATATATTTAAAGTGGCATGAGCTGATAAATGTTGTTTATAAATTCTGATCGTCAGGACAGTAAGAGGTTTCGAAAATCTGAATGAATGGTGCTGGAATGAGGAAACATGTACGATCCAAAAAGTGTCGGAAAATAACCCTAAAGAACGTTCATTCATTCCATCTCTCGGCTAGTTTAATACACTGCTTTCGCGTACATTCTCGTGGCTAGAAACTTCTTAAATGTATATCTTATGAAAAATAGCCGAATGCTTCTGTTTTAACGGAAAAATCATTCTCAACATTCTGGCAGCACATGCCATAAAATAAGGCAAGGCAAAATAATTGATAGCAAAGTAAAATTAAATCACATGCCTGTCAGTCCGTTCATCCCTATCGCCGTTGTGTTTGTAGGTAAAGATGATCTTTTGAAATAGAAAAAAAAAAGATTTGTTAATTAATTTGTATTAATCTTCTACTGTTTTTTTTTAAAAGATGCTAAATGAATTCAAAATGTAATAATTATACAGCATGAAAATAAATCTAGCACTTACCCTTGTGTCTCTCTGAAATTGATACAGCCGTTTTGTTATCGTGCTTTGTGACCCCAACAGAATGGCTAAATAACTTAATTTGCAGCTTTCCCTACCCCACTAAACTCACCAAACACATTAACCACGCTATTGGATTACACAAAATAAATATCTTTTTCGCAATTTCGATTGCATCCTTGGCTACCTTGGCGTGTCTGGCGACTGCAAAAAGATCCCGATTCCAATTCATTTGCAACTTTCTCCACCTTGGAGGGGGAGGTTGGAGGAGGGGGGAGTGAGTCTCCAAACACGCTGAATAAAGACACTTTTTACTTTTTTTTCAGCGTGTTTGGGATCGTATTGTTAATTAATATAATAAGTAATTTGGTGATTCTGGCGAGATCAGCAACCTCCCTAATGGCTAAAAATAGTATTGTTAATTAATATAATTGATACCATACCCCTGTTTCTTTGTTTCCACACAACAATGGCCACTATGATGACAACAACAACAGCAGCTATACTTCCGCCGATAGCTCCACCTATAGCTCCGCTTACTCCGTCTGTGGAGTCACCCGGATTAGTAGTTTGAGAAGCTGGTTAAAACAGAAAGTGATAATTTGTACTCCAAACGTCACATCACGAGCTTGAAAGATACCATTGATATAATTTGTGACCGTCACGGAGTAGTTCCCAGCATCCGATAAAGTCACATCATTCAGTATCAGTACCGTGACTGTTCCCGATATAACGACATTCTGACCACGAATCTTCAGTGTAATTGGCCCTGTGATTGGCCCTACGCCTTCCTCGTGTAGCGTTACACACGCTGACAAGAAAGTCACGTGTGATCAACAGCCACTATCAGGAGCTTAACTTAAATTATCGGACATTTACATGATAACATGATCCTGTTGTCATGTGTCAATCACGCACATTTTTGGAAAAATTCATGTTTGAAACAAAAATGGATGTTGCGTCTCTTTTTTGGGAGAGTATATATTTTAGATTAAAGTATATTCCTGATTAAAGTGTATTCCAGATTAAAGTATATTTCAGATTAAAGTGTATTTTAGATTAAAGTTTATTTCACATTCAAGTATATTTCAGATTAAAGTATATTTAAGATTAAAGTTTATACCAGATTATAGTGTATTTCAGATGAAAGTATATTTCAGATTAAAGTATATTTTAGATTAAAGTATATTTTAGATTAAAATATATTTTAGATTAAAGTTAGATTAAAGTATATTTTAGATTAACATATATTTTAGATTAAAGTGTATTTTAGATTAAACTGTATTTCAGATTAAAGTATATTTCAGATGATATTATATTTTAGAATAAGTTATATTCGAGTTTAAAGTGTATTTTAGATTAAAGTGTATTTTAGATTAAAGTGTATTTTAGATTAAAGTATATTTCAGATTAAAGTGTATTTTAGATTAAAGTATATTTTAGATTAAAGTGTATTTTAGATTAAAGTATATTTTTGATTAAAGTACATCCCAGATTAAAGTGTATTCCAGACTAAATTGTATTTTAGATTAAAGTGTATTTTAGATTTAAGTATATTTTAGATTAAATTATATTTTAGATTAAATTATATTTTAGATTAAAGTATATTTCAGATTAAATTATATTTTAGATTAAATTTTATTCCAGATTAAATTATATTCCAGATTAAAGTGTATTCCAGATTAAAGTATATTTCAGATTAAATTTTATTCCAGATTAAAGTGTGTTTTAGATTTAAGTATATTTTAGATTAAATTATATTTTAGATTAAAGTATATTTCAAATAAAATTATATTTTAGATTAAATTTTATTCCAGATTATAGTGTATTTCAGATTAAAGTATATTTTGGATTAAATTATATCTCACATTAAAGTGTACTTTAGATTTAAGTATATTTTAGATTAAAGTATATTCCAGATTAAAGTATATTTCAGATTAAAGTGTATTTTAGATTAAAGTATAATTTAGATTAAAGTATATTTTTGATTAAAGTATATTCCAGATTAAAGTGTATTCCAGATTAAATTATATTTTAGATTAAAGTGTATTCCAGATTAAAATATATTTTAGATTAAAGTAAATTTTTGATTAAAGTATATTTTTGATTAAAGTATATTTCAGATTAAATTATAGTTTAGATTAAATTTTATTCCAGATTAAAATATATTCCAGAATTAAGTGTATTTCAGATTAAAGTGTATTTTAGATTAAAGTATATTTTAGATTAAAGCATATTTAGATTAAAGTATATTCCAGATTAAAGTATATTTTAGATTAAAGTATATAACAGATTAAAGTATATAACAGATTAAAGTATATTTTGCATTAAAGTTTATTCCAGATTAAAGTGTATTTCAGATTAAAGTGTATTTCAGATTAAAGTGTATTTCAGATTAAAGTGTATTTCAGATTAAAGTGTATTTCAGACTAAAGTGTATTTAAGATTAAAGTGTATTTCAGAATAAAGTGTATTTCAGACTAAAGTGTATTTCAGATTAAAGTGTATTTCAGACTAAAGTGTATTTCAGAATAAAGTGTATTTCAGACTAAAGTGTATTTCAGACTAAAGTGTATTTAAGATTAAAGTGTATTTCAGACTAAAGTTTATTCCAGATTAAAGTGTATTTCAGATTAAAGTGTATTCCAGATAAAAGTGTATTCTAACACATGCGTGATTCTACCCAACATGGACAATTTTCTAGGTCCTTCTAAAAATACCAGCAAGGTATATCAGGCTGTAGCTAGATATATTATAAATACACACAGATTTTAGTATAATTGTATATTTTTATGAGTGTATATACATTGTATGTCCGATAGTATAATGCTCAAGTGACACCTGACTAACAAATATCGACCTTTCTATCTTTCCATTTCTTACCTCTGTATATTTGCTTATCTGTAAATCGTATACGGTTGTAAGCTCAATTGTAGTGCATGTTTTTACATCTTAAGAGATTAAGTAGATCTCAAACGTACTAACATATACTCTTGCACAGAGAGATTCAATATATTGTGTTCAAACATCAGTTATCTTAATGGCTCAAGGTTATAACTACTCACTAGTGTGGCGTACATCATTCATACGAATGGACGCGCCATTAAGCTAAAACAACCAACCTACCAACATGCGTGATTTTCCTACATGTTGTGAGATAGGACAAAGCTGGCGTATAATATTAGTTATATAACACCCTTGCGTGGGTATACGGGTAGATATTTGGTGTCTGAGATTAATATTTTTCCGAGGCGAAGCGGAGGAAAAATATCTGTCAGACACCAAATATCTACCCGTATACCCACGCAAGCGCGTCATATAACGAACTTATCACCATCCAGGGGGGTATTTCATAAAACACATATAGCCGACTACGGTCAGATAGTCGACTAAGCAGTAATGTTAAAGCAGTGCTATTCTAGTCGGCTAGGTCAGTTTAGCCTTCTAAACCTGTTTATGAAATACCCCCCAGAGCAGCTTGTTTACTTAAAACTGAGTATAATCAGCTGTTATTCATTCCATTAGTTCACAAAAAAGTCTTGGGTTGAGTGTAAATGACGTCGCCTAAATGACGTCGCGATAAATTGTATTGTGACGTTGCAAAGTTTTATCGGTTTTCATGATCTTTGAGACAAGCATAGCGTTCAATGCTGACGAAACAACGTTCTAAACTGACGTCACAATAGATGTTCGTCTTGACTGAAGAATGCTGTGACGCATCAGATTTCAGGTTCAGATTTCAGATTTCAGATTTGTTTTATTCCCTTGGCCCTTTTCCGGGCATGGAGAAATACATCATATAAACATAACAATACATATATTGGCGGACATTGGTCAAACAACACCACCTAACAAATGGTGGGATTATTTTAGGAGGCCTATGAATTGGCTTAAATTATTTAGATTTCTGACATTTGTATTGATAAATAGAGATTGCAAGCCATGCGAATACTTATTTCTTACAAAATAATGGGGTATTTTCAACAAGCGTTGTGGCTCATAGAATTGGCAATGAAATAAGTAGTGGACTTCGTCACCTTGGCTGTAATGGATTTCATTCTGTTGTGCCACCCCTCTAGATTGTTGTTGGTTCTGGCGCCTTCTGTTACATGATGATTCCACATTTCTCGGTTCCATTGCCTTTCTAACCAATTTTCTGTCACGTAGTCCATAAACCTGGTACATTCGGTGGTCGCTGGAGACTCAGCTATTGCGTTCAGCCAAACATCATCTACATCAGCTATTGGAACTAGAGGCAAAACTGCAGCTCGCCGCACCAGACATCGAACCTCGGCGTCATCTCTGTAAAGCGTTTGTAATCCATGTTTTTGTGCGTTTCTCCAAATACACTGCGTAAAATGAAAAAAACAGCCCTTCATAATGGTGTCTGGCAATACAGTTCTAACAGCTGCGTGGAATGATGCTTCAAAATCAGCCTGTATCGACGATGGAGCAAACTGAAGGTAACGAGACTCCGCATAAGTCTGGATCAATCTTAGCATCCGCTCGTAGGTGGCCTGTCTTCTGTTTGACAGCAGTGCGTATACCAAAGGAAACGATTTCCCCTCAATAACGCCGTGTAATGTGTAAACTTGGTCGAAAATACCTGGTGTTATGTAGAATGTGCCATCACAGTAAACCGTCGGAGACTGACAAAGGTATGCAACGTTTGTGGATGTTGCGAACAAAACAATCTTTTCGTCGTCTCCGTCACAAGCCATCAGAAATGGTGCACCGCATCTCGTGGTTGTCCATTCGCCTTCTAACTGAACATCCCTTATGGTCCGTGGAATTTTTGGAATAGTTTTTTGACGTTCTCTGTAGAGGCTAGATTTTATGGAATAATATGATGGGAATTGGGCTGCTTCTGTGGGGAATAGGAGTGAGTTCTTCTCTGGCTCGCTTTCTGATAGTTCGCTTAACATTTTCTACTTCTTGACGAAAACTTTTTGGCTGGTGAAGATGCTCATTGTTTCCGACTTTAGTCAAGATATCATTACTTGTACAGATAGTAGCACGGCATCCAGGAAAAGCACATTTCCAAGCAGTAGAATTGGACGAAGTCCTATTCACTCTGTACTTGTAGGTATTAAAAATTAACAACCGTCCGCCTCTCTCAGAAGTAACAAAGTTTAGTCTGGTTTGTGCCGATGCCATTTTGTAAATTATGGCAACTATGTTTTTGCGCTCGGTATTTATATGATTTGAATTGACACTTGACGTCAATATTTTTAACTGAAATGTAATCAGTTTCCACTGTCTACAATATTCTGAATAGACATTTAAATACAATTGGAGTTCTATGGCATTATTAGCTAAAATAACAGTGTCATCTGCATATAATAAAACAAAAAGTTTCAAAAATATCGATAGGTTTTCATTATAATTTCCAATTTCTATACCTTTCTATCGTTGAGATATATAGAAAAGATAAGAGGAGAGAGATTTTCCCCTTGTCTAAGGCCTAGTTCACAAGGAAACATATCTGATAACAGGAGACAGATTTTCCCCTTGTCTAAGGCCCAGTTCACAAGGAAACATATCTGAAAAGGAGTTATCTCCCTTTACGCAAGATTTAATTCCACTGTACATGCTTTTTATAACATTAAGAACCTTTCCTGTTATACCATGACGCATGAGTTTAATCCACAAAGCTGTTCTATTAACCGTATCAAAAGCTTTGCTTAGATCAATGAAAGCACAAAATAACTTCTTTGTTTTAGCTTTCATAAGGTCAATTATAGCTTGTAGACTAAAAACATGGTCTAAGATAGAGTATTTTTTCTAAAACCAGCTTGGGCTTCTGACAAAAGCTCATTTTCGTCCAAAAATCTACTAAGCCTATTATTTAAAATACAAGTAAACAATTTACCAATGCAACTTAGCAGTGTGATAGGTTTGTAGTTAACCGGTTCCTTGGGGTTGCTTTTGTTCTTATATACAGGCTTAATTATTCCTGTTAACCAAGAATTAGGGATATGTCCAGTATCAAGGATTATGTTAAAAAAATGTACATATGTTTCAATCAGGATGTCATTCGTTGATATAATATATTCATTTATAACAAGATCAATACCGCTGGCTTTTTGTGTCTTAATATCTTTGACACTGAGCCGAATTTCGTTCTCAGTTATAGGTTCATTTAGGGTGTCTCCATTTAAATCAGGCTCATCCACAATAATATTTAAAAAATCATTATTTACAGCCTCATTTTTATTAGTGGATTTAAAATGCTCAAACATTTCACTTAGAGGAACTTTACAATCGTTAGGCTTTTCATCAAATCTATTTACATATTTCCAATATTCTTTGGGGTTGTTTTTCTTTAGTTTTCTTACTTGATATCTTGATTGGTCCCTATATTGATTATGTGTTTTACGTAAAGTTGTTCTATATTCTCTACTAGATTGAATCAATAAGTTTTTGAGTTCAGCGGTTTTTTGTTTCCTATAGTCTGATTTAGCTTTAAGGTATATCTTTCTTTTTTCTTTACAGTTGATGTTAAACCATGGTGTATTTTTTACTGCAGCTTCTTTTTTGCTATAGTTTCTTTTAAATTGAGGTTTGGAACCAAAAGTATCAAAAGCAGGTTTTGTTAAGATGTTTACAATCCGCTCTGATAATTCATCAACTCAGCCATTCCACACTAAGAGTGCACAGGCCTCATTTTTACAAAACTGATAAAGAGAACTAAAATGAAGAGTTTTAATTGAAGTTGTGTCTGTAGTTTATATAAATATAACAAAAATTGCAGATTTCATATTTAGGTCACACAATTTTTGCAAGAGAAGTTAGGGTCACAGAGTGCAAGTTCGGTTCATGATCACTGACCAACTTACATTCAGTGGAATATTCCAGCTATCAATCTAGGTCAGGCTGCTGGGTGCAACAAGAACAAATAGGTCAATGCTCACACTACAATCACTGACAGAGATGGATGCAGGCACAGCTGCAGTAACAGCACATGCAGAAAAGACTTCCATCTCTTTAATCGAGTCACGCGAGTCACGAAAGTAAGTAAGTTATTTTTATTTGGATTGAAAGGCTAAACATATTTATCTCTAATACAGTGCATTCTGGTTGTGTTGTGATATAAGATTCTAGCATAATTTATGAAGAGCAATGACATGGTAAATAATGTGTAAAAATCGTGACTCGCGTGGCAGTCCGTATTCAGTAATTTTACTTTTCCTACAAAAGAGTTAAAGTGAAACTATTATTTTACAGGCTACAGGGAGAACAAAATGGCACTTACAGCCTCAGAGAGACAAAGAAAACGTAGAGAAAGGTTGAAAAAGGAAGGAATGTATGAACAGTATAAGGTCAAGAATAAACAATACAGCAAGACACATCGGGAAAAGAAGCAAAGATCAATTAACAAGACGGTAGAAGAAGAGAAAAATAGAATCCTGGATAAAAGAAGAGAAGAGGACAGAAAAAGAAAAACAAAGTCTAGAAATGCTAAGCAAGGAGCCAGGTGTGTCCGTCAAATGGTCAACAGCCCTAGGGCATATTCTGCATCTCATTCTTATACCAGAGCGACAAATCGTACAAAGGCAGCCATGCCGAAAAGTCCTGGGAAAAAACGTGCTGTCTTGAGGAAGTTGCTGCTGGAATTTGGAGGTGAAGCTGCAAAGCCAAAATTGAGGACAAGGATTGACAGACTGCAAAATGAAACTGTTGACATGGTGAAACATTTTTACTGCCGAGATGATATAAGCAAGATAGCTCCTGGAAAAAGAGATGTTGTAACAGTTAGAGATGAAACGGGAAAGACGAAGCTACAGAAACGCCATCTCTTCATGAGCATCAAGGAATGTTACGCTACTTTTAAAGACGAAAACCATGAGGTGAAAATAGGTGTCAGCAAATTTGCTGAAATGCGACCTCCCAATGTGCTGCTGAGCTCAGAAACACCTTTAAACGTTTGTCTTTGCGTCTACCATCAGAACTTCATATTAGCCCTGGACTCCATTCACCAACACATCCCTGAAATCCCATCATACACAAAGGATTTCCTGGCAACTTGTCCCGTTTCAGAGAATGATCCTGCCTGCTGGCTTGCTGGATGTCACCACCCAAACTGTGGATTTGAAGGAACATTTCGTAGCATATTCCTTCTAGAAGGACAGGAATTACAAGAAACAAGAGCGAAATGGATGCGTTGGGAAGAACTAAACGGAAGACTTGTCAAATGTGAGAAAATCGGGACTGTGAGTGAGCTTTATGATTACATTAGTTCCATGGCCCCGAAATTCTTCCAGCACTGCTTTATAAAGCGTAAACAAGCAGAGCTGTATGAAGTTGACAAGACCGAAGCACTTTAACCAGACTCCCATATGGCTGTGCTACAAATGGACTATGTAGAGAACTTCACTTGTATTTCTCAAGATGAAGTACAATCTGCACACTGGAATCAGGCCCAGGTTACCCTCTACACATCTGTAGCATGGTTTCGTGGAAACACTTACCCCCATGTGGTTGTCAGCGACTTCCTGAGCTATGAGAAAACTTCAGTTGTGGTTTTCATGGATGAACTCCTGTTGGGATTCCCAGAAGGTATAACAGAAGTTAAAGTGTGGACAGACGGACCGGCAAGCCAATTTAAAAACAAGTTTGTCATGGCTGCCATTAAGCCTCTATCTGAAAAACACAATAAAAACATTGTGTGGAATTTCAGCGCAACAAGCCATGGTAAGGGTCCAGTTGATGGTGTTGGAGCAACCCTAAAAAGGATCGGAGAAAATGCTCTGAAGACCCGGAGGTGTGTCATAAACGGCGCAGAAGAATTTCATGCTGCAGTGAAGCACTCCTCCATCAACACATCTTTGATCACCTCTGCCTCACTCCTGGAACGAGCAACTCTAATGAATTTAGAACAGGTGTTTGAACAAGCACAACAGATCAAAGGCATTTCACGCTTCCACTACATTGAGCCTACTGATGCAGGATTCCTCACAAAACGGTACAGCACAGAAACTGTTACATCTGAAACAGATAATGTAGATGGTGTTGCAGATGAAGATCAAGAGTTTCAGAACACCACTCCAACTGATCCAGAGAACAATGCCAATGCAGGACCACCAGCGAAAGATAGAATTGCAACCATCAAATTTGCCGGAAAACGTCCCGACACTGTTTACATTTACATGGCACAGATCTTACAGGTAGATGGCACTGATGTAAGCCTAAGGTATCTAGCCAAAAGTGGCAACCTGTACCACTGGCTGACTGACCAAGAGGACTCTTGGCAACCTGTTCAAGACATCATAAGTGAAGTCCCCTTCCCTGACATGGCTAACAACAGAGGCCAACTTGTGTTTGAGCAGTCAGACTTGGATAAAGTAAAAAAAACTGCCCTTTGTTTACCTGGAATAAATACTGTTTACTTCAAATGATATGTGCAAATGAAATATTCCCAAAGTGCACATTCACATGTCATTTTAGTTCATTTATTTGGTACTTGTCACGCGAGTCACAAGTTTTTGTCACGCGAGTCACGTTTTAAAGAACCAATTAAAAATAAATTTTAAATGGAAAATTGATTTTACTACTGTAGTTACATTTTGCATTTATTTAATAATTACATGGGATATTGACCTTTCACTTTCCTGCAGCAATAGGCTACGGATTTGATGTTTTGTTAAACGTATTTGAAAACAATGATTTGTAGCTGTCACGCGAGTCACAGGGTTCAAAGTACACATTTTTATCTTTATTATACAGCCCATCCAATTTGTTTGTCTTTAGAAGACAGATACATAAAAGAGGTTTGTTTTGAATAATATAACTTTCTTGTGGATAGCAACTATCAAGGATTCTGAAAGAAATATTGAGTAGAAGGGTCACGCGAGTCACAGTGGAATGGCTGAACTGTGTTGGGGGTGATTTGTTCTCTATCTTCAGCTATGGCCCTTAATATATTGTTTACATTACTGGCTTCTGATTTATTTACATTTTGGACATACATAACTTTCTTATCTTTATCCCATCTTTTGGGGACGGTTTTGACGGTACCCAGTGGTATTTCATTGTGAGATATGTTATTGATATTGCCATTACATGGGGGACAGCCAGTAATAGTGAATGTTACTGCACAATGGACATCGGAAAGTAAACGATTAAAATCATGTATCTCAAAAGCTGAAATAGCCTGTAGACCTTTAAATGTTGTCAACAAATAGTGATTCACGCTTACACCTTTACAAGTCGGTTTTCCTTCATTTGCATCTTTTCCCATTCTACCGTTACAAACGTAAACATTATTAAATTTACACATGTTCAGAAATTTGTAGCCATAACAGTCGGGTTGACGTTTGTCTTTGCTACTCCTATGAGTGGAATTTTTAGGTCACATAGTTTCAAAGGTTCAAACATATAGTTAAGCACACTGTCGTTCAGTCTGACCACACAATCTCCACTTTCTTCTTCGGCAACAATACAGTAGTCTGCTGTCTCACTTTTTTTGTCTAATTTTGTCTCGGCGAAGGTCAGAATGTCATATTGGGAAACAAATTCTATGAATTCTGGATCAATTAATTTGGAACGCAGTCCACACACATTAAGAAAAAGCACATTTAGTTGAACTTTGCAGTTATTATTGCCCGATTTCTCCTATTTGCTTTCTTCGGTGTACGGGACAATTACGTTTTGTAGGCCTAGAAAATTGTAATCAATATCAGACATTCCAAGAGAGAGTAAGTCGTCAGGGGTCTCTATAACGACAGGCTTTGGGTCATAGGGTCGTCCGGGGGTCTTTTTTAGGTTACAGAATATTTTACCGTTGAATGTAGAGGCTCTTTCAACACTATCACAATTTTTGGTCACATATAGAAGCTTAGAGCGCAGGGGGGTGAGATCGTCATTTAAGTAAACAGTCCGATACATTTAATTTTCTCCATAACTTTTTGTTTCACTCGTCGGGACATAAATTTTACGAGAACGTTTCTGGGTTTATTTCCACGTTTTTTACCATTTCTATGTACAGCTGATATGTCGGACGCTTTCACAGAATCGGTCATAGAGTTAAATAAATGTAAGACTTTCGTTTCAATGTTTTCATTGTCCTCCTCTGGCAGTCCTTGTATTCTTATTGTCTCGCGTCGAGAGTATTGTTCCAGTTTGTCCTGTTCGTATCGTATTGATAATAGGGAGCGTGTCATGTTATTCGTCAAATTTTCATTTACTTTCAATAAACTTTGCCACAGTTCTGTAATCATCGAAGAAACCACAGATTTAACTGCACGGCAAACTGCCTCGGATATAGCACTAGTCATAATGGGTACAAGTTGACTTGTTACCTGACTGGCGATTTCCAGGGCGTCCACCGCTGGGGTGCTATCAGCTTGTTCACTTCGCCTTTCCTAAGCGATCGCCATTTTCTTCCGAGTGAGATTTTCGTTTATACGAGTAAGTACAATTTCTTCAATGTTTTCCTCGGAAAGAAGGTCGAAATCCGCGTCGCCCGATAGACCGAGATATTCTGTGACACTTTGTTTGCCTAAGTCTCTAAATTTCAGCTTCTTTCGAGCTCTAGGAATAGGTGTACTGGTTGATGTTTGACTGGTCTCCAACACACGTTTGCCTCCGTCGGCCATGTTGTTAAGAAAACCAAGACCTTCACTCCGTGGTAATAACAGCGCGTGAGATCTTAACTCCCGGGTTATACAAAATCAAATATAAACACGGAAAGCACTCAGATGCAGTCTGACATTCTGGGCATTTCGACCAATCAAATGCCAAGAAATTTATCTCAATGGTGATAAACTAGCATATACGCAGAGAACGTCTTCATTGTGACTTCAAACGCCCAGACGCTGGACGACGTCATCATTTTAAAATTTTGTTGACGTGATGGAACCCTACGTCACTGGATGACGTCGTCACCTAAACGCGAGTGGGGATGTCAGTCCGTTGTGTGTGCCAGGCATTTCGCCTTTAAAACTAACTCATTAACGCAGAATGATGATAATAAGCGATGGCAAGACTTGAAAGAGAACTTACATAAGCTAAAAGTATAAAAAAAACTTTAAAAAGTTATCAGGTCTGTTAGTAGCCTAAAAATGGTAACACATAAAACAGTTGTTTAAAGCTAGCACCCCTATCATTTTTTAGATATTCGTCCATGGGGCAATCAGGAAAAAAATATTCAGCTATAAGGTAGGGGTTGCCAACTTTTAGTTTGAAGTAGAAAATAAAACAAACTACTAAAATTTGTTTTTTTTACATTAAAGTGGCATGAGCTGCCAAAATTCACACTTTTTTCATAATTTCCGATCTGACAGAAAGAGGCTTTGTAGGCCATCGAACAACTAAATTATTGGCGTTGGAATGAGGAAAATCCATACAGTATGTGGCCTGTACGAACCGAAAGCGTCTTCGAAAAGTAAACAAAATTTAAATAACCGGGACGACCATTCATTCTAAGCCAAAGTTAGTTCAAAACAATACTTCATTGTATATTTTCGAGACAAGAAGCGCTAAAAAGCTTCTGAATTATACGTCTTGAGAAAAATAGCCAATATTTTTAACAATCTGTTTTACGTCAAAATGTCAAAATTTTGCCAGCTCATGCCACTTTAAAGTTAATGTGTTAGAATAGAAATAACCTCTGGCCCTTGTCCAAAAACAATGGACACTTCCTTTTTTCTTGCAGTTATCACAACGTATACACAGAGAATCAATCCATTATTTTCTAATTTTACAATAAAGTGTATTCCAGATAAAAGTGTATTTCAGAATAAAGTGTATTTCAGATTAAAGTGTATTTTACATTAAAGTGTATTCCAGAATAAAGTGTATTTCAGATTAAAGTATATTCCGGATTCTAACACATGCGTGATTTTCCTACATGTTGTGCGATAGGACAAAGCTGGCCTATAAACTAGCATAAACACAGATAATTTTAATTGATGCGTTAAACGCTCTGACAGTGAACGACGTCATCATTTTTAAATTTTAGTGACGTGACGAAACACAACGTCATCACCTAAACGCGAGTGGGGATGTCAGACTGTTGTGTATGGCAGGAATTTCGCTTTTAAAACTAGCCCATAAGCGCAGGATTATGCTAATACGCGATGTCAAGACTTGAAAGGGAACTTACATAAGCTACAAGTATAAATATATCTTTAAAAAGTTATACGGTCTGTTAGTACAGAAAAAATGGTAACACATTAAACATTTTATAGATATAGATTCGTCCATTGGGCAATCAGGGAAAACTATTCAGCTGTAACGTAGGGGCTGCCAATTTTTAGTTTAAAGTAGAAAATAAAGCAAACTACTAAAATTCACTTTTTCTTTACATTAAAGTTAATGTGTTCAATTAGAAATAATGGATTGATTCTCTGCGTAAACACTGTGATAACTGTAAAAAAAGGAAGTGTCCACAACAATGGACACTTCCTTTTTTCTTGCAGTTATCACAGTGTATACACAGAGAATCCATTCATTATTGCTTATACAAAGTATAATTATGTAAATTAAAGATTAAACACATATAATTTTGTCAACCTTGTAAAATGCATTTGATATCTTTGTCGATTGACTGAATATATAATACTAAGCAGGATTTAAATCATGTGTCAAAAATAGCAGTGCTTTACAACACCAGCAAACAAATAAAAGTTACAAGATGATCAGTATAACTTACAGAGAACATTGAGGGCGGCTGTTACATTCTGTGAACTGAGTTCTGTCCCATTACTGTATCGGTTGTAAGCTCTACATCTGACCATGCTCGTAGTTTTATTAGCTATAAGATTGAAAGTCGAACCTTTCTGTCCACTGACAACATTTTCATTTACTTCCCAGGTATAGTAAATAGGAGTTGTTGGATCTCCTGATACAGAACAGGTTAATGTTTTAGGAGTACCCGCTGTCAAGGTCACATTTCCATTGCTGGCCTCTCGAATCTGGACTCCAGTAATCGGAGCTGGGAAATAGAATAATTATATGTCTGACTATGAAGAAGTTGAACCCAACTGTTATTAAATGACATGATATTAGTTTTTTGAGATGATAGAACCGCTATGATGATTTGGGTAGGAAGGGCTCAATCGTCAACATTTTACCACGTTGACCATGTAAATATGTCGTATCTCCGCCCCCAGAGCCACGACAACTAATTTCATCATGAAGTGGTGAGCAAGAATAATAGTCTGGCCAATGTGACCCGATATATTAAAGTATATTTCAGATAAAGTATATTTAAGATTAAAGTATATTCCAGATTTTAGTATATTTCAGATTAAAGTAATTTAAGATTAAAGTTTATTCCAGATTTTAATGTATTTCAGATTAAAGTATATTTTAGATTAAATTATATTTCAAATTAAGGTATATTTAAGATTAAAGTGTATCACAGATTTTAGAGTATTTCAGATTAAAGTATATTTCAGATTAAAGTATTTTTCAGATAAATGTGTATTTCAGATTAAAGCGTACTTCAGATTAAAGTGTATTTTAGATTAAAGTATATTACAGATTAAAGTGTATTTCACATTCAAGTATATTTCAGATTAAAGTATATTTCAGATTAAAGTATATTCCAGATTAAAGTATATTTCAGATTAAAGTATTTTTCAGATTAAAGTGTATTTTAGATTAAAGTATATCTCAGATTAAAGTATATTCCAGATTAAAGTATATCTCAGATTAAAGTATTTTTCAGATTAAAGTGTATTTTAGATTAAAGTATATTTTAGAATAAAGTATATTTTACATTAAAGTATATTTTAGATTAAATTATATCCCAGTTTAAAGTGTATTTCAGATTAAAGTATATTTTACATTAAAGTATATTTTAGATTAAATTATATCCCAGTTTTAAGTGTATTTCAGATTAAAGTATATTTTAGAATAAAGTATTTTTTACATTAAAGTATATTTTAGATTAAATTATATTTTAGATTAAAGTATATTTGAGATAAAAGTATATTTGAGATTAAAGTATATTTCACATGAAAGTGTACTTCAGATTAAAGTATATTTTAGAATAAAGTATATTCCAAATTAAAGTATATTTCAGATTAAATTATATTTGAGATTAAAGTGTATTTTAGATTAAAGTGTATTCCAGATTAAAGTGTATTTTAGATCAAATTGTATTTTAATTTTATTCCAGATTATAGTGTATTCCAGATCAAAGTGTATTTTAGATCAAAGTATATTTTAGATTAAATCTTATTCCAGATTAAATTGTATTTTAGAATAAAGTATATTTTTTTATTAAATTTGATTCCAGATTATAGTGTATTTCAGATTAAAGTATATTCCAGATTAAAGGGTAGATTAAGGTGTATTAGATTAAAGTGTATTTTACAATAAATTTTATCCCAGATCAAAGTGTATTTCAAATTAAAGTGTATTCCAGATTAAAGTGTATTCTAACACATGCGTGATTTTCCTACATGTTGTGAGATAGAACAAAGCTGGCGTATAAACTAGCATATACGCAGAGAACGTTTTCATTGTGACGCCAAACACCCTGACACTGAACAACATCATAGAACACTACGTCACTGGATGACGTCATCACCTAAACACGAGGGGGATGTCAGTCCGCTGTGTGTGCCAGGCATTTCGCCTTTAAACTTAACTCATAAACGCAGAATGATGCTAATAAGCGATGGCAAGACTTGAAAGGGAACTTACATAAGCTAAAAGTATAATATATCTTTAAAAAGTTATCAGGTCTGTTAGTAGCCTAAAAAATGGTAACACATAAAACAGTTGTTTAAAGCTAGCACCCCTATCATTTTTAGATAAAGATTCCTACATGGGGCAACCAGGGAAAAAACTATTCAGTCATAACGTAGGGGTTACCAATTTTTAGTTTAAAGTAGAAAATAAAGCAAACTACTAAAATTCAGTTTTTCTTTACATTAAAGTTAACAATGGACACTTCCTTTTTTCTTGCAGTTATCATAGTGTATACGCAGAGAATCAATCCATTATTTCTTAAACAAAGTATAATTATGTAAGTTAAAGATTAAACAAATATAATGTTGTCAACCATGTAAAATGCATTTGATATCTTTGTCGATTGGCTGAATAATTCATGTGTTTGGAAAAGTAGCAGTACTTTACAACAACAGCAAACAAATATAAGTTACAAGTATAACTTACAGAGAACATTGAGTGTGACTGTGACAGCCTGTGAACTGAGTTCTGTCCCATTACTGTATTTGTTGTAAGCTCTACATCTGACCGTCTTCATGGTTCTATTAGCTATAAGGTTGAAAGTCACACTGTTCTGGCCACTGACAACAGTTCCATTTACTTCCCAGGTATAGTAAATAGGAGTTGTTGGATCTCCTGACACAGAACAGGTTAATGTTTTAGGAGTACCCGCTGTCACGGTCACTTTTCCATCGCTAGCCTCTGGAATCTGGACTCCTGTAACCGGGACTGGAAAATAGAATAATTATATGTCTGACTATGAAGAAGTCGCATACAAATGTTAATAAATGGCCTGGTTTTAAAGCTTTTTGAGATAATAGAATCGTTATGATGGTTTGTGTAGAAAGGGCTCAATCGTCATCATTTTACCAAGCTGACCATGTAATTAAGTCGTATCTCCGCCTCAAGAACCACGGTAACAATTTTAATCCTGTAGTGGTGAACAAGAATTGCAATTTGGCCCACTAGTCAGATGGCCCGCTACAATAGGACCCAATGGAAGATGTCATGTGGCGCGCTGTGTGTAGACCTATGTTTTAACGGTAATCAAAGAGGGGACAATTTGGCTACAAACGTATTTTAACAGCTTGATCTTTAGCAGAACTTACATTCTTGTGTCGAAAGTTATCCAAACCAAAATGATTTTTCAGGGTTTGCATGTGTGAATGTTTCCTAATACAAATGGGATGTTTGCATCAAAGTAAATATTTTAGTTGAGTTAATTATATGCTATTATGAAACTAACCACCAATGCTGCATGCTTATTGATAAAACGTGAATTGGGTTTTATTAAAAACCATTAAATGCTGTTGTATCAATTCAGTCCCATTCGGTTGTCATTTAATTGCTTTCAATATTATTTCTTACTACCTATTATTATATGTGGTAATGTGAAACGGACATGTATTTAATGAATACTTACCTAACGGTTTTATCTGTATCTGTTGTGTGGATCCACCTCCTGAGTATGAACACGTGAAGCTGTTACTGTTAGCACCAACATCTCTGCCACTTCTCAGTGACCGGACCTCCAGATCTGACTCACCCACCAAACTGACATCTCCCTTCCATAGAGTATCTGGTATAATAACATTACCGTTGGCCGTTTTAATCAAGATCAGTATTCCTCCCCCTCCGTTCCACTGTAGATCACCTTGAGGTGTGAGGGTACATGGTAATACAACAGAACCTCCAACAACCCCTTCAACATCTGTTTGTCCGGATATTAACTCCACTAAGATCAACAACACATGTAACACTGAAAATACAGAACAACAATAACCTTATATAACCCAGGAATAATTGAGATATTTGCATAGTATTACTAAGCTGTAGCATGCTTCAAGCTCCATAAAGTGGCATGAGCTGCAAAAGATATTTTTCAGCTGAAACAGATCCAGAAACTGTTTAGTGCTTCTAAAGTCGAGAATGTACGATAAAGTATTGTTTGAAACTAACTTCGGTTTAGTAATGAATGACCGTAAATTTTGTTTAGTTTTTGAACACTATTTCTTTTCGTTTAGGCAGCATACTCTATGAATTTTCCTTATTTCAACGAGGATCATTTAGTTTTGAGATGCCTTCAACCCCTTGTACTATCGTGACAAGATACAATTATGAAAATACGAATTTTGGCAGCTCATGCCACTTTGAACTTCATTACTGTTTTGATCAATGTAGTTTAAAAACGTTAAAACGGGTTGAAGACATTTACCTACATGTATATAAATGCACAATTCATAGTCCTCGATCTGAGAGTATATGAACCGAGTTATACGGACGAAGCCAAATCTTTGAATTAAATTTGTTATTTATGTCCTGTTTTACGTTTTACGTACTCATAAGATTGTTCTCCGTGAAAAGCAGTGTGGTAAAGGTACATATAAATTGTGAAAATAAACCAGAGTCTATCCCTTCATATTCCTCTGCTTCTCGGAGAAAGCAACAACGTGAATATTTGTGAACTGACTGTGTTCGCTCAAATTGAAAATTCGAATGAAACGACAACGTATTTTAGGGATATTATTTAGGTATCGAAATAAATTGTAAACAGTCTTACCATTAATATAACTACAGTACCACGATTCCATTTTATAGATATTTTGAAAATAAAACCATACGAATCACGTCACGAATCACGAATGAACCATTTTAAAAAACTTATGGTGATTTTTTTAACACGGCGAGCTTTACAGACACATAAAACAGGAAGTAAAAATGTATTGAAACAGGTCTTTTCATATGTACTGCATACCTCCACTGTAAATATATGGTATAGTTTAATATTAGCTTTGAATAGTTTTTAAAGATATGTATGTCACATACACTGTGGGTTTTAAAAAGAGCAATGTCGGTCTGCTTCTAAGACAGATCTCGATCAACGAAGGTCGGGGGTTTCCTCCGGGCAAAAAGCCAGGTTTCTTCCACCACTAAACCTGGCAGCACCGCAATAAAAGTGAAACAATCTTAAGTGCGGCGTAAAACATCATTCAATCAATCAATCGATCTGAAGCAGATAAGGTACATGTAAACCAAACAGTCTACTAGAAGTGAAATAATCAGAGTGTATCTGTGCTCCAAATAGCTTTACACAGGACAATCAGGTCATACCAATGTCCCAATGTCGGGTTATTCTACTAGTACGACAGTATTTAGTTATTTTATTTGTTTTATCTGATATCTTTATTTTATATTCTTTCCACATGAATTTGAGTTGATAATTTTTTATGAGTGGATTTGGAGTAAAAAATAAAAGATTCTTGCGACAACTCAGTATTTGTTACCGAACCACACTACGTATTCACAGAATTACATACATCGTTTTTTTTTTTACTTTATTCGTTTAGAGGTTAGACTTCTCTCCACGCAGTAACGTTGCTTACCCTATAAACACATATACCCCGCCCGATTTTTTTATGACCAATAAGGCCACCGCCAGTTCAAATGTTTAATCGTGTCAAACCCCCAATCTATTTATGGAGATCTCTTACACATATTTTAAGTATCCATATCCGTGTTATTTTTATTTCAATGCACTGTGAGTCTAGTTGAAATCTCCGAATTGCAATACAAAAGATCACATTTTTTATACATCGATAACGTTAACGTTAGGCATACAAGGTACATAACTCTATGTGTCGTGTGTTTTGATGAAGATTTTGACCGTAGCTGTTCTTATGAAATATCTGATCGTACTAGCATGTTAAATGATATCATAAAACGGACACCAACACAAAGTAATACACACTTAAGATGCGCACAAACAATAAAGAGTTAGAATAAGTCACATTTAATCAACACTATCTTAAGTATAGCGGTTGGAAAAGAAAATACGTGAAAATTCCGAACTTTCCGGATAATAATTTTGTCATTGATATTTAACCTGGGTGTATGAATCTTTCGCTACCCTACTGGTCGGCTCGTGAAGCACGGTTGTCAGGAGGCATTCGGAACATTGTTGTTGTTTCCGACCGGCTTTGGTATGCCTCGAAGACTAGATGCTCCCTAGATGTTATTGAAAGTGTTCGTTTCATGGCTACCGTTTTGTTGGTCACTTGCAGCCTGTCATAGGGTATTTGGCGTGCTTAAATCCACGTGGAAGTCCTAATATAACAGGAGGGTCATATCAATTCATACACCCACGATGAAATATCAATAACTAATGATGTGCGACATTCTGTCTCCAGGTTATAGCGTAGAACAAACCCATTTAAAGGTCTTAAATCAAGGATTCTTCAATAATGATGAAATTAATTGAAGCTTCTTCCCTAACTCTAATAAAGCAGTAAATACCTTAATTTTCAGGTGGCAAACTGACAGTCAGTTGCTGAACATGGGCGGTTTCGCCGTTTTGCGAGTTTGGTTGGGGGTTATAGAATAATTTTACGTACTTTGTTTAAGTGCACACAATGTTCACTCCAGGGCCATTGATACCCCGAGGTGCATCCCGAAAGCTATGCTCTGTAAATGGCTGTTAAGATCATGCTGATGTCTACTTCATCCATTCATACGTTATATCTCAAACAAAATCCTCTGAATTTAGATTTTTTCATCATTCAAAAGTCTACTCTATAAATTTTCGCCCAATAGCCAAGTAGCCATTTAAATAGGCACCGGAAGCAGCGTTTCTGAATCATCAATATACACTTGATTTATTGGTAGATGTATTGGTCCTTTGGTTGATAATATTTCATATATGGCCACCAAAAGGAGACTTAATTGAACAGCCATTTATTTAATAAACAATATATTGGGTGGGTCGAAAAAAGGCCTTCTTAACCGAGACTTTATTAACTTCGTCATTTTGAAAGATGGCAAGACAACCATTTGCACGCTTTATCAGACTCATATCAACAATAACAATTAAAATTCCATAAGGTTTCATATAAAATGTTTTTTATTTAGTTAAGGATTTAATAAGCGCAGTGCATTTTCAGCCTCTTCAACATTTTCAATAGTTTTTATGCCTAATCAGGGAGCCAAATTATGTCCAAAGCTTGCAACAGAGGTTGCCTAACATCATTTTGTTAGTCTATCCAATTTTGAGCCACCAGGTTCTTGCAACGGCGAAGTTGTCAAACTTAAGACAAAGCTGTGCTATCACAGAAACGTGAAGTTTGCGAATAATACAAGTGCTCGGCGTGGGAGATTTCGACCAAGACCAGATCCAAGCAACTTGTCTCTTCTATGAAAGGCCACAGGAACATCTATGAGTCACTCCGAAACGAAGGTCAGTTGAAATTAAGTGAGTGTGTAAATTTGATAACCGGTCTAATAAACTATCGGAGTAAAAGATTTATATAATGCTCAAAGTGACGATCAATCTTCACTCAGTCTCTCACTCAGAGTAAATGGCTGAAGATTTTTACGAGATTTCCATACATATTTTTCTACAACCATTTGTTTCACGACACGGTTACAGGAGTAAGAAGTTGGCATTGGTCGTAATGTTTTAGGAATTTTATGAGATTTGTATACAAATCATTCCACAAGCATTTGTTTCACGATACGGTAACAAGAGTACGAAGTTGGCATTGGTCGTACGGATACGTACACTAAAACGGAAATGAGATTCCTATAATCTGTCAACCATGGTTTCAGATACAGTTGCATAATCTGAAGAGATACAATATCAGAGATACGTTGGTATCATTAATCATCACCTCCCGACATAAGTGAGATTGTATCTTTTCATCCATTATCGATATATCAGCCTCTTATCCTAGAATCTAGAAACCCAGTCTTTGTTGTACTGATCGACCTTGTCTACCCATATTATATACTAAAAAGGCTATATTATTAAAACGCAGCATTGCTCTTTAGAATCTGACTTTTATTCTAAAAGCAGGGTACTCTATATTTCGAAAATACACAAACCCATTGGAAAAATGACCCAAGCCTCCAATGCCCCCAGGGCGTCTTATTATCTCGGATATTGATAGTGAACGTTAAAGAATTTCACAGCTAATTGATTACTATCTAAAACCTATAGCAAATTGGCATGTTAGCTTTACCAAAAATACTGATTTCTTTTCCAGAAAAATTCTACTGACTAAGGCCAAACTCCTGCCTGTCGTCAATCTAATGAAATATCCCGGGTGATTGGATATGAACGTCTAAATGATATGCCCCCTTTTTAACACAACGAGAAACTGATCTCCGTGATTATTTTAGACAAGAAGATTTCCCTTGTGTCCGTGTGCTATAGTGTTAAAAAATACTTATTTTATACTACAGGAGTTATGGCCCATTTAGCTTCAAGTAAAAGCAAATAACTGGCCTCAATTGCAGCTTTCGGGATGATGTATAAATCCATACCTTTAGAATGTGTTTAACGTCTACATCTAAAAGAAATGCTATCAACGTGTCGTATGTTGTAAGTTTACGTTACAGTAGCGTGAGTTGTTAAAACAGCACTAGCTAACTCTTCGACATTTTCACCAAGGGGTGCGAAATAAGAGCTATCCACTTATGCCAATACTTGAGATGTACGTTGAAGTAGTTTTTATAAACAAGAAAAAACGTAAAAGCTACTCATACATCCCGGCTATTCAAATATTTGTATTTATTAACATATATAGTCGGTTACTGGCTTCACCAATAGGTTTTATTTCACGTGTGTAGCTACCAAAATATAGTTCTATGTTTGTTTCTGACATTTACAGGATACCCACAAGACACTGAAGATTTGAATAAATAAGAGCAATTTTACTATCAATCATTTTACTTCAGCATTAATGGTGGTAATGAACAAACAACATACAGAAATCCGTATTAACACTTAAAGTGGCGTGAGTTGCCAGAATTCGGACTTTCTTCATATTGTTCGATCGTCCTGAGAAGTTGACTGTATGAAGTATTACCTATAATATTGATATTCAAATAATAAAGAATTATTCTATATCGTGGGTAATTTTACTTTAGTACTAGGGAGGGTGATGAGCAAACAGAATGCAAAAATCCCATAGCAATACCTAGAATCTTTTGTGTGGCCATATGGTCTGATTTTGGGTATTTTTATTTCTGTAAAAACCGGACCTATGAAACTCATCGAGTACATGCAACATTCTCATTTACAGATCTTTTACTTTGTGAAGATACACACGAGCCACACAGATTCATATCGTGTGGACAAAGCCCTTACAACGTCGGTTGTAATTAAAGAAAAAGATTTTTGTAAACACTGGGTATCTGCATACTTGGATTTTTGTTGTAATGCTTGCCATGATGCCGATGAGTGTAAATCCATCACTCCATTTATTTTGGTCCTCGACGATTTTTTACCGAATAAACTGCAAAATATCCACAAAAAACTCGTTGAAACCAAATTATCTAATTGTGGGTCCAAATAAAAAAGAAAGCTTTTTGATGATACCAAATATTTTCACGTTTAAGTAGCTTTTTATAAGCAACAAAGCCCACAAAAAATCATACAGGTTATTTGAATTTGCTACCTTATAAAGTAATTGACATATATAAAAAATCATAATAATGAAAGAAAATAAATTTAGTGTAAAAGTCTTCTTTTCCATTGAAGGATGGGTGTGAATTTTCTTTTCCAAGACATTGGAATACCAATCGGTGACGTCATACAAATCTGAGGAAGGGCCAGTGTAAACTAAAAAGAGAGAAAATCCAGTCCATTCATGAAATAGAGCAGCCTAATAGATTTTGATAGAAGTAAGCAGTTTATTCGGACGATCTTTTGCTGATTTTGACAGATTTTTGAATTTAACTTCACCAGTACAAACGACAATAACAGTATATAAGCCATGTTGATTTCGGCAGGCCGCCTGCTGACGGAGTGGGCCAATAAAAGTGTAAGTTTCAACCACGTGTATCACTTCAGCCCAAGCTGGTTTAGAATCCACTTCATGTAAAGGGCTGCACTGATTGCTATTCTCCATTTGAAATACATTAGCGCTAAATCCAAATTGGCCATATTCCACAGTTGAGGTGTTTTTGAAATTAATTCTACTGCTCATGACCCATTTTACACTACATAGTATACTACTGGATTAAGTTTTATACGCCACGTAATGAAATACTGAATATTATGAGCATATAAAAAATCTGATATACAGATCGTCATAGTAAAGCACCGGACTGTCAGCCCTTATAGGTCAGGTGCGTATTTTGTAGACGCGAGAATGGCGTCACTTATCCGATTTATAGCTATGCTTTCAGATGCCGTTTAACTCTTTATTGGAACTGAAGTGCATTACCCGATATGTATGGTCAGCTTCGATCACTCTGTGTGTTTTCTTTTCTTTTAAGAGTACGCAATTCGTGACGTCATACAAATCATAAGCAATGTGACCAATCGTATTGTTGAAAATAACCATGGTGTTCACGTTAAATCAATAATATAGTCCTTCAAGAAAAGTAAACATCTATCGTTTTCCACTCAAATGATATATTTCTCGTTCAAAGGAAATTGACTCGAGTGCGCTAGGTAGAAATGTTAAATTGACCATAACAAGTGCCATCGCTTATACTCAGTCGAAAGTACAAAGGATGTACAGCTAGTTTTTATATAGCTAGTAGACCAGATACAGATTGTATGGGCACCAGGAGGACTGTGTGTAGCTCAGATAACTTGGTTAGGTCAAAGAAAGCTTTCTGCCTCGGTAATTTCCACTGATACAAATCTGTAAACCTATTATACAGAGTTATCTCCCTTGCATGACGCAAGATGTTGAGGTGGGTTTATCGATAAAGGTTTACAGACAAAATCTTGCAGTGAAGGGTAAATATTGTACCAGTAGTTGGACGTTATACTGCAATTAATTTATGTAGTATTTTAAAAATTGACTAAAGGAACATTGTGACATGAACCACGCTAGCTCTTGAAGAGGTTTCAAGGATATATACTGTCTATTTTTTGGTAACTCCTGGATTAACTTTGTTAAGGAATTTGTGAATTAAGTTATGCAAATTTAAAACTTTATATACCCTTTTTGCTGCTGTTTAAATAAAACACAATGAGACCAATGCTGTTTCATTATTACATGTTTAAAGTTCAACTTGATTTTAATAGATTTTGTTCTGTACTGTTTGGTGTAAAATACCTTCGGTTGGAAACAAGAAATATGCGTCTAGCGTTTTTATTTCTATTGTGAGGTGTTTTTATGTAGATGCGATGGGCTCTGGACCAATAAAAATTCTGAATTGCTATATACCTACAAAAGGTTGCATAGAAAATCGATATCAAGTGTACTTCAACCTTGCCAAGAATAGCGATAACGGCATTTTAATATGAAACGGTACATTAAATAATCGATAAAGTGTATGACAGAAGAAGCCGACTGACGGGAGCACTACATAACCATGTGATCAAACACCTCTGATTAAATGAGCAGTAGAATGTTTGGTATTGATTGATTGATGTTTTACGCCGCGCTCAAGATTATTTCATTTTTATGGCGGCGTTGCCAGTTTTATTGTGGGAGGAAATCGGGCTCTATTCCCGGAGGAAACCCAGGACCTTCCGGTGGTAACTGGCAACCATCCCACATCGGTCGTTCGAGTGAAAACCCAGTCAGAAAATTTTCCAATTTTTTGGGGGGGACTGAGTGGGATTCCTTTGGTATTGATGAGTTCATGTTAGTAACCCAATGTAGGACGTCCGTTAACATCCACCCGAGACCGTCCGTCAGACAGTAGACTATGTAACACGAAATCCTCACATATAATTCGTTAAATTTGCTTTTTCGGCAAAAAATCGACCTATTGCCTTTTATGCAAAGTGAAATCGGTCGTATTTTTCAAATTAGTAGAGCATTAAGAGAAATGTAAACAATAATACACAACTAGTCCCTCTAAAGGAAGTACTTTCAAGAGAAAGTGAGAGAAGATTTACATCGCTTTCAATATTATTCCAGTCTTATTGCGATGATTAATTCGACATTTAACTTAGCTATTACTTTAACCCTTTCGTCCCTGAAGGGACTTTTGTGTCCCAGTGTAAATATCAGAGTTCATAATATAAACCGATAGTCTGGATGGGTCATCAAAATCCTGAAGGGACTCTGAGGTCCCTTTGCTTCATCCGGAAAAAAAGCAGTCCTTCTTTTTAGATAACCCAGTTTCTAGGTCACAGTGAAGCTGCCAGTTCACAAAAAAGCCCTGACTGGGAATACATGGTGTAAACCGGGTATTTGCGCAGGTATGATAAATTATATTTATGATATTATTATTTTTTTTAATTGTTTTCTGAAGCACTTTTATTATCTATGAAGGAAAGTTTACAAAATAAAAAGTATTCATCACTTCTGTACAGGTCACTTTTCATGTGGGACAAATAAGTCCCGTCAGGGACCAATGCCTGTAGTATATTAGAAGAACATGTGTGTGCCTTGAATTTCAATATAATGTCTGTTACTTGACATGTTTATGTAATGTAAAGCTCATCTGATTGTTGTTGGGCAATATCACAGCTGTGCAATGTACTGACAGACCATTAGGACACTACGAAAAATCGGAAGCAAATTCCTTGCAGCTTACGATACAATATATTCATATTCTCACAATTACCAGGTGAAAATGAACGTCGACGAAGTCCTTGCATTGCTGGATGATTTACCGGATGATGGTGGACTTGATACTCCAGAAATAAGCGACGATGAAGATGCAGACATTGATACTGATCTAAATCTTTTAGCCAGACAGGTGGGACTGGATATGTCTGAATCAAGTGCCAATGAACTTAATTATGATTCTGCTGAATTGGACGATGATACCAGTGAAACTATGCTCCCTGAACAAGTGGCCGTAAACAATACAGCTACATTCATTGATGGACAGTCTACTTTTGAAGAACATCATGCATTATAGACCACAGGGCGTACGTTAAGGGCATGCGTGCAATTCATAAAATAAAGATCACAGACATAAATAATAAAACAATTCAAAAGTGTTTGGAAGGACACTAGTTTCGTGTGGAAAGCAAACTCCAAGATTTAAGCTTTTCTCAGACAATTAGTGCACTACTGAGTAATAACATGTAAATCGATAGGCGTGTTCTAGAAAGAAGGGGTTTGACCACGTTTTCCAGTGTCAACTTACTTGAAGTATATAGAACAGCAATTGTTCTCCGAGATACGTTTATTCCATAACTTGATTTAAATGCTCAGTTGAGATATGTTAAATCGACCAAAGCAAATCACATCTCCTAAACTCCACCTGATTGTCTCTATATATAGTTATTAGACCAGATGAAGATTACGTGGACACCTCTCTATGTGTGTTTCCGATAACTTGGTTATGTTAATTACAGTTTTCCACCTAGGTAATCTCGACTGGCACAAATTTGCATCTAATATGTTCGAAGATTAGAGGAATCTTTCAAACAGGCCTGAACTCCAATAAAGTCACTCGGAAAATTATAGGACTTTAAAAGGGTCTTGTATTTTTTGGAAGCGATAAGGATATGGGGCAAGGATAATAATTTGGTCTATGTGTTTTTTTTTATTTTTTATTTTTTAACAATATGACAAAATCTTATATTGTAATATTCTGGCAAGTTTGTTAATAAAGCGATGTATTAATAATATTCTAGTAAAATCGCGAACCGTTTGCCCTTTGAAAAAGCCACATCAGCAACCAGTTGGTCCAAATCTAAGCCATTGCCATCCAAACTGGACAGCGTATTACAAACAAAGTAAAATATACCGCCGTACTAAAAAAAAGCGAAAAAAAAAACAACAGGATATTAAAAATATTTAAATTTGACAAAAAACGCATGTCAAATTTTATAAAAGATAAATTTGTGCATAACAGTTCGTTATTAAAATGCTTTATGCTTCTATTTGTCAATGCACGCAATTATAATAGTTATGTTGGCTTTCTTCAGGGACAACACTGTTCTCGTACGTTTTATTATCACCAATATCTCTGGTCATATTTGAATATTCCGGGCTGTGGATTGTTTTATTGGCGATGGTCATATCTTCATATTGTGTATCGTTCGATGACTGAGCACCTTTCTGAATCGACATCACACCAACAAGCTGCACATCTGAAGTATTCGTCTCTTTCTGGCTAAGGCTGGTGTACGTCTTCTCCTCTACAGTGTTAACATAATCTGGGTTGGTCCCCAAATTATCGTACACTTTGACCGTGTCTCCATCTAAAAATAAGGATATATTTATGTCGTTTACAATGTGAGTTTAACACTGAACTCATTACTTGGGATTACACTTTCTTGGAAAATAGCAGAAATGCCTGTACCGATTGTGGATGTTGGCTAAGTATACCATACTTAAGTATGGACGAATCGATTCCCGGTTCGAGCGTCACCATAAATAGGTAGAAAATATTTGGCATTTTTTTCAAGAAAATGTAATAGAAGAAATAGGAGTTGGTCGATGAAGCAAAATTTCAATCGGTTTCGGCGAAGAGACACGTGTAATGTACATACAGTTAAATTGGTTGTTATTATTTTAAACTGTTTGATTGTGTTCGTTATATTACCTTAAGGTACACAGTGAGTAGTTTGAATTCAACTGACAACGGATTAGGTACACACCGACAAAAAGCTGTTCCGAATTTGTGTTCAAACCAGGATTTCCATCCTTGTTTAATAAATATTTAAATTAAGATTTTAGTAATTCTGTTAAATGCAAACCTTTACCCAATTTCTGTAGGCTTTTTTACGTTTGCGTCCAATTAAATGGCAAGATTAAATTGTGTATTCAATTAGTTCAATGAATATATTTAAAGTGGCATGAACTGATAAATTTTGTTTATAAATTCTGATCGTCAGGACAGTAAGAGGCTTCGAAAATCTGAATGAATGGCGCTGGAATGAGGAAACATGTACATGTACGATCCAAACAAATGTCCGAAAATAACCGTAAAGAACGTTCATTCATTCCATGTCTCAGCTAGTTTAAAACACTGCTTTCGCGTATATTCTCGTGACTAGAAGCTTCGGAAATGTATATCTTAAGAAAAATAGCCTATTATTCTAACGGAAAAATAATCTCAACATTCTGGCAGCTAATGCCATAAAATAAGGCAATGCAAAGTAATTGACTATAAAGTAAAAGTAAAACATATACCTGTCAGCCCGTTCATTCCTATAGCCGTTGTGTTTGTAGATGGTGATGATCTTTTAAAAGAGAAGAGACGATTTGTTAATTAATTTGTATTATTCTTCCACTGTTTCTTTTAAAGATACTATATAAAATGTAATAATTATACAGCATTATTTAAATCCAGCACTTACCCATGTGTCTCTCTATGATGTGATGCTGAAAAGAAAAAAAAGGAGCAAATTAATAAAGATATGTTGCTATACTTCTTTCTTCCGATGTTATTGAATGTTGGTCGAAAGCCATATACAGCCGTTTTTTTATCGTGCTTTGTGACCCCAACAGAATGGCTAAATAACTTTATTTGCAACTTTCCCCACCCCACTAAACTCGCCAAACACATCAGCCAGGCTGATGGATTAAACACAAGAAACCTCCTTTTTCACAATTTCGATGGTGTCCTTGGCTACCTTGGCGTGTCTGGCGAGTACGAGAAGATCCCGATTCAAATTCATTAGCGAACTCTCTCGACCTTGGAGGTGGAGGTGGCGGGAGGGAGATAAACACACTGAAAAAATACACTTTTTTACCCTTTTTTCAGCGTGTTTGGGATCGTATTGTTAACTAGTACAATTGATTCCATACCCCTGTTTCTTTGTTTCCACACAACAATGGCCACTACCATGACAACAACAACAGCAGCTATACTTCCGCCGATAGCTCCACCTATAGTTCCGCTAGCTCCGTCTGTAGTAGTCTGGGAAGCTGGTTAAAACAAAGGGCATATATACATTGTATAGTTGTAAAGATAAAGGGTGCCTCAGTTAGTTTAGCGATAATCTTTCACACACACACAAACTATCCATCAAAGGCATCGAATCCAATTCAGTTTGAAGAAAATATTTAGAAAAAAATGAGTGCGTTTTCATTCGATAGCCCTGTGTGGATGAATGAGTGTGAGATTGAACGTCGTTTTCAACACTATACATGTACCAATCTTATCTCGACAATGTCTTAGGTGGAAAGGCTGACACGTACCTGCTGAGGGTGGGGTTCTTCTGGGACCCGTCTTCCCCCAATACATAACGTCGCTTTACAACTGAAATGGTCTTTAGCGCGCCGTAAAACGTCAATTAATCCTAAGTTTAATATTTTGGCATTTTCCGGATTGAGAAGTAAAAGTTTAAATTTAAACCTCACCTTTAGTGATAATTTGTACTCCAAACGTCAATTCACGAGCTTCAAAGATACCATTGATATAATTTGTGACCGTCACGGAGTAGTTCCCACCATCCGATAATGTCACATGATTCAGTATCAGTACCGTGACAGTTCCCAATATAGTCACATTCTGACCACGAATCTTCAGTGTGATTGGCCCTTTATCTTCATAGTGAGGTGTTAACACAGTTTTCTTCCCTGATTTTCTCCACTCCACCGTCACGTTAGGTGTTTCCGAATGGGTATAAAATGGCACAGTCAGCGCCCCGGTACCACCTTCTCCAAGATGCAATACAGAGATCTTCTCAAAAACAGCTGGAGCTAGAACAAGTTAAGGACTATAGATTACATATACATATTTTAGTCCGTTCAAAACTTCACGATCAACTAACGTTTGTAAGCAAACGCTTAATAAATCCTAATGATTAAAGCAAGAAGTAAAAACACATAAAGAGATATAAGCTTGATAAATTAGCAGTCTAGTTTTAGAACTGACAAAGAAAATTGGTTTCTGTTAAAAATGCATTTTAAACATTAACACTTAGTCAACAAAAAAGGTTCAGCTATTTTTTTCTTTTTCTTGATTTTGGTTTATAGAGAGCAGTAGTAGTTTTATCCACATGTTCATACAATATCTTACTTGGTACGACGATATTCAGCTGTCCTGTTTGTGGTGATTTGATACCATTTGAAACCTGGCATATATAATAACCCATGTCTTCATAGGTTAGGGTATCGCGTAGTTTCAGTGTAGCTGGGGATCTAGTTGACGATGCAACTAAAGTCTGTAACAGTTTGCCATCCAGTCGATGCTCCCAGCGACTAAAGTTATAAACAGGTGGAACACCTTTAGCTATACACGTCAATGTACGCGTCAACTTAGTATAAACTAACTCAACATCCGGAGGATCTGCAATGCAAGGGGAAAAAGAGCATAATCTAAGAAAAAGAAAAAAAAAACATTTGTCCGTTTGGAAATCAAACATACGACTCAAGTCTCAAAGAGTAACGATAAACAGATCTGGAACGATGAAGTCGACAATAGTTTAAAGGCACAGTCGTCATAAGTTGGGAAGAATCATGAAAAGCAAATGCATGAATAATTTTGATAACATACTGTTAAGGACTCTATATGATGTGACCAACAGTTTTAAGGTAAATTGATTGTGAAATCTGTCTTATATATTGTAGAATCTTGAAAATCAACACAGTTATTACTTTTGTTGTGATTAGCATTCACTCCATCGCAGTAAGTGGAAGAGTTGCCAGAAAGATCGGGTGTTTCCTCCTGGCAAAAAGCACGCCCCCTCTCCTACTAAACCTGGCAGTGACGTCATATAAGTGAAATATTTTTGAAAGCTGCGTTAAACCACGACCATTCATGAATTGAATGTTATATAACTATTGTTTTTATTAATAACCATTCACTTACATAAAACAGTAAGGTTTACAGTAGCTTCTTTGCTTCCAACTGAATTGTTCACCCGGCAGGTGTATGAACCAGCGTCTGATCTTGATACTTCCACGATGGTGAGAATGGACGATTCACTCTTTATCGTATTTGATCTCAACCATTTAAACGTTGGTTGGGGATTCCCCTCTGCTGTACATTTAATGGTAATCCTTTCTCCCTCAGTCACGTTAACATAAGTTTGACTAACAGGGACATTCAGATCTAAACAAAAGATTAAACAGAAACAGAGAAAATAAGTTTCCCTAAAACTTCTGCATATAACATAGATCAATATACATAGAGGAAACAATTATGCCAGGGATCTCCATGTACATGAATTTACTCTAATAACTCACATAGCTGTTTCCAGTCATGGCGTTTATAATTCAAACGCTCACTGGAGGGGTGGGACGCAGGTTGGAAGCTTATGCAGTTTATACGCGCTATTGACCTTCTGCTCTGGGGACTCAAAGTGACATTTTTACCTCAACACGTTTGCCCTGCGAAACCAGATGGACTCATAATTTTAATACTTACAAGCATCTTTTTATTTGGTTATGGTTAACGATATCCTGAATAAATTGTTGGCAAACTGATGTAAGCTATATAATCTCCCTACACCAATGATTTGTATCGGTCGGTGCAGACTTTCCGGGGTTGGGGTGGGGGGGGGGAGCTTAACCTTTTTCTTTGTGTTCTGAATCCAGACTAAATACGCATTCCAGATTTTGGTATATTTTAGATTAAGTTGTATTTCAGATTAAAGTGTATACCAGATTAAAATGTATTCCACATTAAATTCTTTTTCAGATTAAAGTGTATTTCAGATTAAAGTGTATTCCAGATTAGAGTATATTTCAGATTAAAGAATATTTCAGATTAAAGTGTATTCCACATTAAAATGTATTCCAGATTTAAATGTATTAAAATGTATTTCAGAATAAAGTGTATTTCAGATTAAAATATATTTTAGATTTAAGTATGTTTCAAAGTGTATTTTAGATTAAAGTGTAGTTTAAAATATATTTCAGATTAAAGTATATCCCGGAACAAAGTATAATTATGTAAGCTAAAGAAAAAAAATTATGTAATTTTGTCAATATTTTTGTCGATTGGCCTTATAGATAATACTAAACAGGGTTTAATTCCTGTGTTTGGAAAAGAAACAGTGCTTTACAAAATCAGCAAACAAATATAAATTACAAGTATAACTTACAGAAAACATTGAGAGCGACGGTTACAACCTGTGAACTGAGTTCTGTACCATCACTGTATTTGTTGTAAGCTCTACATCTAATCGTTTTCGTAGTTTTTTCAGCTGTCAAGGAGAAGGTCATACTATTCTGTCCACGGACAACAGTTCCATTTACTTCCCAGGTATAGTAAATAGGAGTTGTTGGATCTCCTGATACAGAGCAGGTTAATGTTTTAGGAGTACCCGCTGTCAAGGTAACTGTTTCATTGTTGGCCTCTGGAATCTGGACTCCAATAATCGGAGCTAGGAAATAGAATAATTATATGTCTGACTATGAAGAAGTTGAATCCAACTCTTTATAAATGGCGGGATAATAAAGATATTTGAGATGATAAAATCGTTATAATGGTTTGTGTAGGAGGGGCTCGATCGTTATCATTTTACCACGCTGACCATGTAATTAAGTCGTACCTCCGTCCCGAGAACCACAGCAACTATTTTCATCATGTAGTGGTGAGCCCGAATTACAATCCGGTCAATATGACCCGATGGAAAAAGTCATATGGCCCGCTGTGTATAGATCTATGTTTTAACGGTAGTCAAGGAGATACCTAAAGAGGGGGCAATTTTGCTACAGACGTACAATATATAGTATCAGCTTCATCTTAAATTGTGATGACAAAAGTTATATACTATAATCCAAACCAAAATGATTTTTTTCATCGGGTTAATTCAATACGGACTTATATAACTGGAACGTTTGCGTTAAAGTAGATGTTTAAGGTAAGTAAATTATATATTAAATTGATTGATTGATGTTTTACGCCTCACTCAAGCTTATTTCACTCATATGACGCGATGTCAGGTTTAGTAGGGGGAGGGAATCTGGCAACTCTTCCACATACGGCGAATGAGCGAAAAAAAAATCCACTCAGAAATAGTTCAATGTTTATTTGGTCAGAGATGTGCTTCTATGCTACATGCTTATTTTTTAAATTTCAAACACTATCTTTGTTTTGTTATAAATCATCGATTTCTGTTGGTACAATGTATCAGTTCATTCACTGCTTTCAATATCATTTCTTACTACTTCGTATTATATGTATTACGGTTAAGCGGACATGTATTTAATACTTACATAACAGTGTAATCTGTATCTGTTGTGTGGATCCACCTCCTGAGTATGAACACGTGAAGCTGTTAACTTCTGTACGCTCATCTCTGCCTCTTCTCAGTGACCGGATCTCCAGATCTGACTCACCCACCAAACTGACATCTCCTTTCCATAAACTATTTGATATAATAACCTTACCGTTGGCCGATTTAATCAAAATCACCTTGAGGTGTGAGGGTACATGGTAATACAACAGAACCTCCAACAACCCCTTCAACAACTGTTTGTCCGGATATTAACCCCACTGAGATCAACAACACATGTAACACTGAAAACACAAAACAACAATAACCTTATTTAACCCATGAATAATTGAGATATTTACGGGATGATCATTCGTTCATTCTAAGCCAAAACATTCTAAACAATTCTAGTTCAAAACAATACCTTATCGTACATTCTCGAGAAATAACCGATGATTTCAACATTCTGTTCTTACGTCAAAATATCAACATTTTGGCAGCTCATGACACTTTAAGATATGCCTCAGCCGATGGTTTTTATAATCAAATATTACAACTGTTTTGATCAATACATTTTTTTGACGTTAAAACGGATTGATGACATGTATAATGCACAATACATAGTCCTTAATCCGTCAGTACATGGCGAAAGGCTTTATACAGAGTTATACGGACGAAACCAAATAACTGAATTGGGTTAATGTATTTACTATGACATAATTTAGTTATCGAAATGCATTCTAAATATTCTTACCAGATATATACGTACAGCACCAAGACTCCATATTATAGATATTTCGAAAATGAAGTCATATTAACACGGGAATCGTCAAGAATGAACCATTTTCACACATTTATAGTGATTTTTTAAAACCGCGAGCTTTACAGCCACATGCAACAGGAAGTAAAAATGTATTGAAACAGGTCTTTTCATATGTACTGCATACCTCCACTGTAAAGATATGGTAGTTTGATATAAGCGTTGAATAGTTTTGAAAGGTATGTATGTCACATACACCATAGGTTTTAAAGAGAGCAATGTCGGTCTGCTTCTAAGACAGATCTCGATCACCGAAGGTCGGGGGTTTCCTCCGGGCAAAAACCAGGTTTTGTCCCCCCACTAAACCTGGCAGCACCGCAATAACAGTGAAGTAATCTTGAGTGTGGCGTAAAACATCATTCAATCAATCAATCTAGAACAGATAAGGTAAACCAAACAGTCTACTAGAAGTGAAATAATCAGAGTGTATCTGTGCTCCAGTTAGCGTCACACGGGACAATCAGGTCATACCAATGTCTCCATGTCGGGTTATTCTACTAGTACGACAGTACTTAGTTATTTTATTTTCTCGTCTTTTAACTGATATCTATATTTCATATTCTTTCCCATGAATTTGAGTTGCTAATTTTTTATGAGTGGATTTGGAGTCAAAGATAAAAGATTCTTGCTACAACTCAGTATTTGTTACCGCACCACACGACGTATTCACAGAATTACATACATCGTTTTAAAATTCTCATGTTGACTTTTTTCCTTTATTCATTTATTCAACAAGGTTAGACTTCTCTCCATGCAGTAACGTTGCTTACCCTTTAAATTAAAAAAAACCCTGCCTGATTTTTTATGACCAATAAGGCCGCCGCCAGATCAAATGTTTAATCGCGTTAAAACCCCAATCTATATATAAAGATCTCTTACACATATTTTAAGTATCCATATCCGTGTGCGATTTTTATTTCTATCAACTGTGAGTCTAGTTAAAGTCTTCAAATTGCAATACAAAAGTTCACATGTTTGTACATTGATCGATAACGTTGTTAGGCATACAAGGTACATAACTCTATGTGTCGTGTGTTTTGATGAAGATTTTGACCGTAGCTGTTCGCGTGAAATATCTTATCGTATTAGCATGTTAAATGATATCATAAAACGGACATCAAACATGTAACAAAACACACGTTAAATGCGCACAAACATCTGGAGGAGCAACTCTATGCTGTAAACTCTACGCCAGCTTAGTAGAACAAGCCCTTTATCTTCTGGAATATCAATTTCCAGTTCCCGTTTTGTTGGCGGCATGCAACCTGTCAGAGGGTATTTGGCGTAACACGCGTCAAGAGGGTTATAACGATTCATACACCCACGATGAAATATCCATAACTAACGATGTGCAATATTGTGTTTATAGGTTTTAACGAAGAACAAACCCATTTAAACATCTTAATTCAATAATTCTAAAATAATGATGAAATTAATTGCAACTCATTCCAGAGGTATTGAATAATATTCTCAAACTGAACTTCATTAGGTAAAATTATAACCCGCTTTATGTGATGGCTTTATCACTACTAAAAGGCCCTAGAAGCTCCAGGATCATTAATGCCCCGAGGTGCGTCTTGAAAGCTATGCTCTGTAAATGGCGCTCTGTAGTTTTAATTTTTTGGGGTCTTTAATTAAAAGTCGTTAAAATTAAGGTCATGCTGATGTCTACTTCATCCATTCATACGTTATTTCTCAAACAAAATCCTCTGAATTTAGTTTTTTTCATTCAAATGTATGTCTCGTCTACTCTATACATTTTCGCCTAATAGTCAACTAGCCATTTAAATAGGCACCGAAAGCAGCGTTTCTGAATCATCGATACAAACTTGATTTATTGGTAGATGCATTGACCGATCGGTTGATAATAGTTCATATATGACCACCAAAAGGAGATTTTATCGAACAGTCACAATATATTGGGTGGGTCGAAAAAAGCCTTCTTTACTGAAACGTTATTAACTTTGTCATTTTGAAAGATGGCAAGACAAACATCTGCACGCTTTATTAGACACATATCAACAGTATAAATTAAAATTCCGTAAGGTTTCTTATAAAAGTTTTTTTTATTTAGTTAAGGATTTAATAAGCGTGGTGCATTTTCAGCCTCTTCAACATTTTCAATAGTTCTTATACCTAATCAGGGAGCTACATTATGTCCAAAGCTTGCAACAGAGGTTGCCTAACATCATTCTGTTAGTGTGTTCAATTTTGAGCCACCAGGTGAAGTTCAGGTGAAGGGTGAAGGGTGAAGTTGTGAAGGGTGAAGTTGTCAAATTAGATAAGACAAAGCTATGCTATTATGCATGGTAACGTAAAGTTTGCTAATAATACAAGTGCTCGGCATGGGAGATTTTTACCAAGACCAGATCCCAGCAATTTGTCTCCTCTTCTATGAAAAGCCACAGGAACATCTGTGAGTCACTCCGAAACCCAAACGGAGGTCAGTTGAAATTAAGTGAGTGTGTAGATTTGATAACTGGTCTAATAAACTATCGGAGTAAAATATTGATATATTGCTAATTGTGACGATCAATCTTCATTCAGTCACTCACTCAAAGTAAATGACTGGAGATTTTACTAGACTTCTATACAAATTATTCAGAAAGCATGTGGAAACACCATTACAAAAGCACACAGCTGACATCGGTCCTACGAAAACGTACACCAAAATTGAAATGGGATTCGTATTATCTTTCAACCATGCTTTCAGTTACATAATCTGGTGAGATATAAGATCAGAGATACGTAGGTATCATTAACCATTTCCATGACCTCCCGATATAAGTGAGATTGTATCTTTTCATCCATTATCAATATATCAGCCTCTTATCCTAGATTCTAGAAACCCAGTCTTCGTTGTACTGATCGACCTTGTCTACCCATATTTTATACTACACGAGTTATGGGCCCATTTAGAATTAAGTAAAAGCAAATAACTGGTCTCTATTGCAGCTTTCGGGATACTGTTAGAATCCAAACCCTTAGAATGTGTTTAACGTCACGATCGAAAAGAAATACTTTAAACGTGATGGAAGTTTACTTTACAGTAGCAGGAGTTGTTAAAACTGAATTAGCTAACTCTTCATCATTTTCACCAAGGAGTGCGAAGTAAAAGCTTTCCGCTGATGCCAATGCTTCAGATGTACGTTGAAGTAGTGTTTATAAAGAAAACAAAGCATAAAATATACTCAAACTTCCCGGCTATTCGAATTTTACGATTTATTAAAGCATATCGTCTGTTACTGGCTTCATCAATATTTTAATTCACGTGTGAAGCTTCCAAAATATAAAATTATAGTTCAAAGTTAACATTAAAAGGGTACCCACAATACACTGAAGATTTTAATAAATAAGAACAATTTTACTATCAATCATTTTACTTCAGCAATACAGATGGTAATGAACAAACAAAATACAGAAAGTTGCGTGAGCTGCCAAAATTCGGACTTTCTTCATATTGTTCGATCGTCGTGAGAAGTTGACCGTATGAAGTATTGCCTATAATATTGATATTCAAATAATAAAGAATCATTCTATATCGTGGGTAATTTTACTTTAGTACTAGGGAGGGGGGTGAGCAAACAAAATGCAAAAAACCATAGCAATACCTAGAATCTTTTGTGTGGCCATATTGTCTGATTTTGGGTATTTTTATTTCTGTAAAACCATTTGAACCAGAGATCGATACACAAACATGGTCTGCTGAATTCATACGAGGGATATAACTCTGTTTGACAGTGTTATATATCTGTATCGGATACGTTTAATGACATGGAAAACCTTACTGGACCTATCAAACTCATCGAGTACATGCAACATTCTGTTCAAGACCAATACAGATCTTTTACTTTTTGAAGATACACACGACCCACACAGACGCTCCGATTCATATCATATGGACAAAGCCCTTACAACGTCAGTTGTAATTAAATAAAACTATTTTTGTGAACACTGGGTATCTGCATACTTGGATTTTTTTGCAATGCTTGATATGGTGCCGAGGAGTGTAAATCCATCACTCCATTTCTTTTCGTCCTCGACGATTTTTTACCGAATAAACTGCAAAATATCCAAAAAACTAGTTGAAACCAAATTATCTAATTGTGGGTCCAAATAAAAGAAAAGAGCTTTTTGATGGTACCAAATATTTTCACGTTTAAGTAGGTTTTTATAAGCAACAAAGCCCACAAAAAATCATACAGGTAATTTGAATTTTCTACCTTATAAAGTAATTGACATATATAAAAAATCATAATAATGAAAGAAAATAAATTTAGTGTAAAAACTCTTCTTTTCCGTTGAAGGATGGGCCAGATCATAAGCAATGTGACCAATCGTATTGTTGAAAACAACCTCGGTGTTCGCCTTTAACCAAAAATAGAATTCTTCAAGAAAAGTAAACGGCTATCGTTTTCCACTTAAATGATATATTTCTCGTTCAAAGGAAATTGACTCGAGTGCCCTAGGTAGAAATGTTAAATTGACCATAACAAGTGCCATCGCTTATACTCAGTGGAAAGTACAACGGATGTACAGCTAGTTTTTATATAGCTAGTAGACCAAATACAGATTGTATTGGCACCAGGAGGAATGTGTGTAGCTCAGATAACTTGGTTAGGTCAAAGAAAGTTTTCTGCCTCGGTAATTTCCACTGATTTTTTTTTTTTTTTTTTTTTTTCAGTTTAAGCCTATACAAATGCATATAGGCGTTTATTGAAGATAGTCACGATTTTACATTGCCGCAGAAGTACTTGCCCACGTGACCAGGTTGTACACGGCTCAGTTTTGTTACAATGTTGAAGGGTCATAAGCATTTGAAGCTGACACTGAGACAATGTTTCAATTACAAGTGCAATGTTTACATTTGAAATACAAGTAGAAATTAGTAATAAAAAAAATAAAAAAAATTACATTCTATATGAAAAATATACAAATAATAAAACAATAAAAAAAAATAGAAATAAAAAACTAATAACTCAAGAATATACATAAATTTGGCGGCGTAATGACATTTTCTCTGCTTACTATATTGCTATTACTGATAACAGTTTACATTCTATGCTTGAGCATTTAACTAAGGCACCTTACCTATGTAGAGGGTTAAAATGAAATTTCCACTGATACAAATCTGTAAACCTATTATACAGAGTTATCTCCCTTGCATGACGCAAGATGTTGAGGTGGGTTTATCGATAAAGGTTTACAGACAATATCTTGCAGTGAAGGGTAAACATTGTACCAGTAGTTGGACGTTATACCGCAATTAATAAAAGGTACTATTTCAAATATTGACTAAAGCAACATTGTGACGTGAACCACACTAGCTCTTGAAGAGGTTTCAAAGAAATGTATGGTGTATTTTTGGTAACTCCTGGATTAACTTTGTTAAGGAATTTGTGAATTAAGTTATTCAAATTGAAACTTTATATACCTTTTTTGCTGCTGTTTAAATAAAACACAATGAGGCCAATGCTGTTTCATTAGTTACATGTTTAAAGTTCAACTTGATTTTAATAGATTTTGTTCTGTGCTGTTTGGTGTAAAATACCGTCGGTTGGAAACAAGAAATATGCATCTAGCGTTTTTATTTCTATTGTGAGGTGTTTTTATGTAGATGCGATGGGCTCTGGACCAATACAAGTTCTGAATTGCTATATACCTACAAAAGGTTGCATAGAAAATCGCTATCGAATGTACTTTAACCTTGCCAAGAATAGCGATAACGGCATTTTAAAATGAAACGGTACATTAAATAATCGATAAAGTGTATGACAGAAGAAGCCGACTGACGGGAGCAGTACACAACCATGTTATCAAACACCTCTGATCAAATGAGCAGTAGAATGTTTGGTATTGATTGATTGATGTTTTACGCCGCGGTCAAGATTATTTCACTTATATGGCGGCGTTGCCAGTTTTATTGTGGGAGGAAATCGGGCTCTTTTCCCGGAGGAAACCCACGACCTTCCGGTGGTAACTGGCAACCATCCCACATCGGTCGTTCGAGTGAAAACCCTATCAGAAAATTTTCCAATTTTTTTGGGGGGGGGACTGAGTGGGATTCTTTTGGTATTGATGGGTTCATGTTAGTTACCCCATGTAGGACGTACATTTACATCCACACCCGAAACCGTCTGTCAGACAGTAAACTATGTAACACGAAATCCTCACATATAATTCGTTAAATGTGCTTTTTCGGCAAAAAATCGACCTATTGCCTTTTATGCAAAGTGGAATCGGTCTTATTTTTCAAATTAGTAGAGCATTAAGAGAAATGTAAACAATAATACACAACTAGTTGTTTAGTGGCATTTAGAAGTTAAATTGTCAATAAACACGGGGTTGGTATGGATAACAAACTTCTTCATTTATTTTTAGACGACGTTTCGGTGTAGTTACTAACACCGTTTTCAAGTCAATAACAAAAATGAGAACAACATGCGTATTTAAGCGAGCTATGAGTAAGACATGTCATGGAACTGAGACATTTTAACAGTGGATTTGATTGGATATATTAGTATGTATGTGTAGGGCTTAATCTTGGTGGGAGTTGGATTGGCTGAGAATGAGGAGGTCATATGCACTCGGTATGTGGTATCCTTGATCTCTGTTCATTGCGGGTTTTTCTCTTTTGATGTGGGTGGTTTCCAGCAGTTTTCTTTTCTTCCAATCAGTTTGGTTGCATGTTAGCAAGGATGTGGCTTCCCAGTTGATACTGTGTTGTGGATTATCTCTTATGTGATCTGCAATGGCTGATTTTCCATCTAAGTTTTTAACAGATGATTTGTGTTCTTTAGTTCTGGTTTCTATTGGTCGGCCCGATTCACCTATGTATGTTTTACTACAGTTGCATTTGATTTTGTAGACGGCACCTTTGTTTTCTGGGGGCTTGGTTGTTTTCATCTTCCCTGTGGCTTTCAGATAGTCTTTAAGTTTTTTGTCTGTTCTGAATATTGTTTCTATTCCTGTAGTTTTCTTGAGGAGTCTGCTGATTTGATGGCTGGTTTTACCTAAAGATACACAACTAGTCCCTCTAAAGGAAGTATAATATGTGTTCAAGAGAAAGTGAGAGAAGATTTACATCGCTTTCAATATTATTCAAGTCTTATTGCAATGATTAATTCGACATTTAACGTAGCTATTATTTTAAGGTTGCGAATAGAAATTATAAAAGCATGTGAAAAAATAAACGGCAGAACTCCATCATGCATTATAGACCACAGGGCGTACGTTAAGGGCGTGCGTGCAATTCCTAAAATAAAGATCACAGACATAAATAATAAAACAATTGAAAAGTGTTTTGAAGGACACTAGTTTCGCGTGGAAAGTAAACTCCAAGATGTAAGCTTTTCTTAGATTGTAAGTGCACTACTGAGCAATAACATGTAAATCGATGGGCGTGTTCTAGAAAGAAGGGGTTTGACCACGTTTTCCAGTGTCAACATACTTGAAGTATATAGAACAGCAATTGTTCTCCAAGATACGTTTACTCCATAACTTGATTTAAATGCTCAGTTGAGATATGTTAAATCGACCGCAACAAAGTTCATCTCCTAAACTCCACCCGATAGTGTCTATATTGTTATTGGACCAGATGAAAATTACGTGGACACCTCGCTATGTGTGTCTCCGATAACTTGGTTATGTTAATTACAGTTTTCCACCTCGATAATCTCGACTGGTACAAATTTGCATCTAATATGTTCGAACATTAGAGGAGTCTTTTAAACAGGCCTGAACCTCAATAAAGTCACTCGGAAAATTATAGGACTTTAAAAGGTTCTTGTATTTTTGGAAGCGACATGGATATGGGGTAAGGATAATAATTTGGTTTATGTTTTTTTTTTCATTTTTAGGACAAAATCTTATATTGTAATATTCTGGCAAGTTTGTAAATAAAGCGATGTATTAATAATATTCTAGTAAAATCGCGAACCGTTTGCCCTTTGAAAAAGCCACATCAGCAACCAGTTGGTCCAAATCTAAGCTATTGCCATCCAAACTGGACGGCGTATAACAAATAAAGTAAAAAATACCGCCGTACACAAAAAAAAGGCGAAAAAAACCAACAGGATATAAAAAAATATTTAAATTTGACAAAAAATGCATGTCAAATTTTATAAAAGATAAATTTATGCATAACAGTTCGTTATTAAAATGCTTCTATTTGTCACTGCACGCAATTATAATAGTTATGTTGGCTTTCTTCAGGAACAACGCTGTTCTCGTACGTTTTATTATCACCAATATCTCTGGTCATATTTGAATATTCCGGGCTGTGAATTGTTTTATTGGTGATGGTCATATCTTCATATTGTGTATCGTTCGATGACTGAGCACCTTTCTGAATCGACATCAAACCAACACGCTGAACATCTGAAGTATTCTTCCCTTTCTGACTAAGACTGGTGTACGTCTTCTCCTCTACAGTGTTAACATAATCTGGGTTGGTCCCCAAATTATCGTACACTTTGACCGTGTCTCCATCTAAACATAAGGATATATTTATGTCGTTTACAATGGGAATATAACAGTAATCTCAATACTTGGGATTGAATTTTGTTGGAATATAGCAAAACATACTTTATCCGATTCCCGGTTCGAGCGTCACCATAACTCGGTTGAAATTTATTTGGAATTTTTGCAAGCAATTGTAATAAATAATAGTTGGTCGATGAAGAGACACATGCAATGGGCATACGGTTAATTGGTTAATTATTAGCTTCAGATACACAGTAAGTAGTTTGCATTCAACTAACCACGGATTTGGTACAAGCCGACAAAAAGCTGTTCTGATCTTTTGTTGATTTCAAGCTTTTTTGATAAATGTTTAACAAACCTATACCCAATTTGTTTTACGTTTGCGTCCAATTAACTGATAATATTAAATTGTGTATTCAATTAGTTCAATGAATATATTTAAAGTGGCATGAGCTGATATATTTTGTTTATAAATTCTGATCGTCTGGACAGTAAGAGGCTTCGAAAATCTGAATGAATGGTGCTGGAATGAGGAAACATGTACGAACCAAAAAAGTGTCCGAAAATAACCCTAAAGAACTTTCATTCATTCCATGTCTTAGCTAGTTTAATACACTCGTATATTCTCGTGACTAGAAGCTTCGGAAATGTATATCTTAAGAAAAATAGCCTATTATTCAAACGGACAAATATTCTCAACATTCTGGCAGCTAATGCCATAAAATAAGGCAATGCAAAGTAATTGATTATAAAGTAAAAACATACATTGTATACCTGTCAGTCCGTTCATTCCGGTAGCCGTTGTGTTTGTAGATGGTGATGATCTTTTAAAATAGAAGAGACGATTTGTTAATTAGTTTGTATTAATCTTCTACTGTTTTTAAAAGATGCTAAATGAATTCAAAATGTAATAATTATACAGCATGAAAATAAATCTAGCACTTACCCTTGTGTCTCTCTATGGTGTGATGCTGAAAAGACAAAGATATGAAATTGATACAGCCGTTTTGTTATCGTGCTTTGGGACCCCAACAGAATGGCTAAATAACTTTATTTGCAACTTTCCCTACCCCACTAAACTCGACAAACACATCAACCACTCTATTGGAGTACACAAAAGAAACCTCTTTTTTTACAATTTCGATGGCATCCTTGCGTACCCTGGCGTGTCTGGCGAGTGCGAGAAGATCCCGATTCCAATTCATTTGCAACTATCTCCACCTTGGAGGGGGAGGTTGGGGGAGGGGGGAGTGAGTCTCCAAACACGGTGAATAAAGACACTTTTTACTTTTTTCAGCGTGTTTGGGATCGTATTGTTAATTAATATAATAATTAATTTGGTGATTCTGGCGAGATCAGCAACCCCCCTAATCGCTAAAATTAGTATTGTTAATTAATATAATTGATACCATACCCCTGTTTCTTTGTTTCCACACAACAATTGCCACTACGATGACAACGACAACAGCAGCTATACTCCCGCCGATAGCTCCACCTATAGCTCCGCTAGCTCCGTCTGTAGAGTCACCCGGATTAGTAGTCTGGGAAGCTGGTTAAAACAGAAAGTGCATATATACATTGTAGGATTTATATTTGTAAAGATAAAGGGTGCCTTCAATAGTTTAGCGAAAATCTTTCACACCCACACAAACCATCCATCACGGGCATCGAATCCTATTCAGTTTGAAGAAAATATTTAGAAAAAAAATGAGTGCGTTTTCATTCGATAGCCCTGTGTGAATGAATGAGTGTGAGATTGAACGTCGTTTTCAACACTATACCAATCTTATCCCGACAATGTCTTAGGTGGAAAGGCTGACACGTACCTGCTGAGGGTGGGGTTCCTCTGGGACCCGTCTTCCCCCAATACATAACGTCGCTATACAAGTGAAATGGTCTTTAGCGTGCCGTAAAACGTCAATTTATCATAAGTTTAATATTTTGGCAATTCTTTTCCGGATTGAGAGTTAAATGTTTAATTTGAAACCTTACCTTTCGTGATAATTTGTACTCCAAACGTCAATTCACGAGCTTCAAAGATACCATTGATATCATTTGTGACCGTCACGGAGTAGATCCCACCATCCGATAAAGTCACATCATTCAGTATCAGTACCGTGACTGTTCCCGATATAGTCACATCCTGACCCCGAACTATCAGTGTGATTGGCCCTTTATCTTCATAGTGAGGTGTTAACACAGTTTTCTCCCCTGATTTTCTCCACTCCACCGTCACGTTAGGTGTTTCCGAATGGGTATAAAAGGGCACAGTCAGCGCCCCGGTACCACCTTCTCCAAGATGCAATACAGGGATCTTCTCAAAAACAGCTGGCGCTAGAACAAGTTAAGGATTATAGATTACATATACATATTTTAGTCCGTTCAAAACTTCACGACCAACTAACGTTTGTAAGCAAACGCTTACTAAATCTTAATGATTAAAGCAAGAAGCAAAAACACATAAAGAGATACAAGCTTGAAAAATGAGCAGTCTAGTTTTAGAACTGACAAAGAAAATTGGTTTCTGTTAAAAAATGCATTTTAAACATTAACACTTACTCAACAAAAACGGTTGAGTTATTTTTTTCTTGATTTTGGTTTATAGAGAGCAGTAGTAGTTTTATCTACACGTTCATACGATATCTTACTTGGCACGACGATATTCAGCTGTCCTGTTTGTGGTGATTTGATACCATTTGAAACCTGGCATATATAATAACCCATGTCTTCATAGGTTAGCGTATCGCGTAGTTTCAGTGTAGCTGAAGATCCAGTTGACGATGCAACTAACGTCTGTGACAGTTTGCCATCAAGTCGATGCTCCCAGCGACTAAAGTTATAAACAGGTGGAACACCCTTTGCTATACACGTCAATGTACGCGTCAACTTAGTATAAACTAACTCAACATCAGGAGGATCTGCAATGCAAGGGAAAAAAAAGAGCAGAATCTAAGAAAAAGAAGAAAAAAAAAAACATTTGTCCGTTCGGAAATCAAACATACGACTCAATTCTCAAAGAGTAGCAATAAACAGATCAGGAACGATGAAGTCTGCAATAGTTTTAAGGCACAGTCGTCATAAGTTGTGAAGAATCATGAAAAGCAAATGTATGAATAATTTTGATAACATACTGTTCAAGACTCCATATGATGTGACCAACAGTTTTAAGGTAAATTGATTGTAACATCTGTCTTATATATTGTAGAATCTTGAAAATCAACCCAGTTATTATTTTTGTTGAGATTAGCATTCACTCGATCGCCGTAAGTGGACGAGTTGCCAGAACGTTCGGACGTATCCTCCGGGCACAGAGCACGGCCCCCACTAAACCTGGTAATGACGTCATATAAGTGAAATAATTTTGAAAGGTGCGTTAAACAACGACCATTCATGAATTGAACATTATATAACTATCGTTTTTATTAATAACCATTCACTTACATAAAACAGTAAGGTTTACAGTAGCTTCTTTGATTCCAACTGAATTGTTCATCTGGCAGGTGTATGAACCAGCGTCTGATCTTGATACTTTCACGATGGTGAGAATGGACGATTCACTCTTTATCGTAGTTGATCTCAACCATTTAAACGTTGGTTGGGGATTCCCCTCTGCTGTACATTTAATGGTAATCCTTTCTCCCTCAGTCACGTTAACATACGTTTGACTAACAGGGACATTCAGATCTAAACAACAGATTAAACAGATGCAGAAAAAATAAGTTTCCCATGTCCTAAAACTTCTGTATATAACATAGATCAATATAGATCGAGTGAACAATGATGTCAGGGATCTCCATGTACATGATTTTACTATAATGACTGACATAGCTGTTTCCAGTCATGGCGTTTATAATTCAGACGTTATGTATGAATTATTCAACAGATCCGACGTCTCGCTGGAGGGGTGGGACGCAGGTTGGAAGCTTATGCAGTTTATACGCGTTATTGACCTTCTGCTCCAGGGATGTGTCATACACACCCAAAGTGACATTTTTACCTCAATATGTTTGCCCTGTGAAGCCAGATGAACTCTTAATTTTCATACTTACAAGCATCTTTTTATTTGGTTAAAATACATTTTTGATTTGGCTAACGATATCCTGAATAAATTGTTGGCAAACTGATGTAAGCTATATAATCTCCCTACACCAGTGATTTTTATCGGTCGGTGCAGACTTTCCGAAGGGGGGGGGGGGTGTTTAACCTTTTTCTTTGTGCTCTTAATCCAGACTAAATCCGCATTTCAGATTTAGGTATATTTCAGTTAATTTGTATTTCAGATTAAAGTGTATTCCAGATTAAATTGTATTCCAGATTAAAGTGTATTCTAGATTAAAGTGTATTCCTGATTAAAGGAAATTCCAAATTAAAGTATATTTCAGATTAAAGTGTTTTAGAGTTAGGTAAAGTTTAAAGTATATTATAGATTAAAGTATATCCCGGAACAAAGTATACATATGTAATTATGTAAGCTAAAGAATTATGTCATTTTGTCAAACATACAAAATGAATTTGATGTTTTTGTCGTTTTGCCTTATAAGTAATACTAAACAGGATTTAATTCCTGTGTTTGGAAAAGTAGCAGTGCTTTACAACACCAGCAAACAAATATAAGTTACAAGATGATCAGTATAACTTACAGAGAACATTGAGTGTGACTGTGACAGCCTGTGAACTGAGTTCTGTCCCATTACTGTATTTGTTGTAAGCTCTACATCTGACCGTCTTCGTGGTTCTATTAGCTATAAGGTTGAAAGTCGAACTGTTCTGTCCACTGACATTTCCATTTACTTCCCAGGTATAGTAAATAGGAGTTGTTGGATTTCCTGACACAGAACAGGTTAATGTTTTAGGAGTACCCGGTGTCAAGGTCACCTTTCCATTGCTGGCCTCTAGAATCTGGACTCCAGTAATCCGAGCTGGGAAATAGAATAATTATATGTCTGACTATGACGAAGTTGAATCCAACTCTTTATAAATGGCGGAATATTAAAGCTTTTTGAGATGATAAAATCGTTATGATGGTTTGTGTAGGAGAGGCTCAATCGTCATCATTTTACCACGCTGACCATGTAAATATGTCGTATTTCTGCGCGGCTGTGGAGTATTAAAAAAAATTATACTGAAGATGTCTTCCACACCAGACCAGCATATTGTATATCTCCCCAAAGCTTATAGTTTTTGAGCTACTCCAATCCCAGTACCACTGCAACAATTTTAATCCTGTAGTGGTGAACAAGAATTACTGTCTGGCCCACTAGTCAGATGGCCCGCTACAATATGACCCAATGGAAAATGTCATATGGCCCGCTGTGTATTGATCTATGTTTTAATGGTAGTCAAGGAGATACCTGAAAAGGGGACAATATTTTATATAGTACCAGCGTCATTTTAGCAGAAATTACATTCTTATGTGGAAAATTATCCAAACCAAAATGAGTTCTTTTTCAGGGTTTTAATGTGTGAATGTTTTCTTATACAAATCGGACGTCTGCGTCAAAGTAAATGTTTTAGTTGCGTTAATTATATGGTAAAATGAATCTAACCACCAATGCTGCATGTTTATTGATAAAACGTGAATTGGTATCTCGGTTTTATTAAAAACCATTAAATTCTGTTGTATAAATTCAGTCCCATTCGGTTGTCATTTAATTGCTTTCAATATCATTTCTTACTACTTATTATTATATGTGATACGGTTAAGCGGACATGTATTTATTGAATACTTACCTAACAGTTTAATCTGTATCTGTTGTGTGGATCCATCTTCTGAGTATGAACATGTCAAATTCCTTACTCCATCTCTGCCTCTTCTCAGTGGCCGGATCTCCAGATCTGATTCACCCACCAAACTGACATCTCCTTTCCATAAAGTATGTGGTATGATAACCTCACCGTTGGCCGGTTTAATCAAGATCACTGTTTCTCTCCCTTTCCACTGTAGATCACCTTGAGGTGTGAGGGTACATGGTAATACAGCAGAACCTCCAACAACCCCTTCAACAACTGTTTGTCCGGATATTAACCCAACTGAGGTCAACAACACATGTAACACTGAAAACACAAAACAACAACAGCCTTATAAAACCCAGGAATAATTGAGATATTTACATAATATTACTAAGCTATGTATCATGCTTCAAGCTCCATAAAGTGGCATGAGATGCCAAAACTGAGACATTTTCCAGCTAAAACAGAATGTTAATTATATGGGCTATTTTTGTCAAGACGTACAATCCAGAAACTTTTTAGTGCTTCTCAAGTCGAGAATTTACGATAAAGTATTGTTTTGAACTAACTTCGGTTTAGAATAAATGAATGACCGTCGCGGTTATATAAATTTTGTATACTTTTCGAACATTATTTGCGGTGCCTTCAAAGCTGAAGGCTTACTGTCGTGAGAATCAAGATTTATAAAAAAAATAGTCAGAATTTTGGTAGCTAATGCCACTTTAAGATATGCCTTAGCCGATGGTTTTTATTATTGAACTTTACAACTGTTTATATGTATGCAGTTTAAAAACGTTAAAACGAGTTGACGACATTTACCTATATGTATAATACACAATACATAGTCCACGATCTGACAGTATATGAACCAAGGCTTTACACAGAGTTATACGGACGAAGCCAAATCGCTGTATTAAATTAGATAATAATGTTATGTTTTACGCAGCACTAATATGATTATTCTCCACAAAAGAGGCATTTTCTAAAGGCAATTGGCGAAAGGAGACCAGGCTTTATCCATTAACATTGCACTTGTTCAAAGGGAAAGCAATAGCACGAATATTCGTGGACTGCCTATTGTCGGTGTGAGAGATCGGTTTTCAACAATCGAATTAAACTATCTACGTATTTACTATGACATTATTTAGGTATCGTAATACATTCCAAACATTCTTACCATATATATAGGTACAGCACCAATATAGATATTTTGAAAATGAAGTCATAATACCACTGGAATCATCAAGAAGGGACCATTTTCACACATTCATGGTGATTTTGTTAAAACCTCGAGCTTCACAGCCACATGAAACAGGAAGTAAAAATGCATTGAAACAGGTCTTTCCATGTGTACTGTATACCTCCACTGCAAAATATTAGAGTTTCATATCAACGTTGAATAGTTTTTAAAGCTATGTATGTCACAGACTATACCGGTTTTAAGGACAACAATGTCGATCTACTTCTAGGACAGATCTCAATCGCCGAAGGCCGGGGGTTTCCTCAGAGCAAAAGCCCGGTTTCGTCCCTACTAAACCTAGCAACGCCGCCCTATAAGTAAAATAATGTTGTGTGAGGCATATTATATCATTCAATCAATCAATTGATCTAGAACAGTCTACAAACTACAAACAGTCTACAAACCAAACAGTCTACTAGAAGTGAAGTAATCAGAGTGTATCTGTGCCCCAGTTAGATTCACACAGGACAATCAGGTCATACCAATGCCCCCATGTCGGGTTATTCTACCAGTACGACAGTATTTAGTTATTTTATTTTCTCGATTTTTAACTGATATCTTTATTTTATATTCTTTCCCATGAACTTGAGTTGATAATTTTTAATGAGTGGATTTGGAGTCAAAGATAAAAGATTCTTGCGACCAATTAGTATTTGTTACCGCACCACACGACGTATTCACAGAATTACATACATCGTTTTAAAAATCTCATTTTGTTTTTTTACTTTATTCATTTATTCAATAAGGTTAGACTTATTTCCATACAGTAACGTTGCTTACCCTATAAACTCATATACCCCGCCTGATTTTTTATGACCAATAAGGCCGCCGCCAGATCAAATGTTTAATCGTGTTAAAACACCAATCTATTTATTGAGATCTCTTACGCATATTTTAAGTATCCTTATCCGTGTGGGATTTTTATTTCAATGCACTGTGAATCTAGTTGAAATCTCAAAATTGCAAAACAAAAGTTTACATTTTTATACATCGATCGATAACGTTGTTAGGCATACAAGGTACACAACTCTATGTGTCGTGTGTTTTGATGAAGATTTTGACAGTAGCTGTTCGTGTGAAATGTCTAATCGTATTAGCATGTTAAATGATACCATAAAACGGACATCAAACATGTAACAAAACACACGTTAAATGCGCATAAACATCTCGAGGTGCAACTCTATGCTGTAAACCTATGGGTAACTCTACGCCAGCTTAGTAGAACAAGCCCTTTATCTTCTGGAATATCAATTTTCAGCTCCCGTGTTGTTGGCCGCATGCAACATGTGAGAGGGTATTTGGCGTAACACGAGTCAAGAGGGTTATAACGATTCATACACCCACGATGAAATATCCATAACTAACGATGTGCAATATTGTGTTTATAGGTTTTAACGTAGAACAAACCCATTTAAAGATCTTAATTCAATAATTCTATAACAACGATGAAATTAATTGCAACTCCTTCCCTAACCCTAATAGAGCTATTTCGCGTAACTAATTCAGTCTTGGGATGGAGGTATTGAATAATATACTCAAACTGAACTTGATTTAATAAAAAAAATTAACCCTTTTTATGTGATGGCTTTATCCGTACCAAAAGGCCCTAGAAGCTCCAGGATCATTAATGCCCCGAGGTGCGTCCTGAAAGCTATGCTCTGTAAATGGCTGTTAAGGTCATGCTGATGTCTACTTCATCCATTCATACGTTATTTCTCAAACAAAATCCTCTGAATTTAGTTTTTTTCATTCAAATTTATGTCTCGTCTACTCTATACATTTTCGCCTTTATAGTCAACTGGCCATTTAAATAGGCACCGAACGCAGCGTTCCTGAATCATCGATACACACTTGATTTATTGGTAGATGCATTGATCGATCGGTTGATAATAGGTCATATATGACCACTAAAAGGAGATTTAATCGAACCGTCACAATATATTGGGTTGGTCGAAAAAAAGCCTTCTTTACTGAAACTTTATTAACTTTGTCATTTTGAAAGATGGCAAGACAAACATCTGCCCGCTTTGTTAGACACATATCAACAATAAAAATTAAAATTCCATAAGGTTTCTTATGAAAAGTTTTTTATTTAGTTAAGGATTTAATTAGCGTGGTGCATTTTTAGCCTCTTCAACATTTTCAATAGTTGTATGCCTAATCATGGAGCTACATTATGTCCAAAGCTTGCAGCAGAGGTTGCATAATATCATTTTTTAGTCTATCCAATTTTGAGCCACCAGGTGAAGTTCGGGTGAAGGGTGAAGTTGTCAAATTAGATAAGACAAACCTATGCTATCATGCATGATAACGTAACGTTTGCTTATAATACAGGTGATCGGCGTGGGAGATTTTGACCAAGACCAGGTCCCAGCAATTTGTCTCCTCTTCTATGAAAAGCCACAGGAGCATCTGTGAGTCACTCCGAAACCCAAACGAAGGTCAGTTGAAATTAAGTGAGTGTGTTGATTTGATAACTGGTCTAATAAACTATCGGAGTCAAAGATTGATATATTGCTAAAAGTGACGATCAACCGTCTCTCAGTCACTCACTCAGAGTAAATGGCGAAAGATTTTTTACGAGATTTCTATACAGGTTATTCTACTAGCATTTGTTTCACGACACGGTTACAAAAGCACAAACCTGACATTGGTCGTACGAGAACGTACACCAAAACTGAAATGAGATTCCTTTAATCTGTCAACCATGGTTTCAGACACAGTTACATAATCTGAAGAGATACAAGATCAGAGATACGTTGGTATCATTAATCATTTCCATGACCTCCCGATATAAGTGAGATTGTATCTTTTCATCCATTATCAATATATCAGTCGCCTATCCTGGAATCTAGAAACCCGCTCTTCGTTGTACTGATCAACCTTGTCTATCCATATTTTATACTAAAAAGGCTAGAGTTATTAAAACGCAGTATTGCTCTTTGGAATCTGACTTTAATTCTAAAAACAGGGTACTCTGTATTTCGAAAATACACAAACACATTGAAAAATGACCCAAGCCTCCAGTGCCCCCAGGGTGTCCTATTATCTCGGATATTGATAGTGAAGGTTAAAGAATTTCACAGCTAATTGATTACTATCTTAAACCTATAGGAAATCGGCATGTTGGCTTTACCAAAAATACTGATTTCTTTTCCAGAAAAAATCTACTGACTAAGGCCAAACTCCTGCCTGTCGTCATCCTAATGAAATATCATGGGTTGGGGTACATTGCAACAACTTATGATTGGGTATAGAGGTCTAAATGATATGCCCCCTGTTTAACACAACGAGAAACTGGTCTCCGTGGTTATTTTAGACAAGAAGATTTTCCCTGTGTCCGTGTGTTATAGTGTTAAAAAATACATATTTTATGCTACAGGAGTTATGGCCCATTTAGCATCAAGTAAAAGCAAATAACTGGCCTCTTTCGCAGTTTTCGGGATGATGTTTAAATCCAAACCTTTAGAATGTGTTTAACGTCGCTATCTAAAAGAAATGCTTTCAACGTGTCGTATGTTGTGATGGAATTTAAAGTTTACTTTACAGTAGCATGAGTTGTTAAAACTCTTCGCCATTTTCACCAAAGAGTGCAATATAAGAGCTCTCCGCTGATGACAATACCTGAGATGTACGTTGAAGTAGTTTTTATAAACAAGAAAAAACGTAAAAGCTACTTATACATCCCGGCTATTCAAATATTTGGATTTATTAACCTATACAGTCGGTTACTGGCTTCACCAATATGTTTTTTTCACGTCTGTAGCTACCAAAATATATAGAGGATATTTGTTGTTTATCGGTAAACACCATTTATATTTCATCGAGTGGATAAAAAATCTGTATTTTCACGATTGGCGAAGCCAAGAGTGAAAATACAAGATTTGATTATCCACGAGATGAAATATAAATGATATTTCCCGATAAAACAACAAATATTCTATTTATTATATAATTATTAGTGAGATTGTCGTGTATTTTCTGCGACAAACTGAACAATTCGCTGTCGTCAGTTGACCTAGAAAATGACCTACATTTGGGCTCATCACACATATACATGTACGGCGTAGGATAAAATAGCGCACCGTTTGGGGGCTCAAACACAATAAAAACTTGTAACTTTGCATCCTAAGCTCTTATTTTCATGTTGCAGTTCCATTTTTTGGATAGAAAATGATTTCATGAAACAAATTACAGTTCGAATAGTATACTTCTTTCGGAAGAAAAACCTGCGTTTGTCTGCGCGGAAGGACACACGGTGTGCGCGCGACGACAAACATCGAACATCGTTGGTGAAGTTGAACTTGACATTTTCTGTTGTTTAGTTTTATATTAAACTTTTAAGTGGCAAGGTCTTTTTATTTTAAAATGAAGATTTACTAGATTATGTGTGTTGAAATGTTCTACGCTAAATTAGATCTTTAATTGTTTGTTACCAACATCAATCGAGACGGCTCTTCTACACTGACACAGTGACAGTAGACTCTTCTACCCTAGGCTAGAGCGAGCGTAACGATCAGCAAGCACTGATTGCCGTATCCCACAGTCTTCGTTTTCTATGATTTGCGTCAGTTCTCGATATATTTTGTTAAAAATAAGCAATTTTAATGCTCCAGTTGTAGGCCTAACCCTTTTATTTACATTTTAGAGTGGGGTGGATTTACTTCACGTTTTCTCGTTTAGCGAGTCCTGCTGCTAGGCCAAAGTTATAAATATAATAGGGCAAGCATCACAGAAAGGCAAAAACCAAAAATATATTTGGTTTGTGTAAAAGTATTTAACAGCCAATTAATAATGTTCGATAATTTATAAATTAAGAATTGGTTACAAATTTTGGCAATTTTCACAAATTAAAGATTCAATCATGAGAAGATAATATTCCAATGGAAATAGTTCCGGCACTGGCAGTGATGATATACACGTTATAGGTAAAAGTGGTGATATCACTTATATCAGAGCTGTATAACTCAATATCTCACTACTAATTATATAATAAAGTCCTATGTTTGTTTCTGACATTAACAGGGTACCCACAAGACACTGAAGATTTGAATAAATAAGAACAATTTTACTATCAATCATTTTACTTCAGCAATAATGATGGTAATGAACACACAAAATACAGAAATCCGTATTAAAACTTAAAGTGGTGTCAGCTGTCAAAATTTTTTGTGTGGCCATATTCTCTGGTTTTGGGTATGTTTATTTCTGTAAAACAATTTGAACCAGATATCGATACACAAACATGGTCGGCTGAACTCATACGAGGGATATAACTCTGTTTGACAGTGTTATATATCTGTATCGGATATGTTTTATGATATGGAAAACCTTACCGGACCTATCAAACTCATCGAGTACATGCAACATTCTCTTCAAGACCAATACAGATCTTTTACTTTTTGAAGATACACACGACCCACACAGACGCTCAGATTCATATCGTATGGACAAAGCCCTTACAACGTCAGTTGTAATTAAATAAAAAGATTTTTGTGAACACTGGGTATCTGTATACTTGGATTTTTTTGTAATGCTTGCCATGATACCGATGAGTGTAAATCCATCACTCTATTTCTTTTCGTCCTCGACGATTTTTTACCGAATGAACTGCAAAATATCCCAAAAAAACTCGCTGAAACCAAATTATCTAATTCTGGGTCGAAATAAAAGAAAAGAGCTTTTTGATGGTACCAAATGTTTTCACGTTTAAGTAGGTTTTTATAAGTAACAAAGCCCACACAAATCATACAGGTTATTTGAGTTTGTTACCTTATAAAGTAATTGACAGATATAAAAAATCATAATAATGAAAGAACATGGATTTAGTGTAAAACTCTTCCATTCCGTTGAAGGATGGTTGTGAATTTTCTTTCCCAAGACATTGGAATACCAATCAGTGACGTCATGCAAATCTGAGGAAGGGCCAGATCATAAGCATTTTGACCAATCGTATTGTTGAAAATTATCCACGGTGTTCGCCTTTTAACCCAAAAATAATATTCTTGTAGAAAAGTAAACGGCTATCGTTATCCACTCAAATGATATATTTCTCATTCAAAGGAAATTGACTCGAGTGCGCTAGGTAGAAATGTTAAATTGACCATAACAAGTGCCATCGCTTATACTGAGTCGGAAGTACAAAGGATGTACAGCTAGTTTTTATATAGCTAGTAGACCAGATACAGATTGTATTGGCACCAGGAGGACTGTGTGTAGCTCAGATAACTTGGTTAGGTCAAAGAAAGCTTTCTGCCTCGGTAATTTCCACTGATACAAATCTGTAAACCTATTATACAGAGTTATCTCCCTTGCATGACGCAAGATGTTGAGGTGGGTTTATCGATAAAGGCTTACAGACAAAATCTTGCAGCGAAGGGTAAGCATTGTACCAGTAGTTGGACGTTGTACTGCAATTAATTATAGGTACTATTTTAAAAATTGACTAAAGGAACATTGTGACATGAACCACTCTAGCTCTTGAAGAGGTTTCAAGGATATATACTGTCTATTTTTGGTAACTCCTGGATTAACTTTGTTAAGGAATTTGTGAATTAAGTTATTCAAATTGAAACTTTATATGCCAGTTTTATTGTGGGAGGAAACTGGGCTCTGTGCCCGGAGGAAACCCACGACCTTCCGCTGGTAAATGACAACCATCCCACATAGGTCGTTCGAGTGAAAGCCCAGTCAGAAAATGTTCGAATTTTCGGACTGAGTGGGATTCGAACCCGCGCCGCGGTCAAGATTATTTCACTTATATGGCTGCGTTGCCAGTTTTGTTGTGGGAGGAAACCGGGCTCTATTCCCGGAGGAAACCCACGGCCTTCCGGTGGTAACTGGCAACCATCCCACATAGATCGTTCGAGTGAAAACCCAGTCAGAAAATTTTCCAATTTTTTTTTTGGGGGGGGGGGGGACTGAGTGGGATTCCTTTGGTATTGATGGGTTCATGTTAGTTACCACATGTAGGACGTCCGTTTACATCCACCCGAAACCGTCTGTCAGACAGTAAACTATGTAACACGGAATCCTCACAAATAATTCGTTAAATGTGCCTTTTCGGCTGCAAATCGACATATTACCTTTTATGCATAGTTAAACCGGTCTTATTTTTCAAATTAGTAGAGCATTATGAGAAATGTAAACAATAGTACACAACTAGTCCATTTAAAGGAACTATAATATGTTAGAGTAAGTTAGAAAAGATTTACGTCGCTTTCAATATTATTTCCGTCTTATTACGACGATTAACTCAACATTTAACATAGCTATTATTTTAAGGTTGCGAATAGAAATTATAAAAGCATGTGAAAAAATAAACAGCAGAACTCCATCATGCATTATAGACCACAGGGCGTACGTTAAGGGCGTGCGTGCAATTCCTAAAATAAAGATCACAGACATAAATAATAAAACAATTGAAAAGTGTTTGGAAGCACAATAGTTTTGTGTGGAAAGTAAACTCCAAGATGTAAACTTTTCTTAGATTGTTAGTGCACTACTGGGCAATAACATGTAAATCGATAGGCGTGTTCTAGAAATAAGGGGTTTGACCACGTTTTCCAGTGTCAACATACTTGAAGTATATAGAACAGCAATTGTTCAGTTGAGATATGTTAACTCGACCAAAGCAAATTACATCTCCTAAACTCCACCTGATAGTCTCTATATAGTTATTAGACCAGATGAAGATTACGTGGACACCTTGCTATGTGTGTCTCCGATAACTTGGTTATGTTAATTACAGTTTTCTGCCTCGGTAATCTCGACTGGTACAGATTTGCATCCAATATGTTCGAACATTAGAGGAATCTTTTAAACAGGCCTGAACCTCAATAAAGTCACTCGGAAAATTATAGGACTTTAAAAGCGTCTTGTATTTTTGGGAAGCGATATGGATATGGGATAAGGATAATAATTTGGTTGATGTGTTTTTTTTCTTCATTTTTTCACAATATGACAAAATCTTATATTGTAATATTCTGGCAAGTTTGTAAATAAAACGATGCATTAATAATATGTTAGTAAAATTGGGAACCGTTTGCCCTTTGAGAAAGCAACATCAGCAACCAGTTGGTCCAAATCTAGGCCATTACCATCCAAACTGGACGGTGTATTACAAACAAAGCAAAAAAATACCGCCGTACTCAAAGAAAAAAAGCGAAAAAAACAGGATATAAACAAATATTTAAATTTTATAAAAGATAAATTTATGCATAACAGTTCGTTATTAAAATGCTCTATGCTACTATTTGTCACTGCACGCAATTATAATAGCTATATTGGCTTTCTTCGGGAACAACACTGTTCTCGTACGTTTTATTATCACCAATATCTCTGGTCATATTTGAATATTCCGGGCTGTGGATTGTTTTATTGGTGATGGTCATATCTTCATATTGTGTATCGTTCGATGACTGAGCACCTTTCTGAATCGACATCACACCAACACGCTGAACATCTGAAGTATTCTTCTCTTTCTGACTAATGCTGGTGTACGTCTTCTCCTCTACGATGTTAACATAATCTGGGTTGGTCCCCAAATTATCGTACACTTTGACCGTTTCTCCATCTAAACACAAGGATATATTTATGTCGTTTACAATGTGAGTATAACACTGAACGCATTACTTGGGATTACACTTTCTTGGAAAATAGCAGAAATGCCTGTACCAATAGTGGATGTTGAACTATTAAAGTATACCATACTTTGGCATGGGGGGGGGGGTCGATTCCCGGTTCAAGCGTAACCATAAATCGGTAGAAAAATATTTGGCATTTTTCAAGAAAATGTAATAGAAGAAATATGAGTTGCTCGATGAAGCAAAATTTTAATCTGTTTCGACGAAGAGACAAATGCGACGGACATACCGTTAATTCGTTGTGACTATTTTAAACGTTTTGGTTCTTTCCGTAATATTAGCTTCAGGTACAGTAGTTTACATTTAACTGACTACGGATTAGGTACAAGCCGACAAAGAGCTGTTTCGATTTTTTGTTCAAACTTGGATATAAACCTTGCTTATGTTAAATCCAAACCTATCCAATCTCTGTAGGCTTTTTACATCCAATTAATTGGTGGGATTAAATTGTGCATTCAATTTTAATATTTAATTTTCATAAATTCTGATCGTCAGGACGGTAAGAGGCTTCGAAAATCTGAATGAATGGTGCTGGAATGAGGAAACATGTAGGAACCAAAAAAGTGTCCGAAAATAATCCTAAAGAACGTTCATTCATTCCATTTCTCAGCTAGTTTAAAACACTGCTTTCGCGTATTTTCTCCTGACTAGAAGCTTCGGAAATGTATATCTTAAGAAAAATAGCCTATTATTCAAACAGAAAAATATTCTCAACATTCTGGCAGCTTATGCCATAAAATAAGGCAATGCAAAGTAATTGATTATAAAGTAAAAGTAAAACATATACCTGTCAGTCCGTTCATTCCTATCGCCGTTGTGTTTGTAGATGGTGATGATCTTTCAAAATAAAAAAAAGATTTGTTAATTAATTTGTATTAATCTTCTACTGTTTTTTTTTAAAAGATGCTAAATGAATTCAAAATGTAATAATTATATAGCATGAAAATAAATCTAGCACTTACCCTCCTTGTGTCTCTCTATGGTGTGATGCTGAAAAGACAAAGAGATGAAATTGATAAAGATATATATGTTAATTAATATAATAAGTAATTTGGTGATTTCGGCGAGATCAGCAACCTCCCTAATGGCTAAAACTAGTATTGTTAATTAATATATTTGATACCATACCCCTGTTTCTTTGTTTCCACACAACAATGGCCACTATGATGACAACAGCAACAGCAGCTATACTTCCGCCGATAGCTCCACCTATAGTACCGCTAGCTCCCGGATTAGTAGTAGTCTGGGAAGCTGGTTAAAACAGAAAGTGTATATATACATTGTAGGAAATATTTAGAAAAAAAATATTAAGTGAGTTTTTATTCGATAGCCCTATGTGGGCGAGGAGTGGGAGAGTGAACGTCGTTTACAACACTATACCAGCCTTATCTCGACAATGTCTTAGTTGGAAAGGCTGACACGTACCTGCTGATGGTCGGGTTCTTCTGAGACCCGTCTTTTCTCAATACATAGCGTCGCTATACAAGTGAAATGGTCTTTAACGCGACGTGAAACGTCAATTAATTGGGATTTTAATATGTTTGTCAATTCTTTTCCGGATTGAGAGTTAAAAGTTTAATTTTAAACCTCACCTTTAGTGATAATTTGTACTCCAAACGTCAATTCACGAGCTTGAAAGATACCATTGATATAATTTGTGACCGTCACGGAGTAGTTCCCACCATCCGATAAAGTCACATCATTCAGTATCAGTACCGTGACTGTTCCTGATATAGTCACATTCTGACCACGAACCATCAGTCTGATTAGCCCTTTATCTTCATAGTGAGGTGTTAACATAGTTTTCTCCCCTGATTTTCTCCACTCCACCGTCACGTTAGGTGTTTCCGAATGGGTATAAAAGGGCACAGTCAGCGCCCCGGTACCACCTTCTCCAAGATGCAATACAGGGATCTTCTTAAAAACAGCTGGCGCTAGAACAAGTTAAGGATTATATATTACATATACATATTTTAGTCCGTTCAAAACTTCACGACCAACTAACGTTTATAAGCAAACGCTTACTAAATCTTAATGATTAAAGCAAGAAGCAAAAACACATAAAGAGATACAAGCTTGAAAAATGAGCAGTCTAGTTTTAGAACTGACAAAGAAAATTGCATTCTGTTAAAAAATGCATTTTAAACATTAACACTTACTCAACAAAAACGGTTGAGTTATTTTTTTCTTCTTCTTGATTTTGGTTTATAGAGAGCAGTAGTAGTTTTATCTACATGTTCATACAATATCTTACTTGGCACGACGATATTCAGCTGTCCTGTTTGTGGTGATTTGATACTATTTGAAACCTGGCATGTATAATAACCCATGTCTTCATAGGTTAGGGTATCGCGTAGTTTCAGTGTAGCTGAAGATCCAGTTGACGATGCAACTAAAGTCTGTAACAGTTTGCCATCAAGTCGATGCTCCCAGCGACTAAAGTTATAAACAGGTGGAACACCCTTTGCTATACACGTCAATGTACGCGTCAATTTAGTATAAAATAACTCAACATCCGGAGGATCTACAATGTATGGGGGAAAAAAGAGCAGAATCTAAGAAAAAGAAAAAAAAAACATTTGTCCGTTCGGAAATCAAACATACGACTCAAGTCTCAAAGAGTAACGATAAACAGATCTGGAACGATGAAGTTTGCAATAGTTTAAAGGCACAGTCGTCATAAGTTGTGAAGAATCATGAAAAGTAAATGCATGAATAATTTTGATAACATACTGTTTAAGACTCCATATGATGTGACCAACAGTTTTAAGGTAAATTGATTGTGAAATCTGTCTTATATATTGTAGAATCTTGAAAATCAACCCAGTTATTATTTTTGTTGAGATTAGCATTCACTCGATCGCAGTAAGTGGAGGAGTTGCCAGATAGATCGGGTGTTTTCCTCCCGGCAAAAAGCACGTCCCTTCTCCTACTAAACCTGGCACTGACGTCATATAAGTGAAATAATTTTGAAAGCTGCGTTAAACAACGACCATTTAAGAATTGAATGTTATATAACTATCGTTTTTATTAATAACCATTCACTTACATAAAACAGTAAGGTTTACAGTAGCTTCTTTGATTCCAACTGAATTGTTCACCCGGCAGGTGTATGAACCAGCGTCTGATCTTGATACTTCCACGATGGTGAGAATGGACGATTCACTCTTTATCGTATTTGATCTCAACCATTTAAACGTTGGTTGGGGATTCCCCTCTGCTGTACATTTAATGGTAATATCTTCTCCCTCAGTCACGTTAACATACGTTTGACTAACAGGGACATTCAAATCTAAACAAAAGATTAAACAGATACATTAAAAATAACTTTCCCATGTCCTAAAACTTCTGTATATAACATAGACCAATATACATCGAGGAAACGATTATGTCATTAATGTCCATGCACAATGATTTTACTCTAATAACTGGCATAGTTGTTTCCAGCCATGGCGTTTATAATTCCAACGTTAAACTAATGGTTTCGTGTGATTTTAGTAGAGTGTTTAAGCCTAGCGCACACGGGGGATTATAGCACTCGGAACATCCTTCGGCTATCTTCGCTCGCTACCGGTCGGCTTTGGCACGCCTCGGACAGTCTGCGCTTTTCTTACGGTAAATCACCGTATTTTTGGGCTGAATAAAAATGGCGTCGAACGTACATTTCCATTTTTTTTACTCCAGACGAATATAGAAAATAAAAATAATTATAAATTTATTAAATGCTAATATCGCTTAGAAAGATATTTGTGTATATATTTTATTTAGTCCGGTAAACCACATGTTGTAGACAGACGCAGTTTCGGTACATGTCAGGAATCCTCCAATGCTTCAATTATATAACTGATCGAGGCTGAAAGTTAACAAACCGAGTGTTTCGGTCCCTTACATTATCACGGGACACTTGTGTGAGGCCCTTAAGGGGATTTGGGAATTGTACGCTTCACGGCTACCTATTTGGTCGCCATATTCAAAATGATCTGCAGTCTGTCAGAGGGTATTTCACGCACTTAAATCCCCGAAGTTTCAGAGTGGGGAAAATAGCTGCGCACTCGGTCACTTGTGGCAGGCAGCGCAGCAGAAAATTTTAGAGCACATTGTATCCTTTTCCACTTTCAAACATGTGTGCCCTGTGACTTCTAGTACCCACGTGACAGATAATGCCGCCATGATGTTATTATGTTTCCAATCACATGTTCCTGTAAAATAATTCTATTGGACAGTCAAATGTTCCAGCTGCGCCTTTGGTACAGGCTGTCCGCACACGGTGTGCCATCAATCACTCGTGCCACAGAATATCAAACACGTGACCAAAATCACACCTAAAGTTCGCCGCACACGGTGGAAAGGGATGCGCTGCCTGCCACGAGTGACTGAGGGCGCAGCTGAATTCCCCCGTCTGCGCCAGGCTTTACGATCTTATAATGTTTGCGCCTATGCATTAAATAAGAAGGTTGAAATCCATAAGGCTGACAAGGCTAGTCACACGGTGGAAAGGGCTGCGTTGCCTTCCACGAGTGAGCGAGGGCGCAGCTATATTCCCCCGTCTGCGCCAGGCTTAAGGCTGACAAGGCTCGTCACGCTACAATATGTTTTCTGTTCTAAAACAATTAAAACTGATACTAGCGACATGGGACGTACATGTATACACGGTGTTTTGTAAATACAACTATAATCTCAAATAATGTTAAGTGTCTTACATAATAAGTGTCTTACTGGTATAATAAATGTCAGATTAAAGTATATTCCACATTAAAGTGAATTTCAGATTTAAGTGAATTTTACATTAAAGTATATTTTAGATTAAAGTATATACCAGAACAAAGTATAATAGTGTAAGTTAAAGAATAAACAAATAGAATTTTGTTAATTATGTAAAATGCATTTGATATATTTCTCGATAGGCCTTTTAAGTAATACTTAACAGGATTTAATTCCTGTGTTTGGAAAAGTAGCAGTGCTTTACAACACCAGCAAACAAATATAAGTTACAAGGTGATCAGTATAACTTACAGAGAACATTGAGTATGACTGTGACAGCCTGTGAACTGAGTTCTGTCCCATTACTGTATTTGTTGTAAGCTCTACATCTGACCGACTTCATGGTTATATTAGCTATAAGAATGAAAGTCATACTGTTCTGTCCACTGACAACAGTTCCATTTACTTCCCAGGCATAGTAAATAGGAGTTGTTGGATCTCCTGATATAGAACAGGTTAATCTGCTAGGAGTACCCGCTGTCAAGGTCACATTTCCATTGCTGGCCTCTGAAATCTGGACTCCAGTAATCGGGGCTGGGAAATAGAATAATTATATGTCTGACTATGAAGAAGTCGCATACAAATGTTAATAAATGGCCTGGTTTTAAAGCTTTTTGAGATAATAGAATCGTTATGATGGTTTGTGTAGGAAGGGGCTCAATCGTCATCATTTTACCACGCTGACCATGTAAATATGTCGTATCTCCGTCCCAAGAACCACGGCAACAATTTTAATCCTGTAGTGGTGAACAAGAATTGCAATCTGGCCCACTAGTCAGATGGCCCGCTTTAATAGGACCCAATGGAAAATGACGTGGCGCTCTGTGTGTAGACCTATGTTTTAACGGTAATCAAAGAGTGGACGATTTTGCTACAAACGTATATTAACAGCTTGATCTTTAGCAGAACTTACATTCTTATGTCGAAAATTATCCAAACAAATATGAGTTTTTTCCAAGGTTTTCATGTTTTGTTATACAAATGGGACGTCTGCGTCAAAGTAGATGTTTTAGTTGAGTTAATCATATGTTAAAATGAAACAAACCACCAATGCTGCATGCTTCTTGATAAAACGTGAATTGGGTTTTATTAAAAAACATTAAATTCTGTTGTATCAATTCAGTCCCATTCGGTTGTCATTTAATTGCTTTCAATATCATTTCTTACTACCTATTATTATATGTGGTAATGTGAAACGGACATGTATTTAATGAATACTTACCTAACAGTTTAATCTGTATCTGTTGTGAGGATCCACCTCCTGTGTAATAACATGTGAAGCTGTTATCTTCTGTACCATCATCTCTGCCTCTTCTCAGTGACCGGATCTCCAGATCCGACTCACCCACCAGACTGACATCTCCCTTCCATAGACTATCTGGTATAAGAACGTTACCGTTGGCCGTTTTAATCAAGATAACTGATCCTCCCCCTCGGTTCCACTGTAGATCACCTTGAGGTGTAAGAGTACATGGTAATACAACAGACCCTCCAACAACCCCTTCAACAACTGTTTGTCCGGATATTAACTCTACTAAGATCAACAACACATGTAAAACTGAAAACACAAAACAACAATAACCTTATATAACTCAGGAATAATTGAGATATTTGCATGGTATTGCTAAGCTATACACCATGCTTTCCTTAAAGTTGCATGAGCTGCGAAAGTTGAGATACTTTCGGCTATTTCTTTCAAGACGTATCATTTAGAAACTATTCAATGCTTCTAAAGTCGAGAATGTACGATACAGTATTGTTTTGAACTAACTTCGGTTTAGGATTGAATGATCGTAAATTTTGTTTAGTTTTTGAACACTATTTCTTTTCGTTTAGGCAGCATACTCTATGAATTTTCCTTATTTCAACGAGGATCATTTAGTTTTGAGATGCCTTCAACCCCTTGTACTATCGTGACAAGATACAACTATGAAAATACTCCGAATTTTGGCAGCTCATGCCACTTTGAACTTCATAACTGTTTTGATCAATGTAGTTTAAAACGTTAAAACGGGCTGAAGACATTTACCTACATGTATATAAATACACAATACATAGTCCTCGATCTGAGAGTATATGAACCGAGTTATACGGACGAAGCCAAATCTTTGAATTAAATTAGTTATTAATGTCCTATAAACTGTGAAAAGAAACCAGAGTCTATCCCTTCATATTCCTCTGCTTCTCAGAGAAAGCAACAACGTGAATATTTGTGAACTGACTGTTTTTGGTCAAATAGAACATTCGAATGAAACGCCAACGTATTTAGGATATAATTTAGGTATCGAAATAAATTGTAAACAGTCTTACCATTTATATAACTACAGTACCACGATTCCATTTTATAGATATTTTGAAAATGAAGTCATAATAACACGGAGAATTGTCAAGAATGAACCATTTTCACACATTTATAGTGATGTTTTTAAAACGGCGAGCTTTACAGCCACATGCAACAGGAAGTAAAAATGTATTGAAACAGGTCTTTTCATGTGTACTGCATACCTCCACTGTAAACATATGGTAGTTTGATATTAGGTGTTGAATAGGTTTGAAAGCTACATGTATGTATATCACATACACTATAGGTTTTAAAGTGGCATAAGGTGCACGAACCGAAAACGTGTTCGAAAAGAAAACAAAAGTTAAATAACCGGGACGACCATTCATTCATTCTAAGCCAAAGTTGGCTCAAAACCATACTATATCATACATTTTCGAGACTAGAAGCACTAAAAAGCTTCTGAATTATACGTCTTGAGAAAAATAGCCAACAATTTCAGCATTCTGCTTTAAAGTAAAAAAAAATCTACATTTTGGCAGCTCGTGCCACTTTAAAGAGAGCAAGGTCGGGGGTTTCCTCAGGGCAAAAAGCCAGGTTTCTTCCCCCACTAAACCTGGCAGCATCGCAATAAAAGCGAAATAATCTTAACAATCGATCTTGAACAGATAAGGTAAACCAAACAGTCTTCTAGAAGTGAAATAATCAGAGCGTATCTGTGTCCCAAATAGCTTTACACAGGACAATCAGGTCATACAAATGTACCCACGTCGGGTTATTCTACTAGTATGACAGTACTTAGTTATTTCATTCTCTTGTTTTTTAACTGATGTCTTTATTTTATATTCTTTTCACACGAACTTGAGTTCATAACTTTTAATGAGTGGATTTGGAGTCAAAAATAAACGATGCATGCGACAACTCAGTGTTTGTTACCCGCACCACACGATGTAACAAAATTACATATATCGTTTTAAAAATCTCATTTTGTTTTTCATGTTATCAATTTATTCAATAAGATTAGACTTTTCTCCTTGCAGTAACGTTACTTACTTTCTGAAGCATTTCCGAAGTCTTTTCCTTTCGAGATATGAAGAATAAGGTGCTCTAATAGACGTTTACAATTTTGGATGTAAAACAAACACGATAGAAGCTTGTTCCCAGCTCACAGAATGCATTAGCCAATGTTAATCAGCAAATGTGGATCCTTATTAAAGTAAGACAAAACATGACCGTTAGAGATTGTAGGAATTGTCCACTTTTAACTAATGTTGTATCATTTATTTTGACTCAAGTCGTGAACTATTTCAAAACGAAAAATAAAACGTTTTATTCTTTATAGAACTGGCCCAATGTGGTATACAGTTCAAAACTCAATTTTATACATTTGCCTTTAACATTTACAGGTCATGCAACAAAACACTAAGTAATACACACCTAAAATGTGCACAAACAATAAAAAGTCAAAATAAGTCACATTTAATCAACACTAACTTAATGGAAAAGAAAAACAAAAGATTGTTAGGAGGCACTCGAAGCTCGGTTGTTTTCAGCCGGATTTGACATGCCTCGGAAAGAATGCACATTTTATGGGTATAACGCTGTATTTTGGAGCCGAGTTCATACGACAACAGTGAGCAAATGTAATATTATGTCACTAACAATCTATTGGGTGGGTCGAAAAAAAACCTTCTTAACTGAAACTGTATTAACTTCGTCATTTGATAGATAACACGACAAATACTTGCTTTTTATTAGACACATATCAACTATAAATATTAAAATTCCGTACAGTTGCATATAAGTCGGAACACCCTTCGGCTATCTTCGCTCGCTAACGATCGGCTTTGACACTCCTCGGGCACACTCTGAAACTTCGGGGATTTACGTACGTGAAATACCCTCTGATAGACTGCAGTTCATTTTGAATGTGACAATCAAAAAGGTAGCCGTAAAACGCACAATTTCCATATCCTCTTTATAAGGGCCCCACAAAAAAATTCACGTGATAATGTAAGGGGCCGAAACACTCGGTTTGTTAACATTCAGCCTCGATTAGTTATATAATTGAAGCATTGGATGATGTACCGAAACTGCGTCTGTGTACTTTGTGTTAAAAATCATGTGGTTAACCGGGCTAAATAATATACATAATTAAATATCTTTTAAATGATATTAGCATTTAATAAATTTATAATTATTTTCATTTTATTTTTTTCGCCAATTGTATTTAGCCCAAAATTACGGTGATTTACCGTATAAAAAGCGCAGACTGCCCGAGGCGTGTCAAAGCCGACGGGTAGCCAGCAAAGATAGCAAAAGTGTGTTCCGACTGTCCACGGGCAGTCTGCGCTTTTTATACAGTAAATCACCGTATTTTGGGGCTGAATACAAATGGCGTCGAAAGTACATATAAAAATATATTCCTACAGACGAAAAAAGACAATAAAAATAATTATAAATTTATTAAATGCTAATTTCATTTAGAAAGATATTCGTTTATATATTTTATTTAGACCGGTAAACCACATGGTTTGTAATGCACAGAAGACAAACGCAGTTTCGGTACTCAGCAATCCTCCAATGCTTCAATTATATAACTGATCGAGGCTGGAAGTTACCAAACCGAGTGTTTCGGTCCCTTGCATTATTACGGGTAAGCCTACACTTTTGTGGGCCCATCAAGAGAATATGGAAATTGTACGTATCACGGCTACCTTTTTTGGTCGCCACATTCAAAATGACCTGCAATCTATCAGAGGGTATTTAAATGCCCGAAGTTTCAGAATGGTTGCATATAATAATTTTTATTTAGTTAAAGATTTCAAAAGCGTCGTGCATTTTTTGCCTGTCTGACGTTCTACATTTTCAATAGCGTTTATGCCTAATCGTAGGGGGGGGGGGGGGGTGGACTTTAGGACCAATGCTTGCAACCGAAACTGCCCAACATCATCTTGTTAGTCTGTCCAATCTTGAACCACCCGGTTCTTGTAATGACGCAGTTGTCAAATTTGAAGATACAAAGCTGTGCTATCATGGCAACGTACAGTTTGGTAATAATACAAGTGCTCGGCGTGGAAGATTTTGACCAAGGCCAGGTCCGAGCAATTTGTCTCTTCTTCTATCAATAGCCACAGGAGATTTATACGAGATTTCTATACATGTTATTCTACTAGCATTTGTTTCACGACACGGTTACAAAAGCACAAACCTAACATCGGTTGTACGAAAACGTACACCAAAACTGAAATGAGATTCCTATAATCTGTCAACCATGGTTTCAGATAAAGTTACATAACCTGAAGAGATACAAGATCAGAGATACGTTGGTATCATTAATCATTTCCATGACCTCCCGATATAAGTGAGATTGTATCTTTTCGTTCATTATCAATATATCAGCCTCCTATCATAGAATCTAGAAACCCAGCTATATTATTAAAGCGCAGTATTGCTCTTTGGAATCTGACTTTTATTCTAAAAACAGGGTACTCTATATTTCGAAAATACACAAACCCATTGGAAAAATTACCCAAGCCTCCAATGCCCCCAGGGCGTCTTATTATCTCGGATATTGATAGTGAACGTTAAAGAATTTCACAGCTAATTGATTACTATCTAAAACCTATAGCAAATCGGCATGTTAGCTTTACCAAAAATAATAATTTCTTTTCCAGAAAAATTCTACTGACTAAGGCCAAACTCCTGCCTGTCGTCATCCTAATGAGATATCATGGGTTTGGGTTCATTACAACAACTTATGATTGGGTATAAACGTCTAAATGATATGCCTCCTTTTTAACACAACGAGAAACTGGTCTCCGTGGTTATTTTAGACAAAAAGATTTCCCCTGTGCGCGTGTGTGATAGTGTTAAAAATACATATTTTATACTACAGGATTTATGGCCCATTTGGCATCAGGTAAATGCAAATAACTGGCCTCTATTGCAGTTTTCGGGATGATGTTTAAATCCAAACCTTTAGAATGTGTTTAACGTCGCTATCTAAACGAAATGCTTTCAACGTGTCGTATGTTGTGATCGAATTTAAAGTTTACTTTACAGTAGCATGAGTTGTTAAAACAGCACTAGCTAACTCTTCGCAATTTTCACCAAGGAGTTCAAAATAAGAGCTCTCCGCTGATGCCAATACTTGAGATGTATGTCGAAGTAGTTTTTATAAGCAAGCAAAATTGTAAAAGCTACTCATACATCCCGGCTATTAAAATATTTGGATTTATTAACCTATATCGTCGGTTACTGGCTTCACCAATATATTTTATTTCACGTGTGTAGCTACCAAAATATAGTTCTATGTTTGTTTCTGACATTAACAGGGTATCCACAATACACTGAGGATTTGAATAAATCAGAACAATTTTACTATCAATCATTTTACTTCAGCAATAATGATGGAAATGATCAAACAAAATACAGAATTAACACTTAAAGTGGCGTGAGTTGCCAGAATTCGGACTTTCTTTATATTGTTCGATCGTCGTGAGAAGTTGGCTGTATGAAGTATTGCCAATAATATTGACATTTAAATAATAAAGAATCATTCTATATCGTGGGTAATTTTACTTTAGTACTAGCGAGGGTGATGAGCAAACATAATGCAAAACCTAGAATCTTTTGTGTGGCCATATTGGCTGATTTTGAGTATTTTTATTTCTGTAAAACCAATTGAACCAGAGATCGGTAAACAAACATGGTCGGCTGAATTCATACGAGGGATATAACTCTGTTTGACAGTGTTATATATCTGTGTCGGATACGTTTAATGATAAAGAAAACCTTACCGGACCCATTCAAACTCATGGGGTACATGCAACATTTTCTTTAAGACAAATACAGATCTTTTACTTTTTACACACGACCCACACAGACGCTACGATTCATATCGTGTGGACAAAGGCCTTACAACGTCAGTTGTAATTAAATTAGCAGATTTTTGTGAACACTGGGTATCTGCATACTTTGATTTTTTGTAATGCTTGCCATGATGCCGATGAGTGTAAATCCACCACTCCATTTATTTTGGTCCTCGACGATTTTTTACCGAATGAACTGCGAAATATCAACAAAGAAAAACTCGTTGAAACCAAATTATCTAATTGTGGGTCAAAATAAAATAAAATAGCTTTTTGATGGCACCAAATGTTTTCACGTTTAAGTAGTTTTTATAAGCAACAAAGTCCACAACAAACCATACAGGTTATTTGAATTTTCTACCTTATAAAGAAATCGACATATATAAAAAATCATAATAATGAAAGAAAATAAATTTAGTGCAAAAACTCTTCTTTTCCGTTAAAGGATGGACCAGATCATAAGCAATGTGACCAATCGTATTCTTGAAAATTATCCACGGTGTTCGCCTTTAACCCAAAAATAATATTCTTGTAGAAAAGTAAACGGCTATCGTTATCCACTCAAGTGATATATTTCTCGTTCAAAGGAAATTGACTCGAGTGCGCTAGGTAGAAATGTTAAATTGACCGTAAACAAGTGCCATCGCTTATACTCAGTCGAAAGTACAAAGGATGTACAGCTAGTTTTTATATAGCTAGTAGACCAGATACAGATTGTATTGGCACCAGGAGGACTGTGTGTAGCTCAGATAACTTGGTTAGGTCAAAGAAAGCTTTCTGCCTCGGTAATTTCCACTGATACAAATCTGTAAACCTATTATACAGAGTTATCTCCCTTGCATGACGCAATATGTTGAGGTGGATTTATCGATAAAGGCTTACAGACAAAACCTTGTAGAGAAGGGTAAGCCGACTGACGGGAGCAGTACATAACCATGTTATCAAATACCTCTGATCAAATGAGCAGTAGAATGTTTGGTATTGACTGATTGATTCCTCTAGCTTGATTGATTGTTTGGTGTTTTACGCCGCGCTCAAGATTATTTCACTTATATGGCGGCGTTGCCAGTTTTATTGTAGGAGGAAACCGGGCTCTATTCTCGGAGGAATCCCAAGGCCTTCCGGTGGTAACTGGCAACCATCTGGCAACCATTCCACATCGTTCGTTCGAGTGAAAACCCAGTCAGAAAATTTTCCAATTGTTTTTTTTTTTTTGGGGGGGGGGGGGTGGGGGCTGAGTCGGATTCCTTTGGTATTGATGGGTTTATGTTAGTTACCCCATGTAGGACGTACGTTTACATCCACCCGAGACCGTCCGTCAGACAGTAAACTATACGGAATCCTCACAAATAATTCGTTAAATGTGCTTTTTCGGTAAAAAAAAATCGACCTATTGCCTTTTATGCAAAGTGAAACCGGTCTTTTTTTTTCAAATTTTTCAAATTAGTAGAGCATTATGAGAAATGTAAACAATAATAAACAACTAGTCCCTCTAAAGGAAGTATAATACGTGTTCAAGAGAAAGTGAGAGAAGATTTACATCGCTTTCAATGTTATTTCAGTCTTATTGCGATGATTAATTCGACATTTAACTTAGCTATTATTATAAAGTTGCGAATAGAAATTATAAAAGCATGTGAAAGAATAAATAGCAGAACTCCATCATGCATTATAGACCACAGGGCGTACGTTAACAATAATGCTTACAATTAGCTAAAACGCTGTACATATATATATACTTAAAATAATTTCAAATATGTGAATAGATTGTAATTAAATAAAGATTACAGACAGAAATAATAGAACAATTGAAAAGTATTTGAAAGGACTCTAGTTTAGTGTGGAAAGTAAACTCCAAGATTTAAGCTTTTCTTAGATTGTTAGTGCACTACTGAGCAATAACATGTAAATCGATAGGCGTATTCTAGAAAGAAGGGGTTTGACCACGTTTTCCAGTGTCAACATACTTGAAGTATATAGAACAGCAATTGTTCTCCGAGATACGTTTATTCCATAACTTAATTTAAATGCTCAGTTGAGATATGTTAAATCGACCAAAGCAAATCACATCTCCTAAACTCCACCTGATTGTCTCTATATATAGTTATTAGACCAGATGAAGATTACGTGGACACCTCTCTATGTGTATCTCCGATAACTTGGTTATGTTAATTACAGTCTTCCACCTCGGTAATCTCGACTGGTACAAATTTGCAGCTAATATGTTCAAACATTAGAGGAATCTTTTAAACAGGCCTGAACTCCAATAAAGTCACTCGGAAAATTATAGGACTTTAAAAGGGTCTTGTATTTTTTGGAAGCGACATGGATATGGGGTAAGGATAATAATTTGGTTTATTTTTTTTTTTTCATTTTTAGGACAAAATCTTATATTGTAATATTCTGGCAAGTTTGTAAATAAAGCGATGTATTAATAATATTCTAGTAAAATCGCGAACCGTTTGCCCTTTGAAAAAGCCACATCAGCAACCAGTTGGTCCAAATCTAAGCTATTGCCATCCAAACTGGACGGCGTATAACAAATAAAATAAAAAATACCGCCGTACACAAAAAAAAAAGGCGAAAAAAACCAACAGGATATAAAAAAATATTTAAATTTGACAAAAAATGCATGTCAAATTTTATAAAAGATAAATTTATGCATAACAGTTCGTTATTAAAATGCTTCTATTTGTCACTGCACGCAATTATAATAGTTATGTTGGCTTTCTTCAGGAACAACGCTGTTCTCGTACGTTTTATTATCACCAATATCTCTGGTCATATTTGAATATTCCGGGCTGTGAATTGTTTTATTGGTGATGGTCATATCTTCATATTGTGTATCGTTCGATGACTGAGCACCTTTCTGAATCGACATCAAACCAACACGCTGAACATCTGAAGTATTCTTCCCTTTCTGACTAAGACTGGTGTACGTCTTCTCCTCTACAGTGTTAACATAATCTGGGTTGGTCCCCAAATTATCGTACACTTTGACCGTGTCTCCATCTAAACATAAGGATATATTTATGTCGTTTACAATGGGAATATAACAGTAATCTCAATACTTGGGATTGAATTTTGTTGGAATATAGCAAAACATACTTTATCCGATTCCCGGTTCGAGCGTCACCATAACTCGGTTGAAATTTATTTGGAATTTTTGCAAGCAATTATAATAAATAATAGTTGGTCGATGAAGAGACACATGCGATGGGCATACGGTTAATTGGTTAATTATTAGCTTCAGATACACAGTAAGTAGTTTGCATTCAACTAACCACGGATTTGGTACAAGCCGACAAAAAGCTGTTCTGATCTTTTGTTGATTTCAAGCTTTTTTGATAAATGTTTAACAAACCTATACCCAATTTGTTTTACGTTTGCGTCCAATTAACTGATAATATTAAATTGTGTATTCAATTAGTTCAATGAATATATTTAAAGTGGCATGAGCTGATATATTTTGTTTATAAATTCTGATCGTCAGGACGGTAAGAGGCTTCGAAAATCTGAATGAATGGTGCTGGAATGAGGAAACATGTACGAACCAAAAAAGTGTCCGAAAATAACCCTAAAGAACTTTCATTCATTCCATGTCTTAGCTAGTTTAATACACTCGTATATTCTCGTGACTAGAAGCTTCGGAAATGTATATCTTAAGAAAAATAGCCTATTATTCAAACGGACAAATATTCTCAACATTCTGGCAGCTAATGCCATAAAATAAGGCAATGCAAAGTAATTGATTATAAAGTAAAAACAAACATTGTATACCTGTCAGTCCGTTCATTCCGGTAGCCGTTGTGTTTGTAGATGGTGATGATCTTTTAAAATAGAAGAGACGATTTGTTAATTAGTTTGTATTAATCTTCTACTGTTTTTAAAAGATGCTAAATGAATTCAAAATGTAATAATTATACAGCATGAAAATAAATCTAGCACTTACCCTTGTGTCTCTCTATGGTGTGATGCTGAAAAGACAAAGATATGAAATTGATACAGCCGTTTTGTTATCGTGCTTTGGGACCCCAAGAGAATGATGAGTCTCCAAACACGCTGAATAAAGACACTTTTCACTTTTTTCAGTGTGTTTGGGATCGTATTGTTAATTAATATAATAAGTAATTTGGTGATTCTGGCGAGATCAGCAGCCTCCCTAATGGCTAAAATTAGTATTGTTAATTAATATAATTGATACCATACCCCTGTTTCTTTGTTTCCACACAACAATGGCCACTATGATGACAATAACAACAGCAGCTATACTCCCGCCGATAGCTCCACCTATAGCTCCGTTTACTCCATCTGTGGAGTCACCCGGATTAGTAGTCTGGGAGGCTGGTTAAAACAGAAAGTGATAATTTGTACTACAAACGTCATATCGCGAGCTTGAAAGATACCATTGATATAATTTGTGACTGTCACGGAGTAGTTCCCACCATCCGATAAAGTCACATCATTCAGTATCAGTACCGTGACTGTTCCCGATATAGTGACATTCTGACCACGAATCTTCAGTGTAATTGGCCCTGTGATTGGCCCTACGCCTTCCTCGTATAGCGTTACACAAAGGCTGACGTGTGATCAACAGCCACTATCAGGAGCTTAAAATAAATTATCGGACAATTACATTATAACATGATCCTGTTGTCATGTGTCAATCAAGCACATTTTTGGAAAAATTCATGTTTGAAAAAAAAATGTATGTTGCGTTTCTTTTTTGGGAAAGTATATATTTCAGATTAAAGTATATTCCAGATTAAAGTATATTTCAGATTTAAGTATATTTTAGATTAAAGTGTATTTTAGATTAAAGTATATTTCAGATTTAAGTATATTTTAGATTAAAGTGTATTTCACATTTAAGTATATTTCAGATTAAAGTATATTTCAGATTAAAGTATATTTTAGATTAAAGTATATTTCAGATTAAAGTATATTTCAGATTAAGTGTTTTTCAGATTAAAGTATATATTTAGATTAAAGTATATTTCAGATTAAAGTATATTTTAGATTAAAGTATATTTTAGATTAAAGTATATTTTAGATTAAAGTATATCCCAGATTAAAGTGTATTTCAGGGGAAAGTATATGTAATATTAAAGTATATTTTACATTAAAGTATATTTTAAATTAAAGTATATTTTAGATTAAAATGTATTTTAGATTAAAGTGTATTTCAGATTAAAGCGTATTTTAGATTTAAGTATATTTTAGATTAAAGCATATTGTAGATTGAAGTATACCTTAGAATAAAGCGTCTTTCAGATTAATCTGTATTTCAGATTAAAGTATATTCCAGATTAAAGTGTATTTCAGATTAAAGTATATTTCAGATCAAATTATATTCGAGTTTAAAGTGTATTTTACATGAAAGTGTATTCAAGATTAAAGTGCATTTTAGATTTACGTGAATTTCAGATTAAAGTATATTTCAGATCAAATTATATTTTAGATTAAAGTATATTCCAGATTATAGTATATTTCAGATTATTTCCGATAAAGTCACATCATTCAGTACCAGTACCGTGACTGTTCCCGATATAGTGACATTCTGACCACGAATCTTCAGTGTAATTGGCCCTGTGATTGGCCCTACGCCTTCCTCGTGTAGCGTTACACAAAGGCTGATCAGAAAGTCACGTGTGATCAACAGCCACTATCAGGAGCTTAAATTAAATTATCGGACATTTACATTATAACATGATCCTGTTGTCATGTGTCAATCAAGCACATTTTTGGAAAAATTCATGTTTGAAAAAAAAATGGATGTTGCGTTTCTTTTTCAGATTAAAGTATATTCCAGATTAAAGTGTATTTCAGATTAAAGCGTATTTTAGATTAAAGTATATTCCAGATTAAAGTATACTTCAGATTTAAGTATATTTTAGATTAAAGTGTATTTTAGATTAAAGTATATTTCAGATTTAAGTATATTTTAGATTAAAGTGTATTTCACATTTAAGTATATTTCAGATTAAAGTATATTTTAGATTAAAGTATATTTTAGATTAAAGTATATTCCAGATTAAAGTATATTTCAGATTAAGTGTTTTTCAGATTAAAGTATATATTTAGATTAAAGTATATTTCAGATTAAAGTATATTTTAGATTAAAGTATATTTTAGATTAAAGTATATTTTAGATTAAAGTATATCCCAGATTAAAGTGTATTTCAGATGAAAGTATATGTTAGATTAAAGTATATTTTAGATTAAAGTATATTTTAGATTAAAGTATATTTTAGATTAAAATGTATTTTAGATTAAAGTGTATTTCAGATTAAAGCGTATTTTAGATTTAAGTATATTTTAGATTAAAGTATATTGTAGATTGAAGTATACCTTGAAAATAAAGTGTCTTTCAGATTAAAGCGTATTTTAGATTTAAGTATATTTTAGATTAAAGTATATTGTAGATTGAAGTATACCTTAGAATAAAGTGTCTTTCAGATTAATCTGTATTTCAGATTAAAGTATATTCCAGATTAAAGTGTATTTCAGATTAAAGTATATTTCAGATCAAATTATATTCGAGTTTAAATTGTATTTTACATGAAAGTATATTCAAGATTAAAGTGTATTCTAGATTTACGTGTATTTCAGATTAAAGTATATTTCAGATCAAATTATATTTTAGATTAAAGTATATTCGAGTTTAAAGTATATTTTAGTTTAAAGTGTATTTTAGATTAAAGTGTATTTCAGGTTAAAGTGTGTTTTAGATTTAAGTATATCTTAGATTAAATTATATTTTAGATTAAAGTATATTTTAGATTAAAGTGTATTTTAAATTAAAGTATATTTTAGATTAAAGTATATTTTAGATTAAAGTATATTTTAGATTAAAGTATATTCCAGATTATAGTGTATTTCAGATTAAAAATACATTTTAGATTAAATTACATCTCACATTTAAGTGTACTTTAGATTTAAGTATATTTTAGATTAAAGTATATTCCAGATTATAGTGTATTTCAGATTAAAGTGTATTTTAGATTAAAGTATATTTTTGATTAAAGTATATTTTTGATTAAAGTATATTTCAGATTAAATTATATTTTAGATTAAATTTTATTCCAGATTAAAGTGTATTTCAGATTAAAGTATATTCCAGATTAAATTGTATTTTAGATCAAAGTATATTTCAGATTAAATTATATAACAGATTAAAGTGTATTTGATTTAAATATATTTCAGATTAAAGTGTATTCCAGATTAAAGTGTATTCTAACACATGCGTGATTCTACCCAACATGGACAATTTTCTAGGTCCTTCTAAAAATACCAGCAAGGTATATCAGGCTGTAGCTAGATATATAATAAATACACACCGATTTTAGTATAATTGTATATTTTTATGAGTGTATATACATTGTATTTACGACAGTATAATGCTCAAGTGACACCTGATGAACAAATATCGACCTTTCTATCTTTCCATTTCGTACCTCTGTATATTTGCTTATCTGTAAATCGTATACGGTTGTAAGCTCAATTGTAGTGCATGTTATTATATCTTAAGTGATTAAGTAGATCTCAAACGTACTAACATATACTCCTGCACAGAGAGATTCAATATATTGTGTTCAAACATCAGTTATCTTAATCGCTCATGGTTATAACTACTCACTAGTGTGGCGTACATCATTCATACGAATGGACGCGCCATTAAGCTAAAACAACCAACCAACCAACATGCGTGATTTTCCTTCATCTTGTGAGATAGGACAAAGCTGGCGTATAAAATTAGTTATATGACACCCTTGCGTGGGTATACGGGTAGATATTTGGTGTCTGACATTAATATTTTTCCGAGGCGAAGCCGAGGACAAATATCTGCCAGACACCAAATATCTACCCGTATACCCACGCAAGCGCGTCATATAACGAACTTATCACCATCCAGAGCAGCTTGTTTACTTTAAACTTAGTATAATCAGCTGTTATTCATTCCATTAGTTCACAAAAATGTCTTGGGTTGAGTGTAAATGACGTCGCCTAAATGACGTCGCGATAAATTGCATTGTGACGTTGCAAAGTTATATCGGTTTTCATGATCTTTGAGACAAGCATAGCGTTCAATGCTGACGAAACAACGTTCTAAACTGACGTCAGAATAGATGTTCGTCTTGACTGAAGAATGCTGTGATGCACCAAGACCTTCACTCCGTGGTAATAACAGCGCGTGAGATCTTAACTCCCAGGTTATACAAAATCAAATATATGCACGGAAAGCACTCAGATGCAGTCTGACATTCTGGGCATTTCGACCAATCAAATGCCAAGAAATTTCTCTCAATGGTGATAAACTAGCATATACGCAGAGAACGTCTTCATTGTGACTTCAAACGCCCAGACGCTGGACGACGTCATCATTTTAAAATTTTGGTGACGTGATGGAACCCTACGTCACTGGATGACGTCATCACCTAAACGCGAGTGGGGATGTCAGCCCGTTGTGTGTGTCAGGCATTTCGTCTTTAAAACTAACTCATTAACGCAGAATGATGATAATAAGCGATGGCAAGACTTGAAAGGGAACTTACATAAGCTAAAAGTATAAAAAAAATTTAAAAAGTTATAAGGTCTGTTAGTAGCCTAAAAAATGGTAACACATAAAACAGTTGTTTAAAGCTAGCACTCCTATCATTTTTAGATATTCGTCCATGGGGCAATCAGGAAAAAAAATTTCAGCTATAAGGTAGGGGTTGCCAACTTTTTAGTTTGAAGTAGAAAATAAAACAAACTACTAAAATTTGTTGTTTTTTTTACATTAAAGTGGCATGAGCTGTTAAAATTCACACTTTTTTCATAATTTCCGATCTGACAGTAAGAATCTTTGTAGGCCATTGAAAAACTAAATGATTGGCGTTGGAATGAGGAAAATCCATACAGTATGTGGCCTGTACGAACCGAAAGCGTGTTCGAAAAGTAAACAAAATTTAAATAACCGGGACGACCATTCGTTCTAAGCCAAAACTAGTTCAAAACAATACTTCATTGTATATTTTCGAGACTAGAAGCACTAAAAAGCTTCTGAATTATACGTCTTGAGAAAAATAGCCAATAATTTAAACAATCTGTTTTAACGTCAAAATGTCAAAATTTTGCCAGCTCATGCCACTTTAAAGTTAATGTGTTAAGATAGAAATAACCTCTGGCCCTCGTCCAAAAACAATGGACACTTCCTTTTTTCTTGCAGTTATCACAACGTATACGCAGAGAATCAATCCATTATTTTCTAATTTTACATTAAACTGTATTCCAGATTAAAGTGTATTCCAGAATAAAGTATATTTCAGATTAAAGTGTATTTCAGATTAAAATATATTCCGGATTCTAACACATGCGTGATTTTCCTACATGTTGTGCGATAGGACAAAGCTGGCCTATAAACTAGCATAAACACAGATAATTTTTAATTGATGCGTTAAACGCCCTGACAGTGAACGACGTCATCATTTTTAAATTTTAGTGACGTGATGAAACACGACCGCGCTGGATGACGTCATCACCTAAACGCGAGTGGGGATGTCAGACTGTTGTGTATGGCAGGAATTTCGCTTTTAAAACTAAGCGCAGGATTATGCTAATACGCGATATCAAGACTTAAAAGGGAACTTGGGAACTTACATAAGCTACAAGTATAAATATATCTTTAAAAAGTTATACGGTCTGTTAGTACAGAAAAAATGCTAACACATTAAACATTTTTTAGATATAGATTCGTCCATTGGGCAATCAGGGAAAAACCAGTTATCACAGCGTATACACAGAGAATCAATCCATTATTTCTTATACAAAGTATAATTATGTAAATTAAAGATTAAACACATATAATTTTGTCAACCTTGTAAAATGCATTTGATATCTTTGTCGATTGACTGAATATATAATACTAAGCAGGATTTAAATCATGTGTTTGGAAAAATAGCAGTGCTTTACAACACCAGCAAACAAATAAAAGTTACACGATGATCAGTATAACTTACAGAGAACATTGATGGCGGCTGTTACATTCTGTGAACTGAGTTCTGTCCCATTACTGTATCTGTTGTAAGCTCTACATCTGACCATGCTCGTAGTTTTATTAGCTATAAGGTTGAAAGTCAAACTGTTCTGTCCACTGACAACATTTCCATTTACTTCCCAGGTATAGTAAATAGGAGTTGTTGGATCTCCTGATACAGAACAGGTTAATGCTTTAGGAGTACCCGCTGTCAAGGTCACCTTTCCATTGCTGGCCTCTCGAATCTGGACTCCAGTAATCGGAGCTGGGAAATAGAATAATTATATGTCTGACTATGAAGAAGTTGAACCCAACTGTTATTAAATGACATGATATTAGTTTTTTGAGATGATAGAACCGCTATGATGATTTGGGTAGGAAGGGCTCAATCGTCAACATTTTACCACGTTGACCATGTAAATATGTCGTATCTCCGCCCCCAGAACCACGACAACTAATGAAGTGGTGAGCAAGAGTAATAGTCTGGCCAATGTGACCCGAAGTATATTTCAGATTAAAGTATATTTAAGATTAAAGTTTATTCCAGATTTTAGTGTATTTCAGATTAAAGTATTTTTCAGATTTTCAGATTTACTTTAATGTAAAATATACTTTATTCTAAAATATACTTTAATCTTAAATACACTTTAAACTGGGATATAATTTAATCTAAAATATACTTTAATGTAAAATATACTTTATTCTAAAAATATACTTTATTCTGTGTTTGGAAAAGTAGCAGTACTTTACAACAGCAAACAACTATAAATTGCAAGATGATCAGTATAACTTACAGAGAACATTGAGTGTGACTGTGACATCCCGTGAACTGAGTTCTGCCCCATTACTGTGTTTGTTGAAAGCTCTACATCTGACCATCTTCGTGGTTTTATTAGCTATAAGGTTGAAAGTCATATTGTTCTGTCCACTGACAACATTTCCATTTACTTCCCAGGTATAGTAAATGGGAGTTGTTGGATCTCCTGATACAGAACAGGTTAATGCTTTAGGAGTACACGCTGTCAAGGTCACATTTCCATTGCTGGCCTCTCGAATCTGGACTCCAGTAATCGGAGCTGGGAAATAGAATAATTATATGTCTGACTATGAAGAAGTTGAACCCAACTGTTATTAAATGACATGATATTAGTTTTTTGAGATGATAGAACCGCTATGATGATTTGGGTAGGAAGGGCTCAATCGTCAACATTTTACCACGTTGACCATGTAAATATGTCGTATCTACGCCCCCAGAACCACGACAACTAATGAAGTGGTGAGCAAGAGTAATGGTCTGGCCAATGTGACCCGAAGTATATTTCAGATTAAAGTATATTTAAGATTAAAGTTTATTCCAGATTTTAGTGTATTTCAGATTAAAGTATATTTTAGATTAAATTATATTTTAGATTAAAGTATATTTAAGATTAAAGTTTATCACAGATTTTAGTGTATTTCAGATTAAAGTATATTTCAGATTAAAGTATTTTTCAGATAAATGTGTATTTCAGATTAAAGCGTACTTCAGATTAAAGTGTATTTTAGATTAAAGAATATTACAAATTAAAGTGTATTTCACATTCAAGTATATCTCAGATTAAAGTATATTCCAGATTAAATTATATTTCAGATTAAAGTATTTTTCAGATTTTCAGATTTACTTTAATGTAAAATATACTTTATTCTAAAATATACTTTAATCTTAAATACACTTTAAACTGGGATATAATTTAATCTAAAATATACTTTAATGTAAAATATACTTTATTCTAAAAATATACTTTATTCTGTGTTTGGAAAAGTAGCAGTACTTTACAACAACAGCAAACAACTATAAATTGCAAGATGATCAGTATAACTTACAGAGAACATTGAGTGTGACTGTGACATCCCGTGAACTGAGTTCTGCCCCATTACTGTGTTTGTTGAAAGCTCTACATCTGACCATCTTCGTGGTTTTATTAGCTATAAGGTTGAAAGTCATATTGTTCTGTCCACTGACAACATTTCCATTTACTTCCCAGGTATAGTAAATGGGAGTTGTTGGATCTCCTGATACAGAACAGGTTAATGCTTTAGGAGTACCCGCTGTCAAGGTCACCTTTCCATTGCTGGCCTCTCGAATCTGAACTGCAGTAATCGGGGCTGGGAAATAGAATAATTATATGTCTGACTATGAAAAAGTTGAATACAACTGTTAATAAATGGCGGGATATTAAAGCTTTTTGAGATAATAGAACCGTTATGATGATTTGTGTAGGAGGGGCTCCATCGTTATCATTTTACCAAGCTGACCATGTAAATATGTCGTATCTCCGGCCCCAGAACCACGGCAACAATTTTAATCCTGTAGTGGTGAACAAGAATTGCAATCTTATTCTGGCCCACTAGTCAGATGGCCCGTCTGCGTCAAAGTAAATGTTTTAGTGGAGTTAATCATATGTTAAAATGAATCTAACCACCAATGCTGCATGTTTATTGTTTAAACGTCAAATGGTATCTGAGTTTTATTAAAACCATTAACTTCTGTTGTATCAATTCAGTACCATTCGGTTGTCATTTAATTGCTTTCAATATAATTTCTTACTACTTTAATAGTATTATATGTATTAAGGTTAAGCGAACATGTATTTAATGAATTCTTACTGAACAGTTTAATTTGTATCTGTTGTTTGGATACACCTCCTGTGTATGAACACGTGAAGTTGTTACGCTCATCTCTGCCTCTTCTCAGTGACCGGATCTCCAGATCTGACTCACCCACCAGACTGACATCTCCGTTCCATAGACCATCTGGTATAATAACCTTACCGTTGACAGGTTTAATCAAAACCACTTTCCCTCCCCCTTTCCACTGTAGATCACCTGGAGGTGTGAGGGTACACGGTAATACAACAGACCCTCCAACAACTCCTTCAACAACTGTTTGTCCGGATATTAACCCCACTGAGATCAACAACATATGTACCACTGAAAACACAAAACAACAATAACCTTATAAAACCTATGAATAATATAGATATTTACATAGTGTAACTAAGCTATGTATCATGCTGTATCAAAGTCGAGAATGTACGATACAGTTTTGTTTTGTACGATACTTCGGCTTCGAATAAATGAATGACAGTCCCGGTTATTTAAACATGTTTTACTTTTCGAACATTATTTCCTTTCGTTTTAGGCTGCATACTCATTGTATTTTCCTCATTTCAACGCCTATCATTTAGTTTTTATCAATGGCCTTCAAAGCCTTTTACAGTTGTGAAAATCAGGATTTATGAAAATAGTCCGAATTTTGGCAGCTCATGCCACTTTAAAGTAGCATGAGCTGCCCAAATGCACACTTTTTCTCATAATATCTGATCGTCACGACAGTAAGAGACTTTAAAGGCCATCGAAAAACTAAATGATTAGCGTTGGAATAAGAAAAATCCATACAGTAGGTGGCCTATTCGAACCGAAATAGCGTTCGAAAAGTAAACAACATTTAATTAACCAGGACGACCATTCAAAACAATACTTGATCGTACATTTTCGAGACTAAAAGCACTAAAAAGCTTCTGAAATATACGTCATGAGAAAAATAATCGATAATTTCAACATTCTGTTCTTACGTCCAAATATCAACATTTCGGCAGCTCCTGCCACTTTAAGATATGCCTCAGCCGATGGTTGTTATAATTAAATATTACAACTGTTTTGATCAATGCATTTTTTGGACGTTTAAACGGGTTGAAGACATTGACCCACATGTATAATGCACACTACATAGTCCCCAATCCGACAGTACATGACGAAAGGCTTTACACAGAGTTATACGAACGAAGCTAAATCACTGAATTGGCTTAACGTATTTACTATAACATAATTTAGTTATCAAAATGCATTCTAAATATTCTTACCATATATATACGTACAGCACGAAGACTCCATATTATAGATATTTCGACAATAAAGTCATACTAACACGTGAATCGTCAAGAATGAACCATTTTCGCACACTTATAGTGGTTTTTTAACACGGCAAGCTTTACAGCCACATGAAACAGGAAGTAAAAATGTATTGAAACAGGTATTTTCATGTGTAACCTACTGTATACCTCCACGGTAAAGATATGGTATAGTTTAATATAAGCGTTGAAAGATAAGTATGTCACATACACTATAGGTTTTAAAAAGAGCAATGTCGGTCTGCTTCTAAGACAGATCTCGATCGTCGAAGGTCGGGGGTTTCCTCAGGGCAAAAACCAGGTTTCTTTCCACACTTAACCTGGCCACGCCGCAATAAAAGTGAAACAATCTTAAGTGCGACGTAAAACATCATTCAATCAATCAATCGATCTAGAACAGATACGGTAACCAAACAGTCTACTAGAAGTGAAATAACCAGAGATTTCAGATATCCCATAGGTGCACACAATACTGCTGAACTAAACTTAATTCAATAACAACCGTTATAACCCGTTTTATGTGATTGCTTTGTCACTACCAAAGGGTTCCGGAAGTTCCAGGATCATTAAGTGATCAATCAGTGGGTCAATCAGTGTCGGTTAATTTACTTATTCAGTAATTTCCCTGATGATGATTGCAGCTTGCTTTCGAAACACTGACTTCATCACGTATGAAAATTTTAAATGTAGATATTCTAATGGGCTTGATTTAAGCTCTGTGTGTATAAGAGAATCTAACAAGCGAGTCGTTCCTAGCAGGACCGGGTAGCTCAGTTGGTTGAGCGATGGGACGGTGACCCTAGGTCGTTGGTTCGATTCTCGCCCTGGCCCGGAATTTTTTCCGGGTCAATCAGTGTCGGTTAATTTACTAATTCAGTAATTTCCCTGATGATGATTGCAGCTTGCTTTCGAAACACTGACTTCATCACGTATGAAAATTTAAAATATACATATTCTAATGGGCTTGATTTACGCTCTGTGTGTATAAGATAATCTAACAAGCGAGTCGTTCCCAGCAGGGCCGGGTAACTCAGTTGGTGGGGCGGTGGGACGGTGACCCTAGGTCGTGGGTTCGATTCTCGCCCTGGCATGGTAACGTAACGTTTGCGAATAATACAAGTGATCGGCGTGGGAGATTTTGACCAAGACCAGATCCAAGCAATTTGTCTCCTCTTCTATGAAAAGCCACAGGAACATCTATGAGTCAATCCGAAACCCAAACGGAGGTCAGTTGAAATTAAGCGAGTGTGTAGATTTGATAACTGGTCTAATAAACTTTCGTAGTAAAACATTGATATAATGCTAATTGTGACGGTCGATCTTCACTCAGAGTGATTTTTACGACATTTCTATACAGGTTATTGTACAAGCATTTGTTTCACGACACGGTTATAAGAGTATGAAGTTGGCATTGGTCGTACGAATAGGTACACCAAAACTGAAAACTGAAATGAGATTTCTATAATCTTTCAGCCATGGTTTCAGATAAAGTTACATAATCTAAAGAGGAACATTTGCCGTCTGTTGACAGCGATTGCCAAGGGAAAGTTAGCTATTGAAGCGTTAAAAAAATGGTTTAAACAGTACGTTCAGACGACTCTGCACTACATGTAGCATTCATCCGCGAAGGATGTATCAGATGATAGCTCTAAATTCATCACTTAAAGAAAAGTTGTTGAATAGTTTCAAATGATTTCTTAATAATATTATGCGAAAACTTGATTAGGGTAACAGGTCAGGGGCCGGTTTTTCAAAGGAAATTATCTTAACGTCAGGTTAAATGACGTAGTGTAACAAAAAATACCTTTGTGACGCGACGTCATCTAACCTGGCGTTAAGCTAATTTTCTTTTAGACAACCTGCCCCAGATCCATATTTTTCAAGTCTTTTTGTACCTATGAACGTTCCTAAATTGTGTTTTTTATTGGATTCCATTTTATTCCGAGAGAAGATGCCCAAAATTTCATTGTTGTTTGGTCGATTGCCTAAAAGTCATCTGGTCAATCGACTTCCAATGGATTTTTTCCGATAAAAAGGGCGACTTTTGGCCTTAGAGGCTACATCTGTACTTAAAGGTTATCATTATTCACAGAAATATCGAAGAGTTTTCATCACTTCTGTTCATTCTGGCTGTTCTCCGAACGAAGAACACGGTTTCTTCCCCAATAAACCTCACAATGGAGCCATATAAATCTTGAGTACATCGTTAAAAAGATTTCTATCAAAAGTGAAATGCAATATTACTCTGTTGTACTTAGAAGGCGGCCAAATCAATCCGCGGGTTAATATTGGTAGAATACTATTTATTTTGTTACCAGACATGCTATTTAATAAGGAAGTAACAAACGACCATCAGATTGCATTTACAATTTTTTATTAAAAGAGAAAATAGTAATGTATTAACAGGCAATTGCAACAAGCTGTAGAACGAAAACATATACCAAGAATACTTATCTTGCAAATCGAATTTCTTAACAATAACCAATTGAGCCAAAGTGAGAAGACAAACGCACTCTGTAGACTTTCACTTCATTATTTTCAAAATATCAATAGATCCAATAATCCCCAAGAAAAAACGATTTATGCATGACTATACTTTAAGATATTAGAAATGTATTCATCACTATAATAACATCTTATATTATTATAATAGTCTGGCAAGTTTGTACATAAAGCGGTGTATTAATAATATTCTAGTACAATTGGGAACCTTTGAGAAAGCGACATAAACAACCCGTTGACCCAAATATAGGTCATTGCCATCCGAATTGGACGGCTTATTACAATCAAAGTAAATAATACTGCTGTACTCAAAGAAAAAATATTACAATTAGACAAAAAAGGCATGACAAATGCTATTAAAAAAACGTTATGCATAGCAGTTTGTTACTAAAATATTCTGTGCTTCTATTTGTCAATGCACGCAATTATAATAGTTATGTTGGCTTTCTTCAGGGACTAACAATGTTCTCGTACGTTTTATTATCACCAATATCTCTGGTCATATTTGAATATTCCGGGCTGTGGATTGTTTTATTGGTGATGGTCATATCTTCATATTGTGTATCGTTCGATGACTGAGCACCTTTCTGAATCGACATCGCACCAACACGCTGAACATCTGAAGTATTCTTCTCTTTCTGGCTAAGACTGGTGTACGTCTTCTCCTCTACAGTGTTAACATAATCTGGGTTGGTCCCCAAGTTATCATACACTTTGACCGTGTCTCCATCTAAACATAAGGATATATTTATGTCGTTTACAATGGGAATATAACAGTAATCTCAATACTTGGGATTGGATTGTGTTGGAATATAGCAAATATGTGTCTACCGATTACGGATGTTGGCCAAGGATACTTTTGTACGGGAGGCGACTCCCGGTTTGAGACTCACCTTAAATCGGTAAAAGAATATTTGGCATTTGTCAAGAAATTTTATTAGCAGAAATAATAGTTGGTCGATGAAGCAAAATTTTAATCTGTTTCGACAAAGAGACACGTGCAATGGACGTATTTAAAGTGGCATGAGCTGCTAATTTTTGTTTTTAAATTCTGATCGTCAGGACAGTAAGAGGTTTCGAAAATCTGAATGAATGGTGCTGGAATGTGGAAACATGTACGAACCAAAAAAGTGTCCGAAAATAACCCTAAAGAACGTTCATTCATTCCATCTCTCAGCTAGTTTAAAACACTGCTTTCGCGTACATTCTCGTGATTAGAAACTTCTTGAATGTATATCTTATGAAAACTAGCCAAACACTTCCACATTCTGTTTTTATAGAAAAAATTCTCAACATTCTGGCAGGACATGCCATAAAATAAGGCAAGGCAAAATACTTAATAGCAAAGTAAAATTAAAACACATGCCTGTCAGTCCGTTCATCCCTATCGCCGTTGTGTTTGTAGATGGTGATGATCTTTTAAAATAAAATAAAAAGATTTGTTAATTAATTTGTATTAATCTTCTACTGTTTTTTTTTTAAAAACTGCTAAATGAATTCAAAATGTAATAATTATACAGCATGAAAATAAATCTAGCACTTACCCTTGTGCCTCTCTATGGTGTGATGCTGAAAAGACAGAGATGAAATTGATAAAGATATGTTTATATATGTCATGTTATTGAATGTTGGTTGAAAGCCATATACAGCCGTTTTTTATTGCCACAAAGTCAACAGAATGCTAAATAGCTTTATTTGTAACTTTCCCTTTCCCCACTGAACTCGCCAAACACATCAACCACGCTATTGGAGTACACAAAGGAAACCTTTTTTCACAATTTCGATGGTATCCTTGGCTACTTTGGCGTGTCTGGCGAGTGTGAGAAGATCCCGATTCCAATTCATTTGCAACTCTCTCCACCTTGGAGGGGGAGGTTGGGGGAGGGGGGAGTGAGTCTCCAAACACGCTGAATAAACACACTTTTTTTCAGCGTGTTTGGGATCGTATTGTTAATTAATATAATAAGTGATTTGGTGACTCTGGCGAGAATAGCAACCACCCTAATGGCTAAAATTAGTATTGTTAATTAATATAATTGATACCATACCCCTGTTTCTTTGTTTCCACACAACAATTGCCACTACGATGACAACGACAACAGCAGCTATACTCCCGCCGATAGCTCCACCTATAGCTCCTCTAGCTCCGTCTGTAGGGTCACCCGGATTAGTAGTCAGGGAAGGTGGTTAAAACAGAAAGTGCATATATACATTGTAAGAATTATATTTATGATAACTAAAACACACGGGCACAGGGAAATCTTCTTGTCTAAAATAACCATGGAGACAAGTTTCTAATTGTGTTAAAAAGAGGTACATGTATATCATTTAGACCTTTATACCCCATAAATTGTTGTAACAAACCAAACCTATGATAGTTCATTAGGTTGGCGACTGACGGGAGCTTAGTCTTGGTCAGTAGATTTTTCTGTAATATTTTTGTAACACATTGACAATAGTTACGAAGCTTAACTATGACAAGAACATCGGTAGACTGAGATTGAACCCCATAAATTCACAACCCCACACCCGCCTGCACAGACAAAACTATGTAACAAACAACAACCAAAACGGCCATAAACTCTATCTCACAACCTACAACCAACAAACAACAAGGTTATAAACTCCATCTCACAACCTCACACCCACACAAACCATCCATCAGGGGGGATCGAATCCTATTCAGTTTGAAGAAAATATTTAGAAAAAAAAATTGAATGCGTTTTCTTTCGATAGCCCTGTGTGGATGAGGAGTGGGAGAGTGAACGTCGTTTACAACACTATATCAGGCTTACATGTATGTCGACAATGTCTTGGTGGGAAAGGCTGACATGTACCTGCTGAGGGTGGGGTTCCTCTAGGACCCGTCTTCTCCCAATACATAACGTCGCTATACAAGTGAACTGGTCTTTAGCGCGCCGTAAAACGTCAATTAATCATAAGTTTAATATTTTGGGCAATTCTTTTCCGGATTGAGAATTAAAGTTTTCATTTTAAACCTCACCTTTAGTGATAATTTGTACTCCAAACGTCAATTCACGAGCTTGAAAGATACCATTGATATAATTTGTGACCGTCACGGAGTAGTTCCCACCATCCGATAAAGTCATATCATTCAGTATCAGTACCGTGACTGTTCCCGATATAACGACATTCTGACCACGAATCTTCAGTTTGACATGGTTTTCTCCTTCATAGTGATTTGTGAACAAAGTTTTCTCCCCTAATTTTTTCCACTCAACTGTCACGTTAAGTGTCTCGGAATAGGTATAGAACGGCACTGACAACGTCCCGGTTCCGCCTTCATCAAGTTGCAAAACATTGATCTTCTCAAATAGAGCTGGAGCTAAAACAGGGTACATCTCATAGGTTACATATTTGTATTTGGATACTTGCCTATGTGCTTCCGTTTGTGTTATTTTGGAAGGCCAGAAACTTATTAATATTTAAACACAAATCATGTACAATGTAATCTGATGACATGAAAACCAAATATTGTACACTGTTTCAGACAAAGAGGAATTATATACATGATAAAACGTTTTGACATCCCATATGAGTTAAAAACATTATAAAAAAGTAGCAAGCCGAATATAGACTTATGTGACTCACTCTAAACATTATTATTAAATAGAAATTACGAACGAGTTAAAAATACTGTTGACACTACACCTTCATATGGTTTAATTTTGTTGAGGCTTTTCAATAGAAAAACTGCCAGTAAACATCACGACAAAAGTTACTTACTTTGAATAGGTAAAAACACCTGTCCAGTTTGTGGTGATTTGATACCATTTGAAACCCGACATATATAATACCCCATGTCTTCATAGGTTAAGTTAAGGGGCAGTTTCAGTATAGCTGGAGATTCAGTTGACATTGTTCCTAAAGTCTGTAACAGTTTGCCATCAAGTCGATGTTCCCATCGGCTAAAGTTGTAAACACCAGGAATCCCTTCTGAAAAGCATGTCATTGTATGTGTTGCTTCCTTGTAAATCACTCTAACGTCAGGTGGATCTGCAGTGCAAAATCCAAAAACAACAAATCCTAACATCTATGATGTATATAACTGTCTTTAGTGGATTTAGAAGGTGGTATAGATGAATAACGTAAGACTTTCGTATGGGTGACACACTTCTAGGTTTATTTAATGATGACGTTTCTGTCTTTCTCCGAAGACTGTTTTCGATTTGAAAACAGTCTTCGGAGAAAGATAGAGTGAGTGAGTGATTGGGGTTTTACGTCCTGCGCAACAGTATTTCGGTTATATGAAGACGTTGTCTCCTTGTGACAGGGCGGATTTCCACCGCTCTTTTAGGTGCTGTCTCACCGAGACGACTTGCCGAAGACAACCAGCAAGCCCCCTCACCCAGTCACAGTATACTGACACCGGGCCAACCAGTCGCTACTCTAACTCCTATTGCTGAGCGCCAAGCGAAGCAGTAACAGCTACTACTGTTAAAGTCTTTGGTCTGACTCGACCCGGGCTTGAACCCGGATCTCCCAGGCCTGAAGCGGACGCTCTACCGACTGAGCTATCGGGGCGAGAAAGATAGAAACGTCATCTTAAATAAACCTAGAAGTGTGTCACCCATACGAAAGTCTTACGTTATTCATGATGTATATAAACAGCGACACTGCAGGATGTTTAAGAAAAGGAACTTGCAAAAGACATAAAAGAAAGACATGTACCAATAAGTTAAGAAATAGTATACTACTGTCATCAACTGAATACCTTTTACCAATCAGTATACATGAAGCTGAAGGGTTCCCCGGTCTCATCTTAGATATGTGGTTTTAAATAATGTTTGACATTTGCCTTTGTTCGGCTAGCCGTTACTTACATTGTACAATCAGTTGGACTGTAACTTCTTTTGTCCCTACTGCATTGTTAACACGGCAAGTATATACACCAGCATCCGATCTATCAACCATGTCTATGTTGAAGGTGGACAATTGAGCAAGTCTGACTTTTGATCTTCTCCATTCAAACGTTGGTTTGGGATTCCCTCCTGCTTGACAATGAAGTGTACCAGGGTTGGATTCGGTAACACTTATGATGGATTCCCTGGTCACGGGATTGTCCAAATCTGAAAATAGAGATCAACGTTAAAGGCTTAGTTTGTTGCAAACATGAACCAATGGCTATCTTAGTATCTTAAGTACGATAGCCCGTGTATTTGTTAAATTACTATGAAACAAGAGATTATTGAAGTGAACTAAGTGACTTATGGTCAATACAGAAAAAACAACATGTAAGTGGTTTTGCATTCTTAAAGGATATGGAATTTATAGACATGCACAGGGATTATCGTCGATGTCAAACTTCAAAGTACTTTAAACAGTTGTTTTAGACTAAATGTACCATCAAAACTAGCTAAAGCTTTAGGCCTAAATGCCCTGCACATAGAGGAAACACTTGTTTTGTTTAAAGTATAAGAAATTTGAAGATTTTATGAAAGACATTTTACACGTTCCAAATTTAATGGCCGTCATATCAATTTATATTTTAGCAATAAGGTTATTTGGATATTTTCAACTAGCTTGTTCAGTTCAGATTTGCACAATCTAAACTGAACTTCTGCTCATATCATAGTGCGTTATTTGGGACTTTTTTCTAAAAATATTCCCATTATGTTTTTAAAATTTGCAACTATGGATAAAGTAGCAGGAAGCGGGCAATGAACCATTGCTAAAAGAGGACAGACCACGAATTAAAGCGATATGATATAATAAAACAAGAGATCAATGAACTGATCTTGACATCCACCATAGAACACTATCAGAAAGTGAGGCTGCTTGTAAACGGATCGTAGATTTGATATGTGAAATTTATTTCTTCAGTTGGTGGCTGGCTGGACAAGAACAAAGTTTCTTCGGTAGATAGTGGCTGTTATTTGAAAACTCAAAACCAACTTTCTTCAAGGATATCGCTTGTTTGAGTCCTGTACACAATTAAAATTTACAAAATCCAAAACGATTGTACACATGTTACTAAGATGCATTTAGTGTTTGTTTACAAATCAAAAGATAATGTATATCTGTCAAAAATAGCCCGTGAAAAGTGAAGAATGGGCGACGTATCACTCATCTGATGAGTACAAATTTAAACATGACGAAAGTAAGTTTAAAAATCAGTGGCAAAAATGTCCCGATTCGTTCAGAAGTTAGTGAACTCTTATAACAAAAATCATCATGCACGATTTGATATAAATATATGATTGAATAAAAACATTTCAGTTAATTTATTGGTAAATAGCATTTACAATTGCGACGTCAGTTGCTGTACATAGCTGCCTGAATGCAAATTCGATCGGCAAAATAGTGATTGTACGTTACCGTGTATTTCATTTCATTTTGAAATATTCCTTCCTTTAAAACTCCGAAAAATACAATATGGATCTTCTTAAGTGTCTTAGGGAACACTCTCCTTTAAAAAATTTATAATTGTTACATTTTTGGAAAGAATTTAGGCGTTTAAAATCCACATTCGAGATGGCCATTTTACCGACTTTAAAAAAGCCGTGGCGGTCGGCAACAGGCATAGATAAACTATTTCATTTAGTTGCCCTTGAAAATCTGAAAGGAGTCGATTTATATACGTTTTAAAATGACCCGAGGATTGCAATTTCACTCTGAGGTTTAAAAAAGCTCCGATAAATGTATTTTTTTCACTACTCCGGACTCGGAAATTCCAAAATAACGTCCTCAGTGCCAAAAATAGCTTATATGCCTTTAACTGGGTCATGCTTTTAAAATGCCTGGTAGGGGCCCTGTGATTGACAGCGGGAACTCGCACTAGCAAACTAATTTCACCACCCGATTTTAGCACTTTTTAATCATAGATATTTCAATATCTCACTCACTGTCAGTATATTGGAGACGTGGAAAATATTTATTAAGATCTGAAGCTGTAAATATAAGGAATTCCACAAGCTTTTATTGTCAAATTTAACATTTTTTTGTTATATACGTATGCTTGAAGTGTCCGTTCTAACCTAGACAAAGTTGGGAAGTTATCAGTGAATTACGCGTCCGTTAAAGTAAATACAACCTCTTTTACCGTATTAGAAGATTGAAAAAACAAAACACAAAGCAACCAACAGATGCAACATGTGATTTTATTTGTTCATTTTCAAAATTAGTTGAAGTTGTAAGAAAAAAAACCATACGGCGTCAGTGGGGTTTTAGCCGACTTTTCTACTGTCGCCATACGATGTCTTCGGTAATGAAGCAGGCTAGCACTCTAACGCCATATGGCGACAGCGGTACCGAATGTGTTAAATGAAAACATCAGCGACGAAAAAATACATGTTGCATAACTTGACCATATGAGGAAGCAACATAAATAAAATTTATCAAGATCCGCCTAGTAGTTTTCTTGATTCCGCGATCACAAACTATGTAGATATAGATCACAGAAAAAGCTACCTGCCACCATTTTCAATATGCAAATGAGCAGTGAGTGCATAGTGCGCAGCGAGGCCATATGGTTTACCTGCGTATAACATTTTACGAAGATCCTTTCATTTTAGGAGAACAGTGATATGCAAATGAGCAAAAAAGTACATAGTGTGCAACGAGACCATATGGCTAACATGCGTAAATTAGTTTACGAAAATTCTAGCCTTTCTTTACTTTAGGAGAAAAGTGACAAAAAGAAGAAAAACAAAATGGTCACCTAGCGGCCATTTTGATATGCAAATGAGCAAAAGAAATAAATGTTGCACAACTAGACCATAGGAGGAAAGTGCATGTGAAATTTAAAGAAGATCCGACAAGCACTTCTCTTGGAATGGCGATCACAAGAGAGAAAAGTACTAACAAATAGAAAAACAAAATGGTCGCCTAGCGGCCATTTTAATATGCAAATGAGCTCAGAAAAATAAGTGTTGCACAACTAGATCATATGGGGAACCAGCACAAAAACATTTCATCAAGATCGGCTTGGTGGTTTTCTAGATTCCGGGATCACAAACTATGTAGGTAAAACTCACAAAATGGCCACCAGCGGCCATTTTAATAAGCAAATGAGCAAACAAAATAGATGTTGCACAACTAGACCATAAGGGGAACATGTCTGTATAATTTGCTGAAGATCCGACCAGGAGTTCTCAAGAAAAGTTTACAGACACCGGACGACGGAAGACGGACGACGGACCACGGACAAAAAGCGATTTGATAAGACCACCATGAGATCATGGTGGTCTAAAAATTACATCGATGTAAGATAATATCAAACGATCTACAACAGTGGTAATAAAGATTTGTGAACTGGGCTAAATGATGGTATGTGTGTGTTTATGAACTGAATGTATATGTGAAAAAGATAATTTGAAAAGAAACAACTTAATCGTTAGTTTTTTGGCAGCAAAAAGGGAATAAGCAGGAACTATGAATATTTTCCATATTTTTAGTAACTGCTGGAAAAAAAAATCGTCAAAAATGACGTCATAATCGTCTTCGATATGTACTAACCGCCACGGAGACCTGTTCAGACCACTGTGAGTACACAACTTAGTTCCCGCTTGATGTCATATATCAAGAACTTTCGTAAGCATTGTAGAGAGGCAAATGTAGCAATGTAGCATTTTGATTTATCTGCGTCCGAAATGTAATTTTCTTTTTGGTCGGAGGGGCCTCCGTGGCTCAGTAGGTAAAGCGTTGGACGCTACATTCAAACAGCCTTCCACCAATGGGTCGCGGGCTCGAATCCCACTCAGTCCAAAGTTACCACCGGAAGGTCGTGGGTTTCCAACGCCGCCATATAATTGAAATAATCTTCAGTGAGGCGTAAACACCAAACAATCAATCAATCCTTTTGGTCAGCCTTGTAAAATACATTTTCTACGATACACTTGCGCAAATTAAAAAATATTACCAAAAGCTGCTCATACAATTTTTAAGATGAAAGATATATCACATTTACACAATCTTAACTGAATGTCTGCTCATATCAAGTGCCAACCAAGTCCACAATACATACATACAAGCGTTGGCAAAATAGTGATGGAATCTACTTACTTGAGTACAAAAAAAAGTCTGGGCCTACCATCAATAGTTTGCAAAAATAACAATTTTGGGACAAGCTAGGTAATCTCATCTTTTTTCATTTTTAAAATCACTATATATTGGAATGGCATCATTTGTCAAGAATAATAAAACTTTGTTTAGTTCGCCATACTCCCAGTGACTTACATAGAACATCGAGGGCGACGGTTACATCCTGTGCACTGAGTTCTGTCCCATTACTGTATTTGTTGTAAGCTCTACATCTGACGATCCTCGTAGTTTTATTACCTATAAGGTTGAAAGTCAAACTGTTCTGTCCACTGACAAAATTTCCATTTACTTCCCAGGTATAGTAAATAGGAGTTGTTGGATCTCCTGATACAGAACAGGTTAGTGTTTTAGGAGTACTCGCTGTCAATGTCACCTTTCCATTGTTGGCCTCTGGAATCTGCACTCCAGTAATCGGGGCTGGGAAATAGAATAATGTCTGAGTATGAACAGGTTGAATCCAACTGTTAATAAATGGCGGGATTATAAAGCCTTTTTAGATAATAGAATCGCTATGATGGTTTGTGTAGGAAGGGCTCAATCGTCATCATTTTACCACGCTGACCATGTAAATATGTCGTATTTCTGCCCCGCTGTGGAATATTAAAAAAAATTATACTGAAGATGTCTTCCACACGAGACCAACATATTATATATCTCCCCAAAGCTTACAGTTTTTGAGCTACTCCAATCCTAGAACCACGGCAAAAATTTACAATTGCGACGTCAGTTGCTGTACATAGCTGCCAGAATGCAAATTCGATCGGCAAAATAGTGATTGTACGTTGCCGTGTATTTCATTTCATTTTGAAATATTCCTTCCTTTCAAACTCCGAAAAATACAATATGGATCTTCTTCAGTGTCTTAGGGAACACTCTCCTTTAAAATATTTATTATTGTTACATTTTTGGAAAGAATTTAGGCGTTTAAAATCCAAATTCGAGAAGGCCATTTTACCGACTTCAAAAAAGCCGTGGCGGTCGGCAACAGGCATAGATAAACTATTTCTTTTAGTTGCCCTTGAAAATCTGAAAGGAGTCGATTTTATACTTTTTAAAATGACCCGAGGATTGCAATTTCACTCTGAGGTTTAAAAAAGCTCCGATAAATGTATTTTTTTCACTACTCCGGACTGGGAAATTCCAAAATAACGTCCTCAGTGCCGAAAATAGCTTATAAGCCTTTAACTGGGTCATGCTTTTAAAATGCCTGGTAGGGGCCCTGTGATTGACAGCGGGAACTCGCACTAGCAACCTAATTTCACGACCCGATTTTAGCACTTTTTAACCATAGATATTTAAATATCTCACTCACTGTTAGTATATTGGAGACGTGGAAAATATTTATTAAGATCTGAAGCTGTAAATATAAGGAATTCCACAAGCTTTTATTGTCAAATTTAACATTTTTTTGTTATATACGTATGCTTGAAGTGTCCGTTCTAACCTAGACAAAGTTGGAAGTTATCAGTGAATTACGCGTCCGTTAAAGTAAATTAAACCTCTTTTACCGTATTAGAAGATTGAAAAAACAAACGATCTACAACAGTAGTAATAAAGATTTGTAAACTGGGCTAAATGATGGTATGTGCGTGTTTATGAACTGAATGTATATGTGAAAAAGATAATTTGAAAAGAAACAACTTAATCGTTAGTTTTTTGTCAGCAAAAAGGGAATAAGCAGGAACTATGAATATTTATCATATTTTTAGTAACTGCTGGAAAAAATCGTCAAAAATGACGTCATAATTGTCTTCGATATGTACTAACCGCCACGGAGACCTGTTCAGACCACTGTGAGTACACAACTTAGTTCCTGCTTGATGTCATATATCAAGAACTTTCGTAAGCATTGTAGAGAGGCAAATGTAACAATGTAGCATTTTGATTTATCTGCGTCCGAAATGTAATTTTCTTTTTGGTCGGAGGGGCCTCCGTGGCTCAGTAGGTTAAGCGTTGGACGCTAAATTCAAACAGCCTTCCACCAATGGGTCGCGGGCTCGAATCCCACTCAGTCTAAAGTTACCACCGGAAGGTCGTGGGTTTCCTCCGGGCATATATCCCGGTTTCCTCCCACAATAAAACTGGCAACGCCGCCATATAATTGAAATAATCTTCAGTGAGGCGTAAACACCAAACAATCAATCAATCCTTTTGGTCAGCCTTGTAAAATACATTTTCTACGATACACTTGCGCAAATTAAAAAATATTACCAAAAGCTGCTCATACAATTTTTAAGATGAAAGATTTATCACATTTACACAATCTTAACTGAATGTCTGCTCATATCAAATGCCAACCAAGTCCACAATACATACATACAAGCGTTGGCAAAATAGTGATGGAATCTACTTACTTGAGTAAAAAAAAAGTCTGGGCCTACCATCAATAGTTTGCAAAAATAACAATTTTGGGACAAGCTAGGTAATCTCATCTTTTTTCATTTTTAAAATCACTATATATTGGAATGGCATCATTTGTCAAGAATAATAAAACTTTGTTTAGTTCACCATATCTTTCAATGGCATTTAGAAGTTGGAAGGTTACAATAAGGTCAAGAATTACTTATGGATAACAACTTCTTGGTTTATTGGGTGACGACGTTTCGATGTAGTTCTTACATCGTTATGTAACGATGTAAGAACTATATCGAAACGTCGTCACCCAATAAACCAAGAAGTTGTTATCCATAAGTAATTCTTGACCTTATAGTTCACCATACTCCCAGTGACTTACATAGAACATCGAGGGCGACGGTTACATCCTGTGCACTGAGTTCTGTCCCATTATTGTATGCGTTGTAAGCTCTACATCTGACGATCCTCGTAGTTTTATTACCTATAAGGTTGAAAGTCATACTGTTCTGTCCACTGACAAAATTTCCATTTACTTCCCAGTTATAGTAAATAGGAGTTGTTGGATCTCCTGATACAGAACAGGTTAATGTTTTAGGAGTACCCGCAGTCAAGGTCACCTTTCCATTGCTAGCCTCTGGAATCTGGACTCCAGTAATCGGAGCTGGGAAATAGAATAATTATATGTATGACTATGAAGAAGTTGAATACAACTGTTAATAAATGGCGGGATATTAAAGCTTTTTGAGATGATACAATCGTTATGATGGTTTGTGTAGGAGGGGCTCAATCGTCATCATTTTACCACGCTGACCATGTAAATATGTCGTATTTCTGCCCCGCTGTGGAATATTAAAAAAAATTATACTGAAGATGTCTTCCACACGAGACCAGCATATTATATATCTTCCCAAAGCTTACAGTTTTTGAGCTACTCCAATCCCAGAACCACGGCAAAAATTTACAATTGCGACGTCAGTTGCTGTACATAGCTGCCTGAATGCAAATTCGATCGGCAAAATAGTGATTGTACGTTGCCGTGTATTTCATTTCATTTTGAAATATTCCTTCCTTTCAAACTCCGAAAAATACAATATGGATCTTCTTCAGTGTCTTAGGGAACACTCTCCTTTAAAATATTTATTATTGTTACATTTTTGGAAAGAATTTAGGCGTTTAAAATCCAAATTCGAGAAGGCCATTTTACCGACTTCAAAAAAGCCGTGGCGGTCGGCAACAGGCATAGATAAACTATTTCTTTTAGTTGCCCTTGAAAACCTGAAAGGAGTCGATTTTTATACGTTTTAAAATGACCCGAGGATTGCAATTTCACTCTGAGGTTTAAAAAAGCTCCGATAAATGTATTTTTTTCACTACTCCGGACTCGGAAATTCCAAAATAACGTCCTCAGTGCCAAAAATAGCTTATATGCCTTTAACTGGGTCATGCTTTTAAAATGCCTGGTAGGGGCCCTGTGATTGACAGCGGGAACTCGCACTAGCAAACTAATTTCACCACCCGATTTTAGCACTTTTTAATCATAGATATTTAAATATCTCACTCACTGTCAGTATATTGGAGACGTGGAAAATATTTATTAAGATCTGAAGCTGTAAATATAAGGAATTCCACAAGCTTTTATTGTCAAATTTTTTTGTTATATACGTATGCTTGAAGTGTCCGTTCTAATATAGACAAAGTTGGAAGTTGTCAGTGAATTACGCGTCCGTTAAAGTAAATTAAACCTCTTTTACCGTATTAGAAGATTGAAAAAAACAAACGATCTACAACAGTGGTCATAAAGATATGTGAACTGGGCTAAATGATGGTATGTGTGTGTTTATGAACTCAATGTATGTGTGAAAAAGATAATTTGAAAAGAAACAACTTAATCGTTAGTTTTTTGGCAGCAAAAAGGGAATAAGCAGGAACTATGAATATTTTCCATACTTTTAGTAACTGATGGAAAAAAATCGTCAAAAATGACGTCATAATCGTCTTCGATATGTACTAACCGCCACGGAGACCTGTTCAGACCACTGTGAGTACACAACTTAGTTCCCGCTTGATGTCATATATCAAGAACTTTCGTAAGCATTGTAGAGAGGCAAATGTAGCAATGTAGCATTTTGATTTATCTGCGTCCGAAATGTAATTTTCTTTTTGGTCGGAGGGGCTTCCGTGGCTCAGTAGGTTAAGCGTTGGACGCTCAATTCAAACAGCCTTCCACCAATGGGTCGCGGGCTCGAATCCCACTCAGTCCAAAGTTACCACCGGAAGGTCGTGGGTTTCCTCCGGGCATATATCCCGGTTTCCTCCCACAATAAAACTGGCAACGCTGCCATATAATTGAAATAATCTTCAGTGAGGCGTAAACACCAAACAATCAATCAATCCTTTTGGTCAGCCTTGTAAAATACATTTTCTACGATACATTTGCGCAAATTAAAAAATATTACCAAAAGCTGCTCATACAATTTTTAAGATGAAAGATTTATCACATTTACACAATCTTAACTGAATGTCTGCTCATATCAAATGCCAACCAAGTCCACAATACAAACATACAAGCGTTGACAAAATAGTGATGGAATCTACTTACTTGAGTAAAAAAAAGGCTGGGCCTACCATCAATAGTTTGCAAACATAACAATTTTGGGACAAGCTAGGTAATCTCATCTTTTTTCATTTTTAAAATCACTATATATTGGAATGGCATCATTTGTCAAGAATAATAAAACTTTGTTTAGTTCACCATACTCCCAGTGACTTACATAGAACATCGAGGGCGACGGTTACATCCTGTGCACTGAGTTCTGTCCCATTACTGTATTTGTTGTAAGCTCTACATCTGATCGTTTTCGTAGTTTTGTCAGCTGTCGCGGAGAAGGTCAAACTGTTCTGTCCACTGACAACATTTCCATTTACTTCCCAGGTATAGTAAATAGGAGTTGTTGAATCTCCTGATACAGAACAGGTTAATGTTTTAGGAGTACCCGCTGTCAAGGTCACCTTTCCATTGTTGGCCTCTGGAATCTGGACTCCAGTAATCGGGGCTGGGAAATAGAATAATTATATGTCTGACTATGAAGAAATTGAATACAACTGTTAATAAATGGCGGGATATTAAAGCTTTTTGAGATAATAGAATCGTTATGATGATTTGTGTAGGAGGGGCTCAATCGTCATCATTTTACCACGCTGACCATGTAAATATGTCGTATTTCTGCCCCGCTGTGGAATATTAAAAAAAATTATACTGAAAATATCTTCCACACGAGACCAGCATATTATATATCTTCCCAAAACTTACAGTTTTTGAGCTACTCCAATCCCAGAACCACGGCAAAAATTTTAATCATGTATTGGTGAACAAGAATTACAGTGTGGCCCACTAGTCAGCTGGCCCGCTACAATATGACCCAATGGAGAATGTCCTATGGCCCGCTGTGTATAGATCTATGTTTTAACGGTAGTCAAGGAGATACCTACAGAGGGGGCATTTTGCTACAGACGTATCTTATATAGTATCAGCTTTATCTTACATTGTTACTAAGAGAATTATTTACTATAATCCAAACCAAAATGATTTTTTCATCGGGTTAATTCAATGCGGGCTAATATAACTGGAACGTTTGCGTTAAAGTAGATGTTATAGTTGAGGTAATTATTTGTTAAAATGATTGTTTGGTTGATTGACGCAGTCGAGATCATTTCACTTATATGGCGGCGTGGCCAGGTTTAGTGGGAGGGGGGGAGAGCTCATTGCCCCTTCGGCGAGTACCTGGCAACTCTTCCACATACGGCGACCGAGCGAAATATCCACTCCGAAATTCAATTTTTATTTGGTCAGAGATGTTAAAATGAAACTAACCTGCTATGCTACATGCTTTTTTTCAAATTTCAAACACTATCTCTGTTTTGTTTTAAACCATTGATGTCTGTTGGTACAAATTATCAGTTCATTCACTGCTTTCAATATCATTTCTTACTACTTAGTATTATATGTGTTACGGTTAAGCGGACATGTATTTAATACTTACCTAACAGTTTAACCTGTATCTGTTGTGTGGATCCACCTCCTGGGTATGAACACGTGAAGCTCTTATCATCTCTGCCTCTTCTCAGTGACCGGATCTCCAGATTTGACTCACCCACGAAACTGACATCTCCCTTCCATATACTATCTGGTATAATAACCTCACCGTTGGCCGGTTTAATCAAGATCACTGTTTCTCCCCCTCTCCACTGTAGATCACCCTCATGTGTGGGGGTACATGGTAATACTACAGAACCTCCAATAACCCCTTCAACAACTGTTTGTCCGGATATTAACTCTACTAAGATCAACAACACATGTGACACTGAAAACACAAAATAACAATAACCTTATTTAACCCAGGAATAATTCAAATATTTACATAGTATTACTAAGCTATGCTTCATGCTTCAAGCTCCTTAAAGTGGCATCAGTTGCCAAAGTTGAAATATTTTCCAGCTTAAACAGAATGTTAATATTTTGGGCTATTTCTTTCAAGACGTACAATTCAGAAACTAGTTAGTGCTTCTAAAGTCGAAAATGTACGATACAGTATTGTTTTGAACTAACTTCGGTTTAGAATGAATTAACATTATTTCTTTTCGTTTAGCCCGCATACTCTATGGATTTTCCTCGTTTCAAATCCTGTCATTTAGATTTTATCAATGGCCTTCAATAAGGATAATCAGTGACAATTATGATTTAATAGTCCGAATTTTGGCAGCTCATGTCACTTTAAAGTGGCATGAGCTGCCCATATGCACACTTTTTCTCATAATTTCTGATCGTCACGACGGTAAGAGGCTTTGAAGGCCATCGAAAAATTAAATGATTAACGTTCGAATAAGGAAAATCCATACAGTAGGTGGCCAATTCGAACCGAAATAGCGTTCGAAAAGTAAACAAAATTAAAAAAACCGGGACGACCATTCGTTCATTCTAAGCCAAAATTAGTTCAGAACAATACTTTATCGTACATTCTCGAGACTAGAAGCACTAACAAAGCTTCTGAAATATACGTCTTGAGAACAATAACCGACGATTTCAACATTCTGTTCTTACGTCAAAATATCAACATTTTGGCAGCTCATGACACTTTAAGATATGCCTCAGCCGATGGTTTTTATAATCAAACATTACAACTGTTTTGATCAATGCATTTTTTTTACGTTAAAACGGGTTGAAGACATTTACCTACATGTATAATGCACAATACATAGTCCTCAATCCGACAGTACATGACGAAATGCTTTACACAGAGTTATACGGACGAAGCCAAATCACTGAATTGGCTTAACGTATTTACTATGACATAATTTAGTTATCGAAATGTATTCTAAATATTCTTACCATATATATACGTACAGCACCAAGACTCCATATTATACATATTTCGAAAATGAAGGCATAATAACACGGGAATCGTCAAGAATGAACCATTTTCACACATTTATAGTGATGTTTTTAAAACCGCGAGCTTTACAGCCACATGCAAGAGGAAGTAAAAATGTATTGAAAGTAGATAGCTATATGAGAGAACGGCAGCACTTATGTGACGTCATTAGGTGGCGGCATCTGCACCTGACGACCCCACATTTATAACATTGTAGGAGAGTTCTAAAACAAAAGCTGACCCCCATACCTACAACATTATGGCCTAAAATAGATTAAACGAGTGGTAAGGAAAAGGCTAGAGCGTATTTAGGTCACTGACACCAGCCAGGCGTGACAATAAAACAACCCGAGACGGGCGCGGCTATTGGTCGCGCTTGACTACACATCTAATTAAAATCTCCTAACAAGAGGAGACAACAATGGCTTGAACTGTGAGGTCGAGGTCAATAACTAGCACAACTAATTAAAATATTAGCCCCCGGTCATTGGTCACGGTTCGCCGCATGTCTAATTATAATCTAAACTCGCGGCTACCAATATTAAAGCACATGTGCGCCTATTCTTAAAAAAATATGCTGAATAATACACTCCCAACCTCGGGGACCTGTTCGTCAGATGGACGGAAAAAATATGCTTAGTAATGCAATACTGGTCTAAAGGACCAATTAAACCGACTGACACTGGTGATAGACAATATATAATAAACGAATGTATAAATAACCTTGGACTGTATTAACTCAACGTATAGATCATATCGGTAAGTATGTGTACATCAGTTAGCTGGCGGATATTGTTTCGCGCTCCACTGCACATCTCATTAAAATCTTAGCTCTCGGTTATTGGTCACGGTTCGCCGCATGTCTTATTAAAATCTAAGCTCGCGGCTATCGGTTCACTACGGTACACATGTCATTAAGAGTAGAATCTAAGTTATTTATTAAATTATCTCAGTCTTAACCACTGGTCATCAACCCGGAAGTCACCGGAAGTTACCCGGAAGTGAACCGGAAGTGACCGGAAGTGAACCGGAAGTGTACCGGAAGTGACTGGAAGTAACCTGAAGTGAACCGGAAGTGACCCGGAAATGACCGGAAATAACCCGGAAGTCACCGGAAGTGGACCGGATGTAACCGGAAGTGACCGGAAGTCACGGGAAGTGGACCGGAAGTAACCGGAAGTGACCGGAAATAGACCGGAAGTGACCGGAAATAATCCGGAAGTGTACCGGAAGTGACTGGAAGTAACCTGAAGTGAACCGGAAGTGACCCGGAAATGACCGGAAATAACCCGGAAGTCACCGGAAGTAGACCGGAAGTGACCGGAAATAACCCGGAAGTCACGGGAAGTGGACCGGAAGTAACCGGAAGTGTACCGGAAATAGACCGGAAGTGACCGGAAATAATCCGGAAGTGGTCGGAACTAACCGGAAGTGACCGGAAATAACCTGAAGTGGACCGAAAGTGACCGGAAATAGACCGGAAGTGGTCGGAAGTGAACCGGAAGTGAACCGAAAGTAACCGGAAATGAACCGGAAGTAGCCGGAAGTGACCGGAAATATTCCGTAAGTGGCCGGAAGTGACCGGAAATAATCCGGAAGCGGCCGGAACTAACCGGAAATAACCTGAAGTGGACCGGAAGTGACCGTAAATAGGCCGGAAATGGGCCGGAAGTGACCGGAATTGAACCGGAAATAACCAGAAGTGAAGTGATTGAGCCAAAAATAAGTTCCAAGCCCGGAAGTAGCCAAATTCTAACCGAATTCGGTCGTGTTACATATCAAAGGAAAGGCTGTAAAGATGTCTGCAAGACTTACTATAGCTCGTGGTTTTCTCAATTCTGGTTTTACACAAATCGATTGAAACGTTCAAATCTAGCATTAGTCGGAGAGCTTAGGGACTAACGCCATTCACCTTTAAACGGTCCGACTTCGAACCGGAAGGGACGTTATCGAACCGGAAGTCGTCCGTAATTTCGTTACTTTTTGTTTTAGAGCTTAGGGACTAACGCCATTCACCTTTAAACGGGCCGACCTCGAACCGGAAGTGACGTCATCGAACCGGTAGTTGTCCGTAATTTCGTTATTTTTTTTGTCCCACGGCCTAGGTACTAACGCCATTCAATCCGTTACGACATCATATCCGCTATTGTGCGGCGTAAAACACCAAACAATCAATGACTCTAAGCAGTCGTCCTACATCAGGCGTTTTTCACCCCAGAACTGTATTGTGAAAGTCTCAACCAATGCCTTAACATAAAGAAACATAAGACATCGTTCGTTCTGATGAACATTTTATTATCTTCATGGTGAACATTCTTCAAGTACATCGTTTCCGGTTTTCGTAAGGGTATTCGTCCGGTAAAACCTTATCAAATAACATATAGCGTATTTTGATCGCGTTCGCTAATGCCTCGTCAATAGGTAGGCCAATTACTCCGCGTAAAAAATCCCTAGTTTTCACAATTTCTCGGTGAAGCGGGTCTCCCATTAAATGCATCCAAATAGTGTTGTACTGTCCGTATATAGTCATCAAGGTTTTCTTTATTTCCGGCCTGCGCCGTCGGTATTCCTCCTGCAAACTGCAGCCGTCAACAGACATATGAGTTTGAATAGCTTCCTTCACAATGTCGTCCCATACGTCGGAAACTGTATCAGCCATACCGCTAGCGGGCGTAATGATCCTCGTTAGAAAAACCTTACGGTCATCTTCTAAAGTATTTTCATCCGAGGGATGCCCTCCATAAACAGTCATCTCAGTATTCTGCGAATCGGTTTTGTGTTTATTGAAAACGTGCCGCTTCATGTCATGTCGGCGACTAAAAGTCTTGTTACAAACGTGACAATTGAATCTCATTTTGTTTCACCCACTGTGGAATATAATTTATAGCGCTATTTCAGCGGTCGGTCTAATCCAATGTGAAGGACGCGCCGCCTTTTATACGCTTCTGTCTTGCCTTCAATTCCGACTTAGCCATTTCCACCGCTTGCTGTGCGTTAGATACGGCAATAATCCGCGGCAAATCCGCCTTTTCACGGTTGGGGGAGCTTTCGCGATAATAGGGCTCGACAGTTTTTCTTCGTTTAAAGGCTTGACTTTGTGGCGTACCACTTTTTCTGCGTTCCTGTCTGACCTCCGATCTGGTCATTTCCACCACTTGTGCGGGAGACACCACATCTATCTGCGGTAAATCCGCATGGTCGGCGTCAATTTGCGGCGGATCCATCTTTTCACGGTCTGGAGAGATTTCACGGCAATAGGGTTCCAGAGGGATGAGCGTGTTTCTGCTTCTGAATGCTTGGCCGAGGGGCGAGCCTCTCTTTCTCATTGCACCTTCGTTCATGGGTATTTTACCCTTTTCCATATTGCGGTAAAAACGCACCAATTTATCCACGTTCGACATGTTTAAACGTTACAAACACCGTCTGCGTAAGGAGTGTTGTCGAAGTACGATGATAGCTCGTTATATAAAGCTTTATGATACGCGCCCGCTGAACGCCAGAAGCGACCGTTAACGCAGCCTTAAGCGTAAAACAATGAAAAAAAAAAAAAAAAAAAAAAAACAGTAACATACCAATCGATATTTCGACTGAGAGTTGTTGTTGATGTTGAGTCGGGAGGGGAAAAGAGCTCTTCGTCACTACAACATATAGATGGGAAAATATTACTATTTTATGTTCAAAAACCTATAGACAGTCCCTGGATCCACATCTTTGACCTAGCATATAGGGACCCTCCTAATACTTTTGCGTATCGAACCACCATTACATCCTATCGATCACTCGCATTAAGTGAATAAGAGTCAGGTTGGAAAAGCGTCACAATTAGGCTACACAATCAAAGTCTAACACTTGCGAACGTTAAACAGATTGTCAAATGTAAGGTAATAAACTCACTCGAGCGATCGAGAGTTTTTAATAGTATACTTCCGGAAAGTAATACAGATCTAATTGTTTAGGTATCGCATATAAGATGTATTTAACGTATCGAATCTAATCTACCTCTAAAATTATAAAAGGTACTTACGATGATTCAGTCAAATCTATGACGACTATTTGAGACATTCTACAATCTGCAACTGAAATAGATGAGACGTGTTAAAATCAAATTCATAAAGAGAAACGTCTCGTTTTACATTTACTTATCCCAACATCCATAAATATAATACGCCTCCATTTGTAGATATTCAAACATTTAAAAAAAAAAAAAATAGCCCGTATTTATGGTTAGATATCGAAGAATTAACCTAACGGTATCATATACACTACGGGTAATTGACATTTTGAGAATCATGAAACCATGTGTTTTCAATGTGAAGAATGAAACCACGTGTGTTCAATGATGTGTAACGCCACGCGTTCCACATTAGTCGGGTTAGATAACAAACTGCCGACGGCTAAATTCTATTAAGACAAACTGATAAATTACTAATCAAACCGTCTTTAACTGTTCTATCCTATTTCAGATTATAACTATATTGTCTGAGATAAAGGTAAACTTACCAATTGCTCGTCTTTACCAAAACGTTCGAGTAGAGCGGTTTGAATCGTTGTGTTTCAAGCGACGTTTTATAGTCAAAAATTAATCGCGTTTCGCTTATGTATCAGAAAACTACACAACGCAAAATTAATGAGAAAAAATTCGCTGACGCGCTAGAGGAGAAACCCCAAGGTTGAGATTAAATACCTGTCTACTGATAGTTAATCACAAAATAGCTACACCGGCAAATAAAAACAAAGCGCGATTTATATTGTACGTATCAAATCTACGCAAGAGGGATGATAGAAAGAATTGAATGAGCGCTTTTACCCGGTCAAAAAACATTGGTCCATAGAAATAAAATAATTACATCCATCCAATCAAAAAATGCTTTGCAAGCATTTGGTGTGAGAAGACCGAGTGTGAAAATTCCTGTCGACTATCAGATTAATTTAAAGCGAAAGAAAGAGAAATGAAAAAATGGCGATCAGAGCGTTATTATATTTTTATCTTCAAAGCGGGGAAGGGGACCATCAGATTCAACAATACGGCTTGATCGCAATTAACGAGATAACAACACATTTCATTCAAACGATTCATATAAATCTTAAATAAGTCAGTCTCATATAGTCGCCCTAACTGTTGTGAGTACAACCAATCAATGTAACCCGGCTGTTCGCTGTTACAGTTTTTTTAACTAATTATAGTGTTTTGAAGGACTCCAAGTATAAACTTAATTCCCACGGGAAAGCTATGTTAAGATTTCTATGAATTTTGACCACGGTATATCGTCTTAATTTCGACTTCACGGCAAAAAAAAAATAAAATAAATAAATAAATAAAATACCTAGTGTGAGAAAATTCATTTTTAGCTACTCCGGTGATCAGACACGATATACATTTGTATACACAACTTAGATCAATAAAAAATCGTACCACTAAACCAGGCTACATGGGTATTTAAAACCAACAGTAGAAATACGCAAACAAACATCACCTGTAAAACAATCCGAGAAAGCAGAGTTTTCCCCGTTTCCATGATAGTTTCTCGGATTGTTTTACAGGTGATGTTTGTTTGCGTATTTCTACTGTTGGTTTTAAATACCCATGTAGCCTGGTTTAGTGGTATGATTTTTTATTGATCTAAGTTGTGTATACAAATGTATATCGTGTCTGATCACCGGAGTAGCTAAAAATGAATTTTCTCACACTAGGTATTTTATTTATTTATTTATTTATTTTTTTTTTTTTGTCGTGAAGTCGAAATTAAGACGATATACCGTGGTCAAAATTCATAGAAATCTTAACATAGCTTTCCCGTGGGAATTAAGTTTATACTTGGAGTCCTTCAAAACACTATAATTAGTTAAAAAAACTGTAACAGCGAACAGCCGGGTTACATTGATTGGTTGTACTCACAACAGTTAGGGCGACTATATGAGACTGACTTATTTAAGATTTATATGAATCGTTTGAATGAAATGTGTTGTTATCTCGTTAATTGCGATCAAGCCGTATTGTTGAATCTGATGGTCCCCTTCCCCGCTTTGAAGATAAAAATATAATAACGCTCTGATCGCCATTTTTTCATTTCTCTTTCTTTCGCTTTAAATTAATCTGATAGTCGACAGGAATTTTCACACTCGGTCTTCTCACACCAAATGCTTGCAAAGCATTTTTTGATTGGATGGATGTAATTATTTTATTTCTATGGACCAATGTTTTTTGACCGGGTAAAAGCGCTCATTCAATTCTTTCTATCATCCCTCTTGCGTAGATTTGATACGTACAATATAAATCGCGCTTTGTTTTTATTTGCCGGTGTAGCTATTTTGTGATTAACTATCAGTAGACAGGTATTTAATCTCAACCTTGGGGTTTCTCCTCTAGCGCGTCAGCGAATTTTTTCTCATTAATTTTGCGTTGTGTAGTTTTCTGATACATAAGCGAAACGCGATTAATTTTTGACTATAAAACGTCGCTTGAAACACAACGATTCAAACCGCTCTACTCGAACGTTTTGGTAAAGACGAGCAATTGGTAAGTTTACCTTTATCTCAGACAATATAGTTATAATCTGAAATAGGATAGAACAGTTAAAGACGGTTTGATTAGTAATTTATCAGTTTGTCTTAATAGAATTTAGCCGTCGGCAGTTTGTTATCTAACCCGACTAATGTGGAACGCGTGGCGTTACACATCATTGAACACACGTGGTTTCATTCTTCACATTGAAAACACATGGTTTCATGATTCTCAAAATGTCAATTACCCGTAGTGTATATGATACCGTTAGGTTAATTCTTCGATATCTAACCATAAATACGGGCTATTTTTTTTTTTTTTAAATGTTTGAATATCTACAAATGGAGGCGTATTATATTTATGGATGTTGGGATAAGTAAATGTAAAACGAGACGTTTCTCTTTATGAATTTGATTTTAACACGTCTCATCTATTTCAGTTGCAGATTGTAGAATGTCTCAAATAGTCGTCATAGATTTGACTGAATCATCGTAAGTACCTTTTATAATTTTAGAGGTAGATTAGATTCGATACGTTAAATACATCTTATATGCGATACCTAAACAATTAGATCTGTATTACTTTCCGGAAGTATACTATTAAAAACTCTCGATCGCTCGAGTGAGTTTATTACCTTACATTTGACAATCTGTTTAACGTTCGCAAGTGTTAGACTTTGATTGTGTAGCCTAATTGTGACGCTTTTCCAACCTGACTCTTATTCACTTAATGCGAGTGATCGATAGGATGTAATGGTGGTTCGATACGCAAAAGTATTAGGAGGGTCCCTATATGCTAGGTCAAAGATGTGGATCCAGGGACTGTCTATAGGTTTTTGAACATAAAATAGTAATATTTTCCCATCTATATGTTGTAGTGACGAAGAGCTCTTTTCCCCTCCCGACTCAACATCAACAACAACTCTCAGTCGAAATATCGATTGGTATGTTACTGTTTTTTTTTTTTTTTTGTTTTTTTCATTGTTTTACGCTTAAGGCTGCGTTAACGGTCGCTTCTGGCGTTCAGCGGGCGCGTATCATAAAGCTTTATATAACGAGCTATCATCGTACTTCGACAACACTCCTTACGCAGACGGTGTTTGTAACGTTTAAACATGTCGAACGTGGATAAATTGGTGCGTTTTTACCGCAATATGGAAAAGGGTAAAATACCCATGAACGAAGGTGCAATGAGAAAGAGAGGCTCGCCCCTCGGCCAAGCATTCAGAAGCAGAAACACGCTCATCCCTCTGGAACCCTATTGCCGTGAAATCTCTCCAGACCGTGAAAAGATGGATCCGCCGCAAATTGACGCCGACCATGCGGATTTACCGCAGATAGATGTGGTGTCTCCCGCACAAGTGGTGGAAATGACCAGATCGGAGGTCAGACAGGAACGCAGAAAAAGTGGTACGCCACAAAGTCAAGCCTTTAAACGAAGAAAAACTGTCGAGCCCTATTATCGCGAAAGCTCCCCCAACCGTGAAAAGGCGGATTTGCCGCGGATTATTGCCGTATCTAACGCACAGCAAGCGGTGGAAATGGCTAAGTCGGAATTGAAGGCAAGACAGAAGCGTATAAAAGGCGGCGCGTCCTTCACATTGGATTAGACCGACCGCTGAAATAGCGCTATAAATTATATTCCACAGTGGGTGAAACAAAATGAGATTCAATTGTCACGTTTGTAACAAGACTTTTAGTCGCCGACATGACATGAAGCGGCACGTTTTCAATAAACACAAAACCGATTCGCAGAATACTGAGATGACTGTTTATGGAGGGCATCCCTCGGATGAAAATACTTTAGAAGATGACCGTAAGGTTTTTCTAACGAGGATCATTACGCCCGCTAGCGGTATGGCTGATACAGTTTCCGACGTATGGGACGACATTGTGAAGGAAGCTATTCAAACTCATATGTCTGTTGACGGCTGCAGTTTGCAGGAGGAATACCGACGGCGCAGGCCGGAAATAAAGAAAACCTTGATGACTATATACGGACAGTACAACACTATTTGGATGCATTTAATGGGAGACCCGCTTCACCGAGAAATTGTGAAAACTAGGGATTTTTTACGCGGAGTAATTGGCCTACCTATTGACGAGGCATTAGCGAACGCGATCAAAATACGCTATATGTTATTTGATAAGGTTTTACCGGACGAATACCCTTACGAAAACCGGAAACGATGTACTTGAAGAATGTTCACCATGAAGATAATAAAATGTTCATCAGAACGAACGATGTCTTATGTTTCTTTATGTTAAGGCATTGGTTGAGACTTTCACAATACAGTTCTGGGGTGAAAAACGCCTGATGTAGGACGACTGCTTAGAGTCATTGATTGTTTGGTGTTTTACGCCGCACAATAGCGGATATGATGTCGTAACGGATTGAATGGCGTTAGTACCTAGGCCGTGGGACAAAAAAAATAACGAAATTACGGACAACTACCGGTTCGATGACGTCACTTCCGGTTCGAGGTCGGCCCGTTTAAAGGTGAATGGCGTTAGTCCCTAAGCTCTAAAACAAAAAGTAACGAAATTACGGACGACTTCCGGTTCGATAACGTCCCTTCCGGTTCGAAGTCGGACCGTTTAAAGGTGAATGGCGTTAGTCCCTAAGCTCTCCGACTAATGCTAGATTTGAACGTTTCAATCGATTTGTGTAAAACCAGAATTGAGAAAACCACGAGCTATAGTAAGTCTTGCAGACATCTTTACAGCCTTTCCTTTGATATGTAACACGACCGAATTCGGTTAGAATTTGGCTACTTCCGGGCTTGGAACTTATTTTTGGCTCAATCACTTCACTTCTGGTTATTTCCGGTTCAATTCCGGTCACTTCCGGCCCATTTCCGGCCTATTTACGGTCACTTCCGGTCCACTTCAGGTTATTTCCGGTTAGTTCCGGCCGCTTCCGGATTATTTCCGGTCACTTCCGGCCACTTACGGAATATTTCCGGTCACTTCCGGCTACTTCCGGTTCATTTCCGGTTACTTTCGGTTCACTTCCGGTTCACTTCCGACCACTTCCGGTCTATTTCCGGTCACTTTCGGTCCACTTCAGGTTATTTCCGGTCACTTCCGGTTAGTTCCGACCACTTCCGGATTATTTCCGGTCACTTCCGGTCTATTTCCGGTACACTTCCGGTTACTTCCGGTCCACTTCCCGTGACTTCCGGGTTATTTCCGGTCACTTCCGGTCTACTTCCGGTGACTTCCGGGTTATTTCCGGTCATTTCCGGGTCACTTCCGGTTCACTTCAGGTTACTTCCAGTCACTTCCGGTACACTTCCGGATTATTTCCGGTCACTTCCGGTCTATTTCCGGTCACTTCCGGTTACTTCCGGTCCACTTCCCGTGACTTCCGGTCACTTCCGGTTACATCCGGTCCACTTCCGGTGACTTCCGGGTTATTTCCGGTCATTTCCGGGTCACTTCCGGTTCACTTCAGGTTACTTCCAGTCACTTCCGGTACACTTCCGGTTCACTTCCGGTCACTTCCGGTTCACTTCCGGGTAACTTCCGGTGACTTCCGGGTTGATGACCAGTGGTTAAGACTGAGATAATTTAATAAATAACTTAGATTCTACTCTTAATGACATGTGTACCGTAGTGAACCGATAGCCGCGAGCTTAGATTTTAATAAGACATGCGGCGAACCGTGACCAATAACCGAGAGCTAAGATTTTAATGAGATGTGCAGTGGAGCGCGAAACAATATCCGCCAGCTAACTGATGTACACATACTTACCGATATGATCTATACGTTGAGTTAATACAGTCCAAGGTTATTTATACATTCGTTTATTATATATTGTCTATCACCAGTGTCAGTCGGTTTAATTGGTCCTTTAGACCAGTATTGCATTACTAAGCATATTTTTTCCGTCCATCTGACGAACAGGTCCCCGAGGTTGGGAGTGTATTATTCAGCATATTTTTTTAAGAATAGGCGCACATGTGCTTTAATATTGGTAGCCGCGAGTTTAGATTATAATTAGACATGCGGCGAACCGTGACCAATGACCGGGGGCTAATATTTTAATTAGTTGTGCTAGTTATTGACCTCGACCTCACAGTTCAAGCCATTGTTGTCTCCTCTTGTTAGGAGATTTTAATTAGATGTGTAGTCAAGCGCGACCAATAGCCGCGCCCGTCTCGGGTTGTTTTATTGTCACGCCTGGCTGGTGTCAGTGACCTAAATACGCTCTAGCCTTTTCCTTACCACTCGTTTAATCTATTTTAGGCCATAATGTTGTAGGTATGGGGGTCAGCTTTTGTTTTAGAACTCTCCTACAATGTTATAAATGTGGGGTCGTCAGGTGCAGATGCCGCCACCTAATGACGTCACATAAGTGCTGCCGTTCTCTCATATAGCTATCTACTATTGAAACAGGTATTTTCATGTGAATAGCATACCTCCACTGTAAATATATGCTAGTTTAATATTAGCATTGAATAGTTTTGAAAGATATGTATGTCACATACACAATAGGTTTTAAAGAGAGCAATGCCGGTCTGCTTCTAAGACAGATCTCGATCACCGAAGGTCGGGGATTTCCTCCTGGCAAAAAGCCAGGTTTCCTCCCCGACTAAACCCAGCAGCACCGCAACAAAAGTGAAATAATCTTAAGTATGATGTAAAACATCATTCAATCAATCTATCTAGAACAGATACGGTAAACCAAACAGTCTACTAGAAGTGAAATAATCAGAGTGTATCTGTACCCCAGATAGCTTCACACAGGACAATCAGGTCATACCAATGTCTCCAAGTCGGGTTATTCTACTAGTACGACACTATTTAGTTATTTTATTTTCTCGTTTTTTAATTGATATCTTTATTTTATAGTCTTTGCACATGAACTTGAGTTCATAACTTTTAATGAGTGGATTTGGAGTCAAAAATAAAAGATTCTTGCGACAACTCCACATTTGTTACCGCACCACACGAGGTATTCTTTGTTCAATAAGGTTAGACTTATCTCCATGCAGTAACGTTGCTTACCCTATAAACTCATATACCCTGCCTGATTTATTATGACCAATAAGGCCGCCAGTTCAAATGGTTAATCGCGTTCAAAACCGAATATATTTATGAAGATCTCTTACACGTAATTTAAGTATCCATATCCGTGTCTGATTGTTATTTCAATCCACTGTGAATCTCAATTCTTTGATCGATAACGTGATTTTTTCCGGTGACCCTAGGTCGTGGGTTCGATTCTCGCCCTGGCCCGGAATTTTTTCCGGGTCAATCAGTTTCGGTTAATTTACTAATTCAGTAATTTCCCTGATGATGATTGCAGCTTGCTTTCGAAACACTGACTTCATCACGTATGAAAATTTAAAATATACATATTCTAATGGGCTTGATTTACGCTCTGTGTGTATAAGATAATCTAACAAGCGAGTCGTTCCCAGCAGGGCCGGGTAGCTCAGTTGGTGGGGCGGTGGGACGGTGACCCTAGGTCGTGGGTTCGATTCTCGTCCTGGCATGGTAACGTAACGTTTGCGAATAATACAAGTGATCGGCGTGCGAGATTTTGACCAAGACCAGAACCCAGCAATTTGTCTCCTCTTCTATGAAAGGCCACAGGAACATCTGTGAGCCACTCCGAAACCCAAACGGAGGTCAGTTGAAATTAAGCGAGTGTGTAGATTTGATAACTGGTCTAACAAACTTTCGTAGTAAAATATTGATATAATGCTAATTGTGACGGTCGATCTTCACTCATAGTGATTTTTACGACATTTCTATACAGGTTATTGTACAAGCATTTGTTTCACGACACGGTTATAAGAGTATGAAGTTGGCCTTGGTCGTACGAATAGGTACACCAAAACTGAAAACTGAAATGAGATTTCTATAATCTGTCAGCCATGGTTTCAGTTAAAGTTACATAATCTAAAGAAAAACATTTGCCGTCTGTTGACAGCGACTGTCAAGGGAAAGTTAGCTATTGAAGTTCGTTCTAAAGCTATATTAGCGTTAAAATACAACAAAATTGTTTAAACGGTACGATCAGACGACTTTTCTCAACACTAGCATTCATTCCTGAATGATGTATCAGATGATAGCTCTAAATTCATCACTTACAGAAAAAATGTTGAATAGTTTCAAATGATATCTTAATAATATTATGCCAAAACCTGATTAGAGTAAGAGGTCAGGGGCTGGTTGTTCAAAGGAAATTAGCTTAACGACAGGTTAAATGACGTAGTGTAACAAAAAAAATCCTTTGTGACGCGACGTCATCTTAACTTGCGTTAAGCTAATTTTCTTTTGGACAACCTGCCCCAGGGCCGGTAAGTTTTAGTCTTAAGTTAATCTTTTCTGACTTAGCCAAGTCAAAAACTTAAGTCTGCATTCACAAAAGGATTTAAGTCAAAACTTAGCTAAGTTCGTTGCGAGGACTTAAGTTTCTTCTCTGCCCTAGATACCCCCGGTAACTAGGGAATTTCCAATGATGTCATGGGGCTTCCGTTCTAATTTCTAGGTCAAAGTTCTACTCTTCTGTGAAAGGAGATAGGAAACATAATCGTGATCAAAACAAGCAAAGTCATCGTTGAATCGAAGTTGTCTTCGCAAACTATTTAAAAGAAATGAATGTAACTTGATGCTAATTTACTATCGGATTGTTGGCATTGCAAATTGGAATTTACCTGATGGTAGAATGGGAAAGGTTGTTTAGAATTTTATTTACAAAAAATTAACTTCACGGGTGGAGCTAAGTTTTTAATGAGGTACAAAATAAAATCTCTCAATCAGAAACTCTGCTACGAACTGAACCCCCTCTCATTCAACCTTTATTTTTTAAATAAATTTCTCGACATCTAGCCTAATTATTTTAATTTCTATTTTCTTACTTTGTTTACAAACGCTTGTCTGTGCTGTATTGATTAGACAGTCGCCATGTTTTATAAACAGACTTAAGTTTTTAGATAAGATTTAAGCCTACTCCCTACCAGTCTTAATATTTAAGTCAAATTTGAGCAAAACTTAAGTTTAAGACGTTTCATGAATATGGCTTAAGTTTTTTTCTGAAACTTAAGTCAGATTTTGGAAAAACTGATTTTTTTCAGCTTTGTGAATACAGGCCCTGATCCATATTTTTCAAGAATTTTTGTACCTCTGAACGTTCCTAAATTCCATTTTATTCCGAGAGAAGATGCCCAAAATTTCATTGTTGTTTGGTCGAATGCCTAAAAGTTATCTAGTCAATCGACTTGGTGAATTGATCTACCCCATTCCAAATGATTTTTTCCGATAAAAAGGGCGACTTTTGGCCTTAGAGGCTACATCTGTACTTAAAGGTTATCATTATTCACAGAAATATCGAAGAGTATTCTTCACTTCTGGCCATTCTAGTTTTAAAAGCTTGTAGCTCTACTTTTATTCTTCGTCTTGCTTCTGTTAGGTGATCATTTTATGATATTGCGTAGTTTTTTTACACTAAAATATTGACCATAACTAAAACACACCATTTCAACGCTGATAGTAAAATTACGTACTTTAAAAGGTCTTAGGGCCTCCGGGTCTCAGTCGACAAAGCGAGTCCCTCGGATCGACACTGGCCGATCTCTGAATGGAGTGTCCACTCGATCACAGTATGTGGAAGAGCTATCAGGTATATCGCCAAAGGCCGGTGGGGAATAACCAATTGAGCCAAAGTGAGAAGAAAAAGTACTCGGTAGATTTTAACTTGTTTTAAAAATATCAAGGGGGGCTCCGTATGTAGAGCGTTGGACGCTCAATCCGAACAGCCTTCCACCAACGGGTTGCGGGTTCGAATCCCACTCAGTTCAAAAATTGGAAAATGTTCTGACTGGGTTTTCACTCAAATGACCTATGTGGGATGGTTGCAAGTTACGAGCGGAAGGTCGTGGGTTTCCTCCGAGCACAGAGCCCGGTTTTCTCCCACAATAAAACTAGCAACGCCGCCATGTAAGTGAAATAATATTGAGTGCGGCGTAAAACACCAAACAATCAAAATATCAATGGATCCAATAATCTCCAAGAAAAACGCTTTATGTATGACTAAACTTTAAGATATTAGAAATTTGTTTATCAATATAATAACATCTTTTATTATTTATACATAAGTGAAAACTAGGGATTTCCCTCTCTCAGAAATGTAATAATTCACTGCAGTGCAATAACAATTTTTGTTATTTAATGCACGCGTCGAAGCCGATGACGTCGTCGGACCTACTTCTTTCTTGTGTACTGACGTCTGCTGTACAACAACAACAGTACATATGATTTGGATAGGCTAAATGAAGCCTTTTCAGTCAATTTAGCATTAAGATAAATAATTTACAACTGAAAACACTAAATTGATTCAATAGAGGATTGGCTTACCACTTTAAATCAAAGCGATAAAAACAAAACTTCATTACGGATCGTCAGTTGGCAGCGTTGTGTGGCCTGCATCATCATGGCTTTGGAGAATCATAACGAGAAACTGTAATTGCCGTTCAATGACGCGGTAAAACGATGCTAAGTAGTTTCATAGATCATTTTTTATCCTTGTGACTGGTGCGCTGCAGTATTAAAATCCATGTTGATCGATTTAATTTCTTTTTACACGAAATATCGCGAAAAACTTCAGGGAGAAAATGGCAATTCAAATGACCACAAATCTGACAGTTGACAGTCACGTGAGAACATCGATCCGAATATCTATTTAAATTTCCTTTCAAAGCAAAATGATGACCTCGCTAACGGACTCCCTACTGATACATTTACAATGATGGACGTCCATTATAACGACGACTTAGATTATCCTATCACTGAAAATGAAATCTCAGCCGCCGTTAGAAAACTGAAGTCAGGTAAATCTCCAGGACCAGATAACATTATAAATGAGCACATTAAACTAACTCTTGATATTATGCTACCTATTTATGTATTATTATTCAATGCTGTGCTTGATTCCGGCCATATTCCTCAAAACTGGCTCAAAGGTGTAATCTCACCAATTTACAAGGGCAAGGGAGATAAAAAAGATCCTGCTAACTACAGGGGGATAACTCTAGTAAGCTGTCTGAGCAAATTATTTACTGGTATTATTAATAATAGATTAACAACATATTCCGACACTAATGGTTTAATCGAAGAGAACCAAACTGGTTTTAGAAGTGGGTACTCTACTGTTGATAATGTATTTGTGTTAAAATGTTTAATTGACTTATTTTCTAGCTGTCACAAAAAACTATTTTGTACATTTGTCGACTTTAAGTGTGCCTTCGATTCTGTGTGGCGTTCAGGTCTATGGAAAAAGGTCGTACAAAATGGACTCAATGGGAAATTGTTTAATGTCATTGTAAATATGTACAGGGGGATTAAATCTTGCGTTTCATGTAAAAATGGTTTAAACACCAAAAGTATAGATATAAGTATTGGCCTTAGACAAGGGGAAAATCTTTCACCTTTTCTTTTTTCCCTGTACTTGAATGATTTGTCTAATTATCTATCAAATGTATCAAAAGGTGTTGAGGTGGCAACAGAAGAGAGTATTGTGTACTTAAAGGTTTTCTTGTTATTATACGCAGACGATACTGTTCTATTGGCTGAAACTGCAAAGGACCTTAAAGCCATGCTTCGAGGTTTCTCTAACTATTGTGAGACATGGAAGCTAAATGTTAACCAGTCTAAAACTAAAATAGTAATTTTCGGCAAAGGAAGAAGACCCAAAACAAAATATTTCATAACAGGCAAAGAAATTGAGGTTGTAAATAAGTATGTTTACCTGGGCGTAACGTTTACTTCAAATGGGAAGTTTGTACAGTGTCGTAAACATCTTATGTGTCAAGGCACTAAAGGCATTTTTGGATTATTGAGAAAGATCAACAAATTATGCTTACCATTAGACTGTCAACTGCAACTCTTTGATGCCACTATTAAACCTATAATACTTTATGGAAGTGAGATTTGGGGATATGAAAACCTTAACCTTATAGAGCAATTCCATTTATCGTTCTGTAAAAGAATATTAAGATTAAGATCCTCCACCCCATCCACTTTTGTTTATGGTGAGTTGGGTAGAACGCCACTGTATATTGATGTGTATATAAGAATGATTAGTTTTTGGATGAAACTGGTGCGTGGTAAGGTTAATAAGTTATCCACAATAATGTTCAACTTTATCCATAACAGTGGGAATGTTATATCGAACTGGTCTCAAAAAGTACAAGAAGTACTAAATAATTGTGGTTTGTCATTTGTATGGAATGATCAAATGCAGTCTTGTAATGAAAAGTGGGTCATATCCTCAGTAAGACAAACTTTAATCGAGCAGTTTCGTCAAAATTGGCAGTACGACTTAATTAGTTCTTCCAAAGCATGTTTTTATTTAGTAAGTAAAGATAGTCATTGTTTTGAAAATTATCTTATCAATTTAAGACCAACATTAAGACGATCATTGGTAAGATTTAGAACATCTAACCATAGACTACCTATAGAAACTGGGAGATGGAATAATACGACTAGAGAACAAAGATTATGTAATTTATGTTATAACGGTATAGGCGATGAATTTCATATGTTATTTGTATGTGAAAACTTGAAGACTTATCGAGAAAAATATATTCCAAAATACTACTTTACTTACCCTAACTGCCACAAATTGCACAACTTGTTTAACAATCCGTCCCACAAGATAATTACCAGAGTTGCAATGTTTATAAATGTGATACTAGATATAGTTGACGCAAATTAGGGCTGCCTATGTATTGTATGTAAGCCAAAAATCAATGTCGATTATTTATGTACATTCTATCCACTAACTACCCGTCATGTTTGTATATGTTTTTGTATATTTTCTTTACCCCTTATGCCAGATATTCTGGCCAGGGTGAATAAAGTTGAATTGAATTGAATTGAATTGAGAAGAACAGACATGCTGTTGTTTCATTGGTCAGCGATATATATTCCTACGTTTGCTAAAAACCTAATCCGTCATAAGTTTGTTGATATTTTCTTTTTTATAATTGATAAATTTATACTTAATAAACAATCCCCAGAATAAAACATGATAGTATAAATAATAAACAGAATATTGAACAGCTGTGTTTGAAAAGCATTTATATTTTTTCTCTTGAAAGGCGGAGGGATAACCCACTCGATGCTTCGCGTCTCGTGAGTTATTCTCCGACTTTCACTCGAAAAAATATAAGTGCTATTCAAACTCAGCTGTTCAATATCCTCTATATATTATAATATTCTGACAAGTTTGTAAATAAAGCGATGTATTAATAATACTCAAAGAAAACAGCGTAAAAACAACAGGATATAAACAATATTTAAATTTGACAAAAAGTCATGATAAATTCTATAAAAAAAAAACCTTTATGTATAACAGTTACTAAAATGTTCTATGCTTCTATTTGTCACTGCACGCAATTATAATAGTTATGTTGGCTTTCTTCAGGGACAACACTGTTCTCGTACGTTTTATTATCACCAATATCTCTGGTCATATTTGAATATTCCGGGCTGTGGATTGTTTTATTGGTGATGGTCATATCTTCATATTGTGTGTCGTTCGATGACTGAGCACCTTTCTGAATCGACATCACACCAACACGCTGCACATCTGAAGTATTCTCGTCTTTCTGACTAAGGCTGGTGTACGTCTTCTCCTCTACAGTGTTAACATAATCTGGGCTGGTCCCCAAGTTATCGTACACTTTGACCGTGTCTCCATCTAAACATAAGGATATATTTATGTCGTTTATAATGGGAATATAACAGTAATCTCAATACTTGGGATTGAATTTTGTTGGAATATAGCAAAACATACTTCAATCGTTCCCGGTTCGACCGTCACCATAACTCGGTTAAAAATATTTTGAATTTTTCAAGCAATTGTAATAAATACTAGTTGGTCGATAAAGAGACACGTGCGATGGACATACGGTTAATTGGTTAATTATTAGCTTCAGGTACAGCCTGAGTTGTTTGCATTCAACTGACCACGGATTAGGTACAACCCGGCAAAAAGCTTTTCCGATCTTTTGTTGAAACCGGGATTTCAAGCTTTGTTTGATAAATATTTAACAAAAATTATGTTATATCCAAATCTGTACCCAAAGTTTTTTTACGTTTGCGTCCAATTAAATAATAAGATTAAATTGTGTATTCAATTATTTCAATGAATATATTTAAAGTGGCATGAGCTGATAAATTTTGTTTATAAATTCTGATCGTCAGGACAGTAAGAGGTTTCGAAAATCTGAATGAATGGTGCTGGAATGAGCAAACATGTACGAACCAAAAAAGTGTCCGAAAATAACCCTAAAGAACTTTCATTCATTCCATGTCTCAGTTAGTTTAAAACACTGCTTTCGCGTATAATCTCGTGACTAGAAGCTTCGAAAATGTATATCTTAAGAAAAATAGCCTATTATTCAAACGGAAAAATAATCTCAACATTCTGGCAGCTCATGGCATAAAATAAGGCAATGCAAACTAATTGATTATAAAGTAAAAGTACAACATATACCTGTCAGTCCGTTCATTCCTGTAGCCGTTGTGTTTCTAGATGGTGATGATCTTTTAAAATAGAAGAGACAATTTGTTAATTTGTATTAATCTTCTACTGTTTTGTTAAAGATGCTATATAAAATGTAATAATTATACAGCATAAATTAAATCCAGCACTTACCCTTGTGTTTCTCTATGGTGTGATGCTGAAAAGACAAAAAAAAATGAAGCAAATTGATAAAAATATCTTTCTATGCGTCTTTCTTCCGATGTTATTGAATGTTGGTTGAAAGCCATATACAGCTGTTTTTATCGTGCTTTGTGACCCCAACAGGATGGCTAAATAACTTTATTTGCAACTTTCCCCACCCCACTAAACTCGCCAAACACATTAACCACGCTATTGGATTACACAAAAGAAACATTTTTTCACAATTTCGATGGATACCTTGGCGTGTCTGGCGAGTGCGACAAGATCCCGATTCCAATTCATTTGCAACTTTCTCCACCTTGGAGGGGGAGGATGGGGTAGGGGGAGTGAGTCTCGAAACACGCTGAATAAAGACACTTTTTACTTTTTTCAGCGTGTTTGGGATCGTATTGTTAATTAATATAATAATTAATTTTGTGATTCTGGCGAGATCAGCAACCCCCCTAATCGCTAAAATTAGTATTGTTAATTAATATAATTGATACCATACCCCTGTTTCTTTGTTTCCACACAACAATGGCCACTATGATGACAACAACAACAGCAGCTATACTTCCGCCGATAGCTCCACCTATAGCTCCGTCTGTAGAGTCACGCGGACTAGTAGTCTGGGAAGCTGGTTAAAACAGAAAGTGCATATATACATTGTAGGAAATATTTAGAAAAAATATTGAGTGAATTTTCATTCGATAACCCTGTGTGGATGAGGAGTGGGAGAGTGAACGTCGTTTACAACACTATACCAGGCTTATGTCGACAATGTCTTAGTTGGAAAGGCTGACATGTACCTGCTGATGGTCGGGTTCTTCTAGTAGTTTTATCCACATGTTCATACGATATCTTACTTGGCACGACGATATTCAGCTGTCCTGTTTGTGGTGATTTGATAACATTTGAAACCTGGCATATATAATAACCCATGTCTTCATAGGTTAGGGTATCGCGTAGTTTCAGTGTAGCATGGGATCCAGTTGACGATGCAACTAAAGTCTGTAAGAGTTTGCCATCAAGTCGATGCTCCCAGCGACTAAAGTTATAAACAGGTGGAACACCCTTTGCTATACACGTCAATGTACGCGTCAACTTAGTATAAACTAACTCAACATCCGGAGGATCTGCAATGCAAGGGGGAAAAAGAGCAGAATCTAAGAAAAAGAAAAAAAAAAACATTTGTCCGTTCGGAAATGAAACATACGACTGAAGTCTCAACCCAGTTATTATTTTTGTTGAGATTAGCATTCACTCGATCGCCGGAAGTGGAGGAGTTGCCAGATAGATCGGACGTATCCTCCGGGCACAGAGCACGGCCACCACTAAACCTGGTAATGACGTCATATAAGTGAAATCATCTTGAAAGCTGCGTTAAACCACGACCATTTATGAATTGAATGTTAAATAACTATCGTTTTTATTAATAACCATTCACTTACATAAAACAGTAAGGTTTACAGTAGCTTCTTTGATTCCAACTGAATTGTTCGCCCGGCAGGTGTATGAGCCAGCGTCTGATCTTGATACTTCCACGATGGTGAAAATGGACGATTCACTCTTTATCGTATTTGATCTCAACCATTTAAACGTTGGTTGGGGATTCCCCTCTGCTGTACATTTAATGGTAATCCTTTCTCCCTCAGTCACGTTAACATACGTTTGACTAACAGGGACATTCAGATCTAAACAAAAGATTAAATAGATATAGAAAAAATAAGTTTCCCATGTCCTGAAACTTATGTATATAACATAGACCAATAAACATCGAGGAAACGATTATGTCATTAATGTCCATGCACAATGATTTTACTCTAATAACTGACATAGTTGTTTTCACCATGGCGTTTATAATTCCAACGTTCAATATAAACTAATTGTTTTGTGTGATTTTATGAGAGTGTTTGCTATCTTATAATGGTTGCGCCTATACATTAAATAAGAAGGTTGAAATCCATAAGGCTGACAAGGCTAGTCATGCTACAAATGTTTTCTGTTCTTAAACAATTAAAACTGATACTAGCGACATGGGACGTACATGTATACACGGTGTTTTGTAAATACAACTTTAATTTCAAGAAATGTTTAGTGTCTTGCATGTTTTAACTTTGTCAATTGGTATATTGAATTTCAGATTAAAGTAAGTTCCACATTAAAGTGTATTTCAGATTTAAGTGTATTTTAGATTAAAGTATATACCGAAATAAGTATAATAATGTAAGTTAAAGAAAATAGAATTTTGTTATGTAAAATGCATTTGATATTTTTGTCGATCGACTGTATATACAATACTAAACAGGATTTAATTTATGTGTTTGGAAAATTAGCAGTGCTTTACAATAACAGCAAACAAATATAAGTTACAAGATGATCTCAAAGTGACATTTTTACCTCAATATGTATGCCCTGTGAAGCCAGATGGACTCATTTTCATACTTATAAGCATCTTTTTATTTGGTTAAAATACACTTTTGATTTGGCTAACGCTATCCTGAATACATTGTATAGCTTACATCAGTTTGTCAGTTTGCCAACAATCTCCCTACACCAATGATTTTTATCGAGGGGTGCCGACTTTCCGGGGGGGGGGATGCTTAACCTTTCTCTTTGTGTTCTTAATCCAGACTAAATCCGCATTTCAGATTTAGGTAGGTTTCAGATTAAGTTGTATTTCAGATTAAAGTATTTTCCAGATTAAAATGTATTCCAGATTAAAGTTTTTTCCAGATTAAAGTGTATTTCAGATTAAAGCATATTTCAGATTAAAGTATATTTCAGATTAAACTGTATTTCATATTAAAGTGTATTTCAGATAAAAGTATTTTCCAGATTAAAGTATATTTCAGATTAAAGTGTGTTTCAAAGTGTATTTTAGATTAAAGTATAGTTTAAACTATAAATTATATCTTAACTTAAAGTATATCCCGGAACAAAGTATAATTATGCAAGCTAAAGAACAAAGAATTATATAATTTTGTCAACCATATAAAATGCATTTGATATCTTTGTCGATTTGCCTTATAGATAATACTAAACAGGGTTTAATTCCTGTGTTTGGAAAAGAAGCAGTGCTTTACAAAATCAGCAAACAAATATAAATTACAATTATAACTTACAGAGAACATTAAGTGTGACTGTTACAACCTGTGAACTGAGTTCTGTCCCATTACTGTATCTGTTGTAAGCTCTACATCTAATCGTTTTCGCAGTTTTGTCAGCTGTCAAGGAGAAGGTCATACTGTTCTGGCCACTGGCAACATTTCCATTTACTTCCCAGTTATAGTAAATAGGAGTTGTTGGATCTCCTGATACAGAACAGGTTAATGTTTTAGGAGTACCCGCTGTCATGGTCACATTTCCATTGCTGGCCTCTGAAATCTGGACTCCAGTAATCGGGGCTGGAAAATAGAATAATTATATGTCTGACTATGAAGAAGTTGAATCCAACCCTTTATAAATTTCATGGTATACTTAGCGCCATTAAAAACGCACGACCCAAAGAATGTAAAATATTTTGAGAAATGTAAAGTGTAAAATATTGTAAGTACTCTTAAATTGAAAAACAAGGCATTGGTTACAATGAGACAAAGAATTGACAATATGTGAAACCCTGGTGCCTTTTATTCCTTGCAAACAAATCGTTGATACAGAAATTGAAGGTTTCATCATTCAATAATGGGTATGTCTACCTCAAGCATCAACGCAAGCAGTACATCTGCGACACTGATGTGTGAGGCTATTCTGTGCTGTGGGATCCGGTCCCACTCTTCCTGCACTACCTGGATCAATTCACGTCGGTTGCGTGGCCTGGGTAGACGTTGTGCAACGGCATTCTTAAGCTCATCCCACAAGTGCTCTATGGGCGATATATCGGAGGAGTAATCTGGTTCCAATCATTGATACGCCCCCTCTGATGATTTCGAGCCCATCGTAAACGGTTTTGGCGTGCGGCGGGTGTCAATATGGGTCCTCGGTAGGGAATGCGTGCATGCATCTGTATCTGTTGGAGACGGCGTCGGATGGTGCTGAGGCTTACCCTGGGCCTTCCAATTCCCACTGTCTCACGAGCAGTCTGTGTCGCTGTGCGAAATCGGTCACGTATGTGCAACAAACCGATGCACCGATCCTGGCGGGCTGTAGTGACTCTTGGCTGACCAGGGCGTGGTCGGTCGGCAACATTGCCAGTTGCATGTTCCCTGATTCTGAGGCGACTAATTGTTGAGGGATGACACTGCATGTGACGTCCTACGGCGGCACAACTGAGACCCGCCTGTAACATGCAAATTCCTTTTGTTATGTCGTAAATCGGGGCATGGTAACGTTTTTTTATTTTTTTTCGTGTTTATGCTGAGCTTCGTGTAAAGTGTTGAACCCTCGACAAATGAGCCCTGAGAGCTGTTCTCAGTGACGGTGAAACACTCAATGGAGGTTGTTAGGAAATGTTGCGTAATGTTCACGACAGGCGCGTCGGTAACACCACAGGTTATCCAGTTATTGCAACTCAACTCGAACTAACACTAAACAACAAAACGTAAATGGCCAATAGCCTTACCGGGGTAGAAACATAAAATTCAACCGTGCGTTTTAATGGCGCTAAGTATATTAAAGCTTTTTGAGATAATAAAATCGTTATGATGGTTTGTGTAGGAAAGGCTCGATCGTTTTCATTTTACCACGCTGACCATGTTATCGAGTCGTACCTCCGCCCCCATAACCACGGCAACTATTGTAGTGTAGTGGTGAGCAAGAATTACAGTCCGGCCAAAATGACCCGATGGAAAAAGTCATATGGCCCGCTGTGTATAGACCTATGTTTTAACGGTAGTCAAGGAGATACCTAAAGAGGGGGCAATTTTGCTACAGACGTATCTTATATAGTATCAGCTTCATCTTGCATTGTGATGACGAAAGTTATATACTATAATCCAAACCAAAATGATTTTTTCATCGGGTTATTTGAATGCGGACTAATATAACTGGAACGTTTGCGTTAAAGTAGATGTTTAAGTAGATTTGTTAAAATGATTGTTTGATTGATTGACGCAGTCAAGATCATTTCACTTATATGGCGGCGTGGCCAGGTTTAGTGGGAGGGGGGGGGGGCTCATTGCCCCTTCGGCGAGTACCTGGCAACTCTTCCACATACGGCGACCGAGCGAAATATCCACTCCGAAATTCAATTTTTATTTGGTCAGAGATGTTAAAATGAAACTAACCTTCTATGCTACATGCTGATTTTTCAAATTTCAAATACTATCTCTGTTTTGTTAAAACATTGATTTCTGTTGGTACAATGTATCAGTTCATTCACTGCTTTCAATATCATTTCTTACTACTTAGTATTATAAGTATTACGGTTAAGCGGACATGTATTTAATGAATTCTTACTGAACAGTGTAATCTGTATCTGTTGTGTGGATCCACCTCCTGAGTATGAACATGTGAAGCTGTTACTGTTAGCACCATCATCTCTGCCTCTTCTCAGTGACCGGATCTCCAGATCAGACTCACCCACCAGACTGACATCTCCTTTCCATAGACTATCTGGTATAATAACCTCACCGTTGGCCGGTTTAATCAAGATCCCCTTTTCTCCCCCTCTCCACACTAGATCACCTTGATGGGTAAGGGTACATGGTAATACAACAGAACCTCCAATAACCCCTTCAACAACTGTTTGTCCGGATATTAACTCCACTAAGATCAACAACACATGTGACACTGAAAACACAAAACAACAATAACCTTATTTAACCCAGGAATAATTGAAATATTTACATAGTATTACTAAGCTATGCTTCATGCTTCAAGCTCCTTAAAGTGGCATCAGTTGCTAAAGTTGAGATATTTTCCAGCTAAAAGAGAATGTTAATATTCGAACGGAAATAGCGTTCGAAAAGTAAACAAAATTTAAATGAACGAAATATACGTCTTGAGAAAAATAACCGACGATTTCAACATTCTGTTCTTACGTCAAAATATCAACATTTTGGCAGCTCATGACACTTTAAGATATGCCTCAGCCGATGGTTTTTATAATCAAACATTACAACTGTTTTGATCAATGCATTTTTTTACGTTAAAACGGGTTGAAGACATTTACCTACATGTATAATGCACAATACATAGTCCCCAATCCGACAGTACATGACGAAAGGCTTTACACAGAGTTATACGGACGAAGCCAAATCACTGAATTGGCTTAACGTATTTACTATGACATAATTTAGTTATCGAAATGCATTCTAAATATTCTTACCATATATATACGTACAGCACCAAGACTCCATATTATACATATTTCGAAAATGAAGTCATAATAACAGGGGAATCGTCAAGAATGAACTATTTTCACACATTCATAGTGATTTTGTTAAAACCTCGAGCTTTACAGCCACATGAAACAGGAAGGAAAAAAAGGAATTGAAACAGGTATTTTTATGTGTACTGTATACCTCCACTGAAAAATATAAGAGTTCCATATCAGCGTTGAATAGTTTTTAAAGCTATGTATGTCACAGACTATAAAGGTTTTAAGGACAACAATGTCGATCTACTTCTAGGACAGATCTCAATCGCCGAAGGCAGGGGGTTTCCTCAGAGCAAATGCCCGGTTTCTTCCCTACTAAACCTGGTAACGCCGCCCTATAAGTGAAACAATCTTAAATGCGACGTAAAATATTCAATCAATCAATCGATCTAGAACAGTCTACAAACTACAAACAGTCTACAAACTAAACAGTCTTCTAGAAGTGAAATAATCAGAGTGTATCTGTGCCCCAGTTAGCTTCACACAGGACAATCAGGTCATACCAATGTCGGGTTAAGCTACTGATATGGCAGTATTTATATTATGAACACTAAAGCACAGGGAAAATCTTCTTGTCTATGGCAATATTTAGTTATCTTATTTTCTCATTTTTTAACCGATGACATTATTTTATATTCTTTCTCCTAGAACTTGAGTTGATAGTTATGTGGATTTGAAGTCAAAAAGATTTAGCGACAACGTAACATTTGTTACCTACATAGGAGGTAGAATAGGGTGCTCTAATAGACGTTTAAATGTTTCGATGTAACAAAGAGGATAGAAGCTTGTTCCCAACTCACAGAATGCATTAGCCAATATATATCAGCAAAAGGGGGCTACTTTTTTAATCTAAGACATAAAATGATCATTAGAGATTGTAGGAATTATCCACTTTTAGCTAGTGTTGTATCATTTATTTTGACGCAAGTCGTGAGCTATTACAAAACGAAAAAGGAAACGTTTTATTATTTGTAGAACTGGCCCAATATGGTATACAGTTCAAAACTCAATTTGATACATTTGTCATTAACATTTACAGGTCTTAAATGATATCTTAAAACGACATTAACCATGCAACAAAACACTGAGTAATACCCACTTAAAATGTGCACAAACTATAAAAAGGTAGAATAAGTCACATTTAATTAATACTAACTTAAAGGGGCATGAGCTGCCAAAATGTTGACATTGTGACGTTAAAACAGAATGTTGAAATTACTGGCTATTTTTCTCAAGACGTATAATTCAGAAGCTTTTTAGTGCTTCTAGTCTCGAAAATGTACGATAAAGTATTGTTTTGAACATACTTTGGCTTAGAATGAATGAATGGTCGTCCCGGTTATTTAAATTTTGTTTACTTTTCGAACACGTTTTCGGTTCGTACTGGCCACATACTGTATGGATTTTCCTCATTCTAACGCCAATCATTTAGTTTTTTGATGGCCTTCAACGCCTTTTACTGTCGTGACGTATAGAAATTATGAAGTGTGAATTTTGGCAGCTCATGCCACTTTAAGTATAGCGGTTAGAAGAAGAAAAAAAAGCATGATTGGCACTCGGAGCAGCCTGGGTTGTTACCAGCCGGATTTGACATGCCTCAGAGAGTATGCACGTTTTATGGGTAAAACGCCGTATTTTGGGGCCGAGTACATACGACAACAGCGAGCAAATGTAATATTATGTCACTAACAATCTATTGGGTGGTCTAAAAAAACCTTCTTAACTGAAACTGTCAACTACGTCATTTGATAGATAACGAGACAAACATTTGCACACTTTATTAGACACATATCAACTATAAATATTGAAATTTCGTAAAGTTGCATATAATAGATTTTTTTAAGATTTAAAAAGCGGGGTGCATTTTCAGTCTGTCTGGCGTTCTACATTTTCAATAGCTTTTATTCCCAATCAGGGGCTACTTTAGGGTAATTGCTTGTAACAGAAGTTGCCCAACATTATTTTGTTAGTCTATCCAATGTAGAGCCACCGGGTTCTTGCTATCATGTCTGCTCTTCTCTAAAATGGCATGGGAACATGTGTGAGTCACCCAGAAACGCAAACGGAGGGCAGTTGAAATTAAGCGAGTGCGTAGATTTAATAACTGGTGTAATAAACTTTCGGAGGAAAAGACTGATATAATGCTAAAGACCGCCTTGTCCAACAACGTTATACGGCGTACCACTTGTTGGACAGTGTCGATACATGCTTCTATTTTTCAACAGTTTACTACTTTTGTAGTGTCCGACTTTTGATTTCAACCAATCGGTAGCTACAATGGTCCATGTGACATTCCTATGATCACATGACTTCAGCATGGCGAACAAAAATGGAGGTATGGCGATATCGCGAAATCGAGAGCGCAGCGTAAAATAATATATTTTTAACCTTAGTTTGGATTTATCATGAACGTTACAATATTTTGTCATCGATCCTAAGAGAAATATTTAATATAAATATATCTACTGGAGGGCAATTAAAAATAACACAGATAATTGTCAGATGCCAGGTATCTTAGTGTAATAGCAAGCCTTTCTGCTGCTGATATCGGTCTGCGCATTGCCGATTCGTGTTTGATATGATTGGATCGACTTTACTTAATAACTCTTCAAAAGAGGCTTTGTCCATTCTGAGGAATTTATGCAGCTTTGAGGGGTCTGACGATCTCAGCTCTTTCATGGGGCTATGAAAAGCCTCTTTAACGTTCCTTTTGAATAACCATTGTTTTATCCATATCCTTGACTTTCTTGCTCGTCTTTTCCTTACAGTAATGTTTGAAATCAAACTCGTAGTCGCCGCAACAGATAATACCTGCTTCACAACCTTTTTTAGGCAGTTTGGAGTCAATTTTTATCATCTACCCTCTTTTTTATCATGCAACAGCGTACAACAGTTTGCAACAAAAGTGTAACGGTGTATTACCGTGTAGACACTCACATGCAACCACGTCGAACATCGTTGAACAAAAGTTGTATGTTGTTGTACAACAAAAGTTGCATCGTGTAGACAGGCCTTGTGACGATCAATCTTCACCCAGTCTCTCACTCAGAGTGAATGACTGAAGACTTTTACGAGATTTCTATACAAGTTGTTCTACAAGCATTTGTTTCACGACACGGTAACAAGAGTACGAAGTTGGCATTGGTCGTACGGATACGTACACCAAAACTGAAACGAGATTCATATAATCTATCAACCAATCTTTCAGATAAAGTTACATAACCTGAAGAGATACAAGATCAGAGATACGTTGGTATCATTAATCATTTCCTCCCCATATACGTGAGATTGTATCTTTCCACCCATTATCTTTATCTCAGCCCTCTATCCTGGAATCTAGAAACCCACTGTTCGTTGTACTGATCGACCCTGCCTACCTACATTTTATACTGCAGGAGTTATGGCCCATTTAGCATCCGGTAAAAGCAAATAACTAGCCTCTTTTACAACTCTCGGAATGATGAAACCCTTAAAATTTGTCTAACGTCCCGATCAAAAAAAAATACTTTCAACGTGCCGTATTTTGTGATCGAAGTTTACTTTACAGGAGCACGAGTTGTTCAAACACTATTAGCTAGCTCTTCGTCATTTTCGTCAAAAAGTGCAAAATAAAAGCTATTCGCTGATGCCAACACTTGAGATGTACGTTGAAGTAGTTTATATAAGCAAGAAAAAACGTAAAATGTACTCATATATCCCGGTTATTCAAATATATTTGGATTAATTAACCCATATCTTCGGTTACTGGCTTCACCGATGTTTTTAAGTTTACGTGTGTAGCTACCAAAATATATAGTTTTTTTTCTGACATTAACAGGGTATGAATATGAACAATTTTATTGTTAACCATTTTACTTTAGCAATATAAACGCACGTCTTCGGTTCGTAAGGGCTACTGACTTAACAATATTTCTTATTAAACGGCAAACCTTTAGATTGTCAAGGTACTGTAAACACTCCACTTCTCTTGACTATCTCTTGACTATCTCGACAGCTAATGCTACTTTAAATGATATCTTAAAAAAGTAATAAACGTATTTCAAAATCATAATAATGAAAGAAAATATGAGGAAGGGTCATATCATAAGCATTTTGTCCAATCGTATTGCTAAAAACAACCAAGGCGTTCGCGTTTAACCAATAGTAGAATTCTTCAAGAAAAGTAAACGGCTATCGTTATCCACTCAAATGATACATTTCTCGTTCAAAGGAAATTGACTCGAGTGCGCTAGGTAGAAATGTTAAATTGACCATAACAAGTGCAATCGCTTATACTCAGTCGGAAGTACAAAAGGATGTACAGCTAGTTTTTATATAGCTAGTAGACCAGATACAGATTGTATTGGCACCAGGAGGACTGTGTGTAGCTCAGATAACTTGGTTAGGTCAAATAAGGCTTTCTGCCTCGGTAATTTCCACTGATACAAATCTGTAAACCTATTATATAGAGTTATCTCCCTTGCATGACGCAAGATGTTGAGGTGGGTTTATCGATAAAGGCTTACAGACAAAATCTTGCAGCGAAGGGTAAATATTGTACCAGTAGTTGGACGTTGTGCTGCAATTAATTTATGTACTATTTTAAAAATTGACTAAAGGAACATTGTGACACGAACCACTCTAGCTCTTGAAGAGGTTTCAAAGAAATGTACTGTGCATTTTTCATGGTTAACTCCTGGATTAACTTTGTGAAGGAATTTGTGAATTAAATTATTCAAATTGAAACTTTATATACCCTTTTTGCTGCTATTTAAATAAAACACATTGAGACCAATGCTGTTTCATTAGTTACATGTTTAAAGTTCAACTTGATTTTAATAGATTTTTTTTTGTACTGTTTGGTGTCAAATACCTTCGGTTGGAAACAAGAAATATGCGTCTAGCGTGGTAACTGGCAACCATCCGGCAACCATCCCACATCGGTCGTTCGAGTGAAAACCCAGTCAGAAAATTTTCCAATTTTTTTGGAGGACTGAGTGAGATTCATTTGGTATTGATGGGTTCATGTTAGTTACCCCATGTAGGACGTCCGTTTACATCCACCCGAAACCGTCTGTCAGACAGTAAACTATGTAACACGGAATCCTCACAAATAATTCGTTAAATGTGCCTTTTCGGCTGAAAATCGACCTATTATCTTTTATACATAGTGAAACCGGTCTTATTTTTCAAATTAGTAAAGCATTATGAGAAATGTAAACAATAATACACAACTAGTCCCTCTACAGGAAGTATAATACGTGTTCAAGAGAAAGTGAGAGAAGATTTACATCGCTTTCAATATTATTCCAGTCTTATTACGACGATTAACTCTACATTTAACTTAGCTATTATTATAAAGTTGCGAATAGAAATTATAAAAGCATGTGAAAGAATAAATAGCAGAACTCCAACATGCATTTTAGACCACAGGGCGTACGTTAAAAATAATGCTTACAATTAGCTAAAACGCTGTATATATATACTTAAAATAATTTCAAATATGTGAATAGATTGTAATTCACAAAATAAAGATTACAGACATAAATAATAAATCAATTGATAAGTGTTTGGAAGGACACTAGTTTCGTGTGGAAAGCAAACTTAAGATTTAAGCTTTTCTCAGATAGTGCACTACTGAAGAATAACGTGTAAATCGATAAGCGGATTCTAGAAACAATGGTTTTGACCACGTTTTCCAGTGTCAACATACCTCAAGCATAACACTTGTTCTTCAAGACACTATTTTTCCATATAAAATTGATATAAATGCTCAGTTGAGATATGTTAAACCGGTCACAGCAAATTACATCTCCTAAACTCCACCTGATAATGTCTATATGATTATTAGAACAGATGAAGATTACGTGGACACCTTGCTATGTGTGTCTCCGATAACTTGATTATGTTAATTACAGTTTTCTACCTCAATAATCTCGACTGGTACAAATTTGCAGCTAATATGTTCGAACATTAGAGGAATCTTTTAAACAGGCCTGAACCCCAATAAAGTCACTCGGAAAATTATATTATAGGACTTTAAAAGGGTCTTGTATTTTTTGGAAGCGATAAGGATATGGGGTAAGGATAATAATTTGGTCTATGTGTTTTTTTGTTTTTTATTTTTTAACAATATGACAAAATCTTATATTGTAATATTCTGGCAAGTTTGTTAATAAAGCGATGTATTAATAATATTCTAGTAGAATCGCGAACCGTTTGCCCTTTGAAAAAGCCACATCAGCAACCAGTTGGTCCAATTCTAGGCCATTGCCATCCAAACTGGACGGCGTATTACAAACAAAGTAAAATATACCGCCGTACTCAAAGAAAAAAGCGAAAAAAAACAACAGGATATAAACAAATATTTAAATTTTATAAAAGATAAATTTATGCATAACAGTTCGTTATTAAAATGCTGTATGCTTCTATTTGTCACTGCACGCAATTGAAATAGTTATGTTGGCTTTCTTCAGGAACAACGCTGTTCTCGTACGTTTTATTATCACCAATATCTCTGGTCATATTTGAATATTCCGGGCTGTGGATTGTTTTATTGGTGATGGTCATATCTTCATATTGTGTATCGTTCGATGACTGAGCACCTTTCTGAATCGACATCACACCAACACGCTGAACATCTGAAGTATTCTTCTCTTTCTGACTAAGGCTGGTGTACGTCTTCTCCTCTACAGTGTTAACATAATCTGGGTTGGTCCCCAAGTTATCGTACACTTTGACCGTGTCTCCATCTAAAAATAAGGATATATTTATGTAGTTTACAATGTGAACATAATAGTAATCTTAACACTTGGGATTGAATTTTGTTTGAATATAGCAAAACATACTTGTACCGATTCCCGGTTCGAGCGTTACCATAACTCGGTAGTAAAAACAATATGTGGAATTTTTCAAGCAATTGTAATAAATACTAGTTGGTCGATGAAGAGATACGTGCGATGGGCATACGGTTAATTGCTTAATTATTAGCTTCAGGTACAGACTGAGTTGTTGGCATTCAACTGACAACGGATTAGGTACAACCCGGCAAAAAGCTTTTCCGATCTTTTGTTGAAACCTGGATTTCAAGCTTTGTTTGATAAATTTTTAACAAAAATTATGTCAAGTCCAAACCTGTACCCAAAGTTTTTTTTACGTTTGCATCCAATTAAATAATAAGATTAAATTGTGTATTCAATTAGTTCAATGAATATATTTAAAGTGGCATGAGCTGATAAATTTTGTTTATAAATTCTGATCGTCAGGACAGTAAGAGGTTTCGAAAATCTGAATGAATGGTGCTGGAATAAGGAAACATGTACGAACCAAAAAAGTGTCCGAAAATAACCCTAAAGAACGTTCATTCATTCCATCTCTCAGCTAGTTTAAAACACTGCTTTCGCGTATATTCTCGTGACTAGAAACTTCTTAAATGTATATCTAATGAAAAATTGACGAATACTTCAACATTCTGTTTTAACGGAAAAAAATATTCTCAACATTCTGGCAGCACATGCCATAAAATAAGGCAAGGCAAAATAATTGATAGCAAAGTAAAATTAAAACACATGCCTGTCAGTCCGTTCATCCCTATCGCCGTTGTGTTTGTAGGTGGTGATGATCTTTTGAAATAGAAAAAAAAAAACGATTTGTTAATTAATTTGTATTAATCTTCTGCTGTTTTTAAGAGATGCTAAATGAATTCAAAAAGTAATAATTATACAGTATGAAAACAAATCTAGCACTTACCCTTGTGCCTCTTTATGATGTGATGTTGAAAAGACAAAACAAAATGAAGCAAATTGATAAAGATATGTTTCTTTGCGTCTTTCTTCCGATGTTATTGAATGTTGGTTGAAAGCCATATACAGCCGTTTTTTATCGTGCTTTGTGACCCCAACAGAATGGCTAAATAAATTTATTTGCAACTTTCCCCACCCCACTAAACTCGCCAAACACATCAACCAGGCTGGGGGATTAAACAGAAGAAACCTATTTTTTCACAATTCCGATGGTATCGTTGTCTACCTTGGCGTGTCTGGCGAGTGCGAGAAGATCCCGATTCAAATTCATTTGAAACTCTCTCCACCTTGGAGGGGTTGGGGGGAGGGGGAATGAGTCTCCAAACACGCTGAATAAAGACACTTTTTACTTATTTTCAGTGTGTTTGGGATCGTATTGCTAATTAATATAATAAGTAATTTGGTGACTCTGGCGAGATTAGCAACCTCCCTAATAGCTAAAATTAGAATTGTTAATTAATATAATTGATACCATACCCCTGTTTCTTTGTTTCCACACAACAATGGCCACTATGATGACAACAACAACAGCAGCTATACTCCCGCCGATAGCTCCACCTATAGCTCCGCTAGCTCCGTCTGTAGGGTCACCCGGATTAGTAGTCAGGGAAGTTGGTTAAAACAGAAAGTGCATATATACATTGTAAGAATTATATCTATGATCACTAAAACACACGGGCACAGGGAAAATCTTCTTGTCTAAAATAACCATGGAGACAAGTTTCTAATTGTGTTAAAAAGAGGTATATCATTTAGACCTTTAAAATTGAGTGAGTTTTTATTCGATAGACCTGTGTGGATGAGGAGTGGGAGAGTGAACGTTGTTTACAACACTATACCAGGCTTATGTCGACAATGTCTTAGTTGGAAAGGCTGACATGTACCTGCTGAGGGTGGGGACCCGTCTTCTCCCAATACATAACGTCGCTTTACAAGTGAACTGGTCTTTAGCGCGCCGTAAAACGTCAATTAATCATAAGTTTAATATTTTGGACAATTCTTTTCCGGATTGAGAATTAAAGTTTTCATTTTAAACCTCACCTTTAGTGATAATTTGTACTCCAAACGTCAATTCACGAGGCTCAAAGATACCATTGATATAATTTGTGACCGTCACGGAGTAGTTCCCACCATCCGATAAAGTCACATCATTCAGTATCAGTACCGTGACTGTTCCCGATATAACGACATTCTGACCACGAATCTTCAGTTTGACATGGTTTTCTCCTTCATAGTGATTTGTGAACAAAGTTTTCTCCCCTAATTTTTTCCACTCAACTCTCACGTTAGGTGTCTCGGAATAGGTATAGAACGGCACTGACAACGTCCCGGTTCCGCCTTCATCAAGTTGGAAAACATTGATCTTCTCAAACAGAGCTGGAGCTAAAACAGGGTACATCTCATAGGTTCCATATTTGTATTTGGCTACTTGTCTATGTGCATCCGTTTGTGTTATTTTGAAAGGCCAGAAACTTATTAATATTTGAACACAAATCATGTAATCTGATGACATGAAAACCAAATATTGTACACTGTTTCAGACAAAGAGGAATTATATACATGATAAAACGTTTTGACATCACATATGAGTTAAAACATCCTAAAAAGTAGCAAGCCGAATATAGACTTATGTGACTCACTCTAAACATTACTATTAAATAGTAATTATGAACGAGTTAAAAATACTGTTGACACTACACCTTCATATGGTTTCATTTTGTTGAGGCTTTTTAATAGAAAAACTGCCAGTACACATCACGACAAAAGTTACTTACTTTGAATAGGTACAAACACCTGTCCAGTTTGTAGTGATTTGATACCATTTGAAACCCGACATATATAATACCCCATGTCTTCATAGGTTAAGTTAAGGGGCAGTTTCAGTATAGCTGGAGATTCAGTTGACATTGTTCCTAAAGTCTGTAACAGTTTGCCTCCAAGTCGATGTTCCCATAGGCTAAAGTTGTAAACACCAGGAACACCTTCTGCAGAGCATGTCAATGTATCTGTTGCTTCCTTGTAAATCACTCTTACGTCAGGTGGGTCTGTAATGCAAATAGATAAAGGATTGTTGATATTAATCTCTGAAAATATAACAAAAATATGATAAAAATAGCTGACTTCTTTAAAAAAAACAACTGCAACACTGTTCAGTTAAAGTAAAATTAAGAACGGGGATACAAAAAACAACAAATCATATCAGCTATGATGTATATAAACAGCGAAACTGCAGGATGTTTTAGGAATGGGTCTTGCAAAAGACATGCACCAATAATTTAAGAAATATTGAACCCTTGTGATACCAAAATACCCTGTATCAATCAGTATACATGTAGTTGAACGGTTCTCCGGTCTCATCTTAGCTATGTGGTTTTAAATAATGTCTGATATTTACCTTTGTTCGGCTAGCCGTTACTTACATTGTACAATCAGTTGGACTGTAACTTCTTTTGTCCCTAGTGAATTGTTAACACGGCAAGTATATACACCAGCATCCGATCTATCAACCATGTCTATGTTGAAGGTGGACAATTGAGCAAGACTGACTTTTGATCTTAGCCATTCAAACGTTGGTTTGGGATTCCCTCCTGCTTGACAATGAAGTGTACCAGGGTTGGATTCAGTAACAGTTATGACGGATTCCCTGGTCACGGGATTGTCCAAATCTGAAAATAGAGATCAACGTTAAAGGCTGTTGCAAAAATGAAACAAAGGCTACCTGCTAATATCTGAGGTATAGGATAATCCCATATATAAATTACAAAAATATATATAAAACAAACGCTAAACAAAGTGAACTTAGTGACTTATGATGCATACAGTAGAAAACTTGTAAGTGGTTTTGCATTCTTAAAGGATGAAAAATTTCTAGAAATGCATAGGGTATACCGTCGATATCAACCTTCAAAGTACTTTAAACAGTTCACGTTAATTACCGCCAGTGACCCTTAAGCTACTCAAAACAGACAGAAGTGTGTCCTTTCATTGGCTTATCCCTGTCGCCATTTTTTCCATTTTAAGATGACGTGATGTTTCAGTAGGTAATTTTAGATCAACAATGACGTATTTTACCGCTCTCTAATGAAGAAGTGGGAAGATGGCCTAGAATATGTAGGCCAGTCCTGCAACCGCACGTCATTTCTTAGCCAAGCCATTAGCTAAATTGCATCACATGACTACTCTATAACGCACCTAAACTTTATTCACCAACAATTGGTAAAACTAATGAAAAAATGGGGGCGGCCTTGTGAATAGCCTATGGAGCTTATTCTCTATTGTAACATTCAAATTTCAATTATTCGCTTTTGAGGGGATAAGCATACATTGGACAGTTGTTTTAGACTAAATGAACTGTACTCTTTCCATCTAAACTACCTAAAGCTTTAGGCCTAAATGCCCTGCACATTGAGGAAACACTTGTTTTGTTTAAAGTAGAAGAATTTTGGAAGATTTTATGAAAGACATTTTACACGTTCCAAATTTAATAGCCGTCACATCAATTCATATTTTGGCAACAAGGTTATTTGGATATTTTCAATTAGCTTGTTAGGTTCAGATTTGCATAATGTAAACTGAATTTCTGCTCATATCATAGTGGGTTATTTGAGACTTTTTCTAAAAATATCCCGATTATGTTTTTAAAATTCGCAACTATGAATAAAGTAACAGGAAGCGGACAATGAACAATTGATAAAAGACGACAGACCACGAATCAAAGCGATATGATACATTGTATACAGTTGTAATAAAAACATTACATCGATCTAACATAATATCAAAGGATTTACAACAATGATAATAAAGATTTATGAACAGGGCAAAATAATGGTATGTGTGTGTTTATGGACTGAATGTATATGTGAAAAACATAACTTGAAAAAAAAAAATTTTAGCGTCAAATCACTGGCATAAAATAAGGACGAAGTGCGCATATTTTCCATATTTTTAGTAACAACTGGAAAAAATCGTCACAATTGACGTCATAAATCGTCTTCGATATGTTCTGCCTGCTAAAGAGACGCACTAACACACCAGAGGTCGCGCATTCCGTCACCATTGTGAGGGTAAGTACACAACTGTGGTCCTGCTTGACGTCATATATCAAGAACTTTTATTAGAAACCATTGCCAAAATTGACTCATACAATTTTTAAGATGAAACATTTGCAGAATCGAAACGGCATTTCTGCTCATATCAAATGCCATCCAAGTTCACAATAAAAGTGAAGGGGCGTCGGTGGTACAGTGGGATAGAGTGACCATCCCTCAGTCCCACACAAAAATTGAAAAATCTCTAAGTGGATTTTTCGCTCTGAAATATGTGGACGAGTTTCCAGTTACTCGCAGAAGGCCGTAGAAGGTCGGTGGTTTCCTCCGGGCAATGAACCCGGTCTCCTCCTCACTTAACCTGGCAATGCCGTCATATAAGTGAAATAATCTTGAGTGCGACGTAAAACATCAATCAAGCAATCAATCAACCAACAAGTGACTTACAGAGAACATTGAGGGCGATGGTTACATCCTGTGCACTGAGTTCTGACTTATTACTGTATCTGTTGTAAGCTCTGCATCTGATCGTTTTCGTAGATTTTTTAGCTGTTAAGGAGAAGGTCATACTGTTCTGTCCACTGACACCATTTCCATTTACTTCCCAGGTATAGTAAATAGGAGTTGTTGGATCTCCTGATACAGAACAGGTTAATGTTTTAGGAGTACCCGCTGTCAAGGTCACCTTTCCATTGCTAGCCTCTGGAATCTGGACTCCAGTAATCGGGGCTGGGAAATAGAATAATGTCTGAGTATGAACAAGTTGAATCCAACTGTTAATAAATGGCATGATAATAAAGCTGTTTTAGATAATAGAATCGTTGTGATGATTTGTGTAGGAGGGGCTTGATCGTTATCATTTTACCACGCTGACCATGTAAATATGTCGTATCTCCGCCCCCAGAACCACGGTAACTATTTTAATCATGTAGTGGTGAACAGGAATTACAGCGTGGCCCACTAGTCAGATGGCCCGCTACAATATGACCCAATGGAGAATGTCATATGGCCCGCTGTGTATAGACCTATGTTTTAACAGTAGTCAAGGTGATACTTGGAGAAGGGTCAATTTTGCTACAGACGTACATTATATAGTATCAGCTTCACCTTAAATTGTGATGACAAAAGTTATATAATATAATCCAAACCAAAATGATTTTTTTTCATCCGGTTAATTCAATGCGGACTTATATAACTGGAACGTTTGCGTTAGAGTAGATGTTATAGTTGAGTTAATTATTTGTTAAAATGATTGTTTGATTGATTGACGCAGTCAAGATCATTTCACTTATATGGCGGCGTGGCCAGGTTTAGTGGGAGGGGGGTGGGCTCAATGCCCCTTCGGCGAGTACCTGGCAACTCTTCCACATACGGCGACCGAGCGAAATATCCACTCCGAAATTTTTCAATTTTTATTTGGTCAGAGATGTTAAAATGAAACTAACCTTCTATGCTACATGCTTTTTTTTCAAATTTCAAACACTATCTCTGTTTTGTTATAAACCATTGATTTCTGTTGGTACAATGTATCAGTTCATTCACTGCTTTCAATATCATTTCTTACTACTTAGTATTAATATATGTATTAAGGTTAAGCGGACATGTATTTAATACTTACCTAACAGTGTAATCTGTATCTGTTGTGTGGATCCACCTCCTGTGTATGAACATGTGAAGCTACTAGCATCTATACCATCATCTCTGCCTCTTCTCAGTGACCGGATCTCCAGATCTGACTCACCCACCAGACTGATATCTCCCGTCCATAGACTATCTGGTATGATCACCTTACCATTGGCCTTTTTAATCAAAATCACTGTGTCTCCCGCTTTCCACTGTAGATCACCTTGAGATATGAGGGTACATGGTAATACAACAGAACCTCCAACAACGCCTTCAACAACTGTTTGTCCGGATATTAACTCCACTAAGATCAACAACACATGTAACACTGAAAACACAAAACAACAACAACCTTATAAACCTATGAATAATTTAGATATTTACATAGTATTACTAAGCTATGTATCATGCCTCAAGCTCCTTAAAGTGGCATGAGCTGCGAAAGTTGAGATATTTTCCAGCTAAAACAGAATGTTAATTATATCGGCTATTTCTCTCAAGACGTACAATCCAGAAACTTTTTAGTGCTTCTAAAGTCGAGAATTTACGATAAAGTATTGTTTTGAACTAACTTCGGTTTAGAATAAATGAATGACCGTCGCGGTTATTTAAATTTTGAATACTTTTCGAACATTATTTGCGGTGCCTTCAAAGCTGAAGGCTTACTGTCGTGAGAATCAAGATTTATAAAAAAAATTGTCAGAATTTTTGTAGCTAATGCCACTTTAAGATATGCCGTAGCCGATGGTTTTTATAATTGAACTTTACAACTGTTTAGATCGATGCAGTTTAAAAACGTTAAAACGAGTTGACCACATTTACCTATATGAATAATGCACAATACATAGTCCTCAATCTGACAGTATATGAACCAAGACAGAGTTATACGGACGAAGCCAAATCACTGAATTAAATTAGTTAATAATGTTATGTTTTACGCAGCTCTAATATGATTATTCTCCACAAAAGAGGCTTTCCTAAAGGCAATTGACGGAAGGAGACAAGGCTTTATCCATTAACATTGCACTTGTTCAAAGGGAAAGCAACAGCCTATTGTCGATGTGAGAGATCGGTTTTCAAAAATCGAATGGAACTCTCTACGTATTTACTATGACATTATTTAGGTATCGTAATAGATTCTAAATATTCTTACCATATATATACGTACAGCACCAAGACTCCATATTATAGATATTTCGAAAATGAAGTCATAATAACACGGGAATCGTCAAGAATGAACCATTTTCACACAATTATAGTGATTTTTTTAAAACCGCGAGCTTTACAGCCACATGCAAGAGGAAGTAAAAATGTATTGAAACAGGTATTTTCATGTGAATAGCATACCTCTACTGTAGAGATATGGTATAGTTTAATATTAACGTTGAATAGTTTTGAAAGATATGTATGTCACATACGCAATAGGTTTTAAAGAGAGCGATGTCGGCCTGCTTCTAGGATAGACCTCGATCACCGAAGGTCGGGGGTTTCCTCCGGGCAAAAAGCCAGGTTTCTTCCCCGACTAAACCCAGCAGCACCGCAATAAAAGTGAAATAATCTTAAGTATGATGTAAAACATCATTCAATCAATCAATCGATCTAGAACAGATACGGTAAACCAAACAGTCTACTAGAAGTGAAATAATCAGAGTGGATCTGTGCCCCAGTTAGCTTCACACAGGACAATCAGGTCGTACCAATGTCTCCATGTCGGGTTATTCTACTAGTACGACAGTATTTAGTTATTTTATTTTCTCGTTTTTTAACTGATATCTTTATTTTATATTCTTTCCCATGAACTTGAGTTGATAATTTTTAATGAGTGGATTTGGAGTCAAAGATAAAAGATTCTTGCGACAACTCAGTATTTGTTACCGAACCACACGACGTTTTCACAGAATTACATACATCGTTTTAAAATTCTCATTTTGATTTTTTTACTCTATTCATTTATTCAATAAGGTTAGACTTATCTCCATGCAGTAACGTTGCTTACCCTATAAACTCATATATCCCGCCTGATTTTTTATGACCAATGAGGCCGCCGCCAGATCAAATGTTTAATCGTGTTAAAACCCCAATCTATATATGGAGATCTCTTACACATATTTTAAGTATCCATATCCGTGTGGGATGTTTATTTCAATGCACTGTGAGTCTAGTTGAAATCTCCAAATTGCAATACAAAAGTTCACATTTTTTAATACATCGATAACGTTGTTAGGCATACAAGGTACATAACTCTGTGTGTCGTGTGTTTTGATGAAGATTTTGACCGTAGCTGTTCTTGTGAAATATCTGATCGTATCTGTTAAATGATATCATAAAACGGACACCAACACTAAGTAATACACACTTAAGATGCGCACAAACAATAAAAAGTTTGAATAAGTCACATTTAATCAACGCAATCTTAAGTATAGCGGTTGGAAAAGAAAATATGTGCAAATTCCTGACCTAATAATTTCCGGGATAATAGTTTTGTCATTGATATTTAACCTGGGTGTATGAATCTTTCGCTACCCTAATGGTCGGCTCATGGAGCATGGTTGTCAGGAGGCATTCGGAACAGCGTTGTTGTTTTCGACCGGCTTTGACATGACTCGGACAATGCACGTTTTATAGGTACATGTAAAACCTAGATGCTCACTAGATGTTATTGGAAGTGTTCGTTTCATGGCTACCGTTTTGTTGGTCACATGCAACCTGTCAGAGGGTATTTGGCGTACTTATATACCCGAGGAAATCCTAATGTAACAGGAGGGTCATAACAATTCATACACCCACGTCCAAATGTCAATAGCACGATGTACGATATTGTTTACGGGTTATAGCGTAGAACAACCCTATTTAAAGGTCTATTCTAAAATAATGACAAAATCAATTGCAGCTTCTTCTCTACTTTAACCCTAATAAAGCAGTAGATACCTTAATTTTCAGGTGGCAAAATGAGAGTCAATGGCTGAATATAGGCGGTTTCATCATTTTGTAGTTAGGCTGGGGGCTAGAGAATAATTTTACGTATTTTATTTAAGTGCAAACAAAACTCCTGAACCAAATTTAATTAAATAACAACCGTTATAACACGTTTTATGTGATGGCTTTGTCACTACCAATGGGCTCCGGTGGTTCCAGGATCATTAAGGCCCAGAGTTGCCTTCTGAAGGCTATGCTCATTAGATGGCGCTCTGTATTTTTTTCTTTTTTTCGTCTCTTTAATTACATCTCATTAAAAAGGTCATGCAATACTTAATGTATTCATACGTTAGGTCGCAAACAAAATCCTCTGAATTGAGTATGTTCATTAAAATTAATATCTCATCTAATCTATAGAGTTTGGCCCAATACAAGGAGCCATTTAAATAGCAACGTTCTGAAATCATCGGTTTCACTTTTAAGGCTTATGTTATGTCATATGCCTTGTAGGTCAATTTATAGGTAAAAATCAGTCATCCCCATACGATATAGGCCATCTATACTTGGAGATGCCAATCACAAATACAGTTACACACTTGAAGAATTGGATGATGTATTGGTCGATTGGTTGATAATATTTCATATATGGCAACGTAAAGAGATTTCATTGAACAGCCATTTATGTCACAAACAGTCTATTGGGTGCGTCGAATAACTTTCCTAACTGAAACTTTTTTAATTTCGTCATTTTGAAAAATGGCAAGAAACATCTGCACGTTTTGTTAGACACATATCAACAATAAAAATTAAAATTTCATAAGTTGCATATAATAGTTTTTTATTTAGTCAAGGATTTAATAGGCGTGGTGCATTTTCAGCCTCTGCTACATTTTCAATAATTTTTATGCCTAGTCAAGGAGCTACATTATGTCCAAACCTTGCAACAGAGGTTGCCTAACATCATTATGTTAAGTCTATCCAATTTTGAGCCACCAGGTTCTTGCAAGGGTAAAGTTGTCAAATTAGATAAGACAAAGCTGTGCTATCACGGTAACGTAAAGTCTGCCAGTAATACAAGTGCTCGGCGTTGGAGATTTTAACCAAGACCAGATCCTAGCAATTTGTCTCCTCTTCTATGAAAGGCCACAGGAACATCTGTAAGTCACTCCGAAACCCAAACGAAGGTCAGTTGAAATTAAGTGAGTGTGTAGATTTGATAACTGGTCTAATAAACTATCGGAGTAAAAGATTGATATATTGCTAAAAGTGGCGACCAATCTTCACTCATTCTCTCACTCAGAGTAAATGACTGGAGATTTTTACTAGACTCCTATACAAATTATTCAACAAGCATGTGGAAACACCATTACAAAAGCACACAGCTGACATCGGTCCTACGAAAACGTACACCAAAATTGAAATGGGATTCGTAATATCTTTCAACCATGCTTTCAGATAAAGTTACATAATACAAGATCAGAGATACGTTGGTATCATTAATCATTCCCATGATCTCTCGATATAAGTGAGATTGTATCTTTTCATCCATTATCAATATATCAGCCTTTTATCCTAGAATCTAGAAACGCAGTCTTCGTTGTACTGATTGACCTTGCCTACCCATGTTTTATACTACAGGAGTTATGGCCCATTTAGAATCAAGTAAAAGCAAATAACTGGCCTCTATTGCAGCTTTCGGGACAATGTTAGAATCCAAACCCCTTAGAATGTGTTTACCGTCACGATCGAAAAGAAATACATTAAACGGGATCGAAGTTTACTTTACAGTAGCACGAGTTGTTAAAAGTGAATTGGCTAACTCTTCATCAATATCGCCAAGGAGTGCGAAATAAAAGCTATTCGCTGATACAAATACTTAAGATGTACAAGACAAGGCATAAAATGTACTCATACATCCCGACTATTCGAATATTATAATTTATTAAAGCATATCGACGGTTACTGGCTTCATCGATATGTTTTAGTTCAAGTGTGTAGTAGCCGAGAAATCTGGGCTCTGTCGAATTTTTCCCCCGTAAACGGTATTTTTTAACTTGTTCCGTCGAAAAAAAACGGCGGCGCAAATTTCCCAACAAATAAGCAAAGAATAAAATATTTACCACTTCATTCCGATAGTATAGACCACGAAGAAGGAGTTTGTCAAACTTATGCGCCTGTAAAGTGGATAACTTTCCCTTATGCAGTCAATATTTATTTCGAGGGCCACTGGCATTCAACCTTAAGTGTCCGCCATAGTAAAACATTTAACCGATCAGTTAAACTGGACCGGGGGTCGTAAAAATACGTCACTCGTATATGGATACAGGTCACAGTTTGTGACTTCCGGATTTTCGAAAGAAGTTCCAGTTATTTTTGTGTGTTTTTTTATTATTTATTCCTGGCCCCCTGCATTTTTTTCTGGGCATTTTTGTAGTTTTTATGAAAGGACAGGGGTTGAGTTACTGTCGGGAAATAATTTTAGAAGTGGAATGGGACCAGTTCAGGTGGATGGAGATCTGGTAGTTGGGGGTTCTTTGGTCTGTTTACATGCGGCGGTATATGTGCTAAGAGACCCCTGTCAGCTAATTCTACTCGTATCTCAAAACCTTCAACGTATGAAAAAGGTGTGTCTAAAATCTGCCAAAGGACTGTTCAAGGCCTCCACCGAAGGATTTGGTTCAGATTTTGGTATAGTGATGTTTTTCATGTTTCTTTTTTCTTGTATATACATGCTTATTATTTATGTTTATCCTTATCCAACTGTATTGTATTGTATTACCACGTTGTGCCAGATCTTTTTACTTTATTATACAATGTCAACCTATAATGCTGATATATCCACTCTTGAGGGCCATAATAATTTAGAAAATTTACAACTATTGCAACATCTTCCGTACTATAATGACGATCCTAATGAATTACCCCCTTAAACCTACAGCCCACAACGACACACCTATTTGATCTTGATGTAATTGGAACCATGTGTTTAAATCCTATAGAACTGAACCAAAACGAGTATTGTAAAACAGCTACAGATGATAACGAGATAGAGCAACAGCACTGGTCAACAATACATTCTAACCAATCCAATTATTTTTCAGAACAAGACCTTAAAAACCAGTTATTATCTACAAGTGATTCACTTTCCACTTTTTACATGAGTGCACGAAGTCTCCCAAAACATCATGACGAAATAGCTGGTCTATTAAATAATTTAAAACATAAATTTACAATAATAGGTATTACAGAAAGCTGGTTAAATCCCTCCACAGAGCATTTATATCAATTTCATGACTATAAACCATTTTCTCTCTCTCGTAGTGACAGACAAGGGGGTGGGGTTGTTCTATTTATACACAATTCCGTCCAGTCCTGCAAAGTCTTACAAAACCTCTCAACCAGTCAGGCCGAAAATGAATATGAAGCACTGTTCGTTGAAATTGTCCACTGCAGTACAACATATATTGTCGGCATTATTTACAGACCCCCTGGAAACAATATACATTTATTCAATGATCATCTTTTTAACAAGCTTCAAAGTATCCCATCAGCCCGTAAATGTATCATCTTAGGCGACTTTAATATTGACCTTTTTAAAGCTAACTCACATAAACCCTCCCAAGATTTCTTATGCCAATTAAAATGCCATTACTTCTTCCCATATGTTACAAAACCAACGCGAGTAACATCCAGATCAGCTACCTTAATAGACAACGCGTTTTGCAATTTTCACGAAGATCACATACTAACAGGATTACTAATAACTGATATAACAGACCATTTTCCCATCATTCACTTTCATAGATCTTCATCAGTCAATACACAATCTCACACCAATAAAAAAACTATTAGCTATCGCAAAATGACAGATGAACAAAAGAATGAATTTAAAATAGCATTAGAAAATTCAAACTGGGACGAAATATTAAACCAAGAAAATTTATACGAATCATTCATTTCCTTCAACGACAAAATTTCTGCCTTATATGACACATGTTTCCCAGTATTAACTTTGACTCCACCAAAATGTTCTATAAGTAAGCCTTGGATCACTCCAGCAATATTGAAATCAATCCACCACAAAAACAAACTGTATCGTGACCAACTTAAATATAACCATTCTCTAGTAAAACTAAAATACCGTTCATATCGTAATAAATTAAATAAACTGTTATCGTATTCGCGGAAATCATATTTCGAAACTCAGTTCAATAAAGTTAATAATGAAATAAAAGGGACCTGGAAAGTACTCAAAAAATCAATCTGTTCTTCCTGACACATTTCAAATAGAAGACCATTCTATAACCGATAAACTCCAAATAGCTAATACATTCAACTCTTATTTTACATCAGTGGCAGAAACTTTAAAAAAACAAATACCAAATTGCACCAAAAAATTCACAGATTACTTACCTGACTTAACAACTGACGAATTTCAATTTAAAGCTGTAACCCCTTTCGAAATAGAATCTACATTAAGCAACCTTAAATCGACTGCAGCAGGACTGGACGGTATTACCATAGCTTCACTTAAACCAGTTTCACATCTTATCTCCAAACCATTGGCACACATCATTAATCTTTCCTTTATATCTGGTTCCTTTCCAAATCTCTTAAAAATAGCTAAAGTCACACCTGTCTATAAAGCTGGTGAAGCCAATATTATGAATAATTACCGTCGTATATCTGTTTTATCTTCCTTCAGCAAAATGATTGAGCGTATTGCATGTAACATGATGCTTGACCATTTAGAAATTAACAATATCTTATCACCTGATCAAAATGGCTTCCGAGCCAACCACTCAACTCAATCTGCCGCATCCTCACTTTACTATAAACTTATAAAAGCCAAAGAAAATAAATTGAACAGTATTATAACCTTCATCGATCTATCTAAAGCTTTTGATACAGTTGACCATGACATTTTATCCTCAAAATTACAACATTACGGGTTTCTTTCTCCTTGGTTTAGGGATTATCTATTAAACAGAAAACAAGCCGTAAACTTTAAAGGAACTCTTTCCGCCTTGTCCACAATCAGCATCGGTGTTCCCCAAGGGTCTATTCTTGGCCCAATTTTATTTCTTTTATATATAAATGACATTTCATATTGCTCTTCACTTCTAGACTTTACTCTTTTCGCAGACGACACCAGTGTTTGCTACTCGCCCGATAATATACACAGTACTATATATACCATGAACCAAGAACTAAACAATATTCAACTTTGGCTCCAAGCAAATCAACTCTCCTTAAATATCTCTAAAACTAAATATATGATCACCGCACCAAATCGAAAACAATCTCACGAACACTCCGACTTAGTAATTAACAACATGCCAATCAAGCAAGTTGCTGAATTTAAATTCCTAGGAATAATTCTCAACGAAAAACTAACATGGACATCTCACATTAACTACATCTCCAAAAAATTGCACGTAATACCGGAATAATACGACATATCAGGAAAAGTCTTAACAAACACACACTCATCATTCTTTACCATTCTCTTATATCACCATATCTACTATACGCAAACGCCCTTTGGGGAAACACATACAAATCTCATCTTAATTCTTTATTTCTCATGCAAAAAAAAGCTGTCCGAATAACAACCTTTTCTCATAAACTTGTTCCAACTGTTTCTATCTTTCAAAAACTTAACATCTTAGATATCTACAAGTTAAATGTTTTCACCACTGTACTGGTCGCTCATACCTTTATTCATCACCCATTTCGTCTGCTTCCTTCACAAAGAACACTTCTCACTAAACAATCAAATATTCACCATTATGAAACAAGAGCCAGAGACAACAATTTATACAGACCCTTTTTCAAAACAGACCTATCTCGTCATACACTTGCTGTTAAATGTCCTCGAGAGTGGAACAACCTCCCTGCTAAGTTAAAATCCATTTCTTCCACTTCACTTTTCAAAACATCATTAAAGCAACATCTACTATATATATAAACATTATCTGCTTCACTGGTATGATACATAAGGATAAGTGTACTTATGTTCTTTTATTTAATTTATTTACTTTCTTTGTCTAAATTTGTTTTATTCACTACATATTATCTACCGCCTTCTTCCAATTATATTTCATATTCTTTTATTAATGGGATAGAACAAGTTCCGCAAATGGGAAATGAAGGAAAATGAAATTGTGACCTGCTACCTGTATGGGTTGAAGACATATTTTGTGAAATAGATCACTGTACAACAACAACACTGTATTTGTGACTTAAAACTTGTCAGAAACACGTGATAAGACCTAGAGTACTGTCTTGATGTGCTGAAAATGTATCTTTTATGTCTTTTCTAGCAAAATATTTGCACAAAATTGATTTCTTGATATTTTTGAGGGGCAAAGTAATGTACATGATTATGAGTTAAATTTCTCCTGTAAGTAAATGATACCTTTCGATGTGGTAGTTTACCTATTTCTGCATTGATATGCCATACAATCTGGTTGCTTTTCTCATTACCCTTGCCAAAAGACGCAGAACACTACCCCTACCCCCAATATTTGTAAAGAATTTGGGCATTACATGATTTGTTGTAGATATTAAATTTTATTTGGGTATCTGACAAAAACCTATAGTTCTTACATTGATTTGATGGTCAACATGTGAGAAACATAATAACATCCCTTTTTAGTCTTACCAAATGCATTTTCTTGTAAAAAAAAAAACTTTTTCAGTGTTGTTTTATGTCAAACTGAATATTTTTTTGTACTCTTTCAGGTAATTTCAGGTCCTGTATTAGATGAATGGAATTGTTTATCCACCTGTGAGTAGTTTTTCCTGATTAACACATCAAAGGAATGAAAATGAGAGTCTTTTTACTTTTTCCAGAGGTAATTTTACCATTGGCATGGCTTCACAGCTTCATTACATTAGAAATTCGCCTCAAATAGCATCCCTAATGGCACTCAAAGTTGGTATAAAACCGCCCAGAATATCATGACCTGGGCTTTCCTGATTTTATTCAGTACCTGCATGTGTTTTACACAATTTTCACTTGCAAGAATGCAGGAATCAATTGTTTTTTTTTTTAATAAACCAACCTTATATTCATCCCACCCCCCTATATTTTGCATATTTTTTTTATTAAATCTTATCATATTTTCACAGAAATATCCTTTTAGACCCTTGTTTGAATTTTTGGGGTGCAGTTTTGTTCTCTGGGCTAGGCTAATAATTAAGTATATATACAAGAGTACTTGTTGGCAGTTTTGAACAGAGTTTTGTGTTGGGGGGCCCCAACAATAAGCCGTGTGGCAGGGGACTTTCTCCTCTGGTTTTAAGCTTCCCGTTACAATTTTGAGCCTAAAATCAACCTGGGATACAAGGATAACACTTGTTTTTTCAAGCTGTTTAAATTTGACCACAGTATGACTGACTTTGAGTAGAATTTATCCATTTTGTAATCCAACCAATCTTAAAATTTAACAAATGCATAGTATGTTTACATGCGGCGGTATATGTGCAAAGAGACCTCTATCAGCTAATTCTCCTCGTATCTTCAACGTATGAACAAATTGTGCCTAAAGGCACACTTGCCGCGAAAATCCAGAAGACTGTTTACATTAAAAACAGTGGACGGTTTTCTGTATTTTCTATTTTTACCAGAAATTGAAAGTTTTGACATCGTTTAGTATTTTTAATTTGAAATTGAAAAACAGATTTTTGAGGTACCCGTATGTCAAGAAACTTCGAACCTGATCGTGTGCAAAAGTGCCGTAAGGGTTTGAGTCGTGTGGGCGATCTAACGACACAGTATAATTTTACGAACTTTATCGAAGTAAGAGCGATCGAGTAAGAGGGACTATAGCCTGCCGAGTGCAAACCACAGACAAAAAAGCTTGAATGAGGGTAATCCAACACTTAAGTTAACCAACGTTGATCGGTGTTGTTGTTGTAATCGAGCTTCGATTCTTCCTTTGTTTTCCCCGTCATTTATACATTCTAAACCTAATTGGACATGCTTTATGTGTGCTATGTTTAATTTTAGTGGTTTTAGCTGTAGTAAGCTTGTGCAAATTGATTTTCTTAACAAATGTCAAACAGGCTACGGCAGCAAGTGGGCCTTTAAAAAACTGCCAAAGGACTGTTCAAGGCCTCCACCGAAGGATTTGGTTCAACGAAAGTTAGGGAAGGTGCTGTGAGAGCAGACATTAACATTACCGCAAATGGGAAATGAAGGAAAATGAAACTGTGACCTGCTGCCATATCTTTGGTCATGACCTACTTCCGCCCTGCAGCAGTAGCAGATTTCCATTTTTACAAACGTCACAGGTCGTTTGCTCGGCACCGCCAGAGGGAGCTGTTAGGAGCATGCCCGATTTGAAAATTAGGTCGACTATGTCCGCTCTCTTGTCAATTTTGATTATAGCACTTATTTTAATTTATAAAACAAAACATCACATAGCACATGTAGATCAACAAAGCCAAAAAGTTTCTGGAAATGGAAATTCAAAACCTGGTGTATAAAAATACTAGAAACACAATTTATGATTATAGCACTTATTTTAATTTATAAAACAAAACATCACATAGCACATGTAGATCAACAAAGCCAAAAAGTTTCTGGAAATTCTTTTTTATTATAAATATAGATTTTATTGCAGGAACAGGCCTACTGGCCTCTCTCCTCAAAAGAAATTTACAGATATGCATAATAAGATAACATTAATCATCAGTGGGTTATACATATTACAAAAAAGAAAAGTATCTGTAAAACATAGCATTTTACCAGAATGTTATTCTGATAATACGTAATATTATTACGACTCATCTCATTCCTGAGAACCAACGCCTTTTCAATAAAGCTAGAAACATTTCTAAGTTTGACATTGCTGTTTGGATTTAACAAAATGCGTAATTTACGAACATTTGGCCAGGTATAAAGATACTTTTTAAAATACCTCTTTCTTAAATAACAATACGTTGGACAACATAGTAAAAAATGGTATTCATTTTCAATTAGTCCTAGATTACATAAAGTACACACACGTTCTTCCTTTGGTATATTGTTATAGCGCCCAGTTTCTATATTTAGGCCATGGTATCCACATCGAAATCGTGACAATATAATGGCATCTTTATTTTGGGTATGGTCACAAACATTAAAGCTTCCGTCAAAATAAAAGCTAGTTTTAATGAGTCTATAGGAATCATATCGCGATGACTCAACAATACTCATTTCCCACCATTGAACAAAATTGTCAACTACAGTTTGTTTCAGAGCAAGCGTATTTCTCAAGCTTGGGTTTTCATTTAAATATAAAAAGTAAAAGCCGTAACCTTCCATTAATTTTCTAATACCTCTACTCCAATTGTAAGTTCTACTTCGACCTCTATGGTCACACTGAGCCTTATATAACTTATACAGAAGAGACGTTTTATTAGACACAAGTTTACTCCAAAAGTTTATAATGCGATTCTTACATTCCACTTGCAGACTCATTCTATTTAATTCGCCATAGACAAAAATATGCGGGGCATTTTTGGGTAGTCCAAGTGCATATTTACAGTACTGGAGATACACAGATTCTAGGCAACCTAGGTTCCCAAAGCCCCAAACTTCACATCCATACATGAGAATTGGTTTGACCATTGTATCAAGAATGTATAATTTTGTTCTTATGTCAATGTCAATAAGATAAAAACATTTTTTTAACTTAAATACAGACTTATTGGCCTTTTCTATCAATATTTTCATGGCATCGTTCATATTTAAATTATATTTAAGGCCTATACCAAGATATGGGAAGCATTCAACAACATTAATGCTTTGTGTCTTATATACCCAATTAAAGTTACCTTTATACTTAGTTGCACCAAACACAACAATTTTTGTTTTTAGTGCATTGACACGTAACTTCCATTTATCACAATACTGCTCAAACTGATTGAGTAAATTTTGTAAGCCAGATTCAGAACGTGAAAATAAAACAGTATCGTCTGCAAATAACAATAAAAATAGCTGATATGCATTTAGCGTATAATCACTTACGTATCCGTTGATTACGTCATCGTATACGTCGTTTATAAACAATGCAAAAATTATAGGTGATAATGGTTCTCCTTGTTTTAAACCGACCTCTAAATCAAAGAATTCCGAATAATCACCATTTACCCTAACACAAGATTTAACTGATGAATAAATAGCTTTTATAGCTTGTATTAACTGATTTTCACAGCCATACTTTGTGAGTTTCTCCCACAAAGCCACTCTATCCACTGTATCAAATGCTTTCTCTAGGTCAACAAATGCACAAAACAATTTGCTCTTATCTAAAATAGACAGACTTATGATATTATATAAAGCAAACACACAATCCACTGTACTTTTACCCTTACGAAATCCATACTGAAATTCACTTAAAATGTCATTATTTTCAGCCCATCTAGTTAGGCGATTGTTTAATACACATGAATATAATTTAGCAAACACACTAATCAACGTAATGCCCCTATAGTTGTTTACGTCATTTTTACCCCCCTTCTTATGTACTGGAACAATAATACCCTTCGTCCATTCTATAGGATAAGATGATGTAGAATACAAAAAGTTAAATATCTTGGTTATTATTGGTGCCAGTAAGTGTTTTCCTTCTATGAAAATTTCACTGCATATATTATCTATGCCACTAGACTTATTACGTTTTAAGGAATTAATAGCATCTAATACCTCCTTTTCCTCAATAGACTGATTAAGGCTTCCAGGTGTTGGTACTGGGGTAGTGATTGGCGGTGGGCCAGTGGTGTCGTTTGTACTAGGAACTACATTTTTAAAGTGCTGCATAAATTGTTCAGACGATAAATTATGATCTACATTGCTTTTGTTATTAACTATTTTGTTTACCATTTTCCAAAATTGTTTCGGCGAAGTCTTAGCTTTATCTCTCAATTCAATTCTTCTCTTTCCTACCCACTCAGCTCTTGCTTTCTTCTTACTTTTGTTATATTCGGATCGAGCCTTTATAACTCTCTGCACATCCGTTTTATTTTTTCTAAATTGGTTTCTTTCATATCTGTAACGGGCCTTAGTTTCTAAACACATTCTATTAAACCAGTCAGGGAGTGAGCTATCATTATTTGTGACTCGACTAGAGCTAGATTTAAACTGTCTACCATATATCTTAACAGCACAGTCGTATAAAATATTAGTTGATTCAGTAACAACAGTATCTACACAACAATCATGGTCATTTAGTTTCACAACAATTTTGTGGAAGATAGCAAGTGTCTAAGGAGGGAATCGTTCATAAAACAAGAGTTACGTACAAGCCACATGCCTGAAAATCTTGCCTAAGGTCTCGTCTTTCAATAAAGGTAAATTTCCGTAATTCATCGTGTGCAGTCATTTACGAAAGTGTATTGTTTAAATTAAAACTTATACCATAAATGAATTGGGAGAGTGGTTCGGGCTAGAGGATGGTTCACATTGCCAGCCAAATATAAAATAAGTCGCCCTTTAGGCCAAAAAATCCGGGCTAACGTGTGTAGCTACCAAAATATACTTCCAAGTTTCTCTCTGACATTAACAGGGTGCCCACTGTTAAGATTTGAGTAAATAAGAAAAATTTACTGTTAATCATTTTACTTTAGTAATACTGATAATAATGAACAAACAAAATACAGAAATCCGTATTAATACTTAAAGTGGCGTGAGCTGCCAGAATTCGGACTTTCTTCATATTGTTCGATCGTCGAGAGAAGTTGGCTGTATGAAGTATCGCCTATAATATTGATATTCAAATAATAAAGAATCATTCTACATCGTGGGTAATTTTACTTTAGTACTAGGGAGGGTGATGATCAAACAGAATGCAAAAAACCCATAGCAATACCTAGAATCTGTTGTGTGGTCATATTGTCTGATTTTGGGTATTTTTATTTCCGTAAAACCATTTGAACCAGATATCGGTACACAAACATGGTCGGCTGAATTCATACGAGGGACATAACTCTGTTTGACAGTGTTATATTTGTATCGGATACGTTTAATGATATGGAAAACCTTACCGGACCTATCAAATTCATCGAGTACATGCAACATTCTCTTCAAGATCAATACAGATCTTTTACTTTTTGAAGATTTACACGACCCACACAGAAAGCCCTTACAACGTCAGTTGTAATTAAATAAAAAGATTTTTGTAAACACTGGGTATCTCCATACTTGGATTTTTTTGTAATGCTTGCCATGATGCCGATGAGTGTAAATCCATCACTCCATTTATTTTGGTCCTCGACGATTTTTTACCGAATAAACTGCAAAATATCCACAAAAAAAAACTCGTCGAAACCAAATTATCTAATTGTGGGTCCAAATAAAAGAAAAGAGCTTTCTGATGGTACCACATATTTTTACGTTTAAGTAGCTTTTTATAAGCAACAAAGCCCACAAAAAATCATACAGGTTATTTGAATTTTCTACCTTATAAAGTAATTGACATATATAAAAAATCATAATAATGAAAGAAAATAAATTTAGTGTAAAACTCTTCTTTTCCGTTGAAGGATGGGTGTGAATTGTCTTTTCCAAGACATTGGAATACAAATCGGTGACGTCATACAAATCTGAGGAAGGGCCAGTGTAAACTAAAAAGGAAAGAAAATCCAGCCCTACATGTACATTCATGAAAAAGAGCAGCCTAATAGCTTTTGATAGAAGTAAGCAGTTTATTCGGACGATTTTTTGCTGATTTTTGACAGATTTTTTAATTCAACTTTACCAGTACAAATGACAATAACAGTAGATAAGCCATGTTGATTTCGGCAGGCCACCTGCTGACGGAGCGAGCCAATAAAAGTGTAAGTTTCAGCCACGTGTATCACTTCAGCTCAAGATGGCTTTGAATCCACTTCATGTAAAGGGCTGCACTGATTGCTATTCTCCATTTGAAATACATTAGCGCTAAATCCAAATTGGCCATATTCCACAGTTGAGGTGTTTTTGAATTTAATTCTACTATTCATGACCCATTTTACAGTACATAGTATACGACTGGATTTAGTTTTATACGCCAAGTAATGAAATACTGAATATTATGAGCATATAAAAAATCAGATATACAGATCGTCATAGTAAAGCACCGGACTGTCAGCCCTTATACGTCAGGTGTGTATTTTGTGGACGCGAGAATGGCGTCACTTATTCGATTTATAGCTATGCTTCCGATGCCGTTTAACTCTTTATTGGTGCAAACATCCCGTTATAATTGGTATGGAACCAAAGTGCATTACCCGATATGTATGGTCAGCTTCGATCACTCTGTGTGTTTTCTTTTCTTTTAAGAGTACGAAATTCGTGACGTCATACAAATCTGAGGAAGGGCCAGATCATAAGCAATGTGACCAATCGTATTGTAGAAAACAACCTCGGTGTTCGCCTTAAACCAAAAATAGAATTCTTCAAGAAAAGTAAACGGCTATCGTTTTCTACTCAAATGATATATTTCCTGTTCAAAGGAAATTGACTCGAGTGCGCGAGGTAGAAATGTTAAATTGACCGTAACAAGTGCCATCGCTTATACTCAGTCGAAAGTACAAAGGATGTACAGCTAGTTTATATATAGCTAGTAGACTAGATACAGATTGTATTGGCACCAGGAGGACTGTGTGTAGCTCAGATAACTTGGTTAGGTCAAAGAAAGCTTTCTGCCTCGGTAATTTCCACTGATACAAATCTCTAAACCTATTATACAGAGTTATCTCCCTTGCATGACGCAAGATGTTGAGGTGGGTTTATCGATAAAGGCTTACAGACAAAATCTTGCAGTGAAGGGTAAACATAGTACCAGTAGTCGGACGTTGTACAGCAATTACTAATAGGTACTATTTTAAAAATTGACTAAAGGAACATTGTGACATGAACCACTCTAGCTCTTGAAGAGGTTTCAAAGAAATGCACTCTGCATTTTTGGTAACTCCTGGATTAACTTTGTTAAGGAATTTGAGAATTAAGTTATTTAAATTGAAACTTGATATACCCTTTTTGCTGCTGTTTAAATAAAACACACTGAGACCAATGCTGTTTCATTAGTTACATGTTTAAAGTTCAACTTGATTTTAATAGATTTTGTTCTGTACTGTTTGGTGTTAAATACCTTCGGTTGAAAACAAGAAATATGCGTCTAGCGTTTTTTTTTCTATTGTGATGTGTTTTTATATAGATGAGATGGGCTCTGGACCAATAAAAGTTCTGAATTGCTATATACCTACAAAAGGTTGCATAGAAAATCGCTATCGAATGTACTTCAACCTTGCCAAGAATAGCGATAACGGCATTTTAAAATGAAACGGTACATTAAATAATCGATAAAGTTTATGATATAAGAAGTCGACTGACGGGAGCAGTACATAACCATGTTATCAAACACCTCTGATTAAATGAGCAGTAGAATGTTTGGTATTGATTGATTGATGTTTTACGCCGCGGTCAAGATTATTTCCCTTATATGGCTGCGTTGCCAGTTTTATTGTGTGAGGAAACCGGGCTCTATGCCCGGAGGAAACCCACGACCTTCCGGTGGTAACTGGCAACCATCCCACATAGGTCGTTCGAGTAAAAACCCAGTCAGAAAATTTTCCAATTTTTTTTTTGGGGGGGGGGGAGGGACTGAGTGGGATTCCTTTGGTATTGATGGGTTCATGTTAGCTACCCCATGTAGGACGTCCGTTTACATCCACCCGAAACCGTTCGTCAGACAGTAAACTATGTAACACGGAATCCTCACAGATAATTCGTCAAATGTGCCTTTTCGGCAAAAAAATCGACCTATTACCTTTTAAGCAACGTGAAATCGGTCTTATTTTTCAAATTAGTAGAGCATTATGAGAAATGTAAACAATAATACACAACTAGTCCCTTTAAAGGAACTATAAAACGTGTTCAAGAGAAAGTGAGAGAAGATTTACATCGCTTTCAATATTATTCCAGTCTTATTGCGATGATTAATTCGACATTTAACATTATTTTAAGGTTGCGAATAGAAATTATAAAAGCATGTGAAAAAATAAACAGCAGAACCCCATCATGCATTATAGACCACAGGGCGTACGTTAAAAATAATGCTTACAATTAGCTAAAACGCTGTATATATATACTTAAAATAATTTCAAATATGTGAATAGATTGTAATTCCTAAAATAAAGATTACAGACAGAAATGATAAAACAATTGAAAAGTGTTTGGAATGACACTAGTTTCGTGTGGAAAGTAAACTCCAAGATGTAAGCTTTTCTCAGACAGTTAGTGCACTACTGAAGAATAACGTGTAAATCGATGGGTGGATTCTAGAAACAATGGTTTTGACCACGTTTTCCAATGCCAACATACATCAAGCATAACACTTGTTCTTCAAGACACTATTTTTCCATATAAAATTGATTTAAATGATCAGTTAGGATATGTTAAATCGACCATAGCAAATTTCATCTCCTAAACTCCACCTGATGATTATTAGACCAGATGAAGATTACATTGGCACCTCGCTATGTGTATCTCCGATAACTTGATTATGTTAATTACAGTTTTCCGCCTCGGTAATCTCTACTGGTAAAAATTTGCAGCTTATACGTTAAAACATTAGAGGATTTTTTTTAGACAGGCCTGAACCTCAATAAAGTAAAGTCGTAAATTATATGACTTTAAGTGGGCATTGTAAGCGTTCAACAGCCTGCTCTGGAGTCTTGGTTGGAGACTGCTGCCTGGTTGAAACTAGAAGTAAACAAACCAGCTGCAAAGGAATTAGAAAATCTTACTAAACCTATCGGACTAACAGAGGAAAGAAGATCAACAGCGATCATCTCTACATCTTCCCAGCATGTGTACGCCAGTAAAATATGTAATTTCCTTAGACGCAGGATGCCCTGTAAGGCGTAACTACCTATGTGGGATGGTTGCCAGTTACCACAGGAAGGTCGTGGGTTTCCTTTGGGCATTGAGCCTGGTTTCCTTCCACAATAAAACTGGGTACGCCACCATATAAGTGAAATAATATTGAGCGTGGTGTAAAACGCGAAACAACCAACCAACCAACCTTTAAGACGTATATCATATCGGCAACTGACAAAACGAAAAGTCAGGTGGGGTTAGATCGCTATAGTTTTTATCCACATTTATCTATCCAATTGAATCTTCGCTCAGGTATGATACACGTAAGGATACGTTTTGGGGTAAGGATACAAAAATTTTGTTTGTAAGCTTGTTTGTTTGCAATTTTTTTGTATACGATTTAGAATTTGGTCTATATGTTTTTTTTATTCTGTCATTAATATGACAAACTCTTTTATTATAATAGTCTGGCAAGTTTGTAAATAAAGCGATGTATTAATAATATTCTAGTTAAATCACAGACCGTTTGCCATTTAAGAAAGCCACATCAACAACCAGTTGACCCAAATCTAGGCCGTTACCGATCCAACTGGTTGGCTTATCACAAAAAATAAAAATACCACTAAACTGAAAGAAAACAGCGAGAAAAGAAATTAACAGGATATAAATATATTACAATTGAACGATAAAGCAAAGTCAAATTCTATAAAAGATAAAATTATGCATAACAGTTAGTTACTAAAATGTTCTATGCTTCTATTTGTCAATGCACGCAATTATAATAGTTATGTTGGCTTTCTTCAGGGACAACACTGTTCTCGTATGTTTTATTATCACCAATATCTCTGGTCATATTTGAATATTCCGGGCTGTGGATTGTTTTATTGGTGATGGTCATATCTTCATATTGCGTATCGTTCGATGACTGAGCACCTTTCTGAATCGACATCACACCAACACGCTGAACATCTGAAGTATTCTTCTCTTTCTGAATAAGACTGGTGTACGTCTTCTCCTCTACAGTGTTAACATAATCTGGGTTGGTCCCCAAGTTATCGTACACTTTGACCGTTTCTCCATCTAAAAATAAGGATATATTTATGTCGTTTACAATGTGAGTATAACACTGAACGCATTACTTGGGATTACACTTTCTTGGAAAATAGCAGAAATGCCTGTACCAATAGTGTATGTTGAACTATTAAAGTATACCATACTTTGGCATGGGGGGGGGGGGTCGATTCCCGGTTCAAGCGTAACCATAAATCGGTAGAAAAATATTTAGCATTTTTCAAGAAAATGTAATAGAAGAAATATGAGTTGCTCGATGAAGCAAAATTTTAATCTGTTTCGACGAAGAGACAAATGCGACGGACATACCGTTAATTCGTTATGACTATTTTAAACGTTTTGGTTCTTTCCGTAATATTAGCTTCAGGTACAGTAGTTTACATTTAACTGACTACGGATTAGGTACAAGCCGACAAAGAGCTGTTTCGATTTTTTGTTCAAACTTGGATATAAACCTTGCTTATGTTAAATCCAAACCTATCCAATCTCTGTAGGCTTTTTACATCCAATTAATTGGTGGGATTAAATTGTGCATTCAATTTTAATATTTAATTTTCATAAATTCTGATCGTCAGGACGGTAAGAGGCTTCGAAAATCTGAATGAATGGTGCTGGAATGAGGAAACATGTACGAACCAAAAAAGTGTCCGAAAATAATCCTAAAGAACGTTCATTCATTCCATTTCTCAGCTAGTTTAAAACACTGCTTTCGCGTATTTTCCCCTTACTAGAAGCTTCGGAAATGTATATCTTAAGAAAAATAGCCTATTATTCAAACAGAAAAATATTCTCAACATTCTGGCAGCTTATGCCATAAAATAAGGCAATGCAAAGTAATTGATTATAAAGTAAAAGTTAAACATATACCTGTCAGTCCGTTCATTCCTATCGCCGTTGTGTTTGTAGATGGTGATGATCTTTCAAAATAAAAAAAAGATTTGTTAATTAATTTGTATTAATCTTCTACTGTTTTTTTTTTAAAAGATGCTAAATGAATTCAAAATGTAATAATTATATAGCATGAAAATAAATCTAGCACTTACCCTCCTTGTGTCTCTCTATGGTGTGATGCTGAAAAGACAAAGAGATGAAATTGATAAAGATATATATGTTAATTAAGTAATTTGGTGATTTTGGCGAGATCAGCAACCACCCTAATGGCTAAAACTAGTATTGTTAATTAATATATTTGATACCATACCCCTGTTTCTTTGTTTCCACACAACAATGGCCACTATGATGACAACAGCAACAGCAGCTATACTTCCGCCGATAGCTCCACCTATAGTACCGCTAGCTCCCGGATTAGTAGTAGTCTGGGAAGCTGGTTAAAACAGAAAGTGTTTATATACATTGTAGGAAATATTTAGAAAAAAAATATTAAGTGAGTTTTTATTCGATAGCCCTGTGTGGATGAGGAGTGGGAGAGTGAACGTCGTTTACAACACTATACCAGCCTTATCTCGACAATGTCTTGGTTGGAAAGGCTGACACGTACCTGCTGATGGTCGGGTTCTTCTGAGACCCGTCTTTTCTCAATACAAAGCGTCGCTATACAAGTGAAATGGTCTTTAACGCGACGTGAAACATCAATTTATTGGGATTTTATTATGTTTGTCAATTCTTTTCCGGATTGAGAGTAAAAAGTTTAATTTTAAACCTCACCTTTAGTGATAATTTGTACTCCAAACGTCAATTCACGAGCTTGAAAGATACCATTGATATAATTTGTGACCGTCACGGAGTAGTTCCCACCATACGATAAAGTCACATCATTCAGTATCAGTACCGTGACTGTTCCTGATATAGTCACATTCTGACCACGAACCATCAGTCTGATTAGCCCTTTATCTTCATAGTGAGGTGTTAACACAGTTGTCTCCCCTGATTTTCTCCACTCCACCGTCACGTTAACTGTCTTGGAATAGGTATAGAACGGCACTGACAACGTTCCTGTAGCGCCTTCATCAAGTTGCAATGCAACGATCTTCTCAAACAGAGCTGGAGCTACAACAGGGCACATCTCGTAGGTTACATATTTGTATTTGGTTACTTGCCTATGTCCATCCGTTTGTGTTATTTTGAAAGGCCAGAAACTTATTAATATTTGAACACAAATCATGTAATCTGATGACATGAAAAGCAAATATTGTACACTGTTTAAGATAAAGAGGATTTATATGCATGATAAAAGTGAGTTAAAAACATTATAACAAAGTAGCAAGCCGAATAAGAATTAAGGAAAGCCAAATCCGGAAATTATTCGCATTTTTAGTTGCAGAACACCCTCAGAACGCTTCTCGGGCAATCAAGAACTCCAGAGCTTCCGGGGCCTAGGCGGCCCTGAACCCTCGCCTAATGTCTCTTTCAAATGTGTTATGTTTTTGTAATCGAAGGGCCTGGGACCCCCTCTTTCGTAAAAAGATGGATCCGCCCCTGTATAGACTTATATGACTCACTCTAAACATTATTATTAAATAGTAATTATGAACGAGTTCAAATACTGTTGACACTACACTTTCATATGGTTTCATTTTGTTGAGGCTTTTTAATAGTAAAACTGCCAGTAAACATCACGTAAAGTTACTTACTTTGAATAGGTACAAACATCTGTCCAGTTTGTGGTGATTTGATACCATTTGAAACCCGACATATATAATACCCCATGTCTTCATAGGTTAAGGTAAGGGGCAGTTTCAGTATAGCTGGAGATTCAGTTGTCATTGTTCCTAAAATCTGTAACAGTTTGCCATCAAGTCGATGTTCCCATGGGCTAAAGTTGTAAACACCAGGAACGCCTTCTGCAGAGCATGTCAATGTATGTGGTGCTTCCTTGTAAATCACTCTAACGTCAGGTGGGTCTGGAATGCAAATAGATAAAGGATTGTTGATATTAATCTCTGAAAATATAACAAAAATATGATAAAATAGCTGACTTCTTTTTAAAAAAAACAACTGCAGCACTGTTCAGTTAAAGTAAAATTAAGAAATGGGATACAAAAAACAACAAATCATATCAGCTATGATGTATATAAACAGCGAAACTGCAGGATGTTTTAGGAATGGGTCTTGCAAAAGACATGCACCAATAATTTAAGAAATATTGAACCCTTGTGATACCAAAATACCCTGTATCAATCAGTATACATGTAACTGAAGGGTTCCCCGGTCACATGTTGTATATGTGGTTTTAAATAATGTCTGACATTTGCCTTTGTTCGGCTAGCCGTTACTTACATTGTACAATCAGTTGAACTGTAACTTCTTTTGTCCCTACTGCATTGTTAACACGGCAAGTGTATACACCAGCATCCGATCTATCAACCATGTCTATGTTGAAGGTGGACAATTGAGCAAGACTGACTTTTGATCTTAGCCATTCAAACGTTGGTTTGGGATTCCCGTCTGCTTGACAATGAAGTGTACCAGGGTTGGATTCAGTAACAGTTATGATGGATTCCCTGGTCACGGGATTGTCCAAATCTGAAAATAGAGATCAACGTTAAAGGCTTAGGTTGTTGCAAACATGAAAGAATGGCTAAGTATCTTAAGTACAATATCCCCTGTATTTGTTTAATAACTATGAAACAAGAGATTAATGAAGTGAACTAAGTGACTTATGGTGAATACAGAAAAAAAAACATGTAAGTGGTTTTGCATTCTTAAAGGATGGGGAATGTATAGAAATACCTAGGGATTATCGTCGATGTCAAACTTCAAAGTACTCTAAACAGTTCATGCTAATTACCGCCAGTGGCCCTAAGGTGGCTTGGGCTGCCAAAATGTTGATATTTTGACGTTGAAACAGAATGTTGAAATTATCGGATATTTTTCGCAAGACAGTGCTTCTAGTCTCGAGAATGTGCGATACAGTATTATTTTGAACTAACTTTGGCTTAGAATGAATGAATGGTCGTCCCGTTTATTTAAACTTTGTTTACTTTTCGGACACTATTCCGGTTCCTACGGGCCACATACTGTATGGATTTTCCTCATTCCAGCGCCAATCATTTAGTTTTTCGATGGCCTCCAACACCTCATACTGTCGTGCAGATCAGAAATTATGAAAAAGTGTGAATTTCGGCAGCTTATGCCACTTTAAGCTACTAACACAGACAGTAGTGTGTCCTTTCATTGGCTTATCTCTGTGGCCATTTTTTTCTATTTTAAGATGACGTGATGTGGCAGTAGGTATTTTTAGATCAACAATGGCGTACTTTTACCGCTCTTTAATGTAGAATGGTAGGATAAGATCCAAAAAAACTTGAAGTGATAAGATTGCCTCGGAATATGTAGGTCAATCTTGCAACCGCACGTCATTTCTTAGCTAATCCATTGGCTAAATTGCATCATATGACTACTCTATAACGCACCTAAATTTTGTTTACCAACAATTGGATAAAACTAATGAAAAATGGCGACCGCCTTGTGAATGGCCTTTGGATCATATTGTCTATTGTAACATTCAAATTTCACTTATTCGCTTATGAGGGATAAAGCATACATTGGGCAGTTGTTTTAGGCTTAACGAACTGTACTCTTTCTATCTAAACTAGTCTAAAGCTTTAGGCCTAAATGCCCTGCACATAGAGTTTTGTTAGAACACCTGTTTTGTTTAAAGTATAGAAGAAATTTGGTCGATTTTATGAAAGACATTTTACACATTTTATAGCCGTCACATCAGTTTATATTTTAGCAATAAGGTTATTTGGACATTTTCAATTGGTGTGTTCAGTCCAGATTTGTATAATCTGGACTGAATTTCTGCTCGTATTATATTGGGTTATTTTGGACATTTAATATACCCATAATCTTTTTAAAATTTGAAACTGTCGTAAAACTAACAGGAAGCGGACAATGAACAATTGATAAAAGAGGACACACCACGAATCATATATCAAAGGATTTACAACAATGATAATAAAGATTTATGAACTGAGCTAAATAATGGTATGTGTGTGTTTATAAACTGAATGCATATGTGAAAAACGTAATTTTAAAAGAAGCCACCTAATCGTTAGTTCCTTGGCAGTAAGAAAGGAATAAGCAGGATCTATGCATATTTTCCATATTTTTAGTATCTGCTAGAAAAAAATCGTCAAAAATGACGTCATAATCACCTTCGGTATGTTCTAACTGCCAAAGAGAGGCACTGACACAACAGAGGTCGCGCATTACGTCACCACTGTGAGGGTAAGTACACAACCGTGGACCTGCTTGACGTCATATATCAAGAACTTTTATTACAAAACATTGCCAATATTTTCTCATACAATTTTTAAGATGAAACATTTGCAGAATCGAAACTGAATTTCTGCTCATATCAAATGCCATCCAAGTTCACAATAAAAGTGAAGGGGCGTCGGTGGTCCAGTGGGATAGAGTGATCTTCCCTCAGTCCCACACATACCTTCCATCAAATCAAACTCAGACCAAATAAAAATTGACAGATTTCTGAGTAGATTTTTCACCTGGAAATGTGTGGAAGAGTCCCCAGTTACTCACAGAAGGTCGATGGTTTCCTCCAGGCAATGAACCCGGTCTCCTCCCCACTTAACCTGGTAACGCCGCCATATAAGGGAAATAATCTTGAGTCCGGCGTAAAACATCAATCAATCAATCAACCAACAAGTGACTTACAGAGAACATTGAGAGTAACTGTTACAACCTGTGCACTGAGTTCTGTCCCATTACTGTATTTGTTGTTAGCTCTACATCTAATCGTTTTCGCAGTTTTTTCAGCTGTCAAGGAGAAGGTCATACTGTTCTGTCCCCTGACAACATTTCCATTTACTTCCCAGGTATAATAAATAGGAGTTGTTGGATCTCCTGATACAGAACAGGTTAATGTTTTAGGAGTACCCGCTGTCAAGGTCACCTTTCCATTGCTGGCCTCTGAAATCTGGACTCCAGTAATCGGGGCTGGGAAATAGAATAAATATATGTATGACTATGTAGAGGTTGAATACAACTGTTAATAATGTCGGGGGACAGGTTAAGTCTGTAGTTAGAGTTTTAGACCTTTTGTCCTGTAAGAGTGGTCTCCCTTTGGTCGTTTTCCCATACGCATTTGTTTGTTTACGTTTCAGGTTGAATTGTCCATTTATCGATTCTTTCAATTCGGTTATGAGTATTATATACCGGTGTTAAGTGCTTATAAGTCGCTTTATTGATTTTAAACAGAGGATAATCATTTGTCAGCTTTGAGATGAAGCTTCTGGCGAATTTTCGTTTGGTACTATTTGTGGTAGATGAGTATGAATATTGTGGTGATTAGGTTTGTTCGAGAAAGCGCTCTTTTCGATCTCTGCATGGCTGTTCGTGGATAGATGTGTCGTTGGCGTTCGTTTGTATTTAACTGGTCGGTGTTTTGATCCAGTCTCCGGATTGGTGTTTGTTCGGATTCGATATAAGAATCTGTGTTGCCGACGGTTACTTTAGGTATGTATAAGTTACGTCTTAAAATAAGACTAGATTTGTAGAACGCATCGTAGACATTTGACACTTCGCCATGATAATAAGTTCCACTTGACATCTGCAGTTTGGATACTAATCATAACGCCACAATAGCGTCTCATTCTACAGTAATTGTAAGATCCTACGTTTGTATGTACTGTGACTTAAGCTAAATACTTAGATTGTTACTTATTATTTTTTTAGTATTTTCTATATGTAATTTATGAACTGTGTCAGACGTTCTATTTTTATAAAGAAAAGTAGTTCCAATGTCATTCCCTGATTTTGACATGACATTACATAATTGTATTCATCCGCAATTGTGAAACTTTATTTTAATTTAGGGTTACAACGTACATAGGGCTGCAGCAGTCAGAGATATTTGATACTGTACATGGTTTTGCACTCAGGTGATTATTAGAATTTCCACATTGTGCCATATCTTTCGTTTGAACGTAAGAGTGTTTACACTTCAACATTTTATGAAAATGTATAAGAATCATTGCTTTTATTTTCTATGTTTGAATTGAGATCAAAGTTATTGGTCGCAATTCCTTAAAGAGGCATGTTAATTTAATGAGCATCATTGTTTTGAGTAACCAATGCTATATTTTATGTAACTTAGTTAAGGCTATTCTGGCAGTGACTAATTCAGTTGTTATTTATATTATTTTCAGGGTTTTTTCTTTTTACTTTCTTGCTTCGTTTCCTTCCTTAAATAAACTGTTGAATCATACAACACAACGAGCGTCATTGTTCGTTTCCTACCCGTGGCCTCCGACAATTTGGTGTCAGGAAGTGTGGATAGCTGTTGAGATGCAGACAAGGATTTTCCAGTAACACAATCTGCAGCAATTAACAGAACTTTGAATAAATTTAGCCAAGAAAGCAGGAAACCCTGGAGTGCGAATTGGTATTTACTGGTAGGATATTTGTCACCTAAGGTTGTTGTCTCAACAACCCGAGTTTTGTGTGTTGAATGGGCTATGCAACATAAATTAAAGTACCATTTTGCATAGGTGACATTCTTGTAAGTTTCTCTAGAAATTATACATGTACTTGTCTTAAGACTAAAGTTTTGAGCAAATTTTAAAATGTTTTTGAATAGATTAGTTTTCGCTGTTTTCTGTAATATGTAGGAATTTTGTGCCCATCTCACAATTGTATTGTCAAATTTATGCACTTTTAATTGTATGCATCAGTAGTTTTTATTTGGCACACAAGTTTTAACAAAATGGCTTTGGAGGGTAATGGTGTAGAGACAACTGCTGTTGCTGAAGCTATCACTAGGTCAAACCAAGAATTGGGACGGACATTAACTGCTGTATTTAATCATTTAAAAATTCAGCCAACAGCATCTGCGAAGTTGTCAAAATTTTGTGGACACCCTCGCAAACCGGGTGATTTAACTTTGCGAGAATGGCTAGTGGAAGTAGACACATATATTAGGCAACTTGGGCTTTCTGGTGGGGAAAAAGCTACGGCCTTGACTGATCATTTAGCTGGTCATGCCAGGGAAGAAATTTTATGCTGTTCGGGGGAAATTCGAACTGATGTTGATTCTATTGTAAGTGTGTTACGTAAACGTTTTGGGCCACTAGAAAGTGTGCAATCCCTTAACAGTAGTTTTCACTATAGAGAGCAATTAGAGGATGAAAGCTTGGCAGATTTTAGTCGTTCTTTTATTAGGTTGTACTCTGGTTTAGAAAACGCTGGTACTGACGATGAAGAAAGAACAGCTTTAAGGAAACTTAGAGAAAATGCATTAAAAGAACAATTTGTTAGAGGGACAAGAGATCAGAGTACACGTAAAGAATTGCGTCGCATTGAAATGGCCTGTACAGGGAAAAGTTTTACTGATATGCGTGAAGAAGCATTACAATTTTTTTGGGAATTTGAACACCATACTAGATTTAAAGGCAGAGCTCGTGCAGTCACTATAGAAAATGTTTTTGACAACGATGATTGTACTGCTCGAGTAGATGTGGTTGACCACTTTAAGACCGCAGACAAATCTTATTTTACAAAATCAGATAAACTTTCCTCCTCAGAAACTGAAGATGTTAGAGTAGAGTTACAACAGTTAAGACAGCAGGTAACTGAGTCTCAGCTCCAGACCAATAACCAAATACAAAGTTTGATTAAAATTATTACTGAAAGTAGGGAAATGCCTAAGGCAAATTATACTGGTAACCGACGTTTTTTAAATGGGTCACGTAGGGACGATGACGTCACCTGTTACTATTGTAAGACTAAAGGTCATATAGTTCGGAACTGTCCCAAACTCAAGCGGAAGGAGGACAGGTCACATATTACTAGTTCAAATGGAAGTGAAAATACTCAGGAGACTAATGTTGATTCAATTGCATGTAAAGGGGGTTCAGATGAGAAAGTGAAAGGGGATGTAGTTAATGAAGTTAATTGTGAAAATCAGAGTATTCTTTCTGAATTAGTTTGTAGTGGTCCCCCTGCTGAAATAGAAATCGCAGGTGTGAAAGTTGGTTGTGTTCTAGATACTGGCGCAGAGACGTCGTTAATTCCCTCGTCTTTCTACCATAAGCAGCTTAAGGCAATTGTTGGAAATTTAGGTAAATTAGGAGGGTATGTTCGCATCTTGGGTGCCAATGACTTAGAAGTGCCAGTAGAAGGCTTTTTGCAGGTTCCGGTATCAGTGGCGGCTATCAAAGTTCCCAATGCTGTGTTTTTGGTCAGAGATGACAGCAGTTTGGTTGACGAACAGTTGGGTAATAGACGTAAGCTGTATCCAGTCATTCTCGGATGCAATGTGTTAAAACTCCTTAAAGGAGAATTACTTAGTTTAGCTGGTTTTGATCAAGATAGTGGGCAAACTGTCCTTCAGTGTCTCGAATTACCTAGTGTTCCAAAGGGTAGTGATTGTGCCGACGTGGAAAACGGCATTCGCGCTTAAGCCGTATACATAGGCCGTCATGCTGTAACAATAGGACCAAGGGAAGTAAAGCCCGTTACTTGCTGTACTGGGGGTGGGATGGACAGGTTTCAGGGCAAATCTGTATTGCTTAAAGGGAGACAATTCACTTCTTATGGCCTTCTTAGCCACCGTCAGTTGGGTTCTGACGACTCAGATAATCTTAACTCGTGTATGGTGTATGATGGGTTTCAGGTAATCGATAACGATATTGAACTTTTAGTGGGGAATTTTAATGCAGAACCAGTTCACATACCACCCTTTACCAAAGTGGCTGAAGTTTCAGAGGTAAGCTGTGAACATCAAGTTATTGTTTGTCCAGAATCTGGTGGGTTAGAAGTCTCTGTGAATGATGTTTTTGTAGAACAGATCTCTGAGCACGACCGTCATGAAGTCGTTGCATCAAATGAGGAGCAGTATGATACGGAAGCTAATGTTGATAAAACTAAGAGATTGCCGTTTGTTTTCCCAGATGGTTCATCATATGCCCTTCCCCCTGGAATCAACTTAAATGATTTGTCGCCAAATGATGCTCTTTTAGCAGTCCAAAATGATTCAGCGACAAGATCAGGCATTCTCAAAAGGCCCTTACGATATAGGTGCTTGTGATTTGATTCCTCATAAAATCAATTTGATAGATGATAAGCCTATCAGCTTGCCTGTTCGTAGGATAACTCCGAGTGTCATGGAGGAGGTTCGTCAAGAACTCCAGCAACTTTTAGATAAGGGAATAATTAGACGCTCTTCGAGTCCCTATGCCAGCAGTATCGTTCTTGTGCGAAAGCGCGACGGTTCTATACGCTTATGTATAGACTATCGCCGGTTAAATTCTAAGACGATTCGTGATGCTTTCTCCCTGCCTCGAATTGAGGAAACGTTGGAAGCATTGAACGGAGCCACGGTTTTCTCTTCTTTAGACCTGATGCATGGTTATTTCCAGGTATTAATGGATCCGGAATCCATTCCGAAAACCGCGTTTCGTGTACCGTGGGGGTTATTTGAATTCCTTCGTTTACCCCAAGGGCTGACAAATAGCCCTAGCACATTCCAGAGGACCATGGAGTTAATCTTTGGGGATATGAATCTTCGGGAGTTGATTCTGTATCTTGACGATTTGTTAATTTTTTCGTGTTCGTTTTCCGATCATTTGGAAAGACTAGAGAAAGTTCTATCGAGACTTATTCAAAATGGGCTCAAATTAAATGGCTGGAAATGTAATTTGTTTCAAACTTCATTGTTATACTTGGGACATATTATTAGCGGTGATGGTGTGTCCGTTGATGCGTCAAAGGTAGACCGTATTCGAAACTGGCCGACTCCGAGGAATGTTGGAGAGTTGAGATCGTTCTTATGACTCGTTCGTATTACAGGAGATTTGTTCCTGGGTTTTCGGCTATAGTAGCACCTCTACACAAACTAGTATCTCAGCATACGACACCTTTAAAAGCAGGGAAGGCCCAGAAAACTAATTGGATATGGTCTGAGGAAAATGAAACCGCGATGAACATGTTGTTAGGCAATATATGTTCTTAGTCAGTGAAAGCCACCGTGGACGGTAGCGTTTTAAAGCAGGGAAGATGTCGGGGGACAGGTTAAGTCTGGAGTTTTAGACCTTTTGTCCTGTAAGAGTGGTCTCCCTTTGGTCGTTTTCCCATACGCATTTGTTTGTTTACGTTTCAGGTTGAATTGTCCATTTATCGATTCTTTCAATTCGGTTATGAGTATTATATACCGGTGTTAAGTGCTTATAAGTCGCTTTATTGATTTTAAACAGAGGATAATCATTTGTCAGCTTTGAGATGAAGCTTCTGGCGAATTTTCGTTTGGTACTATTTGTGGTAGATGAGTATTAATATTGTGGTGATTAGGTTTGTTCGAGAAAGCGCTCTTTTCGATCTCTGGCTGTTCGTGGATAGATGTGTCGTTGGCGTTCGTTTGTATTTAACTGGTCGGTGTTTTGATCCAGTCTCCGGATTGGTGTTTGTTCGGATTCAATATAAGAATCTGTGTTGCCGACGGTTACTTTAGGTATGTATAAGTTACGTCTTAAAATAAGACTAGATTTGTAGAACGCATCGTAGACATTTGACACTTCGCCATAATAATAAGTTCCACTTGACATCTGCAGTTTGGATACTAATCATAACGCCACAATAGCGTCTCATTCTACAGTAATTGTAAGATCCTACGTTTATATGTACTGTGACTTAAGCTAAATACTTAGATTGTTACTTATTATTTTTTTAGTATTTTCTATATGTAATTTATGAACTGTGTCAGACGTTCTATTTTTATAAAGAAAAGTAGTTCCAATGTCATTCCCTGATTTTGACATGACATTACATAATTGTATTCATCCGCAATTGTGAAACTTTATTTTAATTTAGGGTTACAACGTACATAGGGCTGCAGCAGTCAGAGATATTTGATACTGTACATGGTTTTGCACTCAGGTGATTATTAGAATTTCCACATTGTGCCATATCTTTCGTTTGAACGTAAGAGTGTTTACACTACAACATTTTATGAAAATGTATAAGAATCATTGCTTTTATTTTCTATGTTTGAATTGAGATCAAAGTTATTGGTCGTAATTCCTTAAAGAGGCATGTTAATTTAATGAGCATCATTGTTTTGAGTAACCAATGCTATATTTTATGTAACTTAGTTAAGGCTATTCTGGCAGTGACTAATTCAGTTGTTATTTATATTATTTTCAGGGTTTTTTCTTTTTACTTTCTTGCTTCGTTTCCTTCCTTAAATAAACTGTTGAATCATACAACACAACGAGCTTCATTGTTCGTTTCCTACCCGTGGCCTCCGACAATAAACGGCGTGATATTAAAGCTTTTTGAGATAATAGAATCGTTATGATGGTTTGTGTAGGAAGGGCTCAATCGTCATCACTTTACCACGCTGACCATGCAAATATATCGTATCTCCGCCCCCAGAACCACGGCAACTATTTTCATCATGTAGTGGTGAGCCCGAATTACAGTCTGGCCAATATGACCCGATGGAAAAAGTCAAATGGCCCGCTTTGTATAGATCTATGTTTTAACGGTAGTCAAGGAGATACCTGGAGAAGGGGCAATTTTGCTACAGACGTATATTATATAGTATCAGCTTCACCTTACATTGTGATGACAAAAGTTATATAGTATAATCCAAACCAAAATGATTTTTTTCATCGGGTTAATTCAATGCAGACTTATATAACTGGAACGTTTGCGTTAAAGTAGATATTTTAGTTAAGTAAATTATATATTAAATTGATTGATTGATGTTTTACGCCTCACTCAAGCCTATTTCACTTATATGACGCGATGTCAGGTTTAGTAGGGGAGGGAATCTGGCAACTCTTCCACATACGGCGAATGAGCGAAAAAAAATCCACTCAGAAATATTTCAATGTTTTTTTGGTCAGAGATGTTAAAATGAAACTAACCTTCTATGCTACATGCTTATTTTTCAAATTTCATACACTATCTTTGTTTTGTTATAAATCATTGATTTCTGTTGGTACAATGTATCAGTTTATTCACGGCTTTCAATATTATTTCTTACTACTTAGTGTTATATGTATTAAGGTTAGGCGGACAAGTATATAATACTTACCTAACAGTGTAATTTGTATATGTTGTGTGGGTCCACCTCCAGAGTATGAACATGTGAAGTTGTTATCTTCTGTACCATCATCTCTGCCTCTTCTTAGTGATCGGATCTCCAGATCTGACTCACCCACCAGACTGATATCTCCCTTCCATGGACTAGCTGGTATAATAACCTTACCGTTGGCCGTTTTAATCAAAACCAAAGTTTCTCCCCGTTTCCACTGTAGATCACCACCAGGTGTAAGGGTACATGGTAATACAACAGACTCTCCAACAACCCCATCAACAACTGTTTGTCCGGATATTAACCCCTCTGAAATCAACATCACATGCAACACTGGAAAACAAAACAATGTACACAATAACATTTTATAACACAGAAATAATTTTGATAAGTATTACTTAGCTACAACTGTTTTGATCAATGTGATTTCAAATCTTTCAATAAAACGCGTTGTAAACATTTACCTACGTCTGCAAAACATAGTCTTCCGTCTGATAGTTAATTATGAACGACGGCTTTATACAGTGTTATACTGATGAAGTATGCTTCTTATTATATAAGAATTACACTAATGCTGGCTAATGCCTCATCCATTTAACCACCCGAAAATGGAGGAAGTTGACTGGTAGATAGATTCCCACAGTATCCCATTAAATAATGGAAATACATTTATACTCACTTTCTAAAAGACACTAAATAATTGAACTTTTACTGATGAAGCCAAATCGCTGAATTAAATTAGTTAATAACTTTCTGTCTTACGCAGCACTTATATACGATTTTTCTCCTTGAAAAGCGCGGTTGTAAATCATGAAAAAAAACTGAGAGGAAGCAACAGCGTCAATATTTGTGAACTGACCGTTTTCGGCCAAATTGAAAATTCGAATGAAACTTGCAACGTATTTATGATATTAGTTAGGTATCGAAATAAATTGTAAACAGTCTTACCATTTATATAACTACAGTACCACGATTCCATTTTATGGATATTTTGGAAATAAAACCATAATGACACCAGCATCATCACGAATGAACCATTTTCAAAAACTTATGGTGATTTTTTAACACTGCGAGCTTTACAGACACATAAAACAGGAAGTAAAATGTATTGAAACGGGCCTTTTCATATGTACTGCATACCTCCACTGTAAAGATATGGTAAAGTTTGATATTAGCGTTGAATAGTTTCGAAAGATATGTATGTCACATACACAATAGGTTTTAAAGAGAGCAATTATCGGTCTGCTTCTAAGACAGATCTCGATCACCGAAGGTCAGGGATTTCCTCCAGGCAAAAAGCCAGGTCTTGTCCCCCCACTAAACCTGGCAGCACCGCAATAACAGTGAAATAATATTAAGTGCGACGTAAAACATCATTCAATCAATCAACCGATGTAGAACAGATACGGTAAACCAAACAGTCTACTAGAAGTGAAATAATCAGAGTGTATCTGTGCCCCAGATAGCTTCACACAGGACAATCAGGTCATACCAATGTACCCATGTCGGGTTATTCTACTAGTACGACAGTATATAGTTATTTTATTTTCTCGTTTTTTAACTGACATCTTTATTTTATACACGAAAATAAAAAAACGTTAAGCAACTCCCCCCCCCCCCCCCCCCGCCTCCGCCCTGGAAAGTCTGCACCGACCGATAAAATCATTGGTGAAAATCAGAGAGATTGTTGGAAAACTGATGTTGCAGAAACGATTGTGATCATAAAGGGCAATGTTCTGGCGATAAGAAATCACCATTAATGGCAATAAGCTATACAATTTATTCAGGATATCGTTAGCCAAATCAAAAGTGTATTTTAACAAAATAAAAAGATGCTTGTAAGTATGAAACTTCAGAGTCCATCTGGCTTCACACGGCGAAAATATCGAAGTAAAAATATCACTTTGAGTGTGTAGAACACATTCCTATAGCCTCCATTAGCTATAGTGAGACGTCGGACCTGTTAAATGGGTAGCTGCGCGGATTTGAATCCCTTAGAGCACATTTGGGATAATGTACAAAATCTGCAGGAATTGGAAGACTCCATGCAGTAACGTTGCTTACCCTATAAACTCATATACCCTGCCTGATTTATTATGACCAATAAGGCCGCCGCCAAATCAAATGTTTAATCGCGTTAAGAACCGAATCTATTTATGAAGATCTCTTACATATAATTTAAGTATCCATATCCGTGTGGGATTTTTATTTCAATGCACTGTGAGTCTAGTTGAAATCTCAAAATTGCAAAACAAAAGTTCACATTTTTTATACATCGATAACGTTGTTAGGCATACAAGGTACATAACTCTCTGCGTCATCTGTTTTGATGATGATTGTGACAGTAGCTGTTTCTGTGAAATATCTGATCGTACTAGCATGGTAAATGAAATCATAAAACGGACACCAAAAAAGCAACAAAACACTAATTCTACCCCTCCTGCATGTGCGTGCCGTGTGCAAATATACATGTTAAGTAGAGATGACTTTTCAAACAACATCGAGTCTGTAGTGCATCATCGGCTGGTAGGTTTACCTCCCCCGGAAGAAGTGATCTTTTGCTTGTTATCATACAAAATGAAGGATTTAACCTGATAATGTTGTGAGTGTGGTTATATTCTGTCCTTTTATATTGAAAACTGGGCTGTCATGAACGTATACAGTCACCAAAGGGTTGATTTCACAACATTTCCCCCGCTAGCGTCGTCAACAACCCAGCCTGTCAAAGCGGTAGCCATAGTGACATTATGTCATTCTGCTTCAAAATATCTGGGTCAAGCGTTGCACGTGACCAAAGCTTATCGTTGATTGGTTAAAAGTTCCCACTCTGCCCGAGGGAGGGAAAAGGAACGGCAATCAACAACAGGTCACTTTTTCCTCATTTTTCTCAATTATCGGGGTAGAATCGACTTTAATACCTTCGTCTTGGTGTTTATTGCATAACCCGATACCGCTGAACGTTGGTTCGCACCTCGTCAAACCCCTCGTATGCTGCGCATTCTCGTGGTTTGACTCGGTACGAACCAACGTTCAGCGGTATCGGGTTACGCAACAAACACCGCTACGGCGGTATTAAACCCTTAAATAATACACACTTACGATGCGCACAAACAATACAAAGTTAGAATAAGTCACATTTAATCAACACTAGCTTAAGTATAACGGTTGGAAAAGAAAATATGTGGAAATTTGGGACTTTCGGGATAGTAATTTTGTCATTGTTGTTGAACCTGGGTGTATGATTTAAGTCTCAAATTAATGCCTCGCCTACTCTATAAATTTTCGCCCAATAGTCAACTAGCCATTTAAATAGGCACCGGAAGCAGCGTTTCTGAATCATCGATACACACTTGATTTATTGGTAGATGCATTGATCAATCGGTTGAAAATATTTCATATATGACCACCAAAAGGAGATTTAATCGTACAGTCACAATATATTGGGTGGGTCGTAAAAAAGCCTTCTATACTGAAACTTTATTAACTTTGTCATTTTGAAAGATGGCAAGACAAACATCTACACGTTTTGTTAGACACATATCAACAATAAAAATTCTATAAGGTTTCTTATAAAAGTTTTTTTTATTTAGTTAAGGATTTAATAAGCGTGGTGCATTTTCAGCCTCTTCAACATTTTCAATAGTTTTATGCCTAATCAGGGAGCTACATTCTGTCCAAAGCTTGCAACAGGGGTTGCCTAATATCATTTTGTTAGTCTATACAATTTTGAGCCGGCAGGTTCTTCCAATGGCGAAGTTGTCAAATCTAAGACAAAGTTATGTTGTTATGGTAACATAACGTTTGCTTATAATACAAGTGATCGGCGTGGGAGATTTTGACCAAGACCAGATCCCAGCAATTTGTCTCCTCTTCTATGAAAGGCCACAGGAACATCTGTAAGTCACTCCGAAACCCAAACGGAGGTCAGTTGAAATTAAGCGAGTGTGTAGATTTGATAACTGGTTTAATAAACTTTCGTCGTAAAATATTGATATATTGCTAAAAGTGACGATCAACCGTCTCTCAGTCATTCACTCAGAGTAAATGGCTGGAGATTTATACTAGACTTCTATACAAATTATTCCACAAGCATTTGTTTCACGACACGGTTACAAAAGCACAAACCTGACATTGGTCGTACGAGAACGTACACTAAAACTGAAATGAGATTCCTATAATCTGTCAACCATGGTTTCAGATAAAGTTACATAGTCTAAAGAGAAACATTTGCCGTCTGTTGACAGCGATTGTCAAGGGAAAGTGAGCAATAGAAGTTCGTTTTAAAGCTATTTTAACGTTAAAATATAACAAAATTGTTTAAACAGTACAATCAGACGACTTTTCTCTGCACTAGCATTCATCCGCGAAGGATGTATCAGATGATAGCTCTAAATTCATCACTTAAAGACAAATTGTTGAATAGTTTCAAATGATATCTTTAATAATAAACCGCGAAACTCTGATTGGAGTAACAGGTCAGGGGCCGGTTGTTCAAAGGAGATTACCTTAACGACAGGTCAAATGACGTAGTGTAACTTTGTGACGCGACGTCATCTAACCTGGCGTTAAGTTAATTTTCTTTTGGACAACCTGCCCCAGATCCATATTTTTCAAGAATTTTTGTACCTATGAACGTTCCTAAATTGTGTTTTTTATTGGATTCCATTTTATTCCGAGAGAAGATGTCCAAAATTTCATTGTTGTTTGGTCGAATTCTTAAAAGTCATCTGGTCAATCTACTTGGGTAAATTGATCTACCCCATTCCAAGCGATTTTTTCCGATAAAAAGGGCGACTTTTGGCCTTAGAGGCTACATCTGTACTTAAAGGTTATCATTATTCACAGAAATATCGAAGAGTATTCATCACTTCTGGTCATTCTGGTTGTTCTCCGAACGAAGAACACGGTTTCTCCCCCAATAAACCTCACAATGGAGCCAAATAAATCTTGAGTACATCGTTAAAAAGATTTCTATTAAAAGTGAAATGCAATATTACTCCATGTTATAGTTAGAAGGCGGCCAAATCCATTCGCGGGTTAATATTGGTAGAATGTTATTTATTTTGTTACCAGACATGCTATTTAATAAGGAAGTAACAAACGACCATCAGATTGCATTTACACATTTTTATTAAAAAAATAGTAATGTATTAACAGGCAATTGTACTACAAGCTGTAGAACGAAAACATATACCAAGAATACTTATCTTGCAAATCGAATTTCTTAACAATAACCAATTGAGTCACAGTGAGAAGAAAAACGCACTCTGTAGACTTTCGCTTCATTGTTTTCAGAATATCAATAGATCCAATAATCTCCAAGATCTCTCGCTTTATGCATGACTATACTTTAAGATATTATAAATTTATTGATCACTATAATAACATCTTATATTATAATAGTCTGGCAAGTTTGTAAATAAAGCGATGTATTAATAATATCCTAGTAAAATTGGAAACCGTTTGCCCTTTGAGAGAGAGACATAAACAACCAGTTGTTCCAAATCTAGGCCATTGCCATCCGAACTGGACGGCTTATTACAATCAAAGTAAAAAATACCGCTGTACTCAAAAAAAAAAAAATATTACAATTGGACAAAAAGGCATGACAAATTCCATAAAAAAACTTTATGCATAACAGTTAGTTACTAAAATGTTCTATGCTTCTATTTGTCACTGCACGCTATTATAATAGTTATGTTGGCTTTCTTCAGGAACAACGCTGTTCTCGTACGTTTTATTATCACCAACATCTCTGGTCCTATTTGAATATTCCTGGCTGTGGATTGTTTTATTGGTGATGGTCATATCTTCATATTGTGTATCGTTCGATGACTGAGCACCTTTCTGAATCGACATCACACCAACACGCTGCACATCTGAAGTATTCTTCTCTTTCTGACTAAGGCTGGTGTACGTCTTCTCCTCTACAGTGTTAACATAATCTGGGTTGGTCCCCAAGTTATCGTACACTTTGACCGTGTCTCCATCTAAACATAAGGATATATTTATGTCGTTTACAATGTGAATATAACAGTAATCTCAATACTTTTTATAATTTTGTTCGAATATAGCAAAACATACTTCAACCAATTCCCGGTTCGAGCGTCACCATAACTCCGTTGAAAAATATTTGGAATTTTTCAAACAATTGTAATAAATACTAGTTGGTCGATGAAGAGACACGTGCGATGGGCATACGGTTAATTGGTTAATTATTAGCTTCAGGTACAGCCTGAGTTGTTTGCATTCAACTGACAACGGATTAGGTACAACCCGGCAAAAAGCTTTTCCGATCTTTTGTTGAAACCGGGATTTCAAGCTTTGTTTGATAAATATTTAACAAAAATTATGTCCAAACCTGTACCTAATTGAATGATAAGAATATATTGTGTATTCAATTAGTTAAATGAATATATTTAAAGTGGCATGAGCTGCTAAATTTTGTTTATAAATTCTGATCGTCAGGACGGTAAGAGGCGTCGAAACTCTGAATGAATGGTGCTGGAATGAGGAAACATGTACGAACCAAAAAAGTGTCCGAAAATAACCCTAAAGAACTTTCATTCATTCCATGTCTCAGCTAGTTTAAAACACTGCTTTCGCGTATATTCTCGTGACTAGAAGCTTCGGAAAAATAGCCTATTATTCAAACGGAAAAATATCCTCAACATTCTGGCAGCTAATGCCATAAAATAAGGCAATGCAAAGTAATTGACTATAAAGTAAAAGTAAAACATATACCCGTCAGCCCGTTCATCCCCATGCTCGTTGAGTTTGTAGATGGTGATGATCTTTTAAAATAGAAGAGACGATTTGTTAATTAATTTGTATTAATCTTCTACTGTTTTTTTAAATATGCTAAATGAATTCAAAATGTAATAATTATACAGCATGAAAATAAATCTAGCACTTACCCTTGTGCCTCTCTATGGTGTGATGCTGAAAAGACAGAGATGAAATTAATAAAGATATGTTTATATATGTCATGTTACTGAATGTTGGTTGAAAGCCATATACAGCCGTTTTTTATTGCCACAAAGTCAATAGAATGGCTAAATAGCTTTATTTGCAACTTTCCCTACCCCACTGAACTCGCCAAACACATCAACCACGCTATTGGAGTACACAAAGGAAACCTTTTTTCACAATTTCGATGGTATCCTTGGCTACTTTGGCGTGTCTCGCGAGTGCGAGAAGATCCCGATTCCAATTCATTTGCAACTCTCTCCACCTTGGAGGGGGAGGTTGGGGGAGGGGGGAGTGAGTCTCCAAACACGCTGAATAAACACACTTTTTACTTATTTTCAGCGTGTTTGGGATCGTATTGTTAATTAATATAATAAGTGATTTGGTGACTCTGGCGAGAATAGCAACCACCCTAATGGCTAACATTAGTATTGTTAATTAATATAATTGATACCATACCCCTGTTTCTTTGTTTCCACACAACAATTGCCACTACGATGACAACGACAACAGCAGCTATACTCCCGCCGATAGCTCCACCTATAGCTCCGCTAGTTCCGTCTGTAGAGTCACCCGGATTAGTAGTCTGGGAAGCTGGTTAAAACAGAAAGTGCATATATACATTGTAGGATTTATATTTGTAAAGATAAAGGGTGCCTTCAATAGTTTAGCGAAAATCTTTCACACCCACACAAACCATCCATCACGGGCATCGAATCCTATTCAGTTTGAAGAAAATATTTAGAAAAAAAATGAGTGCGTTTTCATTCGATAGCCCTGTGTGAATGAATGAGTGTGAGATTGAACGTCGTTTTCAACACTATACCAATCTTATCCGGACAATGTCTTAGGTGGAAAGGCTGACACGTACCTGCTGAGGGTGGGGTTCCTCTGGGACCCGTCTTCCCCCAATACATAACGTCGCTATACAAGTGAAATGGTCTTTAGCGTGCCGTAAAACGTAAATTTATCATAAGTTTAATATTTTGGCAATTCTTTTCCGGATTGAGAGTTAAATGTTTAATTTTAAACCTTACCTTTCGTGATAATTTGTACTCCAAACGTCAATTCACGAGCTTCAAAGATACCATTGATATCATTTGTGACCGTCACGGAGTAGTTCCCACCATCCGATAAAGTCACATCATTCAGTATCAGTACCGTGACTGTTCCCGATATAGTCACATCCTGACCCCGAACTATCAGTGTGATTGGCCCTTTATCTTCATAGTGAGGTGTTAACACAGTTTTCTCCCCTGATTTTCTCCACTCCACCGTCACGTTAGGTGTTTCCGAATGGGTATAAAAGGGCACAGTCAGCGCCCCGGTACCACCTTCTCCAAGATGTAATACAGGGATCTTCTCAAAAACAGCTGGCGCTAGAACAAGTTAAGGATTATATATTACATATACATATTTTAGTCCGTTCAAAACTTCACGACCAACTAACGTTTGTAAGCAAACGCTTACTAAATCTTAATGATTAAAGCAAGAAGCAAAAACACATAAAGAGATACAAGCTTGAAAAATGAGCAGTCTAGTTTTAGAACTGACAAAGAAAATTGGTTTCTGTTAAAAAATGCATTTTAAACATTAACACTTAGTCAGCAAAAAAGGTTCAGCTATTTTTTTTCTTTTTCTTGATTTTGGTTTATAGAAGTAGTGTTATTCCGAAAAACGAAAACTTTATATTGACTCAATATTTCGACTTTTATTCAGTCATCATCAGGAGTGAGGTACATTAGCAACAACATTGGTATATATACAGGTAAAAAACAAACAGATTTTTACCTGTATATATACCAATGTTGCTGCTAATGTACCTCACTCCTGATGATGACTGAATAAAAGTCGAAATATTGAGTCAATATGAAGTTTTCGTTTTTCGGAATAACACTACTTGTGTACTACGTTAAACTAATCAGTGGAACTAATGGATTTTGGTTTATAGAGAGCAGTAGTAGTTTTATCCACATGTTCATACGATATCTTACTTGGCACGACGATATTCAGCTGTCCTGTTTGTGGTGATTTGATACCATTTGAAACCTGGCATATATAATAACCCATGTCTTCATAGGTTAGGGTATCGCGTAGTTTCAGTGTAGCTGAAGATCCAGTTGACGATGCAATTAAAGTCTGTAACAGTTTGCCATCAAGTCGATGCTCCCAGCGACTAAAGTTATACACAGGTGGAACACCCTTTGCTATACACGTCAATGTACGCGTCAACTTAGTGTAAACTAACTCAACATCCGGAGGATCTGCAATGCAAGGGAAAAAAAGAACAGAATCTAAGAAAAAGAAAAAAAAAACATTTATCCGTTCGGAAATCAAACATACGACTCAGGTCTCAAAGAGTAACGATAAACAGAACTGGAACGATGAAGTCGACAATAGTTTAAAGGCACAGACGTCATAAGTTGTGAAGAATCATGAAAAGCAAATGTATGAATAATTTTGATAACATACTGTTAAAGACTCCATATGATGTGACCAACAGTTTTAAGGTAAATTGATTGTGACATCTGTCTTATATATTGTAGAATCTTGAAAATCAACCCAGTTTTTATTTTTGTTGAGATTAGCATTCACTCGATCGTCGTAAGTGGAAGAGTTGCAAGATAGATGTGGTGTTTCCTCCCGGCAAAAAAGCACGTCCCTTCTCCTACTAAACCTTGCAGTGACGTCATATAAGTGAAATAATTTTGAAAGCTGCGTTAAACAACGACCATTTATGAATTGAGTGTTATATAACTATCGTTTTTATTAATAACCATTCACTTACATAAAATAGTAAGGTTTACAGTAGCTTCTTTGATTCCAACTGAATTGTTCACCCGACTGGTGTATGAGCCAGCGTCTGATCTTGATACTTCCACGATGGTGAGAATGGACGATTCACTCTTTAGCGAAGTTGATCTCAACCATTTAAACGTTGGTTGAGGATTCCCCTCTGCTGTACATTTAATGGTAATCCTTTCTCCCTCAGTCACGGTAATAGAAGTTTGACTTACAGGGACATTCAAATCTAAACAAAGGATTAACAGATACTTTGAAAACTAGTTTCCCATGTCCTAAAACTTCTGTATATAACATAGACCAATATACATAGAGCAAACAATTATGTCATGGATCTCCATGTACGATAATTTTACTCTAATAACTGACATGGCGTTTATAATTCAAACGTTCAATATAAATTATTCAACAGATCCGACGTCTCACTGGAGGGGTGGGACGCAGGTTGGAATCTAATGGAGGCTATACGCGCTTTTGACCTTCTGCTCTAGGGATGCGTTATACACACTCAAAGTGACATTTGTACCTTAATATGTTTGCCCTTTGAAGCCAGATGGACTAATTTTCATACTTACAAGCATATTTTTATTCGGTTAAAACACATTTTTGATTTGGCTAACGATATCCTGAATAAATTGTTGGCAAACTGGTGTTAGCTATATAATCTCCCTACACCAATGATTTTTATCGGTCGGTGCAGACTTTCCGAGGGGGGGGGGGGGTGTTTAACCGTTTTCTTTGTGCTCCTAATCCAGACTAAAACGCATTTCAGATTTAGGTATATTTCAGATTAAGTTGTATTTCAGATTAAAGTGTATTCCAGATTAAAATGTATTCCAGATTAAAGTGTATTTCAGATTAGAGTATATTTCAGTTAATTTATATTTCAGATTAAAGTGTATTCCAGATTAAAGGAAATTCCAGATTAAAGTATATTTCTGATTAAAGTATATTTCAGATTAAAGTGTGTTTTAGAGTTAAGTATAGTTTAAATTATATTTTAGATTAAAGTATATCCCGGAACAAAGTATACATATGTAATTATGTAAGCTAAAGAACAAAGAATTATGTAATTTTGTCAAACATACAAAATGAATTTGATGTTTTTGTCGATTAGCCTTATAAGTAATACTAAACATGATTTAATTCCTGTGTTTGGAAAAGTAGCAGTGCTTTACAACACCAACAAACAAATATAAAGTTACAAGATGATCAGTATAACTTACAGAGAACATTGAGGGCGGCTGTTACATTCTGTGCACTGAGTTCTGTCCCATTACGGTATCTGTTGTAAGCTCTACATCTGGTCATCTTCATGGTTCTATTAGCTATAAGAATGAAAGCCCTGTTGTTCTGGCCACTGGCAACATTTCCATTTACTTCCCATGTATAATAAATAGGAGTTGTTGGATCTCCTGATACAGAACAGGTTAATGTTTTAGGAGTACCCGCTGTCAAGGTCACCTTTCCATTGCTGGCCTCTGCAATCTGGACTCCAGTAATCGGGGCTGGGAAATAGAATAATTATATGTCTGACTATGAAGAGGTTGAATACAACTGTTAATAAACGGCGTGATATTAAAGCTTTTTGAGATAATAGAATCGTTATGACGGTTTGTGTAGGAAGGGCTCGATCGTTATCATTTTACCACACTGACCATGTAAATATGTCGTATCTCCGTCCCCAGGGGTGTATTTCATAAACAGGTTTAGAAGGCTAAACTGACCTAGCCGACAAGAATTGCACTGCTTTAACATTACTGCTTAGTCGACTATCTGACCGTATGTGGTTTATGAAATACCCCCTGAACTACGGCAACTATTGTAGTGTAGTGGTGAGCAAGAATTACAGTCCGGCCAATATGACCCGATAGAAAAAGTCACATGGCTCGCTGTGTATAGATCTATGTTTTAACGGTAGTCAAGGAGATACCTACAGAAGGGGCAATTTTGCTACAGACGTACATTATATATACTTAGCGCCATTAAAAACGCACGGTTGAATTTTATGTTTCTACCCCAGTAAGGCTATTGGCCATTTACGTTTTGTTGTTTATTGTAAGTTCGAGTTGAGTTGCAATAACTGGATAACCTGTGGTGTTCCCGACGCGCCTGTCGTGAACATTACGCAACATTTCCTAATAACGTCCATTGAGTGTTTCACCGTCACGGAGAACAGCTTTCAGGGATCATTTGTCGTGGGTTCAACACTTTACACGAAGCTCAGCATAAAGACGAGAAAAAAAATCAGAAAACGTTACCATGCCCCAAATTACGACACAACAAAGGGAACGTGTCATTGGCATGTTACAGGCGGGTCTCAGTTGTGCCGCCGTAGGACGTCACATGCAGTGTCATCCCTCCACAATTAGTCGCCTCAGAATCAGGAAACATGAAACTGGCAATGTTGCCAAACCGACCACGCCCTGGTCAGCCAAGAGTCACTACAGCCCGCCAGGATGGGTACATCGGTTTTTTGCACACACTTGACCGATTTCGCACCGCGACACAGACTGCTCGTGAGGCAGTGGGAATTGGAAGGCCCAGGGTAAGCTTCAGCACCATCCGACGCCGTCTCCAACAGATACAGATGCATGCACTCATCCCCTACCGAGGGCCCATATTGACACCCGTCGCACGCCAAAACCGTTTACGATGGGCTCGAAATCATCAGAGATGGCGTATCAATGATTGGAACTCTGTCCTTTTCTCTGATGAGTCTCGTATCTGCCTTGATCGTCCTGACCGACGTCAACGTGTGTGGCGCAGAGGTGGTGAACGTTTCGCAAATGCATGTGTGAGGGAAGGGAATCGCTGGGGTGGGGAGGTATCACTTCTGGCAGACGAACTGCCCTTGTCATTGAATGCCCTGAATGCTCAGGGATAACATCCTTCGACCTGTGCTGCTTCCATTCTTCCAAGCCAATGCTGGCGTCACGACGTTTCAGCAAGACAATGCGTGCCCACACTCTGCAAGGTTGACACAATACTTCTTGCAACAGAATAATATGAACATCGTGGAATGGCCAGCTTACTCCCCCGATCTTTCGCCCATATAGCACTTGTGGGATCAGCTTAAGAATGCCGTTGCACAACGTCAACCCAGGCCACGCAACCGACGTGAATTGATCCAGGTAGTGCAGGAAGAGTGGGACCGGATCCCACAGCACAGAATGGCCACACTCATCAGGTCCTTGCGTCGCAGATGTACTGCTTGCGTTGATTCCCGAGGTGGACATACCCAATATTGAATGATCACACCTTCAATTTCTGTATCAACGATTTGTTTGCAAGGAATAAGTCACCAGGGTTTCACATATTGTCAATTCTTTGTCTCATTGTGACCAATGCCTTGTTCTTCAATTTAAGAGTACTTACAATATTTTACACTTTACATTTCTCAAAATATTTTACATTCTTTGGGTCGTGCGTTTTTAATGGCGCTAAGTATATTATCAGCTTCACCTTAAATTGTGATGACAAAAGTTTTATACTATAATCCAAACCAAAATGATTTTTTTCATCGGGTTAATTGAATGCGGACTTAAATAACTGGAACGTTTGCGTTAAAGTAGATGTTTTAGTTAAGTAAATTATATATTAAATTGATTGATTGATGTTTTACGCCTCACTCAAGCTTATTTCACCTATGTGACGCGATGTCAGGTTTAGTAGGGGAGGGAATCTGACAACCCGGCGAATGAGCGAAAAAAAGTCCACTCAGAAACTGTTCACTGTGTATTTGGTCAGAGATGTTAAAATGAAACTAACCTTCTATGCTACATGCTTATTTTTTAAATTTCATACACTATCTTTGTTTTGTTATAAATCATTGATTTCTGTTGGTACAATGTATCAGTTCATTCACTGCTTTCAATATCATTTCTTACTACTTAGTATTAGATGTGTTACGGTTAAGCGGCCATGTGTTTAATACTTACCTAACAGTTTAATCTGTATCTGTTGTGTGGGTTTACCTCCTGAGTATGAACACGTGAAGCTCTTACCCTCATCTCTGCCACTTCTCAGTGACCGGATCTCCAAATCTGACTCACCCAGCAAACTGACATCTCCTTTCCATATACTACCTGGTATAATAACCTTACCGTTGGCCGGTTTAATCAAGATCACTGATTCTCCCCCTCCGTTCCACTGTAGATCACCTTGAGGTTTAAGGGTACATGGTAATACAACAGAACCTCCAATAACCCCTTCAACAACTGTTTGTCCGGATATTAACTCCACTAAGATCAACAACACATGTAACACTGAAAACACAAAACAACAATGACCTTATTTAACCCAGGAATAATTGAAATATTTATGCTTTATGCTTCAAGCTCCTAAAAGTGGGATCAGTTGCCAAAGTTGAGATATTTTCCAGCTAAAACAGAATGTAAATATTTTCGGCTATTTCTTTCAAGACGTACAATTCAGAAACTATTTAGTGCTTCTAAAGTCGAGAATGTACGATACAGTATTGTTTTGAACTAACTTCGGTTTAGAATGAATTAACATTATTTCTTTTCGTTTAGGCCGCATACTCTATGAATTTTCCTCGTTTCAAATCCTGCCATTTAGTTTTTATCAATGGCCTTCAATTAGGATAATTAGTGAAAATTAGGATTTAATAGTCCGAATTTTAAAGTGACATGAGCTGCCCAAATGTACACTTTTTCTCATAATTTCTGATCGTCACGACAGTAAGAGGCTTTGAAGGCCATCGAAAAACTAAATGATTAGCGTTCGAATAAGGAAAATCCATACAGTAGGTGGTCAATTCGAACCGAAATAGTGTTCGAAAAGTAAACAAAATTTAAATAACCGGGACGACCATTCGTTCATTCTAAGCCAAAATTAGTTCAAAACAATACTTGATCGTACATTCTTGGGACTAGAAGCACTAAAAAAGCCTCTGAAATATACGTCTTCAGAAAAATAGCCGATAATTTCAACATTCTGTTCTTACGTCAAAATATCAACATTTCGGCAGCTCATGCCACTTTACGATATGCCTCAGCCGATGGTTTTTAGAATTAAATATTACAACTGTTTTGATCCATGCATTTTTTTTACGTTAAAACGGGTTGAAGACATTTACCTACATGTATAATGCACAATACATAGTCCTCAATCCGACAGTACCCGACGAAAGGCTTTACACAGAGTTATACGAACGAAGCCAAATCACTGAATTGGCTTAACGTATTTACTATGACATAATTTAGTTATCAAAATGCATTCTAAATATTCTTACCATATATATACGTACAGCACCAAGACTCCATATTATACATATTTCGAAAATGAAGTCATAATAACACGGGAATCGTCAAGAATGAACCATTTTCACACATTTATAGTGATTTTTTTAAAACCGCGAGCTGTACAGCCACATGAAACAGGAAGTAAAAATGTATTGAACCAGGTATTTTCATGTGTACTGCATACCTCCACTGTAAATATATGGTAGTTTAATATTAGCGTTGAATAGTTTTGAAAGCTATGCATGTCACATACACTGTGGGTTTTCAAAAGAGCAATGCCGGTCTGCTTCTAAGACAGATCTCGATCTGCCAAAAGCAGGTTTCTTTCCCGACTAAATCCAGCAGCACCGCAATAAAAGTGAAATAATCTTAAGTGCGACGTAAAACATCATTCAATCAATCAATCGATCTAGAACAGATACGGTAAACCAAATAGTCTTCTAGAAGTGAAATAATCAGAGTGTATCTGTGACCTAGATAGCTTCACACAGGACAATCAGGTCATACCAATGTCCCCATGTCGGGTTATTCTACTAGTACGACAGAATTTAGTTATTTTATTTTCTCGTTTTTTAACTGATATCTTTATTTTATATTCTTTCCCATGAACTTGAGTTGATAATTTTGAATGAGTGGATTTGGGGTCAAAGATAAAAGATTCTTGCGACAACTCAGTATTTGTTTCCGAACCACACGACGTATTCACAGAATTACATACATCGTTTTAAAAATCTCATTTTGTTTTTTTACTTTATTCATTTATTCAATAAGGTTAGACTTATCTCCATGCAGTAACGTTGCTTACCTTATAAACTCATATACCCTGCCTGATTTTTTTTTACCAATAAGGCCGCCGCCAGATCAAATGGGTAACCAAATTGCAATACAAAAGTTCATATTTTTTATACATCGATAACGTTGTTAGGCATACAAGGTACATAACTCTATGTGTCGTGTGTTTTGATGAAGATTTTGACAGTAGCTGTTCGTGTGAAATATCTTATCGTATTAGCATGTTAAATGATATCATAAAACGGACATCAAACATGTAACAAAACACACGTTAAATACGCACAAACATCTGGAGGTGCAACTCTATGCTGTAAACATATGCGTAACTATACGCCAGCTTAGTAGAACAAGCCCTTTATCTTCTGGAATATCAATTTTCAGCTCCCGTTGTGTTGGCCGCATGCAACCTGTCTGACGGTATTTGGCGTAACACTAGTCAAGAGGGTTATAACGATTCATATACCCACTATGAAATATCCATAACTAACGATGTGCAAGATTGTGTTTATAGGTTTTAACGTAGAACAAACCCATTTAAAGATCTAAATTCAATAATTCTAAAATAATGATGAAATTAATTGCAACTCCTTCCCTAACCCTAATAAAGCAGTAGGTAACTCAATTGTCAGTGTCATAGCGACAGCCAATCGCTGAACACGGAGGTGTAGCTATTTCGGTCTTGGGATGGAGGTATTGAATAAAATTCTCAAACTGAAATTGATTAAATAAAAAATTATAACCCGTTTTATGTGATGGCTTTATCAGTACCAAAAGTCCTGGAAGCTCCAGTATCAGTAATGTCCCGAGGTGCGTCCTGAAAGCTATGATCTGTAAATGGCGCTCTGTAGTTTTTATCTCTGCTCTTTAAGTACAAGTCGTCAAAATTAAGGTCATGCTGATGCCAACTTCATCCATTCATACGTTATATCTCAAACAAAATCCTCTGAATTTAGTTTTTTTCATCATTCAAAAGTCTACTCTATAAATTTTCGCCCAATAGCCAAGTAGCCATTTAAATAGGCACCGGAAGCAGCGTTTCTGAATCATCAATACACACTTGATTTATTGGTAGATGCATTGGTCCGTTGGTTGATAATATTTCATATATGGCCACCAAAAGGAGATTTAATCGTACAGTCACAATATATTGGGTGGGTCGAAAAAAAGCCTTCTTTACTGAAACTTTATTAACTTTGTCATTTTGAAAGATGGCAAGACAAACATCTTCACGCTTTATTAGACACATCAACAATAAAAATTAAAATTCCATAAGGTTTCTTATGAAAAGTTTTTTTTATTTAGTTAAGGATTTAATAAGCGTGGTGCATTTTCAGCCTCAATAGTTGTATGCCTAATCCGGGAGCTACATTATGTCCAAAGCTTGCAACAGAGGTTGCCTAACATCATTTTGTTAGAGTATCCAATTTTTAGCCACCGGGTGAAGTTCAGGGGAAGCTGTAAAGGGTGAAGATGTCAAAATTAAAGCAATGTTATGCTCTCACGGTAACGTAAAGTCTGCTAATAGTACAAGTGCTCGGTGTGGGAGATCCAAGCAATTTGTCTCTTCTATGAAAGGCCACAGGAACATCTATGAGTCACTCCGAAACGAAGGTCAGTTGAAATTAAGTGAGTGTGTAAATTTGATAACTGGTCTTGTAAAATTTCGCAGTAAAAGATTGATATATCGCTAAAAGTGACGATCAATCTTCACTCAGTCTCTCACTCAGAGTAAATGGCTGAAGATTTTTACGAGATTTCCATACAGATTTTTCTACAACCATTTGTTTCACGACACGGTTACAGGAGTAAGAAGTTGGCATTGGTCGTAATGTTTTAGGAATTTTATGAGATTTGTATACAAATCATTCCACAAGCATTTGTTTCACGATACGGTAACAAGAGTACGAAGTTGGCATTGGTCGTACGGATACGTACACCAAAACTGAAATGAGATTCCTATAATCTGTCAACCATGGTTTCAGATACAGTTGCATAATCTGAAGAGATCCAAGATCAGAGATACGTTGGTATCATTAATCATTCCCATGACCTCCCGATATAAGTGAGATTGTATCTTTTCATCCATTATCGACATATCAGCCTCTTATCATAGAATCTAGAAACGCAGTCTTCGTTGTACCGATCGACCTTGTCTACCCATATTTTATACTAAAAAGGCTATATTATTAAAACGCAGTATGCTCTTTGGAATCTAACGTTAATTCTAACAACAGGGTACTCTATATTTCGAAAATACACAAACCCATTGGAAAAAAGACCCAAGCCTCCCATTATCTCGGATATTGATAGTGAACGTTAAAGAATTTCACAGCTAATTGATTACTATCTAAAACCTATAGCAAATCGGCATGTTAGCTTTACCCAAAATACTGATTTCTTTTCCAGAAAAATTCTACTAAGGCCAAACTCCTGCCTGTTGTCAACCTAATGAAATATCATGGGTTGGGGTTCATTACAACAACTTATGATTGGGTATAAACGTCTAAATGATATGCCCCCCTTTTCAACACAACGAGCAAAACTAATCTCCGTGGTTATTTTAGACAAGAAGATTTTCCCTGTGTCCGTGTGTTATAGTGTAAAAAAATACATATTTGTATTATGTCCCATTTGGCATCAAGTAAAGCAAATAACTGGCCTCAATTGCAGCTTTCGGGATGATGTTTAAATCCAAACCTTAAGAATGTGTTTAACGTCGCTATCTAAAAGAAATGCTTTCAACGTGTCGTATGTTGTGATCGAATTTAAAGTTTACTGTACAGTAGCATGAGTTGTTAAAACTCTTCGCCATTTTCACCCAGGAGTGCAAAATAAGAGCTCTCCACCGATGTCAATACTTGAGATGTACGTTGAAGTAGTCGTTATAAACAAGCTACTCATACATCCCAGCTATTCAAATATTTGGATATATTAACCTATATCGTCGGTTACTGGCTTCACCAATATGTTTTATTTCACGTGTGTAGCTACCAAAATATAGTTCTATGTTTGTTTCTGACATTAACAGGATACCCACAAGACACTGAAGATTTGAATAAATCGGAACAATTTTACTATCAATCATTTTACTTCAGCAATAATGATGGTAATGAATAAACAAAATACAGAAATCCGTATTAACACTTGAAATGGCATGAGTTGCCAGAATTCGGACTTTCTTCATATTGTTCGATCGTCGTGAGAAGTTGACTGTATGAAGTATCGCCTATAATATTGATATTCAAATAATAAAGAATCATTCTATATCGTGGGTATTATTAACTTTAGTACTAGGGAGGGTGATGAACAAACAGAATGCAAAAAACCCATAGCAATACCTAGAATCTTTTGTGTGGCCATATTGTCTGATTTTGGGTATTTTTATTTCTGTAAAACCAGTTGAACCAGAGGTCGGTAAACAAACATGGTCGGCTGAATTCATACGAGGGATATAACTCTGTTTGACAGTGTTATATATCTGTATCGGATACGTTTAATGATATGGAAAACCTTACTGGACCTATCAAACTCATCGAGTACATGCAACATTCTCTTTAAGACCAATACAGATCTTTTACTTTTTGAAGATACACACGACCCACGCAGACGCTACGATTCATATCGTGTGGACAAAGCCCTTACAACGTCAGTTGTAATTAAAGAAAAAGATTTTTGTGAACACTGGGTATCTCCATACTTTGGATTTGGATTTTTTTGCAATGCTTGCCATGAGGCCGATGAGTGTAAATCCATCACTCCATTTCTTTTGATCCTTGACAATTTTTTACCGAATGAACTGCAAAATATCACAAAAAAACTCGTTGAAACCAAATTATCTAATTGTGGGTCCAAATAAAAGAAAAGAGCTTTTTGATGATACCAAATGTTTTCACGTTTATGTAAGTTTTTATAAGCAGCAAAGCCCACAAAAAATCATACAGGTAATTTGAATTTTCTACCTTATAAAGTAATTGACATATATAAAAAAAATCATAATAATGAAAGAAAATAAATTTAGTGTAAAACTCTTCTTTTCCATTGAAGGATGGTTGTGAAGTTTTTTTCCCCAAGACATTGGAATACCAATCGGTGACGTCATACAAATCTGAGGAAGGTCCAGATCATAAGCATTGTGACCAATCGTATTGTTGAAAATAACCACGGTATTCGCCTTTAACCCAACAATAATATTCTTGTAGAAAAGTAAACGGCTATCGTTTTCCACTCAAATGATATATTTCTCGTTCAAAGGAAATTGACTCGAGTTCGCTAGGTAGAAATGTTAAATTGACCATAACAAGTGCCATCGCTTATACTCAGTCGAAAGTACAAAGGATGTACAGCTAGTTTTTATATAGCTAGTAGACCAGATACAGATTGTATTGGCACCAGGAGGACTGTGTGTAGCTCAGATAACTTGGTTAGGTCAAAGAAAGCTTTCTGCCTCGGTAATTTCCACTGATACAAATCTGTAAACCTATTATACAGAGTTATCTCCCTTGCATGACGCAAGATGTTGAGGTGGGTTTATTGATAAAGGCTTACAGACAAAATCTTGCAGCGAAGGGTAAATATTGCACTAGTAGTTGGACGTTGTGCTGCAATTAATTATAGGTACTATTTTAAAAATTGGCTAAAGGAACATTGACATGAACCACGCTAGCTCCTGAAGAGGTTTCAAGGATATATATATATTGTCTATTTTTGGATTAAATTTGTTAAGGAGTTTGTGAATTATGTTATTCAAATGGAAACCGTATATACCCTTTTTTCCGCTGTTTTAATACAACACAATGAGGCAAATATTGGCGCTATAATCAAAGTTATTTCACTAGTTACAAGTTTAAAGTTCTCCTCGATTTTTTATTAGATTTTGTTCTGTACTGTTTGATGTAGAATACCTTTGGTTGGAAACAAGAAATATATCTCCTGAATGCTTATTTCTTTTATGAGATGTTTTCATGTAGGTGCGATGGGCTCTGGACCAATTGGATTTCTGAATAGCTGATACCCACACAAGGCTGCATAGAAAATCCCTATCAAGTGTACTTCAACCTTGACAAGAATAGCTATAACGGCATTTTAAAATGAAACGGTACATTAAATAATCGATAAAGTGTATGGTATAAGAAGCCGACTGACGGGAGCAGTAGACAACCATGTTATCAAACACTTCTGATCAAATGAGCAGTAAAACTTATATGGCGGCGTTGCCAGTTTTATTGTGGAGGAAACCGGGCTCTATTCTCGGAGGAAACCCAGGACCATCCCACATAGATTGTTCGAATGAAAACCCAGTCAGAAAATTTTCCAATTTTTGGGGGGACTGAGTGGAATTCCTTTGGTATTGATGGGCTTATGTTAGTTACCACATGTAGGACGTCCGTTTACATCCACCCAAAACCGTCTGCCAGACAGTGAACGAACGCGAAATTCTCACAAATAATTCGCTAAATGTGCCTCGTCGACAGAAAATCGACCAATTACCTTTTATGCAGAGTGGAATCGGTCTTTTTTTCAAATTAGTAGAGCATTATGAGAAATGTAAACAATAGTACACGACTAGTCCCTTTAAATGAACTATAATGCGTTTTAAGAGTACATGAGAGAAGATTTACATCGCTTTAAATATTATTGCGACGATTAACTCGACATTTTACATGCATCTTGCCAAATCCTCAATAACAAAAGACTCTGAATGAGATTTAAACTTTCAACACATTTCAGTCCAGGGAGATAATTGACCAGCAGTTAATCATTGAATGTTTTACAAGCTCTCTCTTGAATTAAGATGAGAATTTGCACTCTTCTTCTTTTTTCCAGCGCTTGAATTAACTCAGACATTACCGTAACTTTTACTTTAAGGTTGTGAATATATATTATAAAGACTTGTGAACAAATAAATGGCAGAACTCAATCATGTGTTATAGACCACAAGTCGTACGTTAAAAATAATGCTTGCAAAAGTGTTTGGAAGAACAATAGTTTTGTGTGGAAAGTAAACTCCAAGATTTTTTTTTCACGGATTGTTTGTGCACTACTGAAGAATAACGTGTAAATCGATAAGCGGATTCTAGAAACACTGGTTTTGACCGTTCTCCGATGCCAACATACCTCAAGCATAACACTTGTTCTTCAAGACACTTATTCTGCATATAAAATTGATTTAAATGCTCAGTTAAGATAAGTTAAATCGACCGCAGCAAATTTCATCGCTTAACTCCACCTGATAGTGTCTATATGATTATTAGACCAGATGAAGATTCCATTGGCACCTCGCTATGTGTGTCTCCGATAACTTGGTTATGTCAATTACAGTTTTCCACCTCTGTAATCTCGACTGGTACAAATTTGCAGCTAATATGTTCAAATATTAGAGGAATCTTTTTGTTATAGTGGGTTGCTAAAGCGGGTGGCTATAGTGCTGTGGTGGGTTGCTTAAGCTAAGCGCAGGCGAGGGGATTCGGTTGAGCTACAAGGAACGCGTGGCCGAGGGACCAGCAACACATTTCAGCGACGACGAGCTCTAGGCTGAGGCAAGTTCATGGTCACCAAAGTTCACTGACCAACATAAATGTCACTATCCGTGTTAAGTAATATTTTAAGTGATCACGTGTTTCAATAGGTACACATGAGTGGCCTTTCCCTCCTCTCAGCTTAGCTGGCAGCTCAGGTTATGCGCACACGGTGAGATTCTTGCCACGCGAGGCAGAAAATATTAAAAATGCTAGATACTTTCTTCACCGCCTCGAGAGGCGAAATTCTCACAAAAATTTACGCGCACACGGAGAAAACAGCTAAGCTCCCAGCCACGCTCAGCTCAGCCGGCGCCTCTCGTGTACGCTAGGCTTAATACTCATCTTTCTGATAAACTGATATTTCTATATTAAGTGATCAGGATAAAACAAAAACATAAAGACGACGAAGCGATCGACCATTCTGTAAGCATACAACGGCTCGCTCTGGAGCCTGTATTAGAAAATCTAGCCTGGCAGAAACCAAAAGTAAACATATCAGCTGCAAATGAATTAAAAAATTGTATTAAACATGTCATTTAACGGTGATCAGCTCTACATCTTCCCATCATGTGTACGACAGTAAGATTAATAACTTTCCTCAGACACACGATGTTCTTTTAGGTGCATATAGTATCGGTAACTGGCGAAACGGAAAGTCAGGTGGGGTTAGATCGCTATAGTTTTTACCCACATTTATCTATCCAATTGAATCTTCGCTGAGGTATGATATACGTAAGGATACGTTTTGGGGTAAGGATACAAGAATTTTGTTAGTAAGCTTGATTGTTTACAATTTTGTTTTTGAGGTTACCTATATGAATGCTGTTTATGTGTTTTTTTTTTCCATTTCTTTTTTCGGTTGGGGGGATGCTTTTCAAGTGCTGGGCGAATGTCACAAGACATCCAATTCAAAGTAAGAAAGAACGAACAGTCACCTAATAGGTATTTTCCAACCTGTGTCACGTGACAATAGGGTTATTTCAAACGCTATAATCAATAAAATTAATGACATGAGGAGCCTGGTGACGGGGACAATACACAACACTGTTATTAGATCGCACTAATCAAATGAGCAGTACAGTACATTATATCGATTGATAGATGTCCGTTACCACACCTGGTAAGGTATAGTTGTTATACACCCAAATCCTTTATGAATGATACGAACAATACAACTGGGGGCTGTTTCTCAACAGCAACGTAACTTTGCGCCTAGTCGTAACGTCATGGCAACATATATCTTCAACATTACGTTAAGACCAGGCGCAAAATTACGACGGGCGTAAGTTGTGTTGAGAAACAGCCCCCTGGACATTGCAGTTATCCTGTAACGTAATAAAATGATAAAATATAAATAATTCTCCTATTATACCACCCAACAAACGCAGATTATTTGGGAGTCAATATTTATGTAACTCTCTAGCGTTCAGCCGTTTCTCACGTTTGTTCAATGTAGATGAGTGTATAAAATAACTACAGAGATAGGTTAAAGGGAAAGAAAATCCAAGCTTTAGACTAGCTTAGATGGAAAGAGTAGAGTTCATTTAGTCCAACACAACTGTCCAATGTATGTTTTATCCCCTCGTTAGTGAATAATTGAAATTTGAAGGTGGCGTTACAATAAAGAATAAGCTCCATAGGCCATTCACAAGGCCGCCACCATTTTTTTCATTAGTTTTATCCAATTATTGTTGAATAAAAATTTAAGTGCGTTATAGAGTAGTCATGTGATGCAATTTAGCCAATGGCTGGCTAAGTAATGGCGCGCGGTTGCATACTGACCTATATATTCGGAGACAATCTTCCCACTTCAAGTTTGTCGCCATGTTTTTGTGGACCTAAATCTACCCTAATACATTAGAGAGCGGTAAAAATACGTCATTATTGATCTAAAAATAGCTATACCAACATCACGTCATCCTAAAACGGAAAAATGGCTACACAGATAAGCCACTGACAGGACATACTTCTGTCTGTTTTTATTAGCTTGAGGGTCACTGGAGGTAATTGACGTGAAATGTTTTAAGTACTTTGAAGGTTGTTATCGACGATAATCCCTATGTATTTCTAGAGATTTCCCCTCCTTTAAGGGCAAGAATTGATTGAATATGAAATTGCCTGAAAGTACCAAGGTGAAGCCAGCCATGAAACGATTTCGTTTTGTAAACCAAAATGTCTGGTAAACCAAGGATGGTGAAATTCTAGACAGGGGAATCCTCCAACTGGGACTTTTCAAATAGAGATTAAGGACACGGGTTGGGGAGGTATGGGATGTCTGATTGACCGTAGCTAGGTGGGGCGACCATGATTCGATTATGCACCAAGATTCCATTTTACTTCACGGACAATGTGTATTTAGATATAAGGTGGTCTGTCACATTGATGTAACAAATACCTCTGCTCCACAGCTTCAATGTAAAATGACCTGGCCAAATAGAGTTCTATTTAGAGTCTTTCTAATGGCGATTGTCGACCATTAATGGAATAAAGTGGTTCATTTTCCATTATGCAATGGTTCCTATGATGCTTCAGTCAATTTACTGGAATTTTTCTGCAATATCAATGGGCATAGCTAATAAATGGTTGAATAATTGAGTCATATTTAACGCCACGCTCAACAATATTTCTCTTGTATGTCTGTGTTGCCAGGTTTAGTGTTGGGGAGGGGGGGACTTTGCTGGGGGGAAATCCGGTCTTCGGCCAGTACCTGGTATCTCTTCCTTATACAACAATTGAGTGAAAAATCCATTCAGTAATTTGTCATTTTATTTGGGTTGTATGGGAGTTGATCGACGTAAGCCTTGTCTGGGATTGAAGGACTATCACTCTGCCGACTGAGTCACGGAGGTCCCGATGATAAATGAAAACCCGCGATCAATCAATAATATATGAAATCACAAGTATATCTGCATTTTTTAATAAAGTGGTATTGCAGACGGACCCCGTTCACCTTGGCTTGTACTTTATATTTTTTCAATGTGCAAAGACGGATCTAAATCGATGATTATGATAAAACGCTTGCTATAGTTCTGTTTTAAGTACCATTGAATATCAGTTTAGACAAAAGGCCTCTGACTTAAATATGTCACCCGAACGCTTATGACTGCATAGCACTCGGAACTCCCTTCGGCCATCTTCGCTTCCTACCGGTCGGCTTTGACACGCCTCGGGCAGTCTGCGCTTTTTATACGGTAAATCACCGTATTTTTGGGCTGAATAAAAATGGCGTCGAAACTAAATATCAAAATGTTTCACTGCAGACGAAAAAATAAATAAAAATAATTATAAATTTATTAAATTCTAATATCATTTAGAAAGATATTTGTTTATATATTTTATTTAGCCCATGAATACTCCAGTGCTTCAATTATATAACTGATCGAGGCTGAAAGTTAACAGACCGAGTGTTTCGGTCCCTTACATTATCACGGGGACACTTTTGTGGGGTCCTCAAGAAGGTTTGGGAGTTGTACGCTTCATGGCTACCTATTTGTTCGCCATATTCAAATTGACCTGCACTCTATCAGAGGGTATTTCACGCACGTAAATCCCCGAAGTTTCAGAGTGGACTGCATAGCTCCAATGAACTATATGCGTGGGACGGAGGTCGCGTGGTGCTTGATATGCTTCGAATGCCGCCATTACTAGGAGATAGTGGAGCGTCCATCCAGATCTGTTCTGCACGCGCTTATCAACTATCACTGGCAGCACATTTTCCGATTCAAACCAGCCAATGAGACGTGTCCATTCCACGCATATAGTTCATTGCATAGCTCACTCGGAACATCCTTCGGCTATCTTCGCTCGCTACCGGTCGGCTTTGACACGCCTCGGACAGTCTGCGCTTTCTATACTGTAAATCACCGTACTTTTGGGCTGAATAAAAATGGCGTCGAAAGCAAATATCAAAATGTTTGACTACAAACGAAAAAAGAAAATAAAAATAATTATAATTTTATTAAACGCTAATATCATTTAGAAAGATATTTGTTTATATATTATATTTAGCCCGGTAAGCACATGTGTAACGCAAAGAACAGACGCAGTTTCGGTACATTCCAGGAACCCTCCAATACTTCAATTATAAAACTGATCGCGCCTGAAAGTTAACAAACAGAGTATTTCGGTCCCTTACATTATCACGAGGATACTTTCGATGGGCCCTGAAGAGGATATGGAAATTGTACGTTACACGGCTACCTTTTTGGTCGCCACTTTCAAAATGACCTGCAGTCTATCAGAGGGTATTGCACGCACGTAGATCCTCGAAGTTTCAGAGTGGCCTCGGGTAGTCTGCGCTTTTTATACGGTAAATCACCGTATTTTTGGGCTGAATAAAAATGGCATCGCAAGTAAATATCAAAATGCTTCACTGCAGACAAAAAAATAAAATAAAAATAGCTATCAATTTATTGAATTCTAATATCATTTAGAAATATATTGGTTTATATATTTTATTTAGCCCGGAAAACCAAATGCAGTTTCGGTACATATCATGAATACTCCAGTGCTTCAATTATATAACTGATCGAGGCTGAAAGTTAACAAACCGAGTGTTTCTGTCCCTTACATTATCACGGGGACACTTTTGTGGGGTCCTTAAGAGGATTTGGAAATTGTACGCTTCACGGCTACCTATTTGGTCGCCATAGTCAAAATGACCTGCAGTCTATCAGAGGGTATTTCACGCACATAAATCCCCCGAGTGAGCATACACTGTAAAATGTAACCCGTACATTTTACGGTAGAATACTGGCAGACCGTAAAATCAACTAGCCACATTCCTAATCAGTGAATGTGAAAAAACATTATGAAATCAGCAGGCTAAGAAATACAGGACTTTAAATCGCCAACCCCAGCAGGGATCTGTTAATGTAGATTTTCAAATGTTATGTACCCCCAACGAAATAGTAAAACTGACTACTTCTGCAAGTTGACAAACATATATTTATTTGAAAAAAATTGAAAAAATGCTGATGGAAATTCTCCCTTAGGGCAGGTATCTCTATCTACACTTTCAAATACAGCTAAATTAACTATCTTAGCCTATAATGACAATTTTATTCTTATATTAAATCGCCTACGGCGGGATTCGTACCTCTAATCTCCCATACAGGAGCTGCGCAGAACTATATGCGCACTAGCCATAACCGTAGACTTTAACCACTACACTATCTACAAATATGAGGATATGGTAGCCACATTTCCATGCCTTACTAGCGCTTCGGTGTGCGCATGCGCACTTCCGTTTTTTCGCACCCTTTGATCCGCAATGACGTATTTTGGACGAATCCTTCACGGAAACAACCGAGGAGATCAGATCTCGTTAGCTCGGAAACGACAACTCTGTCTCAAAGTTATTTTACGGTACACGACCGTAAAGCTTCCAATGAAGTATAAAACGGCAATTTACCGTTAATTTTAAAATATTCTACTGTAGAATTGACGGTAAACGGTTACAGTGTAGCTGTATACTTTTCTACGGAAAATACTTTCGGTCGCCCTGTCGAACCCTTAATATACACAATGGCACCACTAAGGAATTGGTCTATTAGTTATCTTGTAATAAGCTAAAATATCTAAAAACAAGTTGTGAGTCAATCAAATCAGAGTTCATTGCTCTTGTATTTAATCCGATAGTCTGGTGTGAAGGGATGGCTTGGGCCAAAACATTAACATATAAATTTTCAAAACAAAACCGACTTTCTTTAATAACGGTGGCCTCGGTGATTAAGTCGGCAGACTGATAGCTCCTCAACCCGACACTGATTTTTTTATCGATACGGAACGTGTACGAATCACCATGAACCAATAAAATTGAACAATTTCTCTACAATGTTTTTTATTGGACGTTCGGCCACCAGATAGCGCATAGATTGGAGAAACATCGTAAATTATAGTAAATACATGTATCTATGTGAAGAAGAAAAAAAATCGATTTTTCCCATAAAACGATTCTATCAGTCGGCCATTACCCGATCTTTAAGTACATATAAGGAAAATGGTAAAATAACGTCACATTGCGGTTTGGAGTCCATCACAACATGAAGTGGGCAAAGTTACAGTCCATTTCATTTTTTCATTCTCGATTTAGATAAAAGAAAAAAGGTTAACGACATGCATTTGTTTTACAGATCTGCTATTGTACTATAGTTTGGCATGGGTATAATTTGTGTGTTCTCGTAACCTTTTTGACAGCAAATCGATATCTTCGCCTTGGTTAATTGTTTTAAATCATTCTATATGTGTGTGTTTGTCTGTTATTATCTACACAATACACTATGGCTTGATCTCAGCATGAATACACACGGAAGTAATTAAGTGAAACAAACAAGCTGCTGTTGTTATGCTACCTTTCGGTTACAGTAGTAGTGCTATAGTTCTTCTGCCCGACACAGGCCTTCCTTCAATGCAGCGTGGGTTCGAATCTAGATCAGACAACATAATCATTTCTAAAAGGATTTTTCCGTTGATCGCCGCATGGGGAAGACATGCCAGGTAGTCGTCGAAGGTCGGAGGTTTCTCTGGGCGAAGAGCCCGTTTCCTCCCACACAAAATCTTTTATCGCCGCCATGTAAGTGAGACATTCTTGAGTGCAGTCTAAAAGATCAGTCAACCAACCACTTTACAGCTATTATATTATGAACACTAAAACACACGGGCACAGGGAAAATCTTCTTGTCTAAAATAACCACGGAGACAAGTTTCTAATTGTGTTAAAAAGAGGTATATCATTTAGACCTTTATACCCCATCATAAATTGTTGTAATAAAGTAAACCTATGATATTTCATTAGGTTGACGACTGACAGGAGCTTGGCCTTAGTCAGTAGAATTTTGTGGAACACTTTGTATTACATTGACAATGCTTACGCATCTTAAGCTATAGTAAGAATATTGTCAGACTATATATTATGGGGTCATGGGAAAAGACAGTGAAAATTTGCCCCCCCCCCCTAATACCCCTTTCCCAGAAAACCTAGGTAGAAGGCAGACAGGGGAGTTTAGCCCTGACCAGTATGTCTTTCAAACTCTTGTTCTTTTTATAAGCAATGACTGGCCTTTGGGTCAGAGGTCGAACAAGTTTACTTTGAAGTAGTTTGTATTCTTCTACTATAATCTTGGCCATAGCGATGCTAGCTTTGTTATACTGAAACACAAATGGTATTATAGTTTTTTCACGACATCTTCCGTGGTCCAAGTTCAAACCCAAAGGATAAATAGTTTGTAATGTTTGAATCCAAAAACTTTCCCTTTCCAAACAGCTATTATACATGTACGTACGTACCTACAATGTTAAAGAAAAATTACGATTTTTCCTATTCAATTCCTTATTGTAGAATAGGTTGCGTGTGCCTCGCTCAATTTAGAAATATCTAAAAATGGAGATATCCATATCAGAGGCGGATACATTGTTTGAGACCAATAGGTATGGTCGCCCAATGGGTCTTATCATTTGAAATTGTTTTCCCGAATGTAGTGTACCTATTATTCTAAAGAACGGTAGAGTGTGATGGAAGGTAGACAAAACATAAAAAAATGTTCGTGAAAAACCGGTTGGATGAAACGTATCCCCATTATATGCCTTATTGCCTGGAAACATTAAGCAATCAAATATAGATTGCAGTTGTAAAGTGACGTCAAAATGTAATCTAACAATGTCACAGTTTTTGCTCAAAAATAGGGCAGTACTCTTAGTCTACACTACTGCTGGTATTGGATTAATGTTTTTAATATATAATTAGCAAATTAATATTCGTGATATATATCTTAACACGCTATACTGCATCTATAACTGACAGCAATGGCTAAAAATAAGGTAATTCAAAAACAGGTCAGATGTGGTGACCATGGTCGCTATAAGCCTGTGGTCTAAATGTGTACAAATTTAAAGCGATTTCACGCAAATATTAGTTCTATATTGCTTCACAAATTATATATTCTTCGTGTTTCTTTTCCAATAAAAGGTTGAGCCCGAAGTGACGTTTGAAATGAAATGAATGGACTTTATTTTGACATAACAATCTATCACTTATCTATCCCAATTATATAGATTTAACAAGGTCTTAGTGAACCACGCATCTGAATGATTATTATTCTATTCCAATCGCGAGGCGCTATCTCTGGCAAACGTCACAGCGTGGCGCCGCGGTTCCTGCAACACAGCATAGTCAGTATAAGGTACAAAGAGCTGATAATGTCGGGCCCAATGTATTCATATATAGAGTGTTTATTGACTACTATTACGAGTTGTGAGTTGAAGAATTGTACCAAAAAACAGACAATGTCTATATTTATCTCCAAGTGAAAGAATTTTGGGACAAGTGTTTGTTGATAGTGCAAACGAGTCTTGATCGAAAGTTACCATGTTTACAAATTTTAAAACACAGTTCGAATATTACGCAATTTATTGCTCATATCATTGTTTACCAAACATGAAAAGCTAAAGCAATCCCTCTATGTCTTCCATGGTATTGTTCCTGTGAGTGTTGTTTAATTGTTCTGTTGATAGTTGATTATTCTTGCGACTGCTTCCGACTTTACAGTATGACCGTACGACAATACATGCTCGTAAATTGTAAGCTGGAACAATAGCTAGCCTACCGGCGCCGGATGCCATCTTGGAGGTAACAAACCCGACAGATCAAAACTACAAGGGCGCATATTCAGTATTATGAGATGTTCCAGGTCACTTCTACCGGAAGAAAATTGATTTGAGTAAATTAAGCGCGTGGCATAGAGTCGTCCATACATTCGTGTGTCAAAGAAAACGCGATACGCGGCAATAATTGCAAAATTCCATCAATAAACTTTCCTCTGAACTGCCTCTCTCAATTGGCACGGACAGCTTTGTCGCTTTCCCCCAATGACGTTATTGTTGTGTTTTATGAGCGCAGGATAAAGTCAACTAGACTGTATATAAAGCCCACCTCCCTCCTGTGTGGCTCTTATTTCGGAAAGGATCGGATGGTCATTAGGGAAGGTGACAATTTAACAAGTTACCCAGGTTTGACAAGTTAGCCAGGAAAACTCCTGATAGTGACCATTATTGAACATTGCTTCAACACTTCACCTGGCCATGACTGATTTAAAAGTTCTACGCTTTGCCACCTTATTCTGCTGGTTCGCATTAGTTGTATCCAGTTCATCTCCAGAAAACCCGGTAAGTACTTCATGTTCAGTTTTCATCAAGTATGTCGACAATAACATGTGTTTAGAGTCTTCCTCCATTGTTATCACATCATTTATATTACGATTCAAATCAAAAAGATAAAATCTTGTAAATCAGATAACAAAAATTGTGATAAGATATAACTTTACCATAAAGAAACGTGCATCGAAATTAAGATTTTTTCAACACACTTGATTTTTGCAACATTTCATTGGCATATAGCCTTCACTATTTATACATATCGCAACATTTTTTAAATGGCATGAGGTGCTCAATATATAAAAAAAACAATTGTTGAAACAGAATAAGATAATTGCTGGTTAATTTGTTTTTATCAAAATATATATATATAAAATAACACATCTCCGCTGATACCAATCTTGAGCGTGTACGCTAAAGTAGATTTATATAGAGCAAATCACCAAAAATGAATTTACATATTTTGACTATTTGAATTTTTCCGATGACTTTGCCAGTATTTTGTAACCCTTTAGTTTTTTAAGTTACTTTGAACGCTGAACTTCTCTTGACAATTCCAATTTCTGAAGAAAAAAAAATCCGAATTTAGCAGGTCATGTCAACTTTGGTTGTTTCGGTCCCACATCTTAATACATTGGACCCTTTAGATAATTGTGAATATTCTATGCTTTATTCACTTGATAAACGGGCCTCCTATTTGTTAGGATTTTTAAAGAAATATGCATGATGGGCGGGATGCTTTGAAGTTATTACTGTTTAACAATGCGTTAAACATATCTACCTTTACGACAGTTTTTTCCCTCGGTCTACTTAGTTATGTGGAAGGGTTGCCGGTAATTGTTGAAGGTCTGGGGATTCCTCCAGACATATCGCTTGGTTTCCTCTCCAGTGAACCCGACAAAGCCGTCACATAAGTTAAGTAATCTTGGAAATCGGCGTAAAACATAAATCAATGCTGTTTGACACGGAGCTGGCCTTTTTCCGATCTACATAATAGAATAAACATACATCAGTTTTCAGACAACGGTGTTATATTACTATCCTTTCCCCTGGTCGATTTGCATTAGTTGATATAATGTGGTTATATATACTATTGAACGTCGTTCAGTGAAAGAACGATTTAATGGTAGGCGGACAGAAGACTAAAGCTTTTTAAACTTTTTTTCTGCAATTGTTAGTTTGACAATTTACACGAGGTATATTTTGTTTATTTTATGTAAAGTGGATACAGTTATGATACCCTTGGTTTGTAGGCTATATAATGGGAGTTATGATATATGATTTCTCGTTTCCCATGACAACGTGAAATACATTGATATGGTCATTATTGGATATTATGGAGTGATATATATTGGTGAATAACGACATGCTACATGTTGGTAACAATTGTTATGTATGCGATTTTTAACAAACGAAAATAAAAGAGAACAAAATAAAAGAACGAAAGGATTAATAAAAAACACAAAATTTGTAAGCGATAATTTCAACAAAGCAAACAAAGCAAAATAGTGTACATGTAGGCAATTGAAAAAAAATACATAGGTTTGCAGTTTTTAACAGATATATTACTTTTGTTAAAAGCTTTTGTTGCAGTGTTTAGTAACCATCTATGAACACATTTAACTTCTTTTCAGCGATATAATATAGGCAACTGAAAATTGTGGGAACAGAAAATTCAGGGGAATACGAGTAAAGCATATTTTTTACTCGAATGTCTGAAGAAAGATTTTGCTCAGTTGAAATCATTGACACTACCACACAGTTTTGTGCTCTCCGAATAAAACAGGTGAGGAAGATGAGTGAACTATTCTTGAGTTCAGCAAAAATCGCAACAAAAAAAAAGCTATCGGTTTATATATATATATATGTATTTTGAATTGTTAAAGTTCAGCATCGTTCAAAATGTTGACTGTTTTTTAAGGAAGTTCATCCACCCCAAGAATAAAAAAAGAACAAGCGTTAAACTGATTGCATATTGCTCAAATACGATTTTTTTGGTCATAACTAACTGTTAAGCCGTTATTTTTTCCTGACATCAATGGGTTGCATGTGATATATTGCTGTTTAATGCCGTCATCAAGTTGGATTGGTTGGGTGTATGATCCGTATGGTTCCCATACGATAGGGTCAATAAGGAACATTACCTTGTTAATTCTATTTGTTCCGAAGCTCAGAGAGCCTCTAATCTACCCGCAGGCAAACTCCGATATGCCGTTGAGATTAAGACTCGTGTCTCCGGAACTCAATGATCTCGATTCGTTACACAGATATAAATTTTAAATGATCCGATATTACAGCTGCCGTACAAAAAGGATGTTGGGGTTATCGATACAACACATGGATAATGGACATGTTTAAGGTGTTATTTTTCTAACCCATTAAGTTTCATTTCACACCATGAACTTCCGCTCTTGAACTCCACTAAAGAGTCAAAGTATGAAAAACTCCAATCAGGGTAATACCATCTGAACTACAAATCGTAAATCGATTATCAGAGCAAACTGATAAACTGCAATTCTTATCTTAGCATCGCCCATATGCGCATACGTATTTTAACAAACTGTATGCTTTCTTCTTCAGTTAATTGTTTCTTCTCTAGGTACCATAGTTTCCTGACTGACTTGAAATTAAACATTGCTGACTTTAACAAGGGAATACTATTTACCGTAGATCTAGCACAGACGGTTTCTCACAAAGTATTTCAGTCTCGTGCATTTCACAATAAAACAATATTAATGATCCAGATAATTAGGTGTATATTGTGTCAAAACCTCCTATTTGAAATAGATGTATGTGATAAAAACAGACACACATAAGGCGATTTACAGGGTTTTTTTTCTTTCATTCAGTGTCATTCATAAATTGTTTCCCGTAAATGTGCTGTATTCACCGGGACACATGTTAATTTGGAGAATGGTTTTCTTATTTAAAGATTGATTGAATGATTGATTGTTGTTTCGCTCCTCGCTCGATTTCATTTTAATTTTATGGATGCGTTGACAGGTATAGCGAGCCTGGTGTGAAGTGGCGAGGGTGTAAAAGTTAAGGGATGGAGCATATGCCAGCTGAACGATTTCTGTCATCTCTATGCTAAACCGTCCACTTACAGATTAACAGGAAGAACGCTTTCGTAATCGCACAAAGTACAATAAGCATTAGAAATTCAATCCCATGAGATTTGTTCTTTAGCTTTACTAAAAGAGAAATTTTTGGCAACCTTTTGACCTCAAAAACATACTACAATAATTATACTTTGCAATCCCGAGAGCGGTTATAATACTTCCTCTCCACAGTTTATTGCGAGAAATAATTTAATTGCTTTAAAAAGACCCAAAAGGAAATGATAGACGAAATGCTTTGGCTGCCAATTTGTATTCAATTATCACGGGATTCAAATTTTAAAAACTAATCCTGCATTAAAAAAATATATCTCTTTTGATTACTTTTTAGCATTGGATTATACAAGAACGTTTACGCTCCAGGCCATCTACATCATCTGATTTTTCTAACATAGGAAATTGTTTTCTTGAATAATAATATTTAAGTAAGAACAATTACCAGTCAACGAAAGATTGGATTACGAAACAAATTAAAATGAAAAAAAAACAACGTTATTTAGAATCTATCAGATCTTTGTATTAGCTTGCTTACTTCGGATAACTTCACAATAATCCTTGCAATATATATTTTTGAACACTATAACACACGGGCACAGTGAAAATTTCCTTGTCTAAAATAACCAAGGAGAAATTTTTTTATTGTGTTAAAAAGTGACATATATTTAGACATTTATACAATATATGTGTGGTATACTTTTAGCAAATGTTATTGTGGTGTCTTTGTACTTGACTTAAGGACTGCTCGAAGTTTGCTTTTAATATTGTATTCGAGAGATCATAACAAAGTTCAAAACAGGATTTGCTGAATATCGTTATTGGGAAAGTTGTGACTAGAAAGAGCTGGATCACCAGACAATTTAGCAGTGGCAAACTGGAGAATTATAAGATGGTATCGTTGTTGCAGCTGTTGCAAGAAACAAACTAAGCATATGCTCACTATTAGATAATTGTTTGACTACATATTGATCTAAAACATGTTTTGGTTTTTTTCTACAATCCCACGAGATGTACATAGTTTTTCGCACACAGTGTCGTGTTAAATAATTCAGTTGCATTAAGAATTTTGCAATACCAATTTTATTTGCCAATCACATTGATTGTTGCGATACATAACTGATGATGACTTACTCCAGGGCAATACTTAATAATACAATATGCCTATGTGCTTTGATAATTTCTTTGGTAACTAGATAATAACTACGATATATGTATAGATCATGTTCATGATAGACCTGTTTCAGAGAGAGAAAAATGAATCGAGGATGCAGTTTTTGGTTATTTATTTTTAGATACTCTTTTTGAGGTTAGATTTTGGCTTTTTCAGAAAATAATCAACACTAATGGGGAAATTAGGTATGGTTCTTCTGCGAATTGGTGCAACGATTAGCATTACTCGACATTCTGGAAAGACACCAATTTCTTCGTTACTTCTATCAAAATAGAACACATTTGCCGCGTTCTGTTTTTTTAGAATATGTTTTGATCATGATTAAAACACTTCAGAATAAGCTAAAAATCTTTGACCAATAGAAATAGTGATAATTATCATAAAAAAAATCCTTCAAACCAAGACTGGCCTTTGAACCTTTATTAACGCCAAACAATTATTGAAGTAAAAGTTTTAAGGAAATAAGTCAGAAAGACACACAACAGATGCTGCGTTCCTTTGAAGGTCGTAACTGGAATCTCATATTAACTGCATACGTATTAAAGTGAGAGAGAACTCAAATTCCTAAATACGATATTTCTGTTTAACTGGCTGAGGAGAAAACCAACAATTTGTGGCAGTTCCGTCGAGAAAAAAAAATCCAGAGGGCGTTAGTTTAAAGAATTAGCGAGCCCTTGGAAGTTAGCTGGACAGATTTACAAGTATTGAACCTGACAGAAACCAGGCGGAAAGCCGAGTTTGATGAGATTAAGTTCAGCATTAATAGAGGTGATTCCAGCAACGGTCAATTTGATAATGCCAAGCCTTCGTCCGCTACGTCGTGTAACTACCCAATAACCCGGATGTTAATTCCATGTTATATAGTTGATCGAGTAAACCGTTATGTCATATTCAAACTGATGGAATTCAATTCAGAAAAACCGGTTTCATTTTCCAGCGCATTCCATTGCTGTTAATATAATGAAGAACACGATACGATAGTAAAATTGACATGCTTAAACGCCTGGGAAAGAGTCCTCTTGTTATATTTCATATATATCTACCTCAAACTAACGTCGTAAAAGTCAATGCCTAATTAATAAACATTCTATTTAGAGAGAAAGACGAATAAAAATGGACATGAACGCCAACATCTTGTCTTATAATTCCCTGGGGTGTCATTTCCCCTTTGTTTAGAGCTTCTAAGAACATAAAATATTTCTATAGCAATAGTTGTTATACCATAAAGGCTTTAACTATATCCACACATGTTTTGTTCCATTCAGCTGTACAATGCGGAAACTGTATTTAAGGCGGTGGGTTACTTTTACAATATATCTATTATATATCAGCATATCATTATGCTGAACATGTTATATTTATTCATATATGTAACTCCTTCGCCTTGGCTTACATCAACATACACATTTACGCCTGACGTATACCTTCAACATTACATTACGACTAGTCGCAAAATTGGTCGGCGTTGAGAAAGATTCCTCTAATATATGTATCTAAAAGTAAAGACACAGGTGTCATTGTACTTCTCCACGAAATATTATGTGAGAAATTCTGTTTAATATTGTTTTACAGCATATGGTCTACCGGCAAAATTTCCAACCCACAATATCATCTGAAATAAGTACTTAAAACTATTAAAATTGACTGTTGTTAATTGAAGACACCGTAAAGACAACATAATTATTAAAAATTGGCAGCTCTTTATTATCTCCACATATTTTTAAGTTTACTGTTTTTGCTAACCGAATGGATGCACCAGAGTATACAGATCAGATCCGATGTCTTTTCAAAATGACACTTATATATAATAATTGATTGATTTCAAATGTCGACGAGTTTGGCATGGTTCTAGGGAAAAGGCTAGTAACGATTTCAAAAAGTAGCAATTAATTGCTGTCAATGTCAGTGTTTTATCTCTTATGGGAGTCTCAAACATCCGATAAAATGATTTAAAATGGCATTAGTTAATTAGAGGATATTTACGCACCCCTAGGGTTTTGAGTCGAGTGATTTGCTTTATTCAGTTCTGTGAAAGACTCCCGCGTTTCTGACTATTTTTGGTTTCGTCTCCATCATACTGTCGGAAATATCGTTGGAAACGTGTCAACAAGAAACCACAAAGCACCATAAAATATAAGAGACAACCCATTTTTGTAATAAAAGGCAAGCGACGAGTCCAGTAGTTATCTCTGGCTCCGTGACATAGGTTAACTCTTGGTTGTGCCCTTCGCTTATTTTTCATAACTCCACTTCGCTTCAACGTTAAAGCAAAACAAGAGAACAGAGAAACGAAACAGTTGTACTTAATCCCATAATATTGGTCGTCATGTCCTTTTCGTTTTTCCAAAGCTCCATTAAAAGCGTTTGCATGCAGGAGGAATCCAACTGTTCGAAAAGGGTCAGCCTTTGAAGCTCAGGTCACCCGACAAGAAATATCAATTTTTGAATGTTGGTGTTCCATTTCATTTGTATGATGACATGTTCTGTACAAATGGCGCTCTTTGTTTAAATGAAGATAAAGGCATGCATTATTTATTAGACAGAGGACGATGGAGGTTGGTCACGTACAAAGGTTCATTGTAAAGAATGATTTCGGTATTATGTACTAAAAAAGAACAATCAGCAATTTCGTCTAAAATTCTTCAATATTGCCCCTTAACAGTGAAAAAAAGCCCCACAACCTAAAAAAATCACACAAAACATTAAAATGTTAATACATCATGAGTCGTTGTGTTTTCCTTCCAAAAGTGTCACATACACAACTTTTTGTATCCCGAATCACAATTTGTACTAAATTGTTACAGTATTTACAGTGGTATGAATGTTGACAGAAGATTTCAGCCATATTTTTTTAGATATATAATGACTTTAAAGTGAACGAATTGACATGGTTTTAAATATCACACCATGTGTATAATTTCATGAAATTCAGCGGAAGTTAAACAAAATAGCCAAATGACGTATTTGGTCAGACAAAAAAAAGCCCCAAGAGCCTGCCATATAAGCTATTTACACTATTTTTCTTTATTTAAAGGTAGATGCTTGTGAGAGCATATTTCAAACAAGGCTACGTTGATTTGCGAAGATGTTGTTTTGTTCGTTGTTTGTTACAAAGTTTTGTCTGTCCCGGGGGGGGGGGGAGAAAGCAAAATTGATGGGGTTCAATATCAGTCCACCGATGTTCTTGCCATAGTTAATATGCGTAACCATTGTCAATGTGTTACATAAGGATTCCAGAAATTCTACTGGCCAAGGCTAAGCTCTTGTCAGTCGTCAACCTAATGAAATGTCATAGGTTTGGTTTGTTACAACAATTTATGGGGTGTAAAGGTCTAAATGATTTACCTCTTTTTAACACAATTAGAAACTCCATGGTTATTTTAGACAAGAAGATTTTCCCTGTGCCTGTGTGTTTTAGTGATCACAGATATATTAAACGAAACAGTTGATTTTGGGATAGTTGTTCATCGTTCATTTACCTGAAGCGCATTTTATTAGAAAGATTGATATTTACACAAAGTTTGCATTATGTCACAAATTCCTACATTACACTTCTTGTTATACCAAGCGTCTTGTCACTATATGGTATGTCACAATGTACTGCAAGTATTTGCGTCACGACACCTGGCTGTAAAATGCTGACCACCCATGTGCAACATATTAGATGTAATCGAGCCTAAAGACACAAACACCGTTCAATACGTGTTGATTGGGTTGGAGGATGAAGAGATTTAGAATTAATCAGCCCCCAATTGGTTCGCCTGATTGAGTCGAGATCAATGGTTGAATGACCAGGGAATTGATTCGGCAAGTTACAAAGCATGAGTATGATATCAAACCTAATTGAAGTGTTCCGAGTGGATGTATTGATGCCATTCTAGAAAGGAAAAAGTGATATGGCCTCTTACGGGGACTTAAGTTAAAATGAGCTTGTGAGTGTTGAAAAATAACTTGGTCTTATTTAGCCCATTGTTAAAGCGAGCCTTTGAGCTCAAAACATAACTATGGCATAGACACCACACGCACATATGACGAAGGTATTACTGATCGCATTGATTTTTACACTTAAAAAGGAAACCGTCTGTAGATGAAACAATATGGCTCTTAACATTCCGTCTCCAAACAGTCCCGTGAAGTATGGCTTAAAAGAAATAGCCATAACAACGTATGTGACCGGACAACAATGGAGCGGATGTAATCAATGACGGTAGTTAAATGTATCAGGTGTAAGTGCTGTGAAGTACAGTCAATAACAATTCCTTACCTGGACAACGACTTGTTGATGTAGGGACAGTTCTCAAAACACATGCCTTTTTCTAGAATGATACATGTATTAATTTAAAAAGGGACTATATAGCCATATATCGACAATGTATGGGGAGAGACTAGACTTTTAACTGCAAAAAACTTACTTAGTGACTTTTATTAGACTTTCACATTTACTTACACACAATAGCCTTGGTCTGGTGGTATCTGAAGCTTGATGCTACTTTTATCATATTGATACATTTGTTTTAGTAAATAATAACATTCGTCATCTAGAAGCAAAGTATTTAGAAAACGCTCATCTTAATGCTTTTGTTTTATAAACGAATGACGGTACCTAAATTTACATAAGCAACTAAAATTGCATTGCTGCAGTGGAGGGAAAACCTGTTACATACTGTTAACTTCGAAGCCATCTATAATGTACTAAAACATGTCACGTTTGTTATGTGTAGATATTTCCTATGCTTGTGTTAGATTTGGCTCTAAAATCATGTCAACAGAATTGGAAAGGCGAATCCAAGTATAAAATATATATGATAGTGGTTGTCGCTCTGTGCCATATCTTGGCCGAACCAATGGATTGATTACGTTTAATACGTTACTAGTCTGTGTTGGATATTGTTTTCACTTATCAGCGCTTTGATAAAACAAATTAGGGAATAGCAAGTATTTAAGTGGGAAATTTGCCCTTTCTAAAACAAAATGAACATTTGGCGATACCAAAATGTTTTGATGATATAATTTTCCACGAACGCTGCAATGAAATCAAGACGGAAATGTGTTGCTTGTTTGAGAATTTATGGCGTTATAATTTCTTTCAATATTTAGCTGGATCAAATAAAAGATATTATTATATAACTGGAGTGAGTGTTGCAATTTCATTGGTCAATAGGCGGTCACATGACAGTTAATATTATCTTATATTACATGACTTGCTGGTTAATATAAGATTTGACGTCACATTCTCTTTGTTGCGCAACATGTTTTGTTCTTAGTGTAGCTTTATTACTGTGACGTCAGTCCGATGACATCAGATTTGGGCGTTGAAACGTACAAATGTTTGTTATGTACAGATGTAAATATAGCATCTGCCTGAAATTCTGTGAAGGTTTAGAATAAATATATACGCTAACTTGATATATAATAAAACAATTATTGACTCTCCTGCCAGTTAATATGATGGTTATAATGACCTGGAAAACTTATATTGACCTCTGCCTTCGGCATCGGTCAATATAAGTTGTCCAGGTCATTATAACATCATATTAACTGGCAGGAGAGTCAATAATTGTATACTGTTGTGCACTTTTATATATGTTTTTCCGCGTTTGTATAAGTGTGTTACGTAATAGACAATTTGCCAGTTTTACCCGCAACAATGAAATGACGTCGCTGCACCAAACTTACACCGGACAAGCCCAGTAGTCATTTTGAGTTTTGCCGAATAGGGTCAAAATCCCTTTTCATCCACGATCTTTTCCCATTTCTAGATTCTTCGGATATAAAGTGTCCGACTATAGGTTTTTATTTCTTATAGCTTTTGTAAAATACCCAAAACACAAAGTTAAAAACAGACGGATCCTTTGTCCGGTCTACTACTTGGGGCAGTAATTGTGACGTCGTTAAATTACGTCATTTGAAAGTAATTGGCCAATCACCTATTAGCTAAACGTTAATTAACTCCAAGAAAATTATGTAACTTTTGGTGATTTGTATTTGTATATCGAGCGTGAAATCACGAATATTAAACAATATACCGGCAATAATTTCCGTTATTAAATAGGTTAAATCTAAATATCTAATTTATTAGGGCAACATAAGTTTACAATTTGCAATTTTTTTCGGAAGAAAAGCGATTAGTTACAACACAGTTGATTTAGTGAAATCACAAGTACGAGATAGGATCTTGAATAAATCCAGTAATATTCCAATCAGTTCCTTATCAATCAAAACCGTAATTACCTATTACATGAATTTCCGTTTACACATACAAGTGCTGTGTTTGTACAAATACTGTTTACATACATTAACCTTACTTAATTGGATTTTCTTTTCAGAAAGAGAATGGAGTTGATATTACAGACGGATTGACCTCACTACGAGAGGCTGGCTTGAGCCCCAATTCCCGGCAAAGTTTAATCATGGAGGAAGTTAAGGAGGCGTTTGAACAAAGTGATGCTGATAAAAACCGAGATGACAAAAATGAAGCCCGATGGGAAGGTGAAAAAGACTTTTCTTCGGAAGATGATACGAGTGGCCATTTTGGTCTAAGTGAAGACAATGTTTTAAGTAAACGTCACTTTGATCGGATCGGTGGACTTTTACTAGGTAGTTTGGGAAAGCGGTCTTTCGACAGAATTGGAAGCTCCACGTTAGGTGGCCTCGCTAAACGGTCATTTGATAGAATAGGGGGTTCAGGAATGGGTAGTTTTGTTAAGCGGCCATTTGATAGAATCGGGGGCTCAGAAATGGGTGGTTTTGTTAAACGTCCCTTTGATAGAATTGGGGGTTCGACAATGGGTAGTTTTGTTAAGCGGCCGTTTGACAGAATTGGGGGCTCAACAATGGGTAGTTTTGTTAAGCGGCCATTTGATAGAATTGGGGGCTCAACAATGGGAAGTTTTGTTAAGCGGCCGTTTGATAGAATTGGGGGCTCAACAATGGGTAGTTTTGTTAAGCGGCCTTTTGATAGAATTGGGGGCTCAACAATGGGTAGTTTTGTTAAGCGGCCGTTTGATAGAATTGGGGGCTCAACAATGGGTAGTTTTGTTAAGCGGCCTTTTGATAGAATTGGGGGCTCAACAATGGGTAGTTTTGTTAAGCGGCCGTTTGATAGAATCGGGGGCTCAGCAATGGGTGGTTTTGTTAAACGTCCCTTTGACAGAATTGGGGGTTTGAGAATGGGTAGTTTTGTTAAGCGGCCGTTTGATAGAATCGGGGGCTCAGCAATGGGTGGTTTTGTTAAACGTCCCTTTGACAGAATTGGTGGTTCGACAATGGGTAGTTTTGTTAAACGGCCGTTTGATAGAATTGGAAGTGCTGATTTTGGCGAAATTATCAAAAGACCTTTTGACAGGATAGGAGGTGTAGGGCTTGGAAGTTTCCACAAAAGAAACACCGAATGATACTTAAGTATGGATGTTAACCGGAAGAAGACAGTCTTACCCGTTGGAGAAACTTGGAGCTTCTATGAGCTTGGAAGTTCATTGTAAATTTATGGATCAACTCATAATTTGTAAATTTAAAATTGCCACAAAATTTCTAAAATGTTACTCGAGCATAAAGGTCAGAAACGGCACCCCAGGTGTATGCCTACAAGGCACACCCTCAGCCTATCTATGTTTTATTCACACCGTATAAAAGTGATATCTAAATTCTTCCCAAAGTTACTGTGATCATATCTGAACGACATCCAAACAGAGGACTTTTCTGTTGAAGGAGATGAATTTTAATCAAAGGTATCTGATCGCGATAGATATACACTGGAAAAAGTTTGACATGCTTGGCAAAAACAAATACCTGTAAAAATAAGAAAATCGTATTTTTTTCTGTGAAATGTCTTCATTCTTGTTTGTCGTTGCCTTAAATGAATCGATATAAATGTATGTTTTGTGAGTCATAAGCCAGTCTCATAAAGCGTCGTAGACAACGCAACTCATGTCGTGGACATGCGATGCTGTGACAGTTACTTAAGCCCGGTATACACTCAGAGTTTTGCTGCGACCCGCCGACCCGACCCGACTGGAAAATCGCAGAGTAAAGGTGTAGTTTATACCAGGGGCTCGTTTCACAAAGCAGTTGCATCGCAAACGAAGTCTAGTTGCTACTGGATATCATAGTGAACAGATACGACGCCATGGCAACTGCGATTGATCGCACTTAGCGATGGCTTCGTGAAACGGGCCCCCAGTCCACGACGCAAATCGGTGTCAGTCGGCTTGAGTTGCGTCGGGTCTGGGGTGATCTGGACGTGCTAGATATTTGATCAAGAATCGGGTTGAGTCGGGTCTCGTCAGACAGTGTATCCACTTTTGCGAAAATCGTCGTAGAGAGTCTGAATCCGTAGGCCAATCAGAAACGTTACTACAGTCACGTGACGTTAAACAAGCGTCTTTTTTGTACCGTTTTTCTGCTAGAGAGTTCCGAACGCCATTTATCCCAATGACTTCAGTTGTGTGCAGTGTATACCTGTCCACGACGCGAGGCAACTCAAGCCGACTGAACTTGACTCGAGTCGGGTACAGTCGCGTCGGGTAGGGTCGCAGCAAAACTCTCAACCGGGCTTTAGAGCACGCGAGAGTATGCCGTTTTCTGAAACAGGCTCCTTAAGGATTACACCAAAAATGATTAATTTATGTTTTGCGTCATACTCAAGATTATGCCACGTTCTCTGTGACTTTTTCGTAAGACCCAGTAACGTCTCAGTCAGAGTGTAAACCGATCTTGATTCCTGAGGACTTTATCAATTAAAAAATCGTCTAATTTGAACTTTTATTCAGGAAAAAATCCAATACTTTTGCAAACTCTGCTCACATGGATTAAATACTACTTATAGTCTCACCCACTAATCCGCGATGGCGGTTCTTCATTGAGGGACGTGTGAACGGTTTACTTGAGTGATTGATGTTTTAGGCACATTCACAATTATTTCGCTTAAATGGTGAAATTGCCTGGATTAATTGGGGAGGCTCTTTGACATTTGGCGGCCAATTGGCAACTCTTCCACACACGGCGATCGAGTGAAAACACACTTAGAAATGTTTAATTGTAATGGTCTTAGTGGGTTCCCATTGTTAAATACAGCGTAACGGTCAACAATATGACGACATTGCTGAAGCTTATGGATGCCACAACAAAATACGGCAATTTTTCAGAGCAGTTGGACTTATAACACTTACTATTAACATTCTAGAACCTTTTCCATGTTTATCTTATTGCCATATATAAATCAAAATATAAAACTGCCAAGAAACCGATTCAAATACACCAAAAAGATCAATGATAAACAATTTTAGATAGACTTTTTCGGGGTTCCATGCGTGTACTTATTGATTGATGTTTTACGCTGCACTCGTAAATTTATTATTTCACTTATGTGGCAGTGTTGCAATGTTTAGACCAGCCCCGATAGCCCAGTCGGTAGAGCGTCCGCTTCAGGCCCTGGGAGATCCGGGTTCAAGTCTGGGTCGAGTCAGACCAAAGACTTTAACATTGGTAGCTGCTGCTGCTTCGCTTGGCGCTCAGCAATAGGAGTTAGAGCAGCGACTGGTTGGCCCGGTGTAAGTATACTGTGAATGGGTGAGGGGGCTTGCTGGTTGTCTTCGGCAAGTCGTCCCGGTGAGACAGCACATAGAAGAGCGGTGGAAATCCGCCCGGCAACAAGGAGACAACGTCTTCATATAACTGAAATACTCTTGAGTAGGACTTAAAACCCAAATCACTCACTCACGCACGCAATGTTTAGTGGGGAGGAAACCGAGCACTTTTTCCAGCGGAAACCCCCAGAAAAACACTAAAACATTTTTCAATTTTTTACCTACCCAGTGCGAATAATGCATTATACACCTGATTTACATATGCCATTGACCTTGATAACGATGTATAGGCTGTATCGAAACGTCCAACCATCGAGTTGCTACTCTGAAGTAATTGTTAGACTTATTCAATACACAGATGAGTATCGATTTTCTGTGATTTCAAACTGTGTTTCTTCAGCAATGTGAGGTAACCATTAATCTACTCTGAAACCAAAGTTGTGTCAGAAAAACATCCAGACAGAGGACTTTTCGGTTGAAGGAGATAGTGATCTTGATATATTTATGAGCACTAAAACACACGGGCACAGGGAAAATCTTCTTGTCTAAAATAACCACGGAGACAAGTTTCTAATTGTGTTAAAAAGAGGTATATCATTTAGACCTTTATACCCCATCATAAATTGTTGTAATAAAGTAAACCTATGATATTTCATTAGGTTAACTACTGACAGGAGCTTGGCCTTAGTCAGTAGAATTTTCTGGAACAATTTGTATTGCATTGACAATGCTTATGCATCTTAAGCTATAGTAAGAATATCGTCAGACTATATATTATGGGGTCATGGGAATAGACAGTGAAAATTCCCCCATCCCCCCCCCCCATACCCCTTTCTCAGAAAACCTAGGTAGAAGGCAGACAGGGGAGTTTAGCCCTGACCAGTATGTCTTTCAAACTCTTGTTCTTTTTATAAGCAATGACTGGCCTTTGGGTCAGAGGTCGAGCAAGTTTACTTTGAAGTAGTTTGTATTCTTCTACTATAATCTTGGCCATAGCAATGCTAGCTTTGTTATACTGAAACACAAATGGTATTATAGTTTTTTCACGACATCTTCCGGGGTCCAAGTTCAAACCCAAAGGATAAATAGTTTGTAATGTTTGAATCCAAAAACTTTCCCTTTCCAAACGTTTGTGTTTGGTATCTGCAGCGGAAGTGAGAAAAGGGATTTTCTCGATAGGCATAATTTCAAAATGGTCCTTGACCGAATGACCTTGAGTATTGAAATGTTGTGCCACGGGTACATCATGTTTAAGCCTTATACTAGATAAATGGTTGGCTGCTCTTTGTCGTAGAGAATTCTGAGTTTCTCCGACGTACTGTTTGCGACATTTTTTGCACGTGATTACATACACGATATTAGAGGAGTCACAATTAAGATTCTCTGCCATTTGATATTTGTCACGAGTTTGTTCTCCGAAAAAGGTACCGCGATCGGGTACGTATATATCGAGTTTGCATCGCGTCTTAAGGCATTTCATTGATGTACCTGAGAGAAATGTTGGACGGTAATGGTACACTCGTGAAGGGGAGGTAAGCGTATCGGGGGATGAAGGGGGGAACATGATTTGTCTTACTGTGTTAGATTTAATCCTTCGGAGTAATCTAATAGAATACTTCCTAGGGAGGAGAGCTTTAAAAAGAACAGAACAAGCCTGGTTAAAAAAATCTAAAGAACTACAGTTTCTATAGAATCTAAATATCTGAGATTTAATGACTCCCTTGAAAGTGTGAGGAGGATGGTATGACCCAGCATGTAGCAGCTGATGCGTGTCAGTAGGTTTGAAGAATACTTTGTAATCTAGATACCCAGTAGTATGATATGTATGACCCTTGTAAATAGTTACATCCAAAAAATCCACAGAAGTGTGATCAATAGTAGGCTGTAATTTAATGCTTGAGTCGTGAGAATTAAGAGTATCAATGAAAATATGAAGGTCTTCCAACGATGATAAAAATGATAAAAAAATGATAAACATGTCATCCAGATACCGAAGGTAAATAAAAGGTTGTTTGTGACATTTGTGAAGAATGTCACTCTCCCACTCAGCCATAAAAATAGAGGCAAAGTTAGGACTAAAACGTTTCCCCATAGCACACCCTTTAATTTGCTGAAAGATCTCCCCATTGAATTCAAAATCGTTTCCTTTTAAGCTGAGTTCCAGCAATTCTAAAATGTCTTTATCCGGACGACGGTGGTCAGGATATCTTTGGAATGCTGATTTTATGGATTTAAGACCCAAATCTATGTCAATGTTTGTATACATAGACTCCACATCCAGAGTAACTAAAATCACATCTTGTGGGATGGATTTCTCAGATAATTTGGCCAATAAATCATCCGTATTTTTTATAAAGCTAGGATGCCGATTCGCTATTGGTTTTAGATAGTAATCAATTATCTCTGATATTCTGTAACTTTCACTGCCACAATCTGAGATAATAGGACGCCCAGGGGGCATTGTAGGCTTCGGCCATTTTTCAATGGGTTTGTGAATTTTCGGAAGAATATAGAAGACCCTGTTTTTAGAGTTATGATCAGATTCCAAATAGCGATACTGTTTTTCATTAAGTAAGCCTTTATCTTGAAGAGAAACAAGAATTTTATTAAACTTCCTAACATTTTCAGGCCAAATTTCCTTAATACGTTTTTTGTAATGAAGAGGGTTGCTTAGCTGCCGTTCTATCTCTTCAGTATAATCCTGTTTTGACATTATAACTGTTGCCGAACCTTTATCAGCAGGTTTAATAACTATGTTTGGATTTCTCCTTAGCTTACTTAAGGCAAGACATTCGGAATGAGTAAGGTTATGTTTGTTTTTCTGATTAGTTAAAACATCAAACTTCCTAGATACAGAGTCACGACTAATGTTTATCTCTGGGTCATACATGTGAGAAGGGGGTGTATAGCCGCTTTTAGATGTAAATGGCTTGCGTACCCCACTAGAATCTCGGTAGATATCAGCCAGACTAAGATTTCTGGAGAACTCCATAACATGCACTAATTTACTAATAGAAAAGTCCCTATCAGATAATGGTTTTGGGCAAGGCACAAATGAGAGTCCTCTATTGAGTAGAGATATATCATCAACAGTGAGTTCCTCGTTACTAAGATTAACAATATTACTTCCTAAGCCGAAAGTAGGGTGGCACATGCCCTGTCCCAAATTTAGTTTAAATCTAGTGTCTGAAGCCAGTGAGTATACAAACAATTTGCTGTATCTTCGGTCCAGTGAATTTTGTCCGTGGATACTCTAAATTTTGAATTGGGAATTTTTGGTATGACCATAACTCTCTTCATCTTGGAAGCAGAAGAGTTATATAGGTTCAGGTTCGAAACTTCACTGGCCGGTAATTTTGTGGATGACTGGATCTCTACAAAGTAGATAAGCGAATTGGAAAAAGTCTTCCTAACCGCTGTCATCATGTTGCGCATTTGATTTAACGAAGCGTTTGGCTCAGTAGTTGTCTTGTTATTGATACCAATATTCAAGATAACTTTCTCAGGTTTGGGACCTTGATACTTTTGAATTAGCGTCCGAAATGAATTGAAATTGGCACCAGGAAAACATTCTACCTGCATATCAGGGTGGGGGTCAAGGTTAATTCTAGATAGATTAGAATCCCCAAGTAAAAGAACTTTCTTAGTTACATTAGGAAGGTGCCAATTAGAGGAGGTGTGCCGAAATTTCCAAAATTTAGAATTAGCTAAATTATTCCGAGGGCTGCGCTGACCCCTCGGAGGGGATCTCACTGCATCTGAATATCTCATAGGAGAATGGACTGACAAAACTGGGGATGGGGGAGGAGGAGAGGGACTAGATGTACTGGGTCTAGGAGAAGTGACCCTAGTAGAAACTGGGGAGGGTGGAGGCCGAAAGGGGACAGAGGTGCTACTAGGTCTAGGGGAGGGGGGCTGAGGGGATGAAAAAGAGGGGGCAGAGGTACTAGGTCTAAGGGAGGGAGCACCAGTAGGGAAAGGCGAAGGGGAAACAGAAGGTAAAGTTACAGACCTAGGAGTCTGTGACTGCAGAGTAGGAGGTGAGATAACGGGTGTCGACGGACTGACAGGCGGAAGGGGTTGGGGAGACGATGGTGGACTAAACTGAGTAGTAGCAGCAGAAGTGACAGATTTAGTGATGGAAAGAAAAGAATATCGTCAGACTATATATTATGGGGTCATGGGAATAGACAGTGAAAATTCCCCCATCCCCCCCCCCCCCCCCCCATACCCCTTTCTCAGAAAACCTAGGTAGAAGGCAGACAGGGGAGTTTAGCCCTGACCAGTATGTCTTTCAAACTCTTGTTCGTTTTATAAGCAATGACTGGCCTTTGGGTCAGAGGTCGAGCAAGTTTACTTTGAAGTAGTTTGTATTCTTCTACTATAATCTTGGCCATAGCAATGCTAGCTTTGTTATACTGAAACACAAATGGTATTATAGTTTTTTCACGATATCTTCCGGGGTCCAAGTTCAAACCCAAAGGATAAATAGTTTGTAATGTTTGAATCCAAAAACTTTCCCTTTCCAAACGTTTGTGTTTGGTATCTGCAGCGGAAGTGAGAAAAGGGATTTTCTCGATAGGCATAATTTCAAAATGGTCCTTGACCGAATGACCTTGAGTATTGAAATGTTGTGCCACGGGTACATCATGTTTAAGCCTTATACTAGATAAATGGTTGGCTGCTCTTTGTCGTAGAGAATTCTGAGTTTCTCCGACGTACTGTTTGCGACATTTTTTGCACGTGATTACATACACGATATTAGAGGAGTCACAATTAAGATTCTCTGCCATTTGATATTTGTCACGAGTTTGTTCTCCGAAAAAGGTACCGCGATCGGGTACGTATATATCGAGTTTGCATCGCGTCTTAAGGCATTTCATTGATGTACCTGAGAGAAATGTTGGACGGTAATGGTACACTCGTGAAGGGGAGGTAAGCGTATCGGGGGATGAAGGGGGAACATGATTTGTCTTACTGTGTTAGATTTAATCCTTCGGAGTAATCTAATAGAATACTTCCTAGGGAGGAGAGCTTTAAAAAGAACAGAACAAGCCTGGTTAAAAAAATCTAAAGAACTACAGTTTCTATAGAATCTAAATATCTGAGATTTAATGACTCCCTTGAAAGTGTGAGGAGGATGGTATGACCCAGCATGTAGCAGCTGATGCGTGTCAGTAGGTTTGAAGAATACTTTGTAATCTAGATACCCAGTAGTATGATATGTATGACCCTTGTAAATAGTTACATCCAAAAAATCCACAGAAGTGTGATCAATAGTAGGCTGTAATTTAATGCTTGAGTCGTGAGAATTAAGAGTATCAATGAAAATATGAAGGTCTTCCAACGATGATAAAAATGATAAAAAAATGATAAAAATGTCATCCAGATACCGAAGGTAAATAAAAGGTTGTTTGTGACATTTGTGAAGAATGTCACTCTCCCACTCAGCCATAAAAATAGAGGCAAAGTTAGGACTAAAACGTTTCCCCATAGCACACCCTTTAATTTGCTGAAAGATCTCCCCATTGAATTCAAAATCGTTTCCTTTTAAGCTGAGTTCCAGCAATTCTAAAATGTCTTTATCGGGACGACGGTGGTCAGGATATCTTTGGAATGCTGATTTTATGGATTTAAGACCCAAATCTATGTCAATGTTTGTATACATAGACTCCACATCCAGAGTAACTAAAATCACATCTTGTGGGATGGATTTCTCAGATAATTTGGCCAATAAATCATCCGTATTTTTTATAAAGCTAGGATGCCGATTCGCTATTGGTTTTAGATAGTAATCAATTAGCTCTGATATTCTGTAACTTTCACTGCCACAATCTGAGATAATAGGACGCCCAGGGGGCATTGTAGGCTTCGGCCATTTTTCAATGGGTTTGTGAATTTTCGGAAGAATATAGAAGACCCTGTTTTTAGAGTTATGATCAGATTCCAAATAGCGATACTGTTTTTCATTAAGTAAGCCTTTATCTTGAAGAGAAACAAGAATTTTATTAAACTTCCTAACATTTTCAGGCCAAATTTCCTTAATACGTTTTTTGTAATGAAGAGGGTTGCTTAGCTGCCGTTCTATCTCTTCAGTATAATCCTGTTTTGACATTATAACTGTTGCCGAACCTTTATCAGCAGGTTTAATAACTATGTTTGGATTTCTCCTTAGCTTACTTAAGGCAAGACATTCTGAATGAGTAAGGTTATGTTTGTTTTTCTGATTAGTTAAAACATCAAACTTCCTAGATACAGAGTCACGACTAATGTTTATCTCTGGGTCATACATGTGAGAAGGGGGTGTATAGCCGCTTTTAGATGTAAATGGCTTGCGTACCCCACTAGAATCTCGGTAGATATCAGCCAGACTAAGATTTCTGGAGAACTCCATAACATGCACTAATTTACTAATAGAAAAGTCCCTATCAGATAATGGTTTTGGGCAAGGCACAAATGAGAGTCCTCTATTGAGTAGAGATATATCATCAACAGTGAGTTCCTCGTTACTAAGATTAACAATATTACTTCCTAAGCCGAAAGTAGGGTGGCACATGCCCTGTCCCAAATTTAGTTTAAATCTAGTGTCTGAAGCCAGTGAGTATACAAACAATTTGCTGTATCTTCGGTCCAGTGAATTTTGTCCGTGGATACTCTAAATTTTGAATTGGGAATTTTTGGTATGAGCATAACTCTCTTCATCTTGGAAGCAGAAGAGTTATATAGGTTCAGGTTCGAAACTTCACTGGCCGGTAATTTTGTGGATGACTGGATCTCTACAAAGTAGATAAGCGAATTGGAAAAAGTCTTCCTAACCGCTGTCATCATGTTGCGCATTTGATTTAACGAAGCGTTTGGCTCAGTAGTTGTCTTGTTATTGATACCAATATTCAAGATAACTTTCTCAGGTTTGGGACCTTGATACTTTTGAATTAGCGTCCGAAATGAATTGAAATTGGCACCAGGAAAACATTCTACCTGCATATCAGGGTGGGGGTCAAGGTTAATTCTAGATAGATTAGAATCCCCAAGTAAAAGAACTTTCTTAGTTACATTAGGAAGGTGCCAATTAGAGGAGGTGTGCCGAAATTTCCAAAATTTAGAATTAGCTAAATTATTCCGAGGGCTGCGCTGACCCCTCGGAGGGGATCTCACTGCATCTGAATATCTCATAGGAGAATGGACTGACAAAACTGGGGATGGGGGAGGAGGAGAGGGACTAGATGTACTGGGTCTAGGAGAAGTGACCCTAGTAGAAACTGGGGAGGGTGGAGGCCGAAAGGGGACAGAGGTGCTACTAGGTCTAGGGGAGGGGGGCTGAGGGGATGAAAAAGAGGGGGCAGAGGTACTAGGTCTAAGGGAGGGAGCACCAGTAGGGAAAGGCGAAGGGGAAACAGAAGGTAAAGTTACAGACCTAGGAGTCTGTGACTGCAGAGTAGGAGGTGAGATAACGGGTGTCGACGGACTGACAGGCGGAAGGGGTTGGGGAGACGATGGTGGACTAAACTGAGTAGTAGCAGCAGAAGTGACAGATTTAGTGATGGAAAGAAAAGAATAAAAAATTTTTGATATAGATAATCTTTGCGGTTGACATACTTGAAAAAGAATCACGAAACTCGCAGCTTGAGATACTTTATCTTCACATGCGTACGCGTCCATTTTAATCGTTTCATCGAGACCAATGTTAACTAATGTTGACAATGACGTTAATAAAATATCCTCACCCCTACTCTTCTATGAGATTCTACAACGGCTAACGAACGGAACTGCATTTACCACACAATGTCACAATTACTGGAACACTGTGATTTTTCGAAAATATATGGCAGATTCAATATGTCAATAGGGGAATATCTCTACCAATCAAGACAAAGTATTTTAGGTTTTCGTGAAGAGGCAGTACGTATTCTATTTTCCATCCACGTGGTATTCCGTTACCTACCTGACAACTGTCAATAAATTGATTAGAGTAGCCAAATATTTCCTTGTTAAACACGCTAGTCAATGCAAAAGAAAAAAAACACACACTCGATTTGGAACCATACATATATGGACAGTACTTATGACGCGATTTGGAACCATACATATATGGACAGTTGACAGTTCTGTGGATTTTTTGGATGTAACTATTTACATGGGTCATAGATATCATACTACTGGGCATCTAGATTACAAAGTATCCTTCAAACCTACTGACACGCATCAACTGCTATATGCTGGGTCATACCATCCTCCTAAAACTTTCAAGGGAGTCATTAAGTCTCAGATTTTTAGATTCTATAGATACTGTAGTTCTTTAGATTTCTTTAACCAGGCTTGTTCTGTTCTTTTTAACGCTCTCCTCCCTAGGGGGTATTCTATAAGATTACTCCGAAGGATCAAATCTAACACAGTAAGACAAATCATGTTTCCCCCTTCAGCTCCCGATACGCTTACCTCCCCTTCACGGGTGTACCATTACCGCCCAACATTTTTCTCAGCTACATCAATGAAATACCTTAAGACGCGATGCAAACTCGATATATACGTACCCGATCACGGAACCTTTTTCGGAGAACAATCTCGCGACAAATATCAAATGACAGAGAATCTTAATTGCGACTCCTCTAATATCGTGTATGTTATGACATGCAAAAAATGTCGCAAACAGTACGTCGGAGAAACTCAGAATTCTCTACGACAAAGAGCAGCCAACCATTTATCTAGTATTAGAATTAAACATGATGTACCCGTGGCACAACATTTCAATACTCTGGGTCATTCGGTCAAGGACCATTTTGAAATCATGCCTATTGAGAAAATCCCTTTTCTCACTTCCGCTGCAGATACCAAGCACAAACGTTTGGAAAGGGAAAGTTTTTGGATTCAAACATTACAAACTATTTATCCTTTAGGTTTGAACTTGGACCCAGGAAGATGTCGTGAAAAAACTATAATACCATTTGTCACTGTCATTTTTTCACTGTCTTTTCCCATGACCCTATAATATATAGTATGACGATATTCTTACCATAGCTTAAGATACGTAAGCATTGTCAATGTAATACAAAGTGTTCCAGAAAATTCTACTGACTAAGACCAAGCTCCTGTCAGTCGTCAACCTGATGAAATATCATAGGTTTACTTTATTACAACAATTTATGATGGGGTATAAAGGTCTAAATGATATACCTCTTTTTAATACAATTAGAAACTTGTCTCCATGGTTATTTTAGACAAGAAGATTTTCCCTGTGCCCGTGTGTTTTAGTGTTCATAAATAAATGGACAGTACTTATGACGCGATTTGGAACCATACGGTACTTCAAATAAAATGTTTCATGTTTTGTCCGAATTTTTTGTTGTGTAAAATTTACATTGGTATAGAAATAAATTGGGTAATTACACCTGCTTTGAATCTACATGAATTTCCCGTTCCTAAATGAAAGTATGACATAAGAAATGTTTGAAACTCTCTTTAAACGTGGGCTTCATACTAATGATAAAAAATTAAGACTTAAAGGCCCACTTGCCGCCGTAGCCTGTTTAAATTTGCGGCAACTGTGCCTTTAAGTTGTGTATCCTTTTAAGATTGTTCTTCTGTAGAAAAACGGAAACGAACACTAATTATGTTAAAAAAAACATATCGATTGAACACATGTGAACACGTGTATTGAACTTTTGATCAAACTATCAGAAAAATTCAGACTAAATGTTTGGTAAATACCATACCAATAAAATCAGTGGTTTGATTTTTTTATGTCAAGGTACTTCTTAAAAAATCAACAAGGGATTACTTGATAAAAACAGTATTGCTCCTATATTTTTTTTTAGCTGAAAGTTTGGCACGTGAATAAAAATCTTTTTTTTTAATAAAATGAAGTCAAAGTGAAACAAGGTAAGTTTGACATGTGGTTCAAATTTCAAGCTGACATTATCATTGGACAAAGGGTGTTTAGACCACTCTAAATGGAATAAATTCTCACGTCACTCGATTTGATTGGTTGACTATTTTGGTGTTTTACGCCGCGCTCAAGGTGAAATACAGACAGCTTGTTCGCCTTCAGCTTTTTATATCGACATCCCGAGCTGATTTAACCACATACTATGACTAGATCAGACAAGAAGAAAACTAACTGTCAATTGTATGTGTCCGTGTAAGACAGGATCGTTTCTGTAAGAAGTGCATAATATCCAAAGGTTGACAACAATGTTCGTCTCAATCTATAGCATTTACAGTAAATTGCGACTATTAAACAACCGGTTTAACATTGCAATTTTACGGTCGTTAGTTAATTGGTTATTTATACTGTGCTCAAAATAGGTTCAAATAAAAGAAAGAAACCCATTCACAATGGGGTCTGTTATGAATCACCATGTGATTTCAATCATCTGTGATACATCTTTCATAAATCACAAGGTGATCTGATTCATTGACGATAAACCCGTCATAAATCCCAATGCGATCTGATGCAATGATAATAAATCCGTCATAGATCTCAATGCGATCTGATGCAATGATGATAAATCCGCCATAGATCCCAATGTGATCTGACTCATTGAAGATAAATCTATCACAAATCCTAATGTGATCTGATTTATTGATGAATCCCAATGAGATCGGATTCATTGAAGATAAATCCGTCATAAATCCCAATGCGATCTGATGCAATGATGATAAATCTGTCACAAATCCCAATGTGATCTGATTTATTGATGAATCCCAATGTGATCTGATTTATTGATGAATCCTATTGTGATCTGATTTATTGATGAATCCCAATGTGATCTGATTCATTGAAGATAAATCCGTCATAAATCCCAATGCGATCTGATGCAATGATGATAAATCTGTCACAAATCCCAATGTTATCTGATTTATTGATGAATCCCAATTTGATCGGATTCATTGATGATAAATACGCCATAAATCCCAATGTGATCTGATTCATTGAAGATAAATCTATCACAAATCCCAATGTGATCTGATTCATTGAAGATAAATCCATCACTAATCCCAACGTGATCTGATTCATTGATAATAAATCCATCACAAATCCCAATGTGATCTGATTCATTGATAATAAATCCATCACAAATCCCAATGTGTTCGGATTCATTGATAATAAATCCATCACAAATACCAATGTGATCTGATTCATTGATGAATCCCAATATGATCTGATTCATTGATAATAAATCCATCACAAATCCCAATGTGATCAGATTCATTGATGATAAATACGCCATAAATCCCAATGTGATCTGATTCATTGAAGATAAATACGCCATAAATCCCAATGTGATCTGATTCATTGAAGATAAATCTATCACAAATCCCAATGTGATCTGATTTATTGATGAATCCCAATGTGATCTGATTCATTGATAAATCCCAATGTGATCTGATTCATTGAAGATAAATCTATCACAAATCCCAATGTGATCTGATTCATTGATGAATCCCAATGTGATCTGATTCATTGATGAATCCCAATGTGATCTGATTCATTGATGAATCCCAATGTGATCTGATTCATTGATGAATCCCAATGTGATCTGATTCATTGAAGATAAATCCATCACTAATCCCAACGTGATCTGATTCATTGATAATAAATCCATCACAAATCCCAATGCAATCTGATTCATTGATGAATCCCAATGTGATCTGATTCATTGATAATAAATCCATCACAAATCCCAACGTGATCTGATTCATTGATAATAAATCCATCACAAATCCCAATGTGTTCGGATTCATTGATAATAAATCCATCACAAATCCCAATGCAATCTGATTCATTGATGAATCCCAATGTGATCTGATTCATTGATAATAAATCCATCACTAATCCCAACGTGATCTGATTCATTGATAATAAATCCATCACAAATCCCAATGCAATCTGATTCATTGATGAATCCCAATGTGATCTGATTCATTGAAGATAAATCCATCACTAATCCCAACGTGATCTGATTCATTGATAATAAATCCATCACAAATCCCAATGTGTTCGGATTCATTGATAATAAATCCATCACAAATACCAATGTGATCTGATTCATTGATGAATCCCAATATGATCTGATTCATTGATAATAAATCCATCACAAATCCCAATGTGATCAGATTCATTGATGATAAATACGCCATAAATCCCAACGTGATCTGATTCATTGAAGATAAATACGCCATAAATCCCAATGTGATCTGATTCATTGAAGATAGATCTATCACAAATCCCAATGTGATCTGATTTATTGATGAATCCCAATGTGATCTGATTCATTGATAAATCCCAATGTGATCTGATTCATTGAAGATAAATCCATCACTGATCCCAATGTGATCTGATTCAATGATAACAAATCCATCACAAATCCCAATGTGATCTGATTCATTGATAAATCCCAATGTGATCTGATTCATTGCTGATAAATCCGTCAAAAATCCCAATATGATTTGATTCATTGTTGATAAATCCGCCATAAATTCTTCTGTGATATGATTCAGTAATGACAAATCCATCATAAATCCCAATGTGATAGGATTCAGTGATAATAAATCTGTCCTAAATCCCACTGTGATCTGATTCGTTGATGATACATCTGTCATAAATCCCCCTGCGATCTGATTCATTGTTGATAAATCTGTCTTAAATCCCAATATGATCTGATTTGTTGATGATAAATCCGTCATAAAACCCAATGCGATCGGATGCAATTATGATAAATCCGTCATAAAACCCAATGCGATCTGATTGGTTTATGATAAATCCGTCATAAATCCCAATGCGATCTGATTGGTTTATGATAAATCCGTCATAAAACCCAATGCGATCTGATTTGTTGATGATAAATCCGTCATAAATCCCAATGCGATCTGATGCAATTATGATAAATCCGTCATAAATCCCAATGCGATCTGATTTGTTGATGATAAATCCGTCATAAATCCCAATGCGATCTGATGCAATTATGATAAATCCGTCATAAATCCCAATGCGATCTGATGCAATTATGATAAATCCGTCATAAAACCCAATGCGATCTGATGCCATAATCCCACTGTGATCTGATTTATTGATAAATTCCAATGTGATCAGATGCATTGATAATAAATCCGTCTTAAATCCCAATACGATCTATTTCAATGATGATAAATCCGTCATAAATCCCAATGTGATTTAGGTCATTTGGGATACATCCGTCAGTAATCCAAATGCAATCCTTTTCATTGATGATACATCTGTGCAGAATCCTAATGTGATCGGAATCAATGATGACACATCCGCCAGGAGTTCCAATGCAATCAGAATCAATTTTCATGATACATTCTTACCGAATCACAATGTGATCCTAGAACTGAACTCCGAGCCTCCTTTATCGATCAAAAACTGCTCTGCCTGTTTTCAATTTACGCCCTCACATTTTTCGGAAAGCACTTCCGTGTCCCTTAAATCTTAAATGTTGTCCGTATTAGTCAGGTTTGTTCCAACTGGTTTAAAAGTGATGATTTATACGCTTAAAACAATTATATGTGAACATTATCGGGCTAGTTCTTTGTTAACATTGGCAACACCTAAGCCATCAAATTTGTCATTTTCAAATTGCACGTAAATACATGTATACAATTTTGGCAATATTTTGTAATTTTGGCGACAATGCTAGTTTTTAAGTAATTTCAACTTGATAACATACATAATTTTTTAATGTAAACAGTTTTGTAATTTTGACGACGAGGGTTTCTTTTAAATTGAATAACAAATCAACGATCTGCATGTGCGAGACGAAAGCATTGTGAGATTTGTAAAACATGTTGATGGAACATTCTAGGCTGATATGTCTTCTAAATTTCCTTAATTCTAGACACTAGCATCACTAAAGTACATCTTATTTACACTTTGGAATAAATATTTATTGTTTTTGTTTTATCCATATTATATACCAATTTTGCCAGCTAATGCTTCTTTTGCTAATATTATACTTTACCTAGTATTCTAAAAAACAATATCTATTTCTTGCAAGGAGCAAAGGTGTTGTCAAATGAAATAGTAAATAAAAAATAAATTATTCCTTTCCTGGTTTACACAGTTGTTGTCTTAACCTCACGTGTTCAGTCTCTTGTTAATTCCTCGCTGTAAACTAGGCTGCGAGAGATATATAAACGATACTATAACGTATGTAAGGACAAGGTCTGCTTTTCTAAGTGCAACTAAAATGATGCCAACGGAAGATGGATTACTTGTTCAGTCGTGTTTCTCTTATCTGGGCCAAAAAGACAATACTTATTACAGTATGAAATAAGACAAAATGTCCATTGTGGATAATTGGCTTACAAGGTGAATTAACACAGTTATGGGAATGTGTTATCATATGTTATAATCACCAGCAATACATAAGTAGAAAGCATTTAGCTTAAACTCTCTTTGAGTAAGGTAATTTATTATCTTTAAACGTCACCTGAAAGAAGAAAATCAATTCTTTCAAGTACAAAAACCGATGGTCAGTTTCTATCGTATAGAAGTATTTAAACACTTCTAATATATTGATTGTCTTACCGAGATATAGAGACAAATTAAAACATTTCATAATGTAAAATGGGAAAATAATGACATATGTGAATGTGTTTTTGTTGGTAGAATAAAAAGTTGTTTATAGTTGGGACCATTCAGCTGACAGACAGGCTCAAATTGAGATAAAACGTCTAATTTCTTGCTAATATAGTTAGGATGTATTAACGTCAATGTCACTGAAAATGTCATTGGTATCGGCCACTGAGACATAAATGGTCACTTTATAAGAACAGCACAGAGTTTTCAACTGAATAAGCCGGATACTATTTATATTATGCAACCAATAATCTGATTGGCGTATTAGTATCGGTATTATCTATGAATACCGACGTAATAATAGTAGTTTTCAAATAAATTTGGTATAAACTTTGGACGGTTGATCGTTCGTCACGAGTAATGCAATTTTTGCAGTCCATACCTCTTTAAGTAGGCCTCAGACACGTTGTTCTTTAAAAAAGTATTCACCAATACACCAGGAAATTGTTATCCGTAATAAACTCGAGTAACTTCAAAATGACAGTGAAATATGTAATAATTACGTAGTTTACAAAATGTCCGAGGACTTCGAGTCTGCATGCGCGAGAAGTTGCCGCAAGTGACATTTTATATTGACAATTTGTGTTGAATGTCCTGTTCGAAAAGGACCAATCCAGGCCGGTAATAATAGCTGCTAGCTAGCTAATGTTTTATATTGTTGTAAATACGACAGTCAATAAACAATATTCTATTCCATTCTAATATAACCGGGTAATGTTCATTTACTAATACGGTAACATAAGGCTAAACGCAAGAATCCCCCCCCCCTCCAAAAATAAATAAATAAATAAAATAAAAAAAATATCACATCGTTTGAATTTTTTTTCTAACGTTTTGTCGATACAGAGAGATAATGGATGGCTCTTTATGTACACGCTGGAATATCTGGTATCATGCACACAATGCAATATCTGAAGCATTTGTTTGTAGAAGCTTGACCGTAATTAATTAAAATTACAAATCACGTGATAGATTTGATGACAGGCACACTTTGAATATCAATATTTTTTTTAGAATTTATGGTCAATGACAACATGTATATTGTGTGCAATAGTAGGTGTCCTTCATCAAAAGTTAAACCACTCATAAGTGGAATAGCTGTGAAAATTCGCTGCTAGTATTGTATCTGAGAAATTGTTTGAGTAGCTACACATGTACAGACTGACACGTTTAAAGGGACGCAACCCCAACGTTAACATGTAAGAATTATCTCCCTTCCGACGACTGATTGAATATTGGCTGAAAACTAAATTTCCCATGTTCTGCACGATTGTTATGATTAGACACTCATCTAACTCTTATTAATGTCATTAAGAGGTTACGATTACTATTAGGATTAGTACCCATTAAGATATAAATAAATACTTTTGTAAATAGAAACACCACTTACGAAATTCTTATTCGTGTTAGATGACGAATTTTTGGAGTATATTTATTTATGGTAACTTTGTGTCCTAGGACATCATTTTTTTAATGTGCAAACTTGGTGTTAGATGACGTGTAATTTACATATACTTTAGCTTGGGATATAATTGAGGAGAACCAGAGGAAAAGAGCTACAATTACGTTTTCCAGTCAATGGGTGACTTTTAAGTTTGAGTTTGGGTTGGTCTTGGGTGTTGGTGTTAGTGTTGGTGTCCACCTGAAGCTCCAAACACCATGCATCGAGTCAACACTCAGTACAGACACCAGTGTTAACACTAGTGTTCAATTAGCAAATAGTCTGTAAGAAAAGAGTTGACCTGAAGCCGAAACACCGACCTGCGGTTAACACTGGTGTTCGTCCAGTTTTGACACGGCTTCAATCACTCTACTGTTCAATTTGTACAGTAATATCCGACCTGACATCTTGCACTAATTAGCATATAGTAGCAGGTTGTCTGTTAACTTTCCATCCAAACTTTTGACACGGTGTAAACGGTCTCCACTACTTTCGTGTGTGCATACTTGACGGACAGCCCAAAGGTAATCCATGCGGGCAACAGGGATAATCCTGGGGATTTTTTTCCTCCAGCAACCGCCTCGTTAGCTGCAACAAACAACATGGCTGCTAATACCGTTGACTTTAAACTTAGTCTGGTGTTAACCCTTAGGGGTTAGTTTTGTCTCCAATAGTAAAGCAATTGGAAGAATTCCGAAATGAACACCAACTGCGGTTCAACTCAACACCTCATGCTCCAGCCGGTGCTAACCTAACACCAAACTCCGACTGTAAATCTAGGTTACACCAACACCAGGTGTCAACACCAACACTCTTATAGCAACTTATAATTGGTGTCATTTTAGGGGTTGGGTGTTGTGTTAGCTTCAGTGTCAAAACAAACACCAACTTTAATTGTCGGTAACACCGCAAGCAAGTGTCAACACCAACACCATGGCTCCAGCTTATAGATGGTGTGAACCAGGCTTTAAGTGTTGGTGTTAGTGTTAGTGTTGGTGTTAACACCCAACTTTAAAGTCACCCATTGTCTCCTCTCGTTTTTCATACCGGGTTTTTCTCTTTTGCTCAGGTTACATCCAGTTTATCTAACTTCAAGACTCCTTTGGAATGAACCGATGACCCATTATTTCCTTTCACCGCCACAGGTTTTGGATTTGAATTATATCCTGGAAACATATAAATTTTCCTTTTTTTTATCTGTATAAAAATTCATTATCCCTCCACTATTTATGCTAGTAATTTCTACGGCCAATCAATGGTGGAATGTGTATTTTGACTGAATCTAAACACACATCGGAGTAGTTTCTCCGATCTCCTCTTTGCAGGAAGAAAGCCACAACCTTCGACGAGTATCTGACTACTCATCAAATCCTCTTGGTAATACCGAGTTTTTATAACAACTAATAATTAAATAAACAAGAACGATAATTTCTCCATGCCAGTTTGTCTTGCTAAACTTACACCATTGACATGGATAGGATGTGATATTTATTTTAACGTAGGCTTCGTGTTGGCATAGACATCAACTAACACACACAAGAGTTATTTTAATGTCCTCTGTCCTCTAAGCCTAGTTTGTGGTTAATCACTCGGCTAATTAAGAAATTATTTGAGTTCCCTTTAAGTGGACATGCTACATGCATGTACAAGTAATGTAAACATTTGTTTGAGTGACAAGATTTCTACACCCACGTGAACATGTCTAATGTTTTTATGTACTTCATATGTCGGTAAGATATTCCATTATTGAGAACTACTCATGTACTCGTATCTACTTTCATTGGCTATTAACAATCCTCTTGAACACATCGAGCCATAAGCAGGTCGATCGCTGTTCTCTGACGCTAGAAGTTTTTTTATCAAATTTTGGTATTGCCCTAACTTTCAAGACGTGGAGAGATGTTGAGCAATCTGTGTGGAAGTAACGATCCACAACAAAACAGAAGAAAGACACATTCGGATATTCATTCTGCCTACAGACAGACCTCTTGAACCATTGATTGGCAAAGGAACTAGCTCAAGGCATTTAGGCAAGAGTTATGCTAGATTACATTTTACCTTTTAGTTCTCCATCTTCTAGTCATCGATGCATGGTTTGACTTCCATCAGGAAACTCCGAAAATCCTGATACACCGATAAGTAATTTCAAAACAGGTGTCTTTTTAGACTGGGAAATCAGCATGATGGATTCCTCATAAGTGGGTTATTTTTGTTTCTTGGCATCTCAGCTCAACATGTATCTATCGAGTAGCAATGAAAAACGTATCTTGAGTTCAACGCGATGAGCTGTGTCTCTTCCTTCCTTCAAAACCAGTTGATCAATCCAATCGAGGTGGCTAATCGGTGGCTTAAATCGGCAGTCATCCTTCGACAAGTGATTGCAATATTGTATAGAAGATCGTTAAACGTTAGATATCTAAGGATAAATAAAGCCTTGCCGTTCCAGTTAGACGACTTTATTTTTTTATTATTCGAAATAAATTGACAAAGAGAACATGTCCATTAGATTTACAGGATAACAAAAACTCAATCTAATGGATTGTATCTTTCTAATCGCTATTCCGAATTCCTTTAATCTGTGTTAAATATTAAACCATTTGAAAAAGTTATTCAGAAAAACAAAAGGTTCTTACTCACTCGATATTTCAGTCATCATAAAAGTCGAAATCTTGAGTTCGTATGTATCCTTCATTTTTGGAATAACACTACTTTTGTACTAAGTAGACCTAGTCGATGGAACAACTGGATTTTTAACTACATGTAATTTGTAACAAACCTTTTTGTCGTTATTGTGGTTGATGATTAATGCAAACTGGCTGTATTTCTTTAAATTTTATGCCACTTTAAATTTGTCAAAATATATTAACCGTACTTTGATCAGAAACTGTTTTTGTCAGGGTTGTATTTCGAGGTAATCAAATGGCGGTGTACACGTCTTCTTAGAATTGATTGAATGTTGGCACTTTTTGCGTAAACCACAAAAACTAGCCAATCTCCACACTAGATTTTGCAATTCTGCCGAAAACAGTCGACTTATCTATATTTCCTATTAAATGGTGAATTGACTTTATGAAATTATTTAATAATCCCCAGATATCCAATAAGTGCTACATCAAATATGACTTATTTACATGTCCAATATGCTCATGGAAATATCTAACCTTTTCTAACAGATGGTAACAATCTGAGATTGGGTTGACCAAGGCCACGTGCAAAATTAAATATTGTTTTAAGGGATATTGCTTAATTAATGAAATCACGTTGCTCTGAATTTAAACTAAGCCTAGTTTGTGGCTAATCCTTCAAACAATCTTCCAGTGTTTTTTTCTTAGTTACCTTTTACGTGGACACACTCTTCCCGGTGTTAAACGAGAGGTTAATTAAGTGGACATGTTACATGTATGTACAAGTAATATAAACATCCGTTTGAGCCACAATGTTTTGCCATTTTACGAGATTTCATGTATAAGTGTAGAGAAAACCTAAATGTAACGTGTTGCCTACATTAATGAATGAAGATGCAAGGAATCCTGAGTGAATCTGAATCAACTGAATGATTAGTACATACAAACTATTGTAAATGTTTCTAGTTAAAAGGCATTTTAAATTGGCTATGCACAGGTAATGAGATGTATCTATATGGAAATAGTTGAACCTACATATTTAGAAAAATTCGATAAATCGTTACCAACTCCTGGTCAAGATTCATCTGAACAAGAAATACAAGCCGCCTTTCAACATGAAGCATTCTTATTAACGTTTGTGTAAAATTAATTGTAACAAATGATATCCTGCGTTGTGCGTTTCTAGTGACATCCAATCCATTGTCAGCGTTCATATATCTTTCTACCGCCATCTATGGCAATGATTTGTGAGTTTGCCTTTAAAATGTTTTAGCTTTCCGAAGACTTTAAATAATCCACCAATAATACCAAACCTTTTATTTCGTATTTCTTGATCTAATTTAAACTGAAACCTCTGACGCCATTGCATGGTTTCAATAATATAGTGACCTTTAAACCAAATGGTAGACCTTTACAGAGCCATCGACCATCATCTAATCCAATCGTCTGTTCGTTTTTCTTTAATGACTTTTAGCTTTAAAAGCGTTTTTAATATTACATTTAAATGGTCAACTAATTTGACTCTTGTGGTTTTTATTTGCTGTTTCACATTTTTTTCAAAAACACTAAACAGTATAACACAAGTACGGAAAGGTCCGCTTTACTGACGTCAACTTACCTACACTCCACACATAACACAAGAAAGGTCGCATCAGAGGGACATACCTGTATGCATATATTTTAATATCCTCGGGTTACTTTTTTTAGATTAATTTGTATAACCCTAATTGCGTGTCCCAAGGTGAACTGCTCACTAGTCCGAAGGTCCACTAGTCCGAAGGTTCACTAGTCCGAAGGTTCACCGGCCCGAAGGTCCACTAGTCCGAAGGTTCACTGGTCCGAAGGTTCACTGGTCCGAAGGTTCACTGGTCCGAAGGTTCACTAGCCCGAAGGTTCACTAGTCCGAAGGTTCACTAGTCCGAACATCCCAGAAATAATGCGCTATATCTCAAATAAGACCATCCACTATTTGGATGAGAAAAACTAAACAGTGGTACTGATACACATTTTATTGAAGCAATAAAACAAATCTGAGTAGCGATACGTATACTTGACCAGATATGAAAAATAAAAAGTACTCTTCACTTATATATGTGAACGTTTACAAAGTCGACAAATTATCTTATAAATAAAAGGATTTAAATTGAACATGTCATGTCATGCGCAAAACCCTGTAGAGTTCCTAAGGAAAAATAAAATATTTAGTTCGACGGTTTTATATACCCCGCATACCTCCAAAGGAAATTCAATGTCATTTTATTCGTCAGTCTGTAACCCCCCCCCCCCACCCCCCCAGCCCGTGGCTGTGCATAAAATTGTCGAATTATATATTTCCTTTTTCTATGGAGAAATCATAAATTCCTAACTGTACACTGTCTCGACTTTAGACCAGCAAAGACTAAGGGATACTGTCTCGTGGGAAAATGATGCTGAGGAAACTATCCTTTGGTCTGGGCAGGCCTATGCCCTATGGGCTTTATTATCGTTTGGAGGATGATATCGGTACTGTTCTTCGGACTAGTGAACCTTCGGACTAGTGGACCTTCGGACTAGTGAACCTTCGAACCAGTGAACCCTCTCGTTCGGACCAGTGAACCTTCTGACTAGTGGACCTTCGGACTAGTGAACCTTCTTACTAGTGAACCCGTTTTTCTGACTAGTGAACCTTCGGACTAGTGAACCTTCGGACTAGTGAACCCTTCTCGTCCCAAGTCACGCCATTAAACTTAATTCTGCGGCAGCTATAAACACAAAAATAATGGTGAATGTTTAGTTATCTCCCTCAACACATGTGATTTTGAAACCTTCCGGTCTGGAGTCACGGAAAGATACTGGATAGGTCTACACTCTACAACATTGTTCTAATCAGCGAGTCAAGTGGGTGGTACACATGGACAAATCGAAAAACGTTGTCGTACAAGATGTCATTCAACTGCTTGAAAACGGCAATAAACCAGTCCCCATATCGCTGTACCGTTCCACTAATAAAGCCATGCTACAGGGTAACTTTGCTCTGCAATGGTATATATATGAATTGGCCAAGCTCCTCGAAAGTCCTTCGGTTTCAAACAAGGAAGCTAACAGGTTATCAGATATTAACTTCCACCATAGAGGCCAGTCAGCAGTCACACCACTGTCCGTAACAGGCTGTGTTGCGTGAAATCATGAACTCCTCTATTTACCTGTGTGTTCTATCAAAAACGATAACCGTAAGGCTGACAACATCAATTAACATATAAATTCAACACTTTGTAATAGCACTAGTTACAATATACCGGACACAGATGTAGCAATAGACACGATTAACACAAATCTAAAACATGGCCAACGCCGATTGTCCTTGAACAACACAAAATTTAAATGTGAGATAAAAAAAAAGAAAGCTAAGTAAATCGTTCAAAAACCAAGATTATAGTGGACTACTGTTTGTCATAAGAATTCTGGAAAACAAAATATCTGACTTCGAATCTTTAAACCTAAGAGGGAATTTATTTCTGGACACAGAAATAATAGATATGACAGTATAGCTGAAAATTACTGCAGATTAATCAACTTAAAAAAGTCTGGACCACGAGAATATGCGCTTAACGCCCAAGGTTAATTCAATGGAAAAACGTTCGAAATTTTACCTGAAAACGCTACATCTTAATGCCTGCCATTACTTATAGCCCTCAATGTGTAGTATTTACTGAAGCAAATCCATCTAATTTTCCCCAATATTCTTCAAATTTTCTGAACCGAACCGAAAGCTTAATCTTGAGGTTGACCTTGTTATTAAGTTAACAAACAAATTCAAGGTGCTAAATGAAGATTTCAATGAAAATAACCACCTGGGAACCAACAACCAGGTCGCCAAAGAGATCTCCCAACTTTCTGTAAAAAAAACTCACTATAGACAGCCTAATGACCAAAGAACTAAAAACACACCAACATGACAGCTCTAAAGCGACCCGCATACGTTCTTACATTGGAGTGTTGATCCATGAAGTTCCAAATATGCTTTCAAAAACGGAAGAGATCCACAAAGAAACAGAGGATGGGATTGTCCTATTGGGTTCGAACGACAGCAATCCAACCACTAAAAAAACAAAAATATGAAGGATGGAACGATATTTGAGTGGAACAATAAAGTATACAAAACATGGCCGCTTCTAAAACACGACCGCTTTAAAAAGAACTCCACACCATGACAGCAAACCTACCCTGTCAGAGTCAAACTCTAGAAATGATGAGCAACAACCCAACCTCACATACATTCATGTACCTTTGTCGCCTGTGCCAATGCCAAAGGAAAACATATGTCTCCCCCTAAAATGACGTTAGTGAGGAAAGTTATACATGCCTCTAAGCATAACTCGGTATCATTTCAACTTGTAGAAAGTAACTGGCCAAGTAAATGAAAATACGAACAGTACAAACACTCACAAATCCATATTTGACCCAGTGACCGGTTGCTGAAATCTAGGCAAAACGTATCAGTTTGTACGATTTGTACAGACAAGGAAGGATTCCGGGAGTTTGTAAGGAGTTATATAGATTTTCGAGAAGTATTCTAAATTACCAACTATTGACAGGCACAATTATCATTTATAATATTGCAATTTTGTGAGAACATGACATTGCGCATTTTTGTATTATTAAAACGTCAAAACAAGATATTAAAGCTGTAATAGACCTAAGCGTTATGATTTACTGATGCACTTCATCTGTGGGTTCATACTGGTCATAGGATTAGCCTAGTTCTATTTCAAAACATTCTCTATTTTTTTACAAGGATCTCATTATCTTGAATCAATATCAGTAGGTTATCTGTTATCTGTGACATATATAGGATTTTATAACCCTGTAAAAAAATTATGTCAATGACTTCGATTCCATCTTGATGATTTACAACTCCACAAAGGCAAGTTCTATACTCATCATAGTGATTGCAAGATTACCATTCATGGATTGGTAGGCGAATTTCTGAGCAATTTATTCTTTCGCTTGCTACCCCTACCTTTGGTAAAGACCTGATCGACTTACGTACCTCGATCAATATGAACATCGTAAATGAGCGTAATTTTGGTGATATGTTCGGGGATTATATTAGCGTCACCTAAAATGGACGCAGTACTGTTGACTATGTAATCTGTCCTACACAAATCTGAAAAAGGCGATGTAAACTATTTTAATGTTCACCCTTGACCCCTCTATCTGATCACTGTCCAATATAGCCAAAACTCAATAGCTCTCGTTTTAGAGTCAAAGATAAATCCCCCCCTGAAACCGAAGGTACGACCCGTCGTGACACCCGTGCTAAATAAATATGCCAGTTTATGGGTCTTACCGGACATCTATCCGTTCAGAATTTCTTCTTCTTTGCGTACGGGGAATTTATTTAAACGCTTGGCCAAGTCTAAGATCTGCCTGGATCGATTTGAGATCGCTTCCTACTCCACTTCGAAATTCGCGGCCGCCATTACCGGTTATCAACTGTTCATGGAAACCGGCATGCGACACAAACTGTACCAGGTGTCTTTTCCTGCCGTAGTTAGACATGTGTGTGCTAGCAGACGATTTTTAACTGTCATTCACTGTAAGACGTCATTTTATTTGATATAGTGGTAGTATGGTAATATTTTGTTGATGGCTACATATGTAAACTGTGATGAGTCTTTCCTCAAAGGGCCTAAGCAGTCCTAAAACTGTCTAACATTTGATTCCAAATTGCTCTATCGACAGTGAATTGAGTGCAAGTATATTCTTATGTTTTGGTTGTTTACAATCGTTTAAAAAGCCGTTGTAAAGAAAAAGGAAGAAGGAAATCACCAAAAAGGACTTGGGCAGACAGGGTCAGACCTTTAAAATCGCCGCAGGCACGATCGACTCAGTTTTTAATAAAAGTTAACATAATTATTACCTTTGTTTTATTTGTTAACAGTAATCTATCAACTGAGGAAGCGCAAAATGAACAGCAGAATGGGACTGCTTTTATCAGTTCTGTTATTCACCAACAACCCGAGAAAGCAAATAAAGTGTCTATAAGTCAAAGTCTTTGAATTGTCTTGACTACTAGGGACATACATTGTATTATTATGCCATACAATGTATTATTATGCCATACAATGTTATTTCCGTTGTTCCCATTTTAGAAATGTTGAAAGTTTTACGCGGCCAATACACACCGACAGATGTGCCCAAATGGGTGGGGCATTCGGGAAGAAAATTGATAGAATGTTCACCAGCCATGGCCTTGGCTCCTTCCAGACATGATCTGCTAACAAACAACCAGACTACCATGCTGATGTCCAGTTATTCACAGAAGAATTTTCACAGGATGCCCTTTTTGATTATTTACCTGGAAGACGCCAGCATCCAAGATCGTTTCATCTGAGGCAATGGGCCGAAAAATTGTTTTCTGCTCTGCAAAATTAGACAGGTGGCGGCAAAGCAGCACTGCTCGTGGCCGCACAAGCGCCTCTAACATCCGCAACCTGCACTCCAAGCCCAAAAGACAACCGTGGCTACAACACAGCTTAAGGGGCTATTAGTTTTGGGAAAAGATTGTATAATTCTGTATTTAGAGTCCTCATCGGTATTGCATGAAACATTTCAATGAGTTCCCATGCATTGTCCCCCGAACTTGACATAAGTTGTTCCCGTATAGATGTGACTGAGTTAATTGACCACCAACAGTAAACCTACCCTGACACAGTCAAACTCTAGGAATGATGAGCAACAACCCAACCTCACAGACACTCATGTACCTGTGCCAATGCATCCTGTGTAAGTGTCCGTACCCTCTGTATCAGTGCCTCCTCCCCCACCCCTACCCAGCAAATAGTGTGGTAATTAGTAACTTGCTGCAGAATGATACACGTACTTTGTTATTTTAAGGTCCTCTAAACCTAGTTTGTAGTTAATCACTCTTCCCGGTGTTCAACGAGGTTAATGAATAAATTATTTTCAAGTCATCTTTACGTGGACATGTTACATGTATGTACAAGTAACATAAGCTTCCGTTTGAATCACAAGATTTCTACTAGCACGTGAACATGTCTAATGTTTATATGAATATGTCGGTAAGATATTCCATTTTGGAGAATTAATTCACTAATTCACTTGTAACGACTTTCATTGGCTATTAACAATCCTCTTGAACACATCGAGCCATAAGCAGGTCGATCGCTGTTATCTGACGCTAGAATTTTTTAAATCAAATTTTGCCCTAACTTTCAAGACGTGGAGAGATGTTGAGCAATCTGTGTGGAAGTAACGATCCACAACAAAACAGAAGAAAGACACATTCGGATATTCATTCTGCCTACAGACAGACCTCTTGAACCATTGATTGGCAATGGAACTAGCTCAAGGCATTTAGGCAAGAGTTTTCAGTAAGAATGCTAGAGTACATTTTACCTTTTAGTTCTCCATCTTCTAGTCATTGATGCATGGTTTGACTTCCATCAGGAACTCCGAAAATCCTGATACACCGATAAGTAATTTCAAAACAGGTGTCTTTTTAGACTGGGAAATCAGCATGATGGATTCCTCATAAGTGGGTTATTTTTGTTTCTTGGCATCTCAGCTCAACATGTATCTCTTGAGTAGCAATGAAAAACGTATCTCGAGTTTAACGCGATGAGCCGTGTCTTTTCCTTCCTTCAAAACCAGTTGATCAATCCACTCGAGGTGGCTAATTGGTGGCTTAAATCGGCAGTCATCCTTCGACAAGTGCTTGCAATATTGTATAGAAGATCGCTAAACGTTAGATATCTGAGGATAAATAAAGCCTTGCCGTTCCAGTTAGACAACTTTATTTTTTTATTATTCGAAATAAATTGACAAAGAGAACATGTCCATTAGATTTACAGGATAACAAAAACTCAATCTAATTGATTGTATCTTTCTAATCGCTATTCCGAATTCCTTTAATCTGTGTTAAATATTAAACCATTTGAAAAAGTTATTCAGAAAAACAAAAGGTTCTTACTCACTCGATATTTCAGTCATCAAAAAAGTCGAAATCCTGAGTTCGTATGTATCCTTCATTTTTGGAATAACACTACTTTTGTACTATATTTATGGACACTAAAACACACGGGCACAGGGAAAACTTCTTGTCTAAAATAACCACGGAGACAAGTTTCTAATTGTGTTAAAAAGAGGTATATCATTTAGACCTTTATATCCCATCATAAATTGTTGTAATAAAGTAAACCTATGATATTTCATTAGGTTGACGACTGACAGGAGCTTGGCCTTAGTCTGTAGAATTTTCTGGAACACTTTGTATTACATTGACAATGCTTACGCATCTTAAGCTATAGTAAGAATATCGTCAGACTATATATTATGCCCCCCGCCCATACCCTTTCCCAGAAAACCTAGGTAGAAGGCCGACAGGGGAGTTTAGCCCTGACCAGTATGTCTTTCAAACTAAGTAGACCTAGTCGATGGAACAACTGGATTACATGTAATTTGTAACAAACCTTTTTGTCGTTCTTGTGGTTGATGATTTATGCAAACTGGCTGTATTTCTTTAAATTTCATGCCACTTTAAATTTGTCAAAATATATTAACCGTACTTTGATCAGAAACTGTTTTTGTCAGGGTTGTATTTCGAGGTAATCAGATGGCGATGTACACGTCTTCTTAGAATTGATTGAATGTTGGCACTTTTTGCGTAAACCACAAAAACTGGCCAATCTACACACTAGATTTTGCAATTCTGCCGAAAACAGTCGACTTATCTTTTTTTTCCTATTAAATGGTGAATTGACTTTATGAAATTGTTTAATAATCCTCAGATATCCAATAAGTGCTACATCAAATATGACTTATTTACATGTCCAATATGCTTATGGAAATATCTAACCTTTTCTAACAGATGGTAACAATCTGAGATTGAGCTGACCAAGGCCACGTGCAGACTTAAATATTGTTTTAAGGGATATTGCTTAATTAATTAAATCACGTTGCTCTGAATTTTAACTAAGCCTATTTTGTGGCTAATCCCTCAAACAATCTTTCAGTTGTTTTTTCTTAGTTACTTTTTACGTGGACACACTCTTGCCGGTGTTAAACGAGAGGTTAATTAAGTGGACATGTTACATGTATGTACAAGTAATATAAACATCCGTTTGAGCCACAAGGTTTTGCCATTTTACGGGATTTTACGCATAAGTGTAGAGAAAACCTAAATGTAACGTTTTGGCTACATTAATGGATGAAGATGCAAGGAATCCTGAGTGAATCTGAATCAATTGAATGATTAGTACATATAAATTATTGTAAATGTTTCTAGTTAAAAAGCATTTCAAATTGGCTATGCACAGGTAATGAATGTATTTATATGGAAATAGTTGAACCTACATCTTTAGAAAAATTCTATAAATCTTTACTAACTCCTGGTCAAGATTCATCTGAACAAGAAATACAAGCCGCCTTTCAATGTGAAGCCTTTTTATTAACGTTTGTGTAAAATTAATTAACACAAATGATATCCTGCGTTGTGCGTTTCTGGTGACATCAAATCCATTGTCAGCGTTCATATATATTTCTATCGCCATCTATGGCAATGTTTTGTGATTTTGCCTTTAAAATATTTTAGCTTTCCGAAGACTTTAATAATCCACCAATAGTACCTTTTAATGTCGTATTTCTTGATCTAATTTGAATTAAAACCTCTGACGCCATTGCATGGTGCATAAGCCATTTCAATAATATAGTGACACTTAAACCAAATGATAGACCTTTACAGAGCCATCGACCATCATCTAATCCAATCGTCTGTTCGTTTTTCTTTAATGACTTTTAGCTTTAAAAGCGATTTTAATATTACATTTAAATGACCAACTTATTTGACTCTTGTGGTTTTATTTGCTGTTTCACATTTTTTCAAAAACACTAAACAGTATAAGACAAGTACGAAAAGGTCCGCTTTACTGACGTCAACTTACTTACACTCCACACTTAACACAAGAAAGGTCGCATCGGAGGGACATACCTGTATGCATACATTTTAATATCCGAGGGCAACTTTTGTTTTTAGATTAATTTGTATAACCTTATTACGTGTCCCAATTCACGCCATAAAACTTAATTAATACACAATGAAGTGAACTGGAGAAATGTTGATATTATTTTTAACCTAGACTTCAGAGTCATTCAAGTTTTGGCGAACGAATAAAGTCTCATTACTGATTACAAGTTCTTTATTTAAGAATTATTTCACGCCATTCAAGCTATAACATATATATTTGTTATTTATACAAAAGTGAAAACTAGCGATTTCCTTCACTCCGACATGTCATAATTTACTAGTGCCATAACACTTTTTGTTATTCATTGCACGCGACGAAGCTGATGACGTCGTCGGACATATGCCTACTTCTTTTATGTGTGGGCCTACAGTGACGTCTGCTGTACAACAACAACAGTACATAGGAATTCGATATGCTTTTCAGTCATATTTAGCATTAAGATAAATAATTTACAACTGAAATAACTACATTGCTTCAATAGAGGATCGGGTTACCACATTTAATCAAAGCGATGAAACAAAACTTCATTATCAATCGTCCGTTGACAGCGTTGTGTGACCTGTAATTGATTTTTTGGTGTTTTACGCCGCGCTCAAGATTATTTTCCTTATATGGCGGCGTTGCCAGTTTTATTGTGGGAGGAAACCGGGCTCTATGACCGGAGGAAACCCACGACCTTCCGTTGGTAACTGGCCACCATCCCACATAGGTCAGAACATTTTCCAATTCGTTTGGACTGAGTGGGGTTCGAACCCGCAACCCATTGGTTGAAGACTGTCTGGATTGAGCGTCCAACGCTCTGCCTGCTGAGCCACGGAGGCCCCCACATGTGAGCAGTAGCATGGCTTCCGACCACCATTCAATCGCACGGTAAATCAATTAAAAAGTAATTTCATAGATCATTTTTACCCTGGTGACTGGTGCGCTGCAGAATCAAAATCCATGGATATCGATTTAATTTATTTTTACATTTTTTACAAGTATCGCGAAAAACTTCAGGGAGAAAATAGCCATTCAAATGATCATCCATCTGACAGTTTACAGGCACGTAAAAAGAACAGGCATGCTGTTGTTTCATTGGTCAGCGATATATATTCCTACGTTTGATGAAAACCTAATCCGTCATAAGTTAGTTGATATTTTCTTTTTTATAATTGATAAATTAATACTTAATCAACAATCCCCAGCCTAAAACATGATAGTATAAATAATAAACGGAATATTGTACAGCTGTGTTTTGAATAGCATTCACATTTTTTCAAGTGAAAGGCGGTGAATAACCACGAGGCGCGAAGCCTTTTAAGAGACACAACTGTTCAATATCTTCTATATATGATATAGATTGGTTTTTGCAAAAAATCTTGGCTTTGTGAATTCATACACCACCCCAGAACTATGCATTTCGACGGAACGGTCAGAGAGCAACGCCGATCAGCAATTAGGAAAAAACAGCTACCAATTCCTCTACTAAAATTAATACCTTTTCGGAAAAAAATATTCAGTCGATATCATCTTAACCAACTCAAAGTCCTTCAGAACAAATCAAAATTAAATGACAATTCTGCCGCAGCTATAGACACAAAATAACGATTAATGTTTAGTTATCTCCCTTAACACGTGACTTTGAAACCTTCCTATCCAGAATCCTAGAAAGATACTGGATAGGTCTACAACATTGTTCTAATCAGCGAGTCAAGTGGGTGGTACACATGGACAAATCGAAAAACGTTGTCGTACAAGATGTCATTCAACTTCTTGAAAACGGCAATAAACCAGTCCCCATATCGCTGTACCGTACCACTAATAAAGCCATGCTACAGGGTAACTTTGCTCTGCGATGGTATATATATGAATTGACCAAGCTCCTCGAAAGTCCTTCGGTTTCAAACAAGGAAGCTAACAGGTTATCAGATATTAACTTCCACCATAGAGGCCAATCAGCAGTCACACCACTGTCCGTAACAGGCTGTGCTGCGTGAAATCATGAACTCCTCTATTTACCTGTGTGTTCTATCAAAAACGATAACCGAAAGGCTGACAACATCAATTAACATATAAATTCAACACTGTGTCATACCACAAGTTAAAATATACCGGACGCAGATGTAGCAATAGACACGATTAACACAAATCTAAAACATGGCCAACGCCGATTGTCCTTAAACAACACAAAATTTAAATGTATAGCCAGAGATAAAAAAAAGCTAAGTAAATCGCTCAAAAACCAAGATTATAGTGGACTATTGTTTGTCATAAGAATTCTGGAAAACAAAATATCTGACTTCGAATCTTTAAACCTAAGAGGGAATTTATTTCTGGACACAGAAATAATAGATATGAAAGTACAGCTGAAAAATTCAATTAGAAAATCACTGCAGAAGGAAATTTATCAACTTAAAACTTCAATTAAAGAATTTAACAAGTCTGGGCCACGAGAATAAGCTCTTAACGGCCAAGGTTAATTCAATGGAAAAACGTTAGAAATTTTACCTGAAGAATACAATTTCAAACTTTGAAAACTCTACATCTTAATGCCTGTCCTTACTTAGAGCCCTCAGTGTGTAGTATTTACTCCTAAACTACAAACGCCTTCGAAAGAAGTTGAAGCAAATCCATCTAATTTTGCCCACTATTCTTCAAACTTTCCAAACCGAACCGAAAGGTTAATATTGAGGCTGACCTTGTTATTAAGTTAACAAACAAATTCAAGGTGCTAAAAGAAGATTTCAATGAAAATAACCACATGAGAACCAACAACCAGGTCGCCAAAGAGATCTCCCAACTTTCTGTAAAAAAAAAACTCACTAAAGACAGCCTAATGACTAAAGAACTAAAAATACACCAACATGACAGCTCTAAAGCGACCCACATACGTTCTTACAGTGGAGTGTTGATCCATAAAGTTTCAAATATGCTTTCAAAAACGGAAGAGGTCTACAACGAAACAGATGATGGGATTGTCCTGTTGGGTTCCAAGGACAGCAATCCAACCACTAAAATAGCCAAGAATATGAAGTCTCTGTTAGATAAGATCAAGGAGAAATTCCCTCTAGGAAAGATATATATTTCGTCCATATTACGCAGAAATAACGGAGACACGGACAACATAACGAAAAAATACAAGAAACAAACTATTTAAAGACATTTTTCTTGGCACTAACATTGTAAATAGCATAAACTTCTTCACAACAAAAATATGCCCAATAATTACCTCTTTCAAGATCCAACACACTTGAATAAAATCTTTGCAACCTGCTCTCTAGATACTTGAGTGGAACAATAAAGTATACAAAACATAGCCGCTTATAAAACACGACCCCTTTAAAAAGAACTCCACACCATGACAGCAAACCTACCCTGTCACGGTCAAAACCTAGAAATGCTTAACCCTCATCCATCGACCCTAGATTTGAACTATATAGAAGAAACCTATGTCTCCCCCTACAGTGACGTTAATGAGGAAAGTTATACATGTCTCTAAGCATAACTCTGTATCATTTCAACTTGTAGAAAGTAACTAGCCAAGTAAATGAAAATACGAACAGTACAAACACTCACAAATCCATATTTGACCGAGTGACGGGTTACTGAAATCTAAGCGAAACGTATCAGTTTGTACGATTTGTACAGACAAGGAAGGATTCCGGGAGTTTTCAAGGAGTTATAATATATTTTCGAGAAGTATTCTAAGTTACTACCTATCGACAGGCACAATTGTTTTGGAATACTAGTATTTAGGATTTACCATCAGTTACTTATTTCACTACCCAATTACAGAGTTTTTAAAGTGTTGTTGACTGTTCTTAGTTTATTGCTCTTACAGAAACCTGGCTTTCTACGGGTTCTGATAACTTGGATAACCATTCATAATTCTGTCTTGACTAGGTAATAACTGCAAAACAATTTGTCGTAAAGGTGGGTCGGCCAAAGGTGGTCTGGCCCTTTTCTATACACAGTCCCTCGAAAAATATGTTATAACAGTTTGATGATGTTTTATGGGTACAACATAAATATTTTAATGTTTATATATGTATTGCGTATTTTCCACCTTACAATGCAACTGTCCAAGTTGCTTAACTCCTTTCAAGATACTCGATGATGATATACTTCATTTTTCACCCCAGGACAATGTTGGTGATGATTCTAATGCTCTAACTGGATCTCTTGAGGATATGCTACCACCCATAATAAGACTCCGTTGAGTCTCCATTGCCGGATTTTCCAACGCCACTTTCTTGCGTAATAACTTAGATAAAATATAAACACCTTTGGTAGGGATACTAACCTTACGATTGCGCATCTCATCACGCCGGTAGCTCAACTGAAGCTGAAACTTGCCACATTTTTATTCCTCAGAAAATATGTACAACAATGTAAAGAACAAAAAAATGTTAAAGATAAAGTAGCATAGAGATTAAAGAGAACTAATGCCTGTTCTGGAGGGGGAAGAAACCCCAAGGGGCTTGTGCAATCCCAGACGATCTTTACTCAAAGGAAAATATGAATGGCATTAACAAAGTGGAATCTAATTGTAGAAAGGAGAACAAAAAAAGGAAAACATAGGGTACACGTGAACAACATGGTCTTGTTAAGCTGGTTTAATAGAAACATATTTTTCGATTATCTGTTTTCTATGCAATACTCAGTCAGTTGTCTGTAATATCAAGAGGTAGTTGAACATCTTGGATTTGAAGAGGGACTTTGATTGACATGCTTTCAATTCATTAGAAAGCTTGTTCCATTCTATTGGCCCTCTAGTTTTACAGTTGTGTAGAGAGAGATTGGTTCTATTAAACGGACGGTGTAGGTTAAGGAAGCATATTATCAAAATCTTGCCTTAGATATAATTCATTTATGATCATTAACTATGGGGCATTTACCCCTAACAAACATGTACATAGACCCCCCCCCCCCCCGCCCAGTCCCACCCATAACAAAAGATGATATATATCCCCACACTCCCTAGAACATGTTAGTACCCAACCATTTTTTAATTAGATTGGTTGGTTAATTGATTAGATGTTTGATGGATGATGTGATTTATTTGATATTATTAATATTGTTTAGACATATCAGTAATATCATTATTTTTAACATCATCTTGCTCGCTGTTGACACGGGTGCCTTTATCTCTGAGTTGAGTCAGGATCTTTTATTTGTTAACAGTAATCTATCAACTAAGAAAGCGCAAAATGTCCCCAGCAACAGATTGGGACTGTTTTTATCAGTTCTGTTATTCACCAACAACCCGAGAAAGCAAATAAAGTGTCTATAAGTCAAAGTCTTTGAATTGTCTTGACTACTAGGGACATACATTGTATTATTATGCCATACAATGTTATTTCCGTTGTTCCCATTTTAGAAATGTTGAAAGTTTTACGTGGCCAATACACACCGAAACAAGTTGACAGATGTGCCCAAATGGGTGAGGCATTCGGGAAGAAAATTGATAGAATGTTCACCAGCAATGGCCTTGGCTCCTTCCAGACATGATCTGCTAACTAACAACCAGACTACCATGCTGATGTCCAGTTATTCACAGAAGAATTTTCACAGGATGCCCTTTTTGATTATTTACCTGGAAGACACCAAGATGGATTTGAGAATTTTGAGCTTGATCCAGCATCCAAGATCGTTTCATCTGAGGCAATGGGCCGAAAAATTGCTTTCTGCTCTGCAAAATTAGACAGGTGGCGGCAAAGCAGCACTGCTCGTGGCCGCACAAGCGCCTCTAAGGCAGTAACAGACAGAGCAGCAGTTTGATTCTGTTGGATGACCTTATACCCTCAACTCTCAGCTGTTCGGACATCCGCAACCTGCACTCCAAGCCCAAAAGACCACCGTGGCTACAATACACCTTAAGGGGCTATTAGTTTTGGGAAAAGATTGTATAATTCTGTCTTTGGAGTCCTCATTAGTATTGCATGAAACATTTCAATGAGTTCCCATGCATTGTCCCCCAAACTTGACATAAGTTGTTCCCATATAGATGTGACTGAGTCAATTGGCCTACAAGTTTCAATTGAATAACTGTGAACCACATAAAGCTGCCATTAATGGTCTAAATTATATCATGGTACATGTGTATCTGCTAGATAATGTATGAAAGAATTGCATTACACTACTTTAGTTGTTTTTTGTGTCTCCAATAACATATATATCAGCATTACAACCAAAGCCATGGTTTCAGAAATTATCCAAGTAAGAAAACACAATATTTGAATTTTAACTAAACATTCAAGCACTTCCTATGTTACAGTGAAAATTATTCAAAAGATAAAGTCCAAAAGTGGTTAAATCGTTGAAGACCTCACACTTCCTTATTCAAAGGTTTTGAGGAGCTTGATCTACCATTCTGCTTGTTTCTCGAATTCATTTGCTGAAATTCTCTCAATAGAAAGACATATATTTGGCCTGTGGTGGAAATAAAACTTTAGGTGCAGTCATGTCAGATATATTTTTCCTGCTGATGCACTATGCATTCATCAATTTTAATGGTTTGTAAATTTGACCGGGTAGCAACATTTATTTGGCAATGAGGGGCTTACATTGCTCAGTCGGCAGAACGTTGCCTGTTCAGGCTAAGAAGCCTGACACCAATGCGTGACGTCGCAGGATCGCCCCACTCCGACTTTGATATTTGGAATGGTGGTTAGAAACCAATGGAGTTAGGTCCGTTGTTTCCTTTCAGTATAGCTATTTCCTCCATCAATAATCCTGGCAACGCCACCATATAAGCCAAATAATCTGATTGCGGTGTTAATCATCAATGAATTTATCAGTCTGGTAATGAATGGACTCTTGTTTGTTGTGTTACAAATCAATTCTTGATCAATATACCTGTCTGGGACTACCGCAACAATGTTGGTGTTACAAATCTGCATGTGCAACACTTCACTAATTTTAAGTACATGTGCCATCGATTGGGTCAATGTAGCAGTCAGAGCCAGCACAGGGGTTTTTGGTAGAAGGCTGCAGATACTTTAGTGTAGTCCTCCCTGAATGTCTTTCCTCCGTGCAATAGAGATGTATATGAAATACAACTTAATCAATAATTCAGCATGTCATATAACATCCCACCCCATTTCACACTTCTCAAAATGTTGAGGCCATTTATGGGGACCTATACTCAGTTGTTCATATTTTTAGACTGTGGTCAAAATTTATCTCTTTTCATATATTTGTTGTTAAAGATTTAAGTAAATTTGAAGACATTTTGATGATATATTTGCGGCATTTTGACCCCTAATTTTAGATATGTGACCTTGAAGACAGGTCGAATTCAGCTGCATAAAGAATATTTCCGCTGTAAACCTATTTACATGAGTGTGGTGTATTTTTTAGCCCGCCATCATTCTGATGGACGGCTATTCAAATCGCTTTTCCGTGGTCCGTCGTCCGTCGTCAGTCGCCCGTCGTCCGTGGTCCGTCCGTTAACTTTTTGCTTGTTACCTTTATTCCAAGAAAACTACCAGTCCAATCTTAATCAAACTTAACATACAACATCACCCTATGGTCTAGTTGTGCACCGTACGTTTTCATCTCATTTGCATATTCAATGTGGCCACCAGGGGGCGATATTGTTTTTTTTTGTTACCTTTATTCCAAGAAAACTACCTGTCCGATTTTCACCAAACTTGGCTGACATTATCTCCATATAGTCTAGTTGTGCATCCTACATTTTCATCTCATTTGCATATTCAATATGGCCGCCAGGGGGAGATGTTGTTTTCCTTTGTTACGTTTATTGCAAGAAAACTTTCGGTAGTTACCTTTATTCCAAGAAAACTATTAGTCCAACTCAACATGCATCATCATCCTACGGTCTAGTTGTACACCGTACATTTTCATCTCATTTTGCATATTCAATATGGCCACCAGGGGGCGATATTGTTTTTTTTTTGTTACCTTTATTCCAAGGAAACTACTAGTCCGATTTTCACCAAACTTGGCTGACATTATCTCCATATAGTTTAGTTGTGCATCCTTCAGTTTCATCTCATTTGCATATTCAATATGGCCACCAGGGGGCGATGTTGTTTTTCTTTGTTACCTTTATTCCAAGAAAACTACCTGTCCAATCTCAATCAAAATTAACATACATCATCACCCTATGGTCTAGTTGTGCATCGTCCATTTTCATCTCATTTGAATAATCAATATGGCCGCCAGGGGGAGATGTTGTTTTTCTTTGTTACGTTTATTGCAAGAAAACTTTCGCTTGTTACCTTTATTCCAAGAAAACTATTAGTCCAATCTTAATCAAACTCAACGTACATCATCACCCTACGGTCTAGTTGTGCACCGTACATTTTCATCTCATTTTGCATATTCAATGTGGCCACCAGGGGGCAATATTGTTTTTTTTTTGTTACCTTTATTCCAAGGAAACTACTAGTCCGATTTTCACCAAACTTGGCTGACATTATCTCCATATAGTCTAGTTGTGCATCCTACAGTTTCATCTCATTTGCATATTCAATATGGCCACCAGGGGGCGATGTTGTTTTTTTGTTGTTACCTTTATTCCAAGAAAACTACCTGTCCAATCTTAATCAAACTTAAGATACATCATCTCACCCTATAGTCTAGTGGTGCACTGTACATTTTCATCTCATTTGCATATTCAATATGGCCGGCAATGGGAGATGTTTTTTTTCTTTATCTTTGTTCCAAGAAAACTACCTGTCCAATCTTAATCAAACTTAACATACATCATCTCACCCTATGGTCTAGTTGTGCACCATACATTTTCATCTCATTTGCATATTCAATATGGCCGCCAGGGGCGATATATTTTTTTTGTTACTTTTTTCCAAGAAAACTACCAATCCGATTTTCACCAAACTTGGCTCACATTATCTCCCTATAGCCATGTTGTGTACTGTAGATTTTCATCTCATTTGCATATTCAATATGGCCACCAGGGGTCGATGTTTTTTTTCTTTATCTTTGTTCCAAGAAAACTACCTGACATTAATCAAAATCAACATACATTATCACCCTATGGTCTAGTTATGCACCGTTCATTTTGATCTCATTTACATATTCAATATGGCCGCCAGGAGGGCGATATTGTTTTTTCGTTACTTCTATTCCAAGAAAATACTGACCTGATTTTGACCAAACTTGGCTGACATTATCTCCCTCTGATCTAGTTGTGCACCCTACATTTTCGTCTCATTTGCTTATTAAATATGGCCGCCAGGAAGCAATGTTGTTTTTTAACCAAATTTGAAAATGAAACTTATTATCATTATTCCAAGAAAACTACTGACCTGATCTTAACCAAACATGACACACATCATCCCTCTAAGTTCTAGCTGTGCACCGTACATTATCATTTCATTAGCATATTGAAGATGGCTACCAGGTGGCAATGTTGTTTTCAACCAAAATTTCTAGGGGAGCTTAATTTTGCAATTCACAATTTAATTTTCCTCAACAATAGTTATTTCCCTGAAATAAGATGTTTTATGTAGGCCCCAATTTCTATATCCAGTTATTGCTGTAAGTGAAATAATCTTGAGCGCAGCGTAAAACACCAAACAATCAATCAATCAATTTAATATGAATAGATGAACGCGGGCGTTAAGATCCCTTTAAGGGATCTCTTGTTTATTGTTTAAATGACTCATTAAACCTCAGTGAAAATGCTTTCTTACACTGTTCGTGTTGATACAGTATGTTGTACCACTGGGAAAACCCACTTTTAAGCCATTATCTGTTGAGCTAAAGGTTTGCTTAATGTTACTGAATAAAATTTATTATGAATAAAAACTGTCTGTTACCATTTTGTTAAGCAGCGTACTTCATCAACTGCAAGCAGACATAATCTATTGCGAAGGGACATAACCATGTCACACCATGGGTTAATAATAATAGCTTCGGGTGATGAAAAAAGTAGGCTATAATTGCCCTTGAGGCTATCTGGAAAAGGAATCATTTCCAAGTGTTACTTAATGAGAAATATATCAGCTATTCAAAATAGCAAGTTTTGTATGTTGACAAATCAATAAATAATCAATAAAACCAAAGTTTAAAGATAGTTTCTCTCCATATACAATAAATGCATATTACAGGCAACCACTGTGTTTGTTCTCATGATTTGTTTTTCAAGATTCAATTCGGTTAATGGGTTACAAGTGCCTGTAACCACCGTCGGATTCATGTCAGCCATTCTTGTAATGGCAGCAGACGGAATCCCAACATCAGACCATCTATTCACCTGGTCTAACATTAGGTTCTTCAAAGGTGAAATGATTGCAAAATGTTTATTTTCTGGATGGAGCTTACAAAATATAATACAATAAAAAATGACTGTCAATTAAATATTTTATGAGAGTTGACAGAAATTGTTCATACTCCAGACCTTCTGTTGGTTTCTAAACTAAAGTAACTACAATTTCACTTTAAGTCAGTCAAGAAAATCCTGGTCAACCCATTTTTGTACGTTTACCAGGATGCTTTCTCACGGCCTCGCATAAGAAGCTGTAGTCAAATCTTTGACCGTATTGTTGAATTGACTTACATAATCCATAATCGGAGGAATGAGGGCATAACAACCACTTTTTCCATATCCAGTTGGAAGAATTCCAATAACATAGTATGTTTTTTAATATACTCTCCCAAAAAAGAAACGCAACATCCAATTTTTGTTCTTCAAAATATGAATTTTCAACATCATTTTAATACAGAAATAAGCATCACATTACACTGGAATTTGGCAGACTGGTTGTTCAGACTTTAAAGTTCATTCACATGTAAAGATTTATCACATTAAAGTTCATAGCGCTCAGATGAATCACTGCAACGTCCATATATGTTGTGCCCACCATTAACCTGTAACACAGCACGGACCCGTCTCGGCATAGACACATCAATCGACGAATACGGATTTGCGGAATTCTCTTCCATTTTTGCTCAAGAGCCTGCTGCAGGTCTCGCACGCGTCTATCCAAATCATCCCACAACTGTTCTATTGGGTTCAAATCTGGTGATTAGGACGGCCAGGGGAGCACTGTTACGTTCTGGTTGGCTAGAAATTCAACAGTAGCACGAGCTGTGTGCGGCCGAGCGTTGTCGTGCTGAAAAATTTCCCTACGGAGGTCCATTACGGGCAGCATATGTGGTGTCAAAACCTCATCTGTGTATCAAACGGCGTTAAGGTTGCCGGGAATGTGCACCAGTTGAGTTTTTCGGGCACAGGATATGGCACCCCACACCATCACACTTCCTCCGCCGAAATTGTCGACCTCAAACACGCAGTTCCTTGCGAACCTCTCATTCCGGCATCTGTAAACCCGTGTACGACCATCTCTTCTCTGCAGCTGGAATCTTGATTCATCGCTGAACCAGACTCGCCTCCAGTTTCGCAGATTCCAGTCCCTTAACCTGTTGCACCATCGGACCCTTGCAAGTCGATGCTGGCGTCTTAGTACTACGCCAAAGTAAGGCCGTCTGGCGCGTAAGCCGTTTTGACGGAGACGGTTTCCGACTGTCTGTGCCGATATTCGACGGAGACCAAGGATATCTGATGCTGTTTCTGTTGCTGTTTTGGTCCGGTTTCGCAGGTGAAGTAACCGGATGTAGCGACCTTGGGCTGCTGATGTGATCCTAGGTCGGCCAGAACGTTGACGATCAGCTGTTGAACCGGATTGCTGGTGCCGTTGCAACAGTCTGGAAACCGTGCTCCGGTGAACATTATGAAGTCTAGCGACTGCATTCTGTGATTTACCGGCCAGGAAACGACCAATAGCGACGTTCCGGGTAGCTGCGTCTAGTCTTAGCATATTGTAGCAGCTTGGTGTTAAACAATTTAACGACTGAGTTCAATTGAACGGTTGTGTGTCTTTTGTACCCATTAAACCCGCATAAAGGTAAGACGTGATTCGCACGTGCAACTGCCCTACGTTTTTCCCTACGCCTTCCTCGTGTAGCGTTACACAAAGGCTGACCCGAAAGTTACGTGTGATAAACATCCACTATAAGGGGCTTAAATTCAATTAGGGGACATTTACATTATAACATGATCATGTTGTCATGTGTAAATCACGCACATTTTTGGAAAAATTCATGTTTGAACAAAAATTGGATGTTGCGTTTCTTTTTTGGGAGAGTATATCCCGGGTCCAAGTTTAAACCGAAAAGATAAAAAGTTTGTAACGTTGGAATCCAAAAATGTTCCCTTTTCAACGGTTTGTGCTTGGTATCTGCGCGGAAGTGAGGAAAGCGTATTTTTACGAGCACATCATATCGAAGTCTAACACCAGATTAATGGTTGGTGGCTCTTTGTCGTAGAGTTTCTCCTACGTATTGCTTGCGATATTTGTTGCACGTGAAACGATACACGATGTTAGGGGAGTCGCATTTAAGATTCCCTGCTATTTGTTGGAGGATTGATCCCCGAAAAAGGTTCCGCGATCTGGCACGAATTCACTGAGTTTGCATGTCGTCTTAAGACAGTTCATTGATGTACCAGAAAGAAATGTTGATCGGTAATGATACACTCGTGAAGAATAAGCCAGCTTGCCGATAGCTGAAAGGGGAGGGAATTGTTGCCTTAATGTTTTAGATTTGATCTCAACATAATACCCCCCATGGGAAAAGAGCTTTTAAAAGAGTAGGACCAGCCTGATGTTAAAGAATACAAAGAACTGCAATTTCTATAAAAACTTTGACCCTTATAAATATCCAGACATGCGTTCAACATTGGGATGCATTTTTAAACTGGGGTCATTGGAATTAAGGTTGTCAACGGAAACATGAAGGTCGTCGTGACGCAGTTTGTCATATAATAAAAAATCATCCAGATAACGAAGGTAAATAAAATGTTGTTTGTGGCATTTGCAAGGAATGTCACTCTATCACTCAGCCATAAAAAGAGAGGCAAACTTAGGACTAAAACGTTTTTCCAAAGTACATCCTTTAATTTGCCGAAATATTTCCCCATTGAATTTATTATTAGTACGGACAGACCAATCTGGGTTTTCACTCGAACAACCTTTGTGGCATGGTTGCCAGTTAACACCGGAAGGTCGTGGGTTTCCTCCCACAATAAAACTGATAACGCCGCCAAATAAGTGAAATAATCAGACAGATCAAACAACTCTCACTATTCCGGGCAAGAAAAGTGATCTATAATTTTTACTGAGCATACAACTTATTTAGTGATAGACAGTGTGGTTACAGCTAAGTGAAACAAATATGCATCCTGTTTTATCTACTTTTAGAGAAAATCTACTAAAATTGCTATAAACACGTTTCAATTATACTTCAACAAGGTTACCCAATATTTCTCTGCAATATGAGCAGCAAATACAAGAAATGGAAAAGGCCACGCATATCTTTTTTTTCTATTTTCAAACAAATTTTTTCATGAACATTGTCATTCAATCGCAGTACTATGTCTATTAGAACTCGCTGGTTGTTTTTTTGGACGAACTCGTGAGCAAGTAAATCAAATTCTGTGTAGCGAATATCTGAATCAATAGAAATATGCTCAAGTTATTCAGAACTAATGTGAACCTAACCGTGAAACATTGAATGAAATATGCAGACTATTGCTTTAAACATCTACAGTTTGGAAAATCTTCAAAAACGTTTATTTGACATAGATTGAATTCCATGTACAGCTTAAAAAAAAGAACTTGACATTTGGAACGCATGGTGCTTTCAATACAGTCGGTGGAAAATACGTGGATTTTTACTCTGCAGTAACAAAAACTGTTCCAAGTTGAATAAAGGATGACTGGCATCGTACATCCCACGAGCCAGGTTTTAATAGACACGCAGCAGCCATTGGACACTTTGGGGAAATTGATAGAAGTTAAGTAAAATATAAATATCATCTACAGATCAAAGTGTTTTATAAGAATATACATCTTTTCTTTTCAAACTATTGTTTAATAATGGCGTGGAATGCAGTGCACACAATTCATTCTATGGCTACCAGTGACCCTTGAAACGTCTAACAGTTTAACAGTTTTTTCTTTATGATTTTTAATCATTTACCTGAGAAAAGAAATAGGATAACTTGCTACAAGAATTTTATATGCAGGATTTTCATGTCTAATAGTTCGCTTTTGTATTCATATTTCTAAACATAAATTTGCGTAGACATATATTTTTACATGTACTATCCATTTATTCTAAACTCTAAAATAGTTATAAATGCATATCTTACCTCTCTACTTCTGAACAATTCGTTTGGAGAAGTTTCATGTCTACATTTAAGCACTTGATCAAATAAGTGTTAGTTTCACCGAATATGGATTCATTTCGCTATTTTGTTTTTTATTTAATGTCTTATCATCCACTTTGAAAACTGTTTGGGACGTACGTTTGGGACGTATGATACAGAACAGCAGAGAATTATTCAGACTTTGGCAATTGTGGCACGCATTGCATCATGTGGTAAACGTCAGTTTGAAACTTAGGGGATTTACGTACGTGAAATACCCTCTGATTTACTGTAGAAGCCTGTTTCACAAAGCGGCGTAGGATAAGTTTTTACGTAAATGTCACGGCAACCCATACTATAGAGATAGGGTGCTATGGCAATTTAATACGCAAAAACATTACGCTACGCCCTTTTGTGAAACAGGCCTCTGGTCATTTTCAATGTGGCAATCAAAGCAATTTCAATATCATGTTGAGGCCCCGACAAAAGTGTCACCGTAATAATGTAACGGACCGAAAAACTCGGTTTGTCAACTTTCAACAGCCTGAATCCGTTATACAGATATATACGGAAACTGCGTCTGTCTTTTTTTTCACAAATCATGTGGTTTACCGGGCTAAATAAAATGTGTACACACATATCTTTCTAAATGATATTAGCATTTAATAAATTTATGGCTATGTTTATTTTCATTTTTCGTACTTTCGACACCATTTGCATTTAGCCCCAAAATACGGTGATTTACCGTATACAAAGCGTATACTATCCGAGGCGTGTCAAAGCGATAGCGATCGAAGACAACCGAAGTTTGTTCCGTCAGGGTAAACAGCCGAGAGACTGACCAGAATCATTGAGACAGATGTCGTTGCACTCTGAAACTTCGGGGATTTACGTGCGTGAAATACCCTCTGATAGACTGCAGGTCATTTTGAATGTGGCGGCCAAAAAGGTAGCCGTCAGTCGTACAATTTCCATATCCTCTTCAGGGCCCTTCAAAAGTGTCCCCGTGATAATGTAACGGACCGAAAGTCTTGGTTTGTTAGCTTTCAGCCTCGATCAGTTATATAATTGAAGCATTGGAGGATTCCTGATATGTACCGAAACTGCGTCTGTCTACAACATGTGGTTTACCGGGCTAAATAAACTATATAAACAAATATCCTTCTAAATGATATTAGCATTTAATAAATTTAAAATTATTTTTATTTCCAGTTTTCGTCTGTAGTAAAACATTTTGTTATTTACTTTCGACGCCATTTTTATTCAGCCCAAAAATACGGTGATTTGCCGTATAAAAAGCGCAGACTGTCCGAGGCGTGTCAAAGCCGACCGGTAGCGAGCGAAGATAGCCGAAGGGAGTTCCGACTGATGTCGTTGGTGTCAGCGTCACACCAGATCCTTCCAATAATTCAATATTTCGATTATAGCATGGTTAAAAAAACAATACAACATGGGCAGTTCTTTATTGTGAATTAGACATTCTAATCTTCTAGTTTCCGGTTACGTCAGAGTAACAACGTGGGGCTATATTGGCGCCTCCAGATTTCTCCACACCAGCCAGTTTCTTTCAAGTAGTTCTCTCTATCTAAGTGTTTTTTTCGGTGATTTTGTTCTGGTGATATTCTATAATATACGTCAATTGTCCGTTGGCTGAACTACATAACTACAGTTGGATATACTGCTTTTGTGTTTAGGTATGTTTAAAAAATTACTTTAAATCTCAAGTTCGACAACAAATTTCCATTTTCTAAAGCTAACACACAGGGGAAATATTTTGTAGATTATGATATTCGAACGTCCAGAGCAGTTAATCTGTTCAGAAGTTAAAACCCCCTACGTCGGTATAGTTTATTAGTGATGGCATATAACATGTCATCAGTTACCTTTATTTAACGAAAATAGTACAAATTATGTAAAACGTAGTACACGAAGCAGTATATGTTTTCGTTAAAGCTGTTTCGTACACACATCTATAGTCAGTCACTTGTGTATGATTTCACTATTGATATTGTTTGAAGAATTTAATTTGGCCTGATCCATAAAATACTAACCGAAAGCAATGTCCACTGACGGTGAGCACCTCTGAACCTATTGATTGATTGATTGATTTTTTATTCACCAGAAATATATGTACAGTAGAGGAAGATAAAATAGATAAAGGAAAATTAAATAAAGATAAATCAGCTTAAACCATTTTTCTGGCGGGAATAAAGTCCCATAGGACTTGTTCTATCCCAAGAGTTATTGGATGTATGTATTAAAGAGTCAGCTGAATTAAATGGCATGTATTTAAATTATGTGTAAACAACTTATTTACAGATAATAAAAAAAAACAACAAAAAAGCAAAAACATAACAAAAAGCAAAAATTGATTATCGAGATCTTAAACATAGTTGAACGGGGGGGGGGGGACTATAAACAAAGGATAAGGCACGGCGGTCATATCATTGATATTAAATAGGTTTTTAACTTAGCTTTGAACAGTGATTTTGAAGGTATGCTTCTGAGTGATATAAAGGTTGAGTTCCATTCTCTAGGGGCAGTAACTGAAAGTGAGTAATAAGAGTGGTTACTGTAGTAAATAGGTCGGACAAGGTCATGGGTGGATCTGGTTTGGTGTGTATGAGAAGATGATTGTTTCAGTAGGTAATTTTGAAAATTGAATGGAAGATACACTGGATTGTAGAAAGAAGTATGAGCAAAACTGAGGATGAGATATTTGTTTAAGAAGGTTAAAGGTAGGATAGATAGATCTGTGAACAAGGGCTGGGTGTGTTCCCGACGAGAGGACAGTGTGATGACACGAATTGCACGTTTTTGAAGGAGAATAAGAGGTTTCAGGTGGGATGTATAGGTATTTCCCCAAAGAATGTTACAGTAGGAAAGGTATGGGTATATTAATGAATAGTAGAGAATGAAAAGAGATTTTTTATTAATACTGTCTTTGATATAGTTAATTAGGCCAATGTTTCTAGAGATTTTTTTGGATATAAAATTTATGTGAGGTGTCCAATTTAACTTATCATTTAGAAAAACACCAAGGAATTTGAAATGATAAACTCGTTCAATCTCAAAGCCAGATATAGATAGTTTGATAGGAGAGCTACTCTTCGATTTAATAGACAATGGTGGTATGAGCATATATTTGGTTTTAGAGAAGTTTAATGACAGTTTATTAGCAGTAAGCCAGAGATAGATGTTATTAAGGTGGACAGACATAGTTGAGATAGCAGTGTTAATACATTTATCGGAGTGGATTAAGCTCGTGTCATCAGCAAATAGAATAGAAAGAAGTAAATTAGAAGCTTTTGAAATGTCATTGATGTAAAGAAGAAATAATGTAGGTCCAAGGATGGATCCCTGAGGAACTCCGTGACTGACTGGAGCAGGTGAAGAGAGAGAGTTTTGGAAAGAGACATGTTGTGTACGATTAGATAGATAGCTGTGGAACCAGTTATTAGCAACACCTTTAATTCCATAGTGAGAGAGTTTATAGAGAAGTATATTATGATCTACAGTGTCGAATGCTTTTGAAAGGTCAATGAAAGTAACAATAGAGAAAAGTTTAGATTCCTTAGCTTTAATAAGATTATCAAAGAGAGTACAAGTGGCGTGAAATGTAGAGTGATTAGATCTGAAGCCATATTGGTTTGGAAGGAGGATATTGTTTTGTTCAAGGTAATCTGTTATCATATTATTTACAATTTTTTCCAAGATTTTACTGAGACAGGGAAGGATAGATATAGGGCGATAGTTTTCAATGGAGTGTTCAGAGCCAGATTTGAAGACAGGGGTTATTTTTGCAGTTTTCATACTGTCAGGAACACACCCAGAAGAAAAGGAGAGGTTGATAATATGAGAAAGTGGAAGAGAAAGTGATTCAGAAACAAGTTTAATGTTTGAAATTGATATTCCATCAATTCCTGAGGCTGCAGTTGATTTGAGAGAGGAGATAGCAGATTGAATATCGGAAGGAGTGACAGTAGAAAATACAAAGGATGAGATTGGAGGGGGGTCTAGATAGTTTTGAAAATTTTGGCCAGTATCAGGAATGGTTGATGCCAAGGAAGAGGCAAGCGAACTGAAGTGATTATTGAAGCTATCTGCAATGATTTGTGGGTTGTTAGTGTTTGTCCTATTGATGACAAAATGGGATGGTAACGAAGGTTTCTTTTTGTTTAGTAGTTCTTTTAAAACTTTCCAGGTTTTTCGGATGTCATTGTTAAATTGATTAAGTTTGTTTTCGAAGTAATGTTTTCTTGCTAAGCGGATAGAGTTGTTAAGTTTATTGCGATAAGCTCGGTATTGTGTTTTGTCAGAATCAAGGCAGGTTTTTAGTTGGAGACGATACAGTCTATTTTTCTCATTAACAGAATTAAGTATGGCAGGGCTAATATAGGGTTTAATGATTTTTTTTCTCGAGATAGTAGATTCTCTGTATGGAAAAGAATTGTTGTATATAGAATTTAATTTACCTGAAAATGTAGAAAAAGCAGTGTTAATATCTTCAGATTCAATGACAGTTGACCAATTGGTCGCATTAATTGACTGGGTGAAATCAGCTTTACCAGAATCTGTTATTTTTCGGAATTGGATTGGCCTTGTGGGAGGTAAAGGAATAGCAGATTTAAGAAAATAGAAGATAGGGAGATGGTCGGTAATGTCAGTAAGAAAAATTCCAGAGAGGAGAGTTTGCTCATGGAAGTTGGTGAAGATGTTGTCGATAAGAGTGGCTGATCGGGATTGTACACGCGTTGGCTTGGTAATGTGAGGAAAGAAATAATGAGAGGTCATGATATCCAGAAATTGTTTGGTCAGAGGATGATTGTCACATTTGAAGAGGTCGATATTAAAGTCTCCCATGATGAGACATTTTACTTTTTGTTTATTGCAAGATTGCAAGAGGAGTTGTAAGTTGTCGTTAAAATAATACAGGTCTTTGCCAGGAGGACGGTAAATGATGCCAATTAAATAATGCTCATTGTAAATCTCAAAATCAATACTCGGAGTGCCCTTCATCATCAATAAAAGACAGGTCTTCTCTGATAAAGCAGTTGGTTATGTGGTCTTTTACATACAACAATACACCGCCCCCCCTTGCGCTTAGTTCGTGTCAGAGAGAATGTTTTATAGCCAGGTAAGTCGAAGAGGTTATTAGAAGACGTAAGCCAGCTTTCAGAGATACCAATAATAGAGAATGAGTGATTAAGATTGCGGAGGAAGGAAGAGATTTCAAGAAAATGTTTAGGCAGACTTCTGGCATTAAAGTGAATGAAGGACAAAGGAGTATGAGTTTCTATGTTTTTCAGAGTCACATCAGAATTGAAAGAAGGAGGAGAGAAATAATCAGATTTATAGTCATGGATATTTGCCCAGTGGGAAGTCTCGTATTCATTGTCGTCAGTTAAAGTCGGAGTGTTGCCTGGTTCATTTAGGTCAGTGGGTTTAAAACACATATTGTCTAAATAGTCCAAGTCATAATTCGTTTGTTTATTAGAAAGTGTTGCTGTAGGTTCTGGGATGTTTGGCTCCAGGTTAAACGGAAGGTGAGAACTGATGTCAGAGAATGAAACAGGATCACAGGTTTTATCTACAGATGTTTATGAGTAGGATATGACCGTCGGTGCTGGAGGATGTTAGACAGATAAAGAAAATAGAACAGAAATTCCCTATTTGGAATATATTACTTTTATGTATGGTAGATATTTCCCTTCGATCCTTATTTGACTTAAGTGACGCTCGATCCGCTTTCACGAAAATATGTAATCTGATTTAAACCAATCAAACCACTTAAAATTCATTGATCACAACATACCATCTGTAACATCGGAAATTAAAGTCAAAGCAATTCATGCCCACACGTGATTTTCTCTTATGACTGATGGCATGCGTTGTCGAAACTTGTTCAAAGTTTTATCCTCACGCTTTCTTTCGTTTGCTTTAGACGAAAACCTGTGTATTCTATACTACGTCTCCGTCCTGACCAATACAAGGCGACTACCATATCGTGACGTCACACAGCTTTCCTTGTTCACTTTCTGCCTTTTATAAAACAGTGAATTTTGTGAAGGAAGGTTTGAATATCAAACAATTTAGGCCTTCGGTGGGTTAAATTCGACAGTGTTCGGTGCATGGGTCAGTAAACAGTATATTCCGTTTACTTACCAAACAAACCCTGTGACTGATAATATCGTACCAGGTTCTAGCTGAGGCAACGATGTTTATGCTTTGCCCTCCAATGCAAATCCGTATTAGAACGATTGATTGATTGATTGTTTGGTGTTTTACGCCGCGCTCAAGATTATTTCACTTATATGGCGGCGTTGCCAGTTTTATTGTGGGAGGAAACCGGGCTCTGTGCTCGGAGGAAACCCACGACCTTCCGTTGGTAACTGGCAATTCTACCCCTATGCCGTGTGCAAATATACATAAATACGTTGGACACTCAACGGTTGTGGTTTCACAACCACACACCGCTCTTCCCATATCGTCCCTGCGTGACAACAAATGGTCGTATTTTTCTATTTTAGTACAAAGTAAAGACGTTATTCACTTAATACTCCATAGCTCCACTCGCTTAAACTGTTATATCAAAAATAAAGATCTACATGTATAGTAGAGATTCTTTTATCACTTGTTCTTCTCGATCGGGTCTCGACTGGAGCCAACGATGGCGGGTCGAATCGAACCCATCGCTGCGGAATTTAGCGTACGGTCGTAGGCGAGAAAGTGATGCATAATGACAGCATTTGCATTGTAAAGACAAGTTGTCAGCCAGTGAATAGTTTCTGGTCTTATGACTTATAATTATATGACATTTCGTCCGGTAAGGTGAAATGTGTGGCTGAATGTTTCGGTGAAAGTCTGCCAGTTGAAGGGTCTCGTGCAAAATGTATAAATAGATTCGCGTGAAAGTTCAAGGTCGCACAGTTTAGCGGCGGGAGGGAATGGGAAGAGCCATTCATCGATGTGCAAAAAAGTTAATTTTCGGGGTAGAATGGGGTTTAAAACCTCCGTATCGGTTGTAGTTGCGTGATAACACACCGCTGAGGACTTTTGGTCACCTCGTCAACCTCCCTCGACGCCTGCGGCGTCTTGGGGGGTTGACTCGGTGACCAACAGTCCTCAGCGGTGTGTTATCACGCAAGTACAACCTCTCATTCGGTGTTAAACCCCTAACCATCCCACATAGGTCGTTCGAGTGAAAACCCAGTCAGAAAAAATTCCAATTTTTGGACTGAGTGGGAATCGAACCCGCAACCCATTGGTGGAAGTATTAGAACGACACATTTATATTGTCATGTGAAGCTCTTATTGTGTTCCTATTCAGTTACGACTGCTATATACAAAATGTCAACTTATTGTTAAATAAGTTGATTTTTATTTTCTTTCGATATAACAAAATAATTATTCTCGAAGACTTGATTTTGAATCAAGAGACGGGAAATAGTTAAATGAACGTAAGAAATACCATTCTACCCCTCCTGCATGTGCGTGCCGTGTGCAAATATACATGTTAAGTAGAGATGACTTTTCAAACAACATCGAGTCTGTAGTGCAATATCGGCTGGTAGGTTTACCTCCCCCGGAAGAAGTGATCTTTTGCTTGTTATCATACAAAATGAAGGATTTAACCTGATAATGTTGTGAGTGTGGTTATACTCTGTCCTTTTCTATTGAAAACTGGGCTGTCATGAACGTATACAGCCACCAAAGGATTGATTTCACAACATTTCCCCCGATAGCGTCGTCAGCAACCCAGCGTGTCAAAGCGGTAGCCATAGTGACATTATGTCATTCTGCTTCAAAATATCTGGGTCAACCGTTGCACGTGACCAAAGCTTGTCGTTGATTGGTTAAAAGTTCCCACTCTGTCCCGAGGGAGGGAAAAGGAACGGCAATCAACAACAGATCACTTTTTCCTCATTTTTCTCAATTATCGGGGTAGAATCGACTTTAATACCTTCGTCTTGGTGTTTATTGCATAACCCGATACCGCTGAACGTTGGTTCGTACCGAGTCAAACCACGAGAATGCGCAGCGTTCAGCGGTATCGGGTTACGCAACAAACACCGCTACGGCGGTATTAAACCCTTAAATCTAACATGATACCAAAATTAAAGAATAACGGAGATTGTCTCAATGGTACAACTTTCAAAAATGTTGTATATCTTGATATCAGAGACACACTGTTGTCCATACGTGCTATGGACGTTTTGACTAACTTATCTGGTTTTTCTGGGCGATTCCACTAACTGAAATCTTGAATTAGTCATGTAGTATTTAGTACCACAATAAAAACGCGTTGTTGGATTGTTCCCAGGTGGTATTAGATTCACCGAGTGTGGTATCGAAATAGGGCACTCAACACGACTCTCAAAACGTATTATATAGCCTCGAGAAGCCGCTCAGAAACTGTAACTTGGAATAATTGTAACTATACGAAGGGGCCATTTTCCAAGTAGATACACGGTTTGTCATAGTTAATAGTCTTGTAAATGCAACTATATCTATAAACCTTCCCTTTTTTCTGCAAATTTTGTTCGCAGAAAAACATTGTATAAATTAACATACTAATTTACACAAAACCTAATGCTAGTCTATAAAAAACTCTGTTCATTGCATTTCCATGTAATGCGGTATATACTTGTAGAACGTTGGCTATCTTACGGCTCATGCAAATCTGTGTAACTTGACGACGTTTTGACATGGCACTTAATGTGTCAAGACAAAATTCTTTTCAGACTCGTTCTCTTTCTGTTTAAATGAACTAAACCCTTTGCTTTACCTGATTAATTCTCATATGGATTAAAAACAGCGCCGTGTTACTGTAATCAGTCCCTTGGAGGATTTCTACATCCCAATTACCATATTAATAATGTCTCTGCTATTAATTTAGTGTAACTAAATATCTGGCATTAACGATACTACCTACGGAAAATAATCTAGAGGTTCCACTTAAGACAGCTACTAAATTTATTTATATTGATTTCTATGACCTGCTCGGGACTATTTTTGAAACTAAGCCATCGACCGTCTCGACAATATTATTTCAATTGGTATTCCCTAAATTTAAACATCATAAGCACGATACGTTGCGCAGTATGTTTGGAAGTAATGATACACAACCAAGCAGGTAAAAAGGACAAACTGATTGTTATTCTGTCCTGAGGTAGTTGTCTCCTTTTCCATAAAGTGACAAAGGAACTATCGGAGTTATCTATAGGAATTTAGGGAAACGCCTGCAGTCGAAAGGGTACATGCCATTTTGCCCATAGCTCATTGTCCCCAAGTCGGTTCTGCATGGTTTGGTTGCGGCCAGGAAACAGGTCAGTATCCTGTAACACGAATCAGTTATTTCAGACATGTTGTCTTTTTTACACTGGAATGATATTGAGAGAAAAAAAGATCTTGAGTTTCTCATAAGTGGGCTATTATTGCCTCATGACTAGAGAAGCATCTGTCAAGTAGCCCTGGGAATATATATTGAGTTCAATACAATGCTTTTTGTCTTTGGCATCTCTCAAAACAGGCTGATGGCTGCACTTGAGACGGCTACTCGGTTCTTCATATCGGAAATCCACTTTCAATCAATAGTTACAGTCTTCCAAAACACACTGGACCGTGGGCCTCTTAGAAAGAACAAGAAGTTTTGTTTATGTGACAGTTCATACGACTTTACACAATATTGAACGACACTATATTAGACAGTCAACGTAAACGTATCTAACGTCAAAGCAAAACGAAAAAATGTACTATTTGTTTTCTATAATGGTAATTACCTTTTCAAAAATAAATATAAAAGATAAAAATGCAAGACTGGATTCTTCACTATTTAATTTCGTATCTTTATATACCTCAGAAATACGTTGTTTAAACCGTTATTACAAAAAGTAACAAACACACGAGGAACAATCTTCGTTTTCGTATAATAACGAATGTTTGCTAAAGTTTGTTGACATTTATGGCACCCGGTATCTGAATACGGATGGTATATACCACATTGTGCATGGGTTACTACCGCGTTGAGAACACGCTGCGAAAATGTCTTCGCCACATGAGGTCTAGGAAGCATTTGAATTTCAACGATTGAAATGTGTATCGTGGTAGAAATGCTTGATAAGTTTTATCAGGGGTGAGAGAGTTTTCTCTGCAGTGTAATTATATTTTTACCATGGTGGATACATTTCCCCTCGCAGGAAATATTTTCCTCGTGATTGTTACAGTTTATATGCGGGTTTCGAATTTCTCGGCAAATCGTTTATTTAGATAGGCGTATGTTTTTTTCATGATACAGTCTTGATTTTCTACAAGGTAGATAGAACAAGTTTAAAAGCAAAGTTACTTTGGGGGAAAATTCCGTAAATTGACCCAAAACACCAGAGATGTCAAAATTCCACCCATGCCGTTATTTGGCCTCCGTACGTTGGTGCCTGGGCGTATGATTTTAACACTATAGAGCAGCACACCTATTGTGGTTTCGCAAGATATTACTCTCGGCTTATACCGAATATATAATGGAACTGGATCTATAACACAATGGTGCAGAGAAAATCATGGCAACAAGTTTCTAAGTGTGTGGAAAAGTTGCTATATCATTTGGACCTTAATATCCAATCAAAGGTGTAGATGAACTTTTTTTAAAACAATGGCTATTTTGAACTCCTAGAACAAGCAAATATGTACATTTATGAACACTGAACCACTCGGGCAGAGGAAAATCTTCTTGGCTAAATGATTGATTAACTTGTCTTTCACTTGGGCAGGTTGAAGTCGAACATGGAGGGTAACTCACAGTGTGGACGGTTCACATACATTGTGACGTAATTATAGAGCTCATGTATTTATTGGTTTCATTTGCACACGGTGTTTGTTTTGATATATAAAAAATACACACATCTTTTTACTGCCGCAAGCACTTTCGTACACTTCTTTAAATCTTAACAGCTAGATTGGCGACAATCGCTCTGTTGCCGTTAAATAATTTACTTCTAAAAATATGCGTTCTTTTTGTAAAATTCCGTAGCTTAAACCTTTTTCTAAATAGAAATTGGGTACGGAATTTTGAAGTTGCCTGTTAATATTTATCATTCAAAGCGTTCCGTTATTAAAACAGTATCTCTTGCGTATTTGATGGGGAGAATATTACCATATACAGAAAGAACAATCAATACATCTCGTTTTTTGTGCGGTACAAAGCATTTCAACTACTGACTATCAACGGAATTATCGACTTAAAGTCAAACGTCACTGATAACATCATCAACTGAAATTTTTACTATTGGCTTTCAATCAAACGTCCATGCTTGACAATTCTCCCAAATGAATAATTCACGTTAACGGACTGCAATGTTACCTTATTTTCCATTGAAGGTCCTTCAAGGTGCCCTCCATTGACGTCAAATTCGGGTTTTTCTACTTATCGTTTCTGGAAATAATTTGTAGACTCCATTTAGATCGTCGACTGTGTGCCTCATAGCCACAAACTTCCAACAGTGAGCGGTCACAAATGGCCACTTATCACATATGTATTAGAGTTACAGCCGGCTTTGCATCATTTAAGTACTGGTGGATATAAAACCTGGATCGACAATGATTTTAGGTTGCGGGACTTTGATATCTAAAAGCAACCCCCTGCTGTAGTTAAAGGTGGTTGAAAGAAGTGGTCATCCTCAGTTACTTATCTATGTCACCAAATCATAGATCTGGTTCTGATTCAACGAATGTAACACCTTTTTCAGTCGACAGGCAATGGTGTATTTAAGTTAGTTATTTAAAGGAGGAGAAAACAAAAAAACAACATGCAATCGTATCGAACGGGCTCCCATAGACCATCGTATTCATGTGTGTGAGTCTTGCACGTGGTTTACGGTGTGAAAATACAAAGAAAATGAATCTGCCCGCAAGCTCGTGCTCGATCGTCAGTGGAGCGCGCCATTGACGGTTTGAAATTGACCGGAAAAAGTATTAGTAGATTACTTCCCTTGCGAGCTTATCATATCTTGTATGGTTATAACCTGCTATGTCAGCGGTAAGACTACCTTTTTTGAAAATACTACAACGATCCCCACAAGTCGCGTAGACAACATAGCAGCCTGTCACGTCTTCCCAAAAGGTTGATTTACTAGCCAGTGTACATTTCAGAGCTGTTAGAGTGTTTATCTTCTCTTATTAGCGCGTCGAAACGATCAAAATTAACCTAGGTTTAAATGGGAGACTTTCAGAGTTGACCAATTTCTCTTACGCTAGTGAGAGACTGGTGGCCAGACGTATGCTGATTGGCCGATCGAGACACACAGCTAAGCTCTGCTGTGAAGATGGCTGCCGAGTCAGTTTAGACGTTCTCTGATAACGATTGTTAACTTTCTTATAGCACAGTTGGGCGAGGAAAAATCGTAGAAATAAGGTTTTGGTACCGTTAGTAAGCAAAATGTGTCGCGCCTGTACTGTATTTACTTAGTTTTTTCCTTTTCTTCTCCTTTATTTAACCACCTTTATATTTATATATAGATATATTTCTTCATTATCTATTCGACTGGAGTAAGCAATATATGTAAGCATTTGTAAAGTAAAGCGGCCGTTCGGAAATGTTTAGGTTATGGTAACATTTAATCTAAAATACCTGATTACAAGAAACAAGTATCAAGAAAATATACTTATTCAGAATATTTTCACCTTTTATATTCTGCTCGGAGACATCCAATGGGATGAACCACTACAATTAAATTACTTCTATTTTTCTGCCAGCTTTTTTTTCATTTTATTATTTAACCACTCAATTCATAAAAATATACACGACAAAATATTTAAAAGAATCAAATCTAAATTGTGGCGGGAATAAAGCTCATATGGCTTGTTCCATCCAGTTAATCACTTGTTAAATATATAAAGTTACTTTTTATTGTATATTTTGAAAAGTTATATATATTGTGTGGGTGGGAAATTTTAATAAGTAAATAAGTTTTTAGTTAAGATCGAAATAGGGATGCTACTTGGTATCAATGGTTCAGCAAGACGTCTGTTAGGAGGAATCCTTCCCAATTCTTCAACATTTTTCAATACAATTTTTTTTATATAGAAAAGTAGATCGATAAACTCGTGTGTATAAAACTACCGTTATTGATAAGGAGATCAAAGGAGTGCTGATCAGCAGGACATTATTTAATGATGTCCAGTGAATCGGACATACATCAAAACATTTTTTCCGTCAACGAATAAGTAGATACCATGCTGTGTAATTGATGTGATGATAGATTTAAACTATTTCTGTGTCTGTTTGTGTAGTTGAGTACCGTATGTCAAATCTTAGAATTTGCCTGAGCACTTCAAATTGCTTATGGAGCTAATGGTTTTCCCGACGACGGTAAGCAATACCAGTAGAGCAGAACATAATGCATTTCCTAACTACTGGTCGTATATTGCCGTTCATTAAATCTGGCTATATATTTTCACTCGGTATCAAGCTGTATAATTGATACCAAGTATCATTCATATTTCAATCTAAACTAAAAACTTATTTGCTTATTAAAATTTTCCGCACACACAATATATATAACTTTTTAAAATACCCAATAATTAATGACTTTATATATTTATTTAACACTCTAGTAATCGTATGGGACCAATGATTGCTTCAGCTTAGTTTTGTCAGTTTGTATTGTCTTAACTAACAAGTCGTGGGCTTCATGGGTTGGGCATATATACATTTCTACAACCGCCTTCAGTCGAAATGGTACATGCCATTTTACCATTAGTTGTATGCATGGTTTGCTTTAGACAAGCAAGAGCCTTAAAACACAAAATACAAACTTAATTGAACAAATCTAATGAACTACAGTTTCGATAGAATTTAAAACCCTGAGAATGAATGAGTCTCGTGAAAGTATAGGGAGGGTGGTATTACTGCAAAAAAAAAAAACCTGCACCACGAAAAAGTAATTTCGAACATGCGTCTTTTAACATCGAACTGATTTTGAGAGAAATACACATCTTGAGTTTCTCATAAGTGGGCTATTATGGTTTCATGACTTAAGAAGCATCTGTCAAGTAACTCTGAAAATATTTATATTGAGTTCAATACAATGCTTTTTGTCTTTGGCATCTCTCAAAACAGGCTGATGGCTGCACTTGAGACGGCTACTAAGTTCTTCATATCGGAAATCCACTTCCAATCAATGGTTACAGTCTTCCAAAACACACTGAACCGTGGGCCTCTTAGAAAGAACATGAAGTTTTGTTTATGTGACAGTTCATACAACTTTACACAATCTTAAACGACAATATAGTAGAAGTCAACGTAAACGTATGTAACGTCAAAACAAAACGAAAAAAGGTACTATTTGTTTTCTATATAATGGTAATTACCTTTTCAAAAATAAATATAAAAGATAAAAATGCAAGACTGGATTCAATTTCACTAGGAACACACGAGGAACAAACAACCGGTCATTTTTTCAGCATCTTCGTTTTAGTATAATAACGAATGTTTGCTAAAGTTTGTTGACATTTATGGCACCCGGTATCGGCATACGGATGGTATATACCACATTGTACATGGGTTGCTACCGCGTTGAGAACACGCTGAGAAAATGTCTTCGCCACACGAGGTCTAGAAAGCATTTGAATTTCCACGATTGAAATGTGTATCGTGGGAGAAATGCTTGATAAGTTTTATCAGGAGTGAGAGAGTTTTCTCTGCAGTGTAATTATATTTTTACCATGGTGGATACATTTCCCCTAGCAGGAAATATTTTCCTTGTGATTGTTACAGTTTATATGCCGGTTTCGAATTTCTCGGCAAATCGTTTATTTAGATAGGCGTATGTTTTTTCATGATACAGTCTTGATTTTCTACAAGGTAGAGAGGACAAGTTTAAAAGCAAAGTTACTTTGGGGGAAAATTCCGTAAATTGACCCAAAACACCAGAGATGTCAAAATTCCACCCATGCAGTCAGTTGGCCTCCGTACGTTGGTGCCTGGGCGTATGATTTTAACACTATAGAGCAGCACACCTATTGTGGTTTCGCAAGATATTACTCTCGGCTTATACCGAATATATAATGGAACTGGATCTATAACACAATGGTGCAGAGAAAATGTTCTTTTCTAAAATAATCATGGCAACAAGTTTCTAAGTGTGTTGAAAAGTTGCTATATCATTTGGACCTTAATATCCAATCAAAGGTGTAGATGAACTTTTATTAACTTGTCTTTCACTTGGGCAGGGTGAAGTCGAACACGGAGGGTAACTCACAGTGTGGACGGTTCACAGACACTGTGACGTAACTATAGAGCTCATGTAATTATTGGTGAGTTTCGTTTGCACACGGTGTTTGTTTTGATATATAAAAAATACACACATCGCTTTACTTCCGCAAGCACTTTTGTACACTTCTTTAAATCTTAACAGCTAGATTGGCGACAATCGCTCTGTTGCCGTTAAATAATTTACTTCTAAAAATATGCGTTCTTTTTGTAAAATTCCGTAGCTTAAACCTTTTTCTAAATAGAAATTGGGTACGGAATTTTGAAGTTGGCTGTTAATATTTATCATTCAAAGCGTTCCATTATTAAAACAGTATCTCTTGCGTATTTGATGGGGAGAATATTACCATATACAGAAAGAACAATCAATACATCTCGTTTTTTCTGTGCGATACAAAGCATTTCAACTACTGACTATCAACGGAATTATCGACTTAAAGTCAAACGTCACTGATAACATCATCAACAGAAATTTTTACTATTGGCTTTCAATCAAACGTTCATGCTTGACAATTCTCCCAAATGAATAATTCAGGTTAACGGACTGCAATGTTAACTTATTTTCCATTGAAGGTCCTTCAAGGTGCCCTCCACTGACGTCAAATTCGGGTTTTTCCACTTGTCGTTTCTGAAAATAATTTGTAGACTCCATTTAGATCGTCGACTGTGTGCCTCATATCCACAAACTTCCAACAGTGAGCAGTCACAAATGGCCATTTATCACCTATGTATTAGAGTTACAACCGGCTTTGCATCATTTAAGTACTGGTGGATATAAAACCTGGATCGCCAATGATTTTAGGTTGCGGGACTTTGATATCTAAAAGTAACCCCTGCTGTAGTTAAAGGTGGTTGAAAGAAGTGGTCATCCTCAGTTGCTTATCTATGTCACCAAATCATAGATCTGGTTCTCATTCAACGAATGTAACACCTTTTTCAGTCGACAGGCAATTAATGGTGTATTTAAGTTAGTTATTTAAAGGAGGAGAAAACAAAAAAAACAACATGCAATCGTATCGAACGGGCTCCCATAGACCATCGTATTCATGTGTGTGAGTCTTGCACGTGGTTTACGGTGTGAAAATACAAAGAAAATTAATCTGCCCGCAAGCTCGTGCTCGATCGTCAGTGGAGCGCGCCATTGACGGTTTGAAATTGACCGGAAAAAGTATTAGTAGATTACTTCCCTTGCGAGCTTATCATATCTTGTGTGGTTATAACCTGCAATGTCAGCGGTAAGACTACCTTTTTTTAAAATACTACAACGATCCCCACAAGTCGCGTAGACAACATAGCAGTCTGTCACGTCTTCCCAAAAGGTTGATTTACTAGCCAGTGTACATTTCAGAGCTGTTAGAGTGTTTATCTTCTCTTATTAGCGCGTCGAAATGATCAAAATTAACCTAGGTTTAAATGGGAGACTTTCAGAGTTGACCAATTTCTCTTACGCTAGTGAGTGACTGGTGGCCAGGCGTATGCTGATTGGCCGATCGAGACACACAGCTAAGCTCTGCTGTGAAGATGGCTGCCGAGTCAGTTTAGACGTTCTCTGATAACGATTGTTAACTTTCTTATAGCACAGTTGGGCGAGGAAAAATCGTAGAAATATGGTTTTGGTACCGTTAGTAAGGAAAATGTGTCGCGCCTGTACTGTATTTACTTGTTTTTTCCTTTTCTTCTCCTTTATTTAACCACCTTTATATTTATATATAGATATATTTCTTCATAATCTATTCGACTGGAGCAAGCAATATATGTAAGCATTTGTAAAGTAAAGCGGCCGTTCGGAAATGTTTAGGTTATGGTAACATTTAATCTAAAATACCTGATTACAAGAAACAAGTATCAAGAAAATATACTTATTCAGAATATTTTCACCTTTTATATTCTGCTCGGAGACATCCAATGGGATGAACCACTACAATTAAATTACTTCTATTTTTCTGCCAGCATTTTATTTCATTTCATTATTTAACCACTCAATTCATAAAAATATACACGACAAAAATATTTAAAAGAGTCAAATCTAAATTGTGGCGGGAATAAAGCTCATATGGCTTGTTCTATCCAGTTAATCACTTGTTAAATATATAAAGTTATTCTTTATTGTGTATTTTGAAAAGTTATATATATTGTGTGGGTGGAAAATTTTAATAAATAAATAAGTTTTTAGTTAAAAATTATTAAAAATAATTTATTAAATTTATCCCTATTTAATAAATCTAAATTGTGGCGGGAATAAAGCTCATATGGCTTGTTCCATCCAGTTAGTCACTTGTTAAATATATAAAGTTATTCTTTATATATAAGTAAATAAGTTTTTAGTTTAGATCGAAATAGGGATTCTACTTGGTATCAATGGTTCAGCAAGACGTCTGTTAGGAGGAATCCTACCCAATTCTTCAACATTTTTCAATACAATTTCTTTTCATATTGAAAAGTAGATCAATAAACTCGTGTGTATAAAACTACCGTTATTGATGAGATCAAAGAAGTTTCAATGATCAGCAGGACATTATTTAATGATGTCCAGTGAATCGGACATACAACAAAATATTTTTCCGTCAACGAATAAGTAGATACCATGCTGTGTAATTGATGTGATGATAGATTTAAACTATTTATGTCTGTCTGTTTGTGTAGTTGAGTACCGTATGTCAAATCTTAGAATTTGCCTGAGCACTTCAAATTCCTTATGGAGCTAATGGTTTTCCCGACGACGGTAAGCAATACCAGTGGAGCAGAACATAATGCATTTCCTAACTACTGGTCGTATATTGCCGTTCATTGAATCTGGCTATATATTTTCACTCGGTATCAAGCTGTATAATTGATACCAAGTATCATCCATATTTCAATCTAAACCAAAAACGTATTTACTTATTCAAATTTTCCGCCCACACAATACATATAACTTTTCAAAATACATTCTAGTAATCGTATGGGACCAATGATTGCTTCAGCTTAATTTTGTCAGTTTGTATTGTCTTAACTTACAAGTCGTGGACATCACGGGTTGAGCATATAAACATTTCTACAAGCGCCTGCAGTCGAAATGGTACATGCCATTTTACCATTAGTTATATGTCTCCAAGTCACCTATGCAAGGTTTGCTTTAGACAAGAAAACTGCAACAAAAAAAAACCTGCAACACGAAAAAGTAATTTCGAACATGCGTCTTTTAACATCGAACTGATTTTGAGAGAAAAACACATCTTGAGTTTCTCATAAGTGGGCTATGATGGTTTCATGACTTAAGAAGCATCTGTCAAGTAACCCTGTGTGGGGTTTTCAAAAAACAGGAAGACGTCTGTTTCAAATTCCAAATATGTATTGTAACACTGAACGTACATAAAACTGAACTCTAACAAACACGCAGCACCCACTGGACACAGTGGGCCTGACTCAACTCGTTGCCGTAAATATTCTAACTCCACACCTGAAAATATTTAAATTGAGTTCAATACACTGCGTTTTGTCTTTGGCATCTCTCAAAACAGGCTGATCGCTGCACTTGAGACGGCTACTCGGTTCTTCATATCGGAAATCCACTTTCAGTCGTTACATTTTTCCAAAACACACTGCACCGTGGACATCTAAGAAAGAACAAAACATTAGTTTGTGTGACAGTTTATATGACTTTACAAAATCTTCAACGACATTACATTAGACACTCAACGCGCACGCATGTAGCATCAATACAAAACGAACAAAAGTGCTATTTGTTTTCTATTTTGCTATTAATCTAGAAGAATAACCCCTGGGCAGAAGAGCCTTTAAACATAAAGTACATACCTAATTGAACAAATCTAATGAACTACAGGTTCGATAGAATTTAAAACCCTGAGAATGAATGAGTCTCGTGAAAATATAGGGAGGGTGGTATTACTGGGAATGTAACAGCTAGCATGTTTAAGTAGGTTTGAAGAAAATTCTGTAATCTAGAAACGCAGACGTTTGATATTTCGAACCGTTTAAAAAGTAAAATCCAAAAAGTGTGGTGAATAGCAGGTTGCTCTTTAATATTGCTGTCATGGGTAAAATGTAGCGATCTAAATAAAAAGTTCTCACTTGAATGTCGGTAGATTTCAGCCAGACTGGTTATTCTAGAGAATTACATAACATAGACTAATTTATTAATAGAAAAGGTTCTATCAGATAATTAAGTATGAAAAAGTACAATACAGCCCTCTATCGAATAAAGATATATACTCAGCAGCGAGTTCACCGTAACTAAGATTACTTATTACTTTCAAAGCGGAAATTAACGTGGTACATGTCCTGTCGCAAATTTAGCTCAAATCAAGCGTCTGAGACAACGGACACACAGGCAATTAATTGACTGTATGTTGGGTCCAGTGAACTTTGATCATTGGTACTCTAATTTATTTTTAAACATAATTTATTCGTGCGCAGTAAGCTAGATTGATTGATTGTTTGGTGTTTTACGCCGCACTCAAGATTATTTCACTTATATGGCGGCGTTGCCAGTTTTATTGTGGGAGGAAACCGGGCTCTATGCCAGGAGGAAACCAACGACCTTCCGTTGGTAACTGGCAGAAGCTTAAAAATTGGCAACATATGAAAAATTATTGAAGTTAAATAAAAATATTTAACTGAAACTAAATGTAGTTGTTTACCCTGACATAGATAAAGAAATGACATGAGATTGAGATTGGCCGTCCATAACGCGACACACGAATGGTCCAACATGGACACATTGTCCCCCTGGACAGAGAAAAAGTGCTCTCCCGTCTCCCAGCAGATTCTACAACAGAAACCGTTAATGCTAAAAACGGTATTGCTGCTGAGACTGTAGATGACTGCATTGTTAACATGCTCAAGGACATGCGATGAGAACACTGATAAACCTAAACGGAAAAAAAGACTCTTTGTTGAACCAGGCAAAAGTGTCATGGCATCAGATGTACTATCCGTAGATTGATTGTTTGGTGTTTTACGCCGCGCTCAAGATTATTTAACTTATATGGCGGCGTTGCCAGTTTTATTGTGGGAGGAAACCGGGCTCTATGCCCGGAGGAAACCCACGACCTTCTGTTGGTAACTGGCAACCATCCCACATAGGTCGTTCGAGGAAAAACCCAGTCAGATAATTTTCCAATTTCTTTGAACTGAGTTGGATTGGAACCCGCGATCCATTGGTGGAAGGCTGTTTGGATTGAGCATCCAACGCTCTACCTACTGAGCCACGGAGGCCCCACTATCCGTAGAAGATGACAATATAGCTCCTGGTGTATCCATGGTAACCCGCCATCCCGAAGATTCTGACCCAGACAATGATGACACAGGCTCAAAACCAGGAAACACAACAAACAAATAATGAAGATGGAGAGAAATCATTTCGTGGCTTGATCCAATTGGAGATAATATTAGATTGTTGTTAATTTTGCCAATCAAACGGCCTGAGGGATTAAACGTTGCAAAAGTAGCAGAAAATTTTATCTGGGCAGAGTCGAGTAAATCCTTTAGCAAGATGATAACCTAGAGTTAATGTTCCTCAGGCCCGATCATAAAAGTACTGGGTCATCATTTGTTTTCCTGGGTGTAATTTCGAAGTCACAGATCGTTGGGGAGACGGCTAGACCAGAAGAGATGAGGAGGGGAATACTGAAACTTGACTTTAATTCTACACTGTGGAATTAGGATAAAATGAACACGGTTCAAAACGGAGAAATTGCATTTCCCTGTTTGCATTTTAACTTTACTTTGAAAAGGGGCAGTGGCCACTAGAACATGTTTAAACCTAGCATTAATATTCTTAAAAAAAATTTTGCCCGTATTTTGTTTACGTATTCAATTCTTGTTCCAGTATTTTACACATTATTTTGTTCTTACAGTATTGTATAAAACTATTTTTTGTTTCTGTGGTTCGAATGTTTTAATAGCTGTTAGTCAACAGTAGCAACGGTTACATTTTATAAATAAAAGGTTATCAGAATGTTGCTTCACTATTAACTTCACATTAACCCGTTTGTTTATCAATGTCCCTGTTGACCCCATATTCAGTATGAATAAGGACAGTCACTAAAGAAAAAAATAAAATCAATTGACACCCAAATCCTGTCATAATATTTGTTAGGTGGTAGATCATATTAATGCACATGTCTAAACAATCAAATATTAAGCATTACATGAAAGGGCTTTAATATAGGAAAGGGACTCTTCCAAAATTGCCCCTCTCCACTCCAAATTACCCACTGCTATATACAAAATTTGAACTTATTTAAAAAATAGTTGAATTTAAATTTCTTTCGATATAACAAAATTAATCATTCTTAAGAAATACTTTGGTAATTTTGAATCAATAGACGGAAAATAGTTGATTGAACAGAAGAAATACCAATCTAGCATGATACCAAAATTTTCCAAGCAGATACACGGTTTGTTAAAGTTGATAGTCGTGTAAATGCAAATATATCTATAAACCTTCCCTTTTGTTTCTGTAAAGTTTGTTCGCAGAAAAACACCGTTTTAATTAACAAGAACATACTAAGTTACACAAAACCTAATGCTAGTCTATAAGTTCATCAACTGACAAAGTTAAGCATTTGCATTTCCATGTAATGCGGTATATACTTGTAGAACGTTGGCTATCTTACGGCTCATGCAAATCTGTGTAACTTGACGACCTTTTGACTTGGCACTTAATCTGTCAAGACAAAATCATCCCTCTCAGACTCGTTCTCTTTTTGTTTAAATGAACTAAACCCTTTGATTTACGTGATTAGCTCTCATAAGGATTAAAAACAGCGCCGTTATACTGTAATCAGTCCCTTGGAAGATTTCTACATCCCAATGACTAAATGTCTGGTATTTACGTTTCGTTTGCGATGCGAAAACTGCTTTGTGAAACGAGTCCCAGATCTCTCCGAGTGAATCTCACTGCACATGAATATGATCTATTAGGGGAGGAGGATGACACACTTGAGATTAACAAGAGTTGCCAATAGACAAGTAGACAAGACAGATCAATAGAGCATGGGCATCATGGGTGTTTTATTGGAACTGAGTTGAAACTGAATTTTAAGCGTGGATAAATCCATCTATGTACAGACATAAAGCCAAACAGATCGAGGGTGTCTTCCATCTTGGAAGTTGATTGCGTTAACAAGTTGTTTTCTAGTCTACTTTTGTGCCATTTGCTCGAGAATGGAATAGATTTCAAGCGTTAGGTACTGTATTAAATTCAAATTCCAGTAGGACCTATGTCTTGACTACCGTGCAACAACAACCACAAAAACAGGGTTTTCAAGCGTTAACCACGTTCTGGAATGTAGCCTTATGTGGTGCCCGCCAACCAGCAAGGTGACGGACTAATGTAACGTTTTCTACTGTGCAACACATAGCATTTAGCCAATATATTTCATATAAGATATCTATGGATCAATGTACTAGTCTAACTTTGCAACGTGTGTGAGAGTGGTTGCTGTGACCTTGTGGTGAGATAGATTTAGCCGATTTGAATTACATTACTTTTGATAAGGTTTTGTTAAGATATCCATTCTTCGCCATGAGACAAACAGTCAAAGTCGCCTAAAGCAATCCAAAACTCCAGTTAAGTTATCGATCAAATGTTATCGTGACAAGTTGGATAACGCTGTCTTTATGGACTCTCTTTTTATGGATCCATTGATCTGTTATCAACATCCATGGTAATCCAAAATCTAAAAAAACACTTATCTTTTTTTCAAAATAGTACAATAGGTTAAAGAAAATAAGGAAATAAAGAGAAGAAAAAAATGAATGTCATTATTGAATGAAGAGAGAGACAAGAGGCTTTTTTTTACTCATAAAATATAACTTTAAAGTAGCATGAGCTGCCAAAATGTTGATATTTTGAGGTTTAAACAGAATGTTGAAATTATTGGCTTTTTTTCTCAAGACGTACAATTCATTAGCTTTTTAGTGCTTCTGGCTCCAAAATGTACGATAAAGTATTGTTTTGAAATAATTTTGGCTTTGAATGAATGGTCGTCCCGGTTATTTAAATTTTGTTTACTTTTCGAACACGTTTTTGGTTCGTACAGGCCATATACTGTATTGATTTTCCTCATTCCAAAGCCAATCATTTAGTTTTTCGATGACCTTCACAGCCTCTTACTGTCGTGACGGTCTGAAATTATGAAAAAATTTTGAATTTTGGCAGCTCATGCCACTTTAAGTATTCGATTTGGCTGTGATTTTTGGGGGCGGGGATATTTTTCCGATCGGGCACATGTAACTGCTCCCAGCGGAAAGCTGTGGATACTGTTAATAATTGATGTGGCACCAGTTTAACTACCTTGCAGCTTGGTAGGATCGAATTAGAAAATTATATTCTAATAAAACATGGATTAAACAGTTCGACTTATATATATATATATAAAATAAATTACATTAGTGTCCACTTTGAGAAAAGTGAGCAACATAATATGCATTGCATTCGGTAACTGATAGTTACGGCAAAACCGTGTTTCCAATTTGTCATTCCAATTTATTGACGTGCTCTGTAAATATACATATCGAAGATTTTCCCTGTGCCCGTGTGTTTTAGTGATCATAAATATATATATCTAGGTGTTTTAGAGTATATATCTATACTTATCATATACCTATCAATAATATGTGGTCTTTTGCATATGCGATATCGGTAGCGTGACAGCACCCATATCTCACCCCGGTCCGAAAATCCATATCAGACCGGTCCGAAAATCCATATCAATATCAATGCGGGGGGTCTTTGGATTAGAGTTGTCTCCCACTGGGTCGTCTGTTAGGCTAGGCTACATTAAAAAATCACTATGATCACCCAAAACCTCTAGCAAACGGCAAAGAATCAGAGTTATTGACTCTGACAGTGAATAACGGCGATTTCTGTCTACTGGCTGTTTTTTCATGTTTTCTTCATTAAATTAATAGTGTCTCAACGGTTTTTCTTTTCATATCTTCTCAAGTTACAACAATAAAAACAAATTATCCCATAATGTATATTATATATATATATTTCAATATATGTTATGATATATGATAAATAGGTTATAACATGCCTCTGGCCTTCGGCCCTCTGGCTGATATGGAGGTCACGGGCTGATATGGGGTATGATATGAAAATGGCATGTGATAACCTCTAAATATATATAAATCTGTTCATTAAAGAAAGACAAAACACATCTTCTTGAAAATCATCTCTGATAACACACGTAAGCTATATGTGTTTTTTTTTTATTTTGTTGTGTTTAAATGTAGTCGATTTAGGGCCAAAACTTTTATGTTACTGGCGAAAACCGACAAATCATAGTTATAAAGTATCTGGAACTACAGGGATAATGTCGTTATAATATGAGCTAACATTTAACGGTTGCAGAGAAATGAATCAATGAGCAGTTTAAACAGCCTGCCTCCAGAGACAGTAGATCGATAAGAGAAGATCCCGTTTTTATATGTTAGTCGATTGTACAAACGTATCCTTTCGCTTTTAATGAATTGGTATAGTTTTTAGAAGTCATTTGTTTATAAAATGTCTCAAGCATAGAAAAAGAAAAAGAAAAAACAGTGATAGTTTTTATAAAATGTTTCAAGTAGTTCTTGGAACGCATGCATCTAAAGTTAAGAAACTAACCCCCAAAGTGATGGTATTTATACCACGCTCCGGGTTAGGAAAAAATATTACTTCGCGTTTAATCCATAAATCAGAATTCGTAGGATTGACTAATAGATGTTTTACGCCGCACTCAATTCTCCCCCTATATGGCGGTTTTCCAAGGTTTAGTGTGGGAAGGAAGTCATCTCTTTGTCAGAAGAAAGTCCCAACCTTCGCAAATACCGACAACTAGAATCAGTATGAGACAATCATCAGATTGTTCTGTCAGAGTGAAAATACTTAGTCAGCTGTTGATCACTAGCTACTTGTGGCCCACCATGTTAAAATCAACTCAATCGAAGCCAAATTATATTTTAATTGTCAGTTATCCGACACTTAATACAGTTGCATAACTATGTTTTCGCCATCGTGTTTTCTTGTTTTTGCTTGGACCCGAAGCCATCAAAAAACTCGGAAGGATGGCAACAAACGCTGACAATAATGACCCCCGAATCCCATCGAATATATTCTAATTCATCAACATCATTAAACAGGAACGGCTTATGCGATTAACATTTTACAGTTGCAAGGTGGACAATATAATATCCGTATATTTTTCCAGGTTACCAACAAGCAGCTCAATTCCACATTTTTATGTAAAAATTAATAAATAAACAAATGTGGCGAAAAAATGGGACTCTACCAAACATTGCTTTAAATGGGATTATAATACATTTTGCCGAAGTGTTCACATTAAAGGATCTATTTGGTTCTGGCTTAACAATAGGCTTGCATGTAATCTTTGGGAAAATGATGCCAATGGACAAGCACACACACTTTAGCAACTTAAACAACTTAATGGCTAGTAGTATATGCTTCTTGTTATTTTGGATTGCACTTTCTTGAAAAAGGGTTGAAATTCTTCTGCCGATTTTAGGTCTCAGAGGAGGTCGGTTGGCTGAATTGGTAGAAGAATTTCTGCCCTTTTCAAGAAAGTGTAATCCCAAATAATAACGTGAATACTGTTATACTCACTTTCTAAAAGACACAAACTAATAAAACCAATGGCTAGCAGACTTCTTTCCAAACACGGGATGAATAACTTAGGATGATGTCATCCCACTGAGTTTGGGCACGCCAGTGCCTTTCTTTAGACATTCTTTTCTTTCAATAATACCGTAGATCAAATGTTGACCAGACAAACAGCTTTACATCGAGTTGCCAAATAAAAGCTGACAGTCAGTTTCTTTCACATGGGCATCATTAAGTGATACCCCTCCGACTGCTATAATGTAAGGTTCCAGACTAGAGGATAAGTTCACCCGCTTCTACTATTAATGCAATTTATCTGGATCGTCTAAAATAATCATTGGCTATTAATTCTATACGCACATTAAAGTTTTAAGTGATACCATTTAGATCTGTTATTAATTGCATTGCAAATTGGACGCAAACTTTGTATGGTATTTTCACATTTTAAAAGACATGGAACTTAGTCTACCTCGGGACTGAAAGGTTCAAAACCCAAGATGAGTTTTTTATGAGTAATAATGCTATGTCAATCAATCTTTTTAATCCGAAATGGATACCGAAGATTTGGTCTGAAAGTAAACGAATTATGCAGTTAGATACCCACAAAAACATATCCAAATTCAATGAACGGTTATAAACGATCAGTGGTTAGGATTGATATTATACTCTGCTCTATTGGTTTTGGTCATCGTTAACGGTAAATCCCATTATGTCTTTATCAAGAAACTCCGCAAGCAATTAGAAGTGCTTAGATTTGACATACACATACTGACAGACGGACACACATCCCGTGCTAATATTCAACATTACATCAATTGCACAGCATGGTATTTACATTTCAGTTTAAGAAAAAAGTGTTTTGATGTATGTCCAATTCACTGGACATCATTAACAAATGTCCTGCTGATCATTGAAACTTCTTTGATCTCCTTATCAATAACGGTAGTTTTATAAGCACGAGTTTATCGATCTACTTTTCTATATGAAAAAAATTGTATTTATGAATGTGTAAGATCTGAAAACGATTTCTCCAACTAGACGTCTTCAACTCTGCGTATTAGAATTGGTTCATCCCATAAAATTCGGCGACATTTTACTGACCGTCATACCGTCACTTTCATAAAGAAGATGAAAATCTGATGTTCAAACATAAACATTCTGATTTATTATATACATAAAGAAAAAAGTTAAGCACCCCTCTGGAAAGTCTGCACCGACCGATACAATCATTGGTGTCAGGAGATTGTTGGCAAACTGATGTTGCAGAAACGATTATAATCATAAAGGGCAACATTCTGGCGATAAGAAATCACCATTAATGGCAATAAGCTATACAATTTATTCAGGATATCGTTAGCCAAATCAGAAGTGTATTTTAACAATACAATGCTTGTAACTATGATAATTCAGAGTCCACCTGGCTTCACAGGGCGAATATATTGAAGTAAAACTGTCATTTAGAGTGTGTAGAACAAACAGAAGGTCAATATCGCGTATAGCCTCCATTAGCTTCCAACCTGCGTTTCATCTCTCCAATGAGACGTCGGATCTGATGATGAAGGACTCGATTAAGTACACCACACCCATACACGATCAATTATATTGCACAAACCTGGTTGCACAATATAATTGCGGATATGCTTGTCTATTCATTTTCTTTATTTTCAGCCTCATTGACAACCCGGCAGAGTAGAGAATGAGATAGAAAAAAAAGAAAATATTCATGTGTAGAAATATTAGACGGGTAATACATTAAACACTGCAGGTTTTAATAGAGGCCTTATACTTAGCAAATTAAGCGCTCTTGATATATATTAACAAATTCGTCCATTGCAACTCATCTTCGCAAGCCAATTTAAAATGTGCATGTCCCCATTCCGTGTTTTAGCTTGACGACTGCTGATTGGCTAAGATTCTGTAGGTATAGGAAAGACAACTGTAACATTCCCACCAGTGAGCGCTATTCGAGGTACGAGTTGGAGTGGAGTCGTCCACCAAGGTAAAACACGAAATTGGATCATACATATTTTAACTTGGCTATGTGGAGATGGTTGCAACTATGAACAGGAACAAAAAATGATGGTTTGAAATAAAAGCAGCATTATTACGACAATCATTCTTCACTATTGTGGCTAAATACACAGATCAACACCAAGCACACTGTGTGGACGACTGTGCCTGTAAAGCGGCCCATACACGATCAATTATATTCCACAAACCTAATTGCACAATATAATTGCGCAATAAAATATCAAGCAGAGTTTGATTCACTCAATACAATTGCGCAAGTCATCAATATCGCCCATACACGGTAAAATTAATTGTCAATTCAGACTATTGACAATTAAATTGCACAATATAATTGATTGTGTATGGGTCGCTTAAAACGGAACGTATTGCTAACCTAATTCATTCTACAATATTCTACATCTTGTCCGTTTTTTTTCTATAATTATTTTCTGCTTTATTTGGAAATTTATGAATGTCTGTATCATTGTGAGTTCAAAATGTGCCCGTTATAACACCAGAAGATTTGAGACCAGAGTAGCTGGTTAAATCAATATATCGTCCACAAAAAGAAAAACTCAGTGGAGTGCATCCAGATGAACCGGAAAGTCTCTAATGCATAAAAAGGATTTCCTTGACCGCGAATAAGATCAGCTTATGTTACGAAACACAAAACATCTTTCATGCAAATAGCTTATGTTACATCAGTCAAGTTGGTAGGCGGTTTGCAGTAGGCCATTGGAGGGGATCATTCATTATTCCACAAATCGTCTACAGCGCTATACAGCCCCATCTATTTATGCAAGGATAACCAAAATTACGTCATTTGGTGGCTGGCTGGCTGGAAAAGAACAAAGTTTCTCCGGTAGAAAGTGGCTGTACTCCGAAAACTCAAGACCAACTTTCCTAAATGATTGGTCAAGAGTTTGAAAACGACGATATCACTGAATGCCAACATGTATTTGAGAAAGTAACAACAAATATTATAACTGAAGAGGATGTTCGATTTTAATTTTCTATAATTGAAGTGAAGGACGCTTCGTCTAGATCGCGGTATGTAGATGATTTGCAGGAACTATCCCGGGCATAGAGCCCGGTTGCCTCCCCGACCACATGTATATGGGGCTACGCCACCACATAAGTGAAATAATCTTGAGTGTGGCAGAAGACATTACCTATAAATACCTAAATATCAAAATTTTACGAAGATCCTCTCTTTACTTAAAGAGAAAAGTGATAAAAAAAGAAAAACAAAATGGTCGTCTAGCGGTCATTTTAATATGCAAATGAGCCCAACAAAATATTTCACGACAAGAAGATCCGACCAGCAGTTATCTTGGAATCGCGACCCCAAAATAGAAAAGTGATAAAAAAAATAAAAAACAAAATGGTCGCCGAGCGACTAAAAAAATAGATATGTTGCACAACTAAACCAACAAAAAAACATGCCACCAAGAACGGCCAGGTGGTTTTCTAGATTCTGCGAACACAAACTATGCAGGTAAAAATCAGGAGCCATTATAATATACAAATGAGCGAAAGAAATAGATGTTGCACAACTAGACCATATGGGGAACCTGTCTGTGAAATTGGATGACGATCCAACTAGTAGTTCTCTTGGAATCGCGATAACAAGAAAGGTTTACAGACACTGGACCATGGACCACGGACGAAAAGCGATTTGATAAGACCACCATGGTGGTTGGGGTGCAGTGTGCCATTATAGTCAGTTGACGGGAATTATTCATCCCACAGAATTGCCAAGCATGAATGTACGATTGAAAGTTAATAGTAAAAATGTCAGTTGATGATGTTATCAGTGACGTTTGATTTAACGTCTAAGATATTTTCCTCGATAGTGCTCAATAGCTTTGTAGCTCACTGAAAAATTAATATTACATTAATTGTTATTTCTGTCAATGATAATATACGCAGGGGCGGATCCAGCTTTTTACGAATAAAGGGGTCGCAGGCCGTTCGATTACAGAAACATAACAAATTTAAAAGAGGCCTGTAACGAGGGCAATAGGCCAGGATTCAGGGGCCGCCTAGACCCCGGAAGTTCCGGGGTTCTTGATTGCCCAAGAAGCGTCCTGAAAGTAAAATTGCTAATAGTTTCCGGATTTTGCTTTTGCTAATTATTAAAAAGTAACAAATCGTTATGTTCCCAAGTTATAGATGAAGCCTTGTAACCGTTTTGAAGCATGGAGGAGGGTGTGACTATCCCAACGGATTAAGCGAGGGTCCAAGGGCCGCCTAGGTCCCGAAGCTCAGGTGCTCTAGATGCCTGGGAGGCGTTCTGAGGGTGTTCTGCAACTAAAAATGCTGATAACTTCCGAATTTTTGTAAAATCGTTATATTCCAAAGTTGTACATGTAGATGAATTCTTAAAAATATCAAAATAAGACAAGCGGGAGAAGCGCCCACGGTTTATTTAATGCTGATATGGGCATGCAGTTATAAAGGGAAACTACATACTTGTGCCACATGAAAGGGTCCGTGGATAGTTTTCTTTATTGAACGTGGGAAGGTGGCAGACTACCCAAACCTAGTAGGCCTATATACAGGCGTGGGTCCACCCGCCGCCTAGGCTCTTAAAATCCTCCTACAAAAAAACTGTCCATGACTTTCGTTATTCTTTCTTGAAAGTGGCAGTACTGGCGACACTTTCTTAGAGATATCTTGTATATAGATCATTGACGATCCGCTAAATTTGAGGAAGCTCCGAGGATCGTGACCGAAGATATGTCTTAACAAAGAACGGTTTAAATAGTTTTGTTCTCTTTTTTTGGGTGTCATATTCCTGCCAGATAAACAATTTACCTTCGGCTCATTTATACTGCCCCAGTCAAGACCAATGCCATTATTTCAGTGTTTATAATCGAACATAGGTTTTTCAGGTATGAGATTCGTTTGTGGGACGAAATGATCATTGAATTTTGGGTGATTCTTCACACCCAGAAATTGCATTTTTCAAAAAATCAGCTTGCTCAATGTTAGAGCTATGCAACACGTTGCTTAAAGGCACACTTGCCGCCGTAGCCTGTTTAAATTTGCTAAGAAAACCAATTTACATGAGCTTACTACGACTAATACCACTAAACTTAAACATAGGACACATAAAACATGTCTAGTTAGCTTTAGACTGTAAAAATGGGGTGAAAAACAAACGAAGAATCGAAGCCTGATTACAACAACAACGATCAGTGTCGGTCAACTTTCGTGTTGGATGACCCTCCTTTCAGGCCTTTGTATCTGTGGTTTACACTCAAACAATCATCAGCAGGCTTTTCCAGTCGCTGTTAACCGATCGTCAGTCTGTATTTCTCAGATAAATAGGCCTACGTAAAATTACACTGTGCCGTTAGTTCACTCACTCGACTGAAACATAAAATCGCCAATAGGGGGCAGATCGGTTTGTTTACGTTCCGGGTACGTAACAATTCAAATTTTCAAATTCAAATTAAAAATACAAAGTGACGTCCAAACTTTTAAATTTTGGTAAAAATAGAAAGTTCCTAACTTATATTGTCTGGGAAAAATACAGAATACGGTCTTTCTTTTTTAATGTAAACAATATTCCTGATTTTCGCGGCAAGTGTGCCTTTAACATTGTAACACGGACTGCAACATGTGTAAAAATATTTTAAAAAACATGGTTATCGTCAAACTAAAGATGACATGAAACTGGCAGACCTAGGTTGCATCAGGTTGCATAATTATAAATTGGTACGTTTTGATTCTGCGTTAATTCCTTTCTCTTCTGCTCTTTTTTTTTTAAAAAGGGGGGGGGGGGTCCTGACCCCCTGGATCGCCTATGTATTTGCCACATTCATTAAACATTAGTTCCTGTTTTAATAAATGGGATGATTCCCAATGGTAAACATCAACCGCCAACGCAGAGATTACGTATCCAAATTTTCATAGATAAGGTTTTCTCCACAACATTTCAGGGGCTTTCACAATTGAGACTTTCGCCGCACGGTCAAAATACTGAAATCGATCGCACGGTTGAGATAAAATTTTTCGGGCCGCAGTAGAATCGGAAAAATTACCGCAAGAAAATAATTCACTTTACGATTGGCCGGGGCATCGTAAGGACGTGGCCAGGTTCCCGCACGTTTTAATCCACGAATCTCTTGCGGCGAACCGCGCGGAGTGACGCAAGCAACGCACGTCTAGCGCACGTGTTCCGTGAGACAGTTACTCGGAGGTGCTACGTAATTGGTTGGAACGTGCGGCGTGCCGCAAGATGCATCGTGGGTCATTGTTTTTCGCCGCGCACCAATGAGCGGGCGCCTTACGGCGTTTTGTCAAATCGTGCGGGGATTTTGGACTCCGCAGACGTGATTGCAGTATAAAAAGGCGCAGAGATCCAAAAAACCGTTAGAAAAAGAACGTCAATCCATTGAGGAAGATTTTGAAGCACCTCAATATATATACCTGTAGCACACCTGAGGATATTTTTCGCACGGTGAACGCAAGGCGGTGCAAGACAGAGGCTGCGAATCGTTCAACGTTTTACGACTGCCGAAAGGTTGGCAGAACAAGAAATTTCATCGTACGGAGCATCTTACGACACACAAAAAATCGTGCAACAACCACGCGTCTAGTTACAACGGTTTACGGTGAACGTACTAGCGCCCGCACGGATCAGAGGTAATAAAAAAAGTCGCAAGGCCAAACATTGGATTCGATGTGAACACCAAACTTTTATAGGGCTCTTGCGGCACAAAAATTCCGCGCGGTAAGGTGCGGTTGCCAGCAAGAAAGGCTGCGGTCCATCGTACGGAAGGCCAAAATTCATGACCGCAAGAGCCGTAAACCCGCCGTATCTCAATTGTGAAAGCCCCTTTAGGAAACGATCGCGTGTATTTTACAGGGTAAAGCGACATTAATTTTGTGTAGTGTTCAAAAGTGTTTGTGGCAGTAAAGGGATGTATGTAATATTTATACCAAAACCATCACCATGTGCAGAGGAAATCAAAATAAAGGTCATTGGCAGAAAGGTCAATATCCCCTGACATGTTTGGTTATACTGCATAGATCGGTTACTTCCGGGGGGGGGGGAGGGTAAACCACTTTGTCACAAATTTCAAAGCCAGATAACGATAATAATTGATGATACATATCGTTGGTGTTTTTATATAACAATTTTTTAAAAAGTGAATAAAATATGAACAGATTGCTACAGAAGTCTTTTTTCAATGGCCATGTAATGCCTGTCAATTCAAGTTGATTGAATTTTTTGAATGATTTCCAGGACAAAAACATAAAACCTAATCAAAACAAAGGAAATGTAATCCATGACAAAAATCAATTTAAACCATTTCCACTAGGTTGTTAAAGGCAATAAGGCAGAACGTTCTTTGGACGATATCATATTATAACCTCGGTGTCTCCGTGGTTGTTTTGATTATGGTGTGTCATGCCACATACGTCTTCTGCAATGAGAAATGAGGATTAAACATGAACACATAAAATACTTAGATACATGGCTTCTGGAGAAAGCCTCAATAAAGTGGTCAAGTAAGGAAACGTGATGAACCCTCTAACTAGAGACTCAAGATGTCGTTATTTGTAATTTCATTCTGGTGTAAAGCGATATTACCTGGATGAAGTCAATTAAGTTTCTTCTCAATTGTATTAAATCAGGTACATTTGTATAACAATAGACAAAGAAATAAGTTAAGCATCCCCCGGAACGTCTGCACCGACCGATTAAATCATTGGTGTAGGGAGATAGTTGGCAAACTGATGTTGCAAAAACGATTGTGATCATAAAAGGCAACATTCTGGCGATACAAAATCGCAATAAGATATGCTATTTATTCAGGGTATCGTTAGCCAAATCAAAAGTGTATTTTGACAAAATAAAATGATGCTTGTAAGTAAGCAACTTCAGAGTCCATCCGGCTTTGCAGGGGGAACATATTGACATAAAAATGTCACTTTCAGTGTGTAGAACATATCCCTAGATTAGAAGGTCAATAGCACGTATAGCCTCCGTTAGCTTCCAATCTGCGTCTCATCCCTCCAGTGAGACGTCGGATCTGTTAAAGAACAAATCCAACACAACTCAGATTGAGACTGTAAACCATCCGGGCGAAGGCATCCCACGAACGTTCTCAACTGGACTGCGGTAGCAGGACAAATTGTTTCTTCTAAAAGACGCTCTCGGGATTTTCTAAACTAACAAGCTACCTAATGTCTAAGAAATAAAACATTTTCATGTATCTACAGTTGTCATTTCTGCGGCAATACAAACGAACTATTTTATGAGGCAATCCACACAGTTTATATTATTAAGCTGTTTTACCATACCTAAAATAATCCAATATGGGGCTATAGCTCTGATGCTATATCAATGCACTAGGTTTACAAGTGTCAGTGTCCAGTATAGAAAAATTCAGATGTGATTTTATTTCTGTGTAATCCCCGATAATATTTGATTCAATCTCACTTACATTTTGCCATTGTCAAACATGCCTCATCAGACAGCTACAATTGAATAGCAGAGGCAATGGAAACCGTTGCATTCTTTTTTCTGTCGATCGGTGATCTATGGCATCTCTCAATCATTGAATTTTATGCTTGTCTGGCATGGCTGTATCCCAGTCTCAATAGGAATGTCGACATTTGATGAAGTCGGCTTAAGGGGTGAAGCCTTACAGATTTCAGGATAATACACATATTTGACACACGAAAGCCTATTTATAAGACTTAAAAGCTTTTCGTGTGGCTTTGTAGTGAATAGTCAAATTTTATTAAATCTGAACGACAATTGAGGGAAAATCTATAAGTTTCAAAGAATCTGATTTGAATCATTGCTGTATTGAAACGTTGATTGCTGTTCTATATGCACGCCGGGGGGGGGGGGGGGGGGGGGGCGGGGCGGGGCTCCGTGGCTCAGTGGGTAGAGCTTTGAACGCTCAATCCAAACAGCCTTCCACCAATGGGTCGCGGGTTCGAATCCCACTCAGTCCAAAAAATTGGAAAATTTTCTGACTGGGTTTTCACTCGTACGTCCTATGTGGGATGGTTGCCAGTTACCAGCCGAAGGTCGTGGGTTTCCTCCGGGCATAGAGCCCGGTTTCCTCCCACAATAAAACTGGCAACGCCGCCATATAAGTGAAATAATCTTGAGCGCGGCGTAAAACACTAAACAATCAATCAATCAATCTATATGTACGCCGAATAATTTTTCATTTTGCATTATTTTATTACATGGCAAGTTAGTGGGTTAGAAAATAAGTATCTCTGCTGAACGAAACACCTTCGGCTAGTAGATGATGACTCAGTTAACAAAGTGAAATTTCCATTCAGATTTTGTTAAAAAAATATTTTAACTCAGTGCCATTCGAAACCAGGACATATCATTTTGATGCAGTGCGTGTGTCAGACTATATACAAGTGTGTTAGTCACCGAGTCCCCTGGTTTCGTTTTAATGACCAGAAGAAGGAAGACAAGTAACATTAATAGGAACTTCTTGATATATAGTGGGACAACTTTTCGACCCAGCTTCTAGAATTGTTACTAAGACGTTGTTATCCGTTGTTATTCCTTCTCTATATACCTTCGACTTCTAAATGCCACTTAATCAATACACTAAATAGTATTGTGCTTAAACGAACGTTTCAAAAACGATAGACGCTGTTAAATATACATACCAAAGTCATGTTGCCACCCCCAGAATTGGACATCACGACTCCACATGACCAGTCGAATGACGTAAGTAGTCAAAGACCTTCCGGCAGACCCAGAAAGACCTCGGATAGGTATGATTTAAGTTTGCTAAGGTCTGTAAGGCGTTATCGATTTGCTTCTATGTCCACCTTGAAACGTCTCTGGCATCGCCATCGCACATTTAGCTGCCAACAGTTTATTATAAGAGACATCTGGCCAACTATACCAAATGTTGGAGGATATGATATAATATGTTATAATTTTTCTCATTTTATTGCAAGCTGCATGTGGTAAACATACAATGCAATCTGACAGGGACCCGTTCTACTAAGCTGGCGCAAAGTTACCCATAAGTTTACAGTATCGAGTTGCGCCGCCAGACTTGCAAAAATGCGCAAGTTCCTATAATTTATCACGCGTTTGCGACTGGCGCAACTTTCGCCAGCTTAGTAGAACGAGGCCCAGGAATTCACTACATCCATTTCGATAATCATCCATCAGCCACAAGTCCAGTATTCAGGAATGGTAACGCTCGCCCTCATTGCTCAAGAGATGTGAGTAGGTTCATCCCGAACTGTACTATCCAGAACAATCCTTGGTCAGCAATGAGTCCGGATTGGAGTCTCTTGGAACATATGCAGGTCATTTGGTGAAGCAGGATTCAATGTCGGGAACTTTTCTACTATAACTGAATGAATCCGAAGCAGCATTGCATGATGGGTATGGGAAGGCGGCTGTAAAATGTGATATGATAGACGTTCTCAATGTTTGACCCATTGTGTTTTTCTCCATATATGACTTCTAACCACTTCAAAATTAAAATTTTATATTTATTCATACATATTGAGTTTTCGTTCTTTTTATTGAATTTTAATGCTAATGTTCATCACAAGTTTCTCATTTGCCAGAAGATCGTGAAACTCTTTATCTACATCTACGTCCATTTGAAGTCAACAAGCTGTGTTCTTGTTGGCCAAAATGTAAAGACAAAAGCACATGATTGTTTGTCATATTTATCAAGAAGTACGAAATGTACCAATATTAAATGCCTTTTGATGATTTTAATTTAAGAAGAGATACATAGTTTCATTAAAAAACACAATTCTATCATACCCGCTCAAACAAAAACTTTTAATCTGCACTTTTTGAGAAACATGGCCGTTAATTTTTAAAGTTTGATGAAAGAAAAAAACTATTTACATTTTAAGCAATATCAGTCACATGTTATTACTATATTGATGAATATTAGCATAGCGTATACCAATCCTGTAGACATTATCCTTCTGATTGACAACATGTTTTACTCGGCTTTCCATCGTGGTTTCTGTCATCTGTTCTGTTCCCAATTACTCAACTATCGGATCGCCAGTTCTAGAAGCTAAGAATGTTTGGTTTTATTGTTCAAACTTAACGATTTATTATTTTCAGTGCCCGTTGTCTTAGATTAGTATGTTCGACTTCTTCATTTCATTTGAATGGAATGATAGTTATCGACATATCCTTACACATATAGACCAGTCGTGGAGTTACAAGGCCTTGAATTGAATTATAGACATTTCAAAATAATTACCCATGCAATTGGTCACGTACCGAATGTACATATATTGTTATAGTATTTGTTCGCTTTTGTATATTCTGGGCGCGAATCCTTGAACTTTAAAATCGAAGTACGGAATTATCGAACATACTTCAATTATCAATTCCTCCCGGGCTCATTGGTAATACGCATTAAAATAAAATGTAGTTCACTGTTCACAATTTTCTCAAAGCAACGCGAACTTACAACCATTGTCCAATGATTAAGAAATTACGGTTGTTGTTCATCATTTCCTTGACTATTCCATGGTTGTCTATGTATCTGTCTGTCCCAAGGGTTGCGCGTTGTATTTAAAACCATGCCATTGTAGATTATACCTTTATATGGGCTATACTGTTATTTACTGTCTAACTCTGACCATAAACTGTCCGTTCAAACGCAAACAGTCTACTCAGGCTTTCTGAATACAATGAGCCTTGGCTCCAAAATACGGCCGTCAATATATAAAAAAATAGTTCTTTTGGATTCCGAAACCCGGACTAAAAATATGCGTGCATATTCAATTCCCCTTAAACGCTAGCAGACCTTGATGTATGTTTAATACATATCTTAGAATCTTCTCGGATTACAATACATCGAATGAAGACTATAAACCAGAAAATCCAAGTGCATCTCAGGTTCAAAGATTGTCTTAACGTTAAATAAGGAATGATCTGCTGACGAATTGGTCACGCAAACATCCACATCCTTTACCAGAACTTGGAATCCGATATCATACAACCATACTTCATACTTCAGAAAATCAAATTTTCCTTGTTGGAATCCAATCTTCCAATGGTATCATAAAGGGAGAAGGATAAACTACAGGCGATATATTATTGGAATTCAAAATATTTACTATTGATTTGGATTTTGAAGTTTAAAACTTCGTGTATGCCTTTGTTTACTGCTCGAAACAAGTTAATTGTTAAACATATCAGGCAGTTAATTTTATTTAAGGCATTAGAAAAATCTCGAGAAAACAAAATATAACATAGTAAAATGCAACGACTAATTTGAAAATTGTTGGTATTTGATAAATAATACATTCGTTTTTAAAGACATAATCTAGACAGTTTCTAAACTGCTTTATTTTGTTACTTTCCTATTTGCATTATTGATAAATTTTCTATGGATAAGAAGTTATTTGAAATCAAATGCGTGCTACTGTTTACGCGCGATAAAATCATGTGGCGTGGGCTACCAAAATCATTTCCCCACATTCAGATTCTAAACCCAAAGAGAATTGGAATTTAACGCAAACATTATAAATGAGTCTGTATCCTGTTTGAATCGGGGACGTGTCCTCTGTGGTTCATTAGGTAGAGCGTCGGACGCTCAATCCGAACAGCCTTCCACCAATGGGTCGCGGGTGCGAATCCTACTCAATCCAAAACAAATTGGAAAATTTTCTGACTGGGTTTTATCTCCAACGGCCTATGTGGGATGGTTGCCAGTTACCACCGGTAGGTCGTGGGATACCTCCGGACATTGAGCCCTGTTTCCTACCACAACAAAACTTACGACGCCGCCATTTAAGTGAAATAATCTTGAGCACGGCGTAAAACACCAAACAATCAATCAACCAACCTGTTTGAATTAAAGTTTTCGCTGTTTGTTTTGAAAGTGAAAGAAGACATACCACGTTGCCCTGCTTAATCTGTGCATGTGGCGAATTAAGTGTGTGTAATAAAGTCGCTGTGCATCCACCCTTGAATACATCGTGGAGCTGTCACGCGTCCAGAGTCCGATATTGATGGGATCGATCTTACAGTTTGGCGAATACGCCAATATCTGCATGACCAGATAGAAACAGAATTGGATGATATGCATTAGGCATTATCTAGTCAATTGCAACACAAACTCAGTTCAATGAGTAAGCATAGCAAATGCCACAGCTTTTAGTGTAGTCTCGCTAATGACTTTAATCTTATCAACGACAGTACTTGGAGAGCGAACCTTTTAACATCTTCCCATATGTCCGAGCCTAATCATTATAGCGGGAATAATATCGGTTTAAGACCAATGTTTGTTAATCAAATAATGAAAACCCCTTAGACGCCTGTCTAAATCATGGCCCCAGTAATGCTGTAATTGTGAGCTTAAATATGTGTAAGCTGTATTAAAGGATATATGAACAACTTTTGGAAATATTTTCTAATTTGCGTTAGGTGTGTTGTAGAACATGTACTTTAAAAGTCTGAACAAAAAGAAAATTAAATTGCGGTCGCAGCACATACAAAATTTAAGCTACGTTTGCCGATCTACAATGCTTACGAAAGTTAATTATCTCAGAGACTTATGACGTCAAACACGACCTCCGTTGTGTACGTACCCTCACAGCGATGACGTAATAAACGATTTCTGCTGTCTCCGAACGTCTTCGTGGCAGTTTGTACACATCGAAGGTCGTGTATGACGTCATTTTTCCGAGAAGTTACGACAAATACGGAAAATATGCATATTTCCTCCCCGTCCTTCTTTTGACTACCAGGGAACTAACGCGAAGGTTGTTTCGTTTTAACTGATGTTTTTCAAATATACATTTAGTCCATAAACAAACACAAACCAACTTTAAATCCTGTTCATATATCCTTTAATATATTATACGATTTTCATTTTTAACAGAATTTCTCGTCATATATACAGCGTAATCAGCAGCCAGAAAGGCATAGTTGCGTTGATACATGTGCGTTCACTAGGCGACATGATAGAGTTAACCATTAACGCACTGTAATTCACTCTATGTTCTTAATATAGTGTGGTCGTTATCCACATTACCGTTTAACTATCTCCATTGTTATGCTAAGCAACATAACTAATTTGATCGCATTATCAGTCTGTGTCAATAATGCAAAATGCAATTAGGTTAAAGTTATCAACTTACGCATCTGTCCGGGAGAGCGAAGGACTTTAACGAAATGCTGATCGACCCAATGGGTGGAGCAAAGCCAATGCATATCTTACCATTATGATGGCCGAGAAGGGACATCCCACTTAACTTTCAAATCGTTCTTCAATCTTAGTCACAAACACGATAAAAATGCGATGGTAAAGCGATGGTTAATATTTACCATCGCGTTACCATCGCGTTTCCATCGTGTTTGTGATTTTGTTTCAAAACCCAGTCCATAAAGTAAGTTGCAGTGATAATCCTTTCGATCCTAATTTCTTTCGCAAAATACGTATAGAACCAAGCGTTATCCAACTGAAAAACACGATAATAACGCGATGATAAATATTTACCATCGCTTTACCATCGCATGTCCATAGTGTTTCTGAGATCAAAATATAGCCGGTTAAATAGGTAAAACACAATGATAAATATTTTCATCGTGTTTTACATAGCAAGTGAGCCATTTCATAATACTTAACCAGGCTAAATCGAAATCTAAGACGCGATGAAAAATACAGCAAGATTTATTGTCGTGTTATGAAATTAGCTCACTTGCTATGTAAAACACGGTGGAAACCCGATGTAAAATACTCGTCGTTGCGTTTTACTTACTAAACCGCCTATATTGTGATCTCAGAAACGCCATGGTAAAGCGATGATTAATATTTACCATCGCGTTTCCATCGTGTTTGTGGCTTATCCTAAAAAAAGAATTTGTAAAATAAAATGCAACGGTAATCCCATAAAAAGTCTTTTTTGTCGCATAGTGCAAGTGAAATCAGACTTTATTGGACTCAGAAATACTATGGAAATGCGATGGTAAAGCGATGGTAAGTATTTACCATCGCTTTACCATCGCATTTCCATAGTGTTTCTGCGATCAACATGTAGGCGGTTTAGTAAGTAAAACGCAACGAAAAGTATTTTTCATCGTGTTTTAGATAGAAAGTGAGCCAATTTCATTAAGTATAACACGAAAATAAATCTTGCTATATTTTTCATCGCGTCTTAGATTTCGATTTAGCCTGGTTGAGTATCTATAACGCGATGTCCCTTCTCGGCCATCATACGTTAGTGAGTTTTATAACTTTATGTAATTCACCCAAGTTTTATTGTCAATTCGAGAAAGGCTATCTTGCAATCCTTTACACAAAAATCAATCTCATTTTATACATGTTTCTTCCGTTCATGATTTTGTTGAGCTTTTCGACAGCCAGATAGGCGGGAAAAACCTTTAATGTTTAACAATATTTAAGGCGATATATAAGTTTTATTCTAAACTTCTTTATGAAATAGACCATATGTCATCTGGTGCGTGTAATTCTGTAAAGGTGTTAACATTTCACCGATTTATCAATCCCAAGACATAAAAGTCGTTTGTTGCTTAACCAATTGAAACTATACAATGGCATATTATAAATGTATTCTAACACATGGCAAGATTAAACACAATGTGAGCTGCTCATGAAACTATTTGATACAATAGTTTAGAATTTTAGACAGCCTAACTGACATCGGTGACTAAAACTGGTAGGCTTTACAATTATTTCTAGGTTGGCTCATTTACTATTGGGTGACGACGTTTCGCAATTAGTTCTCGCAACGTTAACTAAAAACAATACTTGTGGCCACATTCAATATGACCTGCAGCTTGTCCGATAGTATTTAATAAAGGTAAGTCCTCCAACTGGGGGTTGATTGTGATGTGTCCGTCTATTATGTCAAACTGGTGCAATAAACAACCTTTGAAATAAAAAGAGACACTTCTTCTGAAACCCATTTATTCGAGCAAAGTTAAAATCTTCATGGAACCCATTTCGTGTTTTACCCTGGCGGAATACTCCACTCCAACCCGTAAATCGAACAGCGCCTTTTGATTGGACACGAGTAAAACGTCTAGCAGCTAATCAAAACCCCAGGCACTTACACTTTCCCACTAGCTGATAAATAACTTATTGGCAACTGTATACACCTTGCGCTTTTGTCTAACGAATGCTGATTGGCCAGGACTCTGTAAGGACAAACAACTCTTACGTTCCTACCAGTGGGCTCTGTTTGATTTGCTGGCTAGAGTGGAGTATGCCGCTCATGTAAAACACGGAGTGGGTTCCGTGAAGATTTAAACTTGGCTCGAGAAGATGTCTCGATCCACGATAAATCAACGAACATTAAATGAAATATACAAACATGAAGAAAACGTCCAGGTAGCAATTCATATTCTGTGACACAACCCTTTTATTTGAAAGACAAAATATTTAACAATATTCGATCGTAATTATTGCAAGTAACACGTTTAATTATAATATTATTTTCTAAATAAATAAATAAAAGAATGACTATTTGAGAATATGTTATTAACAGACATATGACTTGACCACATACTCTTGTATCTCGTCAATGATATTCAGTCATTATCTTTCTACCTGTTTGCTTGTGTTATATACTACCACACGTTGTTGGATAGATTGTTATCAAACATACACTCGTTTTAATCATGTTTTAATAGTTAAAGTTTCAAATCGATTTTCCACGCCAATGAATGCCTATCTGCTGTAGATGTACATAGTGCAGTCGTATATTCACTGAAAGAATCATTGCTAAACAATCACATAAATTTAGAATGGATGTGTAATTTCAAAGTCAATCCTGTTATCACGCATGTGCATCAGCCGATATATTTTCGAGACATTGCGCTTGGATTTCCTTTTGAAGGAAAGTGTTTATAAAAAAGTATATTTAAGCGTTATGAACACAACCTCCAGACGTGCAAACAAGCCGTCTCGACGTTTTCCGTATTCAGTAATAATATGCATGGCCTACCGCCAGTTTTAACTTCTTAACTATCGTAGCCCCTTGTTGAAGCGACGTTTTGAAATTGAAGTTACACAAGAAAAACTAGTAAATATTGATAGCGGCTTATTGGTGGTATATTGAGGGGTAACGCTTCGACCCAGCTCCTAAGATGTTTGGTTTGGTAACGATCAAAGACGTTGGACAGAGACGTTGTCCTACAGAAAACCATGAAGCTGATATCCATATGTACTTGTTTTCATACATTTGTGACGTCGCTAATTTTCGCCATTGACTATATACCATTAAGGTTTAAAATATACTTTTTACGACGTTATTTTGTGGAATCGACGTCAGTTCTCTTTTGCTGGCGCTGGGACACACACTTATCACATTGCAACACAAACAAAACGAGAACGATTTCAGCGTTTAATATAGCGTCGTGTTGTCATACACAAAAGCAACTGCGAAAACGTCAACTCTTTAAGTCGAAAGGGTTTTATAACCTGTTTAAATGATTCTGGGCTGCATCATATTTTGGAATATTAGAAATATATGGATATCACGCTTAACCCAAACAGAAATCTGGTTACAAATAGCTACTATTTTAAACACATAATGTTGAGAAACGCTCACCAGAACTCGCAGTAATCTTATGTAGGTTTTTGGCGATTTTCTGTCTATCATAAGTCAAAATGTACAAGTGAGGAATTGTCTCATTACGTATTGTTTTACTGACTTGAATTTCCGAGGAGATTCCTTGATATGGTGCAATGTAATAAATAGTTATGGTGAAATTTAAAGTGACATGAGTTGCTAAACATCGGAGAAGAGATAGTTGAAATAGAACAAGCTAATTCTGGGTATTTTTTTTATCAAGAAGTCAAAATGAGAACTTTTCACAGATACGAATCTTGAAAATATACATTAAGGTAGTTTTTATAAACAACAAAAACCTTAAAATGTACTCATATATCTGGGCTTCTTCAATTTTGTCGATTATTAACACACATTTTCGGCTCTTACAGGTTACTGACTTCACTGATATATTTTATTTCAACGCCAATCATTTTGTCTTTATAGTATAAATGCACCATTTACAGTATAAACGCACAAACTTCTCATGAATCGGAATCTATGAAAATAGTCTGCATTTTGGCAGCTCATGTCACTTTAAGTATGTAAACAAAATAATAATCCAGTCCACAACTAGCCAAAGGTATATTAGCATGTTTTGGCTCAAGTGTGACCCTTCCGGATACGCTGACTGTCGATCGTGCATAAAACTGTCCACATGGAACATAGTTTATGCTACAAATTTTGGAAACAGTGTTGTTCTCTGAGAGAAACTTCAATTCTCCAATCTCATATCCACCGAGTTATCATCAAATTGTGACAGACCATTGTCATTAGAAATCGAATTGCGTTTAACAAAGCTGGAGAAGGTTCCATGATTTATGGAATCGAAATTTCTTTTCCCATCAAATGAACTCAAGCCTCTTCCATGGCCTATACTATCAAAGCTTTTCTTGGCAAATGAGCTCAAACCACTTCCGTGACCAATACTGTCGAAACTTTTCTTGGCAAATGCACTCAAACCGCTTCCGTGACCAATGCTGTCGAAACTTTTCTTGGCAAATGAGCTCAAACCGCTTCCGTGACCAATGCTGTCGAAACTTTTCTTGGCAAATGCACTCAAACCGCTTCCGTGACCTATACTGTCGAAACTTTTCTTGGCAAATGCACTCAAACCACTTCCGTGACCTATACTGTCGAAACTTTTCTTGGCAAATGAGCTCAAACCGCTTCCGTGACCAATGCTGTCGAAACTTTTCTTGGCAAATGAGCTCAAACCACTTCCGTGACCGATACTGTCGAAACTTTTCTTGGCAAATGAGCTCAATCCACTTCCGTGGCCGATGCTATCAAAACTTTTCTTGGCAAATGAACTCAAACCACTCCCGTGGCCAATACTGTCAAAGCTTTTCTTCGCAAATGAGCTCAAACCGCTTCCGTGACCAATACTGTCGAAACTTTTCTTGGCAAATGAGCTCAAACCACTTCCGTGACCTATACTGTCGAAACTTTTCTTGGCAAATGAGCTCAAACCACTTCCGTGGCCGATGCTATCAAAACTTTTCTTCGCAAATGAGCTCAAACCACTTCCGTGGCCGATGCTATCAAAACTTTTCTTCGCAAATGAACTCAATCCACTCCCGTGGCCAATGCTATCAAAACTTTTTTTGGCAAATGAGCTCAAGCCACTACCGTGACCGATACTGTCGAAGCTCTTCTTTGCAAAGGAACTCAAACCGCTACCGTGTCCGATACTATCAAAGTTTCTTTTCTCACTTTCTTCGTCGTTTTTCTTAGCAAAGAATCCCATTCTCCCGTGACCAATGCTGTCGAATTCTCTTTTTTCTGATACAATTCCTGGTTGTAAGATCTGAAAGCAAAATATATGTATGCCTTAATAAAAACACGCAAGAGTTAGTGTGTCTTAATGTTCTCTGGTCAGCTTTGCAGGTTTTAGTGTTCACTTTGTCTTAATGTCCTGTGCTCTATGTAGGTTTTAGTGTTAACTTTGTCTTAAATTCCCCTGATCAGCTATGTAGGTTTTAGTGTTAACTTTGTCTTAAACTCCTCTAGTCAGCTATGCAGGTTTTAGTGTTCACTTTGTGTTAAATTCCTTTGGTCAGCCATGCAGGTTTAGCGTTCACTTTGTCTTAAATTCCAATGGTCAGCTATGCAGGTTTTAGTGTTCACTTTGTGTTAAATTCCTTTGGTCAGCCATGCAGGTTTAGCGTTCACTTTGTCTTAAATTCCAATGGTCAGCTATGCAGGTTTTAGTGTTAACGTTGTCTTAAATTCCTCTGGTCAGCTATGCAGGTTTTAGTGTTAACGTTGTCTTAAATTCTTCTGGTCAGCTATGCAGGTTTTAGTGTTAACTTTGTCTTAAATTCCCCTGGTCAGCTATGTAGGTTTTAGTGTTAACTTTGTCCTAAATTCCCCTGGTTAGCTATTCAGGTTTTAGTGTTAACTTTGTCTTAAATTCCTCTGGTCAGCTACGCAGGTTTTCGTGTTAACTTTGTCTTAAATCCCCTGGTCAGCTATGCACGTTTTATTTTTAAACCTTGTCTTAAATTCCTCTAGTCAGCCATGCAGGTTTTAGTGTTAACTTTGTCTTAATTTCCCGTGATCAGCTATGCAGGTTTTAGTGTTAACTTTGTCTTAATTTCCCCTGGTTAGCTATCCAGGTTTTAGTATTAACGTTGTCCTAAATTCCCCTGGTTAGCTATCCAGGTTTTAGTGTTAACTTTGTCTTATTTTCCCGTGATCAGCTATTCAGGTTTTAGTGTTAAATTTGTCCTAAATTCCCCTGGTTAGCTATGCAGGTTTTATTGGTAACTTTGTCCTAAATTCCCCTGGTTAGCTATCCAGGTTTTAGTGTTCACTTTGTCTTAAATTCCTCTGGTCAGCTATGCAGGTTTTAGTGTTAACTTTGTCTCAAATTCCCCTGGTCAGCTATGCAGGTTTTATTGGTAGCGTCTCAAATCCCCTGGTCAGCTATGCAGGTTATATTGGTAACTTTGTCTTCAATTCCCCTGGTCAGCTATGCAGGTGTTAGTCTTTCGATTAAGGCTTATCTATTACTGTCAAACATAAAACTGTTTATGATAGCTATTTACACAGTCTATTTATCTAGCATTTTAAAGGTGCATCTGTGGTTTACTTGGCAGAGCGATAGTCTCTCAGTCTGATATACATCTACTAGTATGTGGTTTTTCGAATGTTTCGCGGGTTCGAATCCCTTTTAATTAAAAAACGCTCTTGGAATGGCGTTTTCGCTCTATCACCGTCTGTGGAGTTCCTCGCCGAGGCCAGTTTTCTCTTCAATAAATCACTGAACGCCGCCATATACGTGAAATATCTTCTTAAAACATTTATCAAACAGTATTTTTGTTATGTCGACATGCATTTACATTTATATTGTTGTGGCAAAGGTATCAACATAAAGATGATACAGGTCGTTGTACTAAATGTTTGATAGGATGATTTATATTAAAATTATGAAATGTTTCTCCACACTCACCTCTCCGGAACCAGCCGTCAGTGGTAGGGTTAAAGACATCAAGTACATGTTCCAAACGATTTGCACAATTAACTTTGTCATCATTGCAATGGTTTTGATATAGAATTGCACAATTTTGTTTCTCGGTGTTGTTTTATCACAATTGTTTGGGTACTCCTGGAAACAGAAAATAAAGCAATTCATTCATAGGCAGATTTAGCGCGATATAATCATGCGGCTTTCCATAAGTCATGCCTGGTTGTCACTCTCTCCAAATTATATCACATGTTAAAAAGACTATTAGTGTGGAGGAAATTAAGTTAAACAATTTCAACACTTGTGTACCAATTTAGCATCGTTGGACACGCATGCGATCAGCAACTGTCATTTTGGATTAGCTGCGAATAAACATCCGTTTGATTCCGACACAATATCACCCAGTGTTACTGCTACCTAAATATGTTTAAAGGGGATAGTTGTGGATACTTGTTTACATTTTTGCTAAAACTTCGGCTAAATAGATTTTATTGACTTTGAATGAAAGGTGGTATGTCGATTTGCAGTGAAAACTGTTCAATTAACGAGCAATGTGTGCGAATTGCAGGAGGTATGAATGAATGAATCAGCTTTTTAAATATTCAAACTTTGCTATACTGTATGTACAGACTTTAGCCTTCATGGTGATATTTCAACAGATGATCGTATAGTTGTTGATGTTTTTTTGTTGTATTTGATTTTAATTAGGATCAGAGTATCGAGTGATTTTTCTTCTGTCTTTTAAATAGTGATCCTCGAACACAAATGTAAATATAAATCGATTTGCTACAAAAAAAACGGTCGATTGAGGTTTTAAGCCGCACTGAAGATTTTTTTCAAAAGGTGTCAATGTTTTATTTATTGGAACAGGAAAACTGGTTCTCTGCCCGGAAATATCCCTCATGTGTCCAGCACCTCTTTCATATAGAATAATCGAGTAAAATAACCACCGATTTTTACAAAAAATTATTTGAAGTGACAATGATTCGAGCCTACACCACATCGATGCGAGGCTTATGTTATTGGGATAGAATATTGTTCCACGAACAGAACCAAAAATTAAACATAGAAATGCCTGTTGTATTGTTGTATTATCAATTTGTGACGGCGTTGGCAAGTTTGGTGGGGTGGGGGGGGGGGGGGGGGACCGGGCTCATTGCCCGGAGTAAAACCCTGAACTTCAGCGAGTACTCGACAACTCTTCCTCATACGGCGACCAAGTAAAAAATCCACACAGAAATGTTGTACACTCAATTCGGATTTTTTCATAAATTCGGATTGTCAAAAGAAGTTCAACGTATGATGTACCTTGAACTAAAGGCTAAAGGATTGACTTTGAAATAATAAAAAAAATTGGTACAGTCAGTAACCTATACGAACCAAAGATATGTGCTAACAACGGACAAAATTCAAATAGCCGGGATGTTCCAGTTCCTTTTTGGGACTTTTGTTGCTTATAAAACCACATGTTCAATATTGGTATCAACTGAAAGCTGTTATTTTGTAATTTCAGATAAAAATAATCCACAACCAGCTACATGTTATTCTGTTTCAATTTTCCTTATATTTGGCAGCTCATGTCACTTTAAGCATCTGAATTATCTTGGAGGTTTCCATACATAAATGTTCCTAAATGAGATCTATGGTCACACAACGTGGGTTTGGTTTAAGCTTAAGTGAAGTGACAATATATATTTGTTTCGGCCAATATCGTTACTGTTATCTAAATAAGCATTCCGAGGATAATGACATTATACTCTTTACACACAGATCCATATCTGACTGTATCAGTGTAATTCATATTTATAGTATTTGCTTCAACCTCACTTACATTTCGCCGTTGTCAAACATGCCTCATCAAACAGCTAAGATTAGACAAGGGAGGCAATGGAAAGCCGGGGAACGTATTTATTTCTCCCCATTAGTGGGCTATTGCTTGTTTCAATCATTGTGTTTTATGCTTGTCTAACATAGGCGTATTCAATTTCGTCTGGAGTTAGGTCGTTAATAACGCGGGTTTCTTGAAGTCTGACTCCACATTTGATGAAGCCGCATTGCGGGAAATTGGTCAAAAGATGTTTCTAGTTATGCACACAATTGACAAAAGGATCTCTCTAAAGAGAATTAAAGCTCGACTTGAGTTCATGAATCGAATTTGCCATCAGTTTCTATCAAATCTAAAGGACAATTATGGAAATGTCAGTATGCATCACATAGGCTTATCCAGACCAACGTTATATTCAAACGTTCATAGATACCGTTAATTGGAAATATACTTTAATGGCTTCCTTTAAGATCCCAATTTCAATGATTCCTAATGCGATGACTACCAGTGGCCTGTATAGAAACCACAGCCACTGTCGCAAACACTATAATATTTAAGCATATGTCCGTACGCTTAACAATGTCAAAAGTGTCGTTTTTTTCAATGCAATTCTGGTCATTATTTTCTTTTCATGTAATTTAAAACGAATTCCTTGTCGCTTATTATCTCGATATAATTATAAAAAATGAAACCAGCCCAAATTTTAAAGTAGCATGAGTTGCCAAATATAGGGGAAATTTCGTTGAAACAAATTTAGCTGTTTAACAGAATTGGGCGTCATTTTGTCATAAAATAGGAAACAGGAGTTTTCTTCGTATACCGAATATCGTTAAAATGTGTGCTAATCTACCGTTGTTTATATAAAGATGAGTTTTCCAGATGACCATTGACCACTGGATAGGGAGTAAACATCTGGGCTATTTACGTTTTGTTCCTTTTCAGAACACATTTTCGATTCGAATGGGTAACTGGCTTTACCGATTTTTTTTATAATCTAAAAGTTAATCTTTTAGTTTTTCAAAGTACACATTATGTAAAAAATAAATACATGTAATGAGAAAGAAAATCCAAATGGCTTAAAATAAAATGTCATAAGTAGTTTGAAGTAGGCAGCTCGTGCCACTTAGAATACAATGTCATATCAATGTCATAAGTAGTGTGAAGTAGGCAGCTCATGCCACTTACAATACAATGTCATATCAATGTCATAAGTAGTGTGAAGTAGGCAGCTCATGCCACTTAAAATAAAATGTCATATCAATGTCATAAGTAGTGTGACGCATCATTCGAGTATGTCGAATGCATATATGTTATTTTAAAACTCTTTAGACATACGTGGTAGCAGATACATGTAATCTTATACAGGCAAATATTATATCACATCCGACATTTAATGCAGCATTATGGGGAAACCGATTTTCCACCATACGACTTTGAAATGAGATAGATGGACAGAGTGTCCAAAAAAAACTTTCTGGAATCCCACTAAGCTACTGGCTCTGAAAACAATTTGTTTCATAAATTCCGATTGTCACGAAATAAAAAAAAGCCTTGAAAGTCATCGAAACTAAATTATTGATGATACAATGGCGAAAATTCATACAATCCGTGTGCTGTTTGAGCCGAAACAGTGTCCGAAAAATAAATAAATAAAGTTTAAATAGCCGGGATGTACGTTCATTCATTCTATGCATAAGTTAGATTAAAACACCACTTACAAGTACATTACCGAGATTAATGGTACTAAAAAGCGTCTGCATTGCACGTCTTTAGAAAAATAGCTGATAATTTCTACTTTCTGTTTTAACGGAAAATGCCAACGTTTTGTCATTCCATGTCACTTTAAGTAGTGAGTTCGGAAATGACCATATTTATATATGTGTGAGCCATACAGCAATCTATCCAATATATGTACTGAATCACAATCATGAATCATGTGGTAAAACGTGATCAACTATGGGAATAACCTTTTGATATACCATATTCAAAATACATTCCAAGAAAAAACAAGAGATCAGTGAACTGATCTTAGCCCACCATAGAACACTATCAGAAAGTGAGGCTGCTTATAAATGGATCGCAAATTTGATATGTGAAATTTATTTCTTCAGTTGGTGGGTGGCTGGACAAGAACAAAGTTTCTTCGGTAGATAGTGGCTGTTATCTAAAAAACTCAAAACCAACTTTCTTCAAGGAGGCCGCACATTAACGCTACTTACCGGAGCTATATGTACTTGCACACAGGCCAGTCAGTGATATAGCTTGTTTGAGTCCTGTACACAATTAATATTTACAAAATCCAAAACGATTATACACGTTACCAAGATGCATTGAGTGTTTGTTTACAAATCAAAAGATAATGTATATCTGTCAAAAACAGCCCGTGAAAAGTGAAGAACGGGCGACGTATCATTCGTCTGATGAGTAAAAATTTAAACATGACGAAAGTCAGTTTAAAAATTAATGGCAAAAAATGTCCCGATTCGTTCAGAACTTAGTGAACTTATAAAAAAATCTTCATGCACGATTTGATATAAATATATGATTGAATAAAAACATTTCAGTTACTTTATTGGTATTATAGCATTTACAAGTCAGTTGTTGTACATAGCTGCCTGAATGCAAATTTGATCGGCAAAATAGTGATTGTACGTTGCCGTGTATTTCATTTCATTTTGAAATATTCCTTCCTTTCAAATTCCGAAAAATACAATATGGATCTTCTTAAGTGTCTTAGGAAACACTCTCCTTTAAAAATATTTATTATTGTTACATTTTTGGAAAGAATTTAGGCGTTTAAAATCCAAATTCGAGAAGGTCATTTTACCGACTTCGAACAAGCCGTGACGGCCGGCAACATGCATAGATAATATTAAGTTCTGTTTCTTATAGTCGCCCTTGGAAATCTGAAAGGGGTCGATTTTGATACGTTTTAAAATGACACGAGGATTGCAATTTCACTCTGAGGTTTAATAAAGCTCCGATAAATGCCTTTTTTCCACTACTCTGGACTAGGAAATTCCAAAATAACGTCCTCAGTGCCAAAAATAGCTTATTTGTCTTTAACTGGGCCATGCTTTTAAAATGCCTGGTAGGGGCCCTGTGATTGACAGCGGGAACTCGCACTAGCTAATTTCACCACCCGATTTTAGCACTTTTTAATCATAGATATTCAAATATCTCACTCACTGTCAGTATATTGGAGACAGGGAAAATATATATTAAGATCTGAAGCTGTAAATATAAGGAATTCCACAAGCTTTTATTGTCAAATTTAACATTTTCTTGATATATACGTATGCTTGAAGTGTCCGTTCTCACCTAGACAAGTTGGAAGTTATCAGTGAATTGCGCGTCCGTTAAAGTAAATTAAACCTCTTTAACCGTATTCGAAGATTGACAAAACAAAACACAAAGCAACCAACAGATGCAACATGTGATTTTATTTGTGCATTTTCAAAATCAGTTGAAGTTGTAAGAAAAAATAACCATACGGCGTCAGTGGGGTTTTAGCCGACTTTTCTGCTGTCGCCATAGGCCTACGATGTCTTCGGTAATGAAGCAGGCTAGCACTCTAACGCCAAATGGCGACAGCGGTACCGAATGTGTTAAATGAAAACGTCAACGACGAAAAAAAAAACATGTTGCATAACTTGACCATATGAGGAAGCAACACAAATAACAATTCATCAAGATCCGCCTGGTAGTTTTGTTGAGTCCGCGATCACAAACTATGTAGATAGAAATCACAGAAAAAGCTACCGGCCGCCATTTTGAATATGCAAATGAGCAGCGAGTGCATAACAAGGCCATAGGGTTAACCTGCGTATAACATTTTATGAACATCCTTTCATTACTTTAGAACAGTGATAAAAAAATAATGGCCAGTGGTCGCCATTTTGAATATGCAAATGAACAAAAAAGTGCATATAGTGCGCAACGAGACCATAGGGCTAACATGCGTAAATTAGTTTACGAAAATCCTAACCTTTCTTTACTATAGGAGAAAAGTGACAAAAAGAAGAAAAACAAAATGGTCGCCCGGCGGCCATTTTAATATGCAAATGAGCAAAAAAGTACATAGTACGCAACGAGGCCATAGGGTTAACCTGCGTACAAAGTTTTACGAAGATCCTCTCATTACTTTAGGAGAAAAGTGATAAAAAGTAGAAAAACAAAATGGTCGCCTAGCGGCCATTTTGATATGCAAACGAGCAAAAGAAATAAATGTTGCACAACTAGACCATGGGAGGAACGTGCGTGTGAAATTTAAAGAAGATCCGAATAGGACTTCTTCTTGGAATCGCGGTCACAAGAGAGAAAAGCGATAAAAAATAGAAAAACAAAATGGTCGCCTAGCGGCCATTTTAATATGCAAATGAGCTTAGAAAAATAGATGTTGCACAACTAGACCATATGGGGAACCAATACAAAAACATTTCATCAAGATCGGCCTGATGGATTTCTTGATTCCGCGATCACAAACTATGTAGGTAAAAATCACAAAATAGCCGCCAGCGGCCATTTTAATATGCAAATGAGCAAACAAACTAGATGTTGCTCAACTAGACCATAGGAGGAACGTGCGTGTGAAATTTAAAGAAGATCCGACTAGGACTTCTCTTGGAATCGCGGTCACAAGACAGAAAAGCGATAAAAAATAGAAAAACAAAATGGTCGCCTAGCGGCCATTTTAATATGCAAATGAGCTTAGAAAAATAGATGTTGCACAACTAGACCATATGGGGAACCAATATAAAAACATTTCATCAAGATCGGCCTGGTAGATTTCTAGATTCCGCGATCACAAACTATGTAGGTAAAAGTCATAAAATGGCCGCCAGCGGCCATTTTAATATGCAAATGAGCAAACAAAATAGATGTTGCACAACTAGACCATAAGGGGAACATGTCTGTAAAATTTGATGAAAATCCGACCAGTAGTTCTCTTGGAATCGCGATCACAAGAAAAGTTTACAGACACCGGACGACAGACGACGGACGACGGACGACGGACGACGGACGACGGACCACGGACAAAAAGCGATTTGATAAGACCACCATGAGATCATGGTGGTCTAAAAATCGGAGTGCTTCAATTTATTTGATAATCTCACACATCACAATACATATAGAAGACACAAAAACATTGTGTCGTGTTTATGCCAGTAATTTGTTTTACTGTTATAATATGATACGTGTGTGATGAGGAACCGATGGAAAAAATGCAATCTGATAGAAATTAATTACCCAACAACAGAAACTAATTCCACAGTCCAGTGGATATAACCTTGTCTCAATAGATATGGTCTCATTTAATCCTTGCTTTGGTCGTAGAAAGATTTAAGGTTGAATATAAATACAGCATTATCGGTTGTCCAGACGAAACATTGCTCTTTTGTTTAACAGAAAAAAGCTTTTTGTTAGACTTCTGGGAAAAACGGAAATAAAGAATCGCTTTGCATGGGTGGAGGTAGAGTTGAGCTGGGGACATACAAACATAGAAGCGGAAGCACAGGAGAGTGCCTTTTGGATTTATTTCATTACTTCGCTTTCGAAGTGCTATAAGCTTTAAGTGACTTGGAGAATCAGTTTAAATGCATAACACTTGTATTAGCCAATGTCATACTGGTCAACGAGTACATCACATAACCTCTTCAAAATAGTTTTTTTCTGACAAAATTGTAGCCGTGTTTTATTGGTTAGAGTAAAAAGCAAGGAGTGAAAATAAATAAACCAAGGTTCGAATGCAATATGCCAGCAAGGCGCGGTTCAATATGACTAGACTATGACTTAAAATAACCTACAGATGCACATGGATTCCGTATTATCTTTTATTCTATCCGACGTCAGGTTGCTTAAACTATAGTTGTGTCAATACTATGCTGATTTAATGGACACTTCAGAGTGATTCAGAGTGAGATTAGTTTGCTTGCATCCGATGAACGGCTTGCTTTTTCTGATGTGAGTTAGTGACATATCTACGTTTACACTTGACGTATATAGTCTTTTGGGAAAACATTTCGACCGAAACTGAAACGTATAACATTTCTGGAACTATCGTCGATGGGTTTAGGTGAATTTTAATAAGAGCAGAGTTGTTGAACTCAACAAACATTTTTCCATATGACTTCCCATGGGTCTTTTTTTAATTTGTTCGTATAGAGAATTATTAAACAAAGAACAAATTCTAAACCCCAAATGATAGAGACACAGCAAACCATAATAGGATTTCGGAATCAATGCGACATTGGCTATTTGTTTTTTTTTTCAATTGACTGTGTATAGGTAAGTAATGACTATAATTCATGAAAACCTATTGTTATTAAAAACTTCATTTCAAATCTCTATCCATTTTTCAATCATACTTCCGGGTAGATGCTATAGCAGCTATGCGTCTTGTATTTAATTATCAATAAGACAGGCTTGAGGCACAAGGATATAGATGGATAGAGGTGATTTGCTCCTATGGTGTGTGCTGGGACCGCTACTCTTTTTCAATTTCGTGAATAACATAGAAAATGCAATCGAGGTTCTGGAAATTATTATCTTTCACGATGACACCAGTTTACTCTTCCAATCCCGTTATGAAACCGGAGTTAGAAAACTCGAACACAGGCTTTTGTTACAACCGTTAATCGTTAAAAGTCGAGAAAAATAAAAACTCAAATTATGCTAACTGACAACAACCGAATAAAGCTTTTTTCTATATCAGTTTTAAACAAGGGATATTTTTATTATGAACTACATGAAACTATCACTGGACATAAATCTCTCTTCACCCTTTCTTCTAGCATGTCCATTCTACATTTTGTGGTTTAAATCTTCAAATGACATTTCATTGGCTCGAATAATCAGTTAAAGAAACTGAATGTATATTAGAGATAACATTAACATACCCCTATCTACCTTGCGACATTTTACAATAAGGATATGTATACATCGCTCATTTAAATCCACTGATACTACCCCAGTAGAAGGCGATATGCATAGTTGCCCTATCCGACAAGTTTAACTACATGCAAATCGAACCGCTTTGCTTGCAGTTACGGATTCTACCTTTTTGGTCCACTTAAAGTGGAATAAACTGCTACAAACTACTACTTTTTTCATAAATTCCACAGTAAGAAAAGTATAGAAAAATTAAATCTCCGGAGAGAACCTGAATTCATTCTAAGCCTAAGTTAGTTCAAAACACTTCTTTAACGGGCATTCTCGAGACTAGTAGCAAAAACTTCTGAATTGTGAAAACTACCCGAAAATTCACCAATTATTTTTACCGATAAAATATTTAAAAAAATTGACAGTTTATGCAACGTTAATACATATTCAACTCTGATCTTTGTTTTAAAATGATTTATCAGTGCTTTTTATACTCAATCTGTCTTTCCTAACTATTTTTTGCTAATATTCATATTATAAGAAATCAAACGTTCTACTTATATCAGCATTTTTCAGTCAAATTTATCCCATCACACAGTGTATATCCTGATGAAATGTATTCTATTCAGAAATTGAATTTCTTCAATCACGCTCACATGTTACACCCCGACTGAAACAAGAACTAATTCGAGGTAATTAAATAAGTTTATATTGATTATGTCCGCTTTAAGGCCCGTTCTCACTGTGCGATTTGTCATACAGACTTGTAGGATGCGATTAAAATGGAGGCATTTGATTGGTTGATAAATCGTATTGACAAATTAAAAGCATCTATTTTAATCGCATACTACAAGTCGGTACGACAAATCGCACAGTGAGAACAAGCCTTATAGATAAAATGTTCGCCGAATGGAATTTTAGAATTGTATTTTTGCCTATTGATATAGAGCAAGCCCCAGGCGGTTTTATTTGTGCCAAATATATTAGTATTATTATTATGAATTTCTTTGGTTTTGCAAATAACCAATCAATCAATCTATGATTTGGTGGTTTGAAGGCAAGCAATGTTATGCTCTTTCCGTAGATGTACCAATCGGTGATTTAAATCTACTATGGAGCAAGAGTATTGTGTATTAATCCACGGTTTAGTTTCTCAAGGCCCACCCAAACATGATACATCAATTAGTCTAGGTGACAATAAAGATCTTTAAAGTGAATTGAGCTACCAAAATACCAAAAAAATGTTGGCAACAAAATTAGTCCGCTGTTCACTATTTTTATTAAGAAGTAAAAACAAATAGAGGCTTTCGGTTGGTACTTATCTCGAGGGTTTGATTTAAGGTGTTTTTTGTCATCAGTAAAAACCATTAGATGTACTCGTACATCACTCTGTTGAATTGTAATTGTTATTAGCACACATCTCGGGTTAGCTACTATACAGACATTTTTGTTATCATGAATCCTTTAGTTTTTTTCACCAGCCCCGATAGCTCAGTGGTAGAGCGTCCGCTTCAGGCCTGGGAGATCCGGTTCAAACCTGGGTCGAGTCAGACAAAAGACTTTAAAGGGGCATGAGCTGCCGAAATTCACACTTTTTTCATAATTTCTGATCGTCACGACAGTAAGAGACTTTGAAGGCCATCCAAAAACTAAATGATTGGCTTTAGAATGAGGAAAATCCATACAGTATGTAGCCTGTACGAACCGAAAACGTGTTCGAAAAGTAAACAAAATTTAAATAACCGGGACGACCATTCATTCATTCTAAGCCAAAATTAGTTCAAAACAATACTTTATCGTACATTTTCGAGACCAGAAGCACTAAAGAGCTTATGAATTGTACGTCTTGAGAAAAATAGCCAATAATGTCAACATTCTGTTTAAACCTCAAAATATCAACATTTTGGCAGCTCATGCCCCTTTAACAGTGGTAGCTGTTGCTGCTTCGCTTGGCGTTCAGCAATAGGAGTTAGAGCAGCGACTGGTTGGTCCGGTGTCAGTATACTGTGACTGGGTAAGGGGGCTTGCTGGTTGTCTTCGACAAGTCGTCTCGGTGAGGCAGTACCTAAAAGAGCGGCGGAAATCTGCCCTGCCACAAGGAGACAACGTCTTCATATAACTGAAATACTGTTGAGCAGGACGTAAAACCCAAATTACCCACTCACTCACTCCTTTAGCTTTTTCAAACACAATTAATGGGTTAGATTGATAGTCCCACACGGACCTTAATTCCATCGATGCGGCGCAGGTTCGAATCACACTCAGATCAACTCCGGGCAATGAGCCCGATTTTCTCCCCAACTAAACCTGACAACGCCGCCATGTAAGTGAAACAATCTTGAGTGTGGCGTAAAACCTCAATCAATCAACCAATGGGAATAACGTTAGCGCCTTTCGTGAAAACAGAAACTTGTATTATTCTAAAGATACCTGCATGTACCTATGGCGTGTTTCCACAAACGTGCTTTGACGGGTGTAATTCTCATTCAGGGGAATACAGAAATACGCTGTAGTGTTTGTACGGTCAGTTCGATACTTTGGACGGAGAATTGAGCTTATGCCATTTTTAACGCAACGGACGAGGGATTTCGCTGAACATAGGGTCTTGTTCTAACCGGATGACCCATTGCTGTCTGATTAAAATCCACAACAAAAACACCAAGTGAGTTTTTTTACCAAGTTTGTGCTACAAATCTCAAGCTTTCCCAAAACAAAAAAAATTGTTGTCAGCGATATAGCCTTGACTGAAACGGTCAACCTTCTGACAGACCGCACTCTTGATCGCATGTGTTAACGAAAGGCCGTGGAAACACACCATTAAATCAATGTGTTGGTTAACGTTCTCATTTTTTTACTTGGCGATACTGATTGCTGTTCTCCTATTTAACTTTGGAAAGTCAAACATATTTTGAATAACAATTGTTCGTTTTCATAAACTCGTCTAAATCCCAGAACTTGTCTTTGTTCAGATTTCTAAACATCCCGATTACGATATCATTTCTGCTTTATTCTGATAAAGTAGTTAATAGCTGGTTATTATGACTCGTCTGGTTCATTCACATAGAGTAATCTGTTTATATTGTTTACGACCATGACATTTGTCAGAGACACCTCTTATTCATAACAATCGTTACGGGACGTCAACGGCTCACCGAACGAGAAATTAATATCCTCCCCGCCTAGTGAATTGACTGATTAGCCGGTATCAGTGAGACTCGACGAGCACTAACCGTGGTACGCGTTTCCTAACAGGAAAAGTGATGGATAGTCATACAATTAAACCTCTGCTTACACTGTTAATGATTTCTTTTCAAGCCCTGTCAAGTACAATATGAATTTGGTGATGAGCTTAGGCGATATTTATTACACTGCGAAACATGGGAGGGGATAACGCGCAAATAACGACCTGATCTCGAATATGAATTTTGACTGTATCGGCTTAATTGCACTAGTTGAATGAGATAGATTTTCGCGATGGGCTAACGCGTGGGCAAAATAGAAATCTACAGGAATATTATATTGCGATTTTCAATCTTAATAAAAGCGAGATTTATACATTATTAAGATAGAAGTGTCAACACGGTACACCTATTTGATTTAATGCGCGCTGCAAAGGATTTTCTGCCTTTAATTCAAACGACATAGAAACCCAAATTGTCCAAGTATGGGAATGTGATGATATGACTACCACGTCCGAAAACCAGCTCACGGCAACAATATGTTTATTTGTTTATATGGGTCTAACGAAATGATAGTCGTTAATGTCAATGATCTAAATGGATGAGCACGTGAATGTGACAAAAAATCATTTGTAGCATAATGCATTTTTTATTGAATAATGTCTGCAGTATTGAAACTTGTTATCAATACACACATTACATAGTTTATTAGTGATACATGTTCCAAAAAATAAAATAATATTTTGTAAACTGATAATATATATATTCCCTACACTATGGTGGCTAATAAAATCGGTTAATATGAAGGATTCTGTTGAATACAACTTGTTTCATTCCTAAAATAACTGTATGTCACACAAAAGGCATTGTTTGTCGAAAAAAAAAACACGAGAGGATGTTGAAATTGCCGCGAACTGTATTAGCAAACATGCTGACAACCCACGATTATCACTTACACTCACGCTCGTTGAAATGGTAACTCTGGGGTCTGAAGAGGATTAACGGAGTGAAACAAAACAACTTTATGACAATGAGGCCAGAACTACTCTTAGCAGTACAGTAGCTTTGGCATGAAAGTGACCAATCTATGTACAAAACAGAACGCGAATTATTACTATTTAACGTACGCATCGTGTTCTTTTTAAGGAGTGGCAATTTACCTAATTTAAGTACTCCGTCAGAGGTTTATCCAATTTGGATTGATTGATTGGAGTTTTACGCCGCACTCAAGATTATTTCACTTATATGGCGGCGAACAGAAGTTTTAATCAGACAGGCCCGTTAACTTCAAAATTACAATTTTTTTACAAAAAATAAAAAGGACGGAAATAAATTTATGAAACATGTGTAAATCACTATTTTGGAGGGTAAAATGACATGCAATTTTAAAATGATTTCCAAAACAAGTATATGAAAATATGTATATTACACTAAAAATTCAAATTTTATGGTATAAACCAATCTGTTTTAAATTTTTTTATCCCATTTGGAATATCCAACCGTCAAACCATCAAAAAAATCGATATTTTAGAAATCGATTATTATGAAGTATCCTTTCATTTGAATTGTAAATAATATTTACGATCATTTCGATGGAGTGAATTATTTTTCATTGTGTTACTAAAATGTTTTTTCAAGCTTTTAGACCGCAAGACCCAAGTTTAAGCCTTGCTGCCCGTAATTCAGATGCTTTTCGTTGAAAAATGAAAGGTAAACTTGCTTTTTATATCAAGACATTACTCGCGTTGTAGTGGCAGCAAATGTTGTTAAATGAAGATATTTGAAAAGTGGCTCGGGACAGTATTGTCACCTATCAATGAAGATATGTCAAAGTTGTTCAAATCAAAGATGTTGGCTTTTTTGTTTACGCCATACACATCCACGTCATATTTGTTAAACACAGCTTCGACATATTGGTTATACATAAGGTGTATCTATATTAATATTATAAATATAAATAATAATATAATAAATATATATAATAGGCAAAACCTAGAAGTGAACGCAAAAAATAGCTTAAAATTAAACTTAAAGTCCATAATTTATCTGAGTATAGTTTGTTTTAAACAACCCATCAGATATTCTCTTCTGTAAATAGAGGCGCGAAAGCGGAATCAGTATTTCGAACAAAGATGGCGGCAGTTTCAAACACCGGATGGAACGTTTCGACAATAAACAAAGTTGACCAGACCAGAATGAGAAGATATACCGGCCTCTATATACCAGTATATCTCGGAGAATAAAAACACGCCGGTTTAGATAGGTGACAGAATACCAAAGTTATTTAACATGCATATTAACATAGAATACATGTTGTCGCTTTTCACAGGGTTCCGGTTTATTATGGCGTTCGTTTTACACAGATTTTGATTGTGTTCAATTAGTAAGCGTGTATTTTTAGATCGCCCCAACGATTATATACGTGGTTTATGACATATTATGTATTACGTTATTTACCAATAATCCCAAATAACAAACGCGATGGACAGATGGCGTTGGGATTTAATTGAAGATTGCACGTCCTATAATCATCTATAATCGTCTGTAGTTAACACTATTTTAGAATTTCAACGATTGTTTACAATCTTAGGAGAAGACACCATTTGTCTGGGAAGAGTTTATATTTCTGTCGGAACAAAGCTGTAATTTAAACTAACACCAATCAGGTTGTTTTGACGGAATATTGCTTCGTTCGAATGATTACATTATTTGTTTGACGTTAGAATCAATTCATCGTCAGTAATTAAGTATTTTGCATCTGAATGCAACTATTGTTAGGTTTCATGTCACCTTTATACGGGATCTGGTTTGGTTGATTGATTAATTGTTTGGTGTTTTACGCCGCGCTCAAGATTATTTCACTTTTATGGCGGCGTTGCCAGTTTTATTGTGGGAGCAAACCGGGCTCTATGCCCGGAGGAAACCCACGACCTTCTGTTCGTAACTGGCAACCATCCCACATAGGTCGTTCGATTGAAAACCCAGTCAGAACAATTTCCAATATTTTTGGACTGAGTGGAATTCGAACCCGCGACCAATTGATGGAAGGCTCTTCGGATTGTGCATCCAACGTTCTGCCTACTGAGCCACGGAGGCCCCGATATGAACTATAAAACTAAGAACAGAGGCGAATAACTAGATAGCGCGTTATTACGAGGCCAGAATATCCATCGGTTATTTTATGAAGTTTCTGTAAATTGCTTTTGTAAAACTTATGGACGTTATTTAGAACTGTTTTGTTACTTTTTAGGCTTCATTCGATTATCTGACTGTCATTTAATTCCGATATGAGATACACGCAAAACCAAATTATGTCGAACATCGCTTTCTATAACTCAGTGGTATCATAAACTACGGTGTCCTACGTCGGTAAACTTTTTTATCGATTTCTTGGCGCCCTCTATCGAATGATTAGAAAATGGCTCTAATGCTTTCAGGAATATATAAAGTGGAAACTTTTTCTAAGTAGAACATATCAACCTCCATCATTTGGGGGGACGAAAACACTGTAACAGATTCAATCAGTCGCTGAAGCAGTAATCGACTCGACAGCCTGTCGTGAACATAGTCTGCGTGGTAACAATATGAACGGTTAGACACCATAATTATTACAGTAACGGAAACCGGGTTCCAAATCAATTAAGGATGAGTTTCGTTTCTGTACGAAGCAATACAAGTTAATGGTCTAGAACTATGAGAAAGAACGGATTCTTGACGTATGTGAACACAACCATAAAATAACCGGAGCCTAAATAGAAGGTCAAGTCATAAACTAGTAATAATGTGCTTCTGAAGATATAGCGATCTTGAATGTTTGAAACCACAACGGTTCCAGGGTGAGATTAAATGAAGTATGACATGTAGAGTTGCTTGATTTATTTGTAATTTAAAAAAATGTATATTGAAAATTCGTATCAAACTTGTTTGGTAATATCAAGTTAGAATGACATGTCTCGGGTGAACCAGAAAGTTCATCGTTCAGTACAAAAAAGCTACGTGAAACTTGCAGTGAATTAGTAAACAGAAACTGTATGAATCCTGATTGATTATAGATGTTATGGCATTGTTTGATGTTATTAAACATTCAGCAACCTATCCAAATGAAGATTACACGATAGTATAATCTTGATAATTAACATGACTCGTTTAAATTCTTTTCCTTTTTCTTTGTTTTAAGATTTACAAATGCATGTGTTGTGTATAGTTTTGAGACATACTTGATAACAAGATCATCGTACTGTTGTTCCATAAGGGATGCTGCAAGCTTTTATATTGCTAGTTTATTCGCGTCCGTTTCATTTACTATTCGCTTTATGGGCATATTTTCAACTTTGTGTGTGTAACCATGGTGCAAATAAGAACTTCGTTACTGAACATGTTGTTGAGAAAATTTTCCAAGTAAATAAAGATTTAACAGGCAAATGTAAGTACATGATCAAGATATTTCAGCGATATTCTATAACTTTTTCTAAGACTAGGAAACTTGTGTACATGATTAAAATAGGAGGCGTGCTCAAGGGTGAGACAAAATAGCCGCTTTAAGCGGAAACAGCTGTCACAGTTCGCGTTTCTCGTTAACTCTGATTGTCACGACAGTAAAAGGCAAACGAAAAATTAAATGCCAAACGAGCAAAATCCGAGCAAAGGAGCGAACCCCAAACAACCTGTGGTCTGCAGGAACCTAAATAGTTTCCGAAAAGTAAACAAATATAAATAACTGGCACAAACGTTCATTTATTACATGCCTATAAAGTTTGTTAAAAATACATTCTACACTAGAAGCACTTAATGCCTTCTGCATTCTACGTATTCAGAAAGAAAGCCGATAAACATTTTGGCAGCTTATTTCTTTTTAAACATCCTCAAATATTGACGGGGGGGGGGGGGGGGGGGGGGCTGCTCAAGGGTCAGAGAAAATAACCTTTGGAAACTTGCCCATAAGGAATGAAATATTGATTTGTTGGTGTACTTGATATTTAAAGGCCCACTTGCCGCCGTAGCCTGTTTAAATTTGCTAAGAAAACCAATTTACATGAGCTTACTACGACTAATACCACTAAACTTAAACATAGGACACATTAAACATGTCTAGTTAGCTTTGGAATGTAGAAATAGGATGAAAAACAAACGAAGAATCGAAGCCTGATTACAACAACAACGATCAGTGTCGGTCAACTTTCGTGTTGGATTACCCTCATTTCAGGCCTTTTTATCTTTGGTTTACACTCAAACAATTATCAGCAGGCTTTTCCAGTCGCTGTTAACCGATCGTCAGTCTGTATTTCTCAGATAAATAGGCGTACGTAAAATTACACTGTGCCGTTAGTTCATTCACTCACTCGACTGAAACATAACATCGCCTATGCGAGCAGATTGGTTTGTTTACGTTCCGGGCACCTAACAATTCAAATTTTCAAATTAAAATTAAAAATACAAAGTCACGTCCAAACTTTTAAATTTTGGTAAAAATTGAAAGTTCCTAACTTATATTGTCTGGGTAAAATACAGAAAACGGTCTTTCTTTTTTAATGTAAACAATATTCCTGATTTTCGCGGCAAGTGTGCCTTTAAGTAAATTGAAACATATGAACCAATAATTAGGGCCTGCAAGTCAAAGTGAGAAGCCAACGGAAAAACAATAGAAACACAGCCATCACTACCAACAAAAAGGATAGATAAGCGCTTTAACGCTTAAAGTGGATTGAGCTGCCAAAATTCATACTTTTTTCATAATTCCTGATCGTCACGACAGTATGAGGCGTTGAAGGCCTTCGAAAAACTAAATGATTAATGTTGGAATGAGGAAAAGCCATACAGCATGTGGCCTGCACGAACCGAAAACGTGTAATAAAAGTAAACAAAATTTAAATGACCGGGACGATCATTCATTCATTCTAAGCCAAAGTTAGTTCAAAACAATACTTTATCGTATATTTTCGAGTAGAAGCACTAAAAAGCTCCTGAATGATACGTCTTGAGAAAAATAGCCAATAATTTCAACATTCTGTTTTAACGTAAACATATCAGCATTTTGGCAGCTCATGTCACCTTTAGGACATTAATGTGCCATCGAAATATCGACCTATCTGTCTATCTTCCCATTTCTCACCACTGTATATTTTCATATCTGTAAATGGTATACAGGTGTAAGCTCAATTGTATTGTATGTTTTAACATCTTAAGATGTTAATTAGTTCTCAATCGTACTAACATAAACTCCTGTACAGAGACATTCAATATATTGTTACATTGAGTTCAAACATCACAGTTTTCTTAATCGCTCAAGGTAATAATGTCTCACTAGTATGGCGTACATCATTCATACGAATGGACGCGCCAATAAGCTAAAACAACCAACCAACCAACCACATTAAGTGGGGGAGAAAATCGACATTTTCATAGAGTACCTGGCAACTCCCCCCACTCGGGGATGTTTCAAATGTTATTTGACAGAGAAGATTCTATTCCGGGGCCCGTCGATTGGAGGTTTGTGTCGATCTCCGGGGCCCGTCGATTGGAGGTTTGTGTCGATCTCCGGGGCCCGTCGATTGGAGGTTTGTGTCGATCTGAGAGACTTTTACTCTGTCTGCTAAACTACCGAGGCCCTTATCCGTTGAAGAGTATTTGAAAATCAACGGTTTTCAATTCTCATCGATCACTACAATGTTTGATTTTAGGTATGGGTTGATTTTCAGGACATATGGCACGAACTGCGTGTAACCATTGCAAAGTCAGTAGAAGAGGTGGAAAGGGTGTAGGGTAATACCCGATTAGAGGGCAACAATTTATATAGACTCTTTCAATGGAATTTACAAGTTACCCGGTTACAATAAGGTAATACATGGCAATTCTTCACCTCATTGTAACAGTCAGTATGCTTTAGAGATTCAAAGCAAACAACGCTGGGTTCGATAATCCGACATGAAAATCTGCGTCTAAGTGACGGCAATCATCCACGGAGGAACAGCGTTTGGCAACTGTGGATTGATTGATGCTTTTTCCGCACTCGAGATTGTTTCCCTTATGTTACGTTGACAAGCATTTGGCGGATGAGGTAAGTGGACTCTTGTCAAGAGTACCCCCCCCCCCCCCCCCCCCCCACCACATCACACACATAAACCTTTGTGAGTACCTGGAAAATCTCTTACATAGATCGAGAGCGATTTACAATAATATCGGTTGGTGACAAATGGGCCCAATAGATATAAATTTCAAATTCCGAACTGGCTCTTTGTACAGGAGTAATCGGTATGTTTAAGGTAGTTTGTGCGGACAAATGCCGTAATCCACACCAAGCGCCATTGTTTAATTTTAAAGTAGTGTGAAATGGCAAGCTGCCTTTGTTATCAATAGTTGCAATAATCTAGTTAACCGCTACCATTGTGTCGTGTGAAACAATGTAAGTCTTGGTTTTGTGTAACACCAAACATTATAATCAGGATTGTGTAATTGAATGCTTGTGGTCTTTGGAAACTCAATAGATATTTTAGTGGTTTTCTAAAACGCAAACAATGCCAGCAGATGTTTCGAGGAAGCAAGTAAACATTTGTAGTGTTATATTGAATTGTGGGTGATTAAATTGATTTTCGCTTCAGGTACATTAATAGACTTAAAGACTCAAATTACTTCGCTTCTATTCATCAAATGGTCGTTATCAAAACCAGATATATTCCTGCATTGTTGTTAAATTGTAAATTATTAAGTTAATAAGCCAATTGTTTGTTGAATTATGTTCCAATAATTGATGGAAAATTTGTATTTGCTTACAACACAATGGGGGAATGTCTCAGTGTATATGCCCTTGTGTGATCAAATATGGCGTGTATGAGGATAATTTTCCTTGGGGTACCCACCCATGTCGCTTGCAGCCGAAAAGGGTTATATTTATGCTATTGTTTTCGACAGTTCTGACACACGATTAACCCACTGACATGTGTATTACCCATTGCAATTTCTGTTCAACTGTTAGATTGATCAAAAACCCAGCCTCAAGGGGTCTTTTTACCACGCCAGTTTTGAGTGACCTATAACTAATTGATGTCCAATTGAGAGATATGCCAAAGGGCATTATATTGCATTTGGATGAAAGCCCGTGAAATGATATCCGTTCATCGGGGTAATAATAACGTTAGATGAGTCGTTGATATATGTCACTCCAGTCTGTTTCGAGATTGTATACTCACATTTATGTCCCTCAGTCTAAATTTAAATAGGGGCCTCCGAGGCTCGGTAGGTAGAGCGTTGGACGCTCAATCCAAACAGCCTTCCACCAATGGGTCGCGTTTCGCATCCCACTCTGTCCAAACATTTTCTGACTTGGTTTTCACTCGAACGACCTATGTGGGATGGTTGCCAGTTACCAGCGGAAGGTCGTGGGTTTCCTCCGGGCACTGAGCCCGGTTTCCTCCCACAATAAAACTGGCAACGCCGCCATATAAGTGAAATAATCTTGAGCGCGGCGTAAAACACTAAACAATCAATTAATCTATCTAAATTTAAGTAAAAATATACATTTTTAATAGTTTTAAACGGTATCAATTGCGAAATCATTTTGCCGCGATGTAATACGCATACAACGGTTCGGGTTTTTGAGTTTGATAACGACACAAGCTAACATATATATGGCTATTTATGTTGAAAGTGGTACGAGCTCACACATGTACAGAAAATTTCGCTGAAACAGAAGAAGCTATTTTTTTCTCGTTTTTACCAAGAAGTGCGAAATAAGACCTTTCCTCGAATATACATCTTAATGTAAATTCAAGCAGTTTTCAAAAGCAACAAAATTCTCGAAAATGTATTCACACATCTCGGCGATTGGAATTCTCTCCGTTATTATATGCGGTTCGTACGTATAACTGGGTTTACTGGTATTTTTTTATTTCATCGTTAGTCTTAAAAGGAAAGAAAATCCAGCCAAACACGTACATTCATTAAATAGAGCAGCTTTTGATAGAAGTGTGCAGTTTAGTCGTACGATTTTTTGCTGATTTTTGAAAGATGTTTTAATTCAACTTTACCAGTACAAACGACAATAACAGTATATCAGCCATGTTGATTTCGGCAAGCCACCTGCTGACGGAGCGGGCCAATAAAAGTGTAAGTTTCAGTCACGTGTCTCACTTCAGCCCAAGCTGGCTTTGATTCCACTTCATGTAAAGGGCTGCCCTGATTGCTATTCTCCATTTGAAATATATTAGCGCTAAATCCAAATTGGCCATATTCCATAGTTGACGTGTTTATTAAATTAATTCTACTGTTCATGACCCATTTTACACTACATAGTATACGACTGGATTTGGTTTTATACGCCAAGTCATGAAATACTGAATATTATCAGCATTTAAAAAAATCAGATATAGAGATCGTCACAGTAAAGCACCGGACTGTCAGGCCTTTTACGTCAGGCGCGTATTTTGTAGACGCGAGAATGGTGCCACTCATCCGATTTATAGCTATACTTCCAGATGCCTTTTAACTCTTTATGGGTGCAAATACCCCTTTATAATTGGTATGGAACTAAAGTGCATTACCCGATATGTATGGTCAGCTTTGATCACTCTGTGTGTTTTCTTTTCTTTAAAAGTTTGTTCAATGTACATCAAACGCCCCACTTCTCTTGACGAAAGTTATGAAATAAGTGGAAATATTTCAGGTGACTCTCAAAAGTGCTTCTAAATAAATATTTTAATAACTTTAATACCTTTTAGACACTTTTTTTGCTCTTACAGCTCACGGACTGAATTCATTTTCTTCATTTCAACGTTAAACGTTTCAGTTGTTTAATGATTTTCAAAGCGTCTAACTTTCATCTAATACCCAAAATTATTTATGTCACAACGTTTTTTTAAAGCGACATATTTGTAAGACTTTGTGAAATTGTTACATCGGGCAATTGGATTATCATTTTACAAAAAGTTTGCCTGTGGATTATTTTTTTTCCCTATATCGGTATAAATGTGTCTACTCGCAACGCTGTTTGGGTGTTCAACTAATTGGGTGTTCAACTAATTGGTGCCATAAGTTACTGGCCCAATGTTGGAATGATTCACAGAATGATATTGGGGCAAACAATGTAGCTAACATCGACCCAACGGTAGCGTCGGAATTGACCAAATATCGTCAGGGAAGTTGGGAATTCTCGCTATCGACATGCAAAAAATATATCTAATAAAATCATAAGCAAAGTTGATGCAGTTTCAATTAAGTGACATTGGTGTTCAACCACCACATATATCTATTTCGAAAGCTAAACTGATACCCATTGTATTCCAGTTAGCCTAAGCAAACACGTGGGTTGGTTTCGGAAAGTATTTTTTTAGTGTACCAATTCCACTCAATTTTTTTCTCAAACGTAAGTAACTTTTCTTGACTGACGTGGATTGGTACTTCTGGGTATGTTGTCGTACCCTGAAAACCAGAAGGTTCCCTTATTCCAAGGTTTGGTCATCACACCACGGAATATAAGGACATGTGTTTTAATCGTATATGGAATTGTTAAGTTCCTAACGGTCTTCAAGAACTTTCCTTTTATTGACAAAAAGAATTCAATAAAATAAAAAGCCCAGGTACCAATAGCTACCTTTGACACTTATTAAGTGTTCATTCCTTCTATTTTCTGGCGAAATTCCTCACTCAATGTTGCCTCCAATATTTTCTGACCATCTTTCCGGGCGTAGTGCGATCTCACTTTAAGATATGTCATTAAGTTTCATTTCATTGACAATTCGCGAAATATATATATTTTAAGTTGGAATGTCAGAATTTGGTCATCAGAATTCCCTAATAACATTGCCATTAATAATGTAAGTAATGACAATTTTTCTAGCCGCTCTGTCGTCGAAGAAAATCGGTAGACAAATATGACAGTAAAATTGCTCCACGATCAGCAGACTAAAAGTAATCCCGAGATATATGTCCAGCAATGGGTATTATTGCTTTATTGAATATTGTATTTGATTTGGTTTGGAACAAGTCTGGAGGCTAAATGTCCAATGTATGTACTATATACTTTCTCGTTTGGAATGTTTCATTACTGCCGTTCGATAAATATTTATAACTCTATGAAGACAGTCATAAAAGTTTGAGTGACATTAAAGCTCATGGTCAAAGAAAAAACTATTTCATCTAAATGCGTTACAGAAGATGATAACAAATATTGAGATTCTATAAACGAAAAACACGCTTACAAAAAAAGAAAATTCATATCATTTTATTTTTAACAAGTCTGTGCTTAGTGTACTCATTTTGGGAAATGATATCCATTTGCAACAAGATATCTATATTATTTTAGATTTCGTAATAAAGTTTTTTTCCTTTATTATTATTATTACCTTTATGACAAGTAACGCCTAAGTATAATAATGATCATAATTATGATTTTAGCTCTTAAAGTCATTTAACCAGTTCATAAAATTGTAAAGTCACCTACCTTCTTTCCTCGTACCGTGAAGTATGGCTTTTGTTTCTAAAATGTAGTGTTATGGGTCCGAGAATGTCGCAGTGCCTCTGGAGCAAATGATTTGAAATTTAAACGAAGGAGACGGCAAGGTAGTGGTTGGGGAGGCTTTATAGCCAGTTGAAATTTACGTCACTGTCACCGCGAGATGGCAGCCTCGATTTGGAAACCATCCATTCAGACCACTCAACGATTAACGATCGAACGAGTGTATCGTTAACTTCAGTGTCGATGGAACTGACCATACTGGTGATCTCTACTTAGCACCCAGCAGCCTCTCAACGATTCTGTAGTCGCTTGATATCCATCAGTGACTAAACCGAAAAATCCATATCTTCTCCGATACCGTGAACGGCTTCAAAAGAAAGCATTTGTCACACGCCCAATCTGATGAATCGAAACCAAATTGTACAGGATATTGGCCACTTTAGAAAACCCGCACGTCTTTCGGATTATATGACTTTCTTTTGATAATATTTTTAAATTTTAATATATAAGAATTAAGCCAAAACTGGCTAACTTTCTTATGTATGTCCTTGAGTATGAGGACGAACAATTAAACAATAAAAGGAAACATTAACTTTATATTAAAGATACATCTGCAGCAAAATAATTTGTTTGGTTAAATCAAGGTCTGTAAATAGTTTTTTTATTATTTTAATGGACACCATAAAACTAATTAAGTAATGCCTAGAAGTAAATTAGACTTAACATGAATGAATGTGAACCCCATAATGGAAATACTGCTCTACAAAGAGATTCATTTTGAAAGGGTTAGCTGGTTGGTTGATTTATGTTTTACGTCGCCTTCAAAGTTATTTCACTTACATGGCGGCGTTTCCAGGTTAAGTGTGGGGGGGGGGGGGGGCGGTGAAACCGGACTCATTGCTCGAAGAAAACTCACGACCTTCGGCGAGTACCTGACAACTCTTCCACATACGGCTACCGAGTGAAAAATCCACTAAAAAGATTCTAGGCTGCGCCGTATCGATGGAAGGTCTGTATGGGACTGAGGGACGATCACTCTAACCCGTTGAACCACCTAGGCTTCCCATTTTGAAAGGGCAAGGTCTCACTGCAAAAAGGCATGAGCAGCACTAAAGAATCAGAGATGGAGTTAAAAACATATTTACAAAAGTCGAAGTTTTAAGTGGGATGATCCGCTACAATTTGGACTTCCTTCGTCAGAATCCACTGTAAATTACATTGAAAATCTAAATGATAAACGTACAAAAAAATGGTACAGCCAATGACCTATATAATCCGAAGATGTGTGCTAGTAACGCACAACACTATGTACTCGTTCGTCTTATTTTGTCTACTTATTCCGTGACCTTGTAGGGTGATGTTTTTTATTCAACCACACGCCACACTTTTGTCGTGAGCTCTATCGTTACCCGATGTCCAAGGGCATGTGGTCTTGACAGATTTCACTGATGGACATAATACACATTGGACCATCCTCTGTTTAGATGACAGATACCAAAATGGACTTGTGAGATACAAGTGACAGTTACCATTGGTCAAATGTAATCCCAGTTTTCTACCAAACCGTTAAGAGTTCACGGACAGCCGTTACTGCTGATAACCTATTGAGATGTCAATCCTTGATTTGAGCAGAATACACACGCATTGTACAAACTCGCTACACATATGTGGATCTGTACGAATGTCGAACTTTAATCGTCCCCTACACGTTTCATAATTACATTCAGAGTAGGCATGCATTTAGCTCAGAAGAAAACAGTGCTACTGGGCACCAGTACGAAACACTGTTCGATAGGCAGATTCGGAAAATTGATGGGTTTGTGAAAACAAAGATTTTATTATTTTTATTTCAAACTTTGAAGAGATGTACATTACGATGTTGTTAGTGGGTGAATCGATTGATTAGTTGATATTTACGTCACATTCGAGAATGTTTCACCTATGTATATCTCAGTGTGTTCACATTTAGTAACTCGAAAAAAATTCAGCTTGTAGTTGACGAGCGTTCTTTAGATAGAGAATGCAGCAGCCACGTATATATACACCCGTGTCATTAAGTGAACGGTAATTGTATAAAATGTCGAACAGACCAGAGACTTACCACGACAACTTGTTCTTTTAACCTGGTTCAGTTAATTTCGAAATAACCTTGGTCAGCAGTCTAAACGCTGCTTTAGCAACTGCTGCCTTTTGTTTCCTGGCTTCATCCATTCTGGGTCTGTGTATTTTTTCCTCGATCACCAGTGAATGAAGGAGTTTAATATCGGTTCCTGGTGGTCAAAGGGACTTGTTTATATACCGTTGTCTTTCATTACCTTTCTTTAAAGAGGCATGAGCTGCCAGAATGTTGATATTTTGACGTTTAAACAGAAGGTTAAAATTATTGGCTATTTTTCTCAAGACGTATAATTCAGAAGCTTTTTAGTGCTTCTAGTCTCGAAATTTACGATAAATTATTGTTTTGAACTAACTTGGGCTTAGAATGAATGAATGGTCGTCCCGGTTATTAAAATTTTGTTTAGTTTTCGAACACATTTTCGGCTCGAACAGGCCACATACTGTATGGATTTTACTCATTCAAACGCCATTGATTTAGTTTTTCGATGGCCTCCAAAGCCTCTTACTGTTGTGACGATCAGAAATTATGAAAAAAGTGTGAATTTTGGCAGCTCATGCCACTTTAAGTTATTCCTTTGAAAACGATATCAGAACTTGCATTGCTCGGTATTTTTGAATGTTTTTTTTTCTGTTTACTTTGACAAGTTCAGTTAATTATTACAAGTTGGATAGAGTAATGACAACTGGAAAAACTAATCTTTCAGATCATGGTCACGTATGACAATTGTCATGTATAACTTTGGTCACGTATGTTTAAAGTCACTCTTGACTATGATGACGTATTACTGGTCACGTATGAATATGGTCACGTATGGTTATGGTCGCGTATGCTTAAGGTCGCGCATGTATATGTGACCACTCGTGACTATTGTTACGCATGACTATGGTCACGCATGGCAATGGTCCCGTTTGACTAAGGTCACGTATTACTATGGTCATGTGTGACTGTGATGACGTATGACTATGGTCACGTATGACAATGGCCACGTATCACTATTGTTACGTATGACTATGGTCACGTATGAATATGGTCACTTATGAATATAGTCGCGTATGACTAGGGTCACGTATCAATATACACATGTAGTCACGTAGGACTATATCCACGTATGGATAAAGTCACAGGTGACTATTGAACGTTTACTCAATCGTGGCAAAGGTTACTGTATGATTTTATCTTTATCCAGATGTATTGGCATAGTTATTTTTGCACGTAATAAGGCTTAAAATATTGTGTTTGAAGGTAATGAATTGCCTGATTATAATATATCGTTCTGCGACCGTTTTAGGAAAAGAGTGATATAAAGGCTCTAACGACAGCATCAACTTAATTTAGTTATAGGAAGCATAAACTGGGAAATGGTTTCCCAGCAAAGCCCGTTTTTGTATCACCTATTGTATATTTTATCACAAACAAGACGCTTTCTACTTCTACTTATCTCGAGTGGTTTGATCTTAGGCTAAAAAAGAATGCTCCTTCGTCCCGTTTTTTTTTCAAAAGTTTTTGCTTTAACATGTGGTATAGCATTTTGATTATCACAACCAATACACAGTGTGAATTCAAACCTCAATCATTCAGTTTCTGATGTACGGTAAACCATTTCTCACAATCAGAATATATATAAAAAGGATGTGAATATTGGTACGCCTGACCTCCAGTAAGTGTCATTGGACATTGTCATTACATGCGTGAGGTTTACCGGAGAATATTCTGTCCACACAAGCTGACCAAGACACACTTCACGCTAACACCTTGATTTTAAGAATGGCTTGTAAATGATTGCACACATTCTGAGTAGTAGACTTAACTTGTAGCCATTGTTCCCGTTCAGCCCTATCAACCGTGATTAGCGAATCAACACGGATGAGTGATTCAGACTTGGAAACAATTTGTGAGTTCGTAAGATTGGGACGACATAATGTAGAAAAGATGTTCAAAGACAACATGGCTCGCTTTCTGAGCCTAAATGATCAATTGTCAATCTATGTAGATGCACATTAGCTACCATGGGCATACGCTTACGGACATTTCCTATAACCCTCCACCTTTTAATACAGTGCTTTCATTCACTTGTAATTCACTTCAAAGGCATTTAGAGTCAGTAATTTAGTTATCTGATTTTCGCTACGCTAAAATCCTATAATCAAATACGGTCATATGGACAGACGTCAATACGTGTAGGTACACGAAGCCCTTAACAAGAACGTTTTGCCCCCGGCTTCTTGGCGCGTTTATACAGTGAAATCAATAAGCCATAGTGGGAGCAATTCTACCGACGTAAACAAAGTTTCTTTCATTCGGTTGAAATGTTACCGTTAGCAGCAATATGGCGACTCTGTGATATTAATCATACTGTAAACAATTAGTTTAAACATATTTTATTGCACAAAATTATACAAGAGGGATTGAAAACAAGTTATGCAACTTAGTTAATCCTTTCCCTACATTGACATGAATGACATTGAATGCATGATAAAATTATCTCAAAATGAAGTCAATACAAATTGTTGAATTTGAAGAAAAAAAAATTAATAAAAATATTAAAAAAGGGTTTCAATGAAAAAGGTTTTGTTTTGGTCATATCAATTCATTTGAAAAAGTTAATAGTTAATAAGATTGAATATTGAAACGACATATCAGTGCTTAAACATTTAGCAGTGGAATAGTGAGAAAGAGACTTAAGTGAACCTTTCACTTTTTTTAATGAAGTCTCGAACGTGTCTGAACATATTCAGGTTTTCTCTAGCAGTAATGTCAGGATTTCCGAAAAGAATATCATGTAGATTAAATTGATTAGTAAACAGTTCTACGAGACTCGTGCGAATCCCATGGTAAAGTATACATTCAAAAAAGAAATGATTTGCATCTTCTGACGGAGCTCCACAGCTGCATTCAGGTGACGGTGACAGATTAACACGATGCAGATCAACATTTAAGGAGCTACATTCATAACGGAGCTTAGTATGCAATATGTTGAGTTTTCTTTGGCCTACTTTAAAATACGCTGGGGCTGCGGTGGCATTTGGTTGAATTTGTTTCTTGAAGGATTTAACTGATTCCAACGATCTGATGTCGGGTGGTAAGTCATTCCATGCTAGAATAACAGAAGGAACAAAAGACTTTTTTGTAATATTTAGTCTACTGAATGGAACTTGATACAAATCGGCGTTCCGCAGTGGTGGCGTTCCCTAGGTGTGTCCCCAACAATTTAACATGTGACAAAGTAAAGGATTGTTACAGTCTAACAAAATGTTAATGTTTAATTAGTGTCTTTTAGAAAACGAGTATAATAGTATTCTCGTTATTTTGGGATAACACTTTCTTGAAAATATGGAAGACATTATTCTGCCGATTTTGGGGTGACGCCCGAAACGGGAATCGAACCCGGGTCTCAAAATAAGGAACAATGTCAATGACTTGAGTTGGATGGTGTTCGTACTGTGATCCACTTTTTTGCGGTTTTCGCCTTGGATTGCACGGTGAACATATACAATGTTATATTTGTGAACAATAACACACACAGACCCAGGGGAAATCTTCTTAACTAAATAAACCAAGGAGACAAGTTTCTAATTGCATTGAAAATAACGGTATGTCATTAAGATCTGTATACTCAATCATAGGTTGTTGTAATAATCTAAAACCCATGGATATGGCAAGCTGGCAGGTAAAGTCAAATTAAACAACTTATGACAATAGGAAAAGAAAGTGAAATTATATGATTGAGTTCCTAAATAGATTGATTGTTTGTTTGGTGTTTTACGCCACGCTCAAGATTATTTCACTTATATGGCGGCGTCTCCAGTTTTATTGTGGGAGGAAACCAGGCTCTATGCCAGGGGGAAACCCACGACCTTCCGTTGGTAACTGGCAACTATCCCACATAGGTTGTTCAAATGAAAACCCAGTCAGAAAATTTTCCAATTTTTTGGGACTGAGTGGGATTCGAACCTGCGACCTCCTAGATAGAAGAAAGACTAATAAACTCTTTCAAAGCCTTCTTCCTTTTATAAGTGATGGCTGATTGTGGCTCATAGCTACACGAAGAACCATGTTACCATGAAGTAGTTTGTATTCTTCTGTTATATAATTTAATATACATTATACTGAAACACAAATGGTATAATACTTATTTCTCGACACTTTACCGGCTCCAAGTTCAAACCCAAAGGGTAAACAGTTTTTGACGTCTGAATCCAAAAACGTCCCCTTTCCAAACGTTTGTGCTTGCTATCTGCAACGGAAAAGAGAAAAGAGAGTTTAAACGAGCATGATTTCCAAATGGTTCTTAACATAATGACTTTTGGTATTGATGATGTGCTACGATGTATTGATACGTTTGATATAGATGCATCGCATTGCAAGATATCATTCATTGAAACCTGTTAAATCATGGAACCATTTGTTGATTTCAGAACTTCGCTTATTCTGACAAATGCAAGTAAGAGATGTGACGAAATCTGCATCAGCTGGGCAGAAAAATATTTTTAACCAGAAGAAAAATTGCCTTGCAGGACGAATAAACGATTTATTTATCCCTTCGATCAATGGCATTGTTTCCATTGAAATTTGAAGACAGTTTGGAACTTAAAATATTTTGACTTTTTATCTACGAGTTCGTCCGCGTGTTCGTTGTTCAGTTTCAAATATAAGACTATGTGCAACATGCGTACATTTATTTTATACTGACGAGGAGTATTTGTTGAGTGCGTATTTTTCCTTTCCATCTCTATCTATCAGTTTAACAATAGTTTAATTTCATTATTTTGCTTGACGAATGAGCCTAGTTTAAAAAAAATTATACTATTCTTATTGTAATGTAAATTTGCTATTGTGATGTCAATTATCTATAAGTATCATCTAGAGACATACTGGAAACCTCACTGAATCAGACGGTCTCAATAAAAGAAGAGGAAAAAAACATACTGGACATGTACGTGCACTGATTTATAGTATCATCTGATTACTAAAAATAAAACTGGATGAGAGCAAACAAAAATAAAGGAACATTATATATTGTTTTGTCACATGAAATACATATTGTATTCGTGATAACCAATACTTAAGAACTGATATGTTGTTTTAATGATAGTATAAGATATAAAAAGGGTAACCCAGATATGTTTACGCAAAGTTAAACTTATTTTCTCCAGCTCTTGATTGTTGGTTTTCACGCCGATTTTCTAGAAACATGATATTCTGGAGGCAATCTTCCCGATAAACATGCATACAAAATGATCTACAGGGTTTCTTTATATATCGATTCTAGGATAAAAGATAATAAGAAATATAACAAGGAGGTATCATTGTTATTCGTGCTTTTTATCCGAGTTCAAAAGTAAAAAAAATCAAATGAAGATTTTACAGAATACATTTGTCTAAAAATTTATTGATTTTCTAAAAGTTGAGATTGAAATTTTCTATTCGTGCTTTGGCATAATTGTTAAGCTACATGTAGTCTTTCGTGTGTTTCGTTGTGAAATAGTTTAACAATGAGAACGCGAAAAAGTTGTTATAGGATAAGAGAGATTCGAATTACCAAAAATTATTAAACCATCTCATGTGATCATTTCTAGACAAATTAACTTAAGTGGTATCTTGCTTTAAAAGCAGGACGCTACTCAAAATATATACTGAACCGCAAAAGAAACGTCATCCTATTCAAATGTTGCTAAATGCATATATTATCATAATTTTCAATAATTGTTCTCTTCTGATATCCTTGCTAGACCTAATTTGAAGCCAGTGGTCAAGAAAGTTTGATTTCTGATCATGTTACTTATATGCAAAACACGTCGTCAAATCACAGATACTAAAGTAATGATGGGGTGCTTTTTCGGTTTGTTTTGCCTGAAGGTCACAATGCACGTGTGTTGCGAGGTGTCATCCCTATGATAAAAGTTACCGAGCATGCACCGAATCATTCACAGAGTGACACTAGTGACATGCCACAACTGTCACGGGAGCAGATAGACCAAGCCTTGAGAAGACTTCATGCTGGCAAGACCTGTTGCAAACCACTGCAATGTTTATGTCCGAACAGTATACCGCCTGCAGCAACGGGTTCAAGTCACTGGAAGCACATCAGACTGTCCTCGTAGTGGAAGACCGCCTGTATTGCCCGTCAACACCTGCAAAACAGCTTCGCTACAGCTACGGAAACTGCAAGGACAGCCATTGGCAATCACCACAGACCAATCAGCGACGACGCGGTGCGCAGGCGTTTGAGGCAGGCAAATGTCAGATGTTACAGGCCTTACAGGGGTCCGATCCTCACTGCTCGACATCGCCGCGCTCCTCTGTAATTGGCCACACATCATCGGAATTGGCGTCACCGGGAGTGGAGAACTGTAGTCTTCTCCGGTACTGCATCTCGACGGTTGAATGATAATGAGTGTGGCGTATACGAGGGGGGTGTTTTGCAAAAGAGACGCGTGGGGAGGTCCCAGCATTATGGTATGAGGTGCTATAGCACTGAATCAAACACTAGGCCCCGTGGTGTTCCAGAATGTTGGTCCTGGTAGAGGAAATGGCGTAACAACTGCCCGCTCCATCGATCAGGCGCTGAGACTTTCATCGTGTCCCATTTTGCTCGTCATGGAAATCATCTTCCAGCAAAACGCACGAGCTCATACTGCCAGAGCATCGAGAGACTTCCTCTGTCAAAGCAACACACAAACTCTTCAATGGCCTGCTCTCAGTCCAGACTTGAATCCTATGGAACACTTGTGAGACAAGATTCAGAGGAGGCTCAACCTCGGCGGCCAAGACCGACAGCTGCAGCTGAACTCACTTAGGCGTATCACAGAGTTCGGGCCCAAGCTCCTATCATCTTTATCAACCGTCTCATCCACTCAATGTTCAGACGACGCAACGCTGTAATCAACGTCCGTGGTGGCCATACACATTATTGACTTCCAGATCGCACTGTGGCGCCACCTGTCCCCATTTTCTCTTGAAATTCTCTAACATTTGTCTGCCAATGATGATGATCAATCATGTCAAATTGGAATTATTCCGTTGAAAAGTGTGTTGCTTACATCTATTTGAAATACACTGATTACCAATGTCCAAAAAGGAGTGACTTTTTTGCGGTTCGGTATATATTTTACTTTAGATGGATTCGTTGTTTTAGTGTTTGTGTCAGTCTGGTGCATTGAACATCGTGTTAGTTGAGTATCTAGGATGACCCCCACTTCAGTGATTACGTACGTGAAATACCCTCGGATAGATAGCAGGTCATTTTGAATGTGGCGACCAAAACGGTAGCCGTGAAACGTTTAATTTCCATATTCTCTTGAGGGTCCGACAAAAGCGTCCCCGTAAAAATGTAAGGGACCAAAACACACGGCTTGTTAACTTTCTGCATCGATCAGTTATATAATTGAAGCATTGGGGGATTCCTGAAATGTACCGAAACTGCGTCTGTCTACTTTGTGTTACAAATCGTGTGGTTTACCGGGCTAAATAATATATATAAGCAAATATCTTTGCATTTGTATTTAGCTCTAAAATACGGCGATTTACCGTATAAAAAGCATAGACTGTCCGAGGTGCGTCAAAGCCGAACGGTAGCGAGGAAAGATAGCCGAGGTGGGTTCCGACTGGGATGACCCTATCACAGAATCGTACATTGTTACTTAATATGTGGAGTCATTGGTTGGTTCTGTTAACTTATTGGCGCGTCTATTTGAACCAATGATGTACGCCATACTTGCGAGTAGTTATTACCTAGAGCGATTAGATAAACTGTTATGTCTTGGCACAATATATAGAATGTCTCTGTACAGGATTACATGTCAGTACGTTTGAGGATAACTTAACCTCTTGAGATATTAAAACATGTTATGTAATTGAGCTTAGACCCCTATACGAAAAATCGCAATAGTCCAAACCTAGTAGTATACGTGGTTACTGTGATTCTAGGGCATGGAGTTGCCTGAACAAGTGGATTACACGAGTTCCTTGTTGGATGATTTAAGTTAATATGACCATTATACTGGTGTAGAATCGATGGTGTTAACACAAACGGCTACAACATTAGCACATACGTTGTATTACCGATGTAGGCCTACTCCTAAGTTAATGATAAAAATTAAACATCACCACGTAGTTAGTTGTTTTTAACAACACGAGCTTTCGACACCTATACAGGTGACACCGTCTTCGTCAAGTGTAACTGACAAAAGTTTAAAACATACACAGTTACACTTGACGAAGACAACGCTACAGGTGCCGAAAGCTCGTGTTGTTAAAAACAACTGACTACGTGATGATGTCTTTATCATTAGTATGGAACCCACGTCTAAAGAGAGTTTCAAACATCTCTTACTCCTAAGTTACTGCAAACAATACTAATATGTTAGTTTATTGATAGACATTGGATATGGGGTTAACATATATAGAAACCTTAAAAGTGTAATAACGGTATAATAATGAACTTGTTCCCAATCCCCTTGCTTCACTTATGTAATAAAATATGTTCAATTAAATTCAAGCTTATAAAGTGGCTAATTGCTGTAAGTAAACTATCTACTTTAACAAAGCCGCTTATAGAATTGAAACTGTGCTGTTCCACCGTGCCACTAAATTTACAAATTGATTTATATTGTCTGAAGTTATATAACGATTGGGTGAGCTTTTAGAACACGCTTACTGGTTTGTCTCCCTTTGCTAGTCCGCTGAGCTGAGTCAACATTGCGCATTCAATGAAGTTAACTGTGAAACATTCTTTAAAGAAAAAATGAGTACACTCGGGGTGATTTTGCTTGTTTTCGTGGCCCTGTCCACAATCATTAGGAAGTGCGTCAAAACGTTGTACCCGGGAAATTAATTTAAAATAGTTCGACACTCAAGATATAGTCTTAAGAACATATGATCATAGGAAGTGTCGAGTTTGAATGTACTTCTTGTTTGTTATAGAAAATAAATGAAAAAATAAGCGCACTTTGAAAACGCTTTTTAACATAAAGGGTAACATCGCAACATATGTGGTACGCCCTTTGTGAGAGGGTTGTCAGATACTCGTCGGCGGTTTCCTTCGGACAAAAAGGCGGCCATCCCCACAAAATCTGACAACGGCGCAAAATCATTGAAATAATTTTAAATGCAGGAAAAGGCATCAACCAACGAATCATAGGTGGCGCCACTGTAAATCTACTACTTTCACCATACATGTACATTGTAAGTACACACCATTCATTGTTAACCCATAGGATGCAACAGAAGGTATGTCGTCGTTAAAGTGATATACATGTCGAACTACATCGATATTTGTTATCCAAAGTAAGGCATACTTGTTGGCCCTTAAGCCTTATAAAATTCCACACATTTACATTCTCTCCTTTTTCGAAGCGACAAGAAAGAATAAATGATAACTAATGAGTTCACAGCGATATACACACGTCGGTAAAACAAAGGCGGATAAATTTTTAATTATTTAATATAAACCAGCATTCAGAACAGTGTGGTAGCTCGCTGCGTCATCAGTTGCAAATCAGCTCATAAAACCTGAACAATAACAATTTATCACATCTGATAAAAGGGTGTAGTAGAGCGAGGCAAACGAACAGCTTGAACTCTTTTTGGTTTTATTAGGTGAAAAAGCGGATTCCATTTTTTGACTGACCCAACCTACAATGAGCGCAATTATTCACAAATTGAAATCAAGAAAGTAAGTGTTGTGTTTCTGTAGTCCGGGTTTCTGACTCGAAAATTACTATTTTTATACTGACGGTCGTATTTTGGAGTCAGGGTTCATTGCAATCAAAAAGCCGGAGTTGGCTGCCCGCTCAGAAGCGGGCAGTTTGTGGTCTGATTTAGACAAAGAAATAGCAATATAACCTACTCAGATCGTGTCTAAACGGCCATAATCACGTTCATGGATAATTTCGCTACCTACCAGTGCCTGATATGGACAAGCTACCAGTGCCTGATATGAACGAGTAGCATCCGTCAGTAAACATTATTCATCCCCTGAATTTACTTTTGCCTTCCCCAAGTCTCAAACTCTCCGCCATTGATGACGTAACACTGTTTAGCGGGTTTTCAGTTTTTAAACGTTAAATTCACTTTAAAAAATGCTAAATTATTAATGAATGTCGTACTGACACTATTTGAGTTAGTTATGTTGTTATTTACTATCTAAATCAGACCGCAAACTGCCCGATCAGAAGCGGGCAGCCAACTCCGACTTTTTGATTGCAATGAGCCCTGACTCCAACATACGGCCGTCAGTATAAAAAAAATAGTAATTTTGGAGTCAGAAACCCGGACTAGTGTTTCTGGTGCTATTTTCTCCAACATCCTAAATGTAGACAATAAGTAGAACCAGGCAAATGCAGTAAAATCTACACCATGTTTCTATTTTACAAATGTGGCGTAAGAATTTGTATAAGCCTACAGCATTTACCATTTGCCAGTAGGATGCCAGTTCCTATAGTTTTATATATTTTTTTGGGCGATTAGAGTTGCGGTAGGTTAATGTCCAAAAGGTAGAAAATACAAGTATATCAAATATTTGGTTATGGTTTTTGGTAAAATTTGGTTATCGAAAAGATATATAAAAATAAGCACAATTCGTTCTTCCTGGTTTAAAATGTCATTTTTATATCCCTTTTTTCAGGCAGCAAGTTACATTGTATATCTATGATTTAGGAAAACTGTGTTTTAGTACAATAAAAGATTTATAAGGCGAATGATCTACGTATATTCACGTATTTAACGTGTACATGTGATTAACAAAGTGTGCTCTTCCACTTCTAGGCAGGCGGACAAGAGAGTGATTTGCCGTGATAAACGATCAATAAGAGCAAAGGGCTAAATTCAATCTATTTAAAAAAACCCACAAACTTGTACACTGATTGCCTAACGATTCTCTTGACATTGGTCTATTACGTTTTTTTCAACATTGTTTGGAGTATCCGCTGCGATGCTTTCCAAATGGAAGTCTTTGAAGAAGGATTTTCCTTTTTTGTATCCTGGCATTTTGTTACTGGAATGAAGTGGTCTGCGCGTTCATTTTAGTTTTAAGTGTATTTCTATACCCATTTCTTATTTCCACATGTATTTATTCATGACAACCGTTGTAACATGTATGTTAGTTACCTAAAATATGTATTCATTATAAAATACTTCTGTAAACATGTATTACCATATTCCTTGGTAATAACCACTGAGTTTGAAACTGCAGTCCAGCTATACAGAATGTAAACAAGTTGACAGGGCGTTTCTTTCTTTTTTCTATTTAACTGCTCTTCGTCAGGCCGATTTTTCCCATTTCTTTTTTCTGAATATACATTTAGATATGTGCAATGTGGTTTACTGGGTTTGGTTATTGATGCGAATAATAAGTGGTAAAGAGAAAACATGTTACAGTTGCTTGGTATCCTATTATAAGGTATTTTAGATAAATTTCGATAATCAAAACACTTTATTTTAACTCAAGAATTTCACCATTCCTTCAGTAGAGATATATCTACTTAAAACACATTGAGTACGTACATTTAACAATAGACCATTTGCCAGTTGTTCGCGTAACAATAACATGACGTCGTGGCACCAATCTTAGACCGGACTTAGTCCAGCTTCCAATTCGAGTTCAGCTATATTCATTCAAGCTCCCGTTTCATGCTAGATTTTTCGGAAGTACTTGATTATTTCAGATATAAACTGTCATATTTTGGGTTTTCTTTTCTAAAATATGTTGTAAAAATGTTAAAAATCTTAAGCTAAAAACGGACGGATGCTTTGTCCGGTGTCCTATTTACATATTGAATGTAATTGGCAAATCACCGATTAAAGGCTTATTCCATAAAAAAGTCAAGACTACTAACCAAATGATGCTCTTTAGAGAAGTGTGAATCAAGCTGTGTTTTCAGCCACACTTAATATTGTTTTACTTCTATCGAATAATCACAACATGTAATTGAAGGGGAGACGGACCCCCGACAATCCGGTGGCAACCATATCATGAAGGGCTATCAATTGAAAACAGAGTTAGAATAGTTTTCTTGGACTGAACGACATTCGAACCTCTTACCCATCGACGTAAGGCATGTACCACCTTCATAAAATGTGACCTCAAATAAAACCACGAAATATAATTGAAAACAATGGAATAATCCAAAGTGGAACGAACTTGTACCGGCCTATATTTGTAATATACAAGCTGAAATATCCATGGAGAAAGAAACTTATAGGCACAGTAGAGCGTCGCACAATTCTATCGAATTTCCACGAAGCACAATCACATCCCTGGTTTCATTGATAACCATAACAAAAAAATACAGGTGGATGAATCAAACCGGTCAAGAGGTACTGTCGAGAAAACTCAAATTATAACTGCATTCGAAAACTGTAAGCCTGCAGTGATCTGATCCGATTTTCTCGAAGCACGACCAGGTATGATAAATATACATAATAGAAAACAAATTCAATGGAAAGCGTCAACCCATTTAAAATGTATAACCTGGTTACACGTACAAAATGACTAACGCAACGTTCAAAGTCTATGTGCCCCCGCCCCCCCCCCCCCCCCCCACCCACCCCCCTCGGCCGCGTCATATAAATATGGGCGGGGCACATAGCCATTTTTTTACTCTGTGGACTATTAGTGGTTTAGTTGACGATAACAAAAAATACTGTACTAACAAAATTAGCATTGATTACGGGTTTTGTTTTACTAACATATGCCCTCACTTCATTTCACAAGAATACATGGACGAGATGGAAATTGTTTTCTATTGTTTTTTTTTATAAATGTTACTTTATATTTCATTTATTGAATGAGATTACTGGGTAAAAATACATTTAGCTAATCATCATTTCCTTTGATATCATGATCAGCAGCTTGAACATCAAACATAGCTTCAAGTCGATTAACTTGTCATGTTGATGTTCTTTATGGTTACAGCCAGACGTTCACAGCAAAATGATCATACGAATAAACCATTTTACACAAATTGTTGGATTTATTTGATCCGGTACAGCAGTTCGGCAGTGATAACTGACAGAGGGAATATCCTTGGTAATATACAACCCCAATTAAGTCGATATGATTGAGTGGATAAAAATGATATCATATTTCCTTGACGATATTATGTTCTAGTTTAATACGGTTGAACCAAGAAGCTGTTGGCACCCGTGTCCTGCCGATACACGTGCACAATTCCAGAGTATGGATATCCGAATTCGGCAAGTCTGGTTTTGAAGATGCCTTATTAGCAATGTTGCCAGCGTCATATCATATCCTTACTGGGTTAGAATACCGATATGTACTATGGTAGTGATTTTGTAGATTTCATATTATATGTAAGCGATGGTTTATTAGCTTGATGTCGTATCATTTCTCTTTTCTAGTCTGTGTGACATACGGTGACGGACGAGATATACTGGTTGACTATAGCGCTAACATGTCTCCTATTTCTACCACACCCTCGGTGATGGACGAGATATACTGGTTGACTATAAAGCTAATATGTCTCCTATTTCTACCACACCCTCGGTGATGGACGAGATATACTGGTTGACTATAAAGCTAACATGTCTCCTATTTCTACCACACCCTCAGTGATGGACGAGATATACTGGTTGACTATAAAGCTAATATGTCTCCTATTTCTACCACACCCTCGGTGATGGACGAGATATACTGGTTGACTATAAAGCTAATATGTCTCCTATTTCTACCACACCCTCGGTGATGGACGATATATACTGGTTGACTATAAAGCTAACATGTCTCCTATTTCTACCACACCCTTCTCATCCCATTTAAGCCATTAGATTGATGTGTCAAGTTGCAGTTAATGTATTCACTGATTGGCCCTTTTCAAGATGAATAGCTGCAACATTTAATTTAAAGAAAAGCGTTATATCATTGAGTAAAGTAGAATTAAACAACTGGAAGTGATGTTTTATTTCCAAAAGTATATTTTAATACATTTGATAACTACATAACCTCTTAGGATATCAAAACATACAATACAATCGAACTTACATACACCAATATACGAACAAAAGTGTGGCTTACGGTTGCATTGATATATCGGTCGAATTGAAAACATATAAAAAATATACCCCCATTGTTGTATCCAAAGAGACGAATACGTTTTTAGCTGATCTCGAATAATTGTTCAATAAGGTGAAGAATTACATATGGATAAATACTTCTTGGCTTATTGGAAGTTGTTATCCATAAGTACATGTAATTCTTCACCTTATTGTAACCGTTCAACTTCTAAGTGTTATTGAAAGATTTAATAATTTTTCCATAGGCATTTATAATATCAAATATCATAGTAGAATAATAAAAACATACCTGAAAGGAAAATGACTGGACCCCTGACCCAAAGGCCAGTAATTGTTCATAAAAAAGAGCAAGCGTTTGAAAGATTTACTAGTCAGGGCTCAACACCTTGTCTAGCTTCTACCAAGGCACTTCTGGGGGACCAAATGGTTTACTTTCTTTCCTCCTGATCATATTGTATTCAATCTCAATTTACCGATAGTGTTGCCATAGCTGAATATGCGTAAACATTGTCAATCCATGCATATATTACACAATGAAATAGCATTGGTTTTAGTTTATTACAACAAATTATGATGGGGTATAAAGGTATAAATGGTGTGCCCCTTTATAACACAATGGTCATCTTGGACAAAACAATTATATCTGTGCCCGCGTGTTTTAGTGTTGATACATTTATATACGAGATAGATAATGTACTGGTGAATTTATAATCTGTTTTACAGGTTATGCGTCGTCTCCCAAAAGTTTCCAAAACGATTTTTCATCAGTAAATGACAGACCGATGTTTAAACCATGATAAAAGGGAATTCTTTCAGAGGCCTATAAAAGTTGATGTAACAATACCAAATCAAGAGGTTTATGGATTACAACTTCTGTTTATTTGTTAAGCGATAATTCGTAACAGATTCCAGCACGATAACTGTACCGAATCTGTACCGAAACGTGACTTTACAAATAAACAGAAGTTTTAATCCATAAATATTTTGAGTTAATGTTATAATGATGATCAAGAAATGATAAATAATTTATTCGGCTTTACTGGGGATAAGAACTAGCTGCTTAAACTAAACCCTGAACAAGCAGTTGTGTTTATGTTTCAGCTTTGGCGTGATGCAAATGCACATTTGATCTAACAAAATGTGTTTATGTTCTGCATTGGCGCAATGCAAATGCACATTGAATCTAACAAAATGTGTTTATGTTTAACATTGGCGCGATGCAAACGCACATTGGAACTAACAAAATGTGTTTATGTTATGCATTGGCGCGATGCAAATGCACATTGAATTGAACTGATGTTTTAAGCCGCACTCAAGATTAATTCACATGTATACATGGTTGTGTTGGCAGGTTTGGAGAGGGAAGAAACTGGGCTCTTTGTACGAGGAAACCTTCCACATTCGGCGATAAAGTGGGTAAGAAAGAAAACACTTTTCTAAAAAAAATCGTTAAAATTAACACTAGTTATTGTTTAGCATATCTGATTAAACAAAATCTTTGGACTATACCACCAAGGAATGTACACTACTCGAGTCATTTCCTACATTTTAGTTTTTTGAAGGAATGATCTGTAAAATGGCAGATTATTGGCCTGTACAGAGCCTAACGTTCTAAATTGCTGTCACTACGTCTTGATTTATGGGGGCCTCGGTGGTCCAGTGGGTTACCTCAGTCTCACTCAGACCTTCCATTGATGCGGCGTGGGTTTGAATCTCACTCAGACTTACCAAATTCGAGTGGATTTTTCAGTCGGTCGCCGTATGTGGAATAGTTGCCAGGTACTCGCCGAAGGTCGGGTGTTTCTTTCGGGCAATGGGCCCGATTTCCTCCTCCACTAAACATCGCAAAGCTGCCATATAAGTGAAATAATCGTAAGTGCGACGTAAAACATCAATCAATCTGGATTTGTGTAAACAGAAACAATAGCCGCACTCATGCCTCTCTTTCCTCTGTTACTTACTTGCCGGCCAGGAAGAACCACACATTAAACCACCATTAAAAGGGTGGGATAACTATTCTCTGTCAACAGACTTTTCAAAACCCCGCAATCATGTGATGCGAGAGTTACGTTGTCAACAAATTGTCCAGCTATTGAGGAAATTTTCGGACATACCGCAGACCATGTGACAGGTTGTCATTGTACGAGGAGAGTTTGAAATCTGTCAGGCCAATTTAAAAGTTTTCTTCTTATGAAGAGGGATTTGGTAGATTAACGATGCAATTCGAACAAACTAATGGGTAAAATGAAAAGAGGAATGCTTTAAGTGTGTGTTGAAGGTAAAATCTAAAAGGCAGGTAGGATTAATAGATATTTGAAACTTGGTTTCAATCTGAAAGCCGAAGTATTTCCGAATAATTCATTTAAAAGCCGTAACTAGAGATCTTGGAGAAGGACCCAGTATTCAGGACGAGAGAACATTCCTTCTGGATGCTATTGATGATCTTGAAAGATGAACAAGACAATAATTTATTGTGAGAAACAGCCAATAAGAAATGGACAAGCTAAATTCAATTCATTATAAGAACATCCCAAAATAGTGATTGCATATTGATTCACATGGGAATTGGGGTTTTTAGGCCTTAACTGTACCATTTACTGCAATATATTTTCTAAATGATAGCATTTAAGACAGACTTATCGAATATTGTAGTTTTGCCTTTAGGTTACAAATTATTACAAGCAGTTTTCATCGCGAGTTGTTACTTCCTGGCAACGATATCACAGTCAAAATAAATCTAAATAATTGGTGTAAAACCTCAAACAAATGATCTATAGAGTTTATGTTTATTATATTCATGTCAATGTTGCTAACCTGGAAGACGTAACGTGCTTTTTGAAATTGTCATTTTGATGTAATACCTAACCAAATTTAGCAGACACCTCGAGAAGGGCAATACATTTACTGCTTGGAAACTGACAGGTTTTGGGTAATTGATAACTTCTGCTATTACTTCATCGAAGTGATTTGATTTGTCACCAACCAGTGGGCGGGTTGCATATTTGTATTGATATTTCAATATTTAATAATACATTGGGCTAAGAAGTAAAATAAGTAGAGATCTCGAGATTTAAATACATGCAAACATGAAGCAATACAAACTGCTTCAGAATAAAATGGTTCGACCTCTGAGTCAACCGCCAGGGATTGCTTGTAACAAGAACAAGAGTCTGAAAGATCTACTAGTCATGGCTAAACTCCCTTGTCTGTCTTCCACAAAGTGAAAAAAATACATTTCACTTTCTTTTCCCTTCATCATATTTTGTTTAGTCTCAGTTAATTTTCAAACTAATGAAATATCACGGGCTTTGGTTTAACACAACATCTTATGATTGGGTGTAAAGGTCTAAGCTGCATAGTCCGCTTTGTAACACAAGCATTAACTTGTCTCTGTGGTTATTTAAATTTTTAGACCGCCATGATCCCATGACGGTCTTATTAAAGGAGGGGAAATCTCTAGAAATGCATAGGGATTATCGTCGATAACAACCTTCAAAGTACTTAAAACATTTTACGTCAATTACCTCCAGTGACCCTCAAGCTAATAAAAACAGACAGAAGTATGTCCTTTCAGTGGCTTATCTGTGTAGCCATTTTTCCGTTTTAGGATGACGTGATGTTGGTGTAGCTATTTTTAGATCAATAATGACGTATTTTTACCGCTCTCTAATGTATAAGGGTAGATTTAGGTCCCAAAAAAAACATGGCGACAAACTTGAAGTGGGAAGATTGTCTCCGAATATATAGGTTAGTATGCAACCGCATGCCATTACTTAGCCAGCCATTGGCTAAATTGCATCACATGACTGCTCTACAACGCACTTAAATTTGTATTCAGCAATAAATGGATAAAACTGATGAAAAAATGGTAGCGGCCTTGTGAATGGCCTATGGAGCTTATTCTCTATTGTAACGCCACCTTCAAATTTCAATTATTCACTTACGAGGGATAAAACATACATTGGATAGTTGTTTTTGACTAAATGAACTCTACTCTTTCCATCTAAACTAGTCTAAAGCTTAGATTTCCTTTCCCTTTAAATCGCTTTTTGTCCGTAGTCCGTCGTCCGGTGTCTGTAAACTTTTCTTGTGATAGCGATTCCAAGAGAACTGCTATTCGGATCTTCATCACATTTTACAGATATGTTCCCCTTATAGTCTAGTTGTGCAACATCTATTTTGTTTGCTTATTTGCATATTTAAATCGCCGCTGGCGGCCATTTTGTGAGTTTTATTTACATAGTTTCTGTTTGCGGAATCTAGAAAGCACAAGGCTGATCTTGATGAAATGTTTTTGTGTTGGTTCCCCATATGGTCTAGTTGTGCTACATCTATTTTTCTGGGCTCATTCGGATCTTATTTAAATTTCACACACACGTTTCTCCTATGATCTAGTTGTGCAAAATTAATTTCTATCCTCATTTGCATATCAAAATGGCCGCTAGGCGATCATTTTGTTTTTCTTCTTTTTATCACTTTTCTCCTCAAGTAATGAGAGGATCTTCGTAAAAATTTGTACGCAGGTTAACCCTATGGACTTGTTGCGTACTATGTACTTTTTGCTAATTTGCATATTATAATGGCCGTTAGGCGACCATTTTGTTTTTCTTCTTTTTGTCACTTTTCTCCTTTAAAGAATGAAAGCTTATGATTTTCGTAAAAAAATTTACGCATGTTAACCCTATTGTTGCGCACTATGCACTTTTTTGCTCATTTGCATATTCAAAATGGCGGCCACTGGCCCTTTTGTGTTTCTTTTTATCACTGTTCTCCTAAAATAATAAAAGGAACTTCGTGAAATGTTGTCGCCAGGTTAACCCTATGGTCTCGTTGTGCACTATTCACTTTTTTGCTCATTTGCCTATTCAAAATGGCGACCGGTAGCTATTTCTGTGATTTTTACCTACATATTTTGTGATCGCGGATGTTGTTTCCCCATATGGTCAAGTTATGCAATATGTATTTTATTTCGTTGTTTTAATTTAACCCATTCGGTACCGGTGTCGTCATACGGCGTTAGAACTTAGAGTGCTAGCCTGCTTCATTACAGAAGACATCGTATTGCGACAGCAGAAAAGTCGGCTTAACCCCCGCTGACGCCGTATGGTTATTTTTTAACGTAAGGGAAATTTCCAAGGGAGTGTTGCTCAACACAGCGTGAGCATATAAATCATACTGCCAACAGAGTGTTATGGATATATTTTAAAACAAACAAAAAAGAAAGCAAGAAAAACACAAAACTAGATTGTGAAATATGTTCTGTATTTAATAACTGCATGTTTTACCGACAATCTCTTTTGTATGAATTAAACTCTTTGTTTGACCTTCTTGGGCATTTTTTTATGTTACATGAGCTTATATTCGATTACGTTTTCTGTTACATCTCCACGATCCAACATTCATAACGTTTGTCACTTGTTTCGCACAAGGTATCGATTTCATATACCGTCATACAACGATTCAAAGCTTTACAAGTTAGGAATTCTGAATTTCCACGTCGTATTTTATTAAAATTCCTCCCTTACTCTGTACTAAACATTTTTAGAAGCTATTTTTATATAAATGTTATTCACAAATTCAGTCCGCCTTTTGAGTCGGACTCGTCTTCAAACAGAGCGCATGGGCAAAATATACCATAATGATAGTACGCGATTTGTGAAAGTAATCAAACCATGCATCAGGAAAATCAACGATATGGGCTTTTTGATTAAAAATATTAGGTTTTTGTTGACAAAAACTATGCATGCATGGCGTAAATTTGACTAAAGCCCAATGTAAGCTGAAGTGACTGGACTGGCTTCCGCGTTAACGAAGACACTACGGGAGCTCGGACGCAGTGAACACACACCTGTCCAGGCGACCTGAACTACTTCTGAAATACCTTCCGCGGACAAAATCTCATCCAGCTGTGAGAATAAGCGTGAGTTCCGACCAGTTTCCGCGAAAGCTACCGAAAATTATTTGCCGGCTTACGGCGATAGGACTGTATGTAAAGCAAATCACATCGCAACTGTAAATGTATTTACCAATAAAGTAAACTTGAATGTTTTTATTCAATCCTATATTTATATCAAATCGTGCGTGAAGTTTTTTTTATAAGAGTACACTAATTTCTGAACAAATCGGGAAATTGTTTGCCATGTTTAAATTTTTACTCATCAGACTAGTGTCGTGATACGTCGCCCATTCTTCACTTTTTACGGGCTATTTTTGACAGATATACTTTATCTTTTGATTTGTAAACAAACACTAAATGCATCTTAGTAACATGTGCACAATCGTTTTGGATTTTGTTAATTTCAATGGTGTACAGGTGTACGATATCACTGACTGGACTGTGTGCAAGTACATGTACATGGTAAGTAGTGTTAATGTGAGACCAGAAGGGCCAAACGCTACGGAACGTAGCCACGTTTCAAAAAAGTAAATGGTTGAGACACCGGCACACGGAGTGCTCTCCCTTACTTTCTTATAATAAATATATATATATATATTTGGTGTCGGAAGCAACATAATAAACACTACGGTTTCTTGAGACAAATCATTGTTCGCACGCATCTTCAAGACAGATTCCAGCTGCACGCATTGCCGAATCCAATCGGCGTGTTTTGCGTCTCTGTATATTGGATTTGGCAATGCTGCAATTCCATATTCAATTCAGGACTAGCTTCAATATTGCAGCCCCATTTTGGCATTGGCCAATCATATAGGAAATTTGGTTCGGAGTTTTCTGATTACAGCCGCTTTCTACCAAAGAAACTTTGTTCTTGTCCAGCCAGCCACCAGCTGGGGAAATCAATTTCACATATCAAGTTTGCTCTCCGTTTACAAGTAGCCTCACGTTCTGATGGTCTTCTATGGTGGTCGCCAAGATCAGTTCACTGATCTCTTGTTTTATTTAGATTTTGTTTATTTACCACATGAAGTTACATATGCAATTTCCAAAATATAATAGTATCAATTGTATTCAATGTACTAGGGTTGATTGATTGATTGTTTGGTGTTTTACGCCGCGCTCAAGATTATTTCACTTGCCAGTTTTATTGTGGGAGGAAACCGGGCAATGTACTAGGGAAAAGATGGTTTGTTAACACTATAACATACGGGAACATGGACAATTAAATATAGATGACTTGAGTAAATCTTACCCCACGGCATGTAGGGATAAATAAGTAAGGAAAGATAAGCGAATAGTACAGACCTGACACATGTTTTTGTTAAAGGGAAAGAACATTTAAAGTTTAGACTAGTTTAGATGGAAAGAATAGAGTGCATTTAGTATAAAACCAATTTAGTCCAATGAATGTTTTATCCCATCGTAAGCGAATAATTGAAATTTGAATGTGGCGTTACAATAGACAATAACCTCCATAACCTCACAAGGCCTCCACTATTTTTTCATTCGATTTAAAAAATTAGGTGCGTTATAGAATAGCCATGTGATGCAATTTAGCCAATGGCTTGGCTAAGAAATTACGTGCGGTTGCAGGACTGACCTATATCTTCCGAGGCAATCTTCACACTTCAAGTTTGTCGCCATGTTTTTGGATCTAAATCTACCATCATACATTAGAGAGTGGTAAAAACACGTCATAATTGCTCTAAAAATAGCTACTCCAACAACACGTCATCTTAAAGGTTTTATGAACAACCGTTGGAAATATTTTGATGGTTGATATGGAGATTTTTAGGGATTTCCTATCCTTTACGGTCATTTCGAATATAATGAATGGTTCCAACATTACGATATAGATTATCCCTAATGTGTTTTGCATGCGTAACCCAACTCATCTGATCAATAAGCTTAAAGGGGCATGAGCTGCCAAAATGTTGATATGTTGAGGTTGACACGGAATGTTGAAATTATTGGCTATTTTTCTCAAGACGTACAATTCAGAAGCTTTTTAGTGCATCTAGTCTCGAAAATGTACGATAAAGTATTGTTTGAACTAAATGTGGCTTAGAATGAATGAATGGTCGTCCCGGTTATTTAAATTTTGTTTACTTTTCGAACACGTTTTCGGTTCGTACATGTCACATACTGTATGTATTTTCCTCATTCTAAAGCCAATCATTTAGTTTTTCGATGGCCTTCAAAGTCTCTTACTGTCGTGACGATCAGAAATTATGAAAAAAGTGTGAATTTTGGCAGCTCATGCCACTTTAATACCAATTAATTCAGAAAAAAGCATGAATTTTATGACCACAGAGGTCAGTAGTAAGTAAGCTGGTTGACAAATCGTCTGTTTGGTTTCACAATTATACACTTATGTTTCCTCACGTTAAGGGACAACCAGTTAATTATTAATTCGAATTCATAGAATATTATACTTATGGCGTCTTCTGAATACCTTAGCATCAGGGAAAATCTTATGTTGTCGCACCGTACGCCTTAACACGACATAGTGCATGAATTAAGCTACATATTTATGATCACTAAAACACAGGGGCACAGGGAAAATCGTCTTGTCTAGCTACATATTTGTACGTTGCTTCGTGTGGAGGTTTGTTGGTCTAGAAAACTTTATTTACAGTCTTTGGTTCTTCTTGATAAAATATCTATTTAAACCTCTGGCAAAATTCAAAAGTCCTTGCTTTATATTTGGCCAACACTCGATAAGCCTTAAAACGTGGATTGAAAATCAGGGGCGGTAATTCTCTCCGGTTTTAACGTGCGAAACTTACCCCAAAAAGAAATTTCACCTAAAACAATTTCTCTGGTTAATGGTTCAATGGACGAATCAAGCTGAAACTTAACTTATCCTTTTCAGTCCACTGACTGAAGTCACTTACCACTTACATGTAGTTTTTACCCTTTTAAAGACACTACATACTCCCAGAGTCTACGATCTTCTTGCTCAATTATATTCTATGGTTTATTAGGTTCTACTGCCAAGACAAGACAGTCCCATAAGTATAACTCCGCGAGGAAATATCACAGGCAATAAAAACCGACATACTGTAAAGGTAGTTCTGATCGAGGGTACAGGTCAAAACACCTAGTTAGGCTATAGCTAGTAAGTGGCTTAATTAGCTATAGATTCGTATTTGTATTATTCGAATATTGAATTGAAACTAATGCTGATGTAATGTACATACTTTAAGTTTTCAATCAAAGCCTGATTCCAATTTTTTGTGTGAGTTTTTTTTTTAATTATTTTTAACCTGTTTTGAAAATATTACATTTTAGGTGTCAAGGATCCATTGTCAAGGATGTCTCGTGTTGATCTATTTGAAAATGGAAAAGAAAAGCCTTAACAAGATTTAGGTAATTAGCCACAAATTAAAACGTTAACATGACCACAAATGGGAAATGAAACTGCATCCTGTAACCTATAGACGTCATTTCACAATACATTCGTGATTCTTTTAGAGTTCAATCAGTTTGAAGCCGGACTATAAGCCGCTTCATTTGTAGACAAAGTATCGATTCTGTCAGTTATAAATCTATCCAGACGAATAAATGATAACAACAAATTCACTACGTTTTTTGTATCTCGTATTGTTTATCGCTTAAATACCTCGCATTTCATAACATGGCACGGGATAACTTTGGGTACATAAATTAACAAGAACCGTATACGGCAATCATTTTAAATATTTTTCAAATTTACGGAAAAGTAAGTACAACCGAAAATGAAACAAGATACGGTATGTTTATAAAGGCCACCGGAACCAAGATGTCGTCAGCGATGTAATAACTTCCCCTCCGTAAACCTAATGTCCCCCGGAAAATTCATTTTTTACTTACATTTTAGACATCCTCCACGTTTTCTTTTTTTTTTGTGCGGTTTGAAGGACGCAAAATATCTGCTAATATATTTGAGACTGCAAATTACCGACACAAGAACATGGACGCCGAAGTTAGCCTCTGGCTTGTTGTTGTTGTTGTTGTATTCAGCTTCAATTCCAGCTTCCAGCTTCAATTCACACTATAAGTTTACACCCCCCACTTTAATCAATTTTAAACATAACGTTTTCGGTTTTACTTGTAGTAAGCTCTTGTAAATTGTAGTTATTAACAAATACAACGAAGGTTACAGGGATAAGTGTGCTTTTAACCATTGGGTCGCCATGTTGGGTTTTCATAACTTCCAATATGTTGTATTTTTCATTAGTTGATTGATTGACTGATTAGGGTTTAACGCCGCGCTCAAGATTATTTCACTTATACCGCGGCGAAAAGAAATTAAATCATCATACATTTTTTACATCAAAAATACATTGTAACTGAAAAAATGACAGAAACAGAAATAATAAAAACTGGTAAAACACTGTGTAAATGATTTTCGAAGATTAAAAACAAGAAATATCAGAATTATCTCCAATGGAGCAACAATAAACAATTTATACAAATAACCCCTTTTATATTATACAAATTTGTATTTATGTTCTGATAGATGTAATTTTAACAATAAATATGTTTTTACCATAATGATTAAAAATGTGACCCAGGTTTAATAGTCGCCTTTTACGATCAAGTTTGCCTGGGAACTGTGGGCCAATACTTATCCCCCAGAACCTATACGGCGACCCAAGGATTAGTCGCCTCTTAGATCAAGCACCTTTGGATGGCTGAGGGTCTATTCTTATCTCCCCGGAACCCACACGGGGGATTTTTCATTAGTAGAATTCCTGTAAATGCATGTGCATTTGGTGGTGTGATGTGGACAGCCTCGTTCTCATTGCAATGCACATGATTACAAGTAATGAAAGAGATGTATTTACAAAAAATTCGTTTAATTTTAAGGAATTAATTAAAGCTTTATATTTTAACTATCTGACGTAAAATCTAAAGACATATTTTAACTTGTGTACAGTTTTCTGTATAATTGCTTATTCATTCAAACACATTAAGCCGGTCATAGAAATCTCGCGAGAGTAGGTTAAGGATTCTTCATTTCAATAGAGAGGGTGGGGGTGTGTAAGTTTTCGTTAATAGAAATAAAACGTAATAGATAGGCTAAAACTTATTGACAAAAAATGACGGTGCATATGCCTATATTCTATCCCATGCATTCACAGAATACAAATTAGAGAATCTCTGCAGTACCACCAGATAATTTCAGATTGTGTTTTTCAAGAGATGCAACATTCCACTTTATTTCCTGTGTCTATTGCTTACCAGACGGAGAATTAACCTGAAAGAGGCACGAACAAGAACACTGATAACACCAAAGCATAAGACATGTTAATTCTAAGCTTTGCGCTATGAGTACAGTGCCCAATTGGTTGCTTATTTCATTTGTAGCTGTAAAGATCAAGTGAGCCTTTGGGATATTTGAGACATGTTTACGACCCGCCTAGCAATTGAACCTCTTCTCTCTGGGTGTAGAAACGTGTGCGATTATGAAGCCTAATTAAATTGGAGAACATGGGAACACTATTAAGTAAGAAAAAGTGTGAATGAATTGGGACAAACCATACTAGTGTCGTACTTAAAATGACATTGGGTATGGTCGTCAGGGATTATATGCTAACTTGAAATCAAAGTTGTCCCAAGGTTATTGAGGTACAAAACATAACACAGCATATCAACATTTTGTGATTTGTTCTACTCAACATTTTACTAATCGTATGTTACCACTGCATCTATATCTATCATAAGTGTACGATTGTTGTTTTTAACATTTTTAAACAGCGTTTATACTAGTTTTGAAATATGTGTCTGGGCTTGTCAGCTGCGATTGTTAATAACGAAGTAAATTGAATGCAATCTGCTGGCGGAACCGTCTGGATGCACCACACTTAAGAGGCATGAGCTGTCAAAATGTTGATATTTTGACTTTGAAACTGAATGTTGAAATTATTAGCTATTTTTCTCAAGACGTATAAATCAGAAGCTTTTTAGTGCTTCTAGTCTAAAAATGTACCATAAAGTATTGTTTTGAACTCTCTCTTAGAATATATGAATGGTCGGTTATTTAAATTTTGTTTACTTTTCGAACACGTTTTCGGTTCGTACAGGCCACTTACTGTATGGATTTTCCTCATTCCAACGCCAATCATTTAGTTTTCCGAAGGCCTTCAAAGCCTCTTACTGTCGTGACGATCAAAAATAATAAAAACAAATGTGAATTTTGGCAGCTCATGCCACTTTAAACAATCTCTTCTCGTAGAGAGATTGTAAATATCGAAAGTAAAATTTCATCAATCGAAAAAAGTGGTAGGTGCAATCGTTTGTGATTGATTATCAGGAGAAAGAAGAAGGAATTCAACCGACTTTCAAAAGGGTCATAAAAAGCCAAGCTAACAACATGTAACGAAACATTTCACCCACGTCGTTTTCAAAATCCACTTTGTTTTGTGTTGGAATTTTTTTGCATAATTTTGTCGAAACTGAGCAAGACATTGTTTATGCATTTGGAGTTGTTGTTTCAAGAAAAGGTAGGGAGAGTATTGAATTTTATTATCGACATAGTTTTGGGTCAGGTGTTTCACTTCGCACTCAAGACTTTTTCATTTATATGTCGGAGCAATCAGGTTTATACTGGGGTGAGGAACAGTGGTCTTTGTCAGGAGAAAACCCCGATATTCGGTGAATAACTGGCTACTTTTCCACAGTGATTGAGAGAGAAATCCAAATCTTTGAATTGTTTTCGGTCTCAAGTGGGATTCAATTCTTACTGATTACTCACAGTGAACATTTTACATGTTTACTTTACGTGTTTGGGATATTCCCTTTTTCCTCCGTTCATACCCTGCAGATGCAAAGGGATTTGATAATATATAGCTAATTGTGACAAAATTAATTGGACATTTCTAATTGCACCGGAGAAATTATGTTAAAAGCAAAAAAGTTTTATAACTTATTTTAAAACATATACAAAATAATAAGACAATACAGTCATAATACGCAAGTAGTGTTATTCCGAAAAACGAAAATTTCATATTTTTTCGTTTTTCGGAATAACACTACTTGTGTACTACGTTAAACTAATCAGTGGAACTACTAGATACAGTCATTAAATCAACATAATGTTGTCTCTAAAATAAAATATTGCGTATTTTATCGATAGTTTTCACTTCAAACTGTACTGAAGGATGCACACTATATTATCCCTGTGCCCATGTGTTCATACATATTGATAGTGCTGTTGAGTTTCGTTGTTTTTTAATTCTATCAGTTAATAATACGCAATAAGTCTGCTTTGAGCTGTGTAAGCTTATACCAACAAAATATAATTTTAAAATGTGTCAAACTCCATCTTCTTAGTTACAACAATTGTATTTTCTAATGGGCCGTCACTAGCGTTAAACATAAAAGACGGAGCAATATAACACGTACATGTAATCAATATTTACCGGAACTCGCACATTGTTTTGGCTAATTCGTTTTATGAATATTAATGTACAAATCATTGAACACGTCTCATGCAGTCAAGTACATTATTGATATCGACATTTATACAGATTTTATTACACAAATTATCAATTTAGTTTGCTAAACAAGAGAGAAAAGTCCTTGTCGCTGTATTGACGTTACACTATCTGGCTCAGAAAAAATATGCACGGCTTTGTTTAAACCAAAACCACTTAGATGATTATTTCTGTATTATATAAAGTAAATATTAAATATGACTTAAATTTACATGCTTGTGCTTTTATTTGATTTGATCCATTTTCCTCCAATTTAGTGATAAGAAACTACATCTGTTATCGCTTTTGTCTTTTAAGATTATTTATTTATTTCTTGTTTCCTCATACACAGTACATTTCTCTGCGTTTAGTCTCTTTGCGTTTAGTCTCTTTGTATTTTAGCTTACTCGATAATTTCTTATGAAAGGCATTAGGTCATTTACTGATGCTATAATTGATTGATTGATCTGTTGAGATTATTTCAGGTAGATGCCGGAAATATCATGTTCAGTGTCGGAAGAAACGGGGCCCAATGTCCGATGGAAACCCTCTGCTTTCTGTAAGTATCTGACAACCCTCCCACATACGCCGATCTATTGAAAAAAAATCACTCAGATTTATTTTTCAATTTTGCTTGATCTGAGTGGGACTCAAACCTGTGACCCATTCATATTTTATTGGTAATGTAATTACTATAATTGAGTCTTTCTGTAAAGGATGGAGCTAGATTCTAGATTAAGTACAGTAGAACGACAAATCGATGAGCCAATTGCCGAATGATAATTCAAAGCATAGTTGATTGAAATCAAGAATATATATTCAAGCTTGTTTCAATCTGATTTATTGGTTGTATTCAACTGTTGGGAACAGCACACAATGTTATTTTATCAATGTTTTTAGAAAGTATTTAACGGTCTCTAGGCAAATTTCAATTGAGAGTTACATAAATGTGACAGTGATAAATATATTTTGACATTTATACGTAATAATTAAGCCGTTATTTGACTCTAGTTATATGCTACAGTCTGATGGTAAACCTGGGCAATCCAAAAATCTATCCAAATTCAGTATCATTAACTTTATAACATCCGCCCACAAATGCAAATGCGATTTCTTAAGTTCACCTCTTACTATTAGGAACACAAATTGCCTCAACTCGAAAGGAATACAGGGGAGTAATTTCCTTTGATAAACGATTACCACTAGAAAAAATAACGGAATCAATTTACTTCCCCCAAAACAACAAGCGCTAATAACATAAATCACTTTATTTCCATGTACAGTTACAAATTGTATTTAGATTTCTTTTTTATAGACTGTAATTTTCTTCGAGGCCAGTGTACTGCACCAGACAGCCAATTTGGGCTTTTGGACGTTTTCTAGATACCTTTCTTATAAAACAGAAATAAAATAATCAACCCGAATTTAAAAAAAAGTATCAGCTGTATGACGAACATTGTCTCGCCATTGTTACAATAACTAAGATACGTGTAAGCAACGTAACCGTAATTAAAAAAGTTTCATTCTGAACCTTTTTGTAAAAAAAAAATGCACAGTTTTAAGATTTTGGTTTATTAGCTCAACACGTTCACATACATTGGGTGATTGATTGGTGTTTTACGCCGCACTCAAGTTTTTTCACTTATATGACGGCATTGCCAGGCTTAGTGAGAAAGAAACTCGGGCTCATTGTCCGGAGTAAACCCCCAACCCTGGGCGTGCACCTGGCAACCCCTCCACCTACCGCGATCGTGTGAAAACTTCACTCAGAGTATTTCAATTTATGTTTGGTCTGAGTAGGATTTAAACTTGCGCTGCATCAATGGGCGGCCTATGTCGGGCTGAGGGGCTACCACTATAACCAACAGAGCCATCAAGCCCCCCGCCCCCCTCCCTCTATCTCCATCCACATTCTTTAAAGGAATCGTGTTGAACCTAAAGTTTTCATTCCTTTTTTCTCCGTTGAGTAGGGATTATCTATGGTTTAAAATAGCATTAGTCATTTAACCAATGACGTTACAGAATCCATAATTGGCCAATCTTGAAAGACGATAGTCTGTTGGTCATCCGAAATGCAGCCATTTATAATGTATTGGCTACTTCCCAGTCAACCAGCGAACACCGAAAAATGTAGTACATAATGCATGCAGGAAAATGGTGTATTCCTTTATATTTTCTGATATAAAATGATAATTTAATAATCCTATGGCGGACAATTATGAAATATTTAACGATTCGCACATTTGCAAATGATTAACTGTCCCGACGAAGTTGCCAAAAACACAGGTTTTATGAAAGTGGGTAAAATGTCATTGGTAGAAATAGCCCTTATGATTCGTGTTGGAACCCCTTATTTTAAAGCACTTTGAATCCCTGTCTGTTTAGACAACGTCTGTCTATGTTTCAATTAAAAAAAAAAATTCTCAGGGCGATTTCAACACATTGAGCTTTAACGCATTGGGAGAATGTGTGTAGTTATAGAGGCCAGTTCCAAGCTGCATTCGTCGTATGCAATATAAACTTCTTTTTTTATGACTTGTATTTAATTTAGTAAATTTGTAATTTGCAACAGTAAACGGTCAGGATTCCCCTGTTTTTTTTATTTTTTTTTAATTAGTTTACTGATCGAATGTGGGCTTTTCCTTTTATTTGTTTCTGTGTGGATTTTTCACTCGATCGCTGTATGTGGAGGTTTCCTCTGATCAAAGAGCCCGGTTTCCTCCACCATTAAAGTGGCAACGCCGCAATATAAGTTAAAATTATCTTTAGGTGGGCGTGAAACATCAATCAACAAATCAATATTTTATTTGTCATGTGGGTAGGGTACAGATTAAAGGATAGATGACAGGTTTATTTCAATGTCTCCTATTTGATCATCAATTTGTTTTAACACTTGCAACGTATAGATCTACGAACTCAGCCAAAAGCAAAATGAGATTTCAGGCACAAAACCTAAAAAATCAAGGCTTTGTTTTTCTCTCTACAGCATAGATACGGAAATTAATTAGCGCCATGGCGTCATAGTTGACATCTGATATGTACATTACAGTTAATGATGAAAAATTAAGACATCCCCACGTCCTCAGTTGTTTTGAACAACACGAGCTTTCGACACCTGTGCCGGTGTCTTCGTCAAGTGTAACACTTTCGACACCGTCGAAAGCGGCTCGTGTTGTTCAAAACAACTGAGGACGGGGTGATGTCTTAATTTTTCATCATTAGTATGGAACCCACGTTTGAAGAGAGTTTCAAACATTTCTTACATTACAGTTGTTGTGACGTCATAAACAAACGACGTTGAGCCAGGGCGTCTACGTGTTGGTTGAAATGACACCGCAAACGCTCCAAATATCAACTATGACGTCATATACGAATATATTTCAGACTGGTGACGGAAGATATGAATATTTTCAATCGTAGTTTATGTGACACTTTGGGACCTTACAAGAAGTTCGTTTTGTTTTAACATTATTTTTAGATGGCAAACTTACTCAATTTACTATAACAAATCACCGCTAGGAGTTCAGAAAGAACTGGACATTATTCCTTTAACGTCTATAATTTAGAAAAAATATGAATAACTGAATAAAGCTGATTTCCCCGCAGTTTGACATTTCATAGATCACAAATTGTTTAACTCATTCTGAGCCAGAAAGCGAGACATACTGAGCATATATAAACTACATTCGTCTGTCATCTGTGTTTGGACTGCATATTCGTTATGACGTTAAGTGAATCTCTCGTCGATAAAGTATCTGGATTTACTCGTATGCGACACTTGACTGCCTGTCTGTATGAAGAAAGTCCGTCTACATGGACATCTTCAATATGTACTTGTTTGGGAAGTATGTTAATGTGATACTCGCCAAACAAAATTTTGACTGAAAGTATTTGCAACTCGGCATTCGGGAAAGAAAAAAAAACCTGAATGTCAATGCAAATTAACAGCTGTCTAAATGATTGTGAAACTCAAACATTTGTACAAAGTGGAAACTTTCTCGAACGTTCCTTGCAACTGGTTTTTATTTGAATACCCGTAAATGGTTACAGAGACATCGTGTTGAAGTGATATTATCTGCCAAATAGAGACAAAGTTCAGTTGAAACCCGAGCTTTCCTAATACATTAATCATGAATTAAATTTCGAAGAAGACGCGCGTCATGCCTTTTTTTGCATTTTTACTGTTATTCGCATGCATCTTCGGCATATACAGACAGCTAGGTAAGGTTGTATATATTTAGTTTCAATCTGAATGGTTTATATATTTCGGTAAATTTCAACAAGTTTGAAGTGTAAATGTGAGAGGGTGATTCGGCTTCAATAAAAAGTATCAAACTTTTAGATAGACGTACTTCCCTGAGCCAGCACCTTTCACTTCGTTTTTGGACAAAATCAATAGTTTAATACACATGACGACAGCACATTTGCCCATCGTGGGTACACGAAGGACACTACTTGGTAGAAATGTCTAGCAAAGCTATTGGCTACAAGGATTTTCGAGGGGTAGGCGGGAGGGGGGGTGTAAATAATTATATTTGGTCAGTAAACAGAATATTAAGTGAGATGTTAACCAAGTCTAATATATACTTTACTGTTTCCATGTATTTCGGTATACCCGATCGAACAAACTAAGTAACAAATTTATCCCACCAACGATTGATTGATTGGTTGTTTGGTGTTTTACGCCGCGCTCAAGTCTATTTCACTTATATGGCGGCGTTGCCAGTTTTATTGTGGGAGGAAACCGGGCTCTGTGCCCGGAGGAAACCCACGACCTTCCGCTTGTAACTGGCAACCATCCCACATAGGTCGTTCGAGTGAAAACCCAGTCAGAAAATTTTGGATTGAGTGGGGTTCGAACCCGCGACCCATTGGTGGCCCACCAAAGACATGACTTGTATAATATCTAAGGCATCTTTCTCAAAGGTAAAACGTTGAAGGAGAAGGAAAAGAAAGAACTTATTAATTACAGTACAGGCGCGGTAAAATTTCCGTTCTCTACGATGTTCCTCGCCAAACTGTGCGATGAGAAAGTTAATAATCGCTATCAGATAATGTGTAACTGACTGAGCAGCCATCTTCACGGCAGAGCTTAGCTGTGTGTCATGATCGGCCAATCAGCATACGCATTTTTTTAGAAAAGGTAGTCGTACCGTTGACATTGCAGGTTATAACCATACAAGCTCGCAAGGAAAGTAATTTACTAATACTTTTTTCCGGCCAATTTCAAAACACCAATGGCGCGTTCCACTGACGATTGAACACGAGCTTGTCTGGCAGATTTATTTTCAGTGTATTTTCACACCGTATATTACGTGTAAGACTCACACACAGGCCTATTGGAGCCTGTTCGATACAATTGCATGCTGTTGTTTTGTTTTCTCCCCCTTTAACTCTGGAAGCTATTTTTAAATATGTATTGCAAGAGCAGAAACGACTGGCAATCGTCTAGACATGACGTTAAGGGCCATATATGGTAGTTGCCTTTTGCGTATCAGCACGTTGATGTAACATGGAATATACAGGGACTCCAGGTGACTATGTTAAACCAATCGAAATGAAGAAATCAGTGTGAAGTGAAATAATTTGGCGTACTCAGGCTTTGGACGAAATGTGAATTAACGTCATTACAAAACTTGCTTCACTTTTGCGACAGTAAAGTGTTTTTTGGTATCATAACGGGAGTTGTTTCAAGGCGTGTGCCTTTTAAGACAATTGTCCTTGAATATATTTATTTCACTCCAGTGATTTTTAATTTGTTGGTAGCCTCAATCGATTTACAACATATCTATTTTTAACAACCTGATTTTTTAATTCTGTCCCGAAGAGTAAACATAGCTATTTTGTTTTCTGATACAAGTTATTCCCCTACACACAATTGCACTTTACTGTGAGGCCTAAGTGGTACATAAGCAAATACAAAATTGGCTCAATCACTCGGTCCTTCGGACGATGATGTTGAATGCAAATTGCTGGAGTTTGCATCAAAATCACAAATCGCTTTTACCATAGGACTCTATGTGTAGATTGACTTCAAGTACATTGCTTTAGACAATGTTCTTGCTGCTATTTTTTTAATTAAGGAGATCGATCGAATGATGTGAACTGCTACCGTAAACCGAATTTTTGGTTTTGATGATAATACATTCAACGACATCTGCCAGGTACGTGTCAACGCGTGGTTGGGGTTTTTTTCAGATTTGTTTATCAACAAACAGTTTAAACACACTGAATTCGCGTTGGTTGTCCACAAACAGTTTAAACACACCAAATTCGATAAGGCAAACTTTTTGAAAACGAAAACCAAACGGATTTGATTACTTTATATATTCTAAAATGCAATCACAGCACCGACGACAGGAAATCTGTGGAACTATGAGACTTGTGCTTCGTGATATTGTTGATCACCTAAAGAACACTACTTATACTTTCATAACCAAAAGCAAGACGTGTCGAAACACTATTCATAACTCAAAACTGTGAAGATCTAAACAACAGATATAGAAAACACCAGCACAAACCCATTTTACGATGTGGTTTTTATGACGTCAATACATAAATATATTTAACCAATGAATGAAAATGTATATGTGAATTGCTCGGAGTAGATTTGTAACCAATAAATCGATGTGTACCTGGATTGCTCGAAGCATCTATTTTAACGAATGAACCGTTGTGTACGTTTATTGCTCGCACTAAATGTTTTAACCAATGTATCGTTGTGTAAGTTTATTGCTGGTAGTAGGTGAGTAGAGAGCTATATGACAGAACAGCAGCACCTATGACGTCATAAAAGGGGGCGGCATGCACTTCCGGTCAAAATGGCGGCGCTTCCGGTCAAAATAGCGGCGCTTCCGGTAAAATGGCGGCACTTCCGGTAAGATGGCGGCGCTTCCGGTAAACCCAGCCAAAAAATCGATAGGATGACGTAATAAATGACAGATGGTGTGTGTCATATGTTGAAAAAAACAATAGCATGCTCGGGCGTGTGTTAGTGATATGGGTAAAATAGTACCAAGGACCAAAATTTAGGCTGCTAGGCAATCAGAACGACAAACATGCTGGTTTCAATTACTGTAATATCATTCTTTGGATTTTATTAGTGTAAATATCTGGTCGCTAACTGATGCATAATGGATTATAGCTTTACTGTTTTTATACATTCGTTATTTTATTATCTATCTTAGCAAAACGCATTTAAACTTTATACTTTACCATTTTATATTGTGCCAATTGCAATATTCAATTCATGTCAATTCTGCTCTTCAGAAAATCGATATTTGCACAGGTTGCTAACTACATGTCAGTTTTTTTCTGCTAGTGAGGGTGTCACAGCTGTGACCCCCTGGAGATATGATATTGATGGTTTACTGTAGGTAAGACCGCTCTCAGGAACTCGACTAGTGGTTTTTTTTAAATATGTACTGTTTCAGGGAGTTATTGGCCGCTTAACGCCCGCCAGGCGTCTGTTAGTGATATGGGCAAAAACGTACGTTTTTTTCATTGTTTTGTATGGAATGCCAAAGCGGAAAAAATTCAACATTTGCAATTTTACCTTCAGCATCTCGATTTTTTGTTCAACAAAACAATATTTTTCAACTATCGTTACAAATCTTGCCAACGACCATATTTTGTGGCTCAATTCTATGTTATTTTATATTGAAATCGCGTTTATTTCATTCAAGACCCCAAAAAAAATCATACCACATGCATCTAAAAAAATAATCCAAAACATTATCATACCGGTACATCAATTTTTACAGCCAGCTTAGTGTCTTTTTTTATTTTTTTTTTTTATTTTTTAAATTTTTTTAAAATTTTTAAAAATGCATTACCTCTAAAATTTGGTTCAAGGCGTACGATTTTTCGTTTCAACCACTGAACAGTTTTTGTCGTTCAACTGTTGAGCTGGTTTTCGTCCAATCGTTGAAGTGTTTTTCCGTAAAATGTTGACCTGATTTTCCCGTTAAATGTTGAAGTACTTTTTAGTTAAGAGAAAAAAAATAATTTCTCGCAGCACGTGACACTTAGTCGTGATCACACAAATCGGTGACGTCACAGTGTTGTTGTTGACACATCTCATTGATGTAGACGACCAACGGGTATCCTTCATCGAGACTATGCCTCCCCTGATTAACGATAATATTCAATTTCTGCTGTCGCTTCCTCGCTTTGCCTTAGAAGCCGACATGCAAACGAACACTTTTGACTTAAATGTGGCCAAGTATTATAGGAATAAAGCTGACAACTACATATAGAAACAGTCACGTGGTTCTTGCGCGAGATGTCAAAACCATGTAAAAAAACATGTCAAAAATAAATCGGTTTAAAAGTTGCGCGAAAAAAAACAGTTCACTGGTTAAACGAAAAAACACTTCAACAGCTGAACGAAAAAAAAAACACGTTAACGGTTGAACGTAAAAACGGTAAAGTAGTGGAATGAAAAGTTGCAAGTGTTGGACCAATTTTTAGAGGTAATAAATAAAAAAGACATACTAGTATAATTATATGTATCGATGACGTAAAATTTTGAGTATTTCTTGGATTATTTTTTTAGGATGGTATTTATTTTAAGTGTGTTTCGTTTGAACATTTTGCCATATATCTTGTTACTTTTTTTTGGACAAAATTTTTAACGAATGTTGATAAATATTGTTTTGTTGAACAAAAAATCGAGACGCTGAAGGTAAAATTGCAAATGTTGAATTTTTTCCGTTTTGGCATTCCATAGTTTTGTGTATATTTTCATATTTTGGTCTATCAATGAATACAACTGTGGTATTTCATATTGATTAAGTTTTTCAAAGTTGATTTTCGATAAAGTCCGTATACCAAAAGATTAATAATTGACAGCCAGCTGTGACGATAAAGATCGATTGGTTTTTAGCGACTCTCGCGACTTTGGCCAGCGGGGCGTTAATTTTTTTGATAGGCGTTTCAACGAGTTAAAAGCTTATTCGAGCAGGGGGTCCCTTTGATGATTCTCATGAAGGCGTCAGTTTTATAAGCCGAGAGTTAAATATCGACCACGTCAATCACCGCCCACTAACTATAAGATCGATCATTGATTGGAAGGCTAACGTTTAGGCTGAATAGGTCACGTGGGGTACGTGGTTCGAATTTTACGCGTAGATGTCAGTTCTATGTTGTTACATGTGGAGATATGATTCATGTACTAACGCAGTGTGGACAACAACAACAACGCTTAATAGAAATCCTTAAGGTAAGATTTCTTTTTTTAAGATTTTTAGTTTTGCTATAGGTCGTGGTAACATAGTCCATGCGTGTCAATTCTATTGTAGTAAATAAATAAATAAATAAATTAAAATAAATAAAAAGTTTTAGAAACACTTTCTTAGCGCATTTCTTTACCTCTTAAAACAACGTCTTAACAGCTTCATTCTATTGTTTTCTACCGAAAATCTCTTTCTTAACTTCATTACCTATTTAATTTTTACACATTTTCTTTCAATTTTCCTGATCAAAGTTCACATTTTGTGCTCGTACTATAGAACGAGCATGCTATTGATTTTTTTCGACATCTGACACACACCATCTGTCATTTATTACGTCATCCTATCCATTTTTTGGCTGGGTTTACCGGAAACGCCACCATTTTGACCGGAAGTGCATGCCGCCCCCTTTTAGGACGTCATAGGTGCTGCCGTTCTGTCATATAGCTCTCTACTTAGGTGTTTAACGAATTAATATTTAACCAATGAATTATTGTGTACGTTTTATACTTCTTGTTTTAGATGTTTAACCAATGGATTATTGTGTACGTTTACGTTTATGTTTTACCAATCAATTGTTGCGGGCGTTTACTGCTCATAGTACACGTTTTAACGAATGTATCATTGTATTTATTGTTGTGTACGTTTATTGATCGTAGTAGATGTTTAACAAGGGGAGTATTATGTACTTTCATTGCTCGTGTCTAGTCAGTAGTATATAATTGGTTTGATCTTAAGGAACCTGCTCATTTGATGAATATCAAAAAAATATCAAACAAAGTGGCAACACTCCTTGATCCCGTCTCACACAGCTGGTGTAAGTTACGTCGGATGTAAACATGTAATTAAACCATAAGATCTTACGCCTTGGTCGTAACTGGTTCTGGCCTTGCTGTAGGTTTTTGCGTAAATTTACGCTAGCTTTGTAAGACTGGACGCTGGGTGCTGTTTCTTACAACATTTACGTCTGTTGACGATAATTGTTGCCGTAAATGTTGTGTTGCTAGACCGGTGTTAATGTTTGGAGAAACAACCCTCTGGTGTAAAGTACAATACAGTAAAATTCATAGATTGTTGACAATTTTCAGTAAAAATGATTTACGTCAATTGAGTTGGCCAACATATTGAGTTAATTTGAAATAACTCGACCATATGGTTGAACAAAACCAGCATACCTTCATGACCCTGTATCACATAGCTGGTTTAATTTGCGTCGGCAGTTGTCGCTTAACTATCGCTACTTGCACGGATGGCAAGTCGCATCTTTAAGTCAGTTATATAAATCTGGGTCCACTTTTACAAAACCCACTTAAACTTAGAACACACTAGTTTTTTTCTTGAGGCATATCTTGAGACAAAGATGCCTTATACGAAACCCACTTAACTAGTCCGGGTTTCTGATTCCAAAATTACTATTTTTTTATACTGACGGTCGTATTTTGGAGTCAGGGTTTACTGCAATCAAAAAGCCGGAGTTGGCTGCCCGCTCAGAAGCGGGCAGTATGTGGTCTGATTTAGACAAAGAAATAACAATATAACCTACTCAGATCGTGTCTAAACAGTCATAATCACGTTCATGGATAATTTCGCTACCTACCAGTGCCTGATATGGACGAGCAGGATCGGCCAGTAAACATTATTCTTCCTCTGAATTCCTTTTTGCCTTCTCAAACTCTTTTGTCTCAAACTCTCCGCCATTAATGACGTAACACTGTTTAGCGGTTTTTCAGTTTTTAGACGTTAAATTCACTTTAAAAAGGGCTAAATTATTCATGAATGTTGTACTGACACTATTTGAGTTAGTTATGTTGTTATTTACTATCTAAATCTGACCGCAAACAGTCCGATCAGAAGCGTGCAGTCTACTACAACTTTTTGATTGCAATGAGCCCTGACTCCAAAATACGCCCGTCAGTATAAAAAAAATAGTGATTTTGGAATCCCGGACTACCACTTAACCGAAGGCATTTAAACGTACATCAAAGCCACACTTAATGTCAACGTAATGGCTACAATTATCATTATGGGTGAAATAACGAGGAAACTCTATATGGGATCTGTTCTGATTCAACATGACATACAAATCGCAAGTCAAAGGCATTTGACACTTTGGCGACAATTGAGTTACCCCCCTTTATGGAATTCGCATGCAAGTTACCAAAATCAAAACGGACTTTATCCAATAAAAAATATCTCAGCTGCCTTGCCATCGAAAAAGTCGTGGGTTTAGAAAATCAGTAAAAGAAACTTATCTTTTAAAAAGTGATCTGCTAGGAATATCGGTATCTAAGGGAGGTCCCTTCTCCATTTAAGACGAGTTTCATCTTCCATTATCACTAAAGAAGGAGTTTAAGTAAAATATTTCGTGAAGTAGGTCGGTTTTTAAAAGTTCCCTCATTCCGTCACTGAAACTTAACCAAAGTCACACACGACATCAGGATTTTATTCTTTTTTATTGTTTTCTCACATATTCGGTGCATAAAATATATTTGTCTCCTCGACCACAAGTTTTCAAATTCTGTTTCACCTTTTCGTGTAGCCTCTACCTCAAATTGATGAAGCTGTGTTACAAAATGGTTATGAACTCACATCCCCCTGTAAATGTGTTGTTTCTCATGGCAACAGCTAGGCTTCCGGTGTCAGGACATTGGTTGGTTGGTTATTTTAGCTTAGTGACGCATTAATACCTTTACAAAAAATAGATGGAGCAACTTGTTATTTTGATTGCATTATTTTTTTTAAATACTGTTTTTCAACGTGTTTATCCAAAAGTTAATAATTAATGTCTCTTATTTGTTTTTCAACGCAATTGTTTTATTAACCACAGCATTTAGTCAAATAATATTCCCTTTCTGACCGGTTTGACAAATGATTATTTTTATCCGATTAAATAATTTTTTCGTGTTTAGTCATCAGTGATTCACACACTGTCTCATGTTTTAAGGATTTGAATTATCGATTGTGTTTGAATAATTTACACAAATAGTTAAAATAGGCTTTGATTCTAATTCTAAAAGACAAATAATTTGACATAATAACCTATTGCAAATAAAATTAGTATATTTTTCCAAATGACAAATCTTTTATCTAATTGTTTCCCCAAAATAAGGCTTAATATTATTTTTTGCCAGGTAAAATCAATTCATAATTGCCGTGAGATATTATTATAACTATTTGTATTTAATAAAAAGGCAACGCAAATCTCACAAGATATATTCAGTGTATATAAGTGTATATTCAAGATATATATATATTTATGTAACCCAAATGTGAATATTTCAGATATATGAAAATGTGTTACTATTCACAAAATAAATACGATTTTATTATGCAATGGGTCTGCATAGAAGAATTTTGTTTTTGATTTTGCTTCTGATTTTGTTTTTCATTTGGCTTTTCATTTTGTTTTTCATTTTGTTATGTAACGATACTGGGGTTGGGAGGATATTCCAGAAAATTGAGGTACCAAACCCAATTTCGGGAATGGTAAAGACTACCAGGTGAACCAATGTGGGCGGAGCAGCCGTGGGCAAGTTTTTAATTGGCTTGAATTCATTGGTTCTTGACTAAACAGGAGCTTGGATATTTTAGGAGTATACGCGGACGTCTTGAAGCGTCTACTGTTTCTTCCATCCTATCTTCTTGTTGTATACAGCAGCGCCACCTAACGTCTTACGGTAGACAACTCCCTTTACTGCAACACACCAAAATAAATAGACTATATTTTTTCTATTTACAACCGCACTCAACGGGACTTGAATCACTACCTTTCCTATCCGAAGCTGCACAGAACCACATGCGCACTCTATTAACCGTAGCATCTTTTTGTTGCAATATTTATTCATCAATATGCAAGTGATACAATAGATCAGTGACACACAACCCCAACTAAAATACTAAGAAAAACATGTATATATCACAGTGGAATAAGGGGTTTGTGAATAATAAATTACCATTTTATAATCAACTGTCTATTACTTGTAATATAGACCACAGGATTCATACGAGCAAAATCCATTTCGAATTTTGGAATTAATGCGTGATGTTTATAGTAGACATATTATAATTGTTTTAGAACAAAAATAAACAAACAATGGCTTGATTTGTATTCTTTTCTGATGGTACATATACATCTTCCTACTTTTGAAAATATAATATCTCGCGCATGAGCATATGAAATTAATAAAGCTTCCCTTAACTTTGGGATGCTTCTCTGAGTATCCGAACAAAATTAAAGTTTCGTTATCTATTCTTGTAAGATAACTTACAGGGGCATGTTTGAAGAGAACTTCAATTAAACCTCCAAAATAAACGGAGAAGTTAGAGACATTGTCACAGTTTACAAAGATGTGTACTATATCCTCTTTTGATTTCTCACACAAGTCACACATTTCACTATCAGCTTTGCCGATTTTATATAATTTGATTTTGGTAAATAAGGCATAAGGAAATATTTTAAAGTCCATATCTCGACATTCCGGAGGTTTAATTTGAAGATTACAAAATTTCCAATAAGATGAGAGATTAGGCTTTGGAAATAAAATAGACAATTTTCCCAGGCTGCTGATTGGTTGATATATTTTCGTAATTAGAACCGAATAGAAATCTTTTGTACCTAAGGCTTTAAAAAGAGTGGATTTATTTTTATAATTTACGATTACCTCAGCCTCCCCATATGACGTATCAAATGTTGAGAGTTTGCCGCAGTGGCCTGGGATACATGACTTTATCAAGTATACATAGCAGCTACCTGCTGGTCGTCCGCCTCTGGAAAATGGTCTTTTATAATCTCACAGATACCGGTTACCGGGAGATAACCTGGTACAGTCTCATATATCAAGTGTCTGAAGAGCGTCAAACCTGCACCAATAAACAGCTTTAAATGTAAACATTGACCGGTGACATTGATTCTTGGGTTTTTGAATAAAGGTTGAGACCAGACAAGCTCTCTTGAATTGATAAGTAATAATATACAACCAGTTAATTCGCTCCAGCTTCGAAGCATGCCTTTGTAAAACTTAGGCAGCTGAATAATTAAGGTGTTGCAATATGACATATAAAGAAGCTAAAAAGAAAAAGTTGAACCGCCACACTGTAATAGAAAAAAAATTAAACACTTCTTCCACACGGTATTTATCTGTGGGTTCAAAAACTTAGCAAGAAACTTTAAACGAAATGATTTAGCTTTAGTTTCAATATCCTGATAATTAAGTCCCCCTTCGTCTACTTTTCTCACAATAATCCCGTATGATACAAGGTGAACGCCCCCGTTCCAGAGGAAATGTAGGCATGATCTTTTTATGTCAATTAAAACCGAATTAGGTATATCAACTACTGATAATTATTACCATAATGTAGATACTATTAAGATGTTAATAACAGTTACCCTGCCATATGTGGTCAGTTTTCGTTGTTGCCAACGTTTAAGGGTGCGATTAATTTTGTCCACTAAATCTTTCCAATTAAGGACGTCGATCTGTGTCTGATCGGATCCCAAATAAACTCCCAAAATATTAATACAATCCCTTTTAACAAGTATATTTCAGACTTGCGGGTTAGTTAAGTTATTACCTACATACAATAACTCGTTTTTGTCCATATTTATTCTTGCCTTTGACGCTTTACAGTAAGTATTCACAACATCCAAAGCATGGCTAACAGAGTGATCATCAGCTAAAGTCAACGTTATATCGTCCGCATGCTGAAAACTGACAGAGCTTATATAGGTGTTCCGAATGTGAATACCTTCAATTGAAGTCGATCTTCGGATAAGCTCCCCAGGGGGTTCCACTGTCAGTACATACAGAATGGCTGATATAGGACAACCCTGTCTCACAGATTTTGACACTCTAAAAAGGAGTTAAAAAACCATTGACTTTAGCTGCACTGTTGATATCATTATAAAATGTTTTAATCCATTCTACAAAAAACATCCCCAAACCCAAAGCGTTTTAGAACATCAAAAAGAAAACAATGGGAAACTCTGTCAAAGGCTTTTTCTTGATCTAATTTCAAAATGAAAAGATCGAGATTATCCTGCTCTACATATGATATAATATCTCTAATGCTATGGATAGTGTCCGCAATATCCCGCCCTGGTATACAGCAGCTTTGAAAAGGGAAGGTAATGCTTGCTATAACTTGTTTTAATCTGTTAGCCATTGCTCTTGACAAGATCTTATAGTGAACGTTAAGCAAGGTGATAGCTTTATTTTTATAAATTAAGGAAATAATGTCTGTTTTCATAGATCTTGATAAACGCGTCTTAACAAAAATTTCATTGCAAAGTTCAACAATAATATCTGATAACTCTTCCCAAAAAAATGAGTAAAACTCAACTGTGAGTCCATCATTCCCAGGACTCTTGCCATGTGACAAGCCCTTTAAAGAGAAAGAAAGCTCTTCTTTTGTGATGATCTCATCACACAATTGTCTGTCACTATCACTTAAACGCGTTGTTAGACGAGAAAGAATTTCCCCACAGCTTCACTATCAATCTCATCTTTGCTATATAATTGGCTTTAAAACTCGTTTACCTCACTAATGATACTGTCAGAATCATAGACACTTTCGCCAGATTTAGTTTCCAACTGTTTTATGATTGTCTTGTCTTGGTTTTGTTTTTCGAGATTTAAGAAGAACTTCGTGTTTTTATCCCCTTCTATAGCCCACTGAGCCTTTGAACGTAGTATAGCACCCTGACATATTTCTTTGTCAAGAGCAAATAACTCTTCCTCTAATGCATTTATTCTAGTCATATTATTATTACCATTTTTCGAGGCCCGCCGATACTCTGCTACTAAGTTTAATACATTGAAGTTCCAACATAGCTTGTGTTCTGTCCTGTTTAATTCGTCTACCATGTAGGATAGTCAACCGTTAAAAACTATATTTTAAGTTATCCCACCAGACTAGTTTATCAGTATGATATAAATTGCAGCCTTTCTTGTCATGTATTGTCTGTTTAATCTTGTCACAAAAATAGAGTTGTTTAAAAGGAGGTTATTAAAGGCGAAAATTCCAGAGCCTCTCTCAACTGTACACAAATCCAGACGTAAAAAATGTGCTGTGAAGAACACCCTGTACTGTTCTCCGCCAGGTAAAACTAACCTTCTCTGGATGAATGTATCTCCAGATATCTCGAAGGGTAAACTCTCTTGCAAAATTGTTGAAGATCTCGCGAGATTTATCACATTGAACATTTGTGTTACCTCTATCTAAAGGCGAGAAAGTTGTATTCAGATCAACTGCTACAATTGTGCTATGTGGGATGGTTGCCAGTTACCAACGGAAGGTCGTGGGTTTCCTCCGGGCATAGAGCCCGGTTTCCTCCCACAATAAAACTGGCAACGCCGCCATATAAGTGAAATAATCTTGAGCGCGGCGTAAAACACCAAACAATCAATCAAAGCTACAATTGTGAATATATCAGGTCTAACGAAGTTACTCAGTTCTCTGAAAAAAAAACAGCATCTATCAGAAATAATATTAGGAGCATAGCAATTAAGGATATCAATTTCTTTTTCTTCAAACAATATAGTCACCCTTAAAATTCTGCCAACATTGTCCCTTTTTGAATTCACTATACGATCTTTAAGGGTTTTAGATATCACAGTGGCCACGCCCGAGCTGTTTGTCGTACCGTTACTGTAAAACACTTCAGAAGGAAACAAATGCTTATAATTGTTAATAAAAATGTCATCCCAATGGGTTTCCTGTAAACAATAAATATCAGTATTTGCAATTGAATATAAGCTATTAATTTTTTCAATTGTGTCCAGGTTTCTTAGGCTGTTGCAATTAAGTGTTGAAATAAGCACCACGTTGATAACAAAGGGGAAAAAGGAAATATATCATTTTAGTTAGTCTGAATTTGGTTTCTTACCGTAAGGAATCGGCCTGCTCAGTTTTCCGATACTTGGCGTTGGCTTGATACGTTGACTTCGCCTGCGTTTAACCTTAGTGAAACTCTGCTCGGTGTCTCCACTCTCCATGTCAGAGTGAAGTTGATCCATTGCCTCACTGTTACTATCAGCCACGCATGGTATCACTATGTCTTGAGCGGTGACTTCAGGCGTGGAAGCTAGATCCGTGAAGACATCTATACTGTTGGAAGGCATGCACTTCTCATCGCTAACATACTGCTGGCCAGTTGATTGCACGGGATTTTCAGAACTTTCATCCACTGTTGGTTACACAATAGGGGGTCCAGGTTCAGGTATAGGGGTAGCCTGAGTTGGTTCATGTGTTTTAGACACTGGCCACACACATGGATCTGCAGATTCAGACGGAGGGTCAGTGTGACATTTGCAAGTCTGTTCATTTGACCCGCATCTGTCACACATAACTATGGAAGACTGTTCAGGACAAATACAATTTTCCCCGAATTTTTCACATTTATCGCACCTTGGGGCCTGAAAGCCCTGGGACAAATGCCCACAGGCCCCACATTTGTGACAAACATGCTTTGGGCAGTGTTTATACAGATGTGAATCGGAAAGGCAATTTGAACAGATTTTTATTTGTCCATCATGAATAACTCGAAAATATTCCGGCCCATTAGCTGTCTCAAACCTCATAGCATAAGGCAGGGATTTTAGTCCTGGCGGAAGTAAAACCTTCACAAACCTCGTACCGTCGACCACATTGGTTCCCTTGTGGAAGCGTCGCTTTATGTCAGATAAGACGGTAACATCAAGGTTATACAATTTTTCCCTAATTTCACGGTCTTCTGTATATGAAGGCAAGTTCAGAGACAAACATCGTTCTTTGACATAGTTCAGTGACTTGACAAAATGTTCCACATACCTCAATTCCATTAATCAGTATATCCTTAGCGGCTTTATCAACAACAGTTATTTCAAACCAGTCATTCATCGGTACACACGCCAACATCGATCCCAATCCTTATTCCATTTCTACGGCTTCAATTATATTTCCGGCATTTATTTCACCACTCTTGATCATCATGTTCAGGGTAAATTCCTTTGTAAAGCTTCATCTAGGGCCATCGACATCTTTTCTTCCCGATCCTCCTTGTGAGGCCATAACTGTAATGAGAATTGATCTCAACCCCCAACTTCTCTAAATTTCAACTATGTCGATAACACAACAACAACATCATGTATTCTAGAGCGTGAAAACAAACACGTCTTGTCTCTCCGGCATTCAAATTGGCCTCCGTGGCTCAGTAGGTAGAGCGTTGGACGATCAATCCAAACAGCCTTCCACCAATGGGGCGCGGGTTCGAATCCCACTCAGTCCAAAAATTGGAAAATTTTCTGACTGGGTTTTCATTCGAACGACCTATGTGGGATGGTTGCCAGTTACCAGCGGAAGGTCGTGGGTTTCCTCCGGGCACAGAGCCCGGTTTCCTCCCACAATAAAACTGGCAACGCCACCATATAAGTGAAATAATCTTGAGCGCGGCGTAAAACACCAAACAATCAATCAATCAATCCAGCATTCAAACCGGAAGTCCCCATCTTACCACTAGACTAACTACCAACACGGCGATATAAGTATTAAATTTATATGTGATACCTGAACTGCGATATACGCATGCGCACTTCATATTTATATACCCCTTGACGTGCGGTGACGTATTTGGACGAATCCAAGAATATCCTTTGGTTGGTTGGTTGTTTTAGCTTATTAGAATATTTTTTTCTCTATTTACAACCGCACTCAAAAGATCCTTTGGTTTTGTGACTAAACATGGCTAGACCTAACCCTTTTCTGTCAATAAACCCCGTTCCTAACCCTAAGTCCGTCTTTGGCGTTGTCAATAAACGATTCCAAAACCTAACTTTATTCAGTCAAAAACACCGTCCCTAATCCTAAGTTCTTTGACGTTTTGCCAATAAAACGTGCTTGAAAATCACCAAAGTTGTCGACAGGGCACACCGTAATGACCATCCGTCTGTGAAGAGCTGGCATAGTGCCAAAGGCCAACAGTCATGGGCCAGAGCCACGCCTTACGTACAGCGGGGCCACTTTATCGATGAGTTGACTGACCACAACATGGCTCTAATGTCATTGGGGAAAATATGTGGCCCTTCTCAAGAAGAATAAATATACGCTAACGCGTTCAGCAGTACATTTGAGCAAAAACAAATTCGTTTACTGTGGGATCTCCAGAGAAACACATCATCTCGCTCTCAGCACTATTCACACTCTGGGAGAAACAAACAAGGAACCTGGACACGACCACGTCAGTGTCCCATGATTCCCGTGCAAAACGTTAACTTTTTAGTCACGTGTAACCACAAAGGCAAATAGAAATCGTGCCATTAGAATATGAAAACCAAACGGTCAAACTGGCTTCTCTACGCCGATCTACACATTGCCAGACGACCACATATTATAACATCAATTGTTATCAATTATCACTGTCTGGGAATAAACCACAAAACCACAAGAACGTTAACAGCTATTAGTTAACGAACTACTGTCTGACTACGATATCATAACAATTTGATAAAGTGGTTCCGCTGTGCGTAAGGTGTTGTTATGGTCGATGACTGTTGGCCTTTGGCACTATGCCAGCTCTTCAGAGACGGAGGGTCACTACGGTGTGCTTTTGATTCTTGTTTTTATTTATGCTTTGAACATTGATTTTGATTATCATTTTGTTTTGACTTTTTTAGATTTTGTTTTATTTTTATTTCTATACATTTTTTTTTTCAACTACCTTTTCAATTTAATTTATGTTTTATTTTTTATTTTTTTTCTAAAAATAGAAACTAAAATTCTAACAAACATGAAAAAAATGTTCTTGGCAACTATGGGCCACCATATAATTTTTTTCCGATTTAACTCCAATCAAAATTAAATGTAGCTACAGCTAAATATGCCAACCGCTATACTATGTGGATAGAAACGGTGAATAAATAGATTTTTTTTTGTTTTCTGTAAGTGAAGTACCTGATAGTTGTGTACTTTTGTCTTATTAAAAATTGCAATTTAAAAGCGTTTTATTAATACCACTTTTAAAAACTTAAAATGAAGGAACATTCCTCCATGGTATCAGAATTTATATTGACTTTTAAACATTACAAGGGCTCTGGATCGTCTCCGGCTAACGGAAATATCAACCGGTTTTTTTGGAAACTTGTCGAATTTCAATGAAAATCGGAGTTAATAAAAATTTCAATTTATTACAGTTCATGTGGCTTTACAGATACATTCACCGCCGTATTCTTTCTGACTTTTGTGATGATAGCAACATTATAAGTTCGAGTAAAATCACTAAGATTAAACATAGGGCACATTATGCATGTCAAGTTATATTTAAAATACGATAATGTTAACCAACGATCACAACCCGCGTAACATATGTGCCGGATTGCACTCATTTAAGATGTTTGAGTCTGTAGTAAAGAATTTTAAATTCATCCACAGGCTTGTCCATGTCCCTTTAACAAATCATTCCTCTTTATTTCCTAGAAAATGTCAATAAAATATTCTAATGTTATCTAGGTTAGCCATATCACATCTTTTAAATGCACTTTTGCGTATGCTCCGACTCGATATTTGCATTTATTGTGGGAAAATACAGACACTCGTCTGTTCTTTTAAATGTAAGCAGTTTTGCAGATTTTAACGCCAGCTTTTAAAAGGAGACACCACCTGTTTTTTTAATTATTCTCTGTTGAACTTCAGATTTGTAAAAAAATAAAAAAAACTGACACATCTTTGATAACAGGCTGTTAATCGACATTCCGCCAAAAATGTACATTTAAATAGTTATTTTGGAAATTTTCTATGCCTTTATCTTTCTGCCTGTCTGCACCACAAACGCACGCACAGCAGGATTGTAAACAAGGCAGAATAAGGAAACCGAAAATAAAACTCCCTATCAAGCGGCCCAAGGTAGCTAGAGAAGTTATCAATGGTTATCTGAAACATCATATGTATATAAACAAGCCAAGTAGCACATATTTTAAAGATATGCATTTCGCTGATTTCCGGCATGTCCCTTTAATGAAGTGAACTGGAACATTAGAGTCATCTTCTGCGCAATGACTAATACTCTTTCACATATGTGATCGAGTGACAAATCCCCTTAGAAATTGTCAATGTGTTTTTAATCTGTGTGAGATTCGGACCCCTGCCGAAATGATTGAAGGACTATGTTGGACTGAAAGATTATGAGCCATCTGTGCATAACTCGTTTTGTGAACAAAAGCCAAATATTTGTCTCAATTTAGACAAATGGTTTTCCGTGAAATGTATCAAGGGCCAAGCTGTTACAAGGCAAATGGCGTGCGCGGAGATTTCCTTTCACGATCGTTACATAAACATGCTCTCGTAATTCACCAAATATCGAAGCAGTCTTCTGACATCAGCTGATAGTATGTGATTTGCTATTAAGTGTTTGATGCGAGTAAACGTACAATTCTCGCCAGAACACATTGAACAAGTACGTTTGCCATCTTCACTAAAATATGCGCATTTTAATATTGGATCGATATCAGTGTACCAGAGAATAAAAGAGGATTCATGTTGATTTCGGCAATCTACCCGATCAATGGGCACAACCATCGACTGTCTTTGCTCTTTTACGATCGACTTTCACATCCCTGATATAGAAAGTGTTTGTTTTTACAGGTCATTGAGATAATTTTAGGGGCCGAAACACTCTGCGTGTTGACTCAGATGACGAAAGAAAAGCACACATGTGCTTATGTTACTTTTTGTAAACTCGACAGTAAATACAATTTTTTTGTATCTTGTAGATGAGTTATGATTGTACAATTGGAGGAATCCTGGTGTGCCGAAACTGCGTCTGTCTTCTCAACAAGCTCACTTTTTACCCCTGGGTCAACTGCGATTCAAAGCCCTGTTTTCTGGTAACGCCCATTTACTGTCGGGCCAATCAAAAGTTATCTTCTAAACGTTGGGCCTCTTCAGTTTTGGAGACACGTTGATTGAATTGAAGTATAAACCAAAAAGTAGCCCATGTTTGTTTTGAACATTGCCCGAATGCTTAGGTAACGCCGATTCTGATCGGTGAAATTTCCGCCACAGTTTTGTGAAGTAACTAATCAAAGTCTACATGCATATTAAATTAGAAACGAAAGATTTAGTTCCACTTGTCCCACTGGTAAAGTAAGCGCGAGCGTAAGATTTAATCGTGGGTTCCGACGATGCTGTCTTCCTAGTGTTAGTGTTGCTTTACCGGGCTAAGTAACCAATATATTTATGGAGGATTTTAGCATTTGAAATTTACCTTTATTTTAGCGTTTTGATACGATGAAGGTTTTATATATACCTTCTTATACTTATATTTATATTATATTATATTATCGATTATCTTACAACCCAGAGGATAACTATATCTCGTCCAATAACCAGAGTTACGCAATACAATTCACGAGCTGGGCCCAACCCTCATAAACTATATATTAACCCACGTAGACGAACGTATCATAAATATAACCAAATAAACTCCTAATAAAGTGAATCGTAATAAGTCCAAACAACACAACTCCTCTTCAGTATTTTCAATATAGATATATAATTAATTAACAATGAATACAAAATATATGTCTACTTACAAATCAGACGTGTACAGTTGACTCTCCAGGGCGGCTTTTGTTAATCGCATAAACTACACTAATAATACCCAGTGAAAAGCCAAAAACCGCAATTTACCCACAATTACATTTGTTTCCTGTTCTAAGTAAACTTCTTAGTTATCAAACCTTTCCTTGTTACAAATCTGCTCCCAGTCTATCAAAATCATATCCAGTTCAATACTTTGACTCTCTAACTCTTCATCTCTTAACACTAGTTTTCCCTAAGTTCTTAATTCATTACTATACTTCCCATATTTGTCTCTCACCCCTGATTGTTCTGCCTCGTTGTTCTCTCCTCTGGTTTGAATCTACCTCCTCTCTTATATAATCCCAAACTATCTAACTAGTTGCCCAATCAAATCTCTACCCAAACTATTAACCAATGAAATCAAGCCGCCATAAAGATGTCACCCATGCTTGTCTAAGTTCCAGGATGTCACGCCCCTCCAGAAACTCAATCTGTTACACAAACTTGAAACCGGTTCCAACATTAATTAAACAAAAACATTAAATTTCAAATATTACTCTCGTAACATTACTCCCCCCTTTGTATTCTCATGTCCCCATGAGAAAGAACACATTTAAACAGAAAAACAATCATTCTTCATAAAATACGGTTTCATAGTGACTATAACCCTAATCTAAATTCATTTGAAGACAAGACGTTCTTCGTTGGTAGGCATTAAAACTCTTACGTATTTGTAGACATATGCGAAATTATCGAAAGATCGCAAGAGAAAGCTTTACCACGTGACATGAATTATCTATATCTTATATTTCGACAAATATTCTTAAATATTTCAATACATTTAAACAAAACTAAATCCCTAAGCTATAAACGATACGATAATAATTATATAAGATGATACATAAATCCAAATACAATAGTCTTAGTTAAACATTATACTTATACAGTGTAGTATATAAAACGAGTCTGAAAAAGAAATAAAGTCCATAGTTCACATAAATAGTCAATAAAATAGGTAACGTTGACGCTATTTCCACAAAACGATGGCTGGTTTCGACGCAATGACAAAAAGTCCGATCCCAGTCGAAATATCCACGTGTTTAATAATCTGGTTTCTATGATTTATGTTGAAATGATACAGAGCTCAAGATTGTTGCTGATGAATGGCCAACCGTTATGACAAATGTTTTTGGAGAAAGAATCAAAGTCCGTTTTGGGCACACCGAATTCAAGTTCACTAAAAATTACACAGGAAGGTCGAACGAAGAGAACTCTCATCCCATCTCGCATTCACCGCGCACCGAAACTTTGCACACGTCACTGGTCCTGACGAGGGTAACTATCCTCCAGGTCAATCCTCAGGTGTGTGGATGGTCGCTCAACAGCATCTTGGTATATACAGCGGGTGGGGTTTCAACCTCTGGTATAATCGACCGTTGACATCTTCTGTGGGTTAACAATTAGACAGGGGTATTTAATTAAGCAAAATCTTCACAATTAATTATCGGTGTAGCGGACATTCTGTTGTTATTGACTATCTTCTTCAAAATAGCGTCTTACAAAGTAAGAAGTTATACAAACTAAAAAAGACTTCTACATTTGGCCCAAAGTCGATATTTTCACGATTGGCATCACCTGACTTAATTTGACTTTAATCAGCACACTGAGATTCAGTAATATAATTAAAACAATATTTTAACTTAAAGTAAATATCAAACTATAGTGAACAAAAAGAGCATACTTACTGAAAACAGATGATTGGCGATACTTTCAATCACTATTTCGTTACATCTACATACTTATGATGGACTTAAAAGAATGCATATACTTACAGGAGATTTCGATAACAACATTTCTATTTAATACATACTTATTGACGTCGTGGACCATAGGTAATTCTACAACAGAAACTCAAACAAAACTTTAAACATCAAAATATAACAATTGTACAATGTTACCTTCATTTTGCTTTAACTTCACCTCTAGAATGCACAGGTGTATTTTACAATACATCACAAATATTTTCCAAGACACTCCTGGAAAACATAACATTTCGAAATAAATCTTAACTACCACGTTACCGTACCATCCGACTATATATAAACAAAGAGAACATGAAAAACGAATTTCCGCACGTATTTTATTTCCTTTATTCGTCTATGTATAAAGTATTTGGTGCAGTTGATTCAGCTATAATCGTTCAACCGCATGATAATCTCTTCGTCAGTTGAATCATGGATACTCCAATGCATACCGATGGAAGAAGCAACACGGCAGATAAACCTTTTGTTTGGTTCTTTTCTGGGCAGTATCGCGCTATATGTCCTGATTTTCCACAATCGTAACAAGTTCTTCGAACATTTTTGTTTCTGTTTGGTATGGATTTCTGACGAAGGTAGAACGTACTTGGTGCTGTAGTCCTCAAATTCGCTATTGGCATCGTTGATAATTGAACAGATCTTGGATACGCGACTTCGGCTAAATTTGCTTTCGCTAATGCATCTTCTAGTGAGGTTGGCTTTTGGAAGATGACATGTGACTTGAGAACAGGGTTCAAGCCGTTCATAAAAATACTAAAAGTGAAATCATCATCTTTCTTAGCTTTACGACAAAGTTCAACCACATCGTTAGCATACTTTTCCAAACTCTCACCTGGAAGTTGGTGACGTGAATAAATGATGGAATCTCTAGCCCACCTTAGTTCAGGAGGATCATATTTCCTGAGAAACGCTTGTTTCAGAACTTGGTAATGATGTTTAATACCTGGCGAAAGTTTTAAATAAAACGTTCGTGCAGGTCCCTGAATTAACAATGGAATCATCTTTGCTCTATGCAATTCCGACCATCCTGTTACATCAGCGTACTCATCAAGTTTAGCAAAAAATTCCTCCACATCATCCTCTGATTTACCTGTAAATGATGGGGGATTAGGCAATCCTAATCCGCCATGTAAGTTTTGAAGAGGGTTGGTGCTCTGAATATGCAAACTAATGGCTTTCAAAGCTTCAGTGTTTTGCCGTATAATATCTAAAAGTACAGCTTGAGTATCTTGGTTTGTTGGGGATGGCAAATGTTTACTTGGTGGCTTTGTTGTCTCTGATACAGTTTTAGTCGACCGTAGCTGTTTTTTGTCCATAGCTGCTGGAGAGAACACGCCCTTAAAAGACATTCCTAGTTTACTTATATCTATATGAATTTACTAAGACTATGAAAAACACTGAACAAGGACTTGTGCTTACTATTTGGCCTATTAAAAAACCACGCTCTCGCGACCAATTGATACGATGAAGGTTTTATATATACCTTCTTATACAACCCAGAGGATAACTTTATCTCGTCCAATAACCAGAGTTACGCAATACAATTCACGAGCTGGGCCCAACCCTCATAAACTATATATTAACCCACGTAGACGAACGTATCATAAATATAACCAAATAAACTCCTAATAAAGTGAATCGTAATAAGTCCAAACAACACAACTCCTCTTCAGTATTTTCAATATAGATATATAATTAATTAACAATGAATACAAAATATATGTCTACTTACAAATCAGACGTGTACAGTTGACTCTCCAGGGCGGCTTTTGTTAATCGCATAAACTACACTAATAATACCCAGTGAAAAGCCAAAAACCGCAATTTACCCACAATTACATTTGTTTCCTGTTCTAAGTAAACTTCTTAGTTATCAAACCTTTCCTTGTTACAAATCTGCTCCCAGTCTATCAAAATCATATCCAGTTCAATACTTTGACTCTCTAACTCTTCATCTCTTAACACTAGTTTTCCCTAAGTTCTTAATTCATTACTATACTTCCCATATTTGTCTCTCACCCCTGATTGTTCTGCCTCGTTGTTCTCTCCTCTGGTTTGAATCTACCTCCTCTCTTATATAATCCCAAACTATCTAACTAGTTGCCCAATCAAATCTCTACCCAAACTATTAACCAATGAAATCAAGCCGCCATAAAGATGTCACCCATGCTTGTCTAAGTTCCAGGATGTCACGCCCCTCCAGAAACTCAATCTGTTACACAAACTTGAAACCGGTTCCAACATTAATTAAACAAAAACATTAAATTTCAAATATTACTCTCGTAACAGTTTCGTCTCTAGTCAATATTTTGATATGAACACCCTGTGGTTATTTGTAGTCAGCGCAAATATACGGGTAATTACCGTATAAAAAGCGCAGACTGTCCGAGGCATGTCAAAGCCAAGCTGTAGCGAGCGAAGACAGTCAACTTTTTTCCGGCTTGTTATTTCGCGTGCGTAAATTCCAGAAGTTATCAGTCTGGCTGCCTGATGACGGAGATGCGCCGTAAAAGTGTAAGTTTTAGGTAATGTATTTCAATTAACTTTAAATGTCTGGACGGATTTATATTTTCCATTTGAATTACATTAGCGCTAAATTCAAATTAGCCATTTATCATCGTAAAGTGTGTTTTTTAATCAATTCAATTATTTATTCAATTATTCATGGTACTAAAATATTAAAATTGTTGAAATATCCATCAGTAGGTCTAATTGTCTGGAATCAACTCAAGATTATCAGGGCGATTTAAGGTTTGACGTCATTCCCTTTGACAAAGTGTTCTAAACAACCAAAGCATAGATCTATTTGTGAGAAGATATGTTAAGGGGAACATTGCAGGCTTAGTACTGATGTGCAGTCTTCCAGAAATGGTCAACTAGAAGGGTGTCAAAGGTCCAATTTGTCAAGCATTGTTGTCCGTTAATCTATCACTGATACCAGACGTCTACATTCATAGACTTCTGTTGATACCCAGTTAAAGTGCAACGCAAAGCTATAGACTATTTATCAAAACACGTTCACGTTCAACGATAATAAGCTACATCAATTCTACTGTTTCTGGGTCGAATACATGTAAGTGTTGAATGACCTTCATCAAACGCCAGGCCTAGCCTATTGTGTCACAGACCTACTTGTGAGAAAAGAGTTAGGTTAAAGATAGCAGAATTTATTATGAGCTATAGTATTCTAGAAACGGCTGACTCGTATTTAATGTGTCGAGGTACCAATTGCCAATTATAGTTGTCAGTTAATCCGTCACTTTAGATAATTTGGCTTCATGTAAATACTGTTAGTCACAGCGTACATTTATTCCACATATCGAAACACAAAACAACGGGATGGCCAGACAGACATACTATGCACTTTTCATTTGATTTATTCGTCTTATTTTACTTCATGCTTTTTAGGTCGAAGTTATAAACATACCGAACGTAGCTGAACCGGTTGTTCCATTTCTGGGAATCATCCTGGTCTGCCTATACAACACGTGTCCCTGACACCTATACAACACGTGTCCCTGACACCGATACAACACGTGTCCCTGACACCTATACAACACGTGTCCCTGAAAACCTATACAACATGTGTCCCCGACCCCTATACAACACGTGTCCCTGACACCTATACAAACGTGTCCCTGGCACCTGGACAAACGTGTCCCTGACACTTAGACAACACGTGTCCCTGACACTTAGACAACACGTGTCCCTGACACCTATACAATACGTGTCCCTGACACCTATACAACACGTGTCCGCGACACCTATACAACACGTGCACCTGACACCTATACAACACGTGTCCCTGACACCTATACAACACGTGTCCCTGCACCTATACAAACGTGTCGCTGACACCTACACAACACGTATCCCTGACACCTATACAACACGTGTCCCTGACACCTATACAACACGTGTCCCTGACACCTATACAACACGTGTCCCTGACACCTATACAACACGTGTCCCTGACACCTATACAACACGTGTCACTGACACCTACACAACACGTGTCACTGACACCTACACAACACGTGTCACTGACACCTATACAACACGTGTCCCCGACACCTATACAACACGTGTCCCCGACACCTATACAACACGTGTCCCTGACACCTACACAACACGTGTCCCTGACACTTACACAACACGTGTCCCTGACACCTACACAACACGTGTCCCTGACACCTACACAACACGTGTCCCTGACACCTATACAACACGTGTCCCTGACACCTGTACAACACGTGTCCCTGGCCCCTATACAACACGTGTCCCCGACACCTACACAACACGTGTCCCTGACACCTATACAACACGTGTCCCTGACACCTACACAACACGTGTCCCTGACACCTACACAACACGTGTCCCTGACACCTACACAACACGTGTCCCTGACACCTATACAACACGTGTCCCTGACACCTATACAACACGTGTCCCTGACACCTATACAACACGTGTCCCTGACACCTACACAACACGTGACCCTGACACTTACACAACACGTGTCCCTGACACCTACACAACACGTGTCCCTGACACCTATACAACACGTGCCCCTGACACCTATACAACACGTGTCCCTGACACCTATACAACACGTGTCCCTGACACCTATACAACACGTGTCCCTGACACCTATACAACACGTGTCCCTGACACCTGTACAACACGTGTCCCTGACACCTACACAACACGTGTCCCTGACACCTATACAACACGTGCCCCTGACACCTATACAACACGTGTCCCTGACACCTATACAACACGTGTCCCTGACACCTATACAACACGTGTCCCTGACACCTATACAACACGTGTCCCTGACACCTGTACAACACGTGTCCCTGACACCTATACAACACGTGTCCCTGACACCTATACAACACGTGTCCCTGACACCTATACAACACGTGTCCCTGACACCTATACAATACGTGTCTCTGACACTTAGACAACATGTGACGCAGAAATATGGAATACGTTAGATAATAAATACAGGCACACGTGCCGCGAAAACCCAGAATACTGTTTAGATAAAAAAAACAGTTGGACGGTTTTCTGTTTTTTTTCCAGACACACCAAGTTAGCGAGTTTCTATCTTTACCAAAAATAGAAAGTTTTGGCATCATTTAGTATTTGTAATTTGAAAATTAGATTTATCAAGTACTCGCAATGTAAACAAACCTTGAACACAAGCGCCCGAATGGTTTGAGTCGTGTGAGTGATGTAATAGTACACTATAACTTTACGTACTTTATCTGAGAAAGACAGACTGACTATCGGGTAAGAGTGACTCGAAAAGCCAGCGATAATTGTTGGAGTGTTAACCACAGATAAAAAAGCCTGAAATGAAGGTAATCCAACCTCTAAGTTAACCGACACTAATCGTTGTTGTTGTAGTAAAGCTTCGATTCGTCGTTTGTTTTTCACCCCAATTTCTACATTCTAAACCTAACTGGACATGTTTTTAGTGTCCTATGTTTAATTGGAGTGGGTTTAGACGTAGTAAGCTCATGTCAATTGGTTTTCTTAACAAATGTTTAACAGGTTACGGCGGCAAGTGGGGCTTGTCACAACAGTAATAGGCTTTGAAAGCCGTTGAAAAACTAAATGATTGGCGTTGGAATGAGGAAAATCCATACAGTAGCTGGCCCGTACCAACAGAAAACGTAAAAAAAATTAAATAACCATTCATTCATTCTAAGCCAAAGTTAGTTCAAAACAATACTTTATCGTACATTTTCGAGACTAGAAGCACTAAAAAGCTTCTGAATTATACGTTTTGAGAAAAATAGCCAATAGTTTCAACATTCTGTTTTAACTATCAACATTCTGGCAGCTCATGCCACTTTAAATAATCAGAGACAGTAAGTTGCGCAAATTGTGTCGTTTCTGGGTATCACATGTTTTGAATGTCTTTCCCGAACACCATACTTACTTTTGTACATACCCACTTTAATAGATGAATGATCTGCCAGACTGTTGATAGTTTTTCGTTAAAACAGAATGTGAAAATCATTGGTTAAGAAAAATACGTACATTATGTGACTTTGGAGAACCGACATAATGTAGACTTATTTTCAGGCCTATAGGTCACAACACCCAGTTTGTGTTTTCTCAGCCAATGAAAATTTATATGCTAGAGCTAGGAGGTGACTTACATAGTGATAGTTTGGTATCTGGGTTATTTGAATATTGGATTGAAACTAACGCAGGTCTACTGTACATATTTTAAGCTTTCAATCAATGCCTGATAACAAATATTTGTGTGTGTTTTTTTAATGTTCACCCAATTTTGAAAATACCAAAGTTTGAAAGCCGTTGAAAAACTAAATGATTGGCGTTAGAATGAGGAAAATCCATACAGTAGCTGGCCCGTACCAACAGAAAACGTAAAAAAAAATTAAGTAACCATTCATTCATTCTAAGCCAAAGTTAGTTCAAAACAATACTTTATCGTACATTTTCGAGACTAGAAGCACTAAAAAGCTTCTGAATTATACGTTTTGAGAAAAATAGCCAAATAGTTTCAACATTCTGTTTTAACTATCAACATTCTGGCAGCTCATGCCACTTTAAATAATCAGAGACAGTAAGTTGCGCAAATTGTGTCGTTTCTGGGTATCACATGTTTTGAATGTCTTTCCCGAACACCATACTTACTTTTGTACATACCCACTTTAATAGATGAATGATCTGCCAGACTGTTGATAGTTTTTCGTTAAAACAGAATGTGAAAATCATTGGTTAAGAAAAATACGTACATTATGTGACTTTGGAGAACCGACATAATGTAGACTTATTTTCAGGCCTATAGGTCACAACACCCAGTTTGTGTTTTCTCAGCCAATGAAAATGTATATGCTAGAGCTGGGAGGTGACTTACATAGTGATAGTTTGGTATCTGGGTTATTGAATATTGGATTGAAACTAACGCAGGTCTACTGTACATATTTTAAGCTTTCAATCAATGCCTGATAACAAATATTTGTGTGTGTTTTTTTAATGTTCACCCAATTTTGAAAATACCAAAGTTTGAAAGCCGTTGAAAAACTAAATGATTGGCGTTGGAATGAGGAAAATCCATACAGTAGCTGGCCCGTACCAACAGAAAACGTAAAAAAAATTAAGCCAAAGTTAGTTCAAAACAATACTTTATCGTACATTTTCGAGACTAGAAGCACTAAAAAGCTTCTGAATTATACGTTTTGAGAAAAATAGCCAATAGTTTCAACATTCTGTTTTAACTATCAACATTCTGGCAGCTCATGCCACTTTAAATAATCAGAGACAGTAAGTTGCGCAAATTGTGTCGTTTCTGGGTATCACATGTTTTGAATGTCTTTCCCGAACACCATACTTACTTTTGTACATACCCACTTTAATAGATGAATGATCTGCCAGACTGTTGATAGTTTTTCGTTAAAACAGAATGTGAAAATCATTGGTTAAGAAAAATACGTACATTATGTGACTTTGGAGAACCGACATAATGTAGACTTATTTTCAGGCCTATAGGTCACAACACCCAGTTTGTGTTTTCTCAGCCAATGAAAATTTATATGCCAGAGCTGGGAGGTGACTTACATAGTGATAGTTTGGTATCTGGGTTATTTGAATATTGGATTGAAACTAACGCAGGTCTACTGTACATATTTTAAGCTTTCAATCAATGCCTGATAACAAATATTTGTGTGTGTTTTTTTAATGTTCACCCAATTTTGAAAATACCAAAGTTTGGCTTATAATTAGTCAGCCTAAAACTGTCAAAATGGCGGTACCCATGTTAAATTGTGTGTAGCTTAAAACCGACATGCACTATGTCAACTTTATTTGGTTGTAAAGGATTTCTCATATGTTGATCTTTTTGAAAATGGTAAGGAAAAGTCTTAACGAGATTTAGGTAATTAGCCCCAAATCAAAACGTTAACATTACCGCAAATGGGAAATGAAACTGTATTATGTAACCTATAGGAAACGTTAGTTCAAACCATTATTTAACGTAGATTAACGAGACCTGCTACTCTAAGAGGCTTAACGTTGAACTTCGAAAATAAAAATCGTCATCAATTTGACATTTTAAACACATTTATGGGCCTCTTCAACATGTCTTTAGCAATTTGACATCTTTTACACAATTATGGGCCCCTTCAATATGTCTTTAGCAATTTGATATCTTATACACAATTATGGGTCCCTTCAACATGTCTTTAGCAATTTGACATCTTATACACAATTATGGGTCCCTTCAACATGTCTTTAGCAATTTGACATCTTATACACAATTATGGGTCCCTTCAACATGTCTTTAGCAATTTGATATCTTATACACAATTATGGGCCCCTTCAATATGTCTTTAGCAATTTGACATCTTATACACAATTATGGGCCCCTTCAATATGTCTTTAGCAATTTGACATCTTATACACAATTATGGGTCCCTTCAACATGTCTTTAGCAATTTGACATCTTATACACATTTATGCGTGGAGTTTGACCAAATAGCAAATTGAACTTAATATTATACGAGTACTTTGCATTACGAATATACGGTTACAAATTTGGCTTTTACTGAACACTGTTGTCATCGATGATAAATATACCGGTTACTTATAGTGGATAGCCATTCCGTCCCGTGGATATTGTTGTCATATTTACATTATCTGAACGTTGTAATTGTTTTTTAAAATAATATATGTTCTCTCAAAAACAGTTTTCACCAATAAGCCGAATTAAAAAATATATATACCGAGAGAATTAATGTAACAAATCCCAAGCACTACAACCAGAGACAACACATATACAAAGTTGCTAATCGCTTAAATAACAAGGCACATGGACGTGCACATGGAGAAGAAAAGGAAAGAACTAAGTTAATACAGTACAGGCGCGACACATTTTCCTTTGTAACGGTACCAAAATCATATTTCTGCGATTTTTCCTCGCGAAACTGTGCTATAAGAAAGTTAACAATTGTTATCAGAGAACGTCTAAACTGCCATCTTCACAGCAGAGCTTAGCTGTGTGTCTCGATCGGCCAATCAGCATACGCCTGGCCACCAGTCACTCGCTAGAGTAAGAGAAATTGGTCAACTCTGAAAGTATGCCATTTAAACCTAGGTCCATTTGCCAATGTTCGATAGTATCGATCTCCTATTGGGTGTTATGATTTGTCTCAATGAATAGGTACACCCTCTTAGCATAACTCACCAGTGATGCGAGTAGATCAACAACGTTTGGCGAAGAGTGCAATCTTCGTTGGTTCGTCTCATTGGGGTACGCTTTTTTTCTTCAAGAAATGGGAAAAAGTGTTAAAGTCAAGTGTGTTAAAGACAAGCCTAAAACAAGGTTGACCAACAGGCCTTAAATATTTCAGATCTGCCTGTAGGCATCATTACTTTTTTTTCACACCTGTATTGAGTAACTCTCACATTGAAATACATAAAAACTCAATCATTTATTATGCATTAAATCGGCAGGAAAGACGAAATAAAACAAAAACAAAATGTTAATTCAATTTTGAAGAGCCTTTTTTTGGTTCTTCTTTTCGTCATTCCTTTTTATTTTGTTTTGTTTTTTTTTGGTAATTTTGTTCAAAGGAAAGGAAACATAATTTAAAATTACAGTTAAACCGCCGTAATGTTATTTATATAATCGTATGATAAAAACAAGCAAATATCCTACCAAAGTATCATTACATGCTTTTTTCTAAAAAAAATAATGAAGTTTACAAATTTAATAGACTGAAATAGACTAAAGCTAAGTACAAAGCAACTGTGTTCTCTTACACTCATAAAACTCGGGGATACGACGGGAAACGTGCATGTTACACTAAATAAGTATCAAAAAGTAAATTGATATCGCTTGGTCGGATGCGCGAATTGTTTTATAAACTGCAGATGTCCAAGAAACTTGGGAGTTGTATAGTTGATCGCCCCCCCCCCCCCTTAAATAGACGACAGGCATGTGTTTACTTTATCTTACCCGTACACTGCAAAATCTTATAATTAGTTCTGTAAAAGTAAATAAAATTTGAACGCCTGGGTTGCATAATAATGTATTTCCTTAACGGCCCATGTCACCTCCAATTTCTGTTTAAGTACTTACTTTTCAGACTGGTGTTATTTAGTGGAGTTGGATCTGGACGGCCTAATAAGAAATTGTGGCTATATTCTTATTTAGTGTTGATAAAAAGTATTAACATTATAGCAACCAATGCTATGAGCTTCAATAGGTTGGCCTTAACACAAGCTAGTGAATATAAATCACATTCCAAGAAATGCCCTTTAAAAAGTATTTTCTGCACAATAGTTTTGTCAAATGTCCAAAATAAATATTTATGGGTACACTGTTACACATTCTGGCCACTGGTGACGTGGATGAGAAATATGCTTGTGAGAATTGGTGTGTTATATTTATTACTTGCTTATGGGGCATTTTAGAAGTTGACCAATATAAAATGACTAAATTTAAAAGGAAAGAAAATCCAGCCAAACGTGTACATTCATTAAATAGAGCAGCCAAATAGATATTCATAGAAGTTTCCAGTTTATTCGTACGATTTTTTGCTGATTTTTGAGAGATTTTTTAATTCAACTTTACCAGTACAAACGACAATAGCAGTAGATCAGCCATGTTGATTTCGGCAGGCCACCTGCTGACGGAGCGGGCCAATAAAAGTGTAAGTTTCAGCCACGTTTCTCACTTCAGCCCAAGTTGGCTTTGATTGATTGATTGATTGATTGATTGATTGATTGGTGTTTTACACCGCGCTCAAGATTATTTCACTTATATGGCGGCGTTGCCAGTTTTATTGTGGGAGGAAACCGGGCTCTGTGCCCGGAGGAAACCCACGACCTTCCGCTGGTAACTGGCAACCATCCCACATAGGTCGTTCGAGTGAAAACCCAGTCAGAAGTTGGCTTTGAATCCACTTCATGTAAAGGGCTGCACTGATTGCTATTCTCCATTTGAAATACATTAGCGCTAAATCAAAATTGGCCATATTCCATAGTTGAGGTGTTTTGGAAATTAATTCTACTGTTCATGATCCATTTTACACCTCATAGTACACGACTGAAGTCAAGTAATAAAATACTGAATATTATGAGCATATAAAAATCAGATATACAGATCGTCATAGTAAAGCCCCGGACTGTCAGCCCTTATACGTCAGGCGCGTATTTTGTAGACGCGAGAATGGCGTCACCTATGCGATTTATAGCTATACTTTCAGATGCCGTTTAACACTTTATTGGTACAAATATCCCTTTATAATTGGTATGGAACTAAAGTGCATTACCCGGTCACTGTGTGTTTTCTTTTCCTTTAAATAAGGGTACCCAACTTCTTATTATTTGTACAGACCAGACGTTTCGGTCTAGTACCAAATATCGTTCTCAAACTAACGAGGACCTGAATTAGCTTAAGGACGATTTTAAGAACTAGTTTGAAACGTGGCGCTTTTTATGATCAGTTTGACAATCTTGAATAAGATTAATCGTGGTATATTTTGTTTTCGTTTAGGATTTATAATTTTCATCAACTGTCGTTAATGATAACGGATTTTTGGTTGTGGTAACCAAGGGTACATTATACTAGAAATAAGTCAGTATTCTAAAATAACGTACACTATACATACACCCTTGTTTAATAATATTGCAAAGTGGTTGTCCAACAGGTTTCTTTTATTCGAGGCTTAAATCTAAAATGGCAATACCGAAGTCGAAGAAACGTATTTGCATAAATGGTTATTTGGTTATGGTTATGACTCCAAAGACGTAAGAATATCATTTGCAATTGGGTACACCAACATTTTGTGAAATAGTTGCTGACCATATTTTGGTATTTTAAAAATAGCAATACTAACGTCGCAGAAACCTAGTTGCACAGGTTCTGGCGTGACCAAGCTACTTTAATAATGTGTAGGTTGCCTGACAGTTTAACCCAGTCAACTCAGAAGACGCTAGCAAGTCATAAGTATAAATTAGTATATTACCAACGATAGTCTAAGGTCGACATAAAGATTATTTTTCATCACGTATGTATCCTTGGTTAGATAAGATTACAGCTGTGTCACCTTACATAATATACGTGTTGTCCTAATTTGCACAAAGTTAAACCATGTGTTATAAAGGGCAGGCCTGGTGTGTATAGTCTGGCCTGTCACACATATATAATCTTCGGAGGGAAATATTCTACGAAAAAGCCTCCATCAGCGGTGAAATGGATACGCCGTTGGCTATATCATTTTCGAAATACCACGCCCTTGGTAACCATTTTGTCATCGTTGACAACCGATTGGACAAGGTTTCTCTCCAGGACACTGGACTTATCAAGGACATTTGCAATACGAAGACAGGAGTTGGCGCCGAATGTTTGATGGAAATTGTCTCATGTGGCCGTTTAGACCATAAAGGGTGTTCTTATCAAGTGATCAGCCATGTTGCCAGAGGATGGGTATGTGATTTCTGTGGGAACGGTAGTCGTTGTGTGGCAAAGTATGCCTGGCAAAATGGCATTGTTTTAAATAAAACATCGTTCAGATTCTGTGCGGGAGACGGAGAACATTGGGTAAGTTATAAACCCGACAAGCCTTCGTTGATTGAAATGAGTATGAATAATATCAACAATGTTGTTACTTACGATAAAAACAATTATCTATTGAACACAGGTTTTCCTTGTCATGTTCAGTTTGTTGAGGATTTTACCGATGTCGACACTGATAGGAAGTGGGAGGAAATCAAAACTCGATACAGTAAAGAAATCATTCTTATGTTCGCCAAAGATATCAGCCCAGACGAAGTTATGATGCGATCTTATGAAGCCTCCGTCAATGGTGAAACCATGTCTTGTGGTATCGGGAGTATTGCTGTAGCCATAACAACTACCATCAGACGAGCAACTTTTTGTGAGAGTTACGGTTTCCGAATTACTTTGTCAACGCACCTTGGGAAATTAGAGGTAAATGGTAGACGGAAAGGTGAGACCGAATTTGAGAAATTGTCTTTGATGGGTCCAGCAAGTCATGTATTCGACGGTATATATTACACAACAAAGACGTAATCTAGCGGTTCGCCTTTGCCACGGTGGGCGTATGTTGAGTTTACTAAAACTCTTCTTTATTTTGTGGTAACCAAATGAAATATTGAATATAAGTAGAAAATTTATCAACTATTCTATAATGTGATTAAGGAATAGCAACTAACAGTATCTTAGTAATCACATGATATCTCTCCGAATCAATCAATCAATCAGACAATCAGACAAAATGCAAAGTCCTGTCTTGAGCTAAAATATCTGAACTTTTCTTCAAAAGACATGTAAACGCGTATCAACGGAATAGCTATAAATGTAATAATGTAAGAAATGTTTAAAACTCTCTTTAAACGTGGGTTCCATACTAATGATACAAAATTAAGACATCACCAAGTAGTTAGTTGTTTTGAACGCGAGCTGTCGATACCTATACCGGTGTCTTCGTCAAGTGTAACTGAAATAAGCCGTCTACATGGCAGACGCCATACACAGCTGTTACAACTGGTACACTTGACGAAGACACCGGTATAGGTGTCGAAAGCTCGTGTTGTTCAAAACAGCTAACTACGTGGTGATGTCTTAATTTGTTATCATTGTAATGTAATAATGATACAGTTGTGATGGCGAAAGTAAAGTGTCAATATATCACGTCAGTATTATGTTTGAAACAAACTTATAATAAAATGCGTATCTCGAAACAAAACGAAAAAACTGGTATAGCAAAGTCCTTTGGATGTCATTGTCCCCTTATCTCTATTTAAACAGCCTCTCTGATAAATACCAGATCGGTAATAAAGCTGTGAAAATGGTATTTTTTGTTATTATAGCGCACATTAAACTATCCAAGAAAACAGTCTCAGAATGTATAAATTAATTGGCTTTCAGTATTACTCTGAGTAGAATACAAAAGGCCGGTTCGGCAACACCTATGACGTCATATGAGATGGAAACATGTTACGTAATAATCGAATTCCAGAACAAAGACGTCCCGAGTGGTCGAGGTCAATAACTAGCACATCTCATAAACATCTAAGCTCCCGGCTATTGGTCGCGCTTCACTACACATCTAATTAAAATCTCTTAACAAGAGGAGGCAACAATGGCTTGAACTGTGAGGTCGAGGTCAAAAACTAGCACAACTAATTCAAATCTTAGCTCCCGTTTATTGGTCGCGGTTCGTCGCACGTCTCATTAAAATCTAAGCTCGCGGCTATCGGTTCACTACACATCTCATTAAAATAAGATTCTACGTTATTTATTAAATTACCTCAATGGCACATTGTATAGTGTCTGTAGACTCGCTGAAGGAGTAGTCTTTCAAACAAATGACGAAATGGGGAGTTCCCATCTCGCCGTACTAAAACGCGGTTTTCGTCATGTCTATATTTATACCGATTTAGCCAAGTACCTGTGTCGAGGCTTGGAGCTGCTCTCTCACAACGGGCTCTAGTATTCCAAGGTAAGTTACACTCTTTATTTTCTTCCGAGGTTCGACTGTAGGTGATAGAGCATGTTAAGGTATAGAGCATTGACCTACGCCATCTATGTGATATGGAACATGGCGTAATCAATCAGGATACCGGCTGTTATTTCCCTAGCATTAGTCTGAGTCGTTATTTTTTGTTTTAGAGCGTAGGGACTAACGCCATTCACATTTAAACGGTTCGACATCGAACCGGAAGTAACGTCATCGAACCGGAAGTTGTCCGTAATTTCGTTATTTTTTGTCGTAGAGCTCAGGGACTAACGCCATTCACTTTTAACGGTTCGACATCGAACCGGAAGTGACGTCATCGAACCGGAAAATGTCCGTAATTTCTTTATTTTTTGTTTTAGAGCTTAGGGACTAACGCCATTCACCTTTAAACCGTCCGACCTCGAACCGGAAGTGACGTCATCGAACCGGAAGTTGTCCGTAATTTCGTTATTTTTTGTTCTAGAGCTTAGGGACTAACGCCATTCACCTTTAAACGGTTCGACAACGAACCGGAAGTGACGTCATCGAACCGGAAGTTTTCCGTAATTTCTTTATTTTTTGTTCTAGAGCTTAGGGACTAACGCCATTCACCTTTAAACGGTTCGACATCGAACCGGAAGTTGTCCGTAATTTCGTTATTTTTTGTTTTAGAGCTTAGGGACTAACGCCATTCACCTTTAAACGGTCCGACCTCGAACCGGAAGTGACGTCATCGAACCGGTAGTCGTCCGTAATTTCGTTATTTTTTGTCCCACAGCCTAGGTACTAACGCCATTCAATCCGTTACGACATCATATCCGCTATAGTGCGGCGTAAAACACCAAACAATCAATGACTCTAAGCAGTCGTCCTACATCAGGCGCTTTTCACCCCAGAATTGTATTGTGAAAGTCTCAACCAATACATTAACATAAAGAAACATAAGACATCGTTCGTTCTGATGAGCATTTTATTATCTTCATGGTGAACATTCTTCAAGTACATCGTTTCCGGTTTTCGTAAGGGTATTCGTCCGATAAAATCTTATCAAATAACATATAGCGTACTTTGATCGCGTTCGCTAATGCCTCGTCAATCGGTAGGCCAATTATTCCGCGTAAGAAATCCCCAGTTTTCACAATTTCTCGGTGAAGCGGGTCTCCCATTAAATGCATCCAAATAGTGTTGTACTGTCCGTATATAGTCATCAAGGTTTTCTTTATTTCCGGCCTGTGCCGTCGGTATTCCTCCTGCAAACTGCAGCCGTCAACAGACATATGAGTTTGAATAGCTTCCTTCACAATGTCGTCCCATACGCCGGAAACTGTATCAGCCATACCGCGGGCGTAATGCTCGTCGTTAGAAAAACCTCACGGTCATCTTCTAAAGTATTTTCATCCGAGGGATGCCCTCCATAAACGGTCATCTCAGTATTCTGCGAATCAGTTTTGTGTTTATTGAAAACGTGCCGCTTCATGTCATGTCGGCGACTAAAAGTCTTGTTACAAACGTGGCAATTGAATCTCATTTTGTTTCACCCACTGTGGAATATAATTTATAGCGCTATTTCAGCGGTCGGTCTAATCCAATGTGAAGGACGCGCCGCCTTTTATACGCTTCTGTCTTGCCTCCAATTCCGACTTAGCCATTTCCACCGCTTGCTGTGCGTTAGATACGGCAATAATCCGCGGCAAATCCGCCTTTTCACGGTTGGGGGAGCTTTCGCGATAATATGGCTCGACAGTTTTTCTTCGTTTAAAGGCTTCACTTTGTGGCGTACCACTTTTTCTGCGTTTCTGTCTGACCTCCGATCTGGCCATTTCCACCATTTGTGCGGGAGACACCACATCTATCTGCGGTAAATCCGTATGGTCGGCATTAATTTGCGGCGGATCCATCTTTTCACGGTCGGGAGAGCTTTCACGGCAATATGGTTCCAGAGGGATGAGCGTGTTTCTACTTAAAAATGCTTGGCCGACGGGCGAACCTCTCTCGTACTTCGACAACACTTCTTACGCAGACGGTGTCTGTAACGTTTAAACATGTCGAAAGTGGATAAATTGGTGCGTTTTTACCGCAATATGGAAAAGGGTAAAATACCCATGAACGAAGGTGTAATGAGTGAGAGAGGTTCGCCCCTCGGCCAAGCATTTATAAGTAGAAACACGCTCATCCCTCTGGAATCCTATTGCCGTGAAAGCTCTCCCGACCGTGAAAAGATGGATCCGCCGCAAATTGACGCCGACCATGCGGATTTACCGCAGATAGATGTGGTGTCTCCCGTACAAGTGGTGGAAATGGCCAGATCGGAGGTCAGACAGAAACGCAGAAAAAGTGGTACGCCACAAAGTGAAGCCTTTAAACGAAGAAAAACTGTCGAGCCATATTATCGCGAAAGCTCCCCCAACCGTGAAAAGGCGGATTCGCCGCGGATTATTGCCGTATCTAACGCACAGCAAGCGGTGGAAATGGCTAAGTCGGAAATGGAGGCAAGACAGAAGCGTATAAAAGGCGGCGCGTCCTTCACATTGGATTAGACCGACCGCTGAAATAGCGCTATAAATTATATTCCACAGTGGGTGAAACAAAATGAGATTCAATTGCCACGTTTGTAACAAGACTTTTAGTCGCCGACATGACATGAAGCGGCACGTTTTCAATAAACACAAAACTGATTCGCAGAATACTGAGATGACCGTTTATGGAGGGCATCCCTCAGATGAAAATACTTTAGAAGATGACCGTGAAGTTTTTCTAACGACGAGCATTACGCCCGCGGTATGGCTGATACAGTTTCCGGCGTATGGGACGACATTGTGAAGGAAGCTATTCAAACTCATATGTCTGTTGACGGCTGCAGTTTGCAGGAGGAATACCGACGGCACAGGCCGGAAATAAAGAAAACCTTGATGACTATATACGGACAGTACAACACTATTTGGATGCATTTAATGGGAGACCCGCTTCACCGAGAAATTGTGAAAACTGGGGATTTCTTACGCGGAGTAATTGGCCTACCGATTGACGAGGCATTAGCGAACGCGATCAAAATACGCTATATGTTATTTGATAAGATTTTACCGGACGAATCCCCTTGCGAAAACCGGAAACGATGTACTTGAAGAATGTTCACCATGAAGATAATAAAATGCTCATCAGAACGAACGATGTCTTATGTTTCTTTATGTTAATGCATTGGTTGAGACGCAATACAGTTCTGGGGTAAAAAGCGCCTGATGTACGACCACTGCTTAGAGTCATTGATTGTTTGGTGTTTTACGCCGTGCAATAGCGGATATGATGTCGTAACGGATAGAATGGCGTTAGTACCTAGGCTGTGGGACAAAAAATAACGAAATTACGGACGACTACCGGTTCGATGACGTCACTTCCGGTTCGAGGTCGGACCGTTTAAAGGTGAATGGCGTTAGTCCCTAAGCTCTAAAACAAAAAATAACAAAATTACGGACAACTTCCGATTTGATGTCGAACGGTTTAAAGGTGAATGGCGTTAGTCCCTAAGCTCTAGAACAAAAAATAACGAAATTACGGAAAACTTCCGGTTCGATGACGTCACTTCCGGTTCGATGTCGAACCGTTTAAAGGTGAATGACGTTAGTCCCTACGCTTTAGAACACAAAATAACGACTCAGACTAATGCTAGGGAAATAACAGCCGGTATCTTGATTGATTACGTCACGTTCCATATCACATAGATGGCGTAGGTCAATGCTCTATACCTTAACATGCTCTATCACCTACAGTCGAACCTCGGAAGAAAATAAAGAGTGTAACTTACCTTGGAATACTCGAGCCCGTTGTGAGAGAGCAGCTCCAAGCCTCGACACAGGTACTTAACTAAATCGGTATAAATATAGACATGACGAAAACCGCGTTTTAGTACGGCGTGATGGGAACTCCCCATTTCGTCATCTGTATGAAAGACTACTCCTTCAGCGAGTCTACAGACAGTATACAATATGCCATTGAGGTAATTAAATAAATGACGTAGAATCTAATTTTAATGAGATGTGTAGTGAACCGATAGTCGCGAGCTTAGATTTTAATGAGACGTGCGACGAACCGCGACCAAGAAACGGGAGCTAAGATTTGAATTAGTTGTGCTAGTTATTGACCTCGACCTCACAGTTCAAGCCATTATTGCCTCCTCTTGTTAGGAGATTTTAATTAGATATGTAGTCAAGCGCGACCAATAACCGGGAGCTTAGATGTTAATGAGATGTGCCAGTTTGTTCTGGAGTTTGATTCTTACGTAACATGTGTCCACCTCATATGACGTCATAGGTGTTTTCCGAACCGGCCTTTTGTATTCTACTACTCTGGACCAAGCGTACTCAAAAAGCATTGATATATATATTAATATATATATATATTAAACATCAGGTACACATTTCTGATTTAAAAAAAACTCTTGAAAACAGAATTAAAAAATGTGGACCCAAATCAAATTTGTTATGCGACACATCATCTACCTATAAGGTATATATACTCTAAAAGAATTGGAGAGATTATATCAAAACAAAAAAGTTCTGGAGCCGAAAGGGAATGCTACATAATCAAATAGGTCTGCCATATTATACAACAGGTGATGTCAGAAATGGTATGTGAAACACTGTCTGCCCATAATATATATACTCTGAAAGAATTGTCAAGTTCGGATAAAAATTCTTCAAGTTATGTAGAGGCAGGGAACGAAGATATAGACTAAGACAGAATATTACATAATCCAATGTAGAAGTCATATTATACAATGGACAATGTTCTTAATGGTTCATGACACACCTTCTACCCCTAGAGTATATGTTGTAAAAAAAATTTTAAAGATCGGATTAAAACTCTTAAAGTAATGGGGCGGAAAGGAACGAAGATATAGACTAAGACAGAATACAACATAATCCAATGTAGAAGCCACATTATGCAATCGACGATGTCATAAATGGTTCACGACTCATCTTCTACCCACAAGGTATATGTTGTGAAAGAATTGTAAAGATTAGATCAAAACTCTTCAAGGTTCGAGGTCGGACCGTTCAAAGGTGAATGGCGTTAGTCCCTAAGCTCTAAAACAAAAAAATAACGAAATTACAGACAACTTCCGGTTCGATGTCGAACGGTTTAAAGGTGAATGACGTTAGTCCCTAAGCTCTAGAACAAAAAATAACGAAATTACGGAAAACTTCCGGTTCGATGACGTCACTTCCGGTTCGAGGTCGGACCGTTTCAAGGTGAATGGCGTTAGTCCCTAAGCTCTAGAACAAAAAATAACGAAATTACGGAAAACTTCCGGTTCGATGACGTCACTTCCGGTTCGATGTCGAACCGTTTAAAGGTGAATGACGTTAGTCCCTACGCTTTAGAACAAAAAATAACGACTCAGACTAATGCTAGGGAAATAACAGCCGGTATCTTGATTGATTACGTCACGTTCCATATCACATAGATGGCGTAGGTCAATGCTCTATACCTTAACATGCTCTATCACCTACAGTCGAACCTCGGAAGAAGATAAAGAGTGTAACTTACCTTGGAATACTCGAGCCCGTTGTGAGAGAGCAGCTCCAAGCCTCGACACAGGTACTTGGCTAAATCGGTATAAATATAGACATGACGAAAACCGCGTTTTAGTACGGCATAATGGGAACTCCCCATTTCGTCATCTGTATGAAAGACTACTCCTTCAGCGAGTCTACAGACAGTATACAATATGCCATTGAGGTAATTAGAATCTAATTTTAATGAGATGTGTAGTGAACCGATAGTCGCGAGCTTAGATTTTAATGAGACGTGCGACGAACCGCGACCAAGAAACGGGAGCTAAGATTTGAATTAGTTGTGCTAGTTATTGACCTAGACCTCACAGTTCAAGCCATTGTTGCCTCCTCTTGTTAGGAGATTTTAATTAGATATGTAGTCAAGCGCGACCAATAACCGGGAGCTTAGATGTTAATGAGATGTGCCAGTTATTGACCTCGACCACTCGGGACGTCTTTGTTCTGGAATTTGATTAATACGTAACATGTTTCCATCTCATATGACGTCATAGGTGTTGCCGAACCGGCCTTTTGTATTCTACTACTCTGGACCAAGCGTACTCAAAAAGCATTGATATATATATATTAATATATATATATATATTAAACATCAGGTACACATTTCTGATTAAAAAAAACTCTTGAAAACAGAATTAAAAAATGTGGACCCAAATCAAATTTGGTATGCGACACATCATCTACCTATAAGGTATGTATACTCTAAAAGAATTGGAGAGATTATATCAAAACAAAAAAGTTCTGGAGCCGAAAGGGAATGCTACATAATCAAATAGGTCTGCCATATTATGCAACAGGTGATGTCAGAAATGGTATGTGAAACACTGTCTGCCCATAAGGTATATACTCTGAAAGAATTGTCAAGTTCGGATAAAAATTCTTCAAGTTATGTAGAGGCAGGGAACGAAGATATAGACTAAGACAGAATATTACATAATCCAATGTAGAAGTCATATTATACAATGGATAATGTTCTTAATGGTTCATGACACACCTTCTACCCCTAGAGTATATGTTGTAAAAAAAATTTTAAAGATCGGATTAAAACTCTTAAAGTAATGGGGCGGAAAGGAACGAAGATATAGACTAAGACAGAATACAACATAATCCAATGTAGAAGCCACATTATGCAATCAACGATGGCATAAATGGTTCACGACTCATCTTCTACCCACAAGGTATATGTTGTGAAAGAATTGTAAAGATTAGATCAAAACTCTTCAAGGTTCGAGGTCGGACCGTTTCAAGGTGAATGGCGTTAGTCCCTAAGCTCTAGAACAAAAAATAACGAAATTACGGACAACTTCCGGTTCGATGACGTCACTTCCGGTTCGATGTCGAACCGTTTAAAGGTGAATGACGTTAGTCCCTACGCTTTAGAACAAAAAATAACGACTCAGACTAATGCTAGGGAAATAACAGCCGGTATCTTGATTGATTACGTCACGTTCCATATCACATAGATGGCGTAGGTCAATGCTCTATACCTTAACATGCTCTATCACCTACAGTCGAACCTCGGAAGAAAATAAAGAGTGTAACTTACCTTGGAATACTCGAGCCCGTTGTGAGAGAGCAGCTCCAAGCCTCGACACAGGTACTTGGCTAAATCGGTATAAATATAGACATGACGAAAACCGCGTTTTAGTACGGCGTGATGGGAACTCCCCATTTCGTCATCTGTATGAAAGACTACTCCTTCAGCGAGTCTACAGACAGTATACAATATGCCATTGAGGTAATTAAATAAATAACGTAGAATCTAATTTTAATGAGATGTGTAGTGAACCGATAGTCGCGAGCTTAGATTTTAATGAGACGTGCGACGAACCGCGACCAAGAAACGGGAGCTAAGATTTGAATTAGTTGTGCTAGTTATTGACCTCGACCTCACAGTTCAAGCCATTGTTGCCTCCTCTTGTTAGGAGATTTTAATTAGATATGTAGTCAAGCGCGACCAATAACCGGGAGCTTAGATGTTAATGAGATGTGCCAGTTTGTTCTGGAATTTGATTATTACGTAACATGTGTCCACCTCATATGACGTCATAGGTGTTTTCCGAACCGGCCTTTTGTATTCTACTACTCTGGACCAAGCGTACTCAAAAAGTATTGATATATATATTAATATATATATATTAAACATCAGGTACACATTTCTGATTAAAAAAAAACTCTTGAAAACACAATTAAAAAATGTGGACCCAAATCAAATTTGGTATGCGACACATCATCTACCTATAAGGTATATATACTCTAAAAGAATTGGAGAGATTATATCAAAACAAAAAAGTTCTGGAGCCGAAAGGGAATGCTACATAATCAAATAGGTCTGCCATATTATACAACAGGTGATGTCAGAAATGGTATGTGAAACACTGTCTGCCCATAATGTATATACTCTGAAAGAATTGTCAAGTTCGGATAAAAATTCTTCAAGTTATGTAGAGGCAGGGAACGAAGATATAGACTAAGACAGAATATTACATAATCCAATGTAGAAGTCATATTATACAATGGACAATGTTCTTAATGGTTCATGACACACCTTCTACCCCTAGAGTATATGTTCGCTAATGCCTCGTCAATCGGTAGGCCAATTATTCCGCGTAAGAAATCCCCAGTTTTCACAATTTCTCGGTGAAGCGGGTCTCCCATTAAATGCATCCAAATAGTGTTGTACTGTCCGTATATAGTCATCAAGGTTCTTTATTTCCGGCCTGTGCCGTCGGTATTCCTCCTGCAAACTGCAGCCGTCAACAGACATATGAGTTTGAATAGCTTCCTTCACAATGTCGTCCCATACGCCGGAAACTGTATCAGCCATACCGCGGGCGTAATGCTCGTCGTTAGAAAAACCTCACGGTCATCTTCTAAAGTATTTTCATCCGAGGGATGCCCTCCATAAACGGTCATCTCAGTATTCTGCGAATCAGTTTTGTGTTTATTGAAAACGTGCCGCTTCATGTCATGTCGGCGACTAAAAGTCTTGTTACAAACGTGGCAATTGAATCTCATTTTGTTTCACCCACTGTGGAATATAATTTATAGCGCTATTTCAGCGGCCGGTCTAATCCAATGTGAAGGACGCGCCGCCTTTTATACGCTTCTGTCTTGCCTCCAATTCCGACTTAGCCATTTCCACCGCTTGCTGTGCGTTAGATACGGCAATAATCCGCGGCAAATCCGCCTTTTCACGGTTGGGGGAGCTTTCGCGATAATATGGCTCGACAGTTTTTCTTCGTTTAAAGGCTTCACTTTGTGGCGTACCACTTTTTCTGCGTTTCTGTCTGACCTCCGATCTGGCCATTTCCACCATTTGTGCGGGAGACACCACATCTATCTGCGGTAAATCCGTATGGTCGGCATTAATTTGCGGCGGATCCATCTTTTCACGGTCGGGAGAGCTTTCACGGCAATATGGTTCCAGAGGGATGAGCGTGTTTCTACTTAAAAATGCTTGGCCGACGGGCGAACCTCTCTCGTACTTCGACAACACTTCTTACGCAGACGGTGTCTGTAACGTTTAAACATGTCGAAAGTGGATAAATTGGTGCGTTTTTACCGCAATATGGAAAAGGGTAAAATACCCATGAACGAAGGTGTAATGAGTGAGAGAGGTTCGCCCCTCGGCCAAGCATTTATAAGTAGAAACACGCTCATCCCTCTGGAATCCTATTGTCGTGAAAGCTCTCCCGACCGTGAAAAGATGGATCCGCCGCAAATTGACGCCGACCATGCGGATTTACCGCAGATAGATGTGGTGTCTCCCGCACAAGTGGTGGAAATGGCCAGACCGGAGGTCAGACAGAAACGCAGAAAAAGTGGTACGCCACAAAGTGAAGCCTTTAAACGAAGAAAAACTGTCGAGCCATATTATCGCGAAAGCTCCCCCAACCGTGAAAAGGCGGATTCGCCGCGGATTATTGCCGTATCTAACGCACAGCAAGCGGTGGAAATGGCTAAGTCGGAATTGGAGGCAAGACAGAAGCGTATAAAAGGCGGCGCGTCCTTCACATTGGATTAGACCGACCGCTGAAATAGCGCTATAAATTATATTCCACAGTGGGTGAAACAAAATGAGATTCAATTGCCACGTTTGTAACAAGACTTTTAGTCGCCGACATGACATGAAGCGGCACGTTTTCAATAAACACAAAACTGATTCGCAGAATACTGAGATGACCGTTTATGGAGGGCATCCCTCAGATGAAAATACTTTAGAAGATGACCGTGAAGTTTTTCTAACGACGAGCATTACGCCCGCGGTATGGCTGATACAGTTTCCGGCGTATGGGACGACATTGTGAAGGAAGCTATTCAAACTCATATGTCTGTTGACGGCTGCAGTTTGCAGGAGGAATACCGACGGCACAGGCCGGAAATAAAGAAAACCTTGATGACTATATACGGACAGTACAACACTATTTGGATGCATTTAATGGGAGACCCGCTTCACCGAGAAATTGTGAAAACTGGGGATTTCTTACGCGGAGTAATTGGCCTACCGATTGACGAGGCATTAGCGAACGCGATCAAAATACGCTATATGTTATTTGATAAGATTTTACCGGACGAATCCCCTTGCGAAAACCGGAAACGATGTACTTGAAGAATGTTCACCATGAAGATAATAAAATGCTCATCAGAACGAACGATGTCTTATGTTTCTTTATGTTAATGCATTGGTTGAGACACAATACAGTTCTGGGGTAAAAAGCGCCTGATGTACGACCACTGCTTAGAGTCATTGATTGTTTGGTGTTTTACGCCGTGCAATAGCGGATATGATGTCGTAACGGATAGAATGGCGTTAGTACCTAGGCTGTGGGACAAAAAATAACGAAATTACGGACGACTACCGGTTCGATGACGTCACTTCCGGTTCGAGGTCGGACCGTTTAAAGGTGAATGGCGTTAGTCCCTAAGCTCTAAAACAAAAAATAACGAAATTACGGACAACTTCCGATTTGATGTCGAACGGTTTAAAGGTGAATGGCGTTAGTCCCTAAGCTCTAGAACAAAAAATAACGAAATTACGGAAAACTTCCGGTTCGATGACGTCACTTCCGGTTCGATGTCGAACCGTTTAAAGGTGAATGACGTTAGTCCCTGCGCTTTAGAACAAAAAATAACGACTCAGACTAATGCTAGGGAAATAACAGCCGGTATCTTGATTGATTACGTCACGTTCCATATCACATAGATGGCGTAGGTCAATGCTCTATACCTTAACATGCTCTATCACCTACAGTCGAACCTCGGAAGAAAATAAAGAGTGTAACTTACCTTGGAATACTCGAGCCCGTTGTGAGAGAGCAGCTCCAAGCCTCGACACAGGTACTTAACTAAATCGGTATAAATATAGACATGACGAAAACCGCGTTTTAGTACGGCGTGATGGGAACTCCCCATTTCGTCATCTGTATGAAAGACTACTCCTTCAGCGAGTCTACAGACAGTATACAATATGCCATTGAGGTAATTAAATAAATGACGTAGAATCTAATTTTAATGAGATGTGTAGTGAACCGATAGTCGCGAGCTTAGATTTTAATGAGACGTGCGACGAACCGCGACCAAGAAACGGGAGCTAAGATTTGAATTAGTTGTGCTAGTTATTGACCTCGACCTCACAGTTCAAGCCATTATTGCCTCCTCTTGTTAGGAGATTTTAATTAGATATGTAGTCAAGCGCGACCAATAACCGGGAGCTTAGATGTTAATGAGATGTGCCAGTTTGTTCTGGAGTTTGATTATTACGTAACATGTGTCCACCTCATATGACGTCATAGGTGTTTTCCGAACCGGCCTTTTGTATTCTACTACTCTGGACCAAGCGTACTCAAAAAGCATTGATATATATATTAATATATATATATATTAAACATCAGGTACACATTTCTGATTTAAAAAAAACTCTTGAAAACAGAATTAAAAAATGTGGACCCAAATCAAATTTGGTATGCGACACATCATCTACCTATAAGGTATATATACTCTAAAAGAATTGGAGAGATTATATCAAAACAAAAAAGTTCTGGAGCCGAAAGGGAATGCTACATAATCAAATAGGTCTGCCATATTATACAACAGGTGATGTCAGAAATGGTATGTGAAACACTGTCTGCCCATAATGTATATACTCTGAAAGAATTGTCAAGTTCGGATAAAAATTCTTCAAGTTATGTAGAGGCAGGGAACGAAGATATAGACTAAGACAGAATATTACATAATCCAATGTAGAAGTCATATTATACAATGGACAATGTTCTTAATGGTTCATGACACACCTTCTACCCCTAGAGTATATGTTGTAAAAAAAATTTCAAAGATCGGATTAAAACTCTTAAAGTAATGGGGCGGAAAGGAACGAAGATATAGACTAAGACAGAATACAACATAATCCAATGTAGAAGCCACATTATGCAATCGACGATGTCATAAATGGTTCACGACTCATCTTCTACCCACAAGGTATATGTTGTGAAAGAATTGTAAAGATTAGATCAAAACTCTTCAAGGTTCGAGGTCGGACCGTTTAAAGGTGAATGGCGTTAGTCCCTAAGCTCTAAAACAAAAAAATAACGAAATTACAGACAACTTCCGGTTCGATGTCGAACGGTTTAAAGGTGAATGACGTTAGTCCCTAAGCTCTAGAACAAAAAATAACGAAATTACGGAAAACTTCTGGTTCGATGACGTCACTTCCGGTTCGAGGTCGGACCGTTTCAAGGTGAATGGCGTTAGTCCCTAAGCTCTAGAACAAAAAATAACGAAATTACGGAAAACTTCCGGTTCGATGACGTCACTTCCGGTTCGATGTCGAACCGTTTAAAGGTGAATGACGTTAGTCCCTACGCTTTGGAACAAAAAATAACGACTCAGACTAATGCTAGGGAAATAACAGCCGGTATCTTGATTGATTACGTCACGTTCCATATCACATAGATGGCGTAGGTCAATGCTCTATACCTTAACATGCTCTATCACCTACAGTCGAACCTCGGAAGAAAATAAAGAGTGTAACTTACCTTGGAATACTCGAGCCCGTTGTGAGAGAGCAGCTCCAAGCCTCGACACAGGTACTTGGCTAAATCGGTATAAATATAGACATGACGAAAACCGCGTTTTAGTACGGCGTGATGGGAACTCCCCATTTCGTCATCTGTATGAAAGACTACTCCTTCAGCGAGTCTACAGACAGTATACAATATGCCATTGAGGTAATTAGAATCTAATTTTAATGAGATGTGTAGTGAACCGATAGTCGCGAGCTTAGATTTTAATGAGACGTGCGACGAACCGCGACCAAGAAACGGGAGCTAAGATTTGAATTAGTTGTGCTAGTTATTGACCTAGACCTCACAGTTCAAGCCATTGTTGCCTCCTCTTGTTAGGAGATTTTAATTAGATATGTAGTCAAGCGCGACCAATAACCGGGAGCTTAGATGTTAATGAGATGTGCCAGTTATTGACCTCGACCACTCGGGACGTCTTTGTTCTGGAATTTGATTAATACGTAACATGTTTCCATCTCATATGACGTCATAGGTGTTGCCGAACCGGCCTTTTGTATTCTACTACTCTGGACCAAGCGTACTCAAAAAGCATTGATATATATATTAATATATATATATAAAACATCAGGTACACATTTCTGATTAAAAAAACTCTTGAAAACAGAATTAAAAAATGTGGACCCAAATCAAATTTGGTATGCGACACATCATCTACCTATAAGGTATGTATACTCTAAAAGAATTGGAGAGATTATATCAAAACAAAAAAGTTCTGGAGCCGAAAGGGAATGCTACATAATCAAATAGGTCTGCCATATTATGCAACAGGTGATGTCAGAAATGGTATGTGAAACACTGTCTGCCCATAAGGTATATACTCTGAAAGAATTGTCAAGTTCGGATAAAAATTCTTCAAGTTATGTAGAGGCAGGGAACGAAGATATAGACTAAGACAGAATATTACATAATCCAATGTAGAAGTCATATTATACAATGGATAATGTTCTTAATGGTTCATGACACACCTTCTACCCCTAGAGTATATGTTGTAAAAAAAATTTTAAAGATCGGATTAAAACTCTTAAAGTAATGGGGCGGAAAGGAACGAAGATATAGACTAAGACAGAATACAACATAATCCAATGTAGAAGCCACATTATGCAATCGACGATGTCATAAATGGTTCACGACTCATCTTCTACCCACAAGGTATATGTTGTGAAAGAATTGTAAAGATTAGATCAAAACTCTTCAAGGTTCGAGGTCGGACCGTTTCAAGGTGAATGGCGTTAGTCCCTAAGCTCTAGAACAAAAAATAACGAAATTACGGACAACTTCCGGTTCGATGACGTCACTTCCGGTTCGATGTCGAACCGTTTAAAGGTGAATGACGTTAGTCCCTACGCTTTAGAACAAAAAATAACGACTCAGACTAATGCTAGGGAAATAACAGCCGGTATCTTGATTGATTACGTCACGTTCCATATCACATAGATGGCGTAGGTCAATGCTCTATACCTTAACATGCTCTATCACCTACAGTCGAACCTCGGAAGAAAATAAAGAGTGTAACTTACCTTGGAATACTCGAGCCCGTTGTGAGAGAGCAGCTCCAAGCCTCGACACAGGTACTTGGCTAAATCGGTATAAATATAGACATGACGAAAACCGCGTTTTAGTACGGCGTGATGGGAACTCCCCATTTCGTCATCTGTATGAAAGACTACTCCTTCAGCGAGTCTACAGACAGTATACAATATGCCATTGAGGTAATTAAATAAATAACGTAGAATCTAATTTTAATGAGATGTGTAGTGAACCGATAGTCGCGAGCTTAGATTTTAATGAGACGTGCGACGAACCGCGACCAAGAAACGGGAGCTAAGATTTGAATTAGTTGTGCTAGTTATTGACCTCGACCTCACAGTTCAAGCCATTGTTGCCTCCTCTTGTTAGGAGATTTTAATTAGATATGTAGTCAAGCGCGACCAATAACCGGGAGCTTAGATGTTAATGAGATGTGCCAGTTTGTTCTGGAATTTGATTATTACGTAACATGTGTCCACCTCATATGACGTTATAGGTGTTTTCCGAACCGGTCTTTTGTATTCTACTACTCTGGACCAAACGTACTCAAAAAGTATTGATATATATATTAATGTATATATATTAAACATCAGGTACACATTTCTGATTAAAAAAAAACTCTTGAAAACAGAATTAAAAAATGTGGACCCAAATCAAATTTGGTATGCGACACATCATCTACCTATAAGGTATATATACTCTAAAAGAATTGGAGAGATTATATCAAAACAAAAAAGTTCTGGAGCCGAAAGGGAATGCTACATAATCAAATAGGTCTGCCATATTATACAACAGGTGATGTCAGAAATGGTATGTGAAACACTGTCTGCCCATAATGTATATACTCTGAAAGAATTGTCAAGTTCGGATAAAAATTCTTCAAGTTATGTAGAGGCAGGGAACGAAGATATAGACTAAGACAGAATATTACATAATCCAATGTAGAAGTCATATTATACAATGGACAATGTTCTTAATGGTTCATGACACACCTTCTACCCCTAGAGTATATGTTGTAAAAAAAATTTTAAAGATCGGATTAAAACTCTTAAAGTAATGAGGCGGAAAGGAACGAAGATATAGACTAAGACAGAATACAACATAATCCAATGTAGAAGCCACATTATGCAATCGACGATGTCATAAATGGTTCACGACTCATCTTCTACCCACAAGGTATATGTTGTGAAAGAATTGTAAAGATTAGATCAAAACTCTTCAAGGTTCGAGATCGGACCGTTTAAAGGTGAATGGCGTTAGTCCCTAAGCTCTAAAACAAAAAATAACAAAATTACAGACAACTTCCGGTTCGATGTCGAACGGTTTAAAGGTGAATGACGTTAGTCCCTAAGCTCTAGAACAAAAAATAACGAAATTACGGAAAACTTCCGGTTCGATGACGTCACTTCCGGTTCGAGGTCAAACCGTTTCAAGGTGAATGGCGTTAGTCCCTAAGCTCTAGAACAAAAAATAACGAAATTACGGACAACTTCCGGTTCGATGACGTCACTTCCGGTTCGATGTCGAACCGTTTAAAGGTGAATGACGTTAGTCCCTACGCTTTAGAACAAAAAATAACGACTCAGACTAATGCTAGGGAAATAACAGCCGGTATCTTGATTGATTACGTCACGTTCCATATCACATAGATGGCGTAGGTCAATGCTCTATACCTTAACATGCTCTATCCCCTACAGTCGAACCTCGGAAGAAAATAAAGAGTGTAACTTACCTTGGAATATTCGAGCCCGTTGTGAGAGAGCAGCTCCAAGCCTCGACACAGGTACTTGGCTAAATCGGTATAAATATAGACATGACGAAAACCGCGTTTTAGTACGGCGTGATGGGAACTCCCCATTTCGTCATCTGTATGAAAGACTACTCCTTCAGCGAGTCTACAGACAGTATACAATATGCCATTGAGGTAATTAAATAAATAACGTAGAATCTAATTTTAATGAGATGTGTAGTGAACCGATAGTCGCGAGCTTAGATTTTAATGAGACGTGCGACGAACCGCGACCAAGAAACGGGAGCTAAGATTTGAATTAGTTGTGCTAGTTATTGACCTCGACCTCACAGTTCAAGCCATTGTTGCCTCCTCTTGTTAGGAGATTTTAATTAGATATGTAATCAAGCGCGACCAATAACCGGGAGCTTAGATGTTAATGAGATGTGCCAGTTTGTTCTGGAATTTGATTATTACGTAACATGTGTCCACCTCATATGACCTCATATGACGTCATAGGTGTTTTCCGAACCGGCCTTTTGTATTCTACTACTCTGGACCAAGCGTACTCAAAAAGCATTGATATATATATTAATATATATATATATTAAACATCAGGTACACATTTCTGATTAAAAAAAAACTCTTGAAAACAGAATTAAAAAATGTGGACCCAAATCAAATTTGGTATGCGACACATCATCTACCTATAAGGTATATATACTCTAAAAGAATTGGAGAGATTATATCAAAACAAAAAAGTTCTGGAGCCGAAAGGGAATGCTACATAATCAAATAGGTCTGCCATATTATACAACAGGTGATGTCAGAAATGGTATGTGAAACACTGTCTGCCCATAATGTATATACTCTGAAAGAATTGTCAAGTTCGGATAAAAATTCTTCAAGTTATGTAGAGGCAGGGAACGAAGATATAGACTAAGACAGAATATTACATAATCCAATGTAGAAGTCATATTATACAATGGACAATGTTCTTAATGGTTCATGACACACCTTCTACCCCTAGAGTATATGTTGTAAAAAAAATTTTAAAGATCGGATTAAAACTCTTAAAGTAATGGGGCGGAAAGGAACGAAGATATAGACTAAGACAGAATACAACATAATCCAATGTAGAAGCCACATTATGCAATCGACGATGTCATAAATGGTTCACGACTCATCTTCTACCCACAAGGTATATGTTGTGAAAGAATTGTAAAGATTAGATCAAAACTCTTCAAGGTTCGAGGTCGGACCGTTTCAAGGTGAATGGCGTTAGTCCCTAAGCTCTAAAACAAAAAAATAACGAAATTACAGACAACTTCCGGTTCGATGTCGAACGGTTTAAAGGTGAATGACGTTAGTCCCTAAGCTCTAGAACAAAAAATAACGAAATTACGGAAAACTTCCGGTTCGATGACGTCACTTCCGGTTCGAGGTCGAACCGTTTCAAGGTGAATGGCGTTAGTCCCTAAGCTCTAGAACAAAAAATAACGAAATTACGGACAACTTCCGGTTCGATGACGTCACTTCCGGTTCGATGTCGAACCGTTTAAAGGTGAATGACGTTAGTCCCTACGCTTTAGAACAAAAAATAACGACTCAGACTAATGCTAGGGAAATAACAGCCGGTATCTTGATTGATTACGTCACGTTCCATATCACATAGATGGCGTAGGTCAATGCTCTATACCTTAACATGCTCTATCACCTACAGTCGAACCTCGGAAGAAAATAAAGAGTGTAACTTACCTTGGAATACTCGAGCCCGTTGTGAGAGAGCAGCTCCAAGCCTCGACACAGGTACTTGGCTAAATCGGTATAAATATAGACATGACGAAAACCGCGTTTTAGTACGGCGTGATGGGAACTCCCCATTTCGTCATCTGTATGAAAGACTACTCCTTCAGCGAGTCTACAGACAGTATACAATATGCCATTGAGGTAATTAGAATCTTATTTTAATGAGATGTGTAGTGAACCGATAGTCGCGAGCTTAGATTTTAATGAGACGTGCGACGAACCGCGACAAAGAAACGGGAGCTAAGATTTGAATTAGTTGTGCTAGTTATTGACCTAGACCTCACAGTTCAAGCCATTGTTGCCTCCTCTTGTTAGGAGATTTTAATTGGATATGTAGTCAAGCGCGACCAATAACCGGGAGCTTAGATGTTAATGAGATGTGCCAGTTATTGACCTCGACCACTCGGGACGTCTTTGTTCTGGAATTTGATTATTACGTAACATGTTTCCATCTCATATGACGTCATAGGTGTTGCCGAACCGGCCTTTTGTATTCTACTACTCTGGACCAAGCGTACTCAAAAAGCATTGATATATATATTAATATATATATATTAAACATCAGGTACACATTTCTGATTAAAAAAAACTCTTGAAAACAGAATTAAAAAATGTGGACCCTAATCAAATTTGGTATGCGACACATCATCTACCTATAAGGCATATATACTCTAAAAGAATTGGAGAGATTATATCAAAACAAAAAAGTTCTGGAGCCGAAAGGGAATGCTACATAATCAAATAGGTCTGCCATATTATGCAACAGGTGATGTCAGAAATGGTATGTGAAACACTGTCTGCCCATAAGGTATATACTCTGAAAGAATTGTCAAGTTCGGATAAAAATTCTTCAAGTTATGTAGAGGCAGGGAACGAATATATAGACTAAGACAGAATATTACATAATCCAATATAGAAGTCATATTATACAATGGATAATGTTCTTAATGGTTCATGACACACCTTCTACCCCTAGAGTATATGTTGTAAAAAAAAAATTTAAGATCGGATTAAAACTCTTAAAGTAATGGGGCGGAAAGGAACGAAGATATAGACTAAGACAGAATACAACATAATCCAATGTAGAAGCCACATTATGCAATCGACGATGTCATAAATGGTGCACGACTCATCTTCTACCCACAAGGTATATGTTGTGAAAGAATTGTAAAGATTAGATCAAAACTCTTCAAGTTATGGAGCGGAAGGGAATCCGGGACGGAAGGACGGGCGGCGCTGGCGATACCATAATGTGGCCGATTTTTGTTTAAGTCGGGCGTATAAAAATGAAACGTATATGTATGTAGCTTTCGTAAATGAGTTGTTAAATCAATGTTTAAATTTGATTTTGACTGGTGATACATTCTGTGGTTGCTTTTTGTTTCCTTTTTGTAATCTTTGACTCCAAGTCGAAACAGCTTCCTTGATGGCTACCTCATTTTGGTAGACAGGGTAATAAACATACGAAAATTCACACGTGTGTTCTGATTGAGTTGCATCTACCATTACACATTGTCATACAGATGGCTTATTTCGTCATTTCATTCAAATGTTGTTTACGTTAAAGAATGATCGGTGTTTGAATATCTATCCGCGACGCTTTGTTGACGTTGAACAAATGCAATGGGGATTGCGGTGCCTGGACTTTTGTATTTTGCTCTAAGACTTCAATAAAGGTTTATGTCAACCCTATCAGGCAAAGCGAATCGATGTGTTAGGGTGAGTAGTTATCATTTCTCAGAGCCATTTACAGTACCGGTACATCAATATAAAAACCTAACCTAAAAATGGCACACCTAGCAACATGCCTATTAAGATTGATATTAAGTTAACTGGTAGATCTAATTGTTAAATGTTACCAACCACACACTTCGAGGACTCTTGGTGACACCAGGCCTCTTGAGAAAATGGCTTCTGCCAAAACGCATTCGCTCGAGTATGTTACTAAAGACCATATATGTCTGCTCGTATTACAGTTAGAATTCTATGAGTGGGGGTCTAACTTGATTTGTCCAAACATTTACTAAAGCTACCAACAAGGACATACGTTAACACGTGCATTGGAGGATGCGATTTCTCACCAAAGAATTGGAACTACAGAAATACGCTATAGTGTTTCCAAGGTCTCTTGGTGACACCAGGCCTCTTGAGAAAATGGCTTCTGCCAAAACGCATTCGCTCGAGTATGTTACTAAAGACCATATATGTCTGCTCGTATTACAGTTAGAATTCTATGAGTGGGGGTCTAACTTGATTTGTCCAAACATTTACTAAAGCTACCAACAAGGACATACGTTAACACGTGCATTGGAGGATGCGATTTCTCACCAAAGAATTGGAACTACAGAAATACGCTATAGTGTTTCCAAGGTCAGTCCAATATTTATAATGTACACGCTAACGGACGGAGAATAGAGCTTGTCCTAATTTTTAACGCATCCGATGAGATAAAAGATTTCGCTAATGATGTGTTCCCACAGAATTGCGTTAACATGTGCGTTGACGGATGCGATTTTCACCAAAGAATGGGAACTATACATGTACAGAAATGCGCTATAGTGTTTCCACGATCAGTCCGATATTTTTAACGTTCTCGTTAACGGACGGAGAATGGAGCTTGTCCTAATTTTTAACGCATTAGAGGAGGTAACGGACGAGGGATTTCGCCAATCATGACGTCATTAAAGGGGTTTTCCGACCCTGATGACCTTTTGCTATCGAAATGATGATGATCGAAATTCACAGAGAACACCGAGTGCGTTTTTTTACACGTTTTTACGTTTGTGTTATAAATGCATTTTGCATAAAAAGCCTATATAGGGAGCGCAAGTCTCATAAGAATTATTACGAGATTTGGTGATATCCGGTGACAGATGACACCATTTAGAACGTTTTTGATGACGTTGCAATTCCATTTGACGTTTTTTGTTCCATAACGTCATATTTCAACGTCATTTTGGAACGTAAAACGCTCAGCCACATGCGCAATGCAGTGCCGGTGACAGGAAATTTGTGGAATTCACACGTGACTTGCGCCATCTATAGATGTCCTCTTATTCAAATTTTTTCCCATAACCGAAACAAATGGTTTTAAGGGATATGACCTTGACTTTTGACCTTAACCTTATGACAGATCACAATATCGATAGCATGCGTTAACGCAAGTCCGTGGAAACCCTTCATCCCATCCGTTAAACAATCGCAATCGTCTACGCACGCGTTAACACGGGTCCCTGGCAAGACACCACAATCAAGACGTCATTAAAGGGGTTTTTGGCCTTCACTGTCGGATCGAAATCCACAGAAAACAGCGAGAGAGTTTCTTTACTCGTTTTTATTGACCTAAGTTATAAATGTATTTTGTGTGAAAAGAGTATGCAGATGTCCACTTAATCACCATCTTTCCCAAAGTCCCACAAAATATCAATACTTATTTTTTTGTCACCTATATGACCTTGACTGTTGACCGTAATCTTTTGACTTATCATACTCTCAATTGCATGCGTCAGCGCAAGTCCGTGGAAGCACTTCATCCCGTACGTTAAACAATCGCAACCGCCCACGCATGTAAGTGGAAATACACCATTAGAAAGTTTAGTTCTTGCCTTTTGGTTGCAATGATAGCCCTACATGGATTGCCTCACTTTAAAATCAAACATGTTAATGGAAGGAGTATGTTTTGTACAGCTGTATCTATAAACACGATATATATCTTGCGTATGTCATGTTTAACAAATACATGTCTACATCAATCTGGATTTCACAAAATGTACAACTAACAGTATAGAACAGGGCTTAATGCAGGTTTGTGGACTACATGTAGATGTATTTAAAAAAAAACTGAAGTTGAAACGAAACAGCCTTCGCGCTTGTTCTCTGTACGCCAAAATATGAGTCTGCAAGTAACATGCATATTTCCCGTATTGTTTGTAACTACTCGGCATACTCGTTAAAATTAACGTCATATCCGACTTTAGATGTTCTACAACACATTTGAAGGGTATATTTGTGTAGACCTGTTTACATTTATTGCTAAAACTTGTGCTAAAACGATAAATAAGATTTGATGAAAGGTGGATGGTCGATTTTCAGCGAAAAATGTACCATAACGAGCAAGTGCGACTTCTGTGGTACATTGTTTACTGTCTGACAGACGGTTTCACGTTAATGTAAACAGAGGTCTTACATGGGTCAACCCTACTGCAGTGAGTTGTGAATGCGTTACTAATATTCATCTATCAGATAAACTGTTAAGAGTAGGCATTCATTATTCTAATTCTACAATATGTAATCAGAAAAAACACATAAATGTCAGAAGATAAGGAAACGATCAACTAGACGGCTCGCTCAGGGGCCTCTGTGAGAAACTCCAGTCTGACTGAATCGAGAAATCAACATATCAGCTGCAAATGAATTTAACACATATTCAATTCGTCATTTAACGGTCTGTCAGGGGAAAAAAGTTTACTAGTGACCATCCACTGATCTTTAATTTGCCGCATGCACACGTTGCCCTTTGAACACAAATTGACCAAAATTGGGGTTCATAAAACATTAAAACTTGCATGAGTTGCAAAAATGTGCACATTAAAGGATAACTGACAAGTTAAAGTCAATGCCTCCTATTTGGTAATCAATTTGTTTAAAACAAAGGACACCGTATAGCCCTACGAACTCAACCAAAAGCAAAACGAGATTTTAGGCACAAAACCTTAAAAAGTTCAAGCATTTTTTTTCTCAGCCTAGAACTTGCCATTTGTCCTTTAATGTTATAAAGTTTGATAAGTAATGCATTATAAAGTGCTGGTAGTTAAAAAAAATAAAATGACCGACGTTGGAATATCAAAAAATAATACAGTTTGTGAGCTATATGAACCGATGTAGTGTTTAATAAATTAACAGAATTTATATAACTCGAAATAACGTTGATTCGTTTTAGGCCTAATTTGTTTAAAACACATTTCTTTAAAGTGACATTAGCTGTCAAATATAGAGAAAATTTTATTGAAACGGTATTATAGCTATTCATCATTTTATTAAAAAGTACAAAATAACAGGTTTCCGTCGACACCAGGCTTGACCATATACGTTGAAGTAGTTTAAAAGTAGCAAATGTCCAAAAAAGTACACCCCGGCTTTTTAAAGGTGTATCTGTTACTAGCTCACACTTTCCGTTTGAATGACTTTATGGCTTTTCTAAAATGTTTGTTTCAAAATAAATTCTTCAGTATTTCAATGTAATTCAATCTCTTAACTTGTCTAAAAAAGTTAGAATTTTGGCAGCTTGTGGACTTTAATGTACATTCTCGGGACTGACAGTGGTACAAAAAAACGTATCATTTGTACTTTTTGAGATAAAAAGACGCTTTTTTCAATTGTTGTTTGAAAGGAAACTATCGACTTTGTAACAGGTCAGTCCTCACAAAGTTCCTTTTTCAATTGGGCTTAGGGTACTTCACAGTTTAACTGGATGACACTTTAAAATATGGTAAATTAAAGAAATATTGTATCCTTTGGGTCTGCAGATTTACTTGGGACAAGTGGTTACAGATAGAAAACCTAATAATATATGTTATAGGGGTGTTCTGTTATTGTTTATTATAGCTACCGTCTAAGACACGGGGGGTACTTTTTCAATTCGGTTCGAAAACAATTATGTTATTTTTATCATTGGATGTGTGTGCTTAACACAATAGTATGTCTAAAACGTACAAATAAAAACGTACTTTTGGTACTCTTCGAAGTGTCAAGGGTACAGATGGAATTAGCTGCAATATAATTCCAGATCGGGATTTGCCAGAAAGGAAAGAGTAAATGTAAAGCCAGATTGATAATGACGTTGTGCCAACTTTATTAAGTCTTCTTTGGACCCCGTCTTTGAACTATGAAATGATTTTTATCCACTCCGTCATAACTCCCTCACTGTGGGGTATAAAACACTCGACATTTTCCTCAGTGAACTTTCCCATTGGCTTTATTAAAGAACTTATGACAGCCCGACCCCGCTTCTCCCTGGGGGTTAATACCGCAATGGTTATTACTTCAACGTGTACTTTCACAAGAGGGTATCGACCCAACCAAATAATTTTTGACAGCCCTCCCGAGCTGCCTGAAAGAATATTCCTGAAAGAAAGTTCTAATCCGATCATCATCGATTCAAAGGGATGATTACATTTTCTAGCTGTTTGATTTGCTAACATGAGGGACGTTGATATTGATCCCCGTCTTATCTCCACCGTGTCATATTATTAATGCATACCCGGACTTCATGTGGGGATCTGCCTGATTCCGTTGGTATGACTCTCAATCCATTAGGGAGAAGTTTGCTTAGTATTTTCCTCTGGTCGACATGTGTAATACCTGCATAACGTAAGATATTTCTACCGGACATAGTGTTCGGATTGATTCTCCAATTAAACATATACAACGTTTGTAATAGTATTTAGAGGGGATTAAATAAACTACTAAACAAACAGCTTAACTAATAATAAATGCTGTAAAAATGTTACAAACGTCATTTGTGTTCTTTGTTTTATTTATGTTAAGGTGGCCATTATTTGTTTTTTTTTTGGTTAAGATGATGGTCATCTATATATTTAGGACAAAACGTTTGACAGAAAACCTTGCTGTAAACGATCCTTACCTAAGGGAGATAATCGTTTAAGTATAGCTTCGATGCTAACAGTTGTCACCCTTGTCACTGCAAAATGCGACAAATCTTGCTTGTTGGGAATGGTACAAATTAGCAGGTGAACCAATGTGGGCGGAGCAACCGTTGGGAAGTTTTTAATTGGCTTGCATTCATTGGTTCTTGACTAAACGCTCTATAATTACAGGAGCTTGGATATTTTAGGAGAACACAAAAATAGTATACGAGGACGTCTGTAGCTTTTTCTTTCGTCCTACCTTGTTGGTGTATACAACAGCGCCACGTAACCTTTTATGGTAGACAAGCCCCTCTACTGAAACACATAGTTAATATAATATCATCCCGATAATATTATTTCTATTGTGGCTTTAACCGGGAGGAAACCAGGAATAACAATGTAAAGAAAGTCAGAAATACAAAATAGTTTCGATTGTATACAGAGGGTCGATGACAAAACTTGACCCTGATAACAAATATTTGGATTATAGAAAATTGGTTGTAACAGAATTTGTTGAGGGTGTGATACGTTTATCTTACAAATATTTTGAAAATTCACCCAAGCTGCCATCATCTCTTTATAAAAGGGTGGTAAATGGCATAATAGTGATGTATTTGCAGACATATAAAAGAGTAAAGTAGATTTATTAAGTTCCTGCCACCTACATAAATGATTACGAAACAAATCTTTCCACACTGCATAATTAGAATTAAAAAACCGTGCCAAGAAGCTCAGCCGAAAAGCACTCACTTTCGATCTAATATCTGGAAGTCCCAGGCCACCTTGACTTTTGTCATTGATAATGACATCATATGCAACTAAGTGAGCCCTCCCACCCCAAAGAAAATCAAGGAAAATAGCCTTTAGTTCTACCATGTACTCGTGTGGGACATCAAGAACCCTCATTACATACCATAGTTTTGACATGAGTAAGGTTGAAATTACACAAACTTTTCCTTCTAATGCCAATTTTCGCAGTTTCCAAATGTTTATTATTGTCTTAATCTTGTTAATTTTATCCTCCCAATTTTTCTTTTTACAATAGTTCTTATCAAATCCCAAATATACTCCTAAAACCTTCATATAATTATAAGAAACAGGTATGTGATGAATTTCAGTGAGGGTTAAATGTGCATTGGCCGACCGAGAACATAAAATCTCCGACTTTTCGGCATTTACCTTGGCATTAGACGTTGAACAGTATTTATTAACAATTTTTAAAACTTCCCCAATAGAGTTTTGATCTGACACTGTAACAGTAGTATCATCAGCATGCTGATAAATTAGACTAAATCTACTATTTAAGGGAGTTGGGGATAGGGATCCCGTGGATATCATCCGAACTACGTAGCATACATCCTAATGGTTCTACTGTTAACACATACAATAAAGCAGATATAGGACACCCCTGACGGATAGACTGGGTAACTGAAAAATATTTGGTTACATGACCATTGCATTTGACCGCCGTCCTAACATCAGTATAAAATATTCCAATCCATTTACGAAATATATCTCCAAAACCATACTGTTTTAGAACCCCATACAAAAATTCATGGGAGACTCGGTCGAATTCTTTTTCTTGATCTAATTTTATAAAATAAGCTTCTAAGTTATCGTTATCAACATAATACAAAATATCTCGCAAACTGCATATAGTGTCCGCTATATCTCTACCTGGGACACAGCAGGTTTGACACGAGTCTAAAAGTGAATTAATAACAAGCTTTAATCTGCTAGACATACATTTTGACAATATCTTGTAATCTACATTTAATAAACTGATAGGTCTCCAGTTTTTTAATGACGACCTATCCCCTTTCTCTTTATATATTAAAGTTAGTACTCCACTTCTCATACTTCTGGTTAATATACCCACAGAGAAGATTTCTTCATAAATAATAGGCCCTAATAAATCCCCAAAACACAAATAAAATTCAACGGTTAATCCGTCATTACCAGGGCTTTTATTTCTTGCCATACTCATCAGTGTATTCTTAATTTCCTCAATAGTTAAGGCCTCGTCACATAAGTTTTTGTCTATATTACTCAACTTGTCTTTAATTGAAGACAGAACTTCCTCAATACTATTATTAGTGATTATCTCAGCAGTGTATAATTTCGAGTAAAAGTTAAACACTACTTGGAGTATATCTTTGGAACTGTTTAATTCAACTCCCTCATCCGTAGTAACACATGATATGAGCTTTTTTTCTTGATTATATTTCTCTAGGTTTAAAAAGTACTTTGTGTTTTTGTCACTCTCGTGAGTGTACAAAGCTTTTGATCTGAGAATTGCCCCATTACATTTTTGTCGCTCATACTGTCCTGCTCTAATTGCACTACATTTTGAATATTGTAATTGGGAACCTCACTGGCTTTTCGATATTCATTATCTAATTTCTGCTGTAATCTGTTAATAGAATCATATTTCTGTTTTTGTTTGCTTTTGTTACCGTTGTTACCGTCTTTCGTACTATTCAGTTCTGTCTTCTCATATGGGGTCTTTCGCTTAGCTCTTGTCACCCTTGCAATAGGTTCTTAGTTGGCTTTCCTTCGTCTTCTGCTTTTCACTACAGAAAAGCCAGACGACTGAGATTCAGTTAAATCCATTGATGTATCATGATCCAACAGCTGAGGAATATCCCAGACAGATTTCACCACATCATTCACCTTTATACATCTTCTGATTGTGATTGTTCACATGAGGATTCATCGAGGTAATTACCTTCTAGATGTGGAACTTCATCTACTTGTGGAACTTCATCTCGATGTGGAACTTCATCCCGATGTGGAACTTCATCTCGATGTGAAACTTCTTCTCGATGTGAAACTTCTACTCGATGTGGAACGTCATTATTTCGAGCTGGAGATGGAGGCTTGCTCTCATCAAAACCCGATCTGGCTGTTTCGCTCGTGGTGGCCAGGTCACTTATTTCTGTTATTCGCCGATGGCGGCTTGGTCACTTATTGTTGTTTTCTTTCATATTGATTTGGTTCCTTATTCTCACTTCCCCGCACACAGTATCTTCGCCATTTATTTCCGCGTCTTCGGACAGGGGGGGGGGGGCTTTGTCACTTACGTGGTTGTGACATAAACATTTATCACCAATATTTCTACATTTTGGACAGGGTTTGGCTGTACAGTGCTTAACTTTATGCCCTTGTTTTTTACAACGAAAACAGACGAATTTAGAACAGTGCCTGTAAATATGGTCCTCCCCAAGGCATAATGAACACACCTTTAACTGGTGATCATGCACAACTTTGAAATGCTCATATCCGTGCACTGTATTAAATCGCATGGTATATGGCAATGACTTAATATTAGGAGGGAATTTTACCTTCAGACATCGCGTCCCATCCTCTATATTAGTTCCTTTGTAGACCCGCCTCTTTATACTAGAAAGAATCTCGATATCCATGGACCACAATTTCTGTCTAAACTCATCATTACTCACATGGCGCGGCAGATGAAGGAATGAGATTACCACGGTCTTATCGTGGACAGGTCGAGTCTCATAGCTCTGACCATCAACCTCAATACTCCCACAAAGCAAATCAAACCTCTCCTGTTCCTCAACCGTCACCTCATATATGTCATTTCCCCGCGGCACACAAGCTAACAAAGAATTCACTCCACATATTCCCTCAACACTACTGATCAACTTTTCAGCAGGTACACTCTTAAAATCATGCACCTCAACCGTCAACGTACAGCGATAGCTCCTCTACATTTGTCTGGGTCAAAGGCCTATGAATAGGCCCCTGTGAACTGGCCATGTCCAAAGACACGGCCAGGGCTTTCAGCGAAACAACAACAACTCTGTGTTAAGACACTAGCTCGTTGAAACCGGTCTTACCACTTCAAAACATCGACCGGAAGTCCGTTAATATAATACCTTTTTTTCTTTTTACATCCGCACACAACGGGTCTCGAACCCCTGCCTTCCGTATCTGAAGCTGGGCAGAACCACATGCGCATTCACTTAGACCGTAGTATTTAGCCACTAGACTAACTACAAACACAACGTTAGAGGTATTAAATTTCTATGTGTTACCTGAACTGCGATACACGCATGCGCACTTCATACTTAATATACCCTTTGACCCGCGATGACGTATTTGGACCACAGGCACGCCTTACGTTCAGCGGGGCCACTTTATCAATGAGTTGACGAACCGCAACTTTTACGTTACATACGATTCTTTACCCAAGCCGCTAAGTTTGACATAAAGGTTTCAAATTTAGCGTTGAAATCATTATAATGGGAAGAAAACAAAATAACAACTAGCAATACTATTGGCTATGTAATGATTAACTTCTCTGTATAGATCACAAGAAGGTATGATGAAAGAAACAGTTCCAGACGTCCCCCTATAATCCTAAAACATCCAAGCGCCTGTAATTATAGAGCGTTTAGTCAAGAACTTTCTCTCTTACTATGGAAGACGGATGAGGCCATTCGCGCCGCGTTTTGGCGACCTGTAATAACACACGGCACGAGAAAACGCCAAAACGGCTAATTCTCTAGAGATATTGCCTTTTTGGCGTTTTCTCGCGCCGCGTTTTCTCGACCTATTAAAAACTAATAACACGCTAAATTGAAATGTTTTGAATTTTTTAATATCTGCTCTTTTTGTTTTTTCGCATAACTTTTTTATCCAGGGCGAGAAAACGTGGCGCGAGAATACGCCAAAACGGCAATATCTCTCTCGAATTTGTTGGGCATACAATAATGTAATCAGACATTTTTTGCGATATTTAAGAGAAATATTCTGTTTTAGTAATAAAAATCTAAAAAAAAAAAAACAATGAGGTAAAGCCCTAAAAGTGACGAACAGCCCTGCCACAGGTGATGATGGGCACCAAAGTGCATCTGGGGGTAAGTTGAAGGATACCCCTTAGTTTTCTTTCAGTTGATAACACTTATAAAAGTGTATTGATAACTTTTAGTGATAAAAATCTACAAAAGTGAGATTAGCCCAACAAGTGATGAAAGAAACAGTTCCAGACGTCCCCCTATAATCCTAAAACATCCAAGCGCCTATAATTATAAAGCGTTTAGTCAAGAACCCCTGATTGCAAGCCAATTAAAAACTTTCTCTCTTACTATGGAAGACGGATGAGGCCATTCGCGCCGCGTTTTGGCGACCTGTAATAACACGCGGCACGAGAAATCGCCAAAACGGCTAATTCTCTAGAGATATTGCCGTTTTGGCGTTTTCTCGCGCCGCGTTTTCTCCACCTATTAAAAACTAATAACACGCTAAATTGAAATGTTTCGAATTTTTTTTAATCTGCTCTTTTTGTTTTTTCGCATAACTTTTTTATCCAGGGCGAGAAAACGTGGTGCGAGAATACGCCAAAACGGCAATATCGCTAGAGAAATTGCTGTTTTGGCGATTTCTCGTGCCGCGTGTTTCTTAAGTAGCCAAAACGCGGCACGCCCCATCGCGAGTTGTGGATAGCTTCAGTTTAAATATCTACTCTCAAAACCGAATAAAGATTGCCTTGAAAATATAACTGGCCTCCATGTAGGACGTACTGGTAACTAAAAAGGATTGACCAGTAATCGAGAATTTGTTGCGCATACAATAATGTAATCAGACATTTTTTGCGATATTTAAGAGAAATATTCTGTTTTAGTAATAAAAATCTAAAAAAAACAAACAATGAGGTAGAGCCCAAAAAGTGACGAACAGCCCCAAAATGCATCTGGGGGTAAGTTGAAGGATACCCCTTAGTTTTCTTTCAGTTGATAACACTTATAAAAGTGTATTGATAACTTTTTAGTGATAAAAATCTACAAAAGTGAGTTAGCCCAACAAGTGACGAACAGCCCCACATATGATGTTGGACCCCAGAGTGCATCTAGGGGTAAGTTAATGGATACCAGTAAACTTTTTTAGTTGATAACACTTACAAAAGAGAATTGATGGCTTTGTTTTAGTTATAAGAATCTCTTAAAATCATGTATATGTGGGGATTCCCACAAGATATCATCTACATACGTTTGTGCAGTTTACATTTTGCATGCTTTTCAAATCTATTTAGTTTTGTGGCAGAAGTTAAATGGATATCTACTGTTTTATTGTCACTTCCTGAGATTGTTTTGTTATACTCGAGGAAATTAGCGGAATTAAACGATTGGAGTTTGTGTTGAAGTTCCGAGAACTCCCGAATGAAACGCCGTATGATGTCATATCTCTGTTCGTCTACTGCTGCCATTCGATTCACAACGGCTTTAACATCGTCTCATTGTTTTCGTTTATTTCATTTTCAGGTAAAGTAATCTTTTCACATATTTGGTATCATTTTAATCGTGAGTGATCGTAGCTACTCACTAGCGATACTTTAATGATAATTAGTGCTGGATTTATACGTAATTTACTCACGAGATCGTTTAGTACTTTAGCTCAGTAGACAGTCCGGTAATTTTCCACTACAGTGCTGCACGATGATGCAGGCAGTGTGACGTTTCAGGGTCACCGAGTTGACGTAGTTCTCCCTTCACCGGGAAAAGTATACATTGTATCCATATGTTTCCTTTTATGACATTGATGAACTTAGCTTTATGCACATGTTATTTCAAAGTTGTTTCTTTTATTCTTTACGTTGTAAGCACTGTAGGTTATGTTTATTGCTAAACATTGATAAATATTAGACATTATATATATTAACTAAGGTGGCTAATATACCGTATTTAAGCGCTATACGTACAAAATTATAAGGAAAGGTACGAGTCATATTTTCTGGCAAGGTACGAGTGTACGATAAGTCAACTTTGTTTGTTTACATTGCTAGTAAATGTACTAGCCATGTTTATTCCACTGAAAATGTACGATAACTATTGTTATATATCTCTGTTTGTCTACTGCTGCCATTCGATTCACAACGGCTTTAACATCATCTCATTGTTTTCGTTTATCTAGAGGGCAGATCAAATTTATCATTGCCAAGTCTGAGACGCATCCTACGATCCTACTTCCATGAAAAGACCCCGACTGAACTTTTTAACCAACTTAGTAATACAAGCCAAGATACCAAAGAAAGTGCGCAAGATTTCCTATTTAAAGTATTGGAACTGAAACAGAAAATACTTTTTGTTACGCAAGAACTTGACTCTGAAATTTCATACGACCCTACTCTCGTCCAAAAAATGTGTCTCCATGCCATACAGACAGGTCTTACAAGTGATTTTATTAGATCAGAAATCAGAAATGAGCTATCAAAAAAGGGAATATCTGACGAAGACTTGGTAGAATGCATCAATCAGGCAAGCCGACAAGAAGAAGAACGTAAAAGAAAATTGAAAAGAAAAACGGCAAATGTGAACTATTGAAACAATTGACTTTTCTTATAATAATCTCATTCCCCAGATCTAACATAATGATTTTTAGAAGTAGGTAATAGTTGTTTTTATTTGTGCTGTTGTAGTTATTAAAGTGTTGTCGCAAGACGTATATTGAAAACTAATTATCCTATGTTGTTTAGTTGTTGTTGATGTCATACTAGCGTTGTTGTTGTACTAGTTATCTTTAATGTAAATTTTAACAATTAAATTGAAGAAGATATACCTGTTTAAACTGGAGATAAAATCCTCAAGTATAAAAGAAACATCTGACCATAATGGTTAATCGTTCTCAGCTTTAGTATGTCAACAAAGTTGAATTAAAATCCCTGCAGGTTAATGTCCTTGACTGTAGCAAAGGTTGTCAGCCATGTTTAAATACTCTCTAAACTCTCAGAAAAATTGCGTGAGTTATTACCACGAATTCAAGGAAAAGCTGGTGAATTGGTTTACGGTCAACTATCAAGGGAAGTTAGAAATAACTTTTCATTGTTAGTTGATGAGTTAAACCAAAGAGAGTAGATTGACAAGAGCGGTCACTTCGTCCGCGCCATGTTGAATTTGAATTATTTCAATTTAATTCAGTTTTATTGTACTTGGCACTTTAACAAAGCAGAGTACAAACAACAAAAAGTGTAACAATCATAACTTGGAAATATTTACAATGGTAACTAAAGTACCCCCCTGACACGATTCGATTATTAGGAACCTCCTTTCTGTAGATGGCGCTGAACAGTTGAATTGTGTACAGTCGGAACACCCTTCCGCTAGGGGGGCCAGAAAACATGCCGGCAATGCTGATTGGACGAAGTGACCACTCTTGTCAATCTACTATCTTTGGTTAAACCACAGATTTAAGAAAATAGAAACTACAAAGAGATTTGAAGCCCAATTCAGTAACCGAAGACAAAAATTTGGGGAGAGTGTCGACAATTATGCTGCAGATCTAAAAACGATTGCATGATAAAGCGCATTTTAACCGAGACCGAGAGACTAGGCGTGAAGATCTCCTAAGAAGATTTCTTGACGACATAAAGGATGAAAAAGCCAGATTTCATGTAGAATATATTAAAGAACCCGTAACTATCGACGAAGCAGTATACGAAGTGGTACATTTTCTGGAGACACAGCCAAGAACAAGTGGATATGAATCCCGTCAGAATAAAAGGCCATCAAGATCCATGAGAATTGAAGAACAAGTAAGTGACACATTAGATGTAGGTCACGGAATTAGGTCAGCCGTTCATGCGGAAAACGATTCACGACAAAAACAGTATGTAGCAACAAAGAATAAACCAGTTGAAAAGCCACCCAAAGAAACTACAGAAAATCCAGCTGAGATCATAAAACTGAGGAAAGAAAATTCTACTATAACAGATATGTTTAAAGATTTGAAGTCGCAAATAGAATGTAGAAACAACAGAGCGCCCAACTACGAAAATTATAGAAAACCCCAAGTTTATGAAGATAGACTGAGAAGTAACCCAGTCAGAAATACAGGACCTAACGAGAGAAAACCATTTTCTGGTTGTTATCGCTGTGGTGGTAATCACTGGATTAGAGACTGTACTTACCAAGGTCAAGTCTCGTTGAATGCCACTGCTAAACCAGTTGTGCCAGGAAATATGAATACGAAGAGAAGTGGAAATTCTCAACAACAAGCTTATGAAATTAATAGAAGACAAGATCTCACAGAGTCGTCAAACTTACAGGGGGGCGGCTCAGTGGACCGTGAGACGGCCCCCCAGCACAGAGGTACTAAAAATACAGGTTTAGGTATGGGGCGAGGGAGACCGAAGTATGACGGACTTTACCTTGATGGTACTGTTCAAATGATCAATGTTAAATTCACAGTCGACACCGGAGCTACAGCGACCATTATATCTGAACGCATTTCGACGAGATTCCTGAACAGGATCGGCCGGAGCTGAAACAAAATGGAAGAGACCTGACCTGTGCTGATGGCAGAAAGTTGATATACAAAGAAACAAGAATTTTTCAACTTACCTTAGGAAGCCTTCATCTAGAAAAGGATTTAACAGTTGCAGATATTGAGGATGACATTTTACTTGGAACAGACATTTTGCAGAATAGTCCTCAAGGGCCAGCAGACATATTGATGAGTGAAAACAGAATCATATTAGAGAATGTGACTATTCCCCTTGAACAAGTTTCGTCAACTGGAATTAAGAAAGTAAAGTCAGCAGAAAACTATACTATTCCAGGCATGTCAGAGGTGTTAATAGACGTCCTACTAGATAAACCTAACATAAACTTCACAAAGGTTGATGCCATGATGATACAGACACTACCTTATTTTGCAGAGTCTAAATCATTGGTCATCTCACCTTGTGTGGTTAATTCTGGTTCAGGTAAGCTAATTAAGATCAGAGTTTTAAATCCCTTTTTGGAAACTCAGAAAATAAGAAGAGGTGAACATATCGGGATTGCTGAGGAAACTCTGGAGAAACATATAACTGAAGCTATTGAAGAAGAAGATTCAAGTAAAAGAGGGAATTTTAACTCCGTTAAGAGAATTCTAAAAGGTAATAATACACTTGATAGTATAAGATCGACAAATAGTCATCGAACTACGTTGATTAAAAACAAAGCACAGATTCCAACATACTTAGAAAAACTTCATGAAGATTCAATTCATGATTTATCTTCAGAACAAACTTCTCAGGTGACAAGTTTATTGAATTCTTTCAAGATGTGATTTCTAAAGATGAATGTGATCGTGGGCTAACACATCTGATAGAACACAATATATATATTTATGGACACTAAAACACACGGGCACAGGGAAAATCTTCTTGTCTAAAATAACCACGGAGACAAGTTTCTAATTGTGTTAAAAAGAGGTATATCATTTAGACCTTTATACCCCATCATAAATTGTTGTAATAAAGTAAACCTATGATATTTCATTAGGTTGACGACTGACAGGAGCTTGGCCTTAGTCAGTAGAATTTTCTGGAACACTTTGTATTACATTGACAATGCTTACGCATCTTAAGCTATAGTAAGAATATCGTCAGACTATATAGTATGCCCCCCCCCCCCCATACCCTTTCCCAGAAAACCTAGGTAGAAGGCAGACAGGGGAGTTTAGCCCTGACCAGTATGTCTTTCAAACTCTTGTTCTTTTTATAAGCAATGACTGGCCTTTGGGTCAGAGGTCGAGCAAGTTTACTTTGAAGTAGTTATATATGTGGGAAACAGCAAGCCTATTCGAAAACCCCCAAGACGACTTCCTCTGTCTGTTGCGGGCGAAGAAAAATCAGCAATCGAAAAACTGCAAAAACAAGGATCTATTCGACCATCAACATCCCCTTGGGCGTCTCCAATAGGGTTGGCACGTAAAAAAGATGGATCAGTACGACCCTGTATTGACTATAGACAAGTGAATGCTGTAACAAGAAAAGATGCTTTTCTCCTTCCTCGTACACAAGACTGTCTTGATTCCCTTGAAGGAGCCGTTTGGTTTTCGACTCTTGATCTCACATCCGCCTACAATCAAGTACCTGTGAAGAAAGAAGATATACCCAAAACAGCCTTTGTAACTAAGAATGGTATGTTTGAGTACACCACTATGCCTTTTGGATTTTTTAACGCCCCTGCTACATTCCAAAGATTAATGGAGTTAGCACTCAGTGGCTTGCAGTGGACTAAATGTTTAATTTACTTGGATGACGTCATAATCTTCGGAAAAACGTTTGATCAACATTTAGACAGTCTTAGAGAGGTACTCATTCGAATAAGACAAGCTAATTTAAAACTAAAACCATCTAAATGTGAACTTTTCTAGAGGAAAGTGAAATTCCTGGGACATATCATATCAAGTGATGGGATTTTACCTAATCCAGACAACATACAGAAACTTGTTGCCTCGCCAACACCCAAAACAGTGACAGACGTTCGTGCGCTTCTTGGTTTGGGAAATTATTTCCTAGATTGTGAAGCCCCTCACAGAGCTAACCAAGAAGAACTGTATTTTCAAATGGTCACCAGAGTGCCAAAGTGCATTTGAAAAATTGAAACATATCCTTATCAGCCCGGAGATAATGGAATATCCTAAGGATAATGGGAAATACATTCTGGACACGGATGGTAGTGATATAAGCATTGGAGCAGTACTGTCACAAATTCAGGATGGAAGAGAGCGTGTTATTGCTTATTGGAGCAGAAGGCTAAATAATGCAGAGAGGAATTATTGCGTGACGGACCGTGAACTACTCGCAGTGAAACATTTTAAGGAGTATTACAAGCATTATTTGCTTGGAAGGAGATTCTTGGTGAGGACAGATCATCAAACAATAAAATGGTTGCCCAGCCTTCGAGAACCAAAGAACAGAGTTGCTCGTTGGATAGAGATTCTTTCACCATTCGATTTTGAGATCGAGCATCGACCAGGAAAAAGTCATGGCAATGCTGATGGTATGTCTCGATGCCCAAACCCATGGCAGTGTGTCTGTCCAGATGAGGTGTTTGGGACAACTCTTAGTTACGGTCCTTGTCATAAGTGTGACAAACGGACCACAGAGATGTGCAGTGCTCTTACGAAGAGCCCAGGAGAAAACATAAGTATTATAAGGGAACTTGCTCAAGGGACCATTCCTTCATTTGTGTCAATAAAAAAATTACACACCTGTCTTGTTGGATTTATGTTATTTATATTATTTATGGTATTTGCTATCAAAACATTGCCCAGTGGTTTGGGAGATTTTGTTTTCAGGGAATATACGGAGTTAAGGAAGTACGTAAAGCTATGCTGTGGAGCATGGCAGGAGAAAATTTTGAAGTCTATGACTCTTGGTGAGTATAGCAAGCATCGGTAGATCGGGATTCGGAATCCACGAATTAAGTTAAGAAAACTTACCTTCGAGCTAAGCAGCTTAGAGACCCAAATGTAGCCCCAGTGTTAAAATGGTTTGAAAGCGGAAAGAGGCCTTTTGGTACAGAGATATGTGCATAGCATCGGTAGATCGGGATTCGGAATCCACGAATTAAGTTAAGAAAACTTACCTTCGAGCTAAGCAGCTTAGAGACCCAAATGTAGCCCCAGTGTTAAAATGGTTTGAAAGCGGAAAGAGGCCTTTTGGTACAGAGATATGTGCATCAAGTCCAACCACACGCCATTACTGGAACAACTGGGAAAACCTTGAGCTAAAGAACGGTGTTCTTTTTAGGAAATTTCTGTGGAAGGATGCAAGCGCAGATTATTGGCAGTTTCTAGTGCTTCGATCTATGAGAGAGTATGTGTTAACACAAATGCACAACTCTATCCTTTCAGGTCACCTAGGAAGGAACAAAACCAAGGAAAACCCTATACAGCGTTTTTACTGGTTCGTGGATAACTGGGTAAGGTGATGTGACGTTTGTAATGCAAACAAAACACCGCCTAAAATGCCCTGTGCAGCCCTTGGAGACATGCGAGTTGGAGCACCAATGGATCGTTTGTCCACAGATATAATGGGGCCCCTTTCCAGAGACACCTAGGGGAAACAAGTTTGTGCTTGTTGTCATGGATTATTTTACTAACTGGGTGGAAGTACTGCCCGTTCCAGACCAGAAAGCAATCACATGCACACAAAAGATATTAAATGATGTAATCTGTCGGTTTGGATGTCTTTTGGATATTCACACTGACCAGGGTTCAAATTACAGAAGTGAAGTTTTGGCTGAGTTATGTGAAATGTTAGAGATTAGGAAAACACAAACTTCGCCTCGACATCCCAGTGTAATGGGAAAGTGGAGCGTTTTAACAGGACTTTAGTTAGGATGATACGATTAACAACAAGACTGGGACCTTCATCTTGGATGTCTGGCTTCTGCTTACAGATCCACACCACATGAAGTGACCGGTTTGACCCCTAATTTTCTAATGCTGGGAGACGAAGTCAGACTACCAGCTGAGATTGTTTTCGGCAAGCCGGGAAACATTGAAGAAGATACAGAACATATGGTAATTGTGTGAACGAGTTGCGAGAGAGGATGCAACAAGCACATGATATTGTTCGAGAACGAACACGAGTTATGGCAAAACAACAAAAACAGACTTTTGATGGCAAGAAATCCTTGAATACTTACAAACCTGGGGAATATATTTGGTATTTCCAGGAATTGAAGAAGAAGGTTTTCCGCCAAAAGCTTATGCGACCATATTCTGGTCCATTTGTTGTTTTGGAAAAACTGAATGATTTGGATTATATAATACAAATGGAGGCTTCAGGGACAAAACGGGGGGTACATCACAATAAACTGAAGCCATACCAAGGAGACACACTCCTGAAATAGGCAAAGCGGGAGGTAGACAAACATCAAAAGGGAAAACAAAAACTTACATACAGTCACTAGAAAAAGACACTCACTAACATGTAATTGGTGATTGAGCAGTGATTTTCTTGTTGAATTTCCCTCAAATGCAAATTTGTCTAAAAGAATGCCATTTTGTACCTTGTATTTGTTTTGTTACAGACGTGTTACAATGGCAGCCCAATCCAGTACAAGGCAGGAAGCAATGGAAGCTATGAAAGCATTGCCGAAGAGAGGCCAGGCTTTCCAATGTAAACACTGTCTTTACAGAGATGACAAACCTCAGATGACAAGGCATGTAATACTGTTACATGCAAAACAGGAGGACATCCCGTTCATGTGTTTAGTGTGTGGGAAGCGAGGAGTTAGGAAAGACGAGATGCAAAGACACATGGAGTCGAAACACGCTGACTATGACATTCAGAATACCTTGGGGGTAGTAAGAGGAAATATATATTGGATGCTTCTGATGCAACCATTTTATCTCAAGATGAATCTCTCTTGCATTATCAAGAAAGATGCTTAGTGGCAGAAGTATCTCCTGGATCTAATTCCCGATTGCCAGACTATCGAGAAGGTACCCCCCTTCCCAATGCTATTGTTGGAGAAGGATTTGATACAATGGAAATCAAGGTACCAGTGGCACCTCCACCAAAATCAGAAGTACACACGGTTACTAAGCAAGAACAGGACATTCATTTTGAAATTTCAGAAGTGTGTCATATTGACCAACTCATTCAAAAATCACCTCTTGAACATCATCATCAATCCGTTTTTCCAATCAAACCACTCCCAGTCTCACCAAACCACCCAACAGAAACATTACAGCTCCATCCCAGTGAAAAAGAAATAACAGAATTGTGCAGCAGAACAACCATAATTTCCCCTCTGAAGTCAACACCGCAGAAAAGTCGGAAAATTACCATCAAAAACACTAATAAAGGGGTACAAACAAGCCTAGATACATGTAATTCAACGAACAAAGTTCTCAGCATTTAGGAGAAGACCTCAGCTGTGCAAAAGGAGGTCTTTATGCCCGAACTAGATGTGCGTCCAATTGTGAGCCAGCTGATGGCTACAAACCTGCATGTTGGAGAATTGGCAGCTAGGAGCCAATCTCTCCAGGATACTTCAAAATCATTGCAAGAACTTCCAAACTGTTTTTCAAATCTTAAAATCGAACTAAGTAGGTTGAACAAAACTGTGTACGATCTCAATCAGACCAGCCATAAATTTCAGGAATCTGTTTTCCACCAAACAAATACGCTTAAACCGCTGATGCACGGTGTTGTAGAGTTTAACCAAAGTATTACAAACTCCGGCAGAGATTTTTCAACAACTTGTCGACGTTCTACAAAAAGAGAAACAGGGTAAAGAGAACTTGTCTAAGTCCAGCTCTGGCAAACGTTGTCGGGAAGAAAGTGGTTTGAGTCCTGAAAGTAAGCGAGCTCGTCCTCATTGCCTCACACCTCGTCGTCCTTTTCAAAGAACTTTTGGACAGCAATTATGTTGTAAATATTTTGAAAATGAAAATTAAGATGTAAATAGTTTGAAAATTAATTGTATATTTGTGTAACGTAAACATTTTCAACTGTAATTTAATTTTTTGATAGGTTATGGTGAACGAGGACGTTTCACCTTAAGTTGGGGGTAATGAAACAATTGCCTTTCTTTTAATATACTCATTCCCCAGATCTAACATAATGATTTTTAGAAGTAGGTAATAGTTGTTTTTATTTGTGCTGTTGTAGTTATTAAAGTGTTGTCGCAAGACGTATATTGAAAACTAATTATCCTATGTTGTTTAGTTGTTGTTGATGTCATACTAGCGTCGTTGTTGTACTAGTTATCTTTAATGTGAATTTTAACAATTAAATTGAAGATGATATACCTGTTTAAACTGGAGATAAAATCCTCAAGTATAAAAGAAACATCTGACCATAATGGTTAATCGTTCTCAGCTTTAGTATGTCAACAAAGTTGAATTGAAATCCATGCAGGTTAATGTCCTTGACTGTAGCAAAGGTTGTCAGCCATGTTTAAATACTCTCTAAACTTGACATTTTATTTCTAAATATTCAAAACTATCAAAGATAGTACTTTTTACTTTTTAAAATAACAATTACACTATTATGTCCAGTTGCTAAAATACCATAATGTAAGGAAAGGAACCTTATGAAAAGCCTATATTTAGGAACACATTTTATTTAAGAATCCATTTTGTGTAGAGAGTACTCATTTGACAAGTATAAAAGGCGGGAAATTTGAGAGATTCAGTGACTAGCTCCCTAGTATTGGACAAGTCCACTTCCCCTGAAGAAACCACCCGAGGAAATACCCGACGTTCAATTACCTGACCATAGGATCATTGGAAACTTAACCACCTTAAAAGGTATGGGATACTACAGGGAACAGATGGAAGAGGCCTGGTGAGATCGAGAACAAGCCCTCTACTTTCACCCTCTGTATTCATGGGGTTACCCCATGAATCCTAGGGAGACTGTAAGACTTGTTCACTCACTACACCCTGCTTCATTCAGTCATTTCCGATGATTTTTCTGAACAAACATTATCCCATGAATTCCTTTATTAATCTCTGGTAAATATCTAACTGGATAATGTCAATAGGAATTCCAATATAACCAGTAGATTATTACCCCATGAATTCATAGGGTAAATATTGTAAGTAAATCACTGGTAAATCTGAATCGTTTTCACTGAACTGCATTACACCCCATAGACCCATAGGGATGGATGGCACATACTAAAGGCACTGGTGGGAAAATTAGGACAAATTTACGCATACATACCGATTGAACCTATACATATTAAGGGAAAACCATACAATACAAGAAGACCAACCAAACATGAAGTGGATTACTATTGAAGTAATGAGTTTATACAAGTGAAGCGCTACACATATAGCCCTTCCATATATGACCCCCCCCCCCTTTTTCCTGCTGTGAAAAGTTATTTAATAAAGTTTTAAAATTGATTTCAAGCCTTTGTTACAATTTCTACATAGTTAATTGATCTTCGGTACTGTACCAGAGCATGAGCAATGCCGCACTGCAGATAATTTAATATATGTGAATTCAAATTGCTCATGATCTGAATCCAGACATAGATCTTTTAGGCGAACTGTAATTCCCCTTCCTCAAAGCAGTGATCGAGATCGCTACACTATGTAACCAATGACGACAAAAATCAAAGTATGGAAACACATAAGAAACCAACACAATCAACAACTAAGAATGGAAAGGAATTAAACTTAATGACTGAAATTAAATCGCTCAGAGAGGAAATAGCTTCAATTAAAGATGTAAAAGCAGAGATTAATTCAATTAAAGAGACAATAAGTACAAGGACACCTGAAGTACCCCAGCAAGTTTCAACAACGACAATAACGTCTGCAAGAGGGACCTGTTATAATTGCCATAGAATGAACAATGTAAGTTGTCAGCATTGTTGAAATTGTTGTGGTTTGGGTCACGTGAGATCCCAATACCCAAGCAAGCAAAGGCGTCGACTTGAATCGGGAAACGCCATCGGGGTTACTCAAAACAGTAACGAGCAGTAGCCCCACAGGTGAAAAGTCATGAGTCCCACGTGATACAAACTATGTATATCAGGCATAGCAACCCATTCGAAGAAAAGATTACCAAACTCATTGGACAGCGATGTCTTATTTCTTGTTCCCTTCATAAATGAGGACAAATGCATTATGGGACACGGGCGCCCAAGTGAGTATTGTGGCAAGACAGTGGATAAAGAAGTACCCACCTGAGTTGGAAATAAAGCCTTTAAGTCAACTAGTAGAGGGAAGCCTAAACCTGGTGACCTAGATAATAGTAAACATGTAACTGTTCCATTGCTGGTTAGTAAGAAACCCATGGACTCACCTGTAATTGGATTTAACGTTATCTCAGAAATGTTGATAAACCTTGTGATTTATCTGGTAATTTCCTTCTGGGTCAAATGAAAAGTGTTTTTCCACGTTTAAAGTCTGAAACAATTGAAGTACTGCTTAATTTAATAGAAACTATGAAATGTGTGTACTGACCACTGGTCAAAACTATTTAACTATACCGAAAGGAAAGACCCATGCTATAGAATGCCACGTGAAATTGAGTCCATCAAATGCAACACCGGTCTTGTTTGAACCTTGTGATGAAACTATGCTTACCTTTCCTGTTAGTATGAGTGACACTTTAATTTGGCTAGATAAGAGTTCATCTGGAAAAGTGGGCATACCTGTATTTAATGACAAAAACTATAATATTCATTTGCCTCGAACAACTGTTTTGGGTAGACTATGCTATATTGACACAGTCAGTCCTGTAGAACCCGAAGTTATGAAAGAACATTCTGTACAAATAAACTCTGTAAATACTCAGAAAGACTACGAACAGTGGGTTCCCCCAGTTGACCTAGAACACCTTAACCAAGAACAACAAATACTTGTGAAAGAGATGCTTAAAGAAGAATATGGTGCCTTTTCAAAGAACGAAAATGATTTTGGGTGTATACCTACCTTGAGAATGGATATCAACCTCACTGATAATAAACCTGTGCATCGTGCATATTCATCAGTTCCTCGTCCCTTGTGTGATGAATTCAAGGTCTATCTTCAAGATCTACTGTCAAGAGGCTGGATATCAAAGTCATACTCACCTTATGCATCTCCTATTGTGTGTGTTCGTAAAAAGTGTGGTGGCCTTCGTCTAGACTATAGAGAACTCAACCAGAAAACTGTTCCCGACAGGTATCCCGTCCCACGTATCCAAGATTCAATAAACTGTCTTCAAGGTAACTCCTGGTTTAGTCTACTCGATCAAGATAAAGCCTACCACCAAGGCTTTATGAATGAATCAAGTACCTTTAACAGCATTCGTCACTCCATGGGGACTCTTTGAGTGGAATTGGATGCCATTTGGCTTCACGAACGCCCCAGCTTAGTTTCAAAGATGTATGGAAGAGTGCCTTGATGGTTTGCGTGATGATATATGCCTGCCTTACTTTGACGACGTGTTAGTATTTGGAAAGACATTTCAAGAGGAGATCGACAATGTGCGTAAGGTTCTGCAACGTTTGCAAGCATTTGGGATAAAACTTCGTCCAGATAAATGTGAACTTTTCAAGTCTGAAGTTAGATATCTTGGAATACTTGTATCCGAACAAGGGTATAAGATGGACCCAGCTGACATGGAACCAGTGTTAGCCTTGAAAAGCAAGCAACCCAAAACAGTAGGAGATTTAAGAAAACTTCTTGGACTGATAGGACATTACCGAAAATATATTTGTGATTTTTCAAGAATTGCAAAACCATTGTATGACCTTTTGAAAATCCCACCACCTGAAAAACAAAAAGTACTTGGAACAAGCCTACAAACAAGACAAGAGGAAAAGCTAAAAGTGGGCAATTGCCATCAAACCATCTTATCAACTGGTCTGAACTATGTCAAGAACGTCTTGAAAAGCTTTTGAACTGTTTAGTTGAACCACCTGCCATGGCATATCCTTAAGATGACAAGCCTTACATCCTGTTCACAGACGCATCAAACGAAGGCTTAGGGGCAGTCGTATACCAGTATCAAGATGACCGCTTACGAGTTATTGGATTTGGTTCCCGCACATTGAGTCCAGCAGAGCGCAATTACCACCTGCACTCTGGTAAGTTAGAGTTCCTGGCTCTGAAATGGGCCATCACCGAGAAGTTTAGGGACTACCTCTACTATGCTCCTAACTTAACAGTATTTACCGACAATACTCCCTTAACTTACATTTTGACAACAGCCCGTCTCAATGCAACAGGTCACCGTTGGGTTGGCAGACTACAGATTTTCTGTTAAATACCGTCCAGGAAGTAAGAACCAGGTAGCAGACACCCTTTCCAGAATGCCTCTAGATGTCAACGACTTCGGCAAAGAATGTTCGTTCGATGCTGTGAATGCCATAATGGCTTCTGTTCAAGTCAAGTCTCAAGAGAAATTCATACTTACCTGTCCTGTATTATCCGACCCTATGCCTCTCCTTTCATCCGATGATGGAATACAGATCTCGTTGAGTGATCTCAAGGTATCCCAACAAGCAGACCCTGTTATAAGCACCATCTTGGACTTTAAATCAAAGGGCACGAAACCTAATCGAAAACTGGTTCAAACCATGTGTCCACCAGAGAAATGTATGATGCGCGAGTGGAACAAGTTAGTCATAGACTCTGATGGACTGTTATATCGTAAAACCCAAAACCGTAACCAACTGGTTCTTCCTGTGAAATATCGTGAACTTGTGTACAAAGAACTCCATGAGAAAACCGGAATACTTGTGCTCCATTGGGCAGCATTGTGTCATCTCACCCCTTTGAGCTTGTGTCCATTGAATTTGTCCATTTAGAAAAAAGCAAAGGAGGCTTTGAGTTCATCCTTGTTATTGTGGATAACTTCACTAGATATGTTCAAGCCTACGCAACGACAAATAAATCTGGAAAGACTGTGGCATCAAAACTGTTTAATGATTTTGTTCTCAGATTTGGATTTCCCTCAAGGATACGTCATGATCGATCAGGGTGGTGAGTTTCAAAACCATCTCTTTAAAGAACTCACGAGACTTTCTGGTGTATCGGACTCCCGAACTACTCCCTACCATCCCCAAGGGAATGGACAAGTAGAGAGAATGAACAGGACCTTGATGTCAATGCTTCGGACACTACCAGAATCTGCGAAATCTAACTGGAAGAACCATCTCAACAAACTTTTTTGTCTACAACTGCACCAGCAACAGCTCTACAGGATTTAGTCCTTTCTTTCTGGTCTTTGGCAGGTCTCCCCGTCTTTCCATCGACACCATGTTCAATCTTCGCTCAAGTGATTCCTACAAGAACCACACTGAATGGGCAGAGAACTGGCACCAAGGAATGAAGCAAGCGTATGAACGAGCAGCCAAAGAGCGCAAAAAGTGCATCATATAACAAGAAACACCATGACAAGAAACATGTCTACTCCACAAAGCTCCGCCCAGTTGATCGTGTATTGGTCAGAAATCTAACTCCGAGAGGTGGTCCTGGAAAACTAAGATCTCACTGGGAAGAAAACATACATATAGTTGTCAAACAAATTGATGAAAACCCTGTTCTTGAGGTTCGACCCGAAATTGGTAACGGTAAGAGTACGTGTTCTTCACAGAAATCTCCTCATGCCCTGTGATTGTCTTCCAATGGCTTTCCCGGCACGCAAACAGAGACGTCAGAAGAAGCAGCAGACTCCTCGAGAAAACGATTCGTCGTCAGAAACATCCGACGACGAGTTCATTGAAATCCGACAAACATTGAATCCGACAGCAGTGCCTTTCACCCCATCTCCTCAGGATGGAACACCTCAAGTAACTGTGCCTGATGCTTTCCCAGAGGATGATACTGGAGCGAGAGAAGTAGATAGTGATTCACCTCAGTCTTCTGACGACAAAGAAACACCACCACAACCACGAATGGCAGATCGACTCTCAAGAAATAGACCACCAAATGTCTTGACTTCAATCCACAGGTTTGTGTGTTTTACAGTGTGACAACTGTGCTAATAAATTTGAAAGTGGATATTCAGATGGAAGTGATAGCTTCATATTAGCAATTTTCGGTAGGGCCCATCGGACTTTGTTTCTTTGAATCTGTGTTTCCCTTTGCCATGATCATCAATAACCCTTTTAGAACTCTAAAATGTTGAAATATTTGTGATTGAGGATCTATATATACTCGACGCGTATATGATTTTCTATGCTTTAACTTTGCCACCTTTAATGTTGGGGAGAATGTGGGGATTCCCACAATATATCATCTACATACGTTTGTGCAGTTTACAATTTGCATGCTTTTCAAATCTATTTAGTTTTGTGGCAGAAGTTAAATGGATATCTACTGTTTTATTGTCACTTCATGACATTGTTTTGTTATACTCGAGGAAATTAGTGGAATTAACCGATTAGAGTTTGTGTTGAAGTTCCGAGGAATCCCGAATGACACGCCGTATGACGTCATATCTCTGTTCATCTACTGCTGCCATTCGATTCACAACGGCTTTAACATCGTCTCATTGTTTTCGTTAATTTCATTTTCAGGTAAAGTAATCTTTTCACATATTTGTTATCATTTTAATCGTGAGTGATCGTACTACTCACTAGCGATACTTTAATGATAATTAGTGCTGGATTTATACGTAATTTACTCACGAGATCGTTTAGTACTTTAGCTCAGTAGACAGTCCGGTAATTTTCCACTACAGTGCTGCACGATGATGCAGGCAGTGTGACGTTTCAGGGTCACCGAGTTGACCTAGTTCTCCCTTCGCCGGGAAAAGTATACATTGTATCCATAGCCTGAGGGGACCAGTTATCGAGGGTAAATGTGACATTCATCGATCGTCAAATAAAATGGCTTAGGCCATAGTAATATAACTTTCGGAGTGCCAAGATTTACCCGTTTGTTACTTATTTAAAATAATTTAACATCGCTGGGTGACTGTGTTTTCTTTATCGGACGGGAAAAGTCAGCCTGGTGTCCGACTGGAAATTCAACAGCGAGGGAACCAGTTATCGAGGGTTGGGGGAAAAGTCAGTTTTTGAGAATTTTTAAAAAAATTTCCACACATAAGCACGCTTATCGAATATAATGGACATACTACAGTAAACTAGACAAGTTCTTGCTTTCTTTTGTTTGAAAAAAGATCACTTTCAAATGCCAAAACCTCACACCGGTAAACGAAAACCATGAATGGAACGAAAACGTTTAGGGAGTGGTCATTTATGTTTTACCTATGTTAACCAATACTATGAAGGTACTTGGATATCCAAATCAATGAATGGCCCCCACTCGATCGACTGACCTAGATTCTAAAGTCGCGCAACAAACTCACTTTCCGCAAAATTTTAATAATTATTTTTCATGGAGTATAATGTTCAGTGAGTTATGTGGTTTAAGAAGCTAATATTTGTTCAACTTTTTCATACTTTATGGATTTTTAAGACTTGTGTTGCACGGTCTATTTTTTGCCGATCAATTGATGGCAACATCGTCTGCTCAAACAATTTAAATCGAGGACCAAATTACAAAATCTGCACTTTGAAAAAAAAGGAAACTACGAATTGTAAGTACGAGTGAAATTTTGTTTTATTTCTTAGAGGACTTTTCTGTCTACAATCAATAATGTACCTAACCCTCGATAACTGGTACCCCTCGATAACTGGTACCCCTAGGCTATGTTTCCTTTTATGACATTAATGAACTTAGCTTTATGCATATGTTATTTCAAAGTTGTTTCTTTTATTCTTTATATTGTTCAACCTAATTAAGCACTGTAGGTTGTTTTTATTGCTAAACATTGAAAAATCTTAGACATTATATATATTAACTAAAGTGGCTAATATACCTTATTTAAGCGCTATACGTACAAAATTATAAGGAAAGGTACGAGTCATATTTTCTGTCAAAATACGAGTGTTCGATAAGTCAACTTTGTTTGTTTACATTGCTAGTAAATGTACTAGCCATGTTTAATCCACTGAAAATGTACGATAACTATTGTTATATATCTCTGTTTGTCTACTGCTGCCATTCGATTCACAATAGCTTTAACATCATCTCATTGTTTTCGTTTATTTCATTTTCAGTTGCTTGTTCACATAATAAAGTCTTCTTCAAAATATTACTTCAACTACGACCTTCACGAGTCTTCACGGCGTCGCCGGTAGGATGAAGTAAAACCAAAAGAAGACCAACCCGGAAATAAACAACATTAACAACAGAAGAACTTCAGTTTAACATCAGAGAAGCACTAATACATCTTCAGACGGACCAGCTTCTGGAAATAACAGAGTTCCTGAAATTGACAGATTGTTCTGACAAAAGCAAATTGAAATTAATAAAGGCAATAACTGACATTTCCGAAAGTGAAGAGTTAACAGAACAAGATGATAATGGAATTGCAGAACTATTAGAATTACAGGAACAAATAACAGAAATACAAACAAGAATTAAAATAAACAATATTGAAATAAGTCAAGACATAAATAAAGAGCAAGAAAATAAAATTAATGAAGAAAACCTTGAAGACAAACGGTCTACACTGAACTTACCTGTTGTAAACAGAACACTTCATCAGAGAGACTTCAAAATAAATGGACAAATTGGACATTTGAACCAGAAAGACAAACTTAGTTTCACCAGTTTGTCTCACCAGATCGAAAACGGTGTAAGAAGACGATATTGTGAGTCTGACATCGTCGACGCTGTCGTCAGGGCTACCAATCCTGGACTTACACTTCGTTGTTATCTAGAGGGCAGATCAAATTTATCATGTCTCGATGCCCAAACCCATGGCAGTGTGTCTGTCCAGATGAGGTGTTTGGGACAACTCTTAGTTACGGTCTTTGTCATAAGTGTGACAAACGGACCACAGAGATGTGCAGTGCTCTTACGAAGAGCCCAGGAGAAAACATAAGTATTATAAGGAAACTTGGTCAAGGGACCATTCCTTCATTTGTGTCAATAAAAAATTACACACCTGTCTTGTTGGATTTATGTTATTTATATTATTTATGATATTTGCTATCAAAACATTGCCCAGTGGTTTGGGAGATTTTGTTTTCAGGGAATATACGGAGTCAAGGAAGTACGTAAAGCTATGCTGTGGAGCATGGCAGGAGAAAATTTTGAAGTCTATGACTCTTGGTGAGTATAGCAAGCATCGGCAGATCGGGATTTGGAATCCACGAAATAAGTTAAGAAAACTTACCTGCAGGAATATCGATGTTCCTTGGATTCAAGGGTATTCAATGGTCGCACTTCGAGCTAAGCAGCTTAGAGACCCAGATGTAGCCCCAGTGTTAAAATGGTTTGAAAGAGGAAAGAGGCCTTTTGGTACAGAGATATGTGCATCAAGTGCAACCACACGCCATTACTGGAACAACTGGGAAAACCTTGAGCTAAAGAACGGTGTTCTTTTTAGGAAATTTCTGTGGAAGGATGCAAGCGCAGATTATTGGCAGTTTCTAGTGCTTCGATCTATGAGAGAGTATGTGTTAACACAAATGCACAACTCGATCCTTTCAGGTCACCTAGGAAGGAAGAAACCCAAGGAAAAACCTATACAGCGTTTTTACTGGTTCGGGATACGGGAAGATGTGGATAACTGGGTAAGGTGATGTGACGTTTGTAATGCAAACAAAACACCACCTAAAATACCCTGTGCACCTCTTGGAGACATGCGAGTTGGAGCACCAATGAATCGTTTGTCCACAGATATAATGGGGCCCTTTCCAGAGACACCTAGGGGAAACAAGTTTGTGCTTGTTGTCATGGATTATTTTACTAACTGGGTGGAAGTACTGCCCGTTTCAGACCAGAAAGCAATCACATGCGCACTAAAGATATTAAATGATGTAATCTGTCGGTTTGGATGTCTTTTGGATATTCACACTGACCAGGGTTCAAATTACAGAAGTGAAGTTTTGGCTGAGTTATGCGAAATGTTAGAGATTAGGAAAACACAAACTTCGCCTCGACATCCCCAGTGTAATGGGAAAGTGGAGCGTTTTAACAGGACTTTAGTTAGGATGATACGATCAACAACAAGACTGGGACCTTCATCTTGGATGTCTGGCTTCTGCTTACAGATCCACACCACATGAAGTGATCGGTTTGAACCCTAATTTTCTAATGCTGGGAGACGAAGTCAGACTACCAGCTGAGATTGTTTTCGGCAAGCCGGGAAACATTGAAGAAGATACAGAAAATATGGTAATTATGTGAACGAGTTGCCAGGCTTTCCAATGTAAACACTGTGTTTACAGAGGTGACAAACCTCAGATGACAAGGCATGTAATACTCTTACATGCAACACAGGAGGACATCCCGTTCATGTGTTTAGTGTGTGGGAAGAGAGGAGATTCAAAGACATATGGAGTCGAAACACGCTGACTATGACATTCAGACATACCTTGGGGGTAGTAAGAGGGAATATATTTTGGATGCTTCTGATGCAACCATTTTATCTCAAGATGAATCTCTCTTGCATTATCAAGAAAGATGCTTAGTGGCAGAAGTATCTCCTGGATCTAATTCCCGGTTGCCAGACTATCGGGAAGGTACCCCCATTCCCAATGATATTGTTGGAGAAGGATTTGATACAATGGAAATCAAGGTACCAGTGGCACCTCCACCAAAATCAGAAGTACACACGGTTACTAAGCAAGGACAGGACATTCATTTTGAAATTTCAGAAGTGTGTCATATTGACCAACTCATTCAAAAATCACCTCTTGAACATCATCAATCCGTTTTTCCAATCAAACCACTCCCAGTCTCACCAAACCACCCAACAGAAACATTACAGCTCCATCCCAGTGAAAAAGAAATAACAGAATTGTGCAGCAGAACAACCATAATTTCCCCTCTGAAGTCAACACCGCAGAAAAGTCGGAAAATTACCATCAAAAACACTAATAAAGGGGTACAAACAAGCCTAGATACATGTAATTCAACGAACAAAGTTCTCAGCATTTAGGAGAAGACCTCAGCTGTGCAAAAGGAGGCCTTTATGCCCGAACTAGATGTGCGTCCAATTGTGAGCCAGCTGATGGCTACAAACCTGCATGTTGGAGAATTGGCAGCTAGGAGCCAATCTCTCCAGGATACTTCAAAATCATTGCAAGAACTTCCAAACTGTTTTTCAAATCTTAAAATCGAACAAAGTAGGTTGAACAAAACTGTGTACGATCTCAATCAGACCAGCCATAAATTTCAGGAATCTGTTTTCCACCAAACAAATACGCTTAAACCGCTGATGCACGGTGTTGTAGAGTTTAACCAAAGTATTACAAACTCCGGCAGAGATTTTTCAACAACTTGTCGACGTTCTACAAAAAGAGAAACAGGGTAAAGAGAACTTGTCTAAGTCCAGCTCTGGCAAACGTTGTCGGGAAGAAAGTGGTTTGAGTCCTGAAAGTAAGCGAGCTCGTCCTCATTGCCTCACACCTCGTCGTCCTTTTCAAAGAACTTTTGGACAGCAATTATGTTGTAAATATTTTGAAAATGAAAATTAAGATGTAAATAGTTTGAAAATTAATTGTATATTTTGTGTAACGTAAACATTTTCAACTGTAATTTAATTTTTTGATAGGTTATGGTGAACGAGGACGTTTCACCGTAAGTTGGGGGTAATGAAACAATTGCCTTTCTTTTAATATACTCATTCCCCAGATCTAACATAATGATTTTTAGAAGTAGGTAATAGTTGTTTTTATTTGTGCTGTTGTAGTTATTAAAGTGTTGTCGCAAGACGTATATTGAAAACTAATTATCCTATGTTGTTTAGTTGTTGTTGATGTCATACTAGCGTTGTTGTTGTACTAGTTATCTTTAATGTGAATTTTTAACAATTAAATTGAAGATGATATACCTGTTTAAACTGGAGATAAAATCCTCAAGTATAAAAGAAACATCTGACCATAATGGTTAATCGTTCTCAGCTTTAGTATGTCAACAAAGTTGAATTGAAATCCATGCAGGTTAATGTCCTTGACTGTAGCAAGGGTTGTCAGCCATGTTTAAATACTCTCTAAACTTGACATTTTATTTCTAAATATTCAAAACTATCAAAGATAGTACTTTTTTTACAATAACAATTACACTATTATGTCCAGTTGCTAAAATACCAAAATGTAAGGAAAGGAACCTTATGAAAAGCCTATATTTAGGAACACATTTTATTTAAGAATCCATTTTGTGTAGAGAGTACTCATTTGACAAGTATAAAAGGCGGGAAATTTGAGAGATTCAGTGACTAGCTCCCTAGTATTGGACAAGTCCACTTCCCCTGAAGAAACCACCCGAGGAAATACCCGACGTTCAATTACCTGACCATAGGATCATTGGAAACTTAACCACCTTAAAAGGTATGGGATACTACAGGGAACAGATGGAAGAGGCCTGGTGAGATCGAGAACAAGCCCTCTACTTTCACCCTCTGTATTCATGGGGTTACCCCATGAATCCTAGGGAGACTGTAAGACTTGTTCACTCACTACACCCTGCTCCATTCAGTCATTTCCGATGATTTTTCTGAACAAACATTATCCCATGAATTCCTTTATTAATCTCTGGTAAATATCTAACTGGATAATTTCAATAGGAATTCCAATATAACCAGTAGATTATTACCCCATGAATTCATAGGGTAAATATTGTAAGTAAATCACTGGTAAATCTGAATCGTTTTCACTGAACTGCATTACACCCCATAGACCCATAGGGATGGATGGCACATACTAAAGGCACTGGTGGGAAAATTAGGACAAATTTACGCATACATACCGATTGAACCTATACATATTAAGGGAAAACCATACAATACAAGAAGACCAACCAAACATGAAGTGGATTACTATTGAAGTAATGAGTTTATACAAGTGAAGCGCTACACATATAGCCCTTCCATATATGACCCCCCCCCCCCTTTTTCTGCTGTGAAAAGTTATTTAATAAAGTTTTAAAATTGATTTCAAGCCTTTGTGACAATTTCTACATAGTTAATTGATCTTCGGTACTGTACCAGAGCATGAGCAATGCCGCACTGCAGATAATTTAATATATGTGAATTCAAATTGCTCATGATCTGAATCCAGACATAGATCTTTTAGGCGAACTGTAATTCTTCAACCCCCGCAGTGATCGAGGTCGCTACACTATGTAACCAATGACGACAAAAATCAAAGTATGGAAACACATAAGGAACCAACACAATCAACAACTAAGAATGAAAAGGAATTAAACTTAATGACTGAAATTAAATAGCTTCAATTAAAGATGTAAAATCAGAGATTAATTCAATTAAAGAGACAATAAGTACAAGGACACCTGAAGTACCCCAGCAAGTTTCAACAACGACTATAACGTCTGCAAGAGGGACCTGTTATAATTGCCATAGAATGAACAATGTAAGTTGTCAGCATTGTTGAAATTGTTGTGGTTTTGGCCACGTGAGATCCCAATGCCCAAGCAAGCAAAGGCGTCGACTTGAATCGGGAAACGCCATCGGGGTTACTCAAAACATGGACAAGCAGTAGCCCCACAGGTGAAAAGTCATGAGTCCCACGTGTTACAAACTATGTATATCAGGCATAGCAACCCATTCGAAGAAAAGATTACCAAACTCATTGGACAGCGATGTCTTTTTTCTTGTTCCCTTCATAAATGAGGACAAATGCATTATGGGACACGGGCGCCCAAGTGAGTATTGTGGCAAGACAGTGGATAAAGAAGTACCCACCTGAGTTGGAAATAAAGCCTATAAGTCAACTAGTAGAGGGAAACTTAACACTGAAAGGAGCCAATGGAGGACAGATCCCTTATGTTGGATGGGTAGAAATTGATTTTCAAGCTGGTGACCTAGATAATAGTAAACATGTAACTGTTCCATTGCTGGTTAGTAAGAAACCCATGGACTCACCTGTAATTGGATTTAACGTTATCTCAGAAATGTTGTTAAACCTTGTGATTTATCTGGTAATTTCCTTCTGGGTCAAATGAAAAGTGTGTTTCCACGTTTAAAGTCTGAAACAATTGAAGTACTGCTTAATTTAATAGAAACTATGAAATGTGTGTACTGACCACTGGTCAAAACTATTTAACTATACCGAAAGGAAAGACCCATGCTATAGAATGCCACGTGAAATTGAGTCCATCAAATGCAACACCTGTCTTGTTTGAACCTTGTGATGAAACTATGCTTACCTTTCCTGTTAGTATGAGTGACACTTTAATTTGGCTAGATAAGAGTTCATCTGGAAAAGTGGGCATACCTGTATTTAATGACAAAAACTATGATATTCATTTGCCTCGAACAACTGTTTTGGGTAGACTATGCTATATTGACACAGTCAGTCCTGTAGAACCCGAAGTTATGAAAGAACATTCTGTACAAATAAACTCTGTAAATACTCAGAAAGACTACGAACAGTGGGTTCCCCCAGTTGACCTAGAACATCTTAACCAAGAACAACAAATACTTGTGAAAGAGATGCTTAAAGAAGAATCTGGTGCCTTTTCAAAGAACGAAAATGATTTTGGGTGTATACCTACCTTGAGAATGGATATCAACCTCACTGATAATAAACCTGTGCATCGTGCATATTCAGTTCATCGTCCCTTGTATGATGAATTCAAGGCATATCTTCAAGATCTACTGTCAAGAGGCTGGATATCAAAGTCATACTCACCTTATGCATCTCCTATTGTGTGTGTTCGTAAAAAGTGTGGTGGCCTTCGTCTATGTGTAGACTATAGAGAACTCAACCGGAAAACTGTTCCCGACAGGTATCCCATCCCACATATCCAAGATTCAATAAACTGTCTTCAAGGTAACTCCTGGTTTAGTCTACTCGATCAAGGTAAAGCCTACCCCCAAGGCTTTATGAGTGAATCAAGTAAACCTTTAACAGCATTCGTCACTCCATGGGGACTCTTTGAGTGGAATAGGATGCCATTTGGCCTCACGAATGCCTCAGCTCAGTTTCAAAGATGTATGGAAGAGTGCCTTGATGGTTTGCGTGATGATATATGCCTGCCTTACTTTGACGACTTGTTAGTATTTGGAAAGACATTTCAAGAGGAGATCGACAATGTGCGTAAGGTTCTGCAACGTTTGCAAGCATTTGGGATAAAACTTCGTCCAGATAAATGTGAACTTTTCAAGTCTGAAGTTAGATATCTTGGAATACTTGTATCCGAACAAGGGTATAAGATGGACCCAGCTGACATGGAACCAGTGTTAGCCTTGAAAAGCAAGCAACCCAAAACAGTGGGAGAATAAGGAAAACTTCTTGGACTGATAGGACATTACCGAAAATATATTTGTGATTTTTCAGGAATTGCAAAACCATTGTATGACCTTTTGAAAATCCCACCACCTGAAAAACAAAAAGTACTTTGAACAAGCCTACAAACAAGACAATAGGAAAAGCTAAAAGTGGGCAATTGCCATCAAACCATCTTATCAACTGGTCTGAACTATGTCAAGAACGTCTTGAAAAGCTATTGAACTGTTTAGTTGAACCACCTGTCATGGCATATCCTCAATATGACAAGCCTTACATCCTGTTCACAGACGCATCAAACGAAGGCTTAGGGGCAGTCGTATACCAGTATCAAGATGACCGCTTACGAGTTATCGGATTTGGTTCCCGCACATTGAGTCCAGCAGAGCGCAATTACCACCTACACTCTGGTAAGTTAGAGTTCCTGGCTCTGAAATGGGCCATCACCGAGAAGTTTAGGGACTACCTGTACTATGCTCCTAACTTTACAGTATTTACCGACAATAATACCTTAACTTACAATTTGACAACAGCCGGTCTCAACGCAACAGGTCACCGTTGGGTTGCTGAGTTGGCAGACTACAGATTTTCTGTTAAATACCGCCCAGGAAGTAACCAGGTAGCAGACACCCTTTCCAGAATGCCTCTAGATGTCAACGACTTCGGCAAAGAATGTTCGTTCGATGCTGTGAATGCCATAATGGCTTCTGTTCAAGTCAAGTCTCAAGAGAAATTCATACTTACCTGTCCTGTATTATCCGACCCTATGCCTCTCCTTTCATCCGATGATGGAATACAGATCTCGTTGAGTGATCTCAAGGTATCCCAACAAGCAGACCCTGTTATAAGCACCATCTTGGACTTTAAATCAAAGGGCACGAAACCTAATCGAAGACTGGTTCAAACCATGTGTCCACCAGAGAAATGTATGATGCGCGAGTGGAACAAGTTATTCATAGACTCTGATGGACTGTTATATCGTAAAACCCAAAACCGTAACCAACTGGTTCTTCCTGTGAAATATCGTGAACTTGTGTACAAAGAACTCCATGAGAAAACCGGAATACTTGTGCTCCATTGGGCAACATTGTGTCATCTTACCCCTTTGAGCTTGTGTCCATTGAATTTGTCCATTTAGAAAAAAGCAAAGGAGGCTTTGAGTTCATCCTTGTTATTGTGGATAACTTTACTAGATATGTTCAAGCCTACGCAACGACAAATAAATCTGGAAAGACTGTGGCATCAAAACTGTTTAATGATTTTGTTCTCAGATTTGGATTTCCCTCAAGGATACGTCATGATCGATCAGGGTGGTGTGTTTCAAAACCATCTGTTTAAAGAACTCACGAGACTTTCTGGTGTATCGGACTCCCGAACTACTCCCTACCATCCCCAAGGGAATGGACAAGTAGAGAGAATGAACAGGACCTTGATGTCAATGCTTCGGACACTACCCGAATCTGAGAAATCTAACTGGAAGAACCACCTCAACAAACTTTTTTTGTCTACAACTGCACCAGCAACAGCTCTACAGGATTTAGTCCTTTCTTTCTGGTCTTTGGCAGGTCTCCCCGTCTTTCCATCAACACCATGTTCAATCTTCGCTCAAGTGATTCCTACAAGATTCACACTGAATGGGCAGAGAACTGGCACCAAGGAATGAAGCAAGCGTATGAACGAGCAGCCAAAGAGAACGCAAAAAGTGCATCATATAACAAGAAACACCATGACAAGAAACATGTCTACTCCACAAAGCTCCGCCCAGGTGGTCGTGTATTGGTCAGAAATCTAACTCCGAGAGGTGGTCCTGGAAAACTAAGATCTCACTGGGAAGAAAACATACATATAGTTGTCAAACAAATTGATGAAAACCCTGTTTTTGAGGTTCGACCCGAAATTGGTAACGGTAAGAGTACGTGTTCTTCACAGAAATCTCCTCATGCCCTGTGATTGTCTTCCAATGGCTTTCCCGGCACGCAAACAGAGACGTCAGAAGAAGCAGCAGACTCCTCGAGAAAACGATTCATTGATCGAAGTTCATTGAAATTCGACAAACATTGAATCCGACAGCAGTGCCTTTCACCCCATCTCCTCAGGATGGAAAACCTCAAGTAACTGTGCCTGATGCTTTCCCAGAGGATGATACTGCAGCGAGAGAAGTAGATAGTGATTCACCTCAGTCTTCTGACGACAAAGAAACACCACCACAACCACGAATGGCAGATCGACTCTCAAGAAATAGACCACCAAATGTCTTGACTTACCCGAATTTGGGAAATCCACAGGTTCAACCCCGAGACCCTCTGGTACAGACCGTGTTTGCACCAATCGGAATGCTTCCCCAGTTTCTTGTTCAATCATTTCCCTTCATGATGCAGAATTCAGAGGAAGAATAATGTTTACTGGCTGATTCTGCTCGTCCATATCAGGCACTGGTAGGTAGCGAGATTATCCATGAACGTGATTATGACGTTTAGACACGATCTGAGTAGGTTATATCGCTTCTGAGCGGGCAGTCAACTCCGGCTTTTTGATTGCAGTGAACCTGGACTCCAAAATACGGCCGTCAGTATATAAAAATAGTAATTTTGGAATCAGAAACCCGGACTACTTTATGTATGACGGTATGACTTGATTAGAACGATATATATATCGTTTTCTGCGTAATAAAATGCATTTAATTTAAACACATATTTCTGTAGTACCAGCTTCTTTCAAACTTTGTTATCATTCATCGAGTTCGATGAAAATAGGGTTATTGCCAGTATGGACGGGGTGGTAAATGTCACTCACTGTCAGAGAATTTTCATTAAGCGAAACAGCCAATAAGATTCAGCATATAGCTGACCTTCAACCAATCTATAGTGTTTTGCTGTAATCAAAATCCACATAACACACTGGCACCATGTAGCCTACCGTCCGAAGGCAGAGACTCGATACATTTGTTCATATGTGTACGTTGAGTCACTAAATAGATCTTACAAATAATAACTAAAACGGTTTTCGAAGAATTTGATCTGTAAAATTTTTTCCTTTTTGCTCAAATAGTTCTTATTCTTGATCATGTTCTTGGTTCCTGTTAATGTTTCTTGTTTCACTTTCCCGTCGTCTGTACGGAGATTACAAGCCATATTTCGATGAAGTCGCTGCTCTGAAAAAATACTGTAGGCTAATAGTCTGCATCCGATGAAACCATAGCTATACGGCCGTAATGTGTTATAGTTGTATGATAAAACCATGCGACTGAGTTTCGAAATCAGAGAGGATACAGCTCCATGATTAAATATACATTTTTTATGTTTTAAGATTTAAATCGAAAGATACCGTATTATCAAAGTCACTTTAATTTTGCTGCGGCGATAGCAAAATTCCTACCAAGTGACATTCAAACAAAGCCCGGTAAAGAAAAAAATATACCGATACCGATCTCTAATCTGTAATTAATAACTCACAATACACAAAAGAGTGCATTCAGACGGCCGGTGAGCGACTATCAACACAACCCAGCGACAGGCATGAATACCCTGCAGTGAGCTTGTTAGTGTCAGTAAAGCCTAGCGCAGACGAGAGGCGCCGGCTGAGCTACAAGGCACGCGTGGCCAAGGGAGCAGCTACAAATTTCAGCGCAGACGATGAGCTCTCGGCTGAGGCCAGTTCCTTGTCATCCAAGTTCACTGACCTACACAAGTGTCACTACCCGTGTTACGTAATATTCTAAGTGGTCACATGATTGAATAAGTACGCGCCATTGGACTATCCCTCCTCTCAGCTCAGCCGGCAGCTTACGTTGTGCGCACACGGTGAGATTCTTGCCACGAGAGGCAGAAAATATCTAACATGCTATATACTTTCCTCACCGCCTCGAGAGGCGAAAATCTCACCCAAATTTACGCGCACACGGGGGAAACAGCTTAGCTCTCAGCCACGCATAGCCGGCAGCTCAGCCGGCGCCTCTTGTGTGCGCTAGGCTTTATCGATTCTTTGTTCACCAATCCCTGGGAAATAACATCAGCCGCCCTTATCGCACGACCTTAGTTGGAAATAAAGTCGTTGAACTTCTACGTGATTTACGGTATGTAACAAATCAAAGAGCATATTGGAGGCTAATTTTTCTATAATTTTGCTAATGCAAATATGTCTATAATTTTCTAAAGTTCATTTGTCTCCAGATTTATGAATAGGTGTGACTTTGGCAAGTTTGAGAGAAGTTGGTATATAACCAAACAAAAATGAGAGATTGTGGCAAGTTTGAAAGAAGTTGGTATATAACCAGACGAAAATGAGAGATTAGAAATGTTGGCTAACGGTTCAGCAATAAAACACGCCACTGTCTTTACATCTACCATATGTATTCCATCCACGCCAAGGGCTGACGATTTTAACTGGGATATAGTAGAGATGACACAGTCAGATGTAACAGCTGAGAAATCAAAGTTAGTTTGAACTGGCTGAGTAAGATAATCCGTATATGAAAAAGTAGATTGTGGTATGCGTTTCTCAAGTTCAGCAGCCACAGTTGCGAAATAATCCGAGAATCCATTAGCAATGGACTGGGTGTCATTGAGATTGCGCTCTCCAATTTTCGTATTGCCAGGGATCTTGGCTCTGGCAAACTAATTTCACCACCCGATTTTAGCACTTTTTAATCATAGATATTTAAATATCTCACTCATTGTCAGTATATTGAAGACAAGGAAAATATATATTAAGAATTGAAGCTGTAAATATAAGAAATTCCACAAGCTTTAATTGTCAAATTTAACATTTTTGTGTTATATATTTATGAACACTAAAACACACGGGCACAGGGAAAATCTTCTTGTCTAAAATAGCCATGGCTAAAAGTTTATAATTGAGTTCAAAAGAGGAAAATATATATTAAGAATTGAAGCTGTAAATATAAGAAATTCCACAAGCTTTAATTGTCAAATTTAACATTTTTGTGTTATATATTTATGAACACTAAAACACACGGGCACAGGGAAAATCTTCTTGTCTAAAATAGCCATGGCTAAAAGTTTATAATTGAGTTCAAAAGAGGTATATCATTTAGACCTAAAGTTATACCCCACAAATTGTTGTAACAAACTAAACTAATGGTATTTCAGTAGGTTGACGACTGACAGGAGCTTAGCCCTGGCCAGCAGAATTTTTTGGAATCCTTTTGTAATACATTGACAATGTTATATATGTATGTTTGAAGTATCTGTTCTAACTTGGACAAAGTTGGAAGTTATCAGTGAATTACACGTACATTAAAGTAAATTTAACCTTTTTTAACGTATTCCAAGGATAAAAAAACACAAAGCGGCCAACAGATGCAACATGTGATTTTATTTGTTCATTTTCAAAAATTTGTTGAAGTTGTAAGAAAAAATAACCATACGGCGTCAGTGGAGTTTTACCCGACTTTTCTGCTGTCGCCATATGATGTCTTCGATAGCGGTACCGAATGTGTTAAATGAAAACATCAACGACGCAAAAAATACATGTGCATAACTTGACCATATGAGGAAGCAACACACAAAAAATTCATCAAGATCCGCCTGGTAGTTTTTTTGATTCCACGATCACAAACTATGTAGGTAGAATTCATAGAAATGGCTACCGGCATAGTGCGCAACGAGAACATAGGGTTAACCTACATTTTACGAAGATCCTTTCATTACTTTAGGACAGTGATAAAAAGAAAAACAAAATGGCCAGTGCCCGCCATTTTGAATATGCAAATGAGCAAAAAAGTGCATAGTGCGCAACAAGACCATAGGGTTAACATGCGTAATTTTTTTTACAAAAATCCTAACCTTTCATTACTTTAGGGGAAAAGTGACAAAAAGAAGAAAAGCAAAATAATCGCCCAGCGGCCATTTTACTATGCAAATGAGCAAAAAAGTACAACGAGGCCATAGGGTTAACCTGAGTACAAAGTTTTACGAAGATCCTCTCATTACTTTAGGAGAGAAGTGCTAAAAATAAGAAAAACAAAATGGTCGCCTAGCGGTGCATGTGCAAATGAGTGAAACAAATAAATCTCCAGGTTATACATCGAAAAATGTTGACACGGCACGTGGTACGTATTGACCAATAGAATGGGAGTAATGCCTAATGAATATTGAGGTATAATAAATAAGGACATTTCCTTGTACGTTGGAAATATTTGTGATTTATCTGATGCAATAGGGATTTGATATGAAACTCCCATAATTCTGTACCTTCTCTACATGTATACCTAGGAAGCAGGTTCCTTAATATATAAATTGACTTCCAAATTCTTTGAGTTAATGATGTATTTCCTCGAATTGACTCGTCTGATTTTTTGGTTTCATTGCTAATAATTTGGGATTTTTATAGTTTACCTACATCTATACTGCAAATATTGGAATTTTCTCTTTCTCTGACACAGTCCAGATATCTTAGTAGGATTACCAAGCTGAAAATGCGTGATATTGTTTATCAAATAAGCAATGAATAGACAATTAAGCCATCAGTGTGATTGTATGGGTTACAAAGATAGTTTCTGTAAACCTCGTCAAATTATGAGAAGTCTTGTGCCGTCATGTGTAGCCGAAAACCTAAGTAAATATTCTGACATATATCCGTTTCAAAACATTGGAGTTGCAAACTCCCAGAAATGTTGCATTCTCAGCACAGTAAAGACCGATTTCGTTTTAAACAAAACATATAATACTGTATTGTTGTAAAATAAAGAATACACGGGTCAGACAATTGTAAATAGTATTGATAAAAAATTAAGACATCACCATGTAGTTAGTTGTTGGTGAACAAAGAACTAACTAACTATGTGGTGATGTCTTAATTTGTTATCAGTAGTATGGAATCCACGTTTCAAGAGAGTTTAAAACATTTCTTGAATTGTAAATATGTTTTGCAAACACTTGATTTATAAAACCGTATTAAGGGATGAAAATTGTCAATTTCTTTCTTATTTTGTGAAGGTACATATCTATCTACCTTATTGATTTTTTCCATAATTTTTGATCATCAAGAGAAGTTAAAGGCACACTTGCCGCATAAATCCAGAATACTGTTTACATTAAAAACATTGGACAATTTTCTGTATGTTTCCCAGACAGAAGAAGTTAGGAACTTTCTATTTTTACCAGAAATTGAAAGTTTTGGCATCATTTAGTATTTTTAATTATAAAATGCAAAACATATTTTCAAGTAGGCCTACCCGCAATGTAAACAAACTTCGAACCTGAGCATGCGCATAAGTGCCCTAATGTTTTGAGTCGTGTGGGCAATCTAACGACACAGTATAATTTTACAAACTTTATGTAAGAAATACAGACTAAAGATCGAGTAAGGAGACTATAAAAGCCTGCCAAGTGCAAACCACAGACAAAAACGCCTGAATGAGGGTAATCCAACACTTAAGTAAACCAACACTGATCGTTGTTGTTGTTGTAATCGAGCCTCGATTCTTCGTTTGCTTTTCACCCTCATTTATACACTAGATTTAAACTAAATTCGGGACAGGGCATTTGCCACCCTACTTTCGGCTTAGGAAGTAATATTGTTAATCTTAGTAACGAGGAACTCACTCCTGATGATATATCTCTACTCAATAGGGCCCCATCCTCTTCTTAATCTACATCAATGATTTAAAATCAGCATCTGATTCTCTAAAATTTACTTTATTTGCAGACGACACTAGTTTATGTTCCACTTCGAGTACCAGTAGGGAAGCTGTTGAAATCATGTCAAACGAGTTAGCCAAAGTAAGCACTTGGCTGTCGGCAAATAGACTATCTTTAAATATTAGTAAAACTAAATGCATGTATATTGCCTACTCCAAAAGCAAACCTTTCCAAACCCAAGTTAAACTCTTTGGCGATACTTTATTACAAGTAACCGAGTACAAATTTCTTGGCATCTTTCTGAATAGAAATCTTTCTTGGACTTCGCACATTAACTACTTATGTAAAAAAATCTCCCGTAATATAGGTATCATTAAGCACATCAGATCTTTTGTCAATAGACCAACCTTATTCATTCAATATCATTCCTTGGTACATTCATTCCTATCATACGCTTCTGTTTTGTGGGGTGGAACCTACTCTAGTCATCTTAAATCTCTTTACATACTTCAAAAGAAAGCACTACGTGTCATCACCTTCTCATATTATACCGACAGTACTCAACCATTATTCAGGACCTATAAAATTCTCAACCTGTCCAAGCTAAATCAATTCTCTATTCTTTTCTTTTGTCATAAATTCATGTATCATAACTAACAGTTGCCCATAAATTTTCAACAAAATTTCCTTAAGAAAAATTCAAGTATTCATGCCCATCAAACAAGAACGGTTTCTCTTAATCTCCATCGCCCAATGTGTCATTCAACTCTGTCCAGTCACTCTATTAAGTACTCTGGTCCCCAGGAATGGAACAGGCTGCCCCAATCACTAAAATCTATCACTTCCCAATCACTTTTTAAAGCCAGATTACAAACCTACCTACTCAATTCAATTTAATCAAATGTAGTGTGTTGCACTGTATCAGTTGATCACTTACTTTTTTTCTACCCTCTTTATCGTGTATATAAATTTATTTTAAATTATAATTGCCTAAGAATTTTAATGATAATTTGACTTAAGACAAATGCCAGTGTAAAACTTTTAACCGTACTGTTGTTCACAATATAAATTTATTTATTTACCGGGATAGAACAAGTCTATATGACTTTATTCCCGCCTATGTTCATCTTACCTTTTGCAACTTTCTTATCATTTCTGTACATATTGGGTGAAATAAACAAACAAACAAACAAACAATAGATGACTCTCATTTGTGCCTTGCCCTAAATCATTATCTGATAGGGACTTTTCTATTAGTAAATTAGTGCATGTTATGGAGTTCTCCAGAAATCTTAGTCTGGCTGATATCTACCGAGATTCTAGTGGGGTACGCAAGCCGTTTACATCTAAAAGCGGCTATACACCCCCTTCTCACATGTATGATCCAGAAATAAACATAAGTCGTGACTCTGTATCAAGGAAGTTTGATGCTTTAACTAATCAGAAAAACCAACATAACCTTACTCATTCAGAATGTCTTGCCTTAAGTAAGCTAAGGAGAAATCCAAACATAATTATTAAACCTGCTGATAAAGGTTCGGCAACAGTTATTATGTCAAAACAGGATTATATTGAAGAGATAGAACGGCAGCTAAGCAACCCTCTTCATTACAAAAAACTTGATAGGGAAATTTGGTCTGAAAATGTTAGGAAGTTTAATAAAATTCTTGTTTCTCTTCAAGATAAAGGCTTACTTAATGAAAAACAGTATCGCTATTTGGAATCTGATCATAACTCTAAAAACAGGGTCTTCTATATTCTTCCGAAAATTCACAAACCCATTGAAAAATGGCCGAAGCCTACAATGCCCCCTGGGCAGCCTATTATCTCAGATTGTGGCAGTGAAAGTTATAGAATATCAGAGCTAATTGATTACTATCTAAAACCTATAGCGAATCGGCATCCTAGCTTTATAAAAAATACGGATGATTTATTGGCCAAATTGTCTGAGAAATCCATCCCACAAGATGTGATTTTGGTTACTCTGGATGTGGAGTCTATGTATACAAACATTGACATAGATTTGGGTCTTAAGATATCCTGACCACCGTCGTCCGGATAAAGACATTTTAGAATTGCTGGAACTTAGCTTAAAAGGTAACGATTTTGAATTCAAGGGGGAGATCTTTCAGCAAATTAAAGGGTGTGCTATGGGGAAACGTTTTAGTCCTAACTTTGCCTCTATTTTTATGGCTGAGTGGGAGAGTGATATTCTTCACAAAAGTCACCAACAACCTTTTATTTACCTTCGGTATCTGGATGACATTTTTATCATTTGGCAACATACGTTGGAAGACCTTCATATTTTCATTGATACTCTTAATTCTCACGACTCAAGCATTAAATTACAGCCTACTATTGATCACACTTCTGTGGCTTTTTGGATGTAACTATTTACACGGGTCATACATATCATACTACTGGGCATCTAGATTACAAAGTATTCTTCAAACCTACTGACACGCATCAGCTGCTACATGCTGGGTCATACCATCCTCCTCACACTTTCAAGGGAGTCATTAAATCTCAGATTTTTAGATTCTATAGAAACTGTAGTTCTTTATATTTTTTTAACCAGGCTTGTTCTGTTCTTATTAAAGCTCTCCTCCCTAGGAAGTATTCTATTAGATTACTCCGAAGGATGAAATCTAACACAGTAAGACAAATCATGTTTCCCCCTTCATCCCCCGATACGCTTACCTCCCCTTCACAAGTGTCCCACTACCGTCCAACATTTCTCTCAGGTACATCAATGAAATGCCTTAAGACGCGATGCAAACTCGATATATACGTACCCGATCGCGGAACCTTTTTCGGAGAACAAACTTGCAACAAATATCAAATGGCAGAGAATCTTAATTGTGACTCCTCTAATATCGTGCAAAAAATGTCGCAAACAGTACGTCGGAGAAACTCAGAATTCTCTACGACAAAGAGCAGCCAACCATTTATCTAGTATAAGACTTAAACATGATGTACCCGTGGCACAACATTTCAATACTCAAGGTCATTCGGTCAAGGACCATTTTGAAATCATGCCTATTGAGAAAATCCCATTTCTCACTTCCGCTGCAGATACTAAGCACAAACGTTTGGAAAGGGAAAGTTTTTGGATTCAAACATTACAAACTATTTATCCTTTGGGTTTGAACTTGGACCCCGGAAGATGTCGTGAAAAAACTATAATACCTTTTGTGTTTCAGTATAACAAAGCTAGCATCGCTATGGCCAAGATTATAGTAGAAGAATACAAACTACTTCAAAGTAAACTTGCTCGACCTCTGACCCAAAGGCCAGTCATGGCTTATAAAAAGAACAAGAGTTTAAAAGACATACTGGTCAGGGCTAAACTCCCCTGTCTGCCTTCTACCTAGGTTTTCTGGGAAAGGGTATGGGGGGGCATAATATATAGTCTGACGATATTCTTACTATGGCTTAAGATGCGTAAGCATTGTCAATGTAATACAAAGTGTTCCAGAAAATTCTACTGACTAAGGCCAAGCTCCTGTCAGTCGTCAACCTAATGAAATATCATAGGTTTACTTTATTACAACAATTTATGATGGGGTATAAAGGTCTAAATGATATACCTCTTTTTAACACAATTAGAAACTTGTCTCCGTGGTTATTTTAGACAAGAAGATTTTCCCTATGCCCGTGTGTTTTAGTGTCCATAAATATACATTCTAAACCTAATTGGACAAGCTTTATGTGTGATATGTTTAATTTTAGTGGTTTTAGCTGTAGTAAGCTCGTGTAAATTGGTTTTCTTAACAAATGTCAACCGGCAACGGCGGCAAGTGGGTCTTTAATCGTTTGAAGGGCCTTTAAACATTTAAATATTTACGTTGGAATAAAAATATTCGATAAAGTCAGTTACCTATACGAATCGAAAATGTGTGCCAATTTAGGACAACATTCAAATAGCAGGAGGTATGAGTATGTTTTCCAGTCCTTGTTGCTTACAGAAGCTACTTTAACGTATATATCTTAGATCAATAAATGAACAAATCTCTTATTAGGTACTTCTGGACAAAAATAACAAAGAGTTGTCTAATTCTGTTTCTTCGACACTTTCTCTATTTCTAACAGCTCGTGCCCCTAAAATACATCAACAACATAGTTTGTATATAGTTTACTCTGTTTGCTTTCAAAAGACTAGCATTTCATTCGGGCCAGTTGGCAAAGTGTATCAATGAATTAAACAAACCTGATAACTCTTGACGTAAGACTTTGTTTTCATTAAATAGGATTTCATGTTTTCTGCTCGACATTTCATTCTCTTTCCTTAGGTTCTCCATCTCCTTCTCTGTCTCATCCAGTTTTACTCTGAGTTTTTCAAATTCTTTAACACTCTTCCAATGAAAAAACAGAGAATATAATATATAGAAATCAGTACACAAATTAATAAAATATCTATCATCAAATGAGTGTTATGTTAATTTCGACAATACATTATGTTACTTACGATACGGTCTATGTCTGTCTGTGTTTCACAGCTAGATACAGTACGCATGCGATTTGACTTGAGAGCGTCCCCTTCTACAACCAATACATAACACATCAATCACACAAGCAAGCAATACATAAAAAATGCATCAATTCGTCTTGACATTCGTGTCGATTTCTAACTGTAACTGTAAAATATAACCATTACCCGTGGTCAAACATTTCTGTATTGGTCTTTTCTTACAATGATATTTCAGAAGACATAGATATCAATACAGACCTACTATTCATCAGATCGAACATTTAGGATCTTATTGGTAAGTTGCTATATCTTACTATATATACTTTGAATATAAGTGTAAATTATTTACAAAACGGATTCTGTTTAATGGCTGTCTTGTTATGGAAGCCTTTACTGAAGCCTTGGATAATTCTATCATTATGTTCAATAACATACCCTTCCTACTACCAAAATAAACTATAAAATAAATTTCTAAATTCTACTCACTAAAACGTAACTCCTGTTTGTCTTCAACCCGATGAAATAGCATGGGCTTTAAGGTTTATTGCAACAACATAAAATCAAGTATACACAATTAGAAACTTATCTGTATGGCTATTTTAGTCAAGGATATTTTCTCTTTGTCCAGGTGTTTTAGTGTTCATACATATACATGTATTGGGTTCAAGTTGTAATTACTTTACAGGCCTTGAAAATTACTGTTTTTTCAAGTTGCCCTAAGGCAACCACTGCTTAAAAATTAGGTTGCCCGCCAGTGTTTCAGGTTGCCCTGATTTCATGATATATGCACTTTCACTGGGTAAGTACCGGGTATGCTTGGCATGTGTATGTATATGCATGTACCCCTGTATGCAGATATTTTGACAACAGCAGCAACTATTTAATAATAAATAAAGATTCCTGAATGAAAATTGAAGTTTTTGTTTTATTTACTTCAAATAACAATACTGATTGTTGATTTCATCTTTGATGAAATTGTCACTTTTATCTTGTGTGTGATCAGTGATTATAAACACAGGAAATGGAAGAGTTCTGACAAAGTTTAATCATCCATTGAGTCGCATGAGTCAGAGTCACAGTTATCAACCTGGACAAATTTCTCACTGTCAAAAGAACTACAAGGATCAGGAGGAGGGGAGGTAGGGTTTTGGCTGGATTGAGAAGAGGGGACCAGGCAATTTATAACCATTTACATGCTTGTTTTCCATGGACAGCCATCTTCTCAGAGAGGATTCTATTAAAGGCACACTTGCCGCGAAAATCAGGAATATTGTTTACATTAAAAAAGAAAGACCGTATTCTGTATTTTTCTCAGACAATGTAAGTTAGGAACTTTCTATTTTTACCAAAATTTAAAAGTTTGGACGTCACTTTGTATTTTTAATTTGAATTTGAAAATTTGAATTGTTACGTACCCGGAACGTAAACAAACCGAACTGCTCGCACAAGCGAATTTTATGTTTCAGTCGAGTGAGTGAACTAACGGCACAGTGTAATTTTACGTAGGCCTATTTATCTGAGAAATACAGACTGGCGATCGGTTAACAGCGACTGGAAAAGCCTGCTGATAATTGTTTGAGTGTAAACCACAGATACAAAGGCCTGAAAGGAGGGTAATCCAACACGAAAGTTGACCGACACTGATCGTTGTTGTTGTAATCAGGCTTCGATTCTTCGTTTGTTTTTAACCCCATTTTTACAGTCTAAAGCTAACTAGACATGTTTTATGTGTCCTATGTTTAAGTTTAGTGGTATTAGTCGTAGTAAGCTCATGTAAATTGGTTTTCTTAGCAAATTTAAACAGGCTACGGCGGCAAGTGTGCCTTTAAATGTTGTCTTTCATTCTCACTTTTAAAAGACTTTGTACCAACAAGTACAAGCTGTCTCAAACTCAGTTGGGACAAACTACATCGTAAATCAGTCTTAATTCTATTGACCGCTGAAAATCCAATGTTAAAGTCTGTGACTAATGTGTTGTATTCCCTGCAGCTCTCATATGATCCACTTCCACATGGGGGGAACCCGACTTCTACCCCAGAGAGCTTTGGCATAAGACATATACGGTAAAATTAAGGAATTGTAGAGAATATATAAAGTTGATAAATTCAGCCCAGAATTTATGTGTTTAATGACTCCAATGTTCTGGGATACCTTTTTGCTCACAAAAGTAATATGAGAGGTCCATGTCAATTTATTATTGAACACAACGCCCAGGAATTTGAATTCCTCAACAATGGAAATTTCCACATTGTTGATAAGAATCGATGAAGGTGGAGAAGGCGTACATCGGTTGGGGCAAATTAGCATGAGCTTAGTTTTGCTTGAATTAAGGGATAGACGGTTAGCGTTGAACCAAGATGACATTTTTTGCAACTCTTCTGACATAATATCAACTGCTTCTTTAGCAGATGTTGCAGTCGAAATAACACTGATATTATCAGCATATAAGGTGAACTGTAACAAAGAACAGGAGTTAACAATATTGTTTATGTACAGGATGAATAAAGTTGGTCCAAGAATGGACCCCTGGGGCACACCAGAAGTGATGTAATGAGTAGGTGATGACACGCCATTAACACAAACCACCTGTTGCCTCTCACTCAGGTAACTATTGAACCAGTTATTTGCAACCCCATGGATACCATAATGATTCAGTTTTTTCAGGAGAATATAGTGGCTGACTATGTCAAAGGCTTTAGAAAGGTCTAGAAAAGCCACAGAAGAGTAAAATTGCAGGTCTTTGGATTGAACTAAGCGATCAAATAGAACGGTAGCTGCATGAAGGGTTGAATGAAATGGCCGAAACCCGAACTGATCAGGGGAGATAATTTCATGATTATGTAAAAAATCAAAGAGCATATTGGAGGCTATTTTTTCTATAATTTTGCTAATGCAAATATGTCTATAATTTTCTAAAGTTCATTTGTCTCCAGATTTATGAATAGGCGTGACTTTGGCAAGTTTGAGAGAAGTTGGTATATAACCAAACGAAAGTGAGAGAGTGGAAATATGGGCTAACGGTTCAGCAATAAAACATGCCACAGCCAAGGGCTGATGATTTTAACTGGAATATAGTAGAGATGACACAGTCAGATGTAACAGCCGAGAAATCAAAGTTAGTTTGAACTGGCTGAGTAAGATAATCCGTAAATGTAAAAGTAGATTGGGGTATGTGTTTTTCAAGTTCAGCAGCCACAGTTTGGAAATAATCCGCGAATGCATTAGCAATGGACTGGGTATCATTGAGATTGCGCTCTCCAATTTTCATATTGCCAGGGATGTTCGCTCTGGCAAACTAATTTCACCACCAGATTTTAGCACTTTTTAATCATAGATGTTTAAATATCTCACTCACTGTCAGTATATTGAAGACAAGGAAAATATATATTAAGAATTGAAGCTGTAAATATAAGAAATTCCACAAGCTTTAATTGTCAAATTTAACATTTTTGTGTTATATATTTATGAACACTAAAACACACGGGCAGAGGGAAAATCTTCTTGTCTAAAATAGCCATGGATAAAAGTTTCTAATTGAGTTCAAAAGAGGTATATCATTTAGACCTAAAGTTATACCCCACAAATTGTTGTAATAAACTAAACTTATGGTATTTCATTAGGTTGAGGACTGACAGGAGCTTAGCCCTGGCTAGTAGAATTTTTTGGAATCCTTTTGTAATACATTGACAATGTTATATACGTATGTTTGAAGTGTCTGTTCTAACTTGGACAAAGTTGGAAGTTATCAGTGAATTACATGTACGGTAAAGTAAATTTAACCTCTTTTACTGTATTCCAAGGATAAAAAACACAAAGCAACCAACAGATGCAACATGTGATTTTATTTGTTCATTTTCAAAATTCGTTGAAGTTGTAAGAAAAAATAACCATACGGCGTTAGTGGGGTTTTAGCCGACTTTTCTGCTGTCGCCATACGATGTCTTCGGTAATGAAGCAGGCTAGCACTCTAACGCCATATGGCGATAGCGGTACGAAATGTGTTAAATGTAAACATCGACGTCAAAAATACATGTTGCATAACTTGACCATATGAGGAAGCAACACACAAAAAATTCATCAAGATCCGCCTGGTAGTTTTCTTGATTCCACGATCACAAACTATGTAGATAGTATTCATAGAAATAACTACCGGCATAGTGCCGCAACGAGAGCATAGGGTTAACCTACATTTTACGAAGATCCTTTCATTACTTTAGGAGAACAGTGATAAAAAGAAAAACAAAATGGCCAGTGGTCGCCATTTTGAATATGCAAATGAGCAAAATAATGCGCAACCAGACCATAGGGTTAACCTGCGTACAAAGTTTTACGAAGATCTTTTCATTACTTGAAGAGAGAAGTTCTAAAAATAAGAAAAACAAAATGGTCGCCTAGCAGCCATTTTGATGTGCAAATGAGTGAAACAAATAAATGTTGCAAAAATAAACCATAAAAGGAACGTGCATGTGAAATTTAAAGAAGATCCGACAAGCAGTTTTCTGGAGTCGCAATCACAAGAGAGAAAACTGATAAAAAATAGAAAAACAGCGGCCATTTAAATATGCAAATGAGTCCAGAAAAATAGATGTTGCACAACTAGACCATATGGGGAACCAACACAAAAACATTTCGTCGAGATCGGCCTGGTGGTTTTTTTGATCACAAACTATGTAGGTAAAAATCACAGAATGGCCACCAGCGGCGATTTAAATATGCAAATGAGCAAACAAAGTGAATGTTGCACAACTAGATCATAAGGGGAACATGTCTGTGAAATTTGATTAAGATCCGACCAGTAGTTCTCTTGGAATCGCGATCACAAGAAAAGTTTACAGACGACGGACCACGGACAAAAAGCGATTTGATAAGACCACCATGAGATCATGGTGGTCTAAAAATTCACCTAGATCCGGCTGGTAGTTTTCTTGATTCCGCGATCACAAACTATGTAAACCACAGAAATGGCTTCCGGTCGCCATTTTGAATACGCAAATGAGCAAATAAGTGTATAGTGCGCAACAAGACCATAGGGTTAACCTGCGTACAAAATTTTACGAATTAGATCCTTTCATTACTTTAGGAGAACAGTGATAAAAAGAAGAAAAACAAAATAACCAGTGGCCACAATTGTGAATATGCAAATGAGCACAATACCCTTAGTGCATAGTACGCAACGAGATCATAGGTTTTGCCTAGTGGCCATATTAATATGCAAAAAAATACGTTGCCCAACTAGACCATAGGGGCAACCTGTCTGTAAAATTTGATGAGTATCCGAAGAGTAGTTCTCTTGGAACCGCAATCACAAGAAAAGTTCACAGACACCGGACAAAAAGCCATTTGATCATGGTGGTCTAAAAACCTACATCACAATTAACTGACCACCAAAGTCAACTTAGAGGCTATGTAGGCCTACAAATAAACTTTCAGATAACATTTGTACCAACCTATACATATCCGAAGGATATTATTGAATTATCTACTTTACTGGTAATAATTGAAATTTCCATCTTTGGGCATGAAAATTTGGGCATGCCATTTCGGTTCAAAATGTTCCAACAATAAGACAAAAACAACATCTCTGGCCCAAAATTCAACATTAAATGCTATTTTGACATTAAAATCTGTTGGTTTTAAGAATTTGGGCGGTTTTTTTGTTTGTGAGCCCATACCTGTATACAGGTATCAAAATGTCTCTGGATCAGTCTATGATCTTCTAGTAATAAGTCTAATTGATAGGTCAGATTTATTGTACTAAATACCCAAACAATGTGTAGGGTATAGAGCTATAAAATGGAACAGTAACAAATAAAACAATACAAAAGAAAAACACATGAGTACTAAACAATTGGTGATGTGTATTGTCAGTGGTTGATAAGACCTTCAATATTTCATTGACACTCTTAATACACCTGACCCCAGCATTAAACTACAACCTACTATTGATTGCAGTTCGGTTTGTTTTTTGGATATAACTATTTACAAGGGTCATACATATTTAACAACTAGGTATCTTGGGAGGGGATTATCAATGGCGTAATGGTATAAGCTTAAGACAATATATAGATTATTATCTTTCTTGATTTTGGACATCCGGGCAGTCTGGCACTGTGTTTTGCCAGGCAATATATGTGACGGCCGAAAACGCATCAATCATATTATTTATGATCACTAACACGCACGGGCACAGGGAAAATCTTGTCTAAAATAACCATGGTTACAAGTTTCTAATTGTGGTAAAAAGAGGTATATCATTTAGACCTTTATACCCCATAAATTGTTGTAACAAACCAAACCTATGATATTTCATTAGGTTGACAACTGACAGGAGCTTAGCCTTGGTCAGTAGAATTTTCTGGAATCCCTTTGTAACACATAGACAATGGTTACGTATCTTAACTATTGCAAGGAAATCGGTAGACTGAGATTGAACCTCATAAATTTTGCCCCCCCCCCCCCCCCCAGTCACAGACAAAACTATGTAACAAACAACAAATAGAACGGTCATTAACTCCATCTCACAACCTACAACCAACAAACAAAAAGGTTATAAACTCCATCTCATAACCTACAACCAACATTAAAGGTTATAAATTCCATCTCATAACCTACAACCACCAAACAACAAGGTTATAAACTCTATCTCACAACCAACAAACAACAAGGTAATAAACTCCATCTCATAACCTACAATCAACAAACAACAAGGTTATAAACTCCATCTCATAACCTACAGCCAACATACAACAAGGTTATAAACTCAATCTCATAACCTACAACCAACAAACAACAAGGTTATAAACTCCATCTCATAACCTACAAACAACAAACAAAACGGCCATAAACTCCATCTCACAACCTACAGCCAACAAACAACATGGTTATAAACTCCATCTCATAACCTACAACCAACAAGGTTTTAAACTCCATCTCATAACCTACAAACAAAACGGCCATAAACTCCATCTCACAACCTACAGCCAACAAACAACACGGTTATTAACTCCATCTCATAACCTACAACCAACAAACAACAAGGCTATAAACTCCATCTCACAGCCTACAACCAAAAAACAATAAGTGGCTGTCGCCATCAGGACCCCTCGGGTCTGGGCCAAGGAAACCGAAGATATATTTATTTTCCAGACAATTTGTTGCGAGTGAAAAACTACTCCACATACATGCATCACATTTACAAGGAGGTTTTTGGCTGACAGTCATATAAGAGGCAAAACTCTTGAAAAACATGCCCGAGCACGTCGACTTTAAATAGGCTTCTTGTACTTGCTGTATTGAACAAATGAAGGAAGTTTTAAAAATGTGATTGAAAGACTTTTTAGATAATGTGTTTACAAGGCTTTTTACAGCAGCGGTAATGTATGGGGCATAACTGTTGAAAAAACAACGGAGCGCATTGATTTTGAATAGGCTTATTGTACTTGCTGTTTTAAACAAATGTGTGAAGTTTAAAATTTGTAAGTTATACCCCATAAATTGTTGTAACAAACCAAACCTATGATATTTCATTAGGTTGACGACTGACAGGAGCTTAGCCTTGGTCAGTAGAATTTTCTGGAATCCTTTTATAACACATTGACAACGGTTACGTATCTGAACTATGGCAAGAAAAAATCGGTAGACTGAGATTGAACCTCATAAATTTTGCCCCCCCACCTGTCACAGACAAAACTATGTAACAAACAACAAACATAACGGTCATAAACTCCCTCTCACAACCTACAACCAACAAACAAAAAGGTTATAAACTCCATCTCATAACCTACAACCAACAAGGTTATAAATTCCATCTCATAACCTACAACCAACAAACCACAAGGTTATAAACTCCATCTTATAACCTACAAACAACAAACAAAACAGCCATAAACTCCATCTCACAACCTACAGCCAACAAGCAACAAGGTTATAAACTCCATCGTATAACCAACAACCAGCAAACAACACGGTTATAAACTCCATCTCACAACCTACAGCCAACAAACAACACGATTATAAACTCCATCTCATAACCTAAAACCAACAAACAACAAGGCTATAAACTCCATCTCACAGCCTACAACCAAAAAAACCATAAGTGGCTGTCGCCATCAGGACCCCTCGGGTCTGGGCCAAGGAAACCGAAGATATATTTATTTTCCAGACAATTTGTTGCGAGTGAAAAACTACTCCACATACATGCATCACATTTACAAGGAGGTTTTTGGCTGACAGTCATATAAGAGGCAAAACTCTTGAAAAACATGCCCGAGCACGTCGACTTTAAATAGGCTTCTTGTACTTGCTGTATTGAACAAATGAAGGAAGTTTTAAAAATGTGATTGAAAGACTTTTTAGATAATGTGTTTACAAGGCTTTTTACAGCAGCGGTAATGTATGGGGCATAACTGTTGAAAAAACATCGGAGCGCATTGATTTTGAATAGGCTTCTTGTACTTGCTGTATTGAACAAATGAAGGAAGTTTTAAAAATGTGATTGAAAGACTTTTTAGATAATGTGTTTACAAGGCTTTTTACAGCAGCGGTAATGTAAGGGGCATAACTCTTGAAAAAAAAATTTGCCTGAGGGGTAAAAGCCGTGCTAAGGGATGAAAATTGTCAATTTGTTTCTTATTTTGTGAAGGTACATATCTATCCACCTTATAGATTTTTTTCCATAATTTTTTCCATAATTTTCGATCTGGACAAAAATAACAAACAATTGACCGATTGCTTGATGACGTCACTTGAAATTTACGCGCAAAGCACTTTGGGGGATTGAGGGATGTTTACATAATTTTACAAAATGGCGGAAGGAATAATACTGTATCGAGAAGAAGACGTAAAAGGCACCAATTCACCAGAAAAAGGCGTGTATAAAAACACTTTATGTCACCAATGTTTTCCAAAAAAAGTGACATCTTGTCAAGTACTGGTAAACAAAATGGGGAACTGCGGTACATAGTTTACCCAGAAAGCTTTGCGTAAATATATATGACGTCATCACTGAAATAAACCAACCTGATAGCTGAGCTTGATCTGTCCGAATTAATTCCTTTCTACGCAAAGTTTCATTACCTTTCCTTGATTCGTCCCTCTCTTTCCTTAAGTCGTCCCTCTCTTTCCTTAAGTCGTCCCTCTCTTTCTTTGTCTCATCAAGTTGTACTCTTAGTTCTCTCAAACTCTACCAATGAAAACACAGAAAACGATATATAGAAATCAGTACATAAATTAATAAAATATTTATCATCAATCGAGTGTTACCTTAATTTCGAAAGTCAATAATCGTCCTGATTAGACTATATCAATCTTGAAACGAAGCGTCTTAAACCATATTCAGCAATAGCTGGCTACGTTATGCTACTTACTGTGTCTGTCTGTCTTTCACAGCTAGATACAGTACGCATGTGATTTGGCTTGAGAGCGCCACCTTCTACAAGTAATACAAAACACATTAGTAGACAGTATTGGAAAAATGAAGAGTTTTCGAAAATATAAATTCCTAAACATAGCGAGAGCCATACAATATGTTAAATATACGAAAAAAAGGAACACATCACCTTGACATTCATTTAGATTTGTAACCGTAACTGTGAAATATACACAAATAAAACAGTTAAGCACCCCCCTGGAAAGTCTGCAGCCACCGACCTATAAAATCATTGGTGTAGGGAGATTGTTTGCAAACTGATGTTGCAGAAACGATTGTCTTCATAAAGGGCAACATTCGGGCGATAAGAAATCACCATTACTGCCAATAAGCTATACAATTTATTCAGGATATCGTGGCCAAATCAAAAGTGCATTTTAACAACAAAAAAAGATGCTTGTAAGTATGAAACTTCAGAGTCGGTCTGGCTTCACATAGCAAACGTATTGAAGTAAAAATGTTACTTTGAGTGTGCAGAACACATCCCTGGAGCAGAAGGTCAATAGTGCGTATAGCCTCCATTAGCTTCCAACCTGCGTCTCAACCCTTCTGTGAGACGTCGGATCTGTTGAAAGGGTAACTGCCTCCTATATAGATATAATGCGGCTTCCAATTCCTGCAGATTTTGTACTGGCTTGAATGTTTCTGCCCATCCTTTCTCAAATGTGCTCTAAAGATTCACATCCGCGCAGTTAACCCTTCAACAGATCCGACGTCTCATCGGAGGGTTGAGACGTAGGTTGGAAGCTAATGGAGGCTATACACTTTTGATTTGGCTAAAGGTATCCTGAATAAACTTTATAGCTTATTACCATTAATGTAGCCGAGAAATCTTGGCTCTGCCGAATTTTTTTTTTCCGTGTTCGTCATAGCCAAGATCACTTCTATAGTAAAAAAGTGATATTTGTTAAGGAGACCCGCCGAAAAAATCGGCGGCGCAAATTTCACAACAAATAAGCAAAGAATAACATATTTACCACTGCATTCCGATAGTATAGACCACGAAGAAGGAGTTTGTCAAACTTACGCCGCTGTAAAGTGGTAAACTTTTCCCTTGCAGTCAATATTTGTTTCGAAGTCCACTGTCTTCAACCTGACGTAACCGCCATAGTAACGACCAGTTAAACTGTGCGGGGTGTCGTAGAAATACTTCAATCATATATCTTTAGTCACTTTACAGCGCCATAAGTTTGACAACTCCTTATTCGTGGTCTATGCTATCGGAATGCAGTGGTAAATATTTTATTCTTTGCTTAGTTGTTGTGAAATTTGCGCCACCGATTTTTTCGGCGGGTCTCCTTAACAAATATCTCTTTTTTACTATGGAAGTGATCTTGGCAATGACGAACACGGAAAAAAAAAATTCGGCAGAGCCAAGATTTCTCGGCTACCATTAATGGTGATTTCTTATCCCCAGAATGTTGCCCTTTCTTATCACAGTCGTTTCTCCAACATCAGTTTGCCAACAATCTCCCTACACCAATGATTTTATCGGTCGATGCATACTTTCCGGGGAGGAGGGGCGAAAATTTGTAAAGTTGTATTATTACTATATATACTTTGAATATAAGTGTAAATGAATTGCTGAAGTCTTGGGTAATCCTATAATTATGCTAAATAACATACCCCTTTGGCCACCAAAAGGAGCCATAAAAATACATTTTTTAACTTCTAATGACTAAAACCTAACTCTTGTTTGCCTTCAAGGTAATGAAATAGCATGGGTTTTTATAGTTTATTACAACATATTATTGGGTATAAAGTTTAACGCAATTAAAAACTTATCTATTTGATCCACTGAACAACTTAAAGTGGCATAAGCTGACAAATTGTTGATATTTTGACGTTAAAACAGAATGCTGAAATTATTGGCTATTTTTCTCAAGACGTATAATTCCGAAGCTTTTTAGTGCTTCTAGTCTCGAGAATGTACGATAAAGTATTGTTTTCAACAAACTTTGGCTTAGAATAAATGAATGGTCGTCCCGGTTATTTAAATTTTGTTTACTTTTCGAACACAATTTCGGTTCATACAGGCCACATACTGTAACGGTCTAGGGGGGGGCTACCCCGCAACTCCATTGATCTTCCATCCTTTATCATTTTATGTACATAGTATCTCTTCTTTTCATTGTTTTTCGAACCTTCACCTCATTTATATAACTTTAAGTAAATGCCCATCAACATGTCTTATACAACTGTTCGTCTCATTAATAGCTGGCTACATTAATTAAAGCAATAAAATGAACCTAATAACACGATAGGCACCACATTTTCAACAGTAGCTTTTCAGAATAAAGTCATCACTAACTGCACCGTGAGAGGAGGAATGTACGATCCATATCTCCATGGGCTGTACTCCGATGATACGGCTGGGTAAAACCACGTGAGCTGGGTTTGTATCCCGGTTCTGGGACTCTGTGAGGAAGTTGTGGCGTCCTGATGGGTTACTGAGACAGCAGAGAGAGCCGGATTGACAAGGCAGCTTAACCAGCTATGAGATTGGCGGTACAGCATTAATAGCTGTGGAGTTGATGGTACAGTGTTTCCGACTGTAGAGGGGCGGTACAGCGTTTCCAGCTGTGGAGTTGTTGGGTCAGTGTTTCCAACTGTAGAGACGGCGGTTCAGCGTTTCCAACTGTACAGGTGGTGGTCTAGCATTTCCAGCTGTGGAGTGTGTGCTACAGTGTTACCAGCTGTAGAATCATGACAGTGCAGCGTTACCAGCTGTAGGCTACGGAGAGGCAGCGCTTCCAGCAGTATATGACATTTCCTGTTCCCTATGCTATCAATTTGGGGATGAGGACTAGATGCTATCATACCCGTGTTTCATTTCATGCTTTATAATCGATTGTAAATAATACTAATTTCAGGTTTCATTTCCAATGTATATATTTTCTTTATGTTGTGATAAACTATTGAACTTTATTTTATGTCTTGTGTGCCCTTTCTTCCATGGCCTTGTAATTGTCATGTCCCTTTTAGACCGCTTGGTGGCGTTACAATTGGTGGCAGCGGTGGGATACGACTACCTCAAGCATGGAAGGAAGGTCAGGATATGCGTCAAGCATGTCAACACCATCCAGTCTAGTTACCATAGACAAGATCGAAGGCAGTTCCAGGCACTGGCCCAGTGGTAGCTAAGACCAGCCGGCTGAAGAGTCTAGCAGCAGACCTGGCCAAAATGTGCCTGATACAGAAAAACAGCTGACAGACATAGTGCTGGACATGCAAACACAGATGGTGGAGATGATTTTTTTTAAATACATTTTGAATTGTGAAACTCTAAAGAAAGGAACGAGGCGCAGAAGGGACAATCCTTGACCATGTCACTTAGTGGGCCCACTCAAAAGCTACTTGGTGGACTTATAGGCAGACCAGGCGAAATGAGTTATGGGAGACTGCAAGCAGCCCTGGAAAGACGATTGGACCCAGCAAATAAAACTGATCGTAACAAGATGGGGACATTTGTTGCTAGGCAGGGGGCAGTTGTAACGGTCTAAGGGGGGGGGGGGGGGGGGGGCTACCACGCAACTCCATTGATCTTCCATCCTTTATCATTTTATGTACATAGTATCTCTTCTTTTCATTGTTTTTCGAACCTTCACCTCATTTACATAACTTTAAGTAAATGCCCATCAACATGTCTTATACAACTGTCCGTCTCATTAATAGCTGGCTACATTAATTAAAGCAATATAATGAACCTAATAACACGATAGGAACCACATTTTCAACAGTAGCTTTTCAGAATAAAGTCATCACTAACTGAACAATGAGAGGAGGAATGTACGATCCATATCTCCATGGGCTGTACTCCGATGATATGGCTGGGTAAAACCAGCCTGTTCCCTTTGCTATCAATTTGGGGATGAGGACTAGATGCTATAAAACCCGTGTTTCATTTCATGCTTTATAATCGATTGTAAATAATACTAATTTCAGGTTTCATTTCCAATTTATATATTTTCTTTATGTTGTGATAAACTATCAAACTTTATTTTATATCTTGTGTGTCCTTTCTTCCGTGGCCTTGTAATTGTCGTGTCCCTTTTAGACCGCTAGGTGGCGTTACAACTAAAACCTAACTCTTGTTTGCCTTCAACGTAATGAAATATCATGGGCTTTAGTTTATTACAACATATTATTGGGTATAAAGTTTAACGCAATTCAAAACTTATCTATTTGATCCACTGAACAACTTAAAGTGGCATAAGCTGACAAATTTTTGATATTTTGACGTTAAAACAGAATGCTGAAATTATTGGCTATTTTTCTCAAGACGAATAATTCCGAAGCTTTTTAGTGCTTCTGGTCTCGAGAATGTACGATAAAGTATTGTTTTGAACTAACTTTGGCTTAGAATAAATGAATGGTCGTCCCGGTTGTTTAAATTTTGTTTACTTTTCGAACATGTTTTCGGTTCATGCAGGCCACATACTTTATGAATTTTCCCCATTCAAACGCCAACCATTTAGTTTTCGATGGCCTTCAAAGCCTCTTACTGTCGTGACGATCAGAAATTATGAAAAACGTGTGAATTTCGGCAGCTCATGCCACTTTAACCATAAATATTCGTGGTGTAATCTCAATATATCGACTTTAATTAACTCAATGTCAAGAGAATTATGAGTACATCTAAAGACAGTGTGCATGTACATGTATATAGAAAAGAATACAAGGATAGTAGACACTAAGGAGGCATGGGAGATGAAAATTTTGTTACAATACATCAGGGTCCTAAAAGGCACTCATAATACCAAGCCAGGCTAATAAATTAAGTAAACATACGTCACTGAAATCACTGCTACGTCTATTCAAACATTCACGGTAATAATTTGTTTGAAAAAAAATACATGTTTGTATGTATATAAAGATATATATCTGTAATGAGCAAAAAGAAGGAAGAGAGAAAAAAAATATAGAATTGATAAATTAACAGAATTAATTTAAATCATATATTTATTATGTATAAGCAATAGAAATGGTAACAGGTCTTGAAAAGATAGTAATAACAAATGAGTTTAAAAAAAAGATTATTATAAGCTTACTTCTGGTGATAGGTGGCGATTTAGAATAAAGTAGGCCTACATTGTAAGTTATAATAGAGATAACCGAAATAAAGAGTTCTTTTGTAGCCATAATTCCGTGATTGAGGGCCGGTTTTAATCTCCTGACAGAGAGAGCTTCCTTAAATAATAATCATTCAAGTTGTTTAATAAATCAATTACTTTGGTATTTTGGGCTAAAAATGATTCAATTGGGATAGGTTTCAGGTTGTTTACGTTTGAAGGTAAATTAAGTAAACTTTCAATGAATTTGAAGTTTTCACATTGCTGAATATGGTCATCCTTGTATTATGTCTTTTCTACACTGCCTTTTGGTGTACTCATAATTATCCTGACGATGACTTAATTAAAGTTGAAATATTGAGATTACACCATGAATATTTACTACTTTGGAAACTTATCTGTATGGCTATTTTAATCAAGGGTATTTTCCCTGTGTCCATGTGTTTGAGTGTTCATTTGGTTAAATATTAATTACGGTAATACCTGAGTCAATTAGAGGACTATGCATGTTGCTAAATCCTCAATAACAAAAAGGTTCTGAATGAGATTTAAACTTTCAACACATCTCAGTACAGGGAGATGATTGACCAGCAGTTAATCTAGCTTGAATGTTTTACAAGCTCTCTCATGAATTAAGATGAGAATTTGCACTCTTCTACTTTTTTCCAGCACTTGAATTAACTCAGACATTACCGTACATAACATATCAGACATACATAACAAGGTAATACTCTTTATTTGCACACCACACAAATGACATACGTTACCATGTTTGTTTTCTCCTTAAAACCTACCTACAGAACATAGTCTCCTAGTGAAAGGTTTATCTGGAATGTTTACAAACACTTCATCAATGATTGTATACGCTGTGAGATAAGGAGAGGTATGTGTTTTATCACCCCACATATACACCTTCCCTCTATCAGTAAGGCCGGCTGAGATGGTAGAGCGTAGATAGGCTGCTATCTCTACAAACCTGAAGACAAAGGAGGGAATAGACATACAATAATACACGTGAGAATGAATGGTCACCAAATATAACTGAACTAAAATCTAAACCATATATTAATTTGAGTTTGGGTTGGAATGCTTTTGGTGTATTTAAACCAACGTTTAAAACTAATCTGAAGAATTGGGGGGATAATTCTCATATTCCCCGAAGATATAATACCTACCTGTCCAAACACATGCCTTTCGACCCTAGAAGAAAGAGCAACATGCATTTTACACAATAAAATTAAAAATGTTGTCCCTACTGTTCTATATATTTTCCTATGTTAATGCCCTGTACAGGATGTCCATTATACACACTGCACATGTGCAGTCCTTCCTTTTCAACTTCCTCTTTTCAACGCTTGTGGGCGTAGTAGTGAGGGGAGGTCGGGCCGGGCTTAACTGTTTGGACAGGTAGGTATTATATCTTGGGGGAATATGAGAATTATCCCCCCAATTCTTCAGATTCCCAAAGAAAATACCTACCAAAGTCCAAACACATGCCTTGAATGGCACAGTCCGGAGGAGGGATGAATACGCCGTACAGAGCATTAACCAAAGGCAAGCATTTTTAGTTACAGGAAACACGCGTTCATAGTCCTAACCTTAGAAATCATTTTGGAATCGCAATCCCGACCTAAATGACACTTGATTCGGGTGAGGCATCCGTCTTGACGAGTGTTGCGCCATTACTAGGGGCCCCAATGAATGAAGATCGCCACGCATTAAAGTCATATCACGAAGATAGTACGTCGCAAATGTCGTCGGAGATCTCCATGAGCAAGCTCTCATAATATCCGACACCGAAACATTATTGGTGAGGGCCCAAGAGACTGCCAAGGCCCTAATTTCGTGGACACTGGCCCTTGCCAAAGTGGCCCTTTGGCGAGGGGTAGAACTGTAAGCTAACTTAATCACCCGTTTCAGCCAGGAAGCTAGAGTATTTTTTGATATCTCTTGTCTTCTGGCTGGGCGAATGGGGATGAACAACCTCCGTTTCCCATTCCTGTGGTCAGCTGTACGGCTTAAGGGACCGTTAACATAAATCGTTCGTGAATCAATCGTGATTTTAGCCTGAAAATCAGGATATCATAAAATGTGAGTGTTCGTGAAATTGCTCATATCACCGTCTTAAATCACGATTGTTTCACGATTGAAACTGGTGAATCGTGATTTTTTTCACGTAAACGTGAAATGATCGTGAAATGCGACTCCGCTCAGTGTCAACCCAAATCTCCGTAAGGAGGGGGGGCGCGAGTTCAGATCACGCCCGCTTTTGTTGAAGTCCGCTGTGAGAGGTTTACCACACGTGGCGTCGACCGACTTTGAGCTGGTCTTTTGCTAGAGCGATCTTTGGTTTCTAATAATTGACTGTTCGTTTGTTAGCTGTTTATACTTGAGAATATTTCTCACTTTCGTAATTACTAAAATGCTTTTAATGACAATGCGATGTCTTTCATTCCGTAAAATAAACCCAAATGTCTCAACCCTCGCAATTTACCGCGGCAATCGGTAATGCCGCAGAGTTAGCCGTCGTAAAACTGCCGACAAAAAAATATTCATCTTGGGAAAATCTGCTGGGTCATAATACTTTATATGTATGGGGATTTTTACAAGTAAGAGTTTTACCTTTACTTCGCTCGTTGTACAAGGTGTATTTAATATAAAAACCACTCATTTGTTTGTATTTAATCTGGCCACAACAAAGCCAAGTACAGTGACGAAACCCAGACAAGACAACTTTGTAACAAAGCTTTATTCTCCAATTACTACTCCGAGTTCTCATTGGTCCAGATTGTGCTATAGCACTACAAGGTGGCGCCAGTGATTGTCAGTTAAGTCTCGTTGAGTGAACTCTATTCAATGTTGATAGGGATGTTTACTGTTGTTCGAGAAAAAGAGTAATTTAATTTTTTTAAAAGCAAAAACGCTTTACATAGGTTCTAACCCAATAATAAATATATTTCTTATTGATCATACTTGTAAATAAAAACCTTCAAAACTTTCACTCCACAGAAAGGTTAGAGATGGACTCAACCATGCTTTTTGATCGACCGTGCACTTGTCTGTATTTATTTTTTAAACTATATGCAGTATTACACAAACGGTGGCTATAACCGTTATGTTTTAGAGATTTATTGGAATAAACAGCTTTACCGAGTGAAGTGACTAATCACCAGGAATATACAATTAGCAACCAGTTATTTCCAAATACAAGATATTTCATGTGGATTTATTTAAAAGCCGTCTGCCTTTTCGCCTATTGACGTCGTCAGTAACGTGGCCGTAGCACTTGTTACATCGCTATTGGGCATTTGTTTTGTCTGTGTCGCGAATCCATATCATTGTTTATGAACACTATGATCAAATAAATAGTTTAAAACTTTATACAATTTGACCAAGAGCTGTTTGCATTGATAGCGGTGTTCAGACCTGTTTGCAAGTGCTATAATGAAGAGCCGGATTGATACAGTGAGGCACCAGGGTGCAGATTGTGAAGAGGTGCCTTTGGGGATTTCTGAAAACCGCAACATCTGAATAAGAGTGCCAAATAATGTAGACCGCAAGCCCGGTACATCATGAAATTTCACATTCTTATCTAATACAAAGCGTATGCTATATACGACGCTGTAGACTCTCAAAATCACAGCGACATTTAGACCTAATAGTTGTGAGGTTATTCAAAGTATTAAATTAATCAACGCTCTGCCGGTAGTCCTACACTCACTGAAGGGCCTCTTTTGCCTCAGCATGTTGTCTGTTGAGAACATAAGACAGTTTTTACAAAGGCCGTCTATTTGCGCATGGGGAGAGTAGGAGGGGGACACATACGCTTCTGATAAATACATTTCACGATATCGTAATTTATAAACACGATTCAAATCGTGATTCATTAAACCTTAGAGAATAAACAAAAATCGATATCGTGAAAAAAATCACGATGTTATCGTGATTTAATCGCAAAATTTGAGAAAAAATCACGATGTTTTCACTCACGATTTAGTGGAACGCTCCCTAAGTATACCGCCAAGGCTCTGACCGGGCACATTAATCTATCGTCTTGTAGGTCAGGGGAAAGGAAATTAGATAGAGCGGGGATATGGAATTCCCTGGGCTGTTGGTCATAGGTTGTCTGATTTTTGGCAATGAACTCCGGGAGGGTTCGAACAAAAACTTCCCCTGGCTGCCAGAGCCAAGGCAGTGAGAAACGCCGTCTTAAGTGTGAGTAAGGTTAATGTTGCCTCCACAATCGGTTCAAATGGGGGTTCTGTTAAGGATAGGAGGACCCACGCCAGGTCCCAATCTGGGGTCCTACGGGGTCTTTATATGGCAAAAGACCTGATGATGGCGGAGAGGTTGGGGTCGAAAGCCACCACCTGGTCCGTGGCGAGCTGGACTACCCTAGCAATGGCTGTCCGATAGCCTGCCACTATAGCTGGTGCTAACGATCTGTCGAGTAGTAAATGGACCAAAAAATCACCTATTTGAGGAATAGAGGCAGACTCTGGTGCAATCCTTCGAGCGCTGCACCATTCGGCAAAGATTCTCCATTTTGCATCGTAAAGGGCTGCCGTGGACAATCTATTGGCCGCTTGGATGCCTCGACAGAAAATCCTGCCTTAGTGAGGTGATACTTGAGCACTTGGCCACGTGCAGGTGTAGGGCCCCGAGGTTCTGGTGATAAACCTCCCGACGGGGCTGTCGGAGAAGGGTCGACCAGTCGGGTAGTTCTCTGGCCTGGTCGACTAGTAGTTCGAGTAGATCCGGGAACCATGGTCGAGCCGGCCACCATGGAAACACCAGTAAGACTACGCACGGTTCTGTCCGCATCTTGGCTAGGACCCTGGGTAGAATTGCTGGTGGTGGGTAGGCATATGCGATCAGGTTGGACCAATCTGTCGTTAGGGCGTCTACTGACCAGGCCAGTTGGTCCATTACCGGCGACACAAACACTGGTAGTTTGTTGTTGTGTCGAGTGGCAAACAAATCCACTTGGGGGGTCTCCCATACCCTGAAAATCTGGGTTACACAGTCTGGGTGTAGGGACCACTCTGTGGACTGGATTTGATTGGACCTGGACAGGCTGTCGGCCAAGACATTGAGGCGTCCTGGGATGTGTCGAGCTCGTAGCGATATGTCCCAGCGTCGACATATCAGGAACAGCTCCTGAGTCTTTGACAATAGGGCGGTGGAGTGGGTACCGCCTAGTTTGTTTATGTAGGAAACCACTGTTGAGTTGTCCGTTGCCAGGAGGACTACGCGACCCGATAGGGCCCGAGCGAAAGCGGTCACTGCCCTCGAGACGGCCAACATCTCCAGCTCGTTTACATGTGTCAGTCTGTAAACGTCCGACCAGGTGCCGGATGCTTCCAGGTCCAGGGCGGACAAGTGTGCCCCCCACCCTACTTGTGACGCGTCTGTGAAAAGGTGACACGAGGGTGGAGGGGGGTGAAGGGGAACTCCCGGGAGGACATTCCGTGGGTCGAGCCACCAGGACAGGTCCCCCGAATAGGTTGGGGCAAGGAGAAACAGGATTCAGCTGTCTGATTGGCCACTGACTGTTGAGGAAGCATTGGACTGGTCTTAGATGGAGGCGCCCCCAAGGGGTCACGCACACTGTGGGGCTGTACACTTTGGACGGCTGAGGAGCCTTGGTATTTGAGCCTGGATTTTCGCCCATCTGTCTGTTGGGGGGGAAGCCACGTCTCTCCATGTATTGTACGTCACCCCCAGGAAGGTCCTGCATTGACGGGGAACTAGGTCTGATTTCTGGGGGTTTGGAATGAAACCCAGCTCCACGAAAGTGTTCCAGACCACGTGGGACTGGCGTACAAGTGTTTCTGGATCCGAGTGTCTTAACAGAGCGTCGTCCAGATAATAGTGGAACCGAATCCCCTGGGAATGGAAGAGGGCCGCTACAGGCGCTAGGAGCCTGTTGAATACCTGTGGGGAGTGGGCAAGGCCAAAGGGGAGGACCATGAACTGGAACCTTTGCCCGCCAATCTGAAAGCGGAGGAACTTTCGGTGGGGGGGGGGGGGGGGGGGGGAATCGGGACGTGGAGGTAGGCATCCTTGAGATCCAAGGACGTCATCCATTTGTCCTTTTTTAGGGCTGTTCGGATGGAAGCAAAGGACTCCATACGGACGGCCCCCTCAAAATCACCGCCTACCCCTTGGGGCCCCGCTCGAAGCCCGTGTTTTGTGGGGTCGAGGACGTGAGCTCGGAGGTTTGCGACGTTCTGGGCTGCGTGGGCGTGATGCCTGAGGAGCCGTGAACTTACGCCTTTTGGGGGGGGGGGGAAGGTTTCTTCTGTGCCGACGACTGACGTTTCATGGGCGGTCTGTAAGCGCTCAATAGAGTATGATCACGTCTCGCATCCAGCATTGGTTGGATAACTTTATGTGATGCGCCTGCAAACAACTTTGCTGATACTGGTGAGGCTTGTCTTAGCGCCCGTTTTACTCCCTCTGGGGTCCAGGTTGGCAGGGCCTCTATTAGGGGCACCCTTCTCGCGTCAGTAAATGTGACAGACGAAAAGGCCGCCGCTGCCAGAACCTCCGCATCCACCCTAGACGCCAAATTGAGATATTGATAGATCAATTGAAGATCTTCTGAAACCGTCACCGGGGGCTGTAGGGGCTCAATGGTACGGCTGACCCGGTCTAGAAGTTGTCGTATGGCCAACAGGAAGAAATCCAGGTATGATGCCATAGCCACCGTGGTTCGCGCTAAACCTTCCAACTCTACCGTTTGGTTACAGGTAAAAGAGATATGAGGTCTAGGTGGATGACCATTTGGTAGTAAGTCCAGGAAACCCACATCTGGTTCCGGTGGGACTACAGACCAATTGGAGCTATGGATGTTGTATTGCATCATGGAAGGCTTTTTCAGCCTGAATAGCCTTTTGCTAGGAGCGAACGCCCGCCTTGACAACGCCCCGTCCAGGGGGGCCGTCTTGGAGGGGTTGAACCCTGCGTTTATCCGCTCTACGACGTCTGTCACCGCCGCTGATGGAGGGAGAGACGACCGATGTTTGGACTGCGCAGGTATTCCTGCCATGGTAGGAATCCTAGCGGACCGCACCTCGGGCGATGGTTCCAAATTAGGTACCAACCGGTAGATGTGGTCTAGAAGCTCAGAATAAGACCAATCCCGCTCATCTGTCTCCGCTGCTGCATCCGAGACAGAGCCCTCTCCTGAGATTTCTGAATTAGAATCTGGGTAAGGGACGTCTGGATGGAGGCGCTCCATCGACCGAGTACTAATCTGGGGGTATTCCTCGAAGTACTGGTCCGGTCTCATCATGACCTCCTGGAACGCCTCCTGGCGTTGAGACAGATCCAGACCCTGAGGAGTGGCACGTTGGCAAAACTCCTGGGACTGGTTGTCAGGCGGAACGACTCGTGTACCTGGACGTACAGTCGCTGTCGAAGCCGCCGAGGATTTAGGTCGTGGTGACCTGGGCTCTGCCATTGCTCCCCCTCGGGACCCTTGGGTTCTAGCGAGGAGTCGAGCAATGGAGTTCCTAAAGCCATCCAACGTCTGTTCCATAGCTTCCAGACGCTGGGAATCCGACTGCTGGTGAGTTCCAGCCTGCTGTGGAGTCGGATCGCTAGGCAAGGTCACCACAGGTTCTTTGGTATGGATGGGCATGGTGGGCCAGATGGTGGGGGGTGGGGGTCCGACGTCTGCGACGACTATCCGTGGTAGTGGCGACTTGGGACGTGCGATGTTTTTTCTCTGTCGACAGCCTCACTCAACCAACCACTCCTCGAGGACCTCCTCGGTTTGCTAGATTTGATCGTCCTGAGCGTTAATGAGGCGCTCCGGGACCGACTCTTTTTCTTTTGGGAGTCTGACACCGGAGACACCCGCGGCGGGCAACGATGCTCTTCACCTGCGGGGCAATCGCCACCGCAGGTGATACACAAACGGCTTTCCATAAGTAGTTTCTTTCACAAACTGCAATTAAGGAAACAGAAGGAAAGCTAAATATTACAAGTCCAAAATAATTGAAATAATCAAAAATAATCGAAATTAATTCATAATTAAGCATTATACACCCTCAAACTAAACCCAGTGGGTGTTAAACACACCCTATAGGGTCCAAGAGGAGTTGAAGTGAATCAGGAGTGAACTCATAACTACCCACCAACACAACCACGTGGAGTGACGAAAACTAGACCCTCAATGATACCTGACAGGTAGAAGTCCAAAAACCCATCAAATATCAAAAATATAAAACATTTTCTGGTCAGAGAACCTGCCATAGCCTACAGGGAGGTGTCTTACCACTAGGGACAGATAAATTTAAACCTAAAACACATTAGATTGGAGAAAGTACAAGAAAAATATACTTAGAATTTTTTGCAATGTTACTTCTATCCATGCAGAGTTGAAAAGAGGAAGTTGAAAAGGAAGGACTGCACATGTGCAGTGTGTATAATGGACATCCTGTACAGGGCATTAATATAGGATAATATATAGAACAGTAGGGACAAGATTTTTAATTTTATTGTGTAAAATGCATGTTGCTCTTTCTTCTAGGGTCGAAAGGCATGTGTTTGGACTTTGGTAGGTATTTTCTTTGGGAATATGGTTATTTCGTTATTGTGGATGTTTTATAAGAATTTCATTTAAAGGGTGATCAAAGTGTTAACTCCTACTTGAAACTATGTCTGCGTTTACACATCTTCTCTATTTACTGATATGTTAGCACACATATAAGGTGAAATCAAGAAATGGTTAATAGTTTGAATCTCACTGCAAGTGTTAATTACTCTTCAAATATAACAGTATATGGGGGAACAGATACATGTTGACATGAAGCGAGAGTTTGCTGACTGCAGCTGAGTCTGTTTCATGTAGCATAATATACAACATTTTGTGTGAGTGAGCCTGTTTTCCCATTTGCTACAATGCCAACAGTTTAAAATATGGCTATTTAAGGCTTTTCCTTTTTATTTACAAATAGATCTACATATATAACATCCTTGACAACAAAAAAAGTTCATTCATACCATACTGACACATCGTGGCCAAAACGTCCACAGCCAAACTGTCGTGTTTTCAAAATTGGTTAATCCGTTAAAACACTCAAACAACTTCAATCAGTGTGTATTATAATTCTCCATTGGTTTTTATCCAATATTCAAATAACTCATACATAAAAATACAAAATGTATCTCTAAGTATTGAAGCCTCTTCCTAAATGCAACATTACCGAGATCAATTTTCATAAGCTGAAAAACAGAAACTGTGACCTTTGATCTAGAAATGGAAATATTTCACCCAAATCGTCGAATTTTAATAATTTTTCATTTGCATAAATGATTTTTAAAAGACTAAATCTTTATGGAAAATCGTTGTGAATTGGTGAGGTCATTTACACGCTCACCCCTTTCAATTTTAAATGCGTATATTTTTAATTTTTTTAAGAACCAGTTCAAAAAAGTTATTTCACAAAAAATTAAATCATCAAATGTCATGCAAATTTGCTCAAATAAAATGGGTGTTAATTGCATTTTGCTGTGGGCATCTTGTCATAATAGAGACTATCACAAGGGTCTTGACAGGGGCATAACTAATCTCACCGGCATAAATGTCTCAATTTCTATATTTGAACTGTTTATAGGCTAATAGTTATTTTCTGTTTTTAAAACTGTTAACTTAAGTGTCACAATCATGTCGAAAAACTGCATTCTGTAAGATTATGTCATGTCAGACCCCAACTCGAGTGGGTGACTGGGAAGTAGTATTTTATACCAAGAATTACCGCCGAGCCTGATGACGTCACATAGATTTATGCAAAGCCTTCTGGGTAAAATGTACCTCAGTTCGCCATTTTGTTTATTGGTTTATATATAGCAAGATGTCATTTTTTGGAAAACATTGATGACATAGCCTGTTTTTATCCACACATTTTTCTGGTAACTTTACGCCTTGTACGTCTTGTACTCGATGCAGTATTATTTCTCCCACCATATTTTAAAATTATATCCAGATCCCTCAATCCTCCGAAATGCTTTGCGCTTAAATTCCCAGTGACGTCATCAAGCAATTGGTCAATTAATGTGCTTGAAACAATCATTCGGTTTAAAAGACAGTACCTTTTCCAAAGTGTGAAAGGTCGCGAAGGCTTTCCTTTCTATTTCCAAATAAAAAACGTTGACACCCGATTCAACATGGGTACAACAATTTAGACATTCAGCATCAATCAATGGGGTTTGGGATTTTATATAGACCATGTTTTTCAAATCTACGTGTACTTGTTTACCAATTTACTTAACTCAGACTGAGAGTTTCATTACTCATTAGAGTACTAAGAATCGTCTTTCTTGTCTATAGGGATCCAGAGTTGTCATACAAACAAGCTCAGCGTAATGTCTGGCAATAAAGCAATCCAGAATTTGTTTCAATTTTGTATTCAGTTTTATAAGAGCTTCATCTGTAACACAAAAAAATTAAAAACGAGAGAATGCGTTTTGTAGAACGATTTTGCCGGGTGTAATTTTAAACTCTGGAATACTTATTTAACTTTGCTCTTTCTGTTTCGATTCATTAAACACGCTAAACAGAAAGTCAGAAAATTTTACCGCTTAAAAGTATTGTTTTGCATATGGCGTCTGTGGTACCGAATGAGTTAAATGCATTGTATGGTTATTGTTTTAACCTCCGAATACCCAATAAAAAACTATCCAATAAGAAAGGGCTTCATAAGAAGGTACTAGTTGAGGGGTGCTGATCTTTGCCGGGCGCACTTTTGTCTGTCGGTCATCATTCTACAACGGCGAGTGTTTTAATCGCACTTTATACAGTAATCAAAAGATCGCATTACTACCATGAAACCACTAAAACCTCATTATTGGTCGCATTAGAAGTGGTATAGACCCTTTCGACTTAACGTCTGACGTTTGCGCAGAAGCCTACGTGTATGGCAAAATGACGCTACTTTGAGTTTTTGGATCAATCTGACGTCAGAATCGCGTTCATTTCGTTTTTAACGCAATGAAAAAGAGGCGTGTCACAGCGCCTACAACAGAAAGATGACGTCAATGCCATACAAGTCGAACAACATCCTCAAAGCGTGATTATAAGCTGAAAGATATATTGGTCGTTTCGAAGGTGTTATTATACCTTTGGTATTGTACTCGGACATCATATGTCGTGCGTTCGTTCTCTTTGAGAGAATAAAACCCGTCAATCGAATAAAGACACTGGCAGTTTGTGTTTCAGGAATAGCTTAATGAATGATTAGGGCTGAAAACGAGGAATTACTGAACACAAAAATGTGCTTCAGGTTAATTTGATCCAAAACCAAACTCCTAAGGAACACGCATGGATAATAAAAATATACAGGGCAGAATCCATAACGGAATTTATTGTCCTCGTCCAGGTTGGACTACATTTTTGAATCGACGCCGAATTTGAACTCTAAACAACAGTACTGGGTTTTCTACAGTATAAAACCTTCTCAATACATACATTGTGAAATTATTGGGCGGTTCTTGGAGTTGGTATTATCTTAACTTTTGGAGGTGGCTAAGAAACGCATCACTGAACCTTGTTGAGATGCCACCTTTGACTAAGGGTTCCTCCCAGGTTAAGATTGTCTCCGAACGATGACGGCAGACAGACATTAACACAGACAATTTATGATGCTATTTAAGTTTGATGGTAACTTTATACTAATTCAAAATTCCGTTATATTTCGTCGATTCGATTTGAAGTAATATAATTTACAGCCTGAAAGATCATTATCTAATTTAGAGTCTGTTAAATCCGACGGTCAAAAAAGCAGTGAATTAAAGGGAATACTTATATAGTTAGTATAATAGGTACACCTTTTTTTATTTATGATACAGTATCGGCGGAAATATTTTTGTTATTATGCTTAAATATGTTTTTAGGGAAAGGTATATTTATGTCCTCGAGTTGCTGTATAAATATGCCCAAATCTATTAATAAATCTGTTTTATGCTGATAAACAAAATATGTTCGCTTTTAATAGAAAACTCCTAAATTTGCTAAGAAAACCAATTTACATGACTGAGCTTACTACGACTAATACCACTAAACTTAAACATAGGATACATAAAACATGTCTAGTTAGCTTTAGAATATAGAAATGAGGTGAAAAACAAACGAAGAATCGAAGCCTGATTACAACAACAACGATCAGTGTCGGTCAACTTTCGTGTTGGCTTACCCTCATTTCAGGCCTTTTTATCTGTGGTTTACACTCAAATAATCATCAGCAGGCTTTTCCAGTCGCTGTTAACCGATCGTCAGTCTGTATTTCTCAGATAAATAGGCCTACATAAAATTACACTGTGCCGTTAGTTCACTTACTCGACTGAAACATAAAATCACCCCTGCGAGCAGTTTGGTTTGTTTACGTTCCGGGCACCTAACAATTCAAATTTTCAAATTCAAATTAAAAATACAAAGTTACATCCAAACTTTTAAATTTTGGTAAAAATAGAAAGTTCCTAACTTATATTGTCTGGGAAAAATACAGAAAACGTTTTTTCTTTTTTAATGTAAACAATATTCCTGATTTTCGCGGCAAATGTGCCTATAAGTGTTAGTCAATTCACTGATGTTTGAACATATCATTGATAGTGAAACATGTTTCTACTCAGGGATTATTGAGTGCCTGTAATTACCAACCTTACTTTTATTTAAACTAATTACTTAATAGCTAATGACATTGATAATAGTCAAACTTCCACCCGAAAATATACACACCCAGCAAGAGAGTTGTATGACTACCAAACTCCCTAGTATGTGATTCTTGGGAAATAATTAAATTATTGTACATGTTTCTAAACGTAATTAGATAAATATGATAAGTCGTACCGACATACCTTTCATCGATCAGAATTTGTTTTGGATGATTGTAGTCAGTTTTGTCTCCTCTTCCAAGCTGGCCATAGTCATTCCAGCCCCAGGAATATATAGACCCTTGTTGACTAAGGACCAAAGTGTGGCCTTGTCCACATACAATCTAAAAAAGATGATAAAAAAGATATGAATAACTATTCATGTCATCAACCAAACTAATAACCCACTGGGTGTCATACAGTTTGTATTTTATTTGTCTGATATTGTTTCACGTTTAAATGATTATTTGGTGTTATGAGATCAGTATATAGTCATACAGATGGGAGGGGTAAATCTAAACTGGGCTTATTATCAGTGACAAATAAAAGTGATGAGGAGGTAAACATAACCATGGTTTATTAGCCTTAGTGAGAAAAAACATGTGTGTGTATTTTTTTTTGGTTTTGATCAGGTCAGGTTTGGTTAATGGACGGCCTACCAGTGTGGGTCTAAGGTTTTTGGTTGGCCAGATCATGTTTGTTTAATCGTCAGCCTGCCAATGATTGCTTTTGGCTGGCATGGTCGGGCAAGTTATGGTTGGGTAATCATTATTGCTTTATAGTTCATATTGTCTGTTGTGCTTTAATACAATCATACATAACAATTGAACGAAACAGGACTTACTTTTAACATTCCCCATAATTAGAGCTTGTATGATGACACATTATCACTTTTTTGGGGTTTGTTTCTTTTCCGGTGGAAGTTTGACTATTATATATCTACATGGTATGTAAAGGCTGGTGCTTGTTTTTGACATATTTATACATTACCAAAGTCACTCACAGCCAGAATCCGGGGTTACTAGGCTATTTATTCATGTACATTGCAATGGGATGACTTTATAGCCACTCCGAATTAGCGACTATCCTGTTTGTTCATTAAAATTTAATTATTGTTGATTTGTAATGTTAGATAGATTAGGGTAATAAATACATTTAAATGTTAGTTTGTGTTATTGTTTAGATAGCAAGGAGTCACGGCGGTGCGTGCAGTATTCCAGTACTTTAGAAGTTACAAAACTAAGTTACTACAGGGTTGGAAGGAGTTAAACTTACATGTAACTGGGGTTTCTATCTCAGTGAAAAATAAGGATGGGGATACGGGTAAACATACCCTGGGTTAAACACCAATGACAAATATGGGTGAAGAGGAGATTTTCTGGGTGTTAGCTTCAAATGGCTGTTTATGATTGTCCATTATTTTATCTACGAGCAGACCCGCTAACTTTTAAAGATATATTTATACATGTACGTGTATGCGAATTCCTTTTCCAATTTTGTCATCGTGTATAGGCATTGTCCTACGTTCTTATATTGTTTTAAAGTAAAACAATTATAACATACACGACAGCCTGCACTTGTGGTCATGCGATGAGGTCAAAAATTTACGTTGACTTTCATCATATCACCCAAATTTTAAAATTATGACTCCTGTCCAGTATCAGAGCGTTTGGCGTCAGACTGAAAAACATTCTCTAAGTATATACTAGGTTATATGTCAACCTTGTCCCGTCTTACAGTCTGTGAGAAAATCGCGCATGTGCTAGAATACCAGCTGTGTATAAAATTACTTCACCGAAATAGCGGTAAGAGAACATCCCTAGAGAGCACAAGTTCTAACATGACGTTTACATTTGACGTTATGGAACAAAATACGTCAAATGCAATCGGAACGCCACCATGAACGTTCTAAATAACGTCATCCGTCAGCGGGTATCACGAAATCTTGTATGATTACTTACGAGACTTCCTATTATGATTTTACCAAACTTTGAGATTCAGTCCAATTTGAAATTATTAAACACTGAAAACCCCCTTAAATATCCGCCTTATTTAATTGTGAAGAAAACAAAAAAACATACTTTGTGGTTCAGAAGAAGCGCGCTGATTTGTCCTTTTTCAACGGTACCAAACACATATTTTTGCGATTTTTTCATGGGCCATAATGGAGTTTATAAAATACAGTATTAAGTTAAATACACAAAACAAATTGGTCAACTTTCAAATCTCCCATTTGAACATAGGTTAATTTTACACTCTTCAAAGTGTTCCTGTCTCCAGAAAATTGCTTTCCGTTTCTCTAAACTTACCTTGAATTACAAAGGATGCTTTGAAGAAAATTTGGCTGGCAAAAAACTAGTCTGCATGCCATATTGGCGAGTTACAAATGCCTCGATGAGGGTGAATTTAACCTAGGCCTAGATGGGAGATTTTGAAAGTTGACCAATTTGTTTTGCTCAGTGTGATCTTTTACTAATTTCACTGTCAGGCGTTAAAAAATCGCAAAAATATATGTTTGATACCGTTGGCATGGACACATTAGCGCGCTTACTCTGAACCGTAAAGTGATTATTTGTATTATCCCCCTATAACACTACAGACTCCCTGCAAAACTGGCAAATGGTTTAAAATCCAGAACCAAAAACGTATGTCTAACATCGATATGTTCACATGTTGAGAGCTGCCGCCAGAATGCAACTAAAGTTTTCTTGAAATAATTAAACTATGTGGATAAATTGGACATGAACATTTTTCTAACATACCGTAGCATCGCATCTGGCTACTGAATATTGGGCAATCAATTTCTGTGTAGTAAGATAGAGTACCGTATACACAGATAACTGCGCAAAGTTTTATTGATAAACGTAATTGGCAATGTTCTCGTGACAGACACCCATTGTGGCCTGGGGTGAATACAATAATAAAGTAAGTTTAACTGCAACCCGCCTGTCACCCTCTCCGCTCTTATAACATAGGATAGTTGATTGATTGATTGATTGTTTGGTGTTTTACGCCGCGCTCAAAATTATTTCACTTATATGGCGGCGTTGTCAGTTTTATTGTGGGAGGAAACCGGGCCCAATGCCCGGAGGAAACCCACGACCTTCCGCTGGTAACTGGCAACTGGCAACCATCCCACATAGGTCGAACATAGGATAGTAAATGCTCATCAGATTTATTCCCTTGTATTAAAGCTTAAAGGCCCACTTGCCGTCGTAGCCTGTTAAACATTTGTTAAGAAAACCAATTTACATGAGCTTACTACAACTAAAACCACTAAAATCAAACATAGAACAGATAAAACATGTCCGTTGGGGATTTAGAATACAGAAATGGGGGTGAAAAGCAAACGAAGAATCGAAGCCTGATTACAACAACAACAATCAGTGTCAGTTAACTTAATGGTTGAATTATCCTCATTTCAGGCCTTTTTATTTGTGGTTTACACTCCAAAAATTATCGGTAGGCTGTTCAAGTCACTCTTACCCAATCGCCAGTCTGTGTTTCTCAGGTAAAGTACGTAAAATTATACTGTGCTGTTAGATCACTCACACGACTCAACCATTAGGGGGCGCTTGTGTGCATGTTCAGGTTTGGGGTTTGTTGATTTTGTGGGTACCTGATAAATTTAATTTTCAATTTCAAATTAAAAATACTGAATCATGCCCAAACTTTCTTTTTTTGGTAAGAATAGAAAGCTCTTAACTTCTACTATCTGGGAAAAATACAGAAAATCGCCCACAGTTGTTTAGGTAAACAGTATTCTGGATTTTCGCGGCAATTGTGCCTTTAAGTATCAATCACACGAAAATGAGAAACACTAAAACATATATTGTATTTATGAACACTTAAACACACGGGCACGGGGAAAATCTTCTTGTCTAAAATAACCATGGAGACAATTTTTGTTTAAAACAATGGTTAATTTGAACCCCTGGCACAGGCAAATATAAACACTAAAACATATATTGTATTTATGAACACTTAAACACACGGGCACGGGGAAAATCTTCTTGTCTAAAATAACCATGGAGACAATTTTTGTTTAAAACAATGGTTATTTTGAGCCCATGGCAAATGCAAATATGAAAACTAAAACATATATTGTAAATGTGATACACAATGGTAATACACACAAATGCGATAAAACTTATCTTAAGAACTTATGCTCAGTAGCCTGTTTGAATTGAAAACCTCAATACGGAAGTCGATAAACAACGTTTATTTCATTTTTGAAAAGGTTTCCCGCCAGTGTAACGTATTGAGATTTTACTTCCAAACAAGCCTCTCTTAATTATATTGATTGTTTTTACTCAAACTTTCTTCACTTTTGTCAGTATATTACAAAGTATTCTGGAGAGTTTTGCTAAATTGGGCTCCTGTCTGATTTCAGTGTCGTGTGTTTTAGTTTATTACAGCAGCCTGTGATTGGGTGTGGGGTTCTAAGTTGCAGGACTCCCTTTGTAACACAATTAAAAACTTGTCTCCATGGTTATTTCAGTCAATAATGTTTTCCCCGTGTCAGTGTGTACATATCGGCGTTGTCAGGTTTAGTGAGGGCGGAGTTCGGTTTATATATCGGGGTTGTCAGGTTATGTGGGGGCGGAGATCGGTGTATATATCTGTGTTATCAGGTTTAGTGGGGGCGGAGATCGGTGTATATATCGGGGTTGTCAGGTTTAGTGAGGGCGAAGATCGGTGTATACATCTGTGTTGTCATGTTTAGTGATGGCGGAGATCGGTGTATATATCAGCGTTGTCAGGTTTAGTGGGGGCGGAGATCGGTGTAAATATCGGGGTTGTCAGGTTGTGTGGGGGCGGAGATCGGTGTATACATCGGGGTTGTCAGGTTGTGTGGGGGCGGAGATCAATGTATATATCGGGGCTGCCAGGTTTAGTGAGGGCGGAGATCAGTGTATATATCGGGTTGCCAGGTTTAGTGGGGCGGAGATCGGTGTATATATCAGGGTTGCCAGGTTTAGTGAGGGCGGAGATCGGTGTATATATCGGGGTTGTCAGGTATAGTGAGGGCGGAGATTGGTGTATATATCAGGGTGGTCAGGTTATGTAGGAGCGGAGATCGGTGTATATATCTGTGTTATCAGGTTTAGTGGGGGCGGAGATCAGTGTATATATCCGCGTTGTCAGGTTTAGTGGGGGCGGAGATCGGTGTATATATCAGCGTTGTTAGGTTTAGTGAGGGCGAAGATCGGTGTATACATCTGTGTTGTCATGTTTAGTGATGGCGGAGATCGGTGTATATATCAGCGTTGTCAGGTTTAGTGGGGGCAGAGATCGGTGTGTATATCGGGGTTGTCAGGTTTAGTGAGGGCGGAGATCGGTGTATATATCAGGGTTGTCAGGTTATGTGGGGCCAGACTTCAGTGTATTTATCGGTGTTGTCAGGTTTAGTGTGGGCGGAGATCGGTGCATATATCGGCATGGTCAGGTTTAGTGAGGGCGGAGATCTATGTATGTATCGGGGTTGTCAGGTTTAGTGGGGGCGGAGATCGTTGTATATATCGGGTTGTCAGGTTATGTGGGGGCGGAGATCGGTGTATATATCTGTGTTGTCAGGTTTAGTGAGGGCGGAGATCGGTGTATATATCAGCGTTGTCAGGTTTAGTGGGGGCAGAGATCGGTGTATATATCGGGGTTGTCAGGTTTAGTGATGGCGGAGATCGGTGTATATATCAGCGTTGTCAGGTTTAGTGATGGCGGAGATCGGTGTATATATCAGCGTTGTCAGGTTTAGTGGGGGCAGAGATCGGTGTGTATATCGGGGTTGTCAGGTTTAGTGAGGGCGGAGATCGGTGTATATATCAGGGTTGTCAGGTTATGAGGGGCCAGACTTCAGTGTATTTATCGGTGTTGTCAGGTTTAGTGTGGGCGGAGATCGGTGTATATATCGGCATGGTCAGGTTTAGTGAGGGCGAAGATCGGTGTATACATCTGTGTTGTCATGTTTAGTGATGGCGGAGATCGGTGTATATATCAGCGTTGTCAGGTTTAGTGGGGGCAGAGATCGGTGTGTATATCGGGGTTGTCAGGTTTAGTGAGGGCGGAGATCGGTGTATATATCAGGGTTGTCAGGTTATGTGGGGCCAGACTTCAGTGTATTTATCGGTGTTGTCAGGTTTAGTGTGGGCGGAGATCGGTGCATATATCGGCATGGTCAGGTTTAGTGAGGGCGGAGATCTATGTATGTATCGGGGTTGTCAGGTTTAGTGGGGGCGGAGATCGTTGTATATATCGGGTTGTCAGGTTATGTGGGGGCGGAGATCGGTGTATATATCTGTGTTGTCAGGTTTAGTGAGGGCGGAGATCGGTGTATATATCAGCGTTGTCAGGTTTAGTGGGGGCAGAGATCGGTGTATATATCGGGGTTGTCAGGTTTAGTGAGGGCGGAGATCGGTGTATATATCGGGGTTGTCAGGTATAGTGAGGGTAGAGATCGGTGTATATATCGGGGTTGTCAGGTTATGTGGGGTCGGAGATCGGTGTATATATCTGTGTTGTCAGGTTTAGTGAGGGCGGAGATCGGTGTATATATCTGTGTTGTCCGGTTTAGTGAGGGCGGAGATCGGTGTATATATCGGGGTTGTCAGGTTTAGTGGGGGCGGAGATCGGTGTATATATCAGGGTGGTCAGGTTATGTAGGAGCGGAGATCGGTGTATATATCTGTGTTATCAGGTTTAGTGGGGGCGGAGATCAGTGTATATATCCGCGTTGTCAGGTTTAGTGGGGGCGGAGATCGGTGTATATATCAGCGTTGTCAGGTTTAGTGAGGGCGAAGATCGGTGTATACATCTGTGTTGTCATGTTTAGTGATGGCGGAGATCGGTGTATATATCAGCGTTGTCAGGTTTAGTGGGGGCAGAGATCGGTGTGTATATCGGGGTTGTCAGGTTTAGTGAGGGCGGAGATCGGTGTATATATCAGGGTTGTCAGGTTATGAGGGGCCAGACTTCAGTGTATTTATCGGTGTTGTCAGGTTTAGTGTGGGCGGAGATCGGTGTATATATCGGCATGGTCAGGTTTAGTGAGGGCGGAGATCTATGTATGTATCGGGGTTGTCAGGTTTAGTGGGGGCGGAGATCGTTGTATATATCGGGTTGTCAGGTTATGTGGGGGCGGAGATCGGTGTATATATCTGTGTTGTCAGGTTTAGTGAGGGCGGAGATCGGTGTATATATCAGCGTTGTCAGGTTTAGTGGGGGCAGAGATCGGTGTATATATCGGGGTTGTCAGGTTTAGTGAGGGCGGAGATCGGTGTATATATCGGGGTTGTCAGGTATAGTGAGGGTAGAGATCGGTGTATATATCGGGGTTGTCAGGTTATGTGGGGGCGGAGATCGGTGTATATATCTGTGTTGTCAGGTTTAGTGAGGGCGGAGATCGGTGTATATATCTGTGTTGTCCGGTTTAGTGAGGGCGGAGATCGGTGTATATATCGGGGTTGTCAGGTTTAGTGGGGGCGGAGATCGGTGTATATATCAGGGTGGTCAGGTTATGTAGGAGCGGAGATCGGTGTATATATCTGTGTTATCAGGTTTAGTGGGGGCGGAGATCAGTGTATATATCCGCGTTGTCAGGTTTAGTGGGGGCGGAGATCGGTGTATATATCAGCGTTGTCAGGTTTAGTGAGGGCGAAGATCGGTGTATACATCTGTGTTGTCATGTTTAGTGATGGCGGAGATCGGTGTATATATCAGCGTTGTCAGGTTTAGTGGGGGCAGAGATCGGTGTGTATATCGGGGTTGTCAGGTTTAGTGAGGGCGGAGATCGGTGTATATATCAGGGTTGTCAGGTTATGTGGGGCCAGACTTCAGTGTATTTATCGGTGTTGTCAGGTTTAGTGTGGGCGGAGATCGGTGTATATATCGGCATGGTCAGGTTTAGTGAGGGCGGAGATCTATGTATGTATCGGGGTTGTCAGGTTTAGTGGGGGCGGAGATCGTTGTATATATCGGGTTGTCAGGTTATGTGGGGGCGGAGATCGGTGTATATATCTGTGTTGTCAGGTTTAGTGAGGGCGGAGATCGGTGTATATATCAGCGTTGTCAGGTTTAGTGGGGGCAGAGATCGGTGTATATATCGGGGTTGTCAGGTTTAGTGAGGGCGGAGATCGGTGTATATATCGGGGTTGTCAGGTATAGTGAGGGTAGAGATCGGTGTATATATCGGGGTTGTCAGGTTATGTGGGGGCGGAGATCGGTGTATATATCTGTGTTGTCAGGTTTAGTGAGGGCGGAGATCGGTGTATATATCTGTGTTGTCCGGTTTAGTGAGGGCGGAGATCGGTGTATATATCGGGGTTGTCAGGTTTAGTGGGGGCGGAGATCGGTGTATATATCGGGGTTGTCAGGTTTAGTGAGGGCGGAGATCGGTGTATATATCGGGGTTGTCAGGTATAGTGAGGGTAGAGATCGGTGTATATATCGGTGTTGTCAGGTTATGTGGGGGCGGAGATCGGTGTATATATCTGTGTTGTCAGGTTTAGTGAGGGCGGAGATCGGTGTATATATCGGGGTTGTCAGGTATAGTGAGGGTAGAGATTGGTGTACATATCAGGGTTGTCAGGTTTAGTGGGGGCAAAGATCGGTGTATATATCGGGGTTGTCAGGTTTAGTGCGGGCAAAGGACGGGATTTATGTGCATAGAAATCCCCAGACCTCCATTAAAATAAGATGGAAATACCTCTGTGGCCAGATTGTGTACCTTGCTTAGAAATGCTAGATTCAAGTCTATTTTCTCTGATTTTCTAATAATTCCAACAACGCAGACAATTCAATAAAATATAGTTTAGTTTGCCACCCACGCCTAAGAAAACAAAATCTCAAGGAACAAAGAGCACATCAAACCCCATAAATGTCTTCATAGAATGTATGTCCCAAAGAATACACACCTACAGAAAGTGCGGTAGAAATACCTCAACCACACTATTTTCATTGTGTATTGTATCTAGTATAAGGCGATGGAAATTTTTATCAATGAGGATAACTCATAATTGTACCCCTGGACATAAGGTGCTGATGGAGAGATCTCTACATCCACTGTCTTTAAGGAGCTTATTTAATGTACTATGTAGTAGTCTAATTTCTATCTGTCTCTTATGTTTATTGTGAAGTTTGGAAATAAATACATTTGCAAACTACTAAATGATATTGAATTGAGTCATTGTAGGTATAACTTTGTGTTTCTTACTAAACAACTGTTAACATCAAACTGCATAATAAAAACGAACAACATGGTATGTATATTATATCCTCCTCATCAATTGACATTGATGGATGTTTTATTTGGCTGGGGAAAGTATACTGTATTAGGGAGGTGGTTCAGCCTATTATACCTTCTCACACACATATTTCACCATCTGACGATTGAAAAGAACCGGTGTGTAATGTAATAAACAAGATTCCCAAACAACGATTTATGTTTTAATATAATTTCATTCAGAAATGTAAGAAGTCATCCACAGTGTGTGACATTGTGGTTGTAGGTTGATCCTATTGGATTCTTCTGTATTGAATGTGTTCACCCCAACAATTATACCATTGTCCACAAGGATTATACCATTGTCCACAAGGATTATACCATTGTCCACAAGGATTATACCATTGTCCACAAGGATTATATCATTGTCCACAAGGATTATACCATTGTCCACAAGGATTATACCATTGTCCACAAGGATTATATCATTGTCCACAAGGATTATACCATTGTCCACAACAATTATACCATTGTCCACAAGGATTATACCATTGTCCAAAAGGATTATACCATTGTCCAAAAGGATCATACCATCGTCCCCAACAATTATACCATTGTCGACAAGGATTATACCATTGTTCTGCTGTTCCGTGAAGATTCCTTTCATCATTCCGTATTCACACCAAATCAGCATGGATATGAAGTGATATAGCAGCATCAACCGTTGAATTAAAAGTTTAAGTTTTTGGCTTGGTCTTTGTTTCTCATATTATTCAATGAGAAATATATGGTGTTTTAAAACGTGAATATTTTGTTCTAAAGCTGCCATCTTCATACAGCTTGGCCGTTTATTAGGAGGTATTAGGGGGTATATAGAAATACATGCAAATCACATACATGTATATCCATAAAAAGAAGGTGAACTTCAAGTGATTAGGCCTATGGATTAGAAATATAAAACATATCCTCTCTTTGGGCGACTTAGAGTGGCTTGAGCTGGCAATTATAGAGCAAACAATTTGTTGAAAAGAAAACAAGCTTATTCCTTTTATTTTCACCAAGAAGTACACAATAAAAGCTATATGTTGATAATGATATCGGGAATGCAGGTTAAGGTGGTTTTTATAAGCAACACAACCATTTAAATTATGGCCGTTATTAGCACATAATGTTGGTTCATCACTGGCTTTACTTGTATTTTTATTTCATCGTCAATTCTCATATGAAGGTATAAATGAAGCATTTCGTTATTGGTTGTTTCCCGTCTCATTCGAGTTAATTTCACTCATATGGACGGGTTTAATTCATTTCAGCTGGTTACTTCATAAGTATCATGTGATCAAACTATTAATATGAATACCTGTAGCCAGCCATATTCTTTTTTTTCTAAAGCCTCTGCCCTTGTATCGATCAGGTGAGGGTTCGAATCGATCTAATACCTCTGTAAACATTTGGCAAAGCCAACAAGGTACATTTTCAAACACACTTCATTGTAATACATCCTTCTTTCCTTATAGTGAAAAAGGTAGGTCGTTATTTCTTAGAATAAAAGAACATAAGAAGGCTGTTCAAACTGGGGACATAAACAAATCTGGGTTAGCAGAACACAAGTTGAAATGTACAAAAACTATTAAACAGGATCAGGTAAACATTTCATTTTCAGATAAACACTTAACCTTCTTTAAATCCAGATTGTGGTATACAAATAAGTCAAATATGGAACAAATTTATAAAATATATGTAATAATTTTTAATGTAAAACTTTTTAATATTGATTTTGTCTTTTATTTAAGCTTGTTTATTGATATGCCATTGTATTGTACCGTTAACATATTGACGTCATTCTAGGGTTGATGTTGTTTTTTAGATTCCAACATTAGAATATTTTAACATAGTTGCTCTTGTAGAACAGTTTCACTGATTGTCCACATTACACATATGTTCTTTTCTTTAGTGTTTATGTCAATGTTTTGAAATATTAAATTCAGTTACACTTGATAAAGACACCGGTATAGGTGGTGTCAAAAGCTCGTGTTGCTCACAAACTACTTATTTCGTGGTGATGCCTTAATCATTTCCCATTAGTGACGAAAAATCCGTCCACGCTCACTCGTTCCACTTTGCAGATATATCGCATGATACACTCTTTATTAAACTTTGAACATGGCTGGTTGCGCCATATTTAATGATGAGAATAAATTACTCCCCTTTGCTAAGTGATATTCTGTCACTGGGTGAGCTACAAGTCTGTCACTGCCTCTCTTATGGAAGCAATGAAGTCTACGTTGTCTGTCACCGTTTCATACTTCGTCATTCATTTACTGCTGACCACACTTCATTGTAATACATTATTATGTTTGTATATTGTGTATTGTGGTAAATGTTACTGTTTACAAGTTTATATAGGCCACATCTCATTGTAATACATCATTATGTTTGTATATTGTGTATTGTTGTAAATATCACTGTTGATAAGTTTATATAGGCCACACTATATTGTAATACATCATTATGTTTGTATATTGTGTATTGTTGTAAATATCACTGTTGATAAGTTTATATAAGCCACACTATATTGTAATACATCACTATGTTTGTATATTGTGTATTGTGGTAAATGTCACTGTTGACAAGTTTACATTGCAATACATCATTATGTTTGTATATTGTGGTAAATATCACTATTGCTAAGTTTATATAGACCACACTACATTGTAATACATCATTATGTTTGTATATTGTGTGTTGTGGTAAATGTCACTGTTGACAAGTTTACATTGCAATACATCATTATGTTTGTATATTGTGTATTGTGGTAGATGTCACTGTTTACAAGTTTGTATAGACCACACTTCATTGTAATACATCATTATGTTTGTATATTGTGTATTGTGGTAAATGTCACTGTTTACAAGTTTGTATAGGTCAAGCTTTTTACTTTGTTAAAAAGGGGCATATCATTTAGACCATTCTACCCAATCATAAGTTGTTATAAAAAACCACAACCCATGATACATGTATTTCATTAAGTTGACGACAGACGTGATATATATATATAATCCTTTGATGTAAAACATAGAATTGATGTAAAAAAAACACACATGCTGAATACGTGTCAATATTTCTCAGGGCAATCAGCTTTCTTTTTTCTATGGCTGATAACAAGTAAAATTTCAGTTGACCGATATGGATCGAGGAGACTAAATAACACTGGTTTAAGATTGTGTTTCTTGATTCAACACAAAGCGCACAAGTAATAAGGATTGACTGTAACGTAATTTATGACCTATACTACTAAACTTAATACCTAGTAATGTAGTATTACTTATTAAATAACTTATTTTGACAATAATATATTTGAGGAAGACTATTTATCTTACCTGTGTGATAACTTCCCCAGACAGGGCTTCTACTTTACAGGGAATGGACTGATGATCATTATTACCAAGGCCCAGTTGCCCTTCACCATTATATCCCCAGGTATATACCTAATTAAAGCATAAATATTGTGAGTGCAGCAGTTTGTATATTCAGAGCTGTGATAACGTATCCGTGTTAATAAGTTAGTTGTCTCCTTATACCATATCGACCATTTTTGTCAAGTAGATTGAAAAACTGAATTAAAAATAGGCATAGAATGCACTTAAAAACTTTTGATTACAAACATTTAATTATATAGAAGACAGTTACAAGTATACTAGAGTTTGGACATCTACATGTATGCTGATGTTTAGATACTGATAAAACACAGACCATCAGAGAAAATGTGCATCTGAACAATAAATGACGCAGAGTTATGACACTGACAGGAAATATTTCACACACTATTTTGTTTTTTAAATCACGGATTTATGATAATGATATGTGTGATCAAAGAAATAGAATGTATATTTGTCAATTTATTGACTCGCGACTATTTTTCTTAAATCACAGATTGTTATTAGTTTGAAAGCTGTGGTCACATAATTTATATAGAGTATAATTAACAGTTTACTATATGGGTACATGAAACATACTTACCTCTCCGTTATCCAGTAAAGCTACAGAATGAAGACCACCACATGCAATTGATATAGCACGCCTGGTACCTGAAATATCACAACAAACATGGTTAGAATAGATTATTTATCACAAGTAACAAAATCAAATGGTGTGAGTCTCCATATACCAGGAATAATTGAAACACTGAATTCAAATACATAGAATAATTCCATGATTATATAAGATGAGAATTAATTATGACAACTATATATTATTTCATTTTATGCCAATACAAATCAATAATGACACATTTGTGTTATCTGCAACATTTCAATACAATTCAATGAATTCTTTGCCATGACCATTTAATGTACATGTTATATACAAGCATGATTCGCCTTGAAATGTAAACAATATGTCCGTTAGCTTGTCAAACTTTTTTCAATAACCGGGATGAACGTATAAATTCACAATAGTCCCATGTTACATGTAACTTAACAGTTTGGTGTCATCAAATACTTTTAATTTGCAGTTCTTTGGAAAACTCGTGTTGTATTATATGTGATTGTATGGTATCAACAGCAACATATCGTTATTTGACCTCTCAGGCTAAATTCCAGTTAACCTGGTATGATGTTCATTTGTTTACGGACTGTAATAATCTTTTATCTTATATCATTAACCAATGCTGGATTCTCGCTGTGTACCAGCAAAACGAGAACGGTAACATTATTTTGCGTTGTTCTGTAACCATACTATATTTACAGTAGAACTTGCTAAGACCGACACCTCGGGGGACCAAGAGAAATTGTCGGTATAGACACTATGTCGGTATACTAAAAATTAAAAACTGATATTCACACAAGAAATGCTTCGGCAATTTGTCAGCAGTTTGGACTGGTCTACTTGACATGGTTATTAATTTGAATTCATCAAGACAGAAATGAAATGAAATTTTAAGAGCTGGACTATTTATATGGACTGTCAAACGTTGTCGTTTTAGAGCAAAAGAATCGGCTTCGCGTTGGGTGTAGTGTGAGTGGACAGTTGTTTCTTGGCTTTACCGTCGTTTGTTTCATAATTTATGCGTGCGCGGGATTAAGTCCCCCTCCCATTTCTGCTTGGCGTTGATAAACGGTCAAAATGTTTTTACAAGCTCGTCAGACGCATGTCGTGTCGGATTATAAACGATGGATTAACATTGAAAACATTGGCTTTGGACTTAAAACCCAAGTCGATGTTCAGAATAGACAAGTGTCGGTGTTTGTCTATCTATTTAACCTGTAGATATTTCCGGACCGCCTGAACCGGTCGAAGTTGACAAGATGTCGATGTTTAGATGTGTCGGTCTCAGCAAGTTCTACTGTATTTAAGATATTACTAAAGAGTCAATAAAACATGTACAAGGAATGTAAATATTGTATTTTTATATTTTAAAAAATATCAGGATTTCCTGGTTAGAAAGAGCGCAGGTTTTATAGACATTAGCCATTTAGCTACCATATAAGGTGAATAAACTTCATAGTGATTTGTTGCAAGATATACATCCCTAGAGTGAGAATATATGTGGTAGCTTTTTGTAATTTTTTACAGATTTTTCATGTCTACGTTGTACTTTTTTTATCGTTTTTCGATTTTATCTAATATTTGCTATTAACTTGTTAAAACAATATGTAACATTCTTATTTATGGTTCAAATGTGGTGCCCTGTTCATGTTTTGTGTATTAGCATTCAAATAAGTACCCATATTGGTTTGTTAGTTGTAGGAAACAACCGCAACGGCTAATATTCTATCCCTCCACCTTGAAAATTTAGGGAAAATTGATCAAAATTTGTCTTTCAATTTGTAAAAATTGTCATTATGTCAATATTAAGGCTGTTTTGTATGTCTTCTAGTTGGAAATATTATAATGGCATAAATTAATTGCCACTTAGTGACTATCACATCAATACTGTGTCCACAACCACTACAAAATAGGACATTTCCGGATTTTAGGAATTATGGAAATGTTTTACTTTTGACAAGTCTGTGCATCTATCTATTGATATTGAAAATACTTGATGGTTTCGGTAGATAGTAATCCAAAAGTTTCAAAATTTGTGTCTTTTCGCGTTTTCCCCCAGGAAAATTAACTGAAAATAACTCTGAATGTGTATATAAGAGATTGAGTTCTTTAATTATAGTTACACAGAACACAGCTACAGAAATTTCAGTCATATCATATTAAATTCGGAAATTTGTGACTAGAATCTTCACAAAATGGGGAATTTCTGATTCTCAAATGTTTGGGTCATTTTTTTCTTTATGTTACCACTACACTTCTTACTGTGTAAATTTGGAACTTTTATTTGTAATAAGACTATCAGAACAATTTTAATGGTTTGTAATATTAGACATTGTGACCAGACGCCAATACAATAAACAAATACAATCATTCAGAAATACTACAAATGTTAACAATAACACTCAGATAGATAGTCGTTTGTCGGATAAGAGATATTTTCACAGAGTTTAATAGTCATTTTCCAGATCATCATCATCGTCCCCAACTTCATCCTCGCTTTCTTCATTGTCGGATATCAATGCTGCCTGGTTTTCACATTCTTGCAGTCTGCACATATCAGTGCATTTCAGACCATTTGCAATACACACACATTTCTGCGACGAACATGTTTTTGGACAAGTGCAAGCTAAAAGTCCCAATATAGCTTCGGGTGCTGGTTGACCATCCATCCAGTGAATCACTAGTTGTTCAACTCCATCTTCTTTTTCAATCCTCCAACCTTTACCGGAAGGACTGGGGATTTGCGGATCCTAGACATCTTCGCCATATTGCAGCCTGGTAATTGGCTCTCTGTGCATGCAGTACCAAGCAGTCCTTGCATGGTGGCAGCTGATGACTTTCAATTTCCCCTTTCTTTACGCAGAACAGATGGTACCTGAGGTCATCGACTTTAGTGGATGATGCTTTTGGGGCATAGAGGAGGCAAGTGAAGGCTTCTAGTCTGTCCATAAGTTCTGTAGCAAGGTCCCACTTCTGTCCTAGCTGTAAGAAGATATCCTGAATGTCTTCACTGCTTGTCAAGAATTTAAGAGCACTCCCTTTTCTTTTACCTGCAAAAGCACTGACAGTGTCACAGCCAGTGTAGGCATGCATCAAAATCCTGGAATGCAATTGAGATGATAAAAACATCCGTATCTTCTGAACAGATAATAATAGACTTGTAGCCTTCTGAAGATGCATGCCCGGCATGGAAAAGCAAGCGTCCGTCTGCTTCTTCCTGCAGGCACTGGAGATCCGGCACCTCCTCACTATCCTGAGATTTAATTCTGTAGCACTTGTCATCCACCGTAACATATAAAACTTTATCATTTAACTTCTTTTGGTAGTCTTCTTTCCTCCATTGATCAACAATAAAACTTATAAGACTGTTCTTGTTAGTAACTCTTGTCAGGAAATTCCTCCACTGCCTTACAATCTGTGTGTCTTTAATTCCTTGCAATTCATGGCCAGTCTCCACCTCGAACCAATCTCTCACTGTTCTTTATTGAGATTTCCCGGTATGTATTGAACACCACATCGATTCTTTCACTTTGACCTCCATCCTTTAGGGCCATTGCCAAAACTGTAGTGGATACATCTCCAAAAGTAGACTGATCGCCTTTGACCCTTTGTACTAAATTCATCCCGTCGATTATTGAAGCCGATTTACCATGAATGTGCTCTTATGGTGTCACTTGTTTCTGCAAGGTTGTTGCTAATGCTGCTTTATTGGTTTTTCTTAACAATCCTTCTGGTGTGGCAAGTGCCCAAGGTAATGGTCCAAGTGGATGAGAGAGAATATCTTCCGTTTGTAGACTGTGCCCTTTCACTATGATGCGACCAAACAGAGACCGATCAGCTTTTAAGATTATTGCCCGGCCATTTGATTTCACCGTCTTCTTCACACACATGTTGCTGAATGTCTTCAGTTTGTTCGTCTTCATAGGATCGTGGAATTTCTTTAATGGGGGATCTTTCTCCAGTCTCTCATCCTTGAATGTTTTATAGTTTTTCTCACCTATCTCATAAGCTTTCATCAAATCGGAGGCTATATCCTTTGGGGCAGCCTTTGCAGTAGAAATACTAATAAGGTCTCGTCGGTCTGTAAATGGGTTTACCCAGCCTTGAATAAGGCTTACTACTGCTGACACTGCTTCCTCGTCTTTTCCAATTCTTGCATCCTGTAGTTCTGTATGGCTCAGTTCGGATTGATTAACCTTTACCATGTCCCTTAACTGACCAAGGAATGCACTTCGATACTCAGCTGTAATATAGTATCGTTTGATAGCTGCTGGTTTCAGGCTGAATCCAGTGGTTCCTCCTGGAGTCTGAGTGTCTTTATTAACCGTTACCTCGATAGTTTGATCAATAGCAAGTCTTCCAAATGGATTTGTACTGGACATTTGCACAGAAAACTGACCTTCCAGGGCTTGTGATGAGAGGCGAGTGATCACTCGCGCGCGCCTCACACTCGCCTAAAATATCAAAATGGCGAGTGCGTGACCACTCGCCTTAAAAAAAAATTTATATTTCAAAATAAAATCTATTTCTTACAATTTTTTTCCACAACTGGGAAAATTTTCGAAACTGTCCACCTTATAAATCCACCGTAAAAGATAAAATGCATGTATAGCTCGTTTAATTTAATAAAGTTGTAAAAACCCGCAGTTCGCTACACAACTTCACAAGGTTGACCGTGCGATCAAGACAGGCGAGGCCGCTCTCCGCACATCTATGCTTCCTAAACGTATAATGCGATAAGCGTAGCACTGCATTGGTACCGAATCAAAACTGCTTCAAATCGGAATGGGTTTATTACGGTGAAAAACTTGTTTTGTATATCATTTTCGTAGAAACTGTATCGAGAAATTGTCAACTCTATCTTCTTTTTGCGATTTTCGTTATTTACTAACTTCCAAGTTTACATAAGGTTACGACAACGGCGAGCAGGTTGACGGTATGTAAAACTACGGTAAAATGTTGTTCGCCGTACGGCACTGCTAGTTCTACACGCCTACCGTACGGGTCGTACGGGCTATCTGTTGAAAGCTACGGCCGTAGACTCGCTGCCATGCGGAAATATAATTCCGTTTTTACTGCTTAAAAAGACTTGGGAGACAATCGGAACTGATTTTTTAGAACGCTAGAATAAATTCGCTCGTAAGATGATTAATATATTTTTTTTTGCTTTCGTGGCATCGCCGGGTTCCGTTTTTAAAACTACCCCACACAAAGCATGCACTGCAGTGACGCGCTTCGACGTAGTACTCCAGTAGAAGTTTCTGTAGTCTAAAATTTTAACAATTTAAGAGCTTTAAGAAACAAACTTTTTAAAACAAATTTTAGGTAGCATATTTTTAAAACAAACTTAAGTTATGGCTAAAGGTAAGCCAGTTGAGCTGTCCACATACTTAGGATGGGAAGAAGAACTTACCACCGGTTTCCGAATTTATAATAATTAATTATTAGTACTTATTAATAATAATATATAAAGAATACAACAACGCGGCCAACAAATCGTATCTATGTGACTCATATTTTTTGTAACATTTGCGCCAGATATTGGCATAAAATCAAGGCCCATCTATCATAATAAAAAAGTCTGACATTGTAATAAATTAAAGTTTTCAGGCTTTTTTTTACATGGACACCACTCGCCTGGTAGAAACCCAGGTGAGTGTGCTAACACTCGCGACGACTCGCCTGGCACTAAATTCAGGCGAGTGTTGAAACACTCGCCTTCATTTTGCTCACCGCAAGGCCTGCCTTCCTTGAAGGCTTCATACACATCAGGATTCTTTTCTGGAAGATTTGTCATTTGGGCATAGTATGGACACAAATATCTTGCATAGTGCACTTTATCATAGGCAAAACACAATGGAATTAATGCTCGTATGCCATGAAGGTGCAAATCCCAACTCCCTTCACGCGATGCACGTAGTAACCCAAGTATTACATCTTTGACAATATCAATGTAAGACATCCAGTATGCTGAGAGTTCGCCGTTGTTGTGGCGAAGATGTATCAGATATCAACAAAAAGAGGATTCTTCAGCACTAGGTCTAACGTTTCCTGTTTCAAGTCATCTGCCACATTGTCTAAGATTGACTGAATCGCAGCACTCTACTCATGAAAGTTTACATCGATCCACGTAATAAACTCAGCCCACGCCAGTCTCATCAGTGCTTCATAGATATACTTGTGTACCCTAACAGCTCGATTATAGTGTTTTCCGTTTAATACTCCATTAATGGATCCCTCCGCAACTATTCCTGCTTCTATACATGTATCTTTCAAACCACTATCTTGAAATCTCTTTCCAATGACAGATAAAGCATTACAAATTGTATGGAATGTTCCCATCCGTAGAATAATGTTTGAAAAGTGCTCTGTATGCTTCCAAAGAATATCAGTGGCTTTTGCAAACAATGCTTGGTCCATTACGACAACAATTGTGTTCAGAAGCAGCTCCCTCCTGATTAGCTCCGATTGATTAAGTATTTCAAACACTGTTGTCAGTTCTGTTGCCGGTGCATTGATTGTGGGAAGATATCCAACGGTATTTTCTGAAATCGGAACTTGATCCCTTGTTGTAATATTAAATCCAGTCCAGCTTGGGACAATTTGATTTTCTTGATCAGCTTGTCTTGGCAGTAGCTACACCAAGTTTTTCATGCATGCTAACTCTGCAGCCTTCTTTGCTTCTAGTACACGGTCGTCTCTTGTCATTATTAGCTTTGGACCCACACAAGCACCGGAAATATACGGTTCTAGTTCTTGGTTCTCCATGTTTACTGACCGTTGCATCAGTTTCGCAACCTGTGAAAGTGTAGTTCTAGGAAAGTCTGGTCCGCAAACCTTGTGACTAGGTATAATGTCTTGTCTGATTGCCGATCGAATTTGCAATGAAGTCTTGTCTATGATCTTGTTAATGTTGGATGACTTTACCTTTCAAATTTTAAGTTCTCGATGCAGAGTTTGATTTTCTATTACAACGTCCTGAAACGTTAAACTGTCAGGAACCATCAACAATTTCCCTTTGTCATCTGAAAATATATCTACTGCATTTCCAAGCTTGGTTTCAAGTCTTCGACGAATATGTTTCTTCGTTGAGTCATGCAGGGATTTAACGTCATGAGATAACATAAATGATGCAAGTTTATCAGTCAAAAAAGTAACTGGTACGATCATTTTGTCAGGAAGAATATCAGTTCTGATGTACTGGAAAAGTTCTCTGTATGCTTGTCTTTCAATTCTTGCATAAACTTGGTCTTCATCTGTCCCATTACCTTCCTGGATTTCCTGACTAAATACAGGTTCTCTAGTCTTTACACTTGTATACATTTTATAGCATGAAATATGATAGTGAGCCTCCGCTGCAACTATATCTCTACTGGTTATTGCAATGATCCTTTCATCTTTTCCTTGAATAGCACATTCGCGTAGCCTGTCATCTGCCCTCAGCTGGACAGCTTGTGTTAACTTTTCACGTGTTCTTGAGTGCTTCTGATACTTGACTTTGTTACAAAAAATACAGATAGGATCATATACCCTACTACTTGATTCTAATGAAGATCTTCTTGGCAATTTTGTCGACGAACAACCACCACTATCAGATTCACCCTGAAAACTTCCTTCATCTGATTTCCTTCTAAGGGTTTCTAAATCTCTCTTCATTGTGAACAGACTTCTACATTTTCTATGATACACAACGTTCGGCATTTCATTTTCTTTAAGATTTCCTACAACATCCAGAATAGGTGTATGGTTTCTTACTTTGGCAGCTTCAACTAAAGCGATCCAGGATTCATAGCTTTGTGGACTGATCAAATGGTCTTCCTTGCATACTGAATAGTGTATGATGCACTGCTTTTTAGGAGATTCATTGGGGTCAAGTTCTTCCATTCTGACGAATATATTCTGTAAAAATGTGTTTATCTCAATCCAGTTCGTTGTACTGGATTTATACTTGATTTATACTTAAATTCCAAAATCTATTTTGTCAAGATTCTGGACACGAATTTCATATTCCATGTACAAGAAAGACTAGAATATCATCTGTTATCACCATTGAGAGAATGCCCAGAATGTGAGATTCTGTATAACCCCGGAGTTAAGATCTCACGCGCTGTTAATACCACAGAGTTAAGGTCTTAGTGCGTCACAGAATTATTAAGTCAAGACGAAATCCTAGTGTGACGTCAGTTTAGAATGTTGTTTCGTCAGCATTGAATGCTATGTCTTCGCCTCTGAAAAATATTAATGTCAGACACCAAATATCTACCAGTATACCCACAGAAGGGCGCCACGTAACTAATATTATGCTCTTTCTAAATAATAGGTAGAAATAAATGTCATATACATATTTAGTGTTATTGTTATCTTTAAACCACAAAACATTCAAGATTTTTCATGGAGGGGGGGGGGGGGGTGGTAAAATATTGAATATGTTGTCCCCTGCCAAACATGAAAGATAATAGTTTTGACATGTTTGCATCAACACCTACCCAAATTATAAAATAATAAATTATCAATTAAAGTGTGATAATGTATTTTATTAGTCATACAGACTTGTAAATAATGAAAAAATCAATAAATCTAAAAATCTTGAAATTTCTCATTTTGTCATGCTTGTGGATACAATATTCATTCAACAATCACTAAAGGGCACTAAGTTTATTCCCTCATAAAACTGCCAACTAGAAAACATAAAATTTACACTTATTATTGATATTAATGATTCTTTTTTCTATTTGGAAGACAAATTTTGAACATTTTTCTCCAAATTTCACAGGTGGACGGGTAGGATATTAGCTCTCGTGCTTGTGAACTAGATGTAACAATAAAATATGAGTATTTAAATATCAAGCTTTAACATGACACCCTATTTGAACCATAACAATGGACATTACATACTTTTTATAAGTTAAAAGCAAATGCTATATGACAACGAAAAAAGAAACAAAAAATCACACCAGGATATACAATATCTGTAAAAAAAATACAAAAAGGGATGTATAGCTTGCAAAAAATAACAATGAACCTTATTCACCTCGAATGGTACCAATGGCCCGATTTTGGGGGGCTGTCCCATGGACTAATTGATTCGTGACTCTTTTGAGTAATTATTTTACCTTGATCGATACAGAAAACAATTCGGCACAATTGATTATTTGATGTCTTTTTCCAAGTCAGCTGAATCAGGTGAAAAACTTTAGAGTGGACGACAATACAGAAGTCTCTGATCCATATAGTTTGATTTAAATGTCATACTTGTGGTAAGTTCTAAAATTGAATGGGATAAAGTTCAAAATACTGAATTTAAAAACTTATTACTAAGTCAGCCTAATCAAATTGATACCATAACAAATGATTTTTTTTTTCAGAATAATGTTCATATAAGATTTAGCTGTAGATAATTTGACTAAAGTCTGTGGTAAGACTTTTCAATCCAAAGAAGATAATAAATCTGCTCAATGTAAGACTGGTCCCCCTTAGTTTAACACTGAGTGTATTGTCTCAAAGGAGAAATTTACTGAGACTAAGAAGCTTTTTCGTAGGAATGGTTGAACAAACATTAAATCATTTTTGGAAGATAGATGGGTGTAGGCCTACACTAAGATAAAAATAGCCGCTACATGTAGACTAGTATATAACTCTGGTCAGAGCTATGTTAAGGAAAGATTCTTTACAATCGCCAAGCAAATTTTGGAAAACTGTACAGAAAGCCTTGGTTATGTTTTTTACCCTATATAATATTATCATTCAAGCTCGTTTGTGTTGTGCATCTGTTGATTACTAGGGAGCATTTGATTCAGTCAACCGTGCTGCATTGTAGAATACGTTTATTGAGTTAGGGTGTGGTACTAGACTTACTAAACCTATTGAGACTGAATACAAAACTGTTAAGGTATTTTTCTGAGTCTGTGGAGATTTATCCGGCTTTGGTTTAAATGTAGGCTTGGAACAGGGGAAGCCACTTTCACCGAAAATGTTTTTGTTATTTATTATTTTTCAATTTGTTCAATTTTATTGCAGGAAAAGCCATTTGACTTTTTACCCTTAAAACAATACAGATGCAAGTACTGGTTATGCATTAAAACATAGTTTACAATTACATAGTTGGTTCCAAGTAATTATACCTTGTAGACCAAGAATAATACTTCTATAAGGTAGAGCCTCTAACAAATATTTTTTCTACAGTTATTATTTTGTTTTTTGAACAAGGGTTCATTAGAACCCGAAACTAAATTGACGGCCATGAAAGGAAATATGGCTTAAAATATTTACTTAGTATATCCTGTAAGGCCGGACAGCATAATAAAAAGTGATACTCATTTTCAACTATGCCCGTGTCACATAGCTGGCATAGCCGGTCATTATATGGTATATTTAAGTACCTTCCTTTCTCAACATTTAGCCCATGATACTCACAACGGAAACGACCAACGGTTTTTACAACTTTCCATGAGATTTCACACAAAAAAATAAAGATGTTTTGCTTGTACAAAATCGGTAACTAAAAATTTGTATGAAAGAAAACGGCTTGAAGTCTGAATACTATCACACCAAGTTTGTATAAAACTATTCTTAATTGTTTGCTTAAACTACAAGTAATCAACATTTGAACATTTTTCTATGACATGTAATATACCAAAACCATTCATGTTTAAAATATTTTTCAATTTCTTCCTCCAATTATAAATTGATATCAGCCTGGTAAATGACATTGACTGTTGTCGATAAAGTTTATACATTAAGCTTTTTTGGTCGGAAATGATTTTGGACCAAAATATAACAATCCTTCCTTGAATATGAACAATTAAAACATTTCAGATTTCAGAAACATCACACATACCCCACAATTCGCTTCCATATAAAAAAGACGGGCTTAACCATTTTATCAAACAATTCAAGTTTTACATATATAGATCAGCATGTCATTTTGTCAAACATTGTTTAAGGGTATAAATCGCTTTCTTTGCCTTTTCGAGAAGATGCTTATAATTTTCTTTGGGGTGTATGTTATATTTAATCATAAATAACAGAACGATTCGACTGGCTCTAATGTCTCATTATCATAGGTCCAAACATAATCTCTCTTGTATTTTTTTTTGCCAAACACGAACACTTTGGTTTTATCTATATTAACCTGTAACCCCCAAGTATTGCAGTATCTATAAAGCTGATTTAGCAGTGCCTGTAGACCAAGTGCACTTTTTGAGAAAATAACAGCATCATCAGCAAAAAGCAAGGAAAATACCTGTAATTCATCATAGATTATTTCCTGATCTATATCTGTACTGAGATTGTCAGATATATCATTGATAAACATGGAAAACATAATGGGCGACAATGGTTCGCCTTGTTTTAAACCCACATTTTGCTCGAAAAAAAATCCTTAAACAAGCCATACTGAAAAATACACAGACTTACTTGCATTCAATAACTTAGAGCTACATCCTAGTACAATTAATTTATGCCATAGGGCAGCTCTATTTATTGAATCTAAGGCCTTTTGATAGTCCACAAATGCACAGTATAACTTTTGTCTAGTTTGAATTGAATGGAAAATAATTTGATATAGTACAAATATACAATCAACTGTGCCTTTACCTTTTCTAAAGCCGAATTGACCATCGTAGATTATGTCATTACTTTCGGCCCAATTACATAATCTTTCATTTAGAACCATAGAGTACAATTTAGCAAAAATACTGATTAATGTTATACCACGATAATTATTGACATTTGTCTTATCATCCTTTTTGTGTATTGGTAGGATTATACCTTTGGACCAGCTTTCTGGGTACAGAGAATTCCAATACAAATAGTTGAATATATTTACCAATTAAGGTGAAATAAATTTCTGACCAGCAACAATAATTTGAGCACAAAGACCATCCAGCCAACGGGATTTGTTTTTCTTCAGTTTTCTTATAGCAGAATTAATTTATTTATATGCAATATCTAATTCAAGTTCTTCTACTCTAACAGTTTGGTTAATCTCTGACTGGACATTAACAGGATTTGAATATTGTAAATCATTAAAAGCAGAATTTAGCTGTAAAAGTGATTTTAAACTTATTAATATCAATATTTGGCATATCTGGTTTTCCAGCCACTACTTGTTGTTTTCCAAAATTTTGAGGGCGAATTCACAGATATATTTTTAAGCTTTTTGCTCTGATCGATTGAAAATTTTAATCTAGTTCTTCTTATAATTCGATGATATTTTTTTTTTCTAGTTAACAATAATTGATGCTTGTATTGATTGCCATATTTGTTATACAGTCTTTGGATTTTTCTAAATTCCCTCTGAGCAGTTTTACACTCAAGGTTAAACCACTCTACTTTTTTTTTGATACATATATTTGCACAACACTCTACTTTTTTATTTTCATATGGCAACTGATTGCTAGAGTTATCCCCCTTAATACACACTGTTTTGCCATTAACTTTAAATGCACAATCATATAATAAATCAGCAAATTTTGAAATTGAATCATCTAAGGAATTATTTCCGTTAACTTAATCCATGATTACATCATCTAAAGAATTATTACAACCATCTAGATGTCTAATGAACTCGTCATTCGATTCATCTGACCAAACTATTTTTGAAATCTTAGATTAGGGTTTTTTTAGTAAACAACACATCAGGTTTGCGCCCAATTGAAAATACGAGTGGTGAATGGTCAGAAAATTCTAATTAGTCACCAAACCTAAAGTGAAAAATTCCATCAAACAATTCTGGAGTAGTAAGTAAGTAATCCGTACTACCACCATTACTAGTGTGGAATGTAAACCGACTTGGTCGATCTTCACTTTTACTTCCATTTACTATTTTGAGATCAGTGGTTTTACAAAAACAGTTTTGTACCAAATGAATTACAAATTCACATCAGCTAAACTATCAGTTAGATTGCTTGAAATCTCCACAAACAAACAGATCAATTTTAGATTTTTTTGGAAGAATTATATCGTTTTCTAGCGAGTCAAAAAAAGTCATGTCCATCCGACATATCCCCTCGAGAGGATGGGTTATAGATGACACCAAAAACACGGTGATTTAATAAACCAAATGTTTCTTTTGGGAGTTTCAGCCAGAGAATTCCCCTGTCACTTGAAAGTAGCATTTCAACACCGGTAGCAAGGTGAGTTTTTATGAACAATGTGATACCACCACTCGCCCTGCCGACTCGACTTGTTCAGTTCTAACCGCTGGTTTGAAGTATCCAGTGTAGCCTACAATAACTGGAGAAACACTAGGGTCACACCAAGTTTCCGTGGAACACAAAATATCAAATTCGGAAATTTAAAAATGACTGATCAGACAAATGCCTTTTAAGCCCATTAATATTCCAAACACAGAAAGTACAAGCCTTCGGATTACCTGCTTGTCGGTCTCATCCCATGTCTACATTATTGACTTATCTACAGCTCTGGTACAAATATAGATATTATATACGCGCAGAGCTTAAACCCAGCACATTGGAACATGTTTATTTAATGTTTTCATACATGATTAAGTGTTTCGAAAACTACAATACTAATTATTAATTCAGTAATTTCCCTGATGTTGAAAGCAGGTCGCTTTCAAAACGCAATAAAAAAAAACTTCATCTTGTATGAAAATTTTAAATATAAATTTTCTAATGGGTTTGGTTTAAGTTCTGCGTGTATAAGAGAATCCAACAAGTGAACTATTCCCAACATGGCCTTGTAGCTCAGTCAGTAGAGCGGTGAGACGGTAACCCTCAGTCGTGAGTTCAAATATAGATGTGTATTATAATGAGTTCCAAATATTTGTCCTCTTTGCAGATAAAGACGTTTTATTCTCTAAGACGACAGAAGGCTTACAGGTACCGCTAAATAAATTGAATCCATATGTGGGGTCTTACAGTAAACGTGGTGAAAACTAAAGTGTTAGTATTTTCTACAACAAGAGTTTTAGTAAACTCAACATACGCCCGCCGTGGCTAAGTCGAACCGCTACGATTAACAACTTTACATTTAATATAACACTTGTTTTAATTTCATCAATTCAAATTTCTTGTTCACATTAGAAGTTTTTCTTTTCTGAATTTGATGAAGCTGCAACTAAATACCAGTACGTTATAGTACACATATATTATCTGTTCAGGTAATTTCAATCACATTTTAACTTTTGACTGGGACACTGTTCTATTCATTTTCTCTAGCCAAGTTAAAATCTTCATGTAACCCATTCCGTGTTTTACCTTGGCGGACGACTCCACTACAACCCGTAATCGAACAGCTCGTTTTGATTGGATGCGAGTAAAACTTCTCGCAGCTAATCAAATCCTCAGGCACTTACACTGAAAATAACGTAATGGCGGCTGTGTACACATTGAACTTTTGTTTAACGAGTGCTGATTGGCTAAGACTCTGTAAGTCTAGGAAAGACAACTCTTACATTCCCACCAGTGGGCGCTATTCGATTTACGGGTTGAAGTGGAGTCGTCGGCCAAGGTAAAACACGGAATGGAGACATGAAGATTTTAACTTGGCTTGCGAAGATGTGTTCTATTGGACTTGGCTGTAATAGTTTTAGTACAAAGCAAACAATCTTCAGGCTGACCACTGATATGATGGTGTGTAAATATACAAACCTTGTGTGGTACTTCAATGGATGTCATTGTCCCCTTATCTCTATTTAAACAGCCACTCTGATAAATACCAGATGGGTAATAAACTGGGAAAATGGTATTTTTTTGTTATTATAGTGCACATTAAACTATCCAAGAAAACAGTCTCAGAATGTATAAATTAATTGGCTTCCAGTATTACTCTGGACCAAGTGTACTAAAAAAAGCATTGATATATATATTAATACATGTATATATATATATTTAACATCAGGTACACATTTCTGATAAAAAAACTCTTGAAAACAGACAAAAAATATGTGTACCCAAATCAAATTTGGTATGCGACACATCATCTACCTATAAGGTATATATACTCTAAAAGAATTGGAGATTATATCAAAACGAAGTCCTGGAGCCGAAAGGGAATATTACATAATCCAATAGGGCTGCCATATTATGCAACAGGTGATGTCAGAAATGGTATGTGAAACACCGTCTGCCCATAAGGTATATACTCCGAAAGAATCGTCAATATCGGATCAAAACTTAAGAAGTTATGGAGTGGAAGGGAATTTTACATAATCCTATATGACTGCTATATTATGCAACGGGTAAAGTCAGAAATGGTACACGCCACACCGTCTGCCAATAAGGTATATACTCTGAAAGAATTGTCAAGATCGGATCAAAACTCTTCAAGTTATAGAGCGGAAGGGAACAAATAAAGACAGAGTATTACATAATCCAATGTAGGAGTCATATTATGCAATTGACAATGTCCTAAATGGTTTATGACACACCTTCTACCCATAAACTATATGTTGTAAAATTTTTTTTAAAGATCGGATCAAAACTCTTCAAGTTATGGAGCGGAAGGGAACAAAGATATAGACTAAGACCGAATATTACATAATCCAATGTAGAAGCCATATTATGCAATGGACAATGTTCTTAATGGTTCATGACACACCTTCTACCCCTAGAGTATATGTTGTAAAAAAAATTGTAAAGATCGGATCAAAACTCTTCAAGTTATGGAGCGGAAGGGAACGATAATATAGACTAAGACAGAATACTACATAATCCAATGTAGAAGCCACATTATGCAATCGACGATGTCATAAATGAATCATGACACACCTTCTAACCACAAGGTATATGTTGTGAAAGAATTGTAAAGATTAGATCAAAACTCTTCAAGTTATGGAGTGGAAGGGAATCCGGGACGGACGAACGGCGCTGGTGATACCATAATACGACCGACTTTTTTTAAGTCGGGCGTATAAAAATGTAATAGAAATAATTACTAATGGTGCTATGAAGATTATGCTTTAGAAGTGGTAGAGAATTGTTCCTACATTGGTGTTAAACTAAAATAAATTTATCCTTTAAGGATGATGTTCACTCATTGGCTGATAAGGCAAGGAAAGCATTATTTTGTGTTAAAGAGATGTTTCACCAAACTAAATGCTGATATCTTTGTTAAATTGGATATTTTGACAATATGATTAAACCCATTTTGCTGTATGGGTGTGAATTATGGAGGATTGTTCATCTCAAACCTATTGAGTTGATTCACACACAATATTTGATAGGCCTGCCGAAAAATGCACCGAATGCCCTGGTATGTGGTGAACTCCAACGAGTCCCAAATGTTGAATGCTCTATCCACAATACATTCTACCAATTGTTGTATGCTCTATCCACAATACATTCTACCAATTGTTGTATGCTCTGTCCACATTTAATTAAGTCCTCGTTGAGAGAATTATGAGTACCTCAAATGACTTTAGTCTGTTCTCAATAAAGGCACACTGTATTTTAATTTACTCATAATTCTCCTGCCGATAACTGAACTGAAGTTGGAATATTGAGATTACACTATGACGTTCTACATGTATGTATATATTACTAAACAGAGTAAATTAGACTGGCAAACAACTATATTAACTCGTTTAATTCTATTTTCTTATTTTGCTTTTGGATTTATCCGTTATCTGTCGTCGCTATTCATAGATTATATATCATTTAAGAGATACGTTTTCAGACTTGATTTGAAAAGTGATATATTTAGCAATCCTTCCATGTTATGTGGAAGTAAATTTCCAAATTTGTGGTAGAGACGAAGTAAAATGAATAGCTAGACAGATATATTGGACAAAACAAGTTTAGGTCAGGTTTTCTAGTCGAACAACGATGAACTGCAGATAAACGAGTGAATTATATCTGTAATTTTGGGGTAATTTGTATAGGGGATGAACAAAAAGAGGAGCCATTTTCAGTAGATGATATAGATGTAATAAATAAATAGGGTAAATAAATTGTTTATTTCGTTAATGAATGCAAATTTAGTTTATCATTGAGAAACAAGAGATCAGTTGGCGACCACCATCAGAAAGTAAGACTGATTGTAAACGGAGCGCAAATTTGATATGTGAAATTGATTTCTTCAGTTGGTGGCTGGCTGGACAAGAACAAAGTTTCTTTGGTAGAAAGTGGCTGTAATCTGAAAACTCCACACCAAATTTCCCAAATGATTGGTCAATGCCAAAATGGATTTGAGAATCCTATAACTTATTATATATCCTACAAATAATATAACTGAAGAGGATGTTCGATTTCAATTTACTAAGATTGAAATGAAGGATGTTTCGAACTCCTGATAAAGTATATATCTTCCTTCGAAATACATTTGTCCAACATTCGAATCGATACAATGTAGCCTCTTTCATAAAGCATTAGATTTCATAAAGCAATGAACAATTGTATTGTGTAATATCATACGTCAAAACAAAGTATAAATTTTACAGAATTACAAGAAGCGTCGGCTCACACTCTGTAAGTTCTATAAGATCATCTAGCCGCGAGATCATCAAGGTTTTTATTGACATTGTCTGAAGCGGTCTGTCTATTTTGATTTTCGGCGTATTGACTTTAGCTTTAGTAACCCATGGTTTGGAGATGCTCTATCTGGCAACATTTCTAGGTATTATTGGAAATAAATCATTATATATTTTATCAAACTGTTCCTCCCGGGCACTAAAGGCAGAGCTGTTGAGAGACAATTTTGAGTATTACTGAAACTATGTTTAATAAATCCGTGTTGTTTGGGGGGGGGGGGAGGTGAACTATTTTTTGGTCCAGTGAATTGCGGAACTGCATGTGATACCGGTAGGTGAATTTTCACTGTCTTGTTGGCCGAAGCTCGGTAAGTTGGGCTAGTTCGGTCGTGTGCAACAATTAAGGACAATTCTCCTAGTGGCACGAAATTGTTGTGTCGAATTGCGTTACCGGATTAAATAAGCGAACTGCTAAACTGGTGCAGAAACTGACTTTGTGTGAGTGCATACAAAATTCAGACTGGCAAAATCTCGGACAACAACGGATTTTATTATTCTACTTAAAGCTTGAACTTTAGAACTTTGTTAATTGAACTTTGTTGATCTCATTCACAGTAATTATATAAACCAATCAGAATTTTATGTTTATTCGATTTCGCGTTTTGGTTGTCTTTTTCCCAATAAACATTGACGATAAGGAATTTATTGTAACAGAGCTACAGTCAATTATTTCTATGTATCTAAGCAAAGGTTTATCAGTAATTTTTGTCTTAAACAAAATTTGTATTTCGAGGAGTTATTTTATGCTATGAGACACATTTATTCAGCAATTGTCTTTTCTTTTTGAGTTTTTAAATATGAAAAATGGGCAAATAATCAGTAGTTTCCAAAGGTATTATCCCAGATGTTTTATAGTGTTCATAATGGTTTGTAAACATATTATCTATGAGCGTTGCACAGTGAGATGTGACTCTGTCTGGGTTACTTATACTAGGGCATAAGTAGAAGAGTGTTATTAAATCGAGAACATTTAGAGAACATTTAGCGTTATTTGGTGATCATTTGCGTGCTATAAATCAATTTTGAAATCTTTCAAAGGTTAGCACTCTCTTTATTCTATTTTGTTTTATTCAAGATTTGATTGCAGGTATTCATTAAATAAGCTCACATCTTTTCCAGTTGGCCGGTAAAATGCACCGACCACATGTTTTGTTCCTGGAAACTCAAAATCTATAAGAAGGGATTGATATGGGCCATCATCATTAATTGAAGACATTATTTACAGTACAATTTATATCATTGCGGATATATATCATCATAACACCTCCACGCTTTTTTTTTAACTATTTGTGGAAAATAATGGATATCCGGGAATGTCAAATAAATCTTCAATTGACTGATTCATCCAAGTTTCAGTTATAGCTACATGTATGATAGAGAAGTTTAATTTAAGGTTATTAATTGGACATATCTACTATGTCTTCTACCTGTGGTCGGATACACGATCAACTATATGTAATACCAATTGTTGGGTGCTCTATCCATAATGCATTCTACCGATCATTCGATGACATAGCCGAGATTTCTTCGAACTCTCATTTTGTGTTCGATCAAAAATGTTTTCAACATATTGCTAGACGCTCAATCTAAAATATGTTCTACCATTTTCTGGACACTTATTCCAGAATATTTTCTCTCATTGTTTATACACATTCACTCTATGTAATTGGCCTTGAATCAATGGCCTTGAATACTCGTTGTACGAACAAGTCTACAGATTTTCTACTGATTGTCTAACTGCAAATGAAAACATTGCAAAATATCTTCTTTTAATATATTTGGACACCCTACCAAAAGGCCTCTACCATCTAAGTATCAATAGACGATGAATTTAAAAGGCATTTTACCAATCTTTGAATGTTCATTTGAAAACAATTAACAATTGATGGACACTAAATCAAAAATGTATTATACAAACAGGTTCAAGTCCCAATCTAGAATACCTCCTTGCAGATTAATAAAAATATTGTCTACAAATTATTGTACGAAATTATTGTGTAGTTTCTATAAATCAATGGAAGCACCAACAAAAATCTCTTCTACCTAATGTTGGATGTTTAATCTAATAACCACAAATGAACACAGATCTGCTCAATATGCGTTATACATGTACCAATCGGGGTACTACGCTCAATCCAAAACAATTTCTGCCAGTGTGTTTATGTTTATCCTATATGATCGTCGTATGTCTGTACCAATCGTTGAACGCTCAATCCAAAAACATTTCTGCCAGTGTGTTTATATCTACCCTCTACACACGTCGTATGTCTGTACCAATCGATGTAAGCTCAACCCAGATGTATCCTGTTCATGGCTACTTACTAAATCCAGATAATGTCTGAAAATTGTTGATCGCTCATTTCAAAATCCCTTGACCGGCTTATCTTTGAAAAAGCATTGCGTTATTAACCTTCTACCAATCATTAAAGGCTCAATCAAACATTTTCTATAAATCATTGAGTGATCGATCCAAAATGTCCTATACAGATTGTCAAATACTGATTTAAAAACGATTTCAATCAAATTTAATTCTTCATTCTCTATGACCATTTTGGTATACTGGGTAAAACGTTTATACAGATTTTACATGGCGAGTAGCAGTGTCTGGTCACATTTTCACATTTTGTTCATACAACTGTAAAACTTGCTTGATAAAAATAGCTAAATTAACACAGATCGTTTTGCATGGGTTGTTAAACATGTTGCACATCTTACATAGGTTAGGGAAATTATAATAATATCTAGGTACATCCTTATTTCTCAGATGGTTTAAATGAGGATAACCAAACAAAATATTGAATCTGCATAGAATTGTGTGCTGGTTGGATCACAGAGACATACCTTTACTATATGGGCACAATATACAACGAATTCAGATCAGGGTCCAAACAGGATTTCGGCGTATGTGATCACAATGCAACAAATAATCCGCCAATCCTGTCAAATTAGTCCATACACACATAACAACGACAACTGACAAATAACCTTAATTGATTTTCCTAAAAACACACTTGTCGTGAAAAGAGCTTGTACATGATAAAACTAATCTTTTCTTGTTACAATTTCAAATATTTGAAACTTAATGAGTTCACTTGAGAAAATAATGCTTCCTTTGTCTTTAATTTTGTGTACAGAAATCTCTCCGCCATTGCTATTTCCTATAAATATCCAGATGGAGGTCATTAAGTAATAAGTCAATTGACATTTGGATATTGAATTCTATTGGAGGATCCCTTTTACTTTTGTTATGATGATTGGTATAGTTAAGTTGTCAGAAGTGAAAATTGTTGTGTCTGAGCCCGCTATATATTCTCGGCTGCTTGTTTTAGACTGTTAGACCATAACAATCACAAGAGGGAACTCATTTGATTAGTCTTCAAATGTGTTTTTGTTGGTCATCAGGGATTGACTACTCCTAATATGATGGTTAATGAAAACCAGTAAAAAACTAAAGCTGTTGTCCCTGAAATATTAGTGTCTGATTGATTTAATTAGTTAAACTCAAAACATCTTGTTATATTATTGCAAAAACCCAAGGAAGTTCGACAGAGCCCTATCATTCTCAAGTGTATTTGTGCCATACAAATGTTATCACATATCGGAGGATATGCTGTAGAACTATTTTGCACATTTCTGTGTATAAATCCTCGTCAAATTGAATTTTAGAAGCAATGAAAACGCACAGATTGATTAAGATGACAAATTATATCCTATAGCCAACTAGCTCAGAGAGTAGCTGCCCTTTCACGTTTACCGATAAATCACACAATATGGCGATAAGAAAAAGGTCCAACATATTGAAGTAAAAATGTCATTTTAAGTGTGTAGAACACATCCCTAGAGCAGAAGGTCAATAGCGTCTCATCCCTCCACTGAGACATCGGATCTGTTGAAGGGGTAACTGCACAGATTTGAATCATTTAGAGCACATTTGGGATAGGATGGACAGAAACATTCAAGCCCTAGAGCCTCCTGTACTAAATCTGCAGGAATTGGAAGCCGCGTTACATCGGCATTGGCGGCAGTTACCACTTCAACAGATCAGACGTCTCACTGGAGGGATGAAACGCAGGTTAGAAGCTAATGGAGACTACACGCACTATTGACCTGCTCAATTACAAAATGACCAGCCTCACAGCTCAGTTGGTAGAGCGTCCGCTTCAGGGCTGGGAGATCCAGGTTTAAGTCTGGGTCGAGTCAGACCAAAGACTTTAACAGTGGGAGCTGCTGCTGCTTCGCTTGACACTCAACGATAGGAGTTAGAACAGCGACTGGTTGGCCCGGTGTCAGTATAATGTGACTGGGTGAGGGGGCTTGCTGGGTGTCTTTGGCAAGTCGTCTCGGTGAGGCAGCACCAAACAAAACTGACCAAAAGATCTTACCCACCCCTGTCCCACCAAATTGTAGCATTAAAACCTCCACAGACCATCTAAACGTCAGGAAGGCTAATGTATTTGGCATACTTAATTTTCCTCCATGTCTGCCCTGCCACAAGGAGACGTCTTCATATGACTGAAATACTGTTAAGCATGACGTAAAACCCGAATCACTCACTCAATTACAAATTGAGAACATAAACCAGCGAAGTCCCATGTAGTGAATCAAGCCCGAAGAAGACAGGTGACTGAAACTCCTTGAATTCACTGCTTACTTTCCATTTCAATAATTGGGTCTAACCACTCTGATACGCTTTATTTAGAAAAGTCAAAAACGTTCATTCCATTATTTACGCTAGGTTTATCTGAGTCAAATGGAGTTGTTGGGTCACATGTCTTTTGGTTATTTGTATAGATGTGGTGCGACCAATCATATTCAAGCCAGAAAAGGGGTATCTAGTTTTGTTTTGTAATAATTTGCACAGATAATATGCAAGAGTATTCCGACTATTTCATTTGGACAGTAGTATGCAATAAATACATTTCATTAACTTTCGCATCAAAATGATGTTAAATTCATGTCCAGTTGATACGTCCAATCAAAGTTGTGCTAATCCAGAAACTTTGATTTTATTATTGTATGGTAATACAATCAACAGGAGAATAAATGACTAGGCCCCTTACTCGCGATGTCGTCCTATTGGAAGCTGTCTGATTTACCTCAAAGATTGTTTTGGTGATTAAGGTACTTGTGTCAATCAAGCTGGCTGACTTATTACCCCCAGTTCCATTCCCCATCCTAAATGCCAGGTTATGTACCTAACACCTGTTTGATATGCGCAGCTCATGTCGTGATGTTTTATTTATAGTTTTATGAGTTTTTATAACTGTTGCAAGTATGTATTGCCGTTCAAGACAAAAGAGTTGTATTTTAATATTCACTTGCGAAAATGACGTCACCAGACCTCAAAGTTGTATTCAATTCACAGACACCATAGAATCATTATATAGTTTACAGATTATGACAAAAGGATATGCGGCATATAGACCACAATACATTTGGTATTCTTCTTTGTTTTCGATCCACATCCTTCTGTTACATAATTAACATATATTTTACCGGATTATATGTTACAGTTTATCACAATCATGTTTATATAATCAAACATGTAGCCGTTATATCAGATATCCACATTACTCCGTGTTCATCAGAAAACATGCTGGGAATAAGTAACATAAAACTTACCAATTTGAGATGTCACTTTCAGTGGGACGAACTGGTCTCTTCTAGATCCAGAACCGATCTGACCCTGCCCATTACCGCCCCACGCATATATCTGTTAACAGAATATCATAAAGTCAAATTCCTAACTAGGAAAAAATTCTATATTCAAATTGTATACATCCCATATGCCATTAACACGGGAATACATGACACATTAGATCTGTATCATTGTTTGTGTTATTGATATCAATACGAAATTTGAAACAAATATCAAACTTCACCCTGATGCAAACTAACTTTTAAATATGGAATGAAAAGCTTGGGGCGGTTTCTCAACATATTTACGCCCGACGTATGCCCAATGTAAGGGCTAACTGTCATGACAACATATGCCGTCGATATCACATTATAACCAGGCGCAAAGTTACGTTTGGTGTAAATTGGTTGAGAAAACAGACCCCTGATATCGAACAAACATTTCAGGTGGTTCTTTGTTGACGAGTCTCTGTCTACTGGAACAGTTTTCTTATTGAAAAAGTAAAACAGAGCATCTGATTAGTTAACCCTCATAGGAAAACGACACCTTTTTATTGTTTATTCAGAGTTAAAAGTGAGCTTCAACTTCCCTGGGTTAAGAGGACGATACATTCCTTGAATTTTATATTAGGTTATGTTTAATTAGATTAGTCTGAAGGGTCCCATTATCATCCCGCAATACTGGATAGAGACAACGAGAGTGTATTATAAACACACATAAAACAACATGGGAGTTTTGTTGCACAGCAAATACATGAGATTTGTAAATAATTCAACTTTTCGAGTTACGCTATATAGGTATCAAATTCAAATTTTAAGTAGTTTTCAGAAAGAAGATATATATTTAGAATATAGACCAATATGACATTAGACAACAAATAGGTTTTTGTGATTTCTAAGGTTGTTTTTATTGACGTCCACACCTCTTTTATGAGTAATCTTTTACCATAGATATTTTTCCAACAGTCCAATAATTATATTGTTGAAGATTCAGTAGTACTTCTAACGAGTGCATGAGAGCTCCAAATATAATTCATTGAGTAAATATTTGTATGATGTGACACAAATCCCCCTAAAGTGCTTGATCAGTCATACAGTACATACATGTACATCTTTGTAATCTATTGAAGATCAAAGTAGGCTATTGTAGAGACCAAGTAGACATTGTCTAGAAAAAACTATTTTGACATGATTAATCAAGAAATAACTGACACCCTGATGAGCTATATGTTGCCGAATAAAGGATCTATGGCCGAGGATACAACTATTTGAGGACGAAAGGCAAAGATCCGTGCCTTCAAATAATAGTAGTAACTTTGGCCGTATACCTTTTATTCAGCAATATACAGCTCACCTGAACGTTTTTTTTATTTTTATTCTAATGCATAACATGTATACAATTTTGGCAAAGAAAGTGTAAAGATTTTAATAAAAATACACCTTATTCCAGACTGGCCCTATAAAAAAACAACCAACTGAATCGGTTCTGGATAAATCCATCTGAAGAAATCAATGCGGACACCCAAAATGCGATGACGTCTTTATTCCTGATCGTTGAGACTCGGTAGAAGTTCAACGGCATTAAAAACGATAAAAACAAAAAACGGGAAAGGGGTCGATGAGACCTATCAAGGGAGCAGGAACAGTGACACACACTAAATTAAAAAATTTCACATTGGCAAACTTACTGAAACGCATCAAATCCACCCTTCTCATTAAATACTTGTAAGAGAATTTTGAAAGTGTCGACAAAACTGAATAAAGTGCATCAATCATTTTTAAAAACTTGAAAATCTATTTATGTGCAGAGCACTTTGTAACAGTGGCGATGTTATTAAGCCCTCAACTTCCACGGGGTGTTCTTCATGAAGTAATATCATTTTCATTACGCCGAAAATGTAATCTTTTCTTTCATAGATAAAAGAAATGACAGATGACCATATGAGCGCGTAAAAATTTTAAACATTGTCAAGTATTCTAATTTCTGTTCAACATTCCTTGGGAGTGCATATTCATTATTGTATAGCTGAAGTGACTAGCAAAATCTAACCAAAGGATTGGTGCGTGTGTGTATGTGACCGGGGGGGGGGGGGGGGGCACGGCTATGAGCACACAGGCGATGATTTAAAGTACTAACTCCTTTGAAGCAGCAAAAATATTTGTTATGTCCGAAATAGTCTTTTTTAATTTATTTTCAAGTCTGGTATAATACAATACATTTCAAGCCATCCATGTCCATTTATATACATTTTTGAAATCATGCCTATTGAGAAAATCCCTTTTCTCACTTCCGCTGCAGATACCAAGCACAAACGTTTGGTAAGGGAAAGTTTTTGGATTCAAACATTACAAACTATTTATCTTTTGGGTTTGAACTTGTCTTATAGTATAACAAAGCTAGCATCGCTATGGCCCAGATTTTAGTAGAAGAATACAAACTACTTCAAAGTAAACTTGTTCGATCTCTGACCCAAAGGCCAGTCATTGCTTATAAAAAGAACAAAAGTTTGAAAGACATACTGGTCAGGGCTAAACTCCCCTGTCTGCCTTATACCTAGGTTTTTATGGGAAAGGGGTGGGTGCCGTGGGGGGGGGGGGGCAAATTTTCACTGTCTTTTCCCATAACGATATTCTTACCATAGCTTAAGATACGTAAGCATTGTCAATGTTATACAAGGTGTTCCAGAAAATTCTACTGACTAAGGCCAAGCTCCTGTCAGTCGTCAACCTAATGAAATATTATAGGTTTACTTTATTACAACAATTTATGATGGGGTATAAAGGTCTAAATGATATACCTCTTTTTAACACAATTAGAAACTTGTCTCCATGGTTATTTTAGACAAGAAGATTTTCCCTGTGCCCGTGTGTTTTAATGTTCATAAATATATACATTTTTTCTGATCTAGTGTCAGGCAAGTATTTGTTGAATTTACAAATACTGTAATTTACTAAGAAAGAAAGTAAATTAGTTCATCAGTACAACAACTGTTTTAACCAGTCATTCCAGATCGCTACAAATTTCTCAAGTTTATCATTTTTTAGGACAATCATATATCGATAACTTTCCTGTTTGACATCGTAATGTATAAACATAATACATGTATCTGCTTACTAGAAGTTGAAAGGTTAACAATAAGGTGAAGAGTTACTTATGGATAACAACTTCTTGGTTTGTTGGGTGACGACGTTTCGATGTAGTTCTTACATCGTTATCAAAGTCAATTGATATCCACTGAAAAAGAAAAATCAACGCTGTATCCATCAGTACCTGGGCTTTTGTTGTTTTTCATTTTTGCGAGACATCGTAGGAGCTCATTTTCAGTTATCTCCCCTTCCAGTGCTAATTTACTTTTGTCACATAATGTTTTCATTGTTAAAAGATTCAATTCATCTTTCAAGAGAAAAGTGGGTAGTTTTGTTTCAGTATAGGCCTATAGTTTTTCATAAAAGTTACCTACTTCTTGCAAAATGTCGCATTTTCTACTTGATTTTCGGAATAGTTTTATTGATAAAGTTTCTCTTTTCTAGAGAACAAAAATACTGTGTAGGCTTTTCGCCTTCCTCAATCCATTTGGTTTTTGATCTAATCAAAATACCCTGCATTTTATTTTTTTCGAATTATTTCTTGCTCTACTTTTTTTTGCTTAAGGATGTCTATGTCCACATTTCCGTCTTGTTCCAAGTTAAATATTTCTTTCTCGAGTTCTCGTTCATGCTTCGATTGCTGGCGTTTTCTATTTGTGGAATAGGAAATAGTTACCCCTCTTATTTCCATTAGTAAAGTCTCTAAAAAGAGTTGGTCTGAGATCCTCAAACATAAATCATTGCAGTCGACGTTATAAACTGGTAAAGCGTATTGTATTTTAATTTTTTTACACACACCTTTACTCTTTCAATATATTTGGGGTCATTAAGCAGACTGGAATTAAATTTCCACAGCCCCTTTCCCCTTTTGAATTCATCTAATTTTAAGCCGAGAACAGCTGGAGAATGGTCACAGTGGTAACTAGTCTCAATATAAACTTTTGACACGCTGATTAAAAAAAAGTCCAGGCGAGCCAGTTTAATGGGATTATTTTGTCTCCATGTATATCTCCTCAAAAATGTTTCTCGAAATGGGTCCATTAGACCCAACGAATACTTCAAGTTCAGTAGAGTATTGCGTGCTTTAGGATTATTTGTATGTAAATAATTACTGCAGTCTAAATTTATATCTAGGATAAGGTTAAAATCCCCACAAATAATACAATCGTTGTTACCAAAATCTATTAATATTTCTTCAATATTTTTATAAAACTCAGGTATGTCCTCATTTGGACCATATAAGACAAACAGAGTGAAAGACTTTTGTTCTATCACTAAGTGAACGCAAACAAAATTGCCTTCTGGATCACTCTTTACCTTGATTAACTGATAGTTAAAGAGGTTATTTAACAAAACGCCCACTCCTCTAGAGTTTGAATTTTTAGAACTAAATAAAACATCTTCTCGCCACTCATTTCGAATACGTTGCTCTAACTTTTCATTAAAATGCGTCTCTTGCAAACAAATAATGTTGTATTTTTTGGCTTTGAAATATTGGAAAAGGTCTCTCCTTTTCTTGTCCTTGCCTAAACCTCGACAATTTTATGTAATAATGATAATCAAGCTTTTATCTATGGGTAATTTCGTGCAGGACAATTGTATAAATCCATTTGTATTCTGGTGGCATGATATGCTATGGTGATATCTATCAGACTTGAAAACAATTAATGAAAAAATATGTTTAGTAAAATTACATGTCAGTAACGAATTAGGTTGTGTGCCTTTAATTGACATCACTGTTGGTGGGGTACAGGTAATGCCTCTCACTGTTGATGGGGTACAGGTAATGCCTCTCACTGTTGATGGGGTACAGGTAATGCCTCTCACTGTTGATGGGGTACAGGTAATGCCTCTCACTGTTGATGGGGTACAGGTAATGCCTCTCACTGTTGATGGGGTACAGGTAAATATGTTTAATTACATATATGTAAGACTGGAAGAGAACAGTTAGTCCAAGCGAGTGTTGGCTGCCTACATTTTCTATGTAAAGGACAATGATGACAGCACAAATTTCCTCCCCATCTGACCCAGTAGGTTCCCAAGTGAAGAAAGCTGTAAGTGGGGGTATTAGACCCTAATCAAATATTTTTGGAGCATTGGTATGCATAATTTTACTGGATTATCAGTGGTGTTGAAGGAAAACAAGTAAAAATAAAAAAAACGAAAGTATAGCTCACTCAATTATTTACTAGAAGAAAAGTTCAGCAACAAGAGATCTGGAGCTAGGATTTCCATGCGCAAAGTTAGCACAGTTGACAAGTTAAAAAGTCACACAGGTGTTTTCTTTGTTATCCTTCATACTACGACGACTAATCTCCAGCGCTGATTTCTTTACCGCCTACGAAAAGTTTACCTCTTGAGAACGAACCTCACCTTCCTACCCTCCCTATAGAATTTGTCCATCAATTGATTGATTGATTGATTTTTTATTCACCAGAAGAATTTAACAAATACAATATAGATTCAAAATAGAACACTGGCTTGATGATGATAAAGTATATAGCTGATTTTTTTTTTGGCTGATGTTTTATGCATTGTCACGGCGTGCTACAGTTTTTGGATTAAATGTTGTTTCAGTTTGCTTTAAAAAGAGATTTAGAATTTATAGTTTTTAATTAAATATCTAACTTGTTCCACTCTCGAGGCACCTTACATTTAAGAGAATACAATGATAGATTGGTTTTTGGCAGAGGGCGATTAAGATTCAAGCTTTGGTTTCTAGTAGGGTAGTTATGTACATCAGATTGTCGAGTGAAGCTATGTGGAAAGATGGATGGTAACTGAGTTTTATGATAGACGAATTCTATCTCCATTCACGCAATTCAGCCTTTCTAGTCCTATCTTCTGGGATACGGTCTTCTGTAATAAACACATTGCTATTTTTAATAGCTTTTTGACAGTAATTAGAACATTTCTGCATTCCGGTCTCATGAGAAACTTTGCTCAACATTCTGTTTCAACGTTAAAATATCAACATTTCGGCAGCTCATGCCACTTTAAGGTCGATATCATTTCACAACGCTATTTTACATATAATAATGTGATGGGCTTGTCATTTACACATTTCCCTGAACTGGTCTTTTTAAATCTGAAATAATTCACATGAATTCTAGTGTTTATATTACTTGTGGCCATTATCGCAATTTGATCAATCATTTGGTATCCATTTTGCCACACGAAAAGGGTATAGATTTAAATACATCTACATAATTTGTTCTATTATGGTCTGATAAAATCATAACTACCACCTTTGAAGTCATAGCAAGCAAAGTCATTTCCCCTATGACAGATAAACGTGATCGTCAACCCCCCCCCCCCTCCCTCCACACACCCAAATCGATCCGTCAGTCATTATCAGAGGAAGGAAGCATCCCCAAAGCGATAACGGTCTTCCAAGTAGTCGAGAAATCATGAGCTTTGATTCACAGCCCTATAGGCATCGATTTATCGAGCTACGTACATTCCGTTTGAACTGAGATATTTACAAGGGTTGTAAAATAAAATACAGTGGAGTAGCCAAATATGACAAGTACAGATACATTCCCAAGAGTATGAACATTTTATTCGCTGAGTTAAGAGAGGAAGGATGTGGAGTTTGTCTTGTTTGCGAAAACCACATTCACAAAACAATCAAAACGTATGATTGTGCAAACTTTGCGTTTTATTTAAGAGCAACTTTGCGTGAGCCAGTCAAACAACAAAGGTATACTTAGCGCCATTAAACACGCACGACCCAAAGAATGTAAAATATTTTGTGAAATGTAAAGTGTAAAATATTGTAAGTAGTCTTAAATTGAAGAACAAGGCATTGGTCACAATGAGACAAAGAATTGACAATATGTGAAACCCTGGTGACTTTTATTCCTTGCAAACAAATCGTCGATACAGAAATTGAAGGTGTCATCATTCAATAATGGGTATGTCTACCTCGGGCATCAACGCAAGCAGTACATCTGCGATGCAAGGACCTGATGAGAGTGGATATTCTGTGCTGTGGGATCTGGTCCCACTCTTCCTGCACTACCTGGATCAATTCACGTCGGTTGCGTGGCCTGGGTTGACGGCAACGGCATTCTTAAGCTGATCCCACAAGTGCTCTATGGGCGATAGATCGGGGATCGGGAGTCGGCAACATTGGCAGTTTCGTGTTCCCTGATTCTGAGGCGACTAATTGTGAAGGGATGACACTGCATGTGACGTCCTACGGCGGCACAACTGAGACCCGCCTGTAACATGCCAATGGCACGTTCCCTTTGTTGTGTCGTAAGTGGGGGCATGGTAACGTTTTCTGATTTTTTTTTGTCTTTATTCTGAGCTTCGTGTAAAGTGTTGAACCCACGACAAATGCGCCGTGAAAGCTGTTCTCAGTGACGGCGAAACACTCAATGGAAGTTATTAGGAAATGTAGCGCAATGTTCACGACAGGCGCGTCGGGAACACCACAGGTCATCCAGTTATTGCAACTGAACTCGAACTAACAATAAACAACAAAATGGCCAATAGCCTTACTGGGGTAGAAACATAAAATTCAACCGTGCGTTTTTAATGGCGCAAGGTATATATCAAGATGATGCTACTATAGAACACCCAGTGGATGATATATACATTTATTATATACAGTGTAATTAGTAGTGAGATATTGAGTAACACAGCTCTGATATAAGCGATATCACCACTTTTACTGATAACATTTATATTATTACTGCCAGTGTCGGAACTATTTTCATGGGAATTAAGAAAAATTGCTAAAATTTGCAATCAAGTCTTATTTGATAAATTATCGAACAATTCTTAGCATTATAAATTGGGTGTTAAACACTTTTACACAAACGTGTAAAACTATGTGGTTCAGCTGGAGCATTGAACTTGAGAATTTTCAAGAAAAAGTAACGAGAACCAACACAAGTCATTGCAAACAAAGTCTGTGGTATATGACTCTCAGTGCCAGCTGATCGTCACGCTCGCTCTGGGCGAAAATGCCAGAATGAAAGAGACGACTCGATTGATTCTGGTAACGATAAATTATAGATCTAATTAATCCTAGCACATAATCAACACACTTGATCTAGTAAATCTTCATTTTAAAATAACAAGACTTTGCCACTTAAAAGTTTAATTTAAAACTCAAGTATAGGAAATGTTCAACTTCACCGTCGATGACAGCGAACATTGATGATAGTTGTCGCACGTGCACCGTGTGTCCTTACTGGCATGCAAACACAGGTTTTTCTCCCAGAATAAGTATGTTGTTCTAGCAGAAACTTGTTTCATTAATTACATGTATGAATCGCAACGCGAAAATAAGAATTTTTGATGCACATTTATTAGTTTTTGTTGCGTTGAACCCCCATACGACACGCTTTTTTGTGTGATGGGCCCAAATTTAGGTAATTTTCTTGGTCAAGAGACGATCGCGAATCATTCAGTTTGTCGCAGAAAATACCCAGTGTTTTATGTGCCTTATCTGAGGATCTACGCTGTCAATACTGTCATAACTATACATTAATGATATACCTTGTATTAACACAATTAGAAACTTGTCTCCATGGTTACTTTAGACAAGAAGATTTTTCCTGTGCCCGTGTGTTTTAGTGATCATAAATATATACATTAATGACAAACAATTGCTCCGTTCAAAATTTGGACACCATATACTGCCATAGTGGGAGAAGTAAGCATATTAAATGAACCAGACTCTATAACGATGAAATGCCCTGAGAAAGATGAACCATTCATATCAGTCGAGTCATTTAATGCCAAGATCGAAAAGACATGTAATCAAGGCGCAATATGTAAGGGTTTGATGACTGTCAGCATGATAAAGGGCAATAGTCATTGATTAACCCATTTGTACCCAGTGTCTTTTTTTATTGGACAGTTATCAATAATAAACTTAACAGTCCTCAAATGGTATTAAATATCAAGATATGATCAGAATTGTCGATAGTTTTCGACAATTACCGATCCGCTTTTCGTTAGCCGCTTCCATATGTTTACTTCTACTACTAAAATCCAAACGGTGGAAACAAGTACTCATTTCAAACGGAAACATCATATGCATACCAATACATTTCAAATAAAAAGACAATTATTGCTAGTGTGGAACAATGCTTCAGTTACATATGTCTCCATTTAATTTCCATTTTTTAAACGTCACATATTCATGTATGTCTTTTTAAAAACAAACTGACTATTGCACCAACTATTTTTCCAATCGAAATGTCCTCTATAAAGGACACTGGACAAAATTGACATTGTCGCCTGATCTGTTCACATAAAGATATGTACGTTGTAAAATTAAGTCCTTTGCTATCTTTTTGATAGATTGTAGCGTCCATGGTGATCGACGCTTACCGTGTGGTTTTGTCATTGATTCTTTATTTCTAAATCATTTCTTTAATCCAAATTTTTTGTGAAACACACCAGAAGCTATCAGTTGAGTTTTTGTCAGTTGACTGTCAATAAAAATATTTATATCACGTGTATACGCTTCGAAGTTGTCAAAAACCAACGGTGAAAACACAACAACAACGTGTAAGTTTTGGGTTGGAAATTTAATATTATCTTTTGTCCCTCAAAAAGAAGTATCTAATGGCTTTGTATATATTTTGATATGTCTCAGAAAAAGACTTTCGTTAAAAGTATAGATTGTAAGCTGAGAATCGCAGACAAAACAACAGGATAACAGCCGATTTCCATAAGCACTAATGTTAATAGGCCAGGCGATCGGTGAAAGTTATACCCCTTGTTACGACGTGAAGAAACGGAATGCTCAATACAGGTTTCCATAACTTTATTTGCACACAGATAATAAGCAATCAGTTCATATTTTCATAAGTAGCAAAGTTGATAATAAATTTCATTAGTAATCATGTCCGTATACATAAAGTTGATTCATGAATTAGGTCTTAGTAAATATTGTACCATTTATTTCCGCGTTCTCAAAGTTCTCACAGTTACTACCCGAATAATATTTATTATGAAATTTCAACAGTACGTTACCACACGGTGCACATCCCTCGTCGATACCGCACAAAAACACATCCCACGTCGATTCCGCACGGGTAAATCCACACACCGTAGGCCTATTTCACCTCAGGTTATAGCTTCCAGTCACTACCTTAAATTTACACCAGTTTTCTTCACTCTAACCTCTATCGACACATCAACTTCCCCTCTACCCTTCCAACACAAAAAATCCACAAGAAAATCCCGTTTTCCACACGCCCGTGGTTAATCCATTGTTATTTAAATACAGTCCTCAGCGTCCTGCACGGCACATTCAAATAAGTGTCCGTTATATGAACCCGCCTAATGTAATATCGGCGGATATCAAATGCTGTATTTTACATTACTCCCTCACCTCCTAGAAACAAATGTTCCCTCATTTTGTTTTTTTCATCTTAGGTCGTACACATACATAAAAAAAACAAAAAAAAACACTAAGTCATTTCCTATCATTTGTGTATATACACAAAAAACATCTTTAGCAAACATAAACCACAACATTCGTCTACAATAATCATTACATCCATATAATTGAACAGCAATTCACTTCACAAACTCATAGCATCGTTAACATGTATTAGTACAAAGCTCAAAGGAATTTTTTTTTTTAAATATACATAGCTCATTACTTGAAACGAGAAAGGGTATCTGCTACTACATTTTCTTTGCCCTTGATATGTTTTATCTCAAATTGGAAGCTTTGGAGGAATAGATTCCATCTCAACAGCCTTTGGTTAGCGTCTTTCATTCTATATAACCACTGAAGAGGGCTATGGTCAGACAATATTACAAATTCTTTACCACTTAGATATACACTTAAGGTCTTCACTGCCCATACAATGGCATAGCATTCCTTTTCAATAGTGGAATAGGATTTTTCTCTTGGCAACAATTTCTTGCTTGCAAAAACAATTGGATGATAACCATCCTCACATTCCTGTAATAATACACCGGCCAATCCATTATCACTGGTGCAGTATTTAGTACAAATTGTTTAGAAAAATCTGGGTTTCTCAAAATCGGGGCTGTTGTTAAGCATTGTTTTAGAGTTTGCAAGGCTGTCTCATGTTTTTCAGTCCAGTCCAGTTTATTTGGTAATTTCTTTGACGTCAAGTCAGTCAAAGGACATGCTAAGTCATCATAGTTAGGAATGTATGATCTGTAATAGTTAAGCATACCCATGATGGATCTCAGTTGTTTTTTAGTAGTGGGTGACGGTAAGTCTGTAATAGCTTCTACCTTTGAGGGAACCGGTCTAACGGACCCTTGTCCCACTAAGTGACCTAAATATTCCAAGGAGCTCTCTCCCAAGATACATTTTGTCGGTCGAGCTGTTAATCCAGCACTTCTAAGTGAGGTCAAAACATTATTCAAATGTCGCACGTGGTCTTCCCACGAGGAACTCCATATCACAACGTCATCTACATAAGCATCTGAATAGTCAGTATGGTCTTTTAAAATCATAGATAAGAGACGAACGAATGTAGCTTGTGAATTGTTCATTCCAAACGGAAGAACAGTAAATTGGTAATGCCCTGACGGTGTAACAAAGCCACTTTTCTCACATGTGTCTTTATCTAAGGGTATTTGCCAGTAACCTTTTGTGAGGTCCAACTTACTAAGATACTTAGCTGGACCGAGTTTGTCATAAATGTTTACTATTCTAGGCATTGGTAGTGGATCAAACACAGTATCATGATTTAATTTTCGGTAATCTCTGCATATGCGGAGACTACTGTCGGGTTTTTTCACCACTACAATGGGTGCTGCCCACGGGCTTTGTGATGGTTCAATTATGTCTGTATTTAACATGCTGTCGATTTCGGAATTAACCTTGTCACGTAAAGTATATGGTATCTGGTAGGGTTTTTGATAAACAGGTGTACCAATTATGTTCTTAACAGAATGTGTTATCATGTGCGATTTCCCAGGAATATCAGTAAAAATGTCGGAAAAATTTTCACACAATTTGCTAAGTTCATTGGATTTGTTGTAATCTAGCTCTAAAGATATTTTTACGTCTTCATATGTTTCCTTTTGCGTTATAAAACTGTCCGCAGGTAAAAGTGGGTCTAGAAAAACCTCTTCATCACCCTGATCCACAAAACCTAAGACACACACTGAAACCTTCTCCTCTAAAGTATGTTGATCGACCCACAATTTCAACATGTTAATGTGTAGGACCTTAGATACAATAGGAGCCATTTGAACACTATAATAATCAACAGGACTGACCTTAGCTACGACTGTATAGGGACCTAACCACTGAGCCTGCAACTTATTGTTATGTGTCGGCAATAATACTAAGACTTTCTGTCCAACTTTAAGTTCCCTCTTTCTGGCTTTGCGGTCATAATATACCTTTTGACTTGTTTGGGATTCTTCTTCATTTTTTCTAGCTAGCTGATGCATATTATACAGTTTATCTCGTAAGTTAACAATATACTGAATCACTGACACATGTTCTCCCTCTGGTTCCACCCAGCTATCCCACAGTACAGACATAGGACCCTTAACATGTCTACCATAAACCAACTCAAATCCTAATGTTTCCTGTGGAACTTCCCTGTAGGCAAATAAAATGTATGGCACATATCTGTCCCAGTCATGAGGTTGATCATGAGCGAAAGCCTTCAGCATACGTTTTAACGTCCCGTTAAATTTTTCAACCAAGCCATTTGTTTGTGGATGGTATGGGGTGGTGTTTATTTGTTTAATTTGGAGTAACCGACTTAATTCTCTCATTAACCCATACATAAAATTGGTGCCTTTATCGGTTAGTATTTTGTCAGGGATGCCCAAACGCGAAATAATCTCAACCAAAGCGTCAGCCACTGTTTCGGCCTCTTGGTTTGCCAATGGTATGGCCTCCGGGTATCTCGTGGCATAGTCAGTAAAAGTTAACAAATAGCGTTTGCCCCTCTTTGTATGGGGCAGAGGGCCAACAATGTCTAAAGCAACTCTCTTAAAGGGCTCCTCGATTAATGGAATGTTAACAAGTGGTACTTTAGTCACTCTACCTTTAGGTATATTTTTCTGACAGGTAGGACATGATCTACAATAGTTAGCTATATCATTGAAAATACCTGGCCAGTAAAATTGACTCATTATCCTATCTCTGGTTTTCTTAACGCCCAGGTGGCCCGCCATAGGTAAGTCATGAGCCATAGACAAGATGATGCTTCTCCAACAGCTAGGTATAACAACCTGACTAATTTGCTCTCTGCAGTAGGGATCAACATTTTTCGGAATATATATTCTGAACAAAATTTCATTTTTGACTAGGAAATGTGTAGTGGTTTTGTCGGACGGACTTTCAGCTAACTGTCTCACCCTCTCTAAAGTAATGTCTCTCATTTGTTTCTCAACCAATTCTTTCCTGTCACAAACATGTTGCCAATTAACTTCTTTTAAATTTTGTGCTTGTTTAATTTTAAATATTGAGCCCGGTACAGTCTCAGAAGCCTGTGTTTGTGACCGAGTTTTAACAGCGTGTGAACATTCTTCCCACTGATTACTTTGTGTAGAAATTAATTCTGGAATGTTCCCAACAGGGTTACACACTTGAGTGACAGGAATTTCATTTTTAACTGACCCATTATCTTCAACGTCATCATACAAATGAACCACATTACCTATAATAAGATCTACTACAGGTGAGTCAAGAGCTACAGCTAACACTCTACCGTTTACATAAGGTGTGTAAACAGTCACCCAGACCTCTGGGGCCCGCTTACTAACCCCATCAGCAACAATAACAGATTTGTAAGACCCTGTATAACTGTTGTCACTTACTAAATGTTTAGCTACAATGACTGTTGTGCTACCCGTAACTCGAAGCAAACTGACTTTTCTACCTTCCACCCAACCATCTTCCAACTTCAAACCATATCCTGGAGTTATTTCAGAAAGAGTCACAACTTTTAATAACCCGGCCACACTAGGTACTTGATTACTGTTTTGATGTCTATCCATTAAAAATGCATTTTCAATAGGTCTTCTGTACCTGTCACTTATGGTTCCTTGTCTATGAGGACAATTGAATTGTAAATGTCGAGTGGAGTCAAATAAAACACCATCGTCTGTTATTGCCTAAATCAGGTCTTGGAGTGTTGTTCGAGTCGTAATTTTGGTATCCAAAACTTTTATCTCTAGTTTGCTTATCAAAATTGACGTTTTCTTGTCGGGTCTTAAAATTTTTATTTTCTACACCACAGTGAGCAGTCTGGTAAGCTTCGGCATTCTTTCTTTGTTACTTTGAGTATCTCTAAACATTTATCCATATCGGCCCCCTTTTCAACCGCCCCTTCTAACCACTTAGGAATATCTGTCATACTTGTTCGTCGGGTAAAAAAAATATATTTTGGGGAAAAAAAAAATTGCTTTGACAGCCCCGTTAAAAAAAAAATGTATGTGTACGAAGACCTTTATTGGACGGTGACTTATATCTGTGTTTAAATAAGATTGATTCCCTGTATTGTCGAATGAGCAATCCCACCGCTGCCACCAAATTGTTACGACGTGAAGAAACGGAATGCTCAATACAGGTTTCCATAACTTTATTTGCACACAGATAATAAGCAATCAGTTCATATTTTCATAAGTAGCAAAGTTGATAGTAAATTTCATAAGTAATCATGTCCGTATACATAAAGTTGATTCATGAATTAGGTCTTAGTAAATATTGTACCATTTATTTCCGCGTTCTCAAAGTTCTCACAGTTCCTACCCGAATAATATTTATTATGAAATTTCAACAGTACGTTACCACACGGTGCACATCCCTCGTCGATACCGCACAAAAACACATCCCACGTTGATTCTGCACAGGTAAATCCACACACCGTAGGCCTATTTCACCTCAGGTTATAGCTTCCAGTCACTACCTTAAATTACACCAGTTTCTTCACTCTAACCTCTATCGACACATCAACTTCCCCTCTACCCTTCCAACACAAAAAATCCCCTCTCTCTCCCACAAGAAAATCCCGTTTTCCACACGCCCGTGGTTAATCCATTGTTATTTAAATACAGTCCTCAGCGTCCTGCGCGGCACATTCAAATAAGTGTCCGTTATATGAACCCGCCTAATGTAATATCGGCGGATATCAAATGCTGTATTTTACACCCCTAAACATGGGTCTCGCGTGATCTCAGGACTTCCGCCAAACCCGAAAGAGGCTTATTGAATAAAACCTGCGATAAGACTGACATATTTTCATATTTCAAAAAGTCAGAGATGTTTACACTTATCAAGACTCTAGCCAATTTGAAGTTGATGATAATAGTACAATGGCATCCGTAAATATATATGTATAAACACTAAGGCACAGGAACAAATATTCTTGACTAAACAAACCATGGAGACAAATTCATAGCTTTGTTAAAAGAGGGTATGTCATTTCAACAGATCTATATATACATAACGACACCACGAGATGAACATAATTCCGATGAGGATGATGTAAAGGAAGATGTACAGGAGTTTGCTTTACTATCGGCCAACGATTTACCTGGAGGACAGCTGTATAGCAGCGACGATTACTCTCGTATTGCTCTCCGCATTTGGATCACATCTTAGCATTAGGGAAAAAGTATATACTATTGTTATGAGTGTGTTTTGTTTCTCGATATATTCTTAGCTCATATTCCATTGCATTTGAAACAATCCGTATGTTCAAATTTGGACCATGGATAACATCAGATGGCAGAAAGAAGACCTTCAATGTTGTCCAGTTTAATGGATTGGACAAAAACCTCGAGTTTCTACAAGATAATTTGACGCTCACAAATTGTTTTGAATTTTTTGTTGTTGATAATTCTGGCGTTCTATACATGGTAACTGAAAGACTGATATTTCAAAACTAAGAAGATGGGATCAGGGGCTCGTTTCACAAAGCAATCGCTTCGCAAACGAGGCGTAGTTGCCAATGGATACCATAGTGAAGAGATACGCCATGGCAACTGCGATTGATCGCACTTTGCGATGGCTTCGCGAAACGGCCTCAAGAGCTTTTTTATCTTATTCATTTCAGCCTACAATGGTCTTCTTCGTCGACGCATGTACTGGTTGATAATATGTTTGTGTTCAAAATGGCGAATTTGTTAGATGACAAATTACAGGGTAATCTAAATAACTATCGATAGAAGTATACAATTAATTATAACGGTTTCGCAAATGTAAAATCGCTAATATTCAAGCGTTTGAGTGCTTTTAAAATGATACGAACCAAAATATTGTTCCAAAAGTAAACAAAATTTAAATAACCGGGACGACCATTCATTCATTCTAAGCCAAAGTTAGTGAGTTTGTGACCCGAAAAACTGGTTTGACTACACCTGGATATTTTACCTTAAAACAGAATGTTGAAATTATTAGCTATTTTTCTCAAGACGTATAATTCAGAAGCTTTTTAGTGTCTCGAAAATGTGCGATAAAGTATTGTTTTGAACTAACTTTGGCTTAGAATGAATGAATGGTCGTCCCGGTTAATTTTTGTTTACTTTTCGAAAACATTTTCGGTTTGTACAATCCGCATTACTGTGTAAATTTTCCTCATTCCATCGCCAATCGCTTTCGATGGCCTTCAAAGCCTCTTACTGTCGTGACGATCATAAATTCTGAGAAAAGTGTGAATTTCGGCAGCTCATGCCTCTTCAACATATAGAACAAAGTATCGCTATGCTATCCCGTTTACTGGCGGAGATAAAGAAAATTTGCACATAATAACATTGGCAATAAGTTGTTAACATAATGAATCTTCTACAATTCTCATATAAATTTGTACCACATGCTCTCTCCCTACGCACATCTGTACCCTCAAAGGAACCTTGCAATCCACGGCGGCTCTGTCTTATATTGATTTGCTGGTATGTAGATACCAATATACATGTAGTTTTCTTTGCGGTCTCTCTGCTTAATACATGCACACTGTTATTGGTATTTACTGTAGTACGGACGAAGACTTAGTTACCAATTTAAAAAAAAAAGTTATATGTTTTAATTGGCACCTATTATGGATATCTTATATAAGTGTAAACAAAGCAAGAGCTGCCAAAGAATGGTATACTTCCCCAATTTACAAATAGTAACTTTTAAGTTAAAATGCCATCTTGTTTTGTTTTAGCTATAATAAAATTCTTCAAGCACCAAAGTGAATGACAACGTATTCTCATGTTATGGATGGGACATCAGATTCATAGATTGGGAATAATGTAAAAATTAACAACAATTGAGCAACCCTTAAAACGTGGTGAATGTTTTCGACAAATACTAAAGAACAAAGAACAGCGATTATATAAAAATCCCTGACGCTTACAACTTAGTAAAACAGTTAGCTTATATCAAAACATTTAATTTATTGATTGGTGTTTTATGTTGCACTCAAGATTATTTCACTTATATTGCAGCGTTGCAAGACTTGGTGAGGGAGGAAACCTCCAACAACCGGCGATTTGTTTTTATTTGTATTTGTCTCAGTGTGATTCAAACCCGAACCGCATCTAATGGAAGCCTGTGTTGATCAGGGACTATCACTCTAACCTACTGAGTCACCCAGTCCTCCTCCTCACTATATAAGAAAATACATTTTAATGCCCATACCTCCCCATCATCACTGAGCGCTAGGGAATGGAACCTGCCACAAGCCACTTGTACAATCTTCTTATGCTGTATATTCGTTACTGGTGCTGGAGACGGGCCACGATTAGTTGTTCCGTTCCCAAGTTGACCGCTTTCATTAATACCCCAACTATACACAGAGCCATCTGAAATAAAGATGATGCATTGATTTGATTGAAAATTAGTCAAATTACACGTAAACCCTGTATGGATTACGCACCAAGCAATGCTTAGTGTAACATGGCTAACACCATCCGTCGCATGAGATTAATATATCATGGCATTTGACACATGCGCTTCGTGTTCGAATTGGGCCATAGACTGATCCAGAGACATTTTGATACCTGTATACAGGTATGGGCGCCCAAACTCACAAGCAAAAAATCCGCCCATATTCTTAAAACCAACAGATTTTAATGTCAAAATAGCATTAAATGTTGAATTTTGGGCCTGAGATGTTGTTTTGTCTTATTGTGGGAACATTTTTAACCGAAATGGTATGCCCAAATTTTCCCTGGATCAGTCCCTGTGGGCGTACATCTGCCTTTATCCATATAACATGCCCGGTTAAAAGTGAAAAAAATAGCAACTGAAATGTCTTTTTGAAATATACCGTATCGTTTTAAATGTGACTGGAGTAGCCATAGTTTTGATTTTTTTCTTCTTAATTCAGGCATTGGAAGAGAAAACAGTAGCATGGACACAATGGATTGGAAAAAATGACATCATTCATGTTAAAATAGCAACAACAAAAAAACAATTGGTGTTTTAGTTTGTCGCCGCTTCATTTGGTAACTTTTAGCAATCAATATCCCAATAATGGTGACGAATATAAATGGCCATGTTGTGTTTTTATAATCTTCACAGGTGTCATGTAAAACAGACAGAGTTTGTAGGGGGTTTACAACGGATTGTAAGAAAATACATTAATATACTGCAGATGTATAGTGGGACTAATTATATTAACAGAACTATTGTGTTTGAACGTATACTAAAAATATTGTGTTTAACGAACAAAATATTCAATTTGCAATCTGTCTTTAGAATTAGGGATTATTTCTCATACTTTGGTTATTTACTTTAACAAAATCCTTTAGAAGTAAGTAAAATTTACTAGGTTGAAATCATACACAGATTGGTTAAGCTGGGTGTTATCTTAGTTATTTCTGAAACAATGTTTCCTAACATTGAATGCATATAAAACCTACCCAATTCCAAACGTACATGTAATAAATTAGAAACTTGTCTCCATGGTTATTTTAGACAAGAAGATTTTCCCTGTGCCCATGTGTTTTAGTGATCATAAATATAATAACTGGTTGTGACTGTGTCTAGATAATAAACACGTAAATGTGATCTGCAGGATCTGCCATTTGCAGGATCTGCCATTTGCCTGACGCTGTTCGACCTTACTGTAAATAAAGGAAAGCAAGCCATATTCTCTGAGTAAGTCCCATCTTCGTTGGTAAATGTACATTCACCTTGGTTGATGGCAGGCATTGGATTCAAACCAATGTCCATTTGCCCACAGGCCCGGAATGACAATCCCACAATTTAACTTTAATGTACTATATTTTAATAAACTGTTTTGTTTACAGGCATCATATTCCATTTACCCATGTGGAATTATGTAGGTCAATTTTGCATGTGGTTGATATTATTGGTGTTGATGTACATGTATATTTTGTTTATGCTACATCTTTGTTTGGGATTGTGATAACCCCCCTCCATCCAAACGTAATACTGTTAGGCATATTCATAAAATACCCCATAAGGGGCCCCTGATAGGGGTGAGATGTTGTTGGATAAATGTTAAACTGAAAAAGCCGTCCTCCATGTATTAGTTACATAAACAACCCCAGTGTCGTTTTATGACGTCCTGACATTTTGCACGTTTTTAATGTGTGATATTTGGAGCATTTTATAAATTTATTGGGCTTGTCTTTTCAACATCTGTATTTGTTCAATACTGTATAACCATCCGTAGGCTTATAAAGGCATACTTAATAAGTGACATATATTTATCAAATGAACACTTTTACAAATTATTAGTCTCGAGACAAGAGTTTTGTGTTATTTGTGTTTCTGAATATATACAAGAAACATTAAATTGAAAGTAAAACGACTAACCAAACTTGTAATGGAACATGTCTACATACGATGCATAAAGAAATAAAACTGGGCAAAAGCTCGTAGCAGCCCTCTTGGGTGGAGTTACGTTTATCAGTTTGTTGATTGGGATATACTTTTTTTTGCAGACTAGTTGACTTGCCTATGGCGCGTTGGCTAGCGAATCGATTTGTCTTCAGTTGTGAATATCTTTCCCCAACAGTGGTTAATTGCTTTGTAGTACGATCATGTACATAGGTGTTCAATAATAAATGGTCACGCACTGCATGGAGGTTTCTTAAAGACTGTCCGGAATAATTGTACATTTCGAAGAAGATTCATCATACATTAATTCCATTAACAGCCTGTACAGGAGATCGATACCATATAATGTGACGTGTACATGTGTGAGTTTTTGATGGTGTGAACTTCAGTGTTAGCAGTAATTAGAACGTAAAGAGAGGTAGATCTGAACATTTTATCCGTAAACCTTTGAAAAGGGACTAAATATTAAGTCAATCAAATCCAGATTGATTATCTGATTGGTTTATTTTAAAGAAGCATGAGCTGTCATTATGTTGATATTTATCCATTCAAACGATATGTTGAAATTATCGACTTTTTTTCTGAAACTGTTTTGTTGGAGGAGGAAATTACACCCATCACTCACCGCCCAAGGCATGTCATTGTTACATCAGCTGAAAGCACCATTACATTTGAATTCAGTACGTTGAGAACGTGAAGCTTCGAACCCATAAACCCCGCCAACACTATTCAACATCACTCACCATTTGTTGACTCGACGCGATTCAATTTTATCTTTTAAGGATTGACATGGTGTGAACAGGAATTCGAACAACCTAGTTCTCTCGGGTTGAGTTGAATAGTGTGGACGGGTGTTTTAACAACCTAGTTGTCAGGGGTTGAGTTGAATAGTGTGGATGGGCGTTCTAACAACCTAGTTGTCAGGAGTTGAGTTGAATAGTGTGGATGGGTGTTCTAACAACCTAGTTGTCAGGGGTTGAGTTGAATAGTGTGGACGGTTGTTCTAACAACCTAGTTGTCATGGGTTGAGTTGAATAGTGTGGACGGTTGTTCTAACAACCTAGTTGTCATGGGTTGAGTTGAATAGTGTGGACGGTTGTTCTAGCAACCTAGTTGTCAGGGGTTGAGTTGAATAGTGTGGATGGGTGTTTTAACCCAGTTGTCAGGGGTTGAGTTGACTCGTGTAGAGGGGTGTTTTAACACCCAACAGAACTAAAAAAACATCGAAATTGATGAGAACTAATTGCATGTCATTTCTTTTTCAACCTTTTAAGTCAATTTGAGAGAAATGAACTAATCCACCGGCTGGTGTCAATTACGTAATATCCTTGACACGTGCATCGTTTGGGGAAAGTGGCGGGAAATGGTATCCAGATGTGTTGTTGAAAAAATTCACTGTGTATAAATACTGACTGATAGAAATATAGGAGAGAATTATCTACAGAAATCAATTGATGAAGATGCATTCGAAGTATGCATATATCACATATCATATCTTTCCAAAGTGAACTACTTCCGTGCAAATAATGCAGGATTATAGTGCTTCTTTATATTTTTTCACAAAATTTCGAATTCTATAGCCTGTCTTATTAATTTTGACATTTTCTGAACAACAGTTTTCTGTAATGTAAATGAATGAAAGGCCTCCAAGAATTTGAAGAAAAAAACCCTGATATGCCAACACTGCTTCTCCCTAGGGTAAAGGGTTGTATCAGGGACTAACTTCTGCCTGCACACGCCAATAAAGAAGAATATCTAGAATACCCTTGAATCAAACTGAAAGGCAATGTAATTTATGAAACACAACTCAAATTTGGTCAACATGTGGTGTTATCCTTTTATATAGTGCAGACATACCTCAACTTTAATAGGTCAGCAGCCCAGAGCAGTTTGGGTAAGTGAACGAGGTACCAAGGTTTGAGGCTGAGATCATTTGTCACGTGACCTAACTTTATCAGATATGGACGTCTGCCGGGGAGCCGCTGCTGTATGAAGCCCCTGGGGCTCCAAATAAGGGGGCTCCAAAATGGGCTAGGTCAAACATTACAGGTACCAACTGAAACTAAATTAAAATTATTAGGTGCATCGTGTGGAGTGATGATTCCATAATGCCAGACGAATTATCCTCTGCTAAAGGCCCGCCAGACCCCCTAGAAGGACCCCCCAAAATGAGGCTAGCCTATGTATTTGAGGTACCACTCAAAACCAAATTAAAATGATCGAAAACACTGTACTGATTATCAAAGGCCAAACGCCAGACGAATTGTCTGCTGCAAAATGCCCGCCAGACGCCTCTCTGTTCGGGAGGGGTGGGGTGCGTTTAGATCGGATTGAGAGAAAATGGGCTAGATCAAACATTAAATATACCATCTGAAAAACACAGCCTCCATTGTGTTACTATACCATCTGAAACTAAATTAAAATCATTAGGTCCATCGTGTGGAGTGATGATTCCATAATGCCAGACGGATTATCCTCTGCTAAAGGCCCGCCAGACCCCCTAGAAGGGGCCCCCAAAACGGAGGCTAGCCTATGTAATGGAGGTACCACTCCAAACTTAATTTAAATGATTGAAAACACTGTGCTGATTATTAGGGACCAAACGCCAGACGAATTGTCTGCTGCTGCCTCGTCGTGACGGGGGGGGGGGGAGCTTTTGTAATTTGGCCATTTTTACATATTAATAATGTGTTTTAATGCAAAATGTCCGCCAGACGCCGCGCCGTGAAAGGGGTAGGGATGGGGCGGGGGCATGTTAAACCCGGAGCACTTTAGTGGCTGAGGTACCATAACCAAGAATCGAGATTGAAAACGTTTGTGATGTGATTTGACAATATATGTCTGCCGGTTAGCTGCTGCTGCATTTGGTCCCTGGGACTATTAATAACATTAATTAACTATCAAACACTATAGGTACCATCTGAAACCAATGGTGCGACTAAACTCGTACAACATAAAAACGACACTGCTAGCCAAATTACCCTCTGCTTAAGGACCGCCACATCTCCTAGAGAAATATCAAAATATGACATTAGACTAAACATTCGAGGTGCCATTAAAGAAATAAAACCCGCTTCCATCCTCTAAAATATGTGTGTTAATCAAAGCCTGTTTTAAAGCCAAAATTATTTTCACTGCAAACGTTCTCGCCATTCGAATAAAGTTTGTATTTTAAAAATCAATCTGTGAATTATTCCTTCACTTGAGATTTAAACGTTTTGGTACAAGGTTAAATTTAAAGAGTATTGTATCATGTGACGTGAATTGACAGCAAAGCAAAGTGCCGACAGCGAAGCTTCAATATTTCTCCGAAACGAGGCACGATATGAGGTAAGTAGGCATACATTTTCTACATATTTTCGTGGAAAATTCTAAAATCAACATTTCATTGCTAACTTAAATCATCTTATAGCCTTGACTCATGACTGTTCGATGAAATGTTGCCTACTCATAACAAGAACAAACAACAACAACATCGATAACCAACAAAGGTAAAAAACATTAAGCGTAATTTAGTAAAAGGTACTGTTAAAAAGTTTTTATAAATAATAAATATCAGCAATCGACTATTTTTATTAAAATATCACATATCATATTGGAAGCATTTTCTTTAAAAAGTTTATTTCATCGAGACCAGACGTAAGATTTACACACGCACTTAGAAAACAAGTGGGATGGGCTGTTGCAAAACATTAAAAATGTAATACAATGTACAAATAAACTTTTTGTTAGATTATGTCTGTATGTCAGCCAATGACGGTTGAACAATCAAACCTTTAAACAGTTATACAAAATGGGAAAAGGCGTAAAAAGCCCTCAGCCAATGCAATCAACCGAGAGGCCAACTCAAGTGGGGTGGTCATTGTAGTTACTTCTGATGGGAAAAGGCGTAAAAAGCCCTCAGCCAATGCAATCAACCGAGAGGCCAACTCAAGTGGGGTGGTCATTGTAGTTACTTCTGATCTTCGGGTCTGGTTCACTCCGAGAGGGGTATCACAAGTGCTCAAATTGGCAAAATTTTGGATTTTTAACGTATATAAAAAAATGTTCATTTTATTTGAATTACTTAAAGGGGCATGAGCTGCCAAAATGTTGATATTTTGACGTAAACACAGAATGTTGAAATTATCGGCTATTTTTCTCAAGACGTATAATTCAGAAGCTTTTTACTGCTTCTAGTCTCAAAAATGTACGATAAAGTATTGTTTTGAACTAACTTTGGCTTAGAATGAATGAATGGTCGTCCCGGTTATTTAAATTTTGCTACTTTTCGAACACGTTTTCGGTTCGTACAGGGCACATACTGTATGGATTTTCCTCATTCCAACGCCAATCATTTAGTTTTTCGATGGCCTTCAAAGCCTCTTACTGTCGTGACGATCAGAAATTATGAAAAAAGTGTGAATTTCGGCAGCTCATGCCACTTTAATTATGTCTTATCTTTTTCAGTCTACAGACACTACGGCTAATAATGCTTGTCCAAACATTTCTGTTGAACCGGAAACCTGTCATGAAGTATGCCATTTTTTCCTCAAAACCCTAATCTATTGAATTTAATTCAACTGCCGATAGTTACTATTAACCTTCTCAAAGAAATTCTAACAAATCATATATTTCTTTTCTAGGTGTACATCCGAAACGCACCATCGTACATCTGATCCAATATGCATTATTTGTAAGACAAATGACATTGGGCCATTGACAATTTTCAGTGATAAAACATGGAGCTCCCTAAAGGTTGCGTCGGAGTACAGGCTACAATTAAAGTCCGATCGATACCGAGAGGCAGAAATAGAAGTAAACATGCAGGAAAAGGCTGGAAATGCTAATTATCACACGGTGTGCTACAGTAAATATACAGCTGTGAAAAGACCGTCTACAGATCCCATTAGTGTATCTTCCTTGAAAATACCGAAGACCCGTCGCAGTAGTTCGATGCCAGTATCCGACGCCAAGGGTTTACTAAAGGGCTCTTGTATATTTTGCCCAGTCCTGCGTAAAACTGTTAATCGAAAAGTGGAAATATTGTCGGATTGCCTTACGAAAGATGGGTGTGATAGTATATTTGCAGCAGCACCTAGATCTACAAATGAGCAAATCAAAGCTTTAATTGAAAGTGGCGTTGATCTGATCGCCAAAGAAGCACAGTACCACAAATCTTGTCGACGAGATTTTTTCAAGGAAACTCAGGCTGCCATTCCAAATAATGAAAGTGCTTCGAACAGACGATTACATTCAAAAACATTCGAAGTAGTTGCATCTCTGGTTGAGCTTGAGATTATAGGCAAATGCAAGGCTATGTTATCAAGTTCACTTTTGGAACTCTACAAATCTGAATTTCTAGGTACTGGCGGAACTAAAGAAGGCATTGAAAGTTATAACATACAGTCATTAGTGAAGAAACTCAAGGCTAAATTCGGAGACAAAGTTTCCGTATCAATGTATGACTATCGGAAAGGAAGTTTTATACACAGTGCAGTGATGTCTGCTGCTGATGCCAAAGCCAACCTCCATAGCGATAGGGAGAAGCATATACACTTAATTCGCTCTGCTGCACTCCACCTTCGTGCTCTGATACTGACAATGTCCAAAACAACAACACCTATTCCAACATCTGTCGAAACTTTAAAGGCCAGTTCACCAGATCTACCAAATGAAATAAAGATGTTTTACCAAACACTTATTTGTGGACTTCGGGAACCCTCAGGCTCCGATAACATAGAAGCACTGGATAGAAAAGTTATCAGTATGTCATCTGATGCAGTTTATAACACATCAAGGGGTAGCGTACGGCCCTGGAAACATACATTGCTAGGGTTAGGTTTAGGAACTTTAACTAGCTCCAAAATCATTCTCCGTATTTTGAATCGTCTGGGACACTCCACGAGTTATGATGAGGTCAAATCTTTAGAAACCGAATTTGCTTTTTCTGCAGAAACAAATGACCGAGATACCCCTGAAGGGGTGGATTTAAAACCTAGCCAAGGCACGGGTCTAGCATGGGATAACTATGATGTAAACATGGATACAGTAGATGGGAAGGACACCCTTCACGCCACGGTTGGAATCTGCTACCAAAACATCCCAGATACTGGTAAAACAAATGTAGATGACGATGCGCCCTTAATTACTGGTATAAGAGAAGGTAGAAAACAACGGCAGTTTGATGGAAAAGAACGCGAGATTGACCCATACTTCAAGCAGTTGAAGAAGGCTAAGTTTGATATCTCGGCACCGAACAGTTCTCCTGAAATAAATCATTTACCCAAACTCAAGATCCTTGATTTTTTCTGGTTGCTTCAGTCAGAAGTTGGGAAGCCACTGCCCCTTTTCCCTGGATTCTACTCTCAGTACATTAGTGATGATCTGACTCAACAAAGAATTTGCTACATGGATCCTATATCTGCTCCTCCAACAAGAAATGATGTCGTTCGTGCAACTATGCAAAGGAGTATGAATGTAGCTATAGAGACACATCAAGAATATGGGGTTGTCACATATGACCTGGCTGTAGCCCTGGGGGGTATTTCATAAACCACATATAGCCGACTACGGTCAGATAGTCGACTAAGCAGTAATGTTAAAGCATTGCTATTCTAGTCGGCTAGGTCAGTTTAGCCGTCTAAACCTGTTTATGAAATACCCCCCTGAAGGCCTTCTCTATCCAAGCAATGGATGCACCTATCTTTGATAAACTTCTGATTCTCCTCGGAAATTTTCACTTGGAACTGGCTTTTTATGGGGCTGTGGGAACATTTATAGCCGAGGGCGGAGCCGAATACCTCTTGAATGAGTCTGGGATACTGGCTGAGGGTTCAGTAACAGGTTTCCTACGTGGAAAATATTACAATCGATGTGTTCGAATTCATGATATTCTAGCTCTCGTCATGGAACGAAAAATGTACAAAGCGTTTTTATTAACCCTTGCCAAAGACAAAATAGATGTTGTCACTGATCTTCTTGCCGAAATCCCCGAAGACCACAGTCAACAAGAAGAGTTATTGGAAGGCAATCAGACATTTCGCCAACATATGGAGGATTTCGAAATGTATTTTGCAAAAGCAATGAGAGGAGACCTTGGCCCAACTGCTCAATATTGGGGCATCTATGTGTTTATGGTCAATAGAGTCCATCGAGACTTGGTGAGAGCCGTTCGTACCAATGATGTAGATGGCTACATCAGAATATTACCCACGGTAATTGATGTATTTTTCGGGTTGAATCGTCCTAACTATGCACGTTGGGGTGTTCTGTTTTTACATCAACTCTCAACGCTATCCCCAAGAAGTGCTTCTTGGAGGAGCTTTTTCGATTAGACGCACGGAGAAGAATTTTTCAAGATCGGCTAGAGCAAACTGTCAATCGAGATGCAGCATCACCCATGAGAGGAATAGTTGGGTTTCATTATTCACGAAATGCCAATAGACGATGGTGTATTACATCTACTCAACGCGGAATGGCTGTCACCGAACTTAGAAATATGACCGGATTAGAAACTGTTGAACAACCAGCAACCCAGCTACGTGCTAACCGAATCGATAAAGACAGTCGTCCAAAGGATGCCTTATCCATTGCAGTCACAGAATCGTGTGACCCATTTTCCCAATCGGCAGTAGAATCTCCTTTCCTCTTGAACATAGCTACTGGGAGGGCAGCTTCCCAAGAAACTCAAGAATACCTGACAGGAAGTCTTACAACAGGCCACACACTCCATGAGAAGTTTCGAGAAGAATGCTCGGAAGACCCTGAAAGGTTTCTAAAACCCATCCAGAAACGAAAGGTTTCCAACTTTGCACAGGAAAATTTAAAGGCCAGGCATCCAAAGGGAAAAGGAAACCCCGCCGCCGAAAGTCTCCGAGACATTTTTGTGCGAATTCTTGTTGTACTTTCGAAGAAAACGACATTTAATCTCAGATATATCCTGACATTTCCAATCACTGGCTTTCCTTTATCTATTACACACTCTGACGGATCAATGATTAAAACTCAGAAGAGCAAACTGCTCAATAAGCTGGAAGAACTACAGGAGGGCTTTGCAGATTCACCATTACCAGAGATTAACGTGACCCTTATCGACATTCTTTTTTGTCTGCCATTGGAAAGATTTCCTCTTACGGGAATCTAGCAGGCACACTTCTATCACATATTTGCAGCAGCCGTGGCATGGAAATCCATGTTTTGTTTGATACCTACGACGCAACGTCTTTGAAAGAGAGCGAGCGAAAACTTCGAGGTGCTGATGATCGTCCCTTTCTCATAACTGGCCCAGAGCAAGCGCCAAAGCAAAGCTGTCAAAAATTGCTTCAAAATGGAGTGTTCAAAGATCAGTTGGCTTTGTTTCTTATGAAGGAGTGGTAAAAAAATCACTATGGCTCCATTCTAGCTAAAAAGACCCTCATCGTGTCTCATGGTGGTAAGTGCATATGACTAACTTCCAATGGCCTTAATTTGGAAATGAATGCTGAACATCCAGAACATCTCCAGGGTAGTCATGATGAGGCCGACACCCTTCTGGCGTTCCATTTATCAACAGCCACAGGCAATGTGGTAATTAGAGCCTCTGACACCGATGTTCTAATTATTCTTCTTGTGATGATAGGAAAAAACATGGCAAATAATAAACCTACCACCTATGCCCAGGTGATTATAGATTGCGGTTCGGGGAATAACCGTTGACATATTGATGTCACCCACTGTCTTGGAGTCCAAACAGAAAGGAATCACTACAGCATTGCCAGCTTTCCATGCATTTACAGGCTTGGACTTCACCGCTGCTTTCTATCGAAAAGGCAAAGTAAAACCATTGAAGGTCTTGGAAAAGGACACCAGTGGAGAGCTGATCCAGTTCTTCAGTAGTTTAACCTCTCAAGATCAGCCCGACCAGGCTAAAGCAGAAGAGTTCATCTGTGCTATGTATGGTATGAAGGGCAACACTACGGATGTCGATGAAGCCAGATACATTAAACTGTGCCAGATGACAGGGAAAATAAGAGGTTGGTCATTTTTATCTTTATGTAAGCGTACGCATGGAATCCCAGAATTTTAGGGGGGGGGGGGATAAGAATCGATAAATAGTCGTCTGAGGGATGCCTTATCCATTGCAGTCACAGAATCTTGTGGCCCTCTTTCCCAAATGAGGACGATGCATATCAAGTACCAAATGCAAATATCACATACATGTACAAAGAAGCAGCTGCTACCCAGAAAATTTTTTTTTTTAAATATTTTCTTTAATATTTCACGCTTCAGAAATATTTACATGCGTTTTGAAAAAAAGTATTATATTTTAGGAAGACCTGATGTCAAGTATAAAGAAAGTTGACTGTGCTCTTCTTCCACCGTGTTCAAGGACTGTACGCAACAAGCTGCAACGGGCTCACTACATAAGCATGCTGTGGGGAAGTACTGCCTCGGCTAATCCGGCCAATGGTTTAAATCCTTTGAAATACGGATGGAAGGAACAAAACGGGGTTAACACTCCACTTTGGTTTACCGGGCCGGCCATACCTGATGACCTATTTGGGGAAAGAGACCAAACACTGGATCAGGAAGACGACCAATCAGGCAATACTTCAGCTTTTGAAGAGTCAAGCTCTGAAAATGCTTGGAGTGATGATTCTGACACTGAAATATGAGAAATTTTATAAACTAGTTTAACTTGATTGTATATTAATCCAGTGCACGAACGTTGATACTTTAAAGATGCGAGAGTCTGGACGAGCGTTTGATTGACATACAATAACAATCATTGATGTTCATAATGAACTAGTTGTTTTTCTCTTTCTTTGGGTCTACTTCATTGAATTGGTAACATACCAACACGAGGTACATGTATTAAGCCATCTTTCCTCCTTTGCCATTCTGTCACTATTGTCGTGTAAGAAAGTCAGCAACATTGAGTGTAACAAACTAACAACTTGTCTACTCTTGATTGATTAATCAACACATTTTTGTCACATTATAGATTATTTCACTTATAATATGACGGCGTTGTTGGGTTTATTGGTTTGGTTTCAGGTTGCACTGCCTGGACCATGATGCACGAAATTAGTCGTAGTATGCTAGCTCTGGCGTTTGGTCCCTAAAGCCCCGTCCACACTATCCAACATCGACCAACATTTCAGAACCAACATTGAACAACTTCGTGTTTGCCCAACAAGTTGCGTCATGTTTGATAGTGTGGACGGGCCACCCAACATTGCCCAACAGACGACAACATTCGACAACATTGTTGGTCCATGTTTGTACATGCACATTCTTGACAACACTTGTTGGGCGATGTTGGTTATCGTAGCCAATCACCAATCAGAAATAAATCAGGTGATTTAAACAGTCACGTGATCTGACAGACAAAATGGCAGCACCAAAGTCGAATGTGGAGGACAGACTATAGAATTGGTCCGTCAGTCTCAAACCGCTATAATCGTCTACAACCCCCCCGTTTTATTCATTTCTTCTAGAACTAATTTAATATTACAAGCCTAAAATTAAACTATTCCTACTAAAAGCTAAAAGAAATAACACCTTAAAGACGAATTTGAAGAGAAGTTACAAACGACGGACCTATTCTATTTTTGCACCTTGGAATATTATCACTCATTCGAGCCGTGTAGGCGTAATTACCAATTTCCTAACGATGTACAAATAGAGTATCCGTGACACTAAAAAACGGTAATTTTCTAGCCAAGAAATCTGGGCTCTGCCGAATTTTTTTTTTTTCCGTATTCGTCGAGAAATCTGGGCTCTGCCGAATTTTTTTGTCCGTATTCGTCATAGCCAAGATCACTTCCATAATGGAAAAACGATATTTTTTAAAGATATATGATTGACGTATTACGCCCGCAAAGTTTAACTGGTCGATTAAATGTTTTACAATGGCGGTTATGTCAGGTTGAAAGCCAGTGGACTTCGAAACAAATATTGACTGCATAAGTGGAAGTTTACCACTTTACAGCGGCGTAAGTTGGACAAACTCCTTCTTCGTGGTCTCTACTATCGGAATGCAGTGGTAAATATTTTATTCTTTGCTTATTTGTTGTGAAACTTGTGCCGCGGTTTTTTTTCGGCGGGACAAGTTAACAAATATCGTTTTAACATATTGGAAGTGATCTGTGCTATGACGAATACGGAAAAAAAATTCGGCAGAGCCCAGATTTCTCGGCTAGGTAAAATTCCAATGCTGCCGATATTAACTATTGCAACGGCAAAAGCGTGTAGTATTCTATGACGAGTATAAATTTATGTTTACCTGTAGCGAAATATCTCGGCATGATCGCCAGTCTCTCCCCTGGTGGTATTTACGGAAGCGTAGAGGGGACATGCCAAACAAAAAAACTCGAAAAAGATTTCGTTCCACGAATTAAGATTTCGTTCGACGAACTAAGATTTCGTTCCACGAATTACTATTTCGTTCCACGAATTACTATTTCGTTCCACGAATTATGGCTTCCGTTGTTGTCCTAGAAATAGCGCCAGTTTTCTTATCCACTCCTTAACCCAAACACGACGTTTTCGTTGTCTTTGGGGTCGTTGACGCCGACTGGCTGCCAGAGCCATTATTACTGCAGAAAGTCCTCTTACGAGTCTCTTTTGACTGACCTTTATTTTTCTTATTATTGGAGGGAAAACAAATTAAATTTCCCACATATTCTTCAAAAAGTTTGTCACAACATCACGCAACATTTTCAGAGGCAGAACTTTGTGACTTGTTGGCCTTTGTTTTTATAGTGTGGACACGTTACCCAACATGCGGCAACATGAAGCAACTTGAAGTTGTCTCTTGTTGGCCAACAGCATGTTGGGTGATGTTGGATAGTGTGGACGGGGCTTTATAATCAGCACACTGTCTTTGTTCATTTGGACTTAGTTTTGAGTGGTACCTCAAATACATAGGCTAGCCTCATTTGGAGGCCCCTTCTAGGGGGTCTGGCGGGCCTTTAGCAGAGGATAATCCGTCTGGCATTATGGAATCATCACTCCACACGATGGACCTAATCATTTTAATTTAGTTTCAGATGGTATCTTTAATGTTTGATCTAGCCCATTTTCTCTCAATCCGATCTAAACGCACCCCACCCCTCGCGAACAGAGAGGCGTCTGGCGGGCATTTTGTAATGTTTGACCTAGCCCATTTTGGCGCCCCCTTATTTGGAGCCCCAGGGGCCTCATACAGCAGCGGCTCCCCGGCAGACGTCCATATCTGATAAAGTTAGGTCACGTGACAAATGATCTCAGCCTCAAACCTTGGTACCTCGTTCACTTATCCAAATTGCTCTGGGCTGCCAGTCTATAACCCTTTCAGGACACATGTTGCAATTTTGCAACATTTAATTAATTAATTAGCTAATGAACTCTGTATAGGTTTTGAAGTCAAATCACATTTAGGTTACTCTGCAGGACATTGTTGTATATTTGCAACATGTAGTTTCCAGACTACTCAACAGGTGGCACTGCAAAGCACACTTCAACATGGCAGCCTCCATAGCTGAGTCACGTTGGATGTAGAGGTGATCAATCAAGGTAATTAACAGAAGAACTTTTATTTTTTTCTGGCAAAGATTACCATAACTGGTTAGACTATAATGTGTACTTCATGTAGCCTATATACCATATTGTTATTACAGCAAGCAATGCCGTTGTGTGGCAGGCCATTTCTTTTTTGTTGTTGCAATTTTACAACGTGGGGCTCTTAGCTACCATGACGTTAAAATGTGTTTGTTGTATTTTTGCAACATTGTTCCAGACTGTATTCTATTGTCTGTTTTTTTTTTTGGGGGGGGGGGGTAACGGCATATCTTTTCTTTTTCGCCTGCATTTTCAACTTTATTTATTTGACATACACTGAGAAGAGATGATTAGCATACAAAAATGTAGAAAAGCTAATAATTCTTTATTTCTTGTAACACTATTTGATAAGTATATATATTTAGCTTTTTGAAAAAAATCTTTGAGTTTTTTGTGAGGGTGTGTGCATAGGGAGCGGCGTCGCACAAATGCTTAGTGTGAATATATGTTTCGTTTAATCTAACCATTTACGGCAATCGTTCATGTTAACTCTGTGTATTGAATTTGGCCTAAAACAGAAAATCAATTAACAATGAAAAAGAAAAACAAAATTATAAATAATGTATAAATACATGTAGATGTTCAGAATAAATTAGGCCCCTAAAGGGGAAAATGCTATGAAGATAATAAAAAAATAAATTTATTATAAAAATAATGCATGCTGCATATATTGCTATAGTTCGTATAAGTATATTTATAATGCAATATCAGGTAGTAAATGCAGTTTTGTAAAATAATTATTTTTTATTTAGGCTTATTATGGCGAACCGCCGAAAACTCAATCTGCGGGAAGTCGTTGAAATGGTTTGTCTTCCGGACGGCGAACTTTCTGAAGATGACTCTTTGCTAGATGACGATGATGATCCAGAGTTTAACCCGCCTGATGATCAATATGAATCGGACACTAGCCTAGACGATGATGAAATTTCAAGAAGAGCTCCTACAAGCCTGAATGTTGAGATTCATCATGCAACTGAAGGCAATGATACAGACAATGAGGACGAGCCACAGCCACAGCCGGATTCTGTTTCAATCAGGAAACAGTTTACTTGGAGAAAACGTAAACTGGCAGAAACTGAAAAGGACACCTCTTTCCAAGGACCTGCATTTTCCTCGCCACCTGACGAAACTCCAAGTCCTAAGAGTTATTTTGATACGTTTTTTGACAGATCTGTCTTTGATTTGATGGCGGAACAGTCAAATTCATACGCTTTGATGAAAAATGGCCTGGAACTAAAGACAACACTCGCTGAAATGGAACAATTTATTGGCATGCATATATTGATGTCTATAGTTCAGATGCCGTCGTACCGAATGTATTGGCAGAAGTCTACACGATACGAACCAATTTCAGGGGTTATGGCCAGAAAGAGATTTGACCAGCTTAGGACCTATGTCCACATGAATGACAATAGCAAAATCAAGCAGAAAGGAGAGCAAGGTTACGACCCACTATTCAAAGTCCGTCCTGTATTAGACAAAGTTCGAGAAAAGTGTCTACAGGTGGAACCAGAAGAACATCAGTCAATTGACGAACAGATGATTCCCTTCAAGGGTAGAATAGGAATGAAACAGTACATAAAGAATAAGCCACATAAATGGGGCATAAAAGTTTTTACCAGAGCCGGTGTTTGTGGAATGGTTTATGACTTACACTGGTAAAGGAACGGTTACCAATGACAGGGGTTTTGGTGTAGGTGGTGAAGTTGTCCTACGCCTTGTGCGAGATATTCCTAAACACTTGAACTACAAGTGTTTCTTCGACAACTGGTATACCTCTCCTGAACTTCTTGTTGAACTGAAGCAAATGGGAATCCTAGGGGTCGGTACACTCAACCGAAATCGTCTTCGTGGTTGTCCAATCAAAAGTGACAAAGAGTTGGCCAAACAAGGTCGCGGGACTCACGAAGTTGTATTTGAAACAACACATGGTCTAAACATTGTCAAGTGGCATGATAATAAGGCCGTCTTGCTGGCTTCTTCTTACCTTGATGCGGACCCCATTGCTAAATGCAAACGCTGGTCAAAAGAGAAGCGAGATTACATTGAAGTTGACAGACCCAATATCGTTAAGGTATACAATACCAACATGGGTGGGGTTGACCTATCAGATATGCTAATGTCCCTTTATCGCATTGACATTCGCCCTCGCCGTTGGTATTTGCGCATTCTCTATTACTTAATTGATCTGTCTGTAGCAAATGCCTGGCTTTTGTATCGGAGACACCAGAAGCAAAACAATGAAAAGAAATTTATGGCACTTATTGATTTTCGGGCAGAGATTGCAGATGCTCTTATCAAAGCTGGGAAACCAGCCGACTTGAACCCCAGGAAAAGACTAAGAGGTAGGCCATCTTTAGATGACTCCGATTTCAGTCCTCCGCCAACCCCTCCTCCACATCCGCTCAACAGAAGTCCCAACCATCAGCGGACGTACGGCTCGATAGGTTCGATCATTTTCCTTCCCATGCTGATAAAAGGGGTCGCTGTCGACAATGCAAGACCGGCTACTCACAGATGATTTGTATCAAGTGCAAGGTGCTGCTGTGTTTCACAAAGGATAAAAACTGCTTCTGTGAATATCACACAAAGAAGTGACTCATGTAGCAGAACTGTAAAAAAAAACCATACATAAACAGTACATTCTGCTTTTCATCAAGCCTTTAAGCTATTTGTCGGGACTTCAACCTTCAACATATAACTGAATGTAAGGGCCAAAGTTGCAAATCTGCAACATTCCCAGAATGCTTTGCGGTTTATTGAAAATAAAAAAATAATCTTGAAATTAGTTATCTTTCGTTCAGGGTTTCATTTTTACATATGAGATTTTTCAATCAATGGGAATTAAATTGGCCCTGAGAGGGTTAAGTTGAATTGTGTTGAGTCAACAAAAGTTAAGGAATGTTGAGTAGAATAGACCGGGCTTGAATATATGCTGCAATTAGTTGTTCAAATCTAGTATTGTAGCAATTAGCATTTCATAAATCATCAACATCAATAATAAATCAGCTTTGCCTTTTTCGTGTGATCTATCAATTGTATAGAGCTAGTTATTACAGCTATAATACATAAAATCTGACCCTTAGAGAATAGATAGGTGATCAGAATTGTATAATGAGTTTTACTTTCGCATTATAAAATTTCTTTCTCGAGAAAGAAATGTGTCAATTATGTTGCTCGGATTAAATACGGGGGCTGTTTCATCTGTGAATAAGTAAAGATTTTGTTTGAGTTTACTAATGACCACTGTGTTGCACAATTTTATCTTCTGGAGCCAAGGTAAAATCTCCATATAGCTATTTTGAGTTTTAGCTTTGATAGATTATTATATTAACACTCAATCAATATTAAAGTGAGGGGAAGCGAGTAAATCTTCTCGCATGTAATCGAAACGACAATCACTTTAACACTCTTTCAGTATTTGGAAAATGACATCATAACAGTTGTTAATACATCTGTACATCGCTAGCTTTTTTAAATACGTGCTGATTGGTCAGGACTAAATGTAGGAAAGACAACTTTCCCATTCGAATCAGTGGACGCTGCAGGATTTACGGGTTGAACCCTAGTAATCTGCCAAGGTAAAACACGCAAGGGGTTTATGAGACTTTAAGGCCCGTTCTCACTGTGCAATGGATGTATTTGATTAGTTGACAAATCGTATCGACCAATTGTAATCATTCATTTTAATCGCATTCTACAAGTCGGTGCGACAAATCACACAGTGAGAATGCGACTTATAACCATTTCCCGAGAAGCTGATAATGCGGGAGTTTTACAAAGATGTACAGTTCGTTTTCACTACTTTCAGAGTTATTAACGTTTTTTGACAATATATATAGAAATACAAGGACAATACGTGTTTGTCATTGGTTTTGTAAGCGTATTGACGTGTTAATTTATGTTGGTTTCCTCGTTTCTATTAATTAAGAGCTTTTCCAGATCAACGTGTATAACCACATGGGCTTGTCACAGTTCTCATATTAAAGGATATACTAATTTCTATGCCAACATGTTTAAATTAAAAACTTTTGTCCACTAAAACAGCCGCCATACAAATAAATATCATAGGTCTTTTTTACCCAACGTATTATTCTCTACATGTTATGTGCATGAGGCTCAGTCCAAGCTTAAATGATTAGAGCAAAAGCTGATTTGTGATTGTGTATGGAATAAATGTATATTTGAAATACATAACCTTAACAAAACAGAGTGAAAAGAAAGTATGCATATTTTCTCGTCAAAAACAACGTCATACACAACCTTCGACTTGTACAAACTTCCGCAAAAGAGCACTGACACAGCATAGTATGTGTATTACGTCATCACTGGAAGGATACGCACATGGCGGATATCCTGTTTGATGCAATATGTTACTAAGGTAATTAATTTTCGGAAGCATTATACAGTGGCAAATGTGGCATTCACTTTTTGTGTTCTGGGGCAGAAATTTAACTTACATGCATTTTCTGGTGGTACAGAGTAAAATTGTCCAACTCTTTTGAAAATATTTAAAGCATTTGAAGGAAACCTTCAACAGTATAATGAATAAACGATTTATTATATGTAAACAATGATCATTCGAACCTTGGGGATATACCTACAGATTTTATATATTCACTGTAAAAATACACCAAACACACTGATCTATAAATTTTTGTTCAATATCCTTGCAAAATACTTCGGTCATGTCGCAAAATGTGATCATTACGCCGACTTTTGGCGAGTACCTGGTAACATACAGAGACCGAGCGAAAAATCCACACACATTTTTTTCAATTTGATCTGAGCATGTTTCGATCCTGTGCCATATCAATGAAACGTCTGTGGGACTAAGGGACGATCACTCTAACCCACTGGGCCACCCCTAAAATTGATAAACACAAACAATGGGCACATATAACAGGAAAAAAACACAACAATAGGGCATATCAACAAAACTGAGACAAATAAACACACAAAAAGTTTACCTGCACTTAGGGCTAAGAGATATCCATATCCATGTGAAATATCACGAATCTCTCTTTTACACAAAGGAGTTATTTCCCTAAGTTCATAAAAGGCTCCGTCTGTACCTAGAATATATAAAAAACAAAGTGATAATATAGCATAATACTATCAAATCTTTCAATGGCATTTAGAAGTTGGAAGGTTACAATAAGGTGAAGAATTACTTATGGATAACAACTTCTTGGTTTATTGGGTGACGACGTTTCGATGTAGTTCTTACATCGTTATCAAAGTCAATCAAAGAACTACATCGAAACGTCGTCACCCAATAAACCAAGAAGTTGTTATCCATAAGTAATTCTTCACCTTATCATAATACTATCCATCAAGACAATTCTGATGTTTCAAATTAATCTCAATCTTTTTGTAGCTTTAGTTGATTTATTCATGAATAATGGAAACCCATCCATGTTCTCGAGTTCCATTCTGACAGATCAAGTTAACACAATAGTTTTAGTTGTTTTAAATCCTGCAATCAACTAAAACAAAAATATTGTTATGTAACACAATGGATTCAACAACGATTTTTGAACAGAAAAATGTAAATAATTTGTTCATGATCTAACTTACATAAGTAATAAACACAATCTAACATTGCACGATACGGAGGGCTGAACCTGGGCCAAAACAAAACACAATCTTCAGTTGTCTCAGATGGCCCACAAGAACATTCACTTGATTCAGAAAATACAATTTAAGAAAAAAAATCGAGATATAGGGAATTACTATCATTTATTCTGCGACTGAGAATAATGTTAGATAACATGTCGCCTATGTTGTGTTATAGATGATGTGCCATGGTATAATACAACCTTAATTTTCTATTCAAGTTGTTAATGATCTATATAGTGTTTAGCAATATACGGCTTTGCAATAGTTTCAAAATATTACTTAGTGTGCCATTTCAGAATGTTTACGAAACTTTAACGATGCACTCAAGACAACTTTTAAGCATTAGTTTTGTAGGATTTTTCAATTCTCGAAACAATGAGATTATCAATACAATTAGTCCAACTCCAATGGTCATTAAAGTCATATCAAAGTGTTTAACAACCCAGACAGCAATGGAACAATGTTGGATTTCGAGTAGCAAGGTTGTACTTGTTCAAGTTGAATAAATAATAGCTGTTTAATGTTGAGCCATTGTTGGGTCAAGGTTACCCTGCTTGGTCATGTAAATAGCTGACATCAAAGTGGTTTTATTGTTTGCAATACTGGGTTTGAAAAGCGTCGGTACTAAGTCCGCATCGTCAGTTTCATAAAGCGTCGCTCACCTACAGTTGACTGAACGTTACATAACTGTCTTTCCCTCTACCCTGTGGGATAACCATCAGTAGCAACATTGGCGAGACGCGCGTAACCTGATAGCAGCATTGGCGAGACGTGCGTAACCTAATAGCAGCATTGGCGAGACGTGCGTAACCTGATAGCAATATTGGCGAGACGTGCATAACCTGATGGCAACATTGGCCTTTTTATTGTTGGTTAATGTTTTGCTGTTCCCCATTGATCCACCGTTAGTTGTATATTCGTATCGTCGTCATCCTGTGGTTAGCTCAAGCGTAAATAGCACAACATCAACTTAAAGTTGTGATAAGGCCGGCCATTCCATGGTTGGTCTATCAGATTTTACTTACGTTCGTTAGGTGTTGGTATAAATATAACATCATTGATTGGTTTATCCAACATTTGATAACGTCATCAGCATCGTTCTGACTTTAATTTGACGTTGTGTGTGTTTTCCGTAGTCATATTTTGATTGAAGAATAGGACCCTCTTCTCAAATGTTAGCGTAATTATGCGACTAAATATATTTTGATCATAATAAACATTTTTTTTTATTTCCACTAGAATATATATCAACATGATAAGATGTGGTATAATTGCACGGATATTTTAGTTAAAATTTGGTGAAACAAATGAAGTTTAAGGAAACTTTCCTAATGAAAAAAGCCAACCATACAACAAAACAAAGAGAGGAGATAATACATTTGTAATAACTCAAGACCATCGATGTGCCACTGTCAGAACGGTGTTGGCTCAACGGAGAAAACTGACCCTTGTATATGGTGGCTCATTGTTGCCAAGAACATTTTTTTGATTTTTGTTAGTTTTTTTGTTGCTATTTTTATAAAAAAAGGAAAATTAAAAAATAAAAAACAAAATAAAAAGTATTAGTTTCATGCAGCTCTACGCTTAATCTCAATACAGAAGTTATATGAAATAATTAATGATAAATTATATTTCTGGCTCTTAACTACAGCTGTTAAAAATGTAAAAAGTATCTTTAACAGTTTGAGAGATATAGAGATAGCTGTAGTCAGATAAGAGTGATATTCATTGTAACAAACGGACTCGAGTTGGTTAATCTTTTTCTCACAATACACAAAAATGCTGCATTTTATACTGAGATGCAGCTCCACATCACATCGTTTAATCCTGTCAACCTTTCTGGATTCTAATGAAGTCAGACCGCTTTACCACGTTGACATAAAGACTGTATTCATTACGCTACACAAGAAAGGTCTCTAAAATCAAACAGTTTTGTTGCTCACAGATTCTTAAGAATAAAGAGATAAAATATTTATCCTACAAATGAATGGCACTTCTTAGAATAAAACACAAATAAACATATCAATAGTTTAATGTCTGCAATCCGATGACGAAGTCCGGTTTTGCTGTGACCTCTATACCGACATAATTACGATTACTAGGTCAATGCATCTTCTTTGAGAAATCTGCGAGATGCTAGTTTGGGTAGATTGATTGATTGAAAGTTTTAATTATACCGTATTTAATTATTGATACAGAAAGTGTCATCGTTTGCAGTTAGGAGTATATGCGGCTATGGTATATTCGTATTCAATCATAATTTGTTAGAAAAACGGAAGCAAGCAGACGAAGGAGTTTGTTTATGTCAAGAAGTATATGTCATGTACAAGAAAGGCTTTCCTTATATGGAAGTAGCTATGACGTGATCGGGGGAAAATCATACTATTTTGCATAAACGTAGTCCGTTGTATGTAAGCCATAACATGATTGGCTACCGACTCGCATAGTTGTGAGTTACATGTATACTGCCAATCACTTGTAATCTAACAAGGATGTCTTCAAGTTATTACATAAAAGGAAAACGAACGTATTATCCCTACGCTGAGAATGCAAGCTTGTGTTTTGATTAGTTGAGCTTGGAAAATCATGGTTGTTAACCAATCAGCAGTAAGTTGGACCATAATTTCACTTGTTGATTATGACAAAAATAACACACTGCATGAGAGTGAAATTATCGGGGGTGTAGTGTGAGAATAACAGTTAATATGTTACACCAGTTTAGCCATAGTAACGCAGTATACATGTGCGTGTCACGCTGATAAATACATGTTATCACTACAGCGTGTTGTTCGGGGCGCTTGTATCAGCTTGAGTGATTGGAGGTGGAGTGGAGTAGCGAAATTTCACCTCCAATCACGAGAGCTGATACAAGCGCCCAGAACAACACACTGTAGTGATGACATATTTATCATATACCCCTGTTAAAATCATATTTCCAACACATTCATAAGTGATTTCCCTACACGGTGTGGGATATAGGACAAAGCTGACCTATCAAATAGCATATATGCATCAAACGTTTTTATTGTGACGTCAAACGCATTGACACTGAACAACGTCATCATTTTCAAATTTGTGTGACGGTATAGAACACAACGTCACTGAATGGCGTCATCGCCAAAACGCAAATGGGGATGTCAGGATGTTGTGTGTGCCCAGCCGTTTGCCTGCAAAAGAAACTGTTGGCCGTAAAACTCGATGGTTAAATTTGACAACGAAATTCCATCAGCTAAAGATATTAATACATCTTTGAAATGTTTAAGTTCTGCTCGTTTCCCGTTAGAATTTTCATCCGACCCTCCTGCCAAAACAATGGAAACTTCTAATGTTATAGTGTCCTATGCAAGTAGGGTGATACATACTGCCAGGTTAAACGGTCCTATGCTAGTGTGGTGATATGGATTTGGAAAATCACTGTCCGTATTACCATTGTGACGTAGGGAGGTATATGATAAACGCTGATAAACTTGATTATTACATTCATTTCGCTCTAAAGCCACAAGTGGCACAAGGGGTATTCAATATAAAAATGTATGTTACAACATGGCAGAGGTGACAAATTGTAAAGAAACAGTGTTCATTTAACGCTGGCATGTCATTTTGATGACCTAATATACAAAAAAACTCCTGATGTTTTAATGTTTAGTAACACGTAGTACATATTTTTCCCTTAGATGGGTTATGCTGCAACAGACAAACATCAGATGATATTCAGCACCAAGTTGACCAGACCTGCAAAACATACAATAGCATTGGATTCTATGGACACTTTGCCCCTTACCAGTTTCAATTGGAAATGACGATTTTCAGCTCGAAACGCACAAGCCCTTAGATAATTGTTTTATCTGCATCAATTAAGTTATATTCTAAACGTAATTCAAGTTTAATAACTCGGTACAATATTCCTTTGGGCGGACGACATCACAATAATATCGCTGTACATGTAGAATAGATACCATATTTTGGTTGGAAACAAAAGATGGAGAAAAAGTTAACATGGCTCATGAATTATCTGAGCAATTATTCTCATATTTTTCTGAGCCATATAAACTTGACAAACCACATGCTCCATGAGAATATGATCAGTATAAGATATACAGTTACATAATTTGGGGGGGAGATGCCAATGTATGTGAGGGATTAATTGGAATAGAGAAATGTTTTAAAAAATGTAAAAATGAATCTAGTCCAGGTTTCGACGGCTTAAGTCCTGCTTTTTATAAAGTGTGAAAAATAAAACACCAAGTGGTAAACATTCTCACTTTTGTTTGTCAGTCTCTCAAATAAAAGGGGTCATGGTGTTTATTGCAAAGAATGAAATAAATCTATCTGATTACGGTAATACCTGAGTTAATTAGAGAACTATGCATGTTGCCAAATCCTCAATAACAAAAGGTTCTGAATGATAATTAAATTTTCCACACATCTTAGTCCAGGGAGATGATTGACCAGCAGTTAATTCTTGAATGTTTTACAAGCTTTCTCTTAACTGTTGAATTAAGATGAGAATTTGCACTCTTTTTTCCAGCACTTGAATTAACTCAGACATTACCGTAACATACACTGGCTATAAAATAGGAGCAGCCGTATTAGCAAAAAAGCCTCCAGTTAGTGGTACAGCAGAAAGTAAGCAATGGTCAAACAGGGTATATATAAGCAAGGGGATCATTTCAAAATTTAAGATTGATACAAGACGGTATTAATTATACTAACACGGAAGTGATATCTGGAATAATTCTAGCTTTAGATTTTAGTAAAACCTACCGGGCTACAATTTTGTAATTGGATTCATATTTTAACAAAAACACAAATAGTTGTGTAATCAATGCAGGATGGCTTACTAACTGGTTCCTGATAGAAATCGGAATTGAACAAATCTGTCCTTTGAGTGCTTTAATTGTTGTGATAGGGGTTGAAGTAATAGTTTGACAAACCAGTAATGTAAAAGGCATTTCGTTGCCAAATGATGAAGTACTTAAATTACCACAATATGCCGATAACACAACAGCAACCAAATCTTAGCGACAAAGAGTCAATTGGAGGGACATTTAAGGTTGTAAATGATTTCATCTAATTAGTGGATTGATTTTAAATATTCATTGAGAGGTATAGTTTTTGTAAAAATATTTTTGATGCTATACTTCATGCATATGTATAGATGTAAACTATATTTGACGTGAGTTGATAACCATTGGCATACATGTACATGATTTTTACCCAAACTAAGACCATATTTACATACAATTGTATGTACACGGGGTAGAAACCAAGAACCCCTGGTATCGTAAAGGAAATAGTTTTATTTTAGCTCAAAATACTTTCACAGAATTGAAAATAAAATGTTTCAACACAATCTAGATAAGACTACCCCCATACTTCCTACCCAAAATTTAAGCTCAGACAAGATCATTTGTTTAAAACTTTAGTTTGGGAGTCATACCAAAGCATGCTTGACATGACATCAGTGTTATAATAGTATTAGTAAATGAGCCTTTACTAAAAGTAATCCCTGGGTACCGGTAAACATCAACGGTTTCTAAATGCTGATTGGTGATAACAGACGCTGGTAGGGTTTAAGTCTTACAAAATACAACAATTATTTATGAACACTAAAGCGCCAAGGCACCTGGAAAATCTTTGTTCTTATAAAAATGTGTGATTATACTGACAGGCTAAGTATCAGAAATACAACCAGATTCTATAATAGGGTTAAACTTTTCTAAATATATGGGTAACATCAGTCTCCATGGTTTTCATATACAGGTAGTCATTTATGGTGCCATCATCACCGGCTGGTTTGTGTTTTTTTTTTCAACTTTCACATAGTACTTCGGATTTTGTTAACCGTGATTTTAGCATCTACATGTAGTTCATGTTTGGTGGGCCAAGTGAATTCAGCTTACTAAAGTAGTTACTTGCAAGTCAACCTCTTCCCGACATGACCAGGTATCGATGCTGTTGAAATTTTCCACTAGACTCTTGGGTTGTTAATCTTCATCGGTCGAAATTTGTCTTATAAATTGCTCTCGTTATATTAAAGCTACCTTAACGTAGAGTTTTATATTCGTTATTGTATAAACTCAATTCCACATAGTCGACTTGATTAAAAATTTTCGGTATCTAATTTAACCTCCACTTATTTTAAATCTAAGTTTGTTCTCATGCACTGTTGTTAACTTGAGCGTATTCTATTATAGCCGAATGAGTTAGAAATGGAGGTTGAAAACGGTTTGTTGGATCTTCTACTTTCTTGTTAATATATTTGAGTAAATCAGTCTCATTACCAGTTGTCAATCAGCTGTGTCAATATTCGTACACAACAATCTTTCCTGCTTCTGAGCCCAATTAAGAATGAAATAGGTGGGAACACTTCTCTAGATCGTACGAGTTTGAAAATTTGGTATCTGGATTTGAAGAACGATTTGACAATGTATATCAGTGTTTTTTAGTGATCATAAATATATCAGATATAAGTTCATTAAATGACTGAATTTTGACATTTATGATAGTTCTAAACAGAATACCTGTGACATGTAAAATGCTTTAAAATAAATGCATATTTAACGGATACTTTAAACACAAAATTTCATGACGCGAAGCAATAAACTCGTCCTATAGACCTCTGAGGAGCCACCTACCGCCGATAAAATTCAGTTTTACATACTTTTTAAAAGTGGGTATGAAGAGTGTACATGTACCATACTTTTCACCTCATTGCGCATCTGATCGAATGTCATAATTTATGCTGTGCAATCCCAAATATTGAGATTGACTGGCGCGTAACATTATGATATGTGCAAAATGTTAGAAAAGGCCAAAGTTGCAGATTGATTTTACATGTGTCCTAGTGTTTTTTAATTTAAAAAATTCTTAATTTTTTAAGATTTGAAATTTGACTGTACATCCCTACTAAAAGACACAAACAAATTCCCCCATGCGACCTTGGTAGGCTAGTTGAGACTCAGTATAGCATTATACATATTAGATGTGTATTCAGATAATCATCATACATTTTGGGAGCTCCTAGCTCATTAGAGTATCGTTTACTACAATTAGGACAACGGAAGGTGGCAATCAACAAATTTAGAAGTTTTGTCTGTATCTCGATGAATAGGAGTGATGTAAGAAGTCTATTCATAGACTGCTAGTAATATCATTGCATGTTTTAAATTGTACATATTATATGGTGTGAGTCACATCAGTGAAATGTTGGCACCACAAAAAAAAGAAGAAAAAAAACGTGTGACTTACGCGCCCAGAATGGTCAGTATCATTACCCATTCCGCACTATTGGCGCCATTATGACATCAGTGTGCCAGTCTGCTTGAGTACCAAAAAATCGCATGGCGACAGCTGAAAGTCGGCCAAAATCCCTCTGACGCCGACAAAATACCTTCGGTAACCATACAGGCTATTTCAACTAATTTTAAGAAGGAACAAACAAAAAACCACCTATTCCACATCTGTTTGACGCTTTGTGTGTTTTTGTTTTCAACCTTCGAATACGATTTAAGAGGTTTAAAGTATGCGTAAGTTACTGAAAACTTCGATGTCAACCGACACAATAAGCAGTCCCGGCTCGTATATAACAGGAAAATATTAAATTTGGCAATGTAAGCGATTGGAATTCCTAATAATTTCAGCTTCATACCTTGATATATATTTTCCTTGTCATCAATCAACTGACAGTGAGTCAGATATCAAAATGTCTAAGTGCTAAAATCGGGTGATGAAATTAGTCTTTGAGAGTAAGTTCCCCCTGTCTCTAGGGTTTCTACCAGGCTTCCTATTCGAAGCAATCTAAACTTAGAAGTTACCCTAGTCCTAAAGGTAATATTTAACTAAGGCCATTGGACGATATTTTTATCGTAAATATCCATTGGAATGGGGTTGGAGAGTTCACATAGTAGGTCAATTGATCATGTGACTTTTAAGCTTTCAACATTACAACAACACCGTACCTGGCATTTGCTTGCATCTACGTGCTTTTTGTTATTCTCTTACACTTAGCTAGAGCTATTGTTAGTTACATCACACATTTAAACACTAGCAGTTCAAAATGAATCGGATCGACAGGGAACGTCGCCATTTTGACAGTTTTCGTAAAAATGGGACTTTTTTGTGAAATTGACTTTACATTTCCATTACTAGTTTAATGTTTTCTTAAATTCAAAATATATATTCACGTACAGCGTGATTTTTATATTTATTTGATAGCTTTTAAAAATGTTACCCTAGATCGCACGCGAAAATCCCGGTAAAGTCGTACGAGGTCTATTTTAGCCACGTCTAAAGGAGATCTCGCGAGAATATGATTGTATTCGAAGCTGCATGCAAACCTTGATACAGCGCGAGTCTAACTTGCGAGTCGAAAACGATATGCGTCATTCTTTCTTGAGATTTTGACTCAAAGAGTTGCCCGCCATGTTTGACGATAACCAATACAGTTCTAAAACATCACATACCGCAAAATGTACAATTTTGGCGGTGAACATGGCGATGAACATGGCGATTCTTTCTGTTCTTGTTGATTTAGTCTGTCTAAAAGTTTCCAGCGGTTGAGAGAGCATTGACCTGCCTATGTGTCATATATTCGGAAACCACGATCTATCCCACAGTAATATGAGCCTCGCTCGGTCTGAGAGGAGGTTCACACTTCCGAAGCCTCATGTAAATAGATGTTCAAATTGCCGAACTTTCCATGTGGTTCTCGATCGAGAATTTCACGTAAAAAGACATTTAAATTGAAAAATACATTAATTGTGTACAAATTAACATGTGTCTTATATTCAAACAATGCTAAGAGACACATTGCAAACACTTAGATAACTATTTAATCACTCTTTCATGCTTATTGATGAAAACATAGATCAAAGAATTGCTGCGCCATCACGTTCACTGGCGGAGGGATAAAGACAATTTGTACATAATAACGTTGGCAGTAAGTTGGTGACATCGTAAATTCGCTACTATTCTCATATAACTTTGTTTCCCCACTCTTTCCCTCTACATACCCTCAAAGGAACCTTGTTCCGCTGCGCTCCACGGCGGCTCCAAAAAGTGACTTAAACTGTCATCATGCTGATGTGTTTGTATTAAAACTTAATTATAGGCTATGTTTTATCGACATGTTTAACTAAAACACTTTGAAATGTTGCTAGTTTTCTAAATGTACACTAACTTGGTGTTTTGAACTAATCTAGGTATAATATGAGTAAACCTTTACCCAAGTTATTTAAAGTTTGTTTGCTTCTAGAATATATCGCTTCACGCATTCTAGAAGCCGTAGGGGTTTTTTTGCCAGTTTTTTATTATCTAATTTTTGAAAGAACAAATTAGAAGCATTTTAAGCGCGACCGGTATAAATGCGGTACGTTATTTGAGTGTTTAAAAGTTAGGCCTAGATTGAAAGAGCGTTCGTTCTTGTTATTTACTTTTTGTTTACTTTTCGAGCATTGTTTGCTTGACTTCGGCCACAGACTGCAAGGATTTTCCTCATTTCATCTTCACTATTCTATGTTTTCAATCAACTTCTAAGCTTCTTATTGTTCCGAAAAGGGTGATTTTTTGCAGTTTATGCTACTTTAAAGAAATGTTATCTGTTGTTTTATTTAAATGGATCGTAAATTATTCTTTGGGTTAATAGAAACAAGATGTAAAGCTTTCTGCAACTTTATATTTAAGTAAATGAATTATGAAATTTATATTTACCTGTCCCTAGACAACCATCGTTGTTTGCCCCACCACCAAATACGTTGTCATCCCTAGTGATGACAACAGCATTTTGACCCTGTTTGTAGTTAAACAGAAACATTTTCCCGATAGATGCTTTCACAAATATATCCAGTGCACTGAGGACGGAAAACCTGTCTATCAGGCTTGCAGACATTGTAAATCTTTAAGTATCCTGCAATCAGAGAAAAATGAATTATATACATGTATATGGATCCTGTACTTAATGAAAATAATAACTTAAAGGAGGAGAAAACAAAAAAACAACATGAAATTGTAACGAACAATCACCCTTAGAGTATCAATTTTTAAGCTGTAAATCTTACCTGCGTTTTATGGTGATGCAGAAAATTGCACATGTTTAAATTGGGTCACAAAAACGATGGGGACCGCCATTTGTAAAGCGAGAAATTGACCGGAAACAGATGTGCCTAGCAATTAACCTAGGCTTAAATGGCAGACTAAGAAAGTTGACCAATTTCACTCGCACGTGCGCTTTGAATTGCTGGGTATGCGTCTACTGATTGGCCAAAAGAGACACACCCCTAAGCACTGTTGTGATGATGGCGGCCAAGTAAGCAAGTCGGTCTCAGTCGAAATCCAACGGTTTTATATAACTTCACTTTAGGACTGTGCGGTGGGGAAAAATCGTAAAAATATGTCTATGGTACCATTGGAAAGGGAAATTCGCCGTCCGTTTAGTGTATATGCCTGTTTTATTTGTTTTCTCCTCCTTTAACAAATTGAACATCATTTAAATGCTATTAAAGGATTTTTCACATTGCTTTATGTAAATCATATCCATTTCATTTAACTCCTCTTACAGTATACTATATATTTTCTTTTTTTATAAAACTACTCCTGTTGTTGCACATATTCCAGTGTGATGTTTGATCTCTCTTATACACTAAAATGGACAATTGCTTTCGAAAGGCGGGGTATGTAATGGCAACATGTTTGCATCCGTCTTTGCGCCCGCATTCATTTCGGGCTATAAATCAAATGGTTTTAAAGTAACAGTTCTATTTTTGTTGATGATTATGTGACATGAATCTTTTTGTCGGCATCCTTTATCAAAACGGTCAATATTTGTGTGACAGGGTTATAACAGGATTAAGAAATGTTAAGCTTTTCATTCAAGAAAACTATTTTATAATTTCACCTCACATAGATTATTGCCTCTCTGTATGGGGCTCTAGGTCATTAACTCATATTAATCGTCTAGAAATTTTACAAAAAAGAGCGATGAGACTTATTTTAGACTGGGATAGTTATGTTACCTCGTCAGTATCATATAAGAATCTTAACTGGTATTCCTTAACTTTTAGATTGTTATTAACTCCAATAAGCCCCTTTCGGGTTTGGCGGAAGTCCCACGAGATCACGCGAGACCTGTGTTTAGGGGTATAACTTTCACCGACCGGCTGTCCGATTAACATTAGTGCTTATGGAGATCGGCTGTAACCCTGTTGTTATGTCTGTAATTCTCAGCTTACAATCTATACTTTTTCTGAGACATATCAAGATATATACAAAGCCATTAGATACTTCTATTTGACGGATAAAAAATAATATTATTTCTAACACAAAAATAAAAGGTCGTAGTTGTGTTTTCATCGTTGGTTTTTGACAACTTTGAAGCGTATCTACGCAATATAAATATTTTTATTGACTGTCAAATGAAAAAAACACAACTGACAGCTTCTGGTGAGTTTAATAAAAATAATTGAAAAAGACAAAACCACACGATAACCGCCGAGCAGCATAGACGGTAATGTTAAATGAACGGCTAGACAGTGAAAGTTATACCCCTAATCATTTCTCGCGTGATCTCACGGGGTTTTAGCCAAATTCAAAAGAGGCTTATTGCTCTAAGGTACAGTTCTATATTTTTTGTTTATGCCACGACAACTGGATGGCAATGTGTCATGATGTTGGTTTTCTCACGTCTCTGTGATCACGTCTCTGTGATTACTACATATGTATGTTTCTAATTTAGCTGATTACCATATACAACCTGTTCTTCTGTAGTTGTTTATTTCGGGTAATTTTATTTTCACCACATTTGTTTTTATTTTTGGTGTGCACACAGTTAGAACAAATCAAATTTACGATGAATTACTAAACAACCAATATTCATGTGCCAACAGTTTGTTAGACTGTTTTACTTATCAGGGCTATCAGTTCATTATAATATTTACTATAATGGACATTACACCTAATGGTGCAGTGACGAATTTACTGTAAATATACAGCATTTATGGGTGGAAGTGAAATTTCACGTCCTGCTTTTAATATATTGACGTATTTCTTTACTGCAATGCCTTTCAATGAAAAGTGTTTTGGGGGCGTATATTGAGTTCACCGGAACTTTTGTTTAGATGTATTTGACAAAGCACCATGTTTCTGAAGCTACAAACGTTTGACGTGGAATGAAACAAGAGATCCCTTTAAGGGATCTTAACGCCCCCGTTCATCTATTCATATTAAATTGATTGATTGATTGTTTGGTGTTTTACGCTGCGCTCAAGATTATTTCACTTACAGCAATAACTGGATATAGGAATTGGGGCCTACATAAAAAATCTTATTCCAGGGAGATAACTATTGTTGAGGAAAATTGAATTGTGAATTGCAAAATTAAGCTCCCCTAGAAATTTTGGTTGAAAACAACATTGCCACCTGGTAGCCATCTTCAATATGCTAATGAAATGATAATGTACGGTGCACAGCTAGAACTTAGAGGGATGATGTGTGTCATGTTTGGTTAAGATCAGGTCAGTAGTTTTCTTGGAATAATGATAATAAATTTCATTTTCAAATTTGGTCAAAAAACAACATTGCTTCCTGGCGGCCATATTTAATAAGCAAATGAGACGAAAATGTAGGGTGCACAACTAGATCAGAGGGAGATAATGCCGGCCAAGTTTGGTCAAAATCAGACCAGTATTTTCTTGGAATAGAAGTAACGAAAAAACAATATCGCCCTCCTGGCGGCCATATTGAATATGCAAATGAGATGAAAATGAACGGTGCATAACTAGACCATAGGGTGATAATGTATGTTGATTTTGATTAATGTCAGGTAGTTTTCTTGGAACAAAGATAAAGAAAAAAAACATCGCCCCCTGGCGGCCATATTGAATATGCAAATGAGATGAAAATGTACAGTACACAACATGGCTATAGGGAGATAATGTGAGCCAAGTTTGGTGAAAATCGGATTGGTAGTTTTCTTGGAAAAAAGTAACAAAAAAAATATATCGCCCCTGGCGGCCATATTGAATATGCAAATGAGATGAAAAATGTACGGTGCACAACTAGACCATAGGGTGATGATGTATGTTAAGTTTGATTAAGATTGGACAGGTAGTTTTCTTGGAAAAAAGGTAACAAAGAAAAACAACATCTCCCCCTGGTGGCCATATTGAATATGCAAATTAGATGAAACTGTACGATGCACAACTAGACTATATGGAGATAATGTCAGCCAAGTTTGATGAAAATCTGACTGGTAGTTTTCTTGGAATAAAGGTAACAAAAAAAAACAATATCGCCCCCTGGTGGCCATATTGAATATGCAAATGAGATAAAAATGTACGGTGTACAACTAGACCGTAGGGTGATGATGCATGTTGAGTTTGATTAAGATTGGACTAATAGTTTTCTTGGAATAAAGGTAACTACCGAAAACAACATCTCCCCCTGGCGGCCATATTGTTTATGCAAATGAGATGAAAATGTACGGTGCACAACTAGACCATAGGGTGATGATGTATGTTAAGTTTGATTAAGATTAGACTGATAGTTTTCTTGAAATAAAGGTAACAAAGAAAAAACAACATCGCCCCCTGGCGGCCATATTGAATATGCAAATGAGATGAAAATGTAGGATGCACAACTAGACTATATGGAGATAATGTCAGCCAAGTTTGGTGTAAATCGGACAGGTAGTTTTCTTGGAATAAAGGTAACAAAAAAAAAACAATATCGCCCCCTGGCGGCCACATTGAATATGCAAATGAGATGAAAACGTACGGTGCACAACTAGACCATAGGGTGATGTTGTATGTTAAGTTTGATCTGACGACGGACCACGGAAAAGCGATTTGAATAGCCCTCCATCAGAATGATGGCGGGCTAAAAATCATTTATATCAAAATAATAGGTTGAATTACTGAAAATTGAAATACTAGGCTTCACATATAGCATTCATGTCCAAAGAGAATTGCCCATTAAAGTCAGGTATGGTATCAAGATAACAGTCCACATGTGATAAGAGCTTACTTCACTCAAATTGCATTTTTCTTAAACTGTTTAATAAAAATGTCTGAAGAATTATTGACTAACATCTCATATTATTTACCTTGTAAACTTACCTAAATACTATTACCTTACCTAAATCAGCACTTAATTTACCGTACCGCTTTAGATTTAGGGGATAACCGTGTTGAATTCGAGGATCTGAGGCGGTTAATGCTTGATTTAACGGTCGCAAATTTAGTTTTACCGGCGACGCGTTAGTCACTCCGTCAGCCAGTGATACATCCGCACAATATAGTTTCTTCACAACGTCAAAATTGTTGCAAATATCATATTATTTTATTTACTTGTAATTTAGGTTTTAATATTTACAAACAAAAAAACAGTGGGTTTATGCGTTTAGGCGACATTTATTCATTTACCCAAAGAACCCTGGGTCCAGTTGCTAGGTAGAGTGAAAGAGTTATCCCCCTTTACGACCTAGTTTTAACTCAGACAAAAACAATGAATAAATAAAATCGTTCTTGTGTTCGTTGGAATCTGTGATTTTTAATTGATTTTACAAAAATTACAAATTACTTCAGATTCTACTTCACTACTTCAGGACGCTGCCTCCAGCTGATCAAGTTCGTCGCTTTGAAGAACACGAAAGCGACGGACCTCGCCAGAAAACTGGCCCCCTCTCTCGATGGACCATCTCGGGCGAACTATCCTGCTTCCTCAGCTGACTCCCCTGACCGAACGCCGAAGACTACACAAGCTGCGCCATCGTTGACCGTATCAAGGCAGTGAATGCGCGAAGATTCAAATTCAACTATTCTATCCATTAATTCAGAGTCCAAATTCAATTCAAGGGATTAAGGATTCAAGGGAAATTATGAAATTTCCCATTTTGCATTCTTCATTGCTGGACTAATGTGTCTCGCTGTCAGCTGTAGCCGCCATAATTTCTTCTGCATAGCAACCGCAGCGACGCGTAGTAATACCGATTAGTGAAACGATGGAACACAATTTGCGGCATATAAAGCTAAATTTATATGTCTCAAATTATCTGACGTTAGCCAATCAGAATACTCTAACACATTTATTTGGATTAGAATTTGAATTTACATTAAAGTTATGCGATCTCGTAATGGCGATTCAAGATGCCCGTATAAGTATGATGACAAGAATGTTAAAGCAAACCACAGAGTTTGAACACGGGTTACACCAATGGGTCATGCTGCAGGGAGTGACTTGTTATTGCTTTGTTACACATCGGCTATAATACAGTAAAAGATGACTTCTCCTACAGCTATAGCAGGACAATATTCGACTATGAAATATCAGTAGAATTAAATGTAATGATAAGAGAACTGTATAGTGGGCGAAATGTTAGAAAGGCCAATTATCTGACCCGAAACCCAATGAGGTAATTTTATAGTGGGACAAATGTCAGATGAATTCTCATGTTGAAAAAACCTCACATGATCCATATACCGAATTGTGCGCCTATAAAGTGACTGTGAGGTCAAAGTGAGGTGAAATGATCCATTAACCAATGCAATTAATATCCAATGAAATAAAATTTCTGGTGAGACACTTGTCAAACGAGATCAATATAAAAAAATACTGCAGCAACTGTTTCCTTTGTCAAATAGCCGCAATGTAGCCAAAGTGAGGAGAAGAAATTCACAAAAAGTAGATTTTGAGAAGACCCTTGGAACTATTTTCCAGTATTCTATACATAAAACGACGTGTATATTTTTGCCTACATCCAGAACGATGAGCCAGCACAGCCAGTGAATCCACTAGATAATGGTGAAAATATTGCCAGAAACCTTGTAAGCTTGTCTTTATAAAGCATAGCCAATTGTCGTATGTGATTTGGACGCACTTAATTAGTGCCGGGTTTTAATAAAAATAGCCTTCAGTTGTTTTGTTCTGGCCTCGCAATAAACAGAATTTAAAGAAATGTGTCAATACAATGTGGTAATGTGACGGGACTGGGGATATACAGATTAGATAATGGAAAACAAGTTGAAAAGGTCGGTCACATGAGGGTGGAGATCCAGTATACATCTTGCCGTTACATAATTAAATGTAAAAATCCATTAAATCCACGAATTATGTGAATCAAAGAATTCAATACTTCCCACGAACATTAAATATTTATATTTTAAGGCAACACATATTTACAAGACTGGGTATGGTAAATGTATGCGATCAATTTAAATGGTTATCATTACCTAGCTTCTCAACGAAAGAGAGTTCGCAGGAGTTTTGGTGTAGTTTTTCTGTGCCCCTGTCATATATATGTTCTTGGAATATTAAACAGGTTTTGAAAGGATGCTGTCTTAATTAAAGACTGAAAAAGAATTGTGGATGTATAATGAGACCATGTTAGATAAAGAGAAATCTGAAAGCTGGGTGGGGTTCGGTCTTTGGCATAGATTAGAACACATGTAAAATGACTTCTGTCAGATGTTTTGTAATTCATAAAAACCTTGTCCACATCTGTTAGATCTGTCGGGAACACCCAACAAGTCATTTGACTGAACAAAGGTGTGGTGTGTCAAAACATTAACAGTTCCACAAATGAGAAATGTAATTGTGTACTATTTCTATATAAATATCGCATTGTTACTATTCGAATGAGCCCTCTGGGCTTTCATATCTGTCAGATGTTTTGTAACTCATAAAAACCTTGTCCACATCTGTTAGATCTGTCAGGAGCACCCAACAAGTCATTTGACTGAACGAAAATTAGTAAAGGTGTGGTGTGTAAAAACTTAACTAACGTTCACAGGTCGATTATCTGAAATAATTTACCTTGAAAATAATGCTGAATGAAAAGACAGTGGATGCTGGAGATATCATCAAGACAGTTGAGATAGAGTGTGGACTGGGCGCAATAGTCGCTTGTGTCCCAAAGACGGACTGTTATGAGATTACGGTGGACAAACTGAAAAACAAGACCAGACAGTCGTTTTCAAACAGAGAAAAGTACCCAAACCAAAGTATGGGTAACTGCTTGTGGTCCATGTTTAGATTTACTATCTACCTTGATTGGGATATTGCGAGCTTGGCGAGCATGAGCTTGTCTGGCAGATTCATTTTCATTGCATTTTCACTCCGTAAACCACGTGCAAGACTCACATACATGAATACGATGGTCTATGGGAGCCCGTTCGATACAATTGCATGCTGTTTTTTTGTTTTCTCCTCCTTTAATTTAACCGACACTGATCGGTGTTGTTGTTGTAATCGAGCGTTGATTCTTCGTTTGTTTTTCATCCTCATTTATACATTCTAAACCTAATTGGATATGCTTTATGTGTGCTATATTTAATTTGCGTGGTTTTAGGTGTAGTAATTAAACTCGTGTAAATTTGTTTTCTTAACAAATGTCAAACGGACAGACCATCTCCGATCATAAAATTGTATGATGTATAAACTGTTAGTATACTGCGGTAAGTGGGCCTTTAAACAGTTTATACATCATATCATATTAGGATCGGAGGTGGTCTGTCTGGATTGGCCGGCCGTGGTTTTAACAGAAACGTTCGGATGTGGAAATAAATTGACAGACAGACAACAACAATGTCTGTATTTGGGACACTCAAGATCATTTCACTTATATAGCGGCGTTGCCAGGTTTAGTGGGAGGAAACAGGAATTATTGCCCAAAGGAAGCACCCCACAAAAATACTCTCAGAAATTTTTCAATTTCTATTTGGTCTAAGTGTGATTTGAACCCACACCACATCGATGTAAGATCTGTGTGAGACTGAGGGACGATCACTAACCCACTAGACCACCGAGGCCGACTGGGAGGTTTGATTGTTTCAAGCCATGGCTTTTCCAAGTGGATCAGCACGTTCAAAGGTTGATTATCTGAAAGAATTTACCTTGAAAATAATGCTGAATGAAAAGACAGTGGATGCTGGAGATATCATCAAGACAGTTGAGATAGAGTGTGGACTGAGCGCTAGTCGCTTGTGTCCCAAAGACGGACTGTTATGAGATTACGGTGGTGGACACAACGTCCGTTGATACATTGTTGAATGGACTGGATTTAGCTGGAGATTGGATGCAAGTTTTGCAGATTACACAGAGAACTGTTCTGGTGACTTTTATTCATCTTTCGCCGTACATTGAAGATCATGGAATCAGAGAAAAATTATATGATATGGATATGACAGTGTTATCGAGCATATAGAGAAGGTATCACCCTGGTATAAACGTGGCCGACAGAACCCGACTTGTAAAATGCCTACTACAACATGGCATGAAATCTCTCCCCTATGCTATGCGATTCGACACGGCACCGTGGCCAGAATATATTCGTGTATTGAACGATGGACAGAAAAAAGGATGTTCAATATGCTTTTCACACGAACATTTGCATACAAAATGCCGATTGTACTGTTGTTACAAATGCGGGAAAATTGGTCATATTTCAAGATCCTGTCACACTCCCCCATGTGAGGGGTGTGGTAAGTATGGAAATAAATGCCTGTGCAGTACTGAAAACAGAAGTATACTGTGTGACAGATATGGTGCTTAAGAATGTGAATGTGGAGGTCATCATCATAAAGAGTCGGAAAGAGAGTTTGAAACTTCTCATGAAAATATTGAGGTTCCCAAGGGGGGTGACCAACCCCCCATCCAACGAGTCGAAAGTGGAAGTTACTTCACAGTGTGGAGAAATCAACAGTGGGAAATGAGCCCATAACCCTGAAAGAATAGACGTTCTGATTGATTCAAAACCAGTCAAAAATGACATCACCGAGAGAGATAGTCAAGCTATCCCTGATTGTTCAGGGCTCAGTCTGCATTTGCCTGAGATGATGTGTGCTGATCTGCCTAGCTGTCAATCAGATAACGATACGGCGTCCGTGGATACTGGATTTACACAAGTGGAACGGCGGATAAGCCGTCGCTGCAGTGACACATCAAGTAGAAAGGCACCGTATCGCTCTTGACTAACAACAATGTATAATTGGGAGATTTATCTATTTCTTGGTTTCATTGTGGTGCCATTAGCTTCACTGAATTGCAAAAGCTGTAGAAGCATTGAAAAGATTGAAGAAAATAATAACTATTTCTGCTCATTGAACTGTGACATTTTGAGTGTACAAGAGACTCATTGGGACGTACCATTTATTAATAATTGTACCAATTTAATTGACAGGGATGTATATTATAGCAATGGTACATGTAGTGTGAATAGTTGTGATGTTGCTACATTTGTGGCCTATTCTATAAAAGATAAAGTGATTAATGTAGAATCCTTAAAAGTTCTGAAAAGAGGCGTTTCTATGCAAAGATAAAAACTACTTTCCAATTTGAAAAATATTTATCTGTGTTACGGGAAAGGCTCATGATCACTCTGCTGCGTTTCAGAAATTCTAAACATTCTCTACCAATCGAAAACGGTAGATGGGCAAATTTGCCAACTCACCTTAGATTATGTGACAAATGCAATTTAGATGTAGCTGACGAAGTCCATTACTTATTGCATTGCCAATTCTATGAGCCTCAACGCTTGTTGAAAATAGCCCATTATTTTTTAAGAAATATGAACAGTTGCAACTGATTTTGTGGTGTGCTTCAATTGCGCTTACCCCCCTCTAGGCGAAATTTCATCACGCATTGCTCTTCGCGGCTTTTATGCATTTTATGTAATTCTTATCCAATCATCTCACTATAGTCCGTCACGTGGGTGTCGTCTGCACTTCCATCCTTGTCCGGTCAACTTCACAGCCATTTTCTATTCGCGAGCGTTAGTTTTGCCCTCCTCCAACCCCTTCTCCACCTTCTTCTTGGTCAATTTATTGTCATAAATTAAATTGTTTAGTGGGGCGGTTCAGCCCCACTTCATTTACACTAGCCAGTAAATTTATTTGAAAATTCCTTTATTTAATGTGTAATTGGAAATTATTTATTTTATTGGGTATTTTATTTTACATTTAACGTTACCTTTTGCTTTCACGTTTTACTGGACAATATTTAATTAAAAAGTCACTTTGTGGCCTTAGTCAACTCAATCTGTCTTTATTGTTTTATTGATGCTAAAGCACAAAAGTACTTCACATGGCTTGCAATCTTTATTTATCAATAGAAATGTCAGAAATCTAAGGAATTTGAGCCAATTCATAGGCCTCATTTCGAGAACTCTGAGTGGCTCTACTGATAACACCCACAGAATGACTAAAAGCACCCCTACCTAACAGATGTGCATACTTGAAATGGTTTTGTAACCCCATTTTTTTATCTTCACAACTCTTCTTAAATCATGGTAAAACAGGTTCATCCAGTCAATGAAAAAGCTTCCAAAACCAAATTTCTCTAACATGGCAAATAAAAAATCATGCGAGACACTGTCAAAGCTATGTAGTTGTATGGAATGAAGGTGCACACATTTTTGTCCATGGTGTGATTACTAACAAGATTGTAGATGGGGGATTAAATCTACAGGATATAAATACAAAAGTACATCCTTTTCGTTTGAAGGTTTTCGTTAAAAAAATGAATTGTAATGTCAACACAGTATGGAAACATTGCCTGCACATCTTTCTCACAAGGTGTGGTTTTCTAAATCTGTCTAGAGAATTGTTATATGTGTCCCCCCAAAATATTCTATCGAGCAATGTTTAAATGTTGGGCCCAGTTTCTAAAACAGACTGAACTAGTAATTAAAACAAGAGAACAGTGCTGGTGTCAGTCCCTTTTTGGCAATCAATGCATTAATCCTAAAGGAAAATGAATTCAGTTTGAAACATTTATAAATTACTGACTAAGGCCAAGCTCCTGTCAGTCATCAACCTAATGAATATCATAGGTTTAATTTATTACAACATTTTATGATGGATATAAAAGTCTAAATGATATACCTCTTTTTAACACAATTAGAAACTTGTCAGACTAGAAGATTTTCCCTGTGCCCGTGTGTTTTAGTGTTCATAAATATAAATGCAAAGCTTACTCTGGTTGATTGTTTGGTGCTTTACGCCGCGCTCAAGATTATTTCACTTATATGGCGGTGTTGCCAGTTTTATTGTGGGAGGAAACCGGGCTCTATGCCCGGAGGAAACCCACAACCTTCCGCTGGTAACTGACAACCATTCGACATAGGTCGTTCGAGTGAAAACCCAGTCAGAAAATTTTCCAATTTTTTGGACTGAGTGGGATTCGAGCCCGCAACCCATTGGTGTAAGGCTGTTCGGATTGAGCGTCCAACGCTCTACCTACTGAGCCCCCGCGCTTACTCTGGTAAAACACTTGCTATATGAGACTATACCTGGTTATCTCCCCTCATCAGAAACATATGAGATAATAACTGAAAGTTATCCAGAAGAGGACTTTGGTCAAACGGATATTTATGTTAAGTCTCTGGTGATAGTGAGGGCAAATCACTTTCTGCCTTCACGATTAAAGATTTTTTCTCCGTATTGCAACGACATGTACGGTAAACAAAGAATGTGCTAGCCTCAGATCATGGGCTGACCTTTTTCCTTTACTGAATGTCAGTAAATACTTCAAGCTGTGAGTTTTAAGTGTCAAATCACCCGAATGTAAAGATATAGACTTTCGTTTTATACATAATACATTTTTCACAAAAGTTAAACTGCATTGTATTGGTAAGACGGATACAGCGATTTGTAGTCTTTGTAACTCTGCAACAGAATATTTGCTATACATATGTTTTCGAATTGTAGCTCTCTGTTCGTTTTTTTTTTACCTACTTTGGCCATATGCTAGAGATACCATTTCAGTATGTGCCTGTGAGATATTTGAATAGCATGGATTATAGAATATATATTCTTCTAGGGTATCCAAACAAGCATACAAGGGCTAACCACATATTTGTTAACTTTGTTTGCAACTGTGCTAGGTATTGTATTGCCAAATGTAGAAAGAAACGTCTTTATGTACCATAACAAAAAATATATTTGTTAAAGATTTTCAAATATTGCTGTAAGAGCACCGTCCAAGAGCATTTTAAATATTTCGTGGAAAAAAAGAAAAGATAACAGTTTTTGAATGACACTTTGTTAATTTAACCCCTTTTGTTTATGTGAATAAGGATTGTCAGCTATCTCTTAAGATCTGATCTATTTATCATTTAACAGTGCCCTAAATGAGATTTGTAATGGGTTTCTATCTCCATGCAAAATACTGTATTGTCACTATTTACTTTATAACTCGGTCATTGCTAGGGCTACATGTGACCTACTTGTGTATAATTGGTTCCAAGAAACACATTAATTCAATGCAGGCCTACGTGTTCCGGTTTTAGGTTTCATCTCTATAAAAGTATTTTTAATTCCATTGACCTTTGGGATAGTAACTCCAGTCAACAGTTTAAGTAACCTGGCCATGAGCATTTTTTTGGTGAATATAAATATATATTGATAAAAAAATCGCAGTTGATGTAATTCTGTGACGTAGCGATCACTCCAACTTGGGCAATGGAAAATGGTGCCTGACATTTTCATTATAGGTGTTTTACTTTTCAGTGGGTTGTTTCACTTGAAGCAGTTATACATGTAGTTTTGTACACACAAACTAACTACAGACACAGCTGAATGTCTAGTGGATAATATGTACTGATGACCTATTTAATACAATTGTTAGTCAATAAATAGGCCTTGTTATAAAAGTATAGTGCTATGTACTTAATAAACACTAGTACAAAAAGAAGCATAACATCGTTACATGCAATACCAATATATTCAATACAATTCTATTGATGATAAGGCTGTGATTGTCCTGAGTTGGTATACACTGTATGTAGATATTTTGTAGCGCGGAAACCAAACTACTATACTTTGTATAGTCCTTGCTATGAAGACCAAAGCAAATTGTCACATTGAAATACCAGTACTTCACCAGGTTAAACAATTACACGCCGTCGTTTTGTAGATACAGTGTAAATTGGTTAGCCTGGCACCTGTTTTATACAATTAGCTTTTGAAAGTAAAGATGTAAAAGCTGATTGAAATCTAAACTAAGTCAGTACAAAACCACCAAAGCCCTCATACCCTACATTAATAAAGGTGTAGCAAATTGTTTGGTTCACCTACCTTTAGTGTTCAAACGACGTTAGGCCTATACGTATTTAGGTCAGTGTGTCTGGATTTATATATTAATACAAATCACGTGATATTGACTTCCACCCCTTATTTTGCCTTATATAAAACCATTATCTCCCTTGGTTTCATTTGAGTTTGCTTACTGAGACGTAAATATATTCAAAACGATGAATGTAAAATGCATGGCATATCCAAGCCCTGTGTCTGAATAGACGCAACCCCACAATATTAGTTACAGGGTTTGTTCGAGGGGTGATGGGGTCATTAAACGAATATTGGGCGAGGCGTTACTTTGTAAATAACATATACAGTTGCGATTTGCTTTCGAGCAAATGATAATTTTTCACGAATCGTCTGCAGACTCAAACATGCAGCCCAATCGTGCCTACATGCTAATACTTCCCCTTCGCTTCAGAACTAAGTTAAGTCTTGCATGCGAAGATTTACTTCTCTGTTTAGATTGCATGCAACCCAGTCCTTCAGATGTAAATGATTTACCCTGGCATGCGCATTGGAAACGAACAGTAGTAATTTCATAATAAAGAGTGATGTTTGCCTTATAAAAGGGGATCACAGCCGGTTTGTCTAAATGAAGCACTTTAAGGATTTAGTTTGTTGGATATGTAAGATTTTAAATAAACGAGTAAATAAATGCGGATTATTTGCATTTGGAGGCACAATTTGTAGATTTTTTTTCTTTAATACAATACAAAAATATATTAATTACCTTATTTTATCAAATCGCTCAGTTAAGAGAAGCCAATATCACTAGACGTGGAGATTTAAGTCAAATTTAAAACAAAGCAGACTTGTTTTATATGGTGTGCAGCTGAACAAACACTGTTTTATCGAAAGAAAAACTGATTAATACAGGGAAAGGGCATCTAAGAAAGGGCATCTAACTTTTTGCTCGAATTAATTCCTCACTTAAAGTGGCATGAGCTGCCAAAATTCGCAGTTTTTTCATAACTTCTGATCGTCACGACAGTACGAGGCTTTGAAGGCTATCGAAAAACTAAATGATTGGCGTTGGAATGAGAAAAATCCATACAGTATGTGGCCTGTATGAACCGAAAACGTGTTCAAAAGTAAACCAAATTTAAATAACCGGGACGACCATTCATTCATTCTAAGTCAAAGTTAGTTCAAAACAATACTTTATTGTACATTTTCAAGACTAGAAGCATTAAAAAGCTTCTGAATTCTACCTTTTGAGAAAAATAGCCAATAATTCCAGCATTCTGTTTTAACGTCAAAATATCAACATTTTGGCAGCTCATGCCCCTTTAAATGCTCTCCTTCGTTAAAAAAAAAGTTTGTTGTACCATAACGCCATTCAAATGATATCATAGCGAAATGAGTAGAGTCGGTTGCAGTAAAATTGAATCCCCAAAATATTTTATTTTTCCCCACACATGATCAACTCAACAGGTATAAATGAAGACAATCTGGCAATATTTTTGGAAACCTAATAAAATAATATTTTTGGAAAATTAATTCCCAATATTTACAGCTCAAGTCATACCATATCGGCGCTGCGCTCCTCGCCAATTAATTTTTAAGAATCGGAAGTAGCTCGGCATTTATCCTATACATAGCTGCCTGAACGCAAATTTGATCGGCGAAATAGTGATTCTACGTTGCCTTGTATATTATTTCATTTTGAAATATTCCTTTCTTTCAAGTTTGGAAAAAGACAATATGGATCTTCTTAAATGTCTTCAAAAATATTTATTATTGTTACATTTTTGGAAAGAATTTAGGTGTTTAAAATCCAAATTCCAGACCAGGCTGTGGCGGCCGGCAACACGCATAGATAAACTTTCTTATAGTCGCCCTTGGAAACCTGAAAGGAGTCGGTTTGTATACCTTTTAAAATGACCCGAGGATTGCAATTTCATACTGAGGTTCAATAAAGCTCCGATAAATGTCTTTTTTCACTACTCTTATTAAAATCCATGTGTAGGGGCCGCGTGATTGACAGCGGGAACTCGCTCTCGCAAACTAATTTCACCACCCGCTTTTAGCACTTTTAAATCATAGATATTTAAATATCTCACTCACTGTCAGTATATTGAAGACAAGGAAAATATATATTAAGATCTGAAGCTGTAAATATAAGGAATTCCAGAAGCTTTTATTGTCAAATTTAACATTTTCGTATTATATACGTATGCTTGAAGTATTCGTCCTAACTTGGACAAAGTTGGAAGTTATCGGTGAATTATGCGCACTTTAAAACAAATTAAACCTCTTTTACCCTATTCGAAGATTGAAGAAACAAAACACAAAGCAACAAACAGATGCAACATGGGATTTTATTTGGTTCTTTTCAAAATTAGTTGGAATTGTAAGAAAAAATAACCATACGACGTAAATGGGGTTTTAGCCGACTTTTCTGCTGTCGCCATAAGATGTCTTCGGTAATGAAGCAGGCTAGCACTCTAAGTTCTAACGCCATATCGCGACAGCGGTACCGAATGGGTTAAATGAAAACAACGACGAAAAAAATACATGTTGCATACCTTGACCATATTGGGAAACAACACAAAAAAAAATTCGTCAAACCATAGAGTTAACCTGCGTACAAATTTTACGAAGATCCTTTCATTACTTCAGAACAGTGATAAAAAGAAACACAAAATGGCCAGTAGCTGCCATTTTGAATATGCAAGTCAACAAAAAGTGCAAATTGCGCAACAAGACCGTAGGGTTAGCAGGTGTAAATTATTTTACGAAAATCATAACCTTTCATTACTTTAAGAGAAAATTGACAAAACGAAGCAAAACAAAATGGTCGCCTAGCAAAAAAGTACATAGTACGCAACGAGGCCATAGGGTTAACCTGCATACAAAGTTTTACGAAGATCCTCTTAATATTCGAGGAGAAAAGTGATAAAAAGAAGAAAAACTAAATGGTCGCCTAGCGACCATTTTGATATGCAAATGAGAATATAATTAAATGTTGCACAACTAGACCATATGAGGAACGTGTGTGTGAAATTTAAAGAAGATTCGACTAGCAGTTCTCTTGGAATCGCGATCACAATAGAGAGAAGTGATAAAAAGAAGAAAAACAAAATGGTCACCTGGCGGCCATTTTAATATGCGAATGAGCCCAGAAGACTAGTCTTTAAGCGCACTTGGATGTTAGTCTTAAGCAAGCACAGTCACTTGTAATTTGTTGTTTTGTCGGACTCGATGTCCCTTTTTAAAATAGCCTTGATTTTTTTTTTGATCTGGTGTCACTTGAAATCCGAGTTAATTGAAAAGATGGTTTAATAAATATACTAATATCCCATACTGTGGTGATTGGGATAAAGCCATACAGAGGTCTTGGGTCCGACGAAAATTTGGGACAAGTGTACATAATGGCATTACATAAAAGAACAATTTTTATTTTAACAAAACACAGCCCACAAACTATTCCTGTTCAAATGATGCAAAATAAATAACTCGTCGCTTCCCACGATCGGCGTACTTACCATATTTTCTGGTATAAGAAAAATATATTACATACCCGAATCCCTTAGCTGTCTCTAAACTACTGCGACCCACTTTATTAGGACTGGGAATGCTAAAAGTATATGTTCCATTTAAATGCATGAATTGTAAGAGCGGCTAATATTAAAGGCTAAATTGTGACTACATGTATATATAACACTCAACCTCTTTTGAAGGCTGCAGTGGTGCGGGTGGACGTCGGGCTCCTGGGGCCCTCCCCCTCACTAAACCTGGCAACGCTGCCATATAAGTAAAACAATTCAATCAATCAAACAATCAATTAATGAAATGGGACCATATGTAATCCATACCATAAAAAACAAGATTAACTCTTGCACGGTAACCACAAGTTCACACATACGTCTATAAGCTACAATGCGCCTTTGGCTCAGAGGGTGATCCATAGATGATTGAAGTGTTTTGTATTCGTCAGCTACAATATTAACCATGTCTTAACTGCGTTTATTGTAAAAGAAATTATACTCTCCACCTTGCTGATCGGTATCTAGTATTTAGAGTATAAATCCATTGGGACCCTCTCTCTCTGCTTAGTCTCTAAAGGTGAATTCAAATTTTCTCAATTGCCTTGATTTCAAAATGATCTTCAAGTGAATGTCAAGCGTAGGAGAAATGTTCAGTAAAATTAGTCTCCATGCCAGTACGAGAATTTGGATTTGTATTGTGAAGATTTGGATCAATGAAGATTTTTACCAGGGGAGACGACTGTATAAAACAAAGTTTATAGAGTTACTTCCCTCGATTTGTGAATAAACCTTTCGGTAGCAATACTCGCTATTAGTTCACTAAACCTCTGCATTTATCATTTCCTTTGAGGTATACTAGAAACAAATGAGAGGTAGTGAAGCCTATGTCTATGATTTATTAAACCATTACCGTATTCACCCGTGTATAATACGCAGTTTTTTTCATTATACACGGGCGTAGACTACGGCCTCAAAGTTAAACTTGGTCCGCTAAATAAAACTTTCAACGAAATTAGCTTTCCAGAAATATTCAACCATTAAAGTTTTGAAGGCAACTTCTTGTATTTCTTTTAAACATAATATACTGGATGGCAATTGTCACCAGACATGCTCTTAATCGGCAAATCGTGTTCATATTGCTAACACTAACAGTATGGCGCCAGTCGGCTGAGTTCATTTCATTGACAGATAACAGAACGGCTGTAGATTGGTTGAAGGCCAGCCACTTAATAAACATTGCAATGATTATTGTCCAAGGCAGCTAATCTGATTCGCTGTTTGGTGTAATGACTGTTCAATGACAGTGAGTGACGTTTCAGACTCCGCCTTATAATAAGTTATACATAAAACCAGAAGTAAATTCTGAAGTGGTGTATTGACGGCCATGGGCCGCGGACAACTTTTACGGTAGTTTTTCTTTAGCTGTAAACTTGTGGTGTCGTGACATTGAGGTGTATGTTAGACCGTGATTACAGAATAAAAAAATATTGAAAGTATTATGGAATTTAGCCTTTATAAATGTATTCCCCGGCTGTAAAAGGGCTTCATTTTTTAATACTTCACTGACTGATGCCAGCAGAAATTACGAAAGAAAACTCATTGACTCCAAAACATAGGTATTAAATCATACATTTTGCTTATTAGCAAAACAAGCCATTCCAAAGGTTAATATTAAAAAACAACCACTGTATATACAACGGTCATGAGATATCTATTATTGACTAGAAATGATCAGACAACTCAACTCAGCGTGATTTGTTCATAGGTTGCCGGCTGTCTGCTTTACTGGGCTTCTCGGCGCCAGGCAGCTGTGTTCCCACGTGAGCCGTTGCATAATCTTATCTTGCTAATGCGTGTTATACACGGCTGTAGACGTTTTTTCGGCGATTGAGTTCGATAGTTTGGGGTGCGCATTATACATAGATGCGTATTATACTTGGGTGAATACGGTAATTAGTTATTTCAGCACTTGTGTTTTTCTGTTTGAATTGGCTCGAGGATGCAAAACATCGGTCTTTTGTCATAGATCCCGGTTTTCAAGAGTAGGGTAGCAGTGAAATATCCTGAAAGCCCAAAGGACACGCTTTGATAAAAACGAAGGTTGAGTAAATTACAAGCATAATCAAAAATGGTTGCGTCTAATGGGCAAAATTCAAATACCCAGGAAGCATGATCGTGTATTTGACATTTTGTTACAGATTGAAAACAACGTTTGTGTATATTTAAGTGACTAATATCAACAGAAAGATAAATATTTGTATGGATAATTCCCTCATTTTTGGTTTATAAAATCTTATATTTATTTAACTCCATCCCTTACTGTTATATTTGGATGCATTTGAAGTCGGCCGATTTTTGTCTTTTAAATTGTAGTACAACTAAGGTCGATGGATGGGTGTGGGTTTGGCAAGAGGCTTAGTGTATTAGAGTATGTCCCTCAGACTGACACTAGGGTCGAATCCCAGTCCGACCAGAATTAAAAAAAAATGTGTGTAAATTTTTTACTCGATCTCCGTTTGTGATACTTTCCAAAAGTATGCTGTACATGGTAGTATTATATGTCATTAATCGAGTGTTTTCGTGTTGCCTTGGTATTAGCTGAGGGTGGCCGTATTGGCCCAAGGCCGAGGGTCAATGCAACCACCTGAAGGCCAATACCAAGGCAATACGAAAACACTCGATTCATAATATTTTTATTAATAGACTGTAGAAGTTATTTTTATGCAAGCTGTCAAGTTGAACAGGATGTCGCCCGCTGAACATTAAATCCATGACAAACAAATTGATATCCGATATATTTTTTGCTTTCTGTGTTTTTTGTTCCTGGATCAGTAGAGAAGTTTCTTCCTCTTCTGCTGTCCTAAAACGGCAATCGGATTCACTTACAGCAGTTTTTTCTTCTAGCACTGTCACTTCTATCCTGTCAATAAGAGCTTGTACAACGGGCTCTAGTGTCGACATTTTGATATCAACATCTGTCGTCTGCTTCTGTCGAACTCTGGGAAGTCACATGTTTATTGCGTCTTTCAGCCGCACTCCGTGAACTCGGCCAATATGACTTGAACTCGGCCAATACAGCTTTACGGCTAATACGAACTTGATTCGTATGCTGATATTACCCGGCCGCGAAGGTCGTATTCGGGCAATAACTTGCAGTCAATTAATAATTCTATATATCAGTTTATAAGTAAATATACACGTTCTGGTCAGTCATAAAAATAATACATGATATATAGCCTACATGTCGTATCAACTGTGTAGCCTACATGTACTAAATATCTGCGCAGTAGTAAGATCGTCGCTGGGTGCCGAGTTGACCTGCTCTGCCTGTATATACACCGATGTGAAATGTCCTAGATTGCATAGCTTATCAATACATTTGACAATCACATGACAATTGTATAGTTCAGGAAACAATTTTAAACCATGAAAATTGTTTCCCAATGAAGTGTCAGTTACTCTCAGCCCACGGAACATAATCACGGGTTTAATTTTCTTCACATTGATAGCCAATCAGATGCAGTCAATCGATGACCTGAATAAATGGCGCGGGTACAATATATTCACGTCTATTTTTGACACAACGGTAGCTACTGCTATCGGTCTATAATTCTCCGATTTAGTAATATCCTTTGATTTATTTTTAAGAACAGGGGTAGTGTAGATACGTGACAGTTCATCTGGCAAGGTACCATGTCTTAACATAACATTAATACACAAAAATAAGTGGGTATAAATTTTATCCGAGGCATATTTAACATGCTCCGAAGTGAGACCATCATAGCCAGTAGATTTACCCGATTTCATAGTATTGACAATATCACGAATATCATCCGGTGAGACCACCGACAATACATTAGTTTCAAATTCATGGGATAATACATTTAATACTTCGTCCCTATGTCTAATAGTATTAACAGAATTCAACAAAAGTGAGAATTTATCTTTCCAATGATTAGCTATATGGCTTTCACCCTCAATATTGTCAACTGACCCAGGGAGTAACATAGATTTACCATTATTATTGCGCACTTCTCTCCAAAAAGCATCATTACTGTAGGAACTGAAAGAATAAGATATCAGATATGTGCATTTGGTGGTAAGTACAAAACTGATTTAACTCCCAACCAAAGTTTTGGACAGGACTCGCATTCCAATCACCCATGACCATTACATTAGGGATATCACTTTCTTCAATGATAGCCCGAATTTTGCCCATACAACACATAAACATATCAGCATTATCTAAACAATCCGTAGGCATATAAACACACAATATAAGCAGCTTAGAACATAATCCATTGACTCGGATACCCATAATCCGCGAGTAATCATAGTCAATTAACTCAATCTGGCCATTAATATTTTTACGCCAAAGAATAGCAATATCACCAAAAGGGCGACCGTATGCTAAAGTGGTATCACTCATGGTGGACACACCTCGGCCATAGAAGTACTCATCATTACATAACCATGTTTCTTGCAATAAACAAATGTCACTAAAAGAGCATAGGGGTTTTAGCTCATTGATAGATGATTTAATAGAACGACAATTTAAAGAGGTAATTCTTAGAGACATAAGTTAAATAGAAGAGAATGTAAACTGTTAATAATCGACATCAGCATTGTCAAGCCACGGATAGCGATTATTTCCACGATAGTCATACTGGGAGTGGTTATTGTAGTCATTGCGTTAATGACGCCGGCGGTAATATTTCCTCACGAGGACCTACTCAGGCCAATATTCTTCACTAAGCAGCTGTTTGGAAACATGACCAGTCACACTTAACCAGAAAGATGCATATGAATCATATTTAGTTGGCAGCTGTTCACACTGCACACTTACTCCCGATTTCTTCTTAACAAATCGACTGATATCATCAACCGATGTATCTGGGTGGAGACGTGTCAGAAAGATCTCTACTGGTGGGAAGGTTCTTATACCACGAAGACTAACATCATTGTCGCTTTTGAGTTTTTTCCTGGACACCACAGAGAATTGTTGGGAGTCGATGAATTGAGTTGACTTACCATTTCCGTTTGAAAAAGCTTCAGCATATGATGTAAGGCACTGCTCAACATCAATTTTAGCACACGAGCTATTGGTTGGATCCACATTAACACAGTTCTCTGGAGGGGGCAACATTGCATCCCAGAACTTAGATTTGGAACTGATCTTATAGTGTTATCAACAACCCTAGTGGGGAGGGGAGCACATTCAGTAACAATGGGCGAATTCGACTCCATGTTCTCGTGTTAAATGAGTGCAATGTTCTCGTGTCTGCTGTCTCGAACACGTTGATTGTTCCCGTGTTACCCGAGTACAATGTTCGCTTGACTCGAACGTATTCGCTGTTCTCGTGTTACCCAAGTGCAATGTTCTGTTGATTCGAACAGGAAAGTGTTTACTCACATCTCAATGTGTGATTTATTTTGATATGGCTCTTCAAGAGATGGTGTATTTAAATATACTCTTTGACGACGAAGAGCCCGAAAAGCGCAACGAGGAAACTGTTATTGTTATGGCAGTCTTGCTATTACATAAATCTAAGCGTAGTCGTGTAATGGGTTATGATGAAAACGTTGTTTCCTCCATGTCAGGAGTTGAATTTTCGCGACATTTACATCTTTGAACTGGGACATTTGAATACATTCTCCAGTTCGATCTATTACCAAAAGCTCCCGGTGGAAATTTGGAAGCAATATCCCCTTCTAAACAACTTTTCTTTGGTAGGTAGGCCTATATGGCAAACCAAGACTCAATGCGAGAGTTGGCCATTCTCTTTGATATGTCGGAAAGCACTTTTCACAAAATCATAAGAAATGTATCAGATTCGCTTTGTGGGAAAAGAAAATCTTTTATTAGATGAGAGAGAGATCGCTGGTAGCTTCCAATAAATCTCTGGATTTAACGGTATAGAGGGTGCAATTGACGGAACTCACATAAGCATGTTGAATATGCCTGGCGGAAATTCGCACTATATTAACAGGAAGAAGTTTCCTTCTATCCAGCTGCAAGTCACTGTTGATAATATGATGCTCTTCATATGATGGCCGAGAAGGGACATCGCGTTATACATACTCAACCAGGCTAAATCGAAATCTAAGGCGCGATTAAAAATATATTTATTTTCGTGTTATACTTTATGAAATTGGCTCACTTGCTATGTAAAACACGATGAAAACTTTTCATTGCGTTTTACTTACTAAGCCGCCTATATTTTGATCTCAGAAACACTATGGAAATGCGATGGTAAATATTTACCATCGCTTTAACATCACGCTTTCATCGTGTTTCTCAGTCGAATAAAGTTTGGTTCTATACGTATTTTGCGATAGAAGTTAGGATCGAGAGGATTATCACTGCAACTTACTTTATGAATTGGATTTTGAAAGAAAATCACAAACACGATGGAAACGCGATGGTAAAGCGATGGTAAATATTAACCATCGCATTTTTATCGTGTTTGTGAGTAGAATTGAAGAAAGATTTGAAAGTAAACCGCGGTGTCCCTTCTCGACCATGATATCTTCACCAACGCATTGTTGGTTGGCCAGGGAAATGGCCATTCTTGTCTATGTTCTGAGTAAGAAAGTCATTGACCGACACCAAATAACAAGTTTTGTGACGTTATAATATATACCTACATTAACCTGTTTTATTAAGTGATAACATCGAATAATATGGGCAAATATTAAAAATACACATTCCCCATTTTCTGCTCAAAAATATTAACCTTTTCCTCCGAAAAATGGGGAATGTGTATTTTTAATATTTGCCCATATTATTCGATGTTATCACTTAATAAAACAGGCCTTCACTCGTCGCCTTTCATCAAGGCGGCTGATAAATATTATAAAACAAACTTCTATGTTTTCTTCGCCGTTATCACGAGCCGCCATCTTTGTACTCCTCAGTCACACCCCGGATAGGTGGGGAGTGGAAATCTTGTTCGCGAACAGTGTTCTTGTCACCACACTTGCCATTCGTGACTGTGTTCTCGTGTTATCTTAACACGAGAACAGGGAGTCAAATTCGCTCAATAACATCAGGAGAATGCGCAATCCAAGAATGGTTTTCAGTCACAGGTGATTCAAGAACAGCATTCAGATTTAAACATTTTTTTCTAAGGGCTCAGACCTCTGGGGACTAACATGTACTTTATTATTGAGTTTATCAAGTTTTCTTTCGACAGAGACGTGATCTGCACCTAATGATTCAACTTTTGTCACGATTTCCTTCATCTCAAGTTTGAGACCGTTGAGCTCACGTAGAAGTGTGGAAACGTCAATGTGATTTACTGATATTGGCGGCAGTCGGCTAAGATCATGGGCAACATAACAAGGAATGTGATTAGGTTCTAGCTCTTGTAGCATTCGCGCGATATCCTGTAAGGTAGTGATTTTACGGCTCGGGCCAATACGGTTTCGGTATTTGCCACTCAGCTTAGAACGACATGCATTAAATAGCATATTTCTGGCATCTATAACTTCATCATCAGAATACACATCGTCATAGAGTTTAATGATAGGATCCACAGGCATTACATTAAAGTGGCATAAGCTGCCAAACTTCACACTTTTTTCATAATTTCTGATCGTCACAACAGTTAGAGGCTTTGAAGGCCATCGAAAAACTAAATGATTGGCGTTAAAATCAGGAAAATCCATACAATATGTTGCCTGTACGAACCGAAAACGTGTTAAAAAAGTAAACAAAATTTAAATAACCGGGACGACCATTCATTCATTCATTCTAAGCCAAAGTAAGTTCAAAACAATACTTTATCGTACATTTTCGAGACGAGAAACACTAAAAAGCCTCAAGGCTTCTGAAATATACGTCTTGAGAAAAATAGCCAATAATTTCAACATTCTGTTTTACTGTCAAAATATCAACATTTTGGCAACTCATTCCACTTTATTTTTATCCACAAAGAAGCTCACAAATAATTGATTCGGGGGGGGGGGGGGGGGGGCAGAGAACAACTTCACCATTTTTACACTTTGATCAGCTATAGACGTTTCAGTTTCAGAATTCCCGGTATTACTATCCATCGTGACAATATCAGTTGTATCGGTTGAGTTTATTTTTGTCATTTTCCAACTTTCCAATTATCCATCGACATACGAGTATACCCGTGTTGAACCTCACTGGTAGCTATGTAAACAAAGGCAAACATGGCGGCAAACACGTTGAAGAACCAGATCACCTTTCTCGACTTGAAACATGTTGCGATCTTCAAAATTCAGTCACTTTGTAAAAGTTGATGAATTGGCGAATATAACACATACCTTGGGGCGTTTACTTGCACAGTCTTAAGGGCATCAGACGGTGCACATATATCCCCCCCCCAAAATAGCCCAGAACGCATGTATGGCATTCTCCTGTTTTAGAGCTTCAGCGGCCCCTGGACCCTAGCCTATTGTCCTGGGATAGTTGCCCCCCCCCCAATATGAAAAACGTTCCGCCGCCCCTGATTAGAATGACAAACATAAAATACTTGGGTTATATTTAAAGTACTCATATAAAAGAGTTAATGGTTTATATTTAAAGTGCCAATATAAAATAATGCTATAAGACAGTTTTGTAATGTTTACATTTAACGTTTTGTGTAAGAGATACAAATTCCAATTAGCAGCATGAGTCTTATATAGGCTTAAAAAATCAATTAATGAATATATAAGGTACAAGCACTGTATCGTACATGAAAATTAAAATAACAATATCGTTATGATTCCATTTAATGGGAATTGAACATTATTAGTATACAATATACTTTATTAAAAATATGATTTAAATGAATAAATTTATACATATGGGAGTGTGAAACGACCATAAACGTATAGAATAAAAAAGCAAAAAAAAGATCAAATATATCGATATATGTAAAATATATACAATAAATTCAACAAACAAGATTACATAATAAATAGAACATTTAAAAATATAAACAATGTCAATAACGTATACAGTGTCATTGAATCATGAGATATAAATATATACCACACCATGGTAGATTTTACTTCTTCGGAATTCTATAAAAATAGAAACAAGTTTTCCCCCATCACAAAACTCTTCTAGGTTATGCTTCATACATTCTTATTGCTAAATGGCTTTACTGTTTGCCCTTCAGGCCTACATGTTAAATAACTTACATTTGTTTACACTCTCTCTTTGTAAAGATTTTGGTGCCAAATAACATTCAACTATCGGATGTTACTCCAGGTGGTGTATTTATGGAGATCTTAATAATTGTCGATGAAACCATTTTTACATTGAACACAATCCTGTTTGACCATTTGATACTTTTCCATGTGGGATAGTTGTTGAGATCTTAATACAGTTGCGTGTGTTGATGAAAGACAATGATTTTCCAATATTCTTATTTATTGCTCATAATCTTGTTATTCTGATAGGTTCTAATGCTCATGCCAATAAAAAACATTTTCCATTTTGTTCATTTTTCATTTCCAGTCGTCTCGCTGATGACGTTTTAGTAGGGCCATAAAGTTACTTGACACTCGTATCTTTCCAGTTAACCGACCCGTACCTACATTTATTTCTGTTCAACGTTTTCCCTATTTCGAGGTTGCCTTCTGATGAAGTTTCATCATAATGGCCTTTGTAGTCTTGTTTAGATGAGAGAAGTCTTCGGTTTCAACAACATCTGACATGTGATCTACGATGAAATTAAAACAGTGATCTTCCAGCTCCTGTCAAATTAGATATCAAAATATCATATGGATAAAAAAATATATTAAAAGATTCTGAACTCCTCTGCATTATTGTATAACATTTTTTTTTTTGTGCCTTTTCATAAAAAATTGGTACACCTCATTCTCAAACACAATGAACGTCAACTAGTTTTTATTGGTGGAAAATGACAGGAAAAAGTATTTGTGAATTATCTCCCTTGCGACCTTATCGTATCTTGAATGACTATAACCAGCAATATCAGCAAAAAACAAACTTTTCTGAAAATTCTACAACGCCCTCCACAATTCTCATAGACACCAAATGCAGCCTGTCACGTTTTTCTCAAAAGATTGATTTATGAGATGGAGTTTATAACCTTGTTTTTTTGTGCTGGTTGTAGGTTATGAGATGTAGTTTATAACCCTGTTGTTTGCTAGAAAAAGTTCATGAGATGGAGTTTATAATCTTGTTTTTTGTGCTGGTTGTAGGATATGAGATGGAGTTCATTGCCTTGCAGTTTGCTGGTTGTGAGATGGAGTTTATGGTTGTTTTGTTTGTTGTTTGTTACATAGTTTTGTCTGTCCCGGTGTGGAGAAAGCAAAATTTATGGCGTTCAATCTCAGTCCACCGATGTTCTTGCCATAGCTAAGATGTGTAACCATTGTCAATGTGTTACAAAAGGAATCCCGGAATTCTACTGACCAAGGCTAAGCTCTTGTCAGTCGTCAACCTAATGAAATATCATAGGTTTGGTTTGTTACAACAATTTATGGGGTGTAAAGGTCTAAATGATATAGCTCTTTTTAACACAATTAGAAACCTGTCTCGATGGTTATTTTAGACAAGAAGATTTTCCATGTGCCCGTGTGTTTTAGTGATCATAAATATAAAGCTTGCTGTGAAGATGGCTGCCAAGTCAGTATAGGCCGTTCTCTGATAACGCTTCGCTACTTTCTTATGGCACAGTTGGCGAGGAAAAATCATAGAGATATTGTTCTTGTACAGATGGAAAGGGAAAATTACCTCTCATGTACGTATTTACTTATTTCTTTCCTTGTCCTTTTCTAATTATTGCACATTACGTTTTAACTTGGAAAGGTATAAACATCCCAGTAAAAAAATGCGAAACCTTGCGGTGGACAACTCAAAAGCACAATGTTAAAGAGCGATGTTTCGACATTTAAGAATGAGATCTGTCTGAAGGTCAGGCCAGCCGTTTTATAAGGATAGCGAGGAAAAATATTTGAAGATAAAAAGAAGTAAAATAAAGAACATCCCTCAGTAATGCTAGCATTTCTTCTCGTCTTTCCCACTAAAAGCTATTCACAGGAAATCGAAACGACAGCCTTTCGATTTCCTACGTGACGATCAGTCAATCAATTGTCGCAAATACGAGTTGTCCGACGTTGATGTCATATACATCGAAGTCGAAAGTTACAAACATGAAAGGTAGAAATAAAGAGTTTGAAATGTCTCTGTTAGTTTAGCTCTTTCGTCTCGTCCTTATTAGTTGTCAACCGCGATGTACTATACAGTACTATACATATACCGTAAATCATACACATGTACATTTCATAACATTAAGTAGGATGCTAAAACATCAATTTGCAATAATTGGGCAACGCCTTTAAGGATAAATGACCGTGAAATGACAACTGACCTATGTTCACAGTCATGAAAGTTCAGGAATTCAGTTAATCATAACAAAGAGAGGAGTGAACTAAAGTTGAATTTATACTCGGTCCTCAGACCTATTCCCAGAAATTTTGCTTTGATCAATTATCAATCGCTGTCTTTTATTAATCGTATGTTTTTAAACTGACCTTTGCATCAGAGTCCAAGGCCGCAGAATATAACTGAGCGGAATTCTCCACAGCAATTCCACATTTTAATATGTTCTCACACTGCCGTTTTAGACCATCTTCTCCATAAGTATTAGACAGAGCCAATAAACCTGTCAAAGCAAATATATGTTTATTCTAAACGTTTTCTTAAGAAATACTTCAATCATAGGGACGTCATGTATAATAGAGTCAGAATACGGACATTGGCGTCCATGGTTTTTGAAATAAGAATTACGTTGGACATTTTCTCCACCTGTCCAGTTAGGCGAATGGTTTGATGTTTGGTTATTGGTAAGAATATACATAAAACTTTACTCCATCTTAATGTTTTTGTAGGAGATTTAGATAGCTGGAGTTCTGATACTTCTTGTTGTTGATATTCTGTTGTCTTCTGTCAATGTCAGCATGATGACACTTGTATAAAAGTTGTTCTCCTATATATAAAGAGGATATTTGATGTCTATCGGTAAATACCATTTATATTTCATCAAATGGATAAAAAATATGTATTTTCACGATTGGCGAAGCCAAAGTGAAAATGCAAGTTTTTTTCATGCACGAGATGAAATATAAATGATATTTACAGATAAAACATCAAATAATTTATTTATTATATAATTATTAGTGAGATTTTTGTGTATTTTCTGCGACAAAATGAATGGTTTGCGGTGGCCACTGGTCCTAGAAAATGACCTAATTTTGGATCCATCACACAGAAGCCTACGACATAGGAAAAAATAGCGCCTCTATTTAATAAAACAAATTACAGTTAGCACAACATACTTATTTCCTGAGAAAAACCTGCGTTTGCTTGCACGGAAGGACGACAAACATCAAGGTTCGTTGTCATCCACGGTGAAGTTGAACTTATACTTTATCCTATACTTCAGTTTTAAATTAAAATTTTAAGTGGCCAGGTCTTGTTATTTTAAGATGAAGACTTACTAGACTAAGTGTGTTGAAATGTGTTAGGATAAATTAGATCTTTAATATCTCGTTACCAAAATCAATTGAGTCGCCTCTTTTACACTGGCATTTTCACCCAGAGTCAGCCTCAGAGAGCGAGCGTGATGATCAGCTGGCACTACGAGCCATATCCCACAGTCTTCGTTAGCAATGATTTACGTCGGTTCTCGATACATTTTCTTGAAAAAAAATCAATGCCGATGCTCCAGCTGTACCACTTTCTTTTACATTATAAAAGTGGGGGTAGACTTCACTCTGAAACTTCGGGGATTTACGTATGTGAAGCCGACCGGTAGCGAGCGAAGATAGTCGAAGGGTGTTCTGACTGGGGTATACTTGTGTTACAATACGTTTGGACGTTTAGCGAATCATGCTAGTCAAGGCCTTTGTTTTACTTCTACCGTATACAGAAAGGCCAAACCAAAAAAAATGTTTGGTTTGTGTAAGCGTGTTTAACTCCCAATTTATAATGCTAAGAATTGTTCGATAATTTATTACTTGATTATAAATTTACTTGATTATAAATTTTAGTAATTTTCACAAATTAAAGATTCAATCATGGGAATATATTTCCAATTCCAATCAAAATAATTCCAGCACTGGCAGTGTTGATATAAATGTTATCAATAAAAGTGGTGATATCACTTATATCAGAGCTGTATAACTCAATATCTCACTACTAACTATATAATAAAGTATTATACCATTTATCGTTGTATCTGCTGCTTGATACCAATACGCATTTCCTAATATAAACTAACTGCTGCAGTGAATCCCAAGTTCATGATTAGACTTCTAAACCAGTCCCCAAAACAGGGCAGATATCAATTAGCCGCCCTGGAGATCCAATCAAACTGAACATTGAGCATGACTTAAGTCGTCACTAATTAGATAATATGTTAACAGCTTCTTGGGAGTGTTGCTCAAACACGTTGATTTGGAGATATGGAAACTACAGATGTGGTTAAAAGAATAAAGTTCTGGTTATAACAAATAATAATCAGTTGAAACTTATGCTGTGTATTTACCTATACAGTCCTTTAATTCCACAGATATTGTGCCTGTATATAAGAAATACAAGAAGGCCCTGTATATACTGTACGTATATGGAACTTCAATGGTACTGAAAAACAAATATAGCAGAAAAATATAAACAGATTACATTTATCTCGTATGTAGACTGTGTAAATTTGATTTGAAAACAAAACATTGCATCAAGTATCAGATCCAAACTATGCCAACACATTTTGAAAATCTATCATAACAACATACTACCTGAGAAAAGTTGTTTAAATAAACCAGTATGTAGCCTGTTTGTATGTACATGCTTTTGTAATGGTTGATGGGTAAACAAGATTTAAATTTGAAAAAGCATTCCAGAAAACTAAACTAGATTACCAATAAGGAATATGAGAAAAACGGAGATAATCACTCTAAGAAATGCTTCAATTAAAACACTTTATAAACTTACTCTTTGGTTTCCTCTTCCAACCCGGCTTCAAACCTAGATTTTAAATACGCACACCTGAAACCAAAATAAAGTTTACTTTTCTAAATATAACATTTACCTAATACCACATGTTACATCCAGAATGTTGCCCCCCTCGTCATGTTTATCAGAAAATCCATATCATCAGAGATTTGTTTTAATTCGTTTCATTGATACTAAGAAGTCAATCCATCTACAAAAACGTAGGTAAACAGATATTTGTGTTACATTAATTAACATAAGGCCAGAATCACAATAGTGCACATTTGACTTTGAAAAAATATCCAACCTGATCTGTAGAATGGCCTTATGGCAAAATATTACGCCATCCGGTGTGTTGAATTTAATGTCACATGTTGTCTGAAATGAAGATGTAAAACACCTTGTTTTAATTTAAGCAATTATAATATGATTTTGGTTAAAGAACTCCATGCTGCGCTTGGTCAAAATAATAAATCGGATAATTCATCTAATTACATGTTATGTTTAAACAATATTTGCCGTTTATATATAATAAGTTCCCTACAGTGCTAATATGAGTTTGTGCCCCCCTTTAACACTAAATGACAACGTTTGTCAGATATGCAGGTGGTGCAATTCATATGTAGTAATTTTATCATCCATATGGAAACATAGTACATGCATAACTACTGTTTTAGGGTAAACAATTACAAATAAGACCTTATAATTAACAAATATTGGTAAAAAAATTATTAAAACAGAATTAACTGATTGTTTATCATTTTATTAAAAAAAACCTGCGAAATCAAAGCTTTCGGCTGATATTAATCACGGGAATTTTTATTACAGTAGTTTTTATAAGCATTAAAAATGTCATCAGTACACATAATCGGGCCACAGGCGTTATTGCCTTTACTGACATTTTGTTTTATTGCAAGCTGAATCCATTAATTCTTCAAGGTACTTCCAACGCGAAGCGTCTCCGGGTAATCAGAATTGATTCATGTGTTATTGCTATACGATGGTGTTGAAAATGCGGTTTCAGTTCATGGCACTTTATTTTGTTAAAAGTTTACCTCAATTATTCCTGGACATGGACAAGGCAAACCAAGTATAATTAAAAAGAGCTACCATACATAATATAATGGAATTATTCGAATACTATTCGACTTGACATAATGACAAGTACAATCGATTCGTGTTTTACGCAGCACTCAAAATGATTTCACTTATATTAAGGCCTGGGGAGGGTTCCAAACTGTAAGGAATCTCCGGTCTTCAGCTGGAACCTGGCAACTCATTCACATAGGCCATCCTTATCTCTATCATTTTGTTTTGGCCTTTTCAACAGCTATAGTCGGCTGACAGGGGACATGTGTCAATTGCAAATAATGCAGATGTTATGAATTGGTTTTGACTGATATTTTCCATACAACATATCTTTCTTGTTGTTTTCTCCTCCATAAAGTGAAACCAGCAGACATGTGCTTAGTTGTGCACAAATGGTTATTCAACTTTAAGGCATACCTTTTGCTGCTCCCCTCAAGCAAGATGTTATCCCAAGGGACTTAGATTATGTATAGACAGAACACATATGGCTACATGTTGACGCAATTACTTCATTGTTTCTCATTTTATTCTGGTAGATCTATTAAAACATAAACCTGGTTCATTACAGAAAGTAATTGTTCTATGGTTTTGATTACTAAATGTCTAAAGTACGTGTGATTTTGGACTTACCGAATCATCGAAAGCCTTTGATAGATCCTCTACAAGATCTTTAATTGGATCTGTAAAAGACAATGGATATTCCATAAATTAGTACAAAATCATCCCCTAATAGTATGAGAATCAAATTTAACTAAAAAGACAATTCTATTAAAAGTAGGTAACTTGGAAATCTGATATTTACCAATTATTATCTTTCGTTTTGAGCATTAAGCTTTCATAGTGTTGCTGATGGAAAAATATCGCCTGAGCGAGAGAAGCAATGCGAGTCGAGGGCACTATTCAACCTCAGCAACTAGTTTCCCTTCATCAATACTATGAAAGCATAATGGTTTGAAATAACGTCAAAAGTAGATCTAGTTCGTCACATGGTGCTTATATAAAAAGCCAAGCACATTGTTTTCTAACTAAAGGGTGTCTCATAGAGCGAACAATTATTTTCTTGGTAGACATTGCTTCAGTTCCGTCTTTACAGTATTTGATTGAGTGTTTGGTGTTTACCGCCGCGATCAAGATTATTTCACTTATATGGCGGCCTTGTCAGTTTTATTGTAGGAGGTTTGATTGATTGTTTGGTGTTTTTACGCCGCGCTCAAGATTATTTCACTTATATGGCGGCGTTGCCAGTTTTATTGTAGGAGCTAGGACACCAGGCTCTATGCACCGAGGAAACCCACGACCTTCCCGTGGTAACTGGCAACCATCCCACATAGGTTGTTTGAGTGAACCCCCAGTCAGAAAATTTTCCATTTTTTTTTTGTTGGAATGAATGGGATTCGAACCCGCGGTCCATTGGTGGAAGGCTATTCGGATTGAGCGTCTAACGCATTTGATGTACTAATGGGTATTATATTACATCATAATAACATATCGATATGAAATTAATTACAACAGCAATCACAATCCATACGCATATATATATATATATTATAGTTATACTTAGACCAATAAGTTTAATTGATATTTATTAAAAAATTGCAAAACAAGGGCGGGGGAACAGTAACAGACATTTTTATTTTAGCAATAGAAAATTCTGGTGAAAGCCATCTCAAAAGTTGTCAACGTCTCAGCATCCTTGAAGGATATTTATGTAACCAGACCCTACCAAATCCCTGAAAGTGGTATGAGCTGCCAAAATTCACACTTTTTCATAATTTCTGATCGTCACAACAGTAAGAGCCTTTGAAGGTTATCAAAAAATACATGATCGACGCTGTTACAATATGTGGCCTGTAAGTACCGAAAACGTGTTCGAAAAGTAAACAAAATTTAAATAACCGGGACGACCATTCATTCATTCTAACCAAAAGTTAGTTCAAAACAATACTTTATCGTACATTTTCAAGACTAGAAGCACTAAAGAGCCTCTAAATATTTTCAGGTGTTCGTCTTCAGAAAAATAGCCAATAATTTCAACATTCTGTTTTGAAGTCAAAATATCAACCTTTTGGAAGCTAATGCCACGTTGAATAATAAAATTACAGATTTAAATTATTTTCGGAAACCCGCTCAACGCAATCGAAAAATATCCAAAGCGATCATACATGGGATGATTTCCCATTATGAGACATGTTTGAATAGATGAAAATCACAGGTGATTTCAGCCAGGTCATTCAATTATCTAAACGTTGATAGTGCTTACAATAAGGCATTAACATGAGGCAAAACGAATTATAACATTAAAGTACAAATTTAGACCATTCAGAATTGTTATTCTTCTCTTTCCATCACTACCTCTTCCACTCTGCTTAGTTAGTATCAATCCGTCGATACCTGTGGTCTCACCCTCATGTCACCGATTGCTAAGTCTCTAACTTTTGAATTCAACGAGGAGAGATGTCAGCAGATTAAAGGATATGCTATACGAACACGTCTAAGTCCTAACTTCGCCTCCATTTGTATGGCTGATTGCGAGAGTGACAAACTAAGCAAAAGTCACAAACAACCTGCGAGACACCTTCGATATATGGATGGTATTTTTAACTGATCCAACGTCTCACTGGAGGTAAGAAACACAGGTTGGAAGCTAATGGAGGCTATATTGACCTTTTGCTCAAGTGATGTGTTCTACACACTTAAAGTGACATTTTTACTTCAATATGTTCGCCCTGTGAAGCCAGATGAACTCTGAAGTTACATACGTACAAGCATCTTTTTGTTTTGTTAAAATACACTTTTGATTTGGCTAATATCCTGCATAAATTGTATAGCTTATTGTCATTAATGGTGATTTCTTATCGCCAGAATGTTGCCCTTTATGATCACAATCATTTCTGCAATATCAGTTTGCCAACAATCTCCCAATAATTTTATCGGTCGGTGTAGACTTTTCAGGGGGTTGCTTAACTTTTTTCTTTGTGTATATACGGCAACATGCGTTGGGAAATCCTTCACATTTTCAATGAGATTCTTCTGTTGCCTTGTTACCGGCAATAAACTACAACCTACTATTCCTCACACTTTTGTGTATTTTTTGCATGAAACATTTTGCAAATCTCATAAACATTAAACGACTTGGTATCTAGTTTACGGAGTGTTCCTCAAACCTACTGACACTCATCCACTGCTACATGCAGGATCAATCCACCTTTTTCAAGGGAGTCATTAAGTCTAAGGTTTTTAGATTCTATAGAAAATGTAATCCTTCAATTTTTTAATCACGATTGTTCTGGGGTTTTTTCTGTAAGGTTACTCCGAAGGGTCAAACATGACACATCAAGCCAGATTATTTCCCCCTGTTCAACCCCAATACCCCTTTACCCTGAGTATCATTACAGCCCAACTTTTCTCTACAGTATATAAATGAAGTGCCTTAAGACGCGAAGTAGATTCGATGTATACGAACCAGATCACAAAACTTTTTTTTTGAGAAACAATCTCAATAATAAAATGGCAGAACCATTTATTGAGATTCATCTAACATCCTTTATGCTTTCACTGCAAAAAATGTTGCAAGCAATACGCCGGAGAAACTTATAAATTATGTACGTTGCCAACGATTTATCTGGCATTAGATTTAGACAGGCTTTACCCGCGGCACAGCATTTAAAAACCCTAGGTCATCCGCTTAAGGACAATCTCACAATAATGTTCCTTGGATAATTCCTCTATTCACTTCCTCTGTAGATACCAATCACACACATTTAGAAAGGAAATTGTTTTTGGTTCAAACGTTGCAAGCTGTTTATCCTTTGGGTTTGAACTTGGACACAGAAAAGAGTTGTGAGTAAAATGGCTCGATCTCTGAGAAAAGGCCAGTCATAAATTATAAAGAGAAAATGAGTTTGAAAGATCTACTAGTCAGGGCTAATCTCCTTTTTCTGCTTTCTGTCTAGCAACTAAATTACATGTTTTCAGTTTTTCATCCATTTTCATATTTGGTTTAATTTCAGTTTTAATGATCCGTACAACTTTATGAATATACGTTACAGTATTCCTGAAAATTCCACTGATTAAGAAGCCAAACTCTGGTCTGCTTAATGAAATATCATAAATATACGTTATGTTTTTACATATGATTGGGTATAAAGGTCTAAAAGAAATACCCTCCTTTTAACACAAATAGAAACTCGTCTGCATTCTTATTTTAGTCAACAAGATTTTCTCGGTGCTCGTTGTTTTAGTGTTAATAAATATATATAGTGGATCAGCAGTGGACGATGAAAGAAAACTATAAAAATATATATAAAATAGACACGCGTTAATAACTAATTTCACTCTAATATATAACAAAAAGTTATATTGTCATCAAATAAGGTAATAAGAAATATACCAGTTTGTTCTGTCAGGTTAAGTCTTTTGTTCTCCTTTGTAAAGTCATGCGGCTTCAGATTTAATTCCTTGTATTGTTCATCCCATTTCTGCCAAATACATATTAAAAATAAAAACATAAATGAAGAAGGCAATTATTTAATCGGGGCTGTTCTACAATCCCCTTTGCCAAGGCAGCTTGTCAGAAGGAATGTTTTCTACAATAACCGAGTTGAAAAGTACTCACCTAGGGGAGATAACTTGAATTAAACCCCAATCATAATGAGATAGCTTGAGGATCAAAAATAAATCATGTATACCCCTAAAACGCTTTTGAACGTCAAGACAAAAAGATCGGAAATTTGTGTAATAAGCAGCTGCATTTAAACATAAAACTTCTTATTCTGTGTATTCAATCTTTGATTATAGATATTTTACTTGTAGTAAGCTCGTTTAAAATTTGTTTAACAAATACCAGAAAGGTTACAGCGGCGAAGGTAACAAGGGATGGAATTTGTTATTTTTTCCGAATTATTCCGTTTGATGGATATTAAGAGATTTAAAAGGCTTTTATATCTTTATAGGATACAAACAGTTACATTTTGTACTGCTTGTTCATGCCACCCATCTGACATTGGAAGGATCATGGCAATTCATAACGCTACAACACAAGACAAATAAATCCACGTCATGTAATTGAATACTTTTTTTACATCTCAACGATACTTACCGTACAATCTTTACCGGCCTGTTTTTTAACTTCAAAGCTTGCTTGTTTAGATAAATTGTTCTGACTGAGTGTCTCTCCATCTAAAACACAAAAGCAAAAACGTTTGTTTGAAAATTAGACACAATCGTGATTTATTTTATGTTTTACATCAACTGAGAATAAACATTTACACATTAGACATAAGCTGTTATAATTTACTGCTGGGGTGCGAGTAAAGGTATGAAATGTTTTGATTTGAGTATTTAGATACAATACATTATAAGTTAGATGCTACTTTCCACTCGAACTGTTAATAGAATAAAGTTACAACGTGTTAGGTAGTTACTAAATTGCAGTTTTGTTAATTCACCCTGGTTGAAGAAATTACGCAAAATTACTCTCCCTGATTTTGTTTCAGATTATTTTGTATACAGATACTTGAATATGAACTTGAACAAACCTGTTCCTTGATCAAACTCGTCCTTAAATAATTCCAGTTGTCTCCCAAACTGATGCACCTTACGATGTAATTCACCAAACCGAATACTATGATACTGTGATCCAGAAATTGATTCCTCGAAGGTATCAATTTGGCTGAGTGAGTTTTCATCTACAAATAATAACATTTCGGATAGCTTTTAAAACTCTATATTGAAAACTTACATTGCCTTAATATAACGTTTTTAAAATGACAACACAAGTTATAATTTTGCAAAGAACATGTAAGTACTAAATTGTAATATTTCACTAAATGCCACACGTTTTCCTAGTTACATGCTTCTTCAATTGGAGTATTGAAGACCTATATGACTCAGTCGGTAAATCATTCTATGTGGTTGCTAGGTGCGCACTGAACGTCGGATGTCCTTTATTAAGGAGCCTTGTAACACCCTTATTGAACCTGGCATCGTCGATAAAGGAGTGAGATATTTTTGACTCTATGGGAAAACGTCATTTCATCGAGTACTGTTTATCTGTACTCAGACTTCATCACAAAAATAATGTTAGTTCATTCAGAACTTCCATTACATTCAATTGCTTTCCGATATAAGAAATTCCCTATCCATCTTCTATCAAAGCTTTAAAACGTTATTCTCTGGTCAGTATATCCGAAGTAAAAGGAAACAAAAAATGGAGTCATCCTAAAAATCTCCACTAACCAGTTAGTCGAGCCAGATTTGTTTTCATTGATTCCATATCTTTTCTCAACGCTTTATCTTCGTTGTCTAACTGATGTATCTGGTGTTTTAATCCATCAATTTCCTTAGCCAATAACTGAAAAACACAACATTGTAAGTAAGTCAACAACATCAGCTAAAACATGCACTTTACAGGTGTGTTAGCATATCGGTAAAATCAATTATTTTCAAAATCATTTTTATTCTCACATAAACAATTTACATTTGTGGACACGTAATGAAAATAAAAATATGAAATGAAACTGCTGACTTTTGTTTGGTATATTTCTGATTTAAAAATGTGTAAGCAATTGAGACCTTCTTAATGAGCAGGCAATATTATCAATGTTTGAGTGGTCTCTCTAAATTCAATCTTCTTTTTATCAGTAAAATAAATTAGTTTTGTTAAACTGCTAAATTAATTGATTTGAAGATTAATTTCACATACAGCAGTTTAGCTCATTTGGCGACAAAACTACAAACCGGCTACACCCTCCTCCATTCCTCATCTAATTGTTCATATTTACTCCGCTGACAATACAACATTAGAGAGGCTAATAATTTGTGCATGCTAGAGTTCATCCTTGTAACCATAGCGATAAGACTGACATATAGGTTAGACCTCACTCTCTCGCTCCTCCTTGTTAGGTCAGCAAACATGGCAAAAGCCAAGCCACAAAATCCCCAATCCGAAGGGAATGACTGTTAAACACAACGTCTATCGATGGGCAATTTCATGAAAAATGTTACCTCAGTGGTTTATTTTATTTATATTAAATACTTATTATTTAACAGGAAGAAGAAATGAATGTTTAAGTCCCGAAGTAGCACTTTTCCAATAATACTAATACTTGTTTTGTGCATAGTGGCATGACACAGTATAAAAACCTGCAGATATATTTGTTTGTTACCGTTATAACCTGTATGTATTGTATTTAAATCGCTTTCTTGTTTTCTTCTCCTTTACGGCTTAAATGTATTTAAAATTGTTCATTAGATCATATATCAAAACATTGGTGCAGATGTGTTTTCCGGTGAGTGAACGAGGCAAGGAAGAATGTGGGTTGCATTAATTACTCAAGATGTTGGTCAGTTATGTATTTTATCAGATATATGTTAGTTTTAATAAAGCGAGAGAAATTGTCGGTTTGGTTATCTTTACAATGTAGCCTTAAATGTAAAAAGAAAACATCGGAGGGATCTTAATAGCTAAAAGATTTATTAAAATCATGTGAATTAATCTCTTGTTATAACATTCTGATCCACCCAATATTGTAAATGTTTCTAAAGAGAAACCACAACATTACAGTTGGAAACTATGCTTTGAACAATTCCAACTGTAATGTGGTACTTGGGCATAGTGATACCTTTATTATTTTGTCATTTACCGTGAACTTACCCTTATGGAATTGTGTTTATTTTAAAATTTGAGACGTGATCAAAAGGACATATGCAATTTGATACCTACATTGTTTTCTTTGCCTCCCTCTTCTTGTGTTTTGCTACTATATGTCGATGTTTTAGAGAAGTTATTTTCATCGATTTTGCTGTTCTCTAAAAACAGAATAAATATAAAAAAACAATATAACATTGACTCAAACAATCCATTCTTTACCATCATAAAAAGCGTTTAGTTAAAGTGGTATGAGCTGCCGAAATTCACATTTTTTTCATAATTTCTGATCGTCATCACAGTAAGAGGCTTTGATGGCCATCAAAATGATTGGCGTTGGAATGAGGAAAATCCACACAGTATGTGGCCTATGTGATGGTGTTCGAAAAGTAAACAAAATTAAAAAAAACGGGATGACCATTCATTCATTCTAAGCCAAAATTAGTTCAAAACAATACTTTATCGTACATTCTCGAGACTAGAAGCAATAAAAAGCTTCTGAATTAAACGCCTTAGGAAAAATAGCCGATAATTTCAACATTCTGTTTCAACGTCAAAATATCAACATTTAGGCAGCTCATGCCACTTTAATATCAAATAAATCAATGAGAAGTAATTTGTGTCCTAGATGACTTTGGTTATTCTGGGAAATTCGCATGAATAATTATATGTCTTTGTGGGTTGGAAACATCTGCGTCTTGTGTGATGTAATAGGGATTCAATATCAAACTCCAATAAATATTTGCCTTTTCTACATGTATATGTCAGTACCAGCTTCCTTAATAAATATATTGACTTCCAAATGTTATGATGGAGGTCATGATGCATTTCCTCGAATTGATTCGTCTAATATGTTGGCGTCATTGCTGATTGGTTGAGATGAATCATTTTTATAGTTTACCCTCATCTATGATGGATTTAACAGAGACAGCCATCATTGTGATTGTATGAGTTACAAAGATAGTTTCTGTAAACCTCGTCCAAGTTTTGAGAAGTCTTGTGCCGTCATGTACAGCCGAAAACCTAAGTAAATATTCTGACTTTTCCGCCATGAATAGTTTGATTGATTGTTTGGTGTTTTACGCCGCGCTCAAGATTATTTCACTTATATGGCGGCATGCCAGTTTTATTGTGGGAGGAAACCGGGCTCTATGCCCGGAGGAAACCCACGACCTTCCTTTGGTAACTGGCAACCATCCCACATAGGTCGTCCGAGTGAAACCATGAATAGTAGATTAAAGTTGGTGTGTATCACGTGACATTGGTTTTATCCTCGAAGATACCTGGTGTTTTATCTTTTTTTTCTATATTAGAGATTATAGATCCATCGGTTGACAATGACAGATCAATATTTACAGGTCCTTTATTATTATGCCATAAATTAATTAGATCAATGTTTATTGAAACCGTTCGTCGACAAATATGTGACGCCAGGTTCCTTACATTTGAACATGACAGTGGTCATTTTGACACTTAGCAAAGAAAACAAACCGTTATCTCATATATCTGTTTCAAAAGGTTGGAGTTGCAAACTCCAAGAAATGTTGGATTCTCAGCACCACAAAGACCGATTGCATTTTAAACAAAACACATATTACTGTATTGTTGTAAAATAAAGAACACACAAGTCAGAAAATTGTAAATATGTTTTGCAAATACTTGATTTATGAAACCGTGTTAAGGGTTGAAAATTGTCAATTCGTTTCTTATTTTGTGAAGGTACATATCTATCCACCTTATAGATTTTTCCATAATTTTCGATCACCAAAGGAAGTTAATCGTTTAAAGTGCCTTTAAACATTTAAATATTTTGTTGAAATAAATATATTCTACCATGTCACTTTCCCATACGAATCAAAAACAAGTGCCAATTAAGGACACAATTCAAATAGCAGATGTATGAGTATGTTTTCCAGTCCTTGTTGCTTACAGAAGCTACTTTAACGTATATATCTTAGATCAATAAATTAACAAATCTCTTATTAGGTACTTCTGGACAAAAATAACAAAGAGTTGTCTAATTCTGTTTCTTCGAAATGTTCTCTATTTCTAGCAGCATATGACTCTAAAATACATCAATAATATAGTCTGTATATAGCTTAATATGTTTGGTTTCAAAAGACTAGCATTTTATTAGGACCTGTTGGTAAAGTGTATCACTGAAATAAACCAACCTGATAGCTGAGCTTGATCTGTCCGAATTAATTCAATCTCTTTACATAAGGCTTTATTCTGCTGCCGTAATACTTCTCTCTCTTGGCGTAAGTCTTGGTTTTCATTAAATAAGATTTCATGTTTTCTACTCCAAGTATCATTATCCTTCTTTAGGTTCTCCCTCTCTTTCTCTATCTCATCTAGTTGTAATCTTAGTTTTTCAAATTCTCTAAAACTCTACCAATGAAAACACAGAAAACGATATATAGAAATCAGTACACAAATTAATAAAATATTTATCATCAATCGAGTGTAATTCAATCTCTCTTCTCAAGATTTTAATTTGCTTGGGTAATATTTCTTTCTCTTGACATAATACTCTATTCTCGTCACTGAGAAGTTCATGTTTTCTACTCAAAGTTTCATTCTCCTTCCGTAGGCTCTCCCTGTCTTTGATTGATATACCCTTGTCTTTCTCTATCTCATCTAGCTGTACTCTTAGTTTTTCAAATTCTTTAAAACACTTCCAAGGAAAACACAGAAAAAGATATAAAGGAATCAGTACACAAATTGATAATAAGTATTAGAAAAATTTATATCATCAATTGAGTGTTACCTTAATTTCGAAAATCAATATTCGCCATGAATAAACTATATTATTCTTGAAACTTTCTGAAGCGTCTTAAAACATATTCATCAATAGATAGCTACATTATGCTACTTACTATACTGTTTATGTCTGTCTGTGTTTCACAGCTAGATACAGTATGCATGTGCTTTGGCTTGAGAGCGCCGCCTTCTACAAGCAATACGAAACACATCATCAGTAGACATGATTGGAAGAATGAAGAGTTTTCGAAAATATAAATTCCTAAACATAGCGAGAGCAATACAATATGTTAAATATACGAAAAAATGCATCATATCGTCTTGACATTCATTTAGATTTGTAACCGTAACTGTAAAATATAACCATTATCTGTGGTCAAACATTTCTGTATAGGTCTTTTCTTAGATTGAATTCGAATATTTCTGAAGACATAGATATTAATAAAGACGTACTATTAAACATATCGAACATACAGGATCGTATTCGTAAATTGTATCATTACTATATACACAAAGAAAAAAGTTAAACACCACTCTGGAAAGTCTGCACCGACCAATAAAATGATTGGTGTAGGGTGATTGTTGGCAAACTGATGTTGGAGAAACGATTGTGATAAGAAAGGGCAACATTGTGACGAAAATAAATCACTATAAATGGCAATAAGCTATGCAATTTATTCAGGATATCGTTAGCCAAATCAAAAGTGTATTTTAACAAAATAAAAAGATGCCTGTATGTATGAACCTTAAGAGTCCATCTGGCTTCACAGAGCGAACATATTGGAGTAAAAATGTCACTTTGAATGTGTAGAACACATCCCTAGAGCAGAAAACCAATAGCATGTATAGCCCCCATAAGCTTCCAACCTGCGTTTCATCCCTCCAAGGAGACATCGGATCTGTTGAATGGGTAACCCCCGCCAATACCCATGTAATGCCGCTTCCAATTCATGTAGATCTTGTACAGGAGGCTCTAGCACTTGAATGTTTCTGTCCATCCTGTCCCAAATGCGCTCTAAAGGATTTAATTCCGCACAGTTACCCCTTCAACAGATCCAACGTCTCACTGAAGGGATGAGACACAGGTTGGAAGGTTTAATTCGGACTAATAGACGCTATTGACCTTCTGCTCTATGGATGAGTTCTACACACTTCTATATGTTCACCAGATGAACTCGGAAGTTTCATACTTACAAGCATGTTTTTATTTTGTTAAAATACACTTTTGATTTGGCTAACAATATCCTGAATAAATTGTATAGCTTATTGCCAGGATGTTAAGGGTGATTTCTTGTCGCCAGGATGTTAAGGGTGATTTCTTGTCGCCAGGATGTTACGGGTCATTTCTTGTCGCCAGGATGTTACGGGTCATTTCTTGTCGCCAGGATGTTAAGGGTGATTTCTTGTCGCCAGGATGTTAAGGGTGATTTCTTGTCGCCAGGATGTTAAGGGTGATTTCTTGTCGCCAGGATGTTACGGGTGATTTCTTGTCGCCAGGATGTTACGGGTCATTTCTTGTCGCCAGGATGTTACGGGTCATTTCTTGTCGCCAGGATGTTACGGGTCATTTCTTGTCGCCAGGATGTTAAGGGTCATTTCTTGTCGCCAGGATATTCAGGGTCATTTCTTGTCGCCAGGATGTTACGGGTCATTTCTTGTCGCCAGGATATTCAGGGTCATTTCTTGTCGCCAGGATGTTAAGGGTGATTTCTTGTCGCCAGGATGTTACGGGTCATTTCTTGTCGCCAGGATGTTAAGGGTGATTTCTTGTCGCCAGGATGTTACGGGTCATTTCTTGTCGCCAGGATGTTAAGGGTCATTTCTTGTCGCCAGGATGTTAAGGGTCATTTCTTGTCGCCAGGATGTTGCCCTTTTTATCACAATCGCTTCTGCAACATCAATTTTCCAACAATATCCCTACACCAAGGGTGTTTTATCGGTCGGTGCAGACTTTCCAGTGGGGTGCTTAACTGTTCTCTTTGTGTATACGTTGCATATAAGTGTAAATTAATTACATAACAGAATCTGTTTAATGGTTGTCTTGTTATGGAAGCATTTAATTACTGTTGGATAAACCTATAATTATATTAAAAAACAAACCCTTCCGGCCAGCAAAATAAATCATATAACAATTCTAACTTCTACTGACTAAAGCCTAACTCCAATTTATCTTCAATGTAATGAAACATGGGCGTTCGTTTATTACAACAACTTATAATTGAGTATAAATATTAACACTATTAGAAACTGTATAGCTATTTTAGTCAAGGGTATTTTCCCTGTGTCTGATGTTTGTGTGTTCATACATATACATGTATTAGGTTTAAATTGTAATTACATAGTATATCAGACATACATAACAAGGTAATATTCTTTATTTGCACACCACACAAATGACATACTTCACCATGTTTGTTTTCTCCTTAAAACTTACCTACAGAACATAGTCTCCAAGTGAAAGGTTTATCTGGAATGTTTGCAAACACTTCATCAATGATTGTATACTCTGTCAGATAAGGAGAGGTATGTGTTTTACCACCCCACATATACACCCTCCATGTATTGGTAAGGCCGGCTGAGATGGTAGAATCATGAGCCGCTGCTATCTCTATAAACCTGAAGACAAAAGAGGGAATAGATATACAATAATACACGTGAGAATGAATGGTCACTAAACATAACTGAACTAAAATCTAAGCAGTATATTAATTTGAGTTTGGGTTGTAATGCGTTTGGCGTATTTAAACCAACGTTTAAAACTAATCTAGTTATTTCGTTATTGTGGATGTTTTATAAGAATTTCATTTAAACGGCGATCAAAGTGTTAGTTCCTACTTGAAACTATGTCTGCGTTTACACATCTTCTCTATTTACTGATATGTCAGCACACATATAAGGTGAAATCAAGAAATGGTTAATAGTTTGTATCCCACTGCAAGTGTTAATTACTCTTCAAATTCATTCATTCATTTCATTTATTCTTCAAAGCATTTGAATATTAGACAGTCAAACAGGATCAATGTTATAGGCATAAATAAATAGTTACTGTCCTCAAATAGAAAAAAATGGGACTTTGGCGGGAATAAAACCCCGTAGGGCTTGTTGTATCCCATAGAACTCAGTATATATAAATGCTCGTCTCAAAAAATATAGAATAAATAAGTAAAATATTCCAATTATGACGAATTTATAGGTTTCAAATACTCGGTGAATTAATATATATATTTATGAACACTAAAACACACAGGCACAGGGAAAATCTTCTTGTATGCATCCTTCTTGTGACCACACAAAGTACCCTCAATAACGTATTGCATGAAAACTGCCAGATATAATATAACAAAAGTATACAATTGGAGCAACATTTGTAAAAAAAAACACATAGATAAATACGACTAACAATTCTGAGCTAGATATCTCTTTAAGTTGGTTTTAAATAGAGATAATGACTGTGTGGACTTTAAACTAGTAGTCAAGTTATTCCACTCACGCGGAGCTTTTGTTTTTAGTGAATAGAAGGAAAGATCAGTAAAATAGAAAGGTCTGTAGAAATTATACTGTCATAGTCTTGTATTGTATACAGGGGGGTAAGGTAATTTCTGAAACTAATTGATAGTGCATATGAATGGTAAAACAGTTTATGGCAGAACTGAAGGACATGAAACAGGTTTATTTGACCAAAAGGAATAATCCCAAGTGCTTTAAAAATAGGATCTGTATGTGCCAAGTAGCCGGATAAGTTTATGATTCGAATAACTTTTTTTTGTAGGATTACCAAAGGTTTCAGATGTGTAGGATAGGTATTGCCCCAGACCATATTGCAATAAGATAAATACGGGTATATGATGGAATAATATAGTATGAGCAGAGTTTTTCTTTGCAGACAAGATTTGATATTGTTTATCATTAATTGACTGTGCAAGTTATTACCCGAATACGACCTTCGCGGCCGGGTAATATCAGCAGACGAATCAAATTTGTATAACCCGTAGGGCTGTATCAGCCGAGTTCAAGTCATATTGGCCGAGTTCAAGTCATATTGGCCGAGTTCAAGTCATATTGGCCGAGTTCACGGAGTGCGGTTGAAAGACGCAATTAACATGTGACGTCCCAGAGTTTGGCAGAAGCTCTTATTGACAGGATATTATAGTGGGAAGAAAAAACTACTGTAAGTGAATCCGATTGCCGTGTTAGGACAGCTGAAGAGGAACAAACTTCTCTACTGATCCAGGAACAAAAAAACACAGAGCGCAAAAAAGGTCGGACGTCATTTTGTTTAGGGCATGGATTAAATGTTCAGTGGGCGACCTCCTGTTCAACTTGACAGCTTGCATTAAATTAACTTATACAGTCTATTAATAAAAATATTATGAATCGAGTGTTTTCGTATTGCCTTGGTATTGGCCTTCGGGTGGTTGTATTGACCCTCGGCCTGCGGTCTCGGGCCAATACCAAGGCAATACAAAAACACTCGATTAATAACATATAATATACCGATGTTCCTATACAATTTTTTGCAAGTTTCATCAATGTGAGTACGCCAATTGAGTCTGTTATTAAAATAAACCCCTAGGAATTTAAAACTTACGACTTCTTCTATCTTTGTATTGTTGATAGACAAAGTTGGCGATTTAAAAACATTATTTCTTGTCGGATTAATAAACATAAATTTGGTTTTGGATAAATTGAGAGACAACTTATTGGAGCAGAGCCATTCAAATAATTTACCGAGTTCCGTTGACATATTAATGCACAATATTTCAGGATTTTTGTCTGTCAAAATTGCACTTGTATCATCAGCAACAAGTAAGAAGTGGAGGATAGATGAGCTATTACATATGTCGTTTATATAAAGCAGGAATAAAATGGGTCCCAAAAATTGACCCTTGTGGAACCCCACATTTGATTTCGCCAGCCTCTGATAGAGTGCCATTATAGTTTAGATATTGTGAACGAGATAGTAAATAATCACGAAACCAAGTGTTTGAAACATCTCTAAAACCATAGAAGGCGAGTTTTTCAAGAAGGATTTCATGGTTCACGGTGTTGAACACCTTTGATAAATCTAGAAACGCAGTTATGCTGAATAATTTGGCTTCTTTGGCAGCTGTAAGTTTATCATAGAGGGATAAGGCGGCCATGGATGATTTTGTCTGAAGCCAAACTGGTGTGCGGAAATTAGATCTTGTTCTTCAAGGAATACTGATATTTTGTTAGCAACTATTTTTTCAATTATTTTACTGAAGCAGGGTAGCATTGATATTGGCCGATAGTTAGAAAACAATTGTTTGTCCCCAGTTTTATGAATATGAGTCACCAGAGCAGTTTTTAGTGCAATCGGTACGATGCCATGTTCGAGTGACAGATTCACTAATCGGCATATGGGAGATGAAATCTGATCTACGATTAGCTTCATACAAGATGCCCTGACACCATCGATGCCAGCAGCACTATTTTTTAGGTTACAGATGACAGATTTAATATCAGCATCTGAGCATGTCCCAAAGGAAAAGGCTTGTGTATGGGTATTAGACAGGTAGGCACGATAGTCTTTTGTGGGTTCAGGAATAGTGGATTCTAATTCACTAGCTACTGTACAAAAATATTCATTAAACTTGTTTGCTATTTTATTTGGGTCAGTTTCGGCAATATTATTAATTTTAAAGGATGAGGGGAGATCATTATTTACTTTTCTATCCATTAGCTCATTTAAATATTTCCATGTTGATTTGATAGTATTTGTATATATGGTAAACTTGTCGTCAAAGTACTTTTTCTTAGCAGATCGTAAGAGATGTGTTAGTTTGTTTCTATATATGCGGTACTCATTTTGAGTTGTTGGGTTCTTGTCCTGTAAATAGAGGCGGTGACGGCTATTTTTTCTCTGATGGATTTTAATATGCTTGATGTTATCCAAGGGTGGTTTGGTTTATTATTCCTACCTTCACGTGTCAGAATTGGAAAACAGTTATCGTAGATTTCCTGGAATTTAACCGCAAATTGATTAAAGGCATCGTTTACATTGTCTGATGCTAAATGCCAATCAGTGTTTCCAATTTGTTGTTTGAAGTTTTCAGAATTGACATGACCAAATTGGCGAAAGGACACGGGCTGAGTTAGGTTACTTTTATGTATTAAATGAGTCCCAGTTAAATGATAGATAGGGAAATGATCTGAGAAATCACTAAGTAGAATACCAGAATAGCCGTTATCGTCTATAAAGTTAAAAAAAATGTTATCGATTAATGTGGCAGTGGTTGCGGTCACTCGTGTAGGTTTAGTTATACGAGGGAAAAAATAATAGGACTTCAAAATTTCACGAAACGTTTTAGAGGAACTGTGTCTGTCAGCTTTAAAGAGGTCTATATTGAAATCTCCCATTAAAATGCAATGTTTTAGAATTTCCAACATACTTGAGATATCTTCATTAAATGAATCCAGAGATTGGCCTGGAGGCCTATAAATAATGCCAACAACATAAATTTGTTTGCCATGGGAGATTTCAATAAAGAGAGACTCAATGTGATCTTCAGATTTAGATAAGTCGTCTCTTATTCGAAAATTATGGAAATCTTCGCGTATATAGAGGATCAGGCCGCCACCTTGTTTTTTGGTCCTAGATAACGCTATGGTTTTATATCCATTAATATTATAGAGAGTTTCAACAGATTGGTCAAGCCAGCTTTCAGTTATTCCAATTACCGAAAAATCATTCTTTAGATCTTTTATCGTACCAACTATTTCGGTAAAATTTGATTTGATACTTCGTGCATTAATATGAATATGAAAATATAACCGTATATGGAGAAACAGATACATGTTGACATGAAGCGAGCGTTTGCTGACTGCAACTGAGTCTGTTTCATGTAACATAATATACAACATTTCGTGTGAGTGAGCCTGATTTCCCATTTGCTACAATGCCAACGGTTTAAAATATGGCCATTTAAGGCTTTTCCTTTTTATTTGCAAATAGATCTACATATATAAAATCATTGACAACAAAAAAGTTCATTCATACCATACTGACACATCGTGGTCAAAACGTCCACAGCCAAACTGTCGTGTTTTCAAAATTGGTTAATCCGTTAAAACACACGTTCAAACAACTTCAATCAGTGTGTGAGGTGAGGTCATTTACACGCTCACCCCTTTAAATTTTAAATGCGTATATTTTTAAGAACCAGTTCAAAAAAGTTATTTCACAAAAAAGTAAATCATCAAATGTGATGCAAATTTGTTAAAAGAAAATGGGTAATAAGCATCTTGTCGTGATAGAGACTATCACAAAGTTCTCGACAGGGGCATAACTAATATCACCCGTCATAAATGTCTTAATTTCTACATGTATATTTGAACTGTTTATAGGATAATAATTATTTTCTGTGTTTTAAACTGTCAACTTAAGTGTCACAATCATGTCGAAAAACTGCGTTCTGTAAGATTACGTCATGTCAGACCCCAACTAGAGTGGGTGAATGGGAAGTAGTCTGATTATTTTATACCAAGAGTTTATGTGCTTAAAACAATCATTTGGTTTAAAAGACAGTACCTTTTCCAAAGTGTGAAAGGTCACGAAGGCTTTCCTTTCTGCTTCCAAGTAAAAAACGTTGACACACGATTCAACATGGGTACAACAATTTTGACATTCAGCATCAATCAATGGGGTTTGGGATTTTATATAGACCATGCTTTTCAAATCTACGCGTACTCGTGTACCAATTTACTTAACTCAGACTGAGAGTTTCATTACTCATTAGAGTACTAAGAATCGTCTTTCTTGTCTATAGGGATCCAGAGTTGTCATACAAACAAGCTCAACGTAATGTCTGGCAATAAAGCAATCCAGAACTTGTTTCAATTTTGTATTCAGTTTTATAAGAGCTTCATCCGTAACACAAATAAATTAAAAACGAGAGAATGCGTTATGTAGAATGATTTTGCGGGGTGTAATTTTAAACTCTGGAATTCCTATTTAACTTCGCTCTTTCTGTTTCGCTTCATTAAACAAGCTAAACGGAAAGTCAGAAAATCCGAGATTTTACAGCTTAAATGTATTGTATGGTTATTGTTTTAACCTCAAATACCCAATAAAAAACTATCCAATAAGAAAGGGCTTCATAAGAAAGTACTAGTTGAGGGGTGCTGATCTTTGCCAGGCGTACTTTTGCCTGTCGGTCATCATTCTATATCGGCGAGTGTTTCAATCGCACTTTATAAAGACTTATTGTTCAAATGCTTATCAAAACTAATGAAAAGATCGCATTACTACCATGAAACCACTAAAACATTACTATTGGTCGCGAAAGAAGTGGTATAGACCCTTTCGACTAAAGGTCTGGTGTTTGCGCAGAATTCTACCCCTCCTGCATGTGCGTGCCGTGTGCAAATATACATGTTAAGTAGAGATGACTTTTCAAACGACATCGAGTCTGTAGTGCATCATCGGCTGCCGGCTGGTAGGTTTACCTCCCCCGGAAGAAGTGATATTTTGCTTGTTATCATACAAAATGAAAGATTTAACCTGATAATGTTGTGAGTGTGGTTATATTCTGTCCTTTTCTATTGAAAACTGGGCTGTCCTGAACGTATATAGTCATCAAAGGGTTGATTTCACAACATTTCCCCCGATAGCGTCGTCAGCAACCCAGCCTGTCAAAGCGGTAGCCATAGTGACATTATGTCATTCTGCTTCAAAATATCTGGGTCAACCGTTGCACGTGACCAAAGCTTATCGTTGATTGGTTAAAAGTTCCCAGTCTGTCCCGAGGGAGGGAAAAGGAACGGCAATCAACAACAGGTCACTTTTTCCTCATTTTTCTCAATTATCGGGGTAGAATCGACTTTAATACCTTCGTCTTGGTGTTTATTGCATAACCCGATACCGCTGAACGTTGGTTCGCACCTCGTCAAACCCCTCGAATGCTGCGCATTCTCGTGGTTTGACTCTGTACGAACCAACGTTCAGCGGTATCGGGTTACGCAACAAACACCGCTACGGCGGTATTAAACCCTTAAGCCTACAACAGAAAGATGACGTCAATGATATACAAGTCAAACAACGTCCTCAAAGCATCATTATAAGCCGAAAGATATATTGGTCGTTTGAAGGTGTTATTATACCTTTGGTATTGTCCTTGGACATCATATGTCGAGCGTTCGTTCTCTTTGAGAGAATAAAACCCGTCAATCGAATAAAGACACTGGCAGTTTGTTTTTCAGGAATAGCTTAGTGAATGATTAGGGCTCAACACGAGGAATTACTGAACACAAAAATGTGCTTCAGGTTAATTTGATCCAAAACCAAACTCCTAAGGAGCACGCGTGGATAATAAAAATATCAATATACAGGGCTATAACGGAATGTATTGTCCTTGTCCAGGTTGGACTGGATGTACGTTTTTGAATCGACGCCGAATTTGAACTCTAAACAACAGTATTGGGTTTTCTACAGTATAAAATCTTATCAATACATATATTGTGAAATTATTGGGTGGTTCTTAGAGTTGGTATTATCTTAACTTTTGGAGGTGGCTAAGAAACGCATCACAGAACCTTATTGAGATGCCACCTTTGACTAAGGGTTCCTCCCAGGTTAAGATTGTCTCCGAATACGACGATGACAGCAGACAGACATTAACACAGACAATTTATGATGCTATTTAATTTAACTGGTAACCTTATACTAATTCAAAATTCCGTTATATTTCGTCGATTCGAATTGAAGTAATATAATTTAAAGCCTGAAAGATCATTATCCAATTTAGAGTCTGTTACATCCGACGGTCAAAAAAGCAGTGAATTAAAGGGAATACTTATATGGTTAGTATAATACTGTAGGTACACCTATTTTTATTTATGATACAGTATCTTCCTGATCGGCAGAAATATTTTTTGTTATTTTGCTTAAATGTCTGTTTTAGGGAAAGGTATATTTATGTCCTCGAGATGCTGTATAAATATGCTAAAATCTATTAATAAATCCATTTTATGCTGATAAACAAAATATGTTTGCTTTTAATAGAAAATTCCTAGTGATAGCTCGGGACAGAAAAAGGTGAAAAATATATAAAAGTTGTTTGATAAAAAGGTAAATATTGTGTTCAAAATAAAGTGTATTGTATAAGCTAAATCTTCTACTTTAACATGTATGCTCATATCTTCTCTCCTACATAATACATTAAGTGTTAGTCAATTCACTGATGTTTGAACATATCATTGATAGTGAAACATATTTCTACTCAGGGATTATTGAGTGCCTGCAATTACCAACCTTACTTTTATTTAAACTAATTACTTAATAGCTAATGACATTGATAATAGTCAAACTTCCACCCGAAAAGATACACACCAAGCAAGAGAGTTGTATGACTACCAAACTCCCTAGTATGTGATTATTGGGAAATAATTAAATTATTGTATGGGTTTCTAAACGTAATTAGATAAATATGATAAGTCGTACCGACATACCTTTCATCGATCCGAATTTGTTTTGGGTGATTGTCGTTAGTTTTGTCTCCTGTTCCAAGCTGGCCATGATGATTCCAACCCCAGGAATATATAGACCCTTGTTGAGTAAGGACCAAAGTGTGGTAACATCCACATACAATCTAAAAAAGATGATAAAAAAAGATATGAATAACTATTCATGTCATCAACCAAACTAATAAACCACTGGGTGTCGTACAGTCTGTATTTTATTTGTCTGGTATTGTTTCACGTTTAAATGATTATTTTGTGTTTATGAGATCAGTAGATATAGTCATACAGATGGGAAGGGGTAAATGTAAACTGGGCTTAACACCAGTGCCAAATAAACGTGAGGAGGGGGTAATCATAACCATGGTTTAGTCTCAGCGAGAAAAAAAAACATGTGTGTGGGGTTTGGTGGAGGGGGCGGGGATAGTAAATGTAACCTTAGTTCAACCTCCGTTAAAATAAGGTTTTGGAGGGCGTAAACATAACCTGGTTTCAACCTCAGTTACAAATAAGTGTAGAGAGGGGCAAATCTAACCTGGGTTCAACCTGATCTACAAACAAGTATGGGGAGAGGTAAATATAAAAACTGTGTGTGTGTGTTTTTTTTATTTGTCAGGTCATGTTTGGTTAATAGACGGCCTGCCAACGTGGGCCCAATGTAGCTTTTTGGTTGGTTAGATCGTGTTTGTTTAATCGTCAGCCTGCCAACGATTGCTTTTGGATGGCATGGTCGGGCTAATTACGGTTGGGTAACCGTCATTGTTTGATGGTTGATATTTAATGCAATCATGCATTGTACGAAACAGGACTTACTTTTCATATTTTCCCCATAACTAGAACTTGTATGATTACACTTTTGTTGGGTTTGTATCTTTTCGGGTGGAAGTTTGAATATTACAAATCTAAATGGTATGTAAAGGCTGGTGCTTGTTTATGGCATATTTATGCATTACCAAAGTCACTCACAGCCGGAATCCGGGGTTACAAGGCTATATTGACTAACTCTTTTATTATTCATCTACAATACAATGGGATTAGTTTTTAGAGCAGCCACTCGGATTTAGCGACTATCCTGTTTGTTTATTAAAATTTAACACTTGTTAATTTGTTATGCTAGATAGATTTAGGTAATACATACATTTAAATGTTAGTTTGTGTTATTGTTTGGATAGCAAGCAGTCACGGCGGAGCAGTATTCCAGTTCTTTAGAAGTTACAAAACTAAGTAAGGTGGCCCCAAAATAAAGATTGTCACTGGGGGAGAAAACCCATATTACACTCAGTTGAAATACGGGTTGGAAGGAGTTAAACTTAACTGGGGTTTCTATCTCAGTGCAAAATAAGGATGGGGATATACGGGTAAACATACCCTGGGTTAAACACCAATGACAAATAAGGGTGGAGAGGAGATAAATTGTCTTGGTGTTAGCTTCAAATGGCTGTTTATGATTTTCCATTATTTTATCTACGAGCAGACCCACTAACTTTTGAAGATATATTTATACGTGTACGTGTATGCGAATTCCTTTTCCAATTTTGTCATCGTATATAGGCATTGTCCTATGCTCTTATATTGTTTTAAAGTAAAAAATTATGACATTCTCGACAGCCCATCACCAAAATTTTGAAATTATGACGCCTGTTCAGTATCAGAGTGATTCGCGTCAGACTGAAAAGCATTAAAAAAGTATATACTAGGTTATATGTCAACCTTGCCCTATCTTACAATCTGTGAGGAAATCGCGCATGTGTTAGAATACCAGCTGTGTACAAAATTACTTCACCGAAATAGCGGTAAGAGAACATCCCTAGAGAGCACAAGTTCTAACATGACGTTATGGAACAAAATACGTCAAATACAATCTGAACGCCACCATGAACGTTCTAAATAACGTCATCCGTCAGCGGGTATCACGAAATCTCGTATGATTACTTACGAGACTTACGCTACCTATTATAATTTTACCAAACTTTGAGATTCAGTCCAATTGGAAATTATTAGACACTGAAAACCCCCTTAAATACCCGCCTTATTTAATTGTGGAGAAAACAAAAAAAAAACAAACTTTGTGGTTCAGAAGAAACGCGCTTGTTTTTCTTTTTCAACGGTACCAAACACATATTTTTGCGATATTTTCATGGGCCCTGATGAAGTTTATAAAATACAGTATTATGTTAAATACACAAAACAAATTGGTCAACTTTCAAAATCTCCCATTTAAACATAGGTTAATTTTACACTCTTCCAAGTGTTCCTGTCTCCAGAAAATTGCTTTCCGTTTCTCTAAACTTACCTTGAATTACAAAGGAGGCTTTGTAGAAAATGTGGCTGGCAAAAAACTAGTCTGCATGCCATATTGGCGAGTTACGAATGCCTCGATGAGGGTGAATTTGTTTTGCTTAGTGTGATCTTTTACTAATTTCACTGTCAGGCGTTAAAAAATCGCACAAATATATGTTTGGTACCGTTGGCATGGACACATTAGCGCGCTTATTCTCAACTGTAAAGTGATTAATTGTATTCTCCCCCTTTAACACTACAGACTCCCTGCAAAACTGGCAAATGGTTTAAAATCCAGAACCAAAAATGTAGACTATGTCTAACATCGATATGTCCACATGTTGAGAGCTGCCGCTAGAATGCAACTTAAGCTGTCTTAAAATTATTAAACAATGTGGATAAATTGGACATGAACATTTTTTCTAACATACCGTAGCATCGCATCTGGCTACTGAATATTGGGCAATCAATTTCTGTATTGTAAGATAGAGTACGGTATACATAGATAACTGCGCCAAGTTTTATTGATAAACCTATAATTGACAATGTATGCTCTCTTGACACCCCTTGTGGCCTGGGGTGAATACAATAATGAAGTTTAACTGCAACCCGTCTGTCACGCTCTCCGCTCTCATAACATAGGATAGTAAATGGTCATCAGACTCATTCCCTTGTATTGAAGCTTAACTATCGAAATCACATGAAAATGAAAAAAGAAAAAACAAACAATCCCTTGAAAACTAATAAACATTAAAACATATATTGTAGTTATGAACACTTAAACAGGGGAAATCTTCTTGTCTAAAATAACCATGGAGACAATTTTTGTTTAAAACAATGGTTATTTTCAACCCCTGGCTCAGGCAAATATGAAAACTAATACATATATTGTAAATAGTATACACAATGGTAATACACTCAAATGCGATACAACGTATCTGAAGCCTAGTGCAGACGAGAGGCGCCAGCTGAGCTACAAGGCACGCGTGGCCCTGCAGGGAGCAGCTACAGACTTCAGCACAGACGACGAGCTCTCGGCTGAGACAAGTTCCTGGTCACCCAAGTTCACTAAGCTACATAAATATCACTACCTGTGTTACGTAATATTTTAAGTGGTCACATGATTTAATAAGTACGCGTCATTGGACTATCCCTCCGCTCAGCTCAGCCGGCAGCTCACGTTGTGCGCAAACGGTGAAATTCTTGTCACGAGAGGCAGAAAATATCAAACATGCTAAATACTTTCCTCACCGCCTTGAGGGGCGAAAATCTCACCAAAATTTACGCGCACACGGGGGAAACAGCTTAGCTCTCAGCCACGCGTAGCCGTCAGCTCAGCCGGCGCCTCTCCTGTGCGCTAGACTTTAAGAACTCAGCGTGTTTGAATTGAAAACCTCAATATGGAATTTGCCGTTTAGTGAGGGGGGAGATCGGTGTATATATCAGGGTTGTCAGGTTTTGTGAGGGCGGAAATCAGTGTATACATCGGGGTTGTCCGGTTTAGTGAGGGCGGAAATCGGTGTATATATTGGCGTTGGCAGGTTTAGTGGGGCCAGACTTCGGTGTATTTATCGATGTTGTCAGGTTATGTGGGGACGGAGATCGGTGTATATATCGGGGTTGTCAGGTTATGTGGGGGGTGGAGATCGGTGTATATATCGGGGTTGTCAGGTTTAGTGAGGGCGGAGATCGGTGTATATATCACGGTTGTCAGGTTTAGTGAGGGCGGAGATCGGTGTATATATCGGCGTTGGCAGGTTTAGTGGGGCCAGACTTCGGTGTATTTATCGATGTTGTCAGGTTATGTGGGGACGGAGATCGGTGTATATATCGGGGTTGTCAGGTTATGTGGGGGCGGAGATCGGTGTATATATCAGGGTTGTCAGGTTTAGTGAAGGCGGAGATCGGTGTATATATCGGGGTTGTCAGGTTTAGTAGGGGCGGAGATCTGTGTATATATCAGGGTTGTCAGGTTATGTGAAGGCAGAGATCGGTGTATATATCGGGGTTGTCAGGTTTAGTAGGGGTGGAGATCGGTGTATATATCGGTGTTGTTAGGTTTAGTGAGGGAGGAGATCGGTGTATATATCGGGGTGGTCAGGTTTAGTGAGGGTGGAGATAATAATAATAATATTCTTTATTTCAAGAGGGTTACATATATAAAATACACTCAATCAGCTGAATAGCTGTTCTACCTTGAGGCCCTCAAAACTGTTAGCATCATGACATAACAATGGTTTACATATATACAGTGAACATATACATAAATACAGACATTTTTACAAAGACAAAAATTATTAAGTTAAAGTATATAGATCATGACGATATTTGTTCTTCAAACTTACTACTGAAGAAGCTGTTTGGGTAGATAATTGGAGAGAATTCCAAATACTTGCTCCAGAGTAAGATAAGGATTTCTTGAACATTTCGATACGAGGGAATGGCACAGATAATTTGTACATTTTTTGTGAGAATTATTAGAAAATCAGAGAAAATAGATCGGTGTATATATGGGGCTTGTCAGGTTTAGTGGGAGCGAAGGACGGGATTTATGTGCATAGAAATCCCCAGACCTCCATTAAAATAAGATGGAAATACCTCTGTGGCCAGATTGTGTACCTTGCTTAGAAATGCTAGATTCAATTCTATTTTCTCTGATTTTCAGATTTTCTACCCCCGTGTGGGTTCCGGGGGTTAAGAATAGGCCCACAGCTTCCCTTGGAGCTTGTTCGTAAAAGGCGACTAAACCTTGGGCTGCCTGTTGGCCGTGGGCAGACTACCTGTGTCGGGGGATGACGGGATCCTGGTGGCTGAGGGTTGAGGAGCTCGGCAATTAATGCTCCGAAAACCCAACACTCCACTTTGGCCCTGATTTCACCTAAACAGGAGGTCGGATTGGCCCGATCCGATCAATCGGCCGGTCACGTCGAGCCCTACAATGATCCAACTTAAACAATCCACGGTATTCGTAAACCTGGATATAAACAATATAAAACGTCCAAAATTTCATTTTCTACTGTTGGATTTGTCCACAGTAGACCCAATATAATTAAAGATCATTGTAGAAGGCGGTGGCTAATGGGTCAATCAGGTAGAAGCTACATATATATATTTGTCTCTATCTGCCTGAGTATACCATTCCTGGAGTTCCTGGTACCTCCCCCTGCAGGTTCTACCCACGGGGAGGTATCGCCCTTGTTGGTGCTCCGTGGTGGGTGGGAAACAGGAATGGTGAAATAAAACAAAATAATATATGGCTTCAACTAAAACGCCTAAAAAACGGAAAGCGACTCCTAGTGAGTCAAATGAAATTAGTCTGTCCGATCGGTGGCCTAGATTCCTTGTGATATCTAGTACCACTGATCGACCAGTCACAAAAGTAGATAGCTTTTTGCAGAAAAAGTCGATTGAGGCTTGTGCTGGTAAGTGCAAGTCTGCATCCAAATTGAGGAATGGAAGCATTCTAATCGAGTGCTTCCGGGAACAACAATCGTTAAATTTATTAAGCTTAAAAAAGATTGGGGATTTACCGATTGTTGTTTCCCCTCATAAGTCACTCAACAGCTGTAAAGGCATAATTCGTGACCGCGATCAAGATCTCGCTGAGATGTCCGAGGATCTTATCTGCTCGGAACTCAGCGACCAGGGGGTCACGAATGTCAAGCGCTTCTCCACAAAACGGGACGGCAATGTAGTCAAACTGAACACCTATCTTTTGACATTCAACTCATTGACCGTCCCCGACCACATTTTCATTGGCCTGTATAGGGTTAAAGTGGATGTATTTATCCCAAACCCTATACGGTGTTTCAACTGCCAGAAGTTCGGTCATGGAAGCGCTCAATGCCGCAACAAACAAGTTTGTTGCAGGTGTTCTGGGCAAAATCACGATGCTAATGATTGTAAATTAACACCAAAATGCTCCAACTGCGGTGCAGCTCACATGTCTTCTTCGAAAGACTGTCCTCTCTTTCTTCGAGAAAGAGAGATACAGAGGATCAAGTCGGAGAAGAATGTGAGCTACTTAGAAGCCCGCAAGTTGGTAGCTCCCATGCCCAGTTCACCTGGCCTGTCTTATGCCAATGTGGCAAAGAAAGTTTGCATCTCAACATCTGTGCAAACTACACTTACTTGGCCCATTGGCAAGGATAGGCCTACACCTGTTGAGTTGACCACACAACCAGCACAAGCTTCAACATCAACTCAAACTCAGACTTTTTCTGCAAAAACAGCTAATCCATCAAAAGTGCAAAGACCTGCAGGGCCTTCGGTTCGACCATCAAAGTCAACCGGGGATGCCCTAAAGGTCTTTCACTTTGAATCCAGTCTAAACCGTGGCCCTGCAGTGCGTCCCTCCAGGGCCACGAAATCAAACATACAGATCTCTGGGAGGACTGATCCTCCCAAACCCACCCCTGACTCTGAGGAGAGCATCTGGGGACCCTTGGTTCAGACCACTAATAGGTTTGAATCATTGGAGTCGCAGGACTCCAGTCCCCAGGAGTGTACCTCACAGAGAAAGGTACACACTCTCTCAGAGTCATCCGCGGAGGAAATGGATACCTCCTCCCAGAGACCTAAAGTTGACCCACCCTCTCCAAAACCTGGAGGATCCCGGGACCGCTCACCGAAGCCGAAGAGACCCGGACCAAAATCCTCCAAGGCCCGGAAAAAGGGTGGGTCTTCAAAGGGTGACCATCGTTCCAGACCTGGCGATGGCTCACCTGCACGCCTCCCTCCTTAATGGATACCATCATCCAATGGAATTGTCGTGGTCTTAGGACCAATCATAATGAACTAACATTATTAATTCAACAGTTTAATCCTGTTGCTTTCTGTCTGCAAGAGACACATCTCAGACAGACGGACAGCGATAGAGTAACTCTGAAAAACTATGTACTCTACAGCACCTTTGTTGGCGAGTGTGAGCGAGCAACTGGTGGCTCCTCTATATTTGTCAACTCTGGTGTTGCACACAGTCCTGTGCCTCTGAACACAGATTTACAGGCTGTGGCTGTCCGTGTGTCTTTGGATAAAACAATAACCTTATGTTCCATATATATTCCACCTTCCTCTCAGTTAAATATAGAACAACTGAGAGGATTGGTGGCACAGCTTCCAGCCCCATACATGTTACTCGGGGATTTCAACGCCCACAGTCCATTGTGGGGCTGTGATAATAACGATCAAAAGGCTAAGGTTATTGAGAAGATTCTCGATGAGGAAGGTCTGTGCATACTTAATGACGGCACAGACACTTTCCTACACTCTGGGAATGGTCGTTACTCCGCTATAGATCTGTCCATTACAGACCCTGCACTCCTCTCAGATTTCACATGGAGGGTGCATGATGATCTTTGCGGTAGCGACCATTTCCCAGTCATCCTAGAACATCTGACTTCAAAGAGTGTAGAGAAAGTTCCTCGTTATAAATTCCAGAAAGCCGATTGGCCTCTCTTTTCGGCACTTTGTGAGGCTGAGCTCACTTCAGAGCTCAACGAAGGAGAGGATCCAATCGGGGAATTTACGAGAATCTTAACATCCATTGCAGACAGAACAATACCTAAGACTTCGACAAATCCCAATACACGTAGTAAACCATGGTATGACGGCGACTGCAAAGCCTCTATTCGATCTCGAAAGAAGGCTGAGCGTCGCTATAAACACCATGGTAGGAAGGAGAATTTGGACCAGTTCCGTATCGAGCGAGCAAAGTCTCGCCGATTACTTAAATCCAAGAGGCGCCTGTGCTGGCGTGATTTTGTATCCTCTGTTACCACCAAGACTCCCATGAGAAAAGTATGGAACATGATACAAAAATTAAAAAACAAAAATAATAAACCCAGAACCCACCACTTGAAGGGAGATGGTACAACTTTAACCTCTCCCAGAGATATTAGTAATAGTCTGGCCCGGAATTTCTCTCAGAAATCATCCTCTGAGAACTACACCACAGAATTCCAGAACATAAAGGCCCAGGAAGAGACGGTACCTCTTAACTTCTCTTCACAGAATCTGGAAGACTACAATCAACCTTTCTCCTTGGAGGAACTTAATGCCTCCTTGGAAAAGGCCAATGAGTCAGCCTGTGGTCCGGACCAGATCTATTACAAATTAATTAAACAACTTCCAAAAATATCTCTGAACGTCCTCTTGGATTTATTTAATCATATATGGACAACTGGTTCATTTCCTCCTTCCTGGAGGGAGGCGTGCATTATCCCGGTCCCCAAACCCGGCAAGGATCATTCCGATCCATCGAATTACAGGCCTATTGCTTTGACAAGCTGTGTCTGTAAGACGATGGAAAGGATGATCAATGACCGCCTTGTCTGGTATCTGGAGGAGAATAAGCTCCTCGCAAACATTCAGTGCGGATTCAGACAAGGTCGGTCAACTGCTGATCACTTGGTGCGGTTTGAGACCTTTATTAGAAATGCCTTTGTGCGTAAGGAACATGCCGTGTCGGTCTTCTTCGATTTGGAGAAGGCCTATGATACTACCTGGAAACACGGCATTCTTAAAGATCTTTTTGGTATGGGGCTCAAAGGGCGCCTGCCAAACTTTGTTGCAAACTTTTTACAAGATCGCTCGTTCAGGGTACGAGTGGGCTCCACATTATCGGATTCATTCGAACAAGAAATGGGAGTCCCACAGGGGAGCATCCTGTCCCCAACCCTGTTCAGCATCAAAATTAACAGTTTGGCTGGCGTCCTACATGACAATGTAGAGGGGTCCATGTATGTGGATGATCTTCTTGTGTGTTACAGTTCCAGAAACATGGCTACCATTGAGAGACAATTACAGGCGTCTCTCAATGAGATCGAGAAGTGGGCCAATGAGAATGGGTTTCGCTTCTCATCTAACAAGACCGTAGCCATGCACTTCTGTAACCTCAGGAAGCTCCACTTGGACCCCGACCTTAAGTTTTATGGTAAACCATTGAAGGTGGTCAAGGAGACTAAATTCCTTGGCCTCATCTATGACCATAAACTTAATTTTGTGCCCCATATCAAAATGTTAAAAGCCAAGTGCACAAAGGCATTAGACATAATAAAGGTCCTCTCCAGCACTGACTGGGGAGCGGACCGGGATATTCTTTTGAATCTTTACAGGTCTATGGTTCGGTCCATTTTGGACTACGGATCTTTTGTGTATGGTGGTGCTAGGAAAGCATACATACAGATGCTTGATCCTGTGCACCACCAGGGACTCCGACTCTGCCTGGGGGCTTTCAGGACCTCTCCTGTCGAGAGTTTGTATGTGGAGGCAAACGAACCTTCACTCTCGAACAGGAGAATCAAACTAGGTCTCCAATATGCCACGAAACTGAAAGCCCATCCCACGAACCCTGCCCACGACTGTGTTTTCCAACCGTTATTCGAGGACTTCTATGCAGCCTCTCCTAGGCGGATTCCATCGTTTGGTCTCCGCATAAGGCCCCATCTAGAGGCTGCGGGCATAGACTTGGAGGAGGTCGCAAGAGTAAGACCTCCCCGTGCTCCACCTTGGCTGACAAGCAGGCCAAGGTTCATCTATGACATCCGCCAGCACGACAAGTCTACCACGAATCCTCTAATAATCCAACAACAATTTGCTGAGATTAAGAATAACTTTGCAGACCATAGCTTCCTTTACACAGATGGATCAAAGGATGACGGTCGGGTTGCTGCTGCGACAGTTTTTGGCCGTAATGTTGCTTCCCTCTGCCTTCCTTCATCCAGTTCAATTTTTTCTGCCGAGGCTCGAGCAATTCTTCTCGCCATGGACATGATCGCTACACATGACTTGGACAAGTCCGTCATCTGTAGCGATTCTTTGTCGAGCCTCTTGGCTATTGAACACAGGAAATTTAAAAACCCGCTAATTCGTAACATTCTAAACGTACATGATTTGTTAACATCTGCGGGTAAGGAAGTTGTGTTCTGCTGGGTGCCCAGTCATTGTGGCATCTATGGTAACACAGTCGCGGACAGTGAAGCCAAATCTGCTTTGACCAAACCAGTATCTTCGGTCGAAGTACCATATTCTGACTTCAGACCGAAGATAGTCAAATACATCAAACAGATTTGGCAAACTTCGTGGGATGAAGAGAAACGACAAAATAATAAACTGGCTCAAATCCAGGCAGAGATCGGTCTTGCCACTTTTCCTTCTTCTCTTTCTAGGAAAGAAAAGGTGGTTTTATCCAGATGTCGAATTGGCCATTCTTTTTTATCACACCGACATGTACTCACGGGGGATCCCCATCCGTGGTGCATCCCTTGTGATGGCCAATTCGACATCAAACATGTTCTTTTAGAGTGTGTGGAGTTTGCCATGGTGAGAAATCGCCTGTTCAAGGCAAACTCCATGAATGAGCTTTTCACCAAGGTGAAAAGCCGTATTATTATAAAATTTTTAAAACAGATTGGTTTATACCATAAAATTTGAATTTTTATTGTAATATACATATTTTCATATACTATTTTTGGAGATCATTTTAAAATTGCATGTCCTTTTAACCTCCAAAATAGTGATTTACACTCTTTTTAACATATTTCATAAATTTATTTCCGTCCTTTTTATTTTATTGTAATTTTGATGTAAATGGGCCTGTCTGACTAAAACTTCTTTTCGCCGCCATATAAGTGAAATAATCTTGAGTGCGGCGTAAAACTCCAATCAATCAATCAATCTGATTTTCTAATAATTCCAACAACGCAAACAATGCAATAATATATAGTTTAGTTTGCCACCCACACCTAAGAAAACAAAATCTCAAGGAACATAGAGCACATCAAAACCCACAAATGTCTTCATAGAACGTATGTCCCAAAGGATACACACCTACAGAAAGTGTGGTAGAAATACCTCAACCACACTATTTTCATTGTGTATTGTATCTAGTATAAGGCGATGGAAATTTTTATCAATGAGGATAACTCATAATTGTACCCCTGGACATAAGGTGCTGATGGAGAGATCTCTACATCCACTTTCTTTAAGGAGCTTATTTTATGTACTATGTAGTAGTCTAATTTCTATCTGTCTTTTTATGTTTATTGTGATGTTTGGAAATAATAAATACATTTGCAAACTACTAAATGATATTGGATTGAGTCATTGTAGGTATAACTTTGTGTTTCTTACTAAACAACTGTTAACATCAAACGGCATAATAAAAACGAACAACATGGTACATATATTATATCCTCCTCATCAATTGACATTGATGGATGTTTTATTTGACTGAGCAAAGTATACTGTATTAGGGAGGTGGTTCAGCCTATTATACGTTCTCACACACATATTTCACCATCTGACGATTGAAAAGAACCGGTGTGTAATGTAATAAACAAGATTCCCAAACAACGATTTATGTTTTAATATAATTTCATTCAGAAATGTAAGAAGTCATCTACAGTGTGTCACATTGTGGTTGTAGGTTGATCATATTGGATTCTTCTGTATTGAATGTGTTCACCCCAACAATTATACCATTGTCCACAAGGATTATACCATTGTCCACAAGGATTATACCATTGTCCACAAGGATTATACCCATGTCCACAAGGATTATATCATTGTCCACAAGGATTATACCATTGTCCACAAGGATTATACCATTGTCCACAAGGATTATACCATCGTCCACAACAATTATACCATTGTCCACAATGATTATACCATTGTCCAAAAGGATCATACCATCGTCCACAACAATTATACCATTGTCGACAAGGATTATACCACTGTCCACAAGGATTATACCATCGTTCTGCTGTTCCGTGAGGATTCCTTTCATCATTCCGTATTCACACCAAATTAACATGGATATGAAGTGGTATAGCAGCATCAACCGTTGAAGTTTTTGGCTTGGTCTTTGTTTCTCATATTATTCAATGAGAAATATATGGTGTTTTAAAACGTGAATATTTTTTCTAAAGCTGCCATCTTCATACCGCTTGGCCACTTATTAGGAGGTAATAGGGGGTATATAGAAATAGATGCAAATCACATATATCCATTAAAAAGAAAATGAACTTCAAGTGATTACGCCTATTGATTAGAAATATAAAACATATCCTCTCTTTGGGCGACTTAGAGTGGCTTGAGCTGGCTATTATAGAGCAAACAATTTGTTGAAAAGAAAACAAGCTTATTCCTTTTATTTTCATCAAGAAGTACACAATAAAAGCTATATGTTGATAATGATATCGGGAATGCAGGTTAAGGTGGTTTTTATAAGCAACACAACCAATTAAATTATGGCCGTTATTAGCACACAATGTTGGTTCATCACTGGCTTTACTCATATGAAGGTATAAATGAAGCATTTCGTTATTGGTTGTTTCCCGTCTCATTCGAGTTAATTTTACTCATATGGACGGGTTTAATTCATTTCAGCTGGTTACTTCATAAGTATCATGTGATCAAACTATTAATATGAATACCTGTTGTCAACCGTATTCTTTTTTTCTAAAGCCTCTGCCCTTGTATCGGGTGAGGGTTCGAATCGATCTAATACCTCTGTAAACATTTGGCAAAGCAAACAAGGTACATTTTCGAACACACTTCATTGTAATACGTCCTTCTTTCCTTATTTTGAAAAAGGTAGGCCGTTATTTCTTAGAATAAAAGAACATAAGGTTGTTCAAACTGGGGACATAGACAAATCTGGGTTAGCAGAACACAAGTTGAAATGTACAAAAACTATTAAACAGGATCAGGTAAACATTTCATCTTCAGATAAACACTTAAACTTCTTTAAATCGAGATTGGTATACAAATAAATCAAATATGGAACAAATTTATAAAATATATGTAATAATTTTTAATGTAAAACTTTTTAATATTGATTTTGTCTTTTATTTAATCTTGTTTATTGATATGCCATTGTATTGTACCGTTAACATATTTACGTCATTCTAGGGTTGATGTTGTTTTTTAGATTCCAACATTAGAATATTTTAACAGTTTCGCTGATTGTCCACATTGCACATATGTTCTTTTCTTTAGTGTTTATGTCAATGTTTTGAAATATTAAATTCAGTTACACTTGATAAAGACACCGGTATAGGTGGTGTCAAAAGCTCGTGTTGCTCACAAACTACTTATTTCGTGGTGATGTCGTAATCATTTCCCATTAGTCTGGGTAATCCATAAGCTTGAAAGGTACGAAAAATCTGTCCACGCTCACTCGTTCCACTTTGCAGAAATATCGCATGATGCACTCTTTATGAAACTTTGAACATGGCAGGTTGCACCATATTTAATGATGAGAATAAATTACTCCCCTTTGCCAAGTGATATTCTGTCACTGGGTGCACTGCAAGTCTGTCACTGCCTCTCTTATGGAAACAATGCGGTCTACGTTGTCTGTCACCGTTTCATACTTTGTCATTCATTTACTGCTGGCCACACTACATTGTAATACGTCATTTTGTTTGTATATTGTGTATTGTGGTAAATATCACTGACAAGTTTATATAGACCACAGTTTATTGTAATACATCACTATGTTTGTATATTACTGTTTACAAGTTTATATAGGCCACACTACACTGTAATACATCATTATGTTTGCATATTGCGTATTGTGGTAAATACAAGTTTATATAGGGGACACTTCATTGTAATACATCATTATGTTTGTATATTGTGGTAAATATCACTGATAAGTTTATACACTGTATAGGCGACACTTATGTTTACATATTGCGTATTGTGGTAAATATCCCTGTTGACACGTTTATATATACCACGCTTCATTGTAATATATCATTATGTTTGTGTATTGTGGTAAATATCACTGTTGAAAAGTCTGTATAGGCCAAGTTTCTTACTTTGTTAAAAATGGGCATGTCATTTAGACCATTTTACCCAATCATAAGTTGTTATAAAACCACAACCCATTAAGTTGATGACAGGCGTGATATATGTATATAATCCTTTGATGTAAAAAATAGAATTCATGTAAAAAACCACACATGCTGAATACGTGTCAATATTTCTTAGGGCAATCAGCTTTTTTTTCCTACGGCTGATAACAAGTAAAATTTCAGTTGACCGATATGGACCGAGGAGACTAAATAACACTGGTTTAAGATTGTGTTTCTTGATTCAACACAAAGCGCACAAGTAATAAGGATTGACTGTAACGTAATTTATGACCTATACTACTAAACTTAATACCCAGTAATATAGTATTACTTATTAAATAACATATTTTGACAATAATATAGAGTATTTGAGGAGGACTATTTATCTTACCTGTGTGATAACTTCCCCAGACAGGGCTTTTACTTTACAGGGAATGGACTGATGTTTCTTATTACCAAGGCCCAGTTGACCATCACCATTATGTCCCCAGGTATATACCTAATTGAAGCATAAATATTGTGAGTGCAGCAGTTTTTATATTCAGAGCTGTGATAACGTATCCGTGTTAATAAGTTAGTTGTCTCCTTATACCATATCAACCATTTTCGTCAAGTAGATAGAAAAACTGAGTTAAAAATAGGCATAGAATGCACTTTAAAACTTTTGATTACAAACATTTAATTATATAGAAGACAGTTACAAGTATACTAGAGTTTGGACATCTGCATGTATGCTGAAGTTTAGATACTGATAAAACACAGACCGTCAGAGAAAATGTGCATCTGAACAATAAATGACGCAGAGTTATGACACTGACAGGAAATATTTCACACACTATTTTGTTTTTTAAATCACGGATTTATGATAACGATATGTGTGATCAAAGAAATAGAATGTATATTTGTCAATTTATTGAATCGCGACAATTTTTCTAAAATCACAGATTGTTATTAGTTCCAAAGCTGTGGTCACATAAAATATATAGAGTACAATTAACAGTTTACTACATGGGTACATGAAACATACTTACCTCTCCGTTATCCAGTAAAGCTGCAGAATGAGCCTCACCACATGCAATTGATATAGCACGCCTGGTACCTGAAATATCACAACAAACATGGTTAGAATAGATTATTTATCACAAGTAACAAAATCAAATGGTGTGAGTCTCCATATACCAGGAATAATTGAAATACTGAATTCAAATACATAGAATAATTCCATGATTATATAAGATGAGAATTAATTATGACAACTATATATTATTTCATTTTATGCCAATACAAATCAATAATGACACATTTGTGTTATCTGCAACATTTCGATGACCATTTAAAGTACATGTTATATACAAGCATCATTCGCCTTGAAATGTAAACAATATGTCCGTTAGCTTGTCAAACTGTTTTCAATAACCGGACTGAACGTATAAATTCACAATAGTCCCATGTTACATGTAACTTAACATTCGAGTTTGGTGTCATCAAATACTTTTAATTTGCAGTTCTTTGGAAAACTTGTGTTGTATTATATGTGATTGTATGGTATCAACAGCATCATATCGTTATTTGACCTCTCGGGCTAAATTCCAGTTAACCTAGTATGATGTTCATTTGTTTACGGACTGTAATAATCTTTTATCTTATATCATTAACCAATGCTGGATTCTCGCTGTGCACTAACAAAACGAGAACGGTAACATTATTTTGCGTTGTTCTGTAGCCATACTATATTTATTTAAGATATTACTAAAGAGTCAATAAAACATGTACAAGAAATGTAAATATTGTATTTTTATATTTTAAAAAATATCAGGATTTCCGGGTTAGAAAGAGCGCAGGTTTTAGCCATTTAGCTACCATATAAGGTGAATAAACTTCATAGTGATTTTTTGCAAGATATACATCCCTAGAGTGAGAATATATGTGATAGCAGTAAATAACTGGTAGCTTTTTGTAATTTTTTACAGATTTTTCATGTCTACGTTGTACTTTTTTATCGTTTTTTGATTTTATCTAATATTTGCTATTAACTTGTTAAAACAATATGTAACATTCATATTTATGGTTCAAATGTGGTGCCCTGTTCATGTTTTGTGTATTAGCGCTCAAATAAGTACCCATATTGGTTTGTTAGTTGTAGGAAACAACCGCAACGGCTAATATTCTATCCCTCCACCTTGGAAATTTAGGGAAAATTGATCAAAATTTGTCTTTCAATTTGTAAAAATTGTCATTATGTCAATATTAAGGCTGTTTTGCATGTCTTCTTTTTGGAAATATTATAATGGCATAAATTAATTGCCACTTAGTGACTATCACATCAATATTGTGTCCACAACCACTACAAAATAGGACATTTCCGGATTTTAAGAATTATGGAAATGTTTTACTTTTGACAAGTCTGTGCATCTATCTATTGATATTTTAATACTTTAATTGGAAATACTTGATGGTTTCGGTAGATAGTAATGCAAAAGTTTCAAAATTTGTGTCTTTTCGCGTTTTCCCACAGGAAAATTAACTGAACATTTGTCTTTAAAAACTTAAAATAACTCTGAATGTGTATATAAGAGATTGAGTTCTTTAATTATAGTTAGACAGAACACAGCTACAGAAATTTCAGTCATATCATATTAAATTCGGAAACTTGTGACTAGAATCTTCACAAAATGGGGAATTTCTGATTCTCAAATGTTTGGGTCATTTTTTTCTTTATGTTACCACTACACTTCTTACTGTGTAAATTTGGAACTTTTATTTGTAATAAGACTATCAGAACAATTTTAATGGTTTGTAATATTAGACATTGTGACCAGACGCCAATTCAATAAACAAATACAATCATTCAGAAATACTACAAATGTTAACAATAACACTCAGATAGATAGTCGTTTGTCGGATAAGAGATATTTTCACAGAGTTTAATAGTCATTTTCCAGATCATCATCATCGTCCCCAACTTCATCCTCACTTTCTTCATTGTCGGATATCAATGCCGCCTGGTTTTCACATTCTTGCAGTCTGCACATATCAGTGCATTTCAGACCATTTGCAATACACACACATTTCTGCGACGAACATGTTTTTGGACAAGTGCAAGCTAAAAGTCCCAATATGGCTTCGGGTGCTGGTTGACCATCCATCCAGTGAATCACTAGTTGTTCAACTCCATCTTCTTTTTCAATCCTACAACCTTTACCGGAAGGACTGGGGATTTGCGGATCCTGTTGTAGACATCTTCGCCATATTGCAGCCTGGTAATTGGCTCTCTGTGCATGCAGTACCAAGCAGTCCTTGCATGGTGGCAGCTGATGACTTTCAATTTCCCCTTTCTTTGCGCAGAACAGATGGTACCTGAGGTCATCGACTTTAGTGGATGATGCTTTTGGGGCATAGAGGAGGCAAGTAAAGGCTTCTAGTCTGTCCATAAGTTCTGTAGCAAGGTCCCACTTCTGTCCCAGCTGTAAGAACATATCCTGAATGTCTTCACTGCTTGTCAAGAATTTAAGAGCACTCCCTTTTCCTTTACCTGCAAAAGCACTAACAGTGTCACAGCCAGTGTAGGCATGCATCAAAATGAGTGCCCGAGATACATTTATACCTATGGTGGCTGCAACTTTTGTAATATCAACAATTCTTGTCCTGGTTTTGGTACCACATTTTTGAAACACTGAAGCTTGGAGTTTTTCCTGGAATGCAATTGACATGATAAAAACATCTGTGTCTTCTGAACAGATTATAATAGACTTGTAGCCTTCTGAAGATGCATGCGGGGCATGGAAAAGCAAGCGTCCGTCTGCTTCTTCCTGCAGGCACTGGAGATCCGGCACCTCCTCACTATCCTGAGATTTAATTCTGTAGCACTTGTCATCCACCGTAACATATAAAACTTTATCATTTAACTTCTTTCGGTAGTCTTCTTTCCTCCATTGATCAACAATAAAACTTATAAGACTGTTTTTGTTAGTAACTCTTGTCAGGAAATTCCTCCACTGCCTTACAATCTGTGTGTCTTTAATTCCTTGCAATTCATGGCCAGTCTCCACCTCGAACCAATCTCTCACTGTTCTTTATTGAGATTTCCCGGTATGTATCGAACACCACATCGATTCTTTCACTTTGACCTCCATCCTTTAGTGCGATTGCCAAAACTGTAGTGGATACATCTCCAAAAGTAGACTGATCGCCATTGACCCTTTGTACTAAATTCATCCCGTCGATTATTGAAGCCGATTTACCATGAATGTGCTCTACTGGTGTCACTTGTTTCTGCAACGTTGTCGCTAATGCTGCTTTATTGGTTTTTCTTAATAATCCTTCTGGTGTGGCAAGTGCCCAAGGTAATGGTCCAAGTGGATGAGAGAGAATATCTTCCATTTGTAGACTGCGCCCTTTCACTATGATGCAACCAAACAGAGACCGATCAGCTTTTAAGATTATTGCCCGGCCATTTGATTTTACCGTCTTCTTCACACACATGTTGCTGAATGTCTTCAGTTTGTTCGTCTTCATAGGATCGTGGAATTTTTTTAATGGGGGATCTTTCTCCAGTCTCTCATCCTTGAATGTTTTATAATTTTTCTCACCTATCTCATAAGCTTTCATCAAATTGGAGGCTATATCCTTATGGGGCTGCCTTTGCAGTAGAAATACTAATAAGGTCTCGTCGGTCTGTAAATGGGTTTACCCAGCCTTGAATAAGGCTTACTACTGCTGACACTGCTTCCTCGTCTTTTCCAATTCTTGCATCCTGTAGTTCTGTATGGCTCATTTTGGATTGATTACCCTTTACCATGTCCCTTAACTGACCAAGGAATGCACTTCGATACTCAGCTGTAATATAGTATCGTTTGATAGCTGCTGGTTTCAGGCTGAATCCAGTGGTTCCTCCTGGAGTCTGAGTGTCTTTATTAACCGTTACCTCGCTAGTTTGATCAATAGCAAGTCTTCCAAATGGATTTGTACTGGACATTTGCACAGAAAACTGACCTTCCTTGAAGGCTTCATACACATCAGGATTCTTTTCTGGAAGATTTGTCATTTGGGCATAGTATGGACACAAATATCTTGCATAGTTCACTTTATCATAGGCATAACACCATGGATTAATGCTCGTATGCCATGAAGGTGCAAATCCCAACTCCCTTCACGCGATGCACGTAGTAACCCAAGTATTACATCTTCGACAATATCAATGTAAGACATCCAGTATGCTGAGAGTTCGCCGTTGTTGTGGCGAAGATGTATCAGATATTCCCTCCAAAGACCAACCAACTCAACAAAAAGAGGATTCTTCATCACTAGGTCTAACGTTTCTTGTTTCAAGTCATCTGCCATACTGTTCACATTGTCTAAGATTGACTGAATCGCAGCACTCCGCTCATGAAAGTTTACATCGATCCACGTAATAAACTCAGCCCACGCCAGTCTCATCAGTGCTTCGTAGATATACTTGTGTACCCTAACAGCTTGATTATAGTGTTTTCCGTTTAATACTCCATTAATTGATCCCTCGGCAACTATTCCTGCTTCTATACATATATCTTTCAAACCACCATCTTGAAATCTCTTTCCAATGACAGATAAAGCATTACAAATTGTATGGAATGTTCCCATCCGTAGAATAATGTTTGAAAAGTGCTCTGTATGCTTTCAAAGAATCTCAGTGGCTTTTGCAAACAATGCTTGGTCCATTACGACAACAATTGTGTTCAGAAGCAGCTCCCTCATGATTAGCTCCAATTGATTAAGTATTTCAAACACTGTTATCAGTTCTGTTGCCGGTGCATTGATTGTGGGAAGATATCCAACAGTATTTTCTGAAATCGGAATTTGATCCCTTGTTCTAATATTAAATCCAGTCCAGCTTGGGACAATTTGATTTTCTTGATCAGCTTGTCTTGGCAGTAGCCACACCAAGTTTTTCATGCATGCTAACTCTGCAGCCTTCTATGCTTCTTGTACACGGTCGTCTCTTGTCATTATTAGCTTTGGACCCACAGAAGCACCCGAAATATACGGTTCTAGTTCTTGGTTCTCCATGTTTACTGATCGTTGCTTCAGTTTCGCAACCTGTGGAAGTGTAGTTCTAGGAAAGTCCGGTCCGCAAACCTTGGCCTGTACTGCTATGCCATTCACACGATGTGAGGTACCTCTTCAAGTCTGTCGATATTATCCCATGCCAGGTTAGTGAAAACATAGGGCTTTATTGAGGCTGGAAGTACAACTCGTTGGTTCATACCTGCTGCTAGCTTCTGAAGACACAACGAGTATCGTTTTCTAACAAATGAGAGTAGGAAACTCTGTGCCCAAACTTGTTAAGTGTCTGGATGATCTCTATGTTTCCTGTCAGAGTTTTCACAGCAGAGGGAAGAAGAACATGTTTTGGTGGTTTTATCTGCCCACATGTGACTGCATATATGATGTCCTGACTGAATGATAGGGCGAGTGTGGAAACCCTTTGTGATGGAATCTTCGTGTCGGGATCTCCAGTTAGAAGCCCAAACATAAAACGCTCTAACTGATTTGGTATGCAGAAATGATCAGTATTATTTACATCAGATGGGTGGTACGGCCAGGGACTAGGTATAATGTCTTGTCTGATTGCCGATCGAATTTGCAATGAAGTCTTGTCTATGATCTTGTTAATGTTGGATGACTTTGCCTTCCAAATTTTAAGTTCTCGATGCAGAGTTTGATTTTCTATTACAACGTCCTGAAACAAACTGTCAGGAACCATCAACAATTTCCCTTTGTCATCTGAAAATATATCTACTGCATTTCCAAGCTCGGTTTCAAGTCTTCGGCGAATATGTTTCTTCGTTGAGTCATGCAGGGATTTAACGTCATGAGATAACATAAATGATGCAAGTTTATCAGTCAAAAAAGTAACTGGTATGATCATTTTGTCAGGAAGAATATCAGTTCTGATGTACTGGAAAAGTTCTCTGTATGCTTGTCTTTCAATTCTTGCATAAACTTGGTCTTCATCTGTCCCATTACCTTCCTGGATTTCCTGACTAAATACAGGTTCTCTCGCCTTTACACTTGTATACATTTTATAGCATGAAATATGATAGTGAGCCTCCGCTGCAACTATATCTCTACTGGTTATTGCAATGATCCTTTCATCTTTTCCTTGAATAGCACATTCGCGTAGCCTGTCATCTGCCCTCAGCTGGACAGCTTGTGTTAACTTTTCACGTGTTCTTGAGTGCTTCTGATACTTGACTTTGTTACAAAAATTACAGATAGGATCATATACCCTACTACTTGATTCTAATGAAGATCTTCTTGGCAATTTTGTTGACGAACAACCACCACTATCAGATTCACCCTGAAAACTTCCTTCATCTGATTTCCTTCTAAGGGTTTCTAAATCTCTCTTCATTGTGAACAGACTTCTACATTTTCTATGATACACAACGTTCGGCATTTCATTTTCTTTAAGATTTCCTACAACATCCAGAATAGGTGTATGGTTTCTTACTTTGGCAGCTTCAACTAAAGCCATCCAGGATTCATAGCTTTGTGGACTGATCAAATGGTCTTCTTTGCATACTGAACAGTGTATGATGCACTGCTTTTTAAGAGATTCATTGGGGTCAAGTTCTTCCATTCTGACGAATATATTCTGTAAAAAATGTGTTTATCTCAATCCAGTTCGTTGTACTGGATTTATACTTGATTTATATTTATGAGCACTAAAACACACGGGCACAGGGAAAATCTTCTTGTCTAAAATAACCACGAAGACAAGTTTCTAATTGTGTTAAAAAGAGGTATATCATTTAGACATTTATACCCCATCATAAATTGTTGTAATAAAGTAAACCTATGATATTTCATTAGGTTGACGACTGACAGGAGCTTGGCCTTAGTCAGTAGAATTTTCTGGAACACTTTGTATTGCATTGACAATGCTTATGCATCTTAGGCTATGGTAAGAATATCGTCAGAATATATATTATGGGGTCATGGGAAAAGACAGTGAAAATTCCCCCATCCCCCCCCCCATACCCCTTTCCCAGAAAACCTAGGTAGAAGGCAGACAGGGGAGTTTAGCCCTGACCAGTATGTCTTTCAAACTCTTGTTCTTTTTATAAGCAATGACTGGCCTTTGGGTCAGAGGTCGAGCAAGTTTACTTTGAAGTAGTTTGTATTCTTCTACTATAATCTTGGCCATAGCAATGCTAGCTTTGTTATACTGAAACACAAATGGTATTATAGTTTTTTCACAACATCTTCCGGGGTCCAAGTTCAAACCTATATATACTTATGCTCTTTCTAAATAATAGGTAGAAATAAATGTCTTATATACATATTTAGTGTTATTGTTATCTTTAAACCACAAAACATTTAAGATTTTTCATGGGGGTGGGGGGTAAAATATTGAATATGTTGTCCCCGGCCAAACATGAAAGATAATAGTTATGACATGTTTGCATCAACACCTACCCAAATTATAAAATAATAAATTATCAATTAAAGTGTGATAATGTATTTTATTAGTCATACAGACTTGTAAATAATGAAAAAATCAATAAATCTAAAAATCTTGAAATTTCTCATTTTGTCATGCTTGTGGATACAATATTCATTCAACAATCACTAAAGGGCACTAAGTTTATTCCCTCATAATACTGCCAACTAGAAAACATAAAATTTACACTTATTATTGATATTAATGATTATTTTTTCTATTTGGAAGACAAATTTTGAAAATTTTTCTCCAAATTTCACAGGTGGAGGGGTAGGATATTAGCTCTCGTGCTTGTGAACTAGAAGTAACAATAAAATATGAGTATTTAATCAAAAGCTTGTATATTAAGCTTTAACATGACACCCTATTTGAACCATAACAATGGACATAACATACTTTTTATAAGTTAAAAGCAAATGCTATATGACAACGAAAAAAGAAACAAAAAATCACACCAGGATATACAATATCTGTAAAAAAATACAAAAAGCTACCAGATATTTACTGCTATCACTTATTTTCTAACTCTAGGGATGTATAGCTTGCAAAAAATAACAATGAACCTTATTCACCTGGAATGGTACCAATGGCACGATTTTGGGGGGCTGTCCCATGGACTAATTGATTCGTGACTCTTTTGAGTAATTATTTTACCTTGATCGATACAGAAAACAATTCGGCACAATTGATTATTTGATTTCTTTTCCAAGTCAGCTGAATCAGGTGATAAACTTTAGAGTGGACGACAATACAGAAGTCTCTGATCCATATAGTTTGATTTAAGTGTCATACTTGTGGTAAGTTCTAAAATTGAATGGGATAAAGTTCAAAATACTGAATTTAAAAACTTATTACTAAGTCAGCCTGATCAAATTGATAAAATCATAAATGATTTTTTTTTCAGAATAATGTTCATATAAGATTTAGCTGTAGATAATTTGACTAAAGTCTGTGGTAAGACTTTTCAATCCAAAGAAGATAATAAATCTGCTCAATGTAAGACTGGTCCCCCTTAGTTTAACACTGAGTGTATTGTCTCAAAGGAGAAATTTACTGAGACTAAGAAGTTTTTCCGTAGGAATGGTTGAACAAACATTAAATCATTTTTGGAAGATAGATGGGTGTAGGCCTACACTAAGATAAAAATAGACGCTACATGTAGACTAGTATATAACTCTGGTCAGAGCTATAAGCTAAGGAAAGATTCTTTACAATCGCCAAGCAAATTTTGGAAAACTGTACAGAAAGCCTTGGTTATGTTTTTTACCCTATATAATATTATCTTTCAAGCTCGTTTGTATTGTGCATCTGTTGATTACCAGAGAGCATTTGATTCAGTCAACCGTGCTGCATTGTAGAATACGTTTATTGAGTTAGGGTGTGGTACTAGACTTACATGTACTAAACCTGTTGAGACTGTATACAAAACTGTAAAGGTATTTTTCCGAGTCTGTGGAGATTTATCCGGCTTTGGTTTAAATGTAGGCTTGGAACAGGGGAAGCCACTTTCACCGAAAATGTTTTTGTTATTTATTATTTTTCAATTTGTTCAATTTTATTGCAGGAAAAGCCATTTGACTTTTTACCCTTAAAACAATACAGATGCAAGTACTGGTTATGCATTAAAACATAGTTTGCAATTACATAGTTGGTTCCAAGTAATTATACCTTGTAGACCAAGAATAATACTTCTATAGGGTAGAGCCTCTAACAAATATGGCTTAAAATATTTACTTAGTATATCCCGTAAGGCCGGACAGCATAATACAAAGTGATACTCATTTTCAACTATGCCCGTGTCACATAGCTGGCATAGCCAGTCATTATATGGTATATTTAAGTACCTTCCTTGCTCAACATTTAGCCCATGATACTCACAACGGAAACGACCGACGGTTTTTACAACTTTCCATGAGATTTCACACAAAAAATGAAGATGTTTTGCTTGTACAAAATCGGTAACTAAAAATTTGTATGAAAGAAAACGGCTTGAAGTCTGAATACTATCACACCAAGTTTGTATAAAACTATCCTTAATTGTTTGCTTAAACAGCAAGTAATCAACATTTGAACATTTTTCTATGACATGTAATATACCAAAACCATTCATGTTTAAAATATTTTTCAATTTCTTCCTCCAATTATAAATTGATATCAGCCTGGTAAATGACATTGACTGTTGTCGATAAAGTTTATACACTAAGCTTTTTTGGTCAGAAATGATTTTGGACCAAAATTTAACAATCCTTCCTTGATATGAACAATTAAAACATTTCAGATTTCAGAAACATCACACATACCCCACAATTCGCATCCATATAATAAGACAGGCTTAACCATTTTATCAAACAATTCAAGTTTTACATATATAGATCGGCATGTCATTTTGTCAAACATTGTTTAAGGGTATAAATCGCTTTCTTTGCCTTTTCGAGAAGATGCTTATAATTTTCTTTGGGGTGTATGTTATATTTAATATTTAATCCTAAATAACAGAACGATTCGACTTGCTCTAATGTCTCATTATCATAGGTCCAAACATAATCTCTCTTGTATTTTTTGCTGCCAAACACGAACACTTTGGTTTTATCTATATTAACCTTTAACCCCCAAGTATTGCAGTATCTATAAAGCTGATTTAGCAGTGCCTGTAGACCAAGTGCACTTTTTGAGAAAATAACAGCATCATCAGCAAAAAGCAAGGAAAATACATGTAATTCATTATAGATTATATCCTGATCTATATCTGTACTGAGATTGTCAGATATATCATTGATAAACATGGAAAACATAATGGGTGACAATGGTTCGCCTTGTTTTAAACCCACATTTTGCTCGAAAAAATTCCTTTTGAGCCACTACTCCTTATACAAGCCATACTGAAAAATACACAGACATAGGCAGCTCTATTTATTGAATCGAAGGCCTTTTGATAGTCCACAAATGCACAGTATAACTTTTGTATATATTTTTTCATACATATATTTGCACAACACTCTACTTTTTTATATTTTCATATGGCAACTGATTGCTAGAGTTATCCCCCTTAATACACACAGTTTTGCCATTAACTTTAAATGCACAATCATATAATAAATCAGCAAATTTTGAAATTGAATCATCTAAGGAATTATTTCCGTTAACTTAATCCATGATTACATCATCTAAAGAATCATTACAACCATCTAGATGTCTAATGAACTCGTCATTCGATTCATCTGACCAAACTATTTTTGAAATCTTAGATTAGGGTTTTTTTAGTAAACAACACATCAGGTTTGTGCCCAATTGAAAATACGAGTGGTAAATGGTCAGAAAATTCTAATAAGTCACCAAACCTAAAGTGAAAAATTCCATCAAACAATTCTGGAGTAGTAAGTAAGTAATCCGTACTACCACCATTACTAGTGTGGAATGTAAACCGACTTGGTCGATCTTCACTTTTACTTCCATTTACTATTTTGAGATCAGTGGTTTTACAAAAAACAGTTTTGTACCAAATGAGTTACAAATTCACATCAGCTAAACTATCAGTTAGATTGCTTGAAATCTCCACAAACAAACAGATCAATTTTAGATTTTTTTGGAAGAATTATATCGTTTTCTAGCGAGTCGAAAAAGTCATTTCCATCCGACATATCCCCCCCCCCCCTCGAGACGATGGGTTATAGATGACACCGAAAACACGGTGATTTAATAAACCAAATGTTTCTTTTGGGAGTTTCAGCCAGAGAATTCCCCGGTCACTTGAAGGTAGCATTTCAACACCGGTAGCAAGGTGAGTTTTTATGAACAATGTGATACCACCACTCGCCCTGGCGACTCGACTTCAGTTCTAACCGCTGGTTTGAAGTATCCAGTGTAGCCTTCAATAACTGGAGAAACACTAGGGTCACACGTTTCCGTGGAACACAAAATATCAAATTCGGAAATTTAAAAATGACTGATCAGACAAATGCCTTTTAAGCCCATTAATATTCCAAACACAGAAAGTACAAGCCTTCGGATTACCTGCTTGTCGGTCTCATCCCATGTCTACATTATTGACTTATCTATAGCTCTGGTACAAATATAGATATTATATACGCGCAGAGCTTAAACCCAGCACATTGAAACATGAATATTTAAAGTTTTCATACATGATTAAGTGTTGAAAGCAGCTCGCTTTCGAAACGCAATAAAAAAAAAACTTAATCTTGTATGAATATTTTAAATATAAATTAATGGGTTTGGTTTAAGTTCTGCGTGTATAAGAGAATCCAACAAGTGAACTATTCCCAACATGGCCTTGTAGCTCAGTCAGTAGAGCGGTGAGACGGTAACCCTCAGTCGTGAGTTCAAATATAGATGTGTATTATAATGAGTTCCAAATATTTGTCCTGCTCTTTGCAGATAAAGACGTTTTATTCTCTAAGACGACAGAAGGCTTACAGGTATTGCTAAATAAATTGAATGCATGGATAGGGTCTTACAGTAAACGTGGTGAAAACTAAAGTGTTAGTATTTTCTACCAAAAATGTAATAGAAATAATTACCAATGGTGCTATGAAGATTATGCTTTAGAAGTGGTAGAGGATTGTTCCTACATTGGTGTTAAACTAAAATAAATTTATCCTTTAAGGATGATGTTAACTCATAGGCTGATAAGGCAAGGAAAGCATTATTTTGTGTTAAAGAGATGTTTCACCTAACTAAATGCTGATATCGTTGTTAAATTATATCTTTTTGACAAAATGATTAAACACATTTTGCTGTGTGGGTTATCGAGGATTGTTCACCTATTGAGTTGATTCACAAACAATGTTTGATAGGTCTGCCGAAAAATGCACCGAATGCCCTGGTATGTGGTGAATTCCAACGAGTCCCATTAGTTGTTGTTGCCAAAGCAGGAATTGCCCAATATTAGATGAAATTAGTGAGTAGTAAGGAATGTCTACCATATAAACTATATCATTGTCAACAGATGTCCTATATTAGGTTAAACTCTTTATATAACTAAAGTACAAGTATTGAGAATTTGTTTAATGAATATGCTTAACGCTATCTTATGGCCATGGAACGTTGTTCGTTTACATTGTTTAATATCATAAAGCCAAAAATTGGATTGTTTTATACATAATTAGTATGTAAACATTAATGAGTCTACACGATTTGATTCATACGTGAAACCCAGCTTTAATTTTGAGCTAGCTAGATATATTGGTTGTTATAGTATTTCAATTCATTATTGGGCAGACAATTCTAAGACTTGTTGCTCGGTTCGGGTGTGGGTTTCTTGGTCTGGGTAGAGGAAGGGAAGATACGTAATCCTCCCTAGACAGCTCAGACTTGCCCTGTTTGTTCTCATAAAGTAGTAGAAAACGAATACCCCTTTATATTACTTTGTCCAAAATATCATTATATTTGTGTTAGATCTCTCAAACCCTATTTTTGTGTATGACCAACCATATTGAATTTTAGCTAGGCCTACTAATAAGAAACTTTTAATTTTCTTTATCAAAGTTTATTTAGGAGGCAGTATGTTTAAGGAAACTATTAGTATGTGTGTGTCTGTTACTCAATAGACTCAATAGTAAATTATTTGCAGCCAGGTAGTCTTAATTTAGAAATGTTGATAGGCAAATAGGCAAACCATGTATAACTCGTGAAATGTGATATTTATAGGTATCGTTTGTATACAGGAGAGAAACCTTGGATGCTTGTTCCTGCAATAAAGTAAACTAAAACTGAAACCAATAGTTGGGTGCTCTATCCACAATACATTCTACCAATGGTTGTATGCTCTGTCCACAATACCTTTAACAAATTGTTGTATGCTCTATCCACAATACATTCTACCAATTGTTGTATGCTCTATCCACGATACCTTTAACAAATTGTTGTATGCTCTATCCACAATACATTCTACCAATTGTTGTATGCTCTACCCAAAATACCTTTAACAAATTGTTGGATGCTCTCTCCAAACTGCCTTTTATCAATAGTCAGATGTTCTATTTTCAATACCTTCTACCAATACATGTAGTTGGATGTTCAATTCACAGTGCCTTCTACCGATGACTGTATGCTCTATTTTTTATTTTTATTCCATTTCATTAATCAGTTTTGATAAACAATGGTAGATTGTAAACTTAAATTAACAAAATATATTTTTATCAAATGGTACAAAAAAATCTGGCGAGATGAAAACCCCAGGGCGTTTGTTTTATCCTGTTATGCAGGATTAACAATGATATTAAGATAAGCTACAAATCTCTAGAATATGATGCTATATTTGATCCACCGGACAACTTAACATAATAGAGTATTAGGAAACTCCGAAAATATTCATGGTGTAATCTCAGTATTTCCAATTTAATTAAGTCCTCGTTGGGAGAATTATGAGTACATCAAATGACTTTAGTCTGTTCTCTATAAACGTATAATGTATTTTAATGTACTCATAATTCTCCTGCCGATGACTTAATTGAAGTTGGAATATTGAGATTACACTATGACGTTCTACATTTATGTATATATGACCAAACAGAGTAAATTAGACTGGCAAACGACTATATTAACTCGTTTAATTCTATTTTCTTATTTGGCTTTTGGATTTATCCGTTATCTGTCGTCGCTATTCATAGATTCAGAAGTCTATCAAGGGGAAGTATGTAACTAGCTATCTCCCCGTGTAAACGGCATTGTCCACAAGCCAGCTGAAATAACGCATCATATGACGTTTGTGCGCACATGGCAAAAGTCCTGGTATCCTTTGCGCATAAAACAATTTCCGAAATAATTACTCTGGAATTGTGTGAAAAGCCTTGTTGCGCAGCAGTGTTATAGAAACTTTTGAATATAATATCTAAATACATATTCATTATATAACATACATGTGAATAATTTCTTTAGCAACGGTAAAGTTATTGATCAAAAAATTGAAATCCGACACACAAAGTCGCTTCGCAGGAGATGCTATCACTCATTCGCTGGGCTTGCCTCTGTCAGGCGAGGGCTGTTTGCCGGAGGCCGGTGAACTGTCCAGGCAGTGATCGAGGCCATTCGACACAAGCGACTAAATCAAACCATAAGAGTTTGGCGATTGAATTCACTGTTCACTACTTCGATCGCGATTGTACCACGTTTATTTTCATCATCACTGCTAGCTTGCCAACTACCTTGTCATCCGTAGTGTTTATACTTTCAGTTTCAGTCATATACACCAGGGGGCGTTTTTATATTTGGGCAGGATTCGATCAAAACTGGCAGAGGGCGCTGTAGTAGTTAATTGACTTCAGCTGACTGGTGGACAATGCCGTTTATACGGGGAGATGACTTGTTACATACTTCCCCTTGATAGACTTCTGATAGATTATATATCATTCAATATATACGTTTTCAGACGTGATTTGAAAAGTGATATATTTAGCACTCCTTCCATGTTATGTGGAAGTAAATTTCCAAATTTGCGGTAGAGACGAAGTAAAATGAATAGCTAGACAGATATATTGGACAAAACAAGTTTAGGTCAGGTTTTCTAGACCAACAACGATGAACTGCAGATAAACGAGTGAATTATATATGTAATTTTTGGGGTAATTTGTATAGGGGATGAACAAAAGAGGAGCCATTTTCAGTAGATGAAATAGATGTAATAAATAAATGGGGTAAATAAATTGTTTATATCGTTAATGAATGTAAATTTAGTTTATCACTGAGAAAAAAAGATTTTATTTGTTTTATATTAACATTGTTGAAGATTTGTTTAACTTCTTTAGTTATTCTTTAGTTTTCACTTTAGTTTAATTTGGATTCACTGCTATACATTGGGTCCTAGTTACAGTTAGTGTTAGTCTTTTACTTCAGAAGCAGCCATTCAACTCGCAAAGTTCAACGGTAATGTCATTTGTAAGATCATCAAGGTTTTTATTGGACAGAAATGGACTGGTGTCATCATCGAATAATGTTAGATTGAGGATTACGGAAGCAAGGCAAGACGGACATGGGGCGGACATTTTTTTCCAACCCTTTATATGAACTGGGGTGACCTTTTTATTTTTTTTAAATCGGGAAGTTAACACTTTCAAAAGCCAGATTGATCACCGAGACAAGGGAATTGGCATTGTCTGCAACGGTCAGCCTATGTTTCCCGCATATTGGGTTTGAAGTAGCTTTAGTGACCCATGGTTTGGGAATTCTCTATCTGTCAACTTTTCTAGATATCATTGGAAATAAATCGGTATATATTTTATCAAACTGTTCCTCACGGGCACTAAAGGCAGAGTCAATTATTTCTATGTATCTAAGCCAAGGCTTTTTTGTAATTTTTGGCTTCAACAAAATTTGTATTTCGATGAGTTATTTTATGTTATGAGACAAATTTATTCAGCAATTGTCTTTTGTTTTTGAGTTTTTAAATATGAAAAATGGGAAAATAACCAGTAGTTTCCAAAGGTATCATTCGACATGTTTTTATAGTGTTCATGTTGGTTCGTAAATATATTATGTATGAGTGTTGAGATGTGACTCTGGCTGGATTATTTACACTAGGACAGTATAAGAGTGTTATTAAATAGAGAACATTTTGCATTCTTTGGTGATCATTTGCGTGCAATACATCAATTTTGAAACCTTTCAAAAGGAAGCATTCTCTTTGTTCTATTTTGTTTTGTTCAAGAGTTGATTGGAGGTATTCATTAAATAAGCTCACATTTTTTTTCAGTTGGCAGTTAAAATGCACCGACCACATGTTTTGTACCTGGGAACTCAAAATCTATAAGGGATTGATATGGGCCATCATCATTAATTGAAGACATTAATATTTATGGTACATTTTATATCATTGCGGAAATATATCATAACAACACCTCCACGCTTTTTTAACTATTCGTGGAAAATAATGGATATCAGTGAAGTTTCAGTTATAGCTACATGTATGATAGAGAAGTTTAATTTATGGTTATTAATTGGACATATCTACTATGTCTTCTACCTGTGGTCGGATACACGATCAACTATATGTAATACCAATCGTTGGGTGCTCTATCCATAATGCATTCTACCAATCGTTGGATGATATATCCCAGATTTCTTCAAACTACCGTTTGTGCTCGATCAAAAATGTCTTCAACATATTGCTAGACGCTCAATCTAAAATTTGTTCTACCATTTTCTGGACACTTATTCCAGAACATTTTCTCTCAATATTTAATTTGCTAAATGTAAATGACCTTGAATACCTTGATTGTTAAACTGCAAACCAAAACATCTCATATAAGGGGTGCATTTTTAATGGTTCGACGCTCATTGTAAAATATCTTCTTTTAATATACTTGGACACCATACCAAAGGCCTCTACCATCTAAGTATCAGTAGACGATGAATTTAAAAGGCATTTTACTAATCTTTGAATGCTCATTTGAAAATAATTAACCATCGATGGACACTAAATCCAAAATAACTTTTACAAACAGGTTCAAGCTAAGTCAAAATCTCTTCTTGCGACTGTTAGATGCTCAATCTAAAATACCTACTATCAACCATTGCAGCTCATTAAAAATGCTGTTTACCAATTATTGTACGCTCGATCCCCAAAAAAGTCTTATAAAATCACTGCAAGCACCAATAAAATCTCTTCTACTTAACGTTGGATGTTTAATCCAATAATTACAAATTAACACAGATCTTTTTGCGTAGGTTATTCAAGATGTTACGCATTTTATGTAGATTAGCGAAATTATAAAAAAAAATCTTATACCTAGCGTTGAATGTCCAATAAAATAATGGTTTAACTTTCGATCCAAAATTCCTTCCACCAATCATTGTGCTCTCTATCCAATATTCTGTTTTATCTATCTGTGAAGTTCTGTTCAATGTGCGTTATATCAATCGTTGAAAGCTCAATCCAAAATCATCTCTATATACAACTGCTGCAAGTATGTTTTGCCGCCCAAGACAGAAGAGTTGTATTTTAATATTCACTTGCAAAAACATGGAACTGACGTCATCAGGCCTGCAAATTGTATTCAATTCAGCCACACCATAGTATCATTATATAGTTTACAGATCAGGGAGTTTTGTTGACTACTGGACATTTGATATTCTTCATTCTGTTCCTTTCCTTCTGTTACATAATTAACGTATATTTTACCGGAATATATATCACAGTTTATCACAATCATGTTTATATAATCAAACATGTAATCGTTATATCAGATATCCACATTACTCCGTGTTCATCAGAAAACATACTGGGAATAAGGAACATAAAACTTACCAATTTGAGATGTCACTTTCAGTGGGACGAGCTGGTTTCTCCGAGTATCAGAACCCATCTGACCCCAGTTATTCCAGCCCCAAGCATATATCTGTTAACAGAATATCATAAAGTCAAATTCTCAACTAGAAAAAAATTCTATACTCAAATTGTATACATCCCATATGCCATTAACACGATAATACATGACACATTAGCCCTGTATCATTGTTTGTGTTATTGATGTCAATACGAAACTTTTAAATATGGAATGAAAAGTTTGGGGCGGTTTCTCAACATATTTATGCCCGACGTATGTCCAATGTAAGGCCTAACTGTCGTGACAACATATACCATCGATATCACATTATAACCAGGCGCAAAGTTACGTCGGATGTAATTTGGTTGTGTCCTTACGTGCATGTAAACACAGGTTTTTCTCCCGAAATAAGTATGTTGTTCTAGCAGAAACTTGTTTCATTAATTACATGTATGAATCGCAACGCGAAAATAAGAATTTTCGATGCACATTTATTAGTTTTTGTTATGTTGAACCCCCATACGACACGCTATTTTATCCTACGCCGTACAGGCCCATGTGTGATGGGCCCAAATTTAGGTCATTTTCTAGGTCATGAGGTGATTGCGAATCATTCAGTTTGTCGCAGAAAATACAAACAAATCTCACTAATATTATATAATAACCAGAATATTTGATATTTTATCGGTAAATACCATTTATATTTCATCCTGTGGATCGTTCAAATACAGATTTATTGAAATATAAATGGTATTTACAGATAAACAACAAATATCCTCTATGTATATGTACTAATTGTACTTGTCTTCAGATATACACTTAGTCATATCCTGGTGTGAACTCAATTTTTTACCAGATGATTGGTTATTTTTCACCAAACATTTACTCCTCTTGGAAAATGGTACACTTTCAAAAAGTGTTGTCTGACACGCGGTCATAGCCTGCCAAAAGTTTTACCCAGTGTTTTATGTGCCTTATCTGAGGATCTAAGCTGTCAATACTGTCATAACTATACATTAATGACAAACAATTGCTCCGTTCAACAAGAGTTTTAGTAAACTCAACATACGCCCGCCGTGGCAAAGTCGAACCGCTCGATTAACAACTTTACATTTAATATAACATTTGTCTTAATTTCATCAATTCAAATTTCTTCTTCACATTAGAAGTTTTTCTTTTCTGAATTTGATGAAGCTGCAACTAAATACCAGTACGTTATAGTACACATATGGTATCTGTTCAGGTAAATTCAACCACATTTTAATTGCAAAAACTGAAATAGTGTGGCTCTTTTGACATTGCTGTTATGTTTCATGATTGGGAAGGAGCAATCAATGCAATAGCTTTCAATAACTATACATTGATGATATACCTCTTTTTAACACAATTAGAAACTTGTCTCCATGGTTAGTTTAGACAAGAAGATTTACCTGTGCCCATGTGTTTTAGTGATTGTCACAAAGTGTAATTTCCAATAATGCTCATTATGTAAATAATGTAGCATTCATCAATTAGCTTAGCTTCTTTACTATAGCGGTCGTATCGTGCAGCTATACACGACGATTCATTCAGCCTTCAATTAAAGCACTGCTATGCTAATGTGACTGCAGTAGGCCGGCGATTCATTCAGCCTTCAATTAAAGCACTGCTATGCTAATGTGACTGCAGTAGGCCGGCGATTGGACCACGGTCACGCTTGTGGTTTATGCAGAGCGTTCTGGTCTCTGAAGTGTGATTGGATGACTTGTACAATATATATGCAGGTATTCCTTGTAATCCTTACTTTCATAGTCAATATTTGTTGTGTGTGGAATTTGCACGTATTTACCCAGACCGGGTAGCCGTTTGTAACGGTGAGGTGTTATTTGTCACGGTAATCTGGTAGCCAGGATTTCATATGTACGCCGATGTTTAGCCAGATGTGACTGCCGATATCATTTATATACGGCGAGGTACAAATTCCGCTCAGGTATGTTTATGCTAATGCAATACCTTTTTTATGTGTAATCAAACTAAGTAAATTGAATAGCGTTCTTTTGTCCGCTTGTAAATAGGAAAGGATTATTCAATGTTAACAATTCGTTTCTTTACACAACCTTTTGGTTTCGCTCAGATATCAAGGACTTATGCTAAGGTAACGGTGGAGAATTGAGCCCGGTTACTATCTACGCTCCGAGGGGTCCAGAATACCAGTCAGGGATACCGTCAATCCAGGCCGGGCGTTTTCAACCGAAACTCTGACGCTGGAGGAAATTGTCTGGGAAGGATTCGCCAACTTGGAAATGATTTGAGGCTGCGGGAACTGTGACTTGTGACGTAAAGCTGTGTAATTGTGGGGCCCCATCTGACAATGTTTGTTAAAATATGTAGTTTTGTTTTTGTGTTTTGTTTTATGTATTAAATGGTACTCTGTACTCTAAAACTCAACCGCATTGTCGAGTCATTGCCTAATACTCAGTAAGCCGCGCAAATATTTTGGAACCCTTTGTGACAGTGATCATGAATATATATATTAATGACAAACAATTGACCATAGTTTTCGACAAGTAGCGATTCGCTTTTCGTTAGCTACTACTAAAATTCAAACGGTGGAAACAAGTACTCATTTAAAACGGAAACATCATATGCATACCAATACATTTCAAATAAAAAGACAATTATTGCTGTGTAACAATGCTTCAGTTACATATATCTTCATTTAATTTCCATTTTTTAAACGTCCCATATACTTGTGTGTCCTTTTTAAAACACACTGACTATTGCACCAAGTATTTTTCCCACTGGACACTGTACATAACGTACATATTGACATTGTCGTCCGCTCTGTTCACATAAAGATATATACGTTGTAAAAGGAAGTCCTTTGCTATCTTTTTGATAGATTGTATTATGGAATGTAATACCAGTTGAATAAAACCTACGATAAGACCGACATATTTTCATATTTCAAAAAGTCGGAGATGTTTACACTAATCAAGACTAATTTGAAGCTGATGATACTAGTACAATGGCATCCGTAAATATATATGTATAAACAATAAGACACAGGAACAAATATTCTTGACTTAACAAACCATGGAGACAAATTTATAGCTGTGTTAAAAGAGGGTATGTCACTTCAACAGATATATATAAACATAACAACATCATGAGATGAACATAATTCAGATGAGGATGATGTAAAGGAAGATGCACAGGAGTTTGCTTTATGGTCGGTCAACGATTTACCTGGAGGACAGCTGCACAGCTTGTTCAAACTAAATAAATCCGCGAAGCGGTTTATGAAAAGTTTGCACAGGGGCCAGTTTGTTCATAACTCCATGAACCGAAGAAACTTGGAAGTCAATCCATATAATTTATTTACTATCCCATATACTACGTAAAACAATAAAAAAAATATTCACTGGGAGTGATATATTTTATTTTCAAGATTCGAAACAAACTAACACGCGTAAAGCTACACTTGATGTCAAATAATGTAGGGTATGTCATTTCAAGAAAATATATATACATAACTATACACCAGGAGACGAACATAATTCTGATGAGGATGATGTAAAGGAAGATGTACAGGAGTTTGCTTTACTGTCGGCCAACGATTTACCTGGAGGGTAGCTGCATAGCAGCGAAGATTACTCTCCGCATTGGATCTCATCTTAACACTGGGTCGTAAGTATGTATTATTGTTATGAGTTTGTTTTGGTTCTCAGTATATTCCCAGCTCATGTTCCATTGAATATAAAACAATCCATATATTCTACCTAATCAGATGTGATGCACATAATTTGTATTACATTTTATTGTGTATCGTTTATGATAGATGAAACTGAAGGTGCAGATGAAACAAATGACACTGATGTTAGCAGTGAGGAAGATGTACAGTGCACGAACATGGGTAACATCGGGAGGCCATATGGCTGTCTCGGAAAGACCTTTATTGTTGTCCAAATTAATTGATTGAACAAAGAGTTTCTACAGGATGAGCTGACCCACACAAAATGTTTGGAAGAGATAGCAGATTAGTGGGTAATCTAAATAGTTACTGATTCAAGTAAGCAGTTAATTACAGTGATTCTATAAATTTGGTCATATCTCATTATTGAAGGTTTTAAAATTAATTTAGTTCTATACGTTAAATTGGCATGAGCTGCCAAAATTCACACTTTTTTCATAATTTCTGATCCGCACGATAGTAAGAGGGTTTGAAGGACATCGAAAAACTAAATGATTGGCATTGGAATGAGGAAAATCTATAAAGTATGTGGCCTAGCCTATACGAACCAAAATAGTGTTCCAAAAGTAAACAAAATTGAAATAACCGGGATGACCATTCACTCATTCTAAGCCAAAGTGAGTTTGTGACCCGAAAAACTGGTTTGACTACACCTGGATATTTAACCTTAAAACAGAATATTGAAATTATTGGCTATTTTTCTCAAGACGTATAATTCAGAAGCTTTTGAGTGCTTCTAGTGTAGAAAATGTGCGATAAAGTATTGTTATTATTGAACTAAGTTTGCTTTATAATGAATGAAGGGTCGTCCCGGTTATTTAATTTTCGAACACGTTTTCGGTTCATACAGGCTGTATACTGTGTAAATTTTCCTCATTCCAACGCCAATCGTTTTCGATGATTCTCGATGGCCTTCAAAGCCTCTGACTGTCATAACGATCAGAAATTCTGAGTAAAATGTGAATTTTGGCAGCTCATGCCACTTTAAAAAAAACAAAGTATCGCTATGCTATCCCGTTTAGTGGCGGAGAGATAAAGAAAATTTGCACATAATAACGTTGGCAGTAAGTTGTTAACATAATGAATCTTCTTCAATTCTCATATAAATTCGTACCACATGCTCTCTCCCTACGTACATCTGTACCCTCAAAGGAACCTTGCGATCCATGACGGCTCCGTCTTATACTGATTTGCTGGTATGTAGATACCAATATACATGTAGTTTTCTTGCGGTCTCTCTGCTTAATACATGCACACCGATATTGGTATTTACTGTAGTACAGACAAAGACTTAGTTACCAATTTAAAAAAAAAGTTATATCTTTTAATTGGCACCTATTATGGATATCTTATATAAGTGTAAACAAAGCAAGAGCTGCCAAAGAATGGTATACTTCCCCAATTTACAAATAGTAACTTTTAAGTTAAAATGCCATCTTGTTTGATTTTTAGCTATAATAAAATTCTTCAAGCACCAAAGTGAATGACAACGTGTTCTCATGTTATGGACGGCACATCGGATTCATAGGTTGGGAATAATGTAAAAATTAATTGATTGATTGATTGTTTGGTGTTTTACGCCACGCTCAAGATTATTTCACTTATATAGTGGCGTTGCCAGTTTTATTGTGGGAGGAAACCGGGCTCAGTGCCCGGAGGAAAGCCACGACCTTCCGCTGGTAACTGGCAACCATCCCACATAGGTCGTTCGAGTGAAAACCCAGTCAGAAAATTTTCCAATTTTTGGACTGAGTGGGTTTTCGAACCCGCGACGGGTGGAAGGCTGTTCGGATTGAGCGTCCAACGCTCTACCTACTGAGTCACGGAGGCCCCGCTAGGTAAAAAAATAACAACAATGGAGCAACCCTTAAAACGTGGTGGATGTTTTCGACAAATACTAAAGAGCAAAGAACAGCGATAATATAAAAATCCCTGACGCTTACAACTTAGTAAAACAGTTACCATATATCAAAACATTTCATTATTTCCCCGCTATTTAATTGATTGATTGGTGTTTTATGTTGCACTCAAGATTATTTCACTTATATTGCAGCGTTACAAGACTTGGTGAGGGAGGAAACCACCGATCATCGACGAGTACCTTACAACCCTCCAACAACCGGCGATCGACAGAAATATTTTTTTTCTATTTGTCTTACTGTGATTCAAACCCAGGCCACATCTAATGGAGGTCTGTGCTGAGCGACTTTCACTCTAACCTACTCAGTCACCGAGTCCGAGTCCTCACTAATTAAGAAAACAAATTTTAATGCCAATACCTCCCCATCATCACTGAGGGCCAGGGAATGTCCGGCGCCACAAGCCACTTGTACAATCTTCTTATGCTGTATGTTCGTTACTGGTGCTGGAGACTGGCCGGTATTGGTTGTTCCATCCCCAAGTTGACCGAAATCATTAGAACCCCAACTATACAAAGAGCCATCTGAAATAAAGACGATGCATTGATTTGATTGAAAATTAGTACACGTAAACCCTGTATGGATTATGCATCAAGCAATGCTTAGTGTAACATGGCTAACACCATCCGTCACATGATAGTAATATATAACGTCATTTGACGCATGCATGCGCTTTGTGTTAGAATTGGGAGTACATCTGCCTTTATCCATATAACATGCTGTGTTAAAATTGAAAAAAATAGCAACCGGAATGTCTTTTTGAAATATACCGTATCGTTTTAAACGTGACTGGAGTAGCCATAGTTGTGAGTTTTTTCTTCTTAATTCAAGCATTGGAAGAGGAAACAGGAGCATGGACACAATGGATTGGAAAAAATGACATCATTCATGTTAAAATAGCAAAAAAAAAAAACATTTGCTGTATTAGTTTGTCGCCGCTTCTTTCGGTAACTTTTAGCAATCAATACCCCAATAATGGTGACGAATATAAATGGCCATGTTGTGTTTTTAATCTCCACAGGTGTCCTGTAAAACAGACAGAGTTTGTAGGGGGTTTACAACGGATTGTAAGAAAATACCTTAATATACTGCAGATGTATCGTAGGACATATTAACAGAGCTATTGTGTTTGAACGTATACTAAAAATATTGTGTTTAACGAACAAAATATTCAATTTGCAATCTGTCTATAGAATTAGGGATTATTTCTCATACTTTGGTTATTTACTTTAACAAAATCCTTTAGAAGTAAGTTAAATTTACTAGGTTGAAATCATACACAGATTGGTTAAGCTGGGTGTTATCTTAGTTATTTCTGACATATTTCCTAACATTGCATGCATATAAAAACCTACCAAATTCCAAACGTACATGTAACAAGCTCTTTTATGTCCTGTCATATTTCCATATAAACACAAGAAATTCAACATAACTTTAGACTTGTTTCTACGGCTATTGAGAAAGGACAACAAATCCGAAAAGCTTCTAGCAAAACCGTGTGCGATCCCGTTTTCTGCTTACTGTATTCTTTGCTTACTGTAAAACGTTGTATATATTACTTTCTTTTATACCTTTTTTATCTCTTTACATAGTTTTATTGTTTTAGGCTTACTATTGTTTTGCCCTCTTATTTATGATTTAACCTCATCTCCCATTTACAGCTCCTGTATATTTTTCTTCCAAATTTTATTTCTAGGACTTCATTATTATTTCCTTATGTAATTGTACATTAATTTTAACCTTAGTGTCTTATTACGTTTTTTCCTTCCTGCTCTATTTAATCTTTCTTTGCTTATATATCTGACAATTTGTGACTTAGATTTATTACCCCTTTTTACTTTAGCCATTCTGTCTCCAGACGCATTTTATTCTTTATCTCTGCCTCTTTAAAACACTTATTTTCCAAACTGCATCGTTTTGTTCCAAAAGTCAGCCAGTTCAATTAGGTTCTTTTATCTCTAGTTTGAATCAATTCTTTTTGTTTCCAGACATATTTTTCCTTTTTATCTCTGTCTCACTTTCCCAACTCCATTTTCCCTTCTTATCCAGTTCGACTAATTAAGTATATTGGCATTTAGGCAGAATGGCAAAACAAGGGCGTGGTAACAGAAGCAGACAATTTTCAGTTAGCAATAGGCATGGAAATTCAAAATCTAAAAGTCCCCAATATTCAGAATTCTCGGCTCTGGTGAAAGCCCTTTTCAAAATTTTACAATGTCTTCACCACATTGGCATCCTTGAGGGACATTTACGTGACCAAACCCTCCCAAATTCCTTAAATAATAAAATTAAAGACCTAAATTCTTTTCTTAAACCGGCTCAACGCAATCGGGAAGTTGATATTGTGTTTGACCATGTACACAAAAATTGGGCCCATAAGATCATACAAGAGATGATTTCTCATTATGCGGCATGTTTAAATAGATTAAAAGCACAGGTGACTTTTGCCAGGTCATCCAATGGTCTAAACTTTGACAGTGCTTTCAATAATGCTTTAAAATGGGGCAAACAGAATTATAAAGGTAAATTACAACTTTCGACCATTCAAAATTTTTATTCTTTTCTTTCCATCACTAAATCTGTCACTTCTGCTGCTACTACTCAGTTAGTCCACCATCGTCTCCCCAACCCCATCAGTCTGTCAGCCCGTCGACATCCGTTATCTCACCTCCAACTCTGCAGTCACAGATTCCTAGGTCTGTAACTTTACCTTCTGTTTCCCCTTCGCCTTTCCCTACTGGTACTCCCTCCCTTAGACCTAGTACCTCTGCCCCCTCTTATTCATCCCCTCAGCCCCCCTCTCCTAGACCTAGTAGTAGGCCTACCTCTGTCCCCTTTCGTCCCCCGTCTTCCCCTGTTTCTACTAGGATCACTTCTGCTAGACCTAGTACATCTAGTCCCTCTCCTCCTCCCCATCCCCAGTTTTGTCAGCCCATTCACCTATGAGATATTCAGATGCAGTGAGATCCCCTCCGAGGGGTCAGCGCAACCCTCAGAATAAATTAGCTAATTCTAAATTTTGGCACACCTCCTCTAATTGGCACCTTCCTAATGTAACTAAGAAAGTTATTTTACTTGGGGATTCTAATCTTTCTAGAATTAACCTTGACCCCCACCCTGATATGCAGGTAGAATGTTTCCCTGGTGCCAATTTCAATTCATTTCGGACGCTAATTCAAAAGTATCAAGGTCCCCAACCTGAGAAAGTTATCTTGAATATTGGTATCAATAACAAGACAACTACTGAGCCAAACACTTTGCTAACTCAAATGCGCAACATGATGACAGCGGTTACGAAGACTTTTTCCAACTCGCTCATCTACTTTGTAGAGATCCAGTCATCCACCAAATTACCGGCCAGTGAAGTTTCGAACCTGAACCTATATAACTCTTCTGCTTCCAAGATGAAGAGAGTTATGGTCATACCAAAAATCCCTAATTCAAAATTTAGAGTATCCACGGACAAAATTCACTGGACCGAAGATACAGCAAATTGCTTGTATACCCACTGGCTTCAGACAGTAGATTTAAACTAAATTTGGGACAGGGCATGTGCCACCCTACTTTTGGCTTAGGAAGTAATATTGTTAATCTTAGTAACGAGGAACTCACTTCTGATGATATATCATTACTCAGTAGAGGACTTTCATTTGTACCTTGCCCAAACTCATTATCTGATAGGGACTTTTCTATTAGTAAATTAGTGCATGTTATGGAGTACTCCAGAATTGTAAGCCTGGTTGATATCTACCAAGATTCTAGTGGGGTACGCAAGCCGTTTACATCTAAAAGCGGCTATACACCCCCTTCTCACATGTATGACCCAGAAATAAGCATAAGTCGTGACTCTGTATCAAGGAAGTTTGATGTTTTAACTAATCCTAGAAACCAACATAACCTCACTCACTCAGAATGTCTTGCCTTAAGTAAGCTAAGGAGAAATCCAAACATAGTTATTAAACCTGCTGATAAAGGTTCGGCAACAGTTATTATGTCTAAACAGGATTATATTGAAGAGATAGAACGGCAGCTAAGCAACCCTCATCATTACAAAAAACTTGACAAGGAAATTTGGCCTGAAAATGTTAGCAAGTTTAATAAAATTCTTGTTTCTCTTCAAGATAAAGGCTTACTTAATGAAAAACAGTATCGCTATTTGGAATCTGATCATAACTCTAAAAACAGGGTCTTCTATATTCTTCCGAAAATTCACAGACCCATTGAAAAATGGCCCAAGCCTACAATGCCCCCTGGGCGTCCTATTATCTCAGATTGTGGCAGTGAAAGTTATAGAATATCAGAGCTAATTGATTACTATCTAAAACCTATAGCGAATCGGCATCCTAGCTTTATCAAAAACACGGATGATTTATTGGCCAAATTGTCTGAGAAATCCATCCCACAAGATGTGATTTTGGTTACTCTGGATGTGAAGTCTATGTATACAAACATTGTAAATGTACTAGCCATGTTTAATCCAATGAAAATATACGATAACTATTGTTATATATCTCTGTTTGTCTACTGCTGCCATTCGATTCACAGCGGCTTTAACATCATCTCATTGTGTTGGTTTATTTCATTTTCAGTTGCTTGTTCACATAATAAAGTCTTCTTCAAAATATTACTTCAACTACGACCTTCACGAGTCTTACATATAGCCCAACAAGTGACGACTAGCTGACATACAAGTGAACTAATCTTGTGTGTAGGTTGATGTATTGATCAGTCGATCATACCATGAAACTCTCTATTAACGATGCACTCTTGGGCCCAACATCACCTGTGGGACTGCTCGTCACTTGTGGGGCTATATACCTCATTTTTGGAGATAATCAATACAAAAAGCTATCAATACCCTTTTGTAAGTGCTATCAACTGAAAAAGCTCACTGGTAGCCATCAACTTACCCCTAGATGCACTCTGGGGTCCAACATCATATGTGGGGCTGTTCGTAACTTGTGGGGCTAAACCTCATTTTTGTAGATTTTTATTACTAAAAAAGTTATCAATACAATTTTATAAGAGTTATCAACTGAAAGAAACCTTAGGGGTATCGTTCAACTTACCCCCAGATGCACTTTGGTGCCCAACATCACCTGTGGCGGGGGCTGTTCGTCACTTTTGGGGCTCTACCTCATTGTGTGTGTGTTTTTTTTTTTTAGATTTTTATTACAGAATAGAATGTTTCTCATTAAATATCGCCAAAAATATCTAACATTATTGTATGCGCAACAAATTTTCGATACTGCTCAATCTTTTTTTAGCTACCAGTACGTCCTACATAGAGGCGAATTATATTTTCAAGGAAATCTTTATTCAGTTTTGAGGGTAGATATTTAAACTGAAGCTATCCACAACTCGTGATGCAGTCATCATTACCTTTATATAACACCAGTCCAAAAATGGGTTATTTGATCATATTTCAATTGTGAAACAAGTTACAATTATTAATATTTACTTATGTTAAAAATGTGCGCGCCGAGACAGCCCGAGAAATGATATTGGTCAAAGCCCTGAAAATGATGCCCTGTAGATGATTCTGTACTGTTGCTACATATTGTGCTCTCGCAACAGTTCGGTTGGAAAGATATAAATGTATGAGCTTCCGGCCGTTTTGGCGTTTTCTCGTGCCGCGCTTTGGCGACTTAAGAAACACGCGGCACGAGAAATAAAAAAATCGGCTAATTCTCTAGAGATATTGCCGTTTTGGCGTATTCTTGCGCCGCGTTTTCTCGCCCTGGATAAAAAAGTTATGCGAAAAAACAGAAAGAGCAGATTTAAAAAAAAAAGTGTGTTGTTAGTTTTTGATAGGTAGAGAAAACGCGGCGCAAGAAAACACCAAAACGGCAATATCTCTAGAGAATTAGCTGTTTTGGCGATTTCTCGTTTTTTCGTGCCGCGTGTTATTACAGGTCGCCAACACGCGGCGCGAGTGGCCTCATCCGTCTTCCATACACTTACCCATTGGTTCACCTGACATTCTTTACCATTCCCATCGCATTGAACAGGCTCCCAGCTAGCGTCATATACATGTGTGGGAATCTTACACGTGGTTTACGGTGTGACAATAAACTGAAAATGAACCTGTCAAACCAACTCGTGTTCGGTCAGGAGTACATGGAGAAATGGACAGGAAGTGAATCACCCCCCTTTGTAGAAGGTAAAACCGGGAATCAGCAACAAATCCGGCGAATAAATAAAGTCATGTCTGAAATAGAAATTAAACAAAGGTTCTGAAATTTGCCACATAAGTATTAGTTGGTTTAGGGTTAGTGGAGAAGAGTGCTGGACACTCTGAAACTTTGTGAATTTATGAACGTGAAATAACCTCTGATAGACTGCAGGTCTTTTTGAATGTGGCTATCAAAAAGGTAAATCAATGAGAAGTATTTTGTGTAATAGAGGACTTTGGTTATTCTGGGGAATTCACACACATGAATAATTATATTTACATGGTCAGCGTGGTAAGTTATAGCAGTTATCAATTACAATGTTGACCATGTAAATACTTTGTATCGCCCCTCCACAAACCATGATAGCTGTACCAGTCCTTAAAACCAGGTTTCCCAAATGTTAGGTGAACATTGTTTCATTAAATTGGTCAAATGTTAAAACAATCCTGAATTATGGCATCAAGTCTGATTACTTCACTAAACTTGACAATGCTGCCATATATGTGAAATAATTTTGTGTGCGGCGTAAAACATCAATCAATCAATCAACCATTCTTGTGGCGTATTTACCTTCAAAACGTTTGTGGCAAGTCTTGAATTATGAAATGGTATAGAAAAGTTAATGTTTTTTTCTTGTTGAGTAATTATGGATGGAGGCCTGAGTAACAAAATTCCTGTGGTAGTAAGTGTGGTTGATACATGGCTTTGTGAATAAGGATGATGTTTAAGTATTGGGTTAATTGTAGCAGTGGTAACATTTTCAAACCCAGAAACATTGTTATTATGCGTATGGCTCTCTTCTGTATATACTGTATATCGTGATTGCGTGTTACTTGCTTAAGTATTTCCCCACAGGGGATTTCCATAGATCATATAAGGGTTAATAAGCGAATTTAAACAGAGGAGTATTATCGATTCCTTTAAGAAAAAAAGACTATATGTTAAGACTGTATATTTATGGTAGGATATAACTATGTCTTGTCAATTTTTTTTTAATTTCTATCAGATTCTAATTTTTTTATTTTTCTTGATTCATTCTACAAATTCCAAGCATTCATTTAAGTGATCAGCTTGAAACGCATCACGGTTTATTCCTACTGTCAAAGGGGGCGTCGGTGGCTCGCCGAAGGTCCAGGGTTTCCTCGGGGCAATACATCCGCCTGGTATTGCCGCCATATAAGTGAAATAATCTTGACTGCGGCGTAAAACACTAATCAATCAACCTACTGTCCAAATCACAAGTTACATTAGTTTAAAAAACAAGTTGTTTTCAGACTTCATAGATACAGGGAACGACTAACTGGTAGATAGGCCTACTGATTGTAACCGCGATTAAAAATATTTGTTTTACTTAAATGTTACTACCGGTCTTTGACTAAGGGTTGATTGTAATATGTGTATTCTTTTACAAATCCTTGCATATTAAAATTTCCCCATGTTTAATGTCGTCTCTAAAGATCGAGTTTGTCTGGGAGCTAGAGATTATCTTCTGGGGGGAACTAAGAAGCGAAACGTCGATATTTGGTTAAAACAGATGTTGTAATCCATAAAGAGGAAAGAACATATACAACAATTGTTTAAATAAAACATACTTCAGTGCGTCCATGTTTAATTCCAGTACCTTCTACAGATACAACCCTGTGGCCGAATGTCTTATTTTCAAAGGGGTTGTTGAATTCATTTATTCTGCCGTTTAGCAGGTATTATTGTGATAGACAATTTGTCATGTCAGTTACACATATTATTTAATCACTATAACACTGAACAACAGTCGATAATTCACCTTATAAAATCCGGCTTGTAGGTTGATTTCAATTGTTATGTAGTTTGAATATTCCTTGAAAACCAAATTTGTCAAGCTGTCTGAGTTAGGCTAGACAAATAGAAATATTTTCAAGGTGTATATATGTTAATTAAGACAGTTATATTCCGCAAAAATGAGTAGTTCAAAACTTTAATATTTCCAGGTAAGGTATTTATCACACATCCGTTTAATTTTTGGCTACCGATCTCGTGTCTTTGTCAGTTTAAGTCCGGAACAAAGTTAATTAAAATTTAACTGCTGTTTTTATAAAGATAGGGTTTCCAGATGACCATTGGTAACTTCCCTAGCTACCATTGACCGCTGAATAGCGAACTTCAATTGGAGAATTCTTCGTCTGCTTTGTTTACTGACTAAGAATGGACCTTAGTTAGGTGCTCAGTGTGATTGCGCACGTGGTGCGTTTACTGACTATCAGATAGAAAACAAATCAATAAGGAATTCCCTAAATAACTCTTTAAACGTATATATGTTTGACGGAAATTCGACTTACACTTTTTCATCAGAGATTGTTCACTTCTTATTTTTCTAAAAATCTGAAGGTCATCAGAGAATGACAATAAATTTACCCGTTGTCTCCTTTTAAGACTCCCCCATCAACCCATCATTCCACCTTCAAGGCACACTCTTGAAGAAATCGCTTTAGGGATTGATTGTTTGATGTTGTATGCCGCGCTCAAGATTATTTCACTTATATGGCGGTGTTGCCAGTTTTATTGTGAGAGGGAACCATGGAGGAAACCCACGACCTTCCAGTGGTAACTGGTAACCATCCCACATAGGTCGTTCGAGTGAAAACCCAGTAAGAAAATTTTCAAATTTTTGGGGGATTCGAACCCGCGACCAATTGGTGGAAGGCTGTTCGGGATGAGCGTCCAACGGTCTACCTACTGAGGCACAGAGGTCCCCTCGCTTTAGGGAAAAAAGGCAAAAATAGTCGGTCTGAATAAGAACAAGGATACCGGTTTCACGCTACATGAGTAGGCCTACTGCCATTTTGGTAATTTAAGCATACATATTCTCAGCCAAACTGTGGTATTTTCAAAAAATTAAAAAAAACACACACTGTTCTATCAGCCATTTTTTTTTTCTAAACATGTTTATTTAATCAATGAATGTACACTTTAAGCCAAGGGCTTATACTGTGTACTATTGCATATACAGTAATACATTGTATTTTAATGAGAGCAGACTCTTTACAGTATCTTTAATCCTTACTTAACGATGATGAAGAGAACATTGTATTATATAAATTTGTTTGTGACTTATCTATAGATGTACATACATAACACATGAGTGAAATATGGCAGGCTGGGCAAAATCAAACGGTTACCAACCTTGGTGAACCCGTGAAGTATTATAAAAATCGCTTTGTGTTTGTAATAAATGTGCACACTGATCTCATAATAGTTTTATTTAGGTCAGCACTCAAGTCAACGGTTCCATATAGTAGGATGGTGGTACTAATGCTATCAATAGGGATAATAAATTCTACATCTCTTAATAATAATGTGCGCTGTACAGCAGACAATGGGGAAGAAAGTGGTTAGCTGTCTCGGAGGGAGATCCACAGAGGCATCTGGATGAATCTGCTACAATGTTATTAAATTAATCATCGTCGAGGAAACTACAACCATTCCTCATGCGACATAAGTGGATGTTAATAGAGAGGTGCTCACCGGTATAATACCAAGATGGAGGTTTCGCCAAAGGAAAAACGCGATACAATTTAATAACAAACTCTGAGTGGTTTTCTATAGACTTAATATTACCAGGAAGGTTGTTAAAATCGCGTAGGGTTGAAGGAAAAAAGGATTTACTGAATGTGGCAGTTTTGCAAAAAAAAGTAGTATAATTGTGATTTGATCGCTGTGGATAGGGATTTCGGTCTGATACTTGAGCAGGTAATTTTTTGTAAAGGTCGAGATTTGATGTATCACTTATGACCAGGTGAAACGCCCTCAGAGGATGAATTTTTCGACGCATTTTTAGCCATTGATCGAAAGATTAAAGTATACAGCAGACCAGCCTTAGTTTCAATCCAATAGTGAAATAACCCAGATACAAAACTATCGCTAAGTGAGCCACTTTCTACCTTTAGCATAACCGATATAGATTTCTATTGGCTGAAAAACAGAAACTGGGTGTTTTCACCCAAAGCTGTTGGTAGCAACAGAAAGACACACACTATTGATTGCATTGGCTATTTTTTTTAAATATCAATCAACAGACTTCCTTAATATTTTGTTGATCAAAACAAAATTGATCAGAGTTAAACAAGATCAAGCCAACCTTTTGTATCAAGAAACAAATGCGATGTTGATTGTTACCCTGGATCATTAAATACATTTCCAGAATTGTCTCGTGATAACGCACTCGGACTTCCTTCGGGAATATCTTTCATATTATCGGGAAGTTATTAAACAACTCAATCATAACCAAAAAACAAAAACAATTAATATACATATGATTATCAAAGCCATTTTTTTTATATCAAAATTAAACACAAACAAAAGACACTATTGTAGAATATACATATATAAGTTACCGTATTAAGATTCCAGCGAGTAAAAAAACCGAACCAGCAACTCACTGGGGGGAGATTTATCACATTAAGTGAGGGAGTAGCGACTTCGTTATGTTTATGCATTGTACAATGCTAATGAAGAGACATTTCTGTACACTCTGGTAAACTCTATACATAAATTGATTAAAAAATACTTTGATTAGATAAAGATGGTTCGAATACAGTACCTGTGCATTAAGAATTGGAAAAAGAATAAATAAACGGACACATTTCTTATAGAAAGTTGAGAAAAAACACAAACTTTGGTTTAGTTTTAAGAAGACAGGCATTTACAAAGAGGGGAAATACTGAAATGGAAAATTATCCAATGGGATAAAAATTGGGTATAATCCTCACGGGAGGTGGTCTGCCCCACTGTGGTTCTGTAGAAAGATGGTTGAGGCAATGAATGCTCTAATTGTGATGGTGCAGCTATCTGTGCATATCAAGACTACCTGAGTGATAAAATGTTTGCAGTTACAATCCTTTTCTGAAAATATTTGGTAGGTACTAGTAGGCTTTTTATAAATATTTTTTTGCACTGAACTCAAAACGCCTATATTTACATGCGTAGAACAGTTTATCTAATTAAACGTAACAAATTCAATAGACATAAATCTATCCCATCCATTGAATCATATATGGATGGGGAAAATGTATAAGCATAAAGTGGCTGCAATAAAAAAAGAAAAGCAGGATTGGCAAAAAGGCCGGAATGTATGAGCATATTTTAGGGATGTATTTACATATAAAACAACTTAAATGTAAATACAGTATCCAACATTGGTATCAACAGAAAGTTCTTTTTATGTTGAACTTCTTCATAAGACTAACAGCCACTTAACAAATTCTGTTCATGCCCCTACAAGTAGCTCTAACATTTTTTCGTTGTAAAACAGGTTTGGTAAAATTAATTCTTTTAAGTAGCATGGGATGTTAAAAGTTTTCATATAAAAAATATCAATTCATAATAAACAAGCAGACACATTCGACTATATCCCCGCCTTAGGCAACATATGCTGAATAATACTAGATTGATTGAATGTTTGGTGTTTTACGCCGCGCTCAAGATTATTTCACTTACATGTATATGGCGGCGTTGCCAGTTTTATTGTGGGAGGAAACCGGGCTCTATGCCTGGAGGAAACCCACTACCTTCCGGTGGTAAGTGTCAACCATCCCACACAGGTCTTTCGTTTGAAAACCCAGTCAGAAAATTTTCCAATTTTTTTGACACTGAGTGATTCGAACCCTCGACCCATTGGTGGAAAAGAATACTATGATAACCTTTATAAAAAAACAACCTACCAAGTACCCAGCTTTTTGCAATCTTTATTGGACATCTCCTTCAGTTTATAGCATATCACCCATCCCAGGTACCATAAAGGATTGAAAAAGATGATAAGTTCTTCTCCGGAAACTAAATTTCTAAGTTTCCATGGAAACGGTTAAAAATAAAAAATAAAAATTTCACGAAGTTGAAAGCCTCAAAAGGCACATTTTTACATGATGATTGTTCCACACACCAAGTTACATTAAGTTATGTCTAATAGTTTTCGAAGTTTGCTCCGGAAACAAAATTTCTAAGTGATGTTTCCATGGAAACGGTTAAAAATAAAAAATATCTCAATTTTACATGGAAACGGCAGAAAATAAAAAAAATAAGTTTCAATAAGTTGAAAACCTCAAAAGGCACATCTGCAAATCATAATTGTTCCACACACCAAGTTTGATAAAGTCATGTCTGACAATTTTTGAGTTCTGCTCCGGAAACGAAATCGGGACGGATGGATGGAGCCCATTTCAATAATCCCCACCCCCTCCCACATTTGGCGGGGGTTAATAAAAATGAGCTTGAGGCTTGTTTGCATAATACAGCCAAATGTGAATATACGGGATGCATGTGCATGAATGAGATCTCCTTTTACTAAATTGAAACACCCAGCTTTCAACTACATGTAAGCCGCCCCGCTTAAAAGATTAAGTTTAAGTGATAAAAATGGTGACACTTTCAAGTGATTTATAGTACACTCTTAAGTCCGGTGTCATAAAATATTCCAATTTATCTAGTCTTATTTTCTTTAAAAAAATAGCTGACAATTTATTCATTTCGTTTTGATGGAAAAGATTGATTGGTGATCTTTATTTAGAAACTCGATTACTTCATACATGTAGGTTAATACTTATTTTCATGAAGGTCGAGGGCTGTAACAATTTGTTACAACATGAATCATAAAAATACAAAATGTGGAGAAAGATATGAAATTTTAGCAACTGGTTCTACTTTCAGTCAAAATGTCAACGTGGTTTAAACAAAATTCGGTCTTCTTAGCAACAAGTTCAATAGAGATTCAGCAGCATTCAGTTATGGCCCAGTCATAATGTCGGCGATCTGTCGGGGATTAGTTTTGGCCGGGGGTCGTCGTAGAAAATAAAGAATCCTTGAACAATCATATCAATAATCCTAATAAAAGTGGAACAGTCACATTGTCTGAGATTTTTTCAAGGATTTTGACCTGGTTTTGTCGAAAAATCATGGGATTAGCCTCCCATTGCATCGGAGGCGATCGGAGACGATATCTGCGAGGGTCTTTTCTTTTAATTTTTCACCCACCCTGGGGGAAAAGGAGGGTTTTCTGACCTCGCATCTGTATTTCTTCATGTACACTTTAGCGTGGTATCCCTCATCTGGTTGTACAGAGAACAGTCACTTCAACGATTAATCGGAGAGCATCGTAGGTCATCGGAGATTGTGTCTTGAATGGCCAAAAGGGGGGAAAAATCTTGCGAGCAATCTTAAAATTTTAAGTTCAAAGTTGGGGACCGCGACGACTGTGGCGATGCCTAAAATCTGCGACAAGCCGCAGGTGTTCGGAGAGTGCCTCCAACGTGTGCAAAATCGTGGGATCTGTCTCAAGATTTTGTTAAGAAATCCCGGGTTTTACCCAACTCCGACGCATCGCAACTGATTTGTGACTGGGGCATTAGCCTTATGTTTTCATATCAGTCAACCTGCAAATAAAATAAACCACCTTTATAAAATACAATAACAATTTAAATATTTAATACGAGTTTAGTATATTCAATAAACGCAGTCTGCTACGACTGCAGTACTCTACATTATAGAAAATATTTCTTTAAATTTCAGCAATTGAAATTCTATATATATGAAAATTTTCATTCCTCTATTTGATGATTATATATGGATTCCATAGTACGCAACAAGAGATGTCCTAAATTTTCCACGACATTCCATCCACCCATAAGGTATATATACTGTAAAAAAACCCTGTCAAAATCAGATCAAAAACTAAAAGAGGATATAGAATATTAAAAAAGAATATTACATATAAATATAATATAGACGCCGTATTATGCAACAATGCAACCGAAGATGTCATAAATGGTTAACAACACACCAAGAACCCATAAGATAAATACTATGAAAGAATTGTAATGATTGGACCCAAACTCTTTAGGTGTGGAATGGAATATAGACTTAAAAAAAGAATATTAAATAATCCAATATGGATGCCATATTATGCAACCCAGGATGTCCTAAATGGTTCCCGCCACAACAACTACCCATTAGGTATATACTTTGAACAAATTGTCAAAATCAGGTCAAAGTTAAAGAAGATATGGACTATTAGAAAGAGATTCTAACATAATCTAACATACATGCTGTATTATGTAACTGAAGATGTCAAAATTGGATGATTACACACCATCAACACAAAATGTATATGCTGTGAAAGAATTGTAAAGATTGAATGAAAACTCTTCACGCTTTGGAGTAAAAGGGATGATTGATAGATTGATGTTTTACGCAGCACTCCATATTATTTCACTTGATATGGCGGCGTTGCCAGGTTTAGTGGGGTGGAGGAAACCCCCACTTTCGGCAAGTGCATGTACTTGGCAACTCTTCCACATACGCTGATCAAGTGAAAAATCCAGACAAATTTGTAAATTTTCCATTGGTCTGAGTGTGATTTGAACCCGCCACCCATCAATGGAAGGTCTGTGTGGGACTGAGTGTTTTTGATTGATTGTTTGGTGTTTCACTTATATGGCGGCGTTGCCAGTTTTATTGTGGGAGGAAACCGGGCTCTATGCCCGGAGGAAACCCACGACCTTCCGTTGGTAACTGGCAACCATCCCACATAGGTCGTTCGAGTGAAAACCAAGGGGACTGAGGGACGATCACTCTAACACACTGGACCACCGAGGCCCCCTGAAAGCTAATGCAGATATAGACTAAAGAGAATATTACATAATCTAATATAGATTCCATATTATGCAACCGAAAATGTCATAAATGGTTCATGACGCATAATTTACTCACAAGGTATATATTGGGAAAGAATTGTAAAGTTATGGAGCGGAAGAAAATACGGGCCGGACGAACGAACAGAAGGGTGTATGGACGGCGCTGGGTATACCGTAATACAAGCAAGTCACGCGTATAAAAAATGAGTTCAACTAATAAGTTTAAAGCGGCCGATTATCAAGAAAAGTTGATCACTTGACGCACCTTGAAAAACTAAAGGATTGATATTAAAATTAGATATTAAAAACTAAACCAGAATCCCATACGAGCAGAAAATGTACACTAACAATGGACAAAATTATAAAATCGAGGATGTACGTACTACGTAGGAGTTCATTTTAGGAGTTTCGTTACTTACAAAACCTTCTTAAAGTACATTTCCAAGAGGAAAGTTCTTTTCTGTACTTATTGATAGAAATGGCTTATAATTAGCCAATTGTGTTTCCTGAAAATTTGTCCAATATTTGGCAGCTCATGTCACTGTAACATAATACAGGAGTACAAGTGATTCAAATATCTTGATTGATTTAAATTTTATGCTGCACTTAAGAGCATTTCAATTATGCGTTGTCAGGGTTTATCAGTTGGGGGAGCTCTTCGAGTGAAAAATCCACTTAGAAGTTTTTGAATTTTATTTGGTCTGAGTGGGATTTGAACTGGGGTCGCATGGATGAAAGTATGGAAGACGGATGAGGCCATTTGCTATGTCGACTTGTCTTCTTTAGAAACATGAGAGTCAACAAAGCGAGAGTCGCTAAATTGTCGAAACCACGCACGGTTTTGCCATTTTAGCAACTGTCGCTTTGTCGACTTGTCAACCTTTTTAAAATGCGCAACACGTCAATTCAAATGGATTCTCGTGTTTTCTTTCTCAGTCAGATTTGAAAAGACGAAAGTCGACAAAGCACGAGTCGCTAAAATGTGAAAACCGTGCGCGGTTACGACTCTCGTTTTGTAGACCGATGTTTGTATCCCTTGTACGTAACCCATGCAATATCCGCAATGTCGACAATTTTCTTTCTACATCACCAGATTGCAGATGCGGCTTCTATGAAGACTGCAGAACATTGTTTTTTAACTGCCAAATTATATCGAGCAAAGAACAACTTTAACAACAAAACTGGCAAATATATACATGGAATCTACAAACATTAACTTGGTATCACTTGGTGACCGCAATAAAACGACTCCCGAAAATGTCGAAATTCAAAAATTGTCATACTAAGGTAATAACATAGCTTCCACAAATCGTTCTGATGTTTGAATTATTTTTATTTATATCATTTATTCATTTTCTATTTATCCTCCTGTTAAACCGACATATTTCCCGACCGTGCCATAGATGAATCTGAAGGGTTCAAACTCTTCAGCGCCAACAATTTACCCAGCCATATTGTAAATAAACCCCTACAACAGTGTTGCTCTTCGGCTCTGTCGTCCCCAAAAATCAACAGCATGATTTCCGAAACTGTGTGCAGTTTTATTATAGGCCTACAGTCCAATACGGAGCCATTAAAGAGACATCCGGACGTTTGTTTTTTTCCTCAAGGTCTGTTCGAAAATAAGATTTTTGGACCAAAATTATGCTGTGGTACGACTTACCACGACATAATTATCTCGTACCACAACATAATTTTCTCGTGGTACGACTTATTTATCTCGTACCACGACATAAATTATCCAATGAAATTTAATATTTCAAGAGTTAGCCACTGACTGACTGAAAGCAGGCATTAGTGCTGGTACATATAAGCTGAGTAAGTCTATATAAACGAAGCTCCCAAGTCTAGCAATGGTTATGATCACCAGCTTGTGTTTTTTCTGACGTTGCTCGATATCAGCCATGTTTTCCTGCACCTATGGCAATGGTACAGACCAAAAATTTCATTGGCTATTTCATACCGCGACAGGATACTTACGGCATATTGCGATCGGCCAATTATGTTGTGGTACGAGATAATTATGCTGTGGTACGAGATAATTATGTCGTGGTACAAGATAATTATGTCGTGGTACAAGATAATTATGTTGTGGTACGACATAATAAGTCGTACCACGACATAATGTTGTTTTCGTAGGTCTACTAATTGATGTTGTTGTTGTACCAAAGTGACAATGAAGACCTGCGTTTAAACTAAACTGTAAGGGGAAAATCGCTTTCGTTAAAAGCATGTTTTATTAGCCTATATAGTCTCATTGAATCGATCCCCATTCTTGGAAAGATCAAAGACCAAGCAGACTAATCGTTTCACACGTCCACTGATCGCTCTATTCATGCGACTCAACAGGAAGTTGAATCAGACTACTACTCACTTTGGGTATAAAATCGGTCGGATTCGGACGTCATTTACCGTACTATATATTACATATTTTCTATCAAACTTATGTCCCCTCACACCACTGTACGCAAAAAGTAAGGGGGGGGGGGGGGCACTCTATACACAATATTTCCAAAGTATTGTCTAACGGAGGCTAAGGGAATCACGATTGGAGAATGCGGTAAGAAAACAAGGGATCCCTTAAAGGGATACAAGGGATCCCTTAAAGGGATCTTAACGCTCATGGTCATCTATCCATATTAAAGATTGTTACAGCAATAACTGGATATAGGAATTCGGGATGACAGTGCATTTAATGTATCTATTATGTAATATTGGACCTACATAAAAATAATCTTATTCCAGGGAGATTACTACTGTTGAGGAAAATTTTGAGCAAATTTAAATTAAATTGTAAGCTCCCCATGAAATTTTGGTTGAAAACAACATAGGCACCTAGTAGCCATCTTGCATATGCTAATGAGATGCAAATGTACGGTGCACAGCTAGAACTTAGGGGGATAATGTGTGTCATGTTTGGTTAAGATCAGGTCAGTAGTTTTCTTGGAATAATGAAATGAAGTCTCCTTCAAATTTGGTTCAAAAACAACATTGCTTCCTGGCTGCCATATTTAATAAGCAAATGAGATGAAAATGTAGGGTGCACAACTAGATCATACGGAGATAATGTGGACCAAGTTTGGTCGATATCAGACCGGTAGTTTTCTTGGAATAAAGGTAACCAAAAAAAAACATCTCCCCACTGGCGGCCATATTGAATATGCAAATAAGATGAAAATGTACAGTACACAACAAGGCTATAGGGAGATAATGTGAGTCAAGTTTGGTGGATATCGGACTGATTTGATTTGATTTTTATTCACCATAAAATCAGCGAGGCAGTACAGAAGTTTTAGTGAGTATAGAAGGCGGGAGTAAAGTTCCAATGGAACTTGTTCTATCCCATTGATGAAAAAATATGAAATATCGATACGGTGGTAGATTGTTTATATAGTGAATTAAACAAATTTAGAAAAGGAAAGTAAACAAATGAAATAAAAGAACATATGTACACTTATCCTGATGTATCTTACCAGTGATGCAGATAATCTGTTTAAATATCTAGTAGATGTTGCTTTATTGAGTCAACGAAATTGATTTTAATTTAACAGGGAGGTTGTTCCACTCTCGAGGACCTTTAACAGCAAGTGAATGGCGAGATAGGTCTATTTTGAAAAAGGGTCTGTATAAATTGTTGTCTCTGGCTCTTGTTTCATAATGATGAATATCAGATTGTTTAGTGAGGAGTGTTTGCTGTGAATGAGGTAAACGAAAGGGGTGATTAATAAATGTATGAGCAACTATACAGTAGTGAAAATATTTAACTTGTAGATATCTAAAATGTTAAAGGGGCATGAGCTGCCAAAATTCACAGTTTTTTCATAACTTCTGATCGTCACGACAGTAAGAGGCTTTGAAGGCTATCGAAAAACTAAATGATTGACGTTGGAATGAGAAAAATCCATACAGTATGTGGCCTGTATGAACCGAAAACGTGTTCAAAAGTAAACAAAATTTAAATAACCGGGACGACCATTCATTCATTCTAAGCCAAAGTTAGTTTAAAACAGTACTTTATCGTACATTTTCGAGACTTGAAGCATTAAAAAGCTTCTGAATTCTACCTCCTGAAAAAAATAGCCAATAATTTCAGCATTCTGTTTTGACGTCAAAATATTAACATTTTGGCAGCTCATGCCCCTTTAAGTTTTTGAAAGATAGAAACAGTTGGTGCAAGTTTATGAGAAAAAGTTATTATTCGGACAGCTTTTTTTTGCAGGAGAAATAAAGAATTTAGATGAGATTTGTAAGTATTTCCCAAAAGAGCGTTTGCGTATAACAGATATGGTGATATGAGAGAATGGTAAAGAATGATGTGTGTGTTTGTTAAGACTTTTTCTGATTATGTCGTATTATTCCGGTATTACCTGCAATTTTTATTTAGATGTAATTAATGTGAGATGTCCATGTTAGTTTTTCGTTGAGAATTATTCCTAGGAATTCAAATTCAGTAACTTGCTTGATTGGCATGTGGTTAATTACTAAGTCGGCAAGTTCGTGAGATTGTTTTCGATTTGGGGCGGTGATCATATATTTAGTTTTTGAGATATTTAAGGAGAGTTGATTTGCTTGAAGCCAAAGTTGAATATATTTTAGTTCTTGGTTCATGATATCTATAGTCCTGTGTATATTATCGGAAGAGTAGCAAACACTGGTGTCGTCTGCGAAGAGTGTAAAGTTTAGAAGAAAAGAGCAATAAGAAATGTCATTTATATATAAAATAAATAAAATTGGACCAAGGATAGACCCTTGGGGAACCCCGAAGCTAATTGTAGACAAGGCAGAAAGAGTACCTTTAAAGTTTACGGCTTGTTTTCTGTTAGACAAGTAATCCCTAAACCAAGGAGAAAGAAACCCGTAATGCTGTAATTTTGAGGATAAAATGTCATGGTCAACTGTATCAAAAGCTTTAGATAGATCGAGGAAGGTTATAATACTATTTAATTTATTTTCTTTGGCTTTTATTAGTTTATAGTATAGTGAGGATACGGCAGATTGAGTTGAGTGGTTGGCTCGGAAGCCATATTGATCTGGTGATATGATATTGTTAGTTTCTAGATGGTTAAGCATCATGTTACATGTAATACGCTCAATAATTTTGCTGAAGGAAGATAAAACAGATATAGGACGGTAATTATTGATAATATTGGCTTCACCAGCTTTATAGACAGGTGTGACTTTTGCCATTTTTAAAAGATTTGGAAAGGTGCCAGAGTTAAAGGAAAGATGAATAATGTGTGCCAACGGTTTAGAGATAAGATGTGAAACTGGTTTAAGTGAAGCTATGGTAATACCGTCCAGTCCTGCAGCAGTCGATTTAAGGTTGCCTACAGTAGATTGTATTTCAGAAAGCGTTACAGTTCTAAATTGAAACTCGGCAGTTCTGTGAATTTTTGGGGGCAATTTGGTATTTGTTTTTTTAAGGTTCCTGCCACTGATGTAAAATAAGAGTTGAATGTATTAGCTATTTGGAATGAGTCCAGAAGAACAGGTTGATTTTTTCGATGCATGAGTTGATTGCGTACTTTCCACGTCCCTTTTATTTCATTATTAACTTTATTGAACTGAGTTCCGAAATATGATTTGCGCAAATACGATAACAGTTTATTCAATTTGTTGCGATATGAACGGTAGTTTAGTTCTACTAGAGAATGGTTATATTTAAGTTGATCACGATACAGTTTATTTTTGTGGTGGATTGATTTGCATATTGCTGGAGTTATCCAAGGTTTACTTATAGGACATTTTGGTGGAGTCAAAGTTAATACTGGGAAGCACTTGTCATATAAAGCAGACGTTGAAAGAAATGAATGCATCGTTAAAATTTTTTGGGTTTAAAATTTCGTCCCAGTTTGAGTTTTCTAATGTACTTTTAAACTCATTCTTTTGTTCGTCTGTCATTTTGCGAATGGTAATAGATTTGTTAATGGTGTGAGATTGTGTAGTGACTGATGAAGATCTATGAACGTGAATGATGGGAAAATGGTCTGTTATATCAGTTATTAGTAATCCTGTTAGTATGTGATCTTCGTGAAAATTGGAAAATGCGTTGTCTATTAAGGTAGCTGATCTGGAGGTTACCCGCATTGGTTTTGTAACATATGGGAAGAAGTAATGGCATTTTAATTGGCATAAGAAATCTTGGGAGGGTTTATGTGGTCAATATTAAAGTCACCTAAGATGATACATTTACTGGAAGATGGGATACTTTGAAGGTTGTTGAAAAGTTGGTCATTGAATAAATTTATATTGTTTCCAGGGGGTCTGTAAATAATGCTGACAATATATGTTGTGCTACAGTGGACAATTTCAACAAACATTGCTTCATATTCTTTTCCGGTCTGACTGGTTGAGAGGTTTTTGACTCACTGGTAGTTTTCTTAGAATAACAGTAACAAAAATATATCGCCCCCTGGCGGCCATATTGAATATGTAAATGAGATGAAAATGTACAGTGCACAACTAGACATAGGGTGATGATGTATGTTGAGTTTGATTAATATTGGATTGACAGTTTTCATGGAATAAAAGTAACAAGCGAAAAGTTATTGAACGGACGACAGTTGATTGTTTGGTGTTTTACGCCGCACTCAAGATTATTTCACTTATATGGCCGCGTTGCCAGTTTTATTGTAGGAGAAAACCGGGCTCTATGCCCGGAGGAAACCCACGACCTTCCGGTGGTAACTGGCAACCATCCCAAATATGTCGTTCGAGTGAAAACCCAGAAAATTTTCAAAATTTTTTTTTAGACTGAGTGTGATTTGAACCCGCGACCCATTGGTGGAAGGCTGATCGGCTTGAGTGTCCAACGCTCTACCTACTGAGCCACGGAGGCCCCGACGGACCACGGAAAAGCGATTTGAATAGCCCTCCATCAGAATTATGGCGGGCTAAAAATAATAAAATGTTACCTAAGTTATCTGTTTCCACCACTTGCCTCTGATACTGTATGATCAAGCTGATCAGCCAAATGCGTACGATGACAAACGCGTAGAGCCGTGAGAAAGGCATCAAAAGCGCTCTCACCCCCAACACGTACAACATTGAGCAAATGTCTACACCTCGCCTGATTAGTTTTTTCCGCCTGCAAAAAATTCATAAAAATATAGAAAATTTGAAAAACAAATAGATTTGTTACATCTAGTTAAAAAACATTGTTGAGTTCCTGCCAACCCTTCCATATTGAATTGGGTGATTTCCCACTAACAATTGTTTTAAGAAAATAATGAATAAACATACGCAAACACATATGATTTTGCAATACAGGACACGACGGTCAAAGCCATTGCAAGCTAGTCCTATACATAGTGTTCCTCGTCATGTGATATACTTTAAGTAGAGGAATAGCACGAATTACATATCAACATAGCTGGAAAAAGGGAAAGAAACCTGACAAAGAAGCAAGGCAAATGCAACAAAGAAACATGCAATTTTACTGGCTCCAATGTTATAGAAGATGTGATGTCTGGATTATTTATATGTAATTAAAAAAATTCAAAAATCACAAAATTATGTTAATGCCAGTCAAATTTTAAGAGAAATAGGAATCAATTAAAGGTACAGTAATTTGTTTTGATTGATTGATTGATGTTTTTTATTAACATGCGCTGATATGGCCACATTCCAAGGTTTAGTGGGGAAGGAAACCAAGCTCTTTCTCAATACATAGTAATTAATCAGAGAATACAGGTGTGCAGTCATGCGAAGTGCTACAAATGGTTTAATAAAGCGGTCACTACTAAGCCAGAGCCCTTCAAATATCCCATAATCTGTTGGAGTGAAGTCATTAGGCTATCGGTCTATTAGCTATTTAACATTGTGGGAATAATAAACATGGGTTAACATGATACCCACTTAACAAGGTAAAATACTTTGAACCTATTTACCCACCTTACTATTAGATTCTGGCTAACAGCTTGACTACAGAGCAGGGTTTTCCCACAAAATTTCGGTGTCATTTGAACCCACATCAGATAAAACATAGAGACCTATATATATTAGGTGTGGTCCAATTAACAAATTTAACTGCATTGTGGTCTATTTTTTTTACATTTTCTCTGCACCCCATGTGGCCCATCTTATTGCATTTTTTGTGTTGAACAAATTTTTTTTTTCTAACGGTACCAAAACCATATTTCTACGATTTTTCCTCGCCAAACTGTTCTATAAGAAAGTTAACAATCGTTATCAGAGAACTCTAAACTGACTCGGCAGCCATCTTCACAGCAGAGCTTAGCTGTGTGTCTCGATCGGCCAATCAGCATACGCCTAGCCACCAGTCACTGCACTAGCGAGAGAAATTGGTCAACTCTGAAAGTCTGCTATTTAAACCTAGGTTAATTTCAATCATTTCGAGGCGCTAATTAGGGAAGAGAAACACTCTAATAACTCTGAAATACATGTTGTCTATGGGATATAACCATACAAGATATGATAAGCTCGAATGGGAAGTAATTTACTAATACTTTTCCCGGTCATTTTTAAACCGTCCATGGCGCGCTACGCTGATGATCAAGCACAAGCTTGCCTGGCATATTCATTTTCAGTGTATTTTCACATCGTAAACCACATGCAAGACTCATACACATGAATACGATGGTCTATGGGAGCCTGTTCGATACGATTGCATGTTTTTTTCTGTTTTCTCCTCCTTTAACCAGAAACTGTCTGTCAGACGGTAAACAATGTACCACAGAATTCACAATGATTGCCCATTAATTGTACAGTTTTCGCTGAAAATCGACCAGCCACCTTTCATCCAAAGACAATAAAATCATATTTATCTATTTAGCAGAAGTTTTAGCAAAAATGTAAACAAACAGTCCCTTTAAAGGTCCAGTAAATCTGTGCACCAACATGTGTGATGTGCAAATATATTCACAAGTTTATAGTTACCATAATTTCCTCCAGCTTATCATGCGAGAAAATGTCCTTTGATATTAAAACATCACAAATATCTGCAGGATCTCCAATATCCTTCACTAGTTGAAACCAGCATTTCTTTATAGCCTTCTGATGGATATATCCTGACGAAAAAAAACATGGAAAAGTTTCACAAATGAAAGCAAATGTATATTATTAGCCTTGGATAACGCAGGCGTAATTAACACGAGATTGTATTCTCAACCACAGGCACACGGAGTGCTCTCCCCTTAAAGGATAAATGACAAGTTTAAGCCAATGCCTCATATTTGGTAATCAATTTTTTTAAAAACTTGCACCGCATAGACATACGAACGTAGCCAAAAGGGAAAATGTGATTTCAGGCAAGAAACCTACACAATAGCACATTTGCCAGTTTTTCGTGCAACAATGACATGACGTCGTGTCACCAATCTGAGACCGAACAAGCACAGTTTCCAATTAGATTTTAGCTATATTCTTTTGAGCTCCCGTTTTATGCAAGATTTTTTCGCATTGCTTGATGATTTCAGACTGTAGAGAGAAAAATAATGCCTTGAAAAGGTGATTTGCCAATTACTTGAAAATGACGTAATTTAGAGACGTCACAATGACGGTCATATGTGGTAGACCGGACAAAGCATCCAACTGTTTTTAACTCAAAATTTTCAGCATTTTTACATCATATATAAGGAAAGGAACCCGATAAGAGTGTCAATAAAATTATGAAGGTCTTATCAACCACTGAATCTGCAAAGGGACCCCTATGACCTGTCTCTGGTAGTAGTTTAAAATTCCTGCCTTCAACCTTTGGCTGGCTGGCCATGACGAAAGTCAGTTTAAAAATTAATGGCAAAAAAGTGTGCCGATTCGTTCAGAAGACCTGAGGATTGCGATTTAATAAAGCTCAGATAAATGTCTTTTTTTTTCATTACTCACGACTCCAAATAATGTCCTCAGTGCCAAAAGAACCTTTTTGTCTTTAACTGGGTCATGCTTGAGAAGCCTATTAAATGCGTATGTAGGGGCCGTGTGATTGACAGCGGAAACTCGCTCTCGCAAACTAATTTCACCATCCGATTTTAGCGCTTTTTAATCATAGATATTTAAATATCTCACTCAATGTCAGTATATTGAAGACAAGGAAGATATATATTAAGATCTGAAGCTGTAAATATAAGGAATTCCCAAGCTTTTATTGTCAAAATTAACATTTTCTTGTCATATGTGTATGCTTGAAGTGTCCGTTCTAACTTGGACAAAGTTGGAAGTTATCAGTGAATTACGCGCACTTTAAAGTAAATTAAACCTCTTTTACCGTATTTGAAGATTGAAAAAACAAAACACAAAGCAACAAACAGATGCAACATGTGATTTCATTTGTTCATTTTAAAAATTATTTGAAGTTGTAAGAAAAAATAACTTGTATGTTTACTGAATGCGTTGTCGTCATACTGCGTCAGTGGGGTTTAATCCGACTTTTCCGCTATTGCCATACTATGTCTTCGGTACTGAAGCAGGCTAGCACTCTGACGCCATAAATGGCGACAGTGGTACCGAAATGGGTTAAATAGAAAAAAAATACATGTTTCATAACTTGACCATATTGGGGAACAGCAAACACAAAAAAATCAGTTTTCTTGATTCCTGCATTAAACTACAACCTTCTATTGATTGCAGTTCTGTTTGTTTTTTGGATATAACTATTTACAAGGGTCATAAATATTTAACAACTAGGTATCTTGGGGGGGGGGGATTATTTATGGCGTAATGGTATAAGCTTAATATGATATATAGATTATTATCGTTTCTTGATTTTTGACATCCGGGCAGTCTGGCAATGTCGGTCAATTGGTTTTCTTAACAAATGTCAACCGGCTACGGCGGCAAGTGGGCCTTTAATAGTTTAAAGTGCCTTTAAAATTTTAAATATTTACGTTGGAATAAAAATATTCGATAAATTCAGTTACCTATACGAATCGAAAATGTGTGTCATTTAGGACATTCAAATAGCAGGAGGTATGAGAGTGTTTTCCAGTCCTTGTTGCTTACAGAAGCTACTTTAACCTATATATCTTAGATCAATAAATGAACAAATCTCTTATTAGGTACTTCTGGACAAAAATAACAAAGAGTTGTCTGATTCTGTTTCTTCGACACTTTCTCTATTTCTAACAGCTCGTGCCCCTAAAATACATCAACAATATAGTTTGTATATAGTTTACTCTGTTTGGTTTCAAAAGACTAGCATTTCATTCGGGCCTGTTGGCAAAGTGTATCACTGAATTAAACAAACCTGATAACTCTTGATGTAAGTCTTTGTTTTCATTTAATAGGATTTCATGTTTTCTACTCAACGTTTCATTCTCTTTCCTTAGGTTCTCCATCTCCTTCATTGATATGTCCTTCTCTTTCTCTATCTCATCCAGTTTTACTCTGAGTTTTTCAAATTCTTTAACACTCTTCCAATGAAAAAACAGAATATAATATATAGAAATCAGTACACAAATTAATAAAATATCTATCATCAAATGAGTGTCATGTTTATTACGAAAATACATTATGCTACTTACGATACGGTCTATGTCTGTCTGTGTTTCACAGCTAGGTACAGTACGCATGCGATTTGACTTGAGAGCGTCCCCTTCTACAACCAATACATAACACATCAATCACACAAGCAAACAATACATAAAAATGCATCAATTCGTCTTGACATTCGTGTCGATTTCTAACTGTAACTGTAAAATATAACCATTACCCGTGGTCAAACATTTCTGTATTGGTCTTTTCTTACAATGATATTTCAGAAGACATAGATATCAATACAGACCTACTATTCATCAGATCGAACATTTAGGATCTTATTGGTAAGTTGCTATATCTTACTATGTATACTTTGAATATAAGTGTAAATTATTTACAAAACGGATTCTGTTTAATGGCTGTCTTGTTATGGAAGCATTTACTGAAGCCTTGGATAATCCTATAATTATGTTCAATAACATACCCTTCCGACCACCAAAATAAACTATAAAATAAATTTCTAAATTCTACTCACTAAAACGTAACTCCTGTTTGTCTTCAACCCGATGAAATAGCATGGGCTTTAAGGTTTATTGCAACAACATAAAATCGTGTGTACAGGTTAACACAATTAGAAACTAATTATCTGTATGGCTATTTTAGTCAAGGATATTTCCTCTTTGTCCAGTTGTTTTAGTGTTTATACATATACATGTATTGGGTTGAAGTTGTAATTACATACAGGCCTTGAAAATTACTGTTTTTTTCAAGTTGTCCTGAGGTTAACCACTGCTTAAAAATTAGGTTGCCCGCCAGTGTTTAAGGTTGCCCTGATTTCATGATATATGCGCTTTCACTGGGTAAGTACCGGGTATGCTTGGCATGTGTATGTATATGCATGTACCCCTGTATGCACATATTTTGACAACAGCAGGAACTTTTTAATAATATATAAAGATTCCTGAATGAAAATGGAAGTTTTTGTTTTATTTACTTCAAATAACAATACTGATTGTTGATTTCATCTTTGATTAAATTGTCACTTTTATCTTGTGTGTGATCAGTGATTATAAACACAGGAAATGGAAGAGTTCTGACAAAGTTTAATCATCCATTGAGTCGCATGAGTCAGAGTCACTGTTATCAACCTGGACAAATTTCTCACTGTCAAAAGAACTACAAGGATCAGGAGGAGGGGAGGCAGGATTTTGACTGGATTGAGAGGAGGGGACTTCATTTTTTTTGTGGACCAGGCAATTTATGACCATTTACATGCTTGTTACCCATGGACAGCCATCTTCTCACAGAGGATTCTATTAAATGTTGTCTTTCATTCTCACTTTTAAACGACTTTGCACCAACAAGTATAAGCTGTCTAACTCAGTTGGGACAAACTACATCGTAAATCAGTCTTAATTCTATTGACCGCTGAAAATCCAAGCTCACAGGCTGCTGTGCTTGGGCTGACAGTTACCATAATTTCAATTAACATTAAAATATTTCTGAGGTCTGGGGATCTTTGACAGAGAAGGACAGAGTAAAGTTCAAAAGAATTTGCATTCCGATGTTCGGCAAGTATCACCTTAAGCCCTGGCCATTCAAGTATGGATTGAGTTCTAACATCAGGTAACACATCCTGGTAGTGATGGACTATATCTTTGATTTGCTCATTCCCATATGTGGCCATTTGATCATGTTGATATGGTATTTTGCGGTTGTCAAACACAGTAAAGCTAAACATTGGAATTTCTTTAAATGCTGAAAATCGCTGTTCTATATACTGAACAGCATCGTCAACCAGGGTATCAAGGTTAAAGTCTGTGACTAATGTGTTGTATTCCCTGCAGCTTTCATATGATCCACTTCCACGTGGGGGGAACCCGACTTCTACCCCAGAGAGCTTTGGCATAAGACATATACGGTAAAATTAAGGAATTGTAGAGAATATATAAAGTTGATAAATTCAGCCCAGAATTTATGTGTTTAATGACTCCAATGTGCTGGGATACCTGTTTGCTCACAAAAGTAATATGAGAGGTCCATGTTAATTTATCGTTGAACACAACACCCAGGAATTTGAATTCCTCAACAATGGAAATTTCCACATTGTTGATAAGAATCGATGAAGGTGGAGAAGGCCTACATCGGTTGGGGCAAATTAGCATGAGCTAAGTTTTGCCTGAATTAAGGGATAGACGGTTAGCGTTGAACCAAGATGGAATTTTTTGCAACTCTTCTGACATAATACCAACTGCTTCTTTAGCAGATGTTGCAGTCGAAATAACACTGGTATTATCGGCATATAAGGTGAACTGTAACAAAGAAGAGGAGTTAACAATATCGTTTATGTACAGGATGAATAAAGTTGGTCCAAGAATGGACCCCTGGGGCACACTGAAAGTGATGTAATGAGTAGGTGATGACACGCCATTAACACCAACCACCTGTGGCCTCTCACTCAGGTAACTATTGAACCAGTTATTTGCAACCCCATGGATACCATAATGATTCAGTTTTTTTAGAAGAATAGAGGGCTGATTGTGTCAAAGGCCTTAAAAGGTCTAGAAAAGCCAGGTCTTTGGATTGAACTAAGCAATCATATAGAACGATAGCGGCATGAAGGGTTGAATGAAATGGCCGAAACCCCAACTGATCAGGGGAGATAATTTCAGGATTATGTAAAAAATCAAAGAGCATATTAGAGGCTAATTTTTCTATAATTTTGTTAATGCAAATATGTCTATAATTTTCTAAAGTTCATTTGTCTCCAGATTTATGAATAGGTGTGACTTTGGCAAGTTTGAGAGATGTTGGTATATAACCAAACGAAAACGAGAGATTGGAAATGTGGGCTAACGGTTCAGCAATAAAACATACCACTGCCTTTACATCTGCCATACGTATGCCATCCACGCCAAGGGCTGACGATTTTAACTGGGATATAGTAGAGATGACACAGTCAGATGTAACAGCCGAGAAATCAAAGTTAGTTTGAACTGGCTGAGTAAGATAATCCGTAAACAAAAAAGTAGATTGGGGTATGCGTTTTTCAAGTTCAGCAGCCACAGTTTGGAAATAATCCGCCATTGCATTAGCAATGGACTGGATATCATTGAGATTGCGCTCTCCTCCAATTTTCATATTGCCAGGGATGTTCGCTCTGGCAAACTAATTTCACCACCCGATTTTAGCACTTTTTAATCATAGATATTTAAATATCTCACTCACTGTCAGTTTATTGAAGACAAGGAAAATATATATTAAGACCTAAAGCTGTAAATATAAGAAATTCCACAAGCTTTAATTGTCAAATTTAACATTTTCGTGTTATATATTTATAAACACTAAAACACACGGGCACAGGAAAATCTTCTTGTCTAAAATAGCCATGGTGACAAGTTTCTAATTGTGTTCAAAAGAGGTATATCATTTAGACCTAAAGTTATACCAAGCAAATTGTTGTAATAAACTAAACCTATGGTATTTCATTAGGTTGACGACTGACAGGAGCTTAGCCCTGGCCAGCAGAATTTTCTGGAATTATTTTGTAATACATTGACAATGTTATATAGGTACGTTTGAAGTGTCTGTTCTAACTTGGACAAAGTTGGAAGTTATCAGTGAATTACGCGTACGTTAAAGTAAATTTAACCTCTTGTACCGTATTCCAAGGATAAAAAACACAAAGCAACCAACAGATGCAACATGTGATTTTATTTGTTCATTTTCAAAATAAGTTGTAAGAAAAAATAACTTGTATGTTTACGGCGTCAGTGGGGTACCGAATGTGTTAAATGAAAACATCAACGACATAAAAAAATACATTTTGCATAACTTGACCATATGAGGAACCAACATATGCAACATATGATTTTAATTTAGTTGAAATTGTTTTAGCCGACTTTTCTGCTATCGCCATACGATGTCTTCGGTAATGAAGCAGGCTAGCACTTTATGGCCATATGGCGATAGCGGTACCGAATGTGTTAAATGAAAACATCAACGACGCAAAAAATACTTGTTGCATAACTTGACCATATGAGGAAGCAACATACAAACAATTCATCAAGATCTGCCTGGTAGTTTTCTTGATTCCACGATCACAAACTATGTAGGTAGAATTCACAGAAATAGCTACCAGCATAGCGCGCAACGAGACCATAGGCGTAACCTACATTTTACAAAGATCCTTTCATTACTTTAGGAGAACAGTGATAAAAAGAAAAACAAAATGGCCAGTGGCCGCCATTTTGAATATGCAAATGAGCAAAATAGTGCGCAACCAGACCATAGGGTTAACCTGCGTACAAAGTTTTACGAAGATCTTTTCATTACTTTAGGAGAGAAGTGCTAAAAATAAGAAAAACAAAATGGTCGCCTAGCGGCCATTTTGATGTGCAAATGAGTGAAACAAATAAATGTTGCAAAAATAAACCATAGAAGGAACGTGCGTGTGGAATTTAAAGAAGATCCGACAAGCAGTTTTCTGGAGTCGCAATCACAAGAGAGAAAACTGATAAAAAATAGAAAAACAGCGGCCATTTAAATATGCAAATGAGTCCAGAAAAATAGATGTTGCACAACTAGACCATATGGGGAACCAACACAAAAACATTTCGTCGAGATCGGCCTGGTGGTTTTCTAGATTCCGTGATCACAAACTATGTAGGTAAAAATCACAGAATGGCCACCAGCGGCGATTTAAATATGCAAATGAGCAAACAAAGTGAATGTTGCACAACTAGATCACAAGGGAAACAGGTCTGTGAAATTTGATGAAGATCCGACCAGTAGTTCTCTTGGAATCGCGATCACAAGAAAAGTTTACAGACACCGGACCACGGACAAAAAGCGATTTGATAAGACCACCATGAGATCATGGTGGTCTAAAAATTCACCCAGATCCGGCTGGTAGTTTTCTTGATAAACTATGTAAACCACAGAAATGGCTTCCGGTCGCCATTTTGAAAACGCAAATGAGCAAATAAGTGTATAGTGCGCAACAAGACCATAGGGTTAACCTGCGTACAAAATTTTACGAATTAGATCCTTTCATTACTTTAGGAGAACAGTGATAAAAAGAAGAAAAACAAAATGGCCAGTGGCCGCAATTGTGAATATGCAAATGAGTACAATACCCTTAGTGCATAGTACGCAACGAGATCATAGGGTTAGCCTGCGTACAAATTTTTAGGACGATCCTCTCATTACTTTAGGAGAAAAGTGACAAAAAAGAAAAAAACAAAATGGTTGCCTAGTGGCCATTTTAATATGCAAAAAAAATATGTTGCCCAACTAGACCACTTTAGGAGAAAAGTGACAAAAAAGAAAAAAACAAAATGGTTGCCTAGTGGCCATTTTAATATGCAAAAAAAATACGTTGCCCAACTAGACCATAGGGGGAACCTGTCTGTAAAATTTGATGAGTATCCGAAGAGTAGTTCTCTTGGAATCGCAATCACAAGAAAAGTTCACAGACACCGGACGACGGACAAAAAGCGATTTGATCATGGTGGTCTAAAAACCTACATCACAATTAACTGACCACCAAAGTCAACTTAGAGGATATGTAGGCCTACAAATAAACTTTAAGATAACATTTGTACCAACCTATACATATCCGAACGATATTATTGAATTATCTACTTTACTGGTAATAATTGAAATTTCCATCTTTGGGCATGAAAATTTGGGCATGCCATTTCGGTTCAAAATGTTCCAACAATAAGACAAAAACAACAACTCTGGCCCAAAATTCAACATTAAATGCTATTTTGACATTAAAATCTGTTGCTTTAAAGAATTTAGGCGGATTTTTTGCTTGTGAGTTTGGGCGCCCATACCTGTATACAGGTATCAAAATGTCTCTGGATCAGTCTATGATCTTCTAGTAATAAGTCTAATTGATAGGTCAGATTTTATTGTACTAAATACCCAAACAATGTGTAGGGTATAGAGCTATAAAATGGAACAGTAAAAAATAAAACAATACAAAAGAAAAACACACGAGTACTATTAGTTTAAAACAATTGATGTAGTGTATTGTCAGTGGTTGATAAGACCTTCAATATTTCATTGACACTCTTAATACCCCTGACCCCAGCATTAAACTACAACCTACTATTGATTGCAGTTCGGTTTGTTTTTTGGATATATAGAGGATATTTGTTGTTTATCGGTAAATACCATTTATATTTCATCGAGTGGATTAAAAAATATGTATTTTCACGATTGGCAAAGCCAAGAGTGAAAATACAAGATTTTTTAATCCACGAGATGAAATATAAATGATATTTACCGATAATACATCAAATATTCTATTTATTATATAATTATTAGTGAGATTTTCGTGTATTTTCTCGACAAACTGAATGATTCGCGGTCGTCACTTGACCTAGAAAATGACACATCACTCATAGGCCTGTACGGCGTAGGAAAAAATAGCGCGTTATTTGGGGGTTCAACACAACAAAAACATATAAATTTGCATCGAAAATTCTTATTTTCACGTTGCAATTCATACATGTAATTAATGAAACAAGTTACAGTTAGAACAAAATACTTATTTCGTGAGAACAACCTGCGTTTGCCTGCGCGGAAGGACACACAGTGCACGTGCGACAACAAACATCGAGGTTCGCTGTCATCGACGGTGAAGTTGGACATTTCCTACACTTCAGTTTCTAATTAAACCTTTAAGTGGCGAAGTCTTGTTATTTTAAAATGAAGATTTACTAGATTAAGTGTGTTGGAATGTGCTAGGATAAATTAGATCTTTAATTTCTCGTTACCAGAATCAATCGAGTCGCTTCTTTCACACTGGCATTTTCGCCCAGAGCGAGCGTGACGATCAGGCGGCACTCAGACCACATCCCACTGTCTTCGGTTGCAATGATTTGCGTCGGTTCTCGATACATTTTCTATATTCTTGAAAATAATCAATTTCAATGTTCCAAGTGTACCACATTGTTTTGCATTAGGCCCTATAAAGTGGGGTAGCCTTACAACACGTTTTCATATAATTTAGCGAATCTTGCTGGCCCAGGCCTAAGACTAACTCCCCGGCGAGCACAGAAAGGCCAAAGCGAAAAAAATGTTTGGTTTGTGTCAAATTGTTTAACACCCAATTTATAATGCTAAGAAGTGTTCGATAATATATAAAAGGAGACTTGATTACAAATTTTAGCAATTTTCACAAATTAAAGATTCCATCATGAGAATTCAAATGAAAATAGTTCCGGCACTGGCAGTGATGATATAAACGTTATCGGTAAAAGTGGTGATATCACTTATATCAGAGCTGTATAACTCAATATCTCACTACTAATTATATAATAAAACTATTTACAAGGGTCATACATATTTAACAACTAGGTATCTTGGGAGGGGATTATCAATGGCGTAATGGTATAAGCTTAAGATAATATATAGATTATTATCTTTTCTTGATTTTGGATATCCGGGCAGTCTGGCAATGTCGGTCACGTGGTCTCTGAAGTCCTAACATTCACTGAATGATCAATCATGGGTAAAAACAACTCAGTGGGTGCCATTTTGTTCCAGCTATGCAAGCAATCGCTGAACCTTCTGATTAACAGCCTCATTGTTGTAATTGTCACATCACATCAAAATCGACAATACGGGTAAAGGCCACAGTTGCCTAAATTAGTAGGGACAAAAGTGTGTGTGTGTTTTTTCTGCCCCCTCCCCTGCAATTTTTTCTGGACATTAACGACCAATATGACATGATCATACCATGCATATAAGGGCGTCATTTAAGATATCTGTTTCGGATTCCTCTCCAGGTCATACATCCAAAAATGTTGACATGGCACGTGGTACGTATTGACCAATAGAATGGGAGTAAAGCCTAATGAATATTGAGGTATAATAAATAAGGACATTTCCTTGTGCGTTGGAAATATTTGTGATTTATCTGATGCAATAGGGATTTGATATGAAACTCCAATAATTCTGTACCTTTTCTACATTTATATGTAGGAAGCAGGTTCCTTAATATATAAATTGAATCATGATGTATTTCATGATGTATTTCCTCGAAGTGACTCGCCTGATCTTTTGGTTCCATTGCTAATTAGTTGAGATTTGTATTTGTATAGTTGACCCTCATCTATGCTGGATTTAAAATAGAAATTGGAATTTTATCTTTCTCTGCCACAGTCCAGATATCTCAGTAACATTACTGAGGGGGGAAATGCGTGATTTTGTTTATCAAATAAGCAATGAATAGACAATTAAGCCATCAGTGTGATTGTATGGGTTACAAAGATAGTTTCTGTAAATATGCTGACTTTTCCGCCATGAATAGTAGATTAAAGTTGGATGTGTATCATGTGACATTGGTTTTATCCTCGAAAAATACCTGGTGTTTTATCTTTTTTTCTATATTAGAGATTATAGATCCATCGGTTGACAATGACAGATCAATATTTACAGGTCCTTTATTATTATGCCATAAATTAATTAGATCAATGTTTATTGAAACCATTCGTCGAAAAATATGTGTGGCCAGGTTCCTTACATTTGAAGATGACAGCGGTCATTTTGACACTCTGCGAAGAGCACACCAGCGTGTTTAATGAAAACAAACTGTTTCCTCATATATCCGTTTCAAAAGGTTGGAGTTGCACACTACCAGAAATGTTGGATTCTCAGCACCATAAAGACCGATTGCGTTTTAAACAAAACACATATTACTGTATTGTTGTAAAATAAAGAACACACAAGTCAGAAAATTGTAAATATGTTTTGCAAATACTTGATTTATGAAACTGTGTTAAGGGTTGAAAATAGTCAATTCGTATAAAGTACCTTTAAAGATCATATGCAAAGGATTTAAATCGCCATAATAGGCATTTCATTTAGAGAAACAATGTTTTAGAAAGGGATTGGCACCTGTGAAAAATAAAAAGTCTGGTTCATTTTTTTTAAAAGCATTTTTTCTTTTAATTGGCTTCACAGAAGAACAGGCTTCTCTATACGAGTTCAGCTCTCTGCACATATCATGTGCGATATTATACTTTTGTATGGCTTTTAAAAGGGCCTTGATTGATGATTTAGATCACAAAGATGTGCCGGACATCGATTTAACCATAAATATTCAGCCCTATATTTATAAATCCGTCTCAAATAAGCTGTACATCAAATCTGATCCTGACAGCGACCCTTGAACATATGGCCCTGAGGAAAGTGCGAGTGTAGCCTAACTGTTGAAAAGATCACGGCACCTGTTCATGAATGTTGTTGGGTGGTGGGAAATTGTTGTCTTAAAACTATAAAACAATTTACCGGTATAAATGCCAAGGGAATAAAGAGGGAATTGTCAGAATGACTGCGTTGTTGAAGCTTCCTGTTATGAGTATGGGGCCGATATCGAGGATAATGGAAAGCATAAAAATTATGACTTACAGTAATTGCCTTGCCAGTAGCAAATAAACAGATAAATGGTAGACTAAAAAAAATAAAGCAAAACTAATTAATTCATATTAAAGGAAGGCTTTCTCACAGATATATTTATTCATTTCAAAGATCCACACTTTTTTATAATTTCTGATCGTCACGACACTCTGAAGGCCATCGAAAAACTAAATGATTAGCATTGGAATGAGAAAAATCCATACAGTACATGTTTGTGGCCTGTACGAACCGGAATAGTGTTCGAAAAAGTAAACAAAATTGAAATAACCGGGTTGACCATTCATTCATTCTATGCCAACATTAGTTCAAAACAATACTTTATCGTACATTCTTGAGACTAGAAGCACTAAAAAGCTGCTGAATTATACGTCTTGAGAAAAATAGCCGATAATTTCAACATTCTGTTTTTACGTCAAAATATCAACATTTTGGCAGCTCATGCCACTTTAAATTTCTGACAAAGACGAACGGTGAATTGGAGTCCTAGAGTAAAACACAGTAAATGTTCAAGAAAAATAGATAATGTTTTTTCCTAACATAAAGCAGCCCTTTGGGACAAGTTTATCTTGTTTAATATTGAGATCATTAATTATTTTCCTTTATATAGTTACGAACATAGTGATAGTCTGACACAGGCTTTACATCACTGCGGCGAGGCGTAAAACATCAGTCGACCACATGCCCGATGTTGTTCAAATTTTGTTTTGTTTGATTTCTTCTTTTTTTATTTTTATTTTATTTTATTTATTTTTTTTGGGGGGGGGATTGGGGAGGAGTACTGTTGGCTCTGCATCCACAAAGCGTAGTTGGAAAGTATTGTCATATACGACAGGTGTAGAGTGACTTTATATATATAACGTTGCTCTACAACTGCGGTATATATGATTATGGTAATGCTTTCAATGCTCTGTTCAAGAGATGCTGTTCTTCTGTGACGTCATAAACTCATAAAAACTAAGGGAGATAAGCAAGTAAAGATCTGAAACTCTGGTAAAAACAGCCCATTTAAATCTTCAATTCCCGCTAAATTGCTAATGCTGATTGGGAAAAAAAAACTGCTGAATTTTAAGTTAGCACACAAGTAACACGATTGTGATTTAATATAACATTAAGTGTAATCCTTTGCCTATGATCTTTAAACATTTAAAAATTTATGTTGGAATAAAAATATTCGATAAAGTCCGTTACCCATACGAATCCAAAACAAAATGAACAAATCACTTATTAGGTACTTCTGGACAAAAATAACCAATCATTGTCTAATTCTGTTTCTTTAAAATGTTCTCTATTTCTAGCAGCACCTGACCCTAAAATACATCAATAATATAGTCTGTATATAGCTTAACATGTTTGGTTTCAAAAGACTAGCATTTTATTAGGACCTGTTGGTAAAGTGTATCACTGAAATAAACCAACCTGATAGCTGAGCTTGATTTGTCCGAATTAATTCAATTTCTTTACATAAGGCTTTATTCTGCTGCAGTAAATCTTGGTTTTCATTAAATAAGGTTTCATGTTTTCTACTCCAAGTATCATTATCCTTCTTTAGGTTCTCCCTCTCTTTCAATGATATGTCCCTCTCTTTCTCTATCTCATCCAGTTGTACTCTTAGTTTTTCGCATTCTTTACAACTCTTCCAATGAAAACAGAGAAAATGATATATAGAAATTAGTACACAACTTGATAATAAACATTATAAAATATTTATCATTGATTGAGTGTTATCTCAATAATTCCCTTTTGGGTTTGGCTGAAGTCCCACGAGATCATGCGAGATCCGTGTTTAGGGGTATAACTTTCACCGATCAGCTGCTTATGGGGATCGGCTGTTACCCTGTTGTTTTGTCTGCGATTCTCAGCTTACAATCTATACTTTTTTACAAACATCTTTTTCTGTGACATATCAAGATATATACAAAGCCATTAGATACTTTTATTTGACCGATAAAAAAATAATATTATTTCTAACACAAATACTGTAGTCGAAGTTGTGTTTTTCACCATTGGTTTTTGACAACTTCGAAGCGTATCCATGCGATATAAATATTTTTATTGACTGTCAACTGACAAAAACGCAACTGGTAGCTTCCATTGTGTTTCACAAAAAGATATTGATAATACAAATGATTTAGAAATAAAGAATCAAAGACAAAAGGACACGATAACCACCGATCGCCATATACGCTAATGTTAAATGAACGGCTGGTCAGTGGAAGTAAATACCCCTAAACTCCTTTCTTGTGTGATCTCGCGAGATTTTACCCCACCTTGAAAGGGGCTTGTTTCAATTCACTCGAATGACCAATTTGGGTTGGTTGCCAGTTACCACCGGAAGGTCGTGGGTTTCCTCTGGACATAGAGCCTGGCTTCCTCCCACAATAAAACTGGCAACGCCGCCATATAATTGAAATAATCTTGAGCGTGGCGTAAAACACCAAACAATCAATAAATCAATCTTAATTTCCAAAGTCAATAATCGCCATAAGTAAAATATATTATTCTTGAAAGCGTCTTAAAACATATTCAACAATAGATGGCTACATTATGCTACTTACTATACTGTCTATGTCTGTCTGTGTTTCACAGCTAAATACGGTACGCATGTGATTTGGCTTGAGAGCGCCGCCTTCTACAAGTAATACAAAACACATCATCAGTAGACATGATAGGAAGAATGAAGAGTTTTCGAAAATATAAATTCCTAAACATAGCGAGAGCAATAGAATATGTTTAAATATACGGAAAACATGCACCGCATCGCATGCATCACATACATGTAGATTTCTAACTGCAACTGTACAATTTAATCATTAGCTGTGGTCAAACATTTTTTTACTGTGATTTCGAATATTTCAAAAGACATAGATATCAATACAGACTTACTATTAATCAGATCAAATATTTAGGATCGTATTCGCATGTTGTATCATTACCATGAATATAAGTGTAATTCTAACACATGCGTGATTTCCCTACATGTTGTGAGATAGGACAAAGCTGGCGTATAAACTAGCATATATGCAGAGAACGTTTTTATTGTGACGTCAAACGCCCTGACACTGAACGACGTCATCATTTTTAAATTTTGGTGACGTGATGGAACACGACGTCACTGGATGACGTCATCACCTAAACGCGAGTGGGGATGTCAGGCCGTTGTGTTTGCCTAGCATTTCGCCTGTAAAACTAACTTATAAACGTAGGACAATGTTAATACTCGACGGGAAGACTTGAAAGGGAACTTCCATAAGCTAAAAGTGTAGATATATCTTTAAAAAGTTATCAGGTCTGTTAGTAGACTTAAAAATGGTAACACATAAAACATTTTTTGAAGCTAGCACCCCTATCATTTTTTCGATATAGATTCGTCCACGAGGCAATCAGGGAAAAACTATTCAGCTTTAACGTAGGGGGTGCCAATTTTTAGTTTGAAGTAGAAAATAAGGCAAACTACTGAAATTCAGTTTTTCTTAACATTAAAGTTTATGTGTTAGAATAGAAATAATGGATTGATTCTCTGCGTATACGCTGTGATAACTGCAAGAAAAAAGGAAGTGTCCACACTTTTTGAACTCGGGCCTCCGGCCCTCGTCCAAAAACAATGGACACTTCCTTTTTTCTTGCAGTTATCACAGCGTATACGCAGAGAATCAATCCATTATTTCTTAAATTAATTACAAAAGGGAATCTACATAATGGTTGTCTTGTTATTGAAGTCTTGGGAAATCCTTTAATTATGTTAAATAACATATCCTCTCGGCCACTTTATTACCTCAATCCATTTCTAAATTATACTGACTAAAGCCTAACTCCCATTTGTCTTCAACCTAATGAAATATCATGGGCTTTAGTTTATTACAACAACATACATGTATAATTGGTTATAAAGTTTAACACACTTAAAAAGTGTGGCTGTATGGCTATTTTAATCAAGGATATTTTCCCTGTGTCCGGGTGTGCATACATATATTTATGGACACTAAAACACACGGGCACAGGGAAAATCTTCTTGTCTAAAATAACCACGGAGACAAGTTTCTAATTGTGTTAAAAAGAGGTATATCATTTAGACCTTTATACCCCACCATAAATTGTTGTAATAAAGTAAACCTATGATATTTCATTAGGTTGACGACTGACAGGAGCTTTGCCTTAGTCAGTAGAATTTTCTGGAACACTTTGTATTACATTGACAATGCTTACGCATCTTAAGCTATAGTAAGAATATCGTCAGACTATATAGTATGCCCCCCCCCCCATACCCTTTCCCAGAAAACCTAGGTAGAAGGCAGACAGGGGAGTTTAGCCCTGACCAGTATGTCTTTCAAACTCTTGTTCTTTTTATAAGCAATGACTGGCCTTTGGGTCAGAGGTCGAGCAAGTTTACTTTGAAGTAGTTTGTATTCTTCTACTATAATCTTGGCCATAGCGATGCTAGCTTTGTTATACTGAAACACAAATGGTATTATAGTTTTTTCACGACATCTTCCGGGGTCCAAGTTCAAACCCAAAGGATAAATAGTTTGTAATGTTTGAATCCAAAAACTTTCCCTTTCCAAACGTTTGTGCTTCGTATCTGCAGCGGAAGTGAGAAATGGGATTTTCTCAATAGGCATGATTTCAAAATGGTCCTTGACCGAATGACCTTGAGTATTGAAATGTTGTGCCACGGGTACATCATGTTTAAGTCTTATGCTAGATAAATGGTTGGCTGCTCTTTGTCGTAGAGAATTCTGAGTTTCTCCGACGTACTGTTTGCGACATTTTTTGCACGTGATTACATACACGATATTAGAGGAGTCACAATTAAGGTTCTCTGCCATTTGATATTTGTTGCGAGTTTGTTCTCCGAAAAAGGTTCCGCGATCGGGTACGTATATATCGAGTTTGCATCGCGTCTTAAGGCATTTCATTGATGTACCTGAGAGAAATGTTGGACGGTAGTGGTACACTCGTGAAGGGGAGGTAAGCGTATCGGGGGATGAAGGGGGAAACATGATTTGTCTTACTGTGTTAGATTTCATCCTTCGGAGTAATCTAATAGAATACTTCCTAGGGAGGAGAGCTTTAAAAAGAACAGAACAAGCCTGGTTAAAAAAATCTAAAGAACTACAGTTTCTATCTGAGATTTAATGACCCCCTTGAAAGTGTGAGGAGGATGGTATGACCCAGCATGTAGTAGCTGATGCGTGTCAGTAGGTTTGAAGAATACTTTGTAATCTAAATACCCAGTAGTATGATATGTATGACCCTTGTAAATAGTTACATCCAAAAAATCCACAGAAGTGTGATCAATAGTAGGCTGTAATTTAATGCTTGAGTCGTGAGAATTAAGAGTATCGATGAAAATATGAAGGTCTTCCAACGTATGTTGCCAAATGATAAAAATGTCATCCAGATACCGAAGGTAAATAAAAGGTTGTAGGTGACATTTGTGAAGAATATCACTCTCCCACTCAGCCATAAAAATAGAGGCAAAGTTAGGACTAAAACGTTTCCCCATAGCACACCCTTTAATTTGCTGAAAGATCTCCCCATTGAATTCAAAATCGTTACCTTTTAAGCTAAGTTCCAGCAATTCTAAAATGTCTTTATCCGGACGACGGTGGTCAGGATATCTTTGGAATGCTGATTTTATGGATTTAAGACCCAAATCTATGTCAATGTTTGTATACATAGACTCCACATCCAGAGTAACCAAAATCACATCTTGTGGGATGGATTTCTCAGACAATTTAGCCAATAAATCATCCGTATTCTTTATAAAGCTAGGATGCCGATTCGCTATAGGTTTTAGATAGTAATCAATTAGCTCTGATATTCTATAACTTTCACTGCCACAATCTGAGATAATAGGACGCCCAGGGGGCATTGTAGGCTTCGGCCATTTTTCAATGGGTTTGTGAATTTTTGGAAGAATATAGAAGACCCTGTTTTTAGAGTTATGATCAGATTCCAAATAGCGATACTGTTTTTCATTAAGTAAGCCTTTATCTTGAAGAGAAACAAGAATCTTATTAAACTTCCTAACATTTTCAGGCCAAATTTCCTTATCAAGTTTTTTGTAATGAAGAGGGTTGCTTAGCTGCCGTTCTATCTCTTCAATATAATCCTGTTTTGACATAATAACTGTTGCCGAACCTTTATCAGCAGGTTTAATAACTATGTTTGGATTTCTCCTTAGCTTACTTAAGGCAAGACATTCTGAATGAGTAAGGTTATGTTGGTTTTTCTGATTAGTTAAAGCATCAAACTTCCTTGATACAGAGTCACGACTAATGTTTATTTCTGGATCATACATGTGAGAAGGAGGTGTATAGCCGCTTTTAGATGTAAACGGCTTGCGTACCCCACTAGAATCTCGGTAGATATCAGCCAGACTAAGATTTCTGGAGAACTCCATAACATGCACTAATTTACTAATAGAAAAGTCCCTATCAGATAATGCTTTAGGGCAAGGCACAAATGAGAGTCCTCTATTGAGTAGAGATATATCATCAGCAGTGAGTTCCTCGTTACTAAGATTAACAATATTACTTCCTAAGCCGAAAGTAGGGTGGCACATGCCCTGTCCCAAATTTAGTTTAAATCTAGTGTCTGAAGCCAGTGGGTATACAAGCAATTTGCTGTATCTTCGGTCCAGTGAATTTTGTCCGTGGATACTCTAAATTTTGAATTGGGGATTTTTGGTATGACCATAACTCTCTTCATCTTGGAAGCAGAAGAGTTATATAGGTTCAGGTTCGAAACTTCACTGGCCGGCAGTTTAGTGGATGACTGGATCTCTACAAAGTAGATGAGCGAGTTGGAAAAAGTCTTCCTAACCGCTGTCATCATGTTGCGCATTTGAGATAACGAAGTGTTTGGCTCAGTAGTTGTCTTGTTATTGATACCAATATTCAAGATAACTTTCTCAGGTTTGGGACCTTGATACTTTTGAATTAGAGTCCGAAATGAATTGAAATTGGCACCAGGAAAACATTCTACCTGCATATCAGGGTGGGGGTCAAGGTTAATTCTAGAAAGATTAGAATCCCCAAGTAAAAGAACTTTCTTAGTTACATTAGGAAGGTGCCAATTAGAGGAAGTGTGCCGAAATTTCCAAAATTTAGAATTAGCTAATTTATTCCGAGGGTTGCGCTGACCCCTCGGAGGGGATCTCACTGCATCTGAATATCTCATAGGAGAATGGACAGACAAAACTGGTGATGGGGGAGGAGCAGAGGGACTAGATGTACTAGGTCTAGGAGAAGAGACCCTAGTAGAAACTGGAGAGGACGGAGGACGAAAGGGGACAGATGTTCTACTAGGTCATGTATTGGGTTTAAATTGCAATTACATAGTATATCCGACTTACACAACAAGGTAATAATCTATATTTGCACACCACACAAATGAAATACTTCACCATGTTTGTTTTCTCCTTAAAACCTACCTACAGAACATAGTCTCCAAGTGAAAGGTTTATCTGGAATGTTTGCAAACACTTCATCAATGATTGTATACTCTGTGAGATAAGGAGAGGTATGTTTATCACCACCCCACATATACACCCTCCCTGTATCAGTAAGGCCGGCTGAGATGCACATGGGTCCATCAAAATATTGACCAGCTGCTATCTCTGTAAACCTGAAGACAAAAGAGGGAATAAACATACAATAATACACGAGAATGAATGGTCACCAAACATAACTGAACTAAAATCTAAACCATATATTAATTTGAGTTTGGGTTGTAATACGTTTGGTGTAGCCTATTTAAACCAACGTTTAAAACTAATCCGGTTATTTCGTTATTATGGATGTTTTATAAGAATTTCATTTAAACGACGATCAAAGTGTTAATTCCTACTTGAAACTATGTCTGCGTTTACACATCTTCTCTATTTACTAATATGTTAACCATTTCTTGATTTCACCTTATATGTGTGCTAATAGTTTGAATCTCACTGCAAGTGTTAATTACTCTTCAAATATAACAGTATATGGAGGAACAGATACATGTTGACATGAAGCAAGAGTTTGCTGACTGCAGTAGAGTCTGTTTCATGTAACATAATATACAATATGTCGTGTGAGTGAGCTCCATTTAACATTTTAAACAATGACTATGCAAGGCTTTGCCTTTCTATTTCCCAATAGATCTACTCATGAACATCTTTGTTAACATTATTTTGACACATCATAGCCAACACGTTCACGGCCTAACTGTTGTGTTTTCAAAATTGCTTAATGCGTAAAACACACACAAAAATCTTCAATCAGTAAGTATTATAAATCTGAATTGTTTTTTATCCAATATTAAAATAACCCAGACATAAAAATGTTGTGTTAAATCCCCTTCCTAAATCTAACATAGATTTTTATAAGCTGAAAAACGGAGACTTTTGACCTAGAAAAAGAAAAATATTCCATCCAAATTGACGAATTTTAGTCATTTTTCATTTGCCAATTCATTAATGACTTTTAACTCTTTCGCTACCGCAAGCCGTACTGTGCGACTCTCCGTTTTCACATATCAGACGGCAAGCCGTACACTGCGGCGATCAGCCAACCTTAAGTAAACATCACTGTGATTGGTTGTTTTCCTATCAAATACTTGATTTTGACCAATGACTGTATTTTTAACGTAACGACTTCTGGTATGAACACGTGTTTTTCGTTTCGGACATGGACGAGGGTGTCAACCCTGGGCCGTCACGGACCTGAGGCCACCGTATTACGGCTCAACATGCGGCAAATCTTATTTCCCACTGGGCTTTTAGTGACAATGAAAAGGTTATCGACACATTTGTACCTTCTGATAAATAAGTTGGCAGTGATAGCGGTAATGATAGCACGGATAACGTAATGACAACAACAACAACAAACAATACATGTGTAGGTGGGCGTTGCAGTTTCAGACATTACGCGTCCCTGACTTGTTCAACAAACAACTGTTTTTTCTCAACTCTGGAGGTTATTTTTATACTTTGTTATATTGGAACTATGTCACATACTCATTATCTTCCTCTAAATTTGACAACCAGTGACCAGTTTTTTTTCTAGTATTGAACTGAAATTCAGAATTAAATTTTGTAAACATCCTTCCATTTCTACCAATATGCAAATTAGGAAATAAAAAAGCCAAGTTACATTTGAGACAAAATGTTTGTTTAGTTTTCTTAGAAATACATCTAGGATTATGAAAATATATACTTTGCCATATAAATTGTGAAAAGGTCGGATTCACAAGGCATTTATGTAGTTTGATGTCGCAATATAACAATTAATCAAAAGTGTGCCTGGGCCAACCATGTAAATTGCTCTGGTAGTGAAAGTGTTAAAAGATCAAATCTTTATGGACAGTCGCTGTGAATTCGTTAGGTCATTTACACGCTCACACCTTTCAATTCTAAAAGCGTATATTTTAAAGTTCTTTCAAGAACCAGTTCAAAAAAGTAATTTCGCTAAAAAAAAATTAAATCTTCAAATGTCATGCAAATTTGCTAAAAGAAAATGGTGGTTGATTGCAGTTTGTTGTGGGCATCTTGTCGAGATAGAGACTATCACAAGGGCCTCGACAGGGGCATAACTAATCTCACCGGTCATATATGGCCCAATTTCTAAATTTGAACTGTTTAGAGGATAATAATTATTTTCTGTTGTTTTTAAAACTGTAAACTTAAGTTCTGTTTCCAAGTAAAAAACGTTGACACACAATTCAACATGGGTAACAACAATTTTGACATTCAGCATCAATCAATGGGGTTTTGGATTTTATATAGACCAAGTGTTTCAAATCTATGTGTACCAATTTACTTAACTCAGACTGAGAGTTTCATTACTCATTAGAGTACTAAGAATCGTCTTTCTTGTCTATAGGGATCCAGAGTTGTCATACAAACAAGCTCAGCGTAATGTCTGGCAATAAAGCAATCCAGAACTTGTTTCAATTTTGTATTCATTTTTATAAGAGCTTCATCCGTAACACAAATAAATTAAAAACGAGAGAATAATGCGTTTTGTAGAACGATTTTACCGGGTGTAATTTTAAACTCTGGAATTCTTATTTAACTTCGCTCTATGTTCTTTCTGTTTCGCTTCATTAAACAAGCTAAACGGAATGTCAGAAAATCCGAGATTTTACCGCTTAAATGTATTGTATGGTTATTGTTTTAACCTCCGAATACCCAATAAAAAACTATCCAATAAGAAAGGGGTTCATAAGAAGGTACTAGTTGAGGGGTGCTGATCTTTGCCGGGCGCACTTTTGCCTGTCGGTCATCATTCTACAACGGCGAGTGTTTCAATCGCACTTTATAAAGACTTATTGTTCAAATGATTATCAAAACTAATGAAAAGATCGCATTACTAAAGCCTCATTGGTCACGTTAGAAGTGGTATAGATCCTTTCGACTTAAGGTCTGACATTTGCGCAGAAGCTTATGTGTATGGCAAAATGACGCTACTTTGAGTTTTTGGATCAATCTGACGTTCAAATAGTGTTCATTTCGTTTATAACGCATTGAAAAAGAGGCGTGTCACAGCGCCTACAACAGAAAGATGACGTCAATGGCATACAAGTCGAACAACATCCTTAAAGCGTCATTATAAGCCGAAAGATATATTGGTCATTCGAAAGTGTTTGGTATTGTCCTTGGACATTATCTGTCATGCGTTCGTTCTCTTTGAGAGAATAAAACCCGTCAATCGAATAAAGACACTGGCAGTTTGTTTTTCAGGAATAGCTTAATGAATGATTAGGGCTTAACACAAGGAATTACTGAACACAAAAATGTGCTTCAGGTTAATTTGATCCAAAACCAAACTCCTAACGAACATGCGTGGATAATAAAAATATAATTACACAGGGCAGAATCCATAACGGAATGTATTGTCCTCGTCCAGGTTGGACTGGATGTACGTTTTTGAATCAACGTCAAATTTGAACTCTAAACAACAGTATTGGGTTTTCTACAGTATAAAACCTTCTCAATACATATATTGTGAAATTATTGGGTGGTTTTTAGAGTTGGTATTATCTGAATTTTTGGAGATGGCTAAGAAACACATAACGGCACCTTGTTGAGATCCCACCTTTGACTAAGGGTTCCTCCCAGGTTAAGATTGTCTCCGAATACGACGATGACAGACATTAACATAGACAATTTATGATGCTATTTAATTTCACTGGTAACCTTATACTAATTAAAAATTACGTTATATTTCGTCGATTCGATTTCGAAGTAATATAATTTAAAGTCTGAAAGATCATTATCCAATTTAGAGTGTTAAATCCGACGGTCAAAAAAGCAGTGAATTAAAGGGAATACTTATATGGTTAGTATAATACTGTAGGTACTCCTATTTTTACTTATGATACAGTATCTTCTCGATCGGCAGAAATATTTTTTGTTATTTTGCTTAAATGTCGGTTTTAGTGAAAGGTATATATTTATGTCCTCGAGTTGCTGTATAAATATGCCCAAATCTATTAATAAATCCATTTTATGCTGATAAACAAAATATGTTCGCTTTTAATAGAAATCTCCTAGTGATAGCTCGTGACAGTGACAGAAAAATGGGAAAAATATGTGAAAGTTGTTTGATAAAAAGGTAAATATTGTGTTCAAAATAAAGTGTATTGTATAAGCTAATCTTCTACTTTAACATGTATGCTCATATCTTCTCTCCTACATAATACATTAAGTGTTAGTCAATTCACTGATGTTTGAACATATCATTGATAGTGAAACATATTTCTACTCAGGGATTATTGAGTGCCTGCAATTACCAACCTTACTTTTATTTAAACTAATTACTTAATAGCTAATGACATTGATAATAGTCAAACTTCCACCCGAAAAGATACACACCCAGCAAGAGAGTTGTATGACTACCAAACTCCCAAGTATGTGATTCTTGGGAAATAATTAAATTATTGTACATGTTTCTAAACGTAATTAGATAAATATGGTAAGTCGTACCAACATACCTTTCATGGATCAGAATTTGTTTTGGATGACTGTAGTCAGTTTTGTCTCCTCTTCCAAGCTGGCCATGACCATTCCCACCCCAGGAATATATAGAACCTTGTTGATTAAGGACCAGTGTGTAGTTCCATCCACATACAATCTAAAAAAGATGATAAAAAAGATATGCATAACTATTCATGTCATCAACCTAAACTAATAACCCACTGGGTGTCATACAGTTTGTATTCTATTTGTATTCTCGTTATTTAGGGATTACACTTTCTTTTTTATATAAAACATACACGTTAACCTTTAAGCTTATAATGTGTATTTAGTGGGATATAATATAATTGACATGAAACTTTACAAAGAAAACAGAATATAAACCCTATGTACAAGATTTCGAATGTTTACCATAATCATATTTGGCAATTTATACAAGTTAATGTGGGCAATGGAGCATAGAAGAAGACAGTGAACAATATAACTGAAATAACGACATAGCTAATATTAATGATAAAGGTAATGCTAATTATCGGAGTATGAATGAGGAAAATAGTAGAAAATAATAAATCATAATATTGAGAATGAGTGAAAATAATATTGTAATTAATAGACGATAAAGAGAAAAATAATGGAAAAATGAGATGACCGTCTCTATAGTGCTATGCAGCTATGAGCCTGTTGATTGTAGACATATTATAACTTATATAACATCTATTAATACAATTCCAATGGACCAGATTCATATACATAAATGTAATGGCAATCATCCAAACTTCTGAGACACCAAAATAAATTTGTATACTGTTTAAAGTATTTTTTACGGTATCACCATAGGGGCAAGACTGCCACATATGGTGCTTCATTTAAACCTATCTCTTTGGGAGTGTCCAACATTATTTGTCGCTGAGGCTGGTACACTTGGCATTCCAGAAAAAAAGTGATACACACTTTCAGAAGGCGAACCGCAAGTACATTTATAAGAATCTTCAATGTTTGTTAAAAAGATCTTCTTTCAAAGAACTACAGCCGTTACATAAGCGACATAGCAGAATATTAGCTTTTCTGTTGGAGCTATAGTACCATTTGGGCGGTCTGGCTCTTTGATATATTTTATTAAGACTATTCTTAAATAATCTTAAGTCGGATATATATCTGATGGGTTCAGGCAAGGAATTCCATTATGTCGGGTTGTAGATGGGAAGAATGAGTTCCTAAATGAGGCAGTTCTACAGTTATAATTGGTATAGAGCTGACCAGATCTTACATTATATGGATTTCGAGTTGAGACTTTTTCAGAAGAATGACAATTTCCATATATAACCTTATGTAATAGAATTAATTTGTGCATTTGACGACGTTTTCTGAGTTCAATAAAGTCAGATTCTTCGTAGAGTAAACTAGTAGCGACACTCTTTGTAAGACATGTTATGATACGTAGACACTCCTTTTGCAATAGCTCCAGTTTGATACATTGTTCCTCTGTAATATTGTCCCAAACTATGTCTGCGTTCGCTAGTGATGCTCGTATGAAAGATTTGTACCGGATTTCAAGGCTTTTACAGCTTAGAATATACCTTAAGGCTCTAAACACGGACATTTTTTTCGTAACTTCAGAGATGATTTCAGCAATATGATCAGCCCAATTACCACGATGGTTTAATACAAGCCCCAAGTGTTTGTGTGTCAGAGATTGATTGATTGGTTGAGATAAACGAAAATCAACATTAGCTGGTTGGTGACGCCCAGAGATCAGAACAGATTTTGCTTTTATGGCATTAAATTTAACCAGCATTTGCCCAGTTTTCGATACAGTTAAGGTCTTCAGTCATAGAGTCGACTATTTCAGTTGCTACCAAATTATCTGCAGCTATATACAGGCAGGTGTCGTCGGCAAACAGTGTAATTCTATTGGTTATACCAGTGGGTAGGTCATTTATAAATAGCAAGAAAAGGAGGGACCTAGGGCAGAATGTTGAGGTACACCAGCACGCACACAGAGTGACCGTTAACCACGACTCGTTGTCGTTCTGTGAGGTATCTGACAAACCAATCATATAGTTTACCATGAATGCCATGAGATCTTAACTTGGCTAGCAATCCATTGTGCCAGAATTGGTTGAAAGCTTTGGATATATCGAAGAATATAAGAACTATTTCTTTACCCTCATCTAAGCCTTTGGCAATATCAAAATAGAGGTCTAATAGTTGGATAAGGGTACAATTTCCGGAAATGAAACCATACTGACAAGTACTTAGCTCTTCCCAGACAAAAGAAAATACATGTTTGAAAACTACCCTTTCAAAAACTTTGTTCAAACAACTGACAACTGACAACTCTCAAATTTCAGTGTAATGTGATGCTTAAATCTGTATTAAAAATGATGTTGAAAATTCATATTTTGAAGAACAAAAATTGGATGTTGCGTTTCTTTTTTGGGAGAGTATATAAATAGTTCTAGATACTGATGTCTCTGAGTGGTGGAGGAATCGGAGAACAATTTGCATTATTGTTTTTTAAGTATGACGTGCAAAGTTTCCACCAGAATGTTTCAATACTGTTACCAGAGTTGATTTTCGAGGTTTGTTGTCTAAATAGTCTTGTTTGTCACGTTTGGCAATTGCCCTTTTAATTTCTATGGTAACCCAGGTTTTATCGTTTGGGTCGACAGTCAAAAGTCTGTTTGATATAGCTAGATTTGTAGCATTTATTATAGTGTATAATTTGGTGAGTCGAGGTATGCTTGACTTCATATTCACGAACACGGGACAATGGTCACTACAGAAGTTGTCAAGGACTCCACAACTCTCAACTAACCTATAATGACTGCACATAAATATGGCCTAAGAGGGTACCAGAAATAGGTCGGGTCGGTTCAGATATTAACTGAGTCAAACCAAAACTCTGACCTAAGTTTTTAATTTTAGTTTTCCTTTCGTCCAGTAAATTATCATTGTAGTCACCTGTCAGGAGGAAGTTATGCTTTGGGATATAAGTCAAATGCATTGGAAATATTTTCATAAACTGTGTCCCACGTCTCCACATTTGAATTTGGTGGTCGATAGAAAACAGATATCAATGTTGGGAATTTTTTGTGGATTTCAAGCCATATCATTTCGAGATCATTATGTTCAAGCTCTGGGTGACGAGTAAAAGAGGGACGACGTGATATGTAAACACATAAACCACCCCATGCTTGGTAACGATCTCGACGAATTGGTTCATGAAAACCAGGAAGACACAAAGAGTGATTTGAAACATCTGGAGAGAGATGGCATTCAGTAACAGCAATTATATCATATTGTAAAAGATTTGCATGAACTAGATCAACACTTTCTTGAAAATATTGCAGAAATTCCTCTACCGATTTTGGGGTGATGCTGGAAACGGGAATCGAACTCGGGTCCCAGAGTATGACACCTATCGCCAGCTTGTTTAAATGATTATTTGGTGTTATGAGATCAGTAGATAGTCATACAGGGTAAATCTAATCTGGGCTTAACATCAGTGGCAAATAAGGGTTGGGAGGGGGTAATCCTAACCATGGTTTAGCCTAATTGAGAAAAAAACCATATGTGTGGGGTTTGGTGGAGGGGGCGGGGTTAGTAAAAGTAATCTTAGTTCAACCTCCGTTAAAATAAGGATGCAGAGGGCGTAAACATAACCTGGTTTCAACCTCAGTTACAAACAAGTGTAGAGAGGGGCAAATCTAACCTAAGTCCAAGGGGTAAATATAAAAACTTTCTTTTTTTTTTGATCAGGTCATGTTTGGTTGATAGACGGCCTACCAACATGGGCCCAATGTAGGTTTTTCGTTGGCCAGATCATGTTTGTTAAATCGTCAGCCTGCCAACGATTGGTTTTGGCTGACCTGGTCGGGCAAGTTATGGTTGGGTAATTGTCATTGTTTTATAGTTGATATTGTCCTTTGTGCTTAAATACAATCATAAATAACAATTGAACGAAACAAGACTTACTTTTAACATTCCCCATAATTAGAGCTTGTATGAGGACACATTATCACTTTTTGGGGGTTCGTATCTTTTCGGGTAGAAGTTTGACTATTATAAATCTAGATGTTAGGTGCTTGTTTTGGCGTATGTATATATTTATGAACACTAAATCACACGGGCACAGGGAAAATCTTACCAAAGTCACTCACAGCCGAAATCTGGGGTTACTAGGCTATTGACTAACTATTTATTCATCTATATTAGAATTTGATGACTTTTTAGAGCAGCCACTCCGATTTAGCGATCATCCTGTTTGTTCCTTAAAATTTAACACTTGTTAATTTGTTATGCTAGATAGATTTAGGTAATACATACATTTAAATGTTAGTTTGTGTTATTGTTTGGATAGCAAGCAGTCACGGCGGAGCAGTATTCCAGTACTTTAGATTGATTGATTGTTTGGTGTTTTACGCCGCGCTCAAGAGTATTTCACTTAAATGGCGGCATTGCCAGTTTTATTGTGGGAGGAAACCGGGCTCTATGCCCGGATCAAACCCACGACCTTCCGTTGGTAACTGGCAACCATCCCACATAGGTCGTTCGAGTGAAAACCCAGTCAGAAAATTTTCCAATTTTTTACCCCTCGGGCAAATTTTGCCCGAAGGTTATTGTCGTTGCCTCCGTCTGTCCATTGGTCCTTGTAAACAGATTATCTAAAAAAGTCTTCATCTTACAACTTTGAAACTTCACAGATTTGTTTAATACAGCAAGTACAAGAAGCCTATCGAAAATCAACGCGCTCGGATGTTTTTTCAAGAGTTATGCCCCTTACATTACCACTGATGTCAAAAGCCTTGTAAACACATTATCTAAAAAAGTTTTTAACTTACAATTTTGAAACTTCACAGATTTGTTTAATACAGCAAGTACAAGAAGCCTATTGGAAATCAACGCGCTCGGATGTTTTTTTCAAGAGTTATGCCCCTTACAGTACCGCTGCTGTAAAAAAGCCTTGTAAACACATTATCTAAAAATATCTTTCACTCACATTTTTAAAACTTCCTACATTTGTTCAATACAGCAAGTACAAGAAGCCTATTTAAAATCTACCCGCTCGGACGTGTTTTTCAAGAGTTATGCCCCTTACATGACCGTCAGCCAAAAACCTCCTTGTAAATGTGATACATGTATGTGGAGTAGTTTTTCACTCGCAACAAATTGTCTGGAAAATAAATATATCTTCGGTTTCTTTGGCCCAGACCCGAGGGGTCGTGATGGCGACAGCCACTTATTTGGACTGAGTGGGAATCGAATCCGCGACCCATTGGTGGAACCAGTACTTTAGAAGTTACAAAACTAAGTAAGGTGGCCCCAAAATAAACATTGTCACTGGGGGAGAAAACCCATATTACACTCAGTTGACATACAGGTTGGAAGGAGTTAAACTTAACTGTGGTTTCTATCTCAGTGAAAAATAAGGATGGGGATACGGGTAAACATACCCTGGGTTAAACACCAATGACAAATAAAGGTGGAGAGGAGATCAATTTATCTGGATTCATCATATGTTACATGTAAGGACGAGGAGGGGGATTCACATTACCAGGGACGCAAACTTAGTTACAAGAAAGGATTGTACGGACTTATATATAATCTTAGGCATTTGCTTTTATTTTGGGCAAATGTGTTTGTATGGTAAGCCAATCAAGCTTTCTTCGATCTTTGATATGTTTGTGTATGGTCATCCCACATCCAGAAATACCCATGACATAACTTCAGTACTAAAATCTGTTTGTAATATGTTAATTTAAACTTTATTTGAGCTACACGGAATACTGAAAGCAATGCTATCAGTAACACAAATAGTGAGAAACACACTATAATTAAGAAATACTGGATTGATTAAAAAAGTTCACGCTATAGCTAAATAGTTTCTTCTTGATCACCACATTGACGAATCTATAAAGAAGTGATAAAGGTGTTAGCTACAAATGGCTGTTTATGATTTTCCATTATTTTATCTACGAGCAGACCCGCTAACTTTTAAAGATATATTTATACATGTAAGTGTATGCGAATTCCTTTTCCAATTTTGTCATCGTGTATAGGCATTGTCCTACGTTGTTATATTGTTTTAAAGTAAAACAATTATGACATACACGACAGCCTGCACTTGTGGTCATGCGATGACATCAAAAATTGACGTTGACTTTCATCATATCACCCAAATTTCGGAACGCCACCATGAACGTTCTAAATAACGTCATCCGTCAGTGGGTATCACGAAATCTTGTATGATTACTTACGAGACTTCCTATTATGATTTTACCAAACTTTGAGATTCAGTCCAATTTGAAATTATTAAACACTGAAAACACCCTTAAATACCCGCCTTATTTAATTGTGAAGAAAACAAAAAAACATACTTTGTGGTTCAGAAGAAGCGCGCTGATTTTTCCTTTTTCAACGGTACCAAACACATATTTTTGCGATTTTTTCATGGGCCATAATGGAGTTTATAAAATACAGTATTATGTTAAATACACAAAACAAATTGGTCAACTTTCAAATCTCCCATTTAAACATAGGAACACTTGGAAGAGTGTAAAATTAACCTGTCTCCAGAAAATTGCTTTCCGTTTCTCTAAACTTACCTGGAATTACAAAGGAAGCTTTGAAGAAAATGTGGCTGGCAAAAAACTAGTCTGCATGCCATATTGGCGAGTTACGAATGCCTCGATGAGGGTGAATTTAACCTACACTTAGATGGGAGATTTTGAAAGTTGACCAATTGGTTTTTCTCAGTGTGATCTTTTACTAATTTCACTGTCAGGCGTTAAAAAATCGCAAAAATATTTCTTTGGTACCGTTGGCATGGAAACATTAGTGCGCTTATTCAGAATCCTAAAGTGATTATTTGTATTACCCCCCCCCCCTTTAACACTGAAGACTCTCTGCAAAACTGGCAAATGGTTTAAAATCCAGAACCAAAAATGTATGTCTAACATTGATATGCTCACATGTTGAGAGCTGCCGCCAGAATGCAACTTAATGTGTCTTGAAATAATTAAGCAATGTGGATGAATTGGACATGAACATTTTCTAACATACCGTAGCATCGCATCTGGCAACTGAATATTGGGCAATCAATTTATGTGTAGTAAGATAGAGTATGGTATACATAGATAACTGCGCCAAGTTTTATTGATAAACCTTACTGACAATGTATGCTCTCTTGACACCCCTTGTGGCCTGGGCCAGGGTGAATACAATAATGAAGTTTAACTGCAACCCGCCTGTCATCCTCTCCGCTCTCATAACATAGGATAGGAAATGGTCATCAGACTCATTCCCTTGTATTGAAGCTTAACTATCGAAATCACATGAAAATGAGAAAAGAAAAAACAAACAATCCCCTTGATTAATAAAAAATTCGAAAAAATATATTGTATTTATGAACACTTAAACACACGGGCACATGGGAAATCTTCTTGTCTAAAATAACCATGGAGACAATTTTTGTTTAAAACAATGGTTATTTTGAACCCTTGGCACAGGCAAATATGAAAAATAAAACATATATTGTAAATGTGATACACAATGGTAATACACACAAATGCGATACAACTTATCTTAAGAACTTATGCTCAGTAGCGTGTTTGAATTGAAAACCTCAATATGGAAGTCAATAAACAATGTTTATTTCATTTTTGGAAAGGTTTCCTGCCAGTGTAACATATTGAGATTTTACTTCCAAACAAGCCTCTCTTAATTATATTGATTGTTTTTACTCAAACTTTCTTCACTTTTGTCAGTATATTACAAAGTATTCTGGAGAGTTTTGCTGACTGAGCTCCTGTCTGATTTCAACCTAGTGAAGTGTCGTGGGTTTTAGTTTATTACAGCAGCCTGTGATTGGGTGTGGGGGTCTAAGTTGCAGGACTCCCTTTGTAACACAATTAAAAACTTGTCTCCATGGTTATTTCAGTCAAAAATGTTTTCCCCGTGTCAGTGTGTACATATCGGCGTTGTCAGGTTAAGTGAGGGCGGAGTTCGGTTTATATATCGGCATGGTCAGGTTTAGTGAGTGCAGAGATCTATGTATATATCGGGGTTGTCAGGTTATGTGGGGGTGGAGATTGGTGTATATATCTGCGTTATCAGGTTTAGTGGGGCGAAGATCGAAGTATACATCTGTGTTATCAGGTTTAGTGAGGGCAGAGATCGGTGTATATATTGGGGTTGTCAAGTTATGTGGTGGGCGGAGATCAGTGTATATATCTGCGTTGTCAGGTTTAGTGGGGCGGAGATCGAAGTATATATCTGTGTTATCAGGTTTAGTGAGGGCGGAGATCGGTGTATATATCAGCGTTGTCAGGTTTAGTGGGGGCGGAGATCGGTGTATATATCAGCGTTGTCAGGTTTAGTGAGGGCGAAGATCGGTGTATATATCTGTGTTGTCAGGTTTAGTGAGGGCGGAGATCGGTGTATATATCAGCGTTGTCAGGTTTAGTGGGGGCAGAGATCAGTGTATATATCGGGGTTGTCAGGTTTAGTGAGGGCGGAGATCGGTGTATATATCAGGGTTGTCAGGTTATGTGGGGCCAGAATTCAGTGTATTTATCGGTGTTGTCAGGTTTAGTGGGGGCGGAGATCGGTGTATATATCGGCATGGTCAGGTTTAGTGAGGGCAGAGATCTGTGTATATATCGGGGTTGTCAGGTTTAGTGGGGGCGGAGATCGGTGTATATATCAGCGTTGTCAGGTTATGTGGGGGCGGAGATCGGTGTATATATCGGGGTTGCCAGGTTTAGTGAGGGCGGAGATCGGTGTATATATCGGGTTGCCAGGTTTAGTGGGGTGGAGATCGGTGTATATATCGGGGTTGCCAGGTTTAGTGAGGGCGGAGATCGATGTATATATCTGTGTTATCAGGTTATGTGGGGGCGGAGATCGGTGTATATATCTACGTTGTCAGGTTTAGTGGGGGCGGAGATCAGTGTATATATCAGCGTTGTCAGGTTTAGTGAGGGCGAAGATCGGTGTATACATCTGTGTTGTCAGGTTTAGTGATGGCGGAGATCGGTGTATATATCAGCGTTGTCAGGTTTAGTGGGGGCAGAGATCTGTGTATATATCAGGGTTGTCAGGTTTAGTGAGGGCGGAGATCTGTGTATGTATCGGGTTGTCAGGTTTAGTGGCGGGGGAGATCGGTGTATATATCGGGGTTGTCAGGTTATGTGGGGGCGGAGATCAGTGTATATATCGGGGTTGTCAGGTTATGTGGGGGCGGAAATCGATGTATATATCGGGGTTGCCAGGTTTAGTGAGGGCGGAGATCGGTGTATATATCGGGGTTGCCAGGTTTAGTGGGGCGGAGATCGGTGTATATATCGGGGTTGCCAGGTTTAGTAAGGGCGGAGATCGGTGTATATATCTGCGTTATCAGGTTTAGTGGGGCGGAGATCGAAGTATATATCTGTGTTGTCAGGTTTAGTGGGGGCGGAGATCGGTGTATATATCTGTGTTGTCAGGTTTAGTGAGGGCGGAGATCGGTGTATATATCGGAGTTGTGAGGTTTAGTGGGGGCGGAGACCGGTGTATATATCAGCGTTGTCAGGTTTAGTGGGGGCGGAGATCGGTGTATATATCGGGGATGCCAGGTTTAGTGAGGGCGGAGATCGGTGTATATATCGGGGTTGTCAGGTATAGTGAGGGTAGAGGGTGTGGAAAAGAAAACAAGCTGATTCCTTTTATTTTTTATCAAGAAGTACACAATAAAAGCTATATGTTGATAATGATATTGGGAATGCAGGTTAAGGTGTTTTTTTTAAGCAACACAACCACTTAAATTATGGCCGTTATTAGCACACAATGTTGGTTCAATACTGGCTTTACATGAAGGTATAAATGAAGCATTTCGTTATTGGTTGTTTTCCTTCTCATTCGAGTTAATTTCACTCATATGGTCGGGTTTAATTCATTTCAGCTGGTTACTTCATAAGTATCATGTGATCAAACTATTAAGAGATCGGTGTATATATCAGCGTTGTCAGGTTTAGTGAGGGCGAAGATCGGTGTATATATCTGTGTTGTCAGGTTTAGTGAGGGCGGAGATCGGTGTATATATCAGCGTTGTCAGGTTTAGTGGGGGCAGAGATCAGTGTATATATCGGGGTTGTCAGGTTTAGTGAGGGCGGAGATCGGTGTATATATCAGGGTTGTCAGGTTATGTGGGGCCAGAATTCAGTGTATTTATCGGTGTTGTCAGGTTTAGTGGGGGCGGAGATCGGTGTATATATCGGCATGGTCAGGTTTAGTGAGGGCAGAGATCTGTGTATATATCGGGGTTGTCAGGTTTAGTGGGGGCGGAGATCGGTGTATATATCGGGGTTGTCAGGTTATGTGGGGGCGGAGATCAGTGTATATATCGGGGTTGTCAGGTTATGTGGGGGCGGAGATCGGTGTATATATCGGGGTTGTCAGGTTATGTGGGGGCGGAGATCGGTGTATATATCAGCGTTGTCAGGTTATGTGGGGGCGGAGATCGGTGTATATATCGGGGTTGCCAGGTTTAGTGAGGGCGGAGATCGGTGTATATATCGGGTTGCCAGGTTTAGTGGGGTGGAGATCCGTGTATATATCGGGGTTGCCAGGTTTAGTGAGGGCGGAGATCGATGTATATATCTGTGTTATCAGGTTATGTGGGGGCGGAGATCGGTGTATATATCTACGTTGTCAGGTTTAGTGGGGCGGAGATCGAAGTATATATCTGTGTTATCAGGTTTAGTGGGGGCGGAGATCAGTGTATATATCCGCGTTGTCAGGTTTAGTGGGGGCAGAGATCGGTGTATATATCAGCGTTGTCAGGTTTAGTGAGGGCGAAGATCGGTGTATACATCTGTGTTGTCAGGTTTAGTGATGGCGGAGATCGGTGTATATATCAGCGTTGTCAGGTTTAGTGGGGGCAGAGATCGGTGTATATATCGGGGTTGTCAGGTTTAGTGAGGGCGGAGATCTGTGTATGTATCGGGTTGTCAGGTTTAGTGGCGGGGGAGATCGGTGTATATATCGGGGTTGTCAGGTTACGTGGGGGCGGAGATCAGTGTATATATCGGGGTTGCCAGGTTTAGTGGGGCGGAGATCGAAGTATATATCTGTGTTATCAGGTTTAGTGGGGGCGGAGATCAGTGTATATATCCGCGTTGTCAGGTTTAGTGGGGGCAGAGATCGGTGTATATATCAGCGTTGTCAGGTTTAGTGAGGGCGAAGATCGGTGTATACATCTGTGTTGTCAGGTTTAGTGATGGCGGAGATCGGTGTATATATCAGCGTTGTCAGGTTTAGTGGGGGCAGAGATCGGTGTATATATCGGGGTTGTCAGGTTTAGTGAGGGCGGAGATCTGTGTATGTATCGGGTTGTCAGGTTTAGTGGCGGGGGAGATCGGTGTATATATCGGGGTTGTCAGGTTACGTGGGGGCGGAGATCAGTGTATATATCGGGGTTGTCAGGTTATGTGGGGGCGGAAATCGATGTATATATCGGGGTTGCCAGGTTTAGTGAGGGCGGAGATCGGTGTATATATCGGGGTTGCCAGGTTTAGTGGGGCGGAGATCGGTGTATATATCGGGGTTGCCAGGTTTAGTAAGGGCGGAGATCGGTGTATATATCTGCGTTATCAGGTTTAGTGGGGCGGAGATCGAAGTATATATCTGTGTTGTCAGGTTTAGTGGGGGCGGAGATCGGTGTATATATCTGTGTTGTCAGGTTTAGTGAGGGCGGAGATCGGTGTATATATCAGCGTTGTCAGGTTTAGTGGGGGCGGAGATCGGTGTATATATCGAGGATGTCAGGTTTAGTGAGGGCGGAGATCGGTGTATATATCGGGGTTGTCAGGTATAGTGAGGGTAGAGATCGGTGTATATATCGGTGTTGTCAGGTTATTTTGGGGCGGAGATCGCTGTACATATCAGGGTTGTCAGGTTTAGTGGGGGCAAAGATCGGTGTATATATCGGGGTTGTCAGGTTTAGTGGGGGCAAAGGACGGGATTTATGTGCATAGAAATACCCAGACCTCCAGTAAAATAAGATGGAAATACCTCTGTCGCCAGATTGTGTACCTTGCTTAGAAATGTTAGATTCGATTCTATTTTCTCTGATTTTCTAATAATTCCAGCTACGTAAACAATTCAATAATATATAGTTTAGATTGCCACCCACGCCTAAGAATACAAAAGATCGAGGAACATAGAGCACATCAAAACCCACAAATGTCTTCATAGAACGTATAGAAAGGATACACACCTACATAAAGTGAGGGTAGAAATACCTCAACCACACTATTTTCATTGTGTATTGTATCTAGTATAAGGCGATGGAAATTGTTATCAATGAGGATAACTCATAATTGTACCCCTGGACATAAGGTGCTGATGGAGAGATCTCTACATCTACTGTCTTTAAGGAGCTTATTTTATGTACTATATAGTGTTCTAATTTCTATCTGTCTTTTATGTTTATTGTGATGTTTGGAAATAATAAATTAAAGAAGGAAATACCTCAACCACCGGGCATGAAAGAAGGTGTTTTGTTTAGAGTTGGTGCATTTGCAAACTACTAAATGATATTGAATTGAATCATTGTAGGTATAACTTTGTGTTTCTTACTAAACAACTGTTAACATCAAACGGCATAATAAAAACGAACAACATGGTACGTATATTATACCCTCCTCATCAATTGACATTTATGAATGTTTTATTTGACTGCGGGAAGTATACTGTATTAGGGAGGTGGTTCAGCCTATTATACGTTCTCACACACATATATCACTCTTCGACGATTGAACCGAACCGGTGTGTAATGTGATAAACAAGATTCCCAAACAATGATTTATGTTCACCACAACAATTATACCATCATTCACAAGGATTATACCATCGACCACAAGGATTATAGTCCACAAGAATTATAACATTGTCCACAAGGATTATACCATTGTCCACAAGGATTATACCATCGTCCACAAGGATTATACCATCGTCCACAAGAATTATACCATCGTTCTGCTGTTCCGTGAGGATTCCGTTCATCATTCCGTATTCACACCAAATTAACATGGATATGAAGTGATATAGCAGCATCAACCATTGAATTAAAAAGGCCCAGTTTAGTTTTTGGCTTGGTCTTTGTTTCTCATATTATTCAATGAGAAATATATGGTGTTTTAAAACGTGATTATTGTTTTCTAAAGCTGCCGTCTTCATACCGCTTGGTCGTTTAATAGGAGGTAGTAGGGGGTATATAGAAATACATGCAAATCACAAGAAAAGAAGGTGAACTTCAAGTGATTAGGCCTATCTATTAGAAATATAAACCATATCCTCTCTTTGGGAGACTTAGAGTGGCTTGAGCTGGCTATTATAGAGAAAACATTTTGTGGAAAAGAAAACAAGCTGATTCCTTTTATTTTTTATCAAGAAGTACACAATAAAAGCTATATGTTGATAATGATATTGGGAATGCAGGTTAAGGTGTTTTTTTTAAGCAACACAACCACTTAAATTATGGCCGTTATTAGCACACAATGTTGGTTCAATACTGGCTTTACATGAAGGTATAAATGAAGCATTTCGTTATTGGTTGTTTTCCTTCTCATTCGAGTTAATTTCACTCATATGGTCGGGTTTAATTCATTTCAGCTGGTTACTTCATAAGTATCATGTGATCAAACTATTAATATGAATACCTGTTGTCAACCGTATTCTTTTTTTCTAAAGCCTCTGCCCTTGTATCGGGTGAGGGTTCGAATCGATCTAATACCTCTATAAACATTTGGCAAAGCAAACAAGGTACATTTTCGAACACACTTCATTGTAATACGTCCTTCTTTCCTTATAGTGAAAAAGGTAGGCCGTTATTTCTTTAAAACTGGGGACATAGAAAAATCTGGGTTAGCAGAACACAAGGCTCACGCGACAAGCAACTCGTTCCACATTGCAGATATATCGCATGATGCACTCTTTATAAAACTTTAAAAATGGCTGGTTGCACCATATTTTATGATGAGAATAAATTACTCCCCTTTGCCAAGTGATATTCTGTCACTGGGTGCGCTGCAAGTCTGTCACTGCCTCTCTTATGGAAACAATGGGGTCTACGTTGTATGTCACCGTTTTATACTTCGTCATTCATTTACTGCTGGCCACACTTCGTTGTAATACATCATTATGTTTCTATATTGCGTATTGTGGTAAATGTCACTGACAAGTTTACATAGGCGACACTTAAGTTTGCATATTGTGTATTGTGGTAAATACCACTGACAAGTTTATATAGGCAACACTTCATTGTAATATATCATTATGTTTGTATATTGTGTACTGTGGTAAATATCCCTGTTGACAAGTTTACATAGGCGACACTTAAGTTTGCATATTGTGTATTGTGCTAAATACCACTGACAAGTTTACATAGGCGACACTTCATTGTGATATATCATTATGTTTGTGTATTGTGGTAAATATCACAGTTGATCAGTTTATATAGACCACATGTCATTGTAATACATCATTATGTTTGTATATTGTGGTAAATGTCACAGTTGATAAGTTTATATAGACCACATGTCATTGTAATACAGCATTATGTTTGTATATTGTGTATTGTGGTAAATATCACTGTTGACAAGTTTATATAGGCCACACTACATTGTAATACATCATTATGTTTGTGTATTGTGGTAAATATCACTGTTGACAAGTCTATATAGACCACACTTCATTGTAATATATCATTATTTTTGTGTATTGTGGTAAATGTCACTGTTGATAAGTTTATATAGACCACACTTCATTGTAATACATCATTCATTATGTTTGCATATTGTGTATTGTGGTAAATGTCACTGTTGATAAGTTTACATGTATATAGGCCACACTTCATTGTAATACAGACCAGCCCCGATAGCTCAGTCGGTAGAGCGTCCGCTTCAGGCCTGGGAGATCCGGGTTCAAGCCCGGGTCGAGCAGACCAAAGACTTTAACAGTGGTAGCTGTTACTGCTTCGCTTGGCGCTCAGCAATAGGAGTTAGAGCAGCGACTGGTTGGCCCGGTGTCAGTATACTGTGACTGGGTGAGGGGGCTTGCTGGTTGTCTTCGGCAAGTCGTCTCGGTGAGACAGCACCTAAAAGAGCGGTGGAAATCCGCCCTGTCACAAGGAGACAACGTCTTCATATAACCGAAATACTGATGAGCAGGACGTAAAACCCCAATCACTCACTCATTGTAATACATCATTATGTTTGTATATTGTGTATTGTGGTAAATATCACTGTTGAAAAGTCTGTATAGGCCAAGTATTTTACTTTGTTAAAAAGGGGCATATCATTTAGACCATTCTACCCAATCACAAGTTGTTATAAAAATACACAACCCATGATACATGTATTTCATTAAGCTGACGACAGGCGTGATATATATATATATATATATATATATAATCATTTGATGTAAAACATAGAATTGATGTAAAAAAACACACAAGCTGAATACGTGTCAATATTTCTTAGGGCAATCAGCTTTTTTTTTTCTACGGCTGATAACAACTAAAATTTCAGTTGACCGATATGGACCGAGGAGACTAAATAACACTGGTTTAAGATTGTGTTTCTTGATTCAACACACAGTGCACAAGTAAAATGTTATGACCTATACTACTAAACTTGATACCTAGCAATATAGTATTACTTAAATAACTTATTTTGACAATAATATAGAGTATTTGAGGAGGACTATTTATCTTACCTGTGTGATAACTTCCCCAGACAGGGCTTCTACTTTACAGGGGATGGACTGCTCATCATTATTACCAAGGCCCAGTTGACCTATACCATTACATCCCCAGGTATATACCTAATTGAAGTATAAATATTGTGAGTGCAGCAGTTTTTATATTCAGAGCTGTGATAACGTATCCGTGTTAATAAGTTGTCTCCTTATACCATATCAACCATTTTTGTCAAGTAGATAGAAAAACTGAATTAAAAATAGGCATAAAATGCACTTAAAAACTTTTGATAACAAACATTTAATTATATAGAAGACAGTTACAAGTATACTAGAGTTCCGACATCTGCATGTATGCTGATGTTTAGATACTGCTAAAACACAGACCGTCAGAGAAAATTTGCATCTGAACAATAAATGACGCAGAGTTATGACACTGACAGGAAATATTTCACACACTATTTTGTTTTTTATAAAACACGGATTTATGATAACGATATGTGTGATCAAAGAAATAGAATGTATATTTGTCAATTTATTGACTCACAACTATTTTTCTTAAATCACAGATTGTTATTAGTTCGAAAGCTGTGGTCACATAATTTATATAGTGTGCAATTAACAGTTTACTATATGGGTACATGAAACATACTTACCTCTCCGTTATCCAGTAAAGCTACAGAATGAAAAAGACCACATGCAATTGATATAGCACGCCTGGTACCTGAAATATCACAACAAACATGGTTAGAATAGATTATTTATCACAAGTAACAAAATCAAATGGTGTGAGTCTCCATATACTAGGAATAATTGAAATACTGAATTCAAATACATAGAATAATTCCATGATTATATAAGATGAGAATTAATTATGACAACTATACATTATTTCATTTTCTGCCAATACAAATCAATAATGACACATTTGTGTTATCTGCAACATTTCGATACAATTCAATGAATTTTTCGTCATGACCATTTTAATATAGGCCTACATGTTATATAACGGATCAGCAAACAACCACGATTCACCTTGAAATAAAAAAAAATATGAGTCGTTGGCTTGTTTTCAAAAACCGGAATGAAAGTATAAATTCACTGTAGTCCCATGTTACATGTACATGTAACTTAACATTCGAGTTTGGTGTCATCAAATACTTTAATTTGCAGTTCTATGGAAAACTCGTGTTGTATTATATGTGATTGTATGGTAACAGTAACATATCGTTATTTGACCTCTCAGGCTAAATTCCAGTTAACCTAGTATGATGTCCGTTTGTTCACGGACTGTAATAATCTTTTATCTTATATCATTAACCAATGCTGGATTCTCGCTATGTACCAGCAAAACGAGAACGGTAACATTATTTTGTGTTGTTCTGTAACCATACTATATTTACTTAAGATATATTACTAAAGAGTCAATAAAACCTAATGTACCTAAAGTTTGTTGGTTGTAGGTTGTGAGATGGAGTTTATAACCTTGTTGTTTGTAGTTTATGAGATGGAGTTTATAACCTTGTTGTTTGTTGGTTGTAGGTTGTTAGATGGAGTTCATAACCTTGTTGTTTGTAAGTTGTAGGTTGTGAGATGGAGTTTATAACCTTGTTGTTTGTAGTTTATGAGATGGAGTTTGTAACCTTGTTGGTTGTAGGTTATGAGATAGAGTTTATAACCTTGTTGTTTGTGGGTAATGCATGTTATGAGATGGAGTTTATAGCCTTATTGTTTGTTGGCTGTAGGTTATGAAATGGAGTTTATAACCCTGTTGTTTGTTGATTGTAGGTTATGAGATGGATTTTATAACGTTGTTGTAGGTTATGAGATGGAATTTATAACCTTGTAGGTTGTAGGTGATGAGATGTAGTTTATAACCTTGTTGTTTGCTGGTTGTAGGTTATGAGATGGAGTTTATAAATTTGTTGTTTGTTGGTTGTAGGTTATGAGATGGAGTTTATAACCTTGTTGTTTGTTGGTTGTAAGTTATGAGATGTAGTTTATAACCTTGTTGCTTGTTGGTTGTAGGTTATGAGATGGAGTTTATAAATTTGTTGTTTGTTGGTTAAAAGGTTATGAGATGGAGTTTATAACATTGTTGTTTGTTGGTAGTAAGTTATGAGATGTAGTTTATAACCTTGTTGTTTGTTGGTTGTAGGTTATGAGATGGGGTTTATAACCTTGTTGTTTGTAGGTTATGAGATGGACTGTATGCTCTATTTTTTATTTTTATTCCATTTCATTAATCAGTTTTGATAAACATGTTGGTAGATTGTAAACTTAAATTAACAAAATATATTTTTATCAAATGGTACAAAAAAATCTGGCGCGATGAAAACCCTAGGGCGTTTGTTTTATCACGTTATGCAGGATTAACACTGCTATGAAGATAAGCTACAAATCTCTAGAATATGTTGCTATGTTTGATCCACCGAACAACTTAACATAATAAAGTATTATTACGAAACTCCGTAATTATTCATGGTGTAATCTCAGTATTTCCACACAAATTAAGTCCTCGTTGGGAGATCATCAAAATACTTAAGTCTGTTCTCTATAAACGTATAATGTATTTTAATGTACTCATAATTCTCCTGCCGATGACTTATTGCACATTCTACATGTATGTATATAAGACTAAACAGAGTAAATTAGACTGGCAAACAACTATAATAACTCGTTTAATTCTATTTTCTTATTTTGCTTTTGGATTTATCCGTTATCTGTCGTCGCTATTCATAGATTATATATCATTCAAGAGATACGTTTTCAGACTTGATTTGAAAAGTGATATATTTAGCAATCCTTTCATGTTATGTGGAAGTAAATTTCCAAATTTGTGGTAAAGACGAAGTAAAATGAATAGCTAGACAGATATATTGGACAATACAAGTTTAGGTCAGGTTTTCTAGTCCAACAACGATGAACTGCAGATAAACAAGTGAATTATATCTGTAATTTTGGGGTAATTTGTATAGGGGATGAACAAAAAGAGGAGCCATTTTCAGTAGATGAAATGGATGTAATAAATAAATTGTTTATTTCGTTAATGAATGCAAATTTAGTTTATCACTGAGAAAAAAAGATTTTATTTGTTTTATATTAACATTGTTGAAGATTCGTTTAACTTCTTTAGTTATGTATGTTTTCTTCGGATTCACTGATATACATTGGGTCCTAGTTACAGTTAAGGTTAGTCTATTACTTCAGAAGCAGCCATTCACCTCGCAAAGTTCAACGGCAATGTCATTTGTAAGATCATCAAGGTTTTTATTGGACAGAAATGGACTGGTGTCATCATCAAATAATGTCCGATCGAGGATTACTGAAGCAAGGCAAGACGGATATGGGGCGGACATTTTTTTCCACCCCTTTATGAACTGGGGTGACCTTGGCACTTTTTTTTAAAGTCGTAAAGTTACCACTTTCAAAAGCTAAATTGAACACTGAGACATAGGAATTGACATTGTCTGAAGCGGTCTGCCTATTTTTTCCGCGTATTGACTTTAGCTTTAGTAACCCATGGTTTGGGGATGCTCTATCTGGCAACATTTCAAGGTTTTATTGGAAATAAATCATATGTTTTATCAAACTGACGGGCACTAAACGCAGAATCAGTAGTTTCCGAAGGTTTTATCCCAGATGTTTTTAAGTGTTCATAATGGTTTGCAACAATTTTATCTATAAGTGTGGCACAGTGAGATGTGACTCTGGCTGGGTTATTTATACTAGGACATAAGTTACAGTGTTATTAAATCGAGAACATTTTGCGCTGTTTGATCATTTTTGTGCAATAAATCAATTTTGAAATCTTTCAAAAGGAAGTATTCTCTTTCTTTGTTCTATTTTGTTTTATTCAAGAGTTGATTGCAGGTATTTATTAAAAAGACTCATATTTTCTTTTTCAGTTGGCCGGCAAAATGCACGGACCACATGTTTTGTACCTGGGAACTCACAATCGATAAGAAGGGATTGATATGGGCCATCATTATTAATTGAAGGCATTAATATTTCTGGTACATTTTATATCATTGCGGATATATAACACCTCTAGGCTTTTTTTAACTATTTGTGGAAAATAATGGATATCCGGGAATGTCAAATAAATCTTCAATTGACTGATTCATCCAAGTTTCAGTTATAGCTACATGTATGATAGAGAAGTTTAATTTAAGGTTATTAATTGGACATATCTACTATGTCTTCTACCTGTGGTCGGATACACGATCAACTATATGTAATACCAATCGTTGGGTGCTCTGTCCATAATGCATTCTACCGATCGTTGGATGATATAGCCTAGATTTCTTCGAACTCTCATTTTGTGTTCGATCAAAAATGTTTTCAACATATTGCTAGACGCTCAATCTAAAATATTCTACCATTTTCTGGACACTTATTCCAGAATATTTCTTTCAATGTTTATACATATTCACTCTATGCCAATTGCCTTGGATCAATGGCCTTGAATACTCTTTGCACGACCAACCCTACAGATTTTCTACTGATTGTCTAACTGCAAATGAAAATATCTCAAATAAGGGGTGCATTTTCAATGGTTAGTTGCTCATTGCAAAATATCTTCTTTTAATATATGTGGACACCCTACCAAAGGCCTCTACCGTCTAAGTATCAATAGACGATGAATTTAAAAGGTATTTTACCATTCTTTGAATATTCATTTGAAAACAATTAACAATTGATGGACACTAAATCAAAAATGTATTATACAAACAGGTTCAAGCCCAAAACCGCTTTTTGCGACTGTTAGATGTCCAATTTAGAATACCTACTATTAATCCTTGTAGCTTAATAAAAATGTTGTCTACAAATTATTAAACCATAAAAGTTTCATAAAATAAATGGAAGCACCAACAAAAATCTATTCTACCTAACGTTGGATGTTTAATCCAATAATCACAAATGAACACAGATCTTTTTGCATGGGTTCTTAAACATGTTACACATTTTATGTAGATTAGGGAAATTATAAAAAATCTCTTCCAGCTAGCAATGGATGTTCAATCCAAAAATGGTTGAACTTATGATTCAAAATCTTTTCCACCAATCGTCATGCTCTCTATCCAATATTCTTATCATATATATGTGAAGCTCTGTTCAATATGCGTTATACCAATCGGGGTACGCTCAATCCAAAACCATTTCTGCCAGTGTGTTTATATTTACCCTCTTTGATCGTCGTATGTCTGTACCAATCGATGAACGCTCAATCCAAAATCATTTCTCCTGGTGTTTTTATATTTACCCTCTATGATCGTTGTATGCCTGTACCAATCGGGGTACGCTCAATCCAAAACCATTTCTGCCAATGTGTTTATATTTACCCTCTATTTATCGTCGTATGCCTGTACCAATCGGGGTACGCTCAATCCAAAACCATTTCTGCCAGTGTGTTTATATTTAGCATCTATGATTGTCGTATGCCTGTACCAATCAGGGTACGCTCAATCCAAAACCATTTCTCCAAGTGTTTTTATATTTACCCTCTATGATTGTCGTATGCCTGTACCAATCGGGGTACGCTCAATCCAAAACCATTTCTCCCAGTGTTTTTATATTTACCCTCTATGATTGTCGTATGCCTGTACCAATCGGGGTACTCTCAATCCAAAATCATTTCTACCAGTGTGTTTATATTTACCCTCTACACTCGTCGTTTGTCTGTACCAATCGATGTAAGCTCAACCCAGATGTATCCTGTCAATGGCTACTTACTCAATCCAGATAATGTCTGAAAATTGTTGATCGCTCATTTCAAAAAGCGTTGCATTATTAACCTTCTACCAATCATTAAAGGCTCAATCAAACATTTTCTACAAATCATTGAGTGATCGATCCAAAAGGTCCTATACAGATTGTCAAATACTGATTTAAAAACGATTTCAATCAAATTTAATTCTTCATTCTCTATGACCGGTTTGGTATACTGAGTAAAAAATTTATACGGATTTTACATGACAGGTAGCAGTGTCTGGTCACCTTTTCACATTAGGTTCATACAACTGTAAAACTCGCTTGATAAAAATAGCTAAATTAACACAGATCGTTTTGCATGGGTTATTAGACATGTTGCTCATCTTATGTAAATTAAGGAAATTATAATAATATCTAGGTAAATCCTTATTCTAATCCAAATAAATGTGTTAGCGTATTCTGATTGGCTAACGTCAGATAATTTGAGACATATAAATTTAGCTTTATATGCCGCAAATTGTGTTCCATCGTTTCACTAATCGGTATTACTACGCGTCGCTGCGGTTGCTATGTAGAAGAAATCATGGCGGCTACAGCTGACAGCGAGACACATAAGTCCAGCGATGAAGAGTGCGAAATGGGAAATTTCATAATTTCCCTTGAATCCTTAAAATTGAATTCGGACTCTGAAATTATGGATACAATAGTTGAATTTGAATCTTCGCGCGTTCACTGCCTTGATACGATCAACGATGGCGCAGCTTGTGTAGTCTTCGGTGTTCCGTCAGGGGAGTCCGCTGAGGAAGCGGGACAGTTCGCCCGAGATGGTCCATCGAGAGAGGGGGCCAGTTTTCTGGCGAGGTCCGTCGCTTTCGTGTTCTTCAAAGCGACGAACTTGATCAGCTGGAGGCAGCGTCCTGAAGTAGTGAAGTAGAATCTGAAGCAGTAAAGTTGGTTTGAAACAATCTTTGTAAAATCAATTAAAAATCACAGATTCCAACGAACACAAGAACGATTTTATTTATTCATTGTTTTTGTCCGAGTTAAAACTAGGTCGTAAAGGGGGATAACTCTTTCACACTACCTAGCAACTGGACCCAGCGTTCTTTGTGTAAATGAATAAATGTCGTCTAAACGCATCAACCCACTGTTTTTTTTTTTGTTTTTTTTGTAAATATTAAAACCTAAATTACAAGTAAATAAAATAATATGATATTTGCACCAATTTTTACGTTGTGAAGAAACTATATTGTGCGGATGTATCATTGGCTAACGGAGTGACTTGGCTAATGTTGGGGAATCTCCGAAAGCTGACCTACATTTAAATCTTTCCTTTCGTCAGTTTGAACGAACTTATCGGAATGTAACTGTGGATTTGGATTAGAATGGGGATAACCGTGTTGAATTCGAGGATCTGAGGCGGTTAATGCTTGATTTAACGGTCGCAAATACCCGTTTTACCGACTCCGCTAACGCGTCGCCGGTAAAACTAAATTTGCGACCGTTAAATCAAGCATTAACCGCCTCAGATCCTCGAATTCAACACGGTTATCCCCTAATTTATCAGATGGTTTAAATAAGGACAACCAAACAAAATATTGAATCTGCATTGAATTGGGTGCTGGTTGGATCACAGAGACATACCTTTATTACATGGGCACAATATACAACGAATTCGGATCAGGGTCCAAACAGGATTTCGGCGTATGTGTTCACAATGCAACAAATAATCAGCCAATCCTGTCAAATCAGTCCATACACACTTAACAATGACAACTGACAAATAACCTTAATTGATTTTCCTAAAAACACACTTGTCGTGAAAAGAGGTTGTACATGATAAAACTTATCTTTTCTAGTTACAATTTCAAATATTTGAAGCTTAATGAGTTCACTTGAGAAAATATTGCCTCACTTTGTCTTTACTTTTGTGTACAGAAATCTCTCCGCCATTGCTATTTCCTATTAATATCCAGATGGAGGTCATAAGTAATAAGTCAATTGACATTTGGATATTGAATTCTATTGGAGGATCCCTTTTACTTTTGTTATGATGATTGGTATAGTTAAGTTGTCAAAAGTGAAAATTGTTGTGTCTGAGCCCGCTATATATTCTTGACGGCTTGTTTTGGACTGTTAGATGATAACAATCACAACAGGGAACTGATCTGATTAGTCTTCAAATGTGCTTTTGTTGGTTATCAGGGAATGACTTCTCCTAACATGATGGTTAATGAAAGCCAGTAAAAAATCCTAAATCCTGAAATATTAGTGTCTGATTGATTTAATTATGTAATTCGTTAAACTCAGACATCTTGTTATATTATTGCAAAAACCCATTTCAAGGAAGTTCGACAGAGCCCTATCATTCTCAAGTCTATTCGTGCTATACAAATGTTATCACATATCAGAGGATATGCTGTAGAAATATATAATTTCAACAATCTGTTGTAAGGTCAAAATATCAACATTTTGGCAGCTCATGCCCCTTTAAGTGCGTAGAACACATTCCTAGAGCAGAAGGTCAATAGCGCATATATGGTCTCCATTAGCTTCCAACCTGTGTCCCATCCCTCCAGTGAGACATCGGATCAGTTGAAGGGTTAACTGCGCAGATTTGAATCATTTAGAGCACATTTGGGATAGGATGGGTAGAAACATTCAAGCCCTAGAACCTCCTGTACTAAATCTGCAGGAATTAGAAGCCGCGGTACATCGGCATTGGCGGCAGTTACCCCTTCAACAGATCAGACGTCTCACTGGCGGGATGAAACGCAGGTTGGAAGCTAATGGAGACTATACGCAATTACAAATTGACCAGCCCCGATAGCCCAGTTGGTAGAGCGTCCGCTTCAGACCAAAGACTTTAACACTGGGAGCTGCTGCTGCTTCGCTTGGCGCTCAGCAATCGGAGTTAGAGCCCGGTGTCAGTATAATGTGACTGCATGAGGGGGCTTGCTGGGTGTCTTCGGCAAGTCGTCTCGGTGATGCAGCACCAAATAAAAGAGCAATGGATTGATTGATTGGGGCTTAACGTCGCACTCAACAGCTAAGGGAGCGTCCACATTAATCATTTTTCGCGATGGCGCAAAAAACGATGAAAAAAAACGAAGCAAAAAACGATAGGTGTAAAGACGCTAACAAAAGACGATAATTTGAAACGGGATATTCACAGCATGTGATCGTCTCGGATTAAAAGTAGTCCGCTGTGCGACTATGACGGATAGCTTGAGTTCAGTTGTAACGCGCTGTCAGAGACCGACTCGGTCCACTCAGCTTGACTGTCCTGTAGTGTTTATACTAATGCTTCACAATAAAGACCTACCACTGCAAGAAAGTCTCGCCGGCACATTCCATTTTTGTGATATAGTTCGCCTCCCCGATCTTTATAATTTATTTGTATGTTTAATTTCTTTTTCCGAAAACGGCAACGAACTGCAATGTTAACTCCACGCCCCAAAGAGTTTCCAGTGTACTCATATAAAGACATTAAAGACTAGCTAAACGTCATGGATTTGATAGTGGTTTGTCTATCGGAATTCATTAAATATACAGAAAAATTATGGAATATATGTAATGAAAAGCAACAAGCTATTGGGTAAAAATATCAACACTTGAGAGCAGCATGCGGACATTAAAAACCAAAATGTAACTATCAAAACGGAAAACAACAAAAAGCATTGGACCATTCCGATTATTAACTCGTCCATTGATGTTTTACATTTAATCATTTAAATATTTCATTTTCCCTACATTTAAAATAATTGCACACATTATAGCAAACATCAACCAAACATGTTTATTTTTGCAGCAGCATCGAAGAGGACTGCAGGTCAGTCTAAAGATCTTGTCAAACAGTACAAGTGGGCCTATCAACCCTTGCCAATTTATTTCTCCCTCGTGGTAAATGTTTCAAAACGTATGAAAACCTTTTTTTCAGACGAAATAGGTAATGAGCTAGTAAACACTGTGAGGGTGTCCGGAAATCTTAATAATCCTGTATAATGATAACTTATTGCTGGTTACCCTTTTTATATTCGGGCTGTAAAAACGATTGTTTTAATCTTCTCCCCAAAAAGTGTAGATAAGAATTGTCCGCAAATAAAATGTATTCATCTTATGTTTTTATAAAGATATAGAAGAGACGAACATGTTATTTAAAATTATATGCAAGTATAGTAAATATTTCCCCTTTCAATGAAACAAACAATTGCAACTAAATACATTTCTATGTATTTTTTAGGGAGTGTCCCCATTAATCGTCTTTCGCGAAGGCGCAAAAAACGATGAAAAAAACGAAGCGAAAAACGATAGGTGTAAAGACGCTAACAAAAGACGATAATTTGAAACGGGATATTCCCAGCATGTGATCGTCTCGGATTAAAAGTAGTGCGCTGTGCGATTCTGACGGATAGCACGTGGTCAGTTAGAAAGCGCTGTCAGAGGCCGACTTGATCCACTCAGCTTGACTGTCCTGTTTATACTTATGCTTCACAACAAAGACCTACCGGAAAGTCTCGCCGGCACATTCCATTTTTGAGAGATAGTTCGCCTTTCCGTTGTTTATAATTTCTTTGTATGTTTAATTTCTTTTTCCGAAAATCACAATGAACTGCAATTTTGACTTTTGTAACTCCACGCCCTTAAGAGTTTCCAGTGTACTCATATACTGATATAAGCACATTTAGGAGTAGCTAAACGGCATGGATTTAATAGTGGTTTGTCTATCGGAATTTTACAAATATGCAGGGAAATTATGGAAAACGTAAAGTTCTATCAAAACGGAAATCAACCAAAAAACATGGACAACACATTCCGATTATTAATTTATTAATTGATTTTTACAATTAATCATCTGAATATTTCATTTTCCCAACAGTTTAAATTATTGCACACATTATAGCAAATATCAACCAAACGTGTTTATTTTTGCCGTCAGTCTGGAGATCTTGCCAAACAGTACAAGTGGGTATATCAACCCTTGTCCATTTATTTATTTCTCTGGACAAATGTTTGAGTCTCAAAACGTATGAAAACCTTTTGTTTTCTTTTTCAGACATAGGTAATGAGCTACTAAACACTGTGGGGTTGTCTTAATAATCCGGTGTAATTAAAATAAGGAAATGTTGCCGTGTCCCCCTTAAATTCGGCCTGTAAAAACGATTATTTTAATCTTTCACTCAAAAAATGTAGGTAAGAATTGTCCGCAAATAAAATGTCTTCATCTTATGTTTTTATCAAGATATAGAAAAGACGAACATGTAATTTAATATTATTCACAGAGCGATGACCAAAATTTTCTATGCAAATTGCAGCTAAATACATTTCTATGAGTGTGTGTAGTCAAGAAAACTGGTAAAAATGTCAATTGATTATTTGTTTACCTGTACATCTCTTTCACATTCTAAATACATTTTTCTGACTGATCATTATTCGATCGCAGTTACAGTGGATCTATTGTTATGTACCAACGGACGATTCCTATGGCAGTTTGTAAGTAAAATAATATTGAGGCGTTGATCTATCCACTTCACAAAAAACATTCCATTCATTTCTTAAAATTAAATATAGCCTACATAATAGGCCTACTTTACTATCTGTACAAAACTAGTACTGTGAACCAAACTTTCTGGCGTCACTGACATTCAACAATCAAGCAGAAGACAAAACATATCATTAAATTGCACATTGCCATTCTCAGCCTGTACACAGACGTCCTATTTTGTATCTATCTTTACGTGAGCCAATGCCGTCATTAGAATATCCACTTCGTATTAAAAACCAACTAACGGCGATTTTGTTCAAAAGGTGATTGCAAATGACACACCATAAAAATTGATAAGCAGTTGATTTTTTTATATTTACTATTTTGGGTGAAATATTGGGGATTGGGATTTCAGGTGGGGACTTTTCCTGGGAGAGTGGGCTACGAAAAAAAACACGCTAATGTGTTCATCATGTCAGTGGGATTATTTCCTACACGTGGAGTAGTCATTGCTTCGCACATCCAAACATTTATTCTTCACCAGTCATACAATATACGCTCGTAACTAGGCATTTCACATCGAAGTGGTGGAAGTTCACCTTTTTAAATAAACTATATAGAAGTTGAAAGGTATCGAGAAAAAATATTTGATAGAATTGAAATGTTTTCAGTACACAGAATAATATCCAGAAAATATTACCGTAGGCCTACCGGCATATTAGTACACTCTTACAACAAACAGAACAATATGGAGAATTATTTGTTCTCTGTTTGTTTATTTGATGTTAGTTATTAGTAACCACTGTGACCGAAGGTATCGCTGAAATAATAACGAAAAACGGTTTAAATGCTAATTTGCATTTCGTTTTCAAAAACCTCATGAATATGAATATAGATGGGCCTACAGTTTGCGTCGATATTTCTAGGCATACTGCATAGGCCGCGTGTTTGTATATGAACGACGACACAGGGCGCAGTTCTAAAACTGCCAAACTGGAAATTTAAATCATTTGGATCGTATTCTTTCTATGCACCTTTGACTTTTTTACTATAATGGGTATCTTAATTTACAAAAATCAAATAAAAGTCAGCCAAAGGTTTCAAAACTTCGCCCAGGCGAGTGTGGTGACAGCGTGTCTGCAGACAACTGATTTCACAGCACATACATCCGGTTTATCGATGAGCTTTGACAAGCTATTTGAAACGTAAATTAGAGGATTAACACTGTTAATTAGTGTTTTATGAACAATCTGAGAAACGTTTGACTTCCCATGAAGCCTACACATGTTTAGCAACAGGGGCATTCCCTTCTAAAGAGCTAACGCACACCCCACTCTGAAACTTCGGGGATTTACGTGCGTGAAATACCCTCTGATAGACTGCAGGTCATTTTGAATATGGCGACCAAATAGGTAGCCGTGAAGCGTACAAATCCCAAATCCCCTTGAGGGCCCCACAAAAGTGTCCCCGTGACAATGTAAGGGACTGAAACACTTGCTTTGTTAACTTCAGCCTCGATCAGTTATATAATTGAAGTATTTGAAGATTCCTGATATGTACCGAAACTGCGTCTGTCAACAACATGTGGTTTACCGGGCTAAATAAAATATATTAACAAATATCTTTCTAAATGATATTAGCATTTAATAAATTTATAATTATTTTTATTTTCTGTTTTCGTCGGTAGTAAAACATTTTGATATTTACTTTCGACGCCATTTTTATTCAGCCCAAAAATACGGTGATTTGCCGTATAAAAAGCGCAGACTGCCCGAGGCGTGTCAAAGCCGACCGGTAGCGAGCGAAGATAGCCGAAGGGAGTTCCGACTGACGCACACCCACGCAAAAACGACCGTACGGCTAAAAAACACAACAACAACAACGGGTAAATGTTCTCTTTGTGATCAAACTATATTTTAATACGTTTTTCTAAATTGCGTTTTATTTTCAACCCAATTACAACACACTTTGCTGACTGATTGTGTATTACTGCGCGCATGGGAACGACACCCGCCGCGACGAAGCCAGTCAAGCGTGAACACAAAAGACGATAGGTGTAGGTCGGCATCGTTTTTTTTTCATCGTTTTTTGCGCCTCGCAAAAGACGATTAATGGGGACACTCCCTTACTATAACACACGGGCATTTCTATGAGTGTGTGTAGTCATGACTTTGAGAAAAATCGGTAAAAATGTTGAATGATTATTTGTTTACCTGTACATCTCTTTCACATTCTAAATACATTTTTCTGACTGATCATTATTCGATCGGCGTTACAGTGGATCTATTGTTATGTACCAGCGGAAGATTATGGCTATTTGTAAGTATAAAAATAATATTGAGGCGTCGATCTAGCCACTTCACAAAAAACATTCCATCCATTCATTTCTTAACAAGAGATCCCTTTGATCCCTTAAAGGGATCTTAACGCCCGCGTTCATCTATTCATATTAAATTGATTGATTGATTGTTTGGCGTTTAACGCTGCGCTCAAGATTATTTCACTTATATGGCGGCGTTGCCAGTTTTATTGTGGGAGGAAACCGGGCTCTATGCCCGGAGGAAACCCACGACCTTCCGTTGGTAACTGGCAACCATCCCACATAGGTTGTCTATTCATATTAAAGATTGTTACAGCAATAACTGCATATAGGAATTGGGGTCTACATAAAAAATCTTATTTGACGAAAATTATATTGTGAATTGCAAAGTTAAGCTCCCCTTGAAATTTTGGTTGAAAACAACATTGCCACCTGGTAGCCATCTTCAATATGCTAATGAAATGATAATGTACGGTGCACAGCTACAACTTAGAGGGATGATGTGTGTCATGTTCGGTTAAGATCAGGTCAGTAGTTTTCTTGGAATAATGATAATAAGTTTCATTTTCAAATTTGGTTAAAAAACAACATTGCTTCCTGGCGGCCATATTTAATAAGCAAATGAGATGAAAATGTAGGGTGCACAACTAGATCATAGGGAGATAATGTGGGCCAAGTTTGGTCAAAATCAGACCAGTAGTTTTCTTGGAATAGAAGTAACGAAAAAACAATATCGCCCTCCTGGCGGCCATATTGAATATGCAAATGAGATCAAAATGAACGATGCATAACTAGACCATAGGGTGATGATGTATGTTGATTTTGATTAATGTCAGGTAGTTTTCTTGGAACAAAGATAAAGAAAAAAAACATCACCCCCTGGCGGCCATATTGAATATGCAAATATGATGAAAATGTACAGTACACAACATGGCTATAGGGAGATAATGTGAGCCAAGTTTGGTGAAAATCGGATTGGTAGTTTTCTTGGAAAAAAGTAACAAAAAAAAGATATCGCCCCTGGCAGCCATATTGAATATGCAAATGAGATGAAAATGTATGGTGCACAACAAGATCAGAGGGAGATAATGTCGGCCAAGTTTGGTCAAAATCAGACCAGTAGTTTTCTTGGAATAGAAGTAACGAAAAAACAATATCGCCCTCCTGGCGGCCATATTGAATATGCAAATGAGATCAAAATGAACGGTGCATAACTAGACCATAGGGTGATAATGTATGTTAATTTTGATTAATGTCAGGTAGTTTTCTTGGAACAAAGATAAAGAAAAAAAACATCGCCCCCTGGCGGCCATATTGAATATGCAAATGAGATGAAAATGTACAGTACACAACAGGGCTATAGGGAGATAATGTGAGCCAAGTTTGGTGAAAATCGGATTGGTAGTTTTCTTGGAAAAATGTAACAAAAAAAATATATCGCCCCTGGCAGCCATATTGAATATGCAAATGAGACGAAAATGTATTGGACACAACTAGACCATAGGGTGATGTATGTTCAGTTTGATTAAGATTGGACTGATAGTTTTATTGGAATAAAGGTAACAAGCAAAAGTTTTCTTGCAATAAACGAAAAAAAAAAAAACATCTCCCCCTGGCGGCCATATTGAATATGCAAATGAGATGAAAATGTACGGTGCACAACTAGACCATAGGGTGAGATGATGTATGTTAAGTTTGATTAAGATTGGACAGGTAGTTTTCTTGGGCTAAAGGTAACAAACAAAAAAAAACATCGCCCCCTGGTGGCCATATTGAATATGCAAATGAGATGAAACTGTAGGATGCACAACTAGACTATATGGAGATAACGTCAGCCAAGTTTGGTGAAAATCGGACTAGTAGTTTCCTTGGAATAAAGGTAACAACAAAAAAAAACAATATCGCCCCCGGGTGGCCATATTGAATATGCAAATGAGATGAAACTGTAGGATGCACAACTAGACTATATGGAGATAACGACAGCCAAGTTTGGTGAAAATCGGACTAGTAGTTTCCTTGAAATAAAGGTAACAAAAAAAAAAAACAATATCGCCCCCTGGTGGCCATATTGAATATGCGAATGAGATGAAAATGTACGGTGTACAACTAGACCGTAGGGTGATGATGCATGTTGAGTTTCATTAAGATTGGACAAATAGTTTTCTTGGAATAAAGGTAACTACCGAAAGTTTTCTTGCAATAAACGTAACAAAGAAAAACAACATCTCCCCCTGGCGGCCATATTGTTTATGCAAATGAGATGAAAATGTACGGTGCACAACTAGACCATAGGATGATGATGTATGTTAAGTTTGATTAAGATTGGACAGGTAGTTTTCTTGGAATAAAGGTAACAAAGAAAAAACAACATCGCCCCCTGGCGGCCATATTGAATATGCAAATGAGATGAAAATGTAGGATGCACAACTAGACTATATGGAGATAATGTCAGCCAAGGTTGGTGAAAATCGGACAGGTAGTTTTCTTGGAATAAAGGTAACAAAAAAAAACAATATCGCCCCCTGGTGGCCACATTGAATATGCAAATGAGATGAAAATGTACGGTGCAGAACTAGACCATAGGGTGATGTTGTATATTAAGTTTGATTAAGATTGGACTGGTAGTTTTCTTGGAATAAAGGTAACAAGCAAAAAGTTAACGGACGGACGACGGACCACGGAAAAGCGATTTGAATACCCCACCATCAGAATGATGGCGGGCTAAAAATTAAATATATCATAGGCCCACTTTACTACCTGTACAAAATCAGTACTTTTGACCAGACTGTATGTACATGTAACGGCACTGATATTCAACAATCCAGCAGAAGATAACATATTTCATTGAATTGCACAGTGCAATTCTCAGCCTGCAGTACACAGACGTCCTATTTGTTATCTATCTTTACGTGAGCCAATGTCGTCGTAAGAATATCCACCTCATATTAAAAACCAACTACCGGCGAATTTTTTCAAAGGCGATTGCAAATGATAAGTAGTTAATACCTTCATTTCTTTAATATTTTCTGTTTTGGGTGAACAATTGGGGATTTGAATTTCAGGTGGGGACTTTTTCCGGGGGGAAGTGGGCTACGAAAAAACCCGTTAGCGTGCTTATGCCAGGTGGATTATAGTCTACACGTGGAGTAGTCATTGTTTGGCGCATCCAAACATTTGTTCCTCACCTAGCAGTCATACAATATATGCTCGTAACTAGGCATTTCACATCGAAGTGGTTGAAGTTCAAGTTCTAACTAAAATATATTAACGTTGAAACGAATTGAGAGGAAATATATGATGGATTGAAATGTTTCCAGTATACATAATAAAACCCAGAAAATATTACCGTAGACCTACCGGCATAGGCCCTATTAGTATTCCTACACTCAAGACAGAATATTATGGAGAATTATTTGTTCTCTGTTTTTATTTGATGTTAGTTATTAGCTATCACTGTGCCCGAAGGTATCACTGAAAAAATAATGAAAAACGGTTTTAATACTAGTATGCATTTCGTTTTCATAAACATCATGCATATGGATACGTTTTGCGTCGATATTTCTAGACTTACATGAATGCGTGTTTGTACATAGATGACGACACAGGGCGCAGTTATAAAACTGGACATTTAAATCATTTCGGCCGTATTCGTTCTATGCACCTTTGACTTTTTTTTTACTATAATGGGTTTCTAATAATTAAAAAAATCAAATTAAAGTCAGCGAAAGCTTTAAAACTTCTCTCAGACGAGTTTGGTGACAGGGTGTCTGCAGACAATTGATTTCACAGCACAAGCATCCGGTTTACCGATGAGCTTTGACGCGGTGTTTGGAACGTAAATGAGAGGATTAACACTGTTAATTAGCGTTTTATGAACAACTACTGAGAAATGTTTGACTTCCCATGTTTATCAACGGGGGCATTCCATTCAAAAGAGCTAACAGACACCTGCGCAAAAACGACCGTATGACAGCTAAAAAAACAACAACAACAACAGGTAAATGTTCTTTTTTGTAATCGAACTATATTTCAATACGTTTTATTTTTCTTTGCGTTTTATTTTTAACCCAATTACAGCACACTTTTACTTTGCTGATTGATTGAATATTACTGCGCGCCTGGAAACGACACCCGCCGCGACGAAGCCAGTCAAGCGTGAACACAAAAAACGATAGGTGTAGGCCGGCATCGTTTTTTTTCATCGTTTTTTGCGCCTTCGCGAAAAACGATTAATGGGGACACTCTCTAAGGTTATATGGCAACAAAAGTACCAAGTGACCAAAAGATCTTACGCACCCCATCCCACCAAAATTGTAACATTAAAACCTCCACAGACCATCTAAACGTCAGGAAGGCTAATGTATTTGGCATACTTAATTTTCCTCCATGCTAGGTACATGTAGGCGAAAATGGCTATGGCAAAAACCACACCGCCCCCAGCCCAAGGGTAAGAGCAGTGGAAATCTGCCCTGCCACAAGGAGACAACGTCTTCATATGACTGAAATACTGTTAAGCATGACGTAAAACCCGAATCACTCACTCAATTACAAATTGAGAACATAAACCAGCGAAGTCCCATGTAGTGAATCAAGCCTGAAGAAGACAGGTGACTGTTTACTTGAATTCACTGCTTACTTCTCTATCGAGTTTTCACGTTTAGTTGGATTTTCTTTCCATTTCAATAATTGGGTCTAATCACTCTGATACGCTTTATTTAGAAAACTAAAGAATGTGACTGTTCATTCCATTCTTTACGCTTACATGTAGCTTATCTGAGTCAAATGCAGTTGTTGGGTCACATGTCTTTTGGTTTTTTGTATAGATGTGGTGCGACCAATCGTATTCCAGCAAGAGAAGGAGTATCTAGTTTTGTTTTGTAATAATTTGCACAGATAATATACAAGAGTATTCTGACTATTTCATTTGGACAGTAGTATGTAATAAATACATTTCATCAACTTTCGCATCAAAATGATGTTAAATTTATGTCCGGTCGATACGTCCAATCAAAGCCGTGGTAATCCAGTAACTCCTTGATTTTATTAGTGTATGGTAATACAATCAACAGGAGAAAAAATGGTTAGGCCCCTTACTCGCGATCTCGTCCTATTGGAAGCTGTCTGATTTACCTCAAAGATTGTTTCAGTGATTAAGGTACTTGTGTCAATCAAGCTTGCTGACTTATTACCCCATTCCCCCCTCCTAAATGCCATGTTATGTACCTAACACCTGCTTGATTGACATATGTGCACCTCATGTCGTGATGTTTTATTTATCATTTATGAGTTTCTGTAACTGTGGCAAGTATGTATTGCCGTTCAAGACAAAAGAGTTGTATTTTAATATTCACTTGCGAAAACATGGAACTGACGTCACCAGACCTCAAAGTTGTATTCAATTCACAGACACCATATAATCAATATATAGTTTACAGATTATGACAGAAGGATATGCGGCTGTTTTATAGACCACAATACATTTGGTATTCTTCTTTGTTTTCGATCCACATCCTTCTGTTACATAATTAACATATATTTTACCGGATTATATGTTACAGTTTATCACTATCGTGTTTATATAATCAAACATGTAATCGTTATATCAGATATCCACATTACTCCATGCTCATCAGAAAACATACTGGGAATAAGGAACATAAAACTTACCAATTTGAGTTGTCACTTTCAGTGGGACGAGCTGGTTTCTTTCATTTCCAATACCAATCTGACCATACACATTAGAGCCCCAAGCATATATCTGGTAACAGAATATCATAAAGTCAAATTCCCATCTAGAAAAAAATTATATACTCAAATTGTATACATCCCATATGCTATTAACACGGGAATACATGACACATTAGCCCTGTATCATTGTTTGTGTTATTGATATCAATACAAAATTTGAAACAAATATCAATACAAAATTTGAAACAAATATCAATCTTCACCCGGATGCAAACTAACTTTTAAATATGGAATAAAAAGCTTGGGGCGGTTTCTCAATATATTTACGCCCGACGTATGTCCAATGTAATATACCGTCGATATCACATTATAAGCAGGCGCAAAGTTACGTCGGGTGTAAATTGGTTGAGAAAACAGACCCCTGATATCGAACAAACATTTCAGGCGGTTCTTTGTTGACGAGTCTCTGTCTACTGGCAAAGTTATCTGATTGCCAAAATAAAACAGATCATCTGATTAGCTAACCTTCATGGGAAAACGACACCTTTTTACTCAGTTTATCCAGGGGTAACCCAGGGAAGTTGAAGCTCACTTTTAAGAGGACGATACAGTCTTTGTACGATAAAAGCAGATCGATCAAATGGTGAATATTTTCACAACTGTGATTATAATACAGACACAATCAAATTTCTATTTTCTATTAGCGCGGCGTAAAACACCAAACAATCAATCAATCTATTTTCTATTATGTTATGTTTAAATAGATTAAGGGTCCCATTCCCATCCCGCAATACTGGATAGAGACAACGAGAGTGTATTATAAACATACATAAAACAACATATGGGAGTTTTGTTGCACAGCAAATACCTGAGATTTGTAAATAAGTCAACTTGAGTTACGCTATATACAGTCCCAATCATTTAAGCCGGCAAATTTTCAGCTGGCCAATGCGCAAACTAGTAAGCGCCACTTGGCGCGAGAGCTGGGTGAGTTGGGAGTACTGATCTATAAATAGGTCAGTGGTTGGGGGGACATATGATTAGCATGGCGGAGTACGCTGCAGAATATAGTTCCTCACAATTATTCATTTTACGGACATGATTTGAATTCCTTTCTGCTGAAACTTCTTTTTATGTTTTCCGTTTTATGTTTTCCGCTTATAATATCAGAATCGAATGATTAATGTATGTGTTTGTTTATTTGGAATCCGTCGGAAACACGTAGGGTTTACGTAATAGACGGACTTTTCAGAGTGGGTTTGTGGAGTATGACAGCGACTGTTAATTCCACCTGTTTGTTTGGTACCGGTTGATTATTGTTCAGCACTACCCAGACCCTGCTTCTTCCACAAATGAAGACGTAAATCAAGCAACGGTGGTTATAGAAAGGCTGCTGGTTATGTATAATTACCATAACCAATATCAGCAGAGTGGTGACGATCTTTAGATTTTGCTTTACTGTTCCCCAATTAACCTCCTGTAGTTTGAACTCCGACTGTGAACATTTGTTATATTGACACTCAAAGACTTATTTTTCTTTTGGTTTGTTTTTTAAATGCGTGAATATAAAATAAATGCATAGGGTTAAGACAACTCAACAAGTCAATCAATGAATTTTAGCAATGTGTCTAGGACAATATGAAAATAAAGTATTTTTTTTCTTTCCGTTTAGTCTTTGAATGATCATTATCATTTATCTGTTTTATACGAGTGTTTTTTTATTCTGACCTAAATACAAGTTGTAGAAACAAACTGAACAAGAATGGTAACTCAGACTTTATCGGCCTAATAAGAGGAAGAAACTCGCTAAAAAGGTAGGCGTTCGCCATCTTGCCGTTGCGACTTACAGACGTAAAGGAAAGATCTCTGCTGGTGTTTCTATAACAACTGTTTTAGCGTATACATCTTTTCATCCTAGGCCTTCGCCTGAATTTAAATTCTTGTTTTGCCGATTGAGCAAGTTTATAACACAGCATTTATTTAAAAAGTAAATTACGATAAACTAAAGTGGAATGAATCCGGGAGAAAGTTGATGTAACAGTTCTGAATCTTTCAAATAACCCATGTGAAGTTAAACATCAGAAAATCAGATGATAATCTTTTGTGTTTTTCTCAACAGGTTGTGTTTATCAAGAGGCGCTCTATTGTTTAATCCAGAGTTGTTCTTACTGGACAGCAGCGTAATCTGAATATTAAGTTTATGAATGCCATACCGATACTCTTTAAGTGACCTCTTGGGAGTAAATATGAAGTGTTTGCCATTCATTTTAATTTGGTGTGCCAGCCGGTGTTGGAGGGGAGGGTGCGGGGGTATTTATGGGCTTATACCTCGTTACCTCGTGTTAATCCTGGAGTCTCAACAGCTTATACCTACCGTACCATAATTCATTCCTCTTCATATATTAGCATTCTTTTCACTGAAGTTGTTGATTTTCTTCTATGCTTTTCACATCAAATCAAAATACTTACTGTTCCTGGTTTCTTCGTTATTACAAGGCCGGCATTTAATATACGCCACGCCTCGTAATGTATATTTATGGACACTAAAACACACGGGCACAGGGAAAATCTTCTTGTCTAAAATAACCACGGAGACAAGTTTCTAATTGTGTTAAAAAGAGGTATATCATTTAGACCTTTATACCCCATCATAAATTGTTGTAATAAAGTAAACCTATGATATTTCATTAGGTTGACGACTGACAGGAGCTTGGCCTTAGTCAGTAGAATTTTCTGGAACACTTTGGCCTCGTAATGTATATATATATTTATTTGATAAAACACTAGTATGTACAGTCTTCAAATGGTTATTTGATTTAAGTTTATATCAATAAACAACAACAGATACAAAAATCATGGTGTTATATTTTGTTTAAATGCAGACTCTTTTCCATAGCTGGCTACAGCCATCGTTACAGCTTCTACAATCTGTAGGTTTAAACTCCTCCAGAGGTACGTATTTCAAGAATTAGTTGCTCATGTTTGTCTTCCATGAGGACAAGGACTGGAAATACAACCAAATATTGTTAAATAGCAGAAGATTAAATGGAAAATATGGAACAAACAATGTCAGCACTCCTGCAGTAGTTGTCTGCCCAGGATATTTTGGTACACTTCCGTGTCCATCATTCTGAGGTGCAGGATATGCCACCTCAGACATTGACCTAAGAAAAACAAAGCAAATAAAAATATTATACAATGTCACAAATAACTAAACCTTCTTGCTAGTTGACTTTTTAGAGCATTACTCAGTGAATGCCGAAAATAGGAAACCATACCCAAAGTTAGCGTCCAGATTAGTCCCTTGAATATGTTTACAGGCCCAGACCTGCCGTATTTTAGACTTAAGACCTTACATTTTTTTTATGAAAGTCCATACTATAGACTTCTTATTTATTTCAAAATGATGAATATTAATTGTCCAAATGTAAACTAAGGCTTCACAATATCCGACGTGAATTCTCTGAATCCACAAGCACGAAATGAGAAAGCCGATTTTAACGAAAAAAGCAAACTATTAAATATAGATTAATCATAAAATTATATGGTATACATTTGTTTCAAACCTTGTGTGGTTTGATCACACGAAACGCCCTGCATAGTTGTTCGCAACTGATAACCAGAAAATGTTGCGGGCCGCAACTCGGGCGGAAGTGAAGTCCGGCCTGAATAAATCTAAGGAATCCTCACGGAAAGTAACACACCGTCAAACGGATATTGAAATACATTTAATATTATAAGTATCATTTTTTAAATTGGAGGAATAAAATATACCCCAAAAACCCAATCCGTCATATTCATTTCGGAATGAGAAAACACACGTGCTTACATACGGTACTATTCTGTATTCAGTAGTTGTGCAGTAAATTGTTGGCTTACGGGGGAATATTTCCATACATCACAGGTCTGTAATTTTACTCAAAAGAAAAAATAAAACTTTTCTTGTCATATAAAATAATCGTTTGTATAATTTACAGCGATAAGATAAGAACGGCAATTCATTTAACGGGTTAGTCTAAACAGTAGGCCTAAGCGAACAAGCAGCAATCGCCGCAGGCGTCGCGCTGTGTGGATTCGCTGAAATAACAACTGTGCAGGACTACTTTTAATCACATACGTGAGCTAAATCTCACCCCGCTGTGAGAATTTGCGTGATTTTAGGCTACCTAACGCGCAAGTTGGCGCAATAAATTTGCCGGCTTAAATGATTGGGACTGTAGGTATCAAATTCAAATTTTAAGTAGTTTTCAGAAAGAAGACAAATATTTAGAATATAGACCAATATGACATTAGACAACAAATAGTTTTTTGTGATTTCTAAGGTTGTTTTTATTGATGTCCATACCTCTTTTATGAGTACTTTTTTACCATAGATATTTTTCCAACAGTCCAATAATTATATTGTTGAAGATTTGGTAGTACTTCTAACGAGTGCATGAGAGCTCCAAATATAATTCATTTGAGTAAATATTTATATGATGTGACACAAAGCCCCCTTGTATAGATGAAGGCTGCTCGACACTGAATCGATTCTATTTATTTTTTTCAAATAAAGTGGTTGATCAGTCATACAGTACATACATGTACATCTTCGTAATTTATTGAAGACCAAAGTAGGCTATTGTAGAGACCAAGTAGACATTGTCTAGAAAAAACTATTTTGACATGATTAATTAAGACATAACTGACACCCTGATGAGCTATATGTTGCCGAATAAAGGGATTACAGCCGAGGATACAACTATTTGAGGGCGAAAGGTGAAGATCAGAGCCTTAAAATAATAGTAGTAACTTTGGCCGTATACCTTTATTCAGCAGTATACAGCTCACCGGAAGTTTTTTTTAAATTTCTATTCTAATGCATAACCTGTATACAATTTAGGCGAAGAAAGTGTAAAGATTTTAATAAGAATACACCTTATTCCAGACTGGCCCTATAAAAAACAACCAACTGAATTGGTTCTGGATTAATTCATCTGAAGAAATCAATGCGGACACCCAAAACGCGATGTCTTTATTCCTGATCGTTAAGACTCGGTAGAAACTCGATGGCATTAAACACGATAAAAACAAAAAACGGGAAAGGGGGGCAAGACCTATCAAATGAACAGTGACAAACACAAAATTTTAAAATTTCACATTGGCAAACTTACTAAAACGCATCAAATTTTGTACGAGCGGCGATGTTATTGAGCCCTCAACTTCTGCAGGTTGTTCTTCATGAAGTAATATAATTTTCATTACGCCGAAAATGCAATATTTTCATAGAGAAAAGAAATGACAGATGACCATATGAGCGCATAAAAAGTTAAACATTGTCAAGTATTCTAATTTCTGTTTAACATTCCTTGGGAGTGCATATTGTATAGCTGAAGTGGCTAAGTATACAAGTGTACTAATCAAAAGATTGGTGTGTGTGCGCGTGTGTGTGTGGGGGGACGGCTATGAGCAAGCAGTCTCAAGGGGGCGATGAGCCTGACAAGTTTGAGAACCACCGATTTAAAGTACCTACTCCTTTGAAGCAGCAAAAATATTTGTTATGTCCGAAGTAGTCTTTTTTTATTTTTATTTATTTTCAAGTCTGGTATAATACAATGCATTTCAAGCCATCCATGTCCATTTATATACATTTTTCTGATGTCAGGCAAGTATTTGTTGAATTTACAATTTATGTTATCTACTAAGAAAGAAAGTAAATAAGTTCATCAGTACAACAACAGTTTTAACCAGTCATTCCAGATCGCTTCAAATTTCTCAAGTTTATCATTTTTTAGGGCAATCATTTTTTCAGTTTGATGTAAAAGCTTAACTTGGAGAGGAGTTCATATATCGATAACTTTCCCGTTTGACAACGTTTTGTATAAACATAATATCTGCTTACTAGAAGTATTAAGTTAATAGGTTTAAAATAATCATTTAGTTTTCCAAATAAGCAATCTGAAGAAGTGAGATTAGCAAACTTTCCAGTAATATTGTAGATTTGAAGTTCTAACTTCTCCCATAAATCACATACACATTCACAATGACAAAAAAGATGTTCTATAGTTTCTTCTGCAGCGTGACAAAAAGTACAACTAGCATCATCTCTTCTATTAATCTTATCTAGATATTTGTTTGTGGCTAAGATTCTATGATTGATGCGGTATTGAAACCATTGAAGCTTCGTATTTGAACAAATTACAAAGGGTAATTTATATACCATATTCCAGCGGTCAGTTTGAATACCTTCCCACTTAGCTTGGCTAGTTGGGGTAACATTGGAATATGTTAGTGCCACATACATCACCCTGGCACCTTTAGTATGTCTCATTAGAAGATTCAATTTAGAAGGCAATAATAGACTTTGTTTTGGAATACGAATTGAAATCTATTTGTTTTAGCCTAGTGTACTGTTTTATCACACTACATAGACCAAAATATACAAGGTAATAACCATTTATGTTATAATGATTACAAAATTGTTCAAGAGAAAAAATTTATCCATTCTCATCAAATAGGTCACCAATAAAGTGAATATTGTTTTCATACCACTTTTCATAAAAAAACAGGAGTATTATCAATTAATATATCCGTATTGTTCCACAGGTTGGTACTATAGAAGTCTTCAATTGAGTTACATTTATTTGTTTTGTTAATAATCAGCTAAGCACTAAATACATCTTTCCAAAAGTAATTGGTACTCTTTCTCGCAAGTTTTTAAAGAAAGTTGTCTCCCCGATTTGTTATATAAATAGTTTTACCAAAACAGGATTCAAATAAACAGTGATATTGAGAACTACAGAGTAGTAAGTGTCTGATCCATGTACTTTTCAAAGCTTGAATAAAGTTTTGTATATGAATCATTTTCAAACCAGCGTTATTGTAAGACTGGACTAACAGTTCTCTTTTTACTTTATCTGGCTTCTCCTCCCACACAAATGCATAGCACATTTTTTCTAAAGACTTAATATATGTTTCTGTAGGGGAGGGAAGGGAGATAAACAGGTGATTTAACTTGCTAATGATAAGGGTTTTTAAGACCGTTATTTTGCCAAAAGGCGTATAAGGTTTAATTCATTTTGTATATGAACTAGAACTGGGTCGAAATTCAATTCCATCATGGTATTTAAGTTAACTGAAAAGGTAACGCCCAGATATTTAAAATCAGTCTGGTCCCAGTCCAGTTTATAACGATCGTTAAAAGTTTCGCCACAAAACTTTTTACATCCTATCCACACTGATTTTGTTTTACTTTCATTAACCCTTAACCCTGACAAATAAGCATAATATTTAAGTACATCAAGAGATTCTTTGAGCGATTTCTCCGAACCATCCAGTAGGAAAGAAGTATCATCAGCGAATTGATTAATTTTAAATTCATTGCTGTCAATCTTAATACCTTTTTATATTCTTATTTTGTTTAACTAAGACTGCTAGTATTTCAACACATAGTAGGAATAAATAAAGTGAAACCGAGTCACCTTGTCTACAACCTTTTGTAACTGTGAAGAAATATGACAAAAACCCATTCTGAATAACAGATGTTCTAATTTGGTTGTAAAAAACTTTTATCCACTGTATAATTGAAGGACCAAAATTAAACTTGTAATAAGAATGACCATGAGATTGAGTGGAAGGCCTTAATATTTTTTGCAGTTTTCTTACATACAAATATGGACTTGAAATTAAATTAAACAATTCTAAAACTTGTAATAAGAATGACTATGAGATTGAGTCGAAGGCCTTTTCAAAATCAATGAAAAGAAGTAGGCCTGGGGAATTGTAATTTTCTGTATATTGCATAATATCATATACAGTACCGTCGGCGAAAGCAGGCAAATGCCAATGCAGTAAATTCGCATGAATTATCCTGAATTCACGTAAATTCTCACAGCTGGATGAGACTTAATAAGCGGAGGGTAATATCAAATTTTGCAAGTAGTTCGGGCAGCCCGGTGAGGCAAGTATTTATAAGCGTGTCAGCTCCTGCCGTGACAATAAACAGATTATCGCCGGAGCCAGTCCATTCAGTCCAACTGCCAACTAAATCGGTTTGTTGTACAAGATGACAAGATGTATTTAATCTCTCCAAGAAAAACATTATTTTTGTACAGATTTGTGTCAATTTACAATGTTTTTCAAAGCTTCTGTTCACCCGCTGTAATTTGTTGTTGTTGTTGTTTTGGGTCAACGATCGATGTGTAAATGAGGTCCGCATGGAAAACAAGACAGTCAACTCCGAAACTTTACGATGCATTAGAAAAAGAATTTAATAAAGAAAAACGTGTCTGATTCAACAGTTTACCAATTATTCTCATAAACTGTAAACAAAGGAATGTCATCAAAATAATTAACAGATAAACCGTGCAAGCCATTTTTCTTATGCCTGACATCCCACATACTTTACGGAGCAGGCAGGACCAGGGACGCTTTGTTTTATTGAGCAACATAGGCAATGTTTTAACTCAACTAAAATATATACTACCTTTACGTTGATGTTCTGATATGTATTGGTGACTGGTCGATAAACATACCCAAATAATGTCAGATTATAAAATAAGTAGGTAACATATTTACCTTTAGTGAATTGGCTATTTTGCCAAGTGAGTATGGCTGGTATTTCCCTAGGCATATAGACCTACTGTAATGGAAGGTGACCTTTAGAGACCCTATGTGTTGTTGCGAAACACCAATATTTTATTTAACGGTCGATATTTTACAAACCCTTGGCATTGCGATTAATTTATTTCCTTCTCACTGCACATTTTGATGGATGGACAATTAATTCCAGTACCGACATGAATATAGTATTTTTTTATATCACAGATAGATCTAAGACTTTCTATATTTATTATGAGATTCAAGAGTATTACATGTAGTTGTCTGGTTTATTCACCTCTGTCACTCATGCGAGCAGAGTTCAGCTCGTATATTTACAGTTTCAGAGTTTCAATCGTTTTCTAAAGTAGGCCTTACAGACAGTGAATCAAAAGTTCATCCGAAAATGAAACCATTCAGACACCAAGAAGGAAAGCCTGGTAAATAACAAATAATTCACTGAATGTGGATAAACTAAAACTCAGTCTAAACAATTTGCTGTGCAGGAATTATTTGTTTGATTGTGTACAATGTTAGGTTTGGGTGGGTTGACTGTACCACTTGTCTAATGTCAGTCGGTCAGTGAGTAATGCTCTAAAAAGTCAACTAGCAAGAAGGTTGAGTTATTTGTGACATTGTATAATTTATTCATTTCTTTTTATTTGCTTTGTTTTTCTTAGGTCAATGTCTGAGGTGGCATATCCTGCACCTCAGAATGATGGACACGGAAGTGTACCAAAATATCGCGGGCAGACAACTACTGCAGGAGTACTGACATATTGACCTTTCGTTTGTTTGTTCCATATTTTCAATTTAATCTTCTGCAATTTAACAATATTTGGTTGTATTTCCAGTCAGTGTCCTCATGGAAGCAACTAATTCTTGAAATACGTACCTCTGGAGGAGTCTAAACCTGCAGATTGTAGAAGCTGTAACGATGGCTGTAGCCAGCTATGGAAAAGAGTCTGGATTTAAACAAAATATAACACCATGATTTTTGTATCTGTTGTTTATTGAATGTTGTTTACTGTTGTTATTTATTAAATCAAATAACCATTTGAAGACTGTACATGCTAGTGTTTTATCAAATAAATATATGTATACATTACGAGGCGTGGCGTATATTAAATGCTGACCTTGTAATAATGAAGAAACCAGGAACAGTAAGTATTTTGATTTGATGTGAAAAGCTTAGAAGAAAATCAACAACTTCAGTGAAAAGAATGCTAATATATGAAGAGGAATGAATTATGGTAGGTATAAGCTGTTGAGACTCCAGGATTAACACGAGGTATAAGCCCATAAATACCCCCGCCCCCTCCCCTCCAACATCAGCTGGCACACCAAATTGAAATGGATGGCAAACACTTCATATTTATCCATTTACTCCCCAGAGTTCACTTAAAGAGTATCTGCATGGCATTCATAAACTTGATATTCAGATTACGCTGCTGTCTGGTAAGAACTACTCTGGATTAAATAATTGAGCGGCTTCTTGATAAACACAACCTGTTGAGAAAAACACAAACGATTATCATTTGATTTTCTGACGTTTAACTTTACATGGGTTATTTGAAAGATGCAGAACTGTTACATCAACTTTCTCCCGGATTCCTTCCACTTTAGTTTATCGTAATTTACTTTTTAAATAAATGCTGTGTTATAAACTTGCTCAATCGTCAAAATAAGAATTTAAATTCGGGCGAAGGCCTGGGATGAGAAGATGTATACGCTAAAACAGTTGTTATAGAAACACCAGCAGAGATATTTTCTTTCCGTCTGTAAGTCGCAACAGCAAGATGGCGAACGCCTACCTTTTTAGCGAGTTTCTTCCTCTTATTAGGCCGATAAAGTCTGAGTTACCATTCTTGTTCAGTTTGTTTCTACAACTTGTATTTAGGTCAGAATAAAAAAAAACACTCTTATAAAACAGATAAACGATAATGATCATTCAAAGACTAAACGGAAAGAAAAAATATATTTTATTTTCATATTGTCCTATACACATTGCTAAAATTCATTGATTGACTTGTTGAGTTGTCTAAACCCTATGCATTTATTTTATATTCACGCATTTAAAAAAACAAACCAATAGAAAAACAAGTCTTTGGGTGTCAATATAACAAATGTTCGCAGTCTGAGTTCAAACTACAGGAGGTTGATTGGAGAACAGTAAAGCAAAATCTAAAGATCGTCACCACTTAGTTATTAGTTATTAGTTATGGTAATTATACATAACCAGCAGCCTTTCTATAACCACCGTTGCTTGATTGACCTTCAGGAATTATTTTTGAGAAATGTGAGTACTGATTTAACAACATCAATGTAAGAGGGTATTCATATAGTCGCATGCTATGATTATTCAAGGGGGGAAGGTAACTAGCGCCAACCGCAGGGGTTGACTTGTGTTCAGTAATCAAGTGACATGCTCTGCTGGAATCCACTGAAGACACCGCCGTCTGCCTGTCCCAGGGTACAGTAACTGCGCATTTTATGATGGTTTGCTAGGTAACAAAAATAACATCAAGGTTAACATTTCAAATTAAACATTGTTCAAAGTATAACAAGAAGTAGATAATCACCATCTGGTAACTTTTACAGCGACAAAAGCTTAAAATAAAGTGTACAGAACACATTTCATACCGGACTACATTCATTAGCGGACTCATGTTAAGACCGTAAATAGGCCCGTGTCAATTCTCGCGAAACGGATCTAGGGCCGTCCGTCGCGTCTTTTCGCATGAAATTTGCCTGCTTTCGCCGACGGTACTGTATAAGACGATGTTATCCCCAATGAACCGGCCCGCAAAAATCCACTTTGGCATTCCGATATTATATCGCCCAGCACAGATTTAATTCTATTCGCAATATAATCGGAAGCTAATTTGTAGGTGACATTAAGCAATGTTATGGGTCGCCAGTTTTTTTAAATATTGTTTTGGTTTGTCCCCTTTTGATATGCATGATATTAGACCTTCTCGTTGAGTTAGAGATAAACATTTATTATGGAATCCCTCATTTAGAGATCTTAAAACAAAATCCCCTATGTCTTTGTATCCATCAGTACCTGGGCTTTTGTTGTTTTTCATTTTTGCGAGACATCGTAGGAGCTCATTTTCAGTTATCGCCCCTTCTAGTGCTAATTTACTTTTGTCACATAATGTTTTCATTGTTAAAAGATTTAATTCATCTTTCAAGAGAAAAGTGGGTAGTTTTGTTTCAGTATATAGTTTTTCACAAAAGTTGCCTACTTCTTGCAAATTGTCTGTCGTTTTCTACTTGAATTTTCGGAATAGTTTTATTGATAAAGTTTCTCTTTTCTAGAGAACAAAAATACTGTGTGGGCTTTTCGCCTTCCTCAATCCATTTGGTTTTTGATCTAATCAAAATACCCTGCATTTTATTTTTTCGAATTATTTCTTGCTCTACTTTTTTTTTGGTTAAGGATGTCTATGTCCACATTTCCGTCTTGTTCCAAGTTAAGTATTTCTTTCTCGAGTTCTCGTTCATGCTTTGATTGCTGGCGTTTTCTATGAGTGGAATAGGAAATAGTTACCCCTCTGATTTACATTAGTAAAGTCTCTAAAAAGAGTTGGTCTGAGAACCTCAAACATAAATCATTGTTATCGATAATAGCAATACCAGTACAGTTGACGTTATAAACTGGTAAAGCGTATTATATTTTAATTTGGTTTACACACACCTTTACTCTTTCAATATATTCGGGGTCATTAAGCAGACTGCAATTAAATTTCCACAGCCCCTTTTCCCTTTTGAATTCATTTAATTTTAAGCCGAAAACAGCTGGAGAATGGTCAGAGCGGTAACTAGTCTCAATATAAACTTTTGACACGCTGATTAAAAGAAAGTCCAGGCGAGCCTGTTTAATGGGATTATTTCGTCTCCATGTATATCTCCTCAAATATGTTTCTCGAAATGGGTCCATTAGACCCAACGAATACTTCAAGTTCAGTAGGGTATTGCATGCTTTAGGATTATTTGTATGTAAATAATTACTGCAGTCGAAATTTATATCTAGGATAAGGTTCAAATCCCCACAAATAATACAATCGTCGTTATCAAAATCTATTAATATTTCTTCAATATTTTTTATAAAACTCAGGTATGTCCTCATTTGGACCATATAAGACAAACAGATTTAAAGACTTTTGTTCTATCTTTAAGTGAACGCAAACAAAATTGCCTTCTGGATCACTCTTTACCTTGATTAACTGATAGTTAAAGAGGTTATTGAACAAAACGCACACTCCTCTAGAGTTTGAATTTTTAGAACTAAATAAAACATCCCCTCGCCACTCATTTCGTTGCTCTAACTTTTCAGTAAAATGTGTCTCTTTCAAACAAATAATGTAGTATTTTTTGGCTTTGAAATATTGGAAACGGTCTCTCCATTTCTCGTCCTTGCCTAAACCGCGACAATTTTATAATTTTGTGCAGGACAATATTATAAATCCATTTGTATTCTGGTGGCATGATATGCTGTGGTGATATCTATCAGACTTGAAAACAATTAATGAAAAATTATGTTTAGTAAAATTACATGTCAGTAACGAATTAGGTTGTATGCCTTTAATTGACATGAAAGCTACAGCTTTCTCACTGTTGATGGGGTACAGGTAATGCCTCTCACTGTTGATGGGGTACAGGTAATGCCTCTCACTGTTGATGGGGTACAGGTAATGCCTCTCACTGTTGATGGGGTACAGGTAATGCCTCTCACTGTTGATGGGGTACAGGTAATGCCTCTCACTGTTGATGGGGTACAGGTAATGCCTCTCACTGTTGATAGGGTACAGGTAATGCCTCTCACTGTTGATGGGGTACAGGTAATGCCTCTCACTGTTGATGGGGTACAGGTAATGCCTCTCACTGTTGATGGGGTACAGGTAATACCTCTCACTGTTGATGGGGTACAGGTAATGCCTCTCACTGTTGATGGGGTACAGGTAATGCCTCTTACTGTTGATGGGGTACAGGTAATGCCTCGCAGATTTATATTATTCATCATATACATGTATGAACTAAAAATATGTTTAAATACATATATGTAAGATTGGAAGAGAACAGTTAGTCCAAGCCAGTGTTGGCTGCCTACATTTTCTATGTAAAGGACAATGATGACAGCACACATTTCCTCCCCATCTGACCCAGTATGTTCCCAAGTGAAGAAAGCTGTAAGTTTAAGTAAAAATAATTCAAAATTGCTGTGGGGGTATTAGGCCCTAATCAAATATTTTTGTAGCATTGGTATGCATAATTTTACTGGATTATCAGTGGTGTTGAAGGAAAACAAGTAAAAATATTAAAAGACGAAAGTATAGCTCACTCAATTATATACTAGAAGAAAAGTTTAGCAACAAGAGATCTGGATCTAGGATTTCCATGTGCATTTTTAGCACAGTTGACAAGTTAAATAGTCACACAGGTGTTTACTTTGTTATCCTTCATACTACGACGACTAATCTCCAGCGCCGATTTCTTTACCGTCTACGAAAAGTTTACCTCTTGAGAACGTACCTCACCTTCCTACCCTCCCTATAGAATTTGTCCATCAATTCACGCAATTCAGTCTTTCTAGTCCTATCTTCTGGGATAAGGTCTTTTGTAATAAACACATTGCTATTTTTAATAGCTTTTTGACAGTAATTAGAACATTTCTGCGTTCCGGTCTCATGAGAAACTTTGCTATTATATGTCGTGTCTGACCGTCCCTCTTTCTCCCCACTCGATGCGCATTTTCTATCTGAACACCACCTGTAATATTTAGGTCATTTTGAATACACTTGTTGACAAGCTTTATACAATCTTCCCCTGCAGTCTCCACTATTTCCCCAAACCTCAGATTATATTCTCTGCTATATCTTTCAGCATCTAGAACTTTTCAAGAGTTTATTTTCAGCCGTCAAATTCTCAACCTGCTTCTTAAGATCTGAAATTGTCCGTACATTGTCTGAGGGTTTACGACGTACATTGTCTAATTCAATATCAGTCACTTCCACACTTTTGATTAGATCATTCTGATTTTTTTCTATAGCAGATATTCTCTCTATAAAGTTACTTTGAACAGAAATAACCTGATCAAGGGTTTTTTGAATGTCCCGTAATGAAGATTTAATGTAATCCAGAAATGATTTGAACTCACTTGCCATAGGTAGCTGGTTGGTTTGTCGAAGTAGTCTTTTTCAATAAAGGTAACTTAATTGTCTCATTTGATGTATATTCTCTCATTACTAATGTACCATTGACTAAAACGATGGGCATTATCTTGAAAGGCATTAATAAAAATGAATTAACAACAACGCAATGAAGGAAGAATACTCTTTAAAAACGTGTTCATGATACTTGTACAAATACTCCTTTCATAACAAACAATGAATTGTATCAAAAAATTGACGCCGAAAAGATCGGATCTTCTCTAGGCCCAGGCCTCGTAAACATCATTCTAAACGAACTAGTGAAAACAATTGAAGATAAACTGATTGAAGAGGGTGTTATTAAATCTTATATTCGCTTTGTTCGTAATAGGTTTATTCTATGTCAACTTAAAGACTTTGGTTAGAATCAGGCTAATTCATTTATCAATCATTAAAATTCACTAGAGTGAAGTATATAGTTAACAATAATGTTATTTTAGACATATTCATTCTCTTCCTCATCTATCACTGTATTTCGTACACCTACTCATCCATATCAATATATACATGCCAACAGCTTTGAACCTTGGAACAGGAAAACCGCCCGGGTTAGGTCATTTACCTAGAGTAAATTTACTCGCATTATTCTCGACATACATGTATCACCTTCCACCCAGAGTCAAGTTTCAAAACAATCATTTATGTAAAGTTTGGTAACTTTCCAAGCCCCCACTGACCGCTGGATAGGCAGTTTTATTGGGAATTCCATCGTCGGCTTTGTTGGGGTTAGGTGTGCCCTATTGACCCATTGTGGCTGCGCGTTTGGTTCGTTTTGGCATGTTTGTTTACTGACTGTCAGACAGAAAACAATAGCAGCAGTGAATTCCCTAAATAATTCTATACATGTCCAATTTTGGTGGAAAGTTGACTTGCAGCCTTTCATCCGAGATTGACAACTTCTTATGTTTCTAAGCTGAAGTTCAACGGAGAATGACAACAAACTTACGCTGTGTATCCTTTTAAAGTGGCATGAGCTGCCGAAATTCAAACTGTTTTCATAATTTCTGATCGTAACCAAAATTAACCAAAGTTGTTCATAAATCCTTCAAGGTCTATATCTATTCACAGCGCTATTTTAATAATGTGATGGGCTTGTCATTTACACATTTCCCTGAACTGGTCTTTTTTTAAAATCTGAAATAATCCACGTGAATTCTAGTGTTTATATTACTTGTGGCCATTTTCGCAATTTGATCAATCATTTGGTATCCATTTTGCCAGACGAAAATGGTATAGATTTAAATACATCTACATGATTTGTTCTTTTATGGTGTTAATCTGATAAAATCAAAACTACCACCTTCGAAGTCATAGCAAGCAATGTCATTTCCCCTATGACAGATAAACGTGATCGTCAACACCCCCCCCCCCCCCCCCCCCCCTCCACACACCCAAATCGATCCGTCAGTCACTATCAGAGGAAGGAAGCATCCCCAAAGCGATAACGGTCTTCCAAGTAGTCGAGAAATCATAGGTTTTGATTCACAGCCCTAGAGAGATTGATTTATCGAGCTACATTCTGATTGGTCAAACGGAGATATTTACAAGGGTTGTTAAATAAAATACAGTGGAGTAGCCAAATATGACAAGTACAGATACATTCCCAAGAGTATGATACATTTTATTCGCTGAGTTAAGAGAGGAAGGATGTGGAGTTTTGATTGTTTTGTGAAAGAGGGATTCGTAAACAAGACAAACGTAGGATTGTGCAAACTTTGCGTTTCATTGAAGAGCAACTTTGAGTGAGCCGGTCAAACAGCAAAGGTATATCAAGATGGCGCTACTATCGAACACCCAGTGGATGATATATACATTTATTATATAATTAGTAGTGAGATATTGAGTAACACAGCTCTGATAGAAGTGATATCACCACTTTTACCGATAACATTTATATCATTACTACCAGTGTCGGAACTATTTTCATTGGAATTGAGAAAAATTGCTAAAATTTGCAATCAAGTCTTATTTTATAAATTATCAAACAATTCTTAGCATTATAAATTGGGTGTTAAACAACTTTACACAAACCAAACATTTTCTTTGCTTTGGCCTTTCTGTGGTGCTCACATATACCCGGTGTTAGGCCTGGGCCAGCAGAATTCGTTAAACGTCAAAACGTGTTGCAAGTCTACCCCACTTTATGGGGCCTAATGTAAAATTATGTCGTGCAGCTGGAGCATTGAACTTGAGAATTGTCAAGAAAATGTATCGAGAACCAACGCAAGTCATTGCAAACAAAGTCTGTGGTATATGACTCTCAGTGCCAGCTGATCGAATAAAAGAGGCGACTCGATTGATTCTGGTAACGATAAATTAAAGATCTAATTTATCCTAGCACATAATCAACACACTTAATCTTGTAAATCTTCATTTTAAAATAACAAGACTTTGCCACTTAAAAGTTTAATTTAAAACTCAAGTATAGGAAATATTCAACTTCACCGTCGATGACAGCGAACCTCACTGTTAGTTGTCGCGCGTGCACCGTGTGTCCTTACGTGCATGCAAACTCAGGTGTTTTTCTCCTGAAATAAGTATGTTGTTCTAGCAGAAACTTGTTTCATTAATTACATGTATGAAACGCAACACGAAAATAAGAATTTTCGATGCACATTTATTAGTTTTTGTTGTGTTGAACCCCCATACGACACGCTATTTTATCCTACGCCGTACAGGCCCATGTGTGATGGGCCCAAATTTAGGTCGTTTTCTAGGTCAAGAGACAGATGCGAATCATTCAGTTTGTCGCAGAAAATACAAACAAATCTCACTAATATTATATAATAACCAGAATATTTGATATTTTAACGGTAAATACCATGTATATTTCATCCCGTGGATCGTTCAAATACAGATTTATTGAAATATAAATAGTATTTACCAATAAACAACAAATATCCTCTATGTATATGTACTAATTGTACTTGTCTTCAGATATACACTTAGTCATATCCTGGTGTGAACTCAATTTTTTACCAGATGATTGGTTATTTTTCACCAAACATTTACTCCTCTTGGGAATAAAACATTTACAAATGGTACACTTTCAAAACGTGTTGTCTGACACGCGGTCATAGCTTGCCAAAAGTTTTACCCAGTGTTTCATGTGCCTTATCTGAGGATCTAAGCTGTCAATACTGTCATAACTATATATTAATGATATACCTCTTTTTAAAACAATTAGAAACTTGTCTCCATGGTTATTTTAGACAAGAAGATTTTCCCTGTGTCCGTGTGTTTTAGTGATCATAAATATATCCGCTTTTTGTTAGCCGCTTCCACATGTTTACTTCTACTACTAAAATTCAAACGGTGGAAACAAGTACATGTACTCATTTAAAACGGAAACATCATATACATACCAAACATTTCAAGTAAAAAGACAATTATTGCTGTGGAACAATGCTTCAGTTACATATGTCCTCATTTAATTTCCATTCTTTAAAAGTCTCATATACATGTATGTCTTTTTAAAACACACTGACTATTGCACCAAGTATTTTTCCGATCGAAATGTCATCTATAAAGGACACTGGACATAACGTACAAATTGACATTGTCGTCTGCTCTGTTCACGTAAAGATATATACGTTGTAAAATGAAGTCCTTTGCTATATTTTTGATAGATTGTATTATGCAATGTAATACCAGTTGAATAAAACCTGCGATATGACCAACATATTTTCATATTTCAAAAAGTCTGAGACTCTAGCCAATTTGAAGCTGATGATAATAGTACAATGGCATCCGTAAATATATATGTATAAACACTAAGACACAGGAACAAATAATCTTGACTTGACAAACCATGGAGACAAATTTATAGCTGTGTTAAAAGAGACTTCAACAGATATATATATACATAACGACACCATGAGACGGACATAATTCAGATGAGGATGATGTAAAAAAAGATATACAGGAGTTTGCTTTATTGTCGGCCAACAATTTACCAGGAGGACAGCTGCACAGCTTGTTCAAACTAAATAAATCTGCGAAGCGGTTTATGAAAAGTTTGCACAGGGGCCAGTTTGTTCATAACTCCATGAACCAAAGAAACTTGGAAGTCAATCCATGTAATTTAATTACTATCCCATATACATGTACTACATAAAACAACAAAAAAAATATTCACTGGGAGTGATATATTTTATTTTCAAGATTCAAAGTAAACTAACGCACATAAAGCTACACTTGATGTCAAATAATGTAGGGTATAGGTCATTTCAACAGATATATATACATAACTATACACCATGAGACGAACATAATTCCGATGAGGATGATGTAAAGGAAGATGTACAGGAGTTTGCTTTATTGTCGGCCAACGATTTACCTGGGGGGCAGCTGCATAGCAGCGAGGATTACACTCGTATTACTCTCCGCATTGGATCTCATCTTAACATTGGGTCGTAAGAGTGTCAGGGGTGTGTTTTGGTTCTCAGTACATTCCCAGCTCATGTTCCATTGAATATTAAACAATCCATATATTCTACCTAATCAGATGTGATGCACATAATTTGTATTACATTTTATTGTGTATCGTTTATGATACATGAAACTGAAGGTGCAGATGAAACAAGTGACACTGATGACAGCAGCGAGGAAGATGTACAGTGCACGAACATCGGGAGGCCGTATGGCTGTCTCGGACATGGCGGAAAGACCTTTATTGTTGTCCAAATTAATTTATTGATCAAAGACCGTAGTTTCTACAAGATGAGCTGACACACACAAAACGTTTGGAAGAGATAACAGAATAGTGGGTAATCTAAATAGTTACCGATACAAGCAAGCAGTTAATTACAGTGATTCGCTAAATTGGTCATCTCATTATTGAAGAGGTTTTAAAATTAATTTAGTTCTATACGTTAAATTGGCATGAGCTGCCAAAATTCACACTTTTTTCATAATTTCTGATCAGCACGATAGTAAGAGGCTTTGAAGGACATCGAAAAACAAAATGATTGGCATTGGAATGAGGAAAATCTATAAAGTATGTGGCCTAGCCTTTACGAACCAAAATAGTGTTCCAAAAGTAAACAAAATTTAAATAACCGGGATGACCATTCACTCATTCTAAGCCAAAGTGAGTGAGTTTGTGACCCGAAAAACTGGTTTGACTACACCCAGTTATTTTACCTTAAAACAGAATGTTGAAATTATTGGCTATTTTTCTCAAGACCTATAATTCAGAATCTTTTTAGTGCTTCTAGTGTGGAAAATGTGCGATAAAGTATTGTTTTGAACTAAGTTTGCCTTAGAATGAATGAAGGGTCGTCCCGGTTATTTTATTTTTGTTTACTTTGCAAACACGTTTTCGGTTCGTACAGGCCGCATACTGTGTAAATTTTCCTCATTCCAACGCCAATCGTTTTCGATGGCCTTCAAAGCCTCTGTCGTGACGATTAGAAATTCCGAGAAAAGTGTGAATTTTGGCAGCTCATGCTATCCCGTTTTCTGGCTGAGATATAAAGAAAATTTGCACATAATAACGTTGGCAGTAAGTTGTTAACATCATGAATCTTCTACAATTCTCCTATAAATTCGTACCACATGCTCTCTCCCTACGTACATCTGTACCCTCAAAGGAACCTTGCAATCCACGGCGGCTCCGTCTTATATTGATTCGCTTGTATGTAGATACCAATAAACATGTAATTTTCTTTGCAGTCTCTCTGCTTAATACATGCACACCGATATTGGTATTTACTGTAGTACAGACGAAGACTTAGTTACCAATTTTAAAAAAAAGTTATATGTTTTAATTGGCACCTATTATGGATATCTTATATAAGTGTAAACAAAGCAAGAGCTGCCAAAGAATGGTATACTTCCCCAATTTACATATAGTAACTTTTAAGTTAAAATGCAATCTTGTTTTGTTTTATCTATAATAAAATTCTTCAAGCACCAAAGTGAATGACGACGTGTTCTTATGTTATGGACGGGACATCTGATTCATAGATTGGAAATAATGTAAAAATTAACAACAATTGAGCAACCCTTAAAACGTGGTGGATGTTTTCAGCGATAATATAAAATTCCCTGACGCTTACAACTTAGTAAAACAGTTAGCTTATATCAAAACATTTCCTTATTTCCCAACTATTTAATTGATTGATTGGTGTTTTATGTTGCACTCAAGATTATTTCACTTATATTGCAGCGTTGCAACACTTGGTGAGGGAGGAAACCACCGACCATCGACGAGTACATTACAACCCTCCAACAACCGGCGATCGACAGAAATATTTTTTTTCTATTTGTCTCACTGTGATTCAAACCCAGGCCACATCTAATGGAGGCCTATGCTGAGGGACTATCACTCTAACCTACTCAGTCACCGAGTCCTCCTCCTCACTATTTAAGAAAACAAATTTTAATGCCCATACCTCCCCATCATCACTGAGGGCCAGGGAATGTCTGGCGCCACAATCCACTTGTACAATCTTCTTATGCTGTATATTATTTACCAATGCTGGGATGGGCTGAGATGGGCCACGATTAGTTGTTCCGTTCCCAAGTTGACCTTCATCATTATAACCCCAACTATACACAGAGCCATCTGAAATAAAGACGATGCATTGATTTGATTGAAAATTAGTACATGTAAACCCTGTATGGATTATGCATCAAGCAATGTTTAGTGTAACATGGCTAACACCATCCGTCCCATGATAGTAATATATCATGCCATTTGACGCATGCGCTTCGTGTTCGAATTGGGAGTACATCTGCCTTTATCCATATAACATGCCGGGTTAAAAATTGAAAAAAAATAGCAACCGGAGTGTCCTTTAGAAATATACTGGAGTAGCCATAGTTGTGATTTTTTTCTTCTTAATTAAGGCATTGGAAGAGGAAACAGGAGCATGGACACAATGGATTGGAAAAAAGGACATCATTCATGTTAATGGGCCATGCAGTCACAAATCAGTTGTGATGCGTCGGCGAAGGGTAAAACCCGTGAAATTTTAACAAAATCTTGAGACAGATCTCGTGATTTTGCACCCGTCGGAGGCGCTCTCTGGACGCCTGCGGCTTGTCGCAGATTTTTTAGGCATCGCCACAGCCGTCGCGGTCCCCAACTTTGAACTTAAAATTTTAAGATTGCTTGCAAGATTTTTCACCCCTTTTGACCATCCCAGACACAATCTCCGATGACCTACGATGCCCTCCGATTAATCGGAGGTGTCCTCCGAATAATCTGTGAGATTAAATGTCTGCGAGTAGTCTCTGGCGCCCTCCAACTGGATCGGAGGCGCCCTGCGATGATTCGTACGCTTTCTGTGATCGTCTCCGACGAATCATACGGTGGAATAGTAGTAAATCGCCGTGCATATAAGGGCGCCTGCGACGGGATCGCTAAAGTTTGAGAAGCTCTTGTTGCAGTAAGCTGTGACAACAGATTTTGAAGATGCAATCGGAGGCTAATCTCACCATTTTTCGACAAAACCGGGTCAAAATCCTTGAAAAAATCTCAGACAATTTGACTGCTCCACATTTATTAGGATTATTGATAGGATTGCTCAAGGATTCTTTATTTTCTACGACGACCCCCGGCCAAAACTTATCCCCGGCAGATCACCGACATTGTGACTGGGCCATTAAATAGCAAAAAAAAATAACATTTGCTGTTTTAGTTTGTCGACGCTTCGTTCGGTAAGTTTTAGCAATAAATATACCGATAATGGTGACTAATATAAATGGTTATGTTGTTTTTGTTTATCTTCACAGGTGTCCTGTAAAACAGACAGAGTTTGTAGGGGGTTTACAACGGATTGTAAGAGAAGACCTTAATATACTGCAGATGTATAGTGGGACTAATTATATTAACAGAACTATTGTGTTTGAACGTATACTAAAAATATTGTGTTTAACGAACCAAATATTCAATTTGCAATCTGTCTATAGAATTAGGGATTATTTCTCATACTTTGGTTATTTACTTTAACAAATTCCATTTGAAGTAAGTTAAATTTACTAGGTTGAAATCATACACAGATTGGTTAAGCTGGGTATTATCTTAGTTATTTCTGAAACAATGTTTCCTAACATTGAATGCATATAAAACCTACCACATTCCAAACGTACATGTAATAAATTAGAAACTTGTCTCCATGGTTATTTTAGACAAGAAGATTTTCCCTGTGCTTTAGTGATCATATATATAATAACTGGTTGTGACTGTGTCTAGGTAATATACACTTAAATGTGATCTGCGGAATCTGTCATTTGCCTGACGCTGTTACCTTACTGTAAATAAAGGAAAGCAAGCCATATTCTCTGAGTAAGTCCCATCTTCGTTGGTAAATGTACATTCACCTTGGTTGATGGCAGGCATTGGATTCAAACCAATGTCCATTTGCCCACAGGCCCGGAATGACAATCCCACAATTTAACTTTAAAGAGGCATGAGCTGCCAAAATTCGCAGGTTTTTCATAACTTCTGATCGTCACGACAGTAAGAGGCTTTGAAGGCTATCGAAAAACTAAATGATTGGCGTTGGAATGAGAAAAATCCATACAGTATGGGGTCTGTATGAACCGAAAACGTGTTCAAAAGTAAACAAAATTTAAATAACCGGGACGACCATTCATTCATTCTAAGCCAAAGTTAGTTCAAAACAGTACTTTATCGTACATTTTCGAGACTAGAAGCATTAAAAAGCTTCTGAATTCTACCATTTGAGAAAAATAGCCAATAATTTCAGCATTCTGTTTTAACGTCAAAATATCAACATTTTGGCAGCTCATGCCCCTTTAATGTACTATATTTTAATAAACTGTTTTGTTTACAGGCATCATATTGCATTTACCCATGTGCAATTATGTAGGTCAATTTTGCATGTGGTTGATATTATTGGTGCTGATGTACATGTATAATTTGTTTATGCTACATGTTTGTTTGGGATTGTGATAAACCCCCTCCATCCAAACGTAATACTGTTAGGCATATTCATAAAATACCCCGTAATGGGCCCTTGATAGGGGTGAGATGTTGTTGGATAAATGTTAAACAGAAAAAGCCGTCCTCCATATATTAATTACATAAACAACCCGAGTGTCGTTTTATGATGTCCTCACATTTTGCACGTTTTAAATGTGTGACATTTGGAGCATTTTATAAATTTATAGGGCTTGCCTTTTCAACATCTTTATTTGGTCAATACTGTATAATCATCTGTAGGCTTATAAATGCATACTTAATAAGTGACATATATTTATCAAATGAACACTTTTACAAATTATTGGTCTCGAGACAAGAGTTTTGTGTTATTTGTGTTTCTGAAGTAAAACAACTAACCAAACTTGTAATGGAACATGTCTACAATTGATGCATAAAGAAATAAAAACTGGACAAAAGCTTGTAGCAGCCCTCTTGGGTGGAGTGACATTTATCAGTTTGGGATGTAGGCCTACTTACTGATATATTTTTTTGCAGACTGGTTGACTTCAGTTGTGAATATCTTTCCCCAACAGTGGTTAATTGCTTTGTAGTACGATCACGTACATAGGTGTTCCATTATAAATGGTCACGCACTGCATGGAGGTTTCTTAAAGACTGTCCAGAATAATTGTACATTTCGAAGAAGATTCATCATACATTAATTCCATTAACAGCCTGTACAAGAGATTGAATACCATATAATGTGACGTGTAGTTGTGTGTGTGGAACTCGTTAAACAGTGAATTATTGTGAGTTTTTGATGGTGTGAACTTCAGTGTTAACAGTAATTAGAACGTACAGAGAGGTAGATCTGAAGACAGTTCATGGATCCTTGGCGATCGCATAAGCTTCGCCCCCTTGGCTACCATCGTCAATCACCACAAACATAGCTACAAAATGGCCGCCGGGATACATTTAGCCAGTGCGATGAGCGATTGTATAGCGCCCATTCCGGACACTATTTCCGTATCTTTTTTACCAGGAGCTAATGATTTATCCCGCAAGAGTTTGGAGAGAGGGTTAAACTTTTTCCAACAAGGGTACATTCACCAGGTTAAAATTTCCCCGACAGAACCAGTGAAAGTTTCGGCAAAATGTTGGCCGTCAATGCGGAAAAATAGTCAACCGCACAAACTTATTCTTGACATCAAATCGGACAGAATTTCCGATTCTTATTGTTCATGTAAAGTTGGGTAAGACTTAGATCGAACTTTATCAACCTAAAACCCCTACGTATGAAATAAAAATCTTCTTTTTTTTTTAATATAGAAGGTATGGTTCAGTCCACACAAAGTGCGCGCGAAATGGCTGTTTCTCAGATACTACATGTACAATAAATTAAATATACCCGTTTACGGTTTAGTAGATATCAATTAGGCCTAACACCACAGCACATTATCTCGGCTATTCTTTGAATTTTACTGTAAAGTACGTAAGAACTAATAATAATAATAAAGAAAACGTTGTTAAATTATATAAATTATAATAGTGATCATTCAAATTCAGGTTTTTGAACATACAAAAACACAAGTCAGTCAAAATAAAACTCAAACAGAACATTCGATTTTTTGTATTTTTATTATTCTGATATTTCAGAATCAGTGGAAAATGCTCCCACATAATTGGGTTAATTAAAACCCTACAGGGTTTTAAGTTACACAATTTCACTCATGTTCCATCTGACCAGAGCTGTACCTCTATGCCCCAACAATGGAATAAACCCAGAGGTACAAAAATAAAACCAGTAAGAATGAATGAAGTAGTTGTTGCCCGGCCAAGTGAGGACAGAAAACGGAAACCTATAATTTGCCAAACCGATATGAATTACAGGTTAGCTGCTCGGTGTTCATTTTTTTTTTTTGTAAATAATGTTAATAAACTGTTAAAATCTTTACAGATAAAATATGATCTCTTAATCTTTATGGGAACAAAAAATTTGAAATTAAAATATCAATTACTAAATGCAGATCATGCCTCCATAATAATACAATTGAAGTCTAATGGAATAACAAAAGACAAGTTTTTGCTATAAAATGACAATAAAACTTTGTTAAAGATTACCAAAGATAGCTGCTGAGGATCTCCATACACTCTCAAGCTTGACTCCATGACATTATCCCCCAGCGACATTTTCCCCCACGACATTTTCCCCCGCGACATTTTCCCCCACAACATTTCCCCCCGGAGACATTTCCCCCCGGCGACATTTTCCCCCATTTTAACAAAACGGCATTCTATCTTACCTTTTCCCCTTTTTTCTGCAAAACCTCGCGGCCGAAAAACAGTGGAATGTCAATCTCTTTCGATTTGCCGTTGAGTTCGGTTTTTACAATGAAATTTTAACTGTCCCAGCATATATCGATAACAGAGCAATTCTTAATCCGAATAATCGTAGTCCTTCCAACTGGACATTCCAAGTTAACATTTTGGAAACAAACTCTTGTTCATTTCTTGTTCGATATTGTTAAGCTTAATGACAAACCCCCTCCATTTATCAGAGATTCTTGACGGTTTTTTAAACTGTTAACTTGGAATGTCCATTTGGAAGGCCTACGTTTAAGAATTGCTCTGCTATCACTCACTAACATTCAAATCGAAATATGCTGGGACAATTAAAAGCCGAACTCGACGGCAAATCGAAAGTGATTGAGGCTCCACTGTTTAAGGGAAGTTTTGCAGAAAGAAATAAGGTAGGCTGTCGTATTGTCCGAGTACACTCATTAAGTTAGTGGGGGAAAATGTCGCCGGGGGAAAGTGTCGCCGGGGGAAAATGTCGTGGGGGAAAATGTCGCGGGGGAAATTGTCGTGGGGGAAAATGTCGCTGGGGGATAATGTCGGCACACCCTCAAGCTTGACAGGAACACCACTTGAAAGCAGAATTTCCTCAGATAGGCCACTTGTCCATACTCCACTTGGCCAAGTGCAGATAGGATCAATGTTATCATACCAGGTGTGTTATTAACCATTAATGACAGTCTCAGATTCAAAATTAGGTCAAGGTATGGCTACTGATAAAAACTTTTTAACCAAAAATATTTTTGATTCATGCAACAGAACATTGAGCCATTGTTCAAATTTAGATTTTTTATAGGTGAAAGATAAATAATAGGACAGCATGTGAGAAGATTGAAAACTGTCATATTATTTATCTTGCACGTACAAAAATCTTAATTTGAACCATGGACCAAATGAAGTTCTTTTGCATGCATCAAATCAAAATGTTAACCATCTTAGTTCACCCATTACATTATAGATGCTATTTCTAGCAAAAAGATTTATCAATAAATTATCCAAATATTTATGAAATGTTAGGATACAGAATATAAATGAATCACAAAAATAAATTTATATGGAAAAATTTAAAACAAAGTGGCTGCACATTACTTTTTGTCTTTGACAAACACATCTTGAAATAATGTCAAGTGACAACAAACACTCCATATCCTATTTATTTTGGAAAATAACGAAGTAGGAACAGAGTTGGCTATTAGCTTATAGGTTTTGACCTTACTGATAAGTCGTTCGATATGTACTCTATGTTTTGCTATTTTTTGTGTCAGCACAGTTTCTGACAGAGTAAATTGTTTACATGTAGCTGCAAAAGGAGGAATGTTTATTTGAATACCCAATTCATGCAGTTCTTTATGAATATTGAACCCCTTGTCAACCATGATTGCATCTCCGTCATTAACAAACCCAACTTCTTTAAGAGATTTGATAACATCATAAAAACCAGACTGCTCAGTAATGGCTTTGTCACTTATTGAACCTGTGAACAACTCTGATACGAACATAAGAGACCCATTTGGATCACAACCAATCAGACCTTTTAAAGTGTTACTAGATTTGTAATCACTATACAGTTGACTCTGTAGGGATAAAGCATGTGGAGTTTGTGTTCGTATTTCAGTCCCATCTATAATAATTAGAGAAGTTGGAAAATCCCTTCGAAATTCAGTTGGCATATTTTTAATAATTTCATCACCATGTGGCCATATAGAGAGTTGTCCTAATTTGAAATATAAAATGTCAAGCCACGTATTAAAAACAATGCCTGCTGACTGGGTGGTTAAACCAAAACGAGTTCCCAAATCTTTCAGACCAAATCCATGCCTTAAGCGACAAAGAGTTAGAAACAATCCATCTTTTTTCTGAAGGGATTTGATATTTTTTCGACCAGAATTATAGTCAATTGTACTTCCTGATGGAATAAGAAAGATAAGTAAGGCAAGAAAACGAACATAATTAATTCCTGTATAATACTGAAAAAGGCATTTTAAACTAGTTTCTTTGGCTTTGACAATCTCTACTGAAAAATTTTTGGAATGAATAATCTTTTTTCTCAAGTCCTCTATAGTTTTATTCTGTGAGTCTAAAGTGTCCTTAAATCCTTTATTTCAATTGCTTGCTTTTCAACCAGGTTTTTGAGTTGTTGATTTTCTGCTGTTAAGGCCAGGGTGTCAAGTGGGGAAGTCCCTGAAAAAGAGAAATAAAATCTAATAAATTTACTTTCAGATCAAGTTTGAAGACAACCCCCCCTTCCACAACAACCCATAGATGTGGAGACACATGTGTAACCAGAACAGCACCAATACATCTACCAGAAAAATTCAAATATCTTAATACTAGAACAATTTGCACAAATCCACAAGCAATAGAAACATACACGGAATCAATCTTCAGATCTATGGTTTCAGGAACGTAGAAAGCGCTTGACAGCTTCTAATTTATGGGAAAATTTTGTCAAGGAAAAAGACCCCAAACAAATCTTTTCTAAACTCAATCTTTCTAAGAAACAATATTAATGCACCCTCACCGGAATATGGGAAAACACATGAAAAAAGTGCTAAAGAAAAATATGTGAAAAAATACCCAGAGGCACATTTTCATGACTGTGGTTTTGTTATAAATAATACATTTTCATTTTTGGGAGCCACACCAGATGGTAAAATATGTATCAATGGAGAAACTGGCATAGTAGAAATAAAATGCCCATATAGTGCCAGACATATGTCAATTGAACAGGCCTGTCAGGATAAAATTTTTTTCCTAGAGAAAATAAATGGCGAAATTTCTTTAAAAAGTAGTCACAATCATTATGCACAGGTCAATTGATGATAATAGGATGTGAGTTTTGTGAATTCATTGTATATACACAGGTGGATATGCATAGAGAAAGAATCCAACCCAATCTTAACTTTATGCATGCAATGTTGGAGAAGTTAGCTGTTTTTTTCAAGATCATGCGATTCCTTACTTTAACACTCAGCCTGAAGATTGATCAGCGAAAATGTTCCAGGGGGTTGGCTGGTGACAGATGAATGAGTTTTTGTCTTATTTTTTTTTTTGGGGGGGGGGGGGGGCGGGCTGTTACCCGTTGTATTGATTTTTATCATTACAACATTGGTCATTTAGTTATTTTAATATCTAATCTTCATAACTTTTGTCATGACAATCAGAATCTATGAAATATCATTACAATGCCTGCTCAATTAATGGCTTGTATCCTTGTAATAAAAAAAAATGTTGACTTACAAAGAGCATCTGTTTGCACTGCTATAGATGGATCTGCTTGAGCAATCATGACAGTTCCTTCATAGTTATAATCTAAATGTAAAAATAAAGAATAAAAAGTTTGGATTATTTTTCTTAAATACGTGGATGTTTTGTTAGCTTAAAATATTTCACATAAATGGATATTTAGCTACAGATAAATTCAGATACGTTGCAGCAATTGCCAGTTTGTTGGTACAAGCAGCTCCTATCTTCAATTCTCGATTTCGGCGGGATGTCAGGATCCCATTAACAAGGCTGCTAATTTGCATATAGGTGAAAACAAGTCCATGGTGACGCATTTTCACTGGCTGGGGGATAACCATGTGACCCTAGGTCCCTGGATGTCCAAAACCGAGAATTCACAGCTTACAATTACAAATATACAAAGAGGCAAATTTTTAAAATTAAAATTAAAAGTACCTTCTAAAGGTTTCATTTTCTTCTCAGCAACTGCAACTCCATGCATGCCCTCCTTAGATCTTTTAATGGGGGGTTTCCTTAAAGGTTTAGTTTTAGAACCATCCGCAGCAACAGGGTCAGGAAAGTCCGGTGATGGTCCATGGCCTCCAACAAAGTGCTTAAAAAAAAGATGTGAAAGATAGAATAACTGTATACAACAAAAGTTTTTCCAAATGTTGTCAGCCATGAATAGGCCTAGGGCCTATATATTATTGTTCATAATTCATTATTTATTAAGTTCTGATATGCCATCCAATCTAATATTAACCAAATGTGTTGAGTAACTAATAGTAATCAGGTAATAATGGCCGTCAGTGTAAAAAAAAAATGATTTGGACTACATCAGTACATGATATATTTAAATATTTGTAATGTTGTTGTTTAATGTTAGTGGTAACTTGTATAAACACTGACTACGTCAAGTTTCAACTTTACAGGTCAACAACTTGAACTTTTCAGTTAAACAGTCTTTAAAAAAATTAAATAAAGCTTGCAAAGCACTGAAAATAAACTGCAAATTCTCTGATTTTTTTTAGCGCGCTAACGGTAACTGTATATAAAAGTCCGTAACAGTGTGATTATCACTGCAGCGAGACTGGCAGTGTAGAGCAGCCTACACACTGAAGAGGGTAGATGAAAAAAAAGAGATTTACACATTTCAGAAAGCATAACTATTTTTCAATTTGGATAAAAGGTGGTCACAGTCTTACCTTTGAACAAACTGCCTTATGTTGGTTGATTTTTGAGATGTTCAATTGATGATGAGGCCTGCCACAAGCTTTGATCCACCGTTTGCACTTCTCCAAATCACGCTTCGGTGTTGGAAAGCGAATGAAATATCCTCCTTCCAAACGTTCCGGGTACCGTTCATCTGCGTTGCAGGTGCCCCATGCACATCTCAAACCATACTTCTCGCGTATTAAAATAAACCTTCTGAGTTATATAGAATTTGGAATTTGGTAACCGTATGAAAGCGTATCACAATTCACCACAAGCTCCGTTTGTTTGTGGGTAAAACATGGCGGCCAAGAAACTGATCGCCACGTGGAAAAAATACTCATCGCTGATTGGTCAGTCTATAACTGTCAATCATTCTCAGGGATCCATGAATGCATTTTATCCGTAAACCTTTGTAAAGGGACTAAATATTAAGTCAATCAAACCAAAATTGATTATCTGATTGGTTTATTTTAAAGAAGCATGAGCTGTCATTATGTTAATATTTATCCATTCAAACGGTATGCTGAAATCATCGGAAACTGTTTTGTTTACAGGAGGAAATTACCCCCATCACTCGCCGCACTAGGAATGTCATTGTTACATCAGCTGAAAGCACCATTACATTTTAATTCAATACGATGAGAATGTGAGGCCTCGAACCCCCAAGTCCTGCCCACACTACTCAACATCACTCAACATTTGTTGACTCTACGCGATTCAACTTCATCTTTTAAGAATTGAGTTAAATAGTGTGGACGGGGGTTTTAACAACAACCTCTTTGGACAATGTTAACCAATGTCAGCAATGTATACGAATGATAGGCCTCCAAGAATTTGAAAATAAATCAATATGCAAACACTGCTTCCAATATTAAAGTGAGGAGAAGAGAGTAAAACTTTAATAAATATTTAAGAGAAAAATACCTTGAAGGCGTAATGATACGTTCTCGTGCTAGATGGGTTGAACAAGGGGAAAAACCTACAAAATATTTTCTTAATCTGGAGAAAAGAAACTATACAAATAAGAATATCGCCCAACTAAAACTTGAGAATGGAACTTCTATAACAACACAATCTGAGATCATGTTAAAAACTAGGGAATTTTATTATGACCTTTATAGAAGTAGAGATGACAATTTGATGGACGTTGATCTACATGAAGTACTTGACAGTTGTGACAACCCTACACCTAAGCTTGCAGCCGAAGTTTCTGACTCACCAGAAGGTGAAATTACCCATGCTGAGGTCATCAGGTTTCTCGGCAAAGAAAGATGTCAGTTATGATAGGTGATTAGAATTGTATATTGACGTGGGCTGTGTCATCTTTGAATAAGTAAAGAGTTTGTTTTGATAAAGTCAAGTCTTAATGACCAGTGTGTTGCACAACTTTATCTACTCAACATATTTGCATATAAGGCGGCATCTTTGCGAGTCCTGGTAAAATCTCCATTACCTTTGATAGATTATTATATTAACACTCAACCAATACTAGAAGGTTTGAGACCAAAACATATGTATCCTCCTCGCAGTGACATTCACGATGAAAGGTACTACATGCCTGTAAGCATAACTCAGTATCATTTCAACATGTAGAAAGTACCTAGCCTAGTAAGTGAAAATATGAACAATAAAAAAACTTGCAAACCCATCTTTGACCGAGTGACATGTTTCTGGATTCTTAGCGACACGCATCAGTTTGAACGATTCATAATGGAGTTTACTTCAATATTAATTGAGCTTGTACAAATTTTTTTTCATTCAACTATGGCTCTAAAATGGTCGGTAATTTTTTTCAATTTGGCCACATAAAAAACTTAATTTTTCGTTTGTAAACTTTGGAATTCTATAAATCCCTGTCTGACGGAGGCCCACAAATGATCAGACAGTAGTACAGGTGCCAAAACTTGATCAACTCTGAAAGTCCTAACCAATAAGCTGTAATTAAATTTGTTTCAAATTCCGCCAGGTTGTTCTGAAGATATCTTGTAGATAAGCAACAACCAATGAAAATATCCGATTCTCAAGCTAACTAAAGATCGGACGGGGGTACAATCGCCAAAATTTGATCAACTTTCAACGTCCTTACCAATAAGCTGTAATTAAAATTGCATTAAATTCCGCCAGGTGGTTCTGGAGATATCTTGTAGACAAGGAACAACCAATGAAAATATCTGATTTGGAGGCTAACTGAAGATCGGACAAGCGTACAGGCGCCAAAACTTGATCAACACTCAACGTCCTCACGAATAAGCTGTAAGTAAAATTTCATGAAATTGCGACAGGTGGTTCTGGAGATATATTGCAGACAAGCCCTAGTTGCCGGACGACGGACAGCACAACAACAGTATGTCTCCCCAACATATGTTGGGGGAGACATAATTAAAGTGAGGGGAAGCTAGTAAAACTTCTCGCAGCAAATCAAAACGTCAAGCACTTTAACACACTTTTGGTATCTGAAAACTGATGTCATGGCAGCTGTTAATACATTTGTACATCTCTAGCTTTTCTTTAACGAGTGCTAGTTGGTCAGGGCTGTAAATGTAGGAAAGACAACTTTCAAATTCAAATCAGTGGACGCTGCAGGATTTACGAGTTGGATCCTAGTAATCTGCCAAGGTAAAACACGCAAGGGCTTTATAAAAGATTTAAAGGGCGAGGAAACAAAAAAATGCATTTAATTGTATCGAACGGGCTCCCATAGGCCATCATATCCATGTGTGCGAGTCTTGCACGTGGTATACGGTGTGAAAATACACTGAAATTGAATCTGCCAGACAAGCTCGTGTTCAATCGTCAGTGGAGCATGTTTTGAATTTGACCGGAAAAAGTACTAGTAAATTACGTCCCTTGCGAGCTTGTATGGCTATAACCTGCATTGTCAACGGTAAGACTATCTTTTCTGAAAATTCTATAACGATCCCCACAAGTCGCCTAGATACCAAATGCAGCCTGTCAGGTCTTCCCAAAAGGTTGATTTACAAGCCGGTATATATTCAGAGTTATTAGAATGTTTGTCTTTTGTTATTAGCGCCTCGATATGATCAAAATTAACCTAGGTTTTAATATATGCCAGATTTGTTGACCAATTTCTCTTACGCTAGTGCAGTGACTGGTGAGCTAGACAAATGCTGCCGAGTCAGTTACACATTATCTGATAGCGATTATTAACTTTCTTATAAAGCAGTTTGTCGAGGAAAAAACGTAGGAAAATTTAGTGCACCTGTACTGTAATTACAAAATTATTTTATTTCCTTCTCCTTTAATACCAGTTCTCACTGTGCGATGAGTCTTGTAGTATGTTGACAAATCGTATCGACCAATTAAAAGCATTCATTTTAATAGCATCCTACAAGTCGGTACAACATCGCACAGTGAGAACGGGCCTTAACCCTGTTTTGAGAAGCTGATAATCTGGGAGTTTTACAAAAATGGACATCTCCTTTTAGTCAGTACGTTTTTACTAATTCCATAGTTGTTACTGTTTTATGACAATATAGGAAGACAATTTACGTTGGTTGACATACTGGATATCATGTGAGGATGTACATATCATATTTTCATCGTTTCTAATAAATTATGAGTTTTTCCAGGTCGACGTGTTACAAAAAAGCACATCAGCTGCTCAAAAATCTCCTATAAAAGACTACTAATTTGCATGCGTGTTTAAATCCAAAAGTGTGTCCAGCAAAACGCGTTAACATGGCATGACGTCACACAAATAAACAGCATATGTACATGCTTTGTGCATGAGGGTCAATCCAAGCTTAAAGTATTAGGGCGAAAACTGATTTGTGATTGTGTATACGTATATTTGAAAAACATAACCTGAAACGAAACAACATTTGCGTTAGTTCCCTAAAAGTCAACAGAGTGCGGAGGAAATATGCATATTTTCCGAATTGTTTGTATCTACTTGTAAAAACTTGTCAAAGGCGACGTCATACACAACAGTATTCTCGTTATTTTGGGATAACACTTTCTTGAAAATATGGTAGAAATTTTTGGGTGACGCCCGAAACGGGAATCGAGAAAGTGTTATCCCAAAATAACGAGAATACTGTTATACCCACTTTCTAAAAAGACACTAATTAACTAAAGTCATACACAACCTTCGATTTGTACAAACCGCCACGAAAACGCATTGACACAGCAGGGTGTGTCTATTACGTCACCACTGTGAGGATACGTACACAACCGATGTCGTGTTTGATGTAATATTTCAAGGTGCTAATTAACTTTCGATGTATTTTACAGCAGAAACTGAGATTTTAGCTGTGACTTTTTATCTTCTGCAACAGAAATTTCATTTTCGTTTTGGTCAGACTTGTGAAGTGAATGTTCTACAAGACACTTGACGCAAATTAGAAAATATTGGCACACGTTGTTCATAAAACCGTTAAGCTATTTACTCAATATCTTAATATATATATGGTAAAAATACACCACACAAACTAATATATAAATATTCAATATCTATTAAAAAACTACGGTCAGGTCGCAGAATGTAAACAATCCGACCAAATTATATTCAAAACATAGGCGCGAGAATTAAAAAACACAAGTAGTGGACATATACAACAGCAACAATTTAAAGGAAATCTCTTCTTTTTTTTTATGGTGTAATAAACACAATAATTGGACATAGACAAAATTAAGACGAAACAACAAACAAAAAAGTTTACCTGCACTAAGGGCTAAGACATGTATTGAGCATCCACATCCAACTGAAATATTAAGAATCTCCTTTTTACACAGAGGGGTTATTTTCCTGGCTTTAATGCATTCCTTATTTTCACCTAAAATATAAAAAAAACATTGTGATAACATAGCATAATATAAAAGGCAAATAAAGCCCGTCACCTCATGAAAAACTGGAGGCCAATAACATTGCTAAATGTTAGTTATAAATTATTCTCAGCGGTACTTTCAAGTAGAATAAAAAGTGTTATTAATTCCTTACTCCATGAGGACCAGAAAGGTTTCATCCATGGTAGGTTTATTGGAGAAAATATTCAATTAACGCATGATTTAATGTTTGAAACAAAAGATAAGCAAATTCCGGGACTACTTCTGATGGTCGACTTTGAAAAAGCATTCGATTCTGTGTCTTGGTCATTTCTGTTTGATGTCTTGAAAGCTTATAATTTCGGCCCCAACATGCAAAGATGTATTAAATTATTACATGGGAAAATTCAAACTCGGGTAATACGGTCACCTTTCCACCCCCTTCGAAAATGAAAGAAGCTGTAGACAAGGTGATCCGATTTCTCCTTATATGTTTCTATTGTGTGCGGAAATACTTGACTCTATGATTCGGAAAAATAAAAAAATCAAAGGCATAAAAATCAACGATACCGAATTTAAGATAAGCCAATACACCAACGATACTCAGCTAGCTCTCGACGGCTCAGAACAATCATTAAAAGAGGCCTTACATACTCTACAACAATTCCATAGTTATACTGGCCTGAAAATAAATGTAGAGAAGACGAAGGCGGTTTGGATCGGTAGTCTTACTGGTAGCGAAGTAAAATTATGTGAGAATACAAAACTAGATTGGGTAAATGAATTTCACCTGCTCGGGATTAATTTTTCTTCCACACACTTCTATAATACATGGAAAATTATCTATTTACTGAAGTTAGAGCAGTTAAAAATAGAACTTAGTAAATGGAAAAGAAGAAATTTAACATTATTAGGTAAAATTACTGTTATCAAATCTGTGGCCCTGTCAAGCTCATACACCTTTTCCTCGCGCTGCCAAATCCCCCTGACACATTCGTACAAGAATTCAACTCTGTCCTTTACAGATTTATCTGGAATGGGGGCCCTGACAAAATTAAACGCACGGTAATAACACAAGACTATAAACAAGGGGGCTTACGAATGACAAACATTACATCTCTTATGCGTGCGCTAAAAATCTCGTGGATTCGTACACTTCTTCTGCAGAACAATAAATGGAATAATCTGGTTAACTTATAAGTTGAAAGACACTGGTACTGATTATGGAAAATTTCTTATAAAACATAACAAAAATCCATTTTGGATTGATGTGTTTAGTGCATGGTATAAAATAGGTCATAACTTTATGCAGAAGACTGCTCAGGATATTTACAATGAACCTCTTTGGTATAACGCAAATTTTAAAGACAGCTCATTTTTTGTGACTGATTGGTATAATAAAAATATAAAATATATAAAAGACATTCTTGACCATAATGGTAACCTAACGTCCTTTGAAGTTATCAAAAGAACATTTGGTATAAAGGGTACTTTTTTAGATTACAATAGACTACTAAAAAATATTCCAAAAGATTGGATTACCCAATTAAAAAATTACAACAAGCTACCCAACATGGTTACCGCCCCGGTTATCACACCGTATTATCAACTTTTGGCAGCGCGCGAGAGAGGCTGTAGATGTTTTTATGACCTACTTAATAAACAAGATCAGCTTAAATTAGCCTCTGTCGAAAGATGGGAAGGGACCCTAGCAGTAACAGGTATAAAATGGCCGAATGTTTTTGGGACCATCAATCATTGTACTCAAAATATTTCACTGAGAAATTTTCAATATAAATTGTTGCACAGGATACTACCAACAAAGTCATTTTTATACAAAATTGGCATAACAAATTGTAATTTATGTGACTACTGTAAGACAGAGATAGAAACATTGGAACATTTATTTATATCATGTACGTCAGTTAAATGTATTTGGGACGGTCTTGAAGGATGGTTGACCTTGGAAATTGGTATGAGGGCCGAGATAACTAATATGCACAAAATAACAGGATTTGACCACAGACAATGTGGTTTAAACACTGTCTTATTATTGACAAAGAAATATATATACTCAACAAAATTCCAAACTGCAAGGCTTTCTTGGAAAGCACTCCTGCAAATAATATACCAAAATTATAACGTAGAGAAATATGCTTCTTCCATTTGTAATGAGGAATAAAAAAAAAAATGGGCCTTATTCGAAAATTGTTTTAAAGAGTATAAATACGGTATTTAATTGGCTACAGTGGAGACAGGTGGGCGAAATTATGAATAAAGAAAGCTTTACAACCAAAAAGCTTTTAAAGTCAAAGGCGTTATTAATTTCTTTCAATTTTATTTTAAAAAGACCTTAAGTGGCAAATATTTGTTTTTTTATGCTTATATTTGTTTTTTTATGCTTATAGGTATATATTTGAAATAATAAAAAAAATATTAAAAAAAACAATGTGATAACATAGCATAATATAGCTCCGGTATGTAGTGTTAATGTGAGGCTGGTTAGACCATTGCTTTCTACAATTAAGCATAATAATATCCATCAAGACGAATTGGCTGTTTCAAATTGATCTCGATCTTCTATGGCTCTAGTCAATCTTTTATCCTTTTATTGTTGTTATCACATTGTCGTTCTACATCGCAGATGAAATAGGATTTAAATAATCTAAAAAAGTATCAATACACCCATAGTTAAATCTACATGTACACATGGTAAATGTACCGATCAAATATTGTAGACAATTTGATTGGTTGGTTGTAACTCTTAAAACATATCCATATCCGAATGAAATATTAAGAATCTCCTTTTTACACAAAGGAGTTATTTTCCTGGCTTTATTGCATTCTCCGTCTTCACCTAAAATATAAAAAACAATGTGATAACATAGCATAATATAGCTCCGGTATGTAGTGTTAATGTGAGGCTGGTTAGACCATTGTTTTCTACAATTAAGCATAATAATATCCATCAAGACAACTCTGCTGTTTCAAATTGATCTCGATCTTCTATGGCTTTAGTCATTCTTTTATCCTTTTATTGTTATTATCACATCGTGGTTCTACATCGCAGATGAAATAGGATTTAAATAATCTAAAAAAGTATCAGTACATCCACAGGGCCGTTTCTAGAAAAAAAATCTAGCTTCCGATCCTAAACTCAAGTAAAGGAAAATTTCGCCCCCCCCCCCCCCCCCCCCCCCCCCCCAACCCACCCTCTTCCTTCCAGTGTAAGACATTTTTTCAGTCAGATTTTCCCGCCGATTACTTCCGGCTTACTTATCTAGGCATCTTCTTGCAAAAATTCAACCTCCAAATATAAATAAAACTTTTTATGGAGTTGCATTCGCCAGCCGACCGTGTCGGGGACTTTTCGAACACAAGAAATGAAGTCACAACAGTTTTAACGTTGGACGTACGATAACTGGTTCCTGTCATTCTACAAAAACATGCAGACCAGCGGGTGAATGTCCGGTCCCTAAAACTTCATTTCAGAGTCTTTGGAGAAATTAAACTATTTTAACAAAAGTCTGCTGAGCCCAGCCTCACTTCTGTGGAATTTCTTGTTGATGCAAACACTGATGTAATTTTTAACATTGAAAACCCGGCAAAAGTGTACCATAACTGATCGGATACGGGCCGTAACTTTGCAGCACTCTGCAGATAATCAGTGAATACGAGAACGAGAAACTAGCAAATCAATTGGTCCTAATACTTTAATTGGCCCAGCCCACCAACAGTCAATCAACCCAACAGCTATGATTGACATCTTTATAAACCTTGTATGCATATATATGCATTCTCATTCTCAGTTATTCCCCTTGTTGTGCTTTCTTTTAAAAGGAGGGATCATTTCTCCACCTCGCGAGATTTCTGGGACAGGCCTTGTGAATGAATGGGGAATTGTATGGAAAACTGTTGACAAGCTATAAGATCAAAATATTTCTTTGGATTTTACCTCAGATAGTAAAAATGTAAAGATATAAATAATGCATTGAAACCTGACGAAATTATCTGTAAATAGATCTCTTTATAATTGTTTTACATTATAAGGAGAAGGAGGCTGTCCCACTCGTACCACCAAATGCACCTCCACTTTGAAGAGTTCTACTAACTTTGTTTGCAAGAAACTCACTGGGACCAGCAATTACTTGTGAACTATAAACATCTAATAAGTGGGGAAGTGTTCCACAATAACGGAACTGTAAATAGTTGTGGTGTAACCACAATCATTTCGTAAGAGCTGAAGGACAAAGTGACTGATTATAAATGTGATGGGTAGAATACTTAGAAATACTATCACAATTGATGGTAAGGAAATTGATGTGATAAACTGCTATGCTCCCAATACAAGTAATGAACGGGTGTTTTTTTTACAAATCTGTGTACTTTTTTTCGAGATAACTCATGGGTGATTTAAATACTGTATTCTCTCTTTAGATAGAGGCAATAAAACTTTTGCTGTAAACAGATCAAGGGAGAAATTATTATCTATAGCACGGGAGTTTACTCTCCGAGATATACATGTATATAGGTATGTACATCCTGATAAAATAAGTTTTATGTGGAGGAGGAATGTTCAAGGTATTTTACAACAAAGCCGCATAGATCATATTTTCGTATCACAAAATTTAGTTTCTCTTGTAAAATCTGTATATCACCGAAGAAACAGTCTCAGTGACCATAGCAGTCTTTATTTACGATTAGGCCTATCAACAGTTGAAAGGGGCCCTGGACTCTTTCCATTTAACAATCAATTATTACAAGATACTGCTTTTTGTAAAAAGATTAGAGACACTATTAACAATGAAAAAAAAACGATATTGTATAAAAATGAAATTGGGGTGTGGTGGGACAATTTAAAATACAAATTTAAACGGTTGTCGTTAATACATGGTAAAAACCGCAAACAGGATAAAAAACAAAATTATATATATTGTTTGGGATTTTAAGTCAATAGAACGAACAATAGAATATTGACCTATCAGGATCAATAAGGCCACTTGGATAAACACAATCTAAAGCCTAGCGCACACGAGAGGCGCCGGCTGAGCTGCCGGCTACGCGTGGCTGAGAGCTAAGCTGTTTCCCCCGTGTGCGCGTAAATTTTGGTGAGATTTTCGCCTCTCGAGGCGGTGAGGAAAGTATTTAGCATGTTTGATATTTTCTGCCTCTCGTGGCAAGAATCTCACCGTGTGCGCATAACGTAAGCTGCCGGCTGAGCTGAGAGGAGTGATAGTCCAATCGCGTGTGCCTATTAAATCATGTGACCACTTAGAATATTACGTAACACGGGTAGTGACACTTGTGTAGGTCAGTGAACTTGGGTGACCAGGAACTTGCCTCAGCCGAGAGCTCATCGTCTGCGCTGAAATCTGTAGCTGCTCCCTTGGCCACGCGTGCCTTGTAGCTCAGCCGGCGCCTCTCGTCTGCGCTAGGCTTTACATTGCATGATACGGAGTGCAGAACCTGGGCCAAAACAAAACACAGTTTGTGATCTAAGATGCAGGCCCACAGGAACATTTACGGGATTCAGAAATACAATTTTTGAAAAAAGATCGACATATAGGGAACTACGATCATTTACAGTATCCTCTGTCTGAGAATACTGTTATATAACATGTCGCCTATGTTGTGCTATGGATGAGGTGCCATAGTACAATACAACCCTGCTTTTCTATATATGCTATTCAAGTTTTTAATGATCTATATATTGTTTAGCAATATACGGTTTTGCAATAGTTTCAAAATATTACTTAGTGTGCCATTTCAGAATGTTTACGAAACTTTAACGATGCACTCAAGACAACTTTTAAGCATTAGTTTTGTACAATTTTTCAATTCTCGAAACAATGAGATTATCAATACAATTAGTCCAACTCCAATGGTCATTAAAGTCATATCAAAGTGTTTATAAATTCACAGGTAACAACCCAGACAGCAATGGAACAATGTTGGATTTCGAGTAGCAAGGTTGTACTTGTTCAAGTTGAATAAATAATGGCTGTTTAATGCTGAGCCATTGTTGGGTCAAGGTTACCCTGCTTGGTCATGTAAATAGCTGACATCAAAGGGGTTTTATTGTTTGCAGTACTGGATTTGAAAAGCGTCGGTACTAAGTCCGCATCGTCAGTTTCATAAAGCGTCGCTCACCTACAGTTGACCAAACGTTACATAACGGTCTCTCCCTCTACCCTGTGGGATAACCATCAGTAGCAATATTGGCGAGACGTGCGTAACCTGATAGCAACATTGGCAAACATGCATAACCTGATAGCAACATTGGCCTTTTTATTGTTGGTTAATGTTTTGCTGTTCCCCATTGATCCACCGTTAGTTGTAGTTAGTTGTATATTCGTATCGTCGGTCATCCTGTGGTTAGCTTAAGCGTATATAACACAACATCAACTAAAAGTTGTGATAAGGTCCGCAATTCCATGGTTGGTCTATCAGATTTTACTTATGTTAGTTAGGTGTTGGTATAAATATAACATCATTGATTGGTTTATCCAACATTTGATAATGTCATCAGCATCGTTTAATTTGAACCTGTGTGTGTTTTCCGTAGTCATTAATGATTGAAGAATAGGACCCTCTTTTCGCGATTTTAGCGTAATTATGCGACTAAATATATTTTGATCCTAATAAACATATTTTTTTATTTCCACTAGAATATATATCAACATGATAAGGTATGGTATAATGGCACGGATATTTTAGATGAAAATTCGGTGAAACAAATGAAGTTTAAGGAATCTTTCCCACAACTTTCAACACAACTTCGAGAGGAGATAATACATTCCCAGGCGCGGATATTTTAGATGAAAATTCAGTGAGACAAATGAAGCTTAAGGAAACTTTCCTAATGAAAAAAGCCAACCATACAACAAAACAAAGAGAGAAGATAATACATTCCCAGGCGGTCTGCATGTCTTCCTGTAGTATATCTGCAGCCAGGCCATTCATTGGTTAAGGCCGAACGATATACAAACGTCAATATATAAATTCCCCGTTAAGTAAAGCTATTCATAGGTAACAAACCTTACCTGAACACTAACGTATGCCAACGTTAACACACTTTAGCCAAACATTGTGACCCTAAAGTAAGACTAACTACACCTATGGGTGCTTATGAATGCCAGACCAACAGTTGGCTAACTACTAACCGACATTGTAATAACTCAAGGCCATCGATGTGCCACTGTCAGAACGACCCTTGTCCAACCAGTTAGCGACATTCATACAAGCACTCCCCAGCAATATACCATTTATAGACAGACGATTGACAAACACAGTACCAACCACTATACATGTACACCATTGACCCCACCGTTCGCAATACACCATATATAGTCAGACGATTCACAAACACAGTACCAACCACTATACACCACTGACCCACCGATCGCAGTACACCACCTATAGACAGACGATTCACAAACTCAGTACCAGCCACTATACATGTACACCATTGACCCCACCGTTCGCAATACACCATATATAGGCAGACGATTCACAAACACAGTACCAACCACTATACACCACTGACCCACCGATCGCAGTACACCACCTATAGACAGACGATTCACAAACTCAGTACCAGCCACTATACACCATTGACCCCACCGTTTGCAATACACCATCTATAGACAGACGATTGACAAACACAGTACCAACCACTATACACCAATGACCCCACCGTTCACAATACACCATCTATAGACAGACGATTCACAAACACAGTACCAACCACTATACACCATTGACCCACCGTTCGTCTATCATGAGTCAGTAAATTTACCTACCTTGAGGTTGTGTGGTCTGAGAATTCTATAAGGGAGCGTAGCCAATTATCGTTCGCGAATCAATCGTTCGTGAATTGAAAATTTCGCGATTTAAGTATTCTTTTGTTCTCCCCTCACTCCCCAAAAATTCGCGATCATTCACGATTATGAATGGGGACCCCGTGGAGGGTTGACTGCAATCTCAAAACCGTTCGTGAATGAGATAAAAAGTAGTGCTGACGGACTTCACGGGGAGTCTCGCGCGAGTTGAAAGCTGTGTCTATTGTATAGATCATTGTTTAGGAGGACTTTACATTTATAGAGGTCTTATACATGTTTATAATGTTTCTACGGGTTTCAGTCAATTCTTGATATCTTTGAGGAAGTACTCATATATCGAGGAACAACAACAACAATGAACTGTGTTTCTGTCCGCTTCGGGGGTTAAAAGTTGACGTATGCGTATTGTTCGCTTAGGCCTACTGTTTAGACTAACCTGTTTAATGAATTGCCGTTCTTATCTTATCGCTTTAAATTATACATACAATCATTTTATATGACAAGAAAAGTTTTATTTTGTTTTGAGTAAAATTACAGACCTGAGATGTATGGAAATATTTCCCTGTAAGCTAACAATTTATTGCACGACTACTGAATAGTACCGTATGTAAGCATGTGTGTTTTCTCATTCCGAAATGAATATGACGGATTGGGTTTTTGTGGGTATATTTTATTCCTTCAATCTAAAAAATGATCCTTATAATATTAAATGTATTTCAATATCCGTTCGACGGTGTGTTACTTTCCGTGAGGATTCCTTAGATTTATTCAGGCCGGACTTTACTTCCGCCCAAGTTGCGGGCAACATTTCGTGGTTATCAGTTGTGTATAACTATGCAGGTAGTTTCGTGTTATCAAACCACGCAAGGTTTTAAACAAATGTATACTTTTATGATTAATCTTGTTTAAGAGTTTGTCTTTTTCGTTAAAATCGGCTTTCTCATTTCGTGCATGTGGATTCCAAGAATTTACGTCGGATATTGTCAAGCCTTAGTTTACATTTGGACAATTAATATTCATCATTTTGAAATAAGTAACAAGTCTATAGTATGGTCTTTTACATTTTTTTAACGCCTTAAGTGGTCTGGGCCTGTAAACGTACTCAAGGGACTAATCCGGACGCTAACTTTGATTATGGTTTCATATTTTCGGCATTCAGTGAGTAATGCTCTAAAAAGTCAACTCGCAAGAAGGTTGAGAAGGTGACGTGTTCTAATTTATTCATTTCTTTTTATTTGCTTTGTTTTTCTTAGGTCAATTTCTGAGGTGACATATCTTGCATGGTGCTACGCAGATATGAAATTTTATGGGAATGATGGACACGGAAGTGTACCAAAATATCCTGGGCAGGAGCAGGAGTGCTGACATATTGACCTTTCGTTTGTTTGTTCCGTATTTTCCATATAATCTTCTGCAATTTAACAATTTTTGGTTGTATTTCCAGTCCGTGTCCTCATGGAAGACAAACAGGAGCAACTAATTCTTGAAATACGTACCTCTGGAGGAGTCTAAGCTTGCAGATTGTAGAAGATGTAACGATTGTTGTGGCCAGCTATGGAACAGAGTCTGGATTTAAACAAAATATAACACCAAGATTTTTGTATCTGTTGTTTATTGATATAAACTTAAATCAAATATACATTTGAAGACTATGTACATGCTAGTGTTTTATCAAATAAATATATATATACATTACGAGGCGTGGTGTATATTAAATGCCGACTTTGTAATAATGAAGAATCTAGGAACAGTAAGTATTTTAATGTGAAAAGCCGAGGAAAATCAACAACTTCAGTGAAAAGAATGCTAATATATAAAGAAGAAAGAATTATGGTAGGTATACACTGTTGAGGCTTTAGTTTAAGCTGCTGTCCGGTGAGAATAACTCTTCTTGATAAACACAACCTGTTGAGAAAAACACTAAAGATTATCATTTGATTTTCTGACGTTTAACTTCACATGGGTTGTTTGAAAGATTCGGAACTTTTACATCAACTTTCTCCCGGATTCCATCCACTTAAGTTTATCGTAATTGACTCTTGAAATAAATGCTGTGTTATATACTTTCTGGATCGCCAAAACTAGAATTTAAATTCAGACGAAGGCCTAGGATGAAAAGATGTATTCGCTAAAACAGTTGTTATAGAAATACCAGCAGAGATATTTCGTTTACGTCTGTACGTCTCAACAGCAAGGTGGCGAACGCCTACCATAAAATCTGAGTAACCATTCCTGTGCAGTTTGTTTCTACAACAACTTATTAGGTCAGAATATAAAAAAAACACTTGTATTAAACAGATAAATGATAATGATCATTTAAAGACTAAACGGAAAGAAAATATATATTTTTTATTTTCACATTGTCCTATACACATTGCTAAAAATTCATTGATTGACTTGTTGAGTTGTCTAAATATAATCCTATGCTTTTATTTTATATTCATGCATTTAAAAACCAAACCAAAAACAAGACTTTGAGTGTCAATATAACAAATGTTCACGGTCTGAGCTCAAACTACAGGAGGTTGATTGGGGAACAGTAAAGCAAAATATAAAGATCAACACTATGTTGATATTAGTTATGGTAATTATACATAACCAGCAGCCTTTCTATAACCACCTTTGCTTGATTGACTTCTTCATTTGTGGAAGAAGCAGGGTCTGTGTAGTGCTGAACAATAATCAACCCGAACCAAACAATCAGGTGGAATTAACAGTCGCTGTCATACTCCACAAACCCACTCTGAAAAGTCTGTCTATTACTATTAGTAAACCGTACGTGTTTCCGACGGATCCAAATAAACAAACACATACATTAACCACCCGCTTCTGATATTATAAGTTTCCAAATCTAAAACGAAAAACATCAAAAGAAGTTTTCAGCAGAAATGAATTCAAATCATGTCCGTAAAATGAATAATTGTGAGGAACTATATTCTGCAGCGAACTCCGCCATGCTAACAATCATGCTGGCGAATACTAGTTTGCGCATAGGTCATCTGAAAATTTGCCGGCTTAAATGATTGGGACTGTAGCTGACAAAGGTGCGAGAAAAATTCACTTACTACATTCTGCAGCGTAAGTTAGTCTGTTTTGCATGGGTCGGTGAGTAATGCGGCTAAGCTTGGCTATGACCCAGCCGTTCACAGCAAGTGTCTGTGGATTACTGCTCGCGAGGAGGCATGTCTCGTTAGCCGACGAAACAATAGACCAGCTACCAATCGCAAAAAACACCGCGTGGTGCTTAAGATGGGTGGGGTAAATCGTGAAATCATCGTGAAGCAAACGTCAATTTCACGATTGAAGTGATCACGATAATTGGCTACGCTCCCTAACACATTAAAGTTATATTGACAGGGGATAGTGACTTCTGCGTGGGACATAAAAGTATTTTAGTATTATATAATTTAAAAAAAAATCTCAGCCCAGGGTTGTATTGAAAGAAGGTCTGGGTATATAATATGTATATCAGGTTGCAACTAAGGCCTTGCGACACATATTAGAGTGCAGTATTGTCGGTTATAGGTGAATTATTACTGACAAAATAGCCTGGTAAGTAATTTATATGAATATTAAATGGAAGTGTTAAAGTATCAAATCGACACAAGACAGAACCTTGGAGTACACACAGAGACGGCCAGTTTAGATTCTGTCAACAATTGTCCAGACCAATTAATTACGATGGATCCCTTAGTGGGAAATATACATCAGTATGGAGATCTGTAGGATTACCAGGAATATAAATATACACAAATAACTCGACCACAGCCTTTGGAATGTCACAATTTGAAATATCGGTGCGAATATAGAATACGTCCGTCACCTGGAACTTATAGTAAAACACATAGTTTCCTTTCAAATATTCTGTAGAATACCTTAAGGAACTCCCTAATCGGAAAATCCGTCTTTACTTGCACAAAATTCGTCTACATTTTCTCAATTCGCCAATTTCACTCTACACACAAGCAATTCCAAACACTCGTCTCACCATCTTTGCTTCGTTTAATGTATGAGACAGGACAATGTACGAGCTTGCCTAAATACGAGTCTCTCCGCCAGTGTTCAACTTCAACGTACGTATTCTATATCCTGTCCTTTTTAATTTCTTCGTTATTAAAAATTCATATAAAAAAAAAGAAAAAGAAAAACTTAGGGGGTTCTAGGGGGGCTTGCCCCCCTGGCTATCATAAAATATTTACGATCACCGACCATTTCTTATTGACAGAAGAAGTTTTCAAAGTGACGGACGTATTCTATATCCTGTCCGAAATATCTAAAATGGTTGCCCTAAGATACAGTACCGTCGCCGATAAAAGGAAATTTACTCGTGAAACCTTTACTAGTAAAAGCCAAGCTTGGCCCAGCGACGGTCTCAGCAGGTGTTGGGTGAACACAGCGCATGCATGATAAAGTAGTCCTCTAAGGTCTACAGTGCTCTGACGGGCCGTCACTAGCCAGCCGTAATTTTGTTTTTGATTCTGATTTATAACGGTGTGAAAACATAATATACTCCTTGGAAATATAAGTATTTTCCGCAACGTAATAGACCCTAAATTACATGGCAATCAGAATCTGCCTTGATGCTTATTAGTGTACAAGAAATGAAATATCGAGACCGATGATCTGTTCGACGTGACCGTGATGAAAACTAGAAAAGTACTATACGGTGTGAATAAAACATAATAATTATGTGCTTAAAACAAAGTAACAAAAATGTTAGTCCGCAATATGTTGAGTGGATTGAAGGATAAATTCTGATACGCCCGCACGGGCTTCTTCAATACCACGTCAACATAGGGTACATTTGAAAAATCTAAGAGTTTCTCTCGGAATTTAAAAAAAATGATAACTCGCAATTTTTAAACATTACTCACCTAAAATTTTGTCAGAAAGCTTCTTTGATAATCCCTTCGTAGAGCTAAACCATCATATGTGACATTAAAATCTGTTAGCAGCCATCTACCGCGAACTTTCAAATCATACTCGCCACTACAACCGGTAACGGCTGTCAGGGAAAGTCGGTGATAACGCAAAGCGAATTTAAACTTAGCGAATTTCGTTGTTTGGCGATGTGTATGACCACAAATGATGGTTTAGCTCTACGAAGGGATTATCAAAGAAGCTTTCTGACAAAATTTTAGGTGAGTGATGTTTAAAAATTGCGAGTTATCATTTTTTAAAAATTTCGAGAGCAACTCTTAGATTTTTCAAATGTACCCTATGTTGACGTGGTATTGAAGAAGCCCGTGCGGGCGTATCAGAAATTATCCTTCAATCCACTCAACATATTGCGGACTACAAAAATGTATAATATATTCCATGTGTGGTTGATTTTTTCTCACAATTTGAGTAAACTAAAGTTGTCATTGGATCCCAAACTTTACAATTGCCGATTGAACTGAACACTGCACACTGCACAAGAGGTGACCGAGTTTAGTCCATGTAACTCACAGCAGAACTGCTGTGGATTGGTTTGTCCAGTTAATGTATCAATGAATAACAATGAGAAATAAAGTAACTAAGGATTTGATTGGCTGTTCGGTTATATTGACTTGAGTGACATCTGAAGAGTAGACATCCCGACTCCTTCCATGTCAACATTGTTCACAACAGATATGTACTATTGGTGACTTGAAACAAAAACCACCGGGGTTTTTGTTTAAAAAAAAAGATACAGATGGGTGGGTATTGGCAAGGAGAATTAAATATGATTGTTTTTACAACTGGGTGTTTTTGTTCATTTATGATAGATTTCACAGTACGGCCGTATAGTTTGGAGGAGACAAGAAAGCAACTAAGGCAAAAATGTAAAACTGTCTAAAAATCGTCACGTTAAATAAAAAACAGACTAAATAGGAAAGACTCATTAAAGTTTGTGTGAAATGGAACAACATAGATGAATATTGTGGGACAATCTTCATCTTTCACAGTGTGACTTATAGAATATTTCGATGGGGAACTGCTCACTAGTCCGAAGGTTCACTAGTCCGAAGGTCAACTAGTCAGAAGGTTCACTAGTCCGAAGGTTCACCGGTCCGAAGGTTCACTGGTCCGAAGGTTCACTGGTCCGAAGGTTCACTAGTCCGAACATCCCAGCTATATCTCAAATAAGACCATCCACTATTTGGATGAGAAAAACTAAACAGTGGAACTGATAGACATTTTATTGAAGCAATTAAAAAAATCTGAGTAGCGGTACGTATACTTGGACAGATATGAAAAATAAAAAGTACTCTTCACGGTTTGTTCAATTTATGGGGTAGAAAGGTCTAAATGATATACCTCTTTTTAACACAATTAGAAACTTGTCTCCATGGTTATTTTAGACAAGATTTAATGATCATAAATATATATATATATATATATGAACGTTTACAAAGTCGACACCACGTGTCTTTCTAGATATAAGTATAATGTCATCTTTTTAATAATGTTTTCCCAACTTTTCAAATTATCTTATAAATAAAAGGATTTAAATTGAACATGTCATGTCATGCGTATAACCCTGGGTCTGGACACACCAGGAATGGTGGGTGTGTCTATGGATGTTCTTCTCTTATACTAAGTTTTCTTTATATTAATCCATCAGAATAATTTGTAAAGAAAATCACATTTATTCTAATCTCATCAATGTTAATAAAACAGGTATCGTCTAATGGCAAGTCCTCAAATGGCTACATATCAACCCGATAAGGTTTTACGGGTTACAGCCGTAACTTTTACCGGTTAAACCCCTGGACACTTTTCGTTGACTTCTATCATAATGTTGTAGACCTATTCGATATCCATTAAATGGTCCGTTGCAAGGTATAATTTACTTGTGTCCTTGACCTCATTTGTTCATAAGACAAGTTTTGGGGAGAAAACGTTCATTTTTACTATCATTTTTGTATTGAAAAACCATATATTATCCGATCGGAAATATCCTGAAACGACTCGGTTGAGAGACGCATAGACTTCTCCCGTACAGTCTCTTTTCGTCAACCTTGGTCGCACTGCATCCGTTTAAGATTCTAATTGGCAATCAGTTTTCGGCTTAAATTTATGTTTACAATCTAGTTTTGTTCCTTGATATAATGCAAACAATTATTTTTTTAAAGAAAAAAATGAGGAAATTGAAAGTAATTCAAACTTTGCTAATTCATATATGACATAAAGTGGTCTTACAATACGAAATACCTATTTATTGTAAAACTTCATGATTTAAAAAAAAAATCTTCATAATCTTTGAAACCTATATTTAAATTTACACACATAATAAAACTGTGGGAAATTAGCAGATTTATTTTCACTCCAAGGACCATAGCATGAGGTATTACATAAAACAATGAAGACAAGCCGGTGTGAGTAGCCTGGTTAGACTGAAACATACATCGCTGTGAGAGACAGCTGAGTGAGCCCAGACAGGTGGCTGGACAATCTACTTTCAAAGCTGAACTAAAGTTTCACCACAGTTTCTTCTCTGTTCTAAAATCCAAGCCAACTAAAACTTTTTCATAAGAATAGCATCAGTAACATATATGTGAACGATTACTCCAACTTAAAGTGCAAAAAAATATCAATATATATGATTTTAATGCTTAGACCCGGCGAACTATTTCTTTATGGCGCAGTGAAGCTAATCTGCAGGCGTGATCAGTCACAGCCAAGATGATTTTTAATGCTAGTTCAAACATTTTACGGGTGAAAGCTGGTCAAGGCAATTTCCCTTTAACGGCGACGGTACTGTAGATGTCAATTAGCTGGAATACTGTTGACTTTTCAGACAACAAAAGCTAAACTGGTATTCAGAGACGCCGTTTTGAATAAATTCATATAGTGACTTTAATTTGAATTCAGACGTAACATTATTAAACAAAGCTTCAGTTCTAAGAGTTGAGAAAAGTTTGCAGTGTAAGAAGAAATGTTCAACAGTCTCAGTGGGGTGTTTACAAAGACAGCGAGAGTGATCGTGAATATGATCGCTAGAGAAATCATTTAGGGAACTGCAGCCGTTTCTAAGACAGTATGAAATGATATTACTCCACCTGTCGCCAATATCGTACCACGAAGGAGGTTGTGTTTGACGGTTTATTATTTTGATTTGACTTTTGAAGATACTTGCGTCATTAAGCAATCCCCACCTGCTATATTAATCAACTTGGTTGTAGTTTTATGATTATAAAAGTACTTACTTATTTATGTATAATTGATAATCTTAAAAAAAATCATTTTTCTATCTACAACTATCGTCAAACTGGTTAGAATTAGAGGTACACTCGTTGATTATAAATAGAGGAAGAGAACTGTTCTTTCATATGTGGCTTAGAGCTGGGATTGTTTGTATCTGATATTTTAGATAGACACAATAAGTTATTACCATATGAAATAATTAATGATAAAGTTGATAGAAATCCTGATTTCTTGTTAGAATATCACCTCTTAAAGACAACTGTTAAAAATGCAAAAAAGTATCTCCAACGGTTTGAGAGATATAGAGACAGCTGGAAAATCTCTCAGGGCTTGACAGCAAACAATTTTTCAGAATGTTTCAATTATATGGAATATATGGGATCTCCACGTGACTGGTTTGAACCAATCAGAATGAAGTACTCAGTGCGAGGTGGGATAAATGTGATGTTGATATGAAAATCTTCGCGAATGTACCAAGTTTAGATCATCTCGTGAAGTGTTACTGAATACAATTCTATCTAGCATCTCTGTTGAAAATTGCTTGAATCCTCAGGAAAATAGAAGTAAGATTTTTGCGACTGTGGCGCAGTTTTTAGTTTCTTCTAGGCGTCTCTAATACCTTAATTTTTCTGAACTAAAGATACTTTAGCTTAACCTTATTGTTGTGGCATAAATCAACCTCATGTAGGTTGGCAAATGCCAATAATCTTAACCAATATCCTATTGAGAGAGTAAAAGAAATCCACTTGATAGCTCTTGATAGGTTTGGTATGATTATTAACAGTTAATATGTTATACCGGTTTAGCCATAGTAACGCAGTATACATGTGCGTGTCACGCTGATAAACTTGATTATTACATTCATTTATTTCGCTCTAAAGCCACAAGTGGCACAAGAGGTTATCAATATAAAATTGTCCGTTACAACATGATAGAGGTGACAAATTGTAAAGAAACAGTGTTAATTTAACGCTGGCATGTAATTTGGATGACCTAACTAATATACAAAAAAAAAACTCCAGATGTTTTCATGTTAAGTAACACGTAGTACATATTTTTTCCTTAGACGGGTTATGCTAAAACAGATGATATTCTGCACCAAGTTGACCAGAGCTGCAAAACGTACAATAGCATTGGTCTAGGGACACTTTGCCCTTTACCAGTTTCAATTGGAAATAACAATTTTCAGCACTAAATTTATGAACACTAAAACACCAAGGCATCTGGAAAATCTTTGTTCTTATAAAAATGTGTGATTATACTGACAGGCTAAGTATCAGAAATACAGCCAGATTCTATAATAGGGTTAAACATTTCTAAATATATGGGTAACATCAGTCTCCGTGGTTTTCATATACAGGTAGTCATTTATGGTGCCATCATCACCGGCTGGCTTGTGTTTTTTCAACTTTCACATAGCACTTCGAATTTTGTTAACCGTGATTTTAGCATCTACATGTAGTTCATGTTTGGTGGGCCAAGTGAATTCAGCTTACTAAAGTAGTTACTTGCAAGTCAACCTCTTCCCGACATGACCAGGTATCGACGCTGTTTGAAATTCTCCACTAGACTCTTGGGTTGTTAATCTTCATCGGTCGAAATTTGTCTTATAAATTGCTCTCGTTATATTAAAGCTACCTTTATGTAGAGTTTTATATTCGTTATTGTATAAACTCAATTCCACATAGTCGACTTGATTAAGAATTTTCGGTATCTAATTTAACCTCCACTTATTTTAAATCTAAGTTTGTTCTCATGCACTGTTGTTAACTTGAGCGTATTCTATTATAGCCGAATGAGTTAGAAATGGAGGTTGAGAACGGTTTGTTGGATCTTCTACTTTTTTGTTAATATATTTGAGTAAATCGGTCTCATTACCAGTTGTCAATCAGCTGTGTCAATATTCGTACACAACAATCTTTCCTGCTTCTGAGCCGAATTAAGAATGAAATAGGTAGGAACACTTCTCTAGATCGTACGAGTTTGAAAATTCGGTATCTGGATTTGAAGAACGATTTGACAATGTATATCAGTGTTTTTTAGTGATCATAAATATATCAGATATAAGTTCATTAAATGACTGAACTTTGACATTTATGATAGTTCTAAACAGAATACCTGTGACACGTAAAATGCTCGTAAAATAAATGCATATTTAACGGATACTTTAAACGCAAAATGTCATGACGCGAAGCAATAAACTCGTCCTATAGACCTCTGAGGAGCCGCCTACCGCCGATAAAATTCAGTTTTACATACTTTTTAAAAGTGGGTATGAAGAGTGTACATGTACCATACTTTTCACCTCATTGCGCATCTGATCGAATGTCATCATTTATGCTCTGCAATCCCAAATATTGAGATTGACTGGCGTAAGCTATCGTAACATTATGATATGTGCAAAATGTTAAAAAAGTTTAAAGTTGCAGATTGATTTTACATGTGTCCTAGTGTTTTTTAATTTAAAAAATTCTGAATTTTTTAAGATTTGAAATTTGACTGTACATCCCTACTAAAAGACACAAACAAATTTCCCCATGCGACCTTGGTAGGCTAGTTGAGACTCAGTATAGCATTATACATATTAGATGTGTATTCAGATAATCATCATACATTTTGGGAGCTCCTAGCTCATTAGAGTATCGTTTACTACAATTGACCTATCGCCAGCTGTCAATCAAATATTTTATTATCCAATGAAAGCGATCGATTACCGTCACCGCATAGCTGTCCGCCATTTTGCCCGTCAACCGCTAAGGTCCGTCAAACTGGATGACGGTGAAAGTTTCAAACGAATTTGTGGAATGGCGAAGATAAATTTCGTATTTTATTACGAAAATAGCTTTAGAATGACACAGAAATTTAAATGAGGCCGTATAATGCATGTCATCTCTCAAACTGGAGTTAACTGCACTGTCCAAAGCAGGCGAGACGACGCTTTTTTTAGGTTTTAGGTTTTTAAACACAGAAAAACAGCTGAGGTCAATGATGGATAATGATGGAAAGGAGTTGAAAATTATTTATATGAGGAGATGGAAACTTCAGAATTAAAAAAAATATATCCCTTATATTCTGAGTCTGGGAGAGATGAACATTTTGGAAGCAGGAACAGATAAGACCTCAATTCAAGGAATCTGAGTAAAAATGGGAAAGCATCAAGAGCATATGCATTATAGTGAATCATTAATGTGTTAATTGGTCAAGGAATAATAATATTAATTTGCTTGGAATGGAGTCCGTTTCAAAATTTTGTTTGTTGCCTTTATCAGTTCATATTACAATAGACTTACTGGGATGACCACTGGTCCACTGCCTGTGTTAACAAACCCCCCACCCCTCTTCAAGAAAAGAAAAAAAAATAAGAATTAATAACGACACATATAATATTATATGATATGGACCAAAATGTGTAACTTTGTCATTTTTCATTCATTTTGACTGATTAACTTGATGAATTTGAATTGTTTTGATTGATTGTAACATGTTGGGGATATATGTCTAAATTTTAGAATATACATTTCATTTTAAAAAAATGATGTGTATCCAAAAACTTAAACAGTCATTTACAGCTGCCATATGGATGTTTATTGTTTTACCTATTTATTTCAATATTTTATCTTTTACAATTTACTATTGTTTACTGTTAAATGTGATGAATCTGTGTATGCATCTTTGGGAGAGCACCCTTAAAAGGTTGAAATAGCTACCCTATAAAAATAAATTAAATAAATAAACTGCAGCTAAAATTGATTTATATCATTTTAAAACATTGTTTTTGTTTGGTCATGATAATTGCTTGATTGGGGTTTATCAGACTTGGAAAAACTTCATATCCCTGACATTCCTAAAAAAGAGAAAATTCAGGGATGGATGAACGGTTTCAATCTCAATTTGGTATGAGAAATGATTAAGGTATCATCTGTGTAATTTTTTGTGAACAACGCAAAGCTCAATAATTGTGTTGTTCACAAGGACTTACTTTGTGGTGATGCCCTAATTATTTCCGCTGTATGTCATTGTGGGTAAGTACCTGTACGTTAAAAGAGTTTCAAACAATTTTTATCTGAATTTACATTATGTTTTTAGGCCACACAATTAGACTCTTTTTTTTTTTCGTAGAATGACTCAATCTTTAATTAAGATATCTTAGTTAAATTTGATTGATGTTTTATTCCAAGCTCAAGATTATTTCACTTATTCCGCGGCGTTGGTAGTTGGGGAGGATATCTCTGACCTTCGGTGGTTTTGAACTAACTTTGGCTTAGAATGAATGAATGGTCATCCCGGTAATTTAAATTTCGAACACTATTTTGGTTCTTATAGGCCGGGGACTTTATGGATTTCATTCATTCCAACGTCAATCATTTAGTTTTTAGTTGGCCATCAAAGCCTCTTACTCAGTACTGCGACGATCAGAAATTATGAAAAAGTGTGAATTTTGGCAGATCATGCCACATGAAATTTAATTTCTAATCTATAATGAATAGTTTTAGAAAAAATATGGCAAGTACATCCGACTGAGTATGAAACAAAAAGGGCCTCAGCTCCCACTGGGAAATTCAAGATTCTGTACGTCAGTAGCTAAACATAAATGATTAAAATCATCGTCATTTGAATCTAGCCGCATACATCCCTAATGAAAATGTACCATAATTTACCATAGTTTACTATAGTAAAACTGAGGTAAACTATGGTAAACTATGGTAAACTATAGTTTACTATAGTATACTATAGAATACTGTAGTGTATTATAGACTTTTGTAGTAATTCTATAGGAAACTTTAGTGGACTATAGTACTTTGCCTGTTACTATAGTATACCATAGATCTTGTATAGTAAAACTGAGGTAAACTATAGCTTACTATAATATACAATGGTACACTATCGTTTACTATAGTGTATTGTAGACTTTTGTAGTCAGTCTATAGTTTACTATAGTACATAACCTTTTACTATAGTATATGATAAATCCTTTATAGTAAAACTGTAGTAAACTGGGATAACTGTAGTCTACTCTAGTAAATTACAGGTTACTATACATGTAGTACAATACAGTAAGTTTATAGTCAAACTGTCGTAAGTATGGTAAACTATAGTTTACTGTAGTATATTATAGGTAGGTACAATCGAGAATTATGGTCATTATATAGCCAAACTGAAGTAAACAGTGGCAGATTGCTATGTGCTGTAGTAAATTATAAGTATGATGCATAAGTTAATAGCCAAGTATGGTAAACTATAGATCACTGTAATAGATTACTATGGAGAATCATGCTAATTATATACCGGTACTCAAACTGAAATGAGCTGCACGGTGCTGTAGTAAATTATAGGTAACTGTCATAGTACAAGTTTATAGTCAAACTGTAGTAAAGTATGGTGAACTGTAGACGGCTCACTATAGTATATATCTATATTGAAATGAAATAAACTTCTCCAAATATTGCACTCTATATTATATCTACATTGTGTATTTTAAACGAACGTACTATTAAGAGTATCTAAATAATATGTTCTCACTCAATATAGGGCTTACTTATTACCGATCTCTTTTTACAAGAATTCCGTCATATGCGATAATGTGGTTTGAACGGATTGTAATGAGGACAAGATGTAGTTATAATGTTCTCATTTGTCTTGGTTTTGACAGTAAGGGCTCTACACAGTGATGAAGAGTTATTTATTTAACCACCAGTACAAATTAATATTTTTATTATTTAATTCCTTAACAAAAATCTCCCATCCTGCGTTTCATGTAAATTTCCGTTTCAAGCGACCCACAATATGTAGGCCTGTGTTTGAAATTAATGTTTTTCAGTCTTAGGTCCCTTTCATAATTGATGGGATTATTTACAAGCCGAACATGATATTTTATTTGCCTGCCAAACGTACAGGTGGTCATCTACTATGCATGCAATAAATGATATTACATAAAGAAAGGATTTTTAAGTACCGGTATGTCTTTAATTTCTTAAATCTTTATAAAAATTCATTCAAAATCTGTATTTCTACTATGAAGTCTTGGTGCAAATAGCTCAAATTTGATTTTTAATTAGCCTACTTTATTGAAGTAGGGCCTAATCCAGTCGAATAACAAGGACTTCAAGTTCAACTGTGTAGGCTGTGAGACTGAGAGGGGAGGGGGCTGGGCTGACATAATGACAGTCACAGCTGAGTGCAAAGCTGGCTTTGAGGTGTTATAAAATTTTAGGGCTGACTTTAAAGATTTTAAAGTCCTATGGGTAGGGTTATAAAGTTTTCATTGACAGGCATACAGTTTTCATTGATAGGTGTATTAAACTACTTATAGTTAGTTTATTTTACGACTTCTGTGCTGATATATGAGTTATGACAACATGTCAACAAAGTGTTTAGTCAACATGTGGACTGGCCGTAAATGTATATGGCTTTACAACTTTTTAACACTTCCCCATCTGGAATAGTCAGCATTGCAATAAAACAAGCAGTTTATTTCTCCTAAGAAGAAGTTCACGCCTTTGTTTTGTCACTTCCACCAAGTGAAAAGATTAAAGTAGCTGTAAGATTCGGACTGATCGACATTGTTTCCCAGACATCCGGGTATTATGATAACGAGGTCAAGTATTACGGCCGTACGTGTCAACCGCCGTCTTTTTCACTGGGACTCTGTCAACGAGAATCGTACCCGTGTTTATATTGCGATTGAGAATAATTTAGGATTGCATTCTGGTGTGTTTTCTGATCAACCTGTCCAGCACCATTTGTGCACATGACTGGTGAAATGGTCCGAAGTTGGGAGTTACCTCAGAAGTACAGATCCCGAACATTGGATTTGGAGTCGACCGACGTGGGTCTGGTTGGATGTTGTAATGTCCGCTGAAGAAAAGCAAACACCAAAATGGGAAACAGGCTGGCTGTGACACTGACTGAGACAGTCTGGGTAGGTTTTGAATTTTTATTTACCGTATGAATATTTGTTTGGTGCGAGTATAGAACTGGTATGTCACGTACAGCTTATGTTTACAGCAAAATGAATGTGCCTTTTCGGTATTCCATTTCAAAACTACATTTAATATTTATTCATATTACTTATTAGTTGCCAAAAAAAGGTGAAATAGTTGTTTTCTGAATACAACAAATTTATGGTACATCAAATTTATTTATTTGAAGAACAAAACAAGTAAAAATCAGCTGTAGCAAAAATTGTTAACCTTGAAAGTGATGGACCAGTTCTATATTCCATACAATTAGAAAATTAGGACTTACAAAGTTACAGTTGGCTGTACTAACTCTGAATTAGATTTAGAGCGCTTAATTCAGAGATACTAATAATTTTGAGTAACTCCGAATAGTAAGCCCTTTTTAGTAAGTAAACCAGGATAGAGAACCACGAGTGGGGCTACCTAGTAGTAAGCCCTACACATCCAAAATAAAACACATTCAGTTGTGTATGTATCTATATGCATGTCTACATACGTGTGAAAGGGTGAAGTGCATTTAAAATGTAATTGTATATCTTTTGATAAAGATGAACATTCTTGCCTCCTTTATAGTAGTTAACAAGTATAACAACCACTATTATATTTTCAGAGCTGACACATATCTCTTCAAATATGACAATAGGCGATGTACAGTAAATCGGCTCCCAGAAATGACAATCAACCTATACTACAGTTAACATGGGACACCCTACAACTACAGGAGTTGAAGAATCCTTTCACCGGAAACCATGGCAGAGTCTTTCTGAAAATTAGGATACATAATCAAAAAAGGTAGATTAACATTTAAGTTTTTATGATTACCCGGATAACGCAAAATCTCAATGCCTGTAGGCTTTATTATTATATTTATACTTATAGGGTAGACTTTAAAATCATAACGGTAACCGGTTTAACAAATGCTGTATATCAAGAAAAATAGAATAAGAGGTAGCAAAACAAAATATTTGCATGGAATTCCCGGTTTTACTATACTGTATACATGTAGGTCATTGGTTTAGTGCATCAAACATACATGTATTACAGTATAATATAAAGGTCCCTTTTGGTCGTCTGCTGGTTGGTGAAATATAACATGTCAATGAATGGAAAACAAGCACATTTCGGCTGTAAGGACAGATAAAAAGTCTAACTTGGGTTAATAAAATTTTGGAAACTGTATATTCTTTACCATACTGTTTTTTTTGCAGGAAATTGGAAATTACATATCAGAGTAGATTTTTTCTCCATTTATTCCCATGTTAATAGTCAACGGAGGTTCAAAGCAAAGTGAGGTAACAAAGCCTGGGATGACGGCACACAGTGGATTTCTATGAGGTAAATTATTGAAATCAAGATAATACTTCATGGTCACAGTGCAAAATTTGTTTCAATATGTAATACATTGGCTTAATCTTGCTCAGTCAAGCACAGGCCTTCCCTGTTGATGTTATTTATTTATATTTCTTTTGTTTTCTTGTAGTATAAACTGAAGAACGATATCCTGATCACAGAGAGTCATACACCAAACACTCCCCAGAACCATAAAAGCAGTCTGGCCTCAAAACAGCAATCTAACCCCAAACAGAAATCAGAGGATCCCCCCCCCCCCAAAAAAAAAGCAACCATTCACAAGTTTAACAAAGTCATTTTGAGAAGGAAGGTGTTGTAAAATAATATCAAATGTCAGTTTTATCAGATTTTGTGTACAGATTTTTCAACAGTACTTGATGTAATAAACAGCATTATCTGTCTTAAACTAAAGATTTTTTCTTATTATTTTGTATGTTAACTGAATACAGTCAGCAGTCACTATAGTTTATGTTATTACAGTCACCAGGGTTTACTAAAGTTTACTATGCCACTAGTATAGTCGCTACAGTTTACTATAGTCCCCATGGATTACTATAGTTTACTATGGTACTTTATAGTCACTATAGTCGCTATAGGTTACTATAGTACTTTTACCAGAAAAGTCGCTATAGACTACTATAGTCGCTATAGTTTACTATAGTCGCTAAAGTTTACTATAGTCGCTATAGTTTACTATAGTCGCTATAGTTTACTATAGTCGCTATAGTTTACTATAGTCGCTATAGTTTACTGTAGTCGCTATAGTTTACTGTAGTCGCTATAGTTTACTGTAGTCGCTATAGTTTACTGTAGTCGCTATAGTTTACTGTAGTCGCTATAGTTTACTGTAGTCGCTATAGTTTACTGTAGTCGCTATAGTTTACTATAGTCGCTATAGTTTACTATGGTACTTTTGCCACGTTTACTATAGTCTGTTTACTATAGTAAACTACAGTGACTATAGTTTACTATAGTAAACAGGCTATAGTAAAGTGGCAAAAGTACCATAGTAAACTATAGTTTTTTGCTATAGTAAACTATAGTACATTTTCATTAGGGATGTGTCTCATCCTGTGTTACTGACTTTTGCCGGTCAGTAATTTGAATCATGACAACAACAACGTTTTTTTTTTTTCACAAACGAAGTCTGAACTCATCGGACCAGGAACAATAAAAGGAATAAAAGGTGACTATTGCTTGGATTTAGGATAAATATATTTATCAGAAATGCGGTAATTGGGTCAAATATAACTTAAATATTTGTTGATCTAACACCGAATTTCAAATTCGATTTCCGCGGTCGTCTAAGTTGCTTACAAAGCATGGGTATATTTAAAATATATATCCTGGCTGGAGGAAAAGTAAATGTACAGGCCTTGGTCAAATGTGTGGACTCTTAGCTAGTACAAAAGTCATACGGGAAAATGAATAGGACAATTTAACGTAAGCTACAGCAGCGGACATTGTTTACATTTTTGACGGGCCTAACGAGAGTTGTCGGCCCTGATTTTCAAGGGGCGTGGCCTGGCGATAGGTCAATTAGGACAACGGAAGGTGGCAATCAACAAATTTAGAAGTTTTGTCTGTATCTCGATGAATAGGAGTGTGGAAGAAGTCTATTCATAGACTGCTAGTAATATCATTGCATGTTTAAAATTGTACATATTATCTGGTCACATCAGTGAAATGTTGGCACCACGAAAAAAAAAGAAAAAAAAACGTGTGACTTACGCGCCCAGAATGGTCAGTATCATTACCCATTCGGCACTATTGGCACCATTATGACATCAGTGTGCCAGTCTGCTTGAGTACCAAAAAATCGCATGGCGACAGCTGAAAGTCGGCCAAAATCCCTCTGACGCCGACAAAATACCTTCGGTAAACACACAGGCTATTTTAACTAATTTTAAGAAGGAAAAAACAAAAAAACACCTATTCCACATCTGTTTGACGCTTTGTGTGTTTTTGTTTTCAACCTTCGAATACGACTTAAGAGGTTTGAAGTACGCGTAAGTAACTGAAAACTTCGAACAATGTCAACCGACACAATAAGCAGTCCCGGCTCGTATATAACAGGAAAATAGTAAATTTGGCAATGTAAGCGATTGGAATTCCTAATAATTTCAGCTTCATACCTTGATATATATTTTCCTTGTCATCAATCAACTGACAGTGAGTCAGATATAAAAATGTCTAAGTGCTAAAATCGGGTGATGAAATTAGTCTTTGAGAGTAAGTTCCCCCTGTCTCTAGGCGGTTTCTACCAGGCTTTCTATTCAAAGCAATCTAAAATTAGAAGTTACCCTAGTCCTAAAGGTCAGATTTAACTAAGGCCCTTGGACGACATTTTTATCGTAAATATCCATTGGAATGGGGTTGGAGAGTTCACATAGTAGGTCAATTGATCATGTGACTTTTAAGCTTTCGACATTACAACAACACCGTGGGATTTTACCTGGCATTTGCTCGCATCTACATGCTTTTTTGTTATTCTCTTACACTTAGCTAGAGCTACTGTTAGTTACATCGCACATTTAAACACTAGCAGCTATTGGAAACGCCCCGTGGAACCTATCACAGTGGCCAGTTCAAAGTGAATCGGATCGACAGGGAACGTCGCCATTTTAACAGTTTTCGTAAAAATGGGACTATTTTGTGAAATTGAAATTACGTTTCCGTTACTAGTTTTCTTAAATTCAAAATATATATTCACGTACAGCGTGATGTCAGGATTTTTATATTTATCTGATAGCTTTTAAAAATGTTACCCTAGATCGCACGCAAAAGTCCCTGCGCTATGTCCGGTAAAGTCGTACAAGGTCTATCTTAGCCACGTCTAAAGGAGATCTCGCGAGAATACGATTGTATTCGAAGCTGCATGCAAACCTCGATACAGCGCGAGTCTAACTTGCGAGTCGAAAACGATATGCGTCATTCTTTCGTGAGATTTTGATTTTGCCCGCCATGTTTGATGATAACCAATACAGTTCTAAAACATCACATACCGCAAAATGTACAATTTTGGCGATGAACATGGCGATGAACATGGCGATTCTTTCTGTTCTTGTTGATTTAGTCTGTCTTAAAGTTTCCAGCGGTTGAGAGAGCATTGACCTGCCTATGTGTCATATATTCGGAAACCATGATCTATCCCACAGAAATATGAGCCTCGCTCGGTCTGAGAGGAGGTTCACACTTCCGAAGCCTCATGTAAATAGATGTTCAAATTGCCAAACTTTCCATGTGGTTCTCGCTCGAGAATTTCACGTAAAAAGACATTTAAATTGAAAAATACATTAATTGTGTACAAATTAACATGTGTCTTACATGCAAACAATGCTAAGAGACACATTGCAAACACTTAGATAACTATCACTCTTTCATGCTTATTGATGAAAACATAGATCAAAGAATCGCTGCGCCATTAGGTTCACTGACGGAGGGATAAAGAAAATTTGTACATAATAACGTTGGCAGTAAGTTGGTGACATCAAGTGATATCACTTCACGCATTCTAACAGCCGTAGGGTTTTTTTTGCCAGTTTTTTATTATCTAATTTTTGAAAGAACAAATTAGAAGCATTTTAAGCGCGACAGGTATAAATGCGGTACGTTATTTGAGTGTTTAGAAGTGGGACCTAGATTGAAAGAGCGTTCGTTCTTGTTATTTACATTTTGTTTACTTTTCGAGCATTGTTTGCTTGACTTTGGCCACAGACTGCAAGGATTTTCCTCATTTCATCTTCACTATTCTAGATTTTTGATCAACTTCTAAGCTTCTTATTGTTCCGAAAAGAGCAATTTTTTTCAATTTATGCTACTTTAAAGAAATGTTATCTCTTTTTTTTTCTAAACATCTTTATTTTGTTAAGTAAAGTACACTTAAGCCATCGGCTTATCCTGTGTACGTAATGAGTAGCATAAGGTTAACAAATTTAACATATTTACAAAGAGTTGGTCCAAATATAGAAATTAAGAAGTATTAAAGATCCAGTTATTAATTATACTGTGATACCGTAATATAATGAATATACAAAAGTATTTACACATTGGCGTATACAAATGTGGCTATCTGGGCAAGGTCTGAGAAGGACTACTGTGAAGGAATTAAGTAAACCGTTTGGTTGCTGTTATATATTTACAAACAAACTCCATCAACATTTGCCAACAAACAAATCTTCATTAAAGGGGCATGAGCTGCCAAAATTCACAGTTTTTTCATAACTTCTGATCGTCACGACAGTAAGAGGCTTTGAAGGCTATCGAAAAACTAAATGATTGGCGTTGGAATGAGAAAAATCCATGCAGTATGTGGCCTGTATGAACCGAAAACGTGTTCAAAAGTAAACAAAATTTAAATAACCGGGACGACCATTCATTCATTCTAAGCCGAAGTTAGTTTAAAACAGTACTTTATCGTACATTTTCGAGACTTGAAGCATTAAAAAGCTTCTGAATTCTACCTCTTGAGAAAAATAGCCAATAATTTCAGCATTCTGTTTTAACGTCAAAATATCAACATTTTGGCAGCTCATGCCCCTTTAAAGAGAACTGCATCCATTCCTCATGCGACAAAGAATGATGCTAGATAGACGATCACCTACATAGTACCATGTTATCTTTTGTTTTATTTAAATCGATAGTAAATTATTCTCTGGGTTAATAGAAACAAGATGTAAAGCTTTCTGCAACTTTATATTTAAGTAAATGAATTATGAAATTTATATTTACCTGTCCCTAGACAACCATCCTCGTTGGATCCAACACCAAATACGTTGTCATCCTTAGTGATGACAACAGCATTTGATAACTTGTAGATAAAGACAAAGATTTTATCTATGGATGCCTTCATATCTGGATCCAGATTATTGAGGACGGGAAAGTTTTCCATCAGGTCAGCAGGTTCGTTAAGTATCCTGAAATTAGAGAAAAGTGAATCATGTATATGGATTCTGTACTTAATCAAAATAATAACTTAAAAAATTGAACATCATTTAAATGTTATTAAAGGATTTTTCACATTGCTTTATGTAAATCATATCCATTTCATTTAACTCCTCTTACAGTATACTATATAGTTTCTTTTTTGATATAACTACTCCTATTGTTGCACATATTCAAGTGTGGTGATGTTTGATTTCTGTTATACGGTGATATGAACAATTGCTTTGGAAAAGCAGAGTGTATAATGGCAACATGTTCGCGTCCGTCTATGCATTTTGGGATATAAATCAAATAGTGTTAAAGTAACTGTTCTATTTTTGTTGACAATGATTCAGGACTCCAGACGTTTCATATACATAGTTACTATGGTTACCAATTAGCTGATTACATTTGTGTCCAGGCTGTTATATTTTTGTTTAAATTTCGCCACAATCTTGATTTTGGGTGTGAACATAGTTATGTTGATGATTATGTGCCACGAATCTTATTTGTCGGCATCCTGGCTTTATAACTATGGTTACCAAAACAGTCAATATTCGTGTGACAGGGTTTATAACTCCAATTGCTCTAAAGGTACAGTTCTATGTTTTTTGATTATGACGAGACAACTGGATGACAATGTGTCATGATGTTGGTTTTCTTTTTCTTTTTCTTTATTATTCCCATACAATTTAACAATACATATAGATCAAATTCAAAATGCACAATATCTCACAGCAAAAAGAGTTTCTACCAACTGAGCTACCCGGTCCTGTTGGGAACAGTTCGCTTGTTAGATTCTCTTATACATGCAGAGCTTATAAACTAAGCCCATTAGAACATGTATATTTAAATTTTCGTACGATGAATTTTTTTTTTAAATAGTGTTTCGAAAGCAAGCTGCAATCATCATCAAGGAAATTACTGAAGTAGTAAATTTACTAATTCAGTAATTTCACTATTAATAAAAACTTCATCGTACGAAAATTTAAAGATACATGTTCTAATGGGGTTAGTTTAAGCTCTGCATGTATAAGAGAATCTAACAAGCAAACTGTTCCCAACAGGGCCGGGTAGCTCAGTTGATAGAGCGGTGGGACGGTAACTATAGGTACTACTACATCAAACTTAACAGTTGGTGCACCTTTTACTAAATAAACTGTTATATTAACTCTAACTTTTGATATCGGTTTTAGTAATAGTTTGTACTAATTAGTTCAGTTTCTCACTTAGTTAATTTTTCATATTAATTAATATATCACGTTACACCATATATTTATGAACACTAAAACACACGCGCACAGGGAAAAACTTCTTGTCTAAAATAACCATGGAGACAAGTTTCTAATTGTGTTAAAAAGAGGTATATCATTTAGACCTTCATACCCCATCATAAATTGTTGTAATAAAGTAAACCTATGATATTTCATTAGGTTGACGACTGACAGGAGCTTGGCCTTAGTCAGTAGAATTTTCTGAAACACTTTGTATAACATTGAAAATGCTTACGTATCTTAAGCTATGGTAAGAATATCATTATAGGGTCATGGAAAATGACGGTGAAAATTTGCCCCCCCCCCCCCAACCGCTTTCCCAGAAAAACCTAGGTAGAAGGCAGACCGAGGAGTTTAGCCCTGGCCAGTATGTCTTTCAAACTCTTGTTCTTTTTATAAGCAATGACTGGCCTTTGGGTCAGAGCTCGAGCAAGTTTACTTTGAAGTAGTTTGTATTCTTCTACTATAATCTTGGCCATAGCGATGCTAGCTTTGTTATACTGAAACACAAATGGTATTATAGTTTTTTCACGACATCTTCCTGGGTCCAAGTTCAAACCCAAAGGATAAATAGTTTGTAATGTTTGAATCCAAAAACTTTCCCTTTCCAAACGTTTGTGCTTGGTATCTGCAGCGGAAGTGAGAAAAGGGAGTTTCTCAATAGGCATGATTTCAAAATGGTCCTTGACCGAATGACCTAGAGTATTGAAATGTTGTGCCACGGGTACATCATGTTTAAGTCTAATACTAGATAAATGGTTGGCTGCTCTTTGTCGTAGAGAATTCTGAGTTTCTCCGACGTACTGTTTGCGACATTTTTTGCATGTGATAACATACACAATATTAGAGGAGTCCCAATTAAGATTCTCTGCCAATTGATATTTGTCGCGAGATTGTTCGCGGAAAAAGGTTCTGCGATCGGGTACGTATATATCGAGTTTGCATCGCGTCTTAAAGCATTTCATTGATGTACCTGAGAGAAATGTTGGGCGGTAATGGTACACTCGTGAAGGGGAGGTAAGCGTATCGGGGGGTGAAGAGGGAAACATGATTTGTCTTACTGTGTTAGATTTGATCCTTCGCAGTAATCTAATAGAATACCTCCTAGGGAGGAGAGCTTTAAAAAGAACAGAACAAGCCTGGTTAAAGAAATCTAAAGAACTACAGTTTCTGTAGAATCTAAAAATCTGAGACTTAATGACTCCCTTGAAAGTGTGAGGAGGATGGTATGACCCAGCATGTAGCAGCTGATCCGTGTCAGTAGGTTTGAAGAATACTTTGTAATCTAGATGCCCAGTAGTATGATATGTATGACCCTTGTAAATAGTTACATCCAAAAAATCCACGTTACACCATATACATTACCACACTACCAACTCTTAACTTGCACGACTAGTAGTTAACAAATAGTGTTTTCGAAACAACCCATCTATCAAGTTCATTGTTTTCTCCAACAAATAGTTATACTTTAATTCTTTCCTAAAAGCAGTAAAGTTTAGTTGTTGATTTTGACATCGTGTTTTGTAGATGTAAAATTTGCCTAAAAATAAAACAAGGTTTCTGAGTTTCATTCGTTAAATTCATAACTACATTTAGCTTAGACTTGTGTAAGGACACTCACAAAACAGTTGTACTAAACAGAACTAATTTTAAACAGTAAATTGCTTGTGATGTTCCACCATTTAGTAGTTTTCTTGCCAATGATTCCTTCCCATTTGCCATAAGAAGCAATGGAGTTTACATTCACATTTGGAAGTAAATAACTTCTAACATCCTTCATAGGTTTCCTTTCAGCTACAAGTAATAACAGTGGCTCAGGAATGATGGGATATAATGGTTGTTGACTTTCCACTGTATATTGGTTTAAAAAACATTTCACAGACCTTATTAGCCCATACAACTGAGTAAAGAAAGGGCGAATGTTAATACTGTTACAAAAATTTGTATATTCTATAAGTTATTCTCCTTTCAAAAAGTCTGAAACATACATAACACCCATTTCTTATGATTTTTTGTAGGAAATGTTTGAAACTCTCTTTAAAGATCATAGGCAAAGGATTACACTTAATGTTATATTAAATTACGATTGTGTTCCTTGTGTGCTAACTTAAAATTCAGCAATTTGTTTTCCCTTCCAACACTAGGAATTTAGCGGGAAATAAAGATTTAAATGGGCTGTTTTTGCCAGAGCTTCAGATCTTTACTTGCTTATCTCCCTTAGTTTTTATGAGTTTATGACGTCACAGAAGAACAGCATCTCTTGAACAGAGCATTGAAACCATTACCAGAGTCGTAGAGCAACTTTATATATGTTTATAAAGTCACTCTACACCGGTCGTATATGGCAATACTTGTGATTACATTCCTTCAGTCATTTCATGTCTAAGTAACGAATTCAGTACCGTAATGTGTGCGGCGTTTAGTAACAATAATTGTGCGATCAGGTGATAACGCACTCTGATGTAGACCCTACCTGTCCCAAAAGGACCCCACAATTTGCGCGTTGTGAGTCGATAAACCCAAAAATTTACTTATCATAAGCCAGTTTCTGTGATATTTCGACAATATCTATTTGATTATACTATAATATAAACAATCTAATTCTGCCTACCGTTAAGGCTATACGACGAATCTAGTAGCAGGATAATCACGATATGTACATGCCTAGATTCTTCTGTTCTAAACACGTTCTTTCTCCAGATTTGTCTGAGTAAAATAGTAAAACATTTCTTATTTGCGGCGCCTTTAAAATACAAATAGGAATAAAAATAAGGACCCACAAGTTGGCTAACTAATAATTTCATAGCTCTTACACGTGTGGCAATCGAGAGTTAAGCCCACTTTTTTTCTTCATCAGAGTGGGGTCTGATCCCGCGCCGCATTGACGTAGAGCCTGTGTCAGACTCTGGGACTATCACTATATGGCGGAAAATAAGAAAAGCTGCCATGTACAATTCGGATAATAATTAATGATCTCGATAATAAACAAAAATTGTCCCAAAACGATAACTGTGTTTTACACTAGGAATCTACTTTACCGTTCGTCTCGGTAAGAAATTTAAAAGATCTTTGAAATGAATAAATATATCTGTGTGAAAGGCTTACCTTTAATATGAATTAGTTTTGATTTATTTAGGCCTATTTTGTCTACCATTTATCCCCCCGTGTGGGTTCCGGGGAGATAAGAATAGACCCTCAGCCTTCCCAAGGTGCTTGATCGTAAGAGGCGACTAATCCTTGGGTCCCCGTGTGGGTTCCGGGGGATAAGAATTGGCTCACAGTTCCCAGGCAAGCTTGATCGTAAAAGGCGACTAACCTGGGTCAAATTTTTAATTATTATGGTATAAACCTTTTTGTTATTAAAGTTACACTCTATCAGAACATAAATACATATTTACACATTTGTATATTATAAAAAAATGGCTATTTATATGAATTGTTTATTGTTGCTCCATTGGAGATAATTGTGATATTTCTTGTTTTTAATCTCCGAAAACGATTTACATAGTGTTTTACCAGTTTTTAGTATTTCTGTTTCTGTCATTTTTCAGTTCCAATGTATTTTTTGATGTAACAATTGTATGATATAATTTCTTTTCGCCGCCGTATAAGTGAAATAATCTTGAGCGCGGCGTTAAAGTCTAATCAATCAATCAATCTACCATTTATCTGTTTATTTGCAATTTGAAAATTTAGTTCAGACGCCAGCAACCACAAGCGTAGAAAACTGCTTATATATTTTGAAAACTTTGTCATGATTTTTTTATAGATTGTGTTAGTGTGGCTTGTGTTAAACCAAAGTCAATAAACCTAGTGGAATAGGTCAGTGACTTAGGCCTAATATCTTAAACCTGATTGAACGTACATCTCTTTTGTATATACTAGTATATATATAATGACTAGTGCAACTTTTCAGCAGAAAATTTAGATTTTTTTCCCAGACTTCGAAATCACAAGTGCAGCGCATTTTATCGTATTTGGAGGTCTTGGGGACGAGGGAGGGAGGTGGGAGGGGGGGGGGGGGCTGGTATGGCAATTACTGTAAGTTATAAACAGAACAACTTTCCGTCACCCCACAACATTCATTAACAGGTGCCGTGATCTTTTTTGCAGCAGTTTGGTTACACTCCCGCTTTGCTGAGGGCCATTTGCCCAATTAAGGGTCGCTGTCATTATTAGATTTGATGTACAGCTTATTTGAGACGGATTAATATAGGGCTTAATAATTATGTTTAAATCGATCTCCGGTATATCCTTGTCCTCTAAATCGTAGTTTAGTCCCTTTTAAAAGCCATGCAAAAGTATGATATCGTACATAATGTGCAGCGAGCTGAAGTCTTATGGAGAAGCATGTTCTTCTGTGACGTCACAGGCAAGTAAATAAGGGGAGGTTAGTCATGCGTTGTATTTTTATTTATTTAAAAGAAAAAAATGTTTTAAAAAAAAATGAACCAGACTTTTTACTTATCACAGGTGCCAATCCCTTTCTAAAACATTGTTTATTTAAATGAAATGCCTATTATGGCGATTTAAATCCTTTGCATATGATCTTTAAACATGGGTTCCATACTAATGATAACAAGAGTTTCGAGAAACCCAAAATACGCCCGGAAAGGCACAGTAACTGCGGCCATACCAAAACAAATCCTTCCAAATTTGTTTGAATTTAATTTTCAAAATTCAGAGGAAGGAGGTTCAAACTTGGTAAAAGGTCAACAAAATCAAATCTTACCACTAAAACCGTTAAAATCCATCTGTATCAAATTTAAAATGGGCTATTTGGTTCAAGGATTATTAACTAGATTTGTACTCGGTACAAGTCATCAATTCTCGCTGCTGTAGAATCGCGATGTTAAACATTGTTTGTTGTCGATATACTTTTATAGGTTGCACTAAAATGTTTCATTTTTTAAAATCAGAGGTCAGTGAACTGATCTTGGCGACCACCATAGAACACTATCAGAAAGCGAGGCTGCTTGTAAACGGATCGCAAATTTGATATGTGAAATTTATTTCTTCAGTTGGTGGCTGGCTGGACAAGAAGAAGTTTCTTCGGTAGAAGTTGGCTGTTATCTGAAAACTCAAAACCAACTTTCTTCAAGGAGGCCTCACATTACCGCTACTTACCGGAGCTACATAGTACATGTACATGCACACAGGCCAGTCAGTGATATCGCTTGTTTAAATCCTGTACACAATTAAAATTTACACAATCCAAAACGATTGTACACATGTTAATAAGATGCATTTAGTGTTTGTTTACAAATCAAAAGATAATGTATATCTGTCAAAAATAGCCCGTGAAAAGTGAAGAATTGTACGATGCCGTGTATTTCATTTCATTTTGAAATATTCCTTCCTTTCAAACTCGGAAAACTACAATATGGATCTTCTTAAGTGTCTTAAAAAGACTCTCCTTTAAAAGTATTTATTATTGTTACATTTTTGGAAAGAATTTAGGCGCTTAAAATCCAAATTTGAGAAGGCGTTTTACCAACTTCGAACAAGCCGTGGCGGCCGGCAGCACGCATAGATAAACTATTTCTTATAGTCGCCCTTGGAAATCTGAAAGGAGTCGAATATTATAAGTTTTAAAATGACCCGAGGATTGCAATTTCACTCTGAGGTTTGAAAAAGCTCCGATAAATGTCTTTTTTTTTCACTACTCTGGACTCTGAAATTCCAAATAACGCCCTCAGAGCCAAAAATAGTTTATTTGTCTTTAACTAGGTCATGCTTTAGAAGCCTTTTAATATGCCTGGTAGGGGCCGCTTGATTGACAGCGGGAACTCGCACTAGCAAACTAATTTCACCACCCGATTTTAGCACTTTTTAATCATAGATATTGAAATATCTCACTCACTGTCAGTATATTGAAGACAAGGAAATATATATTAAGATCTGAAGCTGTAAATATAAGGAATTCCACAAGCTTTTATTCTCAAATTTAACATTTTCTTGTTATATACGTATGCTTGAAGTGTCCGTTCTAACTTGGACAAAATTGAAAGTTATCAGTGAATTACTCGTACTTTAAAGTAAATTAAACCTCTTTTACCGCATTCAAAGATTGAAAAAGCAAAACACAAAGCAACAAACAGATGCAACATGTGATTTCATTTGTTCATTTTCGAAATTAGTTGAAGGTGTAAGAAAAAATAACCATACGGCGTCAGTGGGGTTTTAGCAGACTTTTCTGCTGTCACCATACGATGTCTTCGATAATGAAGCAGGCTAGCACTCTAACGCCATATGTGGACAGCGGTACCGAATGTGTTAAATGAAAACCTCAACGACAAAAATACATGTTGCATAACTTGACCATATCAGGAAGCAACACCAAAAAATTCATCAAGATCCGCATGGTAGTTTTCTTGATTCCGCGATCACAAACTTTGTAGGTAGAAATGACAGAACTAACTACCGGCCCGCCATTTTGAATATGCAATGAGCTTAAACATAGGACACATAAAACATGTCTAGTTAGCTTTAGAATGTAGACATGGGGTGAAAAACAAACGAAGAATCGAAGCCTGATTACAACAACAACGATGAGTGTCGGTCAACTTTCGTGTTGGATTACCCTCATTTCAGGCCTTTTTATCTGTGGTTTACACTCAAACAATTATCAGCAGGCTTTTCCAGTCGCTGTTAACCGATCGTCAGTCTGTATTTCTCAGATAAATAGGCCTACGTAAAATTACACTGTGCCGTTAGTTCACTCACTCGACTGAAACATAAAATCGCCCCTGCGAGCAGTTTGGTTTGTTTACGTTACGGGTACCTTAAGCCCGGTATACACTGAGAGTTTTGCTGCGATGCGACCCGACCCGACCCGACTGGAAAATCGCGTCGCGTCGCACAGAAAATGTGTAGTGTATACCAGTCCACGACGTAAATCGGTGTCAGACGGCTACAGTTGCGTCGGGTCGGGAGTGATCTGGACGTGCTAGATATTTTGTTAAGAATCGGGTTGAGTCGGGTCTGGTCAGACAGTGTATCCACTCTTGCGACGATCGTCGTAGATATTCTGAATCTATAGGCCTATCAGAAACTTTACTACAGTCACGTGACGTCAAACGAGCGTCTTTTTTGCACCTTTTTCTGCTAGAGAGTTCCGAACGTCAAGTCTCCCGATGACTTCAGTTGTGTGCAGTGTATACCGGTCTACGACGCGACGCAACTCAAGCCGACTGGAGTCGGGTACAGTCGCGTCGGGTCGGATCGCAGCAAAACTCTCAGTGTATACAATTCGAATTTTCAAATTCAAATTAAAAATACAAAGTGACGTCCTAACTTTTTAATTTTGGTAAAAATAGAAAGTTCCTAACTTATATTGTCTGGGGAAAATACAGAAAACGGTCTTTCTTTTTTAATGTAAACGATATTCCTGATTTTCACGACAAGTGTGACTTTTAAGTAAATTAAACCTCTTTTACCGTATTCGAAGATTGAACATTAGAGTTTAAAAAACTCATAATACGCCCGCAAGGGTAAATTCATTGTAGCACACTATCCTTATATTCAATATTAAAGACATGCTTTAAACAGAATTTCGGCGGGTAGAATCTTTCAGTCACCTACATAAGACTGGGGCTTGGTGAATTTTAGTATTTTACAGATCACATACCTATAAGCTACCTGAAAGCTGTACCAAAGCTACTTGCAAAAGTGTCTACACTACATATAGGCATACAACAGCAATTTAATTTAATTACAGATTAAACAATAGAAAGAAGGTCGCAACTCATTTGGTCACCTTGGTTATCAAATAAGTTGTTTGGATATAACAAAGCTATTCTGTGAAACCACAGAGAGAATAACACCCATTTCCTCAATTGCTGAATGTCTAAAGCTGGGTGACTGTTTTTTGTCAACACATATAGCGAGACTCCAATTTACTTTTAGTACTAGACACACCGTCTACTCATAAGATAGTTATAACTGAAAAAAAGTACCGAGTTACTCAATGCCAAAATGCTGGTGACTGTTTTGGTCGCCACAAATATAGAGATCCCCATTCAATTTTGGTACTGGACACATCGTCTAATAATAAGCTTCATATATTAGAAGAAAAAAAATTATAATCCATGAAATAATTACAGAGTAACTCAATGCCAAAAGGCTGGTGACTGTTTTGGTCGCCGCAAATATCAACACTCCAACTTCATTTTGGTACATGTACAGAACACACCATCTACTCATAAACCAGTTTTTAGAGCGGGCGTATAAAAAGCAAAACACAAAGCAACCAACAGATGCAGCATGTGCTTTTATTTGTTCATTTTCAAAATTAGTTGAAGTTGTACGAAAAAATATACGGCGTCAGTGGGGTTTTAATCGACTTTTCTGCTGTCGCCATACGATGTCTTCGGTAATGAAGCAGACTAGCACTCTAACGCCATATGGCGACAGCGGTACCGAATGTGTTAAATGAAAACATCAACGCCGAAAAAAATACATGTTGTATAAGTTGACCATATGAGGAAGCAACACAAAAAAAAATTCCATCAAGATCCGCCTAGAGGTTTTCTTGATTCCGCGATCACAAACTTTGTAGGTAGAAATCACAGAAATAGCTACCGGCCGCCATTTTGAACATGCAAATGAGCAGCGAATGCATAGTGCGTAACAAGGCCATAGGGTTAACCTGTGTATAACATTTTATGAAGATCCTTTCATTACTTTAGTAGAACAGTGATAAAAAAATGGCCAGTGGCCGCCATTTTAAATATGCAAATGAGCAAAAAAGTGCATAGTGCGCAACGAGACCATAGGGCTAACATGCGTAAATTTGTTTACGAAAATCCTAAACTTTCTTTACTTTTGGAGAAAAGTGGCAAAAAGAAGAAAAACAAAATGGTCGCCCAGTGGCCATTTTAATATGAGCAAATGAGCAAGAAAGTACATAGTATGCAACGAGGCCATAGGGTTAACCTGTGTACAAAGTTTTACGAAGATCCTCTCATTACTTTAGGAGAAAAGTGATAAAAAGAAGAAGAAAAAAATTGTCGCCTAGCGGCCATTTTGATATGCAAATGAGCAAAAGAAATAAATGTTGCATAACTAGACCATAGGAGGAACGTGCGTGTGAAATTTAAGGAAGATCCAACTAGCAGTTCTCTTGAAATCGCGATCACAAGAGAGAAACGTGATAAAAAATGGAAAAAACAAATGGTCGCCTAGCGGCCATTTTAATATGCAAATAAGCCCAGAAAAATAGATGTTGCACAACTAGAACATATGAGGAACCAGCACAAAAACATTTCATCAAGATCGGCCTAGTGGTTTTCTAGATTCCGTGATCACAAACTATGTAGGTAAAAATCACAAAATGCAAATGAGCAAACAAAATAGATCTTGCACAACTAGACCATAAGGGGAACATGTCTATGAAATTTGATGAAGATCCGACCAGTTGGTCTCTTGAAATCGCAATCACAAGCAAAGTTTACAGACACCGGACGACGGACCACGGACAAAATTCGATTTGATAAGACCACCATGAGATCATGGTGGTTTAAAAAAGCAGTTTATAGTTTACTCAAACAAATGTAATTAATTGGCAATTTCGTAGCTCACACCACTTCAAGTAGATTTGAACATTTTTCTCATAATATCATTTATCTATATTATTTAGCTACAAAAAATATATAACAGTTGAGCATGGCTATAAAAAGGCAAACATTAATACAAAGCCTACATTTAATGTTGTGGAGGCCATGTGGTACAGAAGGCAATAAACTATAACGGTCTCAGCACTTGAGATAAGAGCTGAGCTAGTGTATTTACATGGTAAATTAGAACAAGGCTGAGTCACTTGCCTCTTTGTCTGTAGATACAACTATTTTCCATTTGATTTCAATGTGATATATTGATTTTAGAATAGTTTTAATCAATTTAGAAACATTATTGCAGTTTGAAAAAATATTTTTTTGATGAGAATCGGACAAGTAGAAGCCATTTTATAATTAAAAGTTTATTTTCATGAAAATGAAAGTAAGAATAAAGGGAATATACAAAATCCAATAATTTGCAATAGGTGATATCATAAACAATCTTTTACACACTGTCTGTTAATATAGTATGTAACATGAAAAAATTGAAAACATCGGATCATATGTGTTAAAATTATGGAGAGAAAAAGTAAATATTGCATAACCAAATATGGCTGCCATATTACGCAATGTATGATGTCAAAAATAGTTCGCGACACAACTCAGAAAAAATTGTTAAGATGGAATCAAAACTTTGGAAGTTATGGAGCGGAAGGGAATATTACATAATCCAAAATAACTGCCATATCATGTAACGAGTGATGTCAAAAATAGTCCGCGACACACCTTCTACCCATAAGGTATATACTCAGAAAAAATTGTCAAGTTGGAATCAAAACTTTGGAAGTTATGGAGTGTAAGGGAACGCGGAGATGATACCATAATACAGCCCGCTTTTCAAGCCGGGCGTATAAAAAATTAAGAAGTGTAACTGAACAAGTGTTACACTTGACGAAGACACCGGTACAGGTGTCGAAAGCTCATGTTGTTCAAAACAACTTACTACGTGGTGATGTCTTAATTTTTTATCATTAACACGTGTAACACTAATGTTTTTTTTACAGTTTTTAGTAAAAAATATATATATTTTTATAATTTACCCAGCCCTTTTATATCATAAATAAACACTACAGTTTTTTTGTTGTTGTTAATAACGAAATTTGGGTTAAACCATATTAGCTTGTTGACAGTTTGTTTTATCTATTTCAATTGACATAGCATATTCCTTCCAACAATTTAAAACCTCCTTCCAAAAAATGTTTGACGTGTTAGATTTTAAATTACTTTTTATCAGCTGTGACCACTTTTCACTGCCTCCCAGAACAATTTGTTTTATCCAAGATAATTTTAGGCATCTATTAAAAATATTTATGTCTACCATATTTAGACCACCCCTGCTATAATCTTGAAGTATCAGCTTTTTTTTATTAAGTTTTTTTTTTTAAATTCTGATCTGGTATTGGCAGCGAAATTAACAGATGTGTTATCTTAGACAATGCTAATTGTTTTACAACTACAATCCTTCCTAAAACAGTCAAATTTCAGCGCTTCCAGTTTTTTATTAAAAGGTCAATATCTCTAAGTTTTAAGTGTAATTTTCCATAACCAGGTTGGTACAATAGTATATTCCTATTTAATAAGCACATCAAGTTTTCCATTGTAATTTCAAATTGTGACAGATTTTTTCTTTACAATTTCTTTTACTGCCACTCCACATTGATTGTGTTTTGTCAATATTTAACTTTAATCCAGAAAGAGTATAGTATTGCTGCAGCAGTCTCATGGTTGAGTGGAGTGATTTTTCAGTACCATCAAGAATGATTGTAGTGTCATCGGCATATTGGGATATTTTGTATTCATGATCTTCAATTTCTACTCCTTTTATATTAGTATCTGCCCTGATCATAATCCCTAAAATCCCTGCACAGAGCAGGAAAATATAAGCTGACAGAGGGTCACCTTGTTGACAGCCCCGTCCTATATTGATAGTTTTAGTAACATGACCATTCAGGAGTACCCTAAAGAAAGTATTACAATAAAGAGTTTCTACCCAATAAATAAAAGACTCTCCTGAGTTAAAAAGTCTTAATACTTTAAACAGAAATGACCATGAGACATAGTCAAAAGCTTTAAACGCTCAGCTACACACATAGAAGCTATTTTAAAGGGAACGTTTAGGAGTGTTATTGGAGGCTAAATTTTTCACCAGGTCCCTAGATTTATCTCCCTTTGGTAATAGTGAAATCACACCGTCCCTTTGAGTAACTGATAGTTCACCATATGTGTACCCTTCATTTATTGATCTAAGCCAAAAATATCCAATATCCGGCCAAAATGTTTAGAAAAATTCGGCTGAATAGCCATCAGAACCAGGGCTTTTATTGTCTTTCATTTTCCTTACAGCAGAAGAAGCTTCTGTGTACGTTATTGGGCCCTCTAATGATTTTTTGCCGGCAAATGATGACAGGTATATGATACTCCTGTTTAAAAAGCTTTTCGTCAAAGGGTTTTAAAATCTTTTTCATTCGAGGTATATGAGTTACTGTAAAATCTAAAAACTTCTTTTTCAATCTCCTTTTGGTCCTCAATTATTGTGACCGGAGTATGAATTTTACATAATGTTTTGTTTACACAATTTCGTTGCTCAAGCGAACAAAAATATTTACTAGGTTTTTCTCCATGCTCAATCCAATTTTCCCTAGATCTTATTATAAAGCCTTCCATTTTTTCTCTTCTAATAATTTCAAATTCTTTCTTTAAAACTGCTTTTCATCTCCAAAATCATCAATTGATTTTTGTAGATAATATATTTTTATTTCTAGTTCCAGGTGTCGTTTCTCTTTTTCGTTTTTTTTCTGTATGTTCCAAAAGATATAGTCATTGCCCTAATATTAATAAGCAATGTTTCAAAGAAAAGTTGTTCGGAGATTCTAAATTGTAAATGAACATTTTGGAATATTAATTATTGAGCCACATGGGTAAGGTAAGGCAGCATACTCTAGTTTAGTGTTACGGATTACCTCCCTTACTTTTCTCTGATAGTCTTCATCCTTAAGCAGAGAATTATTGAACGTCCAGAACCCCTTGCCTCTGTTGATGTGATGTAATTTAAGAGTTAAAACAACTGCTGAATAACCAGCATTAATGCTTACTCTTTCTACTCTGTTTAATAATTCATTTGATATCAGAAAAAAGTCTAATCTTGCTTGTTTTATGGGAGATTTTCTTCTTCAAGTATATCATGTTATTTCATGGTTATTAAATCTCCATGGATCAGATAGATTAAATAGTCTTTCTAAATTCAATACTGCTTCTCTTGCATTTTTATTATTCACAAATTTATAATTGAAATAGTCTATGGTTGGGTCTAGAACCAGATTAAAGTCACCACAAGTATACAAAAAGAATTGTCATATTCATCAAGTATGGAATTGTGGAAGAAATCCGGATTATCTTTATTTGGCCCATATATGTTTACCAGCGTTAATCTAAAATCACACAGTGTAATATCTAGGACTAAAAGATTTACATCAGGTGAATATTTAGAATTATGAACTGTATAGTTAATACTATTGTGAAAGAGAAAAGCAACTCCCCTTGAATTGGAGTTTCCAGGCCAGACAAAATATTCTAAACCCCATTCATATCTAATTTGGTTCAAAATAGCCGATGACCAATGTACATCTTGTAGACAATACACAGAAAATCTTTTTTCTTTTAAGTGATTAAGTTCATCTCTACGTTTTTCTTTGCCACTCAACCCTTGGCAGTTCAGAGTCATAAATGTGATATCAGCCATTGATTAAAGTATTAGCTCCAATTTTGATAACATAGGACAATTGCTATAGACATATATTGCATTATTGTTAAATTGAAACAGATGCATGGAAACAACAAAGTAAAAAGAAAACCATAAGTAAAAATAAACATTGTCACATACCCTGTAAAAACACCTAGTCTTCCAGTACATTTTGACGTAGAACTATAGGCTAAATGATATCGCTACCACTTGTAGTATTAATTAGCATTGTTCTCCTATTATATTCACAGATGTAATTTAGAAATGTCTTTGAAGATACTTAAGCCCGCCTGACTGAATCAGGTATAAAATCTATGAAACTCGTCTTTGTAATATGGTATGAAATTAATCTCTATAAATTTAGTATGAGGGAAAAAAAAAATTTTTTTTATTGAAAGTGGCATGAATCGTAAAATTGTTTATAAGTAATTATAAAAATAAGCTGCCAATGCCTTAGCATATCGCTAAAGGTATAGTCTGCGGTTAGCAAAGATTAGAAGAAAAAAAATAAAACAAGACTTTTAGTAAACTCAACATACGCCCGGTGTGGCAAAGTCGAACCGCTACGATTAACAACGTTACATTTAATATAACATTTGTTTTGATTTCATCAACCGAAATTTCTTGTTCACATTGAAAGTTTTTCTTTTCTGAATTTGATGAAGCTGCAACTAAATACCAGTACGTTAGAGTACACATATGTTATCTGTTCAGGTAAATTCAATCACATTTTAATTGCAAAAACTGAAATATTGTGGCTGTTTTAACATTGCTGTTATGTTCCATAATTGGGAAGGAGCAATCAATGCAATAGCTTACAATTCTTGAATTTTAACAGTTTTGACTTGGACACTGTTCTATTGGACTTGGCTGTAATAAGATAGGCAGCTGAGCACTATCATTTGGCATGCCCGAGGTTCAATGTTCAGCGAAATGAAATGTTACGTTTTATTTTACTTTGTGGTTGCATTGGGCCACTGAGTGCCACTACTGTGTTATACGGTGGCCCAGAACAGAGTAAATCGCAAAATATTGATAAAATGTTGTCAGTCTGTGCCTTTATTTCTTCCTCAAAACAATTTTTGTAAATAACCAATCGGGGCCTCCCTAATGAACCACGCCTTCACCAACCCTGCCAGTTAGCATGAATCTCAGCTACGCAATAATTGTCAATATCATACAGTCTTTGCTTCCTTTAACGTCTCTTTTTTCCATTTGAAAATATTTGAAAAACGTTGTAATGTTATACTTTGTAAAATGTACACAGTATAAGCCTATGGCTTAAGGTGTACAGTTATAGAAAATAAAATGTTTAGAAAAAAAAGAAGAAAGTCCAAATTCGCTACACATACATACAATGGTACATACTATATATGTAGTAGTATCTTTACTTCATTGATTGTCCACCACGTGGCGCTTTTTGAATAACTGTCTGGTCTGTTATTCGTTTATTATTCAAGATATAAAGTCCAAATTCGCTACACATACTTAGGATGGTACAAACTATATAGTAATAACTTTAGTTTATGGATTACCCGCCAGGGGGGCGCTTTTTTGAATAACTGTCTGAATAACTATCTGGTCTGTTATTTGTTTATTATTCAAGATATAAACGTCACTCTGGTTATTTAATTCCACCATTCCTTTACAGATTTTTGATTATATACTATTGTTCTTTTATTTGTATTCCAAAATGATGTATGTACAGTGCACAGTATAAGCCTTTGGCTTAATGTGTACAATTTTTCTGATAATAAATATGTTTAGAAAAAAAAGATATGCCTTGGTATTGGCCTGAGGGTGGCCGTATTGGCCCGAGGCCGCAGGCCGAGGGTCAATGCAACCACCCTCAGGCCAATACCAAGGCAATACGAAAACACTCGATTCATAATATTTTTATTAATAGACTGTAGAAGTTATTTTTATGCAAGCTTTGACAGCTTGTCGCCCGCTGAACATTAAATCCATGACTTAAACAAATTGATATCCGACCTTTTTTGCGTTCTGTGTTTTTTTGTTCCTGGATCAGTCGAGAAGTTTCTTCCTCTTCTGCTGTCCTAAAAAGGCAATCTGATTCACTTACAGCAGTTTTTTTCTTCTAACACTGTCACTTCTATCCTGTCAATAAGAGCTTGTACAACGGGCTCTAGTGTCAACATTTTGAAATCAACATCTGTCGTCTGCTTCTGCCAAACTCTGGGACGTCACATGTTTATTGCGTCTTTCAGCCGCACTCCGTGAATTCGGCCAATATGACTTGAACTCGACAATATGACTTGAACTAGACCAATACAGGTCTACGGCTAATACGAACTTGATTCGTATGCAGATATTACCCGGCCGCGAAGGTCGTATTAGGGCAATAACTTGCACAGTCCATTAATAAACAATGGTACGTACCATCTAGTAGTATCTTAACTTCATCATTACCCACCAGGGGCGCCTTTTTGAATAACTGTCTGAATAACTATCCAAATTTCCTACACATACCAACAATGACGTACTATATAGCAATAGCTTTAGTTTATGGATCACCCACAAGTGAGCACTTTTTAATGACTGTCTGGTCCGTTATTCGTTTATTATTCAAGATAGAAAGTCAAAATTTGCTACACATACTAACGATGTGTAATGATCCGTTTACCACTGCAATTAATCTTCAATGAAATAAATTTTCTGGTGAAACACCTGTCGAACGAGATCAATATAAAAAAATACTGCAGCAATTGTTTCTTTAGTCACTAGATAATGGTGTAAATATTGCCAGAAACTTTGTAAGCTTGTCTTTATAAAGCATAGCCAATTGTCATATGTGATTTGGACGCACTGATTGGTGCCGGGTTTTAATAAAATAGCCTTCAGTTGTTTTGTTCTGGCGTCACAATAAACAGAAGTTAACAAAGAAATGTGTCAATACAATATGGTAATGTGATGGGACTGGGGATATACAGATTAGATAATGGAAAACAAGTTGAAAAGGTCGGTCACATGAGGGTGGAGATCCAGTTTACATCTTGCTGTTACATTTTGAAATGTAAAAGCAGGGCATAATCCACCATTTTTGGGAAGGGGCCCATGGCTGGTCCATTGGGAAAATTAAACGTCGGTACAAAATAGATTTGGGAAAAAGAAGTTTTTCTTCATATAAACAATATCTTGTTCTTTTCTGCCTGGTTCATCGGATATCCTCATACCATTTAAATTAATTGGTGTAAAAAAAACAACACTTTGTTTTGCAATAGATCTACCAACATGTTTTATTTAAGACTGTGTACATGCCCGAAACTATCAACACTGAGAGCCAGTAGTTGGGACAGCTGTAAGGTGGACAATTGATATAATTGCCCAAATTATTCTTACAATGTGCCTTGGTGGGTTCACACTTGGGGACATAGTACTTTCCATTATGACTTGACATTGCCAGTGAGTCTGAAAACAATAAAAATATAATTATAAGTGACTTAGTCTAGGTAAATTCTCTCATTCAGCACCAGTTGGAAGTTTTCTCTTAAATAATTCCTTTAATACTTCTGATAAATTCATAATTAAAAAATAAACCCTTATCTATTGTCTTACCATTTTCTTTTAAACTAGAGAGTTTCTTGAAAAATCAGGAATTTAATTGTTGAATGGTTATCGTTAGAAATAGGAATTTTAAATAGCAAAACTTCCAATAAAAGTTAATATTATTAAATTCCTATACATTTTGCACAGCCACGTCATAGTCACACAAAGGTACATGTACATGACTTGAAATGAATTAGATCTATTTAAATATTTAGCAATAATATGACCGAAAATAAACATAGAAAAAATTGCTATGTCCTACAAACGAAATTAAATAATTTAGGCAGATTAATCAAACTGAACAAAAAAAAAATTTAGTGAAATAAAAATATCAGTTAATCAATTCACGTGTTACATATAATTCCATCAAATGACCTCCTTTTATAAAACAATATGACCTGCGTTCACGCTTTTGGCAACACAAACTGCGACAGCTATAAGTTATAACAATAACATACTTCAACGTCAGGAAAAAAAATGTTTACAAGCTTCTTTATTTTTGAGCTAATTATCTTCCACTGTCGCTTGGAATAAGTTTTTCAACGGCCACATTAAAAACAAACAGAATACTTACGTGAATGGGCTTGAAATCAACCGGAAAAATTACTTCTCCAGCATGAGCAGGATACAGGAAGTCACAAGGTCCACCATTTTCGCGCGGAATACAAGGTCAACGATTGGATGAAAACAAAAACAACCGCCAATGAAAATAGCGCTCTTTCCGACTTCAACTACTCACTTCCTGTTCGCGAACACGGTGACAGTTATTCCCTTAAATTTACAGTATATTTTCCTGCGGTAATTCAAGTTGTATCTGAATAGCGATTGACTATTTTTACGGCAAATAAATTGGGAACTTGCAGGCTTTTGGGAAATTAGTTTACCAGTTTTGGGAAAAAGGTCTTTGGGAATGGGGCCGAATATCGGCCCCTACAACATAGGTGGATTATGCCCTGAAAAGTCCATTAAATCCACAAATTATGTGAAATAAAAAATTCAATACTTCCCACGAACAGTATACCGTATATTCAGATATATCATATGAACCACAAGAACATTAAATATTTATAATTTAAGGCAACACATATTTACAAGAGTGGGTATGGTAAATGTTTGTGATCAATTTAAATGGTTATCATTACATAGCTTCTCAACGAAAGAGAGTTCGCAGGAGATTTGGTGTAGTTTTTCTGTGCTCCTGGGATATAAATATATATGTTCTTGGCATATTTAACAGGCTTTAAAAGGAGGCTGTCGGAAGCAAAGACTGAAAACAATTGTCGATGTGCAATAAGACCAGGTTAGATTGATAGAAATCTGAAAGCTGGGTGGGCATAGATTAGGACACATGTAAAATGACTTCTGTCATATGTTTTTGTCTGTAACTTATAAACTTGTCCACATCTGTTAGATCTGTCGGAAACACCCAACAAGTCATTTGATAAACGAAAATTAGTAAAGGTGTGGTGTGTCAAAACATTAACAGTTCCACAAATGAGAAATGTAATTGTGTACTATCTTCATGTACAACACTGGGCTGTTACCGTTTACTTCATAACTCGGTCATTGCTAGGGCTACATGACGACCTACATGTAGATACTTGCTTCCGAGAAATACATTCATACAATGGCTACCTGTTCCGGTTTTAGATTTCATCTCCATGGAAACTAGTTTTAATTCCATTGACATTTGGGATAGTAACTCCAGTCAACAGTTTCGGTAAACTGGCTGTGAGCATTTTATTTTTTTTTTGGTAAATATAAATATGTATTGATTATAAAAATCGCGGTTGGTGTAATTCTGTGACGTAGCGATCACGCCAACTTGTGCATTGGAAAATGGTGCCTGACATTTTCATTGTAGACGTTTTGCTTTTCAGTGGGTGGATTCACTCGAAGCAGTTATACATGTAGTTTGTTTACACAAACTAACTACAGACACACCTGCATGTCTAGTGGATAATATGTACTGATGCCTATTTAATACAATCGTTAGTCAATAAATAGGCCTTGTTATAAAAGTATAATGTTATGTACAAAAAGAAGCATAACATCATTACAATATACCAATATATTCAATACAATTCTACTGATGATAAGGCTGTGATTGTCCGGAGTTGTCTTGGAAATATGTAGATATTTTGTAGCGCGGAAACCAAATTACTGTATGTTTTATAGTCCTTGCTATGAAGACCAAAGCAAATTGTCACATTGGAATACCAGTACTTCACCAGGTTAAACCATATCGAATAATTTAACAATCACACGTCGTTGTTGTCAGGATAAATAAGTTAGCCTGGTACCTGTTTTACACAAATAGAGATTGAAAGGTAAGATGTAAAAGCTGATTGAAATCCTTACTAATTCTGTACAAAACCACCAAGGCTTGCATACCCTACATCAATAAAGGTTTAGTACATTGCTTGGTCCACCTACCTTTGGCCTTGAAACGACTAATAAGTTGTAAGTATATAGGTCAATAATATATATATATTTATACAAATCACGTGATATTGACTCCCCCCGTGTAGGTGCCTTAGATAAAACCAACAATTATCTCCCTTGGATTTGTTTCCTTTTTTTTTCTCAACATGTATATTTAATCATTGAATGTACACTTAAGCCAAGGGCTTATACTGTGTCCTATTGCATATACAGCAATGCATTGTATTTTAATGAGAGCAGACTGTTTACAGTATCTTTAATCCTTACTTAACGATGATGAAAAGAACATTGTATGTATATAAATTTGTTTGTGACTTATCCATAGATGTACAAGTGTTCCAGAAAATTCTACTGACTAAGGCCAAGCTCCTGTCAGTCGTCAACCTAATGAAATATCATAGGTTTACTTTATTACAGCAATGTATGATGGGGTATAAAGGTCTAAATGATATACCTCTTTTTAACACAATTAGAAACTTGTCTCCGTGGTTATTTTAGACAAGAAGATTTTCCCTGTGAGCGTGTGTTTTAGTGTTCATAAATATAGATGTACATACATAACACATGAGTGAAATATGGCAGGCTTGGCAAGATTAAACAGTTACCAATCTCGGTGAACCCGTGAAGTGTAATAAAAATCGCTTTGTGTTTGTAATAAATGTGCACACTGATCTCTTAATAGTTTTATTTAGGTCAGCACTCAAGTCAACGGTTCCATATAGTAGGATGGTGGTACTAATGCTATGCAACAGGGATAATAAATTCTACATCTCTTAACTCTTTCACTACCGGAGCAATTTACATGGTTGGCCCAGGCACACTTTTGATAAATTGTTATATTGCGACATCAAACTACATAAATGCCTTGTGAATCCGACCTTTTCACAATTTATATGGCAAAGTATATATTTTCATAATCCTAGATGTATTTCTAAGAAAACTAAACAAACATTTTGTCTCAAATGTAACTTGGCTTTTTTATTTCCTAATTTGCATATTGGTAGAAATGGAAGGATGTTAAAAATTCGCAAAATTTAATTCTGAACTTCAGTTCAATACTAGAAAAAAAAACATAGATTTTTCACTGGTTGTCAGATTTAGAGGAAGATAATGAGTATGTGACACAGTTCCAATATAACAAAGTATAAAAATAACCTCCAGAGTTGAGAAAAAACAGTTGTTTGGTGAACAAGTCAGGGAAGCGTAATGTCTGAAACTGCAACGCCCACCTACACATGTATTGTTTGTTGTTGTTGTTGCCATTACGTTATCCGTGCTATCATTACCGCTATCACTGCGACTTTATTTATCAGAAGGTACAAATGTGTCGATAACCTTTTCATTGTCACTAAAAGCCCACTGGGAAATAAGATTTGCCGCATGTTGAGCCGTAATTCGGTGGCCTCAGGTCCATGACGGCCCAGGGTTGACACCCTTGTCCATGTCCGAAACGAAAAACACGTCGGAATGTCTACTTTTAGTAAATTCTACGTCATTGGGAATTCCCTGAAGCTGACAGTGTTCATACCAGAAGTCGTTACGTTAAAAATACAGTCATTGGTCAAAATCAAGTATTTGATAGGAAAACAACCAATCACAGTGATGTTTACTTAAAGTGGCATGAGCTGCCAAAATTCACACTTCTTTCATCATTTCTGATCGTCACGACAGTAAGATGCTTTGAAGGCCATCGAAAAACTAAATGATTGGTGTTGGAATGAGGAAAATCCATACAGTATGTGGCCTGTACGAACCGAGAACGTGTTCGAAAAGTAAACAAAATTTAAATAACCGGGACGACCATTCATTCATTGTAAGCCAAAGTTAATTCAAAACAATACTTTATCGTACATTTTCGAGACCAGAAGCACTAAAGAGCTTCTAAATTATACGTCTTGAGAAAAATAGCCAATAATTTCAACATTCTGTTGTAACGTCAAAATATCAACATTTTGGCAGCTCATGCCCCTTTAAGGTTGGCTGATCGCCGCAGTGTACGGCTTGCCGTCTGAGATGTGAAAACCGAGAGCCGCACAGTACGGCTTGCGGTAGCGAAAGAGTTAATAATAATGTGCGCTGTACATTAAACAGCGGGCAGTGGAGAAGAAAGTGGTTAGCTGTCTCGGAGGGAGATCCACAGAGGCATCTAGATGAATCTGCTACAAAGTTATTAAATAAATCATCGTTGAGGAAACTACAACCATTCCTCATGCGACATAAGTGGATGTTAGAGAGGCGCTCGCCAGTAGGCCTATAATACCACGATTAGAGGTTTCGCAAATTTTTAAGGAAAGACGCGAGACAATTTAATGGTCAGGAACATCCAACAAGTCATTTGACTGAACGGAAATTAGTTAAGGTGTGGTGTGTCAAAACATTATCAGTTCCACAAATGAGAAATTTAATTGTGTACTATCTTCATGCACAACACTGGGCTGTTACTGTTTACTTTATAACTCGGTCATTGCTAGGGCGACATGTGACCTACTTGTGGATACCTAGTTCAGAGAAATACAACTCTAACCCACTGGACCACCGAGGCCGACTGGGAGGTTTGATTGTTTCAAGCCATGTCCTTTCCAAGTGGATCGGCACGTTCAAAGGTTGATTATCTGAAAGAATTTACCTTGAAAATAATGCTGAATGAAAAGACAGTGGATGCTGGAGATATCATCGAGACAGTTGAGATAGAGTGTGGACTGAGCGCTAGTCGCTTGTGTCCCAAAGACGGACTGTTATGAGATTACGGTGGTGGACACAACGTCCGTTGATACATTGTTGAATGGACTGGATTTAGCTGGAGATTGGATGCAAGTTTTGCAGATTACACAGAGAACTGTTCTGGTGACTTTTATTCATCTTTCGCCGTACATTGAAGATCATGGAATCAGAGAAAAATTATATGATATGGATATGACAGTGTTATCGAGCATATAGAGAAGGTATCACCCTGGTATAAACGTGGCCGACAGAACCCGATTTGTAAAATGCCTACTACAACATGGCATGAAATCTCTCCCCTATGCTATGCGATTTGACACTATGCTATGCGATTCGACACGGCACCGTGGCCAGAATATATTCGTGTATTGCACGATAGACAGATAAAAGTATGTTCAATATGCTTTTCACACGGACATTTGCATACAAAATGCTGATTGTACTGTTGTTACAAATGCGGGAAAATTGGTCATATTTCAAGACCCTGTCACACTCCCCCATGTGAGGGGTGTGGTAAGTATGGAAATAAATGCCTGTGCAGTACTGAAAACAGAAGTATACTGTGTGACAGATATGGTGCTCAAGAATGTGAATGTGGAGGTCATCCTCATAAAGAGTCGGAAAGTGAGTTTGAAACTTCTCATGAAAATATTGAGGTGACCAACCCCCCATCCAACGAATCGAAAGTGGAAGTTACTTCACAGTGTGGAGAAATCAACAGTGGGAAACGAGCCCATAACCCCGAAAGAATAGACGTTCTGATTGATTCAAAACCAGTCAAAAATGACATCACCGAGAGCGATAGTCAAGTTATCCCTGATTGTTCAGGGCTCAGTCTGCATTTGCCTGAGATGATGTGTGCTGATATGCCTAGCTGTCAATCAGATAACGATACGGCGTCCGTGGATACTGGATTTACACAAGTGGAACGGCGGATAAGCCGTCGCTGCAGTGACACATCAAGTAGAAAGGCACCGTATCGCTCTTGACTAACAACAATGTATAATTGGGAGATTTATCTATTTCTTGGTTTCACTATGGTGCCATTAGCTTCACTGAATTGCAAAAGCTGTAGAAGCATTGAAAAGATTGAAGAAAATAATAACTATTTCTGCTCATTGAACTGCGACATTTTGAGTGTACAAGAGACTCATTGGGACGTACCATTTATTAATAATTGTACAAATTTAATTGACAGGGATGTATATTATAGCCATGGTACATGTAGTATGAATAGTTGTGATGTTGCTACATTCGTGGCCTATTCTTTAAAAGATAAAGTGATTAATGTAGAATCCTTAAAAGTTCTGAAAAGAGGCGTTTCTATGCAAAGATAAAAACTACTTTCCAATTTGAAAAATATTTATCTGTGTTACCGGAAAGACTTTCTGACTTTATGATCAATCTGCTGCTTTTTAGAACTTCTAACCGTTCTCTACCAAAGGGTAGATGGGCAAATTTGCCTTATTGCATTGCCAATTCTATGTGCCTCAACGCTTGTTGAAAATAGCCCATTATTTTTTAAGAAATATGAACAGTCGTCTACTGTCCTAGTGTAAATGAACAGTTGCAGAATGCAACTGATTTTGTGGTGTGCTTCAATTGCGCTTACCCCGCTCTAGGCGAAATCCCATCACGCATTGCTCTTCGCGGGTCTTTTGCATTTTATGTAATTCTTATCCAATCATCTCACTATAGTCCGTCACGTGGGTGTCGTCTGCACTTCCATCCTTGTCCGGTCAACTTCGCAGCCATTTTCTATTCGCGAGCGTTAGTTTTGCCCTCCTCCAACCCCTTCTCCACCTTCTTCTTGGTCAATTTATTGTCATAAATTAAATTGTTTAGTGGGGCGGTTCAGCCCCACTTTATTTATACTAGCCAGTAAATTTATTTGAAAATTCCTTTATTTAATGTCTAATTGGAAATTATTTATTTTATTGGGTATTTTATTTTACATTTAACGTTACCTTTCGCTTTCACGTTTTACTGGACAATATTTAATTAAAAAGCCACTTTGTGGCCTTAGTCAACTCAATCTGTCTTTATTGTTTTATTGATGCTAAAGCACAAAAGTACTTCACATGGCTTGCAATCTTTATTTATCAATAGAAATGTCAAAATCTAAGTAATTTGAGCCAATTCATAGGCCTCATTTCGAGAACTCTGAGTGGCTCTACTGATAACACCCACAGAATGACTAAAAGCACCCCTACCTAACAGATGTGCATACTTAAAAAAATGGGGTTACAAAACCATTTTATCTTCACAACTCTTCTTAAATCATGGTAAAACAGTTTCATCCAGTCAATGAAAAAGCTTCCAAAACCAAATTTCTCTAACATGGCAAATAAAAAATCATGCGAGACACTGTCAAAGCTATGTAGTTGTATGGAATGAAGGTGCACACATTGTTGTCCATGGTGTGATTACTAAAAAGATTGTAGATGGGGGATTAAATCTACAGGATATAAATACAAAAGTACATCCTTTTCGTTTGAAGGTTTTCGTTAAAAAAATGAATTGTAATGTCAACGCAGTATGGAAACATTGCCTGCACATCTTTCTCACAAGGTGTGGTTTTCTAAATCTGTCGAGAGAATTGTTATATGTGTCCCCCCAAAATATTCTATCGAGCAATGTTTAAATGTTGGGCCCAGTTTCTAAAACAGACTGAACTAGTAATTAAAACAAGAGAACAGTGCTGGTGTCAGTCCCTTTTTGGCAATCAATGCATTAATCCTAAAAGAAAATGAATTCAGTCTGAAACATTTATAAATTACTGACTAAGGCCAAGCTCCTGTCAGTCATCAACCTAATGAATATCATAGGTTTAATTTATTACAACATTTTATGATGGGTATAAAAGTCTAAATGATATACCTCTTTTTAACACAATTAGAAACTTGTCAGACAAGAAGATTTTCCCTGTGCCCGTGTGTTTTAGTGTTCATAAATATAAATGCAAAGCTTACTCTGGTTGATTGTTTGGTGTTTTACGCCGCGCTCAAGATTATTTCACTTATATGGCGGTGTTGCCAGTTTTACTGTGGGAGGAAACCGGGCTCTATGCCCGGAGGAAACCCACAACCTTCGGCTGGTAACTGACAACCATCCGACATAGGTCGTTCGAGTGAAAACCCAGTCAGAAAATTTTCCAATTTTTTGAACTGAGTGGGATTCGAGCCCGCAACCCATTGGTGTAAGGCTGTTCGGATTGAGCGTCCAACGCTCTACCTACTGAGCCACGGAGGCCCCGCGCTTACTCTTGTAAAACACTTGCTATATGAGACTATACCTGGTTATCTCCCCTCATCAGCAACATATGATATAATAACTGAAAGTTATCCAGAAGAGGACTTTGGTCAACCGGATATTTATGTTAAGTCTGGTGATAGTGAGGGCAAATCGCTTTCTGCCTTCACGATTAAAGATTTTTACTCTGTATTGCAACGACATGTAAGGTAAACAAAGAATGTGCTAGCCTCAGAACATGGGCTGACCTTTTTCCTTTACTGGATGTCAGTAAATACTTCAAGCTGTGAGTTTTAAGTGTCAAATCACCCGAATGTAAAGATATGGACTTTTGTTTTATACATAATACATTTTTACAAAAGTTAAACTGCATCGTATTGGTAAGACGGATACAGCGATTTGCAGGCTTTGTAACTCTGCAAACTAAGATTTGCTACACATATGTTTTTCGAATTGTAGCTCTTTGTTCGTTTTTTCTACCTACTTTGACCATATGCAAGAGATACCATTTCAGCCTGTAAGATATTTGAATAGTATGGATTACAGAATATAAATTCTTCTAGGGTATCTAAACCAACATCCAAGGGCTAAACACATATTTGTTAACTTGGTTTGCAACTGTGCTAGGTATTGTATTGTCAAATGTAGAAAGAAACGTCTTTATGTACCATAACAAAAATTCTTTTCAAATATTACTGTAAGAGCACCGCCCAAGAGCGTTTTAAATATTTCGTGGAAAAAAAAAGAAAAGATGACAGTTTTTGAACGACACTTTATTAATTTAAACCCTTTTGTTTATGTGAAAAAGGGTTGTCAGCTATCTCTAAAGATCTGATTTATTTATCATTTAACAGGGCCACAAATGTTATATGTAATGGTGTTCTATCTCCATTCAAAATACTGTATCATTTAACAGTGCCCCAAATGAGATATGTAAAATACTGTATTGTCACTATTTGCTTTATAACTCGGTCATTTCTAGGGCTACATATGACCTACTTGTAGATAATTGGTTCCGAGAAATACATTAATTCAATGCAGGCCTACGTGTTCCGGTTTTAGGTTTCATCTCTATAAAACTATTTTGAATTCCATTGACCTATGGGATAGTAACTCCAATCAACAGTTTCGGTAAACTGGCTGTGAGCATTTTGTTTTTTTTTTGGTAAATATAAATATATTGATTATAAAAATCGCGGTTGATGTAATGCTGTGTAGCGATCATGTCAACTTGGGCAATGGAAAATGATGCCTGACATTTTCATTATAGGTGTTTTACTTTTCAGTGGGTTGACTCACTCGAAACAGTTATACATGTAGTTTTGTACACACAAACTAACTACAGACACACCTGAATGTCTAGTGGATAATATGTACTGAGGACCTATTTAATACAGTCGTTAGTCAATACATAGGCCTTGTTATAAAAGTATAATGCTATGTACTTAATAAACACTTGTACAAAAAGAAGCATAACATCGTTACATGCAATACCAATATGTTCAATACAATTCTATTGATGATAAGGCTGTGATTGTCCTGAGTTGGTATATGTAGATATTTTGTATCAGAGAAACCAAACTACTATACTTTGTATAGTCCTTGCTATGCCGACCATAGCAAATTGTCACATTGAAATACCAGTACTTCACCAGGTTAAACGGTATCGAATAATTTAACAATTACACACCGTCGTTTTGATGATACAGTGTAAATTGGTTAGCCTGGCACCTGTTTTATACAATTAGCAATTGAAAGTAAAGATGTAAAAGCTGATTGAAATCTAAACTAAGTCAGTACAAAACCACCAAAGCCTTCATACCCTACATTAATAAAGGTGTAGCAAATTGTTTGGTTCACCTACCTTTAGTGTTTAAACGATGTTTGTGTTATACGTATATAGGTCAGTGTGTCTGGATTTATATATTAATACAAATCACGTGATATTGACTTCCACCCATTTCTTTGCCTTATATAAAACCATTATCTCCCTTGGATTCATTTCAGTTTGCTTACTGAGACGTAAATATATTCAAAACGATGAATGTAAAATGCATGGCATATCCAAGCCCTGTGTCTGAATAGACGCAACCCCACAATATTAGTTACAGGGTTTGTTTGAGGGGTGATGGGGTCATTAAACGAATATTGGGCGAGGCGTTACTTGGTAAATAACATATACAGTTGCGATTTGCTTTCGAGCAGATGATAATTTTTCACGAATCGTCTGCAGACTCAAACATGCAGCCCAATCGTGCCTACATGCTAATACTTCCCCTTTGCTTCAGAACTAAGTTAAGTCTCGCATGCGAAGATTTACAGCTCAAGTCATACCATATCGGCGCTGCGCTCCTTGCCAATTAATTTTTAAGAATCGGAAGTAGCTCGTCATTTATCCTATACATAGCTGCCTGAACACATATTCGATCTACCAAATAGTGATTTTACGTTGCCTTGTATTTCATTTCATTTTAAAATATTCTTTTCTTTCAAGCTCGGAAAAAGACAATATGGATCTTCTTATATGTCTTAGGGAACACTCTCCTTCAAAAATATTTATTATTGTTACATTTTTGGAAAAAATTTAGGTGTTTTAAATCCAAATTCGAGACCTCGAACAGGCCGAAAAAGACAATATGGATCTTCTTAAATGTCTTAGGGAACACTCTCCTTCAAAAATATGTATTATTGTTACATTTTTGGAAAGAATTTAGGTGTTTAAAATCTAAATTCGAGACCTCGATATTTAAATATCTCACTCACTGTCAGTATATTGAAGACAAGGAAAATATATATTAAGATCTGAAGCTGTAAATATAAGGAATTCCAGAAGCTTTTATTGTCAAATAGCCCACTTTTCTGCAGTCGCCATAAGATGTCTTCGGTAATGAAGCAGACTAGCACTCCAAGTTCTAACGCCATACGGCGACAGCAGTACCGAATGGGTTAAATGAAAACGACGAAAAAAATACATGTTGCATACCTTGACCATATTGGGAAACAACACAAATGAACATTTTGTGGTGTGCTTCAATTGCGCTTACCCCCCTCTAGGCGAAATCCCATCACGCATTGCTCTTCGCGGGTCTTTTGCATTTTATGTAATTCTTATCCAATCATCTCACTATAGTCCGTCACATGGGTGTCGTCTGCACTTCCATCCTTGTCCGATCAACTTCGCAGCCATTTTCTATTCGTGAGCGTTAGTTTTGCCCTCCTCCAACCCCTTCTCCACCTTCTTCTTGGTCAATTTATTGTCATAAATTAAATTGTTTAGTGGGGCGGTTCAGCCCACTTCATTTACACTAGCCAGTAAATTTATTTGAAAATTCCTTTATTTAATGTCTAATTGGAAATTATTTTATTGGGTATTTGATTTTACATTTAACGTTACCTTTCGCTTTCACGTTTTACTGGACAATATTTAATTTAAAAGTCACTTTGTGGCCTTAGTCAACTCAATCTGTCTTTATTGTTTTATTGATGCTAAAGCACAAAAGTACTTCACATGGCTTGCAATCTTTATTTATCAATAGAAATGTCAAAATCTAAGTAATTTGAGCCAATTCATAGGCCTCATTTCGAGAACTCTGAGTGGCTCTACTGATAACACCCACAGAATGACTAAAAGCACCCCTACCTAACAGATGTGCATACTTAAAAAAATGGGGTTACAAAACCATTTTATCTTCACAACTCTTCTTAAATCATGGTAAAACAGTTTCATCCAGTCAATGAAAAAGCTTCCAAAACCAAATTTCTCTAACATGGCAAATAAAAAATCATGCGAGACACTGTCAAAGCTATGTAGTTGTATGGAATGAAGGTGCACACATTGTTGTCCATGGTGTGATTACTAACAAGATTGTAGATGGGGGATTAAATCTACAGGATATAAATACAAAAGTACATCCTTTTCGTTTGAAGGTTTTCGTTAAAAAAATGAATTGTAATGTCAACGCAGTATGGAAACATTGCCTGCACATCTTTCTCACAAGGTGTGGTTTTCTAAATCTGTCGAGAGAATTGTTATATGTGTCCCCCCAAAATATTCTATCGAGCAATGTTTAAATGTTGGGCCCAGTTTCTAAAACAGACTGAACTAGTAATTAAAACAAGAGAACAGTGCTGGTGTCAGTCCCTTTTTGGCAATCAATGCATTAATCCTAAAAGAAAATGAATTCAGTCTGAAACATTTATAAATTACTGACTAAGGCCAAGCTCCTGTCAGTCATCAACCTAATGAATATCATAGGTTTAATTTATTACAACATTTTATGATGGGTATAAAAGTCTAAATGATATACCTCTTTTTAACACAATTAGAAACTTGTCAGACAAGAAGATTTTCCCTGTGCCCGTGTGTTTTAGTGTTCATAAATATAAATGCAAAGCTTACTCTGGTTGATTGTTTGGTGTTTTACGCCGCGCTCAAGATTATTTCACTTATATGGCGATGTTGCCAGTTTTACTGTGGGAGGAAACCGGGCTCTATGCCCGGAGGAAACCCACAACCTTCCGCTGGTAACTGACAACCATTCGACATAGGTCGTTCGAGTGAAAACCCAGTCAGAAAATTTTCCAATTTTTTGGACTGAGTGGGATTCGAGCCCGCAACCCATTGGTGTAAGGCTGTTCGGATTGAGCGTCCAACGCTCTACCTACTGAGCCCCCGCGCTTACTCTGGTAAAACACTTGCTATATGAGACTATACCTGGTTATCTCCCCTCATCAGCAACATATGAGATAATAACTGAAAGTTATCCAGAAGAGGACTTTGGTCAAACGGATATTTATGTTAAGTCTCTGGTGATAGTGAGGGCAAATCACTTTCTGCCTTCACGATTAAAGATTTTTTCTCCGTATTGCAACAAAATGTAAGGTAAACAAAGAATGTGCTAGCCTCAGATCATGGGCTGACCTTTTTCCTTTACTGGATGTCAGTAAATACTTCAAGCTGTGAGTTTTAAGTGTCAAATCACCCGAATGTAAAGATATAGACTTTCGTTTTATACATAATACATTTTTCACAAAAGTTAAACTGCATTGTATTGGTAAGACGGATACAGCGATTTGTAGTCTTTGTAACTCTGCAACAGAATATTTGCTATACATATGTTTTCGAATTGTAGCTCTCTGTTCGTTTTTTTTTACCTACTTTGGCCATATGCTAGAGATACCATTTCAGTATGTGCCTGTGAGATATTTGAATAGCATGGATTATAGAATATATATTCTTCTAGGGTATCCAAACAAACCTACAAGAGTTAACCACATATTTGTTAACTTTGTTTGCAACTGTGCTAGGTATTGTATTGCCAAATGTAGAAAGAAACGTCTTTATGTACCATAACAAAAAATATATTTGTTAAAGATTTTCAAATATTGCTGTAAGAGCACCGTCCAAGAGCGTTTTAAATATTTCGTGGAAAAAAAGAAAAGATAACAGTTTTTGAATGACACTTTGTTAATTTAACCCCTTTTGTTTATGTGAATAAGGATTGTCAGCTATCTCTTAAGATCTGATCTATTTATCATTTAACAGTGCCCTAAATGAGATTTGTAATGGGTTTCTATCTCCATGCAAAATACTGTATTGTCACTATTTACTTTATAACTCGGTCATTGCTAGGGCTACATGTGACCTACTTGTGTATAATTGGTTCCAAGAAACACATTAATTCAATGCAGGCCTACGTGTTCCGGTTTTAGGTTTCATCTCTATAAAAGTATTTTTAATTCCATTGACCTTCGGGATAGTAACTCCAGTCAACAGTTTAAGTAACCTGGCCATGAGCATTTTTTTGGTGAATATAAATATATATTGATAAAAAATCGCAGTTGATGTAATTCTGTGACGTAGCGATCACTCCAACTTGGGCAATGGAAAATGGTGCCTGACATTTTCATTATAGGTGTTTTACTTTTCAGTGGGTTGTTTCACTTGAAGCAGTTATACATGTAGTTTTGTACACACAAACTAACTACAGACACACCTGAATGTCTAGTGGATAATATGTACTGATGACCTATTTAATACAATTGTTAGTCAATAAATAGGCCTTGTTATAAAAGTATAGTGCTATGTACTTAATAAACACTAGTACAAAAAGAAGCATAACATCGTTACATGCAATACCAATATATTCAATACAATTCTATTGATGATAAGGCTGTGATTGTCCTGAGTTGGTAAATGTAGATATTTTGTAGCGCGGAAACCAAACTACTATACTTTGTATAGTCCTTGCTATGAAGACCAAAGCAAATTGTCACATTGAAATACCAGTACTTCACCAGGTTAAACGGTATCGAATAATTTAACAATTACACGCCGTCGTTTTGATGATACAGTGTAAATTCGTTAGCCTGGCACCTGTTTTATACAATTAGCTTTTGAAAGTAAAGATGTAAAAGCTGATTGAAATCTAAACTAAGTCAGTACAAAACCACCAAAGCCCTCAAACCCTACATTAATAAAGGTGTAGCAAATTGTTTGGTTCACCTACCTTTAGTGTTCAAACGACGTTTGGGTTATACGTATATAGGTCAATGTTTCTGGATAGATATATTAATACAAATCACGTGATATTGACTTCCACCCATTTCTTTGCCTTATATAAAACCATTATCTCCCTTGGATTCATTTCAGTTTGCTTACTGAGACGTAAATATATTCAAAACGATGAATGTAAAATGCATGGCATATCCAAGCCCTGTGTCTGAATAGACGCAACCCCACAATATTAGTTACAGGGTTTGTTCGAGGGGTGATGGGGTCATTAAACGAATATTGGGCGAGGCGTTACTTTGTAAATAACATATACAGTTGCGATTTGCTTTCGAGCGGATGATAATTTTTTCACGAATCGTCTGCAGACTCAAACATGCAGCCCAATCGTGCCTACATGCTAATACTTCCCCTTTGCTTCAGAACTAAGTTAAGTCTCGCATGCGAAGATTTACTTCTCTGTTTAGATTGCATGCAACCCAGTCCTTCAGATGTAAATGATTTACCCTGGCATGCGCATTGGAAACAAACAGTAGTAATTTCATAATAAAGAGTGATGTTTGCCTTATAAAAGGGGATCACAGCCGGTTTGTCTAAATGAAGCACTTTAAGGATTTAGTTTGTTGGATATGTAAGATTTTAAATAAACGAGTAAAAAAATGCGGATTATTTGCATTTGGAGGCACAATTTGTAGATTTTTTTTCTTTAATACAATACAAAAATATTAATTACCGTATTTTATCAAATCGCTCAGTTAAGAGAAGCCAATATCACTAGACGTGGAGATTTAAGTCAAATTTAAAACAAAGCAGACTTGTTTTATATGGTGTGCAGCTGAACAAACACTGTTTTATCGAAAGAAAAACTGATTATCGAAAGAAAAACTAAAGTGGCATGAGCTGACAAAATTCGCAGTTTTTTCATAACTTCTGATCGTCACGACAGTAAGAGGCTTTGAAGGCTATCAAAAAACTAAATGATTGGCGTTGGAATGAGAAAAATCCATACAGTATGTGGCCTGTATGAACCGAAAACGTGTTCAAAAGTAAACCAAATTTAAATAACCGGGACGACCATTCATTCATTCTAAGTCAAAGTTAGTTCAAAACAATACTTTATCGTACATTTTCGAGACTAGAAGCATTAAAAAGCTTCTGAATTCTACCTTTTGAGAAAAATAGCCAATAATTCCAGCATTCTGTTTTAACGTCAAAATATCAACATTTTGGCAGCTCATGCCCCTTTAACTCATTGGTCCCGGCGACAGCGCAGGGCCGTCAGTACGGCAGCCGTGTGCATCACGATTACCGCTTACTCCCGGCGAGTCACGGCCCACTGTAGTGGGAAATACGCCAGCAGTCGGATATTTCTCGATAAGTTCGCTTACCGTTGGAATTGAATGTTGAAGTATATATATTTTAAATTATTGATGTCTGCGTTTTCAGTTGGTCACTTTTTTAAATGCTTTGTTCCCCACAATATTTCATTTTGAACGATAAGAAACGCTCAAATTGAAAAAAAATAAAACTAAATCGGGCTGTTCATGTTTTTACATGTACGAAAAAGTTTGTTGTCGTCTTATTTTATTTTACAGGGACCCAATTTGTACTCATAAACCATTGTCTTTAAGTTAAGAGTGTCCAGAGACATTTTTTTTTTAGATAAACAGGGTTTATTTTCAATGAGATCGAAGTTATCAGACGCTGATGCAGATCTAAAATGTCCGTCAACAAGTAAAATGCCGGCAGTTTATGCCGGGACACGTGTGTGAAAAAGGCCTTACCTCAACTTCTTAGAAGGCCGTTTGAAAAGAAATAACGTAACCTCTAAAAGAATGTTGTATCCAGTATCCATTTATCTATTCGATGTTGAGTAAAGTTGAGTGAAGGATAAAAAATCGTCATCAGAAGACTGTCTATTTTGCGCTGATTTCTACTGATCTTTCGAATCGCTTTCCGCCATTTCGCAAAGCTACTTGCTGATTGGTCAATGCAGTCATGTTTTACATCACGTGACACATTCACGCGTTTTCATCGGCTGACCCGAGTTTGACATTTTGAAGCACTTTTGATGGTTTTTACTGAATATTTGTTGTGATATTCTGGTATATACATATATTAAAAAAAAAACATTTTCGCCAGTTTGTTATTCATTCTGACTCTAAAATATGTGCTCTTCGTTACATAACATTCCTTACATTATTTTTATTTATTTTGGGTAAAATATTGATATTATTATTTTTACATTGTTTTTCCCATTATTGCTTCTTCATTTTCATCAAATAAGTGTATATAATAAAAATTATTATTTCACAAAGTGTTTCAGTGTTAGAAATGAAAATAATATTGACATTTGGAATGAAAATTGCATAGAAATGTTCAGTGTAAGGGGGTGTGGGACCTTTTTTTATGATTTTTATTTGTGCAAAAAAAGAAACATTCCTTTTTGTTGAAAGTTTTGTCCTGAAAACAATTTGCCCCTTCTGCTCATCTGTTGGTGGATGGGCGGTCCTCGTATCCAGATGAATATGTATAACACAGCTGTATCAAAAAGAAACCATGATGTCATTGTGGCCAAGTTGTCCCTTTCTGGAAAGATTAATATTTATGATTTTCCCTTCAGTTTTGGCAACCAAATTTTGTGAAGTCTGCCCGGCCAGCTATTACGATTTGGTCGACACGTTCTACAGGCATGAATTCTGTCCTCGAACAGCTCTTTGAACTATTACGGACTTGAAAAATGGTTATCCATGTAAATATAATGATTTTAGCAGTTCACACCAAACCCAGCTCTCAATCACTCATTATTTCTCATTTTCCGTGTACGCTTGGAGCGGATAAACATATAGCATAGACTGTACTAGTATATGCCATCTCCCACAATTTTACACCAAATTTGCAGGGCTTTACAGGTAAGTAGGCACCTATTGTGGATAGCTAATGATAATCATACAGTGTACCTCTCAAATAGATCATTCCTACCAAACGGACATAATAAAGTTTTCATTTTTTATGACCGTTCTCGGCTTTACCTCGGTACATTCATTTCAACGATAAATATGTGGCGCGGGTTCAAATCCGACTCAGACCAAATAAAAAAAATAGAAAAATTTCAGAGTGGATAATTGTCGAAGGTCGGGGGTTTCATCTGGGCAATGAGCTCGGTTTCCTCTCCGACTAAACCTGTATTGATTGTATAAAGCCAATCGAATCACTGAATAGTGAATACCAATAAAAGCTTTCATTTCGGTTACACTTATTATTTGCTATTCGGTTTTACAAATCATGCATTGCATGTGTGGCATTCAAGTTGGTTTGACGAGTCCAAAAAAAGTGTAGTTTGTCCGGAAATAAGAAATTTAGGAATCCAAATTCATTACTGTCGGTGTCTAAAATGTTGTCAGGCCCTGTCAGTTCCTTGAATTCCACCACGGAGATCTTATTTAGATCGGTGCACCATTTCAACGTGCCATTCGCACTCGCGGTTGTTGTTGCACACGTCACCGGACTAGTTGAATTTTCAACTCAGTTTTTCACTGCATTCCCAAGAAAACAACTCGAACGAATATCTTCTTCCTCAGAATCATTATCTGATAGACTTAAATCGCTGTCAGAAACACTTTTAACTCCAAATATATCGGCGTCAGTGAAGCTGAAGAACTCCTTGCCTTCACTCCGGTTTGTACAATCCGCCATTTTGTGGAGACTGTCCATAACTGAAAGTGCTTCCGCTAAAATTTAGCAGAATATCGATTCAACCAATGCAATGTTACCAAAATCACGCTCAATTAATCCCAAAGACATTTAATATAATGAATTTCATTGGCTATTGTTTAAAAATAAAATATTTATTTCATAAAACAGACCAATCGAGAGTGATGTTATATGCGCGGGTTTATCCGCTCCTCGGGAAATGGGACTGCCAGACGAAGAGCGGATAAACCCGCTCGCCGGGAGTAAGGGGGGTTGGCTGCACGCGGGTTAAGCCGCTCGCCGGGAGCAATGGGTTAAATGCTCTCCTTCGTTAAAAAAAAGTTTGTTGTACCATAACGCCATTCAAATGATATCATAGCGAAATGAGTAGAGTCTGTTGCAGTAAAATTAATCCCCAAAATATTTTAATTTTCCCCACACATGATCAACTCAATAGGTATAAATGAAGACAATCTGGCAATATTTTTGGAAACCTAATAAAAGAATATTTTTGGAAAATTATTTCCCAATATTTACAGCTCAAGTCATACCATATCGGCGCTGCGCTCCTCGCCAATTAATTTTTAAGAATCGGAAGTAGCTCGGCATTTATCCTATACATAGCTGCCTGAACACATATTCGATCGACCAAATAGTGATTTTACGTTGCCTTGTATTTCATTTCATTTTAAAATATTCCTTTCTTTCAAGCTCGGAAAAAGACAATATGGATCTTCTTAAATGTCTTAGGGAACACTCTCCTTCAAAAATATTTATTATTGTTACATTTTTGGAAAGAATTTAGATGTTTAAAATCCAAATTCGAGACCTCGAACAGGCCGTGGTGGCCGACAACACGCATAGGTAAACTATTTCTTATAGTCGCCCTTGGAAACCTGAAAGGAGACGATTTGTATACCTTTTAAAATGACCCGAGGATTGCAATTTCATACTGAGGTTCAATAAAGCTCCGATAAATGTCTTTTTTCACTACTCTTATTAAAATCCATGTGTAGGGACCGCGTGATTGACAGCGGGAACTCGCTCTCGCAAACTAATTTCACCACCCGATTTTAGCACTTTTTAATCATAGATATTTAAATATCTCACTCACTGTCAGTATATTGAAGACAAGGAAAATATATATTAAGATCTGAAGCTGTAAATATAAGGAATTCCAGAAGCTTTTATTGTCAAATAGCCCACTTTTCTGCTGTCGCCATAAGATGTCTTCGGTAATGAAGCAGGCTAGCACTCTAAGTTCTAACGCCATACGGCGACAGCGGTACCGAATGGGTTAAATGAAAACGACGAAAAAAATACATGTTGCATACCTTGACCATATTGGGAAACAACACAAAAAAAATTCCAGATCCGCCTAGTGTTTTTTTTTATCCCGCGATCACAAACCATGTAGGTAAAAATCACAGAAACAGCTACCGGTCGCCATTTTGAATGTGCAAAAAAGACATAGGGTTAACCTGCGTACAAAATGTTACGAAGATCCTTTTATTACTTTAGGAGAACAGTGATAAAAACACAAAATGGCCAGTGGTCGCCATTTTTAATATGCATATGAGCCCAGAAAAAAGATGTTGCACAACTAGACCGTATGGGGAACTAACACAAAAACATTTCATCAAGATCGGCCTGGTGGTTTTCTATATTCCGCGATCACAAACTATGTAAGAAAACTGTCACAAAATGGCCACCAGCGGCGATTTAAATATGCAAATGAACAAACAAAATAGTGTAAAGTTAGCATAATACTAGTTTTAAAGCGCACTTGGATGCTAGTCTTTAGCAAGCACAGTCACTTGTAATTTGTTGGTTTGTCGGACTCGAAGCCCCTTTTTTAAATAGCCTTAAATTTATTTTGATCTGGTGTCACTTGAAATCCGAGTTAATTGAAAAGATGGTTTAATAAATATACTAATATCCCATACTGTGGTGATTGGGATAAAGCCATACAGAGGTCTTGGGTCCGACGAAAATTTGGGACAAGTGTACATTATGGCATTACATAAAGGAACAATTTTTATCTAAAAAAAAAAAATACACCCCACACACTAGTCCTGTTCAAATGATGTGAAATAAATAACTCGTCGCTTCCCACGATCACTTACCATATTTTCTGGTATAAGGAAAATATATTACATACCCCGAATTCCTTAGCTGTCTCTAAACTACTGTGACCCACTTTATTGGGACTGGGAATGCTAGAAGTATATGCTCTATTTAAATGCATGAATTGTAAGAGCGGCTAATATTAAAGGCTAAATTGTGACTATATAATACACTCAACCTATTTGGAAGGCTGCAGTTGTTACCCATGGTTGGGCATTATTCGCTTGTCTTTTTTGCCAATAGAAAATAACACAACACCATCTCTGAAACAAGAGTTTAAGAAACTCATAATACGCCCGTAAGGGTTAATTCATTGTAGCACACTATCTTAATATTCAATATTAAAGACATGCTTTAAGGGAGTGTCCCCATTAATCGTTTTTCGCGAAGGCACAAAAAACGATGAAAAAAAACGATGCCGGCCTACACCTATCGTTTTTTGTGTTCACGCTTGACTGGCTTCGTCGCGGCGGGTGTCGTTCCCAGGCGCGCAGTAATATACAATCAATCAGCAAAATAAAAGTGTACTGTAATTGGGTTAGAAATAAAACGCAAAGAAAAATAAAACGTATTGAAATATAGTTTGATTACAAAAAGAACAATTACGGCCGTACCTGTTGTTGTTGTTGTTGATTTTAGCTGTCGTACGGTCGTTTTTGCGTAGGTGTCACTGTGTGTTAGTTCTTTTGAATGGAATGCCCCCGTTGATAAACATGTGTAGGCTTCATGGGAAGTCAAACATTCCTCATTAGTTGTTCATAAAACACTAATTAACAGTGTTAATCCTCTCATTTACGTTCTAAACACTGTGTCAAAGCTCATCGATAAACCGGATGTTTGTGCTGTGAAATCAGTTGTATGCAGACACGCTGTCACCAAACTCGTCTGGGAGAAGTCTTTAAAGCTTTCGTTGACTTAATTTTTGATTTTTTTAATTACTAGATACCCATTATACTTATAGTAAAAAAAAGTCAAAGGTGCACAGAACGAATACGGCCGAAATGATTTAAATGTCCAGTTTTATAACTGCGCCCTGTGTCGTCATCTATGTATACAAACACGCATTCATGCAAGTCTAGAAATATCGACGCAAAATGTATCTATAACGAAATGCATACTAGTATTTAAACCGTTTTTCATTATATTTTCAGTGATACCTTCGGTCACAGTGATAGCTAATAACTAACATCAAATAAAAAACATAGAACAAATAATTCTCCATAATATTCTGTCTTGAGTGTAGGAATACTTATATGCCGGTAGGTCTACAGTAATATTTTCTGGGTTTTATTATCTATACTGGAAACATTTCAATCCATCATATATTTCTTCTAAATTCGTTTCAACTGTAATATATTTTAGTTCAAACTTGAACTTCAACCACTTCGATGTGAAATGCCTAGTTACGAGTGTAGACTACAATCCACCTGGCATAAGCACGCGAACGTTTTTTTCGTAGCCCATTTCCCCCCGGAAAAAGTCCCCATCTGAAATTTAAATCCCCAATTAGTATCGTTCATTAGTATTCGTATTAGTAATTAGTATTCGTTAATAAGTAAATAACTAATCGCCTTTGAACAAATTCGCCGTTAGTTGGTTTTTAATATGAAGTGGATATTTTTACGACGACATTGGCTCACGTAAAGATAGATAAAAATAAGACGTCCGTGTACAAGCTGAGAATCGCACTGTGCAATTCAATGAAATATGTTATACTTCTGCTGGATTGTTGAATATCAGTGCCGTTACATGTATAAAGTCTGGTCAAAAGTACTGATTTTGTACAGGTAGTAAAGTAGGCCTATGATATATTTAATTTTAAGAAATGAATGGATGGAATGTTTTTTTGTGTAGTGGCTAGATCGACGCCTCAATATTATTTTACTTACAAATTGCCATAGGAATCTTCCGTTGGTACATAACAATAGATCCACTGTAACGCCGATCGAATAATGATCAGTCAGAAAAATGTATTTAGAATGTGAAAGAGATGTACAGGTAAACAAATAATCATTCGACATTTTACCAGTCATGACTACACACACTCATAGAAATGCCCGTGTGTTATAGTAAAAAAATACATAGAAATGTATTTAGTTGCGATTGTTTGTTTCATTGTTTCATTGAAAGGGGCAATATTTACTATACTTGCATAGAAAGTTTTGATCATCGCTGAGTGAATAATTTGAAATAACATGTTCGTCTGTTCTATATCTTTATAAAAACATAAGATGAATACATTTTATTTGCGGACAATTCTTATCTACACTTTTTTTTTGGGGGGGGGGGGGGGGAGATTAAAACAATCCTTTTTACAGCCCGAATATAAAAAGGGAAACCAGCAATAAGTTATCATTATACAGGATTATTAAGATTTCCGGACACCCCAACAGTGTAAAGTAGCTCATTACCTATTTCGTCTGAAAAAAAAGAAGAAAAACAGGTTTTCATACGTTTTGAAACATTTACCACGAGGAAGAAATAAATTGGTAAGGGTTGATAGGCCCACTTGTACTGATTGACAAGATCTTTAGACTGACTTGCAGTCCTCTTCGATGCTGCTGCAAAAATAAACACGTTTGGTTGATATCTGCTATAATCTTTGCAACTATTTCAAATGATTAATTGTAAAACATCAATGGACGATTTAATAAGCGGAATGGTTTTGTACAGGTAGTTTTCCGTTTTGATAGTTACATTTTGGTTTTTAATTCCCGCATGCTGCTCCCAATTGCTTGCCGTTTTTCATTACATATATTCCATAATTTCCCTGTATATTTAAAGAATTCCGACAGACAAACCACTATCAAATCCATGACGTTTAGCTAGTCCTAAATGTCTTTATATGAGTACACTGGAAACTCTTTAGGGAGTGGAGTTACAAAAGTTAACATTGCAGTTCGTCACCGTTTTCGGAAAAAGAAATTAAACATACAAATAAATTATAAAGATCGGGAAGGTGAACTATATCACAAAAATGGAATGAGCCGGCGAGACTTTTTGGCAGTGGTAGGTCTTTATTGTGAAGTATTAGTATAAACACTACAGGACAGTCAAGCTGAGTGGATCGAGTCGGTCTCTGACAGCGCGTTACAACTGACCACGAGCTATCCCTCATAGTCGCACAGCGGACTACTTTTAATCCGAGACGATCACATGCTGTGAATATCCCGTTTCAAATTATCGTCTTTTGTTAGCGTCTTTACACCCATCGTTTTTCGCTTCGTTTTTTTTCATCGTTTTTTGCGCCATCGCGAAAAACGATTAATGGGGACACTCCCTAAACAGAATTTCGGCTGGTAGAATCTTTCAGTCACCTAAATAAGACTGGGGCTTGGTGAATATTAGTATTTGACAGATCACATACCTATAAGCTACTACCTATATCTGAAAGCTGTACCAAAGCTACTTGCAAAAGTGTCTACACTACATATAGGCATACAACAGCAATTTCATTTAATTACAGATTAAACAATAGAAAGAAGGACACAACTCATTTGGTCTCCTTGGTTATCAAATAAGTTGTTTGGATATAACTAAGCTATTCTGTGAAACCACAGACAGAATAAAAGCCATTTCCTCAATCAGGGACTGATCCAGGGAAAATTTGGGCATACCATTTCGGTTCAAAATGTTCCAACAATAAGACAAAAACAACATCTGTGGCACAAAATTAAAAAATAAATGCTATTTTGACATTAAAATCTGTGGGTTTTAAGAATTTGGGCAGATTTTTTGCTTGTGAGTTTGGGCGCCCATACCTGTATACAGGTATCAAAATGTCTCTGGATCAGTCTATGTCAATTACTGAATGCCTAAAGGCTGGGTGACTGTTTTTTGTCAACAAATATAGCGAGACTCCAATTTACTTTTAGTACTAGACACACCGTCTACTCATAAGATAGTTATAACTGAAAAAAAAATTAATAATCCATGCAATAAGTACCGAGTTACTCAATGCCAAAAGGCTGGTGACTGTTCTGGTCGCCACAAATATAGAGACCCCAATTCAATTTTGGTACAGGACACATCATCCAATCATAAGCTTCATATATTAGAAGAAAAAAAATTATAATCCATGAAATAATTACGGAGTAACGCAAAGCCAAAAGGCTGGTGACTGTTTTGGTCGCCGCAAATATCAACACTCCAACTTCATTTTGGTACAGAACACACCATCTACTCATAAACCAGTTATAACTAAAAAAAATTTAAATCCATCAAATAGTTCCAGAGAAACTCAATGCCAAAAGGCTGGTGACTGTTTTGGTCGCCGCAAATATCAAGACCCCAATTTAATTTTGGTACAGAACACACCATTTATTCATAAGTTAGTTATATCTGAAAGAAAAATTAAATCCATTGAATAGTTCCAGAAAAACTCAATGCCAAAAGGCTGGTGACTGTTTTGGTCGCCAAAAATATTGAGACTCAAATTTAATTTTGGTACAGAACAAACCATCTACTCATAAGCCAGTTATAACTAAAAAAATTTCAAAATCCATGCAATAGTTCTGGGTTTACTGAATGTCAAAAGGCTGGTCACCGTTTTGGTCGACACAAATATTAAGACCCCAATTTAATTTTGGTACGTGACACACCGTCTACCCATAAGCTACATATATCAGAAGAAAAAAAATAAATTCAGGCAATAGGTTTTAAGTTATGGAGCGGACACGATTCCGAGACGGACAACGGTATACCAATATACGCCCGCTTTTAATAGCGGGCGTATAAAAACGATGAAACTATATTTTAATTTGGATGGTTCAGCATGGTGCGTTAGCTTTTGATGAAAGCTTCGAGAACAACATGGTATTACATAACTGCATGAAACACATATCAAATGTAATGTTATTCTCTAGAAATAAAGCCTTTAACAATCTATAATAATATACTGCTAGTTTTAACTGACTCCACTGAGCATAAATTGAGTTGGCTTCATTTTATCTGAATAATTACTTTATCCTTACAAATAAGTAACTTGTGCCATACTCTACCATTCCTACTAAGACTTAGGGTAATTTGTCTTTAGGCACAAACGCGTAAATAATTAATTTTAAAGTCTCAGGAAACATTATGGTCATTCTCGTGTTCCATAGATACGTGCTGGATAATGCCCGTATAATTGCTATACAACAATAACCAGTTATGGTTCATATTACTCTTCGTACATATTCCGTTACAATAATATGATAAACAAACAACAATGACCTAATTAAATATGACACTCGCGGCTTCCGTACCTTTTAGCCTGTCAAAATGACGTCGCACGTTAATCAGTCCGTCAGAGCTCTAATTTACTTCGCGATATTTAACGTGTTGCAACTATATTAAAAGATATTTACAATAATATAAAAATACAGAACTATATTGACCTATAAGAAATTTAGCTATCAACGATCGATATCGACTGGCATTTGACCTTGACATTGCTATATAAAATGACTGCAGTTGCATGGGACTGTCAACGACCGAGCGAAAACAAATTAATACGTGTTTCACTTTGTAAACTGCAAGCTGACAACCTCGAATGAAACCAGGGGTACTAGAACAATAAATGAAACAGTTTTGCGGGCATACAGTACCTGAAAAAAACGATGTAACTATATTTTAACTTGGATGGTTCAGCATGGTGTGGTAGCTTTCGATGGAAGCTTCAGGAACAACATGGTGACGTCACGTTAGCCGATCACCACAACATCCAAATTTGAGTGTCACTACTTCACCTAAAATCTCACTAGATCTAAACATTAGCAACTTAAAACAATATCATATAACAGTATCGAACTAGCTAAAACAAAAACATAAGCTAGCATGGGTGATTTTAAAATAATTTCTACGTCACTATGCGGCTTCGACCCAAAAAGTTATGGTGAGCGGGACTAATCAAAACACCGCCACACTCGCATAGCGTAAGGAGGTTAACATATTTAAGGAGGGTGGAATTGAACTCTTGATATTATGTCCATGCTACACAGTGGTGCGGGTGGACGTCGGGCTCCCGGGGCCCTCCCCCTCACTAAACCTGGCAATGCTGCCATATAAGTAAAACAATTTATAAATGCAGCGCAAAAAGTCTATCCAATCAATCAAACAATAAATTAATGAAATGAGACCACATGTAATCCATACCATAAAAAAACAAGACTAACTCTTGCACGGTAACCACAAGTTCACACATACGTCTATAGGCTACAATGCGCCTTTGGCTCAGAGGGTGATCCATATATGATTGAAGTGTTTTGTATTCGTCAGCTACAATATTAACCATGTCTTAACTGCGTTTATTGTAAAAGAAATTATACTCTCCACCTTTCTGATCGGTATCTAGTATTTAGAGTATAAATCCATTGGGACTCTCTCTCTCTCTACTTAGTTTCTAAAGGTGAATTCAAATTTAAATTTTCTCAATTGCCTTGATTTCAAAATGATCTTCAAGCGAATGTCAAGCGTAGGAGAAATGTTCAGTGACTGCTACTGTGTGTTTTAATCAATTGCCTGACAAAGGATTAGCCGATCTTCGAATATTGTTTACATTAGAAAAAAACAGTGAAGATTTCCCCCAGACAAAACTGTCTATGTTTGCCAAATAATGAAATTATATACATCATTTTATATTTTAAATCTGCAGCGTGTGAACAATCTAACAGCACAGTATAACTTTACAAACTTAAATTTTTGTTTTTACTGCTGTTCATATAAAGATGAGGTTTCCATATGACCATTGGTAACTAGCTTAGCTCACCTGGACAGCTTGGTAGGATATGTATTTAACAATTTCTTTGTCGTCTTTGTGTGGGTTTAGCTGTGCACGATTACAGCCTCTTTAGCTGCACGTGTGGCGCAATTTCGTTTGTTTACTGTCAGATTTTCCAGCTGTATGGTTTAAGTGGCAATGTATCGCGAAAGTGAGAGTTATGTGACAAACTAAATGATCGATTGGTATGACCATTAAAATTGAATGCTATGACCATATGAAATTCACGCGCTCTCCTGAGTTGGAACGAGTAAAATTAGTCTCCATGCCAGTACGAGAATTTGGATTTGTATTGTGAAGATTTGTATCGATGAAGATTTTTACCAGGGGAGACGACTGTATAAAACAAAGTTTATAGAGTTACTTCTCTGGATTTGTGAATAAACCTTTCGGTAGCAATACTCGCTATTAGTTCACTAAACCTCTGCAGTTATCATTTCCTTTGAGGTATACTAGAAACAAATGAGAGGTAGTGAAGCCAAAACAATGTTAATTTAGAGACTAATATAGGTGTAGGGCATTCTAGATGTAGGCCTCTAAAATCATAGGAAACGATCATATTTTACTCACTAACTGTATAATGAAATGAGAAAATATGTCTATGATTTATTAAACCGTTAATTAGTTATTTCAGCGCTTGTGTTTTTCTGTTTGAATTGGCTCGAGGATGCAAAACATCGGTCTTTTGTCATAGATCCCGGTTTTCAAGAGTAGGGTAGCAGTGAAATATCCTGAAAGCCCAAAGGACACGCTTTGATAAAAACGAAGGTTGACTAAATTACAAGCATAATCAAAAATGGTTGCGTATAATGGGCAAAATTCAAATACCCTGGAAGCAAGATCGTGTATTCGACACTTTGTTACAGATTGAAAACAACGTTTGTGTATATTTAAGTGACTAATATCAACAGAAAGATAAATATTTGTATGGATAATTCCCTCATTTTTTGTTTATAAAATCTTATATTTATATAACTCCATCCCTTACTGTTATATTTGGATGCATTTGAAGTCGGGCGATTTTTGTCTTTTAAATCGTAGTACAACTAAGGTCGATGGATGGGTGTGGGTGCGGGTTTGGCAAGAGGCTTAGTTGATTAGAGTATGTCCCTCAGACTGACACTAGGGTCGAATCCCACTCCGACCAGAATAAAAATAAAATGTGTGTGAATTTTTTACTCGATCTCCGTTTGTGATACTTTCCAAAAGTTGGACATGTACTCCGGGGATAGAGCTCAGTTCTCTCCCTCCTCTAAACCTAGTACCTCTTCCCCTTCTTTTCTACACCATCCGAAACGCTCCCCTAGTATGTCTGTCCTCTTTGTTCCACCTCCTTCCCCAGTTCCTACTAGGGCCTCCTCTCCTAGATCTATTAACTTTGCTCCCTCTCCTCCTCCTTGTTCTCCCATTTTGTCAGCCTATTCCACTATGAGATATTCAGATCAGTGATATCCCCTCTGTGGGTCAGCGCGACCCTCTGAATAACTTAGCTAATTCTAAATTTTGTAATTTTCGGCACACCGCCTCTAAAATTCACTGGACCGAAGATACAGCAAATTGCTTGTATACTCATTGGTATTGGACACTTAATTGAAGCTAAATTTGGGACAGGACATGTGCCGCCCCACTTTTGCCGTAGGAAGTAATATTGCAAAAGTAAGTAACGAGGAACACTAAAAAGGATATATCTCTACTCTATGGTTTTCCCTATATCATTAACTGGTAGGGACTTTTCTATTAGTAAATTAGTCCATATTATCATTTTCTCCAGAACTATATGTCTGGGGGATATCTACATGTACCAATATTATTTTACGTCTTAAGGCGGCTACACGCCCCCTCCTCACATGTATGAACCAGATATAAACGTAAGTCGTCACTCTGTATCAAAGAAATGGGATGGGAGAATCAAACCAGATATAGTTATAAAGCCTGCTGATAAACGCCCCACAATAGTTATTATGCTCCACAATAAATACACATCTAGACATGATTTTATCACATACATACATAATTTGATTATTTGGCGGCTCCATTCTGTTGAATAATGTGCGCCACAACAATTCAGTATTAGTTGTAGAGTTGATAGTAGACATCATTACATGAATTTCAGATATAACACATACCGCTAATGACAATTCATTCGCATGCAGTTAACAGTAGAAATCATGGAGTATATGGAGTTGACAGTAGAATTCATTACATGAATTTCAAACATATTCACCTATCGATAGTGGCAACTCATTTACATTAAGTAGAAATAATTACATGAATTTTGAAAAGGCCACATGTTAGATTTTCAGACTTATCATAAAACATGCCAATAATGACAAGTAGTTCATTTAGTAGAGATGAATGTCGAAATCATTACCTCAATTACTTTAATAACACATGCTAATATACAATAAAGGTGAAAAAAACCATATCATTATATGCCAATAATGATGAGTGCATCATAGTGTTACAGCAGACAACCTTATGTGTATTGCACAGAGCACATGCAGATAGTGACACATAGTAGACTTACAATTAAGTGGACAGTAGAAATCCTTACAGGAATTTAAAAAAAAGGATTTTAATTAAAAATAGTACACATAACATACTAAAGGTTTTCAGCAGAAATCATTATTAATGTTAAGACAGGACCAACGGCCATTATGACAAGTAGTACACATAACATACTTAAGGATGACCGCAGAAATCATTGCATATGTTACAGACAGGACCAACGCCCATTATGACAAGTAGTACACATAACATACTTAAGGGTGACCGCAGAAGTCATTGCATATGTTACAGACAGGATATATACCAATAATGACAGACACTACACTCATTAAGAACAGAACACATGTTAATATTTGCAAATAGTACATATATACAAAAGAGGTCATAGCAAAAACATTACATGTAGTAGAGGTAAGCCACATCCCAATAATGACAGGTAGTTACACATACTATAAACTGGAAAACTAAATCATAACCTGTTATATAGATCCCCAGATGCCAATAATGACAAAGTGTAGATAAATAATAAGAATGACAGCTGGGATCACTAGGCCTATTACAGACAGACCAGGTCAAACATGACAAGTACTAGACACAGTAGAGGGGTCAGCAGAAATCATTGAATGTTTTACAGACTGAACCCATGTCAATGATATGAAGTTTTACACATATAGCTACTAGACACAATAGAGATAACTGACAGGGATACATGCATAATAAAGATGACACATTAACATGCTTTACAGACAGACTACATGGAATATTGCACTTGTGAGCAGATATGCTTGAGCCAAGGTGACTACTGCAATATTAACCTATAATTATATCGCATATAGCGTATATGGTGGTAGATGGGATTATACATATGCGAATATTAACATTGAAGTAAAAAGTAAATAAATATAAAAAAAAGAACAACAGGGAATTAAAACTTTTGGCACTTAGAAAGGAATTTCACAACAGCATTGTACACTTTCATTTTCTTTCTGGTTGGTGTAAGAACTATATCTATAGAAGGCCTTGATATGCCTGTGGCAATAAGATCTGTATAAACAATTTCTCTATTTGCCTCATATTTCCTACAGCTAAATAAAACATGAGAGATAGTTTCAGAAACTTTGCAATATTCACACAGGCCATTTTCATGCAGATTAAACCTGTAAAGGTATGAGTTAACACGGAGGTGTCCAGAAAGAAGCCTGTAGAATAGTGATTCTAAGTGTCTAGATGGAAATGATATATCAGGGGAGATAACTGTTGGATTAAATTTGTAGTAAAAACGACCCTTTTCAGAGTTTTCCCAATCAGCTTGCCATAAAGTAGTAAAATATGATTTAAGATGACTCATAGCCTCTGGTAGTGATAGGGGGACATTAGTAGATATAGTTGAGAGTGAAAGAGCATTTTAGCATTGTTATCAGCCATCTCATTTCCAGGGACACCAACATGGCCTGGAATCCATTCAAAACATGTATATATGCCTTGCAAGATTAAAGGAGAACTCCAACGGATTCAGACCACCTTTCATTGTTTTTAATGGCTATATTTAAATCTATTTGCACCCCAGATGCTAGAAATGGGTTAATTATAATCAATATATTAATTAAAACCTAAACCGGAAGTGACGTACATTGTTCATCGCTCTCGTACAACAACAACAAAGCACACTTGTAAATCCCTGTCAACATTCGCTGTACTCACTTACTAAGGTATAGCTATGGCATCTAAAGAGCAAAGTTCTTCAGGAGATGATGATTCTTTTCTCGAGACTTCGCACATCATTTTACCGTACCAATTCGAGCCAAGTTATTCAAAGGAAGAGGTAGAAAGGAGGCGAAACAAAGGAGAAGCTGTCCAAAGAACTGCCATTAGTGAACCGGGGGAAAGTTCTTCGAGACGTAGCGGGGATAATTTCTGGTGCACTTGCACAAAATGTCCAATTATGCCTACAGAACTAGAGTGTATTTGCTGCCACGAAGTAGGTGCAGCCCAAAAAATTGTGGATGAATTTGATCCCGAGCCTGAAGACATTGACACAGACTTGCCGAATACATGTGCACTATACCAACAGAAATGTGTTACACTGCACCCAGATTTCGTCGCCCACTTGAATAAAGCTGTGCTGGATACCTACTTTAGGAGCCATCAATATAACTGGCGAAAATTTCCTAAACCCGAAGGCCCAGGGGGAACCCTCACTAATGCGTAAGTACATCATTCAATAATTTATTCTTGACACAGTCACACTGAAACTTCCAGATTTGAAAGACAATGTTAAACTTAAACAGTCTGAATTTATTTATATCATTAAGAACGTAGTTCTTTCAGTTTGTGAAAAAATCCAATGTTTTTTTTTTATCTTCTCCACAAAATAAATTGACAAAACATCACCTTAGAATGGCTTAGATTATTTAATTGTTATTTACACACATCAGGAGACCGGTTTACATAAATTCTACAACAAAATGACTTGCTCAATGACTGAATAATAAATCGATAACCTGAAGTTTATCTTTCAAATCTTCCTTAGATCATTCTGCAAAAAAAACAAATTTCCTCATACATTTTCAGGCAATATAGACTCGTAAGTTACCGATTCATCTTGGACTGGCTTCTGAAAGGTGAACGACTGGGGAAAAAGAAAAGAATACCTCTTCCTGCATGTGTTGTTGGTGCCATTAGGACTATCTTCCCAGCAGATGACAATGCATATGTTGGATTCAAGTATGCTGAATTACCAACATTATAAGAACTAGTTATGGCGTTCAAATAAATTATTTGGAAGGACTTCACTTTAAGATTTCAACCCTGTTTTAAATATCCATTTATCCCACATGTCTTTTAGATTCTACCTCCAATGCACGTTTGAAATATTCCTCTTTTCATTTTACTCAATAATTTGCTAGGATCTCGTTGTAAATTCCTCTTCGAAAAACAGTGTAAAATTTGGCTTGTCAGATTTCAATAGTTAGCTCACCCTCATAACGAGGGCTTTATGTGTGGATTGACAAGTAAGTAACACAGGATAGCCACATGAGTGAAGCTATATTCAAACTAGATTTGTAGTTTCCTATATAATGTAAAAGTTAAGACCGTACATGTACTGTAAAGATAAGCTCATAACTTTTGCTTGTTTGTCAATGGTAAATTGTTTTGCCCTAAGATTTGTAAATAGGTCAATAACTCAATATGATTCATGTCTGCCTTTCATCCTTTGTTCTTATATTACCTGACCACTTGATGAAGGGAAATAAATATCACAAATAGTCCCATGATCGAGGAACTAAAGCTGTTATTCATTTACAGACAAAATTCAGTTATTTGGCATACAAATTCTCATTTTAGGCATCTTTAAATAAATTGATTAATTTCCGAATTTACATGCTTCAGAAGTATGTTTTAATGAGTATTCGAGCATTTCCGCCAGTTCAGTTTAAGGGCCATCCAAATTATCTGCTATCAGCAAAGATTGCTTGGTGCGAAATGTGTGAGGAAACCGGGCGAAACCCGTGACCCTCAGTGGTACCTGCAGCCATCACACATAGGTCAATCGTATGAAAACCAGTCAGAAGATTATTCTTTTTTTTGGGGCGACATGGCATCTGAACCAGCGACCAATTGATCTAGCAACTGAGCCATGGAGGCCCCATCGGCAGATATTGCTGAATTGTTGCTACATATGTAGGTACCAATAAAATGTTTCCTCCACCAAAAAAACACACACAAAAATATGAAATGAAATAATCTTTAATAAACAAGCAAAGAATTTTAGTGAGAGACAAAAATGGGTTAAAATAAGAACATGTTAAACTAATATGTCTTTGATTTCACCACTAATGGGTCGCAGATTCAAATCCCACTTAATTATAAAACAAATTGAAAAATTTTGTGACTGGGTTTTCACTTGAACGACATGTGTGGGATGGTTACCAGTGAGCACCTGAAAGTCGTGGGTTCCCTCCGGGCATAGAGCCCGGTTCCTCCCACAATAAAACTGGCAATGCCGCCATATAAGTGAAATAAGTTTGTGCGCTGCGTAAAACACCAAACAATCAGCCAATTTGATTTCACTAGAAGGCAAAAATGATTAGCATTTGACACTACATGTATACTAAAATTGCATTTCCACCTGCACACTACATGTTAAAGTTGCGCTTGATACAAAATTTACTGATGTTATTAAAGTGGCATGAGCTGCCAAAATGTTGATATTTTGACGATAAAACAGAATGTTGAAATTATTGACTATTTTTCTCAAGACGTATAATTCAGAAACTTTTTGCTGCTTCTAGTCTCGAAAATGTCAATAAAGTATTGTTTTGAACTAACTGTGGCTTAGAATGAATGAATGGTCGTCCCGGTTATTTAAATTTTATTTACTTTTCGAACACGTTTTGCTTCGTACAGGCCACATATTGCATGGATTGTCCTCAGTCCAACGACAATCATTCATTTTTTCGATTTCCTTCAAAGCCTCTTACTGTCGTGACGATCAAAAATTATTTAAAAAGTGTGTATTTCGACAGCTCATGCCACTTTAAACAATCAACACAAATGTAAAATATCCAAAAAATCAAGAATTGCATGAAACTTACAAATGATTTTGTACATATTGGTTATAAGAAAAAAGGCTTTTCTATTCATTGTATAAACCCAACCAAAATATAAGATACATATCCTTCGATGGTTGACAACAAACCCTTTGATCTTTGAATTCAGTTCAGAGCAAGGGCAATAACTTTTGAAACCATACAGAAAAAAACTAAAAAGCAGTGAGATGAGATGCCTAGACAGGTACCATTAACTTGTCCTCATCTCACTGTTCTATCCACAAAAGGCCACCTAATTTGACAGCAAAAGAACCTAATCCCCCACCAACTAAAAAAAAATTAGGAAGTTTTACGTACATTCAAATTTGAATGATTGATGTTTTACATCTATCGCTGTTAAAAATAATTGGTCAAATATTTCATTTGCGAGCTTTCTTGCGAATTAATTCTTCAGTTTGAGGGCGCGGACGTTTTGCAATGTTTTTTGGGATTTCTGGTATTGTAACCTGAGAGTCTTTGTCGTGATATTTCACTGACGGGTCTTCACGCCTCCTCACTACATCTGCCATCATGTCCAGGGCATAAGCGTGTGACTTCCTCTCCATAACTCTCTTAGCAGTCCATTCCCCACCCAACACTTTGGATGAAACAAAACTGTACTTCTTTTCTCCTGCAAGTCAATATTTAAAAATACATTTGTTTTCATTCATTGCACTCCGAAAAAAAAGAAAAAAGTAGGTAAAAGAATGTCAAAGTAAAACATTATACCTGAAAGATTTTTTATAGCTTGCAATGTTTTGGTTATGTTTTCTGTAGCACTGTTTACTTTTAGCATTCCAAGGATTACAGGGGAAGAACTGATTATGTTCAGAAAATACTGTTGAGTACTATCTCAAAGGAGTTTGCTTTCATAAGCATTCTCAACGTTTTTCACACAAACATTAATTTCATGATAATGTTACTCTGAAAATCCTACCTTTTGTTGATGCCTGTTCTCTGCCAGTGTTGTAATTATGGTCAAGTACTGCCAGCTGCATCCGCCCTTTCATTGATGGATAATGGAAATGTAGCCTCTTTGGTGCAAACTTCAGCATTGTGGTGTAAAAAGAAGAAGCCATGAAGACTAAATCTTGTTTTTGGGATCTTTTAATTCAAGCAAAACTAATCTGAAATATGATAAAAATACAAAGTTGTGAAAATACATAAGAATAACATGGAGTATAAATGATACATGAAGATTAATACATAGATAATAATGGTAGTGTAAGCTAATAGCTTATTAACATGTGAAATAGGCAAAGGCAACCATAAGTCAATTACATCACATATAAAAATATTACATTTGTGATTGTTGACAACCAGTGCAAATTATACATAAAGTTACGCCAAGTAACCGGAATTTGAAGTGCATTTGGTATTACTAATGATCTCAACTATCATTTAACAGCTATGTTACTTGAATGATCATGTCACATGTAAAAGTATTACTCTTGTGAGATGGTTCAAGTGTCCAACATAAAGCTTAAATCCAATATATTAAAACACATGTAAAAGAATTACCACTTGTGTTATATATTACAATACCCATCCTCTATGCACACATTACACTGTATATCATTGCTTTAATTGCACTGATTGGTAGAATAGCCCGCCATTTAATCACTTGTTGTTGGATGTTATATAACAACCATTGGTGGCACCAAACTATGTTACAATGTTTAAGAAAAAGATATTTACAAAATGAGAGCTAACTACATTTCTAACTAGATATGCGTATACATGAATTCAGGAGTAAAAATCCTGAATCTAAGAAAAATACAATTTGATAAAATATAAAGTTAAGTTTTTATTCCTTTAGTAATTAAACCCAACTAGTCCCAAGTTAAGACACTCACCCCCAGAGGTATATCCGATATCTTAACAAGGCGAGCCAAGGGTCAATTTTTCATGAGGCTGATATTAGAAATCAGCCCAGCCCAAAGGCCAGAGCTACTTAGGATATCATATCAATATCCATTGACAATCCTGTTAAAATGGAACAAAAACTATACTAATTAAGTGAATCTACTGAATTCATAAATCTAATTAAGTACAGACATTCATCGCTTAAAGCTTATTTCAAAGTAGTGATAAAAGAAAACTCACATATTTTACTTTCCACATTCTTATATTGCCGAAGACAAATATCCATATTAAATTTACGAATATTAAAATTAAGTGTTTGCCTTAAATACTCAACAATAAACTTATTTAAAAAAGAAAGATAAAATAAAAACAAAAACATTACTTACAGAAAAAAAGACAAGAGTCCAGTCTTGTAGACAAAGAAACAAAAAATGTCCACTCAGACTCCCCTATGAAATGACGTGCTGCTTCTCTAGTGGATGCAGAGGGAAGTGAGAGTGGGTGCGGAGGCAATGTCCTCAGCTACCCATGAAATTGGTCAGTGCCCTACAGTCAGTCAATCACAGACCAGGTCATGTTCTAGATAGGGTACACTGGAAACCGGATAGTTTAAGGTCAAATATTATCAGGACAAAAACAGGATGTGGGGGAAACTTAAAACGGCACTAAAAAATGGTCGTGGGAATTGACTGCCCAGAACGTACTAAGATACCACACTAGCATTTATAAGAAAAAAATGAAAAAAAAATAAATTGTTACTCTGCCCATTACAGTGGAATGATAGGCCTCTAAGCTACCTGAAAGTAAAAGTTTTAATTGAAATTGAAAGTCTAACACACTGGTTAGACATTAAAGTCATCTCACTTATCTTCTAGTAGGATGGTTTTGTGGGGCATTTTATTTCATTATCACTTGTCAAAGTCAACTATTTTCAATGATCAGCTGACTCATTATTACTGCCTGAAGAGAAAAAGTTTAACCACTTGAAATTGATTCATTTGTAAATATAAACTATACATACTAGTATGTTTAAACAGTGTCAACTGTTCTAAATCTTTACTAAGCTTTGGATCCATCACAATGTTGGTGAGATGTCTGTAGGCAGGGGAGTTCCTGTCAAACCACATTCGACACTCCTGCTCCTCTTGAGTAAGCTCAGGATGCTGGCAGGAATGTACAGTTCCATCTTCATCTTCCCATCTATGAACACCTGTAACATGTTCTAGAATGGACTGCCACAAGCGCTTCAATTCCTAACAAGAAAAATATCAAAAATTTACAAAACATAATACCACATAATGTGGGAAACAATACATATTTTCAACATTCATGGATATAACTGTGTCAAAAACTAGTCTCCATGGTTATTTTAGACAAGAAGGTTTTCTCTGTGCCTGTGTGTTTAGTGTTCATAAATATATCTATCTGAAGATATATATATATAGTATAAAGGTGACAGGTCTAAATGATATACCTCTTTTTAGAAACAGGTCTCCATGGTTATTTTAGACAAGAAGATTTTCCCTGTGACCGCATGTTTTAGTGTTCATAAATATATCTATCTGTCTATACATAAAAATAAGAAAAAACATCCTAACCTGCCAAAACTCTCATATAAGTTAAACGATCTTTGGTGAAGTGTAAAAATTAAATCAATGAATCCAAAAATAGACTTTCCTGTGTTTGATACATACCAGTGCATCTCCTCCACAGGCAGAACAGCTGTACCACAGGTGGTTAGTTATGCTTTTGGTCCATTTCAATAATATGTCTTGACCTTTCTTCTTTCCACCAGCAAAGCACTTTTTCTTAATACCTATAATTTAATATCAATGTAAGTATTTATTTAGTCCATAGATAAATGAACTTAACCAAAACATAAATTGAAAAAATGTATGCTGAGATGATCCCATTAAAATAGACTGGTTGCTCATTTTTTATTTACTCAAGATTATTTCACTTGTATTGTGAATTAGTCAGGTTTATTAGAAGCCAAAAACCCAGACCTCGAGTAATGATCCCCATTAAAAGGTGAAGATTTATATCTTGCAAAAGTATAAATTAGTGATTGATTGATGTCTTAAAAAGCATTCAAGATAATTACACTTATATATGGTGGCTTTGCCAGGTTTAGTGGGGGCCTTCGGTGTGTACTCGGCAGCTCTGCCACATACGACAATTAAATAAAAAATGCACTCAGAAATTTTTAAATTTTAATTCGTCGGATAAGGATTTGAACCACCACTGCATCGATGTGTCAGGCCTGTGTCGGACGATCACTCTAACCGACTTGACCACCGATGCCCCCATATAAATTAACGATGATGGATGTTTATTTAAGTTCACATATTTACCTTTACAGATGTGCCAGCAGTCAAACTGGTGGTTTATCCATCCATATTCCTCTCTCATGGTTTTCCGTATTGATGGGGATCTGTCAGTAGTGACTGTGTCAATTTTTACACCATGATGCAATAAATTTTCCATACTTCTAACAAATCCATCTTTCTCCATAGCTACTGATGATGAGCTTTCAGATACCTGAAGAAGTTGCATATCCACAATTTTTTGGGTTGCCTCATCCATAACAGTGTAGGTGGTATATTTGGCAGAGAAGCCAGGGGAATCGGATCTTCCATCTCCCAGAATAGATATACCAACACTGTCAAGACTATTAGCAATGAGATAGGCCAGGTTGTTGAAATGATCTCTTGTATAATAATTATTAATAACAGGCAATATATATGTGTTTTGGATATTATGGAATGTTGACTCGCTGAAAAACTGTAATTTAAAAAGTTCTGCAAAGTTTTGGAATGATTTGAATGTATTTCCCGAAAGAAAAATACCGGAGGTCAAAAGGAGATTAACAGCTGGTAGTCCACGGATGTCCTCACAACTGTCCCACCTGCCCTCGTGTCCTGCCACACACTCCCATAACACCACAACTTTAGCACCTATGTTAAAACTTGTTTTAGATACAATTCCTTCTCCGCATGTGACACATCTTTTAAATAACTCAAGCAGCTTATTTTTGGTGACAAGTATTGTTACTCTGTCAGCTGGACCAGTAGATATAGAATCACTGTCTGAATCAGTTGTTGTTGTTGTTGTCTCCGTTTCTGTACTTGTACTAGCTCCACTCCAAGGCTTGAAAGGTGAACTCTTGCTGGGTGTACTGTCCTTAAATGGGGAGCTAAATTCTTCTGAAACTACAAGTTGTCCAAAAGGAGACCTACTCATCTGAGTGGCAACTTCGAACTGTTGTTGTTGTTCGCTGGAACCGAAGGCAAATGAAGGCTGGCGTGTCTCGGCTGCCTGTCGCAGCGATTCACGCTTAGTAAAAGCTCTCCTCTGTGGCACGTTAACTTCAGCTGCAAATGGAAATAAACTGGGAACAGCATCTTTTTTCAGAATATTTTCCGTCTAGAGCCTGTGAGTTCGTGCTGTAGATCTCGAGCATAGTCTGATGGCCGAAAGTGCTTCCCACACACACGGAGGTTTTTCACTCGTTGGAATGACGAATTTACTGGCAGTGAATTATTTTTAATTTTCACAAGCCACTGGCGACGAATTTCATTGTTTCTCGGAAAACCATGAAATGGCACTCCTATCGATCGAGCAGCCTCGTAATCTGCACACCCCGGTACCTAACAGGCAGGCATGTTTTACTGAGTGAGAGTTGAACTGTACCTTTTTCACAGCTTGTTTTGTTGTTGTTGTACGAGAGCGATGAACAATGTACGTCACTTCCGGTTTAGGTTTTAATTAATATATTGATTATAATTAACCCATTTCTAGCATCTGGGGTGCAAATAGATTTAAATATAGCCATTAAAAACAATGAAAGGTGGTCTGAATCCGTTGGAGTTCTCCTTTAAGGTGGAGCAAATATGCACAATTTCATGAACAATAGGGGGAGAAATTTCCCATGAATAATTACATATAGCCTGAAGGGCACTTAATGAGTCTGAGAAAATGACTACTTAGGTTTCAGATCTACAAGAAAATATAAACAGAGTAGGATAGCTAAGGATAGGTAAGTTCAGATGTAAAAACTGACACACAATTAGACAATCTATATCCTTTCTGGACATAAAGATCTGGAACACAATATGAAGCTCCAACTTTACCAGTTTCTGGGCATTTAGACCCATCAGTATATATTTGTAAATACTCGTACCAGTTTGAAGAGATATATAATCCATGACACACAATCTACTTATATCATTTGGGTCCGATTTTCTAATTTTATGGTGTAGCTCTACAGAAACCTTAGGTTGAAACAATGTCCATGGGGGGATGTGGGGAATGACATATTCCTGTAGAGTAATGTGATCTGCACCTGACTTAACTGACAACTGCTCTGCCCTTACTTTAAATGGTATTGATTGTTTGCTCTCAGAATTGTAGATTTTCTTATTAAAAGAAGCATCAAAGACACATTTTGCAGAATTTCTGGGCATTGATTTTAGCTTAAGGGAATATTTTAGAGTTCGAAATTGACGCCTCAAGTATAAAGGCCATTCTTTACACATAACTTGCAAAACATTTAAAGTGGCATGAGCTGCCAAAATGTTGATATTTTGACATTAAAACGGAATGTTGAAATTATGGACTATTTTTCTCAAGACGTATAACTCTTTTTAGTTCTTCAAGTCTCGAAAATGTTAGATAAAGTATTCTTTTGAACTAACTTTGGATTAGAATGAATGAATGGTCGTACCGGTTATTTAAATTTTGTTTACATTTTGAACACTATTCCGGTTGGTATAGGCCACATACTGTATGGATCTTCCTCATTCCAATGCCAATCATTTAGTTTTCTGATGGCCTTCAAAGCCTTTTACTGTCATGACGATTAGAAATTATGAAAAAAGTGTGAATTTCGGCAGCTCATGCCACTTTAAAGGAGTAGTTCTCAGAGTTCCAGTTGCTAGTCTCAGTGCAGAGCATTGAATAGAATCAAGCTTAGCTTTAGTACTATTACTAGTGGATGAAAAAGCCTCACACCCATAGTCCAACCTAGGATGAATCAAAGCCCTAAATAATAATAGCATGCAAGTTTTATCTGCACCCCATGCCTTGCCTGAAATTGATCGCATGAGATTAAGTACCTTCTGGCATTTGGAAATAATGTTATTAATGTGCTCAGTCCATGTCAATCTTTCATCAAATACAATACCTAAGTAATGATAAAAAATTAAAGACATCACCACGTCCTCAGTTGTTTTTGTGTTGTTAAAAACAACTGAGGACGTGGTGATGTCTTTAATTTTTTATCATTAGTATGGAACCCACGTTTAAAGAGAGTTTCAAACATTTCTTAATACCTAAGTATTTAAAAGAGGGGAAAATCTTAATCTTTTGTTTGTCCAAGGTTAATGATAGTAGTAACTGGGATATGTGTAATCTTTTTCTTGAGAATAGAACTGCCTCAGATTTACTGGGTGAGAATTTAAATCCCCACAACTTACTCCATTTCACAATATCATCCAATCCCTGTTGAATAAATTTCTTAGCCACATTTAGATTTTTCCCTTTAAACCATATAACTACATCATCAGCAAATAATGCACAATTCAAACTTGGGTTAAAGATAGAGGCAAATCATTTACAGCAATATTGAAGAGAGATGGAGAAATAATACTACCCTGGGGACATCCATTTTCTAAAATAACAGGGAAAGACAAATCTCTACCTATACGAACCTTGATAAAGCGGTTTGACAAAAAACCTTTAACCCACCCTAACAATTTACCACATATGCCTAAAGATCTCATTTTTTGTAGAAGTCCGTCTTTCCACAACATATCATAGGCTTTTTCTATATCTAAGAAAGCTGCTAAAGAATATTCTCTATTACCTAAGGCCTGTCTAAATGAATTCTCTAAAGTAACAATATGATCTGTTGTGCTTCTGTTTCTCCTAAAGCCACTCTGGACAGTTGGGTATATACCATTTTTATTAAGAAACCATACTAGACGAGAATTTACCATCTTTTCCATTACCTTAAAGAGAGTTGAAGTTAAGGATATTGGTCTGTAAGATGTGGGAAGGGATGGGTCCTTACCAGGTTTTGGGACAGGTATTACAAAGGACGTTGTCCATGATGCTGGTAGTTGCATACTGTGCCATATTGTGTTATAAAACATTAAGATTACATAGAGACATTTTTGTGGTAAATGTTTTAACATAGAATATGAGATCCCATCCTCTCCAGGAGTAGAATCTTTGGTGGAATGGAGGGCTTGTTTTAGCTCAAAGATGGTAATATCATCATTTAGTGTCTCTTTTTCGGTTAAGGGGGTAGCAGATATCGGTATACTCTCCACATTTTCTTTGAGAGAAATAAATTCAGAGACATAATTTGTTGAACTAGAAACAAATGCAAAAATTATCAGCCAGAATTTAACACTTTGTCCTTGTTTGTTGTATAATGCACATTATTACAGACAATTGATTGATTGATTGGGGTTTAACGCCGCGCTCAAGATTATTTCACTTATATGGCGGCGAAAAGAGGTTGAATCAGACAATCTTTTATTACATCAAAAATACAAATTAACCCAAACTTGACAGAAACACAATAGTTAAAAACGGGTAAAAAATGTGTAAATTATTTTTGGGAGTATAAAAACATGTTATATCACAACAATCTCCAAAATAACAAATGTTTTCAGCACAAGTATGTCCTGGAAATATAAACAATCCATATAAATAAATATTTGTTTTCATCTTTACAAAATTGTGTTAATACATGTATTATATCCAACAAGTTCTTAAACAGTGTTTTAAAAACATATTGGTTTATACCATAATTAAAAATTTACCACAGGTTAGTCGCCTCATACGATCAAGCTTGCCTGTGAACTGTGGGCCAATTCTTATCCTCCGGAACCTACACGGAGGCCCAAGGATTAGTCGCCTTTTACGATCAAGCACCTTGGGAAGGCTGTGGGTTTATTCTTATCTCCCCGGAACCCACACGGGGGACAGACAATTGAAGGGATAGAACTAGATTTTCTTTTGCCACTTATAGCTTTGGTTTGGGCCCAAACATGTTTGAGTGGTGTGTTACTGTTGATATTGGTACAGTATTCTCTCCAATATGATTTCTGGGCCTTCTTAATTGTTCGTTGTGCTATAGATTTCATTTTTTTATAATGTACTACATCAGTGGACAAACTTCTGTGCTGGGCACGATTTTTGGCTTTTTTTCTATTTTTAATGGCTTTTGAACACTCATCTGTCCACCAGGGGACTGGGACTTTACAGTGTGGGGTTCCAGAATATTTGGGGATAGAATTATGGGCTGCAAGATTTAACGCACTCAAAACATTTTCCGAAAAACTATCCACATTTTCACTGTTGCTCTGATCAGTTAGTAATTGTTTACATTCTTTTGCATATTTATTCCAGTCAGCTTTGTTTAACTTCCATCGAGGGGTAGATCCTATTTCATGATTATATGGGGAGAATCCAAATGACGCTGTGATAGGGAAATGGTCACTTCCACAAGGGGAATTTTGATCAACTGTCCTTGAGGAAGTTGTACTTGTATCACCAGTACAAATAGTTAAATCAATAGCTGACGTTTTTCCAGATCGAATATCTAGCCTTGTCCCAGTACCCTCATTCAATACCACCAGATTGTACTCATTTATGAAATCATAAACTATCTTGCCATTGTAGTCAGTAGCATTAGATCCCCACATTGCATAGTGGGCATTGAAATCCCCACAGATCATATAAGAACTTGATTGAGAGTGAAACAAAGATTGAAAATCCCCTAAGGCAAGCTTTTTACATGGGTTATAGAGATTAAACACGGTAATTTGCTGACCATTTTCTTGGCCTATTTGATAACACTGACACTCAAATGTGTTAGTATTAGGTAAATTGACTTCTGTAAAGGAAAGACCTTGCCTTATAAATATTGCCAATCCACCTCTCTCGCCATTAAGCCTGTCAAGTCGCTTAACTTCATATCCTGGGAATGTAAAATTAAGGTGGGTTTTAGAAATGTCTCTTGAAGACAGATTACATCAGGTTGAACACTAAGATTTGATACATAGTATTTGAATTCTTGACCATGTGAATAGAGAGACTGTATATTCTGTTGCAAGATATGAAAAACCATAAGAAGAGTGGTAAGACTAAGACAAGTATTTCTTCTTATTTTTAGCTCCATTATTTACGAGTATAGTTTCTCAATTCTAGTATTTCAGCTAAATCTTCGGAATTTAAAATTCCACTTCCCAAGTGATGCTCTGCACGCATAGAAATGAATTCCACAAAATCAGGTTTTTTAGATATTTTTACACAATGTAAGAGAATTTCTGTGATTAAGGAGATTATACTAGATACTGTGATTGTTGGACAAGCATCTGTTTGGCTTGATACATCAATATCTGTTTGCACTGCAACAGAATTCATTACTGGGCGACTTTTATTGACTGGTTGTCTCAGGGATTTAGGGACAACTGGAGGTACTTCAGGGGTAATAAAAAGTGGTTCATCAAAGTCTGGATCTTGTGAACAATTTAGGGAATGAGAGGGCTGTGATCTTATCGACTTAAGTGCTTCAGAAAAAGAGACTTTTTGAGTGACTTTGATGTATTGGGCCTTATTAGCTTCTTTGATTCTAGGGCATCGATGGTAGGCCAATCAAATACAGCAAGGGGATTCTTTGTTGGGGCCATCCTGATAGGAATGATTTCCCCCACACCTGGCACATCTTATATTACCTCTGCATTCTGACGCAATATGATTTAACCTTTGGCACTTAAAGCACCGAATTACTGGGGGGATATATAGTTTAATTTGAAATACCTCAAAACCCAAAACTATCTCAGAAGGTAATGTTTCCAGATCAAAATACAATAGCATACATCTGATGGGTGTTTTTTCTTTGCCTTTTGTAAGACGTTGGACCTTGGTACATTTCATATCTTTTAATGCATCAAGGATTTCATCTTCCTTAATCTCTTCGTCTATACCATATATAACACATCTACAGGAATTATTAGACTGCAGTTTACATTTGATATCCCTACCCAGGATATTGGTAAGCTGTGATACTTGTTTTTGCCTGACTCGTACTTTCACAAACTATAAGGTAATCTCTTGATGGAAGTTTTTTGGCATACTTAACTAAACCTATTTTTTTATGAAGTGCTGATGCAAATTGAATTGGGCTAAAACTAGTAGCAGGGGCACCCCCTATGGTGGATAAAATTACATGCGTAGATTTTTCCTGTTGTTCTGATATTCTACAAGGTCTTGATCCTTTCCTGTATCGCGCTCAGAACTCTCTGATCGATCACGTTCTCTGATGCCTCGTTTAATTCGACCTCTGTGGGGGGCTTCGCTAAAATCCATACCAGTACCATCCGATTCATCCTCGTCCATGTTCAGGCCGAAGATTTACAGAACTATGTGATAAATGAAAGTGCAATAACTTAACTAAGTGCAACAGACAAGGGGAAGTTAATACAGCACAGTTATTTGGAGAGTACTCTGGGGCGACTCAGAACGGGGGAAAAACGAAAGAAGCCCTAAATGTATGGACAGAGACAGTGCAGAGTAGACAGTGCAAATACAATTACAAAAAAGGTCTAGATTTTTTTTTATTAAATTATAATTGTTACCTTAAGTTAAGGTTTTAATTACAGTGATGATCTACAGAGCTTATGGGATTATATTTACAACACTATACCAATAAGAAAACAAAATTTTTTTTTGCGCGATTGCAAAATTCCAAATGTACAACAACAACATAGGAAAACACAAAGCAAATTCTAACATTCACAGAAATCAGTATTATATATACAGACATATATTCAATTCCAATTCAAAGTTTATTGACTTGAGCAAATAATTGCCCCTTGTCACAATGGTTTCTGTACAATGAATTTTACAAAAATTGAAACAACATTATGAATACATGTGCATACTGACACTCACAAACATATTATGTTTATAACAGAATATATTTATTATATATGTCTGACATCTGAGAGAGAACCTCGATATATACATGGTTACATTCTCCCTATCAAAACATTCCTGTTTTCCAAACATATATGAACAAATTTTGCAGTTTTCTGAATCATTTTAACAGAGGTAGAGTTAAGGAATGCTACAAGTTTGTGTACACTAGGTTTTTTCCAATAATACCCTTTAATTAGTTCTTTTCAAACTTCTTGATAAATTGGACAGATTAACATAAAATGGTATTCATCCTCAACATCATTTGTGTTACATAACAAACATTTTCTTTCATGTCTTGGTAGCTGGTTACTGCCATGTCTACCTGTTTCTATACGGAGATTGTGACTCGAAGTTCTCATTTTAAACATGGAGTTTCGATGGTTAAAATTTCTTATTTTAACTAAATAATCTTGCACCCCAAAATTTGTATTTAAATTTTTATACAAGAACATTTTGGGAGATTCCAGTTCTAATAGCAGTTCTTGCTTTTGACAATCATACAGACGCTGCCTGAAAATATATATGAACCTGGTTAGCTCAACGCTACTTGGAAATAACCATACTTCACCAAAGCCATAACGATTCAATATATCTTTTACGTTATTGATCCAGTCTGAATTTGACAAGTACATTTCATCAAAAACTTTTCTAACAATGACATTTTCTGTTTTACATGCCTTTAAAAAATATTTTACAACACGAAGTATACTTTTCCACCAAAATGTTTGTCGACCAAATTCGCAGTAAATTGTACAATTAGAAGTAGACATTTTCACATTTACTAGTCGTTCGAAAAACTTAGTTTGTACCCGTTCCATGGGTAGAGACTTTTTAAAACCCCAAACTTCTGCACCATAAAGAACAGTTTGACTAACAAATGCATCAAACAAATCATTTGTAACATCAATTGGAATTCCATATTTTTTAATATTAATAAGAAGGACATTTGCTGCTTTTTGACCTTTTTGTACAAACAAAAGGCGCGTGTTATTAAACTTACATTTGGAGCTAAAAACAACTCCCAAGAAATTAAATTGTTCAACAATCTCTATAGCCTCATTTTGATATAACCAATTTTCATTTTGTTTAATGTCCCCCCTTTTGCGAAAGACCATACATTTAGTTTTACCTGTATTTACAGTGAGACCCCACTTTGCACTATACTTAGCTAAAGCATCTAAGCGACTTTGTAACCCACGTACGTTATTTGAAAAAAGTACAACATCGTCTGCAAACAACAACAACATAAGAGTGAGGTCATCTAGAAAACAAAGAAACATAATAGGTGACAACACCTCGCCTTGTTTTAAACCGAGTGGACAATTAAAATAATCACTCTTTTCAACCATATGGAGAACACAGAATTTAACTTGTGTATATATGGCACGTAATGCTGTTAACATTGTACCCCTTATACCCATTTTAAATAGCTTATACCACAATGCCTTTCTATTTACACTATCAAACGCTTTTTGAAAATCAATAAAGCAGCAGTACAATCTTTTTTTTTCAGCCAAAAATTTCTGAATAACTCCATAGAGAACAAATATTGCATCAGTTGTACTACAACCTTCTTTAAAACCGAACTGACCATCATATCTTTTTATATTCCCTTTCCCATTCTAGTATTCGATTATTCAAAATAGATGTATATAACTTTGAGAAACAGCTTGTTAAAGTTATACCACGATAATTACCAGGCACCGATTTATCTCCCCTTTTAAAAAGTGGTACAATAACACCTTCTGTCCAACTCGTAGGGTAAGTGCCGCTTTTAAATATTGCATTGAATAGTTTTGTTAGAATAGGACAGAGAATATCTAAACTGCATTTAAAATACTCATTCAAAAGGTAATCAGAACCATGGGATTTGTTATTTTTTAGTTTCGATACAGCTTTTACAACTTTTTCCTCTGTTATATCCTTATCTAAATCATAATATATAGGATCTGATATGTCATCAATTTCATAATCCAACTCTATTTCGTTGTACTGGTCTGTTTTATGCAAATTCCGAAAATATTGGAAGAACATCTCTGTAGTTATATCACTTTTCTGGTAAATTCTTTTCGTGTTCTTGAAATATTTCCAAAATTCTTTTGGTTTTTTGGATTTTAGTTTTGCTATTTCCCTAGCCTTTTCTAAGCGGTATTTTGCTTTCTGTATTTTACATATTCGTTTGTACTTTTTCTTTTTTTCAAACATTAGCAATCTAGTAATGTCAGATAGTGTTCTGTTGTAACTTTTTAAAACCTTAGTATATTCCAATTTGGCCTTGTAACACTCTTGGTTAAACCATTCACTTTTATGCTTAAATTTTTCTACATTAAACTTCGCCACATTTGTGTGTGATTTAAACTCTACTTTAAAATAAGGGGTCGCAATTGAATTAACAGTTTGAAAACTTTGTCAATACATGATCAACGGAATAGGTCTCTAGCTTATTGACAAAACCGGTCAACGTGTCTTTGTTTTCTTGGAGACTTTGTCAAAATTGTTCCAACAAATCCTCTTTCCATATTGCCTTTTTACAAGATGTAGAATACGTGTTGCTACATTCCCTTTCATAGTTACAGAATAAAGATAACAATATCGGTTTATGGGTAGAAAACTCAGTGAGGTTTAAGATTTCAAAATTCTTTAGACTTACAAAATTGCTGTATTTAGTTAAAGCATAATGTATGACACTATTGCCTCGAGGGCTTACAAAAGTATGTTCACCTTTACCTTCATCTTTTCCTATACGGCCGTTTATAATTCTTAGACCTGTACAATGACATAATTCTATTAAGTTTCTTCCAAATCTATTAACGGCTTCGCACACGATATCCTAGCTACAGGTTCATTTACAGTGTACAGTAGTTCTTCCTTAGTAGAAAGATTTTCATTTTCAATAAAATCGTTAATCTTGCCTGTTCTGGAATTCAAATTTCCAACAAGAAAAACGGCTACTATATTTATCAACATCAGATTGTAAAGTTTCAAATATATCAGTATTTTGAACGACATATGCAGGAGAATTTTCAGGTGGTAAATAACAGGCACAAATGTAAGTATCTTCTTCCAGATTTAAAAAAGATTTGGAAAGCATAAACCATATTTTGAATTCGTCTAACTTAATTATACTTACACCTTGTTTTAATGTGGATTTATAGTAGACAATTATACCTCCACTGTTTTGTTTAGCTCGTTTGTGCCTTTCTTTCCTATAACTGTGAACACATTCATAAGAGTTCAGTTGAATGACACTATGCTTTGATGTCCAGGTTTCAGTGAGTATTATTATGTCTTTATCTGAAACGATTTCACAAAAAGTTTTGTCCGTCTTCACGTCATCTGTTAAACCTTCAATATTCCAAGAAATAATCTCTAAGATCCTCTCTGTGTTCCGCTAGTTTCTCCACTTGTTGTCACGTGGTGCTCGCCTTTCATTCACAGAGGGTTCCATGTGGGTTCCTTCGGTTCCAGTGTTATCTACTCGTTTACCGTCGATGTAAAGGTTCCCTCCTCTCCAAAACGCTGATCGCCCATCTTCTCTGGCTTGCTTAAATGTACCCAGAAACTTTCGACGATTCATATAAACATTTCTAGGTAATTGCTCACTAATACCAAAAGTAGTACCTTTTTGCTAAAAAAAACAAAACTTATCACGATCGGGGTAAAAATTAAATTTTACAACCAGAGGTCGATGTTGTCCATGTTTCTGTCTACCAATCCGATGAGCTCTATCGATTTTAATAGATTTAACATCTTCCATATGCAACTGACTCTCAGCAAAGGTACGAAATACTTCAACAGGGTTTTCATCTGATTTCTCGGGTAATCCAAACAAAAGTAAGTTGTCCCTCATGGACCTCACTGATAGACTGTCTATGTCCTCCTTTAGGTAGGCGTTTTCCTCCATAATATTACTGGTTACACCACTAATATCACTAAGTCGGTATTGAAGACTATTAACCGTTGTATCAAGTTGATCACATTTACCACATACATGGTCCATTCTAGCCTCAAGACCCTGTATTTTAGACACTATATCCGACACCCGTGAATCAATGCCTGACACCGCCTCTTCAACGTTTCCGATTCGATTCACCAAAATATCAAGCTTAGATTCTAACCTCATTAAAATCACAGTAGAATTATCGGCAATGTTAGAATAGTTACCAACTGCAGGTGTTGATTGGAGAAGGGGTGAGTGAATAGCTGGTATGGCTCCGTACATCTGGCCTTCAGTACTATTGTGCATAGCAGTGACAGGAACATGTGTTGAGCTGGCTTGGGTCAACATGGGTTGTCCACTTTGTTTACATGTCGTTGTTGTTGTTGTAGCGGTTCGCTTTTTGATTTCTCCACTTCGTCAGTTGAAAGCGATAACGATTCTGCCAGTTTCATAGCCTTACGCTTCTTACTGCTTCTGCCCATTTTTCTTAACAGTTACGCTGCGGCGAGCCACTATAATGGCTCTAGCAGACGGCCGTCTCCAGTGCGGCGAGCCACTATAGTGGCTTCAGGCTTTACACCTTAGAAATGCGGGGAGCCATTATAATGGCTTTCGATAGTACCTATGTTAAATGCTATTCGATTGGATAACTAGGCTTTATACGTCCATAAAATCTGTTGAATATTCATGAAACATACTTTTATTATCGCAATTTTGATTGGTCGAAATAAAAACGATCAAAACCCTAATTTGGGCGTATGAAGGCGAAAGACGAGGACTCGGACATAGAAAGCCAGCCGGAATTCACGTATGGTTGGAAGACTGTAGGTGATCTACCATCGGACTTTTTCGATCAGCGTTTGACAGGGGTACCGGAGTTTTCGAGTTACGTGGACCACGGAATATTCCAACTAGTGTTACAACTCCGGCGGATTTTATTCTTCTTTTACTTGGTGAACAGTTTCTGGATGATTTGGTGGAGGAAGAGAACAGCTACGGGGATTTAAAGGCAGAAAGAAGACTCCAAATTGACAGTCAGTATGAAACATCAGTCGCGGTTTCGAAAATGGAGTCAGAAAAATATGGATTGGAAGAAATGAAAGCTTTTCTCGGGCTTGATTTTAACATGGGCATTATTCAGAAAAAAAGTTCAATATTGGAGTACACAGCTTTCTCAACAAACTCCATACTTTTCTGTGATGACCAGGGATCGTTTTTTAATGCTGTTATCTACATGTAAGCTCCACTTCAAGTTTTTTTGTGTAAATTGTTTTTACCTGTTGATTGCTAAAATTTCCCATGTGTATGGACTTTCTTCGGACAACTGCACATAGAGGTGTGCTGTCAAACATCCAGACTGTTCTGCTGCCCAAGAAAATTCCTGTGAGCTGAAAGATGAGCCTGACTTCCAAGTTGTAACCATCAACTCCTTCAAACGGCCCTTTTCAGGGCCAATCGAATCTTCCAAGGGCCCTTTTAAGGGCCACCCAAATAAAACGAAAACGTTTCTTACCCAATTATTGCACTCTCAGAGTAGGTAAAGGTGTGTTGTGTCATTAAACAGTTTCTTTGTCACATAACTTTACTTACTTACATAAAGCATAAAAATTGTCTTTGCCTGAAAAATCTGATAAAAAAATTTAATTTCTTACCTGTCTTTACCTGTTGATTGAAAATATCATGCCATATGGGGACTTAATTATTACCTGGAAATCAGGTAGGCATGTACTGTGAATATGAATTACTAAAAAAATTCCAAGAATAAAATAAAACAAACAAAATAAATTGATATGCATGATCTTTATTTTTGAGCATTTCTTAAAAAAAAAAGCCAGCATTCCTGTGTTATTTACTGCTATATAATACAACATTGTACATAGTGATCTGCATTGAAAAACATAGCAGCGTAACAGTTAAGTAACTTTGAACATACACTGGACAAAAAATCGTTACTTTTTCATCAGATTGTAGGGTATAGTCGTTATAAAAAACAGTGAAACAAACAAAATAAAATTTACATTTTCACGTCGCTGTATTTTACCCTAAAAACTGATATGATGGTTAGCCAGAGGTAATTGCTATTGTAACGTTGTAGATGTCACTATAGCATACCTAGCAACAGAAACAAAATAAACATATTTAGTACAATAGAAAATAAGCTTTGTCGTTAATTCATTTATATTGATAGATATAACTTGTATATTCAGTTTCAGTAAAATGACCACAACTAACTTATCACAGTTTATACTGAAATATTCTATGTTACCTCTATCTGGTACTTGTATTTGCTTATTATGATTACTTTGAGTTTGCTTACAAGTTGTTAAAATTAAATGGCAAGATGTTAGAGTAGCTTGGGTCTTATAAAATTTAACAAACTACTTGTTATAAAATAGTGAACACAATGAACTTCTAAAGATAAACTAAGATCAGCTAAAAACTAGTTTAAGTTACGTTCTAGTAAACTTTATAAAACAACTGACTTTAAAGAAGAAAGGTTTCAGTTATAATCAAATGTAAATAAACAGTTTAACTAGTTACGGATTGTTTCCAGAAACAAGAACGATAACCGTTTGACTAGAGACCACTAGTATTAAACAAAAACAATACTTCTAACAAAAATAACTCCTTAAACACAGTGCCGGCATTTCCCAACAATATCTAGTTTACTCACAACATAACTAACAAAACAAGTAGTTATATTAATGTATATTTATAAATATTCCCGATATCGGTGACTAATAACCAAAATTTACCTAAAATAGGCAGCGTGAGGAAAACGGTCAACATTAGCTCCAACAGTCAGAATACATCAACCGGTCACAAGGAATTATCTAAAATCTAACCCTCTGGTAGGCGTATCCTACAAGAATACGTAACCAAACATTCAATGTAGTATCATTTAAGACAGCGAAAATAGTTAAAATGGTGTGATTGGTAATTTAAAGCAAAAAGCATAGTTATCGATTTAATCATCAAATTACACATTCCGATCGTTATAAAACATTTCAACTTTACACAACGGGTATTAGAAAATGTTGCAGGAAGCTGCCAGAATACAACAAACATAATATCAGCGCCAGTGAGGTTATCGATAAACATGTTGTATTGAAAAGTGTTCATATCTTGTTACTCGTAGAATTTATACAATAATAAACAGAATAGAAACATCAAAATAGCTTACGGTTAAACCCACGATCACCTTAACAGAACACGGTCCGTTCTGCAACAAAATCACTAGCCGTAGCATTCAACAAGCTCCAAAAACGCCAACAGAACCTTTGACTCGGCCGCCAGCGTACAGCTGCAGCAGACCATGCCGTTTTTAGGACGGTTTGCGGTCAAAGGGAGACAATATACGAAACTGTCGCACAAACGCAATGCCCTCAGAGTAATCGCCCCTTAAAACAATTAACACAGCCTACTGTCACAAGATTACAGACAAAATACACATAAAGTTCTGTGACAAGCTACACAGCACTCACTACGCCGCCATATAATCATCATCCCATGACATAAATTACACACATAAGCCAAGCACATTCCACAGCATCCATATCAGTAAACAATATATAAACATGCAACACAGATACTATACGGTAGGTGAAAGTCGGGGAAGATTTTCGGAGCAGTGCAAAAACACGTCTACATCGTCCAGCAGACTCGTACCAGATATAAACGTAAGTCGTGACTCTGTATCAAAGAAATGGGATGGGAGAATCAAAACAGATATAGTTATAAAGCCTGCTGATAAATGCTCCACAAGAGTTATTATACTCCACACTAAATACACGTCTAGACATGATTATATTGAGAAGGTAGAACGGCTGCTAAACAACCCTGTATTACCCAAAACTTGATAAGGAAATTAGGCTTGAACATGATGGAATTTTATAATAGAATTCTTCTTTCTCTTGAACAAAAAGGTTATCTTAATAAAAAACAGGTCCGATTATAAATAGCAATACTGTGTCCTCAATAATTCGAAAATACACAAACCCATTGAAAAATGATAGCGGCCTCCAATGCCCCCCAGGGCGTCCTATTGTCTTGGATTTCGGCATGTTAGTCTGATCTGAAATACTGATGATTTGTTGGTAAATTATCCGTTCCAGAATATACTACTGACTAAGGCCAAAGCTTATGTCTGTCGTCAACATAATGAAATATCATGGGTTGTGGTTTATTATTACAACTTATGATTAGGCATAAAGGTCTGAATAATCTCCCCCTTTCTAACACAATAAGAAACTTGTCTCCATGGTTATTTTAGACAAGTAAAAATTGTTCCCTGTGCCCCTGTGTTTTATTGTTAGAGATAAACATAGGACAATACTAACTGGTAGATACTGATGTACGGTAACAGCAAGTTCACTAATAGGTATTTGAGCTGCAATGTGCCTTTGGCAAAGATGGTGGGCCATAACTGATTGAAGTGTTTTGTATTCGTCAGCTATAATATTAACCATGGTTTACCTGGATTTATTGAAAAGAAAATTTCACTCTTCATCTTGCTTATCAGTATCTAGCATCTAGTATTTAGAGTATGAATCCAGTAGGAGAAAGTTCCCTCTACTTAGTTTCTAAAGGTTAACTCAAATGTGGGATTTTCTCATTTGCCTCGATTTCAAAATGGCCGTTTGACCAAATAGCGAATTGAACTTAATATTATACGAGTACTTTGCATTACGAATATACGGTTACACATTTGACTTTTACTGAACACTGTTGTCATCGATGATAAATATACCGGTTACTTATCGTGGATAGCCATTCCGTCCCGTGGATATTGTTGTCATATTTACATTATCTTCAAGTTGTAATCGTTTTTTTAAATAATATATGTTCTCTCAAAAACAGCTTTCATCAATACGCTGAATTAAAAAATATATATACAGAGAGAATTAATGTAACAAAACCCAAGCACTACAACCAAAGAGACAACACATATACAAAGTTGCTAATCGCTTAAACAATAAGGCACATGCACATGCTTTTTAAGAAAAGGGCAGTGGGTGGGGCTTTGCTGGAATATTCCGCTGGTAAAAATGGTGTTCTGAAATGCTGGGAACTTTATACTTTCGTTCGGATTCAAAAGGCGGGTAAATTTTCCAGCATTTGCCAATGTTCGATAGTATCGATCTCCTATTGGGTGTTATGATTTGTCTCAATGAATAGTACACCCTCTTAGCATAACTCACCAGTGATGCGAGTAGATCAACAACGTTTGGCAAAGAGTGCAATCTCCGTTGGTTCGTCTCATTAAAGGCACACTTGCCGCCGTAGCCTGTTTAAATTTGCTAAGAAAACCAATTTACATGAGCTTACTACGACTAATACCACTAAACTTAAACATAGGACACATAAAACATGTCCAGTTAGCTTTAGACTGTAGAAATGGGGTGAAAAACAAACGAAGAATCGAAGCCTGATTACAACAACAACGATCAGTGTCGGTCAACTTTCGTGTTATATTACCCTCCTTTCAGGCCTTTGTATCTGTGGTTTACACTCAAACAATTATCAGCAGGCTTTTCCAGTCGCTGTTAACCGATCGTCAGTCTGTATTTCTCAGATAAATAGGCCTACGTAAAATTACACTGTGCCGTTAGTTCACTCACTCGACTGAAACATAAAATCGCCAATAGGGGGCAGTTCGGTTTGTTTACGTTCCGGGTACGTAACAATTCAAATTTTCAAATTCAAATTAAAAATACAAAGTGACGTCCAAACTTTTAAATTTTGGTAAAAATAGAAAGTTCCTAACTTATATGGTCTGGGAAAAATACAGAAAACGGTCTTTCTTTTTTAATGTAAACAATATTCCTGATTTTCGCGGCAAGTGTGCCTTTAAGGTACCCTTTTTTTCAAGAAATGGGGAAAAGTGTTAAAAGTCAAGTGTGTTAAAGACAAGCCTAAAACAAGGTTGACCAACTGTCCTTAAATATTTCAGATCTGCCTGCAGGCATCATTACTTTTTTATTTCTTTTCACACCTGTATTGAGTAACTCTCACATTGAAATACATAAAAGATAAATCATTTATTATGCATTAAATCGGCAGGGAAGCCGAAATAAAACAAAAACAAAATGTTAATTCAATTTTGAAGAGCCCTTTTTTATAATCTGGTTCTTCTTTTCGTCATTCCTTTTTATTTTGTTTTTTTTAAATCTCCTGATTTTCTCTGTAATTTTGTTCAAAGCAAAGGAAACATAAATTTAAAATTACAGTTAAACCGCCTTAATGTTATTTATATAATTGTATGTTAAATACAACCAAATATCCTACCAAAGTATCATTACATGCTTTTTTCTAAAAAAATAATGAAGTTTACAAATTTAATAGACTGAAATAGGCTAAAGCTAAGTACAAAGCAACTGTGTTCTCTTACACTCATAAAACTCGGGGATACGACGGGAAACGTGCATGTTACACTAAATAAGGATCATACAGTAAATTGATATTGCTTCATCGGATGCGCGAATTATTTTATAAACTGCAGATGTCCAAGAACCTTGGGAGTTGTATAGTTGATTGCCCCCCCCCCCACCCCCCTTAAATAGACGACAGGCATGTGTTTACTTTATCTTGCCCGTACACTGCAAAATCTTATAATTAGTTCTGTAAAAGTAAATAAAATTTGAACGCCTGGGTTGCATAATAATGTATTTCCTTAACGGCCCATGTCACCTCCAATTTCTGTTTAAGTACTTATTTTTGAGGCTGGTGATATTTAGTGGAGTTGGATCTGGACGGCCTAATAAGAATGTGTGGCTATATTCTTATTTAGTGTTGAGAAAAAGTATTAACATTATAGCAACCAATGCTATGAGCTTCAATAGGTTGGCCTTAACACGAGCTAGTGAATATAAATCACATTCCAAGAAATGCCCTCTAAAAAGTATTTTCTGCACAATAGTTTTGTCAAATGTCCAAAATAAATATTTATGGGTACACTCTTACACATTCTGGCCACTGGTGACGTGGATGAGAAATATGCTTGTGAGAATTGGTGTGTTATATTTATTACTTGCTTATGAGGCATTTAGAAGTTGACCAATATAAAATGACTAAATTTAAGAAAATCCAGCCAAACGTGTACATTCATTAAATAGAGCAGCCTAATAGTTTTTGATAGAAGTGTGCAGTTTATTCGTACGATTTTTTGCTGATTTTTGAGAGATTTTTAAATTCAACTTTACCAGTACAAACGACAAAAGCAGTAGATCAGCTCCATGTTGATTTCGGCAGGCCACCTGCAGACGGAGCGGGCCAATAAAAGTGTAAGTTTCAGCCACGTTTCTCACTTCAGCCCAAGTTGGCTTTGAATCCACTTCATGTAAAGGGCTGCACTGATTGCTATTCTCCATTTGAAATACATTAGCGCTAAATCATAGTTATGGAATGCCAAAGCGGAAAAAATTCAACATTTGCAATTTTACCTTCAGCGTCTCGATTTTTTGTTCAACAAAACAATATTTTCGTTAAAAATTTTGTCCAAAAAAAGTAACAAGATATATGGCAAAATTTTCAAACGAAACACACTTAGAAAAAATACTATCCTAAAAAAAATAATCCAAGAAATACACAAAATTTTACATCATCGATACATATAATAATACTAGTATGTCTGTTTTATTTATTACCTCTAAAAATTGGTCCAACACTTGCAACTTTTCATTCCACTACTTAACCGTTTTTACGCTCAATCGTTAACGTGTTTTTTTTTTCGTTCAGCTGTTGAAGTGTTTTTTCGTTTAACCAGTGAACTGTTTTTTTTTTCGCGCAACTGTTGAACCGATTTATTGTTGACCTGTTTTTTTACATGGTTTTGACATCTCGCGCAAGAAACACGTGACTGTTTCTATACAAAAACTGATGACGTCACAGTATCCATCCGCTGTCTGCTTGTGCCGCGAAAACTAAGACAAAATGGCTGGTGGTGGTCAAAGTTTTGGAGATCTTGTGAGCGATTTGAGACGGAGAAGTAGGGGTGCACCCGAAGATATTCGTCGGATTGTCACCCAGTTGGTGGCCCATCAATGAGATGTGTCAACAGCAACACTGTGACGTCACCGATTTGTGTGATCACGACTAAGTGTCACGTGCTGCGAGAAATCATTTTTTTTTCTCTCAACTAAAAAGTAGTTCAACATTTAACGGGAAAATCAGGTCAACATTTTACGGAAAAACACTTCAACGATTGGACGAAAACCAGCTCAACAGTTGAACGATAAAAACTGTTCAGTGGTTAAAACGAAAAATCGTACGCCTTGAACCAAATTTTAGAGGTAATGCATTTTTAAAAATCTTTTGGATGAAATAAAAAAAGACATGTTCCGGATATAAAATAACACTAAGCTGGCTGTAAAAATTGATGTACCGGTATGATAATATTTTGGATTATTTTTTCAGGTGCATGTGGTATGATTTTTTTTGGGTCTTGAATGAAATAAACACGATTTAAATATAAAATTACATAGAATTGAGCCACAAAATATGGTAGTTGACAAAATTTTTAACGAATGCTGAAAAATATTGTTTTGTTGAAAAAAATCGAGATGCTGAAGGTAAAATTGCAAATGTTGAATTTTTTCCGCTTTGGCATTCCATACATAGTTGAGGTGTTTTTTAAATTAATTCTACTGTTCATGACCCATTTTACACTTCATAGTATATGACTGAATTGGGTTTTATACGCCAAGTAATGAAATACTGAATATTATGAGCATATAAAAATCAGATATACAGATCGTCATAGTAAAGCACCGGACTGTCAGCCCTTATACGTCACGCGCATATTTTGTAGACGCGAGAATGGCGTCACCTATGCGATTTATAGCTATACTTTCAGATGCCGTTTAACACTTTATTGGTACAAATATCCCTTTATAATTGGTATGGAACTAAAGTGCATTACCCGATATGTATGGTCAGCTTCGATCCCTCTGTGTGTTTTCGTTTCTTTAAAATAAGGGTACCCAACTTCTTATTATTTGTACAGGCCAGACGTTTCGGTCTAGTACCAAATATCGTTCTCAAACTAACGAGGACCTGCCATTAGCTGAAGGACGATTTTAGGAACTAATTTGAAACGTGGCGCTTTTTATGATCAGTTTGATAACCTTGAATAAGATTAATCGTGGTATATTTTGTTTTTGTTTAGGATTTATAGTTTTCATCAACTGTCGTTAACGAGAACGGATTTTTGGTTGTTGTAACCAAGGGTACATTAAAATAGAAATAAGTCAGTATTCTAAAATAACGTACACTATACATACACCCTTGTTTAATAATATTGCAAAGTGGTTGTCCAACAGGTTTCTTTTATTCGAGGCTTAAGTCTAAAATGGCAATACCGAAGTCGAAGAAACTTATTTGCGTAAATGGTTATTTGGTTATGGTTATGACTCCAAAGACGTAGGAATATCATTTGCAATTGGGTACACCAACATTTTGTGAAATAGTTGCTGACCATATTTTGGTATTTTAAAAATAGCAATACTGCCGTCCCAGAAACCTAGTTGCACAGGTTTCTGGTGTGACCAAGCTACTCTAATAATGTATAGGCTGCCTGACAGTTTAACCCAGCCAACTCAGAAGACGCTAGCAAGTCATAAGTATAAATTAGTCTATTACCAACGATAGTCTAAGGTCAACATAAAGATTATTTTTCATCACGTATGTATCCTTGGTTAGATAAGACTACTGCTGTGTCACCTTACATAATATACGTGTTGTCCTAATTTGCACAAAGTTAAACCATGTGTTATAAAGGGCAGGCCTGGTGTGTATAGTCTGGCCTGTCACACATATATAATCTTCGGAGGGAAATATTCTACGAAAAAGCCTCCATCAGCGGTGAAATGTTGGCTATATCATTTTCGAAATACCACACGCCCTTGGTAACCATTTTGTCATCGTTGACAACCGATTGGGCAAGGTTCCTCTCCAGGACACTGGACTTATCAAGGACATTTGCAATACGAAGACAGGAGTTGGCGGCGAATGTTTGATGGAAATTGTCTCATGTGGCCGTTTAGACCATAAAGGGTGTTCTTATCAAGTGATCAGCCATGTTGCCAGAGGATGGGTATGTGGTTTCTGTGGGAACGGTAGTCGTTGTGTGGCAAAGTATGCCTGGCAAAATGGCATTGTTTTAAATAAAACATCGTTCAGATTCTGTGCGGGAGACGGGGAACATTGGGTAAGTTATAAACCCGACAAGCCTTCGTTGATTGAAATGAGTATGAATAATATCAACAATGTTGTTACTTACGATAAAAACAATTATCTATTGAACACAGGTTTTCCTTGTCATGTTCAGTTTGTTGAGGATTTTACCGATGTCGACACTGATAGGAAGTGAGAGGAAATCAAAACTCGATACAGTAAAGAAATCATTCTTATGTTTGCCAAAGATATCAGCCCAGACGAAGTTATGATGCGATCTTATGAAGCCTCCGTCAATGGTGAAACCATGTCTTGTGGTATCGGGAGTATTGCTGTAGCCATAACAACTACCATCAGATGAGCAGCTTTTTGTGAGAGTTACGGTTTCCGAATTACTTTGTCAACGCACCTTGGGAAATTAGAGGTAAATGGTAGACGGAAAGGTGAGACCGAATTTGAGAAATTGTCTTTGATGGGTCCAGCAAGTCATTTAATCGCTGTATATTACACAATGAAGACGTACGCATCGATGTGTCCAATCGGTACGTGAAAGCGGCCCGGTGTACACAATCAAAATCATCTTTATTTCATTATAATTGAATATACATGTATATTAGTTTGATTCAAGTATCCGTAACCCATATTAATAAAGACGACTTTGCTATACCAGTTTTTTCGTTTTGTTTCGAGATACGCATTTTATTATAAGTTTGTTTCAAACATTATACTGGCGTGATATTTTGACACTACTTTTGCCACCACAACTGTATTATTACATTTATCAGTATTACATTATAATGGTGACAAATTAAAACATCACCACGTAGTTAGTTGTTTTGAACAACACGAGCTTTCGACACCTATACCGGTGTCTTCGTCAAGTGTAACAGTTGTGCATGGCGTCTGTCATATATACAGCTTATTTCAGTTACACTTGACGAACACACCGGTATCGAAAGCTCGTGTTCACAACAACTAACTACGTGGTGATGTCTTAATTTTGTATCATTAGTATGGAACCCACATTTAAAGCGAGTTTTAAACATTTTTTACATCATTACATTTATAGCTATTTCGTTGATACGCGTTTACATGTCTTTTGAAGAAAAGTTCAGATATTTTAGCTCAAGACAGGACTTTGCATTTTGTCTGATTGAATGATTGATTGATTCGGAGAGATATCATGTGATTACTAAGATACTGTTAGTTGCTATTCCCTAATCACGTTATAGAATAGTTGATAAATTTTCTATTTATATTCAATATTTCATTTGGTTACCACAATATAAAAATTAAACGTTTATGTATGTAGCTTCCGTAAATGAGTTGTTAAATCAATGTTTAAATTTGATTTTGACTGGTGATTCATTCTGTGGTTGCTTTTTGTTTCCTTTTCGTAATCTTTGACTCCAAATCGAAACAGCTTCCTTGATGGCTACCTCATTTTGGTAGGCAGGGTAATAAACATACGAAAATTCACACGTGTGTTCCGATTGAGTTGCATCTACGATTACACATTGTCATACAGATGGCTTATTTCATCATTTCATTCAAATGCTGTTTACGTTAAAGAATAAGTGTGTGTTTGAATATCTATCCGCGACGCTTTGTTGACGTTGAACAAATGTAATGGGGATTGCGGTGCCTGGACTTTTGTGTTTTGCTCTAAGACTTCAATAAAGGTTTATGTCAACCCTATCAGGCAAAGCGAATCGATGTGTTAGGGTGAGTAGTTATCATTTCTCAGAGCCATTTACAGTACATCAATATAAAAACCTAACCTAAAAATGTCACACCTAGCAACGTGCCTATTAAGATTGATATTAAGTTAACTGGTAGATCTAATTGTTAAATGTTACCAACCACACACTTCGAGGACTCTTGGTGACACCAGGCCTATTGAGAAAATGGCTTCTGCCAAAACTCATTCGCTCGAGTATGTTACTAAAGACCATATATGTCTGCTCGTATTACAGTTAGAGTTCTATGAGTGGGGGTCTAACTTGATTTGTCCAAACATTTACTAGAGCTGCCAACAAGGACATACGTTAACACGTGCATTGGCGGATGAGATTTCTCACCAAAGAATTGGAACTGCAGAAATACGCTATGGTGTTTCAAAGATCAGTCCAATATTTATAATGTACACGCTAACGGACAGAGAAGGGAACATATCCCATTAAAAACACATCCAATGAGATAAAAGATTTCGCTAATGATGTGTTACCACAGAATTGCGTTAACATGTGCGTTGACGGATGCGATTTTCACCAAAGAATGGGAACTACACATGTACAGAAATGCGCGGACGGAGAGTGGAGCTTGTCCAAATTTTAACGCATTAGAGGAGGTAACGGACGACGGATTTTGCTAACCATGACGTCACTGAAGGGGTTTTCCGACCCTAATGACCTTTTGCTGTGGAAATGATGATGATCGAAATTCGCAGAAAACACCGAGTAAGTTTTTTTACACGTTTTTACGTTTGTGTTATAAATGCATTTTGCATAAAAAGGCTATATAGATGTCCTCTTATTCACATTCTTTCCAATAACCGAAAAAAAGGGTTTTAAGGGATATGACCTTGACTTTTGACCTTAACCTTATGACAGATCACAATCCCGATAGCATGCGTTAACGCAAGTCCGTGGAAACCCTTTATCCTATCCGTTAAACAATCGCAATCGTCTACGCACGCGTTAACACGGGTCCCTTGCAAGACGCCACAATCAAGACGTCATTAAAGGGTTTTTTGGGTCGTCATGATCCTTCGCTGTCGGGTCGAAATCCACAGAAAGCACCGAGAGAGTTTCTTTACTCGTTTTTATTGACCTAAGTTATAAATGTATTTTGTGTGAAAAGAGTATGCAGATGTCCACTTAATCACCATCTTTCGCAAAGTCCCACAAAATATCAATACTTATTTTTTTGTCACCTATATGACCTTGACTGTTGACCGTAATCTTTTGACTTATCATACTCTCGATTGCATGCGTCAGCGCAAGTCCCTGGAAACACTTCATCCCGTACGTTAAACAATCGCAACCGCCCACGCGTGTAAATGGAAATACACCATTAGAAAGTTTAGTTCTTGCCTTTTGGTTGCAATGATAGCCCTACATGGATTGCTCACTTTAAATCAAACATGTTAATGGAAGGAGTATGTTTTTGTACAGGTGTATCTATAGACACGGCTGTCATTTGTATCATCTTTAGGAGTTGTCAATTATGTCGTGGTGTACATGTGCGCCACATTTCCCTTTGCCAGTTTCTCCGTTTCAATAATGTGTCAGGCCTCAATAGGACGAAGAATGTTTTATCACATAGATAAGCAATATCAATTGACCTTACGCGACGCTCCGCCTACTTATGCTAATGAGGGCACCTCGGACAAACATTGAGAGAAACATGGCCGCTAGTGTGGTTGTTGGTTGAACTGTGCACGGTTCTTACCGATAACTTTCTGTCTGCAGTTCTCCAGAAGCGCACGACTGTATTATAGTATAACGAAACTGTCTGGGGAATATATATGTACGATGTACTGGTGAAAATATCGTTCACAGCGAGTGAAATCCATGTGCCTTCGAGTATTTCGGCAAGGTGAAGACTGAAGGTGTTTTCGATGATTACTCCGTCGTACGAAAAAGTGAATCATGAGATTTCAACCACCGATATACATCTGACAGTGGCGCTATGTAGATGTGCGATTGGGTAAGTAGATTACAAGAAAGATAATTAATGTATTCTAAGTCATTGAATAAATACTTAAGCTTTATGCTGTTCGCTTACGGCTTAGTGACGAAGCGTCAAATGGTTGATACCGATACAACAACAACTGTCAATGTATTGTATTTGTAATCCTGCGAAGACATGCCTCGTAGTCCTGCTGTCATCAGTTTTTCCTCTTACTAATCAAGTGTTTTGTAAGTCATTTGGTCTGTATAGTAAATAGATCATTTTCGTATTATGAGAACTAGGTCGTTCAGCTGTTAGTGTTACTGTTAGTGTTGATGTATACAACTTATAGTTATAATTGAATGAATACTCTCAACACAACATTTGTTAATGTCAGTCATAATTTAAAAATTAATACTCCAAAATGATATATTATTGTCGATATGTGATATTACAGAATAATAGCTCCAAAGGATTAAACTCACAAAGTTGCTGAGCCCAACTTAGAGAAAAAAAATTACATGTCAGAGCACACTTGTAATTTGCTTATTTTGCTTTTTATTTCCTTATAGGACCCCTTGGTATTGCCAAAAGGCGACGTTTCCTTAAAACAAGAGGTGCCTCGGCCCAAAGTGCAATATCGTAAAACACGGAGACTGGCAGGAAAGTGGAGGAAAATACAACTTACAAGTGTTCTTTGATACCAAAAGAGGTCGGAGACTTTGACGGTCTTGAGTTTCTCAAAATTTAAAACCCCAAAGCTAATAGGGATTGAGTATCAACATAAACTCCCTTTTGATGACTAGTTTATGGAACGCTTACGAAAGAATCACCGGCGAGGTGTTCTTATAGGAGACTCTGACTAGGCATCATATTCATGACTGGCCCCAAGATATAACCTGACTTTTAATTTCTATGAACGTTTTCTGATGCAAAAGCCATAATTGTGAAAAACAGATTCTGCACATTTCACAATTCATAAAGAAATCCCTGTCTGAAAACTGCTCCCAAATATTTAAAAGACATTTTGCCAACAGAAAAAATAAGGTGTAGAGCTGATTCAACATCCTGAACATTTCACATAAATACTCGTCAACTTGTACTTACTGTTTTCCATTCTGTGATTGAATTGTTTACCAGTATTGAAATAATTCAATCTAATCTCGATTTTATGCAAAATATATTTTTGTTTTGAATTCACAGATTTTTATTTTGACTTTGTTGGCATGAAATAAAGTTGAGCAGGATAAATTAAAATACCATAAATCCAATCAGGCAGATATGCATTAACCATGCTTAAGGAAGTATGTCTTTATATATGTACCATGGCGCGGAGGAAAATAATTAAATTTAATATGTGCGATATATTTTTCTTTTAATAAATTTGTTGGTCACCAGTTTGAAAACTTGTGCTTACAGCATTGTATCCAGAGTGTAGATTCCATAGATGAAATCTGAGGTTTTAGTGAAAGACCTACAATGTGAAAAGCTGCTTGACTTCCTGAAGTTCCTGGTATATTTTAGTTGGCCGCCATCCTGTCAAGCTTTAGATTGATGGACAGATTTATTGATAGATGTTTTATTTTCGACATGCTGAAGATTATTTCCCTCTAGATAGTGTTTGCCAAGTTTAATTTAAAGTGGCATGAGCTGCCAAAATGTTTATATTTTGATGTTAAAACAAAATGTTGAAATTATTGACTATTTTTCTCAAGACGTATAATTCAGAAGCTTTTTAGTGCTTCTAGTCTCGAGAATGTAAGATAAAGTATTGATTTGAACTAACTTTGGTTTAGAATGAATGAATGGTCGTCCCGGTTATTCAAATTTTGTTTACTTTTCGAACACTATTCCAGTTTGTAAATGTCACATACTGTACGAAATTTCCTCATTCCAACGCCAATCATTTAGTTTTTGGATGCCCTCCAAAGCCTCTTTCTGTAGTGACGATCAGTAATTATGAAAAAAGTGTGAATTTTGGCCGCTCATGCCATTTTAATTTAGGTCACTAAGTAATACTAGTACCATCTCGGCATGCCCAACAACAAAACAAAGTATTGAAAAACCTCACAATCTGGTATATATTTGTACAAATTGTGTACCTTTCATGTACTGGTATGTGATATCCACAGTCCATAGGGAAAATGGCAACCTCACCAAAACTTACTCTTCCATTCATATTATGAAATTAGCCTTTACTTAGTCCAAGCTGAATCTTTTTTTTTCAATGACGACAGATTTTCGTTTAAACTTAGTTAAATCTAACTCGAAGTGCCATTTTTTTTTACCGTAGGCAGTCACGTCTTCGCATTTTGGGGTATTCTAAAACTTAGTAAAACTAAAAGTTTTTATCCACTTTCGACAGCGAAAAATAGGCAATATAAAATGTGGCTTTAGCTACAGGGTGGCGGTGAAAATAAACTACCGTGCGTATAAATACTAAAATAGACTATCTATAGTATACGCCTTGATCGTACCGCCTACCGCTCCGGTACCCTACGATACGGTCGGAATATATCGACTGTCCGAGGGTAACAACCGTCGGTTAACAACACTGTGTAACCGTTCTTTTTGGTGTGGAAATGATCAATGATCATCATCCGACTAAATACTTTGCCGTGTCAAAAAGTAAATAGCAGATAAACGTAATTTCAGAAGAATCCGTTTGACACGCATAGCATTATTCGATCGCCATTTTTCGTTCTTGTTTGTCCGAGGTCGGTCAGAAGCTGGAGGTGTGGCGGAATTCCGGCAAGCTGATTGGTCGATTCGCTCGTAAGGGGCGGAGTCTGCGTAGGGTCAATTGGAATGCACATATACAAGTTTCGCTTCTGGGCATACCAAAATCTATAATATAGAGTACTTTCCTTATTCTTCATCATATTTACTTCCCAAGATTAACCACAAAGAAATATATTCCCAAATTGCAATTTTTTGACGCAGTATATCATACTAAATCATAGATAGGTTGTTGACTATGGTGACGTATTGTAAAGATATATACCTTGCGTACAGTGTATGTCATGTCTAAAAAATACATGTCTACATCAATCTGGATTTCACAAAATGTACAAGTAACAGTATAGAACAGGGCTTAAAGCAGGTTTGTGGACTACATGTAAATGTATTTTAAAAAAACATAAGTTGAAACGAAACAGCCTTCGCGCTTGTTCTCTGTACGCCAAAATATGAGTCTGCAAGTAACATGCATATTTTCCGTATTGTTTGTAACTACTCGGATAAATAACATTTGATGAAAGGTGTATGGTCGATTTTCAGCGAAAAATGTACCATAACGAGCAAGTGCGACTTCTGTGGTACATTGTTTACTGTCTGACAGACGGTTTCACGTTAATGTAAACAGAGGTCTTACATGGGTCAACCCTACTGCAGTGAGTTGTGAATGCGTTACTAATATTCATCTATCAGATAAACTGTTAAGAGTAGGCATTCATTATTCTAATTCTACAATATGTAATCAGAAAAAAAACATAAATGTCAGAAGATAAGGAAACGATCAACTAGACGGCTCGCTCAGGGGCCTCTGTGAGAAACTCCAGTCTGACTGAATCGAGAAATCAACATATCAGCTGCAAATGAATTTAACACATATTCAATTCGTCATTTAACGGTCTGTCAGGGGAAAAAAGTTTACCAGTGACCATCCACTGATCTTTAATTTGCCGCATGCACACGTTGCCCTTTGAACACAAATTGACCAAAATTGGGGTTCATAAAACATTAAAACTTGCATGAGTTGCAAAAATGTGCACATTAAAGGATAAATGACAAGTTAAAGTCAATGCCTCCTATTTGGTAATCAATTTGTTTAAAACAAAGAACACCGTATAGCCCTATGAACTCAACCAAAAGCAAAACGAGATTTTATGCACAAAACCTTAAAAAGTTCAAGCATTTTTTTTTCTCAGCCTAGAACTTGCCATTTGTCCTTTAATGTTATAAAGTTTGATAAGTAAGGCATTATAAAGTGCTGGTATTTAAAAAAAATAAAATGACCGACGTTGGAATATCAAAAAATAATACAGTTTGTGAGCTATATGAACCGATGTAGTGTTTAATAAATTAACAGAATTTATATAACTCGAAATAACGTTGATTCGTTTTAGGCCTAATTTGTTTAAAACACATTTCTTTAAAGTGACATTAGCTGTCAAATATAGAGAAAATTTTATTGGAACGGTATTATAGCTATTCATCATTTTATTAAGAAGTACACAATAACAGGTTTCCGTCGACACCAGGCTTAACCATATATGTTGAAGTAGTTTAAAAGCAGCAAATGTCCAAAAAAGTACACCCCGGCTTTTTAAAGGTGTATCTGTTACTAGCTCACACTTTCCGTTTGAATGACTTTATGGCTTTTCTAAAATGTTCGCTTTAAGGTAAATTCTTCAGTATTTCAATGTAATTCAATCTCTCAACTTGTCTAAAAAAGTTAGAATTTTGGCAGCTCGTTGGACTTTAATGTACATTCTCGGGACTGACAGTGGTACAAAAAAACGTATCATTTGTACTTTTTGAGATAAAAAGACGCTTTTTTCAATTGTTGTTTGAAAGGAAACTATCGACTTTGTAGCAGGTCAGTCCTCACAAAGTTCCTTTTTCAATTGGGCTTAGGGTACTTCACAGTTTAACTGGATGACACTTTAAAATATGGTAAATTAAAGAAATATTGTATCCTTTGGGTCTGCAGATTTACTTGGGACAAGTGGTTACAGATAGAAAACCTAATAATATATGTTATAGGGGTGTTCTGTTATTGTTTATTATAGCTACCGTCTAAGACACGGGGGGTACTTTTTCAATTCGGTTCGAAAACCAATTATGTTATTTTTATCATTGGATGTGTGTGCTTAACACAATAGTATGTCTAAAACGTACAAATAAAAACGTGCTTTTGGAAATTTGAAGTGTCAAGGGTACAGATGGAATTAGCTGCAATATAATTCCAGATCGGGATTTGCCAGAAAGGAAAGAGTAAATGTAAAGCCAGATTGATAATGACGTTGTGCCAACTTTATTAAGTCTTCTTTGGACCCCGTCTTTGAACTATGAAATGATTTTTATCCACTCCGTCATAACTCCCTCACTGTGGGGTATAAAACACTCGACATTTTCCTCAGTGAACTTTCCCATTGGCTTTATTAAAGAACTTATGACAGCCCGACCCCGATTCTCCCTGGGGGTTAATACCGCAATGGTTATTACTTCAACGTGTACTTTCACAAGAGGGTATAGACCCAACCAAATAATTTTTGACAGCCCTCCCGAGCTACCTGAAAGAATATTCCTGAAAGAAAGTTCTAATCCGATCATCCAATCGATTCAAAGGGATGATTACATTTTCTAGCTGTTTGATTTGCTAATATGAGGGACGTTGATATTGATCCCCGTCTCATCTACACCGTGTCATATTATTAATGCATACCCGGACTTCATGTGGGGATTTGTCTCATTCCGTTGTTATGACTCTCAATCCATTAGGGAAAAGTTTGCTTAGTATTTTCCTCTGGTCGACATGTGTAATACCTGCATAACGTAAGATATTTCTACCGGACATAGTGTTCGGATTGATTCCCCAATTAAACATATACAACGTTTGTAATAGTATTTAGAGGGGATTAAATAAACTAATAAACAAACAGCTTAACTAATAATAAATGCTGTAAAAATGTTACAAACGTCATTTGTGTTCTTTGTTTTATTTATGTTAAGGTGGCCATTATTTGTTTATTTTGGTTAAGATGATGGTCATCTATATATTTAGGACAAAACGTTTGACAGAAAACCTTGCTGTAAACGATCCTTATCTAAGGGAGATAATCGTTTAAGTATAGCTTCGATGCTAACAGTTGTCACTGCAAAATGCGACAAATCTTGCTTGTTGGGAATGGTACAAATTAGCAGGTGAACCAATGTGGGCGGAGCAACCGTTGGGAAGTTTTTAATTGGCTTGCATTCATTGGTTCTTGACTAAACGCTCTATAATTACAGGAGCTTAGATATTTTAGGAGAACACAAAAGTAGTATACGAGGACGTCTGTAGCTTTTTCTTTCGTCCTACCTTGTTGGTGTATACAACAGCGCCACGTAACCTTTTATGGTAGACAAGCCCCTCTACTGAAACACATAGTTAATATAATATCATCCCGATAATATTATTTCTATTGTGGCTTTAACCGGGAGGAAACCAGGAATAACAATGTAAAGAAAGTCAGAAATACAAAATAGTTTCGATTGTATACAGAGGGTCGATGACAAAACTTGACCCTGATAACAAATATTTGGATTATAGAAAATTGGTTGTAACAGAATTTGTTGAGGGTGTGATACGTTTATCTTACAAATATTTTGAAAATTCACCCAAGCTGCCATCATCTCTTTATAAAAGGGTGGTAAATGGCATAATAGTGATTTATTTGCAGACATATAAAAGAGTGAAGTAGATTTATTAAGTTCCTGCCACCTACATAAATGATTACGAAACAAATCTTTCCACACTGCATAATTAGAATTAAAAACCGTGCCAAGAAGCTCAGCCGAAAGGCACTCACTTTCGATCTAATATCTGGAAGTCCCAGGCCACCTTGACTTTTGTCATTGATAATGACATCATATGCAACTAAGTGAGCCCTCCCACCCCAAAGAAAATCAAGGAAAATAGCCTTTAGTTCTACCATGTACTCGTATGGGACATCAAGAACCCTCATTACATACCATAGTTTTGACATGAGTAAGGTTGAAATTACACAAACTTTTCCTTCTAATGTCAATTTTCGCAGTTTCCAAATGTTTATTATTGTCTTAATCTTGTTAATTTTATCCTCCCAATTTTTCTTTTTACAATAGTTCTTATCAAATCCCAAATATACTCCTAAAACCTTCATATAATTATAAGAAACAGGTATGTGATGAATTTCAGTGAGGGTTAAATGTGCATTGGCCGACCGAGAACATAAAATCTCCGACTTTTCGGCATTTACCTTGGCATTAGACGTTGAACAGTATTTATTAACAATTTTTAAAACTTCCCCAATAGAGTTTTGATCTGACACTGTAACAGTAGTATCATCAGCATGCTGATAAATTAGACTAAATCTACTATTTAAAGAGTTGGGGATAGGGATCCCGTGGATATCATCCGAACTACGTAGCATACATCCTAATGGTTCTACTGTTAACACATACAATAAAGCAGATATAGGACACCCCTGACGGATAGACTGGGTAACTGAAAAATATTTGGTTACATGACCATTGCATTTGACCGCCGTCCTAACATCAGTATAAAATATTCCAAACCATTTACGAAATATATCTCCAAAACCATACTGTTTTAGAACCCCATACAAAAATTCATGGGAGACTCGGTCGAATTCTTTTTCTTGATCTAATTTTATAAAATAAGCTTCTAAGTTATCGTTATCAACATAATACAAAATATCTCGCAAACTGCATATAGTGTCCGCTATATCTCTACCTGGGACACAGCAGGTTTGACACGAGTCTAAAAGTGAATTAATAACAAGCTTTAATCTGCTAGAAATACATTTTGACAATATCTTGTAATCTACATTTAATAAACTGATAGGTCTCCAGTTTTTTAATGACGACCTATCCCCTTTCTCTTTATATATTAAAGTTAGTACTCCACTTCTCATACTTCTGGTTAATATACCCACAGAGAACATTTCTTCATAAATAATAGGCCCTAATAAATCCCCAAAACACAAATAAAATTCAACGGTTAATCCGTCATTACCAGGGCTTTTATTTCTTGCCATACTCATCAGTGTATTCTTAATTTCCTCAATAGTTAAGGCCTCGTCACATAAGTTTTTGTCTATATTACTCAACTTGTCTTTAATTGAAGACAGAACTTCCTCAATACTATTATTAGTGATTGTCTCAGCAGTGTATAATTTCGAGTAAAAGTTAAACACTTCTTGGAGTATATCTTTGGAACTGTTTAATTCAACTCCCTCATCCGTAGTAACACATGATATGAGCTTTTTTTCTTGATTATATTTCTCTAGGTTTAAAAAGTACTTTGTGTTTTTGTCACTCTCGTGAGTGTACAAAGCTTTTGATCTGAGAATTGCCCCATTACATTTTTGTCGCTCATACTGTTCTAAGTCCTGCTCTAATTGCACTACATTTTGAATATTGTAATTGGGAACCTCACTGGCTTTTCGATATTCATTATCTAATTTCTGCTGTAATCTGTTAATAGAATCATATTTCTGTTTTTGTTTGCTTTTACTGTAATTTTTAGAAAATGACTTGATTTTGTATTTAAGATTATCCCACCAGATACATATATTTTCAACATACAATGAACAGGATAATTGTCGATCAACAAGAGTATAAATCTCATCACAAAAATTATCGTCTGACAATAAATCATTGTTAAAGATATAAAGGCCTGGACCTCTGTCAACATATAATGTGGATACTAGAATGGTCGCTAAAGTGGGTGTTTGAAAAAATTCCACTTTCTTCTTCACAACATTAGGAGCATATATATTCACAACATTTAAAATTTCCTCACCAACTTTTAGTTTCAAGGAAATCAATCTACCCGTGTTGTCGGAAAAGGAAGATATTATACTAGGAATAACTGATTTTCTAACAACAAATGCAACTCCTTTATAATTATCAGTAGAGTTATTACAGTACACTGTACCATTGATGAGATATTTATATTTCTCAACAAAAGCATCATCCCAATGTGTCTCTTGTAAACATATAATATCCGCAATTAAATGATCATTTACTACTTGCTGTAATTTCAGTATATTTCTCAAGCCATTGCAATTTAAGGAAGCAAAGGTAATCATGTTGAAGACAATAATTAAAAATTTAACTACTTCCATTTTTAATTTTGAAATGTTAGTTACCGTCTTACGTACTATTCAGTTCTGTCTTCTCATATGGGGTCTTTCGCTTAGCTCTTGTCACCCTTGCAATAGGTTCTTGGTTGGCTTTCCTTCGTCTTCTGCTTTTCACTACAGAAAAGCCAGACGACTGAGATTCAGTTAAATCCATTGATGTATCATGATCCAACGGCTGAGGATTATCCCAGACAGATTCTTCCACATCATTCACCTTTATATTTACATCTTCTGATTGTGATTGTTCACATGAGGATTCATCGAGGTAATTACCTTCTAGATGTGGAACTTCATCTACTTGTGGAACTTCATCCCGATGTGGAACTTCATCTACTTGTGGAACTTCATCTCGATGTGGAACTTCATCTACTTGTGGAACTTCATCCCGATGTGGAACTTCATCTACTTGTGGAACTTCATCTCGATGTGGAACTTCATCCCGATGTGGAACTTCATCTCGATGTAAAACTTCTTCTCGATGTGGAACTTCATCTCGATGTGGAACTTCATCTACTTGTGGAACTTCATCTCGATGTGGAACTTCATCTCGATGTGGAACTTCATCCCGATGTGGAACTTCATCTCGATGTGAAACTTCTTCTCGATGTGAAACTTCTACTCGATGTGGAACGTCATTATTTCGAGCCGGAGATGGAGGCTTGCTCTCATCAAAACCCGATCTGGCCGTTTCGCTTGTGGTGGCCAGGTCACTTATTTCTGTTATTTCGCCGATGGCGGCTTGGTCACTGATTGTTGTGTTTTCGTTCATATTGATTTGGTTCCTTATTCTCATTTCCCCGCACACAGTATCTTCGCCATTTATTTCCGCGTCTTCGGACAGGGGGGGCTTTGTCACTTACGTGGTTGTGACATAAACATTTATCACCAATATTTCTACATTTTGGACAGGGTTAGGCTGTACAGTGCTTAACTTTATGCCCTTGTTTTTTACAACGAAAACAGACGAATTTAGAACAGTGCCTGTAAATATGGTCCTCCCCAAGGCATAATGAACACACCTTTAACTGGTGATCATTCACAACTTTGAAATGCTCATGTCTGTGCACTGTATTAAATCGCATGGCATATGGCAATGACTTAATATTAGGAGGGAATTTTACCTTCAGATAGCGCGTCCCATCCTCTATATTAGTTCCTTTGTAGACCCGCCTCTTTATACTAGAAAGAATCTCGATATCCATGGACCACAATTTCTTTCTAATCTCATCATTACTCACATGGCGCGGCAGATGAAGGAATGAGATTACCACGGTCTTATCGTGGACAGGTCGAGTCTCGTAGCTCTGACCATCAACCTCAATACTCCAACAAAGCAAATCAAAACTCTCCTGTTCCTCCACCGTCACCTCATATATGTCATTTCCCCGCGGCACACAAGCTAACAAAGAATTCACTCCACATATTCCCTGAACACTACTGATCAACTTTTCAGCAGGTACACTCTTAAAATCATGCACCTCAACGTACAGCGATAGCTCCTCTACATTTGTCTGGGTCAAAGGCCTATGGATAGGCCCCTGTGAACTGGCCATGTCCAAAGACACGGCCAGGGCTTTCAGCGAAACAACAACAACTCTGTGTTAAGACACTAGCTCGTTGAAACCGGTCTTACCACTTCAAAACATCGACCTGAAGTTCGTTAATATAATACCTTTTTTTCTTTTTACATCCGCACACAACGGGTCTCGAACCCCTGCCTTCCGTATCTGAAGCTGGACAGAACCACATGCGCATTCACTTAGACCGTAGTATTTAGCCACTAGACTAACTACCAACACAGCGTTAGAGGTATTAAATTTCTCTGTGTTACCTGAACTGCGATACACGCATGCGCACTTCATACTTAATATACCCTTTGACCCGTGATGACGTATTTGGACGAATCCAAGAGGATCCTTTGGTTTGTGAATAAACATAGCTAAAATTAACCCATTTTTGTTAATAAAACCCCGTCCCTAACCCTAAGTCCGTCTTTGGCGTTGTCAAGAAAAGATGGCAAAAAACCTAACCTTCTTCTGCCAATAAAACCCCATCACCAAAGTTGTTGAAAATTGTTGCACACAGCAGTGACACTCTGTCTCTGAAGAGCTTGCATAGTGCCAAAGGCCAACAGTCATCGACCACAGGCACGCCTTGCGTTCAGCGGGGCCACTTTATCAATGAGTTGACGAACCGCAACTTTTACGTTACCTACGATTCTTTACCCAAGCCGCTAAGTTTGACATAAAGGTTTCAAATTTAGCGTTGAAATCATTATAATGGGAAGAAAACAAAATAACAACTAGCAATACTATCGGCTATGTAATGATTAACTTCTCTGTATAGATCACAAGAAGGTATGATGAAAGAAACAGTTCCAGACGTTCCCCTATAATCTTAAAACATCCAAGCGCCTGTAATTATAGAGCGTTTAGTCAAGAACCCCTGATTGCAAGCCAGTTAAGAACTTTCTCTCTTACTATGGAAGACAGATGAGGCCATTCGCGCCGCGTTTTGGCGACCTGTAATAACACGCGGCACGAGAAAACGCCAAAACGGCTAATTCTCTAGAGATATTGCCGTTTTGGTGTTTTCTCGCACCGCGTTTTCTCGACCTATTAAAAACTAATAACACGCTAAATTGAAATGTTTTGAATTTTTTAAAATCTGCTCTTTTTGTTTTTTCGCATAACTTTTTTATCCAGGGCGAGAAAACGTGGCGCGAGAATACGCCAAAACGGCAATATCTCTAGAGAAATTGCCGTTTTGGCGATTTCTCGTGCCGCGTGTTTCTTAAGTCGCCAAAACGCGGCACGCCGCATCGCGAGTTGTGGATAGCTTCAGTTTAAATATCTACTCTCAAAACCAAATAAAGATTACGTTGAAAATATAACTGGCCTCCATGTAGAACGTACTGGTAACTAAAAAAGGATTGACCAGTAATCGAGAATTTGTTGGGCATACAATAATGTAATCAGACATCTTTTGCGATATTTAAGAGAAATATTCTGTTTTAGTAATAAAAATCTAAAAAAAACAAACAATGAGGTAGAGCCCCAAAAGTGACGAACAGCCCCGCCACAGGTGATGTTCGGCACCAAAGTGCATCTGGGGGTAAGTTGAAGGATACCCCTTAGTTTTCTTTCAGTTGATAACACTTATAAAAGCGTATTGATAACTTTTTAGTGATAAAAATCTACAAAAGTGAGATTAGCCCAACAAGTGACGAACAGCCCCACATATGATGTTGGACCCCAGAGTGCATCTAGGGGTAAGTTAATGGATACCAGTAAACTTTTTTAGTTGATAACACTTACAAAAGAGAATTGATGGCTTTGTTTTAGTTATAAGAATCTCTTAAAATCATGTATATGTGGGGATTCCCACAAGATATCATCTACATACGTTTGTGCAGTTTACATTTTGCTTGCTTTTCAAATCTATTTAGTTTTGTGGCAGAAGTTAAATGGATATCTACTGTTTTATTGTCACTTCCTGAGATTGTTTTGTTATACTCGAGGAAATTAGCGGAATTAAACGATTGGAGTTTGTGTTGAAGTTCCGAGAACTCCCGAATGAAACGCCGTATGACGTCATATCTCTGTTCGTCTATTGCTGCCATTCGATTCACAACGGCTTTAACATCGTCTCATTGTTTTCGTTAATTTCATTTTCAGGTAAAGTAATCTTTTCACATATTTGTTATCATTTTAATCGTGAGTGATCGTAGCTACTCACTAGCGATACTTTAATGATAATTAGTGCTGGATTTATACGTAATTTACTCAGAGATCGTTTAGTACTTTAGCTCAGTAGACAGTCCGGTAATTTTCCACTACAGTGCTGCACGATGATGCAGGCAGTGTGACGTTTCAGGGTCACCGAGTTGACCTAGTTCTCCCTTCATCAAGTTGTTTCTTTTATTCTTTACATTGTAAGCACTGTAGGTTATGTTTATTGCTAAACATTGATAAATATTAGACATTATATATATTAACTAAGGTGGCTAATATACCGTATTTAAGGGCTATACGTACAACATTATAAGGAAAGGTACGAGTCATATTTTCTGGCAAGGTACGAGTGTACGATAAGTCAACTTTGTTTGTTTACATTGCTAGTAAATGTACTAGCCATGTTAAATCCACTGAAAATGTACGATAACTATTGTTATATATCTCTGTTTGTCTACTGCTGCCATTCGATTCACAACGGCTTTAACAACATCTCATTGTTTTCGTTTATTTCATTTTCAGTTGCTTGTTCACATAATAAAGTCTTCTTCAAAATATTACTTCAACTACGACCTTCACGAGTCTTCACGGCGTCGCCGGTAGGACGAAGTAAAACCAAAAGAAGACCGACCCGGAAATAAACATGGCAATGGCTTTAACAACAGAAGAACTTCAGTTTAACATCAGAGAAGCACTAATACATCTTCAGACGGACCAGCTTCTGGAAATAACAGAGTTCCTGAAATTGACAGATTGTTCCGACAAAAGCAAATTGAAATTAATAAAGGCAATAACTGACATTTCCGAAAGTGAAGAGTTAACAGAACAAGATGATAATGGAATTGCAGAACTATTAGAATTACAGGAACAAATAACAGAAATACAAACAAGAATTAAAATAAACAATATTGAAATAAGTCAAGACATAAATAAAGAGCAAGAAAATAAAACTAACGAAGAAAACCACTGAACTTACCTGTTGTAAACAGAACACTTCATCAGAGAGACTTCAAAATAAATGGACAAATTGGACATTTGAACCAGAAAGACAAACTTAGTTTCACCAGTTTGTCTCGCCAGATCGAAAACGGTGTAAGAAGACCATATTGTGAGTCTGATATCGTCGACGCTGTCGTCAGGGCTACCAATCCTGGACTTACACTTCGTTGTTATCTAGAGGGCAGATCAAATTTATCATTGCCAAGTCTGAGACGCATCCTACGATCCTACTTCCATGAAAAGACCCCGACTGAACTTTTTAACCAACTTAGTAATACAAGCCAAGATACCAAAGAAAGTGCGCAAGATTTCGTATTTAAAGTATTGGAACTGAAACAGAAAATACTTTTTGTTTCGCAAGAACTTGACTCTGAAATTTCATACGACCCTACTCTCGTCCAAAAAATGTGTCTCCATGCCATACAGACAGGTCTTACAAGTGATTTTATTAGATCAGAAATCAGAAATGAGCTATCAAAAAAGGGAATATCTGACGAAGACTTGGTAGAATGCATCAATCAGGCAAGCCGACAAGAAGAAAAACGTAAAAGAAAATTGAAAAGAAAAACGGAAAATGTGAACTATTGAAACAATTGACTTTTCTTTTAATAATCTCATTCCCCAGATCTAACATAATGATTTTTAGAAGTAGGTAATAGTTGTTTTTATTTGTGCTGTTGTAGTTATTAAAGTGTTGTCGCAAGACGTATATTGAAAACTAATTATCCTATGTTGTTTAGTTGTTGTTGATGTCATACTAGCGTTGTTGTTGTACTAGTTATCTTTAATGTAAATTTTAACAATTAAATTGAAGAAGATATACCTGTTTAAACTGGAGATAAAATCCTCAAGTATAAAAGAAACATCTGACCATAATGGTTAATCGTTCTCAGCTTAAGTATGTCAACAAAGTTGAATTAAAATCCCTGCAGGTTAATGTCCTTGACTGTAGCAAAGGTTGTCAGCCATGTTTAAATACTCTCTAAACTCTCAGAAAAATTGCGTGAGTTATTACCACGAATTCAAGGAAAAGCTGGTGAATTTGTTTACGGTCAACTATCAAGGGAAGTTAGAAATAACTTTTCATTGTTAGTTGATGAGTTAAACCAAAGAGAGTAGATTGACAAGAGTGGTCACTTCGTCCGCGCCATGTTGAATTTGAATTATTTCAATTTAATTCAGTTTTATTGTACTTGGCACTTTAACAAAGCAGAGTACAAACAACAAAAAGTGTAACAATCATAACTTGGAAATATTTACAATGGTAACTAAAGTACCCCCCTGATACGATTCGATTATTAGGAACCTCCTTTCTGTAGATGGCGCTGAACAGTTGAATTGTGTACAGTCGGAACACCCTTCCGCTAGGGGGCCAGAAAACATGCCGGCAATGCTGATTGGACGAAGTGACCACTCTTGTCAATCTACTCTCTTTGGTTAAACCACAGATTTAAGAAAATAGAAACTACAAAGAGATTTGAAGCCCAATTCAGTAACCGAAGACAAAAATTTGGGGAGAGTGTCGACAATTATGCTGCAGATCTAAAAACGATTGTATGATAAAGCGCATTTTAACCGAGACCGAGAGACTAGGCGTGAAGATCTCCTAAGAAGATTTCTTGACGGCATAAAGGATGAAAAAGCCAGATTTCATGTAGAATATATTAAAGAACCCGTAACTATCGACGAAGCAGTATACGAAGTGATACATTTTCTGGAGACACAGCCAAGAACAAGTGGATATGAATCCCGTCAGAATAAAAGGCCATCAAGATCCATGAGAATTGAAGAACAAGTGACACATTAGATGTAGGTCACGGAATTAGGTCAGCCGTTCATGCGGAAAACGATTCACGACAAAAACAGTATGTAGCAACAAAGAATAAACCAGTTGAAAAGCCACCCAAAGAAACTACAGAAAATCCAGCTGAGATCATAAAACTGAGGAAAGAAATTTCTACTATAACAGATATGTTTAAAGATTTGAAGTCGCAAATAGAATGTAGAAACAACAGAGCGCCCAACTACGAAAATAATAGAAAACCCCAAGTTTATGAAGATAGACTTAGAAGTAACCCAGTCAGAAATACAGGACCTAACGAGAGAAAACCATTTTCTGGTTGTTATCGCTGTGGTGGTAATCACTGGATTAGAGACTGTACTTACCAAGGTCAAGTCTCGTTGAATGCCACTGCTAAACCAGTTGTGCCAGGAAATATGAATACGAAGAGAAGTGGAAATTCTCAACAACAAGCTTATGAAATTAATAGAAGACAAGATCTCACAGAGTCATCAAACTTACAGGGGGCGGCTCAGTAGACCGTGAGAAGGCCCCCCAGCACAGAGGTCTACGAGCTACTAAAAATACAGGTTTAGGTATGGGGCGAGGGAGACCGAAGTATGACGGACTTTACCTTGATGGTACTGTCCAAAATATCAATGTTAAATTCACAGTCGACACCGGAGCTACAGCGACCATTATATCTGAACGCATTTTCGCTATCAAAACATTGCCCAGTGGTTTGGGAGATTTTGTTTTCAGGGAATATACGGAGTTAGGGAAGTACGTAAAGCTATGTTGTGGAGCATGGCAGGAGAAAATTTTGAAGTCTATGACTCTTGGTGAGTATAGCAAGCATCGGCAGATCGGGATTTGGAATCCACGAATTAAGTTAAGAAAACTGACCTGCAGGAATATCGATGTTCCTTGGATTCAAGGGTATTCAATGGTCGCCCTTCGAGCTAAGCAGCTTAGAGACCCAGATGTAGCCCCAGTGTTAAAATGGTTTGAAAGCGGAAAGAGGCCTTTTGGTACAGAGATATGTGCATCAAGTCCAACCACACGCCATTACTGGAACAACTGGGAAAACATTGAGCTAAAGAACAGTGTTCTTTTTAGGAAATTTCTGTGGAAGGATGCAAGCGCAGATTATTGTCAGTTTCAAGTGCTTCGATCTATGAGAGAGTATGTGTTAACACAAATGCACAACTCTATCCTTTCAGGTCACCTAGGAAGGAACAAAACCAAGGAAAAACCTATACAGCGTTTTTACTGGTTCGGGATACGGGAAGATGTGGATAACTGGGTAAGGTGATGTGGCGTTTGTAATGCAAACAAAACACCACCTTAAATGCCCTGTGCACCCCTTGGAGACATGCGAGTTGGAGCACCAATGGATCGTTTGTCCACAGATATAATGGGGCCCTTTCCAGAGACACCTAGGGGAAACAAGTTTGTGCTTGTTGTCATGGATTATTTTACTAACTGGGTGGAAGTACTGCTCGTTCCAGACCAGAAAGCAATCACATGCGCACAAAAGATATTAAATGATGTAATCTGTCGGTTTGGATGTCCACTGACCAGGGTTCAAATTACAGAAGTGAAGTTTTTGCTGAGTTATGCGAAATGTTAGAGATTAGGAAAACACAAACTTCGCCTCGACATCCCCAGTGTAATGGGAAAGTGGAGCGTTTTAACAGGACTTTAGTTAGGATGATACGATCAACAACAAGACTGGGACCTTCATCTTGGATGTCTGGCTTCTGCTTACAGATCCACACCACATGAAGTGACCAGTTTGACCCCTAATTTTCTAATGCTGGGAGGCGAAGTCAGACTACCAGCTGAGATTGTTTTCGGCAAGCCGGGAAACATTGAAGAAGATACAGAACATATGGTAATTATGTGAACGAGTTGCTAGAGAGGATGCAACAAGCACATGACATTGTTCGAGAACGAACACGAGTTATGGCAAAACAACAACAACAGACTTTTGATGGCAAGAAATCCTTGAATACTTACAAACCTGGGGAATATATTTGGTATTTCCATGGAATTGAAGAAGAAGGGTTTCAGCCAAAAGCTTATGCGACCATATTCTGGTCCATTTGTTGTTTTGGAAAAAAATGAATGATTTGGATTATATAATCCAAATGGACGCCACAGGGAGAAAACGGGTGGTACGTCACAATAGCCATACCAAGCCATACCAAGGGGACACACTCCTGAAATGGGCAAAGCGGGAGGTAGACAAACATCAAAAGGGAAAACAAAAACTTCCATACAGTCACTAGAAAAAGACACCCACTAACATGTAATTGGTGATTGAGCAGTGATTTTCTTGTTGAATTTCCCTCAAATGCAAATTTGTCTAAAAGAATGCCATTTTGTACCTTGTATTTGTTTTGTTACAGACGTGTTACAATGGCAGCCCAATCCAGTACAAGGCAGGAAGCAATGGGAGTTATCAAAGCATTGCAGGAGAGAGGCCAGGCTTTCCAATGTAAACACTGTGTTTACAGAGGTGACAAACCTCAGATGACAAGGCATGTAATACTCTTACATGCAAAACAAAAGGACATCCCGTTCATGTATTTAGTGTGTGGGAAGTGAGGAGTTAGGAAAAACGAGATTCAAAGACATATGGAGTCGAAACACGCTGACTATGACATTCAGACATACCTTGGGGGTAGTAAGAGGAAATATATTTTGGATGCTTCTGATGCAACCATTTTATCTCAAGATGAATCTCTCTTGCATTATCAAGAAAGATACTTAGTGGCAGAAGTATCTCCTGGATCTAATTCCCGATTGCCAGACTATCGAGAAGGTACCCCCATTCCCAATGCTATTGTTGGAGAAGGATTTGATACAATGGAAATCAAGGTACCAGTGGCACCTCCACCAAAATCAGAAGTACACACGGTTACTAAGCAAGAACAGGACATTCACTTTGAAATTTCAGAAGTGTGTCATATTGACCAACTCATTCAAAAATCACCTCTTGAACATCATCATCAATCCGTTTTTACAATCAAACCACTCCCAGTCTCACCAAACCACCCAACAGAAACATTACAGCTCCATCCCAGTGAAAAGGAAATAACAGAATTGTGCAGCAGAACAACCATAATTTCCCCTCTGAAGTCAACACCGCAGAAAAGTCGGAAAATTACCATCAAAAACACTAATAAAGGGGTACAAACAAGCCTAGATACATGTAATTCAACGAACAAAGTTCTCAGCATTTTGGAGAAGACCTCAGCTGTGCAAAAGGAAGCCTTTATGCCCGAACTAGATGTGCGTCCAATTGTGAGCCAGCTGATGGTTACAAACCTGCATGTTGAAGAATTGGCAGCTAGGAGTCTATCTCTCCAGGATACTTCAAAATCATTGCAAGAACTTCTAAACTGTTTTTCAAATCTTAAAATCGAACTAAGTAGGTTGAACAAAACTGTGTACGATCTCAATCAGACCAGCCATAAACTTCAGGAATCTGTTTTCCACCAAACAAATACGCTTAAACCGCTGATGCAGGGTGTTGTAGATTCTAACCTGAGTTTAACCAAAGTATTACAAACTCCGGCAGAGATTTTTCAACAACTTGTCGACGTTCTACAAAAAGAGAAACAGGGTAAAAAAAAACTTGTATTAGTCCAGCTCTGGCAAACGTTGTCGGGAAGAAAGTGGTTTGAGTCCTGAAAGTAAGCGAGCTCGTCCTCATTGCCCCACACCTCGTCGTCCTTTCCAAAGAACTTTTGGACAGCAATTATGTTGTAAATATTTTGAAAATGAAAATTAAGATGTAAATAGTTTGTGATAGGTTATGGTGAACGAGGACATTTCACCTTAAGTTGGGGGTAATGAAACAATTGACATTTCTTTTAATAATCTCATTCCGCAGATCTAACATAATGATTTTTAGAAGTAGGTAATAGTTGTTTTTATTTGTGCTGTTGTAGTTATTAAAGTGTTGTCGCAAGACGTATATTGAAAACTAATTATCCTATGTTGTTTAGTTGTTGTTGATGTCATACTAGCGTTGTTGTTGTACTAGTTATCTTTAATGTGAATTTTAACAATTAAATTGAAGAAGATATACCTGTTTAAACTGGAGATAAAATCCTCAAGTATAAAAGAAACATCTGACCATAATGGTTAATCGTTCTCAGCTTTAGTATGTCAACAAAGTTGAATAGAAATCCCTGCAAGTTAATGTCCTTGACTGTAGCAAAGGTTGTCAGCCATGTTTAAATACTCTCTAAACTTGACATTTTATTTCTAAATATTCAAAACTATCAAAGATAGTACTTTTTACAATAACAATTACACTATTATGTCCAGTTGCTAAAATACCAAAATGTAAGGAAAGGAACCTTATGAAAAGCCTATATTTAGGAACACATTTTATTTAAGAATCCATTTTGTGTAGAGAGTACTCATTTGACAAGTATCAAAGGCGGGAAATTTGAGAGATTCAGTGACTAGCTCCCTAGTATTGGACAAGTCCACTTCTCCTGAAGAAACCACCCGAGAAAATACCCGACGTTCAATTACCTGACCATAGGATCATTGGAAACTTAACCACCTTAAAAGGTATGGGATACTAAAGGGAACAGATGGAAGAGGCCTGGTGAGATCGAGAACAAGCCCTCTACTTTCACCCTCTGTGTCCATGGGGTTACCCCATGAATCCTAGGGAGACTGTAAGACTTGTTCACTCATTATACCCTGCTCCATTCAGTCCTTTTCGATGATTTTTCTGAACAAACATTATCCCATGAATTCCTTTATTAATCTCTGGTAAATATCTAACTGGATAATTTCAATAGGAATTCCAATATAACCAGTAGATTATTACCCCATGAATTCATAGGGTAAATATTGTAAGTAAATCACTGGTAAATCTGAATCGTTTTCACTGAACTGCATTAAACCCCATAGACCCATAGGGATGGCTGGCACATACTAAAGGCACTGGTGGGAAAATTAGAACAAATTTACGCATACATACCGATTGAACCTATACATATTAAGGGAAAACCATACAATACAAGAAGACCAACCAAACATGAAGTGGGTTACTATTAAAGTAATGAGTGTATACAAGTGAAGCGCTACACATATATCCCTTCCATTTATGACACCCCCCCCCCTTTTCTGCTGTGAAAAGTTATTCAATAAAGTTTTAAAATTGATTTCAAGCCTTTGTTACAATTTCTACATAGTTAATTGATCTTCTGTACTGTACCAGAGCATGAGCAATGCCGCACTGCAGATAGTTTAATATCTGTGAATTCAAATTGCTCATGATCTGAATCCAGACATACATCTTTTAGGCGAACTGTAATTCCTCAACCCCCGCAGCGATCGAGATCGCTACACTATGTAACCAATGACGACAAAAATCAAAGTATGGAAACACATAAGGAACCAACACAATCAACAACTTAGACTGAAAAGGAATTAAACTTAAGGACTGAAATTAAATCGCTCAGAGAGGAAAGAGCTTCAATTAAAGATGTAAAAGCAGAGATTTATTCAATTATAGAGACAATAAGTACAAGGACACTGAAGTACCCCAGCAAGTTTTAACAACGACAATAACGTCTGCCAGAAGGACCTGTTATAATTGCCATAGAATGAACAATGTAAGTTGTCAGCATTGTTGGAATTGTTGTGGTTTTGGCCACGTGAGATCCCAAATGCCCAAGCAAGCAAAGGCGTCGACTTCAATCGGGAAACGCCATCGGGGTTACTCAAAACAGGGACGAGCAGTAGCCCCACAGGTGAAAAGTCATGAGTCCCACGTGTTACAAACTATGTATATCAGGCATAGCAACCCATTCGAAGAAAATATTACCAAACTCATTGGACAGCGATGTCTTATTTCTTGTTCCCTTCATAAATGAGGACAAATGCATTATGGGACACGGGCGCCCAAGTGAGTATTGTGGCAAGACAGTGGATAAAGAAGTACCCACCTGAGTTGGAAATAAAGCCTATAAGTCAACTAGTAGAGGGAAACTTAACACTGAAAGGAGCCAATGGAGGACAGATCTTTTATGTTGGATGGGTAGAAATTGATTTTCAAGCTGGTGACCTAGATAATAGTAAACATGTAACTGTTCCATAGCTGGTTAGTAAGAAACCCATGGACTCACCTGTAATTGGATTTAACGTTATCTCAGAAATGTTGATAAACCTTGTGATTTATCTGGTAATTTCCTTCTGGGTCAAATGAAAAGTGTGTTTCCACGTTTAAAGTCTGAAACAATTGAAGTACTGCTTAATTTAATAGAAACTATGAAATGTGTGTACTGACCACTGGTCAAAACTATTTAACTATACCGAAAGGAAAGACCCATGCTATAGAATGCCACGTGAAATTGAGTCCATCAAATGCAACACCTGTCTTGTTTGAACCTTGTGATGAAACTATGCTTACCTTTCCTGTTAGTATGAGTGACACTTTAATTTGGCTAGATAAGAGTTCATCTGGCATAGTGGGCATACCTGTATTTAATGACAAAAACTATGATATTCATTTGCCTCGAACAACTGTTTTGGGTAGACTATGCTATATTGACACAGTCAGTCCTGTAGAACCTGAAGTTATGAAAGAACATTCTGTACAAATAAACTCTGTAAATACTCAGAAAGACTACGAACAGTGGGTTCCCCCAGTTGACCTAGAACATCTTAACCAAGAACAACAAATACTTGTGAAAGAGATGCTTAAAGAAGAATCTGGTGCCTTTTCAAAGAACGAAAATGATTTTGGGTGTATACCTACCTTGAGAATAGATATCAACCTCACTGATAATAAACCTGTGCATCGTGCATATTCAGTTCATCGTCCCTTGTATGATGAATTCAAGGCATATCTTCAAGATCTACTGTCAAGAGGCTGGATATCAAAGTCATACTCACCTTATGCATCTCCTATTGTGTGTGTTCGTAAAAAGTGTGGTGGCCTTCGTCTATGTGTAGACTATAGAGAACTCAACCGGAAAACTGTTCCCGACAGGTATCCCATCCCACATATCCAAGATTCAATAAACTGTCTTCAAGGTAACTCCTGGTTTAGTCTACTCGATCAAGGTAAAGCCTACCCCCAAGGCTTTATGAGTGAATCAAGTAAACCTTTAACAGCATTCGTCACTCCATGGGGACTCTTTGAGTGGAATAGGATGCCATTTGGCCTCACGAATGCCCCAGCTCAGTTTTAAAGATGTATGGAAGAGTGCCTTGATGGTTTGCGTGATGATATATGCCTGCCTTACTTTGACGACTTGTTAGTATTTGGAAAGACATTTCAAGAGGAGATCGACAATGTGCGTAAGGTTCTGCAACGTTTGCAAGCATTTGGGATAAAACTTCGTCCAGATAAATGTGAACTTTTCAAGTCTGAAGTTAGATATCTTGGAATACTTGTATCCGAACAAGGGTATAAGATGGACCCAGCTGACATGGAACCAGTATTAGCCTTGAAAAGCAAGCAACCCAAAACAGTGGGAGAATAAGGAAAACTTCTTGGACTGATAGGACATTACCGAAAATATATTTGTGATTTTTCAGGAATTGCAAAACCATTGTATGACCTTTTGAAAATCCCACCACCTGAAAAACAAAAAGGACTTTGAACAAGCCTACAAACAAGACAAGAGGAAAAGCTAAAAGTGGGCAATTGCCATCAAACCATCTTATCAACTGGTCTGAAATATGTCAAGAACGTCTTGAAAAGCTATTGAACTGTTTAGTTGAACCACCTGTCATGGCATATCCTCAATATGACAAGCCTTACATCCTGTTCACAGACACATCAAACGAAGGCTTAGGGGCAGTCGTATACCAGTATCAAGATGACCGCTTACGAGTTATCGGATTTGGTTCCCGCACATTGAGTCCAGCAGAGCGCAATTACCACCTGCACTCTGGTAAGTTAGAGTTCCTAGCTCTGAAATGGGCCATCACCGAGAAGTTTAGGGACTACCTGTACTATGCTCCTAACTTTACAGTATTTACCGACAATAATCCCTTAACTTACAATTTGACAACAGCCGGTCTCAACGCAACAGGTCACCGTTGGGTTGCTGAGTTGGCAGACTACAGATTTTCTGTTAAATACTGCCCAGGAAGTAACCAGGTAGCAGACACCCTTTCCAGAATGCCTCTAGATGTCAACGACTTCGGCAAAGAATGTTCGTTCGATGCTGTGAATGCCATAATGGCTTCTGTTCAAGTCTAGTCTCAAGAGAAATTCATACTTACCTGTCCTGTATTATCCGACCCTATGCCTCTCCTTTCATCCGATGATGGAATATAGATCTCGTTGAGTGATCTCAAGGTATCCCAACAAGCAGACCCTGTTATAAGCACCATCTTGGACTTTAAATCAAAGGGCACGAAACCTAATCGAAGACTGGTTCAAACCATGTGTCCACCAGAGAAATGTATGATGCGCGAGTGGAACAAGTTATTCATAGACTCTGATGGACTGTTATATCGTAAAACCCAAAACCGTAACCAACTGGTTCTTCCTGTGAAATATCGTGAACTTGTGTACAAAGAACTCCATGAGAAAACCGGAATACTTGTGCTCCATTGGGCAACATTGTGTCATCTTACCCCTTTGAGCTTGTGTCCATTGAATTTGTCCATTTAGAAAAAAGCAAAGGAGGCTTTGAGTTCATCCTTGTTATTGTGGATAACTTTACTAGATATGTTCAAGCCTACGCAACGACAAATAAATCTGGAAAGACTGTGGCATCAAAACTGTTTAATGATTTTGTTCTCAGATTTGGATTTCCCTCAAGGATATGTCATGATCAGGGTGGTGAGTTTCAAAACCATCTGTTTAAAGAACTCACGAGACTTTCTGGTGTATCGGACTCCCGAACTACTCCCTACCATCCCCAAGGGAATGGACAAGTAGAGAGAATGAACAAGACCTTGATGTCAATGCTTCGGACACTACCAGAATCTGAGAAATCTAACTGGAAGAACCACCTCAACAAACTTTTTTTGTCTACAACTGCACCAGCAACAGCTCTACAGGATTTAGTCCTTTCTTTCTGGTCTTTGACAGGTCTCCCCGTCTTTCCATCGACACCATGTTCAATCTTCGCTCAAGTGATTCCTACAAGATTCACACTGAATGGGCAGAGAACTGGCACCAAGGAATGAAGCAAGCGTATGAACGAGCAGCCAAAGAGAACGCAAAAAGTGCATCATATAACAAGAAACACCATGACAAGAAACATGTCTACTCCACAAAGCTCCGCCCAGGTGGTCGTGTATTGGTCAGAAATCTAACTCCGAGAGGTGGTCCTGGAAAACTAAGATCTGACTGGGAAGAAAACATACATATAGTTGTCAAACAAATTGATGAAAACCCTGTTTTTGAGGTTCGACCCGAAATTGGTAACGGTAAGAGTACGTGTTCTTCACAGAAATCTCCTCATGCCCTGTGATTGTCTTCCAATGGCTTTCCCGGCACGCAAACAGAGACGTCAAAAGAAGCAGCAGACTCCTCGAGAAAACGATTCATTGAAGTTCATTGAAATTCGACAAACATTGAATCCGACAGCAGTGCCTTTCACCCCATCTCCTCAGGATGGAAAACCTCAAGTAACTGTGCCTGATGCTTTTCCAGAGGATGATACTGCAGCGAGAGAAGTAGATAGTGATTCACCTCAGTCTTCTGACGACAAAGAAACACCACCACAACCACGAATGGCAGATCGACTCTCAAGAAATAGACCACCAAATGTCTTGACTTACCCGAATTTGGGAAATCCACAGGTTCAACCCCGAGACCCTCTGGTACAGACCGTGTTTGCACCAATCGGAATGCTTCCCCAGTTTCTTGTTCAATCATTTCCCTTCATGATGCAGAATATGGGACCTACACAGTTCTGGACAATCTAACTATCCAAGTGAACTGTTGTGATTTAGAGACTTTTGTGTCACAGTATCAAAAGGACTTTGTGATTGTGTGTTTTACAGTGTGACAACTGTGCTAATAAATTTGAAAGTGGATATTCAGATGGAAGTGATAGCTTCATATTAGCAATTTTCGGTAGGGCCCATCGGACTTTGTTTCTTTGAATCTGTGTTTCCCTTTGCCATGATCGTCAATAACCCTTTTAGAACTCTAAAATGTTGAAATATTTGTGATTGAGGATCTATATGTACTCGACGCGTATATGATTTTCTATGCTTTAACTTCGCCACCTTTAGTGTTGGGGAGAATGTGGGGATTCCCACAAGATATCATCTACATACGTTTGTGCAGTTTACAATTTGCATGCTTTTCAAATCTATTTAGTTTTGTGGCAGAAGTTAAATGTATATCTACTGATTTATTGTCACTTCCTCACCGAGTTGACCTAGTTCTCCCTTCACCGGGAAAAGTATACATTGTATCCATATGTTTCCTTTTATGACATTGATGAACTTAGCTTTATGCATATGTTATTTCAAAGTTGTTTCTTTTATTCTTTACATTGTTAAACCTAAGTAAGCACTGTAGGTTATGTTTATTGCTAAACATTGAAAAATCTTAGACATTATATATATATATTAACTAAAGTGGCTAATATACCTTATTTAAGCGCTATACGTACAACATTATAAGGAAAGGTACGAGTCATATTTTCTGGCAAGATAAGTCAACTTTGTTTGTTTACATTGCTAGTAAATGTACTAGCCATGTTTAATCCACTGAAAATGTACGATAACTATTGTTATATATCTCTGTTTCAGTTTGTCTACTGCTGCCATTCGATTCACAACGGCTTTAACATCATCTCATCGTTTTCGTTTATTTCATTTTCAGTTGCTTGTTCACATAATAAAGTCTTCTTCAAAATATTACTTCAACTACGACCTTCACGAGTCTTACTTATAGCCCAACAAGTGACGACTAGCTGACATACAAGTGAACTAATCTTGTGTGTAGGTTGATGTATTGATCAATCGATCATACCATGAAACTCTCTATTAACGATGCACTCTTGGGCCCAACATCACCTGTGGGACTGCTCGTCACTTGTGGGGCTATATACCTCATTTTTGGAGATAATCAATACAAAAAGGTATCAATACCCTTTTGTAAGTGCTATCAACTGAAAAAGCTCACTGGTAGCCATCAACTTACCCCTAATGCACTCTGGGGTCCAACATCATATGTGGGGCTGTTCGTAACTTGTGGGGCTAAACCTCATTTTTGTAGATTTTTATTACTAAAAAAGTTATCAATACAAATTTATAAGAGTTATCAACTGAAAGAAACCTTAGGGGTATCATTCAACTTACCCCCAGATGCACTTTGGTGCCCAACATCACCTGTGGCGGGGGGCTGTTCGTCACTTTTGGGGCTCTACCTCAATGTGTGTGTGTTTTTTTTTTTTTTAGATTTTTATTACAGAATAGAATGTTTCTCATTAAATTGCCAAAAATATCTAACATTATTGTATGCGCAACAAATTTTCGATACTGCTCAATCTTTTTTTACCTACCAGTACGTCCTACATAGAGGCGAATTATATTTTCAAGGAAATCTTTATTCAGTTTTGAGAGTAGATATTTAAACTGAAGATATCCACAACTCGCGATGCAGTCATCATTACCTTTATATAACACCAGTCCAAAAATGGGTTATTTGATCATATTTCAATTGTGAAACAAGTTACAATTATTAATATTTACTTATGTTAAAAATGTGCGCGCCGAGACAGCCCGAGAAATGATATTGGTCAAAGCCCTGAAAATGATGCCCTGTAGATGATTCTGTACTGTTCCTACATATTGTGCTCTCGCAACAGTTCGGTTGGAAAGATATAAATGTATGAGCTTCCGGCTGTTTTGGCGTTTTCTCGTGCCGCGCTTTGGCGACTTAAGAAACACGCGGCACGAGAAATAAAAAAATCGGCTAATTCTCTAGAGATATTGCCGTTTTGGCGTATTCTTGCGCCGCGTTTTCTCGCCCTGGATAAAAAAGTTATGCGAGAAAACAGAAAGAGCAGATTTAAAAAAAAATCGAAGCATTTCAATTAAGCGTGTTGTTAGTTTTTGATAGGTAGAGAAAACGCGGCGCAAGAAAACACCAAAACGGCAATATCTCTAGAGAATTAGCCGTTTTGGCGATTTCTCGTTTTTTCGTGCCGCGTGTTATTACAGGTCGCCAACACGCGGCGCGAGTGGCCTCATCCGTCTCCCATACACTTACCCATTGGTTCACCTGATATTCTTTACCATTCCCATCACATTGAACAGGCTCCCAACGAGCGTCATATGCATGTGTGGGAATCTTACACGTGGTTTACGGTGTGACAATTAACTGAAAATGAACCTGTCAAACCAACTCGTGTTCGGTCATGAGTACATGGAGAAATGGACAGGAAGTGAATCACCCCCCTTTGTAGAAGGTAAAACCAGGAATCAGCAACAAATCCGGCGAAGAAATAAAGTCATGTCTGAAATAGAAATTAATCTGAATCTGAAATTTGCCACATAAGTATTAGTTGGTATGGGGTTAGTGGAGAAGAGTGCCGGACACTCTGAAACTTCGTGAATTTACGAACGTGAAATACCCTCTGATAGACTGCAGGTCTTTTTGAATGTGGCGATCAAAAAGGTAAATCAATGAGAAGTTTTTTGTGTAATAGAGGACTGTGGTTATTCTGGGGAATTCACACACATGAATAATTATATTTACATGGTCAGCGTGGTAAGTTATGACAGTTATCCATTACAACGTTGACCATGTAAATACTTTTTATCTCCCCTTCACAAATCATGATAGCTATTAGACTGTACCAGTCCTTAAAGCCAGGTTTCTCAAATGTTAGGTGATCATTGTTTTATTGAATTGGTCAAATGTTAAAACTAAAACTATTCTGAATATTCCCTCACTAAACTTGTCCCTCACTTAACCTGGCAATGCTGCCATATAGGTGAAATAATTTTGAGTGCGGCATAAAACATCAATCAATCAATCAACCATTCTTGTGGCGTATTTACCTACAAAACGTTTGTGGCAAGTCTTGAATTATGAAATGGTATAGAAAAGTTAATGTTTTTTTCTTGTTGAGTAATTATGGATGGAGGCCTGAGTAACAAAATTCCTGTGGTAGTAAGTGTGGTTGATACATGGCTTTGTGAATAAGGCGGATGGTTAAGTATTGGGTTAATTGTAGCAGTGGTAACATTTTAAAACCTAGAAACATTGTTATTATGCGTATGGCCCTCTTCTGTAAAATACTGTATATTGTGATTGCGTGTTACTTGCTTAAGTATTTCCCCACAGGGGATTTCCGAAGATCATATAAGGGTTGATAAGCGAATTTAAACAGAGGAGTATTATCGATTCCTTTAAGAAGAAAAAAAAAGACTATATGTTAAGACTGTATATTTATGTTAGGATATAACATGTAATTTTGAATCAAGTATAATTATTCAGTTTGCAAAACTATGTCTTGTCAATTATTTTTTTTTAAATTCCTATCAGATTCTAATTTTTATACGCCCGACTTAAAAAAAGTCGGTCGTATTATGGTATCACCAGCGCCGTCCGTCTGGTCGTCCGTCCCGGATTCCCTTCCGCTCCATAACTTGAAGAGTTTTGATCCGATCTTTACAATTGTTTTTACAATATATACTTTAGGGGTAGAAGGTGTGTCATGAACCATTAAGAACATAGTCCATTGCATAATATGGCTTCTATATTGGATTATGTAGTATTCTGTCTTTGTCTATATCTACGTTCTCTTCCGCTCCATAACTTGAAGAGTTTTCATCCGATCTTTACAATTTTTTTAATACATATAGTTTAATGGTAGAAGGTGTGTACTCTGAAACTTCTTGAATTTACGAATGTGAAATACCCTCTGATAGACTGCAGGTCTTTTTTAATGTGGCGATCAAAAAGGTAAATCAATGAGAAGTATTTTGTGTAATAGAGGACTTTGGTTATTCTGGGGAATTCACACACATGAATAATTATATTTACATGGTCAGCGTGGTAAGTTATAGCAGTTATCAACTACAAAGTTGACCATGTAAATACTTTGTATCTCCCCTTCACAACCCATGATAGCTATTAGACTGTACCAGTCCTTAAAACCATGTCTCCCAAATGTTAGATGGTCATTGTTTCAATGAAATGGTCAAATGTTAAAACAATTCTGAATTATGGCATCAGGTCTGATTCCCTCACTAAATAATTTTGTGTGCGGCGAAAAACATCAATCAATCAATCAACCATTCTTGGGGCGTATTTACCTTCTAAACGTTTGTGGCAAGTCTTCAATTATGAAATGGTATAGAAAAGTTAATGTTTTTTTCTTGTTGTGTAATTATGGATGGAGGCCTGAGTAACAAAACTCCTGTGGTAGTAAGTGTGGTTGATACATGGTATATAAAACCATATAGCTCACTGTATATAAAACCCTCAACGATCACTATCCAAATTACATGAAAACATTATTCAAAATACAGGAACCCTCAAACAGACAACTCCGTTCAACAAATGACCAAAAACTCATTATCCCATTTCCTCACACAGAATACTTCAAAAAATCTTTATCTTACTCTGGCCCAAAATCATGGAATGAACTGCCAACCTCAATTAGATATGCTTCCTCAGTACAAAAATTCAATAATCTTTATCTTAGAAACATCCATTCTTCATAATTTAATCTTAATTTGCTGCATGCCTGATAGTAATTTCTTGTTACTATTTGGAAATATATATTAATATTATTATTTTTTTTTTTTTAGTTATATATATATATATATTTTGTTTTTTGTTGTTTTTTTTTTGTTAATTTTATTGTATTCTCTTTTTCTTTGCTTCATTGTATGTGTATGGATTCTTGGATTGCATCTTTAGAGTTTAACTGTGTATCCAAGCTTTATATATATTGTTATTGTTTTTTTTTGTTTTTTGTTTTTTTTTGTTTTTTTTTCATTAATCTTTGTTTTTGCTTACTTGTGTAATATATATAATATAGTGTGTGAATGAATGTAGTGAGAATGAGAGGAGGGCCTCAGGGAAGATCAGCTGTAAGTTGACTGAGTTTTTCAACCCTCTGTAAATAAAGTTCATAATAATAAAATAATAATGGCTTTGTGAATAAGGAGGATGGTTAAGTATTGGGTTAATTGTAGCAGTGGTAAAATTTTCAAAGCCAGAAACATTGTTATTATGCGTATGGCTCTCTACTGTATATCGTGATTGCGTGTTACTTGCGTAAGTATTTCCCCACAGGGGATTTCCGTAGATCATATAAGGGTTGATAAGTGAATTTAAACAGAGGAATATTATCGATTCCTTTAAGAAGAAAAATAAGACTATATGTTAAGACTGTATATTTATGTTAGGATATAACATGTAATTTTGAATCAAGTATAATTATTCAGTTTGCAAAACTATGTCTTGTCAATTATTTTTTTTAATTTCTATCAGATTCTTTTTTTTTTTTTTTTTTCTTGATTTCATTCTACAAATTTTCTACAAAAGTCCACGCATTCATTTAAGCGATCAGCTTGGATCGCATCACCTTAGAATAATTTCTAAAAGATCGCTTGGACTTTTTTAGTTTTTAAGAAGATATCATAAATGATTACATGGTGAAGGCTTGGATCAGTGAATGAACGCTAAATGATCGCTTGGAGTGCTTTGTGATCACTTAATGAACGTTTGGAGCGGTTAATGATCGCTTGCTGAGTGCTCAGAGCATTCAATGGTCACAAAAAGAGCATTAAGATCGCCTAAAATCGTGAAGATCTCTTGGGTCGCATTAAGATTGCATTTTTAATGCATTCAGCATGCAATCATTGTCCCTTTTTTCCAGTAGGGAAGTGAAAACTTTTTATTTGCTCTGAGTGTGACTCCAGTCATCATTGAGGTTGTCCAACATTCGGGTTGCCAGTCTGTCTTTTTGATAACCGTGGTCTATTCCTACTGTCAAAGGGGGCGTCGGTGGCTCACCGAAGGTCGAGGGTTTCCTAGGGGTAATAAATCCGCCTGGTAATGCCGCCATATAAGTGAAATAATCTTGAGTGCTGCGTAAAACACCAATCAATCAACCTATTGTCCAAATCACAAATTACATTAGTTTAAAAAACAAGTTGTTTTCAGACTTCATAGATACAGGGAACGACTAACTGGTAGATAGGCTTACTGATGGTAACCGCGATTAAAAATATATGTCTAAGAAGCTTTTGTTTTTCTTTTAACTGTTTGTTTTCTGTTAAGAAGGTATGTGCTCATCCACTCAAGGGAGGAACTGTCAAGTTTGTAGAGTTTTAGTTTTTTTATTATAATGTCATGATTAATTGTATCGAAGGCCTTTTTAAAGTCGAGTTTGGCACATCCTATATAGTTATTTTTGTCGATTTCAGCACTCCATGTTTCAATGATTTTTGTTAATGCACTTTGGCATGAGTGTTTTGCCCTGAATCCAGATTGGTTGTCACATAGCAGTTTGTACTTGGTTAGATATTTATAGAGATGGTCATGTACATGGCGTTCAACTACTTTTGATAGAGTGCAGAGAACTGAAATTGGTCTGTAGTTTTCACACATCTCTGAATTTCCTGATTTAAATATTGTAATGACTTTGGCAAGTTTCCAGCTTTCTGGAAAATAGCCTTTTGATATGCTTTCGTTGATTATGTGTGTGATGGGTTCAGTTATTATACCTGCCGCCAAATGGAGAAATTTGGGACTTAGTAGATCTTGCCCTGTACTTTTGTTTACATCTAGTTTTGTTATTTCCTCATAAACCTGTTCAACTGTTATTTTGGGTATTCTGAAAAATGTTCTCTCTGGGACTCGAGCATTTACAAAAATGTTTACCATCTCGTTTGAAGAATTGCTACTGTTTTCATGGTTGTTATGTGGATTGGATTTTTCTATCTGAGCAGGAATGTTTGTAAAGTAGTTGTTAAAATCATTTGCTATACATTTAGCACTAGTGACATATTTTCCCAGTTGTTCAGTCTGAGAGGAGAGTAGTCTGACAGGAGCATGATTTTTTTTCTTTTGGGTCAATTTCTCTGAGTACTTGCCAGATACCTTCAGTTTATTTTTATGTTTGTTTATTTGGTCTTCGAAATGGTCTTTCTTTGCTCTATGCATTAGACAGTTTGCCTTATTTTTCCATTTTTTGCCATTGTCAAAGTCTTTATTAGCATTATAATGATTTTTTCGAGCTTCTGCTACCTTTTCATCAAGTAACCAATTAGGCAATTTAACATTTTTTACTCTTTTTTTAATTAATGGGGCATGCTTATCTAATACCTCATGAAATAATTCAGTGAAGATAGTTACCTGTTCTTCGATGCTGTCTGTATACAGAATCATAGACCACGATTTCTGACTCAGAGAGAAACTGTTCCTGGTCAAAATTCTTTAGGTTTCTGTATTTGATTAGTTTGTGTTTAGCTAAGGTTTTCTTTTTTTATACTCTTGTACACCAAGCACACAGGATAATGATCACTCAGGCTAAGTTTCGGTACAGTGGTCTGCTGTACTTTATTGATGTTTGAGACATAGATGTGGTCAATTAGTGTCTGTGAATGGCGAGTTACGCGTGTGGGTTCTTCGATCACTTGTGTTAGTTGGTATAGTTCAGTGCATTGCGAGCATTTGGTGTTTAGTTTTCCATAGTTGTCAACGTTGAAGTCTCCCATAAGGATTATTTCATTTCTGTTTGTGTCTACCAGATCCATCATATTTTCAAATTCTTGGATCCAGTTGACTTTGGAATCTGGTGGTCTATAAAGGCATCATATAAGTATGGGTTTGGAGTATTGTATATCAATCTCTATCCAGATAATTTCAATGTTATTATTTTCTAAACCTTCTCCTCTTTTATATGTTAAGTTTTCTTTGATATACAGAACTATACCACCTCCCGTTTTTTTTTTGCCCCTGTCTTTTTGTTCAACCCGGTAGCTTTCTTTTTTAAATTGATTTTTGGGAGTTTTTGATTTTAGGCAAGAGATGTTGCACATTCAGGTGACCAATTTTTAACCCCTTACTTGTCATACCAAATGGATTCATATGGCTGTTTTCCTTATAAAATGACAATTGGGGATTTTCAAATATTTTCTGTACATTTTGGTTCATTTTTTCCTTTGAAGTCATTGGGTCTAAATAGTTGAAAACATTTATGTATTGTAAACAGAAGTACTTTGATAAATAAGATTGAGGACATATAAATTCAATACATGGCAAGGTTAGTTTTTTAGCATAGTTTGCTGTGCGCAGTTTACATGTTTCAGTCTTGTCATTTTGTGCACTGGGACTTGTATCCAGGTAGTTCGTTACACATCAAGAACTTCAAATCGGTTTGATATTAAGTTCAGAGGGGAGTAGGAGTTAACGGAGTCCTAATAGTCTTTGTGTTGTTCTTGTCAAATTTTTTGACAGTGTTTGGCTTTATGTCCAGGCGTATTTGGCTTTATGTCCAGGCGTATTTGTGTGTGATTTGCGCTCTGTAGGATTTTATAGTCCCTTTTACCCGATCGTTAGTCAGTAAAGTTCGTAAAATTATACTGCATGTCGTTAGTTCTCCCACACGACTTAGCACGTTCAGAGTTTGTTTACATTGCGGGCACCTGAAAAATCTGTTTTTCAATTTCAAATTAAAAATGCTAAATGATGCCAAAACTTTCGATTTCTGGCAAAAATAGGAAGTTCCTAACTTCTTCTGTCTGGGAAAAATACAGAAAACCGCCCACTGTTTTTAATGTAAACAGTATTCTGGATTTTCGCGGCAAGTGTGCCTTCAAATGCTACTCTTTGACTAAGGGTTGATTGTAATATGTGTATTCTTTTACAAATCCTTGCATATTAAAATTTCCCCATGTTTAATGTCGTCTCTAAAGATCGAGTTTGTCTGTGAGCTAGAGCTTATCTTCTGGGGGAACTAAGAAGCGAAACGTCGATATTTCGTTAAAACAGATGTTGTAATCCATAAAGAGGAAAGAACATATAAAACAATTGTTTAAACAAACATACTTGAGTGAGTTCATGTTTAATTCCTACACCTTCTACAGATACAACCATGTGGCCGAATGTCTTATTTTCAAAGGGGTTGTTGAATTCATTTATTCTGCCGTTTATCAGGTATTATTGTGATAGACAATTTGTCACGTCAGTTACACATATTATTTAATCACTATAACACTGAACAACAGTCGATAATTCACTTAATAAAATCCGGCTTGTAGGTTGATTTCAATTGTTATGTAGTTTGAATATTCCTTGAAAACCAAATTTGTCAAGCTGTCTGAGTTAGGCAATACAAATAGAAATATTTTTAAGGTGTATATATGTTAATTAAGACAGTTATATTCCGCAAAAATGAGTAGTTTAAAACTCTAATATTTCCACGTAAGGTATTTATCACACATCCGTTTAATTTTTGGCTACCGATCTCGTGTCTTTGTCAGTTTAAGTCCGGAACAAAGTTAATTGAAATTTAACTGCTGTTTTTATTAAGATAGGGTTTCCAGATGACCATTGGTAACTTCCCTAGCTACCATTGACCGCTGAATAGCGAGCTTCAATTCTTCGTTTGCTTTGTTTACTGACTAAGAATGGACCTTAGTTAGGTGCGCAGTGTGATTGCGTGCGTGGTGCGTTTACTGACTATCAGATAGAAAACAAATCAAAAAGGAATTACCTAAATAACTCTTTAAACGTATATATGTTTGACGGAAATTCGACTTTCTACAAATCTAAAGGTCGTCGGAGAATGACAATAAATTTACCCGTTGTCTCCTTTTAAGACTCCCCCCATCAACCCATCATTCCACCTTCAAGGCACACTCACGCTAAATTACAGAATACTATCTACAATTAAACAGCAGTTTTGTGTCTTGTTTTGTTATGTACCAGCATTGTAAACACACTGTATATGTCATATATAAATGTTGCCATCGTAAAATGTGCATAGATTACTGTGAAATCGCTTTAGGGATATAAGTGGATGTTAGAGAAGCGCTCGCTGGTATAATACCACGATGGAGGTTTCGCCAAAGGAAAGACGCGTGATAATTTAATGAAAAACACTGAGTGGTTTTCTATAGACTTAATATTTCCAGGAAGGTTTTTAAAATCACGTACGGTTGAAGGAAAAAAGGATTTACTGAATGTGGCAGTTTTGCAAAAAAAGTAGTAAAATTGTGATTTGATCGCTGTGGATAGGGATTTCGGTCTGATACTGTTTTCTTTGATATACAGAACTATACCACCTCCCGTTTTTTTTTTTGCCCCTGTCTTTTTCTTCAACCCGGTAGCTTTCTATTTTAAATTGATTTTTGGGAGTTTTTGATTTTAGGCAAGAGATGTTGCACATTCAGGTGACCAATTTTTAACCCCTTACTTGTCATACCAAATGGATTCATATGGCTGTTTTCCTTATAAAATGACAATTGGGGACTTTTCAAATATTTTCTGTACATTTTGGTTCATTTTTTCCTTTGAAGTCATTGGGTCTAAATAGTTGAAAACATTTATGTATTGTAAACAGAAGTACTTTGATAAATAAGATTGAGGACATATAAATTCAATACATGGCAAGGTTAGTTTTTTAGCATAGTTTTCTGTGCGCAGTTTACATGTTTCAGTCTTGTCATTTTGTGCACTGGGACTTGTATCCAGGTAGTTCGTTACACATCAAGAACTTCAAATCGGTTTGATATTAAGTTCAGAGGGGAGTAGGAGTTAACTGAGTCCTTATAGTCTTTGTGTTGTTCTTGTCAAATTTTTTGACAGTGTTTGGCTTTATGTCCAGGCGTATTTGTGTGTGATTTGCGTTCTGTAGGATTTTATAGTCCCTTTTACCCGATCGTTAGTCAGTAAAGTTCGTAAAATTATACTGCATGTCGTTAGTTCTCCCACACAACTTAGCACGTTCAGAGTTTGTTTACATTGCGGGCACCTGAAAAATCTGTTTTTCAATTTCAAGTTAAAAATGCTAAATGATGCCAAAACTTTCGATTTCTGGCAAAAATAGGAAGTTCCTAACTTCTTCTGTCTGGGAAAAATACAGAAAACCGCCCACTGTTTTTAATGTAAACAGTATTCTGGATTTTCGCGGCAAGTGTGCCTTTAAATGCTACTACCAGTCTTTGACTAAGGGTTGATTGTAATATGTGTATTCATTCACAAATCCTTGCATATTAAAATGTCCCCATGTTTAATGTCGTCTCTAAAGATCGAGTTTGTCAGGCAGCTAGAGATTATCTTCTGGGGGAACTAAGAAGCGAAACGTCGATATTTCGTTAAAACAGATGTTGTAATCCATAAAGAGGAAAGAACATATAAAACAATTGTTTAAACAAGCATACTTGAGTGAGGCCATGTTTAATTCCTGCACCTTCTACAGATACAACCCTGTGGCCGAATGTCTGATTTTCAAAGGGGTTGTTGAATTCATTTATTCTGCCGTTTATCGGTATTATTGTGATAGACAATTTGTCATGTCAGTTACACATATTATTTAATCACTATAACACTGAACAACAGTCGATAATTCACTTAATCAAATCCGGCTTGTAGGTTGATTTCAATTGTTATGCAGTTTGAATATTCCTTGAAAACCAAATTTGTCAAGCTGTCTGAGTTAGGCAATACCAATAGAAATATTTTAAAGGTGTATATATGTTAATTAAGACAGTTATATTCCGCAAAAATGAGTAGGACAAAACTTTAATATTTCCACGTAAGGTATTTATCACACATCCGTTTAATTTTTGGCTACCGATCTCGTGTCTTTGTCAGTTTAAGTCTGGAACAAAGTTAATTAAAATTTAACTGCTGTTTTTATAAAGATAGGGTTTCCAGATGACCATTGGTAACTTCCCTAGCTACCATTGACCGCTGAATAGCGAGCTTCAATTGGGGAATTCTTCGTCTGCTTTGTTTACTGACTAAGAATGGACCTTAGTTAGGTGCGCAGTGTGATTGCGCGCGTGGTGCGTTTACTGACTATCAGATAGAAAACAAATCAAAAAGGAATTACCTAAATAACTCTTTAAACGTATATATGTTTGACGGAAATTCGACTTACACTTTTTCATCAGAGATTGTTCACTTCTTATTTTTCTACAAATCTGAAGGTCGTCGGAGAACGACAATAAATTTACCCGTTGTCTCCTTTTAAGACTCCCCCATCAACCCATCATTCTTCCTTCAAGGCACACTCACGCTAAATTACAGAATACTATCTTCAATTAAACAGCAGTTTTGTGTCTTGTTTTGTTATGTACCAGCAATGTAAACACACTGTATATGTCATATATAAATGTTGCCATCGTAAGATGTGCATAGATTACTGTGAAATCGCTTTAGGGATTGATTGTTTGATGTTTTACGCCGCGCTCAAGATTATTTCACTTATATGCGGTGTTGCCAGTTTTATTGTGAGAGGGAACCGTGGAGGAAACCCACGACCTTCCGGTGGTAACTGGCAACCATCCCACATAGGTCGTTCGAGTGAAAACCCAGTAAGAAAATTTTCAAATTTTTGGGGGACTGAGTGGGATTCGAACCCGCGACCAATTGGTGGAAGGCTGTTCGGGATGAGCGTCCAACGGTCTACCTACTGAGGCACGGAGGTCCCCTCGCTTTAGGGAATAAAGGCAAAAATAGTCAGTCTGAATAAGAACAAGGATACCGGTTTCACGCTACATAAGTAGGCCTACTGCCATTTTGGTAATTTAAGCATACATATTCTCAGCCAAACTGTGGTATTTTCAAAAAATTAAAAAACACACACAAATATGTTCAATCAGCCATTTTTTTTCTAAACATGTTTATTTAATCAATGAATGTACACTTTAAGCCATGGGCTTATACTGTGCACTATTGCATATACAGTAATACATTGTATTTTAATGAGAGCAGACTATTTACAGTATCTTTAATCCTTACTTAACGATGATGAAGAGAACATTGTATTATATAAATTTGTTTGTGACTTATCTGTAGATGTACATACATAACACATGAGTGAAATATGGCAGGCTGGGCAAAATCAAACGGTTACCAACCTCGGTGAACCCGTGAAGTATTATAAAAATCGCTTTGTGTTTCTAATAAATGTGCACACTGATCTCATAATAGTTTTATTTAGGTCAGCACTCAAGTCAACGGTTCCATATAGTAGGATGGTGGTACTAATGCTATCAATAGGGATAATAAATTCTACATCTCTTAATAATAATGTGCGCTGTACAGCGGACAATGGGGAAGAAAGTGGTTAGCTGTCTCGGAGGGAGATCCACAGAGGCATCTGGATGAATCTGCTACAATGATATTAAATAAATCATCGTTGAGGAAACTACAACCATTCCTCATGCGACATAAGTGGATGTCAGAGAGGCCCTCACTGGTATAATACCACGATGGAGGTTTCGCCAAAGGAAATACGCGTGACAATTTAATGACAAACTCTGAGTGGTTTTCTATAGACTTAATATTACCAGGAAGGTTGTTAAAATCGCGTACGGTTGAAGGAAAAAAGGATTTACTGAATGTGGCAGTTTTGCAAAAAAAGTAGTAAAATTGTGATTTGATCGCTGTGGATAGGGATTTCGGTCTGATACTTGAGCAGGTAATTTTTTGTAAAGGTCGAGATTTGATGTATCACTTATGACCAGGTGAAACGCCCTCAGACGATGAATTTTTCGACGCATTTTTAGACATTGATCGAAAGATTAAAGTATACAGCAGACCAGCCTTAGGTTCAATCCAATAGTGAAATAACCCAGATACAAAACTATCGCTAAGTGAGCCACTTTCTACCTTTAGCATAACCGATATAGATTTCTATTGGCTGAAAAACAGAAACTGGGTGTTTTGACCCAAAGCTGTTGGTAGCAACAGAAAGACACAGACTATTGATTGCATTGGCTATTTTTTTTTAAATATCAATCAACCGACTTCCTTAATATTTTGTTGATCAAAACAAAATTGATCAGAGTTAAACAAGATCAAGCCAACCTTTTGTATCATGAAACAAACGCGATGTTGATTGTTACCCTGGATCATTAAATACATTTCCAGAATTGTCTCGTGATAACGCACTCGGCCATCCTTAGGGAATATCTATCATATTATCTATAAAAAGAACAAGAGTTTGAAAGACATACTGGTCAGGGCTAAACTCCCCTGTCTGCCTTCTACCTAGGTTTTCTGGGAAAGGGGTATGGGGGGGGGGATGGGGGAATTTTCACTGTCTTTTCCCATGACCCCATAATATATAGTCTGACGATATTCTTACTATAGCTTAAGATGCATAAGCATTGTCAATGCAATACAAAGTGTTCCAGAAAATTCTACTGACTAAGGCCAAGCTCCTGTCAGTCGTTAACCTAATGAAATATCATAGGTTTACTTTATTACAACAATTTATGATGGGGTATAAAGGTCTAAATGATATACCTCTTTTTAACACAATTAGAAACTTGTCTCCGTGGTTATTTTAGACAAGAAGATTTTCCCTGTGCCCGTGTGTTTTAGTGCTCATAAATATTATCCAGAAGTTATTAAACAACTCAAACATAACCAAAAAACAAAAACAAATAATATACATATAATTATCAAAGCCAATTTTTTTTATCAAAATTAAACACAAACAAAAGACACTATTGTAGAATATACATATATAAGTTACTGTATTAAGAATCCAGCGAGTAAAAATATCGAACCAGCAACATTAAGTGAGAGAGTAGCGACTTCGTTATTTTTATGCTTTGTACAATGCTAATGAAGAGACATTTCTGTACACTCTGGTAAAATCTATACATAAATTGATTAAAAAATACTTTGATTAGATAAAGATGGTTCTAATACAGTACTTGTGCATTAAGAATTGGAAAAAGAATAAATAAACGGACACATTTCTTATAGAAAGTTGAGAAAAAAAAACAAACTTTGGTTTAGTTTTAAGAAGACAGGCATTTACAAAAAAAGGAAATACTGAAATGTAAAACTATCCAATGGGATAAAAATTGGGTATAATCCTCACAGGAGGTGGTCTGCCCCACTGTGGTTCTGTAGAAAGATGGTTGAGGCAATGAATGCTCTAATTGTGATGGGGCAGCTATCTGCCCATATCAAGACTACCTGAGTGATAAAATGATTGCTTGCAGTTACAATCCTTTTCTGAAAATATTTGGTAGGTACAAGTAGGCTTTTTTAAAATATTGTTTTTCCACTGAACTCAAAACGCCTAAATGCACATGCGTAGAACAGTTTATCTAATTAAACGTAACAAATTCAATAGACATAAATCTATCCCATCCATTGAATCATATAGGGATGGGGAAAATGTATAAGCATAGAGTGGCTGCAATAAAAAAAGAAAAGCAGGATTGGCAAAAAGGTCGGAATGTATTTTAGGGATGTATTTACTTATAAAACAATGTAAATACAGTATCCAACATTGGTATCAACAGAAAGATCTTTTTATGTTGAACTTCTTCATAAGACTAACAGCCACTTAACAAATTCTGTTCATGCCCCTACAAGTAGCTCTAACATTTTTTCGTTTTAAAACAGGTTTGGTAAATTAATTCTTTTAAGTAGCATGGGATGTTAAAAGTTTTCATATCAAAAATATCAATTCATAATAAACAAGCAGACACATTCGACTATATCCCCCGCCTTAGGCAACATATGCTGAATAATACTTGATTGATTGACTGTTTGGTGTTTTATTTCACTTATATGGCGGCGTTGCCAGTTTTATTGTGGGAGGAAACCGGGCTCTATGCCTGGAGGAAACCCACGACCTTCCGGTGGTAAGTGTCAACCATCCCACAAAGGTCTTTCGTTTGAAAACCCAGTCAGAAAATTTTCCAATTTTTTGGAGACTGAGTGGGATTCGAACCCACGACCCATTGGTGGAAAAGAATACTTTAAGAACGGTGACTATGATAACCTTTATAAAAAATCAACCTACCCAGTACCCAGCTTTTTGCAATCTTTATTGGAAATAGATTTAATCTGATTCTCATTCAGTTTATAGCATATCACTCATCCCAGGTACCATAAAGGATTGAAAAAGATGACAAGTTCTTCTCCAGAAACTAAACTTCTAAGTTATGTTTCCATGGAAACGGTTAAAAATAAAAAATAAAATTTCAAGAAGTTGAAAGCCTCGAAAGGCACATTTTTACATGATGATTGTTCCACACACCAAGTTACATTAAGTTATGTCTAATAGTTTTCGAAGTTTGCTCCGGAAACGAAATTTCTAAGTGATGTTTCCATGGAAACGGTTAAAAATTAAAAAAAAAAATTTCTCAAGAAGTTGAAAACTTCAAAAGGCACATCTTTACATGATGATTGCTCCACACACCAATTTTCATTGAGTTATGTCTAAGAGTTTTCGAGTTCTACTCCGGAAACGAAATTTCTAAGTTATGTTTATATGGAAACGGCCGAAAATAAAAAAAAAAATTTCAATAAGTTGAAAACCTCAAAAGGCACATCTGCAAATCATTATAGTTCCACACACCAAGTTTGATTGAGTCAGGTCTGACAATTTTTTAGCCCTGTTCGGAAACGAAATCGGGACGGATGGATGGAGCCCATTTCAATAACCCTCACCCCCTCCCCCACACCTAAATTTGGCGGGGGTTAATAAAAATGAGCTTGAGGCTTGTTTGCATAATACAGCCAAATGTGAATATACAGGATGCATGTGCATGAACTAGATATCTCCTTTTACTAAATTGAAACACCCAGCTTTCAACTACATGTAAGCCGCCCCGCTTAAAAGATTAAGTTTAAGTGATAAAAATGGTGACACTTTCAAGTGATTTGTAGTACACGCTTAAGTCCGGTGTCATAAAAATATTCCAATTTATCTTATTTTCTTTAAAAAATAGCTGACAATTTATTCATTTCGTTCTGATGGAAAAGATTGATTGGTGATCTTTATTTAGAAACTCGATTACTTCATACATGTAGGTTAATACTTATTTTCATGAAGGTCGAGGGCTATGACAATTTGTTACAACATGAATCATAAAAATACAAAATGTGAAGAAAGATATGAAATTTTAGCAACTGGTGCTACTTTCAGTCAAAATGTCAACGTGGTTTAAACAAAATTCTGTCTTCTTGGCAAAAAGTTCAATAGAGATTCAGCAGCATTCAGTTAGCCTCATGTTTTCATATCAGTCAACCTGCAAATAAAATAAACCACCTTTATAAAATACAATTTAAATATTTAGCACGAGTTTAGCATATTCAATAAACGCAGTCTGCTATGACTGAGTACTCTACATTATAGAAAATATTTCTTTAAATTTCAGCAATTGAAATTCTATATATATGAAAATTTTCATTCCTCTATTTGATGATTATATATGGATTCCATAGTAGGCAACAAGAGATGTCCTAAATTTTTCACGACAGTCATCCACCCATTAAGTATATATACTGTAAAAAAACTGTCAAAATCAGGTCAAAACTAAAGAGGATATGGAATATTAAAAAGGAATATTACATATAAATATAATATAGACGCCGTATTATGCAATAATGCAACCGAAGATGTCATAAGTGGTTGACAACACACCAAGAGCCCATAAGATAAATACTATGAAAGAATTGTAATGATCGGACCCAGGCTCTTTTGGTGTGGAATGGAATATAGACTAAAAAAAAGAATATTAAATAATCCAATATAGATGCCATATTATGCAACCCAGACTGTCCTAAATGGTTCCCGCCACAACAACTACCCCTTAGGTATATACTTTGAACAATTTGTCAAAATCAAGTCAAAATTAAAGAAGATATGGACTATAAGAAAGAGAATCTAACATACATGTTGTATTATGTAACTGAAGATGTCATAATTGGATGATTATACACCATCAACACAAAATGTATATGCTGTGAAAGAATTGTAAAGTTTGGATCAAAACGCTTCACGTTTTGGAGTGAAAGGGACAATTGATTGATTGATGTTTTACGCAGCATTCCAAATTATTTCACTTGATATGGTGGCGTTGCCAGGTTTAGTGGGGTGGAGGAAACCCCCACTTTCGGCAAGTACATGTACCTGACAACTCTTCCACATACACTGATCAAGTGAAAAATCCAGAGAATTTTTTTAATTTTTCATTGGTCTGAGTGTGATTTGAACCCGCAACTCATCAATGGAAGGTCTGTGTGGGACTGAGGGACGATCTCTCTAACCCACTGGACCACCGAGGCCCCCTGAAAGCTAATGCAGATATAGACTAAAGAGAATATTACATAATCTAATATAGATGCCACATCATGCCGCACCATCAAAATTCTCTAAGTTATGGAGCGGAAGAAAATACGGGCCGAACGAACAGACGGTTGTATGGACGGACGGCGCTGGGTATACCGTAATACAAACAAGTCACACATATAAAAAATGAGTTTCACAAATAGTCTGGGAGCCCATGGAGATTTGTTTAGCATTGCGAGTACAAAAGGTTTGAAGCTGGGAATATGAAGGGGAAGGCTGTGGGACCTTCAAATAGCCATTCTTAAGTTCCATCTCCTGTACCAATCCTGGCAGCGACCCCTCAAAGTATCCCAAATTCATGTTTAATTAGCATAGTCGAGTACACCGAAGAAACCAATGCTAAAATATCCATATTGGTGGTGGAAATCGAGATCTATCATTCTTAAGTTCCAACACCTGTACCTTATCTACTTAAGAACGCCCGCAATTAGAGCTAATTAACACTTTAATTAGCATAATTGAGTACATCAACGAAACCTTTGTAAAAATAATCATTATGGTTCCTTCAATGAGGATCTGCAGTTCTTAAGTGACAAAGCCTGTACCAAGTCCACTTAAGAAAAGGTCAAAGGTCGTGATTAGCATCAAATAATTTTAATTAGCATAATTGAGTACATAAATGAAACCTATTCTAAAATGTCCATATTGGTGGTGGGAATCGAGATCTATCATTCTTAAGTTCCAACACCTGTACCTTATCTACTTAAGAACGCCCACAATTAGAGCTAATTAACACTTTAATTAGCATAATTGAGTACATCAACGAAACCTTTGTAAAAATAATCATTATGGTTCCTTCAATGAGGATCTGCAGTTCTTAAGTGACAAAGCCTGTACCAAGTCCACTTAAGAAAAGGTCAAAAGTCAGGATTAGAATCAAATAATTTTAACTAGCATAATTGAGTACATAAATGAAACCTATTCTAAAATGTCCCTACTGGTGGTGGGAATCCATATCTATCATTCTCAAGTTTCAAACCATGTACTTAATCAACTTAAGAATGACCATATTTAAAGCTATTACCACTTTAATTAGCATTATTGGGTTCACCAATGGAACCTTTGCAAAAGTATTTATTAGGGTTCCCTGAATCAGAAATAATTGTTTCTGGAATACTCGCTGACAAGGTGTGTCTCCGACGTAAACGAATTGGACTTGCTTGGGTTTCTCATTGGCTTCCTTTATTGTACATGTTATATAAATGCAGTACTATATCCGGTTTACATTTGTGCATTCAACGTCTGATATATTCGAGTAAAACAATACCTTTTTTGTTTCTCAGCATGGTCTTGGTCTCTAATTTTGGGATATTTAGTAATTCCTGCTTCAGCATACTGCAGTCGGTTTCATTTTGGCCTGTGAATTTCAGAGCATTTATTTTGAGCATCATTCAGTTTTCCAGAATAATTGAGAGGCCGGGATGATGTCTTTTTGGGAAGGAAAAGAATGGGGGGGGGGGGGGAGTTTACGAGAAAGGACACGCTAAAAATAAATAAAGCATGCAAAGGATAAGGTATACAAAATGACTTCTCTCGTATTGTTTGTGTATAAAACTTGTACTAGCTTCAATATAGTTGTGTTTCATCTGTAAAACAGTTTTAAATACACACAAGGAAAAAACTTAAGCACCCCATGCTGAATTTAATTATTATAAATCTGCATTAATGTTAACTGTAATGCCAATTTTGATGATGATAAGAATGATGTTCTGTTGACCGAATGTGGCGATTCATATGTGACAGTAACGCAAAAATTGCCTGTAATGCGACAGGAAATGTTTGTTTTTTTTCGTGTAAATACACAAATTCAGTATGCTTCACCTTCAATGTTTTGTACTTAAGGCCGGTTTTGTGCAACGTGGAACATGGCACTAAGGAGGATAATAGAGGGGCAACAATGGCAAATTGTCGGTATACACTCGGCAGAGATGTACAAAGCTATCGGGCGTCAATTAGGCTACCAGTATACAGTGATAAGCAGATTTGTGAGAAAACACAGTGCAAGTTGTGCTGTGAAGGACCAACCACGCTTGCCTCGACCACCTGTAACATCACAGCCTGAAGATAGGGCACTGATCCTACTGGTACGGTGCCATCCATTTGCATCAAGTCCATCTTTGAAGCGGCAGTGGCTACCCAACCGACACCTGTGCACAAGAACCGTGAGAAACCGACTCAAAGCTGCAGGCCTGAGGGCAAAGAGAGTCACCAAAGACCTCTATTGTCAGATCGCCATCAACGGATACATTTGGTTTGTGTTTAGCACGATGAGGTTGGAATTTGAGGACCTGACGAAGAATCCATTGGTCGGACGAAATTCGTTTCTTGCTCAATGTCACGGATGGACGAGAGAGGGTTTGGAGGCACGGAAACACAGCTTATGGGGGGGGGGGGGCTCTGTAATGGTTTGGGGTGCATCTCTCACGACTGCAAACTAAACTTGGTCACTACACGAGGAAACCTGCGGGTGGCCGGTACATTCGGGAGGTTCTGCAACCAGTTGTCGGGTCTCATTTTAAGAACCACCCGTTATCCACCTGTGTACACGGATGACAACGCCAGACCTCATTGCTCCCGGGCAGTAATAGCCTACTTCCAAATCGAAGCTGTAACAACTCTGCCTTGGCCGGCCGTGAGTCCGGATTTGAATCCATTAGAGCACATTTGGGATAGGGTGGGCAGAAGCATTCAAGCCCTAGAGCCTCCTGTGCAAAATCTGCTGGAATTGGAAGCCGCGTTACATCGGTATTGGCGGCAGGTACCCCTTAAACAGATCCGACGTCTTGCTGGAGGGATGAAAGGCAGATAAGGAGCTATCATTCTGACTATGGAGGCTATACGCGCTATTGACCTTCTGCTCTAGGGATGTGTTGGACAAGGTGGACAAGCAAGAATAAAATGAAATTCATTCTCTATCTAACCAGATCCACATTTGTCACGCACTCAGAACAGCTAACACCAAAGTGTCTCCATTTTGAATAGTTAAAAGTGATTGCCGAAATTCTGTACCTGGTCAAATAGGACTGATATATGCTAAAATGATTTAGAATTAATTGGCGCCCTCTGCTGGAGCAGTTTTCCAGTGAATAAATCCCTCAAAAGACAATATCTAAATGATTTTAAAGATATTTCTTATATATTTTATGATGCCTTTAACTTGAACTTCATTTTATCCAGCACAATGGATTTACATGTAAGCGATATATAGGCGTACTAAAAGACTTTCGTCTGTTACAAAACCGGCCCATGTATTTGATGCTAAATGAACCCACAGTTGATTGATTGTTTGGTGTTTTACGCCGCGCTCAAGGTTGTTTCACTTATATGGCGGCGTTGTCAGTTCTATTGTGGAAGGAAACCGGGATCTATGCACGGAGGAAACCCACGACCTTCCGGTGGTAACTGGCAACCATCCCACATAGGTCGTTTGGGTGAAACCCCAGTCAGAAAATTTTCCAATATTTCCGGAACTTAAACAACTCAGAAGAACAAAAATATAGCCACAGTACCCAATTATGTTAATTAAAGTGTTGACTAGCTTTAAAGGCACACTTGCCGCCTTAGCCTGTTTAAATTTGCTAAGAAAACCAATTTACATGAGCTTACTACGACTAATACCACTAAACTTAAACATAGGACACATAAAACATGTCTAGTTATCTTTAGAGTGTAAAAATGGGGTGAAAAACAAACGAAGAATCGAAGCCTGATTACAACAACAACGATCAGTGTCGGTCAACTTTCGTGTTGGATTACCCTCCTTTCAGGCCTTTGTATATGTGGTTTACACTCAAACAATTATCCGCAGGCTTTTCCAGTCGCTGTTAACCGATCGTCAGTCTGTATTTCTCAGATAAATAGGCCTACGTAAAATCACACTGTGCCGTTAGTTCACTCACTCGACTGAAACATAAAATCACCAATAGGGGGCAGATCGGTTTGTTTACGTTCCGGGTACGTAACAATTCAAATTTTCAAATTCAAATTAAAAATACAAAGTGACGTCCAAACTTTTAAATTTTGGTAAAAATAGAAAGTTCCTAACTTATATTGTCTGGGAAAAATACAGAATACGGTCTTTCTTTTTTAATGTAAACAATATTCCTGATTTTCGCGGCAAGTGTGCTTTTAAATATGGTCATTGTTAAGGTGATTACGTACGTGGTTTGGAACTTAAGAATGATAGATATTGATTCCACCACCAGTAGGGACATTTTAGTATAGCTTTCATTCATGTACTCAATTATGCTAATTAAAATTATTTGATTCTAATCGCGAACTTTGACCTTTTCTTAAGTGGACTTGGTACAGGCTTTGTCGCTTAAAAACTGCAGATCCTCATTGAAGGAACCATAATGATTATTTTTACAAATGTTTCCTTGATGTACTCAATTATGCTAATTAAAGTGTTAATTAGCTCTGATTGCGGGCGTTCTTAAGTAGATAAGGTACAGGTGTTAGAACTTAAGAATGATAGATCTCGATTCCCACCATCAATATGGACATTTTAGAATAGGTTTCATTTATGTACTCAATTATGCTAGTTAAAATTATTTGATGCTAATCACGACCTTTGACCTTTTCTTAAGTGGACTTGGTACAGGCTTTGTCGCTTAAGAACTGCAGATCCTCATTGAAGGAACCATAATGATTATTTTTACAAAGGTTTCGTTGATGTACTCAATTATGCTAATTAAAGTGTTAATTAGCTCTAATTGTGGGCGTTCTTAAGTAGATAAGGTACAGGTGTTGGAACTTAAGAATGATAGATCTCGATTTCCACCCCCAATATGGATATTTTAGCATTGGTTTCTTCGGTGTACTCGACTATGCTTATTAAACATGAATTTGGGATACTTTGAGGGGTCGCTGCCAGGATTGGTACAGGAGATGGAACTTAAGAATGGCTATTTGAAGGTCCCACAGCCTTCCCCTTCATATTCCCAGCTTCAAACCTTTTGTACTCGCAATGCTAAACAAATCTCCATGGGCTCCCAGACTAAAATAAGTTTAAAGCGGTCGATTGTCAAGAAAAGTTGATTACTTGACGCACCTTCAAAAAGGCGCGCGTTTTTCACATTTTAGCAACTCTCGCTTTGTCAACTTTCGTCTTTTCAAATCTGACTGAGAAGGAAAAACACGAGAATCCATTTGAATTGGCATGTTGCGCATTTTAAAAAAGTCGACAAATTAAGCGAGAGTATCTAAAATGGCAAAACTCTTGCTTTGTCGCCTCTCATGTTTCTGAAGTAGACAAGTCGACATAGCAAATGGCCTTATCTGTCTTCCATATGAAGGCCTGTGACGGGCGGTGGGACTATCTCTGCTGACTGAGCTCCTGTCACTTTATATTTTTCAGATTTTCTGTAAACTCGCAAACAAACGAGTTCAAACTCACAGTTGGTTATATCATATAACTAAAGTGTTTCAGTTCTATGGTTATATATTGTGTAAACCATGCAGTTACACAATACATGTATATTGTATAACGCCATCTATCTTTACATACACCTTGTTCGGAGCGACTTTACCAAGCTGTATTAAAAGTACTAAAACGGCGCAGTCCAACTTTTCCAACATGGGGATGACTGTATTAAGAGTATGATTCTGATTTTTTGTACAGGTGACACCAAAGAGAAAAAATTTAAACAGGAATTGGTATATGTTTTCTTGAACCCTAAAATAGGCCTACATATCATCTGTTTTGTAAATTACTTTTGTTAATCTTAAAGGATTTATGAACAACCTTTGGAAATATTTTCTGATTTGCGTTAAGTGTGTTGTAGAACATGTACTTGAAAAGTCTGATAAAAAAGAAAAGTAAATTTCGGTTGCAGCGTTACCCAAAATTGGTAGAAAAATATCTGCCATTTTTCCAAAAAGTGTAATGCAAAATAACGAGAATACTGTTAAACTCACTTTCTAAATGACACTAACTAATTAACATATAAAACCAGTGACCCGTAGACCTGTAATCCAGGCTAATGGAGATACTATATATTTATATATTTTCTATCCAACTTGTCCCCTCACACCACTGTACGCAAAAAGTAAGGGGGGGGGGGGCACTCTATACACAATATTTCCGAAGTATTGTCTAACGGAGGCTAAGGAAATCACGATTGGAGAATGCGGTAAGAAAACAAGAGATCCCTTAACGCCCATGGTCATCTATCCATAATTAAGGTTGTTACAGCAATAACTGGATATAGGAATTGGGGATGACAGTGCATTTAATGTATCTATTATGTAATATTGGACCTACATAAAAATAATCTTATTCCAGGGAGATTACTACTGTTGAGGAAAATTTTGAGGAAATTTAAATTAAATTGTAAGCTCCCCATGAAATTTTGGTTGAAAACAACATTGCCACCTAGTAGCCATCTTGCATATGCTAATGAGATGCAAATGTACGGTGCACAGCTAGAACTTAGGGGGGTGATGTGTGTCATGTTTGGTTAAGATCAGGTCAGTAGTTTTCTTGGAATAATGAAATGAAGTTTCATTCAAATTTGGTTCAAAAACAACATTGCTTCCTGGCGGCCATATTTAAAAAGCAAATGAGATGAAAATGTAGGGTGCACAACTAGATCATACGGAGATAATGTGGGCCAAGTTTGGTCAATATCAGACCCGTAGTTTTCTTGGAATAAAGGTAACCAAAAAAAAACAACATCTCCTCACTGGCGGCCATATTGAAGATGCAAATGAGATGAAAATGTACAGTACACAACAAGGCTATAGGGAGATAATGTGAGTCAAGTTTGGTGGATATCGGACTGATTTGATTTGATTTTTATTCACCATAAAATCAGCGAGGCAGTACAGAAGTTGTAGTGAGTATAGAAGTAATGGAACTTGTTCTATCCCATTGATGAAAAAATATGAAATATCATTGGAATACGGTGGTAGATTGTTTATATAGTGAATTAAACAAATTTAGAAAAGGAAAGTCAATAAATGAAATAAAAGAACATATGTACACTTATCCTCATGTATCTTACCAGTGATTCAGATAATCTGTTTAAATATCTGGTAGATGTTGCTTTATTGAGGTTTTGAAATGTGAAGTCGACGAAATTGATTCTAATTTAACAGGGAGGTTGTTCCACTCTCGAGGACCTTTAACAGCAAGTGTATGGCGAGATAGGTCTGTTTTGAAAAAGGGTCTGTATAAATTGTTGTCTCTGGTTCTTGTTTCATAATGATGAATATCAGATAGTTTAGTGAAGAGTGTTCGCTGTGAAGGAGGTAGACGAAAGGGGTGATGAATAAATGTATGAGCAACTATACAGTAGTGAAAATATTTAACTTGTAGATATCTAAAATGTTAAGTTTTTGAAAGATAGAAACAGTTGGTGCAAGTTTATGAGAAAAAGTTATTATTCGGACAGCTTTTTTTTGCAGGAGAAATAAAGAATTTAGATGAGATTTGTAAGTATTTCCCAAAAGAGCGTTTGCGTATAACAGATATGGTGATATGAAAGAATGGTAAAGAATGATGAGTGTTTGTTTGTTAAGACTTTTTCTGATATGTCGTATTATTCCGGTATTATGTGCAATTTTTTTGGAGATGTAGTTAATGTGAGATGTCCATGTTAGTTTTTCGTTGAGAATTATTCCTAGGAATTTAAATTCAGTAACTTGCTTGATGGGCATGTGGTTAATTACTAAGTCGGCGTGTTCCTGATATTGTTTTCGATTTAGGGCGGTGATCATATATTTAGTTTTAGAGATAATAAAGGAAAGTTGATTTGCTTGAAGCCAAAGATGAATATTTTTAGTTCTTGGTTCATGATATCTATAGTCCTGTGTATATTATCGGAAGAGTAGCAAACACTGATGTCGTCTGCGAAGAGTGTAAAGTTTAGAAGAAAAGAGCAATAAGAAATGTCATTTATATATAAAATAAATAAAATTGGACCAAGGATAGACCCTTGGGGAACCCCGAAGCTAATTTTGGACAAGGCAGAAAGAGTACCTTTAAAGTTTACGGCTTGTTTTCTGTTAGACAAGTAATCCCTAAACCAAGGAGAAAGAAACCCGTAATGCTGTAATTTTGAGGATAAAATGTCATGGTCAACTGTATAAAAAGCTTTAAGGCCCGTCTACACGATGCAACTTTTGTTGTACAACAACATACAACTTTTGTTCAATGATGTTGGACTTAGTTGCATGTGAGTGTCTACACGGTAATACAACGTTAAACTTTTGTTGCATGCTGTTGTACGCTATTGCATGATTAAAAAGAGGGAAAATAATTAAAATTGACTCTAAACTTCATAAAAAATTGATGTGAAGAAGGTTTTATCTGTTGTGGTGACTGCGAATTCGTTAACAAACATTATTACAATGAGAAGACGACGTCGACGAGCAAGAAAGTCAAGGATATGGATAAATTAATCATTATCCGAAAGGAATCTTATAAAGGGCCGAGCTTTCCATAACCTCATGAAAGAGCTGAGATCTTCAGATCTCTCTAAGCTACATAACTTCCTTAGAATGGACAAGCCTCTTTTGAAGAGCTATTAAGTCAATCCAATCATATCAAAGTTTGTGATAAATCCGAACTATGGTTAATTTTTTTACGCTTCGCTCACGGTTATTTAACTTTAACGACATTTTAACGTTTAATATGGCAGAAAACCACGCAAGTGCCCTCCATCGGCCGATCGAATAAGAAAATTGCCATTTTGTTTTTGGAACTGGATGGATTCTAACCTGCGGGGGGGGGGGGGCCTCCGTGGCTCATTAGGTAGATCGTTGGACGCTCAATCCGAACAGCCTTCCAACAATGGGTTCCAATCCCACTCAGTCAAAAATAGTCTGGGTTTCTGAGCCCAAAATAACTATTTTTTTAAACTGTCGGCCGTATTTTGGAGTTAGAGCTCATTGCAATGAAAAAGCCGGAGTAGACTGCCCGCATTTGAACGGACAGTTTGTGGTCAGATTTATACAGTAAATAACAACATATCTTACTCAAATAGTGTTAAAATTACATTTATGGATAATTTAGCATTTTGTAAAGTGAATTAGAAACCTGAAAAAAACAGCACAATGGTGTTAGGCCTACGTAACCAATGGCAGGGAAGTTTGAGACTGAAGGAGGAAAAAGTGAATTCAAGGAACGAATTACATTTACTGAACGACCCTGCTCGACCACATCTGACACTGGTGGGTAGCTAAATTATTCATGAACGCGATTATGACCTATTTTTACACGATTTGAGTAGGTTATATTGTTATTTCACTGTCTAAATCGGACCACATACAGTCTACTCCGGCTTTTTGATTGCAATGAACCCTAACTCCAAAACACGTCCGTCAGTACAAAAAAAAAGAGTCATTTTGGAGTCAGAAACCCGGACTAAGTAAAAAAGAAAATGGAAAATTGTGTGATTTGGTTTCCATCCAATCGACCTATGAGGTGTGGTTGCGAGTTACTACCGGGATTTCGTGGGTTTCCTCCGTGCAGGGAGACTGGTTTCCTCCCACCATAAAACTGACAATGCCGCCATATAAGTGAAATAATCTTGAGTGCGGCGTAAAACACCAAACAATCAATCAATCTAACCTGCGATGCATTGTGGAAGTGAACCAAACACCATAATATTTCACAATGTGAAAGATCATCAAAAGTCCCATTTAATAAGTGAAAGACCATCACAAGTCCCATTTATTAATTTTTCAACTGTTTTTGTCTGAAATGGTAGACCATCTAAAACTTAGTTTTTAAGATTAATTTTCCAACTGGTAAGAACCGGTCTTTGTAGGCTGTTATATAGACACAGGAATTTCTCGTATTCTGTAATAAATCCCTCGATTTCGCTATATCCCATTTCCATTTTCGCTCGCCCTGCTGTAGTCATGTGATCAAAGGAATGTCACGTGGACCATTGTAGCTGTACTGATTGGTTGACATTAAAAGTAGGGCACAACAAAAGTTGTATGCTGTTGAAAAATAGAAGCATGTTTCAACACTGTCCAACAAGTTGTACGCTGTATAACGTTGTTGGACAAGGCGGTCTACACGATAAAACATTTGCCATCCAACATCATAAAACAAAAGTTGTACAACAAAAGTTGCATCATGTAGATGGGCCTTTAGATAGATCAAGGAAGGTTATAATGCTATTTAATTTATTTTCTTTGACGTTTATTAGTTTATAGTATAGCGAGGATGCAGCAGATTGAGTTGAGTGATTGGCTCGGAAGCCATATTGATCAGGTGATATGATATTGTTAGTTTCTAGATGGTTAAGCATCATGTTACATGTAATACGATCAACAATTTTGCTGAAGGAAGATATAACAGACATAGGACGGTAATTATTCATAATATTGGCTTCACCAGCTTTATAGACAGGTGTGACATTAGCCATTTTTAAAAGATTTGGAAAGGTGCCAGAGTTAAAGAAAAGATGAATAATGTGTGCCAACGGTTTAGAGATAAGATGTGAAACTGGTTTAAGTGAAGCCACAGTAATACCATCCAGTCCTGCAGCAGTCGATTTAAGGTTGCTTATAGTAGATTGTATTTCAGAAGGGACTACAGTTTTAAATTGAAAGTTGTCATGTCAGGTAATCTGTGAATTTTTGGGGGCAATTTGGTATTTTTTTAAAGAGGCATGAGCTCGAAAATGTACGATAAATTATTGTTTTTAAGTAACTTTGGCTTAGAATGAATGAATGGTCGTCCCGGTTATTTAAATTTTGTTTACATTTCGAACACGTTTTCGGTTCGTACAGGCCACATACTGTATGGATTTTCCTCATTCCAACGTCAATCATTTAATTTTTCGATGGCCTTCTTAGCCTGTTACTGTCGTGACGATCAGAAATTATGACAAAAGTGTGAATTTTGGCAGCTCATGCCACTTTAAGGTTCCTGCCACTGATGTAAGCTAAGAGTTGAATGAATTAGCTATTTGGTGTTTATCGGTTATGGAATTATCTTCTATTTGGAATGAGTCCGGAAGAACAGATTGATTTTTTCGATGCATGAGTTGATTGAGTATTTTCCACGTCCCTTTCATTTCATTATTAACTAATTTGAACTGAGTTTCGAAATATGATTTGCGCGAATACGATAACATTGTATTTAATTGGTTGTGATATGAACGGTAGTTTAGTTCTACTAGAGAATGGTTATATTTAAGTTGATCACGATACAGTTTATTTTTGTGGTGGATTGATTTCCATATTGCTGGAGTTATCCAAGGTTTACTTCTAGGACATTTTGGTGGAGTCAAAGTTAATACTGGGAAGCACTTGTCATATAAAGCAGACGTTGAAAGAAATGAATGCATCGTTAAAATTTTTTGGGTTTAAAATTTCGTCCCAGTTTGAGTTTTCTAATGTACTTTTAAACTCATTCTTTTGTTCGTCTGTCATTTTGCGAATGGTAATAGATTTGTTAATGGTGTGAGATTGTGTAGTGACTGATGAAGATCTATGAACGTGAATGATGGGGAAAATGGTCTGTTATATCAGTTATTAGTAATCCTGTTGGTATGTGATCTTCGTGAAAATTGCAAAACGCGTTGTCTATTAAAGGTAGCTGATCTGGATGTTACCCGCGTTGGTTTTGTAACATATGGGAAGAAGTAATGGCATTTTAATTGGCATAAGAAATCTTGGGAGGGTTTATGTGGTCAATATTAAAGTCACCTAAGATGATACATTTACTGGAAGATGGGATACTTTGAAGGTTGTTGAAAAGTTGGTCATTGAATAAATATATATTGTTTTCAGGGGGTCTGTAAATAATGCTGACAATATATGTTGTGCTACAGTGGACAATTTCGACAAACATTGCTTCATATTGTTTTCCGGTCTGACTGGTTGAGAGGTTTTTGACTCACTGGTAGTTTTCTTAGAATAACAGTAACAAAAATATATCGCCCCCTGGCGGCCATATTGAATATGCAAATGAGATGAAAATGTACGGTGCACAACTAGACCATAGGGTGATGATGTATGTTGAGTTTGATTAATATTGGATTGACAGATTTCATGGAATAAAAGGTAACAAGCGAAAAGTTATCGGACGGACGACAGTTGATTGATTGATTGTTTGGTGTTTTACGCCGTACTCAAGATTATTTCACTTATATGGCCGCGTTGCCAGTTCTATTGTAGGAGAAAACCGGGCTCTATGCCCGGAGGAAACCCACGACCTTCCGGTGGTAACTGGCAACCATCCCACATATGTCGTTTGAGTGAAAACCCAGTCAGAAAATTGTCTAAATTTTTTTTTAGACTGAGTGTGATTCGAACCCGCGACCCATTGGTGGAAGGCTGGTCGGATTGAGCGTCCAACGTCTACCTACTGAGCCACGGAGGCCCCGACGGACCACGGAAAAGCGATTTGAATAGCCCTCCATCAGAATTATGGCGGGCTAAAAATAATAAAATGTTACCTAAGTTATCTGTTTCCACCACTTGCCCCTGATACTGTATAATGATCAAGCTGATCAGCCAAATGCGTACGATGACAATCGCGTAGAGCCGTGAGAAAGGCATCAAAAGCGCTCTGACCCCCAACACGTACAACATTGAGCAAATGTCTACACCTCGCCTGATTAGTTTTTTCCGCCTGCAAAAAATTCATAAAAATATAGAAAATTTGAAAAACAAATAGATTTGCTACATCTAGTTAAAAAACATTGTTGAGTTCCTGCCAACCCTTCCATATTGAATTGGGTGATTTAGTGATTTCCCACTAACAATTTTTTTTAAGAAAATAATGAATAAACATATGCACACACATATGATTTTGCAATACAGGACACATCGGTCAAAGCCATTGCAAGCTAGTCCTATACATAATGTTCCTCGTCATGTGATATACTTTAAGTAGAGGAATAGCACGAATTACATATCAACATAGCTGGAAAAAGGGAAAGAAACCCGACAAAGAAGCAAGGCAAATGCAACAAAGAAACATGAAATTTTACTGGCTCCAATGTGATAGAAGATGTGATGTCGGGATTATTTATATGTAATTCAAAAATCACAAAATTATGTTAATGCCAGTCAAATGTTAAGAGAAATAGGAATCAATTAAAGGTACAGTAATTTATTTTGATTGATTGATTGATGTTTTTTATTAACATGCGCTGATATGGCCACATTCCAAGGTTTAGTGGGGAAGGAAACCAAGCTCTTTCTCAATACATAGTAATTAATCAGAGAATACAGGTGTGCAGTCATGCGAATTGCTACAAATGGTTTAACAAAGCGGTCACCACTAGGGCAGGGCCCTTCAAATATCCCATAATCTGTTAGAGTGAAGTCATTAGGCTATCGGTCTATTAGCTATTTAACATTGTGGGAATAATAAACATGGGTTAACATGATACCCACATAACAAGGTAAAATACTTTGAACCTATTTACACACCTGTCTATTAGATTCTGGCTAACAGCTTGAATACAGAGCAGGGTTTTCCCACAAAAAGTCGGTGTCATTTGAACCCACATCAGATAAAACATAGAGACCTATATATATATATATTAGGTGTGGTCCAATTAACAAATTTAACTGCATTGTGGTCTATTTTTTTTACATTTTCTCTGCACCCCATGTGGCCCATCTTATTGCATTTTTTGTGTTGAACAAATTTTTCTTTCTAACGGTACCAAAACCATATTTCTACGATTTTTCCTCGCCAAACTGTTCTATAAGAAAGTTAACAATCGTTATCAGAGAACTCTAAACTGACTCGGCAGCCGTCTTCACAGCAAAGCTTAGCTGTGTGTCTCGATCGGCCAATCAGCATACGCCTAGCCACCAGTCACTGCACTAGCGAGAGAAATTGGTCAACTCTGAAAGTCTGCTATTTAAACCTAGGTTAATTTCAATCATTTCGAGGCGCTAATTAGGGAAGAGAAACACTCTAATAACTCTGAAATACATGTTGTCTACGGGATATAACCATACAAGATATGATAAGCTCGAATGGGAAGTAATTTACTAATACTTTTCCCGGTCATTTTTAAACCGTCCATGGCAGGCTCCACTGATGATCAAGCACAAGCTTGCCTGGCATATTCATTTTCAGTGTATTTTCACATCGTAAACCACATGCAAGACTCATACACATGAATACGATGGTCTATGGGAGCCTGTTCGATACGATTGCATGTTTTTTTCTGTTTTCTCCTCCTTTAACCAGAAACTGTCTGTCAGACGGTAAACAATGTACCACAGAATTCACAATGATTGCCCATTAATTGTACAGTTTTCGCTGAAAATCGACCAGCCACCTTTCATCCAAAGACAATAAAATCATATTTATCTATTTAGCAGAAGTTTTAGCAAAAATGTAAACAAACAGTCCCTTTAAAGGTCCAGTAAATCTGTGCACCAACATGTGTGATGTGCAAATATATTCACAAGTTTATAGTTACCATAATTTCCTCCAGCTTATCATGCGAGAAAATGTCCTTTGATATTAAAACATCACAAATATCTGCAGGATCTCCAATATCCTTCACTAGTTGAAACCAGCATTTCTTTATAGCCTTCTGATGGATATATCCTGACGAAAAAAAACATGGAAAAGTTTCACAAATGAAAGCAAATGTATATTATTAGCCTTGGATAACGCAGGCGTAATTAACACGAGATTGTATTCTCAACCACAGGCACACGGAGTGCTCTCCCCTTAAAGGATAAATGACAAGTTTAAGTCAATGCCTCATATTTGGTAATCAATTTTTTTAAAAACTTGCACCGCATAGACATACGAACGTAGCCAAAAGGGAAAATGTGATTTCAGGCAAGAAACCTACACAATAGCACATTTGCCAGTTTTTCGTGCAACAATGACATGACGTCGTGTCACCAATCTGAGACCGAACAAGCACAGTTTCCAATTAGATTTTAGCTATATTCTTTTGAGCTCCCGTTTTATGCAAGATTTTTTCGCATTGCTTGATGATTTCAGACTGTAGAGAGAAAAATAATGCCTTGAAAAGGTGATTTGCCAATTACTTGAAAATGACGTAATTTAGAGACGTCACAATGACGGTCATATGTGGTAGACTGGACAAAGCATCCAACTGTTTTTAACTCAAAATTTTCAGCATTTTTACATCATATATAAGGAAAGGAACCCGATAAGAGTGTCAATAAAATTATGAAGGTCTTATCAACCACTGAATCTGCAAAGGGACCCCTATGACCTGTCTCTGGTAGTAGTTTAAAATTCCTGCCTTCAACCTTTGGCTGGCTGGCCATGACGAAAGTCAGTTTAAAAATTAATGGCAAAAAAGTGTGCCGATTCGTTCAGAAGACCCGAGGATTGCGATTTAATAAAGCTCAGATAAATGTCTTTTTTTTTTCATTACTCACGACTCCAAATAATGTCCTCAGTGCCAAAAGAACCTTTTTGTCTTTAACTGGGTCATGCTTGAGAAGCCTATTAAATGCGTATGTAGGGGCCGTGTGATTGACAGCGGAAACTCGCTCTCGCAAACTAATTTCACCATCCGATTTTAGCGCTTTTTAATCATAGATATTTAAATATCTCACTCAATGTCAGTATATTGAAGACAAGGAAGATATATATTAAGATCTGAAGCTGTAAATATAAGGAATTCCCAAGCTTTTATTGTCAAAATTAACATTTTCTTGTCATATGTGTATGCTTGAAGTGTCCGTTCTAACTTGGACAAAGTTGGAAGTTATCAGTGAATTACGCGCACTTTAAAGTAAATTAAACCTCTTTTACCGTATTTGAAGATTGAAAAAACAAAACACAAAGCAACAAACAGATGCAACATGTGATTTCATTTGTTCATTTTAAAAATTATTTGAAGTTGTAAGAAAAAATAACTTGTATGTTTACTGAATGCGTTGTCGTCATACTGCGTCAGTGGGGTTTAATCCGACTTTTCCGCTATTGCCATACTATGTCTTCGGTACTGAAGCAGGCTAGCACTCTGACGCCATAAATGGCGACAGTGGTACCGAAATGGGTTAAATAGAAAAAAAAATACATGTTTCATAACTTGACCATATTGGGTAACAGCAAACACAAAAAAATCAGTTTTCTTGATTCCTGCATTAAACTACAACCTTCTATTGATTGCAGTTCTGTTTGTTTTTTGGATATAACTATTTACAAGGGTCATAAATATTTAACAACTAGGTATCTTGGGGGGGGGGGATTATTTATGGCGTAATGGTATAAGCTTAATATGATATATAGATTATTATCGTTTCTTGATTTTTGACATCCGGGCAGTCTGGCAATGTCGGTCAATTGGTTTTCTTAACAAATGTCAACCGGCTACGGCGGCAAGTGGGCCTTTAATCGTTTAGAGTGCCTTTAAAATTTTAAATATTTACGTTGGAATAAAAATATTCGATAAATTCAGTTACCTATGCGAATCGAAAATGTGTGTCATTTAGGACATTCAAATAGCAGGAGGTATGAGTATGTTTTCCAGTCCTTGTTGCTTACAGAAGCTACTTTAACCTATATATCTTAGATCAATAAATGAACAAATCTCTTATTAGGTACTTCTGGACAAAAATAACAAAGAGTTGTGTAATTCTGTTTCTTCGACACGTTCTCTATTTCGAACAGCTCGTGCCCCTAAAATACATCAACAATATAGTTTGTATATAGTTTACTCTGTTTGGTTTCAAAAGACTAGCATTTCATTCGGGCCTGTTGGCAAAGTGTATCACTGAATTGAACAAACCTGATAACTCTTGATGTAAGTCTTTGTTTTCATTAAATAGGAATTCATGTTTTCTACTCAACGTTTCATTCTCTTTCCTTAGGTTCTCCATCTCCTTCATTGATATACCCTTCTCTTTCTCTATCTCATCCAGTTTTACTCTGAGTTTTTCAAATTCTTTAACACTCTTCCAATGAAAAAACAGAATATAATATACAGAAATCAGTACACAAATTAATAAAATATCTATCATCAAATGAGTGTCATGTTTATTACGAAAATACATTATGCTACTTACAATACGGTCTATGTCTGTCTGTGATTCACAGCTAGATACAGTACGCATGCGATTTGACTTGAGAGCGTCCCCTTCTACAACCAATACATAACACATCAATCACACAAGCAAGCAATACATAAAAATGCATCAATTTGTTTTGACATTCGTGTCGATTTCTAACTGTAACTGTAAAATATAACCATTACCCGTGGTCAAACATTTCTGTATTGGTCTTTTCTTACAATGATATTTCAGAAGAAATAGATATCAATACAGACCTACTATTCATCAGATCGAACATTTAGGATCTTATTGGTAAGTTGCTATATCTTACTATGTATACTTTGAATATAAGTGTAAATTATTTACAAAACGGATTCTGTTTAATGGCTGTCTTGTTATGGAAGCATTTACTGAAGCCTTGGATAATCCTATAATTATGTTCAATAACATACCCTTCCGACCACCAAAATAAACTATAAAATAAATTTCTAAATTCTACTCACTAAAACGTAACTCCTGTTTGTCTTCAACCCGATGAAATAGCATGGGCTTTAAGGTTTATTGCAACAACATAAAATCGGGTATACAGGTTAACACAATTAGAAACTTATCTGTATGGCTATTTTAGTCAAGGATATTTTCTCTTTGTCCAGGTGTTTTAGTGTTTATACATATACATGTATTGGGTTCAAGTTGTAATTACATACCGGCCTTGAAAATTACTGTTTTTTCAAGTTGTCCTGAGGTTAACCACTGCTTAAAAATTAGGTTGCCCGCCAGTGTTTAAGGTTGCCATGATTTCATGATATATGCGCTTTCACTGGGTAAGTACCGGGTATGCTTGGCATGTGTATGTACGGTAAGATCTCCGCTAATTCAAGTACTCTAAAAAATTCAAGGGCCAGAAAAACATTAACAAAAGTACACTTAAAATTCAACTTTTTTCGTTGAGAGTCTTACCTCCTGGAGTGAGCGATCAGATAATCCTATTGAACGATCGCTGTTGTTGTTTTTATAGACCAAATGTGGCAAATAGCAATGTAATAATTCGTTATTTTCACATCACTGGTCCTTGAATTAGCGGAGATCTTACCGTATATGCATGTACCCCTGTATGCACATATTTTGACAACAGCAGGAACTTTTTAATAATAAATAAAGATTCCTGAATGAAAATAGATAACAATACTGATTGTTGATTTCATCTTTGATGAAATTGTCACTTTTATCTTGTGTGTGATCAGTGATTATAAACACAGGAAATGGAAGAGTTCTGACAAAGTTTAATCATCCATTGAGTCGCATGAGTCAGAGTCACTGTTATCAACCTGGACAAATTTCTCACTGTCAAAAGAACTACAAGGATCAGGAGGAGGGGAGGCAGAGTTTTGGCTGGATTGAGAAGAGGGGACTTCATTTTTTTTTGTGGACCAGGCAATTTATGACCATTTACATGCTTGTTACCCATGGACAGCCATCTTCTCACAGAGGATTCTATTAAATGTTGTCTTTCATTCTCACTTTCAAAAGACTTTGTACCATTGCTTAAAAATTAGGTTGCCCGCCAGTGTTTAAGGTTGCCATGATTTCATGATATATGCGCTTTCACTGGGTAAGTACCGGGTATGCTTGGCATGTGTATGTATATGCATGTACGCCTGTATGCACATATTTTGACAACAACAGGAACTTTTTAATAATAAATAAAGATTCCTGAATGAAAATGGAAGTTTTAGTTTTATTTACTTCAAATAACAATACTGATTGTTGATTTCATCTTTGATGAAATTGTCACTTTTATCTTGTGTGTGATCAGTGATTATAAACACAGGAAATGGAAGAGTTCTGACAAAGTTTAATCATCCATTGAGTCGCATGAGTCAGAGTCACTGTTATCAACCTGGACAAATTTCTCACTGTCAAAAGAACTACAAGGATCAGGAGGAGGGGAGGCAGGGTTTTGGCTGGATTGAGAATAGGGGACCAAGCAATTTATGACCATTTACATGCTTGTTACCCATGGACAGCCATCTTCTCACAGAGGATTCTATTAAATGTTGTCTTTCATTCTCACTTTTAAAAGACTTTGCACCAACAAGTACAAGCTGTCTCAAACTCAGTTGGGACAAACTAAATCGTAAATCAGTCTTAATTCTATTGACCGCTGAAAATCCACGCTCACAGGCTGCTGTGCTTGGGCTGACAGTTACCATAATTTCAATTAACACTAACATTTTGGCTGGATTGAGAATAGGGGACCAGGCACTTTTAAAAGACTTTGCACCAACAAGTACAAGCTGTCTCAAACTCAGTTGGGACAAACTACATCGTAAATCAGTCTTAATTCTATTGACTGCTTGGGCTGACAGTTACCATAATTTCAATTAACACTAAAATATTTCTGATGTCTGGGGATCTTTGACAGAGAAGGTCAGAGTAAAGTTCAAAAGAGTTTGCATTCCGATGTTCGGCAAGTATCACCTTGAGCCCTGGCCATTCAAGTATGTATTGAGTTCTAACATTATCAGGTAACACATCCTGGTAGTGCTTGGCTATATCTTTGATTTGCTCATTCCCATATGTGGCCATTTGATCATGTTGATATGGTATTTTGCGGTTGTCAAACACAGTAAAGCTAGACATTGGAATTTCTTTAAATGCTGAAAATCGCTGTTCTATATACTGAACAGCATCGTCAACCAGGGTATCAAGGTTAAAGTCTGTGACTAATGTGTTGTATTCCCTGCAGCTCTCATATGATCCACTTCCACGTTGGGGGAACCCGACTTCTACCACAGAGAGCTTTGGCATAAGACATATACGGTAAAATTAAGGAATTGTAGAGAATATATAAAGTTGATAAATTCAGCCCAGAATTTATGTGTTTAATGACTCCAATGTGCTGGGATACCTTTTTGCTCACAAAAGTAATATGAGAGGTCCATGTTAATTTATTGTTGAACACAACGCCAAAGAATTTGAATTCCTCAACAATGGAAATTTCCACATCTCACTCACTGTCAGTATATTGAAGACAAAGAAAATATATGTTAAGAATTGAAGCTGTAAATATAAGAAATTCCACAAGCTTTAATTGTCAAATTTAACATTTTTGTGTTGTATATTTATGAACACTAAAACACACGGGCACAGCTGTTTTTCTATTTTCTATCAGTTTTCTCTCTTGTGATTGCGACTCCAAGAAAACTGATAGAAAATAGAAACACAGCGGCCATTTAAATATGCAAATGAGTCCAGAAAAATAGCTGTTGCACAACTAGACCATATGGGGAACCAACACAAAAACATTTCATCGATATCGGCCTGGTGGTTTTCTAGATTCCGAGATCACAAACTATGTAGGCGATTTAAATATGCAAATGAGCAAACAAAATAAATGTTGCACAACTAGACCATAAGGGGAACATGTCTGTGAAATTTGATGAAGATCCGACCAGTAGTTCTCTTAGATCACAAGAAAAGTTTACAGACACCGAACGACGGACCACGGACAAAAAGCGATTTGATAAGACCACCATGAGATCATGGTAGTCTAAAAATTCATCCAGATCCGACTGGTAGTTTTCTTGATTCCGCGATCACAAACTATGTAAACCACAGAAATGGCTTCCGGTCGCCATTTTGAATACGAAAATGAGTAAATAAGTGTATAGTGCGCAACAAAACCATAGGGTTAACCTGCATACAACATTTTACGAATTAGATCATTTTATTACTTTAGGAAAACAGTGATAAAAAGAAGAAAAACAAAATGGCCAGTGGCCGCAATTGTGAATATGCAAATGAGCATAATACCCATAGTGCATAGTACGCAACGATATCATAGGGTTAGTCTGCTTACAAATTTTTACGAAGATCCTCTTATTACTTTAGGAGAAAAGTAACAAAAACGAGAAAAAGAAAATGGTTGCCTAGCGGCCATTTTAATACGCAAATGGGAAAAAAAAAACAAACGTTGCCCAACTAGACCATAGGGGGACCTGTCTGTAAAATTTGATGAGTATCCGAAGAGTAGTTCTCTTGAAATCGCGATCACAAGAAAAGTTTACAGACACCGGACGATGGACAAAAAGCAATTTGATCATGGTGGTCTAAAAACCTACATCACAATTGTAATAATTTAGACAGGGAAGGCAGCAATCTGGCAGGATGACGAGATATTTATGCCGGTTGATACATAACAATCTTACATAGTTTGTTACATAGTGGCGAGCATACTCTCTACGATACAATAGTTCTAAGAGACTATCAGTCTATTACACTCCTCCCTTTTTAGATTGAAAAGTAGTTTTAGCCAGTTTAACAAATGGGACAAGAACACTTAAAGTTGTAACAAATTACTGAAACTATTAACCTTTGACAAGTAGGATTTTCCCCCGAACATAATAATTTGAGGAATGCAAAATGCTTAATATTATTTGAAAAACACGGAAGAAACATTAATTACGTTCAAAAAGATAATCACCAAAACTGAATAGCCATGAAATAGGTCTTATATGGTTTAACATTTTAAAGTTCAAACTGTGTTACGAAAGTCACTTTTGATCTTAGCACAGAAAGTTCATTTTACAAAGTCTTTCAAATAAGACGGCGACTGTCTGTTTCGTGAAGGATAACGTTTAGTAGAATCACAAGGAAGGTTACCGGTTTGACCACTGTCCATGATTTCAGGGTAACCCTTGGTAGGATTCACATCAGGTGACGACAAAGGCTGATTAACTGATGGATCGGGTAATTGTAACTTGTTAGGAATGGGTGGAATCACTAACTCTGCTGTGGTGTTATCCAATGTTGTTTCATTTGAAACGATGTTGTTGTCATCTGTCCGTAGACGAACATGGTCTTGGTGACGTCGCATGATTCTTCCGTCTGTTGTGAGGGTGTGATAAGACAATGGACCAGTCTTTTTCTCGATAGCGGGCAACCACTTCTCTCCATGACCGAAGTTCTTCACATACACTCTGTCCCCCTCCTGGATTGAACGTTGTTTGGCGTGCTGATCGTGATACCTTTTCTGTGTTTGTTGTTTCTCACTGATACGACTATGAATGTCTGGATGAAGCATGACGAGTTTTGATTTGAGTCGACGATTCATAAGCATTTCAGCAGGTGATAAACCAGTTGTAGTTTGAGGAGTAATCCTATATTGAAATAAGAGTCTGTTGACTTTGTCTTGAACACTTCACCTTTTAGCTTGGCCATAGTTCCTTTGAAAAATTGAACGAACCTCTCAGCCATGCCATTTGAAGCTGGATGATAAGGTGAAGTAAAAGTATGGACAATTCCATTTTCTTGAAAGAAGGCTTTGAATTCTTCACTTGCAAAACAAGTTCTGTTGTCGGAAACAATTTGATCAGGAAGTCCGTGTATTGCAAAACATTGCTGAAGGAGTTCAATAGTAGCTTTACTAGTTGATGTTGTCATTGGAAAAACTTCTAACCACTTCGAGTAAGAGTCAATCAACAATAGAAACATCTTCCCCAAATACAGACCTGCATAATCCACATGCAGCCGGGACCAAGGTCTTCCTGGTGACTCCCATGGATGAAGAGGAGCTTCTTGAGGAGCACGGCTATTTAGCTGACATTCCGTACAGCCTCGCAGTTTAGCTTCCAATTCACTGTCCATTTTTGGCCACCATACATAGCTCCTGGCCAAGGTTTTCATTCTTGAAATTCCTGGATGTGCCACGTGAAGTTCCTGAATGACTTGACGTCTTGCTTGTGGTGGAACAACTACACGTGCTCCCCACAAGAAACAACCGCCTTGAACACTTAAAGTGGCATGAGCTGTCGAAATTCCCACTTTTTTCATAATTTCTGATCGTCACGACAGTAAGAGGCTTTGAAGGCCATCGAAAAACTAAATGATTGGCGTTGGAATGAGGAAAATCCATACAGTATGTGCCCTGTACGAACCGAAAACGTGTTCGAAAAGTAGCAAAATTTAAATAACCGGGACGACCATTCATTCATTCTAAGCCACAGTTAGTTCAAAACAATACTTTATCGTACATTTTCGAGACTAGAAGCACTAAAAAGCTTCTGAATTATGCGTCTTGAGAAAAATAGCCGATAATTTCAACATTCTGTGTTAATGTCAAAATATCAACATTTTGGCAGCTCATGCCCCTTTAACTCAGATTGACGACTGAAAAACGGCTGTAACTCAGAGTCGTAACATTTGTCTGGCCAACCCTGAAGCACAAATTTTGACACTCTAGCTAATAAAGGATCTCTCTGTGTCCAAGATTTAATCTGTTTAGAGTTAACTGGGTCAACAAAATCTAAGTGTTCCATTAACAAAATGTTTTCTCCTGGAATAGGTGTATTTTCCCCACCAACTGTCTCTGGTAATGGTAGACGACTCAAAGCGTCCCCATTTGCGTGATCCTTCCCAGATTTATGAATAAGTTCGTATTCATACACTGATAAATTTGAATACGTGCTGCTGTCATTGCTGGGATGCCTTTATTTTCTTTTAACAGTCCAAGCAAAGGCTTATGATCACTCACAATGGTAAAGTGGCGACCATACAAGAATTGGTGAAACTTCTTAACGCCGAACACGATTGACAAAGCTTCCTTTTCTAGCTGGGAGTAGCCCTTTTCAGCGTCTGACAGAGTTCTTGACATGAAGCTGATAGGCCTTTCTGAACCATCCGGCATTTTATGCGACAAAACAGCGCCAACTCCATATGGCGAAGCGTCACAGTCCAGAATAAGAGGTTTCTCGGGATCGAAATGAACCAAGACAGCTGAAGACTGAAGCAATTCTTTTGACTGCTTAAAAGCTTTATCTTGCTCTTTTCCCCAACGCCATTTGATGTCTTTACGCAGCAGTTCATATAAAGGAACCAGTGAAGCTGTCAAGTTTTTCAGAAATTTTGAGTAGCAGTTCAGGAGTCCAAGGTAAGATTTCAGCTCTGTGATATTTCGTGGAGTAGGTGCATTTCTAATTGCTTTTAGCTTTTCCTCCAATGGATGAATACCGTCCTTACTTATACGATGTCCTAGGAAAACAATATCGTCTACCATGAATTGACACTTTCTCAGTTTAAGGCGAACCCCAGCTTTGTTTAGACCTTCAAACACAGTGTTCATAATGTCCAAATGTTCTTTGTCTGTTTTACCAGTTATTAGTATGTCGTCCAGACGAACTATTACATTTAGAATACCTTTTAATAGGTTCTCTAAGGTTCGCTGGAAAATACCTGGTGCTGACGAAATCCCGTATGGCAAACGGGTGTACTGAAACAGTTTATACACTTTTGAATCCTTATTGAGTGTTAATTGTTGTATACACTTTTGAATCCTCGTCTAATAACATTTGTTGATATGCTTGACTTAAATCCAACTTGGTAAACTTTTGTCCACCTCCAAGTGTAGCATACAAATCTTCAGTTTTTGGAATTGGGTACGTGTCTAATTTGGACACTTGGTTCACAGTTTGCTTGTAGTCCCCACATATTCTAATGGATTTGTCACTTTTGACCACTGGCACTATTGGAGCTGCCCAATCTGAATATTGAACGGGTTCAATTGTCCCTTCAAACAAAAGACGATCAAGTTCTTGGTTAATTTTATCTCTAAGGGCATATGGCACAGATCTAGCCCGAAAGAATTTAGGTGGTGATTTTGGATCAACAACAATTTTTGCTTTTAGACGTTGAAAAGTTCCAAGTTCCTCTTTGAAAATTTCAGGATAGTTGTCAAGTACTTTATCAACATCTGACAATTTGTTTGACTTAATTTGAAATATTTCATTCCAATCCAATGTTATTGCATTTAGCCAGTCTCTACCTAACAGATCCGGATCACGTCCTTCTACAACAGCTTTGAGATTTGACCTTTGACCTCCATATTCAACAGGTAAGATAGTAGTGCCCAATACTGGAATTTCTTCACCAGTATAAGTCTTGAGCTTAATTGTAGACTTTTCCAGTTTCCCGATGTTCAATTTGTTGAAAGTTGTCTCCCCTAGAACCGTGATTGAAGCCCCCGTATCAATTTCAAAAGATACCTCTGTTTGACCTACTTTCATAGTCACGTGGTAAGGTTGACTGTTGCTTTTTGTATGCATACTAAACACTTCATACAAATTGACACTATCTTGGTCAGAATGATCTTTTTCTTCCTTTACTTGGTTTATCTGGTATTGTTTACGGTACCTTTTGTGTCTATAATTAAATGTTTTATTTGACTTGGCCTTATTTGTGTGAGCACCTTTTACTTTGTTTATGCCAACAGGTTGCAGTTATATGACGACAAGATGAAGACTTTTGATCTCCAGAATTACAGCGTGTACAAAACAGATCTTTTTTTGATTTGGCCTGAACTTTGTTTACAGTTGATTGTGTGGGTTGGGTAACGCGGCGACTTTGTTGAATTTCTTGGGTGTTTTAAGCCGCAACTTCCATTGCTAATGCAATTTCATATGCTCTTTGAAACCCTAAGCCAGGCTCTGACAGCAATCGTCGTTGAATTCTGTCATCATTTATGCCATATATTAGCCCATCTCTCAACCTTTCGTCGAGTGACGGTCCAAATTCACAATGTTCAGAAAGTCGTCTTAGTTCTGACACAAACACTGAAACTGATTCGTTCGGACCTCTTTCTCGTTTACCGAATAAACAGCGTTGAACACATGATGACGGTGTTGGGTTTTTATGTTCCCCTACAATTGGAACTAATTGTTCAAAAGTTTTATCGCCAGGTTTACCGGGTACAACTAAATTTCTTATGAGTTTATAAGTTCTCCCTTCAACGACATTGAGCGTTTTTTTAAGCCACCTTCCGTGTCGTTTGCGATGAAATAATGTTCCATCCGCTCAACATACTCTGTCCAACTACCGCTTGTCTCTTCGTCGAATTCTTCGATTCTACCGTGTGTTGCCATTTTTACTCACTGTTTATGCGTAGTATCCCATCCTCGTCGCCAAAATATGTAATAATTTAGACAGGGAAGGCAGCAATCTGGCAGGATGACGAGAGATTTATTCCGGTTGATACATAACAATCTTTTACATGAGCGCAGCCATTACACACGCGCTTGTACTGTAGTGGCGAGCATACTCTCTACGATACAATAGTTCTAAGAGACTATCAGTCTATTACAACAATTAACTGACCACCAAAGTCAACTTAGAGGCTTTGTAGGCCTACAAATAAAATTTAAGATATCATTTGTACCAACCTATACATATCCGAACCCTGTGCCCATGTGTTTTAGTGTTGATAAATATATACATATCCGAACGATATTATTGAATTATCTACTTTACTGGTAATAATTGAAATTTCCATCTTCTAGTAATAACTTAATAAGTCTAATTGATAGGTCAGATTTTATTGTACTAAATACCCAAACAATGTGTAGGGTATAGAGCTATAAAATGGAACAGTAAAAAATAAAACAATACAAAAGAAAAACACATGAGTACTAAACAATTGATGTAGTGTATTGTCAGTGGTTGATAAGACCTTCAATATTTCATTGACGCTCTTAATACCCCTGACCCCAGCATTAAACTTCAACCTACTATTGATTGCAGTTCAGTTTGTTTTTTAGATATAACTATGTACAAGGGTCATACATATTTAACAACTAGGTATCTTGGGAGGGGATTATCAATGGCATAATGGTATAAGCTTAAGATAATATATAGATTATTATGTTTTCTTGATTTTGGACATCCGGGCCGTCTGACAATGTCGGTCACGTGGTCTCTGAAGCCCTAACATTCACAGAATGATCAAGCATGGGTAAAAACAACTTAGTGGGTGCCATTTTCTTCTAGCTATGCAAGCAATCGCTGAACCTTCTGATTAACAGCTTCATTTTCGCGATTGTCAGGTCACATCAAAATCGAGAATATGGATAAAGGCCACAGTTGCCTAAATTAGTAGGGAGAAAAGAAGTTCCAAATATTATTGTGTGAGTGTGTTGTTTTTTTTTCTGCCCCCTTCCCTGGAATTTTTTTCTGGACATTGGTGTAGTTTTTACGGCCACACATCATCAATATATACTTTGGCCACGGGGCTTGGATATCTCCAGCTACTAAGGCTTGAGATATATGTACTCTCCTTACCTGTGTGTTTTGCCAGGCATTATCACCATTGAGAGAAATTTCTTGGCATTTGATTGGTCGAAACGCCCAGAATGTGAGTCTGCATCCCAGTGCTTTCCGTGCATATATTTGATTCTGTATAACCCCGGAGTTAAGATCTCATGCGCTGTTATTACCACGGAGTAAAGGTCTTGGTGCGTCACAGCAATATTCAGTCAAGACGAAATCCTATTGTGACATCAGTTTAGAATGTTGTTTCGTCAGCATTGAACGCTATACTTGTCTCAAAGATCGTGAAAACCGATATAACTTTGCAACGTCATAATATAATTTCTTTCGCGACGTCATGTAGACCTCGCTCAATACACTCAAACCATGACATTTTTGTGAACTAATCGAATAAAGAACAGCTGATTAAACTCAGTTTTAAGTAAACAAGCTGCTCTGGATGGTGATAAATTCGTTATATGACGGCCTTGCGTGGGTATACGGGTAGATATTTGGTGTCTGACAGATATTTTTACTCGGCTTCGCCTCGGAAAAATATTAATGTCAGACACCAAATATCTACCCGTACACCCACGTAAGGCCGTCATATAACTAATAATATGTGCGACAGATGACCGAAAACGCATCAATCATATTATTGATCTAAAACACACGGGCACAGGGAAAGTCTTCTGGTCTAAAATAACCATGGAGACAAGTTTCTAATTGTGTTAAAAAGAGGTATATCATTAGACCTTTATACCCCATAAATTGTTGTAACAAACCAAACCTATGATATTTCATTAGGTTGACGACTGACAGGAGCTTAGCCTTGGTCAGTAGAATTTTTTGGAATCCTTTTATAACACATTGACAACGGTTATGTATCTTAACTATGGCAAGAAAAAATCGGTAGACTGAGATTGAACCTCATAAATTTTGCCCCCCCCTCCCTGTCACAGACAAAACTATGTAACAAACAACAAACATAACGGTCATAAACTCCATCTCACAACCTACAACCAACAAACAAAAAGGTTATAAACTCCATCTCATAACCTACAACCAACAAGGTTATAAATTCCATCTCATAACCTACAACCAACAAACCACAAGGTTATAAACTCTATCTCACAACCAACAAACAACAAGGTTATAAACTCAATCTCATAACCTACAACCAACAAACAACAAGGTTATAAACTCCATCTTATAACCTACAAACAACAAACAAAACGGCCATAAACTCCATCTCACAACCTACAGCCAACAAACAACACGGTTATAAACTCCATCTCATAACCTACAATCAATAAGCAACAAGGTTATAAACTCCATCGTATAACCAACAACCAGCAAACAACACGGTTATAAACTCCATCTCACAACCTACAGCCAACAAACAACATGATTATAAACTCCATCTCATAACCTAAAACCAACAAACAACAAGGGTATAAACTCCATCTCACAGCCTACAACCAAAAAAACAATAAGTGGCTGTCGCCATCAGGACCCCTCGGGTCTGGGCCAAGGAAACCAAAGATATATTTATTTTCCAGACAATTTGTTGCGAGTGAAAAACTACTCCACATACATGCATCACATTTACAAGGAGGTTTTTGGCTGACAGTCATATAAGAGGCAAAACTCTTGAAAAACATGCCCGAGCACGTCAACTTTAAATAGGCTTCTTGTACTTGCTGTATTGAACAAATGAAGGAAGTTTTAAAAATGTGATTGAAAGACTTTTTAGATAATGTGTTTACAAGGCTTTTTACAGCAGCGGTAATGTATGGGGCATAACTGTTGAAAAAACATCGGAGCGCATTGATTTTGAATAGGCTTATTGTACTTGCTGTTTTAAACAAATGTGTGAAGTTTAAAAATTGTAAGTTATACCCCATAAATTGTTGTAACAAACCAAACCTATGATATTTCATTAGGTTGACGACTGACAGGAGCTTAGCCTTGGTCAGTAGAATTTTTTGGAATCCTTTTATAACACATTGACAACGGTTATGTATCTTAACTATGGCAAGAAAAAATCGGTAGACTGAGATTGAACCTCATAAATTTTGCCCCCCCCTCCCTGTCACAGACAAAACTATGTAACAAACAACAAACATAACGGTCATAAACTCCATCTCACAACCTACAACCAACAAACAAAAAGGTTATAAACTCCATCTCATAACCTACAACCAACAAGGTTATAAATTCCATCTCATAACCTACAACCAACAAACCACAAGGTTATAAACTCTATCTCACAACCAACAAACAACAAGGTTATAAACTCAATCTCATAACCTACAACCAACAAACAACAAGGTTATAAACTCCATCTTATAACCTACAAACAACAAACAAAACGGCCATAAACTCCATCTCACAACCTACAGCCAACAAACAACACGGTTATAAACTCCATCTCATAACCTACAATCAATAAGCAACAAGGTTATAAACTCCATCGTATAACCAACAACCAGCAAACAACACGGTTATAAACTCCATCTCACAACCTACAGCCAACAAACAACATGATTATAAACTCCATCTCATAACCTAAAACCAACAAACAACAAGGGTATAAACTCCATCTCACAGCCTACAACCAAAAAAACAATAAGTGGCTGTCGCCATCAGGACCCCTCGGGTCTGGGCCAAGGAAACCAAAGATATATTTATTTTCCAGACAATTTGTTGCGAGTGAAAAACTACTCCACATACATGCATCACATTTACAAGGAGGTTTTTGGCTGACAGTCATATAAGAGGCAAAACTCTTGAAAAACATGCCCGAGCACGTCAACTTTAAATAGGCTTCTTGTACTTGCTGTATTGAACAAATGAAGGAAGTTTTAAAAATGTGATTGAAAGACTTTTTAGATAATGTGTTTACAAGGCTTTTTACAGCAGCGGTAATGTATGGGGCATAACTGTTGAAAAAACATCGGAGCGCATTGATTTTGAATAGGCTTATTGTACTTGCTGTTTTAAACAAATGTGTGAAGTTTAAAAATTGTAAGTTATACCCCATAAATTGTTGTAACAAACCAAACCTATGATATTTCATTAGGTTGACGACTGACCTTAGCTTAGCCTTGGTCAGTAGAATTTTCTGGAATCCTTTTATAACACATTGACAACGGTTACGTATCTTAACTATGGCAAGAAAAAATCGGTAGACTGAGATTGAACCTCATAAATTTTGCCCCCCCCCCCTGTCACAGACAAAACTATGTAACAAACAACAAACATAACGGTCATAAACTCCATCTCACAACCTACAACCTACAACCAACAAACAAAAAGGTTATAAACTCCATCTCATAACCTACAACCAACAAGGTTATAAATTCCATCTCATAACCTACAACCAACAAACCACAAGGTTATAAACTCTATCTCACAACCAACAAACAACAAGGTTATAAACTCAATCTCATAACCTACAGCCAACAAACAACACGGTTATAAACTCCATCTCATAACCTACAATCAACAAGCAACAAGGTTATAAACTCCATCGTATAACCAACAACCAGCAAACAACACGGTTATAAACTCCATCTCACAACCTACAGCCAACAAACAACATGATTATAAACTCCATCTCATAACCTAAAACCAACAAACAACAAGGGTATAAACTCCATCTCACAGCCTACAACCAAAAAAACAATAAGTGGCTGTCGCCATCAGGACCCCTCGGGTCTGGGCCAAGGAAACCAAAGATATATTTATTTTCCAGACAATTTGTTGCGAGTGAAAAACTACTCCACATACATGCATCACATTTACAAGGAGGTTTTTGGCTGACAGTCATATAAGAGGCAAAACTCTTGAAAAACATGCCCGAGCACGTCAACTTTAAATAGGCTTCTTGTACTTGCTGTATTGAACAAATGAAGGAAGTTTTAAAAATGTGATTGAAAGACTTTTTAGATAATGTGTTTACAAGGCTTTTTACAGCAGCGGTAATGTATGGGGCATAACTGTTGAAAAAACATGGAGCGCATTGATTTTGAATAGGCTTATTGTACTTGCTGTTTTAAACAAATGTGTGAAGTTTAAAAATTGTAAGTTAAAGACTTTTTTAGATAATGTGTTTACAAGGCTTTTTACAGCAGCGGTAATGTAAGGGGCATAACTCTTGAAAAAAAAATTTGCCTGAGGGGTAAAAGCCGTGCTAAGGGATGAAAATTGTCAATTTGTTTCTTATTTTGTGAAGGTACATATCTATCCACCTTATAGATTTTTTTCCATAATTTTCGATCACCAAGAGAAGTTAATCGTTTAAAGTGCCTTTTAAAATTTTAATACTTACGTTGGAATAAAAATATTCGATAAAGTCAGTTACCTATACGAATCAAAAATGTGTGCCAATTTAGGACACAATTCAAATAGCAGGAGGTATGGGTATGTTTTGCAGTCCTTGTGGCTTAAAAAGCTACTTTAAGGTATATATCTAAGATCAATAAATGAACAAATCTCTTATTAGGTGCTTCTGGACAAAAATAACAAACAATTGACCGATTGCTTGATGACGTCACTTGAAATTTATGCGCAAAGCACTTTGGGGGATTGAGGGATGTTTACATAATTTTACAAAATGTCGGAAGGAATAATACTGTATCGAGAAGAAGACGTAAAAGGCGCCAATTCACCAGAAAAACGCATGTATAAAAACACTTTATGTCACCAATGTTTTCCAAAAAAAGTGACATCTTGTCAAGTACTGGTAAACAAAATGGGGAACTGCGGTACCTAGTTTACCCAGAAAGCTTTGCGTAAATATATATGACGTCATCACTGAAATAAACCAACCTGATAGCTGAGCTTGATCTGTCCAAATTAATTCCTTTCTACGCAAAGTTGCATTACCTTTCCTTGAGTCGTCCCTCTCTTTCCTTAAGTCGTCCCTCTCTTTCCTTAAGTCGTCCCTCTCTTTCCTTGTCTCATCTAGTTGTACTCGTAGTTCTCTCAAACTCTACCAATGAAAACACAGAAAACGATATATAGAAATCAGTACATACATTAATAAAATATTTATCATCAATCGAGTGTTACCTTCATTTTGAAAGTCAATAATCGTCCTGATTAGACTATATCAATCTTGAAACGAAGCGTCTTAAACCATATTCAGCAATAGCTGGCTACGTTATGCTACTTACTCTGTCTGTCTGTCTTTCACAGCTAGATACAGTACGCATGTGATTTGGCTTGAGAGCGCCACCTTCTACAAGTAATACAAAACACATTAGTAGACAGTATTGGAAAAATGAAGAGTTTTCGAAAATATAAATTCCTAAACATAGCGAGAGCCATACAATATGTTAAATATACGAAAAAAAAGGAACACATCACCTTGACATTCATTTAGATTTGTAACCGTAACTGTGAAATATACACAAAGAAAACAGTTAAGCACCCCCCTGGAAAGTCTGCAGCCACCGACCGATAAAATCATTGGTGTAGGGAGATTGTTTGCAAACTGATGTTGCAGAAACGATTGTCTTTATAAAGGGCAACATTCGGGCAATAAGAAATCACCATTACTGCCAATAAGCTATACAATTTATTCAGGATATCGTGGCCAAATCAAAAGTGCATTTTAACAAAAAAAAAGATGCTTGTAAGTATGAAACTTCAGAGTCCGTCTGGCTTCACATAGCGAACGTATTGAAGTAAAAATGTTACTTTGAGTGTGCAGAACACATCCCTGGAGCAGAAGGTCAATAGTGCGTATAGCCTCCATTAGCTTCCAACCTGCGTCTCAACCCTTCTGTGAGACGTCGGATCTGTTGAAAGGGTAACTGCCTCCTATATAGATATAATGCGGCTTCCAATTCCTGCAGATTTTGTACTGGCTTGAATGTTTCTGCCCATCCTTTCTCAAATGTGCTCTAAAGATTCACATCCGCGCAGTTAACCCTTCAACAGATCCGACGTCTCATCGGAGGGTTGAGACGTAGGTTGGAAGCTAATGGAGGCTATACACTTTTGATTTGGCTAAAGATATCCTGAATAAACTTTATAGCTTATTACCATTAATGTAGCCGAGAAATCTTGGCTCTGCCGAATTTTTTTTTTTGTGTTCGTCATAGCCAAGATCACTTCCATAGTAAAAAAGTGATATTTGTTAAGGAGACCCGCCGAAAAAATCGGCGGCGCAAATTTCACAACAAATAAGCAAAGAATAACATATTTACCACTGCATTCCGATAGTATAGACCACGAAGAAGGAGTTTGTCAAACTTACGCCGCTGTAAAGTGGTAAACTTTCCCTTATGCAGTCAATATTTGTTTCGAAGTCCACTGTCTTCAACCTGACGTAACCGCCATAGTAACGACCAGTTAAACTGTGCGGGGCGTCGTAGAAATACTTCAATCATATATCTTTAGTCACTTTACAGCGGCATAAGTTTGACAACTCCTTCTTCGTGGTCTATGCTATCGGAATGCAGTGGTAAATATTTTATTCTTTGCTTAGTTGTTGTGAAATTTGCGCCGCCGATTTTTTCGGCGGGTCTCCTTAACAAATATCTCTTTTTTACTATGGAAGTGATCTTGGCTATGACGAACACAGAAAAAAAAAATTCGGCAGAGCCAAGATTTCTCGGCTACCATTAATGGTGATTTCTTATCCCCAGAATGTTGCCCTTTCTTATCACAGTCGTTTCTCCAACATCAGTTTGCCAACAATCTCCCTACACCAATGATTTTATCGGTCGATGCAGACTTTCCGGGGAGGAGGGGCGAAAATTTGTAAAGTTGTATTATTACTATATATACTTTGAATATAAGTGTAAATGAATTGCTGAAGTCTTGGGTAATCCTATAATTATGCTAAATAACATACCCCTTTGGCCACCAAAAGGAGCCATAAAAATACATTTTTTAACTTCTAATGACTAAAACCTAACTCTTGTTTGCCTTCAAGGTAATGAAATAGCATGGGGTTTTATAGTTTATTACAACATATTATTGGGTATAAAGTTTAACGCAATTCAAAACTTATCTATTTGATCCACTGAACAACTTAAAGTGGCATAAGCTGACAAATTGTTGATATTTTGACGTTAAAACAGAATGCTAAAATTATTGGCTATTTTTCTCAAGACGTATAATTCCGAAGCATTTTAGTGCTTCTAGTCTCGAGAATGTACGATAAAGTTCCCGGTTATTTAAATTTTGTTTACTTTTCGAACACGTTTTCGGTTCATGCAGGCCACATACTTTTCATGTAGGCCACATGAATTTTCCCCATTCCAACGCCAACCATTTAGTTTTTCGATGGCCTTCAAAGCCTCTCACTGTCGTGACGATCAGAAATTATTAAAAAAGTGTGAATTTCGGCAGCTCATGCCACTTTTACCATAAATATTCGTGGTGTAATCTCAATATATCAACTTTAATTAACTCAATGTCAAGAGAATTATGAGTACATCAAAAGACAGTGTGCATTTATGTAGAAAAGAATACAAGGATGGTTGACACTCAGAAGGCATGGGAGATTAAAATTTTGTTACAATACATCAGGGTCCTAAAAGGCACTCATAATACCAGGGCCAGGCTAATGAATTAAGTAAACATATGTCACTGAAATCACTGCTAGGTCTATGCAAACATTCACGGTAATAATTAGTTTGAAAAAAAAAATACATGTTTGTATGTATATAAAGATATATATATATATCTGTAATGAGCAAAAAGAAGGAAGAGAGAAAAAAAATAAAAAATTGATAAATTAACAGAATTAAGTAAAATCATATATTTATTATGTATAAGCAATAGAAATGGTAACAGGTCTTGAAAAGATAGAAATAACAAATAAGTTTTAAAAAGGACTATTATAAGCTCTCTTTCTGGCGATTTAGAATAAAGTACATTGTAAGTTATTACAGAGATTAGCCATAATTCCGTGATTGAGGGCCGGTTTTAATCTCATGATAGAGAGAGCTTCCTTAAATAAAAACTTATTCAAGTTGAATGAATCAATTACTTTGGTATGTTGGGCTAAAAATGATTCAGTTGGGATAGGTTTCAGGTTGTTTATGTTTGAAGGTAAATTAAGTAAACTTTCAATGAATTTGAAGTTTTCACATTGCTGAATATGGTCATCCTTGTATTCTGGCTTTTCTACACTGCCATTTGATGTAATCATAAATATCCTGACAATGACTTAATTAAAGTCGAAATATTGAGATTACACCATGAATATTTACGAAGTTTCCTTACTACTTTAGAAACTTATCTGTATGGCTATTTTAATCAAGGGTATTTTCCCTGTGTCCATGTGTTTTAGTGTTCATTTGGTTTAAATATTAATTACATAACATATCAGACATACATAACAAGGTAATACTCTTTATTTGCACACCACACAAATGACATATGTCACCATGTTTGTTTTCTCCTTATAACCTACCTACAGAACATAGTCTCCAAGTGAAAGGTTTATCTGGAATGTTTGCATACACTTCATCAATGATTGTATACTCTGTGAGATAAGGAGAGGTATGTTTGCCATCACCCCACATATACACCCTCCCTGTATGGGTAAGGCCGGCTGAGATGCGCAGGGATCCACCATATTGGCCAGCTGCTATCTCTATAAACCTGAAGACAAATGAGGGAATAAACATACAATAATACACATGAGAATGAATGGTCACCAAACATAACTGAACTAAAATCTAAACCATATATTAATTTGAGTTTGGGTTGGAATGCGTTTGGTTATTTAAACCAATGTTTAAAACTAATCCGGTTATTTCGTTATTATGGATGTTTTATAAGAATTTCATTTAAACGACGATCAAAGTGTTAATTCCTACTTGAAACTATGTCTGCGTTTACACATCTTCTCTATTTACTAATAAGTTAACCATTTCTTGATTTCACCTTATATGTGTGCTAATAGTTTGAATCTCACTGCAAGTGTTAATTACTCTTCAAATATAACAGTATATGGAGGAACAGATACATGTTGACATGAAGCAAGAGTTTGCTGACTGCAGTAGAGTCTGTTTCATGTAACATAATATACAATATGTCGTGTGAGTGAGCTCCATTTAACATTTTAAACAATGACTATGCAAGGCTTTGCCTTTCTATTTCCCAATAGATCTACTCATGAACATCTTTGTTAACATTATTTTGACACATCATAGCCAACACGTTCACGGCCTAACTGTTGTGTTTTCAAAATTGCTTAATGCGTAAAACACACACAAAAATCTTCAATCAGTAAGTATTATAAATCTGAATTGTTTTTTATCCAATATTTAAATAACCCAGACATAAAAATGTTGTGTTAAATCCCCTTCCTAAATCTAACATAGATTTTTATAAGCTGAAAAAACGGAGACTTTTGACCTAGAAAAAGAAAAATATTCCATCCAAATTGACGAATTTCAGTCATTTTTCATTTGCCAATTCATTAATGACTTTTAACTCTTTCGCTACCGCAAGCCGTACTGTGCGACTCTCGGTTTTCACATATCAGACGGCAAGCCGTACACTGCGGCGATCAGCCAACCTTAAGTAAACATCACTGTGATTGGTAGTTTTCCTATCAAATACTTGATTTTGACCAATGACTGTATTTTTAACGTAACGACTTCTGGTATGAACACTGTCAGCTTCAGGGAATTCCCAATGACGTAGTATTTACTAAAAGTAGACATTCCGACGTGTTTTTCGTTTCGGACATGGACGAGGGTGTCAACCCTGGGCCGTCACGGACCTGAGGCCACCGTATTACGGCTCAACATGCGGCAAATCTTATTTCCCACTGGGCTTTTAGTGACAATGAAAAGGTTATCGACACATTTGTACCTTCTGATAAATAAAGTGGCAGTGATAGCGGTAATGATAGCACGGATAACGTAATGACAACAACAACAACAAACAATACATGTGTAGGTGGGCGTTGCAGTTTCAGACATTACGCGTCCCTGACTTGTTCAACAAACAACTGTTTTTTCTCAACTCTGGAGGTTATTTTTATACTTTGTTATATTGGAACTATGTCACATACTCATTATCTTCCTCTAAATTTGACAACCAGTGAAAAATCTGTTTTTTTTTCTAGTATTGAACTGAAATTCAGAATTAAATTTTGTAAATTTTTAACATCCTTCCATTTCTACCAATATGCAAATTAGGAAATAAAAAAGCCAAGTTACATTTGAGACAAAATGTTTGTTTAGTTTTCTTAGAAATACATCTAGGATTATGAAAATATATACTTTGCCATATAAATTGTGAAAAGGTTGGATTCACAAGGCATTTATGTAGTTTGATGTCGGAATATAACAATTAATCAAAAGTGTGCCTGGGCCAACCATGTAAATTGCTCTGGTAGTGAAAGTGTTAAAAGATCAAATCTTTATGGACAGTCGCTGTGAATTCGTTAGGTCATTTACACGCTCACACCTTTCAATTCTAAAAGCGTATATTTTAAAGTTCTTTCAAGAACCAGTTCAAAAAAGTAATTTCGCTAAAAAAAAATTAAATCTTCAAATGTCATGCAAATTTGCTAAAAGAAAATGGTGGTTGATTGCAGTTTGTTGTGGGCATCTTGTCGAGATAGAGACTATCACAAGGGCCTCGACAGGGGCATAACTAATCTCACCGGTCATATATGGCCCAATTTCTAAAATTGAACTGTTTAGAGGATAATAATTATTTTCTGTTGTTTTTAAAACTGTAAACTTAAGTTCTGTTTCCAAGTAAAAAACGTTGACACACAATTCAACATGGGTAACAACAATTTTGACATTCAGCATCAATCAATGGGGTTTTGGATTTTATATAGACCAAGTGTTTCAAATCTACGTGTACTTGTTTACCAATTTACTTAACTCAGACTGAGAGTTTCATTACTCATTAGAGTACTAAGAATCGTCTTTCTTGTCTATAGGGATCCAGAGTACAAACAAGCTCAGTGTAATGTCTGGCATTCTACCCCTCCTGCATGTGCGTGCCATGTGCAAATATACATGTTAAGTAGAGATGACTTTTCAAACAACGTCGAGTCTGTATTGCAACATCGGCTGGTAGGTTTACCTCCCCCGGAAGAAGTGATCTTTTGCTTGTTATCATACAAAATGAAGGATTTAACCTGATAATGTTGTGAGTGTGGTTATATTCTGTCCTTTTATATTGAAAACTGGGCTGTCATGAACGTATACAGTCATCAAAGGGTTGATTTCACAACAGTTCCCCCGATAGCGTCGTCAGCAACCCAGCCTGTCAAAGCGGTAGCCATAGTGACATTATGTCATTCTGCTTCAAAATATCTGGGTCAACCGTTGCACGTGACCAAAGCTTATCGTTGATTGGTTAAAAGTCCCCACTCTGTCCAATGGGAGGGAAAAGGAGCGGCAATCAACAACAGGTCACTTTTTCCTAATTTTTCTCAATTATCAGGGTAGAATCGACTTTAATACCTTCGTCTTGGTGTTTATTGCATAACCCGATACCGCTGAACGTTGGTTCGCACCTCGTCATACCCCTCGAATGCTGCGCATTCTCGTGGTTTGACTCGGTACGAACCAACGTTCAGCGGTATCGGGTTACGCAACAAACACCGCTACGGCGGTATTATACCCTTAAATAAAGCAATCCAGAACTTGTTTCAATTATGTATTCATTTTTATAAGAGCTTCATCCGTAACACAAATAAATTAAAAACGAGAGAATAATGCGTTTTGTAGAACGATTTTACCGGGTGTAATTTTAAACTCTGGAATTCTTATTTAACTTCGCTCTATGTTCTTTCTGTTTCGCTTAATTAAACAAGCTAAACGGAATGTCAGAAAATCCGAGATTTTACCGCTTAAATGTATTGTATGGTTATTGTTTTAACCTCCGAATACCCAATAAAAAACTATCCAATAAGAAAGGGGTTCATAAGAAGGTACTAGTTGAGGGGTGCTGATCTTTGCCGGGCGCACTTTTGCCTGTCGGTCATCATTCTACAACGGCGAGTGTTTCAATCGCACTTTATAAAGACTTATTGTTCAAATGATTATCAAAACTAATGAAAAGATCGCATTACTAAAGCCTCATTGGTCGCGTTAGAAGTGGTATAGATCCTTTCGACTTAAGGTCTGACATTTGCGCAGAAGCTTATGTGTATGGCAAAATGACGCTACTTTGAGTTTTTGGATCAATCTGACGTTCAAATAGTGTTCATTTCGTTTATAACGCATTGAAAAAGAGGCGTGTCACAGCGCCTACAACAGAAAGATGACGTCAATGGCATACAAGTCGAACAACATCCTCAAAGCGTCATTATAAGCCGAAAGATATATTGGTCATTCGAAGGTGTTTGGTATTGTCCTTGGACATTATCTGTCATGCGTTCGTTCTCTTTGAGAGAATAAAACCCGTCAATCGAATAAAGACACTGGCAGTTTGTTTTTCAGGAATAGCTTAATGAATGATTAGGGCTTAACACAAGGAATTACTGAACACAAAAATGTGCTTCAGGTTAATTTGATCCAAAACCAAACTCCTAACGAACATGCGTGGATAATAAAAATATAATTACACAGGGCAGAATCCATAACGGAATGTATTGTCCTCGTCCAGGTTGGACTGGATGTACGTTTTTGAATCAACGTCAAATTTGAACTCTAAACAACAGTATTGGGTTTTCTACAGCAGTATAAAACCTTCTCAATACATATATTGTGAAATTATTGGGTGGTTTTTAGAGTTGGTATTATCTGAATTTTTGGAGATGGCTAAGAAACACATAACGGCACCTTGTTGAGATCCCACCTTTGACTAAGGGTTCCTCCCAGGTTAAGATTGTCTCCGAATACGACGATGACAGACATTAACATAGACAATTTATGATGCTATTTAATTTCACTGGTAACCTTATACTAATTAAAAATTACGTTATATTTCGTCGATTCGATTTGAAGTAATATAATTTAAAGTCTGAAAGATCATTATCCAATTTAGAGTGTTAAATCCAACGGTCAAAAAAGCAGTGAATTAAAGGGAATACTTATATGGTTAGTATAATACTGTAGGTACTCCTATTTTTACTTATGATACAGTATCTTCTCGATCGGCAGAAATATTTTTTGTTATTTTGCTTAAATGTCGGTTTTAGGGAAAGGTATATATGACCTGAGTTGCTGTATAAATATGCCCAAATCTATTAATAAATCCATTTTATGCTGATAAACAAGATATGTTCGCTTTTAATAGAAATCTCCTAGTGATAGCTCGTGACAGTGACAGAAAAATGGGAAAAATATGTGAAAGTTGTTTGATAAAAAGGTCAATATTGTGTTCAAAATAAAGTGTATTGTATAAGCTAAATCTTCTACTTTAACATGTATGCTCATATCTTCTCTCCTACATAATACATTAAGTGTTAGTCAATTCACTGATGTTTGAACATATCATTGATAGTGAAACATATTTCTACTCAGTGATTATTGAGTGCCTGCAATTACCAACCTTACTTTTATTTTAAGTAATTACTTTATAGCTAATGACATTGATACTAGTCAAACTTCCACCCGAAAAGATACACACCCAGCAAGAGTTGTATGACTACCAAACTCCCAAGTATGTGATTCTTGGGAAATAATTAAATTATTGTACGTGTTTCTAAACGTAATTAGATAAATATGGTAAGTCGTACCGACATACCTTTCATGGATCAGAATTTGTTTTGGATGACTGTAGTCAGTTTTGTCTCCTCTTCCAAGCTGGCCATGACCATTCCCACCCCAGGAATATATAGAACCTTGTTGATTAAGGACCAATGTGTAGTTCCATCCACATACAATCTAAAAAAGATGATAAAAAAGATATGCATAACTATTCATGTCATCAACCTAAACTAATAACCCACTGGGTGTCATACAGTTTGTATTCTATTTGTATTCTCGTTATTTAGGGATTACACTTTCTTTTTTATATAAAACATACACGTTAACCTTTAAGCTTATAATGTGTATTTAGTGGGATATAATATAATTGACATGAAACTTTACAAAGAAAACAGAATATAAACCCTATGTACAAGATTTCGAATGTTTACCATAATCATATATGGCAATTTATACAAGTTAATGTGGGCAATGGAGTATAGAAGAAGAGAGTGAACAATATAACTGAAATAACGACATAGATAAAGGTAATGGTAACTATCGGAGTATGAATGATGAAAATAGTAGAAAATAATAAATCATAATATTGAGAATGAGTGAAAATAATATTGTAAGTAATAGACGATAATGAGAAAAATAATGGAAAAATGAGATGACCGTCTCTATAGTGCTATGCAGCTATGAGCCTGTTAATTGTAGACCTATTATAACTTATATAACATCAATTAATACAATTCCAATGGACCAGAATCATATACATACATGTAACGGCAATCATCCAAACCTATGAGACGTCATAATAAATTTGTATACTGCTTCAACGATAGACTGGTGACCGTTAACCACGACTCGTTGTTGTCGTTCTGTGAGATAGCTGACAAACCAATCATATAGTTTACCATGAATGCCATGAGATCTTTACTTGGCTAGCAATCCATTGTGCCAGACTCTATCAAAAGCTTTGGATATATCAAAGAATATAAGAACTATTTCTTTACCCTCATCTAAGCCTTTGGCAATATCAAAATAGAGGTCTAATAGTTGGATAAGGGTAGAATTTCCGGGGAAGGAAACCATACTGACAAGCACTAAGCTCTTCCCAGACAAAAGAAAATACATGTTTGAAAACTACCCTTTCAAAAACTTTGCTCAAATAACTGAGAAGGGAAATTGGGCGATAGTTTTAGGCGAGGGAAGGATCCCCAGATTTAAAAACTGGCGTAACATTTGCTTGTTTCCAGAAGGCAGGAAATCTACCAGCTTGAAGAGAGGATAAACAAACGGGTAAGAATAGGGCATATTTCGTGTCTGATTTCGTAAAGGACTTCAGGATTGATTTGATCGGGACCAGTAGCTTTTGAAGTATCTAGGCAGCTCAGGATGGTCAAAATATCGTTATTTTCGATGGCAACACCACTGAGAGTGGTTTGAGCAAAACGACCCAAGGCTGCTCTGATGCAAAGTGTCTATTTAATAAGTCTATTTAATGTGCGTGATTGACACATGACAACAGGATCATGTTATAATGTAAATGTTCGATAATTGAATTTTTGATAGTGGCTGTTTATCACACGTGACTTTTGGGTCAGCCTTTGTGTAACACTACACGAGGAAGGCATAGAGGAAGGCATAGGGCATTTGCACGTGCGAATCATGTCTTATCTTTATGCAGGTTTAATAGGTATAAAAAACACACAACCGTTCAATTGAATTCAGTCGTTAAATTGTTTCACGAAGTTGCTACAATAAGCCAAGACTAGCCGCAGCTACCCGGAACATCGTCATTGGTGGTCTCCTGGTCGGCGAATCACAGAATGCAGTCGCTAGACTTTATAATGTTCACCGGAGCAAGATTTCCAGACTGTTGCAACGGCACCAGCAATCCGGTTCAACAACTGATCGTCAACGTTCTGGCTGACCTAGGATCACATCAGCAGCCCAAGATTGCTACATTCGGTTACTTCACCTGCGAAACCGGACCAAAACAGCAATAGAAACAGCATCAAATATCCCAGATCTCCGTCGAATATCGGCACAGACAGTCAGAAACCGTCTCCGTCAAAACGGCTTATGCGCCAGACGTCCTTACTTTGGCGTAGTACTGAGACGCCAGCATCGACTTGCAAGGGTCCGATGGTGCAACTGGTTAAGGCACTGGAATCTGCGAAAGTCTGGTTCAGCGATGAATCAAGATTCCAGCTGCAGAGAAGAGATGGTCGTACACAAGTTTACAGACGCCGGAATGAGAGGTTCGCAAGGAACTGCGTCTTTGAGGTCGACAATTTCGGCGGAGGAAGTGTGATGGTGTGGGGTGCCATATCCTTTGCCCGAAAAACTCAACTGGTGCACATTTCCGGCAACCTTAACGCCGTTTGATACACAGATGAGATTTTGACACCACATATGCTGCCCGTAATGGACCTCCGTAGGAAAATTTGTCAGCACGACAACACTCGGCCGCACACAGCTCGTGCTACTGTTGAATGTCTAGCCCACCAGAACGTAAAAGTGCTCCCCTGGTCGTCCAAATCACCAGATTTGAACCCAATAGAACATTTGTGGGATGATTCGGATAGACGCGTGCTCCGTATTCGTCGATTGATTGTGTCTATGCCGAGACGGGTCCGTGCTGTGTTACAGGTTAATGATGAGCACAACAGATATTGGTGTTGCAGTGACGTCATCTGAGCGCTATGAACTTTAATGTGATAAATTTTTAAATGTGAATGAACTTTGAAGTCTGGACAACCAGTCTGTCAAATTTCAGTGTAATGTGATGCTTATATCTTTATTAAAAATGATGTTGAAAATTCATATTTTGAAGAACAAAAATTGGATGTTGCTTTTCTTTTTTGGGAGAGTATATAAATAGTGGAGGAATAGGAGAACAATTTGCATTATTGTTTTTTAAGTATGACATGCAAAGTTTCCACCAGAATTTTTTAATAGTGTTACCAGAGTTGATTTTCGAGGTTTGTTGTCTAAATAGTCTTGTTTGTCACGTTGGGCAATTGTCCTTTTAGTTTCTATGGTAACCCAGGTTTTATCGTTTGGGTCGGCAGTCAAAAGTCTGTTTGGTATAGCTAGAGTTGTAGCATTTATTATAGTGTTGGTCACATCTATAGTCATTTCGTCAATATTGTCGATGTTAAGTGAGCTAGTCCAATCAGTCGTTGCCAGATTTGCCCGTAGTTTATCCCAGTCAGGCTACACGACGTGTATATTTGGTGAGTCGAGGTATGCTTGACTACATATTCACGAACACGGGACAATGGTCACTACAGAAGTTGTCAAGGACTCCACAACTCTCAACTAACCTATAATGACTGCACATAAAAAGGCCTAAGAGGGTACCAGAAATAGGTCGGGTCGGTTCAGATATTAACTGAGTCAAACCAAAACTCTGACCTAAGTTTTTCATTTTAGTTTTCCTTTCGTCCAGTAAATTATCATTCTAGTCACCTGTCAGGAGGAAGTTATGCTTTTGGGATATAAGTCAAATGCATTGGAAATATTTTCATAAACTGAGTCCCACGTCTCCACATTTGAATTTGGTGGTCGATAGAAAACAGATATAAATGTTGGGAATTTTTTGTGGATTTCAAGCCATATCATTTCGAGATCATTATGTTCAAGCTCTGGGTGATGAGTAAAAGAGGGACGACGCGATAAGTAAACACATACACCACCCCATGCTTGCTAACGATCTCGACGAATTGGTTCATGAAAACCAGGAAGACACAAAGAGTGATTTGAAACATCTGGAGTGAGATGGCATTCAGTAACAGCAATTATATCATATTGTAAAAGATTTGCATGAACTAGATCAACACTTTCTTGAAAATATTGCAGAAATTCCTCTACCTATTTTGGGGTGACGCTGAAAACGGGAATCGAACACGGGTCCCAAAGTATGACACCTATCGCCAGCTTGTTTAAATGATTATTTGGTGTTATGAGATCAGTAGATAGTCATACAGATGGGAAGGGGTAAATCTAATCTGGGCTTAACATCAGTGGCAAATAAGGGTTGGGAGGGGGTAATCCTAACCATGGTTTAGCCTAATTGAGAAAAAAACATATGTGTGGGGTTTGGTGGAGGGGGCGGGGTTAGTAAAAGTAATCTTAGTTCAACCTCCGTTAAAATAAGGATGCAGAGGGCGTAAACATAACCTGGTTTCAACCTCAGTTACAAACAAGTGTAGAGAGGGGCAAATCTAACCTAGTCCAAGGGGTAAATATAAAAACTGTATGTGCATTCTTTTTAGTTAATCACGTCATGTTTGGTTGATAGACGGCCTACCAACGTGGGCCCAATGTAGGTTTTTCGTTGGCCAGATCATGTTTGTTAAATGGTCAGCCTGCCAACGATTGGTTTTGGCTGACATGGTCGGGCAAGTTATGGTTGGGTAATCGTCATTGTTTTATAGTTGATATTGTCCTTTGTGCTTAAATACAATCATAAATAACAATTGAACGAAACAGGACTTACTTTTAACATTCCCCATAATTAGAGCTTGTATGAGGACACATTATCACTTTTTGGGGGTTTGTATCTTTTCGGGTAGAAGTTTGACTATTATAAATCTAGATACTAGGTAAAGGCTGGTGCTTGTTTTGGCGTATTTATATATTTATGAACACTAAATCACACGGGCACAGGGAAAATCTTACCAAAGTCACTCACAGCCGGAATCCGGGGCTACTAGGCTATTGACTAACTATTTATTCATCTATATTAGAATTGGATGACTTTTTAGAGCAGCCACTCCGATTTAGCGATCATCCTGTTTGTTCCTTAAAATTTAAGACTTGTTAATTTGTTATGCTAGATAGATTTAGGTAATACATACATTTAAATGTTAGTTTGTGTTATTGTTTGGATAGCAAGCAGTCACGGCGGAGCAGTATTCCAGTACTTTAGATTGATTGATTGTTTGGTGTTTTACGCAACGCTCAAGAGTATTTCACTTATATGGCGGCGTTGCCAGTTTTATTGTGGGAGGAAACCGGGCTCTATGCCCGGATCAAACCCATGACCTTCCGTTGGTAACTGGCAACCATCCCACATAGGTCGTTCGAGTGAAAACCCAGTCCGAAAATTTTCCAATTTTTTACCCCTCGGGCAAATTTTGCCCGAAGGTTATTGTTGTTGCCTCCGTCTGTCCATTGGTCCTTGTAAACACATTATCTAAAAAAGTCTTCAACTTACAACTTTGAAACTTCACAGATTTGTTTAATACAGCAAGTACAAGAAGCCTATTAAAAATCAACGCGCTCGGATGTTTTTTTCAAGAGTTATGCCCCTTACATTACCGCTGCTGTCAAAAGCCTTGTAAACACATTATCTAAAAAAGTTTTTGACTTACAATTTTTAAACTTCACAGATTTGTTTAATGCAGGAAGCCTATTGAAAATCAACGCGCTCGGATGTTTGTTTTTTTTAAGAGTTATGCCCCTTACATTACTGCTGCTGTAAAAAAGCCTTGTAAACACATTGTCTAACAAAGTCTTTCACTCACATTTTTAAAACTTCCTACATTTGTTCAATACAGCAAGTACAAGAAGCCTATTTAAAATCTACCCGCTCGGACGTGTTTTTCAAGAGTTATGCCCCTTACATGACCATCAGCCAAAAACCTCCTTGTAAATGTGATACATGTATGTGGAGTAGTTTTTCACTCGCAACAAATTGTCTGGAAAATAAATATATCTTCGGTTTCTTTGGCCCAGACCCGAGGGGTCGTGATGGCGACAGCCACTTATTTGGACTGAGTGGGAATCGAACCCGCGACCCATTGGTGGAACCAGTACTTTAGAAGTTACAAAACTAAGTAAGGTGGCCCCAAAATAAACATTGTCACTGCGAGAGAAAACCCATATTACACTCAGTTGACATACGGGTTGGAAGGAGTTAAACTTAACTGGGGTTTCTATCTCAGTGAAAAATAAGGATGGGGATACGGGTAAACATACCCTGGGTTAAACACCAATGACAAATAAAGGTGGAGAGGAGATCAATTTATCTGGATTCATCATATGTTACATATAAGGACGAGGAGGGGATTCACATTACCAGGGACGCAAACTAGGTTACAAGAAAGGGTTGTTCGGACTTAATATATATAATAATACACATTTGCTATAATTAAGAAATACTGGATTGATTAAAAAAGTTCACGCTATAGCTAAATAGTTTCTTCTTGATCACCACATTGACGAATCTATAAAGAAGTGATAAAGGTGTTAGCTACAAATGGCTGTTTATGATTTTCCATTATTTTATCTACGAGCAGACCCGATAACTTTTAAAGATATAGTTATACGTGTATGCGAATACCTTTTCCAATTTCGTCATCGTGTAAAAAAAAAAATGACATGCACGACAGCCTGACGCCTCCACTTGTGTTCAGGCAATGACGTAAAAATTGACGTCGACTTTCATCATGTCACCCAAATTTTAAAGTTATGACGCCTGTCCAGTATCAGAGCGTTTGGCGTCAGACTGAAAACATTCTCTGAGTATATACTAGGTTATATGTCAACCTTGTCCTGTCTTACAGCCTGTGAGGAAATCGCGCATGTGTTAGAATACCAGCTGTGTATAAAATTACTTCACCGAAATAGCGGTAAGAGAACATCCCTAGAAAGCACAAGTTCTAACATGACGTTTACATTTGACGTTATGAAACAATATATATGTCAAAATATATTGGAACGTCACCATGAACGTTCCTTATTATGATTTTACCAAACTTTGAGATGCAGTTCGATTTGAAATTACATGTACCCCCTTAAATACCAGCATTATTTAAAGGAGAAAACAAAATACTTTGTGGTTTAGAAGAAGCGCGCTTATTTTTGCACACATACTGTATTTTTGCGTTTTTTTCATTGGCCATGATAAAGTTTATAAAAATACATTATGTTAAATACACAGAACAAATTGGTCCACTTTCAAAATCTCCCATTTACACCCAGGTCAATTTTACACTCTTAAAGTGTTCCTATCTCTAGAAAATTGCTTTCCGTTTTTCGAAACTTATGAAAGTTTTGAAGAAAATGTGGCTGGCAAAAACCTAGTCTGCATGCCATATTGACGAGTTACGGATGTCTCGATGAGGGTGAATTTAACCTAGGCTGAGATGGGAGATTTTGAATTCTTATTGTGACCTTTTATTAACATCACTGTCAGGCGTAAAAAAATCGCAAAAATATATGATTGGTACCGTTGGCATGGAAACTTAAGTGCGCTTATTCAGAATCCTAAAGTGACTATTTGTATTCTCCCCCTTTAACACTACAGACTCCCTGCAAAACTGGCAAATGGTTTAAAATCCAGAACCAAAAATGTATGTCTGGCATCGGCCCACCTTGGTTTTTATTCTATTTAATTGTATATGTTCTCATTTCTTTCTCCATATTCAGCAATTTTTCCGCTATAACAGTGATACTAGTGGGCTTCTGGACAATCTTTCCAACTTTCATGATACATATGTTACAGGTATTAGTCAGAGAAATAGTGAAATTTTGTCTGCTGTAGAAAATTAGAAATAATTATAATGAATACATTTTTTATATACTGTATTTCCTCAACTAATTAGACAGTCTATCAGAAACTTAAGTTATAAAATTGTTAAGCGTTTAAAGTGGCATGAGCTGCCAAAATGTTGATATTTTGACGTTTAAACAGAATGTTGAAATTATTGGCTATTTTTCTCAAGACGTACAATTCAGAAGCTTTTTAGTGCTTCTGGTCTCGAAAATGTACGATAAAGTATTGTTTTGAACTGACTTTGGCTTAGAATGAATTAATGGTCGTCTCGGTTATTTAAATTTTGTTTACTTTTCGAACACGTTTTTTTGTTCGTACAGGCTACATACTGTATGGATTTTCCTCATTCCAACGCCAATTATTTAGTTTTTCGATGGCCTTCAAATCCTCTTACTGTCGTGACGATCAGGAATCATGAAAAAAGTGTGAATTTCGGCAGCTCATGCCACTTTAATATATTATTGTGATTTTCTGATGTTTCGGGCATTATCTCCCTTTAAGTTATAGGTTCTCTCTGTAAACACCTGATGTTAGTTATTTATACACCAAGAAGTTGATTTCAGAACTTTATGTTAACCATTCTGATGTCAGCCCCATTGACATTTAGGTTTTAAACAAATACATATAAAATAAGAGAGAGAAAATCTTTAATCAAATATAATTCAAACCAAGGTAGGCCGAAATGTCCCCTTTTTCACTTTGGACCGAATTGTCCCAGGCCGAAATGTCTGAATACCTAATTAAACAATGTGGATGAATTGGACATGAACATTTTTCAAACATACCGTAGCATCGTATCTGGCAACTGGATATTGGGCAATCAATTTCTGTATTGTAAGATAGAATGTATGCTTGTGACAGACACCCCTTGTAGGCTGGGGTGAATACAATAATGAAATAAGTTTAACTGCAACCCGCCTGTCACCCTCTCTGCTCATAACATAGGATAGTAAATGGTCATCAGACTCATTCCCTTGTATTGAAGCTTAAAGGGACATGAGCTACCAAAATGTTGATATTTTGAAGTTACAACAGAATGTTGAAATTATTGGCTATTTTTCTTAAGACGTATAATTCAGAAGCTTTTTAGTGCTTCTAGTCTCGAAAATGTATGATAATGAATGAATGGTCGTCCCGGTTATTTAAATTTTGTTTACTTTTCGAACACGTTTTCGGTTTGTACAGCCCACATACTGTATGGATTTTCCTCATTCCAGCGCCAATCATTTAGTTTTTCAATGGCCCTCAAAGCCTCTTACTGTCGTGACGATCAGAAATTATGAAAACAGTGTGAATTTTTGGCAGCTCATGCCACTTTAACTATCGAAATCACATGAAAATGAGAAAAGAAAAACAAACAATCCCCTTGAATACTAATAAACACTAAAACATATATTGTATTTATGAACACTTAAACACATGGTCACAGGGAAAATCCTCTTGTCTAAAATAACAATGAAGACAATTTTTAATGATAAAAAATTAAAGACATCACCACGTCCTCAGTTGTTTTTAACAACACGAGCTTTCGGCACCTGTGCCGGTGCCTTCGTCAAGTGTAACACTTGACGAAGGCACCGGCACAGGTGCCGAAAGCTCGTGTTGTTAAAAACAACTGAGGACGTGGTGATGTCTTTAATTTTTTATCATTAGTATGGAACCCACGTTTAAAGAGAGTTTCAAACATTTCTTAAGACAATTTTTGTTTAAAACAATGGTTATTTTGAGCCCTTGGCAGAGGCAAATATAAACACTAAAACATATATTGTAAATGTGATGCACAATGGTAATACAACTTATATTAAAAACTTATGCTCAGTAGCGTGTTTGAATTGAAAACCGTAAAACCTCCATATGGAAGTCAATAAATATAATGTTTACTTCATTTTTGAAAAGGTTTCCTGCCAGTGTAACTTGTTGAGATTCAATTCAATTCAATTTCAAGCTTTCTTCACTTTTGTCAGTATATTACAAAGTATTCTGGAGAGTTTTGCTGACTGAGGCCGAGCTCCTGTCTGATTTCAACCTAGTGAAGTGCCGTGGGTTTTAGTTTATTACAGCAGCCTGTGATTGGGTGTGGGGGTCTAAGCTGCAGGACTCCCTTTGTAACACAATTAAAAACTTGTCTCCATGTACCAGTGTGTGTATATCAACGTTGTCAGGTTTAGTGAGGGAGAAGTTTTGTGTATATATCAGAATTGTCAGGTTTAGTGGGGGCGGAGATCGGTGTATATATCGGCGTTGTCAGGTTTAGTGGGGGTGGGATTGGTGTATATATTGGGAATGTCAGGTTTAGTGGGGGCGGGGATTGCAATTAATATTGGCGTTGCCAGGTTTAGTGGGGAGTTTGGTGTATATATCGGTGTTGTCAGGTTTATTGAGGGCAGAGATCGGTGTTTATATCGGTGTTGTCAGGTTATGTGGGGGCTGAGATCGGTGTATATATCGCGGTTGTCAGGTTTAGTAAGGGCGGAGATCGGTGTATATATCGGGGTTGTCAGGTTTAGTGAGGGCGGAGATCGGTGTATATATCGGGGTTGTCAGGTTTAGTGAAGGCGGAGATCGGTGTATATATCGCGGTTGTCAGGTTTAGTAAGGGCGGAGATCGGTGTATATATCGCGGTTGTCAGGTTTAGTAAGGGCGGAGATCGGTGTATATATCAGGGGTTTCAGGTTTAGTGAGGGCGCAGATCGGTGTATATATCAGGGTTGTCAGGTTTAGTGAGGGCGGAGATCGGTGTATATATCGGGGTTGTCAGGTTTAGTGAGGGCGGATATCGGTGTATATATCAGGGGTTTCAGGTTTAGTGACGGCGGAGATCGGTGTATATATCGGGGTTGTCAGGTTTTAGTGAGGGTGGATATCAGTGTATATATCGGGGTTGTCAGGTTTAGTGAGGGCAGAGATCGGTGTTTATATCGGGGTTGTCAGGTTTAGTGAGGGCGGAGATCGGTGTATATATCGGAGTTGTCTGGTTATATGGGGGCGGAGATCGATGTATATATCGGGGTTGTCAGGTTTAGTGGGGCGAAGGACAGGATTTATGTTCAGAGAAAACCCCCGACCTCCAGTAAAATAAGATGGAAATACCTCTGTGGCCAAATTGTGTACCGTAAATCACTTAGAACATCGACACCTATTTCTTAACTTAAAATCCGACACTTGGAGAAGGCTGGCTTACTTCAAAGGAGGGCGCCAGCTGAGAGCTTAATCACTTGCGGAAGTATAGGCATGTTGTTTGGCTCAGCGTGCGCAATAGATGTACTAACAAAGGGCTGTCTGCGGACTGAAGACCAGATTTTCTCTAATAACTATTCGAAGATTCCCGAAATTCGCTTTTGGAATCAGGAAATAAATCATTACGGAAGTGAATGTGCTGTTGTTGTTGTTCTTGTCAACGGTAAACTTATGCTATGGTTTTCTTCTAGATGCGGTCTTATTCGTTTACATTTCGCTGGTTCATGTCGTAATTTTTTTATGTCATCCCAAAACTAACTGTTCTCTTCTCACCAAATGATTATTTATTATTTCGATTTATATCAATAAAGCAAGGTGCACATATAAAAAATGTGTTTATCTCCGTCGGTCTTAGCCGAGAAATCTTGGCTCTGCCGAATTTTTTTTTTTCCGTGTTCGTCAAAAAATTCGACAGAGCCAAGATTTCTCGGCTACGTCGGTCTATATTTTGTACGACAGTTTCGTCAGCGCCATTTCCCGTTCAATTCTTTACTGTCCATCTATCAGTTCAGTTTCCCGCGAAGTTTTTAAACCATCATTGTTTTTGTATTTATTTAGTTACAACTGGTCCTTATTTAGTTATAACTGGTCCATGAATTACGATCCATGAATAATGGGAATTAATGGCAGATTTTTATTTTATTTAGAAAGCGCTTGCCGACGGTAGCGTATCATTGGAACAGTTAAATACAACAAAGGGTTATTGCCAGTATGGGCGGGATGGTAAATGTCACTCACTGTCAGAGAATTTTCATTAAACGAAACAGCCAATAAGATTCAGCAAATAGCTGACCGTCAACCAATCTATAGTGTTTTGCTGTAATCAAAATCCACATAACTGACTGGCGCCATGTAGCCTACCGTTCGAAGGCGGAGACTCGATACATTTGTTCATATGGGTACGTTGAGTCACTAAATAGATCACATATTAGATCTTACAAATAATAACTAAAACGGTTTTCGAAGAATTTGATCTGTAAAATTCTCAAATAGTTCTTATTCTTGATCATATTTTTGGTTCCTGTTAATGTTTCTTGTTTCACTTCCCCGTCGTCTGTACGGAGATTATAAGCCATATTTCGATCAAGTCGTTGCTCTGAAAAAATACTGTAGGCTAATACTAATTCTGCATCCGATGAAACCATAGCACTACGGCCGTAATGTGTTATAGTTGTATGATGAAACCATGCGACTGACTGAGTTTCGAAATCAGAGAAGATACAGCTCCATGTTTAAATATTCATTTTTTATGTTTTAAGATTTAAATCGAAAGATACCGTATTATCAAAGTCACTTCGGCGATAGCGAAATTCCTACCGAGTGACATTCAAACAAAGCCTGGTGAAGAAAAAAAATAACGATCTCCTGAACTTTGGACTTTCTCGCCCCCCTTTTGAATGACAATAGAATATTCCAATTGGCTTTCTTCAACTCTCCAGAAACTAGTTGCGTGTACATTTCCAGGGCAAACTTATAAAACAAACTTATAACAACATGGATTTACCGCTGTTGTACAAGAACGTATAGATACAAGGTAAAAATGATATCAACTACAGTATAACCATTTCTGAGGCCAACTGAATAAAAACACTGAGAAAATGACGGTTTGACAGTTACCAATAATACACACAGTTGAGTTTGACGCGTTGGTACAGTCAGTTTTTAGCCACTTTCTTTCTTTTTCTTTAAGTTTAATAACGGGATTCAATTTTAGAAAACCAACCAAATGTAGTAAGGTTCGGATTTTGATTTGATTTAATTTATGTTAATCTGTAATTAATAACTCACAATACACAAAAGAGTGCATTCAGACGGGCGGTGAGCGACTATCAACACAACCCAGCGACAGGCATGATACCCTGCAGTGAGGTCGTTAGTGTCACTAATCGATTCTTTGTTCACTAATCCCTGGGAAATAACATCAGCCGCCCGTATCGCATGACCTTAGTTGGAAATAAAATCGTTGAAATTCTACGTGATTTACGGTACCTCTCTTAGAAATGCTATTCAGAGATTCGATTCTATTTTCTTTGATTTTCTAATAATTCCAGCAGCGCAAATAATTCAATAATATATAGTTTAGTTTGCCACCCAAGCCTAAGAAAACAAAACCTCAAGGAACATAGAGCACATCAAAACTCACAAATGTCTTCATAGAACGTATGTCCCAAAGAATACACACCTACAGAAAGTGCGGTAGAAATACCTCAACCACACTATTTTCATTGTGTATTGTATCTAGTATAAGGCTATGGAAATTGTTATCAATGAGGATAACTCATAATTGTACCCCTGGACATAAGGTGCTGATGGAGAGATCTCTACATCCACTGTCTTTAAGGAGCTTATTTTATGTACTAAGTAGTGTTCTAATTTCTATCTGTCTTTTATGTTTATTATTATGTTTGGAAATAATAAATTAAAGAAGGAAATACCTCAACCACCGGGCATGAAAGAAGGCGTTTTCGTTAGAGTTGGTGCATTTGCAAACTACTAAATGATATTGAATTGAGTCATTGTATGTATAACTTTGTGTTTCTTACTAAACTACTGTTAACATCAAACTGCATAATAAAAACAAACAACATGATACGTATATTATATCCTCCTCATCAATTGACATTGATGGATGTTTTATTTGGCTGAGCAAAGTATACTGTATTAGGGAGGTGATTCAGCCTATTATACGTTCTCACAAACATATATCACCTTTCGACGATTGAAAAGAACCGGTGTGTAATAAACAAGATTTCCAAACAACGATTTATGTTTTAATATAATTTGATTCAGAAATGTAAGAAGTCATCTACAGTGTGTCACATTGTGGTTGTAGGTTGATCCTATTGGATTCTTCCGTCCACAAGGATTATACCACCGTCCACAAGGATTATACCATTGTCCACAAGGATTATACCATTGTCCACAAGGATTATACCATTGTCCACAAGGATTATACCATTGTCCACAAGGATTATACCAGTCCACAAGGATTATACCATCGTCCACAAGGATTATACCATCGCCCACAAGGATTATACCATCGTCCACAAGGATTATACCATTGTCCACAAGGATTATACCATCGTCCACAAGGATTATACCATTGTCCCCAAAGATTATACCATCATTCTGCGGTTCCGTGAGGATTCATTTCATCATTCCGTATTCACACCAGGTTAACATGGATATGAAGTGATATAGCAGCATCAACCGTTGAATTAAAAAGGCCCAGTTAAGTTTTTCGGCTTGGTCTTTGTTTCTCATATTATTCAATGAGAAATATATGGTGTTTTAAAACGTGATTATTGTTTTCTAAAGCTACCATCTTCATACCGCTTGGTCGTTTAATAGGAGGTAGTAGGGGGTATATAGAAATACATGCAAATCACATATATCCATAAAAAGAAGGTGAACTTCAAGTGATTAGGCCTATGGATTAGAAATATAAACCATATCCTCTCTTTGGCCGACTTAGAGTGGCTTGAGCTGGCTATTATAGAGAAAACATTTTGTGGAAAAGAATACCAGCTTCAGGTCTACGTTGTCTGTCACCGTTTCATACTTCGTCATTCATTTACTGCTGGCCACACTACACTATAGTACGTCATTATGTTTGTATATTGTATATTGTGGTAAATGTCACAGTTGATAAGTTTATATAGACCACATGTCATTGTAATACATCATTATGTTTGTACATGTATATTGTGTATTGTGGTAAATATCACTGTTGACAAGTTTATATAGACCACATGTCATTGTAATACATCATTATGTTTGTATATTGTGTATTGTGGTAAATATCACTGTTCACAAGTTTATGTAGGCCACACTACACTGTAATACATCATTATGTTTGTATATTGTGTATTGTGGTAAATGTCACAGTTGATCATTTTATATAGACCACATGTCATTGTAATACATCATTATGTTTGTATATTGTGTATTGTGGTAAATGTCACAGTTGATAAGTTTATATAGACCACATGTCATTGTAATACATCATTATGTTTTATATTGTGTATTGTGGTAAATGTCACAGTTGATAAGTTTATATAGACCACATGTCATTGTAATACATCATTATGTTTGTATATTGTGTATTGTGGTAAATGTCACTGTTAATAAGTTTATATAAGCCACACTTCATTGTAATACATCATTATGTTTATATATTGTGTATTGTGGTAAATATCAATGTTGAAAAGTCTGTATAGGCCAAGTTTCTTTCTTTCTTAAAAAGGGGCATATCATTTAATAGACCATTCTACCCAATCATAAGTTGTTATAAAAACCACAACCCATGGTACATGTATTTCATTAAGTAGACGACAGGCGTGATATATATACAATCGTTTGATGTAAAACATAGAATTGATGTAAAAAAAACACACACATGCTGAATACGTGTCAATATTTCTCAGGGCAATCATCTTTTTTTTCTACAGCTGACAACAAGTAAAATTTCATTTGACCGATGGATCAAGGAAACTAAATAACATTGGTTTAAGATTGTTTCTTGATTCAACACACAGTGCACAAGTAAAAAGAATGCAACATCATGTTATGACCTATACTAAACTTGATACCCAGTTATATAGTATTACTTAAATAACTTATTTTGACAATAATATAGAGTATTTGAGGAGGACTATTTATCTTACCTGTGTGATAAGTTCCCCAGACAAGGCTTCTACTTTACAGGGGATGGACTGATGATCATTATTACCAAGGCCCAGTTGACCATCATCATTATGTCCCCAGGTATATACCTAATTGAAGTATAAATATTGTGGGTGTAGCAGTTTGTATATTCAGAGCTGTGATAACGTATCCGTGTTAATAAGTTAGTAGTCTCCTTATACCATATCGACCATTTTTGTCAAGTAGATAGAAAAACTGAATTAAAAATAGGCATAGAATGCACTTAAAACCTTTTGATTACAAACATTTAATTATATAGAAGACAGTTACAAGTATACTAGAGTTCCGACATCTACATGTATGCTGGTGTTTAGATACTGATAAAACACAGACCGTCAGAGAAAATGTGCATCTGAACAATAAATGACGCAGAGTTATGACACTATTTTGTTTTTTATAAAACACGGATTTATGATAACGATATGTGTGATCAAAGAAATAGAATGTATATTTGTCAATTTATTGACTCACGACTATTTTTCTTAAATCACAGATTGTTATTAGTTTGAAAGCTGTGGTCACATAATTTATATAGAGTACAATTAACAGTTTACTACATGGGTACATGAAACATACTTACCTCTCCGTTATCCAGTAAAGCTACAGAATGATCAGCACCACATGCAATTGATATAGCACGCCTGGTACCTGAAATATCCCAACAAACATGGTTAGAATAGATTATTTATCACAAGTAACAAAATCAAATGGTGTGAGTCTCCATATGGAGAGGCTATGTAATAGTCGTCTTTAAATGAACAGCCTGGTACGGGAGCTACCTGTTTTGTTTATGAATAGCAATATTAGGTCGACTGGGTCTGTCCCCTGCGATGCGCCTGTGTGCACACAATTGCCAACTGTCCAGCCATTAGCATATCAATAGTACTGCAGATATTCGATTCCCGGTACATCGAGCCCAAACTCACCTAGACCAACCCAACCAGCAAATCTACAAGACCGAGATCTCCGCGATGCATCGGCACCAGCTTTTCAGGACTTCGAGCAAATCTGGCGGGATCCGCCCCATCCACAAATGGACACTGACGGGCAGCGTGGTAAGCATCTGTTTTTTTATCCTTTTCAACCACCGATGAACTCTAATACGAAACCTTTCCCGTCACCAAAGGACCTCCGTGATTATATATCTTTTGCATTTAGAAGCAAAAGAAATGATGATGCAAACACTATCAAAATTGGAGAATCTGAACTGGTTTTAAGGGATAGGAGAATTTCCTATTCTCATGTGACTCAGGCGAAGTATATGGAAGCTAGCCTCAAAATTCTCCGGGAGCTTGTATATCACGAAGGCGCAAGCCTTGATCTTGTTATGGATTATATAACTTACATGATCAAAATCACACTTATGTCCCAAACTTTCCAGTGGGCGTCTGTGCTTCATTATGATACGGAATATAGAAAACTTCAGTCGGATCTAGGTTTAAGATGGGGCTCTGACAATGCTTTCCTATCACAAACCTTTTTGCGACCCCTTACAGATCAGTCGTCTCTAAATAACAAACATTCTAGACCAAATGTTATTAAGTCCCAAGGGAAATTTGACCCAAGCAGCGGAAAGCCAATTTGTTTAAAATGGAATAGCAGAACCGGGTGTACGCTAAAGAACTGTAGATATTCTCATGTTTGCCTGTCATGTTTTTCTGGTTCCCACAATGACATTAACCACCGCTCACGCCAACAACAGCAGAAGAATGACGAAGTAAAAAACTAAACAAGTGCCGCCATGAACCATCTCCACTTCTCAAACATATTGACCAATGGGAAGCCGAACTGACCGGGGACATCGACAGAGAATTTATTTTGAATGGACTTAAACAGGGATTTATGTTAATTGACGATCACGTCGAAATTGGCAACATTCCACACGGGGAAGTTGATAATTACGCCTCAGTGACTGAACAACACGCAGCCAACAAGATTGAACAGCAAATACTTGACGATCTACGAACCGGTAGTTACGTAATTACCACGGAGAAGCCCCGTATCGTCAGTGCGCTGAAAGCAGTCCCTAAAGACAATGGCAGTTATAGACTTATACATGACCTGAGCAGGCCAGAGCCGTCTCTCAACTCCTATGCCTCGGACACTCCTTTTAGCTACGAAACTGTTCAAAATGCATTAGGCTTAATTAAACCTGGCTGGTTTATGGCCAAAATAGACTTACAATCGGCTTACCGTGTCGTTGGTATACATCCTAGTAATTATAGCTTAACTGGTCTAAAATGGTGTTTTGGAAATAATAAACCAACTTATATGTATGACACCCGGTTGCCATTTGGAGCCCGTCGTAGCCCTTTTATTTTCACTCGCATTACCCAGGCGGTTAAACGAATGATGCAACGTAAAGGTTTTGAGACAATGGTGGTTTACTTAGATGATTTTTTTATAGCAGCGGAATCCTTTTCGGCCTGCCTAAATGCTTATAATACCTTACTGGCACTCCTACGTAACTTAGGTTTCCAGATAAACTGGTCAAAAATTGTAGACCCATGTCAGCGTATCGTTTTCCTTGGCGTAGTAATAGATACACTAAAAGGGGCTATTAGCCTGAAGGAAGAAAAAATTGTTAAATTATCACAAACTATAACCAATTTTTTAAACCGCAAACGGGCATCGAAAAGGCAACTTCAAAGCTTGGCTGGTCGCTTAAATTGGTGCTCCCTAGTTATTCCATGGGGTAGATTACACACTCGCTCCATTTTTGATTTAATTAGCTCGTTACATCATGCCAACCACAAATGCAGAATTTCTAGTATATACCAAGATTTGCGCTGGTGGCTAGTTTTTATACAGGTTTCTAATGGTTCTAAACTAATTTGGGACGAGCGTCCTGTAGATTTTGTTTTTGCAGACAGTTGCCCAGCCAGCGGTGGAGCTTTCTACCAGGGCGATTGGTTGTATAGTGCTTGGCTTTTCGACAGGCCGGACCTAGCGTCCAGTCACATTAATATTAAAGAGCTACAGACCCAATCATTTAAGCCGGCAAATTTCCAGCTGGCCAATGCGCAAACTAGTAAGCGCCACTTGGCGCGAGAGCTGGGTGAGTTGGGAGTACTGATCTATAAATAGGTCAGTGGTTGGGGGGACATATGATTAGCATGGCGGAGTACGCTGCAGAATATAGTTCCTCACAATTATTCATTTTACGGACATGATTTGAATTCCTTTCTGCTGAAAACTTCTTTTTATGTTTTCCGTTTTATGTTTTCCGCTTATAATATCAGAATCGGATGATTAATGTATGTGTTTGTTTATTTGGAATCCGTCGGAAACACGTAGGGTTTACGTAATAGACGGACTTTTCAGAGTGGGTTTGTGGAGTATGACAGCGACTGTTAATTCCACCTGTTTGTTTGGTACGGGTTGATTATTGTTCAGCACTAAACAGACCCTGCTTCTTTCACAAATGAAGACGTCAATCAAGCAACGGTGGTTATAGAAAGGCTGCTGGTTATGTATAATTACCATAACTAATATCAGCAGAGTGGTGACGATCTTTAGATTTTGCTTTACTGTTCCCCAATCAACCTCCTGTAGTTTGAACTCAGACTGTGAACATTTGTTGACACTGTTGACACTCAAAGACTTGTTTTTCTTTTGGTTTGTTTTTTAAATGCGTGAATATAAAATAAATGCATAGGGTTTAGACAACTCAATCAATGAATTTTAGCAATGTGTATAGGACAATATGAAAATGAAATATTTTTTTCTTTCCGTTTAGTCTTTGAATGATCATTATCATTTATCTGTTTTATACGAATGTTTTTTTTATTCTGACCTAAATACAAGTTGTAGAAACAAACTGAACAAGAATGGTAACTCAGACTTTATCGGCCTAATAAGAGGAAGAAACTCGCTTAAAAGGTAGGCGTTCGCCATCTTGCTGTTGCGACTTACAGACATAAAGGAAAGATCTCTGCTGGTGTTTCTATAACAACTGTTTTAGCGTATACATCTTTTCATCCTAGGCCTTACATTCTTGTTTTGCCGATTGAGCAAGTTTATAACACAGCAGTGGAAGGAATCCGTGAGAAAGTTGATGTAACAGTTCTGAATCTTTCAAATAACCCATGTGAAGTTAAACGTCAGAAAATCAGATGATAATCTTTTGTGTTTTTCTCAACAGGTTGTGTTTATCAAGAAGCCGCTCAATTATTTAATCCAGAGTTGTTCTTACCGGACAGCAGCGTAATCTGCCATTTATGAATGCCATACAGATACTCGATCTTTAAGTGACCTCTTGGGAGTAAATATGAAGTGTTTGCCATTCATTTTAATTTGGTGTGCCAGCTGATGTTGGAGGGGCGGGGGTATTTATGGGCTTATACCTCGTGTTAATCCTGGAGTCTCAACAGCTTATACCTACCATAATTCATTTCTCTTCATATATTAGCATTCTTTTCACTGAAGTTGTTGATTTTCTTCTATGCTTTTCACATCAAATCAAAATACTTACTGTTCCTGGTTTCTTCATTATTACAAGGCCGGCATTTAATATACGCCACGCCTCATAATGCATATATATATTTATTTGATAAAACACTAGTATGTACAGTCTTCAAATGGTTATTTGATTTAAGTTTACATATATCAATAAACAACAGATACAAAAATCATGGTGTTATATTTTGTTTAAATGCAGACTCTTTTCCATAGCTGGCTACAGCCATCGTTACAGCTTCTACAATCTGCAGGTTTAGACTCCCCCAGAGGTACGTATTTCAAGAATTAGTTGCTCCTGTTTGTCTTCCATGAGGACACGGACTGGAAATACAAGCAAATATTGTTAAATTGCATAAGATTAAATGGAAAATATGGAACAAACAATGTCAGCACTCCTGCAGTAGTTGTCTGCCCAGGATATTTTGGTACACTTCCGAGTCCATCATTCTGAGGTGCTGGATATGCCACCTCAGACATTGACCTAAGAAAAACAAAGCAAACAAAAAAATTATACAATGTCACAAATAACTAAACCTTCTTGCTAGTTGACTTTTTAGAGCATTACTCAGTGAATGCCGAAAATAGGAAACCATACCCAAAGTTAGCGTCCAGATTAGTCCCTTGAATACGTTTACAGGCCCAGACATGCCGTATTTTAGACTTAAGACGTGAATTTTTTTTTATGAAAGTCCATACTATAGACTTCTTATTTATTTCAAAATGATGAATATTAATTGTCCAAATGTAAACTAAGGCTTCACAATATCAAACGTGAATTCTCTGAATCCACAAGCACGAAATGAGAAAGCCGTTTTTAACGAAAAAAGCAAACTATTAATATAGATTAATCGTAAAATTATATGGTATACATTTGTTTCAAACCTTGTGTGGTTTGATCACACGAAACGCCCTGCATAGCTGTTCACAACTGATAACCAGAAAATGTTGCGGGCCGCAACTCGGGCGGAAGTGAAGTCCGGCCTGAATAAATCTAAGGAATCAACACGGAAAGTAACATACCGTCGAACGGATATTGAAATACATTTAATATTATAAGTATCATTTTTTAAATTGGAGGAATAAAATATACCCCAAAAACCCAATCGGTCATATTCATTTCGGAATGAGAAAACACACGTGCTTACATACGGTACTATTCTGTATTCAGTAGTCGTGCAGTAAATTGTTGGCTTACGGGGGAATATTTCCATACATCACAGGTCTGTAATTTTACTCAAAAGAAAAAATAAAACTTTTCTTGTCATATAAAATAATTGTATGTATAATTTACAGCGATAAGATAAGAACGGCAATTCATTTAACGGGTTACCAGTAGTCTAAACAGTAGGCCTAAGCGAACAATCAGCCATCGCCGCAGGCGTCGCGCTGTGTGGATTCGCAGAAATAACAACTGTGCGGGACTACTTTTAATCACATACGTGAGCTAAATCTCACCCCGCTGTGAGAATTTGCGTGATTTTAGGCTACCTAACGCGCAAGTTGGCGCAATAAATTTGCCGGCTTAAATGATTGGGACTGTAGCCGCAATATGTTCTGCAGCATGGCGCTGGGGACATCTTTGGCAAGGCAAACAAATTTGCATATTTTCAGATAATTCCACAGCTGTTCAAATTGTAAACAAAGGTACCACGGCTAATAAGTACGCTTTAAGCCTTTTACGAGAGCTTTGTATTCTATCGCTATTTTATGATTTCTCACTAAAAGCTATACATATTCCAGGTATACAGAATGTGACGGCAGACACTGTCTCCAGATTACACCAACCAGGTTATATGAAACGCCTCCAATGTCTTCTCAATATTGAAATTATTCACCCTGTTGGGATGCTAAACCATATGTCATATAATTCCTTGTTGTTTTTGTTAATTCAGACCGAACCGATCTGTGTAAACAACTGGATGACGAGGTGGCCGCCCTAAGGAAGCAGAATTATTCCAAAGCAACTCGAGATGCATACACCGCGCAAGCGCGTGTTTACTTTGGGTTTTGCAAGCGAATTAATGTATCCCCTGTTCCTATATCACAAGTTAATTTGACCCGATACGTGGCGTTCCTAGCTCGTACCCGGGCATACTCTACTGTACTCCAATATCTAAATATTGTTAGGATTTTACATTTAGAACACGGTCTACCTAACCCCCTTGATAACAATTTTAGGCTTAAAACAGTGCTTCAAGGTGTGAAACGTGCCCGGGGTGACAAAATGCGGCAAAAAGACCCAATTACACCAACAATGTTACACGCAATTTACAAGCGAATTAATTTCCTTTCTGTTCAAGACCTTCAGTTTTGGGCAGCTACACTCTGCTGTTTTTTCGGCCTTTTAAGAGTCAATCATGTGACTATTAAATCTACTAACGATGTACCAGACAGCGTAGTAAAACGCAAGGACATTAAGTTGACTTCAACCGGCATAGTGCTTTATATCAGAATGTGTAAAACTGTCCAATTTAAGGGAAAGATTATGGAGATACCTATTCCCCTCTATCCCCACAATCCACTTTGTCCCACTACTGCTCTCAAAAACTTCATTTCACGTACTCGTGAAATCCCGCTTGATGCACCCTTGTTTACAATCAAAGTAGCGACTAGGACCTGCCCCCTCCTGACTTCAGATTTTCGTAAGCGGCTAATACGTATGTTACAGCCCTCAGTTTCGACTGACATTAACACTTATTCGCTACGACGGGATGGGGCTACATGGTTAATGTAAAAAAATGTTTCTCTGCATATTATTAAAGTACTGGGCAACTGGCGTAGTGATTCTGTATTCCAGTACCTTAAACCTCCAGTATCTGATAAATTACAATATATGAATAAACTACAACCGAATTCTACTTCTAACACGTAATATGGATTGGGTACACACGTGTAACTTTTATCAAAATATTTTAGACCTACCTACATGTATCTACAATAATTTTAAATATTCGACTAATGGCAGCATTACAGCTTGTGTCATTGCGGCACGCATGCTTTATATATTTTATTGTTCTCACGTTTTAGTTATGTATTGTATGTGACTTGTTTGTGTATAAGTATATTGTCTATGTAATAAATGTTTTCTGCCCGTACTATGGTGTTTGATTTAAGGAGAGGCTATGTAATAGTCGTCTTTAAATGAACAGCCTGGTACGGGAGCTACCTGTTTTGTTTATGAATAGCAATATTAGGTCGACTGGGTCTGTCCCCTGCAGTGCGCCTGTGTGCACACAATTGCCAACTGACCAGCCATTAGCATATCAATAGTACTGCAGATATTTAAACGGTACAGCTACACCGTTCCTGGCCAGTTGTCCATTGCATGCTGCTGTGCGGACGCACCGCATTCGAACAAAATTTCCACTCCCACCCTCCCCATACAAGAATCTTGTTTTATGTATATATCGATACATATGTACCCCTTTTCTACCAAGGGTACACACGTGTAACTTTTATCAAAATATTTTAGACCTACCTACATGTATCTACACTAATTTTAAATATTCGACTTATGGCAGCATTACAGCTTGTGTCATGGCGGCACGCATGCTTTTTATATATTTTATTGTTCTCACGTTTTAGTTATGTATTGTATGTGACTTGTTTGTGTATAAGTATATTGTCTATGTAATAAATGTTTTCTGCCCGTACTATGGTGTTTGATTTAAACCAGGAATAATTGAAATACTGAATTCAAATACATAGAATAATTCCATGATTATATAAGATGAGAATTAATTATGACAACTATATAATATTTCATTTTACGCCAATACAAATCAATAATGACACATTTGTGTTATCTGCAACATTTCGATACAATTCAATGAATTCTTCGCCATGACCATTTAATGTACATGTTATATAACAGATCAGCTAACAACCATGAATGGCCTTGAAATGTAAACAGTATGTCCGTTGGCTTGTCAACTTGTTTTCAATAACCGGGCTGAACGTATAAATTCACAATACGGTAAATGATGTTCGAATCCGACTGATGCCCGATACGACCGGCGGCGAAGATCACATACCATGGTGATTAGCCACCCAGTGTGCTGCCGACGCCTGAGCTGACAGTTAGTCAACCGCCTACATAACCGATAATTTACCGGCTGTCGACCGGTAATGGAGATTTCCGACTTAAGTAGAAACGTACAGTCCCAAGATGTTGTGCATTAACCATTTTTATTAGATTCGCGAAAAAATAAATACGTGTTAAAAAATTAACCCGAATTTTGTTTGTTTTTCATACCGTTAGCTTATGACCAAGTGTCAAATCATTCTTTGTCACGTCTATGAAATTAATTACTAAGCCGTAAGTAGCATTTGTGTCTCCAAAATGACTTTGTTGTATACTAACAGCCGTATTTTGGAATTATGGTGGTCAGTATATAGAAAGGAAATCATTTTGTAGTCAGAAACTCGGACCAAGCCGCAAATAGTTAAATTGCCGTGGTTTCAGTTTACTTTCTCAATATATCACGGCTTTTGAAGCCTTCGGCGGGCAAGATATCAAACAGCGGTATTACAAAATAGCCACGAGGTGTTAAGATCAAAATTCACGAATAACATGCACTCAGATCGAGAGATTTTAACTCACAAACTCCTGTTCGCTGCAGTTTATACATGTTCTAATTTTAAAACTTCGAGTTCCTGAAAATCACGTAGCAATATTGTAGTTTAATATTACTTGAAGTGAAAACCCGCGTGGTCTGCGGCAGTTTTATCGATAGCTAAAACAGGTAGCCATTTGATTGGCTCTTATTTTGATTGACAGGTATGTATAGTCCAATCAGCAACCATAAGACCCAAAAGAAAGCTGAACAGCTCACTCTGGACTGTCAAATATATAAGATATTTTAGGCCTACATGTTTAAACGCCCGCTTATAACAATACAACATTACTTAATGTTTTTTGATCGTTCTAATATTTAAAAGCAATTCTCTATGGTTTTAGAGGGCGAGTATAATTTAGCAACAACTCATTGAATTTGAGTCTATGATTACTGATTGTTTTCCTATCTTGCTGGCGTCGTCAACACTCCTGTGAAGTTGGTAGCTTGACTGCTCAAATGGCGACGGGAAACAACAGATACGTGTACATGTAGTTAACCCATGATTAGTATGTTAATGATCGATTGTACTACATTAAGGAATTGTTTTTTCATCAAACTTTTTTTTCTGGTGACAATTAAATACCCAAGCCCAGATTGAGTAAACTGGTGAGCATCACGTTACGACTGATTGAACGATGGCCGCTTCTGTGTCGCCACGTGTGTAGTCACTTTGGTTTCAGATAGTGTAATATCCTTAGTCCGTGGCATACGATAGCGATCCTACTTTTATATGTAACCGATAGCGAAATAAAAGTTAGAGTTTTACCGGCAACCAAACGTGTTAGTCACTCTCTCGATCAGCTCGTGTTAAACACACGTAAAACATCACACTGGCGACGAGTACGGGATCAACTCACAAAACAGGGTAAACTTCATGAACTATGAACAATTTGTAAACCCTTCGTGTAACATATTTTGTACTGAATAATGTCGAACAACAAGAGCGAACATCGCCAGACAGCAAAGTGCACTCAATGACCTTTCGTAACCATGGCTGCTGCACTGCCCCAGTTTCCTGCATTCAACACCTCAGATGATACAAGCGGAGTTGGTGTTCGATGGAAAAAATATCTGAGTAGATTCAACAATTTACTAATAGCACTGTCAATTACCGAACCAGAGAGAAAAAGAGCTCTACTGTTACACTATGTTGGCGAAGACACAATGGCCATATTTGATACACTCCCTGATACCGGTGGTGAAAAGGACTTCATTAAAGCTGTTGATGCTCTAACTGCCTATTTTTCTCCCCAACAAAACATTGATTATGCAACTTTCAAGTTTAGACAAACTAAACAGCTCCCTCATGAAACAATTGACACTTACCACACAAAATTACAACAATTAGCTGCTACGTGTGAATTCCATTCAAAAGACCGTGAAATTAAAGCTCAAATTATCCAGCATTGTACGTCATCACGTCTTCGACGTCGCGCTCTCCGTGAACCAGATATGGACCTATCACAACTCCTACAAGCAGCCAGAGCTATGGAGATTTCCGAAAAACAGGCCACAGGAATCGAAGAAAGCTCTCCAACTGTCAATAAAATAAACCAAACCCATGGCAATCCCAGATTTAAGCATAACAACAACAAAAAGCCCATGTTAACCAACCGTCAAAATAACTTTTCAGCAAAATCTAACAACATGTGTCGTAACTGTGGAGGTACCTACCCTCATCCTAAAGGCCGATCATCATGTCCAGCCTATGGCGAAGAATGCTCGAAATGCAACAAACCTAACCATTTTGCAAAATTCTGCCTTTCTTCTCATAACAGTATAATTATCAACAACCAAGAACCCAAACCTACAACAAACACAAGCCCAGATGGAACAAACCCCCAAAACGTGTAAACACAGTCACTGAAGAACAGCACTATCAATCTAGTTCTGACGACGAATATATTTTCACACTTCATGACAATAACAGCAAGCGTTTCCCCAAGTTCAATGTAAACATAAATGGAACTGAAATATCAATAATTGCTGATACAGGTGCCGGAGTCAACCTACTCGATGAACAAGACTTTGACAAAATAAATCCAAAGCCCATATTGAGTCCATCTCACATCAAACTCTACCCTTATAAAAGTGTAAAAACAATTCCCATACTTGGACAGTTCAACGTCCAAATATCGTCAAAAACATCTACCTTGAATACTATTGTGTACGTCGTGTCGAAAGACATCAAAGGATTTGGTGGTTCTCTTCTCAGCTGGCACACTGCTATTGACTTAAACCTTGAACAAATCATCCAAGAAATTTACCCCAAGACTACTGTCGATAATTTAGTCCAAGAATACTCTGACCTATTTTCCAGGATAGGAAAACTAAAGGGATTTCAAGTGAAATTACATATTGACCACGACATTCAACCTGTCACCCAGCCACACCGGCGTGTACCATTTCACCTGAGAGATAAAGTGAAAGAACAATTAGAACTTGACGAAAAACTGGGAATCATTGAAAAGGTTGATGGACCTACACCCTGGGTTAGTCCAATCGTCGTAGCACCAAAACCCCAAAACCTAGAAAAAGTGCGAATATGTGTGGATATGAGATCAGCTAATAAGGCCATACTCAGAGAAAGACACATTACTCCTACCGTAGATGACATCGTAAACGATTTAAATGGATCTACTGTATTTTCCAAACTAGACCTGAATCAAGGCTACAACCAGCTAGAACTAACACCAGAGTCACGTAATATCACAACGTTTTCAAGTCATCTAGGCTTAAGACGCTACACACGTCTAAGTTTTGGTATTTCAAGTGCCGCAGAAATTTTTCAAAATGCCATACGTGAATCATTAAGTGGTCTCCCTGGTGTGATTAACATTAGCGACGATGTCCTAATTCATGCAAAAACTCAAGAACAACATGATAAATATCTACGTGCTACATTTCAACGACTTCGTGAAAAGAACTTAACTCTCAATAAAGACAAATGTGTCTACAACAAAACCAGATTAGAATTTTATGGCTATATCTTTTCAGCCGATGGTATGTCTCCTGACCCGAAAAAGATAGAATCTATTTTAGGCCTACCAAACCCAACCAACGCAACCTAAGTTCGAAGCTTATTGGGGATGATCAACTACAGCTCTCGTTTTATCCCTAACTACGCCACACTGACTGAACCTCTACGTATATTAACCCATAAAGACGTCCCTTGGACATGGACAGACCAACATGAGCAAGCGCTCATTTCCCTAAAACAAGCCCTTGTATCAACACCTGTTATGGCATATTTTGACCCTTTAAAGAACACTGAAATCATTGTCGACGGTAGTCCGGTCGGACTAGGCGCCATATTGGTACAGAAATCAGACAACGCTTCACATATCATTTCTTATGCAAGTCACGCACTTTCTCGCGTGGAACAGCGTTATTCCCAGACAGAGCGGGAAGCATTGAGCATTGTGTGGGCTTGTGAACATTTTCACCTGTATATTTATGGTAAACCAGTAACTGTTATCACAGACCATAAACCCCTAGAAGGAATATTCAACAACCCTGCATGAAAACCGTCTGCTAGATTGGAAAGGTGGTCGTTACGCCTACAGTCCTATCGCCGTAAGCCGGCAAATAATTTTCGGTAGCTTTCGCGGAAACTGGTCTGAACTCACGCTTATTCTCACAGCTGGATGAGATTTTGTCCGCGGAAGGTATTTCAGAAGTAGTTCAGGTCGCCTGGAGAGGTGTGTATTCACTGCGTCCGAGCTCCCGTAGTGTCTTCGTTAACGCGGAAGCCAGTCCAGTCACTTCAGCTTACATTGGGCTTTAGTCAAATTTACGCCATGCATAGTTTTTGTCAACAAAAACCTACTATTTTGAATCAAAAAGCCCATATCGTTGATATTCCTGATGCATGGTTTGATTTCTTTCACAAATCGCGTATCATTATGGTATATTTTGCCCATGCGCTCTGTTTGAAAACGAGTCCGACTCAAAAGGCGGACTGAATTTGTGAATAACATTTATATAAAAATAGCTTCTAAAAATGTTTAGTACAGAGTAAGGGAGGAATTTTAATAAAATATGACGTGGAAATTCAGAATTCCTAACTTGTAAAGCTTTGAATCGTTGTATGACTGTATATGAAATCAATACCTTGTGCGAAACAAGTGACAAACATTATGAATGTTGGATCGTGGAGATGTAACAGAAAACGTAATCGAATATAAGCTCATGTAACATAAAAAAAATGCCCAAGAAGGTCAAACAAAGAGTTTAATTCATACACAAGAGATTGTCGGTAAAAATTGCAGTTATTAAATACAGAACATATTTCACAATCTAGATTTGTGTTTTTCTTGCTTTCTTTTTTGTTTGTTTTAAAATATATCCATAACACTCTGTTGGCAGTATGATTTATATGCTCACGCTGTGTTGAGCAACACTCCCTTGGAAATTTCCCATACGTTAATCGCATGTTATTTTCAAGCGCCGGGTAATTAGAGACTATAAATTGTGTCGTTATATAATAAATCCGAACACATGGTGAGAGTATTCACAGCATTTTTTTAAAACTGGGTTCTGTTGAAAACAACTCAGAATTAACTCAAGGTAATCAGCTGCCCCTTCTTAAATAAACACGATCTGTTCACCTTCATATTTTGACACATGTAAGTTCATGAGCTTTTAGATTGATTGGTGTTTTACGCCGAACTTGAGATTATTTCACTTATAAGGCGGTGTTGTAAGGTTTAGTGGGGGAGGAAATCGGGCTCATCCCCGACCCTGCTTTTCCACGGCCATCAAAAATGCCGCAAACGATAAAAAAAAATGTATTCATCTTGGGAATAGCCGTTGAATCAGAATACTTTATACGAATTCTGATTTGTATTAGTTTTATCTTTAATTCAGCTGTTGAATTACATATATTTAATAAAGAAACCACTCAGTTGTTTGTATTTAATCTGACCACAATATAACTAAGGAAACCTAGCCCCATAAACCTGCCGTTGTGAAGTGACAGTTATAGACAACTCTCAATTAATATTCTGACTTCCCATTGGTCTGTACCCTCTACAACTCGATCCAGGTGACGCCATACAGTCTACATGACAGTTGTCAGTAAAGTCTCATTGGGTAATCCTTATTTAATATTAATAGGGGTGTAACCTTCATGTGCCATGTACATGTAGCTGTTGTCTTAGAAATAGTCGAACATTTTATTAAATTTCTATTTTTTATTTTTTAATGTAAAACGATATGAACCAGGAGCAAACAACCCTGCCGATTATATGTCACGTCACCCAGGTAATTCTGAAACCAGCTCAAGAGCACAGCGTATTGCCGAAGAGTACGTCAACTTCGTAACCGAATATTCCACTCCAAAAGCCATAACTCTTCAGGAAATCCGATCTGCGACTAAAACAGACCAAGTCCTACAACAAGTTGCTGAAATGCTTAAAACAGGCAAGTGGAACAAATCTAAGAACAGTAAAATACTTAAGTCCTATGCTTCAGCACAGAATGAACTGTCTGCATTAAATGATGGAACTATGTTATGTGGAACCAGAATTGTAATCCCTCAAAGTCTCCAAAAACGTACAGTACAACAAGCTCATACAGGCCATCAAGGCGTTGTAAAAACAAAACGTCTTCTACGAACCAAAGTTTGGTTTCCTGGAATGGATGCTATGGTCGAATCTACCGTTAACAGCTGCATTGCTTGTCAATCTGCTAATCCAGAAAACAAATCAAGAACAGAACCATTACAAATGTCAAAGCTACCTATTTCACCTTGGACTGAACTTAGTGCCGATTTTTGCGGACCTATGCCATCAGGAGATTATTTGTTAGTTGTGTATGATGCTTACAGCCGATTTCCGGAAGTGGAAAGATTGTCGTCCACAAAAGCCAGTGCAACAATCCCTGCGTTAGATAAAATCTTTGCTACACATGGCCTACCTGTAACTCTGAAAACAGATAATGGACCCCCCTTCCAGAGTAGTGAATTTAGCAACTTCATGACATCTCTTGGCATTCATCACCAGAAAATTACCCCTTTCTGGCCTCGGGCTAACGGTGAGGCAGAAAGATTTATGAAAACCCTTGGGAAAGCTATACGAACAGCCACAACGAGACAGACGTCTTCCATCTTATCTCCAAAACTATGAACTTAACTAAATGCACAAAGCAATTTGACATAAACTTTAAATCCTTGAAACTGAACAGTTCAAAACCCTTTATTTTTCTTTCTCAAGGAAGCGCCTTGATTAAAGACATTTATTTTATACATGTGAACAGTGACTTTTAAGCGTAGTCCAGTTAATCTTTGTTTGTTTTGATAACGTTCTACTTATTCTTGTTAGATTAAAATTTGATCAACCTAGGTTTTAAACCAAAGAAAGGAGGGGTGTAATATCCTTAGTCCGTGCCATACGATAGCGATCCTACTTTTATATGTAACCGATAGCGAAATAAAAGTTAGAGTTTTACCGGCAACCAAACGTGTTAGTCACTCTCTCGATCAGCTCGTGTTAAACACACGTAAAACATCACAGATAGAATATCTGTGTGTTTTTTTTATATAAATATATAATCAACTAACAAATGAAGTTGGATAGTAGACTACGTGTAATTTATATATTTTGTGCTTTAGCATCAATTAAACAATAAAGACAGATTGAGTTGACTAAGGCCACAAAGTGACTTTTTAATTAAATATTGTCCAGTAAAACGTGAAAGCGAAAGGTAACGTTAAATGTAAAATAAAATACCCAATAAAATAAATAATTTCCAATTAGACATTAAATAAAGGAATTTTCAAATAAATTTACTGGCTAGTGTAAATGAAGTGGGGCTGAACCGCCCCACTAAACAATTTAATTTATGACAATAAATTGACCAAGAAGAAGGTGGAGAAGGGGTTGGAGGAGGGCAAAACTAACGCTCGCGAATAGAAAATGGCTGCGAAGTTGACCGGACAAGGATGGAAGTGCAGACGACACCCACGTGACGGACTATAGTGAGATGATTGGATAAGAATTACATAAAATGCAAAAGACCCGCGAAGAGCAATGCGTGATGGGATTTCGCCTAGAGGGGGGTAAGCGCAATTGAAGCACACCACAAAATCAGTTGCATTCTGCAACTGTTCATTTGTGCTTTAGCATCAATTAAACAATAAAGACAGATTGAGTTGACTAAGGCCACAAAGTGACTTTATAATTAAATATTGTCCAGTAAAACGTGAAAGCGAAAGGTAACGTTAAATGTAAAATAAAATACCCAATAAAATAAATAATTTCCAATTAGACATTAAATAAAGGAATTTTTAAATAAATTTACTGGCTAGTGTAAATGAAGTGGGGCTGAACCGCCCCACTAAACAATTTAATTTATGACAATAAATTGACCAAGAAGAAGGTGGAGAAGGGGTTGGCAAAACTAACGCTCGCGAATAGAAAATGGCTGCGAAGTTGACCGGACAAGGATGGAAGTGCAGACGACACCCACGTGACGGACTATAGTGAGATGATTGGATAAGAATTACATAAAATGCAAAAGACCCGCGAAGAGCAATGCGTGATGGGATTTCGCCTAGAGTGGGGTAAGCGCAATTGAAGCACACCACAAAATCAGTTGCATTCTGCAACTGTTCATACTCATAGTGATATGTTTAGGGCCATACGGACATGTTGTAAGTTTGAAATTTATTTTGGAATCTCAGTGAACATCGAACAATACCGCTCCCTGGGCCGTTTGTGACGAAAAAAAAATATAAAATCCGGCATAGGCAGATTTCTCACCTAACTGCGAGTTTTCGTAGGTCTACTAAATGATGTTGTTGTTGTACCAACGTGACAATGAAGCCCTGCGTTTAAACTTAACTGCAGGGGAAAAACGCTTCTGTTAAAAGCATGTTTTATTAGACTAAATAGTCTCATTGAATCGATCCCCAGCCTTGGAAAGCTCAAAGACCAAGCAGACTAATCGTTTCACACGTTCGCTGATCGCTCTATTCATGCGACTCAACAGGAGATTGAATCAGACTACTACTCACTTTGGGTATAAAATCGGTCGGATTCGGACGTCATTTACCGTAGTCTTATGATATACATGTAACTTAACATTCGAGTTTGGTGTCATCAAATACTTTTAATTTGCAGTTCTTTGGAAAACTCGTGTTGTATTATATGTGATTGTATGGTATCAACAGCATCATATCGTTATTTGACCTCTTAGGCTAAATTCCAGTTAACCTAGTATGATGTTCATTTGTTTACGGACTGCAATAATCTTTTATCTTATATCATTAACCAATGCTGGATTCTCGCTGTGCACTAGCAAAACGAGAACGGTAACATTATTTTGCGTTGTTCTGTAACCATACTATATTTACTTAAGATATTACTAAAGAGTCAATAAAACATGTACATGGAATGTAAATATTGTATTTTTATATTTTAAAAAATATCAGGATTTCCTGGTTAGAAAGAGCGCAGGTTTTATAGACATTAGCTATTGATTCATGACTCTTTTGAGTAATTATTTTACCTTGATCGATACAGAAAACGATTCAGCATAATTGATTATTTGATTACTTTTCCAAGTCAGCTGAATCAGGTGATAAACTTTAGAGTGGCGACAATACAGAAGTCTCTGATCCATATAGTTTGATTTAAGTGTCATACTTGTGGTAAGTTCTAAAATTGAATGGGATAAAGTTCAAAATACTGAATTTAAAAACTTATTACTAATTCAGCCTAATCAAATTGATAAAATAATAAATGATTTTTTTTTCAGAATAATGTTCATATAAGATTTAGCTGTAGATAATTTGACTTAAGTCTGTGGTAAGACTTTTCAATCCAAAGAAAATAATAAATCTGCTCAATGTAAGACTGGTCTCCCTTAGTTTAACACTGAGTGTATTGTCTCAAAGCAGAAGTTTTTCCGTAGGAATGGTTGAACAGACATTAAATCATTTTGGAAGCTAGATGGGTGTACAATAAGATAAAAAGAAAAGGCTATTGTATAACTCTGGTATAAGTTAAGGCAAGATTCTGTACATTCGCCAAGCAAATTTTGGAAAACTGTACAGAAAGCATTGGTTATCTTTTTTACCCTATATAATATTATCTTTCAAGCTCGTTTGTATTGTGCATCTGTTGATTACCAGGGAGCATTTGATTCAGTCAACCGTGCTGCATTGTAGAATACGTTTATTGAGTTAGGGTGTGGTACTAGACTTACTAAACCTATTGAGACTGAATACAAAACTGTTAAGGTATTTTTCTGAGTCTGTGGAGATTTATCCGGCTTTGGTTTAAATTTCGGCTTGGAACAGGGGAAGCCACTTTCACCGAAAATGTTTTTGTTATTTATTATTTTTCAATTTGTTCAATTTTATTGCAGGAAAAGCCATTTGGCTTTTTACCCTTAAACAATACAGATGCAAGTACTGGTTATGCATTAAAACATAGTTTGTAATTACATAGTTGGTTCCAAGTAATTATACCTTGTAGACCAAGAATAATACTTCTATAGGGTAGAGCCTCTAACAAATATTTTTCTAGAGTTATTATTTTGTTTTTTGAACAAGGGTTCATTAGAACCCGAAACTAAATTGACGGCCATGAAAGGAAATATGGCTTAAAATATTTACTTAGTATATCCCTTAAGGCCGGACAGCATAATACAAAGTGATACTCGTTTTCAACTATGCCCGTGTCACATAGCTGGCATAGCCAGTCATTATATGGTATATTTAAGTACCTTCCTTTCTCAACATTTAGCCCATGATACTCACAACGGAAACGACCAACGGTTTTTACAACTTTCCATGAGATTTCACACAAAAAATGAAGATGTTTTGCTTGTACAAAATCGGTAACTAAAAAGGAAAATATTTTTCAATTTCTTCCTCCAATTATAAATTGATATCAGCCTGGTAAATGACATTGACTGTTGTCGATAAAGTTTATACATTAAGCTTTTTTGGTCAGAAATGATTTTGGACCAAAATTTAACAATCCTTCCTTAAATATGAACAATTAAAACATTTCAGATTTTATAAACATCACACATACCCCACAATTCGCATCCATATAATAACGCATCCATATAATAAGATAGGCTTAACCATTTTATCAAACAATTTTAAGTTTTACATATATATCGGCATGTCATTTTGTGAAACATTGTTTAAGGGTATAAATCACTTTCTTTGCCTTTTCGAGAAGATGCTTATATTTTTCTTTCGGGTGTATATTATATTTAATATTTAATCCTAAATAACAGAACGATTCGACTTGATCGTCTCATTATCATAGGTCCAAACATAATCTCTCTTGTATTTTTTCTGCCAAACACCAACACTTTGGTTTTATCTATATTAACCTGTAACCCCCAAGTATTGCAGTATCTATAAAGCTGATTTAGCAGTGCCTGTAGACCAAGTGCACTTTTTGAGAAAATAACAGCATCATCAGCAAAAAGCAAGGAAAATACCTGTAATTTCATTATAGCTTATATCCTGATCTATATCTGTACTGAGATTGTCAGATATATCATTGATAAACATGGAAAACATAATGGGCGACAATGGTTCGCCTTGTTTTAAACCCACATTTTGCTCGAAAAAATTCCTTTTGAGCCACTACTCCTTATACAAGCCATACTGAAAAATACACAGACTTAATTGCATTCAATAACTTAGAGCTACATCCTAGTACAATTAATTTATGCCATAGGGTAGCTCTATTTATCGATTTATTGAATCGAAGGCCTTTTGGTAGTCCACAAATGCACAGTATAACTTTTGTCTAGTTTGAATTGCATGGAAAATAATTTGATATAGTACAAATATACAATCAACTGTGCCTTTACCTTTTATAAAGCCGAATTGACCACAGTAGATTATATCATTACTTTCGGCCCAATTACATAATCTTTCATTTAGAACCATAGAGTACAGTTAAGCAAAAATACTGATTAATGTTATACCACGATAGTTATTGACATTTGTCTTATCACCCTTTTTGTGTATTGGTAGGATTATACCTTTGGACCAGCTTTCTGGGTACAGAGAATTCTAATACAAATAGTTGAATATATTTACCAAATAAGATGAAATAAATTTCTGCCCTTCAACAAAAATTTGCGCACAAAGACCATCAAGCCAACGGGATTTGTTTTTCTTCAGTTTTCTTATAGCAGAATTCATTTATTCATATGTAATATCTAATTCAAGTTCTTCTACACTAACAGTTTGGTTAATCTCGGACTGGGCATTAACAGGATTTGAATATTGTAAATCATTAAAAGCAGAATTTAGCTCTAAAAAGTGATTATAAAATCATTAATATCAATATTTGGCATATCTAGCTTTCCAGCCACTACTTATTGTTTTCCAAAATTTTGAGGGCGAATACACAAATATATTTTTAAGCTTTTTGCTCTGATCGATTGAAAATTTTAATCTAGTTCTTCTTATAATTCGATAATATTTTTTTTCTAGTTAACAATAATTCATGCTTGTATAAATTGCCATATTTGTTATACAGTCTTTGGATTTTTCTAAATTCCCTCTGAGCAGTTTTACACTCACATTTTTTTTTTATACATATATTTGCACAACACTTTTCATATGACAACTGATTGCTAGAGTTATCCCCCTTAATACACACAGTTTTGCCATTAACTGTAAATGCACAATCGTATAATAAATCAGCCAATTTTGAAATTGAATCATCTAAGGAATTATTTCCGTTAACTTAATCCATGATTGCATCATCTAAAGAATCATTACAACCATCTAGATGTCTAATGAACTCGTCATTCGATTCATCTGACCAAACTATTTTTGAAATCTTAGATTAGGTTTTTTTTTAGTAAACAAGATATCAGGTTTGTGCCCAATTGAAAATACGAGTGGTAAATGGTCAGAAAATTCCAATAAGTCACCAAACCTAAAGAGAAAAATTCCATCAAACAATTCTGGAGTAGTAAGTAAGTAATCCGTACTACCACCATTACTAGTGTGGAATGTAAACCGACTTGGTCGATCTTCACTTTTACTTCCATTTCCTATTTTGAGATCAGTGGTTTTACAAAAACAGTTTTGTACCAAATGAATTACAACTTCACATCAGCTAAACTATCAGTTAGATTGCTTGTCCTAGCATAGTTGAAGTTCTTCAAACTCTGTTGCTTAGATATTGATGATGGACGGCAAACAGAGTTGAAGGACCCGCCATGTTGGAAAACATCTAACTCTATTGTTCACCGATTTTCTTTCAATTTCTCCTAATTTAGCAACCCAACCGGCCCCGACTTTACACACATTAAGTTCGATCCATTAGTTCGCCGTTCCACCAAAAAAAGCGTTCAAACACTCACATCTGTGTTGCATCCTCGTCCTTTTTCGAGGGACAGCCCGAATCTCCCGCTGGCCTCCTCGTTTCCGTTAGACTCAACTGGGGAAATGTACGAGCACAAGTTGACTTGTTTTCATTGGAAATGACACTTCACGCGGACTCGTATGTTTATCAAGAAAATCCGTAAGCGAGACTCAAAAGGTCAACTTGTGCTCGTACATTTCCCCAGTTGAGTCTAACGGAAACGAGGAGGCCAGCGGGAGATTCGGGCTGTCAATCGAAAAACGACGAGGATGCAACACAGACGCTTTTTTTGGGTGGAACGTGAACTTAAAGATCGAACTGAATGTGTATTAAGTTTGGGCCGGTTGCGTTGCTTAAATTAGGAGAAAATCTGCGCACAGCGAGTTTGTGCGGAGCTGAACCGATTTTCCAACATGGCGGGTCCTTCAACTCTGTTTGCCGCCCATCATCAATATCTTGGCAACAGAGTTTGAAGAACTTCAACTAGTCCTAGCGTGGAAATCTCCACAAACAAACAGATCAATTTCAGATGTTTTGGGAAGAATTATATCGTTTTCTAGCGAGTCAAAAAAGTCATTTACATCCGACATATCCCCCCCCCCTCGAGAGGAAGGGGTTCTAGATGATACCAAAAACACGGTGATTTAATTAACCAAATGTTTCTTTTGGGAGTTTCAGCCAGAGAATTCCCCGGTCACTTGAAGGTAGCATTTCAACACCGGTAGCAAGGTGAGTTTTTATGAACAATGTGATACCACCACTCACCCTGCCGACTCGACTTGTACTAACAGCTGGTTTGAAGTATCCAGTGTAGCCTTCAATAACTGGAGAAACACTAGGGTCACACCAAGTTTCCGTGAAACACAAAATATCAAATTCGGAAATTTAAAAATGACTGATCAGACAAATGCCTTTTAAGCCCATTAATATTCCAAACACAGAAAGTACAAGCCTTTGGATTACCAGCTTGTCGGTCTCATCCCATGTCTACATTATTGACTTCTCTAGAGCTCTGGTACAAATATAGATATTATATACACGCAGAGCTTAAACCCAGCACATCGAAACATGTATATTTAATGTTTTCATACATGATTAAGTGTTTCGAAAACAACAATACTAATTGCTAATTCAGTAATTTCCCTGATGTTGAAAGCAGCTCGCTTTCGAAACTCAATAAAAAAAACCTTAATCTTAGGGTTAGGGTATCCACAATACCTTTAACAAATTGTTGTATGCTCTATCCACACTGCCTTTTACCAATAGTCATATGTTCTATTTTCAATACCTTCTATCAATAGTCAGATGTTCTATTTTCAATACCTTCTACCAATAGTTGGATGTTCAAATCACAGTGCCTTCTACCAATGACTGTATGCTCTATTTTTTATTTTTATTCCATTTCATTAATCAGTTTTGATAAATATGTTGGTAGATTGTAAACTTAAATTAACAAAATATATTTGTATCAAATGGTACAAAAAAATCTGGACGAGATGAAAACCCCAGGGCGTTTGTTTTATCCCGTTACGCAGGATTAACAATGCTATGAAGATAAGCTACAAATCTGTAGAATAGATGCTATGTTTGATCCACTGAACAACTTAACATAACAGAGTATTAGGAAACTCTGTAAATATCCATGGTGTAATCTCAGTATTTCCACTTTCATTAAGTCCTCGTTGGGAGAATTATGAGTACATCAAATGACTTCAGTCTGTTCTCAATAAAGGCACACTGTATTTTAATGTACTCATAATTCTCCTGTCGATGACAATTGAAGTTGGAATATTGAGATTACACTATGACGTTCTACATGTATGTATATATGACTAAACAGAGTAAATTAGACTGGCAAACAACTATATTAACTCGTTTAATTCTATTTTCTTATTTTGCTTTTGAATTTATTCGTTATCTGTCATCGCTATTCATAGATTATATATCATTCAATAGATACCTTTTCAGACGTGACTTGAAAAGTGATATATTTAGCAATCCTTTATGTTATGTGGAAGTAAATTTCCAAATTTGTGGTAGAGACGAAGTAAAATGAATAGCTAGACAGATATATTGGACAATACAAGTTTAGGTCTGGTTTTCTAATCGAACAACGAAGAACTGCAGATAAACGAGTGAATTATATCTGTAATTTTGGGGTAATTTGTATAGGGGATGAACAAAAAGAGAAGCCATTTTCAGTAGATGAAATAGAAGTAATAAATAAATGGGGTAAATAAATTGTTTATTTCGTTAATGAATGCGAATTTAGTTTATCATTGAGAAAAAAAAATGCATATGTATTTATAAGATTTTATTTGTTTTATATTTACATTGTTGAAGATTCGTTTAACTTCTTTAGTTATGTACGTTTTCTTCGGATTCACTGATATACATGGGTTCCTAGTTACAGTTAGAATTAGTCTATTACTTCAGAAGCAGTCATTCAACTCGCAAAGTTCAACGGTAATGTCATTTGTAAGATCATCAAGGTTTTTATTGGACAGCAATGGACTGGTGTCATCATAGAATAATGTCAGATTGAGGATTACTGAAGCAAGGCAAGACGAATATGCGGCGGACATTTTTTTCCACCCGTTTATGAACTGGAGTGACCTTGGCAAGTCGGGAAGTTACCACTTTCAAAAGCCAGATTGATCACCGAGACAAGGGAATTGGCATTGTCTACAACGGTCAGCCTATGTTTTCCGCATATTGAGTTTGACATAGCTTTAGTAACCCATGGTTTGGGGATTCTCTATCTGTCAACATTTCTAGATATTATTGGAAATAAATCGGTATATATTTTATCAAACTGTTCCTCACGGGCACTAAAAGCAGAGTCAATTATTTCAATGTATCTAAGCCAAGGCTTTTCAGTAATTTTTGGCTTAAACAAAATTTGTATTTCGAGGAGTTATTTTATGTTATGAGACAAATTTATTCAGCAATTGTCTTTTCTTTTTCAGTTTTTAAATATGGAAAATGGGAAAATAACCACTAGTTTCCGAAGGTATCACTCGACATGTTTTATAGTGTTCATGTTGGTTCGTAAATATATTATCTGTGAGTGTTGCACATTGAGATGTGACTCTGGCTGGGTTATTTACACTAGGACAATAGAAGAGTGTTATTAAATCGAGAACATTTTGCGTTGTTTGGTGATCATTTGCGTGCAATATATCAATTTTGAAACCTTTTCAAAAGGAAGAATTCTTATTGTTCTATTTTGTTTTGTTCAAGAGTTGATTGGAGGTATTCATTAAATAAGCTGACATTTTTTTTCAGTTGGCAGGCAAAATGCACCGACCACATGTTTTGTACCTGGAAACTCAAAATCTATAAGAAGAGATAGATATGGGCCATCATTATTAATTGAAGACATTAATATTTATGGTACATTTTATATCATTGCGGATATATATCATAACAACACCTCCACGCTTTTTTAACTGTTTGTGGAAAATAATGGATATCCGGGAAGTTTCAGTTATAGCTACATGTCTGATAGAGAAGTTTAATTTAAGGTTATTAATTGGACATATCTACTATGTCTTCTACCTGTGGTCGGATACACGATCAACTATATGTAATACCAATCGTTGGGTGCTCTATCCATAATGCATTCTACCGATCGTTGGATGACAAAGCCCAGATTTCTTCAAACTCATTTTGTGTTCCATCAAAAATGTTTTCAACATATTGCTAGACGCTCAATCTAAAATATGTTCTACCATTTTCTGGACACTTATTCCAGAATATTTTCTCTGAATGTTTATACACTTTCACTCAATGCAAATGGCCTTGAATACTCTTTGTACGACCAACCCTCCAGATTTTCTACCGATTGTCTAATTGCAAATGAAAACATCTCATATAAGGGGTGCATTTTTAATGGCTAGACACTCATTGCAAAATATCTTCTTTTAATATATTTTGACACCCTACCAAAAGCCTCTACCCTCTAAGTATCAATAGACGATGAATTTAAAAGGCATTTTGCCAATCTTTGAATGCTCATTTGAAAAAAATTAACAAATGATGGACACTATATCTAAAATGTATTTTACAAAAAGGTTCAAGCCCCAAAACCCCTTCTTGCGACTGTTAGATGTCCAATCTAGAATACCTACTATCAATCCTTGCAGCTCAATAAAAAATGTTGTCTACAAAGTATTGTACGCTCAATCCATAAAAAGTTTCATAAAATCAATGGAAGCACCAACAAAAATCTATTCTACCTAACGTTGGATGTTTAATCCAATAATCACAAATGAACACAGATCTTTTTGCATGGGTTCTTAAACATGTTACACATTTTATGTAGATTAGGGAAATTATAAAAATCTCCTCCAGCTAGCAATGGATGTTCAATCCAATAATGGTTGAACTTATGCTCCAAAATCTTTTCCACCAATCGTCATGCTCTCTATCCAATATTCTTATCATATATCTGTGAAGCTCTGTTCAATATGCGTTATACCAATCGGGTACAGTCCATCCAAACTCATTTCTACCAATGTGTTTATATTTACCCTCTATTTATCGTCGTATGCCTGTACCAATCGTTGAACGCTCAATCCAAAACCATTTCTGCCAGTGTGTTTATATTTACCATCTATCATCGTCGTATGTCTGTACCAATCATTGAACACTCAATCCAAAACCATTTCTGCCAGTGTGTTTATATTTACCCTCTACCATCGTCGTATGTCTGTACCAATCGTTGAACGCTCAATCCAAAACCATTTCTGCCAGTGTGTTTATATTTACCCTCTACCATCGTCGTATGTCTGTACCTATCGTTGAACGCTCAATCCAAAACCATTTCTGCCAGTGTGTTTATATTTACCCTCTACCATCGTCGTATGTCTGTACCAATCGTTGAACGCTCAATCCAAAACCATTTCTGCCAGTGTGTTTATATTTACCCACTATGATTGTCGTATGCCTGTACCAATCGTTGAACGCTCAATCCAAAACCATTTCTGCCAGTGTGTTTATATTTACCCGCTATGATCGTCGTATGCCTGTACCAATCGTTGAATGCTCAATCCAAAACCATTTCTGCCAGTGTGTTTATATTTACCCGCTATAATCGTCGTATGCCTGTACCAATCGTTGAATGCTCAATCCAAAACCATTTCTGCCAGTGTGTTTATATTTACCCGCTATAATCGTCGTATGCCTGTACCAATCGTTGAATGCTCAATCCAAAACCATTTCTGGCAGTGTGTTTATATTTACCCGCTATAATCGTTGTATGTCTGTACCAATCGTTGAACGCTCAATCCAAAATCATTTCTGCCAGTGTGTTTATATCTACCCTCTACATGCGTCTCATGTCTGTACCAATCGATGTAAGCTCAACCCAGATGTATCCTGTCAATGGCTACTTACTCAATCGAGATAATGTCTGAAAATCGTTGATCTCCCTTTTCAAAATCCCTTGACCGGCTTATCCAAAAAGTACTTTTTAAAAGCGTTGCATTATTAACCTTCTACCAATCTTTAAAGGCTCAATCGAACATTTTCTACAAATCATTGAGTGATCGATCCAAAATGTCCTATACAGATGGTCAAATACTGATTTAAAAACGATTTCAATCAAATTTAATTCTTCATTCTCTATGACCGGTTTGGTATACTGAGTAAAAAATTTATACGGATTTTACATGGCAGGTAGCAGTGTCTGGTCACATTTTCACATTTGGTTCATACAACTGTAAAACTCGCTTGATAAAAATAACTAAATTAACACAGATCGTTTTGCATGGGTAATTAAACATGTTGCTTATCTTATGTAGATTAAGGAAATTATAATAATATCTAGGTAAATCCTTATTTCTCAGATGGTTTAAATGAGGACAACCAAACAAAATATTGAATCTGCATTGAATTGTGTGCTGGTTGGATCACAGAGACATACCTTTACTATATGGGCACAATTACAACGAATTCAGATCAGGGTCCAAACAGGATTTCGGCGTATGTGATCACAATGCAACAAATAATCGGCCAATCCTGTCAAATCAGTCCACACACATAACAACGACAACTGACAAATAACCTTAATTGATTTTCCTAAAAACACACTTGTCGTGAAAAGAGCTTGTACATGATAAAACTATTCTTTTCTAGTTACAATTTCAAATATTTGAAGCTTAATGAGTTCACTTGGGAAAAAAATACCTCCCTTTGTCTTTACTTTTGTGTACAGAAATCTCTCCCCCATTGCTATTTCCTATAAATATCCAGATGGAGGTCATTAAGTAATAAGTCAATTGACATTTGGATATTGAATTCTATTGGAGGATCCCTTTTACTTTTATTATGATGATTGGTATAGTTAAGTTGTCAGAAGTGAAAAGTGTTGTGTCTGAGCCGGCTATATATTCTCGGCTGTTTGTTTTGGACTGTTAGACGATAACAATCACAACATGGAACTCATTTGATTAGTCTTCAAATGTGCTTTTGTTGGTTATCAGGGATTGACTTCACCTAACATGATGGTTAATGAAAGCCAGTAAAAAAATCTAAAGCTGTGGTCCCTGAAATATTAGTGTCTGATTGATTTAATTCGTTAAACTCAAACATCTTGTTATATTATAGCAAAAACCCATTTCAAGGAAGTTCGACTATTATAGGTTTAGGGAAGCAATTGGACAGAGCCCTATCATTCTCAAGTATCACATATCGGAGGATATGCTGTAGAAATGTGTCGCACATTTCTGTGTTCAAGTCCTCGTCAAATTGAATTTTAGAAGCAATGAAAACGCACAGATTGATTAAGATGACAAATTATATCCTATAGCCAACTACATGTAGCTCAGAGAGTAGCTGCCCTTTCACGTTTACCAATAAATCACACAATATGGCGATAAGAAAAAGGTTGAACATATTGAAGTAAAAATGTCACTTTAAGTGTGTAGAACAGATCCCTAGAGCAGAGGGTCAATAGTGCGTATAGTCTCCATTAGCTTTCAACCTGCGTCTCCTTCCTCCAGCGAGACATCGGATCTGTTGAAGAGGTAACATCGCAGATTTGAATCATTTAGAGCACATTTGGGATAGGATGGACAGAAACAATCAAGCCCTAGAGCCTCCTGTACTAAATCTTTAGGAAGTGGAAGCCGCGTTACATCGGCATTGGCGACACTGACCCCTTTAACAGATCAGACATCTCACTGACGGGATGAAACGCAAGTTGGAAGCTAATGGAGACTACACGCACTATTGACTTGCTCAATTACAAAATGACCAGCCCCGATAGCTCAGTTGGCAGAGAGTCCGCTTCAATTCAGGGCTGGGAGATCCAGGTTTAAGTCTGGATCAAGTCAGACCAAAGACTTTAACAGTGGGAGCTGCTCCTGCTTCGCTTGACGCTCAGCAATAGGAGTTACAGCAGCGACTGGTTGGCCCGGTGTCAGTATAATATGACTGGGTGAGGGGGCTTGCTGGGTGTCTTCGGCAAGTCGTCTCGGCGAGGCAGCACCAAATAAAAGAGCAGTGGATTGATTGATTGATTGGGGCTTAACAGCTATGGTTATATGGCGACAAAAGATCTTACCCATCCCACCAAAATTGTAACATTAAAACCTCCACAGACCATCTAAACATCAGAAAGGCAAATGTATTTGGCATACTTAATTTTCCTCCATGCTAGGTACATGTAGGCGAAAATGGCTATGACAAAAACCACACCGCCCCCAGCCCAAGGGTAAGAGCAGTGGAAATCTGCCCTGCCACAAGGAGACGTCTTTATATGACTGAAATACTGTTAAGCAGGACGTAAAACCCGAATCACTCACTCAATTACAAATTGAGAACATAAACCAGCGAAGTCCCATGTAGTGAATCAAGCTCGAAGAAGACAGGTGACTGAAACTAACTCCTTGAATTCACTGCTTACTTCTCTATCGAGTTTTCACGTTTAGTTGGATTTTCTTTCCATTTCAATAATTAGGTCTAATCACTGATAGATACGCTTTATTTAGAAAACTCAAAAATGTGACCGTTCATTCCATTATTTACGCTAGGTTTATCTGAGTCAAATGGAGTTGTTGTGTCACGTCTTTTGTTTTTTTGTATAGATGTGGGGCGACCAATCATATTCAAGCAAGAGAAGGAGTATCTAGTTTTGTTTTGTAATAATTAGCACAGATAATATACAAGAGTATTCCGATTATTTCATTTGGACAGTAGTATGTAATAAATACATTTCATCAACTTTCACATCAAAATGATGTTAAATTCATGTCCGGTCAATACGTCCAATCAAAGCCGTGCTAATCCAGTAACTCTTTGATTTTATTATTGTATGGTAATACAATCAACAGGAGAATAAATGGCCAGGCCCCTTACTCGCGATGTCGTCCTATTGGAAGCTGTCTGATTTACCTCAAAGATTGTTTTGGTGATTAAGGTACTTGTGTCAATCAAGCTGGCTGACTTATTACCCCATTCCCCCTCCTAAATGCCATGTTATGTACCTAACACCTGCTTGATTGACATATGCGCACCTCATGTCGTGATGTTTTATTTATCGTTTTATGAGTTTTTATAACTGCTGCAAGTATGTATTGCCGTTCAAGACAAAAGAGTTGTATTTTAATATTCACTTGCAAAAACATGGAACTGACATCATCAGGCCTCAAAGTTGTATTCAATTCACCAAGTCACACCATATAATCATTATATAGTTTACAGATTATGACAAAAGGATATACCGCAGTTTATAGACCACAAAACATTTGGTATTCTTCTTGGTTTTCGATCCACATCCTTCTGTTACATAATTAACATATATTTTACCGGATTATATGTTACAGTTTACCACAATCATGTTTATATAATCAAACATGTAGCCGTTATATCAGATATCCGCATTACTCTGTGTTCATCAGAAAACATGCTGGGAATAAGTAACATAAAACTTACCAATTTGAGATGTCACTTTCAGTGGGACGAACTGGTCTGTTCTAGATCCAGAACCAATCTGACCGAGGTTATTGCAGCCCCACGCATATATCTGTTAACAGAATATCATAAAGTCAAATTCCTAACTAGGAAAAAATTCTATATTCAAATTGTATACATCCCATATGCCATTAACACGGGAATACATGACACATTAGCCCTGTATCATTGTTTGTGTTATTGATATCAATACGAAATTTGAAACAAATATCAAACTTCACCCTGATGCAAACTAACTTTTAAATATGGAATGAAAAGCTTGGGGCGGTTTCTCAACACATTTACGCCCGACGTATGTCCAATGTAAGGGCTAACTGTCATGACAACATATGCCGTCGATATCACATTATAACCAGGCGCAAAGTTACGTTTGGTGTAAATTGGTTGAGAAAACAGACCCCTGATATCGAACAAACATTTCAGGTGGTTCTTTGTTGACGAGTCTCTGTCTACTGGAACAGTTTTCTTATTGAAAAAGTAAAACAGAGCATCTGATTAGTTAACCCTCATAGGAAAACGACACCTTTTTATTGTTTATCCAGAGTTAAAAGTGAGCTTCAACTTCCCTGGGTTAAGAGGACGATACATTCCTTGAATTTTATATGAGGTTATGTTTAATTAGATTAGTCTGAGGGGTCCCATTATCATCCCGCAATACTGGATAGAGACAACGAGAGTGTATTATAAACACACATAAAACAACATGGGAGTTTTGTTGCACAGCAAATACATGAGATTTGTAAAAAAAATTCAACTTGTTACGCTTATAGGTATCAAATTCTAATTTGAAGCAGTTTTCAGAAAGAAGACAAATATTTAGAATATAGACCAATATGACATTAGACAACAAATAGGTTTTTGTGATTTCTAAGGTTGTTTTTATTGACGTCCACACCTCTTTTATGAGTAATCTTTTACCATAGATATTTTTCCAACAGTCCAATAATTATATTGTTGAAGATTCGGTAGTACTTCTAACGAGTGCATGAGAGCTCCAAATATAATTCATTGAGTAAATATTTGTATGATGTGACACAAATCCCCCTTGTATAGATCAAGGCTGCTCGACACTGAATCGATTCTATTTATTTTTCTCCTCAAATTAAATGGTTTATCAGTCATACAGTACATACATGTACATCTTCGTAATCTATTGAAGATCAAAGTAGGCTATTGTAGAGACCAAGTGGACATTGTCTAGAAAAAACTATTTTGACATGATTAATCAAGAAATAACTGACACCCTGATGAGCTATATGTTGCCGAATAAAGGGTTTACAGCCTATGATACAACTATTTGAGGGCGAAAGGCGAAGATCTGAGCCTTCAAATAATAGTAGTAACTTCGGCCGTATACCTTTATTCAGCAGTATACAGCTCACCGGAACGTTTTTGTTTTATTTCTATTCTAATGCATAACATGTATACAATTTTGGCGAAGAAAGTGTAAAGATTTTAATAAGAATACACCTTATTCCAGACTGGCCCTATAAAAAAACCACCAACTGAATCGGTTCTGGATTAATTCATCTGAAGAAATCAATGCGGACACCCAAAACGCGATGACGTCTTTATTCCTGATCATTACGACTCGGTAGAAGTTCGATGGCATTAAACACGATAAAAACAAAAAACGGGAAAGGGGGGCAAGACCTATCAAAGGGGCGATGAACAGTGACAAACACAAAATTTTAAAATCTCACATTGGCAAACTTACTAAAACGCATCAAATCCACCCTTCTCATTAAATACTTGTAGGAGAATCTTGAAAGTGTCAACAAAACTGAATGAAGTGCATCAATCATTTTTAAAAACTGGAAAATCTATATATGCGCAGAGCACTTTGTAAGAGCGGCGATGTTATTGAGCCCTCATCTTCTGCAGGTTGTTCTTCATGAAGTAATATCATTTTCATTACGTCGAAAATGCAATATTTTTTTAATAGAGAAAAAAATGACAGATGACCATATGAGCGCGTAAAAAAAGTTAAACATTGTCAAGTATTCTAATTTCTGTTCAACATTCCTTGGGAGTGCATATTGTATAGCTGAAGTGACTAAGCATACAAGTGTACTAATAAAAGGATTGGTGAGTGCTTTGTTTTTATTCTGTCCCAACGTTGAAAGAAAATAAAATCATATTTGGACTAAATTGTATATAGTATCCGTTATTTTCGATGCTATTATTGTTTTATTCACTCATCTTTCAATCGTCACTTCACTTCTATGGAAGTGAATCCTTTCAGTCAGAGGCTCAGAGCTGTCAAGGCAACTTGCTTATTTTATTTATTTTGCATAATTGTTGGAATCCCCTGCTTGTATATTGACAACGTTTTATGATCTTTACTTTACAGACTTCGGGTTTTAGGTTTGATTGATTTCTGTTTATTTTCACTCAAGTCAAAATTCCCTATGGCCTCTGAAATTCGGATAATGTCCAAATTAGGAAATCTTCTATACATGTATATACCTCTTTTTAACACAATTAGAAACTTGTCTCCATGGTTATTTTAGACAAGAAGATTTTCCCTGTGCCTGTGTGTTTTAGTGTCCATAAATATATTATTAGTTTTACGGAATCTGTAATTCCCATTAAATCAAAACAGAGATAGGTTACACACTGGTTGGCATCTCAAAATGAGAGTTAGCGACGAAATGGATTTTACGAGTGATGCATGCGTGTGTACGCCTGAAAGTCAAGGCATAGCCACTTGAAAGATATTAACTTTACTTAATCTGTGTGTGCTTTTAACATTGATGCATTTGGCCCAAACAGGTTTAAAGAAATGCATTTCATTTAAGATTAGATATATATTTAGAATATAGACCAATATGACATTAGACAACAAATAGGTTTTTGTGATTTCTAAGGTTGTTTTTCTTGACGTCCACACCTTTTTTATGAGTAATCTTTTACCATAGATATTTTTCCAACAGTCCAATAATTATATTGTTGAAGATTCGGTAGTACTTCTAACGAGTGCATGAGAGCTCCAAATATAATCCATTGAGTAAATATTTGTATGATGTGACACAAATCCCCCTTGTATAGATCAAGGCTGCTCGACACTGAATCCCTTCTATTTTTTTTTCAAATAAAGTGGTTGATCAGTCATACAGTACATACATGTACATCTTCGTAATCTATTGAAGACCAAAGTAGGCACCAAGTAGACATTGTCTAGAAAAAAATATTTTGACATGATTAATCAAGAAATAACTGACAACCTGATGAGCTATATGTTGCCGAATGGGTTTCGGTTTACGGCCTAGGATACAACTATTTGAGGGCGAAAGGCGAAGATCTGAGCCTTCAAATAACAGTAGTAACTTCGGCCGTATACCTTTATTCAGCAGTATACAGCTCACCAGAACGTTTTTTTAAATTTCTATTCTAATGCATAACATGTATACAATTTTGGCGAAGAAAGTGTGAAGATTTTAATAAGAATACACCTTATTCCAGACTGGCCCTATAAAAAAAACAACCAACTGAATCGGTTCTGGATTAATTCATCTGAAGAAATCAATGCGGACACCCAAAACACGATGACGTCTTTATTCCTGATCGTTGAGACTCGGTAGAAGTTCGATGGCATTAAAAAGTGCCATTAATAAGAATACACATTAATGACATTATTCCAAACTAAACAGCCATTTTGTTGGACTGGTCCTATAAAAAAACAACCAACTGACTCGGTTCTGGATTAATCCATCTGAAGAAATCAATGTGGACACCCAAAACGCGATGACGTCTTTATTCCTGATTGTTGAGACTCGGTAGAAGTTCGATGGCATTAAAAACGATAAAAACAAAAAACGGGAAAGGGGGGCAAGACCTATCAAAGGGGTGATGAACAGTGACAAACACAAAATTTTAAAATTTCACATTGGCAAACTTACTAAAACGCATCAAATCCACCCTTCTCATTAAATACTTGTAGGAGAATCTTGAAAGTGTCAACAAAACTGAATGAAGTGCATCAATCATTTTTAAAAACTGGAAAATCTATTTATGCGCAGAGCACTTTGTAAGAGTGGCGCTGTTATTGAGCCCTCAACTTCTGCAGGTTGGTCTTCATGAAGTAATATCATTTTCATTACGTCGAAAATGCAATATTTTTTTTCATAGAGAAAAGAAATGACAGATGACCATATGAGCGCGTAAAAAAAGTTAAACATTGTCAAGTATTCTAATTTCTGTTCAACATTCCTTGGGAGTGCATATTGTATAGCTGAAGTGACTAAGCATACAAGTGTACAAATAAAATGATTGGTGCGTGTGTGTGTGTGACCGGGGGGGGGGGGGGGGGGGGGTTGGGGACGGCTATGAGCAAGCAGTCTCAAGGCGGCGAGGAGCCTGACAAATTTGAGAACCACTTAAAGTACTTACTCCTTTGAAGCAGAAAAAATATTTTTTATGTCCGAAGTAGTCCTTTTTTTTTTAAAATTTATTTTCAAGTCTGGTATAATACAGTACCGTCGCCTTCGAAAGGAAAATACCCTTCTGTCAATCACTCGTTAACTATTAAAACCTCAGGGCTGAAAAGTGATGTTTACACGAGGTGGCTGTGACTGATCACCGAAACGAATCCGCTTCACTACGCCATGGTTAAATAGATCCGCAGATAGAATGCTCTCCATATCTCATTAAACGTTTCTACAAGTCTTTTATGAAAAGTACAGGTACTATTGTGCGAAATGTAACTTATTAGGTACAAAAAATTTAAGTTTCCTCAAGTTTATTTCAGGAATAGTCATAAACCGCCCGTGATGTCATACCAGCCTTGAGAGTGGACACGACGACGGCTTCCCACAGTGTGTGAGTTTCTACTCACAGCGTTTGAAGTAAACATGTAAGTGAAAGACTCGGCTACAAAGTATCATTTGTATTGTTCAATGTTATGTAAACCGTGACTTACTGTTAGACAGTGGTTAAATCGGCTTATAGCGGACAGATTTTTCTTGGCTCATTTAAAGGCACACTTGCCGCGAAAATCAGGAATATTGTTTACATTAAAAAAGAAAGACCGTATTCTGTATTTTTCCCAGACAATATAAGTTAGAAACTTTCTATTTTTACCAAAATTTAAAAGTTTGGACGTCACTTTGTATTTTTAATTTGAATTTGAAAATTTGAATTGTTACGTACCCGGAACGTAAACAAACCGATCTGCCCCCTATTGGCGATTTTATGTTTCAGTCGAGTGAGTGAACTAACGGCACAGTGTAATTTTACGTATGCCTATTTATCTGAGAAATACAGACTGACGATCGGTTAACAGCGACTGGAAAAGCCTGCTGATAATTGTTTGAGTGTAAACCACAGATACAAAGGCCTGAAAGGAGGGTAATCCAACACGAAAGTTGACCGACACTGATCGTTGTTGTTGTAATCAGGCTTCGATTCTTCGTTTGTTTTTCACCCCATTTTTACAGTCTAAAGCTAACTAGACATGTTTTATGTGTCCTATGTTTAAGTTTAGTGGTATTAGTCGTAGTAAGCTCATGTAAATTGGTTTTCTTAGCAAATTTAAACAGGCTACGGCAGCAAGTGTGCCTTTAATATTATGACAAGCTTTGTTTTTATTCTGTCCCAACGTTTTGAAAGAAAATAAAGTCATATTTGGACCAAATTGTGTATAGTATCCGTTATTTTCGATGCTATTATTGTTTTATTCACTCATCTTTCAATCGTCACTACACTTCTATGGAAGTGAATCCTTTCAGTCAGAGGCTCAGAGCTGTCAAGGCAACTTGCCTATTTTATTTATTTTGCATAATTGTTGGAATCCCCTGCTTGTATATTGACGTTTTATGATCTTTACTTTACAGACTTCAGGTTTTAGGTTTGATTGATTTCTGTTTATTTTCAATCAAGTCAAAATTCCCTATGGCCTCTGAAATCCGGATAATGTCCAAATTAGGAAATCTTCTATATTTATGGACACTAAAACACACGGGCACAGGGAAAATCTTCTTGTCTAAAATAACCACGGAGACAAGTTTCTAATTGTGTTAAAAAGAGGTATATCATTTAGACCTTTATACCCCATCATAAATTGTTGTAATAAAGTAAACCTATGATATTTCATTAGGTTGACGACTGACAGGAGCTTGGCCTTAGTCAGTAGAATTTTCTGGAACACTTTGTATTACATTGACAATGCTTACGCATCTTAAGCTATAGTAAGAATATCGTCAGACTATATATTATGCCCCCCCCCCCATACCCTTTCCCAGAAAACCTAGGTAGAAGGCAGACAGGGGAGTTTAGCCCTGACCAGTATGTCTTTCAAACTCTTGTTCTTTTTATAAGCAATGACTGGCCTTTGGGTCAGAGGTCGAGCAAGTTTACTTTGAAGTAGTTTGTATTCTTCTACTATAATCTTGGCCATAGCGATGCTGGCTTTGTTATACTGAAACACAAATGGTATTATAGTTTTTTCACGACATCTTCCGGGGTCCAAGTTCAAACCCAAAGGATAAATAGTTTGTAATGTTTGAATCCAAAAACTTTCCCTTTCCAAACGTTTGTGCTTCGTATCTGCAGCGGAAGTGAGAAATGGGATTTTCTCAATAGGCATGATTTCAAAATGGTCCTTGACCAAATGACCTTGAGTATTGAAATGTTGTGCCACGGGTACATCATGTTTAAGTCTTATACTAGATAAATGGTTGGCTGCTCTTTGTCGTAGAGAATTCTGAGTTTCTCCGACGTAAATCTTCCGACGTAAATCTTCTATACATGTATATTATTAGTTTTACGGAATCTGTAATTCCCATTAAATCAAAACAGAGATAGGTTTCACACTGGTTGGCATCTCAAAATGAGAGTTAGCGACGAAATGGATTTTACGAGTGATGCATGCCTGTGTACGCCTGAAAGTCAAGGCATAGCCACTTGAAAGATATTAACTTTACTTCATCTGTGTGTGCTTTTAACATTGATGCATTTGGCCCAAACAGGTTTAAAGAAATGCATTTCATTTAAGATTAGATATATATTTTTCATGAAAAGTATCAGAGATTGAAACTTCAAAATAACTTTGTTGTACAGACTTCACAATGGATTTCGGCTAATTCACTCGTGGCATACACGCGTAAAAGTTTAGGCATCGTCACTTTCAGATATTAATAGCGATGCATGTTAATTCATCAAGGTTCTTTGTTTGTCAACTAAAGTAATGGTAACCCAAAGATATTTCAGATATACTTGTCATTATAACGACCAAAGATTGAATTAAAAAACAGCATCGAATAAAAGGCCCCCATTTAAACACTTGCGACAGTGGTTAGACACTGTTCAACGAAATGGATTTTACGGGCAATGCATGCGTAAAAGTTACTTGGGAGATATTCATGGATGTAACTTTTACTTTTTAAAATTGTCACATTTGGTCAGGTTTAAAACAATAACTTTTATTTAAGAAACGTATTGATCATAATAAATCGACGGTTGCAACAAAAATTGATTTGCTATACTGACATTCAAACAAATCTCTGAAATCGGTGGCATATACACGTGGACAAGGGGCTTTGTTTATCAACATTTTATTCCCATCAAATTCCAAAGAATGAATAAACAGTTGATGAGAAGATAGATTCCCTAAAAAGGGTCAGGTACAGTTGTTATTGTAAACTCGTACATCCCCGCCCCCCTCCAGCCCAAACCGCCATGAGTGTGAAATTGTCATTTTAAATCAGCTAATCTCTTGATCAGGATTATACAATGCCTTAATGAGACGATTAACATAGCAGGCATTTAACAAAACCCCACGATTCTCTCTTATAATAAGGCTTTTGGTTTCTCAATCTCTTCAGCCTTTTATTTCAGCGGAAGTTCAAGCGGGGAAGCGCTAACACACTCTGGAATTTCACAATATAAACTCACAATGGAACTCAACAGATCATTCATATATTTATTTCCAAATTGATCAGATAATTTTAACATTCTGTTATAATGGCCAAATATCAACATTTTGGCAGCTCATGCCCCTTTAAGTACTTTTTTCATTAATGAATTTTCTTATAACAACAAAATTTACTTGTCTTGTTTATATATAAATCTGAAAGAATAAAAAAATCATACAGCTATCAAGGGATGAGAACCTTGCACCTCTCGTACGGCAGTTCAGTACGTTACCTCGGCGCTACTAAATTTATGAAATATTTCGGTAAAAGTGTCGAACATATTCCCGATTGCTTTTGAATTGACATGGATAGTGTTTTTGTTCTTCCTTTCAACTATTACATATTCCTCATATAAAACGTACAAACAAATAAAAAGTAACAAACACTATCTATGACAGACAAGTCTAAAGAAAGTCAGACACTAACGCAGGCCGCACAGCAGGTAACGTTCCAGATTCAAAGCCGGCGCTATTCCTTTTCATCGATGAGTTGGCATTCGCCGGACTACTTGTACATTCCTGCGCTTCAACTGATAAGAAACCCCCTGCAGTGTTCACTGGTGAACTTTGACGCGTGTTTGCCCTTCGAAGGCGACGGTACTGTACAATGCATTTCAAGCCATCCATGTCCATTTATATACATTTTTCTGATCTAGTGTCAGGCAAGTATTTGTTGAATTTACAATTAATGTAATTTACTAAAAAAGAAAGTAAATAAGTTCATCAGTACAACAACAGTTTTAACCAGTCATTCCAGATCGCTACAAATTTCTCAAGTTTATCATTTTTTAGGGCAATCATTTTTTCAGTTTGATATAAAAGCTTAACTTTGAGAGGAGTTCATATATTGATAACTTTCCCGTTTGACATAATTTTGTATAAACATAATATCTGCTTACTAGAAGTATTAAGTTAATAGGTTTAAAATAATCATTTAGTTTTAGTTTTCCAAATAAGCAATCTGAAGAAGTGAGATTGGCAAACTTTCCAGTAATATTGTAGATTTGAAGTTGTAACTTCTCCCATAAATCACATACACATTCACAATGACAAAAAAGATGTTCTATAGTTTCTTCTGCAGCGTGACAAAAAGTACAACTAGCATCATCTCTTCTACTAATCTTATCTAGATATTTGTTTGAGGCTAAGATTCTATGATTGATGCGGTATTGAAACCATTGAAGCTTCGTATTTGAACAAATTACAAAGGGTAATTTATATACCTTATTCCAGCGGTCAATTTGAATACCTTTCAACTTAGCTTGGCTAGTTGGGGTAACATTGGAATATGTTAGTGCCGCATACATCACCTTGGCACCTTTAGTATGTTTCATTAGAAGCTTTAATTTAGAAGGCAATAATAGATTTTGTTTTGGAATATGAATTCAAATCTATTTGTTTTAGCCTAGCGTACTGTTTTATCACACTACATGACCAAAATATACAAGGTAATTAACATTTATGTTATAATGATTACAAAATTGTTCAAGAGAAAAAATTGATCCATTCTCATCAAATAAGTCACCAATAAAGTGAATATTGTTTTCATACCACTTTACATAAAAAACAGGAGTATTATTAATTAATATATCCGTATTGTTCCACAGGTTGGTACTATAGAAGTCTTCAATTGAGTTACATTTATTTGTTTTGTTAATATTCAGCCAAGCACTAAATACATCTTTCCAAAAGTAATTGGTACTCTTTCTCGCAAGTTTTGAAAGAAAGTTGTCTCCCCTGTTTATTATATGAATAATTTTACCAAAACAGGATTCAAATAACCAGTGATATTGAGAACTACAGAGTAATAAGCGTCTGATCCATGTACTTTTCAAAGCTTGAATAAAGTTTTGTATATGAATCATTTTCAAACCACCGTTATTATAAAGCTGGACTAACAGTTCTCTTTTTACTTTATCTGGCTTCTCCTTCTGGGTCAAAATTCAATTCCATCATGGTATTTAAGTTAACTGAAAAGGTAACGCCCAGATATTTAAAATCAGCCTGGTCCCAGTCCAGTTTATAACGATGGTTGAAAGTTTCGCCACAAAAGATTTTACATCCTATCCACACTGATTTTGTTTTACTTTCATTAACCCTTAACCCTGACAAATAAGCATAATATTTAAGTACATCAAGAGATTCTTTGAGCGATTTCTCCGAACCATCCAGTAGGAAACAAGTATCATCAGCGAATTGATTCATTTTAAATTCATTGCCGTCAATCTTAATGTGTTGAAATCTGCTAGTATTTCAACACATAGTAGGAATAAATAAGGTGAAACCAGGTCACCTTGTCTACAACCTTTTGTAACTGTGAAGAAATCGGACAAAAACCCATTCTGTATAACAGATGTTCTAATTTGGTTGTAAAAAACATTTATCCACTGTATAATTGAAATACCAAAATTAAACAATTCTAAAACTGAGTCAAATTGAGTTAAATATTTCTTTCTCAAGTTCTCGTTCATGCTTCGGTTGCTGGAGTTTTCTATTAGTGGAATAGGAAATAGTTACCTCTTATTTCCATTAGTAAAGTCTCTAAAAAGAGTAGCTGAGAAATCTGGGCTCTGCCGAATTTGGTTTTTTCTTTCCGTGTTCGTCATAGCCCAGAGCGGAGCAAATTTCACAACAAATAAGCAAAGAATAAAGTTTTTATCTCTACATTCCGATAGCATAGACCTAGAAGAAGGAGGCTGCAATGTGGTAAGCTTTCCTTTATGCAGTCCACTGACTTTCAACCTGACGTTACCGCCATAGTAAAACATTCACCGACCTAAAAACTTGGCGGGGCATCTTAGAAATATGTAACTCGTAATGTTCGGAAATCGTTTGTCATGACCAATGAACTAGGCCGAATATGAAATATTCGTGGAGTATTAAATACTAGATGTATAGACCTATATTTCTCCACAGTTATATCAATATTATTTTACCCGAGTGATTCGGGCTAAGGTGACAAGACACATTAGTAGCCATATAATACCAGTCGCCGTAAGACCGATAATCCGGGCTATAAAAAGAGTTGGTCTGAGATCCTCAAACATAAATCATTGTTATCGATACTATCAATACAGTCGACGTTATAAACTGGTAAAGCGTATTTTATTTTAATTTTTTTTACACACACCTTTACTCTTTCAATATATTCGGGGTCATGAAGCAGACTGGAATTAAATTTCCACAGCCCCTTTCCCCTTTTGAATTCATTTAATTTTAAGCCAAGAACAGCTGGAGAATGGTCAGAGTGGTAACTTAAGTCTCAATATAAACTTTTGACACGCTGATTAAAAGAAAGTCCAGGCGAGCCTGTTTAATGGGATTATTTTGTCTCCATGTATATCTCCTCAAAAATGTTTCTCGAAATGGGTCCATTAGACCCAACGAATACTTCAAGTTCAGTAGAGTATTGCGTGCTTTAGGATTATTTGTATGTAAATAATTACTGCAGTCTAAATTTATATCTAGGATAAGGTTAAAATCCCCACAAATTATGCAATCGTCGTTACCAAAATCTATTAATATTTCTTCAATATTTTTATAAAACTCGGGTATGTCCTCATTTGGACCATATAAGACAAACAGAGTTAAAGACTTTTGTTCTATCACTAAGTGAACGCAAACAAAATTGCCTTCTGGATCACTCTTTACCTTGATTAACTGATAGTTAAAGAGGTTATTGAACAAAACGCACACTCCTCTAGAGTTTGAATTTTTAGAACTAAATAAAACATCCCCTCGCCACTCATTTCGAATACGTTGCTCTAACTTTTCATTAAAATGCGTCTCTTGCAAACAAATAATGTTGTATTTTTTGGCTTTGAAATATTGGAAAAGGTCTCTCCTTTTCTTGTCCTTGCCTAAACCGCGACAATTTTATGTCATAATAATAATCAAGCTTTTAACTATGGGTAATTTCGTGCAGGACAATTGTATAAATCCATTTGTATTCTGGTGGCATGATATGCTATGGTGATATCTATCAGACTTGAAAACAATTAATGAAAAAATATGTTTAGTAAAATTACATGTCAGTAACGAATTAGGTTGTGTGCCTTTAATGGACATGAAAGCTACAGCTTTCTCACTGTTGATGGGGTACAGGTAATGCCTCTCACTGTTGATGGGGTACAGGTAATGCCTCTCACTGTTGATGGGGTACAGGTAATGCCTCTCACTGTTGATGAGGTACAGGTAATTGCCTCTCACTGTTGATGGGGTACAGGTAATGCCTCTCACTGTTGATGGGGTACAGGTAATGCCTCTCACTGCTGATGGGGTACAGGTAATGCCTCGCAGATGGAAAAGAGTTCCCACTGTTTATATTATTCATCATATATGAACTAAAATATGTTTAAATACATATATGTAAGATTGGAAGAGAACAGTCAGCTTAATCTGTTTGATTTTTACCTGTATATATACCAATGTTGTTGCTAATGTACCTCACTCCTGATGATGACTGAATAAAAGTCGAAATATTGAGTCAATATGAAGTTTTCGTTTTTCGGAATAACACTCCTTGTGTACTACGTTAAACTAATCAGTGGAACTAATGGATTCTGACCCAGTATGTTCCCAAGTGAAGAAAGCTGTAAGTTTAAGTAAAAATAATTCAAAATTGCTGTGGGGGTATTAGGCCCTAATCAAATATTTTTGGAGCTATGCATAATTTGACTGGATTATCAGTGGTGTTGAAGGAAAACAAGTAAAAATAAAAAAGACGAAAGTATAGCTCACTCAATTATATACTAGAAGAAAAGTTCAGCAACAAGAGATCTGGAGCTAGGATGTCCATGCGCAAATTTAGCACAGTTGACAAGTTAAAAAGTCACACAGGTGTTTCCTTTGTTATCCTTCATACTACGACGACTAATCTCCAGCGCCAATTTCTTTACCGTCTACGAAAAGTTTACCTCTTGAGAACGTACCTCACCTTCCTACCCTCCCTATAGAATTTGTCCATCAATTCACGCAATTCAGCCTTTCTAGTCCTATCTTCTGGGATAAGGTCTTCTGTAATAAACACAGTGCTATTTTTAATAGCTTTTTGACAGTCATTAGAACATTTCTGCATTTAGGTCTCATGAGAAACTTTGCTATGAAATGTCGTGTCTGACCGTCCCTCTTTCTCCCCACTGGATGCGCATTTTCTATCTCAACACCACCTGTAATATTTAGGTCATTTTGAATACACTTGTTGACAAGCTTGATACAATCTTCCCCTGCAGTCTCCACTATTCCCCCAAACCTCAGATTATATTCTCTGCTATATCTTTCAGCATCTAGAACTTTATTTTTCAAGAGTTTATTTTCAGCCGTCAAATTCTCAACCTGCTTCTTAAGATCTGAAATTGTCCGTACATTGTCTGAGGATTTACGACGTACATTGTCTAATTCAATATCAGTCACTTCCACACTTTTGATTAGATTATTCTGATTTTTTTCTATAGCAGATATTCTCTCTATAAGTTACTTGAACAGAAATAACCTGATCAAGGGTTTTGTTAATGTCCCGTAATGAAGATTTAATGATGTAATCCTGAAACGATTTGAACTCACTTGCCGTAGGTAGCTGTGGGCTGGTTGGGTGTGTCGTCCTGTCTGGCGGGCGAAGTATCGGTAATGGCGACATCATGAATTGTTGTACACTGGGTCCCATTGACGTTGGATTTAGCAAGTCCGGTGTCAGATGGGTCTTGAGATTCAATAGATTTCCTCCTAGGGTTGTGGGATATATTTCTCCGAGGCATGTTGGCACTTATACCTTAGTTTACCACTGATAATACACTATTTTAGGATCGATCGGAGCTCCCACAAACACACGTCTATACCCTGTCCACCATGTTGGTTTTTCGAAGTAGTCTTTTTCGATAAAGGTAACTTAATTGTCTCATTTGATGTATATTCTCTCTTCACTAATGTACCATTGACTAAAACGATGGGCATTATCTTGAAAGGCATTAATAAAAATGAATTAACAACAACGCAATGAAGGAAGAATACTCTTTAAAAACGTGTTCATGATACTTGTACAAATACTCCTTTCATAACAAACGATGAATTGTATCAACAAATTGACGCCGAAAAGATCGCATCTTCTCTAGGCCCGAGGCCTCATAAACATCATTCTAACCGAACTAGTGAAAACAATTGAAGATAAACTGATTGAAGAGGGTGTTATTAAATCTTATATTCGCTTTGTTCGTAATAGGTTTATTCTATGTCAACCTAAAGACTTTGGTTAGAATCAGGCTAATTCATTTAGCAATCGTTAAAATTCACTAGAGAGAAGTATATAGTTAACCATAATGCTATTTTTAGACATATTCATTCTCTTCCTTATCTATCACTGTATTTCGTACACCTACTCACCCATATCAATATATACATGCTGACAGCTTGGAACAGGAAAACCGCCCGGGTTAGGTCATTACCCAGAGTAAATTTACTCGCATTATTCTTGACATATCACTTTCCATCCAGCGTAAATTCACTCGCATTATTCACGACATACCACCTTCCAACCAGAGTAAATTTACTCCCATTATTCTCAACATACCACCTTCCACCCAGAGTAAATTTACTCCCATTATTCTCGACATTCCACCTTCTACCCAGAGTAAATTTACTCGCATTATTCACGACATATCACCTTCCACCCAGAGTAAATTCACTCCCATTATTCTCAATATACCACCTTCCACCCAGAGTATAAGTCACTCTCATTATTCTCGACATACCACCTTCCACCCAGAGTAAATTCACTCGCATTATTCTCAACATATCACCTTCCACCCAGAGTATATTCACTCCCATTATTCTCGACAGGTCACCTTCCACACAGAGTATATTCACTCCCATTATTCACGACCTTATCACCTTCCACCCAGAGTAAACTTACTCGCATTATTCACGACATATCACCTTCTCCCAGAGTAAAGTCAATCGCATTATTCTCGACATACTACCTTCCACCCAGAGTAAATTCACTTGCATTATTCACGACATATCACCTTCCACACAGAGTAAATTAACTCCCATTATTCTCGACATGTCACCTTCCACACAGAGTAAAGTCACTCCCATTATTCTCGACATATCACCTTCCACCCAGAGTAAATTAACTCACATTATTCACGACATACCACCTTCCACCCAGAGTAAATTCACTAACATTATTCTCCACATACCACCTTCCACCCAGAGTAAATTCCCTTGCATTATTCTCGACATATCACCTTCCACCCAGAGTAAATTCACTCCCATTATTCTCGAAATATCACCTTCCACACAAAGTAAAGTTACTCGCATTATTCTTGACATATCACCTTCCACACATAGTAAAGTTACTCACATTATTCTTGACATATCACCTTCCACCCAGAGTAAATTCACTCGCATTATTCTCGACATACCACCTTCCACCCAGAGTAAATTCACTCCCATCATTCTCGACATATCACCTTCCACCCAGAGTAAATTCACTTGCATTATTCTCGACATATCACCTTCCACCCAGAGTAAATTCACTCCCATTGTTCTCGACATAGGACCTTCCACTCAGAGTAAAGTCACTCCCATTATTCTCGACATATCACCTTCCACCCAGAGTAAATTAACTCGCATTATTCTCGACATATCACCTTCCATCCAGAGTAAATTCACTCCCATTATTCTTGACATATCACCTTCCACCCAGAGTAAATTTACTCGCATTATTCTCGACATATCACCTTCCATCCAGAGTAAATTCACTTGCATTATTATTGATGCACCACCTCCCATCCAATGTAACATCATCTGTATAGTTAGAGAGAACAAGTTTCAAAACAATAATTTATGTAAAGATTGGTAAATTTCCAAGCCCCCACTGACCGCTGGATAGGAAGTTTTATTGGGAATTCCTTCGTCGGCTTTGTTGTGGTTAGGTGTGCCCTATTGACCCATTGTGGCTGCGCGTTTGGTTCATTGCAGCATGTTTGTTTACTGACTGTCAGACAGAAAACAATAGCAGCAGTGAATTCCCTAAATAACTCTTTACATGTCCAATTTTGGTGGAAAGTTGACTTGCAGCCTTTCGTCCGAGATTGACAACTTCTTATGTTTTTAAGCTGACATTCAACGGAGAATGACAACAAACTTACGCTGTGTATCCTTTAAAGTGGCATGAGCTGCAGAAATTCAAACTGTTTTCATAATTTCTGATCGTCACTACACTAACAGGCTTTGAGGGCCATCAAAAAACTAAATGATTGGCGTTGGAATGAGGAAACTCCATACATTATGTGAACTGGAATAATGTTCGAAAAGTAAATAAAATTTAAATAACCGGGACGACCATTCATTCATTATGAGCTAAAGTTAGTTCAAAACAATACTTTATCGTCCATTCTAGAGACAAGAAGTATTAAAAGGCTTCTGAATTATACGTCTTGAGAAAAATAGCCGATAATTTCAACATTCTGTTTCAACGTTAAAATATCAACATTTTGGCAGATCCTGCCACTTTAAGGTCGATATCATTTCACAACGCTATTTTAATAATGTGATGGGCTTAACACTCCTTGTGTACTACGTTAAACTAATCAGTGGAACTAATGGATTCTGACCCAGTATGTTCCCAAGTGAAGAAAGCTGTAAGTTTAAGTAAAAATAATTCAAAATTGCTGTAGGGGTATTAGGCCCTAATCAAATATTTTTGGAGCTATGCATAATTTGACTGGATTATCAGTGGTGTTGAAGGAAAACAAGTAAAAATAAAAAAGACGAAAGTATAGCTCACTCAATTATATACTAGAAGAAAAGTTCAGCAACAAGAGATCTGGAGCTAGGATTTCCATGCGCAAAGTTAGCACAGTTGACAAGTTAAAAAGTCACACAGATGTTTCCTTTGTTATCCTTCATACTACGACGACTAATCTCCAGCGACGATTTCTTTACCGTCTACGAAAAGTTTACCTCTTGAGAACGTACCTCACCTTCCTACCCTCCCTATAGAATTTGTCCATCAATTCACGCAATTCAGCCTTTCTAGTCCTATCTTCTGGGATAAGGTCTTTTGTAATAAACACATTGCTATTTTTAATAGCTTTTTGACAGTAATTAGAACATTTCTGCGTTCCGGTCTCATGAGAAACTTTGCTATGATATGTCGTGTCTGACCGTCCCTCTTTCTCCCCACTCGATGAGCACACCTGTAATATTTAGGTCATTTTGAATACACTTGTTGACAAGCTTTATACAATCTTCCCCTGCAGTCTCCACTATTCCCCCAAACCTCAGATTACATTCTCTGCTATATCTTTCAGCATCTAGAACTTTTCAAGAGTTTATTTTCAGCCGTCAAATTCTCAACCTGCTTCTTAAGATCTGAAATTGTCCGTACATTGTCTGAGGGTTTACGATGTACATTGTCTAATTCAATATCAGTCACTTCCACACTTTTGATTAGATCATTCTGATTTTTTTCTATAGCCGATATTCTCTCTATAAAGTTACTTTGAACAGAAATAACCTGATCAAGGCTTTTTTGAATGTCCAGTAATGAAGATTTAATGCAATCCTGAAACGATTTGAACTCACTTGCCATAGGTAGCTGGTTGGTTTGTCGAAGTAGTCTTTTTCAATAAAGGTAACTTAATTGTCTCATTTGATGTATATTCTCTCTTTACTAATGTACCATTGACTAAAACGATGGGCATTATCTTGAAAGGCATTAATAAAAATGAATTAACAACAACGCAATGAAGGAAGAATACTCTTTAAAAACGTGTTCATGATACTTGTACAAATACTCCTTTCATAACAAACAATGAATTGTATCAAAAAATTGACGCCGAAAAGATCGGATCTTCTCTAGGCCCAGGCCTCTTAAACATCATTCTAACCGAACTAGTGAAAACAATTGAAGATAAAATGATTGAAGAGGGTGTTATTAAATCTTATATTCGCTTTGTTCGTAATAGGTTTATTCTATGTCAACCTAAAGACTTTGGTTAGAATCAGGCTAATTCATTTATCAATCGTTAAAATTCACTAGAGTGAAGTATATAGTTAACAATAATGTTATTTTTAGACATATTCATTCTCTTCCTCATCTATCACTGTATTTCGTACACCTACTCATCCATATCAATATATACATGCCAACAGCTTTGGACCTTGGAACAGGAAAACCGCCCGGGTTAGGTCATTACCCAGAGACATATCACCTTCCCCCCAGAGTAAATTCACTTGCATTATTCATGCATACCACCTTCTACCCAGAGTTAATTCACTCCCATTATTCTTGACATACCACCTTCTACCCAGAGTAAATTTACTCGCATTATTCACGACATATCACCTTCCACCCAGAGTAAAGTCACTCGCATTATTCACGACATATCACCTTCTACCCAGAGTAAAGTCACTCGCATTATTCTCGACATACCACCTTCCACCCAGAGTAAATTCACTCGCATTATTCTCGACATAACACCTTCTACCCAGACTAAATTTACTCGCATTATTCACGACATATCACCTTCCACCCAGAGTAAAGTCACTCGCATTATTCTCGACATACCACCTTCCACCCAGAGTAAATTCACTCGCATTATTCTCGACATACCCCCTTCCACCCAGAGTAAATTCACTCCCATTATTCTCGACATATCACCTTCCACCCAGAGTAAATTCACTCGCATTATTCGACATATCACCTTCCACCCAGAGTAAATTCACTCCCATTATTCACGACATATCACCTTCCACCCAGAGTATATTCACTCCCATTATTCTCGACATATCACCTTCCACCCAGAGTAAATTCACTCCCATTATTCTCGACATATCACCTTCCACCCAGAGTAAAGTCACTTGCATTATTCTCAACATACCCCCTTCCACCCAGAGTAAATTCACTCCCATTATTCTCGACATATCACCTTCCAACCAGAGTAAATTCACTCGCATTATTCTCGACATATCACCTTCCACCCAGAGTAAATTCACTCGCATTATTCTCGACATATCCCCTTCCACCCAGAGTAAATTCACTCCCATTATTCTTGACATATCACCTTCCACCCAGAGTAAATTCACTCGCATTAATCGACATATCACCTTCCACCCAGAGTAAATTCACTCCCATTATTCACGACATATCACCTTCACCCAGAGTAAATTTACTCCCATTATTCATGACATATCACCTTCCACCCAGAGTAAATTCACTTCCATTATTCTCGACATACCACCTTCCACCCAGAGTAAATTCACTCCCATTATTCTCGACATATCACCTTCCACCCAGAGCAAAGTCACTCGCATTATTCTCGACATACCACCTTCCACCCAGAGTAAATTCACTCCCATTATTCTCGACATACCACCTCTTACCCAGAGTAAATTTACTCGCATTATTCACGACATATCACCTTCCACCCAGAGTAAAGTCACTCGCATTATTCTCGACATACCCCCTTCCACCCAGAGTAAATTCACTCCCATTATTCTCGACATATCACCTTCCACCCAGAGTAAATTCACTCGCATTATTCTCGACATATCACCTTCCACCCAGATTAAATTCACTCCCATTATTCATGACATATCATCTTCCACCCAGAGTAAATTTACTCCCATTATTCATGACATACCACCTTCCACCCAGAGTAAATTCACTTGCATTATTCTCGACATACCACCTTCCACCTAGAGTAAATTCACCCACATTATTCTCGACATATCACCTTCCACCCAGAGTAAATTCACTCCCATTATTCTCGACATATCATCTTCCACCCAGAGTAAAGTCACTCGCATTATTCTCGACATATCACCTTCCACCCAGAGTAAATTCACTCCCATTATTCTTGACATATCACCTTTCACACAGAATAAATTTACTTGCATTATATTCAACATATCACCTTCCACCCAGCGTAAATTCACTCCCATGATTCACGACATATCACCTTCCACCCAGCGTAAATTCACTCCCATTATTCTCGACATATCACCTTCCACCCAGAGTAAATTCACTCCCATTATTCTCGACATATCACCTTCCACCCAGAGCAAAGTCACTCGCATTATTCTCGACATACCACCTTCCACCCAAAAAATTCACTCCCATTATTCTCGACATACCACCTCTTACCCAGAGTAAATTTACTCGCATTATTCACGACATATCACCTTCCACCCAGAGTAAAGTCACTCGCATTATTCTCGACATATCACCTTCCACCCAGAGTAAATTTACTCGCATTATTCTCGACATATCACCTTTCACCTAGAGTAAATTTACTCGCATTATTCTCGACACACCACCTTCCACCCAGAGTAAAGTCACTCCTATTATTCTCGACATATCACCTTCCACCCAGAGTAAATTCACTCGCATTAATCGACATATCACCTTCCACCCAGAGTAAATTCACTCCCATTATTCACGACATATCACCTTCACCCAGAGTAAATTTACTCCCATTATTCATGACATATCACCTTCCACCCAGAGTAAATTCACTTCCATTATTCTCGACATACCACCTTCCACCCAGAGTAAATTCACTCCCATTATTCTCGACATATCACCTTCCACCCAGAGCAAAGTCACTCGCATTATTCTCGACATACCACCTTCCACCCAGAGTAAATTCACTCCCATTATTCTCGACATACCACCTCTTACCCAGAGTAAATTTACTCGCATTATTCACGACATATCACCTTCCACCCAGAGTAAAGTCACTCGCATTATTCTCGACATACCCCCTTCCACCCAGAGTAAATTCACTCCCATTATTCTCGACATATCACCTTCCACCCAGAGTAAATTCACTCGCATTATTCTCGACATATCACCTTCCACCCAGATTAAATTCACTCCCATTATTCATGACATATCATCTTCCACCCAGAGTAAATTTACTCCCATTATTCATGACATACCACCTTCCACCCAGAGTAAATTCACTTGCATTATTCTCGACATACCACCTTCCACCTAGAGTAAATTCACCCACATTATTCTCGACATATCACCTTCCACCCAGAGTAAATTCACTCCCATTATTCTCGACATATCATCTTCCACCCAGAGTAAAGTCACTCGCATTATTCTCGACATATCACCTTCCACCCAGAGTAAATTCACTCCCATTATTCTTGACATATCACCTTTCACACAGAATAAATTTACTTGCATTATATTCAACATATCACCTTCCACCCAGCGTAAATTCACTCCCATGATTCACGACATATCACCTTCCACCCAGCGTAAATTCACTCCCATTATTCTCGACATATCACCTTCCACCCAGAGTAAATTCACTCCCATTATTCTCGACATATCACCTTCCACCCAGAGCAAAGTCACTCGCATTATTCTCGACATACCACCTTCCACCCAAAAAATTCACTCCCATTATTCTCGACATACCACCTCTTACCCAGAGTAAATTTACTCGCATTATTCACGACATATCACCTTCCACCCAGAGTAAAGTCACTCGCATTATTCTCGACATATCACCTTCCACCCAGAGTAAATTTACTCGCATTATTCTCGACATATCACCTTTCACCTAGAGTAAATTTACTCGCATTATTCTCGACACACCACCTTCCACCCAGAGTAAAGTCACTCCTATTATTCTCGACATATCACCTTCCACCCAGAGTAAATTCACTCGCATTATTCTCGACATACCACCTTCTACCCAGACTAAATTTACTCGCATTATTCACGACATATCACCTTCCACCCACTCGCATTATTCTCGACATACCACCTTCCACCCAGAGTAAATTCACTCACATTATTCTCGACATACCCCCTTTCACCCAGAGTAAATTCACTCCCATTATTCTCGACATATCACCTTCCACCCAGAGTAAATTCACTCGCATTATTCTCGACATATCACCTTCCACCCAGAGTAAATTCACTCCCATTATTCTCGACATATCACCTTCCACCCAGAGTAAAGTCACTCGCATTATTCTCGACATATCACCTTCCACCCAGAGTAAATTCACTCCCATTATTCTTGACATATCACCTTCCACACAGAATAAATTTACTTGCATTATTCTCAACATATCACCTTCCATCCAGAGTAAAGTCACTCGCATTATTCTCGACATACCACCTTCTACCCAGAGTAAATTTACTCGCATTATTCACGACATATCACCTTCCACCCAGTCGCATTATTCTCGACATACCACCTTCCACCCAGAGTAAATTCACTCGCATTATTCTCGACATACCCCCTTCCACCCAGAGTAAATTTACTCCCATGATTCACGACATATCACCTTCCACCCAGCGTAAATTCACTCCCGTTATTCTCGACATATCACCTTCCACCCAGAGTAAAGTCACTCCCATTATTCTCGACATATCACCTTCCCCCTAGAGTAAATTTACTCGCATTATTCTCGACATATCACCTTTCACCTAGAGTAAATTTACTCGCATTATTCTCGACACACCACCTTCCACCCAGAGTAAAGTCACTCCTATTATTCTCGACATATCACCTTCCACCCAAAGTAAATTCACTCCCATTATTCTCGACATATCACCTTCCACCCAGAGTAAAGTCACTCCCATTCTTCGACATATCACCTTCCACCCAGAGTAAATTTACGCGCATTATTCTGGACATATCACCCCTCCATCCAGAGAAAATCACTTGCATTATTATTGATGCAGCACCTCCCATCCAATGTAACATCATCTGTATGGTTAGAGGGAACAAGTTTCAAAACAATAATTTATGTAAAGATTGGTAACTTTCCAAGCCCCCACTGACCGCTGGATAGGAAGTTTTATTAGGAATTCCTTTGTCGGCTTTGTTGTGGTTAGGTGTGCTGTATTGACCCATTGTGGCTGCGCGTGTGGTTCGTTTTAGCATGTTTGTTTACTGACTGTCAGACAGAAAACAATAGCAGCAGTGAATCCCCTAAATAACTCTTTACATGTCCAATTTTGGTGGAAAGTTGACTTGCAGCCTCTCATCCGAGATTGACAACTTCTTATGTTTCTAAGCTGAAGATAAACGGAGAATGACAACAAACTTACGCTGTGTATCCTTTTAAAGTGGAATGAGCTGCAGAAATTCAAACTTTTTTCATAATTTCTGATTGTCACTACATTAACAGCCTTTAAAGGCCATTGAAAAACTAAATGATTCGCGTTGGAATGAGGAAACTCCATACATTATGTGAACTGGAATAGTGTTTGAAAAGTAAATAAAATTTAAATAACCGGGACGACCATTCATTCATTATAAGCTAGCGTTAGTTCAAAACAATACTTTATCGTCCATTCTCGAGACTATAATTACTAAAAAGCTTCTGAATTATACGTCTTGAGAAAAATAGCCGATAATTTCAACATTCTGTTTCAACGTTAAAATATCAACATTTCGGCAGCTCAAGCCACTTTAAGGTCGATATCATTTCACAACGCTATTTTACATGTAATAATGTGATGGGCTTGTCATTTACACATTTCCCTGAACTGGTCTTTTTAAATCTGTAATAATCCACATGAATTCTAGTGTTTATATTACTTGTGGCCATTATCATAATTTGATCAATCATTTGGTATCCATTTTGCCAGATGAAAAGGGTATAGATTTAAATACATCGACATAATTTGTTCTATTGTGGGGTTAATCTGATAAAATCAAAACTACCACCTTCGAAGTCATAGCAAGCAATGTCATTTCCCTTATGACAGATAAACGTGATCGTCAACACCCCCCCCCCCCCTCCACACACCCAAATCGATCCGTCAGTCACTATCGGAGGAAGGAAGCATCCCCAAAGCGATAACGGTCTTCCAAGTAGTCGAGAAATCATGAGCTTTGATTCACAGCCCTATAGGCATCGATTTATCGAGCTACATTCTGATTGGTCAAACAGAGATATTTACAAGGGTTGTAAAATAAAATACAGTGGAGTAGCCAAATGTGAGAAGTACAGATACATTCCCAAGAGTATGAACATTTTATTCGCTGAGTTAAGAGAGGAAGGATGTGGAGATTGTCTTGTTTACAAAAACCACATTCACAAAACAATCAAAACGTATGATTGTGCAAACTTTGCATTTCATTTAAGAGCAACCTTGCTTGAGCCAGTCAAACAGCAAAGGTATAGGCCTACTTAGCGCCATTAAAAACGCACGACCCAAAGAATGTTAAATATTTTGAGAAATGTAAAGTGTAAAATATTGTAAGTACTCTTAAATTGAAGAACAAGGCATTGGTCACAATGAGACAAAGAATTGACAATATGTGAAACCCTGGTGACTTTTATTCCTTGCAAACAAATCGTTGATACAGAAATTGAAGGTGTCATCATTCAATAATGGGTATGTCTACCTCGGGCATCAACGCAAGCAGTACATCTGCGACGCAAGGACCTGATGAGAGTGGCTATTCTGTGCTGTGGGATGCGGTCCCACTCTTCCTGCACTACCTGGATCAATTCATGTCGGTTGCGTGGCCTGGGTTGACGTTGTGCAACAACATTCTTAAGCTGATCCCACAAGTGCTCTATGGGCGATAGATCGGGGATCGGCAACATTGCCAGTTTCATGTTCCCTGATTCTGAGACGACTAATTGTGGAGGGATCACACTGCATGTGACGTCCTACGGCAGCACAACTGAGACCCGCCTGTAACATGCCAATGGCACGTTCCCTTTGTTGTGTTTTATGTTTCTACCCCAGTAAGGCTATTGGCCATTTACGTTTTGTTGTTTATTGTTATAATTTGTAGTGAGATTTTGAGTAACACAGCTCTGATATAAGCGATGTCACCACTTTTACCGATAACATTTATATCATTACTGCCAGTGTCGGAACTATTTTCATTGGAATTGAGAACAATTGCTAAAATGTGCAATCAAGTCTTATTTTATAAATTATCGAACAATTCTTAGCATTATAAATTGGGTGTTAAACACTTTTACACAAACCAAACAATTTTTTCGCTTTGGCCTTTCTGTGGTGCTCACCGTAAACGGGGTGTTAGGCCTGGGCCAGCAGAATTCGCTAAACGTCAAAACGTGTTGCAAGTCTACCACATTTTATAGGGCCTAATGTAAAACTATGTGGTGCAGCTGGAGCATTGAACTTGAGAATTGTCGAGAAAATATATCGAGAACCAAGTCGCAAGTCATTGCAAACAAAGTCTGTGGTATATGAGTCTCAGTGCCAGCTGATCGTCACGCTTGCTCTGGACAAAAATGTCAGTATGAAAGAGGCGACTCGATTGATTCTGGTAAAGATAAATTATAGATCTAATTTATCCTAGCACATAATCAACACACTTGCGGTAAATGACGTCCGAATCCGACCGATGCCCGATCCGACCAGCGGCGGAGATCACAGGCCATGGTGATTAGCCACCCAGTGTGCTGCCGACGCCTGAGCTGACAGTCAAGCGCCTACATGACCGATAACTTACCGGCTGTCGACCGGTAATGGAGACCTCCGACTTAAAGTAGAAACGTATAGTCCCAAGATTTTGTGCATTAACCATTTTTATTATATTCGTGAAAAAATAAATACGTGTTAAAAATCAACCCGAGTTTTGTTTGTTTTTCATACCGTCAGCTTATGACCAAGCGTCAAAATCATTCTTTGTCACAACGTTTGTGTCTCCAAAATGACTTTGTTGTATACTGACAGGCGTATTTTGGAATTACGGTCGTCAGTATATAGAAAGGAAATCATTTTGTAGTCAGAAACCCTGACCGGTAAATTGCCGTGGTTTCAGTTTACTTTCTCAATATAACGCGGCTTTTGAAGCTTTCGGCGGGCAAGATATCAAACATTGGTATTACAAAATAACCACGAGGTGTAAAGATCACAATTCACGAATAACATGCACTCAGATCAGATCCTGTTCGCTGCAGTCTATACATGTTCTAATTTTAAAACTTCGAGTAGCAATATTATAGTTTAATATTACTTGAAGTGAAAACCCAAGTGGTCTGCGGCAGTTTTATCGATCACTAAACCAGGTAGCCATTTGATTGGCTCTTATTTTGATTGGCAGGTATGTATAGTCCAATCAGCAACCATAAGACCCAAAAGAAAGCTGAACAGCTCACTCTGGACTGTCAAATATATAAGATATTTTAGGCCTACATGTTTAAACCCCCGCTTACAACAATAAAAAATTACAAAATGTCTTTTGGTCATTCTAATATTTAAAAGCAATTCTCTGTGGATTTAAAGGGCGAGTGTAATTTAGCTAGAACTCATTGAATTTGAGTCTATGATTACCGATTGTTTTCCTATCTTGCTGGCGTCGTCAACACTCCCGTGAAGTTGGTAGCTTGACTGCTAAAATGGCGACGAGAAACAACAGATACGTGTTACATGTTGTTAACCCATGATCAGTATGTTAATGATCGATTATACTACATGTACATTAAGGAATTGTTTCTTCGTCAAACGTTTTTTTCTGGTGATCCAATCGTCCTACAAATATCCAAGCCCAGATTGAGTAAACTGGTGAGCATCACGGCACGACTGAACGATGGTCGCTTCTGTGTCGCGACGTGTGTAGTCACTTAGGTTTCAGATAGAATATGTGTTTTTTTATATAAATATATAATCAACTATAAACAAATGAAGTTGGATAGCAGACTACATGTAGTTTGTATATTACTCTTAGTGATATGCTTAGGGCCATATGCACATGTTGTAAGTTTGAAAGTTGTGTTGGAATCTCAGCCGCAGTGAACATCGAACAATTACGCTCCCTGGGCCGTTTGTGACGAACAAAAATATAAAATCCGGCATAGGCAGATTTCTCAGCTAACTGTGAGTTTTCGTAGGTCTACTAATTGATGTTGTTGTTGTACCTAAGTGACAATGAAGACCTGCGTTTAAACTAATCTGTAACTGTAAGGTGAAAAACGCTTCTGTTAAAATCATGTTTTATTAGCCTAACTAGTTTCATTGAATCGATCCCCAGCCTTGGAAAGATCAAAGGCCAACCAGACTAATCGTTTCACACGTTCGCTAATCGCTCTATTCATGCGACTCAACAGGGGGTTGAACCAGACTACTACTCACTTTGGGTATAAAATCGGTCGTAATCTAGTAAATCTTCATTTTAAAATAACAAGACTTTGCCACTTAAAAATGTAATTTAAAATTCAAGTATAGGAAATGTTCAACTTCACCGTCGATGACAGCAAACCTCGATGTCAGTTGTCGCGCGTGCACCGTGTGTCCACCGTGTCCTTCCGTGCATGCAAACACAGGTTTTTCTCAGGAAAACTGCTTATGATTAAAAGTTTACGTTCGTTAGTTTGAAGTTAGCTTTTGATTTGACGAAACTGCTTATGATTAAAAGTTTACGTTCGTTGTTTTGAAATTAGCTCTTGATTTAACGAAACTGCTTCTGGTTTAAAGTTTTACGTTCGTTGATTTGAAGTCCATTCAAAATTTTGACACTGTATACTGCTATAGTGGGAGAAGTAAACATATTAAATGAACCAGACTCTATAACGATGAAATGCCCAGAGAAAGATGAACCATTCATATCAGTCATTTAATGCCAAGATCAAAAAAACATGTAATCAAGGCGCAATCTGTAAGGGTTTGAGGACTGTCAGCATGATAAAGGGCAATAGTCATTGATCAACCCATTTGTACCCAGTGTCCTTTTTTATTGGACAGTTATCAATAATAAACTAAATGGTATTAAATATCTTAACAAGATATGATCAGAATTGTCGATAGTTTTCGACAAGTAGCGATCCGCTTTTCGTTAGCCTCTTGTTTACTTCTACTACTAAAATTCAAACGGTGGAAACAAGTACATGTACTCATTTAAAACGGAAACATCATATACATACCAATACATTTCAAGTACGGTAAAAAGACAATTATTGCTGTGGAACAATGCTTCAGTTACATATGTCTTCATTTAATTTCCATTGTGATAGATTGTATTATGGAATGTAATACCAGTTGAATAAAACCTGCGATAAGACTGTTGAAAAAATGTATAAAGTATGTGGCCTAGCCTATACGAACCAAAATAGTGTTCCAAAAGTAAACAAAATTTAAATAAACGGGATGACCATTCACTCATTCTAAGCCAAAGTGAGTGAGTTTGTGACCTGAAAAACTGGTTTGACTATACCCGGATATTTTACCTTAAAACAGAATGTTGAAATTATTGGCTATTTTTCTCAAGACGTATAATTCAGAAGCTTTTTAGTGCTTCTAATGTGGAAAATGTGCGATAAAGTATTGTTTTGAACTAAGTTTGCCTCAGAATGAATGAATGGTCGTCCCGGTTATTTAATTTTTGTTTACTTTCGAACACGTTTTCGGATCGTACAGGCTGCATACTGTGTAAATTTTCCTCATTCCAACGTCAATCGTTTTCGATGATTTTCGATGGCCTTCAAAGCCTCTTACTGTCGTGACGATCAGAAATTCTGAGAAAAGTGTGAATTTTGGCAGCTCATGCCACTTTAAAAAAAAAAGTATCGCTATGCTATCCCGTTTACTGGCGGAGAGAAATTTGCACATAATAACGTTGGCAGTAAGTTGTTAACATAATGAATCTTCTACAATTCTCCTATAAATTCGTACCACATGCTCTCTCCCTACGCACATCTGTACCCTTAAAGGAACCTTGCGATCCACGGCGGCTCTGTCTTGATAAGAGCCGTCAAAGAATGGTATACTTCCCTAATTTACAAATAGTAACTTTTAAGTTAAAATGCAATCTTGTTTTGTTTTAGCTATAATCAAATTATTCAAGCACCAAAGTGAATGACAATGTGTTCTCATGTTATGGACGGGACATCGGACTCATAGATTGGGAATAATGTAAAAATTAACAACAATTGAGCAACCCTTAAAACGTGGTGAATGTTTTCGACAAATACTAAAGAACAAAGAACAGCGATTATATAAAAATCCCTGAAGCTTACAACTTAGTAAAACAGTTACCGGGGTAGCTTATATCAAAACATTTCATTATTTCCCCGCTATTTAATTGATTGATTGGTGTTTTATGCTGCACTCAAGATTATTTCACTTATATGGCAGCGTTGCAAGACTTGGTGAAGGAGGAAACCACCGACCGTCGGTGAGTAGCTTACAACCCTCCGACAACCGGCGATCGACTGAAATTTCCCCTCAGAAATTTGTTTCTATTTGTATTTGTCTCAGTGTGATCCAAACCCGGGCCGCATCTAATGAAGGCCTGTGCCGAGGGACTATCACTCTAACCTACTCAGTCACCGAGGCCTCCTCCTCACTATTTAAGAAAATACATTTTAATGCCCATACCTCCCCATAATCACTGAGGGCCAGGGAATGTAAGCCGCCACAAGCCACTTGTACAATCTTCTTATCCTGTATATTGTTTACCAATGCTGGAGATGGGCCACGATTAGTTGTTCCGTTCCCAAGTTTACCGTCATCATTACAACCCCAACTATACACAGAGCCATCTGAAATAAAGACGATGCATTGATTTGATTGAAAATTAGTCAAATTATACGCAAACCCTGTATGGATTACGCACCAAGCAATGCTTAGTGTAACATGGCTAACACCATCCGTCCATGAGAGTAATATATCATATCATTTGACGCATGCACTTCGTGTTCGAATTGGGAGTACATCTGCCTTTATCCATATAACATGCCCGGTTAAAATTGAAAAACAAAATAGCAACCGGAATGTCTTTTTGAAATATATCGTATCGTTTTAACCGTGACTGGAGTAGCCATAGTTGTGATTTTTTTCTTCTTAATTTAGGCATTGGAAGAGAAAACAGGAGCATGGACACAATGGATTGGAAAAAATGACATCATTCATGTTAAAATAGCAAAAAAAAATAACATTTGCTGTTTTAGTTTGTCGTCGCTTCGTTCGGTAACTTTTAGCAATCCATATCCCGATAATGGTGACGAATATTATAAATGGTTATGTTGTTTTTTTCAATTCTTCACAGGTGTCATGTAAAGTTTGTAGGGGGTTTACAACGGATTGTAAGAAAATACCTTAATATACCGCAGATGTACCGTGGGACTAATTATATTAACAGAACTACATGTATTGTGTTTGAACGTGTACTAAAAATATTGTGTTCAACGAACAAAATATTCAATTTGCAATCTGTCTATAGAATTAGGGATTACGGTAAGAATTCCGCTAATTGAAGTACTCAAAACATTACGAAAAGCACTCTAAAAGTTTGAGACTTTTCGTTGGTTGTCTTACCTCCTGCATGGAGCGACCGATAATCCTATCGAGCAATCGTTATTGTTGTTGTTTTAGACCAAACATGACAGAAGTCAGTCTAATAATTTGTTATCTTCACATTGCTCGTCCTTGAATTAGCGGAATTCTTACCGTATTTCTCATACTTTGGTTATTTACTTTAACAAAATCCTTTAGAAGTAAGTTAAATTTACTAGGTTGAAATCATACACAGATTGGTTAAGCTGGGTGTTATCTTAGTTATTTCTGAAACAATGTTTCCTAACATTGAATGCATATAAAACCTACCCAATTCCAAACGTACATGTAATAACTGGTTGTGACTGTGTCTAGGTAATACACACGTAAATGTGATCTGCGGGATCTGTCATTTGCCTGACGCTGTTAACTTACTGTAAATAAAGGAAAGCAAGCCGTATTCTCTGAGTAAGTCTCGTCTTCGTTGGTAAATGTACATTTACCTTGGTTGATGGCAGGCATTGGATTCAAACCAATGTCCAGTTGCCCACAGGCCCGGAATGACAATCCCACAATTTAACTTTAATGGACTATATTTTAATAAACTGTTTTATTTACAGGCACCATATTGCAATTACCCATGTGAAATTATGTAGGTCAATTTTGCATGTGGTTGATATTATTGGTGTTGATGTACATGTATAATTTGTTTATGCTACATGTTTGTTTGGGATTGTGATAAACCCCCTCCATCCAAACGTAATATTGTTAGGCATATTCATAAAATACCCCGTAACGGGCCCTTGATAGGGGTGAGATGTTGTTGGATAAATGTTAAACTGAAAAAGCCGTCGTCCAAGTATTAATTACAAAAACAACCCGAGTGTCGTTTTATGACGTCCTAACATTTTGCACGTTTTTAATGTGTGATATTTGGAGCATTTTATAAATTTCTTGGGCTTGCCTTTTCTACATCTTTATTTGTTCAATACTGTATAATCATCCGTAGGCTTATAAACGCATACTTAATAAGTGACATATATTTATCAAATGAACACTTTTACAAATTATTGGTCTCGAGACAAGAGTTTTGTGTTATTTGTGTTTCTGAATATATACAGGATACATTAAATTGAAAGTAAAACAACTAACCAAACTTGTAAAGGAAGATGTCTACATACGATGCATAAAGAAATAAAACTGGGCAAAAGCTCGTAGCAGCCCTCTTGGGTGGAGTTACGTTTATCAGTTTGTTGATTGGGATATACTTTCTAATATCATATTTTTTGCAGACTAGTTGACTTGCCTATGGCGCGTTGGAATCGATTTGTCTTCAGTTGTGAATATCTTTCCCAACAGTGGTCAATGGCTTTGTAGTACGATCATGTACATAGGTGTTCCATAATAAATGGTCACGCACTGCATGGAAATTTCTTAAAGGAGAAGAAAAGGAAAGAACTAAGTAAATACAGTACAGGCGCGACACATTTTCCTTTCTAACGGTACCAAAACCATATTTCTGTGATTTTTCCTCGCCAAACTGTGCTATAAGAAAGTTAACAATGGTTATCAGAGAACGTCTAAACTGACTCGGCTGCCATCTTCACAGCAGAGCTTAGCTGTGTGTCTCGATCGGCCAATCAGCATACGCCTGGCCACCAGTCACTCGCTAGCGTAAGTTAAATTGGTCAACTCTGAAAGTCTGCCATTTAAACCTAGGTTAATTTCGATCATTTTGAGGCGCTAATAACAGAAGACGAACACTCTAACAACTCTGAAATGTATACCAGCTAGTATATCAACCTTTTGGGAAGACGTGACAGGCTGCATATGTTGTCTACGCGACTTGTGGGGATCATGGTAGAATTTTCAGAAAAGGTAGTCTTACCGCTGACATTGCAGGTTATAACCATACAAGATATGGTAAGCTCGCAAGGGAAGTAATGTACTAATACTTTTTCCGGTCAATTTCAAACCGTCAATGGCGCGCTCCACTGACGATTGAGCACGAGCTTGTCTGGCAGATTCATTTTCATCGTATTTTCACACCATAAACCACGTGCAAGATTCACACACATCAATACGATGGTATATGGGAGCCTGTTCGATACAATTGCATGTTTTTTTTTTTTGTTTTCTCCTCCTTTAAAGACTTTCCGGAATAATTGTACATTTAGAAGAAGATTCATCATACATTAATTCCATTAACAGCCTGTACAAGAGATTGAATACCATATAATGTGACGTGTAGTTGTGTGTGTGGGTGAGTTTTTGATGGTGTGAACTTCAGTGTTAGCAGTATATAGAACGTACAGAGAGGTAGATCTGAAGACAATGCATTTTATCCGTAAACCTTTGGAAAGGGACTAAATATTAAGTCAATCAAACCAAGATTGATTATCTGATTGGTTTATTTTAAAGAAGCATGAGCTGTCATTATGTTGATGTTTATCCATTCAAACGGTATGTTGAAATTATCGGCTTTTTTTCTGAAACTGTTTTGTTGGAGGAGGAAATTACCCCCACCACTCACCGCCCAAGGCATGTCATTGTTACATCAGCTGAAAGCACCATTACATTTTAATTCAATACGTTGAGAACGGTGAGCTTCGAACCCATAAACCCCGCCCACACTATTCAACATCACTCAACATTTGTTGACTCTACGCGATTCAACTTCATCTTTTAAGAATTGAGTTAAATAGTGTGGACAGGGGTTTTAACAACAACCTCTTTGCCTCTCTGACAGTTTCTTGGTAAACATTTTCTGGACAATGTTAACCAATGTCAGCAATGTATACGAATGATAGGCCTCCAAGAATTTGAAAATAAATCAGTATGCAAACACTGCTTCTCCCTGGGGTAAAGGGATGTCCCAGGGACTAGCTTCTGCCTGCACATGCCAACAAATGAAGAATCTCTAGAATACCATTGAACCAGACTAGAAGATAATGTAATTTACCAAACACAACTCAAATCTGGTCAAAATGTTGGATGTTGTTGAGTTTTCGTTTTATATAGTGTAGAAGTCCCTCAACATCACTCAATTTAAGTTGTATGGTGTTGGGTCAACAAAAGTTGAATAGTGTAGACTGGGCTTAATATATCTTTCAATTAGTTGTTGAACGCTAGTATAGTAGCTATTAGCATTTGATACAAAATGTATATCATTAACATCAACAATTAAATAGCTTTGCTTGTTTTACGTGTGATCTAACAATTTTATAGAGCTAGTTATTACAGCTTTATTGAGTAAAATCTGGTCCTTAGAGGATAGATAGGTGATTAGAATTGTATATTGATGGGGGCTGTCTCATCTTTGAATAAGTAAAGAGTTTGTTTTAATAAAGTCAAGTACTAATGACCAATGTGTTGCACAACTTTATCTACTCAACATATTTACATATAAGGCGGCATCTTCTCGAGTCATGGTAAAATCTCCATATAGCTATTTTGAGTTTTAGCTTTGATAGATTATTATATTAACACTCAACCAATATTAAAGGGAGGGGAAGAGAGTAAAACTTCTCACAGCAAATCAAAACGTCAAGCACTTTAATACACTTTCGGTATCTGAAAAATGATGCTATGGTAGCTGTTAATACATTTGTACATCTCTAGCTTTTCTTTAACGAGCTGCAGGATTAATGAGTTGAACCCTAGTGGTCTGCCAAGGCAAAACACGCAAGGGCTTTATAAAAGACTTTAAAGGGTGAGGAAACAAAACAAAAGCATTCAATTGTATCGAACGGGCTCCCATAGGCCATCATATACATGTGTGTGTCTTGTACGTGGTATACGGTGTGAAAATACACTGAAAATGAATCTGCTAGACAAGCTCATGTTCAACCGTCAGTGGAGAGCGCTATTGATGTTTTGAAGTTGACCGGAAAAAGTATTAGTAAATTACTTCCCTTGTGAGCTTGTATGGTTATAACCTGCAATGTCAACGGTGAGACTATATTTTCTGAAAATTCTACAACGATCCCCACAAGTCGCGTAGACACCAAATCCAGCCTGTCACGTCTTCCCAAAAGATTGATTTACAAGCCGATATAAATTTCAGAGTTATTAGAGTCTATTTGTCTTTTGTTATTAGCGCCTCGATATGATCGAAATTAACCTAGGTTTAAATGGCAGACTTTCAGAGTTGACCAATTTCTCTTACGCCAGTGCAGTGACTGGTGAGCTAGGCGTATGCTGATTGACCGATCAGGACACACAGCTAATCTCTGCCGTGAAGATTGCTGCCGAGTCAGTTGCACATTATCTGATAGCGATTGTTAACGTTCTTATAGAGCAGTTTGACGAGGAAAAATCGTAGAGATATGGTTTTGGTACCGTTAGAAAGCTAAATGTAGCCAGCCTGTGCTGTAATTACTAAGTTATTTCATTTCCTTATCCTTTAAGACCAGTTCTCAATGTGCGATGAGTTGTACCGACTTGTAACATGCGTTTGGATGCATTTGATTAGTTGACAAATCGTATTGATCAATTAAAGGCATTCATTTTAATCGCATCCTCCAAGTTGGTACGACATCGCTCAGTGAGAACGGGCCTTAACCCTGTTTTGGGAACCTGTTAATCCGGGAGTTTTACAAAGATGGACGTCTACTTTTAGTCAGTTTGTTTTTACTAATTTCATAGTTGTTACTGTTTTATGACAATATAGGAAGACAAGGGCAGTACGTGTTTGTTATTGCTTTTATACGAGTGTTAATTTGCGTTGGTTGACATAACCTGAAACAAAACAACATTCGCGTTAGTTTCCTAGAAGTCAAAACAGAGTGAGGAGGAAATACGAATATTTTCCGAATTGTTTGTATTTACTTACGTAAAAACCCGTCAAAGGCGACGTCATAGGCAAGTTTCGATTTGTACAAACCGCCACGAAAACGCACTGACACAGCAGGGTGTGTGTATTACGTCACCACTGTGAGGATACACACACAACATATGCCGTGTTTGATGTAATATTTCAAGGAGCTAATTATTAAACTTTCGATGCATTTTACAGCAGCAAACTGTGATTTTAGCTGTGACATTTTATCTTCTGGAACAGAAATTTAATTTTCTTTTAGGTCAGACTTGTGAAGTGAATGTTCTACAAGACACTTGCCGCAAATTAGGAAATATTGGCAAACGTTGTTCATAAAACCGTTAAGCTATTTAGTCAAAACTAGTTCTCTTATATTGGGACATTTCTACATTCACTATAGCAGCCATTAACACTCAGATCTAACTGTTTTACAAATGTCTTCTTAGCCAGTTTGTATATTAACTTTACAAGGGCGTAGACACGTTTCGAAATTGGGGGGGGGGGGGGGGGCTGAATTACTATCCCAGCTCAATAGGCGAGGGTCCAGGGGCCGCCAAGGCCCCGGAAGCTCCGCTGTCCGAGATCGCCAGAGGGGCGTTCTGGGCTAATAACAGCTCATAAATATGAGGATCCACCTATTTATCAAACGGAAGGATTTTCCTGGTGTTTTTGCCATTTCCCAGGGTTCTTCGGTCATTTTTCTGATTCTGTTGGCCTATGATGTCGCAAGCTATGTATAGACCACGACAAGCTCCTGTCAGTCGTCAACCTAATGAAATATCATAGGTTTGGTTTGTCACAACATTTATGGGGTATAACGGTCTAAATGATATACCTCTTTTTAACACAATTAGAAACTGGTCTCCATGGTTATTTTAGACAAGAAGATTTTCCCTGTGCCCGTGCGTTTTAGTGATCATATATATATATATACCACGACACATTCCTTAGTTCTTTGGATTATGTATCTAAGGAAACTCTCCCTGGATGGCGGCTGCCTACATGAATGATGGATCAGAAGACGTGTCCTCACAATGTGATTATAGCAAACATGTTTACTCAACAAAAAAAATAGTGGCATCTTTTAAACCACATGGAACCATGTAAGAATATCCGCGCAAAAGTGGTGAAGCACACAAAGCTCATTCCGGTAATGCCGTCGACCAATGCCACCAGCGAGAGAGGTTTCAGTACGCTCAGAAGATTGAACCTGGTTGCGCACTACGACAACACAATCAAGACTCAACTGGCTGATGATCCTGCATGTACACAACGACCGGACTGATGCCATCCCGTTGAAGGACGTTGCCAATGAATTTGTCTCCAGGTGCCACAGCAGGCTGAGTATGTTTGGAAGATTCGAGTGATTCGAGATTCGACCAATATACCCAGGCAATCAACATTTTCCCTATGATTGTGACTATTACAAATAATGTTGTGTCATAACTTTGTACTCCTGGTGTAAACTTTTTTCTGTCGTTTCCTTGTTTTTTTTGTGCCAATATTTTGAAGGGGGGGGGGGGGGCTGAAGTGCCCCCTTGTCTACGCCTATGCTTTATAATACTATCGTGAACCGCATTGCATTTCCTGCATTTCCTAACGGTACATAGTAAAATTGTGCATGTCTTTTAAAAATATTTAAATCATTTGAGGGAAATCCTTTAGCAGTATAATAAATAAACAATTGATTATATTTTAACTGATTTTTCTCTACAGGTTTTATATATCCACAGTAAGAATACGCCACACAAACTGATATATTAAAATTTAGTCATCATCAGAATACTACGGTCAGGTCGCAAAATGTAATCAATCCGACAAAGTTATATTCGAAACATAGGCGCCAGAATTTAAAAACGCAAGCAGTGGGCATATATAACTGCAATAATTGAAGGGAAAAAAAAAACTATTGGACATAACTAATACGAAGAAACAAACAACAGATTTTTACCTGCACTAAGGGCTAAGATGTGTATTGACTCTCCAAATACATATCCATGTCCAACTGAAATATTACGAATCTCCTTTTTACACAGAGGGGTTATTTCCCTGGCTTTATTGCATTTTCCCGTTCTACCTAAAATAAAAAAAAACAATGTGATAATATAATACTATCCATCAAGACAACTCTGATGTTTCAAATTAATCTCGATCTTATATGGCTTTAGTCAATCTTTTATCCTTTTATTGTTATTATCACATCGTCCAGACGTTTTTCACGTTCTACATCGCAGATGAAATAGGATTAAAATATTCTAAAAAAGTATCAGTACATCCATAGTTAAATCTACATGTACACATGGTAAATGTACCGATCAAATATTGTAGACAATTTGATTTGTTGACCGTTGATACATTGTAACTCTTAAAACATACAGAGACTGAATGAAAAAACCCACTCAGAATGTGTTCAATTTTATTGGTTCTGAGTTGGAATCGAACCCACGCAAAATCGATGGAAGGACTGTCAAACAGAAAGATTAGCCATTTTTATTTAAATTTATGCTCTTATTTAAAAAAACAGCTTCACAGCAGAAGACATTTTTACTGTCAATTGTCTATTCCCCACAAAATATCAAATTGTACATATGGATTTCGGGAGCTATTACAATATTACATATTAATTATCAGTGTTAATTTATTTATGAATAACGGAAAACCATCCTTGTTACATAGAGGTTAACTGACGAGAGTCCATTTGTTACGATGAATATCACTCGAGTCTATTAATAGGCAAGTGACTTTGGAAATTAATAGATGAGAGTGATATTCATTGTAACAAACGGACTCGAGTAGGTTAATCTTTTTCTCACAATACACAAAAATACTGCATTTTATTCTGAAGTCAGACCGCTTCACCGCGTTGACATGGAGACTGTATTCATTACGCTACACAAGAAAGATCTCTAAAATCAAACAGTTTTGTTGCTCACGAATTCTTAAGAATAAAGAGATAAAATATTTATCCTACAAATGAATGGCACTTTTTAGAATAAAACAAAAATAAACATATCAATAGTTCAATGTCTGCAATCCAATGACGAAGTCAGGTTTTGCTGTGACCTCCACACCGACACAATTACGATAACTAGGTCAATGCATCAGCTTTAAGAAATCTGCGAGACGCCAGTTTGGGTAGATTGATTGATTGAAAGTTTTAATTATCCCGTGTTGAATTATTGATACAGAGTGTAAATACAGTTAGGAATAAATACGGCTATGATATATTCGTATTCAATCATAATTTGTTAGAAAAATGAAAGTACATGTAAGCAGACGAAGTACATGTAGTTTGTTTATGTCAAGAAGTATGTCATATACGGTACATTCAAAAGCTTTCCTTATATGGAAGTAGCTATGACGTGATCGTGAGAAAATCATACTATTTTACATAAAAGTAGTCCGCTGCATGTAAACCATAACATGATTGGCTACCGACTCACATAGTTGTGAGTTATACTGCCAATCACTTGTAATCTAACAAGGATGTCTTTAAGATATTACATAAAAGGAAAACGTACCCCTACGCTGAGAATGCAAGCTTGTGTTTTGATTAGTTGAGCTTGGAAAATGATGTTTGTTAATCAATCAGCAGTAAGTTGGGCCATAATTTCACATGTTGATTATGACAAAAATAACACACTGCATGAGAGTGAAATTATGGGGGGGTGTAGTGTGCGAAAAGATGATTTCAGGTTTCTGCTTGTAAAATATACATTTTGTCAAAACTGCAGGTGAAGTTAAAAAAAATATGTGTTCTTTAAAATTCTGAATTCAACAGAAATAAAATTTTGGTTTTGTAACACATTATTCAACAAGGCATCGCAAACGATACAAATCGCTTCCCGTGCTAACAATACCATCAGTTGTCATTTGCAATAAACTGCAATATACATGGTATCAGGCTTGGGCTCATTGCCAGATGAATATGGTATATATTGTTATGCATTCAACAATATCTGATTACGCATCACACTGGCAACTTCCTTTCCTGATAGGGATTATAATTATGTGTGTATCTAAATGCATATATAAGCATTCTCATTTGTGCAGAAGGTGTAATACGTTATATCTCCATCAAGGAAAAGTTATTCCCCTTGCTGTGATCTCTTTTAAAAGGAGGAAGCATTTCTCCACTCTCACAAGATTTCTGGGACGGGCCTTGTGTTAAATGAATGGGGAATTCAAGCTATAATATCAAAATATTTTGCGCTGGGTATTTTATAAATGAGATCCTTTCCAAAATAAATTGGGTCCTTCTGTATGTTTTAAATGGGAGTCCTGAAAATTAGTGGGGTCCTTTTCAGTTTCAAAGCTTGAAAAAGATGGCTTCAACACAAACCCTGTATAACCCATTTAAAAGTGAAGTCCCAAGAGTGGTGACGCGTTCGAGGTATTCCCCATCGTTGGAACCGGAACGATTAAAACTTACGCTCACTCTCACTTTAAGGTGAGCTTATCGAGAAATTAACCCTGGGTATCCGAGGAAGGGGATTCTCATGCTGGACCCATATATGAAGATTAGTCCGGATCCATTCCGAAATGAAGTCGCAAGTGTGATGACAAAGATTTTCTATAAATAGTAACGCTGACCTTGACCTTGACCTGGCACCTTAAAACACCACGAGGTATTCCCATGCTGGACCCATATATAAAGTTTGGTCAAGATCCGTTAAAAAATGAAGTCGCTAGAGCGCTGACAAAAGGGGAACATATGTACGTACATGTACGAACGGAACGCTATATCCCCTTCCATCCACTTTCATCGAGAGGGGATAAAAACGATTTTTTTAACTATTTTTGCACTGAAAACAAAAACGAAAATACATTATCTATTTTACATTTGTTTCAAGTGCAAATGTTCATCATTTCAAATCCATGTATCATATCCGTTGTATATATCACATTGTATAACACTTTCTAATCGAGCTGAACTCTGGGGAAGTTTAATAAATCCTGTATTATTAAAAGAAATGATAGAAAAATGTCGGCCCCAAAATGACAAGCATGTGTTTTTTTTCCATTTCATGCAAATACAAATCTTATCAAGCTGTTCACAAACAAATTTTTAACTTAGAACACTTTTTTGGCCACTGATTTGTTATTGACTGTATGATAATAATGTATATTTTCTTTAACTCTGCAGGTTTGAAATTGGAACTATCCGTTTAAATGATTGCATCTGGTGGTAAAAACTGACAATCTCAACATACAAAAAGTCGATCAAACAAAACAGTTTATATTGTTAATAATAACAAACTTTTAACCTTTGCATGTTATAGTATTGGAATTGTAAACAAGACCCGTCTGTAAAAACAAAACGTTGCTGGGTATGAGTTATATGAAATTAGCACATGGAAGTAAGCCCATGCTATAAATATCTCCTTTTAAAAGTCAAACATTTCCCACGAACATAAGTAATATAGAAAAGAAAAGATTGGCAGACACCTTGACTCTCCAGATAAACTTAAACTTAACTTGTCATGAATATTTTCCGGAACATCTAGTACTTCCATTATACATTATGACATAAATATGTAGAAATGATACAAACTTTGCCCTGAATTCTATCTGTATCATCACAAAAAGGGCAATGAACTGAAGTTGATTTACACAAAGAAAAGCCAATCTAGCTATTGAAATGGTAAAACTTATTATGAAATCATCATCAGGTTTGTGTCTGCTGAGAGCTAGTATATCTGTTTTGAAATGTGAATTATTAATGATTGGCAGCTAAATACAATTGATTGATACAAAATCTATCATCGTTGATAAATGAAGTTTAAAGTTTAAATCAACCGGAAATTAGTTGTTTGTATTTTATTGTCCTTGTCTATATTTCGCTTTTAATATGGAGTCTTCCTCTTGGTCAAGGACACCCGTGTATCTCAGTGTTTATTTTCCGACGTCTCCAAGTTGTAGAAAATCCTGATGACTTGGATTAACTAATTTCCTTGGATGTCGATTCCTTTCCTAACACCTCTGGTAGATCCCACACTGACTTGTTACCCTCTTCAGCAACCGCTATATCCTCGTCGTCTCCTGTGTTTGGTGCGGCCTCGCGTGCCTCACTCGGCTCACGTACCACACACGACTGACACAGATTTATTCTCGACAGGGCGGCTCAATGCACTGAACTGTATTTATATTTTTCGCAATACCAATCCATTGTTCGTAACATGTGTATTGTTTCACTAACGTCCATATTGGTTGATTTATTGATGTTTCACGCCCCATTTTAGACTATTTCAATATTTACCCAGAGGAAACCCTGACTTTCGGCGAGTACCTTGCAACACCACACTCGTCAAAATTGAACACGGGAAGCAGTGGCTCAATCGGTTGAAGTGATTTAAATAACCGGGACGACCATTCATTCATTCTAAGCCAAAGGTAGTTCAAAACAATACTTTATCCTACATTCTCGGGACTAGAAGCACTAAAAAGCTTCTGAATATTACGTCTAGAGAAAAATAGTCGATAATTTCAACATTCTGTTTTTACGTCAAAATATCAACATTTTGGCAGCTCATGCCACTTTAAGCGGTTGGCTGTTTAGGTATACATCCGGAAAAGAAGGCATGATCTGTTACATCTGACTAAAAGTTGATAATGCAATTAATTTGAAAATTGATAACATAACAAGTCTACAGAAAATGTTACGGGCTGGCTGTAAATGTAATCGTATGTATGGTTTCAGTCATCAAACTGTATCTTTGTGCAGATTACCGAGTGATTTGTTTTCAAGTAAACCTTTTAAGTCAAAATAAACAATGTTTATGATCCCAAATGATTTTACTTTAATGAAAAAATCCCTTTCATATTGAACTCTTGTGTATACAGCAATTACTCCTGTTTGATTAAAAGAACACAAATAACGCTAATATGGAAGAAAAACTAGATATCAGAATGTTCTTCAGTTAAAAATTGCCAAACGTCTGCCTGCGGAGTTCTTCAGCTCTGATGAACTCCTCGGCAATTCTCTGAGGACACAAAGCTGAAAGGCGATCACGATGCACATGACTAATCATAAGATGGTTAAGACGCTGTTGTGTCATTGTGCTCCTCAACCAGGTCTTCAGTCTTCTGAGGGCACTGAATGAACATTCTGCTGTGCATGAACTTGCTGGTGAAACAAGTAGAATGCGGACCAACCGTTCTACCTGAGGCAACATTCTTCGTACTTCTGGTACCATTTCCGCGAATATCTTTCTAAAATCTTCAATAGAAGCCCCATTAAACTGATGATGGAAAAACCCGAGTTCTTGCTATTAGAAAAGATACATGCATTTCATATGCACATTGTAGTTGAATACTGGAAACATTCAGCTTTTTACACTTGACTTTTGAGTTTAAACATGCACATGCCTGTTATTATTTCACCACCAAACATAAAATTATTGGGGAAAAATAAACTCATATTCGGCTGTTCTAATTCTAAATTTAGATTTCAGCATTGTCATACAGTGATACAATATACAAGAAGGAAAGAAGTTCCTTTGTAATCCATATCTAAATAGCGATTGCTTCAACTTTCAGTTTCAACAATAAGTTAGTTTTTGTTGAATCAGAATAAGTATGACATTATCCGTCAAACAAACAAGAGTTTTAGTAAACTCAACATACGCCCGCCGTGGCAAAGTCGTACCGCTACGATAAACAACTTTACATTTAATATAACATTTGTAGTACACATATGTAAATTCAATTACATTTTAATTGCAAAAACTGAAATATTGTGGCTGTTTTGGCATTGCTATTATGTTCCATAATTGGGAAGGAGCAATCTATGCAATAGACTTTTAACAGTTTTGACTTGGACACTGTTCTATTGGACTTGGCTGTAATAGTTTTAGTACAAAGCAAACAAACTTCAGGCTGACCACTGATACAATGGTGTGTAAATATACTTCAGACTGACCACTGATACAATGGTGTGTAAATATACAAACCTTGTGTGGGATGTCCCCTTATCTCTATTTAAACAGCCACTCTGATAAATACCAGATGGGCAATAAAGCTGTGAAAAATTGTCTTTTTTTGTTATTGTAGTGCTCATTAAACTATCCAAGAAAACAGTCTCAGAATGTATAAATTAACTGGCTTCCAGTATTACTCTGGACCAAGTGTACTAAAAAAAGCATTGATATATATCAATGTATATATATTAAACATCAGGTACACATTTCTGATAAAATAAAACTCTTGAAAACACAAAAAAATATGTGGACCCAAATCGTATTTGGTATGCGACACATCATCTACCTACATGTATAAGGTATATATACTCTAAAAGAATTGTAAAGATTATATCAAAATGAAAGAAGTTCTGGAGCCGAAAGGGAATATTACATAATCCAATATGGCTGCCATATTATGCAACAGGTGATGTCAGAATTGGTATGTGAAACACCGTCTGCCCATAAGGTATATATACTCTGAAAAAAATGGTGAAGATCGGATCAAAACTTTAGAAGTTATGGAGCGGAAAGGAATATTACATAATCCTATATGGTTGCCATATTATGCAACGGGTGAAGTCAGAAATGGTACATGACACACCGTCTGCCCATAAGGTATATACTCTGAAAAAATTGTCAAGATCGGATCAAAACTCTTCAAGTTATGGAGCGAAAGGGAACGAAGATATAGACTAAGACAGAATATTATAGAATCCAATGTAGAAGTCATATTATGCAATGGACAATGTTCTTAATGGTTCATGACACACCTTCTATCCCTAAACTATATGTTGTAAAAAAAATTACAAAGATCGGATCAAAACTCTTCAAGTTATAGAGCGGAAGGGAACGAAGATATAGACTAAGACAGAGTATTACATAATCCAATGTAGAAGCCATATTATGCAATGGACAATGTTCTTAATGGTTCATGACACACCTTCTACCCCTAAAGTATATGTTGTAAAAAAATTGTACAGATCGGATCAAAACTCTTCAAGTTATGGAGCGGAAGGGAACGAAGATATAGATTAAGACAGAATACTACATAATCCAATGTAGAAGCCACATTATGCAATTGACGATGTCCTAAATGGTTCATGACACACCTTCTACCTACAAGGTATATGTTGTGAAAGAATTGTAAAGATTAGATCAAAACTCTTCAAGTTATGGAGCGGAAGGGAATCCGGGACGGACGGACGGACGGCGCTGGTGATACCATAATACGACCGACTTTTTTTAAGTCGGGCGTATAAAAACAAAGCTTCGGGTTGGGAGAAATAACAGGTTTATGTGTAAAAGTCGGGTGGGGACATTAAATCTTAAAATTTAGTCTAAGAAGGTCGGTCGCCTCAGCTGCGGACGGAGAAAAAAAATCTGAAAGTAAATGACGTCAGGAAAGAAATTGATTAAATCTTGCGTTGGGCGACTCCCTTAAGCTCAATGTCCTACACAAACTGTTACTTGATGAGAGGATAAAGCCATTTCATTTTTGAGTGTGAGTTTGTAGGTGAGAAAAAAACTATCTTGATAGTATTGCTTTCAAGTCATATTTCTCGCTCGCAAAAAGTGGGGGGGACAAATCATAGGATGTCCCCACCCCTTTAAAAAGTGGGGGGGACATGTCCCCCCTGTCCCCCGCCTGTTGACGCCCATGCCCACAGGAACATTTACGTGATTCAGAAATACAATTTTTGAAAAAAGATCAACAAAAAAGATAAATTACTATCGTTTATCCTCTGTCTGAGAATACTGTTACATAACATGTCGCCTATGTTATGCTATGGATGAAGTGTCATAGTACAATACAACCCTGCTTTTCTATATATGCTATTCAAGTTTATAATGGTCTATATATTGTTTAGCAATTACGGTTCCAAAACATTACTTAGAATGCCATTTCAGAATTTTACCAAACTGTATCGATGTACTGAAGACAGCGTCGAATTAACTTTAATGCAGTATTGGACTGAGTGATTGGGTGACTGACGCGGCCCATTGGTGGAAGGCTGCTCAGATCGAGCGTCCAACGCTCTACCTACTGAGCCACGGAGGCTCGCTGTACTTGTTGAAGTTGAAAAAAATAATGGTTGTTAAATGCTGAGCCATTGTTGGACCAAGGTTACGTTGTTTAGTCATGTAAATTGCTGACAAAGTGGTTTTATTATGGTGGATTTATTGTTTGCAGTACTGGATTTGTAACGCGTCGGTACAAAATCCGCATCGTCAGTCATTTAACATTTCATTAAGCTTCGCTCACCTACAGTTGGCCGAACGTTATATCACAGTCTCTCCCTCTGTTGGACCACAAAACGTAAAGCGATGCAAAAGGTAAAGTTTGATGCAAAACGTAAAGAACAACGCACTCAAAACGTAAAGTACGGGTTCGCAAAACGTATAGCATTGCCTCTCAAAACGTCATCAAAACTTTATTTTCCATAACAAGTTTTACTATGCTTTTTGGACGGCTTTGATGATTCGCATAACTAGTCCACTTCTGATTAGAATCATGAATCTTAGTTTTTGAAAGTCTAACGTGAATTTAGTTTTGGTAATGTCTGCTTAACTGGTATGTTTTCCTTTCTTGTCAGAAACAGAACATTAAAATAGATGCATTTATTTTAATATTTACATTCGACAAAAATATATAGGTGTCCTACAGGTTCTCTATCGTCCCATCCTATTACACATCTCATTAAGAATCTTGGGCTTTTGTCTGACCCTTCCTTACTGGGTCTTTCACTTCATCGTTCAAAGTTAATATATTGGTGTCCTATAAAATTATTTTGGAATGGAACAAAAACTTACTGTGTTCTCTAGAACTTTACGTTTTGGTGACGTTTTGAGGGGCAATGCTATACGTTTTGCCAAACCCCCCACTTTACGTTTTGACGCCGTTTTAGAAGACAGTGTTATACGTTTTGCGAACTCTTACTTTATGTTTGAGTTCGGTTTTCTTTACGTTTTGCATCATACTTTACATTTTGCATCACTTTACGTTTAGTGGTTCTTACGATTTGCATCAAACTTTACATTTTGCATCACTTTATGTTTAGTGGCTCTTACGATTTGCATCAAACTTTACATTTTGCATCACTTAACGTTTTGAAGTACAACACCTCTACTGTGGGATAATCATCAGATAGTAACATTGGCGGGACGTGCATAACCTGATGGCAAAATTAGCTTTTTTGTTGTAGCTTAATGTTTTGCTGTTCTCAATGATCCGCTGCTAGCTGTATATTCGCATTGTCGGCCATTCTGGCTAGCTTAAGCATAAGTAGAACAACATTGGCTAAAAGTTGTGCTTAGGTCGGCAATCCCATGGTTGATTTTTACTTACATTAGTTAGATTGGTTTGTCCAACATTAGATAATGTTATCAGCATCATTCTGACTTTATTTCGACCCTGTGTGTGTTTTCCGTAGTCATTAATGATTGAAGAATGGTACCCCCTTTTCGCGAGTTTTGCGCCATTATGCGACTAAATATAATTTGTTCATCATAAGCATATTTTTTATTTCCACTAGAATATATATCAACATGATAAGATATGGTATAATTGCACGGATATTTTAGTTAAAACTTTCCTAATGAAAAAAGCCAACCATACAACAAAACAAAGAGAGGAGATAATACATTAAGGTGAAGAATTACTTATGGATAACAACTTCTTGGTTTATTGGGTGACGATTTTCGATGTAGTTCGAAATGCGTCACTCAATCAACCAAGAAGTTGTTATCCATAAGTAATTTTTCCTCTTATTGTTAACCTTTCAACTTCTTAATGCCATTGGAAGATTTGAGATAATACAAGCGGTCTGCATGTCTTCCTGTAGGATATCTGCAGCCAGGCCATTCATTGGTTAAGGCCGAACGATATACAAACGTCAATATATATATTCCCCGTTAGGTAGCTATTCATAGGTGACAATCCTTACCTGAACACTAACGTATGCCAACGTTAACACACTTTAGCAAAACATTGTGACCCTAAAGTAAGACTAACTACACCTATGGGTGCTCAATGCCAGACCGACAGTTGGGTAACTATTCACTGACATTGTAATAGCTCAAGACCATTGGTGTGCCATTGTCAGAACAGTGTTGGCTCAACGGAGAAAACTGACCCTTGTCCGACCAGTTATAGACAGACGATTGACAAACACAGTACCAACCACTATACACCATTGACTCCACCATTGGCAATACACCATCTATCGATCGACACACGATTGACAAACACAGTACCAACCACTATACACCATTGACCCTACCGTTCACAATACACCACCTATAGACAGACGATTGACAAACACAGTACCAACCACTATACACCATTGACCCCACCGTTCATAATACACCATCTATAGACAGACGATTGACAAACACAGTACCAACCACTATACACCATTGACCCTACCGTTCACAATACACCACCTATAGACAGACGATTGACAAACACAGTACCAACCACTATACACCATTGACTCCACCATTCGCAGTACACCATCTATAGACAGACGATTGACAAACACAGTACCAACCACTATACACCATTGACCCCACCGTTCGCAATACACCATCTATAGACAGACGATTGACAAACACAGTACCAACCACTATACACCATTGACCCCACCGTTCGCAATACACCATCTATAAACAGACGATTGCCAAACACAGTACCAACCACTATACACCATTGACCCCACCGTTCACAATACACCATCTATAGACAGACGATTGACAAACACAGTACCAACCACTATACACCATTGACTCCACCATTCGCAATACACCATCTATAGATAGATGATTGACAAACACAGTACCAACCACTATACACCATTGACCCCACCGTTCGCAATACACCATCTATAGACAGACGATTGACAAACACAGTACCAACCACTATACACCATTGACTCCACCGTTCGCAATACACCATCTATAGACAGACGATTGACTAACACAGTACCAACCACTATACACCATTGACCCCACCGTTCACAATACACCATCTATAGACAGACGATTGACAAACACAGTACCAACCACTATACACCATTGACCACACCGTTCATAATACACCACCTATAGACAGACGATTGACAAACACAGTACCAGCCACTATACACCATTGACCCCACCGTTCGCAATACACCATCTATAGACAGACGATTGACAAACATAGTACCAACCACTATACACCATTGACTCCACCGTTGGCAATACACCATCTATAGACAGACGATTGACAAACATAGTACCAACCACTATACACTATCGACCCCACTGTTCGCAATACACCATCTATCGACACACGATTGACAAACACAGTACCAACCACTATACACCATTGACCCCACCGTTCGCAATGCACCATCTATAGACAGACGATTGACAAACACAGTACCAACCACTATACACCATTGACCCCACCCCACCGTTCGCAATACACCATCTATAAACAGATGATTGCCAAACACAGTACCAACCACTATACACCATTGACCCCACCTTTCGCACTACACTATCTATAGACAGACGATTGACAAACACAGTACCAACCACTATACACCATTGACCCCACTGTTAGCAATACACCATCTATAGACAGACGATTGACAAACACAGTACCAACCACTATACACCATTGACCCCACAGTTCATAATACAACATCTATAGACAGACGATTGACAAACACAGTACCAACCACTATACACCATTGACTCCACCGTTCACAATACACCATTTATAGACAGACGATTGACAAACACAGTACCAACCACTATACACCATTGACCACAACGTTCATAATATACCATCTATAGACAGACGATTGACAAACACAGTACCAACCACTATACACCATTGATCCCACCGTTCATAATATACCATCTATAGACAGATGATTGACAAACAAAGCACCAGCCACTATACACCATTGACCCCACCGTTCCTCTATCATGAGTCAGTAAATTTACCTACCTTGAGGTTATGTGGTCTGAGAATTCTATAACACATGAAAGTTATATTGACATGGGATAGTGACTTCTGCGTGGGACATAAAAGTATTTTAGTATTATATAATTTGATAAAAAATAATCAGCACATGGCTGTATTAAAAAGGTTTGGGTTTATAAAAATGTTTATCAGGTTGCAACCAAGGCCATGTGGTACAGTTTAGAGCGTAGCCTACTATTGTCGGTTATAAGTGAATTATTATTGACAAAATAGCCTGGTAAGTAATTTACATAACTATTAAATGGAAGAGTTATAGTATTAAATAGACACAAGACAGAACCTTGGAGTATACACACAGAGACGGCCCGTTTAGATTCTGATTTGACAGTTTATAATTTTGATTTGACTTTTAAAGATACTTGCGTCTTTAAACAATCCCCACCTGCTATAAGAATCAACTTGGTTGTAGTTTCATGATTCTAAAAGTACTTACTTATTTATGTATAACTGATAATCTTGAAAAACTGTCATTTTTCTTTCTACAACTATCGTCAAACTTGTTAAGAATTAGAGGTACACATGAGGTACACTCGTTGATTATAAATAGAGGAATAGAACTGTTCTTACACACATGTATGTGGCTTACACTGACACTGTAAAACACTATCTTTGCGAATGTATTAAGTTTAGATCATCTCGTGAAGTGTTACGGAATAAAATTTTATCTAGCATCCCTGTTGAAAATTGCTTGAATCCTCAGGAAAATAGAAGTAACATTCTTGCGGCTGTGGTGCAGTTTTTAGTTTCTTCTAGGCGCCTCTAATGCCTTAATTTTTCTGAACTAAATATACGTTAGCTTAGCCTTATTGTTGTTGCATAAATCAACCTCATGTAGGTTGACAAATGCCAATAATCTTAACCACCACCACCAAGGACACTGACAGGAAAATATCCTATTGAGAGAGTCAAAGAAACCCACTTGAGAGCTCAACCTCTTGGTCTGGTATGATTAATTAACAGTTAAAATGTTATACTGGTAGTCATAGTAACGCAGTATACATGTTCGTGTCACGCTGATAAACTTGATTAAATATATATTACATTCATTTATTTCGCTCTAAAGGCACAAGTGGCACAAGAGGTTATCATTATAAAATTGTCCGTTACAACATGGCAGAGGTGATAAATTGTAAAGAAACAGTGTTCATTTAACGCTGACATGTAATTTGGATGACCTACACTGTAACTAATATACAAAGAACACCCGATGTTTTAATGTTAAGTAACACGTAGTACATATTTTTCCCTTAGATCGGTTATGCTGCAACAGACAAACATAAAATCATATTCAGCATCAAGTTGACCAGAGCTGCAAAATGTACAATAGCATTGGTCTAGGGACACTTTGCCCCTTACCAGTTTCAATTGGAAGATGACGATTTTCGGCTAAAACTCACTTACATAATTGTTTTATCTGCATCAATTAAGTTATACTCTAAACGTAATTCAAGTTTAATAACTCGGTACAATATTCCTTTGGGCGAAACATCGACATCACAATAATATCGCTGTACATGTAGCTGAGAAACAATTCACCTGGAAAAACTTAACCCATTCACAGCTAGAAGACTGGACTATATTTTTGACAATGAGAAAGTACTGCCGAGAAAAGTTTACTCCAGTATAATTACATTCTCTAAGTCTGATCATTTATGTGTAATTTTAGATTTTCAGACATCTACCTTAGAGAGAAGCCAACATTTTGGAAGTTTAACAATATTTTATTAAAACATATGTTGACATGATAAATAATGTGATATTATCAACCAAACAGACATACATGTATGCTAATCAGTGTGATCCACAGCCGTAGTGATATTATCAAGACAACAGACATGATAATCAGTGCGATCAACATCGGTAGTGATATTATAAACCCAACAGACATATGATAATCAGTGTGATTCACAGTTGTAGTGATATCATAAACCCAACAGACATATGATAACCAGTGTGATGCACAGTTGTAGTGATAATATCAACCAACAGACATATGATAACCAGTGTGATGCACAGCTGTAGTGATATTATCAACCAAACAGACATATGATAATCAGTGTGATCCACAGTTGTAGTGATAATATCAACCCAACTGAGATATGATAATCAGTGTGATCCACATCTGTAGTGATATTATCAACCAACAGACATATGATAATTAGTTTGCTCCACAGCTGTAGGGATATTATCAACCGAACAAACACGCTAAACAGTGTGATCCACAGCTACTATGGGATGTGTGTAAAAAATAAACCGAAAATAAATACCATATTTTGGTTAGAAACAAAAGATGGAGAAAAAATTAACACGGCTCAGAAATTATCTGAGCAATTATTCTCATATTTTTCTGAGCCATATAAACTTGATAAACAACATGCTCCATGAGAATATGATCAGTATAAGATATACAGTTACATAATTTTGGGGGAGATGCCAATGTATGTGAGGGATTAATTGAAATAGAGAAATGTCACAGTGTTTTAAAAAATGTAAAAATTAATCTAGTCCAGGTTTAGACGGCTAACGTCCTGCTTTTTATAAAGTGTGAAAAATAAAACACCGAGTGGTAAACATTCTCGCTTTTGTTTGTCAGTCTCTCAAATAAAAGGGGTCATGACCTTTATTCCAAAGAATGAAATAAATCTATCTGATTAACATGCACTGGCTATAAAATAGGAGCAGTCGTATTAGCAAAAAGACTCCAGTTAGTGGTACAGCAGAAAGTAAGCAATGATCAAACAGGGTATATATAAGCAAGAGTATCATTTCAAAATTTAAGATTGATACAAGATGGTAATAATTATACTAACACAAAAGAACTATCTGGAATAATTCTAGCTTTAGATTTTAGTAAAACCTTTGACTCAATATCTAACGAATTCCTGTTAAAAGTCTTGATATGGATTGACATTTTAACAAAAACACAAATAGTTGTGTAATCAATGCAGGATGGCTTACTAACTTGTTCCCGATGGAAATCGGAATTGAACAAATCTGTCCTTTGAGTGCTTTAATTTTTTTGATAGTGGTTGAAGTAATAGTTTGACAAACCAGTAATGTAAAAGGCATTCCGTTGCCAAATGATGAAGTACTTAAATTACCACAATATGCCGATGACAAAGGGACATTCAAGAAGGGACATTCAAGGTTGTAAATGATTTCATCTAATTTAGTTGATTGATTTTAAATATTCATTGAGAGGTATAGTTTTGGTAAAAAAAAAATTTATGCTATACTATATGTATAGTTGTAAACTATATTTGATGTGAGTTGATAACCATTGGCATACATGTACATGATTTTTACCCAAACTGAGACCATATTTACATACAATTGTATGTACACAGGGTACAAACCAAGAACCCCTGGTATCATAAAGGAAAGAGTTTTAACTCACATAATTGAAAATAAAATGTTTCAACACAATCTAGATAAGGCTACCCCCATACTTCCTACCCAAAATTTAAGCTCAGACAAGATCATTTGTTTAAAACTTCAGTTTGGAAGTCATACCAAAGCGTGCTTGACATGACATCAGTGTTATACTAGTATTAGTAAATGGGCCTTTAACTAAAAGTAATCCCTGGGTAACGGTAAACATCAACGGTTTCTAAATGCTGATTGGTGATTACAGACGCTGGTAAGGTTTAAGTCTTACAAAATACAACAATTATTTATGAACACTAAAACACCAAGGCATCTGGAAAATCTTTGTTCTTATAAAAATGTGTGATTATACTGACAGGCTAAGTATCAGAAATACAGCCAGATTCTATAATAGGGTTAAACATTTCTAAATATATGGGTAACATCAGTCTCCGTGGTTTTCATATACAGGTAGTCATTTATGGTGCCATCATCACCGGCTGGTTTGTGTTTTTTTTCAACTTTCACATAGTACTTCGGATTTTGTTAACCGTGATTTTAGCATCTACATGTAGTTCATGTTTGGTGGGCCAAGTGAATTCAGCTTACTTAAGTAGTTAGTCAACCTCTTCTCGACATGACCAGGTATCGACGCTGTTTGAAATTCTCCATTAGACTATTGGGTTGTTAATCTTCATCGGTCAACATTTGTCTTATAAATTGCTCTCGTTATATTAAAGCTACCTTTACGTAGAGTTTTATATTGGTTATTGTATAAACTCAATTCCACATAGTCGACTTGATTAAGAATTTTTGGTATCTAATTTAACCTCCACTTATTTTAAATCTAAGTTTGTTCTCATGCACTGTCGTTAACTTGAGCGTATTCTATTATAGCCGAATGAGTTAGAAATGGAGGTTGAAAACGGTTTGTTGGATCTTCTACTTTTTTGTTAATATATTTGAGTAAATCGGTCTCATTACCAGTCAATCAGCTGTGTCAATATTCGTACACAACAATCTTTCGTGCTTCTGAGCCCAATTAAGAATAAAATAGGTAGGAACACTTCTCTAGATCGTACGAGTTTGAAAATTCGGTATCTGGATTTGAAGAACGATTTGACAATGTATATCAGTGTTTTTTAGTGATCATAAATATATCAGATATAAGTTCATTAAATGACTGAACTTTGACATTTATGATAGTTCTAAACAGAATACCTGTGACACGTATAATGCTCGTAAAATAAATGCATATTTAACGGATACTTTAAACGCAAAATTTCATGACGCGAAGCAATAAACTCGTCCTATAGACCTCTAAGGAGCCGCCTACCGCCGATAAAATTCAGTTTTACATACTTTTTAAAAGTGGGTATGAAGAGTGTACATGTACCATACTTTTCACCTCATTGCGCATCTGATCGAATGTCATAATTTATGCTGTGCAATCCCAAATATTGAGATTGACTGGCGTAAGCTATCGTAACATTATGATATGTGCAAAATGTTAGAAAAGGTCAAAGTTGCAGATTGATTTTACATGTGTCCTAGTGTTTTTTAATTTCAAAAATTCTTAATTTTTTAAGATTTGAAATTTGACTGTACATCCCTACTAAAAGACACAAACAAATTTCCCCATGCGACCTTGGTAGGCTAGTTGAGACTCAGTATAGCATTATACATATTAGATGTGTATTCAGATAATCATCATACATTTTGGGAGCTCCTAGCTCATTAGAGTATCGTTTACTACAATTAGGACAACGGAAGGTGGCAATCAACAAATTTAGAAGTTTTTTTGTATCATTCGGTACTAATGGCGCCATTATGACATCAGTGTGCCAGTCTGCTTGAGTACCAAAAAATCACATCGCGACAGCTGAAAGTCGGCCAAAATCCCTCTGACGCCGACAAAATACCTTCGGTAACCACACAGGCTATTTCAACTAATTTTAAGAACGAACAAACAAAAAACCACCTATTCCACATCTGTTTGACGCTTTGTGTGTTTTTGTTTTCAACCTTCGAATACGATTTAAGAGGTTTAAAGTACGCGTAAGTTACTGAAAACTTCGAACAATGTCAACCGACACAATAAGCAGTCTCGGCTCGTATATAACAGGAAAATAGTAAATTTGGCAATGTACTGTAAGCGATTGGAATTCCTAATAATTTCAGCTTCATACCTTGATATATATTTTCCTTGTCATCAATCAACTGACAGTGAGTCAGATATAAAAATGTCTAAGTGCTAAAATCGGGTGATGAAATTAGTCTTTGAGAGTAAGTTCCCCTGTCTCTAGGGTTTCTACCAGGCTTCCTATTCGAAGCAATCTAAACTTAGAAGTTACCCTAGTCCTAAAGGTCAGATTTAACTAAGGCCATTGGACGATATTTTTAAACGTAGATGCAAGCAGTGGCCAGTTCAAAGTGAATCGGATCGACAGGGAACGTCGCCATTTTGACAGTTTTCGTAAAAATGGGACTTTTTTGTGAAATTGACTTTACATTTCCGTTACTAGTTTAATGTTTTCTTAAATTCAAAATATATATTCACGTACAGCGTGATTTTTATATTTATTTGATAGCTTTTAAAAATGTTACCCTAGATCGCACGCGAAAATCCCGGTAAAGTCGTACGAGGTCTATTTTAGCCACGTCTAAAGGAGATCTCGCGAGAATATGATTGTATTCGAAGCTGCATGCAAACCTTGATACAGCGCGAGTCTAACTTGCGAGTCGAAAACGATAGGCGTCATTCTTTCTTGAGATTTTGACTCATAAAGAGTTGCCCGCCATGTTTGACGATAACCAATACAGTTCTAAAACATCACATACCGCAAAATGTACAATTTTGGCGGTGAACATGGCGATGAACATGGCGATGAACATGGCGATTCTTTCTGTTCTTGTTGATTTAGTCTGTCTAAAAGTTTCCAGCGGTTGAGAGAGCATTGACCTGCCTATGTGTCATATATTCGGAAACCATGATCTATCCCACAGTAATATGAGCCTCGCTCGGTCTGAGAGGAGGTTCACACTTCCGAAGCCTCATGTAAATAGATGTTCAAATTGCCGAACTTTCCATGTGGTTCTCGCTCGAGAATTTCACGTAAAAAGACATTTAAATTGAAAAATACATTAATTGTGTACAAATTAACATGTGTCTTATATTCATACAATGCTAAGAGACACATTGCAAACACTTAGATAACTATTTAATCACTCTTTCATGCTTATTGATGAAAACATAGATCAAAGAATCGCTGCGCCATCACGTTCACTGGCGGAGGGATAAAGAAAATTTGTACATAATAACGTTGGCAGTAAGTTGGTGACATCGTAAATTCGCTACTATTCTCATATAACTTTGTTTCGCATTCTTTCCCTCTACATACCCTCAAAGGGACCTTGTTCCGCTGCGCTCCACGGCGGCTCCAAAAAGTGACTTAAACTGTCATCATGCTGATGTGTTTGTATTAAAACTTAATTATCGGCTATGTTTTATCGACATGTTTATCTAAAACACTTTTAAATGTTGCTAGTTTTCTGAATGTACACTAACTTGGTGTTTTGAACTAATCTAGGTATAATATGAGTAAACCTTTACCCCAGTTATTTAAAGTTTGTTTACTTCTAGAATATATCGCTTCACACATTTTAACAGCCGTAGGGTTTTTTTTGTCAGTTTTTTATTATCTAATTTTTGAAAGAACAAATTAGAAGCATTTTAAGCGCGACAAGTATAAATACGGTACGTTATTTGAGTGTTTAGAAGTGGGACCTAGATTGAAAGAGCGTTCGTCCTTGTTATTTACTTTTTGTTTACTTTTCGAGCATTGTTTTCTTGACTTCGGCCACAGACTGCAAGGATTTTCCTCATTTCATCTTCACTATTCTATGTTTTCGATCAACTTCTAAGCTTCTTATTGTTCCGAAAAGGGTGATTTTTAGCAGTTTATGCTACTTTAAAGAAATGTTATCTGTTGTTTTATTTAAATGGATCGTAAATTATTCTTTGGGTTAATAGAAACAAGATGTAAAGCTTTCTGCTACTTTATATTTAAGTAAATGAATTATGAAGTTTATATTTACCTGTCCCTAAACAGCCATCTTTGTTGGATCCAACACCAAATACGTTGTCATCCCCAGTGATGACAACAGCATTTTGACACTTTTTGTAGTTAAACACCAATATTTTCCCGATAGATGCTTTCACATCTATATCCAGTGCACTGAGGACGGAAAACCTGTCTATCAGGCTTGTAGACATTGTAAATCTTTAAGTATCCTGCAATCAGAGAAAAATGAATTATATGGATCCTGTACTTAATAAAAATAATAACTTAACAAATAGAATTAAGAAATGTTAATCTTTTCATTCAAGAAAACTATTTCATAATTTTACCTCACATAGATTATTGCCTCTCTGTATGGGGCTCTAGGTCATTAACTCATATTAATCGTCTAGAAATTTTACAAAAAAGAGCGATGAGACTTATTTTAGACTGGGATAGTTATGTTACCTCGTCAGTATCATATAAGAATCTTAACTGGTATCCCTTAACTTTTAGATTGTTATTAACTCCAATTGCTCTAAGGTACAGTTCTATATTTTTTGTTTATGACCCGACAACTGGATGGCAAGGTGTCATGACGTTGGTTTTCTCATATATGTGATTACTATGTTTCTAATTACCATTCTTCGGTCGTTGTTTATTTCTTTTTTCTTTTTTTTGGTGTGCCCATAGTTAGAACTGGGATGAATATCCCAGGTTAGAACAAATCAAATTTACCGTGAATTAATAAACAACCAATATTCATGTGCCAGCAGTTGGTTAGACTGTTTTACTATCAGGCCATTATAATATTTACTATAATGGATTACATCCAATGGTGTAGTGACGAATTTACTGTAAATATACAGCATTTATGGGTGGAAGTGAAATTTCACGTCCTGCTTTTGATATATGGACGTATTTCTTTACTGCAATGCCTTTCAATGAAAAGTATTTTGGGGTCGTATATTGAGTTCAATGGAACTTTCGTTTTGATGTATTTTACAAAGCACCATGTTCCTGAAGCTACAAACGTTCGACGTGGAATGAAAAAATAATTTATATTAAAATAATAGGTTGAATTACTGAAAATTGAAATACTAGGCTTGATAATTTAAGATATATATATACATATAGCATTCATGTCAAAAGAGAATTGCCCATTAAAGTCAGGTATGGTATCAAGATAACAGTCACTACATTTTTCAATAAATGGTCGAAATGATTTCATTGTCTTGCTCATTTATTATTGAGGATTGAGGAAAGTGAAATGTAAACTGACAGGAAGAACATAACATAATAGTCCACATGTGATAAGAGTTTTTGTCTTCACTCAAATTGCATTTTTCTTAAACTGTTTAATAAAAATGTCTGAAGAATTATTGACGAACATCTCATATTATTTACCTTGTAAACTTACCTAAATACTATTACCTTACCTAAATCAGCACTTAATTTACCGTACCACTTTAGATTTTGAATTTACATTAAAGTTAAGGGATCTCGTAATGTCGATCCAAGATGCCCGTATAAGTATGATGACAAGAATGTTAAAGCAAACCACAGAGTTTGAACACGGGTTACACCAATGGGTCATGCTGCAGGGAGTGACTTGTTATTGCTTTGTTACACATCGGCTATAATACAGTAAAATATGACTTCTCCTACAGCTATAGCAGGACAATATTCGACTTTGAAATATCAGTAGAATTAAATGTAAGGATAAGAGAACTGTATAGTGGGCGAAATGTTAGAAGGGCCAGTTATCTGACCCGAAACCCAATGAGGTAATTTTATAGTGGGACAAATGTCAGATGAATTATCATGTTGAAAAAACCTCACATGATCCATATACCAAATTGTGCGCCTATAAAGTGACTGTGAGGTCAAAGTGGGGTGAAATGATCCATTAACCAATGCAATTAATATCCAATGAAATAAAATTTCTGGTGAGACACTTGTCAAACGAGATCAATATAAAAAAATACTGCAGCAACTGTTTCCTTTGTCAAATAGCCGCAATGTAGCCAAAGTGAGGAGAAGAAATTCACAAAAAGTAGATTTTGAGAAGACCCTTGGAACTATTTTCCAGTATTCTATACATAAAACGACTTGTATATTTTTGCCTACATCCAGAACCATGGGCCAGCACAGCGAGTGAATCCACTAGATAATGGTGAAAATATTGCCAGAAACCTTGTAAGCTTGTCTTTATAAAGCATAGCCAATTGTCGTATGTGATTTGGACGCACTTAATTAGTGCCGGGTTTTAATAAAAAACAGCCTTCAGTTGTTTTGTTCTGGCGTCACAATAAACAGAAGTTAAAGAAATGTGTCAATACAATGTGGTAATGTGATGGGACTGGGGATATACAGATTAGATAATGGAAAACTAGTCCAAGTTCGGTCACATGAGGGTGGAGATCCAGTATACATCTTGCCGTTACATAATTAAATGTAAAAATCCATTAAATCCACGAATTATGTGAATCAAAGAATTCAATACTTCCCACGAACAGCATACTGTATATTCGGCTATATTATAAGAACCACAAGAACATTAAATATTTATAATTTAAGGCAACACATATTTACAAGACTGGGTATGGTAAATGTATGCGATCAATTTAAATGGTTATCATTACCTAGCTTCTCAACAAAAGAGAGTTCGCAGGAGTTTTGGTGTAGTTTTTCTGTGCTCCTGTGATATAAATACATATGTTCTTGGCATATTTAACAGGCTTTAAAAGGAGGCTGTCGGAAGCAAAGACTGAAAACAAGTGTGGATGTGCAATAAGACCAGGTTATATTGATAGAAATCTGAAAGCTGGGTGGGCATAGATTAGGACAAATGTAAAATGACTTCTGTCAGATGTTTGTAACTCATAAAAACCTTGTTCACGTCTGTTAGATCTGTTGGGAACACCCAACAAGTCATTTGATAAACGAAAATTAGTAAAGGCGAGGTGTGTCAAAACATAAACAGTTCCATAAATGAGAAATGTAATTGTGTACTATCTCCATGTACAACACTGGGCTGTTACCGTTTACTTTATAACTCGGTCATTGCTAGGGCTACATGTCGACCTACATGTAGATACTTCCTTCCGAGAAATACATTCATACAATGGCAACCTGTTCCGGTTTTAGATTTCATCTCCATGGAAACTATTTTTAATTCCATTGACATTTGGGATAGTAACTCCAGTCAACAGTTTCGGTAAACTGGCTGTGAGCATTTTTTTTTTTTGGTAAATATAAATATGTATTGATTATAAAAATCGCGATTGGTGTAATTCTGTGACGCAGCGATCACGCCAACTTGTGCATTGGAAAATGGTGCCTGACATTTTCATTGTAGACGTTTTGCTTTTCAGTGAGTTGATTCACTCGAAGCAGTTATACATGCATGTAGTTTTGTACACACAAACTAACTAGAGACACACCTGCATGTCTAGTGGATAATATGATGCCTATTTAATACAATCGTTAGTCAATAAATAGGCCTTGTTATAAAAGTATAATGTTATGTACAATATACCAATATATTCAATACAATTCTACTGATGATAAGGCTGTGATTGTCCGGAGTTGGTATATGTAGATATTTTGTAGCGCGGAAACCAAATTACTATACTTTGTATAGTCCTTGCTATGCCGACCAAAGCAAATTGTCACATTGGAATACCAGTACTTCACCAGGTTAAACCATATCGAATAATTTAACAATTACACGTCGTCGTTGTCAGGATAAATAAGTTAGCCTGGCACCTGTTTTACACAAATAGAGATTGAAAGGTAAGATGTAAAAGCTGATTGAAATCCTTACTAATTCTGTACAAAACCACCAAGGCTTGCATACCCTACATCAATAAAGGTTTAGTACATTGCTTGGTCCACCTACCTTCGTCCTTGAAACAACTAATATGTTGTAAGTATATAGGTCAATAATATATATATATTTATACAAATCACGTGATATTGACTCCCCCCGTGTATGTGCCTTAGATAAAACCAACAATTATCTCCCTTGGATTCGTTTCCTTTTTTTTTCTCAACATGTTTATTTAATCATTGAATGTACACTTAAGCCAAGGGCTTATACTGTGTCCTATTGCATATACAGCAATGCATTGTATTTTAATGAGAGCAGACTGTTTACAGTATCTTTAATCCTTACTTAACGATGATGAAGAGAACATTGTATGTATATAAATTTGTTTGTGACTTATCTATAGATGTACAAGTGTTCCAGAAAATTCTACTGACTAAGGCCAAGCTCCTGTCAGTCGTCAACCTAATGAAATATCATAGGTTTACTTTATTACAGCAATGTATGATGGGGTATAAAGGTCTAAATGATATACCTCTTTTTAACACAATTAGAAACTTGTCTCCGTGGTTATTTTAGACAAGAAGATTTTCCCTGTGAGCGTGTGTTTTAGTGTTCATAAATATAGATGTACATACATAACACATGAGTGAAATATGGCAGGCTTGGCAAAATCAAACGGTTACCAACCTCGGTGAACCCGTGAAGTATAATTAAAATCGCTTTGTGTTTGTAATAAATGTGCACACTGATCTCATAATAGTTTTATTTAGGTCAGCACTCAAGTCAACGGTTCCATATAGTAGGATGGTGGTACTAATGCTATCAACAGGAATAATAAATTATACATCTCTTAATAATAATGTGTGCTGTACATTAAACAGCGGGCAGTGGAGAAGAAAGTGGTTAGCTGTCTCGGAGGGAGATCCACAGAGGCATCTGGATGAATCTGCTACAAAGTTATTAAATAAATCATCATTGAGGAAACTACAACCATTCCTCATGCGACATAAGTGGATGTTAGAGAGGCGCTCGCCAGTAGGCCTATAATACCACGATTAGAGGTTTCGCAAATTTTTAAGGAAAGACGCGAGACAATTTAATGGTCAGGAACATCCAACAAGTCATTTGACTGAACGAAAATTAGTTGAAGGTGTGGTGTGTCAAAACATTAACAGTTCCACAAATGAGAAATGTAATTGTGTACTATCTTCATGCACAACACTGTGCTGTTACTGTTTACTTTATAACTCCGTCATTGCTAGAGCGACATGTGACTTACTTGTGGATACCTAGTTCAGAGAAATACATGAATTCAATGGCTTTGGGGTCCGGTTTTAGATTTCATCTCTATGCAAACTATTTTTAATTCCATTGTGACCTTTAGGACAGTAACTCATATTTTACCTATCAAATCAAATAATGGAGACGAAAATGTCAAAACTATGATCATGGGCAACGATTGATGCTATTTTTCCCCGGGCTTATGTCAGTTGATAAGTAAAACAAAGGCACATAGAACATATCAAGCCTGACTTCCATGTTAAATATCAATCTCTATGCTTTATCTCAACATAACATGACAATGAGTGGCTATTTGAACCTGAATTACTTATACAAGTCAAAGAGATCGATGAACCAAAACATTAGGTCACAATCTCGTCAAATATGACTACCAAAACCCACAAAACAATGTTTTTTTACCAACACGAAGAGATTGATGAACCAAAACATAAGGTCACCATCTTGTCAAATAGGACTAGCAAAACACACAAAACATTTTTTTTACCAACACAAAGAGGCCCATATCGAGACTGGAGAAGCGGCTAAAACTAGTTTAAGGGACCTTCTCAATACAGGAGCCCCACCCGAAAACAAAAACCAAAGTATGGGTAAATGCTTGTGGTCCATGTTTAGATTTACTATCTACCTTGGTTGGCATATTGTCGGCAGACAATCCCTCTCAAAACATAAGCTATTGGGAAAATCTGACTTCTGGTAATCAACTATTAAGATGTATTACTGGAATCGAAAATTGAATTGTGTTCTTGGTCTGTTCAAAACTATATTGAGACCGTATATAGCGAATCGTTCTAAAATAGATCCGATCTCTCTTTAAACCAATATGATTAAAAATAAAATTATTAATTATTTTTGTCCAAGAACAATGACAATTTATCTCTAACATTTTCACAAATAAGAATGATCCCTTAACAACCCCATTATACCCTAAAGCTCTCAACAACTATGTGGTTTACAGACATTTCAAAATGGATAGTTTGCACTTTGCTATTAACCTTGTATCTCCAAACTGTTTGATCTGTACTATTAACTGGAAGGAGGCTGACTCTTTTGTCGCCATTCATAAAAATCACAGGAAGTATTCAAGGCTTACATGGTAAAACAATCCATAACAACTCACTTGTATGTAATATAGCCTAAGCTCAAATCTAAGCCTTTTCATGAAAATGTTAATAACTTCTTTTCTCGAATTTTCGACAAAAACGTCATGTAAGCACAACTTATATCTATGACTCTTGTGGGTCACAAGGCTCATGACTGCCAAACTAATATCATTATGTATCATTCTACCCTAGCAGGCTGTTTGTCCATCCTCAAAACCATTGTCACCACTCATACAATCCGTTGATTACTTAGGCTTCAATAATAATCATCGAGATATGACATTGAAGTTAACTACTAAAAACACTCAGAGCTTGTTTTCTAAACGTCTTTATTTACAATAAAGAAATGTACACTTTAAGCCCTGGGCTTATACTGTGTAGGCTAATGTTTGCATAGTCGATAAACAAAAGTAAGAAAGGATGTAAGACATAAAATTATAGAGGGGATACGGGCTGAATGCTGCAAAGTTCTACAAGTAAAAGTTGGTTAAGGATTCATTAAAGGAACACTTGCCGCGAAAATCCAGACAACTGTTTGTATAACATTACGGTTTTCTGTATTTTTCCCAGACAGAAGAAGTTAGGAACTTTCTATTTTCGCACCATTTAGTATTTTTAATTTGAAATTGAAAAACAGATTTTTCAAGTACCCGCAATATAAACAAACTCCCAACCTGAGCATGTGCACAAGTGCCCTAATGTTTTGTGTCATGTAGGTGATCTAATGACACAGTAAAATTTTACGAACTTTATCTAAGAAATACAGACTAACAATCGAGTAAGAGGGACTATAAAAGCCTGCCGAGCGCAAACCACAGACAAAAACGCCTGAATGAGGGTAATCCAACACTTAAGTTAACCGACACTGATCAGTGTTGTTGCTGTAATCAAGCTTCGATTCTGCTTTTGTTTTTCACCGTTTATACATTCTAAACCTATTTGGACATGCCTTATGTTTTATATTAGTGGTTTTAGGTGTAGTAATTAAGCTCGTGTAAATTGGTTTTGTTAACAAATCTCGAACAGGCAAGTGGGCCTTTAAACAGTTTATACATCATACAATTTTAGGATCAGAGGTAGTCTGTCTGGATTGTCCGGCGTCCGTTTTAACGGAAACGTTCAGATGTGGAAATAAATTGACAGACAGACACAACAATGTTTGTATTTCACTTATATAGCGGCGTTGCCAGGTTTAGCGGGGGAGCAAACAGGGCTCATTGCCCAAAAGGAAGCCCCCAACCAAAATACGCTCAGAAATTTTTCAATTTCTATTTGGTCTGAGTGTGATTTCAACCCGCACCACATCGATGGAAGATCTGTGTGAGACTGAGGGACGATCAGTCTAACCCACTGGACCACCGAGGCCGACTGGGAGGTTTGATTGTTTCACGCCATGGCCTTTCCAAGTGGATCGGCACCTTCAAAGGTCGATTATCTGAAGGAATTTACCTTGAAAGTAATGCTGAATGAAACGACAGTGGATGCTGGAGATATCATCGAGACAGTTGAGATAGAGTGTGGACTGAGCGCAATAATCGCTTGTGTCCCAAAGACATCTTTCACTGTACGTTGAAGATCATGGAATCAGAGAAAAATTATATGATATGGATATGACAGTGTTATCAGGGCCAGAATATATTTGTGTATTGCACGATGGACGGATACAAGTATGTTCTATATGCTTTTCAGACGAACATTTGCAAATAAAATGCTGATTGTACTGTTTTACAAATGCGGGGAAACCGGCCATATTTCAAGATACTGTCGAACTCCTCGATGTGAGGGGTGTGGTAAGTATGGAAATAAATGCTTGTGCAGTACTGAAAACAGAAGTATACTGTGTGACAGATATGGTGCTCAAGAATGTGAATGTGGAGGTCATCCTCATAAAGAGTCGGAAAGTGAGTTTGAAACTTCTCATGAAAATATTGAGTTTCCCAAGGGGGGTGACCATCCAACGAATCGAAAGTGGAAGTTACTTCACAGTGTGGAGAAATCAACAGTGGGAAACGAGCCCATAACCCTGAAAGAATAGACGTTCTGATTGATTCAAAACCAGTCAAAAATGACATCACCGAGAGAGATAGTCAAGCTATCCCTGATTGTTCAGGGCCCAGTCTGCATTTGCCTGAGATGATGTGTGCTGATCTGCCTAGCTGTCAATCAGATAACGATACGGCGTCCGTGGATACTGGATTTACACAAGTGGAACGGCGGATAAGCCGTCGGTGCAGTGACACATCAAGTAGAAAGGCACCGTATCGCTCTTGGACTAACAACAATGTATAATTGGGAGATTTATCTATTTCTTGGTTTCATTGTGGTGCTATTAGCTTCACTGAATTGCAATAGCTGTAGAAGCATTGAAAAGATTGAAGAAAATAATAACTATTTCTGCTCATTGAACTGTGACATTTTGAGTGTACAAGAGACTCATTGAGACGTACCATTAATAATTGTACCAATTTAATTAACGGGGATGTATATTATAGCAATGGTACATGTAGTGTGAATAGTTGTGATGTTGCTACATTCGTGGCCTATTCTTTAAAAGATAAAGCGATTAATGTAGAATCCTTAAAAGTTCTGAAAAGAGGCGTTTCTATGCAAAGATAAAAACTACTTTCCAATTTGAAAAATATTTATCTGTGTTACCGGAAAGACTTTCTGACTTTATGATCAATCTGCTGCTTTTTAGAACTTCTAACCGTTCTCTACCAAAGGGTAGATGGGCAAATTTGCCAACTTACCTTAGATTATTTGACAAATGCGACGAAGTCCATTACTTATTGCATTGCCAATTCTATGTGCCTCAACGCTTGTTGAAAATAGCCCATTATTTTTTAAGAAATATGAACAGTTGCAGAATGCAACTGATTTTGTGGTGTGCTTCAATTGCGCTTACCCCCCTCTAGGCGAAATTTCATCACGCATTGCTCTTCGCGGCTTTTTTGCATTTTATGTAATTCTTATCCAATCATCTCACTATAGTCCGTCACGTGGGTGTCGTCTGCACTTCCATCCTTGTCCGGTCAACTTCGCAGCCATTTTCTATTCGCGAGCGTTAGTTTTGCCCTCCTCCAACCCCTTCTCCACCTTCTTCTTGGTCAATTTATTGTCATAAATTAAATTGTTTAGTGGGGCGGTTCAGCCCCACTTCATTTACACTAGCCAGTAAATGTATTTGAAAATTCCTTTATTTAATGTCTAATTGGAAATTATTTATTTTATTGGGTATTTTATTTTACATTTAACGTTACCTTTCGCTTTCACGTTTTACTGGACAATATTTAATTAAAAAGTCACTTTGTGGCCTTAGTCAACTCAATCTGTCTTTATTGTTTTATTGATGCTAAAGCACAAAAGTACTTCACATGGCTTGCAATCTTTATTTATCAATAGAAATGTCAAAATCTAAGTAATTTGAGCCAATTCATAGGCCTCATTTCGAGAACTCTGAGTGGCTCTACTGATAACACCCACAGAATGACTAAAAGCACCCCTACCTAACAGATGTGCATACTTAAAAAAATGGGGTTACAAAACCATTTTATCTTCACAACTCTTCTTAAATCATGGTAAAACAGTTTCATCCAGTCAATGAAAAAGCTTCCAAAACCAAATTTCTCTAACATGGCAAATAAAAAATCATGCGAGACACTGTCAAAGCTATGTAGTTGTATGGAATGAAGGTGCACACATTGTTGTCCATGGTGTGATTACTAAAAAGATTGTAGATGGGGGATTAAATCTACAGGATATAAATACAAAAGTACATCCTTTTCGTTTGAAGGTTTTCGTTAAAAAAATGAATTGTAATGTCAACGCAGTATGGAAACATTGCCTGCACATCTTTCTCACAAGGTGTGGTTTTCTAAATCTGTCGAGAGAATTGTTATATGTGTCCCCCCAAAATATTCTATCGAGCAATGTTTAAATGTTGGGCCCAGTTTCTAAAACAGACTGAACTAGTAATTAAAACAAGAGAACAGTGCTGGTGTCAGTCCCTTTTTGGCAATCAATGCATTAATCCTAAAAGAAAATGAATTCAGTCTGAAACATTTATAAATTACTGACTAAGGCCAAGCTCCTGTCAGTCATCAACCTAATGAATATCATAGGTTTAATTTATTACAACATTTTATGATGGGTATAAAAGTCTAAATGATATACCTCTTTTTAACACAATTAGAAACTTGTCAGACAAGAAGATTTTCCCTGTGCCCGTGTGTTTTAGTGTTCATAAATATAAATGCAAAGCTTACTCTGGTTGATTGTTTGGTGTTTTACGCCGCGCTCAAGATTATTTCACTTATATGGCGGTGTTGCCAGTTTTACTGTGGGAGGAAACCGGGCTCTATGCCCGGAGGAAACCCACAACCTTCGGCTGGTAACTGACAACCATCCGACATAGGTCGTTCGAGTGAAAACCAAGTCAGAAAATTTTCCAATTTTTTGAACTGAGTGGGATTCGAGCCCGCAACCCATTGGTGTAAGGCTGTTCGGATTGAGCGTCCAACGCTCTACCTACTGAGCCACGGAGGCCCTGCGCTTACTCTTGTAAAACACTTGCTATATGAGACTATACCTGGTTATCTCCCCTCATCAGGAACATATGATATAATAACTGAAAGTTATCCAGAAGAGGACTTTGGTCAACCGGATATTTATGTTAAGTCTGGTGATAGTGAGGGCAAATCGCTTTCTGCCTTCACGATTAAAGATTTTTACTCTGTATTGCAACGACATGTAAGGTAAACAAAGAATGTGCAAGCCTCAGAACATGGGCTGACCTTTTTCCTTTACTGGATGTCAGTAAATACTTCAAGCTGTGAGTTTTAAGTGTCAAATCACCCGAATGTAAAGATATGGACTTTTGTTTTATACATAATACATTTTTACAAAAGTTAAACTGTATCGTATTGGTAAGACGGATACAGCGATTTGCAGGCTTTGTAACTCTGCAAACTAAGATTTGCTACACATATGTTTTTCGAATTGTAGCTCTTTGTTCGTTTTTTCTACCTACTTTGACCATATGCTAGAGATACCATTTCAGCCTGTAAGATATTTGAATAGCATGGATTACAGAATATAAATTCTTCTAGGGTATCTAAACCAACATCCAAGGGCTAACCACATATTTGTTAACTTGGTTTGCAACTGTGCTAGGTATTGTATTGTCAAATGTAGAAAGAAACGTCTTTATGTACCATAACAAAAAATCTTTTCAAATATTACTGTAAGAGCACCGCCCAAGAGCGTTTTAAATATTTCGTGGAAAAAAAAAGAAAAGATGACAGTTTTTGAACGACACTTTATTAATTTAAACCCTTTTGTTTATGTGAAAAAGGGCTGTCAGCTATCTCTAAAGATCTGATTTATTTATCATTTAACAGGGCCACAAATGTTATATGTAATGGTGTTCTATCTCCATTCAAAATACTGTATCATTTAACAGTGCCCCAAATGAGATATGTAAAATACTGTATTGTCACTATTTGCTTTATAACTCGGTCATTTCTAGGGCTACATATGACCTACTTGTAGATAATTGGTTCCGAGAAATACATTAATTCAATGCAGGCCTACGTGTTCCGGTTTTAGGTTTCATCTCTATAAAACTATTTTGAATTCCATTGACCTTTGGGATAGTAACTCCAATCAACAGTTTCGGTAAACTGGCTGTGAGCATTTTGTTTTTTTTTTGGTAAATATAAATATATTGATTATAAAAATCGCGGTTGATGTAATGCTGTGTAGCGATCATGTCAACTTGGGCAATGGAAAATGATGCCTGACATTTTCATTATAGGTGTTTTACTTTTTAGTGGGTTGACTCACTCGAAACAGTTATACGTGTAGTTTTGTACACACAAACTAACTACAGACACACCTGAATGTCTAGTGGATAATATGTACTGAGGACCTATTTAATACAGTCGTTAGTCAATACATAGGCCTTGTTATAAAAGTATAATGCTATGTACTTAATAAACACATGTACAAAAAGAAGCATAACATCGTTACATGCAATACCAATATGTTCAATACAATTCTATTGATGATAAGGCTGTGGTTGTCCTGAGTTGGTATATGTAGATATTTTGTATCACAGAAACCAAACTACTATACTTTGTATAGTCCTTGCTATGACGACCATAGCAAATTGTCACATTGAAATACCAGTACTTCACCAGGTTAAAGCATATCGAATAATTTAACAATTACACGCCGTCGTTTTGATGATACAGTGTAAATTGGTTAGCCTGGCACCTGTTTTATACAATTAGCAATTGAAAGTAAAGATGTAAAAGCTGATTGAAATCTAAACTAAGTCAGTACAAAACCACCAAAGCCTTCATACCCTACATTAATAAAGGTGTAGCAAATTGTTTGGTTCACCTACCTTTAGTGTTCAAAGGACGTTTGTGTTATACGTATATAGGTCAGTGTGTCTGGATAGATATATTAATACAAATCACGTGATATTGACTTCCACCCATTTCTTTGCCTTATATAAAACCATTATCTCCCTTGGATTCATTTCAGTTTGCTTACTGAGACGTAAATATATTCAAAACGATGAATGTAAAATGCATGGCATATCCAAGCCCTGTGTCTGAATAGACGCAACCCCACAATATTAGTTACAGGGTTTGTTCGAGGGGTGATGGGGTCATTAAACGAATATTGGGCGAGGCGTTACTTGGTAAATAACATATACAGTTGCGATTTGCTTTCGAGCGGATGATAATTTTTCACGAATCGTCTGCAGACTCAAACATGCAGCCCAATCGTGCCTACATGCTAATACTTCCCCTTCGCTTCAGAACTAAGTTAAGTCTCACATGCGAAGATTTACAGCTCAAGTCATACCATATCGGCGCTGCGCTCCTTGCCAATTAATTTTTAAGAATCGGAAGTAGCTCGTCATTTATCCTATACATAGCTGCCTGAACACATATTCGATCTACCAAATAGTGATTTTACGTTGCCTTGTATTTCATTTCATTTTAAAATATTCTTTTCTTTCAAGCTCGGAAAAAGACAATATGGATCTTCTTAAATGTCTTAGGGAACACTCTCCTTCAAAAATATTTATTATTGTTACATTTTTGGAAAAAATTTAGGTGTTTTAAATCCAAATTCGAGACCTCGAACAGGCCGAAAAAGACAATATGGATCTTCTTAAATGTCTTAGGGAACACTCTCCTTCAAAAATATGTATTATTGTTACATTTTTGGAAAGAATTTAGGTGTTTAAAATCTAAATTCGAGACCTCGATATTTAAATATCTCACTCACTGTCAGTATATTGAAGACAAGGAAAATATATATTAAGATCTGAAGCTGTAAATATAAGGAATTCCAGAAGCTTTTATTGTCAAATAGCCCACTTTTCTGCTGTCGCCATAAGATGTCTTCGGTAATGAAGCAGACTAGCACTCCAAGTTCTAACGCCATACGGCGACAGCAGTACCGAATGGGTTAAATGAAAACGACGAAAAAAATACATGTTGCATACCTTGACCATATTGGGAAACAACACAAATGAACATTTTGTGGTGTGCTTCAATTGCGCTTACCCCCCTCTAGGCGAAATCCCATCACGCATTGCTCTTCGCGGGTCTTTTGCATTTTATGTAATTCTTATCCAATCATCTCACTATAGTCCATCCTTGTCCGATCAACTTCGCAGCCATTTTCTATTCGTGAGCGTTAGTTTTGCCCTCCTCCACCTTCTTCTTGGTCAATTTATTGTCATAAATTAAATTGTTTAGTGGGGCGGTTCAGCCCACTTCATTTACACTAGCCAGTAAATTTATTTGAAAATTCCTTTATTTAATGTCTAATTGGAAATTATTTTATTGGGTATTTGATTTTACATTTAACGTTACCTTTCGCTTTCACGTTTTACTGGACAATATTTAATTTAAAAGTCACTTTGTGGCCTTAGTCAACTCAATCTGTCTTTATTGATGCTAAAGCACAAAAAAAATTCAAGATCCGCCTAGTGTTTTTTTTTATCCCGCGATCACAAACCATGTAGGTAAAAATCACAGAAACAGCTACCGGTCGCAATTTTGAATGTGCAAATGAGCAAAAACGTGCATAGTGCACAACGAGACCATAGGGTTAACCTGCGTACAAAATTTTACGAAGATCCTTTTATCACTTTAGGAGAACAGTGATAAAAAGAAACACAAAATGGCCAGTAGTCGCTGTAAAGTTAACTTTATGTAAATTTTTTATTTATCTACCTAAATTTGATATATCTACTTATTTATGAATTTTGAAATGCATATTTTTATACATATGTAAAGATTAGTAAATTGTTAATATGCATATGAGCCCAGAAAAAAGATGTTGCACAACTAGACCATATGGGAAACTAACACAAAAACATTTCATCAAGATAGACCTGGTGGTTTTCTATATTCCGCGATCACAAACTATGTAAGAAAAAAATCACAGAATGGCCACCAGCGGCGATTTAAATATGCAAATGAACAAACAAAATGAATGTATGAACTAGACCATAAGAGGAACATGTCTGTAAAATTTGATGAAGATCCGACTAGTAGTTCTCTTGGAATCCGATCACAAGAAAAGTTTACAGACAGCGAACGACGGACTACTAACAAAAAGCGATTTGATAAGACCACCATGAGATCATAGTGTAAAGTTAGCATAATACTAGTCTTAAAGCGCACTTGGATGCTAGTCTTTAGCAAGCACAGTCACTTGTAATTTGTTGTTTTGTCGGACTCGAAGCCCCTTTTTTGATTAGCCTTAAATTTATTTTGATCTGGTGTCACTTGAAATCCGAGTTAATTGAAAAGATGGTTTAATAAATATACTAATATCCCATACTGTGGTGATTGGGATAAAGCCATACAGAGGTCTTGGGTCCGACGAAAATTTGGGACAAGTGTACATTATGGCATTACATAAAGGAACAATTTTTATCTAAAAAAAAAAAATACACCACACACACTAGTCCTGTTCAAATGATGCGAAATAAATAACTTGTCGCTTCCCACGATCACTTACCATATTTTCTGGTATAAGGAAAATATATTACATACCCCGAATTCCTTAGCTGTCTCTAAACTACTGTGACCCACTTTATTGGGACTGGGAATGCTAGAAGTATATGCTCTATTTAAATGCATGAATTGTAAGAGCGGCTAATATTAAAGGCTAAATTGTGACTATATAATACACTCAACCTATTTGGAAGGCTGCAGTTGTTACCCATGGTTGGGCATTATTCGCTTGTCTTTTTTGCCAATAGAAAATAACACAACACCATCTCTGAAACAAGAGTTTAAGAAACTCATAATACGCCCGCAAAGGTTAATTCATTGTAGCACACTATCTTAATATTCAATATTAAAGACATGCTTTAAACAGAATTTCGGCTGGTAGAATCTTTCAGTCACCTAAATAAGACTGGGGCTTGGTGAATATTAGTATTTGACAGATCACATACCTATAAGCTACTACCTATATCGGAAAGCTGTACCAAAACTACTTGCAAAAGTGTCTACACTACATATAGGCATACAACAGCAATTTCATTTAATTACAGATTAAACAATAGAAAGAAGGACACAACTCATTTGGTCTCCTTGGTTATCAAATAAGTTGTTTGGATATAACTAAGCTATTCTGTGAAACCACAGACAGAATAAAAGCCATTTCCTCAATTACTGAATGCCTAAAGGCTGGGTGACTGTTTTTTGTCTACACATATAGCGAGACTCCAATTTACTTTTAGTACTAGCACACCGTCTACTCATAAGATAGTTATAACTGAAAAAAAATTGATAATCCATGCAATAAGTACCGAGTTATAGTCGCCACAAATATAGAGACCCCAATTCAATTTTGGTACAGGACACATCATCCAATCATAAGCTTCATATATTAGAAGAAAAAAAATTATAATCCATGAAATAATTACGGAGTAACTCAAAGCCAAAAGGCTGGTGACTGTTTTGGTCGCCGCAAATATCAACACTCCACTTTCATTTTGGTACAGAACACACCATCTACTCATAAACCAGTTATAACTAAAAAAAAATTTAAATCCATCAAATAGTTCCAGAGAAACTCAATGCCAAAAGGCTGGTGACTGTTTTGGTCGCCGCAAATATCAAGACTCCAACTTAATTTTGGTACAGAACACACCATCTACTCATAAGCCAGTTATAACTAAAACAAAATTTCAAAATCCAGGCAATAGTTCTGGGTTTACTGAATTTCAAAAGGCTGGTGACCGTTGTGGTCGCCGCAAATATCAAGACCCCAATTCAATTTTGGTACAGAACACACCATCTATTCATAAGTTAGTTATATCTGAAAGAAAAATTAAATCCATTGAATAGTTCCAGAGAAACTCAATGCCAAAAGGCTGGTGACTGTTTTGGTTGCCAAAAATATTGAGACTCAAATTTAATTTTGGTACAGAACACACCATCTACTTATAACTAAAAAAATTTCAAAATCCATGCAATAGTTCTGGGTTTACTGAATGTCAAAAGGCTGGTCACCGTTTTGGTCGCCACAAATATTAAGACCCCAATTTAATTTTGGTACAGAACACACCATCTATTCATAAGCTAGTTATATCTGAAAAAAAAATTAAATCCATCGAATAGTTCCAGAGAAACTCAATGCCAAAAGGCTGGTGACTGTTTTGGTCGCCAAAAATATTGAGACTCCAATTTAATTTTGGTAGGCGACACACCTTCTACCCATAAGCTACATATATCAGAAGAAAAAAAATAAATTCAGGCAATAGGTTTTAAGTTATGGAGCGGACACGATTCCGGGATGGACAGACGGGCGTATAAAAACTATATTTTAATTTGGATGGTTCAGCATGGTGCGTTAGCTTTTGATGGAAGCTTCGAGAACAACATGGTATTACATAACTGCATGAAACACATATCAAATGTAATGTTATTCTCTAGGAATAAAGCCTTTAACAATCTATAATAATTACAAAGTATTCTTCAAACCTACTGACACGCATCAGCTGCTACATGCTGGGTCATACCATCCTCCTCACACTTTCAAGGGAGTCATTAAATCTCAGATTTTTAGATTCTATAGAAACTGTAGTTCTTTAGATTTTTTTAACCAGGCTTGTTCTGTTCTTTTTAAAGCTCTCCTCCCTAGGAAGTATTCTGTTAGATTACTCGGAAGGATCAAATCTAACACAGTAAGACAAATCATGTTTCCCCCTTCATCCCTCGATACGCTTACCTCCCCTTCACAAGTGTACCACTACCGTCCAACATTTCTCTCAGGTACATCAATGAAATGCCTCAAGACGCGATGCAAACTCGATATATACGTACCCGATCGCGGAACCTTTTTCGGAGAACAAACTCGCAACAAATATCAAATGGCAGACTCCTCTAATATCGTGTATGTAATCACGTGCAAAAAATGTCGCAAACAGTACGTCGGAGAAACTCAGAATTCTCTACGACAAAGAGCAGCCAACCATTTATCTAGTATAAGACTTAAACATGATGTACCCGTGGCACAAATTTCAATACTCAAGGTCATTCGGTCAAGGACCATTTTGAAATCATGCCTATTGAGAAAATCCTATTTCTCACTTCCGCTGCAGATACCAAGCACAAACGTTTGGAAAAGGAAAGTTTTTGGATTCAAACATTACAAACTATTTATCCTTTGGGTTTGAACTTGGACCCCTGAAGATGTCGTGAAAACACTATAATACCATTTGTGTTTCAGTATAACAAAGCTAGCATCGCTATGGCCAAGATTATAGTAGAAGAATACAAACTACTTCAAAGTAAACTTGCTCGACCTCTGACCCAAAGGCCAGTCATTGCTTATAAAAAGAACAAGAGTTTGAAAGACATACTGGTCAGGGCTAAACTCCCCTGTCTGCCTTCTACCTAGGTTTTCTGGGAAAGGGTATGGGGGGGGGGGCATAATATATAGTCTGACGATATTCTTACTATAGCTTAAGATGCGTAAGCATTGTCAATGTAATACAAAGTGTTCCAGAAAATTCTACTGACTAAGGCCAAGCTCCTGTCAGTCGTCAACCTAATGAAATATCATAGGTTTAGTTTATTACAACAATTTATGATGGGGTATAAAGGTCTAAATGATATACCTCTTTTTAACACAATTAGAAACTTGTCTCCGTGGTTATTTTAGACAAGAAGATTTTCCCTGTGCCCGTGTGTTTTAGTGTTCATAAATATAATAATATACTGCTAGTTTTAACTGACTCCACTGAGCATAAATTGAGTTGGCTTCATTTTATCTGAATAATTACTTTATCCTTACATATAAGTAACTTGTGCCATACTCTACCAATCCTACTAAGACTTAGGGTAATTTGTCTTTAGGCACAAACGCGTTAATAATTAATTTCAAAGTCTCCGGAAACATTATGGTCATTCTCGTGTTCCATAGATACGTGCTGGATAATGCCCGTCTAATTGCTATACAACAATAACCAGTTATGGTTCATATTACTCTTCGTACATATTCCGTTACAATAATATGATAAACAAACAACAATGACCTAATTAAATATGGCACTCGCGGCTTCCGTACCTTTTAGCCTGTCAGAATGACGTTGCACGTTAATCAGTTCGTCAGAGCTCTAATTTAATGAAAAGAAATTACTCTGGATAAAACAACTCCTTGAACAAATTTAGTTACGACGTTTCGATGTTTCTCCTAACATCGTTTTCAAGTAAATGATAACGGTACAATAGATAGCGGTTACAAATAACATGCGTTCTTACGTAATAAGTTGACGTCATCGTAGATGAACGTCAAATTGGATGAGGTTAAAGGAAACAGCGTTATAAAGCATTTACGTCATATGAAATAGTACATAACGTAATGGAGATGACGTAATGGAAATTTTGTATCTATGGTTACATAAACAAATACGTAACATAACGTATAATAGAATGCTATGTACCTAAGGTTACATAAAAACAATATACTACATAACTACATGTACACCAGTTGTGATTTAAAAATCTAAAAAATTATTACAGAGTATACATTTGGAATAAAGAAGTTATTATGATTTTAAAATATCTAAATAATTATTTCAGAGTATGCATTTGGAATGAAGAAACCTTGGTCTCTGTTCATTGTTGGCTTAAAGCGTCTAATATTTATAGCTTCTGCGAATTTTCTAGACGTCATGTGAGAAAGGTTTGTGTTTAGAATTTGAACATTTTCCCAGTCGATAACATGATTAGGATTAGCCTGAATATGATCAGAAATAGCTGATTTGGAATCTAATGTTTCAGTTGATTGTTTGTGTAAATTGAGTCGTTTGTTTAGTGGTCTACAGGTTTCACCAATGTATTTAGCATTACAAGAACAACTAATGGTATAAACACAATTTTTGGGTTGTTGTTTTTCACTAGTAGGACGTTTGCCTGTTGCTTGGAGAAGGTTTTTTAGATTTTTACTACTTGAGAAAACACATTCAATATTACGAGTCGACAAGAGTCTCTTAATTTGGTAACTTAATTTACCGATAAAAGGTAATGTGATTTTTAAGGGTGAATGGTTTTTGACTTTTGTTTTGGTGATACATTTCGATGATTTTTGAATGATTTTAACAACAAGGTCATCTGGGTAGTTATTATCTTTAACAAATACATCTCTAAGAATGGACAATTCATTAGATAACGCTTTCTTGGTGGATGAAATGTTAACAGCACGTTTAGTTAAGGTTGAGACAATACATTTTTTAACTTCTACAGGGTGATTTGATTTGTAATTTATGTATTGATTGGTGTGAGTGGGCTTCCGGTAAACACTAGTATGGAGACGTTCTTTATCACGAGTGACAAGAACATCCAGAAAAGGAATCTCATTGTTTTTTTCTATTTCCTTGGTGAATTTGATGCGAGGATGACGATTATTCAGGTGATCTAGAAGAAGTTGAGAGTCTTGGTTCTTTTCCAAAATGACAAACGTATCATAAACTTTACGGAGCCAACAAAGTGGGATGATGGGAGAGGAATGAAGGGCAGAGTTCTCAAAATGAATCATGAATATCTCCGTTAACACCGGTGAAAGCGGGGATCCCATTGGGAGGCCGTGTATTTGTTCATAGATGGTATCACCCCATGAGAAGTAAGTTGACATAATACACTTTTCTGTTAAAGCGATGATACTTTCAACACTGATTTTTAATGGTAGAGATATGGTTAAATCTGCGATAGCTTCTGTAAGCCGTCCTTTAGTTATTTCCAGGGCTTCCTTGGTTGGTATGTTGGTGAATAAATCAAACGGTCAACTTTCGTGTTATATTACCCTCCTTTCAGGCCTTTGTATCTGTGGTTTACACTCAAACAATTATCAGCAGGCTTTTCCAGTTGCTGTTAACCGATCGTCAGTCTATATTTCTCAGATAAATAGGCCTACGTAAAATTACACTGTGCCGTTAGTTCACTCACTCGACTGAAACATAAAATCGCCAATAGGGGGCAGTTCGGTTTGTTTACGTTCCGGGTACGTAACAATTCAAATTTTCAAATTCAAATTAAAAATACAAAGTGACGTCCAAACTTTTAAATTTTGGTAAAAATAGAAAGTTCCTAACTTATATGGTTTGGGAAAAATACAGAAAACGGTCTTTCTTTTTTAATGTAAACAATATTCCTGATTTTCGCGGCAAGTGTGCCTTTAAGGTACCCTTTTTTTCAAGAAATGGGGAAAAGTGTTAAAAGTCAAGTGTGTTAAAGACAAGCCTAAAACAAGGTTGACCAACTGTCCTTAAATATTTCAGATCTGTCTGTAGGCATCATTACTTCGGCCAAGCATTTATAAGTAGAAACACGCTCATCCCTCTGGAATCCTATTGCCGTGAAAGCTCTCCCGACCGTGAAAAGATGGATCCGCCGCAAATTGACGCCGACCAGGCGGATTTACCGCAGATAGATGTGGTGTCTCCCGCACAAGTGGTGGAAATGGCCAGATCGGAGGTCAGACAGAAACGCAGAAAAAGTGGTACGCCAAAAAGTGAAGCCTTTAAACGAAGAAAAACTGTCGAGCCATATTATCGCGAAAGCTCCCCCAACCGTGAAAAGGCGGATTTGCCGCGGATTATTGCCGTATCTAACGCACAGCAAGCGGTGGAAATGGCTAAGTCGGAATTGGAGGCAAGACAGAAGCGTATAAAAGGCGGCGCGTCCTTCACATTGGATTAGACCGACCGCTGAAATAGCGCTATAAATTATATTCCACAGTGGGTGAAACAAAATGAGATTCAATTGCCACGTTTGTAACAAGACTTTTAGTCGCCGACATGACATGAAGCGGCACGTTTTCAATAAACACAAAACTGATTCGCAGAATACTGAGATGACCGTTTATGGAGGGCATCCCTCAGATGAAAATACTTTAGAAGATGACCGTGAAGTTTTTCTAACGACGAGCATTACGCCCGCGGTATGGCTGATACAGTTTCCGGCGTATGGGACGACATTGTGAAGAAAGCTATTCAAACTCATATGTCTGTTGACGGCTGCAGTTGGCAGGAGGAATACCGACGGCACAGGCCGGAAATAAAGAAAACCTTGATGACTATATACGGACAGTACAACACTATTTGGATACATTTAATGGGAGACCCGCTTCACCGAGAAATTGTGAAAACTGGGGATTTCTTACGCGGAGTAATTGGCCTACCGATTGACGAGGCATTAGCGAACGCGATCAAAATACGCTATATGTTATTTGATAAGATTTTACCGGACGAATCCCCTTGCGAAAACCGGAAACGATGTACTTGAAGAATGTTCACCAGGAAGATAATAAAATGCTCATCAGAACGAACGATGTCTTATGTTTCTTTATGTTAATGCATTGGTTGAGACTTTCACAATACAGTTCTGGGGTAAAAAGCGCCTGATGTACGACCACTGCTTAGAGTCATTGATTGTTTGGTGTTTTACGCCGCGCAATAGCGGATATGATGTCGTAACGGATAGAATGGCGTTAGTACCTAGGCTGTGGGACAAAAAATAACGAAATTACGGACGACTACCGGTTCGATGACGTCACTTCCGGTTCGAGGTCGGACCGTTTAAAGGTGAATGACGTTAGTCCCTAAGCTCTAAAACAAAAAATAACGAAATTACGGACAACTTCCGGTTCGATGTCGAACGGTTTAAAGGTGAATGGCGTTAGTCCCTAAGCTCTAGAACAAAAAATAACGAAATTACGGACAACTTCCGGTTCGATGACGTCACTTCCGGTTCGAGGTCGAACCGTTTCAAGGTGAATGGCGTTAGTCCCTAAGCTCTAGAACAAAAAATAACGAAATTACGGACAACTTTCGGTTCGATGACGTCACTTCCGGTTCGATGTCGAACCGTTTAAAGGTGAATGGCGTTAGTCCCTACGCTTTAAAACAAAAAATAACGACTCAGACTAATGCTAGGGAAATAACAGCCGGTATCTTGATTGATTACGTCACGTTCCATATCACATAGATGGCGTAGGTCAATGCTCTATACCTTAACATGTTATCACCTACTGTCGAACCTCGGAAGAAAATAAAGAGTGTAACTTACCTTGGAATACTCGAGCCCGTTGTGAGAGAGCAGCTCCAAGCCTCGACACAGGTACTTGGCTAAATCGGTATAAATATAGACATGATGAAAACCGCACTTAGTACGGCGTGATGGGAACTCCCCATTTCGTCATCTGTATGAAAGACTACTCCTTCAGCGAGTCTACAGACAGTATACAATATGCCATTGAGGTAATTAAATAAATAACGTAGAGTCTAATTTTAATGAGATGTGTAGTGAACCGATAGTCGCGAGCTTAGATTTTAATGAGACGTGAGACGAACCGCGACCAAGAAACGGGAGCTAAGATTTGAATTAGTTGTGCTAGTTATTGACCTCGACCTCACAGTTCAAGCCATTGTTGCCTCCTCTTGTTAGGAGATTTTAATTAGATATGTAGTCAAGCGCGACCAATAACCGGGAGCTTAGATGTTAATGAGATGTGCCAGTTATTGACCTCGACCACTCGGGACGTCTTTGTTCTGGAATTTGATTATTACGTAACATGTTTCCACCTCATATGACGTCATAGGTGTTTTCCGAACCGGCCTTTTGTATTCTACTACTCTGGACCAAGCGTACTAAAAAAGCATTGATATATATATTAATATATATATATTAAACATCAGGTTCACATTTCTGATTAAAAAAAACTCTTGAAAACAGAATTAAAAAATGTGGACCCAAATCAAATTTGGTATGCGACACATCATCTACCTATAAGGTATATATACTCTAAAAGAATTGGAGAGATTATATCAAAACAAAAAAGTTCTGGAGCCGAAAGGGAATGCTACATAATCAAATAGGTCTGCCATATTATGCAACAGGTGATGTCAGAAATGGTATGTGAAACACTGTCTGCCCATAAGGTATATACTCTGAAAGAATTGTCAAGTTCGGATAAAAATTCTTCAAGTTATGTAGAGGCAGGGAACGAAGATATAGACTAAGACAGAATATTACATAATCCAATGTAGAAGTCATATTATACAATGGACAATGTTCTTAATGGTTCATGACACACCTTCTACCCCTAGAGTATATGTTGTAAAAAAAATTGTAAAGATCGGATTAAAACTCTTAAAGTATTGGGGCGGAAAGGAACGAAGATATAGACTAAGACAGAATACAACATAATCCAATGTAGAAGCCACATTATGCAATCGACGATGTCGTAAATGGTTCACGACTCATCTTCTACCCACAAGGTATATGTTGTGAAAGAATTGTAAAGAATAGATCAAAACTCTTCAAGTTATGGAGCGGAAGGGAATCCGGGACGGAAGGACGGGCGGCGCTGGTGATACCATAATGTGGCCGATTTTTGTTTAAGTCGGGCGTATAAAAATGAAACGTATATGTATGTAGCTTTCGTAAATGAGTTGTTAAATCAATGTTTAAATTTGATTTTGACTGGTGATACATTCTGTGGTTGCTTTTTGTTTCCTTTTTGTAATCTTTGACTCCAAGTCGAAACAGCTTCCTTGAGGGCTACCTCATTTTGGTAGACAGGGTAATAAACATACGAAAATTCACACGTGTGTTCCGATTGAGTTGCATCTACAATTACATATTGTCATATAGATGGCTTATTTCATCATTTCATTCAAATGTTGTTTACGTTAAAGAATGAGTGTGTGCTTGAATATCTATCCGCGACGCTTTGTTGACGTTGAATAAATGTAATGGGGATTGCGGTGCCTGGACTTTTGTGTTTTGCTCTAAGACTTTAATAAAGGTTTATGTCAACCCTATCAGGCAAAGCGAATCGATGTGTTAGGGTGAGTAGTTATCATTTCTCAGAGCCATTTACAGTACATCAATATAAAAACCTAACCTAAAAATGGCACACCTAGCAACGTGCCTATTAAGATTGATATTAAGTTAACTGGTAGATCTAATTGTTAAATGTTACCAACCACACACTTCGAGGACTCTTGGTGACACCAGGCCTCTTGAGAAAATGGCTTCTGCCAAAACTCATTCGCTCGAGTATGTTACTAAAGACCATATATGTCTGCTCGTATTACAGTTAGAGTTCTATGAGTGGGGGTCTAACTTGATTTGTCCAAACATTTACTAGAGCTACCAACAAGGACATACGTTAACACGTGCATTGGCGGATGCGATTTCTCACCAAAGAATTAGAACTACAGAATACGCTATAGTGTTTCCAAGGTCAGTCCAATATCTATAATGTACACGCTAACGGACGGAGAAGGGAACATATCCCATTTTAAGCGCATCGGATGAGATAAAAAATTTCGCTAATGATGTGTTCCCACAGAATTGCGTTAACATGTGTGTTGACGGATGCGATTTTCACCAAAGAATGGGAACGACACATGTACAGAAATGCGCTATAGTGTTTCCACGGTCAGTCCGATATGGTTAACATACTCGTGAACGGACGGAGAGTGGAGCTTGTCCAAATTTTAACGCATTAGATAAGGTAACGGACGACGGATTTTGCTAACCATGACGTCACTGAAGGGGTTTTCCGACCCTAATGACCTTTTGCTGTGGAAATGATGATGATCGAAATTCGCAGAAAACACCGAGTAAGTTTTTTTACACGTTTTTACGTTTGTGTTATAAATGCATTTTGCATAAAAAGGCTATATAGATGTCCTCTTATTCACATTCTTTCCAATAACCGAAAAAAAATGGTTTTAAGGGATATGACCTTGACTTTTGACCTTAACCTTATGACAGATCACAATCCCGATAGCATGCGTTAACGCAAGTCCGTGGAAATCCTTTATCCTATCCGTTAAACAATCGCAATCGTCTACGCACGCGTTAACACGGGTCCCTTGCAAGACGCCACAATCAAGACGTCATTAAAGGGTTTTTTGGGTCGTCATGATCCTTCGCTGTCGGGTCGAAATCCACAGAAAACACCGAGAGAGTTTCTTTACTCGTTTTTATTGACCTAAGTTATAAATGTATTTTGTGTGAAAAGAGTATGCAGATGTCCACTTAATCACCATCTTTCCCAAAGTCCCACAAAATATCAATACTTATTTTTTTTGACTGTTGACCGTTTTTATGCATCTTTTGACTTATCATACTCTCGATTGCATGCGTCAGCGCAAGCCCGTGGAAACACTTCATCCCGAACGTTAAACAATCGCAACCGCCTACGCATGTAAGTGGAAATACACCATTAGAAAGTTTAGTTCTTGCCTTTTGGTCGCAATGATATCCCTAGATGGATTGCCTCACTTTAAAATCAAACATGCTAATGGAAGGAGTATGTTTTTGTACAGCTGTATCTATATACACGGCTGTCATTTGTATCATCTTTAGGAGTTGTCAATTATGTCGTGGTGTACATGTGCGCCACATTTCCTTTCGTACCAGTTTCTCCGTTTCAATAATGTGTCAGGCCTCAATAGTACGAAGAAGGTTTTATCACATATATAAGCAATATCAATTGGAATACACATATACAAGTTTCGCTTCTGGGCATAACAAAATCTATAATATAGAGTACTTTCCTTATGCTGCATCATATTTACTTCCCAAGATTAACCACAAAGAAATATATTCCCAAATTGCAATTTTTTGACGCAGTATATCATACTAAATCATAGATAGGTTGTTGACTATGGTGACGTATTGTAAAGATATATACCTTGCGTACAGTGTATGTCATGTCTAACGAATACATGTCTACATCAATCTGGATTTCACAAAATGTACAAGTAACATTATAGAACAGGGCTTAAAGCAGGTTTGTGGACTACATGTAAATGTATTTTAAAAAAACATAAGTTGAAACGAAACAGCCTTCGCGCTTGTTCTCTGTACGCCAAAATATGAGTCTGCAAGTAACATGCATATTTTCCGTATTGTTTGTAACTACTCGGCATACTCGTTAAAATGAACGTCATATCCGACTTTAGATGTTCTACAACACATTTGAAGGGTATATTTGTGTAGACCTGTTTACATTTTTCGCTAAAACTTACGATAAATAACATTTGATGAAAGGTGTATGGTCGATTTTCAGCGAAAAATGTACCATAACGAGCAAGTGCGACTTCTGTGGTACATGGTTTACTGTCTGACAGACGGTTTCACGTTAATGTAAACAGAGGTCTTACATGGGTCAACCCTACTGCAGTGAGTTGTGAATGCGTTACTAATATTCATCTATCAGATAAACTGTTAAGAGTAGGCATTCATTATTCTAATTCTACAATATGTAATCAGAAAAAACACATAAATGTCAGAAGATAAGGAAACGATCAACTAGACGGCTCGCTCAGGGGCCTCTGTGAGAAACTCCAGTCTGACTGAATCGAGAAATCAACATATCAGCTGCAAATGAATTTAACACATATTCAATTCGTCATTTAACGGTCTGTCAGGGGAAAAAAGTTTACCAGTGACCATCCACTGATCTTTAATTTGCCGCATGCACACGTTGCCCTTTGAACACAAATTGACCAAAATTGGGGTTCATAAAACATTAAAACTTGCATGAGTTGCAAAAATGTGCACATTAAAGGATAAATGACAAGTTAAAGTCAATGCCTCCTATTTGGTAATCAATTTGTTTAAAACAAAGAACACCGTATAGCCCTACGAACTCAACCAAAAGCAAAACGAGATTTTAGGCACAAAACCTTAAAAAGTTCAAGCATTTTTTTTTTCTCAGCCTAGAACTTGCCATTTGTCCTTTAATGTTATAAAGTTTGATAAGTAAGGCATTATAAAGTGCTGGTATTTAAAAAAAATAAAATGACCGACGTTGGAATATCAAAAAATAATACAGTTTGTGAGCTATATGAACCGATGTAGTGTTTAATAAATTAACAGAATTTATATAACTCGAAATAACGTTGATTCGTTTTAGGCCTAATTTGTTTAAAACACATTTCTTTAAAGTGACATTAGCTGTCAAATATAGAGAAAATTTTATTGGAACGGTATTATAGCTATACATCATTTTATTAAGAAGTACACAATAACAGGTTTCCGTCGACACCAGGCTTGACCATATACGTTGAAGTAGTTTAAAAGCAGCAAATGTCCAAAAAAGTACACCCCGGCTTTTTAAAGGTGTATCTGTTACTAGCTCACACTTTCCGTTTGAATGACTTTATGGCTTTTCTAAAATGTTCGCTTTAAGGTAAATTCTTCAGTATTTCAATGTAATTCAATCTCTCAACTTGTCTAAAAAAGTTAGAATTTTGGCAGCTCGTTGGACTTTCTCGGGACTGACAGTGGTACAAAAAAACGTATCATTTGTACTTTTTGAGATAAAAAGACGCTTTTTTCAATTGTTGTTTGAAAGGAAACTATCGACTTTGTAGCAGGTCAGTCCTCACAAAGTTCCTTTTTCAATTGGGCTTAGGGTACTTCACAGTTTAACTGGATGACACTTTAAAATATGGTAAATTAAAGAAAGATTGTATCCTTTGGGTCTGCAGATTTACTTGGGACAAGTGGTTACAGATAGAAAACCTAATAATATATGTTATAGGGGTGTTCTGTTATTGTTTATTATAGCTACCGTCTAAGACACGGGGGGTACTTTTTCAATTCGGTTCGAAAACCAATTATGTTATTTTTATCATTGGATGTGTGTGCTTAACACAATAGTATGTCTAAAACGTACAAATAAAAACGTGCTTTTGGTACTCTTTGAAGTGTCAAGGGTACAGATGGAATTAGCTGCAATATAATTCCAGATCGGGATTTGCCAGAAAGGAAAGAGTAAATGTAAAGCCAGATTGATAATGACGTTGTGCCAACTTTATTAAGTCTTCTTTGGACCCCGTCTTTGAACTATGAAATGATTTTTATCCACTCCGTCATAACTCCCTCACTGTGGGGTATAAAACACTCGACATTTTCCTCAGTGAACTTTCCCATTGGCTTTATTAAAGAACTTATGACAGCCCGACCCCGATTCTCCCTGGGGGTTAATACCGCAATGGTTATTACTTCAACGTGTACTTTCACAAGAGGGTATCGACCCAACCAAATAATTTTTGACAGCCCTGCCGAGCTGCCTGAAAGAATATTCCTGAAAGAAAGTTCTAATCCGATCATCCAATCGATTCAAAGGGATGATTACATTTTCTAGCTGTTTGGTTTGCTAATATGAGGGACGTTGATATTGATCCCCGTCTCATCTACACCGTGTCATATTATTAATGCATACCCGGACTTCATGTGGGGATCTGCCTGATTCCGTTGGTATGACTCTCAATCCATTAGGGAGAAGTTTGCTTAGTATTTTCCTCTGGTCGACATGTGTAATACCTGCATAACGTAAGATATTTCTACCGGACATAGTGTTCGGATTGATTCCCCAATTAAACATATACAACGTTTGTAATAGTATTTAGAGGGGATTAAATAAACTAATAAACAAACAGCTTAACTAATAACAAATGCTGTAAAAATGTTACAAACGTCATTTGTGTTCTTTGTTTTATTTATGTTAAGGTGGCCATTATTTGTTTATTTTGGTTAAGATGATGGTCATCTATATATTTAGGACAAAACGTTTGACAGAAAACCTTGCTGTAAACGATTCTTATCTAAGGGAGATAATCGTTTAAGTATAGCTTCGATGCTAACAGTTGTCACCCTTGTCACTGCAAAATGCGACAAATCTTGCTTGTTGGGAATGGTACAAATTAGCAGGTGAACCAATGTGGGCGGAGCAACCGTTGGGAAGTTTTTAATTGGCTTGCATTCATTGGTTCTTGACTAAACGCTCTATAATTACAGGAGCTTGGATATTTTAGGAGAACACAAAAGTAGTATACGAGGACGTCTGTAGCTTTTTCTTTCGTCCTACCTGGTTGGTGTATACAACAGCGCCACGTAACCTTTTATGGTAGACAAGCCCCTCTACTGAAACACATAGTAAATATAATATCATCCCGATAATATTATTTCTATTGTGGCTTTAACAGGGAGGAAACCAGGAATAACAATGTAAAGAAAGTCAGAAATACAAAATAGTTTCGATTGTATACAGAGGGTCGATGACAAAACTTGACCCTGATAACAAATATTTGGATTATAGAAAATTGGTTGTAACATAATTTGTTAAGGGTGTGATACGTTTATCTTTCAAATATTTTGAAAATTCACCCAAGCTGCCATCATCTCTTTATAAAAGGGTGGTAAATGGCATAATAGTGATTTATTTGCAGACATATAAAAGAGTGAAGTAGATTTATTAAGTTCCTGCCACCTACATAAATGATTACGAAACAAATCTTTCCACACTGCATAATTAGAATAAAAAAACCGTGTCAAGAAGCTCAGCCGAAAGGCACTCACTTTCGATCTAATATCTGGAAGTCCCAGGCCACCTTGACTTTTGTCATTGATAATGACATCATATGCAACTAAGTGAGCCCTCCCACCCCAAAGAAAATCAAGGAAAATAGCCTTTAGTTCTACCATGTACTCGTGTGGGACATCAAGAACCCTCATTACATACCATAGTTTTGACATGAGTAAGGTTGAAATTACACAAACTTTTCCTTCTAATGTCAATTTTCGCAGTTTCCAAATGTTTATTATTGTCTTAATCTTGTTAATTTTATCCTCCCAATTTATCTTTTTACAATAGTTCTTATCAAATCCCAAATATACTCCTAAAACCTTCATATAATTATAAGAAACAGATATGTGATGAATTTCAGTGAGGGTTAAATGTGCATTGGCCGACCGAGAACATAAAATCTCCGACTTTTCGGCATTTACCTTGGCATTAGACGTTGGACAGTATTTATTAACAATTTTTAAAACTTCCCCAATAGAGTTTTGATCTGACACTGTAACAGTAGTATCATCAGCATGCTGATAAATTAGACTAAATCTACTATTTAAAGAGTTGGGGATAGGGATCCCGTGGATATCATCCGAACTACGTAGCATACATCCTAATGGTTCTACTGTTAACACATACAATAAAGCAGATATAGGACACCCCTGACGGATAGACTGGGTAACTGAAAAATATTTGGTCACATGACCATTGCATTTGACCGCCGTCCTAACATCAGTATAAAATATTCCAATCCATTTACGAAATATATCTCCAAAACCATACTGTTTTAGAACCCCATACAAAAATTCATGGGAGACTCGGTCGAATTCTTTTTCTTGATCTAATTTTATAAAATAAGCTTCTAAGTTATCGTTATCAACATAATACAAAATATCTCGCAAACTGCATATAGTGTCCGCTATATCTCTACCTGGGACACAGCAGGTTTGACACGAGTCTAAAAGTGAATTAATAACAAGCTTTAATCTGCTAGACATACATTTTGACAATATCTTGTAATCTACATTTAATAAACTGATAGGTCTCCAGTTTTTTAATGACGACCTATCCCCTTTCTCTTTATATATTAAAGTTAGTACTCCACTTCTCATACTTCTGGTTAATATACCCACAGAGAAGATTTCTTCATAAATAATAGGCCCTAATAAATCCCAAAAACGCAAATAAAATTCAACGGTTAATCCGTCATTACCAGGGCTTTTATTTCTTGCCATACTCATCAGTGTATTCTTAATTTCCTCAATAGTTAAGGCCTCGTCACATAAGTTTTTGTCTATATTACTCAACTTGTCTTTAATTGAAGACAGAACTTCCTCAATACCATTATTAGTGATTATCTCAACAGTGTATAATTTCGAGTAAAAGTTAAACACTTCTTGGAGTATATCTTTGGAACTGTTTAATTCAACTCCATCATCCGTAGTAACACATGATATGAGCTTTTTTTCTTGATTATATTTCTCTAGGTTTAAAAAGTACTTTGTGTTTTTGTCACTCTCATGAGTGTACAAAGCTTTGGATCTGAGAATTACATTTTTGTCGCTCATACTGTTCTAAGTCCTGCTCTAATTGCACTACATTTTGAATATTGTAATTGGGAACCTCACTGGCTTTTCGATATTCATTATCTAATTTCTGCTGTAATCTGTTAATAGAGTCATATTTCTGTTTTTGTTTGCTTTTACTGTAATTTTTAGAAAATGACTTGATTTTGTATTTAAGATTATCCCACCAGATACATATATTTTCAACATACAATGGACAGGATAATTGTCGATCTACAAGAGTATAAATCTCATCACAAAAATTATCGTCTGACAATAAATCATTGTTAAAGATATAAAGGCCTGGACCTCTGTCAACACCTGAAAAATCATATTTAATGTGGATACTAGAATGGTCGCTAAAGTGGGTGTTCTTTATATAAACCTTTTCACAATTATGTAATATAGCATTGGACATCAAACAAAAATCTATTCTACTTTGAAGTAAAACATGATCTACATGGCCACGCCATGTATACAGTATCTTATTAGGATTTCTCCTTCTCCATAAATCTGAAAGATTATATTCACCCATGATATCATATAGCACTTTTCTAGATACATCACTGTTTAAAATATTACTAGACCTATCTATTTTCTGTAAAGTGGTATTGAAGTCACCCAGAATAATGGTTCTTTCATTACCTAAGTTAACTTTCAAGTTTTTAAAAAATTCCACTTTCTCCTTCACAACATTAGGAGCATATATATTCACAACATTTATAATTTCCTAACCAACTTTTAGTTTCAAGGAAATCAATCTACCCGTGTTGTCGGAAAAGGAAGATATTATACTAGAAATAACTGATTTTCTAACAACAAATGCAACTCCTTTATAATTATCAGTAGAGTTATTACAGTACACTGTACCATTGATGAGATATTTATATTTCTCAACAAAAGCATCATCCCAATGTGTCTCTTGTAAACATATAATATCCGCAATTAAATGATCATTTACTACTTGCTGTAATTTCAGTATATTTCTCAAGCCATTGCAATTTAAGGAAGCAAAGGTAATCATGTTGAAGACAATAATTAAAAATTTAACTACTTCCATTTTTAATTTTGAAATGTTAGTTACCGTCTTTCGTACTATTCAGTTCTGTCTTCTCATATGGGGTCTTTCGCTTAGCTCTTGTCACCCTTGCAATAGGTTCTTGGTTGGCTTTCCTTCGTCTTCTGCTTTTCACTACAGAAAAGCCAGACGACTGAGATTCAGTTAAATCCATTGATGTATCATGATCCAACGGCTGAGGAATATCCCAGACAGATTTCTCCACATCATTCACCTTTATATTTACATCTTCTGATTGTGATTGTTCACATGAGGATTCATCGAGGTAATTACCTTCTAGATGTGGAACTTCATCTACTTGTGGAACTTCATCCCGATGTGGAACTTCATCCCGATGTGGAACTTCATCTCGATGTGGAACTTCATCTCGATGTGGAACTTCATCTCGATGTGGAACTTCATCTCGATGTGGAACTTCATCTACTTGTGGAACTTCATCTACTTGTGGAACTTCATCTCGATGTGGAACTTCATCCCGATGTGGAACTTCATCTCGATGTGGAACTTCTTCTCAATGTGGAACTTCTACTCGATGTGGAACTTCTTCTCGATGTGGAACTTCTTCTCAATGTGGAACTTCTACTCGATGTGGAACGTCATTATTTCGAGCTGGAGATGGAGGCTTGCTCTCATCAAAACCCGATCTGGCCGTTTCGCTCGTGGTGGCCAGGTCACTTATTTCTGTTATTTCGCCGATGGCGGCTTGGTCACTTATTGTTGTGTTTTCGTTCATATTGATTTGGTTCCTTATTCTCACTTCCCCGCACACAGGCACACAGTATCTTCGCCATTTAACTGGTGATCCTGCACAACTTTGAAATGCTCATATCTGTGCACTGTATTAAATCACATGGCATATGGCAATGACTTAATATTAGGAGGGAATTTTACCTTCAGATATCGCGTCCCATCCTCTATATTAGTTCCTTTGTAGACCCGCCTCTTTATACTAGAAAGAATCTCGATATCCATGGACCACAATTTCTGTCTAAACTCATCATTACTCACATGGCGCAGCAGATGAAGGAATGAGATTACCACGGTCTTATCATCAACCTCAATACTCCCACAAAGCAAATCAAAACTCTCCTGTTCCTCCACCGTCACCTCATATATGTCATTTCCCCGCGGCACACAAGCTAACAAACAATTCACTCCACATATTCCCTCAACACTACTGATCAACTTTTCAGCAGGTACACTCTTAAAATCATGCACCTCAACGTACAGCGATAGCTCCTCTACATTTTTCTGGGTCAAAGGCCTATGGATAGGCCCCTGTGAACTGGCCATGTCCAAAGACACCGCCAGGGCTTTCAGCGAAACAACAACAACTCTGTGTTAAGACACTAGCTCGTTGAAACCGGTCTTACCACTTCAAAACATCGACCTGAAGTTCGTTAATATAATACTTTTTTTTCTTTTTACATCCGCACACAACGGGTCTCGAACCCCTGCCTTCCGTATCTGAAGCTGGGCAGAACCACATGCGCATTCACTTAGACCGTAGTATTTAGCCACTAGACTAACTACCAACACAGCGTTAGAGGTATTAAATGTCTATGTGTTACCTGAACTGCGATACACGCATGTGCACTTCATACTTAATATACCCTTTGACCCGCGATGACGTATTTGGGCGAATCCAAGAGGATCCTTTGGTTTGTGAATAAACATAGCTAAAATTAACCCATTTCTGTTAATAAAACCCCGTCCCTAACCCTAAGTCCGTCTTTGGCGTTGTCAAGAAAAGATGGCAAAAAACCTAACCTTCTTCTGCCAATAAAACCCCATCACCAAAGTTGTTGACAATTGTTGCACACAGCAGTGACACTCTGTCTCTGAAGAGCTTGCATAGTGCCAAAGGCCAACAGTCATTGACCACAGGCACGCCTTACTTTCAGCGGGGCCACTTTATCAATGAGTTGACGAACCGCAACTTTTACGTTACCTACGATTCTTTACCCAAGCCGCTAAGTTTGACATAAAGGTTTCAAATTTAGCGTTGAAATCATTATAATGGGAAGAAAAAAAATAACAACTAGCAATACTATCGGCTATGTAATGATTAACTTCTCTGTATAGATCACAAGAAGGTATGATGAAAGAAACAGTTCCAGACGTCCCCCTATAATCCTAAAACATCAAAGCGCCTGTAATTATAGAGCGTTTAGTCAAGAACCCCTGATTGCAAGCCAGTTAAGAACTTTCTCTCTTACTATGGAAGACAGATGAGGCCATTCGCGCCGCGTTTTGGCGACCTGTAATAACACGCAGCACGAGAAAACGCCAAAACGGCTAATTCTCTAGAGATATTGCCGTTTTGGCGTTTTCTCGCACCGCGTTTTCTCGACCTATTAAAAACTAATAACACGCTAAATTGAAATGTTTTGAATTTTTTAAAATCTGCTCTTTTTGTTTTTTCGCATAACTTTTTTATCCAGGGCGAGAAAACGTGGCGCGAGAATACGCCAAAACGGCAATATCTCTAGAGAAATTGCCGTTTTGGCGATTTCTCGTGCCGCGTGTTTCTTAAGTCGCCAAAACGCGGCACGCCCCATCGCGAGTTGTGGATAGCTTCAGTTTAAATATCTACTCTCAAAACCAAATAAAGATTACCTTGAAAATATAACTGGCCTCCATGTAGGACGTACTGGTAACTAAAAAAGGATTGACCAGTAATCGAGAATTTGTTGGGCATACAATAATGTAATCAGACATTTTTTGCGATATTTAAGAGAAATATTCTGTTTTAGTAATAAAAATCTAAAAAAAACAAACAATGAGGTAGAGCCCCAAAAGTGACGAACAGCCCCGCCACAGGTGATGTTGGGCACCAAAGTGCATCTGGGGGTAAGTTGAAGGATACCCCTTAGTTTTCTTTCAGTTGATAACACTTATAAAAGTGTATTGATAACTTTTTAGTGATAAAAATCTACAAAAGTGAGATTAGCCCAACAAGTGATGAAAGAAACAGTTCCAGACGTCCCCCTATAATCGTAAAACATCCAAGCGCCTGTAATTATAGAGCGTTAAGTCAAGAACCCCTGATTGCAAGCCAGTTAAAAACTTTCTCTCTTACTATGGAAGACGGATGAGGCCATTCGCGCCGCGTTTTGGCAACCTGTAATAACACGCAGCACGAGAAATCGCCAAAACGGCTAATTCTCTAGAGATATTGCCGTTTTGGCGTTTTCTCGCGCCGCGTTTTCTCGACCTATCAAAAACTAATAACACGCTAAATTGAAATGTATCGAATTTTTAAAAATCTGCTCTTTTTGTTTTTTTGCATAACTTTTTTATCCAGGGCGAGAAAACGTGGCGCAAGAATACACCAAAACGGCAATATCTCTAGAGAAATTGCCGTTTTGGCGATTTCTCGTGCCGCGTGTTTCTTAAAGGAGGAGAAAACAAAAAAACAACATGCAGTTGTATCGAATGGGCTCCCATAGACCATCGTATTCATGTGTGTGAGTCTTGCACGTGATTTACGGTGTGAAAATGCAATGAAAATGAATCTGCCAGACAAGCTCGTGCTCGATCGTCAGTGGAGCGCACCATTGACGGTTTGAAATTGACCGGAAAAAGTATTAGTAGATTACTTCCCTTGCGAGCTTACCATATCTTGTATGGTTATAACCTGCAATGTCAGCGGTAAGACTACCTTTTCTGAAAATTCTACAACGATCCCCACAAGTCGCGTAGACAACATATGCAGCCTGTCACGTCTTCCCAAAAGGTTGATTTACTAGCTAGTGTACATTTCAGAGTTGTTAGAGTGTTCGTCTTCTATTATTTGGGCCTCGAAATGATCGAAATTAACCTAGGTTTAAATGGCAGGCTTTCAAAGTTGACCAATTTCTCTTACGCTAGCGAGTGACTGGTGGCCAGGCATATGCTGATTGGCCGATCGAGACACACAGCTAAGCTCTGCTGTGAAGATGGCTGCCGAGTCAGTTTAGACGTTCTCTGTTAACGATTGTTAACTTTCTTATAGCACAGTTTGGCGAGGAAAAATCGTAGAAATATGGTTTTGGTACCGTTAGAAAGGCAAATGTGTCGCGCCTGTACCGTATTTACTTAGTTCTTTCATTTTCTTCTCCTTTAAGTCGCCAAAACGCGGCACGCCATATCGCGAGTTGTGGATAGCTTCAGTTTAAATATCTACTCTCAAAACCGAATAAAGATTACCTTAAAAATATAACTGGCCTCCATGTAGGACGTACTGGTGACTAAAAAGGGATTGACCAGTAATCGAGAATTTGTTGCGCATACAATAATGTAATCAGACATTTTTTTGCGATATTTAAGAGAAATATTCTGTTTTAGTAATAAAAATCTAGAAAAAAACAAACAATGAGGTAGAGCCCCAAAAGTGATGAACAGCCCCGCCACAGGTGATGTTGGGCACCAAAGTGCATCTGGGGTAAGTTGAAGGATACCCCTTAGTTTTCTTTCAGTTGATAACACTTATAAAAGTGTATTGATAACTTTTTAGTGATAAAAATCTACAAAAGTGAAGTTAGCCCAACAAGTGACGAACAGCCCCACATATGATGTTGGACCCCAGAGTGCATCTAGGGGTAAGTTAATGGATACCAGTAAACTTTTTCAGTTGATAACACTTACAAAAGAGATTTGATAGCTTTGTTTTAGTTATAAGAATCTCTTAAAATCATGTATATGTGGGGATTCCCACAAGATATCATCTACATACGTTTGTGCAGTTTACATTTTGCATGCTTTTCAAATCTATTTAGTTTTGTGGCAGAAGTTAAATGGATATCTACTGTTTTATTGTCACTTCCTGAGATTGTTTTGTTATACTCGAGGAAATTAGCGGAATTAAACGATTGGAGTTTGTGTTGAAGTTCCGAGAACTCCCGAATGAAACGCCGTATGACGTCATATCTCTGTTCGTCTATTGCTGCCATTCGATTCACAACGGCTTTAACATCGTCTCATTGTTTTCGTTTATTTCATTTTCAGGTAAAGTAATCTTTTCACATATTTGTTATCATTTTAATCGTGAGTGATTGTAGCTACTCACTAGCGATACTTTAATGATAATTAATGCTGGATTTATACGTAATTTACTCGAGATCGTTTAGTACTTTAGCTCAGTAGACAGTCCGGTAATTTTCCACTACAGTGCTGCACGATGATGCAGGCAGTGTGACGTTTCAAGCCTAGCGCACACGAGAGGCGCCGGCTGAGCTGCCGGCTACGCGTGGCTGAGAGCTAAGCTGTTTCCCCCGTGTGCGCGTAAATTTTGGTGAGATTTTCGCCTCTCGAGGCGGTGAGGAAAGTATTTAGCATGTTTGATATTTTCTGCCTCTCGTGTCAAGAATCTCACCGTGTGCGCACAACGTAAGCTGCCGGCTGAGCTGAGAGGAGGGATAGTCCAATCGTGTGTGCCTATTAAATCATGTGACCACTTAGAATATTACGTAACACGGGTAGTGACACTTGTGTAGATCAGTGAACTTGGGTGACCAAGAACTTGCCTCAGCCGAGAGCTCATCGTCTGCGCTAAAATCTGTAGCTGCTCCCTTGGCCACGCGTGCCTTGTAGCTCAGCCGGCGCCTCTCGTCTGCGCTAGGCTTTAGGGTCACCGAGTTGACCTAGTTCTCCCTTCACCGGGAAAAGTATACATTGTATCCATATGTTTCCTTTTATGACATTGATGAACTTAGCTTTATGCACATGTTATTTCAAAGTTGTTTCTTTTATTCTTTACATTGTTCAACCTAAGTAAGCACTGTAGGTTGCGTTTATTGCTAAACATTGATAAATATTAGACATTATATATATTAACTAAAGTGGCTAATATACCGTATTTAAGCGCTATACGTACAAAATTATAAGGAAAAGTACGAGTCATATTTTCTGGCAAGGTACGAGTGTTCGATAAGTCAACTTTGTTTGTTTACATTGCTAGTAAATGTACTAGCCATGTTTAATCCACTGAAACTGTACGATAACTATTGTTATATATCTCTGTTTGTCTACTGCTGCCATTCGATTCACAACGGCTTTAACATCATCTCATTGTTTTCGTTTATTTCATTTTCAGTTTCTTGTTCACATAATAAAGTCTTCTTCAAAATATTACTTCAACTACGACCTTCACGAGTCTTCACGGCGTCGCCGGTAGGATGAAGTTAAACCAAAAGAAGACCGACCCGGAAATAAACATGGCAATGGCTTTAACAACAGAAGAACTTCAGTTTAACATCAGAGAAGCACTAATACATCTTCAGACGGACCAGCTTCTGGAAATAACAGAGTTCCTGAAATTGACAGATTGTTCTGACAAAAGCAAATTGAAATTATTAAAGGCAATTACTGACATTTCCGAAAGTGAAGAGTTAACAGAACAAGATGATAATGGAATTGCAGAACTATTAGAATTACAGGAACAAATAACAGAAATACAAACAAGATGTAGACAAGACTAACTCCAACAAGTCATAATTTGGTTCAATATGTTTACTTCGTCCTTGAACTTCTTAATAATACAGAGTTTTTGTCTACGGAAAAGGCTATGATGAATGCAATGGTTTCAAAAATGGTAGTTACTCTAGTGGTAACTAAGGTGGCCAACTAGATGTATAGCTAACACATCTGAAGAAAATAGAAAATAAACATATTATAGTATTTCCTTAGACAATCTTGTTATCTCATTAGAAATAATATTCTTAAACTTTTACTGTTTTGTTCTGTTGTTATTATCATAAATTTTGAAAGCATAACTTGTATGACATTATCAGGTTTACGAACAATACATCAGAACAATTAACCATATTTAATTGGCTTAGACTAATTTTACATATCGTTACCATATAAGTCTGACTAGCAAATACTTAAATAGTAATGTCGTAAAGACTCGCACCTGCATTACACAGAAGACTGAAATACTGGAACATGGTTGGCTAATACAGATTGACACGTCATCGCACAGGTCACACCTGGATATCAGAATGGTAAACAATATTCAGAAATGTGATGGGATCTAGAATCCCTGCATTTATACTTAATTAGGCCTAGATTGTGAGCATTAACATCTGTTAATCAGAACCAGGAACTATATATGGGAACCGTAAGATTAAACAATACTCAAAGAACTATGAACTAACCTGGTTATGAACAACCAACCTACTTGTAATAACTAGCCTAATCAGCTAAAATGAATATAGGTCAATTAACTATCAACAAACAGTATCTAAACATCTAAGAGAAATAGGCAAGTAAAAAAGTAAGAAACAAGCCAATAATCATGAAATACTATAAAGGTGCTACTCGATCATCGAACTTTGAAAATGCTATCTACTGACGAGAAAATTAATTAATTAATAGTGGCAAGGTTAATACTAAATGCAAATGATCCTACGTTGTTATCGAATTGACTAGTAAATGTGAAAAATGCAAATTAGTCATCATCAAGGCAACACATACATGTTAGCTACATACAATATCTAGTTAATACTGAACCTTCACATAAAACTTATATGTAAAATATTCCTGACAGCTAAACATCATCCCGAGCCTTAAAATGTACAGTAACATAACTACCACGGTGTAACGACTAACACAAATATGCCTACTGCAAATGCCTTGGAATATATGCCCAACATAAGGCTGGTTCGAACCATGGCTACTTGTACATTACCGAGTAAAAACAGACCAATTTCACGTGATATATGTATATAGGTATGTTGTCAAAAACTAGCATAGATTTACCACAAACGTACCAAAAACAAATATTTACATGTTGTGGCAAATAAAATGTACCAACCTCCTAAGTCTGGAACGTCAGACTGACACTCAGGCTAGCAGCACAAAGGGTTAACTGGTATACCACTCAGTATTACACAACTCGACTGAAATAAGTCGTTTAACAAAATATATATTTCTATGTTACACTTGACGAAGGCACCGGCACAGGTGCCGAAAGCTCGTGTTGTTAAAAACAACTGAGAACGTGGTGATGTCTTTAATTTTTTTATCATTTTTATCATTATATATTTCTAGTAACCTTTTCTGCTACACAATAGCTGTTAATTACCAAAAATACTCGTAATCTTAGAAGTTAGAGCACCACAAGAACTTACAAGTCAAATTTACATGAATGTAAAGCAACAACGGTCCGTTAGATTACTGTTTACATTACGAGAAGTTCAATTACCGTGACGGCTAATCAAATACACATTTAAAAGAAAGAATTAACCTTAACCACAACTTGACATATGTCTAGATTGAAAGTACAGAGGTTTATGAATATATATGTACGAACCTGATATACAACATCTCCTTAATAACATGGCAAAAACGAAAATAGTTTTCTGGAAACTACGACAGTACAGCGTTTCCGGGACTACAAAATGGGGGTAAGGGACATAACTCTGGCATGACAAAAGGTCCAAAAAAATTAGAGAATGACAGCCTTATCTTATGTAACATGAGATTGCTAGCATTGTTACAAAGAATTAAAATAAACAATATTGAAATAAGTCAAGACATAAATAAAGAGCAAGAAAATAAAATTAACGAAGAAAACCTTGAAGACAAACGGTCTACACTGAACTTACCTGTTGTAAACAGAACACTTCATCAGAGAGACTTCAAAATAAATGGACAAATTGGACATTTGAACCAGAAAGACAAACTTAGTTTCACCAGATCGAAAACGGTGTAAGAAGACGATATTGTGAGTCTGACATCGTCGACGCTGTCGTCAGGGCTACCAATCCTGGACTTACACTTGGTTGTTATCTAGAGGGCAGATCAAATTTATCATTGCCAAGTCTGAGACGCATCCTACGATCCTACTTCCATGAAAAGACCCCGACTGAACTTTTTAACCAACTCAGTAATACAAGCCAAGTCACCAAAGAAAGTGCGCAAGATTTCCTATTTAAAGTATTGGAACTGAAACAGAAAATACTTTTTGTTTCGCAAGAACTTGACTCTGAAATTTCATAAGACCCTACTCTCGTCCAAAAAATGTGTCTCCATGCCATACAGACAGGTCTTACAAGTGATTTTATTAGATCAGAAATCAGAAATGAGCTATCAAAAAAGGGAATATCTGACGAAGACTTGGTAGAATGCATCAATCAGGCAAGCAGACAAGAAGAAGAACGTAAAAGAAAATTGAAAGGAAAAACGGCAAATGTGAACTATTGAAACAATTGACTTTTCTTTTAATAATCTCATTCCCCAGATCTAACATAATGATTGTTAGAAGTAGGTAATAGTTGTTTTTATTTGTGCTGTTGTAGTTATTAAAGTGTTGTCGCAAGACGTATATTGAAAACTAATTATCCTATGTTGTTTAGTTGTTGTTGCATACTAGCGTTGTTGTTGTACTAGTTATCTTTAATGTAAATTTTAACAATTAAATTGAAGATATACCTGTTTAAACTGAAGATAAAATCCTCAAGTATAAAAGAAACATCTGACCATAATGGTTAATCGTTCTCAGCTTTAGTATGTCAACAAAGTTGAATTGAAATCCCTGCAGGTTAATGTCCTTGACTGTAGCAAAGGTTGTCAGCCATGTTTAAATACTCTCTAAATTCTCAGAAAAATTGCGTGAGTTATTACCACGAATTCAAGGAAAAGCTGGTGAATTTGTTTACGGTCAACTATCAAGGGAAGTTAGAAATAACTTTTCATTGTTAGTTGATGAGTTAAACCAAAGAGAGTAGATTGACAAGAGTGGTCACTTCGTCCGCGCCATGTTGAATTTGAATTATTATACCCCTCGCAACGAAGTTAGGGGGGGTATACTGGAATCGGCTTGTCCGTCCGTCCGTCTGTAGACACAATTTTGTCCGGACTACTCCTAAGATTTTGCTTTGATTTCAATGAAATTTCACAAATATGTTACCAATGGTATGTAGATGTGCATGCCCAACTTACAGGATGATATTTCCTTTTTTCACATTTTTATGACGTTTTTTACTTATAGGACTTTGCCATTTTTGTTTGTCCGGACTACTCCTCCTAAGATTTTGCTTTGATTTCAATGAAATTTCACAAATATGTTACCAATGGTATGTAGATGTGCATGCTCAACTTACAGGGTGATATTTTCTTTTTTCACATTTTTATGACGTTTTTGACTTATAGGACTTTGCCATTTTTGGGGTCTCATTCCATATGAAGACAGGGTTATCGTGTTATCGCCCCTCCCTCCTCCCTACCTTCCCCCCTCCCCCCCCCCCCCTTCTACTGCCATGAAGTGTGTATGTACGCTCATACATCCGTCCAATCGTTGTTCCCTCTGTCCGTCCATAGACACAGTTTTGTCCAAAATACTCCTCCAATGGGTCTCATTCCATATGAAGACAGGGTTATCATGTTATCGCCCCTCCCTCCCTCCTCCCTACCTCCCCCCCCCCCCCCCTTCTGCTGGCATAAAGTTTGTATGTACACACATACATCTGTCTGATCGTTGTGCCTTCCGGTCCATCCGTAGACGCAATTTTGTCCAAAATAGTCCTCCCAGATGTTGGTTCTTTTTGAATGAAACTTGACAAATGTTACCAATGATATGAAGTTGTCCATGTCCTACTTGCAAGGAGATATTTTTACATATTTATGACATTTTGGACTCCTTTTGACATTTCTCTGTTCTGCCATTTGTCTGTTCATACATTTGTTTGTAGACACAATTTTGTCCCATTGTACGGTAGTTGCTGTGCTTGTCATATAAGCCTGCATGTTTCATTATTGTGCTTGTGGCACTCTTGATAGCCTACTTCCTCGTAGTGAGTGCTGGTAACATGATCAGCAAGCAGCCTCATAGTCTACTTTCTTGTTGTCGATGCTAACTAAACATGACCAGCAAGGAGTATTTTGCATGATATTTTGTCTTACTCCATCATTTGTCACAGACGTAGCATTAAATCATGCCCAATTCATGTGTAACCTCCTCTTGGTGCTGTTTCTCCATCTTTATCATACATGTGCATATACATATCATCCTATGTGCATATTGTTGTACTCTATAAAGCTTGCTTATCATGGCTAAGGGGCTATCCTTTCCCGCTTCTCCGTCTTGCTTACAGTTGCAGTTACAAAAAGACGACCATGCAGAGTTCGTAAATTTGCTATGCTGTTCAATCATTCTCCTAGACTTACATTAACATAGTTTTTTACCCCTCGGGCAAATTTTGCCCGAAGGGTATTGTTGTTGCCTCCGCCGTCCGTCTGTCCATTGGTCCTTGTAAACACATTATCTAAAAAAGTCTTTAACTTACAACTTTGAAACTTCACATATTTGTTTAATACAGCAAGTACAAGAAGCCTATTGAAAATCAACGCGCTCGGATGTTTTTTTCAAGAGTTATGCCCCTTACATTGCCGACTTTTCTTGCAGAGCGGGGGGTATCTCAGTTATGTCTAGTTTCAATTTAATTCAGTTTTATTGTACTTGGCACTTTAACAAAGTACAAACAACAAAAAGTGTAACAATCATAACTTGGAAATATTTACAATGGTAACTAAAGTACCCCCCTGACACGATTCGATTATTAGGAACCTCCTTTCTGTAGATGGCGCTGAACAGTTGAATTGTGTACAGTCGGAACACCCTTCCGTTAGGGGGCCAGAAAACATGCCGGCAATGCTGATTGGACGAAGTGACCACTCTTGTCAATCTACTCTCTTTGGTTAAACCACAGATTTAAGAAAATAGAAACTACAAAGAGATTTGAAGCCCAATTCAGTAACCGAAGACAAAAATTTGGGGAGAGTGTCGACAATTATGCTGCAGATCTAAAAACGATTGTATGATAAAGCGCATTTTAACCGAGACCGAGAGACTAGGCGTGAAGATCTCCTAAGAAGATTTCTTGACGGCATAAAGGATGAAAAAGCCAGATTTCATGTAGAATATATTAAAGAACCCGTAACTATCGACGAAGCAGTATACGAAGTGGTACATTTTCTGGAGACACAGCCAAGAACAAGTGGATATGAATCCCGTCAGAATAAAAGGCCATCAAGATCCATGAGAATTGAAGAACAAGTAAGTGACACATTAGATGTAGGTCACGGAATTAGGTCAGCCGTTCATGCGGAAAACGATTCACGACAAAAACAGTATGTAGCAACAAAGAATAAACCAGTTGAAAAGCCACCCAAAGAAACTACAGAAAATCCAGCTGAGATCATAAAACTGAGGAAAGAAATTTCTACTATAACAGATATGTTTAAAGATTTGAAGTCGCAAATAGAATGTAGAAACAACAGAGCGCCCAACTACGAAAATTATAGAAAACCCCAAGTTTATGAAGATAGACTGAGAAGTAACCCAGTCAGAAATACAGGACCTAACGAGAGAAAACCATTTTCTGGTTGTTATCGCTGTGGTGGTAATCACTGGATTAGAGCCACTGCTAAACCATTTGTGCCAGGAAATATGAATACCAAGAGAAGTGGAAATTCTCAACAACAAGCTTATGAAATTAATAGAAGACAAGATCTCACAGAGTCGTCAAAAGCACAGAGGTCTACAAGCTACTAAAAATACAGGTTTAGGTATGGGGCGAGGGAGACCGAAATATGACGGACTTTACCTAGATGGTACTGTCCAAAATATCAATGTTAAATTCACAGTCGACACCGGAGCTACAGCGACCATTATATCTGAATTTTCGCTATCAAAACATTGCCCAGTGGTTTGGGAGATTTTGTTTTCAGGGAATATACGGAGTTAGGGAAGTACGTAAAGCTATGCTGTGGAGCATGGCAGGATAAAATTTTGAAGTCTATGACTCTTGGTGAGTATAGCAAGCATCGGCAGATCGGGATTTGGAATCCACGAATTAAGTTAAGAAAACTGACCTGCAGGAGTATCGATGTTCCTTGGATTCAAGGGTATTCAATGGTCGCCCTTCGAGCTAAGCAGCTTAGAGACCCAGATGTAGCCCCAGTGTTAAAATGGTTTGAAAGCGGAAAGAGGCCTTTTGGTACAGAGATATGTGCATCAAGTCCAACCACACGCCATTACTGGAACAACTGGGAAAACCTTGAGCTAAAGAACGGTGTTCTTTTTAGGAAATGTGGAAGGATGCAAGCGCAGATTATTGGCAGTTTCTAGTGCTTCGATCTATGAGAGAGTATGTGTTAACACAAATGCACAACTCTATCCTTTCAGGTCACTTAGGAAGGAAGAAACCCAAGGAAAAACCTATACAGCGTTTTTACTGGTTCGGGATACGGGAAGATGTGGATAACTGGGTAAGGTGATGTGGCGTTTGTAATGCAAACAAAACACCACCTAAAATGCCCTGTGCACCCCTTGGAGACATGTGAGTTGGAGCACCAATGAATCGTTTGTCCACAGATATAATGGGGCCCTTTCCAGAGACACCTAGGGGAAACAAGTTTGTGCTTGTTGTCATGGATTATTTTACTAACTGGGTGGAAGTACTGCCTGTTCCAGACCAGAAAGCAATCACATGCGCACTTAAGATATTAAATGATGTAATCTGTCGGTTTGGATGTCTTTTGGATATTCACACTGACAAGGGTTCAAATTAAAGAAGTGAAGTTTTTGCTGAGTTATGCGAAATGTTAGAGATTAGGAAAACACAAACTTCGCCTCGACATCCCCAGTGTAATCGGAAAGTGGAGCGTGACTTTAGTTAGGATGATACGATCAACAACAAGACTGGGACCTTCATCTTGGATGTCTGGCTTCTGCTTACAGATCCACACCACATGAAGTGACCGGTTTGACCCCTAATTTTCTAATGCTGGGAGGCGAAGTCAGACTACCAGCTGAGATTGTTTTCGGCAAGCCGGGAAACATTGAAGAAGATACAGAAGATATGGTAATTATGTGAACGAGTTGCGAGAGAGGATGCAACAAGCACATGACATTGTTCGAGAACGAAAACACGAGACTTTTGATGGCAAGAAATCCTTGAATACTTACAAACCTAGGGAATATATTTGGTATTTCCAGGAATTGAAGAAGGGTTTCAGCCAAAAGCTTATGCGACCATATTCTGGTTCATTTGTTGTTTTGGATTATATAATCCAAATGGACGCTACAGGGACAAAACGGGTGGTACATCACAATAAACTGAAGCAATACCAAGGGGACACACTCCTGAAATGGGCAAAGCGGGAGGTAGACAAACATCAAAAGGGAAAACAAAAACTTACATACAGTCACTAGAAAAAGACACTCACTAACATGTAATTGGTGATTGAGCAGTGATTTTCTTGTTGAATTTCCCTCAAATGCAAATTTGTCTAAAAGAATGCCATTTTGTACCTTGTATTTGTTTTGTTACAGACGTGTTACAATGGCAGCCCAATCCAGTACAAGGCAGGAAGTTATCAAAGCATTGCAGAATAGAGGCCAGGCTTTCCAATGTAAACACTGTGTTTACAGAGGTGACAAACCTCAGATGACAAGGCATGTAATACTCTTACATGCAAAACAGGAGGACATCCCGTTCATGTGTTTAGTGTGTGGGAAGCAAGGAGTTAGGAAAGACGAGATTCAAAGACATATGGAGTCGAAACACGCTGACTATGACATTCAGACATACCTTGGGGGTAGTAAGAGGAAATATATTTTGGATGCTTCTGATGCAACCATTTTATCTCAAGATGAATCTCTCTTGCATTATCAAGAAAGATGCTTAGTGGCAGAAGTATCTCCTGGATCTAATTCCCGATTGCCAGACTTCCCGATTGCCAGACTATTGTTGGAGAAGGATTTGATACAATGGAAATCAAGGTACCAGTGGCACCTCTACCAAAATCAGAAGTACACACGGTTACTAAGCAAGGACAGGACATTCATTTTAAAATTTCAGAAGTGTGTCATATTGACCAACTCATTAAAAAATCACCTCTTGAACATCATCATCAATCCGTTTTTCCAATCAAACCACTCCCAGTCTCACCAAACCACCCAACAGAAACATTACAGCTCCATCCCAGTGAAAAAGAAATAACAGAATTGTGCAGCAGAACAACCATAATTTCCCCTCTGAAGTCAACACCGCAGAAAAGTCGGAAAATTACCATCAAAAACACTAATAAAGGGGTACAAACAAGCCTAGATACATGTAATTCAACGAACAAAGTTCTCAGCATTTAGGAGAAGACCTCAGCTGTGCAAAAGGAGGCCTTTATGCCCGAACTAGATGTGCGTCCAATTGTGAGCCAGCTGATGGCTACAAACCTGCATGTTGGAGAATTGGCAGCTAGGAGCCAATCTCTCCAGGATACTTCAAAAATCATTGCAAGAACTTCCAAACTGTTTTTCAAATCTTAAAATCGAACTAAGTAGGTTGAACAAAACTGTGTACGATCTCAATCAGACCAGCCATAAATTTCAGGAATCTGTTTTCCACCAAACAAATACGCTTAAACCGCTGATGCAGGGTGTTGTAGATTCTAACCTGAGTTTAACCAAAGTATTACAAACTCCGGCAGAAATTTTTCAACAACTTGTCGACGTTCTACAAAAAGAGAAACAGGGTAAAGAGAACTTGTCTAAGTCCAGCTCTGGCAAACGTTGTCGGGAAGAAAGTGGTTTGAGTCCTGAAAGTAAGCGAGCTCGTCCTCATTGCCTCACACCTCGTCGTCCTTTTCAAAGAACTTTTGGACAGCAATTATGTTGTAAATATTTTGAAAATGAAAATTAAGATGTAAATAGTTTGAAAATTAATTGTATATTTGTGTAACGTAAACATTTTCAACTGTAATTTAATTTTTTGATAGGTTATGGTGAACGAGGACGTTTCACCTTAAGTTGGGGGTAATGAAACAATTGCCTTTCTTTTAATAATCTCATTCCCCAGATCTAACATAATGATTGTTAGAAGTAGGTAATAGTTGTTTTTATTTGTGCTGTTGTAGTTATTAAAGTGTTGTCGCAAGACGTATATTGAAAACTAATTATCCTATGTTGTTTAGTTGTTGTTGATGTCATACTAGCGTTGTTGTTGTACTGGTTATCTTTAATGTGAATTTTAACAATTAAATTGAAGATGATATACCTGTTTAAACTGGAGATAAAATCCTCAAGTATAAAAGAAACATCTGACCATAATGGTTAATCCAGTAGTTCCACTGATTAGTTTAACGTAGTACACAAGTAGTGTTATTCCGAAAAACGAAAACTTCATATTGACTCAATATTTCGACTTTTATTCAGTCATCATCAGGAGTGAGGTATAATGGTTAATCGTTCTCAGCTTTAGTATGTCAACAAAGTTGAATTGAAATCCATGCAGGTTAATGTCCTTGACTGTAGCAAAGGTTGTCAGCCATGTTTAAATACTCTCTAAACTTGACATTTTATTTCTAAATATTCAAAACTATCAAAGATAGTACTTTTTACAATAACAATTACACTATTATGTCCAGTTGCTAAAATACCAAAATGTAAGGAAAGGAACCTTATGAAAAGCCTATATTTAGGAACACATTTTATTTAAGAATCCATTTTGTGTAGAGAGTACTCATTTGACAAGTATAAAAGGCGGGAGATTCAGTGACTAGCTCCCTAGTATTGGACAAGTCCACTTCCCCTGAAGAAACCACCCGAGGAAATACCCGACGTTCAATTACCTGACCATAGGATCATTGGAAACTTAACCACCTTAAAAGGTATGGGATATTACAGGGAACAGATGGAAGAGGCCTGGTGAGATCGAGAACAAGCCCTCTACTTTCACCCTCTGTATTCATGGGGTTACCCCATGAATCCTAGGGAGACTGTAAGACTTGTTCACTCACTACACCCTGCTCCATTCAGTCATTTCCGATGATTTTTCTGAACAAACATTATCCCATGAATTCCTTTATTAATCTCTGGTAAATATCTAACTGGATAATTTCAATAGGAATTCCAATATAACCAGTAGATTATTACCCCATGAATTCATAGGGTAAATATTGTAAGTAAATCACTGGTAAATCTGAATCGTTTTCACTGAACTGCATTACACCCCATAGGGATGGATGGCACATACTAAAGGCACTGGTGGGAAAATTAGGACAAATTTACGCATACATACCGATTGAACCTATACATATTAAGGGAAAACCATACAATACAAGAAGACCAACCAAACATGAAGTGGATTACTATTGAAGTAATGAGTTTATACAAGTGAAGCGCTACACATATAGCCCTTCCATATATGACCCCCCCCCTTTTTTTCTGCTGTGAAAAGTTATTTAATAAAGTTTTAAAATTGATTTCAAGCCTTTGTTACAATTTCTACATAGTTAATTGATCTTCGGTTCTGTACCAGAGCATGAGCAATGCCGCACTGCAGCTAATTTAATATCTGTGAATTCAAATTGCTCATAATCTGAATCCAGACATAGATCCTTTAGGCGAACTGTAATTCCTCAACCCCCGCAGTGATCGAGGTCGCTACACTATGTAACCAATGACGACAAAAATCAAAATATGGAAACACATAAGGAACCAACACAATCAACAACTAAGAATGAAAAGGAATTAAACTTAATGACTGAAATTAAATCGCTCAGAGAGGAAACAGCTTAAATTAAAGATGTAAAAGCAGAGATTAATTCAATTAAAGAGACAATAAGTACAAGGACACCTGAAGTACCCCAGCAAGTTTCAACAACGACAACAACGTCTGCCAGAGGGACCTGTTATAATTGCCATAGAATGAACAATGTAAGTTGTCGGCATTGTTGAAATTGTTGTGGTTTTGGCCACGTGAGATCCCAATGCCCAAGCAAGCAAAGGCGTCGACTTGAATCGGGAAACGCCATCGGGGTTACTCAAAACAGTAACGAGCAGTAGCCCCACAGGTGAAAAGTCATGAGTCCCACATGTTACAAACTATGTATATCAGGCATAGCAACCCATTCGAAGAAAAGATTACCAAACTCATTGGACAGCGATGTCTTATTTCTTGTTCCCTTCATAAATGAGGACAAATGCATTATGGGACACGGGCGCCCAAGTGAGTATTGTGGCAAGACAGTGGATAAAGAAGTACCCACCTGAGTTGGAAATAAAGCCTATAAGTCAACTAGTAGAGGGAAACTTAACACTGAAAGGAGCCAACGGAGGACAGATCCCTTATGTTGGATGGGTAGAAATTGATTTTCAAGCTGGTGACCTAGATAATAGTAAACATGTAACTGTTCCATTGCTGGTTAGTAAGAAACCCATGGACTCACCTGTAATTGGATTTAACGTTATCTCAGAAATGTTGATAAACCTTGTGATTTATCTGGTAATTTCCTTCTGGGTCAAATGAAAAGTGTGTTTCCACGTTTAAAGTCTGAAACAATTGAAGTACTGCTTAATTTAATAGAAACTATGAAATGTGTGTACTGACCTCTGGTCAAAACTATTTAACTATACCGAAAGGAAAGACCCATGCTATAGAATGCCACGTGAAATTGAGTCCATCAAATGCAACACCTGTCTTGTTTGAACCTTGTGATGAAACTATGCTTACCTTTCCTGTTAGTATGAGTGACACTTTAATTTGGCTAGATAAGAGTTCATCTGGAAAAGTGGGCATACCTGTATTTAATGACAAAAACTATAATATTCATTTGCCTCGAACAACTGTTTTGGGTAGACTATGCTATATTGACACAGTCAGTCCTGTAGAACCCGAAGTTGTGAAAGAACATTCTGTACAAATAAACTCTGTAAATACTCAGAAAGACTACGAACAGTGGGTTCCCCCAGTTGACCTAGAACACCTTAACCAAGAACAACAAATACTTGTGAAAGAGATGCTTAAAGAAGAATCTGGTGCCTTTTCAAAGAATGAAAATGATTTTGGGTGTATACCTACCTTGAGAATGGATATCAACCTCGCTGATAATAAACCTGTGCATCGTGCATATTCATCAGTTCCTCGTCCCTTGTATGATGAATTCAAGGCCTATCTTCAAGATCTACTGTCAAGAGGCTGGATATCAAAGTCATACTCACCTTATGCATCTCCTATTGTGTGTGTTCGTAAAAAGTGTGGTGGCCTTCGTCTATGTGTAGACTATAGAGAACTCAACCGGAAAACTGTTCCCGACAGGTATCCCATCCCACGTATCCAAGATTCAATAAACTGTCTTCAAGGTAACTCCTGGTTTAGTCTACTCGATCAAGGTAAAGCCTACCCCCAAGGCTTTATGAGTGAATCAAGTAAACCTTTAACAGCATTCGTCACTCCATGGGGACTCTTTGAGTGGAATAGGATGCCATTTGGCCTCACGAACGCCCCAGCTCAGTTTCAAAGATGTATGGAAGAGTGCCTTGATGGTTTGCGTGATGATATATGCCTGCCTTACTTTGACGACGTGTTAGTATTTGGAAAGACATTTCAAGAGAAGATCGACAATGTGCGTAAGGTTCTGCAATGTTTGCAAGCATTTGGGATAAAACTTCGTCCAGATAAATGTGAACTTTTCAAGTCTGAAGTTAGATATCTTGGAATACTTGTATCCGAACAAGGGTATAAGATGGACCCAGCTGACATGGAACCAGTGTTAGCCTTGAAAAGCAAGCAACCCAAAACAGTAGGAGAATTAAGAAAACTTCTTGGACTGATACGACATTACCGAAAATATATTTGTGATTTTTCAAGAATTGCAAAACCATTGTATGACCTTTTGAAAATCCCACCACCTGAAAAACAAAAAGTACTTTGAACAAGCCTACAAACAAGACAAGAGGAAAAGCTAAAAGTGGGCAATTGCCATCAAACCATCTTATCAACTGGTCTGAACTATGTCAAGAACGTCTTAAAAAGCTATTGAACTGTTTAGTTGAACCACCTGTCATGGCATATCCTCAATATGACAAGCCTTACATCCTGTTCACAGACGCATCAAACGAAGGCTTAGGGGCAGTCGTATACCAGTATCAAGATGACCGCTTACGAGTTATCGGATTTGGTTCCCGCACATTGAGTCCAGCAGAGCGCAATTACCACCTGCACTCTGGTAAGTTAGAGTTCCTGGCTCTGAAATGGGCCATCACCGAGAAGTTTAGGGACTTCCTCTACTATGCTCCTAACTTTACAGTATTTACCGACAATACTCCCTTAACTTACATTTTGACAACAGCCCGTCTCGACGCAACAGGTCACCGTTGGGTTGCTGAGTTGGCAAACTACAGATTTTCTGTTAAATACCGTCCAGGAAGTAAGAACCAGGTAGCAGACACCCTTTCCAGAATGCCTCTAGATGTCAACGACTTCGGCAAAGAATGTTCGTTCGATGCTGTGAATGCCATAATGGCTTCTGTTCAAGTCAAGTCTCAAGAGAAATTCATACTTACCTGTCCTGTATTATCCGACCCTATGCCTCTCCTTTCATCCGATGATGGAATACAGATCTCGTTGAGTGATCTCAAGGTATCCCAACAAGCAGACCCTGTTATAAGCACCATCTTGGACTTTAAATCAAAGGGCACGAAACCTAATCGAAGACTGGTTCAAACCATGTGTCCACCAGAGAAATGTATGATGCGCGAGTGGAACAAGTTAGTCATAGACTCTGATGGACTGTTATATCGTAAAACCCAAAACCGTAACCAACTGGTTCTTCCTGTGAAATATCGTGAACTTGTGTACAAAGAACTCCATGAGAAAACCGGAATACTTGTGCTCCATTGGGCAACATTGTCATCTCACCCCTTTGAGCTTGTGTCCATTGAATTTGTCCATTTAGAAAAAAGCAAAGGAGGCTTTGAGTTCATCCTTGTTATTGTGGATAACTTCACTAGATATGTTCAAGCCTACGCAACGACAAATAAATCTGGAAAGACTGTGGCATCAAAACTGTTTAATGATTTTGTTCTCATATTTGGATTTCCCTCAAGGATACATCATGATCAGGGTGGTGAGATTCAAAACCATCTGTTTAAAGAACTCACGAGACTTCCTGGTGTATCGGACTCCCAAACTACTCCCTACCATCCCCAAGGGAATGGACAAGTAGAGAGAATGAACAGGACCTTGATGTCAATGCTTCGGACACTACCCGAATCTGAGAAATCTAACTGGAAGAACCATCTCAACAAACTTTTTTTGTCTACAACTGCACCCACCAGCAACAGCTCTACAGGATTTAGTCCTTTCTTTCTGGTCTTTGGCAGGTCTCCCCGTCTTCCCATCGACACCATGTTCAATCTTCGCTCAAGTGATTCCTACAAGAACCACACTGAATGGGCAGAGAACTGGCACCAAGGAATGAAGCAAGCGTATGAATGAGCAGCCAAAGAGAACGCAAAAAGTGCATCATATAACAAGAAACACCATGACAAGAAACATGTCTACTCCACAAAGCTCCGCCCAGGTGATCGTGTATTGGTCAGAAATCTAACTCCGAGAGGTGGTCCTGGAAAACTAAGATAACACTGGGAAGAAAACATACATGTAGCTGTCAAACAAATTGATGAAAACCCTGTTTTTGAGGTTCGACCCGAAATTGGTAACGGTAAGAGTACGTGTTCTTCACAGAAATCTCCTCATGCCCTGTGATTGTCTTCCAATGGCATTCCCGGCACGCAAACAGAGACGTCAGAAGAAGCAGCAGACTCCTCGAGAAAACGATTCATCGTCAGAAACATCCGACGACGAGTTCATTGAAATCCGACAAACATTGAATCTGACAGCAGTGCCGTTCACCCCATCTCCTCAGGATGGAACACCTCAAGTAATTGTGCCTGATGCTTTTCCAGAGGATGATACTGGAGCGAGAGAAGTAGATAGTGATTCACCTCTTTCTTCTGACGACAAAGAAGCACACCACCACAACCACGAATGGCAGATCGACTCTCAAGAAATAGACCACCAAATGTCTTGACTTACCCGAATTTGGGAAATCCACAGGTTCAACCCCAAGACCCTCTGGTACAGACCGTGTTTGCACCAATCGGAATGCTTCCCCAGTTTCTTGTTCAATCATTTCCCTTCATGATGCAGAATATGGGACCTACACAGTTCTGGACAATCTAACTATTCAAGTGAACTGTTGTGATTTAGAGACTTTTGTTTCACAGTATCAAAAGGACTTTGTGATTGTGTGTTTTACAGTGTGACAACTGTGCTAATAAATTTGAAAGTGGATATTCAGATGGAAGTGATAGCTTCATATTAGCAATTTTCGGTAGGGCCCATCGGACTTTGTTTCTTTGAATCTGTGTTTCCCTTTGCCATGATCATCAATAACCCTTTAAGAACTCTAAAATGTTGAAATATTTGTGATTGAGGATCTATATGTACTCGACGCGTATATGATTTTCTATGCTTTAACTTTGCCACCTTTAATGTTGGGGAGAATGTGGGGATTCCCACAATATATCATCTACATACGTTTGTGCAGTTTACAATTTGCATGCTTTTCAAATCTATTTAGTTTTGTAGCAGAAGTTAAATGGATATCTACTGTTTTATTGTCACTTCCTGAGATTGTTTTGTTATACTCGAGGAAATTAGCGGAATTAACCGATTAGAGTTTGTGTTGAAGTTCCGAGGACTCCCGAATGACACGCCGTATGACGTCATATCTCTGTTCATCTACTGCTGCCATTCGATTCACAACGGCTTTAACATCGTCTCATTGTTTTCGTTAATTTCATTTTCAGGTAAAGTAATCTTTTCACATATTTGTTATCATTTTAATCGTGAGTGATCGTAGCTACTCACTAGCGATACTTTAATGATAATTAGTGCTGGATTTATACGTAATTTACTCATGAGATCGTTTAGTACTTTAGCTCAGTTAGACAGTCCGGTAATTTTCCACTACAGTGCTGCACGATGATGCGGGCAGTGTGACGTTTCAGGGTCACCGAGTTGACCTAGTTCTCCCTTCACCGGGGGGGGGGGGGGGGGGGAAAAGTATACATTGTATCCATATGTTTCCTTTTATGACATTCATGAACTTAGCTTTATGCATATGTTATTTCAAAGTTGTTTCTTTTATTCTTTATATTGTTCAACCTAAGTAAGCACTGTAGGTTGTGTTTATTGCTAAACATTGAAAAATCTTAGACATTATATATTATATTAAGGGGCATGAGCTGCCAAAATGTTGATATTTTGACGTTAAAACAGAATGTTGAAATTATTGGCTATTTTTCTCAAGACGTATAATTCAGAAGCTTTTTAGTGCTTCTAGTCTCGATAATGTACGATAAAGTATTGTTTTGAACTAACTTTGGCTAAGAATGAATGAATGGTCGTCTCGGTTATTTAAATTTTGTTTACTTTTCGAACACATTTTCGGTTCGTACAGGCCACATACGGAATGGATTTCCCTCATTCAAACATCAAGCATTTAGTTTTTCGATAGCCTTCCAAGCCTCTTAATGTCATGGCGATCAGCAACTATGAATTTTGGCAGCTCATGCCACTTTAATTAAAGTGGCTAATATACCTTATTTAAGCGCTATACGTACAAAATTATAAGGAAAGGTACGAGTCATATTTTCTGGCAAGATAAGTCAACTTTGTTTGTTTACATTACTAGTAAATGTACTAGCCATGTTTAATCCAATGAAAATGTACGATAACTATTGTTATATATCTCTGTTTGTCTACTGCTGCCATTCGATTCACAACGGCTTTAACATCATCTCATTGTGTTGGTTTATTTCATTTTCAGTTGCTTGTTCACATAATAAAGTCTTCTTCAAAATATTACTTCAACTACGACCTTCACGAGTCTTACATATACCCCAACAAGTGACGACTAGCTGACATACAAGTGAACTAATCTTGTGTGAAGGTTGATGTATTGATCAATCGATCATACCATGAAACTCTCTATTAACGATGCACTCTTGGGCCCAACATCACCTGTGGGACTGCTCGTCACTTGTGGGGCTATATACCTCATTTTTGGAGATAATCAATACAAAAAGGTATCAATACCCTTTTGTAAGTGCTATCAACTGAAAAAGCTCACTGGTAGCCATCAACTTACCCCTTAATGCACTCTGGGGTCCAACATCATATGTGGGGCTGTTCGTAACTTGTGGGGCTAAACCTCATATTTGTAGATTTTTATTACAAAAAAAGTTATCAATACAATTTTATAAGAGTTATCAACTGAAAGAAACCTTAGGGGTATCATTCAACTTACCCCCAGATGCACTTTGGTGCCCAACATCACCTGTGGCGGGGGCTGTTTGTCACTTTTGGGGCTCTACCTCAATGTGTGTGGTTTTTTTTTTTTAGATTTTTATTACAGAATAGAATGTTTCTCATTAAATATCGCCAAAAATATCTAACATTATTGTATGCGCAACAAATGTTCGATACTGCTCTATCTTTTTTTAGCTACCAGTACGTCCTACATAGAGGCGAATTATATTTTCAAGGAAATCTTTATTCAGTTTTGAGAGTAGATATTTAAACTGAAGCTATCCACAACTCGCGATGCAGTCATCATTACCTTTATATAACACCAGTCCAAAAATGGGTTATTTGATCATATTTCAATTGTGAAACAAGTTACAATTATTAATATTTACTTATGTTAAAAATGTGCGCGCCGAGACAGCCCGAGAAATGATATTGGTCAAAGCATGAAAATGATGCCCTGTAGATGATTCTGTACTGTTGCTACATATTGTGCTCTCGCAACAGTTCGGTTGGAAAGATATAAATGTATGAGCTTCCGTCCGTTTTGGCGTTTTCTCGTGCCGCGCTTTGGCGACTTTAGAAACACGCGGCACGAGAAATCGAAAAATCAGCTAATTCTCTAGAGATATTGCCGTTTTGGCGTATTCTTGCGCCGCGTTTTCTCGCCCTGGATAAAAAAGTTATGCGAGAAAACAGAAAGAGCAGATTTAAAAAAAATTCGAAGCATTTCAATTAAGCGTGTTGTTAGTTTTTGATAGGTAGAGAAAACGCGGCGCAAGAAAACACCAAAACGGCAATATCTCTAGAGAATTAGCCGTTTTGGAGATTTCTCGTTTTTTCGTGCCGCGTGTTATTACAGGTCGCCAACACGCGGCGCGTGTGGCCTCATCCGTCTCCCATACACTTACCCATTGGTTCACCTGATATTCTTTACCATTCCCATCGCATTGAACAACTAGCGTCATATGCATGTGTGGGAATCTTACACGTGGTTTACGGTGTGACAATAAACTGAAAATGAACCTGTCAAACCAACTCGTGTTCGGTCATGAGTACATGGAGAAATGGACAGGAAGTGAATCACCCCCCTTTGTAGAAGGTAAAACCGGGAATCAGCAACAAATCCGGCGAATAAATAAAGTCATGTCTGAAATAGAAATTAAACAAAGGTTCTGAAATTTGCAACATAAGTATTAGTAGGTATGGGGTTAGTGGAGAAGAGTGCCGGACACTCTGAAACTTCGTGAATTTACGAACGTGAAATACCCTCTGATAGACTGCAGGTCTTTTTGAATGTGGCGATCAAAAAGGTAAATCAATGAGAAGTATTTTGTGTAATAGAGGACTTTGGTTATTCTGGGGAATTCACACACATAAATAATTATATTTACATGGTCAGCGTGGTAAGTCATAGCAGTTATCAATTACAATGTTGACCATGTAAATACTTTGTATCGCCCCTCCACAAACCATGATAGCTGTACCAGTCCTTAAAACCAGGTTTCCCAAATGTTAGGTGAACATTGTTTCATTAAATTGGTCAAATGTTAAAACAATCCTGAATTATGGCATCAAGTCTGATTACTTCACTAAACTTGACAATGCTGCCATATATGTGAAATAATTTTGTGTGCGGCGTAAAACATCAATCAATCAATCAACCATTCTTGTGGTGTATTTACCTTCAAAACGTTTGTGGCAAGTCTTGAATTATGAAATGGTATAGAAAAGTTAATGTTTTTTTCTTGTTGAGTAATTATGGATGGAGGCCTGAGTAACAAAATTCCTGTGGTAGTAAGTGTGGTTGATACATGGCTTTGTGAATAAGGCGGATGGTTAAGTATTGGGTTAATTGTAGCAGTGGTAAAATTTTCAAACCCAGAAACATTGTTATTATGCGTATGGCTCTCTTCTGTATATACTGCATATCGTGATTGCTTGTTACTTGCTTAAGTATTTCCCCACAGGGGATTTCCGAAGATCATATAAGGGTTGATAAGTGAATTTAAACAGAGGAGTATTATCGATTCCTTTAAGAAGAAAAAAAAGACTATATGTTAAGACTGTATATTTTATGTTAGGATATAACATGTAATTTTGAATCAAGTATAATTATTCAGTTTGCAAAACTATGTCTTGTCAATTATTTTTTTTTTAATTCCTATCAGATTCTAATTTTTATACGCCCGACTTAAAAAAAGTCGGTCGTATTATGATATCACCAGCGCCGGTCGTCCGTCCCGGATTCCCTTCCGCTCCATAACTTGAAGAATTTTGATCCGATCTTTACAATTGTTTTTACAATATATACTTTAGGGGTAGAAGGTGTGTCATGAACCATTAAGAACATAGTCCATTGCATAATATGGCTTCTATATTGGATTATGTAGTATTCTGTCTTTGTCTATATCTACGTTCTCTTCCGCTCCATAACTTGAAGAGTTTTCATCCGATCTTTAAAATTTTTTTAATACATATAGTTTAATGGTAGAAGGTGTGTACTCTGAAACTTCGTGAATTTACGAATGTGAAATACCCTCTGATAGACTGCAGGTCTTTTTGAATGTGGCGATCAAAAAGGTAAATCAATGAGAAGTATTTTGTGTAATAGAGGACTTTGGTTATTCTGGGGAATTCACACACATGAATAATTATGTTTACATGGTCAGCGTGGTAAGTTATAGCAGTTATCAATTACAATGTTGACCATGTAAATACTTTGTATCGCCCCTCCACAAACCATGATAGCTGTCCTTAAAACCAGGTTTCCCAAATGTTAGGTGATCATTGTTTCAATGAAATGGTCAAATGTTAAAACAATTCTGAATTATGGCATCAGGTCTGATTCCCTCACTAAACTTGTCCTTCACTAAGTATTGGGTTAATTGTAGCAGTGGTAACATTTTCAAACCTAGAAACATTGTTATTATGCGTATGGCTCTCTTCTGTAAAATACTGTATATCGTGATTGCGTGTTACTTGCGTTAGTATTTCCCCACAGGGGATTTCCGAAGATCATATAAGGGTTGATAAGCGAATTTAAACAGAGGAGTATTATCGATTCCTTTAAGAAGAAAAAAAGACTATATGTTAAGACTGTATATTTATGTTAGGATATAACATGTAATTTTGAATCAAGTATAATTATTCAGTTTGCAAAACTATGTCTTGTCAATTATTTTTTAAAATTTCTATCAAATTCTATTTTCTTTTTATTTTTCTTGACCACGCATTCATTTAAGCGATCAGCTTGGATCGCATCACCTTAGAATAATTTCTAAAAGATCGCTTGGACTTTTTTAGTTTTTAAGAAGATATCATAAATGATTGCATGGTGAAGGGTCACTTAATGAACGTTTGGAGCGGTTAATGATCGCTTGCTGAGTACTCAGAGCATTCAATGGTCACAAAAAGAGCATTTAGATCGCCTAAAATCGTGAAGATCTCTTGGGTCGCATTAAGATTGCATTTTGAATGCATTCAGCATGCAATCATTGTCCCTTTTTTCCAGTAGGGAAGTGAAAACTTTTTATTTGCTCTGAGTGTGACTCCAGTTTTCATTGAGGTTGTCCAACGTTCGGGTTGCCAGTCTGTCTTTTTGATAACCGTGGTCTATTCCTACTGTCAAAGGGGGCGTCGGTGGCTCGCCGAAGGTCGAGGGTTTCCTAGGGGCAATAAATCCGCCTGGTAATGCCGCCATATAAGTGGAATAATCTTGAGTGCGGCGTAAAACACCAATCAATCAACCTACTGTCTAAATCACAAATTACATTAGTTTAAAAAACAAGTTGTTTTCAGACTTCATAGATACAGGGAAAGACTAACTGGTAGATAGGCTTACTGATGGTAACCGCGATTAAAAATATATGTCTAAGAAGCTTTTGTTTTTCTTAAAGGCCCACAAAACCAATTTACATGAGCTTACTACAGGTAAAACCACTAAAATTAGACATAGGACACATAAAACATGCTTAATCAGGGTTTGAATGTATAAATGGGGGCCAAAAACAAACGAAGATTCGAAGCTCCATTACAACAACACCGATCAGTGTCGGTTAATTAAAGTGTTGGTTTACCCTCAGTTCAGGCGTATTTGTGTGTGATTTGCGCTCTGTAGTATTTTATAGTCCCTTTTACCCGATCGTTAGTCAGTAAAGTTCGTAAAATTATACTGCATGTCGTTAGATCTCCCACACGACTTAGCGCGTTTGCGTGCACGCTCACGTTCAGAGTTTGTTTACATTGCGGGCACCTGAAAAATCTGTTTTTCAATTTCAAATTAAAAATACTAAATGATGCCAAAACTTTCGATTTCTGACAAAAATAGGAAGTTCCTAACTTCTTCTGTCTGGGAAAAATACAGAAAACCGCCCACTGTTTTTAATGTAAACAGTATTCTGGATTTTCGTGGCAAGTGTGCCTTTAAATGCTACTACCAGTCTTTGACTAAGGGTTGATTGTAATATGTGTATTCGTTCACAAATCCTTGCATATTAAAATGTCCCCATGTTTAATGTCGTCTCTAAAGATCGAGTTTGTCAGGGAGCTAGAGCTTATCTTCAGGGGGAACTAAGAAGCGAAACGTCGATATTTCGCTAAAACAGATGTTGTAATCCATAAAGAGGAAAGAACATATAAAACAATTGTTTAAATAAACATACTTCAGTGCGTCCATGTTTAATTCCTGTACCTTCTACAGATACAACCCTGTGGCCGAATGTCTTATTTTCAAAGGGGTTGTTGAATTCATTTATTCTGCCGTTTATCAGGTATTATTGTGATAGACAATTTGTCACGTCAGTTACACATATTATTTAATCACTATAACACTGAACAACAGTCGATAATTCACTTAATCAAATCCGGCTTGTAGGTTGATTTCAATTGTTATGCAGTTTGAATATTCCTTAAAAACCAAATTTGTCAAGCTGTCTGAGTTAGGCAATACAAATTAGAAATACTTTAAAGGTGTATATATTAAGAAAGTTATATTCCGCAAAAATGAGTAGGACAAAACTTTCATATTTCCACGTAAGGTATTTATCACACATCCGTTTATTTTTTGGCTACGGTACCGATCTCGTGTCTTTGTCAGTTTAAGTCCGGAACACAGTTAATTAAAATTTGTACAATTTAACTGCTGTTTTTATAAAGATAGGGTTTCCAGATGACCATTGATAACTTCCCTAGCTACCATTGACTGCTGAATAGCGGGCTTCAATTGGGGAATTCTTCGTCTGCTTTGTTTACTGACTAAGAATGGACCTTAGTTAGGTGCGCAGTGTGGTTGCGCGCGTGGTGCGTTTACTGACTATCAGATAGAAAACAAATCAACAAGGAATTCCCTAAATAACTCTTTAAATGTATATGTTTGACGGGAATTCGACCCGTAATGGCGAAAGGGTGTAACAGTAGGCTATCCAACAGGCCTATCAACAGAGTCGTTACTGATTAGCCAATCATAGCTCCTTTCTTTCCCCGGCATGGGAAATCATGAAGATGGCGGAAAGAGGACAATTCCAGCAATTGACCGGAGAAAAACATCTCTAGTATGGTTTACGTTCGAACTTAAGATCTGTAGTCAGAACAGGTACGGTACTTTTTCCTTTTGCTCGTTTTGGAAAAAAGGAATTTACTTGAAAACCAGTTGGCAAGAAGTTCGTCTAAGATTAGAAGGTGACGACATTCTAATGAACTTGGAGTTCGGTCTTGTACTTAGATTGATGATTGGTCTTCGCGCCGCACTGAAGTTATTTAACCTATAAGGTTGCGTAGCCAGATTGTGGGGGGAAGGACCCGGGCCCAGTGCCGGGAGGAAACCCCCGACCTTCGGCATGGCAACTCCTCCGCATACGGCAACCGCCATAATGTAGGAGTTGTCATTTTGCAACGGTAACTGCGAGAGGAAAAGGTCAGGCTAATAATGGCCTGTACGAACCGAAAACGTGTTCGAAAGTAAACAAAATTTAAATAACCGGGACGACCATTCATTCATTCTAAGCCGAAGTTGGTTCAAACAATACTTTATCGTACATTTTCGAGACTAGAAGCATTAAAAAGCTTCTGAATTATACGTCTTGAGAGAAATAGCAAATAATTTCAACATTCTGTTGTGACGTCAAAATATCAACATTTTGGCAGCTCATACCCCTTTAATAGTAAGCTGTCATGACGCAATGCCACAAGAAAAACAGCGCACCATTTTAAACTACGAACGGGCTGTTATTAATTTACAACCGCGCAATAGTGATATCATTTATTGTCAGCCTTGAAATTTTCGTGCAGGCCGGTTGAGCAGTCCAACCTGACGATTTATTGATCGATGAATTACGCTGCACGCAAAAGCTATTCCGCTTATATGGTGGCGTAGCCAGGTTTAGTGGGGGATGAAGACCGGGCTTATCATCCGAAGTAAACCTCGAACTCCGGCAAGTACCTTGGGAGTCTTCCACATACCCATCTTGACGAAGGCTGTGCCAACGCACGTGTGCCCCACGAGTGCAACCTAGCCCTGCACTAGTGTCAAGTCTCATATGTAGTATGCTGTGAAGGTCATAGGGGACCCCCCAAGACCAAACCTCCTAACGCCCGATCCCATAAATTATGGATGAGGGCTCACAATACTGCCAAGAGCCTGAATCCAAGAAGATTAGTCCTCGCCAAGGTTGCTCGTTGACGAGGGGAAATTTTTGTATGAAAACAAGCTAAGGGGTTCCTAGATATTACCAGTCGTCATGATCGGCTAATAGTCTTCTGTTTACGTACCCCCTCCCCCTCTCATGTCCTATGACACAACTTGCAGGTCGTCCTGCAGGTCCAAGGAGGGGGAATCTGATTAATGTATTAATCGCTGATCTTTTGCCGCAATCCATGTTATTTCACTAGCCGGGCAACCTGCTAGGTGTAGTGGGGGAGGGAATCCCGATCCTCAGGGGAAAGGGTTGCATGGTTAATGCTTTGGAAGAACGTTCATTTCATTTCATTTAATTTATTCACCATGAAAATTAACATTAAATACATGGTTTCCTTTGGTGTATACATAGTCGGGAATAAAATTCCAAGGAACTTGTTCTATCCCAAAATTTGTGAGGTTTTAACAGCTTTACGCTGCATTTCAGCTTATTCCACTTATACTGCAGTTTTGCAAGGATAAGTTGGGGAGGAAACCGGGCTCATCGTCTGGAGGAAGCCCCCAACCTTCAGTGAGAACCTGGTAACCCCTCTACATACGGCGACCCTCACAAATGTATTTGGTCTGAGTAAGATTCGAACCCGCGCCGCATGACTTGTGTAAGTAGGCCCCGGACTGACATGCCCCGCCCCCCCCCCCCCCAGATAACTTCCCTAGCTACCATTGACTGCTGAATAGCGGGCTTCAATTGGGGAATTCTTCGTCTGCTTTGTTTACTGACTAAGAATGGACCTTAGTTAGGTGCGCAGTGTGGTTGCGCGCGTGGTGCGTTTCCTGACTATCAGATAGAAAACAAATCAACAAGGAATTCCCTAAATAACTCTTTAAATGTATATGTTTGACGGGAATTCGACCCGTAATGGCGAAAGGGTGTAACAGTAGGCTATCCAACAGGCCTATCAACAGAGTCGTTACTGATTAGCCAATCATAGCTCCTTTCTTTCCCCGGCATGGGAAATCATGAAGATGGCGGAAAGAGGACAATTCCAGCAATTGACCGGAGAAAAACATCTCTAGTATGGTTTACGTTCGAACTTAAGATCTGTAGTCAGAACAGGTACGGTACTTTTTCCTTTTGCTCGTTTTGGAAAAAAGGAATTTACTTGAAAACCAGTTGGCAAGAAGTTCGTCTAAGATTAGAAGGTGACGACATTCTAATGAACTTGGAGTTCGGTCTTGTACTTAGATTGATGATTGGTCTTCGCGCCGCACTGAAGTTATTTAACCTATAAGGTTGCGTAGCCAGATTGTGGGGGGAAGGACCCGGGCCCAGTGCCGGGAGGAAACCCCCGACCTTCGGCATGGCAACTCCTCCGCATACGGCAACCGCCATAATGTAGGAGTTGTCATTTTGCAACGGTAACTGCGAGAGGAAAAGGTCAGGCTAATAATGGCCTGTACGAACCGAAAACGTGTTCGAAAGTAAACAAAATTTAAATAACCGGGACGACCATTCATTCATTCTAAGCCGAAGTTGGTTCAAACAATACTTTATCGTACATTTTCGAGACTAGAAGCATTAAAAAGCTTCTGAATTATACGTCTTGAGAGAAATAGCAAATAATTTCAACATTCTGTTGTGACGTCAAAATATCAACATTTTGGCAGCTCATACCCCTTTAATAGTAAGCTGTCATGACGCAATGCCACAAGAAAAACAGCGCACCATTTTAAACTACGAACGGGCTGTTATTAATTTACAACCGCGCAATAGTGATATCATTTATTGTCAGCCTTGAAATTTTCGTGCAGGCCGGTTGAGCAGTCCAACCTGACGATTTATTGATCGATGAATTACGCTGCACGCAAAAGCTATTCCGCTTATATGGTGGCGTAGCCAGGTTTAGTGGGGGATGAAGACCGGGCTTATCATCCGAAGTAAACCTCGAACTCCGGCAAGTACCTTGGGAGTCTTCCACATACCCATCTTGACGAAGGCTGTGCCAACGCACGTGTGCCCCACGAGTGCAACCTAGCCCTGCACTAGTGTCAAGTCTCATATGTAGTATGCTGTGAAGGTCATAGGGGACCCCCCAAGACCAAACCTCCTAACGCCCGATCCCATAAATTATGGATGAGGGCTCACAATACTGCCAAGAGCCTGAATCCAAGAAGATTAGTCCTCGCCAAGGTTGCTCGTTGACGAGGGGAAATTTTTGTATGAAAACAAGCTAAGGGGTTCCTAGATATTACCAGTCGTCATGATCGGCTAATAGTCTTCTGTTTACGTACCCCCTCCCCCTCTCATGTCCTATGACACAACTTGCAGGTCGTCCTGCAGGTCCAAGGAGGGGGAATCTGATTAATGTATTAATCGCTGATCTTTTGCCGCAATCCATGTTATTTCACTAGCCGGGCAACCTGCTAGGTGTAGTGGGGGAGGGAATCCCGATCCTCAGGGGAAAGGGTTGCATGGTTAATGCTTTGGAAGAACGTTCATTTCATTTCATTTAATTTATTCACCATGAAAATTAACATTAAATACATGGTTTCCTTTGGTGTATACATAGTCGGGAATAAAATTCCAAGGAACTTGTTCTATCCCAAAATTTGTGAGGTTTTAACAGCTTTACGCTGCATTTCAGCTTATTCCACTTATACTGCAGTTTTGCAAGGATAAGTTGGGGAGGAAACCGGGCTCATCGTCTGGAGGAAGCCCCCAACCTTCAGTGAGAACCTGGTAACCCCTCTACATACGGCGACCCTCACAAATGTATTTGGTCTGAGTAAGATTCGAACCCGCGCCGCATGACTTGTGTAAGTAGGCCCCGGACTGACATGCCCTGCCCCCCCCCCCCCCCCCCCCAGGCCTGTGTACTGGTTGAAGGGCCTTGGTTTTGAGGTAGGTTTTTAAAAAAAATCAAAGGCAACCAGGTGGGGTCCAGGGCCTAGCTTATCGGATGGGGAGACTCCCACGCTTGGGCGATTTCCCGAAGTCGACCGGTCACTCCAGTGGCCCGCTCTAAATTGAGCAACAGCTGGTAGATATAGTCCAGCAGTTCAGAGAAAGTCAAATATTGATCGTCCGTCTCCTGGTGGTTTGACAGTTGGGATGATAACCGCCGGCGGTTCGACTCGCACCCGGGCGTACATCCGTGGCCGAAACATCATAGGTTTAGGCCTCTTGGAACAAACCCAGAACCTGGGTTAGGGCTGTTAGCCTTTCCCCCCACACTAGTTGTCAGGCCGATCGACTCATGAACCCGTGGGTAGTGTCGTGATCGAAGGCGCCGTAATTTGAGGCTTTCCGGTGGACTGGCGTTTTGACAAACCCAGAACCTGGGTTAGGGCTGTTAGCCTTTCCCCCACTCTAGTTGTCTGGCCGATCGACCCATGAACCCGTGGGTAGTGTCGTGATCGAAGGCGCCGTAATTTGAGGCTTTCCGGTGGACTGACAAATCCAGAGCTTGGGATGACGCCCGTAGGCCCACAAAGCCACTCCGGTTGTCAGGCGAATCGACTCGTGTGCATGGGCGTACAGTCGTGGTGGAGGCCGCCGTATGTTAAGGCTTCCCGTCGGTTCGACAGATCCAGAGTTGGGGTAACGCCCGCAGGACTCGCCCACTCTGGTTGCCAAGCGGATCGACTCGTGTACACGGGCGTACATTCGTGGTCGAGGCCGCTGTATGGATCGAGAAGTTGGGATGACGCCCGAAGGCTCAAACCACTTCAGATGTCAGGCTGCTCGACTCGTGTACCTGGGCGTACACACGTGGTCGAACCGCCTTGTTCTCCTGGCAATTCGACGGATCCAGAGACAAGGTTGCCGGTCGTTGCCTGATCAATCCGCCCTGGACGTCAGGCAACTCGACTCGTTTACATGGGCGTACAGTCGTAGTCGCAGAAGCCTGTTAAGGTCGTAAAGACCTGGGCCCCTCCATTGCCATGGAGAATTTAACGGCCTCCCCCGTTTGTTCCATGGTACTCAAACATTCTGCGTCTGGCCTCTCCTACGGGTAGGAACAGATGCCGCCTGGTCACTGACTTGAGATAATCTGTGGAAGATAAGCAGAAAAACAGGACATATGTTGAGAGATAATCCCAACAAGTTATCAACAACAGTCCAACCCGAAGAGATAATCAACAAGAGAAAATGACTAACTCCTTATTCATTACTTATTAATATATTATTTTATTGTTTGTTTTTTTTTTTCTTTAATAAATAAAAGTAACAATTATTGATTTAGAACTTGCCTGGACCGTTTACCCTCACCCGCCGAAACTGGGGAGATCGCATGACTTTGATGAATTGCCCGCCTTACTGGATCAGGAAGAACTGCAGCATCTACTACTCTTCCTCTGAGGCTCCGCCGTTGGTGATATTCGCGGCGGGCATACATGGGATACACAAATCACTTTCCATCATAAATTCTTAAATCTAAAAAAAAAGACGAAAAGATTTAAAATTTAGTAAAAGAACGTAGATTATTTAAACAGGAACGTATCCCGCTTAAAAAAATCGCCTATGAGAATACGCAATAGTGTTGGCCTAGGAGGGTGGTGAACAACAACGACCTGATCGTGTGGTGACGACTTTGGACCCACAACAGTATATATGTAGGTTGAAATGGCAAAGTCCGAAAACCCTTCAAAAAACAAAAATACAGAATATTTTTTGGTCAGAAACCCTCAAGTAGTCTAGGTGAGGGTATCTAACCGCTAGGGACAGAAAAAAATCCTACCAAAAACGACTAAAGCCAGGCGCACACTGCACTTGCAGTCTAACACTCTGATCGGCGCCGTATTCACCGGCGCCGTTTAAAAACCACTGCGCTCTGAATAAGGCTGCGCATCGATGTGCGGGTAAACAGTAAAGTTGTGGCGCGATTTTTCCGAACATTTCCGATTATGACGTGATTTTGGGTTCGTAGCTCCAAGAAACGTGGCACTTTCCAATAAACTAAAAGCCTGCTATACTTCTCATAATTTTAGGAGGAGACGCCCTTGGTTGTTAAGGCGACACGTTTATGGAGACTATCACAGACTATGCTAAATTAGAGGAAGAAGACATTCGATCTTACAAGAACTATGTCCGAATGTTGTTCAGCAATCTGTTTTATCGTCAAAGACTTCTGGACACGGTCATTGAATTCCGGTAAGTTTGTATCATATAAGTAAACATATTTCCGCCACAGGTCAACTAACAAAGTATCTTCGGATCAAAATTCCGACGGTATCGTCTCCTCAAGGGCTGACATTTTCTAACCACATGTCAGGAAGACCTTTTCTCATTGGTCGAGTGCCTTACCGCAAGATAAAAGACGGCGAGGTTCCACGCACACTGCTTGTGTTTGGGGACGCCGGTGAATAAGACGCCGGCAAATATCAAATCAGTTTGATGCTTGCGGTCATGGCTGCGTCACAGACCGTAAGCCTCAAATGGCTGCGTCGTTCACAGCACACCGAGGCTTGCGACACTGCGGCTCGAGACGCCGGTGAAAATCGCAGACCGCAAGGGCAGTGTGCGGCAGGCTTTAGAGAGAAGGGTTAGTAAGAAAAGTATACTTAGTAAATTTGCAGTGTTCATCACTTCTCTGCAGAACTGAAAGAGGTAGACCGAAAGGGAAGGGTCGCGCATGCGCGATATATGCAATGGATAGCCAGTACAGGGCACTAAGCTAGGGTACTATACAGGATGTTAGGGCAAGATTTTTTTATTTTATTGTGTGAAATGCAGGTTGTTTCTTTCTCCTAGGGTCAAAAGGGAAGTGTTTGTACAGTTGTAGGTATATCTATGGGAATCTGTGGTATTTTCAAAAGATTAAAAAACACACACAAATATGTTCAATCAGCCATTGATCGAAAGATTAAAGTTTACAGCAGACCAGCCTTAGTTTCAATCCAATAGTGAAATAACCCAGATACAAAACTATCGCTAAGTGAGCCACTTTCTACCTTTAGCATAACCGATATAGATTTCTATTGGCTGAAAAATAGAAACTGGGTGTTTTGACCCAAAGCTGTTGGTAGAAACAGAAAGACACAGATTATTGATTGCATTTGCTATTTTTTAAAAATATCAATATACCGACTTCCTTAATATTTTGTTGATCATAACAAAATTGATCAGAGTTAAAAAAAGATTAAGTCAACCTTTTGTATCATGAAACAAACGTGTTGTTGATTGTTGCCCTGGATCATTAAATACATTTCCAGAATTGTCTCGTGATAACGCACTCCTGCGGGAATATCTTTCAAATTATCGGGAAGTTATTAAACAACTCAAACATAACCAAAAAACAAAAACAAATAATATACATATGATTATCAAAGCCATTTTTTTTATCAAAACTGAACACAAACAAAAGACACTATTGTAGAATATACATATATAAATTACCGTATTAAGATTCCAGCGAGTAAAAATATCGAACCAACAACTCACTGGGGGGGGGGGGGGGGGGGGAGATTTATCACATTCAGTGAGAGAGTAGCGACTTCGTTATTTTTATGCTTTGTACAATGCTAATGAAGAGACATTTCTGTACACTCTGGTAAAATCTATACATAAATTGATTAAAAAATACTTTGATTAGATAAAGATGGTTCTAATACAGTACCTGTGTATTAAGAATTGGAAAAAGAATAAAGAAACGGACACATTTCTTATAGAAAGTTGAGAAAAAAAACAAAAAACTTTGGTTTAGTTTTAAGAAGACAGGCATTTACAAAAAAATGGAAAAACTGAAATGGAAAACTATCCAATGGGATAAAAATTGGGTATAATCCTCACAGGAGATGGTCTGCCCCACTGTGGTTCTGTAGAAAGATGGTTGAGGCAATGAATGCTCTAATTGTGATGGTGCAGCTATCTGCGCATATCAAGACTACCTGAGTGATAAAATGATTGTTTGCAGTTACAATCCTTTTCTGAAAATATTTGGTAGGTACTAGTAGGCTTTTTGTTAAATATTGTTTTTCCACTGAACTCAAAACGCCTATATTCACATGCGTAAAACAGTTTATATAATTAAACGTAACAAATTCAATAGACATAAATCTATCCCATCCATTGAATCATATATGGATGGGGAAAATGTATAAGCATAGAGTGGCTGCAATAAAAAAAAGAAAAGCAGGATTGGCAAAAAGGCCGGAATGTATGAGCATATTTTAGGGATGTATTTACTTATAAAACAACTTAAATGTAAATACAGTATCCAACATTGGTATCAACAGAAAGTTCTTTTTATTTTTAACTTCTTCATAAGACTACATTGTAACAGGCACTAAACTAATTCTATTCATGCCCCTACAAGTAGCTCTAACATTTTTTCGTTGTAAAAACAGGTTTGGTAAAATGAATTCATTTAAGTAGCATGGGAAGCATGTCTAACCGAAGATGTTAACCGAAGATGTCAAAAGTTTTCATATCAAAAATATCAATTCATAATAAACAAGCAGACACAGTCGACTATATCCCCCGCCTTAGGAAAAATATGCTGAATAATACTAGATTGATTGACTGTGTTTTACGCCGCGCTCAAGATTATTTCACTTATATGGCGGCGTTGCCAGTTTTATTGTGGGAGGAAACCGGGCTATATGCCTGGAGGAAACCCACGACCTTCCGGTGGTAACTGTCAACCATCCCATACAGGTCTTTCGTTTGAAAACCCAGTCAGAAAATTTTCCAATTTTTTTTGGACTGAGTGGGATTCGAACCCGCGACCCATTGGTGAAAAAGAATACTTGAAGAACGGTGACTATGATAACCTTTATAAAAAAACAACCTACCCAGTACTCAGCTTTTTGCCATCTTTATTGGACATTCTCCTTCAGTTTATAGCATATCACCCATCCCAGGTACCATAAAGGATTGAAAAAGATGCTAAGTTCTTCTCCGGAAACTAAATTTCTAAGTTATGTTTCCATGGAAACGGTTAAAAATAAAAATAAAAAAATTTCAAGAAGTTGAAAGCCTCAAAAGGCACAGTTTTACATGATAATTGTTCCACACATCAAGTTACATTAAGTTATGTCTAATAGTTTTCGAAATTTGCTCAGGAAACGAAATTTCTAAGTGATGTAAACGGTTAAAAATAAAAAAAAAAGAATTTCTCAATTTTACATGGAAACGGCCGAAAATAAAAAAATAAAAATGTTTCAATAAGTTGAAAACCTCAAAAGGCACATCTTCAAATCATAATTGTTCCACACACCAAGTTTGATTGGGTCATGTCTGACAATTTTTGAGTTCTGCTCCGGAAACGAAATCGGGACCGATGCATGGAGCCCATTTCAATAATACCCCCCCTCCCCCCCCACCTACATTTGGCGAGGGGTTAATAAAAATGAGCTTGAGGTTTGTTTGCATAATACAGCCAAATGTGAATATACGGGATGCATGAACTAGAGATCTCCTTTTACTAAATTGAAACACCCAGCTTTCAACTACATGTAAGCCGCCCCGCTTAAAAGATTAAGTTTAAGTGATAAAAATGGTGACACTTTCAAGTGATTTGTAGTACACTCTCAAGTCCGGTGTCATAAAAATATTCCAATTTATCTAGTCTTATTTTCTTTTAAAAAATGGCTGACAATTTATTCATTTCGTTTTGATGGAAAAGATTGATTGGTGATATTTATTTAGAAACTCGATTACTTCATAGGTTAATACTTATTTTCATGAAGGTCGAGGGCTATAACAATTTGTTACATCATAAAAATAAAAAATGTGTAGAAAGATATGAAATTTTAGCAACTGGTGCTACTTTCAGTCAAAATGTCGACGTGGTTTAAACAAAATTCTGTCTTCTTGGCAAAAAGTTCAATAGAGATTCAGCAGCATTCAGTTAGCCTTAAGTTTTCATATCAGTCAACCTGCAAATAAAATAAACCACCTTTATAAAATACAATTTAAATATTTAGCACGAGTTTAGCATATTCAATAAACCCAGTCTGCTACGACTGAGTACTCTACATTATAGAAAATATTTCTTTAAATTTCAGCAATTGAAATTCTATATATATGAAAATTTTCATTCCTCTATTTGATGATTATATATGGATTCCATAGTAGGCAACAAGAGATGTCCTAAATTTTTCACGACATTCCATCCACCCATTAAGTATATATACTGTAAAAAAACTGTCAAAATCAGGTCAAAACTAAAGAGGATATGGAATATTAAAAAGGAATATTACATATAAATATAATATAGACGCCGTATTATGCAATAATGCAACCGAAGATGTCATAAATGGTTGACAACACACCAAGAGCCCATAAGATAAATACTATGAAAGAATTGTAATGATCGGACCCAGGCTCTTTTGGTGTGGAATGGAATATAGACTAAAAAAAAGAATATTAAATAATCCAATATAGATGCCATATTATGCAACCCAGACTGTCCTAAATGGTTCCCGCCACAACAACTACCCCTTAGGTATATACTTTGAACAATTTGTCAAAATCAAGTCAAAATTAAAGAAGATATGGACTATAAGAAAGAGAATCTAACATACATGTTGTATTATGTAACTGAAGATGTCATAATTGGATGATTATACACCATCAACACAAAATGTATATGCTGTGAAAGAATTGTAAAGATTGGATCAAAGCGCTTCACGTTTTGGAGTGAAAGGGACAATTGATTGATTGATGTTTTACGCAGCATTCCAGATTATTTCACTTGATATGGTGGCGTTGCCAGGTTTAGTGGGGTGGAGGAAACCCCCACTTTTGACAAGTACATGTACCTGGCAACTCTTCCACATACGCTGAGCAAGTGAAAAATCCAGAGAATTTTTTGAATTTTTCATTGGTCTGAGTGTGATTTGAACCCGCAACTCATCCATGGAAGGTCATGGAGGGACTGGACCACCGAGGCTCCCTGAAAGCTAATGCAGATATAGACTGAAGAGAATATTACATAATCTAATATAGATGCCACATCATACAACCGAAAATGTCATAAATTTTTCATGTCGCACCATTTACTCACAAGGTATATGTTGGGAAAGAATTGTAAAGATCAAGTCAAAATTCTCTAAGTTATGGAGCGGAAGAAAATACGGGCCGAACGAACAGACGGTTGTATGGACGGACGGCGCTGGGTATACCGTAATACAAACAAGTCACACATATAAAAAATGAGTTTCACAAATAAGTTTAAAGCGGTCGATTGTCAAGAAAAGTTGATTACTTGACGCACCTTCAAAAAGGCGCGCGTTTTTCACATTTTAGCAACTCTCGCTTTGTCAACTTTCGTCTTTTCAAATCTGACCGAGAAGGAAAAACACGAGAATCCATTTAAATTGGCATGTTGCGCATTTTAAAAAAGTCGACAAATTAAGCGAGAGTATCTAAAATGGCAAAACTCTTCCTTTGTCGCCTCTCATGTTTCTGAAGTAGACAAGTCGACATAGCAAATGGCCTTATCCGTCTTCCATATGAAGGCCTGTGACAGGCGGTGGGACTATCTCTGCTGACTGAGCTCCTGTCACTTTATATTTTTCAGATTTTCTGTAAACTCAACAAACAAACCTAATGAAGCTCTCTGATCAATGTGGTAATACTAATGCCAAATAATACGTTTATTGTCCCTCACAAACAAACGAGTTCAAACTCACAGTTGGTTATATCATATAACTAAAGTGTTTCAGTTCTATGGTTATATATCGTGTAAACCATGCAGTTACACAATACATGTATATTGTATAACGCCATCTATCTTTACATACACCTTGTTCGGAGCGATGATATGTTGATAAATATACCAATGTGTGACTCTACCAAGCTGTATTAAAAGTACTAAAACCAGGTAGTCCAGCTTTTCCAACATGTGGATGATTGTATTAAGAGTATGATTCAGATTTTTTGTACAGGTGACACCAGAGAGAAAAAATTTAAACAGGAATTGGTATATGTTTTCTTGAACCCTAAAATAGGCCTACATATCATCTGTTTTGTAAATAACTTTTGTTAATCTTAAAGGATTTATGAACAACCTTTGGAAATATTTTCTGATTTGCGTTAAGTGTGTTGTAGAACATGTACTTGAAAAGTCCGACCAAAAAGAAAAGTAAATTTCGGTCGCAGCGTTACCCAAAATTGGTAGAAAAATATCTGCCATTTTTCCAAAAAGTGTAATGCAAAATAACGAGAATACTGTTAAACTCACTTTCTAAATGACACTAACTAATTAACATATAAAACCAGTGACCCTTAGACCTGTAATCCAGGCTAATGGAGATACTATATATTTATATATTTTCTATCGAACTTGTCCCCTCACACCACTGTACGCAAAAAATAAGGGGGGGGGGGGGCACTCTATACACAATATTTCAAAAGCATTGTCTAACGGAGGCTAAGGGAATCACGATTGGAGAATGCGGTAAGAAAACAAAAGATTCCTTTAGAGATCCCTTAAAGGGATCTTAACGCCCATGGTCATCTATCCATAATTAAGGTTGTTACAGCAATAACTGGATATAGGAATTGGGGATGACAGTGCATTTAATGTATCTGTTATGTAATATTGGACCTACATAAAAATAATCTTATTCCAGGGAGATTACAACTGTTGAGGAAAATTTTGAGGAAATTTAAATTAAATTGTAAGCTCCCCATGAAATTTTGGTTGAAAACAACATTGCCGCCTAGTAGCCATCTTGCATATGCTAATGAGATGCAAATGTACGGTGCACAGCTAGAACTTAGGGGGGTGATGTGTGTCATGTTTGGTTAAGATCAGGTCAGTAGTTTTCTTGGAATAATGAAATGAAGTTTCATTCAAATTTGGTTCAAAAACAACATTGCTTCCTGGCGGCCATATTTAAAAAGCAAATGAGATGAAAATGTAGGGTGCACAACTAGATCATACGGAGATAATGTGGGCCAAGTTTGGTCGATATCAGACCCGTAGTTTTCTTGGAATAAAGGTAACCAAAAAAAAACAACATCTCCTCACTGGCGGCCATATTGAAGATGCAAATGAGATGAAAATGTACAGTACACAACAAGGCTATAGGGAGATAATGTGAGTCAAGTTTGGTGGATATCGGAATGATTTGGTTTGATTTTTATTCACCATAAAATCAGCGAGGCAGTACAGAAGTTGTAGTGAGTATAGAAGGCGGGAGTAAAGTTCCAATGGAACTTGTTCTTTCCCATTGATGAAAAAATATGAAACATCATTGGAATACGGTGGTAGATTGTTTATATAGTGAATTAAACAAATTTAGAAAAGGAAAGTCAATAAATGAAATAAAAGAACATATGTACACTTATCATCATGTATCTTACCAGTGATGCAGATAATCTGTTTAAATATCTAGTACATGTTGCTTTATTGAGGATTTGAAATGTGAAGTCGACAACATTGATTTTAATTCAACAGGAAGGTTGTTCCACTCTCAATGACCTTTAACAGCAAGTGAATGGCGAGATAGGTCTGTTTTGAAAAAGGGTCTGTATAAATTGTTGTCTCTGGCTCTTGTTTCATAATGATGAATATCAGATAGTTTAGTGAGGAGTGTTCCCTGTGAATGAGGTAAACCAAAGGGGTGATGAATAAATGTATGAGCAACTATACAGTAGTGAAAATATTTAACTTGTAGATATCTAAAATGTTAAGTTTTTGAAAGATAGAAACAGTTGGTGCAAGTTTATGAGAAAAAGTTATTATTCGGACAGCTTTTTTTTGCAGGAGAAATAAAGAATTTAGATGAGATTTGTAAGTATTTCCCCAAAGAGCGTTTGCGTATAACAGATATGGTGATATGAAAGAATGGTAAAGAATGATGAGTGTGTGTTTGTTAAGACTTTTTCTGATATGTCGTATTATTCCGGTATTACGTGCAATTTTTTTGGAGATGTAGTTAATGTGAGATGTCTATGTTAGTTTTTCGTTGAGAATTATTCCTAGGAATTTAAATTCAGTAACTTGCTTGATGGGCATGTGGTTAATTACTAAGTAGGCGTGTTCGTGGTATTGTTTTCGATTTGGGGCGGTTATCATATATTTAGTTTTAGAGATAATAAAGGAAAGTGGATTTGCTTGAAGCCAAAGTTGCATATTTTTTAGTTCTTGGTTCATTATATCTATAGTCCTGTGTATATTATCGGAAGAGTAGCAAACACTGGTGTCGTCTGTGAAGAGTGTAAAGTTTAGAAGAAAAGAGCAATAAGAAATGTCATTTATATATAAAATAAATAAAATTGGACCAAGGATAGACGCTTGGGGAACCCCGAAGCTAATTGTAGACAAGGCAGAAAGAGTACCTTTAAAGTTTACGGCTTGTTTTCTGTTAGAAAAGTAATCCCTAAACCAAGGAGAAAGAAACCCGTAATGCTGTAATTTTGAGGATAAAATGTCATGGTCAACTGTATAAAAAGCTAAGGCCCGTCTACACGATGCAACTTTTGTTGTACAACAACATACATTTTTTGTTCAACGATGTTGGACTTAGTTGCATGTGAGTGTCTACACGGTAATACAACGTTAAACTTTTGTTGCATGCTGTTGCATGATTAAAAAGAGGGAAAATAATTAAAATTGGCTCTAAACTTCATAAAAAATTGATGTGAAGAAAGTTTTATCTGTTGTGGTGACTTCGACTTTGTTAACGAACATTATTACAATGAGAAGACGACGTCGACGAGCAAGAAAGTCAAAGATATGGATAAATTAATCATTATCCGAAAGGATTCTTATAAAGGGCCGGGCTTTCCATAACCTCATGAAAGAGCTGAGATCTTCAGATCTCTCTAAGCTACATAACTTCCTTAGAATGGACGAAGCCTCTTTTGAAGAGTTATTAAGTCAATCCAATCATATCAAAGTTTGTGATAAATCTGAACTACGGTTAATTTTTTTACGCTTCGCTCACGGTTATTTAACATTAACAACATTTTAACATTTAATATGGCAAAAAACCACGCAAATGCCCTCCATCGGCCGATCGAATAAGAAAATTGCCATTTTGTTTTTGGAACTGAATGGATTCTAACCTGCGGGGGGGGGGGGGGGGGCTCCGTGGCTCATTAGGTAGATCGTTGGACGCTCAATCCGAACAGCCTTCCAACAATGGGTTCCAATCCCACTCAGTCAAAAACAGTCCGGGTTTCTGAGCCCAAAATAAATATTTTTTTAAACTGACAGCCGTAGTTTGGAGTTAGGGCTCATTGCAATGAAAAAGCCGGAGTAGACTGCCCGCATTTGAACGGACAGTTTGTGGTCAGATTTATACAATAAATAACAACATATCTTACTCAAATAGTGTTAAAATTACATTTATGGATAATTTAGCCTTTTGTAAAGTGAATTAGAAACCTGAAAAAAACAGCACAATAGTGTTAGGCCTACGTCACCAATGGCAGAGAAGTTTGAGACTGAAGGAGGAAAAAGTGAATTCAAGGGACGAATTACATTTACTGAATGACCCTGCTCGACCACATCTGACACTGGTGGGTAGCTAAATTATTCATGAACGCGATTATGACCGTTTTAACACGATTTGAGTAGGTTATATTGTTATTTCACTGTCTAAATCGGACCACATACAGTCTACTCCGGCTTTTTGATTGCAATGAACCCTAACTCCAAAACACATCCGTCAGTACAAAAAAAAAGTCATTTTGGAGTCAGAAACCCGGACTAAGTAAAAAAGAAAATGGAAAATTGTGTGACTTGGTTTCCATCCAATCGACCTATGAGGTGTGGTTGCGAGTTACTACCGGGATTTCGTGGGTTTCCTCCGTGCAGGGAGACTGGTTTCTTACCATAAAACTGACAATGCCGCCATATAAGTGAAATAATCTTGAGTGCGGCGTAAAACACCAAACAATCAATCAATCTAACCTGCGATGCATTGTGGAAGTGAACCAAACACCATAATATTTTCACAATGTGAAAGATCATCAAAAGTCCCATTTAATAAGTGAAAGGCCATCACAAGTCCCATTTATTAATTTTTCAACTGTTTTTGTCTGAAATGGTAGACCATCTAAAACTTAGTTTTTAAGATTAATTTTCCAACTGGTAAGAACTGGTCTTTGTAGGCTGTTAAATAGACACGGGAATTTCTCGTATTCTGTAATAAATCCCTCGATTTCGCTATATCCCATTTCCATTTGCGCTCGCCCTGCTGTAGTCATGTGATCATAGGAATGTCACGTGTACCATTGTAGCTGTACTGATTGGTTGACATTAAAAGTAGGGCACAACAAAAGTTGTATGCTGTTGAAAAATAGAAGCATGTTTCAACACTGTCCAACAAGTTGTACGCTGTATAACGTTGTTGGACAAGGCGGTCTACAATATAAAACATTTGCCATCCAACATCATAAAACAAAAGTTGTACGTTGTTGTACAACAAAAGTTGCATCGTGTAGACGGGCCTTTAGATAGATGGAGGAAGGTTATAATGCTATTTAATTTATTTTCTTTGGCGTTTATTAGTTTATAGTATAGTGAGGATGCGGCAGATTGAGTTGAGTGATTGGCTTGGAAGCCATATTGATCAGGTGATATGATATTGTTAGTTTCTAGATGGTTAAGCATCATGTTACATGTAATACGCTCAATTATTTTGCTGAAGGAAGATAAAACAGACATAGGACGGTAATTATTCATAATATTGGCTTCACCAGCTTTATAGACAGGTGTGACTTTTTGGAAAGGTGCTAGAGTTAAAGGAAAGATGAAAAATGTGTGCCAACGGTTTAAAGATAAGATGTGAAACTGGTTTAAGTGAAGCCACAGTACCACCGTCCAGTCCTGCAGCAGTCGATTTAAGGTTGCTTATAGTAGATTGTATTTCGTGAAGGGACTACAGTTTTAAATTGAACCTCGTCAGTTGTCAGGTCAGGTAAGTAATCTGTGAATTTTTTGGGGCAATTTGGTATTTGTTTTTTTAAGGTTCCTGCCACTGATGTAAACTAAGATTTGAATGTATTAGCTATTTGGCATTTATCGGTTATGGAATTATCTTCTATTTGGAATGAGTCCGGAAGAACGGATTGATTTTTTCGATGCATGAGTTGATTGAGTATTTTCCACGTCCCTTTCATTTCATTATTAACTTTATTGAACTGAGTTCCGAAATATGATTTGCGCGAATACGATAACAGTTTATTTAATTGGTTGTGATATGAACGGTAGTTTAGTTCTACTAGAGAATGGTTATATTTAAGTTGATCATGATACAGTTTATTTTTGTGGTGGATTGATTTCCATATTGCTGGAGTTATCCAAGGTTTACTTCTAGGACATTTTGGTGGAGTCAAAGTTAATACTGGGAAGCACTTGTCATATAAAGCAGACGTTGAAAGAAATGAATGCATCGTTAAAATTTTTTGGTTTAAAATTTCGTCCCAGTTTGAGTTTTCTAATGTACTTTTAAACTCATTCTTTTGTTTGTCTGTCATTTTGCGAATGTTTATAGATTTGTTAATGGTGTGAGATTGTGTAGTGACTGATGAAGATCTATGAACGTGAATGATGGGAAAATGGTCTGTTATATCAGTTATTAGTAATCCTGTTTACAGTATGTGATCTTCGTGAAAATTGGAAAATGCGTTGTCTATTAAGGTAGCTGATCTGGATGTTACCCGCATTGGTTTTGTAACATATGGGAAGAAGTAATGGCATTTTAATTGGCATAAGAAATCTTGGGAGGGTTTATGTGGTCAATATTAAAGTCACCTAAGATGATACATTTACTGGAAGATGGGATACTTTGAAGGTTGTTGAAAAGTTGGTCATTGAATAAATTTATATTGTTTCCAGGGGGTCTGTAAATAATGCTGACAATATATGTTGTGCTCCAGTGGACAATTTCAACAAACATTGCTTCATATTCTTTTCCGGTCTGACTGGTTGAGAGGTTTTTGACTCACTGGTAGTTTTCTTAGAATAACAGTAACAAAAATATATCGCCCCCTGGCGGCCATATTGAATATGTAAATGAGATGAAAATGTACGGTGCACAACTAGACCATAGGGTGATGATGTATGTTGAGTTTGATTAATATTGGATTGACAGTTTTCATGGAATAAAAGTAACAAGCGAAAAGTTATCGAACGGACGACAGTTGATTGATTGATTGTTTGGTGTTTTACGCCGCACTCAAGATTATTTCACTTATATGGCCGCGTTGCCAGTTTTATTGTAGGAGAAAACCAGGCTCTATGCCCGGAGGAAACCCACGACCTTCCGGTGGTAACTGGCAACTATCCCACACATGTCGTTCGAGTGAAAACCCAGTCAGAAAATTTTCCAAATTTTTTTTTAGACTGAGTGTGATTTGAACCCGCGACCCATTGGTGGAAGGCTGATCGGCTTGAGCGTCCAACGCTCTACCTACTGAGCCACGGAGGCCCCGACGGACCACGGAAAAGCGATTTGAATAGCCCTCCATCAGAATTAAGAAAAATAATAAAATGTTACCTAAGTTATCTGTTTCCACCACTTGCCTCTGATACTGTATGATCAAGCTGATCAGCCAAATGCGTACGATGACAAACGCGTAGAGCCGTGAGAAAGGCATCAAAAGCGCTCTCACCCCCAACACGTACAACATTGAGCAAATGTCTACACCTCGCCTGATTAGTTTTTTCCGCCTGCAAAAAATTCATAAAAATATAGAAAATTTGAAAAACAAATAGATTTGCTACATCTACACTGTAGCTAAAAACATTGTTGAGTTCCTGCCAACCCTTCCATATTGAATTGGGTGATTTAGTGATTTCCCACTAACAATTGTTTTAAGAAAATAATGAATAAACATATGCAAACACATATGATTTTGCAATACAGGACACGACGGTCAAAGCCATTGCAAGCTAGTCCTATACATAGTGTTCCTCGTCATGTGTTATACTTTAAGTAGCGGAATAGCACGAATTACATATCAACATAGCTGGAAAAAGGGAAAGAAACCTGACAAAGAAGCAAGGCAAATGCAACAAAGAAACATGCAATTTTACTGGCTCCAATGTTATAGAAGATGTGATGTCTGGATTATTTATATGTAATTCAAAAAATTAAAAAATCACAAAATTATGTTAATGCCAGTCAAATTTTAAGAGAAATAGGAATCAATTAAAGGTACAGTAATTTGTTTTGATTGATTGATTGATGTTTTTTATTAACATGCGCTGATATGGCCACATTCCAAGGTTTAGTGGGGAAGGAAACCAAGCTCTTTCTCAATACATAGAAATTAATCAGAGAATACAGGTGTGCAGTCATGCGAATTGCTACAAATGGTTTAACAAAGCGGTCACTACTAAGTCAGAGCACTTCAAATATCCCATAATCTGTTAGAGTGACGTCATTAGGCTCTCGGTCTATTAGCTATTTAACATTGTGGGAATAATAAACATGGGTTAACATGATACCCACATAACAAGGTAAAATACTTTGAACCTATTTACACACCTGTCTATTAGATTCTGGCTAACAGCTTGAATACAGAGCAGGGTTTTCCCACAAAAAGTCGGTGTCATTTGAACCCACATCAGATAAAACATAGAGACCTATATATATATATTTGGTGTGGTCCAATTAACAAATTTAACTGCATTGTGGTCTATTTTTTTTATATTTTCTCTGCACCCCATGTGGCCCATCTTATTGCATTTTTTGTGTTGAACACATTTTTCTTTCTAACGGTACCAAAACCATATTTCTACGATTTTTCCTCACCAAACTGTTCTATAAGAAAGTTAACAATTGTTATCAGAGAACTCTAAACTGACTCGGCAGCCATCTTCACAGCAGAGCTTAGCTGTGTGTCTCGATCGGCCAATCAGCATACGCCTAGCCACCAGTCACTGCACTAGCGAGAGAAATTGGTCAACTCTGAAAGTCTGCTATTTAAACCTAGGTTAATTTCAATCATTTCGAGGCGCTAATTAGGGAAGAGAAACACTCTAATAACTCTGAAATACATGTTGTCTACGGGACTTGTTGTAATCGTTGCAGGATATAACCATACAAGATATAAGCTCGAATGGGAAGTAATTTACTAATACTTTTCCTGGTCAATTTTAAACCGTCCATGGCATGCTCCACTGATGATCAAGCACAAGCTTGCCTGGCATATTCATTTTCAGTGTATTTTCACATCGTAAACCACATGCAAGACTCATACACATGAATACGATGGTCTATGGGAGCCTGTTCGATACGATTGCATGTTTTTTTCTGTTTTCTCCTCCTTTAACCAGAAACTGTCTGTCAGACGGTAAACAATGTACCACAGAATTCACAATGATTGCCCATTAATTGTACAGTTTTCGCTGAAAATTGACCAGCCACCTTTCATCCAAAGACAATAAAATCATATTTATCTATTTAGCAGAAGTTTTAGCAAAAATGTAAACAAACAGTCCCTTTAAAGGTCCAGTAAATCTGTGCACCAACATGTGTGATGTGCAAATATATTCACAAGTTTATAGTTACCATAATTTCCTCCAGCTTATCATGCGAGAAAATGTCCTTTGATATTAAGACATCACAAATATCTGCAGGATCTCCAATATCCTTCACTAGTTGAAACCAGCATTTCTTTATAGCCTTCTGATGGATATATCCTGACGAAAAAAAACATGGAAAAGTTTCACAAATGAAAGCAAATGTATATTATTAGCCTTGGATAACGCAGGCGTAATTAACACGAGATTGTATTCTCAACCACAGGCACACGGAGTGCTCTCCCCTTAAAGGATAAATGACAAGTTTAAGCCAATGCCTCATATTTGGTAATCAATTTTTTAAAAAACTTGCACCGCATAGACCTACGAACGTAGCCAAAAGGGAAAATGTGATTTCAGGCAAGAAACCTACACAATAGCACATTTGCCAGTTTTTCGTGCAACAATGACATGACGTCGTGTCACCAATCTGAGACCGAACAAGCACAGTTTCCAATTAGATTTTAGCTATATTCTTTTGAGCTCCCGTTTTATGCAAGATTTTTTCGCATTGCTTGATGATTTCAGACTGTAGAGAGAAAAATAATGCCTTGAAAAGGTGATTTGCCAATTACTTGAAAATGAGGTAATTTAGAGACGTCACAATGACGGTCATATGTGGTAGACCGGACAAAGCATCCAACTGTTTTTAACTCAAAATTTTCAGCATTTTTACATCATATATAAGGAAAGGAACCCGATAAGAGTGTCAATAAAATTATGAAGGTCTTATCAACCACTGAATCTGCAAAGGGACCCCTATGACCTGTTTCTGGTAGTAGTTTAAAATTCCTACCTTCAACCTATGGCTGGCTGGCTGGCCATGACGAAAGTCAGTTTAAAAATTAATGGCAAAAAAGTGTGCCGATTCGTTCAGAAGACCCGAGGATTGCGATTTAATAAAGCTCAGATAAATGTCTTTTTTTTCATTACTCACGACTCCAAATAACGTCCTCAGTGCCAAAAGAACCTTTTGTCTTTAACTGGGTCATGCTTGAGAAGCCTATTAAATGCATATGTAGGGGCCGCGTGATTGACAGCGGAAACTCGCTCTTGCAAACTAATTTCACCATCCGATTTTAGCACTTTTTAATCATAGATATTTAAATATCTCACTCAATGTCAGTATATTGAAGACAAGGAAGATATATATTAAGATCTGAAGCTGTAAATATAAGGAATTCCCAAGCTTTTATTGTCAAAATTAACATTTTCTTGTTATATGTGTATGCTTGAAGTGTCCGTTCTAACTTGGACAAAGTTGGAAGTTATCAGTGAATTACGCGCACTTTAAAGTAAATTAAACCTCTTTTACCGTATTTGAAGATTGAAAAAACAAAACACAAAGCAACAAACAGATGTAACATGTGATTTCATTTGTTCATTTTAAAAATTATTTGAAGTTGTAAGAAAAAATAACTTGTATGTTTACTGAATGCGTTGTCGTCATACTGCGTCAGTGGGGTTTAATCCGACTTTTCCGCTATTGCCATACTATGTCTTCGGTACTGAAGCAGGCTAGCACTCTGACGCCATAAATGGCGACAGTGGTACCGAAATGGGTTAAATAGAAAAAAAATACATGTTTCATAACTTGACCATATTGGGGAACAGCAAACACAAACAAAATCAGTTTTCTTGATTCCTGCATTAAACTACAACCTTCTATTGATTGCAGTTCTGTTTGTTTTTTGGATATAACTATTTACAAGGGTCATAAATATTTAACAACTAGGTATCTTGGGGGGGGGGATTATTTATGGCGTAATGGTATAAGCTTAATATGATATATAGATTATTATCTTTTCTTGATTTTTGACATCCGGGCAGTCTGGCAATGTCGGTCAATTGGTTTTCTTAACAAATGTCAACCGGCTACGGCGGCAAGTGGGCCTTTAATCGTTTAAAGTGCCTTTAAAATTTTAAATATTTACGTTGGAATAAAAATATTCGATAAATTCAGTTACCTATACGAATCGAAAATGTGTGTCATTTAGGACACAATTCAAATAGCAGGAGGTATGAGTATGTTTTCCAGTCCTTGTTGCTTACAGAAGCTACTTTAACCTATTTATCTTAGATCAATAAATGAACAAATCTCTTATTAGGTACTTCTGGACAAAAATAACAGAGTTGTCTAATTCTGTTTCTTCGACACTTTCTCTATTTCTAACAGCTCGTGCCCCTAAAATACATCAACAATATAGTTTGTATATAGTTTACTCTGTTTGGTTCAAAAGACTAGCATTTCATTCGGGCCTGTTGGCAAAGTGTATCACTGAATTAAACAAACCTGCTAACTCTTGACTTAAGTCTTTTTTTTCATTTAATAGGACTTCATGTTTTCTACTCAACGTTTCATTCTCTTTCCTTAGGTTCTCCATCTCCTTCTCTGTCTCATCCAGTTTTACTCTGAGTTTTTCAAATTCTTTAACACTCTTCCAATGAAAAAACAGAATATAATATATAGAAATCAGTACACAAATTAATAAAATATCTATCATCAAATGAGTGTCATGTTTATTACGAAAATACATTATGTTACTTACGATACGGTCTATGTCTGTCTGTGTTTCACAGCTAGATACAGTACGCATGCGATTTGGCTTGAGAGCGTCCCCTTCTACAACCAATACATAACACATCAATCACACAAGCAAGCAATACATAAAAATGCATCAATTCGTCTTGACATTCGTGTCGATTTCTAACTGTAACTGTAAAATATAACCATTACCCGTGGTCAAACATTTCTGTATTGGTCTTTTCTTACAATGATATTTCAGAAGACATAGATATCAACACAGACCTACTATTCATCAGATCGAACATTTAGGATCTTATTGGTAAGTTGCTATATCTTACTATATATACTTTGAATATAAGTGTAAATTATTTACAAAACGGATTCTGGTTAATGGCTGTCTTGTTATGGAAGCATTTACTGAAGCCTTGGATAATCCTATAATTATGTTCAATAACATACCCTTCCGACCACCAAAATAAACCATAAAAATAAATTTCTAAAGTCTACTCACTAAAACGTAACTCCTGTTTGTCTTCAACCCGATGAAATAGCATGGGCTTTAAGGTTTATTGCAACACCATACAAGAGATCCCTTAAAGGGATCTTAACGCCCACGTTCATCTATTCATATTAAATTGATTGATTGATTGTTTGGTGTTTTATGCTGCGCTCAAGATTATTTCACTTACAGCAATAGCTGGATATAGGAATTGGGGCCTACATAAAAAATCTTATTCCAGGGAGATAACTATTGTTGAGGAAAATTAAATTGTGAATTACAAAGTAAGCTCCCCTAGAAATTTTGGTTGAAAACAACATTGCCACCTGGTAGCCATCTTCAATATGCTAATGAAATGATAATGTCGGTGCACAGCTAGAACTTAGAGGGATGATGTGTGTCATGTGTGGTTAAGATCAGGTCGGTAGTTTTCTTGGAATAATGATAAGTTTCATTTTCAAATTTGGTTAAAAAACAACATTGCTTCCTGGCGGCCATATTTAATAAGCAAATGAGACGAAAATGTAGGGTGCACAACTAGATCAGAGGGAGATAATGTCGGCCAAGTTTGGTTAAAATCAGACCAGTATTTTCTTGGAATAGAAGTAACGAAAAAACAATATCGCCCTCCTGGTGGCCATATTGAATATGCAAATGAGATCAAAATGAACGGTGCATAACTACACCATAGGGTGATAATGTATGTTGATTTTGATTAATGTCAGGTAGTTTTCTTGGAACAAAGATAAAGAAAAAAAACATCGCCCCCTGGCGGCCATATTGAATATGCAAATGAGATGAAAATGTACAGTACACAACCAGGGTATAGGGAGATAATGTGAGCCAAGTTTGGTGAAAATCGGATTGCTAGTTTTCTTGGAATAAAGTAACAAAAAAAAATATATCGCCCCTGACAGCCATATTGAATATGCAAATGAGATGAAAATGTATGGTGCACAACTAGACAATAGGGTGATGTATGTTCAGTTTGATTAAGATTGGACTGATAGTTTTATTGGAATAAAAGTAACAAGCAAAAGTTTTCTTGCAATAAACGAAAAAAAAAAACATCTCCCCTGGCGGCCATATTGAATATGCAAATGAGATGAAAATGTACGGTGCACAACTAGACCATAGGGTGAGATGATGTATGTTAAGTTTGATTAAGATTGGACATGTAGTTTTCTTGGAATAAAGGTAACAACAAAAAAACAACATCGTCCCCTGGCGGCCTTATTGAATATGCAAATGAGATGAAAATATACAGTACACAACATGGCTATAGGGAGATAATGTGAGCCAAGTTTGGTGAAAATCGGATTGGTAGTTTTCTTGGAAAAAAGTAACAAAAAAAACATCTCCCCCTGGCGGCCATATTGAATATGCAAATGAGATGAAAATGTACGTTGCACAACTAGACCGTAGGGTGATGATGTACGTTGAGTTTGATTAAGATTGGACTAATAGTTTTCTTGAAATAAAGGTAACAAACGAAAGTTTTCTTGCAATAAACGTAACAAAGAAAAACAACATCTCCCCCTGGCGGCCATATTGATTATGCAAATGAGATGAAAATGTACGATGCACAACTAGACCATAGGGTGATGATGTATGTTAAGTTTGATTTAGATTGGACATGTAGTTTTCTTGGAATAAAGGTAACTAAGAAAAACAACATCGCCCCCTGGTGGCCACATTGAATATGCAAATGATATGAAACTGTACGATGCACAACTAGACTATATGGAGATAATGTCAGCCAAGTTTGATGAAAATCTGACTAGTAGTTTCCTTGCAATAAACATAACAAAGGAAAACAACATCTCCCCCTGGCGGCCATATTGTTTATGCAAATGAGATGAAAATGTATGGTGTACAACAAGACCATAGGGTGATGATGTATGTTAAGTTTGATTAAGATTGGACAGGTAGTTTTCTTGAAATAAAGGTAACAAAGAAAAAACATCGCCCCCTGGCGGCCATATTGAATATGCAAATGAGATGAAAATGTAGGATGCACAACTAGACTATATGGAGATAATGTCAGCCAAGTTTGATGAAAATCTGACAAGTAGTTTTCTTGAAATAAAGGTAACAAAAAAAAACAATATCGCCCCCTGGTGGCCATATTGAATATGCAAATGAGACGAAAATGTACGGTGTACAACTAGACCGTAGAGTGATGATGCATGTTGAGTTTGATTAAGATTGGACTAATAGTGTTCTTGGAATAAAGGTAACTACCGAAAGTTTTCTTGCAATAAACGTAACAAAGAAAAACAACATCTCCCCCTGGCGGCCATATTGTTTATGCAAATGAGATGAAAATGTATGATGCACAACTAGACCATAAGGTGATGATGTATGTTAAGTTTGATTAAGATTGGACAGGTAGTTTTCTTGGAATAAAGGTAACAAAATTAGATGAAACTGTACAATGCACAACTAGACTACATGGAGATAATGTCAGCCAAGTTTGATGAAAATCTGCCAAGTAGTTTTCTTGAAATAAAGGTAACAAAAAAAAACAATATCGCCCCCTGGTGGCCATATGTTGAGTTTGATTAAGATTGGACTAATAGTTTTCTTGGAATAAAGGTAACTACCGAAAGTTTTCTTGAAATAAAGGTAACAAAGGAAAACAACATCTCCCACTGGCGGCCATATTGTTTATGCAAATGAGATGAAAATGTACGATGCACAACTAGACCATAGGGTGATGATGTATGTTAAGTTTGATTAAGATTGGACAGGTAGTTTTCTTGGAATAAAGGTAACAAAGAAAAACAACATCGCCCCTGGCGGCCATATTGAATATGCAAATCAGATTAAAATGTAGGATGCACAACAAGACTATATGGAGATAATGTGAGCCAAGTTTGGTGAAAATCGGACAGGTAGTTTTCTTGGAATAAAGATAACAAAAAAACAATATCGCCCCCTGGTGGCCACATTGAATATTTTGATAATGAGATGAAAATGTACGGTGCACAACTAGACCATAGGGTGATGACAGTTGTATGTTAAGTTTGATTAAGATTGGACTGATAGTTTTCTTGGAATAAAGGTAACAAGCAAAAACGGACGGACCACGGAAAAGCGATTTGAATAGCCCGCCATCAGAATGATGGTGGGCTAAAAATCGGGTATACAGGTAAACACAATTAGAAACTTGTCTGTATGGCTATTTTAGTCAAGGATATTTTCTCTTTGTCCAGGTGTTTTAGTGTTTATACATAGAAGTTTTTGTTTTATTTACTTCAAATAACAATACTGATTGTTGATTTCATCTTTGATGAAATTGTCACTTTTATCTTTTGTGTGATCAGTGATTATAAACACAGGAAATGGAAGAGTTCTGACAAAGTTTAATCATCCATTCAGTCGCATGAGTCAGAGTCACTGTTATCAACCTGGAAAAATTTCTCACTGTCAAAAGAACTGCAAGGATCAGGAGGAGGGGAGGCAGGGTTTTGGCTGGATTGAGAATAAGGGTCTTCATTTTTTTTGTGGACCAGGCAATTTATGATCATTTACAAGCTTGTTACCCATGGACAGCCATCTTCTCACAGAGAATTCTATTAAATGTTGTCTTTCGTTCTCACTTTTAAAAGACTTTGTACCAACAAGTACAAGCTGTCTCAAACTCAGTTGGGACAAACTACATCGTAAATGAGTCTTAATTCTATTGACTGCTGAAAATCCACGCTCACAGGCTGCTGTGCTTGGGCTGACAGTTACCATAATTTCAATTAACACTAAAATATTTCTGAGGTCTGGGGATCTTTGACAGAGAAGGTCAGAGTAAAGTTCAAAAGAGTCTGCATTCCGATGTTCGGCAAGTATCACCTTAAGCTCTGGCCATTCAAGATTGAGTTCTAACATTATCAGGTAACACATCCTGGTAATGCTTGACTATATCTTTGATTTGCTCATTCCCATATGTGGCCATTTGATCATGTTGATATGGTATTTTGCGGTTGTCAAACACAGTAAAGCTAGACATTGGAATTTCTATAAATGCTGAAAATCGCTGTTCTATACACTGAACAGCATCGTCACCCAGGTTATCAATGTTAAAGTCTGTGACTAATGTGTTGTATTCCCTGCAGCTCTCATATGATCCACTTTCACGTGGGGGAACCCGACTTCTACCCCAGAGAGTGTTAGCATAAGACATAACGGTAAAATTAAGGAATTGTAGAAAATAAGTTGATAAATTGTTTAATGACTCCAATGTTCTGGGATACCTTTTTGCTCACAAAAGTAATATGAGAGGTCCATGTCAATTTATTATTGAACACAACGCCAAGGAATTTGAATTCCTCAACAATGGAAATTTCCACATTGTTGATAAGAATCGATGAAGGTGGAGAAGGCGTACATCGGTTGGGTCAAATTAGCATGAGCTTAGTTTTGCCTGAATTAAGGGATAGACGGCTAGCGTTGAACCAAGATGAAATTTTTTTTGCAACTCTTCTGACATAATACCAACTGCTTCTTTAGCAGATGTTGTAGTCGAAATAACACTGGTATTATCTGCATATAAGGTGAACTGTAACAAAGAAGAGGAGTTAACAATATCGTTTATGTACAGGATGAATAAAGTTGGTCCAAGAATGGACCCCTGGGGCACACCGGAAGTGATGTAATGAGTAGGTCATGACACGCCATTAACACCAACCACCTGTGGCCTCTCACTCAGGTAACTATTGAACCAGTTATTTGCAACCCCACGGATACCATAATGATTCAGTTTTTTTAGGAGAATAGAGGGCTGATTGTGTCAAAGGCCTTAAAAGGTCTAGAAAAGCCAGGTCTTTGGATTGAACTAAGTGATCATATAGAACGGTAGCTGCATGAAGGGTTGAATGAAATGGCCGAAACCCCAACTGATCAGGGGAGATAATTTCATGATTATGTAAAAAATCAAAGAGCATATTGGAGGCTAATTTTTCTATAATTTTGTTAATGCAAATATGTCTATAATTTTCTAAAGTTCATTTGTCTCCAGATTTATGAATAGGTGTGACTTTGGCAAGTTTGAGAGATGTTGGTATATAACCAAACGAAAACGAGAGATTGGAAATGTGGGCTAACGGTTCAGCAATAAAACATGCCACTGCCTTTACATCTGCCATACGTATGCCATCCACGCCAGGGGCTGACGATTTTAACTGGGATATAGTAGAGATGACACAGTCAGATGTAACAGCCGAGAAATCAAAGTTAGTTTGAACTGGCTCAGTAAGATAATCCGTAAACAAAAAAATAGATTGGGGTATGTGTTTTTCAAGTTCAGCAGTCACAGTTCCGAATTGTTGTAATAAACTAAACCTATGGTATTTCATTAGGTTGACGACTGACAGGAGCTTAGCCCTGGCCAGCAGAATTTTCTGGAATCATTTTGTAATACATTGACAATGTTATATATATTTATACGTATGTTTGAAGTGTCTGTTCTAACTTGGACAAAGTTGGAAGTTATCAGTCAATTACGCGCATGTTAAAGTAAATTTAACCTTTTTTAACGTATTCCAAGGAAAAAACACAAAGCAACCAACAGATGCAACATGTGATTTTATTTGTTCATTTTCAAAATAAGTTGTAAGAAAAAATAACTTGTATGTTTACCGCGTCAGTGGGGTACCGAATGTGTTAAATGAAAACATCAACGACATAAAAAAAATACATTTTGCATAACCTGACCATATGAGGAAGCAACACACAAAAATTCATCAAGATCCGCCTGGTAGTTTTCATGATTCCACAATCACAAACTATGTAGGTAGAATTCACAGAAATAGCTACCGGCATAGTGCACAACGAGACCATGGGGTTAACCTACATTTTACGAAGATCCTTTCATTACTTTGAGAACAGTGATAAGAAAAACAAAATGGCCAGTGGCCGCCATTTTGAATATGCAAATGAGCAAAAAAGTGCATAGTGCGCAACGAGACCATAGAGTTAACATGCGTAAATTTTTTTTAACGAAATTAAACCTTTCATTACTTAAAGAGAAAAGTGACAAAAAGAAGAAAAGCAAAATAATCTCCCAGGGTCCATTTTACTATGCAAATGAGCAAAAAAGTACATAGTACGCAACGAGGCCACAGGGTTAACCTGCGTACAAAGTTTTACGAAGATCCTCTCATTATTTTAGGAGAGAAGTGCTAAAATTAAGAAAAACAAAATGGTCGCCTAGCGGCCATTTTGATATGCAAATGAGTGAAACAAATAAATGTTGCAAAACTAGACCATAGGAGGAACGTGCGTGTGAAATTTAAAGAAGATCCGACAAGCAGTTTTCTTGGAATCGCGAACACAAGAAAAGTTTACAGACACCGGACGACGGACCAAAAGCGATTTGATAAGACCACCATGAGATCATGGTGGTCTAAAATATCATTCAGATCCGGCTGGTAGTTTTCTTGATTCCGCGATCACAAACTATGTAAACCACAGAAATGGCTTCCGACCGCCATTTTGAATACGCAAATGAGCAAATAAGTGTATAGTGCACAACAAGACCATAGGGTTAACCTGCGTACACAATTTTACGAATTAGATCCTTTCATTACTTTAGGAGAACAGTGATAAAAAGAAGAAAAACAAAATGGCGAGTGGCCCCAATTGTGAATATGCAAATGTATACGCATAGTGCATAGTACACAACGAGATCATAGGGTTAGCCTGCGTACAATTTTTTACAAAGATCCTCTCATTACTTTAGGAGAAAAGTGACAAAAACAAAATGGCTGCCTAGCGGTCATTTTACTACGCAATCGAGCCCCAAAAAATACGTTGCCCAACTAGACCATAGGGGGAACCTGTCTGTAAAATTTGATGAATATCCGAAAATAGTTCTCTTGGAATCGCGATCACAAGAAAAGTTTACAGACACCGGATGACGGACAAAAAGCGATTTGACTGACCACCAAAGTCAACTTGGAGGCTATGTAGGCCTACAAATAAAGTTTCAGATAACATTTGTACCAACCTATACATATCCGAACGATATTATTGAATTATCTACTTTACTGGTAATAATTGTAATTGTCCATCTTCTAGTAATAAGTCTAATTGATATGTCAGAATTTATTGTACTAAATACCCAAACAATGTGTAGGGTATAGAGCTATAAAATGGAACAGTAAAAATAAAACAATACAAAAGAAAAACACATGAGTACTAAACAATTGATGTAGTGGTTCATAAGACCTTCAATATTTCATTGACACTCTTAATACCTCTGACCCCAGCATTAAACTACAACCTTGGGAGGGGATTATCAATAGCGTAATGGTATAAGCTTAATATGATATATAGATTATTATGTTTTCTTGATTTTGGACATCCGGGCAGTCTGATAATGTCGGTCACATGGTCTCTGAAGCCCTAACATTCACAGAATGATCAAGCATGGGTAAAAACAACTTAATGGGTGCCATTTTGCTCCAGCTATGCAAGCAATCTCTGAACCTTCTGATTAACAGCTTTATTTTCGCGATTGTCACATCACATCAAAATCGAGAATACTGGTAAAGGCCACACTTGCCTAAATTAGTAGGGACAAAAGAAGTTCCAGATATTTTAGTGTGTGTGTGTGTTTTTTTTCTGCCCCCTCTCCTGCAATTTTTTTCTGGACATTGATGTAGTTTTTATACTTTGGCCACGGCGCTTGGATATCTCCAGCTACTAGTAGGCTACACCATAGCTTGAGATATATGTACTCTGCATACCTGTGTGTTTTGCCAGGCAATATGTGCGACGGATAAACGAAAACGCATCAATCATATTATTTATGATCACTAAAACGCACGGGCACAGGGAAAATCTTCTTGTCTAAAATAACCATGGAGACAAGTTTCTAATTGTGGTAAAAGAGGTATATCATTTAGACCTTTATACCCCATGAATTGTTGTAACAAACCAAACCTATGATATTTCATTAGGTTGACAACTGACAGGAGCTTAGCCTTGGTCAGTAGAATTTTCTGGAATCCCTTTGTAACACATTGATAATGGTTACGTATCTTAACTATGGCAAGAAAATCGGTAGACTGATATTGAACCTCATAAATTTTGCCCCCCCCCTCGTCACAGACAAAACTATGTAACAAACAACAAATAGAACGGCCATAAACTCCATCTCACAACCTACAGCTAACAAACAACAACGTTATAAACTCCATCTCATAACCTACAATCAACAAGCAACAAGGTTATAAACTCCATCGTATAACCTACAACCAGCAAACAACACGGTTATTAACTCCATCTCATAACCTACAAACAACAAGGCTATAAACTCCAGCTCACAGCCTACAACCAAAAAACAATAAGTGGCTGTCGCCATCAGGACCCCTCGGGTCTGGGCCAAGGAAACCGAAGATATATTTATTTTCCAGACAATTTGTTGCGAGTGAAAAACTACTCCACATACATGCATCACATTTACAAGGAGGTTTTTGGCTGACAATCATGTAAGGCGCAAAACTCTTGAAAAATATGTCCGAGCGTGTGGATTTTAAATTGGGTTCTTGTACTTGCTGTATTGAACAAATGAATGAAGTTTTAAAAATGTGATTGAAAAACTTTTTAAAATAGATAATGTGTTTACAAGGCTTTTTACAGCAGCGATATTGTAAGGGGCATAACTCTTGAAAAAACATCGGAGCGCGTTGATTTTCAATAGGCTTCTTGTACTTGCTGTATTAAACAAATATGTGAAGTTTAAAAATTGTAAGTTAAAGACTTTTTTTGGATAATGTGTTTACAAGGCTTTTTACCGCAGCGGTAATGTAAGGGGCATTACTCTTGAAAAAAAATCCGAGCGCGTGATTTTAAATAGACTTCTTGTACTTGCTGTATTAAACAAATGTGGGAAGTTTCAAAGTTGTAAGTTAAAGACTTTTTTATATATTGTGTTTACAAGGCTTTTTACCGCAGCGGTAATGTGTTTTACAAGGACCAACTCTTGAGCCGTGCTAAGGGATGAAAATTGTCAATTCGTTTCTTATTTTGTGAAGGTACATAAATGTATCTATCCACCTTATAGATTTTTTTCCATAATTTTCTATCACCAAGAGAAGTTAATCGTTTAAAGTGCCTTTAAAAAATTAAATATTTACGTTGGAATAAAAATATTTGATAAAGTCAGTTACCTATACAAATCAAAAATGTGTGCCAATTTAGGACAATATTAAAATATCGCGTATGTTTTGCAGTCCTTGTTGCTTATAAAAGCTACTTTAACGTATATATCTTAGATCAATAAATGAACAAATCTCTTATTAGGTGCTTCTGGACAAAAATAACAAACAATTGACCGATTGCTTGATGACGTCACTTGAAATTTACGCGCAAAGCACTTTGGGGGATTAAGGGATGTTTACATAATTTTACAAAATGGCTGAAGGAATAATACTGTATCGAGAAGAAGACGTAAAAAAGCCAATTCACCAGAAAAACGTGTGGATAAAAACACTTTATGTAACCAATGCTTTCCAAAAAAGTGACATCTTGTCAAGTACTGGTAAACAAAATGGCGAACGGAGGTACATAGTTTACCCAGAAAGCTTTGTGTAAATATATATGACGTCATCATTGAAATAAACTAACCTGATAGCTGAGCTGGATCTGTCCGAATTAATTCCTTTCTACGCAAAGTTTCATTACCTTTCCTTGATTCGTCCCTCTCTTTCCTTAAGTCGTCCCTCTCTTTCCTTAAGTCGTCCCTCTCTTTCTTTGTCTCATCAAGTTGTACTCTTAGTTCTCTCAAACTCTACCAATGAAAACACAGAAAACGATATACAGAAATCAGTACACAAATTAATAAAATATTTATCATCAATCGAGTGTTACCTTAATTTCGAAAGTCAATAATCGTCATGAGTAGACTATATTAATCTTGAAACGAAGCGTCTTAAACCATATTCAGCAATAGCTGGCTGCATTATGCTACTTACTCTAGATGCAGTACGCATGTGATTTGGCTTGAGAGCGCCACCTTCTACAAGTAATAAAAAACACATTAGTTGACAGTATTGGAAAAATGAAGAGTTTTCGAAAATATAAATTCCTAAACATAGCGAAAGCAATACAATATGTTAAATATACTAAAAAAAAAATGCATCACATGGTTTTGGCATTCATTTAGATTTGTAACCGTAAAATGTACACAAAGAAAACAGTTAAGCACCCCCCTGGAAAGTATTCTCGTTATTTTGTGATTACACTTTCTTGAAAATATGGTAGAAGTTCTTCAACCGATTTTTGGGTGACGTCCGAAACGGGAATCGAATCCAGGTCCCAGAGTAAGGCATCTATCGCCAGCACTAATCCACTCAGCCAAACCGACACTTAGTGCTGGCGATAGATGCCATACTCTTGGACCTGGGTTCGATTCCCATTTTGGGCGTCACCCAATTATCGGTTGAAGAATTTCTATCATATTTTCAAGAAAGTGTAATCCCAACATAACGAAAATACTGTTATATTCACTTTCTAAAAGATACTTACCCCCCCCCCCCCTGGAAAGTCTGCAGCGACCGATAACACCATTGGTGTAGGGAGATTGTTCTCAAACTGATGTTGCAGAAATGATTGTGATCATAAAGGGCAGCATTCTGGCGATAAGAAATCACCATTAATGGCAATAGGCTATACAATTTATTCAGGATATCATTAGCCAAATCAAAAGAGCATTTTAACAAATTAAAAAGATGCTTATAAGTATGCAACTTCAGAGTCCATCTGGCTTCACATGGCGAACATATTGTAGTAAATGTTACTTTGATTGTGCAGAACACATCCCTAGAGAAGAATGTCAATAGCGCGTATAGCCTCCATTAGCTTCCAGCCTGTGTCTCAACCCTCCGGTGAGACGTCTGATCTGTTGAAGGGGTAACTGCCGCCAATATAGATATAATGCGGCTTCCAATTCCTGCAGATTTTGTACTGGCTTGAATGTTTCTGCCCATCCTTTCTGAAATGTGCTCTAAAAATTCACATCCGCGCAGTTACCCCTTCAACAGATCCGACGTCTCACCGGAGGGTTGAGAACTTGAGACGCAGGCTGGAAGCTTATGGAGGCTATACGCGCTGTTGACCTTCTGTTCTAGGGATATGTTCTGCTCACTTTTAGTGACATTTTTACTTCAATATGTTCACCCTGTGAAGTCAGATGGACTCTGAAGTTTCATACTTACAAGTATCTTTTTATTTTGTTAAAATACACTTTTGATTTGGCTAAAGATATCCTGAATAAATTGTATAACTTATTGCCATTAATGGTGATTTCTTATCCCCAGAATGTTGCCCTTTCTTATAACAATCAATTCTCCAACATCAGTTTGCCAACAATCTCCCTACACCAATGATTTTATCCGTCGATGCAGACTTTCAAGGGGAATAACTTTGTGTATATAACCATTATCCATGGCAAAACAGTGATTTCAAATATTTCTGAAAACACCTTCCTCTTGTTTGCCTTCAAGGTAATGAAATAGAATGGGCTTTTATAGCTTATTACAACATATTATTGGGTATAAAGTTTAACACACTTAGAAACTTATCTATTTGATCCACTGAACAACTTAAGGTGGCATGAGCTGCCAAATTGTTGATATTTTGACGATCAAACAGAATGCTGAAATTATTGAGTATTTTTCTCAAGACGTATAATTCCGAAGCTTTTTAGTGCTTCTAGTCTCGAGAATGTACAATAAAGTATTGTTTTGAACTAACTGTGGCTTAGAATAAATGAATGGTCGTCCCGGTTATTTAAATTTTGTTTACTTTCGAAACACGGTTTCGGTTCATACAGGCCACATACTGTATGGATTTTCCTCATTCCAACGCCAATTATTTAGTTTTTCGATGGCCTTCAAAGCCTCTTACTGTCGTGACAATAAGAAATTATGAAAAAAGTGTGAATTTCGGCAGCTCATGCCACTTTAACCATAAATATTTGTGGTGTAATCTCAATATATCGACTTCAATCAACTCAATGTCAAGAGAATTATGAGTACATCAAAAGACAGTGTGCATGTATATAGAAAAGAATACAAGGATAGTAGACACTAAGGAGGCATGGGAGATTAAAATTTTGTTACAATAAATCAGGGTCCTAAAAGGCAGTCATAATACCAAGCTAGGCTAATAAATAAAAAGGCCCACTTGTCGCAGTAGCCTGTTGAACATTTGTTAAGAAAACCAATTTACATCTTACTACGATTAAAACCACTAAAATTAAGCATAGAACACATACAAGTCGAGTGTAGATCTGGGGAGTGAAAACCTAACGAAGAATCGAAGCCTGGTTACATTGACAACAATCAGTGTCGGTTAACTTAGTGGTTAGATTACACTCATTTTAGGCCTTTTTATCTGTGGTATACACTCAAAAAATTATCGGCAGGCTTTTCGAGTCAATCCTATCTGATCGTCAGTCTGTAAATCTCATATAAAGTACGTAAAATTATAATCTGCTGTTAGATCACTCACATGACTCAAACATTAGGGTGCTTGTGCGCATGTTCAGGCTCGGGCTTTGTTTACATTGCGGCATTTGCGGGTACTTGATAAATCTTATTTTCAATGTCAAATTAAAAATACTAAATTATACCAAAACATTCTATTTTTGGTAAAAATAGGAAGTTGCCAACTTCTTCTGTCTGGGAAAAATACAGAAAACCGCCAACCGTTTTTATGTAAACAGTATTCTGGATTTTCGCGGCAAGTGTGCTTTTAAGTAAACATATGTCACTGAAATCACTGCTAGGTCTATGCAAACATTCACGGTAATAATTAGTAAAGTTTGAAAAAAATACATGTTTGTATGTATATAAAGATATATATATCTGTAATGAGCAAAAAGAAGGAAGAGAGACAAAAAAATACAATTGATAAATTAACAGAATTAATTAAAACTAGAGGTTGATGAAGTTGCAGCGGGGCAACTTCAAGGTCCGGGATCCCCTGTTAAGTTTTTTTCTGTTGGGTTTTCGTTAAATCGTAATTATTCGTGACATTGAGACAGAAATATCTGAAATAAAAGCTAAAACTAGGAAATTGAATATCTATTTAGTTACATTTTTCAATCATATTTTGTATTAAACATGTTTAGTACTGTCTCTGATATTTTCAGTTTTGCGACATACTATATATATTATTTATATAATGTCACATCAATTGTACAAGATTAGGTCTGTCCACTTGAACATATCAGTTATGGCGCTGGTCACTAAATCAATATCGCCCTTGATGTTCAAAGTATAATTGGTGTCAGTCGCGAAGATAACTTACAGATTGCGGTAAGTTTGCGTGCTAGCGCCAAATGACATTCTATTTGTCAATAAGCCAGTTGTGGTTTTGTTGACCAATTAATCTCTATACGGGAATTATTGCGCAAAAGTTCTATCATGGTCTTAAACTAATGGGCGATTGCTATTTCTTTTCCTAAAATATTGGGCGCATTTGTATCCTCGATGGTGAAAATATCCGTCTATCATGTTACTTACCAAGATTCTATCAATAAAATGCACATCTTTTATTAACATCCTATGTTTTTGTCTTTTACTTGATATGGGTTTATGTCTGTGTGGTCAAAGACTTTTCTTATAAATATTTGAACATAGTTTATTAACATCATATTTTTAAACAGTCATATTTTATTCAGTTTTTATTGAAACTGGTTGATTTTCACACAAGACATAGACCTTGATCAACACTATTGGTATGTTGAATTTAAAGTTGATACCTTAAAGCAATTCTGAAAAACCTAAGTTTTTAATTTTTAAATAAAATTCAATATGGCGGCAAAACCATTGATCCAATCAAAAATTACCAAGCGGTTCAAACATGAAGAAAGATATTGTCTATCTAAATTGAAAAAGCCGATTGCTTTATTAAAAAAATTATCTGAGATATGACTCATTAAAGTTTTCAAAAATTCAAAATGGCGTCCTGGTCACGTGACTTGTTGCACGTTCATAATAATTGGGAATTTCATAGATCTATAATAGGTCTACAAGCATGACAATTATCGTTAAGTTCCAGTAAATGGTTTTCTAGATATTGCATTTTTTTGAAAAGTTTAAAACATCATAACTTTGACGAATAAAAGTCTGCTATGAATTTTCGCGGAGATTCTTGATTTGGACAACTTAGTAGTCCCCCGACTTCTACTAAGTGTATGTGAAATTTGAGCTAAATCGGATGAACGGTTTCGAAGAAGAAAATTTTCGGGCAAATACGCCTTTTTCAAAATGGCGGACAAGCGGCGTAGCGTAGCGACAATTCAGAAAAAATGGACCTAGATAATTTGTTTAAGAACATGTATGTGAAAGATGAGAGTCATGCCTAGAAAACTGTTTGAGTTATATCACCTACAAAAACCGTGGAAAACAAATAATAATAATAATAATAATAACTAGAAATTGCTGAAGCAATTGCGATTCAAAGTGTGAATCCGAACAGATAAGAGTTTCACATACTCCTTGACTTTTTTTCCGAAAAGTAATTAAAGCGCCGGAAAGATGTACATGTTTTTCGTTAATCGCCAAAAGAAAAAGCGCGGAAGTGAAAGAAAAATTCCTTAAATTTTAAAGATTAAATTAACGGAAGACGTTGGCTGATGAACTGTATCTACTGCATCATCGCTGTGAAATTTCGATTCAATTGGCTATTTAGTGTTTAATTTATACCGTTTTGAATACAGGATTTTCGTTAATCACCAAACGAAAAAGCGCGGACGTGAAAGAAAACATTTTCTAAATTTTAAAGATTCAATTTACGGAAAACGTTGACAGATAAATTGTATCTATTACATCTTACCTGAGAAATTTTGATTCAATCGGCTAAACAGTTGTTAAGTTATTGCGTTCTGAATACAGGATTTTCTATAATCATCAAAGGAAAAAGCGCGGACCTGATAGAAAACATTCTCTAAATTTTTAAGATTTTATTTACGGAAGACGTTGACTGATAAACTGTATCAAGTACATCTTAGCTGTTAAGTTTGAATTCATTCGGGTAAACGGTTTTTAAGTTATAAGGCTTTTAAATATGTGTGACGTCATAAAATCCAAATCTTCGTTTATTACTTATTGAGCCAGTGTTTTCAGTTTGTTGATCGTTGAAACTAGTTTTATTTATGCATATTATGTGTTTACACTGATATATGTTATCGGTTTTGCTCTATAATGCGTCATTTTTCCTCGGCATATGTGAGAAAGTCCAATAGTACACCTGAAAACGACCAAGTCCAACAATTTAAATTTTGGAACAAAGATTAAAAGTACTTATGAAAATGATAGAAAGCATTTGGCGGTATGTTTTTCTTCGTCTTTTCAAGGGCTTTCAGATCACATATAATAAAAGTAACAAAAATCAGTTTTAGAAAAATTCACACTATTATTGATGACGTCATCAATTTTAAATACCAAATATCTCCTATGGTTTTTATACAATAAACTTCAAATTTGCATTCATAATAGATTATGCATTGAACTGTCTGATGTTACCAAATAAGAGCAAATACTTCTTTTTTTAGGGAGAAGTAAAGCTTTACGTCTTTGAAACACGATCCAATATGGCGGCCAAACTATTTGTCCAATCAAAAAACCGTTGACATTTTGTGATTAACAAATTTCCTTGTCTCTTTAAATTTGAAAACCGTTTCTCTCTATCTATATTATTGGCGAAATTAGCATTTTTATAGATTTTAAAAATTTAAAATGATGTCATGGTCACGTGACCTTGATTTGGATTTGACAAATTTAGGATATTAATCAGATGGATACAATCTATAGATGTAGAAAGTTTTGTTACGTTAACTTCAATAGTTTTTTAGTTATTGACTTTTGAATATTGAAGTGATGACGTCAAAATTTCGACCAATAGCGAGCTTCTAGAGTTTTCAACTGAAGTACTTGAAAGTTGCAACCGAGATGCGCTGAAGTAATTCCGACCTATGTATTAAATTTAAAGTCAATCCATTGAGTGGTTTTGGAGAAGAAGACCTTTGAAGGTTTAGTGCGGTGCCAAGATGGCCGCGAACGTAGCCCTAGAGAAACAATAGAAATATGCGCATGCCTAATCCATGGAAGTTTTGTCGACGAATCTGTAGTTTGATAAAGTTGCGATTTCTGGTTTTCGAGGAATAAGGTCTCAACATCGACGCAAGAAAAAAAAAAAATAATAATAATAATAATAATAAACACAACGAAAACAATAGATTCAAAGTTTACACTTTGAATCTAACTAGAGGCTGATGAAGTTGCAGCGGGGCAACTTCAAGGTCCGGGATCCCCCGTTAAGTTTCTATCAGTTGGTTTTTCGTTATATCGTAATTATTCGCCACATCGAGACAGACATCTCTGAAATAAAACCTAAAACCGGGAAATTGAATATCTATTTGGTTATATTTTTCAATCATAATTTGCCTTAAACATGTTTAGCACTGTCTCTGATATTTTCACTTTGGTAACGTACTATGTATTATTTATATAATGTCACATCAAATTGTACAAGATTAGGTCTGTCTTCTTGAACATAGCAGTTACGGCCTTTGTCACTAAATCAATGTCGCCCTTGGTGTGAAAACCATAATTGATGTTAGTCGCTAAAATCTATAAGTTTGCTTGCGAGCGCCAAATGACATTGAAATTTGTCAGTAAGCCAGTTTTGGTTTTCTGGAACATTTAATCTCTATACGTGAATAATTGCGCAAAAGTTCTATTATGGTCTTAAACTAATGAGCGATTGATTGAGACCTTGCGTGCTATTTCTTTTCCTAAAATATTGGGCGTATTTGTATCCTCGATGGTGAAAATATCCGTTTATCATGTTACTTACCAAGATTCTATCAATAAAATGCACATCTTTCATTAACATCCTAGGTTTTTGCCCTTAACTTGATATGGGTTTATGTCTGTGTGGCCAAAGATCTTTCTTATAAATATTTGAACATAGTTTATTAACATAATATTTTTAAACAGTCATATTTTATTGAGTTTTTATTGAAACGGGTTGATTTTCACACAAGGCATAGACATTGATCAACACTATTAGTATGTCAAATTTAAAGTTGATATCTGAAAGCAATTTGGAAAAACTCAAGTTTTTAATTTTTTAATAAAATTCAATATGGCGGCGAAACCGTTGATCCAATCAAAAATTACCTGGCAGTTCAAAGATGAAGAAAAATACTGTCTATCTAAATTTAAAAAGCCGATTGCTTTATTAGAAATATTATCTGAGATATGACTCATTAAAGTTTTCAAAAATTCAAAATGGCGTCCTGGTCACGTGACTTGTTGCACGTTCATAAAACTTTGGAATTTAATAGATCTATAATAGGTCTACAAGCATGATAATTATCGTTAAGTTCCAATAAATGGTTTTCTAGATATTGCATTATTTTTAAAAAGTTAAAAACATCATAACTTTGACGAATAAAAGTCTGCTATGAATTTTCGAGGAGATTCTTGATTTGGACAACTTAGTAGTCCCCCGACTTCTACTAAGTGTATGTGAAATTTGAGCTAAATCGGATGAACGGTTTCAGAGAAGAAAAAATTTGGGCAAATACGCCTTTTTCAAAATGGCGGACAAACGGCGTAGCGTAGCGACAATTCAGAAAAAATGGACCTAGATAATTTGTTTAAGAATATGTATGTGAAAGATGAGAGTCGTGTCTAGAAAACTGTTTGAGTTATATCACCTACAAAAACCGTGGAAAACAAATAAGAATAATAATAATAATAATACGGAAAAAGCAGAACGATTTCAATAGGTATCCCCACCAAGTTGGGGATCCCTAATAATAATAAAGAAAAAGCAGAACGATTTCAAAAGGTATCCCCTCCAAGTAGGGGATCCCTAATTATATATTTATTATGTATAAGCTATAGAAATGGTAACAGGTGTTAGTAATAACAAATGAGTTTTAAAAAAGGATTATTATAAGCTCTCTTCTGGTGATAGGTGGCAATTTAGAATAAAGTATATTGTACTAACTTATAACAGAGATTAACGAAATAAATAGTTCTTTTGTAGCCATAATTCTGTGATTGAGGGCCGGTTTTAATCTCCTGATAGAGAGAGCTTCCTTAAATAATAACTCATTACAGTGTTTAATGAATCAATTACTTTAGTATTTTGTGCGAAAAATGATTCAGTTGGGATAGGTTTCATGTTGTCTACGTTTGAAGGTATATTAAGTAAACTTTCAATGACTTTGAAGTTTTCACATTGCTGAATATGGTCATCTTTGTATTCTGGCTTTTCTACACTGCCTTTTGATGTACTCATAATTATCCTGACGATGACTTGATTAAAGTCGAAATATTGAGATTACACCATTAATATTTACAGAGTTTCCTTACTACTTCAGAAACTTATCTGTATGGCTATTTTAATCAAGGGTATTTCCCCTGTGTCCATGTGTTTTAGTGTTCACTTGGTTTAAATATTTATTACATAACATATCAGACATACATAACAAGGTAATACTCTTTATTTGCACACCACACAAATGACATACTTCACCATGTTTGTTTTCTCCTTAATACCTACCTACAGAACATAGTCTCCAAGTGAAAGGTTTATGTGGATTGTTTGCAAACACTTCATCAATGATTGTATACTCTGTGAGATAAGGAGAGGTATGTTTGCCACCATCCCACATATACACCCTCCCTGTATCAGTAAGGCCGGCTGAGATGCGCAGGAATCCACCATATTGGCCAGCTGCTATCTCTATAAACCTGAAGACAAATGAGGGAATAAACATACAATAATACACATGAGAATGAATGGTCACCAAACATAACTGAACTAAAATCTAAACCATATATAATTATTTGAGTTTGGGTTGGAATGCGTTTGGTTATTTAAACCAACGTTTAAAACTAATCCGGTTATTTCGTTATTATGGATGTTTTATAAGAATTTCATTTAAACGACGATCAAAGTGTTAATTCCTACTTGAAACTATGTCTGCGTTTACACATCTTCTCTATTTACTAATATGTTAACCATTTCTTGATTTCACCTTATATGTGTGCTAATAGTTTGAATCTCACTGCAAGTGTTAATTACTCTTCAAATATAACAGTATATGGAGGAACAGATACATGTTGACATGAAGCAAGAGTTTGCTGACTGCAGTAGAGTCTGTTTCATGTAACATAATATACAATATGTCGTGTGAGTGAGCTCCATTTAACATTTTAAACAATGACTATGCAAGGCTTTGCCTTTCTATTTCCCAATAGATCTACTCATGAACATCTTTGTTAACATTATTTTGACACATCATAGCCAACACGTTCACGGCCTAACTGTTGTGTTTTCAAAATTGCTTAATGCGTAAAACACACACAAAAATCTTCAATCAGTAAGTATTATAAATCTGAATTGTTTTTTATCCAATATTTAAATAACCCAGACATAAAAATGTTGTGTTAAATCCCCTTCCTAAATCTAACATAGATTTTTATAAGCTGAAAAAACGGAGACTTTTGACCTAGAAAAAGAAAAATATTCCATCCAAATTGACGAATTTTAGTCATTTTTCATTTGCCAATTCATTAATGACTTTTAACTCTTTCGCTACCGCAAGCCGTACTGTGCGACTCTCGGTTTTCACATATCAGACGGCAAGCCGTACACTGCGGCGATCAGCCAACCTTAAGTAAACATCACTGTGATTGGTTGTTTTCCTATCAAATACTTGATTTTGACCAATGACTGTATTTTTAACGTAACGACTTCTGGTATGAACACTGTCAGCTTCAGGGAATTCCCAATGACGTAGTATTTACTAAAAGTAGACATTCCGACGTGTTTTTCGTTTCGGACATGGACGAGGGTGTCAACCCTGGGCCGTCACGGACCTGAGGCCACCGTATTACGGCTCATCATGCGGCAAATCTTATTTCCCAGTGGGCTTTTAGTGACAATGAAAAGGTTATCGACACATTTGTACCTTCTGATAAATAAAGTGGCAGTGATAGCGGTAATGATAGCACGGATAACGTAATGACAACAACAACAACAAACAATACATGTGTAGGTGGGCGTTGCAGTTTCAGACATTACGCGTCCCTGACTTGTTCAACAAACAACTGTTTTTTCTCAACTCTGGAGGTTATTTTTATACTTTGTTATATTGGAACTATGTCACATACTCATTATCTTCCTCTAAATTTGACAACCAGTGAAAAATCTGTTTTTTTTCTAGTATTGAACTGAAATTCAGAATTAAATTTTGTAAATTTTTAACATCCTTCCATTTCTACCAATATGCAAATTAGGAAATAAAAAAGCCAAGTTACATTTGAGACAAAATGTTTGTTTAGTTTTCTTAGAAATACATCTAGGATTATGAAAATATATACTTTGCCATATAAATTGTGAAAAGGTCGGATTCACAAGGCATTTATGTAGTTTGATGTCGCAATATAACAATTAATCAAAAGTGTGCCTGGGCCAACCATGTAAATTGCTCTGGTAGTGAAAGTGTTAAAAGATCAAATCTTTATGGACAGTCGCTGTGAATTCGTTAGGTCATTTACACGCTCACACCTTTCAATTCTAAAAGCGTATATTTTAAAGTTCTTTCAAGAACCAGTTCAAAAAAGTAATTTCGCTAAAAAAATATTAAATCTTCAAATGTCATGCAAATTTGCTAAAAGAAAATGGTGGTTGATTGCAGTTTGTTGTGGGCATCTTGTCGAGATAGAGACTATCACAAGGGCCTCGACAGGGGCATAACTAATCTCACCGGTCATATATGGCCCAATTTCTAAATTTGAACTGTTTAGAGGATAATAATTATTTTCTGTTGTTTTTAAAACTGTAAACTTAAGTTCTGTTTCCAAGTAAAAAACGTTGACACACAATTCAACATGGGTAACAACAATTTTGACATTCAGCATCAATCAATGGGGTTTTGGATTTTATATAGACCAAGTGTTTCAAATCTACGTGTACTCGTTTACCAATTTACTTAACTCAGACTGAGAGTTTCATTACTCATTAGAGTACTAAGAATCGTCTTTTTTGTCTATAGGGATCCAGAGTACAAACAAGCTCAGTGTAATGTCTGGCATTCTACCCCTCCTGCATGTGCGTGCCGTGTGCAAATATACATGTTAAGTAGAGATGACTTTTCAAACAACGTCGAGTCTGTATTGCAACATCGGCTGGTAGGTTTACCTCCCCCGGAAGAAGTGATCTTTTGCTTGTTATCATACAAAATGAAGGATTTAACCTGATAATGTTGTGAGTGTGGTTATATTCTGTCCTTTTATATTGAAAACTGGGCTGTCATGAACGTATACAGTCATCAAAGGGTTGATTTCACAACAGTTCCCCCGATAGCGTCGTCAGCAACCCAGCCTGTCAAAGCGGTAGCCATAGTGACATTATGTCATTCTGCTTCAAAATATCTGGGTCAACCGTTGCACGTGACCAAAGCTTATCGTTGATTGGTTAAAAGTCCCCACTCTGTCCAATGGGAGGGAAAAGGAACGGCAATCAACAACAGGTCACTTTTTCCTAATTTTTCTCAATAATCGGGGTAGAATCGACTTTAATACCTTCGTCTTGGTGTTTATTGCATAACCCGATACCGCTGAACGTTGGTTCGCACCTCGTCATACCCCTCGAATGCTGCGCATTCTCGTGGTTTGACTCGGTACGAACCAACGTTCAGCGGTATCGGGTTACGCAACAAACACCGCTACGGCGGTATTATACCCTTAAATAAAGCAATCCAGAACTTGTTTCAATTATGTATTCATTTTTATAAGAGCTTCATCCGTAACACAAATAAATTAAAAACGAGAGAATAATGCGTTTTGTAGAACGATTTTACCGGGTGTAATTTTAAACTCTGGAATTCTTATTTAACTTCGCTCTATGTTCTTTCTGTTTCGCTTAATTAAACAAGCTAAACGGAATGTCAGAAAATCCGAGATTTTACCGCTTAAATGTATTGTATGGTTATTGTTTTAACCTCCGAATACCCAATAAAAAACTATCCAATAAGAAAGGGGTTCATAAGAAGGTACTAGTTGAGGGGTGCTGATCTTTGCCGGGCGCACTTTTGCCTGTCGGTCATCATTCTACAACAGCGAGTGTTTCAATCGCACTTTATAAAGACTTATTGTTCAAATGATTATCAAAACTAATGAAAAGATCGCATTACTAAAGCCTCATTGGTCGCGTTAGAAATGGTATAGATCCTTTCGACTTAAGGTCTGACATTTGCGCAGAAGCATGTGTATGGCAAAATGACGCTACTTTGAGTTTTTGGATCAATCTGACGTTCAAATAGTGTTCATTTCGTTTATAACGCATTGAAAAAGAGGCGTGTCACAGCGCCTACAACAGAAAGATGACGTCAATGGCATACAAGTCGAACAACATCCTCAAAGCGTCATTATAAGCCGAAAGATATATTGGTCATTCGAAGGTGTTTGGTATTGTCCTTGGACATTATCTGTCATGCGTTCGTTCTCTTTGAGAGAATAAAACCCGTCAATCGAATAAAGACACTGGCAGTTTGTTTTTCAGGAATAGCTTAATGAATGATTAGGGCTTAACACAAGGAATTACTGAACACAAAAATGTGCTTCAGGTTAATTTGATCCAAAACCAAAACTCCTAAGGAACACGCATGGATAATAAAAATATAATTACACAGGGCAGAATCCATAACGGAATGTATTGTCCTCGTCCAGGTTGGACGGGATGTACGTTTTTGAATCAACGTCAAATTTGAACTCTAAACAACAGTATTGGGTTTTCTACAGTAAAAAACCTTCTCAATACATATATTGTGAAATTATTGGGTGGTTTTTAGAGTTGGTATTATCTGAATTTTTGGAGATGGCTAAGAAACACATAACGGCACCTTGTTGAGATCCCACCTTTGACTAAGGGTTCCTCCCAGGTTAAGATTGTCTCCGAATACGACGATGACAGACATTAACATAGACAATTTATGATGCTATTTAATTTCACTGGTAACCTTATACTAATTAAAAATTACGTTATATTTCGTCGATTCGATTTGAAGTAATATAATTTAAAGTCTGAAAGATCATTATCCAATTTAGAGTGTTAAATCCAACGGTCAAAAAAGCAGTGAATTAAAGGGAATACTTATATGGTTAGTATAATACTGTAGTAGTCCGAAATATCTGCGATGATGATGTAAGACATTTTCTGACAGATAGGCCATCATCAGCGTCAGAACGCATTTGATCAATTTACTGGGAATTTCTTGCCACCCTTCGAGGTGGCAAGACCACCTCTCGTTTCTCATAAAAAATATCGAGATTCTCTTCATAACTTTCAAAAAATAAAATTGCTAACCCGTACTTTAGTGATTTCCCTTTCTCCTCGCACCAATCTTAAGTCTGTACGTCGACAAAAGCCATAAATCTGCCCGGTTAAATTTCAAACTGTACCAAACCTTTAGTTTACAAAAGTCGCCATCTGCATAATCTCATTGATACGTCACTGTATGCGCGAAAGGTCAATCTGTCACATGACTACCCCACTAGCAGGCGATATAGTTCATTGGTCGTGTTGCTTTTTTGCTGAAGTCACGTGAACCAACACGACCAATGAACTATATCGCCTGCTAGTGGGTAATCATGTGACAAGTTGAACTTTCGCGCGTATATTGACGTAGTATGCAAATGGCGACTTTTCTAAATTAAAGGTTTGGTACAGTTTGAAATTTAATCGGGCAGATCTATGGCTGGTGTCGACGTACAGACTTCAGATTGGTGCAAGGAGAAAGGGAAATCATTAAAGTACGGGTTAGCAATTTTATTTTTTAAAAGTTATGAAGAGAATCTTGATATTTTTGATGAGAAACGAGAGGTGGTCTTGCCACCTCGAAGGGTGGCAAGAAATTCCCAGAAAATTGATCAAATGCGTTCTGACGCTGATGATGGCCTATCTGTCAAAAAATGTCTTACATCATCAGCGCAGATATTTCGGACTAAATACTGTAGGTACTCCTATTTTTACTTATGATACAGTATCTTCTCGATCGGCAGAAATATTTTTTGTTATTTTGCTTAAATGTCGGTTTTAGGGAAAGGTATATTTATGACCTGAGTTGCTGTATAAATATGCCCAAATCTATTAATAAATCCATTTTATGCTGATAAACAAAATATGTTCGCTTTTAATAGAAATCTCCTAGAGATAGCTCGTGACAGTGACAGAAAAATGGGAAAAATATGTGAAAGTTGTTTGATAAAAAGGTAAATATTGTGTTCAAAATAAAGTGTATTGTATAAGCTAAATCTTCTACTTTAACATGTATGCTCATATCTTCTCTCCTACATAATACATTAAGTGTTAGTCAATTCACTGATGTTTGAACATATCATTGATAGTGAAACATGTTTCTACTCAGGGATTATTGAGTGCCTGCAATTACCAACCTTACTTTTATTTAAACTAATTACTTTATAGCTAATGACATTGATAATAGTCAAACTTCCACCCGAAAAGATACACACCCAGCAAGAGTTGTATGACTACCAAACTCCCAAGTATGTGATTCTTGGGAAATAATTAAATTATTGTACGTGTTTCTAAACGTAATTAGATAAATATGGTAAGTCGTACCGACATACCTTTCATGGATCAGAATTTGTTTTGGATGACTGTAGTCAGTTTTGTCTCCTCCTCTTCCAAGCTGGCCATGACCATTCCCACCCAAGGCATATATAGACCCTTGTTGAGTAAGGACCATTGTGTAGTTATATCCACATACAATCTAAAAAAGATGATAAAAAAGATATGCATAACTATTCATGTCATCAACCTAAACTAATAACCCACTGGGTGTCATACAGTTTGTATTCTATTTGTATTCTCGTTATTTAGGGATTACACTTTCTTTTTTATATAAAACATACACGTTAACCTTTAAGCTTATAATGTGTATTTAGTGGGATATAATATAATTGACATGAAACTTTACAAAGAAAACAGAATATAAACCCTATGTACAAGATTTCGAATGTTTACCATAATCAAATTTGGCAATTTATACAAGTTAATGTGGGCAATGGAGTATAGAAGAAGAGAGTGAACAATATAACTGAAATAACGACATAGCTAATAATAATGATAATGGTAACTATCGGAGTATGAATGATGAAAATAGTAGAAAATAATAAATCATAATATTGAGAATGAGTGAAAATAATATTGTAATTAATAGACGATAATGAGAAAAATAATGGAAAAATGAGATGACCGTCTCTACCTACTGCTATGGAGCTATGAGCCTGTTAATTGTAGACCTATTAGAACTTATATAACATCCATTAATACAATTCCAATGGACCAGATTCATATACATAAATGTAACGGCAATCATCCAAACCTATGAGACGTCATAATAAATTTGTATACTGCTTCAACGATAGACTGGTGACCGTTAACCACGACTCGTTGTTGTCGTTCTGTGAGATAGCTGACAAACCAATCATATAGTTTACCATGAATGCCATGAGATCTTTACTTGGCTAGCAATCCATTGTGCCAGACTCTATCAAAAGCTTTGGATATATCCAAGAATATAAGAACTATTTCTTTACCCTCATCTAAGCCTTTGGCAATATCAAAATAGAGGTCTAATAGTTGGATAAGGGTAGAATTTCCGGGAAGGAAACCATACTGACAAGCACTAAGCTCTTCTCGGACAAAAGAAAATACATGTTTAAAAACTACCCTTTCAAAAACTTTGCTCAAACAACTGAGAAGGGAAATAGGGCGATAGTTTTGGGCGAGGGAAGGATCCCCAGATTTAAAAACTGGTGTAACGTTTGCTTGTTTCCAGAAGGCAGGAAATCTACCAGCTTGACGAGAGAGCTTAAACAAACGGTGTAAGAATAGGGCATATTTCGTGTCTGATTTCGTAAAGGACTTCAGGACTGATTTGATCGGGACCAGTAGCTTTTGAAGTATCTAAGCAGCTCAGGATGGTCAAAATATCATTTTTTTCGATGGCAACACCACTGAGAGTGGTTTGAGCAAAATGACTGATCTGATGCGAAGTGTCTATTTAATAAGTCGGCTTTTTTTCGTTGGTTCGTATAAATAGTTCTGGATACTGGTGTCTCTGAGTGGTGGAGGAATCGGAGAACAATTTGCATTATGACATGCAAAGTTTCCACCAGAATTTGTTACCAGTGTTACCAGAGTTTATTTTCGAGGTTAGTTTGTCTAAATAATCCTGTTTTGCTTTTTTGTCCCATTTGGCAATTGCCCTTTTAATTTCTATGGTAACCCAGGTTTTATCGTTTGGGTCGACAGTCAAAAGTCTGTTTGGTATCGCTAGATTTGTAGCATTTATTATAGTGTTGGTCACACCTATAGTCATTTCGTCAATATTGTCGGTGTTAAGTGAGCTAGTACTATCAGTCGTTGCCAGATTTGCCCGTAGTTTATCCCAGTCAGGCTACAAGACGTGTATATTTGGTGAGTCGAGGTATGCCTGACTTCATATTCACGAGCACGGGACAATGGTCACTTCAGAAGTTGTCAAGGACTCCACAACTCTCAACTAACCTATAATGACTGCACATAATAGGGCCTAAGAGGGTACCAGAAATAGGTCGGGTCAGTTCAGATCAAACCAAAACTCTTACCTAAGTTTTTAATTTTAGTTTTCCTTTCGTCCAGTAAATTATCATTGTAGTCACCTGTCAGGAGGAAGTTATGCTTTGGGATATAAGTCAAATGCATTGGAAATATTTTCATAAACTGTGTCCCACGTCTCCACATTTGAATTTGGTGGTCGATAGAAAACAGATATCAATTTTGGGTATTTTTTTGTGGATTTCAAGCCATATCATTTCGAGATCATTTTGTTCAAGCTCTGGGTGACGAGTAAAAGAGGGACGAGGTGATATGTAAACACATACACCACCCCATGCTTGGTAACGATCTCCACAAATTGGTTCATGAAAACCAGGAAGACACAAAGAGTGATTTGAAACATCTGGAGTGAGATGGCATCCAGTAACAGCAATTATATCATATTGTAAAAGATTTGCAGGAACTAGATTGACACTTTCTTGAAAATATGGCAGAAATTCCTCTACCGATTTTTGGGAGACGCTCGAAACGGTAATCGAACTCGGGTCCCAGAGTATGACACCTATCGCCCGCTTGTTTAAATGATTATTTGGTGTTATGAGATCAGTAGATAGTCATACAGATGGGAAGGGGTAAATCTAAACTGGACTTAACATCAGTGGCAAATAAGGGTTAGGAGGGGGTAATCCTAACCATGGTTTAGCCTCAGTGAAATAAAAACATATGTGTGGGGTTTGGTGGAGGGGGCGGGGTTAGTAAATGTAATCTTAGTTCAACCTCCGTTAAAATAAGGATGTAGAGGGCATAAACATAACCTGGTTTCAACCTCAGTTACAAACAAGTGTAGAGAGGGGCAAATCTAGTTGATAGACGGCCTACCAACGTGGGCCCAATGTAGGTTTTTGGTTGGCCAGATCATGTTTGTTAAATCGTCAGCCTGCCAACGATTGGTTTTGGCTGACATGGTCAGGCAAGTTATGGTTGGGTAATCGTCATTGTTTTAGAGTTGATATTGTCCTTGGTGCTTAAATACAATCATACATAACAATTGAACGAAACAGGACTTACTTTTAACATTCCCCATAATTAGAGCTTGTATGAGGACACATTATCACTTTTTGGGGGTTTGTATCTTTTCGAGTAGAAGTTTGACTATTATAAATCTAGATGCTAGGTTAAGGCTGGTGCTTGTTTTGGCGTATGTATATATTTATGAACACTAATTCACAAGGGCACAGGGAAAATCTTACCAAAGTCACTCACAGCCGGAATCTGGGGTTACTAGGCTATTGACTAATTATTTATTCATCTATAATAGAATTGGGTGACTTTTTAGAGCAGCCACTCCGATTTAGCGATCATCCTGTTTGTTCCTTAAAATTTAATTATTGTTGATTATTAATGTTAGATAGATCAGGGTAATAAATACATTTAAATGTTAGTTTGTGTTATTGTTTGAATAGCAAGGAGTCACGGCGGTGCGTGCAGTAGGCCTATTCCAGTACTTTAGAAGTTACAAAACTAAGTTACTACAGGGTTGGAAGGAGTTAAACTTAACTGGGGTTTCTATCTCACTGAAAAATAAGGATGGGGATACGGGTAAACATACCCTGGGTTAAACACCAATGACAAATAAGGTTGGAGAGGAGATAGATTGTCTGGGTGTTAGCTTCAAATGGCTGTTTAAGATTGTCCATTATTTTATCTCCGAGCAGACCCACTAACTTTTGAAGATATATATATATATACATGTACGTGTATGCGAATTCCTTTTCCAATTTTGTCATCGTGTATAGGCATTGTCCTACGTTCTTGTATTGTTTTAAAGTAAACAATTATGACATACACGACAGCCTGCACTTGTGGTCAGCCGATGACGTCAAAAATTGACGTTGACTTTCATCATATCACCCAAATTTTGACGCCTGTATCAGAGCGTTTGGCGTCAGACTGAAAAGCATTAAAAAAGTATATACTAGGTTATATGTCAACCTTGCCCTATCTTACAGTCAGAGTCTGCGAGAAAATCGCGCATGTGTTAGAATACCAGCTGTGTATAAAATGACTTCACCGAAATAGAGGTAAGAAAACATCCCTAGAGAGCACAAGTTCTAACAGGACGTTTGCATTTGACGTTATGGAGCAAAATATGTCAAATGCAATCGGAACGCCACCATGAACGTTCTAAATAACGTCATCCGTCAGCGGGTATCACAAAATCTTGTATGATTACTTACGAGACTTGCGCTACCTATTATAATTTTACCAAACTTTGAGATTCAGTCCAATTTGAAATTATTAAACACTGAAAACCCCCTTAAATACCCGCCTTATTTAATTATGGAGAAAACAAAAAAAAAACTTTGTGGTTCAGAAGAAGCGAGCTTGTTTTTCTTTTTCAACAGTACCAAACACATATTTTTGCGATTTGTTCATGGGCCATGATGAAGTTTATAAAATACAGTATTATGTTAAATACACAAAACAAATTGGTCAACTTTCAAAATCTCCCATTTAAACCTAGGTTAATTTTACACTCTTCAAAGTGTTCCTGTCTCCAGAAAATTGCTTCCCGTTTCTGAACCGTAAAGTGATTATTTGTATTCTCCCCCTTTAACACTACAGACTCCCGGCAAAACTGGCAAATGGTTTAAAATCCAGAATCAAAAATGTATGTCTAACATCGATATGCTCACATGTTGAGAGCTGCAACGTAAGCTGTCTTGAAATAATTAAACCATGTGGATGAATTGGACATGAACATTTTTCTAACATACCGTAGCATCGCATCTGGCAACTGAATATTGGGCAATCAATTTCTGTGTTGTAAGATAGAGTACCGTAAACATAGATAACTGCGCCTAGTTTCATTGATAAACTTAATTGACAGTGTATGCTCTCCTGACACCCCTTGTGAATACAATAATGAAGTAAGTTTATCTGCAACCTGTCTGATACCCTCCCCGCTCTCATAACATAAGATAGTAAATGGTCATCAGACTCATTCCCTTGTATTGAAGCTTAACTATCAAAATCACATGAAAATGAGAAAAGAAAAAACAAACAATTCCCTTGAATACTAATAAACACTAAAACATATATTGTATTTAAGAACACGTAAACACAAGGGCACAGGGAAAATCCTCTTGTCTAAAATAACCATGGAGACAATTTTTGTTTAAAACAATGGTTATTCTGAACCCCTGGCACAGGTAAATATGAAAACTAAAACATATATTGTAAATGTGATACACAATGGTAATACACACAAATGCGATAAAACTTATATTAAGAACTTATGCTCAGTAGCCTGTTTTAATTGAAAACCTCAATATGGAAGTCGATAAACAATGTTTATTTCATTTTTGAAAAGGTTTCCTGCCAGTGTAACGTATTGAGATTTTATTTCCAAACAAGCCTCTCTTATATTGATTATATTATATTGATTGTTTTTACTCAAACTTTCTTCACTTTTGTCAGTATATTACAAAGTATTCTGGAAAGTTTTGCTGACTGAGCTCCTGTCTGATTTCAACCTAGTGAAGTGTCGTGGGTTTTAGTTTATTACAGCAGCCTGTGATTGGGTGTGTGGTTCTAAGTTGCAGGACTCCCTTTGTAACACAATTAAAAACTTGTCTCCATTGTTTTTTCATTCAATAATGTTTTCCCCGTGCCAGTGTGTACATATCAGCGTTGTCAGGTTTAGTGGGGGCGGAGATCGGTGTATACATCGAGTTGTCAGGTTTAGTGAGGGCGGAGATCGATGTATATATCGGAGTTGTCAGGTTATGTGGGGGCGTAGATCGGTGTATATATCGGTGTTGTCAGGTTATGTGGGGGCGGAGATCGGCGTATATATCGGGGTTTTCCGGTTTAGTAAGAGTATTCTCGTTATTTTGGGATAACACTTTCTTGAAAATATGGCAGACATTCTTCTACCGATGTTTGGGTGACGCCCGAAACGGGAATCGAATCCGTGTCCCAGAGTATGGCACCTGTCGCCAGCACTAAATGCCGGCTGCCTTATCCATTCAGCCAACTGGCCTCTTGTTTTCGAAGAGTTTTCGTAAACTCAACATACGCCCGCTGTGGCAAAGTCGAACCGCTATGATTAACAACTTCACATTTAATATAACATTTGTTTTAATTTCATCAATTCGAATTTCTTGTTCACATTAGAAGTTTTTTCCGTAATATCCGTACGTTATAGTACACATATATTATCTGTTCAGGTAACTTCAATCACATTTTAATTGCAAAAACTGAAATATTGTGACTGTTTTGACATTGCTGTTATGTTCCATAATTGGGAAGGAGCAATCAATACAATAGCTTACAATTCTTGAATTTTAACAATTTTGACTGGGACACTGTTCTATTGGACTTGGCTGTAACGGTTTTATTACAAAGCAAACAATCTTCAGGCTGACCATTGATATGATGGTGTGTAAATATGCAAACCTTCTGTGGTACTTCAATGGATGTCATTGTCCTCTTATCTCCATTTAAACAGCCACTCTGATAAATACCAGATGGGTAATAAAGTGGGAAAATGGTCTTTTTTTGTTATTATAGTGCACATTAAACTATCCAAGAAAACAGTCTCAGAATGTATAAATGAATTGGCTTCCAGTATTACTCTGGACCAAGTGTACTCAAAAAAGCATTGATATATATTAATATATATATATATTAAACATCAGGTACACATTTCTGATAAAAAAAAACTCTTGAAAACAGACAAAAAATGTGTACCAATATCAAATTTGGTATGTGACACATCATCCACCTACCTATAAGGTATATATATTCTAAAAGAATTGGAGAGATTATATCAAAACGAAAGAAGTTATGGAGCGGAAGGGAATATTACATAATCCTATATGGCTGCCATATTGTGCAACAAGTGAAGTCAGAAATGGTACACGACACACCGTCTGCACATAAGGTATATACTCTGAAAGAATTGTCAAGACCGGATCAAAACTCTTCAAGTTATAGAGCGGAAGGGAACGAAGATATAGACTAAGACAGAATATTACATAATCCAATGTAGAAGTCATATTATGCAATCGACAATGTCCTAAATGGTTCATGACACACCTTCTACCCCTAAACCATATGTTGTAAAAAAAATTGTAAAGATCGGATCAAAACTCTTCAAGTTATGGAGCGGAAGGGAACGAAGATATAGACTAAGACAGAATACTACATAATCCAATGTAGAAGCCACATTATGCAATCTACGATGTCCTAAATGGTTCATGACACACCTTCTACCCCTAAACCATATGTTGTAAAAAAATTGTAAAGATCGGATCAAAACTCTTCAAGTTATGGAGCGGAAGGGAACGAAGATATAGACTAAGGCAGAATACTATATAATCCAATGTAGAAGCCACATTATGCAATCGACGATGTCCTAAATGGTTCATGACACACCTTCTACCCCTAAACCATATGTTGTAAAAAAAATTGTAAAGATCGGATCAAAACTCTTCAAGTTATGGAGCGGAAGGGAATCCGGGACGGACGGCGCTGGTGATATCATAATACGACCAACTTTTTTTAAGTCAGGCGTATAAAAAAGGAGGTAGTTGACTGGTAGATACTACAGCGGACATTAAGTACCCCCCTCTGGTAACGTAATTGACGCATCTCCAATTGCTGAATGCATGAGATTACTTAGGGAGTGTTTCCACAAATCGTGATGACAACAATCGTGATTTTTATCAAAATTTCACGATTGAATTACGATTGAATCGTGTTTACATCGTGATTTCACAAAATCGTTTTTCTTTTAAAGTTTTAAAATCACGATTTGACTAACACGGCCTGAAAATCACGATTATAAGAAAACACGATTGACTTGTGTATTGCGCAGTAATACGCGAACACTCGGGTCAGCTGACAGGACCGGTTTACTCCGCATGTGTCACTGCACCCAAAGTGAAGATAGTTCGAGTGTCGTTGATATCTGGTACGCTTTGACCATTCCAAAACAAATAAGGAATGTTTTTTTTATGACATTTCGAAACGTTTTTGCCTAAACTCACATGGTCAATGTAAGAAGTCAATGAAATGTCTTCGCATGCGTGATATCCTTTCTTCCTCGCTGATCTGAAGGTTTATCAGCAATCTCCAACAGAAATTGCCCCAGTGCCCTCAAAAGAATTACCCTTGTTTATGGCTTGCTCCCTGGGATGCCGATTAAATGTGTTTTAAAAGTTATATTATGGATTTTGTCTTTACACACAAGGCTAGTAAACCTGTCGTCGACTCAACGGGGTAACAGTAAAGTGTGGGATTAAAAATTAGCAACAAAAGAAAATTAACACTCTGTTTGAAAGCTTAGATTTATTTTGAAGAAATGCCCCAAAGAAGACCAACAGTTTGTTGGTTTAGACTCTGAAATACCGCCAAACAAATATTACTAATTTTGCAAGAAAACGCCAGTGCTCAAAATTGGGTTACATTTTTAAAGGCAACCTATTGACGTACTTCCGTCAAAAGCGCATCTCGAAAACATCTGGCGTCCTCAAGTTAAAAAAAATATTTATAACAATTGATCGTGGCAAGTAGGTAGTTATATTGTACTTTTTTAATTTTATGTTTTAATTGTACCAAAACTGACATGGGCACCCATTTGGCATTAACGGCAAAACGTTTGACAAGATGATTTTCAGCAAGGATTGAAGTGTTTTGATTCTTGTTCAAACCAGTGCCATCGGTCTCGCCACATGATCTAATTACTAGCGTATTATGAAAAATAATATATCTAAACGTGTACAAAAGACAAGTCAAGTGACAGGACGGTATGAACAGTGGGTGTACTCGATCAGCATGATATTTGAATTAACGCGGGCTATTATATAGTTACAATAACTAACACTGTTTTATTAGTTTTTATTTCCAAATTTTGTATGAAATTGAAAGTACAGAGACGTGACATCCACAAATCGCTTTTCTCTGCTCCACCAGCAACAATGCCGGGTATCTTGAGAATTTGACTAATACTAGCATCTGTTTTTTATTTCTTTCAGAAAACGGTCCTTGCCGAGTAAAACAAAATAGAAAACTGGTTATTCATACCGGCATTATTGAGAATGTTGTTTGCTATTTTTTCAAATATATTTAAGTCAAATAACGTTATCTGTAGGGTAGGCCTAATCGTGTTTTTGATATTTTTATGTGTCTCAAACTTTTAAACATAAAGCTGCTTCTCGTTCTGCAAATTCTTATTCTTTCTATTTACAAAATGTAGCCTATGTTTAAAATGATTTTAATAAAAAATATTCATTTGCTTTCAAATTCACTTCAACTTGATTTTACGGGTTTCTGTTGATTTTTATTTAAGAAAACGTAATGAAATATTTTATGTTTCATAACTGGCAGAAGTATGTATGGTAATAAGGGGTGGGGGTTAACTGCTTATTTAGAGACGATCTACACTGAAGTATGCTGCTGGGTTAGAGGATTATAGGTCTATTGTGGTCGGGGTTTTGGCTTTATTTTCCTCACAGCTATGGACGGATGTTTTAATTAGTAAAAGATTAGGTAAATTATTAAGATTATAAGGACTAAGGATAAACTAATAATTAGGCCTAACTATAGGCAGTGTTGAAGAACACATATAAACAATTTCTGACTGTCTGTTTAATAGACACAATTTTCTTAGCGACATATCAAGCACATCCCAAATTCCTTCCCTTTTCTACAAATCTAGTCATGGCCACTACAATTTCCGAAGCAGTACCTAAATGGGCTTTGGTACTGTTCGATGTAGATGGATGCACTATGGTAGTAAAGACCTCTTCCATACAGTCATCTGGTTCCTTGTCGGAAGGAGACATTGTTGTCATAGAAGTTGGAAAAGTCGTGTACAGAGCAGAAATTTTGAAGCTAGCAGGTAATAATTTGACTTTACATGATTTGATTCCTTCTGTTCGTATTCCTTCTGTTCATACTTGCTGCTTTAAATATTTTGTGCAAATTCTTTTTACAAAGCAAAATTTAGAAAAGTGTTTTCTTGCTATTTTTAGATTTGAAATCAGAGATAAACCAGTATGAAAGCGAATGGCAAATTAGTTCCAGGTCTGACGCTATATCGGCTGCAAAAGACGATGGGATCAGTGGTGGATACTTGGATGTTACCGAGGACCAATCGGAATTAGCTGCTGATTCGTTTATGCAGTATTTTGAGGGAGTTGATTTAGATAGAATAACGACTCCACAAGCAAACCCTCACAAGCTGGATGTTAGAGAGGAGTTAAATCGTGTACGAGAACAACAGGAAATTATTGCTTTAAACCAAGCCGAGATGAAAGGAATGCTCATGGAAATGCTCACACTTCTGAAAGTACGCTTTACCAAGAAGAACAACAGGCGGGATATGATGCTCCGAGAAGAGACACCTCTACCTATTGAAGAAGTGCTGCAAACTCCAACGGTTCCATGTGATGAGGACATTATACCCACAGTCGATTGTACCGTACCAGTCAATGAACCAGAGGAAGCACAGCACATCCAGGAACTACCAGCAATCACCATAACCCCCCTTCTTCAAGATGTCACTGGTCACCACAACCTAGAACCACTCACCACCATCAATGTAGAGGATATTGCTCAACACACACCAAGTCCAAAACGTCCCCATCTGACAACCAGTCCTAGCATTAATATTGGCTCCTCGAGAAACCCTCTTTACGTCGAAAGATCCCATTTCAGCAAGACAAAGAAGTTCCCCACAGCGAAGAGGTTTATTCTTGGAATGATGGATCAAGTCTTCTCGACAGAAGACCTTGCAACCTCAAGTATGGACGGTGGGATGGTCAAATATGGCGGACAAGTGGTTGAAAAGAGAAGACTTTCTGATGTGAAATTATCTGCAATATACAGACAGGCCGCTCTTCTATATGGAATGCATGAAGACGACATCAGAGGGAACAGTGACATCAGAAATGCTATTAACGCCAAATGCAGAGCTAAACGACAGGCTATGCAAAGAGTTGGTAATTCCTGTTGAAACTAGATGCTGTAAAATAATCTTATTGAAATAAATTGTTGAAATGTTATCTTTGTTAGAGCTTACTTTTGCTTAAAGTGGCATGAGCTGCCAAAATTCAAACGTTTTTCATAATTTTTGATCGTCACGACAGCAAGAGACTTTGGTGGCCATCGAAAAAATAAATGATTGGCGTTGGAATGGGGAAAATCCATACAGTATGTGGTCTGTACGGACTGAAAACTTGTTCGAAAAGTAAACAAAATTTAAATAACCGGGACGACCATTCATTCATTTAAAGCCAAAGTTAGTTCAAAACAATTTTTTATCGTACATTTTCGAGACTAGAAAAACTAAAAAGTTTCTAAATTATACGTTTTGAGAAAAATAGCCAATAATTTCAACACTCTGTTTTAACGTCAAAATATCAACATTTTGACAGCTCATGCCACTTTAAAGACTCTAAAATGTAGAAAAATGCAGGGTTACATTAAGACACGTGTTTCCCTATTTCCTCTGAAAGAAGAATCTGGAATCTGGAAAGAAGGAAGAACGGAGCGCGCAGATAAGAGACATGTTTTTTCCTTATTTGCACTTTAATAGACTCATTCTTGATGGGCAGAAAGAAATTTCAAATTGCACTTAAAAATACGACGTAATGCTGGTGAATTTGTAATGCTTAAATTATTTTTTTTTTGTTTATTTTATTGTATTCTCTTTTCTTTGCTTCAGTAATTGTGTATTCTTGGATTGCATCTTTAGAGTTTAACTGTGTATCCAACCTTTATAACAATTGTTATTGTTTTTTTTTTCATTAATCTTTGTTTTTGCTTACTTTTTGCTTACTTGTGTAATATATATATATATATCTATATCTGAAAAACGAAAAGAAATGACACTAACAACGGAAATTCGTTACCGGTTTCACCGCGTCATTGGTCCGCGTTAAACGTCTGATGAGCCACCAATGACGTGGTGAAACCGGTAACGAATTTCCGTTGTCAGTGTCATTTCTTTTCGTTTTTCATATTTAATCCTGGGCAGATACTTATCTTTTATTTATCTATATATATATATAGTGTGTGTGAATGAATGTAGTGAGAATGAGAGGAGGGCCTCACGGAAGATCAGCTGTAAGTTGACGGAGTTTTTCAACCCTCTGTAAATAAAGTTCATAATAAAAAAAATAATAAAGTATACGCACTATTAAAAGAGAAGTTTTGCTTAAACCCACTTAAGTATAGTTCGTGGGGAGAAAAAATCTATTGTTGTTTAATTTGAATTCCGACTATTGTATTTGGATTAAATATCAAGACCTTGATTTTTTTTTCAAAAATTTTATTATACAAAAATCTATAAATATATTGTTTTACAATCCAGAAAGAGATAGATAATAGAAAATAATAAGTCAAAGTATTCACATAAGATTAAAGGCAACGTTAAACTTTTAGGTAAAAAAACAGGTTTTATTATGGAAAAGAAGAAATATCATTCAAGAATATAATTTGACAATTTGAAGGTCAATTCGCCTCACAATGTTCATTTCCTTGGATGGCAAAGTGTCATATGTCGTTTCTCATCTCGTTTCGTCAAGAAGACATACCGGCAACAAATGCCACAGGCTGTGGGTTCCAGTCTTGTGGTAACATGGTGTGGATTATCTAATAATTGTAGCAAGGACATAAATTCTCCTTTTTTGCGTGACAAATCCAGCACGGGTGATGGCAGCTTACCACCCAACCTGTCCAACAACTGGAAAAATCTCCCCGCTCGTCTTGGATGAGTACTGCAGGGCCTACATTTTGCATCCCGGCACTTGTAAAATTCCAGCTGGTACTTTTTCCTGAAACAGTGGCTAGTGAAGAATTTGAGTTCCTCTTGTAGAGAAGACAGGACTGGTGTTGTCTTGATGGCTTTTGCAGAGGAATCGACAAATTGTTTTAGAAGCTGATGATCGTTGTATCTATGGGGTGGTGGAAGACATGGCTCTTGTCGGGTTGTGACTGGGAAAGAATCGTATCGCTTTCCTTCCCAGTACTTGCTGCAAATGTCGATGGCGTTATCGAATACCGCTACTTCTTTGGAGCTCCTTTCTTCCTCGGATAGATGACTCTGTTTACAGGGTGGCTGGTCTTCGCCTGGTAGGGTTATTGGTAGGGTCACACCAGTTAGCCATCTTGAAATTGGGGCCCATGCTCTCTCAATTGGGTTGTACCGGGATTGTCCAGGTGCATAACTAGCAACCACGAGTGCGTCTAGATTCAAATCCCTCCACACTCTTCCAAAGTTAATTAAATTTACTGTAGACTTCGTTGTCCAATCAGGGCCTCCATCTGCAATAATGGTCACAACTGACTTTGGGTTCACATTGTCCTTTACCACAGGCTGTAAAAGTTCTATCAGATGTCGGGCATGAGATTGACTTGTGCTGTTATGAAAGCGACCAGCTTGTAGGTGGATCGTCAGAGGTCCAGTCCTTGGCCAATTCACCCTTTTTCTTCCAATTCTGTCCGTACTGAGTGTGTCAGAGTGCTTCTTGATTGCCTGTGGTGAAGCACTGCGATGCCTTTTTCGTCCGGTTTCTTTATCTCTGCCTACATGACTCTCGCTTCTCGATCTACGTTTCCTTTCCAAAAGCATATATCCAGAGGGTATTAGCTTCGAGTCGATGTATGGATAGTCGTGATCGGGGTAGTTGGGCGTATCTTTACGATGGAAGAATCGTTTGATCTGAAAGTGCCTACTCACGGCTAGAGTTCCCACGTTGATCTTGTTTTTATCATCACTTGACAAAGATACAGTTTCGTCTTCACACAAAAAAGCAAGCTCATTCATGTAATTTATTGCTGCACAGGTCTCGTGGAAATCTGGATGGTCGTTCGATTTGTTATTCACTTTGGGGGGGACTCGGGCGTCTACTAATCCACTATGTCTTTTTGCATTTCTTGTATTTCTTCGGGCTGGTTGCATGAGACGGTGAATTGTCACACGGGAAATGCTGTTCAGTCCAGGAACGCTGTTCTCTACGTGCTTTTTAATGTCCGCAAGCGAGACACCATTTGTATAAGCTGTGGCATCGCGTCTTCGGTTATGGGCTTCTGCTGAATGCTGCTGTATATAATCAGTGATTATCGGTACTAATTGTGGGTGTTGTTGCGCGAGCGACTTCTTTCCTCTCTTCACAGGGGCAGATTTGAAGTACTCTTCTTCAGGGCTATCAGAATCAGAGGTAAACATCCAACAGTCGCCAGAATCGGAATCAGAATTCATAGTTACAGATTGAGATATTTCTACATGAATGAATGAGTGTAGCGAGTGAAACATCTTTTATAGATCACGATGAGTCATGTTTAGGACTCAGTGTCAAACTTAGCAAACAGCAGGCGTGGAAATGTTATATAGAAAAAAACAGGTTATGTTACTGAAGCCCGTTTATTTAAGAAGATTAATTTGTTGCTAATCTCTTGATCTGGGGATGACCATGTTTTCACTCACTTTGATACCCCCCCCCCCCGTTCTGATTTTAACTCAGTCTTTCGGCGACTCTTGCACACTTTCGCCTTAAACCTGTATGTATGTTTTCTCAGAAAATAAAGATGTCAGATAAAGTCAAAGATTTTGTGCTGTATTCTTTAAAACTATACTGCTGTAATACCTTTTAATATGAGACTCATCCAGAATGATAATAAACATTATTTCATTATAACATTCGTTTTACGGTGATGAGTTGAATGTATTTTTTTTTCTTTTTCTATAATGATGATTAAACATACATTTCTGCAAGCTGTATAAAATATCGAAAAGCCGTACTGTATCTCATTCTGTATATATGTCACTAACACGTTTGTTTTATACATTATGTGCTTTTATTCTTTTTTCTTTTGTAAGTTTTAAGATGACTATTAAAGACAAGCTGATTTTTCTGGATTCTTCACTGGAGGTTTTAACTATAATCATCATAGTTCTGGCGAAACTATTCTTCTTTAAATCAGGCTTGTGTAAAAGTACCTTAAAAACAAGAAAACACTGTCAGGGTATAATGAAAAGCAACAAACTCAAAAATAGCAATTATACATGTACATCATCGTGGTTGATTGAAAATGAAGGAACATGTATTTTCAACCTAAGCAACACTTGTACGGTGAATATTTACGGTGCATGTGACTAAAACGTAGGACTAATTTAAACGTATTTAAATCAAGTAATTGTCGCATTCTATAATTTGTTATTTGTAAACCACAGCCTGCAAAATAGACCAGGTTTCAAGCCCAAAATCTCTTTTCTTATCTACGGCTAATCATTTAGGACAAGCCCTAGTCATCTAGGGTCTGAAACTCGAACTACCTTCAAACATATACAGTAATCTGTTTACGTAAGGGCCTACACCGTACACAGTGCAACGATTACAGGCTAGTCTGGTCTGTTGATTCCAAAAACATTTGGCTATTTTTAATCAAATAATAATACCAAAAAAAACCCAATAATTTCGATATTTTAAATAAGAATTTATAAGATTGAGTACATAAGTGGTGAACAGAATTCAAGTTAGCATTTTGCCATAACGCGACAGCCCGGTAAAGAAAGCCTCGCTGTTGTTGTAAACTGCTTGAAAGCTACAATACTTTATCATAATATAGTGGTATATTAACAGAATTCCCAGGTGAAATAATCAAACCCAGTCTGAGAAAGGATTATGACATTTGACACTACAGAACAAAAGACGATCGACTCTCTCCGCTAAATAACACGCCATATGCAAGCCGACTTCACAGCGGGATAGCCACTCTGCCGGACTATTTTCACGCTGATCGCGACTGGCTTTATGGAAATAGCATTTCACGATAATCGTGAAAAAAATCACGATTTGAACTTGTTAATCGTGAAACAATCGCATTTTTTTAAATGGAAACACTGAATTTCACGAACACCTCCAATTTGATACATCGTGATTTTTTTGAAAAAATCACGAATGAATCACGAACGATTTGTGGAAACACTCCCTTAGATAGTGTCTTTTAGAAAGTGAGTATAACAGTATTCTCGTTATTTTGGGATTACACTTTCTTGAAAATATGGCAGAAATTCTTCTACCGATTTTTGGGTGACGCCCGAAAAGGGAATCAAACCCGTGTCCCAGAGTATGGCACCTATTGCCAGCACTAAATGCCGGCTGCCTTATCCATTCAGCCAACTGGCCTCCTCTAAAAAAAAGGAGGTAGTTGACTGGTAGATACTACAGCGGACATTTAGTACCCCTCTGATAACGTAATTGATACAGCTCCCATTGCTGAATGCATGAGTTTACTTAGTGTCTTTTAGAAAGTGAGTATAACAGTATTCGTTATTTTGGGATTACACTTTCTTGAAAATATGACAGAAATTCTTCTACCGATTTTTGGGTGACGCCCGAAAACGGAATCGAACCTGTGTCCCAGAGTATGGCACCTATTGCCAGCACTAAATGCCGGCTGCCTTATCCATTCAGCCAACTGGCCTCCTCTAAAAAAAAGGAGGTAGTTGACTGGTAGATACTACAGCGGACATTTAGTACCCCTCTGATAACGTAATTGATACAGCTCCCATTGCTGAATGCATGAGTTTACTTAGTGTCTTTTAGAAAGTGAGTATAACAGTATTCGTTATTTTGGGATTACACTTTCTTGAAAATATGGCAGAAATTCTTCTACTGATTTTTGGGTGCCATACTCTGGGACACAGGTTCGATTCCCGTTTTGGGCGTCACCCCAAAAATCGGTAGTAGAATTTCTGCCATATTTTCAAGAAAGTGTAATCCCAAATTAACGAGAATACTGTTATACTCACTTTCTAAAAGACACTGAGTAAACTCATGCTTTAGTCAGGGCGGAGATCAGTGTATATATCTGTGTTGTCAGGTTATGTTGGGGCGGAGAGCGTTGTATATATCGGGGTTGTCAGGTTATGTTGGGGCGGAGATCGGTGTATATATCAGGGTTGTCAGGTTATGTGGGGGTGGAGATCGGTGTATTTATCAGGGTTGTCAGGTTTAGCGAGGGCGGAGATCGGTGTATATATCGGCGCTGTCAGGTTATGTGAGGGCAGAGATCGGTGAATATATGGGGCTTGTCAGGTTTAGTGGGGTGAAGGACGGGATTCATGTGCATAGAAATCCCCAGACCTCCAGTAAAATAAGATGGAAATACCTCTGTGGCCAGATTGTGTACCTCGCTTAGAAATGCTATCCAGAGATTTGATTCTATTTTCTCTGATTTTCTAATAATTCCAGCAGCGCAAATAATTCAATAATATATAGTTTAGTTTGCCACGCACGCCTAAGAAAACAAAATCTCAAGGAACATAGAGCACATCAAAACCCATAAATGTCTTCATAGAACGTATGTCCCAAAGGATAAACACCTACAGAAAGTGCGATAGAAATACCTCAACCACACTATTTTCATTGTGTATTGTATCTAGTATAAGTCTATGGAAATTGTTATCAATGAGGATAACTCATAATTGTACCCCTGGACATAAGGTGCTGATGGAGAGATCTCTACATCTACTTTCTTTAAGGAGCTTATTTTATGTACTATGTAGTAGGCTAATTTCTATCTCTCTTTTATGTTTATTGTGATGTTTGGAAATAATAAATTAAAGAAGGAAATACCTCAACCACCAGGCATGAAAGAAGGTGTTTTCGTTAGAGTTGGTGCATTTGCAAACTACTAAATGATATTGAATTGAGTCATTGTAGGTATAACTTTGTGTTTCTTACTAAACAACTGTTAACATCAAACAGCATAATAAAAACGAACAACATGGTACGTATATTATATCCTCCTCATCAATTGACATTGATGGATGTTTTATTTGGCTGGGGAAAGTATACTGTATTAGGGAGGTGGTTCAGCCTATTATACGTTCTCACACACATATTTCACCATCTGACGATTGAAAAGAACCGATGTGTAATAAACAAGATTCTCAAACAACGATTTATGTTTTAATATAATTTCATTCAGAAATGTAAGAAGTCATCTACAGTGTGTCACATTGTGGTTGTAGGTTGATCCTTTTGGATTCTTCTGCATTGAATGTGTTCACAACAATTATACCCTTGTCCACAAGGATTATACCATCGCCCACAAGGATTATACCATTGTCCACAAGGATTATACCATTGTCCACAAGGTTTATACCATTGTCCACAAGGATTATACAATTGTCCACAAGGATTATACCATTGTCCACAAGGATTATACCATTGTCCACAAGGATTATACCAGCGTTCTGCTGTTACGTGAGGATTCTGTTCATGATTCCGTATTCACACCAAATTAACATGGATATGAAGTGATATAGCAGCATCAACCGTTGAATTAACCCTATTCCTGTCACCGTGTATGTAAGTCAGCTCAGCTGAAGGCTGCTGGCCAGTCACTGCTATGCGCCAGTGCTGTATGCCACAGTGTTTCAGATAATTGTGTCTGTCAGATAAACCACGCTTGTCTAATATCTGTTTTTTTGCCGTTTTAAAAGAAAATAACTGTAAATAAAACCTGAAAAACAATGTGATGATACGGGGGAACGATGTATTCAACGAACGGGTGACAAAAATCGCCCGATATTTGTTTAATCACCAGAAAATGAGCGCCGTTTACCTGACGGGAACAACAACAACGTATAATCGGCGATCGAAAACAACGTTCTAAGCTCTTTTTTTTTAGGTAGAAAGCGTAATTTATTTATATTTAAATGTTGAGGGAAAAGGTAGGTGTTGAATTTGATTAGATGTTCACATTTTATAAGTTCGTTTGTATTTTTTACAAACTCAATGTCAACATATCGCCGACTGGCCAAGAACAGTGTACAGACGACAGTAGTCTGTAGACATAGCCGTAAAAACTAAAACTAAAAGTAAAATAGGCCTGTCATTCTTGTTCAACAACTCATTGGAATTTAACCCTAAAACAACCATTTCATTTCTAACAACTATCATACAACTATTTTTACTTTCATCTAATTTGTTTTTCGTTATTTTTTCAGAAACCGAGACTGCAACAAATGAACATTGACAGTTTTGACGAAGATTTTTCTTATTACTTTCCAATGCCTTTCTTTCTCTCTTGCCAAATAAAATATCATGGAAATTTTATAATAAATATTCTGTAAATCTTAAAGTATTTCACCTGTCTATGTACGTGATTATTCATATCAATCATAATTCAATCTATTTCTTTAAGTGTTCAAGAGGTGAAAAAATAGTTTACCTTCAACTTCAGTTCAAGAAACCAATCAACTGTATGTTTCTGTCCAGGTAATTTTCCACGGTTTAGAAATGTTTCATAAATAAGGAATTAATAAGACTTTCTCAATAATTCAACGCGTCTTACTGTGTCTTTCAGTAAATACTTATTCCCGAGTATTGTTTGTTTTAATTTTTTGCCCTTTGTTTCATTTTTGTTACCAGGTTTATTTTACCTACAAGTTGGCTAACCCTGACTCAAATTTTATATCATATTCATATAATTGTTACAATAAATTCGGTATTGGGTATTGTTACCATATAAGTGATATAAATCTTGAGCGTACAATTTACTCCAAAAAAACAATCATTCTGTAAACAAGCAGGAAATATTATTGAGAAATATTACTCAGATTTACCTACAGCCTACATACAGTACAGGTATATGAACCGACAGATATATTTACAGGTATCGAAAAAAAAAGCTCCAATCCATACATGTGGCCATTCTAAAATAAAATTCTGGTAAATAAAACAATTTCGAAATAAAATTGTTGCAGGTCTTCGACATACATCTGCGGCTAAGAATTTTCAACTGAAGTTTTCCCACTTTCACTTTCAGATTCTCATTAGAGATCAATCTCTTTCTTTATTACTTGATTACATGTACAATTTTCAGAAAAATTTAAGGTGTTTAACAAACAAACACGTACGATATTACTAATTGGGGCATCTGTTTCTCAGCAAAATACATTTATTTCATTTAAAAAATAGTCATTGATGAGTTTTGAATCTTTGTCACAAATGATTTATTCCTCACATTCACAATGTCAATGATTTGGTTGAAGAGTTCATTCGGTCGTGAGATTTCCAAAATCTGGCGGACATATATCATTATCAACCCCTCCACAAAAATAGTCAACCTCATCTGTATTGAGGGGTAGAACAAGAATAATAACGACAGAAATTCGGCAAAGATAATAGGAATTTATTTCCTCATCGAAGCACCGACCTGTCAAATTATGATACATATCTACGCCGCAGACGGCGAGAAATCGAGGTCACCTTCCGTGAACGAATTCCTCGCATGTCGGTGAAGAAATGCTTTCAATTTCAATCGTGATATTATCAAAAATGTCTTAAATCAATTCTTTCTATTCGCCAAAATTATTCTAAGAAAAAACCCGTAATAACTCTCCATTTACGGATGTCACATTCACTAAACACGAGTCGCCTCACAGCGACGCCATTTTGAACGCCTTCGCTGTGATCGGTTTAAAGTCGCGTTTCAATCGGTAACTTCAAACTATCAACATTTCTCTTTAAGTTTAACTGAACTCTGTGAACTCAATTTTTTTCCAGCTTAAAGAACAGGAACCGGAAATTATACTGATGTAATTTATTTCGGATGAAAAGAATTTACTTTAATTCTATTGGTCAAAATCAAACGGTATGTTGTCAGAACGAGTATACTCGTCCGTGGCAGTGAGCGACTGGAAGCGCTCTGCCCGAGTTAACTCGTGCGTGGCAGTCAAGCGACGGCAAGCAGCGGACGAGTATACTCGTCCGCGACAGGACTAGGGTTAAAAGTTTAAGTTTTCGGCTTGGTCTTTGTTTCTCATATTATTCAATGAGAAATATATGGTGTTTTAAAACGTGATTATTGTTTTCTAAAGCTACCATCTTCATACCGATTGGTCGTTTAATAGGAGGTAGTAGGGGGTATATAGAAATACATGCAAATCACATATATCCATAAAAAGAAGGTGAACTTCAAGTGATTAGGCCTATGGATTAGAATTATAAATCATATCCTCTCTTTGGGCGACTTAGAGTGGCTTGAGCTGGCAATTATGGAGAAAAAAATTTGTTGAAAAAAAAACAAGCTTATTCCTTTTATTTTCACCAAGAAGTACACAATAAAAGCTATATGTTGATAATGATATCGGGAATGCGGGTTACGGTGTTTTTTATAAGAAACACAACCACTTAAATTATGCCCGTTATTAGCACACAATGTTGGTTCATCACTGGCTTTACTTGTATTTTTATTTCATCGTCAATCCTCATATGAAGGTATAAATGATGCATTGCGTTATTTCCGTCTCATTCGAGTTCACTTCACCCATATGGACGGCTTTAATTCATTTCAGCTGGTTACTTCATAAGTATCATGTGATCAAACTATTAATATGAATACCTGTAGTTAACCATATTCTTTTTTTTCTAAAGCCTCTGTCCCTGTTTTTTTTCCGGAGAAATCCATAATTGTTAAAACAGCTAAAGATAAAGCCGCATAATTTCTGACTTTTTCATAAGTTCCGATTGTAAAAAGAAGTTGGGCGTTTGATGCTCCCCAATAAAATCAAGCTAATGACATATGAAACCGAAGCCGTGTGCTAATAACGGACGAAATTCAAGTAGCCGGGGTGTATGGGTACATTTTAGGGTTTTTTTTTCTTACAAACAATAATACATTTTTCATTTCATTTCATTTATTCACCATGATCTATCCCAAAAGTTTATTTTAATTTGTAGAGCGGAAGGGCAATAAAAAAGGGTATTAAATAGCGAGTTAAAACATTTATGGTGATCTTAATAATATTTGTCTAATTATAGGTTACACAGATTGTCTTGTCAATAACATGTTATATGATTATTTCAATTATAACTGATCAGAAGATCTTTGACTTTTGATTTAAAAAGAGAGATTGAATTGATAGATTTTAGATGTAGACTGAGTTTGTTCCATTCTCTAGGTCCCTTACCACAGAGAGAGAAAAATGACAGATTTGATGAGTAAAAAGGTTTGTGTAGATTCAAGTGTTGAGTTCTGGTGGGATAGTTATGTACTGAGGATTGTTTGAGTTGATGGAACATTGATGGAAAGTATGAAAATTTGTGAGCAAGAAGAAGGCATGAAGAAAGATTGAGCTGTTCAAGATTCAGTATTTTAAGAGGTCCTGTATGGAGGAGTTAGGACAAGGTGGATCCCCAAAGGGCGTTGGCATAGGATAGATAAGAATGGAATAAAGAATAATATAATATTAGTAGAGTTTTCCTGTTGACAGTTGTTTTGATATGGTTTATGATTCCAATATTCCGTACTATTTTTTTACCTACATAGTTGATATGAGAAAGCCAGGACAGATTATGATTAAAGAGGATACCAAGAAACTTAAATTCATTCACGTAGGTTATTTCAGCTAGGAAGAGGGGTGGACAGTAAACGGATCTGGATTTAGTAGGGTTAATCAGCATGCATTTAGTTTTAGTAATGTTAAGTGATAGTCGGTTACATATTAGCCAGTCTTTGATTTTATTTAGTTCTTTTGACATTGTATTAATAGCGTCATGTTTATTTTTAGAAGCATGGTACACACTTGCGTCATCTGCAAAGAGTGTAAAATTAGTCTCCTTAGAAACTTTAGTTAGATCGTTAATATAAACAAGAGTCATCAGAAGATGCCGTATCCCCCCGGCCCCGCATAAGATTTATTATTTATTTTAAGTTATTATAAGATATCTATGCTATACTGTCGGAAAAGGGCAGTAACTCTGAAAATAATTAGACCAGCGCCATCAAAATAGGAGGTGCACACCCTTCCATGATATCCAGCATATCCACCAATTTTCCAAAAAAATCTGATAAAAATCCTGAGAGGAGATGCGATGACAACCACATATTGTCTATGTCGTCTTATACTGTCGGAAAAGGGCAGTAACTCTAAAAATAATAAAACCAACACAGCCAAAAAAGGAGGTACACATCCTCGAATGATATTGAGCATGTCCACCAAGTTTCCCAAAAATTTAATAAAAACTGTGGGAGGAGATGCGATGACAACCACTAATTATCTATGTCGTCTTATACTGTCGGAAAAGGGCAGTAAATCTAAAAATAATAAAACCAGCGCAGCCAAAATGTGCACATCCTCAAATTATATCCAGCATGTCCACCAAGTTTCAAAAAAATTTAATAAAAACTGTGGGAGGAGATGCGATGACATCCACTAATTGTTGTCTTATACTGTCAGAAAAGGGCAGTAACTCTAAAACTAATGAAACCAGCGCAACCAAAATAGGAGGTGCACATCCTCGAATGATATTCAGCAAGTCCATCTAATTTCGAAAAAATCTGATAAAAACTGTGGGATGAGATGCGATGACAAGCACTAATTGTCTATATCGTCTTATACTGTCAAAAAAGGGCAGTAACTCTAAAAATAATGAAACCAGCGGGACCAAAATAGGAGGTGCACATCCTCGAATGATATCCAGTATGTCAACCAAGTTTTAAAAAATCCAATAGAAACTGTGGGAGGAGATGTGGTGACAAAAAATGATTACGGACAGACAAGCTGATCGCTATATCCCCTCGCATTATATGCCGGGGGAATAATAAGGAAAAGTATGGGTCCAAGAATGGAGACTTGAGGAACGCCATAGTTAACAGAAGATGAAGCAGATAAAGTAGAATTATATTGGAATTCTTCTGAATTTTACAACAAGCAATTATATAGTTGATTGCATGTCATAGGTAATTAGCAATCTGTAAACATGCTGCATGTTTCTTTATACTTTCAAGTAATCCGTACTAACCGTTTTGCCTGCAGCAGCTCAAAGCTCTTCAGGGGGTATCAAACTGGACTGATGTGTGCATATGCAAAATGTAAAATTAGTCTCCTTAGAAACTTCAGTTAGATCGTTAATATAAACAAGAGTCATCAGAAGGATGCCGTATCCCCCCGGCCCGCATAAGATTTATTATTTATTTTAAGTTATTATAAGATATCTATGCTATACTGTCGGAAAAGGGCAGTAACTCTGAAAATAATTAGACCAGCGCCATCAAAATAGGAGGTGCACACCCTTCCATGATATCCAGCATATCCACCAATTTTCCCAAAAAATCTGATAAAAATCCTGAGAGGAGATGCGATGACAACCACAGTGCTCCAGTTAAGAGGCGTATTGGCGTATTTTACGCATTCAAAATGATCCAAAACGCATCTAATGTAAAAAGTGGGCGTACTCAATACGCCCAATAAACCCTCGATACGCATTGTTGCTGAAATCAGGGCGTAGCGGTAAAAATGATTTGAAGTAAATAAGAAATTAAACGTCTAGTTAAACTACGAAGTCTGACTCGCTATAAACACTACCGGCAAAGGGAGAAAACTCTCAGGCGAAAGTTATATTTAGCACTGTGCGGAAAAGTGTCGGTCAGTAGAGAGTTATAGTCACCAGTCCCGCGCGATGGAACATTTCTAGCCACGCGGTTTTAAACTGATTTCGAGATGTCCAAATCGCTCAAAATAACCGCGTTTTTTGCTAGAAACGCCGAAGAAACAACAACAGTTACAGAAATGATAAGAGATATGTTAGAAGGTGTGATCGACGATGTGGTAAACAAATGTGCAAAGAAAAAGTCGTCAAAACTGCACAAAGGGGCCAACCTGAGTGACAGCACACAGAGGGAGTGGACTAGGAAATTTCCGTGGTTGGTACTAATTACAGTCGGAGATGAGAAAAGACTATTTTGTAAACTGTGTCAGACCGAGAAAAAAAACAATGTCCTGGGAACGCTTGGATCGTTAAAGGGGCATGAGCAAAATGTTGATATTTTGACGTAAACACAGAATGTTTGAAATTATCGGCTATTTTTCTCAAGAAGTATAATTCAGAAGCTTTTTAGTGCTTCTAGTCTCAAAAATGTACGATAAAGTATCGTTTTGAACTAACTTTGACTTAGAATGAATGAATGGTCGTCCCGGTTATTTAAATTTTGCTACTTTTCGAACACGTTTTCGGTTCGTACAGGGCACATACTGTATGGATTTTCCTCATTCCAACGACAATCATTCAGTTTTTCGATGGCCTTCAAAGCCTCTTACTGTCGCGACGATCAGAAATTATGAAAAAAGTGTGAATTTTGGCAGCTCATGCCATTTTAAATATACAGATATCAAGTATTCACAAACATAATGGGAGTACTGAACATTTGGATGCTGTACGTGCCACACTCAAACGATCTAGAGAAAGTGAAACAACAATACTCGATAACAGTGATGACGACACTTGTTCAACTTTTAGCGTGAGCCAGAGTGATGCAATTCTTTTCCGGACCGTGTACTATTATGCAAAAGAAGGAATTGCAAGTGAAAAAGTGAACAGTCTATTGGAGCTGCAGGCCCTTAATGGCATGAAGTGCACTCACACGCATTTGTCATGGGATACAATATCAGATATCCAGGATAGTATTTCCAAGGTTATAACAGCTGATCTTATTCAGGAAATAAATGAATCAGACTTCTTTGCCATTATGGTAGATGAGTCGCAAGATGTAGCAGTAAATAAACGCCTTTTCATTTGTGTGCGATACATAAACAATAGGGGCTCTGTGGTGACTAAATTCCTGTGTAATATTCGTGTTGAAGATGGGAAAGCCCACACTATAACATTTCACATTTTTGATGTTCTATCACACTACAAGGTTGATATGACTAAACTGGTGAGTTTGGGCAGTGACGGTGCTAGTGTGATGATGGGTAAAAACACTGGTGTTGGCGTACAGCTTCAAGCCAAATATTCACCTTTCATGTTTCACAGTCATTGTATAGCCCACCGGTTAGCATTGGCTTGTGGAGATTCTATCAAAGGTATCGCAGTCATAGAAAAATTCAAAACAAACTTCAATTCATTGTTTTTTGTCTTCAAAAAATCAGCAATCAAAAGTACCAAGCTTGAGAAAGTACAAGAGCTGCTCCAAGACCCTATTCTTAAAATGAAAGAGCAGCACACTGTGAGATGGTTAAGTATCAGAAATGCTGTATACATGAGCTATCCTTCGGTGGTGGTTTCCTTGTCTGAAATAGGAAAACATGACACAACAGCAAGGTTTATATAAATATTTTAAATATTTTGAACTGTCAAAAACAGCTTTATTGACAGCTTTAATGCACGATGTTCACACAAGACTGGCTGTTTTAAGCTCAGAGCTTCAAAAACAAGATCTAGTATTTAGTGAAGTGAAACCTCTCATGGAAGCAACTATCAGCGCATTAAAACATATGAAGGATGGTGGATCAAATTTGTTGAAATGAAGATTCAGCGTTAGGTGAGGAGTTCAGTTTGAGTGGTGTGACACTTGTCAAATTAGATCCAAAACAGGAAGCAAGATTTGATTTCTATAATGGAAAAGTATGTAGAAAAGCTAGTTCATTATATACAGGAAAGAATGCTCGAAGCCAGTGACATGCTGAATTATTTTGGTTATGTGTTAGGGCCAGCAACATTTTCTCTTGACGAAAAGCTTGCTGATGTTGCGATTACTAAACTGGGAGAATTCTACGGCACCGGAAAGGTCACAAAATTCTATAACACCGATAGTGAATCGTTTATTACAACCAATATACAACCAATATACAACCATTAATAGACAAAGAACAAATGTTGGCGGAAGAGTGGCCCATGTTAAAGGGCATGCTAAAAGGGAGCTATAAGTCAATAAATTTGAAAGAAATGTGTAAAAGAATAATATGCATGCACGACAAGCTAATGCCGAATGTTAGCCAACTTTGTCAAATTGCTTTATGTATTTGTCTGACCAGTGTGGATTGTGAGCGATCGTTTAGTACACAAAATAAAATAAAAACTAATTTCAGGGCTTTGTTAAAACCAGAAAGACTAGACTTTTATTAAAGATAAATTTGGTTGGTCTAAGCTTGACAGACTGTAGTGTTAAACTAAATAGGGCCATTCGGAACTGGCATTCTGTCAAAACTAGAGAGGCTTTCCCAGGCATATAGACCAACAGGGCCAGAGAAGAAAAAACTATGGCGCCTTCATTTGCCACTAAAAAGTGAAAAAATGACGTTAATCAGATAATTTTGTAATCCTATTCCCCGAAGACAAAAGTTGAAAAGACATTTATATTTCTGTTCATAAATAAATGATGCTGGTATACAGTGATAAAAAAGAAATGAAGTTTCCTGATTTATTTTGTCTATAATGTTTAATAGTTTATATGTTTTAAAGGAGTATTGACGATTATAGAGGAGTACTCAGTACTCCTCTAATAATCGTCAATACTCCCTCAAAACAAATTTAAGGAGTACAGTACTCCTACTGAAAAAATTTATCTGGAGCACTGCAACCACTAATTGTCTATGTCGTCTTATACTGTCGGAAAAGGGCAGTAACTCTAAAAATAATAAAACCAACACAGCCGGAAAAGGGCAGTAAATCTAAAGATAATAAAACCAGCACAGCCAAAACGTGCACATCCTCGAATTATATCCAGCATGTCCACCAAGTTTCCAAAAAATTTAATAAAAACTGTGGGAGGAGATGCGATGACATCCACTAATTGTCGTCTTATACTGTCAGAAAAGGGCAGTAACTCTAAAACTAATGAAACCAGCGCAACCAAAACAGGAGGTGCACATCCTCAAATGATATTCAACAAGTTCATCTAATTTCTGAAAATCTGATAAAAACTGTGGGATGAGATGCGATGACAAGCACTAATTGTCTATATCGTCTTATACTGTCAAAAAAGGGCAGTAACTCTAAAAATAATGAAACCAGCGGGACCAAAATATGAGGTGCACATCCTCGAATGATATCCAGTATGTCAACCAAGTTTTAAAAAATCCGATAGAAACTGTGGGAGGAGATGCGATGACAAAAAATGATTACAGACAGACAGACAGACAAGCTGATCGCTATATCCCCTCGCATTATATGCCGGGGGGATAATAAGGAAAAGTATGGGTCCAAGAATGGAGACTTGAGGAACGCCATAGTTAACAGAAGATGAAGCAGATAAAGTAGAATTATATTGGAATTCTTCTGAATTTTACAACAAGCAATTATATAGTTGATTGCATGTCATAGGTAATTAGCAATCTGTAAACATGCTGCATGTTTCTTTATACTTTCAAGTAATCCGTACTAACCAACCGTTTTGCCTGCAGCAGCTGAAAGCTCTTCAGGGGGTATCAAACTGGACTGATGTGTGCATATGCAATATGACCTAATTAAAGATGACCTTGTCCAGTGCATTATAGTGTTGGGTAAACAAACACACAAATCAGTGATGTCATACTATTCTATTTTTATTTTTAAATGATCTAAGTGACCTGTGCCAACCTACATGTACCTCTGTGCCAACCAGCTACCGATTTCTTAATATTTCTGCAGATCTGTATCCGATAGTTCGGCGAAGCAATAACTTTGCGGCATGTTTGGGTAATGAAATAGACGACATATATCACGTGATCAGGTATATCCATTCAAGACTGCGCGTATAATGACGTCGTATAACATATCTGTTTCAGACTCCTCTCCAGGTCATACATCGAAAAATATTGACCCGTCTTGTGGTATGTATTGACCAATAGAATGGGTCAGGGAGTGATGAATATTAATGAGGTATAATAATATGTGATGTTTAATGTTCGGAGAATGCATTGGTTTTTTTAAAAGCTTTACCGAGAACGCGGCACTAATATCTCCATTTGGACTCAAATTGTTCCAAACAAAGCCTCTTGTCTCATTTTTAACTATATGAAGTTCTTCGGAAACTTTCACTTTTGCTCCATATCTAAAACGTTCACCATGTTTTTAGACCACCATGATCTCATGGTGGTCTTATCAAATCGCTTTTTGTCCGTGGTCCGTCGTCCGACGTCTGTCGTCCGTCGTCCGGTGTCTGTAAACTTTTCTTGTGATCTCGATTCCAAGAGAACTACTGGTCGGATTTTCATCAAATTTTACAGACATGTTCCCCTTATGGTCTAGTTGTGCAACATCTATTTTGTTTGCTCATTTGCATATTAAAATGGCGGCTGGCGGCCATTTTATGATTTTTACCTACATAGTTTGTGATCGCGGAATCTAGAAATCCACCAGGCCGATCTTGATGAAATGTTTTTATATTGGTTCCCCATATGGTCTAGTTGTGCAACATCTATTTTTCTAAGCTCATTTGCATATTAAAATGGCCGCTAGGCGACCATTTTGTTTTTCTATTTTTTATCGCTTTTCTCTCTTGTGACCGCGATTTAAAGAGAAGTCCTAGTCGGATCTTCTTTAAACTTCACACGCACGTTCCTCCTATGGTCTAGTTGTGCAACATCTAGTTCGTTTGCTCATTTGCATATTAAAATGGCCGCTGGCGGTCATTTTGTGATTTTTACCTACATAGTTTGTGATCGCGGAATCTAGAAATCCACCAGGCCGATCTTGATGAAATGTTTTTGTATTGGTTCCCCATATGGTCTAGTTGTGCAACATCTATTTTTCTGAGCTCATTTGCATATTAAAATGTCCGCTAGGCGACCATTTTGTTTTTCTATTTTTTATCGCTTTTCTCTCTTGTGACCGCGATTCCAAGAGAAGTCCTATTCGGATCTTCTTTAAATTTCACACGCACGTTCCTCTTATGGTCTAAGTTGTGCAACATGTATTTCTTTTGCTCATTTGCATATCAAAATGGCCGCTGGGCAACCATTTCGTTTTTCTTCTTTTTCTCACTTTTCTCCTAAAGTAAAGAAAGGCTAGGATTTTCGTAAACTAATTTACGCATGTTAGCCCTATGGTCTCGTTGCGCACTATGCACTTTTGTGCTCATTTGCATATTCAAAATGGCGGCCACTGGCTTTTATTTTTTATCACTGTTCTAAAGTAATGAAAGGATGTTCGTAAAATGTTATACGCAGGTTAACCCTATGGCCTTGTTATGCACTCGCTGCTCATTTGCATATTCAAAATGGCGGCCGGTAGTTTTTTCTGTGATTTCTATCTACATAGTTTGTGATCGCGGACTCAACAAAACTACCAGGCGGATCTTGATGATTTATTTTTGTGTTGCTTCCTCATATGGTCAAGTTATGCAACATGTATTTTTTTCGTCGTTGACGTTTTCATTTAACACATTCGGTACCGCTGTCGCCATTTGGCGTTAGAGTGCTAGCCTGCTTCATTACCGAAGACATCGTAGGCCTATGGCGACAGCAGAAAAGTCGGCTAAAACCCCACTGACGCCGTATGGTTATTTTTTCTTACAACTTCAACTGATTTTGAAAATGCACAAATAAAATCACATGTTGCATCTGTTGGTTGCTTTGTGTTTTGTTTTGTCAATCTTTGAATACGGTTAAAAGAGGTTTAATTTACTTTAACGGACGCGCAATTCACTGATAACTTCCAACTTGTCTAGGTGAGAACGGACACTTCAAGCATACGTATATAACAAGAAAATGTTAAATATGACAATAAAAGCTTGTGGAATTCCTTATATTTACAGCTTCAGATCTTAATATATATTTTCCTTGTCTCCAATATACTGACAGTGAGTGAGATATTTAAATATCTATGATTAAAAAGTGCTAAAATCGGGTGGTGAAATTAGCTAGTGCGAGTTCCCGCTGTCAATCACCGGGTCCCTACCAGGCATTTTAAAAGCATGGCCCAGTTAAAGACAAATAAGCTATTTTTGGCACTGAGGACGTTATTTTGGAATTTCCTAGTCCAGAGTAGTGGAAAAAAGGCATTTATTGGAGCTTTATTAAACCTCAGAGTGAAATTGCAATCCTCGTGTCATTTTAAAACGTATCAAAATCGACTCCTTTCAGATTTCCAAGGGCGACTATAAGAAACAGAATTATCTATGCATGTTGCCGGCCGCCACGGCTTGTTCGAAGTCGGTAAAATGGCCTTCTCGAATTTGGATTTTAAACGCCTAAATTCTTTCCAAAAATGTAACAATAATAAATATTTTTAAAGGAGAGTGTTCCCTAAGACACTTAAGAAGATCCATATTGTATTTTTCGGAGTGTGAAAGGAAGGAATATTTCAAAATGAAATGAAATACACGGCACCGTACAATCACTATTTTGCCGATCGAATTTGCATTCAGGCAGCTATGTACAGCAACTGACTTCGCAATTGTAAATGCTATTTACCAATAAAGTAACTGAAATGTTTTTATTCAATCATATATTTATATCAAATCGTGCATGAAGATTTTTTTATAAGTTCACTAATTTCTGAACGATCGGGACATTTTTTGCCATTAATTTTTAAACTGACTTTCGTCATGTTTAAATTTTTACTCATCAGTCGAGTGATACGTCGCCCGTTCTTCACTTTTCACGGGCTATTTTTGACAGATATACATTATCTTTTGATTTGTAAACAAACACTCAATGCATCTTGGTAACATCTGTACAATCGTTTTGGATTTTGTAAATTTTAATTGTGTACAGGACTCAAACAAGCGATATCACTGACTGGCCTGTGTGCAAGTACATATAGCTCCGGTAAGTAGCGTTAATGTGCGGCCTCCTTGAAGAAAGTTATCTGAGTTTTCAGATAACAGCCACTATCTACCGAAGAAACTTTGTTCTTGTCCAGCCACCCACCAACTGAAGAAATAAATTTCATATATCAAATTTGCGATCCGTTTATAAGCAGCCTCACTTTCTGATAGTGTTCTATGGTGGGCTAAGATCAGTTCACTGATCTCTTGTTTTATTATGCATCCCATAATAGTTCATAGGAGGAAGAGAAGAAAAGCCACGGTTTCTGAGAGGGTGCTATTTAAGGTGACCTTTGGGTCAAAAAGTACCAATGCCCTGAATATGACGTAATGGGACGTTTCAGACATTCATAGACTTCTGGTAAAACAAATAGTGAGAAGCACACTATAATTAAGAAAAACTGGATTGATTCCAAAAATGTAAACCGCACGCTATAGCTAAATAGTTTCTTCTTGATCACCACATTTACGAATCTTGTTCGTTTGTTATTTATATCGGCGTTGTCAGGTTTAGTGAAAGCAGAGTTTGGTGTTTATATCAGCGTTGTCAGATTTAGTGAAAGCAGTGTTCGGTGTTTATATCAGCGTTGCCAGGTTTAGTGAAAGCAGTGCTCGGTGTTTATATCAGCGTTGTCAGATTTAGTGAAAGCAGTGCTCGGTGTTTATATCAGCGTTGTCAGATTTAGTGAAAGCAGTGCTCGGTGTTTATATCAGCGTTGTCAGATTTAGTGAAAGCAGAGTTCGGTGTTTATATCAGCGTTGTCAGGTTTAGTGAAAGCAGTGTTCGGTGTTTATATCAGCGTTGTCAGATTTATTGAAAGCAGTGTTTGTTGTTTATATCAGCGTTGTCAGATTTATTGAAAGCAGTGTTCGGTGTTTATATCAGCGTTGTCAGGTTTAGTGAAAGCAAAGTTCGATATTTTCTATCGGCGTTGTCAGGTTTAGATTGATGTTACATGAGATAAGCCATTATTTGGATTACGATAAAATATCTGTCATGCTCTTAAAGAATATTCTACCTAAAGGGCATCTTGGGGCGAAGGACGTGTAAATAAAAACGGATCGGTATTATTAGAGCTTTGTAAAACAAACAACTTTCCTCGTGTTTTTGTGACATACAACCGACTTGCAAATATAAATCAAAATCTTGATCTATTCAACACATTTACACAATTACAGAAGTAGACTCAAAGAAGTTTGACCTCAATAAAAAGTTCATTTGGATTGCTACATTTTAACTTTAACATTTTTACATTATCATTATATTAAGCAATATTTATATCTATTTTTTTTTTGTATATACTAATGTACTTTCACCTGTTTATATTTTTATTCATATTTACATCTTGTTAAGGGAGTGTCCCCATTAATCATCTTTCGCGAAGGCGCAAAAAACGATGAAAAAAAACGAAGCGAAAAACGATAGGTGTAAAGACGCTAACAAAAGACGATAATTTGAAACGGGATATTCACAGCATGTGATCGTCTCGTATTAAAAGTAGTGCGCTGTGCGATTCTGGCGGATAGCACGTGGTCAGTTAGAAAGCGCTGTCAGAGGCCGACTTGATCCACTCAGCTTGACTGTCCTGTTTATACTAATGCTTCACGACAAAGACCTACCGGAAAGTCTCGCCGGCACATTCCATTTTTTGAGAGATAGTTCGCCTTACCGTTGTTTATAATTTCTTTGTATGTTTAATTTCTTTTCCCGAAAATAACAATGGACTGCAATTTTGACTTTTGTAACTTCACACCCTAAAGAGTTTCCAGTGTACTCATATACTGATATAGGCACATTTAGGAGTAGCTAAACGGCATGGATATAACAGTGGTTTGTCTATCGGAATTTTCCAAATATGCAGGGAAATTATGGAAAACGTAAAGTTCTATCAAAACGGAAAACAAAAAAAAAACATGGACCAGTTCGATTATTAAATTGTCCATTGATTTTTTACAATTATCATTTGAATATTTCATTTTTGCAACATTTTAAATTATTGCACACATTATAGCAAATATCAACCAAATGCGTTTATTTTTGCAGTCAGTCTGGAGATCTTGCCAAACAGTACAAGTGGGTATATCAACCCTTGCCCATTTATTTATTTCTCTGGACTAATGTTTGAGTCTCAAAACGTATTTCTTTTTCAGACGAAATAGGTAATGAGCTACTAAACACTGTGGGGGTTTCTTAATAATCCGGTGTAATTTAATAAGGAAATATTGCCGTGTCCCCCTTAAATTCGGACTGTAAAAACGATTATTTTAATCTTTCCCCCAAAAAGTGTAGACAAGAATTGTCCGCAAATAAAATGTCTTCATCTTATGTTTTTATCAAGATATAGAAAAGACGAACATGTAATTTAATATTATTCACAGAGCGATGACCAAAGCTTTCTATGCAAATTGCAGCTAAATACATTTCTATTAGTGTGTGTATTCATGACGGTAGAAATGTCGAATGATTATTTGTTTACCTGTACATCTCTTTCACATTCTAAATACATTTTTCTGACTGATCATTATTCGATCGCAGTTACAGTGGATCTATTGTTAAGTACCAACGGAAGATTCCTATGGCAGTTTGTAAGTAAAATAATATTGAGGCGTTGATCTATCCACTTCACAAAAAACATTCCATTCATTTCTTAAAGTGGCATGAGCTGCCAAAATTCACAATTTTTTCATAATTTCTGATCGTCACGACAGTAAGAGGCTTTGAGGGCCATCGAAAAACTAAATGATTGGCTGTGGAATGAGGAAAATTCATACAGTATGTGGCCCGTTTGAACCGAAAACGTAAACAAAATTTTAATAACCGGGACGACCATTCATTCATTCTAAGCCAAAGTTAGTTCAAAACAATACTTTATCGTACATTTTCGAGACCAGAAGCACTAAAAAGCTTCTGGATTATACGTTTTGAGAAAAATAGCCAATAATTTCAACATTCTGTTTTAACGTCAAAATATCAACATTCTAGCAGCTCATGCCGCTTTAAAATTAAATATAGGCTATATAATAGGCCTACTTTACTATCTGTACAAAACCAGTACTGTGGACCAAACTTTCTGGCGTAACTGATATTCAACAATCAAGTAGAAGGCAAAACATATTATTAAATTGCACATTGCCATTCTCAGCCTGTACACAGACGTCCTATTTTTTATCTATCTTTACGTGAGTCGATGCTTTTGTAAGAATATCCACTTCAGATTAAAAACCAACTAACAGCTATTTTTTTCAAAAGGTGATTGCAAATGACGCACCATAAAAATTGATAAGCAATTAATACCTTCTTTTTTTTTATATTTACTATTTTGGGTGAAATATTGGGGATTGGAATTTCAGGTGGGGACTTTTTCCCGGGGGAGAGGGCTATGAAAAAACACGTTAATGTGCTCATCATGTCAGGTGGATTATAGCCTACACGTGGAGTAGTCATTGGTTAGCACATCCAAACATTTACTCTTCACCAAACAGTCATACTAGGCCTATATACGCTCGTAACTAGGCATTTCACATCGAAGTGGTGGAAGTTCACCTTTTTAACTAAACTATATAGAAGTTGAAAGGTATCGAGAAAAAATATTTGATAGAATTGAAATGTTTTCAGTATACAGAAATATATCCAGAAAAGATTACCGTACCGGCATATTAGTAGGCCTACACTCTTACAACAAACATAACAATATGGAGAATTATTTGTTCTCTCTTTGTTTATTCAATGTTAGTTATTAGTTACCACTGTGACCGAAGGTATCACTGAATGAAATGAAAAACGGTTTAAATGCTAATATGCATTTCGTTGTCAAAAACATCATGAATATGAATATAGATGGGCCTACGTTTTGTGTAGATATTTCTAGGCATCCTGTATGTAGGCCTATGCGTGTTTGTATATAGACAACACAGGGCGCAGTTATAAAACTGCCAAACTGGAAATTTAAATCATTTGGATCGTATTCTTTCTTTGCCCCTTTGACTTTTTTACTTTTATGGGTATCTAATAATTTACAAAAATCAAATTAAAGTCCGCCAAACATTTCAAAACTTCGCCCAGGCGAGTTTGGTGACAGCGTGTCTGCAGACAACTGATTTCACAGCACATACATCCGGTTTATCGATGAGCTTTGACAAGGTGTATGGAATGTAAATGAGAGGATTAACACTGTTAATTAGTGTTTTATGAACAACCTGATAAATGTTTGACTTCCCATGAAGCCTACGGCTACACATGTTTAGCAACGCGGGCATTCCCTTTTAAAGAGCAAACGCACATCCACGCAAAAACGACCGTACAGCTAAAAAAGCACAACAACAACAACAGGTAAATCTTCTCTTTGTGATCAAACTATATTTTAATACGTTTTTTTTAATTTTATTTGCGTTTTATTTTCAACCCAATTACAACACACTTTTACTTTGCTGACTGATTGTGTATTACTGCGCGCCTGGGAACGACACCCGCCGCGACGAAGCCAGTCAAGCGTGAACACAAAAGACGATAGGTGTAGGTCGGCATCATTTTTTTTTCATCGTTTTTTGCGCCTTCGCGAAAGACGATTAATGGGGACGCTCCCTAAATGAACCCGTTATCAGACCTGTAACTGGGCATTTTGCCTGTTGGATCCTGAATAAACAATACAATACAATACAACTTATGTATTCTCAATGGTCACTGAGGTCATGGTGGTGGAATTGGTAAATGTACTAGTAAGAAGCATCCTTAAAGGAGGAGAAAACAAAAAAACAACATGCAATCGTATCGAACGGGCTCCCATAGACCATCGTATTCATGTGTGTGAGTCTTGCACGTGGTTTACGGTGTGAAAATACAATGAAAATGAATCTGCCGGCAAGCTCGTCCTCGATCATCAGTGGAGCGCGCCATTGACGGTTTGAAATTGACCGGAAAAAGTATTAGTAGATTACTTCCCTTGCGAGCTTATCATATCTTGTATGGTTATAACCTGCAATGTCAGCGGTAAGACTACCTTTTTTGAAAATACTACAACGATCCCCACAAGTCGCGTAGACAACATAGCAGCCTGTCACGTCTTCCCAAAAGGTTGATTTACTAGCCAGTGTACATTTCAGAGCTGTTAGAGTGTTTATCTTCTCTTATTAGCGCGTCGAAATGATCAAAATTAACCTAGGTTTAAATGGGAGACTTTCAGAGTTGACCAATTTCTCTTACGCTAGTGAGTGACTGGTGGCCAGGCGTATGCTGATTGGCCGATCGAGACACACAGCTAAGCTCTGCTGTGAAGATGGCTGACGAGTCAGTTTAGACGTTCTCTGATAACGATTGTTAACTTTCTTATAGCACAGTTGGGCGAGGAAAAATCGTAGAAATATGGTTATGGTACCGTTAGAAAGGAAAATGTGTCGCCCCTGTACTGTATTTACTTAGTTTTTTCCTTTTCTTCTCCTTTAATTGACTACATCATTTCGTCCTCAGATGCAACTTCAATAGCAAACGATATGAAAATACATGACTTCGAACCACTATACTCTGATATTCATTGTGCTGTAGAATTATCTATTTCATGTCAGCAATAAGACAAATATTTCACTGTTGAGGCGATGGTCCAACGATAATATTGTAATAACGGGGTTTTTTCTCTTTAATTCTTTAATTACAGGTAGGAGTCAGGTACAACATAACACAGGTATATCTTTTTCTCACTCTTTACTTCTTGCTCTATCTTTTACATTGTCTGGACTCTCCCAGTATAAGAAAAGACCGGACTACCCAGTATAAGAAATATTACCTTTTATATATATGATAATATATGTCATAGTGACCTACAGGAATCATACCAGAGTGGGACACATCCTTCTTAAGACAATAAATGTTTAAACAACATACAAGTACTCCTTAATCAAGCAGTAGGCATACCAATAAAAACTTATATTTGTAGAGGTAATTCTAAACCTTGGTTTGGGAAGGAATGTAAAGAAGTAAGAAAGCAATATTTTAAAGCCAAAAAGAGACCGAAAACCGAAAACATATGATAAAAGCCAGAAAACAATACAAAACTAGAGATTAAGTGATTGCACGCAATCACTGGGGATGGCTTTGCGAAGGAGGTGAACTGATTGGCAAGGGTATTAGAACCTGCAGTGTGGTTTGAGAGGTGACATAAAGAAGAAATGAAACAATAAAGATGATGTATGATATTCTTGGCATTAATTACTTTAAAAGATGGCTGCCAGAAAAGAGAAGGGTTACAGACTGATAAAGAGAATGGCAATGAATTTCCTGATGAAGTAGGACGTATGCAGGGTATATACAACCGTCGAACTAAATATTTTATTTTTGCTTAGGAACTCTACAGGGTTATACGCACATGTTTAGTTTAAATCCTTTTATTTATAAGATAATTTGAAAAGTTGGGAAAACATTATTAAAGGCACACTTGCCGCGAAAATCAGGAATATTGTTTACATCAAAAAAGAAAGACCGTTTTCTGTATTTTTCCCAGACAATATAAGTTAGGAACTTTCTATTTTTACCAAACTTTAAAAGTTTGGACGTCACTTTGTATTTTTAATTTGAATTTGAAAACTGGAATTGTTAGGTACCCGGAACGTAAACAAACCGAACTGCTTGCACAAGCGAATGTTATGTTTCAGTCGAGTGAGTGAACTAACGGCACAGTGTAATTTTACGTAGGCCTATTTATCTGAGAAATACAGACTGACGATCGGTTAACAACGACTGGAAAAGCCTGCTGATAATTGTTTGAGTGTAAACCACAGATACAAAGGCCTGAAAGGAGGGTAATCCAACACGAAAGTTGACAGACACTGATCGTGGTGTTGTAATCAGGCTTTGATTCTTCGTTTGTTTTTCACCCCATTTCTACATTCTAAAGCTAACTTGACATGTTTTATGTGTCCTATGTTTAAGTTTAGTGGTATTAGTCGTAGTAAGCTCATGTAAATTGGTTTTCTTAGCAAATTTAAACAGGCTACAGCGGCAAGTGTGCCTTTAAAAAGATGACATTATACTTATATCTAGAAAGACACGTGGGAAAATCTTCTTGTCTTAAATAACCATAGAGACAAGTTTCTAATTGTGTTAAAGAGGTATATCATTTAGACCTTTATACCCCATAAAGTGTTGTAACAAACCGTGAAGAGTACTTTTATTTTTCACATCTGTTCAAGTATACGTACCGTTACTCAGATTTTTTTAATTGCTTCAATAAAATGTCTATCAGTACCACTGTTTGGTTTTTCTCATCCAAATAGTGGATGGTCTTATTTGAGATATAGCCCATTATGTCTGGGATGTTCGGACTAGCGAACCTTCGGACTAGTGAACCTTCGGACCAGTGGACCTTCGGACCAGTGAACCTTCGGACTAGTGAACCTTCGGACTAGTGAACCTTCGGACTAGTGGACCTTCGGACTAGTGGACCTTCGGACTAGTGGACCTTCGGACTAGTGAACCTTCGGACTAGTGAGCAGTTCCCCCAGAAAAGATGGCTGAAAACTTATAACAAACAATGCCTTATCACAAGTTTACTCCCGATAAAATATTGCCCATAATCTAATATGCTTCATGGCAGCCATATTGTATTGGGCACATGGCTGAAAATTGATCACAATCGCCCTTTCCTCAATGTCAAAGCACACCTCAGGTTTGATATTGGATTGCGCAGATTGATGAAAATCAATCCCAACCGTCCCCGATGTCAAGGCACACCCCAAGTTTGAAGTTCATCGGATGAATCATCCACAAGTTATTGCCCGGACAAGAAAATCATGCTCATAATCCAATATGACGGATAGCGGCCATATTGGATTGCGCACATGGCTGAAAATCAATCCAACCGTCCTCTGCCTGATGTCAAGGCGCAATCCAAGTTTGAAGTTGATCGGATGAATCATTCATGAGTTATTGTACGGACAAGGATGGAAAGACGGACAGACGAACGGCCATATTGGATTGCGCACATTGCTGAAAATCAATCCCATTCATCCTCTCACCAATGTCAAGGTACACCCCAAGTTTGAAGTTCATCGGATGAATCATCCACAAGTTATTGCTCGGACGAGAAAATCATGCTCATAATCCAATATGACGGATAGCGGCCATATTGGATTGTGCACATTGCTGAAAATCAATCCCAACCGTCCTCAGTGCCCGATGTCAAGGCACACCCCAAATTTGAAGTTGACCGGATGAATCATTCATGAGTTATTGTACGGACAAGGATGGAAAGGTGGACGGACGAACTGAAAACATAGTGGCTCCGCTTTCGCTTTGCGGAGCCATAAAAACAATAAAACACTATTATAGTAAATATAAAAACTCAATACATGACAAACTAAGAATTTGTGAGAAAGGTGAACCAAAACAATTTTGGAAAATATAAAAAGGTTTGGATAAAAAAAAATCCCAATATTTCCATGGAAACTCTATACGAGCTCTCAGTCCCGCTTATCGACACGTTATTCATACTAGAATGAAAGATCATTTCTCGCTAGAATGGAGCAATAGATTAGCTTTGTCATCTAAAGTTGAATTAAAAAGGTCCAGTTGTGTCTTTGGCTTGGTCTTTGGTATCTCATATTATTCACTTAGAAATATATGGTGTTTTCAAAACGTCATTTCGGAAATGTACGGTGGCTGTTAAAAGCCAGGCTTTTCTTTTCTAAATTTGAATTTCTCCTTACATTTTATATATCGGATGGTAAAAAGTGGCCCCATTTGATCACTACGAATAACTAAAAAACTGTTAGGATAAAATTTGGAGCCAGTTTCTGTCAACTGGCTAGATTTCAAGCGAGATGTTTGGATAGGCTGAGGCACAATGGATAACGGGAAACGTGAAGTAGACATTGACGTAGACATTTACACAGGCTAACTAATTTGCCGGCTTTTATGTAGGAAGAAACTGGGCTCTTTTTTTGGCTCTTTGCTACGTTTTTATATGTATAAATAGAATTTTTCTTGAATTTGAAGAGGTCTATTTAGTCAGTACGTCAATAACTGCTCAGTCTGCAATGGAATGCTATATATGATTTGAATAAGATATAATTGCTTATTTACTTGCAGCCTGTGAACTTTTGTCAATATTACAGTCATTTGTTTGACAATCTTCTATTCGACAAACAGTTTATCAGTGTGTTTCAGGATTTTATCCTTTGATTTATATTCGAGATAATCGCATCGATACTGCTATTCGTACAAGTGAACTATGTGACTGCAGTGGCAGATCCAGAGGGGAAGACGGGGTGTTCCGGACCCCCCCCCCCTGAAATTTTTAGGAGTGCCCTTTTTCGATTATCAGTGCCCTTTTAAAAAAGAAATAAAAAGTTTCGCCTGACGTTCTTATTGCATTATTCGAGTAAATTATGTGAAGTCTGCTATAGTAAAGCCTCATTTCATACGCCCAGAACCTTGGCTATTGCAATTAAGTATAAGCCCCCAGTCGGATAACTTCGGGGATTTATGTGCGTGAAATACCCTCTGATAGATTGCAGGTCATTTTGAATGTGGCGATCAAAAAGGTAGACGTGAAACGTACAACTTCCATACCCTATGGAGGGCCCAACAAAAGTGTCCCCGTCATAATGTAAGGGACCGAGATACTCTTAACTTTAACGCTCCATCAGTTTTATAATTGAAGCATTGGAGGATTCCTCATATGGAGGCCTACCGAAACTGCCTCTCTTCTTTGCGTTACACAACATGTGCTTTACCGGGCTAAATAACATATATATAAATATCTTTCTAGATGGTTTCCGTCTGTAGTGAAGTATTTTGATATATACTTTCGACGCCATTTGTATTCAGCCCAAAAATACGGTGATTTACCGAATAAAAAGCGCAGACTGTCCGAGGCGTGTCAAAGTCGACCGGTAGCGAGCGAAGATAGCCGAGGCACCATATGAAACAGAAATTCTGATTGAAGAAGTTATCGCTTTGTTTATACAAAAACACAATAGACGTCTTTACCAGGGAAACATTTTTACACATGATTCATTTTTGACCAAGAAACATTTTCGTAGAAAGTAAAATTATTTTAATAGGCTATATGCCAGTTCTGCACGGAACAAGCTGAATTTGGAATGTAAAGAATCACACAAAATTCAGTGATCATCTCGTCCCAAAAACGAGTTTCATGCCTAATAAACCTATATTCGATTATAAACAGTGAAATGATGGCCTTATCTGACAGGAATATGACACTCAAGAATAAAGAACAAAATTATATACACCGTTCTTTGTTTAGACATATCTTCGGCCATGAAGAGTCTTAGAGCTTCATCAAATATGGCGGATCGTCGATGATTTATATACAAGATTTCTCTGAGAAAGTGTCTTCAGTACTGCAACTGTTACTTTCAAGAAAGTACACCTTAAGTCATGGACAGGGTTTTGCTTGATGATTTTAAGAGCCTAGGTGGTCCGTGGACCCACGCCTGTATATAGGCCTACTGGGTTTCGGTAGTCTGCCACCTTCTCACTTTCATTAAAGAAAACTGTCCACGGACCCTTTTATGTAGTACAAGTATGTAGTTTTCCCATATAGATGCCCAAATCAATATAAAACAAACCGCAGGCGCTTTTCCGGCTTGTCTTATTTTCTTATTTTTAAGCATTAGGAAAGCAAAATCCAGAACTTATTAACTTGCAGAACAGCCTCAAAACGTTTGTCAGGCAATCTAGAACCCCTTAGTTTCCGGGGCCTAAGCGGTCCCTGGGCCCTCGCCTGATGCGTTGGGATAGTCATCCCCTCCCCCATGCTTCAAAAACGTTACAAGGCTTTATCTATAACTTTGGAATATAATGATTTTACTGTTGTTTTTAAGGAGAGCAAAATCCGGAAATGTTTAGTTGCAGAACACCCTCAGAACGCTTCTCAGGCAATCCAGATTTCCCTGCGCTTCCGGGGCCTAGGCGGCCTTGAACCCTCGCCTAATGCCTCTTTTAAAGTTGTTGTTTCTGTAATCGAAGGGCCTGGGACCCCCACTTTCGTAAAAGGCTGGATACTTGTATTCGAGATTTTTTTGACTTCCGACAATTACGAAAACATTTGAAGTATCGTCTTTCCCTTGCTGTTTTTTTTTTCTTCAGAAAATTCAGACAAAATATTCGATCAGTCTGTCGCTTGGCATAGTCCCGATAACTGCAAAATCCTACTATTTGTAAACAGTATCTTTTCGGTATAGCATGGCAGTACGGACACTTTACTGGTTCCTAATTTTAGGAATAAAAAAACATATCACTTAAATGTTGTTTTGTCTGTTAATCGCCCTTTTTACTCACAAGCAGTGCCCTTTTTGGCACTAACCCCCACCCCTGAAAAAATGAGCTGGATCCGCCCCTATCTTGAAACTATTAGTACATAACATTGGTAAAAGTATGTAATTTTGATATATGCTACTCTATTTTTAATATAAATAAAAAATCTGTCAATACAATCTGCTGGCCTTGTGTTACCAAATTACAATTGTTTCAGGTCTTGTTTTTAGTTTACTGTCGCAAATTTATCGGCAAGCTTTTTGTGTCCCTCTAACCAAATCCTCTGTCTGTATTTCTCATATAGAGTCTGTCACATAATTCTGTACCAAAGAATTCGCTTACACGGCTCAAACTATTAGAGCTTGTTGTTGTGCATGCCCAGGCTCCGAGTTTGCTTATACGTTGCGGGTACATAACAAAAATAATCTCCGTTTTTCATATACATGTAAAAAGGATTTTGTCTTTAAAATGAAAATTTATGCATTTATTAATCTCAAGTGTTCCCTTTGACTGAGCAAAATGTAAGGCCATTGATCTATCGCACTATAGTCATCGCTCTATCGCCATCACTCCGCCACCATCGCTGATAAGCAGTATGTACCAATCAGAATCAATTAAACAGAAAACCCCAAATACAATTCAATAATACATTATTTTTATGGACCTTTTGGGGAATTATTTGTTCACCGTGCTGTTGACTTTGTAACATACTTCCCACAGCCGTTTACCTTATATGACCGACCGGCTCGGCCGTTGTCGCCCTAGAATTAAGTCAGTGAAATATATCTCATCAGGTGATATGATTACGGGGTTTTCTAGAAGAATAGGATATGTAAACTTTCAATAGTTATGTAAATTTAGATTTATACGTAATTATAAGATTGATCTGGAATTTCTAGAGGTATATTTAAAGGGCACTGTTTGCGATATTTAGCCCTTCAGTTCACAGTTGTTCAGTAACGCTGCTACAGTATGCTTTCGTATGTTATATCACATGAATGTTCCAGTGTGGTTGTATTTTTATATGTGAAATAAATGAATTATATTTATAAATTTTACAAATTTGCGGAAAATAAGCTTTTTGGGGAGCACTCCTATAAGCAGTGGGCATTCTTCGTTCGACACACCCACTGCTTCACTCCTAAACAATCCTTACCGCTGGCCAGTTAAGAGATCAACCAATGATAGTTGAGAATTTCGAATTTCTTTTAAAATGTGTACCTGTTTTTATTGTTTAATAGTATTGCGTGGCTAATACCTTTTAAAGAAGAGAAAATTGGTTTTCGAAAGCTTTAATGTAAGAATGCTTATTGGTTGATTTTTAAATCGTTTTAGAAACGATGTGTTGCAGTATCAACCAGGACTGTTTGTAAGTGAAGAAGCAAGTGTGTAGAACGAAATTGGAAATACCGGATTGTATAGGCCAAGTGTTTTGAATTTTGATAAAGTACATTTTTTTTGTTTCTAAATTGGTCGATGGGCATAAATAAAAAAGCCTAGGAATGATAGTTCACACCATGTTTACGTTTGCTAAATTAAGTGAATATTTTAAACCCATAATTATTAAATGTCAAATATCCATTCTCCCCCCTCCTATATGTATTTTATCTCTTAACATGTGAGCGTGCCCTTTTGGCGGCACAGGTCTCCCATCGATGCATCACGGGTTAAAATCACACTCAAATTTAAAAAAAAATTGAATACGTCTGACTGGATTTTTTGCCTTGGTCGTCGTATGTGGAAGAGTGGCCAGATACTCGCTTAAGATCGGGGGTTTCCTTTGGGTAAAGAATCATGTTACCTCCACACTAAACCTGACAACGCCAACATATTTAAGTGCAGCATAAAACATCAATCAATCCATCTGAGGCTATAGATGACAAGAAACGTGTTTTAAAGGTTGTTATTTTAAATGAATTGCCCATGATTTCAGTAAGTTTGAAGATTATCCGTTCTGGTAAGTTACGGTATCATGAAAATCAAGATGTTTTCTATATGAATTATACACGGTCCGTAAATTCAATGAAGCTCCAAAACCCTTCATGCCGCTGAGGTTGCATGAAAATATATTATCCGTGTAGTTTCGTGTTCAATGTACATAGCTGATAACAAGTTGGCATATACCTCATATATTGAATAAATCTGAATTCGTAAGGAGGAGAATAGTATATATATTTATGATCACTAAAACACACAGGCACAGGGAAAATCTTCTTGTCTAAAATAGTCTGTACATGTACATGCATGTATTTATGTCGACCATCGAAGAACCTTTTCCACTATCTGACTGAAAAAAATCTGCAAACAACTGTCTTTATTTAATACCCATTTATGCTGTTTCGGTCAAGGACAAGACCTATTTTTAGTGCCATATAATCATCATGTTTACCTTGTTATAACCCTCAAAGCCGAGAATGCTGATTTAGTGCATTGAAACTTACTTAGCAGGAGAAATTTAGTTACAGTAATCACTTAAGTATATAACAAGTTGATATCTCGTTATATTGATTTACTCTCCCGTTATTTATATATCATTCAAGGCTTCCATAAATGTGTGAAGCCTCAAACTCTTAGGTTAGGGTGTAAATTTCACTTCTTGTCAAACAAACCACATGAAACTTACAGATTAGAAAGCTTTCAGTCATTGAAAGTAATATTCGGAATTAACTGTTAGGCAGTTACGCTGCTATGTTTTTCAATGCAGATCACTATGTACAATACTGTATTATATAGCAGTAAATAACCCAGGAATGCTGGCTTTTTTTTAAGAAATGCTCAAAAATAAAGATCATGCATATCAATTTATTTTGTTTGTTTTATTTTTGGAATTTTTTTAGTAATTCATATTCACAGTACATGCCTACCTGATTTCCAGGTAATAATTAAGTCCCCAGATGGCATCAATTTTTTAAAACAACAGGTAAAAACAGGTAAGAAATTAAAATTTTTTATCAGATTTTTCAGGCAAAGACAATTTTTATGCTTTATGAAAAGTAAAATTATGTGACAAAGAAACTGTTTAAGGACATAACACACCTTTACCTACTCTGAGAGTGCAATAATTGGGTAAGAAACATTTTCGGTTTTTTTGGGTGGCCCTTAAAAGGGCCCTTGGAAGATTCGATTGGCCCTGAAAAGGGCCGTTTGAAGGAGTTGATGGTTACAACTTGGAAGTCAGGCTCATCTTTCAGCTCACAGGAGTTTTCTTGGGCAGCAGAACAGTATGGATGTTTGACAGCACACCTCTATGTGCAGTTGTCCGAAGAAAGTCCATACACATGGGAAATTTTAGCAATCAACAGGTAAAAACAGGTAAACACAAAAAAACTTGAAGTGGAGCTTACATGTAGATAACAGCATTAAAAAACGATCCCTGGTCATCACAGTGAAAAGTAAGGAGTTTGTTGAGAAAGCTGTGTACTCCAATATTGAACTTTTTTTCTAAATAATGCCCATGTTAAAATCAAGCCAGAGAAAAGCTTTCATTTCTTCCAATCCATATTTGTCTGACGCCATTTTCGAAACCGCGACTGATGTTTCATACTGACTGTCAATTTGGAGTCTTCTTTCTGCCTTTAAATCCCCGTAGCTGTTCACTTCCTCCACCAAATCATCCAGAAACTGTTCACCAAGTAAAAGAAGAATAAAATCCGCCGGAGTTGTAACACTAGTTGGAATATTTCGTGGTCCACGTAACTCGAAAACTCCGGTACCCCTGTCAAACGCTGATCGAAAAAGTCCGATGGTACATGTAGATCACCTACAGTCTTCCAACCATACGTGAATTCCGGCTGGCTTTCTATGTCCGAGTCCTCGTCTACGCTACTTGTGCTGTCATTATCGGATCCATCGGTGAATTAACTCCCTGACAACACGAAATCTTCAATATCTGACCTCGAAAATCCGTAAAAAGAACGGTCCAAATCGCTATCGCTGTCAGACTAAAGAACCGCCGCCATTTTGACAGAAACGTTAATTTCACTTCTGCACTTTCCCGCCTTCATACGCCCAAATTAGGGTTTTGATCATCTATTTTTATTTCGACCAATCAAAATTGCGATAATAAAAGTATGTTTCATGAATATTCAACAGATTTTATGGACGTATAAAGCCTAGTTATCCAATCGAACAGCATTTAACAAAGGTACTATCAAAAGCCATTATAATGGCTCCCCGCATTTCTAAGGTGTAAAGCCTGAAGCCACTATAGTGGCTCGCCGCACTCGCGACGGCCGTCTGCTAGAGCCAATATAGTGGCTCGCCGCAGCGTAACAGTTAACAGTCATCAAAAATATCTGTACTATACATAGTAAAGGTCATATAAAGACACAGCCAGTGAACTATGATTTACTTTCCTACCAGATTTCTCTTATACAGTGTAGGCCCTACTGGCAGTTGCATACTTTCAACTGTTCGCATTGTCATAAATAAAACGGCTAGACTGCGAGATCGCGAGACCGTGAGGCGAGGCTGCGAGATCGCGAGGCGAGATTGCGAGATATATCATCTCGCGATCTAACGCTCTCCCCTCGCGGTTTCGCAATATCACGGTCTAACAGTCTCGCGATCTCGCTCTAGGCTTTAAAGTGCGAGACTGCAAGATCGCGAGATGGCCTCTATCGGCTTCCATACCAAGCAACTCGTTCCACTTTGCAGAAATAGCCCATGATGCACTCTTTATTAAACTTTAAACATGGCTGGTTGCGTCAAATTTAATGACGAGAATAAATTACTCCCCTTAGCCCTTTTGTGATATTCTGTCACTGGGTGCACTGCAAGTCTGTCACTAACTCTCTTATGGAAACAATGCGGTCTACGTTGTCTAAATCACCGTTTCATACTTCGTCATTCATTCACTGCTGGCCACACTTCATTGTAATACATCATTATGCTTGTATATTGTGTATTGTGGTAAATATCACTGATAAGTTTATATAGGCCTGCGACACTTATGCTTACATATTGTGTATTGGGGTAAATATCCCTGTTGACACGTTTATATATACCACATTTCATTGTAATACATCATTATGTTTGTGTATTGTGGTAAATATCACTGTTGAAAAGTCTGTATAGGCCAAGTTTCTTACTTTCTTAAAAGGGGGCATATCATTTAGACCATTCTACCCAACCATAAGTTGTTATAAAAAACACAACCCATGATACATGTATTTCATTAAGTTGACGACAGGCGTGATATATATATAATAAAGTGCACAAGTAAAAAGAATGCAACATCATGTTATGACCTATAGGCCTACTACTAAACTTGATACCTAGTCATATAGTATTACTTAAAGGGGCATGAGCTGCCAAAATGTTGATATTTTGACGTAAGCACAGAATGTTGAAATTATCGGCTATTTTTCTCAAGACGTATAATTCAGAAGCTTTTTAGTACTTCTAGTCTCAAAAATGTACGATAAGGTATTGTTTTGAACTAACTTTGACTTAGAATGAATGAATGGTCGTCCCGGTTATTTAAATTTTGCTACTTTTCGAACACGTTTTCGGTTCGTACAGGGCACATACTGTATGGATTTTCCTCATTCCAACGCCAATCGATGGCCTTCAAAGGCTCTTACTGTCGTGACGATTAGAAATTATGAAAAAAGTGTGAATTTCGGCAGCTCATGCCTCTTTAAATAACATATTTTGACAATAATATAGAGTATTTGAGGAGGACTATTTATCTTACCTGTGTGATAACTTCCCCAGACAGGGCTTCCACTTTACAGGGGATGGACTGTTGATCATTATTACCAAGGCCCAGTTGACCACTACCATTACATCCCCAGGTATATACCTAATTGAAGTATAAATATTGTGAGTGCAGCAGTTTGTATATTCAGAGCTGTGATAACGTATCCGTGTTAATAAGTTAGTAGTCTCCTTATACCATATCGACCATTTTTGTCAAGTAGATAGAAAAACTGAATTAATAATAGGCATAGAATGCACTTAAAAACTTTTGATTACAAACATTTAATTATATAGAAGACAGTTACAAGTATAATTGAGTTTGGACATCTACATGTATGCTGATGTTTAGATACTGATAAAACACAGACCGTCAGAGAAAATGTGCATCTGAACAATAAATGACGCAGAGTTATGACACTGACAGGAAATGTTTCACACTATTTTGTTTTTTTAAATCACGGATTTATGATAACGATATGTGTGATCAAAGAAATAGAACTCGCGAATATTTTTCTTAAATCCCAGATTGTTATTAGTTCGAAAGCTGTGGTCACATAATTTATATAGAGTACAATTAAAAGTTTACTACATGAAACATACTTACCTCTCCGTTATCCAGTAAAGCTACAGAATGAACAGCACCACATGCAATTGATATAGCACGCCTGGTACCTGAAACATTACAACAAACATGGTTAGAATAGACTATTTATGACAAATAACAAAACCAAGTGGTGTGAGTCTCCATATACCAGTAACAATTGATATACACAGAATAATTCCATGTTTATATAAGATGAGTATTAATTATAACAACTATACATTATTTCATTCTACGCCAATACAATTCTTCGCCATGACCATTTAATGTACGTTATATAACAGATCAGCTAACAACCATGATTCGCCTTGAAATGAAAACAATATTTCCAATGTGTCGTTGGCTTGTCAACTTGTTTTCAATAACCGGGATGAGCATATAAATTCACAATAGTCCTATGTTACATGTAACTTAAAATTTGAGTTTGGTGTCAGATACTTTTAATTTGCAGTTCTTTGGAAAACTTGTGTTGTATTATATGTGATTGTATGGTATCAACAGCATCATATCGTTATTTGACCTCTCGGGCTAAATTCCAGTTGCCCTAGTATGATGTCCGTTTGTTCACAGGCCGCAATAGTACTTTCTATTCTATCATTAACCAATGCTGGATTCTCGCTGTGTACCAGCAAAACGAGAACGGTAACATTATTTTGCGTTGTTCTGTACCATACTACATTTATTTAAGATATTACTAAAGAGTCAATAAAACATGTACATGGAATGTAAATATTGTATTTTTATATTTTAAAAAATATCAGGATTTCCTGGTTAGAAAGAGCGCAGGTTTTATAGACATTAGCCATTGATTCATGACTCTTTTGAGTAATTATTTTACCTTGATCGATACAGAAAACGATTCGGCACAATTGATTATTTGATTACTGTTCCAAGTCAGCTGAATCAGGTGATAAACTTTAGAGTGGACGACAATACAGAAGTCTCTGATCCATATAGTTTGATTTAAGTGTCATACTTGTGGTAAGTTCTAAAATTGAATGGGATAAAGTTCAAAATACTGAATTCAAAAACTTATTACTAAGTCAGCCTGATCAAATTGATAAAATCATAAATGATTTTTTTTTTCAGAATAATGTTCATATAAGATTTAGCTGTAGATAATTTGACTAAAGTCTGTGGTAAGACTTTTCAATCCAAAGAAGATAATAAATCTGCTCAATGTAAGACTGGTCCACCTTAGTTTAACACTGAGTGTATTGTCTCAAAGGAGAAATTTACTGAGACTAAGACGTTTTTCCGTAGGAATGGTTGAACAAACATTAAATCATTTTTAGAAGATAGATGGGTGTAGGCCTACACTAAGATAAAAATAGCCGCTACATGTAGACTAGTATATATAACTCTGGTCAGAGCTATAAGTTAAGGAAAGATTCTTTACAATCGCCAAGCAAATTTTGGAAAACTGTACAGAAAGCCTTGGTTATGTTTTTTACCCTATATAAAATTATCTTTCAAGCTCGTTTGTATTGTGCATCTTTTGATTACCAGAGAGCATTTGATTCAGTCAACCGTGCTGCATTGTAGAATACGTTTATTGAGTTAGGGTGTGGTACTAGACTTACTAAACCTGTTGAGACTGTATACAAAACTGTAAAGGTATTTTTCTGAGTCTGTGGAGATTTATCCGGCTTTGGTTTAAATGTAGGCTTGGAACAGGGGAAGCCACTTTCACCGAAAATGTTTTTGTTATTTATTATTTTTCAATTTGTTCAATTTTATTGCAGGAAAAGCCATTTGGCTTTTTACCCTTAAAACAATACAGATGCAAGTACTGGTTATACATTAAAACATAGTTTGCAATTACATAGTTGGTTCCAAGTAATTATACCTTGTAGACCAAGAATAATACTTCTATAGGGTAGAGCCTCTAACAAATATTTTTTCTACAGTTATTATTTTGTTTTTTGAACAAGGGTTCATTAGAAACCGAAACTAAATTGACGGCCATGAAAGGAAATATGGCTTAAAATATTTACTTAGTATATCCCGTAAGGCCGGACAGCATAATACAAAGTGATACTCATTTTCAACTATGCCCGTGTCACATAGCTGGCATAGCCGGTCATTATATGGTATATTTAAGTACCTTCCTTTCTCAACATTTAGCCCATGATACTCACAACGGAAACGACCAACGGTTTTTACAACTTTCCATGAGATTTCACACAAAAAATGAAGATGTTTTGCTTGTACAAAATCGGTAACTAAAAATTTGTATGAAAGAAAACGGCTTGAAGTCTGAATACTATCACACCAAGTTTGTATAAAACTATCCTTAATTGTTTGCTTAAACAGCAAGTAATCAACATTTGAACATTTTTTTATGACATGTAATATACCAAAACCATTCATGTTTAAAATATTTTTCAATTTCTTCCTCCAATTATAAATTTGCTTGTACAAAATCGGTAACTAAAATTTTGTATGAAAGAAAACGGCTTGAAGTCTGAATACTATCACACCAAGTTTGTATAAAACTATCCTTAATTGTTTGCTTAAACAGCAAGTAATCAACATTTGAACATTTTTTTATGACATGTAATATACCAAAACCATTCATGTTTAAAATATTTTTCAATTTCTTCCTCCAATTATAAATTGATATCAGCCTGGTAAATGACATTGACTTTTGTCGATAAAGTTTATACACTAAGCTTCTTTGGTCGGAAATGATTTTGGACCAAAATTTAACAATCCTTCCTTGAATATGAACAATTAAAACATTTCAGATTTCAGAAACATCACACATACCCCACAATTCGCATCCATATAAGACAGGCTTAACCATTTTATCAAACAATTCAAGTTTTACATATATAGATCGGCATGTTATTTTGTCAAACATTGTTTAAGGGTATAAATCGCTTTCTTTGCCTTTTCAAGAAGATGCTTATAATTTTCTTTGGGGTGTATGTTATATTTAATATTTAACCCTAAATAACAGAACGATTCGACTTGCTCTAATGTCTCATTATCATAGGTCCAAACATAATCTCTCTTGTATTTTTTGCTGCCAAACACGAACACTTTGGTTTTATCTATATTAACCTTTAACCCCCAAGTATTGCAGTATCTATAAAGCTGATTTAGCAGTGCCTGTAGACCAAGTGCACTTTTTGAGAAAATAACAGCATCATCAGCAAAAAGCAAGGAAAATACCTGTAATTCATTATAGATTATATCCTGATCTATATCTGTACTGAGATTGTCAGATATATCATTGATAAACATGGAAAACATAATGGGCGACAATGGTTCGCCTTGTTTTAAAACCCACATTTTGCTCGAAAAAATTCCTTTTGAGCCACTACTCCTTATACAAGCCATACTGAAAAATACACAGACTTAATTGCATTCAATAACTTAGAGCTACATCCTAGTACAATTAATTTATGCCATAGGCAGCTCTATTTATTGAATCGAAGGCCTTTTGATAGTCCACAAATGCACAGTATAACTTTTGTATATTTTTTTTCATACATATATTTGCACAACACTCTACTTTTTTTTATTTTCATATGGCAACTGATTGCTAGAGTTATCCCCCTTAATACACACAGTTTTGCCATTAACTTTAAATGCACAATCATATAATAAATCAGCAAATTTTGAAATTGAATCATCTAAGGAATTATTTCCGTTAACTTAATCCATGATTACATCATCTAAAGAATCATTACAACCATCTAGATATCTAATGAACTCGTCATTCGATTCATCTGACCAAACTATTTTTGAAATCTTAGATTAGGGTTTTTTTAGTAAACAACACATCAGGTTTGTGCCCAATTGAAAATACGAGTGGTAAATGGTCAGAAAATTCTAATAAGTCACCAAACCTAAAGTGAAAAATTCCATCAAACAATTCTGGAGTAGTAAGTAAGTAATCTGTACTACCACCATTACTAGTGTGGAATGTAAACTGACTTGGTCGATCTTCACTTTTACTTCCATTTACTATTTTGAGATCAGTGGTTTTACAAAAACAGTTTTGTACCAAATGAGTTACAAATTCACATCAGCTAAACTATCAGTTAGATTGCTTGAAATCTCCACAAACAAACAGATCAATTTTAGATTTTTTTGGAAGAATTATATCGTTTTCTAGCGAGTCGAAAAAGTCATTTCCATCCGACATATCCCCCCCCCCCCTCGAGACGATGGGTTATAGATGACACCAAAAACACGGTGATTTAATAAACCAAATGTTTCTTTTGGGAGTTTCAGCCAGAGAATTCCCCGGTCACTTGAAGGTAGCATTTCAACACCGGTAGCAAGGTGAGTTTTTATGAACAACGTGATACCACCACTCGCCCTGCCGACTCGACTTCAGTTCTAACCGCTGGTTTGAAGTATCCAGTGTAGCCTTCAATAACTGGAGAAACACTAGGGTCACACGTTTCCGTGGAACACAAAATATCAAATTCGGAAATTTAAAAATGACTGATCAGACAAATGCCTTTTAAGCCCATTAATATTCCAAACACAGAAAGTACAAGCCTTCGGATTACCTGCTTGTCGGTCTCATCCCATGTCTACATTATTGACTTATCTATAGCTCTGGTACAAATATAGATATTATATACGCGCAGAGCTTAAACCCAGCACATTGAAACATGAATATTTAAAGTTTTCATACATGATTAAGTGTTGAAAGCAGCTCGCTTTCGAAACGCAATAAAAAAAAACTTAATCTTGTATGAATATTTTAAATATAAATTAATGGGTTTGGTTTAAGTTCTGCGTGTATAAGAGAATCCAACAAGTGGACCATTCCCAACATGGCCTTGTAGCTCAGTCAGGGTTTTCGTCTTACCGCTCTACTCAGTCGTGAGTTCAAATATAGATGTGTATTATAATGAGTTCCAAATATTTGTCCTGCTCTTTGCAGATAAAGACGCTTTATTCTCTAAGACGACAGGAGGCTTAAAGGTATTGCTAAATAAATCGAATGCATGGATAGGGTCTTACACTTAAACGTGGTGAAAACTAAATTTTCTACCAAAAATGTAATAGAAATAATTACCAATGGTGCTATGAAGATTATGCTTTAGAAGTGGTAGAGGATTGTTCCTACATTGGTGCACAGGCACACGGAGTGCTCTCCCTTATCGACCCTCTGTTATACTATAAATATGGACAAGGCAGGAAACACTTATTCTGACTGCCTCCAGCGAAATCGGTCAGAATTTCTTAAAAAAATATCTCCTTTGTACATTAAACTTCACACGTGTCTCAGAGAGATCCTTGTCAAGCAATGTCGAGGCCTAAGAGCAAACAAAACACCCTTTTGCCGAATGATTTATCAAGTTTTCCAGCGAAATTCAAGTTGACAGAATATTCCAACCGAAGTCTCAGACACTTAGCGCTCTGGGAGCCTCGCTTTCACTTTGGGGAGATATTTTTAAGAAATTCTGACCGATTTTGATGGAGGCAGTCAGAATAAGTGTTTCCTGCCTTGTCCGTATTTATAGTATAACAGAGGGTGGATAAGGGAGAGCACTCCGTGTGCCTGTGTACCAATGTAGGATGTCCTATTTTAGATTAAAGCGGGAAGGGCCATCAGGTTGGCTAAAACGAATTTTCCCACACATGGTATTATTTTTCCCGGAAAGACGAATCTTAGAAGATGTGTCTGTCCAAATTTCATGAAAATCCTAACGTAGGTTTTCCCGTACGAATTAATTTTCCAAAGGGGGCCCTACCAATTATTACAAAATATTTGAAATACCGCCCAGATCCTCCCCGAGGTTACTGACATGCACATGCGCACTTCATTGTAAACAGTGTTGAAAGGCTAACGCATGCCGAGCAAAGCTGGAGTGAATGACTCGAAGAAGTTGAGTGTTAATGACGGTAAAAACAAAACAGAGGCCGTAATATCCACAAAGCTTTCATCCGAAAGAAGTTTGGAATACCTTTACTGACATTAGTGGATATGAAAAGGAGAGAAACAACGAGGATCGGGCGATAATCTGGCTTGCCTTCTTCGCTGCACTTAGCTCCGGTATGTAGCGTTACTGTGAGGACCGAAGGTCAGCGGTTAGACCATTGTTTACTACAATTACGCTGCACTCAGCCGTCAACACAACGGTGCCTCTCACCCAGTACAGGTCTGTCAAATCTTCATTTTATCTTGTACAATTTTTTGTAGGCCTCGTGTTACAAACAAAATTTAGTTAGCTTAACTTTATTTCTTTTCAATTTCATGCAGGGTGATGTATTGGTTAGATCATTGGTTATTGATATTTCATTCGGACAAACTAGCTGACACTGACAGTGACAGTGAGTGGTAGTACTTGTACACTACAAGTACAATCAATGTTGTTGTGGTTGCAGGAAAGTTTCAATAAACAATACATACCGTATATATATTTCCACCTTGCGTTTACTCACTGGCCTGCCAGTATGATATTAGTCTATGTGCTGCAAATGTCATCACTGGGAGCTCTGTTTTGTGAATTTGTCACTACATACTTTCATGGTATGGGTATTTCAGTCCAGTGTGAACACCTCAGCCTAGCCCCAGGTACTTCACTTTAGTAAAGGTCTTACTCGGTTATTTATAATTTCTGACATTTATTGGTCGTCGACCTGGTACCGACTGGCCACAGACAGTACATGTATGAATCCCAGACCAAAACATATTAACTGTAAGTGACCAAGTGTCCTACAAGAGAGTTTCCTTCCTAACGTACAGTATTTCCCAAAGTAATATTTTTTGTGTATGACATAAAGCACCCAGTAAATCTGATATTTATTTTAGCACTGTAACTAAGAAAACCTTGTTTTAGTACTTATCATTATTCTTATTTTTTATATTTTGCAGTGATATGAAAACAAAAGATGGAGCTGTAGGCCTATGGATTGGATTCTGTTGGGGAAGTGCTAAAAAATTGACTGAGGCAGAAATGAGGAGTTATTAAGATGTGGCTCACATGCATTTAAATCTGTGCCAGCATAATGACATTACAACTTCAACCTTTTTTTTCAGTTGCATTGGGAAACCTTGCAAGATGGAGTATTTATTTGTTTTTGAAATAATCATTTTTGACTGGTCATGATGTTTAATTTCTAATCATCTCTACTAGACTAGACTGCTAAATTCAGTGACATTAACTGAAAATGATTTCTACCAGGATATAGACATGTTTAAAATATGTCAAAAACAACGTTTGGTGGACTGGTAGTTATGGAAAAGCATATATGCTTAGTTAGTGTACACATATTAAATTTGTTTTTTGGAGATTGACTTCACGTTTAAATGCTGGAATTGTCAGAATAAAATTGTGTTCTTAAAGAACCTGTACGATAAATAATCTAGTCTGATATGTTTTATTTTGAAAATCTTCTGCAAATAATCTGAACTAAAATCATCTTTGACAGCTTATTGGCTCTCATAATAAATACAGAATCAAGATGCTTTCGCTTTCCCATTCCTAGCTTAGGTTCTTAGGAACCATTCCACCAATTGGTTTTGGATTCAATTTCCATTTTGTTTTAAAAATGCTGGCTTGGTTTACAACTTGATCACCGGCCCAATGTGCTATGTTGTCATGTCGTTGTGGAGAGTCAAGGGGTTTCCTCCCCAATAAACCTAGCTAGGCCACCTTATACACGAAATAGTCCCGAGTGCGAAGTAAAACACAAATAAATCAATCTTAGAAACCTGCAAGTTCTCAACAATCACACTTGCGTACACATTCATATACCACCCCACTGACCTTGATAGATTCATTCATGTCTGGAGTAAAGCCGAAACTCTCACCCTTTGGCAGGTACCTAAAAATCTATTCAATTTGGACTGAATTGGATTCGGACTTGTGACCCACTTGTGGAAAGCTGGTGATGATGTGAGAATCTATCACTACACACAATCTCCCATCTTCAAACAAAGGCTCAGTTGGCAGAGTGATAGTCTCTTTGTTACTAGGTACTTACCAAGGGTCAGGTGTTTCCTCTGGTCAGAGCCCAGTTTTCTCCACTAAACTTGGCAATACTACCATATAAGGGAAATACTATTCAGTGTGGCATAAATATCAATCAATCAAAGAAAGAAGGGACCTCGGCTCAGTTGGTAGAGTGATAGTCTCTTTGTTACTAGGTAGCCTACTGACCGAAGGTCGGGTGTTTCCTCTGGGCAGAGCCCAGTTTCCTCCTCCACTAAATTTGGCAATGCTGCCATATAAGTCAAGTAATATTCAGTGTGGCGAAAACATCAATCAATCAAAGAAAGAGGGGTCTCTGTGGCTAAGTGATAGTTTTTCAGTCCGACAAACACTTTCCGTTCATGGGTTGTGGGTTCGAATCCCACTCAGACCAAATAAAAGTTTTTCACTCTGTCTGCCTATGTGAAAGAGATACCAGGTACTCGCTGAACATTGGGTGTTTCTTTCGAGAAGAGCTCCATTCCCCCCTCCAGTAAACTCGGCAACGCCACTATATAACAGCCTTCCACCTATGGGTCGCGGGTTTGAATCCCACTCAGTCCAAAAATTGGAAAATTTTCTGACTGGGTTTTCACTCGAACGACCTATGTGGGATAGTTGCCAGTTACCAACGGAAGGTCGTGGGTTTCCTCCGGGCAAAGAGCCTGGTTTCCTCACACAATAACACTGGCAACGCCGCCATATAAGTGAAATAATCTTGAGCGCGGCGTAAAACACCAAACAATCAATCCATCAATGTGTCGACTCACGGCCTCGGGTCATATAAAATAAAAAAAATCTCTGTGGGTTTTTCACCCTGTCGACCAATGTGGAAAACTTACGAGGAACTCTCCGAAGGTCAGGGGTTTCCGCCGAACAGAGCCCAGTTTCCTCCAGCACTAAACTTGGCAACACTGCCTTGTAAGTCAAATAATTTTCTGTGCAGCATAAAACATTGATCTATCAAACAAAGATGGGACCTCGCTGGCTCAGTGATGGTTTCTCAGTGACTGAGACATTCAATTCATGAGTTGCAGGTTCGAGTCCAACTCAGACCAAATAAAATTGAAATATTTCTGAATGAGATTTTCCCTCAATTGCAGAGTAGAAGAGTTGACAGGCAATTGTCAAAGGTCAGGATTTTCTTCTCACACTAAACCTGGCAAGGCTGTCATATTAGTGATATAATCATCAATACATCAAACAAAGCAGAAATGAAGATAAAATTTTTTTTTTGTTATACATGTATATTTTATTTTTTTGAATGGACAGGAATCAAACTTTTTGATTCGTTTATTATGTTTGAAACCACATATCATTGATGAGCCTTATCATAACTTACATACATAGCAAATGTATTATAAAGTCTCTTCCTAATAGCCCAAATAAGAAATTGGGCTTTCTTTTCTCACCCATTCCTTTTACTGAATTGTCTGTGTTGTTTATAAATAATCAGATCTGTACACTGCATTCCATTCAATTTTGTTTTCTTTGATCTTGCTCTTGAAGCAACTGAGAAATCTTTGAAACCTTGCATTAGTTTTGAATTATCCTCCAGTCAAGTTGTTCAAGACTGTTGAAAAAATAAACAACAGTGCACTGTCATTATTATGTAGTGAATTTTTTATAACATAAATTATAAAGTTTTATTTTAGATGATGAAAATAAAACCTTGGTGAAGATGCACTTAGAGCAGTTTTACACCAAGTATTATACTGAATGGTTTTCTATGTCACACTCAATGTTATTTCATTTATATGATTGATTGTTTGGTGTTTTGCGCCGCACTCAAGATTATTTCACTTATATGGCAGCGTTGCCAGTTTTATTGTGGGAGGAAACTGGGCTCTATGCCTGGAGGAAACCCACGACCTTCCGTTGGTAACTGGCAACCATCCCACATAGGTCGTTCGAGTGAAAACCCAGTCAGAAAATTCTCCAACTTTTTGGACTGAGTGGGAATCCGAATCGTACCTGCTACCTATTGGTGGAATTCATTTATATGACTTTGTTGCAAATTTAGATCGAGAGGGGTACATCATTTAAAATGTTCTCCGTATTACATACAGTTTGACTTTTGATTAATTGGAGAGTAGACCAAATACCCACAAGTGGGGTGGATTGGAATGACTTAAGTAAAATACCATTCTTCAAGTATATAGATGATTTGTAAATATACAAAACTATTTCTTACTATACTATTTACGAAATTAAGCCTCTTGTATATGTACTTACTATTCGTATGCTTGTCCATTTGCATTCCACATTTACTACCTGTCCCACAATGCCAGTCAGTCACAGAACAAATCCACGCTTAGACTCAGAGTTAGAAGTTCGACCAAGAGTAGAAATAAAACAGATCGAGACGACGAGAGACGTTTTGTGGAAGATCTATTGGCTTCTAATTTCACCTTCAAATAAAACAAAAAATCACCAATAGTAAGGAAGTACAGGACAGATATAAATTGCCTTTTTTAATAAGCTAAAACCACTGTGAAATAACACTGACACTCGATTTCGATCGACGTGTTGTTGTTGTGATTTGCACACACTCAGCTTGCACTACGAGGCTGGTATTTCATTTAATCATCCAAAGATTAGTCAGTCGCAAATCTACGTTGGTTGCATAATTCCTATTATTCGACAAAACAACAAGAAATCAAGTGAAAATCAACTTACGCTTTGATATTCCTTAGTATTCGAACAGCTCCTTTCAAACATGTGACTTTGTTATGACAAGCAGACGGAAGACTCTACTGCGCATGTCAAGGCGGAGACTATAGAAATTCGTTTCGATAATTGACAGATGAACTTCATGAAGGAAGTTTAATTTTTACTCTAATTACTTAATTAAATCAATGAAACATTGGGTCATCAGCTGAGTTTGCCCACAACTCTCATTTACCACTTAAAACGATTGTGATTTGGACAAAGCCTATAACTTTACTGAAGCTCGTGGCCCTTCCCGCTTTAAACTCTTTATATAACTAAAGTACAAGTATTAAGAATTTGAGAATATTAAGAATGCTTAATGCTATCTTATGGTTATGGAACGTTGTTCGTTTACATTGTTTAATATCATAAAGCAAAAAAGTAGATTGTTTTATACATAATTAGTTTGTAAACATTAACGAGTCTACACGATTTGATTCATACGTGCAACCCAGCTTTAATTTTGAGCTAGCTAGATATATTGGTTGTTATAGTATTTCAATTCAATATTGGGCAGACAATTCTAAGACTTGTTTCTCGGTTCAGGTGTGGGTTTCTTGGTCTGGGAAGAGGAATGGAAGATACGTAATCCTTCCTAGACCACTCAGACTTGCCCTGTTTGTTCTCATAAAGTACTAAGTAGAAAACGAATACGTTGTCCAAAATATCATGATATTCGTGTTAGATCTCTCAAACCCTATTTTTGTGTATGACCAACCATACTGAATTTTACCTAGGCCTACTAATAAGAAACTTTTAGTTTTCTTTATCAAAGTATATTTAGGAGGCAGTATGTTTAAGGAAACTATTTAGTATGTGTGTGTTTGTTATTCAATAGCCTCAAGTAAATTATTTGCAGCCAGGAAGTCTTAATTTATAAATGTTGATAGGCAAACCGTGTACATGTATAACTTGTGAAATGTGATATTTATATGTATTTGTATACAGGAGAGAAACCTTGGGGGCTTGTTCCTGCAATAAAGTAAACTAAAACTGGAACCAATAGTTGGGTGCTCTATCCACAATACGTTCTACCAATGGTTGTATGCTCTATCCACAATACCTTTAAAAAATTAGTGTATGCTCTATCCACAATACACTCTACCAATGGTTGTATGCTCTACCCACAATACCTTTAACAAATTGTTGGATGCTCTATCCACAATACCTTTAACTCATTGTTGGATGCTCTATCCACAATACATTCTACCAATGGCTGTATGCTATATCCAAAATACCTTTAACAATTTGTTGGATGTTCTATCCACAATATCTTTAACAAATTGTCGGATGCTCTATCCACAATACCTTTAACAAATTATTGTATGCTCTATCCACAATACCTTTAACAAATTGTTGGATGCTCTATCCACAATACCTTTAACAAATTGTTGGATGCTCTGTCCACAATACCTTTAACAAATTGTTGGATGCTGTATCCACAATACATTCTACCAATTGTTGTATGCTCAGTCCACAATACCTTTAACAAATTGTTGGATGCTGTATCCACAATACATTCTACCAATTGTTGTATGCTCTATCCGCAATACATTCTAACAAATTGTTGGATGCTCTATCCACAATACATTCTACCAATTGTTGTATGCTCTATCCGCAATACATTCTAACAAATTGTTGGATGCTGTATCCACAATACATTCTACCAATTGCTGTATGCTCTATCCACAATACATTCTAACAAATTGTTGGATGCTGTATCCACAATACATTCTACCAATTGTTGTATGCTCTATCCGCAATACCTTTAACAAATTGTTGGATGCTCTATCCACAATACATTCTAGCAATTGTTGTATGCTCTATCCACAATACATTCTACCAATTGTTGTATGCTTTACCCACAATACCTTTAACAAATTGTTGGATGCTCTCTCCAAACTGCCTTTTATCTATAGTTAGATGTTCTATTTTCAATACCTTCTACCAATAATTGGATGTTCAATTCACAGTGCCTTCTACCGATGACTGTATGCTCTATTTTTTTTGTTTTTATTCCATTTCATTAATCAGTTTCGATAAACAGCTGGCTGGACAAGAACGAAGTTTCTTTGGTAGAAAGTGGCTGTAATCTGAAAACTCCACACCAAATTTCCCAAATAATTGGTCAATACCAAAATGGATTTGAGAATGCTATAACTTATAATATATCCTACAAATAATATAACTGAAGAGGATGTTCGATTTCAATTTACTAAGATTGAAATGAAGGATGTTTCGAACTCCTGATAAAGTATATATCTTCCTTAGAAATACATTTGTCCAACATTAAAATCGATACAACCTTGACCACATCTACATACATGTAGCCTCTTTCATAAAGCAATGAACAATTGTATTGTGTAATATCATACGTCAAAACAAAGTATAAATTTTACACAATTACAAGAAGCATTGTCGGCTCACACTCTGTAGGTTCTATAAGATCATCTAGCCGCGAGATCATCAAGGTTTTTATTGGACAGAAATGGACTGGTGTCATCATCGAATAATGTCAGATTGAGGATTACTGAAGCAAGGCAACACGAATATGGGGCGGACATTTTTTTCCACCCCTTTATGAACTGGGGTGACCTTGGCACCTTTTCGGGAAGTTACCACTTTCAAAAGCTAGATTGATCACTGAGACAAGGGAATTGACATTGTCTGAAGCGGTCTGTCTATTTTTTTTTCCGCGTATTGACTTTAGCTTTAGTAACCCATGGTTTGGGGATGCTCTCTATCTGGCAACATTTCTAGGTATTATTGGAAATAAATCATTATATATTTTATCAAACTGTTCCTCCCGGGCACTAAAGGCAGAGCTACAGTCAATTATTTCTATGTATCTAAGCCAAGGCTTTTCAGTAATTTTTGGCTTAAACAAAATTTTTATTTCGAGGAGTTATTTTATGCTATGAGACAAATTTATTCAGCAATTGTCTTTTCTTTTTGAGTTTTTAAATATGAAAAATGGGCAAATAATCAGTAGTTTCCAAGGGTATTATTCAACATGTTTTATAGTGTTCGTAATGGTTTGTAAATATATTATCTGTTAGTGTTGCACAGTGAGATGTGACTCTGGCTGGGTTATTTACACTAGGACAGTAGAAGGGTGTTATTAAATCGAGAACATTTTGCGTTGTTTGGTGATCATTAGCATGCAATAAATCAATTTTGAAATCTTTCAAAGGTTAGCACTCTCTTTATTCTATTTTGTTTTATTCAAGATTTGATTGCAGGTATTCATTAAATAAGCTCACATCTTTTCCAGTTGGCCGGTAAAATGCACCGACCACATGTTTTGTTCCTGGAAACTCAAAATCTATAAGAAGGGATTGATATGGGCCATCATCATTAATTGAAGACAGATTATTTACGGTACAATTTATATCATTGCGGATATATATCATCATTACACCTCCACGCTTTTTTTAACTATTTGTGGAAAATAATGGATATCCGGGAATGTCAAATAAATCTTCAATTGACTGATTCATCCAAGTTTCAGTTATAGCTACATGTATGATAGAGAAGTTTAATTTAAGGTTATTAATTGGACATATCTACTATGTCTACTACCTGTGGTCGGATACACGATCAGCTATATGTAATACCAATCGTTGGGTGCTCTATCCATAATGCATTCTATCGATCGTTGGATGACAAAGCCCAGATTTCTTCAAACTCATTTTGTGTTCGATCAAAAATGTTTTCAACATATTGCTAGACGCTCAATCTAAAATATGTTCTACCATTTTCTGGACACTTATTCCAGAATATTTTCTCTGAATGTTTATACACTTTCACTCAATGCAAATGGCCTTGAATCAATGGCCTTGAATACTCTTTGTACGACCAAACCTCCAGATTTTCTACCGATTGTCTAATTGCAAATGAAAACATCTCATATAAGGGGTGCATTTTTAATGGCTAGACGCTCATTGGAAAATATCTTCTTTTAATATATTTGGACACCCTACCAAAAGCCTCTACCCTCTAAGTATCAATAGACGATGAATTTAAAAGGCATTTTGCCAATCTTTGAATGCTCATTTGAAAAAAATTAACAATTGATGGACACTATATCTAAAATGTATTTTACAAATAAGGTTCAAGCCCCAAAACCCCTTCTTGCGACTGTTAGATGTCCAATCTAGAATACCTACTATCAATCCTTGCAGCTCAATAAAAAATGTTGTCTACAAAGTATTGTACGCTCAATCCATAAAAAGTTTCATAAAATCAATGGAAGCACCAACAAAAATCTATTCTACCTAACGTTGGATGTTTAATCCAATAATCACAAATGAACACAGATCTTTTTGCATGGGTTCTTAAACATGTTACACATTTTATGTAGATTAGGGAAATTATAAAAATCTCTTCCAGCTAGCAATGGATGTTCAATCCAATAAGGGTTGAACTTATGCTCCAAAATCTTTTCCACCAATCGTCATGCTCTCTATCCAATATTCTTATCATATATCTGTGAAGCTCTGTTCAATATGCGTTATACCAATCGGGTACAGTCCATCCAAACTCATTTCTACCAATGTGTTTATATTTACCCTCTATTTATCGTCGTATGCCTGTACCAATCGTTGAACGCTCAATCCAAAACCATTTCTGCCAGTGTGTTTATATCTACCCTCTACATGCGTCTCATGTCTGTACTAATCGATGTAAGCTCAACCCAGATGTATCCTGTCAATGGCTACTTACTCAATCCAGATAATGTCTGAAAATCGTTGATCTCTCATTTCAAAATCCCTTGACCGGCTTATCCAAAAAGTACTTTTTAAAAGCGTTGCATTATTAACCTTCTACCAATCTTTAAAGGCTCAATCGAACATTTTCTACAAATCATTGAGTGAACGATCCAAAATGTCCTATACAGATTGTCAAATACTGATTTAAAAACGATTTCAATCAAATTTAATTCTTCATTCTCTATGACCAGTTTGGTATACTGGGTAAAAAAATTATACGGATTTTACATGGCAGGTAGCAGTGTCTGGTCACATTTTCACATTTGGTTCATACAACTGTAAAACTCGCTTGATAAAAATAGCTAAATTAACACAGATCGTTTTGCATGGGTAATTAAACATGTTGCTTATCTTATGTAGATTAAGGAAATTATAATAACATCTAGGTAAATCCTTATTTCTCAGATGGTTTAAATGAGGGCAACCAAACTAAATATTGAATCTGCATTGAATTGGGTGCTGCTTGCATCACGGAGACATACCTTTACTATATGGGCACAATATACAACGAATTCGGATCAGGGTCCAAACAGGATTTCGGTGTATGTGTTCACAATGGAACAAATAATCGGTCAATCCTGTCAAATCAGTCCATACACACATAACAACGACAACTGACAAATAACCTTAATTGATTTTCCTAAAAACACTATTTGTCGTGAAAAGAGCTTGTACATGATAAAACTAATCTTTTCTAGTTACAATTTCAAATATTTGAAACTTAATGAGTTCACTTGAGAAAATAATGCTTCCTTTGTCTTTAATTTTGTGTACAGAAATCTCTCCGCCATTGCTTTTTCCTATAAATATCCAGATGGAGGTCATTAAGTAATAAGTCAATTGACATTTGGATATTGAATTCTATTGGAGGATCCCTTTTACTTTTGTTATGATGATTGGTATAGTTAAGTTGTCAGAAGTGAAAATTGTTGTGTCTGAGCCCGCTATATATTCTTGACGGCTTGTTTTGGACTGTTAGACCATAGCAATCACAACAGGGAACTGATTTGATTAGTCTTCAAATGTGCTTTTGTTGGTTATCAGGGATTGATTTCTCTTAATATGATGGTTAATGAAAGCCAGTAAAATATCTAAAGCTGTGGTCCCTGAAATATTAGTGTCTGATTGATTTAATTATGTAATTCGTTAAACTCAAACATCTTGTTATATTATTGCAAAAACCCATTTCAACGAAGTTCGACTATTATAAGTTTTAGGAAGCAACCGGACAGAGCCCTATCATCCTCTAGTGTATCTGTGCTATATAAATGTTATCACATATCAGAGGATATGCTGTAGAAATGTATCGCACAAGTCCTCGTCAAATTGAATTTTAGAAGCAATGAAAACGCAGATTGATTAAGATGACAAATTATATCCTATAGCCAACTAGCTCAGAGAGTTGCGGCCCTTTCACATTTACCGATAAATCACACAATATGGCGATAAGAAAAAGGTTGAACATATTGAAGTAAAAATGTCACTTTAAGAGTGTAGAACACATCCCTAAAGCAGAGGGTCAATAGCGCGTATAGTCTCCATTAGCTTTCAACCCGTTTTTCCCCTTCCTCCAGTGAGACATCGGATCTGTTGAAGGGGTAACTGTGCAGATTTGAATCATTTACAGCACATTTGGGACAGGATGGACAGAAACATTCAAGCCCTAGAGCCTCCTGTACCAAATCTGCAGGAATTCGGAGCCGCGTTACATCGGCATTGGTGGCAGTTACCCCTTCAACAGATCAGACGTCTCACTGGCGGAATGAAACGCAGATTGGGAGCTAATGGAGACTATACGCAATAACAAATTGATCAGCCCCGATAGCTCAGTTGGTAGAGCGTCCGCTTCAAGGCTGGGAGATCCAGGTTTACATCTGAGTGGAGTCAGACGAAAGACTTTAACAGTGGGAGCTGCTGCTGCTTCGCTTGGTGCTCAGCATTAGGAGTTAGAGCAGTGACTCTGTGATGGGGCTTGCTGGGTGTCTTTGCCAACTTGTCTCGGCGAGGCAGCACCAAATAAAAAAGCAATGGATTGATTGATTGATTGGTTGGGGCTTAACGTCACACTCAACAACTACGGTTATATGGCGACAAAAGTACCAACTGACCAAAAGATCTTACCCACCCCCACCCCACCAAAATTGTAACATTAAAACCTCCACAGACCATCTAAACGCCAGGAAGGCTAATGTATTTGGCTTACAGTACCGTCGGCGAAAGCAGGCAAATTTCATGCGAAAAGACTCGACGGACGGCCCTCGATCCGTTTCGCGAGAATTGAAAAGGGCCTATTCACGGTCTTAACAGAGTCCGCTAATGAACGTAGTCCCGTATGAAATGTGTTCTGTAAGCTTTATTTTAAGTTTTTGTCGCTGTAAAAGTTACCCGATAGTGATTATCTACTTCTTGTTATACTTTGAACAACATTTGATTTGAAATGTTAACCTTGATGTTATTTTTGTTACTTAGCAAACCATCGTAAAATGCGCAGTTACTGTACCCTGGGACAGGCAGACGGCGGTGCTTCAATGGATTCCTGCAGAGCGTGTCACTTGATTACTGAACACAAGTCACCCCTGCGGTTGGCGCTAGTTACCTTCACCCCTTGAATAATCATAGCATGCGACTGTATGAATACCCTCTTACATTTATGTTGTTAAATCAGTACTCACATTTCTCAAAAATAATTCCTGAAGGTCAATCAAGCAACGGTGGTTATAGAAAGGCTGCTGGTTATGTATAATTACCATAACTAATATCAGCAGAGTGTTGACGATCTTTAGGTTTTGCTTTACTGTTCACCAATCAACCTCCTGTAGTTTGAACTCAGACTGTGAACATCTGTTATATTGACACTCAAAGAAGTGTTTTTCTTTTGGTTTGTTTTTTAAATGCGTGAATATAAAATAAATGCATAAGGTTTAGACAACTCAACAAGTCAATCAATGAATTTTAGCAATGTCTTTAGGACAATATGAAAATAAAATATATTTTTTCTTTCCGTTTAGTCTTTGAATGACCATTATCATTTATCTGTTTTATACGAGTGTTTTTTTTATTCTGACCTAAATACAAGTTGTAGAAACAAACTGGAATGGTGACCCGGACTTTATCGGCCTAATAAGAGGAAGAAACTCGCTAAAAAGGTAGGCGTTCGCCCTTTTGCTGTTGTGACTTACAGAAATAAAGGAAATATCTCTGCTGGTGTTTCTATAACAACTGTTTTAGCGTATACATACATCTTTTCATCCAAGGCCTTCGCCCGAATTTAAATTCTTATTTTGACGATTGAGCAAGTTTATAACACAGCATTTATTTAAAAAGTAAATTACGATAAACTAATGTGGAAGGAATCCGGGAGAAAGTTGATGTAACAGTTCTGAATCTTTCAAATAACCCAGTTCTGAATCTTTCAAATAACCCATGTGAGGTTAAACGTCAGAAAATCAAATGATAATCTTTTGTGTTTTTCTCAACAGGTTGTGTTATCAAGAAGCCGCTGGAGGGGAGGGGGCGGGGGTATTTATGGGCTTATACCTCGTGTTAATCCTGGAGTCTCAACAGCTTATACCTACCATAATTCATTCCTCTTCATATATTAGCATTCTTTTCACTGAAGTTGTTGATTTTCTTCTATGCTTTTCACATCAAATCAAAATACTTACTGTTCCTGGTTTCTTCATTATTACAAGGTCGGCATTTAATATACACCATGCCTCGTAATGTATATATATATTTATTTGATAAAACATTAGTATGTACAGTCTTCAAATGGTTATTTGATTTAATAAATAACATTCAATAAACAACAGATACAAAAATCATGGTGTTATATTTTGTTTAAATCCAGACTCTTTTCCATAGCTGGCTACAGCCATCGTTACAGCTTCTACAATCTGCAGGTTTAGACTCCTCCAGAGGTACGTATTTCAAGAATTAGTTGCTCCTGTTTGTCTTCCATGAGGACACGGACTGGAAATACAACCAAATATTGTTAAATTGCAGAAGATTAAATGGAAAATATGGAACAAACAAACGTAAGGTCAATATGTCAGTACTCCTGCAGTAGTCTGCCCACGATATTTTGGTACACTTCCATGTCCATCATTCTGATGTGCACGATATGCCACCTCAGACATTGACCTAAGAAAAACAAAACAAATAAAAAGAAATGAATAAATTATACAATGTCACAAATAACTCAACCTTCTTGCTAGTTGACTTTTTAGAGCATTACTCAGTGACCGACTGACAGTAGACATGTGGTACAGTCAACCCACCCAAACCTAACATTGTACACAATCAAACAAATAATTCCTGCACAGCAAATTATTTAGACTGATTTTTAGTTTATCCACATTCAGTGAATTATTTGTTATTTACCAGGCTTTCTTTCTTAGTGTCTGAATGGTTTCATTTTCGGATGAACTTTCGATTCACTGTCTGTAGGGCCTATTTTAGAAAACGATTGAAACCCTGCACTTAAGAAACTGTAAATATACGAACTGAACTCTGCTCGCATGAGTGACAGAGGTGAATAAACCAGACAACTACATGTAATACTGTTGAATCTCATAATAAATATAGAAAGTCTTAGACCTATCGGTGATATAAAAAATACTATATTCATGTCGGTACTGAAATTAATTGTCCATCCATCAAAATGTGCAGTGAGAAGGAAATATATTAATCGCAATGCTAAGGGTTTGTAAAATATCGACTGTTAAATAAAATATTGGGATTTCGCAACAACAAATAAAGGTCACCTTCCATTACCGTAGGTCTATATGCCTAGAGAAATACCAGCCATACGGTACTCACTTGGCAAAATAGCCAATTCACTATTAAAAGGTAAATATTTTACCTAAGTAATTTATAATCTGACATTATTTGGGTATGTTTATCGACCAATACATATCAGAACATCAACGTAAAGGTAGTAGATATTTAAGATGAGTTTAAACATTGCCTACGTTGCTGGATAAAACAAAGCGTCCCTGGTCCTGCCTGCTCCGTAAAGTATGTGGGATGTCAGGCATAAGAAAAACGGCTTGCACGGTTTATCTGTTAATTATTTTGATGACATTCCTTTCTTTACATTTTATGAGAATAATTGGTAAACTGTTGAATCAGACACGTTTTTCTTTATTAAATTCTTTTTCTAATGCATCGTAAAGATTCGGAGTTCACTGTCTTGTTTTCCATGCGGACCTCATTTACACATCGTTGACACAGAACAACAACAACAAATTACAGCGGGTGAACAGAAGCTTTGAAAAACATTGTAAATTGACACAAATCTGTACAAAAATAATGTTTTTCTTGAAGAGATTAAATACATCTTGTCATCTTGTACAACAAACCGATTTAGTTGACAGTTGGAGTGAATGGACTGGCTCCGGCGATAATCTGTTTATTGTCACGGCGGGAGCTGACACGCTTATAAATACTCTCCTCACCGGGCGGCCCGAACTACTTGCAAAATTTGATATTACCCTCCGCTTACTAAGTCTCATCCAGCTGTGAGAATTTACGTGAATTCAGGATAATTCATGCGAAATTACTGCATTGGCATTTGCCTGCTTTCGCCGGCGGTACTGTACTTCTCTATCGAGTTTTCACATTTAGTTGGATTTTCTTTCCATTTCAATAATTGGGTCTAACCACTCTGATACGCTTTATTAAGAAAACTCAAAAACGTTCATTCCATTATTTAAGCTTAGTTTTATCAAATGGAGTTGTTGTGTCACATGTCTTTTGGTTGTTTGTATAGATGTGGTGCGACCAATTATATTCAAGCCAGAGGAGGAGTATCTAGATTTGTTTTGTAATAATTTGAACAGATAATATACAAGAGTATTCCGACTATTTCATTTGGACAGTAGTATGTAATAAATACAATTCATTAACTTTCGCATCAAAATGATGTTAAATTCATCTCCGGTCCATACGTCCAATCAAAGCTGTGCTAATCCAGTAACTCCTTGATTTTATTATTGTATGGTAATACAATCAACAGGAGAATAAATGGCTAGGCCCCTTACTCGTGATGTCGTCCTATTGGAAGCTGTCTGATTTACCTCAAAGATTGTTTTGGTGATTAAGGTATTTGTGTCAATCAAGCTGGCTGACTTATTACCCCATTTCCCCCTCCTAAATGCCATGTTATATGTACCTAATACCTGCTTGATTGACATATGCGCTCCTCGTGTCATGATGTTTTATTTATCGTTTTATGAGTTTCTGTAACTGTTGCAAGTATGTATTGCCGTTCAAGACAAAAGAGTTGTATTTTAATATTCACTTGCGAAAACATGGAACTGACGTCATCAGGCCTGCAAATTGTATTCAATTCAGCCACACCATAGTATCATTATATAGTTTACAGATCAGGCAGTTTTATTGACCACTGGGCATTTGATATTCTTCTTTCTGTTCCTTTCCTTCTGTTACATAATTAACGTATATTTTACCGGATTATATATCACAATTTATCACAATCATATGTATATAATCAAACATGTAACCGCTATATCAGATATCCACATTACTCTGTGTTCATCAGAAAACATGCTGGGAATAAGGAACATAAAACTTACCAATTTGAGATGTCACTTTCAGTGGGACAAGCTGATCTGTTGTAGTTCCAGAACCGATCTGATCGAAGTAATTGCTGCCCCAAGCATATATCTGTTAACAGAATATCATAAAGTCAAATTCCTAACTAGAAAAAAATTCTATACTCAAATTGTATACATCCCATATGCCATTAACACGGGAATACATGACACATTAGCCCTGTATCATTGTTTGTGTTATTGATGTCAATACGAAATTTGAAACAAATATCAAACTTCACCCGGATGCAAACTAACTTTTAAATATGGAATGAAAAGTTTGGGGCGGTTTCTCAACACATTTACGCCCGACGTATGTCCAATGTAAGGCCTAACTGTCGTGATAACATATACCGTCGATATCACATTATAACCAGGCGCAAAGTTACGTCGGATGTAATTTGGTTGAGAAAACAGACCCCTGATAGCGAACAACCCTTTCCGGTGGTTCTTTGTTGACAAGTCTCTATCTACTGGCAAAGTTATCTGATTGCCAAAGTAAAACAGATCATCTGATTAGTTAACCTTCATGGGAAAACGCCTTTTTATTCAGTTTATCCAGGGGTAAAAGTGAGCTTCACCTTCCCTGGGTTAAGAGGACGATGCAGTCTTTGTACGATAAAAGCAGATCGATCAAATGGTGAATATTTTCACAACTGTGATTATAATACAGACACAATCAAATTTCTATTTTCTATTAGGTTATGTTTAATTAAATTAGTCCGAAGGGTCCCATTCTCATCCCGCAATACTGGATAGAGACAACGAGAGTGTATTATAAACATACATAAAACAACATATGGGAGTTTTGTTGCACAGCAAATACATGAGATTTGTAAATAATTCAACTTGAGTTACGCTATATAGGTATCAAATTCAAATTTTAAGTAGTTTTCAGAATAAAGACAAATATTTAGAATATAGACCAATATGACATTAGACAACAAATAGTTTTTTGTGATTTCTAAGGTTGTTTTTATTGACGTCCACGCCTCTTTTATGAGTAATCTTTTACCATAGATATTTTTCCAACAGTCCAATAATTATATTGTTGAAGATTCGGTAGTACTTCTAACGAGTGCATGAGAGCTCCAAAAATAACTAGAGGCTGATGAAGTTGCAGCGGGGCAACTTCAAGGTCCGGGATCCCCCGTTAAGTTTTTATCAGTTCGTTTCTCGGTATCGTAATTATTTACCACATTGAGACAGAAATCTCTGAAATAAAACCTAAAACCGGGAAATTGAATATCTATTTGCTTATATTTTTCAATCATAATTTGCATTAAACATGTTTAGTACTGTCTCTGATATTTTCAGATTTGCGACGTACTATATATTATTTATATAATGTCACATCAATTGTGCAAGATTAGGTCTATCTACTTCAACATAGCAGTTATGGCGCTGGTCACTAAATCAATGTTGCTATCGGCGTGAAAACCATAATTGGTGTCAGTCGCTAAAATAACTTACAGTTTGCGGTAAGTTTGCTTGCGAGCGCCAAATGACATTGAAATTTGTCATTAAGCCAGTTGTGGTTTTGTGGAACAATTAATCTCTATACGGGAATACTTGTGCAACTGTTATATTATGGTCTTAAACTAAAGAGCGATTAATTGAGACCCTGCGTGCTATTTCTTTTCCTAAAATATTGGGCCTATGTGTATCCTCGATTGTGAAAATATCCGTTTATCATGTTACTTACCAAGATTCTATCAATAAAATGCACATCTTTCATTAACATCCTAGGTTTTTGTCCTTTACTTGATATGGGTTTATGTCTGTGTGGTCGAAGATCTTTCTTATAAATATTTGAACATAGTTTATTAACATCATATTTTTAAACAGTCATATTTTATTGAGTTTTTATTGAAACGGGTTGATTTTCACACAAGGCATAGACCTTGATCAACACTATTGGTATGTCAAATTTAAAGTTGATATCTGAAAGCAATTTGGAAAAACTCAAGTTTTTAATTTTTTTAATAAAATTCAATATGGCGGCTAAACCGTTGATCCGATCAAAAATTACCTGGCAGTTCAAAGATGAAGAAAAATATTGTCTATCTAAATTTAAAAAGCCGATTGCTTTATTAGAAAAATTATCTGAGATATGACTCATTAAAGTTTTCAAAAATTCAAAATGGCGTCCTGGTCACGTGACTTGTTGCACGTTCATAAAACTTTGGAATTTCATAGATCTATAATAGGTCTACAAGCATGATAATTATCGTTAAGTTCCAATAAATGGTTTTCTAGATATTGCATTTTTTTTTTAAAGTTAAAAACATCATAACTTTGACGAATAAAAGTCTGCTATGAATTTTCGCGGAGATTCTTGATTTGGACAACTTAGTAGTCCCCCGACTTCTACTAAGTGTATGTGAAATTTGAGCTAAATCGGATGAACGGTTTCAGAGAAGAAAAAAATTGGGCAAATACGCCTTTTTCAAAATGGCGGACAAACGGCGTAGCGTAGCGACAATTCAGAAAAAATGGACCTAGATAATTTGTTTAAGAATATGTATGTGAAAGATGAGAGTCGTGTCTAGAAAACTGTTTGAGTTATATCACCTACAAAAACCGTGGAAAACAAATAAGAATAATTATAATAACTAGAGGCTGATGAAGTTGCAGCGGGGCAACTTCAAGGTCCGGGATCTCCCGTTAAGTTTTTATCAGTTTGTTTTTCGTTATATCGTAATTATTCGCCACATTGAGACAGAAATCTCTGAAATAAAACCTAATACCGGGAAATTAAATATCTATTTAGTTATATTCTTCAATCATAATTTGCCTTAAACATGTTTAGCACTGTCTCTGATATTTTCACTTTGGTAACGTACTATGTATTATTTATATAATGTCACATCAAATTGTACAAGATTAGGTCTGTCTACTTGAACAAAGCAGTTATGGCCCTTGTCACTAAATCAATGTAGCCCTCGGTGTGAAAACCATAATTGATGTTAGTCGCTAAAATCTATAAGTTTGCTTGCGAGCGCCAAATGACATTGAAAATTGTCATTAAGCCAGTCGTGGTTTTCTGGAATATTTAATCTCTATGCGGGAATAATTGCGCAAAAGTTCTATTATGGTTTTAAACTAATGAGCGATTGATTGAGACCTTGCGTGCTCTTTCTTTTCCTAAAATATTGGGCGTATTTGTATCCTCGATGGTGAAAATATCCGTTTATCATGTTACTTACCAAGATTCTATCAATAAAATGCAGATCTTTTATTAACATCCTAGGTTTTCGTCCTTTACTTGATATGGGTTTATGTCTGTGTGGTCGAAGATCTTTCTTATAAATATTTGAACATAGTTTTATCAACATCATATTTTTAAACACTCATATTTTATTGAGTTTTTATGGAAACTGGTTGATTTTCACACAAGACATAGACCTTGATCAACACTATTGGTATTTTAAATTTAAAGTTGATACCTTGAAGAAATTTTGAAAAACTTAAGTTTTTAAGTTTTAAATAAAATTCAATATGGCGACAAAACCGTTGATCCAATCAAAAATTACCAAGCGGTTCAAAGATGAAGAAAGATGTTGTCTATCTAAATTTTAAAAGCCGATTGCTTTATTAGAAAAATTAGCTGAGATATGACTCATTAAAGTTTTCAATAATTCAAAATGGCGTCCTTGTCACGTGACTTGTTGTACATTCAAAAACCTTTGGAATTTTATAGATCTATAATAGGTCTACAAGCATGATACTTTTCGTTAAGTTCCAATAAATAGTTTTCTAGATATTGCATTTTTTTGAAAAAGTTAAAAACATCATAACTTTGACGAATAAAAGTCTGCTATGAATTTTCGAGGAGATTCTTGATTTGGACAACTTAGTAGTCCCCCGACTTCTACTAAATGTATGTGAAATTTGAGCTAAATCGGATGAACGGTTTCAGAGAAGAAAATTTTTGGGAAAATACGCCTTTTTCAAAATGGCGGACAAACGGCGTAGCGTAGCGACAATTCAGAAAAAATGGACCTAGATAATCTGTTTAGGAATACGTATGTGAAAGATGAGAGTCGTGTCTAGATAACCGTTGAAGTTATATCACCTACAAAAACCGTGGAAAACAAATAAGAATAATAATAACTAGAGGTTGATGAAGTTGCAGCGGGGCAACTTCAAGGTCCGGGATCCCCTGTTAAGTTTTTATCAGTTGGTTTTTCGTTAAATCGTAATAATTCGCGACATTGAGACAGAAATATCTGAAATAAAAGCTAAAACTAGGAAATTGAATATCTATTTAGTTACATTTTTCAATCATAATTTGTATTAAACATGTTTAGTACTGTCTCTGATATTTTCAGTTTTGCGGCATACTATATATATTATTTATATAATGTCACATCAAGATTAGGTCTGTCCACTTGAACATATCAGTTATGGCGCTGGTCACTAAATCAATATCGCCCTCGATGTTCAAAGTATAATTGGTGTCAGTCGCGAAGATAACTTACAGATTGCGGTAAGTTTGCGTGTTAGCGCCAAATGACATTCTATTTGTCAATAAGCCAGTTGTGGTTTTGTTGACCAATTAATCTCTATACGGGAATTATTGCGCAAAAGTTCTATTATGGTCTTAAACTAATGGGCGATTGATTGAGACCCTGTCTGCTATTTCTTTTCCTACAATGTTGGTGTATTTGTATCCTCTATGGTGAAAATATCCGTCTATCATGTTACTTACCAAGATTCTATCAATAAAATGCACATCTTTCATTAACATCCTAGGTTTTTGTCCTTTACTTGATGTGGGTTTATGTCTGTGTGGTCGAAGATCTTTCTAATTAATATTTAAACATAGTTTTATTAACATCATATTTTTAAGCAGTCATATTTTATTGAGTTTTCATCAAAACTGATTGTTTTTTACACAAGACATAGACCTTGATCAACACTATTAATATGTTGAATTTAAAGTTGATACCTTGAAGCACTTTTGAAAAACTTAAGTTTTTAATTTTTAAATAAAATTCAATATGGCGGCGAAACCGTTGATCCAATCAAAAATTAACTAGCAGTTCAAAGATAAAGACAGATATTGTCTATCTAAATTTAAAAAGCCGATTGCTTTATTAGAAAAATTATCTGAGATATGACTCATTAAAGTTTTCAATAATTCAAAATGGCGTCCTGGTCACGTGACTTGTTGCACATTCATAAAACTTTGGAATTTCATAGATCTATAATAGGTCTACAAGCATGAGAATTGTAGTTAAGATCCAATAAATGGTTTTCTAGATATTGCATTTTTTTGAAAAGTTAAAAAGATCATAACTTTGACGAATAAAAGTCTGCTATGAATTTTCGCGGAGATTCTTGATTTGGACAACTTAGTAGTCCCCCGACTTGTACTAAGTGTATGTGAAATTTGAGCTAAATCGGATGAACGGTTTCAGAGAAGAAAATTTTTGGGCAAATACGCCTTTTTCAAAATGGCGGACAAGCGGCGTAGCGTAGCGACAATTCAGAAAAAATGGACATAGATAATTTGTTTAAGAATATGTATGTGAAAGATGAGAGTCGTGTCTAGAAAACTGTTTGAGTTATATCACCTACAAAAACCGTGGAAAACAAATAAGAATAATAATAAGAAAAAGCAGAACGATTTCAATAGGTATCCCCACCAAGTTGGGGATCCCTAATTAAAGCTGCTAAAGCAGCGATACCGGGGTCCCTTGATAATGGGAACAATCGCTGGCGCATTACATTTATTTTCATCCTTCTCATCGAAATACACACTAAGTTCATCAACGGTTTTTGTCAGATTTTAAAGAGGACTGAATATCAATAACCAACTAAGATATAGCTCGTCAAAGTTTTAAAATATTCAAAATGGCGTCAAGGTCACGTGACTTGACTTGACCCTGAGTCTTGTGAAGTCATATAGCATTAGGTCTTAAAAAGAACATTATGCTAACCAAGTTTTATTACAATCGGTAAAATAGATTACAAGTTACCAGCATTTAAGTAAATTTTAGATGACGTCATAAATTTGACCAATCAAATTCTACTATAATTCATCATCAGTAATGTTTTATTTTTGCGTAGTCTATTTCAATGCATCAGTTCTCGATATTCAGTGAATTTTGACTTGATCCAATTAAAACTCAGCAAGATAATCAATGTAAATGATTTGTTACGTAATCCAATATGGCGGCCAGACCACTGGTCCAATCCAAAATCATTGGCACACTATAAATGCAGAGCATTGCTGTCTATCTAACGGTTAAATCAGCGCTATTCTATATTAATAAACAACTAAGATATGCCTCGTCAAAATTTACAAATATTCAAAATGGCGTCAAGGTCATGTGAATTGACCTTGAGTTTTATGGCGTCTTACTTCAGTAGTTCTTAAGGAGTACATCATACGTACCAAGTTTTATAGCAATCGGTAAAATAGATTACAAGTTATCACCATTTAAGCAAAATTTAGATGACGTCACAAATTTTATTTTCAAATTTTGCTAAAATTTATCATCAGTAATTTATGATTTTTGCACATTCTATTTGAATGCATCAACTCTCCATACTCAGCAAATTTCACCTGGATCTATTAAAAACTCTTCAAGATAAACACTGTAAATGATTTGTTATATAATCCAATATGGCGGCCAAACTGTTGGTCCAATCCAAAAATGGTTGGCACACTTCAAATGCAGAACATAGCTGTCTATCTAATCATGAAATCAGCGCCATTCTATTTTAATAAACAACTGAGATATGGCTCGTCAAAGTTTTAAAATATTCAAAATGGCGTCAAGGTCACGTGAATTGACCTTGAGCCTTGTGACGTAAGACATCAGTAGGTCTTAAGGAGAACATAATATATACCAAGTTTTATCAAAATCTGTCAATCAGATTTCAAGTTATCAGCATTTAAATAAAATTTTGATGACGTAATAATTTTGACCAATCAAAGTCTGCTATGAATTTTGTCCGATCTTGCTGGTTTGACTTATTGTGGTAGGCCTGAGTATGTAGTACATGTATAACAAATTTTTGCTCAATTGCTGCAGCCGTTTTTGACCAGAAGTTTTTTAAATGTTTTCAGGAGCATTCAAAATGGCCGCCATATTATGTAACATCATTCAAATTTTTTTTCATTAGAATTTGTCCCCCATCATATTAGGACTAATGACGAAGTTTCATTACTTTTGCTTGAATGGTTTTCCCTACAGAAAGGAAAAAGTAGGGTGGAATAATAATAAAAATAATAATAATAATAATAATAATAATCCTAACGATTTCAAAAGGGATCCCGCAGGAATCTTGCGGGACCCCTAATTAAAGCTGCTAAAGCAGCGATACCGGGGTCCCTTGATAATGAGAACAATCGCTCACGCATTACATTTATTTTCATCCTTCTCATCGAAATACACACTAAGTTCATCAACAGTTTTCGTCAGATTTTAAAGAGGACTGTATATCAGAAACCAACTAAGATATAGCTCGTCAAAGTTTTAAAATATTCCAAATGGCGTCAAGGTCACGTGACTTGACTTGACTCTGAGTCTTGTGAAGTCATAAAGCATTAGGTCTTAAACAGAACATTATACAAACCAAGTTTAATTACAATCGGTAAAATAGATTACAAGTTAACAGCATTTAAGTAAATTTTAGATGACGTCATAAATTTGACCAATCCAATTCTACTATAATTCATCATCAGTAATGTTTTATTTTTGCGTAGTCTATTTGAATGCATCAGTTCTCGATGCTCAGCGATTTTCGACTTGATCCAATTAAAATGCATCAAGATAATCAATGTAAATGATTTGTTATGTAATCCAATATGGCGGCCAGACCGCTGGTCCAATCCAAAATCATTGGCACACTACAAATGCAGAGCATTGCTGTCTATCTAACTGTAAAATCGGCGCAACTCTATATTAATAAACAACTAAGATATTCTTCTCCAAAATTTACAAATATTCAAAATGGCGTCAAGGTCATGTGACTTGATCTTGAGTTTTATGGCGTCTTACGTTAGTAGCTCTTAAGGAGAACATCATACATACCAAGTTTTATAGCAATCGGTAAAATAGATTACAAGTTATCACCATTTAAGCAAAATTTAGATGACGTCACAAATTTCATATTCAAATTTTGCTATAATTTATCATCCGTAATTCATGATTTTTGCACAGTCTATTTGAATGCATCGGTTCTCCATACTCAGCGAATTTCACCAGAATCCATTCAAAACTCTTCAAGATAAACACTGTAAATGATTTGTTATATAATCCAATATGGCGGCCAAACCGTTGATCCAATCCAAAAATGGTCAGCGCACTTCAAATGCAGAACATTGCTGTCTATCTAAACATGAAATCAGCAACATTCTATTTTAATTAACAACTGAGATATGGCTCGTCAAAGTTTTAAAATATTCAAAATGGCGTCAAGGTCACGTGACTTGACCTTGAGCCTTGTGACGTCAGACGTTAGTAGGGCCTCATTAGAACATTTAACGTACAAAGTTTTGTTACAATCGATCAATTAGATTTCAAGTTATCAGCATTTAAGTAAAATTTAGATGACGTAATAATTTTGACCAATCAAAGTCTGCTATAAATTTTGTCCGATCTAGCTGGTTTGACTTATTTTTGTAGGCCTGTGTATGTAGTACATGTATAACAAATTTTAGCTCAATCGGTGCAGCCGTTTTTGACAAGAAATTTTTTAAAGGTTTTCAGCAGCATTCAAAATGGCCGCCATATTATATAACACCATCCAAATTTTTTTTCATTAGAATTTGTCCCGTATCATATTAGGTATAATCACAAAGTTTCATTACTCTTGCTTGAATGGTTTTCTCTACAGAAAGGAAAAAGTAGGGTGGAAAAATAATAAAAATAATAATAATAATAATCTTAACGATTTCAAAAGGGATCCCGCAGGAATCTTGCGGGACCCCTAATTAAAGCTGCTAAAGCAGCGATACCGGGGTCCCTTGACAATGGCAACAATCGCTCGCGCATTACATTTATTTTCATCCTTCTCATCGAAATACACACTAAGTTCATCAACAGTTTTTGTCAGATTTTAAAGAGGACTGAATATCAATAAAAAACTAAGATATAGCTTGTCAAAGTTTTAAAATATTCAAAATGGCGTCAAGGTCACGTGACTTGACTTGACCCTGAGTCTTGTGAAGTCATATAGCATTAGGTCTTAAAAAGAACATTATATTAACCAAGTTTTATTACAATCGGTAAAATAGATTACAAGTTAACAGCATTTAAGTAAATTTTATATGACGTCACCAATCAAATTCTGCTCTAATTTATCATCAGTAATGTGTTATTTTTGCACAGTCTATTTGAATGCATCAGTTTTCGATATTCAGTGAATTTTGACTTGATCCAATTAAAACTCAGCAAGATAATCAATGTAAATGATTTGTTATATAATCCAATATGGCAGCCGTTGGTCCAATTAAAAATCCTGGGCATACTATAAATGCAGAGCATTGCTGTCTATCTAACTGTAAAATCAGCGCAACTCTATATTAATAGACAATTAAGATATGCTTCGTCAAAATTTACAAATATTCAAAATGGCGTCAAGGTCACGTGACTTGACCTAGAGCCTTGTGACATCAGACATCAGTAGTGCATAAGGAGAACATCATACGTACCAAGTTTTATAGCAATCGGTAAAATAGATTACAAGTTATCACCATTTAAGCAAAATTTAGATGACGTCACAAATTTTATATTCAAATTTTGCTATAATTTATCATCCGTAATTTATGATTTTTGCACAGTCTATTTGAATGCTTCGGTTCTCCATACTCAGCAAATTTCACCTGGATTCATTTAAAACTCTTCAAGATAAACACTGTGAATGATTTGTTATATAATCCAATATGGCGGCCAAACCATTGCTCCAATCAAAAAATGGTCAGCGCACTTCAAATGCAGAACATTGCTGTCTATCTAAACATGAAATAAGCGCAATTCTATTTTAATAAACAACTGAGATATGGCTCGTCAAAGTTTTAATATATTCAAAATGGCGTCAAGGTCACGTCACTTGACCTCGAGCCATGTGACGTCAGACGTCAGTAGGGCTTAAGGAGAACATCATACCTACCGAGTTTTGTTACAATCGATCAATTAGATTTCAAATTATCAGCATTTAAGTAAAATTTAGATGACGTAATAATTTTGATCAATCAAAGTCTGCTATGAATTTTGTCCGATCTAGCTGGTTTGACTTATTGTTGTAGGCCTGTGTATGTAGTACATTTATAACAAATTTTAGCTCAATCGGTGCAGCCGTTTTTTTAAAGAAGTTTTTTAAAGGTTTTCAGCAGCATTCAAAATGGCCGCCATATTATGTAACACCATCCAAATTTTTTTTCATTAGAATTTGTCCCGTATCATATTAGGACTAATGACAAAGTTTCATTACTCTTGCTTGAATGGTTTTCTCTACAGAATGGAAAAAGTAGGGTGGAAAAATAATAAAAATAATAATAATAATAATAATAATAATAATAATAATCTTAACGATTTCAAAAGGGATCCCGCAGGAATCTTGCGGGACCCCTAATTAAAGCTGCTAAAGCAGCGATACCGGGGTCCCTTGACAATGGGAACAATCGCTGGCGCATTACATTTATTTTCATCCTTCTCATCGAAATACACACTAAGTTCATCAACGGTTTTCGTCAGATTTTAAAGAGGACTGAATATCAATAACCAACTAAGATATAGCTCGTCAAAGTTTTTAAATATTCAAAATGGCGTCAAGGTCACGTGACTTGACTTGACCCTGAGTCTTGTGAAGTCATATAGCATTAGGTCTTAAAAAGAACATTATATTAACCAAGTTTTATTACAATCGGTAAAATAGATTACAAGTTAACAGCATTTAAGTAAATTTTATATGACGTCACATCAAATTCTGCTATAATTTATCATCAGTAATGTGTAATTTTTGCACAGTCTATTTCAATGCATCAGTTCTCGATATTCAGTAAATTTTGACTTGATCCAATTAAAATTCAGCAAGATAATCAATGTAAATGATTTGTTATATAATCCAATATGGCGGCCAGACCGTTGGTCCAATCCAAAATCCAGGGCATACTATAAATGCAGAGCATTGCTGTCTATCTAACTGTAAAATCAGCGCTATTCTATATCAATAAACAACTAAGATATGCCTCGTCAAAATTTACAAATATTCAAAATGGCGTCAAGGTCATGTGACTTGACCTTGAGTTTTATGGCGTCTTACGTCAGTAGTTCTTAAGGAGAACATCATACATAAAAAGTTTTATAGCAATCGGTAAAATAGATTACAAGTTATCACCATTTAAGCAAAATTTAGATGACGTCACAAATTTTATATTCAAATTTTGCTATAATTTATCATCCGTAATTTATGATTTTTGCACAGTCTATTTGAATGGATCGGTTGTCCATACTCAGCGAATTTCACCTGGATCCATTTAAAACTCTTCAAGATAAACACTGTAAATGATTTGTTATATAATCCAATATGGCGGCCAAACCATTGGTCCAATCCAAAAATGGTCAGCGCACTTCAAATGCAGAACATTGCTGTCTATCTAAACATGAAATCAGCGACATTCTATTTTAATAAACAACTGAGATATGGCTCGTCAAAGTTTTAAAATATTCAAAATGGCGTCAAGGTCACGTGACTTGACCTTGAGCCTTGTGACGTCAGACGTCAATAGGGCTTAATGAGAACATCATACGTACAAAGTTTTGTTACAATCGATCAATTAGATTTAAAGTTATCAGCATTTAAGTAAAATTTAGATGACGTAATAATTTTGACCAATCAAAGTCTGCTATAAATTTTGTCCGATCTAGCTGGTTTGACTTATTTTTGTAGGCCTTTGCATGTAGTACATGTATAACAAATTTTAGCTCAATCGGGGCAGCGTTTTTTTTGAAGAAGTTTTTTAAAGGTTTTCAGCAGCATTCAAAATGGCCGCCATATTATGTAACACTATCCAAATTTTTTTTCATTAGAATTTGTCCCGTATCATATTAGGACTAATGACAAAGTTTCATTACTCTTGCTTGAATGGTTTTCTCTACAGAAAGGAAAAAGTAGGGTGGAAAAATAATAATAATAATAATTAAAGCTGCTAAAGCAGCGATACCGGGGTCCCTTGACAATGGGAACAAGCGCTGGCGCATTACATTTATTTTCATCCTTCTCATCGAAATACACACTAAGTTCATCAACGGTTTTCGTCAGATTTTAAAGAGGACTGAATATCAATAACCAAGTAAGATATAGCTCGTCAAAGTTTTAAAATATTCAAAATGGCGTCAAGGTCACGTGACTTGACTTGACCCTGAGTCTTGTGAAGTCATATAGCATTAGGTCTTAAAAAGAACATTATGCTAACCAAGTTTTATTACAATCGGTAAAATAGATTACAAGTTAACAGCATTTAAGTAAATTTTAGATGACGTCATCAATTTGGCCAATCAAATTCTACTATAATTCATCATCAGTAATGTTTTATTTTTGCGTAGTCTTTTTGAATGCATCAGTTCTCGATACTCAGCGATTTTTGACTTGATCCAATTAAAACGCATCAAGATAATCAATGTAAATGATTTGTTATGTAATCCAATATGGCGGCTAGACCGCTGGTCCAATCCAAAATCATTGGCACACTATAAATGCAGAGCATTGCTGTCTATCTAACTGTAAAATCAGCGCTATTCTATATTAATAAACAACTAAGATATGCCTCGTCAAAATTTACAAATATTCAAAATGGCGCCAAGGTCATTTGACTTGACCTTGAGTTTTATGGCGTCTTACATCAGTAGTTCTTAAGTAAAACATCATACATACCAAGTTTTATAGCAATCGGTAAAACAGACTATAAGTTATCACCATTGAAGCAAAATTTAGATGACGTCACAAATTTTATATTCAAATTTTGCTATAATTAATCATCAGTTATTTATGATTTTTGCACAGTCTATTTGAATGGATCGGTTGTCCATTCTCAGCAAATTTCACCTGGATCCATTCAAAACTCTTCAAGATAAACACTGTAAATGATTTGTTATATAATCCAATATGGCGGCCAAACCATTGGTCCAATCCAAAAATGGTCAGCGCACTTCAAATGCAGAACACTGCTGTCTATCTAAGCATGAAATCAGCGCAATTCTATTTTAATAAACAACTGAGATATGGCTCGTCAAAGATTTAATATATTCAAAATGGCGTCAAGGTCACATGACTTGACCTTGAACCATGTGACGTAACACGTGAGTAGGGCTTAAGGAGAACATCATACCTACCAAGTTTTGTTACAATCGTTCAATTAGATTTCAAGTTATCAGCATTTAAGTAAAATTTAGATGACGTAATAATTTCGACCAATCAAAGTCTGCTATGAATTTTTTCCGATCTTGCTGGTTTGACTTATTTTGGTAGGCCTGTGTATGTAGTACATGTATAACAAATTTTAGCTCAATCGCTGAAGCCGTTTTTGACAAGAAGTTTTTTAAAGGTTTTCAGCAGCATTCAAAATGGCCGCCATATTATGTAACATCATCCACATTTTTTTTCATTAGAATTTGTCCCCTATCATATTAGGACTAATGACGAAGTTTCATTACTTTTGCTTGAATGGTTTTCCACACAGAATGGAAAAAGTAGGGTGGAATAATAATAAAAATAATAATAATAATAATAATAATAATCCTAACGATTTCAAAAGGGATCCCGCAGGAATCTTGCGGGACCCCTAATTAAAGCTGCTAAAGCAGCGATACCGGGGTCCCTTGATAATTGGAACAATCGCTGGCGCATCACATTTATTTTCATCCTTCTCATCGAAATACACACTTAGTTCATCAACGGTTTTTGTCAGATTTTAAAGAGGACTGAATATCGATAACCAACTAAGATATAGCTCGTCAAAGTTTTAAAATATTCAAAATGGCGTCAAGGTCACGTGACTTGACTTGACTCTGAGTCTTGTGAAGTCATATAGCATTAGGTCTTAAAAAGAACATTATATTAACCAAGTTTTATTACAATCGGTAAAATAGATTACAAGTTAACAGCATTTAAGTAAATTTTATATGACGTCACCAATCAAATTCTGCTATAATTTATCATCAGTAATCTTTTATTTTTGCACAGTCTATTGCAATGCATCAGTTCTCGATATTCAGTGAATTTTGACTTAATCCAATTAAAACTCAGCAAGATAATCAATGTAAATGATTTGTTATATAATCCAATATGGCGGCCAGACCGTTGGTCCAATCCAAAATCCTGGGCATACTATAAATGCAGAGCATTGCTGTCTATCTAACTGTAAAATCGGCGCAACTCTATAAGATATGCCTCGCCAAAATTTACAAATATTCAAAATGGCGTCAAGGTCATGTGACTTGACCTTGAGTTTTATGGTGTCTTACGTCAGTAGTTCTTAAGGAGAACATCATACATACCAAGTTTTATGGCAATCGGTAAAATAGATTACAAGTTATCACCATTTAAGCAAAATTTAGATGACGTCACAAATTTTATATTCAAATTTTGCTATAATTTATCATCCATAATTCATGGTTTTTGCACAGTCTATTCGAATGCATCGGTTCTCCATACTCAGCGAATTTCACCTGGATCCATTCAAAACTCTTCAAGATATACACTGTAAATGATTTATTATATAATCCAATATGGCGGCCAAACCGTTGGTCCAATCCAAAAATGGTCAGCGCACTTCAAATGCAGAACATTGCTGTCTATCTAAACATGAAATCAGCGCAATTCTATTTTACTAAACAACCGAGATATGGCTCGTCAAAGTTTTAAAATATTCAAAATGGCGTCAAGGTCACGTGACTTGACCTTGAGCCTCGTGACGTCAGACGTCAATAGGGCTTAAGGAGAACATCATACGTACAAAGTTTTGTTGCAATCGATCAATTAGATTTCAAGTTATCAGCATTTAAGTAAAATTTAGATGACGTAATAATTTTGACCAATCAAAGTCTGCTATAAATTTTATCCGATCTTGCTGGTTTGACTTATTTTGGTAGGCCTGTGTATGTAGTACATGTATAATAAATTTTAGCTCAATCAGTGCAGCCGTTTTTTTAAAGAAGTTTTTTAAAGGTTTTCAGCAGCATTCAAAATGGCCGCCATATTATGTAACAACATCCAAATTTGTTTTCATTAGAATTTGTCCCGTATCATATTAGGACGAATGACGAAGTTTCATTACTCTTGCTTGAATGGTTTTCCCTACAGAAAGGAAAAAGTAGGGTGGAAAAATAATAAAAATAATAATAATAATCTTAACGATTTCAAAAGGGATCCCGCAGGAATCTTGCGGGACCCCTAATAATCTTAACGATTTCAAAAGGGATCCCGCAGGAATCTTGCGGGACCCCTAATTAAAGCAGCGATACCGGGGTCCCTTGATAATTGGAACAATCGCTCGCGCATTACATTTATTTTCATCCTTCTCATTAAAATACACACTAAGTTCATCAACGGTTTTTGTCAGATTTTAAATAGGACTGAATTTCAATAACCAAATAAGATATAGCTCGTCAAAGATTTAAAATATTCAAAATAGCGTCAAGGTCACGTGACTTAACTTGACCTTGAGTCAGGTGAAGTCATATCGCATTAGGTCTTAAAAAGAAGATTATACTAACCAAGTTTTATTACAATCGGTAAAATAGATTACAAGTTAACAGCGTTTCAGTAAATTTTAGATGACGTCATAAATTTGACCAATCAAATTCTACTATAATTCATCATCAGTAATGTTTTATTTTAGCGTAGTCTATTTGAATGCATCAGTTCTTGATACTAAGCGAATTTCGACTTGATCCGATTAAAACGCATCAAGATAATCAATGTAAATGATTTGTTATATAATCCAATATGGCGGCCAGACCGCTGGTCCAATCCAAAATCATGGGCACACTAGAAATGCAGAGCATTGCTGTCTATCTAACTGTAAAATCAGCGCTATTCTATATTAATAAAAAACTAAGATATGCCTCGTCAAAATTTACAAATATTCAAAATGGCGTCAAGGTCATGTGACTTGACCTTGAGTTTTATGGCCTCTTACATCAGTAGTTCTTAAGGGAAACATCATACGTACCAAGTTTTATAGCAATCGGTAAAATAGATTACAAGTTATCACCATTTAAGCAAAATTTAGATGACGTCACAAATTTTATATTCAAATTTTGCTACAATTTCTCATCCGTAATTCATGATTTTTGCACAGTCTATTTGAATGCATCGGTTCTTCAAACTCAACGGATTTCGTCTGGATCCAATCAAAACTCTTTAAGATAATCACTGTAAATGATTTGTTATATAATCCAATATGGCGGCGAAACCGTTGGTCCAATCCAAAAAGGGTTGGCATACTTTAAATGCAGAACATTGCTGTTTATCTATATATGAAATCAGCGCCATTCTATTTTAATAAACAACTAAGATATGGCTCGTCAAAGTTTTAACATATTCAAAATGGCGTCAATGTCACGTGACTAAACCTTGAGCCTTGTGACGTCACATGTCAGTAAGGCTTAAGGAGAACATCATACGTACTAAGTTTTGTTACAATCGATCAATTAGATTTCAAGTTATCAGCATTTAAGTAAAATTTAGATGACGTCACAAAATTTAGATGACGTCACAAATTTTATATTCAAATTTTGCTATAAATTATCATCAGTAATTTATGATTTTTGCACAGTCTATTTGAATGCATCGGTTCTCCATACTCAGAGAATTTCACCTGGATCCATTCAAAACTCTTCAAGATAAACACTGTAAATGATTTGTTATATAATCCAATATGGCGGCCAAACCGTTGGTCCAATCCAAAAATGGTCAGCGCACTTCAAATGCAGAACATTGCTGTCTATCTAAACATGAAATCAGCGACATTCTATTTTAATAAACAACTGAGATATGGCTCGTCAAAGTTTTAAAATATTCAAAATGGCGTCAAGGTCACGTGACTTGACCTTGAGCCTTGTGACGTAAGAGATCAGTAGGTCTTAAGGAGAACATCATACATACCAAGTTTTATTAAAATCTGCCAATCAGATTTCAAGTTATCAGCATTTAAGTAAAATTTAGATGACGTAATAATTTTGACCAATCAAAGTCTGCTATAAATTTTATCGGATCTTGCTGGTTTGACTTATTTTTGTAGGTCTGTGTATGTAGTACATGTATAACAAATTTCAGCTCAATCGGTGCAGCCGTTTTTTAAGAGAAGTTTTTTAAAGGTTTTCAGCAGCATTCAAAATGGCCGCCATATTATGTAGCATCATCCGAAATTTTTTTCATTAGAATTTGTCCCGTATCATATTAAGACTAATGACCAAGTTTCAGTACTCTTGCTTAAATGGTTTTCTCTACAGAAAGGAAAAAGTAGGGTGGAAAAATAATAAAAATAATAATAATAATTAAAGCTGCTAAAGCAGCGATACCGGGGTCCCTTGACAATGGCAACAATCGCTGGCGCATTACATTTATTTTCATCCTACTCATTGAAATACACACTAAGTTCATCAACGGTTTTCGTCAAATTTTAAAGAGGACTGAATATCAATAACCAAGTAAGATATAGCTCGTCAAAGTTTTAAAATATTCAAAATGGCGTCAAGGTCACGCGACTTGACTTGACCCTGAGTCTTGTGAAGTCATATAGCATTAGGTCTTAAAAAGAACATTATGCTAACCAAGTTTTATTGCAATCTGTAAAATAGATTACAAGTTAACAGCATTTAAGTAAATTTTAGATGACGTCATCAATTTGACCAATCAAATTCTACTATTATTCATCATCAGCAATGTTTTTTTTTGCGTAGTCTATTTGAATGCATCAGTTCTCGATACTCAGCGAATTTCGACTTGATCCAATTTAAACTCAACAAGATAATCAATGTAAATGATATGTTATGTAATCCAATATGGCGTCCAGACCGCTGGTCTAATCCAAAATCATGGGCACACTATGAATACAGAGCATTGCTGTCTATCTAACTGTAAAATCAGCGCTATTCTATATTAATAAACAACTAAGATATGCCTCGTCAAAATTTACAAATATTCAAAATGGCGACAAGGTCATTTGACTCGACCTGAAGATTTATGGCGTCTTACATCAGTAGTTCTTAAGGAGAACATCATGCGTACCAAGTTTTATAGCAATCGGTAAAATAGATTATAAGTTATCACCATTTAAGCAAAATTTAGATGACGTCACAAATTTTATATTCAAATTTTGCTATAATTTATCATCAGTAATTTATGATTTTTGCACAGTCTATTTGAATGGATCGGTTCTCCATTCTCAGCAAATTTCACCTGGATTCATTTAAAACTCTTCAAGATAAACACTGTAAATGATGTTATCGAAATACACACTAAGTTCATCAACGGTTTTTGTCAGATTTTAAAGAGAACTGAATATCAATTACCTAAGATATAGCTCTTCAAAGTTTTAAAATATTCAAAATGGCGTCAAGGTCACGTGACTTGACTTGACCCTGAGTCTTGTGAAGTCATATAGCATTAGGTCTTGAAAAGAACATTATACTAACCAAGTTGTATTACAATCGGTAAAATAGATTACAAGTTGACAGCATTTAAATAAATTTTTGATGACGACATAAATTTGACCAATCAAATTCTACTATAATTCATCATCAGTAATGTTTTATTTTTGCGTAGTCTATTTGAATGCATCAGTTCTCGATACTCTGCAAGTTTCGACTTGATCCATTTAAAACTCATCAAGATAATCAATGTAAATGATTTGTTATGTAATCCAATATGGCGGCCAGACCGCTGGTCCAATCCAAAATCATGGGCACACTATAAATGCAGAGTATTGCTGTCTATCTAACTGTAAAATCAGCGCTATTCTATAATTATAAACAACTAAGATATGCCTCGTCAAAATTTACAAATATTCAAAATGGCGTCAAGGTCATTTGACTTGACCTTGAGTTTTATGGCGTCTTACATCAGTAGTTCTTAAGGAAAAGATCATACATACCAAGTTTTATAGCAATCGGTAAAATAGATTACAAGTTATCACCATTTAAGCAAAATTTAGATGACGTCACAATTTTTACATTCAAATTTTGCTATAATTTATCATTCGTAATTTATGATTTTTGCACAGTGTATTTGAATGCATCGGTTCTCCATACTCAGCAAATTTCACCTGGATCCATTTAAAACTCTTCAAGATAAACACTGTAAATGATTTGTTATATAATCCAATATGGCGGCCAAACCATTTGTCCAATCCAAAAATGGTCAGCGCACTTCAAATGCAGAACATTGCTGTCTATCTAAACATGAAATCAGCGACATTCTATTTTAATAAACAACGAAGATATGGCTCGTCAAAGTTTTAAAATATTCAAAATGGCGTCAAGGTCACGTGACTTGACCTTGAGCCTTGTGACGTAAGACATCAGTAGGTCTTAAGGAGAACATCATATATACCAAGTTTTATTAAAATCTGTCAACCAGATTTTAAGTTATCAGCATTTAGGTAAAATTTAGATGACGTAATAATTTTGACCAATCAAAGTCTGCTATAAATTTTGTGCGATCTTGCTGGTTTGACTTATTTTTGTAGGCCTGTGCATGTAGTACATGTATAACAAATTTTAGCTCAATCGCTGCAGCCGTTTTTTAAGAGAAGTTTTTTAAAGGTTTTCAGCAGCATTCAAAATGGCCGCCATATTATGTAACATCATCCAAATTTTTTTTCATTAGAATTTGTCCCGTATCATATTAGGATTAATGACAAAGTTTCATTACTCTTGCTTGAATGGTTTTCCCTACAGAAAGGAAAAAGTAGGGTGGAATAATAATAAAAATAATAATAATAAGAATAATAATAATAATTAAAGCTGCTAAAGCAGCGATACCGGGGTCCCTTGACAATGGGATCAATCGCTCGCGCATTACATTTATTTTCATCTTTCTCATCGAAATACACACTAAGTTCATCAACGGTTTTTGTCAGATTTTAAAGAGGACTAAATAGCAATAACCAACTAAGATATAGCTCGTCAAACTTTTAAAATATTCAAAATTGCGTCAAGGTCACGTGACTTGACTTGACCCTGAGTGTTGTGAAGTCATATAGCATTAGGTCTTAAAAAGAACATTATGCTAACCAAGTTTTATTACAATCGGTAAAATAGATTACAAGTTAACAGCATTTAAGTAAATTTTAGATGACGTCATAAATTTTACCAATCAAATTCTACTATAATTCATCATCAGTAATGTTTTATTTTTGCGTTGTCTTTTTGAATGCATCAGTTCTCGATACTCAGCGATTTTCGACTTGATCCAATTAAAACGCATCAAGATAATCAATGTAAATGATTTGTTATGTAATCCAATATGGCGGCCAGACCGCTGGTCCAATCCAAAATCATTGGCACACTATAAATCCAGAGCATTGCTGTCTATCTAACTGTAAAATCAGCGCTATTCTATATTAATAAACAACTAAGATATGCCTCGTCAAAATTTACAAATATTCAAAATGGCGCAAAGGTCATTTGACTTGACCTTGAGTTTTATGGCGTCTTACATCAGTAGTTCTTAAGGAGAACATCATGCGTACCAAGTTTTATAGCAATCGGTAAAATAGATTATAAGTTATCACCATTTAAGCAAAATTTAGATGACGTCACAAATTTTATATTCAAATTTTGCTATAATTTATCATCAGTAATTTATGATTTTTGCACAGTCTATTTGAATGGATCGGTTCTCCATTCTCAGCAAATTTCACCTGGATCCATTTAAAACTCTTCAAGATAAACACTGTAAATGATTTGTTATATAATCCAATATGGCGGCCAAACCGTTGGTCCAATCCAAAATTGGTTAGCGCACTTCAAATGCAGAACACTGCTGTCTATCTAAACATGAAATCAGCGCAATTCTATTTTAATAAACAACTGAGATATGGCTCGTCAAAGTTTTAATATATTCAAAATGGCGTCAAGGTCACGTGACTTGACCTCGAGCCATGTGACGTCAGAGGTCAGTAGGGCTTAAGGAGAACATCATACCTACCAAGTTTTGTTACAATCGATCAATTAGATTTCAAGTTATCAGCATTTAAGTAAAATTTAGATGACGTAATAATTTTGACCAATCAAAGTCTGCTATGAATTTTGTCCGATCTTGCTGGTTTGACTTATTTTGGTAGGCCTGTGTATGTAGTACATGTATAACAAATTTTAGCTCAATCGCTGCAGCCGTTTTTGACAAGAAGTTTTTTAAAGGTTTTCAGCAGCATTCAAAATGGCCGCCATATTATGTAACATCATCCAAAAAAAAATTCATTAGATTTTGTCCCGTATCATATTAGGACTAATGACAAAGTTTCATTACTCTTGCTTGAATGGTTTTCCCTTGAGAAAGGAAAAAGTAGGGTGGAATAATAATAAAAATAATAATAATAATAATCTTAACGATTTCAATAGGGATCCCGCAGGAATCTTGCGGGACCCCTAATAATAATAATAATCCTAACGATTTCAAAAGGGATCCCGCAGGAATCTTGCGGGACCCCTAATAATAATAATAATAATCTTAACGATTTCAATAGGGATCCCGCAGGAATCTTGCGGGACCCCTAATAATAATAATCTTAACGATTTCAAAAGGGATCCCGCAGGAATCTTGCGGGACCCCTAATAATACGGAAAAAGCAGAACGATTTCAAAAGGTATCCCCTCCAAGTAGGGGATCCCTAACTAGAGGTTGATGAAGTTGCACCCTTGATAAATTTTTATTAGTTGGTTTCTCGGTATCGTAATTTTTCACCACATCGAGACAGAAATCTCCGAAAAAAACCTAAATCCGGGAAATTAAATATCAATTTACTTATATTTTTTAATCATAATTTGCGATAAACATGTTTAGCACCGTCTCTGATATTTTCAGTTTGGTAACTTACTATGTATTATTTATATAATCTCACATCAAATTGTACAAGATTAGGTCTGTCTACTTGAACATAGCAGTTATGGCGCTGGTCACTAAATCAATGCCTCTCTCGGTGTGATAACCATAATTGGTGTCAGTCGCTAAAATAATTTACAGTTTGCTGTAAGTTTGATTGCGAGCGCCAAATGACATTGAAATTTGACATTAAGCCAGTTGTGGTTTTCTGGAACATTTATCTCTATACGGGAATAATTGCGCAAAAGTTCTATTATGGTCTTAAACAAATGAGCGAGTTGATTGAGACCCTGCCTGCAATTTCTTTTCCTACAATTTTGGGTGTATTTGTATCCTCTATGGTGAAAATATCCGTCTATCATGTTACTTACCAAGATTCTATCAATAAAATGCACATCTTTCATTAACATCCTAGGTTTTTGTCCTTTACTTGATGTGGGTTTATGTCTGTGTGGTCGAAGATCTTTCTAATTAATATTTGAACATAGTCTTATTAACATCCTATTTTTAAGCAGTCATATTTTATTGAGTTTTCATCAAAACTGATTGTTTTTTACACAAGACATAGACCTTGATCAACACTATTGGTATGTTGAATTTAAAGTTGATACCTTGAAGCACTTTTGAAAATCTTAAGTTTTTAATTTTTAAATAAAATTCAATATGGCGGCGAAACCGTTGATCCAATCAAAAATTAACTAGTAGTTCAAAGATAAAGAAAGATATTGTCTATCTAAATTTAAAAAGCAGATTGCTTTATTAGAAAAATTATCTGAGATATGACTCATTAAAATTTTCAATAATTCAAAATGGCGTCCTGGTCACGTGACTTGTTGCACATTCATAAAACTTTGGAATTTCATAGATCTATAATAGGTCTACAAGCATGAGAATTATAGTTAAGATCCAATAAATGGTTTTCTAGATATTGCATTTTTTTGGAAAGTTAAAAAGATCATAACTTTGACGAATAAAAGTCTGCTATGAATTTTCGCGGAGATTCTTGATTTGGACAACTTAGTAGTCCCCCGACTTGTACTAAGTGTATGTGAAATTTGAGCTAAATCGGATGAACGGTTTCAGAGAAGAAAATTTTTGGGCAAATACGCCTTTTTCAAAATGGCGGACAAGCGGCGTAGCGTAGCGACAATTCAGAAAAAATGGACATAGATAATTTGTTTAAGAATATGTATGGGAAAGATGAGAGTCGGCTCTAGAAAACTGTTTGAGTTATATCACCTACAAAAAACGTGGAAAATAAATAAGAATAATAATAATAATACGGAAAAAGCAGAACGATTTCAAAAGGTATCCCCTCCAAGTAGGGGATCCCTAATAATACGGAAAAAGCAGAACGATTTCAATAGGTATCCCCACCAAGTTGGGGATCCCTAATAAAGAAAAAGCAGAACGATTTCAATAGGTATCCCCTCCAAGTAGGGGATCCCTAATAATAAAGAAAAAGCAGAACGATTTCAATAGGTATCCCCACCAAGTTGGGGATCCCTAATTAATTGTGTAAATATTTGTATGATGTGACACAAATCCCCCTTGTATAGATCAAGGCTGCTCGACACTGAATCGATTCTTTTTATTTTTTTACAAATAAAGTGGTGGATCAGTCATACAGTACATACATGTACATCTTCGTAATCTATTGAAGACCAAAGTAGGCTATTGTAGAGACCAAGTAGACATTGTCTATAAAAAACTATTTTGACATGATTAATCAAGAAATAACTGACACCCTGATGAGCTATATGTTGCCGAATAAAGGGTTACAGCCTAGGATACAACTATTTGAGGACGAAGATCCGAGCCTTCAAAAAATAGTAGTAACTTCCACTGTATACCTTTTATTCAGCAGTATACAGCTCACCGGAACGTTTTTTATTTATTTCTATTCTAATGCATAACATGTATACAATTTTGGCGAAGATAGTGTAAAGATTTTAATAAGAATACACCTTATTCCAGACTGGCCCTATAAAAAACAACCAACTGAATCAGTTCTGGATTAATTCATCTGAAGAAATCAATGCGGACACCCAAAACGCGATGACGTCTTTATTCCTGATCGTTGAGACTCGGTAGAAACTCGATGGCATTAAAAAGTGCCATTGCACTCAGTCAGTAATAAAACAACGTCATTATTTAAAAATCTTCTGATGTGTTCGAACAGCTTTATGACTAAGAACTCAAAGATTATTCTACATGTTATACCCCTACAATTTTGCACAAACTGGTTAAATACTGTCTCAGATAACAGCTGGTTGTTTTTCCTATCTCTGTAATAATAAACGAACTGAATGTGTAGAAGTCTATGGAATACCAAAGGACGTTGGTATTGTAACCCCATTTAGGCCTATTGTAGATACCATTAGAACTACGTAATATGGTGTAGGATAATACCTGTCTGATTTGATCGGGCCTCTGATTAAAAAGAAAATGATTTAAAGTACTCCTTGGAGCAGCAAAAATATTCTTTCTGTCAAGAGTTGTCTTTTTCAATAAAGGTAACTCAATTGTCTCATTTGATGTATATTCTCTCTTCACTAATGTACCATTGACTAAAACGATGGGCATTATCTTGAAAGGCATTAATAAAAATGAATTAACAACAACGCAATGAAGGAAGAATACTCTTTAAAAACGTGTTCATGATACTTGTACAAATACTCCTTTCATAACAAACGAATTGTATCAACAAATGAACGGAGTAATGATGGGATCTTCTCTAGGCCCAGACTTCGTAAACATCATTCTAACCGAACTAGTGAAAACAATTGAAGATAAACTGTTTGAAGAGGGTGTTATTAAATCTTATATTCGCTTTGTTCGTAATAGGGTTATTCTATGTCAACCTTAAGATTTTGGTTAGAATCAGGCTAATTCATTTATCAATCGTTAACTATATACTTCTCTCTAGTGAATTTTAACAATAATGTTATTTTTAGATATATTAATTCTCTTCCTCATCTATCACTGTATTTCGTACACCTATTCACCCATATCAATATATACATGCAAACAGCTTTGAACCTTGGAAGAGGAAAACCGCCCGGGTTAGGTCATTACCCAGAATAAAGTCACTTGCATTATTCACGACATATCACCTTCCACCCAGAGTAAAGTCACTCACATTATTCTCAACATACCACCTTCCACCCAGAGTAAATTTACTCGCATTATTCTCGACATACCACCTTCTACCCAGAGTAAATTCACTCCCATGATTCCTGACATATCACCTTCCAGCCAGCGTAAATTCACTCCCATGATTCCTGACATATCACCTTCCACCCAGAGTTAAGTTTCAAAACAATCATTTATGTAAAGTTTGGTAACTTTCCAAGCCCCCACTGACTGCTGGATAGTCAGTTTTATTGGGAATTCCATCGTCGGCTTTGTTGTGGTTATGTGTGCCCTATTGACCCATTGTGGCTGCGCGTTTGGTTCGTTTTAGCATGTTTGTTTACTGACTGTCAGACAGAAAACAATAGCAGCAGTGAATTCCCTAAATAACTCTTTACATGTCCAATTTTGGTGGAAAGTTGACTTGCAGCCTTTCATCCGAGATTGACAACTTCTTATGTTTCTAAGCTGAAGTTCAACGGAGAATGACAACAAACATACGCTGTGTGTCCTTTTAAAGTGGAATGAGCTGCAGAAATTCAAACTGTTTTCATAATTTCTGATCGTAACCAAAATTAACCAAAGTTGTTCATAAATCCTTCAAGGTCTATATCTATTCACAGCGCTATTTTAATAATGTGATGGGCTTGTCATTTACACATTTCCCTGAACTGGTCTTTTTTAAAAATCTGAAATAATCCACGTGAATTCTAGTGTTTATATTACTTGTGACCGTTATCGCAATTTGATCAATCATTTGGTATCCATTTTGCCAGATGAAAATGGTATAGATTTAAATACATCTACATGATTTGTTCTTTTATGGTGTTAATTTGAAGTCATAGCAAGCAATGTCATTTTCCGTATGACAGGTAAACGTGATCGTCAACACTCCCCCCCCCCTTCACACACCCAAATTGATCCGTCAGTCATTATCAGAGGAAGGGAGCATCCCCAAAGCGATAACCGTTTTCCAAGTAGTCGAGAAATCATGAGCTCTGATTCACAGCCCTATAGGCACCGATTTATCAAGCTACATTCTGATTGGTAAAACAGAGATATTTACAAGGGTTGTAAAATAAAATACCGTGGAGATGCCAAATATGACAAGTACAGATACATTCTCAAGAGTATAGGCATTTTTTTCGCTGAGGTATGAGAGGAAGGATGTGGAGTTGGTCTTGTTTACCAAAACCACATTCACAAAACAATCAAAACGTTGGATTGTGCAAACTTTGCGTTTCATTGAAGAGCAACTTTGCGTGAGCCGGTCAAACAACAAAGGCATATCAAGATGATGCTACTATCGAACACCCAGTGGATGATATATACATTTATTATATAATTAGTAGTGAGATATTGAGTAACACAGCTCTGATATAAGTGATATCACCACTTTTACCGATAACATTTATATCATTACAGCTATTCCTATTTTCATTGGAATTGAAAAAATTGCTAAAATTTGTAATCAAGTCTCATTATCGAAAAATTCTTCGCATTATAAATTGGGTGTTAAACACTTTTACCCAAACCAAACATTTTTTTTTGCTTTGGCCTTTCTGTGGTGCTCACCGTATACGGGGTGTTAGGCCTGGGCATACAGGATTCGCTAAACGTCAAAACTGGTTGCAAGTCTACCCCATTGTATAGGGCCTAATGTAAAACTATGTGGTGCAGCTGGAGCATTGAACTTGAGAATTGTCAAGAAAATGTATCGAGAACCAACGCAAAAGTCTGTGGGATATGGCTCTCAGTGCCAGCTGATCGTCACGCTCGCTCTGGGCGATGCAAATTTATACGTTTTTATTGGGTTGAACCCCCACACGACGCACTATTTTATCCTACGTCGTACAGGCCTATGTGTGATGGGCCCAAATTTAGGTTATTTTCTAGGTCAATTGGCGACAGCGAATCATTCAATTTGTCGCAGAAAATACACACAAATCTCACTAATAATTATATAATAACTAGAATATTTGATGTTTGATCGGTAAATACCATTTATATCTCATCCCGTGGATCATTAAAATACAGATGTTTTATCCACTCGATGAAATATAAATGGTATTCACCTATAAACAACAAATATCCTCTATTTATTTTTCACCAAACATTTACTCCTCTTGGGAATAAAACATTTTCAAACGCTACACTTCCACAAGGTATTGTCTGACACGCGATCATAGCCTGCCAAAAGTTTTACCCAGTGTTTTATGTGCCTTATCTGAGGATCTAAACTGTCATAACTATACATTGACGATATACCTCTTTTTAACACAATTAGAAACTTGTCTCCATGGTTATTTTAGACAAGAAGATTTCCCTGTGCCCCTGTGTTTTAGTGATCATGAATCTATACATTAATGACAAACAATTGCTCCGTTCAAAAATTGGACACAGTATACTGCCATAGTGGGAGAAGTAAGCATATTAAATGAACCAGACTCTATAACGATGAAATGTCCGGAGAAAGATGAACCATTTATATCAGTCGAGTTATTTAATGCCAAGATCGAACAGACATGTAATCAAGGCACAATCTGTAAGGGATTGAGGACTGTCAGCATGATAAAGGGCAATAGCCATTGATTAACCCATTTGTACCCAGTGTCCTTTTTTATTGAACAGTTATCAATAATAAACTAAACAGTTCTCAAATTGTATTAAATATCAATATCAAGATATGATCAGAATTGTCGACAAGTAGCGATCCGCTTTTCCTTAGCCGCTTCCACATGTTTACTTCTACTACTAAAATTCAAACGGTGGAAACAAGTACTTGTACTCATTTAAAACGGAAACATCATATACATACCAATACATTTCAAGTAAAAAGACAATTATTGCTGTGGAACAATGCTTCAGTTACATATGTCTTCATTTAATTTACATTTTTCAAACGTCTCATATACATGTATGTCTTTTTAAAACACACTGACTATAGCACCAACTATTTTTCCAATCGAAATGTCATCTATAAAGGACACTGGACATAACGTACAAATTAACATTGTCGTCTGCTCTGTTCACGTAAAGATATATACGCTGTAAAATGAAGTCCTTTGCTATCTTTTTGATAGATTGTATTATGGAATGAAATAGCAGTTGAATAAAACCTGCGATAAGACCGACATATTTTCATATTTCAAAAAGTCGGAGATGTTTACACTAATCAAGACTCTAGCCAATTTGAGGCTGATGATAATAGTACAATGGCATCCGTAAATATATATGTACAGTCCCAATCATTTAAGCCGGCAAATTTATTGCGCCAACTTGCGCGTTAGGTAGCCTAAAATCACGCAAATTCTCACAGCGGGGTGAGATTTAGCTCACGTATCTGATTAAAAGTAGTCCTGCACAGTTGTTATTTCTGCGAATCCACACAGCGCGGCGATGGCTGATTGTTCGCTTAGGCCTACTGTTCAGACTAACCCGTTAAATGAATTGCCGTTCTTATCTTATCGCTGTAAATTATACATACAATTATTTTATATGACAAGAAAAGTTTTTCTTTTGAGTAAAATTACAGACCTTTGATGTATGGAAATATTCCCCCGTAAGCCAACAATTTACTGCACGACTACTGAATACAGAATAGTACTGTATGTAAGCACGTGTGTTTTCTCATTCCGAAATGAATATGACGGATTGGGTTTTTGGGGTATATTTTATTCCTCCAATTTAAAAAATGATACTTATAATATTAAATGAATTTCAATATCCGTTCGACGGTATGTTACTTTCCGTGATGATTCCTTAGATTTATTCAGGCCGGACTTCACTTCCGCCCGAGTTGCGGCCCGCAACATTTTCTGGTTATCAGTTGTGAACAACTATGCAATGCGTTTCGTGTGATCAAACCACACAAGGTTTGAAACAAATGTATACCATATAATTTTATGATTAATCTATATTTAATAGTTTGCTTTTTTCGTTAAAATCGGCTTTCTCATTTCGTGCTTGTGGATTCAGAGAATTCACGTCGGATATTGTGAAGCCTTAGTTTACATTTGGACAATAATTATTCATCATTTTGAAATAAATAAGAAGTCTATAGTATGGACTTTCAAAAAAATTTAACGTCTTAAGTCTAAAATACGGCAGGTCTGGGCCTGTAAACGTATTCAAGGGACTAATCTGGACGCTAACTTTGGGTATGGTTTCCTATTTTCGGCATTCACTGAGTAATGCTCTAAAAAGTCAACTAGCAAGAAGGTTTAGTTATTTGTGACATTGTATAATTTTTTTATTTGCTTTGTTTTTCTTAGGTCAATGTCTGAGGTGGCATATCCTGCACCTCAGGATGATGGACACGGAAGTGTACCAAAATATCCTGGACAGACAACTACTGCAGGAGTGCTGACATTGTTTGTTCCATATTTTTCGTTCCATATTTTTCATTTAATCTTCTGCTATTTAACAATATTTGGTTGTATTTCCAGTCTATGTCCTCATGGAAGACAAACAGGAGCAACTAATTCTTGAAATACGTACCTCTGGGGGAGCCTAAACCTGCAGATTGTAGAAGCTGTAACGATGGCTGTAGCCAGCTATGGAAAAGAGTCTGCATTTAAACAAAATATAACACCATGATTTTGGTATCTGTTGTTTATTGATATAAACTTAAATCAAATAACCATTTGAAGACTGTACATACTAGTGTTTTATCAAATAAATATATATATACATTACGAGGCGTGGCGTATATTAAATGCCGGCCTTGTAATAATGAAGAAACCAGGAACAGTAAGTATTTTGATTTGATGTGAAAAGCATAGAAGAAAATCAACAACTTCAGTGAAAAGAATGCTAATATATGAAGAGGAATGAATTATGGTAGGTATAAGCTGTTGAGACTCCAGGATTAACACGAGGTATAAGCCCATTATTACCCCCGCCCCCCTCCCCTCCAACATCAGCCGGCACACCAAATTGAAATGAATGACAAACACTTCATATTTACTCCCAAGAGGTCACTTAAAGAGTATCTGTATGGCATTCATAAACTTAATATTCAGATTACGCTGCTGTCCGGTAAGAACAACTCTGGATTAAATAACAGAGCGGCTTCTTGATAAACACAACCTGTTGAGAAAAACACAAAAGATTATCATCTGATTTTCTGACGTTTAACTTCACATGGGTTATTTGAAAGATTTAGAACTGTTACATCAACTTTCTGCCGGATTCCTTCCACTTTAGTTTATCGTAATTTACTTTTTAAATAAATGCTGTGTTATAAACTTGCTCAATCGGCAAAACAAGAATGTAAGGCCTAGGATGAAAAGATGTATACGCTAAAACAGTTGTTATAGAAACACCAGCAGAGATATTTCCTTTACGTCTGTAAGTCGCAACAGCAAGATGGCGAACGCCTACCTTTTTAACGAGTTTCTTCCTCTTATTAGGCCGATAAAGTCTGAGTTACCATTCTTGTTCAGTTTGTTTCTACAACTTGTATTTAGGTCAGAATAAAAAAAAACACTCGTATAAAACAGATAAATGATAATGATCATTCAAAGACTAAACGGAAAGAAAAAATATATTTTATTTTCATATTGTCCTAAAAATTGCTAAAATTCATTGATTGACTTGTTGAGTTGTCTAAATTAACCCTATGCATTTATTTTATATTCACGCATTTAAGAAAACAAACCAAAAGAAAAACAAGTCTTTGAGTGTCAATATAACAGATGTTCACAGTCGGATTTCAAACTACAGGAGGTTAATTGAGGAACAGTAAAGCAAAATCTAAAGATCGTCACCACTCTGCTGATATTAGTTATGGTAATTATACATAACCAGCAGCCTTTCTATAACCACCGTTGCTTGATTGACGTCTTCATTTGTGGAAGAAGCAGGGTCTGTTTAGTGCTGAACAATAATCAACCGGTACCAAACAAACAGGTGGAATTAACAGTCGCTGTCATACTCCACAAACCCACTCTGAAAAGTCCGTCTATTACGTAAACCCTACGTGTTTCCGACGGATTCCAAATAAACAAATACATACATTAATCATCCGATTCTGATATTATAAGCGGAAAACATAAAAAGAAGTTTTCAGCAGAAAGGAATTCAAATCATGTCCGTAAAATGAATAATTTTGAGGAACTATATTCTGCAGCGTACTCCGCCATGCTAATCATATGTCCCCCCAACCACTGACCTATTTATAGATCAGTACTCCCAACTCACCCAGCTCTCGCGCCAAGTGGCGCTTACTAGTTTGCGCTTAGGCCAGCTGAAAATTTGTCGGCTTAAATGATTGGGACTGTATAAACACTAAGACACAGGAACAAATATTCTTGACTAAACAAACCATGGAGACAAATTTATAGCTGTGTTAAAAGAGGGTATGTCATTTCAACAGATATATACTTGGTGCAACAACATAAATGAGACGGACATAATTCAGATGAGGATGATGTAAAGGAAGATGTACAGGAGTTTGCCTTATGGTCGGCCAACGATTTACTTGGAGGACAGCTGCACAGCTTGTTCTAACTAAATAAATCTGCGAAGCGGTTTATGAAAGTTTGCACAGGGGCCAGTTTGTTCATAATTCCATGAACCGAAGAAACTTTGAAGCCAATCCATATAATTTAATTACTATCCCATATACTACGTAAAACAATAAAAAAATATTCACTGGGAGTGATATATTTTATTTTCAAGATTCAAAACAAATTAACGCGCATAAAGCTACACTTGATGTCAAATAATGTAGGGTATATGTCATTTCAACAGATATATATACATAACTATACACCATGAGACGAACATATTTCTGATGAGCATGATGTAAAGGAAGATGTACAGGAGTTTGCTTTACTGTCGGCCAACGATTTACCTGGAGGGCAGCTGCATAGCAGCGAAGATTACTCTCGTATTACTCTCCGCATTGGATCTCATCTTAACATTGGGTCGTAAGAGTGTCAGGGGTGTGTTTTGGTTCTCAGTATATTCCCAGCTCATGTTCCATTGAATATAAAACAATCCATATATTCTACCTAATCAGATGCGATGCACATAATTTGTATTACATTTTATTGTGTATTGTTTATGATACATGAAACTGACGGTGCCGATGAAACAAAAGACACTGATGACAGCGGTGAGGAAGATGTACAGTGCACGAACATCGGTAACATCAGGAGGCGAAATGGCTGTCTCGGACATGGCGGAAAGATCTTTATTGTTGTCCAAATTAATTGATTGAACAAAGACCGGAGTTTCTACAAGATGAGCTGACCCACACAAAATGTTTGGAACAGATAGCAGATTAGTGGGTAATCTAAATAGTTACCAATTCAAGTAAGCAGTTAATTACAGTGATTCTCTAAATTTATTAATTTAGTTCTATACGTTAAATTGGCATGAGCTGCCAAAATTCACATTTTTTTCATAATTTCTGATCGGCACAATAGTAAGAGGCTTTGAAGGACATCGAAAAACTAAATGATTGGCATTGGAATGAGGAAAATCTATAAAATATGTGGCCTAGCCTATACAAACCAAAATAGTGTTCCAAAAGTAAACAAAATTTAAATAACCGGGACCACCATTCATTCTAAGCCAAAGTGAGTGAGTTTGTGACCCGAAAAACTGGTTTGACTACACCTGGATATTTTACCTTAAAACAGAATGTTAAAAGTATTGGCTATTTTTCTCAAGACGTATAATTCAGAAGCTTTTTAGTGCTTCTAGTGTGGAAAATGTGCGATAAAGTATGGTTTTGAACTAAGTTTGCCTTAGAATGAATGAAGGGTCGTCCCGGTTATTTAATTTTTGTTTACTTTTCGAACACGTTTTCGGTTTGTACAGGCTGCATACTGTGTAAATTTTCCTCATTCCAACGCCAATCGTTTTCGATGATTTTTGATGGCCTTCAAAGCCTCTAACTGTCGTGACTATCAGTATCCAGTTTGCTATCCCGTTTACTGGCGGAGAGATAAAGAAAATTTGCACATAATAACGTTGGCATGCAGTAAGTTGTTAACATCATGAATCTTCTACAATTCTCATATAAATTCGTACCACATGCTCTCTCCCTACGCACATCTGTACCCTCAAAGGAACCTTGCGATCCAAGGCGGCTCCTTCTTATATTGATTCGCTGGTATGTAGATACCAATATACATGTAGTTTTCTTTGCGGTCTCTCTGCTTAATACATGCACACCGATATTGGTATTTACTGTAGTACAGATGGTTACCAATTTTAAAAAAAAAGTTATATGTTTTAATTGGCACCTATTATGGATATCTTATATAAGTGTAAACAAAGCAAGAGCCGCCAAAGAATGGTATACTTCCCCAATTTACAAATAGTAGCTTTTAAGTTAAAATGCAATCTTGTTTTGTTTTAGCTATAATAAAATTCTCCAAGTACCAAAGTGAATGACAACGTATTCTCATGTTATAGACGGGACATCGGATTAATAGATTGGGAATAATGTAAAAATTAACAACAATTGAGCAACCTGTAAAACGTGGTGAATGTTTTCGACAAATACTAAAGAACAAAGAACAGCGATTATATAAAAATCCCTGACGATTACAACTTAGTAAAACAGTTAGCTTATATCAAAACATTTCATTATTTCCCCGCTATTTAATTGATTGATTTGTGTTTTATGTTGCACTCAAGATTATTTCACTTATATTGCAGCGTTGCAAGACTTGGTGAGGGAGGAAACCACCGACCGTCGGCGAGTACCTTACAACCCTCCAACAACCGGCGATCGACTGAAATATCCCCTCAGAAATTTGTTTCTCTTTCTATTTGTCTCAGTGTGATTCAAACCCGAACCGCATCTAATGGAAGCCTATGTTGAGGGGCTATCACTCTAACCTACTGAGTCACCGAGGCCTCCTCCTCACTATTTAAGAAAATAAATTTTAATGCCCATACCTCCCCATCATCACTGAGAGCCAGGGAATGTCCGTCGCCACAAGCCACTTGTACAATCTTCTTATGCTGTATATTCGTTACTGGTGCTGGAGACGGTCCATGATTAGTTGTTCCGTTCCCAAGCTGACCAAGATTATTACAACCCCAACTATACACAGAGCCATCTGAAATAAAGACGATGCATTGATTTGATTGAAAATTAGTCAAATTACACGTAAACCCTGTATGGATTACGCACCAAGCAATGCTTAGTGTAACATGGCTAACACCATCCGTCCATGAGATTAATATATCATGTCATTTGAATGTACATTTACCTTGGTTGATGGCAGGCATTGGATTCAAACCAATGTCCATTTGCCCACAGGCCCAAAATGACAATTCCACAATTTAACTTTAATGGACTCTATTTTAATAAACTGTTTTATTTACAGGCACCATATTGCATTTACCCATGTGCAATTATGTAGGTCAATTTTGCATGTGGTTGATATTATTGGTGTTGATGCACATGTATAATTTGTTTATGCTACATGTTTGTTTGGGATTGTGATAAACCCCCTCCATCCAAATGTAATATTGTTAGGCATATTCATAAAATACCCTGTAAGGGCCCCTTGATAGGGTTGAGATGTTGTTGGATAAATGTTAAACTGAAAAAGCCGTCCTCCATGTATTAATTACATAAACAACCCGAGTGTCGTTTTATGACGTCCTCACATTTTGCACGTTTTTAATGTGTGATATTTGGAGCATTTTTTAAATTTATTGGGCTTGCCTTTTCAACATCTTTATTAGTTCAATACTGTATAATCATCCGTAGGCTTATAAACGCATACTTAATAAGTGACATATATTTATCAAATGAACATTTTTACAAATTATTGGTCTCGAGACAAGAGTTTTGTGATTTTTGTGTTTCTGAATATATACAGGAAACATTAAATTTAAAGTAAAACAACTAACCAAACTTGTAATGGAACATGTCTACATACGATGCATAAAGAAATAAAAACTGGGCAAAGCTCGTAGCAGCCCGCCTGGGTGGAGTGACGTTTATCAGTTTGTTGATTGGGATATACTTTTTGATATCGTATTTTTTTACAGACTGGTTGACTTCAGTTGTGAATATCTTTCCCCAACAGTGGTTAATTGCTTTGTAGTACGATCACGTACATAGGTGTACATAAATGGTTACGTACTGCATGGAGATTTCTTAAAAACTGTCCGGAATAATTGTACATTTAGAAGAAGATTCATCATACATTAATTCCATTAACAGCCTGTACAGGAGATTGAATACCATATAATGTGACGTGTAGTTGTGTGTGTGGAACTCGTTAAACAGTGAATTATTGCGAGTTTTTGATGGTGTGAACTTTAGTGTTAACAGTAATTAGAACGTAAAGAGAGGTAGATCTGAACATTTTATCCGTAAACCTTTGGAAAGGGACTAAATATTAGGTCAATCAAACCAAGATTGATTAACTGATTGGTTTATTTTAAAGAAGCATGAGCTGTCATTATGTTGATATTTATCCATTCAAACGGTATGTTGAAATTATCGGCTTTTCCCTGAAACTGTTTTGTTGGAAGAGGAAATTACTCCCATCACTCACCGCTCAAGGCATGGCATTGTTACATCAGTTGAAAGCACCATTACATTTTAATTCAATACGTTGAGAATGTGAAGCTTCAAACCCATAAACCCCGCCCACACTATTCAACATCACTCAACATTTGTTGACTCGACGCGATTCAATTTTATCTTTTAAGGATTGACATGGTGTGAACGGGAGTTCTAACAAGCCAGTAGGCGGGGGTTGAGTTGAATAGTGTGGACGGGTGTTCTAACAACCTAGTTGTCATGGGGTTGAGTTGAATAGTGTGAACAGGTGTTTTAACAACCTAGTTGCCAGGGATTGAGTTGAATAGTGTGAACAGGTGTTTTAACAACCTAGTTGTCAGGGATTGAGTTCAATAGTGTGGACGGGTGTTTTAACAACCCAGTAGACGGGGGTTGAGTTGAATAGTGTGGACAGTTGTTTTAACAACCCAGTAGGCAGGGGTTGAGTTGAATAGTGTGGACGGGTGTTCTAACAACCTAGTTGCCAGGGGTTGAGTTTTATAGTGTGGAAGGGTGTTTGTAAAATCAGAACATAAATACATATTTACAAATTTGTATATTATAAAAATGGTTATTTATATGAATTGTGATATTTCTTGTTTTTAATCTCCGAAAATGATTTACGCAGTGTTTTACCAGTTTTTAATATTTCTGTTTCTGTCATTTTTCAGTTACAACGTATTTTTGATGTTAAAAAAGTTATGATTTAATTTCTTTTCGCCGCCGTATAAATGAAATAATCTTGAGCGCGGGTGTTAAACTCTAATTAATCAATCAATCTAACAACCTAGTTGTGAGGGGTTGAGTTGAATAGTGTGGACAGGTGTTTGAACAACCTAGTTGCCAGAGGTTGAGTTGAATAGTGTGGACGGGTGTTTCAACAACCTAGTTGTCAGGGGTTGAGTTAAATAGTGTGGACGGTTGTTTTATTAACCTAGTTACCAGGGGTTGAGTTGAATAGTGTGGACGCTTGTTTCAACAACATAGTTGTCTGGGGTTGAGTTGAATAGTGTGGACGGGTGTTTCAACAACCTAGTTGTCAGAGGTTGAGTTAAATAGTGTGGACAGTTGTTTTATTAACCTAGTTACCAGGGGTTGAGTTGAATAGTGTGGACGCTTGTTGTAACAACCTAGGCCTCAGGGGTTGAGTTGAATAGTGTAGAGGGGTGTTTTAACAACCTAGTTGTCAGGGGTTGAGTTGATTTTTTTTTCAATTTCAATTTTCAATTTGAGAGAAATGAACTAATCCACCGGCTGGTGTCAATTACGTAATTTCCTTAAAATGTGCATCGTTTGGCGAAAGTGGCGGGAAATGGTATCCGGATGTGTTGTTGAAAATATTCACTGTGTATAAATACTGACTGATACAAATATAGAAGAGAATTATCTAAAGAAATCAATCGATGAAGATGCATTCAAAGTATGCACATATCACATATCATAACTTTCCAAAGTCAACTATAGTGCTTCTTTATATTTTTTCACAAAATTTAGAATTCTATAGCCTGTCTTATTAATTTTGACATTTTCTGAACAACAGTTTTCTGTAATGTAAACGAATGAAAGGCCTCCAAGAATTTGAAAAAAAAAACAGATATGCCACCACTGCTTCTCCCTAGGGTAAAGGGTTGTCCCAAAGCTAGTACATAGGTGTACATAAATGGTTACGTACTGCATGGAGATTTCTTAAAGACTGTCCGGAATAATTGTACATTTCGAAGAAGATTCATCATACATTAATTCCATCAACAGCCTGTACAAGAGATCGAATACCATATAATGTGACGTGTAGTTGTGTGTGTGCTAAACAGTGAATTATTGCGAGTTTTTGATGGTGTGAACTTCAGTGTTAACAGTAATTAGAACGTACAGAGAGGTAGATCTAAAGACAATGCATTTTGTCCGTAAACCTTTGGAAAGGGACTAAATATTAAGTCAATCAAATCCAGATTGATTATCTGATTGGTTTATTTTAAAGAAGCATGAGCTGTCATTATGTTGATATTTATCCATTCAAACAATATGTTGAAATTATCGGCTTTTTTCTGAAACAGTTTTGTTGGAGGAGGAAATTACACCCATCACTCACCGCACAAGGCATGGCATTGTTACATCAGCTGAAAGCACCATTACACTTCAATTCAATACGTTGAGAACGTGAAGCCTCGAACCCATAAGCCCCGCCCACACTATTCAACATCACTCAACATTTGTTGACTCTACGCGATTCAATCGGGTTGAGTTGAATAGTGTGGACGGGAGTTTTAACAACCTAGTTGTCAGGGGGTTGAGTTGAATAGTGTGGCCGGGAGTTTTAACAACCTAGTTGTCAGGGGGTTGAGTTGAATAGTGTGGACGGGAGTTTTAACAACCAAGTTGTCAGAGGGTTGTGTTGAATAGTGTAGAGGGGTGTTCTACCAACCTAGTTGTCAGGGGGTTGTGTTGAATAGTGTGGACGGGAGTTTTAACAACCCAGTAGGCGGGGGTTGAGTTGAATACTGTGGATGGGTGTTTTAACAACCTAGTTGTCAGGGGTTGAGTTGAATAGTGTGAACAGGTGTTCTAACAACCTAGTTGTCAGGGGGTTGAGTTGAATAGTGTGGACGGGAGTTTTAACAACCCAGTAGGCGGGGGTTGAGTTGAATACTGTGGATGGGTGTTTTAACAACCTAGTTGCCAGGGGTTGAGTTGAATAGTGTGGACGGGTGTTCTAACAACCTAGTTGTCAGGAGTTGAGTTGAATAGTGTGGACGGGTGTTCTAACAACCCAGTAGGCGGGGGTTGAGTTGAATAGTGTGGACAGGAGTTTTAACAACCCAGTAGGCAGGGGTTGAGTTGAATAGTGTGAACAGGTGTTTTAACAACCTAGTTGTCAGGGGGTTGAGTTGAATAGTGTGGACGGGAGTTTTAACAACCCAGTAGGCGGGGGTTGAGTTGAATAGTGTGGACGGGTGTTTTAACAACCTAGTTGCCAGGGGTTGAGTTGAATAGTGTGGATGGTTGTTTTAACAACCCAGTAGGCGGGGTTGAGTTGAATACTGTGGATGGGTGTTTTAACAACCTAGTTGTCAGGAGTTGAGTTGAATAGTGTGGACGGGTGTTCTAACAACCCAGTAGGCGGGGGTTGAGTTGAATAGTGTGGACAGGAGTTTTAACAACCCAGTAGGCAGGGGTTGAGTTGAATAGTGTGAACAGGTGTTTTAACAACCTAGTTGTCAGGGGGTTGAGTTGAATAGTGTGGACGGGAGTTTTAACAACCCAGTAGGCGGGGGTTGAGTTGAATAGTGTGGACGGGTGTTTTAACAACCTAGTTGCCAGGGGTTGAGTTGAATAGTGTGGATGGTTGTTTTAACAAACCAGTAGGCGGGGGTTGAGTTGAATACTGTGGATGGGTGTTTTAACAACCTAGTTGCCAGGGGTTGAGTTGAATAGTGTGGACAGGTGTTCTAACAACCTAGTTGCCAGGGGTTGTGTTGAATAGTGTGGATGGGAGTTTTAACAACCCAGTAGGCGGGGGTTGAGTTGAATAGTGTGGACGGGTGTTCTACCAACCTAGTTGTCAGGGGTTGAGTTGAATAGTGTGGAGGGGTGTTCTAACAACCTAGTTTTCAGGGGTTGAGTTGAATAGTGTGGACGGGTGTTTTAACAACCTAGTTGTCAGGGGTTGAGTTGAATAGTGTAGACGGGGGTTTTAACAACCCAGCAGACGGGGGTTGAGTTGAATAGTGTGGACGGATGTTTTAACAACCGAGTAGGCGGGGGTTGAGTTGAATAGTGTGGACGGGTGTACTAACAACCTAGTTGTCAGGGGGTTGTGTTTAATAGTGTGGACAGGTGTTTTAACAACCCAGTAGACGGGGGTTGAGTTGAATAGTGTGGACGGGTGTTCTAACAACCTAGTTGTCAGGGGGCTGTGTTGAATAGTGTGGACAGGTGTTTTAACAACCCAGTAGACGGGGGTTGAGTTGAATAGTGTGGACGGGTGTTTTAACAATTTAGTTGTCAGGGGTTGAGTTGAATATTGTGGACGGGTGTTCTACCAACCTAGTTGTCAGGTTTTGAGTTGAATAGTGTGGACGGGTGTTCTAGCAACCTAGTTGTCAGGGGGTTGAGTTGAATAGTGTGGATGGGTGTTTTAACAACCCAGTAGTCGGGGGTTGAGTTGAATAGTGTGGATGGGTGTTTTAACAACCTAGTTGTCAGGGGTTGAGTTGAATAGTGTGGATGGTTGTTTTAACAACCCAGTAGGCGGGGGTTGAGTTGAATAGTGTGGATGGGTGTTTTAACAACCTAGTATGCAGGGGTTGAGTTGAATAGTGTGGATGGGTGTTTTAACAACCTAGTTTTCAGGGGTTGGGTTGAATAGTATGGGCGGGTGTTTTAACAACCTAGTTGTCAGGGGTTGAGTTGAATAGTGTGGATGGGTGTTCTAACAACCTAGTTGTCAGGGATTGAGTTGAATAGTATGGGCGGGTGTTTTAACAACCTAGTTGTCAGGGGTTGAGTTGAATAGTGTGGATGGGTGTTCTAACAACCTACCCCCGTGTGTGTTCCGGGGGATAAGAATTGGCTCACAGTTCCCAGGCAAGCTTGATCGTAAAAGGCGACAAACCTGGGGCAAATTTTTAATTATTATGGTATAAACCTTTTTCTTTGTAAAATTACTCTATCAGAACATAAATACATATTTACAAATTTGTATATTATAAAAATGGTTATTTATATGAATTGTTTATTGTTGTTCCATTGCAGATAATTGTGATATTTCCTGTTTTTAATCTCCGAAAATGATTTACACAGTGTTTTACCAGTTTTTAATGTTTCTGTTTCTGTCATTTTTCAGTTACAATGTATTTTTGATGTTAAAAAATTAATGATGATTTAATTTCTTTTCACCGCCGTATCAGTGAAATAATCTTGAGCCTGGCGTTAAACTCTAATCAATCAATCTAACAACCTAGTTGTTAGGGGTTGAGTTGAATAGTGTGGACGGGTGTTCTAACAACCTAGTTGTCAGGGGGTTGAGTTGAATAGTGTGGATGGGTATTTTAACCCAGTTGTCAGGGGTTGAGTTGAATAGTGTAGAGGGGTGTTTTAACACCCAACAGGACTCAAAAACCGTCGAAATTGATGAGAACTAATTGCATGTCATTTCTTTTTCAACCTTTTAAGTCAATTTGAGAGAAATGAACTAATCCACCGGCTGGTGTCAATTACGTAATTTTCTTGACACGTGCATCGTTTGGGGAAAGTGGCGGAAAATGGTATCCGGATGTGTTGTTGAAAATATTCACTGTGTATAAATACTGACAGATACAAATATAGAAGAGAATTATCTAAAGAAATCAATTGATGAAGATGCATTCGAAGTATGCATATATCACATATCATATCTTTCCAAAGGGGAATACTTCCATGCAAATAATGCAGGATTATAGTGCTTCTTTATATTTTTTCACAAAATTTAGAATTCTATAGCCTGTCTTATTAATTTTGACATTTTCTGAACAACAGTTTTCTGTAATGTAAACGAATGAAAGGCCTCCAAGAATTTGAAGAAAAAAACCCTGATATGCCAACACTGCTTCTCCCTAGGGTAAAGGGTTGTACCAGGGACTAACTTCTGCCTGCACACGCCAATAAAAGAAGAATCTCTAGAATACCCTTGAATCAGGCTGAAAAGCAATGTAATTTATCAAACACAACTCAAATTTGGTCAACACGTTGTGTTATCCTTTTATATAGTGCAGACAGTCCCTCAACATACCTCAACTTTAAGTTGTATGGTGTTGAGTCAACAAAAGTTGAGGAATGTTGAGTAGAATAGACCGGGCTTGAATATATGCTGCAATTAGTTGTTCAAAGCTAGTATTGTAGCAATTAGCATTTCATAAATCATCAACATCAGTAATAAAGCAGCTTTGCCTTTTTCGTGTGATCTATCAATTGTATAGAGCTAGTTATTACAGCTATATTACGTAAAATCTGACCCTTAGAGAATAGATAGGTGATCAGAATTGTATAATGAGTTTTACTTTCGCATTATACAATTTCTTTCTCGAGAAAGAAATGTGTCAATTATGTTGCTCGGATTAAATACAGGGGCTGTTTCATCTGTGAATAAGTAAAGAGTTTGTTTGAGTTTACTAATGACCACTTTGTTGCACAATTTTATCTACTCAACATATATAGCCTACATATAATTCGGCATCTTCTGGAGCCAAGGTAAAATCTCCATATAGCTATTTTGAGTTTTACCTTTAATAGATTATTATATTTACACTCAAACAATAATAAAGTGAGGGGAAGCGAGTACATCTTCTCACATCTAATCAAAACGACAAGCACTTTAACACACTTTCAGTATTTGGAAAATGACGTCATAACAGCTGTTAATACATCTGTACATCGCTAGCTTTTTTAACGAGTGCTGATTGGTCAGGACTCTGTAAATGTAGGAAAGACAACTTTCCCATTCGAATCAGTGGACGCTGCAGGATTTACGGGTTGAACCCTAGTAATCTGCCAAGGTAAAACACGCAAGGGGTTTATGAGACTTTAAGGGCCATTCTCACAGTGCAATTTGTCGTACCAACTTGCGATTCAAATGGATGTATTTGATTAGTTGACAAATCGTATCGACCAATTGTAATCATTCATTTTAATCGCATTCTACAAGTCGGTGCGAACAATCGCGCAGTGAGAATGCGACTTATAACCATGTCCCAAGAAGCTGATAATGCGGGAGTTTTACAAAGATGTACAGTTCGTTTCAGTCAGTTCGTTTTCACTACTTTCAGAGTTATTAAAGTTTTTTTGACAATATATAGAAAGACCAGGACAATACTTGTTTGTCATTGTTTTTGTACGCGTATTGACCTGTTCATTTACGTTGGTTGACATGCTGCATATCATGTGAGGATGTACATATCCTGGTTTGATCGTTTCTATTAATTTAAGAGTTTTTCCAGATCAACGTGTAAGATAATAAATAACCACATGGGCCTGTCACCGTTCTCATATTAAAGGATATACTAATTTCTATGCGAACATGTTTAAATTAAAAAAATTTGTCCACTAAAACAGACGCCATACAAATAAATATCATAGGTTTTTTTTACCCAACGTATTATTCTCTACATGTTATGTGCATAAGGCTCAGTCCAAGCTTAAATGATTAGAGCAAAAGCTGATTTGTGATTGTGTATGAAATAAATGTATATTTGAAATACATAACCTTAACAAAAGAAATTTCTCATTAGTTCCTTAGAGGTCAAAACAGAGTGAAGAGGAAATATGCATATTTTCTGAATTCTGCGTATCTACTCATAAAATCTTGCCAAAAACGTCGTTATACGCAACCTTCGATTTGAGCAAACTTCCACAAAAGAGCACTGACACAGCAGAGTATGTGTATTACGTCATCACTGGAAGGATATGCACATGGCGGATATCCTGTTTGATGTAATATGTCACTAAGGTAATTAATTTTCGGAAGCATTATATAGTGGCAAATGTAGCAGTAACTTTTTGTGTTCTGGGGCAGAAATTTAACTTTCTGTTTGGTCAGACTTGTAAAAGTACATGTTCTACAACACACTTAGCCCCAATTAGAAAATATTGACAAAGGTTGTTAACTCACACCTAGTAGTTTAACACAAAAATCTCAATAATTTAAATACATGTATGTCTTTATAGTGTTTTTCAGTGTGTATATCAACTTTATAATACTATCGTGAACCACAGTGGGTTACATGCATTTTCTGGTGGTACATAGTAAAATTGTCCAACTCTTTTGAAAATATCTAAAGCATTAGAAGGAAACCTTCAACAGTATAATGAATAAACGATTTATTATATTTAAACAATGATCATTCAAACCTTGGGGATATACCTACAGATTTTATATATCCACTGTAAAAATACACCAAACACTCTGATCTATAAATATTTGTTCAATATCCTTGCAGAATACTTCGGTCATGTCACAAAATGTGATCATTACGACGAAGTTATGTTCGAATCAAAGGGCCAAGAATTGGTTGATTGATTGATGTTTTACGCCACACTCATTAGGTTATTTCAATTATATGGCGGCTTTGTTAGGTTCAGTGGGGGTGGGGACCCCGACCTTCTGTGAGTACCTGGCTACATACAGAGATTGAGCGAAAAATCCACTCAGAAATTTTACAATTTGATCTGAGCGTTAATTGATCCCGTGACGCAGCGATGAAAGGTCTGTGGGACTAAGGGACGATCACTCTAACCCACTGGACCACCCCGAGAATGGATAAACACGAACAGTGGTCACATATAACAGCAATAATTTACACGAAAACTTTGTTGATGTAAAACACAATTAAAGGACGTATCAACAAAATTGAGACAAATAAACACACAAAAAAAGTTTACCTGCACTTAGGGCTAATAAATGACCTCCATATGAAATATCAAGAATCTCTTTTTTACACAGAGGAGTTATTTTCCTGGCTTTATTGCATTCTCCGTCTTTACCTAAAATATAAAAAACAATGTGATTTTATAACATAGCATAATAATATCCATCAAGACAACTCTGATGTTGATCAAATTGATCTCTTTTACAGCTTTAGTTGATTTATTCATGAAAAACAGAAAACCACCCTTGTTCTCAAGTTTCTGCTTTTATAAATACCCATTCTGGCAGACCAGATTAACACAATAGTTTTAGTTGTTTAAAATCCTGAATTCAGCCAAAACAAAAATATGGTTATGTAACAGAATAACGATTACTTAGGGCTAAGAGATACCCATATCCATATGAAATATTAAGAATCTCTTTTTTACACAAAATAGTTATTTCCCTGCTCCGTCTGTACCTAAAATATGAACAAGAGTTAAAGAAACTCATAATACACCCGCAATTCATTGTAGCACACTATCCTTATATTCAATATTAAAAACATGCTTTAAACAGAATTTCGGCTGGTAGAATCTTTCAGTCACCTAAATAAGACTCGAGCTTGGGGAATTTTAGTATTTGACAGATCACATACCTATAAGCTGCTACCTATATCTGAAAGCTGTACCAAAGCTACTTGCAAAAGTGTCTACACTACATGTACATATAGGCATACAACAGCAATTCCATTTAATTACAGATTAAACAATAGAAAGAAGGTCGCAACTCATTTGGTCACCTTGGTTATTAAATAAGTTGTTTGGATATAACTAAGCTATTCTGTGAAACCACAGACAGAATAACAGCCATTTCCTCAATTACTGAATGCCTAAAGGCTGGGTGACTGTTTTTTGTCAACACATATAGCGAGACTCCAATTTACTTTTAGTACTAGACACTAAACGTCTGTTTTGGTTGCCGCAAATATCAACACTCCAACTTCATTTTGGTACAGAACCCACCATCTACTCATGTCAGTTATAACTTTAAAGAAATTTAAATCCATCGAATAGTTCCAGAGTAACTCAATGCCAAAAGGCTGGTGACTGTTTTGGTCGCCACAAATATCAACACTCCAACTTCATTTTGGTACAGAACACAACAACTACTAATAAACCAGTTATAACTAAAAAAAAATTTAAATCCATCGAATAGTTCCAGAGTAACTCAATGCCAAAAGGCTGGTGACTGTTTTGGTCGTCGCAAATATCAAGACTCCAACTTAATTTTGGTACAGAACACACCATCTACTCATAGGCCAGTTATAACTAAAAAAATTTAAAATCCATGCAATAGTTCTGGGTTGACTGAATGTCAAAAGGCTGGTGACTGTTTTGGTCGCCGCAAATATCAAGACCTCAATTAAATTTTGGTACAGAACACACCATCTATTCATAAGCTAGTTATATCTGAAAAAAAAATTAAATCCATCAAATAGTTTCAGAGTTATAAATGCCAAAAGACATTTTGCATCACTTGACGTTTAGTGGTTCTTACGATTTGCATCAAACTTTACATTTTGCATTACTTTACGTTTAGTGGTTTTTAAGATTTGCATCATACTTTACATTTTGCATCACTTTACGTTTAGTGGTTTTTAAGATTTGCATCATACTTTACCTTTTGCATCACTTTACGTTTTGAAATACAACACCTCTACTGTGGGATAATAATTAGATAGTAACATTGGCGGGATGTGCATAACCTGATGGCAAAATTTGCTTTTTTATTGTAGGTTAATGTTTTGCTGTTCCCCAATGATCCGCCGTTAGCTGTATATTCGCATTGTCGGCCTTTCTGGCTAGCTTAAGCATAAGTAGAACAACATTGGCTAAAAGTTGTGCTCAGGTCGGCAATCCCATGGTTGATTTTTACTTAGTTATAACTAAAAAAAAATTTAAAATCCATGCAATAGTTCTGGGTTTACTGAATGTCAAAAGGCTGGTGACTGTTTTGGTCGCCGCAAATATCAAGACCTCAATTAAATTTTGGTACAGAACACACCATCTATTCATAAGCTAGTTATATCTGAAAAAAAATTAAATCCATCAAATAGTTTCAGAGTTATAAATGCCAAAAGGTTGGTGGCTGTTTTGGTCGCCAAAAATATTGAGACTCCAATTTAATTAAGGTACGCAACACACCATCTACCCATAAGCTACATATATCAGAAGAAAAATAATAAATTCAGGCAATAGGTCTTAAGTTATGGAGCGGACACGAATCCGGGACGGACAGCGGTATACCAATATATGCCCGCTTTAAGAGCGGGCGTATAAAAAAGTGATAACATAGCATAATACTATCCATCAAGGGAACTCTGATGTTTCAAATTAATCTCGATCTTTTTGCAGCTTGGGTTGATTTATTCATGAATAACAGATAACCACTCTTGTTAAGTTTCTACTTCTATAAATAACCATTCTGACAGATCAAGTGAACACAATAGTTTTAGTTGTTTAAAATCCTGAATTCAATCGAAACAAAAATATGATTATGTAACAAAATGGATTCAATAAGCGAAAAATGTAAATAATTAATTCATGATCTAACTTACATAAGTATTAATGCAAATGTCAACCATTTTAAATCCATATATCATATCAATTGTATATATCCCTATGTGTAACACTTTCTAATCGAGCTGAAATCTGATAACATTATATATATTGTTTGGGATTTATAAGTCAATAGAACAAACGATAAAATATTGACATATCTGGATCAATAAGGCCACTTGGATAAACACAATCTAACATTGCATGATACGGAGGGCTGAACCTGGGCCAAAACAAAAACACAGTCTTTTGTTGTCTAAGATGCAGGCCCACAGGAACATTTACGTGATTCAGAAATATAATTAAAAAAAAAAAGATCGACCTCTAATGAATTACTATCATTTATCCTCTGTCTGAGAATACTGTTAGATAACATGTCGCCTATGTTGTGCTATGGATGAAGTGTCATAGTACAATACAACCCTGCTTTTCTTTATATGCTATTCAAGTTTTTAATGATCTAGATATATTGTTTAGCAATATACGGTTTTGCAATAGTTTCAAAATATTACTTAGTGTGCCATTTCAGAATGTTTACGAAACTTTAACGATGCACTCAAGACAACTTTTAAGCATTAGTTTTGTACAATTTTTCAATTCTCGAAACAATGAGATTATCAATACAATTAGTCCAACTCCAATGGTCATTAAAGTCAAATCAAAGTGTTTATAAATTCACAGGTAACAACCCAGACAGCAATGGAACAATGTTGGATTTCGAGTGGCAAAGTTGTACTTGTTCAAGTTGAATAAATAATGGCTGTTTAATGTTGAGCCATTGTTGGGTCAAGGTTACCCTGCTTGGTCATGTAAATAGCTGACATCAAAGGGGTTTTATTGTTTGCAGTACTGGATTTGAAAAGCGTCGGTACTAAGTCCGCATCGTCAGTTTCATAAAGCGTCGCTCACCTACAGTTGACCAAACGTTACATAACAGTCTCTCCCTCTACCCTGTTGGATAACCATCAGTAGCAACATTGGCGAGACGTGCGTTACCTGATAGCAACATTGGCAAACATGCATAACCTGATAGCAACATTGGCCTTTTTATTGTTGGTTAATGTTTTGCTGTTCCCCATTGATCCACCGTTAGTTGTAGTTAGTTGTATATTCGTATCGTCGGTCATCCTGTGGTTAGCTTAAGCGTATATAACACAACATCAACTAAAAGTTGTGATAAGGTCCGCAATTCCATGGTTGGTCTATCAGATTTTACTTATGTTAGTTAGGTGTTGGTATAAATATAACATCATTGATTGGTTTATCCAACATTTGATAATGTCATCAGCATCGTTTAATTTGAACCTGTGTGTGTTTTCCGTAGTCATTAATGATTGAAGAATAGGACCCTCTTTTCGCGATTTTAGCGTAATTATGCGACTAAATATATTTTGATCCTAATAAACATATTTTTTTATTTCCAGTAGAATATCAACATGATAAGGTATGGTATAATTGCACGGATATTTTAGATGAAAATTCGGTGAAACAAATGAAGTTTAAGGAATCTTTCCCACAACTTTCAACACAACTTCGAGAGGAGATAATACATTCCCAGGCGCGGATATTTTAGATGAAAATTCAGTGAGACAAATGAAGCTTAAGGAAAGTTTCCTAATGAAAAAAGCCAACCATACAATAAAACAAAGAGAGGAGATAATACATTCCCAGGCGGTCTGCATGTCTTCCTGTAGTATATCTGCAGCCAGGCCATTCATTGGTTAAGGCCGAACGATATACAAACGTCAATATATAAATTCCCCGTTAAGTAAAGCTATTCATAGGTAACAAACCTTACCTGAACACTACCGTATGCCAACGTTAACACACTTTAGCCAAACATTGTGACCCTAAAGTAAGACTAACTACACCTATGGGTGCTCATGAATGCCAGACCAACAGTTGGCTAACTACTAACCGACATTGTAATAACTCAAGGCCATCGATGTGCCACTGTCAGAACGACCCTTGTCCAACCAGTTAGCGACATTCATACAACCACTCCCCAGCAATATACCATTTATAGACAGACGATTGACAAACACAGTACCAACCACTATACATGTACACCATTGACCCCACCGTTCGCAATACACCATATATAGACAGACGATTCACAAACACAGTACCAACCACTATACACCACTGACCCACCGATCGCAGTACACCACCTATAGACAGACGATTGACTAACACAGTACCAGCCACTATACACGACTGACCCCATCGTTCGCAATACACCATCCATAGACAGACGATTGACAAACACAGTACCAGCCACTATACACCATTGACCCCACCGATCGCAATACACCACCTATAGACAGACGATTGACTAACACAGTACCAGCCACTATACACCATTGACCCCACCGTTCGCAATACACCATCTATAGACAGACGATTGACAAACACAGTACCAACCACTATACACCATCTATAGACAGACGATTGACAAACACAGTACCAACCACTATACACCATTGACCCACCGTTCGCCTATCATGAGTCAGTAAATTTACCTACCTTGAGGTTGTGTGGTCTGAGAATTCTATAACACATGAAAGTTATATTGACAGGGGATAGTGACTTCTGCGTGGGACATAAAAGTATTTTAGTATTATATAATTTGAAAAAAAATATCAACCCAGGGTTGTATTGAAAGAAGGTCTGGGTATATAATATGTATATCAGGTTGCAACTAAGGCCTTGCGACACATATTAGAGTGCAGTATTGTCGGTTATAAGTGAATTATTACTGACAAAATAGCCTGGTAAGTAATTTATATGAATATTAAATGGAAGTGTTAAAGAATCAAATCGACACAAGACAGAACCTTGGAGTACACACAGAGACGGCAAGTTTAGATTCTGTCAACAATTGTCCAGACCAATTAATTACGATGGATCCCTCAGTGGGAATTATACATCAGTATGGAGATCTGTAGGATTACCAGGAATATAAATATACACAAATAACTCGACCACAGCCTTTGGAACGTCACAATTTAAAATATCTAAAATGGTTGCCCTAAGAGATGTCAATTAGCTGGAATACTGTTGACTTTTCAGACAACAAAAGCTAAACTGGTATTCAGAGACGCCGTTTTGAATAAATTCATAAAGTGACTTTAAATTGTATGCTGCCTAATGTATAATTTGAATTCAGACGTAATATTATTAAACAAAGCTTCAATTCTAAGAGTTAAGAAAAGTTTGCAGTGTAAAAAGAAATGTTCAACAGTCTCAGTGGGGTGTTTACAAAGACAGCGAGAGTGATCGTGAATATGATCGCTAAAGAAATCATCATTTAGGGAGCTGCAGCCGTTTCTTAGACGGTATGAAATGATATTACTCCACCTGTCGCCAGTGTAGTACCACGAAGGAGGTTGTGTTTGATGGTTTATTATTTTGATTTGACTTTTGAAGATACTTGCGTCTTTAAGCAATCCCCACCTGGTATATAAATCAACTTGGTAGTAATTTTATGATTATAAAAGTACTTACTTATTTATGTATAATTGATAATCTTAAAAAAACTGTCATTTTTCTATCTACAACTATCGTCAAACTGGTTAGAATTAGAGGTACACTCGTTGATTATAAATATGAAAGAACAGTTCTCTTCCTCTTTCATATGTGGCTTAGAGCTGGGATTGTTTGTATCTCTGATATTTTAGATAGACACAATAAGTTATTACCATATGAAATAATTAATGATAAAGTTGGGAGAAATCCTGATTTCTTGTTAGAATATCACCTCTTAAACACAACTGTTAAAAATGCGAAAAAGTATCTCCAACGGTTTGAGAGATATAGAGACAGCTGGAAAATCTCTCAGGGCTTGACGGCAAACGATTTTTCAGAATGTTTCCATTATATGGAATATATAGGATCTCCATGTGACTGGTTTGAACCAATCGAAATGAAGTACTCAGTGTGAGGTGGGATAAATGTGAGGTTTATATGAAAGGACACTGACACTGTAAAACACTATCTTTGTGAATGTATCAAGTTTAGATCATCTCGTGAAGTGTTACGGAATAAAATTCTATCTAGCATCTCTGTTGAAAATTGCTTGAATCCTCAGGAAAATAGAAGTAAGATTCTTGCGGCTGTGGCGCAGTTTTTAGTTTCTTCTAGGCGCCTCTAATACCTTAATTTTTCTGAACTAAATATATGTTAGCTTAACCTTATTGTTGTTGCATAAATCAACCTCATGTAGGTTGGCAAATGCCAATAATCTTAACCACCACCACCAAGGACACTGACAGGAAAATATCCTATTGAGAGAGTCAAAGAAACCCACTTGATAGCGCAACCTCTTGGTCTGGTATGATTCATTAGCAGTTAATATGTTATACTGGTAGTCATACTAACGCAGTATACATGTGCGTGTCACGCTGTTAAACTTGATTATTACATTATTTCGCTCTAAAGGCACAAGTGGCACAAGAGGTTATCAATATAAAATTGTTCGTTACAACATGACAGATGTGACAAATTGTAAAGATACAGTGTTCATTTAACGTTGGCATGTAATTTGGATGACCTAACTAATATACAAAGAAAACCCGATGTTTTAATGTTAAGTAACACATAGTACATATTTTTCCCTTAGACGGGTTATGCTGCAACAGACAAACATCAGATGATATTCAGCACCAAGTTGACCAGAGCTGCAAAATGTACAATAGCATTGGTCAAGGGACACTTTGCCCCTTACCAGTTTCAATTGGAAGATGACGATTTTCGGCTGAAACGCACAAGCACTTACATAATTGTTTTATCTGCATCAATTAAGTTTTACTTTTAACGTAATTCAAGTTTAATAACTTGGTACAATATTCCTTTGGGCGATACATCGACATCACAATAATATCGCTGTACATGTAGCTGAGAAACAATTCACCTGGAAAAACTTAACCCATTCACAGCTAGAAGACTGGACTATATTTTTGTCAATGAGAAAGTACTGCCGAGAAAAGTATAATTACATTCTCTAAGTCTGATCATTTATGTGTAATTTTAGATTTTCAGACATCTACCTTAGAGAGAAGCCAAAATTTTGGAAGTTTAACAATATTTTATTAAAACATATGTTGACATGATAAATAATGTGATATTATCAACCAAACAGACATACATGTATGCTAATTAGTGTGATCCACATCGGTAGTGATATTATCAACCGAACAGACATGACAATCAGTGTGATCCAGAGCTGTAGATATTATCAACCCAACAAACACATGCTAATCAGTGTGGTCCACAGCCGTAGTGATATTATCAAGACAAGAGACATGATAATCAGTGCGATCAACATCGGTAGTGATATTATCAACCCAACAGACATGACAATCAGTGTGATCCAGAGCTGTAGATATTATCAACCCAACAAACATATGCTAATCAGTGTGATCCACAGCCGTAGTGATATTATCAAGACAACAGACATGATAATCAGTGTGATCAACATCGGTAGTGATATTATCAACCCAACAGACATATGTTAATCATTGTTATCCACAGCTGTTGCGATAATATCAACCAACAGACATATGATAACCAACCAGTGTGATGCACAGTTGTAGAGATATTATCAACCCAACAAACACATGCTAATCAGTGTGATCCACAGCTGTACTGATATTATCAACCCAACAAACATATGTTAATCGGTGTGATCCACAGCTGTTTTGATATTATCAACCCAACAAACATGACAATCAGTGTGATCAACAGCTGTAGTGATAATATCAACCCAACAAACAAGATAATCAGTGTGATCAACAGCTGTAGTGATATTATCAACCCAACAAACATGACAATCAGTGTGATCAACAGCTGTAGTAATAATATCAACCCAACAAACCAGATAATCAGTGTGATCCACAGCTGTACTGATATTATCAACCCAACAAACATATGTTAATCAGTGTGATCAACAGCTGTAGTGATAATTTCAACCTAACAAACATATGATAATCAGTGTGACTCACAGCTGTAGTGATATTATCAACCCAACAGACATATGATAATCAGTGTGATCCACAGCTGTAGTGATATCATCAACCAACATACATATGATAATCAGTGTGATCCACATCGGTAGTGATATTATCAACCGAACAGACATGACAATCAGTGTGATCCAGAGCTGTAGATATTATCAACCCAACAAACATATGCTAATCAGTGTGATCCACAGCCGTAGTGATATTATCAAGACAACAGACATGATAATCAGTGCGATCAACATCGGTAGTGATATTATCAACCCAACAGACATATGTTAATCATTGTTATCCACAGCTGTTGCGATAATATCAACCAACAGACATATGATAACCAACCAGTGTGATGCACAGTTGTAGAGATATTATCAACCCAACAAACACATGCTAATCAGTGTGATCCACAGCTGTTTTGATATTATCAACCCAACAAACACATGCTAATCAGTGTGATCCACAGCTGTACTGATATTATCAACCCAACAAACATGCTAATCAGTGTGATCCACAGCTGTTTTGATATTATCAACCCAACAAACATATGTTAATCAGTGTGATCCACAGCTGTTTTGATATTATCAACCCAACAAACATGATAATCAGTGTGATCAACAGCTGTAGTGATAATATCAACCCAACAAACACATGCTAATCAGTGTGATCAACAGCTGTAGTGATATTATCAACCCAACAAACATGATAATCAGTGTGATCAACAGCTGTTTTGATATTATCAACCCAACAAACATGATAATCAGTGTGATCAACAGCTGTAGTGATAATATCAACCCAACAAACACATGCTAATCAGTGTGATCCACAGCTGTACTGATATTATCAACCCAACAAACATATGATAACCAGTGTGATCCACAGCTGTTTTGATATTATCAACCCAACAAACATGATAATCAGTGTGATCAACAGCTGTAGTGATAATTTCAACCTAACAAACATATGATAATCAGTGTGACTCACAGCTGTAGTGATATTATCAACCCAACAGACATATGATAACCAGTGTGATCCACAGCTGTAGTGATATTACCAAGCCAACAGAGATATGATAATCAGTGTGATCCACCGCTGTAGTGATAATATCAACCAACAGACATATGATAACCAATGTGATCCACAGCTGTAGTGATATTATCAACCCAACAGACATATGATAACCAGTGTGATCCACAGCTGTAGTGATATTATCAACCCAACAGACATATGATAACCAGTGCGATCCACCGCTGTAGTGATATTATCAACCCAACAGACATATGATAACCAGTGTGATCCACAGCTGTAGTGATATTATCAACCCAACAGAGATATGATAATCAGTGTGATCCACAGCTGTAGTGACAATATCAACCCAAGAAACACATGCTAATCAGTGTGATTCACAGCTGTAGTGATATCATCAACCGAACAAACATATGTTAATCAGTGTGATTCACAGCTTTAATGATATTATCAACCCAACAAACATATGTTAATCAGTGTGATTCACAGCTTTAATGATATTATCAACCCAACAAACATATGTTAATCAGTGTGATCCACAGCTTTAGTGATATTATGAACCCGACAAACACATGCTAATCAGTGTGATCCACAGCTGTAGTGATATTATCAACCCGGCAAACACATGCTAATCAGTATGATCCACAGCTGTAGTGATATTATCAACGTGACAAACACATGCAAATCAGTGTGATCCACAGCTGTACTGATATTATCAACCCAACAAACACATGCTAATCAGTGTGATCCACAGCTGTAGTGATATTATCAACCCAACAAACATGCTAATCAGTGTGATCCACAGCTGTAGTGATGTTATCAACCCAACAGACATATGATAATCAGTGTGATCCACAGCTGTTGTGATATTATCAACCAACAGACATATGATAACCAGTGTGATCCACAGCTGTAGTGATATTATCAACCCAACAGAGCTATGATAATCAGTGTGATCCACAGCTGTAGTGATGATATCAAACCAACACACACATACTAATCAGTGTGATTCACAGCTCTAGTGATATCATCAACCAACATACATATGATAACTAGTGTGATCCACATCTGCTGTGATAATATCAACCCAAGAGAGATATGATAATCAGTGTGATCCACAGCTGTAGTGATATTATCAACCGAACAAACATATGTTAATCAGTGTGATCCACAGCTGTAGTGATATCATCAACCAACATACATATGATAACTAGTGTGATCCACATCTGCAGTGATAATATCAACCCAACAGAGATATGATAATCAGTGTGATTCACAGCTGAAGTGGTAATATCAACCCAACAAACACATGCTAATCAGTGTGATCCATAGCTGTAGTGATATTATCAACCCAACAAACATATGTTAATCAGTGTGATCCACAGCTGTAGTGATATCATCAACCAACATACATATGATAACTAGTGTGATCCACATCTGCAGTGATAATATCAACCCAACAGAGATATGATAATCAGTGTGATCCACAGCTGTAGTGATAATATCAACGCAACAAACACATGCTAATCAGTGTGATTCACAGTTGTAGTGATATTATCAACTCAACAAACACATGCTAATCAGTGTGATTCCCAGCTGTAGTGATAATATCAACCCAACAAACACATGCTAATCAGTGTGATTCACAGTTGTAGTGATATTATCAACCCAACAGAGATATGATAATCAGTGTGATCCACAGCTGTTTTGATATTATCAACCCAACAAACATGATAATCAGTGTGATCAACAGCTGTAGTGATAATATCAACCTAACAAACATATGTTAATCAGAGTGATCCACAGCTGTTTTGATATCATCAACCAACAAACATAAGATAACCAGTGTGATCAACAGCTGTAGTGATATTACCAAGCCAACAGAGATATGATAACTAGTGTGATCCACATCTACAGTGATATCATCAACCAACATACATATGATAACTAGTGTGATCCACATCTGCAGTGATAATATCAACCCAACAGAGATATGATAATCAGTGTGATTCACAGCTGTAGTGATATTATCAACCCAACAAACATATGTTAATCAGTGTGATCCACATCTGCAGTGATAATATCAACCCAAGAGAGATATGATAATCAGTTTGATCCACAGCTGTAGTGATATTATCAACCGAACAAACATATGTTAATCAGTGTGATCCACAGCTGTAGTGATATCATCAACCAACATACATATGTTAACTAGTGTGATCCACATCTGCAGTGATAATATCAACCCAACAGAGATATGATAATCAGTGTGATTCACAGCTGTAGTGATAATATCAACCCAACAAACACATGCTAATCAGTGTGATCCATAGCTGTAGTGATATTATCAACCAAACAAACATATGTTAATCAGTGTGATCCACAGCTGTAGTGATATCATCAACCAACATACATATGATAACTAGTGTGAGCCACATCTGCAGTGATAATATCAACCCAACAGAGATATGATAATCAGTGTGATCCACAGCTGTTGTGATAATATCAACCCAACAAACACATGCTAATCAGTGTGATTCACAGTTGTAGTGATATTATCAACTCAACAAACACATGCTAATCAGTGTGATTCCCAGCTGTAGTGATAATATCAACCCAACAAACACATGCTAATCAGTGTGATTCACAGTTGTAGTGATATCATCAACCAACATACATATGATAACTAGTGTGATCCACATCTGCAGTGATAATATCAACCCAACAGAGATATGATAATCAGTGTGATTCACAGCTGTAGTGATAATATAAACCCAACAAACACATGCTAATCAGTGTGATCCATAGCTGTAGTGATATTATCAACCAAACAAACATATGTTAATCAGTGTGATCCACAGCTGTAGTGATATCATCAACCAACATACATATGATAACTAGTGTGAGCCACATTTGCAGTGATAATATCAACCCAACAGAGATATGATAATCAGTGTGATTCACAGCTGTAGTGATAATATAAACCCAACAAACACATGCTAATCAGTGTGATCCATAGCTGTAGTGATATTATCAACCAAACAAACATATGTTAATCAGTGTGATCCACAGCTGTAGTGATATCATCAACCAACATACATATGATAACTAGTGTGAGCCACATTTGCAGTGATAATATCAACCCAACAGAGATATGATAATCAGTGTGATCCACAGCTGTAGTGATAATATCAACCCAACAAACACATGCTAATCAGTGTGATTCACAGTTGTAGTGATATTATCAACTCAACAAACACATGCTAATCAGTGTGATTCACAGTTGTAGTGATATTATCAACCCAACAGAGATATGATAATCAGTGTGATCCACAGCTGTTTTGATATTATCAACCCAACAAACATGATAATCAGTGTGATCAACAGCTGTAGTGATAATATCAACCTAACAAACATATGTTAATCAGAGTGATCCACAGCTGTTTTGATATCATCAACCAACAGACATAAGATAACCAGTGTGATCAACAGCTGTAGTGATATTACCAAGCCAACAGAGATATGATAACTAGTGTGATCCACATCTGCAGTGATATCATCAACCAACATACATATGATAACTAGTGTGATCCACATCTGCAGTGATAATATCAACCCAACAGAGATATGATAATCAGTGTGATTCACAGCTGTAGTGATATTATCAACCCAACAAACATATGTTAATCAGTGTGATCCACAGCTGTAGTGATATTATCAACCCAACAAACACATGCTTATCAGTGTGATTCATAGCTGTAGTGATATTATCAACCAAACAAATATATGTTAATCAGTGTGACCCACAGCTGTAGTGATATTATCAACCCAACAAACACATGCTTATCAGTTTGATTCATAGCTGTAGTGATATTATCAACCCAACAGACCCATGCTAATCAGTGTGATCCACAGCTGTAGTGATATTATCAACCGAACAAACATATGATAATCAGTGTGACCCACAGCTGTAGTGATATTATCAACCAAACAAACATATGTTAATCAGTGTGACCCACAGCTGTAGTGATATTATCAACCGAACAAACATATGCTAATCAGTGTAATCCACAGCTGTAGGGATATTATCAACAGAACAAACACGCTAAACAGTGTGATCCACAGCTACTATGGAATGTGTGTAAAAAATAAACCGAAAATAAATACCATATTTTGGTTAGAAACAAAAGATGGAGAAAAAGTTAACACGGCTCAGAAATTATCTGAGCAATTATTCACATATTTTTCTGAGCCATATAAACTTGACAAACCACATGCTCCATGAGAATATGATCAGTATAAGATATACAGTTACATAATTTGGGGGGGGGGGGGAGATGCAAATGTATGTGAGGGATTAATTGGAATAGAGAAATGTCATAGTGTTTTAAAAAATGTAAAAATGAATCTAGTCCAGGTTTAGGCGGCTAAAGTCCTGCTTTTTATAAAGTGTGAAAAATAAAACACCGAGTGGTAAACATTCTCGCTTTTGTTTGTCAGTCTCTCAAATAAAAGGGGTCATGGCGTTTATTCCAAAGAATGAAATAAATCTATCTGATTTACATGCACTGGCTATAAAATAGGAGCAGCCCGTGAAAAGTGAAGAATGGGCGACGTATCACTCGTCTGATGAGTAAAAATTTGAACATGACGAAAGTCAGTTTAAAAATTAATGGCAAAAATTGTCCCGATTCGTTCACAAATTAGTGAACTCTTATAAAAAAATCTTCATGTACGATTTGATATAAATATATGATTGAATAAAAACATTTCAGTTACTTTATTGGTAAATAGCATTTACAATTGCGAAGTCAGTTGCTGTACATAGCTGCCTGAATGCAAATTCGATCGGCAAAATAGTGATTGTACATTGCCGTGTATTTCATTTCATTTTGAAATATTCCTTCCTTTCAAACTCCGAAAAATACTATATGGATCTTCTTAAGTGTCTTAGGGAACACTCTCCTTTAAAAATATTTATTATTGTTACATTTTTGGAAAGAATTTAGGCGTTTAAAATCCAAATTCGAGAAGGCCATTTTACAGACTTCAAACAAGCAGGGGAGGCCGGCAACATGCATAGATAAACTGTTTCTTATAGTCGCCCTTGGAAATCTGAAAGGAGTCGATTTTGATACGTTTTAAAATGACCCGAGGATTGCAATTTCACTCTGGGGTTTATAAAAGTTCCGATAAATGTCTTGATTTTCACTACCCTGGACTCGGAAATTCCAAAATAACGTCCTCAGTGCCAAAAAATAGCTTATTTGTCTTTAACTGGGTCATGCTTTTAAAATGCCTGGTAGGGGCCCTGTGATTGACAGCGGGAACTCGCACTAGCAAACTAATTTCACCACCCGATTTTAGCACTTTTTAATCATACGGTAAGAATTCTGCTAATTCAAGGACGAGCAATGTGAAGATAACAAATTATTAGACTGCTTTCTGCTATGTTTGGTCTAAAACAACAATAGCAATTGCTTGATAGGATTATCGGTCGCTCCATGCAGGAGGTAAAGACACCCAACGAACAGTCTCAAAACTAATGTTTTGAGTACTTGAATTAGCGGAATTCTTACCGTAGATATTTAAATATCTCACTCACTGTCAGTATATTGGAGACAAGGAAAATATATATTAAGATCTGAAGCTGTAAATATAAGGAATTCCACAAGCTTTTATTGTCAAATTTAACATTTTCTTGTTATATACGTATGCTTGAAGTGTCCGTTCTCACCTAGACAAGTTGGAAGTTATCAGTGAATTGCTCGTCCGTTAAAGTAAATTAAACCTCTTTATCCGTTTGATTGATTGACAAAACAAAACACAAAGCAACCAACAGATGCAACATGTGATTTTATTTGTGCATTTTCAAAATCAGTTGAAGTTGTAAGAAAAAATAACCATACGGCGTCAGTGGGGTTTTAGCCGACTTTTCAGCTGTCGCCATACGATGTCTTCGGTAATGAAGCAGGCTAGCACTCTAACGCCAAATGGCGACAGCGGTACCGAATGTGTTAAATGAAAACATCAACGATGAAAAAAATACACGTTGCATAACTTGACCATATGAGGAAGCAACACAAAAAAAATCATCAAGATCCGCCTGGTAGTTTTGTTGAGTCCGCGATCACAAACTATGTAGATAGAAATCACAGAAAAAGCTACCGGCCGCCATTTTGGATATGCAAATGAGCAGCGAGTGCATAACAAGGCCATAGGGGTAACCTGCGTATAACATTTTACGAACATCCTTTCATTACTTTAGAACAGTGATAAAAAAATAATGGCCAGGGGCCGCCATTTTGAATATGCAAATGAGCAAAAAAGTGCATAGTGTGCAACGAGACCATAGGGCTAACATGCGTAAATTAGTTTACGAAAATCCTAGCCTTTCTTTACTTTAGGAGAAAAGTGATAAAAAGTAGAAAAAAAAATGGTCGCCTAGCTGCCATTTTGATATGCAAATGAGCAAAAAAAAATAAATGTTGCACAACTAGACCATATGGGGAACCAATACAAAAACATTTCATCAAGATCAGCCTGAAGGTTTTCTAGATTCCGCGATCACAAACTATGTAGGTAAAAATCACAAAATGGCTGCCAACGGCCATTTTAATATGCAAATGAGCAAACAAAATAAATGTTGCACAACTAGTCCATAAGGGGAACATGTCTGTAAAATTTGATGAAAATCCGACCAGTAGTTCTCTTGGAATCGCGATCACAAGAAAAGTTTACCGACACCGGACAAAAAGCGATTTGATAAGACCACCATGAGATCATGGTGGTCTAAAAAGACTCCAGTTAGTGGTTCAGCAGAAAGTAAGCAATGATCAAACAGGGTATATAGAAGCAAGGAGATCATTTCAAAATTTAAGATTGATACAAGATGGTATTAATTATACTAACACGGAAGAGATATCTGGAATAATTCTAGCTTTAGATTTTAGTAAAACTTTGACTCAATATCTAAAGAATTCATGTTAAAAGTCTTAAGGGGTATGGGTGTCGGGCTACAATTTTGTAATTGGATTGATATTTTAACAAAAACACAAATAGTTGTGTAATCAATGCAAGATGGCTTACTAACTTGTTCCCGATGGGAATCGGAAATGAACAAATCTGTCCTTTGAGGGCTTTAATTTTTGTGATAGTGGTTGAAGTAATTGTTTGACAAACCAGTAATGTAAAAGGCATTCCGTTACCAAATGATGAAGTACTTAAATTACCACAATATGCCAATGACACAACAGCAACCAAATCTTTGCGACAAAGAGTCAATTGGAGGGACATTTAAGGTTGTAAATGATTTCATCTAATTAGTGGATTGATTTTAAATATTCATTGAGAGGTATAGTTTTTGTAAAAATATTTTTGATGATATACTATATGTATAGATGTAATCTATATTTGATGTGAGTTGATAACCATTGGCATACATGTACATGATTTTTACCCAAACTGAGACCATAATTACATACAATTGTATGTACACGGTTTAGAAACCAAGGACCTCTGGTATCATAAAGGAAAGATTTTTTTTTTAACTCAAAATACTTTCACAGAATTGAAAATAAAATGTTTTAACACAATCTAGATAAGACTACTTCCTACCCAAAATTTAAGCTCAGGCAAGATCATTTGTTTAAAACTTTAGTTTGGAAGTCATACCAAAGCGTGCTTTCTTGACATGACATCAGTGTTTTAATAGTATTAGTTAATTCACGTGTTCCCTAGGTAACCGTAAACATCAATGGTTTCTAAATGCTGATTGGTGATAACAGACGCCGGTAGGGCTTTAGTCTTACAAAATACAATTATTTCTGAACACTAAAACACCAAGGCACAGGGAAGATCTTTGCTCTTATAAATGTATGTGATTATACAGACAGGCCAGATTCAGAGACACAACCAGAATATAAAACCAAGTTAAACACTTTTAAACAGATCGATATCACCAGTGACTCTGTGGTTTTCATCTACTCATTTATGAAGCCATCATCATAGGGTGCTTTGTGGTTTTTCAACTTTCGCATACCACTTCGGATTTTGTCAACAATGATTTTAGCATCTAGCTCATGTTTGGTGGCTTTGTGAATATGGTTTCGCGTTTAGGGTCTGTCTGGCCAAGTGAATTCAGCTTACTAAAGTGGTTACTTACAATCAATCAGTCAATCATTTCCCGACAAGACTGGGTATCAACGCTGTTTGAAATTCTACCGTAGTTTCATGGTCTGTTAAGCCTGGCTCAGGTCGAGGTAAGATTTGATCCGATCGTCGTTAACTCCAGTCTGTAGTCGGAGAACTTTTTTCGACATGAGCGGCCTTAAGACTTTTCAGATCGGTCTTAAGGTCGTAGAATTTTTGGTATCTAATTTGAGGGACATAAACTCTTTTCTGTTTAACCTACATGTATTTTTAAATCAAGGTTTATGATCACTGCTGTTACCTGGTAAGTGTATTCTATCATAACCGAATGATTTGGCAACGGAGGTTGTAAAACGGTTCATTGGAAACAAATCAGTTTCATTACCAGTTTTGTCAGATGGTTGTTGACAAAAAGAAGAAAAATCAGCTGTGTCAATATTCGTACAAAATAAGCTTTCCTGCTCCTTAGCTCAGTTAATAATAAAATAAGTAGGAATACTTCTCTAGATTGTACGAGTTTGACAATTTGGTGTCTAGATTCGAAGAACGATTTGACAATCTATATCAAAATAAGTTTGTTGAATGGCTGAACTTTGAATTTATGATAGTTCTAAACTGAATTCCTGTGACAATTGTAAAATGCACGCAAAATAAACGTAAATTTAACGGATACTTTGAACGCAAAAGTTTGTCATAGAAATACGCTTAATACTATATCACTCTCACTGGTCATCATTGACTGAGGTTCACATTTTGTATAATATTACCACCAAAATTCATAATGCGAGAGACACTAAAGCTACAAGACGCACATTTTACTAGTTTCCTTTCATTTGACCTAATTTTGTTGTCTTGGATGCTGTGAAGAATCTCATGATGAGAAGCAATACATAAAGTGACTTGAACTGTCATGTTGACATTATCGGATATCTTTATCGTCAAGTGTCATTGAAAAAAGGCTGTTTAATGCTGCTAGTATAATAAGTTTGTATGTTGAGCTTATTTAGGCTTAATATGAGTAAACCTTTGCCCCATTTATTTAAAGTTGGTTTGGTTTATAAAACCAAAGTGGATGAGCCAACAGGCTAGACGTCTATATCAACGCTTCTCCATAAAGTTTGTTTACTTTTTGAAAACTATATCGCTTCGCACATTCTAGAGGCCGTACATGTTTTCCTTTTTTGATTGATGTCTTACGCCGCACTCAAGATTATTTCCCTTAAATGGCGGCGTGGTCAAGTTTAGCAGGGGAGGAAACCGGGCTCTTGTCTGGAGGAAACACATGACCTTTGCTGAGTACCTGGCAAATCGTCCACATACGGTGACCGAGTCAAATTAGAAGCGTTTACGCGCAGCTGGTAAAAATACGGTGCGTTATATTAGTGTTTAGAACTTAGGCCTAGAATGAAAGAGCGTTCGTCCTTGTTATTTACATTTTCTTTACTTTTCGAGCAATATTTGTCTTACTTCGGCCACAGACTGCAAGGATTGTTCTCATTTCAACGTTACTCATTTATGTTTTTGATTAAATTTTAAGCTCAGTCTACTAAGAAATATTATCTCTTGTTTTATTTTAATCGACAACAAATGATTTTTTTAGTTAATAGAAACAAGATGTAAAGCTTTCTCTAACTTTCTATGTAAGCAAAAGGTATATGAAATATATATATTTACCTATCCCTAGACAATAGTCGCGGTTCGATCCCACGGCATATACGTCATCATTTTTTGTGATGAAAAAAGCATTTTCACCATGGTTGATAAAGACATATATTTTCCTGATGGATGCTTGAACAGTTTGATCCAGTTCACTCAAGATGGAAAACTTGCTTATGACGTTTGAAGACATTATGAGTGTTTCTCAAGTATCCTGAAATTAGAGAAAAGTGATACATGTATATGGATTCCGTGCTTTATCAAAATATTTAAAATGCTATAAAAGGATTTTCCCACTGCTTTATGTCAATCATATCCATTTCATTTAACTCCTCTTACTCTATCTTTTCTTCTGTGATAAAACTACCTCTGTTGTTGCAAATATTGTGTCATAATGTTTGATTTCTGTTATACACTGAAATGAACAATTGCTTTGAAAATGCCGAGTGTATAATGACGACATGTTCGTGACCGTGATGTCCCTCCGAACTATAAATCAAATGGTTTTATAAAAGTAACAGTTTACAATGTTTGTTGACAATGTTTCAGGACGCATAGACATAGTTACCATGGTTACCAATTAGCTGATTACATGTACCTTATCAGATCCTGTTTTAGGTTTTTGTTTGTGTCTAGGCTGTCATACTTTTTTTTAAATTTCGGCACAGTTTTGATTTTGGATGTGAACATAGTTATGTTGATGGTTATGTGCCATACATCTTACTTGTCGGCATCCATTATAACCATGGTTACCGAACGGTCAATATTCGTGTGACAGGGCTATAACTCCAATTGCTCTAAAGGTACAGTTCTATGTTTTTGTTTATGACAAGATACATGTATGGTAATGTCTCATGATGTGTGGTTACTATGTTTCCAAATTAGCTGATTACCATATACAATCGGTTCTTCTCTAGTTGTTTATTTCCGGACTGTACTTTTAATTTCGACACGTTCCTGATTCTTGGTGATAGAATGAATCAGATTTACCGTGAATTACTAAACAGTCAATATTCATGTGCCAGCATTTGGTTAGATTGTTTTACTTGCCAGGGCTATAACATCAGGTCATCATAATTATTACAATAATGTACATTCCATCCCATGGTGTAGTGACGAATTTACTGAAAATATACAGCATTAATGGGTGGAAGTGACCTGGGCCAACCGTATTCATATATCCAATGAATTGAAATGACTATTTTACTTAACATATGAGCTGATGTGCTCTTTATTCTTAATTGATAGAAACAGTACGGAGGAAAGAATGCCTTTCAGTTGTATTTGTTTGCAATCCAAATCATTGTCATTTAAATTCATTGGATAGATTTATACGGTTCACTCAGATTAATTAATTTGAACTGCAAAATGACGCTGCTGTTTTCTGTTACTGTTATCGGCCCTTTTTTTCAGAAAAAAAAGACACTATATAAATCTTCTAGAAACACTAAGCTTGATAATTTACGTTCAACCAGTGTTTATAGATATCATTCATGTCAAAAGAAAATTGTCCGTTAAAGTCAGGTATGGTATCAAAATAACAGTCACTGCATTATTCAATAATGGGTCGAAATGATTTCATTGTCACGCTTGTTTATTATTTAAAGATTAATGAGAGTGAAATGTAAACTGACAGAGAGAACGTATCATAATAGTTTTCAAGCGATAAAAGCTTACTTGTGTTTACAGACACTGGAAAATATGCATTTTTTAAAAACTTTTTAAAAAAGACTTATCTTGTAACCGCCGTTCAGTAAATAAATTTACCTTACCACTTTAGATTTTGAATTTACATTAAAGTAATGAGATGACCCTTGGAGCTATTTTTCAGTTTTCTATACACAAAGCAACTTGAATATTTTTACCTACATCCACAAAGATGGGCCAGCACAGTCAGTGAATCCACTAGAGAATGGTGAAAATATTGCCAGAAACCTTGCAAGCTTGTCTTTAGATAGCATAGTCAATTACCATATGTCATTTGGAAGTACTAATTTGTTTTAATAAAAACAGCCTTCCGCTGTTTTGGTCTGGCATCACATTAAACAGATGTTAATAAAGAAGTGTGGCAATACAATATGATAAGATGATGGGATGGGGGGATATACAAAGTTAATAATGGGCGGTCAAATGAGGATGGTGATCGAGCATACATTTTGCCGTTACATTTTTAAAGAATAAAAAAAAAAACGGAAAACAAGTCCAATGTTGGTCAAATGATGTTGGAGATCGAGTATGCGTTTTGTAGTTACATTTTTAAGGAAAAAATTTAAAATAAAAAATATTTATATTAAAATCCATGAAAAATCTATTGAAATAAAGAACTCAATACTTTACACAAACACGGTACTATATATTTGGCTATATTACATGAACCACAAGAACATTAATTATTAATAATTTAAGGCAACATATATTTACAAGACTTGATATGCTACACACGTGTGTGATCAATTTGAATGCGTATATTTTAAGAACGTTTAATCAGTACATGGTTTCTCAACAAAATAAAGTTCGCAGGAGTTTTTGGTGTAGTTTTGTCTGAATTAAAGACTGAAAAAGAATTGTGGATGTATAATGAGACCATGTTAGATAAAGAGAAATCTGAAAGCTGGGTGGGGTTTGGTCTTTGAATTAGATTAGAACATATGTAAAATGACTTCTGTCAGATGTTTTGTAACTCATAAAAACCTTGTCCACATCTGTTAGATCTGTCGGGAACACCCAACAAGTCATTTGACTGAACGAAAAGTAGTAAAGGTGTGGTGTGTCAAAACATTAACAGTTCCATAAATGAGAAATGTATACTATCTTCATGTACAACACTGTGCTGTTACTGTTTACTTTAAAACTCCGTCATTGCTAGGGCGACATGTGACCTACTTGTGGATACCTAGTTCAGATAAATACATGAATTCAATGGCTTCGTGTTACGGTTTTAGATTACATCTCTATGGAAACTATTTTTAATTCCATTGTGACCTTTAGGACAGTAAGTCCAATTTTACCTATCAAATCAAATAATGGAGACGAAAATGTCAAAAGTATGATCATGGGCAACGATTGATGCTATTTTTCCCCGGGCTTATGTCAGTTGTAAAACAAAGGTGCATAGAACATATCATGCCTGACTTCCATGTTAAATATCAATTTCTATGCTTTATCTCAACATAGCATGACAATGAGTGGCTGTTTGAACCTGAATTACTTATACAAGTCAAAGAGATCGATGAACCAAAACATAAGGTCACAATCTTGTCAAATAGGACTAGCAAAACACACAAAACAATGTTTTTTTACCAACACAAAGAGGCCCATATCGAGACTGGAGAAGCGGCTAAAACTAGTTTAAGGGAGATACAGGAGACCCACCCTGTAATAGACTGATAGTCTCTTAGAACTATTGTATCGTAGAGAGAATGGAACATTATTTCATCGCAAACGACGTGGAAGATGGCTTAAAAAAAACGCTCAATATTACTCAGTGTCGTTGGAGGGAGAACTTATAAACTCATAAGAAATTTAGTTGCACCCGATAAACCTGGCGATAAATTTTTTGAACAATTAGTTCGAATTGTAGGGGAACATAAAAACCCAACACCATCATCATGTGTTCAACGCTGTTTATTCGGTAAACGAGAAAGAGGTCATAACGAATCAGTTTCAGTGTTTGTGTCAGAACTAAGACGACTTTCTGAACATTGTGAGTTTGGACCGTCTCTCCACGAAAGGTTGAGAGATGGGCTAATATGTGGCATAAATGATGACAGAATTCAACGACGATTGCTGTCAGAGCCTGGCTTAGGGTTTCAAAGAGCATATGAAATTGCATTAGCAATGGAAGTTGCGGCTAAAAACACCCAAAATATTCAACAAAGTCGCCGCGCTACCCAACCAACACAATCAACTGTAAACAAAGTTCAGGCCAAATCAAAAAAAGGTCTGTTTTGTACACGCTGTAATTCTGGAGATCACGAATCTTCATCTTGTCTTCATATAACTTCAACCTGTGGCTTCTGTAAAAAGAAAGGACACATAGATAAAGCATATTGGCATAAACAAAGTAAAGGTGCTCACACAAATAAGGCCAAGTCAAATAAAACATTTAATTATAGACACAAAAGGTACCGTAAACAATACCAGACAAACCACGTAAAGGAAGAAAAAGATCATTCTGAACAAGATAGTGACAATTTGTATGAAGTGTTTAGTATGCATACAAAAAGCAACAGTCAACCTTACCACGTGACAATGAAAGTAGGTCAAACAGACGTATCTTTTGAAATTGATACGGGGGGCTTCAATCACGGTTCTAGGGGAGACAACTTTCAACAAATTGAACACCGGGAAACTGGAAAAGTCTACAATTAAGCTCAAGACTTATACTGGTGAAGAAATTCCAGTATTGGGCACTACTATCTTACCTGTTGAATATGGAGGTCAAAGGTCAAATCTCAAAGCTGTTGTTGTAGAAGGAGGTGGTCCTGATCTGTTAGGTAGAGACTGGCTAAATGCAATAACATTGGATTGGAATGAAATATTTCAAATTAAGTCAAACAAATTGTCAGATGTTGATAAAGTACTTGACATATATCCTGAAATTTTCAAAGAGGAACTTGGAACTTTTCAAGGTCTAAAAGCAAAAATTGTTGTTGATCCAAAATCACCACCTAAATTCTTTCGGGCTAGACCTGTGCCATATGCCCTTAGAGATAAAATTAACCAAGAACTTGATCGCCTTTTGTTTGAAGGGACAATTGAACCCGTTCAATATTCAGATTGGGCAGCTCCAATAGTGCCAGTGGTCAAAAGTGACAAATCCATTAGAATATGTGGGGACTACAAGCAAACTGTGAACCAAGTGTCCAAATTAGACACGTACCCAATTCCAAAAATTGGATTTAAGTCAAGCATATCAACAAATGTTATTAGACGAGGATTCAAAAGTGTATACAACAATTAACACTCGTAAGGGACTGTTTCAGTACACCCGTTTGCCATACGGGATTTCGTCAGCACCATGTATTTTCCAGCGAACCTTAGAGAACCTATTAAAAGGTATTCCAAATGTAATAGTTCGTCTGGACGACATACTAATATCTGGTAAAACAGACAAAGAACATTTGAACATTATGAACACTGTGTTTGAACGTCTAAACAAAGCTGGGGTTCGCCTTAAACTGAGAAAGTGTCAATTCATGGTAGACGATATTGTTTTCCTAGGACATCCTATAAGTAAGGACGGTATTCATCCATTGAAGGAAAAGATAGAAGCAATTAGAAATGCACCTACTCCACGAAATATCACAGAGCTGAAATCTTACCTTGGACTCCTGAACTACTACTCCAAATTTCTGAAAAACTTGACAGCTTGGGGAAAAGAGCAAGATAAAGCTTTTAAGCAGTCAAAAGAATTGCTTCAGTCTTCAGCTGTCTTGGTTCATTTCGATCCCGAGAAACCTCTTATTCTGGACTGTGACGCTTCACCATATGGAGTTGGCGCAGTTTTGTCGCATAAAATGCCGGATGGTTCAGAGAGGCCTATCAGCTTCATGTCAAGAACTCTGTCAGACGCCGAAAAGGGCTACTCCCAGCTAGAAAAGGAAGCTTTGTCAATCGTGTTCGGCGTTAAGAAGTTTCACCAATTCTTGTATGGTCGCCCCTTTACCATTGTGAGTGATCACAAGCCTTTGCTTGGACTGTTAAAAGAAAATAAAGGCATCCCAGCAATGACAGCAGCACGTATTCAACGTTGGGCTTTAACTTTATCAGCGTATGAATACGAACTTATTCATAAATCTGGGAAGGATCACGCAAATGCGGACGCTTTTAGTCGTCTACCATTACCAGAGACTGTTGGTGGGGAAAATCCACCTATTCCAGGAGAAAACATTTTGTTAATGGAACACTTAGATTGTGTTGGCCCAGTTAACTCTAAACAGATTAAATCTTGGACACAGAGAGATCCTTTATTAGCTAGAGTGTCAAAATTTGTGCTTCAAGGTTGGCCAGACAAATGTTACGACTCTGAGTTACAGCCGTTTTTCAGTCGTCGATCTGAGTTAAGTGTTCACGACGGTTGTATCTTGTGGGGAGCACGTGTAGTTGTTCCACCACAAGCAAGACGTAAAGTCATTCAGGAACTTCACGTGGCACATCCAGGAATTTCAAGAATGAAAACCTTGGCCAGGAGCTATGTATGGTGGCCAAAAATGGACAGTGAATTGGAAGCTAAAGTGCGAGGCTGTACGGAATGTCAGCTAAATAGCCATGCTCCTCAAGAAGCTCCTCTTCATCCATGGGAGTCACCAGGAAGACCTTGGTCCCGGCTGCATGTAGATTATGCAGGTCCGTATTTGGGGAAGATGTTTCTATTGTTGATTGACTCTTACTCGAAGTGGTTGGAAGTTTTTCCAACATCAACATCAACTAGTAAAGCTACTATTGAACTCCTTCAGCAATGTTTTGCAATACACGGACTTCCTGACCAAATTGTTTCCGACAACGGAACTTGTTTTGCAAGTGAAGAATTAAAGCTTTTACTCAAGAAAATGGAATTGTCCATACTTTTACTTCACCTTATCATCCAGCTTCAAATGGCATGGCTGAGAGGTCCGTTCAATTTTTCAAAGGAACTATGGCCAAGCTAAAAGGTGGTAGTATTCAAGACAAAGTCAACAGACTCTTATTTCAATATAGGATTACTCATCAAACTACAACTGGTTTATCGCCTGCTGAAATGCTTATGAATCGTCGACTCAAATCAAAACTCGACATACTTCATCCAGACATTCATAGTCGTATCAGTGAGAAACAACAAAAACAGAAAATGTATCACGATCGGCACGCCAAACAACGTTCAATCCAGGAGGGGGACAGAGTATATGTGAAGAACTTCGGTCATGGAGAGAAGTGGTTATCAGCTATCGTTGAGAAAAAGACTGGTCCATTGTCTTATCACACCCTCACAACAGAGGGAAGAATTATGCGACGTCACCAAGACCATGTTCGTCTACGGACAGATGACAACAACATCGTTTCAAACGAAACATTGGATAACACCACACCAGAGTTAGTGATTCCACCCATTCCTAACAGGTTACAATTACCTGATTCATCAGTTAATCAGCCTTTGTCGTCACCTGTTGTGAATCCTACCAAGGGTTACCCTGAAATCATGGACAGTGGTCAAACCGGTAACCTTCCTTGTGATTCTACTAAACGTTATCCTTCACGAAACAAACAGTTGCCGTCTTATTTGAAAGACTTTGTTAAATGAACTTTCTGTGCTAAGATCAAAAGTGACTTTCGTAACACTTACAGTTGAACTTTAAAATGTTAAACCATTTAAGACCTATTTTATGGCTATTCAGTTTTGGTGATTATCTTTTTGAACGTAGTTAACGTTTCTTCTGTGTTTTTCAAATAATATTAAGCATTTTGCATTCCTCAGATTATTACGTTCGGTAAAAAACCCTACTTGTCAAAGGTAAATAGTTTCAGTAATTTTTACAACTTTAACTGTTCTTGTTCCATTTGTTAAACTGGCTAAAACTACTTTTCAATCTAAAAAGGGAGGAGTGTAATAGACTGATAGTCTCTTAGAACTATTGTATCGTAGAGAGTATGCTCGCCACTACAGTACAAGCGCGTGTGTAATGGCTGCGCCCATGTAAAAGATTGTTATGTACCAACCGGAATAAATCTCTCGTCATCCTGCCAGATTGCTGCCTTCCCTGTCTAAATTATTACACACCCGAAAACAAAAACCAAAGTATGGGTAAATGCTTGTGGTCCATATTTAGATTTACTATCTACCTTGGTTGGCATATTGTCGACAGAAAATCTCTCTCAAAACATAAGCTATTGGGAAAATCTGACTTCTGGTAATAAATTATTAAGATGTATTACTGGAACCAAAAATAGAATTGTGTTCTTGGTCTGTTCAAAACTCTATATTGAGACCGTATATAGCGAACCGTTCTCAAATAGATCCGATCTCTCTTTAAATCAATATGATTAAAAATAAAATTATTCGTTATTTTTGTCCAAGAACAATGACAATTTATCTCTAACATTTTCACAAATAAGAATGGTCCCTTAACAACCCCATTATACCCTAAAGCTCTCAACAACTATGTGGTTTGCAGACATTTCAAAATGGATAGTTTGCACTTTGCCATTAACCTTGTATCTCCAAACTGTTTGATCTGTACTATTAACTGGAAGGAGGCTGACTCTTTTGTCGCCATTCATAAAAATCACAGGAAGTATTTAAGGCTTACATGGTAAAACAATCCATAACAACTCACTTGTATGTAATATAGCCTGAGCTCAAATCTAAGCCTTTTCATGAAAATGTTAATAACTTCTTTACTCGAATTTTCGACAAAAACGTCATGTAAGCACAACTTATATCTATGACTCTTGAATGGTGGGTCACAAGGCTCACGACTGCCAAACTAATATCATTATGTATCATTCTACCCTAGCAGGCTGTTTGTCCATCCTCAAAACCATTGTCACCACCCATACAATCCGTTGATTACTTAGGCTTCAATATTAATTATCGAGATATGACATTGAGGTTAACTACTAAAAACACTCAGAGCTTGTTTTCTAAACGTCTTTATTTACAATAAAGAAATGTACACTTTAAGCCCTGGACTTATACTGTGTAGGCCACTGTTTACACAGACAATAAACAAAAGTAAGAAATGATGGAAGACATAAAATTATAGAGGGGATACGGGCTGAATGCTGCGAAGTTTTACAAGTAAAAGTTGGTTAAGGATTCATTAAAGGCACACTTGCCCGATCTAGAATACTGTTTACATTAAAAACAGTAGACGGTTTTCTGTATTTTTCCCAGACAGAAGAAGGTAGGAACTATCTATTTTTTACCAGAAGTTGAAAGTTTTGGCAAAATTTAGTATTTTTAATTTGAATTGAAAAACAGATTTTTCAAGTACCCACAATCTGAACAAACACCGAACCTTGGCATGGGCACAAGTGCCCTAATGTTTTGAGTCATGTAGGCGATCTAATGACAGAGTTAAATTTTACGAACTTTATCTAAGAAATACAGACTAACGATCAAGTAAGAGGGACTATACAAGCCTGCCGAGTGCAGACCACAGACAAGAGCGCCTGAATGAGGGTAGTCCAACACTTAAAGGAGAAGAAAAGGAAGGAACTAAGTAAATACAGTACAGGCGCGACACACTTTCCTTTCTAACGGTACCAAACCCATATTTCTGCGATTTTTCCTTGCCAAACTGTGCTATAGGAAAGTTAAGAATCGTTATCAGAGAACGTCTAAAGGTCCTCTCACACAGTGCGATTTATCGTACAGACTTAAAATAGATGCTTTTAATTGGTTGATACGGTTTGTCAACCAATCAAATACATCCATTTGTATCGCATGCTACAAGTCGGTACGATAAATCGCACCGTGTGAGCGGACCTTTAACAGACTCGGCAGACATCTTCACAGCAGAGCTTAGCTGTGTGTCTCGATCGGCCAATCAGCATACGCCTGGCCACTAGGTTAATTTCGATCATTTCCAGGTGCTAATAAGAGAAGACGAACACTCTAACAACTCTGAAATGTACACTAGCTAGTAAATCAACCTTTTGGGAAGACGTGACAGGCTGCATATATTGTCTACGCGACTTGTGGGGATCGTTGTAGAATTTTCAGAAAAGGTAGTCTTACCGCTGACATTGCAGGTTATAATCATACAAGATATTGTTAGCTCGCAAGGGAAGTAATCTACTAATACTTTTTCCAGTCAATTTCAAACCGCTAATGGCGCGCTCCACTGACGATCGAGCACGAGCTTGTCTGGCAGATTCATTTTCATTGTATTTTCACTCTGTAAACCATGTGCAAGACTCACATACATGAATACGATGGTCTATGGGAGCCCGTTCGATACAATTGCATGCTGTTTTTTTGTTTTCTCCTCCTTTAAGTTAACCGACACTGATCGGTGTTGTTGTTGTAATCGAGCGTCGATTCTTCGTTTGTTTTTCATCCTCATTTATACATTCTAAACCTAATTGGACATGCTTTATGTGTGCTATATTTAATTTTAGTGGTTTTAGGTGTAGTAATTAAGCTTGTGTAAATTTGTTTTCTTAACAAATGTCAAACGGACAGACCATCTCCAATCATAAAATTGTATGATGTATAAACTGTTAGTATACTGCGGCAAGTGGGCCTTTAAACAGTTTATACATCATATCATTTTAGGATCGGAGGTGGTCTGTCTGGATTGGCCGGCCTTGGTTTTAACAGAAACGTTCGGATGTGGAAATAAATTGACAGACAGACAACAACAATGTCTGTATTTGGGACACTCAAGATCATTTCACTTATATAGCGGCGTTGCCAGGTTTAGTGGGAGAGAACAGAAATTATTGCCCAAAGGAAGCACCCCACAAAAATACTCTCAGAAATTTTTCAATTTCTATTTGGTCTAAGTGTGATTTGAACCCACACCACATCGATGTAAGATCTGTGTGAGACTGAGGGACGATCAGTCTAACCCACTGGACCACCAAGGCCGACTGGGAGGTTTGATTGTTTCAAGCCATGTCCTTTCCAAGTGGATCGGCACGTTCAAAGGTCGATTATCTGAAAGAATTTACCTTGAAAATAATGCTGAATGAAAAGACAGTGGATGCTGGAGATATCATCGAGACAGTTGAGATAGAGTGTGGACTGGGCGCAATAGTCGCTTGTGTCCCAAAGACGGACTGTTATGAGATTACGGTGGTGGACACAACGTCCGTTGAATGGACTGGATTTAGCTGGAGATTGGATGCAAGTTTTGCAGATTACACAGAACTGTTCTGGTGACTTTTATTCATCTTTCGCCGTACATTGAAGATCATGGAATCAAAGAAAAATTATATGATATGGATATGACAGTGTTATCGAGCATATAGAGAAGGTATCACCCTGGACAGAACCCGATTTGTAAAATGCCTACTACAACATGGCATGAAATCTCTCCCCTATGCTATGCGATTCGACACGGCACCGTGGCCAGAATATATTCGTGTATTGCACGACGGACAAATAAAAGTATGTTCAATATGCTTTTCACACGAACATTTGCATACAAAATGCCGATTGTACTGTTGTTACAAATGCGGGAAAATTGGTCATATTTCAAGATCCTGTCGCACTCCCCCATGTGAGGGGTGTGGTAAGTATGGAAATAAATGCTTGTGCAGTACTGAAAACAGAAGTATACTGTGTGACAGATATGGTGCTCAAGAATGTGAATGTGGAGGTCATCCTCATAAAGAGTCGGAAAGTGAGTTTGAAACTTCTCATGAAAATATTGAGGTTCCCAAGGGGGGTGACCAACCCCCCCATCCAACGAATTGAAAGTGGAAGTTACTTCACAGTGTGGAGAAATCAACAGTGGGAAACGAGCCCATAACCCTGAAAGAATAGACGTTCTGATTGATTCAAAACCAGTCAAAAATGACATCACCGAGAGAGATAGTCAAGCTATCCCTGATTGTTCAGGGCCCAGTCTGCATTTGCCTGAGATGATGTGTGCTGATCTGCCTAGCTGTCAATCAGATAACGATACGGCGTCCGTGGATACTGGATTTACACAAGTGGAACGGCGGATAAGCCGTCGGTGCAGTGACACATCAAGTAGAAAGGCACCGTATCGTTCTTGGACTAACAACAATGTATAATTGGGAGATTTATCTATCTCTTGGTTTCACTATGGTGCCATTAGCTTCACTGAATTGCAAAAGCTGTAGAAGCATTGAAAAGATTGAAGAAAATAATAACTATTTCTGCTCATTGAACTGTGACATTTTGAGTGTACAAGAGACTCATTGGGACCTACCATTTATTAATAATTGTACCAATTTAATTAACGGGGATGTATATTATAGCAATGGTACATGTAGTGTGAATAGTTGTGATGTTGCTACATTCGTGGCCTATTCTTTAAAAGATAAAGCAATTAATGTAGAATCCTTTAAAGTTCTGAAAAGAGGCGTTTCTATGCAAAGATAAAAACTACTTTCTAATTTGAAAAATATTTATCTGTGTTACCGGAAAGACTTTCTGATTTTATGATCAATCTGCTGCTTTTTAGAACTTCTAACCGTTCTCTACCAAAGGGTAGATGGGCAAATTTGCCAACTTACCTTAGATTATTTGACAAATGCGACGAAGTCCATTACTTATTGCATTGCCAATTCTATGTGCCTCAACGCTTGTTGAAAATAGCCCATTATTTTTTAAGAAATATGAACAGATTTTGTGGTGTGCTTCAATTGCGCTTACCCCCCTCTAGGCGAAATTTCATCACGCATTGCTCTTCGCGGCTTTTTTGCATTTTATGTAATTCTTATCCAATCATCTCACTATAGTCCGTCACGTGGGTGTCGTCTGCACTTCCATCCTTGTCCGGTCAACTTCGCAGCCATTTTCTATTCGCGAGCGTTAGTTTTGCCCTCCTCCAACCCCTTCTCCACCTTCTTCTTGGTCAATTTATTGTCATAAATTAAATTGTTTAGTGGGGCGGTTCAGCCCCACTTCATTTACACTAGCCAGTAAATTTATTTGAAAATTCCTTTATTTAATGTCTAATTGGAAATTATTTATTTTATTGGGTATTTTATTTTACATTTAACGTTACCTTTCGCTTTCACGTTTTACTGGACAATATTTAATTAAAAAGTCACTTTGTGGCCTTAGTCAACTCAATCTGTCTTTATTGTTTTATTGATGCTAAAGCACAAAAGTACTTCACATGGCTTGCAATCTTTATTTATCAATAGAAATGTCAAAATCTAAGTAATTTGAGCCAATTCATAGGCCTCATTTCGAGAACTCTGAGTGGCTCTACTGATAACACCCACAGAATGACTAAAAGCACCCCTACCTAACAGATGTGCATACTTAAAAAAATGGGGTTACAAAACCATTTTATCTTCACAACTCTTCTTAAATCATGGTAAAACAGTTTCATCCAGTCAATGAAAAAGCTTCCAAAACCAAATTTCTCTAACATGGCAAATAAAAAATCATGCGAGACACAAAGCTATGTAGTTGTATGGAATGAAGGTGCACACATTGTTGTCCATGGTGTGATTACTAAAAAGATTGTAGATGGGGGATTAAATCTACAGGATATAAATACAAAAGTACATCCTTTTCGTTTGAAGGTTTTCGTTAAAAAAATGAATTGTAATGTCAACGCAGTATGGAAACATTGCCTTCACATCTTTCTCACAAGGTGTGGTTTTCTAAATCTGTCGAGAGAATTGTTATATGTGTCCCCCCAAAATATTCTATCGAGCAATGTTTAAATGTTGGGCCCAGTTTCTAAAACAGACTGAACTAGTAATTAAAACAAGAGAACAGTGCTGGTGTCAGTCCCTTTTTGGCAATCAATGCATTAATCCTAAAAGAAAATGAATTCAGTCTGAAACATTTATAAATTACTGACTAAGGCCAAGCTCCTGTCAGTCATCAACCTAATGAATATCATAGGTTTAATTTATTACAACATTTTATGATGGGTATAAAAGTCTAAATGATATACCTCTTTTTAACACAATTAGAAACTTGTCAGACAAGAAGATTTTCCCTGTGCCCGTGTGTTTTAGTGTTCATAAATATAAATGCAAAGCTTACTCTGGTTGATTGTTTGGTGTTTTACGCCGCGCTCAAGATTATTTCACTTATATGGCGGTGTTGCCAGTTTTACTGTGGGAGGAAACCGGGCTCTATGCCCGGAGGAAACCCACAACCTTCGGCTGGTAACTGACAACCATCCGACATAGGTCGTTCGAGTGAAAACCCAGTCAGAAAATTTTCCAATTTTTTGAACTGAGTGGGATTCGAGCCCGCAACCCATTGGTGTAAGGCTGTTCGGATTGAGCGTCCAACGCTCTACCTACTGAGCCACGGAGGCCCCGCGCTTACTCTTGTAAAACACTTGCTATATGAGACTATACCTGGTTATCTCCCCTCATCAGCAACATATGATATAATAACTGAAAGTTATCCAGAAGAGGACTTTGGTCAACCGGATATTTATGTTAAGTCTGGTGATAGTGAGGGCAAATCGCTTTCTGCCTTCACGATTAAAGATTTTTACTCTGTATTGCAACGACATGTAAGGTAAACAAAGAATGTGCTAGCGTCAGAACATGGGCTGACCTTTTTCCTTTACTGGATGTCAGTAAATACTTCAAGCTGTGAGTTTTAAGTGTCAAATCACCCGAATGTAAAGATATGGACTTTTGTTTTATACATAATACATTTTTACAAAAGTTAAACTGCATCGTATTGGTAAGACGGATACAGCGATTTGCAGGCTTTGTAACTCTGCAAACTAAGATTTGCTACACATATGTTTTTCGAATTGTAGCTCTTTGTTCGTTTTTTCTACCTACTTTGACCATATGCTAGAGATACCATTTCAGCCTGTAAGATATTTGAATAGCATGGATTACAGAATATAAATTCTTCTAGGGTATCTAAACCAACATCCAAGGGCTAACCACATATTTGTTAACTTGGTTTGCAACTGTGCTAGGTATTGTATTGTCAAATGTAGAAAGAAACGTCTTTATGTACCATAACAAAAAATCTTTTCAAATATTACTGTAAGAGCACCGCCCAAGAGCGTTTTAAATATTTCGTGGAAAAAAAAAGAAAAGATGACAGTTTTTGAACGACACTTTATTAATTTAAACCCTTTTGTTTATGTGAAAAAGGGCTGTCAGCTATCTCTAAAGATCTGATTTATTTATCATTTAACAGGGCCACAAATGTTATATGTAATGGTGTTCTATCTCCATTCAAAATACTGTATCATTTAACAGTGCCCCAAATGAGATATGTAAAATACTGTATTGTCACTATTTGCTTTATAACTCGGTCATTTCTAGGGCTACATATGACCTACTTGTAGATAATTGGTTCCGAGAAATACATTAATTCAATGCAGGCCTACGTGTTCCGGTTTTAGGTTTCATCTCTATAAAACTATTTTGAATTCCATTGACCTTTGGGATAGTAACTCCAATCAACAGTTTCGGTAAACTGGCTGTGAGCATTTTGTTTTTTTTTTGGTAAATATAAATATATTGATTATAAAAATCGCGGTTGATGTAATGCTGTGTAGCGATCATGTCAACTTGGGCAATGGAAAAAGATGCCTGACATTTTCATTATAGGTGTTTTACTTTTCAGTGGGTTGACTCACTCGAAACAGTTATACGTGTAGTTTTGTACACACAAACTAACTACAGACACACCTGAATGTCTAGTGGATAATATGTACTGAGGACCTATTTAATACAGTCGTTAGTCAATACATAGGCCTTGTTATAAAAGTATAATGCTATGTACTTAATAAACACTTGTACAAAAAGAAGCATAACATCGTTACATGCAATACCAATATGTTCAATACAATTCTATTGATGATAAGGCTGTGATTGTCCTGAGTTGGTATATGTAGATATTTTGTATCACAGAAACCAAACTACTATACTTTGTATAGTCCTTGCTATGAAGACCAAAGCAAATTGTCACATTGAAATACCAGTACTTCACCAGGTTAAACTGTATCGAATAATTTAACAATTACACGCCGTCGTTTTGATGATACAGTGTAAATTGGTTAGCCTGGCACCTGTTTTATACAATTAGCTTTTGAAAGTAAAGATGTAAAAGCTGATTGAAATCTAAACTAAGTCAGTACAAAACCACCAAAGCCCTCATACCCTACATTAATAAAGGTGTAGCAAATTGTTTGGTTCACCTACCTTTAGTGTTCAAACGACGTTTGGGTTATACGTATATAGGTCAATGTTTCTGGATAGATATATTAATACAAATCACGTGATATTAACTTCCACCCCTTATTTTGCCTTATATAAAACCATTATCTCCCTTGGTTTCATTTCAGTTTGCTTACTGAGACGTAAATATATTCAAAACGATGAATGTAAAATGCATGGCATATCCAAGCCCTGTGTCTGAATAGACGCAACCCCACAATATTAGTTACAGGGTTTGTTCGAGGGGTGATGGGGTCATTAAACGAATATTGGGCAAGGCGTTACTTGGTAAATAAGATATACAGTTGCGATTTGCTTTCGAGCGGATGATAATTTTTCACGAATCGTCTGCAGACTCAAACATGCAGCCCAATCGTGCCTACATGCTAATACTTCCCCTTCGCTTCAGAACTAAGTTAAGTCTCGCATGCGAAGATTTACTTCTCTGTTTAGATTGCATGCAACCCCGTCCTTCAGATGTAAATGATTTACCCTGGCATGCGCATTGGAAACGAACAGTAGTAATTTCATAATAAAGAGTGATGTTTGCCTTATAAAAGGGGATCACAGCTGGTTTGTCTAAATGAAGCACTTTAAGGATTTAGTTTGTTGGATATGTAAGATTTTAAATAAACGAGTAAATAAATGCGGATTATTTGCATTTGGAGGCACAATTTGTAGATTTTTTTTCTTTAATACAATACAAAAATATATTAATTACCGTATTTTATCAAATCGCTCAGTTAAGAGAAGCCAATATCACTAGACGTGGAGATTTAAGTCAAATTTAAAACAAAGCAGACTTGTTTTATATGGTGTGTAGCTGAACAAACACTGTTTTATCGAAAGAAAAACTGATTAATACAGGGAAAGGGCATCTAAGAAAGGGCATCTAACTTTTTGCTCGAATTAATTCCTCACTTAAAGTGGCATGAGCTGCCAAAATTCGCAGTTTTTTCATAACTTCTGATCGTCACGACAGTAAGAGGCATTGAAGGCTATCGAAAAACTAAATGATTGGCGTTGGAATGAGAAAAATCCATACAGTATGTGGCCTGTATGAACCGAAAACGTGTTCAAAAGTAAACCAAATTTAAATAACCGGGACGACCATTCATTCATTCTAAGTCAAAGTTAGTTCAAAACAATACTTTATCATACATTTTCGAGACTAGAAGCATTAAAAAGCTTCTGAATTCTACCTTTTGAGAAAAATAGCCAATAATTACAGCATTCTGTTTTAACGTCAAAATATCAACATTTTGGCAGCTCATGCCCCTTTAAATGCTCTCCTTCGTTAAAAAAAAGTTTGTTGTACCATAACGCCATTAAAATGATATCATAGCGAAATGAGTAGAGTCGGTTGCAGTAAAATTGAATCCCCAAAATATTTTATTTATCCCCACACATGATCAACTCAATAGGTATAAATGAAGACAATCTGGCAATATTTTTGGAAACCTAATAAAAGAATATTTTTGGAAAATTATTTCCCAATATTTACAGCTCAAGTCATAACATTTCATTTTTAAATATTCCTTTCTTTCAAGCTCGGAAAAAGACAAAATGGATCTTCTTAAATGTCTTAGGGAACACTCTCCTTCAAAAATATTTATTATTGTTACATTTTTGGAAAGAATTTAGGTGTTTAAAATCCAAATTCGAGATCTCGAACAGGCCGAAAAAGACAATATGAATCTTTTTAAATGTCTTAGGGAACACTCTCCTTCAAAAATATTTATTATTGTTACATTTTTGGAAAGAATTTAGGTGTTTAAAATCCAAATTCGAGACCTCGAACAGGCCGTGGCGGCCGACAACACGCATAGATAAACTATTTCTAATAGTCGCCCTTGGAAACCTGAAAGGAGACGATTTGTATACCTTTTGAAATGACCCGAGGATTGTAATTTCATACTGAGGTTCAATAAAGCTCCGATAAATGTCTTTTTTCACTACTCTTATTAAAATCCATGTGTAGGGACAGCGTGATTGACAGCGGGAACTCGCTCTCGCAAACTAATTTCACCACCCAATTTTAGCACTTTTTAATCATAGATATTTAAATATCTCACTCACTGTCAGTATATTGAAGACATGGAAAATATATATTAAGATCTGAAGCTGTAAATATAAGGAATTCCAGAAGCTTTTATTGTCAAATAGCCCACTTTTCTGCTGTCGCCATAAGATGTCTTCGGTAATGAAGCAGGCTAGCACTCTAAGTTCTAACGCCATACGGCGACAGCGGTACCGAATGGGTTAAATGAAAACGACGAAAAAAATACATGTTGCATACCTTGACCATATTGGGAAACAACACAAAAAAAATTCCAGATCCGCCTAGTGTTTTTTTTTATCCCGCGATCACAAACCATGTAGGTAAAAATCACAGAAACAGCTACCGGTCGCCATTTTGAATGTGCAAAAAAGACATAGGGTTAACCTGCGTACAAAATTTTACGAAGATCCTTTTATTACTTTAGGAGAACAGTGATAAAAAGAAACACAAAATGGCCAGTGGTCGCCATTTTTAATATGCATATGAGCCCAGAAAAAAGATGTTGCACAACTAGACCGTATGGGGAACTAACACAAAAACATTTCATCAAGATCGGCCTGGTGGTTTTCTATATTCCGCGATCACAAACTATGTAAGAAAAATGTCACAAAATGGCCACCAGCGGCGATTTAAATATGCAAATGAACAAACAAAATAGTGTAAAGTTAGCATAATACTAGTCTTAAAGCGCACTTGGATGCTAGTCTTTAGCAAGCACAGTCACTTGTAATTTGTTGTTTTGTCGGACTCGAAGCCCCTTTTTTAAATAGCCTTAAATTTATTTTGATCTGGTGTCACTTGAAATCCGAGTTAATTAAAAAGATGGTTTAATAAATATACTAATATCCCATACTGTGGTGATTGGGATAAAGCCATACAGAGGTCATGGGTCCGACGAAAATTTGGGACAAGTGTACATTATGGCATTACATAAAGGAACAATTTTTATCTAAAAAAAAAAATACACCCCACACACTAGTCCTGTTCAAATGATGCGAAATAAATAACTCGTCGCTTCCCACGATCACTTACCATATTTTCTGGTATAAGGAAAATATATTACATACCCCGAATCCCTTAGCTGTCTCTAAACTACTGTGACCCACTTTATTGGGACTGGGAATGCTAGAAGTATATGCTCTATTTAAATGCATGAATTGTAAGAGCAGCCAATATTAAAGGCTAAATTGTGACTATATAATACACTCAACCTATTTGGAAGGCTGCAGTTGTTACCCATGGTTGGGCATTATTCGCTTGTCTTTTTTGCCAATAGAAAATAACACAACACCATCTCTGAAACAAGAGTTTAAGAAACTCATAATACGCCGGCAAAGGTTAATTCATTGTAGCACACTATCTTAATATTCAATATTAAAGACATGCTTTAAACAGAATTTCGGCTGGTAGAATCTTTCAGTCACCTAAATAAGACTGGGGCTTGGTGAATATTAGTATTTGACAGATCACATACCTATAAGCTACTACCTATATCGGAAAGCTGTACCAAAACTACTTGCAAAAGTGTCTACACTACATATAGGCATACAACAGCAATTTCATTTAATTACAGATTAAACAATAGAAAGAAGGACACAACTCATTTGGTCTCCTTGGTTATCAAATAAGTTGTTTGGATATAACTAAGCTATTCTGTGAAACCACAGACAGAATAAAAGCCATTTCCTCAATTACTGAATGCCTAAAGGCTGGGTGACTGTTTTTTGTCTACACATATAGCGAGACTCCAATTTACTTTTAGTACTAGCACACCGTCTACTCATAAGATAGTTATAACTGAAAAAAAAATTGATAATCCATGCAATAAGTACCGAGTTACTCAATGCCAAAAGGCTGGTGACTGTTCTAGTCGCCACAAATATAGAGACCCCAATTCAATTTTGGTACAGGACACATCATCCAATCATAAGCTTCATATATTAGAAGAAAACAAATTATTATCCATGAAATAATTACGGAGTAACTCAAAGCCAAAAGGCTGGTGACTGTTTTGGTCGCCGCAAATATCAACACTCCACTTTCATTTTGGTACAGAACACACCATCTACTCATAAACCAGTTATAACTAAAAAAAAATTTAAATCCATCAAATAGTTCCAGAGAAACTCAATGCCAAAAGGCTGGTGACTGTTTTGGTCGCCGCAAATATCAAGACTCCAACTTAATTTTGGTACAGAACACACCATTTACTCATAAGCCAGTTATAACTAAAACAAGATTTCAAAATCCATTGAATAGTTCCAGAGAAACTCAATGCCAAAAGGCTGGTGACTGTTTTGGTTGCCAAAAATATTGAGACTCAAATTTAATTTTGGTACAGAACACACCATCTACTTATAACTAAAAAAATTTCAAAATCCATGCAATAGTTCTGGGTTTACTGAATGTCAAAAGACTGGTCACCGTTTTGGTCGCCACAAATATTAAGACCCCAATTTAATTTTGGTACAGAACACACCATCTATTCATAAGCTAGTTATATCTGAAAAAAAAATTAAATCCATCGAATAGTTCCAGAGAAACTCAATGCCAAAAGGCTGGTGACTGTTTTGGTCGCCAAAAATATTGAGACTCCAATTTAATTTTGGTAGGCGACACACCGTCTACCCATAAGCTACATATATCAGAAGAAAAAAATAAATTCAGGCAATAGGTTTTAAGTTATGGAGCGGACACGATTTCGGGATGGACAGACGGGCGTATAAAAACTATCTTTTAATTTGGATGGTTCAGCATGGTGCGTTAGCTTTTGATGGAAGCTTCGAGAACAACATGGTATTACATAACTGCATGAAACACATATCAAATGTAATGTTATTCTCTAGGAATAAAGCCTTTAACATCCATAATAATTACAAAGTATTCTTCAAACCTACTGACACGCATCAGCTGCTACATGCTGGGTCATACCATCCTCCTCACACTTTCAAGGGAGTCATTAAATCTCAGATTTTTAGATTCTATAGAAACTGTAGTTCTTTAGATTTTTTTAACCAGGCTTGTTCTGTTCTTTTTAAAGCTCTCCTCCCTAGGAAGTATTCTGTTAGATTACTCCGAAGGATCAAATCTAACACAGTAAGACAAATCATGTTTCCCCCTTCATCCCTCGATACGCTTACCTCCCCTTCACAAGTGTACCACTACCGTCCAACATTTCTCTCAGGTACATCAATGAAATGCCTCAAGACGCGATGCAAACTCGATATATACGTACCCGATCGCGGAACCTTTTTCGGAGAACAAACTCGCAACAAATATCAAATGGTAGAGAATCTTAATTGTGACTCCTCTAATATCGTGTATGTAATCACGCGCAAAAAATGTCGCAAACAGTACGTCGGAGAAACTCAGAATTCTCTACGACAAAGAGCAGCCAACCATTTATCTAGTATAAGACTTAAACATGATGTACCCGTGGCACAAATTTCAATACTCAAGGTCATTCGGTCAAGGACCATTTTGAAATCATGCCTATTGAGAAAATCCTATTTCTCACTTCCGCTGCAGATACCAAGCACAAACGTTTGGAAAAGGAAAGTTTTTGGATTCAAACATTACAAACTATTTATCCTTTGGGTTTGAACTTGGACCCCTGAAGATGTCGTGAAAACACTATAATACCATTTGTGTTTCAGTATAACAAAGCTAGCATCGCTATGGCCAAGATTATAGTAGAAGAATACAAACTACTTCAAAGTAAACTTGCTCGACCTCTGACCCAAAGGCCAGTCATTGCTTATAAAAAGAACAAGAGTTTGAAAGACATACTGGTCAGGGCTAAACTCCCCTGTCTGCCTTCTACCTAGATTTTCTGGGAAAGGGTATGGGGGGGGGGGGGCATAATATATAGTCTGACGATATTCTTACTATAGCTTAAGATGCGTAAGCATTGTCAATGTAATACAAAGTGTTCCAGAAAATTCTACTGACTAAGGCCAAGCTCCTGTCAGTCGTCAACCTAATGAAATATCATAGGTTTAGTTTATTACAACAATTTATGATGGGGTATAAAGGTCTAAATGATATACCTCTTTTTAACACAATTAGAAACTTGTCTCCGTGGTTATTTTAGACAAGAAGATTTTCCCTGTGCCCGTGTGTTTTAGTGTTCATAAATATAAAAATATACTGCTAGTTTTAACTGACTCCACTGAGCATAAATTGAGTTGGCTTCATTTTATCTGAATAATTACTTTATCCTTACACATAAGTAACTTGTGCCATACTCTACCAATCCTACTAAGACTTAGGGTAATTTGTCTTTAGGCACAAACGCGTTAATAATTAATTTTAAAGTCTCCGGAAACATTATGGTCATTCTCGTGTTCCATAGATACGTGCTGGATAATGCCCGTCTAATTGCTATACAACAATAACCAAATCTGCGATAGCTTCTGTAAGCCGTCCTTTAGTTATTTCCAGGGCTTCCTTGGTTGGTATGTTGGTGAATAAATCAAACATACCAACCAAGGAAGCCCTGGAAATAACTAAAGGACGGCTTACAGAAGCTATCGCAGATTTAACCATATCTCTACCATTAAAAATCAGTGTTGAAAGTATCATCGCTTTAACAGAAAAGTGTATTATGTCAACTTACTTCTCATGGGGTGATACCATCTATGAACAAATACACGGCCTCCCAATTGGATCCCCGCTTTCACCGGTGTTAACGGAGATATTCATGATTCATTTTGAGAACTCTGCCCTTCATTCCTCTCCCATCATCCCACTTTGTTGGCTCCGTAAAGTTGATGATACGTTTGTCATTTTGGAAAAGAACCAAGACTCTCAACTTCTTCTAGATCACCTGAATAATCGTCATCCTCGCATCAAATTCACCAAGGAAATAGAAAAAAACAATGAGATTCCTTTTTTGGATGTTCTTGTCACTCGTGATAAAGAACGTCTCCATACTAGTGTTTACCGGAAGCCCACTCACACCAATCAATACATAAATTACAAATCAAATCACCCTGTAGAAGTTAAAAAATGTATTGTCTCAACCTTAACTAAACGTGCTGTTAACATTTCATCCACCAAGAAAGCGTTATCTAATGAATTGTCCATTCTTAGAGATGTATTTGTTAAAGATAATAACTACCCAGATGACCTTGTTGTTAAAATCATTCAAAAATCATCGAAATGTATCACCAAAACAAAAGTCAACAAGAGTTTGGGGAAACCCAAAATACGCCCGGAAAGGCACAGTAACTGCGGCCATACCAAAACAAATCCTTCCATATTTATTTAAATTTAATTTTCAAAATTCAGAGGAAGGAAGTTGAAGTTTGGTAAAAGGTGATCTCAAAATGAAATCTTACCACTAAAACCTTGAAAATCCATCTGTATCAAATTTAAAATGGGCTATTTGGATCAAAGATTATTAACAAGATTTGTACTCGGTACAAGTCATCAATTCTCGCTGCTGTTAAATCGTGATGTTAAACATTGCTTGTTGTCAATATAGTTTGGACTAAAATGTTTCAATTTTTTAGAAGAGTAGTTTATAATTTACTAATCATACTTAAACAAAGGCAATTAATTGGCAATTTTGCAGCTCACACCAATTCAAGTAGATTTGAAAATTTTTCTCATAATATCATTTTTCTATATTATTTGGCTACAAAAAAAAAAACAGTTGAGCATGGCATGGCCATGTGGTATAGAGGAGTCAGGACCATATAACTGTCAACACTTGTAGATAAGAGACAAGAGACAGAGCTTTAGAGTATGTTTAAATAGTACCGGTATGTAAATAGAACAAGGCTGGGTTACTGTACTGTCTGTAGATAAAACTTTAATCCTTATATGTATTTTTCATTTGATTAAAACGTTATATATTGATTTAAGAATAGTTTTAATCAATTTAGAAACATTATTGCAATTTGAAAAAATCCTTTTTTGATGAGAATCGGAAAAGTAGAAGCCATTTTATAATTTAAAGGTTATTTTCAAGAAAATGAAAGTAAGAATAAAAGGGAATGTACATAATCCAATAATTTGCAATAGTTGATATCATAAACAATTTTTTTACACACTGTCTGTTAATATGGTATGTAACATGAAAGATTTGAAAACATCGGATCATATTTGTTAAAGTTATGGAGAGAAAAGTAAATATTACATAACCCAATATGGCTGCCATATTACGCAATGTATGATGTCAAAAATAGTTCGCGACACACCTTCCACCCATAAGGTATATACTCAGAAAAAATTGTGCAGATGGAATCAAAACTTTGGAAGTTATGGAGCGGAAGGGAATATTACATAATCCAATATAACTCCCATATTATGTAACCAGTGATGTTAAAAATAGTTTGCGACACACCTTCTACCCATAAGGTATATACTTAGAAAAAATTGTGCAGATGGAATCAAAACTTTAGAAGTTATGGAGCGGAAGGGAGAGCGGAAGGGAGAGCGGACGCCGGACGGACGGAGATGATACCATAATACAGCCCGCTTTTCAAGCCGGGCGTATAAAAACCATTCACCCTTAAAAATCACATTACCTTTTATCGGTAAATTAAGTTACCAAATTAAGAGACCCTTGTCGACTCGTAATATTGAATGTGTTTTCTCAAGTAGTAAAAATCTAAAAAACCTTCTCCAAGCAACAGGCAAACGTCCTACTAGTGAAAAACAACAACCCAAAAATTGTGTTTATACCATTAGTTGTTCTTGTAATGCTAAATACATCGGTGAAACCTGTAGACCACTAAACAAACGACTCAATGAACACAAACAATCAACTGAAACATTAGATTCCAAATCAGCTATTTCTGACCATATTCAGGCTAATCCTAATCATGTTATCGACTGGGAAAATGTTCAAATTCTAAACACAAACCTTTCTCACATGACGTCTAGAAAATTCGCAGAAGCTATAAATATTAGACGCTTTAAGCCAACAATGAACAGAGACCAAGGTTTCTTCATTCCAAATGCATACTCTGAAATAATTATTTAGATATTTTAAAATCATAATAACTTCTTTATTCCAAATGTATAACTCTGTAATAATAACTGGTGTAGTTATGTAGTATATTGTTTTTATGTAACCTTAGGTACATAGCATTCTATTATACGTTATGTTACGTATTTGTTTATGTAACCATAGATACAAAATTTCCATTACGTCATCTCCATTACGTTATGTACTATTTCATATGACGTAAATGCTTTATAACGCTGTTTCCTTTAACCTTATCCAATTTGACGTTCATCTACGATGACGTCAACTTAATACGTAAGAACGCATGTTATTTGTAACCGCTATCTACATGTATTGTACCGTTATCATTTACTTGAAAACGATGTTAGGAGAAACATCGAAACGTCGTAACTAAATTTGTTCAAGGAGTTGTTTTATCCAGAGTAATTTCTTTTCATTATCCTTTCAACTTCTATATGCCTCTTAAACAAGCTCTAATTTACTTTGCGATATTTAACGTGTTGCAACTATATTAAAAGTTATTTACAATAATGTAAAAATACAGAACTATATTGACCTATAAGAAATTTAGCTATCAACGATCGATATCGACTGGCATTTGACCTTGACATTGCTATATAAAATGACTGCAGTTGCATGGGACTGTCAACGACCGAGCGAAAACAAATTAATACGTGTTTCACTTTGTAAACTGCAAGCTGACAACCTCGAATGAAACCAGGGGTACTAGAACAATAAATGAAACATTTTTGCGGGCATACAGTACCCGAAAAAAACGATGAAACTATATTTTAACTTGGATGGTTCAGCATGGTGTGGTGCAAGAAGAAGGATCCTACAGGCAAGATTCGACCTGCGCATGTGTGCCGGTCATGACACCCTACCCTACAGTGATAAGGGTGTAGTAATGGAGGCTACTCGTGTTGTCTGATCATGTCCTGTCAATATCAAAGACAGGTATTTATATGAAGGCCCTCTTCGAGATAAGTTTTGATCAAGATATTTTCAGTTTGTTTTCTCGTTGCTAGATTCGTGAGATGTTCTTATGTTTCCAAGTTCCAATGTTTAATTTTGCGCGAATGTTTAAACAGTTTTTTCTCAGCTCGTCGATAACAACCTTCAAAGTACTTAAAACATTTCCAGTCAATTACCTCCAGTGACCCTCAAGCTAATAAAAACAGACAGAAGTATGTCCTTTCAGTGGCTTATCTCTGTAGCCATTTTTCCGTTTTAGGATGATGTGATGTTGGTATAGCTATTTTTAGATCAATAATGACGTATTTTTACCGCTCTCTAATGTATAATGGTAGATTTAGGTCCAAAAAACATGGCGACAAACTTGAAGTGGGATGATTGTCTCCGAATATATAGGTCAGTATGCAACCGCACGCCATTTCTAAATTGCATCACATGACTAATCTATAACGCACTTAATTTTTTATTCAACAATAATTGGATAAAACTAATGAAAAAATGGTGGCGGCCTTGTGAATGGCCTATGGAGCTTATTCTCTATTGTAAGGCCACCTTCAAATTTCAATTATTCACATACAAGGGGATAAAACATACATTGGACAGTTGTTTTGACTAAATGAACTCTACTCTTTCCATCTAAACTAGTCTAAAGCTTAGATTTTCTTTCCCTTTAATGAAGATTGATGCACAATATTAGACTGTCAAATATGTTTACAGTTACATTAATTTTGTTTTCATCCATCAGTACAAAAAACATGTACGAGATGTGACAGGGAAAAACTTCCAAAATTTCACGTTGCATATTATACACACATGCAAATATCTATATAATTTGATACAATGACAAACTTGTTTTAAACTGGTCCCAGAACAAAGAGCCACAGAATGTGAACATTCATAATAAACCATTACAAACACCAAAAATTGACTTACACTGTGAGTAACCTCTTAAACTAAACTAAATGCATATTTTTTTCTTCATTTTTATACGCCCGACTTAAAAAAAGTCGGTCGTATTATGGTATCACTATCACCAGCGCCGTCCGTCCCTGATTCCCTTCCGCTCCATAACTTGAAGAGTTTTGATCTAATCTTTACAATTCTTTCACAACATATACCTTGTGGGTAGAAGGTGTGTCATGAACCATTTATGACATCGTCGATTGCATAATGTGGCTTCTACATTGGATTATGTAGTATTCTGTCTCAGTCTATATCTTCGTTCCCTTCCGCTTCATAACTTGAAGAGTTTTGATCCGATCTTTACAATTTTTTTACAGCATATACTCTAGGGGTAGAAGGTGTGTCATGAACCATTAAGAACATTGCCCATTGCATAATATGGCTTCTACATTGGATTATGTAATATTCTGTCTTAGTCTATATCTTCGTTCCCTTTCGCTCCACAACTTGAAGAGTTTTGATCTGATCTTTACAATTTTTTTTACAACATATAGTTAAGGGGTAGAAGGTGTGTCATGAACTATTTAGGACATTGTCAATTGCATAATATGACTTCTACATTGGATTATGTAATATTCTGTCTTCGTTCCCTTCCGCTCCATAACTTGAAGAGTTTTGATCCGATCTTGACGACTCTTTCAGAGTATATACCTTATGGGCAGACGGTGTTTCCCGTACCATTTCTGACATCACCTGTTGCATAATATGGCAGCCCTATTGGATTATGTAATATTCCCTTTCGGCTCCAGAACTTCTTTCGTTTTGATCTCCAATTCTGTTAGAGTATATATACCTTATATATAGGTAGATGATGTGTCGCATACCAAATTTGATTTGGGTACACATATTTTTTTGTCTGTTTTCAAGAGTTTTTTATCAGAAATATGTACCTGATGTTTAATATATATATATTAATATATATCAATGCTTTTTTTAGTACACTTGGTCCAGAGTAATACTGGAAGCCAATTAATTTATACATTCTGAGACTGTTTTCTTGGATAGTCTAATGTGCACTATAATAAAAAAAAAATACCATTCTAACACATGTGTGATTTCCCTACATGTTGTGAGATAGGACAAAGCTGGCGTATAAACTAGCATGTATGCAGAGAACGTTTTTATTGTGACGTTGAACGCCCTGACACTGAACGACGTCATCATTTTTCAACTTTGGTGACGTGATGGAACACGACGTCACCGGATGACATCACCTAAACGCGACTGGGGATGTCAGGCTGTTGTGTTTGCCTTGTATTTCGCCTGTAAAACTAACTTATAAACGCAGGATAATTAATGTTAATACTCGACGGGAAGACTTGAAAGTGAACTTCCATATGCTAAAAGTGTAGATACTGTATATCTTTAAAAAGTTATCAGGTCTGCTGGTAGACTAAAAATGGTAACACATAAAACAGTTATTTGAAGCTAGCACCCCTATCATTTTTTAGATATAGATTCGTCCACGAGGCAATCAGGGAAAAACTATTCAGCTTTAACGTAGGGGTTGCCAATTTTTAGTTTAATGTAGAAAATAAAGCAAACTACTAAAATTCAGTTTTTCTTTACATTAAAGTTTATGTGTTAGAATAGAAATACTGGATTGATTCTCTGTGTATACGCTGTGATAACTGCAAGAAAAAAGGAAGTGTCCACACTTTTTGAACTCGGGCCTCCGGCCCTCGTCCAAAAACAATGGACACTTCCTTTTTTCTTGCAGTTATCACAGCGTATACGCAATGGACACTTCCTTTTTTCTTGCAGTTATCACAGTGTATACGCAGAGAATCAATCCATTCTTAATTTTCCCACTTTATTACCCATCTGGTATTTATCAGAGTGGCTGTTTAGATAGAGATAAGGGGACAATGACATCCAAGGTTTGTATATTTACACACCATCATATTAGTGGTCAGCCTGAAGATTGTTTGCTTTGTAATAAAACTATTACAGCCAAGTCCAATAGAACAGTGTCCCAGTCAAAACTGTTAAAATTCAAGAACTGTAAGCTTAGTATTGTATTGATTGCTCCTTCCCAATTATGGAACATAACAGCAATGTCAAAACAGCCACAATATTTCAGTTTTTGCAATTAAAATGTGATTGAAATTAACTGAACAGATAATATATGTGTACGTTCTGGTATTTAGTTGCAGCTTCATCAAATTCAGAAAAGAAAAACTTTTAATGTGAACAAGAAGTTTGAATTGATTACATTAAAACAAATGTTATATTAAATGTAAAGTTGTTAATCGTAGCGGTTCGACTTTGCCACGGCGGGCGTATGTTGAGTTTACTAAAACTCTTGTTAATTCCTGCCTTGGGCCAAGCCTTACACATGGTTCAAATTTCAATTTGATACATGAAATGCAAATTATTTGGCAAAGCTTTTTATATTTCCCCATGAAAATGTCCAGATCGATATATTGTTTTGAATTTCCTTCAACATCAGTGATATATCAAATGACGTCATTTTATTATTTTCAATATAAGATGTCCAATATGTCAAGGTGGGAGAATTAAATCATCATTAACAAGATTTCTGCATCTTTGGGATTTGCTGAAAGCCTGGGTACGATGCATCTTAGCACTCCACGCTACCCCTATAATCAGGGGCAACAAGATCTTTAAGATCTTGATGTTGGCATTGTAAACTTTATTTGATAATATAATTTGGTGATGTTTGTCCAAAAAATGATTGCATTTCCAAAGTCTGTTGGACTGAAAGAAATTAACAATAGGAATTTCTTTTTGTCTTAAAAAACCAGCCCTAATTTCTGACCTTGGGCCAGCTAGGGGGATACATGTATGTAAATCTATGGGTTGTGGGTGTGAATCATTCTTGGTCATCTTAATTAAATGTTCTAAACAACAAGGGAGTTGGGGGTCTCCCAAACAGTGCTAATATACCTGATACCAGCATTAATCGGATGGTAATTGACCGATTGCTTGATGACCTCACTCGGAATTTACCCACAAAGCATTTCGGGGGATTGAGGGATAATTTTAAAATAAAGCGGAAGAAATATAACTGTATCGAGAAGAAGATGTAAATGGGGTTAAGTTACCAGAAAAGGTGTGCATAAAAACAGGTTATGTCATCAATGCTTTCCAAAAAAGTGACATCGTAACAATTAACAAAATGGCGAATTGAGGTACATTTTACCCAGAAAGCTTTGCGTACATCTAATTCCCCAATCAGATAAAAGAGAAATCTCTGGGAGATAATCAAATTTATTAGCAAGAACAACACAATTTGATAAAGATTGAACTTTAATTCCAAAATGTATATCTGTATTTCATCTTTATTATCTTATAAGTAGAGTGAAGGGCATGGCTTCTGCATACTGCTGTGCCTGGATGAACTTCTCTCTTCAAGGAACAAGAAAAGGCAAAAACTGTTTTTAAGAGAAATATTCAACCTTCTGGCCATCCCCTGTCAGGCTTGCACGAAATTACTCAATGGCACCAAAAACGACATCTACATATGCCCCCCCCCCATCCCCCTAACAAACACACCCATCTCGACAATAACTATACATGTAAGTGGTTGCTAAACATCAGTATATGTCCCCCCTCCCACCCAAACACATTCATTTCCAAATTTGGTGGTTTTAAAAACATTGGCCTCCTTCTCTCCCCCCCCCCCCCCCCCCCAAACACCCATTTACACATTTAGTGGTTATAGATTCTCTACTTAGATTGGAACGTCATAAGCATTAATTTGCTTGACAACTTGCAAAGGGAACTCAATCAGACAAGGTTTGCAGCTTAACATGGTTTACACCCAACACTAATTTAAAGGGCACTATCAGCCTCAAAGCTATGAAGTGGTATCAGGTCGCCAATATATGAGACCGTAGGCGGTAGTGCCTAGAAGTATGTTTGCCTTAGAATGAATGCTTGTGCATCCATGTTATTTAGGTTCTGTTTTTATTTACATCAGCATGCAATAGTACTTATGAAATGAGTAAAATCACGAGCTTGTCATGAATCTATGACCAGGGTCGATTCTCCAACTATGACCTGGGTCACAGTCACCATAACTGATCCTAAACTGGTCATCACAATGAAGACGAAGACTTGGAAGACTTGTTCTTTATAAGGACATGATTGTTTATTTAGTAGCCAAACAGGCAACCAAAGGCAAACTAATAAACATGTATACAGTCAGTAATATATACAATAGTAACACTGTGTCACCAGAAAGCTGGTGACCATGCAGTTCATTTACATGTCCTTCTCTTGGCTGTCCCAAGCCTAATCTACCTTCCTAATCAAAATGTTTAACTTATATACATATAGGTGCTAGCTGTTACTATAAACATTAAACTAGTCTGAACATAGCAGAAGCCAGGTTCTGGCTTGATAAGAAGTCTATTACATTAAACAAACTCTTCCTGGATTTACAACTTCTGTTATATTTAGGCGCAACGTTTCAATGTCTATTCGGACATCGTTTTCAAGCATATGATCAACAAAGAAGGAACAGAGAATATATATACAGGTGAATGGGTATGTAAATAAACATTAAGTTAAGCAGTGTACTTAATATGGAAACTTCATTAAGTTATGAAAACATCACTATGTAAAGTGATAACAGCTTAGTAAACAGATGATTAATGATGGACAGAAAATTACATAACGTTTGACAACAGAACCTGACTGAATAATTATAGGAAAACATAAAGTTTTAAATAGGATTACAAAATATATCACAAAAACTGCAACCCAAAGACTGTGTTTATCTAATCAACTGTTCCTGTAACAAGAAGTATATTGGTGAGACATGTCGGCCGCTTCCTAAACGCCTTAAAGAACACAAAACCTCAACTGACCAAAAAGACTCTAAATCTGCTATTTCCGACCACATTCAAGCTAACCCCAACCATTCAATTCAATGGGAAAATGTAAAAACTCTTAATGTAAACATCTCTCCCTTAACCTCTCGAAAATTGACTGAAGCTGTTCAAATTAGAAGACACGATCCACAAATGAACAGAGATCAAGGTTTCTTTATTCCTTATGCCTACAATGAGTTAATTCTTTAGACACAACTGTTTCATCCAACTGTGCATTTGTTAATTAGTTAATCATATCCAATACTTTATCACGTTGCCTGCGCCTTTTGTTTTTTTCTCACTATATTTGTAATCCTATTTAAAACTTTATGTTTTCCTATAATTATTCAGTCAGGTTCTGTTGTCAAACGTTATGTAATTTTCTGTCCATCATTAATCATCTGTTTACTAAGCTGTTATCACTTTACATAGTGATGTTTTCATAACTTAATGAAGTTTCCATATTAAGTACACTGCTTAACTTAATGTTTATTTACATACCCATTCACCTGTATATATATTCTCTGTTCCTTCTTTGTTGATCATATGCTTGAAAACGATGTCCGAATAGACATTGAAACGTTGCGCCTAAATATAACAGAAGTTGTAAATCCAGGAAGAGTTTGTTTAATGTTATACTTCCAACTTCTATATGCCCTTCAAACAAGTTATCCAAGAAGTCTATTGTCTAGTAATAGACCATTCCATTCATATGGTCATTATGTCAGCTTGGACACACAGCAGGACAACACATGTCTAGACTTATGTCATCCACTAACAATTTAGCTGGACATATATTATTCTAATACTATAGATTAAACTAAGGTTAAAATATATTATAAGAAATAAGTATAATAAAAATCATATGCAATATTTCACTTGGTAATAAATCTTTAAATCCATAATGAAAAAATACATGTTAAGTTGATAAATGTTTTTGTCAAGATTATTTCTCACATGCGGTGGCAATCCCACGTTAAGTGGTGGAGGAAACTAGGTTTTGTATCCCCAGAGGCCAGGAAGACCCAATCTTACAGTGGCATCATTCTCCTTAAAAAATACTCAAAATGGTAGAAGAAGATTTATATTTCACATGACTATTATATCAAAGTTGAGAAGAAAGCAAGTTGTCAAAACTAGAGATTGATTGATATTTAACATTTATATCCCGACGTTGCGAAGAGGGAACTGGGCTTTTAGCATGGGGGAAACCCCTGACTTTCAGGGAGTACCTGGTAAATTTTTCATATAGGGCAATTTAGTGAAAATCCTATTCAGAAAGGTTCCTTTGGATTGATTGATAGATTGGTGTTTTAGATTATTTCACTTATATGGTGACATTGCCAGGTTTATATGGGGAAGAAATCGGGCTCATTGCCCGGAGGAAAGTTCGAAACCCCTGACCTTTGGCGAGTACCTGGCAACTCTTCCACGTCAAGAGAAAAATCCACTCAGATTTTTAAAAAAAATGTATTTGGCCTGAGTGGGACTCGAACCCGCACCGCCTTGATGGATGGTCTGTGTGGGACTGAGGGACGATCACTCTAACCCACTGGACCACCGAGGCCCTCCTTTGGATTGCGTCAAAACCATAAATCCTCAATAAATACCAGACAGTCTCATAATCTGACTGGGACGGTTGCCAGTTACCACCGAAAGTTCGTGGGTTTCCTCCTGGCATCAAGCCTTTTGCCACAATAAAACTGGCAACGCCGCCATATAAGTGAAGTAATCTTGAGCAATCAATCAATCATAATCTGACTGATGCCATTCCTTTACAATTATAGACACAAAGGCACTGTTTTATATATTTATGAATACTAAAACACACGGGCAAAGGTACATTTCAATACATTTTAATTTATCTTTTTGTCTAAAATAACCAAGGGGACAAGACAAGTTTCTAATAGTGTTAAAAAGAGGTATATCATTTAGACCAGTATACAACAACTTATGATTGACTATAAATGTTATACATGTCCAAATGATAGGAACTGTCCTCCATGTTATTTTAGACAAAAAGATAAATTAAAATGTATTGAAGCCAACTCATTTGGAAAAATCATCGTCATAAGATTGATTGATTGTTTGGTGTTTTACGCGGCGCTCAAGAGTATTTCACTTATATGGCAGCGTTGCCAGTTTTATTGTGGGAGGAAACCGGGCTCCATGCCCGGAGGAAACCACGACCTTCCGTTGGTAACTGGCAACCATCCCACAAAGGTCGTTGGAGTGAAAACCCAGTCAGAAAATTTTTGGACTGAGTGGGAATCGAACCCGCGACCCATTGGTGGAAGGCTGTTCGGATTGAGCGTCCAACGCTCTACCTACTGAGCCATCTTCATAAGAAATGTCACCAAGGGAGTGAAAAGATAGTCAAGAGAAGACATCCAAACAGTAGGTCTACATTTGTGGTAACTCAAATATTATAGGTCCATCCTGAAAAAATAAACATATAACTGGGTTTCTAAATATTGTAATAATTTCTTACAAACATTATATTTGAACAAATACATACTATATTAGAGTAGCAGGCAATGGTTAGCATCAAATAGGGGTGTTAATACTACTGACCAGCTATCTCCAGGTTCATTAGCTTTAAAAGATTTTCTACTGCATGTACAAAATTTCACATTATATAAATAAATAACCAAAAATAATCATGACATGGAAACATACTTTAAAGGCACACTTGCCGCGAAAATCAGGAATATTGTTTACATTAAAAAAGAAAGACCGTATTCTGTATTTTTCCCAGACAATATAAGTTAGGAACTTTCTATTTTTACTAAAATTTAAAAGTTTGGACGTCACTTTGTATTTTTAATTTGAATTTGAAAATTTGAATTGTTACGTACCCGGAACGTAAACAAACCGATCTGCCCCCTATTGGCGATTTTATGTTGCAGTCGAGTGAGTGAACTAACGGCACAGTGTAATTTTACGTAGGTCTATTTATCTGAGAAATACAGACTGACGAACGGTTAACAGCGACTGGAAAAGCCTGCTGATGCTTGTTTGAGTGTAAACCATCGATACAAAGGCCTGAAAGGAGGGTAATCCAACACGAAAGTTGACCGACACTGATCGTTGTTGTTGTAATCAGGCTTCGATTCTTCGCTTGTTTTTCACCCCATTTTTACAGTCTAAAGCTAACTAGACATGTTTTATGTGTCCTATGTTTAAGTTTAGTGGTATTAGTCGTAGTAAGCTCATGTAAATTGGTTTTCTTAGCAAATTTAAACAGGCTACGGCGGCAAGTGTGCCTTTAATGTCTTATTCTAAATTCTTATTCTAAATTATTCAATTTAACCCAAAATCCCGACTATATTAAAGCATAGTCCGCACTATGTTGAGTGGATTGAAGGATAAATTCTGATACGCCCGCACGGGCTTCTTCAATACCACGTCAACATAGGGTGCATTTGAAAAATCTAAGAGTTGCTCTCGGAATTTTTAAAAAATGATAACTCGCAATTTTTACACATTACTCACCTAAAATTTTGTCAGAAAGCTTCTTTGATAATCCCTTCGTAGAGCTAAACCATCATATGTGACCTTAAAATCTGTTAGCAGCGAATTTCGCTAAGTTTGAATTCCCTTTGCGTTAATTATCACCGACTTTCCCTGACAGCCGTTACCGGTTGTAGTGGCGAGCATGATTTGAAAGTTCGCGGTAGATGGCGGTGTGATCGCCCGAGAAAATTTTTAGTCAACAGACGGAATTCAAACTTAGCGAAATTTTAAGGTCACATATGATGGTTTAGCTCTACGAAGTGATTATCAAAGAAGCTTTCTGACAAAATTTTAGGTGAGTAATGTGTAAAAATTGCGAGTTATCATTTTTTAAAAATTCCGAGAGCAACTCTTAGATTTTTCAAATGCACCCTATGTTGACGTGGTATTGAAGAAGCCCGTGCGGGCGTATCATAATTTATCCTTCAATCCACTCAACATATTGCGGACTAATTAAAGCATTGAAATATTTACAACAATTAAAAAATATCATGCATCTGCATTTCTGTATGTACTTATAACAGATAGTGACTGGGCTATGGCATTTTTCCTATTAGGAAATATTCTGGAGTAAGACAAATCCTGTATTCTGAAAAGAAAATAATCAAAGTAAATAAGCTTTTGCCAGGCCAAAGTGTAAATCATACATTTTATCAATATATTGAATATGAAAATAACAGTTTTATAACAAGATCATACAAAGTTTTCTCATTAATGGTTTATAAAATAAAATAAATGGTTTAATTGTCAGATCAGCTTAATTTAGTGGAAGACGCAAATGTTGAGCTATGTCAGCATGTGTTGATGTCGATCGTGGATTCTATTTTTAGATCTGCGACGGGAGACTGAAACATATGTTTCTTGCTTTGTATACAATGTTCATAATGTGTAGGGTGTCATGACCTGCACACATGCGCAGGTCGAATCTTGCTTCCTGTAGGATCCTTCTTCTTGCTGGTGTGGTAGCTTTCGATGGAAGCTTCGGGAACAACATGGTGACGTCACGTTAGCCGATCACCACAACATCCAAATTGAGTGTCACTACTTCACCGTTTCAGCTAAAATCTCACTAGATCTAAACATTAGCAACTTAAAACAATATCATATAACAGTATCGAACTAGTGGTTTATTATAACAAAAACATAAGCTAGCATGGGTGATTTTAAAATAATTTCTACGTCACTATGCTTCGACCCAAAAAGTTATGGTGAGCGGGACTAATCAAAACACCGCCACACTCGCAAAGCGTAAGGAGGTTAACATATTTAAAGGGGCATGAGCTGCCAAAATGTTGACATTTTGACGTAAACACAGAATGTTGAAATTATCGGCTATTTTTCTCAAGACGTATAATTCAGAAGCTTTTTAATGCTTCTAGTCCCGAAAATGTACGATAAAGTATTGTTTTGAACTAACTTTGGCTTAGAATGAATAATGGTCGTCCCGGTTATTTAAATTTTGCTACTTTTCGAACACGTTTTCGGTTCGTACAGGGCACATACTGTATGGATTTTCTTCATTCCAACGCCAATCATTTAGTTTTTCGATGGCCTTCAAAGCCTCTTACTGTCGTGACGATCAGAAATTATGAAAAAAGTGTGAATTTCGGCAGCTCATGCCACTTTAAGGAGGGTGGAATTGAACTCTTGATATTATGTCCATGCTACACAGTGGTGCGGGTGGACGTCGGGCTCCCGGGGCCCTCCCCCTCACTAAACCTGGCAACGCTGCCATATAAGTAAAACAATTTATAAATGCGGCGCAAAAAGTCTATCCAATCAATCAAACAATCAATTAATGAAATGAGACCACATGTAATCCATACCATAAAAAAACAAGACTAACTCATGCACGGTAACCACAAGTTCACACACGTCTATAAGCTACAATGCGCCTTTGGCTCAGAGGGTGATCCATAGATGATTGAAGTGTTTTGTATTCGTCAGCTACAATATTAACCATGTCTTAACTGCGTTTATTGTAAAAGAAATTATACTCTCCACCTTGCTGATCGGTATCTAGTATTTAGAGTATAAATCCATTGGGACTCTCTCTCTCTGCTTAGTTTCTAAAGGTGAATTCAAATTTTCTCAATTGCCTTGATTTCAAAATGATCTTCAAGTGAATGTCAAGCGTAGGAGAAATGTTCAGTAAAATTAGTCTCCATGCCAGTACGAGAATTTGGATTTGTATTGTGAAGATTTGGATCAATGAAGATTTTTACCAGGGGAGACGACTGTATAAAACAAAGTTTATAGAGTTACTTCCCTGGATTTGTGAATAAACCTTTCGGTAGCAATACTCGCTATTAGTTAACTAAACCTCTGCAGTTATCATTTCCTTTGAGGTATACTAGAAACAAATGAGAGGTAGTGAAGCCAAAACAATGTTAATTTAGAGACTAATATAGGTGTAGGGCATTCTAGATGTCAATCTAAACAGAGAAGTTAATCTTCGCATGTATGCGAGACTTAACCTCTCAGCCATACGGAAGCCATATTAGAGCGTCCATGTACGCGGATTGATTCCAGCCACACCACACTGTGTTTAGATTGCACACTGCCGCGAGAACTTCTTTGACCTACAAACAAACACACGTGATTCTGTTTATGGACAGCTTGTCGTTTACATAATCGCGATGGTATCGTTGGAAATATAGAGGCTGCAATGTAGAAATTTTACGGTACGTGTTTTTAAACTGTGTTTTATATAGATATAAACATAAAGTCTTGTTTACACAAGTCTTTGTCTAAAGCGAATCAGAAATAGTTAAAACGAAACTTGAGTCAAGTTGTCGAATAATTTGTAGGCCTACTGATGATGTACACGAATGGTCGACTTGAGCAAACATGAAACTACTAGACTTAGCTGGCTTATTATACGCTATAAATGCGATGTAGTGTTCGTCATCGTCGGCCTATCCAGATAAATCGTATGAGAAATATAAACAGTATACTTTTTGCTACATCTTTGTAATAGTATTGTAATATTGCCCTCAGTGAGACGTAAATCATCAATCAATATGTCAATCAATGTAATAACTAATACTGACAAACCAGTGCATACTTTTCCAAACACACGCACACAAAAAAGTCTCTTTTTTTAAACAGAAAAATAACTAATAATTAAGCATTGGAACTATATAAAAGTAACTCAGCAGGAGTTTTAGTGTTTCAGGACTACAATGATTTGTCATTGTAAGTTTTATAAACACTTAAAAACATGGAAAATCTTGACTCAAATTAGTTTATTTATAAAGTGTTCTATCGTGATTTATATTAAATAACCGATCAGAAATTGATTCAGGATTATCAATCATAACGATTATTGTTTGGTTAAATTCCAGCCATGAAACCATACATTGTTTTTTTCAATGCTTTCCCTCGATTTTAATTACAGGTCCAAAGCAATGGCTACTGAGACTCCCAAAAAAATACAGGAAAGATGCTGCTGTCTTTGCTTGTCTACAGACATAAAATATTTGACAAGAATTGCACTCTTAAACAAAAGGGATGTAACTTTTTTAAACTCTTTGCAAGAGACACTTGGTGGGGTTTTCCCAACAGAGCCCCTTGATCTCCTCTTTTTGTGTCGTATCTGCAGGCCCAAAATTAACAAATTTGCTGAGTTTAAGAAAGCAAGTGTTGCAAATCTAAACACCACAATCACCAATATCCAGCGCATTAAAAGATGTCATGTCACACCCATATCACAAGAAAAGGAAATGAAACGTAAGAAAACTGAGAAGTTAACCTCAAGTCCAGTGAATCCTCAAACCACACCAACCAGGGTAAAAAAAAACAGTGGATTGGTTGACGGCGTCAGTCGAAAAGCTGAAATTGTGCGAGGATCAGACCAGGCGTCAAAAAGGAACAGTCAGGAAGTGCTTGCTACCAGAATCTTCAACCCCACAGACTGGGGATGATTTTGTCTCCGAGCCTTCAATTCTCAAACAAAATGCTGACCATTCATACAGTATTCTGATGCATTCATTTAGTGAGAATGTTCCCGAACAGGCTGAGAACATTGTGAAGGCATTTCATTTGGATTCAGAATCTTTTGTCGTAAAAGATGATTGTGAATTGTTAGTGGAAAAGGCGAAAAATCTAATAAATGGACAAGAATTAACAGCTGATGAACTTGCCTTTTCAATTTTCAAATGTCCACCAATCCAGAGAGCTGTAGAAGTACTTCTCCTCAAAAACCTTGAATCTGCTTTACAAACTAAATTTCAAAAGGATAGTGCACTATACCTGAAGGACACAGAGCAGATTTTGAATCAGGACCTATTTTCCTCTGTTATTCTGGAGATGGAGCAAAATGTTCCATTTCTTTTGAAAATTTTCACACTGTGCTGCCATAGTAAGGATATCAAGTCAAGAATAACAATGATTGCCACCATGTTTGGAATGATAATGCAAAGCAGGAAAAAAACAATGTCTGCTATACAACATGTTTACAGTGCTCTGTGCATAAAGTATCACAGTGACAACATGGTGAGTCTTTTGTGAGTTTACCTTGCTGGCTTTATTATAGATGCCACCAAGATTATTTCAAAAGCTAAATTTGCTGTGTGGTACATGTAAATAAATGCTTGAGTTGAGCACGTTGTAGTTAAAGTAAACATCTAACTGCTGGTTGTTTGGTTCATAAGCATTATAAACTAGGATATATACTTAAAGCCTTGATCTCATCTGTATGAACCTAAACCATAAGCTAATTTTTCATGAATAAGGCATGGCATCTTATCAATCTCCACATTTTTTTATAGCTTCTTCATCGGCTCAATTCAATTCACTTGACTCTGACTGAGAAGAGCAAACCTGCAATAATCAAGGCATTTGGGGACTACTCAAGTAAAAGGATTATTAACGAAATTAAGAGTGGTAAAGATGGTAAGATAAATGGTGATAATTTAGACATTCGTGTCAACACAGTGGATATGAGATTATCATCAAGAAATAGAGATTTTCATTTTTTTGCTTCGGATTGGACCCCTTACAGAGTGGATACATCCACACTGCCTGACAATGTACCCATAGGTGACCCGAAGCACATTACTTTGGACAACTTCTTGCCAGACTCCTCTGAGCTTCAGAAGTTCAGACAAGACATGAAAATTTTGATAGCTCATCAGCTTGTGGATATTTTTCCAGCATTTAAGTGGATGAAGCATTTATTGCCGACTGACATTCCACACTCTTTATCAGACGAAATGTCATCAAAATCAAAGCCGTTAATAATGCCTGTCCTACTGAAAAATGAGACTAATTACTCAGACTGCATAGATATCCTATGTTCCTACCAAAACCAACTAAAGGACTGGTATCACAAGGCAGGGAGAGGTAAAATATCTACATTGACAAATCTGTTGCTTCTTATGAAGATTTTTTTCTGCCTTTGTTTTTTTCTGCCTTTGTATATGGATACTAACAATTGTTTTGATACTAATATTGTTATACTTGGCTACCATTGTTATACTTTGACTACTGATGTTTTGCATGATAATTTTAAATAATTATTTTGTATTTTCTTTTCAACTAACACCAGGTTACATTTAATAAAAGGAACTGTTAATGGAAAATTCAATGGAAAAAGTCCAGGTTAGTGACAAAAATGTTTTTTCTAAGAAGCATATAAATCACACAATATTTAGTTATGTAAATCAGCCTTACACATAAAGGACTCATATATATATTATCCTACATGCAATTTAAGGGGGACGCTGTGCAAATTTATATCTTTGCTCAATTTTGCAATAAAAAACTTTATGTAGACCTGATTTCCGACTAAGAGGATTTTTTTCTTTTTTTAATAGCCATTATAAAGAGATTTGTTTGAAATATGAATTTTAGACATAGCCGCAACAGAATATATGTCTTTAAATCTATGAAATCAAGGTGGTTTTATTTGCCAAATTTATCAAGAATCATAAAATAATAAATGAAAGGAGCACTCTGTGGTCAAGTATATACATGTATTGTTGCAAAGTCATATATATATGATACTAGGGAATTCAAAATAATACACAGATATAGAATATACTTGCATGGCATCGATCTTTGTGGGTAAAAAAAAACATCGATCATCACAGATAAAAATCTAAATTTTCTCCTCTGAATTACAGACGAAGATTACAAGACAGTTGATATACCTATTGGTGGTGACCAGTTAACTCGAGTGCGATTACAAGGAGCCAAACTCCTTAGGGCTGGGACTCATACCAGTGAAGATAGGTTTGATCATCTGACACCAGTGATTGTGGAATTTTTCCATGTACAGCAGGACTTTCTTGAGGTATTTATTTTACATCATAATTATTTTGATTATAATAGTTCTACAGATTTTTAAGTATATCCAGAGATTAGTTTACAAGTTACAGTATATGTATGGTTCTTCCCCTTAATAAAAAATCAAACTCTAAGATTCCAATAATTTATTCCACAGAATTTGTCAAACCATTGGAAAGTGAGGATAGGCAAATCACAACTACAAAAACGTTCCCCAAATTAAAGCAAAAATCCGGAAGTGTGATTATTTGAAACAATTGAGCTTAAACACCCCCCCCCCCCCCAAAAAAAAAAAAAGTAATAAAAAGTAGCATAACAAGAGATATATCCTGGGAAATAATGTTGATCGAAACAAAGGGCAATAACTCAATGGACTGCTCAAATGCCTCATATCTAAGTTTTGAAGCAAATCTTTGACCCATTATCACAATTGTTTTACCTAAAATTGCCCAAATTAACATGAACAAAATGCTATGGTTAAAATTTGGTGACCATCACGGTTGAAAATGCCTATTTGAGACACCGTTTTCAATTTCTGCCTAAAAACCTCAAGCAGTCCCAAAACATTTTGAAACATTAAATTTAACTAGTTAAATAACTCAAGTTGCCTTCCATAATAACAAAATGCAGTCCATCAAATAGAATAATAACCAATAATAAAATGAATTTAACTCAGGCTTGAAAAATTCATCACTGAAATCTGAAGCCACAGTCAAAAATCTTGTGTTCCAAGATGTTAAATTGAATTTTTCAGAAATTGTGCAAAAAGTTCCTATTGTTAGGAAGAAGCAGAGAACAAGGCACACTGTCCAACTTAAAGGTTGTCATAAATAGAACGAATGTCAATGGACAGGTGAAAGTTCGGTTCAAGGCCCACGAGGACTTTGTGTTCACAGTAGGGAAGGCTTACTTGACTGAGCTGGCACTCCAGTTCTTTGACATGGAGGATATCAACTCTGAACCAAACGACCACCAACCCCCTCCAAACATTATTCACTGTGCAGAGCCACGTCGAAGAAGAGCTTTTGACACAATCATGGATGCTTTCCTTGATCAATGACTCACACCTTTCCACATTCATGTAAGTCTTCATTATTCTGAAAAAGAAAATTATGAATTACACCTATAGTTATTCCACTTTTATTTATTTTCACCCACATATAACCCAATGGCTGTCCACTATAACCTACTTTTGCATGTAGACCATGTTAAATTGATGGATAATTGTGTGTCCAAATGAGATGAATTTTGACCACAAGGTGTCCAAAAGACACAAGGACACCCATCTGGATGACCTCCCCCCACCCTCCCCTCCCAGCACACACACACACACATAACCTTTATCACATTTATAGAGATATTGCAATTATACAAGAAACCATTTTTTGTTTCTGTTTTAGTCTGAAAGTATGGAGCATCCATGTACTTTGCTGGTAAAAATTGGAGTGATGAAAATATCTACTAAAGGAACTATTCAGTCATCCATAGTCTCAGTGAAATTTGTTATTGGAGACGGTGATCCACTACTTGTGAAAATTCCTGTGGATCTGTTGAAGGATGGAAAGGAAGTTATCGTTTCTTTACCAGGTATTGAAAGTCCAGCAAAGATAGCCATGAAAGCTGAGGAGAAAGATGATCTGCAGAACTATGTCTATAATTTCTTGCAAAGTTTCTTCCTGATGAAGTATTTTAAGGATGCCATCAAGCAAGGAGACATTAAAAGAACAAACATATGTCTGAAGCTAATGGTGCCACACTTTTACAGCCATTCAAAACTTTCAAAATATTTAGTTGAATGTATTGATTACATTCTAAAAACAGAAATTTTGCTTTCACCAAAGATGTCCCTTCAAGTAAGGACTGGGTCTTTTGTTAATCGTAAAGGTAAGCCAGGAAAGAATAAGCCCGCAGATATGGAGAAAGAAAATCAGGTAAAATTTTTGAAAGACCTCATTCGCGGCCTAGGAAGGGGGAAGACCGAAAAGGCCATAGTTGATATATCTAAAGCAGGACCAATCTTTCTTGACCTATCAACAAATTTTGACCTAATGGCTGGCATACAGTCCATTAGCACTACACACAAACAAAAGTCTTCTGATGAAGATCTTCAAGTATTGTATGAACATCTGCGAGTACTTCGGCCATTCAAACTGAAACCTGGAAGACAGTTGGATTCTTTCAAAGGCATTCCACGATACCCCTTCAAAGACTTGGACAAGAAGCAGTTTGAGGCCCATGTCATGAAAATTGCAGAGCGGTTGCATCGAAATGAATATTTTGAAGTGCCTGAAGAACAGACCCAACACACTGATCATGAATGAAATTATTGTAGACAGTCTGTGTGGCCTGTTTGAGACTTAAATTAAACCTTGTTTTTAATATATATTTATATACAATTTGGTATCCTAGACATACCTGCTATATAAATATATAAAATACATGTTAGACCATATGTACTCACAAAGACAAAAACAAAAATCAGCATACTTAACATTCTAGAGGGATTCTAATATGTTATAGGCCTGGTTATCAAAATATGACTATATTTTTTCAAAAACAGAAAGCATTTTGACTGACTTGTATTGGATGAGATAAGCTGCAAGTCTATTACTTTACTTAAAGCGACATTTAGCAAAACTTCTGAGCTTGGCTGTTATACTAAGAAAATTCAACTATAGGTGAACCAGTTTTATGTAGATTCGGTAATACTGAGCATTTATTTAACATGTCATTTATCATCAGAATATATATTGAAAGGTTTGATAAATCTAGGAAAGGTAACCATTGAAAAAAAAAAGATAATTGAATTTTCATCACTGTACTTTGTTTAACGGATTAATATTTCTACATGATTTGTTTGTTCCTTTGTTTGTTTAAAACGTGTAGTGTTTATATGTAAATTTTTTGATCCATGGACTTTCGCAACATGTTACATGAGGCTATTGTGTAGTGTAGATATGTGACATTTCTCTTTAAAACTTGCAATGTCCAGTTTGTGTTTCATGGCTTGTATATTTATAAAGGGATATAAGCTGCCAAAACTGGTGATATTTTTCAGCTAAACCCAAATTTCGAAATAATATGTTATGTTTCACTACAAGTAGTAAGCTTTTAAGTATTAATGCACTCAAAAATGTACATAAAAATATTGTCTTCAACTAATCTATGCCTAAAAAGAATGATAGTCCGTCCCGGTTATATAAGTTTGGCAATCTAAACAGAGAAGTTAATCTTCGCATGCGAGACTTAGTTCTGAAGCGAAGGGGAGGTAAGCATGTGGGCACGATTGATAAGTTTGGTTTACTTTCCAAACACAGTTTTGGTTCCTAAGGCCACAGTCTGTATGGGTTCCTCATTCCAACTTCAATCATTTATTTTTGACAATGGATTTTGAAACTACTTTTAGAAAGATGGTATTGTCACTGGACATATGTACATGTAGGTAAGCCTAAAAAAATCTTTCTATGTCATTGAATAAAGAAAATAATATATAGGTTCTTAAAATTTTCTGGTTGTATACAAAGTGCAAGCCTAATTATAAATGATGATGAATGTTTTACAGATTGAAGTAACAGTTTACTTACAACTGCATGACTTAATAATCACCTTTTGGGCTGTAACTTGTGAAAAAAAATAATACACTCACCGTGTTACAATTACTGCAGCATTTGTGTTGTGGTCCACTAAATAATGTGCTATCAAATCCAAAGTAACTCAGAAGATGTTTTCTCAAACAAGTGGACTTGTTCCTACAAAACGTTACCAAATCCTTTGATAAGCCTGGTCTGTTTGAAGCAAGGTCACTGTTATTGAAATACATTGTAGCTGTAGCTGGCTGCCCCTGTCTTCCTGCTCTACCAATTTCTTGCATGTATTTCTCAAGATCAGTTGGTGGACGATAATGGATGATTCTGCATACAGCGGGTGCGTTAAGGCCCATACCTAACGCAACTGTTGCAAGTACCAATCTTATAGTTGGATTTTCTCTCCTGAGGTCATTTACAATCACTGCTTTCATCCTTGCTGTGTAATCCTTATGATACATTGCATATATCCTAGTCTCAGGGGATTGCTGGCCTGGTAAATAGCCATCTTGTCCCATTTGTTGCTCCAGGTACCGAAACGAGTACCACAGTGCATCTAGACTGTCTACATAAACAAATGTTGCTGGGAATGTAGACTTCTCTTCCTTGAGTTGTAGGAAAAGTGGATGAATCAGGTCATCATATTTATCCAGTTTGTAAATATTGGGCAATCTTGCTTTAATCTGAATGTAAATATTTGGTCTGTCAGGATTGTGTTGTACTACAGTTGGATCTTTAAGTTGGAGTGTTTCAGACAATTTTTTAATGGCATTAGGCGTGAGAGTCGCAGTACAGGCTAGATGTACTGCATCAGGGAATAAAGCATTTACATCTGAAATTTTATTAAATGCTGTTCTAAAAGCTTCTCCCCTGAAAAAAAGGAAAGAATAAAAATGAAGTCATTACTAACGAAATTTCAATAATGGTTGCTTCTTTTTTATGTTGGCATGCCATCATAAGTTAACACTGGTATCAAGTCACCCAAAAGATGCAAGCTTAAACCTATTCTCAGGAGAAAAATTACGACCTATTGTTGGTTCCTGCTATCCATGTGAAATGGAAATGCTTCAAAGCTTAATAAAATTGATAAAAAAGGGAGTTAGCTATTGAAAGTATCCAAATCACCTTTTTGAAAATTATTTTCTGTTAATAGCAGGTGTCTATTTGCCAAATGAATGGCTAACTGGCAAGCCCCTGATAAAACATCAGTATATAGATAGGTTATAATTGAAATATATTTAGATTATTTTAACTCAAGTATTTAAAATGGAAACACTTTCAACTGTATTGTTAAAACTTATTCAGCACACGTACTGTATTGATTTTAAGAAATAACCCCATTAATGCAGAACATCAATTTATAAATTTGTACATACATACCATTCTGCAACCATGTGTACTTCGTCAACAACTATTGCACCCACTTTTCTTCTGAAGGCAGGTGTCCTTAGAATTTTTGTCATTTTAGAGTTTGAGACCAAAGCCTCTGGGTGTGTATATATATAAGGTTGAATTGGCCCCTAGATAATTCCAGAGCACTCACATAGTTCTCTGAAAAAACTGGAACTTCAGCCTCACATTCATCATTTGATTGGTTACTGTCGCCCTGTGTCAGATTGTCACTACTTGAGTCAGCTGCTCGAAACACTTCATATGATGTACCAGCAGATCCTGATATATTGAGATAGCAAGCTTTAATCGCTCTTTCGTTCAAACTAACCTGTATTGTAAATAAATAAACAAACATTACAAAAATATTCAGAAACAATGTGTCTTGTTGGAAGTATTTGAATCGCTTACATTCAAAGTTCATTAGATCTGATGTCATGCTAATAAGTTGATTTACCTACATATAAGTGATATATTAATCTTGATGTGTTATATTTTTATGATCACTTAATCACACGGGCACAATCTTCTTGTCTAAAACAACCATGTACTAGACAAGTTTCCAATTGTGTTAAAAAGAGGTATATTATTTAGACCTTTATACCCCATAAATTGTTGTAAAAACAAAACCTATGATATTTCATGTCTTAAGTACTGAATCAGCTCTGCTAACTTTAACTTTTAAAGACTTCGAGTAAGATTCTGGAACCTTACTATGTTTTTCAAATTTCAGTACATATGAAATTGACTGTTCAGGTTTTATTTGTTATTTATTTTATTTTTAACACAGTATGTATAATAATAGTGGTTATTATTATATAATTGATGGTTGTCATTGGTATTGAACTAACGGGACCAATAAATCAATAAAGATTATAAATATAATATATAAAGTAAAAGAATAAAAGTGCAGTGCACTCACCACTTGGTCTTGCATTATAGAATTTAGTGGACATATCACTATAACAACACAGGGATGTGGTCGATGCTTCTGCAAAAGCCATGGCAATAACTGAAATATTAAGCTCTTGCCATATCCAGTTGGAAGAACAGTGATCACATCATTTCCTTCGTATACAAGTTTAAGTGTCTCGATTTGCTTATCCTTTAGAACATACCTAACTTGTAGATGTTGTTTTGCGTTTTGTAAAGCTTTCTCGAATAAATTCACTGGTGTCGTCGCCATGTTTTGTGTTGACAAATGACGTCAGGAACTACATTTGAAACGTTTTCAGCAGCTTTCTTTTCCTTCCAGGCATAAAAACACGCTTTTTGGATATATTATCTTTAAAGAGTAAGTTTAGAAGCGGATGTGGCAGTTATTTTACAAGTCGTTCGGTAATAACCATTTCCAATCTCTCGTGGGGTTTCCCATGTCTAAGATGTCCCGCCATTAGCCACATGCTTAGTTCTGAAGCGAAGGGGAGGTAAGCATGTGGGCACGATTGTCTAGATGTAGGCCTCTAAAATCATAGGAAACGATCATATTTTACTCACTAACTGTATAATGAAATGAGAAAATATGTCTATGATTTATTAAACCGTTAATTAGTTATTTCAGCGCTTGTGTTTTTCTGTTTGAATTGGCTCGAGGATGCAAAACATCGGTCTTTTGTCATAGATCCCGGTTTTCAAGAGTAGGGTAGCAGTGAAATATCCTGAAAGCCCAAAGGACACGCTTTGATAAAAACGAAGGTTGACTAAATTACAAGCATAATCAAAAATGGTTGCGTATAATGGACAAAATTCAAATACCCTGGAAGCAAGATCGTGTATTCGACACTTTGTTACAGATTGAAAACAACGTTTGTGTATATTTAAGTGACTAATATCAACAGAAAGATAAATATTTGTATGGATAATTCCCTCATTTTTTGTTTATAAAATCTTATATTTATATAACTCCATCCCTTACTGTTATATTTGGATGCATTTGAAGTCGGGCGATTTTTGTCTTTTAAATCGTAGTACAACTAAGGTCGATGGATGGGTGTGGGTGCGGGTTTGGCAAGAGGCTTAGTTGATTAGAGTATGTCCCTCAGACTGACACTAGGGTCGAATCCCACTCCGACCAGAATAAAAATAAAATGTGTGTGAATTTTTTACTCGATCTCCGTTTGTGATACTTTCCAAAAGTTGGACATGTACTCCGGGGATAGAGCTCGGTTCTCTCCCTCCTCTAAACCTAGTACCTCTTCCCCTTCTTTTCTACACCATCCGAAACGCTCCCCTAGTATGTCTGTCCTCTTTGTTCCACCTCCTTCCCCAGTTCCTACTAGGGCCTCCTCTCCTAGATCTATTAACTTTGCTCCCTCTCCTCCTCCTTGTTCTCCCATTTTGTCGGCCTATTCCACTATGAGATATTCAGATCAGTGATATCCCCTCTGTGGGTCAGCGCGACCCTCTGAATAACTTAGCTAATTCTAAATTTTGTAATTTTCGGCACACCGCCTCTAAAATTCACTGGACCGAAGATACAGCAAATTGCTTGTATACTCATTGGTATTGGACACTTAATTGAAGCTAAATTTGGGACAGGACATGTGCCGCCCCACTTTTGCCGTAGGAAGTAATATTGCAAAAGTAAGTAACGAGGAACACTAAAAAGGATATATCTCTACTCCATGGTTTTCCCTATATCATTAACTGGTAGGGACTTTTCTATTAGTAAATTAGTCCATATTATCATTTTCTCCAGAACTATATGTCTGGGGGATATCTACATGTACCAATATTATTTTACGTCTTAAGGCGGCTACACGCCCCCTCCTCACATGTATGAACCAGATATAAACGTAAGTCGTCACTCTGTATCAAAGAAATGGGATGGGAGAATCAAACCAGATATAGTTATAAAGCCTGCTGATAAATGCCCCACAATAGTTATTATGCTCCACAATAAATACACGTCTAGACATGATTTTATCACATACATACATAATTTGATTATTTGGCGGCTCCATTCTGTTGAATAATGTGCGCCACAACAATTCAGTATTAGTTGTAGAGTTGATAGTAGACATCATTACATGAATTTCAGATATAACACATACCGCTAATGACAATTCATTCGCATGCAGTTAACAGTAGAAATCATGGAGTATATGGAGTTGACAGTAGAATTCATTACATGAATTTCAAACATATTCACCTATCGATAGTGGCAACCCATTTACATTAAGTAGAAATAATTACATGAATTTTGAAAAGGCCACATGTTAGATTTTCAGACTTATCATAAAACATGCCAATAATGACAAGTAGTTCATTTAGTAGAGATGAATGTCGAAATCATTACCTCAATTACTTTAATTACACATGCTAATATACAATAAAGGTGAAAAAAACCATATCATTATATGCCAATAATGATGAGTGCATCATAGTGTTACAGCAGACAACCTTATGTGTATTGCACAGAGCACATGCAGATAGTGACACATAGTAGACTTACAATTAAGTGGACAGTAGAAATCCTTACAGGAATTTAAAAAAAGGATTTTAATTAAAAATAGTACACATAACATACTAAAGGTTTTCAGCAGAAATCATTATTAATGTTAAGACAGGACCAACGGCCATTATGACAAGTAGTACACATAACATACTTAAGGATGACCGCAGAAATCATTGCATATGTTACAGACAGGACCAACGCCCATTATGACAAGTAGTACACATAACATACTTAAGGGTGACCGCAGAAGTCATTGCATATGTTACAGACAGGATATATACCAATAATGACAGACACTACACTCATTAAGAACAGAACACATGTTAATATTTGCAAATAGTACATATATACAAAAGAGGTCATAGCAAAAACATTACATGTAGTAGAGGTAAGCCACATCCCAATAATGACAGGTAGTTACACATACTATAAACTGGAAAACTAAATCCTAACCTGTTATATAGATCCCCAGATGCCAATAATGACAAAGTGTAGATAAATAATAAGAATGACAGCTGGGATCACTAGGCCTATTACAGACAGACCAGGTCAAACATGACAAGTACTAGACACAGTAGAGGGGTCAGCAAAAATCATTTAATGTTTTACAGACTGAACCCATGTCAATGATATGAAGTTTTACACATACAGCTACTAGACCCAATAGAGATAACTGACAGGGATACACGCATAATAAAGATGACACATTAACATGCTTTACAGACAGACTACATGGAATATTGCACTTGTGAGCAGATATGCTTGAGCCAAGGTGACTACTGCAATATTAACCTATAATTATATCGCATATAGCGTATATGGTGGTAGATGGGATTATACATATGCGAATATTAACATTGAAGTAAAAAGTAAATAAATATAAAAAAAAGAACAACAGGGAATTAAAACTTTTGGCACTTAGAAAGGAATTTCACAACAGCATTGTACACTTTCATTTTCTTTCTGGTTGGTGTAAGAACTAAATCTATAGAAGGCCTTGATATGCCTGTGGCAATAAGATCTGTATAAACAATTTCTCTATTTGCCTCATATTTCCTACAGCTAAACAAAACATGAGAGATAGTTTCAGAAACTTTGCAATATTCACACAGGCCATTTTCATGCAGATTAAACCTGTAAAGGTATGAGTTAACACGGAGGTGTCCAGAAAGAAGCCTTTAGAATAGTGATTCTAAGTGTCTAGATGGAAATGATATATCAGGGGAGATAACTGTTGGATTAAATTTGTAGTAAAAACGACCCTTTTCAGAGTTTTCCCAATCAGCTTGCCATAAAGTAGTAAAATATGATTTAAGATGACTCATAGCCTCTGGTAGTGATAGGGGGACATTAGTATATATAGTTGAGAGTGAAAGAGCATTTTAGCATTGTTATCAGCCATCTCATTTCCAGGGACACCAACATGGCCTGGAATCCATTCAAAACATGTATATATGCCTTGCAAGATTAAGGTGGAGCAAATATGCACAATTTCATGAACAATAGGGGGAGAAAATTCCCATGAATAATTACATATAGCCTGAAGGGCACTTAATGAGTCTGAGAAAATGATTACTTAGGTTTCAGATCTACAAGAAAATATAAACAGAGTAGGATAGCTAAGGATAGGTAAGTTCAGATGTAAAAACTGACACATAATTAGACAATCTATATCCTTTCTGGACATAAAGATCTGGAACACAATATGAAGCTCCAACTTTACCAGTTTCTGGGCATTTAGACCCATCGGTATATATTTGTAAATACTCGTACAAGTTTGAAGAGATATAGAATCCATGACACACAATCTACTTATATCATTTCGGTCAGATTTTCTAATTTTATGTTGTAGCTCTACAGAAACCTTAGGTTGAAACAATGTCCATGGGGGGATGTGGGGAATGACATATTCCTGTAGAGTAATGTGATCTGCACCTGACTTAACTGACAACTGCTCTGCCCTTACTTTAAATGGTATTGATTGTTTGCTCTCAGAATTGTAGATTTTCTTATTAAAAGAAGCATCAAAGACACATTTTGCAGAATTTCTGGGCATTGATTTTAGCTTAAGGGAATATTTTAGAGTTCGAAATTGACGCCTCAAGTATAAAGGCCATTCTTTACACATAACTTGCAAAACATTTAAAGTGGCATGAGCTGCCAAAATGTTGATATTTTGACATTAAAACGGAATGTTGAAATTATGGACTATTTTTCTCAAGACGTATAACTCTTTTTAGTTCTTCAAGTCTCGAAAATGTTAGATAAAGTATTCTTTTGAACTAACTTTGGATTAGAATGAATGAATGGTCGTACCGGTTATTTAAATTTTGTTTACATTTTGAACACTATTCCGGTTGGTATAGGCCACATACTGTATGGATCTTCCTCATTCCAATGCCAATCATTTAGTTTTCTGATGGCCTTCAAAGCCTTTTACTGTCATGACGATTAGAAATTATGAAAAAAGTGTGAATTTCGGCAGCTCATGCCACTTTAAAGGAGTAGTTCTCAGAGTTCCAGTTGCTAGTCTCAGTGCAGAGCATTGAATAGAATCAAGCTTAGCTTTAGTACTATTACTAGCGGATGAAAAAGCCTCACACCCATAGTCCAACCTAGGATGAATCAAAGCCCTAAATAATAATAGCATGCAAGTTTTATCTGCACCCCATGCCTTGCCTGAAATTGATCGCATGAGATTAAGTACCTTCTGGCATTTGGAAATAATGTTATTAATGTGCTCAGTCCATGTCAATCTTTCATCAAATACAATACCTAAGTAATGATAAAAAATTAAAGACATCACCACGTCCTAAGTTGTTTTTGTGTTGTTAAAAACAACTGAGGACGTGGTGATGTCTTTAATTTTTTATCATTAGTATGGAACCCACGTTTAAAGAGAGTTTCAAACATTTCTTAATACCTAAGTATTTAAAAGAGGGGAAAATCTTAATCTTTTGTTTGTCCAAGGTTAATGATAGTAGTAACTGGGATATGTGTAATCTTTTTCTTGAGAATAGAACTGCCTCAGATTTACTGGGTGAGAATTTAAATCCCCACAACTTACTCCATTTCACAATATCATCCAATCCCTGTTGAATAAATTTCTTAGCCACATTTAGATTTTTCCCTTTAAACCATATAACTACATCATCAGCAAATAATGCACAATTCAATCTTGGGTTAAGGGCTAGAGGCAAATCATTTACAGCAATATTGAAGAGAGATGGAGAAATAATACTACCCTGGGGACATCCATTTTCTAAAATAACAGGGAAAGACAAATCTCTACCTATACGAACCTTGATAAAGCGGTTTGACAAAAAACCTTTAACCCACCCTAACAATTTACCCCATATGCCTAAAGATCTCATTTTTTGTAGAAGTCCGTCTTTCCACAACATATCATAGGCTTTTTCTATATCTAAGAAAGCTGCTAAAGAATATTCTCTATTACCTAAGGCCTGTCTAAATGAATTCTCTAAAGTAACAATATGATCTGTTGTGCTTCTGTTTCTGCTAAAGCCACTCTGGACAGTTGGGTATATACCATTTTTATTAAGAAACCATACTAGACGAGAATTTACCATCTTTTCCATTACCTTAAAGAGAGTTGAAGTTAAGGATATTGGTCTGTAAGATGTGGGAAGGGATGGGTCCTTACCAGGTTTTGGGACAGGTATTACAAAGGACGTTGTCCATGATGCTGGTAGTTGCATACTGTGCCATATTGTGTTATAAAACATTAAGATTACATAGAGACATTTTTGTGGTAAATGTTTTAACATAGAATATGAGATCCCATCCTCTCCAGGAGTAGAATCTTTGGTGGAATGGAGGGCTTGTTTCAGCTTTGAGAGAAATAAATTCAGAGTCATAATTTGTTGAACTAGAAACAATTGCAAAATTATCAGCCAGAATATAACACTTTGTCCTTGTTTGTTGTATAATGCACATTATTACAGACAATTGAAGGGATAGAACTAGATTTTCTTTTGCCGCTTATAGCTTTGGTTTGGTCCCAAATGTGTTTGAGTGGTGTGTTACTGTTGATATTGGTACAGTATTCTCTCCAATATGATTTCTGGGCCTTCTTAATTGTTCGTTGTGCTATAGATTTCATTTTTTTATAATGTACTACATCAGTGGACAAACTTCTGTGCTGGGCACGATTTTTGGCTTTTTTTTTTCTATTTTTAATGGCTTTTGAACACTCATCTGTCCACCAGGGGACTGGGACTTTACAGTGTGGGGTTCCAGAATATTTGGGGATAGAATTATGGGCTGCAAGATTTAACGCACTCAAAACATTTTCCGAAAAACTATCCACATTTTCATTGTAGCTCTGATCAGTTAGTAATTGTTTACATTCTTTTGCATATTTATTCCAGTCAGCTTTGTTTAACTTCCATCGAGGGGTAGATCCTATTTCATGATTATATGGGGAGAATCCAAATGACGCTGTGATAGGGAAATGGTCACTTCCACAAGGGGAATTTTGATCAACTGTCCTTGAGGAAGTTGTACTTGTATCACCAGTACAAATAGTTAAATCAATAGCTGACGTTTTTCCAGATCGAATATCTAGCCTTGTCCCAGTACCCTCATTCAATACCACCAGATTGTACTCATTTATGAAATCATAAACTACCTTGCCATTGTAGTCAGTAGCATTAGATCCCCACATTGCATAGTGGGCATTGAAATCCCCACAGATCATATAAGAACCTGATTGAGAGTGAAACAAAGATTGAAAATCCCCTAAGGCAAGCTTTTTACATGGGTTATAGAGATTAAACATGGTAATTTGCTGACCATTTTCTTGGCCTATTTGATAACACTGACACTCAAATGTGTTAGTATTAGGTAAATTGACTTATAAATATTGCCAATCCACCTCTCTCACCATTAAGCCTGTCAACTCGCTTAACTTCATATCCTGGAAATGTAAAATTAAGGTGGGTTTTAGAAATGTCTCTTGAAGACAGATTACATCAGGTTGAACACTAAGATTTGATACATAATATTTGAATTCTTGACCATGTGAATAGAGAGACTGTATATTCTGTTGCAAGATATGAAAAACCATAAGAAGAGTGGTAAGACTAAGACAAGTATTACTTCTTATTTTTAGCTCCATTATTTACGAGTATAGTTTCTCAATTCTAGTATTTCAGCTAAATCTTCGGAATTTAAAATTCCACTTCCCAAGTGATGCTCTGCACGCATAGAAATGAATTCCACAAAATCAGGTTTTTTAGATATTTTTACACAATGTAAGAGAATTTCTGTGATTAAGGAGATTATACTAGATACTGTGATTGTTGGACAAGCATCTGTTTGGCTTGATACATCAATATCTGTTTGCACTGCAACAGAATTCATTACTGGGCGACTTTTATTGACTGGTTGTCTCAGGGATTTAGGGACAACTGGAGGTACTTCAGGGGTAATAAAAAGTGGTTCATCAAAGTCTGGATCTTGTGAACAATTTAGGGAATGAGAGGGCTGTGATCTTATCGACTTAAGTGCTTCAGAAAAAGAGACTTTTTGAGTGACTTTGATATATTGGGCCTTATTAGCTTCTTCGATTCTAGGGCATTGATGGTAGGCCAATTGAATACAGCGAGGGGATTCTTTGTTGGGGCCATCCTGATAGGAATGGTTCCCCCCACACCTGGCACATCTTATATTACCTCTGCATTCTGACGCAATATGATTTAACCTTTGGCACTTAAAGCACCGAATTACTAGGGGATATATAGTTTAATTTGAAATACCTCAAAACCCAAAACTATCTCAGAAGGTAATGTTTCCAGATCAAAATACAATAGCATACATCTGATGGGTGTTTTTTCTTTGCCTTTTGTAAGACGTTGGACCTTGGTACATTTCATATCTTTTAATGCATCAAGGATTTCATCTTCCTTAATCTCTTCGTCCATACCATATATAACACCTCTACAGGAATTATTAGACTGCAGTTTACATTTGATATCCCTACCCAGGATATTGGTAAGCTGTAATACTTTTTTTTGCCTGACTCGTACTTTCACAAACTATAAGGTAATCTCTTGATGGAAGTTTTTTGGCATACTTAACTAAACCTATTTTTTTATGAAGTGCTGATGCGAATTGAATTGGGCTAAAACTAGTAGCAGGGGCACCCCCTATGGTGGATAAAATTACATGCGTAGATTTTTCCTGTTGTTCTGATATTCTACAAGGTCTTGATTTCTTTCCTGTATCGCGCTCAGAACTCTCTGATCGATCGCGTTCTCTGATGCCTCGTTTAATTCGACCTCTGTGGGGGGCTTCGCTAAAATCCATACCAGTACCATCCGATTCATCCTCGTCCATGTTCAGGCCGAAGATTTACAGAACTATGTGATAAATGAAAGTGCAATAACTTAACTAAGTGCAACAGACAAGGGGATGTTAATACAGCACAGTTATTTGGAGAGTATTCTGGGGCGACTCAGAACGGGGAAAAACGAAAGAAGCCCTAAATAGACAGAGACAGTGCAGAGTAGAAATACAATTACAAAAAAGGTCTAGAATTTTTTTTTATTAAATTAGAATTGTTACCTTAAGTTAAGATTTTAATTACAGTGGTGATCTACAGAGCTTATGGGATTATATTTACAACACTATACCAAGAAGAAATTTTTTTTTTTTTTTGCGCGATTGCAAAATTCCAAATGTACAACAACAACATAGGAAAACACAAAGCAAATTCTTACATTCACAGAAATCAGTATTATATATACAGACATATATTCAATTCCAATTCAATTCAAAGTTTATTGACTTTAGCAAATAATTGCCCCTTGTCACAATGGTTTCTGTACAATGAATTTTACAATAATTGAAACAACATTATAAATACATGTACATACTGACACTCACAAACATATGATGTTTATAACAGAATATACTTATATATGTCTGACATCTGAGAGAGAACCTCGATATATACACGGTTACATTCTCCCTATCAAAACATTCCTGTTTTCCAAACATATATGAACAAATTTTGCAGTTTTCTGAATCATATTAACAGAGGTAGAGTTAAGGAGTGCTACAAGTTTGTGTACACTAGGTTTTTCCAATAATACCCTTTAATTAGTTCTTTTCTAACTTCTTGATAAATTGGACAGATTAACATAAAATGGTATTCATCCTCAACATCATTTGTGTTTACATAACAAACATTTTCGTTCATGTCTTGGTAGCTGGTTACTGCCATGTCTACCTGTTTCTATACGGAGATTGTGACTCAAAGTTCTCAACTTAAAGATGGAGTTTCGATGGTTAAAATTTCTTATTTTAACTAAATAATCTTGCACCCCAAAATTTGTATTTAAATTTTTATACAAGAACATTTTGGGAGATTCCAGTTCTAATAGCAGTTCTTGCTTTTGACAATCATACAGACGCTGCCTGAAAATATATATGAACCTGGTTATCTCAACGCTACTTGGAAATAACCATACTTCACCAAAGCCATAACGATTCAATATATCTTTTACGTTATTGATCCAGTCTGAATTTGACAAGTACATTTCATCAAACACTTTTCTAACAATGACATTTTCTGTTTTACATGCCTTTAAAAAATATTTTATAACACGAAGTATACTTTTCCACCAAAATGTTTGTCGACCAAATTCACAGTAAATTGTACAACTAGAAAAGTAGACATTTTCACATTTACTAGTCATTTGAAAAACTTAGTTTGTATCCGTTCCATGGGTAGAGACTTTTTAAAACCCCAAACTTCTGCACCATAAAGAACAGTTTGACTAACAAATGCATCAAACAAATCATTTGTAACATCAATTGGAATTCCATATTTTTTAATATTAATAAGAAGGACATTTGCTGCTTTTTTACCTTTTTGTACAAACAAATCGCGTGTGTTATTAAACTTACATTTGGAGCTAAAAACAAGTCCCAAGTAATTAAATTGTTCAACAATCTCTATAGCCTCATTTTGATATAACCAATTTTCATTTTGTTTAATGTCCCCCCTTTTGCGAAAGACCATACATTTAGTTTTACCTGTATTTACAGTGAGACCCCACTTTGCACTATACTTAGCTAAAGCATCTAATAGGCCGTGAAAATCATAGTTTTATATGTAATTCACAAATCAAGTGTTTCTTAATGATATCATAATACCTGAAGCAGTTATTTGATAGTTGAACCGTACCATTAACTTGATATGATTTAACGGGAACCTACCTGAAATGATCGACAAACAGCCGAGTTGAGTTTGAATTCGTTTACTTGGTAAACAACATGGAGGCATGAAGAAACCCTCCGGCCAATCAGGTCCTCAAACGCCAGTCAGCTGACTTGCCAAACTTTCTGGAAGGTTTAACCCCTGAACAGCCACGCATAAGCGAAAATGCTATTCATTTCAATTATAGAAGGAAATAGAAACCTTCGTGACTACACAGCTGTCACACATGTAAGTGGAAATACACCATTAGAAAGTTTAGTTCTTGCCTTTTGGTTGCAATGATAGCCCTACATGGATTGCCTCACTTTAAAATCAAACATGTTAATGGAAGGAGTATGTTTTCGTACAGCTGTATCTATAGATACGGCTGTCATTTGTAGGCCTACATCTTTAGGAGTTATCAATTATGTCGTGGTGTACATGTGCGCCACATTTCCTTTCGTACCAGTTTCTCCGTTCCAATAATGTGTCAGGCCTCAGTAGTCAAGTTTCGCTTCTGGGCATACCAAAATCTATAATATAAAGTACTTTCCTTATTCTGCATCATATTTACTTCCCAAGATTAACCACAAAGAAATATATTCCCAAATTGCAATTTTTTGACGCAGTATATCATACTAAATCATAGATAGATTGTTGACTATGGCGACGTAGTGTAAATAGAGGATATTGAACAGCAGTGTTTAAATAGCACTTATATTTTTTCGAGTGAAAGTCGGAGAATAACTCACGAGACGTGAAGCGTCGAGTGGGTTATCCCTCTGCCTTTCAAGAGAAAAGATATAAATGCTTTTCAAACACAGCTGTTCAATATTCTGTTTATTATTTATACTATCATGATTTAGGCTGGGGGTTGTTTATTAAGTATAAATTTATCAATTATAAAAAAGAAAATATCAGCAAACTTATGACGGATTAGGTTTTCAGCAAACGTAGGAATATATATCGCTGACCAATAGAACAACAGCATGTCTCTTCTTCTCACGTGACTGTCAACTGTCAGATTTGTGGTCATTTGAATTGCCATTTTCTCCCTATAGTTTTTCACGACATTTCATGTAAAAATAAATTAAATCGATCAACATGGATTTTAACTCTGCAGCGCACCAGTCACAAGATCAAAATGATCTATGAAACTACTTAACATCGTTTTACCGCGTCATTGAACGGCAATTACAGTTTCTCGTTACGATTCTCCGAAGCCATGATGATGCAGGTCACACAACGCTTTGATTTAAAGTGGTAAGCCAATCCTCCATTGAATCAATTTAGTGTTTTCAGTTGTAAATTATTTATCTTAATGCTAAATTGACTGAAAAGGCTTCATTTAGCCTATCGAAATCCTATGTACTGTTGTACAGCAGAGGTCAGTACACAAGAAAGAAGTAGGTCCGACGACGTCATCGGCTTCGACGCGTGCATTAAATAACAAAAAGTGTTATTGCACTGCAGTGAATTATTATATTTCTGAGTGAAGGAAATCCTTAGTTTTCACTTATATGTATAAATAATAAAGATATATATCTTGCGTATGTCATGTATAACAATTACATGTCTACATCAATCTGGATTTCACAAAATGGACAAGCAACAGAATAGAACAGGGATTAAAGCAGGTTTGTGCTCTTATATGGACTACATGTAAACGAAACAGCCTTCGCGCTTGTTCTCTGTCCACCAAAATATGAGTCTGCAAGTAACATGTAGGAGCTATCATTGCAACCTAAAAGCAAGAACTTAACTTTGTAATGGTGTATTCCCACTTACATGCGTGGGCGGTTGCGATTGTTTAACGTACGGATGAAGTATTTCCACGGACTTGCGCTGACGCATGCAATCGGATATGAGTCTGCAAGTAACATGCATATTTTCCGTATTGTTTGTAACTACTCGGCATACTCGTTAAAATTAACGTCATATCCGACTTTAGATGTTCTACAACACATTTGAAGGGTATATATGTGTAGACCTGTTTACATTTTTTGCTAAAACTTGTGCTGAAAAGATAAATAAGATTTGATGAAAGGTGGATGGTTGATTTTCAGCGAAAAATGTACCATAACGAGCACTTAGTGCGACTTCTGTGGTACATTGTTTACTGTCTGACAGACGGTTTCACGTTAATGTAAACAGAGGTCTTACATGGGTCAACCCCACTGTAGTGAGTTGTGAATGCGTTACTAATACACATCTATCAGATAAACTGTTAAGAGTAGGCATTCATTATTCTAATTCTACAATATGTAATCAGAAAAAACACATAAAAGTCAGAAGATAAGGAAACGATCAACTAGACTGCAAGCATGCAACGGCGCGCTCAGGGAAACTCCAGTCTGACTGAATCGAGAAATCAACATATCAGCTGCAAATGAATTTAAAACATATTCAACTCGTCATTTAGCAGTCTGTCAGGGGAAAGAAGTTTACCAGTGACCATCCACTGATGTTTAATTTGCCGCATGCACACGTTGCCCTTTGAACACAAATTGACAAAAATTGGGGTTCATAAAACATTAAAACTTGCATGAGTTGCAAAAATGTGCACCTTAAAGGATAAATGACAAGTGTAAGTCAATGGCTCCTATTTGGTAATCAATTTGTTTAAAACAAAGGACACCGTATAGCCCTACGAACTCAACCAAAAGCAAAATGAGATTTTAGGCACAAAACCTTAAAAAGTTCAAGCCTTCGTTTTTCTCTCTACAGCCAAGATACGGAAATTAATTAGCTTTAGCGCCTCTATTGTTGTGACGTCAAACTACGTTGTGGCAGGGCGTCTTCGTGGTTAAAATGACGCCGAAAACATTCCAAATGTCAACTATAACGTCAAATACGAAGATATTTCTGATTGGTGACGGAAGATATGCATATTTTCAATCGCAGCTCCTGTGCCCCCCCCCCCCCCCCCCGCCCCCTTGAACCTGGGAAGTTCGTTATGTTTCAACATTAGGTTTTTAGATACATATTTACTCAATTTACAATAACAAATCACTTACAGGTGTTCAGAAAGAACTTGCCATTTATCCTTTAATGTTATAAAGTTTGATACGTAATGCATTATAAAGTGCTGGTATTTAAAAAAAATCAAATGACCGAGGTTGGAATATCAAAGAATGATACAATTTGTGAGCTATATGAACCGATGCAGTGTTTAATAATTTAACAGAATTTATATAACTCGGAATAACGTTGATTCGTTTTAGGCCTAATTTGTTTAAAACACATTTCTTTAAAGTGACATTAGCTGTCAAATATAGAGAAAATTTTATTGAAATGGTATTATAGCTATTCATCATTTTATTAAGAAGTACAAAATAACAGGTTTCCGTCGACACCAGGCTTAACCATATACGTTGAAGTAGTTTAAAAGCAGCAAATGTCCAAAAAAGTACACCCCGGCTTTTTAAAGGTGTATCTGTTACTAGCTCACACTTTCCGTTTGAATGACTTTATGGCTTTTCTAAAATGTTCGCTTCAAGGTAAATTCTTCAGTATTTCAATGTAATTCAATCTCTCAACTTGTCTAACAAAGTTAGTATTTTGGCAGCTCGTGGGACTTTAATGTACATTCTGGGGACTGACAGTGATACAAAAAACTTATCATTTGTAATTTTCGAGATAAAAAGACGCTTTTTTCAATTGTTGTTTGAAAGGAAACTATCAACTTTGTAGCAGGTCAGTCCTCATGAAGTTCTTTTTTCAATTGGGCTTAGGGTACTTCACAGTTTAACTGGATGACACTTTAAAATGATATGGTAAATTAAAGAAATATTGTATCCTTTGGGTCTGCAGATTTACTTGGGACAAGTGGTTACAGATAGAAAACCTAATAATATATGTTATAGGGGTGTTCTGTTATTGTTTATTATAGCTACCGTCTAAGACACGGGGGAGGTACTTTTTCAATCTGGTTCGAAAACCAATTATGTTATTTTTATCATTGGATGTGTGTGCTTAACACAATAGTATGTCTAAAACGTACAAATAAAAACGTGCTTTTGGTAGTGTCAAGGGTACGGATGGAATTAGCTGCAATATAATTCCAGATTGGGATTTGCCAGAAAGGAAAGAGTAAATGTAAAGCCAGATTGATAATGACGTTGTGCCAACTTTATTAAGTCTTCTTTGGACCCCGTCTTTGAACTATGAAATGATTTTTATCCACTCCGTCATAACTCCCTCACTGTGGGGTATAAAACACTCGACATTTTCCTCAGTGAACTTTCCCATTGGCTTTATTAAAGAACTTATGACAGCCCGACCCCGATTCTCCCTGGGGGTTAATACCGCAATGGTTATTACTTCAACGTGTACTTTCACAAGAGGGTATCGACCCAACCAAATAATTTTTGACAGCCCTCCCGAGCTGCCTGAAAGAATATTCCTGAAAGAAAGTTCTAATCCGATCATCCAATCGATTCAAAGGGATGATTACATTTTCTAGCTGTTTGATTTGCTAATATGAGGGACGTTGATATTGATCCCCGTCTCATCTACACCGTGTCATATTATTAATGCATACCCGGACTTCATGTGGGGATCTGCCTGATTCCGTTGGTATGACTCTCAATCCATTAGGGAGAAGTTTGCTTAGTATTTTCCTCTGGTCAACATGTGTAATACATGCATAACGTAAGATATTTCTACCGGACATAGTGTTCGGATTGATTCTCCAATTAAACATATACAACGTTCGTAATAGTATTTAGAGGGGATTAAATAAACTAAAAAACAAACAGCTTAACTAATAATAAATGCTGTAAAAATGTTACAAACGTCATTTGTGTTCTTTGTTTTATTTATGTTAAGGTGGCCATTATTTGTTTATTTTGGTTAAGATGATGGTCATCTATATATTTAGGACAAAACGTTTGACAGAAAACCTTGCTGTAAACGATCCTTATCTAAGGGAGATAATCGTTTAAGTATAGCTTCGATGCTAACAGTTGTCACCCTTGTCACTGCAAAATGCGACAAATCTTGCTTGTTGGGAATGGTACAAATTAGCAGGTGAACCAATGTGGGCGGAGCAACCGTTGGGAAGTTTTTAATTGGCTTGCATTCATTGGTTCTTGACTAAACGCTCTATAATTACAGGAGCTTGGATATTTTAGGAGAACATAAAAGTAGTATACGAGGACGTCTGTAGCTTTTTCTTTCGTCCTACCTTGTTGGTGTATACAACAGCGCCACGTAACCTTTTATGGTAGACAAGCCCCTCTACTGAAACACATAGTTAATATAATATCATCCCGATAATATTATTTCTATTGTGGCTTTAACCGGGAGGAAACCAGGAATAACAATGTAAAGAAAGTCAGAAATACAAAATAGTTTCAATTGTATACAGAGGGTCGATGACAAAACTTGACCCTGATAACAAATATTTGGATTATAGAAAATTGGTTGTAACAGAATTTGTTGAGGGTGTGATACGTTTATCTTACAAATATTTTGAAAATTCACCCAAGCTGCCATCATCTCTTTATAAAAGGGTGGTAAATGGCATAATAGTGATTTATTTGCAGACATATAAAAGAGTGAAGTAGATTTATTAAGTTCCTGCCACCTACATAAATGATTACGAAACAAATCTTTCCACACTGCATAATTAGAATTAAAAAACCGTGCCAAGAAGCTCAGCCGAAAGGCACTCACTTTCGATCTAATATCTGGAAGTCCCAGGCCACCTTGACTTTTGTCATTGATAATGACATCATATGCAACTAAGTGAGCCCTCCCACCCCAAAGAAAATCAAGGAAAATAGCCTTTAGTTCTACCATGTACTCGTGTGGGGCATCAAGAACCCTCATTACATACCATAGTTTTGACATGAGTAAGGTTGAAATTACACAAACTTTTCCTTCTAATGTCAATTTTCGCAGTTTCCAAATGTTTATTATTGTCTTAATCTTGTTAATTTTATCCTCCCAATTTTTCTTTTTACAATAGTTCTTATCAAATCCCAAATATACTCCTAAAACCTTCATATAATTATAAGAAACAGGTATGTGATGAATTTCAGTGAGGGTTAAATGTGCATTGGCCGACCGAGAACATAAAATCTCCGACTTTTCGGCATTTACCTTGGCATTAGACGTTGAACAGTATTTATTAACAATTTTTAAAACTTCCCCAATAGAGTTTTGATCTGACACTGTAACAGTAGTATCATCAGCATGCTGATAAATTAGACTAAATCTACTATTTAAAGAGTTGGGGATAGGGATCCCGTGGATATCATCCGAACTACGTAGCATACATCCTAATGGTTCTACTGTTAACACATACAATAAAGCAGATATAGGACACCCCTGACGGATAGACTGGGTAACTGAAAAATATTTGGTTACATGACCATTGCATTTGACCGCCGTCCTAACATCAGTATAAAATATTCCAATCCATTTACGAAATATATCTCCAAAACCATACTGTTTTAGAACCCCATACAAAAATTCATGGGAGACTCGGTCGAATTCTTTTTCTTGATCTAATTTTATAAAATAAGCTTCTAAGTTATCGTTATCAACATAATACAAAATATCTCGCAAACTGCATATAGTGTCCGCTATATCTCTACCTGGGACACAGCAGGTTTGACACGAGTCTAAAAGTGAATTAATAACAAGCTTTAATCTGTTAGACATACATTTTGACAATATCTTGTAATCTACATTTAATAAACTGATAGGTCTCCAGTTTTTTAATGACGACCTATCCCCTTTCTCTTTATATATTAACGTTAGTACTCCACTTCTCATACTTCTGGTTAATATACCCACAGAGAGATTTCTTCATAAATAATAGGCCCTAATAAATCCCCAAAACACAAATAAAATTCAACGGTTAATCCGTCATTACCAGGGCTTTTATTTCTTGCCATACTCATCAGTGTATTCTTAATTTCCTCAATAGTTAAGGCCTCGTCACATAAGTTTTTGTCTATATTACTCAACTTGTCTTTAATTGAAGACAGAACTTCCTCAATACTATTATTAGTGATTATCTCAGCAGTGTATAATTTCGAGTAAAAGTTAAACACTTCTTGGAGTATATCTTTGGAACTGTTTAATTCAACTCCCTCATCCGTAGTAACACATGATATGAGCTTTTTTTCTTGATTATATTTCTCTAGGTTTAAAAAGTACTTTGTGTTTTTGTCACTCTCGTGAGTGTACAAAGCTTTTGATCTGAGAATTGCCCCATTACATTTTTGTCGCTCATACTGTTCTAAGTCCTGCTCTAATTGCACTACATTTTGAATATTGTAATTGGGAACCTCACTGGCTTTTCGATATTCATTATCTAATTTCTGCTGTAATCTGTTAATAGAATCATATTTCTGTTTTGGTTTGCTTTTGTTACCGTTGTTACCGTCTTTCGTACTATTCAGTTCTGTCTTCTCATATGGGGTCTTTCGCTTAGCTCTTGTCACCCTTGCAATAGGTTCTTGGTTGGCTTTCCTTCGTCTTCTGCTTTTCACTACAGAAAAGCCAGACGACTGAGATTCAGTTAAATCCATTGATGTATCATGATCCAACGGCTGAGGAATATCCCAGACAGATTTCTCCACATCATTCACCTTTATACATCTTCTGATTGTGATTGTTCACATGAGGATTCATCGAGGTAATTACCTTCTAGATGTGGAACTTCATCTACTTGTGGAACTTCATCTCGATGTGGAACTTCATCTCGATGTGGAACTTCATCTCGATGTGAAACTTCTTCTCGATGTGAAACTTCTACTTGATGTGGAACGTCATTATTTCGAGTTGGAGATGGAGGCTTGCTCTCATCAAAACCCGATCTGGCTGTTTCGCTCGTGGTGGCCAGGTCACTTATTTCTGTTATTCGCCGATGGCGGCTTGGTCACTTATTGTTGTTTTCTTTCATATTGATTTGGTTCCTTATTCTCACTTCCCCGCACACAGTATCTTCGCCATTTATTTCCGCGTCTTCGGACAGGGGGGGGCTTTGTCACTTACGTGGTTGTGACATAAACATTTATCACCAATATTTCTACATTTTGGACAGGGTTTGGCTGTACAGTGCTTAACTTTATGCCCTTGTTTTTTACAACGAAAACAGACGAATTTAGAACAGTGCCTGTAAATATGGTCCTCCCCAAGGCATAATGAACACACCTTTAACTGGTGATCATGCACAACTTTGAAATGCTCATATCCGTGCACTGTATTAAATCGCATGGTATATGGCAATGACTTAATATTAGGAGGGAATTTTACCTTCAGATATCGCGTCCCATCCTCTATATTAGTTCCTTTGTAGACCCGCCTCTTTATACTAGAAAGAATCTCGATATCCATGGACCACAATTTCTGTCTAATCTCATCATTACTCACATGGCGCGGCAGATGAAGGAATGAGATTACCACGGTCTTATCGTGGACGGATCGAGTCTCATAGCTCTCACCATCAACCTCAATACTCCCACAAAGCAAATCAAACCTCTCCTGTTCCTCCACCGTCACCTCATATATGTCATTTCCCCGCGGCACACAAGCTAACAAAGAATTCACTCCACATATTCCCTCAACACTACTGATCAACTTTTCAGCAGGTACACTCTTAAAATCATGCACCTCAACCGTCAACGTACAGCGATAGCTCCTCTACATTTGTCTGGGTCAAAGGCCTATGGATAGGCCCCTGTGAACTGGCCATGTCCAAAGACACGGCCAGGCCCTAATGAAAATGTACTATAGTTTACTATAGCAAAAAACTATAGTTTACTATGGTACTTTTGCCACTTTACTATAGCCTGTTTACTATAGTAAACTATAGTCACTGTAGTTTACTATAGTAAACAGACTATAGTAAACGTGGCAAAAGTACCATAGTAAACTATAGCGATTATAGTAAACTATAGCGACTATAGTAAACTTAAGCGACTATAGTAAACTATAGTAACTATAGTAAACTATAGCGACTATAGTAAACTATAGCGACTATAGTAAACTATAGCGACTATAGTAAACTATAGCGACTATAGTAAACTATAGCGACTATAGTAAACTATAGCGAATATAGTAAACTATGGCGACTATAGTAGTCTATAGCGACTATAGTAGTCTATAGCGACTGTAGTAAACTATAGTAATCCATGGCGACTATACTAGTGATATGGTACAATGTAAACTTTAGTAAACCATGGTGACTGTAATAACATAAACTATAGTGACTGTAGTAACATAAGCTATAGTGACTGTAGTAACATAAGTTATAGTGACTGTAGTAAACTATAATGACTGCTGACTGTCTTCAGTTAACATACAAAATAATAAGAAAAAATCTTTAGTTGAAGACAGATAATGCTGTTTATTACATCAAGTACTGTTGAAAAATCTGTACACAAAATCTGATAAAACCGACATTTGATATTATTGTACACCTTCCTTCTCTTCATTCTCAAAATGACTTTGTTAAACTTGTGTATGGTTGTTTTTTGGGGTATTTTTTTTTTTTTTGGGGGGGGGGGGGGGGGGGGGTCCTCTGATTTCTGTTTGGGGTTAGATCGCTGTTTTGAGGCCAGACTGCTCTTATGGTTCTGGTTAGTGTTTGGTGTATGACTCTCTGTGATCAGGATATCGTTCTTCAGTTTATACTACAAGAAAACAAAAGAAATATAAATAAATAACATCAACGGGGAAGGCCTGTGCTTGACTGAGCAAGATTAAGCCAATGTATTACATATTGAAACAAATTTTGCACTGTGACCATGAAGCATTATCTTGATTTCAATAATTTACCTCATAGAAATCCACTGTGTGACGTCATCCCAGGCTTTGTTACCTCACTTTGCTTTGAACCTCCGTTGACTTGGGAATAAATGGAGAAAAAATTTACTCCGATATGCAATTTCCAATTTCCTGCAAAAAAAAATTAAACTTAAGTATGGTAAAGAATATAAAGTTTCCAATTATTAACCCAAGTTAGACTTTTTGTCTGTCCTTACAGCCGAAATGTGCTTGTTTTCCATTCATTGCCATGTTATATTTCACCAACCAGCAGACGACCAAAAGGGGCCTTTATATTATACTGTAATACATGTATGTTTGATGCACTAAACCGATAACCTACATGTATTACATGTATACATAGTAAAACAGGGAATTCCATGCAAATATTTTGTTTTCCTACCTCGCATGCTCTTTTTCTTAATAAACAGCATTTGTTAAACCGGTTACCGTTATGATTTTAAAGTCTACCCTATAAGTATAAATATAATAATAAAGCCTACAGGCATTGTTGAGATTTTGCATTATCCGGGTAATCATAAAAACTTAAATGTTAATCTACCTTTTTCGATTATGTATCCTAATTTTCAGAAAGACTCTGGTTTCCGGTGAAAGGATTCTTCAACTCCTGTAGTAACTTGTTACTTGTAGGGTGTCAGATGTTAACTGTAGTATAGGTTGATTCTCATTTCTGGGAGCCGATTTACTGAACATCGCCTAAAATTGTGGTTGTTATACTTGTTAACTACTATAAAGGATGCAAGAATGTTCATCTTTATCAAAAGACATAGGCCTACTGCCTACTGGGGCAGTTTAATATACAATTACATTTTAAATGCACTTCACCCTTTCACACGTACATGCATATAGATACATACACAACTGAATGATGTGTTTTATTTTGGAAAATTGGAAGTGTAGGGCCTACTACTAGGGTGAAAAAAAGGGCTTATTATTCGGAGTTACTCCAAATTATAAGTATCTCCGAATTAAGCGCTCTAAATCTAATTCAGAGTTAGTAGGCTAGCCTACAGCCAACTGTAACTTTATTTGGAATATAGAAGTTAGAACTGGTCCATCACTTTCAAGGTTAACAATTTTTGCTACAGCTGATTTTTACTTGTTTTGTTCTTCAAATAAATAAATTTGCTGTACCAAGACAATCTCATAAAACCACTATGTCACCTTTTAATTTTGGCAACTAATAAGTAGGCTAATAGTAGGCCTAATATGAATAAATGTAGTTTTGAAATGGAATACCAAAAAGGCACATTCTTTTTGGTGTAAACATAAGCTGTACGTGACATACCAGTTCTCACCAAACAAATATTGATACGATTTGTAGCATTTTTGAAATGCTGTTGCCAACGAATGCGTATTTGGCTCAGTGGTTCGGAGTGTTTTCCAAAATCCAGTAGTTCCACTGATTAGTTTAACGTAGTACACAAGTAGTGTTATTCCGAAAAACGAAAACTTCATATTGACTCAATATTTCGACTTTTATTCAGTCATCATCATGATACGGTAAATAAAAATTCAAAACCTACCCAGACTGTCTCAGTCAGTGTCACAGTCAGCCTGTTTCCCAGTTTGGTGACATTATCATTATGTACAACATCCAACCAGACCCACGTCGGTCGACTCCAAATCCAATGTTCGGGATCTGTGTAGCCTGTAGGCCCCTACTTCTGAGGTAACTCCCAACTTCGGACCATTTCACCAGTCATGTGTACAAATGGTGCTGGTCAGGTTGATCGGAAAACACACCAGAATGCAATCCTAAATTGTTCTCAATCGCAATATAAACACGGGTACGATTCTCGTTGACAGAGTCCCAGTGAAAAAGATGGCGGTTGACACGTACGGCCGTATAACAGTATACTTGACCTCGTAATCATAATACCCGGATGTCTGGGAAACAACGTCGATCAGTCCGAATCTTACAGCTACTTTAATCTTTTCATTTGGTGGAAGTGACAAAAACAAAGACGTGAACTTCTTCTTAGGAGAAATAAACTGCTTGTTTTATTGCAATGCTGACTATTCCAGATGGGGAAGTGTTAAAAAGTTGTAAAGCCGTATACATTTACGGCCAGTCCACATGTTGACTAAATAGGCCTACTTTGTTGAGGTGTTGTCATAACTCATATATCGGCACAGAAGTCGTAAAATAAAATAACTATAATTAGTTTAATACACCTATCAATGAAAACGTTATGCCTGTCAATGAAAACTTTATAACCCTACTCATACAACTTGAAAATCTTTAAAGTCAGCCCTAAAATTTTATAACACCTCAAAACAAGCTTTGCACTCAGCTGTGACTGTCCTGTCAGCCCAGCCACACCCCCTCCCCTCTCAGTCTCACAGCCTGCACAGTTGAACTTGAAGTCCTTGTTATTCGACTGGATTAGGCCCTACTTCAATAAAGTAGGCTAATTGAAAAACAAATTTGAGCTATTTGCACCAAGACTTCATAGTAGAAATACAGATTTTGAAATTAAAGACATACTTAAAAAATCCTTTCTTTATGTAATATAATTTATTGCATAGTAGATGACCACCTGTACTTTTGGGCAGGCAAATAAAATATCACGTTCGGCTTGTAAATAATCCCATCAATTATGAAAGGGACGTAAGACTGAAAAACGTTAATTTCAAACACATTTGGACATGCTTTGAATTACGAAGTCGCAAATAAAGATCTCTACTATTATTTCTAATATTTATTTGCTTTGGGGGGAGAGCGGGGGGGGTGGGGGGTGGGGGGGGGGGTGTTACTTTATTTATTTTACCAAGTTATGATTGTTACCCTTTTTGTTGTTTGTACTCTGCTTTGTTAAAGTCCCAAGTACAATAAAATTGAATTGAATTGAATTGAATATTGTTGGTCGCTTGAAACGGAAATTTACATGAAACACAGGATGGGAGATTTGTGTCAAGGAATTAAAAATATTAATTTGTACTGGTGGTTACAGTAAATAATTCTTCATAATCACTGTGTAGTCAAAGCCCTTACTGTCAAAACCATGACAAATGAGAACATTATAACTACATCTTGTCCTCATTACAATCCGTTCAAATCACATTATCGTCACCCCTTCCCCCCAGTATTACTAATATTCTTCTGAATGTTTATACAACTTTTTGAGTAACATCCACAGCAAAATTATTTGTTTTATATGTAATTTAGCCATGATGTGCTGGTGTGACCAAATTAATTTTCCCAAATTATCACATCTATTGCAGGAAAAAACAGAGTACTTAAAATAAAGAAATGAAAAAATGGTACAAATCCTGACAGACTTTTTGTAGCAAAACTATGACGGAATTCTTGTAAAAAGAGATTGGTAATAAGTTAGTCCTATATTGAGTGAGAACATAGTATTTAGATACTCTTAATAGTACGTTCGTTTAAAATAGATATAATATAGAGTGCAATATTTGGAAAAGTTTATTTCATTTTAATATAGATATATACTATAGTGAGCCGTCTACAGTTTACCATACTTTACTACAGTTTGACTATAAACTTGTACTATGACAGTTACCTATAATTTACTACAGCACCGTGCAGTTCATATCAGTTTGAGTACCGGTATATAATTAGCATGATTCTCCATAGTAATCTATTACAGTGATCTATAGTTTACCATACTTTATTAACTTATGTATCATACTTATAATTTACTACAGCACATAGCAATTTACCACTGTTTACTTCAGTTTGGCTATATAATTACCATCATTCTCTATTGTACCTACCTATAACATACTACAGTAAACTATAGTTTACCATACTTACTATAGTTTGACTATAAACTTACTGTGTTGTACTATAGTAACCTGTAATTTACTAGAGTACAGGCCATAACATTTCACTGGCAGTCAGAAACATTGAATCGGTTTCGTATATTAAAATGCTGGGAACCAACCAATACCGATTGCTAGTTTCGTTATACATCATATCACATATTGGCTTCCATGATGGCTAACAGATTTTCGTTTCCGTAGTTTTAGAGAAACAGTAACAGCAGGCTACCTGAACCGATCGTTACCGTGAAATCCTATGGCCTGAGAGTAGACTACAGTTATCCCAGTTTACTACAGTTTTACTATAAAGGATCTATCATATACTATAGTAAAAGGTTATGTACTATAGTCAACTATAGACTGACTACAAAAATCTACAATACACTATAGTAAAAGATAGTGTGCCATAGTATATTATAGTAAGCTATAGTTTACCTCAGTTTTACTATACAAGATCTATGGTATACTATAGTAACAGGCAATGTACTATAGTCAACTAAAGTTTCCTATAGAATTACTACAAAAGTCTATAATACACTAAAGTATTCTATAGTATACTATAGTAAACTATAGTTTACCATAGTTTACCTCAGTTTTACTATAGTAAACTATGGTAAATTATGGTACATTTTCATTAGGGGGGGCTTTCAGCGAAACAACTACAACTCTGTGTTAAGACACTAGCTCGTTGAAACCGGTCTTACCACTTCAAAACATCGACCGGAAGTCCGTTAATATAATACCTTTTTTTCTTTTTACATCCGCACACAACGGGTCTCGAACCCCTGCATTCCGTATCTGAAGCTGGGCAGAACCACATGCGCATTCACTTAGACCATAGTATTTAGCCACTAGACTAACTACAAACACAACGTTAGAGGTATTAAATTTCTATGTGTTACCTGAACTGCGATACACGCATGCGCACTTCATACTTAATATACCCTTTGACCCGCGATGACGTATTTGGACCACAGGCACGCCTTACGTTCAGCGGGGCCACTTTATCAATGAGTTGACGAACCGCAACTTTTACGTTACCTACGATTCTTTACCCAAGCCGCTAAGTTTGACATAAAGGTTTCAAATTTAGCGTTGAAATCATTATAATGGGAAGAAAACAAAATAACAACTAGCAATACTATTGGCTATGTAATGATTAACTTCTCTGTATAGATCACAAGAAGGTATGATGAAAGAAACAGTTCCAGACGTCCCCCTATAATCCTAAAACATCCAAGCGCCTGTAATTATAGAGCGTTTAGTCAAGAACCCCTGATTGCAAGCCAGTTAAAAACTTTCTCTCTTACTATGGAAGACGGATGAGGCCATTCGCGCCGCGTTTTGGCGACCCGTAATAACACACAGCACGAGAAATCGCCAAAACGGCTAATTCTCTAGAGATATTGCCGTTTTGGCGTTTTCTCGACCTATTAAAAACTAATAACACGCTAAATTGAAATGTTTCGAATTTTTTTAAATCTGCTCTTTTTGTTTTTTCGCATAACTTTTTTATCCAGGGCGAGAAAACGTGGCGCCAAAACACCAAAACGGCAATATCTCTAGAGAAATTGCCGTTTTGGCGATTTCTCGTGCCGCGTGTTTCTTAAGTCGCCAAAACGCGGCACGCCCCATCGCGAGTTGCGGATAGCTTCAGTTTAAATATCTACTCTCAAAACCGAATATAGATTACCTTGAAAATATAACTGGCCTCCATGTAGGACGTACTGGTAACTAAAAAAGGATTGACCAGTAATTGAGAATTTGTTGCGCATACAATAATGTAATCAGACATTTTTTTGCGATATTTAAGAGAAATATTCTGTTTTAGTAATAAAAATCTAAAAAAAAAACAATGAGGTCAAGCCCTAAAAGTGACGAACAGCCCCGCCACAGGTGATGTTGGCCACCAAAGTGCATCTGGGGGTAAGTTGAAGGATACCCCTTAGTTTTCTTTCAGTTGATAACACTTATAAAAGTGTATTGATAACTTTTTAGTGATAAAAATCTACAAAAGTGACATTAGCCCAACAAGTGACGAACAGCCCCACATATGATGTTGGACCCCAGAGTGCATCTAGGGGTAAGTTAATGGATACCAGTAAACTTTTTTAGTTGATAACACTTACAAAAGAGAATTGATGGCTTTGTTTTAGTTATAAGAATATCTTAAAATGATGTATATGTGGGGATTCCCACAAGATATCATCTACATACGTTTGTGCAGTTTACATTTTGCATGCTTTTCAAGTCTATTTAGTTTTGTGGCAGAAGTTAAATGGATATCTACTGTTTTATTGTCACTTCCTGAGATTGTTTTGTTATACTCGAGGAAATTAGCGGAATTAAACGATTGGAGCTTGTGTTGAAGTTCCGAGAACTCCCGAATGAAACGCTGTATGACGTCATATCTCTGTTCGTCTACTGCTGCCATTCGATTCACAACGGCTTTAACATCGTCTCATTGTTTTCGTTAATTTCATTTTCAGGTAAAGTAATCTTTTCACATATTTGGTATCATTTTAATCGTGAGTGATCGTAGCTACTCATTAGCGATACTTTAACTCATTCGTCCCGAGGAGCGCTTCTATGCGCCGCCAGAGATCACCGCTTCGTCCCGAGGAGCGCATAGAAGCGCAGCTTTTAGAGGGTCTCATTTCCCGGGGAGCGCATAGAAGCGCAGATTAACATGCCTGTCTATTGGTTCACAAAACAAAAAATTGAGCGGTTTTCCTTCTTTAAACCAATTAAAAATAAGCTTTCAAATGGTTAAGGAGGATATTTATACAGTTTAAGAAAACTTTTGATTGGTTGTTGCTAACAACATTCAATTTTGCGTCACATGTTTTCAAATGACAAGCGTTCGAGATCTGTCTGGATTTTTCTCGTCAATATGGCGGACCTGTCCAGTGACGACGAGTGTAGTTTTGAAGGATTTACCTTAAACGACATCATAACTGACTCTGACATCAGTCTGTCTGACTCCGAGGATGATGATTCGTCGGAAGATGAGCTTCCTTTGCGTGTTTTTTGTGGAGGAAGGAGCGGGGAAAGCGGCGATGTTTGTGATACGAGTTTACCAACAACAACAACTCCTTGTATCGACGGACGATGGACAACTACCTTTTCGGAAGTCAACGTGGCCGATTTCAACGAGCACACCGGGCCAACTATAATATTGGACAAGGACAAGGATGAATTGGACTTCTTCCGACTTTTATTTCCTGAGTCTTTGACTGATTTATTGGTTGAGCAGACCAATCTGTACGCCCAACAATGTATGTCAAGGAAGGAGGATTCAAAATGGCGTGATGTGACTTCCGAAGAAATGAACGCTTTTCTCGGCCTGCATGTTCTTATGTCTATCCTTCAACTTCCATCTTATAAGCTGTACTGGACTACTGACAAGTTGCTACGAATTCAGTCTGTGCCTAACATCATGACAAGGGATAGGTTTGACAAAATCCTGCAGTATTTTCACTGTAATGACTCGTCTACTAACCCATCTCGAGGAGAAGAAGGACATGACAAGTTACATCATGTTCGGCCCATTTTTGATGAGGTACAGAAAAATTTGGTCACGAATTATGATGTGCACAAGGAAGTCAGTGTCGATGAAGCGATGATTCCTTTTCGTGGAAGGCTTGGTTTCAAACAGTACATGCCAAACAAGCCCTGTAAATTTGGTGTGAAAGTTTGGGAACTAGCGGACAGTCACAACGGTTACGTCTACCAGATGCAGGTATATACTGGCAAGAAGGAGTCGGGCGGAGTAGAAGTTGGTCTTAGTTCACGGGTGGTCAGTGATTTGACTGAAATATTGTCTGGTAAAAATCACCACGTGTACATGGATAATTTTTTCTCTAGCCCTCAACTTTTTGAGTCTTTGTTGGCGAAGGATATTTATGCAGCTGGGACTTGTCGTGTAAATCGTCGTGGCTGGCCTGATGGATTACACGGCAAATGCTTACAGAAAGAAAGGGGTAACACCAAAGCTTACCAGAGAGGAAATTTAGTGGCAACTTCTTGGTATGATAACCGACAAGTGAATTTCCTTTCAACCAACAGTGACCCACGTCAGATGTCCAGTGTGAGTCGAAAGCAAAAGGACGGATCAGTGATACAGGTTGCAGCTCCTCACGTCGTCTCAGAGTACACTAAGTATATGAGCGGCGTGGACCACGGTGATCAGCTTCGGATGCAATACCCAAGTGCCCGAAGGTCGAAGAAATTCTGGAAATACATCTTCTGGTTTTTGTTCGACACAGCAATCTCTTCTTCTTTTATTTTGATGAGGGAATCACCGAATCATCAGGACAGAGCCTCCAAAGTGAAATCCCAGCTCGAGTTTCGCCAGAAGATTGCCGCCAAGTTGATTGGGAATTTTCGCCAGAAAAGGAGGTACCAGTTCGACGAAACCGACAGTAGTGGGAGATCACATTGGCCAGCAACTATGCCGAAAAGGAAACGTTGTGAGCTTTGTAAGTCCACCAAGGTGCGGAGAGAATCAACTTTTGGATGCACAATTTGTAATGTGAATTTGTGTGTCACTTGTTTCGAGCCGTACCATGTCCAACGTCGCCGACCTCATGAGGAGTAAATCACCACCTTTACTCCAATTCCAAATGCCCTTTTAAGGGCAACCCAATTCTAATGAATAAAGTTTCTCAATTTGCACAAACTCAACACAAAGCCCCTCACTTTTCCCTTTTCATTTTTACTCCCACAAACACATTGTCAAAAAGTTAAACAACTGTCTTATCAATTCAATTACGTCAGCATTTCCAAGCATTGATATAGTATATATATATATATATATATATATATACATATAATTTGAAACTGTGGCATAACTAACTAGTTTGATAATTTCAGTTTACTTACTGCAACCCTTCTGTATCAAATTGCTGGGGAAAAAATACTAAGCTATAATTTTATTTTTTTTTCCATATATTTTTATTAAATCCAAGCTCATAACCATTTTTAATTCAACATAATAGGAATTTACTATTTTTGTTTAGTTTTATTTATTCTTAAAACGTCAAAATTTACGAAAAAACACTTTTTTAATAATAAAAATAAATACTATCTTGAAACTACATGAAGATTAGTCAAATGTTGTGGGTGTGGCCTGTCATTTGACAAACCAACCAATAAATGAGCCAGGTTCTGTCACGTGATCACAACTGGTAGACAGCTAACCAATCACGGACTCTATAATCTGATTGTCGGCCATCTTCTAACTTCGAGACAACTGAAACTGGAAAAAGCTATCTATTATATTCGCTTATTTATGGTTGAGATAGTCAGTTCATTGATGTTTTATTGCGATTTTCAAAATCTCCAGATTTTACTCTTTTAAATGATACTCAGATTTTGTTTTCAAACGGCATCTACACGATACCGAAGGCAAACTTCCAATGTCAAAAAAGTAAAATTTGCCAAACATTTTGATCGACGCTTCGCGAAAGGTTGTGGTTTGCCGATTTCTTCGAACTGCAGTAGCGGCAAATAATTGAAATTTTAAACAAAAGTACGTTTTATTTGGCATGGAAATTTTTCATGCGCCAAAACGGATGAACGAGCAAACGAATAATTTGTATAATAAATCGATTGTGACCACAAAAAGTATAATGGTAGCCTTATAAAGTGAATCAACCGGTGGACATCACACATTTTTTTGTGTTTCAGTGCGAAATAACATGCTCGAAATTAAATCTAGTACATATATATTTTTTTCAAATGTGATAAAATGAAGGCTTGGCCACCAAATATTTCGTAAATCCTTATTTTATTGTACAAATATAAAAACTTGCCTCACTACAGGCAAAAATGTCAACCGATGTTAGTACACCTGCTGACTGGTGCTGCCTGCTCGGGACGAGGCCGACAGCACAGCTGTAGTACCGGCAGCCGTATACGCTCACAGGGACGAATGAGTTAATGATAATTAGTGCTGGATTTATACGTAATTTACTCACGAGATGGTTTAGTACTTTAGCTCAGTAGACAGTCCGGTAATTTTCCACTACAGTGCTGCACGATGATGCAGGCAGTGTGACGTTTCAGGGTCACCGAGTTGACCTAGTTCTCCCTTCACCGGGAAAAGTATACATTGTATCCATATGTTTCCTTTTATGACATTGATGAACTTAGCTTTATGCATATGTTATTTCAAAGTTGTTTCTTTTATTCTTTACATTGTTCAACCTAAGTAAGCACTGTAGGTTATGTTTATTGCTAAACATTGATAAATATTAGACATTATATATATATTAACTAAGGTGGCTAATATACCTTATTTAAGCGCTATACGTACAAAATTATAAGGAAAGGTACGAGTCATAGTTTCTGTCAAGGTACGAGTGTTCGATAAGTCAACTTTGTTTGTTTACATTGCTAGTAAATGTACTAGCCATGTTTAATCCACTGAAAATGTACGATAACTATTGTTATATATCTCTGTTTGTCTACTGCTGCCATTCGATTCACAACGGCTTTAACATCATCTCATTGTTTTCGTTTATTTCATTTTCAGTTGCTTGTTCACATAATAAAGTCTTCTTCAAAATATTACTTCAACTACGACCTTCACGAGTCTTCACGGCGTCGCCGGTAGGATGAAGTAAAACCAAAAGAACACCGACCCGGAAATAAACAACATTAACAACAGAAGAACTTCAGTTTAACATCAGAGAAGCACTAATACATCTTCAGACGGACCAGCTTCTGGAAATAACAGAGTTCCTGAAATTGACAGATTGTTCTGACAAAAGCAAATTGAAATTAATAAAGGCAATAACTGACATTTCCGAAAGTGAAGAGTTAACAGAACAAGATGATAATGGAATTGCAGAACTATTAGAATTACAGGAACAAATAACAGAAATACAAACAAGAATTAAAATAAACATAATTGAAATAAGACATAAATAAAGAGCAAGAAAATAAAATTAATGAAGAAAACCTTGAAGACAAACGGTCTACACTGAACTTACCTGTTGTAAACAGAACACTTCATCAGAGAGACTTCAAAATAATTGGACATTTGAACCAGAAAGACAAACTTAGTTTCACCAGTTTGTCTCACCAGATCGAAAACGGTGTAAGAAGACGATATTGTGAGTCTGACATCGTCGACGCTGTCGTCAGGGCTACCAATCCTGGACTTACACTTCGTTGTTATCTAGAGGGCAGATCAAATTTATCATTGCCAAGTCTGAGACGCATCCTATGATCCTACTTCCATGAAAAGACCCCGCACTGTAAAATGTAGCCCGTAAATTTTACGGTAGAATACTGGCAGCTGGGCTGCCAACTTTCTACCGTAAAAATAAGGGTAGACCGTAAAATCAACTAGCCACATTCCTAATCATTGAATGTGAAAAAACATTATGAAATCAGCAAGCTAAGAAATACAGGACTTTAAATCGTCAACCCCAGCATGGATCTGTTTATGTAGATTTTCAAATGTTATGTACCCCCAACGAAATAGTAAAACTGACTACTTCTGCAAGTTGACAAACATATATTTATTTGAAAAAATTTGAAAAAATGCTGATGAAAATTATCACTTAGGGCAGGTATCTCAATCTACGCTTTCAAATACAGCTATGTTAAATCAACTATCTTAGCCTATAATGACAAATTTTTCTTATATTAAATCGCCTACGGCGGGATTCGAACCTTTAACCTCCCATACAGGAGCTGCGCAGAACTATATGCGCACTAGCCATAACCGTATCCTTTAACCACTATACTAACTTCGAATATGAAAGAATGATGGCCACATTTCCATGCCTTACTAGCGCTTCGGTGTGCGCATGCGCACTTCCGTTTTTTCGCTCCCTTTGATCCGCAATGACGTATTTTGGACGGATCCTTCACGGAAACAACCGAGGAGATCAGATCTCGTTAGCTCGGAAACGACAACTCTGTCTCAAAGTTATTTTACGGTACACGACCGTAAAGCTTCCACTGAAGTATAAAACGGCAATTTACCGTTAATTTTAAAATATTCTACTGTAGAATTGACGGTAAACGGTTACAGTGCGACTGAACTTTTTAACCAACTTAGTAATACAAGCCAAGATACCAAAGAAAGTGCGCAAGATTTCCTATTTAAAGTATTGGAACTGAAACAGAAAGAACTTGACTCTGAAATTTCATACGACCCTACTCTCGTCCAAAAAATGTGTCTCCATGCCATACAGGCAGGTCTTACAAGTGATTTTATTAGATCAGAAATCAGAAATGAGCTATCAAAAAAGGGAATATCTGACGAAGACTTGGTAGAATGCATCAATCAGGCAAGCCGACAAGAAGAAGAACGTAAAAGAAAATTGAAAAGAAAAACGGCAAATGTGAACTATTGAAACAATTGACTTTTCTTATAATAATCTCATTCCCCAGATCTAACATAATGATTTTTAGAAGTAGGTAATAGTTGTTTTTATTTGTGCTGTTGTAGTTATTAAAGTGTTGTCGCAAGACATATATTGAAAACTAATTATCCTATGTTGTTTAGTTGATGTCATACTAGCGTTGTTGTTGTACTAGTTATCTTTAATGTGAATTTTAACAATTAAATTGAAGAAGATATACCTGTTTAAACTGGAGATAAAATCCTCAAGTATAAAAGAAACATCTGACCATAATGGTTAATCGTTCTCAGCTTTAGTATGTCAACAAAGTTGAATTGAAATCCCTGCAGGTTAATGTCCTTGACTGTAGCAAAGGTTGTCGCTTAAGGGGATTTCTTCCGCGAAGCCAGACTGTCATATTCCAAAACCTTTTACGTCATCAAAACCTTTCGATTCTCCGCGCTCATTCGTTATCTTCCGCAAAGATTGATTGACGTCTTTCAAAACTCATTCCGGCTCTCAGCAATGTTTGTTATGCCTCATTATGGGCGTAAAGTAGATAACCTTCTCAAATGATTGTGTGTCTTCCGCTATGATTGACTCTTTGGATTTGTTGTGTCCTAGAATTCAGATCTCCTGGTAATTTAAATGATTGTCGCTTGATTTATAAATAAAATTAAATGTCTCTCACCCTATTTAATTGAGACTATTTCACAATCTTAAGTAATAATCTTATAAATATGATAATAATAGTTATGTTCATCTTAGATCTAGTAAGTAGTAATACTACTAGTTAGTAGTACAAATTCTTTAAGAGGCATTTAGAAAATGAGCCTGAGGTGATCATAAACGCAAGAGGTTTATGATTTTCAAATAAACAGAAGTTCTAAGCTTCACAAATAGACAGAAGTTGTAATCTACAAACCTGTGAACAGTTATTAATAATAACAATATAACGCTAGTCTGACAGTAGTACTTCTTGAAGTTGATGTTGAGAATTAACTTTGGCGAAGAATGAATGAATGGGTATCCCAGATATTTAGATTTTGTTTACATTTCGCCTATATTTGTAGCGTCATTGTCTCATTGATATATTTTTTTAAACTCTCAAATTGTTTTGACCATCAGAATTTTTTTACAAATTTCAAATTCTGACAGCCCGTGTACTTTTTAAAATCCAATAGTTCCACTGATTAGTTTAATGTAGTACACTAGTAGTGTTATTCCGAAAAACGAAAACTTCATATTGACTCAATATTTTGACTTTTATCGAGTCATCAGGAGTGAGGTACATTAGCAACAACATTGGTATATAACATTGGTATATATATAACATTGGTATATATATATATACAGGTAAAAGACTGCTTAATCTGTTTGTCTTTTACCTGTATACAATGTTGTTGCTAATTTCGGAGTGGATTTTTCACTCTGTCGCCGTATGTGGAAGATTTGCCAGGTACTTGTCAAAGGTCGGGGATTTTCTCCCACTAAACCTGGCAACTCCGCCATATAAGTGAAATAATCTTGATTGCGACATAAAACATCAATCAATCAACGCAAAACGGGACCTCCGTGGGTCAGACCAAAAAAAAATTGAAGAAATTTGGAGTAGATTTTTCACTCGATCGCTGTATGTGGAAGAGTTGCCAGGTATTCTCTGAATGTTGGGAGTTTCCTCCAGGCAGATAGCCCGGTTTCCTCCCCACTAAATCTGGCAACGCCGCCATTGAAATAATCTTTCAATCGTAAAACATCAATCTATTAACACAAAGCTCACTTAAACAAATGAGAAAATAAACAGGTTTATTGAGGTTCAATGAAGCTTTATTGTTGTTCATAATACAAAACCATAAATATGTTTTATGAAATACATGTATGTCTCATTGCATCAAAAGCTTTTGTCAAAAATCAAGTTTAAAGAATCTAAAATCTTTATATTTGAAAAGAACAAAATACAAACAGAAGAGAAGGATATCACACTATGGGATTTGTAAAAAACTGATGCCTACAGAAATTTATGAAAATTAGCAGCTGGCAATTTATTTTTAGGTTTATTCTACAAGATCGCCTAATTGTGCTACACCATGATAATTGTCACTCGGTTGCTGTATGTTGCCAGGTACTCGCCGAAGGTCAGGGGGGTTTCCTCTGGGCAAGGAGCTTGTTTCCTCCCCCAATTAAACCTGGCAATGCCGCCATATAAGTGAAATAATCTTGAGTGTGGCGTAAAACACCAATCAATCAATCAACCATGATAATTGGCAAATGTTACCCCTGGCTAGTGCCTAGTTCATGGTGAAAATTATCAACCAAAAGAGTAAAACCGGTGTTTTCAATCATGCTCATCACAAGAATATGAGACATCAAATCTTTTAAATGATCCAACGTGATAATTAACTGACAAGCAATGTTTGATCAATTCTAAATTGAAATAATGCTTCACACATTACATTAAATTCTATTCTATAATTATGATGGGTTTAGAAATTAAAAAAACAAAACAATAAAAGTTGTGGTCATTTGAATAAATCAGTCATTTCCCAACATGGTTACTCCTATGGTGTAAATCACACAGGTGCCTGGGAAAACACGATACCTGTGAAACAGAGAGAAACATAGTATATATAAAGTTTAAAATGGTTCAATAGTCAGGGTCTTAAGAATTTATGAACAACTTGGTTGATATTTTCCGTTGCGTTGCGTTGCAGAGTAAAACAAGTGTCATTAAAATAATGAATACAAATAAACCATTTAGAATTAAATACTCAATGAGCAGAGTAAAGATTTTGTGATATGTTTCAAGGCTTTTGGAACTACCATATATATCATTTCATAAAAGCTTAATTAATTAACAGATTTCAGAGTTTGCTCCCAAAAATAACAAAATACAATTCAATGTAGTATGGGGCATATTCTCATTATCTGTGACACTCCCACCAATCGTTGCCTCCTCAGAGCTTGATTATTCTGGAATCTGAGAAAAATTGTCTCAGCTTCTAAATTATAATAAATGAATTCATGCAAAAAGATATTTTCTTAAGGTGAAGTGCAAACTAATTCTTGCTTGGACTGAATGTGACTCGAAAAGTTGGCATCAATGCAACGCTTGTGTTGAGGCCGGCTTCTTAAAACAATTCAGCCACAGAGACCCCCCCCCAACCCCCTCAGTAGGCCTTATCATTTCTCTGAAATCTTGTGTTGTTGATGTATGTAGAAAATAATTAAAGATAAGAATTTTCCAAAGTTAGAATGACATTATGACATAAAAAATGTGTATGACACCTTTGCATTGAACTTTATTCTAAAAGGCATATGATAATTGAAGTTTTTAAAATTGTCAACTAAAATATTTACAGTGCATTAGGGAAACGATTTAAATTTTTTTTTCTGCTTTGTGTCTTGTTTTGCATGTTAAACAATACCAGTGATCACTTTCAGGTGTTTGACTAATACCAACACATTTAAAATGGTACCATAACTCACAAGAATCACAGCAAATTGATGGAGGGGAGCCAGAGCATTCTTTCAAGCATAATGGACAAGGCCATCTGGCTAACTTTGTTGGAATTTGACCTAAATTCGGGGTGTTTGATTTACGTTTGAGAGAGACAGAAAGTTTTGACTTTTTAGCATCCAATGAGGATGACTTTAATTTTGCTTCTTTTTTTTTGGACTGTACAGGGGATTTGTTGAGTGGACATCCCGGAGATGGTGGTTAAAATCAGCGACATTCTGGTGTTCAATAAGAATGCCAGACTGTTCATAACAGTCCCACATATAATTGCATTATTACTGTGAACATCATATGTGTGAAGTGCTAGTTCTTGCTTCGAAGAACAGGAGAAAGGCTTAGGATTTTGATTTGTAATACACAACTTGCACAACATTAATCGTTTAGCAGATTGCACCCTGGATGAGGATGTGGTTGGGGTTTTGAAAGTTTTGTTGGCATTATTAATGTCAACGGGAGGTTTTGGAGGAATATGCGTACGCATATCAGCACTATCACCATCAGAAAAGTGATCACTAGTATCATCACAAGCCATGTTAGTAGGAGGCGTATCTTTTAGTTTATGACCTAAAATGTCTAATGCAGTTTTAATCATGTTGCCAAAATTAACCCCTCTGCCAGCTGGTCTATTACGTTTTCCACCGTGTCTTTCTTTAGCTCTATCTGGAAAGGTTACATTAGGTCTATATGGGTCTAACACAGAATTACTATCATCAATGATAACAGGATTAACCAGGGAATATTTACCTTCTTTGATCGGCCCTCCTTTACGTATATTACCTAAGTTGTGCGGCTGACGTTTAGCTAAACTACCTGTAAATGGCTTAATCACTATTATCATGTAAGAGTTTTAAAAAAGATTTATTAGTGACTTCCTCTTTAGATGCTACCCTAGAAATAAGATTAAGTTCAGTTAGTGACTTCTCTAGTGTACTTTTTGAAATGTTGGTTTCTGGAAAGGTCTCGCTGATAACTGTCCTGAAAGAGGTATTATATTGCTGATATTCACTAACTAGCTCTCGAGGTTCATTGAGCTTCTTTAATAAGTAAGCGGAGTCCAGCATACAGATGCTTACAAAAGTAAGGTAGCCCACGACAGATAAAGGCATAACAAGAACAAACTCCCATATTTATATTACAAATATATTGGTAGTCATTAATGTTATGCAAGGCATTTTTGACTTCTTGGGGAAGATGACTTATTAACTGGTGGTGCCAGGAACTCACAAGCTCATACTCCAGTTTTGAGAGGATCTTCTTACACTTAGACTGAATATCATAGCTATGTTCATCATCTATTTGTTTCGATAATTTGAAGAGGTCACATGAATTAGAGAAAGGTATCTGACTAAAAACGATCTCTGCTTCTGCAATTGCCTCACTCTCGCAGCCAACAAAATGGGCATCTGGAAGAGAGTCTATAGGTTCTGATGGTACAGTTCTAAGCTGGTTGTCTTCAAAGGCAATGGCAAACCAACCATGTCTTATCCACTCTTGGTCATAAACTAATCTATTGACAATGGATTACATGTTATCAGCCACAGGTGGTGGTTTGGTAAATGACACAACTTGACGAATTTTGAAGATATGTTTTTCAAACGAACTTGCATGCAAGTTCAATTGGGTGGGCAAGGGAGAGAAACGACCATTCTCAACACTACATCTGAAAACAATAATCTGTGGTAAGTGGACTATTATCGCCAGTTTAACCTTATTTTGCCTATTTTCAACTGACTTGGCTATATTTGTGTAATTTAAATGTGCATATAGCATATAAAAAAGTTTATGCAATTCATAGTTGTCATTTAAAACTATATACAAGAACAAATTCTTTCACAAATCACAACTACTATTACACAATTGTCAATTCTCTTGTTTTTAGATGCTGTAAGAAAAAAAAACCTTGCGTCAACCGCAACAGACAACCAAATGGAAGGAACAATGAAGACCGGGTTGAAATATGCGACTGACAGGGATGGGGAGCGTCATGCCAGAAGAGAGAGAGTGGGTGTTTGAGTGTGTGTACAGAATTTTTGTCAGTTGTATATTTTTGTAAAATAAATATATCTTTGTATGTAAAAAGCGCCAATAAAACTTTTATTAATTATCTATGAGTTATATTGTTAAAGTTTTATTTTTCTTGATTTTGAAATATTTTTTTATATGGTATATTCCTTAGATGGTGTACCTGTTTAGTTAGTGCACATAAGTTGGCTAATGGTTGGCTGGCCAACGTTGGCCCAACGAGCACACAGCCTTTGAGCCAACCACAAGCCAACGTCCCCCCATCAGCGGCGGTGACAGACGTCGTAGATATCTCAATATCTCGATATCATATCTCAATTTGGCGTCTAGGGTGGATGCGGATGTTCTGGCAGCGGCGGCCTTTTCGTTTGTCACATTTACTGACGCGAGAAGGGCGCCCCTAATAGACACCCTGCCAACCTGGACCCCAGAGGGAGTAAAACGGGCGCTAAGACAAGCCTCACCAGTATCAGCAAACTTGTTTGCAGACGCATCACATAAAGTTATCCAACCAATGCTGGATGCTAGACGTGATCATACTCTATTGAGTGCTTACAGACCGCCCATGAAACGTCAGTAGAAACAGAAGAAACCTCTCCCCCCCCAGCCCAGAACGTCGCAAACCTCTGAGCTCACGTCCTCGACCCCAAAAACACGGGCTTCGAGAGGGCCCCAAGGGGTAGGCGGTCATTTTGAGGGGGCCGTCCGTGCACCAGGCATCGCACGGTCGGTAGTCTATTTGCCCAGTCAGCCGACACCTCCGTTGATGCAACCTCAGGGCGTCATGGGGGGTCGATTGCGGGAATTTATTCGGGTTTGGAAATGTATCCATCCGGAACGCTGGGTCTTGGAACTTATCTCGAGGGGCTTACGTTCACTCAAGTTCCACCCCTCAGAATTTCTCCACCGGAATCCTTCACAGTCCACCCCCCAGGTCAAGTTACCGAACTCCTCAAGGCGGTGGTGGACTTGTTATTGGGAAAGCGCGCAGTTCAGGAATGACCGATCAGTCCCCAGGGTTTTTCTCCCCCGTCTTTCTGGTTGCAAAAAAAGGTTCAAAAGACAGGCGCTTAGTTATCAACCTAAAACGGCTAAACAGGCTATTTCTGGCCCCGCCACCAACCTTTCGTATGGAGTCCTTTGCTTCCATCCGAACAGCCCTAAAAAAGGACGAATGGATGACGTCCTTGCATCTCAAGGATGCCTACCTCCACGTCCCGATCCCCCCCCCCCCACGAAAGTTTCTCCGCTTTCAGATTCACGGGCGAAGGTTCCAGTTCATGGTCCTCCCCTTTGGCTTTGCCCACTCCCCACAGGTTTTCAACAGGCCCTCTTCCATTCACAGGGGATTCGGTTCCACTATTATCTGGACGACGCTCTGTTAAGACACTGGGATCCAGAAACACTTGTATGCCAATCCCACGTGGTCCGGAACACTTTCGTTGAGCTGGGTTTCATTCCAAACCCCCAGAAATCAGACCTAGTTCCCCGTCAATGCAGGACCTTCCTGGGGGTGACGTACAATACATGGAGAGACGTGGCTTTCCCCCCAACAGACAGGTGGGCGAAAATCCAGGCTCAAATACCAAGGCTCCTCAGCCGTCCAAAGTGTACAGCCCTACAGTCTCCTCACCTCGACCCAGGACGTGACCCCTTGGGGGGCGCCTCCATCTAAGACCGGTCCAATGCTTCCTCAACAATCAGTGGCCGATCAGACAGCTGAATCCTGTTTTCTCCCTGCCCCAACCTATTCGGGGGGGGGGGGCTTGTCCTGGTGGCTCGACCCACGGAATGTCCTCCCCTTCACCCCCTCCACCCTCGTGTCACCTTTTCACAGACGCGTCACGAGTAGGGTGGGGGCACACTTGTCCGCCCCGGACCTGGAAGCATCCGGCACCTGGTCAGAGGTTTACAGACTGACACATGTAAACGAGCTGGAGATGTTGGCCGTCTCGAGGGCAGTGACCGCTTTCGCTCGGGCCCTATCGGGTCGCGTAGTCCTCCTAGCAACGGACAACTCAGTGGTTTCCTATATAAACAAACTAGGCGGTACCCACTGCACCGCCCTATTGACAAAGACTCAGGAGCTGTTCCTGATATGTCGACGCTCGGACATATCGCTACGAGCTCGACACATCCCAGGACGTCTCAATGTCTTGGCCGACAGCCTGTCTAGGTCCAATCAAATCCGGTCCACAGAGTGGTCCCTACACCCAGACTGTGTAACCCAGATCTTCAGGGTATGGGAGACCCCCCAAGTGGATTTGTTTGCCACTCGACACAACAACAAACTACCAGTGTTTATGTCGCCGGTAATGGACCAACTGGCCTGGTCAGTAGATGCCCTAACGACAGATTGGTCCAACATGATCGCATATGCCTACCCACCACCAGCAATTCTACCCAGGGTCCTAGCCAAGATGCGGACAGAACCGTGCGTAGTCTTACTGGTGTTTCCATGGTGGCCGGCTCGACCATGGTTCCCGGACCTACTCGAACTACTAGTCGACCAGCCCAGAGAACTACCCGACTGGTCGACCCTTCTCCGACAGCCCCGTCGGAAGGTTTATCACCAGAACCTCGGGGGTCTACCAAGTGCTCAAGTATCACCTCACCGGGATTTTCTGTCGAGGCATCCAAGCGCATCCTCGGGGCCAATAGATTGTCCACGGCAGCTCTTTACGATGCTAAATGGAGAATCTTTGACGAATGGTGCAGCGCCCGAAGGATTGTCTGCCTCTATTCCTCAAATAGGCGATTTTTTGGTCCATTTACTACTCGACAGGTCGTTAGCACCAGCTACAGTGGCAGGCTCTCGGACAGCCATTGCTAAGGTAGTCCAGCTCACCACTGACCAGGTGGTGGCTTCCGACCCCAACCTCTCCGCCATCATCAGGTCTTTTGTCATAGAAAGACCCCGTAGGACCCCCAGGACCCCAGATTGGGACCTGGCGTGGGTCCTCCTATCCTTAACAGAATCCCCAGTTGAACCGATTGCGGAGGCAACATTAAACTTCCTCACACTTAAGACTGCGTTTCTCACTGCCTTGGCTCTGGCAGCCAGGGTGTCGGAAATTCACGCTCTGGATGTGTCCTCATTACGACATACACCTGACTGGTCGGAAGTTTTTGTTCGAACCCTCCCGGAGTTCATTGCCAAAAATCAGACAACCTATGACCAACAGCCCAGGGAATTCCATATCCCCGCCCTATCTAATTTCCTTTCCCTGACCTACAAGACGATAGATTAATGTGCCCGATCAGAGCCTTGGGGGTATACTTAAGTCGTACAGCTGACCACAGGAATGGGAAATGGAGGTTGTTCATCCCCATTCGCCCAGCCAGAAGACAAGATATATCAAAAAATACTCTAGCTTCCTGGCTGAAACGGGTGATTAAGTTAGCTTACAGTTCTACCCCTCGCCAAAGGGCCACTCTGGCAAGGGTCAGTGTCCACGAAATTAGGGCCTTGGCAGCCTCTTGGGCCCTCACCAATAATGTTTCGGTGTCAGATATTATGAGAGCTTGCTCATGGAGATCTCCGACGACCTTTGCGACGTACTATCTTCGTGATATGACATTAGTGCGTGGCGAGCTTCATTTATTGGGGCCCCTGGTAATGGCGCAACACTCGTCAAGACGGATGCCTCGCCCGAATCAAGTGTCATTGGGGTCGGGATTGCGATTCCAAAATGATTTCTAAGATTAGGACTATGAACGCATATTTCCTGTAACTAAAAAGGCTTTCCTTTGGTTAATGCTCTGTACGGCGTATTCATCCCTCCTCCGGACTGTGCCATTCAAGGCATGTGTTTGGACATTGGTAGGTATGATCTATGGGAATCTGAAGAATTGGGGGGGGGATAATCCTCATATATACCTACCTGTCCAAACAGTTAAGATCGGCCCGACCTCCCCTCACTACTACGCCCACAAGCGTTGAAAAGAGGAAGTTGAAAAGGAAGGACTGCACATGTGCAGTGTGTATAATGGACATCCTGTACAGGGCATTAACATAGGAAAATATATAGAACAGTAGGGACAAGATTTTTCATTTTATTGTGTAAAATGCATGTTGCTCTTTCTTCTAGGGTCGAAAGGCATGTGTTTGGACAGGTAGGTATTATATCTTGGGGGAATATGAGAATTATCCCCCCAATTCTTCAGATTTGTTTTACTTAAATGTTACTACCGGTCTTCGACTAAGGGTTGATTGTAATATTTATGATCAATAAAACACACGGGCACAGGGAAAATCTTCTTGTCTAAAATAACCACGGAGACAAGCCTATAATTGTGTTAAAAAGAGGTAGATCATTTAGACCTTTATACCCATCATAAATTGTTGTAATAAAGTAAACCTATGATATTTCATTAGGTTGACGACTGACAGGAGCTTGGCCTTAGTCAGTAGAATTTTCTGGGACACTTTGTATTACATTGACAATGCCCATGCATCTTAAGCCATGGTAAGAATATCGTCAGACTATATATTATGGGGTCATGGGAAAAGACAGTGAAAATTTGTCCCCCCCCCTACCCCTTTCCCAGAAAACCCTAGGTAGAAGGCAGTCTTTCAAACTCTTGTTCATTTTATAAGCAATAATTGGCCTTTGGGTCAGAGGTCGAGCAAGTTTACTTTGAAGTAGTTTGTATTCTTCTACTATAACCTTGGCCATAGCGATGCTAGCTTTGTTATACTGAAACACAAATGGTATTATAGTTTTTTCACGACATCTTCCTGGGTCCAAGTTCAAACCCAACGGATAAATAGTTTGTAATGTTTGAATCCAAAAACTTTCCCTTTCCAAACGTTTGTGCTCGGTATCTGCAGCGGAAGTGAGAAAAGGGATTTTCTCAATAGGCATGATTTCAAAATGGTCCTTGACCGAATGACCTTGAGTATTGAAATGTTGTGCCCCGGGTACATCATGTTTAAGTCTAATACTAGATAAATGGTTGGCTGCTCTTTGTCGTAGAGAATTCTGAGTTTCTCCGACGTACTGTTTGTGACATTTTTTGCACGTGATAACATACACGATATTAGAGGAGTCGCAATTAAGATTCTCTGCCATTTGATATTTGTCGCGAGATTGTTCTCCGAAAAAGGTTCCGCGATCGGGTACGTATATATCGAGTTTGCATCGCGTCTTAAGGCATTTCATTGATGTACCTGAGAGAAATGTTGGGCGGTAATGATACACTCGTGGAGGGGAGGTAAGCGTATCGGGGGCTGAAGGGGGAAACATGATTTGTCTTACTGTGTTAGATTTGATCCTTCGGAGTAATCTAATAGAATACCTCCTAGGGAGGAGAGCTTTAAAAAGAACAGAACAAGTCTGGTTAAAAATCTAAAGAACTACAGTTTCTATAGAATCTAAAAATCTGAGACGTAATGACTCCCTTGAAAGTGTGAGGAGGATGGTATGACCCAGCATGTAGCAGCTGATGCGTGTCAGTAGGTTTGAAGAATACCTTGCATATTGCAATTTCCCCATGTTTAATGTTGTCTCTACAGATCGAGTTTGTCTAGGAGCTAGAGCTTATCTTCTGGGGGAACTAAGGAGCGAAACGTCGATATTTCGTTAAAACAGATGTTGTAATCCATAAAAAGGAAAGAAAATATAAAACAATTGTTTAAACAAGCATACTTGAGTGAGTCCATGTTTAATTCCTGTACCTTCTACAGATACAACCCTGTGGCCGAATGTCTGATTTTCACAGGGGTTGTTGAATTCATTTATTCTGCCGTTTAGCAGGTATTATTGTGATAGACAATTTGTCACGTCAGTTACAGATATTATTTAATCACTATAACACTGAACAACAGTCGATAATTCACTTAATCAAATCCGGTTTGTAGGTTGATTTCAATTGTTAACACAGTTTGAATATTCCTTGAAAACCAAATTTGTCAAGCTGTCTGTGTTAGGCAGTACAAATTAGAAATATTTTAAAGATGTATACACGTGTATGTGTTAATTAAGAAAGTTATATTCCGCAAAAATGAGTAGGACAAAACTTTAATATTTCCACGTAAGGTATTCATCACACATCCGTTTAATTTTTGGCTACCGATCTCGTGTCTTTGTGAGTTTAAGTCTGGAACAAAGTTAATCAAAATTTGTACAATTTTATAAAGATAGGGTTTCCAGATGACCATTGGTAATTTCCCTAGCTACCATTGACCGCGAATAGCCAGCTTCAATTGGGGAATTCTGCATCTGCTTTGTTTACTGACTAAGAATGGACTAAGAATAGTTAAATGCGCAGTGTGATTGCGCGCGTGGTGCATTTACTAACTATCAGATAGAAAACAAATCAAAAAGGAATTACGTAAATACATGTAACTCTTTAAACGTATATATGTTTGACGGAAATTCGACTTACACTTTTTCATCAGAGATTGTTCACTTCTTATTTTTCTACAAATCTCGTCGGAGAATGAAAATAAATTCACCCGCTGTCTCCTTTTAAGACTCCACCATCAACCCATCATTCTACCTTCAAGGCACACTCACGCTATATTACAGAATATTAAATAATTTAATAATAATTAAACAGCAGTTTCGTGTCTTGATTCGTTATGTACCAGCAATGTAAAAAAAGCTCAGGGATGATCACAAGCGCCCTAGGTGCACTCTTCTTGGCATATTAATGTCATATATGAATGTTGCCATCGTAAAATGTGCACATATTACTGTGAAATTGCTTTAGGGATTGATTGTTTGATGTTTTACGTCGCGCTCAAGATTATTTCACTTATATGGCAGTGTTGCCAGTTTTATTGTGAGAGGGAACCGAGCTCTATGCCCGGAGGAAACCCACGACCTTCCGGTGGTAACTGGCAACCACCCCACATAGGTCGTTCGAGTAAAAACGCAGTAAGAACATTTTCCAATTTTTGGGGGATTGAGTGGGATTCAAACCCGCGACCAATTGGTGGAAGGCTATTCGGGATGAGCGTCCAACGCTCTACCTACAGAGGCACGGAGGTCCCCTCTCTTTAGGGAAAAAGGCAAAAATAGTCAGTCTGAATAAGAACAAGGATACCGGTTTCACGCTACATGAGTAGGCCTACTGCCATTTTGGTGATTTAAGCATACATATTCTCAGCCAAACTGTGGTATTTTCAAAAAATTAAAAAACACACACAAATATGTTCAATCAGCCATTTTTTTTTTCTAAACATGTTTATTTAATCAATGAATGTACACTTTAAGCCAAGGGCTTATACTGTGCACTATTGCATATACTGTAATACATTGTATTTTAATGAGAGCAGACTATTTACAGTATCTTTAATCCTTACTTAACGATGATGAAGAGAACATTGTATTATATAAATTTGTTTGTGACTTATCTATAGATGTACATACATAACACATGAGTGAAATATGGCAGGCTTGGCAAAATCAAACGGTTGCCAACCTCGGTGAACCCGTGAAGTATTATAAAAATCGCTTTGTGTTTGTAATAAATGTGCACACTGATCTCATAATAGTTTTATTTAGGTCAGCACTCAAGTCAGCGGTTCCATGTAGTAGGATGGTGGTACTAATGCTATCAATAGGGATAATAAATTCTACATCTCTTAATAATAATGTGCGCTGTGCATTAAACAGCGGGCAGTGGAGAAGAAAGTGGTTAGCTGTCTCGGAGGGAGATCCACAGAGGCATCTGGATGAATCTGCTACAAAGTTATTAAATAAATCATCGTTGAGGAAACTACAACCATTCCTCATGCGACATAAGTGGATGTTAGAGAGGCGCTCGCCGGTATAATACCACGATGGAGGTTTCGCCAAAGGAAAAAGGCGTGACAATTTAATGACAAACTCTGAGTGGTTTTCTATAGACTTAATATTACCAGGAAGGTTGTTAAAATCGTATACGGTTGAAGGAAAAAAGGATTTACTGAATGAGGCAGTTTTGCAAAAATAAGTAGTAAAATTGTGATTTGATCGCTGTGGATAGGGATTTCGGTCTGATACTTGAGCAGGTAATTTTTTGCAAAGGTCGAGATTTGATGTATCACTTATGACCAGGTGAAACGCCCTCATGCGATGAATTTTTCGACGCATTTTTAGACATTGATCGAAAGATTCAAGTATACAGCAGACCAGCCTTAGTTTCAATCCAATAGTGAAATAACCCAGATACAAAACTATCGCTAAGTGAGCCACTTTCGACCTTTAGCATAACCGATATAGATTTCTATTGGCTGAAAAACAGAAACTGGGTGTTTTGACCCCAAGCCGTTGGTAGCAACAGAAAGACACAGACTATTGATTGCATTGGCTATGTTTTTAAAATATCAATCAACCGACTTCCTTAATATTTTGTTGATCAAAACAAAATTGATCCGAGTTAAACAAGATCAAGCAAACCTTTTTTTTTTTTTTTCCATACATATATTTCGATATTCAGTGATCACGGTTTTACAAGCCGCCCTACAGTCCCACGTGATCGAGGGTTATGAGCGGTACCAGTAGACTAATTTGTAGTGTACTATGTAGCACTTATGTATACTTAACTTGCTACATTGTTCATATGGTATTTAGAGTAGCACACAGCTATGAATGATACATTGTTGACAAAAAGTATGAATTACTGGCACAAAAGTATTACTTATCTTAATTTTCACTTGTCACAAACATTAAGCCCCTCCCATCCCACCCCCCTTTCCCTCGCCCAGGCAGACAGGACAATTACAAGTATAAATCAAATTTTGCATACATTATCGAAACGGAGCTTCTCGATTGTGCTGAGGAAGACGAACGCTATGAGAATAAATTTTGTAACCGAATTGCCAGGTGTTTGTGTTTTTTCGATCGTAACAAGGCAGTAATATCTAGTTTAATCATCTTCGAGAAAACAGCAGATAATACAGTACTGTTTAGTACGTGGCATTTGTAAATATAAAATTTTGCTTGAAATAAAACGTAGTTGACAATCATATTAACTTCTTTTGTTTTGTCAAAAAATCCATACAAAATAGTTGAGGGATTTTGGTTTATGTCACAGGTTGTGTAGTTATATAGAATGTTATTCAGGTCAGACCAGAATACAGCTAACTGTGGACATTTTATAAAGTAATGCATGCTATTATCTTCCTTTCCACAAGTGTCGCAGGCGGCGCTCTGTTTTACTTTGTATCATGAAACAAATGCGATGTTGATTGTTGCCCTGGATCATTAAATACATTTCCAGAATTGTCTCGTGATAACGCACTCGGCCATCCTTCGGGAATATCTTTCATATTATCGGGAAGTTATTAAACAACTCAAACATAACCAAAAAACAAAAACAAATAATATACATATGATTATCAAAGCCAATTTTTTTTTATCAAAATTAAACACAAACAAAAGACACTATTGTAGAATATACATATATAAGTTACCGTATTAAGAATCCAGCGAGTAAAAATATCGAACCAGCAACATTAAGTGAGAGAGTAGCGACTTCATTATTTTTATGCTTTGTACAATGCTAATGAAGAGACATTTCTGTACACTCTGGTAAAATCTATACATAAATTGATTAAAAAATACTTTGATTAGATAAAGATGGTTCTAATACAGTACTTGTGCATTAAGAATTGGAAAAAGAATAAATAAACGGACACATTTCTTATAGAAAGTTGAGAAAAAAAACAAAAAACTTTGGTTTAGTTTTAAGAAGACAGGCATTTACAAAAAAATGGAAAAACTGAAATGGAAAACTATCCAATGGGATAAAAATTGGGTATAATCCTCACAGGAGGTGGTCTGTCCCACTGTGGTTCTGTAGAAAGATGGTTGAGGCAATGAATGCTCTAATTGTGATGGTGCAGCTATCTGCGCATATCAAGACTACCTGAGTGATAAAATGATTGTTTGCAGTTACAATCCTTTTCTGAAAATATTTGGTAGGTACTAGTAGGCTTTTTGTTAAATATTGTTTTTCCACTGAACTCAAAACGCCTATATTCACATGCGTAGAACAGTTTATATAATTAAACGTAACAAATTCAATAGACATAAATCTATCCCATCCATTGAATCATATATGGATGGGGAAAATGTATAAGCATAGAGTGGCTGCAATAAAAAAAAGAAAAGCAGGATTGGCAAAAAGGCCGGAATGTATGAGCATATTTTAGGGATGTATTTACTTATAAAACAACTTAAATGTAAATACAGTATCCAACATTGGTATCAACAGAAAGTTCTTTTTATTTTTAACTTCTTCATAAGACTAACAGCCACTCAACTAATTCTGTTCATGCCCCTACAAGTAGCTCTAACATTTTTTCGTTGTAAAAACAGGTTTGGTAAAATGAATTCATTTAAGTAGCATGGGAAGCATGTCTAACCGAAGATGTCAAAAGTTTTCATATCAAAAATATCAATTCATAATAAACAAGCAGACACAGTCGACTATATCCCCCGCCTTAGGAAAAATATGCTGAATAATACTAGATTGATTGATTGTTTGGTGTTTTACGCCGCGCTCAAGATTATTTCACTTATATGGCGGCGTTGCCAGTTTTATTGTGGGAGGAAACCGGGCTATATGCCTGGAGGAAACCCACGACCTTCCGGTGGTAACTGTCAACCATCCCATACAGGTCTTTCGTTTGAAAACCCAGTCAGAAAATTTTCCAATTTTTTTTGGACTGAGTGGGATTCGAACCCGCGACCCATTGGTGAAAAAGAATACTTGAAGAACGGTGACTATGATAACCTTTATAAAAAAACAACCTACCCAGTACTCAGCTTTTTGCCATCTTTATTGGACATTCTCCTTCAGTTTATAGCATATCACCCATCCCAGGTACCATAAAGGATTGAAAAAGATGCTAAGTTCTTCTCCGGAAACTAAATTTCTAAGTTATGTTTCCATGGAAACGGTTAAAAATAAAAATAAAAAAATTTCAAGAAGTTGAAAGCCTCAAAAGGCACATTTTTACATGATGATTGTTCCACACATCAAGTTACATTAAGTTATGTCTAATAGTTTTCGAAGTTTGCTCAGGAAACGAAATTTCTAAGTGATGTAAACGGTTAAAAATAAAAAAAAAAGAATTTCTCAATTTTACATGGAAACGGCCGAAAATAAAAAAAAAAAAAATGTTTCAATAAGTTGAAAACCTCAAAAGGCACATCTTCAAATCATAATTGTTCCACACACCAAGTTTGATTGGGTCATGTCTGACAATTTTTGAGTTCTGCTCCGGAAACGAAATCGGGACGGATGAATGGAGCCCATTTCAATAATACCCCCCCCTCCCCCCCCTACATTTGGCGAGGGGTTAATAAAAATGAGCTTGAGGTTTGTTTGCATAATACAGCCAAATGTGAATATACGGGATGCATGTGCATGAACTAGAGATCTCCTTTTACTAAATTGAAACACCCAGCTTTCAACTACATGTAAGCCGCCCCGCTTAAAAGATTAAGTTTAAGTGATAAAAATGGTGACACTTTCAAGTGATTTGTAGTACACTCTCAAGTCCGGTGTCATAAAAATATTCCAATTTATCTAGTCTTATTTTCTTTAAAAAAATGGCTGACAATTTATTCATTTCGTTTTGATGGAAAAGATTGATTGGTGATATTTATTTAGAAACTCGATTACTTCATAGGTTAATACTTATTTTCATGAAGGTCGAGGGCTATAACAATTTGTTACATCATAAAAATAAAAAATGTGGAGAAAGATATGAAATTTTAGCAACTGGTGCTACTTTCAGTCAAAATGTCAACGTGGTTTAAACAAAATTCTGTCTTCTTGGCAAAAAGTTCAATAGAGATTCAGCAGCATTCAGTTAGCCTTAAGTTTTCATATCAGTCAACCTGCAAATAAAATAAACCACCTTTATAAAATACAATTTAAATATTTAGCACGAGTTTAGCATATTCAATAAACGCAGTCTGCTACGACTGAGTACTCTACATTATAGAAAATATTTCTTTAAATTTCAGCAATTGAAATTCTATATATATGAAAATTTTCATTCCTCTATTTGATGATTATATATGGATTCCATAGTAGGCAACAAGAGATGTCCTAAATTTTTCACGACATTCCATCCACCCATTAAGTATATATACTGTAAAAAAAACTGTCAAAATCAGGTCAAAACTAAAGAGGATATGGAATATTAAAAAGGAATATTACATATAAATATAATATAGACGCCGTATTATGAAATAATGCAACCGAAGATGTCATAAATGGTTGACAACACACCAAGAGCCCATAAGATAAATACTATGAAAGAATTGTAATGATCGGACCCAGGCTCTTTTGGTGTGGAATGGAATATAGACTAAAAAAAAGAATATTAAATAATCCAATATAGATGCCATATTATGCAACCCAGACTGTCCTAAATGGTTCCCGCCACAACAACTACCCCTTAGGTATATACTTTGAACAATTTGTCAAAATCAAGTCAAAATTAAAGAAGATATGGACTATAAGAAAGAGAATCTAACATACATGTTGTATTATGTAACTGAAGATGTCATAATTGGATGATTATACACCATCAACACAAAATGTATATGCTGTGAAAGAATTCACGTTTTGGAGTGAAAGGGACAATTGATTGATTGATGTTTTACGCAGCATTCCAGATTATTTCACTTGATATGGTGGCGTTGCCAGGTTTAGTGGGGTGGAGGAAACCCCCACTTTCGGCAAGTACATGTAACTGGCAACTCTTCCACATACGCTGATCAAGTGAAAAATCCAGAGAATTTTTTGAATTTTTCATTGGTCTGAGTGTGATTTGAACCCGCAACTCATCAATGGAAGGTCTGTGTGGGACTGAGGGACTGGACCACCGAGGCTCCCTGAAAGCTAATGCAGATATAGACTGAAGAGAATATTACATAATCTAATATAGATGCCACATCATACAACCGAAAATGTCATAAATTTTTCATGACGCACCATTTACTCACAAGGTATATGTTGGGAAAGAATTGTAAAGATAAAGTCAAAATTCTCTAAGTTATGGAGCGGAAGAAAATACGGGCCGAACGAACAGACGGTTGTATGGACGGACGGCGCTGGGTATACCGTAATACAAACAAGTCACACATATAAAAAATGAGTTTCACAAATAAGTTTAAAGTGGTCGATTGTCAAGAAAAGTTGATTACTTGACGCACCTTCAAAAAGGCGCGCGTTTTTCACATTTTAGCAACTCTCGCTTTGTCAACTTTCGTCTTTTCAAATCTGACCGAGAAGGAAAAACACGAGAATCCATTTAAATTGGCATGTTGCGCATTTTAAAAAAGTCGACAAATTAAGCGAGAGTATCTAAAATGGCAAAACTCTTCCTTTGTCGCCTCTCATGTTTCTGAAGTAGACAAGTCGACATAGCAAATGGCCTTATCCGTCTTCCATATGAAGGCCTGTGACAGGCAGTGGGACTATCTCTGCTGACTGAGCTCCTGTCACTTTATATTTTTCAGATTTTCTGTAAACTCAACAAACAAACCTAATGAAGCTCTCTGATCAATGTGGTAATACTAATGCCAAATAATACGTTTATTGTCCCTCACAAACAAACGAGTTCAAACTCACAGTTGGTTATATCATATAACTAAAGTGTTTCAGTTCTATGGTTATATATCGTGTAAACCATGCAGTTACACAATACATGTATATTGTATAACGCCATCTATCTTTACATACACCGTGTTCGGAGCGATGATATGTTGATAAATATACCAATGTGTGACTCTACCAAGCTGTATTAAAAGTACTAAAACCAGGTAGTCCAGCTTTTCCAACATGGGGATGATTGTATTAAGAGCATGATTCAGATTTTTTGTACAGGTGACACCAGAGAGAAAAAATTTAAACAGGAATTGGTATATGTTTTCTTGAACCCTAAAATAGGCCTACATATCATCTGTTTTGTAAATTACTTTTGTTAATCTTAAAGGATTTATGAACAACCTTTGGAAATATTTTCTGATTTGCGTTAAGTGTGTTGTAGAACATGTACTTGAAAAGTCTGACCAAAAAGAAAAGTAAATTTCGGTCGCAGCGTTACCCAAAATTGGTAGAAAAATATCTGCCATTTTTCCAAAAAGTGTAATGCAAAATAACGAGAATACTGTTAAACTCACTTTCTAAATGACACTAACTAATTAACATATAAAACCAGTGACCCTTAGACCTGTAATCCAGGCTAATGGAGATACTATATATTTATATATTTTCTATCGAACTTGTCCCCTCACACCACTGTACGCAAAAAATAAGGGGGGGGGGGGGGGCACTCTATACACAATATTTCAAAAGCATTGTCTAACGGAGGCTAAGGGAATCACGATTGGAGAATGCGGTAAGAAAACAAGAGATCCCTTAAAGGGATCTTAACGCCCATGGTCATCTATCCATAATTAAGGTTGTTACAGCAATAACTGGATATAGGAATTGGGGATGACAGTGCATTTAATGTATCTATTATGTAATATTGGACCTACATAAAAATAATCTTATTCCAGGGAGATTACTACTGTTGAGGAAAATTTTGAGGAAATTTAAATTAAATTGTAAGCTCCCCATGAAATTTTGGTTGAAAACAACATTGCCGCCTAGTAGCCATCTTGTATATGCTAATGAGATGCAAATGTACGGTGCACAGCTAGAACTTAGGGGGGTGATGTGTGTCATGTTTGGTTAAGATCAGGTCAGTAGTTTTCTTGGAATAATGAAATGAAGTTTCATTCAAATTTGGTTCAAAAACAACATTGCTTCCTGGCGGCCATATTTAATAAGCAAATGAGATGAAAATGTAGGGTGCACAACTAGATCATACGGAGATAATGTGGGCCAAGTTTGGTCGATATCAGACCCGTAGTTTTCTTGGAATAAAGGTAACCAAAAAAAAACAACATCTCCTCACTGGCGGCCATATTGAAGATGCAAATGAGATGAAAATGTACAGTACACAACAAGGCTATAGGGAGATAATGTGAGTCAAGTTTGGTGGATATCGGAATGATTTGATTTGATTTTTATTCACCATAAAATCAGCGAGGCAGTACAGAAGTTGTAGTGAGTATAGAAGGCGGGAGTAAAGTTCCAATGGAACTTGTTCTATCCCATTGATGAAAAAATATGAAACATCATTGGAATACGGTGGTAGATTGTTTATATAGTGAATTAAACAAATTTAGAAAAAGAAAGTCAATAAATGAAATAAAAGAACATATGTACACTTATCATCATGTATCTTACCAGTGATGCAGATAATCTGTTTAAATATCTAGTACATGTTGCTTTATTGAGGATTTGAAATGTGAAGTCGACGACATTGATTTTAATTCAACAGGAAGGTTGTTCCACTCTCGATGACCTTTAACAGCAAGTGAATGGCGAGATAGGTCTGTTTTGAAAAAGGGTCTCTTGTTTCATAATGATGAATATCAGATAGTTTAGTGAGGAGTGTTCGCTGTGAATGAGGTAAACCAAAGGGGTGATGAATAAATGTATGAGCAACTATACAGTAGTGAAAATATTTAACTTGTAGATATCTAAAATGTTAAGTTTTTGAAAGATAGAAACAGTTGGTGCAAGTTTATGAGAAAAAGTTATTATTCGGACAGCTTTTTTTTGCAGGAGAAATAAAGAATTTAGATGAGATTTGTAAGTATTTCCCCAAAGAGCGTTTGTGTATAACAGATATGGTGATATGAAAGAATGGTAAAGAATGATGAGTGTGTGTTTGTTAAGACTTTTTCTGATATGTCGTATTATTCCGGTATTACGTGCAATTTTTTTGGAGATGTAGTTAATGTGAGATGTCCATGTTAGTTTTTCGTTGAGAATTATTCCTAGGAATTTAAATTCAGTAACTTGCTTGATGGGCATGTGGTTAATTACTAAGTCGGCGTGTTCGTGGTATTGTTTTCGATTTGGGGCGGTGATCATATATTTAGTTTTAGAGATAATAAAGGAAAGTTGATTTGCTTGAAGCCAAAGTTGAATATTTTTTAGTTCTTGGTTCATGGTATCTATAGTCCTGTGTATATTATCGGAAGAGTAGCAAACACTGGTGTTGTCTGCGAAGAGGGTAAAGTTTAAAAGAAAAGAGCAATAAGAAATGTCATTTATATATAAAATAAATAAAATTGGACCAAGGATAGACCCTTGGGGAACCCCGAAGCTAATTGTAGACAAGGCAGAAAGAGTACCTATAAAGTTTAAGGCTTGTTTTCTGTTAGACAAGCAATCCCTAAACCAAGGAGAAAGAAACCCGTAATGCTGTAATTTTGAGGATAAAATGTCATGGTCAACTGTATCAAAAGCTTTAGATAGATCGAGGAGGGTTATAATGCTATTTAATTTATTTTCTTTGGCTTTTATTAGTTTATAGTATAGTGAGGATGCGGCAGATTGAGTTGAGTGATTGGCTCGGAAGCCATATTGATCAGGTGATATGATATTGTTAGTTTCTAGATGGTTAAGCATCATGTTACATGTAATACGCCCAACAATTTTGCTGAAGGAAGATAAAACAGACATAGGACGGTAATTATTCATAATATTGGCTTCACCAGCTTGATAGACAGGTGTGACTTTAGCCATTTTTAAAAGATTTGGAAAGGTGCCAGAGTTAAAGGAAAGATGAATAATGTGTGCCAACGGTTTAGAGATAAGATGTGAAACTGGTTTAAGTGAAGCTATGGTAATACCGTCCAGTCCTGCAGCAGTCGATTTAAGGTTGCTTATAGTAGATTGTATTTCAGAAGGGATTACAGTTTTAAATTGAAACTCGTCAGTTGTCATGTCAGGTAAGTAATGTGTGAATTTTTTGGGGTAATTTGGTATTTGTTTTTTTAAGGTTCCTGCCACTGATGTAAACTAATGGTTGAATGTATTAGCTATTTGGTGTTTATCGGTTATGGAATGATCTTCTAGTTGGAATGAGTCAGGAAGAACAGATTGATTTTTTCGATGCATGAGTTGATTGAGTATTTTCCACGTCCCTTTTATTTCATTATTAACTTATTGAACTGAGTTTCGAAATATGATTTGCGCGAATACGATAACAGTTTATTTAGTTGGTTGCGATATGAACAGTAGTTTAGTTTTACTAGAGAATGGTTATATTTAAGTTGATCACGATACAGTTTATTTTTGTGGTGGATTGATTTCCATATTGCTGGAGTTATCCAAGGTTTACTTATAGGACATTTTGTTGGAGTCAAAGTTAATACTGGGAAGAACTTGTCATATAAAGCAGACGTTGAAAGAAATGAATGCATCGTTTAATTTTTTGGTTTAAAATTTCATCCCAGTTTGAGTTTTCTAATGCACTTTTAAACTTATTCTTTTTGTTAACTATGTGCAGTAAACAACTCCTTAGTGCAGTTGAGTTATGTCCCCCTGACTTGGAGAGGGGGCACTGCAGGGATATAAAAAGAGACGTGCTCAGGGAAAAGGGGAGTGTGAAGTTGTAGACCTACCTGTGATGTTTTGTTTGTAATTAGTGTTTGATGTGGAATATATTTGTAAAAAGTGAACTTGTGTGTTTTGTGTGTCTTTGGTAGCAGAGCGTGGTTACAAACTTCCTATGAACATTAAGTTGAATTATCCAGAAAATGTAGTTGTTGCTGTGAAAGTGTTGGTGTTGTTGTTGTTTTTGTTCCTGTATACTCTTGAGGACCTTTTTACAATGGCCAGTGGAAACTACAAGACTCCCCCTGCATTTTCAGAGGCTAAGCCCTACAGTAGATGGGTGGATGAAATAAAGGTTTGGCAAACTGTTACAGAATAAGAATAAAAAACAAGGTCCTGCCTTTATCATTGCCAGAAAGTGAAGGAACCATAAGAGATAAGGTCTTTAGTGAAGTTAGAGTTGACAAATTAAATAAAGAAGATGGTGTAGCAACCTTGATATCATTTATGGATGCAATATATAAAAAAGATGAACTTTCAACAGCATATGAAACTTATACTGACTTTGATATCCATCCGTCGATGTCCATGGAAGGATATGTAATGGAATTTGAGAAACTGTACATTAAAACCCAAAAGTTTAATATGTCTCTTCCACAATCTGTTCTTGCCTTTAAATTGCTGGATAGAGCTGGACTAGTACACAGAGATCGACAATTGGTTCTCACGGGAGTAGATTATTCAAATGAAACTTCTCTTTTTAAACAAATGGCAATTTCATTAAAGAAGTTTTTTGGGAAACAATCCATGTCTGCTATTGAAAGTGAAAAAAGTCTAAGTGGCATGGCTGCCGCTATAAAAGTAGAACCAGTTGTTTACCAAACTGAAAAAAATAAAGAAGCATTTTATTCATGGTGGAAAGGGCGTGTTGGTTATAATGGACGTGGGCGTTGAAAATGAAATGGAAGTGTTAATGTGTGTGTCAATGAATTCAGCTGGTTTGGATAGTGCATGTACATCAACCGTTGCTGGAAACACATGGATGAAATGTTATTTAGATATGCTTTCTCCAGATAAGTAAGAACTAGTAAACAAATGTGGTAGTGAAACAGTGTTTAAATTTGGTGGTGGCCGCCGACTGAAGTCAAAAGGAAAGGTAACCTTTCCATGTGAATTGGCAGGTGTGAAATGCACCATCACCACATATATTGTGGAAAGTGATATACCTTTGTTACTTGGAAAACCGGCTATGAAAGCAGCAAAAGTGGTGCTTGATTTAGAGCATGATAAAGCATCCATTTTTGGGTAATGAAGTAGACTTAGAATGTACTACATCAGGTCATTATTGTGTTCCTTTAGATGACTCAAAAGTGATTGTAGATAATTCTTGTGATGTGTTTTACAGTATGAGTGACAAAGGTGATAGTGAAAAAACAAAAGTTATTTTGAAGTTACATAAGCAATTTGCCCATCCAAGTTCTAAACGACTAACCCAACTTTTGTGTGATGCTGGAGTATGTGATCCATCTTGTCAAAGAATTATAGAGAAAATCACTATTGATTGTGACCTATGTAAGAAATTTAAGAAAACAATTCCCAGACCTATTGTCTGTTTTCCATTAGCCACGGAATTCAATGAGGTAATGCAATGGACTTAAAAGAATGGCAACCAGGAACCTATTTTCTCCACTTAATAGATTTGGCCACAGTTATTAAAAATAAGAAACGAGCTACAATTATCAATAAAGTTATTAATTTATGGATAGGGAATGGTCTTGGAGCTCCTAAGAAATGTTTGACTGATAACGGTGGTGAATTTGCCAACTTAGAATTTAAAGAAAAATTTAAATATTGAAGTGTGTTCTACTGCAGCTATGAGCCCTTGGTCAAACGGTTTGTGTGAAAGAAATCATGCTGTGGTTGATGACTGTGTTTGGAAGATCTTAGCTGATAATCCTCAGCTGGATCTTGAAACTGCTCTTATTTTGGCAGTCAATGCCAAGAATTCTTTACAAATGGTACATGGCTGGAGTCCTTATCAGTTGGGTTTTGGTAGTAATCCAAATATTCCGTCAGTTTTACATGATCAAACCCCTGCTTTGGAGGGGACAACCATGTCTGAAACTTTTGCCAAACATCTGAATGCTATTCATTCTAGTCGTAAAGCATTCATACAAGCGGAAGCATCTGAACGAATTCGTAGAGCGCTTCGATCCCAGATCAGATCTTCTTCCAACACAGTCTATCAAAATGGTGATTATGTCTTTTATCAGAGAGAAAAGAAATGGAAGGGGCCTGGAAAGGTTTTAGGGCAAGATGGTAAAATAGTATTTGTATGTCATGGTAATATATATGTCAGAGTACATCCTTGTAGCTTGATCAAAGTTGGAAATGAGTGGCAAAACAATATTTTACAAAACAGTTCTAAAGAAATTGAATTAAAGGATAAACTGTATGATGACATGTCTGATGATGAAACTTATGAACAAGAGTTACCATCTGTTAGTGAAAATAGTCAAAATGTTAGCAAAATCAGATCTGTCAAATTGCCCAAAGTTAAAGATCATATTCGATATTTACCCAAAGGAAGTAACACCTGGGTAGAATCGGAAGTTGCTAGTAGAGGAGGTAAAGCAACTGGGAAGTATCGTGGGTCGTTTAATGTCACAGATAAAAAAGAGGTGTTACTTAAAGGCGTTGATTTTGAAAATGATGTTGAGAAATGGGAAATGTTAGAAACAGTAGATTTGGTTGATCATTCAGATTCAACACAAACATCAGAGATATGGGAGGCCAAAAATGGTTGAACTTGAGAACTGGATTCAGGTCAGCCATTCTTATCAACAAGATGGGTGATTACTGAAAATACCAATTTAGAGGGTAACAAAAAGGTTAAAGCTAGACTTGTAGCTCGAGGATTTGAAGAGCATACTGATATTCAAAATGATTCTCCCACAGCTTGCAAAGAAACTCTGAAAGTTTTTTTGGCCATTTCTGCCATCAATTCTTGGTGTTGTCAGTCTATAGATATCCAGGCTGCTTTTCTGCAGGGTCAGGACATGACCAGGGAAGTATTCCTTCAACCTCATGTAGAGACAGAAAGTGAGGGTAAACTGTGGAAATTAGTTAAATGTGTATATGGTTTGACCGATGCATCAAGAACTTGGCATTTCACTGTATGTGACGCCATTCTGGTTTTAAATTGTCAACAGTCAGTTATTGATCCAGCTTTGTTTCATTGGAGGAACGGCTCTGAGCTTTGTGGGATGATTGTTATACATGTAGATGATTTCATGTGGGCAGGCAATTTACAGTTTCAAGACAAGGTTATTGATAAATTATGTCTCAAGTTTAAAGTTGGGAAACAATGTCAAGGGATTTTCAAGTACCTAGGCCTTGAGTTGTCACATTCTGAGAATTAAATTACACTAGATCAGAATAGTTATATAAATGAATTAAAATCAATACCAATAAAACCTAAACGAGCTTTAGAAAAAGATGAATCTTTAAACAAGGAGGAAAATAAGCAGTTACGTAGTGTTATAGGTCAAATTAACTAAGTGGCCAGTCAAACCAGGCCAGATGTATGCTATGATAATCTGGATGCCAGTGTTAGCTTGAAACACCCATTGGTTGGGGTAATATTCTGGCGGTTAACAAGATAATCAAACGGTTAAAGTCTGAACAGTGTCATATACATGTAACTTTCCCTAATTTTAATGATGCCAGGGATTTAAAACTGTGTCTTTTTCTGATGCTTCATTCGCCATTAAGTGGTGGTATTTCTAGTGCTGGGGGATTTATTGTCTTTTTGACTTGCTCGAATGATTTGTGTTGCCCATTAGCTTGGAAGTCTAACAAAATAAAACAGGTTGTAAAAAGCTCACAGGCAGCAGAAGCTCTTGCCTTGGTTGAAGGGTTAGACATGGCCTATTACTTAGCATTAATGCTATGTGAAGTTTTGTTTAAAACAGAACAAAACAAAATTCCCATTGATTGTTATACTGACAACAGGTCTTTATTTGAAAACGTACGTTCTACCAAGCTTGTCAGTGAAAAACGGTTGAGGTTGGATATCGCAGGCATTAAACAAATGTTAGCCCGTAAAGAGATCTCTTCAGTTCAATGGGTGGATGCTTCACACCAACTCTCTGATTGTCTTACCAAAAGAGGAGCTTCTTGTCATAAGTTATTGACAATTATCAGCTCAGGATTACTCAATATGTAGCTACCATTGTTTGAGTCTTTCTTATTCTATGTTCAGTCTTCTGTATAAATCTTTTGATGTAAACTTTCTTTAATATACCTTTTATGTGTGAGATGGTATTGAAAAAAGGAAAAAAATGTTTTGTTGATGTTTATTTATAGAAACTTTTGTTTAATCTATATTATATATATTTATGTTCTTTTAATGTACATGTGTTTAAATGTTAATATAAAATGATGTTTACCTAAAAGTAATTTTACCAAAGAAAGAAGGGGAGTATGTAAACTATGTGCAGTAACCAACTCCTTAGTGCAGTTGAGTTATGTCCCCCTGACTTGGAGAGGGGGCACTGCAGGGATATAAAAATAGACATGTGCTCAGGGAAAAGGTGACTGTGAAGTTGTAGACCTACCTGTGATGCTTTGTTTGTAATTAGTGTTTGATGTGGAATAAATTTTTAACTTGTGTGTTTTGTGTGACTTTTCACTTTTGTTCGTCTGTCATTTTGCGAAAGGTAATAGATTTGTTAATGGTGTGAGATTGTGTAGTGACTGATGAAGATCTATGAACGTGAATGATGAGGAAAATGGTCTGTTATATCAGTTATTAGTAATCCTGTTTATAGTCTCTTAAAGGTAGCTGATCTGGATGTTACCCGCGTTGGTTTTGTAACATATGGGAAGAAGTAATGGCATTTTAATTGGCATAAGAAATCTTGGGAGGGTTTATGTGGTCAATATTAAAGTCACCTAAGATGATACATTTACTGCAAGATGGGATACTTTGAAGGTTGTTGAAAAGATGGTCATTGAAAAAATTTATATTGTTTTCAGGGGGTCTGTAAATAATGCTGACAATGTATGTTGTACTACAGTGGACAATTTCAACAAACACTGCTTCATATTCTTTTCCGGTCTGACTGGTTGAGAGGTTTTTTGACTCACTGGTAGTTTTCTTGGAATAAAGGTAACAAAAAAATATCGCCCCCTGGTGGCCATATTGAATATGCAAATGAGATGAAAATGTACGGTGCACAACTAGACCATAGGGTGATGATGTATGTTGAGTTTGATTAAGATTGGATTGATAGTTTTCATGGAATAAAGGTAACAAGCGAAAAGTTATCGGACGGACAACAGTTGATTGATTGATTGTTTGGTGTTTCACGCCGCGCTCAAGATTATTTCACTTATATGGCGGCGTTGCCAGTTTTATTGTAGGAGAAAACCGGGCTCTACGCACGGAGGAAACCCATGACCTTACGGTGGTAACCATCCCACATATGTCGTTCGAGTGAAAACCCAATCAGAAAATTTTCCACATTTTTTTTTTGGACTGAGTGTGATTCGAACCCGCGACTCATTGGTGGAAGGCTGATCGGATTGAGCGTCCAACGCTGTACCTACTGAGCCACGAAGGCCCCGACGGACCAAAGTGATTTGAATAGCCCTCCATCAGAATTATGGCGGGCTAAAAATAATAAAATGTTACCTAAGTTATCTGTTTCAACCACTTGCCTCTGATACTGCATTATCAAGCTGATCAGCCAAATGCTTACGATGACAATCGCGTAGAGCCGTGAGAAAGGCATCAAAAGCGCTCTGACCCCCAACACGTACAACATTAAGCAAATTTCTACACTTGGCCGTATTAGTTTTTTCCGCCTGCAAAAAATTCATAAAAATATAGAAAATTTGAAAAACAAATAGATTTGCTACATCTAGTTAAAAAACATTGTTGAGTTCCTGTCAACCCTTCCCTTCCATGTTTGAATTGGGTGTTCTAGTGATTTCCCACTAACAAATTTTTGAAGAAAATAATGAATAAAAATATGCACACACATATGATTTTGCAATACAGGACACATCGGTCAAAGCCATTGCAAGCTAGTCCTATACATGGTGTTCCTCGTCATGTGATATACTTTAAGTAGAGGAATAGCATGAATTACATATCAACATAGCTGGAAAAAGGGAAAGAAACCTGACAAAGAAGCAAGGCAAATGCAACAAAGAAACATGCAATTTTACTGGCTCCAATGTTATAGAAGATGTGATGTCTGGATTATTTATATGTAATCCAAAAAATCCAAAAATCACAAAATAATGTTGATGCCAGTCAAATGTTAATAGAAATAGGAATCAATTAATGGTACAGTAATTTGTTTTGATTGATTGATTGATGTTTTTTATTAACATGCGCTCAAGATTATTACTACATTTTCTGGATATGGCCACATTCCAAGGTTTAGTGGGGAAGGAAACCAAGCTCTTTCTCAAGACATAGCAATTAATCAGAGAATACAGGTGTGCAGTCATGCAAACTGCTACAAATGGTTTAACAAAGCGGTCACTACTAAGTCAGAGCACTTCAAATATCCCATAATCTTTTAGAGTGATGTCATTAGGCTATCAGTCTAGTAGCTATTTAACATTGTGGGAATAATAAACATGGGTTAACATGATACCCACTTAACAAGGTAAAATACTTTGGACCTATTTACACACCTTACTTTTAGATTCCGGCTAACAGCTTGAATACAGAGCAGGGTTTTCCCACAAAATGTTGGTGTCATTTGAACCCACATGAGATAAAACATATGTGATGTGCACATATATTCACAAGTTTATAGTTACCATAATTTCCTCCACCTTATCATGCGAGAGAATTTCCTTTGATATTAAGACATCACAAATATCTGCTGGATCTCCAATATCCTTCACAAGTTGAAACCAGCATTTCTTTATAGCCTTCTGATGGATATATCCTGACGAAAAAAAAAACATGGAAAAGTTTCACAAATGAAAGCAAATGTATATTATTAGCCTTGGATAACGCAGGCGTAATTAACAAGAGTGTATTCTCAACCACAGGCACACAGAGTGCTCTCCCCTTAAAGGATAAATGACAAGTTTAAGCAAATGCCTCATATTTGGTAATCAATTTTTTTAAAAACTTGCACCGCATAGACATACGAACGTAGCCAAAAGTAAAATGTGATTTCAGGCAAGAAACCTACACAATAGACCATTTGCCAGTTTTTCGTGCAACAATGACATGACGTCGTGGCACCAATCTTAGACCGGACAAGCACAGTTTCCAATTAGATTTTAGCTATATTCTTTTGAGCTCCCGTTTTATGCAAGATTTGTTCGCATTGCTTGATGATTTCAGACTGTAGAGAGAAAAGGAATGCCTTGAAAAGGTGATTTGCCAATTACTTGAAAATGAGGTAATTTAGAGACGTCACAATGACGGTCATATGTGGTAGACCGGACAAAGCATCCAACTGTTTTTAACTCAAAGTTTTCAGCATTTTTACAACATATATAAGGAAAGGAACCCGATGAGAGTGTCAATGAAATTATGAAGGTCTTATCAACCCCTGAATCTGCAAAGGGACCCCTATGACCTGTCTCTGGTAGTAGTTTAAAATTCCTACCTTCAACCTATGGCTGGCTGGCTGGCCATGACGAAAGTCAGTTTAAAAATTAATGGCAAAAAAGTGTGCCGATTTGTTCAGAAGACCCAAGGATTGCGATTTTACTCAGAGGTTTAATAAAGCTCAGATAAATGTCTTTTTTTCATTACTCTGGACTCCTTAACTCCAAATAACGTCCTCAGTGCCAAAAGAACCTTTTTGTCTTTAACTGGGTCATGCTTGAGAAGCCTATTAAATGCATATGTAGGGGCCGTGTGATTGATAGCGGAAACTCGCTCTCGCAAACTAATTTCACCATCCGCTGTTAGCACTTTTAAATCATAGATATTTAAATATCTCACTCATTGTCGGTATATTGAAGACAAGGAAGATACATATTAAGATCTGAAGCTGTAAATATAAGGAATTCCCAAGCTTTTATTGTCAAAATTAACATTTTCTTGTCATATGTGTATGCTTGAAGTGTCCGTTCTAACTTGGACAAAGTTGGAAGTTATCAGTGAATTACGCGCACTTTAAAGTAAATTAAACCTCTTTTACCGTATTTGAAGATTGAAAAAACAAAACACAAAGCAACAAACAGATGCAACATGTGATTTCATTTATTCATTTTAAAAATTATTTGAAGTTGTAAGAAAAAATAACTTGTATGTTTACTGAATGCGTTGTCGTCTTACTGCGTCAGTGGGGTTTAATCCGACTTTTCCGCTATTGCCATACTATGTCTTCGGTACTGAAGCAGGCTAGCACTCTGACGCCATAAATGGCGACAGTGGTACCGAAATGGGTTAAATAGAAAAAAAATACATGTTTCATAACTTGACCATATTGGGGAACAGCAAACACAAAAAAATCAGTTTTCTTGATTCCTGCATTAAACTACAACCTTCTATTGATTGCAGTTCTGTTTGTTTTTTGGATATAACTATTTACAAGGGTCATAAATATTTAACAACTAGGTATCTTGGGGGGGGGGATTATTTATGGCGTAATGGTATAAGCTTAATATGATATATAGATTATTATCTTTTCTTGATTTTTGACATCCGGGCAGTCTGGCAATGTCGGTCAATTGGTTTTCTTAACAAATGTCAACCGGCTACGGCGGCAAGTGGGCCTTTAATCGTTTAAAGTGCCTTTAAAATTTTAAATATTTACGTTGGAATAAAAATATTCGATAAATTCAGTTACCTATACGAATCGAAAATGTGTGTCATTTAGGACATTCAAATAGCAGGAGGTATGAGTATGTTTTCCTGTTCTTGTTGCTTACAGAAGCTACTTTAACGTATATATCTTAGATCAATAAATGAACAAATCTCTTATTAGGTACTTCTGGACAAAAATAACAAAAAGTTGTCTTATTCTGTTTCTTCGACACTTTCTCTATTTCTAACAGCTCGTGCCCCTAAAATATATCAATAATATAGTCTGTATATAGTTTACTCTGTTTGGTTTCAAAAGACTAGCATTTCATTCGGGCCTGTTGGCAAAGTGTATCACTGAATTAAACAAACCTGCTAACTCTTGACGTAAGTCTTTGTTTTCATTAAATAGGACTTCATATTTTCTACTCGACGTTTCATTCTCTTTCCTTAGGTTCTCCATCTCCTTCTCTGTCTCATCCAGTTTTACTCTGAGTTTTTCAAATTCTTTAACACTCTTCCAATGAAAAAACAGAATATAATATATAGAAATCAGTACACAAATTAATAAAATATCTATCATCAAATGAGTGTCATGTTTATTACAAAAAAATTATGCTACTTACGATACGGTCTATGTCTGTCTGTGTTTCACAGCTAGATACAGTACGCATGCGATTTGACTTGAGAGCGTCCCCTTCTACAACCAATACATAACACATCAATCAAACAAGCAAGCAATACATAAAAATGCATCAATTCGTCTTGACATTCGTGTCGATTTCTAACTGTAACTGTAAAATATAACCATTACCCATGGTCAAACATTTCTGTATTGGTCTTTTCTTACAATGATATTTCAGAAGACATAGATATCAATACAGACCTACTATTCATCAGATCGAACATTTAGGATCTTATTGGTAAGTTGCTATATCTTACTATATATACTTTGAATATAAGTGTAAATTATTTACAAAACGGATTCTGTTTAATGGCTGTCTTGTTATGGAAGCATTTACTGAAGCCTTGGATAATCCTATAATTATGTTCAATAACATACCCTTCCGACCACCAAAATAAACTATAAAATAAATTTCTAAATTCTACTCACTAAAACGTAACTCCTGTTTGTCTTCAACCCGATGAAATAGCATGGGCTTTAAGGTTTATTACAGGTTAACACAATTAGAAACTTATCTGTATGGCTATTTTAGTCAAGGATATTTCCTCTTTGTCCAGGTGTTTTAGTGTTTATACATATACATGTATTGGGTTCAAGTTGTAATTACATACAGGCCTTGAAAATTACTGTTTTTTCAAGTTGCCCTGAGGTTAACCACTGCTTAAAAATTAGGTTGCCCGCCAGTGTTTAAGGTTGCCATGATTTCATGATATATGCACTTTCACTGGGTAAGTACCGGGTATGCTTGGCATGTGTATGTATATGCATGTACCCCTGTATGCACATATTTTGACAACAGCAGGAACTTTTTAATAATAAATAAAGATTCCTGAATGAAAATGGAAGTTTTTGTTTTATTTACTTCAAATAACAATACTGATTGTTGATTTCATCTTTGATGAAATTGTCACTTTTATCTTGTGTGTGATCAGTGATTATAAACACAGGAAATGGAAGAGTTCTGACAAAGTTTAATCATCCATTGAGTCGCATGAGTCAGATTCACTGTTATCAACCTGGACAAATTTCTCACTGTCAAAAGAACTACAAGGATCAGGAGGAGGGGAGGCAGGGTTTTGGCTGGATTGAGAAGAGGGGACTTCATTTTTTTTTCGTGGACCAGGCAATTTATGCCCATTTACATGCTTGTTACCCATGGACATCCATCTTCTCACAGAGAATTCTATTAAATGTTGTCTTTCATTCTCACTTTTAAAAGACTTTGCACCAACAAGTACAAGCTGTCTCAAACTCAGTTGGGACAAACTAAATCGTAAATCAGTCTTAATTCTATTGACCGCTGAAAATCCACGCTCACAGACTGCTGTGCTTGGGCTGACAGTTACCATAATTTCAATTAACACTCAAATATTTCTGAGGTCTGGGGATCTTTGACAGAGAAGGTCAGAGTAAAGTTCAAAAGAGTTTGCATTCCGATGTTCGGCAAGTATCCCCTTAATCTCTGGCCATTCAAGTATGGATTGAGTTCTAACATTATCAGGTAGCACATCCTGGTAGTGCTTGGCTATATCTTTGATTTGCTCATTCCCATATGTGGCCATTTGATCTTGTTGATATGGTATTTTGCGGTAGTCAAACACAGTAAAGCTAGACATTGGAATTTCTTTAAATGCTGAAAATCGCTGTTCTATATACTGAACAGCATCGTCAACCAGGGTATCAAGGTTAAAGTCTGTGACTAATGTGTTGTATTCCCTGCAGCTTTCATATGATCCACTTCCACGTGGGGGGAACCCGACTTCTACCACAGAGAGCTTTGGCATAAGACATATACGGTAAAATTAAGGAATTGTAGAGAATATATAAAGTTGATAAATTCAGCCCAGAATTTATGTGTTTAATGACTCCAATGTGCTGGGATACCTTTTTGCTCACAAAAGTAATATGAGAGGTCCATGTTAATTTATTGTTGAACACAACACCCAGGAATTTAAATTCCTCAACAATGGAACTTTCCACATTGTTGATAAGAATCGATGAAGGTGGAGAAGGCCTACATCGGTTGGGGCAAATTAGCATGAGCTTAGTTTTGCCTGAATTAAGGGATAGACGGTTAGCGTTGAACCAAGATGAAATTTTTTGCAACTCTTCTGACATAATATCAACTGCTTCTTTAGCAGATGTTGCAGTCGAAATAACACTGGTATTATCTGCATATAAGGTGAACTGTAACAAAAAAGAGGAGTTAACAATATCGTTTATGTACAGGATGAATAAAGTTGGTCCAAGAATGGATCCCTGGGGCACACCGGAAGTGATGTAATCAGTAGGTGATGACACGCCATTAACACAAACCACCTGTTGCCTCTCACTCAGGTAACTATTGAACCAGTTATTTGCAACCCCACGGATACCATAATGATTCAGTTTTTTTAGGAGAAAATAGTGGCTGACTGTGTCAAAGGCTTTAGAAAGGTCTAGAAAAGCCACAGAAGAGTAAAGTTTCAGGTCTTTGGATTGAACTAAGCGATCATATAGAACGGTAGCTGCATGAAGGGTTGAATGAAATGGCCGAAACCCGTACTGATCAGGGGAGATCATTTCATGATTATTTAAAAAATCAAAGAGCATATTGGAGGCTAATTTTTCTATAATTTTGCTAATGCAAATATGTCTATAATTTTCAAGGATAAAAAAACACAAAGCAACCAACAGATGCAACATGTGATTTTATTTGTTCATTTTCAAAATTAGTTGAAGTTGTAAAAAAAATAACCATACGGCGTCAGTGGGGTACAGAATGTGTTAAATGAAAACATCAACGACGCAAAAAATACATGTTGCATAACTTGACCATATGAGGAAGCAACACACAAAAATTCACGATCACAAACTATGTAGGTAGAATTCACAGAAATAGCTACCGGCATAGTGCGCAACGAGACCATAGGGTTAACCTACATTTTACGAAGATCCTTTCATTACTTTGAGAACAGTGATAAAAAGAAAAACAAAATGGCCAGTGGCCGCCATTTTGAATATGCAAAAAGTGCATAGTGCGCAACAAGATCCTGGGGTTAACATGCGTAAATTTTTTTAACGAAAATCATAACCTTTCATTACTTTAGGAGAAGTGACAAAAAGAAGAAAAGCAAAATAATCTCCCAGCAGCCATTTTACTATGCAAATGAGCAAAAAAGTACATAGTACGCAACGAGGCCACAGGGCTAACCTGCGTACAAAGTTTTACGAAGATCCTCTCATTATTTTAGGAGAGAAGTGCTAAAATTAAGAAAAACAAAATGGTTTCCTAGCGGCCATTTTGATATGCAAATGAGTGAAACAAATAAATGTTGCAAAACTAGACCATAGGAGGAACGTGCGTGTGAAATTTAAAGAAGATCCGACAAGCAGTTTTCTTGGAGTCGCAATCACAAGAGAGAAAACTGATAAAAAATAGAAAAACAGCGGCCATTTAAATATGCAAATGAGTCCAGAAAAATAGATGTTGCACAACTAGACCATATGGGGAACCAGCACAAAAACATTTCACCGAGATTGGCCTGGTGGTTTTCTAGATTCCGTGATTACAAACTATGTAGGTAAAAATTAAAAAATGGCTGCCAGCGCCCAGCGGCGATTTAAATATGCAAATGAGCAAACAAATAAATGTTGCACAACTAGACCATAAGGGAAACATGTCTGTGAAATTTGATGAAGATCCGACCAGTAGTTCTCATGTAATCGCGATCACAAGAAAAGTTTACAGACACCGGACGACAGACCGGGAACAAAAAGCAATTTGATAAGACCATCATGAGATCATGGTGGTCTAAAAATTCATCCAGATCCGGCTGGTAGTTTTCTTGATTCCGCGATCACAAACTAGACACCGGACGACGGACAAAAAGCGATTTGATCATGGTGGTCTAAAAACCTACATCACAATTAACTGACCACCAAAGTCAACTAGGAGGCTATGTAGGCCTACAAATAAAATTTCAGATAACATTTGTACCAACCTATACATATCCGAACGATATTATTGAATTATCTACTTTATTGGTAATAATTGTCATGTCCATCTTCTAGTAATAAGTCTAATTGATAGGTCAAATTTTATTGTACTAAATACCCAAACAATGTGTAGGGTATAGAGCTATAAAATGGAACAGTAAAAAATAAAACAATACAAAAGAAAAACACATGAGTACTAAACAATTGACGTAGTGGTTGATAAGACCTTCAATATTTCATTGACACTCTTAATACCCCTGACCCCAGCATTAAACTACAACCTACTATTGATTGCAGTTCGGTTTGTTTGTTTTTTTGTTTTTTAAATATAACGGCCACAGTTGATCAAATAAGCAATGAATAGACAATTAAGCCACCAGTGTGATTGTATGGGTTACAAAGATAGTTTCTGTAAACCTCGTTGGATTATGAGAAGTCTTGTGTCGTCATGTGCAGCCGAAAGCCTAAGTAAATATGCTGACTTTTCCGCCATGAATAGTAGATTAAAGTTGGCTGTGTATCATGTGACATTGGTTTTATCCTCAAATACCTGGTGTTTTATCTTTTTTTCTATATTAGAGATTATAGATCCATCGGTTGACAATGACAGATCAATATTTACAGGTCCTGTATTATTATGCCACACATTAATTAGATCAATGTTTATTGATCGACAAATATGTGACGCCAGGTTCCTTAGATTTGAAGATGACAGCGGTCATTTTGACACTCAGCGAAGAGCACAACAGTGTGTTTAAAGAAAACAAACTGTTTCCTCATATATCTGTTTCAAAAGGTTGGAGTTGCACACTACCAGAAATGTTGTATTGTTGTAAAATAAAGAACAAACAAGTCAGAAAATTGTAAATATGTTTTGCAAATACTTGATTTATGAAACCGTGTTAAGGGTTGAAAATTGTCAATTCGTTTCTTATTTTGTGAAGGTACATATCTATCCACCTTATAGATTTTTCCATAATTTTCGATCACCAAAGAAAGTTAATCGTTTAAAGTACCGGTACCTTTAAAGATCATATGCAAAGGATTTAAATCACCATAATAGGCATTTCATTTGGAGAAACAATGTTTTAGAAAGGGATTGGTACCTGTGATAAATAAAAAGTCTAGTTCATTTTTTTTAAAAACATTTTTTCTTTGAAATAAATAAAAATACAACGCATGACTTACCTCCCCTTATTTAATTGCCTGTGGCGTCACAGAAGAACAGGCTTCTCTATACGAGTTCAGCTCGCTGCACATATCATGTGCGATATTATACTTTTGTATGGCTTTTAAAAGGGCCTTGATTGATGATTTAGATCACAAAGATGTACCGGAGATCGATTTAACCATAAATATTCAGCCCTATATTTATAAATCCGTCTCAAATAAGCTGTACATCAAATCTGATCCTGACAGCAACCCTCGAACATATGGCCCTGAGGAAAGTGTGAGTGTTGCCTAACTGTTGAAAAGATCATGGCACCTGTTCATGAAAGTTGTTGGGTGGCGGAAAATTGTGTTTTCTTAAAACTACATAACAATTTACCAGTATAAATGCCAAGGGAATAAAGAGGGAATTGTCAGAATGACTGCGTTGTTGAAGCTTCCTGTTATGAGTATGTGGCCGATATCGAGGATAATGGAAAGCATAAAAATTATGACTTACAGTAATTGCCTTGCCAGTATCAAATAAACAGATAAATGGTAGACTAAAAAAATAAAGCAAAACTAATTCATATTAAAGGAAGGCTTTCTCACAGATATATTTATTCATTTCAACACTTCATTTCCACACTTTTTTCATAATTTCTGATCGTCACGACACTTTGAAGGCCATCGAAAAACTAAATGATTAGCATTGGAATGAGGAAAATCCATACAGTATGTGGCCTGTACGAACCGGAATAGTGTTCGAAAAGTAAACAAAATTGAAAAAACCGAGTTGACCATTCATTTATTCTATGCCAACGTTAGTTCAAAACAATACTTTATCGTACATTCTTGAGACTAGAAGCACTAAAAAGCTGCTGAATTATTTGTCTTGAGAAAAATTCTGTTTTTACGTCAAAATATCAACATTTTGGCAGATCATGCCACTTTAAATTTCTGACAAAGATGAACGGTGAATTGGAGTCCTAGTGTAAAACACAGTAAATGTTCAAGAAAAATAGATAATGTTTTTTCCTAACATGAAGCAGCAGCCCTTTGGGACAAGTTTTGCTTGTTTAATATTGAGATCATTAATTATGTACATGACAGCTTTTCTAATTTTCCTTTATATAGTTATGAACACTTTATATAGTGATAGTCTGACACAGGCTTTACATCACTGCGGCGAGGCGTAAAACATCAGTCGACCACATGCCCGATGTTGTTCAAATTGTATGTTTTTGTTTTGTTCCATTTTTTTTTTTTTGGGGGGGGGGGGGTTGGTTGGGGAGGAGTACTGTTGGCTCTGCATCCACCAAGCGTAGTTGGAAAGTATTGTCATATACGACAGGTGTAGAGTGACTTTATATGTTGTTCTTCTGTGACGTCATAAACTCATAAAAACTAAGGGAGATAAGCCAGTAAAGATCTGAAACTCTGCTAAAAACAGCCCATTTAAATCTTCATTTCCCGCTAAATTCCTAATGCTAAACGGGAAAACAAACTGCTGAATTTTAAGTTAGCACACAAGTAACACGATTGTGATTTAATATAACAGTAAGTGTAATCCTTTGCCTATGATCTTTAAACATTTAAAAATTTACGTGGGGATAAAAATATTCGATAAAGCCATACGAATCGAAAACAAGTGCCAATTAAGGACACAATTCAAATAGCAGATGTATGAGTTTGTTTTTTAGTCCTTGTTGCTTACAGAAGCTACTTTAACATATATATCTTAGATCAATAAATGAACAAATCTCTTATTAGGTACTTCTGGACAAAAATAACAAAGAGTTGTCTAATTCTGTTTCTTCGAAATGTTCTCTATTTCTAGCAGCACATGACTCTAAAATACATCAATAATATAGTCTGTATATAGCTTAATATGTTTGGTTTCAAAAGACTAGCATTTATTAGGATCTGTTGGTAAAGTGTATCACTGAAATAAACCAACCTGATAGCTGAGCTTGATCTGTCCGAATTAATTCAATCTCTTTACATAAGGCTTTTTTCTGCTGCCGTAATACTTCTCTCTCTTGACGTAAGTCTTGGTTTTCATTAAATAAGATTTCATGTTTTCTACTCAAAGTTTCATTCTCCTTCCTTAGGCTCTCCCTGTCTTTGATTGATATACCCTTCTCTATCTCATCTAGCTGTACTCTTAGTTTTTCAAATTCTCTAAATCTCTACCAATGAAAACACAGAAAAAGATATAAAGGAATCAGTACACAAATTGATAATAAGTATTAGAAAAATTTATATCATCAATTGAGTGTTACCTTAATTTCGAAAATCAATATTCGCCATGAATAAACTATATTATTCTTGAAACTTTCTGAAGCGTCTTAAAACATATTCATCAATAGATAGCTACATTATGCTACTTACTATACTGTTTATGTCTGTCTGTGTTTCACAGCTAGATACAGTATGCATGTGCTTTGGCTTGAGAGCGCCGCCTTCTACAAGCAATACAAAACACATCATCAGTAGACATGATTGGAAGAATGAAGAGTTTTCGAAAATATAAATTCCTTAACATAGCGAGAGCCATACAAAATGTTAAATATACGAAAAAAATGCATCACATCGTCTTGGCATTCATTTAGATTTGTAACCGTAACTGTAAAATATACACAAAGAAAACAGTTAAGCACCCCCCTGGAAAGTCTGCAGCCACCGACCGATAAAATCATTGGTGTAGGGAGATTGTTCAAAAACTGATGTTGCAGAAAAGGGCAACGTTCGGGCGATAAGAAATCACCATTAATGCCAATAAGCTATACAATTTATTCAGGATATCGTGGCCAAATCAAAAGTGCATTTTAACAAAAAAAAGGATACTTGTATGTATGAAACTTCAGAGTCCATATGGCTTCACATGGCGAACATATTGAAGTAAAAATGTTACTTTGAGTGTGCAGAACACATCCCTAGAACAGAAGGTCAATAGCGCGTATAGCCTCCATTAGCTTCCAGCATGCGTCTCAACCCTCCGGTGAGACGTCAGATCTGTTGAATGGGTAACTGCCTCCAATATAGATATAATGCGGCTTCCAATTCCTGCAGATTTTGTACTGGCTTGAATGTTTCTGCCAATCCTTTCTCAAATGTGCTCTTAAGGATTCACATATCACATAAGGATATCGTGAATAAACTGTATAGCTTATTGCCATTAATGGTGATTTCGTATCCCCAGAATGTTGTCTTTTCTTAATATCACAGTCGTTTCTCCAACATCAGTTTGCCAACAATCTCCCAGACTTTCCGGGTGGGGGGGGGGGGGGGGGGTTAACTTTTCACAGCCAGCCATTATCCATGGTAAAACATTTCTTACAGTGATTTCAAATATTTCTGAAGACATAGATATCAATACAGGCGCACTGTTGATCAGATCGAAAATTTGTATTATTACTACAAATACTTTGAATATAGGTGTAAATGAATTGCTGAAGTCTTGGGTAATCCTATAATTATGTTAAATAACATACCCCTTTGACCATTAAAAGGAGCCATAAAAATACATTTTTTTACTTCTAATGACTAAAACCTAACTCTTGTTTGCCTTCAACGTAATGAAATATCATGGGCTTTAGCTTATTACAACATATTATTGGGTATAAAGTTGAACACACTTAGAAACTTATCTATTTGATCCACTGAACAACTTAAAGTGGCATGAGCTGCCAAATTGTTGATATTTTGACGATCAAACAGAATGCTGAAATTATTGACTATTTTTCTCAAGACGTATAATTCCGAAGCTTTTTAGTGCTTCTAGTCTCGAAAATGTACGATAAAGCATTGTTTTGAACTAACTTTGTCTTAGAATGAATGAATGGTCGTCCCAGTTATTTAAATTTTGTTTACTTTTCGAACACGTTTTCGGTTCGTACAGGCCACATACTGTTTGGATTTTTCTCATTCCAACGCCAATCATTTAGTTTTTCGATGGCCTTCAAAGCCTCTTACTGTCGTGGCGATCAGAAATTATGAAAAAAGTGTGAATTTCGGCAGCTCATGCCACTTTAACCATAAATATTCGTGGTGTAATCCCAATATATTGACTTTAATTAACTCAATGTCAAGAGAATACATTAAAAGACAGTGTGCATTTATATAGAAAAGAATACAAGGATGACACTAAGGAGGCATGGGAGATTACAATTTTGTTACAATAAATCAGGGTCCTAAAAGGCAGTCATAATACCAAGCCAGGCTAATAAATTAAAGGCCCACTTGCCGCCGTAGCCTGTTGAACATTTGTTAAGAAAACCAATTTACTTCATACTATGATTAAAACCACTAAAATAAACCAAAAATTTTGGTAAAAATAGAAAGTTCCTAACTCCTTCTGTCTGGGAAAAATACAGAAAACCGCCCACTGTTTTTATGTAAACAATGTTCTGGATTTTCGCGACAAGTGTGCCTTTAACTAAATATATGCCATTGAAATCACTGCTAGGTCCTATGCAAACATTCACGGTAATAATTAGTTAAGTTTGAAAAAAATACATGTTTGTATATATATATATCTGTAATGAGCAAAAAGAAGGATTGATTGATTGATTGATTGGTGTTTTACGCCGCGCTCAAGATTATCCAAAAAGAAGGAAGAGAGGAAAAAAAATAGAATTGATAAATTAACAGAATTAATTAAAATTATATATTTATTATGTATAAGCTATAGAAATGGTAACAGGTGTTAGTAATAACAAAGGAGTTTTAAAAAAAGATTATATTAAGCTCTCTTCTGGCAATAGGTGGCGCTTTAGAATAAAGTATATTGTAAGTTATAACAGAAATTAACGAAATAAAGAGTTCTTTTGTAGCCATAATTTCGTGATTGAGGGCCGGTTTTAATCTCCTGATAGAGAGAGCTTCCTTAAATAATAACTCATTCCAGTTGTTTAATAAATCAAATACTTTGGTATTTTGTGCTAAAATGATTCAATTGGGATAGGTTTCAGGTTGTTTATGTTTGAAGGTAAATTAAGTAAACTTTCAATGAATTTGAAGTTTTCACATTATTTATGTGGTCATCCTTGTTTTCTGGCTTTTCTACACTGCCTTTTGATGTACTCATAATTATCCTGACGATGACTTAATTAAAGTCGAAATATTGAGATTATACCATTAATATTTACGGAGTTTCCTTACTACTTCAGAAACTTATCTGTATTGCTATTTTAACCAAGGGTATTTCCCCTGTGTCCATGTGTTTTAGTGTTCATTTGGTTTAAATATTAATTACATAACATATCAGACATACATAACAAGTTAATACTCTTTATTTGCACACCACACAAATGACATACTTCACCATGTTTGTTTTCTCCTTAAAACCTACCTACAGAGCATAGTCTCCAAGTGAAAGGTGTATGTGGAATATTTGCAAACACTTCATCAATGATTGTATACTCTGTGAGATAAGGAGAGGTATGTTCATCACCACCCCACATATACACCCTCCCTGTATCGGTAAGGCCGGCTGAGATGTCATCATATGAAACCGCTGCTATCTGTATAAACCTGAAGACAAAGGAGGGAATAGATATACAATAATACATGTGAGAATGAATGGTCACTAAACATAACTGAACTAAAATCTAAGCCATATATTAATTTGAGTTTGGGTTGTAATGTGTTTGGTGTATTTAAACCAACGTTTAAAACTAATCCGGTTATTTCGTTATTATGGATGTTTTATAAGAATTTCATTTAAACGACGAAACGAACTCCTACTTGAAACTATGTCTGCGTTTACACATCTTCTCTATTTACTGATATGTTAGTACACATATAAGGTGAAATCAAGAAATGGTTAACAGTTTGAATCTCACTGCAAGTGTTAATTACTCTTCAAATATAACAGTATATGAGGAACAGATACATGTTGACATGAAGCGAGAGTTTGCTGACTGCAGCTGAGTCTGTTTCATGTCACATAATATACAACATTTCGTGTGAGTGAGCCTGATTTCCCATTTGCTACAATGCCAACGGTTTAAAATATGGCTATTTAAGGCTTTTCCTTTTTATTTGCAAATAGATCTACATATATAACATCCTTGACAACAAAAAAGTTCATTCATACCATACTGACACATCGTGGTCAAAACGTCCACAGCCTAACTGTCGTGTTTTCAAAATTGGTTAATCCGTTAAAACACTCAAACAACTTCAATCAGTGTTTATTATAATTTTGCATTGGTTTCTATCCAATATTCAAATAACTCATACATAAAAATACAAAATGTATCTCTAAGTATTGAAGCCCCTTCCTCAATGCAACATTACCGAGATCGATTTTCATAAGCTGAAAAACAGAAACTGTGACCTTTGATCTAGAAATGGAAATATTTCACCCAAATCGTCAAATTTTAATCATAAATCATTTTTAAAAGACTAAATCTTTATGGAAAATCATTGTGAATTGGTGAGGTCATTTACACGCTCACCCCTTTCAATTTTAAATGCGTATATTTTAAAACTAGAGATTTAGTGATTGCACGCAATCACTGGAGATGGCTCCGCGAAGGAGGGGAACTGATTGACAAGGGTATTAGAACCGACAGTATGGTTTGAGAGGTGACATAAAGAAGAAATGAAACAATAAAGATAAGGTATGATATTCTTGGCATTAATTATTTTAAAAGATGGCTGCCATCTTTAAAAATCAAGATGGCTGAAAACTTATAACAAATAATGCCTTATCACAAGTTTACTCCCGATAAAATATTGCTCATAATCTAATATGCGTCATGGCAGCCATATTGTATTGGGCACATGGCTGAAAATTGATCCCAATCGCCCTTTCCTCCATGTCAAGGCACACCCCAGGTTTGATATTGGATTGCGCAGATTGCTGAAAATCAATCCCAACCGTCCTCTCAATAATGTCAAGGCACACACCAAGTTTGAAGTTGATCGGATCAATCATCCACAAGTTATTGCCTGGACAAGAAAATCATGCTCATAATCCAATATGACGGATAGCGGCCATATTGGATTGCGCACATTGCTGAAAATCAATCCCAACCGTCCTCTGCCCGATGTCAAGGCACCCCAAGTTTGAAGTTGATCGAATGAATCATTCATGAGTTATTGTACGGACAAGGATGGAAAGACGGACGGACGAACAGACGAACGGCCATATTGGACTGCGCACATTGCTGAAAATCAATCCCATCCATCCTCTCACCAATGTCAAGGCACACCCCAAGTTTGAAGTTCATCGAATGAATCATCCACAAGTTATTGCCCGGACAAGAAAATCATGGTCATAATCCAATATGATGGATAGCTGCCATATTGGATTGCGCACATTGCTGAAAATCAATCCCAACCGTCCTCTGCACGATGTCAAGGCACACCCCAAGTTTGAAGTTGACCGGATGAATCATTCAAGAGTTATTGTATGGACAAGGATGGAAAGATGGACGGACGAACGAACGGAAGACCCAAAAAACATAATGGCTCCGCTTTCGCTTTGCGGAGCCATCATAAAAAATTTAAGAGCCAGTTCAAAAGTTATTTCACAAAAAAGTAAATCATCAAATGTCATGCAGATTTGCTAAAAGAAAATGGGTGTTGATTGCAGTTTGCTGTGGGCATCTTGTCGTAATAGAGACTATCACAAGGGTCTTGACAGGGGCATAACTAATCTCACCGGCATAAATGTCTCAATTTCTATATTTGAAGGCTAATATAGGCTAATAATTATTTTCAAACTGTTAAGTGTCACAATCATGTCGAAAAACTGTATTCTGTAAGATTATGTCATGTCACACCCCAACAAGAGTGGGTGAATGGGAAGTAGTATTTTATACCAAGAGTTAATATGCTTGAACTAATCATTCGGTTTAAAAGACAGTACCTTTTCCAAAGTGTGAAAGATATAGACCCTGTTTTTCAAATCTACGTGTACTCCTTTACCAGTTTACTTAACTCAGACTGAGAGTTTCATTACTCATTAGAGTACTAAGAATCGTCTTTCTTGTCTATGGGGATCCAGAGTTGTCATACAAACAAGCTCAGCGTAATGTCTGGCAATAAAGCAAACCAGAATTTGTTTAAATTTTGTTTTCATCCGTAACACAAATAAATTAAAAACGAGAGAATAGTGCGTTTTGTAGAACGATTTTGCCCCGGTGTAATTTTAAACTGTGGAATTCTTATTTAACTTCGCTCTATGATCTTTCTGTTTTGCTTCCTTAACCAAGCTAAAGGGAAAGTCAGAAAATCTGAGATTTTACCGCTTAAATGCATTGTATGGTTAATGTTTTAACCTCCGAATACCCAATAAAAAACTATCCAATAAGAAAGGGCTTCATAAGAAGGTACTAGTTGAGGGGTGCTGATCTTTCCCGGGCGCACTTTTGCCTGTCGGTCATTCATTCTACATCGACGAGTGTTTCAATCGCACTTTATAGAATCGCGTTCATTTCGTTTTTAACGCAATGAAAAAGAGGCGTGTCACAGCGCCTACAACAGAAAGATGACGTCAATGCCATACAAGTCGAACAACATCCTCAAAGCGTGATTATAAGCCGAAAGATATATTGGTCGTTCGAAGGTGTTTTTATACCTTTGGTATTGTACTCGGACATCATATGTTGTGCGTTCGTTCTCTTTGAGAGAATAAAACCTGCCAATCGAATAAAGACACTGGCAGTTTGTTTTTCAGGAATAGCTTAATGAATGATTAGGGCTTAACACGAGGAATTACTGAACACAAAAATGTGCTTCAGGTTAATTTGATCCAAAACCAAACACTTAAGGAACACGCACGGATAATAAAAATATACAGGGCAGAGTCCATAACGGAATTTATTGTCCTCGTCCAGGTTGGACTGGATGTATGTTTTTGAATTGACGCCGAATTTGAACTCTAAACAACAGTATTGGGTTTTCTACAGTATAAAACCTTCTCAATACATACATTGTGAAATTATTGGGCGGTTCTTGGAGTTGGTATTATCGGACCTTTTGGAGATGGCTAAGAAACGCATCACGGAACCTTATTGAGATGCCACCTTTGACTAAGGGTTCCTCCCAGGTTAAGATTGTCTCCGAATACGACGATGACGACAGACAGACATTAACACAGACAATTTATGATGCTATTTAACTTTGCTGGTAGCTTTATACTAATTCAAAATTCTGTTATATTTCGTCGATTCGATTTGAAGTAATATAATTTAAAGCCTGAAAGATCATTATCCAATTTAGAGTCTGTTACATCCGACGGTTAAAAAAGCTGTGAATTAAAGGGAATACTCATATAGTTAGTATAATAGGTACACCTTTTTTATTTATGATACAGTATCTTCCTGATCGGCAGAAATATTTTTGTTATTATGCCTGAATATGTTTTTAGGGAAAGGTATATTTATGTCCTCGAGTTGCTGTATAAATATGCCCAAATCTATTAATAAATTCGTTTTATGCTGATAAACAAAATATGTTCGCTTCTAATAGAAAACTCCTAGTGATAGCTCGTGACAGAAAAAGGTGAAAAATATAAGAATGTTGTTTGATTAAAAGGTAAATATTGTGTTCAAAATAAAGTGTATTGTATAAGCTAAATCTTCTACTTTAACATGTATGCTCATATCTTCTCTCCTACATAATACATTAAGTGTTAGTCAATTCACTGATGTTTGAACATATCATTGATATTGAAACATATTTCTACTTAGGGATTATTGAGTGCCTGCAATTACCAACCTTACTTTTATTTAAACTACTTACTTAATAGATAATGAAATTGATAATAGTCAAACTTCCACCCGAAAAGATACACACCCAGCAAGAGAGTTGTATGATTACCAAACTCCCTAGTATGTGATTATTGGGAAATACTTAAATTAAGAAATGTTTGAAACTCTCTTTAAACGTGGGTTCCATACTAATGATAAAAAATTAAAGACATCACCACGTCCTCAGTTATTTTTTAACAACACGAGCTTTCGGCACCTGTGTTGTTAAAAAACAACTGAGGACGTGGTGATGTCTTTAATTTTTTATCATTAATAATTAAATTATTGTACATGTTTCTAAACGTACCGTATTTCGTCTAATGTTTCGCACGCAAAAAAAGACGATAACCCCCTGGAGAGAGTATGGGGAACAAGGGGATAATCCTATAATCACCAAACAATGAACAGCTTGATTGGACCACGGAGGTGACGACTGTGACAGTGGGCGGTATACAAAGGCCTAAGTAGACAGTACAATCAATAGATGAACACTTTGCCAGTGTTTTAATTATACAGCAGATATTATAAGTAAAATGACACTTTGTCAAGTCTTTGTTCGGGGCTTAAATACTTTCAAATTACAGTACGCACAGAAAGTGAACACTATAAATGCTCGCATGATGCGAGCGTGGTGAGCGCACGATGCGCGCGGGATGGGCGCACGGTATGCGCAGGGTTTGCGCAGGGTAGGCGCATCGTGCGAGCACGATGCGCGCACCGTGCGAGCATGATGCAGGCATCGTGCGGGCAGGATGTGCGTACTCTGTGAACGAGAGACAAACGTTGAGCGGGTTGTTACCGTTACAAGCCAGTGTGACTCTTGCAGCATCTGTAGGCTAGGCCTAGGCTATACAGCGCAACATGTATAAAGAAAGATCAGATGATTAAAATAGGAATTGAATATTCTTAACACAATCTGCTTTATTTTCTAGTATTAGAATTAAAAAAAACCAAGAAGCAAAAATAAATTTGTAAAATTCGTAACGCTTATGTCTGGTGGTGGTGTTGTTGTTGTATTAGTTATCGCTCCCATAGTTGTTTCCATCCCCATTATATCGATTCCAAGGCTGTATTTGTTAAATTTCTCCTTTTCTGCGTAAATGCATACATGTAGTTCTATGCTTAAATTGTTCAAGAAACACAGAAATATATTGTTAAGCCAACGTAACCCGATCATTTATAAACCAAGTCAGCCGACATGTGCAACATAAATTCATTATGACTTTTAGGCTAGCCTGGCGACCGATATTTTTAAGTCATTAAATCATACAGCTGTTTTATTTGGATTTTATACTTTTATGTTTGTAAGTAAAATATATTTTGTGAGGAATTTTCACGACGAAAAGTGAGTGTGGCCTAAAAGCCAAAATGTCACACTATAGCCTACATGTATAACGCATTCGCCCGTGTAGCCTATAATGCGCACCCTTCGTATAATTTCTTTTTGTTTTATCCATATCATGTCGATTTAGTTGGTTTTGATATAGGGTATTTTATATTTTCGTAGGTATTACTTGATTAAAACAATATACAATGTACACCGTTTTCCGTGTAATAAAATGCATTTAATTTATGACGTTTTTTTATACGGTATAAAGGCCGATCAAAATAAATCTTAAAGTTTGGGTGGAGTCTTAAATGTCACTCACTGTCACTGAAATGTAATTTAGCGAAATAGCCAATCAAATTTATCTGTGTTATTCATTTCTCTAATATATATGCATTGACTGGGCTTTAACCAATCCACAGACGTCCTGTTAACTGTCATTGTAAATCACTCAGACGACTGGCGCCATCCATTTGTTCATAGGCCCTATATGGGCATGTAGAAAAAATAAAACGATTGCTATTTAGTATTAAGCCAAGTATAACAAGAACTGTTTTCAAGACATAAATTAATAATATTCATCCTTCAAGTTATTGTAAACCAGGGAACTATGTAAGCGCAGGCTGGGGTGGTAGGCCTATTCAAGAGAAGAAGAAAAATATTTACACTTCTGCACGGATTGAAATAATCGGGCGCGGATGTGGGCGAAAGCATACGTTATGCGTGCATGACAATTTTTTGTTTTCTATTATGCTTACCATTCAAATGTAATCTGATCAACATTTTCAAATAAACAGTTTTAGAGTCATAAATTGCCTTGTGCTCTTCACCAATATTCCGCTCTAGCCGTTTCGTTCTGCAATCCCCGATTACTTTACCTGCGGGAATGTCTAATTTCTCGAAATAGGAAATCTGAAGTTTTCATCTGGAATATAAGTTATAACTCACAATTGACAAAGAAAGTAAGACCTACAATGTTTATAGAAATTGACTGTTTCGTCACAAAATCAATGATTGCCCAGTAGTATTTAAAAAGAAATATTGTAAATATGGGGTACCCGTCGTCTTAAATAGAATCCTGGTAGGCCTATAAGGCTATATACAGTGTACTATATTCGAAGTTCAAAATATATTATACATGCATGTATTTCGACCGAATTTCAACAGAACGATCTACCAATATTTGCGCAAAACCTATACAAATGAGCGCCATTTTTTAAGAGTTCGCTGTGAATTTCTTTTTGATCTTGAACATGTATTTGGTAAGTACATTTCAAGAGATTTACTTTATTATTATCGCTACCGGGATAGTATATGTAACTTAGAACTTAGTAAGACGGCAGCCAGTGTCTTGGGATTTACAACAACAACAACAGCAACATTACATCGTAAAAACAACGTGCGTGGTGTAGCCTATAGTCACAATTTAGTTCATCTGAAAGATAAAAGAAAGAAATTAAAGTAATTTGAATATCACATATTACTGTGCTTGTTTTAATAGTAACTAAACTGTCTTCAGCATAATATCAATCGGTCCGTTCGTAAATCGACAAGAACAAAATGCCCGGCGGTAATGCAGGAAGGGTGCTGGCAATGTGCGCGCACTGGGCCTGCAGCCTGCTCGCAGGGTGCTCCTACGATGCTCGCACGGTGCTCCCACGATGCTCGCACGATGCTCCCAAGATGCTCGCACGGTGCTCGCACGATGCTCGCACGGTGCTCGCGCTACTCTCGCACCGTGCTCGCACGGCGCCCGCAACGAATAGTGTTCACTTTCTGTGTGTACTGTATACTTTAAGTTTACAGATTGTGGAGAAATGCCGAGATCAACTATGACAATTTTTTAGTAAATGTCCGCTTTTGATTTAAAAAATACCTCCACGATAAAGAACAAATCAAAGGGAAGCTATCGGCACTTACTAAAGTTATTTATTCTTTCGAGTAATCTTAATTACAAGTAATGGTAACATTGCAAATGTACGAGAAGTTGCTTTTAATATTACAGCCCTAACTATATTAAACCAGTAAGACTACCGGGATATACGTAAAATAAGTGTTGTGAAATACGCCCTGCGGGTTATAGTCGTGTGCGGGTTATATGTGCATTGCTGCTTATTTTGGTGAGAATAGGCGTGATTATATTACCAAATTGATTATAAAAGTAAATTTCTAAACAATAAATTGCTTTCATTCTTCTCTTTTCTTTTTACAGCGATCGTATTGTATGAATATCTTCACTGTTTTCAACTTTTCGCGCTTTATTCTATAGACCTACATGTACAGAGTACAGCACGGCCGTAGTGTAGAAGCGGCAACAACGTCCGTTAAGGAGCTGCAATATTTATGTCATGCGGTCAAAGATTGTGGGGAAAACTAAGTTTTTTCTCACAAGTACAATATTCCCGATGTAAACAGATGGTATGATCATGAGGAAATAAAGTTTTAATGACGGAAATCTTGTTTGTTTTACATGGAGCTGCAGAATGCCAAAGTATAAACGGAACGGTCTACTTAATAGTAGGGGGGATGGCTCAGTCCAAATTAGAAAACCATAAGAATTAAATTCACGGAGTACGGCGTATAACAACCCATTCGATCAATGACATTTAGATTAAATTTGTAGAGCTAGTATGATTAAAAGCCCAAGCGTACCTTTTTATCAAAATTTAAAAAGAAAGAAAAAAGCAGTTACTGGCTTGAAGTGTGAACTTGACTCTTGATACGACTTGAGATCAACTCAGTCGACTTCGAAGTCAAACTCAAACTCGAAGTTTCGTCAGGGAATGATTATCAATAATAATTCCCTTATATTGGAACAAACTTGGATTCTCCTTTACAAAAAGATCAATTATGGAAATTTTTTTTTAATAAAATCAATAAAAATGTACAAGTAATCGCTAATTTGAACAGTTTTTTTTTCATTCTTCCTATTTACGGATAACGTACGCGTAGTGTGACAGCGTGATCCGGAAGCTTTTTCACAAAATTTTAGGTGAGTTATGTTTAAAAATTGCGAGTTATCATTTTTTTTAAATTCCGAGAGCAACTCTTAGATTTTTCAAATGCACCCTATGTTGACGTGGTATTGAAGAAACCCGTGCAGGCGTATCAGAATCTATCCTTCAATCCACTCAACATATTGCGGACTATCTTTTACCATCTCGTTTTTAGCGGACCGACTAGACAATGGCATCATGTTGAAAGATGGTTTCCTGCTCGCACAAGCTTGGCTCGTGTGCCTCAGCCCAATGCATGTGTACATAAGACATGCTTCGGAAACCAGCATACTTTTTGTGACCTCTCCATGCCTTGGGTGATTGGTAAAATAGAATCGAATACATTCAGACAAATGTGGTATTTGTAAACCATCTCGCTTCTAGGAGATCGAATAGCTCTTCTGAAAATAAGATACGAATATGCTACAGATAAACAGGCTGTTGTGGACGACGAGTTCATTTTAAATACATTATTTACAACTTCTGGAACGGATTTAATATAAATATGATGTTTCGGTGTGTTGTTTCTAATACAGTTATCAAGTAAGTGTAACTGTCTTCACTGGTAACCTAATTATGCAGGCTATTGGCTAAGCCGTTTACTGACCGATCACTGGATCAGTGATGAATAACTAGCTCCCCTGCCAGCCGCTTTGCAGTCACTCAACTCGTCACCGCGGGGCTCGTTAGCAGAGGTGTGAATATGTCCCCCCACTTCTGGGCAGTTCCTTTCATATCAACCACAGTCCGAACAGTGAGGGTAAAAACTGGCGTGCGAAATATGGTAATTAGATAAATATGATAAGTCGTACCGACATACCTTTCATCGATTAGAATTTGTTTTGGGTGATTGTAGTCAGTTTTGTCTCCTGTTCCAAGCTGGCCTTGACCATTCCCACCCCAGGAATATATAGACCCTTGTTGAGTTAGGACCAATGTGTACTCAAATCCACATACAATCTAAAAAAGATGATAAATAAAGATATGAATAACTATTGATGTCATCAACCAAACTAATAAGCCACTGGGTGTGACACAGTTTGTATTCTCATTATTTTGGGATTACACTTTCTTTTTTTATATAAAACATACACGTTAAGCTTTAAGCTTATAATGTGTATTTAGTGGGATATAATATAATTGACATGAAACTTGACAAAGAAAACAGAATATAAACCCTATGTACTAGATTTCGAATGTTTACCATACTCATATTTGGCAATTTATACAAGTTAATGTGGGCAATGGAGCATAGAAGAAGAGAGTGAACAATATAACTGAAATAACGACATAGCTAATAATAATGATAATGGTAATTATCGAAGTATGAATGATGAAAATAGTAGAAAATAATAAATCATAATATTGAGAATAAGTGAAAATAATATTGTAATTAAGGGAGCGTTCCCAGTTATTGTTTGCTCTTTTAGGCGGTCGTTTTTTGAAAAACGACCGCTAGCAGTCAACACCCATCGTTTTTTGCTAGCCCGAATAAACAACTGCTGAACGGTTCAATGCTAGTCCTCGGTCGAGTCGGCTCTCGGCGGTAAAACAGCGTGTCTTACAGTTTTGCCTCCGCCATATAGCTAGGCCTTCAAGCCTGAGTACATATGCTGTGCTGTTGGAAGACCGACGGCCCTCAAACAGATACAAGATATATTGTATATATTCTTTGTTACGATCTTTCGCATAAACATTTAATATACTAACAAACTGTTTGTCCTCCAATAAAAAATTTCCATAGGTAACTATTTTTCTTCTATTTTCTTTTCGTTTTTTGAGTTTTACTCGGTGGGTAGTTTCTCACTGAGTTTACTCGGTGAGTTTCGCGGTGGGTTATTGACTTATCATCGGATAGTTGTTACTTAGTCTAGTTATTGATAACACGTTTTTGAAAGAAAGAGAATTTAAATAAATCACTAACAAATACAGGTTGACCGTCTCTAGTAGCCCTTTGGCTTTGTTTTTGGACAACCTCATGTTGAGCTAACGCCGTGAAGTTCATCCACACATAATTCCTATGTAGGCCAGGTGGCGGATGTCCCTATGACAACTGTCAGTTAGGTCTTATCAAGCAAAGTCTACAAATTAAAATAGGGGTGATAGTGATACTGTTATAATGCTGATGTAACTGTTACCGTCGAAACAGTCTAGTAGTTTTGCAAATATTTTCCAAACATATACACTAAAGTCGATTCTTACTCAATAATGAATAGGGAGCGCAAGTCTCATAAGAATCATTACAAGATTTTGTGATATCCGGTGACAGATGACGTAATTTAGAACGTTTTTGATGACGTTGCAATTCCATTTGACGTATTTTGTTCCATAACGTCAGATTTAAACGTCATGTTGGAACGAAAAACGCTCAGTCACATGCGCATTGCAGTGCCGGTGACAGGAAATATGTGGAATTCACACGTGACTTGCGCTCCCTATATATTTCTTGTTGGTGACAGATGTATAAGTAGATCCAAAATAAAAACGTTCAAAACTCTTCACCCTACAGAATGGTTAGAGATGGACTCAACCAGACGTGTTGATCACGTGGCAAGTGTGCATGGAATTGCGAGGGTTTAAACTATACTGCATCACATAAGCGAATCAAGCAGTTAGATTACCATTTAAAGGCCTATATAAATGCCAGATATCAGATATAAATTTAACAACGCAATGCAGTTCATGTGGATTTAATAAAGAAAGAACTGGAAAGATGAATTCACTGGATTTATGGGCATGTCAGTTTCCCGCGTCAGACGGTACCGAGTTGACAAACATACATATCCTCATCGTTCAAGCTTGGTTTCTCGTGTGGCAATCAGAAAAAATATTGAAAAAGTTTCTTTGACAGTGTCTGGCATTTTTTTCTCTTATGCCGTGCACATTTTACACGTTCGCTATCTATCACATTTTATAGTAGATCTACCGCTGAAAAAAAAGTAAGAATTTGGATGAAAAAAATATTGTTAAAATAAAAAAAAATACCGAGGAAAATCAATTTTGTCATGGAAGATGGACGTTTTGGTGGGACAAATCTGAATTGGGAGGGAGGTTGTATTTTTAAATAAATGCACACAGAGAATTAATGAAAAGTCAATGGTTTCAGGTTTTATTTTTCCGACATTTGTAAGTTCAGTACCAAAAACTTCCGGTATATCACAACCGGTTTCATCGCATTCGATATATACTCGGTAATGAAGAAGATACTATGATTGTAGTTAGGAACTGCCCTGAAACAAAATATAATACTTTGATAGTTCTTTAATTCAGTAAATATAAAAATGACAGATAAACAGATAAAGTTAGGTTTGGAACTCGAAGCTGAAAAACGTTTAGTGTGTTGAGATCTAAATACATCAGAATACTTTCGACAAATTTTTTATTTGACAAAGTAACTTTGAAAGTTTATCCGAGACATTTAATTGTTTTTAAAAAGAACACTTTAAATAATTGCCTACATTGGTCACTAGAACAATAGTCATACAAAACCAGTTGGTCAACTGTAGTCAAGTCAGCCGAAAGTTGATTAGAGCTTGACTGGTTGTTATCAAACTGTGCCTTTAATCCAGACGGGCAGTAGGCGTTTTCACCACATGGGGCAGCTATCGGTCGACTGAACATAAAACGACCGCTGGCAACACCTACCGTTTTTTCTAGCGTGCGTTTTTTCTAAATCAAACGGTAAGCAAACGAACGATAACTGGGGACAGTCCCTAATAGACGATAATGAGAAAAATATTGGAAAAATGAGATGACCGTCTCTATAGTGCTATGCAGCTATGAGCCTGTTAATTGTAGACCTCTTATAACTTATATAACATCAATTAATACAATTCCAATGGACCAGAATCATATACATAAATGTAACTGCAATCATCCAAACCTATGAGACATCATAATAAATTCGTATACCGCTTCAACAATAGACTGGTGACCGTTAAAGGAGGAGAAAACAAAAAAAACAACATGCAATTGTATCGAACGGACTCCAATAGACCATCGTATTCATGTGTGTGAGTCTTGCACGTGGTTTACGGTGTGAAAATACAATGAAAATGAATCTGCCAGACAAGCTCGTGCTCGATCGTCAGTGGAGCGCGCCATTGACGGTTTGAAATTGACCGGAAAAAGTATTAGTAGATTACTTCCCTTGCGAGCTTACCATATCTTGTATGGTTATAACCTGCAATGTCAGCGGTAAGACTACCTTTTCTGAAAATTCTACAACGATCCCCACAAGTCGTGTAGACAATATATGCAGCCTGTCACGTCTTCCCAAAAGGTTGATTTACTAGCTAGTGTACATTTCAAAGCTGTTAGAGTGTTCGTCTTCTCTTTTTAGCGCCTCGAAATGGTCGAAATTAACCTAGGTTTAAATGGCAGACTTTCAGAGTTGACCAATTTCTCTTACGCTGGCGAGTGACTGGTGGCCAGGCGTATGCTGATTGGCCGATCGAGATACACAGCTAAGCTCTGCTGTGAAGATGGCAGCCAAGTCAGTTTAGACGTTCTCTGATAACGATTGTTAACTTTCTTATAGCAGAGTTTGGCGAGGAAAAATCGCAGAAATATGGTTTTGGTACCGTTAGAAAGGAAAATGTGTCGCGCCTGTACTGTATTTACTTAGTTCTTTCCTTTTCTTCTCCTTTAACCACGACTCGTTGTTGTCGTTCTGTGAGGTAGCTGACAAACCAATCATATAGTTTACCATGAATGCCATGAGATTATTTTCGAGGTTTGTTTGTCTAACTAATCCTGTTTTGCTTTTCTGATAAGAGAAGTAACAACATTACGGTATTTTTTGTAGTTCAGTTCGTTTGTGTTACTAGGGAATCTTCTTGAAAGTCGAAAAAAATTGTCCCGTTTGGCAATTGCCCTTTTAATTTCTATGGTAACCCAGGTTTTATCGTTTGGGTCGGCAGTCAAAAGTCTGTTTGGTATAGCTAGAGTTGTAGCATTTATTATAGTGTTGGTCACATCTATAGTCATTTCGTCAATATTGCGGGTGTTAAGTGAGCTAGTCCAATCAGTCGTTGCCAGATTTGCCCATAGTTTATCCCAGTCAGCTACATGACGTGTATACTTGGTGAGTCGAGGTATGCTTGACTTCATATTCACGAACACAGGACAATGGTCACTACAGAAGTTGTCAAGGACTCCACAACTCTCAACTATCCTATAATGACTGCACATAATAGGGCCTAAGAGGGTACCAGAAATAGGTCGGGTCGGTTCAGATATTTAAGGGGTGGAAATCTCTAGAAATACATAGGGATAGGGAGCGCAAGTCTCATTAGAATTATTACGAGATTTTGTGATATCCGGTGACAGATGACGCCATTAAGAACGTTTTTGATGACGTTGCAATTCCATTTGACGTATTTTGTTCCATAACGTCAGATTAAAACATCATTTTGGAACGAAAAACGCTCAGTCACATGCGCAATGCAGTGCCGGTGACAGGAAATTTGTGGAATTCACACGTGACTTGCGCTCCCTATTATCGTCGATAACAACCTTCAAAGTACTTAAAACATTTAACGTCAATTACCTCCAGTGAACCCCAAGCTAATAAGAACAGACAGAAGTATGTCCTTTCAGTGGCTTATCTGTGTAGCCATTTTTCGGTTTTAGGATGACTTGATGTTGGTGTAGCTATTTTTAGATTAATAATAACGTAATTTTACCGCTCTCTAATGGATAAGAGTAGATTTAGGTCCCAAAAAACATGGCAACAAACTTGAACTGGGAAGATTGTCTCCGAATATATAGGTCAGTATGCAACCGCACGACATTACTTAGCCAGGCATTGGCTAAATTGCATCACATGACTACTCTATAACGCATTTTTCTTTCCCTTCAACTGAGTCAAACCAAAACTCTGACCTAAGTTTTTAACCTTAGTTTTCCTTTCGTCCAGTAAATTATCATTGTAGTCACCTGTCAGGAGGAAGTTATGCTTTGGGATATAAGTCAAATGCATTGGAAATATTTTCATAAACTGTGTCCCACGTCTCCACATTTGAATCTGGTGGTAGAAAACAGATATCAATGTTGGGTATTTTTTGTGGATTTCAAGTCATATCATTTCGAGATCATTATGTTCAAGCTCTGGGTGACGAGTAAAAGAGGGACGACGCGATATGTAAACACATAAACCACCCCATGCTTGGTAACGATCTCGACGTATTGGTTCATGAAAACCAGGAAGACACAAAGAGTGATTTGAAACATCTGGAGTGAGATGGCATTCAGTAACAGCAATTATATCATATTGTAAAAGATTTGCATATACTAGATCGACACTTTCTTGAAAATATGGCAGAAATTCCTCTACCGATTTTTGGGTGACGCTCGAAACGGGAACCTAACTTAATGGGTCCCAGATTATGACACCTATCGCCAGCTTGTTTAAATGATTATTTGGTGTTATGAGATCAGTAGATAGTCATACAGATGGGAAGGGGTAAATCTAAACTGGGCTTAACATCAGTGCCAAATAAGGGTTGCGAGGGGGTAATCCTAACCATGGTTTAGCCTCTGAGAAAAAAACATATAAGTGGGGTTTGGTGGAGGGGGCGGGGTTAGTAAATGTAACCTTAGTTCAACCTCCGTTAAAATAAGGATGTGGAGGGCGTAAACATAACCTGGTTTCAACCTCAGTTACAAACAAGTGTAGAGAGGGGCAAATCTAACCTGGGTTCAACCTGATCTACAAACAAGTGTAGAGAGGGGCAAATCTAACCTAGTCCAAGGGGTAAATATAAAAACTGCGTGTGTGTTTTCTTTTTATAGCCACTCCGATTTAAAGATTATCATGTTTGTTCATTAAAATTTAATTATTGTTGATTTGTAAGGTTAGATAGATTAGGGTAATAAATACATTTAAATGTTAGTTTGTGTTATTGTTTGGATAGCAAGAAGTCACGGCAGTGCGTGCAGTATTCCAGTACTTTAGAAGTTACAAAACTAAGTTTCTACAGGGTTGGAAGGAGTTAAGCTTAACTGGGGTTTCTGTCTCCGTGAAAAATAAGGATGGGGATATACGAGTAAACATACCCTGGGTTGAATACCAATGGCAAATAAGGGTGGAGAGGAGATAAATTGTCTGGGTTTTAGCTTCAAATGGCTGTTTATGATTTTCCATTATTTTATCTACGAGCAGACCCACTAACTTTTGAAAATATATTTATACATGTACGTGTATGCGAATTCCTTTTCCAATTTTGTCATCGTGTATAGGCATTGTCCCACGTTCTAATATTGTTTTAAAGTAAAAAAAATATGACATACACGACAACTTGCCCTTGCGTTCAGGCGATGACGTCAAAGAGACCGGTGTATATATCAGGGTTGCAAGGTTTAGTGGGGGCGGAGATCGGTGTATATATCAGGGTTGTCAGGTTTAGTGAAGGCGGAGATCGGTGTATATATCGGGGTTGCAAGGTTTAGTGAAGGCGGAGATCGGTGTATAAATCGGTGTTGTCAGGTTTAGTGGGGGCGGAGATCGGTGTATATATCGGGGTTGCCAAGTTTAGTGGGGGCGGAGATCGGTGTATATATCGGGGTTGCCAGGTTTAGTGGGGGCGGAGATCGGTGTATATATCGGGGTTGCCAGGTTTAGTGGGGGCGGAGATCGGTGTATATATCGGGGTTGTCAGGTTTAGTAGGGGCGGAGATCGGTGTATATATCGGGGTTGTCAGGTTTAGTAGGGGCGGAAATTGGTGTATATATCAAGGTTGTCAGGTTTAGTAGGGGCGGAGATCGGTGTATATATCGAGTTGTCAGGTTTAGTAGGGGCGGAGATCGGTGTATATGTCGGGGTTGTCAGGTTTAGTAGGGGCGGAGATCGGTGTATATATCGGGGTTGTCAGGTTTAGTAGGGGCGGAGATCGGTGTATACAGTCCCAATCATTTAAGCCGGCAAATTTATTGCAAACTTGCGCGTTAGGTAGCCTAAAATCATGCAAATTCTCACAGCGGGGTGAGATTTAGCTCACGTATGTGATTAAAAGTAGTCCTGCACAGTTGTTATTTCTGCGAATCCACACAGCGCGACGCCTGCGGCGATGGCTGATTGTTCGCTTAGGCCTACTGTTCAGACTAACCCGTTAAATGAATTGCCGTTCTTATCTTATCGCTGTAAATTATACATACAATTATTTTATATGACAAGAAAAGTTTTTCTTTTGAGTAAAATTACAGACCTTTGATGTATGGGAATATTCCCCCGTAAGCCAACAATTTACTGCACGACTACTATATACAGAATAGTACCGTATGTAAGCACGTGTGTTTTCTCATTCCGAAATGAATATGACGGATTGGGTTTTTTGAGTATATTTTATTCCTCCAATTTAAAAAATGATACTTATAATATTAAATGTATTTCAATATCCGTTCGACGGTATGTTACTTTCCGTGATGATTCCTTAGATTTATTCAGGCCGGACTTCACTTCCGCCCGAGTTGCGGCCCGCAACATTTTCTGGTTATCAGTTGTGAACAACTATGCAGGGCGTTTCGTGTGATCAAACCACACAAGGTTTGAAACAAATGTATACCATATAATTAATCTATATTTAATAGTTTGCTTTTTTCGTTAAAATCGGCTTTTTCATTTCGTGCTTGTGGATTCAGAGAATTCACTTCGGATATTGTGAAGCCTTAGTTTACATTTGGACAATTAATATTCATCATTTTGAAATAAATAAGAAGTCTTTAGTATGGACTTTCATAAAAAATGTAACGTCTTAAGTCTAAAATACGGCAGGTCTGGGCCTGTAAACGTATTCAAGGGACTAATCTGGACGCTAACTTTGGGTATGGTTTCCTATTTTCGGCATTCACTGAGTAATGCTCTAAAAAGTCAACTAGCAAGAAGGTTTAGTTATTTGTGACATTGTATATTTTTTTTATTTGCTTTGTTTTTCTTAGGTACCTCAGAATGATGGACACGGAAGTGTACCAAAATATCCTGGACAGACAACTACTGCAGGAGTGCTGACATTGTTTGTTCCATATTTTCCATTTAATCTTCTGCTATTTAACAATATTTGGTTGTATTTCCAGTCCTTGTCCTCATGGAAGACAAACAGGAGCAACTAATTCTTGAAATACGTACCTCTGGGGGAGCCTAAACCTGCAGATTGTAGAAGCTGTAACGATGGCTGTAGCCAGCTATGGAAAAGAGTCTGGATTTAAACAAAATATAACACCATGATTTTTGTATCTGTTGTTTATTGATATAAACTTAAATCAAATAACCATTTGAAGACTGTACATACTAGTGTTTTATCAAATAAATATATATATACATTACGAGGCGTGGCGTATATTAAATGCCGGCCTTGTAATAATGAAGAAACCAGGAACAGTAAGTATTTTGATTTGATGTGAAAAGCATAGAAGAAAATCAACAACTTCAGTGAAAAGAATGCTAATATATGGAGAGGAATGAATTATGGTAGGTATAAGCTGTTGAGACTCCAGGATTAACACGAGGTATAAGCCCATAAATACCCCCGCCCCCTCCCCTCCAACATCAGCTGGCACACCAAATTGAAATGAATGACAAACACTTCATATTTACTCCCAAGAGGTCACTTAAAGAGTATCTGTATGGCATTCATAGACTTAATATTCAGATTACGCTGCTGTCCGGTAAGAACAACTCTGGATTAAATAATAGAGCGGCTTCTTGATAAACACAACCTGTTGAGAAAAACACAAAAGATTATCATCTGATTTTCTGACGTTTAACTTCACATGGGTTATTTGAAAGATTCAGAACTGTTACATCAACTTTCTCCCGGATTCCTTCCACTTTAGTTTATCGTAATTTACTTTTTAAATAAATGCTGTGTTATAAACTTGCTCAATCGGCAAAACAAGAATGTAAGGCCTAGGATGAAAAGATGTATACGCTAAAACAGTTGTTATAGAAACACCAGTAGAGATCTTTCCTTTACGTCTGTAAGTCGCAACAGCAAGATGGCGAACGCCTACCTTTTTAGCGAGTTTCTTCCTCTTATTAGGCCGATACAGTCTGAGTTACCATTCTTGTTCAGTTTGTTTCTACAACTTGTATTTAGGTCAGAATAAAAAAAACACTCGTATAAAACAGATAAATGATAATGATCATTCAAAGACTAAACGGAAAGAAAAAAAATATTTTATTTTCATATTGTCCTATACACATTGCTAAAATTCATTGATTGACTTGTTGAGTTGTCTAAACCCTATGCATTTATTTTATATTCACGCATTTAAAAAATAAACCAAAAGTGTCTTTGAGTGTCAATATAACAAATGTTCACAGTCGGAGTTCAAACTACAGGAGGTTAATTGGGGAATAGTAAAGCAAAATCTAAAGATCGTCACCACTCTGCTGATATTGGTTATGGTAATTATACATAACCAGCAGCCTTTCTATAACCACCGTTGCTTGATTGACGTCTTCATTTGTGGAAGAAGCAGGGTCTGTTTAGTGCTGAACAATAATCAACCGGTACCAAACAAACAGGTGGAATTAACAGTGCTGTCATACTCCACAAACCCACTCTGAAAAGTCCGTCTATTACGTAAACCCTACATGTTTCCGACGGATTCCAAATAAACAAACACATACATTAATCATCCGATTCTGATATTATAAGCGGAAAACATAAAACGGAAAACATAAAAAGAAGTTTTCAGCAGAAAGGAATTCAAATCCTGTCCGTAAAATGAATAATTGGGAGGAACTATATTCTGCAGCGTACTCCGCCATGCTAATCATATGTCCCCCCCAACCACTGACCTATTTATAGATCAGTACTCCCAACTCACCCAGCTCTCGCGCCAAGTGGCGCTTACTAGTTTGCGCTTAGGCCAGCTGAAAATTTGCCGGCTGAAATGATTGGGACTGTATATCGGGGTTGCCAGGTTTAGTGGGGGTTGAGATCGGTGTATATATCGGGGTGGTCAGGTTTAGTAGGGGCGGAGATCGGTGTATATATCGGTGTTGTCAGGTTTGGTAGGGGCCGAGATCGGTGTATATATCGGGGTTGTCAGGTTTAGTAGGGGCGGAGATCGGTGTATATATCAGGGTTGTCAGGTTTAGTAGGGGCGGAGATCGGTGTATATATCGGGGTTGTCAGGTTTAGTAGGGGTGGAGATCGGTGTATATATCGGGGTTGTCAGGTTTAGTAGGGGCGGAGATCGGTGTATATATCGGGGTTGTCAGGTTTAGTAGGGGCGGAGATCGGTGTATATATCGGGGTTGTCAGGTTTATTAGGGGCGGAGATCGGTGTATATATCGGGGTTGTCAGGTTTAGTAGGGGCGGAGATCGGTGTATATATCGGGGTTGTCAGGTTTATTAGGGGCGGAGATCGGTGTATATATCAGGGTTGTCAGGTTATGTGAGGGCGGAGATTGGTGTATATATCGGGCTTGTCAGTTTTAGTGGGGCGAAGGGCGGGATTTATGTGCATAGAAATCCCAAGACCTCCAGTAAAATAAGATGGAAATACCTCTGTGGCCAGATTGTGTACCTTGCTTAGAAATGCTAGATTCGATTCTATTTTCTCTGATTTTCTAATAATTCCAGCAACGCAAACAATTCAATAAGATATAGTTTAGTTTGCCACCCACGCCTAAGAAAACAAAATCTCAAGGAACATAGAGCACATCAAAACTCACCAATGTCTTCATAGAACGTATGTCCCAAAGGATACACACCTACAGAAAGTGCGGTAGAAATACCTCAACCACACTATTTTCATTGTGTATTGTATCTAGTATAAGGCTATGGAAATTTTTATCAATGAGGATAACTCATAATTGTACCCCTGGACATAAGGTGCTGATGGAGAGATCTCTACATCCACTGTCTTTAAGGAGCTTATTTTATGTACTATGTACATAACCTCAACCACCCGGCATGAAAGAAGGTGTTTTCATTAGAGTTGGTGCATTTGCAAACTACTAAATGATATTGAATTGAGTCATTGTAGGCATAACTTTGTGTTTCTTACTAAACAACTGATGGAGAGATGTCTACATCCACTTTCTTTAAGGAGCTTATTTTATGTACTATGTAGTGTTCTAATTTCTATCTGTCGTTTATGTTTATTATGATGTTTGGAAATAATAAATTAAAAAAGATAATACCTCAACCACCAAGCATGAAAGAATGCGTTTTCGTTAGAGTTGGTGCATTATTTGCAAACTACTAAATGATATTGAATTGAGTCATTATATGTATAACTTTGTGTTTCTTACTAAACAACTGTTAACATCAAACTGCATAATAAAAACGAACAACATGGTACGTATATTATACCCTCCTCATCAATTGACATTTATGAATGTTTTATTTGACTGCGGGAAGTATACTGTATTAGGGAGGTGGTTCAGCCTATTATACGTTCTCACACACATATATCACTATTCGACGATTGAACCGAACCGGTGTGTAATGTGATAAACAAGATTCCCAAACAATGATTTATGTTCACCACAACAATTATACCATCATTCACAAGGATTATACCATCGACCACAACAATTATACCATCGTCCACAAGAATTATAACATTGTCCACAAGGATTATACCATCGACCACAAGGATTATCCCATCGTCCACAAGAATTATAACATTGTCCACAAGGATTATACCATCGTCCACAAGAATTATACCATCCTTCTGCTGTTCCGTGAGGATTCCGTTCATCATTCCGTATTCACACCAAATTAACATGGATATGAAGTGATATAGCAGCATCAACCATTGAATTAAAAAGGCCCAGTTTTGGCTTGGTCTTTGTTTCTCATATTATTCAATGAGAAATATATGGTGTTTTAAAACGTGATTATTGTTTTCTAAAGCTGCCATCTTCATACCGCTTGGCCGTTTATTAGGAGGTAGTAGGGGGTATATAGAAATACATGCAAATCACATATATCCATAAAAAGAAGGTGAACTTCAAGTGATTAGGCCTATGGATTAGAAATATAAAACATATCCTCTCTTTGGGCGACTTAGAGTGGCTTGATCTGGCTATTATAGAGCAAACAATTTGTTGAAAAGAAAACAAGCTTATTCCTTTTATTTTCATCAAGAAGTACACAATAAAAGCTATATGTTGATAATGATATCGGAAATGCAGGTTAAGGTGGGTTTTTATAAGCAACACCACCACTTAAATTATGGCCGTTATTAGCACACAATGTTGGTTAAGCACTGGCTTTACTCATATTTTTATTTCATCGTCAATCCTGATATGAAGGTATAAATGAAGCATTTCGTTATTGGTTGTTTCCCGTCTCATTCAAGTTAATTTTACTCATATGGACAGGTTTAATTCATTTCAGCTGGTTACTTCATAAGTATCATGTGATCAAACTATTAATATGAATACCTGTAGTCAACCATATTCTTTTTTTCTAAAGCCTCTGCCCTTGTATCGATGAGGTGAGGGTTCGAATCGATCTAATACGTCTGAAAACATTTGGCGACGCTTATGTTTGCATATTGTGTATTATCATAAATATCCCTGTTGACAAGTATATATAGACCACACTTCATTGTAATACACCATTATGTTTGTATATTGTGTATTGTGATAAATATCACTGTTGACAAGTTTATATAGGCCACACTACACTGTAATACATCATTATGTTTGCATATTGTGTATTGTGGTAAATATCCCTGTTGACAAGTTTACATAGATCACACTTCATTGTAATACATCATCATGTTTGCATATTGTGTATTGTGGTAAACATCACTGTTGATAAGTTTATATAGAACACACTTCATTGTAATACATCATCATGTTTGTATATTGTGTATTGTGGTAAATGTCACTGTTGACAAGTTTATATAGGCCACACTACACTGTAATACATCATTATGTTTGTATATTGTGTATTGTGGTAAATTTCACTGTTGACAAGTTTATATAGGCCACACTACACTGTAATACATCATTATGTTTGCATATTGTGTATTGTGGTAAATATCCCTGTTGACAAGTATATATAGACCACACTACACTGTAATACATCATCATGTTTGTATATTGTGTATTGTGGTAAATATCATTGTTGACAAGTTTATATAGGCCACACTACACTGCAATACATCATTATGTTTGACATGCTGAATATGTGTCAATATTTCTTAGGGCAATCAGCTTTTTTTTCTACGGCTGATAACAAGTAAAATTTCAGTGAACCGATATGGATCTAGGAGACTAAATAACACTGGTTTAAGATTGTGTTTCTTGATTTCTTGACAATAATATAGAGTATTTGAGGAGGACTATTTATCTTACCTGTGTGATAACTTCCCCAGACAGGGCTTCTACTTTACAGGGAATGGACTGATCATCATTATTACCACAGCCCAGTTGACCTGCAGCATTATATCCCCAGGTATATACCTATATGAAGCATAAATATTGTGAGTGCAGCAGTTTTTATATTCAGAGCTGTGATAACGTATCCGTGTTAATAAGTTAGTTGTCTCCTTATACCATATCAACCATTTTTGTCAAGTAGATAGAAAAACTGAATTAAAAATAGGCATAGAATGCACTTAAAAACTTTTGATTACAAACATTTAATTATATAGAAGACAGTTACAAGTATAATTGAGTTTGGACATGTATGCTGATGTTTAGATACCGATAAAACATAGACCGTCAGAGAAAATGTGCATCTGAACAATAAATGACACAGAGTTATGACAGGAAATATTCCACACACTATTTTGTTTTTTAAATCACGGATTTATGATAACGATATGTGTGATCAAAGAAATAGAATGTATTTTGTCAATTTATTGACTCGCGACTATTTTTCTAAAATCACAGATTGTTATTAGGTTGAAAGCTGTGGTCACATAATTTATATAGAGTAGCCTATAATTAACAGTTTACTACATGGGTACATGAAACATACCTACCTCTCCGTTATCCAGTAAAGCTACAGAATGAAGACAACCACATGCAATTGATATGGCATGCCTGTTACCTGAAACATTACAACAAACATGGTTAGAATAGATTATTTATCACAAATAACAAAATCAAATGGTGTGAGTCTCCTCATACCAGGAATAATTGAAATACTAAATTGAAATACACAGAATAATTCCATGTTTATATAAGATGAGTATTAATTATGACAACTATACATTATTTCATTTTAATTTAATTCCTGATGCGTTTACGGCGAATACTGCAATTTGATTGGCTAATCTGCTTTCGTTCATAATCCGATGAAATAGAGCTCCGGACTATTTTTACAACGATATATGCCTACGTGAATAACCGACAAAACAACAATAGTCCTACTGATATTTATTGAAACGGAGAAAGCAATTAATTTGAAAATATGTTGATTTAATACCTGCTTATATTTAATTTCATTTCGATCAGATTTCAAAGAAATAAAGAACAACTTGTTATGTCACCTAACGAAAACGTTTCCACTCATGTCAGCACAGTGCACTGATAGACTCAACGCTATGACGCAAGATGACATCATCACGTTGTACAGTCGCTTTGCCTGTGATTGTGACGTCACTTGGCAGAGATCTTTGACATGAAGTGTAGCTTTGCGCGCGTTGGTTTGTTTTGATTTTTGAAAATAAAATATATCACATACTGTGAATAGTTTTTATTGTTTTACTTAGTATATGTGATAGTAATTAAATTATATGGATTGACTTCAATGTTTCTTCGGTTATGGAGTTATCTGCAACATTTCAACACAATTCATTGAATTCTTTGCCATCGACCATTTAATGTACGTTATATAACAGATCAGCTAACAACCACAATTCGCCTTGAAATGTAAACAATATGTCCAATGTTTCGTTGGCTTGTCAACTTGTTTTCAATAACCGGGATGAACGTATAAATTCACAATAGTCCCATGTTACATGTAACTTAACATTCGAGTTTGGTGTCATCAAATACTTTTAATTTGCAGTTCTTTGGAAAACTCGTGTTGTATTATATGTGATTGTATGGTATCAACAGCATCATATCGTTATTTGACCTCTCGGGCTAAATTCCAGTTAACCTAGTATGATGTTCATTTGTTTATGGACTGTAATAAACTTTTATCTTATATCATCATTAACCAATGCTGGATTCTCGCTGTGCACTAGCAAAACGAAAACGGTAACATTATTTTGCTGTAACCATACTATATTTATTTAAGATATTACTAAAGAGTCAATAAAACATGTACATGGAATGTAAATATTGTATTTTTATATTAGAAATATCAGGATTTCCTGGTTAGAAAGACTGAAAGGTTTTTATAGACACTAGCCATTGATTCGTGACTCTTTTGAGTAATTATTTTACCTTGATCGATACAGAAAATGATTCGGCACAATTGATTATTTGCTTACTTTTCCAAGTCAGCTGAATCAGGTGATAAACTTTAGAGTGGACGACAATACAGAAGTCTCTGATCCATATAGTTTGATTTAAGTGTCATACTGGTGGTAAGTTCTAAAATTGAATGGGATAAAGTTCAAAATACTGAATTTAAAAACTTATTACTAAGTCAGCCTGATCAAATTGTCTCAAAGGAGAAATTTACTGAGACTAAGAAGCTTTTTCGTAGGAATGGTTGAACAGACATTAAATCATTTTGGAAGCTAGATGGGTGTACAATAGTATAAAAAGAAAAGGCTATTGTATAATTCTGGTCAGAGCTATAAGTTAAGGCAAGATTCTGTACAATGGCCAAGCAAATTTTGGAAAACTGTTCAGAAAGCCTTATCAGGTTATGTTTTTTACCCTATATAATATTATCTTTCAAGCTCGTTTGTATTGTGCATCTGTTGATTACCAGGGAGCATTTGATTCAGTCAACCGTGCTGCATTGTAGAATACGTTTATTGAGTTAGGGTGTGGTACTAGAATTACTAGCCCTGTTGAGACTGTATACAAAACTGTAAAGGTATTTTTCCGAGTCTGTGGAGATTTATCCGGCTTCTTTGGTTTAAATGTAGGTTTGAAACAGGGGAAGCCACTTTCACCGAAAATGTTTTTGTTATTTATTACTTTTAAATTTTGTCAATTTTATTGCAGGAAAAGCCATTTGGCTTTTTACCCTTAAAACCATACAGATACAATTACTGGTTATGCATTAAAACATAGTTTGCAATTACATAGTTGGTTCCAAGTAATTATACCTTGTAGACCAAGAATAATACTTCTATAGGGTAGAGCCTCTAACAAATATTTTTCTAGAGTTATTACATGTATTTTGTTTTTCGAACAAGGGATCATCTGAACCTGAAACTTATAAATTGACGGCCTTGAAAGGAAGTATGGCTTAAAATATTTATTTAGTATACCCTGTAAGGCGAAACAGCATAATAAAAAGTGATACTCATTTTCGACTATGCCGATGTCACATAGTTGGCATAGACGGTCATTATATGGTATATTTAAGTACCTTCCTTTCTCAACATTTAGCCCATGATACTCACAACGGAAACGACCAATGGTTTTTACAACTTTCCATGAGATTTCACACAAAAAATGAAGATGTTTTGCTTGTACAAAATCGGTAACTAAAAATTTGTATGAAAGAAAACGGCTTGAAGTCTGAATACTATCACACCAAGTTTGTATAAAACTATCCTTAATTGTTTGCTTAAACAGCAAGTAATCAACATTTGAACATTTTTCTATGACATGTAATATACCAAAACCATTCATGTTTAAAATATTTTTCAATTTCTTCCTTCAATTATAAATTGATATCAGCCTGGTAAATGACATTGACTGTTGTCGATAAAGTTTATACATTAAGCTTTTTTGGTCGGAAATGATTTTGGACCAAAATTTAAGTCCTTCCTTGAATATGAACAATTAAGGGCAATCTACCAAATTCAGAGTAAACAATTATGTTCCGGGTCCCTCTTGGCAAGCCTAATATGTACTTTAAGTACTGAATATGTAACCTTTCGATTTCAGATACATCACATATACCCCACTATTCGCAAACATATAATAAGATAGGCAAACAATTCAAGTTTTACATATATATCGGCATGTCATTTTGTCAAACATTGTTTAAGGGTTTAAATCGTTTTCTTCGCCTTTTCGAGAAGATGCTTATAATTGTCTTTTGGGTGTATGTTATATTTAATATTTAATCCTAAATTACAGAACGATTTGACTTGCTCTAATGTCTCATTATCATAGGTCTAAACATAATCTCTCTGGTATTTTTTCTGCCAAACACGAACACTTTGGTTTTATCTATATTAACCTTTAACACCCAAGTATTGCAGTATCTATAAAGCTGATTTAGCAGTTCCTGTAGACCAAGTGCACTTTTTGAGAAAATAACAGCATCATCAGCAAAAAGCAAGGAAAATACCTGTAATTCATTATAGATTATATCCTGATCTATATCTGTACTGAGATTGTCAGATATATCATTAATAAACATGGAAAACATAATGGGTGACAATGGTTCGCCTTGTTTTAAACCCACATTTTGCTCGAAAAAAATCCTTTATGAGCCACTACTCCTTATACAAGCCATACTGAAAAATACACAGACTTAATTGCATTCAATAACTTAGAGCTACATCCTAGTACAAATAATTTATGCCATAGGGCAGCTGAATATATTGAAGTGAAGGCATTTTAATGGTCCACAAATGCACAGTATAACTTTTGTCTAGTTTGAATTGCATGGAAAATAATTTGATATAGTACAAATATACAATCAACTGTGCCTCTACCTTTTCTAAAGCCGAATTGACCATCGTAGATTATGTCATTACTTTCGGCCCAATTACATAATCTTTCATTTAGAACCATAGAGTACAATTTAGCAAAAATACTGATTAATGTTATACCACGATAATTATTGACGTTTGTCTTATCACCCTTTTTGTGTATTGGTATGATTATACCTTTGGACCAGCTTTCTGGGTACAGAGAATTCGAATACAAATAGTTGAATATATTTACCAAATAAGGTGAAATAAATTTCTGACCAGCAACAAAAATTTGCGCACAAAGACCATCAAGCCAACGAGATTTGTTTTTCTTCAGTTTTCTTATGGCAGAATTAATTTATTCATATGTAATATCTAATTCAGGTTCTTCCACACTAACAGTTTGGTTAATCTCGGACTGGGCATTAACAGGATTTGAATATTGTAAATCATTTAAAGCAGAATTTAGCTCTAAAAAGTGATTATAAAATCATTAATATCAATATTTGGCATATCTGGCTTTCCAGCCACTACTTATTGTTCTCCAAAATTTGAGGGCGAATTCACAGATATATTTTTAAGCTTTTTGCTCTGATCGATTGAAATTTTTTAATCTAGTTCTTCTTATAATTTGATAATATTTTTTTTCTCGTTAACAATAATTGATGCTTGTATTGATTGCCATATTTGTTATACAGTCTTTGGATTTTTCTAAATTCCCTCTGAGCAGTTTTACACTCAAGGTTAAACCACTCTACTTTTTTATTTTTATTCATACATATATTTGCACAACACTCTACTTTTTTATTTTCATATGGCAACTGATTGCTAGAGTTATCCCCCTTAATACACACAGTTTTGCCATTAACTTTAAATGCACAATCATATAATAAATCAGCAAATTTTGAAATTGAATTATCTAAGGAATTATTTCCGTTAACTTAATCCATGATTACATCATTTAAAGAATCATTACAACCATCTAGATGTCTAATGAACTCGTCATTCGATTCATCTGAACAAACTATTATTGAAATCTTAGATTAGGGTTTTTTTAGTAAACAACACATCAGGTTTGTGCCCAATTGAAAATACCAGTGGTGAATGGTCAAAAAATTCTAATAAGTCACCAAACCTAAAGTGAAAAATTCCATCAAACAATTCTGGAGTAGTAAGTAAGTAATCCGTACTACCACCATTACTAGTGTGGAATGTAAACTGACTTGGTCGATCTTCACTTTTACTTCCATTTACTATTTTGAGATCAGTGGTTTTATAAAAACAGTTTTGTACCAAATGAATTACAATTCACATTAGTTTCTAAACTATCAGTTAGATTGCTTGAAATCTCCACAAACAAACAGATTAATTTTAGATTTTTTGGAAGAATTATATCGTTTTCTAGCGAGTCGAAAAAGTCATTTCCATCCGACATATCCCCCCCCCCCTCGAGAGGATGGGTTATAGATGACACCGAAAACACGGTGATTTAATAAACCAAATGTTTCTTTTGGGAGTTTCAGCCAGAGAATTCCCCGGTCACTTGAAGGTAGCATTTCAACACCGGTAGCAAGGTGAGTTTTTATGAACAATGTGATACCACCACTCGCCCTGCCGACTCGACTTGTTCTAACAGCTGGTTTGAAGTATCCAGTGTACCCTTCAATAACTGGAGAAACACTAGGGTCACACCAAGTTTCCGTGAAACACAAAATATCAAATTCGGAAATTTAAAAATGACTGATCAGACAAATGCCTTTTAAGCCCAATAATATTCCAAACACAGATAGTACAAGCCTTCGGATTACCTGCTTGTCGGTCTCATCCCATGTCTACATTATTGACTTATCTACAGATCTGGTACAAATATAGATATTATATACGCGCACAGCTTAAACCAAGCACATTGGAACGTGTATATTTAATGTTTTCATTCAGGAAAAAGTGATTCGAAAACAACAATACTAATTACTAATTCAGTAATTTCCCTGATGTTGAAAGCAGCTTGCAGATCGTTGTTGTTGTAATCAGGCTTCGGTTCTTCGTTTGTTTTTCACCCCATTTCTACATTCTAAAGCTAACTAGACATGTTTTATGTGTCCTATGTTTAAGTTAAGTGGTATTAGTCGTAGTAAGCTCATGTAAATTGGTTTTCTTAGCAAATTTAAACAGGCTACGGCGGCAAGTGGGCCTTTAAAGGTATTGCTAAATAAATTGAATGCATGGATAAGATCTTACAGTAAACGTGGTGAAAACTAAAGTGTTGGTATTTTCTACCAGAAATGTAATAGAAATAATTACCAACGGTGCTGTGAAGATTATGCTTTAGAAGTGGTAGAGGATTGTTCCTACATTGGTGTTAAACTAAAATAAATTTAAGGAGGATGTTAACTCATTGAATTTTATACCTGCGAACATTCTACTATTGAACAATATCGATTCTTTTAAATCGGCTCTGAAGCGCTTTTACTTATTCCACCTTAAGTCTACTTTTCAGACTGACAATACATGTTCGTGGGTATCGCACTGTCATTGCTCAAGGTGCAGGGCATCCTGATTTTTATGAAATAATAAATATATTATGCATGTTTTTATGTAAAATTTTTAAAACTATTTTATTTTATTTTATCAAAAGTCATTTATTTCTACATTTGATATTGTATTGTATATAATTGTTATTGTTGATGTGGGGGTCACGTTGATAGGTGCATGCACCTGTGTGACCTTCCCGACCTTGTGTCTAAGTTAATAAATAAAATAAAATAAATAAATAAATAAAATGGCTGATAAGGCAAAGAAAGCATTATTTTGTGTTAAAGAGATGTTTCACCAAACTAAATGCTCATATCGTTGTTAAATTTGATATTTTTGACAAAATGATTACACCCATTTTGCTGTATCGGTGTGAATTATGGAGGATTGTTCATCTCAAACCTATTGAGTTGATTCACACACAATATTTGATAGGCCTGCCGAAAAATGCACCGAATGCCCTGGTATGTGGTGAACTCCAAAGAGTCCCTTTAGTTGTTGATGTCAAAGCAGGAATTGTCCAATATTGGATGAAATTAGTGAGTAGTAAGGAATGTCTACCATATAAACTATATCATTGTCAACAGATGTCCTATATTAGGTTAAACTCTTTATATAACTAAAGTACAAGTATTAAGAATTTGTTTAATGAATATGCTTAACGCTATCTTATGGTTATGGAACGTTGTTCGTTTACATTGTTTAATATCATAAAGCAAAGAATTAGATTGTTTTATACATAATTATTATGTAAACATGAATGAGTCTACACGATTTGATTCATACGTGCAACCCAGCTTTAATTTTGAGCTAGCTAGATATATTGGTTGTTATAGTATTTCAATTGGGGTTCAGGTGTGGGTTTCATGGTCTGGTAAGAGGAAGGGAAGATACGTAATCCTTCCTAGACCACTCAGACTTGCCCTGTTTGTTCTCATAAAGTAGTAGAAAATGAATACCCCTTTATATTACTTTGTCCAAAATATCATTATATTTGTGTTAGATCTCTCAAACCCTATTTTTGTGTATGACCAACCATATTGAATTTTACCTAGGCCTACTAATAAGAAACTTTTAATTTTCTTTATCAAAGTATATTTAGGAGGCAGTATGTTTAAGGAAACTATTTAGTATGTGTGTGTTTGTTATTCAATAGCCTCAAGTAAATTATTTGCAGCCAGGTAGTCTTAATTTAGAAATGTTGATAGGCAAATAGGCAAACCATGTATAACTCGTGAAATGTGATATTTATAGGTATCGTTTGTATACAGGAGAAAAACCTTGGGGGCTTGTTCCTGCAATAAAGTAAACTAAAACTGAAACCAATAGTTGGGTGCTCTATCCACAATACATTCTACCAATGGCTGTATGCTCTGTCCACAATACCTTTAACAAATTGTTGGATGCTCTATTCACAATGCCTTTAACAAATTATTGGGTGCTCTATCCACAATATCTTTAACAAATTGTTGGGTGCTCTATCCACAATACATTCTACCAATGGCTGTATGCTCTATCCACAATACCTTTAACAAATTGTTGTATGCTCTGTCCACAATACCTTTAACAAATTGTTGGATGCTCTATTCGCAATACCTTTAACAAATTGTTGGATGCTCTCTCCAAACTGCCTTTTATCAATAGTCAGATGTTCTATTTTCAATACCTTCTACCAATAGTTGGATGTTCAATTCACAGTGCCTTCTACCGATGGCTGTATGCTCTATTTTTTTTATTTTTATTCCATTTCATTAATCAGTTTTGATAAACAATGGTAAATTGTAAACTTAAATTAACAAAATATATTTTTATCAAATGGTACAAAAAAATCTGGCGAGATGAAAACCCCAGGGCGTTTGTTTTATCCTGTTATGCAGGATTAACAATGATATTAAGATAAGCTACAAATCTCTAGAATATGATGCTATGTTTGATCCACCGAACAACTTAACATAATAGAGTATTAGGAAACTCCGAAAATATTCATGGTGTAATCTCAGTATTTCCAATTTAATTAAGTCCTCGTTGGGAGAATTATGAGTACATCAAATGACTTTAGTCTGTTCTCTATAAACGATAATGTATTTTAATGTACTCATAATTCTCCTGCCGATGACTTGATTAAAGTTGGAATATTGAGATTACACTATGACGTTCTACATTTATCTAAACAGAGTAAATTACACTGGCAAACGACTATATTAACTCGTTTAATTCTATTTTCTTATTTTGCTTTTGGATTTATTCGTTATCTGTCGTCGCTATTCATAGATTATATATCATTCAATAGATACGTTTTCAGACGATTTGAAAAGTGATATATTAAGCAATCATTTCATGTTATGTGGAAGTAAATTTCCCAAATTTGTGGTAGAGACGAAGTTAAATGAATAGCTAGACAGATATATTGGACAATACAAGTTTAGGTCAGGTTTTCTAGTCGAACAACGATGAACTGCAGATAAACGAGTGAATTATATCTGTAATTTGGGGTAAATTATATAGGGGATGAACAAAAAAAGGAGCCATTTACAGTAGATGAAATAGATGTAATAAATAAATGGGGTAAATAAATTGTTTATTTCGTTAATGAATGCAAATTTAGTTTATCGTTGAGAAAAAAAACGGATATGTATTTATAAGATTTTATTGGTTTTATATTTACATTGTTGCAGATTCGTTTAACTTCTTTAGTTATGTACGTTTTCTTCGGATTCACTGCTATACATTGGGTCCTAGTTACAGTTAGGGTTAGTCTATTACTTCAGAAGCAGCCATTCAACTCGCAAAGTTCAACGGCAATGTCATTTATAAGATCATCAAGGTTTTTATTGGACAGAAATTGACTGGTGTCATCATCGAATAATGTCAGATTGAGGATTACTGAAGCAAGGCAACACGGATATGGGGCGGACATTTTTTTCCACCCCTTTATGAACTGGGGTGACCTTGGTACTTTTTTTAAAGTCGTGAAGTTAACACTTTCAAAAGCTAGATTGATCACCGAGACAAGGGAATTGGCATTGTCTACAACGGTTAGCCATTGTTTTCCGCATATTGGGTTTGACATAGCTTTAGTGACCCATGGTTTGGGGATTCTCTATCTGTCAACATTTCTAGATATTATTGGAAATAAATCGGTATATATTTTATCAAACTGTTCCTCACGGGCACTAAAGGCAGAGTCAATTATTTCTATGTATCTAAGGCAAGGCTTTTCAGTAATTTTTGGCTTCAACAAAATTTGTATTTCGAGGAATTATTTTATGTTATGAGACAAATTTATTCAGCAATTGACGGATTGCTTGATGACGTCAATTGGAAATTACAAGCAAAGCATTTCGGGGGATTGAGGGATGTTAACATAATTTTAAAATATGACGGAATAAATAATACAGTATCGAACAGAAGACGTAAAAGGCGTTAAGTTACTAGAAAGAATGTGTGGATAAAAACAGGTTATGTCATCAATGTTTTCCAAAAAAGTAACCCCTTGCTAAGTACCAATAAACAAAATGGCGAACTGAGGTACATTTTACCCAGAAAGCTTTGCGTAATTCTATGTGACGTCATCAGGCTCGGCGGAAATTGTCTTTTCTTTGAGTTTTAAAATATGAAAAATGGGAAAATAACCAGTAATTTCCAAAGGTATCATTCCACATGTTTTATAGTGTTCATGTTGGTTCCTAAATATATTATCTATGGGTGTTGCACGGTGAGATGTGACTCTGGCTGGGTTATTTACACTAGGACAGAAGACGAGTGTTATTAAATCGAGAACATTTTGCGTTGTTTGGTGATAATTTGCGTGCAATAAATCAATTTTGAAATCTTTCAAAAGAAAGCATTCTCTTTGTTCTATTTTGTTTTGTTCAAGAGTTGATTGCAGGTATTCATTAAATAAGCTCACATTTTTTTTCAGTTGGCAGGCAAAATGCACCGACCACATGTTTTGTACCTGTGAACTCAAAATCTATAAGAAGGGATTGATATGGGCCATCATTATTAATTGAAGACATTATTTATGGTACATTTTATATCATTGCGGATATATATCATCATAACACCTCCACGCTTGTTTTAACTATTTGTGGAAAATAATGGATATCCGGGAATGTCAAATAAATCTTCAATTGACTGATTCATCCAAGTTTCAGTTATAGCTACATGTATGATAGAGAAGTTTAATTTAAGGTTATTAATTGAACATATCTACTATGTCTTCTACCTGTGGTCGGATACACGATCAACTATATGTAATACCAATCGTTGGGTGCTCTACCCATAATGCATTCAACCGATCGTTGGATGACATAGCCCAGATTTCTTCGAACTCATTTTGTGTTCGATCAAAAATGTTTTCAACATATTGCTAGACGCTCAATCTAAAATATGTTCTACCATTTTCTGGACACTTATTCCAGAATATTTTCTCTCATTGTTTATACACATTCACTCTATGCAATTGGCCTTGAATCAATGGCCTTGAATACTCGTTGTACGAACAAGCCTACAGATTTTCTACTGATTGTCTAACTGCAAATGAAAACATTGCAAAATATCTTCTTTTAATATATTTGGACACCCTACCAAAGGCCTCTACCATCTAAGTATCAATAGACGATGAATTTAAAAGGCATTTTACCAATCTTTGAATGTTCATTTGAAAACAATTAACAATTGATGGACACTAAATCAAAAATGTATTATACAAACAGGTTCAAGTCCCAATCTAGAATACCTCCTTGCAGATTAATAAAAATGTTGTCTACAAATTATTGTACGATCGATCCATAAAAAGTTTCATAAAATCAATGGAAGCACCAACAAAAATCTCCTCTACCTAACGTTGGATGTTTAATCTAATAACCACAAATGAACACAGATCTGTTCAATATGCGTTATACATGTACCAATCGGGGTACTATGCTCAATCCAAAACAATTTCTGCCAGTGTGTTTATGTTTACCCGCTATGATCGTCGTATGCCTGTACCAATCGTTGAACGCTCAATCCAAAACCATTTCTGCCAGTGTGTTTATATTTACCCTATATGATCGTCGTATGTCTGTACCAATCGTTGAACGCTCAATCCAAAAACATTTCTGCCAGTGTGTTTATATCTACCCTCTACACGCGTCGTATGTCTGTACCAATCGATGTAAGCTCAACCCAGATGTATCCTGTCAATGGCTACTTACTAAATCCAGATAATGTCTGAAAATTGTTGATCGCTCATTTCAAAATCCCTTGACCGGCTAATCTTTGAAAAAGCATTGCGTTATTAACCTTCTACCAATCATTAAAGGCTCAATCAAACATTTTCTATAAATCATTGAGTGATCGATCCAAAATGTCCTATACAGATTGTCAAATACTGATTTAAAAACGATTTCAATCAAATTTAATTCTTCATTCTCTATGACCAGTTTGGTATACTGGGTAAAACGTTTACACGGATTTTACATGGCAGGAGGTGTCTAGTCACATTTTCACATTTGGTTCATACAACTGTAAAACTCGCTTGATAAAAATAGCTAAATTAACACAGATTGTTTTGCATGGGTTGTTAAACATGTTGCACATCTTACGTACATGTAGGTTAGGGAAATTATAATAATATCTAGGTACATCCTTATTTCTCAGATGGTTTAAATGAGGACAACCAAACAAAATATTGAATCTGCATTGAATTGTGTGCTGGTTGGATCACGGAGACATACCTTTACTATATGGGCACAATTACAACGAATTCAGATCAGGGTCCAAACAGGATTTTGGCGTATGTGATCACAATGCAACAAATAATCGGCCTTTCCTGTCAAATCAGTCCATACACACATAACAACGACAACTGACAAATAACCTTAATTGATTTTCCTAAAAACACACTTGTCGTGAAAAGAGCTTGTACATGATAAAACTAATCTTTTCTAGTTACAATTTCAAATATTTGAAGCTTAATGAGTTCACTTGATAAAATAATGCCTCCCTTTGTCTTTACTTTTGTGTACAGAAATCTCTCCGCCATTGCTATTTCCTATAAATATCCAGATGGAGGTCATTAAGTAATAAGTCAATTGACATTTGGATGTTGAATTCTATTGCCGGATCCCTTTTACTTTTATTATGATGATAGGTATAGTTAAGTTGTCAAAAGTGAAAATTGTTGTGTCTGAGACCGCTATATATTCAGGGAACTCATTTGATTAGTCTTCAAATGTGCTTTTGTTGGTTATCAGGGATTGATTTCTCTTAATATGATGGTTAATGAAAGCCAGTAAAAGATCTAAAGCTGTGGTCCCTGAAATATTAGTGTCTGATTGATTTAATTATGTAATTCGTTAAACTCAAACATCTTGTTATATTATTGCAAAAACCCATTTCAACGAAGTTCGACTATTATAAGTTTTAGGAAGCAACCGGACAGAGCCCTATCATCCTCTAGTGTATCTGTGCTATATAAATGTTATCACATATCAGAGGATATGCTGTAGAAATGTATCGCACAAGTCCTCGTCAAATTGAATTTTAGAAGCAATGAAAACGCAGATTGATTAAGATGACAAATTATATCCTATAGCCAACTAGCTCAGAGAGTTGCTGCCCTTTCACATTTACCGATAAATCACACAATATGGCGATAAGAAAAAGGTTGAACATATTGAAGTAAAAATGTCACTTTAAGAGCGTAGAACACATCCCTAAAGCAGAGGGTCAATAGCGCGTATAGTCTCCATTAGCTTCCAACCCGTTTTTCCCCTTCCTCCAGTGAGACATCGGATCTGTTGAAGGGGTAACTGTGCAGATTTGAATCATTTAGAGCACATTTGGGACAGGATGGACAGAAACATTCAAGCCCTAGAGCCTCCTGTACCAAATCTGCAGGAATTCGAAGCCGCGTTACATCGGCATTGGTGGCAGTTACCCCTTCAACAGATCAGACGTCTCACTGGCGGGATGAAACGCAGATTGGGAGCTAATGGAGACTATACGCAATAACAAATTGACCAGCCTCGATAGCTCAGTTGGTAGAGCGTCCGCTTCAGGGCTTCAGGTTTACGTCTGAGTGGAGTCAGACCAAAGACTTTAACAGTGGGAGCTGCTGCTGCTTCGCTTGGCGCTCAGCATTAGGAGTTAGAGCAGTGACTGCGTGATGGGGCTTGCTGGGTGTCTTTGCCAACTTGTCTCGGCGAGGCAGCACCAAATAAAAGAGCAATGGATTGATTGATTGATTGGTTGGGGCTTAACGTCACACTCAACAACTACGGTTATATGGCGACAAAAGTACCAACTGACCAAAAGATCTTACCCACCCCCACCCCACCAAAATTGTAACATTAAAACCTCCACAGACCATCTAAACGCCAGGAAGGCTAATGTATTTGGCTTACTTCTCTATCGAGTTTTCACATTTAGTTGGATTTTCTTTCCATTTCAATAATTGGGTCTAACCACTCTGATACGCTTTATTAAGAAAACTCAAAAACGTTCATTCCATTATTTAAGCTTATGTAGAGTGGTGTAGTTCTGTAAGACAAGGGGGTACCATTTTTCTTTTAATTGTTTTCCTTTTAATCTCTAGTGAAAACGGTACATCCCCAAGGGTCAAGGCGGTGACACATTTTTTTCTACAGCCGAACTGTGAGGCGATCACGTGGTGTAATCTGTTGCACCAGCCGCCATCTTTTAAAATAAACAGTTGGCTGTTATCCGCCCAAATAACTTGTGCGTTTCACTTTACTCTCCCGCAGATCTCGGGCGTTACATTGGGGGCCTGTCCGGGATGATGAAGATGACCACCATCTTTGAGGCTTCTGAGGTTTTGGTGCAACATGAAAACTGAACAAAAAAACCAAAACAAACAAAGCATGAAAACAGAAATTCTGGAATGAAGTAAAACATATTCTTCAAGATGGATGATGAGAAGCGGCTTGATATCCTGAGCAAGATCTATGGAGCATCTGCAGATACACTTAGTAAAGTTGTGAAGAAGTTTGCTTTAGACTGTGGTGAGGGAAAGTCAAGAAGTGAGCGAGTTAAAGCCATCATCCAGTACTTGGACCTGGAAGCCGAAAATGGGGAAGGGGAACCTACAACATTAACCTGCCTTCATACTTACCTGATGGAGATTGAGTCCGGAGAATATGTCAATAATGCTGCACCTACACCAGCAAGCGTTACCTTGGGTCCTGAAATCAACTCTGAAAAACCAATAACTATTTGGAAGAGAGACTTTAAAATCTCTGGCCAAATTGGCAAGTCAAAAAATAGTGTGGCCTACAGCTCCCTTATTCGACAAATTGAGGAAGGATCCCGTCAAGGTTACAATGACTCTGAAATAATCAATGCTGTCATTAGAGCGGTCGAGCCCGGTTTACACCTGAAGAGTTATTTAGAGGGTCGAACTGATTTGACTTTGGCATCATTAAGGCAGTTAGTCAAATCCCACTACCGTGAATGTGATGCTAAAGATCTGTACACCGAAATGATGCAAGCAGCTCAACTACCAAATGAGGGGGCCCAGGACTTCCTCATGCGAATGATGGATCTAAGGCAGAAAATTTTGTTTGTCTCAGAAGAGGAGAAGACCAGTGTCAACTATAAGGCAAACCATGTCCACGGGTTATTTAGAGACACTGTTTATTCTGGGCTTCTTAGTGAAAATATTAGACAGGACTTGAAAAACCTTTTACAGGATGAGAGGGCAACCGACGAACAACTTCTTAAGGCTATGAGTCGTTCTGTGATGCAGGAGGGCGAAAGGGCTAAAAAGCTGAATTCGGTACGTAAAACCAGGGTTCATCAATTACATGCCACAGATGATGATTGTGACTTTAAACCCGAGAAGGTAAACAAAACCGAAGTGAAACCATCCGGAGTGAAGAACGATTGCACCGGAAAGTCGGAACGAGATGAAAGACGTAGTTTCGAACTTGAAAGTCTAAAGGCTGAAATAGCCGAACTCAAACAGTTAGTAAATCAAAATTCTTATTCTGGTAGAAATCCAAATAGGCCTACAGGTACTAGGGTTGAGAGGCGAAGTGGTTGTGTACAGTGTAGACAGTCAGGAGAGCGATGTTTTCATTGTTGGCGATGTGGGTCAAATGACCATTATAAAGCTGACTACCCGGGTCCGTCGCAACAGGGAAACTTCAATCGATCACTCCAGGGGGACAGGCAGTGATCAACAGAGAAGTGTCCCCACCAGTACCCATATTATGTGTAAATATTGAAGAGTTAAAAGGTAAAGTCGTTGAAGTAAGTCCTAAAGTAAAAAAATCACTTATTAAACTAGTTGGTGATAGGTGTTTGTTAAAGGCCTTTTTAAATGATGTGAATGTAACTGTTTTGTGGGATACTGGCTCTCAAGTTTGTGTTTTACCCTGTAAATGGCTCTCTGATAATTTTTCTAACACGAAAATTAGACCAGTAAGTGAGTTGCTAGATATAGATCTAACACTTCATACCGCAAATGGTCAGTCCTTGCCATATTTGGGATGGGTAGCATTAGAGTTGAAACTGGGACAGGATAACGGGAGGGGTATGAACATTCCATTTCTTGTAACAAATGTTGAAGATTTTGAAACTCCAATTATAGGTTTTAACGCTATTCAGCATTTTCAGGCAGAAAACCCTAATTTTATGACCGATTTTCAAACTGCCTTTCCCAAACTCAACTGTAAACAGGTAAATGCTGTTGTCGATTTGATCAAACTTGCTAAAAATGACAATCTTTGCTCGGTAAAAAGTGGGAAACGACCATTGACAGTGGGAAAAGGGGACAGAACTTTTGTAAAATGTAGGGTTCATACTGGGTTGAAAGACGGTGTAGGGACGGCAATTTTTATCCCTGACATCAATACAAACTGGCCTGACGGACTGGAATTCCAAGAAACCTTACTAGAAATTCCTAAAGGGTTATCCTGCCGGGTCAGCGTTGTTGTTGAGAATAGGACATCTCATGACTTACAGATCCCTCGCAATACAAAATTAGGAGAACTTCAGTTAGTAAAATCAGTTATTCCTGTCGGCTCTGCGTGTACCACTCCGACCTTTATTGACAATGGGAAGTGGGATCCCCCAGTTGACTTAGAACAAAGTTCTCTTTCCGTTGAACAAAAATTACGAGTTAGAAACGTACTGAGGCAAGAGTGTGAAGCATTTTCAAAAGACGACGATGACATAGGTTGTATCCCCGAGTTGCAAATGGACATCAGACTGTCTGACCAAACTCCAGTACAAAAGACTTACATGTCAATTCCCAAACCACTTCACCAAGAGGTCAAAGACTATTTAACGGATTTGATACGGCGGGGATGGATTAAGAAATCGTCATCATCTTACTCGAGTCCCATAGTATGTGTCCGTAAAAAGGACAATTCCCTCCGACTGTGTATAGACTATCGACAACTGAACTCAAAAACTATACCACAAAGACAACCTATTCCACGTATACAAGATGCGTTGGACAGCTTAGGGGGCAACAAATGGTTTTCGCTCCTTGACCAAGGGAAGGCTTATCACCAAGGATTCGTCAAGGAGGAATGCCAACATCTGACTGCTTTTATTACCCCGTGGGGACTGTACGAATGGACGAGGATTCCGTTTGGTCTCACGGGTGGGCCTGGCTGTTTTCAAACTTTTATGGAGGACTGTGTGGGAGATTTACGTGACCAAATATGTCTACCCTACATTGACGATCTGCTAGTTTATAGCCCGACATTTGACGACCACGTAGAACATTTACGGACAGTTTTGCAACGCCTGAAAACAAAAGGTGTCAAACTTAAACCGGCTAAATGCGAACTCTTTAGGACTAGTGTCAGGTACCTAGGTTACAAAATATCAGAACAGGGTTACCAAATGGACGACAAAGATAAAATAGCTGTACTTGAACTGAAAAAGAAATTACCCAAGACAGTAGGTGACCTTAGACGGTTACTAGGTTTCATTGGTTACTACCGACGGTACATTGCTGATTTTTCGAGGAAAGCTAAACCTCTGTATGATCTTCTTAAATACAAAGAGACTGGGACGAAAGCTAAACGTAAAACTAAAGGTAAAAGACAACAATGTTCATCTACAACATCTATTGACTGGACTGACAACCATCGGCTTGTTCTGGAGAAACTGATTGATCTTTTGGTTAGCTCAGACATCATGGCATTTCCTGACTTTGAGAAAGAATTTGTATTACATACAGACGCCTCTCAGGAAGGATTGGGAGCTATACTATATCAAAAACAAGATGACGGTAAATTGGCAGTTATTGCTTACGGCTCTCGGACTTTGTCACCAGCCGAACAGAACTACCATCTTCACTCCGGTAAACTCGAGTTCTTAGCATTGAAATGGGCTGTGACAGAACGTTTCCGAGATTATCTCTACTATGCCCCCTCATTTATTGTTTATAATCCACTCACCTTCATACTTACCTCTGCTAAGCTGGATGCAACTCGCCATCGTTGGGTGTGTGAACTTGCCGACTTCAATTTCAAGATATTCTACAAGCCTGGAGTATTGAATCGTGATGCAGATGGATTATCACGGATGCCATTAGACATTGAGAGTTATATGACTACTTGTACAGAAGAAATACAACCTGAATGTATGAGCGCAGTGGTCCAGGGTGTTGCAGCTCAACAGAATGACGAGGTTATCTGGGTAACTGCCATCTCAACGAATTCCAATAGTTTGCCATCTGATCCTAACGTAGATATGCGAACAACCATTGCTCCTTTGAGTACTGACGAAATAACAACTTCCCAGCAGAACGATCCAGACATAAGGGCTGTTTACAATTTTGTTAAAAATCAGGAATCTCTGGCCAAGCGACCAAAGAAGTCTTGGGGATTATGGCGTGAACTGAAACGACTCGTTATGAAAGATCACATCTTGTATCGAAAGACATCACTACCGGATAACACTTCGAGAGAACAGCTCATACTCCCAAAGAAATACCATCAACTAGTATTACAACAACTTCATGACGACTTAGGGCATGTTGGAAGTGAGAAAGTTATACAGCTTGCAAGGCAGCGATTTTACTGGACCCATATGGTTAGAGACATCGAGAAGTATGTCACATTAGACTGTCAGTGTGTGAAACAGAAAAAGCCACAAAGAGTCAACAGAGCTCCAATGAAAGCAGTTCGAACAACTGCCCCACTGGAACTGGTATCTATCGACTTTTTGCACCTGGAGAGGAGCAAGGGGGGATACGAGTACATTTTAGTCGTTGTCGACCATTTCACTCGCTTTGCCCAGGCTTACGCGACAACCAACAAATCATCTAGAACAGCGGCAGAAAAATTGTTTAATGACTATTTCCAACGCTTTGGATTCCCACAACGCATTCTGCATGATCAAGGAAGGGAATTTGAGAACGGCCTTTTTCATCATTTAGAGAAGTGTTCTGGTGTGTCCCGCAGTAGAACGACACCCTACCACCCCCAAGGGAATGGCAAAGCTGAACGCTTCAACAGAACGTTATTGGGTATGCTGAGAAGTATGTCAGAAGCACAGAAAAGCAGTTGGAAGGATCATCTGAACAAAGTCGTCCATGCATACAACAGTACACGCCAAGAATCGACCGGCTTTTCTCCTTTCTACTTGATGTTCGGCCGAACACCAAGACTCCCGATTGACATTATTTTTAACCTACATGATGGTACGACTCAAGGTACCCATCAAGAGTATGTACAGAAATGGAAAACTTGTATGGAACAAGCATATGAGCTGGCACAACGACACTCCGACAGTGCATCTGCTAGGTCCAAGGCACAGTATGACCGTAAAGTGGGAGGTTCTGCTCTCTACCCTGGCGATCGAGTGCTGGTACGTAATCTGACACCGCGCGGTGGACCGGGAAAGCTAAGGTCATTCTGGGAGAACAAAGTCCACGTAGTTGTACAACAAATGGATAATTCTCCAGTTTTCAAAGTCAGAGCAGAAGATGGCAGTGGACCTGACAGAACCTTTTAATGGACTGCCACTTGAGACGGGTGTTAAAGACCGCACAAAGAAAGTCACTTTAACTAAACCCCAACCACGTCCCACAAACATACATATCTCAGACAATTCTGATGACTCAGACCTTGACGGTGAACCAACTTTCACCGAATATACTATAAATGAAACTGAATCGGACTCAACGGTGACAGAGAGGGTAGAGTCTGAGGACCCATCCTTTGGCGTAGCAACTGAGTTAAACTTTGGTAACGAGCATGTCACTGTTACTCCGGCAACCGCCGCAGATGACCTGACGCAGGGGTACGAGACTGTTGACCAACAGCATCCTCAATCTAATGAAATGATTGACGAACAACATCCCCCGTTGATCCGGTCAAATCTTAATGACAAAACAGTTGTTGAACCAACTGAGACCTCTTCTCACATAGACAGTGAGTACCCCCCTCGACACCAACGGGACAGACACCATATACTTACATATGACCAGTTAGGGCAACCATCTTATCGATGTTCTAATAATGTAATATATGTTCCAACTTGGCATGTGAATCCACATTTACCATGGTGGACACCCTCACCCATTTTGTTTCATGTGAATGGGTTCAATGTCTGCTAATTTTTTTGTTGTTTTTGTATTTTCCAACAGTAGACAGTTTTTTTCTTAATCATGTTGTGCGTGTTAAATTCACTTGGTGGAAGTAACAGTTAGAAAGAAGCCCAAGGCAGAATCAGTAAGGGGCAAGGGTAAAGTGATTAATCATGATAGTTCGATGTAACGTTGTTAAAGTAATGTCATGTTTTAATCAGGAAGCCCAAGGCAGAATCAATAAGATTCAAGGATATAGTAGATATCAGTAAGGGGCAAAGGTAAAATGAGTTAATCATTATAGTTTGGTGTAACGTTGTTAAATTGATGACATATTTTAATCAGGATTGTCGTGGGCTTGATCACCCCACAAGATCTAAGATTATAGGCTTATGATTTGGTTGTATACTACTTTTGAGCCGTTCGAGAAAGTTATTCTCTGACACCATTCTTGAAGCATACCTGTACTGTAGATAGTAATTTTACTAAATGTACCTTCCACCATAGTTGAGAGATTTTCTAGTGTTATACCTTGTACAATGCACTTGCAGTAAAGCTGATAGAGCATTTTTTTTTGATGTAAATGTTAGGGACAACATTTTTCAAACCCAGGGAGAGTGTAGAGTGGTGTAGTTCTGTAAGACAAGGGGGTACCATTTTTCTTTTTAATTGTTTTCCTTTTAATCTCTAGTGAAAACGGTACATCCCCAAGGGTCAAGGCGGTGACACATTTTTTTCTACAGCCGAACTGTGAGGCGATCACGTGGTGTAATCTGTTGCACCAGCCGCCATCTTTTAAAATAAACAGTTGGCTGTTATCCGCCCAAATAACTTGTGCGTTTCACTTTACTCTCCCGCAGATCTTGGGCGTTACACTTAGCTTTATCAAATGGAGTTGTTGTGTCACATGTCTTTTGGTTGTTTGTATAGATGTGGTGCGACCAATTATATTCAAGCCAGAGGAGGAGTATCTAGATTTGTTTTGTAATAATTTGAACAGATAATATACAAGAGTATTCCGACTATTTCATTTGGACAGTAGTATGTAGTAAATACATTTCATTAACTTTCGCATCAAAATGATGTTAAATTCATGTCCGGTCCATACGTCCAATCAAAGCTGTGCTAATCCAGTAACTCTTTGATTTTATTATTGTATGGTAATACAATCAACAGGAGAATAAATGGCTAGGCCCCTTACTCACGATGTCGTCCTATTGGAAGCTGTCTGATTTACCTCAAAGATTGTTTCGGTGATTAAGGTACTTGTGTCAATCAAGCTGGCTGACTTATTACCCCATTTCCCCCTCCTAAATGCCATGTTATGTACCTAACACCTGTTTCATTGACATATGCGCTCCTCGTGTCATGATGTTTTATTTATAGTTTTATGAGTTTCTGTAACTGTTGCAAGTATGTATTGCCGTTCAAGACAAAAGAGTTGTATTTTAATATTCACTTGCGAAAACATGGAACTGACGTCATCAGGCCTGCAAATTGTATTCAATTCAGCCACACCATAGTATCATTATATAGTTTACAGATCAGGCAGTTTTGTTGACCACTGGACATTTGATATTCTTCTTTCTGTTCCTTTCCTTCTGTTACATAATTAACGTATATTTTACCGGATTATATATCACAATTTATCACAATCATATTTGTATAATCAAACATGTAACCGTTATATCAGATATCCACATTACTCTGTGTTCATCAGAAAACATGCTGGGAATAAGGAACATAAAACTTACCAATTTGAGATGTCACTTTCAGTGGGACAAGCTGGTTTGGTCCAGATCCAGAACCGAGCTGACCTTGCACATTCCTGCCCCAAGCATATATCTGTTAACAGAATATCATAAAGTCAAATTCCTAACTAGAAAAAAATTCTATACTCAAATTGTATACATCCCATATGCCATTAACACGGGAATACATGACACATTAGCCCTGTATCATTGTTTGTGTTATTGATGTCAATACAAAATTTGAAACAAATATCAAACTTCACCCGGATGCAAACTAACTTTTAAATATGAAATGAAAAGTTTGGGGCGGTTTCTCAACACATTTACGCCCGACGTATGTCCAATGTAAGGCCTAACCGTCGTGATAACATATACCGTCGATATCACATTATAACCAGGCGCAAAGTTACGTCGGATGTAATTTGGTTGAGAAAACAGACCCCTGATATCGAACAACCCTTTCCGGTGGTTCTTTGTTGACAAGTCTCTATCTACTGGCAAAGTTATCTGATTGCCAAAGTAAAACAGATCATCTGATTAGTTAACCTTCATGGGAAAACAACGCCTTTTTATTCAGTTTATCCAGGGGTAAAAGTGAGCTTCACCTTCCCTGGGTTAAGAGGATGATACAGTCTTTGTACGATAAAAGCAGATCGATCAAATGGTAAATATTTTCACAACTGTGATTATAATACAGACACAATCAAATTTCTATTTTCTATTAGGTTATGTTTAATTAAATTAGTCCGAAGGGTCCCATTCTCATCCCGCAATACTGGATAGAGACAACGAGAGTGTATTATAAACATACATAAAACAACATATGGGAGTTTTGTTGCACAGCAAATACATGAGATTTGTAAATAATTCAACTTGAGTTACGCTATATAGGTATCAAATTCAAATTTTAAGTAGTTTTCAGAATAAAGACAAATATTTAGAATATAGACCAATATGACATTAGAAAACAAATAGTTTTTTGTAATTTCTAAGGTTGTTTTTATTGACGTCCACAGCTCTTTTATGAGTAATCTTTTACCATAGATATTTTTCCAACAGTCCAATAATTATATTGTTGAAGATTCGGTAGTACTTCTAACGAGTGCATGAGAGCTCCAAATATAACTAGAGGCTGATGAAGTTGCAGCGGGGCAACTTCAAGGTCCGGGATCCCCCGTTAAGTTTTTATCAGTTCGTTTCTCGGTATCGTAATTATTTACCACATTGAGACAGAAATCTCTGAAATAAAACCTAAAACCGGGAAATTGAATATCTATTTGCTTATATTTTTCAATCATAATTTGCATTAAACATGTTTAGTACTGTCTCTGATATTTTCAGATTTGCGACGTACTATATATTATTTATATAATGTCACATCAATTGTGCAAGATTAGGTCTGTCTACTTCAACATAGCAGTCATGGCGCTTGTCACTAAATCAATGTCGGTCTTGGTGTGAAAACCAGAATTGGTGTTTGCCGCTAAAATAACTTACAGTTTGGTTGCGGGCGCCAAATGACATTGAAGTTTGTCATTAAGCCAGTTGTGGTTTTCTGGAACATTTAATCTCTATACGGCAATGATTGCGCAAAAGTTCTATTATGGTCTTAAACTAATGAGCGATTGATTGAGACCTTGCGTGCTATTTCTTTTCCTAAAATATTGGGCGTATTTGTATCCTCGATGGTGAAAATATCCGTTTATCATGTTACTTACCAAGATTCTATCAATGAAATGCACATCTTTCATTAACATCCTAGGTTTTTGTTCTTTACTTGATATGGGTTTATGTCTGTGTGGTCGAAGATCTTTCTTATAAATATTTGAACATAGTTTATTAACATCATATTTTCAAACAGTCATATTTTATTGAGTTTTTATTGAAAAGTGTTGATTTTCACACAAGACATAGACCTTGATCAACACTATTGGTATGTTAAATTTAAAGTTGATATCTGAAAGCAATTTGGAAAAACTCAAGTTTTTAATTTTTTAATAAAATTCAATATGGCGGTGAAACCGTTGATCCAATCAAAAATTACCAAGCGGTTCAAAGATGAAGAAAGATGTTTAGATCTATCTAAATTTAAAAAGCCGATTGCTTTATTTGAAAAATTATCTGAGATATGACTCATTAAAGATTTCAAAAATTCAAAATGGCGTCCTGGTCACGTGATTTGTTGCAAGTTCATAAAACTTTGGAATTTCATAGATCTATAATAGGTCTACAAGCATCGGATGAACGGTTTCCGAGAAGAAAAATTTTGGGCAAATACGCCTTTTTCAAAATGGCGGACAAACGGCGTAGCGTAGCGACAATTCAGAAAAAATTGACCTAGATAATTTGTTTAAGAATATGTATGTGAAAGATGAGAGTCGTGTCTAGAAAACTGTTTGAGTTATATCACCTACAAAAACCGTGGAAAACAAATAAGAATAAGAATAAGAAAAAGCAGAACGATTTCAATAGGTATCCCCACCAAGTTGGGGATCCCTAATAATAAAGAAAAAGCAGAACGATTTCAAAAGGTATCCCCTCCAAGTAGGGGACCCCTAATAATAATAACTGGAGGCTGATGAAGTTGCAGCGGGGCAACTTCAAGGTCCGGGATCCCCCGTTAAGTTTTTATCAGTTGGGTTTTCGTTATATCGTAATTATTCGCCACATTGAGACAGAAATCTCTGAAATAAAACCTAAAACCGGGAAATTGAATATCTATTTGGTTATATTTTTCAATCATAATTTGCCTTAAACATGTTTAGCACTGTCTCTGATATTTTCAGTTTGGTGACATACTATGTATTATTTATATAATGTCACATCAAATTGTACAAGATTAGGTCTGTCTTCTTGAACATAGCAGTCATGGCACTTGTCACTAAATCAATGTTGGTCTTGTGTGAAAACCAGAATTGGTGTTAGTCGCTAAAATAACTTACAGTTTGGTTGCGGGCTCCAAATGACATTAAAATTTGACATTAAGCCAGTTGTGGTTTTCTGGAACATTTAATCTCTATACGGGAATGTTTGCGCAAAAGTTCTATTATGGTCTTAAACTAATGAGCGATCGATTGAGACCTTGCGTGCTATTTCTTTTCCTAAAATATTGGGCGTATTTGTATCCTCGATGGTGAAAATATCCGTTTATCATGTTACTTACCAAGATTCTATCAATGAAATGCACATCTTTCATTAACATCCTAGGTTTTTGTTCTTTACTTGATATGGGTTTATGTCTGTGTGGTCGAAGATCTTTCTTATAAATATTTGAACATAGTTTATTAACATCATATTTTCAAACAGTCATATTTTATTGAGTTTTTATTGAAAAGGGTTGATTTTCACACAAGACATAGACCTTGATCAACACTATTGGTATGTTAAATTTAAAGTTGATATCTGAAAGCAATTTGGAAAAACTCAAGTTTTTAATTTTTTAATAAAATTCAATATGGCGGTGAAACCGTTGATCCAATCAAAAATTACCTGGCAGCTCAAAGATGAAGAAAAATATTGTCTATCTAAATTTAAAAAGCTGATTGCTTTATTAGAAAAATTATCTGAGATATGACTCATTAAAGTTTTCAAAAATTCAAAATGGCGTCTTGGTCACGTGACTTGTTGCACGTTCATAAAACTTTGGAATTTCATAGATCTATATTAGGTCTACAAGCATGATAATTATCGTTAAGTTCCAATAAATGGTTTTCTAGATATTGCATTTTTTTTTAAAAGTTAAAAAAATCATAACTTTGACGAATAAAAGTCTGCTATAAATTTTAACGGAGATTCTTGATTTGGACAACTTAGTAGTCCCCCGACTTCTACTAAGTGTATGTGTAATTTGAGCTAAATCGGAAGAACGGTTTCAGAGAAGAAAATTTGGGCAAATACGCCTTTTTCAAAATGGCAGACCAACGGCGTAGCGTAGCGACAATTCAGAAAAAATGGACCTAGATAATTTGTTTAAGAATATGTATGTGAAAGATGAGAGTCGTGTCTAGAAAACTGTTTGAGTTATATCACCTACAAAAACCGTGGAAAACAAATAGGAATAATAATAAAAATAATAAAGAAAAAGCAGAACGATTTCAATAGGTATCCCCACCAAGTTGGGGATCCCTAATTAATTGAGTAAATATTTGTATGATGTGACACAAATCCCCCTTGTATAGATCAATGCTGCTCGACACTGAATCGATTCTATTTATTTTTTTACAAATAAAGTGGTGGATCAGTCATACAGTACATACATGTACATCTTCGTAATCTATTGAAGACCAAAGTAGGCTATTGTAGAGACCAAGTAGACATTGTCTAGAAAAAACTATTTTGACATGATTAATCAAGAAATAACTGACACCCTGATGAGCTATATGTTGCCGAATAAAGGGTTTACAGCCTAGGATACAACTATTTGAGGACGAAGATCCGAGCCTTCAAAAAATAGTAGTAACTTCCACTGTATACCTTTTATTCAGCAGTATACAGCTCACCGGAACGTTTTTTATTTATTTCTATTCTAATGCATAACATGTATACAATTTTGGCGAAGAAAGTGTAAAGATTTTAATAAGAATACACCTTATTCCAGACTGGCCCTATAAAAAACAACCAACTGAATCGGTTCTGGATTAATTCATCTGAAGAAATCAATGCGGACACCCAAAACGCGATGACGTCTTTATTCCTGATCGTTGAGACTCGGTAGAAACTCGATGGCATTAAAAAGTGCCATTGCACTCAGTCAGTAATAAAACAACGTCATTATTTAAAAATCTTCTGATGTGTTCGAACAGCTTTATGACTAAGAACTCAAAGATTATTCTACATGTTATACCCCTACAATTTTGCACAAACTGGTTAAATACTGTCTCAGATAACAGCTGGTTGTTTTTCCTATCTCTGTAATAATAAACGAACTGAATGTGTAGAAGTCTATGGAATACCAAAGGACGTTGGTATTGTAACCCCATTTAGACCTATTGTAGATACCATTAGAACTACGTAATATGGTGTAGGATAATACCTGCCTGATCTGATCGGGCCTCTGATTAAAATGAAAATGATTTAAAGTACTCCTTGGAGCAGCAAAAATATTCGTTCTGTCAAGAGTTGTCTTTTTCAATAAAGGTAACTCAATTGTCTCATTTGATTATATTCTCTCTTCACTAATGTACCATTGACTAAAACGATGGGCATTATCTTGAAAGGCATTAATAAAAATGAATTAACAACAACGCAATGAAGGAAGAATACTCTTTAAAAACGTGTTCATGATACTTGTACAAATACTCCTTTCATAACAAACCATGAATTGTATCAACAAATGAACGGAGTAATGATGGGATCTTCTCTAGGCCCAGGCCACGTAAACATCATTCTAACCGAACTAGTGAAAACAATTGAAGATAAACTGTTTGAAGAGGGTGTTATTAAATCTTATATTCGCTTTGTTCGTAATAGGGTTATTCTATGTCAACCTTAAGATTTTGGTTAGAATCAGGCTAATTCATTTATCAATCGTTAACTATATACTTTTCTCTAGTGAATTTTAACAATAATGTTATTTTTAGATATATTAATTCTCTTCCTCATCTATCACTGTATTTCGTACACCTATTCACCCATATCAATATATACATGCAAACAGCTTTGAACCTTGGAAGAGGAAAACCGCCCGGGTTAGGTCATTACCCAGAATAAAGTCACTCGCATTATTCTCAACATACCACCTTCCACCCAGAGTAAAGTTACTCGCATTATTCTCGACATACCACCTTCCACCCAGAGTAAATTTACTCGCATTATTCTCGACATATTACCTTCTACCCAGAGTAAAGTCACTCCCATTATTCTCGACATATCACCTTCTACCCAGAGTAAAGTCACTCCCATGATTCCCGACATATCACCTTCCACCCAGAGTAAATTTACTCGCATTATTCTCGACATACCACCTTCTACCCAGAATAAAGTCACTCCCATGATTCCCGACATATCACCTTCCACCCAGAGTAAATTTACTCGCATTATTCTCGACATACCACCTTCTACCCAGAGTAAAGTCACTCCCATTATTCACGACATATCACCTTCCACCCAGAGTAAATTTACTCGCATTATTCTCGACATATCACCTTCCACCCAGAGTAAGGTTTCAAAACAATATTTTATGTAAAGTTTGGTAACTTTCCAAGCCCCCACTGACCGCTGGATAGGCAGTTTTATTGGGAATTCCATCGTCGGCTTTGTTGGGGTTAGGTGTGCCCTATTGACCCATTGTGGCTGCGCGTTTGGTTCATTTTGGCATGTTTGTTTCCTGACTGTCAGACAGAAAACAATAGCAGCAGTGAATTCCCTAAATAACTCTTTACATGTCCAATTTTGGTGGAAAGTTGACTTGCAGCCTTTCATCCGAGATTGACAACTTCTTATGTTTCTAAGCTGAAGTTCAACGGAGAATGACAACAAACTTACGCTGTGTATCCTTTTAAAGTGGAATGAGCTGCAGAAATTCAAACTGTTTTCATAATTTCTGATCGTAACCAAAATTAACCAAAGTTGTTCATAAATCCTTCAAGGTCTATATCTATTCACAGCGCTATTTTAATAATGTGATGGGCTTGTCATTTACACATTTCCCTGAACTGGTCTTTTTTTAAAATCTGAAATAATCCACGTGAATTCTAGTGTTTATATTACTTGTGACCATTATCGCAATTTGATCAATCATTTGGTATCCATTTTGCCAGACGAAAATGGTATAGATTTAAATACATCTACATGATTTGTTCTTTTATGGTGTTAATTTGATAAAATCATAACCACCACCTTTGAAGTCATAGCAAGCAATGTCATTTTCCGTATGACAGGTAAACGTGATCATCAACACTCCCCCCCCCCCCACCCTTCACACACCCAAATCGGTCCGTCAGTCATTATCAGAGGAAGGGAGCATCCCCAAAGCGATAACGGTCTTCCAATTAGTCGAGAAATCATGAGCTCTGATTCACAGCCCTATAGAGACCGATTTATCAAGCTACATTCTGATTGGTAAAACAGAGATATTTACAAGGGTTGTAAAATAAAATACCGTGGAGATGCCAAATATGACAAGTACAGATACATTCTCAAGAGTATAGGCATTTTTTTCGCTGAGGTAAGAGAGGAAGGATGTGGAGTTTGTCTTGTTAAAGAAAACCACATTCACAAAACAATCAAAACGTTGGATTGTGCAAACTTTGCGTTTCATTGAAGAGCAACTTTGCGTGAGCCGGTCAAACAACAAAGGCATATCAAGATGATGCTACTATCGAACACCCAGTGGATGATATATACATTTATTATATAATTAGTAGTGAGATATTGAGTAACACAGCTCTGATATAAGTGATATCACCACTTTTACCGATAACATTTATATCATTACAGCTATTCCTATTTTCATTGGAATTGAAAAAATTGCTAAAATTTGTAATCAATTCTCATTATCGAAAAATTCTTAGCATTATAAATTGGGTGTTAAACACTTTTACCCAAACCAAACATTTTTTTTGCTTTGGCCTTTCTGTGGTGCTCATCGAACTCGACCTGGGGTGTTAGGCCTGGGCAAGCAGGATTCGCTAAACGTCAAAACGGGTTGCAAGTCTACCCCATTTTATAGGGCCTAATGTGGTGCAGCTGGAGCATTGAACTTGAAAGAGGCGACTCGATTGATTCTGGTAACGATAAATTATAGATCTCACTTAATCTAGTAAATCTTCATTTTAAAATAACAAGACTTTGCCACTTAAGTTTAATTTAAAACTCAAGTATAGGAAATATTCAACTTCACCGTCGATGACAGCGAACCTCACTGTTAAGAATTTTCGATGCACATTTATTAGTTTTTGTAGTGTTGAACCCCCATATGACACGCTATTTTATCCTACGCCGTACAGGCCCATGTGTGATGGGCCCAAATTTAGGTCATTTTCTAGGTCAAGAGACGATTGCGAATCATTCAGTTTGTCGCAGAAAATACAAACAAATCTCACTAATATTATATAATAACTAGAATATTTGATGTTTTATCGGTAAATACTATTTATATTTCATCCCGTGGATCGTTCAAATACAGATTTATTGAAATATAAATGGTATTTACCGATAAACAACAAATATCCTCTATGTATATGTACTAATTGTACTTGTCTTCAGATATACACTTAGTCATAATACTACCTAGATTTCCTGGTGTGAACTCAATTTTTTTATCAGATGATTGGTTATTTTTCACCAAACATTTACTCCTCTTAAGAATAAAACATTTACAAATGGTACACTTTCAAAAGGTGTTGTGTGACACGCGGTCATAGCCTGCCAAAAGTTTTACCCAGTGTTTTATGTGCCTTTTATGTGTCTTATGAGCTGTTAATACTGTCATAACTATACATTGATGATATACCTCTTTTTAACACAATTAGAAAATTGTCTCCATGGTTATTTTAGACAAGAAGATTTCCCTGTGCCCATGTGTTTTAGTGATCATGAATACATATATTAATGACAAACAATTGCTCCGTTCAAAACTTGGACACTGTATACTGCAATAGTGGGAGAAGTAAACAAATTAAATGAACCAGACTCTATAACGATGAAATGCCCTGAGAAAGATGAACCATTCATATCAGTCGAGTCATTTAATGCCAAGATCGAAAAGACATGTAATAGAGGCGCAATCTGTAAGGGTTTGAGGACTGTCAGCATGATAAAGCGCAATAGTCATTGATTAACCCATTTGTACCCAGTGTCCTTTTTTATTGGACAGTTATCAATAATAAACTAAACAGTTCTCATATTGTATTAAATATCTTAACAAGATATGATCAGAATTCTCGATAGTTTTCGACAAGTAGCGATCCGCTTTTCGTTAGCCGCTTCCACATGTTTACTTCTACTACTAAAATTCAAATGGTGGAAACAAGTACTCATTTAAAACGGAAACATCATATACATACCAATACATTTCAAGTAAAAAGTCAACTATTGCTTTGGAGCAATGCTTCAGTTACATATTTCTTCGTTTAATTTCCATTTTTTAAACGTCCCAATTTTTATACATGTGTGTCCTAAAACACACTGACTTTTGCACCAAGTATTTTTCCCACTGGACACTGGACATAACGTACAAATTGACATTGTCGTCTGCTCTGTTCACGTAAAGATATAAACGTTGTAAAATGAAATCCTTTGCTATGTTTTTGATAGATTGTATTATGGAATGTAATACCAGTTGAATAAAACCTGCGATAAACCGACATATTTTCATATTTCAAAAAGTCGGAGATGTTTACACTAATCAAGACTAATTTGAAGTTGATGATAATAGTACAATGGCATCCGTAAATAAATATGTATAAACACTAAGACACAGGAACAAATATTCTTGACTAAACAAACCATGGAGACAAATTTATAGCTGTGTTAAAAGAGGGTATGTCATTTCAACAGATATATATATACATAACGACACCATGAGAAGAACATAATTCAGATGAAGATGATGTTAAGGAAGATGTACAGGAGTTTGCCTTATTGTCGGCCAACGATTTACCTGGAGGACAGCTGCACAGCAGAAGCGGTTTATGAAAAGTTTGCACAGGGGCCCTGCAGTTTGTTCATAACTCCATGAACCGAAGAAACTTGGAAGTCAATCCATAAAATGTAATTACTATCCCATATACTACATAAAACAATAAAAAAAATAACAAACTAACGTGCATAAAGCTACACTTGATTTCAAATAATGTAGGGTATGTCATTTCAACAGATATATATACATAACTATACACCAGGAGACGAACATAATTCAGATGAGGATGATGTAAAGGAAGATGTACAGGAGTTTGCTTTACTGTCAGCCAACGATTTACCTGGAGGGTAGCTGCATAGCCGCTAAGATTACTCTCGTATTACTCTCCGCATTGGATCTCATCTTAACACTGGGTCGTAAGTATGTTTTATTGTTATGAGTGTGTTTTGGTTCTCAGTATATTCCCAGCTCATGTTCCATTGAATATAAAACAATCCATATATTCTACCTAATCAGATGCAATGCACATAATTTGTATTACATTTTATTGTGTATCGTTTATGATAGATGAAACTGATGCTGCAGATGAAACAAAAGACACTGATGGTGACAGCAGTGAGGAAGATGTACAGTGCACGAACATCGGTAACATCGGGAGGCCATATGGCTGTCTCGGAAATGGCGGAAAGACCTTTATTGTTGTCCAAATTAATTGAGTGAACAAAGACCTGAGTTTCTACAAGATGAGTTGACATACACAAAATGTTTGGAACAGATTGCAGATTAGTGGGTAATCTAAATAGTTACCGATTCAAGTAAGCAGTTAATTACAGTGATTCGCTAAATTTGGTCATATCTCATTATTGAAGAAGTTTTAAAATTAATTTAGTTCAACATGAACTGCCAAAATTCACACTTTTTTCACACTTTGATTGGCACGATAGTAAGAGGCTTTGAAGGACATCAAAAAGCCAAATGATTGGAATGAGGAAAATCTATAAAGCATGTGGTCTATACGAACCAAAATAATGTCCCAAAAGTAAACAAAATTTAAATAACCGGGACCACCATTCATTCATTCTAAGCCAAAGTGAGTGAGTTTAAGACCCAAAAAACTGGTTTGGCTACACCTGGATATTTTACCTTAAAACAGAATGTTGAAATTATTGGCTATTTTTCTCAAGACCTATAATTCAGAAACTTTTTAGTGTCTTGAAAATGTGCGATAAAGTATTGTTTTGAACTAAGTTTGGCTTAGAATGAATGGATGGTCGTCCCGGTTATTTTATTTTTGTTTACTTTTCGAACACGTTTTCGGTTTGCACAGACCACATACTGTGTAAATTTTCCTCATTCCAACGCCAATCGTTTAGTTTTTCGATGGCCTTCAAAGCCTTTTACTATCGTGACGATCAGAAATTCTGAGAAAAGTGTGAATTTTGGCAGTTGGTAACATCATAAATCTTCTACAATTCTCCTATAAATTCGTACCACATGCTCTATCCCTACGTACATCTGTCCCCGCAAAGGAACCTTGCGATCCACGGCGGCTCCGTCTTATATTGATTCGCTGGTATGTAGATACCAATAAACATGTAGTTTTCTTTGCGGTCTCTCTGCTTAATACATGCACACCGATATTGGTATTTACTGTAGTACAGACGAAGACTTAGTTACCGATTTAAAAAAAAGTTATATCTTTTAATTGGCACCTATTATGGATATCTTGTATAAGTGTAAACAAAGCAAGAGCCGCCAAAGAATGGTATACTACCCCAATTTACAAATAGTAACTTTTAAGTTAAAATGCAATCTTGTTTTGTTTTAGCTATAATAAAATTCTTCCAGCACCAAATATTATGGAAGGGACATCGGAGTCATAGATTGGGAATAATGTAATAATAAAAATTAACAGCAATTGAGCAACCCTTAAAACGTGGTGGATGTTTTCGACAAATACATAAAAACAAAGAAGACCATAATATAAAAATCCCCGACTCTTATTAGTAAAACAGTTAGCTTATATCAAAACAATTCATTATTTCCCCACTATTTAATTGATTGATTGGTGTTTTATGCTGCACTCACGATTATTTCACTTATATGGCAGCGTTGCAACACTTAGTGAGGGAGGAAACCACCGACCGTCGGCGAGTACCTTACCAGCCATACAGATTCATAGATTGACTCCATCAACCGGCGATCGACTGAAATTTTCCCTCAGAATTTTGTTTCTATTTGTATTTGTCTCAGTGTGAATCCAACCCGGGCCCCATTTATTGGAGGCCCGTGCTGAGGGACTATCACTCTAACCTACTGAGTGACCGAGACCTCGAGACCTTTGTAAGAAAACAAATTTTAATGCCCATACCTCCCCATCATCACTGAGGGCCAGGGAATGTTCGAAGCCACAAGCCACTTGTACAATCTTCTTATGCTGTATATTATTTACCAATGCTGGAGATGGGCCATGATTAGTTGTTCCGTTCCCAAGTTGACCGCTTTCATTAATACCCCAACTATACACAGAGCCATCTGAAATAAAGACGATGCATTGATTTGATTGAAAATTAGTCAAATTACATGTAAACCCTGTATGGATTATGCACCAAGCAATGCTTAGTGTAACATGGCTAACACCATCCATCCCATGAGAGTAATATATCATGTCATTTGACGCATGCGCTTCGTGTTCGAATTGGGAGTACATCTGCCGTTATCCATGTAACATGCTGTGTTAAAATTGAAAAAAATAGCAACCGGAATATCTTTTTGAAATATACTGTATCGTTTTAAACGCCATAGTTTTGATTCTTTTTCTTCGTAATTCAGGCATTGGAAGAGAAAACAGTAGTATGGACACAATGGACTGGAAAAAATGACATCATTCATGTTAAAATAGCAACAACAAAAAAACAATTGGTGTTTTAGTTTGTCGCCGCTTCATTTGGTAACTTTTAGCAATCAATATCCCGATAATGGTGACGAATATAAATGGCCATGTTGTGTTTTTTAATCTTCACAGGTGTCATGTAAAACAGACAGAGTTGGTAGGGGGTTTACAATGGATTGTAAGAAAAGACCTTAATATACTGCAGATGTATAGTGGGACTAATTATATTAACAGAACTATTGTGTTTGAACATATACTAAAAATATTGTGTTTAACGAACAAAATATTCAATTTGCAATCTGTCTATAGAATTAGGGATTATTTCTCATACTTTGGTGATTTACTTTAACAAAATCCTTTAGAAGTAAGTTAATTTTAGTAGGTTGAAATCAAACACAGATTGGTTAAGCTGGGTGTTATCTTAGTTATTTCTGAAACAATGTTTCCCAACATTGAATGCATATAAAACCTACCCAATTCCAAACGTACATGTAATAAATTAGAAACTTGTCTCCATGGTTATTTTAGACAAGAAGATTTTCCCTGTGCCCGTGTGTTTTAGTGATCATAAATATAATAACTGGTTGTGACTGTGTCTAGATAATAAACATGTAAATGTGATCTGCAGGATCTGCCATTTGCCTGACGCTGTTCTACCTTACTGTAAATAAAGGAAAGCAAGCCATATTCTCTGAGTAAGTCCCATCTTCGTTGGTAAATGTACATTCACTTTGGTTTGAATCCAATGCCTGCCATCAACCAATGTCCATTTGCCCACAGGCCCTGGATGAAAATCCCACAATTTAACTTTAATGTACTATATTTTAATAAACTGTTTTGTTTATAGGCATCATATTGCATTTGCCCATGTGCAATTATGTAGGTCAATTTTGCATGTGGTTGATATTATTGGTGCTGATGTACATGTATATTTTGTTTATGCTACATGTTTGTTTGGGATTGTGATAAACTCCCTCCATCCAAACGTAATACTGTTAGGCATATTCATAAAATACCCCGTAACGGGTCCTTGATAGGGGTGAGATGTTGTTGGATAAATGTTAAACTGAAAAAGCCGTCCTCCATGTATTAATTACATGAACAACCCGAGTGTCGTTTTATGACGTTCTCACATTTTGCACGTTTTAAATGTATGACATTTGGAGCATTTTATAAATTTATTGGGCTTGCCTTTTCAACATCTTTATTTGTTCAATATTGTATAATCATCCGTAGGCTTATAAACGCATACTTAAAGGGGCATGAGCTGCCAAAATGTTGATATTTTGACGTTGAAACAAAATGTTGAAATTATCGGCTATTTTTCTCAAGAAGTATAAGTCAGAAGCTTTTTAGTGCTTCTAGTCTCGATAATGTACAATGAAGTATTGTTTTGAAATAACTGTGACTTAGAATGAATGAATGGTCGTCCCGGTTATTTAAATTTTGTTTACTTTTGAACACGTTTTCGGTTCAAACAGGCCACATACTGTATGGATTTTTCTCATTCCAACGCCAATCATTTAGTTTTTCGATAGCCTTCAAAGCCTCTTACTGTCGCGACGATCAGAAGTTATGAAACAAATGCGAATTTTGGCAGCTCATGCCCCTTTAATAAGTGACATATATTTATCAAATGAACACTTTAAATTAAATTATTGGTCTCGAGACAAGAGTTTTGTGTTATTTGTGTTTCTGAATATATACAGGAAACATTAAACTGAAAGTAAAACAACTAACCAAACTTGTAATGGAACATGTCTACATACGATACATAAAGAAATAAAACTGGGCAAAAGCTCGTAGCAGCCCTCTTGGGTGGAGTGACGTTTATCAGTTTGTTGATTGGGATGTACTTTCTGATGTATTTTTTTGCAGACTGGTTGACTTCAATTGTGAATATCTTTCCCCAACAGTGGTTAATTGCTTTGTAGTATGATCATGTACATAGGTGTACATAAATGGTTACGTACTGCATGGAGATTTCTTAAAGACTGTCCTGAATAATTGTACACTTAGAAGAAGATTCATCATACATTAATTCCATTAACAGCCTGTACAAGAGATTGAATATCATATAATGTGACGTGTAGTTGTGTGTGTGGAACATGTTAAACAGTGAATTATTGCGAGTTTTTGATGGTGTGAACTTTAGTGTTAACAGTAATTAGAACGTAAAGAGAGGTAGATCTGAACATTAAAAAAGTTATGATGATTTAATTTCTTTTCGCCGCCGTATAAATGAAATAATCTTGAGCGCGGGTGTTAAACTCTAATCAATCAATCAATCTAACAACCTAGTTGTGAGGGGTTGAGTAGAATAGTGTGGACGGGTGTTTGAACAACCTAGTTGCCAGAGGTTGAGTTGAATAGTGTGGACGGGTGTTTCAACAACCTAGTTGTCAGGGGTTGAGTTGAATAGTGTGGACGCTTGTTTCAACAACCTAGTTGTCAGGGGTTGAGTTGAATAGTGTGGACAGTTGTTGTAACAACCTAGGTCTCAGGGGTTGAGTTGAATAGTGTAGAGGGGTGTTTTAACAACCTAGTTGTCAGGGGTTGAGTTGATTTTTTTTTCAATTTCAATTTTCAATTTGAGAGAAATGAACTAATCCACCGGCTGGTGTCAATTACGTAATTTCCTTGACATGTGCATCGTTTGGCGAAAGTGGCGGGAAATGGTATCCGGATGTGTTGTTGAAAATATTCACTGTGTATAAAAACTGACTGATACAAATATAGAAGAGAGTTATCAAAAGAAATCAGTTGACCGATCGCCAGCTGTCAATCAAATATTATTTTTGACCAATCAGATGAACGGACTGTATTCGGACGGAGCGGCACTCTCGCTGTCCGCCATTTTACCCGACACTTGTCGACAAGCGATTGAAGCGTGACAAAGCAATTAACATGGTGAAACGGTGCAGCTGGGGTACCTGCAACTCTGATAACAGGTACCCAAGGAGACTGGAAGGCAAACTTGGAGCGATGTCTGCTATGGATAAAACGCTGTGGCCGCCCTCGTCGACAGCTCAACATAGATGATAGACGTGCTTCGGAACTATAGCCAAGCGAAGCATTTGTATGTTTGTTCGAAGGTATGTTTTTCTACTTGTAAAATATCAGATTATTCACTCGATCGGCTTCATATGCCGCAGTAATGGTATGAAGCTTCTTTTACTGTTTTAGCATGTAGAATTTCCCCCATATTTTATTCATAAAAGCTACGGCTAAAGCACAAACTACATGTAAATTGTAATAAAATTATACTTCTAGTTAAGAAGGTGTCATTCCATTCATTTAGTTGAAGTTCTTCAAACTCTGTTGCCAAAAGATATTGAAGCATTCATTGTGCAGGTCAATTTGATTGACAAATTACAATACATACTTTGAATTTGTGTGTGGGTGTTATTCTTCCTAGGTGAGGTGGAGCGGGTCTTCCACACTAAGTTTACAGACATTTTTTCATGCCTGGTTTTCATGTCGAGGCTCCTAACAAAAGTAACATAAATGATGCAACCTATCTTTCTTTGACTGAGATAGTAATGTTAAGTTGGACGGTAAACCAGAAAAGTTTGAGAATTGTTACACTTTAACATTGGATTTTTTTTTAGCATTTCAGAGAAGGGGATGTAGACCCGTTACCTGCCCTTTCTTATGACAAGGTGACTTCTAGGCGCAGACCACCACTGAATCGCCATGCACAAATTCCTGTGGCACCCATAAGCAATCCAAATGAGAAAAATGAGCTTCAAACAGATGTGCTCAGGTATAGGAATGGCGTATAAATTTGTCCTGCTAATGTTGATTGAAACATGTTACATAACTGTACATACATTGGAATTCATTAAGATAACTTCATATCAGAATACTTAGAAAGTAAAGCCTTTATTTTCTTTTCATAAATACCTTAAACTTCCATATTTACACATCAATACTCATAATGAATTATACCATGATAAATCCAATTATTACAGAAATGGTAATTTTGATTGTTCAGCTAGGTATGAATACATGGACAATTATATTTTTATGTCTGGTTACTCCTGTATTCATATTTGGACGATAAAAATAAATAATTTTTGAAAACATGAACAAGCTGTGTAGACTGATCGATAGGACATATTGTCTTTTAGGACTAATGTTGGTGTCCAAGGCTTACCTGAGAGCACAGACATGACAGAAAACATGGAAACGAAGGAGCAGATAGTGCAAACAGATGATGTTCACATTGATGATGGTGAGTGTACGGGTTCGAATCTCACTCAGTCCAAAAATTGGAAAATTTTCTGACTGGGTTTTCACACGAACGACCTATGTGGAATGGTTGCCAGTTACCAGCGGAAGGTCGTGGGTTTCCTCCGGGCACAGAGCCCGGTTTCCTCCCACAATAAGACTGGCAACGCCGCCATATAAGTGAAATAATCTTGAGCGCGGCGTAAAACACCAATCAATCAATCGTTTCGTACAGGCCACATACTGTATGTGGCGTATACTTCAGAAGTTATTTAGTGCTTCTAGTCTTGAAAATGTACGATAAAGTATTGTTTTCAATTAGCTTTCGTTTAGAATGAATGAATGGTATTCTCTGTTATTTAAATTTTGTTTACTTTTCGAGCACGTTTGTTTCGTACAGGCCACATACTGTATGGATTTTCCTCATTCCAACGCCAATCATTTAATTTTTCGATGGCCTTCAAAGCCTGTTACTGTTTTAGCGATCAGAAATTTTGAAAAAAGTGTGAATTTTGGCAGTTCATGCCACTTTAAATGTGCTCACATAGTAGTTAGGTTACTTTGGTGTACTTGTTGAATTTTGCATCTCAGATGATTTAACTCATGACAACTTATTTGGAAAATTACGGCTTAAAGTGACCAACATATAAATGGGATAGTTTATTTAGCAAATATGTCATGGTTTTGTTGTCCGGATAGATCCTTTCTGTGTAAAGTTCTTGTCTTGTGAACGTCACAAAATCACAAAAAGGGGCCCCTGTAACCAAGAGTTGACCTTGCACTTGATACCAGTGTTGATGCTCTTTCGACAAAGTAAACTTATCATCAACCCTCTGAAGAAAAAAAATCATTCCGGTTATTACAAGCTTTAGATATTGACATATCCCTAACAGAGTATTAAGGGCACTTTATTTCAACTAAGCCTGCTACACCTGCATCACACACAATAGCGTCTGGAGTAGCTCCAATGAATGGGTAATTAGGGTTCACAACAAATCCGATCTCATGAATATGGTTTCCTGTTTCTTTGATGTACATCTGTTTTGCAACAGACTCATTGCTCTTTCCATAGGAGGTGGCGGCACATGAGAACTGACCTCTGTCAAAGGTGTTTTTCAGGAAAACCTCATTAATATCTTTTTTTCTTTTCATTATTGTTCCAAAATTGCATGCTGTTATTCGTTTTTGTCTTTCAAAGAACCAGGAATCTGAATTTGATTGGCCCCTTGTTTTTTTCTCAATTTCTGATGATTCTTCTTGGGTTAGGCTGAGATGATTCCATTCATTTTTCATCATTTCTGTGATGTTGAATTGTAGTTGAATTGTGTCCTTTGGGAATGAAATGTCACCGCAAGTATGAATGCAATCATCTCGAGGCTGATAGAGTTTTTTGATCAAAGGAATCTGAAACATATAGGTCAAGAAGTTATCAAAACTGTGGTCACTTTCATATTCAAAACTAGACTAACAAAAAAATCAATCTCTGCTTAAAATTAATTTTATTTAATTGTTTTTTGTTTTGTTGTTTTAGGATCAGGAAACCTTGAACTGTTAGCTGTGGTTGCTGAACTTAAACGATCACATGGGGAATATGCCAAATTAGTCCTTGACACTGAAGACCAGAAAAGAAGAAATAAGGAAAATCAGCCATGTGTGAAAGAGACAGCAAGATTCACTGTGGGCAGTTTGAAAAAAGGGCACTTGAAATATTATACTGGTTTTAATTTTGAACGTTTCCAATGCTTATTTCAGTTTTTGATACCGAATAATGCACCTTTTAGTTATTCCAAGAGTATGAAATGTTTAAACCATATACATGTAAGTCTTCAAGATCAACTTCTTTTTGTTTTAATGAAATTACGACAGGACTTTGATTTTACACACTTGTCACAGTTGTTCAACATTTCGCAGCAGGACTGCAGCGTTTTATTCAATGATTGGATAAACTACATGTTCCATCGATTAGGGGCATTATCAGTGTGGCCACATAGAGATCGGATAATTGAAAACATGCCGACAGAATACATCAAGGATTTCCCCAACAGTATGGTAATTATAGATGGAACAGAGATTAAAATTCAAAGACCCAGTTCACTTCCTACTCAAAGCCAATGTTATTCTGATTATAAATCCTGTACAACATTGAAGGCACTAGTTGGAGTTGACCCGAGAGGGTCTGTCATTTATTCTTCAATTTTATTCTCTGGTTCAATCTCTGACAAAGAAATAACATCAACAAGAGTTTCGGGAAACCCAAAATACGCCCGGAAAGGCACAGTAACTGCAGCCATACCAAAACAAATCCTTCCATATTTATTTAAATTTAATTTTCAAAATTCAGAGGAAGGAAGTTGAAGCTTGGTAAAAGGTGATGTAATGTCAACAAAATGAAATGTTACCACTAAAACCTTTAAAATCCATCTGTATCAAATTTAAAATGGGCTATTTGCATCAAAGATTATTAACAAGATTTGTACTCGGTACAAGTCATCAATTCTCGCTGCTTGTTAAATCGTGATGTTAAACATTGCTTGTTGTCAATATAGTTTGGACTAAAATGTTTCAATTTTTTAGAAGAGTAGTTTATAATTTACTAATCATACTTAAACAAATGCAATTAATTGGCAATTTTGCAGCTCACACCAATTCAAGTAGATTTGAAAATTTTTCTCATAATATCATTTTTCTATATTGTTTGGCTACAAAAAAAAACAGTTGAGCATGGCATGGCCATGTGGTATCCGAGTGAAGAGTCTGGACCATAAAACTGTCAACACTTGTAGATAAGAGATAGGAGACAGAGCTTTAGAGTTTGTTTAAATAGAGTATAACTATGTAAATAGAACAAGGCTGGGTTACTTATCTCTTTGTCTGTAGATAAAACTTTAATCCTTATATGCATTTTTCATTTGATTAAAACGTTATATATTGATTTAAGAATAGTTTTAATCAATTTAGAAACATTATTGCAATTTGAAAAAATCCTTTTTTGATGAGAATCGGAAAAGTAGAAGCCATTTTATAATTTAAAGGTTATTTTCATGAAAATGAAAGTAAGAATAAAAGGGAATGTACATAATCCAATAATTTGCAATAGTTGATATCATAAACAATTTTTTTACACACTGTCTGTTAATATGGTATGTAACATGAAAGATTTGAAAACATCGGATCATATTTGTTAAAGTTATGGAGAGAAAAAGTAAATATTACATAACCCAATATGGCTGCCATATTACGCAATGTATGATGTCAAAAATAGTTCGCGACACACCTTCCACCCATAAGGTATATACTCAGAAAAAATTTTGCAGATGGAATCAAAACTTTGGAAGTTATGGAGCGGAAGGGAATATTACATAATCCAATATAACTCCCATATTATGTAACCAGTGATGTTAAAAATAGTTTGCGACACACCTTCTACCCATAAGGTATATACTTAGAAAAAATTGTGCAGATGGAATCAAAACTTTAGAAGTTATGGAGCGGAAGGGAAAGCGGACGCCCGGACTGCCGTCCTGCCGGACGGACGGAGATGATACCATAATACAGCCCGCTTTTCAAGCCGGGCGTATAAAAAGTGTTTTTTATGATTTATTGAAGAGTCTTTTGGAATGTGGAAAATTAATGCCTGGTGATGGAATTATGGCAGACAAAGGTTTTACAATTGAAAAAGAAATTAATGATCTTGGTTTACAATTAAACATCCCACCATTTGCTCCATCTTCCGGTCAAATGAAAGGCAGTGATGTGACTCGAACTGTAAAGATTGCCAAGCATCGAGTTCATGTTGAACGTGCAATTGCACGGATTAAACAGTTTAAAATTTTGTCCAACAAAATAAGCCTTGCCTTTTTCAAATGCATTGACCAGATTTGGCTTGTATGTAGTTTATTAACTAATTTCATGCCATATTTAATAACTAAGGATAAGTGACTATTTGCTATCATTGATTGATTGATTGTTTGGTGTTTTACGCCGAGCTCAAGATTATTTCACTTATATGGCGGCGTTGCCAGTTTTATTGTGGGAGGAAACCGGGCTCTGTGCCCGGAGGAAACCCACAACCTTCCGCTGGTAACTGGCAACCATCAGAAAAACCAGTCAGAAAATTTTCCAATTTTTGGACTGAGTGGGATTCGAACCCGCGACCCATTGGTGGAAGGCTGTTTGGATTGAGCGTCCAACGCTCTACCTACTGAGCCACGGAGGCCCCTATTTGCTATCAAGGGAGTTTTTATAGGTTTTTGTGGGAATTTGAAGAAACAAACTGATTTTATGTGAAATTGAATGTATCTTGTGCAAATGATGCTAAAATATAGATATTTGAAAGGGAAATTCAGTATTTTTAGTGAAATTCCTTTACTTACGTGATAACCCAGGGGGGATCCAACAACCTGTGGTCCAGCCGGTGTGTCCACTTTATTGGATGATGCTGGACTGTCCACTAAGTAGCTAATAGGGCTATTCTTCATAGCTCTGAGTCTCAGAATGTCCACTTCTGAGATTTCAACTTTCCTGAAAATACATAAAAAAAAATATGCTATAATTGACTATGTTATATTGTTTGTCTAAGTGTTAAACACAGTGTTTAAAAATTCCATATAAGGGACAGATTTGGCATATACATGTACATGAGTGACTGACAATCCTTGAGCATAGCTGGATGTGCCCTTACAAACCCACTGATCAAAGCTACACATCTGAGCATCTGCCCTGCATCAAGGAGAAAAACATTATATAGTCGCTCGCTCATTCAAAGAACAGTTCTCTATACGCTTATATTATATGATAAATATAATCCACAACAGAACTTGACAAGAGGCAATTATTTTGCAAGTTGTTGGTTGACATACTGTACCTGTTATCCAAGAACTCTGGCATAACTGGCCGGCGCTTTCTGTTAGTATTTCCAGGGCGACATATAACTATGCTGGACACTGGTTCCGCCATAATTTTGGGACCCCTCGGCTTATCCCATTTTTGTGGGATGCTGGTACAAGCCGGCTGAGCAGGGACATCTTTCAATCCAGCAATTTTCCAGCTCTCGAGCTGTATAACAAGGGCCATTGTGTGGGAACATTGTCCACCCATCCTGAGGATGAAAAACAAATCGTTTAAATACGGCATGCATGCCACATGAATGCAAAATTTTAGGCCCTATTAATTTCATTTTTATTATAAAATGTATAGAAACATGCATGAACGTTTATTATAATGCTTTGATTAACTATAAGGTCACAAGTGTTTTTTTTCTGATACATGATCTAATTCTAGGCGTAGATTATACCAGATGCACTAGGTAATAACAGGCCTTGAAGAAAAACCTATACTGTTATAGCAAAGTATAGGCCTAATACTTTTACAGTAAATTGAGTAATACTAATAGTATTCCTTTTCATTAGGGGTAACACTGACAGTGACACTGACAGACGAACGAAGAACAGCTAAAGATTTATAGACATGTGTCAGGAGTACAAGTTGCATGTTCGTTGATATCATAGGGTTTTCATAGCTGGGAAATAAACCATACAATAACACATACCCCGCTTTACAGGAACAATGGGCATCAGATATCACATCTGTGCCTATTTCTATGTTGACCCGATGAGGACTTTCAGACTTCCGTTGGCTTCGATAAATCTGAGCAGAAACATCTATTAAATTTGTATGTTTATTAGCTGTTATGTTTACTTTTCCGATGTATGAACCAGAAACTAGGGCTGTGGCTCTCTGTTTTTGTCGTAAAGTAGGAATATACGGTAAAAAAGCTGGAGAAAAGTGGTCCGGTAAATCGCTCAGATACACGGCTGCCATGTTGTTTACATCGGTTGTCCGGGCAATGTTGTCGGGTATAGCAAGAGTGACGTCCCCTGATTCGGAGGGGCGTGGTTAACTCGCGGTTGGCGATCGGTCAATTGATGAAGATGCATTCAAAGTATGCATATATCACATATCATAACTTTCCAAAGTCAACTATAGTGCTTCTTTATATTTTTTCACAAAATTTAGAATTCTATAGCCTGTCTTATTAATTTTGACATTTTCTGAACAACCGTTTTCTGTAATGTAAACGAATGAAAGGCCTCCAAGAATTTGAAGAAAAAAACCCTGATATGCCACCACTGCTTCTCCCTATGGTAAAGGGTTGTCCCAAAGCTAGTACCGGTATTGTAGCAATTAGCATTTCATAAATCATCAACATCAATAATTAATCAGCTTTGCCTTTTTCGTGTGATCTATCAATTGTATAGAGCTAGTTATTACAGCTTTAATAAGTAAAATCTGACCCTTAGAGAATAGATAGGTGATAAGAATTGTATAATGAGTTTTACTTTCGCATTATGCTGTTTGAATGCTCAAGTTTCTCGACAAAGAAATGTGTCAATTCTGTTGGTCGGATTAAATAAGGGGGCTGTTTCATCTGTGAATAAGTAAAGAGTTTGTTTTAATAAAGTTTACTAATGACCACTGTGTTGCACAATTTTATCTTCTGGAACCAAGGTATAATCTCCATAGCTATTTTGAGTTTTACCCTTGATAGATTTAAGGGTTTAATACCGCCGTAGCGGTGTTTGTTGCGTAACCTGATACCGCTGAACGTTGGTTCGTACCGAGTCAAACCACGAGAATGCGCAGCATTGGAGGGGTATGACGAGCCCGATAATTGAGAAAAATTAGGAAAAAGTGACCTGTTGAGGATTGCCGTTCCTTTTCCATCCCCGGAACAGAGTGGGAACTTTGAACCAATCAACGATAAGCTTTGGTCACGTGCGACGGTTGACCCAGATATTTTGAAGCAGAATGACATAATGTCACTATGGCTACGGCTTTGACAGGCTGGGTTGCTGGTGACGCTATCGTGAGAAATGTTGTGAAATCAACCCTTTGATGACCTTATACCTTCATGACAGCCCAGTTTTCAATACAAATGGAAAGAACTTAACCACACTCACAACATTATCAGGTTAAATCCTTTATTTTGTATGACAAGCATAAGATCACTTCTTCCGGGGGAGGTAAACCTACCGGCCGGTATGTTGCACTACACACTCGTTGTTGTTTGAAAAGTCATCTCTACTTAGCATGTATACTTGCACACGGCACGCACATACAGGAGGGGTAGAATATTATATTAACATTTGAACAATATTAAAGTGAGGGGAAGCGAGTAAATCTTCTCGCATGTAATCGAAACGACAAGCACTTTAACACACTTTCAGTATTTGGAAAATGACATCATAACAGATGTTAATACATCTGTACATCGCTAGCTTTTTTAACGAGTGCTAATTGGTCAGGACTCTGTAATTTAGTAAAGACAACTTTCCCATTCGAATCAGTGGACGCTGCAGGATTTACGGGTTGAACCCTAGTAATCTGCCAAGGTAAAACACGCAAGGGGTTTATGAGACTTTAAGAGCCGTTCTCACAGTGCAATTTGTCGTACCAACTTGTGATTGAAATGGATGTATTTGATTAGTTGACAAATCGTATCGACCAATTGTAATCATTCATTTTAATCGCATTCTACAAGTCGGTGCGAAAAATCCCGCAGTGAGAATGCGACTTATAACCATATCCCGAGAAGCTGATAATGCAGGAGTTTTACAAAGATGTACAGTTCGTTTCAGTCAGTTCGTTTTCATTACTTTCAGAGTTATTAACGTTTTTTGACAATATATAGAAAGACCAGGACAATATGTGTTTGTCATCGTTTTTGTACGCGTATTGACCTGTTAATTTACATTGGTTGACATGCTGCATATCATGTGAGGATGTACATATCCCATGTTGGTTTTGTCGTTTCTATTGATTTAACAGTTTTTCCAGATCAACGTGTAAGATAATAACCACATGGGCATGTCAAAGTTCTCATATTAAAGGATATACTAATTTCTATGCGAACATGTTTATATTTAAAACTTTTGTCCACTAAAACAGACGCCATACAAATAAATATCATACGTCTTTTTTACCCAACGTATTGTTCTCTACATGTTATGTGCATAAGGCTCAGTCCAAGCTTAAATGATTAGAGTGAAAGCCGATTTGTGATTGTGTATGGAATAAATGTATATTTGAAATATATAACCTTAACAAAACAAATTTCTCGTTAGTTCCTTAGAGGTCAAAACAGAGTGAAGAGGAAATATGGATATTTTCTGAATTCTGCGTATCTACTCGTAAAATTTCGCCAAAAACGATGTCATACACAACCTTCGATTTGTACAAACTTCCACAAAAGAGCACTGACACAGCATAGTATGTGTATTACTTCATCACTGGAAGGGTACGCACATGGCGGATATCCTGTTTGATGTAATATGTTACTAAGGAAATTAATTTTTGGAAGCATTATACAGTGGCAAATGTGGCATTAACTTTTTGTGTTCTGGGGCAGAAATTTAACTTTCTGTTTGGTCAGACTTGTAAAAGTACATGTTCTACAACACACTTAACCCCAATTAGAAAATATTGACAAAGGTTGTTCATCACATCTTAAAGAGGCATGAGCTGTTTAAACAAAATTTAAATAACCGGGACGACCATTCATTCATTCTACGCCTAAGTTAGTTGAAAACAATGCTTTATCGTACATTCTCGAGACTATAAGTACTGAAAGGCTTCTGAATTGTAAATCTTGAGAAAAATAGCCGATAATTTTAACATTCTGTTATAATGGCCAAATATCAACATTTTGGCAGCTCATGCCCCTTTAAGTTAACTAACACCTAGTAGTTAACAATAAGATCTCACTAATTTACATATGTCTTCATTGTGTTTTTCAGTGTGTATATCGACTTTATAATACTATCGTGAACCACAGTGTGTTACATGCATTTTCTGGTGGTACATAGTAAAATTGTCCAACTCTTTTGAAAATATTTAAAGCATTTGAAGGAAACCTTCAACAGTATAATGAATAAACGATTTATTATATTTAAACAATGATCATTCAAACCTTGGGGATATACCTACAGATTTTATATATCCACTGTAAAAATACACCAAACACACCGATATATAAATATTTGTTCAATATCCTTGCATAATACTTCGGTCATGTCACAAAATGTGATCATTACGATTACGATTATGTTCGAATCAAAGGGCCGAGAATTGGTTGATTGATTGATGTTTTACGGCGCACTCATTAGGTTATTTGACTTATATGGCGGCGTTGTCAGGTTCAGTGGGGGTGGGGGCCCCGACCTTCGGCGAGTACCTGGCTACATACAGAGATTGCGCGAAAAATCCACTCAGAAATTTTTCAATTTGATCTGAGCGTTAATTGATCCCGTGACGCATCGATGAAAGGTCTGTGGGACTAAGGGACGATCACTCTAACCCTCTGGACCACCCCGAGAATGGATAAACACGAACAGTGGTCACATATAACAGTAATAATTTACACGAAAACTTTGTTGATGTAAAACACAACAAAAGGGTGTATCAACAACATTGAGACAAATAAACACACAAAAAAAGTTTACCTGCAATTAGGGCTAATAAATGCTGATCTCCATATGAAATATTAAGAATCTCCTTTTTACACAAAGGAGTTATTTTCCTGGCTTTATTGCATTCTCCGTTTTCACCTAAAATATAAAAAAACAATGTGATTTTATAACATAGCATAATACTATCCATCAAGACAACTCTGATGTTTCAAATTAATGCTGATCTTTTTACAGCTTTGGTTGATTTATTCATGAATAACAGATAACAACTCTTGTTCGAGTTTCTGCTTCTATAAATACCCATTCTGACAGATCAAGTTAACACAATAGTTTTAGTTGTTTAAAATCCTGAATTCAGCCAAAACAAAAATATGGTTATGTAACACAATAAAGATTACTTAGGGCTAAGAGATACCCATATCCATATGAAATATTAAGAATCTCTTTTTTACACAAATGAGTTATTTCCCTGAGTTTATTAAATGCTCCGTCTGTACCTAAAATATAAACAAGTGATAACATAGCATAATAATATCCATCAAGGGAACTCTGATGTTTCAAATTAATCTCGATCTTTTTGCAGCTTTGGTTGATTTATTCATGAATAACAGAAAACCACCCTTGTTCGAGTTTCTGCTTCTATAAATACCCATTCTGACAGAACAACTTAACACAATAATTTTAGTTGTTTAAAATCCTGAATTCAATCGAAACAAAAATATGGTTATGAAACACAATGGATTCAATAACGATTTTTGAAGTGAAAAATGTAAATAATTAATTCATGATCTAACTTACATAAGTATTAATGCAAATGTCAACCATTTTAAATCCATATATCATATCAATTGTATATATCACTTTATGTAACACTTTCTGATAACATTATATATATTGTTTGGGATTTATAAGTCGATAGAACGAACGATAAAATATTGACCTATCTGGATCAATAAGGCCACTTGTGTTGACTTCACCAAAATGTATATATATATTTCCAATGTGTCTAGGTAACTTAATTACCTCCACTTTGATGTCCAGTGGTCTCGCTAGAGGGAGAAAGTGGACTTCCTGCATGAGTAAGGAATAAAGGTGTACAAGATACAGGTGGTTGTTGTTGGGTCCTTTTTGACTTTGATTGACATCGGTCAGCTACCATTGCAAGTATTGCAAGTAGCTTTATTCAGTTAACACTGGGATAAACACAATCTAACATTGCATGATACGGAGTGCTGAACCTGGGCCAAAACAAAACATTGTCTTTTGTTGTCTAAGATGCAGGCCCACAGGAACATTTACGTGATTCAGAAATATAATTTAAAAACAAAATCGAGATATAGGGAATTACTATCATTTATCCTGCGACTGAGAATAATGTTAGATAACATGTCGCCTATGTTGTGCTATGGGTGATGTGCCATGGTTTTCTATTCAAGTTTTTAAGGATCTATATATTGTTTAGCAATATACGGTTTTGCAATAGTTTCAAAATATTACTTAGGGTTCCATTTCAGAATGTTTACAAAACTTTAAAGTGGCACGAGCTGCCAAAATGTAGATATTTTGACGTTAAAACAGAATGTTGAAATTATTGGCTATTTTGCTTAAAACGTATAATTCAGAAGCTTTTTAGTATTTCTAGTCTCGAAAATGTACGATAAACAATTGTTTTGAACTAACTTTGGCTTAGAATGAATGAATGGTCGTCCCGGTTATTTAAATTTTGTTTACTTTTCGAACACGTTTTCAGTTCGTGCAGGCCACATACTGTATGGATTTTCCTCATTCCAACGCCAATCATTTAGTTTGTCCATGGCCTTCAAATCCTCTTACTGTCGAGACGATCAGAAATTATCAAATAAGTGTAAATTTTGGCAGCTCATGCCACTTTGCCTTCAAAGCCTCTTACTGTCGTGACGATCAGAAATTATGAAATAAGTGTAAATTTTGGCAGCTCATGCACTCAAGACAACTTTTAAGCATTATTTTTGTACGATTTTTCAATTCTCGAAACAATGAGATTATCAATACAATTAGTCCAACTCCAATGGTCATTAAAGTCAAATCAAAGTGTTTATAAATTCACAGGTAACAACCCAGACAGCAATGGAACAATGTTGGATTTCGAGTGGCAAGGTTGTACTTGTTCAAGTTGAATAAATAATGGCTGTTTAATGTTGAGCCATTGTTGGGTCAAGGTTACCCTGGTTGGTCATGTAAATAGCTGACATCAAAGGGGTTATTGTTTGCAATACTGGATTTAAAAAGCGTCGGTACTAAGTCCGCATCGTCAGTTTCATAAAGCGTCGCTCACCTACAGTTGACGGAACGTTACATAACTGTCTCTCCCTCTACCCTGTGGGATAACCATCGGTAGCAACATTGGCGAGACGTGCGTAACCTGATAGCAACATTGGCGAGACGTGCGTAACCTGATAGCAACATTGGCGAGACGTGCGTAACCTGATAGCAGCATTGGCGAGATGTGCGTAACCTAATAGCAGCATTGGCGAGACGTGCGTAACCTAATAGCAGCATTGGCGAGACGTGCATAACCTGATGGCAACATTGGCCTTTTTATTGTTGGTTAATGTTTTGCTGTTCCCCATTGATCCACCGTTAGTTGTATATTCGTATCGTCGTCATCCTGTGGTTAGCTTAAGCGTAAAATAGCACAACATCAACTAAAAGTTGTGATAAGGCCGGCAATTCCATGGCTGGTCTATCAGATTTTACTTACGTTAGTTAGGTGTTGGTATAAATATAACATCATTGATTGGTTTATCCAACATTTGATAATGTCCTCAGCATCGTTCTGACTTTAATTTGACGTTGTGTGTGTTTTCCGTAGTCATAAATGATTGAAGAATAGGACCCTCTTCTCAAATGTTAGCATAATTATGCGACTAAATATATTTTGATCATAATAAACATTTTTTTTATTTCCACTAGAATATATATCAACATGATAAGATATGGTATAATTGCACGGATATTTTAGTTGAAAATTCGGTGAAACAAATGAAGTTTAAGGAAACTGTCCTAATGAAAAAAGCCAACCATACAACAAAACAAAGAGAGGAGATATTACATTTGTAATAACTCAAGACCATCGATGTACCTGTCAGAACGGTGTTGGCTCAACGGAGAAAACTGACCCTTGTATATGGTGGCCCATCGTTGCCAAGAACATTTTTTTGATTTTTGTTAGTTTTTTGTTGCTATTTTTATAAAAAAAAGGAAAATTAAAAAATAAAACAAAAATTAAAAAACAAAATGAAATGTATTAGTTTCATGCAGCTCTACGCTTAATCTCAATACAGAAGTTATATGAAATAATTAATGATAAATGATATTTCTGGCTCTTAACTACAGCTGTTAAAAACGTAAAAAGTATCTTTAACAGTTTGAGAGATATAGAGATAGCTGTAGTCAGATGAGAGTGATATTCATTGTAACAAACGGACTCGAGTTGGTTAATCTTTTTCTCACAATACACAAAAATGCTGCATTTTATACTGAAATGCAGCTCCACATCACTGCATTTTATACTGAAATGCAGCTCCACATCACATCGTTCAATCCTGTCAACCTTTCTGGATTCTAATGAAGTCAGACCGCTTTACCGCGTTGACATAAAGACTGTATTCATTACGCTACACAAGAAAGGTCTCTAAAATCAAACAGTTTTGTTGCTCACAGATTCTTAAGAATAAAATATTTATCCTACAAATGAATGGCACTTCTTAGAATAAAACACAAATAAACATATCAATAGTTTAATGTCTGCAATCCGATGACGAAGTCCGGTTTTGCTGTGACCTCTATACTGACATAATTACGATTACTAGGTCAATGCATCTTCTTTGAGAAATCTGCGAGATGCTAGTTTGGGTAGATTGATTGATTGAAAGTTTTAATTATCCCGTGTTTAATTATTGATACAGAAAGTGTCATCGTTTGCAGTTAGGAGTATATACGGCTATGGTATATTCGTATTCAATCATAATTTGTTAGAAAAACGAAAGCAAGCAGACGAAGCAGTTTGTTTATGTCAAGAAGTATATGTCATGTACAAGAAAGGCTTTCCTTATATGGAAGTAGCTATGACGTGATCGTGGGAAAATCATACTATCTTGCATAAACGTAGTCCGTTGTATGTAAGCCATAACATGATTGGCTACCGACTCGCATAGTTGTGAGTTACATGTATACTGCCAATCACTTGTAATCTAACAAGGATGTCTTCAAGTTATTACATAAAAGGAAAACGAACGTATTATCCCTACGCTGAGAATGCAAGCTTGTGTTTTGATTAGTTGAACTTGGAAAATCATGGTTGATAACCAATCAGCAGTAAGTTGGACCATAATTTCACTTGTTGATTATGACAAAAATAACACACTGCATGAGAGTGAAATTATCGGGGGTGTAGTGTGAGAATAACAGTTAATATGTTACACCAGTTCAGCCATAGTAACGCAGTATACATGTGCGTGTCACGCTGATAAACTTGATTATTACATTCATTTCGCTCTAAAGCCACAAGTGGCACAAGAGGTATTCAACATAAAAATGTATGTTACAACATGGCAGAGGTGACACATTGTAAAGAAACAGTGTTCATTTAACGCTGGCATGTCATTTTGATGACCTAACTAATATACAAAAAAACTCCTGATGTTTTAATGTTTAGTAACACGTAGTACATAATTTTCCCTTAGACGGGTTATGCTGCAACAGACAAACATTAGATGATATTCAACACCAAGTTGACCAGAGCTGCAAAACATACAATAGCATTGGTCTAGGGACACTTTGCCCCTTACCAGTTTCAATTGGAAGATAACGATTTTCGGCTAAAACGCACAAGCACTTACATAATTGTTTTATCTGTATCAATTAAGTTTTACTCTTAACGTAATTCAAGTTTAATAACTAATTGGTACAATATTCCTTTGGGCAATACATTGACATCACAATAATATCGCTGTACATGTAGCTGAGAAACAATTCACCTGGAAAAACTTAACCCATTCACAGCTAGAAGACTGGACTATATTTTTGTAAATGAGAAAGTACTGCCGAGAAAACTTTACTCCAGTATAATTACATTCTCTAAGTCTGATCATTTATGTGTAATTTTAGATTTTCAGACATCTACCTTAGAGAGAAGCCCAAATTTTGGAAGTTTAACAATATTTTATTAAAACATATGTTGACATGATACATAATGTGATATTATCAACCAAACAGACATACATGTATGCTAATCAGTGTGATCCACGTCAGTAGTGATATTATCAACCCAACAGACATGACAATCAGTGTGATCCAGAGCTGTAGATATTATCAACCCAACAAACATATGCTAATCAGTGTGATCCACAACCGTAGTGATATTATCAAACCAACAGACACATGATAATCAGTTTGATCCACAGCGGTAATGATATTATCAAACAAACAGACATACATGTATGCTAATCAGTGTGATCCACAATTGTAGTGATATTATCAAACAAACAAACATATGTTAATCAGTGTGATCCACAGCCGTAGTGATATTATCAACCTACAAACATATGCTAATCAGTGTGATCCACAGCTGCAGTGATATTATCAACCCATTAAACACATGCTAATCAGTGTGATCCACAACTGTAGTGATATTATCAACCTACAAACATATGCTAATCAGTGTGATCCACAGCTGTAGTGATATTATCAACCCAACAAACACATGCTAATCAGTGTGATGCACAACTGTAGTGATATTATCAACCCAACACACATATGTTAATCAGTGTGTTCCACAGCTGTTTTGATATCAGCCAACAGACATATGATAACCAGTGTGATCCACATCTGTAGTGATATTATCAACCCAACAGACATGTGATAATCAATGTGATTGACAGCCGTAGTGATATTATCAAGACAACAGACATGATAATCAGTGCGATCAACATCGGTAGTGATATTATCAACCCAACAAACATATGCTAATCAGTGTGATCCACAGCCGTAGTGATATTATCAAGACAACAGACATGATAATCAGTGGGATCAACATCGGTAGTGATATTATCAACCCAACAAACATATGTTAATCTGTGTCATCCACCGCTGTTGTGATATTATCAACCGGACAAACACATGCTAATCAGTGTGATTCACAGTTGTAGTGATATTATCAACCCAACAGACATATGATAACCAGTGTGATCCACAGCTGTTTGGATATTATCAACCAACAGACATACGATAACCAGTGTGATCCACAGTGGTAGTGATATTATCAACCCAACAGACATATAATAACCAGTGTGATCCACAGCTGTTTTGATATTATCAACCAACAGACATATGATAACCAGTGTGACCACAGCTGTTTTGATATTATCAACCCAACAAACACATGCTAATCAGTGTGATTCACAGTTGTAGTGATAGTATCAACCCAACAGACATATAATAACCAGTGTGATCCACAGCTGTTTTGATATTATCAACCAACAGACATATGATAACCAGTGTGATCCACATCTGTAGTGATATTATCAAACCAACAGACATATGGTAATCAGTATGATCCTCAGCTGTAATGATAATATCAACCCAACAAACACATGTTAATTAGTGTGATCCACAGCTGTAGTAATATTATCAACCCAACAGAGATATTGTAATCAGTGTGATCCACAGCTGTAGTGATATTATCAACCTAACAGACATATGATAATCAGTGTGATCCACAGCTGTAGTGATATTATCAACCCAACAGACATATGATAACCTTGGATGCTGTGAAGAATCTCATGATGAGAAGTAATACATAAAGTGACTTGAACTGTCTTGTTGACATTATCGGATATCTTTATCCTCAAGTGTCATTGAAAAAAAGCTGTTTAATGCTGCTAGTTTTCTAAACGTACAATAAGTTTGTATGTTGAGCTTATTTAGGCCTAATATGAGTAAACCTTTGCCCCATTTATTTAAAGTTGGTTTGGTTTATAAAACCAAAGTGGATGAGCGAACAGGCTAGACGTCTATATCAACGCTTCTCCACAAAGTTTGTTTACTTCTTGAAAACTATATCGCTTCGCACATTCTAGAGGCCGTACGTGTTTTCCTTTTTTGATTGATGTCTTACGCCGCACTCAAGATTATTTCCCTTAAATGGCGGCATTGTCAGGTTTAGCGGGGGAGGAAACAGGGCTCTTGTCTGGAGGAAACACCTGACCTTCGCTGAGTACCTGGCAAATCGTCCACATACGGTGACCGAGTGAAATATTCACTCGAACTGACGCCGCATCGATGGAAGGTCTGTGTGGGAATGAGGGACGACCACTCTAATCCACTGGACCAAGTCAAGAGCAAATTAGAAGCGTTTACGCGCAGCTGGTACAAATACAGTGCGTTATATTAGTGTTTAGCACTTAGGCCTAGAATGAAAGAGCGTTCGTCCTTGTTATTTACATTTTCTTTACTTTTCGAGCATTATTTGTCTGACTTCGGCCACAGACTGCAAGGATTGTTCTCATTTCAACGTTACTCATTTATGTTTTTGATTAAATTTTAAGCTCAGTCTACTTTAAAGAAATATTATCTCTTGATTTATTTGAATCGACAACAAATGATTTTTTTTAGTTAATAGAAACAAGATGTAAAGCTTTCTCTAACTTTCTATGTAAGCAAAAGGTATATGAAATATATATATTTACCTATCCCTAGACAAACGGTGTGCTTCGATCCCACGGCAAATACATCATCGTTTTCTGTGATGAAAAAAGCATTTTCACCATTGTAGTGAAACACATATATTTTCCTGATGGTTGCTTTAACAGTCTGATCCACTTCACGCAAGATGGGAAACTTATCAATGATTTTGGAAGACATTATGAGTGTTTCTCAAGTATCCTGAAATTAGAGAAAAGTGATACATGTATATGGATTCCGTGCTTTATCAAAAATGCTATAAAAGGATTTTCCCACTGCTTTATGTCAATCATATCCATTTCATTTAACTCCTCTTACTCTATCTTTTCTTCTGTGACAAAAATACTTCTGTTGTTGCAAATATTGAGGGATAATGTTTGATTTCTGTTATACACTGAAATGAACAATTGCTTTGAAAAGGCGGAGTGTATAATGACGACATGTTCATGACCGTGATGTCTCTCCGAACTATAAATCAAATGGTTTTATAAAAGTAACAGTTTACAATGTTTGTTAACTGTTTCAGGACGCATATACATAGTTACCATGGTTACGAATTAGCTGATTACATGTACCTTATCAGATCCTGTTTTAGGTTTTAGTTTGTGTCTAGGCTGTCATACTTTTTTAAATTTCGGCACAGTTTTGATTTTGGATGTGAAAATAGTTATGTTGATGGTTATGTGCCATATATCTTACTTGTTGGCATCCATTATAACCATGGTTACCAAACGGTCAATATTCGTGTGACAGGGATATAACTCTAATTGCTCTAAAGGTCCAGTTCTATGTTTTTGTTTATGACAAGATACATGTATGGTAATGTATCATGATGCGTGGTTACTATGTTTCCAAATTAGCTGATTACCATATACAATCGGTTCTTCTCTAGTTGTTTATTTCCAGACTGTACTTTTAATTTCGTCACGTTCCTGATTCTTGGTGACAGAATGAATCAGATTTACTGTGAATTACTAAACAGTCAATATTCATGTGCCAGCATTTGGTTAGATTGTTTTACTTGCCAGGGCTATAACATCAGGTCATAATAATTGTTACAATTATGTACATTCCATCACATGGTGTAGTGACGAATGTACTGAAAATATACAGCATTAATGGGTGGAAGTGACCTGGGCCAACCGTATTCATATATCCAATGAATTGAAATGACTATTTTACTTAACATATGAGCTGATGTGCTCTTTATTCTTAACTGATAGAAACAGTACGGAGGAAAGAATGCCTTTCAGTTGTATTTGTTTGCAATCCAAATCATTGTCATTTAAATTCATTGGATAGATTTATACGGTTCACTCAGATTAATTAATTTGAACTGCAAAATGACGCTGCCGTTTTCTGTTACTGTTTTTTGTGTGGAGGAGAGGGGGTAAAATACGACAACAATTATCGGCCCCTTTTTTCAGAAAAAAAACACTATACAAATCTTCTAGAAACACTAAGCTTGATAATTTACGTTCAACCAGTGTTTATAGATATCATTCATGTCAAAAGAAAATTGTCCGTTAAAGTCAGGTATGGTATCAAAATAACAGTCACTGCATTATTCAATAATGGGTCGAAATGATTTCATTGTCACGCTTGTTTATTATTTAAAGATTAATGAGAGTGAAATGTAAACTGACAGAGAGAACGTATCATAATAGTTTTCAAGCGATAAAAGCTTACTTGTGTTTACAGACACTGGAGAATATGCATTTTTTAAAAACTGTTTAATAAAAAAGACTTATCTTGTAACCGCCGTTCAGTAAATAAATTTACCTTACCACTTTAGATTTTGAATTAACATTTAAGTAATGAGATGACCCTTGGAGCTATTTTTCAGTTTTCTATACACAAAGCAACTTGAATATTTTTACCTACATCCACAAAGATGGGCCAGCACAGTCAGTGAATCCACTAGAGAATGGTGAAAATATTGCCAGAAACCTTGGACGCTTCTCTTTAGATAGCATAGTCAATTACCATATGTCATTTGGAAGTACTAATTGGTTTTAATAAAAACAGCCTTCCGCTGTTTTGGTCTGGCGTCACATTAAACAGATGTTAATAAAGAAGTGTGGCAATACAATATGATAAGATGATGGGATGAGGGGATATACAAAGTTAACAATGGAAAACAAAAGGCGGTCAAATGAGGATGGAGATCGAGCATACATTTTGCCGTTACATTTTTAAAGAATAAAAAAAAACCGGAAAACAAGTCCAATGTCGGTCAAATGATGTTGGAGATCGAGTATGCGTTTTGTAGTTACATTTTTAAGGAAAAAATTTAAAATAAAAAATATTTATATTAAAATCCATGAAAAATCTATTGAAATAAAGAACTCAATACTTTACACAAACACGGTACTATATATTTGGCTATATTACATGAACCACAAGAACATTAAATATTAATAATTTAAGGCAACATATATTTACAAGACTTGATATGCTACACACGTGTGTGATCAATTTGAATGCGTATATTTTAAGAACGTTTAATCAGTACATGGTTTCTCAACAAAATAAAGTTCGCAGGAGTTTTTGGTGTAGTTTTGTCTGAATTAAAGACTGAAAAAGAATTGTGGATGTATAATGAGACCATGTTAGATAAAGAGAAATCTGAAAGCTGGGTGGGGTTTGGTCTTTGAATTAGATTAGAACATATGTAAAATGACTTCTGTCAGATGTTTTGTAACTCATAAAAACCTTGTCCACATCTGTTAGATCTGTCGGGAACACCCAACAAGTCATTTGATAAACGAAAATTAGTAAAGGTGTGGTGTGTCAAAACATTAACAGTTCCATTAATGAGAAATGTATACTATCTTCATGTACAACACTGTGCTGTTACTGTTTACTTTAAAACTCCGTCATTGCTAGGGCGACATGTGACCTACTTGTGGATACCTAGTTCAGAGAAATACATGAATTCAATGGCTTCGTGTTACGGTTTTAGATTACATCTCTATGGAAACTATTTTTAATTCCATTGTGACCTTTAGGACAGTAACTCCAATTTTACCTATCAAATCAAATAATGGAGACGAAAATGTCAAAAGTATGATCATGGGCAACGATTGATGCTATTTTTCCCCGGGCTTATGTCAGTTGTAAAACAAAGGTGCATAGAACATATCAAGCCTGTGATACGATGAAGGTTTTATATATCCCTTCTTATACAACCCAGAGGATAACTATATCTCGTCCAATAACCAGAGTTACACAATACAACTCACGAGCTGGGCCCAACCCTCATAAATTATATACTAACCCACGTAGACGAACGCACCGTAAATATAACTAAATAAACTACTAATAAAGTGAATCGTAATAAGTCCAAACAACACAACTCCTCTTCAGTATTTTCAGTATATATATAATTAATTAACAATGAATATAAAAGATATGTCTACTTACAAATCAGACGTGTACGGTTGACTCTCCAGGGCGGCTTTTGTTAATCCCATAAACTACACTAATTATACCCAGTGAAAAGCCGAAAATCAAGATTTGCCCACAATTACTTTAGTTTCTGTTCTAACTAAACTCCTTAGCTATCAAACCTTTCTTTGTTACAAATCTGCTCCCAGTCTATCAAAATCATATTCAGTTCTATACTTTGTGACTATCTCCCTGCATCCCTCAACACTAGTTTCCTAAGTTCTTAATTCATTACTATACTTCCCATATTTGTCTCTCACCCCTGATTGTTCTCCCTCGTTGTCCTCTCGTTGCTCTGGTTGTTCTCTCGGTTCTCCCTCTCGTTTGAATCTACCTCCTCTCCCATCTAACCCCAAACTACCTAACTAGTTGCCCAATCAAATCTCAACCCAAACTATTGACCAATGAAATCAAGCCGCCATAAAGATGTCACCCATGCTTGTCTGGGTTCCAGGATGTCACGCCCATCCAGAAACTCAATCTGTTACACAAACTTGAAACCGGTTCTAACATACATGTACAATACTAATGGACATTAATTAAACAAAAACATTTAATTTCAAATATTACTCCCGTAACATTACTCCCCCCTTTGTATTCTCATGTCCCCATGAGAAAGAACATATTTAAACAGAAAACAATCATACTTCATAAAATACGGTTTCATAGTGACTATAACCCTAATCTAAATTCATTTGAAGACAAAGACGTTCTTCGTTGGTAGGCATTAAAACTCTTACGTATTCGTAGACAAATGCGAAATTATCGAAAGATCGCAAGAGAAAGCTTTACCACGTGACATGAATTATCTATATCATATTTCTACAAGTTATAATAAACAAAACATTGTTTAATATTTTAATAAATCTAAGCAAAACTAAATCCCTAAACTATAAACGATACGATAATAATTATCTAAGATGATACATAAATCCAAATACCATATTCTTAGTTAAACAATATACTTATACAGTGTAGTAAATAAAACGCCTCTGAAAAAGAAATTAAGTCCATGGTTCACATAAATTAAAATAAACAATAAAACAGTTAAAGTTGACAGTCTATCCATAAGACGGTGGCTGGTTTTGATATAATAGCAAAAAGTCCAATCACAGCTGAAATGTCCTCGCGTTAGTGTGTTTAATAATTCCTGCCAACTCCGAGAGCACTTGCCCGACAAACTGTACTTGTGCAGCCATAACAGACGCCTGGACTTATGAAACAGAGTTTACTGTGGATTGTTCAGAATTCTCTCTAACCACGCTCTGCTACCAATTGATACGATGAAGGTTTTATATATCCCTTCTTATACAACCCAGAGGATAACTATATCTCGTCCAATAACCAGAGTTACACAATACAATTCACGAGCTGGGCCCAACCCTCATAAATTATATACTAACCCACGTAGACGAACGCACCGTAAATATAACTAAATAAACTACTAATAAAGTGAATCGTAATAAGTCCAAACAACACAACTCCTCTTCAGTATTTTCAGTATATATATAATTAATTAACAATGAATATAAAAGATATGTCTACTTACAAATCAGACGTGTACGGTTGACTCTCCAGGGCGGCTTTTGTTAATCCCATAAACTACACTAATTATACCCAGTGAAAAGCCGAAAATCAAGATTTGCCCACAATTACTTTAGTTTCTGTTCTAACTAAACTCCTTAGCTATCAAACCTTTCTTTGTTACAAATCTGCTCCCAGTCTATCAAAATCATATTCAGTTCTATACTTTGTGACTATCTCCCTGCATCCCTCAACACTAGTTTCCTAAGTTCTTAATTCATTACTATACTTCCCATATTTGTCTCTCACCCCTGATTGTTCTCCCTCGTTGTCCTCTCGTTGCTCTGGTTGTTCTCTCGGTTCTCCCTCTCGTTTGAATCTACCTCCTCTCCCATCTAACCCCAAACTACCTAACTAGTTGCCCAATCAAATCTCAACCCAAACTATTGACCAATGAAATCAAGCCGCCATAAAGATGTCACCCATGCTTGTCTGGGTTCCAGGATGTCACGCCCATCCAGAAACTCAATCTGTTACACAAACTTGAAACCGGTTCTAACATACATGTACAATACTAATGGACATTAATTAAACAAAAACATTTAATTTCAAATATTACTCCCGTAACACCTGACTTCCATGTTAAATATCAATTTCTATGCTTTATCTCAACATAGCATGACAATGAGTGGCTGTTTGAACCTGAATTACTTATACAAGTCAAAGAGATCGATGAACCAAAACATAAGGTCACAATCTTGTCAAATAGGACTAGCAAAACACACAAAACAATGTTTTTTTACCAACACAGAGGCCCATATCGAGACTGGAGAAGCGGCTAAAACTAGTTTAAGGGACCTTCTCAATACAGGAGACCCACCCTGTAATAGACTGATAGTCTCTTAGAACTATTGTATCGTAGAGAGTATGCTCGCCACAACAGTACAAGCGCGTGTGTAATGGCTGTGCCCATGTAAAAGATTGTTATGTACCAACCGGAATAAATCTCTCGTCATCCTGTCAGATTGCTGCCTTCCCTGTCTAAATTATTACATATTTTGGCGACGAGGACGGGATCCTACGCATAAACAGTGAGTAAAAATGGCAACACACGGTAGAATCGAAGAATTCGACGAAGAGACAAGCGGTAGTTGGACAGAGTATATTGAGCGAATGGAACATTATTTCATCGCAAACGACGTGGAAGATGGCTTAAAAAAAACGTTCAATATTACTCAGTGTCGTTGGAGGGAGAACTTATAAACTCATAAGAAATTTAGTTGCACCCGATAAACCTGGCGATAAAACTTTTGAACAATTAGTTCGAATTGTAGGGGAACATAAAAACCCAACACCATCATCATGTGTTCAACGCTGTTTATTCGGTAAACGAGAAAGAGGTCATAACGAATCAGTTTCAGTGTTTGTGTCAGAACTAAGACGACTTTCTGAACATTGTGAATTTGGACCGTCTCTCCACGAAAGGTTGAGAGATGGGCTAATATGTGGCATAAATGATGACAGAATTCAACGACGATTGCTGTCAGAGCCTTCATCCAGACATTCATAGTCGTATCAGTGAGAAACAACAAAAACAGAAAAGGTATCACGATCAGCACGCCAAACAACGTTCAATCCAGGAAGGGGACAGAGTGTATGTGAAGAACTTCGGTCATGGAGAGAAGTGGTTACCCGCTATTGTTGAGAAAAAGACTGGTCCATTGTCTTATCACACCCTCACAACAGAGGGAAGAATTATGCGACGTCACCAAGACCATGTTCGTCTACGGACAGATGACAACAACATCGTTTCAAACGAAACATTGGATAACACCACACCAGAGTTAGTGATTCCACCCATTCCTAACAGGTTACAATTACCTGATTCATCAGTTAATCAGCCTTTGTCGTCACCTGTTGTGAATCCTACCAAGGGTTACCCTGAAATCATGGACAGTGGTCAAACCGGTAACCTTCCTTGTGATTCTACTAAACGTTATCCTTCACGAAACAGACAGTCGCCGTCTTATTTGAAAGACTTTGTTAAATGAACTTTCTGTGCTAAGATCAAAAGTGACTTTCGTAACACTTACAGTTGAACTTTAAAATGTTAAACCATTTAAGACCTATTTTATGGCTATTCAGTTTTGGTGATTATCTTTTTGAACGTAGTTAACGTTTCTTCCGTGTTTTTCAAATAATATTAAGCATTTTGCATTCCTCAGATTATTACGTTCGGTAAAAAACCCTACTTGTTAAAGGTAAATAGTTTCAGTAATTTTTACAACTTTAACTGTTCTTGTTCCATTTGTTAAACTGGCTAAAACTACTTTTCAATCTAAAAAGGGAGGAGTGTAATAGACTGATAGTCTCTTAGAACTATTGTATCGTAGAGAGTATGCTCGCCACTACAGTACAAGCGCGTGTGTAATGGCTGCGCCCATGTAAAAGATTGTTATGTACCAACCGGAATAAATCTCTCGTCATCCTGCCAGATTGCTGCCTAGCTTCCCTGTCTAAATTGTTACACACCCGAAAACAAAAACCAAAGTATGGGTAAATGCTTGTGGTCCATATTTAGATTTACTATCTGGCATATTGTCGACAGAAAATCTCTCTCAAAACATAAGCTATTGGGAAAATCTGACTTCTGGTAATAAATTATTAAGATGTATTACTGGAATCAAAAATTGAATTGTGTTCTTGGTCTGTTCAAAACTCTATATTGAGACCGTATATAGCGAACCGTTCTCAAATAGATCCGATCTCTCTTTAAATCAATATGATTAAAAATAAAATTATTCGTTATTTTTGTCCAAGAACAATGACAATTTATCTCTAACATTTTCACAAATAAGAATGGTCCCTTAACAACCCCATTATACCCTAAAGCTCTCAACAACTATGTGGTTTGCAGACATTTCAAAATGGATAGTTTGCACTTTGCCATTAACCTTGTATCTCCAAACCGTTTGATCTGTAGCCTACTATTAACTGGAAGGAGGCTGACTCTTTTGTCGCCATTCATAAAAATCACAGGAAGTATTTAAGGCTTACATGGTAAAACAATCCATAGCAACTCACTTGTATGTAATATAGCCAAACCCATATTTCTGCGATTTTTCCTTGCCAAACTGTGCTATAGGAAAGTTAAGAATCGTTATCAGAGAACGTCTAAAGGTCCTCTCACACAGTGCGATTTATCGTACAGACTTAAAATAGATGCTTTTAATTGGTTGATACGGTTTGTCAACCAATCAAATACATCCATTTGTATCGCATGCTACAAGTCGGTACGATAAATCGCACCGTGTGAGCGGACCTTTAACAGACTCGGCAGACATCTTCACAGCAGAGCTTAGCTGTGTGTCTCGATCGGCCAATCAGCATACGCCTGGCCACTAGGTTAATTTCGATCATTTCCAAGTGCTAATAAGAGAAGATGAACACTCTAACAACTCTGAAATGTACACTAGCTAGTAAATCAACCTTTTGGGAAGACGTGACAGGCTGCATATATTGTCTACGCGACTTGTGGGGATCGTTGTAGAATTTTCAGAAAAGGTAGTCTTACCGCTGACATTGCAGGTTATAATCATACAAGATATTGTTAGCTCGCAAGGGAAGTAATCTACTAATACTTTTTCCAGTCAATTTCAAACCGCTAATGGCGCGCTCCACTGACGATCGAGCACGAGCTTGTCTGGCAGATTCATTTTCATTGTATTTTCACTCTGTAAACCATGTGCAAGACTCACATACATGAATACGATGGTCTATGGGAGCCCGTTCGATACAATTGCATGCTGTTTTTTTGTTTTCTCCTCCTTTAAGTTAACGGACACTGATCGGTGTTGTTGTTGTAATCGAGCGTCGATTCTTCGTTTGTTTTTCATCCTCATTTATACATTCTAAACCTAATTGGACATGCTTTATGTGTGCTATATTTAATTTTAGTGGTTTTAGGTGTAGTAATTAAGCTTGTGTAAATTTGTTTTCTTAACAAATGTCAAACGGACAGACCATCTCCAATCATAAAATTGTATGATGTATAAACTGTTAGTATACTGCGGCAAGTGGGCCTTTAAACAGTTTATACATCATATCATTTTAGGATCGGAGGTGGTCTGTCTGGATTGGCCGGCCTTGGTTTTAACAGAAACGTTCGGATGTGGAAATAAATTGACAGACAGACAACAACAATGTCTGTATTTGGGACACTCAAGATCATTTCACTTATATAGCGGCGTTGCCAGGTTTAGTGGGAGAGAACAGAAATTATTGCCCAAAGGAAGCACCCCACAAAAATACTCTCAGAAATTTTTCAATTTCTATTTGGTCTAAGTGTGATTTGAACCCACACCACATTGATGTAAGATCTGTGTGAGACTGAGGGACGATCAGTCTAACCCACTGGACCACCAAGGCCGACTGGGAGGTTTGATTGTTTCAAGCCATGTCCTTTCCAAGTGGATCGGCACGTTCAAAGGTCGATTATCTGAAAGAATTTACCTTGAAAATAATGCTGAATGAAAAGACAGTGGATGCTGGAGATATCATCGAGACAGTTGAGATAGAGTGTGGACTGGGCGCAATAGTCGCTTGTGTCCCAACGACGGACTGTTATGAGATTACGGTGGTGGACACAACGTCCGTTGAATGGACTGGATTTAGCTGGAGATTGGATGCAAGTTTTGCAGATTACACAGAACTGTTCTGGTGACTTTTATTCATCTTTCGCCGTACATTGAAGATCATGGAATCAGAGAAAAATTATATGATATGGATATGACAGTGTTATCGAGCATATAGAGAAGGTATCACCCTGGACAGAACCCGATTTGTAAAATGCCTACTACAACATGGCATGAAATCTCTCCCCTATGCTATGCGATTCGACACGGCACCGTGGCCAGAATATATTCGTGTATTGCACGACGGACAAATAAAAGTATGTTCAATATGCTTTTCACACGAACATTTGCATACAAAATGCCGATTGTACTGTTGTTACAAATGCGGGAAAATTGGTCATATTTCAAGATCCTGTCGCACTCCCCCATGTGAGGGGTGTGGTAAGTATGGAAATAAATGCTTGTGCAGTACTGAAAACAGAAGTATACTGTGTGACAGATATGGTGCTCAAGAATGTGAATGTGGAGGTCATCCTCATAAAGAGTCGGAAAGTGAGTTTGAAACTTCTCATGAAAATATTGAGGTTCCCAAGGGGGGTGACCAACCCCCCCCCCCCCATCCAACGAATTGAAAGTGGAAGTTACTTCACAGTGTGGAGAAATCAACAGTGGGAAACGAGCCCATAACCCTGAAAGAATAGACGTTCTGATTGATTCAAAACCAGTCAAAAATGACATCACCGAGAGAGATAGTCAAGCTATCCCTGATTGTTCAGGGCCCAGTCTGCATTTGCCTGAGATGATGTGTGCTGATCTGCCTAGCTGTCAATCAGATAACGATACGGCGTCCGTGGATACTGGATTTACACAAGTCGAACGGCGGATAAGCCGTCGGTGCAGTGACACATCAAGTAGAAAGGCACCGTATCGCTCTTGGACTAACAACAATGTATAATTGGGAGATTTATCTATCTCTTGGTTTCACTATGGTGCCATTAGCTTCACTGAATTGCAAAAGCTGTAGAAGCATTGAAAAGATTGAAGAAAATAATAACTATTTCTGCTCATTGAACTGTGACATTTTGAGTGTACAAGAGACTCATTGGGACCTACCATTTATTAATAATTGTACCAATTTAATTAACGGGGATGTATATTATAGCAATGGTACATGTAGTGTGAATAGTTGTGATGTTGCTACATTCGTGGCCTATTCTTTAAAAGATAAAGCAATTAATGTAGAATCCTTTAAAGTTCTGAAAAGAGGCGTTTCTATGCAAAGATAAAAACTACTTTCCAATTTGAAAAATATTTATCTGTGTTACCAGAAAGACTTTCTGACTTTATGATCAATCTGCTGCTTTTTAGAACTTCTAACCGTTCTCTACCAAAGGGTAGATGGGCAAATTTGCCAACTTACCTTAGATTATTTGACAAATGCGACGAAGTCCATTACTTATTGCATTGCCAATTCTATGTGCCTCAACGCTTGTTGAAAATAGCCCATTATTTTTTAAGAAATATGAACAGATTTTGTGGTGTGCTTCAATTGCGCTTACCCCCCTCTAGGCGAAATTTCATCACGCATTGCTCTTCGCGGCTTTTTTGCATTTTATGTAATTCTTATCCAATCATCTCACTATAGTCCGTCACGTGGCTGTCGTCTGCACTTCCATCCTTGTCCGGTCAACTTCGCAGCCATTTTCTATTCGCGAGCGTTAGTTTTGCCCTCCTCCAACCCCTTCTCCACCTTCTTCTTGGTCAATTTATTGTCATAAATTAAATTGTTTAGTGGGGCGGTTCAGCCCCACTTCATTTACACTAGCCAGTAAATTTATTTGAAAATTCCTTTATTTAATGTCTAATTGGAAATTATTTATTTTATTGGGTATTTTATTTTACATTTAACGTTACCTTTCGCTTTCACGTTTTACTGGACAATATTTAATTAAAAAGTCACTTTGTGGCCTTAGTCAACTCAATCTGTCTTTATTGTTTTATTGATGCTAAAGCACAAAAGTACTTCACATGGCTTGCAATCTTTATTTATCAATAGAAATGTCAAAATCTAAGTAATTTGAGCCAATTCATAGGCCTCATTTCGAGAACTCTGAGTGGCTCTACTGATAACACCCACAGAATGACTAAAAGCACCCCTACCTAACAGATGTGCATACTTAAAAAAATGGGGTTACAAAACCATTTTATCTTCACAACTCTTCTTAAATCATGGTAAAACAGTTTCATCCAGTCAATGAAAAAGCTTCCAAAACCAAATTTCTCTAACATGGCAAATAAAAAATCATGCGAGACACTGTCAAAGCTATGTAGTTGTATGGAATGAAGGTGCACACATTGTTGTCCATGGTGTGATTACTAAAAAGATTGTAGATGGGGGATTAAATCTACAGGATATAAATACAAAAGTACATCCTTTTCGTTTGAAGGTTTTCGTTAAAAAAATGAATTGTAATGTCAACGCAGTATGGAAACATTGCCTTCACATCTTTCTCACAAGGTGTGGTTTTCTAAATCTGTCGAGAGAATTGTTATATGTGTCCCCCCAAAATATTCTATCGAGCAATGTTTAAAACAGACTGAACTAGTAATTAAAACAAGAGAACAGTGCTGGTGTCAGTCCCTTTTTGGCAATCAATGCATTAATCCTAAAAGAAAATGAATTCAGTCTGAAACATTTATAAATTACTGACTAAGGCCAAGCTCCTGTCAGTCATCAACCTAATGAATATCATAGGTTTAATTTATTACAACATTTTATGATGGGTATAAAAGTCTAAATGATATACCACTTTTTAACACAATTAGAAAGTTGTCAGACAAGAAGATTTTCCCTGTGCCCGTGTGTTTTAGTGTTCATAAATATAAATGCAAAGCTTACTCTGGTTGATTGTTTGGTGTTTTACGCCGCGCTCAAGATTATTTCACTTATATGGCGGTGTTGCCAGTTTTACTGTGGGAGGAAACCGGGCTCTATGCCCGGAGGAAACCCACAACCTTCGGCTGGTAACTGACAACCATCCGACATAGGTCGTTCGAGTGAAAACCCAGTCAGAAAATTTTCCAATTTTTTGAACTGAGTGGGATTCGAGCCCGCAACCCATTGGTGTAAGGCTGTTCGGATTGAGCGTCCAACGCTCTACCTACTGAGCCACGGAGGCCCCGCGCTTACTCTTGTAAAACACTTGCTATATGAGACTATACCTGGTTATCTCCCCTCATCAGCAACATATGATATAATAACTGAAAGTTATCCAGAAGAGGACTTTGGTCAACCGGATATTTATGTTAAGTCTGGTGATAGTGAGGGCAAATCGCTTTCTGCCTTCACGATTAAAGATTTTACTCTGTATTGCAACGACATGTAAGGTAAACAAAGAATGTGCTAGCCTCAGAACATGGGCTGACCTTTTTCCTTTACTGGATGTCAGTAAATACTTCAAGCTGTGAGTTTTAAGTGTCAAATCACCCGAATGTAAAGATATGGACTTTTGTTTTATACATAATACATTTTTACAAAAGTTAAACTGCATCGTATTGGTAAGACGGATACAGCGATTTGCAGGCTTTGTAACTCTGCAAACTAAGATTTGCTACACATATGTTTTTCGAATTGTAGCTCTTTGTTCGTTTTTTCTACCTACTTTGACCATATGCTAGAGATACCATTTCAGCCTGTAAGATATTTGAATAGCATGGATTACAGAATATAAATTCTTCTAGGGTATCTAAACCAACATCCAAGGGCTAACCACATATTTGTTAACTTGGTTTGCAACTGTGCTAGGTATTGTATTGTCAAATGTAGAAAGAAACGTCTTTATGTACCATAACAAAAAATCTTTTCAAATATTACTGTAAGAGCACCGCCCAAGAGCGTTTTAAATATTTCGTGGAAAAAAAAAGAAAAGATGACAGTTTTTGAACGACACTTTATTAATTTAAACCCTTTTGTTTATGTGAAAAAGGGCTGTCAGCTATCTCTAAAGATCTGATTTATTTATCATTTAACAGGGCCACAAATGTTATATGTAATGGTGTTCTATCTCCATTCAAAATACTGTATCATTTAACAGTGCCCCAAATGAGATATGTAAAATACTGTATTGTCACTATTTGCTTTATAACTCGGTCATTTCTAGGGCTACATATGACCTACTTGTAGATAATTGGTTCCGAGAAATACATTAATTCAATGCAGGCCTACGTGTTCCGGTTTTAGGTTTCATCTCTATAAAACTATTTTGAATTCCATTGACCTTTGGGATAGTAACTCCAATCAACAGTTTCGGTAAACTGGCTGTGAGCATTTTTTTTTTTTTTTTGGTAAATATAAATATATTGATTATAAAAATCGCGGTTGATGTAATGCTGTGTAGCGATCATGTCAACTTGGGCAATGGAAAAAGATGCCTGACATTTTCATTATAGGTGTTTTACTTTTCAGTGGGTTGACTCACTCGAAACAGTTATACGTGTAGTTTTGTACACACAAACTAACTACAGACACACCTGAATGTCTAGTGGATAATATGTACTGAGGACCTATTTAATACAGTCGTTAGTCAATACATAGGCCTTGTTATAAAAGTATAATGCTATGTACTTAATAAACACTTGTACAAAAAGAAGCATAACATCGTTACATGCAATACCAATATGTTCAATACAATTCTATTGATGATAAGGCTGTGATTGTCCTGAGTTGGTATATGTAGATATTTTGTATCACAGAAACCAAACTACTATACTTTGTATAGTCCTTGCTATGCCGACCAAAGCAAATTGTCACATTGAAATACCAGTACTTCACCAGGTTAAACTGTATCGAATAATTTAACAATTACACGCTGTCGTTTTGATGATACAGTGTAAATTGGTTAGCCTGGCACCTGTTTTATACAATTAGCTTTTGAAAGTAAAGATGTAAAAGCTGATTGAAATCTAAACTAAGTCAGTACAAAACCACCAAAGCCCTCATACCCTACATTAATAAAGGTGTAGCAAATTGTTTGGTTCACCTACCTTTAGTGTTCAAACGACGTTTGGGTTATACGTATATAGGTCAATGTTTCTGGATAGATATATTAATACAAATCACGTGATATTGACTTCCACCCCTGTTTTTGCCTTATATAAAACCATTATCTCCCTTGGTTTCATTTCAGTTTGCTTACTGAGACGTAAATATATTCAAAACGATGAATGTAAAATGCATGGCATATCCAAGCCCTGTGTCTGAATAGACGCAACCCCACAATATTAGTTACAGGGTTTGTTCGAGGGGTGATGGGGTCATTAAACGAATATTGGGCAAGGCGTTACTTGGTAAATAACATATACAGTTGCGATTTGCTTTCGAGCGGATGATAATTTTTCACGAATCGTCTGCAGACTCAAACATGCAGCCCAATCGTGCCTACATGCTAATACTTCCCCTTCGCTTCAGAACTAAGTTAAGTCTCGCATGCGAAGATTTACTTCTCTGTTTAGATTGCATGCAACCCCGTCCTTCAGATGTAAATGATTTACCCTGGCATGCGCATTGGAAACGAACAGTAGTAATTTCATAATAAAGAGTGATGTTTGCCTTATAAAAGGGGATCACAGCTGGTTTGTCTAAATGAAGCACTTTAAGGATTTAGTTTGTTGGATATGTAAGATTTTAAATAAACGAGTAAATAAATGCGGATTATTTGCATTTGGAGGCACAATTTGTAGATTTTTTTTCTTTAATACAATACAAAAATATATTAATATATTAATTTTATCAAATCGCTCAGTTAAGAGAAGCCAATATCACTAGACGTGGAGATTTAAGTCAAATTTAAAACAAAGCAGACTTGTTTTATATGGTGTGTAGCTGAACAAACACTGTTTTATCGAAAGAAAAACTGATTAATACAGGGAAAGGGCATCTAAGAAAGGGCATCTAACTTTTTGCTCGAATTAATTCCTCACTTAAAGTGGCATGAGCTGCCAAAATTCGCAGTTTTTTCATAACTTCTGATCGTCACGACAGTAAGAGGCATTGAAGGCTATCGAAAAACTAAATGATTGGCGTTGGAATGAGAAAAATCCATACAGTATGTGGCCTGTATGAACCGAAAACGTGTTCAAAAGTAAACCAAATTTAAATAACCGGGACGACCATTCATTCATTCTAAGTCAAAGTTAGTTCAAAACAATACTTTATCATACATTTTCGAGACTAGAAGCATTAAAAAGCTTCTGAATTCTACCTTTTGAGAAAAATAGCCAATAATTACAGCATTCTGTTTTAACAGCAAAATATCAACATTTTGGCAGCTCATGCCCCTTTAAATGCTCTCCTTCGTTAAAAAAAAGTTTGTTGTACCATAACGCCATTCAAATGATATCATAGCGAAATGAGTAGAGTCGGTTGCAGTAAAATTGAATCCCCAAAATATTTTATTTTTCCCCACACATGATCAACTCAATAGGTATAAATGAAGACAATCTGGCAATATTTTTGGAAACCTAATAAAAGAATATTTTTGGAAAATTATTTCCCAATATTTACAGCTCAAGTCATAACATTTCATTTTTAAATATTCCTTTCTTTCAAGCTCGGAAAAAGACAAAATGGATCTTCTTAAATGTCTTAGGGAACACTCTCCTTCAAAAATATTTATTATTGTTACATTTTTGGAAAGAATTTAGGTGTTTAAAATCCAAATTCGAGATCTCGAACAGGCCGAAAAAGACAATATGAATCTTTTTAAATGTCTTAGGGAACACTCTCCTTCAAAAATATTTATTATTGTTACATTTTTGGAAAGAATTTAGGTGTTTAAAATCCAAATTCGAGACCTCAAACAGGCCGTGGCGGCCGACAACACGCATAGATAAACTATTTCTTATAGTCGCCCTTGGAAACCTGAAAGGAGACGATTTGTATACCTTCTAAAATGACCCGAGGATTGCAATTTCATACTGAGGTTCAATGAAGCTCTGATAAATGTCTTTTTTCACTACTCTTATTAAAATCCATGTGTAGGGACCGCGTGATTGACAGCGGGAACTCGCTCTCGCAAACTAATTTCACCACCCGATTTTAGCACTTTTTAATCATAGATATTTAAATATCTCACTCACTGTCAGTATATTGAAGACAAGGAAAATATATATTAAGATCTGAAGCTGTAAATATAAGGAATTCCAGAAGTTTTTATTGTCAAATAGCCCACTTTTCTGCTGTCGCCATAAGATGTCTTCGGTAATGAAGCAGGCTAGCACTCTAAGTTCTAACGCCATACGGCGACAGCGGTACCGAATGGGTTAAATGAAAACGACGAAAAAAATACATGTTGCATACCTTGACCATATTGGGAAACAACACAAAAAAAATTCCAGATCCGCCTAGTGTTTTTTTTTATCCCGCGATCACAAACCATGTAGGTAAAAATCACAGAAACAGCTACCGGTCGCCATTTTGAATGTGCAAAAAAGACATAGGGTTAACCTGCGTACAAAATTTTACGAAGATCCTTTTATTACTTTAGGAGAACAGTGATAAAAAGAAACACAAAATGGCCAGTGGTCGCCATTTTTAATATGCATATGAGCCCAGAAAAAAGATGTTGCACAACTAGACCGTATGGGGAACTAACACAAAAACATTTCATCAAGATCGGCCTGGTGGTTTTCTATATTCCGCGATCACAAACTATGTAAGAAAAATGTCACAAAATGGCCACCAGCGGCGATTTAAATATGCAAATGAACAAACAAAATAGTGTAAAGTTAGCATAATACTAGTCTTAAAGCGCACTTGGATGCTAGTCTTTAGCAAGCACAGTCACTTGTAATTTGTTGTTTTGTCGGACTCGAAGCCCCTTTTTTAAATAGCCTTAAATTTATTTTGATCTGGTGTCACTTGAAATCCGAGTTAATTAAAAAGATGGTTTAATAAATATACTAATATCCCATACTGTGGTGATTGGGATAAAGCCATACAGAGGTCATGGGTCCGACGAAAATTTGGGACAAGTGTACATTATGGCATTACATAAAGGAACAATTTTTATCTAAAAAAAAAAAATACACCCCACACACTAGTCCTGTTCAAATGATGCGAAATAAATAACTCGTCGCTTCCCACGATCACTTACCATATTTTCTGGTATAAGGAAAATATATTACATACCCCTAATCCCTTAGCTGTCTCTAAACTACTGTGACCCACTTTATTGGGACTGGGAATGCTAAAAGTATATGCTCTATTTAAATGCATGAATTGTAAGAGCAGCTAATATTAAAGGCTAAATTGTGACTATATAATACACTCAACCTATTTGGAAGGCTGCAGTTGTTACCCATGGTTGGGCATTATTCGCTTGTCTTTTTTGCCAATAGAAAATAACACAACACCATCTCTGAAACAAGAGTTTAAGAAACTCATAATACGCCCGCAAAGGTTAATTCATTGTAGCACACTATCTTAATATTCAATATTAAAGACATGCTTTAAACAGAATTTCGGCTGGTAGAATCTTTCAGTCACCTAAATAAGACTGGGGCTTGGTGAATATTAGTATTTGACAGATCACATACCTATAAGCTACTACCTATATCGGAAAGCTGTATCAAAACTACTTGCAAAAGTGTCTACACTACATATAGGCATACAACAGCAATTTCATTTAATTACAGATTAAACAATAGAAAGAAGGACACAACTCATTTGGTCTCCTTGGTTATCAAATAAGTTGTTTGGATATAACTAAGCTATTCTGTGAAACCACAGACAGAATAAAAGCCATTTCCTCAATTACTGAATGCCTAAAGGTTGGGTGACTGTTTTTTGTCTACACATATAGCGAGACTCCAATTTACTTTTAGTACTAGCACACTGTCTACTCATAAGATAGTTATAACTGAAAAAAAAATTGATAATCCATGCAATAAGTACCGAGTTACTCAATGCCAAAAGGCTGGTGACTGTTTTGGTCGCCGCAAATATCAAGACTCCAACTTAATTTTGGTACAGAATACACCATCTACTCATAAGCCAGTTATAACTAAAACAAAATTTCAAAATCCAGGCAATAGTTCTGGGTTTACTGAATTTCAAAAGGCTGGTGACCGTTGTGGTCGCCGCAAATATCAAGACCCCAATTTAATTTTGGTACAGAACACACCATCTATTCATAAGTTAGTTATATCTGAAAGAAAAATTAAATCCATTGAATAGTTCCAGAGAAACTCAATGCCAAAAGGCTGGTGACTGTTTTGGTCGCCAAAAATATTGAGACTCAAATTTAATTTTGGTACAGAACACACCATCTACTTATAACTAAAAAAAATTCAAAATCCATGCAATAGTTCTGGGTTTACTGAATGTCAAAAGGCTGGTCACCGTTTTGGTCGCCACAAATATTAAGACCCCAATTTAATTTTGGTACAGAACACACCATCTATTCATAAGCTAGTTATATCTGAAAAAAAAATTAAATCCATCGAATAGTTCCAGAGAAACTCAATGCCAAAAGGCTGGTGACTGTTTTGGTCGCCAAAAATATTGAGACTCCAATTTAATTTTGGTAGGCGACACACCGTCTACACATAAGCTACATATATCAGAAGAAGAAAAATAAATTCAGGCAATAGGTTTTAAGTTATGGAGCGGACACGATTCCGGGATGGACAGACGGGCGTATAAAAACTATATTTTAATTTGGATGGTTCAGCATGGTGCGTTAGCTTTTGATGGAAGCTTCGAGAACAACATGGTATTACATAACTGCATGAAACACATATCAAATGTAATGTTATTCTCTAGGAATAAAGCCTTTAACAATCTATAATAATTACAAAGTATTCTTCAAACCTACTGACACGCATCAGCTGCTACATGCTGGGTCATACCATCCTCCTCACACTTTCAAGGGAGTCATTGAATCTCAGATTTTTAGATTCTATAGAAACTGTAGTTCTTTAGATTTTTTTAACCAGGCTTGTTCTGTTCTTTTTAAAGCTCTCCTCCCTAGGAAGTATTCTGTTAGATTACTCCGAAGGATCAAATCTAACACAGTAAGACAAATCATGTTTCCCCCTTCATCCCTCGATACGCTTACCTCCCCTTCACAAGTGTACCACTACCGTCCAACATTTCTCTCAGGTACATCAATGAAATGCCTCAAGACGCGATGCAAACTCGATATATACGTACCCGATCGCGGAACCTTTTTCGGAGAACAAACTCGCAACAAATATCAAATGGCAGAGAATCTTAATTGTGACTCCTCTAATATCGTGTATGTAATCACGTGCAAAAAATGTCGCAAACAGTACGTCGGAGAAACTCAGAATTCTCTACGACAAAGAGCAGCCAACCATTTATCTAGTATAAGACTTAAACATGATGTACCCGTGGCACAAATTTCAATACTCAAGGTCATTCGGTCAAGGACCATTTTGAAATCATGCCTATTGAGAAAATCCTATTTCTCACTTCCGCTGCAGATACCAAGCACAAACGTTTGGAAAAGGAAAGTTTTTGGATTCAAACATTACAAACTATTTATCCTTTGGGTTTGAACTTGGACCCCTGAAGATGTCGTGAAAACACTATAATACCATTTGTGTTTCAGTATAACAAAGCTAGCATCGCTATGGCCAAGATTATAGTAGAAGAATACAAACTACTTCAAAGTAAACTTGCTCGACCTCTGACCCAAAGGCCAGTCATTGCTTATAAAAAGAACAAGAGTTTGAAAGACATACTGGTCAGGGCTAAACTCCCCTGTCTGCCTTCTACCTAGGTTTTCTGGGAAAGGGTATGGGGGGGGGGGCATAATATATAGTCTGACGATATTCTTACTATAGCTTAAGATGCGTAAGCATTGTCAATGTAATACAAAGTGTTCCAGAAAATTCTACTGACTAAGGCCAAGCTCCTGTCAGTCGTCAACCTAATGAAATATCATAGGTTTAGTTTATTACAACAATTTATGATGGGGTATAAAGGTCTAAATGATATACCTCTTTTTAACACAATTAGAAACTTGTCTCCGTGGTTATTTTAGACAAGAAGATTTTCCCTGTGCCCGTGTGTTTTAGTGTTCATAAATATAATAATATACTGCTAGTTTTAACTGACTCCACTGAGCATAAATTGAGTTGGCTTCATTTTATCTGAATAATTACTTTATCCTTACATATAAGTAACTTGTGCCATACTCTACCAATCCTACTAAGACTTAGGGTAATTTGTCTTTAGGCACAAACGCGTAAATAATTAATTTTAAAGTCTCCGGAAACATTATGGTCATTCTCGTGTTCCATAGATACGTGCTGGATAATGCCCGTCTAATTGCTATACAACAATAACCAGTTATGGTTCATATTACTCTTCGTACATATTCCGTTACAATAATATGATAAACAAACAACAATGACCTAATTAAATATGGCACTCGCGGCTTCCGTACCTTTTAGCCTGTCAAAATGACGTTGCACGTTAATCAGTTCGTCAGAGCTCTAATTTACTTTGCGATATTTAACGTGTTGCAACAATGTAAAAATACAGAATTATATTGACCTATAAGAAATTTAGCTATCAACGATCGATATCGACTGGCATATATAATAAAAGGAAAATTAACTGGTCTCGATATGTATACCATAAATATTTCATCTCGTGTGATGCGAAAATGTACATTTTCACTCGTGGCTTTGCCACTCGTGAAAATATCACTTTTTGCATCCCACTCGATGAAATATTTATGGTATACACATCGAGACCAGTTAATATCCTCTATATATTGACCGATAAGAAATTTAGCTATCAACGATCGATATCGACTGGCATTTGACCTTGACATTGCTATATAAAATGACTGCAGTTGCATGGGACTGTCAACGACCGAGCGAAAACAAATTAATACGTGTTTCACTTTGTAAACTGCAAGCTGACAACCTCGAATGAAACCAGCGGTACTAGAACAATAAATGAAACAGTTTTGCGGGCATACAGTACCTGAAAAAAACGATGTAACTATATTTTAACTTGGATGGTTCAGCATGGTGTGGTAGCTTTCGATGGAAGCTTCGGGAACAACATGGTGACGTCACGTTAGCCGATCACCACAACATCCAAATTTGAGTGTCACTACTTCACCGTTTCAGCTAAAATCTCACTAGATCTAAACATTAGCAACTTAAAACAATATCATATAACAGTATCGAACTAGCTAAAACAAAAACATAAGCTAGCATGGGTGATTTTAAAATAATGTCTACGTCACTTTGCTTCGACCCAAAAAGTTATGGTGAGCGGGACTAATCAAAACACCGCCACACTCGCATAGCGTAAGGAGGTTAACATATTTAAGGAGGGTGGAATTGAACTCTTGATATTATGTCCATGCTACACAGTGGTGCGGGTGGACGTCGGGCTCCCGGGGCCCTCCCCCTCACTAAACCTGGCAACACTGCCATATAAGTAAAACAATTTATAAATGCGGCGCAAAAAGTCTATCCAATCAATCAAACAATCAATTAATGAAATGAGACCACATGTAATCCATACCATAAAAAAACAAGACTAACTCTTGCACGGTAACCACAAGTTCACACATACGTTTATAAGCTACAATGCGCCTTTGGCTCAGAGGGTGATCCATAGATGATTGAAGTGTTTTGTATTCGTCAGCTACAATATTAACCATGTCTTAACTGCGTTTATTGTAAAAGAAATTATACTCTCCACCTTTCTGATCGGTATCTAGTATTTAGAGTATAAATCCATTGGGACTCTCTCTCTCTACTTAGTTTCTAAAGGTGAATTCAAATTTAAATTTTCTCAATTGCCTTGATTTCAAAATGATCTTCAAGCGAATGTCAAGCGTAGGAGAAATGTTCGACCTATGTAATTGGGCCTATTATGTTCGACCTATTACCTATGTAATCTTGAGCGCGGCGTAAAACACCAAACAATCAATCAATCAATCCTACTAGGGCCTCCTCTCCTAGATCTATTAACTTTGCTCCCTCTCCTCCTCCTCGTTCTCCCATTTTGTCAGCCTATTCCCCTATGATATATTCAGATCAGGGATATCCCCTCTGTGGGTCAGCGCGACCCTCGGAATAACTTAGCTAATTCTAAATTTTGTAATTTTCGGCACACCGCCTCTCAAATTCACTGGACCGAAGATACAGCAAATTGCTTGTATACTCATTGGTATTGGACACTTAATTGAAGCTAAATTTGGGACAGGACATGTGCCGCCCCAATTTTGCCGTAGGAAGTAATATTGCAAAAGTAAGTACCAAGGAACACTAAAAAGGATATATCTCTACTCTATGGTTTTCCCTATATCATTATATGGTAGGGACTTTTCTATTAGTAAATTAGTCCATATTATCATTTTCTCCAGAACTATATGTCTGGGGGATATCTACCGATATTATTTTACGTCTTAAGGCGTCTACACGCCCCCTCCTCACATGTATGAACCAGATATAAACGTAAGTCGTCACTCTGTATCAAAGAAATGGGATGGGAGAATCAAAACAGATATAGTTATAAAGCCTGCTGATAAATGCCCCACATTAGTTATTATGCTCCACAATAAATACACGTCTAGACATGATTTTATTACATACATACATAATTTGATTATTTGGCGGCTCCATTCTGTTGAATAATGTGCGCCACAACAATTCAGTATTAGTTGTAGAGTTGATAGTAGACATCATTACACGAATTTCAGATATAACACATATCGCTAATGACAATTCATTCGCATGCAGTTAACAGTAGAAATCATGGAGTATATGGAGTTGACAGTAGAATTCATTACATGAATTTCAAACATATTCACCTATCGATAGTGGCAACTCATTTACATTAAGTAGAAATAATTACATGAATTTTGAAAAGGCCACATGTTAGATTTTCAGACTTATCATAAAACATGCCAATAATGACAAGTAGTTCATTTAGTAGAGATGAATGTCGAAATCATTACCTCAATTACTTTAATAACACATGCTAATATACAATAAAGGTGAAAAAAAAAACATATCATTATATGCCAATAATGATGAGTGCATCGTAGTGTTACAGCAGACAACCTTATGTGTATTGCACAGAGCACATGCAGATAGTGACACATAGTAGACTTACAGTTAAGTGGACAGTAGAAATTCTTACAGGAATTTAAAAAAAGGATTTTAATTAAAAATAGTACACATAACATACTAAAGGTTTTCAGCAGAAATCATTATTAATGTTAAGACAGGACCAACGCCCATTATGACAAGTAGTACACATAACATACTTAAGGGTGACCACAGAAGTCATTGCATATGTTACAGACAGGATATATACCAATAATGACAGACACTACACTCATTAAGAACAGAACACATGTTAATATTTGCAAATAGTACATATATACAAAAGAGGTCATAGCAAAAACATTACATGTAGTAGAGGTAAGCCACATCCCAATAATGACAGGTAGTTACACATACTATAAACTGGAAAACTAAATCATAACCTGTTATATAGATCCCCAGATGCCAATAATGACAAAGTGTAGATAAATAATAAGAATGACAGCTGGGATCACTAGGCCTATTACAGACAGACCAGGTCAAACATGACAAGTACTAGACACAGTAGAGGGGTCAGCAAAAATCATTGAATGTTTTACAGACTGAACCCAATAGAGATAACTGACAGGGATACATGCATAATAAAGATGACACATTAACATGCTTTACAGACAGACTACATGGAATATTGCACTTGTGAGCAGATATGCTTGAGCCAAGGTGACTACTGCAATATTAACCTATAATTATATCGCATATAGCGTATATGGTGGTAGATGGGATTATACATATGCGAATATTAACATTGAAGTAAAAAGTAAATAAATATAAAAAAAAGAACAACAGGGAATTAAAACTTTTGGCACTTAGAAAGGAATTTCACAACAGCATTGTACACTTTCATTTTCTTTCTGGTTGGTGTAAGAACTAAATCTATAGAAGGCCTTGATATGCCTGTGGCAATAAGATCTGTATAAACAATTTCTCTATTTGCCTCATATTTCCTACAGCTAAACAAAACATGAGAGATAGTTTCAGAAACTTTGCAATATTCACACAGGCCATTTTCATGCAGATTAAACCTGTAAAGGTATGAGTTAACACGGAGGTGTCCAGAAAGAAGCCTTTAGAATAGTGATTCTAAGTGTCTAGATGGAAATGATATATCAGGGGAGATAACTGTTGGATTAAATTTGTAGTAAAAACGACCCTTTTCAGAGTTTTCCCAATCAGCTTGCCATAAAGTAGTAAAATCTCCCCTCTCATCCCAGCATCTTGTAAAGATGTGCAGGATGAGAGGGATTCTTTGAGTATACAGGCCGAAGCCTGAGGGGTCATAGTGCATAGTCCTTCAGCGGTCAGCTGGTCAGCGTGATTTAACGAGATTAAAAACCCACGTGGTAACCCCCTATATAAGCCCCTGCTGTTCCTACTAGACCCATCTTTTTAAAGCCAAGGTCTGTTGGAGGACAAGGGGAGGGGACAGAATATATATTCTGTATAACAGAATCCAGATGGTTGATAAAATGGTTGATATTGCATTACTATAGTTCAGTTGAGGTGGGTATGACCCCTCAGGCTTCGGCCTGTATACTCAAAGAATCCCTCTCATCCTGCACATCTTTACAAGATGCTGGGATGAGAGGGGAGATTCTTTTTCGTATGGCCTCAGCCATCAGGGTCATAGTGCATCTTCAAAGCAACGACAACAGACCATTAATATAGGAGTGCATAGAATATTTATTAAGTGTTGAACAATCAGTGTTAAGTTCAATACATATTCAAGTTGTAACCAAATTTTCTTTTTGTAGGACACTGGTAGTAAAATTGTCATTGTCCTTGACGAGAGGTTTATTGTAAAATTTAAAGAAAGTTCTTGAGCTTGACCAATCTGCGGTCTTCATAATGTCTGTAACGGAAACACCTCTACGTGAGGCTGCAGAAGTAGCAGCACCTCGAAATGAATGTGCTTTAAACTTAGTATTAACACCCGAGGCTTTGAGAACTTCACATAACCAACGAGAAATTGTACATGTTGATATAGGTTTTAACGTTTTAAAGGAAAGTAATAACTGATCGGTTGAGATATTCCAGTAACGTAGTAACAACACATAACTTAGTGTTCTCATATTTAGTAATCTTAACAACTTGTGGTAGCCGACCTTGGCGAGTTGTTTTCATATGCTCGATAAGATAGAAAGAAATAGTCTTTTGATCTTGGGATAATCTCATCCCTGATAAATTTAATAAATGTAACGTTTGCACCCTTTGTGCTGTAACCAAGGCTAACAAAGCCTCCAATTTCAAAGTTAACAATTTAAAGGAGATATTTTCTAATGGATATAGAGTTTCTAGAAAATTTAAGACTAATGAAACATCCCAGGTAACTGAATATCTGGGTAACGGTGGAGTTCTCTCATAAACACCTTTCATAAATCTTTTAACTAAATCATTGTCTAATAAACAACCAAAACATTTAAGTGTTTGAGACAGCATAGAACGATGTGTATTAATGACACTGTAAGAAGAATTCTCAGCCATTGATGCAAGATAGTTCAGAACATGAATTACAGATGGTGACATGGGATTGATATCCCCTTTATTGCACCAATTACACCACTTTCGCCAGGCATATTCATATTGTTTAATGGTAGATTCCCTCCATGAGCTGGCGATATATTCTGAAGCCTTGCTAGAAAGTCCAGATTCAAGGCATTTATCCCAGACACGACACAAGCGACTAATCTTAGTCGCCGACTCATAGGATGAGGTTTGTGGATCATTGGAAGTGTAAGTAAGTCCTGACGAATTGGTAGTAGTACTGGTATCTCTGTGAGCATACCGAGTATTTGTGGGAACCAAGGTTGAGTGTTCCACAGGGGTATAATTAACAAGGCTCTCCCAACTTGGTCGTCCATGATTTTGTTCAGTACCCAAGACACTAGTCTGAAAGGAGGAAAACAATAGGGATTAAAGCGTGACCAAGAGCATGAAAAACTGTCGATAATGAGAGCTCGTGTGTCTGGCCCCCATGAAGCATATTGATAAAGTTGGCGGTTAAGCCTATTAGCAAATAGATCAATATCAGGGGTAAAAAATTGAGAACATAGTTTACTGAAAATGTTTCTGTTTAACATCCAATCATTTGACTGCGAGAAATTCCTGGAGAGGTAATCAGCCTCAATGTTCTGGGAACCCAGAATAAACCGACTGCTGATTGTGATTGAATAATGTTCAGCCAGTTTGAAGATCTCTAATGTAATAGAGTTTAAACAGAGTTTTGAACCCCCTGGTTTATTTAAGTACGACACAGCTGTCATGCTGTCAGAGACGATCTGAAAATGTTTTCCCTTATACTTCATAGATAGGAAGGCTTTTAGGCTCCTAAAAACTGCAATCAATTCGAGAACATTTATATGAAATTGTGATTCTGACAGAGACCAAGTATCGTTAGTCTTCCTGTGACCAAATACACCTCCCCAACCAGATTTTGAGGCATCTGTAAAAATTTGGAAATCGACCGGACCTTTCCTTATGGGTTTCCCATTCATTCGTACTACATTAGTTATCCACCAATGAAGTTCCCTTTGTGAAGCAACAGACAGGGTCATACCACTGTCATAGTCCGAATTAGCCCGAAGTGCAATCGTGGTCCAGGGACCTGTACATTAACGATCCAAGTCTGACACCTCTCAGATTTGAAGTTAGGATACCAATAACATGAGCAACCTGTCGAATTGAATTTGCAGGGCTGTGTAACAACTGTAAACAGTTAGTCTGAACTTTTTCAAGTTTTCCTAGTGAAAGTCTGATGGTAAAATCTGAGGAGTTTATAATGAACCCCAGGTAGGTAATTGTCTGAGATGGCTGTAAAGCAGATTTATCTGGGTTATGGCTGAATCCCAACTCTTCTAACAGTTCTATAACTTGATAAGTTTGGTTTCTACATTCAAGGCTATCTTGATGCATAATGAGAGAATCATCTATAAAATAGCCACATCTTATTCCGTTAGCTCGGAGATGTGAGTAGACCGGTTTTAATGTCTTCGTAAAGACACGAGGTGCTGATGACAAACCGAAAGGTAAACAGGTATACTGATATAACTGGCCTTGCCAACTAAACCGCAGATATTTGCGACATTCTTCATTTATTGGGATACTATGGTAGGCGTCCCTTAAATCAACCGAAGTAAAATAATCCCCTTTTTTCACCACATCAAGGATAATATAAAGAGTTTCTTGTTTGAAATGATAGTACTTCACGTAAGTATTGAATGGACGTAAATTTAATATCATTCTGTTTTGTCCATTTTTCTTTTTTCTTAGGAAAATTTGAGAAATGTACTCGTTTGGCAAATGAGAGCAGTGCTCAATTGCTTTTTTGACAAGTAATGTAATGATTTCTTTGTCCAGGCTCTGTGCCTCATATTTAGAAAAATTGATTTGATTTGCTTCATAACGTTGCTGTGGCCTGGCTGCTAGCTCTATTACATGGCCTTGTACATTTTGCAAGACCCATTGATCAGTAGTTAATATCTCCCATTTTGTCAGTTTATCTCTAATGTTTCCAGCAATAAAGCTTACCTTTATTTTCTGTTTGGCTGTGCCATAAATGAGTTCGTACCCGACGCCTTCTCTGGTTGCATGGTCCTCTGAACCTTTGGTTTTGTGGGTACGTCTGAAACACACGGCCTCGATAAGGTCCGTTTTGCTGGCCTCTTTGTGAGCCAAAGAATTGGGGGTGACGGAATACACTTGTTCTCTTCCCAATACGAGCTACGTTGTCAATTTCAGTGACACGCTCTTTTATATTGTTTCCAAAGAGACAATTTGTAGTGGGCACATCAGGTGTACACAAGGACCAGTATTTTTTGGACAAGAAAGGCTTAATAGCCTGTCTGCGTGATACAGACACGTAAAAGTTAGTATTGCAAAGAAGAGAAATTGATTAACTGGTCAGTTCCCTGCATTTGGTAACATCCACAACAGATTTGGGAGCACATAAATATTGTGCGAGGATTGTCATGCATGCAATGGTATTACCTAGTTGGCTTTGTATTTTTTGAAACATATTGTCTCTAGACCTAGCGTTTGCATTGAGTACATCCCATATTTCAGAGTTCACCTGTGGTGGTAATGCAGCCTCGCAATTTTGCGGAAGTGGAAACTTGTCATTAATATTAGAAACGTCAGTCTTATTGCAACTTGCCTTGTTGATGAAAGACGCCAGGGTATCGGATATCGGATACTAGAAATGAATACATCAGGAGCTTCAAAATCGGCAGATTCCTGTACTAACAGCGGGTCAACAACTCCCGACAAGGGAATGCCAGTAAGCCCACTTTGTTCGTCCATGCCTATGTCGGAATGTAATTCCAGGGCGGCCTGTGGCCTAACAGCTTCCGCATCGTAACCTTGTACGGTATGAAATTCAAAGTCATCTTGTTTAGCTTCCAAGAGCCGGTTTACTTTGTCGTTCAAATTATCAAGACCAAGCAGTGGTATGAGTTTATCTCTCACGTGGAGAATATCAACTTCCGCCCGACCACGTGGTACAGAATCTCCTGCCGTGGTCGATTTTTTATTTCCATCTTTAGAAACATCTCTGCCCGTAGTATGTTTGTTCTTAGCTTTATTTAGGCCTGTGGCCTTTAATTTCTTTGAGCCTGTGGCTTCATTATTTAAATTTTGAGGTAACGACATGATAGGGATTCCATTCATGTCAAAGCCTTCGAACTGAGGATAAGAGTCTTCCGAGCTGGACATTTCGTCCTCTTGTGCATTGGAGACTTCGCCGAGGGAACACTTACTAGTGCAGGTAGCGTTAGGATCATGTTGACAAACCATAGTTCGCTGCTGCTCTGCTTACACATGCGCTGCGCTTGACCGCGTGAAAGAAAAAGATGGGTCTAGTAAGAACAGCAGGGGCTTATATAGGGGGTTACCACGTGGGTTTTTAATCTCGTTAAATCACGCTGACCAGCTGACCGCTGAAGGACTATGCACTATGACCCTGATGGCTGAGGCCATACGAAAAAGAATATGATTTAAGATGACTCATAGCCTCTGGTAGTGATAGGGGGACATTAGTAGATATAGTTGAGAGTGAAAGAGCATTTTAGCATTGTTATCAGCCATCTCATTTCCAGGGACACCAACATGGCCTGGAATCCATTCAAAACATGTATATATGCCTTGCAAGATTAAGGTGGAGCAAATATGCACAATTTCATGAACAATAGGGGGAGAAATTTCCCATGAATAATTACATATAGCCTGAAGGGCACTTAATGAGTCTGAGAAAATGATTACTTAGGTTTCAGATCTACAAGAAAATATAAACAGAGTAGGATAGGTAAGTTCAGATGTAAAAACTGACACATAATTAGACAATCTATATCCTTTCTGGACATAAAGATCTGGAACACAATATGAAGCTCCAACTTTACCAGTTTCTGGGCATTTAGACCCATCAGTATATATTTGTAAATACTCGTACCAGTTTGAAGAGATATATAATCCATGACACACAATCTACTTATATCATTTGGGTCAGATTTTCTAATTTTATGGTGTAGCTCTACAGAAACCTTAGGTTGAAACAATGTCCATGGGGGGATGTGGGCAATGACATATTCCTGTAGAGTAATATGATCTGCACCTGACTTAACTGACAACTGCTCTGCCCTTACTTTAAATGGTATTGATTGTTTGCTCTCAGAATTGTAGATTTTCTTATTAAAAGAAGCATCAAAGACACATTTTGCAGAATTTCTGGGCATTGATTTTAGCTTAAGGGAATATTTTAGAGTTCGAAATTGACGCCTCAAGTATAAAGGCCATTCTTTACACATAACTTGCAAAACATTTAAAGTGGCATGAGCTGCCAAAATGTTGATATTTTGACATTAAAACGGAATGTTGAAATTATGGACTATTTTTCTCAAGACGTATAACTCTTTTTAGTTCTTCAAGTCTCGAAAATGTTAGATAAAGTATTCTTTTGAACTAACTTTGGATTAGAATGAATGAATGGTCGTACCGGTTATTTAAATTTTGTTTACATTTTGAACACTATTCCGGTTGGTATAGGCCACATACTGTAAGGATCTTCCTCATTCCAATGCCAATCATTTAGTTTTCTGATGGCCTTCAAAGCCTTTTACTGTCATGACGATTAGAAATTATGAAAAAAGTGTGAATTTCGGCAGCTCATGCCACTTTAAAGGAGTAGTTCTCAGAGTTCCAGTTGCTAGTCTCAGTGCAGAGCATTGAATAGAATCAAGCTTAGCTTTAGTACTATTACTAGCGGATGAAAAAGCCTCACACCCATAGTCCAACCTAGGATGAATCAAAGCCCTAAATAATAATAGCATGCAAGTTTTATCTGCACCCCATGCCTTGCCTGAATATGATCGCATGAGATTAAGTACCTTCTGGCATTTGGAAATAATGTTATTAATGTGCTCAGTCCATGTCAATCTTTCATCAAATACAATACCTAAGTAATGATAAAAAATTAAAGACATCACCACGTCCTCAGGGAGCGTCCCCATTAATCGTTTTTCGCGATGGCGCAAAAAACGATAAAAAAAAACGAAGCAAAAAACGATAGGTGTAAAGACGCTAACAAAAGACGATAATTTGAAACGGGATATTCACAGCATGTGATCGTCTCGGATTAAAAGTAGTCCGCTGTGCGACTATGACGGATAGCTTGTGTTCAGTTGTAACGCGCTGTCAGAGACCGACTCGGTCCACTCAGCTTGACTGTCCTGTAGTGTTTATACTAATGCTTCACAATAAAGACCTACCACTGCCAGAAAGTCTCGCCGGTACATTCTATTTTTGTGATATAGTTCGCCTTCCCGATCTTTATAATTTATTTGTATGTTTAATTTCTTTTTCCGAAAACGGCAACGAACTGCAATGTTAACTTTTGTAACTCCACGCCCTAAAGAGTTTCGAGTGTACTCATAAAGACATAAACGTCATGGATTTGATAGTGGTTTGTCTATCGGAATTCATTAAATATACAGAAAAGTTATGGAATATATGTAATGAAAAACAACAAGCTATTGGGTAAAAATATCAATACTTGAGAGCAGCATGCGGAAATTAAAAACCAAAATGTAACTATCAAAACGGAAAACAACAAAAAGCATGGACCATTCGGATTATTAAATCGTCCATTGATGTTTTACAATTAATCATTTGAATATTTCATTTTCGCTACATTTAAAATAATTGCACACATTATAGCAAACATCAACCAAACATGTTTATTTTTGCAGCAGCATCGAAGAGGACTGCAAGTCAGTTTAAAGATCTTGTCAATCAGTACAAGTGGGCCTATCAACCCTTGCCAATTTATTTCTCCCTCGTGGTAAATGTTTCAAAACGTATGAAAACCTTTTTTTCAGACGAAATAGGTAAGGAGCTAGTAAACACTGTGAGGGTGTCCGGAAATCTGAATAATCCTGTATAATGATAACTTATTGCTGGTTACCCTTTTTATATTCGGGCTGTAAAAACGATTGTTTTAATCTTCTCCCCAAAAAGTGTAGATAAGAATGGTCCACAAATAAAATGTATTCATCTTATGTTTTTATAAAGATATAGAAGAGACGAACATGTTATTTAAAATTATATGCAAGTATAGTAAATATTGCCCCTTTCAATGAAACAATGAAACAAACAATTGCAACTAAATACATTTCTATGTATTTTTTACTATAACACACGGGCATTTCTATGAGTGTGTGTAGTCATGACTTTGAGAAACACCGGTAAAAATGTCGAATGATTATTTGTTTACCTGTACATCTCTTTCACATTCTAAATACATTTTTCTGACTGATCATTATTCGATCGGCGTTACAGTGGATCGATTGTTATGTACCAGCGGAAGATTATGGCTATTTGTAAGTAAAATAATATTGAGGCGTCGATCTAGCCACTTCACAAAAACATTCCATCCATTCATTTCTTAAAAATTAAATATATCATAGGCCCACTTTACTACCTGTACAAAATCAGTACTTTTGACCAGACTTTATACATGTAACGGCACTGATATTCAACAATCCAGCAGAAGATAACATATTTCATTGAATTGCACAGTGCAATTCTCAGCCTGTACACAGACGTCCTATATGTTATCTATACGTGAGCCAATGTCGTCGTAAGAATATCGACTTCAATATCCACCTCATATTAAAAACCAACTACCGGCGATTTGTTTCAAAGGCGATTGCAAATGATAAGTAGTTAATACCTTCATTTCTTTAATATTTTCTATTTTGGGTGAACTATTGGGGATTTGAATTTCAGGTGGGGACTTTTTCCAGGGGGAAGTAGGCTACGAAAAAAACCCGTTAGCGTGCTTATGCCAGGTGGATTATAGTCTACACGTGGAGTAGTCATTGTTTGGCGCATCCAAACATTTGTTCTTCACCTAGCAGTCATACAATATACGCTCGTAACTAGGCATTTCACATCGAAGTGGTTGAAGTTCAAGTTTTAACTAAAATATATTTAAGTTGAAACGAATTGAGAGGAAATATATGCTGGATTGAAATGTTTCCAGTATACATAATAAAACCCAGAAAATATTACCGTAGACCTACCGGCATAGGCCCTATTAGTATTCCTACACTCAAGACAGAACATTATGGAGAATTATTTGTTCTCTCTTTTTATTTGATGTTAGTTATTAGCTATCACTGTGCCCGAAGGTTTCACTGAAAAAATAATGAAAAACGGTTTAAATACTAGTATGCATTTCGTTTTCATAAACATCATGCATATGGATACGTTTTGCGTCGATATTTCTAGACTTACATGAATGCGTGTTTGTACATAGATGACGACACAGGGCGCAGTTATAAAACTGGACATTTAAATCATTTCGGCCGTATTCGTTATATGCACCTTTGACTTTTTTTTTTACTATTATGGGTATCTAATAATTAAAAAAATCAAATTAAAGTCAGTGAAAGCTTTAAAGACTTCTCGCAGACGAGTTTGGTGACAGGGTGTCTGCAGACAACTGATTTCAAAGCACAAACATCCGGTTTACCGATGAGCTTTGACGCGGTGTTTGGAACGTAAATGAGAGGATTAACACTGTTAATTAGCGTTTTATGAACAACTACTGAGAAATGTTTGACTTCCCATGAAGCCTACGCATGTTTATCAACGGGGGCATTCCATTCAAAAGAGCTAACAGACACCTGCGCAAAAACGACCGTACGACAGCTAAAAAAAACAACAACAACAACAGGTAAATGTTCTTTTTGTAATCAAACTATATTTCAATACGTTTTATTTTTCTTTGCGTTTTATTTTTAACCCAATTACAGCACACTTTTACTTTGCTGATTGATTGTATATTACTGCGCGCCTGGGAACGACACCCGCCGGGACAAAGCCAGTCAAGCGTGAACACAAAAAACGATAGGTGTAGGCCGGCATCGTTTTTTTTCATCGTTTTTTGCGCCTTCGCGAAAAACGATTAATGGGGACACTCCCTAAGTTGTTTTTGTGTTGTTAAAAACAACTGAGGACGTGGTGATGTCTTTAATTTTTTATCATTAGTATGGAACCCATTTAAAGAGAGTTTCAAACATTTCTTAATACCTAAGTATTTAAAAGAGGGGAAAATCTTAATCTTTTGTTTGTCCAAGGTTAATGATAGTAGTAACTGGGATATGTGTAATCTTTTTCTTGAGAATAGAACTGCCTCAGATTTACTGGGTGAGAATTTAAATCCCCACAACTTACTCCATTTCACAATATCATCCAATCCCTGTTGAATAAATTCCTTAGCCACATTTAGATTTTTCCCTTTAAACCATATAACTACATCATCAGCAAATAATGCATAATTCAAACTTGGGTTAAGGACTAGAGGCAAATCATTTACAGCAATATTGAAGAGAGATGGAGAAATAATACTACCCTGGGGACATCCATTTTCTAAAATAACAGGGAAAGACAAATCTCTACCTATACGAACCTTGATAAAGCGGTTTGACAAAAAACCTTTAACCCACCCTAACAATTTACCACATATGCCTAAAGATCTCATTTTTTGTAGAAGTCCGTCTTTCCACAACATATCATAGGCTTTTTCTATATCTAAGAAAGCTGCTAAAGAATATTCTCTATTACCTAAGGCCTGTCTAAATGAATTCTCTAAAGTAACAATATGATCTGTTGTGCTTCTGTTTCTCCTAAAGCCACTCTGGACAGTTGGGTATATACCATTTTTATTAAGAAACCATACTAGACGAGAATTTACCATCTTTTCCATTACCTTAAAGAGAGTTGAAGTTAAGGATATTGGTCTGTAAGATGTGGGAAGGGATGGGTCCTTACCAGGTTTTGGGACAGGTATTACAAAGGACGTTGTCCATGATGCTGGTAGTTGCATACTGTGCCATATTGTGTTATAAAACATTAAGATTACATAGAGACATTTTTGTGGTAAATGTTTTAACATAGAATATGAGATCCCATCCTCTCCAGGAGTAGAATCTTTGGTGGAATGGAGGGCTTGTTTCAGCTCAAAGATGGTAAAATCATCATTTAATGTCTCTTCTTCGGTTAAGGGGGTAGCAGATATCGGTATACTCTCCACATTTTCTTTGAGAGAAATAAATTTTTGGCTTTTTTTCTATTTTTAATGGCTTTTGAACACTCATCTGTCCACCAGGGGACTGGGACTTTACAGTGTGGGGTTCCAGAATATTTGGGGATAGAATTATGGGCTGCAAGATTTAACGCACTCAAAACATTTTCCGAAAAACTATCCACATTTTCACTGTTGCTCTGATCAGTTAGTAATTGTTTACATTGATTGATTGATTGATTGGTTTATTCACCATAAATAATAAGACAAACAATGACAAACACAGAAACATAGTAAGGCGGGAATAAAGTCACTAGGACTTGTTCTATCCCAAATTAAAATTAATAATTGAAATAACACGCATGATGGTGGTGACAAAAACAAATGACAAGTTATGAAGAACATACAGCAACTGGATTATTGATAGACATATGATGAAGTATAGATGTATATAAATATTTGCAGAAATCAAAAATGATATAGAATACAGTAACATGTAGGACTTAAATAAATAAATAAATTAATATTTTATAACTTTCATAAAGATAGCAGGTAGTCTTTAAGGGCAGATTTAAACATCGAAATTGAAGGTATTTTTTTAAATTCTATTGGCAGTCTATTCCATTCTTGAGGCGCCTTTACCTTTAAGAAGTTTGTGGCAAGACTTGAATTATGAAACGGTATCGAAAAGTTGACATTTTGATTTCTTGTCGGGTAGTTCTGAATTGAGGCCTGGGTCATAAAAAGGGAGCAGAAACCATAAGGTAGTAAATATGGTTGAAACATGGCTTTATGAGTAAGGAGTATAGACAGGTATTGGGTCAATTTAGGTAGCGGCAAAATTTTCAAACACAAAAACAGAGGCTCTGTGTGGTCAAGTCGGCCAGACATAGTAATAATACGTATGGCTCGCTTCTGCAAAAGATATAGGGATTTTGTGTTGCTTTTGAAGGTATTACCCCACAAAGGATTTCCGTAGGTCAGATATGGATTGATAAGCGAGTTATACAGTAGGACTAAAGTTTTTTTATTAACAGATTTTTTTAGATATTTTAAAACCCCTATATTTTGTGAAACTTTACTACATACCAAATTTATGTGATCGACCCATGAAAGACGTTTATTTAGAACTATACCAAGAAATTTAATTTTGTCTACTGCCTCAATGGGGGTGTTACGTATGGAAAAAGTTGGAAATACGTCACATTTTCTATTTGGATGTACAAACAGTATTTTCGTTTTTAAAACGTTTAGAGAAAGTCGATTGACTTCTAGCCATGTCGAGATTTTATCCAGTTCAGAGTTAACTGTATTCATTATGTGATGATCAGACTCAGATGAAAAACAAGCACTTGTGTCATCAGCGAATAATGTAAACTTTAGAACAGAAGATGACTTAATGATATCATTTATGTAAATTAAAAATAAAATAGCATTCTTTTGCATATTTATTCCAGTCAGCTTTATTTAACTTCCATCGAGGGGCAGATCCTATTTCATGATTATATGGGGAGAATCCAAATGACGCTGTGATAGGGAAATGGTCACTTCCACAAGGGAAATTTTGATCAACTGTCCTTGAGGAAGTTGTACTTGTATCACCAGTACAAATAGTTAAATCAATAGCTGACGTTTTTCCAGATCGAATATCTAGCCTTGTCCCAGTACCCTCATTCAATACCACCAGATTGTACTCATTTATGAAATCATAAACTATCTTGCCATTGTAGTCAGTAGCATTAGATCCCCACATTGCATAGTGGGCATTGAAATCCCCACAGATCATATAAGAACCTGATTGAGAGTGAAACAATGATTGAAAATCCCCTAAGGCAAGCTTTTTACATGGGTTATAGAGATTAAACATGGTAATTTGCTGACCATTTTCTTGGCCTATTTGATAACACTGACACTCAAATGTGTTAGTATTAGGCAAATTGACTTATAAATATTGCCAATCCACCTCTCTCACCATTAAGCCTGTCAACTCGCTTAACTTCATATCCTGGGAATGTAAAATTAAGGTGGGTTTTAGAAATGTCTCTTGAAGACAGATTACATCAGGTTGAACACTAAGATTTGATACATAATATTTGAATTCTTGACCATGTGAATAGAGAGACTGTATATTCTGTTGCAAGATATGAAAAACCATAAGAAGAGTGGTAAGACTAAGACAAGTATTACTTCTTATTTTTAGCTCCATTATTTACGAGTATAGTTTCTCAATTCTAGTATTTCAGCTAAATCTTCGGAATTTAAAATTCCACTTCCCAAGTGATGCTCTGCACGCATAGAAATGAATTCCACAAAATCAGGTTTTTTAGATATTTTTACACAATGTAAGAGAATTTCTGTGATTAAGGAGATTATACTAGATACTGTGATTGTTGGACAAGCATCTGTTTGGCTTGATACATCAACATCTGTTTGCACTGCAACAGAATTCATTACTGGACGACTTTTATTGACTGGTTGTCTCAGGGATTTAGGGACAACTGGAGGTACTTCAGGGGTAATAAAAAGTGGTTCATCAAAGTCTGGATCTTGTGAACAATTTAGGGAATGAGAGGGCTGTGATCTTATCGACTTAAGTGCTTCAGAAAAAGAGACTTTTTGAGTGACTTTGATATATTGGGCCTTATTATTGGGATTCTAGGGCATCGATGGTAGACCAATTGAATACAGCGAGGGGATTCTTTGTTGGGGCCATCCTGATAGGAATGGTTTCCCCCACACCTGGCACATCTTATATTACCTCTGCATTCTGACGCAATATGATTTAATCTTTGGCACTTAAAGCACCGAATTACTGGGGGATATATAGTTTAATTTGAAATACCTCAAAACCCAAAACTATCTCAGAAGGTAATGTTTCCAGATCAAAATACAATAGCATACATCTGGTGGGTGTTTTTTCTTTGCGTTTTGTAAGACGTCGGACCTTGGTACATTTCATATCTTTTAATGCATCAAGGATTTCATCTTCCTTAATCTCTTCGTCTATACCATATATAACACCTCTACAGGAATTATTAGACTGCAGTTTACATTTGATATCCCTACCCAGGATATTGGTAAGCTGTAATACTTTTTTTTGCCTGACTCGTACATTCGCAAACTATAAGGTAATCTCTTGATGGAAGTTTTTTGGCATACTTAACTAAACCTATTTTTTTATGAAGTGCTGATGCAAATTGAATTGGGCTAAAACTAGTAGCAGGGGCACCCCCTTTGGTGGATAAAATTACATGCGTAGATTTTTCCTGTTGTTCTGATATTCTACAAGGTCTTGATTTCTTTCCTGTATCGCGCTCAGAACTCTCTGATCGATCGCGTTCTCTGATGCCTCGTTTAATTTGACCTCTGTGGGGGGCTTCGCTAAAATCCATACCAGTACCATCCGATTCATCCTCGTCCATGTTCAGGCCGAAGATTTACAGAACTATGTGATAAATGAAAGTGCAATAACTTAACTAAGTGCAACAGACAAGGGGAAGTTAATACAGCACAGTTATTTGGAGAGTACTCTGGGGCGACTCAGAACGGGGGAAAAAACGAAAGAAGCCCTACATAGACAGTGCAGAGTAGACAGTGCAAATACAATTACAAAAAAGGTCAAGATTTTTTTTTATTAAATTATAATTGTTACCTTAAGTTAAGGTTTTAATTACAGTGGTGATCTACAGAGCTTATGGGATTATATTTACAACACTATACCAAGAAGAAAAAAAAAAAAAAATTTTACGCGATTGCAAAATTCCAAATGTACAACAACAACATACGAAAACACAAATCAAATTCTAACATTCACAGAAATCAGTATTATATATACAGACATATATTCAATTCCAATTCAATTCAAAGTTTATTGACTTGAGCAAATAATTGCCCCTTGTCACAATGGTTTCTGTACAATGAATTTTACAATAATTGAAACAACATTATAAATACATGTACATACTGACACTCACAAACATATGATGTTTATAACAGAATATACTTATTATATATGTCTGACATCTGAGAGAAAACCTCGATATATACATGGTTACATTCTCCCTATCAAAACATTCCTGTTTTCCAAACATATATGAACAAATTTTGCAGTTTTCTGAATCATATTTACAGAGGTAGAGTTAAGGAGTGCTACAAGTTTGTGTACACTAGGTTTTTCCAATAATACCCTTTAATTAGTTTTTTTCTAACTTCTTGATAAATTGGACAGATTAACATAAAATGGTATTCATCCTCAACATCATTTGTGTTACATAACAAACATTTTCGTTCATGTCTTGGTAGCTGGTTACTGCCATGTCTACCTGTTTCTATACGGAGATTGTGACTCGAAGTTCTCAACTTAAACATGGAGTTTCGATGGTTAAAATTATCTTGCACCCCAAAATTTGTATTTAAATTTTTATACAAGAACATTTTGGGAGATTCCAGTTCTAATAGCAGTTCTTGCTTTTGACAATCATACAGACGCTGCCTGAAAATATATATGAACCTGGTTAGCTCAACGCTACTTGGAAATAACCATACTTCACCAAAGCCATAACGATTCAATATATCTTTTACGTTATTGATCCAGTCTGAATTTGACAAGTACATTTCATCAAAAACTTTTCTAACAATGACATTTTCTGTTTTACATGCCTTTAACAAATATTTTATAACACGAAGTATACTTTTCCACCAAAATGTTTGTTGACCAAATTCACAGTAAATTGTACAACTAGAAAAGTAGACATTTTCACATTTACCAGTCATTTGAAAAACTTAGTTTGTATCCGTTCCATGGGTAGAGACTTTTTAAAACCCCAAACTTCTGCACCATAAAGAAGAGTTTGACTAACAAATGCATCAAACAAATCATTTGTAACATCAATTGGAATTCCATATTTTTTAATATTAATAAGAAGGACATTTGCTGCTTTTTTACCTTTTTGTACAAACAAAAGGCGCGTGTGTTATTAAACTTACATTTGAAGCTAAAAACAACTCCCAAGAAATTAAATTGTTCAACAATCTCTATAGCCTATATATATTTTGATATAACCAATTTTCATTTTGTTTAATGCCCCCCCTTTTGCGAAAGACCATACATTTAGTTTTACCTGTATTTACAGTGAGACTGCACTTTGCACTATACTTAGCTAAAGCATCTAATAGGCCGTGAAAATCATAGTTTTATATGTAATTCACAAATCAAGTGTTTCTTAATGATATCATAATACATGAAGCAGTTATTTGATAGTTGAACAGTACCATTAACTTGATATGATTTAACGGGGACAAACAGCCGAGTTGAGTTTGAATTCGTTTACTTGGTAAACAACATGGAGGCATGAAGAAACCCTCCGGCCAATCAGGTCCTCAAACTCCAGTCAGCTGACTTGCCAAACTTTCTGGAAGGTTTAACCCCTGAACAGCCACGCATAAGCGAAAATGCTATTCATTTCAATTATAGAAGGAAATAGAAACCTTCATGACTACACAGCTGTCACACATGTAAGTGGAAATACACCATTAGAAAGTTTAGTTCTTGCCTTTTGGTTGCAATGATAGCCCTACATGGATTGCCTCACTTTAAAATCAAACATATTAATGGAAGGAGTATGTTTTTGTACAGCTGTATCTATAGACACGGCTGTCATTTGTATCATCTTTAGGAGTTGTCAATTATGTTGTGGTGTTCATGTGCGCCACATTTCCTTTCGTACCAGTTTCTCCGTGTCAATAATGTGTCAGGCCTCAATAGGACGAAGAAGGTTTTATCACATATATAAGCAATATCAATTGGAATACACATATACAAGTTTCGCTTCTGGGCATAACAAAATCTATAATATAGAGTACTTTCCTTATGCTGCATCATATTTACCTCCCAAGAGTAACCACAAAGAAATATATTCCCAAATTGCAATTTTTTGACGCAGTATATCATACTCAATCATAGATAGGTTGTTGACTATGGTGACGTATTGTAAAGATATATACCTTGCGTACAGTGTATGTCATGTCTAACGAATACATGTCTACATCAATCTGGATTTCACAAAATGGACAAGCAACAGTATAAAACAGGGATTAAAGCAGGCTTGTGCTCTTATATGGACTACATGTAAATGTATTTTTAAAAAACATAAGTTGAAACGAAACAGCCTTCGTGCTTGTTCTCTGTCCACCAAAATATGAGTCTGCAAGTAACATGCATATTTTCCGTATTGTTTGTAACTACTCGGCATACTCATTAAAATGAACGTCATATCCGACTTTAGATGTTCTACAACACATTTGAAGGGTATATTTGTGTAGACCTGTTTACATTTATGGCTAAAACTTACGATAAATAAGATTTGATGAAAGGTGGATGGTCGATTTTCAGCGAAAAATGTACCATAACGAGCAAGTGCGACTTCTGTGGTACATTGTTTACTGTCTGACAGACGGTTTCACGTTAATGTAAACAGAGGTCTTACATGGGTCAACCCTACTGCAGTGAGTTGTGAATGCGTTACTAATATTCATCTATCAGATAAACTGTTAAGAGTAGGCATTCATTATTCTAATTCTACAATATGTAATCAGAAAAAACACATAAATGTCAGAAGATAAGGAAACGATCAACTAGACGGCTCGCTCAGGGGCCTCTGTGAGAAACTCCAGTCTGACTGAATCGAGAAATCAACATATCAGCTGCAAATGAATTTAACACATATTCAATTCGTCATTTAACGGTCTGTCAGGGGAAAGAAGTTTACCAGTGACCATCCACTGATGTTTAATTTGCCGCATGCACACGTTGCCCTTTGAACACAAATTGACAAAAATTGGGGTTCATAAAACATTAAAACTTGCATGAGTTGCAAAAATGTGCACCTTAAAGGATAAATGACAAGTTTAAGTCAATGGCTCCTATTTGGTAATCAATCTGTTTAAAACAAAGGACACCGTATAGCCCTACGAGCTCAACCAAAAGCAAAATGAGATTTTAGGCACAAAACCTTAAAAAGTTCAAGCCTTCGTTTTTCTCTCTACAGCCAAGATACGGAAATTAATTAGCTTTAGCGCCTCTATTGTTGTGATGTCAAACTACGTTGTGGCAGGGCGTCTTCGTGGTTGAAATGACGCCGAAAACATTCCAAATGTCAACTATAACGTCAAATACGAAGATATTTCTGATGGTGACGGAAGATATGCATATTTTCAATCGCAGCTCCTGTCCCGGCCCCCCCCTTGAACCTGGGAAGTTCGTTATGTTTCAACATTAGGTTTTTAGATACATATTTACTCAATTTACAATAACAAATCACTTACAGGTGTTCAGAAAGAACTTGCCATTTATCCTTTAATGTTATAAAGTTTGATACGTAATGCATTATAAAGTGCTGGTATTTAAAAAAATCAAATGACCGAGGTTGGAATATCAAAGAATGATACAATTTGTGAGCTATATGAACCGATGCAGTGTTTAATAATTTAACAGAATTTATATAACTCGGAATAACGTTGATTCGTTTTAGGCCTAATTTGTTTAAAACACATTTCTTTACAGTGACATTAGCTGTCAAATATAGAGAAAATTTGGTTGAAACGGTATTATAGCTATTCATCATTTTATTAAGAAGTACAAAATAACAGGTTTCCTTCGACGCCAGGCTTGACCATATACGTTGAATTAGTTTAAAAGCAGCAAATGTCCAAAAAAGTACACCCCAGCTTTTTAAAGGTGTATCTGTTACTAGCTCACACTTTCCGTTTGAATGACTTTATGGCTTTTCTAAAATGTTCGCTTCAAGGTAAGTTCTTCAGGATTTCAATGTAATTCAATCTCTCAACTTGTCTAAAAAAGTTAGAATTTTGGCAGCTCGTGGGACTTAAATGTACATTCTCGGGACTGACAGTGGTACAAAAAATCTTATCATTTGTACTTTTCGAGATAAAAAGACGCTTTTTTCAATTGTTGTTTGACAGGAAACTATCAACTTTGTAGCAGGTCAGTCCTCAAAAAGTTCCTTTTTATATGCCCGCTCTTAAAGCCGTTGTATATTGGTATACCGTTGTCCGTCTGTCCGTCCCGGATTCGTTTCCGCTCCATAACTTAAAACCTATTGCCTGAATTAATTTTTTTTCTTCTGATATATGTAGCTTATGGGTAGACGGTGTGTCTAAATTGGAGTCTCAATATTTTTGGCGACCAAAACAGTCACCAGCCTTTTGGCATTGAGTTTCTCCGGAACTATTCAATGGATTTAATTTTTTTTTCCAGATATAACTAGCTTATGAATAGATGGTGTGTTCTGTACCAAAATTAGATTAGGGTCTTGATATTTGCGGCGACTAAAATGGTCACCAGCCTTTTGACATTCAGTAAACCCAGAACTATTGCATGGATTTTGAAATTTTTTTAGTTATAACTGGCTTATGAGTAGATGGTGTGTTCTGTACCAAAATTAAATTTGAGTCTCAATATTTTGGCGACCAAAAACAGTCACCAGCCTTTTGGCATTGAGTTTCTCTGGAACTATTTGATGGATTATAATTTTTTTTCTTCTAATATATGAAGCTTATGATTGGACGATGTGATCTGTACCAAAATTGAATTGGGATCTCTTTATTTGTGGCGACCAGAACAGTCACCAGCCTTTTGGCATTGAGTAACTCGGTACTTATTGCATGGACTATCAATTTTTTTTTCAGTTATAACTATCTTATGAGTAGACGGTGTGTTTAGTACTAAAAGTAAATTGGAGTCTCTTTATAGATATGTGTTGACAAAAATCAGTCACCAAGCCTTTAGGCATTCAGTAATTGAGGAAATGGCTTTTATTCTGTCTGTGGTTTCACAGAATAGCTTAGTTATATCCAAACAACTTATTTGATAACCAAGGAGACCAAATGAGTTGTGTCCTTCTTTCTATTGTTTAATCTGTAATTAAATGAAATAGCTGTTGTATGCCTGTATGTAGTGTAGACACTTTTGCAAGTAGCTTTGGTACAGCTTTCAGATATAGGTAGTAGCTTATAGGTATGTGATCTGTCAAATACTAATATTCACCAAACCCCAGTCTTATTTAGGTGACTGAAAGATTCTACCAGCCGGAATTCTGTTTAAAGCATGTCTTAAATATTGAATATTAAGAAAGTGTGCTACAAAGAATTTACCCTTGCGGGCGTATTATGAGTTTCTTAAACGCTTGTTCAATTGGGCTTAGGGTACTTCACAGTTTAACTGGATGACACTTTAAAATGATATGGTAAATTAAAGAAATATTGTATCCTTTGGGTCTGCAGATTTACTTGGGACAAGTGGTTACATGTAGAAAACCTAATAATATATGTTATAGGGGTATTCTGGTCTTGTTTATTATTGCTACCATCTAAGACATGGGGGGTACTTTTTCAATCCGGTTTGAAAACCAATTATGTTATTTTTATCATTGGATGTGTGTCCTTAACACAATAGTATGTCTAAAAGGTACAAATAAAAACGTGCTTTTGGTACTCTTTGAAGTGTCAAGGGTACGGATGGAATTAGCTGCAATATAATTCCAGATTGGGATTTGCCAGAAAGGAAAGAGTAAATGTAAAGCCAGATTGATAATGACGTTGTGCCAACTTTATTAAGTCTTCTTTGGACCCCGTCTTTGAACTATGAAATGATTTTTATCCACTCCGTCATAACTCCCTCACTGTGGGGTATAAAACACTCGACATTTTCCTCAGTGAACTTTCCCATTGGCTTTATTAAAGAACTTATGACAGCCCGACCCCGATTCTCCCTGGGGGTTAATACCGCAATGGTTATTACTTCAACGTGTACTTTCACAAGAGGGTATCGACCCAACCAAATAATTTTTGACAGCCCTCCCGAGCTGCCTGAAAGAATATTCCTGAAAGAAAGTTCTAATCCGATCATCCAATCGATTCAAAGGGATGATTACATTTTCTAGCTGTTTGATTTGCTAATATGAGGGACGTTGATATTGATCCCCGTCTCATCTACACCGTGTCATATTATTAATGCATACCCGGACTTCATGTGGGGATTTGTCTGATTCCGTTGTTATGACTCTCAATCCATTAGGGAGAAGTTTGCTTAGTATTTTCCTCTGGTCGACATGTGTAATACCTGCATAACGTAAGATATTTCTACCGGACATAGTGTTCGGATTGATTCCCCAATTAAACATATACAACGTTTGTAATAGTATTTAGAGGGGATTAAATAAACTACTAAACAAACAGCTTAACTAATAATAAATGCTGTAAAAATGTTACAAACGTCATTTGTGTTCTTTGTTTTATTTATGTTAAGGTGGCCATTATTTGTTTATTTTGGTTAAGATGATGGTCATCTATATATTTAGGACAAAACGTTTGACAGAAAACCTTGCTGTAAACGATCCTTATCTAAGGGAGATAATCGTTTAAGTATAGCTTCGAATGCTAACAGTTGTCACCCTTGTCACTGCAAAATGCGACAAATCTTGCTTGTTGGGAATGGTACAAATTAGCAGGTGAACCAATGTGGGCGGAGCAACCGTTGGGAAGTTTTTAATTGGCTTGCATTCATTGGTTCTTGACTAAACGCTCTATAATTACAGGAGCTTGGATATTTTAGGAGAACACAAAAATAGTATACGAGGACGTCTGTAGCTTTTTCTTTCGTCCTACCTTGTTGGTGTATACAACAGCGCCACGTAACCTTTTATGGTAGACAAGCCCCTCTACTGAAACACATAGTTAATATAATATCATCCCGATAATATTATTTCTATTGTGGCTTTAACCGGGAGGAAACCAGGAATAACAATGTAAAGAAAGTCAAAAATACAAAATAGTTTCGATTGTATACAGAGGGTCGATGACAAAACTTGACCCTGATAACAAATATTTGGATTATAGAAAATTGGTTGTAACAGAATTTGTTGAGGGTGTGATACGTTTATCTTACAAATATTTTGAAAATTCACCCAAGCTGCCATCATCTCTTTATAAAAGGGTGGTAAATGGCACAATAGTGATGTATTTGCAGACATATAAAAGAGTAAAGTAGATTTATTAAGTTCCTGCCACCTACATAAATGATTACGAAACAAATCTTTCCACACTGCATAATTAGAATTAAAAAACCGTGCCAAGAAGCTCAGCCGAAAGGCACTCACTTTCGATCTAATATCTGGAAGTCCCAGGCCACCTTGACTTTTGTCATTGATAATGGCATCATATGCAACTAAGTGAGCCCTCCCACCCCAAAGAAAATCAAGGAAAATAGCCTTTAGTTCTACCATGTACTCGTGTGGGACATCAAGAACCCTCATTACATACCATAGTTTTGACATGAGTAAGGTTGAAATTACACAAACTTTTCCTTCTAATGTCAATTTTCGCAGTTTCCAAATGTTTATTATTGTCTTAATCTTGTTAATTTTATCCTCCCAATTTTTCTTTTTACAATAGTTCTTATCAAATCCCAAATATACTCCTAAAACCTTCATATAATTATAAGAAACAGGTATGTGATGAATTTCAGTGAGGGTTAAATGTGCATTGGCCGACCGAGAACATAAAATCTCCGACTTTTCGGAATTTACCTTGGCATTAGACGTTGAACAGTATTTATTAACAATTTTTAAAACTTCCCCAATAGAGTTTTGATCTGACACTGTAACAGTAGTATCATCAGCATGCTGATAAATTAGACTAAATCTACTATTTAAAGAGTTGGGGATAGGGATCCCGTGGATATCATCCGAACTACGTAGCATACATCCTAATGGTTCTACTGTTAACACATACAATAAAGCAGATATAGGACACCCCTGACGGATAGACTGGGTAACTATTTGGTTACATGACCATTGCATTTGACCGCCGTCCTAACATCAGTATAAAATATTCCAATCCATTTACGAAATATATCTCCAAAACCATACTGTTTTAGAACCCCATACAAAAATTCATGGGAGACTCGGTCGAATTCTTTTTCTTGATCTAATTTTATAAAATAAGCTTCTAAGTTATCGTTATCAACATAATACAAAATATCTCGCAAACTGCATATAGTGTCCGCTATATCTCTACCTGGGACACAGCAGGTTTGACACGAGTCTAAAAGTGAATTAATAACAAGCTTTAATCTGCTAGACATACATTTTGACAATATCTTGTAATCTACATTTAATAAACTGATAGGTCTCCAGTTTTTTAATGACGACCTATCCCCTTTCTCTTTATATATTAAAGTTAGTACTCCACTTCTCATACTTCTGGTTAATATACCCACAGAGAAGATTTCTTCATAATAATAGGCCCTAATAAATCCCAAAAACACAAATAAAATTCAACGGTTAATCCGTCATTACCAGGGCTTTTATTTCTTGCCATACTCATCAGTGTATTCTTAATTTCCTCAATAGTTAAGGCCTCGTCACATAAGTTTTTGTCTATATTACTCAACTTGTCTTTAATTGAAGACAGAACTTCCTCAATACCATTATTAGTGATTATCTCAGCAGTGTATAATTTCGAGTAAAAGTTAAACACTTCTTGGAGTATATCTTTGGAACTGTTTAATTCAACTCCCTCATCCGTAGTAACACATGATATGAGCTTTTTTTCTTGATTATATTTCTCTAGGTTTAAAAAGTACTTTTTTGTCACTCTCGTGAGTGTACAAAGCTTTTGATCTGAGAATTGCCCCATTACATTTTTGTCGCTCATACTGTTCTAAGTCCTGCTCTATTTGCACTACATTTTGAATATTGTAATTGGGAACCTCACTGGCTTTTCGATATTCATTATCTAATTTCTGCTGTAATCTGTTAATAGAATCATATTTCTGTTTTTGTTTGCTTTTACTGTAATTTTTAGAAAATGACTTGATTTTGTATTTAAGATTATCCCACCAGATACATATATTTTCAACATACAATGAACAGGATAATTGTCGATCAACAAGAGAATAAATCTCATCACAAAAATTATCGTCTGACAATAAATCATTGTTAAAGATATAAAGGCCTGGACCTCTGTCAACACCTGAAAATCACATTTAATGTGGATACTAGAATGGTCGCTAAAGTGGGTGTTTGAAAAAATTCCACTTTCTCCTTCACAACATTAGGAGCATATATATTCACAACATTTAAAATTTCCTCACCAACTTTTAGTTTCAAGGAAATCAATCTACCCGTGTTGTCGGAAAAGGAAGATATTATACTAGGAATAACTGATTTTCTAACAACAAATGCAACTCCTTTATAATTATCAGTAGAGTTATTACAGTACACTGTACCATTGATGAGATATTTATATTTCTCAACAAAAGCATCATCCCAATGTGTCTCTTGTAAACATATAATATCCGCAATTAAATGATCATTTACTACTTGCTGTAATTTCAGTATATTTCTCAAGCCATTGCAATTTAAGGAAGCAAAGGTAATCATGTTGAAGACAATAATTAAAAATTTAACTACTTCCATTTTTAATTTTGAAATGTTAGTTACCGTCTTACGTACTATTCAGTTCTGTCTTCTCATATGGGGTCTTTCGCTTAGCTCTTGTCACCTTTGCAATAGGTTCTTGGTTGGCTTTCCTTCGTCTTCTGCTTTTCACTACAGAAAAGCCAGACGACTGAGATTCAGTTAAATCCATTGATGTATCATGATCCAACGGCTGAGGAATATCCCAGACAGATTTCTCCACATCATTCACCTTTATATTTACATCTTCTGATTGTGATTGTTCACATGAGGATTCATCGAGGTAATTACCTTCTAGATGTGGAACTTCATCTACTTGTGGAACTTCATATCGAAGTGGAGTGAGTGAGTGATTGGGGTTTTACGTCCTGCTCAACAGTATTTCGGTTATATGAAGACGTTGTCTCCTTGTGACAGGGCGGATTTCCACCGCTCTTTTAGGTGCTGTCTCACCGAGACGACTTGCCGAAGACAACCAGCAAGCCCCCTCACCCAGTCACAGTATACTGACACCGGGCCAACCAGTCGCTGCTCTAACTCCTATTGCTGAGCGCCAAGCCAAGCAGTAACAGCTACCACTGTTAAAGTCTTTGGTCTGACTCGACCCGGGCTTGAACCCGGATCTCCCAGGCCTGAAGCGGACGCTCTACCGACTGAGCTATCGGGGCTGGTCATATCGATGTGGAACTTCATCCCGATGTGGAACTTCTTCTCGATGTGAAACTTCTACTCGATGTGGAACGTCATTATTTCGAGCTGGAGATGGAGGCTTGCTCTCATCAAAACCCGATCTGGCTGTTTCGCTCGTGGTGGCCAGGTCACTTATTTCTGTTATTTCGCCGATGGCGGCTTGGTCACGTATTGTTGTTTTCTTTCATATTGATTTGGTTCCTTATTCTCACTTCCCCGCACACAGTATCTTCGCCATTTATTTCCGCGTCTTCGGACAGGGGGGCTTTGTCACTTACGTGGTTGTGACATAAACATTTATCACCAATATTTCTACATTTTGGACAGGGTTTGGATGTACAGTGCTTAACTTTATGGCCTTGTTTTTTACAACGAAAACAGACGAATTTAGAACAGTGCCTGTAAATATGGTCCTCCCCAAGGCATAATGAACACACCTTTAACTGGTGATCATGCACAACTTTGAAATGCTCATATCCGTGCACTGTATTAAATCGCATGGCATATGGCAATGACTTAATATTAGGAGGGAATTCTACCTTCAGATATCGCGTCCCATCCTCTATATTAGTTCCTTTGTAGACCCGCCTCTTTATACTAGAAAGAATCTCGATATCCATGGACCACAATTTCTGTCTAATCTCATCATTACTCACATGGCGCGGCAGATGAAGGAATGAGATTACCACGGTCTTATCGTGGACGGATCGAGTCTCATAGCTCTGACCATCAACCTCAATACTCCCACAAAGCAAATCATACCTCTCCTGTTCCTCCACCGTCACCTCATATATGTCATTTCCCCGCGGCACACAAGCTAACAAAGAATTCACTCCACATATTCCCTCAACACTACTGATCAACTTTTCAGCAGGTACACTCTTAAAATCATGCACCTCAACCGTCAACGTACAGCGATAGCTCCTCTACATTTGTCTGGGTCAAAGGCCTATGGATAGGCCCCTGTGAACTGGCCATGTCCAAAGACACGGCCAGGGCTTTCAGCGAAACAACAACAACTCTGTGTTAAGACACTAGCTCGTTGAAACCGGTCTTACCACTTCAAAACATCGACCGGAAGTCCGTTAATATAATACCTTTTTTAGGGATCCCCAACTTGGTGGGGATACCTATTGAAATCGTTCTGCTTTTTCTTTATTAGGGATCCCCTACTTGGAGGGGATACCTTTTGAAATCGTTCTGCTTTTTCCGTATTATTATTATTAGGGATCCCCAACTTGGTGGGGATACCTATTGAAATCGTTCTGCTTTTTCCGTATTATTATTATTATTATTCTTATTTGTTTTCCACGGTTTTTGTAGGTGATATAACTCAAACAGTTTTCTAGACACGACTCTCATCTTTCACATACATATTCTTAAACAAATTATCTAGGTCCATTTTTTCTGAATTGTCGCTACGCTACGCCGTTTGTCCGCCATTTTGAAAAAGGCGTATTTGCCCAAATTTTTTCTTCTCTGATACCGTTCATCCGATTTAGCTCAAATTTCACATACACTTAGTAGAAGTCGGGGGACTACTAAGTTGTCCAAATCAAGAACCTCCTCGAAAATTCATAGCAGACTTTTATTCGTCAAATTTATGATGTTTTTAACTTTTTAAAAAAAATGCAATATCTAGAAAACCATTTATTGGAACTTAACGATAATTATCATGCTTGTAGACCTATTATAGATCTATTAAATTCCAAAGTTTTATGAACGTGCAACAAGTCACGTGACCAGGACGCCATTTTGAATTTTTGAAAACTGTAATGAGTCATATCTCAGATAATTTTTCTAATAAAGCAATCGGCTTTTTAAATTTAGATAGACAATATTTTTCTTCATCTTTGAACTGCTAGGTAATTTTTGATTGGATCAACGGTTTCGCCGCCAAATTGAATTTTATTAAAAAATTAAAAACTTGAGTTTTTCCAAATTGCTTTCAGATATCAACTTTAAATTTGACATACCAATAGTGTTGATCAAGGTCTATGCCTTGTGTGAAAATCAACCCGTTTCAATAAAAACTCAATAAAATATGACTGTTTAAAAATATGATGTTAATAAACTATGTTCAATATTTATAAGAAAGATCTTCGGCCACACAGACATAAACCCATATCAAGTTAAGGGCAAAAACCTAGGATGTTAATGAAAGATGTGCATTTTATTGATAGAATCTTGGTAAGTAACATGATAAACGGATATTTTCACCATCGAGGATACAAATACGCCCAATATTTTAGGAAAAGAAATAGCACGCAAGGTCTCAATCAATCGCTCATTAGTTTAAGACCATAATAGAACTTTTGCGCAATTATTCACGTATAGAGATTAAATGTTCCAGAAAACCAAAACTGGCTTAATGACAAATTTCAATGTCATTTGGCGCTCGCAAGCAAACTTACAGCAAACTGTAAGTTATTTTAGCGACTAACATCAATTATGGTTTTCACACCAAGGGCGACATTGATTTAGTGACAAAGGCCGTAACTGCTATGTTCAAGAAGACAGACCTAATCTTGTACAATTTGATGTGACATTATATAAATAATACATAGTACGTTACCAAAGTGAAAATATCAGAGACAGTGCTAAACATGTTTAAGGCAAATTATGATTGAAAAATATAACCAAATAGATATTCAATTTCCCGGTTTTAGGTTTTATTTCAGAGATTTCTGTCTCGATGTGGCGAATAATTACGATATAACGAAAAACAAACTGATAAAAACTTAACGGGGGATCCCGGACCTTGAAGTTGCCCCGCTGCAACTTCATCAGCCTCTAGTTATTCTTATTTGTTTTCCACGGTTTTTGTAGGTGATATAACTCAAACAGTTTTCTAGAGCCGACTCTCATCTTTCACATACATATTCTTAAACAAATTATCTAGGTCCATTTTTTCTGAATTGTCGCTACGCTACGCCGCTTGTCCGCCATTTTGAAAAAGGCGTATTTGCCCAAAAATTTTCTTCTCTGAAACCGTTCATCCGATTTAGCTCAAATTTCACATACACTTAGTAGAAGTCGGGGGACTACTAAGTTGTTCAAATCAAGAATCTCCTCGAAAATTCATAGCAGACTTTTATTCGTCAAAGTTATGATGTTTTTAACTTTTTAAAAAAATGCAATATCTAGAAAACCATTTATTGGAACTTAACGATAATTATCATGCTTGTAGACCTATTATAGATCTATGAAATTCCAAAGTTTTATGAACGTGCAACAAGTCACGTGACCAGGACGCCATTTTGAATTTTTGAAAACTTTACTGAGTCATATCTCAGATAATTTTTCTAATAAAGCAATCGGCTTTTTAAATTTAGATAGACAATATTTTTCTTCATCTTTGAACCGCCAGGTAATTTTTGATTGGATCAACGATTTCGCCGCCATATTGAATTTTATTAAAAAATTAAAAACTTGAGTTTTTCCAAATTGCTTTCAGATATCAACTTTAAATTTGACATACCAATAGTGTTGATCAAGGTCTATGCCTTGTGTGAAAATCAACCCGTTTCAATAAAAACTCAATAAAATATGACTGTTTAAAAATATGATGTTAATAAAACTATGTTCAAATATTTATAAGAAAGATCTTCGACCACACAGACACAAACCCATATCAAGTAAAGGACAAAAACATAGGATGGTAATGAAAGATGTGCAATTTATTGATAGAATCTTGGTAAGTAACATGATAGACGGATATTTTCACCATCCGGGATACAAATACGCCCAATATTTTAGGAAAAGAAATAGCACGCACGGTCTCAATCAATCGGCCATTAGTTTAAGACCATAATAGAACTATTGCGCAATTATTCACGTATAGAGATTAAATGTTCCAGTAAGCCACAACTGGCTTAATGACAAATTTCAATGTCATTTGGCGTTCGCAAGCAAACTTACCGCAAACTGTAAGTTGTTTTAGCGACTGACACCAACAATGGTTTTCACACAGAGAGCGACATTGATTTAGTGACAAGTGCCATAACTGCTATGTTCAAGAAGACAGACCTAATCTTGTACAATTTGATGTGACATTATATAAATAATACATAGTATGTTACCAACTGAAAATATTAGAGACATTGCTAAACATGTTTAACGCAAATTATGATTAAAAAATATAAGCAAATAGATATTTAATTTCCCGGATTTAGGTTTTTTCGGAGATTTCTGTCTAGATGTGGTGAATAATTACAATACCGAGAAACGAACTGATAAAAACTTAACAGGGGATCCCGGACCTTGAAGTTGCCCCGCTGCAACTTCATCAGCCTCTAGTTTCTTTTTACATCCGCACACAACAGGTCTCGAACCCCTGCCTTCCGTATCTGAAGCTGGGCAGAACCACATGCGCATTCACTTAGACCGTAGTATTTAGCCACTAGACTAACTACAAACACAACGTTAGAGGTATTAAATTTCTATGTGTTACCTGAACTGCGATACACGCATGCGCACTTCATACTTAATATACCCTTTGACCCGCGATGACGTATTTGGACCACAGGCACGCCTTACGTTCAGCGGGGCCACTTTATCAATGAGTTGACGAACCGCAACTTTTACGTTACCTACGATTCTTTACCCAAGCCGCTAAGTTTGACATAAAGGTTTCAAATTTAGCGTTGAAATCATTATAATGGGAAGAAAACAAAATAACAACTAGCAATACTATTGGCTATGTAATGATTAACTTCTCTGTATAGATCACAAGAAGGTATGATGAAAGAAACAGTTCCAGACGTCCCCCTATAATCCTAAAACATCCAAGCGCCTGTAATTATAGAGCGTTTAGTCAAGAACCCCTGATTGCAAGCCATTTAAGAACTTTCTCTCTTACTATGGAAGGCGGATGAGGCCATTCGCGCCGCGTTTTGGCGACCTGTAATAACACGCGCCAAAACGGCTAATTCTCTAGAGATATTGCCGTTTTGGCGTTTTCTCGCGCCGCGTTTTCTCAACCTTTTAAAAAACTAATAACACGCTAAATTGAAATGTTTCGAATTTTTTAAAATCTGCTCTTTTTGTTTTTTCGCATAACTTTTTTATCCAGAACGAGAAAACGTGGTGCGAGAATACGCCAAAACGGTAATATCGCTAGAGAAATTGCTGTTTTGGCGATTTCTCGTGCCGCGTGTTTCTTAAGTCGCCAAAACGCGGCACGCCCCATCACGAGTTGTGGATAGCTTCAGTTTAAATATCTACTCTCAAAACCGAATAAAGATTGTCTTGAAAATATAACTGGCCTCCATGTAGGACGTACTGGTAACTAAAAAAGGATTGACCAGTAATCGAGAATTTGTTGCGCATACAATAATGTAATCAGACATTTTTTGCGATATTTAAGAGAAATATTCTGTTTTAGTAATAAAAATCTAAATAAAAAAAACAAACAATGAGGTAGAGCCCCAAAAGTGACGAACAGCCCCAAAATGCATCTGGGGGTAAGTTGAAGGATACCCCTTAGTTTTCTTTCAGTTGATAACACTTATAAAAGTGTATTGATAACTTTTTAGTGATAAAAATCTACAAAAGTGAGATTAACCCAACAAGTGACGAACAGCCCCACATATGATGTTGGACCCCAGAGTGCATCTAGGGGTAAGTTAATGGATACCAGTAAACTTTTTTAGTTGATAACACTTACAAAAGAGAATTGATGGCTTTGTTTTAGTTATAAGAATATCTTAAAATCATGTATATGTGGGGATTCCCACAAGATATCATCTACATACGTTTGTGCAGTTTACATTTTGCATGCTTTTCAAATCTATTTAGTTTTGTGGCAGAAGTTAAATGGATATCTACTGTTTTATTGTCACTTCCTGAGATTGTTTTGTTATACTCGAGGAAATTAGCGGAATTAAACGATTGGAGCTTGTATTGAAGTTCCGAGAACTCCCGAATGAAACGCTGTATGACGTCATATCTCTGTTCGTCTACTGCTGCCATTCGATTCACAACGGCTTTAACATCGTCTCATTGTTTTCGTTTATTTCATTTTCAGGTAAAGTAATCTTTTCACATATTTGTTATCATTTTAATCGTGAGTGATCGTAGCTACTCACTAGCGATACTTTAATGATAATTAGTGCTGGATTTATACGTAATTTACTCACGAGATCGTTTAGTACTTTAGCTCAGTAGACAGTCCGGTAATTTTCCACTACAGTGCTGCACGATGATGCAGGCAGTGTGACGTTTCAGGGTCACCAAGTTGACCTAGTTCTCCCTTCACCGGAAAAAGTATACAGACCCGGAAATAAACATGGCAATGGCTTTAACAACAGAAGAACTTCAGTTTAACATCAGAGAAGCACTAATACATCTTCAGACGGACCAGCTTCTGGAAATAACAGAGTTCCTGAAATTGACAGATTGTTCTGACAAAAGCAAATTGAAATTAATAAAGGCAATAACTGACATTTCCGAAAGTGAAGAGTTAACAGAACAAGATGATAATGGAATTGCAGAACTATTAGAATTACAGGAACAAATAACAGAAATACAAACAAGAATTAAAATAAACAATATTGAAATAAGTCAAGACATAAATAAAGAGCAAGAAAATAAAATTAACGAAGAAAACCACTGAACTTACCTGTTGTAAACAGAACACTTCATCAGAGAGACTTCAAAATAAATGGACAAATTGGACATTTGAACCAGAAAGACAAACTTAGTTTCACCAGTTTGTCTCACCCGATGGAAAACGGTGTAAGAAGACGATATTGTGAGTCTGACATCATCGACGCTGTCGTCAGGGCTACCAATCCTGGACTTACACTTCGTTGTTATCTAGAGGGCAGATCAAATTTATCATTGCCAAGTCTGAGACGCATCCTACGATCCTACTTCCATGAAAAGACCCCGACTGAACTTTTTAACCAACTTAGTAATACAAGCCAAGATACCAAAGAAAGTGCGCAAGATTTCCTATTTAAAGTATTGGAACTGAAACAGAAAATACTTTTTGTTTCGCAAGAACTTGACTCCATACGACCCTACTCTCCTCCAAAAAATGTGTCTCCATGCCATACAGACAGGTCTTACAAGTGATTTTATTAGATCAGAAATCAGAAATGAGCTATCAAAAAAGGGAATATCTGACGAAGACTTGGTAGAATGCATCAATCAGGCAAGCCGACAAGAAGAAGAACGTAAAAGAAAATTGAAAAGAAAAACGGCAAATGTGAACTATTGAAACAATTGACTTTTCTTATAATAATCTCATTCCCCAGATCTAACATAATGATTTTTAGAAGTAGGTAATAGTTGTTTTTATTTGTGCTGTTGTAGTTATTAAAGTGTTGTCGCAAGACGTATATTGAAAACTAATTATCCTATGTTGTTTAGTTGTTGTTGATGTCATACTAGCGTTGTTGTTGTACTAGTTATCTTTAATGTAAATTTTAACAATTAAATTGAAGAAGATATACCTGTTTAAACTGGAGATAAAATCCTCAAGTATAAAAGAAACATCTGACCATAATGGTTAATCGTTCTCAGCTTTAGTATGTCAACAAAGTTGAATTAAAATCCCTGCAGGTTAATGTCCTTGACTGTAGCAAAGGTTGTCAGCCATGTTTAAATACTCTCTAAACTCTCAGAAAAATTGCGTGAGTTATTACCACGAATTCATGGAAAAGCTGGTGAATTTGTTTACGGTCAACTATCAAGGGAAGTTAGAAATAACTTTTCATTGTTAGTTGATGAGTTAAACCAAAGAGAGTAGATTGACAAGAGTGGTCACTTCGTCCGCGCCATGTTGAATTTGAATTATTTCAATTTAATTCAGTTTGATTGTACTTGGCACTTTAACAAAGCAGAGTACAAACAACAAAAAGTGTAACAATCATAACTTGGAAATATTTACAATGGTAACTAAAGTACCCCCCTGACACGATTCGATTATTAGGAACCTCCTTTCTGTAGATGGCGCTGAACAGTTGAATTGTGTACAGTCGGAACACCCTTCCGCTAGGGGGCCAGAAAACATGCCGGCAATGCTGATTGGACGAAGTGACCACTCTTGTCAATCTACTCTCTTTGGTTAAACCACAGATTTAAGAAAATAGAAACTACAAAGAGATTTGAAGCCCAATTCAGTAACCGAAGACAAAAATTTGGGGAGAGTGTCGACAATTATGCTGCAGATCTAAAAACGATTGTATGATAAAGCGCATTTTAACCGAGACCGAGAGACTAGGCGTGAAGATCTCCTAAGAAGATTTCTTGACGACATAAAGGATGAAAAAGCCAGATTTCATGTAGAATATATTAAAAAACCCGTAACTATCGACGAAGCAGTATACGAAGTGGTACATTTTCTGGAGACACAGCCAAGAACAAGTGGATATGAATCCCGTCAGAATAAAAGGCCATCAAGATCCATGAGAATTGAAGAACAAGTAAGTGACACATTAGATGTAGGTCACGGAATTAGGTCAGCTGTTCATGCGGAAAACGATTCACGACAAAAACAGTATGTAGCAACAAAGAATAAACCAGTTGAAAAGCCACCCAAAGAAACTACAGAAAATCCAGCTGAGGAAATAAATTTCTACTATAACAGATATGTTTAAAGATTTGAAGTCGCAAATAGAATGTAGAAACAACAGAGCGCCCAACTACGAAAATTATAGAAAACCCCAAGTTTATGAAGATAGACTGAGAAGTAACCCAGTCAGAAATACAGGACCTAACGAGAGAAAACCATTTTCTGGTTGTTATCGCTGTGGTGGTAATCACTGGATTAGAGACTGTACTTACCAAGGTCAAGTCTCGTTGAATGCCACTGCTAAACCATTTGTGCCAGGAAATATGAATACGAAGAGAAGTGGAAATTCTCAACAACAAGCTTATGAAATTAATAGAAGACAAGATCTCACAGAGTTGTCAAACTTACAGGGGGCGGCTCAGTAGACCGTTAGACGGCCCCCCAGCACAGAGGTACTAAAAATACAGGTTTAGGTATGGGGCGAGGGAGACCGAAGTATGACGGACTTTACCTTGATGGTACTGTTCAAATGATCAATGTTAAATTCACAGTCGACACCGGAGCTACAGCGACCATTATATCTGAACGCATTTTCGACGAGATTCCTGAACAGGATCGGCCGGAGCTGAAACAAAATGGAAGAGACCTGACCTGTGCTGATGGCAGAAAGTTGATATACAAAGAAACAGGAATTTTTCAACTTACCTTAGGAAGCCTTCATCTAGAAAAGGATTTAACAGTTGCAGATATTGAGGATGACATTTGTCTTGGAACAGACATTTTGCAGAATAGTCCTCAAGGGCCAGCAGACATATTGATGAGTGAAAACAGAATCATATTAGAGAATGTGACTATTCCCCTTGAACAAGTTTCGTCAACTGGAATTAAGAAAGTAAAGTCAGCAGAAAACTATACTATTCCAGGCATGTCAGAGGTGTTAATAGACGTCCTACTAGATAAACCTAACATAAACTTCACAAAGGTTGATGCGATGATGATACAGACACTACCTTATTTTGCAGAGTCTAAATCATTGGTCATCTCACCTTGTGTGGTTAATTCTGATTCAGGTAAGCTAATTAAGATCAGAGTTTTAAATCCCTTTTTGGAAACTCAGAAAATAAAAAGAGGTGAACATATCGGGATTGCTGAGGAAACTCTGGAGAAACATATAACTGAAGCTATTAAAGAAGAAGATTCAAGTAAAAGAGGGAATTTTAACTCCGTTAAGAGAATTCTAAAAGGTAATAATACACTTGATAGTATAAGATCTACAAATAGTCATCGAACTACGTTGATTAAAAACAAAGCACAGATTCCAACATACTTAGAAAAACTTCATGAAGATTCAATTCATGATTTATCTTCAGAACAAACTTCTCAGGTGACAAGTTTATTGAATTCTTTTCAAGATGTGATTTCTAAAGATGAATGTGATCGTGGGCTAACACATCTGATAGAACACAATATAGATGTGGGAAACAGCAAGCCTATTCGAAAACCCCCAAGACGACTTCCTCTGTCTGTTGCGGGCGAAGAAAAATCAGCAATCGAAAAACTGCAAAAACAAGGATCTATTCGACCATCAACATCCCCTTGGGCGTCTCCAATAGGGTTGGCACGTAAAAAAGATGGATCAGTACGACCCTGTATTGACTATAGACAAGTGAATGCTGACAAACCTCAGATGACAAGGCATGTAATACTGTTACATGCAAAACAGGAGGACATCCCGTTCATGTGTTTAGTGTGTGGGAAGCGAGGAGTTAGGAAAGACGAGATGCAAAGACATATGGAGTCGAAACACGCTGACTATGACATTCAGAATACCTTGGGGGTAGTAAGAGGAAATATATATTGGATGCTTCTGATGCAACCATTTTATCTCAAGATGAATCTCTCTTGCATTATCAAGAAAGATGCTTAGTGGCAGAAGTATCTCCTGGATCTAATTCCCGATTGCCAGACTATCGAGAAGGTACCCCCATTCCCAATGCTATTGTTGGAGAAGGATTTGATACAATGGAAATCAAGGTACCAGTGGCACCTCCACCAAAATCAGAAGTACACACAGTTACTAAGCAAGAACAGGACATTCATTTTGAAATTTCAGAAGTGTGTCATATTAACCAACTCATTCAAAAATCACCTCTTGAACATCATCATCAATCCGTTTTTCCAATCAAACCACTCCCAGTCTCACCAAACCACCCAACAGAAACATTACAGCTCCATCCCAGTGAAAAAGAAATAACAGAATTGTGCAGCAGAACAACCATAATTTCCCCTCTGAAGTCAACACCGCAGAAAAGTCGGAAAATTACCATCAAAAACACTAATAAAGGGGTACAAACAAGCCTAGATACATGTAATTCAACGAACAAAGTTCTCAGCATTTAGGAGAAGACCTCAGCTGTGCAAAAGGAGGCCTTTATGCCCGAACTAGATGTGCGTCCAATTGTGAGCCAGCTGATGGCTACAAACCTGCATGTTGGAGAATTGGCAGCTAGGAGCCAATCTCTCCAGGATACTTCAAAATCATTGCAAGAACTTCCAAACTGTTTTTCAAATCTTAAAATCGAACTAAGTAGGTTGAACAAAACTGTGTACGATCTCAATCAGACCAGCCATAAATTTCAGGGATCTGTTTTCCACCAAACAAATACGCTTAAACCGCTGATGCAGGGTGTTGTAGATTCTAACCTGAGTTTAACCAAAGTATTACAAACTCCGGCAGAGATTTTTCAACAACTTGTCGACGTTCTACAAAAAGAGAAACAGGGTAAAGAGAACTTGTCTAAGTCCAGCTCTGGCAAACGTTGTCGGGAAGACAGTGGTTTGAGTCCTGAAAGTAAGCGAGCTCGTCCTCATTGCCTCACACCTCGTCGTCCTTTTCAAAGAACTTTTGGACAGCAATTATGTTGTAAATATTTTGAAAATGAAAATTAAGATGTAAATAGTTTGAAAATTAATTGTATATTTGTGTAACGTAAACATTTTCAACTGTAATTTAATTTTTTGATAGGTTATGGTGAACGAGGACGTTTCACCTTAAGTTGGGGGTAATGAAACAATTGACATTTCTTTTAATAATCTCATTCCCCAGATCTAACATAATGATTTTTAGAAGTAGGTAATAGTTGTTTTTATTTGTGCTGTTGTAGTTATCAAAGTGTTGTCGCAAGACGTATATTGAAAACTAATTATCCTATGTTGTTTAGTTGTTGTTGATGTCATACTAGCGTTGTTGTTGTACTAGTTATCTTTAATGTGAATTTTAACAAGTAAATTGAAGATGATATACCTGTTTAAACTGGAGATAAAATCCTCAAGTATAAAAGAAACATCTGACCATAATGGTTAATCGTTCTCAGCTTTAGTATGTCAACAAAGTTGAATTGAAATCCATGCAGGTTAATGTCCTTGACTGTAGCAAAGGTTGTCAGCCATGTTTAAATACTCTCTAAACTTGACATTTTATTTTTAAATATTCAAAACTATCAAAGATAGTACTTTTTACAATAACAATTACACTATTATGTCCAGTTGCTAAAATACCAAAATGTAAGGAAAGGAACCTTATGAAAAGCCTATATTTAGGAACACATTTTATTTAAGAATCCATTTTGTGTAGAAAGTACTCATTTGACAAGTATAAAAGGCGGGAAATTTGAGAGATTCAGTGACTAGCTCCCTAGTATTGGACAAGTCCACTTCCCCTGAAGAAACCACCCGAGGAAATACCCGACGTTCAACTACCTGACCATAGGATCATTGGAAACTTAACCACCTTAAAAGGTATGGGATACTACAGGGAACAGATGGAAGAGGCCTGGTGAGATCGAGAACAAGCCCTCTACTTTCACCCTCTGTATTCATGGGGTTACCCCATGAATCCTAGGGAGACTGTAAGACTTGTTCACTCACTACACCCTGCTCCATTCAGTCATTTCCGATGATTTTTCTGAACAAACATTATCCCATGAATTCCTTTATTAATCTCTGGTAAATATATAACTGGATAATTTCAATAGGAATTCCAATATAACCAGTAGATTATTACCCCATGAATTCATAGGGTAAATATTGTAAGTAAATCACTGGTAAATCTGAATCGTTTTCACTGAACTGCATTACACCCCATAGACCCATAGGGATGGATGGCACATACTAAAGGCACTGGTGGGAAAATTAGGACAAATTTACACATACATACCGATTGAACCTATACATATTAAGGGAAAACCATACAATACAAGAAGACCAACCAAACATGAAGTGGATTACTATTGAAGTAATGAGTTTATACAAGTGAAGCGCTACACATATAGCCCTTCCATATATGACCCCCCCCCCCCTTTTCCTGCTGTGAAAAGTTATTTAATAAAGTTTTAAAATTGATTTCAAGTCTTTGTTACAATTTCTACATAGTTAATTGATCTTCGGTACTGTACCAGAGCATGAGCAATGCCGCACTGCAGATAATTTAATATATGTGAATTCAAATTGCTCATGATCTGAATCCAGACATAGATCTTTTAGGCGAACTGTAATTCCTCAACCCCCGCAGTGATCGAGATCGCTACACTATGTAACCAATGACGACAAAAATCAAAGTATGGAAACACATAAGGAACCAACACAATCAACAACTAAGAATGAAAAGGAATTAAACTTAATGACTGAAATTAAATCGCTCAGAGAGGAAATAGCTTCAATTAAAGATGTAAAAGCAGAGATTAATTCAATTAAAGAGACAATAAGTACAAGGACACCTGAAGTACCCCAGCAAGTTTCAACAACGACAATAACGTCTGCCAGAGGGACCTGTTATAATTGCCATAGAATGAACAATGTAAGTTGTCAGCATTGTTGAAATTGTTGTGGTTTGGGCCACGTGAGATCCCAATACCCAAGCAAGCAAAGGCGTCGACTTGAATCGGGAAACGCCATCGGGGTTACTCAAAACAGTAACGAGCAGTAGCCCCACAGGTGAAAAGTCATGAGTCCCACGTGTTACAAACTATGTATATCAGGCATAGCAACCCATTCGAAGAAAAGATTACCAAACTCATTGGACAGCGATGTCTTATTTCTTGTTCCCTTCATAAATGAGGACAAATGCATTATGGGACACGGGCGCCCAAGTGAGTATTGTGGCAAGACAGTGGATAAAGAAGTACCCACCTGAGTTGGAAATAAAGCCTATAAGTCAACTAGTAGAGGGAAACCTAAACCTGGTGACCTAGATAATAGTAAACATGTAACTGTTCCATTGCTGGTTAGTAAGAAACCCATGGACTCACCTGTAATTGGATTTAACGATATCTCAGAAATGTTGATAAACCTTGTGATTTATCTGGTAATTTCCTTCTGGGTCAAATGAAAAGTGTGTTTCCATGTTTAAAGTCTGAAACAATTGAAGTACTGCTTAATTTAATAGAAACTATGAAATGTGTGTACCGACCACTGGTCAAAACTATTTAACTATACCGAAAGGAAAGACCCATGCTATAGAATGCCACGTGAAATTGAGTCCATCAAATGCAACACCTGTCTTGTTTGAACCTTGTGATGAAACTATGCTTACCTTTCCTGTTAGTATGAGTGACACTTTAATTTGGCTAGATAAGAGTTCATCTGGAAAAGTGGGCATACCTGTATTTAATGACAAAAACTATAATATTCATTTGCCTCGAACAACTGTTTTGGGTAGACTATGCTATATTGACACAGTCAGTCCTGTAGAACCCGAAGTTATGAAAGAACATTCTGTACAAATAAACTCTGTAAATACTCAGAAAGACTACGAACAGTGGGTTCCCCCAGTTGACCTAGAACACCTTAACCAAGAACAACAAATACTTGTGAAAGAGATGCTTAAAGAAGAATATGGTGCCTTTTCAAAGAACGAAAATGATTTTGGGTGTATACCTACCTTGAGAATGGATATCAACCTCACTGATAATAAACCTGTGCATCGTGCATATTCATCAGTTCCTCGTCCCTTGTATGATGAATTCAAGGCCTATCTTCAAGATCTACTGTCAAGAGGCTGGATATCAAAGTCATACTCACCTTATGCATCTCCTATTGTGTGTGTTCGTAAAAAGTGTGGTGGCCTTCGTCTATGTGTAGACTATAGAGAACTCAACCGAAAAACTGTTCCCGACAGGTATCCCATCCCACGTATCCAAGATTCAATAAACTGTCTTCAAGGTAACTCCTGGTTTAGTCTACTCGATCAAGGTAAAGCCTACCACCAAGGCTTTATGAGTGAATCAAGTAAACCTTTAACAGCATTCGTCACTCCATGGGGACTCTTTGAGTGGAATTGGATGCCATTTGGCTTCACGAACGCCCCAGCTCAGTTTCAAAGATGTATGGAAGAGTGCCTTGATGGTTTGCGTGATGATATATGCCTGCCTTACTTTGACGACGTGTTAGTATTTGGAAAGACATTTCAAGAGGAGATCGACAATGTGCGTAAGGTTCTGCAACGTTTGCAAGCATTTGGGATAAAACTTCGTCCAGATAAATGTGAACTTTTCAAGTCTGAAGTTAGATATCTTGGAATACTTGTATCCGAACAAGGGTATAAGATGGACCCAGCTGACATGGAACCAGTGTTAGCCTTGAAAAGCAAGCAACCCAAAACAGTAGGAGAATTAAGAAAACTTCTAGGACTGATAGGACATTACCGAAAATATATTTGTGATTTTTCAAGAATTGCAAAACCATTGTATGACCTTTTGAAAATCCCACCACCTGAAAAACAAAAAGTACTTTGAACAAGCCTACAAACAAGACAAGAGGAAAAGCTAAAAGTGGGCAATTGCCATCAAACCATCTTATCAACTGGTCTGAACTATGTCAAGAACGTCTTGAAAAGCTTTTGAACTGTTTAGTTGAACCACCTGTCATGGCATATCCTCAAGATGACAAGCCTTACATCCTGTTCACAGACGCATCAAACGAAGGCTTAGGGGCAGTCAAATACCAGTATCAAGATGACCGCTTACGAGTTATCGGATTTGGTTCCCGCACATTGAGTCCAGCAGAGCGCAATTACCACCTGCACTCTGGTAAGTTAGAGTTCCTGGCTCTGAAATGGGCCATCACCGAGAAGTTTAGGGACTACCTCTACTATGCTCCTAACTTTACAGTATTTACCGACAATACTCCCTTAACTTACATTTTGACAACAGCCCGTCTCAACGGAACAGGTCACCGTTGGGTTGCTGAGTTGGCAGACTACAGATTTTCTGTTATATACCGTCCAGGAAGTAAGAACCAGGTAGCAGACACCCTTTCCAGAATGCCTCTAGATGTCAACGACTTCGGCAAAGAATGTTCGTTCGATGCTGTGAATGCCATAATGGCTTCTGTTCAAGTCAAGTCTCAAGAGAAATTCATACTTACCTGTCCTGTATTATCCGACCCTATGCCTCTCCTTTCATCCGATGATGGAATACAGATCTCCTTGAGTGATCTCAAGGTATCCCAACAAGCAAACCCTGTTATAAGCACCATCTTGGACTTTAAATCAAAGGGCACGAAACCTAATCGAAGACTGGTTCAAACCATGTGTCCACCAGAGAAATGTATGATGCGCGAGTGGAACAAGTTAGTCATAGACTCTGATGGACTGTTATATCGTAAAACCCAAAACCGTAACCAACTGGTTCTTCCTGTGAAATATCGTGAACTTGTGTACAAAGAACTCCATGAGAAAACCGGAATACTTGTGCTCCATTGGGCAGCATTGTGTCATCTCACCCCTTTGAGCTTGTGTCCATTGAATTTGTCCATTTAGAAAAAAGCAAAGGAGGCTTTGAGTTCATCCTTGTTATTGTGGATAACTTCACTAGATATGTTCAAGCCTACGCAACGACAAATAAATCTGGAAAGACTGTGGCATCAAAACTGTTTAATGATTTTGTTCTCAGATTTGGATTTCCCTCAAGAATACATCATGATCAGGGTGGTTAGTTTCAAAACCATCTGTTTAAATAACTCACGAGACTTTCTGGTTTATCGGACTCCCGAACTACTCCCTACCATCCCCAAGGGAATGGACAAGTAGAGAGAATGAACAGGACCTTGATGTCAATGCATCGGACACTACCAGAATCTGCGAAATCTAACTGGAAGAACCATCTAAACAAACTTTTTTTGTCTACAACTGCACCAGCAACAGCTCTACAGGAATTAGTCCTTTCTTTCTGGTCTTTGGCAGGTCTCCCCGTCTTTCCATCGACACCATGTTCAATCTTCGCTCCAGTGATTCCTACAAGAACCACACTGAATGGGCAGAGAACTGGCACCAAGGAATGAAGCAAGCGTATGAACGAGCAGCCAAAGAGCGCAAAAAGTGCATCATATAACAAGAAACACCATGACAAGAAACATGTCTACTCCACAAAGCTCCGCCCAGTTGATTGTGTATTGGTCAGAAATCTAACTCCGAGAGGTGGTCCTGGAAAACTAAGATCTCACTGGGAAGAAAACATACATATAGTTGTCAAACAAATTGATGAAAACCCCGTTTTTGAGGTTCGACCCGAAATTGGTAACGGTAAGAGTACGTGTTCTTCACAGAAATCTCCTCATGCCCTGTGATTGTCTTCCAATGGCTTTCCCGGCACGCAAACAGAGACGTCAGAAGAAGCAGCAGACTCCTCGAGAAAACGATTCGTCGTCAGAAACATCCGACGACGAGTTCAATGAAATCCGACAAACATTGAATCCGACAGCAGTGCCTTTCACCCCACCTCCTCAGGATGGAACACCTCAAGTAACTGTGCCTGATGCTTTTCCAGAGGATGATACTGCAGCGAGAGAAGTAGATAGTGATTCACCTCAGTCTTCTGACGACAAAGAAACACCACCACAACCACGAATGGCAGATCGACTCTCAAGAAATAGACCACCAAATGTCTTGACTTACCCGAATTTGGGAAATCCACAGGTTCAACCCCGAGACCCTCTGGTACAGACCGTGTTTGCACCAATCGGAATGCTTCCCCAGTTTCCTGTTCAATCATTTCCCTTCATGATGCAGAATATTGTTTGATGTCACGAATTGAAACCTCTGATAACAAAATTTTGTGTGCTTTAAATAATTCAGATATTAGCTTGTTTTCAAAGTTAAGAACTCACTGGAGGCAAATACTTCTAAAGTGAAGTATCATCCCGCTTATAATTGTATATTTGTGTATCCACCTATATGGACTCTTTTTTGTCTGAAATAAAACATTATTATTATTATATGGGACCTACACAGTTCTGGACAATCTAACTATTCAAGTGAACTGTTGTGATTTAGAGACTTTTGTGTCACAGTATCAAAAGGACTTTGTGATTGTGTGTTTTACATTGTGACAACTGTGCTAATAAATTTGAAAGTGGATATTCAGATGGAAGTGATAGCTTCATATTAGCAATTTTCGGTAGGGCCCATCGGACTTTGAATCTGTGTTTCCCTTTGCCATGATCATCAATAACCCTTTTAGAACTCTAAAATGTTGAAATATTTGTGATTGAGGATCTATATGTACTCGACGCGTATATGATTTTCTATGCTTTAACTTTGCCACCTTTAATGTTGGGGAGAATGTGGGGATTCCCACAAGATATCATCTACATACGTTTGTGCCGTTTACAATTTGCATGCTTTTCAAATCTATTTAGTTTTGTAGCAGAAGTTAAATGTATATCTACTGTTTTATTGTCACTTCCTCACCCAGTTGACCTAGTTCTCCCTTCGCTGGGAAAAGTATACATTGTATCCATATGTTTCCTTTTATGACATTGATGAACTTAGCTTTATGCATATGTTATTTCAAAGTTGTTTCTTTTATTCTTTACATTGTTCAACCTAAGTAAGCACTGAAGGTTATGTTTATTGCTAAACATTGAAAAATCTTAGACATTATATATATTAACTAAAGTGGCTAATATACCTTATTTAAGCGCTATACGTACAAAATTATAAGGAAAGGTATATTTTCTGGCAAGATAAGTCAACTTTGTTTGTTTACATTACTAGTAAATGTACTAGCCATGTTTAATCCAATGAAAATGTACGAGTCTCCAATAAGCCGTAAAAATGTCATACTTAAACTATTGTTATATATCTCTGTCTACTGCTGTTATTCGATTCACAACGGCTTTAACATCATCTCATTGTGTTGGTTTATTTCATTTTCAGTTGCTTGTTCACATAATAAAGTCTTCTTCAAAATATTACTTCAACTACGACCTTTCATATAGCCCAACAAGTGACGACTAGCTGACATACAAATCCCCACATATACATGATTTACATACAAGTGAACTAATCAATCGATCATACCATGAAACTCTCTATTAACGATGCACTCTTGGGCCCAACATCACCTGTGGGACTGCTCGTCACTTGTGGGGCTATATACCTCATTTTTGGAGATAATCAATACAAAAAGCTATCAATACCCTTTTGTAAGTGCTATCAACTGAAAAAGCTCACTGGTAGCCATCAACTTACCCCTAGATGCACTCTGGGGTCCAACATCATATGTGGGGCTGTTCGTAACTTGTGGGGCTAAACCTCATTTTTGTAGATTTGTATTACTAAAAAAGTTATCAATACAATTTTATAAGAGTTATCAACTGAAAGAAACCTTAGGGGTATCGTTCAACTTACCCCCAGATACACTTTGGTGCCCAACATCACCTGTGGCGGGGGCTGTTCGTCACTTTTGGGGCTCTACCTCATTGTGTGTGTGTTTTTTTTTTAGATTTTTATTACAGAATAGAATGTTTCTCATTAAATATTGCCAAAATTATCTAACATTATTGTATGCGCAACAAATTTTCGATACTGCTCAATCTTTTTTTAGCTACCAGTACGTCCTACATAGAGGCGAATTATATTTTCAAGGAAATCTTTATTCAGTTTTGAGGGTAGATATTTAAACTGAAGCTATCCACAACTCGCGATGCAGTCATCATTACCTTTATTTAACACCAGTCCAAAAATGGGTTATTTGATCATATTTCAATTGTGAAACAAGTTACAATTATTAATATTTACTTATGTTAAAAATGTGCGCGCCGAGACAGCCCGAGAAATGATATTGGTCAAAGCCCTGAAAATGATGCCCTGTAGATGATTCTGTACTGTTGCTACATATTGTGCTCTCGCAACAGTTCGGTTGGAAAGATATAAATGTATGAGCTTCCGGCCGTTTTGGCGTTTTCTCGTGCCGCGCTTTGGCGACTTAAGAAACACGCGGCACGAGAAATAAAAAAAATCGGCTAATTCTCTGGAGATATTGCCGTTTTGGCGTATTCTTGCGCCGCGTTTTCTCGCCCTGGATAAAAAAGTTATGCGAGAAAACAGAAAGAGCAGATTTAAAAAAAATTCGAAGCATTTCAATTAAGCGTGTTGTTAGTTTTTGATAGGTAGAGAAAACGCGGCGCAAGAAAACACCAAAACGGCAATATCTCTAGAGAATTAGCTGTTTTGGCGATTTCTCGTTTTTTCGTGCCGCGTGTTATTACAGGTCGCCAACACGCGGCGCGAGTGGCCTCATCCGTCTCCCATACACACACCCATTGGTTCACCTGATATTCTTTACCATTCCCATCGCATTGAATAGGCTCCCAACTAGCGTCATATGCATGTGTGGGAATCTTACACGTGGTTTACGGTGTGACAATTAACTGAAAATTAACCTGTCAAACAAACTCGTGTTCGGTCATGAGTACATGGAGAAATGGACAGGAAGTGAATCACCCCCCCTTTGTAGAAGGTAAAACCAGGAATCAGCAACAAATCCGGCGAATAAATAAAGTCATGTCTGAAATAGAAATTAAACAAAGGTTCTGAAATTTGCCACATAAGTATTAGTTGGTATGGGGTTAGTAGAAAAGAGTGCCGGACGCTCTGAAACTTCGTGAATTTACGAACGTGAAATACCCTCTGATAGACTGCAGGTCTTTTTGAATGTGGCGATCAAAAAGGTAAATCAATGAGAAGTATTTTGTGTAATAGAGGACTTTGGTTATTCTGGGGAATTCACACACATGAATAATTATATTTACATGGTCAGCGTGGTAAGTTATAGCAGTTATCAATTAGAATGTTGACCATGTAAATACTTTGTATCGCCCCTCCACAAACCATGATAGCTGTCCTTTAAACCAGGTTTCCCAAATGTTAGGTGAACATTGTTTCATTAAATTGGTCAAATGTTAAAACAATCCTGAATTATGGCATCAAGTCTGATTACTTCACTAAACTTGACAATGCTGCCATATATGTGAAATAATTTTGTGTGCGGCGTAAAACATCAATCAATCAATCAACCATTCTTGTGGTGTATTTACCTTCAAAACGTTTGTGGCAAGTCTTGAATTATGAAATGGTATAGAAAAGTTAATGTTTTTTTCTTGTTGAGTAATTATGGATGGAGGCCTGAGTAACAAAATTCCTGTGGTAGTAAGTGTGGTTGATACATGGCTTTGTGAATAAGGCGGATGGTTAAGTATTGGGTTAAAGTCAATTTAAGTTAATTGTCAAAGTCTTTATTAGCATCATAATGATTTTTTCGAGCTTCTGCTACCTTTTCATCAAGTAACCAATTAGGCAATTTAAAATTTTTTACTCTTTTTTTTAATTAATGGGGCATGCTTATCTAATACCTCATGAAATAATTCAGTGAAGATAGTTACCTGTTTGAGACATAGATGTGGTAAATTAGTGTCTGTGAATTGGCGAGTTACGCGTGTGGGTTCTTCGATCACTTGTGTTAGTTGGTATAGTTCAGTGCATTGCGACCATTTGGTGTTTAGTTTTCCATAGTTGTCAACGTTGAAGTCTCCCATAAGGATTATTTCATTTCTGTTTGTGTCTACCAGATCCATCATATTTTCAAATTCTTGGATCCAGTTGACTTTGGAATCTGGTGGTCTATAAAGGCATCCTATAAGTATAGGTTTGGTGTATTGTATATCAGTCTCTATCCAGATAATTTCAATGTTATTATTTTCTAAATCTTCTCGTCTTTAATATGTTAAGTTTTCTTTGATATACAGAACTATACCACCTCCCGTTTTTTTTTTTTTTGCCCCTGTCTTTTTGTTCAACCCGGTAGCTTTCTATTTTAAATTGATTTTTGGGAGTTTTTGATTTTAGGCAAGAGATGTTGCACATTCAGGTGACCAATTTTTAACCCCTTACTTGTCATACCAAATGGATTCATATGGCTGTTTTCCTTATAAAATGACAATTGGGGACTTTTCAAATATTTTCTGTACATTTTGGTTATTTTTTCCTTTGAAGTCATTGGGTCTAAATAGTTGAAAACATTTATGTATTGTAAACAGAAGTACTTTGATAAATAAGATTGAGGACATATAAATTCAATACATGGCAAGGTTAGTTTTTTAGCATAGTTTGCTATGCGCAGTTTACATGTTTCAGTCTTGTCATTTTGTGCACTGGGACTTGTATCCAGGTAGTTCGTTACACATAAGTCTTCAAGAACTTCAAATCGGTTTGATATTAAGTTCAGAGGGGAGTAGGAGTTAACTGAGTCCTTATAGTCTTTGTGTTGTTCTTGTCAAATTTTTTGACAGTGTTTGGCTTTATGTCCAGGCGTATTTGGCTTTATGTCCAGGCGTATTTGGCTTTATGTCCAGGCGTATTTGTGTGTGATTTGCGCTCTGTAGGATTTTATAGTCCCTTTTACCCGATCGTTAGTCAGTAAAGTTCGTAAAATTATACTGCATGTCGTTAGTTCTCCCACACTACTTAGCACGTTCAGAGTTTGTTTACATTGCGGGCACCTGAAAAATCTGTTTTTCAATTTCAAATCAAAAATGCTAAATGATGCCAAAACTTTCGATTTCTGGCAAAAATAGGAAGTTCCTAACTTCTTCTGTCTGGGAAAAATACAGAAAACCGCCCACTGTTTTTAATGTAAACAGTATTCTGGATTTTCGCGGCAAGTGTGCCTTTAAATGCTACTACCAGTCTTTGACTAAGGGTTGATTGTAATATGTGTATTCATTCACAAATCCTTGCATATTAAAATGTCCCCATGTTTAATGTCGTCTTTAAAGATCGAGTTTGTCAGGGAGCTAGAGCTTATCTTCAGAAGGAACTAAGAAGCGAAACGTCGATATTTCTCTAAAACAGATGTTGTAATCCATAAAGAGGAAAGAACATATACAACAATTGTTTAAACAAGCATACTTGAGTGAGTCCATGTTTAATTCCTGCACCTTCTACAGATACAACCCTGTGGCCAAATGTCTTATTTTCACAGGCGTTGTTGAATTCATTTATTCTGCCGTTTATCAGGTATTATTGTGATAGACAATTTGTCACGTCAGTTACACATATTATTTAATCACTATAACACTGAACAACAGTCGATAATTCACTTAATCAAATCCGGCTTGTAGGTTGATTTAAATTGTTATGTAGTTTGAATATTCCTTGAAAACCAAATTTGTCAAGCTGTCTGAGTTAGGCAATACAAATAGAAATATTTTCAAGGTGTATATATGTTAATTAAGACAGTTATATTCCGCAAAAATGAGTAGGACAAAACTTTAATATTTCCACGTAAGGTATTTATCACACATCCGTTGAATTTTTGGCTACCGATCTCGTGTCTTTGTCAGTTTAAGTCCGGAACAAAGTTAATTAAAATTTAACTGCTGTTTTTATAAAGATAGGGTTTCCAGATGACCATTGGTAACTTCCCTAGCTACCATTGACCGCTGAATAGCGAGCTTCAATTCTTCGTCTGCTTTGTTTACTGACTAAGAATGGACCTTAGTTAGGTGCGCAGTGTGATTGCGCACGTGGTGCGTTTACTGACTATCAGATAGAAAACAAATCAAAAAGGAATTACCTAAATAACTCTTTAAACGTATATATGTTTGACGGAAATTCGACTTACACTTTTTCATCAGAGATTGTTCACTTCTTATTTTTCTACAAATCTGAAGGTCGTCGGAGAACGACAATAAATTTACCCGTTGTCTCCTTTTAAGACTCCCCCATCAACCCATCATTCTTCCTTCAAGGCACACTCACGCTAAATTACAGAATACTATCTTCAATTAAACAGCAGTTTTGTGTCTTGTTTTGTTATGTACCAGCAATGTAAACACACTGTATATGTCATATATAAATGTTACCATCGTAAGATGTGCATAGATTACTGTGAAATCGCTTTAGGGATTGATTGTTTGATGTTTTACGCCGCGCTCAAGATTATTTCACTTATATGCGGTGTTGCCAGTTTTATTGTGAGAGGGAACCATGGAGGAAACCCACGACCTTCCGGTGGTAACTGGCAACCATCCCACATAGGTCGTTCGAGTGAAAACCCAGTAAGAAAATTTTCAAATTTTTGGGGGACTGAATGGGATTCGAACCTGCGACCAATTGGTGGAAGGCTGTTCGGGATGAGCGTCCAACGGTCTACCTACTGAGGCACGGAGGTCCCCTCGCTTTAGGGAATAAAGGCAAAAATAGTCAGTCTGAATAAGAACAAGGATATCGGTTTCACGCTACATAAGTAGGCCTACTGCCATTTTGGTAATTTAAGCATACATATTCTCAGCCAAACTGTGGTATTTTCAAAAAATTAAAAAACACACACAAATATGTTCAATCAGCCATTTTTTTTCTAAACATGTTTATTTAATCAATGAATGTACACTTTAAGCCAAGGGCTTATACTGTGCACTATTGCATATACAGTAATATGTTGTATTTTAATGAGAGCAGACTATTTACAGTATCTTTAATCCTTACTTAACGATGATGAAGAGAACATTGTATTATATAAATTTGTTTGTGACTTATCTATAGATGTACATACATAACACATGAGTGAAATATGGCAGGCTGGGCAAAATCAAACGGTTACCAACCTCGGTGAACCCGTAAAGTATTATAAAAATCGCTTTGTGTTTGTAATAAATGTGCACACTGATCTCATAATAGTTTTATTTAGGTCAGCACTCAAGTCAACGGTTCCATATAGTAGGATGGTGGTACTAATGCTATCAATAGGGATAATAAATTATACATCTCTTAATAATAATGTGCGCTGTACATTAAACAGCAGACAATGGGGAAGAAAGTGGTTAGCTGTCTCGGAGGGAGATCCACAGAGGCATCTGGATGAATCTGCTACAATGATATTAAATAAATCATCGTTGAGGAAACTACAACCATTCCTCATGCGACATAAGTGGATGTCAGAGAGGCCCTCACTGGTATAATACCACGATGGAGGTTTTGCCAAAGGAAAAACGCGTGACAATTTAATGACAAACTCTGAGTGGTTTTCTATAGACTTAATATTACCAGGAAGGTTTTTAAAATCGCGTACGGTTGAAGGAAAAAAGGATTTACTGAATGTGGCAGTTTTGCAAAAAAAGTAGTAAAATTGTGATTTGATCGCTGTGGATAGGGATTTCGGTCTGATACTTGAGCAGGTAATTTTTTGTAAAGGTCGAGATTTGATGTATCACTTATGACCAGGTGAAACACCCTCAGACGATGAATTTTTCGACGCATTTTCAGCCATTGATCGAAAGATTAAAGTATACAGCAGACCAGCCTTAGTTTCAATCAAATACTGAAATAACCCAGATACAAAACTATCGCTAAGTGAGCCACTTTCTACCTTTAGCATAACCGATATAGATTTCTATTGGCTGAAAAACAGAAACTGGGTGTTTTGACCCAAAGCTGTTGGTAGCAACAGAAAGACACAGACTATTGATTGCATTGGCTATTTTTTTTTAAATATCAATCAACCGACTTCCTTAATATTTTGTTGATCAAAACAAAATTGATCAGTTAAACAAGATCAAGCCAACCTTTTGTATCATGAAACAAACGCGATGTTGATTGTTACCCTGGATCATTAAATACATTTCCAGAATTGTCTCGTGATAACGCACTCGGCCATCCTTAGGGAATATCTTTCATGCTATCGAGAAGTTATTAAACAACTCAAACATAACCAAAAAAGAAAAACAATTAATATACATATGATTATCAAAGCCAATTTTTTTTATCAAAATTGAACACAAACAAAATACACTATTGTAGAATATACATATATAAGTTACCGTATTAAGAATCCAGCGAGTAAAAAAATCGAACTCACTGGGGGGAGATTTATCACATTAAGTGAGACAGTAGCGACTGCTAATGAAGAGACATTTCTGTACACTCTGGTAAAATCTATACATAAATTGATTAAAAAATACTTTGATTTAGATAAAGATGGTTTTAATACAGTACCTGTGCATTAAGAATTGGGAAAAGAATAAAGAAACGGACACATTTCTTATATAAAGTTGAGAAAAAAAAACACACTTTGGTTTAATTTTAAGAAGACAGGCATTTACAAAAAAGGAAATACTGAAATGGAAAACGATCCAATGGGATAAAAATTGGGTATAATCCTCACGGGAGGTGGTCTGCCCCACTGTGGTTCTGTAGAAAGATGGTTGAGGCAATGAATGCTCTAATTGTGATGGTGCAGCTATCTGAGCATATCAAGACTACCTGAGTGATAAAATGATTGTTTGCAGTTACAATCCTTTTCTGAAAATATTGTTTTTCCACTGAACTCAAATAAACTTTATCCAATTAAACATAACAAATTCAATATACATAAATCTATCCCATCCATTGAATCATATATGGATTGGGAAAATGAGTGGCTGCAATAAAAAAAGAAAAGCAGGATTGGCAAAAAGGCTGGAATGTATAAGCATATTTTAGCGATGTATTTACTTATAAAACAACTAAAATGTAAATACAGTATCCAACATTGGTATCAACAGAAAGTTCTTTTTATGTTGAACTTCTTCATAAGACGAACAGCCACTTAACAAATTCTGTTCATGCCCCAACAAGTAGCTCTAACATTTTTTCGTTGTAAAACAGGTTTGGTCAAATTAATTCTTTTAAGTAGCATGGGATGTTAAAAGTTTTCATATCAAAAATACCAATTCATAATAATCAAGCAGACACATTTGACTATATCCCCGCCTTAGGCAACATATGCTGAATAATACTTGATTGATTGACTGTTTGGTGATTTACGCCGCGCTCAAGATTATTTCACTTATATGGCGGCGTTGCCAGTTTTATTGTGGGAGGAAACCGGGCTCTATGTCTGGAGGAAACCCACGACCTTCCGGTGGTAAGTGTCAACCATCTCACACAGGTCTTTCGTTTGAAAACCCAATTTTTTTTAGACTGAGTGGGATTCGAACCCACGACCCATTGGTGGAAAAGAATACTTGAAGAGCGGTGACTATGATAACCTTTATAAAAAAACAACCTACCCAGTACCCAGTTTTTTGCAATCTTTATTAGAAATAGATTTAATCTGATTCTCCTTCAGTTTATAACATATCACCCATCCCAGGTACCATAAAGGATTGAAAAAGATAAGTTCTTCTCCGGAAACTAAATTTCTAAGTTATGTTTCCATAGAAACGGTTAAAAATAAAAAAAAAATTCAAGAAGTTGAAGCCTCAAAAGGCACATTTTTACATGATGATTGTTCCACAAACCAAGTTACATTAAGTAATGTCTAATAGTTTTCGAAGTTTGCTCCGGAAACGAAATTTCTAAGTTATGTTTCTATGGAAACGGCCGAAAATAAAAAAAATAAAAATGTTCCAATAAGTTGAAAACCTCAAAAGGCACATCTGCAAATCATGATTGTTCCACACACCAAGTTTGATTGAGTCATGTCTGACAATTTTTTAGTTCTGTTCGGAAACGAAATCGGGACGGATGGATGGAGCCCATTTCAATAATCCTCACCCCCTCCCCCACACCTAAATTTGGCGGGGGTTAATAAAAATGAGCTTGAGGCTTGTTTGCATAATACAGCCAAATGTGAATATACAGGATGCATGTGCATGAACTAGATATCTCCTTTTACTAAATTAAAACACCCAGCTTTCAACTACATGTAAGCCGCCCCGCTTAAAAGATTAAGTTTAAGTGATAAAAATGATGACACTTTCAAGTGATTTGTAGTACACTCTTAAGTCCGGTGTCATAAAACTATTCCAATTTATCTTATTTTCTTTAAAAAATAGCTGACAATTTATTCATTTCGTTTTGATGGAAAAGATTGATTGGTGATCTTTATTTAGAAACTCGATTACTTCATACATGTAGGTTAATACTTATTTTCATGAAGGTCGAGGGCTATGACAATTTGTTACAACATCAGCCCTCTCAATTCAGAAATTTACGTCGGCAAAAAAAATTGCCGTGGCAGAATAATTTTGCCTCGGCAGAAAGTTGTTTGCCTCGGCAAATTCAACTGATGATAAAAAAAACTGAAACTGTTTGTCTTGTGACCTTTATAAGGCCTTTCTATGATTAAATAACATACTTTATTGACACTTTGAGTGTCCCGCTTGCATTTCCAATGGTAAAAATCTAAATAAAAGTATAAATACTCTTTCTACGGTCCATTTTGACCTACGATACCCGTAAACACATGAGGAAAACAAAATGGCGATCGATCCCTCTGTATGACGTACTGTCGTTTCGTATCAAACAGCGCCACTGTTAAGTTTCAGTTTGAGATACGAAACGGTGACATTCTCCAAAAAATAACGGTCGCCATATTTCGTTTGACAAAACTGTTTTAACCGATATTGTGGGTCAAAATGGATTGTAGAAAGAGTATTTAGAACTTTTATTTTTATTAAATTGACAAAGGAGAATGCAGTGACGAATGTACATTTTTAATAAACATTAGCCAATCACTATAATCAGTCTACGAATTTAACCGCTTCTGAAGACCTGCCATGGCATTTTTTTTTGCCGTGGCGAACCGGCTGTGCTACGGCAATCACCTCGGCGAATTGAGAGGGCTGCAACATGAATCATAAAAATACAAAATGTGAAGAAAGATATGAAATTTTTTTATGAATTATGAAAACTGGTGCTACTTTCAGTCAAAATGTCAACGTGGTTTAAACAAAATTCTGTCTTCTTGGCAAAAAGTTCAATAGAGATTCAGCAGCATTCAGTTAGCCTTATGTTTTCATATCAGTCAACCTGCAAATAAAATAAACCACCTTTATAAAATACAATTTAAATATTTAGCACGAGTTTAGCATATTCAATAAACGCAGTCTGCTACGACTGAGTACTCTACATTATAGAAAATATTTCTTTAAATTTCAGCAATTGAAATTCTATATATATGAAAATTTTCATTCCTCTATTTGATGATTATATATAGATTCCGTAATAGGCAACAAGAGATGTCACGACATTCCATCCACCCATTAAGTATATATACTGTAAAAAAACTGTCAAAATCAGGTCAAAACTAAAGAGGATATGGAATATTAAAAAGGAATATTACATATAAATATAATATAGACGCCGTATTATGCAATAATGCAACCGAAGATGTCATAAATGGTTGACAACACACCAAGAGCCCATAAGATAAATACTATGAAAGAATTGTAAGGATCGGCCCAAACTCTTTTGGTGTGGAATGGAATATAGACTTAAAAAATATATTAAACTAGAAATTGCTGAAGCAATTGCGATTCAAAGTGTGAAGTCAAATAGATCACCATTTCTTAAACACCTTGAAGTAATTTAAGACAAAAACTGTACATGTTTTAATATAAAGGCCTAAAGGAAAAAGCGCGGACCTGAAAGAAAACATTTTTAAATTTTAAAGATTTAATTTACGGAAGGCGTTGACTGATAGAATGTATCTAGTACATCTTACCTGAGAAATTTTGATTCATTCGGCTAAACAGTTTTTAAGTTATAAAGCTTTTTAAAATGTGTGACGTCATCAAATCTTAATGTTAGTTTATTGCTTATAGAGCCAGTATTTTCAATTTGTTAATCGTTGAAATTAGTTTTATTTATGCATATTATTTGTTTACACTGATCTATGTTCTCGGTTTTGCTCTATAATGCATCAGTTTTCCTCGGCATATGTGAGAAAGTCCAATAATACACCTGAAAACAACTAGGTCCAATAATTGAAATTTTTTAACAAAGATTAAAAGTACTTATAAAAATGATAGGAAAGATTTGGCGGTATATTTTTCTTCGTTTTTCTAAGGACTTTCATATGATATATAATAAAAGTAACTAAAATCAATTTTAGAAAAATGCACACTATTTTGATGACGTCATCAATTTTAAATACCAAATATCTCCTAAACTTTTGAATGATTACCTTCAAACTTGCACACATATTCGACAATATGTTGAACTATCTTAATTTGCAAAATGAAAGCAATTACATAGTACGTTGGAGAAAAAGTTCTTTAAATATTTGGAACCCGATCCAATATGGCGGCCAAACCATTGGTCCAATCAAAAATCGGTTGACATTTTGTGATTAACAAATTTCCTTGTCTCTTTGAATTTGAAATCGGTTTCTTTCTATCTATATTATTGGCGAAATTAGCATTTTTACAGATTTAAAAAATTTAAAATGACGTCATGGTCACGTGACTTTGATTTGGATTTTATTACCTTAGCATACTAGTCAGATTGATGCAAGCAATAGATGTAGAAAGTTTTGTTACTTTAAGTTAAAAAGTTTTTTAGTTATTGACTTTTAAAAATTGAGGTAGCGAGCTTCGAGAGTTTTTACCTCAGGTACTTGAAATGTGCAATCCAGATGCGCTTGAGTAAGTCCTACCTATATACGAAATTTGAAGCAAATCCATTGAGTAGTTTTAGAGCAAAAGACCTTTAATGGTTAAGTGCGGTGCCAAGATGGCCACGAACGTAGCCCTGTTGGAACCACAAAAATACCCAGGTGTGTAATTGATTGGAATTCTGTAGACAGATTTTAAGTTTCAAGAAGTTCAGTTTGGTAGTTTTCGAGAAAAAGGCCCGGAACATCGACGCAAGGAAAAAAAAAATAATAATAATAATAATAACTAGAGGTTAATGAAGTTGCAGCGGGACAACTTCAAGGTCCGGGATCCCCTGTTAAGTTTTTATCTGATGGTTTTTCGTTAAATCGTAATTATTCGCGACATTGAGACAGAAATCTCTGAAATAAAAGCTAAAACTAGGAAATTGAATATCTATTTAGTTACATTTTTCAATTATAATTTGTATTAAACATGTTTAGTACTGTCTCTGATATTTTCAGTTTTGCGACTTACTATATATATTATTTATATAATAATTGTACAAGATTAGGTCTGTCCACTTGAACATATCAGTTATGGCGCTGGTCACTAAATCAATGTCGCCCTCGATGTTCAAACCATAATTGGTGTCAGTCGCGAAGATAACTTACAGATTGCGGTAAGTTTGCATGTTAGGGCCAAATGACATTCTATTTGTCAATAAGCCAGTTGTGGTTGTTGACCAATTAATCTCTATACGGGAATTATTGCGCAAAAGTTCTATTATGGTCTTAAACTAATGAGCGATTGATTAAGACCCTGTCTGCTATTTCTTTTCCTAAAATATTGGGCACATTTGTATCCTCGATGGTGAAAATATCCGTCTATCATGTTACTTACCAAGATTCTATCAATAAAATGCACATCTTTTATTAACATCCTATGTTTTTGTCCTTTACTTGATATGGGTTTATGTCTGTGTGGTCAAAGATCTTTCTTATAAATATTTGAACATAGTTTATTAACATCATATTTTTAAACAGTCATATTTTATTGAGTTTTTATTGAAACTGGTTGATTTTCACACAAGACATAGACCTTGATTAACACTATTGGTATGTTGAATACCTTGAAGCAATGTTGAAAAACTTAAAGGGGCATGAGCTGCCGAAATTCACACATTTTTCATAATTTCTGATCGTCACGACAGTAAGAGGCTTTGAAGGCCATCGAAAAACTAAATGATTGGCGTTGGAATGAGGAAAATCCATACAGTATGTGCCCTGTACGAACCGAAAACGTGTTCGAAAAGTAGCAAAATTTAAATAACCGGGACGACCATTCATTCATTCTAAGCCAAAGTTAGTTCAAAACAATACTTTATCGTACATTTCCGAGACTAGAAGCACTAAAAAGCTTCTGAATTATACGTCTTGAGAAAAATAGCCAATAATTTCAACATTCTGTGTTTACGTCAAAATATCAACATTTTGGCAGCTCATGCCCCTTTAAGTTTTTAATTTTTAAATAAAATTCAATATGGCGGCAAAACCATTGATCCAATCAAAAATTACCAAGCGGTTCAAAGATGAAGAAAGATATGGTCTATCTTAATTTAAAAAGCTGATTGCTTTATTAGAAAAATTATCTGAGATATGACTCATTAAAGTTTTCAAAAATTCAAAATGGCGTCCTGGTCACATGACTTGTTGCACGTTTTTTTGTAATTTCATAGATCTATAATAGGTCTACAAGCATGACAATTATCGTTAAGTTCCAATAAATGGTTTTCTAGATATTGCATTTTTTAAAAAAGTTTAAAACATCATAACTTTGACGAATAAAAGTCTGCTATGAATTTTCGCGGAGATTCTTGATTTGGACAACTTAGTAGTCCCCCGACTTCTACTAAGTGTATGTGAAATTTGAGCTACATCGGATGAACGGTTTCAGAGAAGAAAAAATTTGGGCAAATACACCTTTTTCAAAATGTAGGGGATCCCTAATAATAAACACGACGAAAACAATAGATTCAAAGTTTACACTTTGAATCTAATAATCCAATATGGATGCCATATTATGCAACCCAGGATGTCCTAAATGGTTCCCGCCACAACAACTACCCCTTGGGTATATACTTTGAACAAATTGTCAAAATCAGGTCAAAATTAAAGAAGATATGGACTATTAGAAAGAGAATCTAATATAATCTAACATACATGTTGTATTATGTAACTGAAGATGTCATAATTGGATGATTACACACCATCAACACAAAATGTATATGCTGAGCTGTGAAAGAATTGTAAAGATTGGATCAAAACTCTTCACGTTTTGGAGTGAAAGGGACAATTGATTGATAATTGATGTTTTACGCAGCACTCCATATTATTTCACTTGATATGGAGGCGTTGTCAGGTTTAGTGGGGTGAAGGAAAACCCCCACTTTTGGCCAGTACATGTACCTGGCAACTCTTCCACATACGCTGATCAAGTGAAAAATCCAGAGAATTTTTTTAATTTTTCATTTAGTCTGAGTGTGATTTGAACCCGCAACTCATCAATGGAAGGTCTGTGTGGGACTGAGGGACTGGACCACCGAGGCCCCCTGAAAGCTAATGCAGATATAGACTAAAGAGAATATTACATATTATGCAACCGAAAATGTCATAAATGGTTCATGACGCACCATTTACTCACAAGGTATATGTTGGGAAAGAATTGTAAAGATCAGGTAAAAATTCTCTAAGTTATGGAGCGGAAGAAAATACGGGCCGGACGAACGAACAGACGGTTGTATGGACGGACGGCGCTGGGTATACCGTAATACAAACAAGTCACAAGCATAAAAGATGAGTTTCACAAATAAGTTTAAAGTCGCCAACTGTCAAGAAAAGTTGATTACTTGACGCAGCTTGACAGAGGCGCGCGGTTTTCACATTTTAGCAACTCTTGCTTTGTCAACTTTCGTCTTTTCAAATCTGACTGAGAAAGAAAAACACGAGAATCCATTTGAATTGGCGTGTTGTGCATTTTTAAAAAGGCGACAAAGCAAAACTCTCATGTTTTGTGAAGCAGACAAGTCGACATAGCAAATGGCCTTATCCGTCTTCCATATGAAGGCCTGTGACGGGCGGTGGGACTATCTCTGCTGACTGAGCTCCTGTCACTTTATATTTTTCAGATTTTCTGTAAACTCAACAAACAAAACCTAATGAAGCTCTCGTTGAAGCAATGTGGTAATACTAATACCAAATGATACGTTTATTGTCCCTCAGAAACAAACGAGTTCAAACTCACAGTTGGTTATATCATATAACTAAAGTGTTTCAGTTCTATGGTTATATATCGTGTAAACCATGCAGTTACACAACACATGTATATTGTATAACGCCATCTATCTTTACAAAAACCTTGTTCAGAGCGATGATATGTTGATAAATATACCAATGTGTGACTCTACCAAGCTGTACTAAAACGGCGCAGTCCAGCTTTTCCAATGATTGTATTAAGAGTATGATTCTGATTTTTTGTACAGTTGACACCAGAGAAAAAAAATTTAAACAGGAATTTGTATATGTTTTCTTGAACCCTAAAATAGGCCTACATATCATCTGTTTTGTAAATTACTTTTGTTAATCTTAAAGGATTTATGAACAACCTTTGGAAATACTTTCTGATTTGCGTTAAGTGTGTTGTAGAACATGTACTTGAAAAGTCTGACCAAAAAGAAAAGTAAATTTCGGTCGAAGCGCATACAAAATTCAAGCTACGTTTGCCGATCTACTATGCTTACGAAAGTTAATTATCTCAGAGACTTTTGACGTCAAACACGACCTCCGTTGTGTACGTACCCTCACAGCGATGACGTAATAAACGATTTCTGATGTATCAGTACGTCTTTGTGGCAGTTTGTACACATCGAAGGTCGTGTATGACGTCATTTTTCCGAGTAGTTATGAAAAATACGGAAAATATGCATATTTCCTCCCCGTTCTGTTTTGACTACCAGGGAACTAACGTGAAGGTGGTTTCGTCTCAACTGATGTTTTTTAAATATACATTTGGTCCATAAACAAACACAAACCAGGTCCTTTAATATGAACAAAATGTCCCAAAGTGCTACATTTTTGCTCTCTGTTGATAAGCCAGCTGGGGGGTATTTCATAAACAGGTTTAGAAGGCTAAACTGACCTAGCAGACTAGAATAGCACTGCTTTAACATTACTGCTTAGTCGACTATCTGACCGTAGTCGGCTATATGTGGTTTATGAAATACCCCCCTGGTACTAAGTGACGTCACAGAATGATAGCCGGTTGGCTACATGGATAAGACAGCCGGCATTTAGTGCTGGCGATCGGAGCCATACGTTGGGACCCTGGTTTGATTCCTGTTTCCGGCGTTACCCAAAATTGGTAGAAAAATATCTGCCATTTTTCCAAAAAGTGTAAGGGAACGTAGCCAATTATCGTTCGCGATTCAATCGTTCGTGAATTGAAGATTTCGCAATTTAAGTATTCTTTTGTTCTCCCCTCACTCCCCAAAAATTCGCGATCATTCACGATTATGAATGGGGACCCCGTGGAGGGTTGACTGCAATCGCAAAACCGTTCGTGAATGAGATAAAAAGTAGTGCTGACAGACTTTGACTGGGGGTCTCGCGCGAGTTGAAAGCTGTGTCTATTGTATAGATACATTGTTTAGGAGGACTTTACATTTATAGAGGTCTTATATTAGTTATATGCTTTCGTTATAATGTTTCCACGTGTTTCAGTCAATTCTTGATATCTTCGAGGAAGTACTCATATATCGAGGAACAACAACAACAATGAACTGTGTTTTCTGTCCGGTGGTTAAAAGTTGACGTATGCGATTGCTGATTGTTCGCTTAGGCCTACTGTTTAGACTAACCCGTTTAATGAATTGCCGTTCTAATCTTATCGCTGTAAATTATACATACAATCATTTTACATGACAAGAAAAGTTTTATTTTGTTTTGAGTAATATTACAGACAGACAATATTCCCCCCGTAAGCTAACAATTTATTGCACGACTACTGAATAGTACCGTATGTAAGCATGTGTGTTTTCTCATTCCGAAATGAATATGACGGATTGGGTTTTTGGGGGTATATTTTATTCCTTCAATTTAAAAAATGATTCCTATAATATTAAATGCATTTCAATATCTGTTTGACGGTGTGTTACTTTCCGTGAGAATTCCTTAGATTTATTCAGGCCGGACTTGACTTCCGCCCGAGTTGGGGCAGCATTTCCTGGTTATCAGTTGTGTACTATGCAGGTAGTTTTGTGTTATCAAACCACACAAGGTTTAAAACAAATGTATACCATATACTTTTATGATTAATCTATATTTAAGAGTTTGCCTTTTTCGTTAAAATCAGCTTTCTCATTTCGTGCATGTGGATTCAAAGAATTTACGTCGGATATTGTCAAGCCTTAGTTTACATTTGGACAATTAATATTCTTCATTTTGAAATAAATAATAAGTCTATAGTATGTTTTTTAACGCCTTAAGTGGTCTGGGCCTGTAAACGTATTCAAGGGACTAATCCGGACGCTAACTTTGGTTATGGTTTCATATTTTCGGCATTCAGTGAGTAATGCTCTAAAAATCAACTCGCAAGAAGGTTGAGAAGGTGATGCGTTATAATTTATTCATTTCTTTTTATTTGTTTTGTTTTTCTTAGGTCAATATCTGAGGTGGCATATCCTGCACGGTGCTACGCAGATATGAAATTTTAGGGGAATGATGGACACGGAAATGTACCAAAATATCCTGGACTGGAGCAGGAGTGTTGACATATTGACCTTGCGTTTGTTTGTTCCGTATTTTCCATTTAATCTTCTGCAATTTAACAATATTTGGTTGTATTTTCAGTCCGTGTCCTCATGGAAGACAAACAGGAGTAACTAATTCTTGAAATACGTACCTCTGGAGGAGTCTGAACTTGCAGATTGTAGAAGCTGTAACGATTGTTGTGGCCAGCTATGGAAAAGAGTCTGGATTTAAACAAAATATAACACCAAGATTTTTGTATCTGTTGTTTATTGATATAAACTTAACTGTGTACATGCTATTGTTTTATCAAATAAATATATATCAAATGCTTATATATTACGTGGCGTGGTGTATATTAAATGCATACCTTGGAATAATGAAGAATCCAGGAACAGTAAGTATTTTGATGTGAAAAGCCGAAGAAAATCAACAACTTCAGTGGAAAGAATGCTAATATATGAAGAAGAAAGAATTATGATAGGTTTAAGCTGCTGGGACTCTAGGATTACCAAGAGGTATGAGCCCATATATACCCCCGCCCCCTCCCCTCCAACATCAGCTGGCACACCCAATTAAAATGGATGGCAAACACTTCATACTTATCCAGTTACTCTCCAGAGTTCACTTAAAGGGGCATGAGCTGCCAAAATGTTGATATTTTGACGTAAACACAGAATGTTGAAATTATCGGCTATTTTCTCAAGACGTATAATTCAGAAGCTTTTTAGTGCTTCTAGTCTCCAAAATGTACGATAAAGTATTGTTTTGAACTAACTTTGGCTTAGAATGAATGAATGGTCGTCCCGGTTATTTAAATTTTGCTACTTTTCGAACACGTTTTTGGTTCGTACAGGGCACATACTGTATGGATTTTCCTCATTCCAACGCCAATCATTTAGTTTTTCGATGGCCTTCAAAGCCTCTTACTGTCGTGACCATCAGAAATTATGAAAAAGTGGGAATTTCGGCAGCTCATGCCACTTTAAAGAGTATGGCATTCATAAATTTTATATTTAGATTAAGCTGCTGTCCGGTGAAAATACCTCTGGATTAATTATTGAGCGGCTTCTTGATAAACACAACCTGTTGAGAAAAACACTAAAGATTATCATTTGATTTTCTGACGTTTAACTTCACATGGGTTATTTGAAAGATTCAGAACTTTTACATCAACTTTCTCCCGGATTCCTTCCATTTAAGTTTATAGTAATTGACTCTTGAAATAAATGCTGTGTTATATACTTTCTGGATACTTTCTGGTCTCAACAGCAAGATGGCGAACGCCTACCATAAAGTCTGAGTAACCATTCCTGTGCAGTTTGTTTCTACAACTATTTAGGTCAGAATACAAAAAAAAAAACACTGGTATAAAACAGATAAATGATAATGATCATTTAAAGACCAAACAGAAAGAAAATATATATTTTTTATTTTCACATTGTCCTATACACATTGCTAAAATTCTTTGATTGACTTCTTGAGTTGTCTAAATATATCCTGTGCTTTTATTTTATATTCACGCATTTACAAGAACAAACCAAAAGAAAAACAAGTCTTTGAGTGTCAATAGGGGGCTGTTCACGGTCTGAGCTCAAACTACAGGAGGTTGATTGGGGAACAGTAAAGTAAAATCTAAAGATCAACACTCTGCTGATATTAGTTATGGTAATTATACATAACCAGCAGCCTATCTATAACCACCTTTGCTTGATTGACCTCTTCATTTGTAGAAGAAGCAGGGTCTGTTTAGTGCTGAACAATAATCAACCGGTACCAAACAATCAGGTGGAATTAACAGTCGCTGTCGTACTCCACAAACCCACTCTGAAAAGTCCGTCTTTGACGTAAAGTTAAACCTTACGTGTTTCCGTCAAATTCCAAATAAACAAACGCATACATTAACCATCCGATTCTGATATTATAGGTTACCAAATCTAAAACGGAAAACATATAAACAAGTTTTCAGCAGAAATGAATTCAAACCATGTCCGTAAAATGAATAATTGTGAGGAACTATATTCTGCAGTGAACTCCGCCATGCTAACAATCATGCTGGCGAATACTAGTTTGCGCATTGGTCATCTGAAAATTTGCCGGCTCAAATGATTGGGACTGTAGCTGACAAAGGTGCGAGAAAAATTCACTTACTACATCCTGCAGCGTAAGTTAGTCTGTTTTGCATGGGTCGGTGAGTAATGCGGCTAAGCTTGGCTATAACAGAGCCGTTCACAGCAAGTGTCTGGATTACTGCTCGAGAGGAGGCATGTCTCGTTAGCTGACGAAGCGTGGTGCTTTAGGAGGGTGGGGTAAATCGCGAAATCATCGTGAAGCAGACGTCAATTTCACGATTGAAGTGATCGCGATAATTGGCTACGCTCCCTAATGCAAAATAATGAGAATACTGTTAAACTCACTTTCTAAATGACACTAACTAATTAACATATAAAACCAGTGACCCTTAGACCTGTAATCCAGGCTAATGGAGATACTATATATTTATATATTTTCTATCGAACTTATGTCCCCTCACACCACTGTACGCAAAAAGTAATGGGGGGGGGGAGCACTCTATACACAATATTTCAAAAGCATTGTCTAACGGAGGCTAATGGAATCACGATTGGAGAATGCGGTAAGAAAACAAAAGATCCCTTAAAGGGATCTTAACGCCCATGGTCATCTATCCATAATTAAGGTTGTTACAGCAATAACTGGATATAGGAATTGGGGATGACAGTGCATTTAATGTATCTATTATGTAATATTGGACCTACATAAAAATAATCTTATTCCAGGGAGATTACTACTGTTGAGGAAAATTTTGAGGAAATTTAAATTAAATTGTAAGCTCTCCATGAAATTTTGGTTGAAAACAACATTGCCACCTAGTAGCCATCTTGCATATGCTAATGAGATGCAAATGTACGGTGCACAGCTAGAACTTAGGGGGATAATGTGTGTCATGTTTGGTTAAGATCAGGTCAGTACTTTTCTTGGAATAATGAAATGAAGTTTCATTCAAATTTGGTTCAAAAACAACATTGCTTCCTGGCGGCCATATTTAATAAGCAAATGAGATGAAAATGTAGGGTGCACAACTAGATCATACGGAGAATAATGTGGGCCAAGTTTGGTCGATATCAGACCGGTAGTTTTCTTGGAATAAAGGTAACCAAAAAAAACAACATCTCCCCACTGGCGGCCATATTGAATATGCAAATGAGATGAAAATGTACAGTACACAACAAGGCTATAGGGAGATAATGTGAGTCAAGTTTGGTGGATATCGGACTGATTTGATTTGATTTTTATTCACCATAAAATCAGCGAGGCAGTACAGAAGTTGCAGTGAGTATAGAAGGCGGGAGTAAAGTTCCAATTGATGAAAAAATATGAAATATCATTGGAATACGGTGGTAGATTGTTTATAAAGTGAATTAAACAAATTTAGAAAAGGAAAGTCAATAAATGAAATAAAAGAACATATGTACACTTATCCTCATGTATCTTACCAGTGATTCAGATAATCTGTTTAAATATCTGGTAGATGTTGCTTTATTGAGGTTTTGAAATGTGAAGTCGACGACATTGATTTTAATTCAACAGGAAGGTTGTTCCACTCTCGAGAACCTTTAACAGCAAGTGAATGGCGAGATAGGTCTGTTTTGAAAAAGGGTCTGTATAAATTGTTGTCTCTGGCTCTTGTTTCATAATAATGAATATCAGATAGTTTAGTGAGGAGTGTTTGCTGTGAAGGAGGTAAACGAAAGGGGTGATTAATAAATGTATGAGCAACTATACAGTAGTGAAAATATTTAACTTGTAGATATCTAAAATGTTAAGTTTTTGAAAGATAGAAACAGTTGGTGCAAGTTTATGAGAAAAAGTTATTATACGGACAGCTTTTTTTTGCAGGAGAAATAAAGAATTTAGATTAGATTTGTAAGTATTTCCCCAAAGAGCGTTTGCGTCTAACAGATCATATGGTGATATGAAAGAATGGTAAAGAATGATGAGTGTGTGTTTGTTAAGACTTTTTCTGATATGTCGTATTATTCCGTTATTACGTGCAATTTTTTTGGAGATGTAGTTAATGTGAGATGTCCATGTTAGTTTTTCGTTGAGAATTATTCCTAGGAATTTAAATTCAGTAACTTGCTTGATGGGCATGTGGTTAATTACTAAGTCGGCGTGTTCGTGGTTTTGTTTTCGATTTGGGGCGGTAATCATATATTTAGTTTTAGAGATAATAAAGGAAAGTTGATTTGCTTGAAGCCAAAGTTGAATATTTTTAGTTCTTGGTATCTATAGTCCTGTGTATATTATCGGAAGAGTAGCAAACACTGGTGTCGTCTGCGAAGAGTGTAAAGTTTAGAAGAAAAGAGCAATAAGAAATGTCATTTATATATAAAATAAATAAAATTGGACCAAGGATAGACCCTTGGGGAACCCCGAAGCTAATTGTAGACAAGGCAGAAAGAGTACCTTTAAAGTTTACGGCTTGTTTTCTGTTAGACAAGCAATCCCTAAACCAAGGAGAAAGAAACCCGTAATGCTGTAATTTTGAGGATAAAATGTCATGGTCAACTGTATAAAAAGCTTTAACGCCCGTCTACACGATGCAACTTTTGTTGTACAACAACATACAACTTTTGTTCAACGATGTTGGACTTAGTAGCATGTGAGTGTCTACACGGTAATACGTTAAACTTTTGTTGCATGCTGTTGTACGCTGTTTCATGATTAAAAAGAGGGAAAACAATTAAAATTGGCTCTAAACTTCATAAAAATTGATGTGAAGAAGGTTTTATCTGTTGTGGTGACTGCGAATTCGTTAACAAACATTATTACAATGAGAAGACGACGTGGACGAGCAAGAAAGTCAAGGATATGGATAAATTAATCATTATCCGAAAGGAATCTTATAAAGAGCCGGGCTTTCCATAAGCTCATGAAAGAGCTGAGATCTTCAGATCTCTCTAAGCTACATAACTTCCTTAGAATGGACGAAGCCTCTTTTGAAGTTATTAAGTCAATCGAACCATATCAAAGTTGAAAGTATGAACTACGGTTAATTTTTTTACGCTTCGCTCATGGTTATTTAGCTTTAACGACATTTTAACGTTTAATATGGCAGAAAACCACGCAAGTGCCCTCCATCGGCCGATCGAATAAGAAAATCGCCATTTTGTTTTTGGAACTGAATGGATTCTAATCTGCGGGGGGGGGGGGGGGGGGGGGGGCTCCGTGGCTCATTAGGTAGATCGTTGGACGCTCAATCCGAACAGCCTTCCAACAATGGGTTCCAATCCCACTCAGTCAAAAATAGTCCGGGTTTCTGAGCCCAAAATAAATATTTGTTTAAACTGACGGCCGTATTTTGGAGTTAGGGCTCATTGCAATGAAAAAGCCGGAGTAGACTGACCGCATTTGAACGGACAGTTTGTGGTCAGATTTATACAGTAAATAACAACATATCTTACTCAAATAGTGTTAAAATTACGTTTATGGATAATTTAGCATTTTGTAAAGTGAATTAGAAACCTGAAAAAAAACAGCACAATAGTGTTAGGCCTACGTCACAAATGGGTGGGAAGTTTGAGACTGAAGGAGGAAAAAGTGAATTCAAGGGACGAATTACATTTACTGAACGACCCTGCTCGACCACATCTGACACTGGTGGGTAGCTAAATTATTCATGAACGCGATTATGACCGTTTTTACACGATTTGAGTAGGTTATATTGTTATTTCACTGTCTAAATCGGACCACATACAGTCTACTCCGGCTTTTTGATTGCAATGAACCCTAACTCCAAAACACGTCCGTCAGTACAAAAGGAAAGTCATTTTGGAGTCAGAAACCCGGACTAAGTAAAAAAGAAAATGGAAAATTGTGTGACTTGGTTTCCATCCAATCGACCTATGAGGTGTGGTTGCGAGTTACTACCGGGATTTCGTGGGTTTCCTCCGGGCAGGGAGACTGGTTTCCTCCCACCATAAAACTGACAATGCCGCCATATAAGTGAAATAATCTTGAGTGCGGCGTAAAACACCAAACAATCAATCAATCTAACCTGCGATGCATTGTGGGAGTGAACCAAACACCATAATATTTTCACGATGTGAAAGATCATCAAAAGTCCCATTTAATAAGTGAAAGACCACCACAAGTCCCATTTATTAATTTTTCAACTGTTTTTGTCTGAAATGGTAGACCATCTAAAACTTAGTTTTTAAGATTAATTTTCCAACTGGTAAGAACCGGTCTTTGTAGGCTGTTATATAGACACAGGAATTTCTCGTATTCTGTAATAAATCCCTCGATTTCGCTATATCCCATTTCCATTTTCGCTCGCCCTGCTGTAGTCATGTGATCATAGGAATGTCACGTGGACCGTTGTAGCTGTACTGATTGGTTGACATTAAAAGTGTTGCACAACAAAAGTTGTATGCTGTTGAAAAATAGAAGCATGTTTCAACACTGTCCAAGAAGTTGTACGCTGTATAACGTTGTTGGACAAGGCGGTCTATAGGGTAAAACATTTGCCATCCAACATCATAAAACAAAAGTTGTACGTTGTTGTACAACAAAAGTTGCATCGTGTAGACGGGCCTTTAGATAGATCGAGGAAGGTTATAATGCTATTTAATTTATTTTCTTTGGCTTTTATTAGTTTATAGTATAGTGAGGATGCGGCAGATTGAGTGGTTGGTTCGGAAGCCATATTGATCAGGTGATATGATGTTGTTAGTTTCTAGATGGTTAAGCATCATGTTATATGTAATACGCTCAACAATTTTGCTGATGGAATATAAAACAGATATAGGACGGTAATTATTGATAATATTGGCTTCACCAGCTTTATAGACAGGTGTGACTTTTGCCATTTTTAAAAGATTTGGAAAGGTGCCCGAGTTAAAGGAAAGATGAATAATGTGTGCCAACGGTTTAGAGATAAGATGTGAAACTGGTTTAAGTGAAGCTATGGTAATACCGTCCAGTCCTGCAGCAGTCGATTTAAGGTTGCCTATAGTAGATTGTATTTCAGAAGGGATTACAGTTTTAAATTGAAACTCGTCAGTTGTCAGGTCAGGTAAGTAATCTGTGAATTTTTGGGGGCAATTTGGTATTTGTTTTTTTAAGGTTCCTGCCACTGATGTAAACTAAGAGTTGAATGTATTAGCTATTTGGCGTTTATTTGGAATGAGTCAAGAAGAACAGATTGATTTTTTCGATGCATGAGTTGATTGAGTACTTTCCACGTCCCTTTTATTTCATTATTAACTTTATTGAACTGAGTTCCAAAATATGATTTGCGCGAATACGATAACAGTTTATTTAATTGGTTGCGATATGAACGGTAGTTTAGTTTTACTAGAGAATGGTTATATTTAAGTTGATCACGATACAGTTTATTTTTGTGGTGGATTGATTTCCATACTGCTGGAGTTATCCAAGGTTTACTTATAGGACATTTTGGTGGAGTCAAAGTTAATTGGGAAGGACTTGTCATATAAAGCAGACGTTGAAAGAAATGAATGCATCGTTTAAATTCTTTTGGTTTAAAATTTCGTCCCAGTTTGAGTTTTCTAATGCACTTTTAAACTCATTCTTTAGTTCGTCTGTCATTTTGGGAAAGGTAATAGATTTGTTAATGGTGTGAGATTGTGTAGTGACTGATGAAGATATATGAATGTGAATGATGGGAAAATGGTCTGTTATATCAGTTATTAGTAATCCTGTTAGTATGTGATCTTCGTGAAAATTGGAAAATGCGTTGTCTATTAAGGTAGCTGATCTGGAGGTTACCCGCATTGGTTTTGTAACATATGGGAAGAAGTAATGGCATTTTAATTGGCATAAGAAATCTTGGGAGGGTTTATGTGGTCAATATTAAAGTCACCTAAGATGATACATTTACTGGAAGATGGGATACTTTGAAGGTTGTTGAAAAGTTGTGCTACAGTGCACAATTTCAACAAACATTGCTTCATATTCTTTTCCGGTCTGACTGGTTGAGAGGTTTTTGACTCACTGGTAGTTTTCTTAGAATAACGGTAACAAAAATGTATTGCCCCCTGGCGGCCATATTGAATATGCAAATGAGATGAAAATGTACGGTGCACAACTAGACCATAGGGTGATGATGTAAGTTGAGTTTGATTAATATTGGATTGACAGTTTTCATGGAATAAAGGTAACAAGCGAAAAGTTATCGGACGGACGACAGTTGATTGATTGATTGTTTGGTGTTTTACGCCGCACTCAAGATTATTTCACTTATATGGCTGCATTGCCAGTTTTATTGTAGGAGAAAACCGGGCTCTATGCCCGGAGGAAACCCACGACCTTCCGGTGGTAACTGGCAACCATCCCACATATGTCGTTCGAGTGAAAACCCAGTCAGAAAATTTTCCAAATTTTTTTTTAGACTGAGTGTGATTTGAACCCGCGACCCATTGGTGGAAGGCTGATCGGATTGAGCGTCCAACGCTCTACCTACTGAGCCACGGAGGCCCCGACGGACCACGGAAAAGCGATTTGAATAGCCCTCCATCAGAATTATGGCGGGCTAAAAATAATAAAATGTTACCTAAGTTATCTGTTTCCACCACTTGCCTCTGATACTGTATGATCAAGCTGATCAGCCAAATGCATACGATGACAAACGCGTAGAGCCGTGAGAAAGGCATCAAAAGCGCTCTCACCCCCAACACGTACAACATTGAGCAAATGTCTACACCTCGCCTGATTAGTTTTTTCCGCCTGCAAAAAATTCATAAAAATATAGAAAATTTGAAAAACAAATAGATTTGTTACATCTAGTTAAAAAACATTGTTGAGTTCCTGCCAACCCTTCCATATTGAATTGGGTGATTTAGTGATTTCCCACTAACAATTGTTTTAAGAAAATAATGAATAAACATACGCAAACACATATGATTTTGCAATACAGGACACGACGGTCAAAGCCATTGCAAGCTAGTCCTATACATAGTGTTCCTCGTCATGTGATATACTTTAAGTAGAGGAATAGCACGAATTACATATCAACATAGCTGGAAAAAGGGAAAGAAACCTGACAAAGAAGCAAGGCAAATGCAACAAAGAAACATGCAATTTTACTGGCTCCAATGTTATAGAAGATGTGATGTCTGGATTATTTATATGTAATTCAAAAAATTCAAAAATCACAAAATGATGTTGATGCCAGTCAAATGTTAAGAGAAATAGGAATCAATTAAAGGTACAGTAAATTGTTTTGATTGATTGATTGATGTTTTTTATTAACATGCGCTGATATGGCCACATTCCAAGGTTTAGTGGGGAAGGAAACCAAGCTCTTTCTCAATACATAGTAATTAATCAGAGAATACAGGTGTGCAGTCATGTGAATTGCTACAAATGGTTTAACAAAGCGGTCACCACTAAGCCAGAGCCCTTCAAATATCCCATAATCTGTTAGAGTGACGTCATTAGGCTCTCGGTCTATTAGCTATTTAACATTGTGGGAATAATAAACATGGGTTAACATGATACCCACATAACGAGGTAAAATACTTTGAACCTATTTACACACCTGTCTATTAGATTCTGGCTAACAGCTTGAATACAGAGCAGGGTTTTCCCACTAAAAGTCGGTGTCATTTGAACCCACATCAGATAAAACATAGAGACCTATATATATATATATTAGGTGTGGTCCAATTAACAAATTTAACTGCATTGTGGTCTATTTTTTTTACATTTTCTCTGCACCCCATGTGGCCCATCTTATTGCATTTTTTGTGTTGAACAAATTTTTCTTTCTAACGGTACCAAAACCATATTTCTACGATTTTTCCTCGCCAAACTGTTCTATAAGAAAGTTAACAATCGTTATCAGAGAACTCTAAACTGACTCGGCAGCCATCTTCACAGCAAAGCTTAGCTGTGTGTCTCGATCGGCCAATCAGCATACGCCTAGCCACCAGTCACTGCACTAGCGAGAGAAATTGGTCAACTCTGAAAGTCTGCTATTTAAACCTAGGTTAATTTCAATCATTTCGAGGCGCTAATTAGGGAAGAGAAACACTCTAATAACTCTGAAATACATGTTGTCTACGGGATATAACCATACAAGATATGATAAGCTCGAATGGGAAGTAATTTACTAATACTTTTCCCGGTCATTTTTAAACCGTCCATGGCACGCTCCACTGATGATCAAGCACAAGCTTGCCTGGCATATTCATTTTCAGTGTATTTTCACATTGTAAACCACATGCAAGACTCATACACATGAATACGATGGTCTATGGGAGCCTGTTCGATACGATTGCATGTTTTTTTCTGTTTTCTCCTCCTTTAACCAGAAACTGTCTGTCAGACGGTAAACAATGTACCACAGAATTCACAATGATTGCCCATTAATTGTACAGTTTTCGCTGAAAATCGACCAGCCACCTTTCATCCAAAGACAATAAAATCATATTTATCTATTTAGCAGAAGTTTTAGCAAAAATGTAAACAAACAGTCCCTTTAAAGGTCCAGTAAATCTGTGCACCAACATGTGTGATGTGCAAATATATTCACAAGTTTATAGTTACCATAATTTCCTCCAGCTTATCATGCGAGAAAATGTCCTTTGATATTAAAACATCACAAATATCTGCAGGATCTCCAATATCCTTCACTAGTTGAAACCAGCATTTCTTTATAGCCTTCTGATGGATATATCCTGACGAAAAAAAACATGGAAAAGTTTCACAAATGAAAGCAAATGTATATTATTAGCCTTGGATAACGCAGGCGTAATTAACACGAGATTGTATTCTCAACCACAGGCACACGGAGTGCTCTCCCCTTAAAGGATAAATGACAAGTTTAAGTCAATGCCTCATATTTGGTAATCAATTTTTTTAAAAACTTGCACCGCATAGACATACGAACGTAGCCAAAAGGGAAAATGTGATTTCAGGCAAGAAACCTACACAATAGCACATTTGCCAGTTTTTCGTGCAACAATGACATGACGTCGTGTCACCAATCTGAGACCGAACAAGCACAGTTTCCAATTAGATTTTAGCTATATTCTTTTGAGCTCCCGTTTTATGCAAGATTTTTTCGCATTGCTTGATGATTTCAGACTGTAGAGAGAAAAATAATGCCTTGAAAAGGTGATTTGCCAATTACTTGAAAATGACGTAATTTAGAGACGTCACAATGACGGTCATATGTGGTAGACTGGACAAAGCATCCAACTGTTTTTAACTCAAAATTTTCAGCATTTTTACATCATATATAAGGAAAGGAACCCGATAAGAGTGTCAATAAAATTATGAAGGTCTTATCAACCACTGAATCTGCAAAGGGACCCCTATGACCTGTCTCTGGTAGTAGTTTAAAATTCCTGCCTTCAACCTTTGGCTGGCTGGCCATGACGAAAGTCAGTTTAAAAATTAATGGCAAAAAAGTGTGCCGATTCGTTCAGAAGACCCGAGGATTGCGATTTAATAAAGCTCAGATAAATGTCTTTTTTTTTTTCATTACTCACGACTCCAAATAACGTCCTCAGTGCAAAAAGAACCTTTTTGTCTTTAACTGGGTCATGCTTGAGAAGCCTATTAAATGCGTATGTAGGGGCCGTGTGATTGACAGCGGAAACTCGCTCTCGCAAACTAATTTCACCATCCGATTTTAGCGCTTTTTAATCATAGATATTTAAATATCTCACTCAATGTCAGTATATTGAAGACAAGGAAGATATATATTAAGATCTGAAGCTGTAAATATAAGGAATTCCCAAGCTTTTATTGTCAAAATTAACATTTTCTTGTCATATGTGTATGCTTGAAGTGTCCGTTCTAACTTGGACAAAGTTGGAAGTTATCAGTGAATTACGCGCACTTTAAAGTAAATTAAACCTCTTTTACCGTATTTGAAGATTGAAAAAACAAAACACAAAGCAACAAACAGATGCAACATGTGATTTCATTTGTTCATTTTAAAAATTATTTGAAGTTGTAAGAAAAAATAACTTGTATGTTTACTGAATGCGTTGTCGTCATACTGCGTCAGTGGGGTTTAATCCGACTTTTCCGCTATTGCCATACTATGTCTTCGGTACTGAAGCAGGCTAGCACTCTGACGCCATAAATGGCGACAGTGGTACCGAAATGGGTTAAATAGAAAAAAATACATGTTTCATAACTTGACCATATTGGGGAACAGCAAACACAAAAAAATCAGTTTTCTTGATTCCTGCATTAAACTACAACCTTCTATTGATTGCAGTTCTGTTTGTTTTTTGGATATAACTATTTACAAGGGTCATAAATATTTAACAACTAGGTATCTTGGGGGGGGGGATTATTTATGGCGTAATGGTATAAGCTTAATATGATATATAGATTATTATCGTTTCTTGATTTTTGACATCCGGGCAGTCTGGCAATGTCGGTCAATTGGTTTTCTTAACAAATGTCAACCGGCTACGGCGGCAAGTGGGCCTTTAATCGTTTAGAGTGCCTTTAAAATTTTAAATATTTACGTTGGAATAAAAATATTCGATAAATTCAGTTACCTATGCGAATCGAAAATGTGTGTCATTTAGGACATTCAAATAGCAGGAGGTATGAGTATGTTTTCCAGTCCTTGTTGCTTACAGAAGCTACTTTAACCTATATATCTTAGATCAATAAATGAACAAATCTCTTATTAGGTACTTCTGGACAAAAATAACAAAGAGTTGTGTAATTCTGTTTCTTCGACACGTTCTCTATTTCGAACAGCTCGTGCCCCTAAAATACATCAACAATATAGTTTGTATATAGTTTACTCTGTTTGGTTTCAAAAGACTAGCATTTCATTCGGGCCTGTTGGCAAAGTGTATCACTGAATTGAACAAACCTGATAACTCTTGATGTAAGTCTTTGTTTTCATTAAATAGGACTTCATGTTTTCTACTCAACGTTTCATTCTCTTTCCTTAGGTTCTCCATCGCCTTCTCTGTCTCATCCAGTTTTACTCTGAGTTTTTCAAATTCTTTAACACTCTTCCAATGAAAAAACAGAATATAATATATAGAAATCAGTACACAAATTAATAAAATATCTATCATCAAATGAGTGTCATGTTTATTACGAAAATACATTATGCTACTTACGATACGGTCTATGTCTGTCTGTGTTTCACAGCTAGGTACAGTACGCATGCGATTTGGCTTGAGAGCGTCCCCTTCTACAACCAATACATAACACATCAATCACACAAGCAAGCAATACATAAAAATGCATCAATTCGTCTTGACATTCGTGTCGATTTCTAACTGTAACTGTAAAATATAACCATTACCCGTGGTCAAACATTTCTGTATTGGTCTTTTCTTACAATGATATTTCAGAAGACATAGATATCAATACAGACCTACTATTCATCAGATCGAACATTTAGGATCTTATTGGTAAGTTGCTATATCTTACTATATATACTTTGAATATAAGTGTAAATTATTTACAAAACGGATTCTGTTTAATGGCTGTCTTGTTATGGAAGCCTTTACTGAAGCCTTGGATAATTCTATCATTATGTTCAATAACATACCCTTCCTACTACCAAAATAAACTATAAAATAAATTTCTAAATTCTACTCACTAAAACGTAACTCCTGTTTGTCTTCAACCCGATGAAATAGCATGGGCTTTAAGGTTTATTGCAACAACATAAAATCAAGTATACACAATTAGAAACTTATCTGTATGGCTATTTTAGTCAAGGATATTTTCTCTTTGTCCAGGTGTTTTAGTGTTCATACATATACATGTATTGGGTTCAAGTTGTAATTACTTTACAGGCCTTGAAAATTACTGTTTTTTCAAGTTGCCCTAAGGCAACCACTGCTTAAAAATTAGGTTGCCCGCCAGTGTTTCAGGTTGCCCTGATTTCATGATATATGCGCTTTCACTGGGTAAGTACCGGGTATGCTTGGCTATGTGTATGTATATGCATGTACCCCTGTATGCAGATATTTTGACAACAGCAGCAACTATTTAATAATAAATAAAGATTCCTGAATGAAAATTGAAGTTTTTGTTTTATTTACTTCAAATAACAATACTGATTGTTGATTTCATCTTTGATGAAATTGTCACTTTTATCTTGTGTGTGATCAGTGATTATAAACACAGGAAATGGAAGAGTTCTGACAAAGTTTAATCATCCATTGAGTCGCATGAGTCAGAGTCACAGTTATCAACCTGGACAAATTTCTCACTGTCAAAAGAACTACAAGGATCAGGAGGAGGGGAGGCAGGGTTTTGGCTGGATTGAGAAGAGGGGACCAGGCAATTTATAACCATTTACATGCTTGTTATCCATGGACAGCCATCTTCTCAGAGAGGATTCTATTAAAGGCACACTTGCCGCGAAAATCAGGAATATTGTTTACATTAAAAAAGAAAGACCGTATTCTGTATTTTTCTCAGACAATATAAGTTAGGAACTTTCTATTTTTACCAAAATTTAAAAGTTTGGACGTCACTTTGTATTTTTAATTTGAATTTGAAAATTTGAATTGTTACGTACCCGGAACGTAAACAAACCGATCTGCCCCCTATTGGCGATTTTATGTTTCAGTCGAGTGAGTGAACTAACGGCACAGTGTAATTTTACGTAGGCCTATTTATCTGAGAAATACAGACTGGCGATCGGTTAACAGCGACTGGAAAAGCCTGCTGATAATTGTTTGAGTGTAAACCACAGATACAAAGGCCTGAAAGGAGGGTAATCCAACACGAAAGTTGACCGACACTGATCGTTGTTGTTGTAATCAGGCTTCGATTCTTCGTTTGTTTTTAACCCCATTTTTACAGTCTAAAGCTAACTAGACATGTTTTATGTGTCCTATGTTTAAGTTTAGTGGTATTAGTCGTAGTAAGCTCATGTAAATTGGTTTTCTTAGCAAATTTAAACAGGCTACGGCGGCAAGTGTGCCTTTAAATGTTGTCTTTCATTCTCACTTTTAAAAGACTTTGTACCAACAAGTACAAGCTGTCTCAAACTCAGTTGGGACAAACTACATCGTAAATCAGTCTTAATTCTATTGACCGCTGAAAATCCAATGTTAAAGTCTGTGACTAATGTGTTGTATTCCCTGCAGCTCTCATATGATCCACTTCCACATGGGGGGAACCCGACTTCTACCCCAGAGAGCTTTGGCATAAGACATATACGGTAAAATTAAGGAATTGTAGAGAATATATAAAGTTGATAAATTCAGCCCAGAATTTATGTGTTTAATGACTCCAATGTTCTGGGATACCTTTTTGCTCACAAAAGTAATATGAGAGGTCCATGTCAATTTATTATTGAACACAACGCCCAGGAATTTGAATTCCTCAACGATGGAAATTTCCACATTGTTGATAAGAATCGATGAAGGTGGAGAAGGCGTACATCGGTTGGGGCAAATTAGCATGAGCTTAGTTTTGCTTGAATTAAGGGATAGACGGTTAGCGTTGAACCAAGATGACATTTTTTGCAACTCTTCTGACATAATATCAACTGCTTCTTTAGCAGATGTTGCAGTCGAAATAACACTGATATTATCAGCATATAAGGTGAACTGTAACAAAGAACAGGAGTTAACAATATTGTTTATGTACAGGATGAATAAAGTTGGTCCAAGAATGGACCCCTGGGGCACACCAGAAGTGATGTAATGAGTAGGTGATGACACGCCATTAACACAAACCACCTGTTGCCTCTCACTCAGGTAACTATTGAACCAGTTATTTGCAACCCCATGGATACCATAATGATTCAGTTTTTTCAGGAGAATATAGTGGCTGACTATGTCAAAGGCTTTAGAAAGGTCTAGAAAAGCCACAGAAGAGTAAAATTTCAGGTCTTTGGATTGAACTAAGCGATCAAATAGAACGGTAGCTGCATGAAGGGTTGAATGAAATGGCCGAAACCCGAACTGATCAGGGGAGATAATTTCATGATTATGTAAAAAATCAAAGAGCATATTGGAGGCTATTTTTTCTATAATTTTGCTAATGCAAATATGTCTATAATTCTCTAAAGTTCATTTGTCTCCAGATTTATGAATAGGCGTGACTATAGCAAGTTTGAGAGAAGTTGGTATATAACCAAACGAAAGTGAGAGAGTGGAAATGTGGGCTAACGGTTCAGCAATAAAACATGCCACAGCCAAGGGCTGATGATTTTAACTGGGATATAGTAGAGATGACACAGTCAGATGTAACAGCCGAGAAATCAAAGTTAGTTTGAACTGGCTGAGTAAGATAATCCGTAAATGTAAAAGTAGATTGGGGTATGTGTTTTTCAAGTTCAGCAGCCACAGTTTGGAAATAATCCGCGAATGCATTAGCAATGGACTGGGTATCATTGAGATTGCGCTCTCCAATTTTCATATTGCCAGGGATGTTCGCTCTGGCAAACTAATTTCACCACCAGATTTTAGCACTTTTTAATCATAGATGTTTAAATATCTCACTCACTGTCAGTATATTGAAGACAAGGAAAATATATATTAAGAATTGAAGCTGTAAATATAAGAAATTCCACAAGCTTTAATTGTCAAATTTAACATTTTTGTGTTATATATTTATGAACACTAAAACACACGGGCAGAGGGAAAATCTTCTTGTCTAAAATAGCCATGGATAAAAGTTTCTAATTGAGTTCAAAAGAGGTATATCATTTAGACCTAAAGTTATACCCCACAAATTGTTGTAATAAACTAAACTTATGGTATTTCATTAGGTTGAGGACTGACAGGAGCTTAGCCCTGGCTAGTAGAATTTTTTGGAATCCTTTTGTAATACATTGACAATGTTATATACGTATGTTTGAAGTGTCTGTTCTAACTTGGACAAAGTTGGAAGTTATCAGTGAATTACATGTACGGTAAAGTAAATTTAACCTCTTTTACTGTATTCCAAGGATAAAAAACACAAAGCAACCAACAGATGCAACATGTGATTTTATTTGTTCATTTTCAAAATTCGTTGAAGTTGTAAGAAAAAATAACCATACGGCGTTAGTGGGGTTTTAGCCGACTTTTCTGCTGTCGCCATACGATGTCTTCGGTAATGAAGCAGGCTAGCACTCTAACGCCATATGGCGATAGCGGTACGAAATGTGTTAAATGTAAACATCGACGCCAAAAATACATGTTGTATAACTTGACCATATGAGGAAGCAACACACAAAAAATTCATCAAGATCCGCCTGGTAGTTTTCTTGATTCCACGATCACAAACTATGTAGATAGTATTCATAGAAATAACTACCGGCATAGTGCCGCAACGAGAGCATAGGGTTAACCTACATTTTACGAAGATCCTTTCATTACTTTAGGAGAACAGTGATAAAAAGAAAAACAAAATGGCCAGTGGTCGCCATTTTGAATATGCAAATGAGCAAAATAATGCGCAACCAGACCATAGGGTTAACCTGCGTACAAAGTTTTACGAAGATCTTTTCATTACTTGAAGAGAGAAGTTCTAAAAATAAGAAAAACAAAATGGTCGCCTAGCAGCCATTTTGATGTGCAAATGAGTGAAACAAATAAATGTTGCAAAAATAAACCATAAAAGGAACGTGCATGTGAAATTTAAAGAAGATCCGACAAGCAGTTTTCTGGAGTCGCAATCACAAGAGAGAAAACTGATAAAAAATAGAAAAACAGCGGCCATTTAAATATGCAAATGAGTCCAGAAAAATAGATGTTGCACAACTAGACCATATGGGGAACCAACACAAAAACATTTCGTCGAGATCGGCCTGGTGGTTTTTTTGATCACAAACTATGTAGGTAAAAATCACAGAATGGCCACCAGCGGCGATTTAAATATGCAAATGAGCAAACAAAGTGAATGTTGCACAACTAGATCATAAGGGGAACATGTCTGTGAAATTTGATTAAGATCCGACCAGTAGTTCTCTTGGAATCGCGATCACAAGAAAAGTTTACAGACGACGGACCACGGACAAAAAGCGATTTGATAAGACCACCATGAGATCATGGTGGTCTAAAAATTCACCTAGATCCGGCTGGTAGTTTTCTTGATTCCGCGATCACAAACTATGTAAACCACAGAAATGGCTTCCGGTCGCCATTTTGAATACGCAAATGAGCAAATAAGTGTATAGTGCGCAACAAGACCATAGGGTTAACCTGCGTACAAAATTTTACGAATTAGATCCTTTCATTACTTTAGGAGAACAGTGATAAAAAGAAGAAAAACAAAATAACCAGTGGCCACAATTGTGAATATGCAAATGAGCACAATACCCTTAGTGCATAGTACGCAACGAGATCATAGGTTTTGCCTAGTGGCCATATTAATATGCAAAAAAATACGTTGCCCAACTAGACCATAGGGGCAACCTGTCTGTAAAATTTGATGAGTATCCGAAGAGTAGTTCTCTTGGAACCGCAATCACAAGAAAAGTTCACAGACACCGGACAAAAAGCCATTTGATCATGGTGGTCTAAAAACCTACATCACAATTAACTGACCACCAAAGTCAACTTAGAGGCTATGTAGGCCTACAAATAAACTTTCAGATAACATTTGTACCAACCTATACATATCCGAAGGATATTATTGAATTATCTACTTTACTGGTAATGATTGAAATTTCCATCTTTGGGCATGAAAATTTGGGCATGCCATTTCGGTTCAAAATGTTCCAACAATAAGACAAAAACAACATCTCTGGCCCAAAATTCAACATTAAATGCTATTTTGACATTAAAATCTGTTGGTTTTAAGAATTTGGGCGGTTTTTTTGTTTGTGAGCCCATACCTGTATACAGGTATCAAAATGTCTCTGGATCAGTCTATGATCTTCTAGTAATAAGTCTAATTGATAGGTCAGATTTATTGTACTAAATACCCAAACAATGTGTAGGGTATAGAGCTATAAAATGGAACAGTAACAAATAAAACAATACAAAAGAAAAACACATGAGTACTAAACAATTGGTGATGTGTATTGTCAGTGGTTGATAAGACCTTCAATATTTCATTGACACTCTTAATACACCTGACCCCAGCATTAAACTACAACCTTCTATTGATTGCAGTTCGGTTTGCTTTTTGGATATAACTATTTACAAGGGTCATACATATTTAACAACTAGGTATCTTGGGAGGGGATTATCAATGGCGTAATGGTATAAGCTTAAGACAATATATAGATTATTATCTTTTCTTGATTTTAGACATCCAGGCAGTCTGGCACTGTGTTTTGCCAGGCAATATATGTGACGGCCGAAAACGCATCAATCATATTATTTATGATCACTAACACGCACGGGCACAGGGAAAATCTTGTCTAAAATAACCATGGTTACAAGTTTCTAATTGTGGTAAAAAGAGGTATATCATTTAGACCTTTATACCCCATAAATTATTGTAACAAACCAAACCTATGATATTTCATTAGGTTGACAACTGACAGGAGCTTAGCCTTGGTCAGTAGAATTTTCTGGAATCCCTTTGTAACACATAGACAATGGTTACGTATCTTAACTATTGCAAGGAAATCGGTAGACTGAGATTGAACCTCATAAATTTTGCCCCCCCCCCCCCCCCCCAGTCACAGACAAAACTATGTAACAAACAACAAATAGAACGGTCATTAACTCCATCTCACAACCTACAACCAACAAACAAAAAGGTTATAAACTCCATCTCATAACCTACAACCAACATTAAAGGTTATAAATTCCATCTCATAACCTACAACCACCAAACAACAAGGTTATAAACTCTATCTCACAACCAACAAACAACAAGGTAATAAACTCCATCTCATAACCTACAATCAACAAACAACAAGGTTATAAACTCCATCTCATAACCTACAGCCAACATACAACAAGGTTATAAACTCAATCTCATAACCTACAACCAACAAACAACAAGGTTATAAACTCCATCTCATAACCTACAAACAACAAACAAAACGGCCATAAACTCCATCTCACAACCTACAGCCAACAAACAACATGGTTATAAACTCCATCTCATAACCTACAACCAACAAGGTTTTAAACTCCATCTCATAACCTACAAACAAAACGGCCATAAACTCCATCTCACAACCTACAGCCAACAAACAACACGGTTATTAACTCCATCTCATAACCTACAACCAACAAACAACAAGGCTATAAACTCCATCTCACAGCCTACAACCAAAAAACAATAAGTGGCTGTCGCCATCAGGACCCCTCGGGTCTGGGCCAAGGAAACCGAAGATATATTTATTTTCCAGACAATTTGTTGCGAGTGAAAAACTACTCCACATACATGCATCACATTTACAAGGAGGTTTTTGGCTGACAGTCATATAAGAGGCAAAACTCTTGAAAAACATGCCCGAGCACGTCGACTTTAAATAGGCTTCTTGTACTTGCTGTATTGAACAAATGAAGGAAGTTTTAAAAATGTGATTGAAAGACTTTTTAGATAATGTGTTTACAAGGCTTTTTACAGCAGCGGTAATGTATGGGGCATAACTGTTGAAAAAACAACGGAGCGCATTGATTTTGAATAGGCTTATTGTACTTGCTGTTTTAAACAAATGTGTGAAGTTTAAAATTTGTAAGTTATACCCCATAAATTGTTGTAACAAACCAAACCTATGATATTTCATTAGGTTGACGACTGACAGGAGCTTAGCCTTGGTCAGTAGAATTTTCTGGAATCCTTTTATAACACATTGACAACGGTTACGTATCTGAACTATGGCAAGAAAAAATCGGTAGACTGAGATTGAACCTCATAAATTTTGCCCCCCCACCTGTCACAGACAAAACTATGTAACAAACAACAAACATAACGGTCATAAACTCCCTCTCACAACCTACAACCAACAAACAAAAAGGTTATAAACTCCATCTCATAACCTACAACCAACAAGGTTATAAATTCCATCTCATAACCTACAACCAACAAACCACAAGGTTATAAACTCCATCTTATAACCTACAAACAACAAACAAAACAGCCATAAACTCCATCTCACAACCTACAGCCAACAAACAACACGGTTATAAACTCCATCTCATAACCTACAATCAACAAGCAACAAGGTTATAAACTCCATCGTATAACCAACAACCAGCAAACAACACGGTTATAAACTCCATCTCACAACCTACAGCCAACAAACAACACGATTATAAACTCCATCTCATAACCTAAAACCAACAAACAACAAGGCTATAAACTCCATCTCACAGCCTACAACCAAAAAAACCATAAGTGGCTGTCGCCATCAGGACCCCTCGGGTCTGGGCCAAGGAAACCGAAGATATATTTATTTTCCAGACAATTTGTTGCGAGTGAAAAACTACTCCACATACATGCATCACATTTACAAGGAGGTTTTTGGCTGACAGTCATATAAGAGGCAAAACTCTTGAAAAACATGCCCGAGCACGTCGACTTTAAATAGGCTTCTTGTACTTGCTGTATTGAACAAATGAAGGAAGTTTTAAAAATGTGATTGAAAGACTTTTTAGATAATGTGTTTACAAGGCTTTTTACAGCAGCGGTAATGTATGGGGCATAACTGTTGAAAAAACATCGGAGCGCATTGATTTTGAATAGGCTTCTTGTACTTGCTGTATTGAACAAATGAAGGAAGTTTTAAAAATGTGATTGAAAGACTTTTTAGATAATGTGTTTACAAGGCTTTTTACAGCAGCGGTAATGTAAGGGGCATAACTCTTGAAAAAAAATTTGCCTGAGGGGTAAAAGCCGTGCTAAGGGATGAAAATTGTCAATTTGTTTCTTATTTTGTGAAGGTACATATCTATCCACCTTATAGATTTTTTTCCATAATTTTTTCCATAATTTTCGATCTGGACAAAAATAACAAACAATTGACCGATTGCTTGATGACGTCACTTGAAATTTACGCGCAAAGCACTTTGGGGGATTGAGGGATGTTTACATAATTTTACAAAATGGCGGAAGGAATAATACTGTATCGAGAAGAAGACGTAAAAGGCACCAATTCACCAGAAAAAGGCGTGTATAAAAACACTTTATGTCACCAATGTTTTCCAAAAAAAGTGACATCTTGTCAAGTACTGGTAAACAAAATGGGGAACTGCGGTACATAGTTTACCCAGAAAGCTTTGCGTAAATATATATGACGTCATCACTGAAATAAACCAACCTGATAGCTGAGCTTGATCTGTCCGAATTAATTCCTTTCTACGCAAAGTTTCATTACCTTTCCTTGATTCGTCCCTCTCTTTCCTTAAGTCGTCCCTCTCTTTCCTTAAGTCGTCCCTCTCTTTCTTTGTCTCATCAAGTTGTACTCTTAGTTCTCTCAAACTCTACCAATGAAAACACAGAAAACGATATATAGAAATCAGTACATAAATTAATAAAATATTTATCATCAATCGAGTGTTACCTTAATTTCGAAAGTCAATAATCGTCCTGATTAGACTATATCAATCTTGAAACGAAGCGTCTTAAACCATATTCAGCAATAGCTGGCTACGTTATGCTACTTACTCTGTCTGTCTGTCTTTCACAGCTAGATACAGTACGCATGTGATTTGGCTTGAGAGCGCCACCTTCTACAAGTAATACAAAACACATTAGTAGACAGTATTGGAAAAATGAAGAGTTTTCGAAAATATAAATTCCTAAACATAGCGAGAGCCATACAATATGTTAAATATACGAAACTAGAATTCAACTGAAGTAGAAGTGTCGCCTGGCAGGATAAATATACAAGGAGAAGGTACATCACCTTTCACAAAAAAATTCACTGTTGTACTTTATTTGTGAATATATGTATATCATGCTGTGTAAGATGTTACCTGAATATGAGATATTAAATAATAATCTGCGTCAGATTACACATTTATAAGAAATCCCCAACATTTCATTGACTCCGAGCGACCATCCCACATATACCTTCATCTTTTGCGAAAAAATCCAGTATGAAACTTTGGCCTGACAAGGATCCTACCCATGCGGTATTGGTGGAAGGCTTATGTTGATGCGAGTAAAAAGCTTTACTAGCCGACTGACTGAATGAATGTTTTCATTATTGGTTGTCTAAAGAGTAAAATCAATTAACTTAAAACATGCAAAATATGTATTTATTGAATAAAAATTTATTAGTGATATTCTTCTGTACAGAATTCCACAAAAAGCTATTCATTACACTAAGAAAGTATTTAGACAAACAGATTTAAAGTGAGACATCCTGTCCTATAATTAGCGGAGGGATTGTCGTAATTTGTAATGCAGTTCAGAAGCCCTGGTGCTACATAAAGCAAATCCCTGAAAGGAAAATTGATGGTAATAGAACTGTTTTGTAATTATGTTCTTAAGTACATTTATACATGGTATAGTCTCAGGAGATGAATAAATACTTAAGTGGCATTTAGAAGCTGGGGTATGGTATATGGGAAGAACTTACGTATGGATAACAACTTCTGAGTATATTTCGTGGATATACTCAGAAGTTGTTATCCATACGTAAGTTCTTCCCATATATCAGGAGATGAATGTTTTCTGGCGATACTGAGAGTGGCAACCCTGAATAACTTATAATTTGTTGAAATACTGTAATGAAGGTTCTAATGATATGAAGGTTCTAATGATAAGAAACACTTACATGTCGTGGCAGGTTTAACAAGTTACAGTGCAATCCATATCGGTTTGTGGTAACTGTAGTAAGACTCAAGGACACCGAAGCTTTTGGGTTTGTCAAAGTTAATGAAGATGAGATCAATCATCGTCCTATTATCTGTTGTGAACTCGTTTACAATTTGTTTGAATTTCCAATTTTCCATAAACGAACACAGTTTTTTGTAAGTAACATCTGTTGTATTGAAGTCCCCCAAAAGAATGGTTTTTATACCACTGTCTAGATATTCAAAAACTGTTTGGAGTGCACTTTCAAGGTTTTTATATTTTTCCTTTGGTCTGCTATATACACACAAAACGTTCAGAAGTTTGGGATATGTAACTTTGAGTAACACTACTTCAACTTCTAACTTGTTAAACTTCAGAAAAGTACATTTGTGATCTGTTTTGATAAAAGCTATTGTGCCATAAGGTGATCTTGTTTGGGCAAAATCATTTCTGTGAGTGGAGAACATTGGAATAACCACATCTGTTTCTCTGGCAGATAACTTAGATTCACAAAATAGAAGAATATCAGACCGTTTGAAGTTTTCATTTGCTAAGATATCTTCCATGTGAAGATTAATGGATTGAGCATTTTGAAAGCATATGATGAAGTAATCAGTAGGTAATGTGTACAATGGAGTGAAGCACAACTCTAATTGGCAATGTGTGCGTAGCCGATGCATCTCATTAGACACCTCTCCGGATACTCGAATTTTGTCAGCATCAAAAGGCTTCAAAATGTGTAGGTTTTTTAATGCTCTAATTCGGCTAAGTGCTACATAATGAACATGAGGTCGATTTTCCTTTGGTAACTGAACTACAACTTCATCCAATGTGTCACCTTGGCACCTGTGGACAGTTTTTGCACAGGACATCTGGAGTGGGAATTGCTCTCTCTGCAATTTTGCATTCTTGTATCTGCCAACTAAAAACTGTCTTTTAACTGGAATAATTGGTGTCCATTTTTTCTGGACACATGGGCTGTAAAGATGTCCACTATTTCTTCTCAACTGATTTCCAATTTCCATGTCATCAAATTCTATCCAGACTACTTTGGCAATATTCTTGTTGGAGAAAGTCACATGTTTGGTCGTTCCTGCTGCACCATTAACAAGCCCATCTTGAACATCCAAGTTTACAGTTAATTCATTTCTCAGGCCGACAGCCGTCTTGTAGGTTTTTTGAAGGCCCATCGAGTCTCCTGCTTTAACGGGTGCCCGTTCCAGAATTTGTTGTTGAAGATCATCAGATACATCTCCAATTACTAGGTCAACAGATTTATGAATTAACTTCAAAGTTGTAGCTATATCAAAGAGTGATGTGTTATGTTGTTGAACTGCACTATTGTAGTACAAGATATGAGTGGCATTCCATGGGTAATTAGCAGTTTCTTCTGAACCTATAATGCGTGGCAAAAGTAAGTCTATATCCTCTGCTGTATGTTTGCCTTCTCTGATGTTATTTAGAGCTTCTGCAAATCTCCGGTCTCCTGCTTGACGCATTATCTCAGTAAGCTCAAACATTTTTATGTTGTTAGTCCAAAGATTTGGTGCAAGAACATTTAAACCTGATGATGGAAATTGAAATATCCATTTATCCATAACAGGTTGTAGTTGGAAGAGATCACCAATGCAGATTATGTTTATTCCTCCGAAGGCTTTATCTGATTTTGTCACTTCTTGCAGTCTTAAATTGATGAAGTTAAACATTTTAGCTCCACACATTGAAATCTCATCAATAAATATGGTTTTAACTGCTCCAAGTTTTGTTCTCAGAGTGTTCAGAGAACTGTTGTTCAACGGTTTATGTGTTAAGCTCTGGTTTGCTGGAATATGGAATGCACTATGTATGGTTGACCCACCTATGAGATAGGCTGCTTTTCCTGTAGGAGCTGCCAGCAAAACTGTTGTCTCTTCTGGATTAGCACCAGGTCCGGAGTTATAGTAGCGAACTAGTGCTTGATACAATGTTTTCGTTAACTTTGTTTTTCCTACTCCAGCACCTCCTGTTATGAATATGAAGAACTGGATGGCTGAGGTCTTCACAGTTTTTAGTACATGGTGGAATAATTCAGACTGTTTTTTATTCAGTGATCGGGCAGAATCTCTGAACTGCTTATCTGAAAGCCTGTTCTTTACAAGTTCTTCCACATTATCGGTTCCAGGCGGACATCCAATATCTCCACCAACGTCATAATTTGTAAACAAATTCTCAGCATCATCAGCTTCTGCTTCCATATCTCCATCTTTATCTTTTTCTTCAAGATGCTGTGTATTAGGAGCCACAACACACTCGTCAATTTCAGCATTGAACAGAATTTCCTCAACTTCCTCCATTTTTTCTGCTAGGGGGGAATATTCTTCCATTTTCATTTCTATGTCCTGTTTGTGTAAGGTATACTTTTCTTCAAAAGTTGAACATTCACAAAGAAGTTTGCTTTCATTCCTCCATGGATGATATAACAAAAGTCGTTCTCGGAAATGATTTTCCCTGTCATTTTTCTTGTTATAATTGACAAAGCGAATTACTTTAGCTTTTTTTCTTTTCCGAAGTGATTGTTTTTCTACAAGGATTGAGTCTGCTGTGAAATCATCATCTAGATTGTCTTCTATGCCAGATTCTGGAAGATCTTCTGGAGTTTTTTGCTTCAGGTGAGTCTTCGTGTTGCTAGAGGGAGTGTACCATGCTGCAAACTCAGCGAGACACAGCTGTTCCTGTTTTCTACTTCGTTTGGCATATCTGCTAATGATGTTATCACACTGAATGTCCTCCGAGTCATCAGATAGCTTTTTCAAAAGTTCTTCATCTTTTAAAATAAATGGTCTATCTTGGGGGGGACTGGTGTTGATAAATACAAATGCTCGGCTTGATCTTCTTAATGGCAACTGAAGTGAAATATAACTGGCTTCTTGGGCTGATATCTCAACATGCTTTGTGAATTTATTGCCAATTGTTTGAACTTGGGCTCGAATATCACTACTGCCTTTCCGTGCGTCTTCACAAGCTCTTCTCATCAGGTCACTCATTCCACGCTGACCTTTGCTAATATAGCTGACAATGTACATAGCACAGGCGTAAGCATCAGTAACATACTGAATGTCATGGTTTGCTTCCCATGCACACAGAATTCCTGGATTATAGCCATTAATACGAATTGCATTTGGTTGCCTTTTCAGCAACACTTTCGTATCTTTCAAAGAGCTTCTTATAGCTTTTATATATTCACTTTCAGAAAGTTCCAGTTTCTGGAGAAGATCTTCAAATGACAAATCAGGGTCACAACAAAGTTTTTCCAACTTTGTGGCTATATCAGACCAGTCCTTCTTAGCTTTATCTAGATCCTTTTCATTTTCAGATTCACATGATGTAAGGGGTTCCAGTATTTTAGTTGATGACATTGGTGGTAAAGGAAAATTAAAGCGGCACTCTTTCTTACCTTTCTTTCTACACGTGTGGGAGTGACGATGTTTTTGATAACTCACAAGAGGATCAAAGCTGGAATCTGTTGATATATGTTGGCTCACAAAATTCTCTACTTGTTTCAAATCATCACAATCCAACTTTGGAGATCCATCTACCCACAACAATCCATGAATATGTGGGGAACCCCTTTGTTGAAATTCAACTCGATACCAAAAGTCAGTAATGGTCCCAAGTGGAGCTTCTGGTGAAAGTAAATAGATAGACATGAATTGCTGGATTCGATAATCAAAATACCGTGCAACTGTTACTGGATCCGATTTGATCAGACGTGATTTAGTTTGCCATGTAAATTTGTTGATTTCCTCATCAGTGTATTCCACATGATCAATGACTTTTCCAAGTGATCGAAGCAGAGGTTTCCAATGTGTCTCTGCTGCGGAAAGACTAATAAACCAAGTTGGAATATTACATTGCCGTAGCATAGCAAAAATATCTCTTTTAGCGTTCTCCCAGTAGGGTGGTGAGCCTCTTAAAGTCCTGAAAATCCTGAATCCTTCATCTAATTTTGCCATTTTTTCTACCACTGTTTTGTCCCTTACATCCTTTGCAGTATACACAGTTCCTCGAGATTGTTTTCTACGAACTGAAAACTGTACTTTGTCTTGTATTTGTTTTAGTTGTAGTTTTCTAGTCTTAAAAAATAGATTTGTAACATTTGTAGAGCATCTTCTGTCTTTATGCCTAAGCTCCAGTTTGCATATATCAGAGTACTTCACAGGTACAGACCTTTCTTTGTTATTGTGTCTCTTTTCACCACAAAATATGGTTGGAAAAGAGAGTTCTTCTACATCCTCTGAAAATATACTTACTGGCACATTTCCTTCACTCGGAGCCAGAGATACCACGTGCTGGCCATCACTTTCACAGGTAAAGGTTGGAAACATCATTGTGTCTGTAACACCTGGAAAGGGATGCAGGTCATTATCATTTTCCGACCATGCATCAGATTCTGAATCAGTTGCTGAAGCTTTCATATCTTCTTCATTTTGCATGTTTTTTGTGTTTGTTAAAGTTTTATCTGTATCAGGATTACTGTCTTTTTCTGTTGAACATATGCTGGAAACTGAAGGTGACAAGGAGGACTGATCAACAATATTAAGATTAAGCCAGTCTGTGTCAAGCCCATCAGTTACATACTTTTGGAATAATGGTTTGCTTAACAGATGCCTTGTAGCTTCGACACACCTTTCCGGTCGGACATTTTCGTAGAGATAATGAGTCTTGTAACGCAAACGGCGTTTTAATTTCACAGGGACAGTTTCAGAATCCTGGGGGCGACGTGGAAGTTTCTGCACAGTGGATATAGAATCTGAGGGCACATTGACAACATTTCCTTTAACACATACTTGTCCACCACTTGGTAATTCCTTCATTTGTAAAAATATAATATATGGCGACACTAATCTTTCTTCAAGGTTATTCAGTTTAAGAACATCGGATTTCAAGGGAAACCCCATCTTGTTTGCCTTTGAAAGAGGTGGCATTTTCTTTTTTCGTAGATATTTAAGGCAAGTGTAGCATATCCATTCTTTGTCATCAACACTTAATGTTCTTGAAATGCACTGAGTATGAAGTAGGGGTGGAATATTGAGATTTGGAAGCCGAACCACAGAGTGTCTAAAAAATATTTGACAGCAGCATGTACATTCATAATCACAAGAAAAACTCACAGCTTTCTTAAATTTCTCCTGTAGCATAGCAGATGTTATCTTTTTAGAACAGCGTTTTAAACGTTTCCCTTTTACCTTTGAATCTTTTCTCCTTAACTTTCTCAGTTTATTATCATTGTCCCTTTTTTGTGGATTTGCCCTCCTTACTTCTTGGTGTTTCTTCTTCTTTTCACATTTTTGCGGAGTTTCCCTGACCCTCTTTTTTTGCTGATTCTCCTTTTGCATCAATTCAGGATCCTTCCTTGATAATCGTCTCCGGCTATTTTCTTTCTCCTTTTTTGTGGGATTCTCCCTAGCGATTTGTTTTTGCCGTCTTTCTTTCTCCCTTTTAAGGGGATTTACTCTGGCAGACCGTCTGAGCTGATTTTCTTTCTGTTTTTTAATTGGATCTTCCCTCGCAATTTTTTTGAGTTTGGTTTCATTTTCCATCCTAGCTGGATCTTCCCTACCAAATCTTCGGCGTTCATTTTCCTTTTCTTTCCTTGCTGGATCTGCCCTAGCCAACCTTTTCTGCTCATTTTCCTTCTCTTTTCTTATGGGGTCCTCTCTTGTGAATCGTTTTAGATTTCTCTCCAAAGTTTTCCTTGCTGGATCTCTCCTAGATAACCTTCGCCATTCATTTTCCTTCTCTTTTCTTATGGGGTCCTCTCTTGTGAATCGTTTTAGATTTCTCTCCAAAGTTTTCCTTGCTGGATCTCTCCTAGATAACCTTCGCCGTTCATTTTCCTTCTCTTTTCTTATGGGGTCCTCTCTTGTGAATCGTTTTAGATTTCTCTCCAAAGTTTTCCTTGCTGGATCTCTCCTAGATAACCTTCGCCATTCATTTTCCTTCTCTTTTCTTATGGGGTCCTCTCTTGTGAATCGTTTTAGATTTCTCTCCAAAGTTTTCCTTGCTGGATCTCTCCTAGATAACCTATGCCGTTCATTTTCCTTCTCTTTTCTTATGGGGTCCTCTCTTGTGAATCGTTTTAGATTTCTCTCCAAAGTTTTCCTTGCTGGATCTCTCCTAGATAACCTTCGCCGTTCATTTTCCTTCTCTTTTCTTATGGGGTCCTCTCTTGTGCATCGTTTTAGATTTCTCTCCAAAGTTTTCCTTGCTGGATCTCTCCTAGATAACCTTCGCCGTTCATTTTCCTTCTCTCTTCTTATGGGATCCTTTCTTGCGGACGATTTCAGGTTTTTTTCTATTTGCTTTTTAATTGGATCTGACCTTGCTACCCTTCTCTGTTCATTTTCATTTTTCTTTTTGTGTATGTCCTGTCTTTGTTCTCTTTTACGTGTGGCATCTTTGTTTGTGGATGCACATCTGGATTGTTCATTAACTTTATGGGCAACATCTTTGCACATCTGATCAGTAAAGTAAGACTGAAGCCTATCTGGAGGTGAAACTGCAGCCTCCTGACATGTAGGGAATACTTTTATTTGATGGGACAATAAACATTGCCTTAGGTGATGTCTGGCTTTGGATAGGTCATATTTCACAGAATGACAAGGTTGTCCAAGGAAGCAGGAAAAGGCAAACGCAATGGCCATTACACCACATATAGGGTCAGTAGACTGTTGGGTAAGAACTTGTTTGTATATGGTCTTTGACAAGGCAGGCCTACCATATAACACTTGGATTTGAGGAAGCACCTGCTCGAAATGAGCCCTTGACATCAGTGAGTCATAAACATGGATTTTCTGAAGATTTGGAAATTGACAAGATGTAACCCAGTGCCCTGGTAAATGATGAATGTTTACAGAAAATTGGAAAGGATCTATAAATGGCTTTGGAATATCTTGGACCGAGTTACTCAAAAGGTGCAATTCCACTGGAGTGTAATAACCCATAAAATCCTTCTCTGGTTCATCACTGTTATTTTTCATTAGGTCTAGTGCCGCTTGAATTACATCATCGGGCAAACTTGTAGATTCATCGCCTACTAAATTACAGACAGCCTGAAGAAAAAAAAAGAGATTTGTTTATGCAAAGTATATTCTTAAATGTGTCAAGGTACAATCTGTAATTCCTTTGATTTATCAGAGGCTGCAAAAGGTGTTCAGCACAGTTTTAGTATGATGAAACAAAGATCTTATCACTGAGCTTTACTTTCAAAAGAGGAGATCTGCAGGTAAAAAAACACCACAAACCATCCGGAATTAATGTATTTTAAATGCATATTGTGAATGCATGTTTTCAGTGGAATCCTTATATGACATCCAATCTAACAAAACGACCTACTGAAAAATATCCCCAAAACCAAGCCTTTTTAAGTTCAAATTTCAATCAATAATTTTAACAAAAGCATTAACTATCTTCCAGTTTAAGAACTGATCCCAAACTTTAATGATGATAGTCACTCATACCTAAAACTATATTTTTATTTTGAATTAAAATAAATCTGCAGATTTTGAACCATTGTGGTATGGAAGGTGTTGTACACATATTTACCAATACTCTTTTTCGTGCTCTGTCTTCATTTCTCTTTTGAAGAGCAGATTTTGTCTTCACTTTTGGCATCCTAAAACACAAAAACTGTTTATTTATCTTTTTGTTTCAAAATTAGTATGCTTATTTAGTTGTCATAGAATGATCCAATAGTAAAGCCAATCCAAAATCTTTTTATATGAGAAATAAAACATCCAAACCACAAAGTCTTAAAGAGATCTATAACATTGATCATCTTTCTATGATATATATATATGGCAGTCGAAAAGAGAGGTAAAATTTAAAGGAGAAAGCCTGGATTTTTGTGCATATTTATGCTCTACGTCACCTCGTTCTTATGTAGGTCAGTGGCTCCATTCAATTGCATAACTAATATTGTCAATTTTAATAGACTTCAGTAGAAATGTTTAGCCACTTACAACCTTGGTTGTAGCTTACAATCCTCTTTTAAAAGGGTTTCATTACCTATAGATTACCAGCACTCAAACACGGTTCCAAACGCTCGTCTTTCAAAGAGGGCAATTAAAGGCAATTTCCATCCTGAAATCAAACAACTTTATTTCAATTTGACATCCTTTAAAACAAATTTCAGTTGACAAAATGGCTACCTATTTAAAGGGGATGGTGGTATGAATCTAACATGATGTACACAGATGAAGCACATAGGCAACCAAGCATGTTAAAAAGAAAATGTGGAAAAGAAGAAAACATCCGATTAACAACGATGAAATGTGCTATCGTGGCAAGGTATGTATAACAGATTACTCCTTATCAAGTAAGTGAAAATCATCATTTTCCGGAGAGTGAAGAATATCAGTTTGAACGTTTTGGAGAAGAAAGATATTTTCTTCCTCATTGTCAAGTTCAAATTCTGTATCAGATTGGGTCTTATCTAACTTTACAGATGTTTTAATTGTTTCTACGCATTTCTTCGTGTCAAGTTCAGATTGCGATGTCAGTTCTTGGATGCGCTTGTTCAAATACTCAGTGTTTTTCTCCAACCCAGATATTCGCTGGGTCATTGAATGGAAATCCATAATACACATTTCCATCTTTACTGCAGTTTCTTTCCTCATAGCGGAGATGAGGTTAGAACAGGTCTTAAGCTTTTTGTCTGCATCAGGGCGGTTCCCTTCACTGAGCTTGTACAGGGCAGCAGATAAGTGAGTATCCAAATTCTCACAACTCTTCTCCAATGCAGCTTTCAAACGCATGATGTTGTCTGTTCTTGGTGTCTTAGAAGGCGATGGTAGTGGGGATGTTTTTGTCAGAGGGGAGGAAAAAAGCCTCTTTGCCATTGCTGGAATTTTCGTCTGTTGATATTAAAACATTATTGTTTGAAAACCATAGAGTTTGAAAACCATAGAAAATAGAATGCAACATTTAAGCTTTAGTCAATGTTTTTTGATAGCATGGATGCTTTAGTTTTGAAATTTGGAGAGTTTTACTAGATAGTTAGGAAGCTTGAAGGTTTAATACCAGCTCCAAACTGAAAATTACCCGTGTCCATGAACAGAACTTGTTTTTTATGTCAATTCTAATGCTATAGAATGTACCATAAAACAACCATGCTCACAAAAGAACAATATAAATAACAAGCAAAAGTGCTTTTCTTTTTAAAGGGAAGTAGTCTTTGTTACAGTTCACCGAAAAGCTCATGCAAATGTATCTGAAAGCAGAAGAAATAAGATTTAGTCACTCCAATGACTTTACATGTAGGTTCTGTCACCACACAATTCACCAAAAGCTCGTGCAATTACGTCTGAAGGCAAGAAAAATAAGATTCAGTTACTCCTCCAAAACGAGTCATGTTTTAGGTTTTCGTGATTCAATATTAGAAAAACTCATTCAGTTGTTTATGCATTCTGAATTTTGAATCTGAAGTGGAAATTCATGACTTAATCAGGGAATATTCTTTGAAAATTAACAAAAAGCTTTTAACCTGAGAAAACCCAAACAAAAATTGTCAAAAGTTGGAGTAGAGTAACTCAATCCTTAACAAGCGAGAAATGATAGCCCTTTAGCCATGATCAGCAAGCATGAGTTGGACATCAAATATTATGATGCAGAGGATGCAGTGAAATTTACAAATGTTGCAAGATTAATGCATACAGACAATATATGTGCAAAAGCAAATGATTAGAAAGCTAACTTTGAAAGGACAAAAATCTCTTTATCATCCTGATCATGTTACCAGCACTCACTACGAGGAAGTAGGCTATCAAGAGTGCCCATTCATAAGATACAGTGCCAATGAGCATTAAAGTTTAACCGATAGGCACTATATGGAAAGGAATATTTGAAGAAAAAAATTATGCTTAGTGAGAAGTAATCAAAAATTGAACACAATGCAGCATAGGGCCTACAGAGTCACAGCACGTTGTGGAAAGAAAATAAATATGTTACCAGGACAGTAAATGTGAATGTAATGAGGCTAAACAGGGGATAACATTTGAAATTCATAAACCGTAAAGAGCTGATGGGAACAGAGGAGTTCAAAACACTCCAATAAAAAAATTGGTCGAAAACCTCATAAATAACACTGGTAAAAAATCACTCAAGATTAATACTAAAATTCTAACTACTACTGTGTTTTTCTCTGTACCATATAATAATTGACAGGTAACTAATTGAAAAAAATAAAGGTACATACCTTATACATTCTGTAATGCTGTCAATGTCAGATGCGATTACTCGTAAATCTGGTATCGCAATTGTAGAGGATAACACGCTGTCAATGTCAAACGCGATTACTCGTAAATCTGGTATTACAATACGATTACTCGTAAATCTGGTATCGCAATTGCAGAGGATAACACGCTTAAGAAGATGCAAGGAGCGGGGTAATAAACTTCCCATTTAAATTTGAAAAAAATTAAGCCAGTGGTTTTCAAGATATTGCACGGAAACCAAGTTATTTGTATCAGCCAATCAAAAACAATTATTAAATATGCGCGGATTTAAGCGAAAATCAAACTTGAGCGGGGTATTAAGGTATTAAACTTTCCATTTAAATTTGAAAAAAATTAAGCCAGTGGTTTTCAAGATATTGCACGGAAACCAAGTTATTTGTATCAGCCAATCAAAAGCCTGTATAATAATTAAATATGCGCGGATTTTAGCGAAAGTCGAACTTGAGCGGGGTATTAAGGTATTAAACTTCCCATTTAAATTTGAAAAAAATTAAGCCAGTGGTTTTCAAGATATTGCACGGAAACCAAGTTATTTGTATCAGCCAATCAAAAGCCTGTATAATAATTAAATATGCGCGGATTTTAGCGAAAGTCGAACTTGAGCGGGGTATTAAGGTATTAAACTTCCCATTTAAATTTGAAAAAAATTAAGCCAGTGGTTTTCAAGATATTGCACGGAAACCAAGTTATTTGTATCAGCCAATCAAAAGCCTGTACAATAATTAAATATGCGCGGATTTAAGCGAAAGTCGAACTTAAGCGGGGTATTAAGGTATTAAACTTCTCATTTAAATTTGAAAAAAATTAAGCCAGTGGTTTTCAAGATATTGCACGGAAACCAAGTTATTTGTATCAGCCAATCAAAAGCCTGTATAATAATTAAATATGCGCGGATTTTAGCGAAAGTCAAACTTGAGCGGGGTATTAAGGTATTAAACTTCCCTTTTAAATTTGAAAAAAATTAAGCCAGTGGTTTTCAAGATATTGCACGGAAACCAAGTTATTTGTATGAGCCAATCAAAAGCCTGTACAATAATTAAATATGCGCGGATTTTAGCGAAAGTCGAACTTGAGCGGGGTATTAAGGTATTAAACTTCTCATTTAAATTTGAAAAAAATTAAGCCAGTGGTTTTCAAGATATTGCACGGAAACCAATCCGGACGCCGACGCCGACGCCGACAACGACGCCGACGCCGACGCCGACGCCGCCGACGCCGACGCCAGACTACGCCGTCAAAGTGATCCCTAAGTGCCCCCTTTCAGGCGACACAAAAAAGGAACACATCACCTTGACATTCATTTAGATTTGTAACCGTAACTGTGAAATATACACAAATAAAACAGTTAAGCACCCCCCTGGAAAGTCTGCAGCCACCGACCTATAAAATCATTGGTGTAGGGAGATTGTTTGCAAACTGATGTTGCAGAAACGATTGTCTTCATAAAGGGCAACATTCGGGCGATAAGAAATCACCATTACTGCCAATAAGCTATACAATTTATTCAGGATATCGTGGCCAAATCAAAAGTGCATTTTAACAACAAAAAAAGATGCTTGTAAGTATGAAACTTCAGAGTCGGTCTGGCTTCACATAGCAAACGTATTGAAGTAAAAATGTTACTTTGAGTGTGCAGAACACATCCCTGGAGCAGAAGGTCAATAGTGCGTATAGCCTCCATTAGCTTCCAACCTGCGTCTCAACCCTTCTGTGAGACGTCGGATCTGTTGAAAGGGTAACTGCCTCCTATATAGATATAATGCGGCTTCCAATTCCTGCAGATTTTGTACTGGCTTGAATGTTTCTGCCCATCCTTTCTCAAATGTGCTCTAAAGATTCACATCCGCGCAGTTAACCCTTCAACAAATCCGACGTCTCATCGGAGGGTTGAGACGTAGGTTGGAAGCTAATGGAGGCTATACACTTTTGATTTGGCTAAAGGTATCCTGAATAAACTTTATAGCTTATTACCATTAATGTAGCCGAGAAATCTTGGCTCTGCCGAATTTTTTTTTTCCGTGTTCGTCATAGCCAAGATCACTTCTATAGTAAAAAAGTGATATTTGTTAAGGAGACCCGCCGAAAAAATCGGCGGCGCAAATTTCACAACAAATAAGCAAAGAATAACATATTTACCACTGCATTCCGATAGTATAGACCACGAAGAAGGAGTTTGTCAAACTTACGCCGCTGTAAAGTGGTAAACTTTTCCCTTGCAGTCAATATTTGTTTCGAAGTCCACTGTCTTCAACCTGACGTAACCGCCATAGTAACGACCAGTTAAACTGTGCGGGGTGTCGTAGAAATACTTCAATCATATATCTTTAGTCACTTTACAGTGCCATAAGTTTGACAACTCCTTATTCGTGGTCTATGCTATCGGAATGCAGTGGTAAATATTTTATTCTTTGCTTAGTTGTTGTGAAATTTGCGCCGCCGATTTTTTCGGCGGGTCTCCTTAACAAATATCTCTTTTTTACTATGGAAGTGATCTTGGCAATGACGAACACGGAAAAAAAAAATTCGGCAGAGCCAAGATTTCTCGGCTACCATTAATGGTGATTTCTTATCCCCAGAATGTTGCCCTTTCTTATCACAGTCGTTTCTCCAACATCAGTTTGCCAACAATCTCCCTACACCAATGATTTTATCGGTCGATGCAGACTTTCCGGGGAGGAGGGGCGAAAATTTGTAAAGTTGTATTATTACTATATATACTTTGAATATAAGTGTAAATGAGTTGCTGAAGTCTTGGGTAATCCTATAATTATGCTAAATAACATACCCCTTTGGCCACCAAAAGGAGCCATAAAAATACATTTTTTAACTTCTAATGACTAAAACCTAACTCTTGTTTGCCTTCAAGGTAATGAAATAGCATGGGTTTTTATAGTTTATTACAACATATTATTGGGTATAAAGTTTAACGCAATTAAAAACTTATCTATTTGATCCACTGAACAACTTAAAGTGGCATAAGCTGACAAATTGTTGATATTTTGACGTTAAAACAGAATGCTGAAATTATTGGCTATTTTTCTCAAGACGTATAATTCCGAAGCTTTTTAGTGCTTCTAGTCTCGAGAATGTACGATAAAGTATTGTTTTCAACAAACTTTGGCTTAGAATAAATGAATGGTCGTCCCGGTTATTTAAATTTTGTTTACTTTTCGAACACAATTTCGGTTCATACAGGCCACATACTGTAATGGTCTAGGGGGGGGCTACCCCGCAACTCCATTGATCTTCCATCCTTTATCATTTTATGTACATAGTATCTCTTCTTTTCATTGTTTTTCGAACCTTCACCTCATTTATATAACTTTAAGTAAATGCCCATCAACATGTCTTATACAACTGTTCGTCTCATTAATAGCTGGCTACATTAATTAAAGCAATAAAATGAACCTAATAACACGATAGGCACCACATTTTCAACAGTAGCTTTTCAGAATAAAGTCATCACTAACTGCACCGTGAGAGGAGGAATGTACGATCCATATCTCCATGGGCTGTACTCCGATGATACGGCTGGGTAAAACCACGTGAGCTGGGTTTGTATCCCGGTTCTGGGACTCTGTGAGTAACTAGGATAACTTGCCGGTTAAGGAAGTTGTGGCGTCCTGATGGGTTACTGAGACAGCAGAGAGAGCCGGATTGACAAGGCAGCTTAACCAGCTATGAGATTGGCGGTACAGCATTAATAGCTGTGGAGTTGGTGGTACAGTGTTTCCGACTGTAGAGGGGCGGTACAGCGTTTCCAGCTGTGGAGTTGTTGGGTCAGTGTTTCCAACTGTAGAGACGGCGGTTCAGCGTTTCCAACTGTACAGGTGGTGGTCTAGCATTTCCAGCTGTGGAGTGTGTGCTACAGTGTTACCAGCTGTAGAATCATGACAGTGCAGCGTTACCAGCTGTAGGCTACGGAGAGGCAGCGCTTCCAGCAGTATACGACATTTCCTGTTCCCTATGCTATCAATTTGGGGATGAGGACTAGATGCTATCATACCCGTGTTTCATTTCATGCTTTATAATCGATTGTAAATAATACTAATTTCAGGTTTCATTTCCAATGTATATATTTTCTTTATGTTGTGATAAACTATTGAACTTTATTTTATGTCTTGTGTGCCCTTTCTTCCATGGCCTTGTAATTGTCATGTCCCTTTTAGACCGCTTGGTGGCGTTACAATTGGTGGCAGCGGTGGGATACGACTACCTCAGGCATGGAAGGAAGGTCAGGATATGCGTCAAGCATGGCAACACCATCCAGTCTAGTTACCATAGACAAGATCGAAGGCAGTTCCAGGCACTGGCCCAGTGGTAGCCAAGACCAGCCGGCTGAAGAGTCTAGCAGCAGACCTGGCCAAAATGTGCCTGATACAGAAAAACAGCTGACAGACATAGTGCTGGACATGCAAACACAGATGGTGGAGATGATTTTTTTTAAATACATTTTGAATTGTGAAACTCTAAAGAAAGGAACGAGGCGCAGAAGGGACAATCCTTGACCATGTCACTTAGTGGGCCCACTCAAAAGCTACTTGGTGGACTTATAGGCAGACCAGGCGAAATGAGTTATGGGAGACTGCAAGCAGCCCTGGAAAGACGATTGGACCCAGCAAATAAAACTGATCGTAACAAGATGGGGACATTTGTTGCTAGGCAGGGGGCAGTTGTAACGGTCTAAGGGGGGGGGGGGCTACCACGCAACTCCATTGATCTTCCATCCTTTATCATTTTATGTACATAGTATCTCTTCTTTTCATTGTTTTTCGAACCTTCACCTCATTTACATAACTTTAAGTAAATGCCCATCAACATGTCTTATACAACTGTCCGTCTCATTAATAGCTGGCTACATTAATTAAAGCAATATAATGAACCTAATAACACGATAGGAACCACATTTTCAACAGTAGCTTTTCAGAATAAAGTCATCACTAACTGAACAATGAGAGGAGGAATGTACGATCCATATCTCCATGGGCTGTACTCCGATGATATGGCTGAGTAAAACTAGCCTGTTCCCTTTGCTATCAATTTGGGAATGAGGACTAGATGCTATAAAACCCGTGTTTCATTTCATGCTTTATAATTGATTGTAAATAATACTAATTTCAGGTTTCGTTTCCAATGTATATATTTTCTTTATGTTGTGATAAACTATCAAACTTTATTTTATATCTTGTGTGTCCTTTCTTCCGTGGCCTTGTAATTGTCGTGTCCCTTTTAGACCGCTAGGTGGCGTTACAACTAAAACCTAACTCTTGTTTGCCTTCTACGTAATGAAATATCATGGGCTTTAGTTTATTACAACATATTATTGGGTATAAAGTTTAACGCAATTCAAAACTTATCTATTTGATCCACTGAACAACTTAAAGTGGCATAAGCTGACAAATTTTTGATATTTTGACGTTAAAACAGAATGCTGAAATTATTGGCTATTTTTCTCAAGACGAATAATTCCGAAGCTTTTTAGTGCTTCTAGTCTCGAGAATGTACGATAAAGTTCCCGGTTATTTAAATTTTGTTTACTTTTCGAACACGTTTTCGGTTCATGCAGGCCACATACTTTTCATGTAGGCCACATTAATTTTCCCCATTCCAACGCCAACCATTTAGTTTTTTCGATGGCCTTCAAAGCCTCTCACTGTCGTGACGATCAGAAATTATGAAAAAGTGTGAATTTCGGCAGCTCATGCCACTTTTACCATAAATATTCGTGGTGTAATCTCAATATATCAACTTTAATTAACTCAATGTCAAGAGAATTATGAGTACATCAAAAGACAGTGTGCATTATGTAGAAAAGAATACAAGGATGGTTGACACTCAGAAGGCATGGGAGATTACAATTTTGTTACAATAAATCAGGGTCCTAAAAGGCACTCATAATACCAGGGCCAGGCTAATAAATTAAGTAAACATATGTCACTGAAATCACTGCTAGGTCTATGCAAACATTCACGGTAATAATTAGTTTGAAAAAAAAAATACATGTTTGTATGTATATAAAGATATATATATATATCTGTAATGAGCAAAAAGAAGGAAGAGAGAAAAAAATATAGAATTGATAAATTAACAGAATTAATTAAAATCATATATTTATTATGTATAAGCAATAGAAATGGTAACAGGTCTTGAAAAGATAGAAATAACAAATAAGTTTTAAAAAGGACTATTATAAGCTCTCTTTCTGGCGATTTAGAATAAAGTACATTGTAAGTTATTACAGAGATTAGCCATAATTCCGTGATTGAGGGCCGGTTTTAATCTCATGATAGAGAGAGCTTCCTTAAATAATAACTCATTCAAGTTGAATGAATCAATTACTTTGGTATTTTGGGCTAAAAATGATTCAGTTGGGATAGGTTTCAGGTTGTTTATGTTTGAAGGTAAATTAAGTAAACTTTCAATGAATTTGAAGTTTTCACATTACGTAATATGGTCTGGCTATGTATTCTGGCTTTTCTACACTGCCACTTGATGTAATCATAATTATCCTGACAATGACTTAATTAAAGTCGAAATATTGAGATTACACCATGAATATTTACGGAGTTTCCTTACTACTTTAGAAACTTATCTGTATGGCTATTATAATCAAGGGTATTTCCCCTGTGTCCATGTGTTTTAGTGTTCATTTGGTTTAAATATTAATTACATAACATATCAGACATACATAACAAGGTAATACTCTTTATTTGCACACCACACAAATGACATACTTCACCATGTTTGTTTCCTCCTTAAAACTTACCTACAGAACATAGTCTCCAAGTGAAAGGTTTATCTGGAATGTTTGCAAACACTTCATCAATGATTGTATACTTTGTGAGACAAGGAGAGGTATGTTTATCACCACCCCACATATACACCCTCCCTGTATCGGTAAGGCCGGATGAGATGCACTGGGGTAGAGTATATGGATCAGCTGCTATCTCTGTAAACCTGAAGACAAATGAGGGAATACACATACAATAATACACATGAGAATGAATGGTCACCAAATATAATTGAACTAAAATATAAACCATATATTAATTTGAGTTTGGGTTGTAATGCGTTTGGTATATTTAACCCAACGTTTAAAACTAATCCGGTTATTTCGTTATTATGGATGTTTTATAAGAATTTCATTTAAACGATCAAAGTGTTAACTCCTACTTGAAACTATGTCTGCGTTTACACATCTTCTCTATTTACTGATATGTTAGCACACATATAAGGTGAAATCAAGAAATGGTTAATAGTTTGAATCTCACTGCAAGTGTTAATTACTCTTCAAATATAACAGTATATGGAGGAACAGATACATGTTGACATGAAGCGAGAGTTTACTGACTGCAGCTGAGTCTGTTTCATGTAACATATTATACAATATGTCGTGTGAGTGAGCTCCATTTACCATTTACGACCATGTTAACGTTTAAAACAATGTCTATTCAAGGCTTTGCCTCTCTATTTCCCTCATGAACATCTTTGATAACATTATTTTGACACATCATAGCCAACACGTTCCCAACCTAACTGTTGTGTTTTCAAAATTGCTTAGAGCGTAAAACACACACAAAAATCTTCAATCAATGGGTATTATAAATCTGAATTGTTTTTTATCCAATATGCAAATAACCTAGACATAGACATATTGCTAAGTATTAAATCCTCTTCCTAAATCTAGCATTACTAACATAGATTTTTATAAGCTGAGAAACCTGAGACCTTTGACCTAGAAAAAGAAAAATATTCCATCCAAATTGTCGAATTTTAATCATTTTTCACTTTCCAATTCATTAATGACTTTTAAAAGATCAAATCTTTATGGGCAGTCGCTGTGAATTCGTTAGGTCATTTACACGCCTACCCCTTTCAATTTTAAAATTCTTTTAAGAACCAGTTCTAAAAATTTATTTTGCTAAAAAAAATTTAATCATCAAATGTCATGCAAATAATTATTTTCTGTTTTTAAAACTGTCAACTTAAGTGTCACAATCGTGTCGAAAAACTGCATTCTGTAAGATTATGTCATGTCAGACCTCAACTAGAGTGGGTGAATGGGAAGTAGTCTGATTATTTTATACCAAGAGTTAATATGCTTGAAACAATCATTCGGTTTAAAAGACAGTACCTTTTCCAAAGTGTGAAAGGTCGCGAAGACTTTCCTTTCTATTTCCAAATAAAAAACGTTGACACACGATTCAACATGGGTACAACAATTTTGACATTCAGCATCAATCAATGGGGTTTGGGATTTTATATAGACCATGTTTTTCAAATCTACGTGTACTTGTTTACCAATTTACTTAACTCAGACTGAGAGTTTCATTACTCATTAGAGTACTAAGAATCGTCTTTCTTGTCTATAGGGATCCAGAGTTGTCATACAAACAAGCTCAGCGTAATGTCTGGCAATAAAGCAATCCAGAACTTGTTTCAATTTTGTTTTCATCCGTAACACAAACAAATTAAAAACGAGAGAATAATGCGTTTTGTAGAACGATTTTGCCGGGTGTAATTTTAAACACTGGAATTCTTATTTAACTTCGCTCTATGTTCTTTCTGTTTCTTTTCCTTAAACAAGCTAAACGGAAAGTCAGAAAATCTGAGATTTTACCGCCTAAATGTATTGTATGGTTATTGTTTTAACCTCCGAATACCCAATAAAAAACTATCCAATAAGAAAGGGCTTCATAAGAAGATACTAGTTGAGGGGTTCTGATCTTTGCCGGGCGCACTTTTGCCTGTCGGTCATCATTCTACATCGACGAGTGTTTCAATCGCACTTTATAAAGATTTATTGTTCAAATGATTATCAAAACTAATGAAAAGATCGCAGAAGCCTAAGTGTATGGCAAAATGACGCTACTTTGAGTTTTTGGATCAATCTGACGTCAGAATCGTGTTCATTACGTTTATAACGAAATGAAAAAGAGGCGTGTCACAGCGCCTACAACAGAAAGATGACGTCAATGGCATACAAGTCGAACAACGTCCTCAAAGCGTCATTATAAGCCGAAAGATATATTGGTCATTCGAAGGTATTGTCCTTGGACATATCTGTCATGCGTTCGTTCTCTTTGAGAGAATAAAACCCGTCAATCGAATAAAGACACTGGCAGTTTGTTTTTCAGGAATACATGTAGCTTAATGAATGATCAGGGCTGAACACGAGGAATTACTGAACACAAAAATGTGCTTTAGGTTAATTTGATCCAAAACCGAACTCCTAAGGAACACGCACAGATAATAAAAATATCAATATACAATGCAGAGTCTATAACGGAATTTATTGTCCTCGTCCAGGTTGGACTGGGTGTACGTTTTTGAATCGAAGCCGAATTTGAACTCTGAACAACAGTATTGGGTTTTCTACAGTATAATACCTTCTCAATACATACATTGTGAAATTATTGGGCGGTTCTTAAAGTTGGTATTATCTTAACTTTTGGAGGTGGCTAAGAAACGCACCACGGAACATTGTTGAGATGCCACCTTTGACATTGTTGAGATGCCACCTTTGACTAAGGGTTTTCCTCCCAGGTTAAGATTGTCTCCGAATACAACGATGACGGCAGACAGACATTAACACAGACAATTTATGATGCTATTTAACTTCACTAGTAACCTTATACTAATTCAAAATTCTGTTCTATTTCGTCGATTCGATTTGAAGTAATATAATTTAAAGTCTGAAAGATCATTATCCAATTTAGAGTCTGTTAAATCCGACGGTCAAAAAAAAACAGTGAATTAAAGGGAATACTTATATAGTTAGTATAATAGGTACACCTGTTTTTATTTATGATAGATTATCTTCCTGATCGGCAGAAATATTTTTGTTATTATGCCTAAATGTGTGTTTTAGGGAAATGTGTATTTATGTCCTCGAGTTGCTGTATAAATATGCCCAAATCTATTAATAATTCTGTTTTATGCTGATAAACAAAATATGTTTGCTTCTAATAGAAAACTCCTAGTGATAGCTCGTGACAGAAAAAGGCGAAACATATGAAAGTCGTTTCATAAAAAGGTAAATATTGTGTTCAAAATAAAGTGTATTGTATAAGCTAAATCTTCTACTTTAACATGTATGATCATATCTTCTCTCCTACATAGTACATTAAGTGTTAGTCAATTCACTGATGTTTGAACATATCATTGATAGTGAAACATATTTCTACTCAGGGATTATTGAGTGCCTGCAATTACCAACTAATTACTTTATAGCTAATGACATTGATACTAGTCAAACTTCCACCCGAAAAGATACACACCCAGCAAGAGTTGTATGACTACCAAACTCCCAAGTATGTGATTCTTGGGAAATAATTAAATTATTGTACGTGTTTCTAAACGTAATTAGATAAATATGGTAAGTCGTACCAACATACCTTTCATCGATCAGGATTTGTTTTGGATGATTGTAGAAAGGTTTGTCTCCTGTTCCAAGCTGACCATAGTCATTCTCACCCCAGGAATATATAGACCCTTTTTGAGTAAGGACCATTGTGTAGTACAATCCACATACAATCTAAAAAAGATGATAAAAAAGATATGCATAACTATTCATGTCATCAACCTAAACTAATAACCCACTGGGTGTCATACAGTTTGTATTCTATTTGTATTCTCGTTATTTAGGGATTACACTTTCTTTTTTATATAAAACATACACATTTAGCTTTAAGCTTATAATGTGTATTTAGTGGGATATAATATAATTGACATGAAACTTTACAAAGAAAACAGAATATAAACCCTATGTACAAGATTTCGAATGTTTACCATAATCATATTTGGCAATTTATACAAGTTAATGTGGGCAATGGAGTATAGAAGAAGAGAGTGAACAATATAACTGAAATAACGACATAGCTAATAATAATGATAAAGGTAATGGTAACTATCGGAGTATGAATGATGAAAATAGTAGAAAATAATAAATCATAATATTGAGAATGAGTGAAAATAATATTGTAATTAATAGACGATAATGAGAAAAATAATGGAAAAATGGGATGACCGTCTCTACCTACTGCTATGCAGCTATGAGCCTGTTAATTGTAGACCTATTATAACTTATATAACATCCATTAATACAATTCCAATGGACCAGATTCATATACATAAATGTAACGGCAATCATCCAAACCTATGAGACATCATAATAAATTTGTATACTGCTTCAATGATAGACTGGTGACCGTTAACCACGACTCGCTGTTGTCGTTCTCTGAATTAGCTGACAAACCAATTATATAGTTTACCATGAATGCCATAAGATCTTAACTTGGCTAGCAATCCCTTGTGCCAGACTCGGTCGAAAGCTTTGGATATATCAAAGAATATAAGAACTATTTCTTTACCCTCATCTAAGCCTTTGGCAATATCAAAATAGAGGTCTAATAGTTGGATAAGGGTAGAATTTCTGGGAAGGAAACCATACTGACAAGCACTAAGCTCTTCCCCGACAAAAGGAAATACATGTATGAAAACTACCCTTTCAAAAACTTTGTTCAAACAACTGAGAAGGGAAATAGGGCGATAGTTTTGGGCGAGGGAAGGATCCCCAGATTTAAAAACTGGCGTACATTTGCTTGTTTCCAGAAGGCAGGAAATCTACCAGCTTGAAGAGAGAGCTTAAACAAACGGGGTAAGAATAAGCCATATTTCGTGTCTGATTTCGTAAAGGACTTCAGGACTGATTTGATCGGGACCAGTAGCTTTTGAAGTATCTAAGCAGCTCAGGATGGTCAAAATATCATTATCTTCGATGGCAACACCACTGAGAGTGGTTTGAGCAAAATGACCCAAGTCTGATCTGATGCAAAGTGTCTAGGTAATAAGTCTGGTTTTTTTCGTTGGTTCGTATAAATAGTTCTGGATACTGGTGTCTCTGAGTGGTGTAGAAATCAGAGAACAATTTGCATTATGACATGCAAAGTTTCCACCAGAATTTTTTACTAGTGTTACCAGAGTTTATTTTCGAGGTTAGTTTGTCTAAATAGTCCTGTTTTGCTTTTCTGTCCCATTTGGCAATTGCCCTTTTAATTTCTATGGTAACCCAGGTTTTATCGTTTGGGTCGACAGTCAAAAGTCTGTTTGGTATAGCTAGATTTGTAGCATTTAGTATAGTGTTGGTCACACCTATAGTCATTTCGTTAATATTGTCGGTGTTAAGTGAGCTAGTCCAATCAGTCGTTGTCAGATTTGCCCGTAGTTTATCCCAGTCAGCTACACGACGTGTATATTTGGTTAGTCGAGGTATGCCTGACTTCATATTCACGAGCACGGGACAATGGTCACTACAGAAGTTGTCAAGGACTCCACAACTCTCAACTAACCTATAATGACTGCACATAATAGGGCCTAAGAGGGTACCAGAAATAGGTCGGGTCAGTTCAGATCAAACCAAAACTCTGACCTAAGTTTTTAATTTTAGTTTTCCTTTCGTCCAGTAAATTATCATTGTAGTCACCTGTCAGGAGGAAGTTATGCTTTGGGATATAAGTCAAATGCATTGGAAATATTTTCATAAACTGTGTCCCACGTCTCCACATTTGAATTTGGTGGTCAATAGAAAACAGATATCAATGTTGGGTATTTTTTGTGGATTTCAAGCCATATCATTTCGAGATCATTATGTTCAAGCTCTGGGTGGCGAGTAAAAGAGGGACGACGCGATATGTAAACACATACACCACCCCATGCTTGGTAACGATCTCGACGAACAGGAAGACACAAAGAGCGATTTGAAACATCTGGAGTGAGATGGCATTCAGTAACAGCAATTATATCATATTGTAAAAGATTTGCATGAACTAGATCGACATTTTCTTGAGAATATGGTAGAAATTCCTCTACCGATTTTGGGGTGACGCTGGAAACGGGAATCGAACTCGGGTCCCAGATTATGACACCTATCGCCAGCTTGTTTAAATGATTATTTGGTGTTATGAGATCAGTAGATAGTCATACAGATGGGAAGGGGTAAATCTAAACTGGGCTTAACATCAGTGCCAAATAAGGGTTGCGAGGGGGTAATCCTAACCATGGTTTAGCCTCTGAGAAAAAAACATATAAGTGGGGTTTGGTGGAGGGGGCGGGGTTAGTAAATGTAACCTTAGTTCAACCTCCGTTAAAATAAGGATGTGGAGGGCGTAAACATAACCTGGTTTCAACCTCTGAGTTACAAACAAGTGTAGAGAGGGGCAAATCTAACCTGCGTGTGCGTTTTTTTTTTATCAGGTCGTGTTTGGTTAATAGACGACCTACCAACGTTGGCCCAATGTAGGGTTTTGGTTGGCCAGATCATGTTTGTTAAATGGTCAGCCTGCCAACGATTGGTTTTGGCTGACATGGTCGGGCAAGTTATGGTTGGGTAATCGTCATTGTTTTATAGTTGATATTGTCCTTTGTGCTTAAATACAATCAGACATAACAATTGAACGAAACAAGACTTGCTTTTAACATTCCCAATAATTAGAGCTTGTATGAGGACACATTATCACTTTTTGGGGGTTTGTATCTTTTCGGGTAGAAGTTTGACTATTACAAATCTAGATGCTAGGTAAAGGCTGGTGCTTGTTTTGGCGTATGTATATATTTATGAACACTAAATCGCACGGGCACAGGGAAAATCTTACCAAAGTCACTCACAGCCGGAATGTGGGGTTTCTAGGCTATTGACTAACTATTTATTCATCTATATTAGAATTGGATGACTTTTTAGAGCAGCCACTCCGATTTAGCGATCATCCTGTTTGTTCCTTAAAATTCAATTATTGTTGATTTGTAATGTTAAATAGATTAGGGTAATAAATACATTTAAATGTTAGTTTGTGTTATTGTTTGGATAGCAAGGAGTCACGGCGGTGCGTGCAGTATTCCAGTACTTTAGAAGTTACAAAACTAAGTTACTACAGGGTTGGAAGGAGTTAAACTTAACTGGGGTTTCTATCTCAGTGAAAAAAAAGGATGGGGATACGGGTAAACATACCCTGGGTTAAACACCAATGACAAACAAGGGTGGAGAGGAGATAAAATCTTCTTGTCTAAAATAACTACGGTGACAAGTTTCTAATTGTGTTAAAAAGAGGTATATCATTTAGACCTTTATACCCCATCATAAATTGTTGTAATAAAGTAAACCTATGATATTTCATTAGGTTGACGACTGACATATTTATGCGAATTCCTTTTCCAATTTGTCATCGTGTATAGGCATTGTCATAAGTTCTTATATTGTTTTAAAGCAAAAAATTATGACATACACGACAGCCTGCAATTGTGGTCAGGCGATGACGTCAAAATTTCATCATATCACCCGAATTTTGAAATTATGACGCCTGTCCAGTATCAGAGCTTTTGGCATCAGACTGAAAAACATTAAAAAAGTATATACTAGGTTATATGTCAACCTTGACCTATCTTACAGTCTGTGAGGAAATCATGCATGTGTTAGAATACCAGCTGTGTATAAAATTACTTCACAGAAATAGCGGTAAGAAAACATCCCTAGAGAGCACAAGTTCTAACATGACGTTTACATTTGAGGTTATGGAACAAAATACGTCAAATGCAATCGGAACGCCACCATGAACGTTCTAAATAACGTCATTCGTCAGCAGGTGTCACGAAATCTCGTATGATTACTTACGAGACTTGCACTCCCTATTATAATTTTACCAAACTTTGAGATTCAGTCCAATTTGAAATTATTAGACACTGAAAACCCCCTTAAATACCCGCCTTATTTAATGGTGGAAAAAACAAAAAAAAATACTTTGTGGTTCAGAAGAAGCGCGCTTATTTTTCCTTTTCAACGGTACCAAACACATATTTGCGATTTTTTCATGGGCCATGATGAAGTTGATAAAATACAGTTTTATGTTAAATACACAAAACAAATTGGTCAACTTTCACAATCTCCCATTTAAACCTAGGTTAATTTTACACTCTTCAAAGTGTTCCTGTCTCAAGAAAATTGCTTTCAGTTTCTCCAAACTTAGGGAGTGTTTCCACAAATCGTGATGACAACAATCGTGATTTTTATCAAAATTTCACGATTGAATTACGATTGAATCGTGTTTACATCGTGATTTCACAAAATCGTTTTTCTTTTAAAGTTTTAAAATCACGATTTGACTAACATGGCCTGAAAATCACGATTATAAGAAAACACGATTGACTTGTGTATTGCGCAGTAATACGCAAACACTCGGGTCAGCTGACAGGACCGGTTTACTCCGCATGTGTCACTGCACCCAAAGTGAAGATAGTTCGAGTGTCGTTGATATCTGGTACGCTTTGACCATTCCAAAACAAATAAGGAATGTTTTTTTATGACATTTCGAAACGTTTTTGCCTAAACTCACATGGTCAATGTAAGAAGTCAATGAAATGTCTTCGCATGCGTGATATCCTTTCTTCCTCGCTGATCTGAAGGTTTATCAGTAATCTCCAACAAAAATTGCCCCAGTGCCCTCAAAAGAATTACCCTTGTTTATGGCTTGCTCCCTGGGATGCCGATTAAATGTGTTTTAAAAGTTATTTTATGGATTTTGTCTTTACACACAAGGCTAGTAAACCTGTCGTCGACTCAACGGGGTAACAGTAAAATGTGGGATTAAAAATTAGCAACAAAAGAAAATTAACACTCTGTTTGAAAGCTTAGATTTATTTTGAAGAAATGCCCCAAAGAAGACCAACAGTTTGTTGGTTTAGACTCTGAAATACAGCCAAACAAATATTACTAATTTTGCAAGAAAACGCCAGTGCTCAAAATTGGGTTACATTTTTAAAGGCAACCTATTGACGTACTTCCGTCAAAAGCGCATCTCGAAAACATCTGGCGTCCTCAAGTTAAAAAAAATATTTATAACAATTGATCGGGGCAAGTAGGTAGTTATATTGTACTTTTTTAATTTTATGTTTTAATTGTACCAAAACTGACATGGGCACCCATTTGGCATTAACGGCAAAACGTTTGACAAGATGATTTTCAGCAAGGATTGAAGTGTTTTGATTCTTGTTCAAACCAGTGCCATCGGTCTCGCCACATGATCTAATTACTAGCGTATTCTGAAAAATAATATATCTAAACGTGTACAAAAGACAAGTCAAGTGACAGGAGGGTATGAACAGTGGGTGTACTCGATCAGCATGATATTTGAATTAACGCGGGCTATTATATAGTTACAATAACTAACACTGTTTTATTAGTTTTTATTTCCAAATTTTGTATGAAATTGAAAGTACAGAGACGTGACATCCACAAATCGCTTTTCTCTGCTCCACCAGCAACAATGCCTGGTATCTTGAGAATTTGACTAATACTAGCATCTGTTTTTTATTTCTTTCAGAAAACGGTCCTTGTCAAGTAAAACAAAATAGAAAACTGGTTATTCATACCGGCATTATTGAGAATGTTGTTTGCTATTTTTTCAAATATATTTAAGTCAAATAACGTTATCTGTAGGGTAGGCCTAATCTGTTTTTGATATTTTTATGTGTCTCAAACTTTTAAACATATAGCTGCTTCTCGTTCTGCAAATTCTTATTCTTTCTATTTACAAAATGTAGCCTATGTTTAAAATGATTTTAATAAAAAATATTCATTTGCTTTCAAATTCACTTCAACTTGATTTTACAGGTTTCTGTTGATTTTTATTTAAGAAAACGTAATGAAATATTTTATGTTTCATAACTGGCAGAAGTATGTATGGTAATAAGGGGTGGGGGTTAACTGCTTATTTAGAGACAATCTACACTGAAGTATGCTGCTGGGTTAGAGGATTATAGGTCTATCGTGGTCGGGGTTTTGGCTTTATTTTCCTCACAGCTATGAACGGATGTTTTAATTAGTAAAAGATTAGGTAAATTATTAAGATTATAAGGACTAAGGATAAACTAATAATTAGGCCTAACTATAGGCAGTGTTGAAGAACACATATAAACAATTTCTGACTGTCTGTTTAATAGACACAATTTTCTTAGCGACATATCAAGCACATCCCAAATTCCTTCCCTTTTCTACAAATCTAGTCATGGCCACTACAATTTCCGAAGCAGTACCTAAATGGGCTTTGGTACTGTTCGATGTAGATGGATGCACTATGGTAGTAAAGACCTCTTCCATACAGTCATCTGGTTCCTTGTCGGAAGGAGACATTGTTGACATAGAAGTTGGAAAAGTCGTGTACAGAGCAGAAATTTTGAAGCTAGCAGGTAATAATTTGACTTTACATGATTTGATTCCTTCTGTTCGTATTCCTTCTGTTCATACTTGCTGCTTTAAATATTTTGTGCAAATTCTTTTTACAAAGCAAAATTTAGAAAAGTGTTTCTTGCTATTTTTAGATTTGAAATCAGAGATAAACCAGTATGAAAGCGAATGGCAAATTAGTTCCAGGTCTGACGCTATATCGGCTGCAAAAGACGATGGGATCAGTGGTGGATACTTGGATGTTACCGAGGACCAATCGGAATTAGCTGCTGATTCGTTTATGCAGTATTTTGAGGGAGTTGATTTAGATAGAATAACGACTCCACAAGCAAACCCTCACAAGCTGGATGTTAGAGAGGAGTTAAATCGTGTACGAGAACAACAGGAAATTATTGCTTTAAACCAAGCCGAGATGAAAGGAATGCTCATGGAAATGCTCACACTTCTGAAAGTACGCTTTACCAAGAAGAACAACAGGCGGGATATGATGCTCCGAGAAGAGACACCTCTACCTATTGAAGAAGTGCTGCAAACTCCAACGGTTCCACGTGATGAGGACATTATACCCACAGTCGATTGTACCGTACCAGTCAATGAACCAGAGGAAGCACAGCACATCCAGGAACTACCAGCAATCACCATAACCCCCCTTCTTCAAGATGTCACTGATCACCACAACCTAGAACCACTCACCACCATCAATGTAGAGGATATTGCTCAACACACACCAAGTCCAAAACGTCCCCATCTGACAACCAGTCCTAGCATTAATATTGGCTCCTCGAGAAACCCTCTTTACGTCGAAAGATCCCATTTCAGCAAGACAAAGAAGTTCCCCACAGCGAAGAGGTTTATTCTTGGAATGATGGATCAAGTCTTCTCGACAGAAGACCTTGCAACCTCAAGTATGGACGGTGGGATGGTCAAATATGGCGGACAAGTGGTTGAAAAGAGAAGACTTTCTGATGTGAAATTATCTGCAATATACAGACAGGCCGCTCTTCTATATGGAATGCATGAAGACGACATCAGAGGGAACAGTGACATCAGAAATGCTATTAACGCCAAATGCAGAGCTAAACGACAGGCTATGCAAAGAGTTGGTAATTCCTGTTGAAACTAGATGCTGTAAAATAATCTTATTGAAATAAATTGTTGAAATGTTATCTTTGTTAGAGCTTACTTTTGCTTTAAGTGGCATGAGCTGCCAAAATTCAAACGTTTTTCATAATTTCTGATCGTCACGACAGCAAGAGACTTTGGTGGCCATCGAAAAAATAAATGATTGGCGTTGGAATGGGGAAAATCCATACAGTATGTGGCCTGTACAAACCGAAAACGTGTTCGAATAGTAAACAAAATAACCGGGACGACCATTCATTCATTCTTAGACAAAGTTAGTTCAAAACGATACTTTATCGTACATTTTCGAGACTAGAAAAACTAAAAAGTTTCTAAATTATACGTTTTGAGAAAAATAGCCAATAATTTCAACACTCTGTTTTAACGTCAAAATATCAACATTTTGGCAGCTCATGCCACTTTAAAGACTCTAAAATGTAGAAAAATGCAGGGTTACATTAAGACACGTGTTTCCCTATTTCCTCTGAAAGAAGAATCTGGAATCTGGAAAGAAGGGAGAACGGAGCGTGCAGATAAGAGACATGTTTTTTCCTTATTTGTACTTTAATAGACTCATTCTTGATTGGCAGAAAGAAATTTCAAATTGCACTTAAAAATACGACGTAATGCTGGTGAATTTGTACTGCTTAAATTATTTTTTTTTTGTTTATTTTATTGTATTCTCTTTTCTTTGCTTCAGTAATTGTGTATTCTTGGATTGCATCTTTAGAGTTTAACTGTGTATCCAACCTTTATAACAATTGTTATTGTTTTTTTTCATTAATCTTTGTTTTTGCTTACTTTTTGCTTACTTGTGTAATATATATATATATATCTATATATGAAAAACGAAAAGAAATGACACTGACAACGGAAATTCGTTACCGGTTTCACCGCGTCATTGGTGGCTCATCAGACGTTAACGTGTAATATATATATATATATATCTATATGAAAAACGAAAAGAAATGACACTGACAACGGAAATTCGTTACCGGTTTCACCGCGTCATTGGTGGCTCATCAGACGTTAACGTGTAATATATATATATATATCTATATATGAAAAACGAAAAGAAATGACACTGACAACGGAAATTCGTTACCGGTTTCACCGCGTCATTGGTGGCTCATCAGACGTTAACGTTAGCGTCTGATGAGCCACCAATGACGCGGTGAAACCGGTAACGAATTTCCGTTGTCAGTGTCATTTCTTTTCGTTTTTCATATTTAATCCTGGGCAGGAAGATCAGCTGTAAGTTGACGGAGTTTTTCAACCCTCTGTAAATAAAGTTCATAATAAAAAAAATAATAAAGTATTCGCACTATTAAAAGAGAAGTTTTGCTTAAACCCACTTAAGTATAGTTCGTGGGGAGAAAAAAATCTATTGTTGTTTAATTTGAATTCCGACTATTGTATTTGGATTAAATATCAAGACCTTGATTTTTTTTTTCAAAAATTTTATTATACAAAAATCTATAAATATATTGTTTTACAATCCAGAAAGAGATATGATAATAGAAAATAATAAGTCAAAGTATTCACATAACATTAAAGGCAACGTTAAACTTTTAGGTAAAAAAACAGGTTTTATTATGGAATAGAATAAATATCATTCAAGAATATAATTTGACAATTTGAAGGTCAATTCGCCTCACAATGTTCATTTCCTTGGATGGCAAAGTGTCATATGTCGTTTCTCATCTCGTTTCGTCAAGAAGACATACCGGCAACAAATGCCACAGGCTGTGGGTTGCAGTCTTGTGGTAACATGCTGTGGATTATCTAATAATTGTAGCAAGGACATAAATTCTCCTTTTTTGCGTGACAAATCCAGCACAGGTGATGGCAGCTTACCACCCAACCTGTCCAACAACTGGAAAAATTTCCCCGCTCGTATTGGATGAGTACTGCAGGGCCTACATTCTGCATCCCGGCACTTGTAAAATTCCAGCTGGTACTTTTTCCTGAAACAGTGGCTAGTGAAGAATTGGAGTTCCTCTTGTAGAGAAGACAGGACTGGTGTTGTCTTGATGGCTTTTGCAGAGGAATCGACAAATTGTTTTAGAAGCTGATGATCGTTGTATCTATGGGGTGGTTGAAGACATGGCTCTTGTCGGGTTGTGACTGGGAAAGAATCGTATCGCCTACCTTCCCAGTACTTGCTGCAAATGTCGATGGCGTTATCGAATACCGCTACTTCTTTGGAGCTCCTTTCTTCCTCGGATAGATGACTCTGTTTACAGGGTGGCTGGTCTTCGCCTGGTAGGGTTATTGGTAGGGTCACTCCAGTTAGCCATCTTGAAATTGGGGCCCATGCTCTCTCAATTGGGTTGTACCGGGATTGTCCAGGTGCATAACTAGCAACCACGAGTGCGTCTAGATTCAAATCCCTCCACACTCTTCCAAAGTTAATTAAATTTACTGTAGACTTCGTTGTCCAATCAGGGCCTCCATCTGCAATAATGGTCACAACTGACTTTGGGTTCACATTGTCCTTTATCACAGGCTGTAAAAGTTCTATCAGATGTCGGGCATGAGATTGACTTGTGCTGTTATGAAAGCGACCAGCTTGTAGGTGGATCGTCAGAGGTCCAGTCCTTGGCCAATTCACCCTTTTTCTTCCAATTCTGTCCGTACTGAGTGTGTCAGGGTGCTTCTTGATTGCCTGTGGTGAAGCACTGCGATGCCTTTTTCGTCCGGTTTCTTTATCTCTGCCTACATGACTCTCGCTTCTCGATCTACGTTTCCTTTCCAAAAGCATATATCCAGAGGGTATTAGCTTCGAGTCCATGTATGGATAGTCGTGATCGGGGTAGTTGGGCGTATCTTTACGATGGAAGAATCGTTTGATCTGAAAGTGCCTACTCACGGCTAGAGTTCCCACGTTGATCTTGTTTTTATCATCACATGACAAAGATACAGTTTCGTCTTCACACAAAAAAGCAAGCTCATTCATGTAATTTATTGCTGCACAGGTCTCGTGGAAATCTGGATGGTCGTTCGATTTGTTATTCACTTTGGGGGGGACTCGGGCGTCTACTAATCCACTATGTCTTTTTGCATTTCTTGTATTTCTTCGGGCTGGTTGCATGAGACGGTGAATTGTCACACGGGAAATGCTGTTCAGTCCAGGAACGCTGTTCTCTACGTGCTTTTTAATGTCCGCAAGCGAGACACCATTTGTATAAGCTGTAGCATCACGTCTTCGGTTATGGGCTTCTGCTGAATGCTGCTGTATATAATCAGTGATTATCGGTACCAATTGTGGGTGTTGTTGCGCGAGCGACTTCTTTCCTCTCTTCACAGGGGCAGATTTGAAGTACTCCTCTTCAGGGCTATCAGAGTCAGAGGTAAACATCCAACAGTCGCCAGAATCGGAATCAGAATTCATAGTTACAGATTGAGATATTTCTACATGAATGAATGAGTGTAGCGAGTGAAACATCTTTTATAGATCACGATGAGTCATGTGTAGGACTCAGTGTCAAACTTAGCAAACAGCAGGCGTGGAAATGTTATATAGAAAAAAACAGGTTATGTTACTGAAGCCCGTTTATTTAAGAAGATTAATTTGTTGCTAATCTCTTGATCTGGGGATGACCATGTTTTCACTCACTTTGATACCCCCCCCCCCCCCCCCGTTCTGATTTTAACTCAGTCTTTCGGCGACTCTTGCACACTTTCGCCTTAAACCTGTATGTATGTTTTCTCATAAAATGAAGATGTCAGATAAAGTCAAAGATTTTGTCCTGTATTCTTTAAAACTATACTGCTGTAATACCTTTTAATATGAGACTCATCCAGAATGATAACAAACATTATTTCATTATAACATTCGTTTTACGGTGATGAGTTGATTGAACATACATTTCTGAAAGCTGTATAAAATATCGAAAAGCCGTACTGTATCTCATTCTGTATATATGTCACTAACACGTTTGTTTTATACATTATATGCTTTTATTCTTTTTTCTTTTGTAAGTTTTATGATGACTATTAAAGACAAGCTGATTTTTCTGGATTCTTCACTGGAGGTTTTAACTATAATCATCATAGTTCTGGCGAAACTATTCTTCTTTAAATCAGGCTTGTGTAAAAGTACCTTAAAAACAAGAAAACACTGTCAGGGTATAATGAAAAGCAACAAACTCAAAAATAGCAATTATACATGTACATCATCGTGGTTGATTGAAAATGAAGGAACATATATTTTCAACCTAAGCAACACTTGTACGGTGAATATTTACGGTGCATGTGACTAAAACGTAGGACTAATTTAAACGTATTTAAATCAAGTAATTGCCGCATTCTATAATTTGTTATTTGTAAACCACAGCCTGCAAAATAGGCCAGGTTTCAAGCCCAAAATCTCTTTTCTTATTTACGGCTAATCATTTAGGACAAGCCCTAGTCATCTAGGGTCTGAAACTCGAACTACCTTCAAACATATACAGTAATCTGTTTACGTAAGGGCCTACACCGTACACAGTGCAACGATTACAGACTAGTCTGGTCTTTTGATTCCAAAAACATTTGGCTATTTTTAATCAAATAATAATACCAAAAAAAACCCCAATAATTTCGATATTTTAAATAAGAATTTATAAGATTGAGTACATAAGTGGTGAACAGAATTCAAGTTAGCATTTTGCCATAACGCGACAGCCCGGTAAAGAAAGCCTCGCTGTTGTTGTAAACTGCTTGAATAAGCTACAATACTTTATCATAATATAGTGGTGTATTAACAGAATTCCCAGGTGAAACAATCAAACCCAGTCTGAGAAAGGATTATGACATTTGACACTACAGAACAAAAGACGATCGACTCTCTCCGCTAAATAACACGCCATATGCAAGCCGACTTCACAGCGGGATAGCCACTCTGCCGGACTATTTTCACGCTGATCGCGACTGGCTTTATGGAAATAGCATTTCACGATAATCGTGAAAAAAATCACGATTTGAACTTGTTAATCGTGAAACAATCGCATTTTTTTAAATGGAAACACTGAATTTCACGAACACCTCCAATTTGATACATCGTGATTTTTTAGAAAAAATCACGAATGAATCACGAACGATTTGTGGAAACACTCCCTTACCTTGAATTACAAAGGAAGCTTTGAAGAAAATGTGGCTGGCAAAAAAACTAGTCTGCATGCCATATTGGCGAGTTACGAATGTCTCGATGAGGGTGAATTTAACCTAGGCTGAGATGGGAGATTTTGAAAGTTGACCAATTTGTTTTGCTTCGTATGATCTTTTACTAATTTCACTGTCAGGCGTTAAAAAATCGCAAAAAATATATTAGTGCGCTTATTCTGGACCGTAAAGTGATTGTAGTGTTAAAGGGGGAGAATACAAATAGACTCCCTGAAAAACTGGCAAATGGTTTAAAATCCAGAACCAAAAATGTATGTCTAACATCGATATGTCCACATGTTGAGAGCTGCCGCCAGAATGCAACGTAAGCTGTCTTGAAATAATTAAACTATGTGGATAAATTGGACATGAACATTTTTCTAACATAGTGTAGCATCGCATCTGGCAACTGAATATTGGGCAATCAATTTCTGTGTTGTAACATAGAGTACCGTATAAACAGATAACTGCGCAAAGTTTCATTGATAAACCTAACTGACAATGTATGCTCTCGTGACAGACAACCCTTGTAGCCTGGGGTGAATACAATAATGAAGTTTAACTGCAATCCGCCTGTCATCCTCTCCGGTCTCATAACATAGGATATGAAATGGTCATCAGACACATTCCCTTGTATTGAAGCTTAACTCTCGAAATCACATGAAAATGAGATAAGAAAAGAGATATTCCCTTGAATACTAATAAACACTAAAACATATATTGTATTTATGAACACTTAAACACACGGGCACTAGGAAAATCTTCTTGTCTAAAATAACAATGGAAACAATTTTTGTTTAAAACAATGGCTATTTTGAGCCCTTGGCAGTCGCACAGGCAAATATGAAAACTAAAACATGTATTGTAAAGGTGATAAACAATGGTAATACACACAAATGCGATAAAACTTATATTAAAAACTTATGCTCAGTAGCGTGTTTGAATTGAAACCCTCAATATGGAAGTCAATAAACAATGTTTATTTCATTTTTGAAAAGGTTTCCTGCCAGTGTAACGTGTTGAGATTTCATTTCCAAACAAGCCTCTCTTAATTATATTGATTGTTTTTATATAAACTTTCTTCACTTTTGTCAGTATATTACAAAGTATTCTGGAGCGTTTTGCTGACAGAGGCCGAGCTCCTGTCTGATTTCAACCTAGTGAAGTGTCGTGGATTTTAGTTTATTACAGCAGCCTGTGATTGGGTGTGGGGGTCTAAGTTGCAGGACTCCGTTTGTAACACAATTAAAAACTTGTCTCCATGGTTATTTCAGACAATAAGGTTTTCCCCGTGCCAGTGTGTATATATCGGTGTTGTCAGGTTTAGTGAGGGCGGAGTTCGGTATATATATCGTCATTGTCAGATTTAGAGGGGGCGGTGATCGGTGTATATATCGACCTTGTCAGGTTAAGTGGGGGTGGAGATCGGTGTATATATCGGGGTTGTCAGGTTTAGTGAGGGCGGAGATCGGTGTATATATCGGGGTTGTCAGGTTTAGTGAGGGCGGAGATCGGTGTATATATCGGGGTTGTCAGGTTTAGTGAAGGCAGAGATTGGTGTATATATCTGGGTTGTCAGGTTTAGTGAAGGGGGAGATCGGTGTATATATCTGGGTTGTCAGGTTTAGTGAAGGGGGAGATCGGTGTATATATCTGGGTTGTCAGGTTTAGTGAGGGCGGAGATCGGTGTATATATCGGTGTTGTCAGGTTTAGTGAGGGAGGAGATCGGTGTATCTATCGGGGTTGTCAGGTTTAGTGAGGGCGGAGATCGGTGTATATATCGGGGTTGTCGGGTTTAGTGAGGGCGGAGATCGGTGTATATTGGGGTTGTCAGATTTAGTGAGGGCGGAGATTGGTGTATACATCGGGGTTGTGAGGTTTAGTGGGGCGAAGGACAGGATTTATGTTCAGAGAAAACCCCCAACCTCCAGTAAAATAAGATGGAAATACCTCTGTTGCCAAATTGTGTACCTCTCTTAGAAATGCTATTCCGAGATTCGATTCTATTTTCTCTGATTTTCTAATAATTCCAGCAGCGCAAATAATTCAATAATATATAGTTTAGTTTGCCACCCAAGCCTAAGAAAACAAAACCTCAAGGAACATAGAGCACATCAAAACTCACAAATGTCTTCATAGAACGTATGTCCCAAAGGATACACACCTACAGAAAGTGCGGTAGAAATACCTCAACCACACTATTTTCATTGTGTATTGTATCTAGTATAAGGCGATGGAAATTGTTATCAATGAGGATAACTCATAATTGTACCCCTGGACATAAGGTGCTGATGGAGAGATCTCTACATCTACTGTCTTTAAGGAGCTTATTTTATGTACTATGTAGTGTTCTAATTTCTATCTGTCTTTTATGTTTATTGTGATGTTTGGAAATAATAAATACATTTGCAAACTACTAAATGATATTGAATTGAGTCATTGTAAGTATAACTTTGTGTTTCTTACCAAACAACTGTTAATATCAAACGGCATAATAAAAACGAACAACATGGTATGTATACTATATCCTCCTCATCAATTGACATTGGTGGATGTTTTATTTGGCTGAGCAAAGTATACTGTATTAGGGAGGTGGTTCAGCCTATTATACGTTCTCACACACATATTTCACCATCTGACGATTGAAAAGAACCGGTGTGTAATGTAATAAACAAGATTCCCAAACAACGATTTATGTTTTAATTTAATTTCATTCAGAAATGTAAGAAGTCATCTACAGTGTGTGACATTGTGGTTGTAGGTTGATCCTATTGGATTCTTCTGTATTGAATGTGTTCACCCCAACAATTATACCATCGTCCACAAGGATTATAGCATTGTCCACAAGGATTATACCATTGTCCACAAGGATTATATCATTGTCCACAAGGATTATATCATCGTCCACAAGGATTATACTATTGTCCACAAGGATTATACCATTGTCTACAACAATTATACCATTGTCGACAAGGATTATACCATTGTTCTGCTGTTCCGTGAGGATTCCTTTCATTATTCCGTATTCACACCAAATTAACATGGATATGAAGTGATATAGCAGCATCAACCGTTGAATTAAAAGTTTAAGTTTTTGGCTTGGTCTTTGTTTCTCATATTATTCAATGAGAAATATATGGTGTTTTAAAACGTGAATATTTTTTTCTAAAGCTGCCATCTTCATACCGCTTGGCCGTTTATTAGGAGGTAATAGGGGGTATATAGAAATACATGCAAATCACATATATCCATAAAAAAGAAAATGAACTTCAAGTGATTAGGCCTATGGATTAGAAATATAAAACATATCCTCTTTTTGGGCGACTTAGAGTGGCTTGAGCTGGCTATTATAGAGCAAACAATTTGTTGAAAAGAAAACAAGCTTATTCCTTTTATTTTCATCAACAAGTACACAATAAAAGCTATATGTTGATAATGATATCGGGAATGCAGGTTAAGGTGGGTTTTTATAAGCAACACAACCACTTAAATTTTGGACGTTATTAGCACACAATGTTGGTTCATCACTGGCTTTACTCATATGAAGGTATAAATGAAGCATTTCGTTATTGGTTGTTTTCCGTCTCATTCGAGTTAATTTCACTCATATGGACGGGTTTAATTCATTTCAGCTGGTTACTTCATAAGTATCATGTGATCAAACTATTAATATGAATACCTGTAGTCAACCATATTCTTTTTTTCTAAAGCCTCTGCCCTTGTATCGATGAGGTGAGGGTTCGAATCGATCTAATACCTCTGTAAACATTTGGCAAAGCAAACAAGGTACATTTTCGAACACACTTCATTGTAATACATCCTTCTTTCCTTATAGTGAAAAAGGTAGGCCGTTATTTCTTAGAATAAACGAACATAAGAAGGCTGTTCAAACACGGGACATAGACAAATCTGGGTTAGCAGAACACAAATTGAAATGTACAAAAACTATTAAACAGGATGAGGTAAACATTTTATCTTAAGATAAACAATTAAACTTCTTTAAATCGAGATTGTGGTATACAAATAAGTCAAATATGGAACAAATTTATAAAATATATGTAATAATTTTTAAGATTCCAACATTATGATATTTTTAACATAGTTGTTATTGTAACATTTCTTACATCAAACCTATGGATAGTTGCTCTTGTAAACAGTTTCGCTGATTATCCACATTACACATATGTTCTTTTCTTTAGTGTTTATGTCAATGTTTTGAAATACTAAATTCAGTTACGATTGATAAAGACGCCGGCATAGGTGGTGTCAAAAGCTTGTGTTGCTCACAAACTACTTATTTCGTGGTGATGCCTTAATCATTTCCCATAAGTGTGGGTAATCCATAAACTTGAAAGGTACGAACAATTGTCCACGCTCATTTAATGTTTACTCCCCTTTGCCAAGTGATATTCTGTCACTGGGTGCGCTGTAAGTCTGTCACTGCCTCTCTTATGGAAACAATAAGGTCTACGATGTCTGTCACCGTTTCATACTTCGTCATCCATTTACTGCTGGCCACACTTCATTGTAATACATCATTATGTTTGTATATTGTGTATTGTGGTAAATATCACTGTTGACAAGTTTATATAGACCATACTTCATTGTAATACATCATTATGTTTGTATATTGTGTATGTCGTAAATGTCACTGTTGACAAGTTTATATATACCCCATTTCATTGTAATACATCATTATGTTTGTATATTGTGTATTGTGGTAAATATCACTGTTGACAAGTTTATATAGACCACACTATACACTGTAATACATCATTATGTTTGTATATTGTGTGTTGTGGTAAATGTCACTGTTGATAAGTATAAATCATTATGTTTGTATACTGTGTGTTGTGGTAAATGTCACTGTTGATAAGTATACATCATTATGTTTGTATATTGTGTGTTGTGGTAAATGTCACTGTTGATAAGTTTATATAGACAACACTTCATTTTAATACATCATTATGTTGGTATATTGTGTGTTGTGGTAAATGCCACTGTAGACAAGTTTATATAGACCACCCTTCATTGTAATACATCATTATGTTTGTATATTGTGTGTTGTGGTAAATGTCACTGTTGATAAGTTTATTTAGGCCACACTACACTGTAATACATCATTATGTTTGTATATTGTGTATTGTGGTAAATATCCCTGTAGACAAGTTTATATAGACCACATATTGTGGTAAATGTCACTGTTGACAAGTTTATATAGACCACACTTCATTGTAATACATCATTATGTTTGTATATTGTGTGTTGTGGTAAATGTCACTGTTGATAAGTTTATATAGGCTCAGTTCATTGTAATACATCATTATGTTTGTATATTGTGTATTGTGGTAAATATCACTGTTGACAAGTTTATACCCTAATGAAAATGTACCATAATTTACCATAGTTTACTATAGTAAAACTGAGGTAAACTATGGTAAACTATAGTTATTATAGGTCTACTCTAGTAAATTACAGGTTACTGTAGTACAACACAGTAAGTTTATAGTCAAACTGTCGTAAGTATGGTAAACTATAGTTTTACAGCTGTAGTATATTATAGGTAGGTACAATAGAGAATTATGGTCATTATATAGCCAAACTGAAGTAAACAGTGGTAAATTGCTATGTGCTGTAGTAAATTATAAGTATGATACATAAGTTAATAGTCAAGTATGGTAAACTATAGATCACTGTAATAGATTACTATGGAGAATCATGCTAATTATATACCGGTACTTAAACTGAAATGAGCTGCACGGTGCTGTAGTAAATTGTAGGTATTAAACTGTCATAGTACAAGTTTATAGTCAAACTGTAGTAAAGTATGGTAAACTGTAGACGGCTCACTATAATATATATCTATATTAAAATGAAATAAACTTCTCCAAATATTGCACTCTATATTTTATCTATTTTAAACGAACGTACTATTAAGAGTATCTAAATACTATGTTCTCACTCAATATAGGACTTATTACCGATCTCTTTTTACAAGAATTCTGTCATATGCGATAATGTGGTTTGAACGGATTGTAATGAGGACAAGACGTAGTTATAATGTTCTCATTTGTCATGGTTTTGATAGTAAGGGCTCTGACTACACAGTGATTATGAAGAGTTATTTTCTTTAACCACCAGTTCAAATTAATATTTTTAACTGGCATGATTCTTCTCGGGGGTTTTTCAGGTTTTTTAAAGAGCCAAATCAGTTTTTTTCTAGTGACTTCAGGGTTTTTTTTCTATCACAAATCCAGATTTCAAGTTCTTTAAATTCGTTTTATTTAAAAAAAAAAACACTTCTAGAATGTCAGAATCAGTTAAGAAAAGTAAAGAAAAAAAGTAAATATCAATTATATTGATATAAGAGGACATTTTATTCCTTTTTTTTTGTAACTTGATGAAATCATAGTCTGGCTGACACGGGACGCGGACGAGTCTTACAAGAAAGTCAGTTTTTTTTCTTGGCCTCCAGAATCATGCCTGTTTTAATTCCTTGACACAAATCTCCCATCCTGCGTTTCATGTAAATTTCCGTTTCAAGCGACCCACAATATGTAGGCCTATGTTTGAAATTAATGTATTTCAGTCTTTGGTCCCTTTCATAATTGATGGGATTATTTACAAGCCGAACATGATATTTTATTTGCCTGCCCAAAAGTACAGGTGGTCATCTACTATGCAATAAATTATATTACATAAAGAAAGGATTTTTTAAGTATGTCTTTAATTTCTTAAATCTTTATAAAAATTCATTCAAAATCTGTATTTCTACTATGAAGTCTTGGTGCAAATGGCTCAAATTTGTTTTCCAATCAGCCTACTTTATTGAAGTAGGGCCTAACCCAGTCGAATAACAAGGACTTCAAGTTCAACTATGTAGGCTGTGAGACTGAGAGGGGAGGGAGTGTGGCTGGGCTGACAGGAGGACAGTCACAGCTGAGTGCAAAGCTTGCTTTGAGATGTTGTACAATTTTAGGGCTGACTTTAAAGATTTTCAAGTTGTATGAGTAGGGTTATAAAGTTTTCGTTGACAGGCGTAAAGTTTTCATCGATAAGTGTATTAAACTACTTATAGGCCTAGTTAGTTTATTTAACGACTTCTGTGCCGATATAGCATGAGTTATGACAACACGTCAACAAAGTATTTAGTCAACATGTGGACTGGCCGTAAATGTAGGCCTATATATGGCTTTACAACTTTTTAACACTTCCCCATCTGGAATAGTCAGCATTGCAATAAAACAAGCAGTTTATTTCTCCTAAGAAGAAGTTCACGTCTTTGTATTTGTCACTTCCACCAAATGAAAAGATTAAAGTAACTGTAAGATTCGGACTGATCGACATTGTTTCCCAGACATCCGGGTATTATGATTACGAGGTCAAGTATTACGGCCGTACGTGTCAACCGCCATCTTTTTCGCTGGGACTCTGTCAACGAGAATCGTACCCGTGTTTATATTACGATTGAGAACAATTTAGGATTGCATTCTGGTGTGTTTTCTGATCAACCTGTCCAGCACCATTTGTACACATGACTGGTGAAATGGTCCGAAGTTGGGAGTTACCTCAGAAGTAGGGTCCTACAGATCCCGAACATTGAATTTGGAGTCGACCGACGTGGGTCAGTGTGGATGTTGTAATGTCGGCTGAAGAAAAGCAAACACCAAACTGGGAAACAGACTGACTGTGACACTGACAGTCTGGGTAGGTTTTGAATTTTTATTTACCGTATGAATATTTGTTTGGTGCGAGTATAGAACTGGTATGTCACGTACAGCTTATGTTTACACCAAAAAGAATGTGCCTTTTCGGTATTCCATTTCAAAACTACATTTATTTTATTCATATTACTCATTACTATTAGTTTCCAAAATTAAAAGGTGAAATAGTGGTTTTATGAATACAACAAATCTATGGTACATCAAATTCATTTATTTGAAGAACAAAACAAGTAAAAATCAGCTGTAGCAAAAATTGTTAACCTTGGAAGTGATGGACCAGTTCTAACTTCTATATTCCATACAATTAGAAAATTAGGACTTACACTAGGCCTACAGTTACATTTGTTTGAGGGGCATATAGAAGTTGGAAGTATAACATTAAACAAACTCATAAGCATATGCTTGAAAACGATGTCCGAATAGACATTGAAACGTTGCGCCTAAATATAACGGAAGTTGTAAATCCAGAAAGAGTTTGTTTAATACTACAGTTACAGTTGGCTGTACTAACTCTGAATTAGATTTAGAGCGCTTAATTCGATGATACTAATAATTTGGAGTAACTCCGAATAATAAGCCCTTTTTAGTAAGTAAACCAGGATAGAGACACACGAGTGCGACTACCTAGTAGTAAGCCCTACACTTCCAAAATAAAACACATCATTCAGTTGTGTATGTATCTATAGTATATGCATGTCTACGTACCTGTGAAAGGGTGAAGTGCATTTAAAATGTAATTGTATATTAAACTGCCCCAGTAGGCAGTATGTCTTTTGATAAAGATGAACATTCTTGCACATCATTTATAGTAGTTAACAAGTATAACAACCACAATTTTATTTTCAGAGCTCACACATATCTCTTCAAATATGACAATGGGCGATGTACAGTAAATCGGCTCCCAGAAATGAGAATCAACCTATACTACAGTTAACATGGGACACCCTACAACTACAGGAGTTGAAGAATCCTTTCACCGGAAACCAGAGTCTTTCTGAAAATTAGGATACATAACCGAAAAAGGTAGATTAACATTTAAGTTTTTATGATTACCCGGATAACGCCTGTAGGCTTTATTATTATATTTATAGTTATAAGGTAGACTTTAAAATAATAACGGTAACCGGTTTAACAAATGCTGTATATCAAGAAAAAGAGTATACAAGGTAGCAAAACAAAATATTTGCATGGAATTCCCGGTTTTACTATAGGGGCCTACTGTATACATGTAGGTCATTGGTTTAGTGCATCAAACATACATGTATTACAGTATAATATAAATGTCCCTCTTGGTCGTCTGCTGGTTGGTGAAATATAACATGGCAATGAATGGAAAACAAGCACATTTCGGCTGTAAGGACAGATAAAAAGTCTAACTTGGGTTAATAAAATTTTGGAAACTGTATATTCTTTACCATACTTTTTTTTGCAGGAAATTGGAAATTACATAGAGTAGATTTCTATGAGGTAAATTATTGAAATCAAGATAATACTTCATGGTCACAGTGCAAAATTTGTTTCAATATGTAATACATTGGCTTAATCTTGCTCAGTCAAGCACAGGCCTTCCCCGTTGATGTTATTTATTTATATTTCTTTTGTTTTCTTGTATAAACTGAAGAACGATATCCTGAGTCATACACCAAACACTCCCCAGAACCATAAAAGCAGTCTGGCCTCAAAACAGCGATCTAACATTTTGAGAAAGCAGAGAAGGAAGGTGTTGTACAATAATATCAAATGTCGGTTTTATCAGATTTTGTGTACAGATTTTTCAACAGTACTTGATGTAATAAACAGCATTATCTGTCTTAAACTAAAGATTTTTTCTTATCATTTTGTATGTTAACTGAAGACAGTCAGCAGTCACTATAGTTTATGTTATTACAGTCACCATGGTTTACTTAAGTTCACTATGCCACTAGTATAGTCACTACAGTTTACTATAGTCGCCATGGATTACTATAGTTTACTATGGTACTTTATAGTCGCTATAGGTTACTATAGTACTTTTACCAGAAAAGTCGCTATAGACTACTATAGTCGCTATAGACTACTATAGTCGCTATAGACTACTATAGTCGCTATAGACTACTATAGTCGCTATAGACTACTATAGTCGCTATAGACTACTATAGTCGCTATAGTTATCTATAGTCGCTATAGTTATCTATAGTCGCTATAGTTATCTATAGTCGCTATAGTTATCTATAGTCGCTATAGTTATCTATAGTCGCTATAGTTATCTATAGTCGCTATAGTTATCTATAGTCGCTATAGTTATCTATAGTCGCTATAGTTATCTATAGTCGCTATAGTTTACTATAGTCGCTATAGTTTACTATGGTACTTTTGCCACGTTTACTATAGTCTGTTTACTATAGTAAACTACAGTGACTATAGTTTACTATAGTAAACAGGCTATAGTAAAGTGGCAAAAGTACCATAGTAAACTATAGTTTTTTGCTATAGTAAACTATAGTACATTTTCATTAGGGTATAGGCCACACTACACTGTAATACATCATTATGTTTGACATGCTCGTGTTATAAAAAAACACAACTAATGATACTTGCATTTCATTAAGTTGATGACAGGTGTGATATGTATATAATCGTTTGATGTAAAACATAGAATTGATGTAAAAAAAACACACACGCTGAATATGTGTCAATATTTCTTAGGGCAATCAGCTTTTTTTCCTACGGCTGATAACAAGTAAAATTTCAGTTGACCGATATGGATCGAGGAGACTAAATAACACTGGTTTAAGATTGTGTTTCTTGATTCAACACACAGCGCACAAGTAAAAAGAATACATCATGTTATGACCTATGCTACTAAACTTGATACCTAGTAATATAGTATTACTTAAATATAACTTATTTTGACTGTAATATAGAGTATTTGAGGAGGACTATTTATCTTACCTGTGTGATAACTTCCCCAGACAGGGCTTCCACTTTACAGGGGATGGACTGATGATCATTATTACCAAGGCCCAGTTGACCTGCACTATTATGTCCCCAGGTATATACCTAATTGAAGTATAAATATTGTGAGTGCAGCAGTTTTTATATTCAGAGCTGTGATAACGTATCCGTGTTAATAAGTTAGTTGTCTCCTTATACCATATCGACCATTTTTGTCAAGTAGATAGAAAAACTGAATTAAAAATAGGCATAGAATGCACTTAAAAACTTTTGATTACAAACATTTAATTATATAGAAGACAGTTACAAGTATACTAGAGTTTGGGCATCTACATGTATGCTGATGTTTAGATACTGATAAAACACAGACCAGAGAAAATGTGCATCTGAACAATAAATGACGCAGAGTTATGACACTGACAGGAAATATTTCACACACTATTTTGTTTTTTATAAAACACGGATTTATGATAACGATATGTGTGATCAAAGAAATAGAATGTATATTTGACAATTTATTGACTCACGACTATTTTTCTTAAATCACAGATTGTTATTAGTTTGAAAGCTGTGGTCACATAATTTATATAGAGTACTATTAACAGTTTACTACATGGGTACATGAAACATACTTACCTCTCCGTTATCCAGTAAAGCTACAGAATGACGACAACCACATGCAATTGATATAGCACGCCTGGTACCTGAAATATCACAACAAACATGGTTAGAATAGATTATTTATCACAAGTAACAAAATCAAATAGTGTGAGTCTCCATATACCAGTAGCAATTGAAATAATGAGTTGAAATACACAGAATAATTCCATGTTTATATAAGATGAGAATTAATTATGACAACTATATATTATTTCATTTTACGCCAATACAAATCAATAATGACACATTTCTGTTATCTGCAACATTTCGATACAATTCAATGAATTCTTCGCCATGACCATTTAATGTACATGTTATATAACAGATCAGCTAACAAGCATGATTCGCCTTGAAATGTAAACAATATGTCTGTTAGCTTGTCAAACAGTTTTCAATAACCGTATAAATTCACAATAGTCCCATGTTACATGTAACTTAACATTCGAGTTTGGTGTCATCAAAAACTTTGCAGTTCTTTGGAAAACTTGTGTTGTAGTATATGTGATTGTTTGGTAACAGCAACATATCGTTATTTGACCTCTCGGGCTAAATTCCAGTTAACCTAGTATGATGTTCATTTGTTTACGGACTGTAATAATCTTTTATCTTATATCATCATTAACCAATGCTGGATTCTCGCTGTGCACTAGCAAAACGAGAACGGTAACATTATTTTGCGTTGTTCTGTAGCCATACTATATTTATTTAAGATATTACTAAAGAGTCAATAAAACATGTACATGGAATGTAAATATTGTATTTTTATATTTTAAAAAAATATCAGGATTTCCTGGTTAGAAAGAGCGCAGGTTTTATAGACATTAGCCATTGATTCATGACTCTTTTGAGTAATTATTTTACCTTGATCGATACAGAAAACAATTCGGCACAATTGATTATTTGATTACTTTTCCAAGTCAGCTGAATCAGGTGATAAACTTTAGAGTGGACGACAATACAGAAGTCTCTGATCCATATAGTTTGATTTAAGTGTCATACTTGTGTTAAGTTCTAAAATTGAATGGGATAAAGTTCAAAATACTGAATTTAAAAACTTATTACTAAGTCAACCTGATCAAATTGATAAAATAATAAATGATTTTTTTTCTTCAGAATAATGTTCATATAAGATTTAGCTGTAGATAATTTGACTAAAGTCTGTGGTAAGACTTTTCAATCCAAAGAGGATAATAAATCTGCTCAATGTAAAACTGGTCTCCCTTAGTTTAACACTGAGTGTATTGTCTCAAAGGAGAAATTTACTGAGACTAAGAAGTTTTTCCGTAGGAATGGTTGAACATACATTAAATCATTTTTGGAAGCTAGATGGGTGTACAATAAGATAAAAAGAAAAAGCTAGACTATTGTACTCTGGTCGGAGCTATAAGTTAAGGCAAGATTCTGTACAATCGCCAAGCAAATTTTGGAAAACTGTACGGAAAGCATTGATTGTGTTTTTACCCTATACAATATTATCTTTCAAGCTCGTTTGTATTGTGCATCTGTTGATTACCAGGGATCATTCGATTCAGTCAACCGTGCTGCATTGTTGCATACGTTTTTTGAGTTAGGGTGTGGTACTAGAATTACTAAACCTGTTGAGGCTATATATGTATTTTTCTGAGTCTGTGGAGATTTATCCGTCTTTTAATGGTTTACATGTAGGTTTGAAACAGGGGAAACCTCTTTCACTGATAATGGTTTTGTTATTTATAATTTTTCAATTTTATTGCAGGATATTGAAAGCCATTTGACTTTTTACCCTTAAAGGGCAGTTAACATATGAGATACGGTAGGTTTACGGCCCTTGCGGTCATGAATTTTGGCTTTCCGTACGATGGACCGCAGCCTTCCTTGCCGGCAACCGCAGCTTACCGCGCGTAATTTTTGTGCCACAAGAGCCCCACAAAAGTTTGGTGTGCACATGGAATCCAATTTTCGGCCGTGCAAATTTTTTTATTACTTCTGATCCGTGCGGGCGCTAGTACGTTCACCGTAAACCGTTGTATCTTGACGCACGGTTGTTCCACAATTTTTGTGTGTCGTAAGACGCTCCGTACAGTGAAATTTCTTGTTCTGCCAACCTTGCAGCAGTCGTAAACCGTTGAACAATTCGCTGTCTCTGTATTGCACAGATTGCGTTCACCGTGCGAAAAATACCCTCAGGTGTGCTACAGGTATATATTTTGGGGTGCTTCATTTTATCTCATAACGGTTGAAGCTTTTAAAATGGATGCCACCTCGTCGATTGCTGCGGTTGCTACACTCGAGATTGCAATTACAACAAGTGCAATCATGTCTGCGAGCCCAAAACCGTGGCACGATTTGACATAACGCCCTATCACACCAAGTTTGTATAAAACTATCCTTAATTGTTTGCTTAAACTGCAAGTAATCAAAATTTGAACATTTTCTATAACATGTAATATACCAAAACCATTCATGTTTAAAATATTTTTCAATTTCTTACTCCAATTATAAATTGATATCAGCCTGGTAAATGACATTGACTGTTGTCGATTAAGTTTATACATTAAGCTTTTTTGGTCGGAAATGATTTTGGACCAAAATTTAACAATCCTTCCTTGAATATGAACAATTAAAACATTTCAGATTTTTATCAAACAATTCAAGTTTTACATATATAGATCGGCATGTCATTTTGTCAAACATTGTTTAAAGGGGCGTGAGCTGCCAAAATATTGATATTTTGAAGTTGACACGGAATGTTGAAATTATTGGCTATTTTTCTCAAGACGTACAATTCAGAAGCTTTTTAGTGCCTTTAGTCTCGAAAATGTACGATAAAGTATTGTTTTGAACTAACTTTGGCTTAGAATGAATGAATGGTCGTCCCGGTTATTTAAATTTTGTTTACTTTTCGAACACATTATCGGCCCGTACAGGCCACATACTGTATGGATTTTCCTCATTCTAACGCCAATCATTTAGTTTTTCGATGGCCTTCAAAGTCTCTTACTGTCGTGACGATCAGAAATTATGAAAAAAATGAGAGTTTTGGCAGCTCATGTCACTTTCAGGGTATAAATCGCTTTCTTTGCCTTTTCGAGAAGATGCTTATAATTCTTATCATCCTTTTTGTGTATTGGTAGGATTATACCTTTGGACCAGCTTTCTGGGTACAGAGAATTCCAATACAAAGGTTGAATATATTTACCAAATAAGGTGAAATAAATTTCTGACCAGCAACAATAATTTGAGCACAAAGCTAGACCATCAAGCCAACTACTTATTGTTTTCCAAAATTTTGAGGGCGAATTCACAGATATATTTTTAAGCTTTTTGCTCTGATCGATTGAAAATTTTAATCTAGTTCTTCTTATAATTCGATAATAATTTTTTTCTAGTTAACAATAATTGATGCTTGTATTGATTGCCATATTTGTTATACAGTCTTGGGATTTTTCTAAATTCCCTCTGAGCAGTTTTACACTCAAGGTTAAACCACTCTACTTTTTTTTTTTTTTTTTCAAACACATATTTGCACAACACTCTACTTTTAGATTTCATATGGCAACTGCACTCGGAACATCCTTCGGCTATCTTCGCTCGCTACCGATCGGCTTTGACACGCCTCGGACAATCAGTGCTTTCTATACGGTAAAAATGGCGTCGAAAGTAAATATCTAATTGTTTTACTACAGACGAAAAAAGAAACTAAAAATAATTATAAATTTATTAAATGCTAACATCATTTTGAAAGATATTTGTTTATATATTATATTTAGCCCGGTAAAGCACAGGTTGTGTAACGCAAAGAAGAGACGCAGTTTCGGTACATTCCAGGAATCCTCCAATGCTTCAATTATATAACTGATCGAGGCTGAAAGTTAACAAACCGAGTGTTTCGGTCCCTTACATTATCACGGGACACTTGTGTGGGGCTCTCAAGGGGACTTGGGAATTGTACGCTTCACAGCTCCCTATGTGGTCGCCATATTCAAAATGACCTGCAGTCTATCAGAGGGTATTTCACGCACGTAAATCCCCGAAGTCATCAGAGTGATGGCAACTGATTGCTAGAGTTACCCCCCTTAATACACACAGTTTGCCAATAACTTTAAATGCACAATCATATAATAAATCAGCAAATTTTGAAATTGAATCATCTAAGGAATTATTTCCGTTAACTTAATCCATGATTACATCATTTAAAGAATCATTACAATCATCTAGATGTCTAATGAACTCGTCATTCGATTCATCTGACCAAACCATTTTTGAAATCTTAGATTAGGGTTTTTTTAGTAAACAACACATCAGGTTTGTGCCCAATTGAAAATACGAGTGGTGAATGGTCAGAAAACTCTAATAAGTCACCAAACCTAAAGTGAAAAATTCCAAACAATTCTGGAGTAGTAAGTAAGTAATCCGTACTACCACCATTACTAGTGTGGAATGTAAACCGACTTGGTCGATCTTCACTTTTACTTCCATTTACTACTTTGAGATCAGTGGTTTTACAAAAACAGTTCTGTACCAAATGAATTACAAATTCACATCGGCTAAACTATCAGATAGATTGCTAGTCCTAGCGTTGAAATCTCCACAAACAAACAGATCAATTTGAGATTTTTTTGGAAGAATTATATCGTTTTCTAGCGAGTCAAAAAAGTCATTTCCATCCGACATATCCCCCCGAGAGGATGGGTTATATATGACACCAAAAACACGGTGATTTAATAAACCAAATGTTTCTTTTGGGAGTTTCAGTCAGGGAATTCCCCGGTCACTTGAAGGTAGCACTTCAACACAGGTAACAAGGTGAGTTTTTATGAAAAATGTGATACCACCACTTGCCCTGCCGACTCGACTTGTTCTAACAGCTGGTTTGAAGTATCCAGTGTAGCCTTCAATAACTGGAGAAACACTAGGGTCACACCAAGTTTCCGTGAAACACAAAATATCAAATTCGGAAATATAGTTTAAAAATGACTGATCAGACAAATGCCTTTTAAGCCCATTAATATTCCAAACACAGAAAGTACAAGCCTTCGGATTACCTGCTTGCCGGTCCCATCCCATGTCTACATTATTGACTTATCTACAACTCTGGTACAAATATAGATATTACATACACGCAGAGCTTAAACCCAGCACATTGCATCATGTATATTTAATGTTTTCATACATGATTAAGTGTTTCGAAAACAACAATACTAATTCAGTATTGATATTGAAAGCAGCTCGCTTTCAAAACGCAATTAAAAAAAAACTTAATCTTGTATGAAAATTTTAAATATAAATTTTCTAATGGGTTTGGTTGAAGCTCTGCGTGTATAAGAGAATCCAACAAGTGAACCATTCCCAACATGGCCTTGTAGCTCAGTCAGTAGAGCGGTGAGACGGTAACCCTCAGTCGTGAGTTCAAATATAGATGTGTATTATAATGAGTTCCAAATATTTGTCCTGCTCTTTGCAGATAAAGACGTTTTATTCTCTAAGACGACAGAAGGCTTACAGGTATTGCTAAATAAATTGAATGCATGGATAAGGTCTTACAGTAAACGTGGTGAAAACTACATGTGTAAAGTAGTGGTATTTTCTACCAAAAATGCAATAGAAATAATTATCAATGGTGCTATAAAGATTAGGCTTTAGAAGTGGTAGAGGAATGTTCCTAGATGGGTGTTAAACTAAAATAAATTTATCCTTTAAGGATGATGTTCACTCATTGGCTGATAAGGCAAGGAAAGCATTATTTTGTGTTAAAGAGATGTTTCACCAAACTAAATGCTGATATCATTGTTAAATTGGATATTTTTTACAAAATGATTAAACCCATTTTGCTGTATGGGTGTGAATTATAGAGAATTGTTCATCTCAAACCTATTGAGTTGATTCACACACAATATTTGATAGGCCTGCCAAAAAAGGCACCGAATGCCCTGGTATGTGGTGAACTCCAACGAGTCCCAAATTGTTGAATGCATTCTACCGATGGTTGTATGCTCTATCCACAATACATTCTACCAATGGTTGTATGCTCTATCCACAATACCTTTAACAAATTGTTGGATGCTCTATCCACAATACATTCCACCAATGGTTGTATGCTCTATCCACAATACCTTTAACAAATTGTTGTATGCTCTATCTACAATACATTCTACCAATGGCTGTATGCTCTATCCACAATACCTTTAACAAATTGTTGTATGCTCTATCCACAATACCTTTAACAAATTGGTGTATGCTCTATCCACAATACCTTTAACAAATTGTTGTATGCTCTATCCACAATACCTTTAACAATGTGTTGGATGCTCTATCCACAATACATTCTACCAATGGTTGTATGCTCTATCCACAATACCTTTAACAAATTGTTGTATGCTCTATCTACAATACATTCTACCAATGGCTGTATGCTCTATCCACAATACCTTTACCAAATTGTTGTATGCTCTACCCACAATACCTTTAACAAATTGTTGTATGCTCTATCCACAACACCTTTAACAAATTGTTGGATGCTCTCTCCAAACTGCCTTTTACCAATAGTCAGATGTTCTATTTTCAATAGCTTCTACCAATAATTGGATGTTCAATTCAGTGCCTTCTACCGATGACTGTATGCTCTATTTTTTATTCTTATTCCATTTCATTAATCAGTTTTGATAAACATGTCGGTAGATTGTAAACTTAAATTAACCAAATATATTTTTATTAAATGGTACAAAAAAATCTGGCGTTTGTTTTATCCCGTGATTAACTATGCTATGAAGATAAGCTACAAATCTCTAGAATATGATGCTATGTTTGATCCTCTGAACAACTTAACATAATAAAGTATTAGGAAACTCCGAAAATATTCATGGTGTAATCTCAGTATTTCCAATTTAATTAAGTCCTCGTTGGGAGAATTATGAGTACATCAAATGACTTTAGTCTCTCAATAAAGGCACAATGTATTTTAATGTAATCATAATTCTTATGCCGATGACTTAATTGAAGTTGGAATATTGAGATTACACTATGACGTTCTACATGTATGTATATATGACTAAACAGAGTAAATTAGACTGGCAAACAACTATATTAACTCGTTTAATTCTATTTTCTTATTTCGCTTTTGGATTTATTCGTTATCTGTCGTCGCTATTCATAGATTATATATCATTTAAGAGATATGTTTTCAGACGTGATTTGAAAAGTGATATATTTAGCAATCCTTCCATGTTATGTGGAAGTAAACAGTGGCGGATTTAGGGGGGGGGGGATTTAGGGCCCCCCCCCCTCCCCCCCCTTATCAGCTGACCAGAAAAAAACGAAAAAAAAAGAAGGAAATAAGAGAAGGAAAAGAGAAAAAGAGAGTAGGAAAATGAAAATATCTTACATTACAATGCTATGGAGCTACGATCACATTTAAATTTTTCGTACCATTGCCTCATTGTCATTGGTACGGGCCGTGCCTATATGTGTTGAATATTTAAAAACACCAGGTTCTTGGAGAAATGGTAAGGAAGTGGTGGGGGGGGGGGGGCGCAAAGCCACTTGAAGCTAAGCGATGTGGACTGGTAGTGTTTTTACTCACAATTAGACCAGATATGCTAAAAAATATACTTTCTCGGGTTTCATCAAGAGAAAAATCACTAAATTTCCTCGGGTTCGCCGCAAATCGTAATGATTTACTCTTACGAAAGTCTATTGTAATTGGGGGAGACGAGAGTCAAAACAATATAAAAGCGTTGCAAATGGCGGGGACATTGGGCCCAAGGATAATCGGCCTCGCACCAAAAAATGCGTAACTGAAATGTTTGGTTTCGTGCATGCACTCGTATAGCACTGTTGCACCCGATTGAATGGACTTGCTCATCTGTATGTAAATAAAGATTTGCCGCTGAATTATTCCAGAGCTATGGATGAATTTTTGCGCAAAAATCGCAAGCTGTCGTTTTAAAGCTATACAGAACTCTGAAACTGCCATTAGGCCCTAATCTTGACATTGTTTTGAAATTGTTACTGAGAGTATTACGTAATAAACAGGCAAAACATTTTGATTAATTTTTTTCCGCAAATAAAGTTAGAAACCGATTATTCATTATCAGGGGCTTGAACAAAAACAATTTTGGAACGTTTATCTTTAGGTTGAATTTAAAATACTTGATTAAAATAAGTGATACTCGGGAGGGAATAGAGGTATCACGCTTATGATGTAGGCCCATTTGACCTTCCCGTTTATTCAGACGTGGCTCTAAGCTAAAACATCTTTCTGGTAGACATATTTTTTCCGCCATCTCGCATAGACATTTTTTCACCGGCTATATTTATGAAGGTGTACTCTGAAAAATAATGTCTAGTTTTACACGCCGAAATGGCTTAGAACGCATCTCCGGCGATCTAGGATCCCAGAGCTTCGGGGGCCTAGGCGGCCCCTGGACAAGACTCATAACTACCTACTGCGGGTGGGACTTGCGCGCCCCCTTTCACGAAATCCTGTATCCGCCCTTGGTAAATTTCCAAATTTGTGGTAGAGACGAAGTAAAATGAATAGCTAGACAGATATATTGGACAATACAAGTTTAGGTCAGGTTTTCTAGTCGAACGACCATGAACTGCAGATAAACGAGTGAATTATATCTGTAATTTTGGGGTAATTTGTATAGGGGATGAACAAAGAGGAGCCATTTTCAGTAGATGATATAGATGTAATAAAAAAATGGGGTAAATAAATTGCTAAAATTTTGTTAATGAACGCAAATGTAGTTTATCATTGAGAAAGAAAAAACGCATATGTATCTATAAGATTTTATTTGTTTTATATTGACATTGTTGAAGGTTCGTTTAACTTCTTTAGTTATGTACGTTTTCATCGGATTCGCTGCTATACATTGGGTCCTAGTTACAGTTAGGGTTAGTCTATTACTTCAGAAGCAGTCATTCAACCCGCAAAGTTCAACGGTAATGTCATTTATAAGATCGTCAAGGTTTTTATTGGACATAAATGGACTGGTGTCATCATCGAATAATGTTAGATTGAGAATTACTGAAGCAAGGCAAGACGGATATGCGGCGGACATTTTTTTCCACCCCTTTATGAACTGGGGTGACCTTGGCACCTTTTCGGGAAGTCAGGAAGTTACCACTTTCAAAAGCTAGATTGATCACCCAGACAAGGGAATTGGCATTGTCTGCAACGGTCAGCCTATGTTTTAGCTTTATAGTAACCCATGGTTTGGGGATTCTCTATCAGTCAACATTTCTAGATATCATTGGAAATAAATTGGTATATATTTTATCAAACTGTTCCTCACGGGCACTAAATTGATTGATTGATTGTTTGGTGTTTTACGCCGCGCTCAAGATTATTTCACTTATATGGTAGCGTTGCCAGTTTTATTGTGGGAGGAAAGCGGGCTCTATGCCCGGAGGAAACCCACGACCTTCCGTTGGTAACTGGCAACCATCTCACATAGCACGGGTACATGCCAGTCAGTGATATCGCTTGTTTGAGTCCTGTACACAATTAAAATTTACAAAATCCACTACGATTGTACACATGTTACTAAGATACATTTAGTGTTTGTTTACAAATCAAAAGATAATGTATATCTGTCAAAAATAGCCCATGAAAAGTGAAGAATGGGCGAGGTATCACTCGTCTGATGAGTAGAAATTTACACATGACGAAAGTCAGTTTAAAAATTTATGGCGAAAAATGTCCCGATTCGTTCAGAAATTAGTAAACTCTTATAAACAAGAGATCAGTAAAGCTGATCTAGGCGACCACCATATAACACTATCAGAAAGTGAGGCTGCTTGTAAACGGATCACAAATTTGATATGTGAAATTTATTTCTTCAGTTGGTGGCTGGCTTGACAGAACAAAGTTTCTTCGGTACATAGTGGCTGTTATCTGAAAACTCAAAACCAACTTTCTTCAAGGAGGCCGCACATTAACGCTACTTACCGGAGCTACATAGTAGGCCCTACATGCACCTTGTATGCACACAGGCCAGTCAGTGATATCGCTTGTTTGAGTCCTGTACACAATTAAAATTTACAAAATCCACTACGATTGTACACATGTTACTAAGATGCATTTAGTGTTTGTTTACAAATCAAAAGATGTATATCTGTCAAAAATAGCCCGTGAAAAGTGAAGAATGGGCGACGTATTGATCACTCTTTACAAAATTTACACATGACGAAAGTCAGTTTAAAAATTAATGGCAAAAAATGTCCCGATTCGTTCAGAAATTAGTAAACTCTTGTAAAAAAAATCTTCATGCACGATTTGATATAAATATATGATTGAATAAAAACATTTCAGTTACTTTATTGGTAAATTGCATTTATAATTGCGAAGTCAGTTGCTGTACATAGCTGCCTGAATGCAAATTCGATCGGCAAAATAGTGATTGTACGTTGCCGTGTATTTCATTTCATTTTGAAATATTCCTTCCTTTCAAACTCCGAAAAATACTATATGGATCTTCTTAAGTGTCTTAGGGAACACTATCCTTTAAAAATATTTATTATTGTTACATTTTTGGAAAGAATTTAGGCGTTTAAAATCCAAATTCGAGAAGGCCATTTTACAGACTTCGAACAAGCCGTGGAGGCCGGCAACATGCATAGAATAAACTATTTCTTATACTTATAGTTATAGTCGTCCTTGGAAATCTGAAAGGAGTCGATTTTTATACGTTTTAAAATGACCCGAGGATTGCAATTTCACACTGGGGTTTATAAAAGCTCCGATAAATGTCTTGTTTTTCACTACTCTGGACTCGGAAATTCCAAAATAACGTCCTCAGTGCCAAAAATAGCTAATCTGTCTTTAACTGGGTCGTGCTTTTAAAATGCCTGGTAGGGGCCCTGTGATTGACAACGGGAACTCTACTAGCAAACTAATTTCACCACCCGATTTTAGCACTTTTTAATCATAGATATTTAAATATCTCACTCACAGTCAGTATGTTGGAGACAAGGAAAATATATATTAAGATCTGAAGCTGTAAATATAAGGAATTCCTTTTCTTGTTATGTACGTATGCTTGAAGTGTCCATTCTAACCTAGACAATGTTGGAAGTTATCAGTGAATTACAAGTCCCTTAAAGTAAATTAAACCTCTTTACCGTATTCGAAGACTTAAAAAACAAAGCACAAAGCAACCAACAGATGCAACATGTGATTTTATTTGTTCATTTTCAAAATTAGTTGAAGTTATAAGAAAAAATAACCATACGGCGTCAGTAGGCTTTTTGCCAATTTTTTCTGCTGTCGCCATATGATGTCTTCGGTAATGAAGCAGGCTAGCACTCTAACGCCCATATGGCGACAGCGGTACCGAATGTGTTAAATGAAAACATCAACGACGAACAAAATACATGTTGCATAACTTCACCATATGAGAAAGCAACACAAAAAAATTCACCAAGATCCGCCTGGTAGTTTTCTTGATTCCGCGATCACAAACTATGTAAATAGAAATCACATAAAAAGCTACTGGCCGCCATTTTTAATATGCAAATGAGCAGCGAGTGCATAGTGCGCAACAAGGCCATAGGGTTAACCTGCGTATAATATTTTATGAACATCCTTTCAGTACTTAAGGAGAACAGTGATAAAAAAAAGGCCAGTGGCCGCCATTTTGAATATGTAAATGAGCAAAAAAGTGCATTGTGCACAACGAGACCATAGGGCTAACATGTGTAAATTAGTTTACGAAAATCCTAGCCTTTCTTTACTTTAGGAGAAAAGTGACAAAAAAAAAAGAAAAACAAAATGGTCGCCCAACAGCCATTTTAATATGCAAATGAGCAAGAAAGTAAATAGTACGCAACGAGGCCATAGGGTTAACCTGCGTACAAAGTTTTACGAAGATTTTCTCATTACTTTAGGAGAAAAGTGATAAAAAGTAGAAAAACAAAATGGTTGCCTAGCGGCCATTTTGATATGCAAATGAGCAAAAAGAAATAAATGTTGCACAACTAGACCATAGGAGTAACGTGCGTGTGAAATTTAAAGAAGATGCGACTAGCACTTCTCTTGGAATCACGATCACAAGAGAGAAAAGTGATAAAAAATAGAAAAACAAAATGGTCGCCTAGCGGCCATTTCAATATGCAAATGAGCAAACAAAATAGATGTTGCACAACTAGACCATAAGGGAAACATGTCTGTGAAATTTGATGAAGATCCGACCAGTAGTTCTCTTGGAATCGCGATCACAAGAAAAGTTTACAGACACCGGACGACAGACCACGGACAAAAAGCGATTTGATAAGACCACCATGAGATCATGGTGGTCTAAAAAAATCTTCATGCACAATTTGATATAAATATATGATTGAATAAAAACATTCCAGTTACTTTATTGGTAAACAGCATTTACAATTGCGAAGTCAGTTGCTGTACATAGCTGCCTGAGTGCAAGTTCGATCGACAAAATAGTGATTGTACGTTGCCGTGTCTTTCATTTCATTTTGAAATATTCCTTCCTTTCACACTCCGGAAAATACAACATGGATCTTCTTAAGTGTCTTAGGGAACGAACAACCCTACAGATTTTTTACTGATTGTCTAACTGCAAATGAAAACATTGCAAAATATCTTCTTTTGATATATTTGGACACCCTACCAAAGGCCTCTACCATCTAAGTATCAATAGACGATGAATTTAAAAGGCATTTTACCAATCTTTGAATGTTCATTTGAAAACAATTAACAATTGATGGACACTAAATCAAAAATGTATTATACAAACAGGTTCAAGTCCCTACTACACCTCAAGTCCCTACTCGAACCTCAAGTCCCTACTACAGGTTCGAATACCTACTATCAATCCTCAATCCTTGCAGCTTAATAAAAATGTTGTCTACAAATTATTGTACGCTCGATCCATAAAAAGTTTTGTAAAATCAATGGAAGCACCAACAAAAATCTCTTCTACCTAATGTTGGATGTTTAATCCAATAACCACAAATGAACACAGATCTGTTCAATATGCGTTATACCAATCGGGGTACTACGCTCAATCCAAAACAATTTCTGCCAGTGTGTTTATATTTACCCGCTATGATCGTCGTATGCCTGTACCAATCGTTGAACGCTCAATCCAAAACAATTTCTGCCAGTGTGTTTATATTTACCCGCTATGATCGTCGTATGCCTGTACCAATCGTTGAATGCTCAATCCAAAATCATTTCTGCCTGTGTGTTTATATCTACCCTCTACACGCGTCGTATGTCTGTACCAATCAATGTAAGCTCAACCCAGATGTATCCTGTCAATGGCTTCTTACTAAATCCAGATAATGTCTGAAAATTGTTGATCGCTCATTTCAAAATCCCTTGATCATCTTATCCAAAAAGTACTTTGAAAAATCATTGCATTATTAACCTTCTACCAATCATTAAAGGCTCAATCAAACATTTTCTATAAATCATTGAGTGATCAATCCATAATGTCCTATATAGATTGTCAAATACTGATTTAAAAACGATTTCAATGAAATTTAATTCTTCATTCTCTATGACCAGTTTGGTATACTGGGTAAAACGTTTATACGGATTTTACATGGCGGGTAGCAGTGTCTGGTCACATTTTCACATTTGGTTCATACAATTGTAAAACTCATTTGATAAAAATAGCTAAATTAACACAGATCGTTTTGCATGGGTTGTTAAACATGTTGCACATCTTACGTAGATTAAGGAAATTATAATAATATCTAGGTAAATCCTTATTTCTCAGATGGTTTAAATGAGGACAACCAAACAAAATAATGAATCTGCATTGAATTGGGTGCTGGTTGGATCACATAGACATACCTTTACTATATGGGCACAATATACAACGAATTCGGATCAGGGTCCAAACAGGATTTCGGCGTATGTGTTCACAATGCAACAAATAATCAACCAATCCTGTCAAATCAGTCCATACACACATAAAAACGACAACTGACAAATAACCTTAATTGATTTTCCTAAAAACACACTTGTCGTGAAAAGAGCTTGTACATGATAAAACTAATCTTTTCTAGTTACAATTTCAAATATTTGAAGCTTAATGAGTTCACTTGAGAAAATAAGGCCTCCCTTTGTCTTTACTTTTGTGTACAGAAATCTCTCCGCCATTGCTATTTCCTATAAATATCCAGATGGAGGTCATTAAGTAATAAGTCAATTGACATTTGGATGTTGAATTCTATTGCCGGATCCCTTTTACTTTTATTATGATGATTGGTATAGTTAAGTTGTCAAAACTGAAAATTGTTGTGTCTGAGCCCGCTATATATTCTCGTCTGCTTATTTTGGACTGTTAGACGATAACAATTACAACATGGAACTCATTTGATTAGTCTTCAAATGTGCTTTTGTTCTGTTACTGTGAAACTATGTAACAATGTTTAATTTGGTGTGGCCTAGTGGAACTCTTCTGCATCGAAGGAACTTTCGTTTTCATTAGTCTTTTGTTGAGAGACGCCAGCACACTTTGTGATACCGTGTCAAGCTTCACCAAAACTGTCTTTAAACGCTAGCTAACCACGGTGTAAGTACTGTTTTTCTTTCTATAAGGAACTTTCTGTATAACTTGTGATGTTTACAAGGAGCATTGCCTTGAATTTATGACATTTAACCAGGCTACAAACCGGTCGCCTTTAGTCTAATATGAAGCCGGTCGATCGCTGTGTAGCAAGCCACTAGGCCGGGCGTCGCTAAGCCAGGCTAGAGGCCGGCGTGTTGATAGCCCTCGTGTGAAGTATTACAGTGACTCAAATCTTTATTTACTTTCCCATGACACTTGTTTTTATCGCTCACGTATTATCTCTCATATATTGTTTGCAAACTAATTTGTGTTGAAAACTTTCATTTTGTGGACACCTACTTTTCATAATTTAACTCTGCCTCATATACGCGTAGTAATATACTAAAGCACCGATGCTAAGCCATACGTCCACAGCTGATTTTATATGAAAGTAGTCCGTCACACATATCAGAGATATTTTGCACGAAGTCAACTCTATATATCTAATGCATGCGAGAAGTTTGTGTTTTTATGTTTATTGATATAAGGCCAGTAAATGTAATTGTTTGTTTTATTACAACAAAGGTAATTCTTTCTTTTTCTTCTTTTGTTGTAGTCTTTTACCAACTTGAATATACGGATGAATAAAAACTGATAATTAAGTCCGTGTTACTGGTTATACTTGCTGTCTAATCTTTCCGGAGTGATGACAGTATAGTAAAAGAACCACGACCAGCTGAATCACACTGTTCCCACGGCTTGACGCACCCAGGATAGAACTTCACCTTTACGCTACAGGCAAACGGACCACTGTCAACCGTCACCAGGACATCGACAATTGGGTCATCGCCTATACAGCATCAAAGGGAAGCTGCATAACTCACCGTCCAGACAGGAAACTACGGAAGCTCTTACAAGCCAAAACTACTAACTTTATTTCATATAAACACATTTAAATGGAATAAAACTCAACAATGGATGAACACGTAGAATCAGAAACTACTCAACGAACAAGGACTTTAACAGACAAAGGAAAAGAACACTTTGATACGTTAAAAAGCGAACATTTAATCAAATTAGACACTGTTTGGAATAAAGTAGAGCGGTCTATAAAGAACATTGATACATTAAAATCACAACAGACCGACATTACTGAACTATGTTCTGAAGAGAAAAACATACATAAGAACTATGGCAAATACAGGAAGCTGACAGAAAATTACAACGAATTTCTTACAAGATCAGAAAACACACAGGAACAGAAAGATCATTGGGAAAAAATAAATTCAGACAGAGAAACACTTATACAAGATGCTCTCACACAAATTGACCAAAAAATACAAGAAATTTTAGAACTGATGTCACAGCGTTCTTCATACAAAACAAAGTCTAAAACAGGCATGAAGACAAATTCTGAAAAATCTGACTCAAGTTCTGTATTAACCAGAAAAAAGGCCAAAGCAGAGGCAGCACGTATGAAAGTTGAATTTGCGTTTAAAGAACGTGAATTAAAGACATTAGCCGCCGAATCTGACCTTAAAGGGGCCAAGCTCGCCGCTGATTTGGAACTTCTTCGGTGTCAAAAGGAAGCTGCAACTTTCGAAGCGGAGGTCCGAGTTCTACAATCAGCTAACAGTGGAGACAATGTCAGTAATAAAGACTCATTAAAGGAAGACATCTGTCTGCCTTGTGACAACTCTGTTGAGAGAACAAAGCAGTATATATTGAAACATTCAACGCCTACATTTGTCGAAACACAATTAGTAGGAAATAACCAAGCTCAGCCAAATCCACTTCCAGAAGAGTTATCTGCCCCTCTTACAGAAAATCGTCATATCGAACCTGCTCTATTAAACCCATATGCCATGCCTTTTACACCTCATACAGAAACATGTAAACAAGAAGAAACATCTATGACGTCAGAATTCACAAGGTTTCTACTAAAAAAGGATTTGTTGCTTACCAGGTTGTCTAGTTTTAATGACCGCCCAGAATTCTATGAACTATGGAAGGCCACTTTTAAAAGTGTAATGACAGAACTTCACGTCACAAATAATGAGGAAATGGACCTCCTTATTAAATGGCTAGGATCAGAGTCCAGTCGACACGCCCTTAGCATAAGGACTTCGACCATTCATAATCCACAACAAGGATTACAAAGAATATGGGATCGCTTGAATGAGATTTACGGCTGCCCAGAAATGGTAGAACTTTCATTGAAAACAAAGCTCGAAAATTTTCCCAAGATAGGAAATAAAGATTTCAAGAAACTTTATGACTTGGCAGACATCGTATCTGAGATTGAGACCCTAAAGGAAAATGAAACGTACAAATCTCTCCTAGGCTATTTTGACTCCAGCACTGGCGTAATACCAATTGTGAGAAAGCTTCCATACTCTCTACAAGAAAAATGGACAAATCCTGCAGTCGACTACAAGAAACGCAACAATGTGGTATTTCCGCCATTTTGGTTCTTCGCTAGGTTCCTCAGAGACATTAGTAGGATTAAAAATGACCCCAGCTTCTCATACGACCTTCCACTTCCTGTCGTCAAGAAAGAAAGGGCCACAACTCTAGGTACAGATTCAAGAAGATTGGTTTCAACAAGAAAAACTGAAGTCCAAGAACGAAAAGAACCCTCAAAGGCTATAGATAACAATCCAAACAAATACTGTCCGTTACACCGAACCAAGCATGCCCTTAAATACTGCAGAGGTTTTAAGTCGAAGCCGATCCCCGAAAGATATAAACTGTTGAGAGAATTCGGTATTTGTTTTAAGTGTTGTGTTTCTACTGAACACATGGCTAAGGACTGCAATGCTACAATTAAATGTGTACACTGTGGAAGCGAAGACCACCCCACAGCTTTGCATGTTTACAAACACAGCCCCAAAGGTAATGACTTGGCAACGTCAACTTATTACGGCGGGGAGCCAACTAAGTCGAACTTTGAGACCCCGGTCAGCACAAAGTGCACCCAAGTGTGTGGAAAAGGCTTCATTGGCAAATCATGTGCAAAAACTATTCTTGTAAACATTTTCTCCAAAGCTAATCCTCAACTCAAGAAGAAAGTATATGTTATCATGGACGACCAGAGTAATGCATCTTTAGCTTCGTCAGATCTCTTTGACCTATTTGATATCGACGGAGAGTCCTTCATGTACACCCTGTCATCGTGTTCTGGCACAAAACAAACACTCGGACGTAAAGCTGACGGATTCGTCGTAGAAGCTATCGATGGTAGTTTTCAACTTTATCTTCCTCTACTCACTGAATGTAATGAGATCCCAAACATTCGAGAAGAGATTCCGACTCCAGAGGTCGTTGAACATCACCCACATTTACATACCATCAAACAGTATATCCCACCGTTGGAAGATACAGCGGACATCCTCGTTCTTATTGGCAGAGATAGCCCTGAAGCACATCATGTAAAAGATCAACTTACTGGACCACGTGGAAGTCCTTTTGCACAAAAGTTGTCCTTAGGTTGGGTGATTGTCGGCCAAGTGTGTTTAGGACAAATTCATCGCCCAGAGATCATCAGTGTAAATAAGACAAACATACTGAGCAACGGAAGACCTTCAATCTGCATGCCATGTACAAGTGAGTTCAATATTAAAAACAATACGGACTTCAACAAATATGTCGTCTCGTCTATTCCTAAGGAATCTGAAGATCTCGGTTCCAAAGTTTTAGAGGTCACAAAGGATGACAACAAACCTGGACTTTCTGTGGAGGACAGAGAATTTCTTCAAACTATGGACACAAACTTTAAGAAGAATGAATACGGAAAATGGGAAGCCCCACTTCCATTTCGTCAAAACAGAAGAATACTTCCCAGTAATCGTCAACAGGCTTTGAATCGAGCTCTAAATCTTGACAGAAATTTACGTCATAACCCTGTGAAAAAACAACACTTTGTCACATTCATGGACAATATATTTAAACAAGGACATGCAGAGCTTGCCGACCAAGCAGACGGAGAAGAAGTCTACTACCTCCCCATCTTTGGAGTCTACCACCCCAAAAAACCTGACCAAATCAGAGGAGTGTTTGACTCTTCTGCCCAGTCTGATGGAGTCTCCTTGAACAAAGTATTATTGTCCGGCCCAGATCTTATCAACAGCCTGCTCGGCATTCTCCTGAGATTCCGTAAACACCCAGTCGCCATCATGGCCGATATTCGTCAAATGTTTTATTGCTTTTCTGTCAGGAACGATCATCGAAGATACTTAAAGTTCTTTTGGTACAAGGACAATAATCCTGATAACAAACTTGTCGAATACCAAATGTGTGTTCATGTATTTGGAAACAGCCCCTCGCCAGCAGTGGCCACCTATGGACTCCGACGTACAGCTGAAATCTCAGAAGAAAAGTATGGCAGTGACATGCGTCATTTTGTCGACAACAATTTTTACGTCGATGACGGACTAACTTCCCTGCCCACTGATGCGGAAGCCATCGACTTATTGAAGCGTACACAACAGGCTTTGTGGAAAAATGGACAACTTCAACTACACAAAATTGTCTCTAATTCCCCTGGTGTCATGGCCGCCTTCGATCCCGATGATCGCGCTAAGGATCTCAAAGAACTTGATCTGTCCACGGACACTTTACCAGTCCAACGTACCTTAGGCTTAGCATGGAATTTAGAATCCGACACCTTTACCTTCAAAGTGAACTGTGACAAGAAACCTTTCACTAAAAGAGGAGTTCTATCCACTACAAATAGTCTCTACGATCCCCTTGGTTTTATTGCTCCTGTGATTCTTCAAGGGAAAATATTTCTTCGAAACATCATCGCCGAATCTGTAGATTGGGATGACCCTCTTCCTATTGAAACAGGAGACCAGTGGCAGTCATGGAAAGAATCTCTAAAGGAAGTTGAGACACTTAATATCACAAGAACTTACATAGGATCTTCCTTCAATACTGTTGTGACGTCAGAACTCCATATTTATTCAGATGCTTCCGAGCAAGCGATCGCCGCTGTCGCTTACATTCTGACTACTGACAAAGATGGACACAAGAAAGTAGGATTCGTCCTTGGAAAGGCAAAAGTTGCTCCTCTTCATGGACATACGATTCCTCGGTTGGAGCTTTGTGCTGCTACATTAGCAGTTGATCTTTATGACGTCGTCAAGGAACATCTAGACGTTAAAATAGATGCAACCCATTTCTACACTGACAGTAAGGTCATATTAGGATACATACATAATGAATCCAAGCGCTTCCACACATACGTTTGTAACAGGGTTCAGCGTATCCGGAGATCCTCCACACCATCTCAGTGGTCTTACGTACCTACGTCTAAAAATCCGGCAGATTTAGCAACAAGGCCCCTTGCCGCAACCGAGATACACGACAGCACATGGTTACTTGGGCCTGTGCATCTTCTTCAAACGACCGACAATCTTGAAGAACATTACTCACTTATTAATCCAGACGATGATAAGGAGATTCGTCTTGACGTGACATCACTATCTACAAACGTTGGACCCTGTCGTCCAATAATCTCAACAAGGTTTGCCAGATTTTCTCGCTGGAATGTTTTGGTTCGAACCATTGCCCATCTCAAACACATTGCTGCCTGCTACAGTAAACAATCTTCATGCCTTGGATGGCATATCTGTGACATCTCTAGAAGTGTGGATCTATTCCAGCAGGCTAAACTTGTTGTGATTAGAACAATTCAAAGAGAGGTTTACAGCAACGAACTGCAATGTTTGCAAGACAGCAAACCTTTATCCAAATCCAGTTCTCTGCTCAAACTAAATCCAGTTCTGGACATTGATGGGATTCTCCGAGTTGGTGGCAGAATCAAGAGATCGGAAGTTCCTGAAATTGAGAAAACTCCCATTCTTATACCTGGTCATCACCACATTGCACATCTTTTGATCCGGCATTACCATGATATTGTGAAGCACCAGGGTCGACATATTACTGAGGGCTCCATTAGAGCTGCAGGATTTTGGATCGTCGGGGGCAAACGTCTCATCTCTTCGGTTCTGCACATGTGTGTTATTTGCAGAAAGCTGCGAGGTAAGCAGGAAGTTCAAAAGATGTCAGATTTGCCACATCAACGTTTGAAACCAGCTCCCCCATTTACGTACGTTGGAGTAGATGCCTTTGGCCCTTGGTCGATAGTCACAAGACGTACCCGCGGTGGAGTGGCCACCAATAAGCGTTGGGCAATCATTTTCACATGCCTGACAACTCGAGCGATCCACATAGAGGTTATTGAAGACATGGGCACAAATGGATTTGTCAACGCCTTAAGACGGTTCATCGCCATAAGAGGCAAGGTCAAGGAATTCTTTTCAGATCAAGGGACCAATTTTGTTGGTACGGTTAATTGTTTGAACATCAAGTCAAACTTGGATCAAGAGTCTACCAAGACCTTCATGTACGACAACGAGGTTGTTTGGCACTTCAACCCTCCACACTCCTCCCATATGGGAGGAGTGTGGGAAAGGATGATCGGAGTTGTGCGTCGAATTCTGAATTCGATGCTCACAGACATTTCTATGAAAAACCTGACTCACGAAGTGCTGTGTACACTAATGGCCGAAGTGTGCTCAATAGTCAACAGTCGTCCCTTAGTTCCAGTTTCGTCTGATTCTGAGAATCCAACTATACTAAGCCCATCAACACTCTTGACTCAGAAAACTGACCACACGGTTGAACATTTGAAAGACGTCAACATCAAAGATCTCTACAAGTCACAGTGGAAATGTGTCCAGATTTTAGCAGACACATTTTGGCGCCGTTGGAGAACCGAATACTTACAGACTTTGCAGACTCGTCGTAAATGGCAACACTCATATCCAGATCTACAGTTGAATGACGTAGTCCTCCTCAGGGATAAGGAACAACACCGAAACGACTGGTCAACAGGAATAATTCAGAAGATTTTTCCAAGTGATGATGGTCACGTTCGAAAAGTGCTGGTTCGTGTCATTCTTAATGGGAAACCAGTGGAATACTTGCGACCCGTCACTGAAACTGTGTTATTGTACTCGCCTAACGAAAATAAGAAGTAATTGTGAAATCGTTGTACGCCTTCAGACGGGGAGTGTTCTGTTACTGTGAAACTATGTAACAATGTTTAATTTGGTGTGGCCTAGTGGAACTCTTCTGCATCGAAGGAACTTTCGTTTTCATTAGTCTTTTGTTGAGAGACGCCAGCACACTTTGTGATACCGTGTCAAGCTTCATCAAAACTGTCTTTAAACGCTAGCTAACCACGGTGTAAGTACTGTTTTTCTTTCTATAAGGAACTTTCTGTATAACTTGTGATGTTTACAAGGAGCATTGCCTTGAATTTATGACATTTAACCAGGCTACAAACCGGTCGCCTTTAGTCTAATATGAAGCCGGTCGATCGCTGTGTAGCAAGCCACTAGGCCGGGCGTCGCTAAGCCAGGCTAGAGGCCGGCGTGTTGATAGCCCTCGTGTGAAGTATTACAGTGACTCAAATCTTTATTTACTTTCCCATGACACTTGTTTTTATCGCTCACGTATTATCTCTCATATATTGTTTGCAAACTAATTTGTGTTGAAAACTTTCATTTTGTGGACACCTACTTTTCATAATTTAACTCTGCCTCATATACGCGTAGTAATATACTAAAGCACCGATGCTAAGCCATACGTCCACAGCTGATTTTATATGAAAGTAGTCCGTCACACATATCAGAGATATTTTGCACGAAGTCAACTCTATATATCTAATGCATGCGAGAAGTTTGTGTTTTTATGTTTATTGATATAAGGCCAGTAAATGTAATTGTTTGTTTTATTACAACAAAGGTAATTCTTTCTTTTTCTTCTTTTGTTGTAGTCTTTTACCAACTTGAATATACGGATGAATAAAAACTGATAATTAAGTCCGTGTTACTGGTTATACTTGCTGTCTAATCTTTCCGGAGTGATGACAGTATAGCTTTTGTTGGTTATCAGGGATTGACTTCTCTTAATATGATGGTTAATGAAAGCCAGAAAATCTAAAGCTGTGGTCCCTGAAATATTAGTGTCTGATTGATTTAATTATGTAATTCGTTAAACTCAAACATCTTGTTATATTATTGCAAAAACCCATTTCAAGGAAGTTCGACTATTATAGGTTTTAGGAAGCAACTGGACAGAGCCCTATCATCCTCTAGTGCAGCGTTTCTCAAAGGGGGCGATGAGAGGTCCTTGGGGGGCGATAAAAACAAAAAACGTGAAAGGGGGGTAATGAGGCCTATCAAGGGGGCGATGAGGCCTATCAAGGGGCGATGGACAGTACCACACACAACATTTGAAAAATATAGATAATATTTACTTCTAATTTGCCAAAAATCAATATAAGCCAGACTTTCTACAGTGTAAAAAATACAAGGTACCCGTTCCATCCAACCTGATCATTTTGAGAGATTTTGTCGCAGAGCAGATGCATGTGTTGCTCTAAAATCTAAATAGCTTTTGACGTCGAAGCATAAGGAACTAGTATTCACACACCGTCCATCAAAGAACTCTTTCTAAGAAAGTCTACTTTCTTCACATTTTTGTGTAACATGTAGCAAGTTGTCAATCCGTTTTTGAAACATCGCCCAGATTGCTACTTTCAACAGTCATAAAAGCAGTGTATGTTTCAGTCAGCACCTTAATTTAAATAACAATAAAGTGGACAAAGGCCAACATAAGGAAATAACTTGCTTGCATTTGGTTAACTGGGAGTAGGACTGTACAGTTCAAACAGAATGGTTTGTTGAAGATTTGTATCCGCGTCTTACGCGAAGGTCTTCGATATTCTCGTGTTTCATAATCTTTGTTTTTGAGGATGGCAGACGAGATAAGCGCGAAGAAAAAATGCAGACAGTACAGCTTATTTGAAATTTCGTTTTGTGCCTTCAAAGCACAATCCCAGCTTGCCATTTTGCCTAATCTGTGAAAAAGTGCATCAATCATTTTTTAAAACTTTTATATTTCAATTATTTGAGAATCTATTTACATGCACTTGGTAAGAGTGATGATGTGAGTCGGCCCTCGATTTCTGCGGGATGTTCTTTATGAAGTACATGTAATACCATTTTAATTACGCCGAAAATGCAATAAAATGTGTTTCCATAGAGAAAAAAATCAGATGACCATATGAGCGAATCTAAAATTTTAAACATGATGATAACAGCAAAAAATGAATGTGTGATATCAGTGAAAGTATTTCTAATCTCTGCAGAACATTCCTTGGAAGTGCATATTGTGTAGCTGTAGTGACTAAGCATACAAGTGTACTAATCAAAGGCTTGGTGTGTGTGAGGGGGGGGGGGGGGCGACGGCTATGAGCAAACAGTCTCAAGGGGGCGATGAGCTTGACAAGTTTGAGAACCACTGCTCTAGTGTATCTGTGCTATACAAATGTTATCACATATCAGAGGATATGCTGTAGAAATGTATCGCACAAGTCCTCGTCAAATTGAATTTTAGAAGCAATGAAAACGCACAGATTGATTAAGATGACAAATTATATCCTATAGCCAACTAGCTCAGAGAGTTGCTGCCCTTTCACATTTACCGATAAATCACACAATATGGCAATAAGAAACAGGTTGAACATATTGAAGTAAAAATGTCACTTTAAGAGTGTAGAACACATCCCTAAAGCAGAGGGACATAGCGCGTAAAGTCTCCATTAGCTTCCAACCTGCATCTCTTCCCTCCAGTGAGACATCGGATCTGTTGAGTGAGTGAGTGAGTGATTGGGGTTTTACGTCCTGCTCAACAGTATTTCGGTTATATGAAGACGTTGTCTCCTTGTGACAGGGCGGATTTCCACCGCTCTTTTAGGTGCTGTCTCACCGAGACGACTTGCCGAAGACAACCAGCAAGCCCCCTCACCCAGTCACAGTATACTGACACCGGGCCAACCAGTCGCTGCTCTAACTCCTATTGCTGAGCGCCAAGCGAAGCAGTAACAGCTACCACTGTTAAAGTCTTTGGTCTGACTCGACCCGGGCTTGAACCCGGATCTCCCAGGCCTGAAGCGGACGCTCTACCGACTGAGCTATCGGGGCTGGTCGGATCTGTTGAAGTAATTCACCAAAGTGAATTCCTTATCTGCCTGCTTGTTCAATAATCTGATTTTCATTATGTCGTCAGAACGGAATTCAATAATCGCCACTGATCAGCTGGTAATGCTATGAACCGACTGGAGCCCAACGAGGTGAAATTAACTTTGTGCATGATCGAGATCGGTTGCCATGGTTGACTTCGGCGACCCCAATATTCATAGGGGGTTGAGGTTTTGTTAAAAGAATGTAAAAGTAAAATTATCTACTTATTTGATGAAATAAAAAAAATCTGTCATTTTGCATTTGTGGTAGTTACGGCTTTTAAATGAATTATTTGGAAGGACTTTGGATTTCAGATTTAAGCTAAGTCTAAACTATCCTTAATCTCAACTACCTTTCAGCTATTACCACCTATTATATCTTTGAAACATTCCTCTTTCCACTGAACCAGTTGATTTCTTCGAAATCCGTTGTTAAACTGTTAAATCGCTCTTTGTAAAGCATAGCATAAAAATTGGCCTAATGAGGTTACATGAGTTATCTCACCCTTATAATGGCGGTTTCATGTGTGGCTCTACCTGACCGGCAAAGTAAGTAAACCAGGATAGAGACACATGAGTGCGGCTTATTTTTCCAGCCCCGATAGCTCAGTTGGTAGAACGTCCCCTTCAGGGCTGGGAGATCCAGGTTTACGTCTGAGTTGAGTCAGACGAAAGACTTTAACAGTGGGAGCTGCTGCTGCTTCACTTAGCGCTCAGCATTAGGAGCTAGAGCAGCGACTGGTTGGCCCGGTGTCAGTATAATGTGACTGCGTGAGGGGGCTTGCTGGGTGTCTTCGCCAACTTGTATCGGAGAGGCAGCACCAAATAAAAGAGCAATGGATTGGTTGGAGCTTAACGTCGCACTCAACAGCTACGGTTATATGGCGACAAAAGTACCAACTGACCAAAAGATCTTACCCACCCCCACCCCACCAAAATTGTAACATTAAAACCTCCACAGACCATCTAAACACCAGGAAGGCTAATGTATTTGGCATACTTAATTTTCCTCCATGCTAGGTACATGTAGGCGAAAACGGCTATGGCAAAAACCACACCGCCCCCAGCCCGAAGGTAAGAGCAGTGGAAATCTGCCCTGACACAAGGAGACAACGTCTTCATATGACTGAAATACTGTTAAGCATGACGTAAAACCCGAATCACTCACTCAATTACAAATTGAGAACATAAACCAGCGCAGTCCCATGTAGTGAATCAAGCCTGAAGAAGACAGGTGACTGAAACTAACTCCTTGAATTCACTGCTTACTTCTCTATCAAGTTTTCACGTTTAGTTGGATTTTCTTTCCATTTCAATAATTGGGTCTAACCACTCTGATACACTTTATTTAGAAAACTCAAAAATGTGACCGTTCATTCCATTGTTTACGCTTAGGCTAGCTTTATCTGAGTCAAATGGAGTTGTTGTGTCACATGTCTTTTGATTTTTTGTATAGATGTGGTGCGACCAATCATATTCAAGCCAGAGAAGGAGTATCTAGTTTTGTTTTGTAATAATTTGCACAGATAATATACAAGAGTATTCCGACTATTTCATTTGGACAGTAGTATGTAATAAATACATTTCATTATCTTTCGCATCAAAATGATGTTAAATTCATGTCCGGTCGATACGTCCAATCAAAGTTATGCTAATCCAGTTACTCCTTGATTTTATTATTGTATGGTAATACAATCAACAGGAGAATAAATGGCTAGGCCCCTTACTCGCGATGTCGTCCTATTGGAAGCTGTCTGATTTACCTCAAAGATTGTTTTGGTGATTAAGGTACTTGTGTCAATCAAGCTGGCTGACTTATTACCCCATTCCCCCTCCTAAATGCCATGTTATATGTACCTAACACCTGTTTGATTGACATATGCGCACCTCGTGTCATGATGTTTTATTTATCCTTTATGAGTTTCTGTAACTGTGGCAAGTATGTATTGCCGTTCAAGACAAAAGAGTTGTATTTTACTATTCACTTGCGAAAACATGGAACTGACGTCACCAGACCTCAAAGTTGTATTCAATTCACAGACACCATATAATCATTATATAGTTTACAGATTATGACAAAAGGATATACAGCAGTTTTATAGACCACAATACATTTGGTATTCTTTTTGGTTTTCGATCCACATCCTCTTGTTACATAATTAACATATATTTTACCGGATTATATGTTACAGTTTATCACAATCATGTTTATATAATCAAGTTTACATGTAACCGTTATATCAGATATCCACATTACTCCGTGTTCATCAGAAAACATGCTGGGAATAAGGAACATAAAACTTACCAATTTGAGATGTCACTTTCAGTGGGACAAGCTGGTGTCTCCGAGTATCAGAACCGATCTGACCCTGCCAATTATAGCCCCAAGCATATATCTGTTAACAGAATATCATAAAGTCAAATTCCCAACTAGAACAAAAATTCTATACTCAAATTGTATACATCCCATATGCCATTAACATGGGAATACATGACACATTAGCCCTGTATCATTGTTTGTGTTATTGATATCAATACAAACTTTGAAACAAATATCAAACTTCACCCGGATGCAAACTAACTTTTAAATATGGAATAAAAAGCTTGGGGCGGTTTCTCAATATATTTACGCCCGACGTATGTCCAATGTAAGGCCTAACTGTCGTGACAACATATACCGTCGATATCACATTATAAGCAGGCGCAAAGTTACGTCGGGTGTAAATTGGTTGAGAAAACAGACCCCTGATATCGAACAAACATTTCAGGTGGTTCTTTGTTGATGAGTCTCTGTCTACTGGCAAAGTTATCCTATTGCCAAAATAAAACAAATCATCTGATTAGTTAACCTTCATGGGAAAACGACACCTTTTTAGGGAGCGTTTCCATAAATCGTGATTACTTCAATCGTAATTTTTTCGAAAATTTCACGATTGAATTACGATTGAATCGTGTTTTTTTCACGATTCGATCTAATCGTGTTACTTGTAAAGTTTTAAAATCACGATTGACTGACACGGCTACAAAATCACGATTAACAGAAATCACGATTGACATGTGTATTGCGCAGTAATATGTGTAATGCCGGGTGAGTTGTCTGGGCAGGTCTAGCCCGCCTGCGACACACGAACTAGTTCGCATGTCACTCAGCCTTTCTACAATTATATCAGCTCCATAAGAAAATAAAGACTGGGATTAGTTTGAAAACGTACCAACGCATTGTTTATAAAATCAACTTACTTGTTCAAGGAGGTCTGTCCATTGTTAATCATGCGCGTGCGTAAATCATAGGACTCATCGGACTTCCTTTCCTGCGCCTTTGCTAACAATCTTAAGCTCACTTGGCGCACTCAACAAAAAATATCCCTGATTATGATCGGCTCTCCTTGACTTTAGTTAACGGTGTTTATAAAATTCCTTAATTGACTTTAAGTGAGTCTTACAAATGCAATCTGTCGACAGTTGGTAAACTCAACGGGGTTCACAACACAAACTGAGGTTAGAATTTAGCACCGGATAAGGATTATAGTCTACCCCCTTCTTACGGGTTTTTTGTTCATTTTGACGAAAGTCACCCACGGAATCTTACCATTTTAAATTGTCCCCTAATGAAAATGTACCATAATTTACCATAGTTTACTATAGTAAAACTGAGGTAAACTTTGGTAAGCTATAGTTTACTATAGTATACTATAGAATACTGTAGTGTATTATAGACTTTTGTAGTAATTCTATAGGAAACTTTAGTGGACTATCGTACATTGCCTGTTACTATAGTATACCATAGATTTTGTATAGTAAAACTGAGGTAAACTATAGCTTACTATAATATACTATGGTACACTATCGTTTACTATAGTGTATTGTAGACTTTTGTAGTCAGTCTATAGTTGACTATAGTACATAACCTTTTACTATAGTATATGATAGATCCTTTATAGTAAAACTGTAGTAAACTGGGATAACCGTAGTCTACTCTAGTAAATTGCAGGTTACTGTATAGTACAACACAGTAAGTTTATAGTCAAAGTGTCGTAAGTATGGTAAACTATAGTTTTACAGCTGTAGTATATTATAGGTTGGTACAATAGAGAATTATGGTCATTATATTGCCAAACTGAAGTAAACAGTGGTAAATTGCTATGTGCTGTAGTAAATTATAAGTATGATACATAAGTTAATAGTCAAGTATAGTAAACTATAGATCACTGTAATAGATTACTATGGAGAATCATGCTAATTATATACCGGTACTCAAACTGAAATGAGCTGCACGGTGCTGTAGTAAATTGTAGGTAACTTAAACTGTCATAGCACAAGTTTATAGTCAAACTGTAGTAAAGTATGGTAAACTGTAGACGGCTCACTATAGTATATATCTATATTAAAATGAAATAAACTTCTCCAAATATTGCACTCTATATTTTATCTATTTTAAACGAACGTACTATTAAGAGTATCTAAATACTATGTTCTCACTCAATATAGGACTTATTACCGATCTCTTTTTAAAAGAATTCCGTCATATGCGATAATGTGGTTTGAACGGATTGTAATGAGGACAAGATGTAGTTATAATGTTCTCATTTGTCATGGTTCTGATAGTAAGGGCTCTGACTACAAAGTGATTATGAAGAGTTATTTTCTTTAACCACCAGTACAAATTAATATTTTTAACTGGCATGATTCTTCTCAGGTTTTTTTCAGGTTTTTAAAGAGCCAAATCAGTTTTTTTCTACTGACTTCTAGGGTTTTTTTTCTATCACAAATCCAGATTTCAAGTTCTTTAAATTCATTTTATTTAAAAAAAAAAACACTTCTGGAATGTCAGAATCAGTTAAGAAAAGTAAAGAAAAAAAGTAAATATCAATTATATTGATATAAGAGGACATTTTTTTTCTTGATGAAATCATATAGTCTGGCTGACACGGGACGCGGACGAGTCTAACAAGAAAGTCAGTTTTTTTCTGGGCCTCCAGAATCATGCCTGTTTTAATTCCTTGACACAAATCTCCCATCCTGCGTTTCATGTAAATTTCCGTTTCAAGCGACCCACAATATGTAGGCCTATGTTTGAAATTAATGTTTTTCAGTCTTAGGCCCCTTTCATAATTGATGGGATTATTTACAAGCAGAACATGATATTTTATTTGCCTGCTCAAAATTAGGCCTACAGGTGGTCATCTACTATGCAATAAATTATATAACATAAAGAAAGGATTTTTTAAGTATGTCTTTAATTTCTTAAATCTTTATAAAAATTAATTCAAAATCTGTATTTCTACTATGAAGTCTTGGTGCAAATGGCTCAAATTTGTTTTTCAATTAGCCTACTTTATTGAAGTAGGGCCTAATCCAGTCGAATAACAAGGACTTCAAGTTCAACTATGTAGGCTGTGAGACTAAAGCTACGTTTCCACTTGTGCGGATGAGGATACGGACGCGGTGCGGGTACGGAAAGCCGCGCGGTAGCCTATGCGGCGTGTGTGTTTCCATATGTGCGGTTGTCCGTACGGCATCTGATCTTATTTCGTCCAGAAAATCGGGTTATTGATCTAGATGAGGGTTTGGTAACAACCGAGTTCCGTGCATTATTAGAAAAACTAAGACGAGAAAATCTAGGACCATTGGTGAGTTCAGGATTAAAAGAGAAAAGAAAAAAAAATACTTTCATGTTCAGATGTGCGGTGGGCCTAATCTTTGCCATCCAACGTTGACAAATATGTATATTTTACTTTTGTTTACGTCAAACGGAGAAACTCTGAGAGATACATTTAAAAGTTCTTGTGCAAAACAATATCCATGAAAATGTAAGGTATAATATGGGGGATTGTCGTACGGATAGCCGCACAGAGTGTTTCCACTTGTCCGTTCCGCATACGGTTCCGCATGCGGCACCGTGCCGATCGCTACATGGTCCGGTCGGAATTTACCGCACCGGCGACCGTATCCGCAGCCGTATCCACAACCGTACAAATGGAAACACTACCTCTACTCTAACTATAAAGTGATTTTTGCCGCGTCCGTATCCGCACCCGTATCCGCACAAGTGGAAACGCAGCTTAAGAGGGGAGGGGGTGTGGCTGTGCTGACAGAATGACAGTCACAGCTGAGTGCAAAGCTTGCTTTGAGGTGTTATAAAATTTTATGGCTGACTTTAAAGATTTTCAAGTTGTATGAGTAGGGTTATAAAGTTTTCCTTGACAGGCGTAAAGTTTTCATTGATAAGTGTATTAAACTACTTATAGTTAGTTTATTTAACGACTTCTGTGCCGATATAGCATGAGTTATGACAACACGTCAACAAAGTATTTAGTCAACATGTGGACTGGCCGTAAATGTATATGGCTTTACAACTTTTTAACACTTCCCCATCTGGAATAGTCAGCATTGCAATAAAACAAGCAGTTTATTTCTCCTAAGAAGAAGTTCACGTCTTTGTATTTGTCACTTCCACCAAATGAAAAGATTAAAGTAGCTGTAAGATTCGGACTGATCGACGTTGTTTCCCAGACATCCGGGTATCGTGATAACGAGGTCAAGTATTACGGCCGTACGTGTCAACCGCCATCTTTTTCACTGGGACTCTGTCAACGAGAATCGTACCCGTGTTTATATTACGATTGAGAACAATTTAGGATTGCATTCTGGTGTGTTTTCTGATCAACCTGTCCAGCACCATTTGTACACATGACTGGTGAAATGGTCCGAAGTTGGGAGTTACCTCAGAAGTAGGGGCCTACAGATCCCGAACATTGTCATTGGATTTGGAGTCGACCGACGTGAGTCTGGTTGGATTTGGTAATGTCGGCTGAAGAAAAGCAAACACCAAACTGGGAAACAGGCTGACTGTGACACTGACAGTCTGGGTAGGTTTTGAATTTTTATTTACCGTATGAATATTTGTTTGGTGCGAGTATAGAACTGGTATGTCACGTACAGCTTATGTTTACACCAAAAAGAATGTGCCTTTTCGGTATTCCATTTCAAAACTACATTTATTCATATTACTTATTAGTTTCCAAAATTAAAAGGTGAAATAGTGGTTTTATGAATACAACAAAATTTATGGTACATCAAATTTATTTATTTGAAGAACAAAACAAGTAAAAATCAGCTGTAGCAAAAATTGTTAATTATATTCCATACAATTAGAAAATTAGGACGTACAGTTACAGTTGGCTGTACTAACTCTGAATTAGATTTAGAGCGCTTAATTCGGAGATACTAATAATTTGGAGTAACTCCGAATAATAAGCCCTTTTTAGTAAGTAAACCAGGATAGAGACACACGAGTGCGGCTACCTAGTAGTAAGCCCTACACTTCCAAAATAAAACACATCATTCAGTTGTGTATGTGTCTATATGCATGTCTACGTACCTGTGAAAGGGTGAAGTGCATTTAAAATGTAATTGTACATTAAACTGCCCCAGTAGGCAGTATGTCTTTTGATCAAGATGAACATTCTTGCATCATTTATAGTAGTTAACAAGTATAACAACCACAATTTTATTTTCAGAGCTCACACATATCTCTTCAAATATGACAATAGGCGATGTACAGTAAATCGGCTCCCAGAAATGAGAATCAACCTATACTACAGTTAACATGGGACACCCTACAACTACAGGAGTTGAAGAATCCTCTCACCAGAAACCAGAGTCTTTCTGAAAATTAGAATACATAATCGAAAAAGGTAGATTAAAAATTTAAGTTTTTATGATTACCCAGATAACGCAAAATCTCAATGCCTGTAGGCTTTATTATTATATTTATAGTTATAGGGTAGACTTTAAAATCATAACGGTAACCGGTTCAACAAATGCTGTATATCAAGAAAAAGAGTATACGAGGTAGCAAAACAAAATATTTGCATGGAATTCCCGGTTTTACTATAGGGGCCTACTGTATACATGTAGGTCATTGGTTTAGTGCATCAAACATACATGTATTACAGTATAATATAAAGGTCCCTTTTGGTCGTCTGCTGGTTGGTGAAATATAACATGGCAATGAATGGAAAACAAGCACATTTCGGCTGTAAGGACAGATAAAAAGTCTAACTTGGGTTAATAAGATTTTGGAAACTGTATATTCTTTACCATACTTTTTTTTTGCAGGAAATTGGAAATTACATATCAGAGTAGATTTTTTCTCCATTTATTCCCATGTTAATAGTCAACGGAGGTTCAAAGCAAAGTGAGGTAACAAAGCCTGGGATGACGTCACACAGTGGATTTCTATAAGGTAAATTATTGAAATCAAGATAATGCTTCATGGTCACAGTGCAAAATTTGTTTCAATATGTAATACATTGGCTTAATCTTGCTCAGTCAAGCACAGGCCTTCCCCGTTGATGTTATTTATTTATATTTCTTTTGTTTTCTTGTAGTATAAACTGAAGAACGATATCCTGATCACAGAGAGTCATACACCAAACACTCCCCAGAACCATAAAAGCAGTCTGGCCTCAAAACAGCGATCTAACCCCAAACAGAAATCAGAGGATTCCCCCCCCCCCCCCAAAAAAAAAACCCCAACCATTCATAAGTTTAACAAAGTCATTTTGAGAATGAAGAGAAGGAAGGTGTTGTACAATAATATCAAATGTCAGTTTTATCAGATTTTGTGTACAGATTTTTCAACAGTACTTGATGTAATAAACAACATTATCTGTCTTTAACTAAAGATTTTTTCTTATTATTTTGTATGTTAACTGAAGACCGTCAGCAGTCACTATAGTTTATGTTATTACAGTCACCATGGTTTACTAAAGTTTACTATGCCACTAGTATAGTCGCTACAGTTTACTATAGTCGCCATGGATTACTATAGTTTACTATGGTACTTTATAGTCGCTATAGGTTACTATAGTACTTTTACCAGAAAAGTCGCTATAGACTACTCTAGTCGCTATAGTTATCTATAGTCGCTATAGTTATCTATAGTCGCTATAGTTATCTATAGTCGCTATAGTTATCTATAGTCGCTATAGTTATCTATAGTCGCTATAGTTATCTATAGTCGCTATAGTTATCTATAGTCGCTATAGTTATCTATAGTCGCTATAGTTATCTATAGTCGCTATAGTTATCTATAGTCGCTATAGTTATCTATAGTCGCTATAGTTATCTATAGTCGCTATAGTTATCTATAGTCGCTATAGTTATCTATAGTCGCTATAGTTATCTATAGTCGCTATAGTTATCTATAGTCGCTATAGTTATCTATAGTCGCTATAGTTATCTATAGTCGCTATAGTTATCTATAGTCGCTATAGTTATCTATAGTCGCTATAGTTATCTATAGTCGCTATAGTTATCTATAGTCGCTATAGTTATCTATAGTCGCTATAGTTTACTATAGTCGCTATAGTTTACTATAGTCGCTATAGTTTACTATAGTCGCTATAGTTTACTATAGTCGCTATAGTTTACTATAGTCGCTATAGTTTACTATAGTCGCTATAGTTTACTATAGTCGCTATAGTTTACTATAGTCGCTATAGTTTACTATAGTTAACTACAGTGACTATAGTTTACTATAGTCTGTTTACTATAGTTAACTACAGTGACTATAGTTTACTATAGTAAACAGGCTATAGTAAAGTGGCAAAAGTACCATAGTAAACTATAGTTTTTTGCTATAGTAAACTATAGTACATTTTCATTAGGGTCTAAATAGTTTATTTTCAAACTAATTCTAAGAATATCACTGAACCTTTCCCAATTTAGTTTCATAGGCGACATCGTAGGCGTATAGCTTTCTGGTTATGCTTTTAAAGGCGATTCTGTCTCGCATACATCTAAAAAAACACACAGTGTAATTTCATTTCGTATAAAAAAATATTTAGAATGGTTATGACAAGTATGTAGGTACTTGAAATGATTTTTTTTTACATTATTTTTAACTGACAGAAATTCCTGTTAGCTATTCAGCCAAGCACGCCAAATATAAGTTGACCTGCATCTCAAAAACGTCACCCGCTTCGGTATAAAATATTTGGAATCGGCTTATTGGTGAAAAGTAGATTGGTAGTATTAGGTACCAGGAATAAGCTACTTTAAACCATATCTAACTAACGGAAACTCCAATTAGATATTTAGCCCATCGCGTAGAATACATGGATTGAAATCGCTTTGGTTTATGATGGGGCATTTTACAGAGGAGCACTGATTATCCTCGATCGGCTGGAAATTGAAATCACAGTCGTATGTAAAGCTATAACAAAACTATTCGTTCGGTTTTTTTTCCAACTGAATTTCTCATTAAGTAGAAAGAAGCGGGTAGTCGTACAACGATACTGCCTAAAATCGCTTTTCACGAAAGCAATAAAAAAAGATTGACCTACCCTCTCTAAAACTGTCATTCTCAAATATCAAGGACATTTCTAAAATGCTATCCTCTGTTCTTTTTTCAGACAAAAAGACTCATAAGAGACAAGCTTTACTATACGTAAAACGGATTAAATATTAAATCGTCAAATAGAAGCAGAGAGGGGCCAGCCAGTTGCTTTTTATTAAAGGCATTGATATTTGCACATATACGTGGTTAGAATAATAATATACATTTTGTTATATATTGAGCTTTTGTATATTTCATGTGAATTCCATGAAGCTTGATTACTAACCTTATTGTCTAAATTTTCTGAAATATATCTAAATTCTACAAGTTTCAACTTTGACAGGTTGATATTTAACATTTACTAGCTGTTGTAGTATATTGTCTTATTTAAAAGTAAGTATTCCATCATTTTCTGCTCAACATTTTGTAGGTTAACGTATTAATGCATGTATAATTCTTTAGAACCCACTGAAGATTACTGCTGCTTTCGATAAGTATATAGTTAAAGTGATCAGACCTAATCTTCTCAACGGGATCCACAAGTCTTTTTGCGCGGACTTTTTTCATGGAGGTACTGGGGAACGCTGCTGTGCTTTTGGCTAAGCCGATGGTTAAGGGATTTATTCCACCATGGCAGGCATGATCTAAATTATTAAAAGACAAGGTAAAGATTAATTATTGGACAAAGATATTACAAACTCGAACTACTGCATTGTTTTATTTTGTATATAAAGAAAAAGCTTTCGTTTACCGTCCAGTATAATTATAGCAGCATATTAAACACTTTCGAATCTCTCTGTATAACTTACCATGGCCTCTAATGTCCCTAGAGTTGTGCCCAGGTGGGCTATGGTGCTATTCGATATTGATGGATGCACGATGGTGTTAAAGACCTCATCTATTCAATCAAGTAATACTTTATCTCAAGGAGATATTTCAATGACCGAAGTGGGGAAAGTTCTTCAGAAAATAGAGATCCTGAAACTTGCAGGTAATGATTGTTCACTTAATTTCTTTGGTTTTAAATTTCTGTTATTTCTTACTTTTAAAAAATAGGTGATTAAAGTTTTACTTTACAAAGATAATAGCAGAAGTATTGAATGCACGTGTATCTTTTTTCTACAACGTATATTTGTTATTATTTTTGCAGATTTAAAATCAGCGATTGACGAATACGAAGCTGAGTGGCAAATCAGTTCCCGCTCGGATGCAATATCTGCGGCAAAGGACGATGGGATGAGCGGCGGATATTTAGATGTCACAGGGGATCGATCGGAATTGACTGCCGATTCATTTCTACAGTATTTTGAGGAAGTTGATTTAGGCAGTATAGCAACTCCGCAAGCAAGTCCTCAGGCATTGAGTGTGAGGGAAGAGATTATCCTACTGCGAGAACAACAAGATACAATAATTAGGAACCAAGCCGAGATGAAAGATACCCTCTCTGAAATGCTTGGACTATTGCAGGCACGGTTCTACAAGAAACAGCGACTAACCCAGAAGCCTGATATCACAAGCCTTGATGCGATAGTTCCTGTTGTAAAGGAATCCCTTCCTATCCAGGCCCCAACCATTGTGTCCACTCAGGCATCTGCCACTTTTTCTACCCAAGCACCAATCATTCAGACTGACGATAACCTGTTCTCAAGCCACCCAACCGTCCTGCCTGTAACTATTCCAGAGGAGATCGATGGATCAACAGCGATGGAAGCCTCATCCGTAAACCTGAATATCACCGCCCCCATCTACGTGGAACCACTTACCACAATCAATATAGAGGATATTGCGCCAGCTCCAAACACACCAAGTCCTAAACGACCTCAGCAAGTATCGAGCTTCGGTCTGAACATCGGTTCCACACGAAACCCACTGTTTGTTGATAGGAACAGCTTCATTAGGAACAAGAAGATGCCCACAGCCAAGCGATTCATTTTAGGGATGATGGACCAAGTGTTTTCGATAGAAGAACTTGCGACATCTAACATAGACGGTGGTACAATGAAGTACAGTGGGCAAGTGGTGCAGAAGAAGAAATTGTCCGAATTCAAACTTTCAGCTATATATAGACACGCAGCACTTTTGTACGGAACACACGAAGATGAGATTAGGGGCAACAGTGACATACGTAACTCTATCAATGCAAAATGTAGGTCCAAGCGTCAGGCGATGCAGAAGGGTGTTCACTCTTAAACCCTGTTTCGACATTTAATTGTTACAAAATAAACAGTTGTTATTTCATCAATCTGTGTTACTTTGTTTTAACGAAGGTTTTCTTAACAGGCACACTTGCCCGAAAACTGCCGTTGACGTTCAAAATTGTTTGCGCGGGGGGAGGGGGGGGGGGGGGTCGAGAAGGACACAAGAAATCCAATACCTCGAGAATTTTGATTTACGAGAGAAATGAAGCGAGTGTGCGTTAACATACGAAAGAGTCGAATTTTCAAATTCATAATGACAAATTACATTTACATCGAGGTATATTTGTCAATCCTCGTATCGTTAAAGGCATTCCCCACGAAAGTAAACGTTAGTTTGATATTAAGCGTTAGTTCAAAGAAACGTACCTAATTGAAGTACTGTGTATCGCGGTAAGAATACCGATGGGATAGTAAATTGTGACAAAGAATGAGAGCGAGACGGCATATATTTTAAATAATTTATTTATTTTAATCATTTAATGGGTGTAAATCGACAAAACAATGGAGAACATTGAAGACATTCGATGTAAAAGTACAACATTTTATAAATGAACCACCTATTATTTTCGTGGATGGCATAGAGTGACATGTCGTTTTTCGTCTCGTTTTGTAAGGAAGACGTATCTAAAACATATGGGACAGACATCGGTATTCCCACTAGACAGACCTGCGTCAAGTTCACTTTGTACAAAAGCTGGATTGTCAATCAGTTCGAGTAGGGACATGTATTCGCCCTTGGTTCTTGACGAGTCTGTTACAGGTGAGGGGATCTTGCCGCCTAACGTCTCTATCAAATTGAAGAAATTTTTTGCTCGCACGGGATGATTGGAGCAATAATCACAAGTTGGGTCACGGCACTTGTAAAACTCGAGTTGGTATTTTCGTCGGAAACAGTGTGCGTTAAAGAAAGCCAGTTCCTTGCGCAATGACGACAAGATATGTGTCGTTCTGATAGCAGTTGCAGAGGAATCTACTAACTTCTTCAATAGGTGATGGTCGTCATATTTGTGGGACACGGAATGGCAAGATTCCCGGCGAGTAGTCACAGGAAAAGTATCGTACCGTTTCCCTTCCCAGTATTTACTGCAGTCCTCCATGGCGTTATCAAAAATTGTTTTTTCTTTTGCTGTCCTCTCTTCTTCTGTTAGATCACTCTGTTTACTTGGTGGCTGGTCCTCGCCCGGCAGGGTTATAGGTAAGGTTACCCCAGTCAGCCATTTGGAAATGGGACCCCATGCTCGCTCAATCGGGTTGTATCGGGATTGCCCAGGGGCGTACGTTCCAATCAACAAGGCATCCAAATTTAAATCTCTCCAAAGTCTTCCAAAATTGATCAGGTTAACTGTTGACTTGGTAGACCAGTCAGGACCACCATCGGCTATAATTGTAACAACTGTCTTGGGGGTGACATTGTCTTTGGTTAGGGGCTCCAAAAGATCTATCAAATGACCAACATGTGACTGACTGGTGCTGGTATGGAATCGGCCAGCCTGTAAGTGAATTCTCAGGGGTCCGGTTCTAGGCCAGTTCACTCTTTTTCGTCCCATTCTGTCTTTATGTATGTGGTCCGATTTTCTCTCTCTCTGAGGGGGAGCACTGCTATGTCTCTTTCGCCTACAGTATCTTTCTGTTTTTCCAGGACTGACACTTCTAGATCGCCGTTTTCTTGATAAACACATATATCCTGAAGGTATAAGCTTGGAATCTGCATACGGATAGTCATGATCAGGGTAATCTGGCAAGTCCTTTCGATGGAAAAAGCGCTTTATCTGGAAATGTCTGCTTACGGCTAAAGTCCCAACATTTATTTTATTTTTGTCATCACACGACAGACACACAGATTCACTATCACATAAAAAAGCGAGCTCGTTCATATAGTTTACGGAAGCACACGTATAGTGAAAATCTTTATGTTCTTTGGAGTGGTTGTTCATTTTGGCAGGTACTCGCGCATCAACTAATCCACTGTGTCTTTTGGCGTTCCTCGAAGATTTTCTTGCAGGTTTCATGAGACGATGTATGGTCACTCGGGATATGTTGCTCACTCCCGAAACATTTTTTTCAACATGTTTTTTAATATCAGCAAGCGTAACGCCGTTGGAATAGGCTGTGGCATCGCGTCTTCGATTATGGGCCTCCGCTGAATGCTGTTGTATATACTCCGTGATGACCGGCACAAGTTGTGGATGTTGTTCAGCTAAAGACTTCCTTCCTCTCTTTACAGGAACAGATTTTCGATACTCGACCTCTGGACTATCCGAATCAGAACTAAACATCCAACAGTCTCCAGAATCGGAGTCAGAATCCATAGCTTTGGTTATGTGGAGAGAGTAGCAGCTAATATCATAAAATGTCAAACCATGATGTGTGTAACATCTTTTATAGGCCAACCTGAGTGCCAGGTAGAACTCATTGTCAAACTTACCAAACAGCTGGAGAGAAAATGTTAAACACAAAAACGGGTTTAGGCTGTAATGGTGGATTTTAAATTTAAGAGGATTAGAGCCTCTGTATACATATTGTTTAATCTCTCACTAATCCCACTTTCGCACCTGAGGACTGTTCACTTGTACTCCTACATTGTAATGGTTCAAAATAATATAACAGTTCTTTTTTTCACGGGTACATAAACATATAAACAGTGCCTGAGTACATTTAATGAGGTCAACGGAAATAACGCAGTTAACATCGATACAAAGTCAACTGTTCATAATTAAATATTCTACAGTTAGCTTTAAAAAAAATGGAAATTAATGTAATTTGTCATTCTCTGAAGTAATGTTTAATGGCATTCACACTTTTTTACAAAGGAGGGGAGCGATGCAATTTGCCGTGTACATTTAACAACATACTTGGCGTTGATACATACAACCGGGCTCGTAAACCACAAACAGTTGAGAAACTTTCTAAACAATAGACCTGCCCGCATGCCATCGCTATACACATTACTGAGTGCATTGGCACCGTAAGCGTACTGGGGAATGAGGCTTCGACCGCAGGTCAGCGGTAAAACAAAGACTCTCATTTGGAAAGCTAAATCCACAGCGGGACGCAGTCAGCTCCCGTTACTGTCTTGACCTCCTGCCGGACTACTTTCACGTCTGTCTCGCGACTGGCTCGATTGAAATAGCATTTCACGATCTTCGTGAAAAAATCACGATTTGAACTTGTCAATCGTGAAACCATCGTGATTTTTTTTACGATTGGACAAAAATCACGAACACCTCAAATTCGTTCAATCGTGATTTTGGATCAGAAATCACGATTGAATCACGAACGATTTATGGAAACGCTCCCTTAATCAGTTTATCCAGGGGTAAAAGTGAGCTTCAACTTCCCTGGGTTAAGAGGACGATACAGTCTTTGTACGATAAAAGCAGATCGATCAAATGGTGAATATTTTCACAACTGTGATTATAATACACACACAATCAAATTTCTATTTTATATTAGCGCGGCGTAAAACACCAAACAATCAATCAATCTATTTTCTATTATGTTATGTTTAAATAGATTAAGGGTTCCCTTCCCATCCCGCAATACTGGATAGAGACAACGAGAATGTATTATAAACATACATAAAACAACATATGGGAGTTTTGTTGCACAGCAAATACATGAGATTTGTAAATAATTCAACTTGAGTTACGCTATATAGGTATCAAATTCAAATTTTAAGTAGTTTTCAGAAAGAAGTCAAATATTTAGAATATAGACCAATATGACATTAGACAACAAATAGGTTTTTGTGATTTCTAAGGTTGTTTTTATTGACGTCCACAGCTCTTTTATGAGTAATCTTTTACCATAGATATTTTTATTGTTGAAGATTCGGTAGTACTTCTAACGAGTGCATGAGAGCTCCAAATATAATTAATTGAGTAAATATTTGTATGATGTGACACAAATCCTCCTTGTATAGATCAAGGCTCAAGACACTGAATCGATTCAAATAAAGTGGTTGATCAGTCATACAGTACATACATGTACATCTTCGTAATCTATTGAAGACCAAAGTAGGCTATTGTAGAGACCAAGTAGACATTGTCTAGAAAAAACTATTTTGACATGATTAATTAAGACATAACTGACACCCTGATGAGGTATATGTTGCCGAATAAAGGGTTTACAGCCTAGGATACAACTATTTGAGGGCGAAGATCCGAGCCTTCAAAAAATATTAGTAACTTCCACTGTATACCTTTTATTCAGCAGTATACAGCTCACCGGAAAGTTTTTTTTTAAATTTCTATTCTAATGCATAACCTGTATACATTTAGGCGAAGAAAGTGTAAAGATTTTAATAAGAATACACCTTATTCCAGACTGGCCCTATAAAAAAACTACCAACTGAACCGTTTCTGGATTAATTCATCTGAAGAAATCAATGCCAAAACGCGATGACGTCTTTATTCCTGATCGTTACGACTCCCCTAATGAAAATGTACCATAATTTACCATAGTTTACTATAGTAAAACTGAGGTAAACTATGGTAAACTATAGTATACTATAGAATACTGTAGTGTATTATAGACTTTTGTAGTAATTCTATAGGAAACTTTAGTTGACTATAGTACATTTTCTGTTACTATAGTATACCATAGATCTTGTATAGTAAAACTGAGGTAAACTATAGATTACTATAATATACTATGCTACACTGTCGTTTACTATAGTGTATTGTAGACTTTTGTAGTCAGTCTATAGTTGACTATAGTACATAACCTTTTACTATAGTATATGATAGATCCTTTATAGTAAAACTGTAGTAAACTGGGATAACTGTAGTCTACTCTCAGGCCATAGGATTTCACGGTAGCGATGGGTTCTGGTAGCCTGCTGTTACTGTTGCTCTAAAACTACGGAAACAAAAATCTGTTACCATCATGAAAGCCAATATATGATATGATGTATAATGAAACTAGCAATCGGTATTGGTTGGTTCCCAGCATTTCAATATACGGAACCGATTCAATGTTTCTGACTGCCAGTGAAATGTTATGGCCTGTTCTCTAGTAAATAACAGGTTACTATAGTACAACACAGTAAGTTTATAGTCAAACTGTAGTAAGTATGGTAAACTATAGTTTACTGTAGTATATGATAGGTAGGTACAATAGAGAATGATGGTAATTATATAGCCAAACTGAAGTAAACAGTGGTATATTGCTATGTGCTGTAGTAAATGATAAGTATGATACATAAGTTAATAGTCAAGTATGGTAAACTATAGATCACTGTAATAGATTACTATGGAGAATCATGCTAATTATATACCGGTACTCAAACTGAAATGAACTGCACGGTGCTGTAGTAAAATATAGGCAACTGTCATAGTACAAGTTTATAGTCAAACTGTAGTAAAGTATGGTAAACTGTAGACGGCTCACTATAGTATATATCTATATTAAAATGAAATAAACTTCTCCAAATATTATATCTATTTTAAACGAACGTACTATTAAGAGTATCTAAATAATATGTTCTCACTCAATATAGGACTAACTTATTACTGATCTCTTTTTACAAGATTTGCGTCATATTTTTGCTACAAAAAGTCTGTCCGGATTTGTACCATTTGTAATTTTTTTTTCATTTCTGTATTTCAAATACTCTGTTTTTTCCTGCAATAGATGTGATAATTGGGGAAAATTAATTAGGTCACACCAGCACATCATGGCTAAATAACATATAAAACAAATAATTTTGCTGTGGATGTTACTCAAAAAGTTGTATAAACATTCAGAAGAATATTAGTAATACTGGGGGGGGGGGGGGGGGGAGGGGGCGATTATGTGATTTGAACGGATTGTAATGAGGACAAGATGTAGTTATAATGTTCTCATTTGTCATGGCTTTGACAGTAAGGGCTATGACTACACAGTGTATATGAAGAATTATTTACTATTTCCGTTTCAAGCGACCAACAATATGTATAGGCCTATGTTTGAAATTAACGTTTTTCAGTCTTAGGTCCCTTTCATAATTGATGGGATTATTTACAAGCCGAACGTGATATTTTATTTGCCTGCCAAAAGTCATGCATCTACGCGGTCATCTACTATGCAATAAATTATATTACATAAAGAAGGGATTTTTTAAGTATGTGTTTAATTCCTTAAATCTTTCTAAAAATTCATTCAAAATCTGTATTTCTACTATGAAGTCTTGGTGCAAATAGCTCAAATTTGTTTTTCAATTAGCCTACTTTATTGAAGTAGGGCCTAATCCAGTCGAATAACAAGGACTTCTGTGCAGGCTGTGAGACAGAGGGAAGGGGGTGTAGCTGGACTGACAGAAGGACAGTCACAGCTGAGTGCAAAGCTTGCTTTGAGGTGTTATAAAATGTTAGGGCTGACTTTAAAGATTTTCAAGTTGTATGAGTAGGGCTATAAAGATTTCATTGACAGGCATAAAGTTTTCATTGATAGGTGTATTAAACTACTTATAGCTAGTTTATTTTACGACTTCTGTGCCGATAAAATAAATATGAGTTATGACAACACCTCAACAAAGTATTTTGTCAACATGTGGACTGGCCGTAAATGTATACGGCTTTACAACTTTTTAACACTTCCCCATCTGGAATAGTCAGCATTGCAATAAAACAAGCAGTTTATTTCTCCTAAGAAAAAGTTCCCGTCTTTGATTTAGTCACTTTCACCAATTGAAAAGATTAAAGTAGCTGTAAGATTCGGACTGATCGACATTGTTTCCCAGACATCCGGGTATTATGATTACGAGGTCAAGTATTACGGCCGTACGTGTCAACCGCCATCTTTTTCACTGGGACTCTGTCAACGAAAATTGTACCCGTGTTTATATTACGATTGAGAATAATTTAGGATTGCATTCTGGTGTGTTTTCTGATCAACCTGTCCAACACCATTTCTACACATGACTGGTGAAATGGTCCGAAGTTGGGAGTTACCTCAGACGTAGGAGCCTACAGATCCCGAACATTGGATTTGAAGTTGACCGACGTGGGTCTGGTGCCGTGGTGGATGTTGTAATGTCCGCTGAAGAAAAGCAAACACCAAACTGGGAAACAGGCTGGCTGTGACACTGACTGAGACGGTCTGGGTAGGTTTTGACTTTTTATTTACCGTATGAATATTTGTTTGGTGAGAACATAGAACTGGTATGTCACATAGGGTACAGCTTATGTTTACACCAAAAAGAATGTGCGTTTTCGGTATTCCATTTCAAAAATACATTTATTCATATTACTTATTAGTTGCCAAAAAGGTGAAAAGGTGAAATAGTGGTTTTATGAGATTGTCTTGGTACAGCAAATTTATTTATTTGAAGAACAAAACAAGTAAAAATCAGCTGTAGCAAAAATTGTTAACCTTGAAAGTGATGGACCAGTTCTAATTTCTATATTCCACGGTCCGTCTAAAGACTCAAATGAAACGAAATCTGCTCAAATGAAAGCAAGTGCACTCAAATGAAACGATATTCGCTCAAATGAAAGTAAATATACCGAAAAAAGCTGATATAACTTTAACTTGTAAGTTGCTAATTCAATCATAACACGAAGGAAAGTCCAGGGTTAGGTGATTATATAAAAATATCCCAAAAGGTTGCTCAAATGAAAGACTGCGATCGCCAAGTTGACCGCCATTACATGTCCAAGAAGGGTATTTCGAAATATAAAATACAAGAGGCACCCAAAGGCAGAATTACTTATATTATGATATTAAACGACCATATCTGCTTGTGTAGAGAAGAATTTTTTTTAAAAATGGACGTTTTTTATCTCTCATTTTGTAAAACAAAACTACAATCGGCAAATGTCCGCCATTTTGTTTTTGTCGCCGTTAGACTACGGTGGTAGATGCTCCCAATGAACAGAACTATCTAGCATTTGAAGTTGTAAATAAGCTGCTATGTAATTATGACACTATATATCTTGATTTGTTAGTGTGTGCCCATTAAATTTACAGGTTGTGAGGATTGAGAGGCGAAATGGATAATATCCATTACGAAAACACTATTCTCGCCACAACACAACAATTCTCGCCGTTACAGTGTGACAAGGGGGGGATAATCATGACCAAGCGAGAAAGAACAATTTAGATGTCATGGAAGAAAAAAAACCTAAGCATTTTATATTTATGATTAACCGTGTGTACAATTCAATCTAGTATACCGCAAATGTAGCTCTTAGTTTTTACCTCTAACTTAATGTATTTTGTATAATATGTTACAGTTAAAATGTAATGTTACCATGTAATTATTGCTTTATTTGACCTTCTTATGTCCTTCTAAGTGTAAAAAACCCCAATGATTTCCTATATTTTTGAACACTAAAATACACGGGCACAGGGAAAATCTTCTTGTCTAATGATTTAATATAGTTAGCCGTGCAATCCCTGGTCACGTGGGGGGGGGGGGGGGGGGGGGGGGAAAGAAAAGTCATGGAAGAAAAGGAAATCACAACAAAGATACACAGCTTTAATTTATTTCACCTGAAGCCGAACTTGACAAGGAGAAGACCCCCAAAATATAAAGAAAAAGATATACAAACGAACAAACATTGCTAAAGGAAAACCATTTTTTTTAGCACAAAAGAAGCCTACACAACATTTGAATGTATTGATAAAAACATTTTTATAACACCTTCAACAACTTCTTGGTTAGGCCTATTTATTTTGTTCTTAATCGTAACAAAAACAAATCAAGCATGGTGAAAAGGTATAGAGAACATTCTAACATAAAAATAATTTTAAAAAAACCACCACTAAATGCTTTTTTAGAATTTTTTAGCGCGATAGGGAAGCTTTTGCAAGAAAACTATGGCACTGAACATGCTTATTATTAGCTCTTACTCAAGGCAGCATCGAAAAAAAATTACCAAAAATGGTTTAAACTTGTTTTTAACATTTAACCCTTGCGTAAGGCCGTATACAAAGACAGTCAGAAAAATGAAATGGCAAAGAATTTGTCGAAGGCTCTGTAAATTAAATTTCTATCAAAACATTCAAATAAAAACATCTGGTTTTTGGTAAAACTGTACGGAACCGTGGAAGGGACATGACGAAAAAGAAATTTAACGAAATGTAAGTCGACAAAAAATTTTTTTTACAACTAAAAAAAAAGAAAATTTCCACTTTTTTAATGTTACTATATTTAGCTTTTTGGCACCATTAGATTCTATCCGCTCCTTCCATTGGCCAATGATTTACCAGTCTAAATATAGTAACATTAAAAAAGTGGAAATTTTCTTTTTTTTTTTAGTTGTAAAAAAAAATTTTTTTCGACTTACATTTCGTTAAGAAAAAATTTTTTTTTTGCGTCCCGTGCGCGTCCAAAAGACAGGTCGAAAAATATTTTTTTTAGCCTTCGAGTGATATTAAATTTCTTTTTCGTCATGTCCCTTCCACGGTTCCGTAAAACTGTTCCCATTTATCAAAATTTATTAATTTATATATCTTTTTCTTAATGTCACCACTGACAGAAAACTTAAAACATATTATCGTCATCTTAATAGTTCTTTCTCGCTTGGTCATAATTATCCCCCCCTTGTTACACTGTAACGGCGAGAATTGTTGTGTTGTGGCGAGAATAGTGTTTTCGTAATGGATATTATCCATTTCGCCTCTCAATCCTCACAACCTGTAAATTTAATGGGCACACACTAAAAAATCAAAATATATAGTGTCATAATTACATAGCAGTTTATTTACAACACCAAATGCTAGATAGTTCAGTTCATTCGGAGCATCGACCACCGTAGTCTAACGGCGACAAAAACAAAATGGCGGACATTTGCCGATTGTAGTTTTGTTTTACAAAATGAGAGATAAAAAACGTCAATTTTTTTTTAAAATTCTTCTCTACACAAGCAGATATGGTCTTATAATATCATAATATAAGTAATTCTGCCTTTGGGTGCCTCTTGTATTTTATCTTTCGAAATACCCTTCTTGGACATGTAATGGCGGTCAACTTGGCGATCGCAGTCTTTCATTTGAGCAACCTTTTGGGATATTTTTATATAATCACCTAACCCTGGACTTTCCTTCGTGTTATGATTGAATTAGCAACTTACAAGTTATAGTTATATCAGCTTTTTTCGGTATATTTACTTTTATTTGAGCGAATATCGTTTCATTTGAGCGCACTTGCTTTCATTTGAGCAGATTTTGTTTCATTTGAGTCTTTAGACGGACCCATATTCCATACAATTAGAAAATTAGGACTTACAAAGTTACAGTTGGCTGTACTAACTCTGAATTAGATTTAGAGCGCTTAATTCGAACTTTATTCCCGCCATTCAAATTTCATGACAACCATCATGTACATATTATATGGTGAATAAACAAACAATACTAATAATTTGGAGTAACTCTGAATAATAAGCCCTTTTTTTCGCCCTAGTAGTATGCCCTACACTTCCAAAAATAAAACACATTCAGTTGTGTATGTAGCTATATGCATGTCTACGTACGTGTGAAAGGGTGAAGTGCACTTAAAATGTAATTGTATATTAAACTGCCCCAGTAGGCAGAATGTCTTGTGATAAAGATGAACATTCTTGCATCCTCTATAGTACATGTAGTTAACAAATACAATTTTATTTTCAGAGCTCACACATATCTCTTAAAATATGACAATAGGCGATGTACAGTAAATCGGCTCCCAGAAATGAGAATCAACCTATACTACAGTTAACATCGGACACCCTACAACTACAGGAGCTGAAGAATCCTTTCCCCGAAAACCAGAGTCTTTCTGAAAATTAGGATACATAATCGAAAAAGGTAGATTAACATTTAAGTTTTTATGATTACCCGGATAACGCAAAATCTCAATGCCTGTAGGCTTTATTATTATATTTATACTTATAGGGTAGACTTTAAAATCATAACGGTAACCGGTTTAACAAATGCTGTATATTAAGAAAAAGAGCATGCGAGGTAGGAAAACAAAATATTTGCATGGAATTTACGGTTTTACTATTGGGGCCTACTGTATACATGTAGGTTATCGGTTAAGTGCATCAAACATACATGTACATGTATTACAGTATAATATAAAGGCCCCTTTTGGTCGTCTGCTGGTTGGTGAAATATAGCATGGCAATGAATGGAAAACAAGCACATTTCAGCTGTAAGGACAGATAAAAAGTCTAACTTGGGTTAATACAATTTTGGAAACTGTATATTCTTTACCATACTTAAGTTTAATTTTTTTTTGCAGGAAATTGGAAATAACATATCAGAGTAAATTTTTTCTTCCATTTATTCCCAAGTCAACGGAGGTTCAAAGCAAAGTGAGATAACAAAGCCTGGGATGACGTCACACAGTGGATTTCTATGAGGTAAATTATTGAAATCAAGATAATACTTCATGGTCACAGTGCAAAATTTGTTTCAATATGTAATACATCGGCTTAATCTTCTCAGTCAAGCACAAGCCTTCCCCGTTGATGTTATTTATTTATATTTCTTTTGTTTTCTTGTAGTATAAACTGAAGAACAATATCCTGATCACAGAGAGTCATACACCAAACACTTACCAGAACCATAAAAGCAGTCTGGCCTCAAAACAGCGATCCAACCCCAAACAGAAATCAGAGGACCCCCCCCCCCAAAAAAAAACCCCAACCATACACAAGTTTAACAGTCATTTTGAGAAGGAAGGTGTTGTTCAATAATATCAAATGTCGGTTTTATCAGATTTTGTGTACAGATTTTTCAACAGTACTTGTAATAAACAGCATTATCTGTCTTAAACTAAAGATTTTTTCTTATTATTTTGTATGTTAACTGGACAGTCAGCAGTCATTATAGTTTACTACAGTCACTATAGCTTATGTTACTACAGTCACTATAGTTTATGTTATTACAGTCACCATGGTTTACTTAAGTTTACCATACCACTAGTATAGTCGCTACAGTTTACTATAGTCGCCATGGATTACTATAGTTTACTATAGTCGCTATAGACTACTATAGTCGCTATATTTTACTATAGTCGCTATAGTTTACTATAGTCGCTACAGTTTACTATAGTCGCTACAGTTTACTATAGTCGCTACAGTTTACTATAGTCGCTACAGTTTACTATAGTCGCTACAGTTTACTATAGTCGCTACAGTTTACTATAGTCGCTACAGTTTACTATAGTCGCTACAGTTTACTATAGTCGCTACAGTTTACTATGGTACTTTTGCCACGTTTACTATAGTCTGTTTACTATAGTAACTACAGTGACTATAGTTTACTATAGTAAACAGGCTATAGTAAAGTGGCAAAAGTACCATAGTAAACTATAGTTTTTTGCTATAGTAAACTATAGTACATTTTCATTAGGGTCGGTAGAAGTTCTACGGCATTAAAAAGTGCCATTAATAAGAATACACATTAATGACATTATTCCAAACTAAACAGCCATTTTGTTAGACTGGTCCTATAAAAAAAACAACCAACTGAATTGGTTCTGGATTAATCCATCTGAAGAAATCAATGCGGACACCCAAAACGCGATGACATCTTTATTCCTGATCGTTAAGACTCGGTAGAAACTCGATGGCATTAAACACGATAAAAACAAAAAACGGGAAAGGGGGGCAAGACCTATCAAATGAACAGTGACAAACACAAAATTTTAAAATTTCACATTGGCAAACTTACTAAAACGCATCAAATTCACCCTTCTCATTAAATACTTGTAGGAGAATCTTGAAAGTGTCAACAAAACTGAATGAAGTGCATCAATCATTTTTAAAAACTTGAAAATCTATTTATGCGCAGAGCACTTTGTAAGAGTGGCAATGTTATTGAGCCCTCAACGTCCGTGGGGTGTTCTTCATGAAGTAATATCATTTTCATTACGCCGAAAATGCAATATTTTCAAAGAGAAAAGAAATGACAGATGACCATATGAGCGCGTAAAAAAGTTAAACATTGTCAAGTATTCTAATTTCTGTTTAACATTCCTTGGTAGTGCATATTGTATAGCTGAAGTGACAAAGCATACAAGTGTACTAATCAAAAGATTGGTGTGTGAGAGTGTGTGTGTGTGGGGGAAAACGGCTATGAGCAAGCAGTCTCAAGGGGGCGATGAGCCTGACAAGTTTGAGAACCATTGATTTAAAGTACTTACTCATTTGAAGCAGCAACAATTTTGTTATGTCCGAAGTAGTCTTTTTTTTTTTAATTTATTTTCAAGTCTGGTATAATACAATGCATTTCAAGCCACCCATGTCCATTTATATACATTTTTCTGATCTAGTGTCAGGCAAGTATTTGTTGAATTTACAATTAATGTAATTTACTAAGAAAGAAAGTAAATAAGTTCATCAGTACAACAACAGTTTTAACCAGTCATTCCAGATCGCTTCAAATTTCTCAAGTTTATCATTTTTTAGGGCAATCATTTTTTCAGTTTGATGTAAAAGCTTAACTTGGAGAGGAGTTCATATATCGATAACTTTCCTGTTTGACAACGTTTTGTATAAACATAATATCTGCTTACTAGAAGTACCGGTATTAAGTTCATAGGTTTAAAATAATCATTTAGTTTTAGTTGTCCAAATAAGCAATCTGAAGAAGTGAGATTGGCAAACTTTCCAGTAATATTGTAGATTTGAAGTTCTAACTTCTCCCATAAATCACATACACATTCACAATGACAAAAAAGATGTTCTATAGTTTCTTCTGCAGCGTGACAAAAAGTACAACTAGCATCATCTCTTCTATTAATCTTATCTAGATATTTGTTTGTGGCTAAGATTCTATGATTGATGCGGTATTGAAACCATTGAAGCTTCGTATTTGAACAAATTACAAAGGGTAATTTACATACCATATTCCAACGGTCAATTTGAATACCTTCCCACTTAGCTTGGCTAGTTGGGGTAACATTGGAATATGTTAGTGCCGCATACATCACCCTGGCACCTTTAGTATGTTTCATTAGAAGATTCAATTTAGAAGGCAATAATAGACTTTGTTTTGGAATACAAATTCAAATCTATTTGTTTTAGCCTAGCGTACTGTTTTATCACACTACATAGACCAAAATATACAAGGTAATTAACATTTATGTTATAATGATTACAAAATTGTTCAAGAGAAAAAATTGATCCATTCTCATCAAATAGGTCACCAATAAAGTGAATATTGTTTTCATACCACTTTGCATAAAACACAGGAGTATTATTAATTAATATATCCGTATTGTTCCACAGGTTGGTACTATAGAAGTCTTCAATTGAGTTACATTTATTTGTTTTGTTAATATTCAGCCAAGCACTAAATACATCTTTCCAAAAGTAATTGGTACTCTTTCTCGCAAGTTTTGAAAGAAAGTTGTCTCCCCTGTTTATTATATAAATAATTTTACCAAAACAGGATTCAAATAACCAGTGATATTGAGAACTACAGAGTAGTAAGCGTCTGATCCATGTACTTTTCAAAGCTTGAATAAAGTTTTGTATATGAATCATTTTCAAACCAGCGTTATTGTAAGACTGGACTAGCAGTTCTCTTTTTACTTTATCTGGCTTCTCCTCCCACACAAATGCATAGCACATTTTTTCTAAAGACTTAATATATGTTTCTGTAGGGGAGGGAAGGGAGATAAACAGGTGATTTAACTTGCTAATGATAAGGGTTTTTAAGACCGTTATTTTGTCAAAAGGCGTAAGGTTTAATTCATTTTGCATATAAACTAGAACTGGGTCAAAATTCAATTCCATCATGGTATTTAAGTTAACTGAAAAGGTAACGCCCATATATTTAAAATCAGTCTGGTCCCAGTCCAGTTTATAACGATGGTTGCAAGTTTCGCCACAAAACATTTTACATCCTATCGACACTGATTTTGTTTTACTTTCATTATCCCTTAACCCTGACAAATAAGCATAATATTTAAGTACATCAAGAGTTTCTTTGAGCGATTTCTCCGAACCATCCAGTAGGAAACAAGTATCATCAGCGAATTCTTTAATTTTAAATTCATTGCCCTCAATCTTAATACATTTTATATTCTTATTTTGTTTAACTAAGACTGCTAATATTTCAACACATAGTAGGAATAAATAAAGTGCCCGAGTCACCTTATCTACAACCTTTTGTAACTGTGAAGAAATATGACAAAAACCCATTCTGAATAACAGATGTTCTAATTTGGTTGTAAAAACATTTATCCACTGTATAATTGAAGGACCAAAATTAAACTTGTAATAAGAATGACCATGAGATTGAGTCGAAGGCCTTAATATTTTTTGCAGTTTTCTTACATACAAATATGGACTTGAAATTAAATTAAATTAAACAATTCTAAAACTTGTAATAAGAATGACTATGAGATTGAGTCGAAGGCCTTTTCAAAATCAATGAAAAGAAGTAGGCCTGGGGAATTGTAATTTTCTGTATATTGCATAATATCATATACTGTATAAGACGATGTTATCCCCAATAAACCGGCCGGCAAAAATCCACTTTGGCATTCCGATATTATATCGCCCAGCACAGATTTAATTCTATTCGCAATACAATCGGAAGCTAATTTGTAGGTGACATTAAGCAATGTTATGGGTCGCCAGTTTTTTTAAATATTGTTTTGGTTTGTCCCCTTTTGATATGCATGATATTAGACCTTCTCGTTGAGTTAGAGATAAACATTTATTATGGAATCCCTCCTTTAGAGATCTTAAAACAAAAGCCCCTATGTCTTTGAAAAAGAACTTCAAAAATTCAACGCTGTATCCATCAGTACCTGGGCTTTTGTTGTTTTTCGTTTTTGCAAGACATCGTAGGAGCTCATTTTCAGTTATCGCCCCTTCTAGTGCTAATTTACTTTTGTCACATAATGTTTTCATTGTTAAAAGATTTAATTCATCTTTCAAGAGAAAAGTGGGTAGTTTTGTTTCAGTATATAGTTTTTCATAAAAGTTGCCTACTTCTTGCAAATTGTCTGTCGTTTTCTACTTGAATTTTCGGAATAGTTTTATTGATAAAGTTTCTCTTTTCTAGTTAACAAAAATACTGTGTAGGCTTTTCACCTTCCTCAATCCATTTGGTTTTTGATCTAATCAAAATACCCTGCATTTTATTTTTTCGAATTATTTCTTGCTCTACTTTTTTTTTGGTTAAGGATATCTATGTCCACATTTCCGTCTTGTTCCAAGTTAAGTATTTCTTTCTCGAGTTCTCGTTCATGCTTTGATTGCTGGCGTTTTCTATGAGTGGAATAGGAAATAGTTACCCCCTCCATTAGTAAAGTCTCTAAAGAGAGTTGGTCTGAGAACCTCAAACATAAATCATTGTTATCGATACTATCAATACAGTCGACGTTATAAACTGGTAAAGCGTATTATATTTTAATTTTTTTTACACACACCTTTACTCTTTCAATATATTCAGGGTCATGAAGCAGACTGGAAATAAATTTCCACAGCCCCTTTCCCCTTCATTTAATTTTAAGCCAAGAACAGCTGGAGAATGGTCAGAGCCGTAACTTAAGTCTCAATATAAACTTTTGACACACTGATTAAAAAAAAGTCCAGGCGAGCCTGTTTAATGGGATTATTTTGTCTCCATGTATATCTCCTCAAATCCGTCCATTAGACCCAACGAATACTTCAAGTTCAGTAGAGTATTGCGTGCTTTAGGATTATTTGAATGTAAATAATTACTGCAGTCTAAATTTATATCTAGGATAAGGTTAAAATCCCCACAAATAATACAATCTTTGTTACCAAAATCTATTAATATTTCTTCAATATTTTTTATAAAACTCGGGTATGTCCTCATTTGGACCATATAAGACAAACAGAGTTAAAGACTTTTGTTCTATCACTAAGTGAACGCAAACAAAATTGCCTTCTGGATCACTCTTTCCCTTGATTAACTGATAGTTAAAGAGGTTATTGAACAAAACGCACACTCCTCTAGAGTTTGAATTTTTAGAAGTAAATAAAACATCCCCTTGCCACTCATTTCGAATACGTTGCTCTAACTTTTCATTAAAATGCGTCTCTAGCAAACAAATAATGTTGTATTTCTTGGCTTTGAAATATTGGAAAAGGTATCCCCTTTTCTCGTCCTTGCCTAAACCTCGACAATTTTATGTCATAATAATAATCAAGCTTTTGTCTATGGGTAATTTCGTGCAGGACAATTGTATAAATCCATTTGTATTCTGGTGGCATGATATGCTGTGGTGATATCTATCAGACTTGAAAACAATTAATGAAAAAATATGTTTAGTAAAATTACATGTCAGTAACGAATAAGGTTGTGTGCCTTTAATTGACATGAAAGCTACAGCTTTCTCACTGTTGATGGGGTACAGGTAATGCCTCTCACTGTTGATGGGGTACAGGTAATGTCTCTCACTGTTGATGGGGTACAGGTAATGCCTCTCACTGTTGATGGGGTACAGGTTATGCCTCGCACTGTTGATGGGGTACAGGTAATGTCTCTCACTGTTGATGGGGTACAGGTAATGCCTTTCACTGTTGATGGGGTACAGGTAATGTCTCTCACTGTTGATGGGGTACAGGTAATGCCTCGCAGATGGCACAGATACATATATGATTGGAAGAGAACAGTTAGTCCAAGCGAGTGTTGGCTGCCTACATTTTCTATGTAAAGGACAATGATGACAGCACAAATGTCCTCCCCATCTGACCCAGTATGTTCCCAAGTGAAGAAAGCTGTAAGTTTAAGTAAAAATAATTCAAAATTGCTGTGGGGGTATTAGACCCTAACCAAATATTTTTGGAGCATTGGTATGCATAATTTTACTGGATTATCAGTGGTGTTGAATGAAAACAAGTAAAAATAAAAAAAGACGAAAGTATAGCTCACTCAATTATATACTAGAAGAAAAGTTCAGCAACAAGAGATCTGGAGCTAGGATTTCCATGTGCAAATTTAGCACAGTTGACAAGTTAAATAGTCACACAGATGTTTCCTTTGTTATCCTTCATACTACGACGACTAATCTCCAGTGCCGATTTCTTTACCGTCTACGAAAAGTTTACCTCTTGAGAACGTACCTCACCTTCCTACCCCCCTATAGAATTTGTCTATCAATTCACACAATTCAGCCTTTCTAGTCCTATCTTCTGCGATAAGGTCTTCTGTAATAAACACATTGCTATTTTTAATAGCTTTTTGACAGTAATTAGAACATTTCTGCGTTCCGGTCTCATGAGAAACTTTGCTATGATATGTCGTGTCTGACCGTCCCTCTTTCTCCCCACTTGATGCGCATTTTCTATCTCAACACCACCTGTAATATTTAGGTCATTTTGAATACACTTGTTGACAAGCTTTATACAATCTTCCCCTGCAGTCTCCACTATTCCCCCAAACCTCAGATTATATTCTCTGCTATATCTTTCAGCATCTAGAACTTTTCAAGAGTTTATTTTCAGCAGTCAAATTCTCAACCTGCTTCTTAAGATCTGAAATTGTCCGTACATTGTCTGAGGATTTACGACGTACATCGTCTAATTCAATATCAGTCACTTCCACACTTTTGATTAGATTGTTCTGATTTTTTTCTATAGCAGATATTCTCTCTATAAAGTTACTTTGAACAGAAATAACCTGATCAAGGCTTTTTTGAATGTCCCGTAATGAAGATTTAATGCAATCCTGAAACGATTTGAACTCACTTGCTGTAGGTAGCCGGTTGGTTTTTCGAAGTACCGTAAATCACGTAGAAATTCAACGATTTTATTTCCAACTAAGGTCATGCGATAAGGGCGGCTGATGTTATTTCCCAGGGATTGGTGAACAAAGAATCGATTAGTGACACTAACGAGCTCACTGCAGGGTATTTATGCCTGTCGCTGGGTTGTGTTGATAGTCGCTCACCGGCCGTCTGAATTCACTCTTTTGTGTATTGTGAGTTATTATTTACAGATAAACATAAATTAAATGAAATCAAAATCCGAACCTTACTACATTTGGTTGTTTTTTTTAAATTGAATCCCGTTATTAAACTTAAAGAAAAAGAAAGAAAGTGGCTAAAAACTCACTGTACAAACGCGTCAAACTCAACTGGTATCGGTCAAACCGTCATTTTCTCAGTGTTTTTATTCAGTTGGCCTAAGAAATGGTTACACTGTTGTTGATTAGGGGTTTAACACCGAATGAGAGGTTGCAGTTGCGTGGTAACACACCGCTGAGGACTGTTGGTCGAGGGAGGTTGATGAGGTGACCAAAAGTCCTCAGCGGTGTGTTATCACGCAACTACAACCGATACCGAGGTTTTAAACCCCATTCTACCCCGAAAATTAACTTTTTTGCACATCAATGAATGGCTCTTCCCAATCCCTCCCGCCGCTAAACTGTGCGACCTTGAACTTTCGCGCGAATCTATTTATACATCTAGCACGAGACCGTTCAACTGGCAGACTTCCACCGAAACATTCAGCCACACGTTTCACCTCACCGGACGAAATGTCATATAATTATAAGTCATAAGACCAGAAACTATTCACTGGCTGACAACTTGTCTTTACAATGCAAATCCTGTCATTATGCATCACTTTCTCGCCTACGACCCTACGCTAAATTCCGCAGCGATGGGTTCGATTCGACCCGCCATCGTTGGCTCCAGTCGAGACCCGAACAAGTGATAAAAGAATCTCAACTATACATGTATATCTTTATATCTTTATTTTTGATATAACAGTTTAAGCGAGTGGAGCTATGGAGTATTAAGTGAATAACGTCTTTGCTTTGTACTAAAATAGAAAAATACGACCATTTGTTGTCACGCAGGGAGGATATGGGAAGAGCGGTATGTGGTTGTGAAACCACAACCGTTGAGTGTCCAACGTATTTATGTATATTTGCACACGGCATAGGGGTAGAATATCATTTTTACCTTGTATCTATATGTTCTTGTAAAACAGCGGTAAATCCATGTTATTATAAGTTTGTTTTATAAGTTTGCCCTGGAAATGTACATGCAACTAGTTTCTGGAGAGTTGAAGAAAGCCAGTTGGAATATTCTATTGTCCTTCAAAAGGGGGGCAGAAAGTCCAAAGTTCAGGAGATCGGTATTTTTTTTCTTCACCAGGCTTTGTTTGAATGTCACTTGGTAGGAATTTTGCTATCGCCGTAGCGAAATTAAAGTGACTTCGGTATCTTTCGATTTAAATCTTAAAACATAAAAAAATGTATATTTAATCATGGAGCTGTATCTTCTCTGATTTCGAAACTCAGTCAGTCGCATGGTTTCATCATACAACTATAAGACATTACGGCCGTAGTGCTATGGTTTCATCGGATGCAGACTATTACTATTAGCCTTGATCGAAATATGGCTTGTAATCTCCGTACAGACGACATGGCGTCAGTCAGTTAAAATGTGGATTTTGATTATAGCTAAACACTATAGACTGGTTGAAGGTCAGCTATTTGCTGAATCCTATTGGCTGTTTCGCTTAATGAAAATTTTCTGGCAGTGAGTGACATTTACCACCCCGCCCATACTGGCAATAACCCTATTTTCATCGAACTCGATGAATGATAACAAAGTTTGAAAGAAGCTGGTACTACAGAAATATGTGTTTAAATTAATGTATTTTATTACGCAGAAAACGATATATATCGTTCTAATCAAGTCATACCAACATAACTTTAAAATACCTAACATCAAAACCAACTCGCTCGCCAATCGACATGAAATGGATAAAAGAAACTACACAGTCAAACTGGGATATAAAATACTATAATTTTGGCAATAATAGAACATGTCTGTTAAACTCTTTAAATTTTACAAAAAAAAACTAACCATATAAATGCCAAGTGAAAAGAAATAATTAGTCAATTGCCTCTGTTCACTGCCCCATGCAGCGTATCCTAGAAATCTGGGCTTTGTCGGATTTTATTTTTTTTCTTCAAGGGTGCAACCGTCCGGGAATGTATGAGAGGATCGGGGGATAACCTTATCTTCCCACAGCGTGTTTTAAGCAGTGTTTAAAGAGTTCTATAATTTGCATCTATAATAAAACCACTGAGTGGGTATATAAATAGGCCTACGCTTTGTTCCAATGCTACGCTAGTGTCGGCAAGCGCTTTCTAAATAAAATAAAAAATCTACCGTTAATTCCCATTATTCATGGATCGTAATTCATGGACCAGTTATAACTAAATAAGGACCAGTTGTAACTAAATAAATACAAGAACAATGATGGTTTAAACACTTCACGGGAAACTGAACTGATAGATGGACGTGCCTACAGTAAAGAATTGAACAGGGAATGGAGCTGATGAAACTGCTGTACAAATAGACCGGCGGAGATAAACACATTTTTATATGTGCACCTTGCTTTAATGAAATAAATCGACATAATTTAACTTAACATTTAGTGAGAGAACAGTTAGTTTTGGGATGACATAAACAAATTACGACATGAACCAGCGAAATGTAAACGAATAAGACCGCATAGAAGAAAACCATAGCAAAAGTTTACCGTTGACAACAACAACAACACTTCCGTAATGATCTATTTCCTGATTCCAAAAGTGAATTTCGGGAATCTTTGAATAGTTATTAGAGAAAATCTGGTCTTCAGTCCGCAGACAGCCCTTTGTTAGTACATTTATAGCTCACGCTGAGCCAAACAACATGCCTACTTCCGCAAGTGATTAAGCTCTCAGCTGGCGCCCTCCTTCTCGAAGTGTCAGATTTTTAAGTTAAGAATTAGGTGTCGATGTTCTAGGTGATTTACGGTAGTCTTTTTCGATAAAGGTAACTTAACTGTCTCATTTGATGTATATTCTCTCTTCACTAATGAACCATTGACTAAAACGATGGGCATTATCTTGAAAGGCATTAATAAAAATGAATTAACAACGCAATGCAGGAAGAATACTCTTTAAAAACGTGTTCATGATACTTGTACAAATACTCCATTCATAACAAACGATGAATTGTATCAACAAATTGACGCCGAAAAGATCGGATCTTCTCTAGGCCCAGGCCTTGTAAACATCATTCTAACCGAACTAGTGAAAACAATTGAAGATGAACTGATTGAAGAGGGTGTTATTAATGTTAACTTGTATATGGCATGTACATGTATCTGTATTGTGGCTGGTCAGTATGATATAATGGGTTATGTCCCTTGGTAGAGGGGCAAGGTTGTGTACAGGTGTAGCTGGACCTGAGGAAGGTCAGTTGACCATGTGGCATCAAGGTTGTTACATGTAGATGTACAAGCGAACCGTTCCCAACAGGGCCGGGTAGCTCAGTTGGTAGAGCGGTGGGACGGTAACCCTAAGTCGTGAGTTCGATTCTCACCCTGGCCCGGAATTTTTTCCGGGTCAATCAGTGTTGGTTAATTTACTAATTCAGTAATTTCCCTGATGATGATTGCAACTTGTAGATGTACATTATGAGTTGAAGTCAATATATGTATGGCAAAGAGAACACGTCTTCTGAGTTCTAATTTAACATAGTAGCAGAGCGTGGTTCCGGTTTCATGGATTTTGTTTGGAAATGAAATAATTCTGTCCTGGACATATGTTATTTTTTGCCTGGAAATCCGGTAAGGTGTTGTTGTTGTTTCTCTTGGTGTTGGTCCTGAAAATAAACTTTAAACATTGCACCATGGCAGCCTTTGGAAATTATAAAGCTCCCCCAACATTTCTTGAGTCAAAGCCTTACTTGAGATGGGTAGAAGAAATTAAAGTTTGGCAATCTGTGACTGATTTACCAAAAGAGAAACAAGGCCCTGCTATTGCCTTAACATTGCCTGAGAATGAGGGGTCTATAAGAGACAAAGTTTTTAATGAGCTGGGAGTTGATAGCCTGTGTAAAGAGAATGGTGTGGATACCCTTTTGACTTTTATGGACAAATTCTACAAAAAGGACAACTTGTCACAAGCTTATGAGTGCTATTGTGATTTTGAACTTTTTCGTAAAAAATCTGACATGACTATGGAAAACTACCTTATGGAATTTGAAAAATTGTACAATAAGACAGTAAAGTATAAAATGAATATACCAGAGTCTGTGCTAGTTTTTCGACGCCGCTGATTTACAACATAAAGACAGACAGCTTGTGCTTACAGCAGTAGACTATAATCAAATGGATTCCGTTTAGTCAAATGTCCCCATCTCTAATCAAATTCTTTGGAAAGCACTCCATGCCTAATAAAGAGCCTTTCTCGAACATAAAGGTTGAACCCGCTTTCATAGCAGACTGTGTTGAACAGGATGTGTTTTATTCTGGTCAAAGAGATCGTTTTAGACCGGGTAGTTTTAGGGGACGTGGACGCTCATCAAGAACATTTGGAAGAGGGAACGTTGATAAATATAGACCTCAATTTAATTATATGCCTGGGCAAATCAGAAGACCTAAGTATAACCCATTAGGACCAAATGGTCAACCCCTGAGATGCAGAATATGTGATTCTGTATGTCACTTTGCTCGAAATTGTCCAGATTCACAATATTATGATAAGCGTAAATCTGATATGAACGACGAACACGCAGTTTTGTTTACAGGGAATCAATATGACGAGATGCAGGTACTCATGTGCGAATCTGTAAATTCTGCTGTCGTTGACAGCGCATGTACTTCCACCGTGGCTGGAGAAGCCTGGTTAACAAAGTATTTAGAGACCCTTTCACCTGAACGTAGAGAAAAAGTTAAGTGGGAAAACAGTGACAGTGTATTCAAATTTGGTGGGGGTAATCGCCTGAAATCTAAAGGGAAAGTATTTTTGCCATGTGAGCTAGCAGGAGTCGAGTGCACCATTATGGCAGATATAATTGAAAGTGACATTCCTCTGTTATTGGGAAAACCATCTATGAAAATGGCAAAAATTGTTTTGGACCTAAAACATAACAGTGCTACCATTTTTGGCAGACATGTGGACTTGGACTGTACATCTTCGGGACACTATTGTGTACCAATTGATGACTCTCAAAATCTCTGAAATCTATTTCACAATAAATGATAAAACCGATTCAGATAAGATTAAAATTGTAAAAAAAACTTCACAAACAGTTTGCACACCCAAGTGCTCGTAGACTTTCTCAACTTTTGAACGATGCAGGAATTTCGGACAGTATTTCTCACGATTTAGTGCAAAATGTGACACAAAATTTTGATATTTGTAAAAGATTTAAGAAAACTCCCCCTAAACCTGCGGTCTCTTTGCCTTTAGCCACAGAATTTAATGAAACTGTAGCAATGGATTTGAAATTATGGAAGCCTGGCATTTATTTTTTACATCTCAATTGATTTAGCTACTCGTTTCAGTTTAGCCTGTGTCATTAAGGAAAAGAAAGCCTCAGTAATCATTAACAAGGTTATGTCCTTGAGTATAGGAAGTGGCTTAGGTGCCCCTAGAAAATTTTTGAGAGATAATGGTGGAGAATTTGCTAACAATGAATTTAGAGATATGGCTGAGAATTTGAATGTAGTAGTGTGTAATACGGCAGGAATCAGTCCATGGTCTAATAGTTTATGTGAGAGACCATTGTAGATGATTGTGTTCAGAAGATTCTCTCTGACAATCCTAAATTGGATGTTGAAACTGCTTTAGTTTGGGCAATAAATGCTAAAATTCACTTCAAATGGTTCATGGTTGGAGCCCTTATCAGTTAGTCTTTGGGACCAGTCCAAATTTACCATCAGTCTTGGTTGATCAGCCTCCAGCATTGGCAGGAACCACTATTTCAGATATGTATGCCAAACATATAAGTGCTTTACATTCAGGCAGAAAGGCATTTATTCAGTCAGAATCTTCAGAGAGAATTAGAAGAGCATTGAGGTCACAGATTAGGTCTTCATTTGACACTGTATATGAAACGGGTGAACTTGTTTACTATCAAAGAGAAAAGAAATGGAAAGGGCCTGGTAAAGTTATTGGTCATGTCCGTGTCCATCCATGTAGATTGCTGAAAGTCAATGGTCATTCCATAGCACGTAATCTGTCGGGTGAAGTTATGGTAGAAAAAGGTCAGTGTGATAAGTCTGATGAATTGGTCCAAGTACATGTAGATCATAATAGTGGTAGTGATAATAACAGCTTTAGTGAAGATGTTGGTTTACATGTGTTAGATAATTTAGAAAGTGATTCTGTGTCTAAAACAAATGTAGAACAGGAAGGCTATAATGATGGGACTATAATTGAAGAGACTAAGTACCCAAAGGTGAAGGATCATATTAAGTTGATGTTAGTTGATTCAGATGAGTGGATATATTGTCTGGTGAAAAGCAGGGGAGGTATAGCTACTGGTAAATACAAAGGTTGGTTCAATATTGAGGAGAAAGGTACAGGTTGTTTAAAAAGTGTAGATTTTGAGCATGGGGTAAAACGTTGGCATAAGGAAGATTTTGAGGAAAGTGTTGATCAGTTCGATGTTTTAAATGTAACCCAAGACCAGGGAGAGGATGGTAATGCTAATGTACAAGCCAAGCAGGCAGAATTAGATAGCTGGGAGAAATTTGAGGTGTTTGAAGAAGTGGATGATGTTGGACAACCAAGTTTGTCAACACGATGGGTTCTTTCTGAAAAACATGTTGAGGGTGAAATCAAAGTAAAAGCCCGACTGGTGGCAAGAGGTTTTGAAGATAATGAGTGCGTACAAAGCGATTCACCAACTGTTTGTAAGGAAACTTTGAGGGTGTTCTTTGCTCTTTGTGCCACATTGTCTTGGTCATACCAAACTATTGATGTTAAAGCTGCTTTCCTTCAAGGTAGAGAAATTTCTAGAGATGTATTTCTTAGGCCACCTCCTGAAGTAAGGAAGGAATTCTGTGGAAGTTAAAGAAATGTGTGTATGGTTTAAGTGACGCCTCCAGGAGTTGGTACTTTAGTGTGAAGGAAAAGTTATTAGGTTTGACTTGTAAACAGTCTGAAATAGATCCTGGTCTCTTTTATTGGTACAAAAATGAAACGTTAAAGGGCATTTTGATCATGCATGTTAATGATTTCTTGTGGGCTGGTACATTAGAATTTCAGGAGGATGTGATTAAGAAACTTAGCTCTTACTTTGAAATTGGTATAAAGACAGAGGGGTCTTTAAAGTATATAGGACTTGAAGTGTGTCATCAAAATGGAGGCATAATTTTACATCAACAAACCTATATCCATGACATTAAGAAAATAGCTGTTAGTCATAACGTACAGAAAAATATTGACTTGAATCATCATCAATGTGAAAAACTTAGAAGTGTAATTGGTCAAATTAATTGGGTTGCTACTCAAAGTAGGCCAGATGTTTGTTTTGAAAATCTAGACTTGAGTACAAGACTGAAGCACCCTGTTACAGAAGATATCTTACGTGCCAACAAAGCTGTCAAAAAGTTGGCCAGTGAATCCTGCTCACTAAAGTTTCCAAATTTGGGGGGATGTCAAACAGTTGCGCATTCATGTGTATTGTGATGCATCTTTCGCTAATCTAAATAATGGGACTTCAAGTTCAGGGGGATATTTAGTTTTCTTGACAGGTAGTAATGGGAGGTGCTGCCCACTTGCTTGGAAATCAGCTAAGATAAAGCGAGTTGTAAAAAGCACATTAGCAGCTGAAACCTTAGCTATGGTAGAAGGTTTAGACATGGCTTACTACCTGGGAAGTGTCCTGACAGAGATTATCTTTCGCAAGTCTCGTAATGTTCTACCCATTGATTGTTTTACTGATAATAAATCCTTGGTAGAAAATATTCACTCAACAAAACTTGTTCATGAGAAAAGACTGCGAATTGATTTAGCCTCTATAGAACAGATGTTAGAAAAGAGGGACTTGTCCTCCATTCAGTGGGTCAGCACATCTCATCAACTGTCTGATTGTTTGACCAAACGGGGTGCTTCAAGCTTTGGACTCATGCAAGTTTTAGCTAATGGATCTTTCAGTAAATTGCTAGACTGATTTCTTATCTACATTTCATGTCACAGTATTGTCTTCTACATTTTACCACTGTTTGTATTTATATTTGATTGATAATTTTTATAAACGAATTTAAAGAAAAAGAAAAGTTACTATTTTGTATAACAAAGGAAGTTTATAAAATAATTTAAAAAAGTAGGGGAATATGTTAACTTGTATATGGCATGTACATGTATCTGTATTGTGGCTGGTCAGTATGATATAGTGGGTTATGTCCCTTGGTAGAGGGACAAGGTTGTGTACAGGTGTAGCTGGACCTGAGGAAGGTCAGTTGACCATGTGGCATCAAGGTTGTTACATGTAGATGTACATTATGAGTTGAAGTCATATGTATGGCAAAGAGAACACGTCTTCTGAGTTCTAATTTAACAATTAAATCTTATATTCACTTTGTTCGTAATAGGTTTATTCTATGTCAACATAAAGACTTTGGTTAGAATCAGGCTAATTCATTTATCAATCGTTAAAATTCACTAGAGTGAAGTATATAGTTAACAATAATGTTATTTTTAGACTTCGAATACAACCTTCGCGGCCGGGTAATATCAGCAGACGAATCAAGTTCATATTAGCCGTAGGGCTGTATTGGCCGAGTTCAAGTCATATTGGCCGAGTTCAAGTCATATTGGCCGAGTTCACGGAGTGCGACTGAAAGACGCAATTAACATGTGATGTCCCCGAGTTAGACAGAAGCGGTCGGCAGATGTTGATTTCAAAATGTCTACACCAGAGCGCATTGTACAAGGTCTTACTGACAGGATATTACAGTTGAAAGACAAAACTACTGTAAGTAAATCTGATTGCCGTTTTAGGACAGTGAAAGAGGTAGAAACTTTTCTACTTATCCAAGAACAAAAACACAGAGAGCATAACTTGGTGGGACGTGAGGTTATCCAGTTATTGCAACTCAACTCGAACTAACAATAAACAACAAAACTTAAATGGCCAATAGCCTTACTGGGTAGATACATAAAATTCAACCGTGCGTTTTTAATGGCGCTAAGTATATATACGTTGTAAAATGAAGACCTTTGCTATCTTTTTGATAGATTGTATTATGGAATGAAATACCAATTGAATAAAACCTGCGATAAGACCGACATATTTTCATATTTCAAAAAGTCGGAGATGTTTACACTAATCAAGACTAATTTGAAGCTGATGATAATAGTACAATGAGACAAACATAATTCAGATGAGGATGATGTAAAGGAGTTTGCTTTATTGTCGGCCAACGATTTACTTGGAGGGCAGCTGCATAGCAGCGATGATTACTCTCGCAGTACTCTCCGCATTTGGATCACATCTTAACGTTGGGGAAAAAGAATATACTATTGTTATGAGTGTGTTTTGTTTCTCGATTGGACAAAAAACCCGTGTTTCTACAACATAATTTGACGCTCACAAATCGTTTTGAATGTTTTGTTGTTGATAATTCTGCTGTTCTAAACATGGTCACCAAAACACTCTGATATTTCAAAACTAAGGAGATGGGAGCAGGGGCTCGTTTCACAAAGCAGTCGCATTGCAAACGAGGCATAGTTACCAATGGATACCATAGTGAAGAGATACAATGTCATGGCAACTGCGATTGATCGCACTTTGCAACGGCTTCGCGCAACCGCCCCCAGTGCTTTTTTATCTTATTCATTTCAGCATACAATGGTCTTCTTCGTCGACGCATGTACTGGTTGATAATATGTTTGTGTTCAAAATGGTGAATTTGTAAGATGACAAATTACAGGGTAATCTAAATAACTGTCGATAGAAGTATACAATTAATTATAACGGTTTGACAAATGTAACATTGCTAATATTCCAGCGTTTGAGTGCTTTTAAAATCATATGGGGATTGAATTCAATGTTTCTTCGGTTCATCGAGTTATGAACGAACTTGCCCTTGTTCAAACTAAATAAATCCGTGAAGCGGTTTATGAATTCGTTTCACAAAGCAGTCGCATTGCAAACGAGGCATAGTTACCAATGGATACCATAGTGAAGAGATACAACGTCATGGCAACTGCGATTGATCGCACTTTGCAACGGCTTCGCGCAACCGCCCCCAGTGCTTTTTTATCTTATTCATTTCAGCATACAATGGTCTTCTTCGTCGACGCATGTACTGGTTGATAATATGTTTGTGTTCAAAATGGTGAATTTGTAAGATGACAAATTACAGGGTAATCTAAATAACTGTCGATAGAAGTATACAATTAATTATAACGGTTTGACAAATGTAACATTGCTAATATTCCAGCGTTTGAGTGCTTTTAAAATCATATGGGGATTGAATTCAATGTTTCTTCGGTTCATCGAGTTATGAACGAACTTGCCCTTGTTCAAACTAAATAAATCCGTGAAGCGGTTTATGAATTCGTACCACATGCTCCCCTAATGAAAATGTACCATAGTTTACTATGGTACTTTTGCCACTTTACTATAGACGGTTTACTATAGTAAGCTATAGTTACTGTAGTTTACTATAGTAAACAGGCTATAGTAAAAGTGGCAAAATTACCATAGTAAACTATAGCCGCTGTGGTAAACTATAGCCGCTGTGGTAAACTATAGCCGCTGTGGTAAACTGTAGCCGCTGTGGTAAACTGTAACCACTGTGGTAAACTATAGCCACTGTGGTAAACTATAGTCGCTGTGGTAAACTATAGTCGCTGTGGTAAACTACAGTACCGTCGCCGATAAAAGGAAATTTACCAGTGAAACCTTTACTGGTAAAAGCCAAGCTTGGCCCAGCGACGGTCTCAGCAGGTGTTGGGTGAACACAGCGCATGAATGATAAAGTAGTCCTCTAAGGTCTACAGTGCTCTGACGGGCCGTCACTAGCCAGCCGTAATTTTGTTTTTGATTCTGATTTATAACTGTGTGAAAACACAATATACTCCTTGGAAATATAAATATTTTCCACAACGTAATAGACCCTAAATTACATGGCAATCAGAATCTGCCTTGATGCTTATTAGTGTACAAGAAATGAAATATCGAGACCGATGATCTGTTCGACGTGACCGTGATGAAAACTAGCAAAGTACTGTACGGTGTGAATAAAACATAATAATTATGTGCTTAAAACAAAGTAACAAAAATGTATAATATATTCCATGTGTGGTTGATTTTTTTCTCATAATTTGAGTAAACTAGTTGTCATTGGATCCAAAACTTTACAATTGCCGATTGAACTGAACACTGCACAAGAGGTGACTGAGTTAAGTCCATGTCACTCACAGCAGAACTGCTGTGGATTGGATCGTCCATTTCATGTATCAATGAATAACAATGAGAAAAAAAATAACTAGGGATTTGATTGGCTGTTTGGTTATATTGACTTGAGTGACATCTGAAGAGTAGACATCCCGACTCCTTCCATGTCATCATTGTTCACAACAGATATATACTATTGGTGACTTGAAACAAAATTTTGTTTAAAAAAAAGATACAGTTGGATGGGTATTGTCAAGGAGAATTAAATATGATTGTTTTTACAACTGGGTGTTTTTGTTCATTTATGATAGATTTCACAGTGCGGCCGTACAGTTTTGAAGGAGATAAGAAAGCAACTAAGGCAAAAATGTAAAACTGTCTAAAAATCGTCACGTTAAATAAAAAACAGACTAAATAGGAAAGACTCATTAAAGTTTGTGTGAAATGGAACAACATAGATGTATATTGTGGGACAGTCTTCATCTTTCACAGTGTGACTTATAGAATATTTCGACGTACGCCGGCTTGGGTTTGGACAACTCCCCATGAATTTCCCGTAAACTCAAAGAGCCCCCGGAGCAAATCTTGATTATTCATTATGACGGTAATTATTGTAATTTGATATGCAGGAGATTAGTGGATTATAACCATTTACAAACATTCTGATCAAAGAACAACCCCGAAAAAGTCAACTGAAATTCCGTCCATGTACAAAACAAAACGTTGCCTTAGAACCCGTCAAACTCCGTTAGTCGCCCATTCTCACCAGTTTCAAAATGTTCACCACTACAAAATCTTGTACCGCTAGAGTTGTAGATTGTTTTATAAATATCAAATATACCATATGTATTACAGAAGAATGGATAAATTTATCAAGACATACTGTTGGCAATGGCAGAGGACTATCAATCCTCAAGGCACTAGTTTTACCAGTGAAAACGGCTTTCACCCCAGAAAAAACCCTTTAAAAAAATATTATCTAAGTTTTCTTTATATTAATCCATCAGAATAATTTGTAAAGAAAATCACATTTATTCTAATCTCATCAATGTTAATAAAACGGGTATCGTCTAATGGCAAGTCCTCAAATGGCTACATATCAACCCGATAAGGTTTTACGGGTTACAGCCGTAACTTTTACCGGTTAAACCCCTGGACACTTTTCGTTGACTTCTATCACAATGTTGCAGACCCATTCGATATCCATTAAATGGTCCGTTGCAAGGTATGATTTACTTGTGTCCTTGACCTCATTTGTTCATAAGACAAGTTTTGGGGAGAAAACTTTCACTTTTACTATCATTTTTGTATTGAAAAACTATATATTATCCGATCGGAAATATCCTGAAACGACTCGGTTGAGAGACGCATAGACTTCGCCCGTAAAGTCTCTTTTCGTCTACCTTGGTCGCACTGCATCCGTTTAAGATTCAAATTGGCAATCAGTTTTCGGCTTAAATTTATGTTTACAATCTTCTTTTGTTTCTTGATATAATGCAAACAATCATTTTTTAAAGAAAAAAATGAGGAAATTGAAAGTAATTCAAACTTTGCTAATTCATATATGACATAAAGTGGTCTTACAAAACGAAATACCTATTTATTGTAAAACTTCATGATTTGAAAAAAATCTTCATAATCTTTGAAACCTATATTTAAATTTACACATATAATAAAACTGTGGGAAATTAGCAGATTTATTTTCACTCCAAGGACCATAGCATGAGGTATTACATAAAACAATGAAGAAAAGCCGGTGTGAGTAGCTTGGTTAGACTGAAACATACATCGCTGTGAGAGACAGCTGAGTGAGCCCAGACAGGTGGCTGGACAATCTACTTTCAAAGCTGAAGTAAAGTTTCACCACGGTTTCTTCTCTTTTCTAAAATCCAAGCCAACTAAAACTTTTTGATAAGAATAACATCAGTAGCATATATGTGAACGATTACTCCAACTTAAAGTGCAAAAAAATATCAATATATATAATTTTAATGCTAAGACCCGGCGAACTATTTCTTTACGGCGCAGTGAAGCTAATCTGCAGGCGTGATCAGTCACAGCCAAGATGATTTTTAATGCCTGTTTAAACATTTTACGGGTTAAAGCTGGTCAAGGCATTTTCCTTTTAACGGCGACGGTACTGTATAGCCGCTGTGGTAAACTATAGCCGCTGTGGTAAACTATAGCCGCTGTGGTAAACTGTAGCCACTGTGGTAAACTATAGTCGCTGTGGTAAACTATAGCCGCTGTGGTAAACTATAGCCGCTGTGGTAAACTATAGCCAGTGTAGTAAACTATAGCCTCTGTAGTAAACCATGGCCACTGCGGTAAACTATAGTCGCTGCGGTAAACTATAGCCGCTGTGGTAAACTATAGCCGCTGTGGTAAACTATAGCCGCTGTGGTAAACTATAGCCGCTGTGGTAAACTATAGCCGCTGTGGTAAACTATAGCCGCCGTGGTAAACTATAGCCGCCGTGGTAAACTATAGGCACCATGGTACACTAGAAGCACTGTGGTAAACAACAAGATCATGATTTTTGGAACTCTGTTCCAGTTTATCTGATCCATATAACAATTGCCAATACCTTTTATTTAAATCCATCACTCATTGGATGCAGTTGACAAGAAACAAAAAACTCAAACAAAGCTGTTAGATTAAGATACGTCATTTATTAAATGTATCACACAAAATTTGATCAACTTTCTTATTCCAACAAGCTCCTTCTCTTTGCAAGCTTTGATGCGTTGTTCAGTTTTAGGCGGATGGCACATCTTACATCTGAATCTTTCCTATCGGGGAAATGTTTCTGGGTTTCAGCTGTAATTGAGAAGATAGATGGGAATAAAAACGATTATTAAAAAACATATTTATGTTTGATAATTTCTCTCTATAGAAAACCCTAACAACTTTATTCACTGTTTACGATTTTCTGATGGGTTCAAATTGAATTGAATGTACATTCACTGAATTTATAAAATATATATTTAAGCTTATTTCTTGACCATTTTTGTCTGCCAAATTGGTCATAACAAAATCATGCAGATTTTATGGGACCCTGGTGAGTGACCAATCAAGACAAAGAAACTTGGTCGAGGGGTAATAACAGTTTAATAAAAACCCAAAATTCTATACCTATTATGAAATGAATGTCGGCCTTATTCATGGAAGACTTTGTCTCCGAATTAGCAGTTGCCTTGCTGCTTTTTGATCCAGACAGACTGTGGGTTGCCAGGTAGTCAGCATCAAACATAGCTGTCATCATGTCATTTACAAACTTTTGAGGATTGTCTCGACAGCAACGGTTAATGACATGACCACTAACGCGGAGTCCTTCTTGGGAAATCTACAAAGATTAACGTTTGGGGAATCAGAAAAAGGACACGGTTAAAGGGATAAGTATTATTAGCTCCTTGACAAGCCATTTTTTTTTCAAATTTACCTATTTTGTTAAGAATGCACAAGGGTTCAAAGATCGTTTAACAATTACCCCCAAACTATTGGTAAAATTAAAAACCTGTATATTAACCAACCTCATCAAATGATAAGTCAGAGTTTTAAGAAAAGTAGGAGATTCCGCTCTGGTGATTTTTGGTAGGCCTTCAGAGTGGAGCTCTTCCATTTTCTCCACGGAAGCTTTCAACTTTCTGACAACAGTTGGGAGCTCTGGAAAATAAAAGTTCAGCTGTTAGTACAATGAAACAGAGCTTTAAGTAATATTTGCCTCAGATGAGTTTTCCTTTACAAAGTGGAAACATTAGAGTATTTCATTTAAGAAGAAACATGCAACCTGTTCCAAAATATGTGTTGATTTATGGTTTATTTGGCTGAAATGCACCTATGTTATACATGTAGAAATGTGGTTTTCCACGATGCGTTACTGGACTCCTGTGAATAAGTTATTCTTCCTATTTGCAGGAAAATCATTATTTACTTCAGTTGTAATTACGAGTTTCTGTCATTGAACACCCTCACTAGCTTTCCAATGCTATTTGAGTAGCCAAACACCAACACTAAAGTTTAATATGAGAAATGTATTGAATACCTCCTAATGTTGCTAAAGACGCCTTCAACAACTGTATCTCCTTTTGTTGTTTCTCCAACTCCATTTGAAGACCAGCCATTGTCTCATCTCTATTAACACAATCCTGGATTTAAAAAAAAAAGTGTAATAAAATGTATAAAAGTTATGGCTAAAACAGTTGTATACTGTAAATTCTAATGTTATAATATCAAGCTGTTGTTTTGCAGAAAATGTACAAATAGATATATGGGATGACCAAGAAACCCTATGCCAAGGAGTCAAACACCAACCTGACAGTCCTCTAGAAGAGACAGGCCACTAGATGAAGGATTCTGAATGCCAAGGCGCTGCTTAAGGCAATCCAGAATTTCTGAGGATTCTTTTTTCCGGGCGTCCTTATTAACTTTCGATTGTTTTTTGGGGGGTTGAATCTCCTCTTCCTGTAAAAATAAATGATATACTTAGAAATCTAAAAACATTGAGATATTTACACATGTCCGTTTGGTTCTTTGCGGGCAAATCAAGAAAACAAAACTTAATTTATAATAGCAAGCCCAGGCAGAAAGTGGTTCAATGAATTATGCTTGATTGAATTCTGAGCCTCTGAGGGTGATAATTAGGAGGCTTTTCAGATTGACTGTTACAACTTTTATCCCATGAGCTACTTATTAAGCTTAAATGCTAATCAAAACAAGTAATATATCAAACTTTTTTTATTACATCCAAATCTTCACTACTTTCAGTAGCTCGTTTTTTCTCCCTCTGTCCTCGACCAAGTGCTTTCTTCTTCAAGCTTTCTCGTACACTCAAAAAATCAGTGATGTTGTCATCTAGAATTCTCTTTAGCAGGCTGGTCAATTCTGGTTTGTCATCTGTTTAACAAATATATATCCGTATGATTTATTAATTATCACAAGATAATAGCCAGATGCTCAACTGAAGTTTAAGTATAATTAATTAGGCCATAACACAAATAAATGGTTTTCATACCTTGAATAGTGAGCAAAGAGGTCAAATGAAGGAATTTGATTTTGTACATGTAACATCAAGTTTACTACCACCCATAAAGTTGTGTTAGATGAATCACAATTAAATAGACTAATACAATAAATGGCTTGTCTGAATTAGTTAATACTCTTACGATATATCTGGGCCCAGTTTCACAAAGCGATCTTAGCTTAAGGTGATCTTAATTACAAATGGTAACATATACCTTTAGCATTGATTTTCCCCCCTGCAAACATAGATACAGTGTGAGCCTGTGATCCATATATAATTGGCCGTGAAAATTAATATGCGTGTAAGTGGGCAAAAAAAAAATTTCGACTATAAGATAAAACTGGCTCCGATATGAAAGGTGAAACTTTGTAACTCATCGGAAAAGCTATTTTCTTGAAGTACTGAATGGAGTTTTTCTCAGAAAAAAGTTTGAAGCTTCGATAAAAAAACTGAATATCCCCCATTTACTACCAGTAGTACCATGTCAACGCTTACTGAGTGCAAATGGAGGTAACTTTGTACAGAATGGCATCAATCCGCAGAGCCCTAATCATAGGAGTAATCACAGGCACACGGAGTGCTCTCCCTTAACCACCCTCTGTTATACTATAAATATGTACAAGGCAGGAAACACTTATTCTGACTGCCTCCAGCAAAACCCGTCAGAATTTCTTAAAAATATATCTTTTGTACATTAAACTTCACACGAGTCTCAGAGAGGTCCTTGTCAAGCAATAAATCATTACACATTAGCCTACCTGTAGACTCAGATGCCTAAGTTTACAAATCATTATAATAAATTTCCTTTAAATAGTTACGCCTACATAGACATAGTATACAGGATACGGTATTAAATTAAGTAACTTTAGTTTAGAGAAGTAGTATAGTTTAACTTAATGAACCTACCTCCGAATGTCACAATCTTAGCGCCATAAGGTGTGCTCCCTCGATTGCCCTTCCTCGTCGGCCAGTTCACAACAATATCCAACTCAAAATCAAATCGATCGTTAGAAAAAAACATTGTCTCCCCGTCACTCTGGGCGATCCAGGATGTCTCCCCGACTTCCATCTCGCCTAGGTCACTAAACTCGAAAATAGCGTACTTCATGGTGGATTATTGGAACGTATGGATATATGAAACGGCGTAAAGTAATGGTGTACTGAACAGCAAAACTTCCCAATTATATATACCATACATACGCGAACCATCTTGTTGTTTTAGACCTGTAAGGAGGAGAGCTGCCAAATAAACAAAATGGCGGATGACCTGTAATCAATGACCTTGTCATCATGTATACCCGGATGTTAAGCCCATCAGAGGGCAATCTGGGTTAAATTAACTTATTACAAAAAAAATTATTATAAAATCCAATCATCCGATTGCCAATCGTCAAAAAAATTAAGTTCATATACATTTCTTTTCTTACAATTATATTTATTAGCCTATAAAACAGATAAAACTTTTTTTTATTGGTACCGGTAACTTGTAGGCCTAGGCCTATATAAGGCTATAAACTTTTGAGGAGGGCAGAAAAAAAGGAATTTATTAGTTTCGCTGATCGATTAGTTTTGCGTAGACACACGATCGTAAAATCAATATTTCGGCCATTTGTTTTATGGAAATCCAGTAGTTCCTATTGTACGGGAATACCAACACTTGGGGTATGAATTTTAAGACCTATCTATACGGGCTATGTGTTGGCGTTAAAGGCTCTCCACAGGATAATATCGTAGGCTATGATTTGTGACAAAGAGTATGACCTAATTTGTCAAGTAGGCAGGGTTCGATAATAATTAACGAGCTATTCAAACACGATAATAAAGGCGTCGATTGATGGGTGAGGATGGGTGTCTAAAAGATGTAGTTCTAAGCGAAAACGATCATATTTAATTACGTTGTATTAATTACTGCCAGCCCACCTCTACTTGATAAATTAGTGGCATGAGGTGACGAAATTTTTCTTTTAAACCCAAATTTTGAAACTATCCTCTATTTTCACAAGTAGTAAAAATTAAAAAGAATGTCATTAATCTCCAGAATATACGTTTAATTGGTGTTTTGCACTAAATTGGGCCTTAAATAAATGAAGTAACGTTGGTCTCGGTTAGTTAATTGTTTTTAATTTTTCGCACATAACTTCCACACAGGCCACGAACAGTATGGATTTTCCTTATCGCAGTGGGAGTCATTCCATTTATTCCATAAACTTCAAATTCTTTGCATGAGTGTCCTGTCCATCAGAATACTTAAAGGGGCATGAGCTGCCAAAATTCACAGTTTTTTCATAACGTCTGATCGTCACGACAGTAAGAGGCTTTGAAGGCTATCGAAAAACTAAATGATTGGCGTTGGAATGAGAAAAACCCATACAGTATGTGGCCTATATGAACCGAAAACGTGTTCAAAAGTAAACAAAATTTAAATAACCGGGACGACCATTCATTCATTCTAAGCCAAAGTTAGTTTAAAACAGTACTTTATCGTACATTTTCGAGACTTGAAGCATTGAAAAGCTTCTGAATTCTACCTCTTGAGAAAAATAGCCAATAATTTCAGCACTCTGTTTTAATGTCAAAATATCAACATTTTGGCAGCTCATGCCCCTTTAAAGTGTTTATTCAGTACACGAAATTATTTGCTTTAAATTCAATATTGTAGGTTAGTAGCTGAGCTATTAGTTCGAACTAACCAAAACGATCACATTGGAAGGAAATAAGGCAAACGGTATACTGTTTTTTATATATACAATATGAAGAACATTTCACCAGTTTTCAATCGCATACCGATCATAATTCTTTTGAGTCTATTATATTTTTTACACTTTTGGTAAATGTTCAATATTGGGCCTTATTTTTAGACCAGATATATGTCTTTTATTTATTTATTTTTAATAACATTGAACTAAGTGCATGACAGACAGACCAGTGGGTTATTTGAGGGGGCGGGGGGGGGGGGGGTGGATGAAGAATAGAAAACAACATCCCCCGCCCCGTTCCGTCGCGCCTGCTTTGACAGTGCTTTGAGGACGTTTAGTACGTTCTTTCACATGACCTAGTTTCAGCTGAATCTATAAAAACATGGTCAACGCATGCGAGTAAAGAATTAAAAGATGCCGCGTTATTATAGACAGTACCTGCGGGACATGAAGTTGGACATTCCAAGATCTACTCGCCGTTATCGGACTGCCCCTTGGCCGAGTTCTCCAACATCGTCAGTGAGGCGTCGCACGGCAGCTCAGCAGACTGACAAGAACATCACAGTAGGCCTTAGAAGTGATCCTATTCGCCAATCAGAGGTAATTAATTATAATGACTACGCTTTAACAACATCAATACACAATGCACCACTTTTATACAAAACTCATCATATAAGTACAAAAGCTAGGGTTTCCCTGGAAATAAAATCGACTGTAGTTTTTTTCTCATTGGAATAAATCTTTTACTTGAAAAATCGCTACCTTTAATCTGTTATAGACATATGATTAAATCTGATTGGGGACATATTGGAAAAAGTCCATATCGATTTTATTTTATTGGCTTAAAAAGTAACTGCATTTTCCCCTTATTTACAGGATACATCACCAGGACTAAATGACGAAGATCCAAATGCCATTGAAAGATTTGACGAAGATCCATTTCAAGATGAAGACTCACAACATACAGATTTTCAACAGTATACAGATAACCCGATATATGTGTCTCATGTAAGTCACAATATTATATTTTAGACTCAGGGCTAACATATTTTTGTAGTTGTTTTATTTAAAAGGAGAGAAAAGAAAAGGTCATTTTAGGGTACAAAGTAAGTGCGCTAATGTTTCCATATATATTCACGATTTTTTTCGCCTGGCAATAAAGCAAAACAACTTTCAAAATCTCCCATTATTATCCACTTTAAGGCCTTTGTAACTCACCAATATGGCACGCAGACTTCCTTTGTAATATAATGTAAGTTTCGAGAAACTGACAGCAAATTTCTCGAGATAGGAAGACGGTGAAATTAACCTAGGTTTAAATGGGAGAATTTGAAAGTTTTGAGTGTGTAACAGAATATGCTAGTTTATAAACTTCATCATGGAATCTGTTTTCATCCTATATATTTTCTTCGAGATTCAAATAGACATATACACAACACAAACAGTCTCTGGGAGTCTGGGCGGACTAAAAAGTGTGAAAATTGTTATCCTTAAACACAACTCCACGTCTCCGTTGATCGGGCCCAAGCGAAGAAACAACTTAAGTAGCCTAAATTACAGTGTAACAACTCTGTCTGCTCTCACCAGCGCATCAGTGTGTTTATCTACACTTTGTTACCGATGTCTGTTTGTCAAACGATCGTAAGGCCTACGTCAGACAAAAGTCGAATGCATGGAACGATTGACATCTAGCTGCAAGTGCAACATCACGATACGATAGACCTGTTGCAAAATTACACAGCATGTAAATGTATTTATAAACATTAGCGTACATAGGGCTAAATAAACATATATTGATCGGTGGATAGTGAAATTGCACACCAATTATGACTTGGAGTATAGCCATACGACAATTATACAGCGTTTGGGTGTGTTGTTGTTGTTTGAATTTTAGAGTAGAAGGCCATACGCTTATAGGAATCAATCATATTAATTTTACTTATGCTATGTTTTTACACATTTTCGTAGCAATTTATTGCACAACTTGGAAAACATTTTTCAAATTACCTCTGACTTTTGAAGCTATAATGCTTTTCTTCAAGGATGTGCTGGCTTTTGAAGATGAAGATCCCGTTCTTGATTTTCGCGTTGATGAGCCACAATCACTGGAGACGGACTCTGAACAGAAGTTGCCAAACAATGTGGGAAATGTAAGTCTAAGTGCTATCACACACAAAATATATCGGCTAACAAGTAATCTACTATTTTAAAGCATTAGGCCTACGTGATTAAATGTTATAGCTGATTACTGTAGTATATAGGCCTACATTGGACAACATTTGAATACCATTTTTATATTGAATTTCAGAGTTTTTCTGGACAGGAGGGAAATGAAAGTCTTCCTGAACCTGAGACTCTCCACACGGGTACTGACGTTACTCGTAGCCAATTTCTCTTGCTTACAGTACCGCTAGCGAAAACGAACAAATGCCACACACTGTGTTGTCGCGAAAAGAACGCGAAATCTCGCCGGGGATTATGGGTATAGACTTGGCGTATGAGTTAAGTAGTCCCGTGGCGCTCCAGCCGACAGAACCCCAGATAGTGTATTCAGTCGCTGCTCACTGTCGTGTCAGCCTTCACGCCTATGCTTCAGACAGACGTGTCGGTGAGCGACCGCATGGAGGGCGACGGAACGTTAGGTTGTGTTTTATTGCTGAACGTTGTATTTCATATTCATTTATTGTTTGCTATTGTAAGAATGTTTTTAACATAAAATGAAAGATTAAATATCGACACATATTATGTTTATTTATACAATGGTCGTTCATTCGTTTTTAGTTTTGCGACATTTTGGATTTCACTCGGATATAATTTAGTGAAGGCCCTGTTATGTTAAATTCATGCTTAATTGAATGTCTGAGATCCCCCAACAATAGTTTCTTACATGAAAATTTGATCAGTTCGGTTCTGACATATTCATTTATCTCTAAAGCTCTTTCAACAACAACACATAAAAGTCAACCTCAAACTATCCCTGGGTTTTTTTCAAGGGTGCTGCTGTTTGACATTATTTTTCAGTTCAATCTTAATATTTGGTTTTCAAAACGTTACTTTTGACATCGTTGAGCTCAGATAAATAGAGGTTTGAGTAGGGTTTCCCGAATTACGGCACAAAGAAATCGTCGGTGGATTAAAGATATCAGATGGATTATATACCGGTTATATAATCCGATTAAAGTGAGTAAATTTTCTATAGTGTCAGACATGTCTAATAGATCGTTTTGTATGTTGGCTTCAGATATTTCTAGTATAAATAAGCTTGATTTTAAGAAATAGTCATTGACTACGGCAACCATGGAAGTTATAACAATCAAACGTATATCTGAATATCATCGTGCTAGGATAGATCGTCTTTCGGAGATGGGATTGTCACCTTTGACAATTCGAAAACGTATTCTAAACGAAGAGAAGATAAGTATCACTACCAGGGCCATAAAGCTGTATTTATTACGAAAAGAAAGAAACCAACGACAAAAACTGAAAACAAGAAAACTTCAGCCAATGCACCTGCAGTATATTGATGAACAGATTGAAGCCAATGACCAGGTAACCGCCCCAACTTTGATGAGACGTCTTCAAGATAATTTTGGTTTAGACGTTTCGGTCGCCACTGTAAAGAAAGCAAGAAAACAGCTAGGATGGACAGCTACAGCTACTAAATACTGCCAAATTGTTAGAGATGTCAACAAGGTGAAACGTCTTAAGTATGCCATTGAATGCATGAGGACCGACGAACGATTTGGCGACGTAATATTCACAGATGAATCCACCATAAAGATACAAGGGAACGTAAGTCTATCATTTAGACGACATGGACATTTACGCAAACTGAAAGGCGTCCCAAAACACCCGTTTCAGGTAAGGTTATAACGAATAAAACCGTATTTTATTATTTGGAAATCTATAGGTATATCGTTCTGAACATACACTATTATGGGGGTTATATCTATGTTTTATTCATTTTCACAGGTCCATGTATGGGGTGGCATTTCAATCCGGGGCACCACCGAAATTGCCATATTCACTGGTCGAATGGATAGCATCGGCTACCAGACTATTCTTGAAGAAAATTTGCTTGTGAGTACTTTTTTTCCAGGTTTTTGTTATATCGTTTAAAAAGATGTACTATAAATACAAATACTTTTACCTCTTATTTCTCCTCCTTTTTCAGCCGTTCATTCGGGATGCGTATCCAGATGGTCATCGCTTATACCAGGACAACGACCCCAAACACACCAGTCGGTCAACCAAGGCTTGGATGGAAGAGAATGGAGTGAAAACCATACCTGCACCCCCAGAATCACCTGATTTAAACCCAATAGAGATGATATGGGCCTCAATGAAGCACTACCTTAAAACTGTAGTTCGACCGACATGCAAAGAACAATTGGTGGTGGGAATCAGACATTATTGGGATAACTTAACCGCAGATATGTGCAAAAAATATATTTCGCATCTGAGGAAAGCTATCCCGAAAGTTATTGAATGTGACGGAGCCGCAACTGGTTATTAAGACACTAAGAAACAAGTTATAGCAGCATGGCATTTTATTGATATCAATTAAATACGACAAATAATATATATATATATTCATATGACATGCATAAATAAGAAATAAATCAAATGTTATGATGGGGCAACCAAGACGATTTCAACTTGACCCCCCAAAGATATCTGAGGGACGTGTTTATGCTGTCAATAATAACCTTCTCTATATTTTCAGTGTTAAAATGATGTTTTGTTAATTTCATGATTTGGTTATATTTCATGACATCTATTCCTGATTTTTTTTTGCCCGAGCCATTTAAATTTCGTCCAGTTGCATTTCTATTGTATAGTTCCTTAAGTCTGAATCCGGTGAATAATAAATTTTTAACAAAATGTGTAGCTCCATTGGATCTACGTTTTGTTTCTGTAATCTTGTTTTCGTCCCATAAATACTCTTCACAGTTGTTTGGTGTTTGCTTGTATAGATTTTCTAAATTACTCGGTGTGATTGCCATTTTGTCCAACTGACTTGGTAAAAGAAGCCAAAATTTATCTGCATCTGTATGATAGGTATCGGCGTCACGTGGTTCTACACTTGAGGGGCTGGCAATTTGTAGATTTGTTATCGGTGTGGTCTTTGCAACTGATTTATATCGTTGCACATTTTCTGTGAGGTTGATGATGGGGGTTGCGTGCTCCGTACATGACAAAGTTGTGAAATGTGGGGGTGTAGCAGTCAGGGTTGGTGTCGTGTCCAGTTCAGGTCTTGTTGCGAAACTAATTATACCGTCTGGGTGCGTCACAGGATATTGATTGGTCACCGGTGATGGTTGGTGGACTTCTGCAATGACTTGGATGATGGAGTTTGTCCTTGGAACTGGTTGGGGGATTTTCAGTGTGACAGGGAAAGGACTGGATAACGACGATGTGTGGGAGATATTTGATGGGACAGGAGAAGGACTGGATGGCGGCGACGTCTGGGAGATATTTGATGGCACAGGGGAATGACTGGATGACGGCGACTTCTGGGAGATATCTGATGGTACAGGGAAAGGGCTGGATAACGACGATGTCTGGGAGATATCTCGTGTGATAGGGAAAGGACTGGATAACGACGATGTCTGGGAGATATCTCGTGTGATAGGGAAAGGACTGGATTTCGGCGATGTCTGGGAGATATCTCGTGTGATAGGGAAAGGACTGGGTTTCGGCGATGTCTGGGGTACTCCGGTAATGCCCTGCACTCTACTGGCGGACAGTTTGGTCTTATGGTCTTTAGCAAGGCCAGTTAAGGGAACGGTGGTAATTTGGAGTGGTCTGGGCAGTTTGTTGATACCTGAACTGGGAGTCTTTGATACGGAAAGACTTTCACTTTCTCTGTTAACTAGGATATCCACCTTTCTGGCTATCGTTTTTAGAAAGTCTTCCATTTCTACCATTTTACCCCTTATCCACCTAAACTCTGTCTCATTATTCGGTGGGTCACTCAAAATTGTCTCTGTTTTCCTTTTGCCTTTTTCAGATAAGACCCAAGATTCAAAGGCTACGTCGTCTGTTTTAGCGCTGGTTGGAGGAAGCGATTTGATTGGTCTTGGTCTTCGAATGAACTCTATTTTCTGAAGAAAAAAGCATTGACCAACTAGTTATACACATGAAGATGTGAAAATAAACAAACTTCGTTTCAATTCTCACATTATGTAAAAGCATTATTATTATTTATAATACTCTAGTCCTATCTGTTTGTTATACAAAGCTCTGGTATTTGTTATTTTAGATAAACATCCAAAAATTGTGAGACTCACCTTATGTGGAACGTTTTTTCTTTTCAGGGAATTTGGCCCAGCAACCGGTCGCCCATTACTCTTCACAGTCTTTATGTGTTGAACGACGGAATTTGCTGAAATACCACAAAGGGAAATTGTTATTACCATAATAGGTTTGATACGTAAACAGGAAAGCTAACAATAAAAGCTAATCATCGGCATGTTATACGTTAAGGTATACATACAAGTGTCAGGCTGTGTAGTGTGTGTTTTTTTCATTTTCTTTCGTCTTTCTGATCTCATCAGTTCCCTCTCCTTTTCATACAAATCTGTGGGATCATCTGCAATGAGAAGGAATCTTGATAATAGAAAGTTGTTAGTATTCTAACGATTCGATAGAGCTGCCTTTGGTAATTTCTGGTCGTATAAGCAGTGACTATTCTTTTTAATTGTTTTTATATAAAGAAAAGGTTAACTAAAAATACCCACCGGAAAGACCTAGAATCGTGGCACGAAGGTGGCGATTCTCCCATGGCGCTAAAACCACTGATCCAACAATCAAAGGACGCTTGCTAATAAGGTCTTTGGTTTTAAGGTGAAGTGTTTTCTCATCACACATAAACTTGACAAAGGCATATTTAGAAACTGAAAATACAAATCAAAAAGATTAGTTTAAAAAAAAATCAAGTTCAGCGATTTCGTTTACTGGACATATTCACGTTAAAAATCAGCTAGTATTTGGGCGTGTGGTAACATGACAAGATCAGAAAAATGAAATCAAATACCTTTCAACTGGTTTCGTCGAGACATGATCGTTACTGGAAGTTTTGAAGAATGTTTCTATCCTCTTAAGATTAGGTAACGGATATGCAAAACATTGATGACCTTGGGCCCAAGACAATTCCCTTATGTCGGGGTGTAAAATTAAAAGCTTAACATATAAATTAATAAATAAATAGTGACAATGAAGACTGTTTAAGGAGCCAATGATAACTGGTGGAGTTTTATGAACGTTTTATACATATACTGGCGTGTGTGAGTTTTACATCTAGTCAGACGGTAAGCATGGAGGGGATGTTTACTGGCAAGGAATTTGCACACTTTTAAAATAACTCATAACTTTGTTTTTTAGCAGACAGAATTAACTTTACTGCTGTCTTTGAATCTTCATATAATAAATAAAGTTAGACAAAGCAAATACTGGAAAATGACAAATAACCCCAGTGTGGTACAATTAAAAAAAAGATTCCCGTAAAAAATTTGTTTGTGTAATGTCTGAAAATAACAGCATTTCACTGTGATTTCAATAATCTAAAATCGAATACACATCCAAATAGACAAACATTGTTGTAGATTATGATATCGGCAAAGATCAGCATGACCGACATTTACGTCTGTAGGCTGCCCATGCAGTGAGGGGCTGGTGATCACCGATAATGAGTGAGCTTGCCCTACAGGCGATCCCTATGAGATAAAAATGATACGCCGGTAGGCGGTAAACCACAATCAATTCAACAGCAAACAAGATAAAGAAAATCGGCAGGTTGATTGAATAATACATTGGGGGGAAATCTACCTTACGTAGAACAGCATTTGTATAATGAAAAAATGATTTGACGTAGTCTTCAGCTAGCGCCGACGGACACGGGGCAGTGGATTCAGACCATTCGTGATAGAAATAGATAGAAACACAAACAACACACACATCATAAAAATAGTTTATTAACATATTTACATAATGTAGCAAACGAATAAAAAGAAATCCACACACACACAACCCAATTTATCGTTTGTTGAACGCACTCGTCGTAGAACTATTTTGAGTCGCGCAATACCTTATCCGTACTGGCGCTGTGATCAGTCTAGTGTATATGTCAAGATCACGGTGTCAAAAGCGTGATTTCGCTTACGTTTTCGCGAAAACACAGCATGTGGCCCTTGCCTGTTTTCGATAGCGGTACTGTATGTTATCGTTTATTCTTCGCCATAAACTTTCTGGACAAGCTCTGAGTGACCTTCTCCAGCTGCTGAACCTTGTCATGCCAAACTGTCTGCCTAAATCGAAGTATTTGTGGGAGAAGCTATTCAAATCGGCTGACAGCTATGTCAAACACTACTATTGCTCCAATTGTAGTTCATATTTTGGGACGAGCATTCCAACAGTCTGTCTCAAATGCACAGCTAAAACTTCGTCGGATTCAAAGGACTTTGATTTTTTCCTCATCATGCCGCTTGCCACTCAGATAGTTGAACTTGCTACCAGTCATAAATTGTTCGACAAAGTACAACCTACGAGCTGTTCTCACAAAAACATTTCCGACGTATGCTGTGGGCAATTATATAAACAAAGACCCCTAAAACAGTTATTAGAATCTAAAGATAATATTTCCCTTACCTGGAGCTGTGACGGAGTTCCTTTATTTTCGTCGTCTAAATATTCTATCTGGCCTGTTAAATGAACTACCTTACCATCTACGTCATGATCACACTCTCCTTTTTTCGCTCTGGTTCGGCAAGACGAAGCCTCATATTACATCATACCTCAAGCCGTTTGTCGATGAACTGGGGACGTTGGCGAGGGATGGTGTTCATTGGAGGGATGAATTTGGCCACCTTCACAATACGAAGGTGTTTGCTTCAGTATGTTCATGCGACTCTGTTGCCCGAGCAATGCTCCAGAATTTCACACAGTTTAATGGACTTTACGGCTGTAGCTTCTGTCTACATCCTGGAGAAGTAGTGGAGAAAGGTAGTGGGCATGTCCGTGTGTACCCAATTTCAACCGACCAATTGCCTAATATGAGGACGGATTCTGGAACCAAGATGGATGCTGGTACTAGTGTCCAGACTGACACCATTGTCAATGGAGTCAAAGGTCCCAGTGTGCTTATGCTTGTGCCTCATTTTAACATCGTCGATGGATTTTCCCCTGATTATATGCATTCGGTTCTTCTTGGTGTTGTGAGACATTTTGTGTATCTGTGGTTGGACTCATCACAGCACCGGAAGGCATTCTACCTGGGTCCTCATCTCAACCAGTTAAACATGATGCTGGAGCAAATAAAGCCACCTCGTGAAATAACAAGACGGCCACGAAACCTCGTTGACAGGAAATATTGGAAAGCATCCGAATGGAGACATTTCCTTTTGATTTACTCCGGCATCATTTTGCGAGATACTCTGGCAAAGTCATTCTATCATCATTGGCTACTGCTAGTGAATGGAGTTAGCCTTTTGATGAAATCAAGTATTAGCCCCGGTGACCTGGAGTCTGCCCGACTCTGTCTATTGAAGTTTGTTGTTGAGGTTCCCCGACTCTATGGACAGGAACATGTTAGTTTCAATACACATCTTCTAACCCACCTTCCTGATTGTGTAAAAAAGCAAGGCCCGCTCTGGGCAACATCAACCTTTGTTTTTGAGGATGCTTATGGAAAGTTGCAGAATTTGTACCATGGGACTCAACACGTGATGGAGCAGATGTTCAAATCATTCTTCGCTTCCAGAGAATTAGCCCGATTGGCCCAGATATATCTAGCTGATGCTAATGATGAAGTTAAAAGTATGTACACGGCGATATCTCAATTACCTGCCCCGGACAGACCCCTTGATACAGATTGTTTTAGCGGGGTTGGCCGTCCTGTAATCAGAGACCTTCGCGTTGTAGAGAGACTTGCCATTGAGGAACACCTAGGATGCACTCTATTAACCAGCAGAGCATCATTCTACAAACGGTTTGTTATCAGCGGGAAGTTGTACACCACAGAGGCATATACCCGTCCTTTCCAGAGAAATGACTCAGTAGTAATAATTGATTGTCTCCCGAAAAAAGTATGTACCATTCAAGATGCGTTGATAGTACAATCTTTTAATGGCCAACCTAAGCCTGTCCTACTTGTTCATGCAAGGTCCCTAAAGTCGCTGACATATGTTGACTCATTTGTGGGAAAAAATTTGACAGCATTCATAGGAATGTTTGATAGTAGTTCTATAACTCCATTGCAGGCATTCCGACCTACTTCAGTGGATGGCAAATTTGTAATTGTGTGTGGAAAATTTGCTATAAAACTGCCAAAATTCGAACTGGACTAATTTTTTTCTTCAAGCTATACCTTTAATCTGCCATGTTTGTTGTATTATAACTTTTTCCTCTTTGTATACGCCCCGCCGAAAGCGTATTTGTTAAAAAGTATACTAGTATTGCTGCCTTTGGATTGTCATTTTGATAGAAATAACTTCTACATATTCTGAGGATTTTTTATATTTGCATTAGCCTATAATGAGCATATTTTCAGGTTTGCGCTCAACCTACATGTTTGGCATTTTTCGCTGAAATTACGACCCTATAATATGTTTAACTTTCAGAGGGTCTGTGTATTTGAGATTTATGTTACTGCATATTTAAATAAATAAATTAAACAGGGCAATGATGGATTTCCTTCAATCATTTTTCTTTTCTTGTTCCTTTTTTGTTGTCTTATGCTTGGCGTCTATTATTTACTATAGTTTACCGACAGTTCAACAAATGTGACTTTACTGCACTATAGTAACCTATATTTTACTATAGTTTACCACAGTTTAAAAAATTCGAATATAGCATTACTTTACTGTACTATAGTAACCTATAAATTACTATAGTTTACCACATTTCAAAACAATTCGACTATAGTATTACTTTACTGCACTATAGTAACCTATAATTTACTATAGTTTACCACAGTTTAAAAACATCGACTATGGTGTTACTTAAGTGTACTATAGTAACCAATTACTTACTATAGTTTACCACAGTTCACTACACATTGGCTATAGTATTACTTTATTGTACTATAGTAACCTATAACTCACTATAGTTTACCACAGTTCACTACACATTGGCTATAGTATTACTTTACTGTACTATAGTAACCAATAACTTACTATAGTTTACCACAGTTCACTACACATTGGCTATAGTATTACTTTACTGTACTATAGTAAACAATAACTTACTATAGTTTACCACAGTTCACTACACATTGGCTATAGTATTACTTTACTGTACTATAGTAACCTATAGTTTACCACAGTTCACTACACATTGGCTATAGTATTACGTTACTGTACTATAGTAACCTATAGTTTACCACAGTTCACTGCACATTGGCTATAGTATCACTTTACTGTACTATAGTAACCTATAGTTTACTATAGTTTACCACAGTTCACTACACATTCGCTATAGTATCACTTTACTGTACTATAGTAACCTATAGTTTACCACAGTTCACTGCACATTGGCTATAGTATCACTTTACTGTACTATAGTTTACTATAGTTTACCACAGTTCACTACACATTGGCTATAGTATCACTTTACTGTACTATAGTAACCTATAGTTTACCACAGTTCACTACACATTCGCTATAGAATTACTGCATGTTCCTATAGTAACATATGCTTTTCTATAGTAAACTATAGTTTCGAAAAGACTACCTATAAAATTACTATAATTTACTATAGAAATCTATAGTTTACTGTAGTAAACTATAGTAAAGTGTAGGTTACTATAGTTTACTACAGTTTTACTATAGTAAATTATAGTAAAGTATAGTACATTTTCATTAGGGTCTCTCCACATGCTCTCTCCCTACGCACATCTGTACCCTCAAAGGAACCTTGCGATCCACGGCGGCTCCGTCTTATATTGATTCGCTGGTATGTAGATACCAATATACATGTAGTTTTCTTTGCAATCTCTCTGCTTAATACATGCACACCGATATTGGTATTTACTGTAGTACAGACGAAGACTTAGTTACCAATTTAAAAAAAAAGTTATATGTTTTAATTGGCACCTATTATGGATATCTTATAGAAGTGTAAACAAAGCAAGAGCCGCCAAAGAATGGTATACTGCCCCAATTTACAAATAGTAACTTTTAAGTTGAAATGCAATCTTGTTTTGTTTTAGGTATAATAAAATTCTTCCAGCACCAAATATTATGGAAGGGACATTGGAGTCATAGATTGGGAATAATGTAAAAATTAACAGCAATTGAGCAACCCTTAAAACGTGGTGGATGTTTTCGACAAATACATAAAAACAAAGAACACCATAATATAAAAATCCCTGACTCTTACAACTTAGTAAAACAGTTAGCTTATATCGAAACAATTCATAATTTCCCCACTATTTAATTGATTGATTGGTGTTTTATGCTGCACTCACGATTATTTCACTTATATGGCAGCGTTGCAACACATAGTGAGGGAGGAAACCACCGACCGTCGGCGAGTACCTTATCAGCCATACAGATTCATAGATTGAATCCATCAACCGGCGATCAACTGAAATTTTCCCTCAGAATTTTGTTTCTATTTGTATTTGTCTCAGTGTGAATCCAACCCGGGCCCCATTTATTGGAGGCCCGTGCTGGAGGGACTATCACTCTAACCTACTGAGTGACCGAGACATCGAGACCTTTGGAAGAAAACAAATGTTTAATGCACATACCTCCCCATCATCACTGAGGGCCAGGGAATGTCCGGCGCCACAAGCCACTTGTACAATCTTCTTATGCTGTATATTATTTACCAATGCTGGAGATGGTCCATGATTAGTTGTTCCGTTCCCAAGTTGACCGTTATCATTACGACCCCAACTATACACAGAGCCATCTGAAATAAAGACGATGCATTGATTTATTTGAAAATTAGTCAAATTACACGTAAACCCTGTATGGATTATGCATCAAGCAATGCTTAGTGTAACATGGCTAACACCATCCGTCCCATGAGAGTAATATATCATGCCATTTGACGCATGCGCTTTGTGTTCGAATTGGGAGTACATCTACCTTTATCCATGTAACATGCTGTGTTAAAATTGAAAAAAATAGCAACCGGAATGTCTTTTTGAAATATACTGTATCGTTTTAAATGTGACTGGAGTAGCCATAGTTGTGATTTTTTTCTTCTTCATTCAGGCATTGGAAGAGAAAACAGGAGCATGGACACAATGGATTGGAAAAAATGACATCATTCATGTTAAAATAGCTTCAACAAAAAAACATATGCTGTTTTAGTTTGTCGCCGCTTCGTTCGGTAACTTTTAGCAATCAATATCCCGATAATGGTGACGAATATAAATGGTTATGTTGTGTTTTTAATCTTCACAGGTGTCATGTAAAACAGACAGTTTCTTGGGGGTTTACAACGGATTGTAAGAAAAGACCTTAATATACTGCAGATGTATAGTGGGACTAATTATATTAACAGAACTATTGTGTTTGTGTCATACTTTGGTTATTTACTTTAACAAAATCCTTTGGAAGTAAGTTAAATTTACTGTGTTGAAATCATACACAGATTGGTTAAGCTGGGTGTTAGCTTAGTTATTTCTGAAACAATGTTTGAATGCATATAAAACCTACCAAATTCCAATCGTACATGTAGGCTAATGGTTATATCAAAATGAAGCTACATAGAACAATTTAATTACTTGGGAGTTGTTTTTAGCTCCAAATGTAAGTTTAATAACACACGCGATTTGTTTGTACAAAAAGGTCAAAAAGCAGCAAATGTCCTTCTTATTAATATTAAAAAAAATGGAATTCCAATTGATGTTACAAATGATTTGTTTGATGCTTTTGTTAGTCAAACTGTTCTCTATGGTGCAGAAGTTTGGGGTTTTAAAAAGTCTCTACCCATAAAACGGATACAAACTAAGTTTTTCAAACGACTAGTTAATGTGAAAATGTCTACTTCTAATTGTACAATTTACTGTGAATTTTGGGCTGCAAGATTATTTAGTTAAAATAAGAAATTTCAACCATCGAAACTCCATGTTTAAGTTGAGAGCTTCGAGTCACAATCTCCGTATAGAAACAGGTAGACATGGCAGTAACCAGCTACCAAGACATGAACGAAAATGTTTATTGTGTAATACAAATGATGTTGAGGATGAATACCATTTTATGTTAATCTGTCCAATTTATCAAGAAGTTAGAAAAGAACTAATTAAAGGGTATTATTGGAAAAAACCTAGTGTACACAAACTTGTAGCACTCCTTAACTCTACCTCTGTTAATATGATTCAGAAAACTGCAAAATTTGTTCATATATGTTTGGAAAACAGGAATGTTTTGATAGGGAGAATGTAACCGTGTATATATCGAGGTTCTCTCTCAGATGTCAGACATATATAATAAGTATATTCTGTTATAAACATCACATAGTGTCAGTATGTACATGTATTTATAATGTTGTTTCAATTATTGTAAAATTCATTGTACAGAAACCATTGTGACAAGGGGCAATTATTTGCTCAAGTCAATAAACTTTGAATTGAATGGCTAATAACTGGTTGTGACTGTGTCTAGGTAATATATTTATGGACACTAAAACACACGGGCACAGGGAAAATCTTCTTGTCTAAAATAACCATGGAGACAAGTTTCTAATTGTGTTAAAAAGAGGTATATCATTTAGACCTTTATACCCCATCATAAATTGTTGTAATAAAGTAAACCTATGATATTTCATTAGGTTGACGACTGACAGGAGCTTGGCCTTAGTCAGTAGAATTTTCTGGGACACTTTGTATTACATTGACAATGCTTACGCATCTTAAGCTATAGTAAGAATATCGTCAGACTATATATTATGCCCCCCCTCCCCCCCCCCCAATACCCTTTCCCAGAAAACCTAGGTAGAAGGCAGACAGGGGAGTTTAGCCCTGACCAGTATGTCTTTCAAAATCTTGTTCTTTTTATAAGCAATGACTGGCCTTTGGGTCAGAGGTCGAGCAAGTTTACTTTGAAGTAGTTTGTATTCTTCTACTATAATCTTGGCCATAGCGATGCTAGCTTTGTTATACTGAAACACAAATGGTATTATAGTTTTTTCACGACATCTTCCGGGGTCCAAGTTCAAACCCAAAGGATAAATAGTTTGTAATGTTTGAATCCAAAAACTTTCCCTTTCAAAGTACATCATGTTTAAGTCTTATGCTAGATAAATGGTTGGCTGCTCTTTGTCGTAGAGAATTCTGAGTTTCTCCGACGTACTGTTTGCAACATTTTTTGCACGTGATTACATACACGATATTAGAGGAGTCACAATTAAGGTTCTCTGCCATTTGATATTTGTTGCGAGTTTGTTCTCCGAAAAAGGTTCCGCGATCGGGTACGTATATATCGAGTTTGCATCGCGTCTTAAGGCATTTCATTGATGTACCTGAGAGAAATGTTGGACGGTAGTGGTACACTCGTGAAGGGGAGGTAAGCGTATCGGGGGATGAAGGGGTAAACATGATTTGTCTTACTGTGTTAGATTTCATCCTTCGGAGTAATCTAATAGAATACTTCCTAGGGAGGAGAGCTTTAAAAAGAACAGAACAAGCCTGGTTAAAAAAATCTAAAGAACTACAGTTTCTATAGAATCTAAAAATCTGAGATTTAATGACTCCCTTGAAAGTGTGAGGAGGATGGTATGACCCAGCATGTAGTAGCTGATGCGTGTCAGTAGGTTTGAAGAATACTTTGTAATCTAGATACCCAGTAGTATGATATGTATGACCCTTGTAAATAGTTACATCCAAAAAATCCACAGAAGTGTGATCAATAGTAGGCTGTAATTTAATGCTTGAGTCGTGAGAATTAAGAGTATCAATGAAAATATGAAGGTCTTCCAACGTATGTTGCCAAATGATAAAAATGTCATCCAGATACCGAAGGTAAATAAAAGGTTGTTGGTGACATTTGTGAAGAATCTCACTCTCCCACTCAGCCATAAAAATAGAGGCAAAGTTAGGACTAAAACGTTTCCCCATAGCACACCCTTTAATTTGCTGAAAGATCTCCCCATTGAATTCAAAATCGTTACCTTTTAAGCTAAGTTCCAGCAATTCTAAAATGTCTTTATCCGGACGATGGTGGTCAGGATATCTTTGGAATGCTGATTTTATGGATTTAAGACCCAAATCTATGTCAATGTTTGTATACATAGACTCCACATCCAGAGTAACCAAAATCACATCTTGTGGGATGGATTTCTCAGACAATTTGGCCAATAAATCATCCGTATTCTTTATAAAGCTAGGATGCCGATTCGCTATAGGTTTTAGATAGTAATCAATTAGCTCTGATATTCTATAACTTTCACTGCCACAATCTGAGATAATAGGACGCCCAGGGGGCATTGTAGGCTTCGGCCATTTTTCAATGGGTTTGTGAATTTTCGGAAGAATATAGAAGACCCTGTTTTTAGAGTTATGATCAGATTCCAAATAGCGATACTGTTTTTCATTAAGTAAGCCTTTATCTTGAAGAGAAACAAGAATTTTATTAAACTTCCTAACATTTTCAGGCCAAATTTCCTTATCAAGTTTTTTGTAATGAAGAGGGTTGCTTAGCTGCCGTTCTATCTCTTCAATATAATCCTGTTTTGACATAATAACTGTTGCCGAACCTTTATCAGCAGGTTTAATAACTATGTTTGGATTTCTCCTTAGCTTACTTAAGGCAAGACATTCTGAATGAGTAAGGTTATGTTGGTTTTTCTGATTAGTTAAAGCATCAAACTTCCTTGATACAGAGTCACGACTAATGTTTATTTCTGGATCATACATGTGAGAAGGGGGTGTATAGCCACTTTTAGATGTAAACGGCTTGCGTACCCCACTAGAATCTCGGTAGATATCAGCCAGACTAAGATTTCTGGAGAACTCCATAACATGCACTAATTTACTAATAGAAAAGTCACAAATGAGCAAGGCACAAATGAGAGTCCTCTATTGAGTAGAGATATATCATCAGCAGTGAGTTCCTCGTTACTAAGATTAACAATATTACTTCCTAAGCCGAAAGTAGGGTGGCACATGCCCTGTCCCAAATTTAGTTTAAATCTAGTGTCTGAAGCCATTGGGTATACAAGCAATTTGCTGTATCTTCGGTCCAGTGAATTTTGTCCGTGGATACTCTAAATTTTGAATTGGGGATTTTTGGTATGACCATAACTCTCTTCATCTTGGAAGCAGAAGAGTTATATAGGTTCAGGTTCGAAACTTCACTGGCCGGCAGTTTAGTGGATGACTGGATCTCTACAAAGTAGATGAGCGAGTTGGAAAAAGTCTTCCTAACCGCTGTCATCATGTTGCGCATTTGAGTTAACGAAGTGTTTGGCTCAGTAGTTGTCTTGTTATTGATACCAATATTCAAGATAACTTTCTCAGGTTTGGGACCTTGATACTTCTGAATTAGAGTCCGAAATGAATTGAAATTGGCACCAGGAAAACATTGTACCTGCATATCAGGGTGGGGGTCAAGGTTAATTTTAGAAAGATTAGAATCCCCAAGTAAAAGAACTTTCTTAGTTACATTAGGAAGGTGCCAATTAGAGGAAGTGTGCCGAAATTTCCAAAATTTAGAATTAGCTAATTTATTCCGAAGTTTGCGCTGACCCCTCGGAGGGGATCTCACTGCATCTGAATATCTCATAGGTGAATGGGCTGACAAAACTGGGGATGGGGGAGGAGCAGAGGGACTAGATGTACTAGGTCTAGGAGAAGTGACCCTAGTAGAAACTGGGGAGGACGAAAGGGGACAGAGGTACTACTAGGTCTAGGGGAGGGGGGCTGAGGGGAAGAAAAAGAGGGGGCAGAGGTAGTAGGTCTAAGGGGGGGAGTACCAGTAGGGAAAGGCGAAGGGGAAACAGAAGGTAAAGTTACAGACCTAGGAGTCTGTGACTGCAGAGTTGGAGGTGAGATAACGGATGTCGACGGACTGACAGGCGGATGGGGTTGGGGGGGGGGGGGGGGGGGGGGGGACGATGGTGGACTAAACTGAGTAGTAGCAGCAGAAGTGACAGATTTAGTGATAGAAAGAAAAGAATAAAAATTTTGAATGGTCGAAAGTTGTAATTTACCTTTATAATTCTGTTTGCCCCATTTTAAAGCATTATTGAAAGCACTGTCAAAGTTTAGACCATTGGATGACCTGGCAGAAGTCACCTGTGCTTTTAATCTATTTAAACAAGCCGCATAATGTGAAATCATCTCTTGTATGATCCTATGGGCCCAATTTTTGTGTACATGGTCAAACGCAATATCAACTTCCCGATTGCGTTGAGCCGGTTTAAGAAAAGAATTAAGCTCTTTAATTTTATTATTTAAGGAATTTGGGAGGGTTTGGTCACGTAAATGTCCCTCAAGGATGCCAATGTGGTGAAGACATTGTAAAATTTTGAAAAGGGCTTTCACCAGAGCCGAGAATTCTGAATATTGGGGACTTTTAGATTTTGAATTTCCATGCCTATTGCTAACTGAAAATTGCCTGCTTCTGTTACCACGCCCTTGTTTTGCCATTCTGCCTAAATGCCAATATACTTAATTAGATGAAAAGGGAAAATGGAGTTGGGAAAGTGAGACAGAGATAGAAAGGAAAAATATGTCGGGAAACAAAAAGAATTGATACAAACTAGAGACAAAAGGACCTAATTGAATTGGCTGACTAGTAGGGGACAAAAAAGATGGAATTTGGAAAATATATGTTACAAAGAGGCAGAGATAAAGAATAAAATGTGTCTGGAGACAGAAGGACTAAAGTAAAAAGGGTAATAAATCTAAGACACAAATTGTGAGATATATAAGCATAGGAAGACTAAATAGAGCGGGAAGGAAAAACAACTTAATAAGACACTAAGGTTAAAATTAATGTACAATTGGAACAGGAAATAATAATGAAGTCCTAGAAATAAAATTTGGAAGAAAAATATACAAGGGCTGTAAACGGAAGATGAGGTTAAATCATAAATAAAAGGGGAAAACAATAGTAAGCCTAAAATAATGAAAATATATAAAGAGATGAAAAAGGTATAAAAGCAAGTCCTATTCTCTGAGTAAGTCCCGTCTTCGTTGGTAAATGTACATTTACCTTGGTTGATGGCAGGCATTGGATTCAAACCAATGTCCATTTGCCCACAGGCCCGGAATGACATTCCCACAATTTAACTTTATTGGACTCTATTTCAATAAAAATGTTTTATTTACAGGCACCATATTGCATTTGCCCATGTGGAATTATGTAGGTCAATTTTGCATGTGGTTGATATTATTGGTGCTGATGTACATGTATAATTTATTTATGCTACATGTTTGTTTGGGATTGTGATAAACCCCCTCCATCCAAACGTAATATTGTTAGGCATATTCATAAAATACCCTGTAAGGGGCCCTTGATAAGGCTGAGATGTTGTTGGATAAATGTTAAACTGAGAAAGCCGTCGTCCATGTATTAATTACATAAACAACCCGAGTTTCGTTTTATGATGTCCTCACATTTTGCACGTTTTTAATGTGTGATATTTGGAGCATTTTATAAATTTATAGGGCTTGCCTTTTCAACATCTTTATTTGGTCAATATTGTATAATCATCCGTAGGCTTATAAACGCATACTTAATAAGTGACAGATATTTATCAAATGAACACTTTCTGAATATATACAGGAAACATTAAATTGAAAGTAAAACAACTAACCAAACTTGTAATGGAACATGTCTACATATGATGCATAAAGAAATAAAAACTGTGCAAAAGCTCGTAGCAGCCCTCTTGGGTGGAGTTACGTTTATCAGTTTGTTGACTGGGATGTACTTTTCGATGCTGAAAGAAATAAAACTGGGCAAAGCTCGTAGCAGCCCTCTTGGGTGGAGTTATGTTTATCAGTTTGTTGATTGGGATGTACTTTTCGATGCTGAAAGAAATAAAACTGAGCAAAGCTCGTAGCAGCCCTCTTGGGTGGAGTTATGTTTATCAGTTTGTTGATTGGGATGTACTTTTCGATATCATATTTTTTGCAGACTAGTTGACTTGCCTATGGCACGTTGGCTAGCAAATTGATTTGTCTTCAGTTGTGAATATCTTTCCCCAACAGTGGTTAATTGCTTTTTAGTACGAACATATAGATAGGTGTTCTATAATAAATGGTCACATACTGCATGGAGATTTCTTAAAGACTGTCCGGAAAATTGCACATTTCGAAGAAGATTCATCATACATTAATTCCATTAACAGCCTGTACAGGAGATCGAATACCATATAATGTGACGTGTAGTTGTGTGTGTGGAACTCGCTAAACAGTGAATTATTGCGAGTTTTTGATGGTGTGAACTTCAGTGTTAACAGTAATTAGAACGTACAGAGAGGTAGATCTGAAGACAATGTGTTTTATCCGTAAACCTTTGTAAAAGGACTAAATATTAAGTCAATCAAATCCAGATTGATAATCTGATTGGTTCATTTTAAAGAAGCATGAGCTGTCAGTATGTTGATATTTATCCATTCAAACGGTATGTGAAAATTATCGGCTTTTTTTCTGAAACTGTTTAGTTGGAGGAGGAAATTACACCCACCACTCACCGCCCAAGGCATGTCATTGTTACATCAGCTGAAAGCACCATTACACTTTAATTCAATACAATGAGAATGTGAGGCCTCGACCCACACTACTCAACATCATTCAACATTTGTTGACTCGACGCGATTCAACTTCATCTTTTAAGAATTGAGTTAAATAGTGTGGACGGGGGTTTTAACAACAACCTCTTTGCCTCTCTGACATTTTCTGGGCAAACATTTTCTGGACAATGTTAACCAATGTCAGCAATGTATAAGAATGATAGGCCTCCAAGAATTTGAAAATAAATCAGTATGCAAACACTGCTTCTCCCTGGGGTAAAGGGATGTCCCAGGGACTAGCTTCTGCCTGCACAGATGCCAACAAATGAAGAATCTCTAGAATACCATTGAACCAGGCTAGAAGATAATGTAATTTACCAAACACAACTCAAATCTGGTCAAAATTTTGGATGTTGTTGAGTTTTCGTTTTATATAGTGTAGAAGTCTCTCATCAAACCCCGATTTAAGTTGTATGGTGTTGAGTCAACAAAAGTTGAGTAATATTGAGTAGTGTAGACTGGGCTTAATATATCTTTCAATTAGTTGTTGAAAGCTAGTATAGTAGCTATTAGCATTTGATATATCATTAACATCAACAATTAAATAGCTTTGCTTGTTTTACGTGTGATCTAACAATTTTATAGACCTAGTTATTACAGCTTTATTGAGTAAAATCTGGTCCTTAGAGGATAGATAGGTGATTAGAATTGTTTATTATTTATACATAAGCGGAAACTAGGGATTTCCTTCACTCAGAAATGTAATAATTCACTGCAGTGCAATAAAAATTTTTGTTATTTAATGCACGCATCGAAGCCGATGACGTCGGACCTACTTCTTTCTTGTGTACTGACGTCTGCTGTACAACAACAACAGTACATATGATTTGGATAGGCTAAATGAAGCCTTTTCAGTCAATTTAGCATTAAGATAAATAATTTACAACTGAAAACACTAAATTGATTCAATAGAGGATTGCCTTACCACTTTAAATCAAAGCGATAAAACAAAACTTCATTACGGATCGTCAGTTGGCAGCGTTGTGTGGCCTACAGGCTACATCATCATGGCTTCGGAGAATCGTAACGAGAAACTGTAATTGCCGTTCAATGACGCAGTAAAACGATGTTAAGTAGTTTCATAGATCTTTTTTATCCTTGTGACTGGTGCGCTGCAGAGTTAAAATCCATGTTGATCGATTTAATTTCTTTTTACACGAAATATCGCGAAAAACTTCAGGGAGAAAATGGCAATTCAAATGACCACAAATCTGACAGTTGACAGTCACGTGAGAAGAACAGACATGCTGTTGTTTCATTGGTCAGCGATATATATTCCTACGTTTGCTAAAAACCTAATCCGTCATAAGTTTGTTGATATTTTCTTTTTTATAATTGATAAATTTATACTTAATAAACAATCCCCAGAATAAAACATGATAGTATAAATAATAAACAGAATATTGAACAGCTGTGTTTGAAAAGCATTTATATTTTTTCTCTTGAAAGGCGGAGGGATAACCCACTCGACACTTCGCGTCTCGTGAGTTATTCTCCGACTTTCACTCGAAAAAATATAAGTGCTATTCAAACTCAGCTGTTCAATATCCTCTATATATTAATGGGGGCTGTCTCATCTTTGAATAAGTAAAGAGTTTGTTTTAATAAAGTCAAGTACTAATGACCAGTGTGTTGCACAACTTTATCTACTCAACATATTTGCATATAAGGCGGCATCTTCTCGAGCCATGGTAAAATCTCCATATAGCTATTTTGAGTTTTACCTTTGATAGATTATTATATTAACACTCAACCAATATTAAAGTGAGGGAAAGAGAGTAAAACTTCTCACAGCAAATCAAAACGTCGAGCACTTTAACACACTTAAATGACGTCATGGCAGCTGTTAATACATTTGTACATCTCTAGCTTTTCTTTAACGAGTGCTAGTTGGTCAGGTAGGAAAGACAACTTTCATATTCAAATCAGTGGACGCTGCAGGATTTACGAGTTGGACTCTAGTAATCTGCCAAGGTAAAACACGCAAGGGTTTTTAAAATAGTTTAAAGGGGGAGAGAACAAAAAAGCATGTATCGAACAGGCTCCCATAGGCCATCATATCCATGTGTGTGTCTTGTACGTGGTATACGGTGTGAAAATACACTGAAAATAAATCTGCTAGACAAGCTCATGTTAAACCGTCAGTGGAGCGCACCATTGATGTTTTGGAGTTGACGGGAAAAAAGTATTAGTAAATTACTTCCCTTGAGAGCTTGTATGGTTATAACCTGCAATGTCAACAGTGAGACTATATTTTCTGAAAATTCTAGAAACAGCTAAAATGAACAGTATTCTTACTCTTCACAATACCTATCTTTTCTCTAATCTTTCATTCAGTCATAAATTTATGTATCATGTGTATCAGCTTCCTTTGACATTTCATAACATTTTCACAAAACTGACCGATATTCACCCATACCCAACCAGGACACTGTGCTCAAATCTTTACCGCCCTCCATGCCACTTCACTCGCACAAGCCACTCACTTAAGTTCTCAGGACAACTAGAATGGAACAGGCTGCCCCCACTTCTAAAATCTATTAAATCTCAATCTATATTTAAAAGCAAATTAAAAACATATCTACTGAATACATACATGTAAGTACTTAATTTTGTCTCCGCGTCTGAACTGGAACAGCATCTTTTTTAGAAAAATTAATTTTAAACACTCAAAATTTCGAAATAACTCTGTTTTCGGTTGATTCACCGGTTTATGTATGACTTTACCAACCATCTATTAGTTGCACCCATCAACACTAGGGATAGAACAAGTCCTTCAGACTTTATTCCCGCCTTACACAAATCATCTCGGTTTTGTTGCTTTCCCTAATTATGTCTTCTCTCTGTTTTTCCCTTAGCATTTGTTCTCAAAACCTGTATGTATATTTATGTTATAAATCCATGCCTTGTGAGGTGAATAAACAATCAATCAATCAATCTACAACGATCCCCACAAGTCGCGTAGACACCAAATGCAGCCTGTCACCTCTTCTCAAAAGATTGATTTACAAGCCGGTATATATTTCAGAGTTATTAGAGTGTTTGTCTTTTGTTATAAGCGCCTCGATATGATCGAAATTAACCTAGGTTTAAATGGCAGACTTTCAGAGTTTACCAATTTTTCTTTCAGTGACTGGTGAGCTAGGCGTATGCTGATTGACCGATCAGGACACACAGCTAATCTTTGCCGTGAAGATTGCTGCCGAGTCAGTTGCACATTATCTGATAGCGATTATTAACTTTCTTATAGAGCAGTTTGACGAGGAAAAATCGTAAAGATATGGTTTTGGTACCGTTAGAAAGCTAAATGTAGCGAGCCTGTATTGTAATTACTACGTTATTTCATTTCCTTATCCTTTAAGACCAGTTCTCACTGTGCGATGAGTTGTACCGACTTGTATCATGCGTTTAGATGCATTTGATTAGTTGACAAATCCGGGAGTTTTACAAAGATGGACATCTACTTTTAGTCAGTTTGTTTTAACTAATTTCATAGTGGTTACTGTTTTATGACAATATAGGAAGACAAGGGCAGTACGCGCTTGTTATCGCTTTTATACGAGTGTTGTCCTGTTAATTTGCGTTGGTTGACATAACCTAAAACAAAACAACATTCGCGTTAGTTCCCTAGAAGTCAAAACAGAGTGAGGGGGATATATGCATATTTTCCAAATTGTTTGTATTTACTTACGTAAAAACCTGTCAAAGGCGACGCCATGCATAACCTTCGATGTGTACAAACCGCCACGAAAACGCACTGACACAGCAGGGTGTGTGTATTACGTCACCACTGTGAGGATACGCACACAACCGATGTCGTGTTTGATGTAATATTTCAAGGAGCTAATTAACTTTGGATGCATTATACAGCAGAAAACTGTGATTTTAGCTGTGACATTTTATCTTCTGGAACAGAAATTTAATTTTCTTTTTGGTCAGACTTGTGAACTGAATGTTCTACAAGACACTTGACGTAAATTATAAAATATTGGCAGACGTTGCTCATAAAACCGTTAAGCTATTTACTCAAAACTAGTTCTCTTATATTGGGACATTTCTACATTCACTATAGCAGCCATTAACACTCAGATCTTACTGGTTTACAAATGTTTTAATTGTGATTTCCAGTTTGTATATTGACTTTATAATACTATCGTAAACAGCTTTGCCTTACATGCATTTCCTCATGGTACATAGTAAAATTGTGCATCTCTTTTAAAAATATTTAAATCATTTGAGGGAAATCCTTTAGCAGTATAATAAATAAACAATTTATTATATTTTAACAGTGATTATTCGAACCTGGAGCATATCTCTACAGGTTTTATATATCCACAGTAAGAATACACCACACAAACCGATATATTAAAATTTAGTCATCATCAGAATACTACGACCAGGTCGCAAGATGTCATCAATCCGACGAAGTTATGTTCGAAACATAGGCGCGCGAATTGAAAAACGCAAGCAGTGGGCATATTTAACAACAATAATTTAAGGGAAAACTGTTTTGTTTTAAAAAACGCATCTATTGAACATATCAACAAAACTAAGACGAAGAAACAAACAACAGATTTTTACCTGCACTAAGGGCTACGAGATGCATCAACCATCCATGTTTGCGAAAATATCCACATCCAACTGAAATATTAAGAATCTCCTTTTTACACAAAGCAGTTATTTTCCTGGCTTTTTTGCATTCTCCGTCTTCACCTAAAATATAAAAAAAAAAAACATATAGCATGATATAGCTCCGGTATGTAGTGTTAATGTGGGACTGGTTAGACCATTGTTTTCTACAATTAAGCATAATAGGCCTACTATCCATCAAGACGACTCTGCTGTTTCAAATTGATCTCGATCTTCTATGGCTTTAGTCATTCTTTTATCCTTTTATTGTTGTTATCCATTGTTTTCTACAATTAAGCATAATAGGCCTACTATCCATCAAGACGACTCTGCTGTTTCAAATTGATCTCGATCTTCTATGGCTTTAGTCATTCTTTTATCCTTTTATTGTTGTTATCACATCGTCGTTCTACATCGCAGATGAAATAGGATTTAAATAATCTAAAAAAGTATCAGTACATCCATAGTTAAATCTACATGTACACATGGTAAATGTACCGATCAAATATTGTAGACAATTTGATTGCTTGGTTGTTGATACATTGTAACTCTTAAAACATACAGAGATTGCATGAAAAAATCCACTCAGAATTTGTTCAATTTTATTTGTTCTGAGTTGGAATCAAACCCACACAAAATCGATGGAAGGAATTTCAAACAGAAAGATTATCCATTTTTATTTAAATTTAGATACATGATTTCTTACAAGAGTATGCTCTTATTTAAAAAAAAAACAGCTTCACACCAGAAGACATTTTTACTGTCAATTGTCTATTCCCCACAAAATATCAAATTGTACATATGGATTTCGGCAGCTATTACATATTACAATATTACATATTATTAATCAGTGTTAATTTATTTATGAATAACAGAAAAGCATCCTTGTTACAAAATGATTTCACGTTTCTGCTTCTAAAATATACATTCTGTCAAAACTGCAGGTGAAGTTAAATAAATATGTGTTCTTTGAAATCGCAAACGATACAAATCCCTTTGCATGCTAACACGAGAACTCTGACGCAAACTGGGGGGGTGGGGTTATTGCAGGACATTGAAATAACACCAGTTGTCATTTGCACTAAACTGCAATAGACATGGCAGCAGGCATGGGCTCATTGCCAGATGAATATGGTATATATTGTTATGCATTCAACAGTATCTTCTTAGGTTTCACACTAGCAACTTCCTTTCCTGATAGGGACTATAATAATGTGTTTATCTAAATGCATATATACGCATTCTCATTCTCAGTTATTCCCCTTGTGCTTTCTTGTAAAAGGAGGGATCATTTCTTGGACAGGCCTTGTGAATGAATGGGGAATTGTATAGAAAACTGTTGACAAGCTATAAGATCAAAATATTTCTTTGGATTTTACCTCAGATAGTAAAAATGTAAAGATATAAATAATGCATTGAACCCTGACGAAATTATCTGTAAATAGATCTCTTTCATTGTTTGTATTGTTTTACATTATAAGGAGAAGGAGGCTGTCCCACTCGTACCACCAAATGCACCTCCACTTTGAAGAGTTCTACTAATGAAAATAGAACGTATTGGCATAGTACATGATTATTTTCTCGGATGGAGTCCCATTCAAGAAAAATATAGAATGCAATATATAGTCACATGATAACTATATGTGTCAAATATACTACTGCATGGTTTGCGCTGGGTATCATATAAATGGGGTCCTTCTGTATGTTTTAAATGGGTTTTATTAAGTTCCCTAAATTGTAATGGGTTAAGAAGCCCTGGAAAAATTAATTCAATAAATGCTTTATATTCTGTGTCCAATATAGACATACTTTGTTTGCAAGAAACTCACTGGGACCAGCAATTACTTCTGAACTATAAACATCTACAATAACAGAACTGTAAATAGTTGTGGTGTATAGCCACAATCATTTCGTAAGAGCTGAAGGACAAAGTGACTGATTATAAATGTGATTCAATGAGTAGAATACTTAGAATTACTATCACAATTGATGGTAAGGAAATTGATGTGATAAACTGCTATGCTCCCAATACAAGTAAAGAACGGGTGCTTTTTTTACAAATCTGTGTACTTTTTTTCGAGATAACTATACTCAGGGGTGATTTAAATACTGTATTCTCTCCTTTAGATAGAGGCAATACAACTTTTGCTGTAAACAGATCAAGGGAGAAATTATTATCTATATATAGCACGGGAGTTTACTCTCCGAGATATACATGTATATAGGTATGTACATCCTGATAAAATAAGTTTTATGTGGAGAAGGAATGTTCAAGGTATTTTACAACAAAGCCGCATAGATCATATTTTCGTATCAGAAAATTTAGTTTCTCTTGTAAAATCTGTATATCACCGAAGAAACAGTCTCAGTGACCATAGCAGTCTTTATTTACGATTAGGCCTATCAACAGTTGAAAGGGGCCCCTGGACTCTTTATATTTAACAATCATTTATTACAAGATACTGCTTTTTGTAAAAAGATTAGAGACACTATTAACCCTAGTCCTGTCGCGGACGAGTATACTCGTCCGCTGCTTGCCGTCGCTTGACTGCCACGCACGAGTTAACTCGGGCAGAGCGCTTCCAGTCGCTCACTGCCACGGACGAGTATACTCGTTCTGACAACATACCGTTCGATTTGGACCAATAGAATTAAAGTAAATTCTTTTCATCCGAAATAAATTACATCAGTATAATTTCCGGTTCCTGTTCTTTAAGCGGGAAAAAAATTGAGTTCACAGAGTTCAGTTAAAGAGAAATGTTGATAGTTTGAAGTTACCAATTGAAACGCGACTTTAAACCGATCACAGCGAAGGCGTTCAAAATGGCGTCGCTGTGAGGCGACTCGTGTTTAGTGAATGTGACATCCGTAAATGGAGAGTTATTACTGTTTTTTTCTTAGAATAATTTTGGCGAATAGAAAGAATTGATTTAAGACATTTTTGATAATATCACGATTGAAATTGAAAGCGTTTCTTCACCGACATGCGAGGAATTTTTTCACGGAAGGTGACCTCGATTTCTCGCCGTCTGCGGCGTAGATATGTATCACAATTTGACAGGTTGGTGCTTCGATGAGGAAATAAATTCCTATTATCTTTGCCGAATTTCTGTCGCCATTATTCTTGTTCTACCCATACATACAGATGAGGTTGACTATTTTTGTGGAGGGGTTGATAATGATATATGTAAGCCAGATTTTGGAAATCTCACGACCGAATGAACTCTTCAACCAAATCATTGACATTGTGAATGTGAAGAATAAATACTTTGTGACAAAGATTCAAAACTCATCAATGACTATTTTTAAATGAAATAAATGTATTTTGCCGAGAAACAGATGCCCCAATTAGTAATATCGTACGTGTTTGTTTGTTAAACACTTAAAATTTTTCTGAAAATTGTACATGTAATCAAGTATTAAAGAAAGAGATTGATCTCTAATGTGAATCTGAAAGTGAAAGTGGGAAAACTTCAGTTGAAAATTCTTAGCCGCAGATGTATGTCGAAGACCTGCAACAATTTTATTTTGAAATTGTTTTATTTACCAGAATTTTATTTAAGAATGGCCACATGTATGGATTGGAGCTTTTTTTCAATACCTGTAAAAATATCTGTCGGTTCATATAATTATACCTGTACTGTATGTAGGCTGTAGGTAAATCCGAGTAATATTTCTCAATAATATTTCCTGCTTGTTTACAGAATGATTGTTTCTTTGGAGTAAATTGTACGCTCAAGATTTATATCACTTATATGGTAACAATTATATGAATATGATATAAAATTTGAGTCTGGGTTAGCCAACTTGTATGTAAAATAACCCTGGTAAAAAAAATGAAACAAAGGGCAAAAAATTAAAACAAACAACACTCGAGAATAAGTATTTACTGAAAGACACAGTAAGACGTGTTGAATTATTGAGAAAGTCTTATTAATTCCTTATTTATGAAACATTTCTAAACCGTGGAAAATTACCTGGACTGAAACATACAGTTGATTGGTTTCTTGAACTGAAGTTGAAGGTAAACTATTTTTTCACCTCTTGAACACTTAAAGAAATAGATTGAATTATGATTGATATGAATAATCACGTACATAGACAGATGAAAAACTTTAAGATTTACAGAATAGTTATTATAAAATTTCCATGATATTTTATTTGGCAAGAGAGAAAGAAAGGCATTGGAAAGTACTAAGAAAAATATTCGCCAAAACTGTCAATGTTCATTTGTTGCAGTTCAGCCTCGGTTTCTGAAAAAATAACGAAAAACAAATTAGATGAAAGTAAAAATAGTTGTATGATAGTTGTTAGAAATGAAAAATAGTTGTTTTAGGGTTAAATTCCAATGAGTTGTTGACCAAGAACGACAGGCCTATTTTACTTTAGTTTTTACTGTCGTCTGTACACTGTTCTTGGCCAGTCGGCGATATGTTGACATTGAGTTTGTAAAAAATACAAACGAACTTATAAAATGTGAACATCTAATCAAATTTAACACCTACCTTTTCCCTCAACATTTAAATATAAATAAATTACGCTTTCTACCTAAAAAAAAGAGCTTAGAACGTTGTTTTCGATCGCCGATTATACGTTGTTGTTGTTCCCGTCAGGTAAACGGCGCTCATTTTCTGGTGATTAAACAAATATCGGACGATTTTTGTAACCCGTTCGTTGAATACATCGTTCCCCCGTATCATCACATTGTTTTTCAGGTTTTATTTACAGTTATTTTCTTTTAAAACGGCAAAAAAACAGATATTAGACCAGCGTGGTTTATCTGACAGACACTCAGCTGAAACACCGTGGCATACAGCACTGGCGCATAGCAGTAACTGGCCAGCAGCCTTCAGCTGAGCTGACCTACATACATGGTGACAGGACTAGGGTTAACAATGAAAAAAAACGGTATTGTATAAAAATGAAATTGGGGTGTGGTGGGACAATTTAAAATACAAATTTAAACGGTTGTCGTTAATACATGGTAAAAACCGCAAACAGGATAAAAAACAAAATTATATATATTGTTTGGGATTTTAAGTCAATAGAACGAACAATAGAATATTGACCTATCAGGATCAATAAGGCCCCTTGGATAAACACAATCTAACATCGCATGATACGGAGGGCTGAACCTGGGCCAAAACAAAACAGTTTGTTGTCCAAGATGCAGGCCCACAGGGACATTTACGTGATTCAGAAATACAATTTTTGAAAAAAGATCGACATATGGTGAATTACTATCATTTATCCTCTGTCTGAGAATACTGTTACATAACATGTCGCCTATGTTGTGCTATGGATGAGGTGCCATAGTACAATACAACCCTGCTTTTCTATATATGCTATTCAAGTTTTTAATGATCTATATATTAATGATAAAAAATTAAAGACATCACCACGTCCTCAGTTGTTTTTTAACAACACGAGCTTTCGGCGCCGGTGCCTTCGTCAAGTGTAACTGAATTTAATGTTTCAAAATATTGAAATTCAGTTAAATTCAGTTACACTTGACGAAGGCACCGGCACAGGTGATGTCTTTAATTTTTTATCATTAGTATGGAACCCACGTTTAAAGAGAGTTACAAACATTTCTTAGATCTATATATTGTTTTGCAATAGTTTCAAAATATTACTTAGTGTGCCATTTCAGAATGTTTACGAAACTTTAACAATGCACTCAAGACAACTGTTGGGTCAAGGTTACCCTGCTTGGTCATGTAAATAGCCGACATCAAAGGGATTTTATTGTTTGCAGTACTGGATATGAAAAGTGTCGGTACTAAGTCCGCATCGTCAATTTCATAAAGGTCTCTCCCTCTACCCTGTTGGATAACCATCAGGTAGCAACATTGGCGAGACGCGCGTAACCTAATAGCAACATTGGCGAGACGTGCGTAACCTGATAGCAATATTGGCGAGACGTGCATAACCTGATGGCAACATTGGCCTTTTTATTGTTGGTTAATGTTTTGCTGTTCCCCATTGATCCACCGTTAGTTGTATATTCGTATCGTCGTCATCCTGTGGTTAGCTTAAGCGTAAAATAGCACAACATCAACTAAAAGTTGTGATAAGGCCAGCAATTCCATGGTTGGTCTATCAGATTTTACTTACGTTCGTTAGGTGTTGGTATAAATATAACATCATTGATTGGTTTATCCAACATTTGATAATGTTATCAGCATTGTTCTGACTTTAATTTGACGCTGTGTGTGTTTCCCGTGGTTATTGATGATTGAAGAATAGGACCCCCTTTTCGCAATTTTAGCGTAATTATGCGACTAAATATATTTTGATCATAATAAACATGTTTTTTTTATTTCCCCTAGAAAATATATCAGCATGATAAAGTATGGTATAATTGCACAGATATTTTAGATGAAAATTCAGTGAAACAAATGAAGTTTAAGGAAATTTTCCTAATGAAAAAGCCAACCATACAACAAAACAAAGAGAGGAGATAAAACATTTGTAATAACTCAAGACCATCGATGTGCCACTGTCAGAACCGTGTTGGCTCAATGGCGAAAACTGACCCTTGTATATGGTGGCCCATCGTTGCCAAGAACATTTTTTGGGATTTATGTTAGTTTTTTGTTGCTATTTTTATAAAAAAAGGAAAATTAAAAAAAAAATGAAAAGCATGAGTTTCATGCAGCTCTACGCTTAATCTCAATACAGAAGTTACATGAAATAATTAATGATAAAGTTGGGAGAAATCCTGATTTCTGGCTCAAAACTACAGCTGTTAAAAATGTAAAAAGTATCTCAAACAGTTTGAGAGATATAGAGACAGCTGGAAAATCTCTCAGGGCTTGACAGCAAACCATTTTTCAGCAATTATATGGAATATATAGGATCTCCACGTGACTGGTTTGAACCAATCGAAATGAAGTATTCAGCGTGAGGTGGGATAAATGTGATGTTTATATGAAAACTTGATTATTACATTCATTTATTTCGCTCTAAAGCCACAAGTGGCTCAAGAGGTTATCAATATAAAATTGTCCGTTACAATATGGCAGAGGTTTGTAAAGAAACAGTGTTCATTATACCCCCCCGCAATAAAGTAAGGGGGGGGGGTATACTGGAATCGGCTTGTCCGTCTGTCTGTCTGTAGACACAATTTTGTCCGGACTACTCCTCCTAAGATTTTGCTTTGATTTCAATGAAATTTCACAAATATGTTACCAATGGTATGTAGATGTGCATGCCCATCTATGATATTTCCTTTTTTCACATTTTTATGACGTTTTTGACTTATAGGACTTTGCCATGTTTGGGGTCTCATTCCATATGAAGACAGGGTTATCATGTTATCGCCCCCCCCCCCCCCCCCCCCCCTTCTACTGCCATGAAGTGTGTATGTACGCTCATACATCCGTCCAATCGTTGCATAAAATGGCGGGTACATACGGCTACTGCCGTAAAGCATACATTGTCGTAATGCTTAGACATTACATCTCTCCTTTTTTTCACAATAGCAAATGTAACATAACCTTAAACAATTTTCATGTTTTAAGTTTAAAAATAAAATGTCACTTTGCTTGGAGTTGTATTTAGAGTCTTTGTGTTAACTCATTCGTCCCGAGGAGCGCATAGAAGCGCAGCCAGAGATCACCGTCTCGTCCCGAGGAGCGCATAGAAGCGCAGCTTTTAGAGGGTCTCATTTCCCGGGGAGCGCATAGAAGCGCAGAATTACATGCCCGTCTATTAGTTGTAAATAAATCGATTTAACCGGGTTTTCACGCCTAAACCAATGAAAAATAGTTTCTCAAACGTATAAGGAACGTATTCATAAAGTTTTAAACTAATTTTGATTGGTTGTTGCTAACAACATTCAATTTTACGTCACGTATTTTTTTTAAATCTTCCTTCTCGATCTCTCCGGATTTCTGACACGTAATGGCGGACGTGTGCAGTTACGGAAAAGTTGGATTTCTAAGGATTTACCGATGATAACAGCATTGACGACACCTACTACAGTTTCGTGGATTCCTGAATTATCAAAATGGATTTAAATGAGCTTCATTTTTTGATATTTTACCCGGAAAGTCGAACAGGAAAACTCCGATGTCTGTGAAGTGACATGGCTGCAACAACAACTTTGAGTTGACGGCCGATGAAATTTCGTTTTCGATAGTGAATGTTGGCGACCTCACCAAGCACACAGGCCGATTTTGGACGAGAAAGGAAGTAAACTGGACTCTTCCGGAAAGATGTATTGTCATTGATTTGATTTATTTATTGATTCAAGTTATAAATTAATCTCAAAACCCATCAATGTACGTATCAGTCTATCAGTCACTATCAACCATCACTGAATCAGTATCCACCATGAGGAATGGTATTTTGAAATGGCTTGGCAGGACATTCGAAGTAATGCTGCACAATTTCTGTCTTTTCCGCAAATGTTATTGTGTATTTGTCCTGATACTAGCTTTACTGGACCAGTTATTCACTACTAGCCCGCAAAAATAAATTCTTAAAAGCTGAGAAGAAACTATTTTTCAGACATCAACATGAGGCCCCTCTTGACCCACACAAATATATTCATTCATGATTCATTGAGAAATAAAAGTCAACAAACGACCCAAAAACTATTTTTTTATGTTTTAAAAGTGTCATATTTATTTTGGTGTAAAGAAAAATGTTTTAGTCTTTATTTATAGCGTCTCGGTCACATTTAGATGATTTACAATTTGGTTTGATGACTTACGGTGTTATGGCAAATGTCAAGATGATTTCACTTTATTTGGTTTACATAATTATAATTTATAAGCCAAGAAAAGAATTATTTTTCCCTCGCAAAATAAAATCGTTGCACTTTGTGTGGTTCTTGGCAACCATTCTTCTCTAGTATTTGTCATATCAATTGAAAAAAAACAAACAAGCAAACCATTCATAAGATTCCCTAACTTTATTGGGATTAGTTCTTCAATTTGAAATCCATTGATTGAACTTGGTTTGAGGGAACTAAACAAATATTTCTACAGTGGAAAAAACCCTGCTTTATCATGTGGAAAAATGTAAAATGTACGTATTGCAATTGTAAATATATTCTATATATTATTTGTCCTTTCCTTGATCCTCCATTCCAGGGTAGCTACTTATTTCAAAACCTATGAAAAAACATTATTGAAAAATAAAAATTTGAAGTTTGCAGTATCCAAGCTATCAGTATCAGATTTATACTACAGAAACCTTATAAAATATTTTAAATCCAGTTCTTTTGTTCAAATGAAAAGTGAGGGCTTTCTCGTGGTTATTTTTATATTTTTTATTTTGTATAAAGTATTGTTTCTTGATGAAATAAATTCAATCATAAAATACAAAATCCACATAAATTATATATGGGCGTGGTCTGTCACTGTCACTGACGAAACAACCAATGGCCGGCTCGGATTCTGCCACGTGTAAACATCTGGGTCATCTTTATCCAATCAATGAGAGCGCTGTCGATCGAGCGGTCGAATGGAGCTGGACGAACAGAAAACATACCAATTATAAAGATTAATTACGTACTGGATTCAAAAGTGATAGTTTTGATAAAATACTTTTTGAAATCATCAGATTCTCACCTTTTTAAAGATACTCTACTTTATTTTAACACTGGTAGTTGAACGAAATCGAAGTGTTTGTTTGACGACAAGAAATCGGAATGTCCGACCAATGTTTTGCTTACCGAATCATAAAACCGTCGCTCAACCAGTTTGTAGCTCTTTCAAATATTTGGAATTTTAACAAAAAATATACTTAATTTAGCTAATATATTGATACGAACCATAGAAAAATGCCTGGCGAGTTCAGCTATACACATATTATTTACGTGCGGAATATTATTATTAAAATTCACAGCATTTACAAGTGAGTCCACATTTTGACACAGCACACGAGTCACTGCTTTTTTTCGTTTCGTTCGGAAATAAACGGTCAAAACTTATTAATCAAAATATTTTTTTGCGCGGATTTACGATAGTTCGATAGAATTTTCACCAATTATTTCAGAAATCACAACTTTATTGTTCAAATGTAAGAATTAACGAAACTACGAACGATAATGTCAACCCATGCAGGTCAAGCTATTCACTCGGCTGCAGTCTGCTCGGGAGCAGCCGGTGAAACGGCTTGCAGTACCGGCGCGTGTAAACGCTCGCAGGGACGAATGAGTTAAACAAATAAATGAGAAATGTAAACAAACTGGAGTTTGCAGTTCGATACTCTATATAAAAGAGATAATAAAAGTTGAACATTTAAACTGAAAATTAAGTTGCAATTGCTGTCAAAACTTTAGACATTAACTGTTCACTTTAAAACATAGTCACTGAAACGAACAGGTGGTTTGGAAACTCTCTGTGAATGTCGTAAATTGGAGGTTTGTTTTAAACAGGGTTTTACTGGTGAGTTCACAGGGGATGAATCTAGGGGAAAATTCACAATTGAGGGATCACCAATATCATCTTCTTCTTCTTCCTCATCAATAAAAGTTGAAGAATGGTCACCTTGTATTGGTTTGAAGAATGTAGCGTTGCGAGTAATCACATGGTTACCCCGTTGAGCGGTTAGCATGCTGTCCTTTTTCTTGGTTATGCAATATGGAGATGGGTTGAAAGGTGTTGTCAGTTTGTTGAGCTTTGACTGTTTCACTAGCACTGTATCGCCAATATTAAGCTGGTGTGGGCGCGTGTGACGTCTCTGGTCAGCGTAGAATTTCATCTTGTTTTTGGCTTTGAAATCATTCCTAGAAATCTTTTCTTGGAGAGTTGAGGTTTGAAAAGTTTCTGAAGGGAGCTGTAATTCAGGTAAGGTTGTTCTCATTTTTCTACCGGTCAAAGCATTGAATGGTGAGATACCGGTGGAGCTGTGTGGGGTAGCTCGATACTGACGTAGAAATTTGAAGAGTTCTTGCTTCCAATTCAGATTATTAGCTGTGGCTGCTCGAATAGCTTTGTTCAGAGTTCCCATGAATCTTTCGACTTCTCCGTTGGCTTCAGGCCAAAGAGGAGTTATACGTCGATGATGAAAACCAAGGTAAGTTGAAAAGTTTTTAAATTCTTTTCCGTTGAAAGGTGGGCCATTATCTGAACGAAGAATAGTAGGTATACCTTGTCGGGCGAAGATAGAGTCCAGACGAGGAATAACAGTTTTTGCACTAGTGGAGGAAACAATCTCAACTTCAGGGAAGCGACTGTAGTCGTCTAGAACAACAAGTAAGTATTCGCCTGTGGGAAAAGGTCCGGTAAAATCAATAGAACAATTCGTCCAAGGAGTTTGAGGTAAGTTTGTTGGTTTGATTGGTTCACGTTTCACTGACGTATGGGTTGAAGCTTGGCAAGGAATGCACTGTTTAATTTTGTTTTCAGTAGCATAATCTATTCCAGGGAACCAAACTTTCTCCCTGATTAAGCTTTTCGTTTTTACTATTCCTTGATGACCAACATGGGCCAAGGTGATTGCCTTATCTCTAAGTGATTCAGGTATGACGAGTCTACTTCCTCGGAGTACAAGTCCATTGTAAACGGCCAGTTCGTCTTTCACGTTTTTGAACGATTGAAGTTCACTATCCTGCCAATTGCCAGAGTATATAGCATGAATTAGTTTTTGCATAACTGAGTCTTTCAGTGTTTCGGCCTGAATTTCGTTAAGTGTCATAGCTTTGGGGATTGCATTGTCACACACACAGTTGATATAGTGTTCGGCAATTGAATTTGAGTCTGAATGTTCAAGAGGATGACGACTTAAATAATCTGCTGGGTTGTTTCTGTCTTTTCCAGGTTTTTATAGTAGGGTGACGTTGTAAGGCATAAGTCTGAGTCTCCATCGTTCGATTCTTGCAGATGTAGGTTTAGAGCTAGGAAATATACCAAGAAGCGGTTTGTGGTCTGTGATGATTTTAAAATTCGAACCATATACATAGAGGTGAAAATGCTCAGCCGACCAGACGCATCCTAACATTTCGCGTTCTGTTTGAGAATATCGTTTTTCCACTTCTGAGAGAGCTCGACTTGCATAGCTGATAATTTTTCCTTCTTGACTCATTAAAGCACCAATTCCTACTGGGCTGGCGTCGACTATAATTTCTGTTTCTTTCTTTGGATCGAAATAGTTCATGACTTCTGCACTAGTTAACGCGTCCTTAAGGTTTTGTAAGGCTTTCTGTTCTATTTGTCCCCAGGTCCAAGAAACATCCTGATGTGTAAGTTTTCTAAGAGGTTCTGTCATAGAAGAGTAGTTCTTGATGAATCTCGAGACGTACTGAGCCATTCCTAATAAGGATTTGATATCACCTGCTGATGTAGGTGGACTGGCAGAGACAATAGCTTTAACTTTGGCTGGGTCAGGGGAGATTCCAGCAGCACTGAATAAATGTCCGTAAAAGTTAATTTCACGTTTGTTAAAGGAACGTTTGTCTTTGTTTAATGTGACGTTACAGTCTCTTAGACGTTGGAGTACAAGGTTTAGTGTTTTGTCATGTTCTGTTTGATTGCGTCCATAAATTAAAATGTCGTCTGAAAGGTTTAAACAACCTTGGATGTCTTGAATAAGGCCAGATATTGTATTTTGAAAAATTTCGCTGGCTGCATTCACGCCAAATAAAAGTCTCTTGTAACGTCTTAAACCTACGTGTGTGGAAAACGTTGTAATGTTTCTGCTGTCTGGATGTAACTCCAGTTGATGATAGCCTGCTGTTAGGTCTAATTTACTGAATATTGAAGCTTGGTTTAATTCTGCAACTAAATTGTCAATTGTCGGTGTTGGGTGCTTCTCTCGCTTAATTGCTTTGTTTGCCTCGCGCATGTCGATGCATATTCTAACGTTACCAGTTTTCTTTGGGACTACAACTATAGGGCTAACCCATGGTGTGGGGCCTTCAACCTTTTCTATTATGTCTAGATTTTCTAATCTCTAATTCTTTCTCAACGTCTTTCCTTACATGGAAGGGTATACGACGGTGAGGTTGGCATTTTGGTTGAATCGTTGGATCAATGTGTAGTTTAATCTGTGTATTTTTTACTTTACCAATGCCTTCAAATAAGTCAGAATAATTAGAGAAAATATCTTCTGTGGAATGTACATTATTTGTTTTGACGTTGCTAACAATGTGTACCATTTGTAGCTCTTTGGCTGTTTTGTAGCATAGCAAGTTGCAACTCTCGCCTTCGACTATGTAGAAAGTGGTTTGTGTGATAATGCTACCAAATTTCACACCTGTTTCCCAGGTACCAATCACTGGAAGTGGAGTGTTTGAACCATAAGCAAATAGTTTAGTTCTAGGGGATTTTAGTTCAGGAGGGCTGTCTGAGTTTAATCTATCATAAGTGACACTATCAAGTATATTGACGGACGATCCGGAGTCAAGCAAAACGGACACAGGCTTACCTGCTATTTGAATTTCACAAGAAGGACATTTTGTCGAAATGCGGTGAATAAATGCGGAGTGTTTCCCAGGTTTGTTTTTGTTTTCTGAATATACAGTGTAAACATAATCATCGTCTGAATTATCTGTATCAATATTGTGTACTTCTGATTGTTGTTTGTTAGGAACAGATTTGCATACAGATGCGAAGTGATTGTATTTGTTGCATAAGATACATTGTTTGCCTTTAGCCGGACACTGTGTTTTGTGCGGGTATCTACCACCACAGTAATAGCATGTTGAGTTACTGTCATTTGCTTTGTTTGTTTTTTGATGTCTGTTTCGTGATTGTGACCGTTTGTCCCTGTAATTTCTATTGTCACGTGGTGAGTGAAAGTTTCTTTGAGTTGGTCTACCTCTAGAATGTGAATGTCTATTCGATGTTTTGTTTTGAGTTGTTTGTACAGAATTAGTACGGTTAGAAGAGTTTTCAAGGGTATTGGCTTGTGTTTCACTAGTTTCTAGTGCTCTACCTGCAGCTAAGAGTTCTTTAAGAGTTAAGTCTTCGCGTAATGAGCGTCTTCGTAAACGTTGAGATGTACAATGTATGGTTATTTGTGAGGCGATTTCTTTGTCGACATCAGTGAAATTACATGTCTGTGCTAACTGTCTAAGTCGTGTGTAGTAGCTGTCAATTGACTCAGTTGGACCCTGTTCTGCTTGGCGAAAATTAAAAAGTTCATAGGCTGTGCTGACTTTAGGAGTAAAATATTCATTTAGAGATTGAACAGCAGCATCATAGTCATTTTCTTCAACTCCTTCTAATGTGTCGAAAATTTCGTCAACTTCAGTGCCTGCATAGTGCAAAAGTAATGCACATTTTGGTTTTGGGTGAGAAATATCCATAGCAACCATGAGTCTTTCAAACCTTGTGAGCCATTTCTTCCATCTAGGACCAACATTGCCATCAGAATGGACGTCAAAGTGTGGAAATTGAGGTAGTGAAGTAGCCATACTCACAATAGTTAGTTCCGAAGAAACTGATTTATGATTACCAAATGTACAGAAATTGGGTTGGGCTCAGCGAGTGTTCATATTCTGTGCGAAACAACAACAACAGTCAGCATCCGTGATTTCGTCGTTGAAATTGACACATTTAAAAAGTTTGTAGGTTGTCCTCGTGGATTTTTGCTAGCATCCTCGTCGCCAGTGTTGTGTTCTACCTCTGTAGAAAGCTTTAGATGATTGACAAAGAAGTCATCTGATTTAAAGTTATGAGATTTACTGGAAGCACATGTTGCATAAAACGGCGGGTACATACGGCTACTGCCGTAAAGCATACATTGTCGTAATGCTTAGACATTACACTATGTGCATATTGTTGTACTCTATAAAGCTTGCTTATCATGGCTAAGGGGCTATCCTTTCCCGCTTCTCCGTCTTGCTTACAGTTGCAGTTACAAAAAGATGACCATGCAGAGTTCGTAAATTTGCTATGCTGTTCAATCATTCTCCTAGACTTACATTAACATAGTTTTTTACCCCTCGGACAAATTTTGCCCGAAGGGTATTGTCGTTGCCTCCGTCGTCCGCCTGTCCGTTGGTCCTTGTAAACACATTATCTAAAAAAAGTCTTTAACTTACAACTTTGAAACTTCACATATTTGTTTAATACAGCAAGTACAAGAAGCCTATTGAAAATCAACGCGCTCGGATGTTTTTTTTCAAGAGTTATGCCCCTTACATTACCGCTGCCGTAAAAAGCCTTGTAAACACATGTCAAAAAGTCTGCTCATGTAAAGTCATATCTGCATCTCATAGCTTGTTCTCTTTGCTTACTTGCCAGCAGAATTATCATCATATTCTGTGTTTTTGCATTTTCAATTTCATTGTTGGTTTTCTCATCACTTATCACTGACCATTATATTATTGTTTTGATGCTACAATTCTCAGATAGGCCGACTTTTCTTGCAGAGCTGGGGGTATCTCAGTTATGTCTAGTTTAACGCTGGCATGTAATTTGGATGACCTAAGTAATATACAAAAAACTCCAGATGTTTTAATGCTAAGTAACACGCAGTACATAATTTTCCCTTAGACGGGTTATGCTGCAACAGACAAACATCAGATGATATTCAGCACCAAGTTGACCAGACCTGCATACAATAAAACGTACAATAGCATTGGTCTAGGGAGACTTTGCCCCTTACCAGTTTCAATTGGAAGATGACGAGTTTCGGCTGAAACGCACAAGCACTTACATAATTGTTTTATCTGCATCAATTAAGTTATACTCTAAACGTAATTCAAGTTTAATAACTCCGTACAATATTCCTTTGGGCGAAAGATCGACATCACAATAATATCGCTGTACATGTAGAATAAAGACCATATTTTGGTTGGAAACAAAAGATGGAGAAAAAGTTAACACGGCTCATGAATTATCTGAGCAATTATTCTCATATTTTTCTGAGGGATATAAACTTGACAAACCACATGCTTCATGAGAATATGATCAGTATAAGATATACAGTTACATAATTTTGGGGGAGATGCAAATGCATGTGAGGGATTAATTGGAATAGAGAAATGTTTTAAAAAATGTAAAAATGAATCTAGTCCAGGTTTCGACGGCTAACGTCCTGCTTTTTATAAAGTGGGAAAAATAAAACATTGAGTGGTAAACATTCTCGCTTTTGTTTGTCAGACTCTCAAATAACAGGTCAAGAATGAAATAAATCTATCTGATTAACATACACTGGCTATAAAATAGGAGCAGCCGTATTAGCAAAAAAGACTCCAGTTAGTGGTACAGCAGAAAGTAAGCAATGATCAAACAGGGTATATATAAGCAAGGGGATCATTTCAAAATTTAAGATTGATACAAGATGGTATTAATTATACTAACACGGGAGAGATATCTGGAATAATTCTAGCTTTAGATTTTAGTAAAACCTTTGACTCAATATCTAAAGAATTCCTGTTAAAAGTCTTGATATGGATTGATATTTTAACAAAAACACAAATAGTTGTGTAATCAATGCAGGATGGCTTACTAACTGGTTCCTGATAGAAATCGGAATTGAACAAATCTGTCATTCGAGCACTTTAATTGTTGTGATAGGGGTTGAAGTAATAGTTTGACAAACCAGTAATGTAAAAGGCATTCCGTTGCCAAATGATGAAGTACTTAAATTACCACAATATGCCGATGACACAACAGCAACCAAATCTTTGCGACAAAGAGTCAATCGAAGGGACATTCAAGGTTGTAAATGATTTCATCTAATTTAGTTGATTGAGTTTAAATATTCATTGAGAGGTATAGTTTTGGTAAAAAAAAAATTGATGCTATACTATATGTATAGTTGTAAACTATATTTGATGTGAGTTGATAACCATTGGCATACATGTACATGATTTTTACCCAAACTGAGACCATATTTACATACAATTGTATGTACACAGGGTACAAACCAAGAACCCCTGGTATCATAAAGGAAAGAGTTTTAACTCACATAATTGAAAATAAAATGTTTCAACACAATCTAGATAAGGCTACCCCCATACTTCCTACCCAAAATTTAAGCTCAGACAAGATCATTTGTTTAAAACTTCAGTTTGGAAGTCATACCAAAGCGTGCTTGACATGACATCAGTGTTATACTAGTATTAGTAAATGGGCCTTTAACTAAAAGTAATCCCTGGGTAACGGTAAACATCAACGGTTTCTAAATGCTGATTGGTGATTACAGACGCTGGTAAGGTTTAAGTCTTACAAAATACAACAATTATTTATGAACACTAAAACACCAAGGCATCTGGAAAATCTTTGTTCTTATAAAAATGTGTGATTATACTGACAGGCTAAGTATCAGAAATACAACCAGATTCTATAATAGGGTTAAACATTTCTAAATATATGGGTAACATCAGTCTCCGTGGTTTTCATATACAGGTAGTCATTTATGGTGCCATCATCACCGACTGGCTTGTGTTTTTTCAACTTTCACATAGCACTTCGGATTTTGTTAACCGTGATTTTAGCATCTACATGTAGTTCATGTTTGGTGGGCCAAGTGAATTCAGCTTACTTAAGTAGTTAGTCAACCTCTTCCCGACATGACCAGGTATCGACGCTGTTTGAAATTCTCCACTAGACTATTGGGTTGTTAATCTTCATCGGTCAACATTTGTCTTATAAATTGCTCTCGTTATATTAAAGCTACCTTTACGTAGAGTTTTATATTGGTTACTGTATAAACTCAATTCCACATAGTCGACTTCATTAAGAATTTTTGGTATCTAATTTAACCTCCACTTATTTTAAATCTAAGTTTGTTCTCATGCACTGTCGTTAACTTGAGCGTATTCTATTATAGCCGAATGAGTTAGAAATGGAGGTTGAAAACGGTTTGTTGGATCTTCTACTTTTTTGTTAATATATTTGAGTAAATCGGTCTCATTACCAGTCAATCAGCTGTGTCAATATTCGTACACAACAATCTTTCGTGCTTCTGAGCCCAATTAAGAATAAAATAGGTAGGAACACTTCTCTAGATCGTACGAGTTTGAAAATTCGGTATCTGGATTTGAAGAACGATTTGACAATGTATATCAGTGTTTTTTAGTGATCATAAATATATCAGATATAAGTTCATTAAATGACTGAACTTTGACATTTATGATAGTTCTAAACAGAATACCTGTGACACGTATAATGCTCGTAAAATAAATGCATATTTAACGGATACTTTAAACGCAAAATTTCATGACGCGAAGCAATAAACTCGTCCTATAGACCTCTAAGGAGCCGCCTACCGCCGATAAAATTCAGTTTTACATACTTTTTAAAAGTGGGTATGAAGAGTGTACATGTACCATACTTTTCACCTCATTGCGCATCTGATCGAATGTCATAATTTATGCTGTGCAATCCCAAATATTGAGATTGACTGGCGTAAGCTATCGTAACATTATGATATGTGCAAAATGTTAGAAAAGGTCAAAGTTGCAGATTGATTTTACATGTGTCCTAGTGTTTTTTAATTTCAAAAATTCTTAATTTTTTAAGATTTGAAATTTGACTGTACATCCCTACTAAAAGACACAAACAAATTTCCCCATGCGACCTTGGTAGGCTAGTTGAGACTCAGTATAGCATTATACATATTAGATGTGTATTCAGATAATCATCATACATTTTGGGAGCTCCTAGCTCATTAGAGTATCGTTTACTACAATTAGGACAACGGAAGGTGGCAATCAACAAATTTAGAAGTTTTTTTGTATCATTCGGTACTAATGGCGCCATTATGACATCAGTGTGCCAGTCTGCTTGAGTACCAAAAAATCACATCGCGACAGCTGAAAGTCGGCCAAAATCCCTCTGACGCCGACAAAATACCTTCGGTAACCACACAGGCTATTTCAACTAATTTTAAGAACGAACAAACAAAAAACCACCTATTCCACATCTGTTTGACGCTTTGTGTGTTTTTGTTTTCAACCTTCGAATACGATTTAAGAGGTTTAAAGTACGCGTAAGTTACTGAAAACTTCGAACAATGTCAACCGACACAATAAGCAGTCTCGGCTCGTATATAACAGGAAAATAGTAAATTTGGCAATGTACTGTAAGCGATTGGAATTCCTAATAATTTCAGCTTCATACCTTGATATATATTTTCCTTGTCATCAATCAACTGACAGTGAGTCAGATATAAAAATGTCTAAGTGCTAAAATCGGGTGATGAAATTAGTCTTTGAGAGTAAGTTCCCCTGTCTCTAGGGTTTCTACCAGGCTTCCTATTCGAAGCAATCTAAACTTAGAAGTTACCCTAGTCCTAAAGGTCAGATTTAACTAAGGCCATTGGACGATATTTTTAAACGTAGATGCAAGCAGTGGCCAGTTCAAAGTGAATCGGATCGACAGGGAACGTCGCCATTTTGACAGTTTTCGTAAAAATGGGACTTTTTTGTGAAATTGACTTTACATTTCCGTTACTAGTTTAATGTTTTCTTAAATTCAAAATATATATTCACGTACAGCGTGATTTTTATATTTATTTGATAGCTTTTAAAAATGTTACCCTAGATCGCACGCGAAAATCCCGGTAAAGTCGTACAAGGTCTATTTTAGCCACGTCTAAAGGAGATCTCGCGAGAATATGATTGTATTCGAAGCTGCATGCAAACCTTGATACAGCGCGAGTCTAACTTGCGAGTCGAAAACGATAGGCGTCATTCTTTCTTGAGATTTTGACTCATAAAGAGTTGCCCGCCATGTTTGACGATAACCAATACAGTTCTAAAACATCACATACCGCAAAATGTACAATTTTGGCGGTGAACATGGCGATGAACATGGCGATTCTTTCTGTTCTTGTTGATTTAGTCTGTCTAAAAGTTTCCAGCGGTTGAGAGAGCATTGACCTGCCTATGTGTCATATATTCGGAAACCATGATCTATCCCACAGTAATATGAGCCTCGCTCGGTCTGAGAGGAGGTTCACACTTCCGAAGCCTCATGTAAATAGATGTTCAAATTGCCGAACTTTCCATGTGGTTCTCGCTCGAGAATTTCACGTAAAAAGACATTTAAATTGAAAAATACATTAATTGTGTACAAATTAACATGTGTCTTATATTCATACAATGCTAAGAGACACATTGCAAACACTGAGATAACTATTTAATCACTCTTTCATGCTTATTGATGAAAACATAGATCAAAGAATCGCTGCGCCATCACGTTCACTGGCGGAGGGATAAAGAAAATTTGTACATAATAACGTTGGCAGTAAGTTGGTGACATCGTAAATTCGCTACTATTCTCATATAACTTTGTTTCGCATTCTTTCCCTCTACATACCCTCAAAGGGACCTTGTTCCGCTGCGCTCCACGGCGGCTCCAAAAAGTGACTTAAACTGTCATCATGCTGATGTGTTTGTATTAAAACTTAATTATCGGCTATGTTTTATCGACATGTTTATCTAAAACACTTTTAAATGTTGCTAGTTTTCTGAATGTACACTAACTTGGTGTTTTGAACTAATCTAGGTATAATATGAGTTAACCTTTACCCCAGTTATTTAAAGTTTGTTTACTTCTAGAATATATCGCTTCACACATTTTAACAGCCGTAGGGTTTTTTTTGTCAGTTTTTTATTATCTAATTTTTGAAAGAACAAATTAGAAGCATTTTAAGCGCGACAAGTATAAATACGGTACGTTATTTGAGTGTTTAGAAGTGGGACCTAGATTGAAAGAGCGTTCGTCCTTGTTATTTACTTTTTGTTTACTTTTCGAGCATTGTTTTCTTGACTTCGGCCACAGACTGCAAGGATTTTCCTCATTTCATCTTCACTATTCTATGTTTTCGATCAACTTCTAAGCTTCTTATTGTTCCGAAAAGGGTGATTTTTAGCAGTTTATGCTACTTTAAAGAAATGTTATCTGTTGTTTTATTTAAATGGATCGTAAATTATTCTTTGGGTTAATAGAAACAAGATGTAAAGCTTTCTGCTACTTTATGTTTAAGTAAATGAATTATGAAATTTATATTTACCTGTCCCTAAACAGCCATCTTTGTTGAATCCAACACCAAATACGATGTCATCCCCGGTGATGACAACAGCATTTTGACACTTTTTGTAGTTAAACACCAATATTTTCCCGATAGATGCTTTCACATCTATATCCAGTGCACTGAGGACGGAAAACCTGTCTATCAGGCTTGTAGACATTGTAAATCTTTAAGTATCCTGCAATCAGAGAAAAATGAATTATATGGATCCTGTACTTAATAAAAATAATAACTTAACAAATAGAATTAAGAAATGTTAATCTTTTCATTCAAGAAAACTATTTCATAATTTTACCTCACATAGATTATTGCCTCTCTGTATGGGGCTCTAGGTCATTAACTCATATTAATCGTCTAGAAATTTTACAAAAAAGAGCGATGAGACTTATTTTAGACTGGGATAGTTATGTTACCTCGTCAGTATCATATAAGAATCTTAACTGGTATCCCTTAACTTTTAGATTGTTATTAACTCCAATTGCTCTAAGGTACAGTTCTATATTTTTTGTTTATGACCCGACAACTGGATGGCAAGGTGTCATGACGTTGGTTTTCTCATATATGTGATTACTATGTTTCTAATTACCATTCTTCGGTCGTTGTTTATTTCTTTTTTCTTTTTTTTGGTGTGCCCATAGTTAGAACTGGGATGAATATCCCAGGTTAGAACAAATCAAATTTACCGTGAATTAATAAACAACCAATATTCATGTGCCAGCAGTTGGTTAGACTGTTTTACTATCAGGTCATTATAATATTTACTATAATGGATTACATCCAATGGTGTAGTGACGAATTTACTGTAAATATACAGCATTTATGGGTGGAAGTGAAATTTCACGTCCTGCTTTTGATATATGGACGTATTTCTTTACTGCAATGCCTTTCAATGAAAAGTATTTTGGGGTCGTATATTGAGTTCAATGGAACTTTCGTTTTGATGTATTTTACAAAGCACCATGTTCCTGAAGCTACAAACGTTCGACGTGGAATGAAAAAATAATTTATATTAAAATAATAGGTTGAATTACTGAAAATTGAAATACTAGGCTTGATAATTTAAGATATATATATACATATAGCATTCATGTCAAAAGAGAATTGCCCATTAAAGTCAGGTATGGTATCAAGATAACAGTCACTACATTTTTCAATAAATGGTCGAAATGATTTCATTGTCTTGCTCATTTATTATTGAGGATTGAGGAAAGTGAAATGTAAACTGACAGGAAGAACATAACATAATAGTCCACATGTGATAAGAGTTTTTGTCTTCACTCAAATTGCATTTTTCTTAAACTGTTTAATAAAGATGTCTGAAGAATTATTGACGAACATCTCATATTATTTACCTTGTAAACTTACCTAAATACTATTACCTTACCTAAATCAGCACTTAATTTACCGTACCACTTTAGATTTTGAATTTACATTAAAGTTAAGGGATCTCGTAATGTCGATCCAAGATGCCCGTATAAGTATGAGGACAAGAATGTTAAAGCAAACCACAGAGTTTGAACACGGGTTACACCAATGGGTCATGCTGCAGGGAGTGACTTGTTATTGCTTTGTTACACATCGGCTATAATACAGTAAAAGATGACTTCTCCTACAGCTATAGCAGGACAATATTCGACTATGAAATATCAGTAGAATTAAATGTAATGATAAGAGAACTGTATAGTGGGCGAAATGTTAGAAGGGCCAGTTATCTGACCCGAAACCCAATGAGGTAATTTTATAGTGGGACAAATGTCAGATGAATTATCATGTTGAAAAAAACTCACATGATCCATATACCAAATTGTGCGCCTATAAAGTGACTGTGAGGTCAAAGTGGGGTGAAATGATCCATTAACCAATGCAATTAATATCCAATGAAATAAAATTTCTGGTGAGACACTTGTCAAACGAGATCAATATAAAAAAATACTGCAGCAACTGTTTCCTTTGTCAAATAGCCGCAATGTAGCCAAAGTGAGGAGAAGAAATTCACAAAAAGTAGATTTTGAGAAGACCCTTGGAACTATTTTCCAGTATTCTATACATAAAACGACTTGTATATTTTTGCCTACATCCAGAACCATGGGCCAGCACAGCGAGTGAATCCACTAGATAATGGTGAAAATATTGCCAGAAACCTTGTAAGCTTGTCTTTATAAAGCATAGCCAATTGTCAAAGCATAGCCAATTGTCGTATGTGATTTGGACGCACTGATTGGTGCCGGGTTTTAATAAAATAGCCTTCAGTTGTTTTGTTCTGGCGTCACAATAAACAGAAGTTAACAAAGAAATGTGTCAATACAATATGGTAATGTGATGGGACTGGGGATATACAGATTAGATAATGGAAAACAAGTTGAAAAGGTCGATCACATGAGGGTGGAGATCCAGTATACATCTTGCTGTTACATTTTGAAATGTAAAAGTCCATTAAATCCACAAATTATGTGAAATAAAAAATTCCCACGAACAGTATACCGTATATTCAGATATATCATATGAACCACAAGAACATTAAATATTTATAATTTAAGGCAACACATATTTACAAGAGTGGGTATGGTAAATGTGTGTGATCAATTTAAATGGTTATCATTACATAGCTTCTCAACGCAGGAGATTTGGTGTACTTTTTCTGTGCTCCTGGGATATAAATATATATGTTCTTGGCATATTTAACAGGCTTTAAAAGGAGGCTGTCGGAAGCAAAGACTGAAAACAATTGTCGATGTGCAATAAGACCAGGTTAGATTGATAGAAATCTGAAAGCTGGGTGGGCATAGATTAGGACACATGTAAAATGACTTCTGTCAGATGTTTTTTGTCTGTTATAAACTTGTCCACATCTGTTAGATCTGTCGGGAGCACCCAACAAGTCATTTGATAAACGAAAATTAGTAAAGGTGTGGTGTGTCAAAACATTAACAGTTCCACAAATGAGAAATGTAATTGTGTACTATCTCCATGTACAACACTGTGCTGTTACCGTTTACTTCATAACTCGGTCATTGCTAGGGCTACATGTCGACCTACATGTAGATACTTGCTTCTGAGAAATACATTCATACAATGGCTACCTGTTCCGGTTTTAGATTTCATCTCCATGGAAACTATTTTTAATTCCATTGACATTTGGGATAGTAACTCCAGTCAACAGTTTCGGTAAACTGGCTGTGAGCATTTTTTTTTTTTTTTGGTAAATATAAATATGTATTTATTTATCTAATAATGAAAGGTAAGATGTAAAAGCTGATTGAAATCCTTACTAATTCTGTACAAAACCACCAAGGCTTGCATACCCTACATCAATAAAGGTTTAGTACATTGCTTGGTCCACCTACCTTCGGCCTTGAAACGACTTATATGTTGTGAGTATATAGGTCAATAATATATATATATTTATACAAATCACGTGATATTGACTCCCCCCGTGTATGTGCCCAAGATAAAACCAACAATTATCTCCCTTGGATTCGTTTCCTTTTTTTTTCTCAACATGTTTATTTAATCATTGAATGTACACTTAAGCCAAGGGCTTATACTGTGTCCTATTGCATATACAGCAATGCATTGTATTTTAATGAGAGCAGACTCTTTACAGTATCTTTAATCCTTACTTAACGATGATGAAGAGAACATTGTATGTATATAAATTTGTTTGTGACTTATCTATAGATGTACAAGTGTTCCAGAAAATTCTACTGACTAAGGCCAAGCTCCTGTCAGTCGTCAACCTAATGAAATATCATAGGTTTACTTTATTACAACAATGTATGATGGGGTATAAAGGTCTAAATGATATACCTCTTTTTAACACAATTAGAAACTTGTCCCCATGGTTATTTTAGACAAGAAGATTTTCCCTGTGGGCGTGTGTTTTAGCGTTCATAAATATAGATGTACATACATAACACATGAGTGAAATATGGCAGGCTTGGCAAGATTAAACAGTTACCAATCTCGGTGAACCCATGAAGTATAATAAAAATCGCTTTGTGTTTGTAATAAATGTGCACACTGATCTCTTAATAGTTTTATTTAGGTCAGCACTCAAGTCAACGGTTCCATATAGTAGGATGGTGGTACTAATGCTATCAACAGGGATAATAAATTCTACATCTCTTAAAGGGGCATGAGCTGCCGAAATGTTGATATTTTGACGTTAAAACAGAATGCTGAAATTATTGGCTATTTTTCTCAAGAGGTAGAATTCAGAAGCTTTTTAATGCTTCAAGTCTCGAAAATGTACAATAAAGTACTGTTTTAAACTAACTTTGGCTTAGAATGAATGAATGGTCGTCCCGGTTATTTAAATTTTGTTTACTTTTGAACACGTTTTCGGTTCATACAGGCCACATACTGTATGGATTTTTCTCATTCCAACGTCAATCATTTAGTTTGTCGATAGCCTTCAAAGCCTCTTACTGTCGTGACGATCAGAAGTTATGAAAAAACTGTGAATTTTGGCAGCTCATGCCCCTTTAATAATAATGTGTGCTGTACATTAAACAGCGGGCAATGGAGAAGAAAGTGGTTAGCTGTCTCGGAGGGAAATCCACAGAGGCATCTGGATGAATCTGCTACAAAGTTATTAAATAAATCATTGTTGAGGAAACTACAACCATTCCTCATGCGACATAAGTGGATGTAAGAGAGGTGCTCGCCAGTAGGCCTATAATACCACGATTAGAGGTTTCGCAAATTTTTAAGGAAAGACGCGAGACAATTTAATGGTCAGGAACATCCAACAAGTCATTTGACTGAACGAAAATTAGTTAAAGTGTGGTGTGTCAAAACATTAACAGTTCCACAAATGAGAAATGTAATTGTGCACTATCTTCATGTACAACACTGGGCTGTTACTGTTTACTTTATAACTCCGTCATTGCTAGGGCGACATGTGACCTACTTGTGGATACCTAGTTCAGAGAAATACATGAATTCAATGGCTTCGTGTTACGGTTTTAGATTACATCTCTATGGAAACTATTTTTAATTCCATTGTGACCTTTAGGACAGTAACTCCAATTTTACCTATCAAATCAAATAATGGAGACGAAAATGTCAAAAGTATGATCATGGGCAACAATTGATGCTATTTTTCCCCGGGCTTATGTCAGTTGATAAGTAAAATAGGTGCATAGAACATATCAAGCCTGACTTCCATGTTAAATATCAATCTCTATGCTTTATCTCAACATAGCATGACAATGAGTGGCTATTTGAACCTGAATTACTTATACAAGTCAAAGAGATCGATGAACCAAAACATTAGGTCACAATCTCGTCAAGTATGACTACCAAAACCCACAAAACAATGTTTTTTACCAACACGAAGAGATCGATGAACCAAAACATAAGGTCACAATCTTGTCAAATAGGACTAGCAAAACACACAAAACATTTTTTTTACCAACACAAAGAGGCCCATATCGAGACCGGGGAAGCGGCTAAAACTAGTTTAAGGGACCTTCTCAATACAGGAGACCCACCCGAAAACAAAAACCAAGGTACGGGTAAATGCTTGTGGTCCATGTTTAGATTTACTATCTACCTTGGTTGGCATATTGTCGGCAGACAATCCCTCTCAATTCAATTTTTGATTCCAGTAATACATCTTAATAATTGATTACCAGAAGTCAGATTTTCCCAATAGCTTATGTTTTGTGTTCTTGGTCTGTTCAAAACTCTATATTGAGACCGTATATAGCGAATCGTTCTAAAATAGATCCGATCTCTCTTTAAATCAATATGATTAAAAATAAAGTTATTCGTTATTTTTGTCCAAGAACAATGACAATTTATCTCCAACATTTTCACAAATAAGAATGGTCCCCTAACAACCCTATTATACCTTAAAGCTCTCAACAACTATGTGGTTTACAGACATTTCAAAGTTGATAGTTTGCACTTTGCTATTAACCTTGTATCTCCAAACTGTTTGATCTCTACTATTAACTGGATTGATTGATTGATTGTTTGGTGTTTTACGCCATGCTCAAGAATATTTCACTTATATGGCGGCGTTGCCAGTTTTATTGTGGGAGGAAACCGGCTCTATGCCAGGAGGAAACCCACGACCGTTCGTTGGTAACTGGCAACCATCCCACATAGGTCGTTCAAGTGAAAACCCAGTCAGAAAACTTACCAATTTTCTGGACTGAATAGAATCGAACCCGCGACTCAATAGTGGAAGGCTGTTCGGACTATTACTGGAAAGAGACTGACTCTTTTGTCGCCATTTATAAAAATCACAAGAAGTATTTAAGGCTTACATGATAAAACAATCCATAGCAACTCACTTGTATGTAATATAGCCTAAGCTCAGATCTACGCATTTTCATGAAAATGTTAATAACTTCTTTACTCGAATTTTCGACAAAAAGGTCATGTAAGCACAAATTATATCTATGACTCTTGTGGGTCACAAGGCTCACGACTGCCAAACTAATATCATTGAAACTGTATCATTCTACCCTAGCAGGCTGTTTGTCCATCCTCAAAACCATTGTCACCACCCATACAATCCGTTGATTACTTAGGCTTCAATATTAATCATCGAGATATGACATTGAAGTTAACTGCTAAAAAGGCTCAGAGCTTGTTTTCTAAACGTATTTATTTCCAATAAAGAAATGTACACTTTAAGCCCTGGGCTTATACTGTGTAGGCTAATGTTTGCATAGTCGATAAACAAAAGTAAGAAAAGATGGAAGACATAAAATTATAGAGGGGATACGGGCTGAATGCTGCAAAGTTCTACAATCAAAAGTTGGTTAAGGATTCATTAAAGGAACACTTGCCGCGAAAATCCAGACAACTGTTTACATTACATTACGGTTTTCTGTATTTTTCCCAGGCAGAAGAAGTTAGGAACTTTCTATTTTTACCAGAAATTGAAAGTTTTCGCACCATTTAGTATTTTTAATTTGAAATTGAAAAACAGATTTTTTAAGTACCCGCAATGTAAACAAACTCCCAACCTGAGCATGTGCACAAGTGCCCTAATGTTTTGTGTCATGTAGGTGATCTAATGACACAGTAAAATTTTACGAACTTTATCTAAGAAATACAGACTAACAATCAAGTAAGAGGGACTATAAAAGCCTGCCGAGTGCAAACCACAGACAAAAACGCCTGAATGAGGGTAATCCAACACTTAAGTTGACCGACACTGATCAGTGTTGTTGCTGTAATCAAGCTTCGAATCTGCTTTTGTTTTTCACCGTTTATACATTCTAAACCTATTTGGATATGCCTTATGTTTTATATTAGTGGTTTTAGGTGTAGTAATTAAGCTCGTGTAAATTGGTTTTGTTAACAAATCTCGAACAGGCAAGTGGGCCTTTAAACAGTTTATACATCATACAATTTTAGGATCAGAGGTAGTCTGTCTGGATTGTCCGGCCTTGGTTTTAACGGAAACGTTCAGATGTGGAAATAAATTGACAGACAGACACAACAATGTTTGTATTTCACTTATATAGCGGCGTTGCCAGGTTTAGCGGGGGAGCAAACAGGGCTCATTGCCCAAAAGGAAGCCCCCCACCAAAATACGCTCAGAAATTTTTCAGTTTCTATTTGGTCTGTGTGATTTCAACCCGCACCACATCGATGGAAGATCTGTGTGGGACTGAGGGACGATCACTAACCCACTAGGCCGACCTAGGTCGACTGGGAGGTTTGATTGTTTCACACCATGGCCTTTCCAAGTGGATCGGCACCTTCAAAGGTCGATTATCTGAAGGAATTTACCTTGAAAATAATGTTGAATGAAAAGACAGTGGATGCTGGAGATATCATCGAGACAGTTGAGATAGAGTGTGGACTGAGCACAATAGTCGCTTGTGTCCCAAAGACATCTTTCACTGTACGTTGAAGATCATGGAATCAGAGAAAAATTATATGATATGGATATGACAGTGTTATCGGGGCCAGAATATATTCGTGTATTGCACGATGGACAGATACAAGTATGTTCTATATGCTTTTCAGATGAACATTTGCATATAAAATGCAGATTGTACTGTTTGACAAATGTGGGGAAACCGGCCATATTTCAAGATCCTGTAGACCTCCCCAACGTAAGGGGTGTGGCAAGTAAGGAAATAAATACCTATGCAGAACTGAAAAAAGAACGTTACTGTGTGACAGATGTGGTGCTCAAGAATGTGAATGTGGAGGTCATCATCATAAAGAGTCGAGTGAGTTTGAAACTTCTCATGAAAATATTGAGGTTCCCAAGGGGGGTGACCAACCCCCCCATCCAACGAGTCGAAAGTGGAAGTTACTTGACAGTGTGTAGAAATCAACAGTGGGAAACGAGCCCATAGCCCCGACAGAATAGACGTTCTGATGGATTCATAACAAGTCGAAAATGACATCACCGAGAGCGATAGTCAAGCTCTCCCTGATTGTTCACCCCTGTGTGGGTTCCGGGGGATAAGAATTGGCTCACAGTTCCCAGACAAGTTTGATCGTAAAAGGCGACTAACTGGGTCAAATTTTTAATTATTATGGTATAAACCTTTTTGTTATTAAAATTACACTCTATCAGAACATAAATACATATTTACATATTTGTATATTAAAACAAAAGATCCCTTTAACAAGAGATCCCTTAAAGGGATCTTAACGCCCGCGTTCATCTATTCATATTAAAGATTGTTAATAACTGGATGTAGGAATTGGGGCCTACATAAAAAATCTTATTCCAGGGAGATAACTATTGTTGAGGAAAATTAAATTGTGAATTACAAAGTAAACTCCCCTTGAAATTTTGGTTGAAAACAACATTGACACCTGGTAGCCATCTTCAATATGCTAATGAAATGATAATGTACGGTGCACAGCTAGAACTTAGAGGGATGATGTGTGTCATGTTTGGTTAAAATCAGGTCAGTAGTTTTCTTGGAATAATGATAATAAGTTTCATTTTCAAATTTGGTTAAAAAACAACATTGCTTCCTTGCGGCCATATTTAATAAGCAAATGAGATGAAAATGTAGGGTGCACAACTAGATCATAGGGAGATAATATGGGCCAAGTTTGGTCAAAATCAGACCAGTAGTTTTCTTGGAATAAAAATAACAAAAAAACAATATCGTCCTCCTGCAGCCATATTGAATATGCAAATGAGATGAAAATGAACTGCATAACTAATCCATAGGGTGATGATGTATGTTGAGTTTGATTATTGTCAGGTAATTTTCTTGGAATAAAGATAAAGAAAAACAACATCGCCCCCTGGCGGCCATATTGAATATGCAAATGAGATGAAAATGTACAGTACACAGTACAGGGCTATAGGGAGATAATGTGAGCCAAGTTTGGTGAAAATCGGACTGGTAGTTTTCTTGGAAAAAAGTAACAAAAAAATTATATGGCCCCCTGGCAGCCATATTGAATATGCAAATGAGATGAAAATGTACGGTGCACAACTAGACCTTAGGGTGATGTATGTTGAGTTTGATTAAGATTGAACTGATAGATTTCTTGGCATAAAGGTAACAAGCGAAAGTTTTCTTGCAATAAACGTAAAAAAGATAACAACATCGCCCCCTGGCGGCCATATTGAATATGCAAATGAGATGAAAATGTACGGTGCACAACTAGACCATCGGGTGAGATGATGTGTGCTAAGTTTGATTAAGATTGGACAAGTAGTTTTCTTGGAATAAAGGTAACAAAGAAAAACAACATCGCCCCCTGGCGGCCATATTGAATATGCAAATGAGATGAAAATGTACGGTGCACAACTAGACCATAGGGTGATGTATGTTGAGTTTGATTAAGATTGAACTCAGTTTTCTTGGAATAAAGGTAACAAGAGAAAGTTTTCTTGCAATAAACGTATCAAAGATAACATCGCTCCCTGGCGGCCATATTGAATATGCAAATGAGATGAAAATGTACGGTGCACAACTAGACCATCGGGTGAGATGATGTATGCTAAGTTTGATTAAAATTGGACAGGTAGTTTTCTTGGAATAAAGGTAACAAAGAAAAACAACATCGCACCCTGGCGGCAATATTGAATATGCAAATGAGATGAAAATGTACGGTGCACAACTAGACTATATGGAGATAATGTGAGCCAAGTTTGGTGAAAATCAGACTAATAGTTTTCTTGGAATAAAGGTAACAAAAAAAACAATATCGCCCCCTGGTGGCCATATTGAATATGCAAATGAGATGAACATGTATGGTGCGCAACTAGACCATAGGATGATGATGTATGTCAAGTTTGATTAAGATTGGACAGGTAGTTTTCTTGGAATAAAGGTAACAAAGAAAAACAACATCGCCCCCTGGCGGCCATATTGAATATGCAAATGAGATGAAAATGTACGTTGCACAACTAGACTATATGGAGATAATGTGAGCCAAGTTTGGTTAAAATCGGACAAGTAGTTTTCTTGGAATAAAGGTAACAAAAAAAAAACAATATCGCACCCTGGTGGCCATATTGAATATGCAAATGAGATGAAAATGTACGGTGCACAACTAGACCATAGGGTGATGTATGTTGAGTTTGATTAAGATTGAACTGATAGTTTTCTTGGAATAAAGGTAACAAGAGAAAGTTTTCTTGCAATAAACGTAAAAAAGATAACATCGCCCCCTGGCGGCCATATTGAATATGCAAATGAGATGAAAATGTACGGTGCACAACTAGACCATCAGGTGAGATGATGTATGCTGAGTTTGATTAAAATTGGACAGGTAGTTTTCTTGGAATAAAGGTAACAAAGAAAACCAACATCGCCCCCTGGCGGCCATATTGAATATACAAATGAGATGAAAATGTACAGTACACAGTACAGGGCTATAGGGAGATAATGTGAGCCAAGTTTGGTGAAAATCGGACTGGTAGTTTTCTTGGAAAAAAGTAACAAAAAAATTATATGGCCCCCTGGCAGCCATATTGAATATGCAAATGAGATGAAAATGTACGGTGCACAACTAGACCTTAGGGTGATGTATGTTGAGTTTGATTAAGATTGAACTGATAGATTTCTTGGAATAAAGGTAACAAGCGAAAGTTTTCTTGCAATAAACGTAAAAAAGATAACAACATCGCCCCCTGGAGGCCATATTGAATATGCAAATGAGATGAAAATGTACGGTGCACAACTAGACCATCGGGTGAGATGATGTGTGCTAAGTTTGATTAAGATTGGACAGGTAGTTTTCTTGGAATAAAGGTAACAAAGAAAAACAACATCGCCCCCTGGTGGCCATATTGAATATGCAAATGAGATGAAAATGTACGGTGCACAACTAGACCATAGGGTGATGTATGTTGAGTTTGATTAAGATTGAACTCAGTTTTCTTGGAATAAAGGTAACAAGAGAAAGTTTTCTTGCAATAAACGTATCAAAGATAACATCGCTCCCTGGCGGCCATATTGAATATGCAAATGAGATGAAAATGTACGGTGCACAACTAGACCATCGGGTGAGATGATGTATGCTAAGTTTGATTAAAATTGGACAGGTTGTTTTCTTGGAATAAAGGTAACAAAGAAAAACAACATCGCACCCTGGCGGCCATATTGAATATGCAAATGAGATGAAAATGTACGGTGCACAACTAGACTATATGGAGATAATGTGAGCCAAGTTTGGTGAAAATCAGACTAATAGTTTTCTTGGAATAAAGGTAACAAAAAAAACAATATCGCCCCCTGGTGGCCATATTGAATATGCAAATGAGATGAACATGTATGGTGCGCAACTAGACCATAGGATGATGATGTATGTCAAGTTTGATTAAGATTGGACAGGTAGTTTTCTTGGAATAAAGGTAAAAAAGAAAAACAACATCGCCCCCTGGCGGCCATATTGAATATGCAAATGAGATGAAAATGTACGTTGCACAACTAGACTATATGGAGATAATGTGAGCCAAGTTTGGTTAAAATCGGAAAAGTAGTTTTCTTGGAATAAAGGTAACAAAAAAAAAACAATATCGCACCCTGGTGGCCATATTGAATATGCAAATGAGATGAAAATGTACGGTGCACAACTAGACCATAGGGTGATGTATGTTGAGTTTGATTAAGATTGAACTGATAGTTTTCTTGGAATAAAGGTAAAAAGAGAAAGTTTTCTTGCAATAAACGTAAAAAAGATAACATCGCCCCCTGGCGGCCCTATTGAATATGCAAATGAGATGAAAATGTACGGTGCACAACTAGACCATCAGGTGAGATGATGTATGCTGAGTTTGATTAAAATTGGACAGGTAGTTTTCTTGGAATAAAGGTAACAAAGAAAACCAACATCGCCCCCTGGCGGCCATATTGAATATGCAAATGAGATGAAAATGTACAGTACACAGTACAGGGCTATAGGGAGATAATGTGAGCCAAGTTTGGTGAAAATCGGACTGGTAGTTTTCTTGGAAAAAAGTAACAAAAAAATTATATGGCCCCCTGGCAGCCATATTGAATATGCAAATGAGATGAAAATGTACGGTGCACAACTAGACCTTAGGGTGATGCATGTTGAGTTTGATTAAGATTGAACTGATAGATTTCTTGGAATAAAGGTAACAAGCGAAAGTTTTCTTGCAATAAACGTAAAAACGATAACAACATCGCCCCCTGGAGGCCATATTGAATATGCAAATGAGATGAAAATGTACGGTGCACAACTAGACCATCGGGTGAGATGATGTGTGCTAAGTTTGATTAAGATTGGACAGGTAGTTTTCTTGGAATAAAGGTAACAAAGAAAAACATCGCCCCCTGGCGGCCATATTGAATATGCAAATGAGATGAAAATGTACGGTGCACAACTAGACCATAGGGTGATGTATGTTGAGTTTGATTAAGATTGAACTCAGTTTTCTTGGAATAAAGGTAACAAGAGAAAGTTTTCTTGCAATAAACGTATCAAAGATAACATCGCTCCCTGGCGGCCATATTGAATATGCAAATGAGATGAAAATGTACGGTGCACAACTAGACCATCGGGTGAGATGATGTATGCTAAGTTTGATTAAAATTGGACAGGTAGTTTTCTTGGAATAAAGGTAACAAAGAAAAACAACATCGCACCCTGGCGGCCATATTGAATATGCAAATGAGATGAAAATGTACGATGCACAACTAGACTATATGGAGATAATGTGAGCCAAGTTTGGTGAAAATCAGACTAATAGTTTTCTTGGAATAAAGGTAACAAAAAAAACAATATCGCCCCCTGGTGGCCATATTGAATATGCAAATGAGATGAACATGTATGGTGCGCAACTAGACCATAGGATGATGATGTATGTCAAGTTTGATTAAGATTGGACAGGTAGTTTTCTTGGAATAAAGGTAACAAAGAAAAACAACATCGCCCCCTGGCGGCCATATTGAATATGCAAATGAGATGAAAATGTACGTTGCACAACTAGACTATATGGAGATAATGTGAGCCAAGTTTGGTTAAAATCGGACAAGTAGTTTTCTTGGAATAAAGGTAACAAAAAAAAAAACAATATCGCACCCTGGTGGCCATATTGAATATGCAAATGAGATGAAAATGTACGGTGCACAACTAGACCATAGGGTGATGTATGTTGAGTTTGATTAAGATTGAACTGATAGTTTTCTTGGAATAAAGGTAACAAGAGAAAGTTTTCTTGCAATAAACGTAAAAAAGATAACATCGCCCCCTGGCGGCCATATTGAATATGCAAATGAGATTAAAATGTACGGTGCACAACTAGACCATCAGGTGAGATGATGTATGCTAAGTTTGATTAAAATTGGACAGGTAGTTTTCTTGGAATAAAGGTAACAAAGAAAAACAACATCGCCCCCTGGCGGCCATATTGAATATGCAAATGAAATGAAAATGCACGATGCACAACTAGACTATATGGAGATAATGTGAGCCAAGTTTGGTGAAAATCGGACAAGTAGTTTTCTTGGAAAAAAGTCAACAGCAAAAGTTTTCTTGCAATAAACGTAACAAAGAAAAACAGCATCTCCCCCTGGCGTGATGATGTATGTCAAGTTTGATTAAGATTGGAGTGGTAGTTTTCTTGGAATAAAGGTAACAAATAAAAAGTTAACGGGCGGACGACTAACGACGGACCACGGAAAAGCGACTTGAATAGCCCTCCATCAGAATGATGGCGGGCTAAAAATGGTTATTTATATGAATTGTTTATTGTTGCTCCATTGGAGATAATTGTGATATTTCTTGTTTTCAATCTCCAAAAATGATTTACACAATGTTTTACCAGTTTTTAGTATTTTTTGTTTCTGACGTTTTTCAGTTCCAATGTATTTTTAATGTAAAAAATGTATGATATAATTTCTTTTCGCCGCCGTATAAGTGAAATAATCTTGAGCGCAGCGTTAAACTCTAATCAAGCAATCAATCTACCTGATTGTTCAGGGCCCAGTCAGCATTTGCCTGAGATGTCTGCTGATCTGCCTAGCTGTCAATCTGACAACGATACGGCTGCCGCCCACTCGGAACTCCCTTCGGCTATCTTCGCTTCTTACCGGTCGGTATTTCACGCATGTAAATCCCCGAAGTTTCAGAGTGGGCTGCGGCCATCTTCTCCAGCCAAGTTCAAACCTCCATGTCCCCAAACACGGAAGATACTCATTGGGACGTACCATTTATTAATAATTGTATTCATTTAATTCATGGGGATGTATATTATAGCAATGGTAGTGTGAATAGTTGTGGTGTTGCTACATGTACATTCGAGGCCTATTTTATAAAAGATAAAGTGACTAATGTTAATAGTGATGATTTTGTCAGAATCCTTAAAGGCTCTGAAAAGGGGCGTTTCTATGCAAAGATAAAAACTACTTTCCAATTTGAAAAATATTTATCTATGTTACCGGAAAGGCTCCTGATCAATCTGCTACATTTCAGAACTTCTAACCATTCTCTACCAATCGAAAAGGGTAGATGGGCAAAGTTGCCAACTCCTTAGATTACGTGACAAATGCAATTTAGATGTAGCTGACGAAGTCCATTACTTATTGCATTGCCAATTCTATGAGCCTCAACGCTTGTTGAAAATATCCCATTATTTTTTAAGAAATAAGTACTTCACATGGCTTGCAATCTTTATTTATCAATAGAAATGTCAGAAATCTAAGGAATTTGAGCCAATTCATAGGCCTCATTCCGAGTGGCTCTACTGATAACACCCACAGAATGACTAAAAGCGGACACCCCTGCCTAACAGATGTGCATATTTAAAAAATGGGGTTACAAAACCATTTATCTTCACAGCTCTTCTTAAATCATGGTAAAACAGTTTCATCCAGTCAATGAAAAAGCTTGCAAAACCAAATTTCTCTAACAGGGCATATAAAAAATCATGCGAGACACGGCCAAAGCTATATAATTGTATGGAATGAAGGTGCAAACATTGTTGTCCATGGTGTGATTACTAAAAAGATTGTAAATGGGGGATTAATCTACAGGATATAAATACAAAAGCACATGCTTTTTGTTTTGAAATGTTTTGTTTTTACAAATTGAATTGTAATGTCAACACAGTATGGAAACATTGCCTGCACATCTTTCTCACAAGGTGTGGTTTTCTAAATCTGTCGAGAGAATTCTTATATGTGTCACCCCAAAATATTCTATCGAGCAATGTTTAAATGCTGGGCCCAGTTTCTTAAACAGACTGAACTAGTAATTAAAACCAGAGAACAGTACGGTGGCTTGAATAGGACATGGAATCCTTTTTGTTTTAAACTTTTTTTTTAGTTCAATTTATTTTTTTTAGTTATGAATCTTTTTTTTTTAGTTATGAATCTTTTTTTTTAGTTATGATTTTTTTTTTGTTTCGAACTTTTTTTTAGTTTTAAATTTTATTTTTAGTTTTGAACTTATTTTTCAGTTTTGAATTTTTTTTTAGGAGGTTTTCACCCAGGTGGAAAGTCACATGACTATCCACTCCGGTGATAAGTCACGTGACTTTCCTTCCTGGTGATAAGTCATGTGACCGAAAATAATAACAGGATAGCTGCCAGCTGTGTGTGGAGCTATAAAGATTGGGGACGTAAGGGGCGCTTTGATATTCTTTTTTGTATTTAAAGAGGCACGAGCTGCCAAAATTTATACTTTTTCATAATTCCTGATGGTCACGACAGTTAGAGGATTTGAAGGCCATCGAAACACTAAATGATTGGCGTTGGAATGAGGAAACCGAACCGAAAACGTGTTCGACAAGTAAACAAAATTTAAATAACCGGGACAACCATTCATTCATTCTAAGCCAAAGTCAGTTCAAGACAATACTTTATCGAATATTTTCGAGACTAGAAGCACTAAAAAGCTTCTGAATTATACTTCTGAAGAAAAATAGCCGAGAATTTTATTGTCCTTTGTAACGTCAAAATATCAACATTTTGGCAGCTCATGCCACTTTAAATATAGAATTCAGATCACGTATGCAATTTCCAAAGCTGTTTCACACCGTTGATGTGTCCTACCAAAAAGCGGCTTGCGGAGAGCTGGCAGCTATTTTATTGTTGGTCACATGACTTATCACCAGGAAGGAAAGTCACGTGACTTATCACCGGGGTGAAAACCTCCTCAAAAAAAAAAGGATTCCATGTCCTTGTCAACAATATTTATGTTTAAAACTTTTTTTTTCGTTTCAAACTTTTTTTTTTAGTTATGAATTTTTTTTTTCAGTTTTGAATTTTTTTTTTAGGAGGTTTTCACCCCGGTGATAAGTCACGTGACTTTCCTTCCTGGTGATAAGTCATGTGACCAACAATAAATTCAAGCCACCGTAGACTATACCTGGTTATCTCCCCTCATCAGAAACATATGAGAAAATAACTGAAAGTTATCCAGGAGAGGACTTTGGTCAACCGGATATTTATGTTAAGTCTGGTGATAGTGAGGGTAAATCGCTTTCTGCCTTCACGGTTAAAGAGTTTTACTCCGTATTGCAACGACATGTACGGTAAACAAAGAATGTGCTAGCCTCAGAACATGGGCTGACCTTTTTCCTTTACTGGATGTCAGTAAATACTTCAAGCTGTGAGTTTTAAGTGTCAAATCACCCGAATGTAAAGATATGGACTTTTGTTTTATACATAATACATTTTTCACAAAATATAAACTGCATTGTATTGGTAAGACGGATACAGCGATTTGCAGTCTTTGTAACTCTGCAACAGAAGATTTGCTACACATATGTTTTCGAATTGTAGCTCTTTGTTCGTTTATTCTACCTACTTTGACCATAGGCTAGAGATACCATTTTAGCCTGTTAATATTTGAATAGCATGGATTACAGAATATAAATTCTTCTAGGGTATCCAACTGTGCTAGGTATTGTATTGTCAAATGTAGAAAGAAACGTCTTTATGTATCATAACAAAAAATATATCTGTTAAAGCTTTTCAAATATTAATGTAAGGGCACCGTCCAAGAGCGTTTTGAATATTTCGTGGGAAAAAAAGAAAGATGACATTTTTTGAAGGACACTAATTTAAACCCTTTTGTTTATGTGAATAAGGATTGTCAGCTACATGTATCTCTAAAGATCTAATTTATTTATCATTTAACAGTGCCACAAATGAGATATGTAATGGTGTTCTATGCCCATGCAAAATACTGTATTGTCACTATTTACTTTATCTCGGTCATTGCTAGGGCTACATGTGACCTACTTGTAGATAATTGGTTCCGAGAAATACATTAATTCAATGCCTACATGTTCCGGTTTTAGGTTTCATCTCTATAAAACTATTTTGAATTCCATTGACCTTTGGGATAGTAACTCCAGTCAACAGTTTCGGTAAACTGGCTGTGAGCATTTTGTTTTTTTTTGGTAAATATTAATATTTATCGATTATAAAAATCGCAGTTGATGTAATTCTGTGAGGTAGCGATCACTCCAACTTGAGCAATGGAAAATGGTGCCTGACATTTTCATTATAGGCGTTTTACTTTTCAGTGGGTTGATTCACTTGAAGCAGTTATACATGTAGTTTTGTACACACAAACTAACTACAGACACACCTAAATGTCTAGTGGATAATATGTACTGAGGACCTATTTAATACAGTCGTTAGTCAATACATAGGCCTTGTTATAAAAGTATAATGCTATGTACTTAATAAACACTTGTACAAAAAGAAGCATAACATCGTTACATTCAATAGCAATATATTCAATACAATTCTACTGACGATAAGGCTGTGATTGTCCGGAGTTGGTATATGTACATATTTTTGTAGCGCGGAAACTGTACTTCACCAGGTTAAACTGTATCGAATAATTTAACAATTACATGCCGTCGTTTTGATGATACAGTGTAAATTGGTTAGCCTGGCACCTGTTTTATACAATTAGCAATTGAAAGTAAAGATGTAAAAGCTGATTGAAATCTAAACTAAGTCAGTACAAAACCACCAAAGCCTTCATACCCTACATTAATAAAGGTGTAGCAAATTGTTTGGTTCACCTACCTTTAGTGTTCAAACGACGTTTGTGTTATACGTATATAGGTCAGTGTGTCTGGATAGATATATTAATACAAATCACGTGATATTGACTTCCACCCATTTCTTTGCCTTATATAAAACCATTATCTCCCTTGGATTCATTTCAGTTTGCTTACTGAGACGTAAATATATTCAAAACGATGAATGTAAAATGCATGGCATATCCAAGCCCTGTGTCTGAATAGACGCAACCCCACAATATTAGTTACAGGGTTTGTTCGAGGGGTGATGGGGTCATTAAACGAATATTGGGCGAGGCGTTACTTGGTAAATAACATATACAGTTGCGATTTGCTTTCGAGCGGATGATAATTTTTCACGAATCGTCTGCAGACTCAAACATGCAGCCCAATCGTGCCTACATGCTAATACTTCCCCTTCGCTTCAGAACTAAGTTAAGTCTCGCATGCGAAGATTTACTTCTCTGTTTAGATTGCATGCAACCCCGTCCTTCAGATGTAAATGATTTACCCTGGCATGCGCATTGGAAACGAACAGTAGTAATTTCATAATAAAGAGTGATGTTTGCCTTATAAAAGGGGATCACAGCTGGTTTGTCTAAATGAAGCACTTTAAGGATTTAGTTTGTTGGATATGTAAGATTTTAAATAAACGAGTAAATAAATGCGGATTATTTGCATTTGGAGGCACAATTTGTAGATTTTTTTTCTTTAATACAATACAAAAATATATTAATTACCGTATTTTATCAAATCGCTCAGTTAAGAGAAGCCAATATCACTAGACGTGGAGATTTAAGTCAAATTTAAAACAAAGCAGACTTGTTTTATATGGTGTGTAGCTGAACAAACACTGTTTTATCGAAAGAAAAACTGATTAATACAGGGAAAGGGCATCTAAGAAAGGGCATCTAACTTTTTGCTCGAATTAATTCCTCACTTAAAGTGGCATGAGCTGCCAAAATTCGCAGTTTTTTCATAACTTCTGATCGTCACGACAGTAAGAGGCATTGAAGGCTATCGAAAAACTAAATGATTGGCGTTGGAATGAGAAAAATCCATACAGTATGTGGCCTGTATGAACCGAAAACGTGTTCAAAAGTAAACCAAATTTAAATAACCGGGACGACCATTCATTCATTCTAAGTCAAAGTTAGTTCAAAACAATACTTTATCATACATTTTCGAGACTAGAAGCATTAAAAAGCTTCTGAATTCTACCTTTTGAGAAAAATAGCCAATAATTACAGCATTCTGTTTTAACGTCAAAATATCAACATTTTGGCAGCTCATGCCCCTTTAAATGCTCTCCTTCGTTAAAAAAAAGTTTGTTGTACCATAACGCCATTAAAATGATATCATAGCGAAATGAGTAGAGTCGGTTGCAGTAAAATTGAATCCCCAAAATATTTTATTTTTCCCCACACATGATCAACTCAATAGGTATAAATGAAGACAATCTGGCAATATTTTTGGAAACCTAATAAAAGAATATTTTTGGAAAATTATTTCCCAATATTTACAGCTCAAGTCATAACATTTCATTTTTAAATATTCCTTTCTTTCAAGCTCGGAAAAAGATAAAATGGATCTTCTTAAATGTCTTAGGGAACACTCTCCTTCAAAAATATTTATTATTGTTACATTTTTGGAAAGAATTTAGGTGTTTAAAATCCAAATTCGAGATCTCGAACAGGCCGAAAAAGACAATATGAATCTTTTTAAATGTCTTAGGGAACACTCTCCTTCAAAAATATTTATTATTGTTACATTTTTGGAAAGAATTTAGGTGTTTAAAATCCAAATTCGAGACCTCGAACAGGCCGTGGCGGCCGACAACACGCATAGATAAACTATTTCTTATAGTCGCCCTTGGAAACCTGAAAGGAGACGATTTGTATACCTTTTAAAATGACCCGAGGATTGTAATTTCATACTGAGGTTCAATAAAGCTCCGATAAATGTCTTTTTTCACTACTCTTATTAAAATCCATGTGTAGGGACAGCGTGATTGACAGCGGGAACTCGCTCTCGCAAACTAATTTCACCACCCGATTTTAGCACTTTTTAATCATAGATATTTAAATATCTCACTCACTGTCAGTATATTGAAGACAAGGAAAATATATATTAAGATCTGAAGCTGTAAATATAAGGAATTCCAGAAGCTTTTATTGTCAAATAGCCCACTTTTCTGCTGTCGCCATAAGATGTCTTCGGTAATGAAGCAGGCTAGCACTCTAAGTTCTAACGCCATACGGCCACAGCGGTACCGAATGGGTTAAATGAAAACGACGAAAAAAATACATGTTGCATACCTTGACCATATTGGGAAACAACACAAAAAAAATTCCAGATCCGCCTAGTGTTTTTTTTTATCCCGCGATCACAAACCATGTAGGTAAAAATCACAGAAACAGCTACCGGTCGCCATTTTGAATGTGCAAAAAAGACATAGGGTTAACCTGCGTACAAAATTTTACGAAGATCCTTTTATTACTTTAGGAGAACAGTGATAAAAAGAAACACAAAATGGCCAGTGGTCGCCATTTTTAATATGCATATGAGCCCAGAAAAAAGATGTTGCACAACTAGACCGTATGGGGAACTAACACAAAAACATTTCATCAAGATCGGCCTGGTGGTTTTCTATATTCCGCGATCACAAACTATGTAAGAAAAATGTCACAAAATGGCCACCAGCGGCGATTTAAATATGCAAATGAACAAACAAAATAGTGTAAAGTTAGCATAATACTAGTCTTAAAGCGCACTTGGATGCTAGTCTTTAGCAAGCACAGTCACTTGTAATTTGTTGTTTTGTCGGACTCGAAGCCCCTTTTTTAAATAGCCTTAAATTTATTTTGATCTGGTGTCACTTGAAATCCGAGTTAATTAAAAAGATGGTTTGATAAATATACTAATATCCCATACTGTGGTGATTGGTATAAAGCCATACAGAGGTCATGGGTCCGACGAAAATTTGGGACAAGTGTACATTATGGCATTACATAAAGGAACAATTTTTATCTAAAAAAAAGAAATACACCCCACACACTAGTCCTGTTCAAATGATGCGAAATAAATAACTCGTCGCTTCCCACGATCACTTACCATATTTTCTGGTATAAGGAAAATATATTACATACCCCGAATTCCTTAGCTGTCTCTAAACTACTGTGACCCACTTTATTGGGACTGGGAATGCTAGAAGTATATGCTCTATTTAAATGCATGAATTGTAAGAGCGGCTAATATTAAAGGCTAAATTGTGACTATATCATACACTCAACCTATTTGGAAGGCTGCAGTTGTTACCCATGGTTGGGCATTATTCGCTTGTCTTTTTTGCCAATAGAAAATAACACAACACCATCTCTGAAACAAGAGTTTAAGAAACTCATAATACGCCCGCAAGGATTAATTCATTGTAGCACACTATCTTAGTATTCAATATTAAAGACATGCTTTAAACAGAATTTCGGCTGGTAGAATCTTTCAGTCACCTAAATAAGACTGGGGCTTGGTGAATATTAGTATTTGACAGATCACACACCTATAAGCTACTACCTATATCTGAAAGATGTACCAAAGCTACTTGCAAAAGTGTCTACACTACATATAGGCATACAACAGCAATTTCATTTAATTACAGATTAAACAATAGAAAGAAGGACACAACTCATTTGGTCTTCTTGGTTATCAAATAAGTTGTTTGGATATAACTAAGCTATTCTGTGAAACCACAGGCAGAATAAAAGCCATTTCCTCAATTACTGAATGCCTTAAGGCTGGGTGACTGTTTTTTGTCAACACATACAGCGAGACTCCAATTTACTTTTAGTACTAGACACATCGTCTACTCATAAGATAGTTAGAACTGAAAAAAAAAATTGATAATCCATGCAATAAGTACCGAGATACTCAATGCCAAAAAGGCTGGTGACTGTTCTGGTCGCCACAAATATAGAGACCCCAATTCAATTTTGGTACAGGACACATCATCCAATCATAAGCTTCATATATTAGAAGAAAAAAACTATAATCCATGAAATAATTACGGAGTAACTCAAAGCCAAAAGGCTGGTGACTGTTTTGGTCGCCGCAAATATCAACACTCCAACTTCATTTTGGTACAGAACACACCATCTACTCATAAGCCAGTTATAACTAAAACAAAATTTCAAAATCCAGGCAATAGTTCTGGGTTTACTGAATTTCAAAAGGCTGGTGACCGTTTTGGTCGCCGCAAATATCAAGACCCCAATTTAATTTTGGTACAGATCACACCATCTATTCATAAGTTAGTTATATCTGAAAGAAAAATTAAATCCATTGAATAGTTCCAGAGAAACTCAATGCCAAAATGCTGGTGACTGTTTTGGTCGCCAAAAATATTGAGACTCAAATTTAATTTTGGTACAGAACACACCATCTACTCATAAGCCAGTTATAACTAAAAAAAATTTCAAAATCCATGCAATAGTTCTGGGTTTACTGAATGTCAAAAGGCTGGTCACCGTTTTGGTCGCCACAAATATTAAGACCCCAATTTAATTTTGGTACAGAACACACCATCTATTCATAAGCTAGTTATATCTGAAAAAAAAAATTAAATCCATCGAATAGTTCCAGAGAAACTCAATGCCAAAAGGCTGGTGACTGTTTTGGTCGCCAAAAATATTGAGACTTCAATTTAATTTTGGTACGCGACACACCGTCTACCCATAAGCTACATATATCAGAAGAAAAAAAAATAAATTCAGGCAATAGGTTTTAAGTTATGGAGCGGACACGATTCCGGGACGGACAGACGGACAACGGTATACCAATATACGCCCGCTTTTAATAGCGGGCGTATAAAAACGATGAAACTATATTTTAATTTGGATGGTTCAGCATGGTGCGTTAGCTTTTGATGGAAGCTTCGAGAACAACATGGTATTACATAACTGCATGAAACACCTATCAAATGTAATGTTATTCTCTAGAAATAAAGCCTTTAACAATCTATAATAATATACTGCTAGTTTTAACTGACTCCACTGATCATAAATTGAGTTGGCTTCATTTTATCTGAATAATTACTTTATCCTTACATATAAGTAACTTGTGCCATACTCTACCAATCCTACTAAGACTTAGGGTAATTTGTCTTTAGGCACAAACGCGTAAATAATTAATTTTAAAGTCTCAGGAAACATTATGGTCATTCTCGTGTTCCATAGATACGTGCTGGATAATGCCCGTATAATTGCTATACAACAATAACCAGTTATGGTTCATATTACTCTTCGTACATATTCCGTTACAATAATATGATAAACAAACAACAATGACCTAATTGAATATGACACTCGCGGCTTCCGTACCTTTTAGCCTGTCAAAATGACGTCGCACGTTAATCAGTTCGTCAGAGCTCTAATTTACTTCGCGATATTTAACGTGTTGCAACTATATTAAAAGTTATTTACAATAATGTAAAAATACAGAACTATATTGACCTATAAGAAATTTAGCTATCAACGATCGATATCGACTGGCATTTGACCTTGACATTGCTATATAAAATGACTGCAGTTGCATGGGACTGTCAACGACCAATCGAAAACAAATTAATACGTGTTTCACTTTGTAAACTGCAAGCTGACAACCTCAAATGAAACCAGGGGTACTAGAACAATAAATGAAACAGTTTTGCGGGCATACAGTACCTGAAAAAAACAATGAAACTATATTTTAACTTGGATGGTTCAGCATGGTGTGGTAGCTTTCGATGGAAGCTTCGGGAACAACATGGTGACGTCACGTTAGCCGATCACCACAACATCCAAATTTGAGTGTCACTACTTCACCGTTTCAGCTAAAATCTCACTAGATCTAAACATTAGCAACTTAAAACAATATCATATAACAGTATCGAACTAGCTAAAACAAAAACATAAGCTAGCATGGGTGATTTTAAAATAATGTCTACGTCACTATGCGGCTTCGACCCAAAAAGTTATGCTGAGCGGGACTAATCAAAACACCGCCACACTCGCATAGCATAAGGAGGTTAACATATTTAAGGAGGGTGGAATTGAACTCTTGATATTATGTCCATGCTACACAGTGGTGCGGGTGGACGTCGGGCTCCCGGGGCCCTCCCCCTCACTAAACCTGGCAACGCTGCCATATAAGTAAAACAATTTATAAATGCGGCGCAAAAAGTCTATCCAATCAATCAAACAATCAATTAATGAAATGAGACCACATGTAATCCATACCATAAAAAAACAAGACTAACTCTTGCACGGTAACCACAAGTTCACACATACGTCTATAGGCTACAATGCGCCTTTGGCTCAGAGGGTGATCCATAGATGATTGAAGTGTTTTGTATTCGTCAGCTACAATATTAACCATGTCTTAACTGTGTTTATTGTAAAAGAAATTATACTCTCCACCTTGCTGACAAGTACCTAGTATTTAGAGTATAAATCCATTGGGACTCTCTCTCTCTACTTAGTTTCTAAAGGTGAATTCAAATTTAAATTTTCTCAATTGCCTTGATTTCAAAATGATCTTCAAGCGAATGTCAAGCGTAGGAGAAATGTTCGACCTATGTGGGATGGTTGCCAGTTACCAACGGAAGGTCGTGGGTTTCCTCCGGGCATAGAGCCCGGTTTCCTCCCACAATAAAACTGGCAACGCCGCCATATAAGTGAAATAATCTTGAGCGCGGCGTAAAACACCAAACAATCAATCAATCAATCATATAAAGATGCTCAATGTGACCATTGGTAACTTGCTTAGCTCACCTGGACAGCTTGGTAGGATATGTATTTAACAATTTCTTTGTCGTCTTTGTGTGGGTTTAGCTGTGCACGATTACAGCCTCTTTAGCTGCACGTGTTGCGCAATTTCGTTTGTTTACTGAGTGTCACATTTTCCAGCTGTATGGTTTAAGTGGTAATGTATCGCGAAAGTGAGAGTTATGTGACAAACTAAATGATCGATTGGTATGACCATTAAAATTGAATGCGGTGACCATATGAAATTCACGCGCTTTCCTGAGTTGGAACGAGAAAAATTAGTCTCCATGCCAGTACGAGAATTTGGATTTGTATTGTGAAGATTTGGATCGATGAAGATTTTTACCAAGGGAGACGACTGTATAAAACAAAGTTTATAGAGTTACTTCCCTCGATTTGTGAATAAACCTTTCGGTAGCAATACTCGCTATTAGTTCACTAAACCTCTGCAGTTATCATTTCCTTTGAGGTATACTAGAAACAAATGAGAGGTAGTGAAGCCAAAACAATGTTAATTTAGAGACTAATATAGGTGTTGGGCATTCTAGATGTTGGTCTCTAAAATCATAGGAAACGATCATATTTTACTCACTAACTGTATAATGAAATGAGAAAATATGTCTATGATTTATTAAACCGTTAATTAGTTATTTCAGCGCTTGTGTTTTTCTGTTTGAATTGGCTCGAGGATGCAAAACATCGGTCTTTTGTCATAGATCCCGGTTTTCAAGAGTAGGGTAGCAGTGAAATATCCTGAAAGCCCAAAGGACACGCTTTGATAAAAACGAAGGTTGACTAAATTACAAGCATAATCAAAAATGGTTGCATATAATGGGCAAAATTCAAATACCCTGGAAGCAAGATCGTGTATTCGACACTTTGTTACAGATTGAAAACAACGTTTGTGTATATTTAAGTGACTAATATCAACAGAAAGATAAATATTTGTATGGATAATTCCCTCATTTTTTGTTTATAAAATCTTATATTTATTTAACTCCATCCCTTACTGTTATATTTTGATGCATTTGAAGTTGGGCGATTTTTGTCTTTTAAATCGTAGTACAACTAAGGTTGATGGATGGGTGTGGGTGCGGGTTTGGCAAGAGGCTTAGTGTATTAGAGTATGTCCCTCAGACTGACACTAGGGTCGAATCCCAGTCCGACCAGAATAAAAACAAAATGTGTGTGAATTTTTTACTCGATCTCCATTTGTGATACTTTCCAAAAGTTGACATGTACTCCGGGGATAGAGCTCGGTTCTCTCCCTCCTCTAAACCTAGTACCTCTTCCCCTTCTTTTCTACACCATCCGAAACGCTCCCCTAGTACGTCTGTCCTTTTTGTTCCACCTCCTTCCCCAGTTCCTACTAGGGCCTCCTCTCCTAGATCTATTAACTTTGCTCCCTCTCCTCCTCCTTGTTCTCCCATTTTGTCGGCCTATTCCCCTATGAGATATTCAGATCAGTGATATCCCCTCTGTGGGTCAGCGTGACCCTCTGAATAACTTAGCTAATTCTAAATTTTGTAATTTTCGGCACACCTCCTCTAAAATTAACTGGACCGAAGATACAGCAAATTACTTGTATACTCATTGGTATCGGACACTTAATTGAAGCTAAATTTGGGACAGGACATGTGCCGCCCCACTTTTGCCGTAGGAAGTAATATTGCAAAAGTAAGTACCAAGGAACACTAAAAAGGATATATCTCTACTCTATGGTTTTCCCTATATCATTATCTGATAGGGACTTTTCTATTAGTGAATTAGTCCATATTATCATTTTCTCCAGAACTATATGTCTGGGGGATATCTACCGATATTATTTTACGTCTTAAGGCGGCTACACGCCCCCTCCTCACATGTATGAACCAGATATAAACGTAAGTCGTGACTCTGGATTCTCCCATTCCATTTTTTTTATACAAACAGATATAGTTATAAAGCCTGCTGATAAATGCTCCACAATAGTTATTATACTCCACAATAAATACACGTCTAGACATGATTTTATTGAGGAGGTAGAACGGCTGCTAAACAACCCTGTATTACCCAAAACTTGATAAGGAAATTAGGCTTGAACATGATGGAATATTATCATAGAATTCTTCTTTCTCTTGAACAAAAAGGTTATCTTAATAAAAAACAGTATTGCTATTTATAATCGGACCGGTGTCCTCCATAATTCGAAAATACACAAACCCATTGAAAAATGATCGCGGCCTCCGTCCTATTGTCTTGGATTTCGGCATGTTAGCCTGATCTGAAATACTGATGATTTGTTGGTAAATTATTCGTTCCAGAATATTCTACTGACTAAGGCCAAAGCTTATGTCTGTCGTCAACATAATGAAATATCATGGGTTGTGGTTTATTATAACAACTTATTAGGCATAAAGGTCTGAATAATCTGCTCCTTTCTAACACAACAAGAAACTTGTCTCCATGGTTATTTTTGTCAAGTAAAAATTGTTCCCTGTGCCCCTGTGTTTTATTGTTAGAGATAAACATAGGACAATACTAACTGGTAGATACTGATGTACGGTAACAGCAAGTTCACTAATACGTATTTGAGCTGCAATGTGCCTTTGGCAAAGATGGTGGGCCATAACTGATTGAAGTGTTTTGTATTCGTCAGCTATAATATTAACCATGTTTTACCTGGATTTATTGAAAAGAAATTTCACTCTTCATCTTGCTTATCAGTATTTAGCATCTAGTATTTAGAGTATGAATCCAGTAGGAGAAAGTTCCCTCTACTTAGTTTCTAAAGGTGAATTCAAATGTGGGATTTTCTCATTTGCCTTGATTTCAAAATGGGCGTTTGACCAAATAGCGAATTGAACTTAATATTATACGAGTACTTTGCATTACGAATATACGGTTACACATTTGACTTTTACTGAACACTGTTGTCATCGATGATAAATATACCGGTTACTTATCGTGGATAGCCATTCCGTCCCGTGGATATTGTTGTCATATTTACATTATCTTCAAGTTGTAATCGTTTTTTTTAAATGATATATGTTCTCTCAAAAACAGTTTTCATCAATACGCTGAATTAAAAATATATATATATATATACCGAGAGAATTAATGTAACAAAACCCCAGCACTACAACCAAAGAGACAACACATATACAAAGTTGCTAATCGCTTAAATAACAAGGCACATGGACGTTCTTTTTGAGAAAAGGGCAGTGGGTGGGGTTTTGCTGGAATATTCTGCTAGTAAAAATGGTGTTCTGAAATGCTGGGAACTTTATACTTTCGTTCGGATTCAAAAGGCAGGTAAATTTTCCAGCATTTGCCAATGTTCGATAGTATCGATCTCCTATTGGGTGTTATGATTTGTCTCAATGAATAGTACACCCTCTTAGCATAACTCACCAGTGATGCAAGTAGATCAACAACGTTTTGCAAAGAGTGCAATCTCTGTTGGTTTGTCTCATTGGGGTACGCTTTTTTTTTCTCAAGAAATGGGAAAAAGTGTTAAAGTCAAGTGTGTTAAAGACAAGCCTAAAACAAGGTTGACCAACTGTCCTTAAATATTTCAGATCTGCCTGTAGGCTTTTTTATTTCTTTTCACACCTGTATTGAGTAATTCTCACATTGAAATACATAAAAGATAAATCATTTATTATGCATTCAATCGGCATAGAAGCCGAAATAAAACAAAAACAAAATGTTAATTCAATTTTGAAGAATGTGTGGCCATATTCTTATTTAATGTTGAGAAAAAGTATTAACATTATAGCAACCAATGCTATGAGCTTCAATAGGTTGGGCTTAACACAAGCTAGTGAATATAAAACACATTCCAAGAAATGCCCTCTAAAAAGTATTTTCTGCACAATAGTTTTGTCAAATGTCCAAAATAAATATTTATGGGTACTGTTGTAATATCAGCTTAAGTCCGTATCCACTTATAATTGAAGTCCTGTTCCACTTATTATATTGATCATTGTTTTAGAGCTACCTTCACATGTCTCAACCATGTAGGCGGCCATGTTAGACGTTATGTAATTACAAGTATTGAACTTATCCAGATGACTTCGGTGTTAATCAATTATGAACATTAAGTAGCACGTATAACATCGAAACATGGTGTCAGAAGTAGCCAGACTCATTCATCGACGGACAAAACTGTCTCGATAAGCTAAAAAACGGAAGCAAGAGAGTGAATGAGCTGAACAGAACAGAATGCCAACAACAACGTCTACGACTCGGCCGGTTGAGTCATCAATCAATCATGTCTACGAATATGAACTGTAACTGTAAGTAAGAAAACTTAAACAAAAGCTAAATAACCTAAGAAAATAATGGCTTCTGGATTCACACCACCCTCATTTAATTGGAACGCAGAAGATCTGCCTGATGAATTTGCTAGATTTAAACAGTACTGTCAGCTCATATTTGAAGGCCCATACTCAAACAAATCCGACAAAGAAAAAGCATCATACACACTCCTATGGATAGGCAGAACAGGTGTGGACATTTACAATAGCTTTACATGGGAAAATGAAGATAAATACATCCCTGACATAATTTGGAGAAAATTTGAAAACCACCTAGCACCTAAAGGAAATTTCAGACTGGCTAGACACCAGCTACAACAGTACAAACAAAAGCAGAATGAATCTGTTGACGATTTCTTGACAAGATGCCGTAACCATTCTTTGAAGTGTAAATTCCGCGATACACGGGAAACTGAGGAAAGACTAATTGAACAATTAATAATCGGGCTGAAGCATACTAAAATACAAGAAAAGCTATTATCAAAAGGTGACGACTTGACTCTGGACAATGCAATTGATATAGCACGCACTTATGAAGCTACGGTGTCCCATATGGAACAATTGTCTTTAACAAATGACAACAAAGACAAACTCTCTATAAATTATATGCAGAAATAAAAGAAATGTTTCTACTGTGGAAATGAACATCCCTTCAAACCACGTACAAAATGTCCTGCATATGGAAGCACTTGTACTAATTGCCACAAACCCAACCACTGGGCAACTGTATGTAAGAATGGACAGCCCAATATTCGTGGTACATCAAGAGAACGTGAACGTCCAAAGTATAGACCACATAATCGACGCTCAAACTCGAGACAGAGAAATTTTAGAAATCATTCACACAATAGACGAGACAACAAATTCCACCTAGTCACAGAAGACAGTGACAGCAACTCTTGAATCGATCACATTTGAAGAAATAAGCACAAACTCCTTCACAGGAGCACTACATTAATCATACAGTGAAGTATTTGTAACATTGGACATAGACAGAACGCCACAGACAATGCTAAAGGCCAAATTAGACACGGGTTCCCAAGGGAATTTACTGCCACTCAGAATTTATAAGCAAATGTTCCCACAAAATATAGATAAATCTGGGTTCCCGAGAGTTGATTCAATATGTCACTCTCCTACAAAGTTAACAGCCTACGGAGGCACAGAAATACATCAATATGGCACATGCAATATAAATTGCACATACAAAAATAAAACTTGCAATGCACAGTTTTATTTTATTGAAGCCCAAGGTCCAGCTATAATAAGACTACCAACATCACTCAAATTAGACCTAGTGTCTATAAATTGCTCAGTTGACCTTGACAAGTCCCTCCCAACACAAAATGAAAGTATACATAAAACCCCAAAACCAATAAATAGTAAATCTGAGCTCATACAACAGTATCCAGACACGTACAAGGGAATAGGGAAATTCCAAGGTAAATGCCATTTAACCCTAGACCCAAAAGTACCTCCAACAATACACAGCCCTAGACGTGTCCCTGTCGCATTGATTGATTAGAGTTTAACGCCGCGCTCAAGATTATTTCACTTATTCGGCGGCGAAAAGAAATTATATCACCATACATTTTTTAACATCAAAAATACATTGGAACTGAAAAATGACAGAAACAGAAATAACTAGAGGCTGATGAAGTTGCAGCGGGGCAACTTCAAGGTCCGGGATCCCCCGTTAAGTTTTTATCAGTTGGTTTTTCGTTATATCGTAATTATTCGCCACATCGAGACAGAAATCTCTGAAATAAAACCTAAAACCAGGAAATTAAATATCTATTTGGTTATATTTTTCAATCATAATTTGCCTTAAACATGTTTATCACTGTCTCTGATATTTTCAGTTTGGTAACGTACTATGTATTATTTATATAATGTCAGATCAAATTGTACAAGATTAGGTCTGTCTTCTTGAACATAGCAGTTATGACACTTGCCACTAAATCAATGTCGCTCTCGGTGTGAAAACCATAATTGGTGTTAGTCGCTAAAATAACTTACAGTGTGCTTGCGAGCGCCAAATGACATTGATATTTGTCATTAAGCCAGTTGTGGTTTTCATCTTTAACGCTGAAGGCACTTATGTGATGTAGAAATTTTAAAAAGCCCCTCAGCTACTGTTTGTTATATACATGTGTCTATATATGGCGAATAAACCATTTAGTCAAAAAAAAGTGTGCTTGCGAGCGCCAAATGACATTGATATTTGTCATTAAGCCAGTTGTGGTTTTCTGGAACATTTAATCTCTGTACGGGAATAATTGCGCAAAAGTTCTATTATGGTCTTAAACTAATGAGCAATTGATTGAGACCTTGCGTGCTATTTCTTTTCCTAAATTATTGGGCGTATTTGTATCCTCGATGGTGAAAATATCCGTTTATCATGTTAATTACCAAGATTCTATCAATAAAATGCACATCTTTCCTTAACATCCTAGGTTTTTGTCCTTTACTTGATATGGGTTTATGTCTGTGTGGTCGAAGATCTTTTATATAAATATTTGAACATAGTTTATTAACATCCTATTTTCAAAAAGTTGATATCTGAAAGCAATTTGGAAAAACTCAAGTTTTTAATTTTTTAATAAAATTCAATATGGAGCGAAACCGTTGATCCAATCAAATTTTACCAAGCGATTCAAAGATGAAGAAAAATATTGTCTATCTAAATTTAAAAAGCCGATTGCTTTATAAGAAAAATTATCTGAGATATGACTCATTAAAGTTTTAAAAAATTCAAAATGGCGTCCTGGTCACGTGACTTGTTGCACGTTCATAAAACTTTGGAATTTCATAGATCTATAATAGGTCTACAAGCATAAGAATTTTCGATAAGTTGCAATAAATGGTTTTCTAGACATTGCATTTTTTTGAAAAGTTAAAAAGATCATAAATGTGACGAATAAAAGTCTGCTATGAATTTTCGCGGAGATTCTTGATTTGGACAACTTATTAGTCCCCCGACTTCTACTAAGTGTATGCGAAATTTGAGCTAAATCGGATGAACGGTTTCAGAGAAGAAAAATTTTGGGCAAATACGCCTTTTTCAAAATGGCGGACAAGCGGCGTAGCGTAGCAACAATTCAGAAAAAATGGACCTAGATAATTTGTTTAAGAATATGTATGTGAAAGATGAGAGTCGTGTCCAGAAAACTGTTTGAGTTATATCACCTACAAAAACCGTGGAAAACAAATAAGAATAATAATAATAATAATAATAATAATAAAGAAAAAGCAGAACGATTTCAAAAGGTATCCCCTCCAAGTAGGGGATCCCTAATAATAATAAAGAAAAAGCAGAACGATTTCAAAAGGTATCCCCTCCAAGTAGGGGATCCCTAATAAAAACTGGTAAAACACTGTGTAAATCATTTTCGGAGATTAAAAACAAGAAATATCACAATTATCTCCAATGGAGCAACAATAAACAATTTATATAAATAACATTTTTTATAATATACAAATTTGTAAGTATGTTCTAATAGAGTGTGATTTTAACAAATAGGTTTATACCATAATGATTAAAAATTTGACCCAGGTTAGTCGCCTTTTATGATCAAGCTTGCCTGGGAACTGGGAGCCAATTCTTATCTCCCGGAACCCACACGGGGACCCAAGGATTAGTCGCCTCTTACGATCAAGCACCTTGGAAAGGCTGAGGGTCTATTCTTATCTCCCCGGAACCCACACGGGGGCCTGTCGCATTGAAGGACGACATAAAACGTGAATTAGATGAAATGGAGACACAAGGCATAATAGCTAAGGTTAGGGAAGGCGAGCCCACTGCTTGGGTTAACAGCCTAGTGTATAGGAGAGAACCAAATGGTCGACTAAGAATTTGTCTTGACCCTAAAGATTTAAATAAAGCTATCTGTAGAGACCACCATGTCACACCAACCCTAGAGGAAATCCTTCCTAAACTATCAGGTGCCAAATACTTTTCCATAACAGATGCAAAGTGTGGTTACTGGAATATCAAACTTGATGAAGAATCCAGCTACCTAACCACATTCAACTCCGCCTTCGGTAGATATCGTTTCCAACGACTACCGTTTGGGTTAAAAATGGCACAGGATGTCTTCCAATCTAAAATAGACCAGACTTTTGAAGGCTGCCCAGGGGTAATAGGAATATCAGATGACATAGTCATCTATGGAAGGACAGAAGAAGAGCATGACCAAAATTTACATGGTACCCTTCAAAGGTGTATCAAAACTGGACTGAAACTAAACCCTAACAAAACTATCATAAAGACAAATCAGATAAAATTCTATGGTATTATCTGCAGTTCAGAAGGCATTAAACCTGACCCTACAAAAGTAAACGCCATCCAAAACATGCCTTACCCTCAGAACAGCCAAGAATTACAATCTTTTCTTGGATTAGTTACATATATGGGTCCATTTATACCAAACCTCAGCCAGGAGACTGCGCCGCTCCGTGAACTTATTAGAAAGGGAGTAAAATTTGACTGGACCCCAACACACAATATGATCTTTGATTGATTGGAGTTTTAAGCCGCACTCAAGATTATTTCACTTATATGGCGGCGAAAAGAAGTTTTAATCAGACAGGCCCATTTACATCAAAATTACAATAAAATAAAAAGGACGGAAATAAATTTATGAAATATGTTAAAAAGAGTGTAAATCACTATTTTGGAGGTTAAAAGGACATGCAATTTTAAAATGATCTCCAAAAATAGTATATGAAAATATGTATATTACAATAAAAATTCAAATTTTATGGTATAAACCAATCTGTTTTAAAAATTTTATAATAATAGGGCTTTTCACCTTGGTGAAAAGCTCATTCATGGAGTTTGCCTTGAACAGGCGATTTCTCACCATGGCAAACTCCACACACTCTAAAAGAACATGTTTGATGTCGAATTGGCCATCACAAGGGATGCACCACGGATGGGGATCCCCCGTGAGTACATGTCGGTGTGATAAAAAAGAATGGCCAATTCGACATCTGGATAAAACCACCTTTTCTTTCCTAGAAAGAGAAGAAGGAAAAGTGGCAAGACCGATCTCTGCCTGGATTTGAGCCAGTTTATTATTTTGTCGTTTCTCTTCATCCCACGAAGTTTGCCAAATCTGTTTGATGTATTTGACTATCTTCGGTCTGAAGTCAGAATATGGTACTTCGACCGAAGATACTGGTTTGGTCAAAGCAGATTTGGCTTCACTGTCCGCGACTGTGTTACCATAGATGCCACAATGACTGGGCACCCAGCAGAACACAACTTCCTTACCCGCAGATGTTAACAAATCATGTACGTTTAGAATGTTACGAATTAGCGGGTTTTTAAATTTCCTGTGTTCGATAGCCAAGAGGCTCGACAAAGAATCGCTACAGATGACGGACTTGTCCAAGTCATGTGTAGCGATCATGTCCATGGCGAGAAGAATTGCTCGAGCCTCGGCAGAAAAAGTTGAACTGGATGAAGGAAGGCAGAGGGAAGCAACATTACGGCCAAACACTGTCGCAGCAGCAACCCGACCGTCATCCTTCGATCCATCTGTGTAAAGGAAGCTATGTTCTGCAAAGTTATTCTTAATCTCAGCAAATTGTTGTTGGATTATTAGAGGATTCGTGGTAGACTTGTCGTGCTGGCGGATGTCATAGATGAACCTTGGCCTGCTTGTCAGCCAAGGTGGAGCACGGGGAGGTCTTACTGTTGCGACCTCCTCCAAGTCTATGCCCGCAGCCTCTAGATGGGGCCTTATGCGGAGACCAAACGATGGCATCCGCCTAGGAGAGGCTGCATAGAAGTCCTCGAATAACGGTTGGAAAACACAGTCGTGGGCAGGGTTCGTGGGATGGGCTTTCAGTTTCGTGGCATATTGGAGACCTAGTTTGATTCTCCTGTTCGAGAGTGAAGGTTCGTTTGCCTCCACATACAAACTCTCGACAGGAGAGGTCCTGAAAGCCCCCAGGCAGAGTCGGAGTCCCTGGTGGTGCACAGGATCAAGCATCTGTATGTATGTTTTCCTGGCACCACCATACACAAAAGATCCGTAGTCCAAAATGGACCGGACCATAGACCTGTAAAGGTTTAGCAAAATATCCCGGTCCGCTCCCCAGTCAGTGCTGGAGAGGACCTTTATTATGTCTAATGCCTTTGTGCACTTGGCTTTTAACATTTTGATATGGGGCACAAAATTAAGTTTATGGTCATAGATGAGGCCAAGGAATTTAGTCTCCTTGACCACCTTCAATGGTTTACCATAAAACTTAAGGTCGGGGTCCAAGTGGAGCTTCCTGAGGTTACAGAAGTGCATGGCTACGGTCTTGGTAGATGAGAAGCGAAACCCATTCTCATTGGCCCACTTCTCGATCTCATTGAGAGACGCCTGTAATTGTCTCTCAATGGTAGCCATGTTTCTGGAACTGTAACACACAAGAAGATCATCCACATACATGGACCCCTCTACATTGTCATGTAGGACGCCAGCCAAACTGTTAATTTTGATGCTGAACAGGGTTGGGGACAGGATGCTCTCCTGTGGGACTCCCATTTCAAAGTTTGGCAGGCGCCCTTTGAGCCCCATACCAAAAAGATCTTTAAGAATGCCGTGTTTCCAGGTAGTACCATAGGCCTTCTCCAAGTCGAAGAAGACTGACACGGCATGTTCCTTACCCACAAAGGCATTTCTAATAAAGGTCTCAAACCGCACCAAGTGATCAGCAGTTGACCGACCTTGTCTGAATCCGCACTGAATGTTTGCGAGGAGCTTATTCTCCTCCAGATACCAGACAAGGCGGTCATTGATCATCCTTTCCATCGTCTTACAGACACAGCTTGTCAAAGCAATAGGCCTGTAATTCGATGGATCGGAATGATCCTTGCCGGGTTTGGGGACCGGGATAATGCACGCCTCCCTCCAGGAAGGAGGAAATGAACCAGTTGACCATATATGATTAAATAAATCCAAGAGGACGTTCAGAGATATTTTTGGAAGTTGTTTAATTAATTTGTAATAGATCTGGTCCGGACCACAGGCTGACTCATTGGCCTTTTCCAAGGAGGCATTAAGTTCCTCCAAGGAGAAAGGTTGATTGTAGTCTTCCAGATTCTGTGAAGAGAAGTTAAGAGGTACCGTCTCTTCCTGGGCCTTTATGTTCTGGAATTCTGTGGTGTAGTTCTCAGAGGATGATTTCTGAGAGAAATTCCGGGCCAGACTATTACTAATATCTCTGGGAGAGGTTAAAGTTGTACCATCTCCCTTCAAGTGGTGGGTTCTGGGTTTATTATTCTTGTTTTTTAATTTTTGTATCATCTTCCATACTTTTCTCATGGGAGTCTTGGTGGTAACAGAGGATACAAAATCACGCCAGCACAGGCACCTCTTGGATTTAAGTAATCGGCGAGACTTTGCTCGCTCGATACGGAACTGGTCCAAATTCTCCTTCCTACCATGGTGTTTATAGCGACGCTCAGCCTTCTTTCGAGATCGAATAGAGGCTTTGCAGTCGCCGTCATACCATGGTTTACTACGTGTATTGGGATTTGTCGAAGTCTTAGGTATTTTTCTGTCTGCAATGGATGCTAAGATTCTCGTAAATTCCCCGATTGGATCCTCTCCTTCGTTGAGCTCTGAAGTGAGCTCAGCCTCACAAAGTGCCGAAAAGAGAGGCCAATCGGCTTTCTGGAATTTATAACGAGGAACTTTCTCTACACTCTTTGAAGTCAGATGTTCTAGGATGACTGGGAAATGGTCGCTACCGCAAAGATCATCATGCACCCTCCATGTGAAATCTGAGAGGAGTGCAGGATCTGTAATGGACAGATCTATAGCGGAGTAACGACCATTCCCAGAGTGTAGGAAAGTGTCTGTGCCGTCATTAAGTATGCACAGACCTTCCTCGTCCAGAACCTTCTCAATAACCTTAGCCTTTTGATCGTTATTATCACAGCCCCACAATGGACTGTGGGCGTTGAAATCCCCAAGTAACATGTATGGGGCTGGAAGCTGTGCCACCAATCCTATCAGTTGTTCTATATTTAACTGAGAGGAAGGTGGAATATATATGGAACATAAGGTTATTGTTTTATCCAAAGACACACGGACAGCCACAGCCTGTAAATCTGTGTTCAGAGGCACAGGACTGTGTGCAACACCAGAGTTGACAAATATAGAGGAGCCACCAGTTGCTCGCTCACAATCGCCAACAAAAGGTGCTGTAGAGTACGTAGTTTTTCAGGGTTACTCTATCGCTGTCCGTCTGTCTGAGATGTGTCTCTTGCAGACAGAAAGCAACAGGATTAAACTGTTGAATTAATAATGTTAGTTCATTATGATTGGTCCTAAGACCACGACAATTCCATTGGATGATGGTATCCATTAAGGAGGGAGGCGTGCAGGTGAGCCATCGCCAGGTCTGGAACGATGGTCACCCTTTGAAGACCCACCCTTTTTCCGGGCCTTGGAGGATTTTGGTCCGGGTCTCTTCGGCTTCGGTGAGCGGTCCCGGGATCCTCCAGGTTTTGGAGAGGGTGGGTCAACTTTAGGTCTCTGGGAGGAGGTCTCCATTTCCTCCGCGGATGACTTTGAGAGAGTGTGTACCTTTCTCTGTGAGGTACACTCCTGGGGACTGGAGTCCTGCGACTCCAATGATTCAAACCTATTAGTGGTCTGAACCAAGGGTCCCCAGATGCTCTCCGCAGAGTCATGGGTGGGTTTGGGAGGATCAGTCCTCCCAGAGATCTGTATGTTTGATTTCGTGGCCCTGAAGGGACGCTCTGCAGGGTCACGGTTTAGACTGGATTCAAAGTGAAAGACCTTTAGGGCATCCCCGGTTGACTTTGATGGTCGAACCGAAGGCCCTGCAGGTCTTTGCACTTTTGATGGATTAGCTGTTTTTGCAGAAAAAGTCTGAGTTTGAGTTGATGTTGAAGCTTGTGCTGGTTGTGGGGTCAACTCAACAGGTGTAGGCCTATCCTTGCCAATGGGCCAAGTAAGTGTAGTTTGCACAGATGTTGAGACGCAAACTTTCTTTGCCACATTGGCATAAGACAGGCCAGGTGAACTGGGCATGGGAGCTACCAACTTGCGGGCTTCTAAGTAGCTCACATTCTTCTCCGACTTGATCCTCTGTATCTCTCTTTCTCGAAGAAAGAGAGGACAGTCTTTCGAAGAAGACATCTGAGCTGCACCGCAGTTGGAGCATTTTGGTGTTAATTTACAATCATTAGCATCGTGATTTTGCCCAGAACACCTGCAACAAACTTGTTTGTTGCGGCATTGAGCGCTTCCATGACCGAACTTCTGGCAGTTGAAACACCTTATAGGGTTTGGGATAAATACATCCACTTTAACCCTATACAGGCCAATGAAAATGTGGTCGGGGACGGTCAATGAGTTGAATGTCAAAAGATAAGTGTTCAATTTGACAACATTGTCGTCTCGTTTGGTGGAGAAGCGCTTAACATTCGTGACCCCCTGGTCGCTGAGTTCCGAGCAGATAAGATCCTCGGACATCTCAGCGAGATCTTGATCGCGGTCACGAATTATGCCTTTACAGCTGTTGAGTGACTTATGAGGGGAAACAACAATCGGTAAATCCCCAATCTTTTTTAAGCTTAATAAATTTAACGATTGTTGTTCCCGGAAGCACTCGATTAGAATGCTTCCATTCCTCAATTTGGATGCAGACTTGCACTTACCAGCACAAGCCTCAATCGACTTTTTCTGCAAAAAGCTATCTACTTTTGTGACTGGTCGATCAGTGGTACTAGATATCACAAGGAATCTAGGCCACCGATCGGACAGACTAATTTCATTTGACTCACTAGGAGTCGCTTTCCGTTTTTTAGGCGTTTTTGTGGAAGCCATATATTGTTTTGTTTTGTTTCACCATTCCTGTTTCCCACCCGCCACGGAGCACCAACAAGGGCGATACCTCCCCGTGGGTAGAACCTGCAGGGGGAGGTACCAGGAACTCCAGGAATGGTATACTCAGGCAGATAGAGACAAATATATATATGTAGCTTCTACCTGATTGACCCATTAGCCACCGCCTTCTACAATGATCTTTAATTATATTGGGTCTACTGTGGACAAATCCAACAGTAGAAAATGAAATTTTGGCCGTTTTATATTGTTTATATCCAGGTTTACGAATAGCGTGGAATGTTTAAGTTGGATCATTGTAGGGCTCGACGTGACCGGCCGATTGATCGGATCGGGCCAATCCGACCTCCTGTTTAGGTGAAATCAGGGCCAAAGTGGAGTGTTGGGTTTTCGGAGCATTAATTGCCGAGCTCCTCAACCCTCAGCCACCAGGATCCCGTCATCCCCCGACACAGGTAGTCTGCCCACGGCCAACAGGCAGCCCAAGGTTTAGTCGCCTTTTACGAACAAGCTCCAAGGGAAGCTGTGGGCCTATTCTTAACCCCCGGAACCCACACGGGGGTATGATCTTTGATAGAATTAAAACTTTAATAAGTAGCGACACAACACTGACCTACTTTGATCCAAAACAAACAATTACACCTCAGGTAGACGCCTCTATGAAAGGCCTTGGGGCCAGCCTATTGCAAGCGGGCCGCCCCATCGCATTTGCCAGTAAAACACTAACAGATGTAGAATCACGATATGCAAATATTGAACGGGAATTACCGGCGGTAGTTTTTGGGTGCGAACGATTCCATACATACCTTTACGGCCAAACATTCACGGTAGAATCCGACCACAAACCGTTAGAATCCATACATTTGAAACACCTAATATCTGCACCGCCTAGGTTACAGCGCATGCTACTTAGATTACAAGCATATGATTTCACAATTACATACCGACCCGGTAAACAAATGCTACTTGCAGATGCTTTATCAAGACTTTCCCTACAAGATTCAGAACCTATAAGAAACCTAGATATACAAATCCACACAATCTGTCCTCAGTTTACACTTGACTTACTTACCAGAATTAAAAATGAGACCGAAAAAGACCCTGAATTAAATTCCTTAAAAGAAGTTGTGTACGCTGGTTGGCCAACAGATCAAAGGTCCTTAAACACTCAAACAAAACCATATTGGCCATATCGTGATGAACTGTCTGTGGAAGACGGAAACTTGGTCAAAGGTTCCAGAATTATTATTCCTTTTTGCATGCAGCCCATCAAGGCATTGAAAATACTAAACTAAGAGCGAGAACATCAGTTTTCTGGAGAAATATTAACCGAGACATAGAAGACATTACAAAATCATGTGAGACCTGCCAGAAACATCAGAGCAGCCAAGCGAAGGAACCCTTGATCCCCACCGAGATCCCCCCCAGAGCTTGGCACACTGTCGGCTCTGACCTCTTCTACTTGGAAGGTGAAGAATACCTGCTAGTATCAGACTATTATTCCGAAAATCCCCTCTGGTCAAAGCACCAGTAATACCATCATCGAAATAACCAAACAAATTTTCAGCGAACAAGGCATACCACAAATTCTTCGATGTGATAATGGGCCACATTACAATGCCGAATCCTTCAAACAATTCGCCTCAGAATATGGGTTTCAATAAATCACTTGTTCACCAAGATACCCGCGAAGTAATGGATACATCGAGAGCCAGGTAAAAGTGGTAAAGCGATCACTCCTGAAAGCTAAACAAACCAACCTAGATCCCAACATTGCACTGCTTTGTTTACGCAATACTCCTTTAGACCACAAACTACCAACTCCAGCCCAGCTTCTCCTTGGCCGCGAGCTACAAGACAACTTACCTAGGAAAATCCAAAGAACACCCGGAGGTGACCAAGTGATTAACAGATTTGCCCAAAACAAAGAAAAACAAAAACAGTATTATGACAATCACACCAAACCACTTCCACAGCTTGCTGTCGGCCAGAAGGTAACTGTACAAGACCCTGCTACCCTAAAGTGGGGCCCCGGATATGTGCAAAAAAACTTAGGTAAACCTCGATCTCATATTGTCCTCACAAGTTCTGGGAAATTGTTACGCCGTAATAGGGCACATATTCGAGATGTTCCCCAACACACAAACAAATGTGTCCACTTTGCCCAGAATCCTCGCTACAAAAGCTTTCTGACCCCAGAACCCCATGAGTTAAGCCCTCCTTCCAGTAGGAAGGGTAGTGTGGCTAATGGCTTTGTACCCATACCTAATACGAAGGGAAGTGTGGCCAGCCCTCCTTCAAACAAGAAGGGTAGTGAGGCAGATGGCCCTCCTTCTAATATCCCCAAACCATGTCACTAGAAGTGGCCGATCTATAAACCCACCAAAGATTATGGACATTTGAAAACTTGACTTTTATTCATCAGCTATAAGTAAACAAGAAAAATGTTGACTTTAATCATTTTATTTCTTCTTACAAGAGTAAGTTTTTAAATGAGTTAATATAAGCCAGTAATAGGAACCCTGTTCAGTTAAGTTAGTGAATTCCGTTTCAATTGCCATTGTTAATCTCTCCATAAGATTACTTTTTGATTTTCCATTTCATTATGAGAAAAGAGGATGTTGTAAAATCAGCTTAAGTCTGTATCCACTTATAATTGAAGTCCTGTTCCACTTATTATATTGATCATTGTTTTAGAGCTACCTCCACATGTCTCAACCATGTGGATACAGGTCACAGTTTGTCACTTCCGGAAATTCCTAGGGACGAAAGAAGTTCCAGATATTTTTGTGTGTTTTTTTTAATTATTTTTTCCTGGCCCCCTGCATTTTTTTTCTGGGCATTTTTGTAGTTTTTATGAAAGGACAGGGGTTGAGTTACTGTCTGGAAATGGTTTTAGAAGTGGAATGGGACCAGTTCAGGTGGTGGAGATCTGGTAGTTGGGGGTGCTTTGGTCTATTTACATGCGGCGGAATATGTGCAAAGATACCCCTATCAGCTGATTCTACTCGTATTTCAAAATTTCTACCTTCAACCTATGAAAAAATTGTGCTTAAAATACTGCCAAAGGACTGTTCAAGGCCCCCACCGAAGGATTTGGTTCAACGAAAGTTAGGGAAGGTGCTGTGAGAGCAGACATTAACATTACCGCAAATGGGAAATGAAGGAAAATGAAACTGTGACCTGCTGCCATGTAGGCGGCCATGTTAGACGTTATGTAATTACAAGTATTGAACTTATCCAGATGACTTTGGTGTTAATCAATTATGAACATATAGGAACACTTATAACATCGAAACAAGTACACTGTTACACATTCGGGCCACTGGTGACGTGGATGAGAAATATGCTTGTGAGAATTGGTGTGTTATATTTATTACTTGCTTAGAAGCATTTTAGAAGTTGACCAATATAAAATGACTACATTTAAAAGGAAAGAAAATCCAGCCAAACGTGTACATTCATTAAATAGAGCAGCCTAATAGCTTTTGATAGAAGTGTGCAGTTTATTCGTACGATTTTTGCTGATTTAGAGATTTTTAAATTCAACTTTACCAGTACAAACGACGATAGCAGTAGATCAGCTCCATGTTGATTTCGGCAGGCCACCTGCAGACGGAGCGGGCCAATAAAAGTGTAAGTTTCAGCCACGTTTCTCACTTCATCCCTAGTTGGCTTTGAATCCACTTCATGTAAAGGGCTGCACTGATTGCTATTCTCCATTTGAAATACATTAGCGCTAAATCAAAATTGGCCATATTCCATAGTTGAGGTGTTTTTGAAATTAATTCTACTGTTCATGACCCATTTTACACTTCATAGTATACGACTGAATTGGGTTTTATACGCCAAGTAATGAAATACTGAATATTATGAGCATATAAAAATCAGATATACAGATCGTCATAGTAAAGCACCGGACTGTCAGCCCTTATACGTCACGCGCATATTTTGTAGACTCAAGAATGGCGTCACCTATGCGATTTATAGCTATACTTTCAGATGCCGTTTAACACTTTATTGGTACAAATATCCCTTTATAATTGGTATGGAACTAAAGTGCATTACCTGATATGTATGGTCAGCTTCGATCCCTCTGTGTGTTTTCGTTTCTTTTAAATAAGGGTACCCAACTTCTTATTATTTGTACAGGCCAGACGTTTCGGTCTAGTACCAAAGATCGTTCTCAAACTAACGAGGACCTGCCATTAGCTGAAGGAGGATTTTAGGAACTAATTTGAAACTTGGCGCTTTTTATGATCAGTTTGATAACCTTGAATAAGATTAATCGTGGTATAGTTTGTTTTTGTTTAGGATTTATAGTTTTCATCAACTGCCGTTAATGATAACAGATTTTTGGTTGTTGTAACCAAGGGTACATTATACTAGAAATAAGTCAGTATTCTAAAATAGCGTACACTATACATACACCCTTGTTTAATAATATTGCAAAGTGGTTGTCCAGGTTTCTTTTATTCGAGGCTTTAGTCTAAAATGGCAATACCGAAGTCAAAGAAACTTATTTGCGTAAATGGTTATTTGATTATGGTTATGACTCCAAAGACGTAAGAATATCATTTGCAATTGGGTACACCAACATTTTGTGAAATAGTTGCTGACCATATTTTGGTATTTTAAAAATAGCAATACTGACGTCCCAGAAACCTAGTTGCACAGGTTTCTGGTGTGACCAAGCTACTTTAATAATGTGTAGGCTGCCTGACAGTTTAACCCAGCCAACTCAGAAGACGCTAGCAAGTCATGAGTATAAATTAGTTTATTACCAACGATAGTCTAAGGTCGACATAAAGATTATTTTTCATCACGTATGTATCCTTGGTTAGATAAGATTAATGCTGTGTCACCTTACATAATATACGTGTTGTCCTAATTTGCACAAAGTTAAACCATGTGTTATAAAGGGCAGGCCTAGTGTGTATAGTCTGGCCTGTCACACATACATGTATATAATCTTCGGAGGGAAATATTCTACGAAAAAGCCTCCATCAGCGGTGAAATGGATACGCCGTTGGCTATATCATTTTCGAAATACCACGCCCTTGGTAACCATTTTGTCATCGTTGACAACCGATTGGGCAAGGTTTCTCTCAAGGACACTGGACTTATCAAGGACATTTGCAATACGAAGACAGGAGTTGGCGCCGAATGTTTGATGGAAATTGTCTCATGTGGCCGTTTAGACCATAAAGGGTGTTCTTATCAAGTGATCAGCCATGTTGCCAGAGGATGGGTATGTGATTTCTGTGGGAACGGTAGTCGTTGTGTGGCAAAGTATGCCTGGCAAAATGGCATTGTTTTAAATAAAACATCGTTCAGATTCTGTGCGGGAGACGGAGAACATTGGGTAAGTTATAAACCCGACAAGCCTTCGTTGATTGAAATGAGTATGAATAATATCAACAATGTTGTTACTTACGATAAAAACAATTATCTATTGAACACAGGTTTTCCTTGTCATGTTCAGTTTGTTGAGGATTTTACCGATATCGACACTGATAGGAAGTGGGAGGAAATCAAAACTCGATATAATAAAGAAATCATTCTTATGTTCGCCAAAGATATCAGCCCAGACAAAGTTATGATGCGATCTTATGAAGCCTCCGTCAATGGTGAAACCATGTCTTGTGGTATCGGGAGTATTGCTGTAGCCATAACAACTACCATCAGATGAGCAGCTTTTTGTGAGAGTTACGGTTTCCGAATTACTTTGTCAACGCACCTGGGAAATTAGAGGTAAATGGTAGACGGAAAGGTGAGACCGAATTTGAGAAATTGTCTTTGATGGGTCCAGCAAGTCATGTAATCGACGCTGTATATTACACAATGAAGACGTACGCATCAATGTGTCCAATCGGTACGTGAAAGCGGCCTGGTGTACACAATCAAAATCATCTTTATTTCATTATAATTGAATATACATGTATATTAGTTTGATTCAAGTATCCGTAACCCATATTAATAAAGACGACTTTGCTATACCAGTTTTTTTCGTTTTGTTTCGAGATACGCATTTTATTATAAGTTTGTTTCAAACATTATACTGGCGTGATATTTTGACACTACTTTCGCCACCACAACTGTATTATTACATTTATCAGTATTACATTATAATGGTGACAAATTAAAACATCACCACGTAGTTAGTTGTTTTGAACAACACGAGCTTTCGACACCTATACCGGTGTCTTCGTCAAGTGTAACAGTTGTGCATGGCGTCTGTCATATATACAGCTTATTTCAGTTACACTTGACGAACACATCGGTATCGAAAGCTCGTGTTCACAACAACTAACTACGTGGTGATGTCTTAATTTTGTATCATTAGTATGGAACCCACATTTAAAGCGAGTTTTAAACATTTTTTACATCATTACATTTATAGCTATTTCGTTGATACGCGTTTACATGTCTTTTGAAGAAAAGTTCAGATATTTTAGCTCAAGACAGGACTTTGCATTTTGTCTGATTGAATGATTGATTCGGAGAGATATCATGTGATTACTAAGATACTGTTAGTTGCTATTCCCTAATCACGTTATAGAATAGTTGATAAATTTTCTATTTATATTCAATATTTCATTTGGTTACCACAATATAAAAATTAAACGTATATGTATGTAGCTTCCGTAAATGAGTTGTTAAATCAATGTTTAAATTTGATTTTGACTGGTGATACATTCTGTGGTTGCTTTTTGTTTCCTTTTGGTAATCTTTGACTCCAAGTCGAAACAGCTTCCTTGGTGGCTACCTCATTTTGGTAGGCAGGGTAATAAACATACGAAAATTCACATGTGTGTTCCGATTGAGTTGCATCTACCATTACACATTGTCATACAGATGGCTTATTTCGTCATTTCATTCAAATGCTGTTTACGTTAAAGAATGAGTGTGTGTTTGAATATCTATCCGCGACGCTTTGTTGACGTTGAACAAGTGTAATGGGGATTGCGGTGCCTGGACTTTTGTGTTTTGCTCTAAGACTTCAATAAAGGTTTATGTCAACCCTATACGGAAATGCAAATCGATGTGTTAGGGTGAGTAGTTATCATTTCTCATAGCCATTTACAGTACATCAATATAAAAACCTAACCTAAAAATGTCACACCTAGCAACGTGCCTATTAAGATTGATATTAAGTTAACTGGTAGATCTAATTGTTAAATTTTACCAACCACACACTTCGAGGACTCTTGGTGACACCAGGCCTCTTGAGAAAATGGCTTCTGCCAAAACTCATTCGTTCGAGTATGTTACTAAAGACCATATATGTCTGCTCGTATTACAGTTAGAGTTCTATGAGTGGGGGTCTAACTTGATTTGTCCAAACATTTACTAGAGCTACCAACAAGGACATACGTTAACACGTGCATTGGCGGATGCGATTTCTCACCAAAGAATTGGAACTACAGAAATACGCTATAGTGTTTCCAAGGTCAGTCCAATATTTATAATGTACACGCTAACGGACGGAGAATGGAGCTTGTGCTAATTTTTAACGCATCCGATGAGAATGGGAACTACACATGTACAGAAATGCGCTATAGTGTTTCCACGATCAGTCCGATATTTTTAACGTTCTCGTTAACGGACGGAGAATGGAGCTTCTAATTTTTAACGCATTAGAGGAGGTAACGGACGAGGGATTTCGCTAATCATGACGTCATTAAAGGGGTTTTCCGACCCTGATGACCTTTTGCTGTCGAAATGATGATGATCGAAATTCACAGAGAACACCGAGTGAGTTTTTTACACGTTTTTACGTTTGTGTTATAAATGCATTTTGCATAAAAAGGCTATATAGATGTCCTCTTATTCAAATTTTTTCCCATAACCGAAAAAAATGGTTTTAAGGGATATGACCTTGACTTTTGACCTTAACCTTATGACGGATCACAATATCGATAGCATGCGTTAACGCAAGTCCGTGGAAACCCTTCATCCTATCCGTTAAACAATCGAAATCGTCTACGCACGCGTTAACACGGGTCCCTGGCAAGACACCACAATCAAGACGTCATTAAAGGGGTTTTTGGGTCGTCATGATCCTTCGCTGTCGGGTCCAAATCCACAGAAAACACCGAGAGAGTTTCTTTACTCGTTTTTATTGACCTAAGTTATAAATGTATTTTGTGTGAAAAGAGTATGCAGATGTCCACTTAATCACCATCTTTCCCAAAGTCCCACAAAATATCAATACTTATTTTTTTGTCACCTATATGACCTTGATTGTTGACCGTAATCTTTTGACTTATCATACTCTCAACTGCATCATGTGGAAGCACTTCACGTTAAACAATCGCAACCGCCCACGCATGTGTTACCCCTTTTCTCACGCCCTGAAATGATCGACAAACAGCCGAGTTGAGTTTGAATTCGTTTACTTGGTAAACAACATGAAGGCATGAAGAAAACTCATAGCTTTTTATACTATAGTATGTAGGGTTGACATAATTTGGAGACTTTTATAACAACATCTAGGTAATATAACATGAAGTCATCTAAAATGTTTCAGTTGCCTAGTGAAATATAATGAACAATCGCTAACACAGTATCAACACCGCATGGTGGTTCATTACAGACCTCCGTAACACTAACAATACATGTCGTTTGTCTCATAGTCATACATCATTCATACTCAGTGATATTTGAAAATACCATTAAAACACATATACTTTGGAGAAATGGTTAATTACGTGTGTTCATGGAAAATGTGTATGCGTTCTAAGCAAGCAAATGAACGAACAAATAACAAAAGCATAAAAAGAATGACCGCCTTATTCGATCTCAAAAGGCGCAAAATAGTGCGCATGAAAGGGTTAACATTTAAATTAACAATCTGACGTCATGGGTTATACTTATAGGATAATCTAGATAATCGAGCGTTATTGAATAAAATACAAACTAGACCACACCTTAGCCTTTTGTGACCTAGATTTAATCAAATAGAACTCATTTACAAATTTCCCTCATCGGTACATATCACTTCTTCATCATATTGTTTGAATAGAACAAAGTTTTCTCGTGCAAGACTCAAGGCATTCACATTGACATCATCAATGGTCTATCGCCAAAGACAGCGGCAAAATAGGCCGTGAAAATCATCGTTTTATATGTAATTCACAAATCAAGTGTTTCTTAATGATATCATAATACCTGAAGCAGTTATTTGATAGTTGAACCGTACCATTAACTTGATATGATTTAACGGGAACCTACCTGAAATGATCGACAAACAGCCGAGTTGAGTTTGAATTCGTTTACTTGGTAAACAACATGGAGACATGAAGAAACCCTCCGGCCAATCAGGCCCTTAAAACTCCAGTCAGCTGACTTGCCAAACTTTCTGGAAGGTTTAACCCCTGAACAGCCACGCATAAGCGAAAATGCTATTCATTTCAATTATAGAAGGAAATAGAAACCTTCGTGACTACACAGCTGTCACACATGTAAGTGGAAATACACCATTAGAAAGTTTAGTTCTTGCCTTTTGGTTGCAATGATAGCCCTACATGGATTGCCTCACTTTAAAATCAAACATGTTAATGGAAGGAGTATGTTTTTGTACAGGTGTATCTATAGACACGGCTGTCATTTGTATCATCTTTAGGGGTTGTCAATTATGCTGTGGTGTACATGTGCGCCACATTCCCTTTCGTACCAGTTTCTCCGTTCCAATAATGTGTCAGGCCTCAGTAGGACGAAGAAGGTTTTATCACATAGATAAGCAATATTAATTGGAATACACATATACAAGTTTCGCTTCTGGGCATACCAAAATCTATAATATAAAGTACTTTCCTTATTCTACATCATATTTACTTCCCAAGATTAACCACAAAGAAATATATTCCCAAATTGCAATTTTTTGACGCAGTATATCATACTAAATCATAGATAGATTGTTGACTATGGCGACGTAGTGTAAATAGAGGATATTGAACAGCAGTGTTTAAATAGCACTTATATTTTTTCGAGTGAAAGTCGGAGAATAACTCACGAGACGTGAAGCGTCAAGTGGGTTATCCCTCTGCCTTTCAAGAGAAAAGATATAAACGCTTTTCAAACACAGCTGTTCTATATTCTGTTTATTATTTATACTATCATGTTTTAGGCTGGGGGTTGTTTATTAAGTATAAATTTTTCAATTATAAAAAAGAAAATATCAACAAACTTATGACGGATTAGGTTTTCAGCAAACGTAGGAATATATATCGCTGACCAATGAAACAACAGCATGTCTCTTCTTCTCACGTGACTGTCAACTGTCAGATTTGTGGTTATTTGAATTGCCATTTTCTCCCTATAGTTTTTCGCGACATTTCATGTAAAAATAAATTAAATCGATCAACATGGATTTTAACTCTGCAGCGCACCAGTCACAAGATCAAAATGATCTATGAAACTACTTAACATCGTTTTACCGCGTCATTGAACGGCAATTACAGTTTCTCGTTACGATTCTCCGAAGCCATGATGATGCAGGTCACACAACGCTTTGATTTAAAGTGGTAAGCTAATCCTCCATTGAATCAATTAAGTGTTTTCAGTTGTAAATTATTTATCTTAATGCTAAATTGACTGAAAAGGCTTCATTTAGCCTATCGAAATCCTATGTACTGTTGTACAGCAGAGGTCAGTACACAAGAAAGAAGTAGGTCCGACGACGTCATCGGCTTCGACGTGTGCATTAAATAACAAAAAGTGTTATTGCACTGCAGTGAATTATTACATTTCTGAGTGAAGGAAATCCTTAGTTTTCACTTATGTATAAATAATAAAGATATATATCTTGCGTATGTCATGTATAACAATTACATGTCTACATCAATCTGGATTTCACAAAATGGACAAGCAACAGTATAAAACAGGGCTTAAAGCAGGTTTGTGCTCTTATATGGACTACATGTAAATGTATTTTTAAAAAACATAAGTTGAAACGAAACAGCTTTCGCGCTTGTTCTCTGCCCACCAAAATATGAGTCTGCAAGTAACATGTAGGGCTATCATTGCAACCTAAAAGCAAGAACTTAACTTTGTAATGGTGTATTCCCACTTACATGCGTGGGCGGTTGCGATTGTTTAACGTACGGATGAAGTATTTCCACGGACTTGCGCTGACGCATGCAATCGAATATGAGTCTGCAAGTAACATGCATATTTTCCGTATTGTTTGTAACTACTCGGCATACTCGTTAAAATTAACGTCATATCCGACTTTAGATGTTCTACAACACATTTGAAGGGTATATATGTGTAGACCTGTTTACATTTTTTGCTAAAACTTGTGCTGAAAAGATAAATAAGATTTGATGAAAGGTGGATGGTTGATTTTCAGCGAAAAATGTACCATAACGAGCACTTAGTGCGACTTCTGTGGTACATTGTTTACTGTCTGACAGACGGTTTCACGTTAATGTAAACAGAGGTCTTACATGGGTCAACCCCACTGTAGTGAGTTGTGAATGCGTTACTAATATACATCTATCAGATAAACTGTTAAGAGTAGGCATTCATTATTCTAATTCTACAATATGTAATCAGAAAAAAACACATAAAAGTCAGAAGATAAGGAAACGATCAACTAGACTGCAAGCATGCAACGGCTCGCTCAGGGAAACTCCAGTCTGACTGAATCGAGAAATCAACATATCAGCTGCAAATGAATTTAAAACATATTCAACTCGTCATTTAGCAATCTGTCAGGGGAAAGAAGTTTACCAGTGACCATCCACTGATGTTTAATTTGCCGCATGCTCACGTTGCCCTTTGAACACAAATTGACAAAAATTGGGGTTCATAAAACATTAAAACTTGCATGAGTTGCAAAAATGTGCACCTTAAAGGATAAATGACAAGTTTAAGTCAATGGCTCCTATTTGGTAATCAATTTGTTTAAAACAAAGGACACCGTATAGCCCTACGAACTCAACCAAAAGCAAAATGAGATTTTAGGCACAAAACCTTAAAAAGTTCAAGCCTTCGTTTTTCTCTCTACAGCCAAGATACGGAAATTAATTAGCTTTAGCGCCTCTATTGTTGTGACGTCAAACTACGTTGTGGCAGGGCGTCTTCGTGGTTGAAATGACGCCGAAAACATTCCAAATGTCAACTATAACGTCAAATACGAAGATATTTCTGATTGGTGACGGAAGATATGCATATTTTCAATTGCAGCTCCTGTGCCCCCCGCCACCTTGAACCTGGGAAGTTCGTTATGTTTCAACATAAGGTTTTTAGATACATATTTACTCAATTTACAATAACAAATCACTTACAGGTGTTCAGAAAGAACTTGCCATTTATCCTTTATAACGCATTACGTATCAAACTTTATAACATTAAAGTGCTGGTATTTAAAAAAATCAAATGACCGAGGTTGCAATATCAAAGAATGATACAATTTGTGAGCTATATGAACCGATGCAGTGTTTAATAATTTAACAGAATTTATATAACTCGGAATAACGTTGATTCGTTTTAGGCCTAATTTGTTTAAAACACATTTCTTGAAAGTGACATTAGCTGTCAAATATAGAGAAAATTTTATTGAAACGGTATTATAGCTATTCATCATTTTATTAAGAAGTACACAATAACAGGTTTCCGTCGACACCAGGCTTAACCATATACGTTGAAGTAGTTTAAAAGCAGCAAATGTCCAAAAAAGTACACCCCGGCTTTTTAAAGGTGTATCTGTTACTAGCTCACACTTTCCGTTTGAATGACTTTATGGCTTTTCTAAAATGTTCGCTTCAAGGTACATTCTTCAGTATTTCAATGTAATTCAATCTCTCAACTTGTCTAAAAAAGTTAGAATTTTGGCAGCTCGTTAGACTTTATTGTACATTGTCGGGACTGACAGTGGTACAAAAAAACGTATCATTTTTACTTTTTGAGATAAAAAGACGCTTTTTTCAATTGTTGTTTGAAAGGAAACTATCGACTTTGTAGCAGGTCAGTCCTCACAAAGTTCCTTTTTCAATTGGGCTTAGGGTACTTCACAGTTTAACTGGATGACACTTTAAAATATGGTAAATTAAAGAAATATTGCATCCTTTGGGTCTGCAGATTTACTTGGGACAAGTGGTTACAGATAGAAAACCTAATAATATATGTTATAGGGGTGTTCTGTTATTGTTTATTATAGCTACCGTCTAAGACACGGGGGGTACTTTTTCAATTGGTTCGGAAACCAATTATGTTATTTTTATCATTGTATGTGTGTGCTTAACACAATAGTATGTCTAAAACGTACAAATAAAAACGTGCTTTTGGTACTCTTTGAAGTGTCAAGGGTACAGATGGAATTAGCTGCAATATAATTCCAGATCGGGATTTGCCAGAAAGGAAAGAGTAAATGTAAAGCCAGATTGATAATGACGTTGTGCCAACTTTATTAAGTCTTCTTTGGACCCCGTCTTTGAACTATGAAATGATTTTTATCCACTCCGTCATAACTCCCTCACTGTGGGGTATAAAACACTCGACATTTTCCTCAGTGAACTTTCCCATTGGCTTTATTAAAGAACTTATGACAGCCCGACCCCGATTCTCCCTGGGGGTTAATACCGCAATGGTTATTACTTCAACGTGTACTTTCACAAGAGGGTATCGACCCAACCAAATAATTTTTGACAGCCCTCCCGAGCTGCCTGAAAGAATATTCCTGAAAGAAAGTTCTAATCCGATCATCATCGATTCAAAGGGATGATTACATTTTCTAGCTGTTTGATTTGCTAACATGAGGGACGTTGATATTGATCCCCGTCTCATCTACACCGTGTCATATTATTAATGCATACCCGGACTTCATGTGGGGATCTGCTTGATTCCGTTGGTATGACTCTCAATCCATTAGGGAGAAGTTTGCTTAGTATTTTCCTCTGGTCGACATGTGTAATACCTGCATAACGTAAGATATTTCTACCGGACATAGTGTTCGGATTGATTCCCCAATTAAACATATACAACGTTTGTAATAGTATTTAGAGGGGATTAAATAACTAATAAACAAACAGCTTAACTAATAATAAATGCTGTAAAAATGTTACAAACGTCATTTGTGTTCTTTGTTTTATTTATGTTAAGGTGGCCATTATTTGTTTATTTTGGTTAAGATGATGGTCATCTATATATTTAGGACAAAACGTTTGACAGAAAACCTTGCTGTAAACGATCCTTATCTAAGGGAGATAATCGTTTAAGTATAGCTTCGATGCTAACAGTTGTCACTGCAAAATGCGACAAATCTTGCTTGTTGGGAATGGTACAAATTAGCAGGTGAACCAATGTGGGCGGAGCAACCGTTGGGAAGTTTTTAATTGGCTTGCATTCATTGGTTCTTGACTAAACGCTCTATAATTACAGGAGCTTGGATATTTTAGGAGAACACAAAAGTAGTATACGAGGACGTCTGTAGCTTTTTCTTTCGTCCTACCTTGTTGGTGTATACAACAGCGCCACGTAACCTTTTATGGTAGACAAGCCCCTCTACTGAAACACATAGTTAATATAATATCATCCCGATAATATTATTTCTATTGTGGCTTTAACCGGGAGGAAACCAGGAATAACAATGTAAAGAAAGTCAGAAATACAAAATAGTTTCGATTGTATACAGAGGGTCGATGACAAAACTTGACCCTGATAACAAATATTTGGATTATAGAAAATTGGTTGTAACAGAATTTGTTGAGGGTGTGATACGTTTATCTTACAAATATTTTGAAAATTCACCCAAGCTGCCATCATCTCTTTATAAAAGTGTGGTAAATGGCATAATAGTGATTTATTTGCAGACATATAAAAGAGTGAAGTAGATTTATTAAGTTCCTGCCACCTACATAAATGATTACAAAACAAATCTTTCCACACTGCATAATTAGAATTAAAAACCGTGCCAAGAAGCTCAGCCGAAAGGCACTCACTTTCGATCTAATATCTGGAAGTCCCAGGCCACCTTTACTTTTGTCATTGATAATGACATCATATGCAACTAAGTGAGCCCTCCCACCCCAAAGAAAATCAAGGAAAATAGCCTTTAGTTCTACCATGTACTCGTATGGGACATCAAGAACCCTCATTACATACCATAGTTTTGACATGAGTAAGGTTGAAATTACACAAACTTTTCCTTCTAATGTCAATTTTCGCAGTTTCCAAATGTTTATTATTGTCTTAATCTTGTTAATTTTATCCTCCCAATTTTTCTTTTTACAATAGTTCTTATCAAATCCCAAATATACTCCTAAAACCTTCATATAATTATAAGAAACAGGTATGTGATGAATTTCAGTGAGGGTTAAATGTGCATTGGCCGACCGAGAACATAAAATCTCCGACTTTTCGGCATTTACCTTGGCATTAGACGTTGGACAGTATTTATTAACAATTTTTAAAACTTCCCCAATAGAGTTTTGATCTGACACTGTAACAGTAGTATCATCAGCATGCTGATAAATTAGACTAAATCTACTATTTAAAGAGTTGGGGATAGGGATCCCGTGGATATCATCCGAACTACGTAGCATACATCCTAATGGTTCTACTGTTAACACATACAATAAAGCAGATATAGGACACCCCTGACGGATAGACTGGGTAACTGAAAAATATTTGGTTACATGACCATTGCATTTGACCGCCGTCCTAACATCAGTATAAAATATTTCAATCCATTTACGAAATATATCTCCAAAACCATACTGTTTTAGAACCCCATACAAAAATTCATGGGAGACTCGGTCGAATTCTTTTTCTTGATTTAATTTTATAAAATAAGCTTCTAAGTTATCGTTATCAACATAATACAAAATATCTCGCAAACTGCATATAGTGTCCGCTATATCTCTACCTGGGACACAGCAGGTTTGACACGAGTCTAAAAGTGAATTAATAACAAGCTTTAATCTGCTAGACATACATTTTGACAATATCTTGTAATCTACATTTAATAAACTGATAGGTCTCCAGTTTTTTAATGACGACCTATCCCCTTTCTCTTTATATATTAAAGTTAGTACTCCACTTCTCATACTTCTGGTTAATATACCCACAGAGAAGATTTCTTCATAAATAATAGGCCCTAATAAATCCCAAAAACGCAAATAAAATTCAACGGTTAATCCGTCATTACCAGGGCTTTTATTTCTTGCCATACTCATCAGTGTATTCCTAATTTCCTCAATAGTTAAGGCCTCGTCACATAAGTTTTTGTCTATATTACTCAACTTGTCTTTAATTGAAGACAGAACTTCCTCAATACTATTATTAGTGATTATCTCAGCAGTGTATAATTTCGAGTAAAAGTTAAACACTTCTTGGAGTATATCTTTGGAACTGTTTAATTCAACTCCCTCATCCGTAGTAACACATGATATGAGCTTTTTTTTTGATTATATTTCTCTAGGTTTAAAAAGTACTTTGTGTTTTTGTCACTCTCATGAGTGTACAAAGCTTTGGATCTGAGAATTACATTTTTGTCGCTCATACTGTTCTAAGTCCTGCTCTAATTGCACTACATTTTGAATATTGTAATTGGGAACCTCACTGGCTTTTCGATATTCATTATCTAATTTCTGCTGTAATCTGTTAATAGAGTCATATTTCTGTTTTTGTTTGCTTTTACTGTATTTTTTAGAAAATGACTTGATTTTGTATTTAAGATTATCCCACCAGATACATATATTTTCAACATACAATGGACAGGATAATTGTCGATCTACAAGAGTATAAATCTCATCACAAAAATTATCGTCTGACAATAAATCATTGTTAAAGATATAAAGGCCTGGACCTCTGTCAACACCTGAAAAATCATATTTAATGTGGATACTAGAATGGTCGCTAAAGTGGGTGTTCTTTATATAAACCTTTTCACAATTATGTAATATAGCATTGGACATCAAACAAAAATCTATTCTACTTTGAAGTAAAACATGATCTACATGGCCACGCCATGTATACAGTATCTTATTAGGATTTCTCCTTCTCCATAAATCTGAAAGATTATATTCACCCATGATATCATATAGCACTTTTCTATATACATCACTGTTTAAAATATTACTAGACCTATCTATTTTCTGTAAAGTGGTATTGAAGTCACCCAGAATAATGGTTCTTTCATTACCTAAGTTAACTTTCAAGTTTTTAAAAAATTCCACTTTCTCCTTCACAACATTAGGAGCATATATATTCACAACATTTATAATTTCCTAACCAACTTTTAGTTTCAAGGAAATCAATCTACCCGTGTTGTCGGAAAAGGAAGATATTATACTAGAAATAACTGATTTTCTAACAACAAATGCAACTCCTTTATAATTATCAGTAGAGTTATTACAGTACACTGTACCATTGATGAGATATTTATATTTCTCAACAAAAGCATCATCCCAATGTGTCTCTTGTAAACATATAATATCCGCAATTAAATGATCATTTACTACTTGCTGTAATTTCAGTATATTTCTCAAGCCATTGCAATTTAAGGAAGCAAAGGTAATCATGTTGAAGACAATAATTAAAAATTTAACTACTTCCATTTTTAATTTTGAAATGTTAGTTACCGTCTTTCGTACTATTCAGTTCTGTCTTCTCATATGGGGTCTTTCGCTTAGCTCTTGTCACCCTTGCAATAGGTTCTTGGTTGGCTTTCCTTCGTCTTCTGCTTTTCACTACAGAAAAGCCAGACGACTGAGATTCAGTTAAATCCATTGATGTATCATGATCCAACGGCTGAGGAATATCCCAGACAGATTCCTCCACATCATTCACCTTTATACATCTTCTGATTGTGATTGTTCACATGAGGATTCATCGAGGTAATTACCTTCTAGATGTGGAACTTCATCTACTTGTGGAACTTCATCTACTTGTGGAACTTCATCCCGATGTGGAACTTCATCTCGATGTGGAACTTCATCTCGATGTGAAACTTCATCTCGATGTGAAACTTCTACTCGATGTGGAACTTCATCTCGATGTGGAACTTCTACTCGATGTGGAACTTCATCTACTTGTGGAACTTCATCTACTTGTGGAACTTCATCTCGATGGAACTTCATCCCGATGTGGAACTTCATCTCGATGTGGAACTTCATCTCGATGTAAAACTTCTTCTCGATGTGAAACTTCATCTCGATGTGGAACTTCATCTACTTGTGGAACTTCATCTACTTGTGGAACTTCATCTACTTGTGGAACTTCATCTCGATTTGAAACTTCTACTCGATGTGGAACGTCATTATTTCGAGCTGGAGATGGAGGCTTGCTCTCATCAAAACCCGATCTGGCCGTTTCTCTCGTGGTGGCCAGGTCACTTATTTCTGTTATTTCGCCGATGGCGGCTTGGTCACTTATCGTTCATATTGATTTGGTTCCTTATTCTCATTTCCCCGCACACAGTATCTTCGCCATTTATTTCCGCGTCTTCGGACAGGGGGGCTTTGTCACTTACGTGGTTGTGACATAAACATTTATCACCAATATTTCTACATTTTGAACAGGGTTTGGCTGTACAGTGCTTAACTTTATGCCCTTGTTTTTTACAACGAATTTAGAACAGTGCCTGTAAATATGGTCCTCCCCAAGGCATAATGAACTCACCTTTAACTGGTGATCATTCACAACTTTGAAATGCTCATTTCTGTGCACTGTATTAAATCGCATGGCATATGGCAATGACTTAATATTAGGAGGGAATTTTACCTTCAGATATCGCGTCCCATCCTCTATATTAGTTCCTTTGTAGACCCGCCTCTTTATACTAGAATGAATCTCGATATCCATGGACCACAATTTCTGTCTAATCTCATCATTACTCACATGGCGCGGCAGATGAAGGAATGAGATTACCGCGGTCTTATCGTGGACGGGTCGAGTCTCATAGCTCTGGCCATCAACCTCAATACTCCCACAAAGCAAATCAAAACTCTCCTGTTCCTCCACCGTCACCTCATATATGTCATTTCCCCGCGGCACACAAGCTAACAAAGAATTCACTCCACATATTCCCTCAACACTACTGATCAACTTTTCAGCAGGTACACTCTTAAAATCATGCACCTCAACCGTCAACGTACAGCGACATTTGTCTGGGTCAAAGGCCTATGGATAGGCCCCTGTGAACTGGCCATGTCCAAAGACACGGCCAGGGCTTTCAGCGAAACAACAACAACTCTGTGTTAAGACACTAGCTCGTTGAAACCGGTCTTACCACTTCAAAACATCGACCGGAAGTTCGTTAATATAATACCTTTTTTTCTTTTTACATCCGCACACAACGGGTCTCGAACCCCTGCCTTCCGTATCTGAAGCTGGGCAGAACCACATGCGCATTCACTTAGACCGTATTATTTAGCCACTAGACTAACTACCAACACAGCGTTAGAGGTATTAAATTTCTATGTGTTACCTGAACTGCGATACACGCATGCGCACTTCATACTTAATATACCCTTTGACCCGCGATGACGTATTTGGACGAATCCAAGAGGTTCTTTTGGTTTTTGAATAAACATAGCTAAAATTAACCCATTTCTGTTAATAAAACCCCGTCCCTAACCCTAAGTCCGTCTTTGGCGTTGTCAAGAAAAGATGGCAAAAAATCTAACCTTCTTCTGCCAATAAAACCCCATCACCAAAGTTGTTGACAATTGTTGCACACAGCAGTGACACTCTGTCTCTGAAGAGCTTGCATAGTGCCAAAGGCCAACAGTCATCGACCACAGGCACGCCTTACGTTCAGCGGGGCCACTTTATCAATGAGTTGACGAACCGCAACTTTTACGTTACCTACGATTCTTTACCCAAGCCGCTAAGTTTGACATAAAGGTTTCAAATTTAGCGTTGAAATCATTATAATGGGAAGAAAACACAATAACAACTAGCAATACTATCGGCTATGTAATGATTAACTTCTCTGTATAGATCACAAGAAGGTATGATGAAAGAAACAGTTCCAGACGTCCCCTATAATCCTAAAACATCCAAGCGCCTGTAATTATAGAGCGTTTAGTCAAGAACCCCTGATTGCAAGCCAGTTAAGAACTTTCTCTTTTACTATGGAAGACAGATGAGGCCATTCGCGCCACGTTTTGGTGACCTGTAATAACACGCGGCACGAGAAAAGGAGAAATCGCCAAAACGGCTAATTCTCTAGAGATATTGCTGTTTTGGCGTTTTCTCGGACCGCGTTCTCTCAACCTATTAAAAACTAATGACACGCTAAATTGAAATGTTTCGAATTTTTTTTAATCCGCTATTTTTGTTTTTTCGCATAACTTTTTTATCCAGGGCGAGAAAACGAGGCACGAGAATACGCCAAAACGACAATATCTCTATCAATATCTCGTGCCGCGTATTTCTTAAGTCGCCAAAAGGCGGCACGCCCCATCGAGAGTTGTGGATAGCTTCAGTTTAAATATCTACTCTCAAAACCGAATAAAGATTGCCTTGAAAATATAACTGGCCTCCATGCAGGATGTACTGGTAACTAAAAAAGGATTGAGCAGTAATCGAGAATTTGTTGCGCATACAATAATGTAATCAGACATTTTTGCGATATTTAAGAGAAATATTCTGTTTTAGTAATAAAAATCTAAAAAAAAACAAACAATGAGGTAGAGCCCCAAAACTGACGAACAGCCCCGCCACAGGGGATGTTCGGCACCAAAGTGCATCTGGGGGTAAGTTGAAGGATACCCCTTAGTTTTCTTTCAGTTGATAACACTTATAAAAGTGAATTGATAACTTTTTAGTGATAAAAATCTACAAAAGTGAGATTAGCCCAACAAGTGATGAAAGAAACAGTTCCAGACGTCCCCCTATAATCGTAAAACATCCAAGCGCCTGTAATTATAGAGCGTTTAGTCAAGAACCCCTGATTGCAAGCCAGTTAAAAACTTTCTCTCTTACTATGGAAGACGGATGAGGCCATTCGCGCCGCGTTTTGGCGACCTGTAATAACACGCAGCACGAGAAAACGAGAAATCGCCAAAACGGCTAATTCTCTAGAGATATTGCCTTTTTGTTTTTTTGCATAACTTTTTTATCCAGGGCGAGAAAACGTGGCGCGAGAATACACCAAAACGGCAATATCTCTAGAGAAATTGCCATTTTGACGATTTCTCGTGCCGCGTGTTTCTTAAGTCGCCAAAACGCGGCACGCCATATCGCGATTTGTGGATAGCTTCAGTTTAAATATCTACTCTCAAAACCGAATAAAGATTGCCTTGAAAATATAACTGGCCTCCATGTAGGACGTACTGGTAACTAAAAAAGGATTGACCAGTAATCGAGAATTTGTTGCCCAACAAGTGACGAACAGCCCCACATATGATGTTGGACCCCAGAGTGCATCTAGGGGTAAGTTAATGGATACCAGTAAACTTTTTTAGTTGATAACACTTACAAAAGAGAATTGATGGCTTTGTTATAAGAATCTCTTAAAATCATGTATATGTGGGGATTCCCACAAGATATCATCTACATACGTTTGTGCAGTTTACAATTTGCATGCTTTTCAAATCTATTTAGTTTTGTGGCAGAAGTTAAATAGATATCTACTGTTTTATTGTCACTTCCTGAGATTGTTTTGTTATACTCGAGGAAATTAGCGGAATTAAACGATTGGAGTTTGTGTTGAAGTTCCGAGAACTCCCGAATGAAACGCTGTATGACGTCATATCTCTGTTCGTCTACTGCTGCCATTCGATTCACAACGGCTTTAAAATCGTCTCATTGTTTTCGTTTATTTCATTTTCAGGTAAAGTAATCTTTTCACATATTTGGTATCATTTTAATCGTGAGTGATCGTAGCTACTCACTAGCGATACTTAGTAATTAGTGCTGGATTTATACGTAATTTACTCACGAGATCGTTTAGTACTTTAGCTCAGTAGACAGTCCGGTAATTTTCCACTACAGTGCTGCACGATGATGCAGGCAGTGTGACGTTTCAGGGTCACCGAGTTGACCTAGTTCTCCCTTCACTGGGAAAAGTATACATTGTATCCATATGTTTCCTTTTATGACATTGATGAACTTAGCTTTATGCATATGTTATTTCAAAGTTGTTTCTTTTATTCTTTACATTGTTCAACCTAAGTAAGCACTGTAGGTTATGTTTATTGCTAAACATTGATAAATATTAGACATTATATATATATTAACTAAGGTGGCTAATATACCTTATTTAAGCGCTATACGTACAAAATTATAAGGAAAGGTACGAGTCATATTTTCTGTCAAGGTACGAGTGTTCGATAAGTCAACTTTGTTTGTTTACATTGCTAGTAAATGTACTAGCCATGTTTAATCCACTGAAAATGTACGATAACTATTGTTATATATCTCTGTTTGTCTACTGCTGCCATTCGATTCACAACGGCTTTAACATCATCTCATTGTTTTCGTTTATTTCATTTTCAGTTGCTTGTTCCCATAATAAAGTCTTCTTCAAAATATTACTTCAACTACGACCTTCACGGCGTCGCCGGTAGGATGAAGTAAAACCAAAAGAAGACCGACCCGGAAATAAACAACATTAACAACAGAAGAACTTCAGTTTAACATCAGAGAAGCACTAATACATCTTCAGACGGACCAGCTTCTGGAAATAACAGAGTTCCTGAAATTGACAGATTGTTCTGACAAAAGCAAATTGAAATTAATAAAGGCAATAACTGACATTTCCGAAAGTGAAGAGTTAACAGAACAAGATGATAATGGAATTGCAGAACTATTAGAATTACAGGAACAAATAACAGAAATACAAACAAGAATTAAAATAAACAATATTGAAATAAGTCAAGACATAAATAAAGAGCAAGAAAATAAAATTAATGAAGAAAACCTTGAAGACAAACGGTCTACACTGAACTTACCTGTTGTAAACAGAACACTTCATCAGAGAGACTTCAAAATAAATGGACAAATTGGACATTTGAACCAGAAAGACAAACTTAGTTTCACCAGTTTGTCTCACCAGATCGAAAACGGTGTAAGAAGACGATATTGTGAGTCTGACATTAAATTTATCATGTCTCGATGCCCAAACCCATGGCAGTGTGTCTGTCCAGATGAGGTGTTTGGGACAACTCTTAGTTACGGTCTTTGTCATAAGTGTGACAAACGGACCACAGAGATGTGCAGTGCTCTTACGAAGAGCCCAGGAGAAAACATAAGTATTATAAGGAAACTTGCTCAAGGGACCATTCCTTCATTTGTGTCAATAAAAAAATTACACACCTGTCTTGTTGGATTTATGTTATTTATATTATTTATGATATTTGCTATCAAAACATTGCCCAGTGGTTTGGGAGATTTTGTTTTCAGGGAATATACGGAGTTAAGGAAGTACGTAAAGCTATGCTGTGGAGCATGGCAGGAGAAAATTTTGAAGTCTATGACTCTTGGTGAGTATAGCAAGCATCGGCAGATCGGGATTTGGAATCCACGAAATAAGTTAAGAAAACTTACCTGCAGGAGTATCGATGTTCCTTGGATTCAAGGGTATTCAATGGTCGCACTTCGAGCTAAGCAGCTTAGAGACCCAGATGTAGCCCCAGTGTTAAAATGGTTTGAAAGCGGAAAGAGGCGTTTTGGTACAGAGATATGTGCATCAAGTCCAACCACATGCCATTACTGGAACAACTGGGAAAACCTTGAGCTAAAGAACGGTGTTCTTTTTAGGAAATATCTGTGGAAGGATGCAAGCGCAGGTTATTGGCAGTTTCTAGTGCTTCGATCTATGAGAGAGTATGTGTTAACACAAATGCACAACTCTATCCTTTCAGGTCACCTAGGAAGGAAGAAACCCAAGGAAAAACCTATACAGCGTTTTTACTGGTTCGGGATACGGGAAGATGTGGATAACTGGGTAAGGTGATGTGACGTTTGTAATGCAAACAAAACACCACCTAAAATGCCCTGTGCACCCCTTGGAGACATGCGAGTTGGAGCACCAATGAATCGTTTGTCCACAGATATAATGGGGCCCTTTCCAAAGACACCTAGGGGAAACAAGTTTGTGCTTGTTGTCATGGATTATTTTACTAACTGGGTGGAAGTACTGCCCGTTCCAGACCAGAAAGCAATCACATGCGCACTAAAGATATTAAATGATGTAATCTGTCGGTTTGGATGTCTTTTGGATATTCACACTGGTCGACCAGGGTTCAAATTACAGAAGTGAAGTTTTTGCTGAGTTATGCGAAATGTTAGAGATTAGGAAAACACAAACTTCGCCGCGACATCCCCAGTGTAATGGGAAAGTGGAGCGTTTTAACAGGATTTTAGTTAGGATGATACGATCAACAACAAGACTGGGGACCTTTATCTTGGATGTCTGGCTTCTGCTTACAGATCCACACCACATGAAGTGACCGGTTTGCCCCCTAATTTTCTAATGCTTGGAGGCGAAGTCAGACTACCAGCTGAGATTGTTTTCGGCAAGCCGGGAAACATTGAAGAAGATACAGAAGATATGGTAATTATGTGAACGAGTTGCGAGAGAGGATGCAACAAGCACATGACATTGTTCGAGAACGAACACGAGTTATGGCAAAACAACAAAAACAGACTTTTGATGGCAAGAAATCCTTGAATACTTACAAACCTAGGGAATATATTTGGTATTTCCAGGAATTGAAGAAGAAGGGTTTCAGCCAAAAGCTTATGCGACCATATTCTGGTTCATTTGTTGTTTTGGATTATATAATCCAAATGGACGCTACAGGGACAAAACGGGTGGTACATCAGAATAAACTGAAGCAATACCAAGGGGACACACTCCTGAAATGGGCAAAGCGGGGAGGTAGACAAACGTCAAAAGGGAAAACAAAAACTTACATACAGTCACTAGAAAAAGACACTCACTAACATGTAATTGGTGATTGAGCAGTGATTTTCTTGTTGAATTTCCCTCAAATGCAAATTTGTCTAAAATAATGCCATTTTGTACCTTGTATTTGTTTTGTTACAGACGTGTTACAATGGCAGCCCAATCCAGTACAAGGCAGGAAGCAATGGAAGCTATCAAAGCATTGCAGAAGAGAGGCCAGGCTTTCCAATGTAAACACTGTGTTTACAGAGGTGACAAACCTCAGATGACAAGGCATGTAATACTCTTACATGCAAAACAGGAGGACATCCCGTTCATGTGTTTAGTGTGTGGGAAGCGAGGAGTTAGGAAAGACGAGATTCAAAGACATATGGAGTCGAAACACGCTGACTATGACATTCAGACATACCTTGGGGGTAGTAAGAGGGAATATATTTTGGATGCTTCTGATGCAACCATTTTATCTCAAGATGAATCTCTCTTGCATTATCAAGAAAGATGCTTAGTGGCAGAAGTATCTCCTGGATCTAATTCCCGGTTGCCAGACTATCGGGAAGGTACCCCCATTCCCAATGCTATTGTTGGAGAAGGATTTGATACAATGGAAATCAAGGTACCAGTGGCACCTCCACCAAAATCAGAAGTACACACGGTTACTAAGCAAGGACAGGACATTCATTTTGAAATTTCAGAAGTGTGTCATTTTGACCAACTCATTCAAAAATCACCTCTTGAACATCATCATCAATCCGTTTTTCCAATCAAACCACTCCCAGTCTCACCAAACCACCCAACAGAAACATTACAGCTCCATCCCAGTGAAAAAGAAATAACAGAATTGTGCAGCAGAACAACCATAATTTCCCCTTTGAAGTCAACACCGCAGAAAAGTCGGAAAATTACCATAAAAAACACTAATAAAGGGGCACAAACAAGCCTAGATACATGTAATTCAACGAACAAAGTTCTCAGCATTTAGGAGAAGACCTCAGCTGTGCAAAAGGAGGCCTTTATGCCCGAACTAGATGTGCGTCCAATTGTGAGCCAGCTGATGGCTACAAACCTGCATGTTGGAGAATTGGCAGCTAGGAGCCAATCTCTCCAGGATACTTCAAAATCATTGCAAGAACTTCCAAACTGTTTTTCAAATCTTAATATCGAACTAAGTAGGTTGAACAAAACTGTGTACGATCTCAATCAGACCAGCCATAAATTTCAGGAATCTGTTTTCCACCAAACAAATACGCTTAAACCGCTGATACAGGGTGTTGTAGATTCTAACCTGAGTTTAACCAAAGTATTACAAACTCCGGCAGAGATTTTTCAACAACTTGTCGACGTTCTACAAAAAGAGAAACAGGGTAAAGAGAACTTGTCTAAGTCCAGCTCTGGCAAACGTTGTCGGGAAGAAAGTGGTTTGAGTCCTGAAAGTAAGCGAGCTCGTCCTCATTGCCTCACACCTCGTCGTCCTTTTCAAAGAACTTTTGGACAGCAATTATGTTGTAAATATTTTGAAAATTAAGATGTAAATAGTTTGAAAATTAATTGTTTATTTGTGTAACGTAAACATTTTCAACTGTAATTTAATTTTTTGATAGGTTATGGTGAACGAGGACGTTTCACCTTAAGTTGGGGGTAATATTAGTTACACAGTCTGTGTGTGACCCAATACGGAAATATATGGGGTTAGTTTTACTCACCCCATATATTTCCGTATTGGGTCACACACAGACTGTGTAACGAATTTATCCCGCTGAAGACCCTTCCTTAGCCGACGCTTGTCTGGTTGATAGTTTTTGACTTACGGCCGTAGCGAAGGTGTTTACAACTCAGCCGATACGCGCGATACCGATACGGCGATAGTTCTACTCAGTTCTGGTCACTAGACTAACCAGGTAACCTACATTCAGCAGATCTTGGGATAAGTGCGCTTGCTATTCTCTGATAAAGGTTTCCACAGCGCCTAAAACTATAGCCATGCACATCGATATGTTCTGTTTGTATTTTTAATTATGTCTACTCACTTTAGCAGACGTGCACATTCTGTCGCAGCGTGTATTCAGGGGCAAGTAACTCTAGGTAACCTGATACGAACTCGGTCTGCCTGATACGGAAAAATATCACGTCTTCACGTGATCGATGACGTCCAATCAAATGCAAGTATTTTGTCTGATGCGGGATAATGAAACAATTGCCTTTCTTTTAATATACTCATTCCCCAGATCTAACATAATGATTTTTAGAAGTAGGTAATAGTTGTTTTTATTTGTGCTGTTGTAGTTATTAAAGTGTTGTCGCAAGACGTATAATGAAAACTAATTATCCTATGTTGTTTAGTTGTTGTTGATGTCATACTAGCGTTGTTGTTGTACTAGTTATCTTTAATGTGAATTTTCAACAATTAAATTGAAGATGATATACCTGTTTAAACTGGAGATAAAATCCTCAAGTATAAAAGAAACATCTGACCATAATGGTTAATCGTTCTCAGCTTTAGTATGTCAACAAAGTTGAATTGAAATCCATGCAGGTTAATGTCCTTGACTGTAGCAAAGGTTGTCAGCCATGTTTAAATACTCTCTAAACTTGACATTTTATTTCTAAATATTCAAAACTATCAAAGATAGTACTTTTTACTTTTTACAATAACAATTACACTATTATGTCCAGTTGCTAAAATACCAAAATGTAAGGAAAGGAACCTTATGAAAAGCCTATATTTAGGAACACATTTTATTTAAGAATCCATTTTGTGTAGAGAGTACTCATTTGACAAGTATAAAAGGCGGGAAATTTGAGAGATTCAGTGACTAGCTCCCTAGTATTGGACAAGTCCACTTCCCCTGAAGAAACCACCCGAGGAAATACCCGACGTTCAATTACCTGACCATAGGATCATTGGAAACTTAACCACCTTAAAAGGTATGGGATACTACACGGAACAGATGGAAGAGGCCTGGTGAGATCGAGAACAAGCCCTCTACTTTCACCCTCTGTATTCATGGGGTAACCCCATGAATCCTAGGGAGACTGTAAGACTTGTTCACTCACTACACCCTGCTCCATTCAGTCATTTCCGATGATTTTTCTGAACAAACATTATCCCATGAATTCCTTTATTAATCTCTGGTAAATATCTAACTGGATAATTTCAATAGGAATTCCAATATAACCAGTAGATTATTACCCCATGAATTCATAGGGTAAATATTGTAAGTAAATCACTGGTAAATCTGAATCGTTTTCACTGAACTGCATTACACCCCATAGACCCATAGGGATGGATGGCATATACTAAAGGCACTGGTGGGAAAATTAGGACAAATTTACGCATTCATACCGATTGAACCTATACATATTAAGGGAAAACCATACAATACAAGAAGACCAACCAAACATGAAGTGGATTACTATTGAAGTAATGAGTTTATACAAGTGAAGCGCTACACATATATCCCTTCCATTTATGAGCCCCCCCCCCCTTTTTTTCTGCTGTGAAAAGTTATTTAATAAAGTTTTAAAATTGATTTCAAGCCTTTGTTACAATTTCTACATAGTTAATTGATCTTCGGTACTGTACCAGAGCATGAGCAATGCCGCACTGCAGATAATTTAATATCTGTGAATTCAAATTGCTCATGATCTGAATCCAGACATAGATCTTTTAGGCGAACTGTAATTCCTCAACCCCCGCAGTGATCGAGGTCGCTACACTATGTAACCAATGACGACAAAAATCAAAGTATGGAAACACATAAGGAACCAACACAATCAACAACTAAGAATGAAAAGGAATTAAACTAAATGACTGAAATTAAATCGCTCAGAGAGGAAATAGCTTCAATTAAAGATGTAAAAGCAGAGATTAATTCAATTAAAGATACAATAAGTACAAGGACACCTGAAGTACCCCAGCAAGTTTCAACAACGACAATAACGTCTGCCAGAGGGACCTGTTATAATTGCCATAGAATGAACAATGTAAGTTGTCAGCATTGTTGAAATTGTTGTGGTTTTGGCCACGTGAGATCCCAATGCCCAAGCAAGCAAAGGCGTCGACTTGAATCGGGAAACGCCATCGGGGTTACTCAAAACAGGGACGAGCAGTAGCCCCACAGGTGAAAAGTCATGAGTCCCACGTGTTACAAACTATGTATATCAGGCATAGCAACCCATTCGAAGAAAAGATTACCAAACTCATTGGACAGCGATGTCTTATTTCTTGTTCCCTTCATAAATGAGGACAAATGCATTATGGGACACGGGCGCCCAAGTGAGTATTGTGGCAAGACAGTGGATAAAGAAGTACCCACCTGAGTTGGAAATAAAGCCTATAAGTCAACTAGTAGAGGGAAACTAAACACTGAAAGGAGCCAAAGGAGGACAGATCCCTTATGTTGGATGGGTAGAAATTGATTTTCAAGCTGGTGACCTAGATAATAGTAAACATGTAACTGTTCCATTGCTGGTTAGTAAGAAACCCATGGACTCACCTGTAATTGGATTTAACGTTATCTCAGAAATGTTGATAAACCTTGTGATTTATCTGGTAATTTCCTTCTGGGTCAAATGAAAAGTGTGTTTCCACGTTTAAAGTCTGAAACAATTGAAGTACTGCTTAATTTAATAGAAACTATGAAATGTGTGTACTGACCACTGGTCAAAACTATTTAACTATACCGAAAGGAAAGACCCATGCTATAGAATGCCACGTGAAATTGAGTCCATCAAATGCAACACCTGTCTTGTTTGAACCTTGTGATGAAACTATGCTTGCCTTTCCTGTTAGTATGAGTGACACTTTAATTTGGCTAGATAAGAGTTCATCTGGAAAAGTGGGCATACCTGTATTTAATGACAAAAACTATAATATTCATTTGCCTCGAACAACTGTTTTGGGTAGACTATGCTATATTGACACAGTCAGTCCTGTAGAACCCGAAGTTGTGAAAGAACATTCTGTACAAATAAACTCTGTAAATACTCAGAAAGACTACGAACAGTGGGTTCACCCAGTTGACCTAGAACACCTTAACCAAGAACAACAAATACTTGTGAAAGAGATGCTTAAAGAAGAATCTGGTGCCTTTTCAAAGAATGAAAATGATTTTGGGTGTATACCTACCTTGAGAATGGATATCAACCTCACTGATAATAAACCTGTGCATCGTGCATATTCATCAGTTCCTCGTCCCTTGTATGATGAATTCAAGGCCTATCTTCAAGATCTACTGTCAAGAGGCTGGATATCAAAGTCATACTCACCTTATGCATCTCCTATTGTGTGTGTTCGTAAAAAGTGTGGTGGCCTTCGTCTATGTGTAGACTATAGAGAACTCAACCGGAAAACTGTTCCCGACAGGTATCCCATCCCACGTATCCAAGATTCAATAAACTGTCTTCAAGGTAACTCCTGGTTTAGTCTACTCGATCAAGGTAAAGCCTACCACCAAGGCTTTATGAGTGAATCAAGTAAACCTTTAACAGCATTCGTCACTCCATGGGGACTCTTTGAGTGGAATAGGATGCCATTTGGCCTCACGAACGCCCCAGCTCAGTTTCAAAGATGTATGGAAGAGTGCCTTGATGGTTTGCGTGATGATATATGCCTGCCTTACTTTGACGACGTGTTAGTATTTGGAAAGACATTTCAAGAGGAGATCGACAATGTGCGTAAGGTTCTGCAACGTTTGCAAGCATTTGGGATAAAACTTCGTCCAGATAAATGTGAACTTTTCAAGTCTGAAGTTAGATATCTTGGAATACTTGTATCCGAACAAGGGTATAAGATGGACCCAGCTGACATGGAACCAGTGTTAGCCTTGAAAAGCAAGCAACCCAAAACAGTAGGAGAATTAAGAAAACTTCTTGGACTGATACGACATTACCGAAAATATGTTTGTGATTTTTCAAGAATTGCAAAACCATTGTATGACCTTTTGAAAATCCCACCACCTGAAAAACAAAAAGTACTTTGAACAAGCCTACAAACAAGACAAGAGGAAAAGCTAAAAGTGGGCAATTGCCATCAAACCATCTTATCAACTGGTCTGAACTATGTCAAGAACGTCTTGAAAAGCTATTGAACTGTTTAGTTGAACCACCTGTCATGGCATATCCTCAATATGACAAGCCTTACATCCTGTTCACAGACGCATCAAACGAAGGCTTAGGGGCAGTCGTATACCAGTATCAAGATGACCGCTTACGAGTTATCGGATTTGGTTCCCGCACATTGAGTCCAGCAGAGCGCAATTACCACCTGCACTCTGGTAAGTTAGAGTTCCTGGCTCTGAAATGGGCCATCACCGAGAAGTTTAGGGACTTCCTCTACTATGCTCCTAACTTTACAGTATTTACCGACAATACTCCCTTAACTTACATTTTGACAACAGCCCGTCTCGACGCAACAGGTCACCGTTGGGTTGCTGAGTTGGCAGACTACAGATTTTCTGTTAAATACCGTCCAGGAAGTAAGAACCAGGTAGCAGACACCCTTTCCAGAATGCCTCTAGATGTCAACGACTTCGGCAAAGAATGTTCGTTCGATGCTTTGAATGCCATAATGGCTTCTGTTCAAGTCAAGTCTCAAGAGAAATTCATACTTACCTGTCCTGTATTATCCGACCCTATGCCTCTCCTTTCATCCGATGATGGAATACAGATCTCGTTGAGTGATCTCAAGGTATCCCAACAAGCAGACCCTGTTATAAGCACCATCTTGGACTTTAAATCAAAGGGCACGAAACCTAATCGAAGACTGGTTCAAACCATGTGTCCACCAGAGAAATGTATGATGCGCGAGTGGAACAAGTTAGTCATAGACTCTGATGGACTGTTATATCGTAAAACCAAAGTCCGTAACCAACTGGTTCTTCCTGTGAAATATCGTGAACTTGTGTACAAAGAACTCCATGAGAAAACCGGAATACTTGTGCTCCATTGGGCAACATTGTGTCATCTCACCCCTTTGAGCTTGTGTCCATTGAATTTGTCCATTTAGAAAAAAGCAAAGGAGGCTTTGAGTTCATCCTTGTTATTGTGGATAACTTCACTAGATATGTTCAAGCCTACGCAACGACAAATAAATCTGGAAAGACTGTGGCATCAAAACTGTTTAATGATTTTGTTCTCAGATTTGGATTTCCCTCAAGGATACATCATGATCAGGGTGGTGAGTTTCAAAACCATCTGTTTAAAGAACTCACGAGACTTTCTGGTGTATCGGACTCCCAAACTACTCCCTACCATCCCCAAGAGAATGGACAAGTAGAGAGAATGAACAGGACCTTGATGTCAATGCTTCGGACACTACCCGAATCTGAGAAATCTAACTGGAAGAACCATCTCAACAAACTTTTTTGTCTACAACTGCACCCACCAGCAACAGCTCTACAGGATTTAGTCCTTTCTTTCTGGTCTTTGGCAGGTCTCCCCGTCTTCCCATCGACACCATGTTTAATCTTCGCTCAAGTGATTCCTACAAGAACCACACTGTATGGGCAGAGAACTGGCACCAAGGAATGAAGCAAGCGTATGAACGAGCAGACAAAGAGAACGCAAAAAGTGCATCATATAACAAGAAACACCATGGCAAGAAACATGTCTACTCCACAAAGCTCCGCCCAGGTGATCGTGTATTGGTCAGAAATCTAACTCCGAGAGGTGGTCCTGGAAAACTAAGATAACACTGGGAAGAAAACATACATGTAGCTGTCAAACAAATTGATGAAAACCCTGTTTTTGAGGTTCGACCCGAAATTGGTAACGGTAAGAGTACGTGTTCTTCACAGAAATCTCCTCATGCCCTGTGATTGTCTTCCAATGGCATTCCCGGCACGCAAACAGAGACGTCAGAAGAAGCAGCAGACTCCTCGAGAAAACGATTCATCGTCAGAAACATCCGACGACGAGTTCATTGAAATCCGACAAACATTGAATCTGACAGCAGTGCCTTTCACCCCATCTCCTCAGGATGGAACACCTCAAGTAACTGTGCCTGATGCTTTTCCAGAGGATGATACTGGAGCGAGAGAAGTAGATAGTGATTCACCTCTTTCTTCTGACGACAAAAAAGCACACCACCACAACCACGAATGGCAGATCGACTCTCAAGAAATAGACCACCAAATGTCTTGACTTACCCGAATTTGGGAAATCCACAGGTTCAACCCCGAGACCCTCTGGTACAGACCGTGTTCGCACCAATCGGAATGCTTCCCCAGTTTCTTGTTCAATCATTTCCCTTCATGATGCAGAATATGGGACCTACACAGTTCTGGACAATCTAACTATTCAAGTGAACTGTTGTGATTTAGAGACTTTTGTGTCACAGTATCGAAAGGACTTTGTGATTGTGTGTTTTACAGTGTGACAACTGTGCTAATAAATTTGAAAGTGGATATTCAGATGGAAGTGATAGCTTCATATTAGCAATTTTCGGTAGGGCCCATCGGACTTTGTTTCTTTGAATCTGTGTTTCCCTTTGCCATGATCATCAATAACCCTTTTAGAACTCTAAAATGTTGAAATATTTGTGATTGAGGATCTATATGTACTCGACGCGTATATGATTTTCTATGCTTTAACTTTGCCACCTTTAATGTTGGGGAGAATGTGGGGATTCCCACAATATATCATCTACATACGTTTGTGCAGTTTACAATTTGCATGCTTTTCAAATCTATTTAGTTTTGTGGCAGAAGTTAAATGGATATCTACTGTTTTATTGTCACTTCCTGAGATTGTTTTGTTATACTCGAGGAAATTAGCGGAATTAACCGATTAGAGTTTGTGTTGAAGTTCCGAGGAATCCCGAATGACACGCCGTATGACGTCATATCTCTGTTCGTCTACTGCTGCCATTCGATTCACAACGGCTTTAACATCGTCTCATTGTTTTCGTTAATTTCATTTTCAGGTAAAGTAATCTTTTCACATATTTGTTATCATTTTAATCGTGAGTGATCGTAGCTACTCACTAGCGATACTTAGTAATTAGTGCTGGATTTATACGTAATTTACTCACGAGATCGTTTAGTACTTTAGCTCAGTTAGACAGTCCGGTAATTTTCCACTACAGTGCTGCACGATGATGCAGGCAGTGTGACGTTTCAGGGTCACTGAGTTGACCTAGTTCTCCCTTCGCCGGGAAAAGTATACATTGTATCCAGATGTTTCCTTTTATGACATTAATGAACTTAGCTTTATGCATATGTTATTTCAAAGTTGTTTCTTTTATTCTTCATATTGTTCAACCTAAGTAAGCACTGTAGGTTGTGTTTATTGCTAAACATTGAAAAATCTTAGACATTATATATTATATTAAAGGGGCATGAGCTGCCAAAATGTTGATATTTTGACGTTAAAACAGAATGTTGAAATTATTGGCTATTTTTCTCAAGACGTATAATTCAGAAGCTTTTTAGTGCTTCTAGTCTCGATAATGTACGATAAAGTATTGTTTTGAACTAACTTTGGCTAAGAATGAATGAATGGTCGTCCCGGTTATTAAAATTTTGTTTACTTTTCGAACACATTTTCGGTTTGTACGGGCCACATACGGAATGGATTTCCCTCATTCAAACGTCAAGCATTTAGTTTTTCGATAGCCTTCCAAGCCTCTTAATGTCATGGCGATCAGCAACTATGAATTTTGGCAGCTCATGCCACTTTAACTAAAGTGCCTAATATACCTTATTTAAGCGCTATACGTACAAAATTATAAGGAAAGGTACGAGTCATATTTTCTGGCAAGATAAGTCAACTTTGTTTGTTTACATTACTAGTAAATGTACTAGCCATGTTTAATCCAATGAAAATGTACGATAACTATTGTTTTATATCTCTGTTTGTCTACTGCTGCCATTCGATTCACAACGGCTTTAACATCATCTCATTGTGTTGGTTTATTTCATTTTCAGTTGCTTGTTCACATAATAAAGTCTTCTTCAAAATATTACTTCAACTACGACCTTCACGAGTCTTACATATAGCCCAACAAGTGACGACTAGCTGACATACAAGTGAACTAATCTTTTGTGTAGGTTAATGTATTGATCAATCGATCATACCATGACTCTCTCTATTAACGATGCACTCTTGGGCCCAACATCACCTGTGGGACTGCTCGTCACTTGTGGGGCTATATACCTCATTTTTGGAGATAATCAATACAAAAAGCTATCAATACCCTTTTGTAAGTGCTATCAACTGAAAAGGCTCACTGGTAGCCATCAACTTACCCCTAGATGCACTCTGGGGTCCAACATCATATGTGGGGCTGTTCGTAACTTGTGGGGCTAAACCTCATTTTTGTAGATTTTTATTACTAAAAAAGTTATCAATACAATTTTATAAGAGTTATCAACTGAAAGAAACCTTAGGGGTATCATTCAACTTACCCCCAGATGCACTTTGGTGCCCAACATCACCTGTGGCGGGGGCTGTTCGTCACTTTTGGGGCTCTACCTCATTGTGTGTGTGTTTTTTTTTTAGATTTTTATTACAGAATAGAATGTTTCTCATTAAATTGCCAAAAATATCTAACATTATTGTATGCGCAACAAATTGTCGATACTGCTCAATCTTTTTTTAGCTACCAGTACGTCCTACATAGAGGCGAATTATATTTTCAAGGAAATCTTCATTCAGTTTTGAGAGTAGATATTTAAACTGAAGCTATCCACAACTCGCGATGCAGTCATCATTACCTTTATATAACACCAGTCCAAAAATGGGTTATTTGATCATATTTCAATTGTGAAACACGTTACAATTATTAATATTTACTTATGTTAAAAATGTGCGCGCCCAGACAGCCCGAGAAATGATATTGGTCAAAGCCCTGAAAATGATGCCCTGTAGATGATTCTGTACTGTTGCTACATATTGTGCTCTCGCAACAGTGCGGTTGGAAAGATATAAATGTATGAGCTTCCGGCTGTTTTGGCGTTTTTTCGTGCCGCGCTTTGGCGACTTTAGAAACACGCGGCACGAGAAATAACAAAAATCGGCTAATTCTCTAGAGATATTGCCGTTTTGGCGTATTCTTGCGCCGCGTTTTCTCGCCCTGGATAAAAAAGTTATGCGAGAAAACAGAAAGAGCAGATTTAAAAAAAATTCGAAGCATTTCAATTAAGCGTGTTGTTAGTTTTTGATAGGTAGAGAAAACGCGGCGCAAGAAAACACCAAAACGGCAATATCTCTAGAGAATTAGCCGTTTTGGCGATTTTTCGTGCCGCGTGTTATTACAGGTCACCAACACGCGGCGCGTGTGGCCTCATCCGTCTCCCATACACTTACCCATTGGTTCACCTGATATTCTTTACCATTCCCATCGCATTGAACAGGATCCCAACGAGCGTCATATACATGTGTGGGAATCTTACACGTGGTTTACGGTGTGACAATTAACTGAAAATGAACCTGTCAAACCAACTCGTGTTCGGTCATGAGTACATGGAGAAATGGACAGGAAGTGAATCACCCCCCTTTGTAGAAGGTAAAACCGGGAATCAGCAACAAATGTCTGACATAGAAATTAAACAAAGGTTCTGAAATTTGCAACATAAGTATTAGTTGGTTTGGGGTTAGTGGAGAAGAGTGCCGGACACTCTGAAACTTCGTGAATTTACGAACGTGAAATACCCTCTGATAGACTGCAGGTCATTTTGAATGTGGCGATCCAAAAGGTAAATCAATGAGAAGTATTTTGTTTAATAGAGGACTTTGGTTATTCTGGGGAATTCACACACATGAATAATTATATTTACATGGTCAGCGTGGTAAGTTATAGCAGTTATCAATTAGAATGTTGACCATGTAAATACTTTGTATCGCCCCTCCACAAACCATGATAGCTGTCCTTAAAACCAGGTTTCCCAAATGTTAGGTGAACATTGTTTCATTAAATTGGTTAAATGTTAAAACAATCCTGAATTATGGCATCAAGTCTAATTACTTCACTAAACTTGACAATGCTGCCATATATGTGAAATAATTTTGTGTGCGACGTAAAACATCAATCAACCAATCAACCATTCTTGTGGTGTATTTACCTTCAAAACGTTTGTGGCAAGTCTTGAATTATGAAATGGTATAGAAAAGTTAATGTTTTTTTCTTGTTGAGTAATTATGGATGGAGGCCTGAGTAACAAAATTCCTGTGGTAGTAAGTGTGGTTGATACATGGCTTTGTGAATAAGGAGGATGGTTAAGTATTGGGTTAATTGTAGCAGTGGTAAAATTTTCAAACCCAGAAACATTGTTATTATGCGTATGGCTCTCCTCTGTATATACTGTATATCGTGATTGCGTGTTACTTGCTTAAGTATTTCCCCACAGGGGATTTCCATAGATCATATAAGGGTTGATAAGCGAATTTAAACAGAGGAGTATTATCGATTCCTTTAAGAAAAAAAAGACTATATGTTAAGACTGTATATTTATGTTAGGATATAACTATGTCTTGTCAATTTTTTTTTAATTTCTATCAGATTCTAATTTTTTTATTTTTTTTTATTTCATTCTACAAATTACAAGCATTCATTTAAGTGATCAGCTTGAAACGCATCACCAGGGTTCGAAATGACGGGTGCACCGGTGCACAAATGCACCCAATTTTTTGTTGGTGCACCCAAAATAGAAAAAGAGAGTAAAAATGGGTGCACACAGTGCACCCAGCGTGCATCCTGTAAAAACCACTGTACTACGGCCGAGAAGCTCTGTAGTGTAGGCCACTTTCGTAAGCGCAAGTGGTCGAAGTCACAAACCTTGAGAGGTCGGAAAGGCTGGGTGGATACGTATTAATCAATAATCCGTAAAATTGGTAAATGTAGCTTTTATTCAAAAGTTGGTTTGTGGATGAAACTTAGTTTACGTTCAACTTGCGAGAAGCAGCGAGGAAATTCATTTACCGACTTTTCAAGCTATAAGGGTATAGGCTATAGCGATAGATTCACATAGTCCAAACGACCAAAGTACGGTAGCTTACGTCTATATGCCGTAACACTGCGAGCAGCGATGTTTCTAGCTGATGAATGGAAAGGATAATTGCCGTAACAGAGGATATAACCAGAGTGTGGACATATGACATTACTGGTTTGTTGAAAAACAAAATTGACGTAAACTTCAAATTTTCAACATTGAGCGAGGCCGATCTTTCACTGAAACTTTCTACTGCTTTAGCACTTATATATACAGGTTGTACAATTGATATCCATGGGGTCCCAATAGGCAATAAACCGGGCCATTAGTTTCTGGTAATGTCGGCCCGAATTGAGGATAGACAAAACTTTCGGCAAGCATGTGGTTGTTGTTTTTTCTCGTCTCTCGAGTAGCTTCATTTATCATTAGGGGCGGTGTGGGAAGGGGACCAAGTTTGAATGCATGTCACTTGTTACAATCAATTTAACTCAGACAACGGACAGAAAAAACGCCTTCAAAGATTCTTCATTTAACCGATTTCCTCCGTTAGCGTTACTGCAACTGACACGAGCGGGACGCTTGAACCATACGACCCCTCACGGAGGACTCAATAGTAAAAAACAAATAAAACACCCTTTATCCATACGGTTTGGTAAGATTTATTTTTGTTATAAATATTTTGATGACAATTTCGTTAAAACTTAGTCATTAGAACCAGTCAACTATCAACAAATCTCACGGACGGCCATGCAAGAGTCTTACGCCCGTAGAGCTAGTATAGCCTATAGGTAGGCCTATAGACGGTAATTCACACTGTTTTTTTTTTTGTTTTTAATTTACAAATGGAAATAAACTATTCTGCATTGTTAAGTTGAATGTAGATCGGTTTTAAGCCTTCCTCCTACATTTACTGAGCGTTTGTAACTTTTTACCTTGTGCACCCTAATATAAATTGGTGCACCCGTTTTCAAAAAAGGTCATATGTTACACGTGGAAGAAAAAATTTGAATTCGACCCCTGATCACGGTCTATTCCTACTGTCAAAGGGGGCGTCAGTGGCTCGCCGAAGGTCCAGGGTTTCCTCGGGGCAATCAATCCGCCTGGTAATGCCGCCATATAAGTGAAATAATCTTGAGTGCGGCGTAAAACACCAATCAATCAACCTACTGTCCAAATCACAAGTTACATTAGTTTAAAAAACAAGTTGTTTTCAGACTTCATAGATACAGGGAAAGACTAACTGGTAGATAGGCCTACTGATGGTAACCGCGATTAAAAATATTTGTTTTACTTAAATGTTACTACCGGTCTTTGACTAAGGGTTGATTGTAATATGTGTATTCGTTTACAAATCCTTGCATATTAAAATTTCCCCATGTTTAATGTCGTCTCTAAAGATCGAGTTTGTCTGTGAGCTAGAGCTTATCTTCTGGGGGAACTAAGAAGCGAAACGTCGATATTTCGTTAAAACAGATGTTGTAATCCATAAAGAGGAAAGAACATATACAACAATTGTTTAAATAAACATACTTCAGTGCGTCCATGTTTAATTCCTGTACCTTCTACAGATACAACCCTGTGGCCGAATGTCTTATTTTCACAGGGGTTGTTGAATTCATTTATTCTGCCGTTTAGCAGGTATTATTGTGATAGAAAATTTGTCATGTCAGTTACACATATTATTTAATCACTATAACACTGAACAACAGTCGATAATTCACTTAATAAAATCCGGCTTGTAGGTTGATTTCAATTGTTATGTAGTTTCCTAGAAAACCAAATTTGTCAAGCTTTCTGAGTTAGGCAATACAAATTAGAAATATTTTAAAGGTGTATATCTGTTAATTAAGAAAGTTATATTCCGCAAAAATGAGTAGGACAAAACTTTAATATTTCCACGTAAGGTATTTATCACACATCCGTTTAATTTTTGGCTACCGATCTCGTGTCTTTGTGAGTTTAAGTCTGGAAGAAAGTTAATTAAAATTTGTACAATTTAACTGTTGTTTTTATAAAGATAGGGTTTCCAGATGACCATTGGTAACTTCCCTAGCTACCATTGACCGCTGAATAGCAAGCTTCAATTGGGGAATTCTTCGTCTGCCTTGTTTACTGACTAAGAATGGACCTTAGTTAGGTGCGCAGTGTGGTTGCGCGCGTGGTGCGTTTACGGACTATCAGATAGAAAACAAATCAATAAGGAATTCTCTAAATAACTCTATAAACATATGTTTGAAGGAAATTCGACTTACACATTTCATCCAAGATTGTTCACTTCTTATTTTTCTACAAATCTGAAGGTCGTCGGAGAATGACAATAAATTTACCCGTTGTCTCCTTTTAAGACTCCCCCATCAACCCATCATTCTACCTTCAAGGCACACTCACGCTAAATTACAGAAGACTGTTTTGCTGTATTTTTCCCTGACCAAAGCGCCTTGGAATCATTTTGTATTTCAATATGAAATTGAAAACTTGATTTGTTATGTACCAGCAATGTAAACAAACTTCGAGCTCGGGCATGAACCCAAAGCACTCTTCTTGGCGTATTCATGTCATATATAAATGTTGTCATCGTAAAATGTGCACAGATTACTGTGAAATGGCTTTAGGGATTGATTGTTTGATGTTTTACGCCGCGCTCAAGATTACTTCACTTATATGGCGGTGTTGCCAGTTTTATTGTGAGAGGAAACCGAGCTCTCTGCCCGGAGGAAACCCATGACCTCTTGGTGGTAACTGGCGACTATCCCACATAGGTCGTTCGAGTGAAAACCCAGTAAGAAAATTTTCAAATTTTTGGGGGACTGAGTGGGATTCGAGCCCGTGACCAATTGGTGGAAGGCTGTTCCAACGCTCTACCTACTGAGGCACGGAGGCCCCTTCCCTTTGGGGAAAAAGGCAAAAATAGTCAGTCTAAATAAGAACAAGGATACCGGTTTCACGCTACATGAGTTGGCCTACTGCCATTTTGGCAATTTAAGCATACATATTCTCAGCGAAACTGTGGTATTTTCAAAAAATTAAAAAACACACACAAATATGTTCAATCAGCCATTGATCGAAAGATTAAAGTATACAGCAGACCAGCCTTAGTTTCAATCCAATAGTGAAATAACCCAGATACAAAACTATCGCTAAGTGAGCCACTTTCTACCTTTAACATAACCGATATAGATTTCTATTGGCTAAAAAACAGAAACTGGGTGTTTTGACCCAAATCTGTTGGTAGCAACAGAAAGACACACACTATTGATTGCATTGGCTTTTTTATATAAATATCAATCAACCGACTTCCTTAAAGTGGCATGAGCTGCCAAATTGTTGATATTTCGACTTTAAAACAGAATGTTTATATTATTGGCTATTTTTTTAAGACGTATAATTCAGAAGCTTTTTAGTGCTTCTAGTCTCGAGAATGTACGATAAAGTATTGTTTTGACCTAACTTTGGCTTAGAATGAATGAATGGTCGACCCGGTTATTTAAATTTTGTTTACTTTTCGAACACGTTTTCCGTCCGTACTGTATGGATTTTCCTCATTCCAACGCCAATCATTTAGTTTTTCGATGGCCTTCAAAGCCCCTTACTGTCATGACGATCAGAAATAATGAAAAAAGTAGGAATTTTGGCAGCTCCTGCCACTTTAATATTTTGTTGATCAAAACAAAATTGATCAGAGTTAAACAAGATCAAGCCAACCTTTTGTATCATGAAACAAATGCGATGTTGATTGTTGCCCTGGATCATTAAATACATTTCCAGAATTGTCTCGTGATAACGCACTCGGCCATCCTTAGGGAATATCTATCATATTATCGAGAAGTTATTAAACAACTCAAACATAACCAAAAAAACAAATAATATACATATGATTATCAATGCCATTTTTTTTTTAATCAAAATTGAACACAAACAAAAGACACTATTGAAAAATATACACATATAAGTTACCTATTACGAATCCAGCGAGTAAAAAAATTGAACCAGCAACTCCCTAGGGGAAGATTTATCCCATTAAGTGAGAGAGTAGCGACTTTGTTATTTTTATGCTTTGTACAATGCTAATGAAGAGACATTTCAGTACACTCTGGTAAAATCTATACATAAATTGATTAAAAAATACTTTGATTAGATAAAGATGGTTCTAATACAGTACCTGTGTATTAAGAATTGGAAAAAGAATAAATAAACGGACACATTTCTTATAGAAAGTTGAGAAAAAAAAACAAAAAACTTTTGTTTAGTTTTAAGAAGACAGGCATTTACAAAAAAAGGAAATACTGAAATGGAAAACTATCCAATGGGATAAAAATTGGGTATAATCCTCACAGGAGGTGGTCTGCCCCACTGTGGTTCTGTAGAAAGATGGTTGAGGCAATGAATGCTCTAATTGTGATGGTGCAGATATCTGCCCATATCAAGACTACCTGAGTGATAAAATGATTGTTTGCAGTTACAATCCTTTTCTGAAAATATTTGGTAGGTACTAGTAGGCTTTTTTTAAATATTGTTTTTCCACTGAACTCAAAACGCCTATATTCATATGCGTAGAACAGTTTATCTAATTAAACGTAACAAATTCAATAGACATAAATCTATCCCATCCATTGAATCATAAATGGATGGGGAAAATGTATAAGCCTTCTGGTAAGTACAATAGATTTTAGTTGTTAATTAAAATAAATCAGGAGTTAGCTTTGCCTAGATATCGTAGTAATGAGTAGTACTTTGTATTTAATAAAGATATTAAAATTATACACGAAAACTATTCAGAGCTAGAACCGCATTGATAATTTTACAATCGTCACTAAATTATATTTAAAGGGACAAAACTCTTGCCAATCAGAGGAAAACGTCAAAACGCGGGTTACTTCCCTTGCACAGAGTTGGCTGACCTACATACGCATTCAGTGTTAAATGACTACTACTACAACGGTATGGCTTTAAAAGTAAGCTACGCCACCGTGACTTTCAAATACTATTATATTAAACTCTATATAGCTAAGTTGTGTGCGTCAAAATGCCTTACAGTGGTTTATCCTACACCATGACACACATGTAAAAGTTATAAGCACATAAAACTATACAATACCTGAAAAAACGAAGAGACGGAATTAGATTGATGTTTTCAGTTTTCGCCAAACGCCGGAACACACCAACACAAATTACCCGGGAACTAAACTATGGGATTTCAAAGTAATCTCCCTTAGACCAATCATTAACCGCTAGTGTATACTATATATCTCATTTTTGGAGATAATCACTACAAAAAGCTATCAATACCCTTTTATAAGTGCTATCAACTGAAAAAGCTCACTGGTAGCCATCAACTTACCCCTAATGCACTCTGGGGTCCAACATCATCTGTGGGGCTGTTCGTCACTTGTGGCTCTAAACCTCATTTTTGTAGATTTTTATTGCTAAAAAAGTTATCAATACACTTTTATAAGAATTATCAACTGAAAGAAACCTTAGGGGTATCCGCCTGGTAATGCCGCCATATAAGTGAAATAATCTTGAGTGCGGCGTAAAACACCAATCAATCAACCTATTGTCCAAATCACAAATTACATTAGTTTAAAAAAAAGTTGTTTTCAGACTTCATAGATACAGGGAACGACTAACTGGTAGATAGGCTTACTGATGGTAACCGCGATTAAAAATATATGTCTAAGAAGCTTTTGTTTTTCTTTTAACTGTTTGTTTTCTGTTAAGAAGGTATGTGCTCATCCACTCAAGGGAGGAACTGTCAAGTTTGTAGAGTTTTAGTTTTTTTATTATAATGTCATGATTAATTTGTATCAAAGGCCTTTTTAAAGTCGAGTTTAGCACATCCTATATAGTTATTTTTGTCAATTTCAGCACTCCATGTTTCAATGATTTTTGTTAATGCACTTTGGCATGAGTGTTTTGCCCTGAATCCAGATTGGTTGTCACATAGCAGTTTGTACTTGGTTAGATATTTATAGAGATGGTCATGTACATGGCGTTCAATTACTTTCGATAGAGTGCAGAGAACTGAAATTGGTCTGTAGTTTTCACACATCTCTGAATTTCCTGATTTAAATATTGTAATGACTTTGGCAAGTTTCCAGCTTTCTGGAAAATAGCCTTTTGATATGCTTTCGTTGATTATGTGTGTGATGGGTTCAGCTATTATACCTGCCGCCAAATGGAGAAATTTGGGACTTAGTAGATCTTGCCCTGTACTTTTGTTTACATCTAGTTTTGTTATTTCCTCATAAACCTGTTCAACTGTTATTTTGGGTATTCTAAAGAATGTTCTCTCTGGGACTCGAGCGTTTACAAAATTTTTTACCATCTCGTTTGAAGAATTGCTACTGTTTTCATGGTTGTTATGTGGATTGGATTTTTCTATCTGAGCAGGAATGTTTGTAAAGTAGTTGTTAAATTCATTTGCTATACATTTAGCACTAGTGACATATTTTCCCAGTTGTTCAGTCTGAGAGGAGAGTAGTCTGACAGGAGCATGATTTTTTTCTTTTGGGTCAATTTTTCTGAGTACTTGCCAGATACCTTCAGTTTTATTTTTATGTTTGTTTATTTGGTCTTCGAAATGGTCTTTCTTTGCTCTATGCATTAGACAGTTTGCCTTATTTTTCCATTTTTTGCCCAAAACTTTGGAATAAGTTGCCCTTTGACCTTAAATCAATTATTTCCACCTCCCTTTTCAAGTCCAAACTGAAACAACGTCTCATCCGTGAATATAGCACTGAATAGACACATTTTAAGTTTTTAATTATATAACGTCTCATTCAATATTCAGATAAGATAAGATTCATTCCTGTACAATTTAAATATATAGTAAAATTTGCACCTTTACTGCCTCAATATGGAGTAACTGGGATAGAACAAGCCCTCTGGGGTTTTAATCCCGCTGATATCCAAATTTCAAATTGTATTATGATTTGCTTACATGAATTCTATCAGTGAATAAAGAATCTGAATCTGAATTGTCAAAGTCTTTATTAGCATCATAATGATTTTTTCGAGCTTCTGCTACCTTTTCATCAAGTAACCAATTAGGCAATTTAAAATTTTTTACTCTTTTTTTTTAATTAATGGGGCATGCTTATCTAATACCTCATGAAATAATTCAGTGAAGATAGTTACCTGTTTGAGACATAGATGTGGTCAATTAGTGTCTGTGAATTGGCGAGTTACGCGTGTGGGTTCTTCGATCACTTGTGTTAGTTGGTATAGTTCAGTGCATTGCGACCATTTGGTGTTTAGTTTTCCATAGTTGTCAACGTTGAAGTCTCCCATAAGGATTATTTCATTTCTGTTTGTGTCTACCAGATCCATCATATTTTCAAATTCTTGGATCCAGTTTGGATCTGGTGGTCTATAAAGGCATCCTATAAGTATGGGTTTGGTGTATTGTATATCAGTCTCTATCCAGATAATTTCAATGTTATTATTTTCTAAATCTTCTTGTCTTTAATATGTTAAGTTTTCTTTGATATACAGAACTATACCACCTCCCGTTTTTTTTTTCTTTGCCCCTGTCTTTTTGTTCAACCCGGTAGCTTTCTATTTTAAATTGATTTTTGGGAGTTTTTGATTTTAGGCAAGAGATGTTGCACATTCAGGTGACCAATTTTTAACCCCTCACTTGTCATACCAAATGGATTCATATGGCTGTTTTCCTTATAAAATGACAATTGGGGACTTTTCAAATATTTTCTGTACATTTTGGTTAATTTTTTCCTTTGAAGTCATTGGGTCTAAATAGTTGAAAACATTTATGTATTGTAAACAGAAGTACTTTGATAAATAAGATTGAGGACATATAAATTCAATACATGGCAAGGTTAGTTTTTTAGCATAGTTTGCTGTGGGCAGTTTACATGTTTCAGTCTTGTCATTTTGTGCACTGGGACTTGTATCCAGGTAGTTCGTTACACATAAGTCTTCAAGAACTTCAAATCGGTTTGATATTAAGTTCAGAGGGGAGTAGGAGTTAACTGAGTCCTTATAGTCTTTGTGTTGTTCTTGTCAAATTTTTTGACAGTGTTTGGCTTTATGTCCAGGCGTATTTGGCTTTATGTCCAGGCGTATTTGTGTGTGATTTGCGCTCTGTAGGATTTTATAGTCCCTTTTACCCGATCGTTAGTCAGTAAAGTTCGTAAAATTAAAATACTGCATGTCGTTTGTTCTCCCACACTACTTAGCACGTTCAGAGTTTGTTGACATTGCGGGCACCTGAAAAATCTGTTTTTCAATTTCAAATCAAAAATGCTAAATGATGCCAAAACTTTCGATTTCTGGCAAAAATAGGAAGTTCCTAACTTCTTCTGTCTGGGAAAAATACAGAAAACCGCCCACTGTTTTTAATGTAAACAGTATTCTGGATTTTCGCGGCAAGTGTGCCTTTAAATGCTACTACCAGTCTTTGACTAAGGGTTGATTGTAATATGTGTATTCATTCACAAATCCTTGCATATTAAAATGTCCCCATGTTTAATGTCGTCTTTAAAGATCGAGTTTGTCAGGCAGCTAGAGCTTATCTTCAGAAGGAACTAAGAAGCGAAACGTCGATATTTCTCTAAAACAGATGTTGTAATCCATAAAGAGGAAAGAACATATAAAACAATTGTTTAAACAAGCATACTTGAGTGAGGCCATGTTTAATTCCTGTACCTTCTACAGATACAACCCTGTGGCCGAATGTCTTATTTTCACAGGGGTTGTTGAATTCATTTATTCTGCCGTTTATCAGGTATTATTGTGATAGACAATTTGTCACGTCAGTTACACATATTATCAAATCACTATAACACTGAACAACAGTCGATAATTCACTTAATCAAATCCGGCTTGTAGGTTGATTTCAATTGTTATGCAGTTTGAATATTCCTTGAAAACCAAATTTGTCAAGCTGTCTGAGTTAGGATACAATACAAATAGAAATATTTTCAAGGTGTATATCTGTTAATTAAGAAAGTTATATTCCGCAAAAATGAGTAGGACAAAACTTTAATATTTCCACGTAAGGTATTTATCACACATCCGTTTAATTTTTGGCTACCGATCTCGTGTCTTTGTCAGTTTAAGTCCGGAACAAAGTTAATTAAAATTTAACTGCTGTTTTTATAAAGATAGGGTTTCCAGATGACCATTGGTAACTTACCTAGCTACCATTGACCGCTGAATAGCGAGCTTCAATTGGGGAATTCTTCGTCTGCTTTGTTTACTGACTAAGAATGGACCTTAGTTAGGTGCTCAGTGTGATTGCGCGCGTGGTGCGTTTACTGACTATCAGATAGAAAACAAATCAAAAAGGAATTACCTAAATAACTCTTTAAACGTATATATGTTTGACGGAAATTCGACTTACACTTTTTCATCAGAGATTGTTCACTTCTTATTTTTCTACAAATCTGAAGGTCGTCTGAGAATGACAATAAATTTACCCGTTGTCTCCTTTTAAGACTCCCCCATCAACCCATCATTCCACCTTCAAGGCACACTCACGCTAAATTACAGAATACTATCTTCAATTAAACAGCAGTTTCGTGTCTTGTTTCGTTATGTACCAGCAATGTAAACACACTGTATATGTCATATATAAATGTTGCCATCGTAAAATGTGCATAGATTACTGTGAAATCGCTTTAGGGATTGATTGTTTGATGTTTTACGCCGCGCTCAAGATTATTTCACTTATATGGCGGTGTTGCCAGTTTTATCGTGAGAGGGAACCATGGAGGAAACCCACGACCTTCCGGTGGTAACTGGCAACCATCCCACATAGGTTGTTCGAGTGAAAACCCAGTAAGAAAATTTTCAAATTTTTGGGGGACTGAGTGGGATTCGAACCCGCGACCAATTGGTGGAAGACATTTTTTTTTCTAAACATGTTTATTTAATCAATGAATGTACACTTTAAGCCAAGGGCTTATACTGTGCACTATTGCATATACAGTAATACATTGTATTTTAATGAGAGCAGACTATTTACAGTATCTTTTATCTTTACTTAACGATGATGAAGAGAACATTGTATTATATAAATTTGTTTGTGACTTATCTATAGATGTACATACATAACACATGAGTGAAATATGGCAGGCTGGGCAAAATCGGGGCCTGCTGCCATTTTGGTAATTTAAGCATACATATTCTCAGCCAAACTGTGGTATTTTCAAAAAACACACACAAATATGTTCAATCAGCCATTTTTTTTTCTAAACATGTTTATTTAATCAATGAATGTACACTTTAAGCCAAGGGCTTATACTGTGCACTATTGCATATACAGTAATACATTGTATTTTAATGAGAGCAGACTATTTACAGTATCTTTTATCTTTACTTAACGATGATGAAGAGAACATTGTATTATATAAATTTGTTTGTGACTTATATATAGATGTACATACATAACACATGAGTGAAATATGGCAGGCTGGGCAAAATCAAACGGTTACCAACCTCGGTGAACCCGTGAAGTATTATAAAAATCGCTTTGTGTTTGTAATAAATGTGCACACTGATCTCATAATAGTTTTATTTAGGTCAGCACTCAAGTCAACGGTTCCATATAGTAGGATGGTGGTACTAATGCTATCAATAGGGATAATAAATTCTACATCTCTTAATAATAATGTGCGCTGTACAGCGGACAATGGGGAAGAAAGTGGTTAGCTGTCTCGGAGGGAGATCCACAGAGGCATCTGGATGAATCTGCTACAATGATATTAAATAAATCATCGTTGAGGAAACTACAACCATTCCTCATGCGACATAAGTGGATGTTAGAGAGGCGCTCGCCGGTATAATACCACGATGGAGGTTTCGCCAAAGGAAAGACGCGTGACAATTTAATGACAAACTCTGAGTGGTTTTCTATAGACTTAATATTACCAGGAAGGTTGTTAAAATCGCGTACGGTTGAAGGAAAAAAGGATTTACTGAATGTGGCAGTTTTGCAAAAAAAGTAGTAAAATTGTGATTTGATCGCTGTGGATAGGGATTTCGGTCTGATACTTGAGCAGGTAATTTTTTGTAAAGGTCGAGATTTGATGTATCACTTATGACCAGGTGAAACGCCCTCAGACGATGAATTTTTCGACGCATTTTTAGACATTGATCGAAAGATTAAAGTATACAGCAGACCAGCCTTAGGTTCAATCCAATAGTGAAATAACCCAGATACAAAACTATCGCTAAGTGAGCCACTTTCTACCTTTAGCATAACCGATATAGATTTCTATTGGCTGAAAAACAGAAACTGGGTGTTTTGACCCAAAGCTGTTGGTAGCAACAGAAAGACACAGACTATTGATTGCATTGGCTATTTTTTTTAAAATATCAATCAACCGACTTCCTTAATATTTTGTTGATCAAAACAAAATTGATCAGAGTTAAACAAGATCAAGCCAACCTTTTGTATCATGAAACAAACGCGATGTTGATTGTTACCCTGGATCATTAAATACATTTCCAGAATTGTCTTGTAATAACGCACTCGGCCATCCTTAGGGAATATCTTTCATATTATCGAGAAGTTATTAAACAACTCAAACATAACCAAAACACAAAAACAAATAATATACATATGATTATCAAAGCCAATTTTTTTTTATCAAAATTAAACACAAACAAAAGACACTATTGTAGAATATACATATATAAATTACCGTATTAAGAATCCAGCGAGTAAAAATATCGAACCAGCAACATTAAGTGAGAGAGTAGCGACTTCGATATTTTTATGCTTTGTACAATGCTAATGAAGAGACATTTCTGTACACTCTAATAAAATCTATACATAAATTGATTAAAAAATACTTTGATTAGATAAAGATGGTTCTAATACAGTACCTGTGCATTAAGAATTGGAAAAAGAATAAATAAACGGACACATTTCTTATAGAAAGTTGAGAAAAAAAAACAACCTTTGGTTTAGTTTTAAGAAGACAGGCATTTACAAAAAAAGGAAATACTGAAATGTAAAACTATCCAATGGGATAAAAATTGGGTATAATCCTCACAGGAGGTGGTCTGCCCTACTGTGGTTCTGTAGAAAGATGGTTGAGGCAATGAATGCTCTAATTGTGATGGTGCAGCTATCTGCCCATATCAAGACTACCTGAGTGATAAAATGATTGCTTGCAGTTACAATCCTTTTCTGAAAATATTTGGTAGGTACTAGTAGGCTTTTTGTTAAATATTGTTTTTCCACTGAACTCAAAACGCCTATATTCACATGCGTAGAACAGTTGATCTAATTAAACGTAACAAATTCAATAGACATAAATCTATCCCATCCATTGAATCATATATGGATGGGGAAAATGTATAAGCATAGAGTGGCTGCAATAAAAAAAGAAAAGCAGGATTGGCAAAAAGGTGGGAATGTATTTTAGGGATGTATTTACTTATAAAACAATGTAAATACAGTATCCAACATTGGTATCAACAGAAGGATCTTTTTATGTTGAACTTCTTCATAAGACTAACAGCCACTTAACAAATTCTGTTCATGCCCCTACAAGTAGCTCTAACATTTTTTCGTTTTAAAACAGGTTTGGTAAAATAAATTCTTTTAAGTAGCATGGGATGTTAAAAGTTTTCATATCAAAAATATCAATTCATAATAAACAAGCAGACACATCCGACTATATCCCCCGCCTTAGGCAACATATGCTGAATAATACTTGATTGATTGACTGTTTGGTGTTTTACGCCGCGCTCAAGGTTATTTCACTTATATGGCGGCGTTGCCAGTTTTATTGTGGGAGGAAACCGGGCTCTATGCCTGGAGGAAACCCACGACCTTCCGGTGGTAAGTGTCAACCATCCCACACAGGTCTTTCGTTTGAAAACCCAGTCAGAAAATTTTCCAATTTTTTTGAGACTGAGTGGGATTCGAACCCACGACCCATTGGTGGAAAAGAATACTTTAAGAACGGTGACTATGATAACCTTTATAAAAAATCAACCTACCCAGTACCCAGCTTTTTGCAATCTTTATTGGAAATAGATTTAATCTGATTCCCATTCAGTTTATAGCATATCACCCATCCCAGGTACCATAAAGGATTGAAAAAGATGATAAGTTCTTCTCCAGAAACTAAATTTCTAAGTTATGTTTCCATGAAAACGGTTAAAAATACACACCAAGTTACATTAAGTTATGTCGAATAGTTTTCGAAGTTTGCTCCGGAAAGGAAATTTCTAAGTGATGTTTCCATGGAAACGGTTAAAAATAATAAAAAAAGAATTTCTCAAGAAGTTGAAAACTTCAAAAGGCACATCTTTACATGATGATTGCTCCACACACCAATTTTCATTGAGTTATGTCTAATAGTTTTCGAGTTCTACTCCGGAAACGAAATTTCTAAGTTATGTTTATATGGAAACGGCCGAAAAAAAAAAAAAAAAAAAATGTTTCAATAAGTTGAAAACCTCAAAAGGCACATCTGCAAATCATGATTGTTCCACACACCAAGTTTGATTGAGTCATGTCTGACAATTTTTTAGTTCTGTTCGGAAACGAAATCGGGACGGATGGATGGAGCCCATTTCAATAATCCTCACCCCCTCCCCCACACCTAAATTTGGCGGGGGTTAATAAAAATGAGCTTGAGGTTTGTTTGCATAATACAGCCAAATGTGAATATACAGGATGCATGTGCATGAACCAGAGATCTCCTTTTACTAAATTGAAACACCCAGCTTTCAACTACATGTAAGCCGCCCCGCTTAAAAGATTAAGTTTAAGTGTTAAAAATGGTGACACTTTCAAGTGATATGTAGTACACGCTTAAGTCCGGTGTCATAAAAATATTCCAATTTATCTTATTTTCTTTAAAAAATAGCTGACAATTTATTCATTTCGTTTTGATGGAAAAGATTGATTGGTGATCTTTATTTAGAAACTCGATTACTTCATACATGTACTGGTTAATACTTATTTTCATGAAGGTCGAGGGCTATGACAATTTGTTACAACATGAATCATAAAAATACAAAATGTGAAGAAAGATATGAAATTTTAGCAACTGGTGCTACTTTCAGTCAACATGGTTTAAACAAAATTCTGTCTTCTTGGCAAAAAGTTCAATAGAGATTCAGCAGCATTCAGTTAGCCTTATGTTTTCATATCAGTCAACCTGCAAATAAAATAAACCACCTTTATAAAATACAATTTAAATATTTAGCACGAGTTTAGCATATTTAATAAACGCAGTCTGCTAAGACTGAGTACCCTACATTATAGAAAATATTTCTTTAAATTTCAGCAATTGAAATTCTATATATATGAAAATTTTCATTCCTCTATTTGATGATTATATATGGATTCCATAATAGGCAACAAGAGATGTCCTAAATTTTTCACGACAGTCCATCCACCCATTAAGTATATATACTGTAAAAAAACTGTCAAAATCAGGTCAAAACTAAAGAGGATATGGAATATTAAAAAGAAATATTACATATAAATATAATATAGACGCCGTATTATGCAATAATGCAACCCAAGATGTCATAAATGGTTGACAACACACCAAGAGCCCATAAGATAAATACTATGAAAGAATTGTAATGATCGGACCCAGGCTCTTTTGGTGTGGAATGGAATATAGACTAAAAAAAGAATATTAAATAATCCAATATGGATGCCATATTATGCACCCTAGGATGTCCTAAATGGTTCCAGCCACAACAACTACCCCTTAGGTATATACTTTGAACAATTTGTCAAAATCAAGTCAAAATTAAAGAAGATATGGACTATAAGAAAGAGAATCTAACATACATGTTGTATTATGTAACTGAAGATGTCATAATTGGATGATTATACACCATCAACACAAAATGTATATGCTGTGAAAGAATTGTAAAGATTGGATCAAAACGCTTCACGTTTTGGAGTGAAAGGGACAATTGATTGATTGATGTTTTACGCAGCATTCCAGATTATTTCACTTGATATGGTGGTGTTGCCAGGTTTAGTGGGGTGGAGGAAACCCCCACTTTCGGCAAGTACATGTACCTGGCAACTCTTCCACATACGCTGATCAAGTGAAAAATCCAGAGAATTTTTTGAATTTTTCATTGGTCTGAGTGATTTGAACCCGCAACTCATCAATGGAAGGTCTGTGTGGGACTGAGGGACGATCACTCTAACACACTGGACCACCGAGGCTCCCTGAAAGCTAATGCAGATATAGACTGAAGAGAATATTACATAATCTAATATAGATGCCACATCATACAACCGAAAATGTCATAAATTTTTCATGACACACCATTTACTCACAAGTATATGTTGGGAAAGAATTGTAAAGATCAAGTCAAAATTCTCTAAGTTATGGAGCGGAAGAAAATACGGGCCGAACGAACAGACGGTTGTATGGACGGACGGCGCTGGGTATACCGTAATACAAACGAGTCACACATATAAAAATTAGTTTCACAAATAAGTTTAAAGCGGTCGATTGTCAAGAAAAGTTGATTACTTGACGCACCTTCAAAAAGGCGCGCGTTTTTCACATTTTAGCAACTCTCGCTTTGTCAACTTTCGTCTTTTCAAATCTGACCGAGAAGGAAAAACACGAGAATCCATTTAAATTGGCGTGTTGCGCATTTTAAAAAAGTCGACAAATTAAGCGAGCGTATCTAAAATGGCAAAACTCTTGCTTTGTCGCCTCTTATGTTTCTGAAGTAGACAAGTCGACATAGCAAATGGCCTCATCCGTCTTCTATGAAGGCCTGTGATGGGCGGTGGGACTATCTCTGCTGACTGAGCTCCTGTCACTTTATATTTTTCAGATTTTCTGTAAACTCAACAAACAAACCTAATGAATCTCTCTGATCAATGTGGTAATACTAATGCCAAATAATACGTTTATTGTCCCTCACAAACAAACGAGTTCAAACTCACAGTTGGTTATATCATATAACTAAAGTGTTTCAGTTCTATGGTTATATATCGTGTAAACCATGCAGTTACACAATACACGTCTATTGTATAACGCCATCTATCTTTACAAAAACCTTGTTCAGAGCGATGATATGTTGATAAATATACCAATGTGTGACTCTACCAAGCTGTATTAAAAGTACTAAAACGGCGTAGTCCAGCTTTTCCAACATGGGGATGGTTGTATTAAGAGTATAATTCTGATTTTTTGTACAGGTGACACCAGAGGAAAAAATGTAAACAGGAATTTGTATATGTTTTCTTGAACCCTAAAATAGGCCTACATATCATTTGTTTTGTAAATTACTTTTGTTAATCTTAATATGAACAAAATGTCCCAAAGTGCTACATTTTTGCTCTCTGTTGATAAGCCAGCTTGTAATGAGTGACGTCACAGAATGAGAGCCGGTTGGCTACATGGATAAGACCGATAGTTTTCTTGGAATAAATGTAACAAAAAACAATATCGCCCCCCCTGGCGGCCATATTTATTATGCAAATTAGATGAAAATGTATGGTGCATAAATAGACCATAGGGTGATGATAGTTTTCTTGGAATAAAGGTAACAAGCGAAAAGTTATCGGACGGACGACGATTGATTGATTGATTATTTGGTGTTTTATGTTGCGCTCAAGATTATTTCACTTATATGGCGGCGTTGCCAGTTTTATTGTAGGAGGAAACCGGGCACCGGAGGAAACCCACGGCTTTCCGGTGGTAACTGGCAATTCTACCCCTATGCCGTGTGCAAATATACATAAATACGTTGGACACTCAACGGTTGTGGTTTCACAACCACACACCGCTCTTCCCATATCCTCCCTGCGTGACAACAAATGGTCGTATTTTTCTATTTTAGTACAAAGCAAAGACGTTTTTCACTTAATACTCCATAGCTCCACTCGCTTAAACTGTTATATCAAAAATAAAGATATACATGTATAGTAGAGATTCTTTTATCACTTGTTCGGGTCTCGACTGGAGCCAACGATGGCGGGTCGAATCGAACCCATCGCTGCGGAATTTAGCGTACGGTCGTAGGCGAGAAAGTGATGCATAATGACAGCATTTGCATTGTAAAGAATTGTTGTCAGCCAGTGAATAGTTTCTGGTCTTATGACTTATAATTATATGACATTTCATCTGGTAAGGTGAAACGTGTGGCTGAATGTTTCGGTGGAAGTCTGCCAGTTGAAAGGTCTCGTGCAAGATGTATAAATAGATTCGCGCGAAAGTTCAAGGTCGCACAGTTTAGCGGCGGGAGGGAATGGGAAGAGCCATTCATCGATGTGCAAAAAAGTTAATTTTCGGGGTAGAATGGGGTTTAAAACCTCCGTATCGGTTGTAGTTGCGTGATAACACACCGCTGAGGACTTTTGGTCACCTCGTCAACCTCCCTCGACGCCTGCGGCGTCTCGGGGGGTTGACTCGGTGACCAACAGTCCTCAGCGGTGTGTTACCACGCAACTACAACCTCTCATTCGGTGTTAAACCCCTAACCATCCCACATATGTCGTTCGAGTGAAAACCCAGTCAGAAAATTTTCCAATTTTTTTTTGGACTGAGTGGGATTGGAACCCGCGACCCATTGGTGGAAGGTTGATCAAATTGAGCGTCCAACACTCTACCTTCTGAGCCACGGAGGCCCCGATGAACCACAGAAAAGAGATTTGAGTGAGTGAGTGAGTGATTTGGGTTTTACGTCCTGCTCAACAGTATTTCGGTTATATGAAGACGTTGTCTCCTTGTGACAGGGCGGGAAAAGAGATTTGAATAGCCCTCCATCAGAATTATGGCGGGCTAAAAATAATAAATGTTACCTAAGTTATCTGTTTCCACCACTTGCCTCTGATACTGCATTATCAAGCTGATCAGCCAAATGCGTACGATGACAATCCCGTAGAGCCTTGACAAAGGTATTAAAAGCGCTGTCACCCCTACCATGTAAAACTTTGAGCAAATGTCTACACATGGCCTGATTAGTTTTTTCTGCCTGCAAAGAATTAATAAAAATATAGAAAATTTGAAAAAGAAAAAGATTTTCTACATCTAGTTAAACAACATTGTTGAGTTCCTGCCAGCCCTTCCATATTGAATTGGGTGATCTAGTGATTTCCCACTAACAAATTTTTTAAGAAAATAATGAATACTGCACACACATATGATTTTGCAATACAGGACACGTCGGTCAAAGCCATTGCAAGCTAGTCCAATACATAGTGTTCCTCGTCATGTGATGTACTTTAAGTAGAGCAATAGCACGAATTACATATCAACATAGCTGGAAAAAGGCAAAGAAACCTGACAAAGAAGCAAGGCAAATGCAACAAAGAAACATGCAATTTTACTGGCTCCAATGTGATAGAAGATGTGATGTCGGGATTATTTATATGTAATTCAAAAAATTCAAAAATCACAAAATTATGTTAATGCCAGTCAAATTTTAAGAGAAATAGGAATCAATTAAAGGTACAGTAATTTGTTTTGATTGATTGATTGATGTTTTTTATTAACATGCGCTCAAGATTATTTCACTGATATGGCCACATTCCAAGGTTTAGTGGAGAAGGAAACCAAGCTCTTTCTCAAGACATAACAATTAATCAGAAAATACAGGTGTGCAGTCATGTGAATTGCTACAAATGGTTTAACAAAGCGGTCACTACTAAGCCAGATCCCTTCAAATATCCCATAATTTGTTAGAGTGAAGTCATTAGGTTATCAGTCTATTAGCTATTTAACATTGTGGGAATAATAAACATGGGTTAACATGATACCCACTTAACAAGGTAAAATACTTTGAACATATTTACACACCTGACTATTAGATTCTGGCTAACAGCTTGAATACAGAACAGGGTTTTCCCACAAAATGTTGGTGTCATTTGAACCCACATCAGATAAAACATAGAGACCTACATATATTAGGTGTGGTCCAATTAACAAATTTAACTGCATTGTGGTCTTTTTTTTTTACATTTTCTCTGCACCCCATGTGGCCCATCTTGAAGTGAAAAATGAGGGTCACAGATATAAGCTTTGAAAAGGCACCTGGGTATTAAAGATCCAACAAATTCAGACATTTCACTGTCGTACACACACTGGGAAGGTGTTGGAATGACCATTGATAAAAATCTTTCCCCTGATAGATCGTTAAATGACGAGTTTAATACGATTTTTTAGTTTCAGCCAGGCTAGAGTTTCAAATAGAGGCTCCAGAGTGACTCACTACATACAGTAGGGCTGATCCATGTAGGACCTATATGTTCACATTAAAGGAGAAAGAAAGGAAAGAACTTAGTAAATACTGTATAAAGGCGACACAATTTTCTTTCTAACGGTAACAAAACCATATTTCTACGATTTTTCCTCGCCAAACTGTTCTATAAGAAAGTTAACAGTCGTTATCAGAGAACTCTAAACTGACTCGGCAGCCATCTTCACAGCAGAGCTTAGCTGTGTGTCTCGATCGGCCAATCAGCATACGCTTAGCCACCAGTCACTGCACTAGCGAGATAAATTGGTCAACTCTGAAAGTCTGCTATTTAAACCTATGTTAATTTCAATTATTTCGAGGCGCTAATTAGGGAAGAGAAACACTCTAATAACTCTGAAATTCACACTGGCTAGTAAATCAACCTTTTTGGAAGACGTGACAGGCTGCACATGTTGTCTACGTGACTTGTTGGGTTCGTTGTAGAATTTTCAGAAAAGGTAGTCTTACCGTTGACATTGCATGGGAAGTAATTTACTAATACTTTTTCCTGTCAATTTTATACCACTGATGATCAAGAACAAGCTTGCCTGGTATATTCATTTTCAGTGTATTTTCACACCGTAAACCACATGCAAGACTCATACACATGAGTATGATGGTCTATGGGAGCCCGTTCGATACAATTGCATGTTTTTTTGTTGTTGTTTTCTCCTCAGAATTCACACTGATTGCCCATTAATTGTGCAGTTTTCGCTGAAAATCGACCAACCACCTTTCATCCAAAGACAATAAAATCATATTTATCTATTTAGCAGAAGTTTTAGCAAAAATGTAAACAATTCTAAACAAACAGTTAAAGGTCCAGTAAATCGTGCACCAACATGTATGATGTGCAAACATATTCATAAGTTGATAGTTACCAACATTTCCTCCAGCGTATGATTCGAGAAAATTTGCTTTGAAAATAAGACATCACAAATATCTATTGGATTTCCAATATCATTCACAAGTTGAACCCAGCATTTCTGTAGAGCCTCCTGATGGATCGGATTCATATTTCCTGACGAAAAAAAAAAAAGTTTCATAAATGAAAGCAAATGTATATTATTAGCCTTGGATAACGAAGGCGTAATTAACAAGATCTACGACCACGACCACGATAGAACACTATCAGAAAGTGAGGCTGCTTGTAAACGGATCGCAAACTGTGAAATTAATTTCTTCAGTTGGTGGCTGGCTGGTCAGGAACAAAGTTTCTTTGGTAGAAAGTGACTGTAATCTGAAAACTCCGAACCATCTTTCCTAAATGGTTGGTCAAGAGTTTTCAAACACTCGGCAGGTTCTATACGATCATCTAACCGCGATTGTATGGCAGAGGCTGCAATATTGAAGCTAGTCCCGAATTGAAAATAGCATTGTACGCATTGCCAAATCCAATATACTGCATCAGTGTATTGTCAAAAAAGCGATTTGATCATGGTGGTATAAAAACCTACATCACAATTAACTGACCACCAAAGTCAACTTAGAGGCTATGTAGGCCTACAAATGAAATTTCAGATAACATTTGTACCAACCAATACATATCCGAACGATATTATTGAATTATCTACTTTACTGGTAAAAATTGAAATTTCCATCTTCTAGTAATAAGTCTAATTGATACGTCAGATTTTATTGTACTAAATAAACAAACAATGTGTAGGGTATAGAGCTATAAAATGGAACAGTAAAAATAAAACAATACAAAAGAAAAACATTTGAGTACTAAACAACTGATGTAGTGTATTGTCAGTGGTTAATAAGACCTTCATAATTTCATTGACACTCTTAATACCCCTGATCCCAGCATTAAACTACAACCTTCTATTGATTGCAGTTCTGTTTGTTTTTTTTTGGATATAACTATGTACAAGGGTCATAAATAATTAACAACTACGTATCTTCTTTATCAATGGCGTAATGGTATAAGCTTAATATGATATATAGATTATTATCTTTTCTTGATTTTTGACATCCGGGCAGTCTGGCACTGTCGGTCACATGGTCTCTAAAGAACTAACATTCACAGAATGATCAAGCATGGGTAAAAACAACTTAGTGGGTGCCATTTTGTTCCAGCTATTCTGATTAACAGCCTCATTTTCGCGATTGTCACATCACATCAAAATCGAGAATATGGCCACAGTTGCGGCTGCCTAAATTAGTAGGGACAAAAGAAGTTCCAGATATTTTTGTGTTTGTGTGTTTTTTTTCCTGCCCCCTCCGCTGCAATTTTTTTCTGGACATTGATGTAGTTTTTATAGCCACACATCATCAATATATACTTTGGCCACAGGGCTTGGATATCTCCAGCTACTATTAGGCTACACCATAACTTGAGATATATGTACTCTCCATACCTGTGTGTTTTGCCAGGCAATATGTGCGACGGATGGCCGAAAACGCATCAATCTCATTATTTGTGTTGTTACGGTTGCGATTTTCCAAAAGATCCTGAACATTTGAATCAGATAAATCAGCGAAGCGAATACTTTGTGTCATGCTAGAGTTAGGAAGCAGACAACCGATATGCCGTGATCAGACATACCCATTTCATACCATGCATATAAGGGCGTCATATAAAATATCTGTTTCGGATTCCTCTCCAGGTCATACATCGAAAAATGTTGACATGGCACGAGGTACGTATTGACCGATAGAATGGGAGTAAAGCTTAATGAATATTGAGGTATAATAAATAAGGACATTTCCTTGTGCGTTGGAAATATTTGAGATTTATCTGATGCAATAGGGATTTGATATGAAACTCCCATAATTCTGTACCTTCTCTACATGTACACCTTCATGTAGGAAACAGATTCCTTAATATATAAATTGACTTTCAAATTCTTTGAGTTAATGATGTATTTCCTCGAATTGACTCGTCTGATCTTTTGGTTTCATTGCTAATAATTTGAGATTTTTATAGTTTACCTACATCTATGCTGCAAATATTGGAATTTTCTCTTTCTCAGTCCAGATATCTTAGTAGGATTACTGAGCTGAAAATGCGTGATATTGTTTATCAAATAAGCAATGAATAGACAATTAAGCCATCAGTGTGATTGTATGTGTTACAAAGATAGTTTCTGTAAACCTCGTCAAATTATGAGAAGTCTTGTGCCATCATGTGCAGCTGAAAACCTAAGTAAATATTCTGACATATATCCGTTTCAAAACGTTGGAGTTGCAAACTCCCAGAAATGTTGCATTCTCAGCACCATAAAGAACATATAATACTGTATTGTTGTAAAATAAAGAACACACGGGTCAGACAATTGTAAATAGTATTGATAAAAAATTAAGACATCTCAATGTAGTTAGTTGTTGGTGAACAAAGAACTAACTAACTATGTGGTGATGTCTTAATTTGTTATCAGTAGCATGGAATCCACGTTTCAAGAGAGTTTAAAACATTTCTTGAATTGTTAATATGTTTTGCAAATACTTGATTTATAAAACCGTGTTAACGGATGAAAATTGTCAATTCGTTTCTTATTTTGTGAAGGTACATATCTATCTACCTTATTGATTTTTTCCATAATTTTCGATCACCAAGAGAAGTTAAAGGCACACTTGCCGCGAAAATCCAGAATACTGTTTACATTAAAAACAGTGGACAATTTTCTGTATGTTTCCCAGACAGAAGAAGTTAGGAACTTTCTATTTTTACCAGAAATTGAAAGTTTTGGCATCGTTTAGTATTTTTAATTTTAAATTGAAAAACATATTTTCAAGTACCCGCAATGTAAACAAACTTCGAACCTGAGCATGCGCACAAGTGCCCTAATGTTTTGAGTCGTGTGGGCAATCTAACGACACAGTATAATTTTACGAACTTTATGTAAGAAATACAGACTAAAGATCGAGTAAGGAGACTATAAAAGCCTGCCGAGTGCAAACCACAGACAAAAACGCCTGAATTAGGGTAATCCAACACTTAAGTAAACCAACACTGATCGTTGTTGTTGTTGTAACAGCCTCGATTCTTCGTTTGTTTTTCACCCTCATTTATACATTCTAAACCTAATTGGACAAGCTTTATGTGTGATATGTTTAATTTTAGTGGTTTTAGCTGTAGTAAGCTCGTGTAAATTGGTTTTCTTAACAAATGTCAACCGGCCACGGCGGCAAGTGGGCCTTTAATCGTTTGAAGTGCCTTTAAAAATTTAAATATTTACGTTGGAATAAAAATATTCGACAAAGTCAGTTACCTATACGAATCAAAAACAAGTGCCAATTTAGGACAACATTCAAATAGCGGATGTATGAGTATGTTTTCCAGTCCTTGTTGCTTACAGAATGAACAAATCTCTTATTAGGTACTTCTGGACAAAAATAACAAAGAGTTGTCTAATTCTGTTTCTCCCCTAAAATACATCAACAATATAGTTTGTATATAGTTTACTCTGTTTGGTTTCAAAAGACTAGCATTTCATTCGGGCCTGTTGGCAAAGTGTATCACTGAATTAAACAAACCTGATAACTCTTGACGTAAGACTTTGTTTTCATTAAATAGGATTTCATGTTTTCTACTCGACGTTTCATTCTCTTTCCTTAGGTTCTCCATCTCCTTCTCTGTCTCATCCAGTTTTACTCTGAGTTTTTCAAATTCTTTAACACTCTTCCAATGAAAAAACAGAATATAATATATAGAAATCAGTACACAAATTAATAAAATATCTATCAAATGAGTGTCATGTTTATTACGAAAATACATTATGCTACTTACGATACGGTCTATGTCTGTCTGTGTTTCACAGCTAGATACAGTACGCATGCGATTTGACTTGAGAGCGTCCCCTTCTACAACCAATACATAACACATCAATCACACAAGCAAGCAATACATAAAAATGCATCAATTCGTCTTGACATTCGTGTCGATTTCTAACTGTAATACATTTCTGTATTGGTCTTTTCTTACAATGATATTTCAGAAGACATAGATATCAATACAGACCTACTATTCATCAGATCGAACATTTAGGATCTTATTGGTAAGTTGCTATATCTTACTATATATACTTTGAATATAAGTGTAAATTATTTACAAAACGGATTCTGTTTAATGGCTGTCTTGTTATGGAAGCATTTACTGAAGCCTTGGATAATCCTATAATTATGTTCAATAACATACCCTTCCTACTACCAAAATAAACCATAAAAATAAATTTCTAAATTCTACTCACTAAAACGTAACTCCTGTTTGTCTTCAACCCGATGAAATAGCATCGGCTTAAAGGTTTATTGCAACAACATAAAATCGGGTATACAGGTTAACACAATTAGAAACTTATCTGTATGGCTATTTTAGTCAAGGATATTTCCTCTTTGTCCAGGTGTTTTAGTGTTTATAAATATACATGTATTGGGTTCAAGTTGTAATTACATACCGGCCTTGAAAATTACTGTTTTTTCAAGTTGTCCTGAGGTTAACCACTGCTTAAAAATTAGGTTGCCCGCCAGTGTTTAAGGTTGCCATGATTTCATGATATATGCGCTTTCACTGGGTAAGTACCGGGTATGCTTGGCATGTGTCTGTATATGCATGTACCCCTGTATGCACATATTTTGACAACAGCAGGAACTTTTTAATAATAAATAAAGATTCCTGAATGAAAATAGATAACAATACTGATTGTTGATTTCATCTTTGATGAAATTGTCACTTTTATCTTGTGTGTGATCAGTGACACAGGAAATGGAAGAGTTCTGACAAAGTTTAATCATCCATTGAGTCGCATGAGTCAGAGTCACTGTTATCAACCTGGACAAATTTCTCACAGTCAAAAGAACTACAAGGATCAGGAGGAGGGGAGGCAGGGTTTTGGCTGGATTGAGAATAGGGGACCAGGCAATTTATGACCATTTACACAATATATTTCTGAGGTCTGGGGATCTTTGACAGAGAAGGTCAGAGTAAAGTTCAAAAGAGTTTGCATTCCGATGTTCGGCAAGTATCCCCTTAAGCTCTGGCCATTCAAGTATGGATTGAGTTCTAACCTTATCAGGTAACACATCCTGGTAGTGCTTGACTATATCTTTGATTTGCTCATTCCCATATGTGGCCATTTGATCATGTTGATATGGTATTTTGCGGTTGTCAAACACAGTAAAGCTAGACATTGGAATTTCTATAAATGCTGAAAATCGCTGTTCTATATACTGAACAGCATCGTCAACCAGGGTACCAATGTTAAAGTCTGTGACTAATGTGTTGTATTCCCTGCAGCTCTCATATGATCCACTTCCACATGGAGGGAACCCGACTTCTACCCCAGAGAGCTTTGGCATAAGACATATACGGTAAAATTAAGGAATTGTAGAGAATATATAAAGTTGATAAATTCAGCCCAGAATTTATGTGTTTAATGACTCCAATGTACTGGGATACCTTTTTGCTCACAAAAGTAATATGAGAGGTCCATGTCAATTTATTGTTGAACACAACGCCCAGGAATGTGAATTCATCAACAATGGAAATTTCCACATTGTTGATAAGAATCGATGAAGGTGGAGAAGGCCTACACCAGAAGTGATGTAATGAGTATAACACAAACCACCTGTTGCCTCTCACTCAGGTAACTATTGAACCAGTTATTTGTAACCACGGATACCATAATGATTCAGTTTTTTTAGGAGAATAGATGGCTGATTGTGTCAAAGGCCTTAAAAGGTCTAGAAAAGCCAGGTCTTTGGATTGAACTAAGCGATCATATAGAACGGTAGCTGCATGAAGGGTTGAATGAAATGGCCGAAACCCCAACTGATCAGGGGAAATAATTTCATGATTATGTAAAAAATCAAAGAACATATTGGAGGCTAATTTTTCTATAATTTTGTTAATGCAAATATGTCTATAATTCTCTAAAGTTCATTTGTCTCCAGATTTATGAATAGGCGTGAAGTTTGAGAGAAGTTGGTATATAACCAAACGAAAGTGAGAGATTGGAAATGTGGGCTAACGGTTCAGCAATAAAACATGCCACAGCCAAGGGCTGATGATTTTAACTGGGATATAGTAGAGATGACACAGTCAGATGTCACAGCCGAGAAATCAAAGTTAGTTTGAACTGGCTGAGTAAGATAATCCGTAAACGTAAAAGTAGATTGGGGTATGCGTTTTTCAAGTTCAGCAGCCACAGTTTGGAAATAATCCGCGAATCCATTAGCAATGGACTGGGTATCATTGAGATTGCGCTCTCCAATTTTCATATTGCCAGGGATGTTCGCTCTGGCAAACTAATTTCACCACCAGATTTTAGCACTTTTTAATCATAGATGTTTAAATATCTCACTCACTGTCAGTATATTGAAGACAAGGAAAATATATATTAAGAATTGAAGCTGTAAATATAAGAAATTCCACAAGCTTTAATTGTCAAATTTAACATTTTTGTGTTATATATTTATGAACACTAAAACACACGGGCAGAGGGAAAATCTTCTTGTCTAAAATAGCCATGGATAAAATTTTCTAATTGAGTTCAAAAGAGGTATATCATTTAGACCTAAAGTTATACCCCACAAATTGTTGTAATAAACTAAACTTATGGTATTTCATTAGGTTGAGGACTGACAGGAGCTTAGCCCTGGCTAGCAGAATTTTTTGGAATCCTTTTGTAATACATTGACAATGTTATATACGTATGTTTGAAGTGTCTGTTCTAACTTGGACAAAGTTGGAAGTTATCAGTGAATTACATGTACGGTAAAGTAAATTTAACCTCTTTTACCGTATTCCAAGGATAAAAAACACAAAGCAACCAACAGATGCAACATGTGATTTTATTTGTTCATTTTCAAAATTCGTTGAAGTTGCATAACTTGACCATATGAGGAAGCAACACACAAAAAATTCATCAAGATCCGCTTGGTAGTTTTCTTGATTCCACGATCACAAACTATGTAGGTAGAATTCATAGAAATAACTACCGGCATAGTGCCGCAACGAGAGCATAGGGTTAACCTACATTTTACGAAGATCCTTTCATTACTTTAGGAGAACAGTGATAAAAAGAAAAACAAAATGGCCAGTGGTCGCCATTTTGAATATGCAAATGAGCAAAATAGTGCGCAACCAGACCATAGGGTTAACCTGCGTACAAAGTTTTACGAAGATCTTTTTATTACTTTAGGAGAGAAGTTCTAAAAATAAGAAAAACAAAATGGTCGCCTAGCAGCCATTTTGATGTGCAAATGAGTGAAACAAATAAATGTTGCAAAAATAAACCATAGAAGGAACGTGCGTGTGAAATTTAAATAAGATCCGACAAGCAGTTTTCTGGAGTCGCAATCACAAGAGAGAAAACTGATAAAAAATAGAAAAACAGCGGCCATTTAAATATGCAAATGAGTCCAGAAAAATAGATGTTGCACAACTAGACCATATGGGGAACCAACACAAAAACATTTCGTCGAGATCGGCATGGTGGTTTTCTAGATTCCGTGATCACAAACTATGTAGGTAAAAATCACAGAATGGCCACCAGCGGCGATTTAAATATGCAAATGAGCAAACAAAGTGAATGTTGCACAACTAGATCATAAGGGGAACATGTCTGTGAAATTTGATTAAGATCCGATCAGTAGTTCTCTTGGAATCGCGATCACAAGAAAAGTTTACAGACACCGAACGACGGACCACGGACAAAAAGCGATTTGATAAGACCACCATGAGATAATGGTGGTCTAAAAGTTCACCCAGATCCGGCTGGTAGTTTTCTTGATTCCGCGATCACAAACTATGTAAACCACAGAAATGGCTTCCGGTCGCCATTTTGAATACGCAAATGAGCAAATAAGTGTATAGTGGGCAACAAGACCATAGGGTTAACCTGCGTACAAAATTTTACGAATTAGATCCTTTCATTACTTTAGGAGAATAGTGATAAAAAGAAGAAAAACAAAATGGCCAGTGGCCACAATTGTGAATATGCAAATGAGCACAATACCCTTAGTGCATAGTACGCAACGAGATCATAGGGTTAGCCTGCATACAAATTTTTACGACGATCCTCTCATTACTTTAGGAGAAAAGTGACAAAAAAGAAAAAAACAAAATGGTTGCCTAGTGGCCATATTAATATGCAAAAAAATACGTTGCCCAACTAGACCATAGGGGCAACCTGTCTGTAAAATTTGATGAGTATCCGAAGAGTAGTTCTCTTGGAACCGCAATCACAAGAAAAGTTCACAGACACCGGACGACGGACAAAAAGCCATTTGATCATGGTGGTCTAAAAACCTACATCACAATTAACTGACCACCAAAGTCAACTTAGAGGCTATGTAGGCCTACAAATAAACTTTCAGATAACATTTGTACCAACCTATACATATCCGAACGATATTATTGAATTATCTACTTTACTGGTAATAATTGAAATTTCCATCTTTGGGCATGAAAATTTGGGCATGCCATTTCGGTTCAAAATGTTCCAACAATAAGACAAAAACAACATCTCTGGCCCAAAATTCAACATTAAATGCTATTTTGACATTAAAATCTGTTGGTTTTAAGAATTTGGGCGGATTTTTTGTTTGTGAGCCCATACCTGTATACAGGTATCAAAATGTCTCTGGATCAGTTTATGATCTTCTAGTAATAAGTCTAATTGATAGGTCAGATTTATTGTACTAAATACCCAAACAATGTGTAGGGTATAGAGCTATTAAATGGAACAGTAAACAAGAGATCAGTGAACTGATCTTAGCCCACCATAGAACACTATCAGAAAGTGAGGCTGCTTATAAACCGATCGCAAATTTGATATATGAAATTTATTTCTTCAGTTGGTGGGTGGCTGGACAAGAACAAAGTTTCTTCGGTAGATAGTGGCTGTTATCTGAAAACTCAGATAACTTTCTTCAAGGAGGCCGCACATTAACGCTACTTACCGGAGCTATATGTACTTGCACACAGGCCAGTCAGTGATATCGCTTGTTTGAGTCCTGTACACAATTAAAATTTACAAAATCCAAAACGATTGTACAGATGTTACCAAGATGCATTGAGTGTTTGTTTACAAATCAAAAGATAATGTATATCTGTCAAAAATAGCCTGTGAAAAGTGAAGAACGGGCGACGTATCACTCGACTGATGAGTAAAAATTGAAACATGACGAAAGTCAGTTTAAAAATTAATGGCAAAAAATGTCCCGATCGTTCAGAAATTAGTGAACTTATAAAAAAATCTTCATGCACGATTTGATATAAATATATGATTGAATAAAAACATTTCAGTTACTTTATTGGTAAATAGCATTTACAATTGCGAAGTCAGTTGCTGTACATAGCTGCCTGAATGCAAATTCGATCGGCAAAATAGTGATTGTACGGTGCCGTGTATTTCATTTCATTTTGAAATATTCCTTCCTTTCACACTCCGAAAAATACAATATGGATCTTCTTAAGTGTCTTAGGGAACACTCTCCTTTAAAAATATTTATTATTGTTACATTTTTGGAAAGAATTTAGGCGTTTAAAATCCAAATTCGAGAAGGCCATTTTACCGACTTCGAACAAGCCGTGGCGGCCGGCAACATGCATAGATAATTCTGTTTCTTATAGTCGCCCTTGGAAATCTGAAACGAGTCGATTTTGATACGTTTTAAAATGACACGAGGATTGCAATTTCACTCTGAGGTTTAATAAAGCTCCGATAAATGCCTTTTTTCCACTACTCTGGACTAGGAAATTCCAAAATAACGTCCTCAGTGCCAAAAATAGCTTATTTGTCTTTAACTGGGCCATGCTTTTAAAATGCCTGGTAGGGACCCGGTGATTGACTTTTTAATCATAGATATTTAAATATCTCACTTACTGTCAGTATATTGGAGACAAGGAAAATATATATTAAGATCTGAAGCTGTAAATATAAGGAATTCCACAAGCTTTTATTGTCATATTTAACATTTTCTTGTTATATACGTATGCTTGAAGTGTCCGTTCTCACCTAGACAAGTTGGAAGTTATCAGTGAATTGCGCGTCCGTTAAAGTAAATTAAACCTCTTTTACCTTATTCAAAGATTGACAAAACAAAACACAAAGCAACCAACAGATGCAACATGTGATTTTATTTGTGCATTTTCAAAATCAGTTGAAGTTGTAAGAAAAAATAACCATACGGCGTCAGTGGGGTTTTAGCCGACTTTTCTACGATGTCTTCGGTAATGAAGCAGGCTAGCACTCTAACGCCAAATGGCGACAGCGGTACCGAATGTGTTAAATGAAAACGTCAACGACGAAAAAAATACATGTTGCATAACTTGACCATATGAGGAAGCAACACAAAAAAAAATCATCAAGATCCGCCTGGTAGTTTTGTTGAGTCTGCGATCACAAACTATGTAGATAGAAATCACAGAAAAAACTACCGGCCGCCATTTTGAATATGCAAATGAGCAGCGAGTGCATAACAAGGCCATAGGGTTAACCTGCGTATAACATTTTACGAACATCCTTTCATTACTTTAGAACAGTGATATAAAAATAAAGGCCAGTGGCCGCCATTTTGAATATGCAAATGAGCACAAAAGTGCATAGTGCGCAACGAGACCATAGGGCTAACATGCGTAAATTAGTTTACGAAAATCCTAGCCTTTCTTTACTTTAGGAGAAAAGTGAGAAAAAGAAGAAAAACAAAATGGTCGCCCAGCGGCCATTTTGATATGCAAATGAGCAAAAGAAATACATGTTGCACAACTACAGGGGTGTGAGAGCCGGCCCGAAAAAAAGAGGAAAATTTGTTTGTCAAGAATACCCCCAAAGGGTTTACTTAAGAGTTAAATCAAATCACATCAACTTGAACTACTAGGCCCCTACTACATTGACTGATTGAGTTTGAGAAAAAAAAATATTAAAAAAAAAAATTAAAAATCAAAAATTCTAAAAATTTGTTAAATTACTGGACCTAAAGTAAATTGTACGTGAAAATGGTGCCATTTAACTTGTCCCTAATAGATTGTGAACTGAATTCTTCGAGTTTTGAAACTTTCCATTTGTTTCATTTACCGTCTGTTTCACTTACTGCCAAAACGTGCGTCAGCAGCGAAGACGTATTATTGGGGTTGTATCGGCGAGGGTCCAATTATCGTCACTTGTCATCACTGCGGGAAAATAGCAGAGGCCGTGCATTCCAGACTAAATTCAATTTTATGGCAGTATGTTTGAAAAACAACGCTTAATTGTGGTCTTTGGATTGCTTTTGATATCCAGTAGACAAAACGACAATTTCATTTCAAACACCCAATAAACTTAAGTTAAACTTAAAGCACGAGCTGGTCTTGGAATTTTATGTTTGGATGCGCTCGTGGTCTTTCACATCGTAGTCAGCGCAAGGAGATATACCTCCTTGAGTCAGCGTTTATAGAATTAATAGGCAAATCACTGGAAAAACAACCAACGCGGACCAATGTAGTAATACTAATAGTATTATAAATAAGCTACCACACGGCGGCGTTACGGCTAAGCCTTCGAACAAACATTCGCCAGTCCTCCAGAGTTCAGGCGGAACTCTACGGGAGATTATTACATAGGCCTACGTACACCTTCAATCACTATCAGTTAAATGCTAATACTACATGCACATAAATAAAATTGACACTTCACCCTTGAACAAAAACGCGGAATTCAGGAAAATGCCGCGGACAGCCATTTTAAAAAACGTGATTTTCCGCGTTTCCGCGGAAGTCTCACACCCCTGCAACTAGACCATAAGAGGAACGTGCGTGTGAAATTTAAAGAAGATCCGAATAGGACTTCTCTTGGAATCACGGTCACAAGAGAAAAGCGATAAAAAATAGAAAAACAAAATGGTCGCCTAGCGGACATTTTAATATGCAAATGAGCTCAGAAAAATAGATGTTGCACAACTAGACCATATGGGGAACCAATACAAAAACATTTCATCAAGATCGGCCTGGTGGATTTCTAGATTCCGCGATCACAAACTATATAGGTAAAAATCACAAAATGACCGCCAGCGGCCATTTTAATATGCAAATGAGCAAACGAACTAGATGTTGCACAACTAGACCATAGGAGGAACGTGCGTGTGAAGTTTAAAGAAGATCCGACTAGGACTTCTCTTTAAATCGCAGTCACAAGAGAGAAAAGCGATAAAAAATAGAAAAACAAAATGGTCGCCTAGCGGCCATTTTAATATGCAAATGAGCTTAGAAAAATAGATGTTGCACAACTTGACCATATGGGGAACCAATATAAAAACATTTCATCAAGATCGGCCTGGTGGATTTCTAGATTCCGCAATCACAAACTATGTAGGTAAAAATCATAAAATGGCCGCCAGCGGCCATTTTAATATGCAAATGAGCAAACAAAATAGATGTTGCACAACTAGACCATAAGGGGAACATGTCTGTAAAATTTGATGAAAATCCGACCAGTAGTTCTCTTGGAATCGCGATCACAAGAAAAGTTTACAGACACCGGACGACGGACGACAGACGACGGACGACGGACAAAAAGCGATTTGATAAGACCACCATGAGATCATGGTGGTCTAAAAATAAAACAATGCAAAAGAAAAACACATGAGTACTAAACAATTGATGTAGTGGTTCATAAGACCTTCAATATTTCATTGACACTCTTAATACCCCTGACCCCAGCATTAAACTACAACCTACTATTGATTGCAGTTCTGTTTGTTTTTTGGATATAACTATTTACAAGGGTCATACATATTTAACAACTAGGTATCTTGGGAGGGGATTATCAATGGCGTAATGGTATAAGTTTAATATATAGATTATCTTTTCTAGATTTTGGATATCCGGGCAGTCTGACAATGTCGGTCACGTGGTCTCTGAAGTCCTAACATTCACAGAATGATCAATCATGGGTAAAAACAACTCAGTGGGTGCCATTTTGTTCCAGCTATGCAAGCAATCGCTGAACCTTCTGATTAACAGCCTCATTTTTGTAATTGTCACATCACATCAAAATCGACAATACGGGTAAAGGCCACAGTTGCCTAAATTAGTAGGGACAAAAGTGTGTGTGTGTTTTTTCTGCCCCCTCCCCTGCAATTTTTTCTGGACATTGACGACCGATATGACATGATCATACCATGCATATAAGGGCATCATTTAAGATATCTGTTTCAGATTCCTCTCCAGGTCATACATCCAAAAATGTTGACACAGCATGTGGTACGTATTTACCAATAGAATGGGAGTAATGCCTAATGAATATTGAGGTAAAATAAATAAGGACATTTCCTTGTACGTTGGAAATATTTGTGATTTATCTGATGCAATAGGGATTTGATATGAAACTCCCATAATTCTGTACCTTTTCTACATTTATATGTAGGAAGCAGGTTCCTTAATATATAAATTGAATCATGATGTATTTCATGATGTATTTCCTCGAATTGACTCGCCTGATCTTTTGGTTCCATTGCTAATTAGTTGAGATTTGTATTTGTATAGTTAACCCTCATCTATGCTGGATTTAAAAGAGAAATTGGAATTTTATCTTTCTCTGCCACAGTTCAGATATCTCAGTAAGATTACTGAGGGGGAAAATGCGTGATTTTGTTTATCAAATAAGCAATGAATAGACAATTAAGCCATCAGTGTGATTGTATGGGTTACTAAGATAGTTTCTGTAAACCTCGTTGGATTATGAGAAGTCTTGTGTCGTCATGTGCAGTCGAAGGCCTAAGTAAATATGCTGACTTTTCTGCCATGAATAGTAGATTAAAGTTGGATGTGTATCATGTGACATTGGTTTTATCCTCGAAAATACCTGGTGTTTTATCTTTTTTTCTATATTAGAGATTATAGATCCATCGGTTGACAATGACAGATCAATATTTACAGGCCCTTTATTATTATGCCATAAATTAATTAGATCAATGTTTATTGAAACCATTCGTCGACAAATATGTGTGGCCAGGTTCCTTACATTTGAAGATGACAGCGGTCATTTTGACACTCAACGAAGAGCAAACCAGTGTGAAAACAAACTGTTTCCTCATATATCCGTTTCAAAAGGTTGGAGTTGCAAACTACCAGAAATGTTGCATTCTCAGCACCATAAAGACCGATTGCGTTTTAAACAAAACACATATTACTGTATTGTTGTAAAATAAAGAACACACAAGTCAGAAAATTGTAAATATGTTTTGCAAATACTTGATTTATATAAGTGGCTGTCGCCATCAGGACCCCTCGGGTCTGGGCCAAAGAAACCGAAGATATATTTATTTTCCAGACAATTTGTTGCGAGTGAAAAACTACTCCACATACATGTATCACATTTACAAGGAGGTTTTTGGTTGATTGTTAAGTAAGGTGCATAACTCTGGAAACAAACATCCGAGTGCGTTGATTTTCGATAGGCTTCTTGTACTTGCTGTATTAAACAAATGTGTGAAGTTTCAAAGTTGTAAGTTAAAGACTATTGTAGATAATGTGTTTACAAGGCTTTTTACAGCAGCGGTAATGTAAGGGGCATAACTCTTGAGCCGTGCTAAGGGATGACAATTGTCAATTCGTATCTTATTTTGTGAAGGTACATATCTATCCACCTTAGATTTTTTTCCATAATTTTCGATCACCAAGAGAAGTTAATCGTTTAAAGTGCCTTTAAAAAATTAAATATTTACGTTGGAATAAAAATATTCGATAAAGTCAGTTACCTATACAAATCAAAAATGTGTGCCAATTTAGGACAACATTAAAATATCGCGTATGTTTTGCAGTCCTTGTTGCTTACAAAAGCTACTTTAACGTATATATCTTAGATCAATAAATGAACAAATCTCTTATTAGGTGCTTCTGGACAAAAATAACAAACAATTGACCGATTGCTTGATGACGTCACTTGAAATTTACGCGCAAAGCACTTTGGGGGATTGAGGGATGTTTACATAATTTTACAAAATGGCTGAAGGAATAATACTGTATCGAGAAGAAGACGTAAAAGGCGCCAATTCACCAGAAAAACGTGTGGATAAAAACACTTTATGTAACCAATGCTTTCCAAAAAAGTGACATCTTGTCAAGTACTGGTAAACAAAATGGCGAACGGAGGTACATAGTTTACCCAGAAAGCTTTGCGTAAATATATATGACGTCATCAGGCTCGGTGGTAATTGTCTAATTCCGTTTCTTCATCACTGAAATAAACTAACCTGATAGCTGAGCTGGATCTGTCCGAATTAATTCCTTTCTACGCAAAGTTTCATTACCTTTCCTTAAGTCGTCCCTCTCTTTCCTTAAGTCGTCCCGCTCTTTCCTTAAGTCGTCCCTCTCTTTCTTTGTCTCATCTAGTTCTACTCTTAGTTCTCTCAAACTCTACCAATGAAAACACAGAAAATGATATACAGAAATCAGTACACAAATTAATAAAGTATTTATCATCAATCGAGTGTTACCTTAATTTCGAAAGTCAATAATCGTCATGAGTAGACTATATTAATCTTGAAACGAAGCGTCTTAAACAATATTCAGCAATAGCTGGCTGCATTATGCTACTTACTCTAGATGCAGTACGCATGTGATTTGGCTTGAGAGCGCCACCTTCTACAAGTAATAAAAACACATTAGTTGACAGTATTGGAAAAATGAAGAGTTTTCGAAAATATAAATTCCTAAACATAGCGAAAGCAATACAATATGTTAAATATACTTAAAAAAAAAATGCATCACATCGTTTTGGCATTCATTTAGATTTGTAACTGTAAAATATACACAAAGAAAACAGTTAAGCACCCCCCTGGAAAGTATTCTCATTATTTTGTGATTACACTTTCTTGAAAATATGGTAGAAGTTCTTCAACCGATTTTTGGGTGACGTCCGAAACGGGAATCGAATCCAGGTCCCAGAGTAAGGCATCTATCGCCAGCACTAATCCATTCAGCCAAACCGACACTTAGTGCTGGCGATAGATGCCATACTCTTGGACCTGGGTTCGATTCCCATTTCGGGCGTCACCCAATTATCGGTTGAAGAATTTCTATCATATTTTCAAGAAAGTGTAATCCCAACATAACGAAAATACTGTTATATTCACTTTCTAAAAGATACTTAACCCCCCCCCCCACCCCTGGAAAGTCTGCAGCGACCGATAACACCATTGGTGTAGGGAGATTGTTCTCAAACTGATGTTGCAGAAATGATTGTGATCATAAAGGACAACATTCTGGCGATAAGAAATCACCATTAATGGCTATAGGCTATACAATTTATTCAGGATATCATTAGCCAAATCAAAAGAGCATTTTAACAAATTAAAAAGATGCTTATAAGTATGCAACTTCAGAGTCCATCTTTGATTGTGCAGAACACATCCCTAGAGAAGAATGTCAATAGCGCGTATAGCCTCCATTAGCTTCCAGCCTGCGTCTCAACCCTCCGGTGAGACGTCTGATCTGTTGAAGGGGTAACTGCCGCCAATATAGATATAATGCGGCTTCCAATTCCTGCAGATTTTGTACTGGCTTGAATGTTTCTGCCCATCCTTTCTGAAATGTGCTCTAAAAATTCACATCCGCGCAGTTACCCCTTCAACAGATCCGACGTCTCACCGGAGGGTTGAGAACTTGAGACGCAGACTGGAAGCTTATGGAGGCTATACGCGCTGTTGACCTTCTGTTCTAGGGATGTGTTCTGCTCACTTTAAGTGACATTTTTACTTCAATATGTTCACCCTGTGAAGTCAGATGGACTCTGAAGTTTCATACTTACAAGTATCTTTTTATTTTGTTAAAATACACTTTTGATTTGGCTAAAGATATCCTGAATAAATTGTATAACTTATTGCCATTAATGGTGATTTCTTATCCCCAGAATGTTGCCCTTTCTTATAACAATCAATTCTCCAACATCAGTTTGCCAACAATCTCCCTACACCAATGATTTTATCGGTCGATGCAGACTTTCAAGGGGAATAACTTTGTGTATATAACCATTATCCATGGCAAAACAGTGATTTCAAATATTTCTGAAGACACCTTACTCTTGTTTGCCTTCAAGGTAATGAAATAGCATGGGCTTTTATAGCTTATTACAACATATTATTGGGTATAAAGTTTAACACACTTAGAAACTTATCTATTTGATCCACTGAACAACTTAAGGTGGCATGAGCTGCCAAATTGTTGATATTTTGACGATCAAACAGAATGCTGAAATTATTGAGTATTTTTCTCAAGACGTATAATTCCGAAGCTTTTTAGTGCTTCTAGTCTCGAGAATTTACAATAAAGTATTGTTTTGAACTAACTGTGGCTTAGGATAAATGAATGGTCGTCCCGGTTATTTAAATTTTGTTTACTTTCGAAACACGTTTTCGGTTCGTACAGGGCACATACTGTATGGATTTTCCTCATTCCAACGCCAATCATTTAGTTTTTCGATGGCCTTCAAAGCCTCTTACTGTCGTGACAATAAGAAATTATGAAAAAAGTGTGAATTTAGGCAGCTCATGACACTTTAACCATAAATATTTGTGGTGTAATCTCAATATATCGACTTCAATCAACTCAATGTCAAGAGAATTATGAGTACATCAAAAGATGCATTTATATAGAAAAGAATACAAGGATAGTAGACACTAAGGAGGCATGGGAGATTAAAATTTTGTTACAATAAATCAGGGTCCTAAAAGGCAGTCATAATACCAAGCCAGGCTAATAAATAAAAAGGCCCACTTGTCGCAGTAGCCTGTTGAACATTTGTTAAGAAAACCAATTTACATCTTACTACGATTAAAACCACTAAAATTAAGCATAGAACACATACAAGTCGAGTGTAGATCTGGGGAGTGAAAACCTAACGAAGAATCGAAGCCTGATTACATCGACAACAATCAGTGTCGGTTAACTTAGTGGTTAGATTACACTCATTTTAGGCCTTTTTATCTGTTACACTCAAAAAATTATCGGCAGGCTTTTCGAGTCAATCCTATCTGATCGTCAGTCTGTAAATCTCATATAAAGTACGTAAAATTATAATCTGCCGTTAGATCACTCACATGACTCAAACATTAGGGTGCTTTTGCGCATGCTCAGGCTCGGGCTTTGTTTACATTGCGGCATTTGCGGGTACTTGATAAATCTTATTTTCAATGTCAAATTAAAAATACTAAATTATACCAAAACATTCTATTTTTGGTAAAAATAGGAAGTTGCCAACTTCTTCTGTCTGGGAAAAATACAGAAAACCGCCAACCGTTTTTATGTAAACAGTATTCTGGATTTTCGCGGCAAGTGTGCTTTTAAGTAAACATATGTCACTGAAATCACTGCTAGGTCTATGCAAACATTCACGGTAATAATTAGTAAAGTTTGAAAAAAATACATGTTTGTATGTATATAAAGATATATATATCTGTAATGAGCAAAAAGAAGGAAGAGAGACAAAAAAATACAATTCATAAATTAACAGAATTAATTAAAATTATATATTTATTATGTATAAGCTATAGAAATGGTAACAGGTGTTAGTAATAAAAAATGAGTTTTAAAAAAGGATTATTATAAGCTCACTTCTGGTGATAGGTGGCAATTTAGAATAAAGTATATTGTAGTAACTTATAACAGAGATTAACGAAATAAATAGTTCTTTTGTAGCCATAATTCCGTGATTGAGGGCCGGTTTTAATCTCCTGATTGAGAGAGTTTCCTTAAATAATAACTCATTCCAGTGTTTAATGAATCAATTACTTTAGTATTTTGTGCGAAAAATGATTCAGTTGGGATAGGTTTCATGTTGTCTACGTTTGAAGGTATATTAAGTAAACTTTCAATGACTTTGAAGTTTTCACATTGCTGAATATGGTCATCTTTGTATTCTGGCTTTTCTACACTGCCTTTTGATGTACTCATAATTATCCTGACGATGACTTGATTAAAGTCGAAATATTGAGATTACACCATTAATATTTACGGAGTTTCCTTACTACTTAAGAAACTTATCTGTATGGCTTTTTTAATCAAGGGTATTTCCCCTGTGTCCATGTGTTCATTTGGTTTAAATATTAATTACATAACATATCGGACATACATAACAAGGTAATACTCTTTATTTGCACACCACACAAATGACATACGTCACCATGTTTGTTTTCTCCTTAAAACTTACCTACAGAACATAGTCTCCAAGTGAAAGGGTAATCTGGAATGTTTGCAAACACTTCATCAATGATTGTATACTCTGTGAGATAAGGAGAGGTATGTTTATCACCACCCCACATATACACCTTCCCTGTATCGGTAAGGCCGGCTGAGATGCACAGGGATCCACTATATTGATCAGCTGCTATCTCTATCAACCTGAAGACAAAAGAGGGAATAAACATACAATAATACACGTGAGAATGAATGGTCACCAAATATAACTGAACTAAAATCTAAACCATATGTTAATTTGAGTTTGGGTTGGAATGCGTTTGGTGTATTTAAACGAACGTTTAAAACTAATCCGGTTATTTCGTTATTATGGATGTTTTATAAGAATTTCATTTAAACAACGATCAAAGTGTTAACTCCTACTTGAAACTATGTCTGCGTTTACATATCTTCTCTATTTACTGATATGTTAGCACACATATAAGGTGAAATCAAGAAATGGTTAATAGTTTGAATCCCACTGCAAGTATATGGAGGAACAGATACATGTTGACATGAAGCGAGAGTTTGCTGACTGCAGCGGAGTCTGTTTCATGTAACATACAGTAATATACAACTTTTCGTGTGGGTGAGCCTGATTTCCCATTTGCTACAATGCCAACGGTTTAAAATATGGCTATTTAAGGCTTTTCCTTTTTATTTACAAATAGATCTACATATATAACATCCTTGACAACAAAAAAGTTTCATACATTCATACCATACTGACACATCGTGGTCAAAACGTCCACAGCCTAACTGTCGTGTTTTCAAAATTGGTTAATCCGTTAAAACACTCAAACAACTTCAATCAGTGTTTATTATAATTCTGCATTGGTATTTATCCGATATTCAAATAACTCATGCATAAAAATACAAAATGTATCTCTAAGTATTGAAGCCCCTTCCTAAATGCAACATTACCAAGATCTATTTTCATAAGCTGAAAAACAGAAACTGTGACCTTTGATCTAGAAATGGAAATATTTCACCCAAATCGGTATATTTTAATCATTTTTCATTTGCATAAATGATTTTTAAAAGACTAAATCTTTATGGAAAATCATTGTGAATTGGTGAGGTCATTTACACGCTCACCCCTTTCAATTTCAAATGCGTATATTTTTAAAAAAATTTAAGAGCCAGTTCAAAAAAGTTATTTCACAAAAAAGTAAATTATCAAATGTCATGCAAATTTGATTGCAGTTTGCTGTGGGCATCTTGTTGTAATAGAGACTATCACAAGGGTCTTGACAGGGGCATAACTAATCTCACCGGCATAAATGTCTGAATTTCTATATTTGAACTGTTTATAGGCTAATAATTATTTTCTGTTTTTAAAACTGTCAACTTAAGTGTCACAATCATGTCGAAAAACTGGATTCTGTAAGATTATGTCATGTCAGACCCCAACTAGAGTGGGTGAATGGGAAGTAGTATTTTATACCAAGAGTTAATGTGCTTGAAACAATCATTCGGTTTAAAAGACAGCACCTTTTCCAAAGTGTGAAAGATATAGACCCTGTTTTTTAAATCTACGTGTACTCGTTTATCAATTTACTTAACTCAGACTGAGAGTTTCATTACTCATTAGAGTACCAAGAATCGTCTTTCTTGTCTATAGGGATCCAGAGTTGTCATACAAACAAGCTCAGCGTAATGTCTGGCAATAAAGCAATCCAGAACTTGTTTCAATTTTGTATTCAGTTTTATAAGAGCTTCATCCGTAACACAAATAAATTAAAAACGAGAGAATGCGTTTAAAAGAATGATTTTGCCGGGTGTAATTTTAAACTCTGGAATTCCTATTTAACTTCGCTCTATGTTCTTTCTGTTTCGCTTCCTTAAACAAGCTAAACGGAAAGTCAGAAAATTCGAGATTTTACAGCTTAAATGTATTGTATGGTTATTGTTTTAACCTCCGAATACCCAATAAAAAACTATCCAATAAGAAAGGGCTTCACAAGAAAGTACTAGTTGAGGGGTGCTGATCTTTGCCGGGCGCACTTTTGCCTGTCGGTCATCATTCTACAACGGCGAGTGTTTCAATCGCACTTTATAAAGACTTATTGTTCAAATGATTATCAAAACTAATGAAAAGATCGCATTACTACCATGAAACCACTAAAACATTACTATTGGTCGCGATAGAAGTGGTATAGACCCTTTCGACTTAAGGTCTGGTGTTTGCGCAGAAGCCTATGTGTATGGCAAAATGACGCTACTTTGAGATTTTGGATCAATCTGACGTTCAAATAGTGTTCATTTCGTTTATAACGCTATGAAAAAGAGGCGTGTCACAGCGCCTACAACAGAAAGATGACGTCAATGGCATACAAGTCGAACAACATCCTTAAAGCGTCATTATAAGCCGAAAGATATATTGGTCATTCGAAGGTGTTTGGTATTGTCCTTGGACATTATCTGTCATGCGTTCGTTCTCTTTGAGAGAATAAAACCCGTCAATCGAATAAAGACACTGGCAGTTTGTTTTTCAGGAATAGCTTAATGAATGATTAGGGCTTAACACAAGGAATTACTGAACACAAAAATGTGCTTCAGGTTAATTTGATCCAAAACCAAAACTCCTAAGGAACACGCATGGATAATAAAAATATAATTACACAGGGCAGAATCCATAACGGAATGTATTGTCCTCGTCCAGGTTGGACTGGATGTACGTTTTTGAATCAACGTCAAATTTGAACTCTAAACAACAGTATTGGGTTTTCTACAGTATAAAACCTTCTCAATACATATATTGTGAAATTATTGGGTGGTTTTTAGAGTTGGTATTATCTGAATTTTTGGAGATGGCTAAGAAACACATAACGGCACCTTGTTGAGATCCCACCTTTGACTAAGGGTTCCTCCCAGGTTAAGATTGTCTCCGAATACGACGATGACAGACATTAACATAGACAATTTATGATGCTATTTAATTTCACTGGTAACCTTATACTAATTAAAAATTACGTTATATTTCGTCGATTCGATTTCGAAGTAATATAATTTAAAGTCTGAAAGATCATTATCCAATTTAGAGTGTTAAATCCGACGGTCAAAAAAGCAGTGAATTAAAGGGAATACTTATATGGTTAGTATAATACTGTAGGTACTCCTATTTTTACTTATGATACAGTATCTTCTCGATCGGCAGAAATATTTTTTGTTATTTTGCTTAAATGTCGGTTTTAGGGAAAGGTATATATTTATGTCCTCGAGTTGCTGTATAAATATGCCCAAATCTATAAATAAATCCATTTTATGCTGATAAACAATATATGTTCGCTTTTAATAGAAATCTCCTAGTGATAGCTCGTGACAGAAAAATGGGAAAAATATGTGAAAGTTGTTTGATAAAAAGGTAAATATTGTGTTCAAAATAAAGTGTATTGTATAAGCTAATCTTCTACTTTAACATGTATGCTCATATCTTCTCTCCTACATAATACATTAAGTGTTAGTCAATTCACTGATGTTTGAACATATCATTGATAGTGAAACATATTTCTACTCAGGGATTATCGAGTGCCTGCAATTACCAACCTTACTTTTATTTAAACTAATTACTTAATAGCTAATGACATTGATAATAGTCAAACTTCCACCCGAAAAGATACACACCCAGCAAGAGAGTTGTATGACTACCAAACTCCCAAGTATGTGATTCTTGGGAAATAATTAAATTATTGTACATGTTTCTAAACGTAATTAGATAAATATGGTAAGTCGTACCAACATACCTTTCATGGATCAGAATTTGTTTTGGATGACTGTAGTCAGTTTTGTCTCCTCTTCCAAGCTGGCCATGACCATTCCCACCCCAGGAATATATAGAACCTTGTTGATTAAGGACCAGTGTGTAGTTCCATCCACATACAATCTAAAAAAGATGATAAAAAAGATATGCATAACTATTCATGTCATCAACCTAAACTAATAACCCACTGGGTGTCATACAGTTTGTATTCTATTTGTATTCTCGTTATTTAGGGATTACACTTTCTTTTTTATATAAAACATACACGTTAACCTTTAAGCTTATAATGTGTATTTAGTGGGATATAATATAATTGACATGAAACTTTACAAAGAAAACAGAATATAAACCCTATGTACAAGATTTCGAATGTTTACCATAATCATATTTGGCAATTTATACAAGTTAATGTGGGCAATGGAGCATAGAAGAAGACAGTGAACAATATAACTGAAATAACGACATAGCTAATATTAATGATAAAGGTAATGCTAATTATCGGAGTATGAATGAGGAAAATAGTAGAAAATAATAAATCATAATATTGAGAATGAGTGAAAATAATATTGTAATTAATAGAGGATAAAGAGAAAAATAATGGAAAAAATGAGATGACCGTCTCTATAGTGCTATGCAGCTATGAGCCTGTTAATTGTAGACCTATTATAACTTATATAACATCTATTAATACAATTCCAATGGACCAGATTCATATACATACATGTAATGGCAATCATCCAAACTTCTGAGACACCAAAATAAATTTGTATACTGTTTAAAGTATTTTTTACGGTATCACCATAGGGGCAAGACTGCCACATATGGTGCTTCATTTAAACCTATCTCTTTGGGAGTGTCCAACATTATTTGTCGCTGAGGCTGGTACACTTGGCATTCCAGAAAAAAAGTGATACACACTTTCAGAAGGCGAACCGCAAGTACATTTATAAGAATCTTCAATGTTTGTTAAAAAGATCTTCTTTCAAAGAACTACAGCCGTTACATAAGCGACATAGCAGAATATTAGCTTTTCTGTTGGAGCTATAGTACCATTTGGGCGGTCTGGCTCTTTGATATATTTTATTAAGACTATTCTTAAATAATCTTAAGTCGGATATATATCTGATGGGTTCAGGCAAGGAATTCCATTATGTCGGGTTGTAGATGGGAAGAATGAGTTCCTAAATGAGGCAGTTCTACAGTTATAATTGGTATAGAGCTGACCAGATCTTACATTATATGGATTTCGAGTTGAGACTTTTTCAGAAGAATGACAATTTCCATATATAACCTTATGTAATAGAATTAATTTGTGCATTTGACGACGTTTTCTGAGTTCAATAAAGTCAGATTCTTCGTAGAGTAAACTAGTAGCGACACTCTTTGTAAGACCTGTTATGATACGTAGACACTCCTTTTGCAATAGTTCGAGTTTGATACATTGTTCCTCTGTAATATTGTCCCAAACTATGTCTGCGTTCGCTAGTGATGCTCGTATGAAAGATTTGTACCGGATTTCAAGGCTTTTACAGCTTAGAATATACCTTAAGGCTCTAAACACGGACATTGTTTTCGTAACTTCAGAGATGATTTCAGCAATATGATCAGCCCAATTACCACGATGGTTTAATACAAGCCCCAAGTGTTTGTGTGTCAGAGATTGATTGATTGGTTGAGATAAACGAAAATCAACATTAGCTGGTTGGTGACGCCCAGAGATCAGAACAGATTTTGCTTTTATGGCATTAAATTTAACCAGCATTTGCCCAGTTTTCGATACAGTTAAGGTCTTCAGTCATCGAGTCGACTATTTCAGTTGCTACCAAATTATCTGCAGCTATATACAGGCAGGTGTCGTCGGCAAACAGTGTAATTCTATTGGTTATACCAGTGGGTAGGTCATTTATAAATAGCAAGAAAAGGAGGGACCTAGGGCAGAATGTTGAGGTACACCAGCACGCACACAGAGTGACCGTTAACCACGACTCGTTGTCGTTCTGTGAGGTATCTGACAAACCAATCATATAGTTTACCATGAATGCCATGAGATCTTAACTTGGCTAGCAATCCATTGTGCCAGAATTGGTTAAAAGCTTTGGATATATCGAACAATATAAGAACTATTTCTTTACCCTCATCTAAGCCTTTGGCAATATCAAAATAGAGGTCTAATAGTTGGATAAGGGTACAATTTCCGGAAATGAAACCATACTGACAAGCACTTAGCTCTTCCCAGACAAAAGAAAATACATGTTTGAAAACTACCCTTTCAAAAACTTTGTTCAAACAACTGACAACTGACAACTCTCAAATTTCAGTGTAATGTGATGCTTAAATCTGTATTAAAAATGATGTTGAAAATTCATATTTTGAAGAACAAAAATTGGATGTTGCGTTTTTTTTTTGGGAGAGTATATAAATAGTTCTAGATACTGATGTCTCTGAGTGGTGGAGGAATCGGAGAACAATTTGCATTATTGTTTTTTAAGTATGACGTGCAAAGTTTCCACCAGAATGTTTCAATACTGTTACCAGAGTTGATTTTCGAGGTTTGTTGTCTAAATAGTCTTGTTTGTCACGTTTGGCAATTGCCCTTTTAATTTCTATGGTAACCCAGGTTTTATCGTTTGGGTCGACAGTCAAAAGTCTGTTTGATATAGCTAGATTTGTAGCATTTATTATAGTGTATAATTTGGTGAGTCGAGGTATGCTTGACTTCATATTCACGAACACGGGACAATGGTCACTACAGAAGTTGTCAAGGACTCCACAACTCTCAACTAACCTATAATGACTGCACATAAATATGGCCTAAGAGGGTACCAGAAATAGGTCGGGTCGGTTCAGATATTAACTGAGTCAAACAAAAACTCTGACCTAAGTTTTTAATTTTAGTTTTCCTTTCGTCCAGTAAATTATCATTGTAGTCACCTGTCAGGAGGAAGTTATGCTTTGGGATATAAGTCAAATGCATTGGAAATATTTTCATAAACTGAGTCCCACGTCTCCACATTTGAATTTGGTGGTCGATAGAAAACAGATATCAATGTTGGGAATTTTTTGTGGATTTCAAGCCATATCATTTCGAGATCATTATGTTCAAGCTCTGGGTGACGAGTAAAAGAGGGACGACGCGATATGTAAACACATACACCACCCCATGCTTGGTAACGATCTCGACGAATTGGTTCATGAAAACCAGGAAGACACAAAGAGTGATTTGAAACATCTGGAGTGAGATGGCATTCAGTAACAGCAATTATATCATATCGTAAAAGATTTGCATGAACTAGATCAACACTTTCTTGAAAATATTGCAGAAATTCCTCTACCGATTTTGGGGTGACGCTCGAAACGGGAACCGAACTCGGGTCCCAGAGTATGACACCTATCGTCAGCTTGTTTAAATGATTATTTGGTGTTATGAGATCAGTAGATAGTCATACAGATGGGAAGGGGTAAATCTAATCTGGGCTTAACATCAGTGGCAAATAAGGGTTGGGAGGGGGTAATCCTAACCATGGTTTAGCCTAATTGAGAAAAAAACATATGTGTGGGGTTTGGTGGAGGGGGCGGGGTTAGTAAAAGTAATCTTAGTTCAACCTCCGTTAAAATAAGGATGCAGAGGGCGTAAACATAACCTGGTTTCAACCTCAGTTACAAACAAGTGTAGAGAGGGGCAAATCTAACCTAGTCCAAGGGGTCAATATAAAAACTGTATGTGCATTCTTTTTTTTTTTGATCAGGTCATGTTTGGTTGATAGACGGCCTACCAACCTGGGCCCAATGTAGGTTTTTGGTTGGCCAGATCATGTTTGTTAAATCGTCAGCCTGCCAACGATTGGTTATGGCTGACATGGTCGGGCAAGTTATGGTTGGGTAATCGTCATTGTTTTATAGTTGATATTGTCCTTTGTGATTAAATACAATCATACATAACAATTGAACGAAACAGGACTTACTTTTAACATTCCCCATAATTAGAGCTTGTATGAGGACACATTATCACTTTTTGGGGGTTTGTATTTTTTCGGGTAGAAGTTTGACTATTATAAATCTAGATGCTAGGTAAAGGCTGGTGCTTGTTTTGGCGTATGTATATATTTATGAACACTAAATCACACGGGCACAGGGAAAATCTTACCAAAGTCACTCACAGCCGGAATCTGGGATTACTAGGCTATTGACTAATTATTTATTCATCTATATTAGAATCGGATGACTTTTTAGAGCAGCCACTCCGATTTAGCGATCATCCTGTTTGTTCCTTAAAATTCAATTATTGTTGATTTGTAATGTTAAATAGATTAGGGTAATAAATACATTTAAATGTTAGTTTGTGTTATTGTTTGGATAGCAAGGAGTCACGGCGGTGCGTGCAGTATTCCAGTACTTTAGAAGTTACAAAACTAAGTTACTACAGGGTTGGAAGGAGTTAAACTTAACTGGGGTTTCTATCTCAGTGAAAAAAAAGGATGGGGATACAGGTAAACATACCCTGGGTTAAACACCAATGACAAACAAGGGTGGAGAGGAGATAAAATCTTCTTGTCTAAAATAACCACGGAGACAAGTTTCTAATTGTGTTAAAAAGAGGTATATCATTTAGACCTTTATACCCCATCATAAATTGTTGTAATAAAGTAAACCTATGATATTTCATTAGGTTGACGACTGACATATTTATGCGAATTCCTTTTCCAATTTGTCATCGTGTATAGGCATTGTCATACGTTCTTATATTGTTTTAAAGTAAAAAATTATGACATACACGACAGCCTGCAATTGTGGTCAGGCGATGACGTCAAAATTTCATCATATCACCTGAATTTTGAAATTATGACGCCTGTCCAGTATCAGAGCTTTTGGCGTCAGACTGAAAAACATTAAAAAAGTATATACTAGGTTATATGTCAACCTTGCCCTATCTTACCGTCTGTGAGGAAATTGCGCATGTGTTAGAATACCAGCTGTGTACAAAATGACTTCACAGAAATAGCGGTAAGAAAACATCCCTAGAGAGCCCAAGTTCTAACATGACGTTTACATTTGAGGTTATGGAACAAAATACGTCAAATGCAATCGGAACGCCACCATGAACGTTCTAAATAATGTCATCCGTCAGCAGGTGTCACAAAATCTCCTATGATTACTTACGAGACTTGCGCTCTCTATTATAATTTTACAAAACTTCAGTCCAATTTGAAATTATTAGACACTGAAAACCCCCTTAAATACCCGCCTTATTTAATGGTGGAAAAAAAAAAAAAATACTTTGTGGTTCAGAAGAAGCGCGCTTATTTTTCCTTTTCAACGGTACCAAACACATATTTTTGCGATTTTTTCATGGGCCATGATGAAGTTGATAAAATACAGTATTATGTTAAATACACAAAACAAATTGGTCAACTTTCACAATCTCCCATTTAAACCTAGGTTAATTTTACACTCTTCAAAGTGTTCCTGTCTCAAGAAAATTGCTTTCAGTTTCTCCAAACTTACCTTGAATTACAAAGGAAGCTTTGAAGAAAATGTGGCTGGCAAAAAAACTAGTCTGCATGCCATATTGGCGAGTTACGAATGTCTCGATGAGGGTGATTTAACCTAGGCTGAGATGGGAGATTTTGAAAATTGACCAATTTGTTTTGCTTCGTATGATCTTTTACTAATTTCACTGTCAGGCGTTAAAAAATCGCAAAAATATATGTTTTGGTACCGTTGGCATGGAAACATTAGTGCGCTTATTCTGGACCGTAAAGTGATTATTTGTATTCTCCCCCTTTAACACTACAGACTCCCTGAAAAACTGGCAAATGGTTTAAAATCCAGAACCAAAAATGTATGTCTAACATCGATATGTCCACATGTTGAGAGCTGCCGCCAGAATGCAATGTAAGCTGTCTTGAAATAATTAAACAATGTGGATAAAGTGGACATGAACATTTTTCTAACATATCGTAGCATCGCATCTGGCAACTGAATATTGGGCAATTAATTTATGTGTAGTAAGATAGAGTACCGTATAAACAGATAACTGCGCCAAGTTTCATTGATAAACCTAACTGACAATGTATGCTATCGTGACAGACAACCCTTGTGGCCTGGGGTGAATACAATAATGAAGTTTAACTGCAACCCGCCTGTCATCCTCTCCGCTCTCATAACATAGAATAGTAAATGGTCATCAGACTCATTCCCTTGTATTGAAGCTTAACTCTCGAAATCACATGAAAATGAGATAAGAAATGAGATATTCCCTTGAATACTAATAAACACTAAAACATATATTGTATTTATGAACACTTAAACACACGGGCACTAGGAAAATCTTCTTGTCTAAAATAACAATGGCTGTTTTGAGCCCTTGGCAGTCGCACAGGCAAATATGAAAACTAAAACATGTATTGTAAAGGTGATAAACAATGGTAATACACACAAATGCGATAAAACTTATCTTAAAAACTTATGCTCAGTAGCGTGTTTGAATTGAAAACCTCAATATGGAAGTCAATAAACAATGTTTATTTCATTTTTGAAAAGGTTTCCTGCCAGTGTTTCCAAACAAGTCTCTCTTAATTATATTGATTGTTTTTACTCAAACTTTCTTCACTTTTGTCAGTATATTACAAAATATTCTGGAGCGTTTTGCTGACTGAGGCCGAGCTCCTGTCTGATTTCAACCTAGTGAAGTGTCGTGGATTTTAGTTTATTACAGCAGCCTGTGATTGGGTGTGGGGGTCTAAGTTGCAGGACTCCGTTTGTAACACAATTAAAAACTTGTCTCCATGGTTATTTCAGACAATAAGGTTTTCCCCGTGCCAGTGTGTATATATCGATGTTGTCAGGTTTAGTAGGGGCGGAGTTCGGTATATATATCGTCATTGTCAGATTTAGTGGGGGCGGTGATCGGTGTATATATCGACCTTGTCAGGTTAAGTGGGGGTGGAGATCGGTGTATATATCGGGGTTGTCAGGTTTAGTGAGGGCGGAGATCGGTGTATATATCGGGGTTGTCAGGTTTAGTGAGGGCGGAGATCGGTGTATATATCACTGTTGTCAGGTTTAGGGACTGTCCCCAGTTATCGTTCGTTTGCTTACCGTTTGATTTAGAAAAAACGCACGCTAGAAAAAACGGTAGGTGTTGCCAGCGGTCGTTTTATGTCCAGTCGATCGATAGCTGCCCCATGTGGTGAAAACGCTTACTGCCCGTGAGCAAATCTCAATAACATAACCTCTGCAGCAGGTCTGGATTAAAGGCCCAGTTTGACAACAACCAGCCAAGCTCTAATCAACTTTCGGCTGACCTGACTACAGTTGACCAACTGGTTTTGTATGAGTATTGTTCTAGTGACCAATGTAGGCAAATATTTAAAGTGTTCTTTTTTTAAAAACAATTAAATTTTGTTGTCTCGGATAAACTTTCAAAGTTATTTTGTCAAATAAAAAAATTGTCGAAAGTATTCTGATGTATTTAGATCACAACACACTAAACGTTTTTAAGCTTCGAGTTCCAAACCTAACTTTATCTGTTTATCTGTCATTTTTATATTTACTGAATTAAAGAACTATCAAAGTATAATTTTTTCTTTCAGGGCAGTTCCTAACTATAGTCATAGTATCTTCTTCATTTCCGAGTATATATCGAATGCGATGAAACGGGTTGTGATATACCGGAAGTTTTTGCTACTGAAGTTACAAATGTCGGAAAAATAAAAATGAAACCGTTGACTTTTCATTAATTGTCTGTGTGCATTTATTCAGATTTGTCCCACCAAAACGCCCATCTTCCATGACAAAATTGATTTTCCTCGGTATTTTTTTTAATTTTAACAATATTTTTTTCATCCAAATTCTTACTTTTCTTTCAGCGGTAGATCTACTAAAAAATGTGATAGATAGTGAACGTGTAAAATGTGCACGGCATAACAGGAAAAAAAATGTCAGACACTGTCAAAGAAACTTTTTCAATATTTTTTCTGATTGCCACACGAGAAACCAACCTTGAACAATGAGTGTATGTATGTTTGTCTACCCGGTACCGTCTGACGCGGGAAATTGACATGCCGATAAATCCAGTGAATTCATCTTCCCAGTTTTTTCTTTATTAAATCCACATGAACTGCCTTGCGTTGTTAAATTTATATCTGATGGTTAGTTCATTCTTTCAGTAAAGCATTTATATAGGTCTTTAAATGGAATCTAACGGCTTGATTCGCCATTTAATTTATGTGATACAGTATAGTTTAAACCCTCGCAATTCCATGCACACTTGCCACGTGATCAACAAATCTGGTTGAGTCCATCTGTAACCATTCTGTAGGGTGAAGAGTTTTGAAAGTTTTTTATTTTGGATCTACTCAGGCCTACTATACATCTGTCATCAACAAGAAATATATTCATTATTGAGTAAGAATCGACTTTAGCAGTTTTGCAATTATTTTCCAAATATATACACTCGACTGTTTCGACGGTAACAGTTACACAAGCATTATAACAGTATCACTATCACCCCTATTTTAATTTGTTGACTTTGCTTGATAAGACCTAACTGACAGTTGTCATAGGGACATCCGCCACCTGGCCTACATAGGAATTATTTGTAACTTCACGGCGTTTATAGCTCAACATGAGGTTGTCCAAAAACAAAGCCAAAGGGCTATTAGAGATGGTCAACCTGTATTTGTTAGTGATTTATTAAAATTCTCTTTCTTTCAAAAACGTGTTATCAATAACTAGACTAAGTGACAACTATCCGATGATTAGTCTAACAATAACCCACCGCGAAACATATCGAGTAAACTCAGTGAGAAACTACCCACCGAGTAAAACTGAAAAAACGAAAAGAAAATAGAGAAGAAAAACAGTTACATATGGAAATATTTTAATTGGAGGACAAACAGTTTGGTAATATATTAAATGTTTATGAAAAAGATCGTAACAAAGAATATATACAATATATCATGTATCTGTTTGACGGCCGTCTGCCTTCCAACAACACAGCACATGTACTCAGGCTTGAAGTCCTAGCTATATGGCAGAGGCAAAACTGTAAGACGCGCTGTTTTTACCGATGAGAGCCGAACTCGACCGAGGACTAGCATTGAACCGTTCAGCAGTTGTGTATTCGGGCTAGCAAAAAACGATGGGTGTTGACTGCTAGCGGTCGTTTTTCAAAAAACGACCGCCCGAAAGAGCAAACGATAACTGGGGACGCTCCCTTAGTGAGGGCGGAGATCGGTGTATATATCAGGGTTGTCAGGTTTAGTGAAGGCAGAGATAGGTGTATATATCGGGGTTGTCCGGTTTAGTGAAGGGGGAGATCGGTGTATATATCGGGGTTGTCAGGTTTTATGGGGGTGGAGATAGGTGTATATCGGGGTTGTCAGATTTAGTGAGGCCTGAGATCGGTGTATATATCGGGGTTGTCGGGTTTAGTGAGGGCGGAGATCGGTGTATATCGGGGTTGTCAGATTTAGTGAGGGCGGAGATTGGTGTATACATCAGGGTTGTGAGGTTTAGTGGGGCGAAGGACAGGATTTATGTTCAGAGAAAACCCCCAACCTCCAGTAAAATAAGATGGAAATACCTCTGTTGCCAAATTGTGTACCTCTCTTAGAAATGCTATTCAGAGATTCGATTCTATTTTCTCTGATTTTCTAATAATTCCAGCAGCGAAAATAATTCAATAATATATAGTTTAGTTTGCCACCCACGCCTAAGAAAACAAAACCTCAAGGAACATAGAGCACATCAAAACTCACAAATGTCTTCATAGAATGTATGTCCCAAAGGATACACACCTACAGAAAGTGCGGTAGAAATACCTCAACCACACTATTTTCATTGTGTATTGTATCTAGTATAAGGCGATGGAAATTGTTATGAATGAGGATAACTCATAATTGTACCCCTGGACATAAGGTGCTGATGGAGAGATCTCTACATCCACTGTCTTTAAGGAGCTTATTTTATGTACTAAGTAGTAGTCTAATTTCTATCTGTCTTTTATGTTTATTGTGATGTTTGGAAATAATAAATACATTTGCAAACTACTAAATGATATTGAATTGAGTCATTGTAGGTATAACTTTGTGTTTCTTACTAAACAACTGTTAACATCAAACGGCATAATAAAAACGAACAACATGGTACGTATACTATATCCTCCTCATCAATTGACATTGATGGATGTTTTATTTGGCTCGGGAAAGTATACTGTATTAGGGAGGTGGTTCAGCCTATTATACGTTCTCACACACATATTTCACCATCTGACTATTGAAAAGAACCGGTGTGTAATGTAATAAACAAGATTCCCAAACAACGATTTATGTTTTAATATAATTTCATTCAGAAATGTAAGAAGTCAACCACAGTGTGTGACATTGTGGTTGTAGGTTGATCCTATTGGATTCTTCTGTATTGAATGTGTTCACCCCAACAATTATACCATTGTCCACAAGGATTATACCATTGTCCACAAGGATTATACCATTGTCCACAAGGATTATACCATTGTCCACAAGGATTATACCATCGTCCACAAGGATTATACTATTGTCCACAAGGATTATACCATTGTCCACAAGGATTATACTATTGTCCACAAGGATCATACCATCGTCCACAAGGATCATACCATCGTCCACAACAATTATACCATTGTCGACAAGGATTATACCATTGTCCAAAAGGATCATACCATCGTCCACAACAATTATACCATTGTCGACAAGGATTATACCATTGTTCTGCTGTTCCATGAGGATTCCTTTCATCATTCCGTATTCACACCAAATTAACATGGATATGAAGTGATATAGCAGCATCAACCGTTGAATTAAAAGTTTAAGTTTTTGGCTTGGTCTTTGTTTCTCATATTATTCAATGAGAAATATATGGTGTTTTAAAACGTGAATATTTTTTTCCAAGGCTGCCATCTTCATACCGCTGGGCCACTTATTAGGAGGTAATAGGGGGTATATAGAAATACATGCAACTCACATATATCCATAAAAAAGAAAATGAACTTCAATTGATTACGCCTATGGATTAGAAATATAAAACATATCCTCTCTTTGGGCGACTTAGAGTGGCTTATTTCAACGTCAATTCTCATACGAAGGTATAAATGAAGCATTTCGTTATTGGTTGTTTTCCGTCTCATTCGAGTTAATTTCACTCATATGGACGGGTTTAATTCATTTCAGCTGGTTACTTCATAAGTATCATGTGATCAAACTATTAATATGAATACCTGTTGTCAACCGTATTCTTTTTTTCTAAAGCCTCTGCCCTTGTATCGGGTGAGGGTTCGAATCGATCTAATACCTCTATAAACATTTGGCAAAGCAAACAAGGTACATTTTCGAACCCACTTCATTGTAATACGTCCTTCTTTGCTTATTGTGAAAAAGGTAGGCCGTTATTTCTTAGAATAAAAGAACATAAGAAGGTTGTTCAAACTGGGGACATAAACAAATCTGGGTTAGCAGAACACAAGTTGAAATGTACAATAACTATCAAACAGGATGAGGTAAACATTTCATCTTCAGATAAACACTTACACTTCTTTAAATCGAGATTGTGGTATACAAATAAGTCAAATATGGAACAAATTTATAAAATATATGTAATAATTTTTAAGATTCCAACATTGGAATATTTTTAACCTAGTTGTTTTTGTAACATTTCTTACATCGAACCTATGGATAGTTGCTCTTGTAAACATTTTCGCTGATTATCCACATTACACATATGTTCTTTTCTTTAGTGTTTATGTAAATGTTTTGAAATAATAAATTCAGTTACACTTGATAAAGACACCGGTATAAGTGGTGACAAAAGCTTGTGTTGCTCACAAACTACTTATTTCGTGGTGATGCCTTAATCATTTCCCATAAGTGTGGGTAATCCATAAGCTTGAAAATTACACTACGCACGTTGTTTTTACGATGTAATGTTGCTGTTGTTGTTGTTGTAAATCCCAGGACACTAGCTGCCGTCTTACCAAGTTCTAAGTTACATATACTATCCCGGTAGCGATAATATTAAAGTAAATCTCTTGAAATATACTTACCAAATACATGTTCAAGATCATAAAGAAATTCACAGCAAACTCTTAAAAAATGGCGTTCATTTGTATAGGTTTTGAGCAAACATTGGTAGATTGTTCTGTTGAAATTCGGTCGAAATACATGCATGTAGAATATATTTTGAACTTCGAATATAGTACACTGTATAGGCCTACCAGGATTCTATTTAAGACGACGGGTACCCCATATTTACAATGAACAGTTGCAGAATGCTACTGATTTTGTGGTGTGCTTCAATTGCGCTTACCCCCCTCTAGGCGAAATCCCATCACGCATTGCTCTTCGCGGGTCTTTTGCATTTTATGTAATTCTTATCCAATCATCTCACTATAGTCCGTCACGTGGGTGTCGTCTGCACTTCCATCCTTGTCCGGTCAACTTCGCAGCCATTTTCTATTCGCGAGCGTTAGTTTTTCCCTCCTCCAACCCCTTCTCCACCTTCTTCTTGGTCAATTTATTGTCATAAATTAAACTGTTTAGTGGGGCGGTTCAGCCCCACTTCATTTACACTAGCCAGTAAATTTATTTGAAAATTCCTTTATTTAATGTCTAATTGGAAATTATTTATTTTATTGGGTATTTTATTTTTAACGTTTTTATTTTTAACGTTACATTAATTACATTTAACGTTACCTTTCGCTTTTACGTTTTACTAGACAATATTTAATTAAAAAGTCACTTTGTGGCCTTAGTCAACTCAATCTGTCTTTATTGTTTTATTGATGCTAAAGCACAAATATTTCTTTCTAAATACTACTAGACAATCATTGATTTTGTGACGAAACAGTCAATTTCTAGACACATTGTAGGCCCTACTTTCTTTGTCAATTGTGAGTTATAACTTATTTTCCAGATGAAAACTTCAGATTTCCTATTTCGAGAAATTAGACATTCCCGCAGGTAAAGTAATCGGGGATTGCAGAACGAAACGGCTCGAGTGACAGAATGTTGGTGAAGAGCACAAGGCAATTTATGACTCTAAAACTGTTTATTTGAAAATGTTGATCAGATTACTTTTGAATGGTAAGCATAATAGAAAACAAAAAAGTGTCATGCACGCATAACGTATGCTGATTATTTCAATCCGTGTAGAAGTGTAAATATTTTTTTTCTTCTCTTGAATAGGCCTATCACCCCAGTCTGCGCTTACATGGTTCCCTGGTTTACAATAACTTGAAGGATGAAGAATATTATTAATTTATGTCTTGAAAAATGTTCTTGTTATACTTGGCTTAGTACTAAATAACAATCGTTTTATTTTTTCTACATGCCCATATATGAACAAATGGATGGCGCCAGTCGTCTGAGTGATTTACAATGACAGTTAACAGAACGTCTGTGGATTGGTTAAAGCCCAGTCAATGCATATATATTAGAGAAATGAATATCACAGATAAATTTGATTGGCTATTTCGCTAAATTACATTTCAGTGACAGTGAGTGACATTTAAGACTCCACCCAAACTTTAAGATTTATTTTGATCGGCCTTTATTACGTATAAAAAACGTCGTGAAAATTCCTCACAAAATATATTTTACTTACAAACATAAAAGTATAAAATCCAAATAAAACAGCTGTATGATTTTATGACTTAAAAATATCGGTCGCCAGGCTAGCCTAAAAGTCATTATGAATCTACGTTGCACATGTCGGCTGACTTGGTTTATAAATGATCGGGTTACGTTGGCTTAACAATATATTTCTGTGTTTCTTGAACAATTTAAGCATAGAACTATGTATGCATTTACGCAGAAAAGGAGAAATTTAACAAATACAGCCTTGGAATCGTTATTATGGGGATGGAAACAGCTATGGGAAGCGATAACTAATACAACAACAACAACACCACCAGACATAAGCGTTACGAATTTTACAAATTTATTTTTGCTTCTTGGTTGTTTTAAATTCTAATACTAGAAAATAAAGCAGATTGTGTTATGAATATTCAATTCATATTTTAATCACCTGATCTTTCATTATACATGTTGCACTGTATAGCCTAGACCTAGCCTACAGATGCTGCAAGTCACACTGGCTTGTAACGGTAACAACCCGCTCAATGTTTGTCTCTCGTTCACAGAGTACGCACATCCTGCCCGCACGATGCTCTCAGCATGCTCGCACGGTGCGCGCATCATGCTTGCACGGTGTGCAAACCCTGCGCATACCATGCGCTCATCCCGCGCGCATCGTGCGCTCACCGCGCTCGCATCATGCAAGCATTTACTTTCTGTGCGTACTGTATGTTTGCATATTGTGGTAAATATCCCTGTTGACAAGTATATATAGACCACACTTCATTGTAATACACCATTATGTTTGTATATTGTGAATTGTGATAAATGCCACTGTTTACAAGTTTATATAGGCCACACTACACTGTAATACATCATTATGTTTGTATATTGTGTACTGTGGTAAATATCCCTGTAGACAAGTTTATATAGGCCACACTACACTGTAATACATCATTATGTTTAATGTATATTGTGTATTGTGGTAAATATCACTGTTGACAAGTTTATATAGGCCACACTTCATTGTAATACATCATTATGTTTGTATATTGTGTATGGTGGTAAATGTCACTGTTGACAAGTTTATATAGACCACACTTCATTGTAATACATCATTATGTTTGTATATTGTGTATGGTGGTAAATTTCACTGTTGATAAGTATATATAAGCCACATTCCATTGTAATACATCATTATTTTTGCATATTGTGTATTGTGGTAAATATCACTATTGATAAGTTTATGTAGAAAACCACTTCATTGTAATATATCATTATGTTTGTATATTGTGTACTGTGGTAAATATCCCCATTGACAAGTTTATATAGGCCACACTTCATTGTAATACATTATTATGTTTGTATATTTTGTAATGTGGTAAATGTCACTGTTGACAACTTTATATAGACCACACTTCATTGTAATACACCAGACCCGATAGCTCAGTCGGTAGAGCGCCCGCTTCAGGCCTGGGAGATCCGGGTTCAAGCCCGGGTCGAGTCAGACCAAAGACTTTAACAGTGGTAGCTGTTACTGCTTCGCTTGGCGCTCAGCAATAGGAGTTAGAGCAGCGACTGGTTGGCCCGGTGTCAGTATACTGTGACTGGGTGAGGGGGCTTGCTGGTTGTCTTCGGCAAGTCGTCTCGGTGAGACAGCACCTAAAAGAGCGGTGGAAATCCGCCCTGTCACAAGGAGACAACGTCTTCATATAACCGAAATACTGTTGAGCAGGACGTAAAACCCCAATCACTCACTCACTCACTCACTCATTGTAATACATCATTATGTTTGTATATTGTGTGCTGTGGTAAATGTCACTGTTGATAAGTTTATATAGACCACACTTCATTGTAATACATCATTATGTTTGCATATTGTGTATTGTGGTAAATGTCAATGTTTACAAGTTTATATAGACCACACTTCATTGTAATACATCATTATGTTTGCATATTGTGTATTGTGGTAAATGTCAATGTTTACAAGTTTATATAGATCACACTACATTGCAATACATCATTATGTTTGTATATTGTGTATTGTGGTAAATATCAATGTTTACAAGTTTATATACATGTAGGCCACACTACATTGTAATACATCATTATGTTTGTATATTGTGTATTGTGGTAAGTGTCACTGTTTACAAGTTTATATAGACCACACTTCATTGTAATACATCATTATGTTTGTATATTGTGTATTGTGGTAAATATCACTGTTGATAAGTTTATATAGACCACACTTCATTGTAATACATCATTATGTTTGTATATTGTGTATTGTGGTAAATATCACTGTTGAAAACTCTGTAGGTCATACAGGCCAAGTTTCTTACTTTGTTAAAAAGGGGCATATCATTTAGACCATTCTACCCAATCATAAGTTGTTATAAAAAAACACAAACCATGATACATGTATTTCATTGAGTTGACGACAGGCGTGATATATATATATAATCGTTTGATGTAAAACATAGAATTGATTTTTAAAAAACACACACACGCTGAATAGGAGTCAATATTTCTTAGGGCTAGCTTTTTTTTCTACGGCTGATAACAAGTAAAATTTCAGTTGACCGATATGGATCGAGGAGACTAAATAACACTGGTTTAAGATTGTGTTTCTTGATTCAACACACAGTGCACAAGTAAAAAGAATGCAACATCATGTTATGACCTATACTACTAAACTTGATACCTAGTAATATAGTATTACTTAAATAACTTATTTTGACAATATTATGAGGTTATTATATGACTTCGCATCCAATATGGATATTTATTGTACGAGTCGCCGTTGGCGTCGAGTCTAATATCGACTTTAAACCCAACGGTGACGAGTACAATCAATATGTATATTGGATGCGAAGTCATCTAATAATCTTTTTATTATACATATGCAATCCAACGCCAACAACAATTATTTCAAGCTTAACTTTAAACAAGCACAATAATTTATTTCAATATTCCATTTATTCACAATTATTATTATTTCGTTTTCTTTTTAGTGTTTTCTGGTATTTAACCCTCGACAAATTTATCTAGGGGCCTATATCAGCATCATCTAACATCTTGCAGAGATATGAGGGTTCTGACAAAACGACAGGAGCGAAGCAGACGACTCCGCTGTGACGTCAAATTGGAACGTTACACATCATCGAACTGACGTAGTCACTCTTCTCTCTGCCGATACCCCGATGAAAATCCAATAGCACTATCCAATATCGCTTTCGGCTCCGATATCGACTGATATATGATCGACACGTGGTACAAATGCTAGTCTTTCATTGGTTAATGAATACTGGTTGTATAATAATATAGAGTATTTGAGGACTATTTATCTTACCTGTGTGATAACTTTACCAGACAGGGCTTCTACATGTACTTTACAGGGAATGGACTGCTCATCATTATTACCAAGGCCCAGTTGTCCTTCATGATTTTGTCCCCAAGTATATACCTAATTAAAGCATAAATATTGTGAGTCCATCAGTTTGTATATTCAGAGCTGTGATAACGTATCCGTGTTAATAAGTTAGTTGTCTCCTTATACCATATCAACCATTTTTGTCAAGTAGATAAAAATAGGCATAGAATGCACTTAAAAACTTTTGATTACAAAAATGTAATTATATAGAAGACAGTTACAAGTATACTAGAGTTTGGACATCTACATGTATGCTGATGTTTAGATACTGATAAAACACAGACCGTCAGAGAAAATGTGCATCTGAACAATAAATGACGCAGAGTTATGACACTGATAGGAAATATTTCACACACTATTTTGTTTTTTAAATCCCGGATTTATGATGACGATATGTGTGATCAAAGAAATAGAATGTATATTTGTCCATTTATTGACTCGTGACAATTTTTCTTAAATCACAGATTGTTATTAGTTTGAAAGCTGTGGTCACATAATTTATATAGAGTACAATTAACAGTTAACTAAATGGGTACATGAAACATATCTACCTCTCCGTTATCCAGTAAAGCTACAGAATGACGACCACCACATGCAATTGATATGGCACGCCTGGTACCTGAAATATCACAACAAACATGGTTAGAATAGATTATTTATGACAAGTAACAAAATCAAATGGTGTGAGTCTCCATAAACCAGGAATAATTGAAATACTGAATTCAAATACATAGAATAATTCCATGATTATATAAGATGAGTATTAATTATCACAACTATATATTATTACATTTTATGCCAATACAAATCAATAATGACACATTTGTGTTATCTGCAACATTTCGATGACCATTTAATGTACATGTTATATACAAGCATGATTCGCCTTGAAATGTAAACAATATGTCCGTTAGCTTGTCAAACTGTTTTCAATAACCGGGATGAACGTATAAATTCACAATAGTCCCATGTTACATGTAACTTAACATTCAAGTTTGGTGTCATCAAATACTTTTAATTTGCAGTTCTTTGGAAAACTCGTGTTGTATTATATGTGATTGTTTGGTAACAGCATCATATCGTTATTTGACCTCTCGGGCTAAATTCCAGTTAACCTGGTATGATGTTCATTTGTTTATGGACTGTAATAATCTTTTATCTTATATCATTATAACCAATGCTGGATTCTCGCTGTGCACTAGCAAAACGAGAACGGTAACATTATTTTGCGTTGTTCTGTAACCATACTATATTTATTTGAGATATTACTAAAGAGTCAATAAAACATGTACATGGAATGTAAATATTGTATTTTTATATTTTAAAAAATATCAGGATTTCCTGGTTAGAAAGAGCGCAGGTTTTATAGACATTAGCCATTGATTCATGACTCTTTTGAGTAATTATTTTACCTTGATCGCTACAGAAAACGATTCGGCACAATTGATTATTTGATTACTGTTCCAAGTCAGCTGAATCAGGTGATAAACTTTAGAGTGGACGACAATACAGAAGTCTCTGATCCATATAGTTTGATTTAAGTGTCATACTTGTGGTAAGTTCTAAAATTGAATGGGATAAAGTTCAAAATACTGAATTTAAAAACTTATTACTAATTCAGCCTAATCAAATTGATAAAATAATAAATGATTTTTTTTTCAGAATAATGTTCATATAAGATTTAGCTGTAGATAATTTGACTTTGGTAAGTCTGTGGTAAGACTTTTCAATCCAAAGAAAATAATAAATCTGCTCAATGTAAGACTGGTCTCCCTTAGTTTAACACTGAGTGTATTGTCTCAAAGCAGAAGTTTTTCCGTAGGAATGGTTGAACAAACATTAAATCATTTTTGGAAGATAGATGGGTGTAGGCCTACACTAAGATAAAAATAGCCGCTACATGTAGACTAGTATATAACTCTGGTCAGAGCTATAAGTTAAGGAAAGATTCTTTACAATCGCCAAGCAAATTTTGGAAAACTGTACAGAAAGCCTTGGTTATGATTTTTACCCTATATAATATCTTTCAAGCTCGTTTGTATTGTGCATCTGTTGATTACCAGGGAGCATTTGATTCAGTCAACCGTGCTGCATTGTAGAATATGTTTATTGAGTTAGGGTGTGGTACTAGACTTACTAAACCTATTGAGACTGAATACAAAACTGTTAAGGTATTTTTCTGAGTCTGTGGAGATTTATCCGGCTTTGGTTTAAATTTAGGCTTGGAACAGGGGAAGCCACTTTCACCGAAAATGTTTTTGTTATTTATTATTTTTCAATTTGTTCAATTTTATTGCAGGAAAAGCCATTTGGCTTTTTACCCTTAAAACAATACAGATGCAAGTACTGGTTATGCATTAAAACATAGTTTGCAATTACATAGTTGGTTCCAAGTAATTATACCTTGTAGACCAAGAATAATACTTCTATAGGGTAGAGCCTCTAACAAATATTTTTTCTAGAGTTATTATTTTGTTTTTTGAACAAGGGTTCATTAGAACCCGAAACTAAATTGACGGCCATGAAAGGAAATATGGCTTAAAATATTTACTTAGTATATCCCGTAAGGCCGGACAGCATAATACAAAGTGATACTCATTTTCAACTATGCCCGTGTCACATAGCTGGCATAGCCGGTCATTATATGGTATATTTAAGTACCTTCCTTTCTCAACATTTAGCCCATGATACTCACAACGGAAACGACCAACGGTTTTAACAACTTTCCATGAGATTTCACACAAAAAATGAAGATGTTTTGCTTGTACAAAATCGGTAACTAAAAAGGAAAATATTTTTCAATTTCTTCCTCCAATTATAAATTGATATCAGCCTGGTAAATGACATTGACTGTTGTCGATAAAGTTTATACATTAAGCTATTTTGGACCAAAATTTAACAATCCTTCCTTAAATATGAACAATTAAAACATTTCAGATTTTATAATCATCACACATACCCCACAATTCGCATCCATATAATAACGCATCCATATAATAAGATAGGCTTAACCATTTTATCAAACAATTTAAGTTTTACATATATATCGGCATGTCATTTTGTGAAACATTGTTTAAGGGTATAAATCACTTTCTTTGCCTTTTCGAGAAGATGCTTATAATTGTCTTTTGGGTGTATGTTATATTTAATATTTAATCCTAAATAACAGAACGATTCGACTTGATCTAATGTCTCATTATCATAGGTCCAAACATAATCTCTCTTGTATTTTTTCTGCCAAACACCAACACTTTGGTTTTATCTATATTAACCTGTAACCCCCAAGTATTGCAGTATCTATAAAGCTGATTTAGCAGTGCCTGTAGACCAAGTGCACTTTTTGAGAAAATAACAGCATCATCAGCAAAAAGCAAGGAAAATACATGTAATTCATTATAGATTATTTCCTGATCTATATCTGTACTGAGATTGTCAGATATATCATTGGTCAACATGGAAAACATAATGGGCGACAATGGTTTGCCTTGTTTTAAACCCACATTTTGCTCGAAAAAATTCCTTTTGAGCCACTACTCCTTATACAAGCCATACTGAAAAATACACAGACTTAATTGCATTCAATAACTTAGAGCTACATCCTAGTACAATTAATTTATGCCATAGGGTAGCTCTATTTATCGATTTATTGAATCGAAGGCATTTTAATAGTCCACAAAAGCACAGTATAACTTTTGTCTAGTTTGAATTGCATGGAAAATAATTTGATATAGTACAAATATACAATCAACTGTGCCTTTACCTTTTAAAAAGCCGAATTGACCATAGTAGATTATATCATTACTTTCGGCCCAATTACATAATCTTTCATTTAGAACCATAGAGTACAATTTAGCAAAAATACTGATTAATGTTATACCACGATAGTTATTGACATTTGTCTTATCACCCTTTTTGTGTATTGGTAGGATTATACCTTTGGACCAGCTGTCTGGGTACAGAGAAATTTGCGCACAAAGACCATCAAGCCAACGGGATTTGTTTTTCTTCAGTTTTCTTATAGCAGAATTCATTTATTCATATGTAATATCTAATTCAAGTTCTTCTACACTAACAGTTTGGTTAATCTCGGACTGGGCATTAACAGGATTTGAATATTGTAAATCATTAAAAGCAGAATTTAGCTCTAAAAAGGGATTATAAAATCATTAATATCAATATTTGGCATATCTGGCTTTCCAGCCACTACTTATTGTTTTCCAAAATTTTGAGGGCGAATACACAAATATATTTTTAAGCTTTTTGCTCTGATCGATTGAAAATTTTAATCTAGTTCTTCTTATAATTCGATAATATTTTTTTTCTAGTTAACAATAATTCATGCTTGTATAAATTGCCATATTTGTTATACAGTCTTTGGATTTTTCTAAATTCCCTGATTGCTAGAGTTATCCCCCTTAATACACACAGTTTTGCCATTAACTTTAAATGCACAATCATATAATAAATCAGCAAATTTTGAAATTGCATCATCTAAAGAATCATTACAACCATCTAGATGTCTAATGAACTCGTCATTTGATTCATCTGACCAAACTATTTTTGAAATCTTAGATTAGGGTTTTTTTTAGTAAACAAGATATCAGGTTTGTGCCCAATTGAAAATACGAGTGGTAAATGGTCAGAAAATTCCAATAAGTCACCAAACCTAAAGAGAAAAATTCCATCAAACAATTCTGGAGTAGTAAGCAAGTAATCCGTACTACCACCATTACTAGTGTGGAATGTAAACCGACTTGGTCGATCTTCACTTTTTGTTCCATTTACTATTTTGAGATCAGTGGTTTTACAAAAAGATAACAGTTTTGTACCAAATGAATTACAAATTCACATCAGCTAAACTATCAGTTAGATTGCTTGTCCTAGCATAGTTGAAGTTCTTCAAACTCTGTTGCCAAGATATTGATGATGGACGGCAAACAGAGTTGAAGGACCCGCCATGTTGGAAAACATCTAACTCTATTGTTCACCGATTTTCTTTCAATTTCTCCTAATTTAGCAACCCAACCGGCCCCAACTTTACACACATTAAGTTCGATCCATTAGTTCGCCGTTCCACCAAAAAAAGCGTTCAAACACTCACATCTGTGTTGCATCCTCGTCCTTTTTCGAGGGACAGCCCGAATCTCCCGCTGGCCTCCTCGTTTCCGTTAGACTCAACTGGGGAAATGTACGAGCACAAGTTGACTAGTTTTCATTGGAAATGACACTTCACGCGGACTCGTATGTTTATCAAGAAAATCCGTAAGCGAGACTCAAAAGGTCAACTTGTGCTCGTACATTTCCCCAGTTGAGTCTAACGGAAACGAGGAGGCCAGCGGGAGATTCGGGCTGTCAATCGAAAAACGACGAGGATGCAACACAGACGCTTTTTTTGGGTGGAACGTGAACTTAAAGATCGAACTGAATGTGTATTAAGTTTGGGCCTGTTGCGTTGCTTAAATTAGGAGAAAATCTGCGCACAGCAAGTTTGTGCGGAGCTGAACCGATTTTCCAACATGGCGGGTCCTTCAACTCTGTTTGCCGCCCATCATCAATATCTTGGCAACAGAGTTTGAAGAACTTCAACTAGTCCTAGCGTTGAAATCTCCACAAACAAACAGATCAATTTTAGATGTTTTGGGAAGAATTATATCGTTTTCTAGCGAGTCAAAAAAGTAATTTCCATCCGACATATCCCCGCGAGAGGATGGGTTATAGATGACACCGAAAACACGGTGATTTAATTAACCAAATGTTTCTTTTGGGAGTTTCAGCCAGAGAATTCCCCGGTCACTTGAAGGTAGCATTTCAACACCGGTAGCAAGGTGAGTTTTTATGAACAATGGGATACCACCACTCACCCTGCCGACTCGACTTGTACTAACAGCTGGTTTGAAGTATCCAGTGTAGCCTTCAATAACTGGAAAAACACTAGGGTCACACCAAGTTTCCGTGAAACACAAAATATCAAATTCGGAAATTTAAAAATGACTGATCAGACAAATGCCTTTTAAGCCCATTAATATTCCAAACACAGAAAGTACAAGCCTTTGGATTACCAGCTTGTCGGTCTCATCCCATGTCTACATTATTGACTTCTCTAGAGCTCTGGTACAAATATAGATATTATATACACGCAGAGTTTAAACCCAGCACATCGAAACATGTATATTTAATGTTTTCATACATGATTAAGTGTTTCGAAAACAACAATACTAATTGCTAATTCAGTAATTTCCCTGATGTTGAAAGCAGCTCGCTTTCGAAACGCAATAAAAAAAACCTTAATCTTAGGGTTAGGGTATCCACAATACCTTTAACAAATTGTTGTATGCTCTATCCACACTGCCTTTTACCAATAGTCAGATGTTCTATTTTCAATACCTTCTACCAATAGTTGGATGTTCAAATCACAGTGCCTTCTACCGATGACTGTATGCTCTATTTTTAGACCACCATGATCTCATGGTGGTCTTATCAAATCGCTTTTTGTCCGTGGTCCGTCGTCCGTCGTCTGTCGTCCGTCGTCTGTCGTCCGGTGTCTGTAAACATTTCTTGTGATCGCGATTCCAAGAGAACTACTGGTCAGATTTTCATCAAATTTTACAGACATGTTCCCCTTATGGTCTAGTTGTGCAACATCTATTTTGTTTGGTCATTTGCATATTAAAATGGCCGCTGGCGGCCATTTTATGATTTTTACCTACATAGTTTGTGATCGCGGAATCTAGAAATCTACCAGGCCGATCTTGATGAAATGTTTTTATATTGGTTCCCCATATAGTCTAGTTGTGCAACATCTATTTTTCTAAGCTCATTTGCATATTAAAATGGCCGCTAGGCGACCATTTTGTTTTTCTATTTTTTATCGCTTTTCTGTCTTGTGGCCGCGATTCCAAGAAGAAGTCCTATTCGGATCTTCTTTAAATTTCACACGCACGTTCCTCCTATGGTCTAGTTGTGCAACATCTAGTTTGTTTGCTCATTTGCATATTAAAATGGCCGCTGGGCGACCATTTTGTTTTTCTACTTTTTATCACTTTTCTCCTAAAGTAATGAGAGGATCTTTGTAAAACTTTGTACGCAGGTTAACCCTATGGCCTCGTTGCGTACTATGTACTTTTTTGCTCATTTGCATATTAAAATGGCCGCCGGGCGACCATTTTGTTTTTCTTCTTTTTGTCACTTTTCTCCTAAAGTAAAGAAAGGTTAGGATTTTCGTAAACTAATTTACGCATGTTAGCCCTATGGTCTCGTTGCGCACTATGCACTTTTTTGCTCATTTGCATATTCAAAATGGCGACCACTGGCTATTATTTTTTTATCACTGTTCTAAAGTAATGAAAGGATGTTCATAAAATGTTATACGCAGGTTAACCCTATGGCCTTGTTATGCACTCGCTGCTCATTTGCATATTCAAAATGGCGGCCGGTAGCTTTTTCTGTGATTTCTATCTACATAGTTTGTGATCGCGGACTCAACAAAACTACCAGGCGGATCTTGATGAATTGTTATTTGTGTTGCTTCCTCATATGGTCAAGTTATGCAACATGTATTTTTTTCGTCGTTGACGTTTTCATTTAACACATTCGGTACCGCTGTCGCCATTTGGCGTTAGAGTGCTAGCCTGCTTCATTACCGAAGACATCGTAGGCCTATGGCGACAGCAGAAAAGTCGGCTAAAACCCCACTGACGCCGTATGGTTATTTTTTCTTACAACTTCAACTGATTTTGAAAATGCACAAATAAAATCATGTTGCATCTGTTGGTTGCTTTGTGTTTTGTTTTGTCAATCTTCGAATACGGTTAAAGAGGTTTAATTTACTTTAACGGACGCGCAATTCAACTTGTCTAATTGAGAACGGACACTTCAAGCATACGTATATATCAAGAAAATGTTAAATTTGACAATAAAAGCTTGTGGAATTCCTTATATTTACAGCTTCAGATCTTAATATATATTTTCCCTGTCTCTTATATACTGACAGTGAGTGAGATATTTAAATATCTATGATTAAAAAGTGCTAAAATCGGGTGGTGAAATTAGCTAGTGCGAGTTCCCGCTGTCAATCACAGGGCCCCTACCAGGCATTTTAAAAGCATGGCCCAGTTAAAGACAAATAAGCTATTTTTGGCACTGAGGACTTTATTTTGGAATTTCCTAGTCCAGGGTAGTGGAAAAAAGGCATTTATCGGAGCTTTATTAAACCTCAGAGTGAAATTGCAATCCTCGTGTCATTTTAAAACGTATCAAAATCGACCCCTTTCAGATTTCCAAGGGCGACTATAAGAAACAGAACTTTATATTATCTATGCATGTTACCGGCCGTCACGGCTTGTTCGAAGTCGGTAAAATGGCCTTCTCGAATTTGGATTTTAAACGCCTAAATTCTTTCCAAAAATGTAACAATAATGAATATTTTTAAAGGAGAGTGTTTCCTAAGACACTTAAGAAGATCCATATTGTATTTTTCGAAGTTTGAAAGGAAGGAATATTTCAAAATGAAATGAAATACACCCGCAACGTACAATCACTATTTTGCCGATCGAATTTGCATTCAGGCAGCTATGTACAACAACTGACTAAGCAATTGTAAATGCTATTTACCAATAAAGTAACTGAAATGTTTTTATTCAATCATATATTTATATCAAATCGTGCATGAAGATTTTTTTATAAGTTCACTAATTCTGAACGAATCGGGACATTTTTTGCCATTAATTTTTAAACTGACTTTCGTCAAGTTTAAATTTTTACTCATCAGACGAGTGATACGTCGCCCGTTCTTCACTTTTCACGGGCTATTTTTGACAGATATACATTATCTTTTGATTTGTAAACAAACACTCAATGCATCTTGGTAACGTGTACAATCGTTTTGGATTTTGTAAATTTTAATTGTGTACAGGACTCAAACAAGCGATATCACTGACTGGCCTGTGTGCAAGTACATATAGCTCCGGTAAGTAGCGTTAATATGCGTCCTCCTTGAAGAAAGTTGGTTTTGAGTTTTCAGATAACAGCCACTATCTACCGAAGAAACTTTGTTCTTGTCCAGCCATCCACCAACTGAAGAAATAAATTTCACATATCAAGTTTGCGATCCGTTTATAAGCAGCCTCACTTTCTGATAATGTTCTATGGTGGGCTAAGATCAGTTCACTGATCTCTTGTTTATTTTTATTCCATTTCATTAATCAGTTTTGATAAATATGTTGGTAGATTGTAAACTTAAATTAACAAAATATATTTGTATCAAATGGTACAAAAAAATCTGGACGAGATGAAAACCCCAGGGCGTTTGTTTTATCCCGTTACGCAGGATTAACAATGCTATGAAGATAAGCTACAAATCTCTAGAATATGATGCTATGTTTGATCCACCGGACAACTTAACATAATAGAGTAATAGGAAACTCTGTAAATATTCATGGTGTAATCTCAGTATTTCCACTTTCATTAAGTCCTCGTTGGGAGAATTATGAGTACATCAAATGACTTTAGTCTGTTCTCAATAAAGGCACACTGTATTTTAATGTACTCATAATTCTCCTGTCGATGACAATTGAAGTTGGAATATTGAGATTACACTATGACGTTCTACATGTATGTATATATGACTAAACAGAGTAAATTAGACTGGCAAACAACTATATTAACTCGTTTAATTCTATTTTCTTATTTTGCTTTTGGATTTATTCGTTATCTGTCATCGCTATTCATAGATTATATATCATTCAATAGATACCTTTTCAGACGTGACTTGAAAAGTGATATATTTAGCAATCCTTTATGTTATGTGGAAGTAAATTTCCAAATTTGTGGTAGAGACGAAGTAAAATGAATAGCTAGACAGATATATTGGACAATACAAGTTTAGGTCAGGTTTTCTAATCGAACAACGAAGAACTGCAGATAAACGAGTGAATTATATCTGTAATTTTGGGGTAATTTGTATAGGGGATGAACAAAAAGAGAAGCCATTTTCAGTAGATGAAATAGAAGTAATAAATAAATGGGGTAAATAAATTGTTTATTTCGTTAATGAATGCGAATTTAGTTTATCATTGAGAGAAAAAAAACGCATATGTATTTATAAGATTTTATTTGTTTTATATTTACATTGTTGAAGATTCGTTTAACTTCTTTAGTTATGTACGTTTCTTTGGATTCACTGATATATATTGGGTCCTAGTTACAGTTAGGGTTAGTCTATTACTTCAGAAGCAGCCATTCAACACGCAAAGTTCAACGGTAATGTCATTTGTAAGATCATCAAGGTTTTTATTGGACAGAAATGGACTGGTGTCATCATCGAATAATGTCAGATTGAGGATTACTGAAGCAAGGCAAGACGGATATGGGGCGGACATTTTTTCCACCCCTTTATATGAACTGGGGTGACCTTTTTATTTTTTTTAAATCGGGAAGTTAACACTTTCAAAAGCCAGATTGATCACCGAGACAAGGGAATTGGCATTGTCTGCAACGGTCAGCCTATGTTTTCCGCATATTGGGTTTGAAATAGCTTTAGTGACCCATGGTTTGGGGATTCTCTATCTGTCAACATTTCTAGATATTATTGGAAATAAATCGGTATATATTTTATCAAACTGTTCCTCACGGGCACTAAAGGCAGATTCACTTATTTCTATGTATCTAGGCCAAGGCTTTTCAGTAATTTTTGGCTTAAACAAAATTTGTATTTCGAGGAGTTATTTTATGTTATGAGACAAATTTATTCAGCAATTGTCTTTTCTTTTTCAGTTTTTAAAGATGAAAAATGGGAAAATTACCAGTAGTTTCCGAAGGTATCATTCCACATGTTTTATAGCGTTCATGTTGGTTCGTAAATATATTATCTATGGGTGTTGCACAGTGAGATGTGACTCTGGCTGGGTTTTTTACACTAGGACAGTAGAAGGGTGTTATTAAATCGAGAACATTTTGCGTTGTTTGGTGATTCAATAAATCAATTTTGAAACCTTTCAAAAGGCAGCATTCTTTTTGTTCTATTTTGTTTTGTTGGAGTCGATTGCAGGTATTCATTATAGGCACACTTGCCGCGAAAATCCAGAAGACTGTTTACATTAAAAACAGTGGATTGTTTTCTGTATTTTCCCAGACAGAAAAAGTTAGGAACTTTCTATTTTTACCAGAAATTGAAAGTTTTGACATCATTTAGTATTTTTAATTGGAAATTGAAAAATAAATTTTTAAGGTACCCGCAATGTCAACAAACTTCGAACCTGATCGTGTGCAAAAGTGCCGTAATGGTTTGAGTCGTGTGGCCGATCTAACGACAGAGTATAATTTTACGAACTTTATCTAAGAAATACATACTAACGATCGATTAAGAGGGACTATAAAAGCCTGCCGAGTGCAAACCACAGAAAAAAACGCTTGAATGAGGTCAATCCAACATTTAACTTAACCAACACTGATCGGTGTTGTTGTTGTAATCCAGCTTTGATTCTTCTTTTTTTTTTCACCATCATTTATACATTCTAAACCTAATTGGACTGTATGTGTGCTATGTTTAACTTTAGTGGTTTTAGCTGTAGTAAGCTCGTGCAAATTGTTTTTCTTAACAAATGCTTAACAGGCTACGGCGGCAAGTGGGCCTTTAAATAAGCTCACATTTTTTTCAGTTGGCAGGCTAAATGCACCGACCACACGTTTTGTACCTGGGAACTCAAAATCTATAAGAAGGGATTGATATGGGCCATCATTATTAATTGAAGACAGTATTTATGGTACATTTTATATCATTGCGGATATATATCATAACAACACCTCCACGCCTTTTTAACTGTTTGTGGAAAATAATGGATATCCGGGAAGTTTCAGTTATAGTTATATGTATGATAGAGAAGTTTAATTTAAGGTTATTAATTGGACATATCTACTATGTCTTCTACCTGTGGTCGGATACACGATCAACTATATGTAATACCAATCGTTGGGTGCTCTACCCATAATGCATTCTACCGATCGTTCGATGACATAGCCCAGATTTCTTCGAACTCTGATTTTGTGTTCGATCAAAAATGTTTTCAACATTTACGCTCAATCTAAAATATGTTCTACCATTTTCTGGACACTTATTCCAGAATATTTTCTCTCATTGTTTATACACATTCACTCTATGTGATTGGCCTTGAATCAATGGCCTTGAATACTCGTTGTACGAACAAGTCTACAGATTTTCTACTGATTGTCTAACTGCAAATGAAAACATTGCAAAATATCTTCTTTTAATATATTTGGACACCCTACCAAAGGCCTCTACCATCTAAGTATCAATAGACGATGAATTTAAAAGGCATTTTACCAATCTTTGAATGTTCATTTGAAAACAATTAACAATTGATGGACACTAAATCAAAAATGTATTATACAAACAGGTTCAAGTCCCAATCTAGAATACCTCCTTGCAGATTAATAAAAATGTTGTCTACAAATTATTGTACGAAATTATTGTATAGTTACGAAAAATCAATGGAAGCACCAACAAAAATCTCTTCTACCTCATGTTGGATGTTTAATCCAATAACCACAAATGAACACAGATCTGCTCAATATGCGTTATACATGTACCAATCGGGGTACTACGCTCAATCCAAAACAATTTCTGCCAGTGTGTTTATATTTACCCTATATGATCGTCGTATGTCTGTACCAATCGTTGAACGCTCAATCCAAAAACATTTCTGCCAGTGTGTTTATATCTACCCTCTACACGCGTCGTATGTCTGTACCAATCAATGTAAGCTCAACCCAGATGTATCCTGTCAATGGCTACTTACTAAATCCAGATAATGTCTGAAAATTGTTGATCGCTCATTTCAAAATCCCTTGACCGGCTTATCTTTGAAAAAGCATTGCGGATTAACCTTCTACCAATCATTAAAGGCTCAATCAAACATTTTCTATAAATCATTGAGTGATCGATCCAAAATGTCCTATACAGATTGTCAAATACTGATTTAAAAACGATGTCAATAAAATTTAATTCTTTATTCTCTATGACCAGTTTGGTATACTGGGTAAAACGTTTATGCGGATTTTCCATGGCGGGTAGCAGTGTCTGGTCACATTTTCACATTTTGTTCATACAACTGTAAAACTTGCTTGATAAAAATAGCTAAATTAACACAGATCGTTTTGCATGGGTTATTAGACATGTTGCTCATCTTATGTAGATTAAGGAAATTATAATAATATCTAGGTACATCCTTATTTCTCAGATGATTTAAATGAGGACAACCAAACAAAATATTAAATCAGCATTGAATTGTGTGCTGGTTGGATCACAGAGACATACCTTTACTATATGGGCACAATTACAACGAATTCAGATCAGGGTCCAAACAGGATTTCGGCGTATGTGATCACAATGCAACAAATAATCGGCCAATCCTGTCAAATCAGTCCATACACACATAAAAACGACAACTGACAAATAACCTTAATTGATTTTCCTAAAAACACACTTGTCGTGAAAAGAGCTTGTACATGATAAAACTAATCTTTTCTAGTTACAATTTCAAATATTTGAAGCTTAATGAGTTCACTTGATAAAATAATGCCTCCCCTTGTCTTTACTTTTGTGTACAGAAATCTCTCCGCCATTGCTATTTCCTATAAATATCCAGATGGAGGTCATTAAGTAATAAGTCAATTGACATTTGGATGTTGAATTCTATTGCCGGATCCCTTTTACTTTTATTATGATGATTGGTATAGTTAAGTTGTCAGAAGTGAAAAGTGTTGTGTCTGAGCCGGCTATATATTCTCGGCTGCTTCTTTTGGACTGTTAGACGATAACAATCACAATAGGGAACTCATTTGATTAGTCTTCAAATGTGCTTTTGTTGGTTATCAGGGATTGACTTCTCCTAATATGAGGGTTAATGAAAACTAGTAAAAAATCTAAAGCTGTGGTCCCTGAAATATTAGTGTCTGATTGATTTAATTATGTAATTCGTTAAACTCAAACATCTTGTTATATTATTGCAAAAACCCATTTCAACGAAGTTCGACTATTATAAGTTTTAGGAAGCAACCGGACAGAGCCCTATCATCCTCTAGTGTATCTGTGCTATATAAATGTTATCACATATCAGAGGATATGCTGTAGAAATGTATCGCACAAGTCCTCGTCAAATTGAATTTTAGAAGCAATGAAAACGCAGATTGATTAAGATGACAAATTATATCCTATAGCCAACTAGCTCAGGGAGTTGCTGCCCTTTCACGTTTACTGATAAATCACACACTATGGCAATAAGAAAAAGGGTGAACGTATTGTCACTTTAAAGTGGCATGAGCTGCCGAAATTCAAACTTTTTTAGAGATCGTCACGACAGTAATAGGCTTTGAAGGCCATCCAGAAACTAAATGATTGGCGTTGGAATGAGGAAAATCCATACAGTATGTGGCCTGTACGAACCGAAAACGTGTTCGAAAAGTAAACAAAATTTAGATAAACGGGACGACCATTCATTCATTCTAAGCCAAAGTTAGTTCAATACAATACTTAATCGTACATTTTTGAGACTAGAAGCACTCAAAAGCTTTTGAAATATACGTCTTGAGAAAAATAGCCAATAATTTCAACAATCTGTTGTAAGGTCAAAATATCAACATTTTGGCAGCTCATGCCCCTTTAAGTGCGTAGAACACATTCCTAGAGCAGAAGGTCAATAGCGCATATATGGTCTCCATTAACTTCCAACCTGTGTCCCATCCCTCCAGTGAGACATCGGATCAGTTGAAGGGTTAACTGCGCAGATTTGAATCATTTAGAGCACATTTGGGATAGGATGGGTAGAAACATTCAAGCCCTAGAACCTCCTGTACTAAATCTGCAGGAATTAGAAGCCGCGGTACATCGGCATTGGCGGCAGTTACCCCTTCAACAGATCAGACTGGCGGGATGAAACGCAGGTTGGAAGCTAATGGAGACTATACGCAATTACAAATTGACCAGCCCCGATAGCCCAGTTGGTAGAGCGTCCGCTTCAGACCAAAGACTTTAACAGTGGGAGCTGCTGTTGCTTCGCTTGGCGCTCAGCAATCGGAGTTAGAGCCCGGTGTCAGTATAATGTGACTGCATGAGGGGGCTTGCTGGGTTTCTTCGGCAAGTCGTCTCGGTGATGCAGCACCAAATAAAAGAGCAGTGGATTGATTGATTGGGGCTTAACGTCGCACTCAACAGCTAAGGTTATATGGCGACAAAAGTACCAAGTGACCAATAGATCTTACGCACCCCATCCCACCAAAATTGTAACATTAAAACCTCCACAGACCATCTAAACGTCAGGAAGGCTAATGTATTTGGCATACTTAATTTTCCTCCATGCTAGGTACATGTAGGCGAAAATGGCTATGGCAAAAACCACACCGCCCCCAGCCCAAGGGTAAGAGCAGTGGAAATCTGCCCTGCCACAAGGAGACAACGTCTTCATATGACTGAAATACTGTTAAGCATGACGTAAAACCCGAATCACTCACTCAATTACAAATTGAGAACATAAACCAGCGAAGTCCCATGTAGTGAATCAAGCCTGAAGAAGACCGGTGACTGAAACTTACTCCTTGAATTCACTGCTTACTTCTCTATCGAGTTTTCACGTTTAGTTGGATTTTCTTTCCATTTCAATAATTGGGTCTAATCACTCTGATACGCTTTATTTAGAAAACTAAAAAATGTGACTGTTCATTCCATTCTTTACGCTTACATGTAGCTTATCTGAGTCAAATGCAGTTGTTGGGTCACATGTCTTTTGGTTTTTTGTATAGATGTGGTGCGACCAATCGTATTCCAGCAAGAGAAGGAGTATCTAGTTTTGTTTTGTAATAATTTGCACAGATAATATACAAGATTATTCCGACTATTTTATTTGGACAGTAGTATGTAATAAATACATTTCATCAACTTTCGCATCAAAATGATGTTAAATTTATGTCCGGTCGATACGTCCAATCAAAGCCGTGCTAATCCAGTAACTCCTTGATTTTATTATTGTATGGTAATGCAATCAACAGGAGAAAAAATGGTTAGGCCCCTTACTTGCGGTGTCGTCCTATTGGAAGCTGTCTGATTTACCTCAAAGATTGTTTCGGTGATTAAGGTACTTGTGTCAATCAAGCTGGCTGACTTATTACCCCATTTCCATTCCCCCCTCCTAAATGCCATGTTATATGTACCTAACACCTGCTTGATTGACATATGTGCACCTCATGTCGTGATGTTTTATTTATCATTTATGAGTTTCTGTAACTGTGGCAAGTATGTATTGCCGTTCAAGACAAAAGAGTTGTATTTTAATATTCACTTGCGAAAACATGGAACTGACGTCATCAGGCCTCAAAGTTGTATTCAATTCACCAAGTCACACCATATAATCATTATATAGTTTACAGATTATGACAAACGGATATACCGCAGTTTATAGACCACAAAACATTTGGTATTCTTCTTTGTTTTCGATTCACATCCTTCTGTTACATAATTAACGTATATTTTACCGGATTATATGTTACAGTTTATCACAATCGTGTTTATATAATCAAACATGTAACCGCTATATCAGATATCCACATTCATCAGAAAACATGCTGGGAATAAGGAACATAAAACTTACCAATTTGAGATGTCAGTTTCAGTGGGACGAGCTGGTTTCTCCGAGTATCAGAACCAATCTGACCATACCCATTAAAGCCCCAAGCATATATCTGTTAACAGAATATCATAAAGTCAAATTCCCATCTAGAAAAAAATTCTATACTCAAATTGTATACATCCCATATGCCATTAACACGTTGACTGCTGACTACGAGATAACTCGAAAGGGCAAGGGCTCTCCCATTTGCCATTCAAGCTTGTTACGCGTATGTCCAATGTCTGTTTACTGTGCTATTTTTAGCAACACACATAGTGGTTTCCCTTGATGCTTTGTGAGAAAACCCCGTACGAGATATGTCGTATCTGGCAGTGTGATTTGATCGTTACATTCGGTACGCCAAAAAGTAAAGTTATTCAAAAAGATATCTATGTTAAGCCACGAGATAATTCGTACCAGCAGAATCCGGTGCGCCTGACATTGCGAGATATCTCGTAGTCTGCAGTCAACGTGTTAACACAGGAATACATGACACATTAGCCCTGTATCATTGTTTGTGTTATTGATATCAATACGAAATTTGAAACAAATATCAAACTTCACCCGGATGCAAACTAACTTTTAAATATGGAATGAAAAGTTTGGGGCGATTTCTAAACATATTTATCCCCGACGTATGTCCAATGTAAGGCCTAACTGTCGTGACAACATATACCGTCGATATAACATTATAACCAGGCGCAAAGTTACGTCGGATGTAATTTGGTTGAGAAAACAGACCCCTGATATCGAACAACCCTTTCCGGTGGTTTATTGTTGACCAGACTCCGTCTACTGGAAAAGTTATCTTATTGCCAAAATAAAACAGATCATCTGATTAGTTAACCTTCATGGGAAAACGACACCTTTTTATTCAGTTTATCCAGGGGTAAAAGTGAGCTTCAACTTCCCTGGGTTAAGAGGACGATATATTCTTTGTACGATAAAAGCAGATCGATTAAATTCGTGAATATTTTCACAAGTGTGATTATAATACAGACACAATCGATTTTCTATTAGGTTATGTGTAACTAGATTAGTCCGAAAGGTCCCATTCTCATCCCGCAATACTGGATAGAGACAATGAGATTGAGGAGACAATGAGGAGTACCTAGCCTATACCCTGAATTAGATAGACCCATACTGGCCTCTGAAATATATGATGTTGTGAAAAACCTGAAACGCAGTATGAGCCCTGGGCAAGATGGCATTGTTAATGAGATTCTCATAGAATTTCATGATTTTTTATCCCCACTCATTGTTAATTTGTTTAACCAGATTTTTGACTTGGGAATATTTCCCCAAACATGGGCGGAAGGTATTATTATCCCAATCTATAAAAAGGGCGATTCCAGTGACCCAAACAATTACAGAGGAATTACCCTAGTAAGCCACCTCTGTAAACTTTTTACTGCGGTTCTAAATAACCGACTATTAAAATGGCACGAAGAAAATAATTCCATTACTGATGCCCAACTCGGTTTTAAACCAGGTTATAGGACACGTGATGCCATTTTTGCACTCAGTGCTCTCATTAACAACTATTTACGATCAAAGAAAAAACTATTTTGCTGTTTTGTAGATTATGCCAAAGCTTTTGATTCAATTAACCACAATATGCTATGGCAAAAACTGACCAAAGAAGGAATCGGGGGTAAAATGCTCAGTATAATGAAATCTTTATATAAGAAAATAAATCTTCGGGTTCGGTACCAAGGGCAATACTCTGAGTCATTCTTATATTCAATAGGTTTATTGCAAGGGGATTGTATTTCACCGATACTTTTTTCTATCTACATAAATGATATTGAAATAGAATTGTTAAAAAGGGACTGTCCCTCTGTGGAAATTGCTGATGTTAATTTATTTTTGTTACTTTATGCAGATGATACTGCTCTTATTGCTGATAGTGCAGAAAACCTCCAATTTATGTTAAACTGTTTACACGAATACTGCCAAAAGTGGGAGTTGTCAATTAATGTCTCTAAGACTAAAGTGGTTGTTTTCCGCCCTGGATGGCAATGCCCAGATGTATCATTTTTGATAGGAGATATATCAGTAGATGTGGTTGATGATTTTGTGTACTTAGGTTTATGTTTTATGTATAATGGAAAATTCAGTAGATGCCAGAAACAGTTGGCTTCACAAGGTAAACGCGCTGTGTTTGGCCTTAGACACAATCTATCACAGTATGAATTCAATTGCAAAACAAAAGTCGAGCTTTTTGACACTTATATAGGATCTATATTATATTATGGCTGTGAAATTTGGGGTTATCATTCAGCAAAAGATATTGAACTTGTTCATCTTATGTTTCTCAAATGGGTTTTAGAAGTTAACAAAAATACTACCAACATTATGGTGTACTTTGAGTTACGTCGCCACCCATTGCTAATAACAAGGAAATGTAGAATGATGAAATATTGGGTGAAACTATTAAATACTGGCAATTGTGTCTTACAACATATATATAAAGATATGTACAACACATGCTTAAATACACCAAGTAAGGCTAACTGGCTAACTGGTATCAAACATGAATTGTTATCTAATGGTTTAAATGAGTACTGGTACAATCAAAATGTCCCAAATTTATCCTTTTTCATTAAGAGATACAGACCAGTTTTAGTCGACAATTTTATCCAAGACGTTCACAATAAGATGGTTGGCATGTCCAAATATTTTCTATATCGTCGTTTGATTGACAGCCTTACATTACAATTTTATCTGTGTAAACCGATTCTTGTTACATCACCTCATTTCGTATCTCAGCACATAGCCTAGCTATTCAAGAAGGGAGATACAAAAATGTCAGTAGGCGAAATAGGTTATGTTCTGGTTGCCAGTTCAATTCTATTGAAGATGAGTTTCATTTCATTTTGATATGTCCACTGTTTAGATCGCTTAGGACGAGATATATAAAACAATACTATTTCTCTCGACCCAGTGTTTTTAAGCTGGTTCAACTGTTATCTACCAAAAACGTAAAAGAATTGTTACATTTAGGAATTTATTTATGTAAAGCCACTCAGCTCAGAAGTAGAATTACCCTCTCCGCCTAATAATTATTATTTTGTATTCATATGAAATGCCAATAAGCTGTAGCTTACGGTAATAAAACTTTACTTTACTTACTTTATTATAAACATACTTAAAACAACATATGGGAGTTTTGTTGCACAGCAAATACATGAGATTTGTAAATAATTCAACTTGAGTAACGCTATAGGTATCAAATTCTAATTTTAAGTAGTTTTCAGAAAGAAGACAAATATTTAGAATATAGACCAATATGACATTAGACAACAAATAGGTTTTTGTGATTTCTAAGGTTGTTTTTATTGACGTCCACCTCTTTTATGAGTAATCTTTTACCATAGATATTTTTCCAACAGTTCAATAATTATATTGTTGAAGATTTGGTAGTACTTCTAAGGAGTGCATGAGAGCTCCAAATATAATTCATTGAGTAAATATTTGTATGATGTGACACAAATCCCCCTTGTATAGATCAAGGCTGCTCGACACTGAATCGATTCTATTTATTTTTCTCCTCAAATTAAATGGTTTATCAGTCATACAGTACATACATGTACATCTTCGTAATCTATTGAAGATCAAAGTAGGCTATTGTAGAGACCAAGTAGACATTGTCTAGAAAAAACTATTTTGACATGATTAATCAAGAAATAACTGACACCCTGATGAGCTATATGTTGCCGAATAAAGGGTTTACAGCCTATGATACAACTATTTGAGGGCGAAAGGCGAAGATCTGAGCCTTCAAATAATAGTAGTAACTTCGGCCGTATACCTTTATTCAGCAGTATACAGCTCACCGGAACGTTTTTTTTTATTTCTATTCTAATGCATAACCTGTATACAATTTTGGCGAAGAAAGTGTAAAGATTTTAATAAGAATACACCTTATTCCAGACTGGCCCTATAAAAAAACTACCAACTGAATCGGTTCTGGATTAATTCATCTGAAGAAATCAATGCGGACACCCAAAACGCGATGTCTTTATTCCTGATCATTACGACTCGGTAGAAGTTCGACGGCATTAAAAAGTGCCATTAATAAGAATACACATTAATGACATTATTCCAAACTAAACAGCAATTTTGTTGGACGCGATGACGTCTTTATTCCTGATCGTTGAGACTCGGTAGAAACTCGATGGCATTAAACACGATAAAAACAAAAAACGGGGGAGATTGGCAAACTTACTAAAACGCATCAAATCCACCCTTCTCATTAAATACTTGTAGGAGAATCTTGAAAGTGTCAACAAAACTGAATGAAGTGCATCGATCATTTATAAAAACTTTAAAATCTATTTATGTGCAGAGCACTTTGTAAGAGTGGCGATGTTATTGAGCCCTCAACTTCTGCAGGTTGTTCTTTATGAAGTAATATCATTTTCATTACGCCGAAAATGCAATATTTTTTTTTCATAGAGAAAAGAAATGACAGATGACCATCTGAGCGTGTAAAAAAAATTAAATATTTTCAAGTATTCTAATTTCTGTTCAACATTCCTTGGGAGTGCATATTGTATAGCTGAAGTGACTAAGCATACAAGTGTACTTGTAAGGGGTGGGTAAGGTAGAAACTTGAGAAACTAGGTGAACTTGAAGTTTTTATTCTGTCAAAATAAAACAAATGATGTGGATCACTACATGTGGCTTCCACTCGAGGTGCAGCAAGATGGCGAACGAACCACCAAAGAAACAGGTATTTAAAGCAAGTGAAATGTAAAGACAGAACCTAAACTAGAGCTACACTGAATAAGCTATAATGGATAATACACAAAAAGCATGCAACATAGAAGTAAAATATGGTTCTATCAGTCTTCCGTAATTTCGGTCGAAATCGAAACATTAATATCTATACTCCAGATAAAAATTATACAGTTGTCATAACTTCTGACTAAATATGGATTCTACCCCTCCTGCATGTGCGTGCCGTGTGCAAATATACATGTTAAGTAGAGATGACTTTTCAAACGACATCGAGTCTGTAGTGCATCATCGGCTGCCGGCTGGTAGGTTTACCTCCCCCGGAAGAAGTGATATTTTGCTTGTTATCATACAAAATGAAGAATTTAACCTGATAATGTTGTGAGTGTGGTTATATTCTGTCCTTTTCTATTGAAAACTGGGCTGTCATGAACGTATATAGTCATCAAAGGGTTGATTTCACAACATTTCCCCCGATAGCGACGTCAGCAACCCAGCCTGTCAAAGCGGTAGCCATAGTGACATTATGTCATTATGCTTCAAAATATCTGGGTCAACCGTTGCACGTGACCAAAGCTTATCGTTGATTGGTTAAAAGTTCCCAGTCTGTCCCGAGGGAGGGAAAAGGAACGGCAATCAACAACAGGTCACTTTTTCCTCATTTTTCTCAATTATCGGGGTAGAATCGACTTTAATACCTTCGTCTTGGTGTTTATTGCATAACCCAATACCGCTGAACGTTGGTTCGCACCTCGTCAAACCCCTCGAATGCTGCGCATTCTCGTGGTTTGACTCGGTACGAACCAACGTTCAGCGGTATCGGGTTACGCAACAAACACCGCTACGGCGGTATTAAACCCTTAAACACACCATAGTCTAACAAAACTTCATTACAAGTCAGGTGTGGCCTTCATCATGACTACGCTGCATAACAGCTCAACAACGAACAAGTCACCTACAAATCACTACCGACTACGTACGAGACCAAGGGGTCAATACGAGGTCGACAATGATGACGTACATTGACCTAGTTTTACCTAGATACGCCTTGACATCCACAGGAAAGATACAGGATGCCCTACCTAAGGCTCGCCGACTAGAGTCGAGCGTTTTAAGGAAACATACTAAAGCGAGTATTAATTACAATTTTACAAGAAAAGTACCAAAACTTATATAAATAGGCTTAGCTAGTATTCTGTCATAAATTGCTTAATCAATTTATATGATATCTATACCCAAAGTGCCCGTAAATGCGAAAAAGCTGTGATCTGGGCTAAAGAGGAGATGCAATTCACTGTTTGGTCACGTCACTCGACGACAGCGTTATCCAGCATAAAAGACAGGGGAATTAAACAATATTTACCGTATGCATCAGTGTTTTGAATGTGGCAAACTAACAACAAGAAGTTTCGATTTAAGGATTATAGTATATAAATGAGATGAGATATGGGTCAATTTACGATAAGGGGGACTTTTCAAAAGAAACATAAAAGCTTTAAAATTGTTATTTTTTCGAAAAAATTTTTGGGTCTTTCATTGGATACGTCACTCAAAATTGATATTTCAGTGGCAGACATCGGCTAATTATATGTTTATTTTTATTTTTGCATATTTTATGGAGGTTGACCGACAAAAGTGTCATTTCCGTCACGATAACTGAATGTTAATTCCTCTGATATTCTACCCTTGGATACAGACTTAATTTATATTTATAATATACTATTGTTGAAAGAGGTGTAGACTGCTGATTATTTTTCAAAACTTATCGAATTTAGGCACATCATTAATATTTTAGTGAGAATTCCAAATGAGAGATCCGCTTTCTACTTGAAATCTGATGTTATAGAGTTCATTCAACACCGATAGCATTAAATCCAAACGACCCTTTTCAAATTTGTCAACATACGGCTAAAATTTGCGAAAATGTCAATCGGTCGCTGTTTTTCTCATTGAGATATCATCATTATTAACCAGTAACGGAAGAAAAATAACAGCTGTGATGTAGATGACATAGGGTTACGTTGATGACCGGGTGTGACGTTAGTAGTTACACTCTTGAAATAGTGCTATGTCATTTTCGTTTTTTAAAACTTTTCTGCGTTCTCCAACAGTTCACGCCATAAATGATTGTACAGGCTTATATCTAATTGTAAAATAAACATCTTTAATTTCATCTAACAAATGAAAACATAGCACAAGTAAAATGTAGTGCATGCAGCCTACTTGCAGTTGTTATTTCGCAAAAAGTTTTTATATATTGAGATGGTCTGTAACGGCTTTCCAGTGCTTCTTCTCCACCTGGAGATGACGACTTCCCACACTTGTTGGCTCAGGTATCAGACTTATGACCTTGTCATACTCATACCATATGCGGTCTTCTCTCATTGGCCAAAAGAACCGGTTGTCCCCGATTTTAGACATTGATTTGACTTCCACCGCATCCTCATCATGGTCCACGATGATCCCCGGATAAGGATTACCATCATACATAACAATACACCATTTGCCAAGAAGATTATCCTGAGGTACAACTGGCTGCATGAGATCGGAAAGATGTTCTGTAGGGCTTATGTGTTCAGGGGACCCTATGAATAATGAGAAATAATATTAATATTTTCAAGAACTATTTTATCGATGTGTTTTGTCATCTTTTAAATGCATGCTTTAATTAGGATTTATATCATTTATTATTATCTTTTTTTAATTTTACTTCTTTTTCAATCAATGTTGAGTATTTTTCCATCGGAATGCGTTTCCATACTTCAAATCACCCATGTGAAAGAGGTGTCAGGTACTCGCCGAAGGTCAGGGATTTCCTCCGAGCAAAGAGCCCGCTACCCACTGACCCTGGCAACGTGGCCATATAAGTGAAATAATCTTGACTGCCGCGTAAACCATCAATCAATCAATCAATCTATTCTTCAAATTCTTACCCTTTCCATCTGAAATGATTAAGTTGGGATGCCTTTGGATTTGGCCTTTAGTTACTCCAAAACAAGTACACAAGGAATTTGTGCCACCGCAAAAACAGCTCAGTATACGATGCCATACATAGCCTGGTTCTTTTTCCAAAAACATTATCTGAAATAGGAAATAAATGGGAGGTGTTCAATATTCACAATTCTTGAAAGGTACACAAATTCAACAATTATCCCAGAAAAATGTAGCACTGTGAATAATTCTTTATTAAATTGATTGGTCCATTGTTAGCAGTTTTCCGGAATCCCTCATGTGCAGTCTTACTCCTGTGTAAAGACGCCCCCCCCCCCCCCCCCTCTCTCTTACCTCGGGTTGGTACCTGGGGCATCCACCCCACGTACATTAAACGATTTGGATAATAATTTTGCACTGCCTTACCTGGTGGATTTTCATTGTTGATGGAATGGGAAGTAAATCCTCCGGAATGCGACCATCCATCTGTCGAACTTCGTCTTCTTCAATAAGAGAGAGTTGGATCGAAGAGCTAGGTCCAAGCATTTGGTACAAAGCCTCGGCATCGGGTATGTCCTTTCCTGCAGATACGAACTGATCGGCCATTCTCTTCAGTGTACCTCCTATCCCATCGGCTGCCCCTTTACCATGTCCCGCCTCAAGGAAGTTCCATGTTACTGATGTGTATCCTAACTCAAATGGAATGAGAGATGCAAAGAAAAAATTCTTCTTGTTACGATATTGCGTCGTTGGGCCATCGCTGACGAAATGAACTTTTTTTCTTGTTTAAGTTTTTTGAGGGTGGGTGTTAAATGAGCCCATATAGCACTTGGATCATGTCTAGTTGACTTAGATATTGTACAGAAAGGTATTGTCTCCGTAGATGTATATGCCACGCCAGTATGCAGGGTTGCCTGATTATGAGAAGCGCCAAAATGAACACTCTGTATCTCTGAGTGACTTTTACAACCATAGTTCAGATATCCTACAACTAATCGTTTCTTTCACAGTTACTTTGACATTAATTTTCTCTTCTCCTCCTGCTGTCCATTTTGATCGTTCCTCCTGTCTGTTCACCCACTGTTGATAAGTTACTTCATTATTGACCAGGTCTGTGTCAAGCGGCGGAAGTCTTTTATTTGCACACTCTGTACATGAACCATACATACATTTTTGATTGTTGGTCTCACAGACAAGATGTTTATAAAGCTCGGATAGATTGTTTGTTGCAAAGACCCTTTCTCTATGTAGTTTGTCGGCCATTAATTGCATGTTGTCATGGCGTTTACAAAGACAAGTATCCCGGTCACTCAGTTTAGGTTGTACAACCCAAAATGGACGCAGTGAGCAGAAAAGGGTATATGAGATCTTCATGTTTGGATTTTCAGAAAGGAATTTGAAATGAAGGTTCTTTATGCTGTCTGAGAGAAGCCGTTTTTGTTTTTTTACTTTGCGTCGGGTGATAGTGTCTTTTTTACCAGGCTTTATCCTGCTGTTGTCATCCCGTTCAAAAAACGCCAAAACAGCTAACTTGCTACCCTCGTCTACAGCATCCGATCGTCTTTTTCTGGATAAGTCGCTAAATTTGTCATTTTGGATGAGTAGCCTTTTCTTGGGACAGAATCCCAAAACACGACGTGCAGTGTTCATCATACGGTACTTTCTCAAAATAGATCCGCACGCAATTTTATAGATCATTTGTTTCTGGCGTACATTTGAAGTACTCTGATACTTCTGTCTAAGCCCAGCCATCATGACATTATGGAAGAGCAGAGTTCTGCGTACAGAAGTCTGCACATTTCGGATCTTCTTGAGTTGTTCAGTGGTTTTTAATGACGGCGAATTACGTAGATTATTGTTTTTTGCTTTCTCTCGCACGTATCTTTTTTTGTATTTCTCAACTTTTGACTTTTCTTGTTTCAGTTTATATTTCAGATGTTTTAGGTCACGGTATGCTTTTGCTCGGTTTTGCAGTAACCTGTGACTATTTGTTCTAACCGGTCCTGGCTCTGGCGTAGGTGGTGGTGAATAAGGATCCTGGATTTCACACAAACAGCTTTGGTCTAGAGCTTACATAGGCCTATATAACACTAGAGTTAACCTTATTTCTTTTATCATTATGAATCATTGTGGGCTCATCGTGAAAATTTGGATAAACACGCCATTGAAACATTTTATTCAAGATACATCCGACATGCCACCAAAGTCTTACTTAGTTACTTAGTCGCAAAAAAAAAGGTCATATACGTGACGATGAGGTCATCAACATAACGGAAAATATCATACCCGTCACGTTAATATGTAACGTAGATGACCGTAACGTTGATGACAAGAAATGTTTGTTAAAGAGGAGTAGCTGCCCTTTAGTTAGACATGTGGAATATTGATTTGTACACAAACATTAGGCACAGCTAAACACATATAAACATCTGAATTTAAAGCAATGGTAACATGTGTCTGGGGCGTTCGTAAATGACAGTGAAAACAATCAAACCTGAATCTGACGGGCAAACTCTGCAAAAAATGGAAAGTTCGTCTTCATCCACGTCTGAATCTTCTCGGGCGATTACAAATGGCGCCTTCGTCAACTGCGGACGTCCACGTGACCTTACCTTCGGCAACACGTGATACACTGCTGGCTGGTGAAACATGTGTGACGTAAATGACCGCAAACACAGGGACAAGGAATATTAAGACAAAGTAGTTGAATATATCATAATCTGTTTATTTTCACAATCCAATGTCCCCAATTTTGGCGAGGGTAGTCAATACTAAAAGCCTTAGAAAAGATTTTTACGGGTTATATTGGCCTCATTTGGGGGCATCTAAGTACGGAAGTTTTCACCATAACCTCTGGGACAAGTGATTTTGACCAACACCATCTACTTCAAATGCTTAAAAAAATGTTTTGAACTTATCAGAGATAAAAATTTATTTATCTATTTGTATCAACACAAAAGCCATATTAACCCATAAAAAAAGAAATCAGAAAGGGAGTTATAGGTGGGTTATTTCTCTGATTAAATCATGGGGACATGAAATTGCGACCTTACTGTAAAATGACCCATATCAACTAACCTGTCAAAATAAAACAAATGATGTGGATCACTACATGTGGTGCAGCAAGATGGCGAACGAACCACGCAGAGCTAGCACCCCAAGTGTACGGCCACATATAAGATCACCACAACAGATGTTTCATCACAATACAAAATAGAAAAATCGGAATCTAATAACTCCAGAAACTTTTAGTTAGAGTAAAGAAAATCAGACTAAATCGAATCGTGCCACTTATCAATACAAAGTACAAAAAAACATGGGAGGGTCACACAGGGGGTCCTCACATACTAATCAAAAGATTGGTGTGGGGGGGGGGGGACAGCTATGAGCAAGCAGTCTCAAGGCGGCGATGAGCCTGACAAGTTTGAGAACCACTGATTTAAAGTACTTACTTCTTTGAAGCAGCAAAAATATTCGTTATGTCCGAAGTATTTATTTATTTATTTTTTTTCAAGTCTGGTATAATACAATGCATTTCAAGCCATCCCTGTCCATTTATACACATTTTTTATGATCTAGTGTCAGGCAAGTATTTGTTGAATTTACAATTAATGTAATTTACTAAGAAAGAAAGTGAATAAGTTCATCAGTCATTCCAGATCGCTACAAATTTCTCAAGTTTATCATTTTAGGGTAGGCCTAATCATTTTTTCAGTTTTGATATAAAAGCTTAATTTGTAGAGGAGTTCATATATCGATAACTTTCCTGTTTGACATCATTTTGTATAAACATAATATCTGCTTACTAGAAGTATTATGTTAATAGGTTTAAAATAATCATTTAGTTTTAGTTTTCCAAATAAGCAATCTGAAGAAGTGAGGTTAGTAAACTTTCCAGTAATATTGTAGATTTGAAGTTCTAACTTCTCCCATAAATCACATACACATTCACAATGACAAAAAAGATGTTCTATAGTTTCTTCTGCAGCGTGACAAAAAGTACAACTAGCATCATCTCTTCTATTAATCTTATCTAGATATTTGTTTGTGGCTAAGATTCTATGATTGATGCGGTATTGAAACCATTGAAGCTTCGTATTTGAACAAATTACAAAGGGTAATTTACATACCATATTCCAACGGTCAATTTGAATACCTTCCCACTTAGCTTGGCTAGTTGGGGTAACATTGGAATATGTTAGTGCCGCATACATCACCCTGGCACCTTTAGTATGTTTCATTAGAAGATTCAATTTAGAAGGCAATAATAGACTTTGTTTTGGAATACAAATTAAAATCTATTTGTTTTAGCCTAGCATACTGTTTTATCACACTACATAGACCAAAATATACAAGGTAATTAAAATTTATGTTATAATGATTACAAAATTGTTCAAGAGAAAAAATTGATCCATTCTCATCAAATAGGTCACCAATAAAGTGAATATTGTTTTCATACCACTTTGCATAAAAAACAGGAGTATTATTAATTAATATATCCGTATTGTTCCACAGGTTGGTACTATAGAAGTCTTCAATTGAGTTACATTTATTTGTTTTGTTAATATTCAGCCAAGCACTAAATACATCTTTCCAAAAGTAATTGGTACTCTTTCTCGCAAGTTTTGAAAGAAAGTTGTCTCCCCTGTTTATTATATAAATAGTTTTACCAAAACAGGATTCAAATAACCAGTGATATTGAGAACTACAGAGTAGTAAGCGTCTGATCCATGTACTTTTCAAAGCTTGAATAAAGTTTTGTATATGAATCATTTTCAAACCACCGTTATTGTAAGACTGGACTAGCAGTTCTCTTTTTACTTTATCTGGCTTCTCCTCCCACACAAATGCATAACACATTTTTTCTAAAGACTTAATATATGTTTCTGTAGGGGAGGGAAGGGAGATAAACAGGTGATTTAACTTGCTAATGATAAGGGTTTTTAAGACCGTTATTTTGCCAAAAGGCGTATAAGATTTAATTCATTTTGTATATGAACTAGAACTGGGTCAAAATTCAATTCCATCATGGTATTTAAGTTAACTGAAAAGGTAACGCCCAGATATTTAAAATCAGTCTGGTCCCAGTCCAGTTTATAACGCGGGTTAAAAGTTTCGCCACAAAACTTTTTACATCCTATTTACACTGATTTTGTTTTACTTTCATTAACCCTTAACTCTGACAAATAAGCATGATATTTAGGTACATCAAGAGATTCTTTGAGCGATTTCTCCGAACCATCCAGTAGGAAAGAAGTATCATCAGCAAATTGATTAATTTTAAATTCATTGCTGTCAATCTTAATACCTTTTATATTCTTATTTTGTTTAACTAAGACTGCTAGTATTTCAACACATAGTAAGAATAAATAAGATGAAACCGGGTCACCTTGTCTACAACCTTTTGTAACTGTGAAGAAATCGGACAAAAACCCATTCTGTATAGGTCACAACACCCAGTTTGTGTTTTCTCAGCCAATGAAAATTGACTTCGGTTATACAGGAGCTAGAAGGTGGCTACATAGTGATAGTTTGGTATCTGGGTTATTTGAATATTGGATTGAAACTAACATAGGTCTACTGTACATACTTTAAGCTTTCAATCAATGCCTGATAACAGATTTTTGTGTGTGTTTTTTTAATGTTCACCCAATTTTGAAAATACCAAAGTTTGGCTAGAATAAGTAAGCCTAAAACTGTCAAAATGGCGGTACCCATGTTAAATTGTGTGTAGCTTGAAACCGGCATGCACTATGTCAACTTTATTTGGTTGTAAAGGATTTCTCATGTGTTGTTCTATTTGGAAATGGTTAGGAAAAGTCTTAACGAGATTTAGGTAATTAGCCACAAATCAAAACGTTAACATTACCGCAAATGGGAAATGAAACTGTATCATGTAACCTATAGTGAAGTGTGAAAAGTAAGTATTTTGTTCTAAATTTTCAAACCACCACCATTTTTGGTGCCGTTGTACCTGGACTACATATTTGAAATATAAAATAAATGAATTCAGTAAAAAAAATTAAATATTCACCACTTTTTCTGAAAAACAGGCTTTTGTGGACCAGGGCTAGGTTTGAGCAACCACAAGACTCTTATTGTAGGGTGTAAAATACTTGTATATGCCTCAGTAGTGATCCATTTCCATCAATGAGGTCTAGGAATGACATTTCACTTCTTGGAATTATTAATGTTTTTCAAAGCAAATGATTATTTCAGGCTCATTAGCTATTGATGTAAAATAACCAGACCCCCCCCCCCTCCCACCCCCTTCCCTGTGGGTCTGAAATGATATAATCTGTACAAATTGCCCTTTTTATATCTTAACAGGTAAGCTGACATGACTGTGGCCCTGAATTGGACAGTTTTTAAATCACTGGAGAAGTTTTATTAGCTTTCAAACAGTCCAAATGTTAAGAAATCAGACATTTTTTGGACGGGTGGGGTGGGTTATCTCCCCTGGCTCTGCCCTTATGGCAGTCTCTAACCCGGACAGATGCTAACAGTAAACTACAACCAACAACCCATCATTTCCAGCAAATTTGAAGGGTATTTGATGATTCACCTTTTTATAGCGAGGAATAACATTTTGAATTGGTCCTCAGAAAAACTTTAAAATATAAGCCTGGAAACATGAAGGGGGTGGGTGTGTAAATTACTTCGCAAATTCAAAACGACTGGCCGAAAAGCTTTGATCTTTTGAAATTCAATTTGATATTGGTTAATAAAAGCAAAGTTATTAAATTTGACAAATTTCGAGGAATTATATCCTTGTTATAGGTCACAACACCCAGTTTGTGTTTTCTCAGCCAATGAAAATTGACTTCGGTTATACAGGAGCTAGAAGGTGGCTACATAGTGATAGTTTGGTATCTGGGTTATTTGAATATTGGATTGAAACTAACATAGGTCTACTGTACATACTTTAAGCTTTCAATCAATGCCTGATAACAGATTTTTGTGTGTGTTTTTTTAATGTTCACCCAATTTTGAAAATACCAAAGTTTGGCTAGAATAAGTAAGCCTAAAACTGTCAAAATGGCGGTACCCATGTTAAATTGTGTGTAGCTTGAAACCGGCATGCACTATGTCAACTTTATTTGGTTGTAAAGGATTTCTCATGTGTTGTTCTATTTGGAAATGGTTAGGAAAAGTCTTAACGAGATTTAGGTAATTAGCCACAAATCAAAACGTTAACATTACCGCAAATGGGAAATGAAACTGTATCATGTAACCTATAGTGAAGTGTGAAAAGTAAGTATTTTGTTCTAAATTTTCAAACCACCACCATTTTTGGTGCCGTTGTACCTGGACTACATATTTGAAATATAAAATAAATGAATTCAGTAAAAAAAATTAAATATTCACCACTTTTTCTGAAAAACAGGCTTTTGTGGACCAGGGCTAGGTTTGAGCAACCACAAGACTCTTATTGTAGGGTGTAAAATACTTGTATATGCCTCAGTAGTGATCCATTTCCATCAATGAGGTCTAGGAATGACATTTCACTTCTTGGAATTATTAATGTTTTTCAAAGCAAATGATTATTTCAGGCTCATTAGCTATTGATGTAAAATAACCAGACCCCCCCCCCTCCCACCCCCTTCCCTGTGGGTCTGAAATGATATAATCTGTACAAATTGCCCTTTTTATATCTTAACAGGTAAGCTGACATGACTGTGGCCCTGAATTGGACAGTTTTTAAATCACTGGAGAAGTTTTATTAGCTTTCAAACAGTCCAAATGTTAAGAAATCAGACATTTTTTGGACGGGTGGGGTGGGTTATCTCCCCTGGCTCTGCCCTTATGGCAGTCTCTAACCCGGACAGATGCTAACAGTAAACTACAACCAACAACCCATCATTTCCAGCAAATTTGAAGGGTATTTGATGATTCACCTTTTTATAGCGAGGAATAACATTTTGAATTGGTCCTCAGAAAAACTTTAAAATATAAGCCTGGAAACATGAAGGGGGTGGGTGTGTAAATTACTTCGCAAATTCAAAACGACTGGCCGAAAAGCTTTGATCTTTTGAAATTCAATTTGATATTGGTTAATAAAAGCAAAGTTATTAAATTTGACAAATTTCGAGGAATTATATCCTTGTTATAGGTCACAACACCCAGTTTGTGTTTTCTCAGCCAATGAAAATTGACTTCGGTTATACAGGAGCTAGAAGGTGGCTACATAGTGATAGTTTGGTATCTGGGTTATTTGAATATTGGATTGAAACTAACATAGGTCTACTGTACATACTTTAAGCTTTCAATCAATGCCTGATAACAGATTTTTGTGTGTGTTTTTTTAATGTTCACCCAATTTTGAAAATACCAAAGTTTGGCTAGAATAAGTAAGCCTAAAACTGTCAAAATGGCGGTACCCATGTTAAATTGTGTGTAGCTTGAAACCGGCATGCACTATGTCAACTTTATTTGGTTGTAAAGGATTTCTCATGTGTTGTTCTATTTGGAAATGGTTAGGAAAAGTCTTAACGAGATTTAGGTAATTAGCCACAAATCAAAACGTTAACATTACCGCAAATGGGAAATGAAACTGTATCATGTAACCTATAACAGATGTTCTAATTTGGTTGTAAAAAACATTTATCCACTGTATAATTGAAGGACCAAAATTAAACAATTCTAAAACTGAGTCAAATTGAGTTAAATATTTCTTTCTCGAGTTCTCGTTCATGCTTTGATTGCTGGCGTTTTCTATGAGTGGAATAGGAAATAGTTGCACCTCTTATTTCCATTAGTAGGCCTAAAGTCTCTAAAAAGAGTAGCCGAGAAATCTGGGCTCTGCCGAATTTGTTTTTTTCTTTCCGTGTTCGTCATAGCCCAGATCACTTCCTTAGTAAAAAGGTGATATTTTTTAAGGAGACCCGCCGAAAAAATCAGCGGAGCAAATTTCACAACAAATAAGCAAAGAATAAAGTTTTTATCTCTACAGCCTCCTTCTTCTAGGTCTATGCTATCGAAATGTAATGTGGTAAGCTTTCCTTTATGTAGTCCACTGACTTTCAACCTGACGTAACCGCCATAGTAAAACATTCACCGACCTAAAAACTCGGCGGGGCATCTTAGAAATACGTAACTCGTAATGTTCTGAAATCGTTTGTCATGACCAATGAACTAGGCCGAATATGAAATATTCGTGGAGTATTAAATACTAGATGTATAGACCTATATTTCTCCACAGTTATATCAATATTATTTTACCCGAGTGATTCGGGCTAAGGCGACAAGACACATTAGTAGCCATATAATACCAGTCGCCGTAAGACCGATAATCCGGGCTATAAAAAGAGTTGGTCTGAGATCCTCAAACATAAATCATTGTTCTCGATACTGTCAATACAGTCGACCTTATAAACTGGTAAAGCTTATTTTATTTTAATTTGGTTTACACACACCTTTACTCTAAGGTGAAGAATTACTTATGGATAACAACTTCTTGGTTTATTGGGTGACGACGTTTCGATGTAGTTCTTACATCGTTATCAAAGTCAATCCTTCTGGATCACTCTTTACCTTGATTAACTGATAGTTTAAATAGGTTATTGAACAAAATGCACACTCCTCTAGAGTTTGAATTTTTAGAACTAAATAAAACATCCCCTCGCCACTCATTTTGAATACGTTGCTCTAACTTTTTATTAAAATGCGTCTCGTGCAAACAAATAATGTTGTATTTTTTGGCGTTGAAATATTGGAAAAGGTCTCTCCTTTTCTCCTCCTTGCCTAAACTTGCCTTGCATAATAATAATCAAGCTTTTATCTATGGGTAATTTCGTGCAGGACAATTGTATAAATCCATTTGTATTCTGGTGGCATGATATGCTATGGTGATATCTATCAGACTTGAAAACAATTAATGAAAAAATATGTTTAGTAAAATTATAGGTTGTGTGCCTTTAATTGACATGAAAGCTACAGCTTTCTCACTGTTGATGGGGTACAGGTAATACCTCTCACTGTTGATGGGGTACAGGTAATACCTCTCACTGTTGATGGATACAGGTAATGCCTCTCACTGTTGATGGGGTACAGGTAATGCCTCTCACTGTTGATGGGGTACAGGTAATGCCTCTCATTGTTGATGGGGTACAGGTAATGCCTCTCACTGTTGATGGGGTACAGGTAATGCCTCTCATTGTTGATGGGGTACAGGTAATGCCTCTCACTGTTGATGGGGTACAGATAATGCCTCTCACTGTTGATGGGGTACAGGTAATGCCTCTCACTGTTGATGGGGTACAGGTAATGCCTCGCAGATGTAAAAAGAGTTCCCACTGTTTATATTATTCATCATATACATGTATGAACAAAAAATGTTTAAATACATATATGTAAGATTGGAAGAGAACGGTTAGTCCAAGCGAGTGTTGGCTGCCTACATTTTCTATGTAAAGGACAATGATGACAGCACAAATTTCCTCCCCATCTGACCCAGTATGTTCCCAAGTGAAGAAAGCTGTAAGTTTAAGTAAAAATAATTCAAAATTGCTGTGGGGGTATTAGACCCTAATCAAATATTTTTGGAGCATTGGTATGCATAATTTTACTGGATTATCAGTGGTGTTGAAGGAAAACAAGTAAAAATAAAAAAAGAAGAAAGTATAGCAGGAAAGCGGTAACTGCATGGAAGGTGTCAGTGGTGTTACACACACGAGCGGTTTCATCCAAAAGTGTTTGGAAGGCCATGGACACAAAATGAGGAGGACTGGAATCCACTCTCGTGTCCCCAATCACATGTATCCGACATTTATTGCGTGGAGATAAAATGGTGTGGCTATGTTTGGAGCCGAAACGCCCAAGCTCATACCATATGTCTATACTGGGTATAGTCAACAGTTTATAGATAGATTAATCTGCAGGTTATTTTGAAAAAAATATTTGTTAATGAAATGAAATGCTAACCATTGAATGATTCTGAGAGGCAGAACACTCCACACACTGCTGCTCTGACTTAAAGTATGATTTATTGGCCTGGTCACACCACTGACAGCCCTATAACACCACTGACTTCAGTTACACCACTGACAGTCATTTTTATTAGAAAGACTGTATTTACTTAAAAGAACTGACCCAGATCAATTTCATTGTTTTGAGATTTTATTTTGCAACTTGGAGACAGGATTGTATTTTTTTTAGCACAGCAAACGCTCAACTGCCTCCCAAATATCTTTGTCAACCATGACATGCCTTCTGTTTGCATTGCTTGGTTGTGGTATAAACGATATATCCTGCTCGTCTGTGTACCAGTTTCTGTCACGACGAGTCGGCCAAAAAAATCGGTTTTCCCCAACTGAATGCATACAGTCGATCTGTATATCGTTGTTTTCTACAGCAAGAATGACACCAGGGTAGGCCACACCGTCCTATTCAATAATGCGCCATTCATCCTCCTGCTCTGTAGAAATGATCTCTGGACGATGAAGTGTTGATTGTAGAGTGTATTGAGCAGCAGAAACAGCGGGCCCATCATCATGAGACTGATTTCCATTGACAGCTTGAGCGACAGGGCCTTCTGGAACAGTTTGAGCGACAGGTCATTCAGTCGAGACAGACTGTTGGTCTTGTTTATCAGGATGGTGGGCATACTTTAATAGATTAATAGTCCGCAGTCCAAAACAGAGACAATCAAGAAAACCTTCTTTTTTGCTGCAAAAGCAACTGATAGGCCTGGTTTTTAGAGATCGATATGCCAAACTAACGACCTGGTGGATCTGCATGGTTCCCTTCACGGCCATGAGGGCGCCAACAGAAGACAGCTGATCAGCAGCCTTTTCCACCTGCTTTCCGTCCACATAAAACAGATGAACGCTTGAGTCTTTTTATTTCAGTTTATGGTAAAGTACATAAGCAGTAGGGATGTAATGGCCTTGTCTCGACAGGCGATCAGCTTGCCTCTTCAATGACCCACCCACTACGTCAGGAGCTCCTTTGCCGTGGCTGGCCTCACAGGAGTTCCAGGTGAGTTTTTTAAAACCCAGCTCGAACGGGAAAGTTGACATGAGATGAAAGTTTCCTTTCTGCCTGTATAGCGAGGAGGGGCTGTCGCTGAAGAAGTGCAGTCTTTGCCGAAATTCTTCTGCCAGTTAGTTGTTGCCTGAAATCAAAGCAAACACTATCTTTAAAGGCACACTTGCCGCGAAAATCAGGAATATTGTTTACATTAAAAAAGAAAGACCGTTTTCTGTATTTTTCCCAGACAATATAAGTTAGGAACTTTCTATTTTTACCAAAATTTAAAAGTTTGGTTGTCACTTTGTATTTTTAATTTGAATTTGAAAATTTGAATTGTTAGGTGCCCGGAACGTAAACAAACCAATCTGCCCCCTATTGGCGATTTTATGTTTCAGTCGAGTGAGTGAACCTAAGGCACAGTGTAATTTTACGTAGGCCTATTTATCTGAGAAATACAGACTGACGATCAGCGACTGGAAAAGCCTGCTGATAATTGTTTGAGTGTTAACCACAGATACAACGGCCTGAAATGAGGGTAATCCAACACAAAAGTTGACCGACACTGATCGTTGTTGTTGTAATCAGGCTTCGATTCTTCGTTTGTTTTTCCCCCCATTTCTACATTCTAAAGCTAACTAGACATGTTTTATGTGTCCTATGTTTAAGTTTAGTGGTATTAGTCGTAGAAAGCTCATGTAAATTGGTTTTCTTAGCAAATTTAAACAGGCTACGGCGGCAAGTGGGCCTTTAAAAGAAGAGTTCAACCATACTATTCACATACGTGGTAAGCAAATGTCTGCAGCAGAGTTTTAGTTTTGGAAAAAAAAAGATTGTCAGATGAAAATTAGAAATGTGTTACTGCACATTTTTTTTCTATGAAAGCATACCTGGTGGGCTGCAGGTCTTGAAGGTCCGGGGTAGGTGGTGGGGTCATTTCGGCGATCAGTTGTTTGCCCCTGTGACAGGTCTGTTGTTGATTTTGCCATTGTTTCCGCTGAAATCTCTGTTCTCTGGGGCTTTTTTGGAGTATGAGTTTGCGTTTACCAGCGTCTTTGTCCTTCACATATTTGTCTCGTTTCTGAGCCAGATATTGGACTCTGCGTTGCTTATTCTTGCCATTTCTGTTAGAGCAAAAATAAGTTTTCACTTGATTATGGCAAAATAAGTCAGTGGTGTTATTTTCTCTTCAGTGGTGTAAACAATCTTTACGTAACACCAATGACTGGTAACACCACTGACATTTTGTGATAAAAATAATGAATTCTCCCCTCACATGATAGCAAGCAGAAAGAGGCCGCCACCCGGAGAATAAAAAAAAAAAATTGCGTATTCTATATTACAAGTATTGGGCAAATGAGAAATGTATTTTTTTTCGAAAACCTTGGTAACACTACTGACCTTCAACAAATATACGGCTCCAGTCTGCGCCAAATATCTTGTGAGGTCAGATGAACTGTTCGCCGAAGCAGAAGCACATGTTCATAGATATGCACCGACCAGCCAACAGCGCCCTCTGACGTTGAAACGCGAGATTTTGCGGGAGCAGTTATTAATTCACGCTTGGATCTGCCAAGTGTAACACCACTGGCCTGAAACTTAGGTGACAGGCTTATTTGTGATTTTTTTAGAAAAAAAGTCATTACTTTCAAAGTAACCTGCACTGGTTTAGTGAAATGTTAAACCAGAACCATAAAAAAGTAGGTTTCTAGAAAAAAAACATTAAATTAACGTAACTTTTCTGTTTAGTCAAGTTTAGAATTAATTTTGTGACATTGCAAAATGGACATTTTCCATAGCCCTATTTAATTTTTATGCACTTTTAGGGTTAAAAACGGAGTCTTTTAATTGTCATAAACTCATCTGGTGAACCGACATTCTATAGTCCCTCTAAGTTTAAAATCTAGGACATAATTTCGAAAAAAATATGGAGTAACCTGAAATTTATAGATTACCGGAGAATGATTTTATACTAGAAGAAAAGTTCAGCAACAAGAGATCTGGAGCTAGGATTTCCATGCGCAAATTTAGCACAGTTGACAAGTTAAATAGTCACACAGGTGTTTCCTTTGTTATCCTTCATACTACGACGACTAATCTCCAGCGCTGATTTCTTTAACGTCTACGAAAAGTTTACCTCTTGAGAACGTACCTCACCTTCCTACCCTCCCTATAGAATTTGTCCATCAATTCACGCAATTCAGCCTTTCTAGTCCTATCTTCTGGGATAAGGTCTTTTGTAATAAACACATTGCTATTTTTAATAGCTTTTTGACAGTAATTAGAACATTTCTGCGTTCCGGTCTCATGAGAAACTTTACTATGATATGTCGTGTCTGACCGTCGCTCTTTCTCCCCACTCGATGAGCATTTTCTATCTGAACACCACCTGTAATTTTTAGGTCATTTTGAATACACTTGTTGACAAGCTTTATACAATCTTCCCCTGCAGTCTCCACTATTCCCCAAACCTCAGATTATATTCTCAGCTATATCTTTCAGCATCAAGAACTCTATTTTTCAAGAGTTTATTTTCAGCCGTCAAATTCTCAACCTGCTTCTTAAGATCTGAAATTGTCCGTACATTGTCTGAGGATTTACGACGTACATTGTCTAATTCAATATCAGTCACTTCCACACTTTTGATTAGATTATTCAGATTTTTTTCTATAGCAGATATTCTCTCTATAAAGTTACTTTGAACAGAAATAACCTGATCAAGGCTTTTTTGAATGTCCCGTAATGAAGATTTAATGTAATCCTGAAACGATTTGAACTCACTTGCCGTAGGTAGCTGAGGTGCTGTGGGCTGGTTGGGTGTGTCGTCCTGTCCGACGGGCGAAGTACGGTAATGGCGATATCATGAATTGTCGTACACTGGGTCCCATTGACGTTGGATTTAGCAAATCCTGTGTCAGATGGGTCTTGAGATTCAATAGATTTCCTCCTAGGGTTGTGTGATATATTTCTCCGAGGCATGTTGGCACTTATACCTTAGTTTACCACTGATAATACACTATTTTAGGATCGATCGGAGCTCCCACAAACACACGTCTATACCCTGTCCACCATGTTGGTTTTTCGAAGTAGTCTTTTTCGATAAAGGTAACTTAATTGTCTCATTTGATGTATATTCTCTCTTCACTAATGTACCATTGACTAAAACGATGGGCATTATCTTGAAAGGCATTAATAAAAATGAATTAACAACAACGCAATGAAGGAAGAATACTCTTTAAAAACGTGTTCATACAAATACTCCTTTCATAACAAACGATGAATTGTATCAACAAATTGACGCCGAAAAGATCGCATCTTCTCTAGGCCCGAGGCCTCATAAACATCATTCTAACCGAACTAGTGAAAACAATTAAAGATAAACTGATTGAAGAGGGTGTTATTAAATCTTATATTCGCTTGGTTCGTAATAGGTTTATTCTATGTCAACCTAAAGACTTTGGTTAGAATCAGGCTAATTCATTTAGCAATCGTTAAAATTCACTAGAGAGAAGTATATAGTTAACAATAATGTTATTTTTAGACATATTCATTCTCTTCCTCATCTATCACTGTATTTCGTACACCTACTCACCCATATCAATATATACATGCTGACAGCTTGGAACAGGAAAACCGCCCGGGTTAGGTCATTACCCAGAGTAAATTTACTCGCATTATTCTTGACATATCACTTTCCATCCAGAGTAAATTCACTCGCATTATTCACGACATACCACCTTCCACCCAGAGTAAATTTACTCCCATTATTCTTGACATAGCACCTTCCACCCAGAGTAAATTTACTCCCATTATTCTCGACATACCACCTTCCACCCAGAGTAAATTCATTCGCATTATTCACGACATACCACCTTCCACCCAGAGTAAATTCACTCGCATTATTCACGACATACCACCTTCCACCTAGAGTAAATTCACTCGCATTATTCACGACATACCACCTTCCACCCAGAGTAAATTCACTCGCATTATTCACGACATACCACCTTCCACCCAGAGTAAATTCACTCGCATTATTCACGACATACCACTTTCCACCTAGAGTAAATTCACTCGCATTATTCACGACATACCACCTTCCACCCAGAGTAAATTTACTCACATTATTCACAACATACCACCTTCCACCCAGAGTAAATTCACTCGCATTATTCACGACATACCACCTTCCACCTAGAGTAAATTCACTCCCATTATTCACGACATACCACCTTCCACCTAGAGTAAATTTACTTGCATTATTCACGACATACCACCTTCCACCTAGAGTAAATTTACTCGCATTATTCACGACATACCACCTTCCACCTAGAGTAAATTTACTCGCATTATTCACGACATACCACCTTCCACCTAGAGTAAATTTACTCGCATTATTCACGACATACCACCTTCCACCCAGAGTAAATTCACTCGCATTATTCACGACATACCACCTTCCACCTAGAGTAAATTCACTCGCATTATTCACGACATACCACCTTCCACCTAGAGTAAATTTACTCGCATTATTCACGACATACATGTATCACCCTCCATCCAGAGAAAATCACTTGCATTATTATTGATGCACCACCTTCCATCCAATGTAACATCATCTGTATAGTTAGATGATTTTTTTGAAACTTGTTCCCCCTATGTAAAGATTGGTAACTTTCCAAGCCCCACTGACCGCTGGATAGGCAGTTTTATTGGGAATTCCTTCGTCCGCTTTGTTGTGGTTAGGTGTGCCCCATTGACCCATTGTGGCTGTGCGTTTGGTTCGTTTTAGCATGTTTGTTTACTGACTGTCAGAACACTATTCCAGTTCGCATAATGTATGGAGTTTCCTCATTCCAACGCCAATCATTTAGTTTTTCGACGGCCTTCAAAGCCTGACTGTCAGAAAAATAGCCAATAATTTCAACATTCTGTTTCAACGTTAAAATATCAACATTTCGGCAGCTCATGCCACTTTAAGATCGATATCATTTCACAAGGCTATTTTAATAATGTGATGGGCTTGTCATTTACACATTTCCCTGAACTGGTCTTTTTAAATCTGAAATAATCCACTTGAATTCTAGTGTTTATATTACTTGTGGCCAATTTCGCAATTTGATCAATAATTTGGTATCCATTTTGTCAGACGAAAAGGGTATAGATTTAAATACATCTACATAATTTGTTCTATTATGGTGTTAATCTGATAATATCATAACTACCACCTTTGAAGTCATAGCAAGCAATGTCATTTCCCCTATGACAGATAAACGTGATCGTCAACTATTTTCATTGGAATTGAGAAAAATTGCTAAAATTTGCAATCAAGTCTTATTTGGTAAATTATGGAGCAATTCTTAGCATTATAAATTGGGTGTTAAGCAACTTTACACAAACCAAAAAAATGTTTTCGCTTTGGCCTTTCTGTGGTGCTCACCTTATACGCGGTGTTAGGTCTGGGACAGCAGAATTCGCTAAACGTCAAAACGTGTTGCAAATCTACCCCATTTTATAGGGCCTAATGTAAAACTATGTGGTGCAGCTGGAGCATTGAACTTGAGAATTGTCAAGAAAATGTATCGAGAACCAACGTCATTGCAAAGTCATTGCAAACAAAGTCTGTGGTATATGACTCTCAGTGCCAGCGAACCTCACTGTTAGTTGTCGCGCGTGCACCGTGTGTCCTTACGTGCATGTAAACACAGGTTTTTCTCCTGAAATAAGTATGTTGTTCTAGCAGAAATTTGTTTCATTAATTACATGTATGAATCGCAACGCGAAAATAAGAATTTTTGATGCACATTTATTAGTTTTTGTTGTGTTGAACCCCCATACGACACGCTATTTTATCCTACCCCGTACAGGCCCATGTGTGATGGGCCCAAATTTAGGTCATTTTCTTGGTCAAGAGACGATCGCGAATCATTCAGTTTGTCGCAGAAAATACCCTGTGTTTTATGTGCCTTATCTGAGGATCTAAGCTGTCAATACTGTCATAACTATACATTAATGATATACCTCTTTTTAACACAATTAGAAACTTGTCTCCATGGTTACTTTAGACAAGAAGATTTTTCCTGTGCCCGTGTGTTTTAGTGATCATAAATATATACATTAATGACAAACAATTGCTCCGTTCAAAATTTGGACACTATATACTGCCATAGTGGGAGAAGTAAGCATATTAAATGAACCAGACTCTATAGCGATGAAATGCCCTGAGAAAGATGAACCATTCATATCAGTCGAGTCATTTAATGCCAAGATCGAAAAGACATGTAATCAAGGCGCAATCTGTAAGGGTTTGAGGACTGTCAGCATGATAAAGGGCAATAGTCATTGATTAACCCATTTGTACCCAGTGTCCTTTTTTATTGGACAGTTATCAATAATAAACTACAGTCCTCAAATTGTATTGAATATCTTAACAAGATATGATCAGAATTGTCGATAGTTTTCGACAAAAAGCGATCCGCTTTTCGTTAGCCACTTCCACAGGTTTACTTCTACTACTAAAATTCAAACGGTGGAAACAAGTACATGTACTCATTTAAAACGGAAACATCATATACATACCAATACATTTAAAGTAAAAAGACAATTATTGCTGTGGAACAATGTTTCAGTTACATATGTCTTCATTTAATTTCCATTTTCCAAACATCTCATATACATGTATGTCTTTTTAAAACACACTGACTATTGCACCAAGTATTTTTCCAATCGAAATGTCATCTATAAAGGACACTGGACATAACGTACAAATTAACATTGTCGTCTGCTCTGTTTACGTAAAGATATATACGTTGTAAAATGAAGTCCTTTGCTATCTTTTTGATAGATTTATTATGGAATGAAATACCAGTTGAATAAAACCTGCGATAAGACCGACATATTTCAAAAAGTCGGAGATGTTTACACTAATCAAGACTCTAGCCAATTTGAGGCTGATGATAATAGTACAATGGCATCCGTAAATATATATGTATAAACACTAAGGCACAGGAAAAAATATTCTTGACTAAACAAACCATGGAGACAAATTTATAGCTGTGTTAAAAGAGGGTATGTCATTTCAACAGATATATAACGACATCATGAGACAGACATAATTCAGATGAGGATGATGTAAAGGAAGATGTACAGGAGTTTGCCTTATGGTCGGCCAACGATTTACCTGGAGGGCAGCTGCATAGCAGCGAAGATTACACTCGTATTACTCTCCGCATTGGATCTCATCTTAACATTGGGTCGTAAGAGTGTCAAGGGTGTGTTTTGGTTCTCAGTATATTCCCAGCTCATGTTCCATTGAATATAAAACAATCCATATATTCTACCTAATCAGATGCGATGCACATAATTTGTATTACATTTGATTGTTTATCGTTTATGATACATGAAACTGACAGTGCAGATGAAACAAAAGACACTGATGACAGCAGTGAGGAAGATGTACAGTGCACGAACATCGGGAGGCGAAATGGCTGTCTCGGACATGGCGGAAAGATCTTTATTGTTGTCCAAATTAATTGATTGAACAAAGACCGGAGTTTCTACAAGATGAGCTGACCCACACAAAATGTTTGGAACAGATAGCAGATTAGTGGGTAATCTAAATAGTTACCGATTCAAGTAAGCAGTTAATTACAGTTATTCTCTAAATTTGGTCATATCTCATTATTGAAGGTTTTAAAATTACTGCCTCTTACTGTCGTGACGATCAGAAATTCTGAGAAAAGTGTGAATTTTGGCAGCTCATGCCACTTTTAAAAAACAAAATGTATCGCTATGCTATCCCGTTTACTGGCGGAGAGATAAAGAAAATTTGCACATAATAATGTTGGCAGTAAGTTGGTAACATAATGAATCTTCTACAATTCTCATATAAATTCGTACCACATGCTCTCTCCCTACGTACATCTGTACCCTCAAAGGAACTTTGCGATCCACGCTGGTATGTAGATACCATTATACATGTAGTTTTCTTTGCGGTCTCTCTGCTTAATACATGCACACCGATATTGGTATTTACTGTAGTACAGACGAAGACTTAGTTACCAATTTAAACAAAAGTTATATGTTTTAATTGGCACCTATTATGGATATCTTATATAAGTGTAAACAAAGCAAGAGCCGCCAAAGAATGGTATACTTCCCCAATTTACAAATAGTAACTTTTAAGTTAAAATGCGATCTTGTTTTGTTTTAGCTATAATAAAATTCTTCAAGCACCAAAGTGAATGACAACGTGTTCTCATGTTATGGACGGGACATCAGATTCATAGATTGGGAATAATGTAAAAAATTAATTGATTGATTGTTTGGTGTTTTACGCCGCGCTCAAGATTATTTCACTTATATGGTGGCGTTGCCAGTTTTATTTTGGGAGGAAACCGGGCTCAGTGCCCGGAGGAAACCCACGACCTTCCGCTGGTAACTGGCAGCCATCCCACATCGGTCGTTCGAGTGAAAACCCAGTCAGAAAATTTTCTAATTTTTGGACTGAGTGGGATTCAAACCCGCGACCCATTGGTGGAAGGCTGTGTTCGGATTGAGCGCCCAATGCTCTACCTACTGAGCCACGGAGGCCCCGCTTGTTAAAAAATTAACAACAATTGGGCAACCCTTAAAACGTGGTGGATGTTTTCGACAAATACTAAAGAACAAAGAACAGCGATAATATAAAAATCCCTGACGCGTACAACTTAGTAAAACAGTTAGCTCATATCAAAACATTTCATTATTTCCGCTATTTAATTGATTGATTGGTGTTTTATGCTGCACTCAAGATTATTTCACTTATATTGCAGCGTTGCAAGACTTGGTGAGGGAGGAAACCACCGATCATCGACGAGTACCTTACAACCCTCCAACAACCGGCGATCAACAGAAATATTTTTTTTCTATTTGTCTCACTGTGATTCAAACCCAGGCCACATCTAATGGAGGCCTATGCTGAGGGACTATCACTCTTACCTACTGAGTCACCGAGACCTCCTCACTATTTCAGAAAATAAATGTTAATGCCCATACCTCCCCTTCATCACTGAGGGCCAGGGAATGTCCGAAGCCACAAGCCACTTGTACAATCTTCTTATGCTGTATATTCATTACTGGGGCTGGAGACAGGCCACGATTAGTTGTTCCGTTCCCAAGTTGACCTTCATCATTATAACCCCAACTATACACAGAGCCATCTGAAATAAAGACGATGCATTGATTTGATTGAAAATTAGTCAAATTACACGTAAACCCTGTAGGCCTATGGATTACGCACCAAGCAATGCTTAGTGTAACATGGCTAACACCATCCGTCCCATGAGATTAATATATCATGTCATTTGACGCATGCGCTTCGTGTTAGAATTGGGAGTACATCTGCCTTTATCCATATAACATGCCGGGTTTAAATTAAAAAAAAAATAGCAACCGGAATGTCTTTTTGAAATATACCGTATCGTTTTAAACGTGACTGGAGTAGCCATAGTTGTGATTTTTTTCTTCTTAATTCAGGCATTGGAAGAGAAAACAGGAGCATGGACACAAAAATGAAATCATTCATGTTAAAATAGCAAAAAAAAATAACATGTGCCGCTTCGTTCGGTAACTTTTAGCAATCAATATCCCGATAATGGTGACGAGTATATATGGTTATGTTGTGTTTTTAATCTTCACAGGTGTCATGTAAAACAGACAGAGTTTGTTGGGGGTTTACAACGGATTGTAAGAAAAGACCTTAATATACTGCAGATGTAACGTGGGACTAATTATATTAACAGAACTATTGTGTTTGAACGTATACTAAAAATATTGTGTTTAACGAACAAAATATTCAATTAGCAATCTGTCTATAGAATTAGGGATTGTTATACTTTGGTTATTTACTTTAACAAAATCCTTTGGAAGTAAGTTAAATTTACTAAGTTGAAATCATACACAGATTGGTTAAGCTGGGTGTTTTCTTAGTTATTTCTGACATATTTCCTAACATTGCATGCATTTAAAAACCTACCAAATTCCAAACGTACATGTAATAACTGGTTGTGACTGTGTCTAGGTAATATACACGTAAATGTGATCTGTGGGATCTGTCATTTGCCTGACGCTGTTACTTTACTGTAATTAAAGGAAAGCAAGCCGTATTCTCTGAGTAAGTCCCATCTTCGTTGGTAAATGTACATTTACCTTGGTTGATGGCAGGCATTGGATTCAAACCAATGTCCCTTTGCCCACAGGCCCGGAATGACAATCCCACAATTTAACGTTAATGGACTATATTTCAATAAACTGGTTTATTTACAGGCATCATATTGCATTTACCCATGTGCAATTATGTAGGTCAATTTTGCATGTGGCTGATATTATTGGTGTTGATGCACATGTATAATTTGTTTATGCTACATATTCATAAAGTACCCCGTAACGGGCCCTTGATAGGGGTGAGATGTTGTTGGATAAATGTTAAACTGAAAAAGCCGTCGTCCATGTATTAATTACATAAACAACCCGAGTGTCGTTTTATGACGTCCTCACATTTTGCACGTTTTTAATGTGTGATATTTGGAGCATTTTATCAATTTATTGGGCTTGCCTTTTCAACATCTGTATTTTTTCAATACTGTATAATCATCCGTAGGCTTATAAATGCATACTTAATAAGTGACATATATTTATCAAATGAACACTTTTACAAATTATTGGTCTCGAGACAAGAGTTTTGTGTTATTTATGTTTATGAATATATACAGGAAACAATTAATTGATAGTAAAACACCTAACCAAACTTGTAATGGAACATGTCTACATACAATGCATAAAGAAATAAAACTGAGCAAAAGCTCGTAGCAGCCCTCTTGGGTGGAGTGATGTTTATCAGTTTGTTGATTGGGATGTACTTTCTGATATCGTATTTTTTTGCAGACTGGTTAACTTGCCTATGGCGCGTTGGCTAGCGAATCGATTTGTCTTCAGTTGTGAATATCTTTCCCCAACAGTGGTTAATTGCTTTGTAGTACGATCATGTACATAGGTGTACATAAATGGTTACGTACTGCATGGAGATTTCTTAAAGGTTGTCCGGAATAATTGTACATTTAGAAGAAGATTCATCATACATTCTGAAACTGTTTTGTTGGAGGAGGAAATTACCCCCGCCACTCACCGCACAAGGCATGTCATTGTTACATCAGCTGAAAGCACCATTACACTTTAATTCAATACGTTGAGAACGTGAAGCCTCGAACCCATAAACCCCGCCCACACTATTCAACATCTGTCAACATTTGTTGACTCGACGCGATTCAATTTTATCTTTTAAGGATTGACATGGTGTGAACGGGAGTTCGAACAACCTAGTTCTCTCGGGTTGAGTTGAATACTGTGGACAGGTGTTTTAACAACCTAGTTGTCAGGGGGTTGAGTTGAATAGTGTTGACGGGTGTTCTAACAACCTAGTTGTCAGGGGGTTGTGTTGAATAGTGTGGACGGGTGTTTTAACAACCCAGTAGGCGGGGGTTGAGTTGAATAGTGTGGACGGGTGTTCTAACAACCTAGTTGTCAGGGGTTGAATTGAATAGTGTGGACGGGAGTTTTAACAACCTAGTTGTGAGGGATTGAGTTGAATAGTGTGGACGGGTGTTCTACCAATCTAGTTGTCAGGGGTTGAGTTGAATAGTGTAGACGGGTGTTCTAACAACCTAGTTCTCTCGGGTTGAGTTGAATAGTGTGGACGGGTGTTCTACCAATCTAGTTGTCAGGGGTTGAGTTGAATAGTGTGGACGGGTGTTCTACCAATCTAGTTGTCAGGGGTTGAGTTGAATAGTGTGGACGGGTGTTTTAACAACCCAGTAGGCGGGGGTTGAGTTGAATAGTGTGGACGGGTGTTCTACCAATCTAGTTGTCAGGGGTTGAGTTGAATAGTGTGGACGGGTGTTTTAACAACACAGTAGGCGGGGGTTGAGTTGAATAGTGTGGACGGGTGTTCTAACAACCTAGTTGTCAGGGGTTGAGTTGAATAGTGTAGACGGGTGTTCTAACAACCTAGTTCTCTCGGGTTGAGTTGAATAGTGTGAACGGGTGTTCTAACAACCTAGTTGTCAGGGGTTGAATTGAATAGTGTGGACGGGTGTTCTAACAACCTAGTTGTCAGGGGTTGAGTTGAATAGTGTGGATGGGTGTTCTAACAACCCAGTAGGCGGGGGTTGAGTTGAATAGTGTGGACGGGTGTTCTACCAATCTAGTTGTCAGGGGTTGAGTTGAATAGTGTGGACGGGTGTTTTAACAACCCAGTAGGCGGGGGTTGAGTTGAATAGTGTTGACGGGTGTTCTAACAACCTAGTTGTCAGGGGTTGAGTTGAATAGTGTAGACGGGTGTTCTAACAACCTAGTTCTCTCGGGTTGAGTTGAATAGTGTGAACGGGTGTTCTAACAACCTAGTTGTCAGGGGTTGAATTGAATAGTGTGGACGGGTGTTCTAACAACCTAGTTGTCAGGGGTTGAGTTGAATAGTGTGGATAGGTGTTCTAACAACCTAGTTGTCAGGGGTTGAGTTGAATAGTGTGGACGGGTGTTCTAACAACCTAGTTGTCAGGGGTTGAATTGAATAGTGTGGACGGGTGTTTTGACAACCTAGTTGTCAGGGGTTGAGTTGAATAGTGTGGACGGGTGTTTTAACAACCTAGTTGTCAGGGGTAGAGTTGAATAGTGTGGACAGTTGTTTTAACAGCCCAGTAGGCAGGGGTTGAGTTGAATAGTGTGGACGGGTGTTTTAACAATTTAGTTGTCAGGGGTTGAGTTGAATATTGTGGACGGGTGTTCTACCAACTTAGTTGTCAGGGGTTGAGTTGAATAGTGTGGACGGGGTGTTCTAGCTACCTTGTTGTCAGGGGGTTGAGTTGAATAGTGTGGATGGGTGTTTTAACAACCTAGTTGTCAGGGGTTGAGTTGAATAGTGTGGACGGGTGTTCTAACAACCTAGTTGTCAGGGGTTGAGTTGAATAGTGTGGATGGGTGTTCTAACAACCTAGTTGTCAGGGGTTGAGTTGAATAGTGTGGACGGGTGTTCTAACAACCTAGTTGTCAGGGGTTGAATTGAATAGTGTGGACGGGTGTTTTGACAACCTAGTTGTCAGGGGTTGAGTTGAATAGTGTGGACGGGTGTTTTAACAACCTAGTTGTCAGGGGTAGAGTTGAATAGTGTGGACAGTTGTTTTAACAGCCCAGTAGGCAGGGGTTGAGTTGAATATTGTGGACGGGTGTTCTACCAACTTAGTTGTCAGGGGTTGAGTTGAATAGTGTGGACGGGTGTTCTAGCTACCTTGTTGTCAGGGGGTTGAGTTGAATAGTGTGGATGGGTGTTTTAACAACCTAGTTGTCAGGGGTTGAGTTGAATAGTGTAGACGGGTGTTCTAACAACCTAGTTCTCTCGGGTTGAGTTGAATAGTGTGAACGGGTGTTCTAACAACCTAGTTGTCAGGGGTTGAATTGAATAGTGTGGACGGGTGTTCTAACAACCTAGTTGTCAGGGGTTGAGTTGAATAGTGTGGATGGGTGTTCTAACAACCTAGTTGTCAGGGGTTGAGTTGAATAGTGTGGACGGGTGTTTTGACAACCCAGTAGGCGGGGGTTGAGTTGAATAGTGTGGACGGGTGTTTTGACAACCTAGTTGTCAGGGGTAGAGTTGAATAGTGTGGACAGTTGTTTTAACAGCCCAGTAGGCAGGGGTTGAGTTGAATAGTGTGGACGGGTGTTTTAACAATTTAGTTGTCAGGGGTTGAGTTGAATATTGTGGACGGGTGTTCTACCAACTTAGTTGTCAGGGGTTGAGTTGAATAGTGTGGACGGGTGTTCTAGCTACCTTGTTGTCAGGGGGTTGAGTTGAATAGTGTGGATGGGTGTTTTAACAACCTAGTTGTCAGGGGTTGAGTTGAATAGTGTAGACGGGTGTTCTAACAACCTAGTTCTCTCGGGTTGAGTTGAATAGTGTGAACGGGTGTTCTAACAACCTAGTTGTCAGGGGTTGAATTGAATAGTGTGGACGGGTGTTCTAACAACCTAGTTGTCAGGGGTTGAGTTGAATAGTGTGGATGGGTGTTCTAACAACCCAGTAGGCGGGGGTTGAGTTGAATAGTGTGGACGAGTGTTCTAACAACCCAGTAGGCGGGGGTTGAGTTGAATAGTGTGGACGGGTGTTTTGACAACCTAGTTGTCAGGGGTTGAGTTGAATAGTGTGGACAGTTGTTTTAACAGCCCAGTAGGCAGGGGTTGAGTTGAATAGTGTGGACGGGTGTTTTAACAATTTAGTTGTCAGGGGTTGAGTTGAATAGTGTGGATGGGTGTTCTACCAACCTAGTTGTCAGGGGTTGAGTTGAATAGTGTGGACGGGTGTTCTAGCAACCTAGTTGTCAGGGGGTTGAGTTGAATAGTGTGGATGAGTGTTTTAACAACCCAGTAGGCGGGGGTTGAGTTGAATAGTGTGGATGGGTGTTTTAACAACCTAGGTGTCAGGGGTTGAGTTGAATAGTGTAGACGGGTGTTCTAACAACCTAGTTCTCTCGGGTTGAGTTGAATAGTGTGGACGGGTGTTCTAACAACCTAGTTGTCAGGGGTTGAGTTGAATAGTATGGGCGGGTGTTTTAACAACCTAGTTGTCAGGGGTTGAGTTGAATAGTGTGGATGGGTGTTTTAACAACCCAGTAGGCGGGGGTTGAGTTGAATAGTGTGGATGGGTGTTTTAACAACCTAGTTGTCAGGGGTTGAGTTGAATAGTGTGGACGGGTGTTTTAACAACCTAGTTGTCAGGGGTTGAGTTGAATAGTGTGGATGGGTGTTTTAACCTAGTTGTCAGGGGTTGAGTTGAATAGTGTAGAGGGGTGTTTTAACAACGTAGTTCTCTCGGGTTGAGTTGAATAGTGTGGACGGGTGTTTTAACAACCTAGTTGTCAGGGGTTGAGTTGAATAGTGTGGATGGGTGTTCTAACAACCTAGTTATCAGGGGGTTGAGTTGAATAGTGTGGATGGGTATTTTAACCCAGTTGTCAGGGGTTGAGTTGACTCGTGTAGAGGGGTGTTTTAACACCCAACAGGACTCAAAAACCGTCGAAATTGATGAGAACTAATTGCATGTCATTTCTTTTTCAACCTTTTAAGTCAATTTGAGAGAAATGAACTAATCCACCGGCTGGTGTCAATTACGTAATTTCCTTGACACGTGCATTGTTTGGGGAAAGTGGTGGAAAATGGTATCCGGATGTGTTGTTGAAAAAATTCACTGTGTATAAATACTGACTGATAGAAATATAAGAGAGAATTATCTAAAGAAATCAATTGATGAAGATGCATTCGAAGTATGCATATATCACATATCATATCTTTCCAAAGTGAACTACTTCTGTGCAAATAATGCAGGATTATAGTGCTTCTTTATATTTTTTCACAAAATGTAGAATTCTTTAGCCTGTCTTATTAATTTTGACATTTTCTGAACAACAGTTTTTTGTAATCCAAGAATTTGAAAAAAACCCCAGATATGCCCCAACGGTTCTCCCTAGGGTAAAGGGTTGTCCCAGGGACTAACTTCTGTCTGCACATGTCAATAAAAGAAGAATATCTAAAATACCCTTGAATCCGGCTGAAAGGCAATGTAATTTATCAAACACAACTCAAATTTGGTCAACATGTTGTGTTATCCTTTTATATAGTGCATACAGTCCCTCAACCTACCACAACTTTAAGTTGAGGAATGTTGAGTAGAACAGACCGGGCTTGAATATATGCTGCAATTAGTTGTTCAAAGCTAGTATTGTAGCAATTAGCATTTCCTAAATCATCAACATCAATAATTAATCAGCTTTGCCTTTTTCGTGTGATCTATCAATTGTATAGAGCTAGTTATTACAGCTTTAATAAGCAAAATCTGACCCTTAGAGAATAGATAGGTGATAAGAATTGTATAATGAGTTTTACTTTTGCATTATGCTGTTTGAATGCTCAAGTTTCTCGACAAAGAAATGTGTCAATTCTTTTGCTCGGATTAAATACGGGGGCTGTTTCATCTGTGAATAAGTAAAGAGTTTGTTTTAATAAAGTTTACTAATGATCACTGTGTTGCACAATTTTATCTTCTGGAACCAAGGTAAAATCTCCATATAGCTATTTTGAGTTTTACCTTTGATAGATTATTATATTAACACTCAAACAATATTAAAGTGAGGGGAAGGGAGTAAATCTTCTCGCATGTAATCAAAACGACAAGCACTTTAACACACTTTCAGTATTTGGAAAATGACATCATAACAGCTGTTAATACATCTGTACATCGCTAGCTTTTTTAACGAGTGCTGATTGGTCAGGACTCTGTAAATGTAGGAAAGACAACTTTCCCATTTGAATCAGTGGACGCTGCAGGATTTACAGGTTGAACCCTAGTAATCTGCCAAGGTAAAACACGCAAGGGGTTTATGAGACTTTATGGCCCATTCTCACTGTGCAATTTGCCGTACCAACTTGCGATTCAAATGGATGTATTTGATTAGTTGACAAATCGTATCGACCAATTGTAATCATTCATTTTAATCGCATTCTACAAGTCGGTGCGAAAAATCCCGCAGTGAGAATGCGACTTATAACCATATCCCGAGAAGCTGATAATGCAGGAGTTTTACAAAGATGTACAGTTCGTTTCAGTCAGTTCGTTTTCACTACTTTCAGAGTTATTAACGTTTTTTGACAATATATAGAAAGACCAGGACAATATGTGTTTGTCATCGTTTTTGTACGCGTATTAATTTACATTGGTTGACATGCTGCATATCATGTGAGGATGTACATATTCTATGTTGGTTTTGTCGTTTCTATTAATTTAAGAGTTTTTCCAGATCAACGTGTAAGATAATAACCACATGGGCATGTCAAAGTTCTCATATTAAAGGATATACTAATTTCTATGCGAACATGTTTAAATTAAAAACTTTTGTCCACTAAAACAGACGCCATACAAATAAATATCATACGTCTTTTTTACCCAACGTATTGTTCTCTACATGTTATGTGCATGAGGCTCAGTCCAAGCTTAAATGATTAGAGTGAAAGCTGATTTGTGATTGTGTATGGAATAAATGTATATTTGAAATATATAACCTTAACAAAACAAATTTCTCGTTAGTTCCTTAAGGGGCTTTCACAATTGAGACTTTCGCCGCACGGTAAAAATATTGAAATTGATCGCACGGTGGAGATAAAATTTTTCGGGCCGCAGTAGAATCGGAAAAATTACCGCAAGAAAATAATCCATTTTACGATTGGCCGGGGCATCGTAAGGGCGTGGCAAGGTTTCCGCACGTTTTAATCCACGAATCTCTTGCGGCGAACCGCGCGGAGTGATGCAAGCAACGCACGTCTAGCGCACGTGATCCGTGAGACAGTTGCGTGGAGGTGGTACGTGATTGGTTGGAACGTGCGGCGTGCCGCAAGATGCATCGTGCGTCATTGTTTTTCGCCGCGCACCAATGAGCGGGCGCCATACGGCGTTTTGTCAAATCGTGCGGCAATTTTGGGCTCCGCAGACGTAATTGCAGTATAAATAGGCGCAGAGATAAAAACAAGAGATCAGTTAAACTGATCTAGGCGACCACCATAGAACACTATCAGAAAGTGGGGCTGCTAGTAAACGGATCGCAAATTTGATATGTGAAATTTATTTCTTCGGTTGGTGGCTGGCTGGACAAGAAAAAAGTTTCTTCGGTAGATAGTGGCTGTTATCTGAAAACTCAAAACCATCTTTCTTCAAGGAGGCCGCACATTAACGCTACTTACCAGAGCTACATAGTAGCCTACATGTACATGCACACAGGCCAGTCAGTGATATCGCTTGTTTGAGTCCTGTACACAATTAAAATTTACAAAATCCAAAACGATTGTACACATTTTACTAAGATGCATTTAGTGTTTGTTTACAAATCAAAAGATAATGTATATCTGTCAAAATTAGCCCGTGAAAAGTGAAGAATGGGTGACGTATCACTCGTCTGATGAGTAAAAATTTACACATGACGAAAGTCAGTTTAAAAATTGATGTCAAAAAATGTCCCGATTCGTTCAGAAATTAGTAAACTCTGATAAAAAAAATCTTCATGCACGATTTGATATAAATATATGATTGAATAAAAACATTTCAGTTACTTTATTGGTAAATAGCATTTACAATTGCGAAGTCAGTTGCTGTACATAGCTGCCTGAATGCAAATTCGATCGGCAAAATAGTGACTGTACGTTGTAGTGTATTTCACTTCATTTTGAAATATTCCTTCCTTTCACACTCCGAATAATACAATATGGATCTTCTTAAGTGTCTTAGGGAACACTCTCCTTTAAAAATATTTATTATTGTTACATTTTTGGAAAGAATTTAGGCGTTTAAAATCCCAATTCGAGAAGGCCATTTTACCGACTTCGAACAAGCCGTGGCGGCCGGCAACATGCATAGTAAACTATTTCTTATACTTATAGTCGCCCTTGGAATTCTGAAAGGAGTCGATTTTTATACGTTTTAAAATGACCCGAGGATTGCAATTTCACTCTGGGGTTTATAAAAGCTCCGATAAATGTTTTTCACTACCCTGGACTCGGAAATTCCAAAATAACGTCCTCAGTGCTAAAAATAGCTTTAACTGGGTCCTGTGATTGACAGCGGGAACTCGCACTAGCAAACTTCACCACCCGATTTTAGCACTTTTTAATCATAGATATTTAAATATCTCACTCACAGTCAGTATATTGGAGACAAGGAAATACATATTAAGATCTGAAGCTGTAAATATAAGGAATTCCTTTTCTTGTTATATACGTATGCTTGAGGTGTCCGTTCTAACCTAGACAAAGTTGGAAGTTATCAGTGAATTACGCGTCCGTTAAAGTAAATTAAACCTCTTAACCGTATTCGAAGATTGAAAAAACAAAACACAAAGCAACCAACAGATGCAACATGTGATTTTATTTGTTCATTTTCAAAATTAGTTGAAGTTGTAAGAAAAAATAACCATAAGGCGTCAGTGGCGTTTTAGCCGACTTTCTGCTGTCGCCATACGATGTCTGCGGTAATGAAGCAGGCTAGCACTCTAACGCCATATGGCGACAGCGGTACCGAATGTGTTAAATGAAAACATCAACCACAAAAAAAAAATACATCTTGCATAACTTGACATATGAGGAAGCAATACAAAAAAAATCATCAATTAAAGATCCACCTTGTAGTTTTCTTGATTCCGCGATCACAAACTATGTAGATAGAAATCACAGAAAAAGCTACCCGCCGCCATTTTTAATATGCAAATGAGCAGTGAGTGCATAGTGCGCAACGAGGCCGTAGGGTTAACCTGCGTATAACATTTTACGAATATCCTTTCATTACTTTAGGAGAACAGTGATAAAAAAAATGGCTAGTGGCCGCCATTTTAAATATGCAAATGAGCAAACAAGTGCATTGTGCGCAACGAGACCATAGGGCTAACGTGCGTTAATTAGTTTACGAAAATCCTAGCCTTTCTTTACTTTAGGTGAAAAGTGACAAAAAGAAGAAAAACAAAATGGTCGCCCAGCGGCCATTTTAATATGCAAATGAGCAAAACAGTACATAGTACGCAACGAGGCCAAAGGGTTAACCTGCGTACAAAGTTTTACGAAGATCCTCCCATTACTTTAGGAGAAAAGTGATAAATAGTAGAAAAACAAAATGGTCGCCTAGCGGCCAGTTTGATATGCAAATGAGCAAACGAAATAGATGTTGCACAACTAGACCATAGGAGGAAAGTGCGTGTGAAATTTAAAGAAGATCCGACAAGCACTTCTCTTGGAATCGTGATCACAAAAGAGAAAAGTGATAAAAAATAGAAAATCAAAATGGTCGCCTAGCGGCCATGTTAATATGCAAATGAGCTCAGAAAAATAGATGTTGCACAACTAGACCATATGGGGAATCAACACAAAAACATTTCATCAAGATCGGTCTAGTGGTTTTCTAGATTCCGCGATCACAAACTATGTAGGTAAAAATCACAAAATGGCCGCCAGCGGCCATTTTATTATGCAAATAAGCAAACAAAATAGATGTTGCACAACTAGACCATAAGGGGAACATGTCTATGAAATTTGATGAAGATCCGACCAGTAGGTCTCTTGAAATCGCGATCACAAGAAAAGTTTACAGACGACGGACGACAGACGACGGACGACGGACGACGGACGACGGACCACGGACAAAATTCGATTTGATAAGACCACCATGAGATCATGGTGGTCTAAAAAACGTTAGAAAAAACACACCTGAGGGTATTTTTTGCACGGTGAACGCCAGGCGGTGCAAGACCGAGACGGCGAATCGTTCAACGGTTTACGACTGCGGCAAGGTTGGCGGAACAAGAAATTTCACCGTACGGAGCATCTTACGATACAAAAAAATCGTGCAACAACCGCGCGTCAAGATACAACGGTTTACGGTGAACATACTAGCGCCCGCACGGATCAGAGGTAATAAGAAAATTTGCACGGCCGAAAATTGGATTCCATGTGCACACCAAACTTTTCTGCGGCTCTTGCGGCACAAAAATTCCTCGCGGTAAGGTGCGGTTGCCCGCAAGGAAGGCTGCGGTCCATCGTACGGAAGGCCAAAATTCATGACCGCAAGAGCCGTAAACCTGCCGTATCTCAATTGTGAAAGGGGCTTTAGAGGTCAAAACAGAGTGAAGAGGAAATATGGATATTTTCTGAATTCTGCGTATCTACTCGTAAAATTTCGCCAGAAACGATGTCATACACAACCTTCGATTTGTACAAACTTCCACAAAAGAGCACTGACACAGCAGGGTATGTGTATTACGTCATCACTGGAAGGGTACGCACATGGCGGATATCCTGTTTGATGTAATATGTTACTAAGGAAATTAATTTTCGGAAGCATTATACAGTGGCAAATGTGGCATTAACTTTTTGTGTTCTGGGGCAGAAATTTAACTTTCTGTTTGGTCAGACTTGTAAAAGTACATGTTCTACAACACACTTAACCCCAATTAGAAAATATTGACAAAGGTTGTTCATCACATCTTAAGTTAACTAACACCTAGTAGTTAACACTAAGATCTCACTAATTTACATATGTCTTCATTGTGTTTTTCAGTGTGTATATCAACTTTATAATACTATCGTGAACCACAGTGGGTTACATGCATTTTCTGGTGGTACATAGTAAAATTGTCCAACTCTTTTTAAAATATTTAAAGCATTTGAAGGATACCTTCAACAGTATAATGAATAAATGATTTATTATATTTAAACAATGATCATTCTAACCTTGGGGATATACCTACAGATTTTATATATCCACTGTAAAAATACACCAAACACACCGATCTATAAATATTTGTTCAATATCCTTGCAGAATACTTCGGTTATGTCACAAAATGTGATCATTACGACGAAGTTATGTTCGAATCAAAGGGCCGAGAATTGGTTGATTGATAGATGTTACGCCGCACTCATTAGGTTATTTGACTTATATGGCGGCGTTGTCAGGTTTAGTGGGGGTGGGGGCCCCGACCTTCGGCGAGTACCTGGCTACATACAGAGATTGAGCGAAAAATCCACTCAGAAATGTTTCAATTTGATCTGAACGTTAATTGATCCCGTGACGCAGCGATGAAAGGTCTGTGGGACTAAGGGACGATCACTCTAACCCACTGGACCACCCCGAGAATGGATAAACACGAACAGTGGTCACATATAACAGCAATAATTTACACGAAAACTTTGTTGATGTAAAACACAACAAAAGGGCGTATCAACAACATTTAGACAAATAAACACACAAAAAGTTTACCTGCACTTAGGGCTAATAAATGCTGATATCCGAATGAAATATTAAGAATCTCCTTTTTACACAGAGGAGTTATTTTCCTGGCTTTATTGCATTTTCCGTCTTTACCTAAAATATAAAAAAACAATGTGATTTTATAACATAGCATAATAATATCCATCAAGACAACTCTGATGTTGATCAAATTGATCTCTTTTACAGCTTTAGTTGATTTATTCATGAATAACAGAAAACCACCCTTGTTCTCAAGTTTCTGCTTCTATAAATACCCATTCTGGCAGACCAGATTAACACAACAGTTTTAGTTGTTTAAAATCCTGAATTCAGCCAAAACAAAAATATGGTTATGTAACAGAATAACGATTACTTAGGGCTAAGAGATACCCATATCCATATGAAATATTAAGAATCTCTTTTTTACACAAAATAGTTATTTCCCTGAGTTTATTAAATGCTCCGTCTGTACCTAAAATATGAACAAGAGTTTAAGAAACTCATAATACACCCGCAAGGGTAAATTCATTGTAGCACACTATCCTTATATTCAATATTAAAAACATGCTTTAAACAGAATTTCGGCTGGTAGAATCTTTCAGTCACCTAAATAAGACTCGAGCTTTGGGAATTTTAGTATTTGACAGATCACATACCTATAAGCTGCTACCTATATCTGAAAGCTGTACCAAAGCTACTTGCAAAAGTGTCTACACTACATATAGGCATACAACAGCAATTCCATTTAATTGCAGATTAAACAATAGAAAGAAGGTCGCAACTCATTTGGTCACCTTGGCTATTAAATAAGTTGTTTGGATATAACTAAGCTATTCTGTGAAACCACAGACAGAATAACAGCCATTTCCTCAATTACTGAATGCCTAAGGGCTGGGTGACTGTTTTTTGTCAACACATATAGCGAGACTCCAATTTACTTTTAGTACTAGACACTAAACGTCTGTTTTGGTCGGCGCAAATATCAACACTCCAACTTCATTTTGGTACAGAACACACCATCTACTCATAAGTCAGTTATAACTTTAAAAAAATGTAAATCCATCGAATAGTTCCAGCGTAACTCAATGCCAAAATGCTGGTGACTGTTTTGGTCGCCGCAAATATCAACACTCCAACTTCATTTTGGTAGAGAACACAACAACTACTAATAAACCAGTTATAACTAAAAAAAAATTTAAATCCATCGAATAGATCCAGAGTAACTCAATGCCAAAAGGCCGGTGACTGTTTTGGTCGTCGCAAATATCAAGACCTCAATTAAATTTTGGTACAGAACACACCATCTATTCATAAGCTAGTTATATCTGAAAAAAAAATTAAATCCATCAAATAGTTTCAGAGTTATAAATGCCAAAAGGCATTTTGCATCACTTGACGTTTAGTGGTTCTTACGATTTGCATCAAACTTTACATTACTTTACGTTTAGTGGTTTTTAAGATTTGCATCATACTTTACCTTTTGCATCACTTTACGTTTTGAAATACAACACCTCTACTGTGGGATAATCATTAGATAGTAATAATAATTTTACCAAACTGTATTGATGTAGTGAAGACAGCGTCAAATTAACTTTAATGCATTATTGGACTGAGTGAGATTCGAACCCGCAACCCATTGGTGGAAAGCTGCTCGGATCGAGCGTCCAACGCTCTACCTGCTGAGCCACGGAGGTTCCCTGTACTTGTTGAATTTGAAAAAATAATGGTTGTTCAATGTTAAGCCATTGTTGGGCCAAGGTTAAGTTGTTTGGTCATGTAAATTGCTGTCAAAGTGGTTTTATTATGGTGGATTTATTGTTTGCAGTACTGGATTTGTAACGCGTCGGTACAAAGTCCGCATCGTCAGTCATTTAATATTTCATTAAGCTTCGCTCAGCTAAGTTGGCCGAGCGTTAGATCACAGTCTCTCCCTCTGTTGGACCACAAAACGTAAAGTGATACAAAATGTAAAGAATGATGCAAAACGATAAGAAAAACGCACTCAAAACGTAAAGTAAGTGTTCGCAAAACGTTTAGCATTGCCTCTCAAAACTTTATTTTCCATCAAGAGTTTGACTCTGGTTTTGGGACGGCTTTGAATATTAGAATAACTAGTCCTTCTGATTAGAATCATGAATATTAGTTTTTGAAAGTATAACGTGAATTTAGTTTTGGTAATGTCTGCTTAACTGGTCTGTTTTCCTTTCTTGTTAGAAAGAGAAGATTAAAATAGATGCATTTATTTTAATATTTACATTCAACAAAAATATATAGGTGTCCTACAGGTTCTCTATTGCCCATCCTATTACACGTCTCATTAAGAATTTTGGGCTTTTGTCTGACCCTTCCTTACTGGGTCTTTCACTTCATCGTTCAACATTAATATATTGGTGTCCTACAAAATTCTTTTGGAATGGAACAAAAACTTACTGTGTTCTCTAGAACTTTATGTTTTGGTGACGTTTTAGAAGACAATGTTATACGTTTTGCGAACTCTTTTGAGGTTGAGTTCGTTTTTCTTTACGTTTTGCATCATACTTTACATTTTGCATCACTTTACGTTTAGTGGTTTTTAAGATTTGCATCAAATTTTACCTTTTGCATCACTTGACGTTTAGTGGTTCTTACGATTTGCATCAAACTTTACATTACTTTACGTTTAGTGGTTTTTAAGATTTGCATCATACTTTACATTTTGCATCACTTAACGTTTAGTGGTTTTTAAGATTTGCATCATACTTTACCTTTTGCATCACTTTACGTTTTGAAATACAACACCTCTACTGTGGGATAATCATTAGATAGTAACATTGGCGGGACGTGCATAACCTGATGGCAAAATTTGCTTTTTTATTGTAGGTTAATGTTTTGCTGTTCCCCAATGATCCGCTGTTAGCTGTATATTCGCATTGTCGGCCATTCTGGCTAGCTTAAGCATAAGTAGAACAACATTGGCTAAAAGTTGTGCTCAGGTCGGCAATCCCATGGTTGATTTTTACTTAGTTATAACTAAAAAAAAATTTAAAATCCATGCAATAGTTCCGGGTTTACTGAATGTCAAAAGGCTGGTGACTGTTTTGGTCGCCGCAAATATCAAGACCTCAATTAAATTTTGGTACAGAACACACCATATATTCATAAGCTAGTTATATCTGAAAAAAAATTAAATCCATCAAATAGTTTCAGAGTTATAAATGCCAAAAGGCTGGGTGGCTGTTTTGGTCGCCAATAATATTGAGACTCCAATTTAATTAAGGTACGCGACCCATCTACCCATAAGCTACATATATCAGAAGAAAAAAAAAAATTCAGGCAATAGGTTTTAAGTTATGGAGCGGACACGATTCCGGGACAGACAGACGGACAACGGTATACCAATATATAAAAAAGTATAAAAAGTGATAACATAGCATATGCATAAAGTGATAACACTATCCATACTATCCATCAAGGGAACTCTGATGTTTCAAATTAATCTTGATCTTTTTGCAGCTTTGGTTGATTTATTCATGAATAACAGATAACCACCCTTGTTAAGTTTCTGCTTCTATAAATAACCATTCTGACAGATCAAGTTAACACAATAGTTTTAGTTGTTTAAAATCCTGAATTCAACCGAAACAAAAATATGATTATGTAACAAAATGGATTCAATAAGTGAAAAATGTAAATAATTAATTCATGATCTAACTTACATAAGTATTAATGCAAATGTGAACCATTTTAAATCCATATATCATATCAATTGTATATATCCCTATGTGTAACACTTTCTAATCGAGCTGAAATCTGATAACACTATATATATTGTTTGGGATTTATAAGTCAATATAACAAACGATAAAATATTGACATATCAGGATCAATAAGGCCACTTGGATAAACACAATCTAACATTGCATGATACGGAGGGCTGAACCTGGGCCAAAACAAAAACACAGTCTTTTGTTGTCTAAGATGCAGGCCCACAGGAACATTTACGTGATTCAGAAATATAATTTAAAAAAAAAAGATCGACCTCTAATGAATTACTATCATTTATCCTCTGTCTGAGAATACTGTTACATAACATGTCGCCTAGGTTGTGCTATGGATGAAGTGGTACAATACAACCCTGCTTTTCTTTATATGCTATTCAAGTTTTTAATGATCTATATATTGTTTAGCAATATACGGTTTTGCAATAGTTTCAAAATATTACTTAGTGTGCCATTTCAGAATGTTTACGAAACTTTAACGATGCACTCAAGACAACTTTTAAGCATTAGTTTTGTAGGATTTTTCAATTCTCGAAACAATGAGATTATCAATACAATTAGTCCAACTCCAATGGTCATTAAAGTCATATCAAAGTGTTTATAAATTCACAGGTAACAACCCAGACAGCAATGGAACAATGTTGGATTTCGAGTGGCAAGGTTGTACTTGTTCAAGTTGAATAAATAATGGCTGTTTAATGTTGAGCCATTGTTGGGTCAAGGTTACCCTGCTTGGTCATGTAAATAGCTGACATCAAAGGGGTTTTATTGTTTGCAGTACTGGATTTGAAAAGCGTCGGTACTAAGTCCGCATCGTCAGTTTCATAAAGCGTCGCTCACCTACAGTTGACCAAACGTTACATAACAGTCTCTCCCTCTACCCTGTTGGATAACCATCAGTAGCAACATTGGCGAGACGTGCGTAACCTGATAGCAACATTGGCAAACATGCATAACCTGATAGCAACATTGGCCTTTTTATTGTTGGTTAATGTTTTGCTGTTCCCCATTGATCCACCGTTAGTTGTAGTTAGTTGTATATTCGTATTGTCGGTCATCCTGTGGTTAGCTTAAGCGTATATAACACAACATCAACTAAAAGTTGTGATAAGGTCCGCAATTCCATGGTTGGTCTATCAGATTTTACTTATGTTAGTTAGGTGTTGGTATAAATATAACATCATTGATTGGTTTATCCAACATTTGATAATGTCATCAGCATCGTTTAATTTGAACCTGTGTGTGTTTTCCGTAGTCATTAATGATTGAAGAATAGGACCCTGTTTTCGCGATTTTAGCGTAATTATGCGACTAAATATATTTTGATCCTAATAAACATATTTTTTTATTTCCACTAGAATATATATCAACATGATAAGGTATGGTATAATTGCACGGATATTTTAGATGAAAATTCGGTGAAACAAATGAAGTTTAAGGAATCTTTCCCACAACTTTCAACACAACTTCGAGAGGAGATAATACATTCCCAGGCGCGGATATTTTAGATGAAAATTCAGTGAGACAAATGAAGCTTAAGGAAAGTTTCCTAATGAAAAAAGCCAACCATACAATAAAACAAAGAGAGGAGATAATACATTCCCAGGCGGTCTGCATGTCTTCCTGTAGTATATCTGCAGCCAGGCCATTCATTGGTTAAGGCCGAACAATATACAAACGTCAATATATAAATTCCCCGTTAAGTAAAGCTATTCATAGGTAACAAACCTTACCTGAACACTAACGTATGCCAACGTTAACACACTTTAGCCAAACATTGTGACCCTAAAGTAAGACTAGCTACACCTAGGGGTGCTCATGAATGCCAGACCAACAGTTGGCTAACTACTAACCGACATTGTAATAACTCAAGGCCATCGATGTGCCACTGTCAGAACGACCCTTGTCCAACCAGTTAGCGCCATTCATACAACCACTCCCCAGCAATACACCATATATAGACAGACGATTCACAAACACAGTACCAACCACTATACACCACTGACCCACCGATCGCAGTACATTGTACACCACCTATAGACAGACGATTGACTAACACAGTACCAGCCACTATACACCACTGACCCCATCGTTCACAATACACCATCCATAGACAGACGATTGACAAACACAGTACCAGCCACTATACACCATTGACCCCACCGTTCGCAATACACCACCTATAGACAGACGATTGACTAACACAGTACCAGCCACTATACACCATTGACCCCACCGTTCGCAATACACCACCTATAGACAGACGATTGACTAACACAGTACCAGCCACTATACACCATTGACCCACCGATCGCAGTACACCACCTATAGACAGACGATTGACTAACACAGTACCAGCCACTATACACCATTGACCCCACCGTTCGCAATACACCATCTATAGACAGACGATTGACAAACACAGTACCAACCACTATACACCATTGACCCCACCGTTCACAATATACCATCTATAGACAGACGATTGACAAACACAGTACCAGCCACTATACACCATTGACCCCACCGTTCGCAATACACCACCTATAGACAGACGATTGACTAACACAGTACCAGCCACTATACACCATTGACCCACCGATCGCAGTACACCACCTATAGACAGACGATTGACTAACACAGTACCAGCCACTATACACCATTGACCCCACCGTTCGCAATACACCATCTATAGGCAGACGATTGACAAACACAGTACCAACCACTATACACCATCTATAGACAGACGATTCACAAACACAGTACCAACCACTATACACCATTGACCCCACCGTTCGTCTATCATGAGTCAGTAAATTTACCTACCTTGAGGTTGTGTGGTCTGAGAATTCTATAACACATGAAAGTTATATTGACAGGGGATAGTGACTTCTGCGTGGGACATAAAAGTATTTTAGTATTATATAATTTGAAAAAAAATATCAACCCAGGGTTGTATTGAAAGAAGGTCTGGGTATATAATATGTATATCAGGTTGCAACTAAGGCCTTGCGACACATATTAGAGTGCAGTATTGTCGGTTATAAGTGAATTATTACTGACAAAATAGCCTGGTAAGTAATTTATATGAATATTAAATGGAAGTGTTAAAGAATCAAATCGACACAAGACAGAACCTTGGAGTACACACAGAGACGGCCAGTTTAGATTCTGTCAACAATTGTCCAGACCAATTAATTACGATGGATCCCTTAGTGGGAAATATACATCAGTATGGAGATCTGTAGGATTACCAGGAATATAAATATACACAAATAACTCGACCACAGCCTTTGGAATGTCACAATTTAAAATATCTAAAATGGTTGCCCTAAGATAGATGTCAATTAGCTGGAATACTGTTGACTTTTCAGACAACAAAAGCTAAACTGGTATTGAGAGACGCCGTTTTGAATAAATTCATAAAGTGACTTTAAATTGTATGCTGCCTAATGTATAATTTGAATCCAGACCTAATATTATTAAACAAAGCTTCAATTCTAAGAGTTAAGAAAAGTTTGCAGTGTAAAAAGAAATGTTCAACAGTCTCAGTGGGGTGTTTACAAAGACAGCGAGAGTGATCGTGAATATGATCGCTAAAGAAATCATTATTTAGGGAGCTGCAGCCGTTTCTTAGACGGTATGAAATGATATTACTCCACCTGTCGCCAGTGTAGTACCACGAAGGAGGTTGTGTTTGATGGTTTATTATTTTGATTTGACTTTTGAAGATACTTGCGTCTTTAAGCAATCCCCACCTGGTATATAAATCAACTTGGTAGTAATTTTATGATTATAAAAGTACTTACTTATTTATGTATAATTGATAATCTTAAAAAAACTGTCATTTTTCTATCTACAACTATCGTCAAACTGGTTAGAATTAGAGGTACACTCGTTGATTATAAATATGAAAGAACAGTTCTCTTCCTCTTTCATATGTGGCTTAGAGCTGGGATTGTTTGTATCTCTGATATTTTAGATAGACACAATAAGTTATTACCATATGAAATAATTAATGATAAAGTTGGGAGAAATCCTGATTTCTTGTTAGAATATCACCTCTTAAACACAACTGTTAAAAATACGAAAAAGTATCTCCAACGGTTTGAGAGATATAGAGACGGCTGGAAAATCTCTCAGGGCTTGACGGCAAACGATTTTTCAGAATGTTTCAATTATATGGAATATATAGGATCTCCATGTTACTGGTTTGAACCAATCGAAATGAAGTACTCAGTGTGAGGTGGGATAAATGTGATGTTGATATGAAAGGACACTGACACTGTAAAACACTATCTTTGTGAATGTATCAAGTTTAGATCATCTCGTGAAGTGTTACGGAATAAAATTCTATCTAGCATCTCTGTTGAAAATTGCTTGAATCCTCAGGAAAATAGAAGTAAGATTCTTGCGGCTGTGGCGCAGTTTTTAGTTTCTTCTAGGCGCCTCTAATACCTTAATTTTTCTGAACTAAATATATGTTAGCTTAACCTTATTGTTGTTGCATAAATCAACCTCATGTAGGTTGGCAAATGCCAATAATCTTAACCACCACCACCAAGGACACTGGCAGGAACATATCCTATTGAGAGAGTCAAAGAAACCCACTTGATAGCGCAACCTCTTGGTCTGGTATGATTCATTAACAGTTAATATGTTATACTGGTAGTCATACTAACGCAGTATACATGTGCGTGTCACGCTGTTAAACTTGATTATTACATTATTTCGCTCTAAAGGCACAAGTGGCACAAGAGGTTATCAATATAAAATTGTTCGTTACAACATGACAGAGGTGACAAATTGTAAAGATACAGTGTTCATTTAACGTTGGCATGTAATTTGGATGACCTAACTAATATACAAAGAAAACCCGATGTTTTAATGTTAAGTAACACATAGTACATATTTTTCCCTTAGATGGGTTATGCTGCAACAGACAAACATAAAATGATATTCAGCACCAAGTTGACCAGAGCTGCAAAACGTACAATAGCATTGGTCTAGGGACACTTTGCCCCTTACCAGTTTCAATTGGAAGATGACGATTTTCGGCTGAAACGCACAAGCACTTACATAATTGTTTTATCTGCATCAATTAAGTTTTACTTTTAACGTAATTCAAGTTTAATAACTTGGTACAATATTCCTTTGGGCGATACATCGACATCACAATAATATCGCTGTACATGTAGCTGAGAAACAATTCACCTGGAAAAACTTAACCCATTCACAGCTAGAAGACTGGACTATATTTTTGTCAATGAGAAAGTACTGCCGAGAAAAGTATAATTACATTCTGATCAAGTCTGATCATTTATGTGTAATTTTAGATTTTCAGACATCTACCTTAGAGAGAAGCCAAAATTTTGGAAGTTTAACAATATTTTATTAAAACATATGTTGACATGATAAATAATGTGATATTATCAACCAAACAGACATACATGTATGCTAATTAGTGTGATCCACATCGGTAGTGATATTATCAACCAAACAGACATGACAATCAGTGTGATCCAGAGCTGTAGATATTATCAACCCAACAAACACATGCTAATCAGTGTGATCCACAGCCGTAGTGATATTATCAAGACAACAGACATGATAATCAGTGCGATCAACATCGGTAGTGATATTATCAACCCAACAGACATATGTTAATCATTGTTATCCACAGCTGTTGCGATAATATCAACCAACAGACATATGATAACCAACCAGTGTGATGCATAGTTGTAGAGATATTATCAACCCAACAAACACATGCTAATCAGTGTGATCCACAGCTGTACTGATATTATCAACCCAACAAACATGATAATCAGTGTGATCAACAGCTGTAGTGATATTATCAACCCGACAAACACATGCTAATCAGTGTGATCCACAGCTGTACTGATATTATCAACCCAACAAACATATGTTAATCAGTGTGATCCACAGCTGTTTTGATATTATCAACCCAACAAACACATGCTAATCAGTGTGATCCACAGCTGTACTGATATTATCAACCCAACAAACATATGTTAATCAGTGTGATCCACAGCTGTTTTGATATTATCAACCCAACAAACACATGCTAATCAGTGTGATCCACAGCTGTACTGATATTATCAACCCAACAAACATGATAATCAGTGTGATCAACAGCTGTAGTGATATTATCAACCCGACAAACACATGCTAATCAGTGTGATCCACAGCTGTACTGATATTATCAACCCAACAAACATATGTTAATCAGTGTAATCCACAGCTGTTTTGATATTATCAACTCAACAAACATGATAATCAGTGTGATCAACAGCTGTAGTGATAATATCAACCCAACAAACACATGCTAATCAGTGTGATCCACAGCTGTACTGATATTATCAACCCAACAAACATGATAATCAGTGTGATCAACAGCTGTAGTGATATTATCAACCAACAGACATATGTTAATCAGTGGGATCCACAGCTGTAGTGATATCATCAACCAACATACATATGATAACTAGTGTGATCCACATCTGCAGTGATGATATCAACCCAACAGAGATATGATAATCAGTGTGATTCACAGCTGTAGTGATAATATCAACCCAACAAACACATGCTAATCAGTGTGATCCATAGCTGTAGTGATATTATCAACCCAACAAACATATGTTAATCAGTGTGATCCACAGCTGTAGTGATATCATCAACCAACATACATATGATAACTAGTGTGATCCACATCTGCAGTGATAATATCAACCCAACAGAGATATGATAATCAGTGTGATCCACAGCTGTAGTGATAATATCAACCCAACAAACACATGCTAATCAGTGTGATTCACAGTTGTAGTGATATTATCAACTCAACAAACACATGCTAATCAGTGTGATTCCCAGCTGTAGTGATAATATCAACCCAACAAACACATGCTAATCAGTGTGATTCACAGTTGTAGTGATATTATCAACCCAACAGAGATATGATAATCAGTGTGATCCACAGCTGTTTTGATATTATCAACCCAACAAACATGATAATCAGTGTGATCAACAGCTGGAGTGACAATATCAACCTAACAAACATATGATAATCAGTGTGATCAACAGCTGTAGTGATATTACCAAGCCAACAGAGATATGATAACTAGTGTGATCCACATCTGCAGTGATATCATCAACCAACATACATATGATAACTAGTGTGATCCACATCTGCAGTGATAATATCAACCCAACAGAGATATGATAATCAGTGTGATTCACAGCTGTAGTGATATTATCAACCCAACAAACATATGTTAATCAGTGTGATCCACAGCTGTAGTGATATTATCAACCCAACAAACACATGCTTATCAGTGTGATTCATAGCTGTAGTGATATTATCAACCAAACACATATATGTTAATCAGTGTGACCCACAGCTGTAGTGATATTATCAACCCAACAAACATATGTTAATCAGTGTGATCCACAGCTGTTTTGATATTATCAACCCAACAAACACATGCTAATCAGTGTGATCCACAGCTGTACTGATATTATCAACCCAACAAACATGATAATCAGTGTGATCAACAGCTGTAGTGATATTATCAACCCGACAAACACATGCTAATCAGTGTGATCCACAGCTGTACTGATATTATCAACCCAACAAACATATGTTAATCAGTGTAATCCACAGCTGTTTTGATATTATCAACTCAACAAACATGATAATCAGTGTGATCAACAGCTGTAGTGATAATATCAACCCAACAAACACATGCTAATCAGTGTGATCCACAGCTGTACTGATATTATCAACCCAAAAAACATGATAATCAGTGTGATCAACAGCTGTAGTGATATTATCAACCCAACAGACATATGTTAATCAGTGTGATCCACAGCTGTAGTGATATCATCAACCAACATACATATGATAACTAGTGTGATCCACATCTGCAGTGATAATATCAACCCAACAGAGATATGATAATCAGTGTGATTCACAGCTGTAGTGATAATATCAACCCAACAAACACATGCTAATCAGTGTGATCCATAGCTGTAGTGATATTATCAACCCAACAAACATATGTTAATCAGTGTGATCCACAGCTGTAGTGATATCATCAACCAACATACATATGATAACTAGTGTGATCCACATCTGCAGTGATAATATCAACCCAACAGAGATATGATAATCAGTGTGATTTCCAGCTGTAGTGATAATATCAACCCAACAAACACATGCTAATCAGTGTGATTCACAGTTGTAGTGATATTATCAACCCAACAGAGATATGATAATCAGTGTGATCCACAGCTGTTTTGATATTATCAACCCAACAAACATGATAATCAGTGTGATCAACAGCTGGAGTGATAATATCAACCTAACAAACATATGATAATCAGTGTGATCAACAGCTGTAGTGATATTACCAAGCCAACAGAGATATGATAACTAGTGTGATCCACATCTGCAGTGATATCATCAACCAACATACATATGATAACTAGTGTGATCCACATCTGCAGTGATAATATCAACCCAACAGAGATATGATAATCAGTGTGATTCACAGCTGTAGTGATATTATCAACCCAACAAACATATGTTAATCAGTGTGATCCACAGCTGTAGTGATATTATCAACCCAACAAACACATGCTTATCAGTGTGATTCATAGCTGTAGTGATATTATCAACCAAACACATATATGTTAATCAGTGTGACCCACAGCTGTAGTGATATTATCAACCCAACAAACACATGCTTATCAGTGTGATTCATAGCTGTAGTGATATTATCAACCAAACAAACATATGTTAATCAGTGTGATCCACAGCTGTAGTGATATTATCAACCGAACAAACATATGATAATCAGTGTGACCCACAGCTGTAGTGATATTATCAACCAAACAAACATATGTTAATCAGTGTGACCCACAGATGTAGTGATATTATCAACCCAACAAACACATGCTTATCAGTGTGATTCATAGCTGTAGTGATATTATCAACCCAACAAACATATGCTAATCAGTGTGATCCACAGCTGTAGTGATAATATCAACCGAACAAACATATGCTAATCAGTGTAATCCACAGCTGTAGGGATATTATCAACAGAACAAACACGCTAAACAGTGTGATCCACAGCTACTATGGAATGTGTGTAAAAAATAAACCGAAAATAAATACCATATTTTGGTTAGAAACAAAAGATGGAGAAAAAGTTAACACGGCTCAGAAATTATCTGAGCAATTATTCGCATATTTTTCTGAGCCATATAAACTTGACAAACCACATGCTCCATGAGAATATGATTAGTATAACATATACAGTTACATAATTTGGGGGGGGGGAGATGCAAATGTATGTGAGGGATTAATTGGAATAGAGAAATGTCATAGTGTTTTAAAAAATGTAAAAATGAATCTAGTCCAGGTTTAGGCGGCTAAAGTCCTGCTTTTTATAAAGTGTGAAAAATAAAACACCGAGTGGTAAACATTCTCGCTTTTGTTTGTCAGTCTCTCAAATAAAAGGGGTCATGGCGTTTATTCCAAAGAATGAAATAAATCTATCTGATTAACATGCACTGGCTATAAATAGGAGCAGCCGTATGAGCAAAACAAGAGATCAGTGAACTGATCTTAGCCCACCATAGAACACTATCAGAAAGTGAGGCTGCTTATAAACGGATCGCAAATTTGATATGTGAAATTTATTTCTTCAGTTGGTGGCTGGCTGGACAAGAACAAAGTTTCTTCGGTAGATAGTGGCTGTTATCTGAAAACTCAAAACCAACTTTCTTCAAGGAGGCCGCACATTAACGCTACTTACTGGAGCTATATGTACTTGCACACAGGCCAGCCAGTGATATCGCTTGTTTGAGTCCTGTACACAATTAAAATTTACAAAATCCAAAACGATTGTACACATGTTACCAAAATGCATTTAGTGTTTGTTTACAAATCAAAAGATAATGTATATCTGTCAAAAATAGCCCGTGAAAAGTGAAGAATGGGCGACGTATCACTCGTCTGATGAGTAAAAATTTGAACATGACGAAAGTCAGTTTAAAACTTAATGGCAAAAATTGTCCCGATTCGTTCACAAATTAGTGAACTCTTATAAAAAAATCTTCATGTACGATTTGATATAAATATATGATTGAATAAAAACATTTCAGTTACTTTATTGGTAAATAGCATTTACAATTGCGAAGTCAGTTGCTGTACATAGCTGCCTGAATGCAAATTCGATCGGCAAAATAGTGATTGTACATTGCCGTGTATTTCATTTCATTTTGAAATATTCCTTCCTTTCAAACTCCGAAAAATACTATATGGATCTTCTTAAGTGTCTTAGGGAACACTCTCCTTTAAAAATATTTATTATTGTTACATTTTTGGAAAGAATTTAGGCGTTTAAAATCCAAATTCGAGAAGGCCATTTTACAGACTTCAAACAAGCAGGGGAGGCCGGCAACATGCATAGATAAACTGTTTCTTATAGTCGCCCTTGGAAATCTGAAAGGAGTCGATTTTGATACGTTTTAAAATGACCCGAGGATTGCAATTTCACTCTGGGGTTTATAAAAGTTCCGATAAATGTCTTGATTTTCACTACCCTGGACTCGGAAATTCCAAAATAACGTCCTCAGTGCCAAAAAAATAGCTTATTTGTCTTTAACTGGGTCATGCTTTTAAAATGCCTGGTAGGGGCCCTGTGATTGACAGCGGGAACTCGCACTAGCAAACTAATTTCACCACCCGATTTTAGCACTTTTTAATCATACGGTAAGAATTCTGCTAATTCAAGGACGAGCAATGTGAAGATAACAAATTATTAGACTGCTTTCTGCTATGTTTGGTCTAAAACAACAATAGCAATTGCTTGATAGGATTATCGGTCGCTCCATGCAGGAGGTAAAGACACCCAACGAACAGTCTCAAAACTAATGTTTTGAGTACTTGAATTAGCGGAATTCTTACCGTAGATATTTAAATATCTCACTCACTGTCAGTATATTGGAGACAAGGAAAATATATATTAAGATCTGAAGCTGTAAATATAAGGAATTCCACAAGCTTTTATTGTCAAATTTAACATTTTCTTGTTATATACGTATGCTTGAAGTGTCCGTTCTCACCTAGACAAGTTGGAAGTTATCAGTGAATTGCGTGTCCGTTAAAGTAAATTAAACCTCTTTATCCGTTTGATTGATTGACAAAACAAAACACAAAGCAACCAACAGATGCAACATGTGATTTTATTTGTGCATTTTCAAAATCAGTTGAAGTTGTAAGAAAAAATAAGCATACGGCGTCAGTGGGGTTTTAGCAGACTTTTCAGCTGTCGCCATACGATGTCTTCGGTAATGAAGCAGGCTAGCACTCTAACGCCAAATGGCGACAGCGGTACCGAATGTGTTAAATGAAAACATCAACGATGAAAAAAATACATGTTGCATAACTTGACCATATGAGGAAGCAACACAAAAAAAATCATCAAGATCCGCCTGGTAGTTTTGTTGAGTCCGCGATCACAAACTATGTAGATAGAAATCACAGAAAAAGCTACCGGCCGCCATTTTGGATATGCAAATGAGCAGCGAGTGCATAACAAGGCCATAGGGGTAACCTGCGTATAACATTTTACGAACATCCTTTCATTACTTTCATTAGAACAGTGATAAAAAAATAATGGCCAGGGGCCGCCATTTTGAATATGCAAATGAGCAAAAAAGTGCATAGTGTGCAACGAGACCATAGGGCTAACATGCATAAATTAGTTTACGAAAATCCTAGCCTTTCTTTACTTTAGGAGAAAAGTGATAAAAAGTAGAAAAAAAATGGTCGCCTAGCGGCCATTTTGATATGCAAATGAGCAAAAAAAAATAAATGTTGCACAACTAGACCATATGGGGAACCAATACAAAAACATTTCATCAAGATCAGCCTGAAGGTTTTCTAGATTCCGCGATCACAAACTATGTAGGTAAAAATCACAAAATGGCTGCCAACGGCCATTTTAATATGCAAATGAGCAAACAAAATGAATGTTGCACAACTAGACCATAAGGGGAACATGTCTGTAAAATTTGATGAAAATCCGACCAGTAGTTCTCTTGGAATGGCGATCACAAGAAAAGTTTACTGACACCGGACAAAAAGCGATTTGATAAGACCACCATGAGATCATGGTGGTCTAAAAAGACTCCAGTTAGTGGTTCAGCAGAAAGTAAGCAATGATCAAACAGGGTATATAGAAGCAAGGAGATCATTTCAAAATTTAAGATTGATACAAGATGGTATTAATTATACTAACACGGAAGAGATATCTGGAATAATTCTAGCTTTAGATTTTAGTAAAACTTTGACTCAATATCTAAAGAATTCATGTTAAAAGTCTTAAGGGGTATGGGTGTCGGGCTACAATTTTGTAATTGGATTGATATTTTAACAAAAACACAAATAGTTGTGTAATCAATGCAAGATGGCTTACTAACTTGTTCCCGATGGGAATCGGAATTGAACAAATCTGTCCTTTGAGGGCTTTAATTTTTGTGATAGGGGTTGAAGTAATTGTTTGACAAACCAGTAATGTAAAAGGCATTCCGTTACCAAATGATGAAGTACTTAAATTACCACAATATGCCGATGACACAACAGCAACCAAATCTTAGCGACAAAGAGTCAACTGAAGGGACATTTAAGGTTGTAAATGATTTCATCTGAATAGTGGATTGATTTTAAATATTCATTGAGAGGTATAGTTTTTGTAAAAATATTTTTGATGATATACTATATGTATAGATGTAATCTATATTTGATGTGAGTTGATAACCATTGGCATACATGTACATGATTTTTACCCAAACTGAGACCATAATTACATACAATTGTATGTACACGGGGTAGAAACCAAGGACCCCTGGTATCATAAAGGAAAGATTTTTTTTTTTAACTCAAAATACTTTCACAGAATTGAAAATAAAATGTTTTAACACAATCTAGATAAGACTACTTCCTACCCAAAATTTAAGCTCAGGCAAGATCATTTGTTTAAAACTTTAGTTTGGAAGTCATACCAAAGCGTGCTTTCTTGACATGACATCAGTGTTTTAATAGTATTAGTTAATTCACGTGTTCCCTAGGTAACCGTAAACATCAATGGTTTCTAAATGCTGATTGGTGATAACAGACGCCGGTAGGGTTTTAGTCTTACAAAATACAACAATTATTTCTGAACACTAAAACACCAAGGCACAGGGAAGATCTTTGCTCTTATAAATGTATGTGATTATACAGACAGGCCAGATTCAGAGACACAACCAGAATATAAAACCAAGTTAAACACTTTTAAACAGATCGATATCACCAGTGACTCTGTGGTTTTCATCTACTCATTTATGAAGCCATCATCACAGGGTGCTTTGTGGTTTTTCAACTTTCGCATACCATTTCGGATTTTGTCAACAATGATTTTAGCATCTAGCTCATGTTTGGTGGCTTCGTGAATATGGTCTTCGCGTTTAGGGTCTGTCTGGCCAAGTGAATTCAGCTTACTAAAGTGGTTACTTACAATCAATCAGTCAATCATTTCCCGACAAGACTGGGTATCAACGCTGTTTGAAATTCTACCGTAGTTTCATGGTCTGTTAAGCCTGGCTCAGGTCGAGGTAAGATTTGATCCGATCGTCGTAAACTCCAGTCTGTAGTCGGAGAACTTTTTTCGACATGAGCGGCCTTAAGGTCGCAGCCAATCAGCGACCTATACTTCATCACGTGATTGAAGACGTATTGTTATGTCATTCATAGTTGCGTGCCAGTCTGCCGAATATGGTGACGAAGTTTCCTTCCGATCAATTAATCGCATCGACCTGAGCGGAGCTTGAGACTGATCAGTCAGGAATCGTTTGGCTGAACGATAAACCAGTCGCAGTTGACATGGACGGTCTCAATCGCAGACAATCGGATCGAATCTTAACTCGACCTGAGCCGGGCTTAAGTCTCTATCGTTGGAAATTTGTCTTATGAATTGTTCTGGTATATATATACTAAAGCTAGCTTCAAGCAGAGAAATATTTCTTACTGTATAAACTCCATGTAGTTGCATTGATTTTGAATTTTTGGTATCTAATTTGAGGGACATAAACTCTTTTCTGTTTAACCTACATGTATTTTTAAACCAAGGTTTATGATCACTGCTGTTACCTGGTAAGTGTATTCTATCATAACCGAATGATTTGGCAACGGAGGGTGTAAAACGGTTCATTGGATCTTCTACTAACTTGTTAATAGATTTAAACAAATCAGTTTCATTACCAGTTTTGTCAGATGGTTGTTGACAAAAAGAAGAAAAATCAGCTGTGTCAATATTCGTACAAAATAAGCTTTCCTGCTCCTTAGCTCAGTTAATAATAAAATAAGTAGGAATACTTCTCTAGATTGTACGAGTTTGACAATTTGGTGTCTAGATTCGAAGAACGATTTGACAATCTATATCAAAATAAGTTTGTTGAATGGCTGAACTTTGAATTTATGATAGTTCTAAACTGAATTCCTGTGACAATTGTAAAATGCACGCAAAATAAACGTAAATTTAACGGATACTTTGAACGCAAAAGTTTGTCATAGAAATACGCTTAATACTATATCACTCTCACTGGTCATCATTGACTGAGGTTCACATTTTGTATAATATTACCACCAAAATTCATAATGCGAGAGACACTAAAGCTACAAGACGCACATTTTACTAGTTTCCTTTCATTTGACCTAATTTTGTTGTCTTGGATGCTGTGAAGAATCTCATGATGAGAAGCAATACATAAAGTGACTTGAACTGTCATGTTGACATTATCGGATATCTTTATCGTCAAGTGTCATTGAAAAAAGGCTGTTTAATGCTGCTAGTATAATAAGTTTGTATGTTGAGCTTATTTAGGCTTAATATGAGTAAACCGTTGTCCCATTTATTTAAAGTTGGTTTGGTTCATAAAACCAAAGTGGATGAGCGAACAGGCTAGACGTCTATATCAACGCTTCTCCACAAAGTTTGTTTACTTTTTGAAAACTATATCGCTTCGCACATTCTAGAGGCCGTACGTGTTTTCCTTTTTTGATTGATGTCTTACGCCGCACTCAAGATTATTTCCCTTAAATGGCGGCGTGGTCAAGTTTAGCAGGGGAGGAAACCGGGCTCTTGTCTGGAGGAAACACATGACCTTTGCTGAGTACCTGGCAAATCGTCCACATACGGTGACCGAGTGAAATATTCACTCGAACTGACGCCGCATCGATGGAAGGTCTGTGTGGGAATGAGGGACGACCACTCTAATCCACTGGACCAAAGCGGCCCCTTCATTCTTCGAAAGTCAACTGCTATTTTATTTCTTAATAAACATAATGTACTGGCAATCAAATATTACGGAAAGAGTTATTTTGCCAGTTGTTGTATCTACCTTTTTTTCAAGAGCAAATTAGAAGCGTTTACGTGCAGCTGGTAAAAATACGGTGCGTTATATTAGTGTTTAGAACTTAGGCCTAGAATGAAAGAGCGTTCGTCCTTGTTATTTACATTTTCTTTACTTTTCGAGCATTATTTGTCTCACTTCGGCCACAGACTGCAAGGATTGTTCTCATTTCAACGTTACTCATTTATGTTTTTGATTAAATTTTAAGCTCAGTCTACTTTAAAGAAATATTATCTCTTGTTTTATTTTAATCGACAACAAATGATTTTTTTAGTTAATAGAAACAAGATGTAAAGCTTTCTCTAACTTTCTATGTAAGCAAAAGGTATATGAAATATATATATTTACCTATCCCTAGACAATAGTCGCGGTTCGATCCCACGGCATATACGTCATCATTTTTTGTGATGAAAAAAGCATTTTCACCATGGTTGATAAAGACATATATTTTCCTGATGGATGCTTGAACAGTTTGATCCAGTTCACTCAAGATGGAAAACTTGCTTATGACGTTTGAAGACATTATGAGTGTTTCTCAAGTATCCTGAAATTAGAGAAAAGTGATACATGTATATGGATTCCGTGCTTTATCAAAATATTAAAAATGCTATAAAAGGATTTTCCCACTGCTTTATGTCAATCATATCCATTTCATTTAACTCCTCTTACTCTATCTTTTCTTCTGTGATAAAACTACTTCTGTTGTTGCAAATATTGTGTCATAATGTTTGATTTCTGTTATACACTGAAATGAACAATTGCTTTGAAAATGCAGAGTGTATAATGACGACATGTTCGTGACCGTGATGTCCCTCCGAACTATAAATCAAATGGTTTTATAAAAGTAACAGTTTACAATGTTTGTTAACTGTTTCAGGACGCATATGCATAGTTACCATGGTTACCAATTAGCTGATTACATGTACCTTATCAGATCCTGTTTTAGGTTTTTGTTTGTGTCCAGGCTGTCATACTTTTTTTTTAAATTTCGGCACAGTTTTGATTTTGGATGTGAACATAGTTATGTTGATGGTTATGTGCCATACATCTTACTTGTCGGCATCCATGATAACCGTGGTTACCAAACGGTCAATATTCGTGTGACAGGGCTATAACTCCAATTGCTCTAAAGGTACAGTTCTATGTTTTTGTTTATGACAAGATACATGTCTGGTAATGTCTCATGATGTGTGGTTACTATGTTTCCAAATTAGCTGATTACCATATACAATCGGTTCTTCTCTAGTTGTTTATTTCCGGACTGTACTTTTAATTTCGACACGTTCCTGATTCTTGGTGATAGAATGAATCAGATTTACCGTGAATTACTAAAACAGTCAATATTCATGTGCCAGCATTTGGTTAGATTGTTTTACTTGCCAGGGCTATAACATCAGGTCATCATAATTATTACAATAATGTACATTCCATCCCATGGTGTAGTGACGAATTTACTGAAAATATACAGCATTAATGGGTGGAAGTGACCTGGGCCAACCGTATTCATATATCCAATGAATTAAAATGACTATTTTACTTAACATATGAGCTGATGTGCTCTTTATTCTTAATTGATAGAAACAGTACGGAGGAAAGAATGCCTTTCAGTCCAAATCATTGTCATTTAAATTCATTGGATAGATTTATACGGTTCACTCAGATTAATTAATTTGAACTGCAAAATGACGCTGCTGTTTTCTGTTACTGTTTTTTTTTTTGTAGAGGAGAGGGGGTAAAATACGACAACAATTATCGGCCCCTTTTTCAGAAAAAAAAAAACACTATATAAATCTTCTAGAAACACTAAGCTTGATAATTTACGTTCAACCAGTGTTTATAGATATCATTCATGTCAAAAGAAAATTGTCCGTTAAAGTCAGGTATGGTATCAAAATAACAGTCACTGCATTATTCAATAATGGGTCGAAATGATTTCATTGTCACGCTTGTTTATTATTTAAAGATTAATGAGAGTGAAATGTAAACTGATCGAGAGAACGTATCATAACAGTTTTCAAGCTATAAAAGCTTACTTGTGTTTACAGACACTGGAAAATATGCATTTTTTAAAAACTGTTTAATAAAAAAGACTTATCTTGTAACCGCCGTTCAGTAAATAAATTTACCTTACCACTTTAGATTTTGAATTAACATTAAAGTAATGAGATGACCCTTGGATATATTTTTCAGTATTCTATACACAAAGCAACTTGAATCACAGTCAGTGAATCCACTAGAGAATGGTGAAAATATCGCCCGAAATCGTGGACGCTTCTCTTTAGAAAGCATAGTCAATTATCATATGTCATTTGGAAGTACTAATTGGTTTTAATAAAAACAGCCTTCCGCTGTTTTGGTCTGGCGTCACATTAAACAGATGTTAATAAAGAAGTGTGGCAATACAATATGAGAAGATGATGGGATGGGGGGATATACAAAGTTAATAATGGGCGGTCAAATGAGGATGGAGATCGAGCATACATTTTGCCGTTACATTTTTAAAGAATAAAAAAAAAACGGAAAACAAGTCCAATGTCGGTCAAATGATGTTGGAGATCGAGTATGCGTTTTGTAGTTACATTTTTAAGGAAAAAATTTAAAATAAAAAATATTTATATTAAAATCCATGAAAAATCTATTGAAATAAAGAACTCAATACTTTACACAAACACAATACTATATATTTGGCTATATTACATGAACCACAAGCACATTAAATATTAATAATTTAAGGCAACATATATTTACAAGACTTGATATGCTACACACGTGTGTGATCAATTTGAATGCGTATATTTTAAGAACGTTTAATCAGTACATGGTTTCTCAACAAAATAAAGTTCGCAGGAGTTTTGGTGTAGTTTTTCTGTGCCCCTGTCATATATATGTTCTTGGAATATTAAACAGGTTTTGAAAGGAGGCTGTCAGAATTAAAGACTGAAAAAGAATTGTGAATGTATAATGAGACCATGTTAGATAAAGAGAAATCTGAAAGCTGGATGGGGTTCGGTCTTTGGCATAGATTAGAACACATGTAAAATGACTTCTGTCAGATGTTTTGTAACTCATGAAAAAATTGTCCACATCTGTTAGATCTGTCGGGAACACCCAACAAGTCATTTGACTGAACAAAGGTGTGGTGTGTCAAAACATTAACAGTTCCACAAATGAGAAATGTAATTGTGTACTATTTCTATATAAATATCGCATTGTTACTATTCGAATGAGCCCTCTGGGCTTTCATATCTGACAGATGTTTTGTAACTCATAAAAACCTTGTCCACATCTGTTAGATCTGTCAGGAGCACCCAACAAGTCATTTGACTGAACGAAAATTAGTAAAGGTGTGGTGTGTAAAAACATTAACTAACGTTCACAGGTCGATTATCTGAAATAATTTACCTTGAAAATAATGCTGAATGAAAAGACAGTGGATGCTGGAGATATCATCAAGACAGTTGAGATAGAGTGTGGACTGGGCGCAATAGTCGCTTGTGTCCCAAAGACGGACTGTTATGAGATTACGGTGGACAAACTGAAAAACAAGACCAGACAGTCGTTTTCAAACAGAGAAAAGTACCCAAACCAAAGTATGGGTAACTGCTTGTGGTCCATGTTTAGATTTACTATCTACCTTGGTTGGGATATTGCGAGCTTGGCGAGCATGAGCTTGTCTGGCAGATTCATTTTCATTGCATTTTCACTCCGTAAACCACGTGCAAGACTCACATACATGAATACGATGGTCTATGGGAGCCCGTTCGTTACAATTGCATGCTGTTTTTTTGTTTTCTCCTCTGATCGGTGTTGTTGTTGTAATCGAGCGTCGATTCTTCGTTTGTTTTTCATCCTCATTTATACATTCTAAACCTAATTGGACATGCTTTATGTGTGCTATATTTAATTTTAGTGGTTTTAGGTGTAGTAATTAAGCTCGTGTAAATTTGTTTTCTTAACAAATGTCAAACGGACAGACCATCTCCGATCATAAAATTGTATGATGTATAAACTGTTAGTATACTGCGGCAAGTGGGCCTTTAAACAGTTTATACATCATATCATTTTAGGATCGGAGGTGGTCTGTCTGGATTGGCCGGCCTTGGTTTTAACAGAAACGTTCGGATGTGGAAATAAATTGACAGACAGACAACAACAATGTCTGTATTTGGGACACTCAAGATCATTTCACTTATATAGCGGCGTTGCCAGGTTTAGTGGGAGGAAACAGGAATTATTGCCCAAAGGAAGCACCCCACAAAATTTCAATTTCTATTTGGTCTAAGTGTGATTTGAACCCACACCACATCGATGGAAGATCTGTGTGAGACTGAGGGACGATCACTCTAACCCACTAGACCACCGAGGCCGACTGGGAGGTTTGATTGTTTCAAGCCATGTCCTTTCCAAGTGGATCGGCACGTTCAAAGGTCGATTATCTGAAAGAATTTACCTTGAAAATAATGCTGAATGAAAAGACAGTGGATGCTGGAGATATCATCGAGACAGTTGAGATAGAGTGTGGACTGAGCGCTAGTCGCTTGTGTCCCAAAGACGGACTGTTATGAGATTACGGTGGTGGACACAACGTCCGTTGATACATTGTTGAATGGACTGGATTTAGCTGGAGATTGGATGCAAGTTTTGCAGATTACACAGAGAACTGTTCTGGTGACTTTTATTCATCTTTCGCCGTACATTGAAGATCATGGAATCAGAGAAAAATTATATGATATGGATATGACAGTGTTATCGAGCATATAGAGAAGGTATCACCCTGGTATAAACGTGGCCGACAGAACCCGAGTTGTAAAATGCCTACTACAACATGGCATGAAATCTCTCCCCTATGCTATGCGATTCGACACTATGCTATGCGATTCGACACGGCACCGTGGCCAGAATATATTCGTGTATTGCACGATAGACAGATAAAAGTATGTTTAATATGCTTTTCACACGGACATTTGCATACAAAATGCTGATTGTACTGTTGTTACAAATGCGGGAAAATTTGTCATATTTCAAGACCCTGTCACACTCCCCCATGCGAGGGGTGTGGTAAGTATGGAAATAAATGCCTGTGCAGTACTGAAAACAGAAGTATACTGTGTGACAGATATGGTGCTCAAGAATGTGAATGTGGAGGTCATCCTCATAAAGAGTCGGAAAGTGAGTTTGAAACTTCTCATGAAAATATTGAGGTGACCGACCCCCCGTCCAACGAATCGAAAGTGGAAGTTACTTCACAGTGTGGAGAAATCAACAGTGGGAAACGAGCCCATAACCCCGAAAGAATAGACGTTCTGATTGATTCAAAACCAGTCAAAAATGACATCACCGAGAGCGATAGTCAAGTTATCCCTGATTGTTCAGGGCTCAGTCTGCATTTGCCCGAGATGATGTGTGCTGATCTGCCTAGCTGTCAATCAGATAACGATACGGCGTCCGTGGATACTGGATTTACACAAGTGGAACGGCGGATAAGCCGTCGCTGCAGTGACACATCAAGTAGAAAGGCACCGTATCGCTCTTGACTAACAACAATGTATAATTGGGAGATTTATCTATTTCTTGGTTTCACTATGGTGCCATTAGCTTCACTGAATTGCAAAAGCTGTAGAAGCATTGAAAAGATTGAAGAAAATAATAACTATTTCTGCTCATTGAACTGCGACATTTTGAGTGTACAAGAGACTCATTGGGACGTACCATTTATTAATAATTGTACCAATTTAATTGACAGGGATGTATATTATAGCCATGGTACATGTAGTGTGAATAGTTGTGATGTTGCTACATTCATGGCCTATTCTTTAAAAGATAAAGTGATTAATGTAGAATCCTTAAAAGTTCTGAAAAGAGGCGTTTCTATGCAAAGATAAAAACTACTTTCCAATTTGAAAAATATTTATCTGTGTTACCGGAAAGACTTTCTGACTTTATGATCAATCTGCTGCTTTTTAGAACTTCTAACCGTTCTCTACCAAAGGGTAGATGGGCAAATTTGCCTTATTGCATTGCCAATTCTATGTGCCTCAACGCTTGTTGAAAATAGCCCATTATTTTTTAAGAAATATGAACAGTCGTCTACTGTCCTAGTGTAAATGAACAGTTGCAGAATGCAACTGATTTTGTGGTGTGCTTCAATTGCGCTTACCCCCCTCTAGGCGAAATCCCATCACGCATTGCTCTTCGCGGGTCTTTTGCATTTTATGTAATTCTTATCCAATCATCTCACTATAGTCCGTCACGTGGGTGTCGTCTGCACTTCCATCCTTGTCCGGTCAACTTCGCAGCCATTTTCTATTCGCGAGCGTTAGTTTTGCCCTCCTCCAACCCCTTCTCCACCTTCTTCTTGGTCAATTTATTGTCATCAATTAAATTGTTTAGTGGGGCGGTTCAGCCCCACTTCATTTACACTAGCCAGTAAATTTATTTGAAAATTCCTTTATTTAATGTCTAATTGGAAATTATTTATTTTATTGGGTATTTTATTTTACATTTAACGTTACCTTTCGCTTTCACGTTTTACTGGACAATATTTAATTAAAAAGCCACTTTGTGGCCTTAGTCAACTCAATCTGTCTTTATTGTTTTATTGATGCTAAAGCACAAAAGTACTTCACATGGCTTGCAATCTTTATTTATCAATAGAAATGTCAAAATCTAAGTAATTTGAGCCAATTCATAGGCCTCATTTCGAGAACTCTGAGTGGCTCTACTGATAACACCCACAGAATGACTAAAAGCACCCCTACCTAACAGATGTGCATACTTAAAAAAATGGGGTTACAAAACCATTTTATCTTCACAACTCTTCTTAAATCATGGTAAAACAGTTTCATCCAGTCAATGAAAAAGCTTCCAAAACCAAATTTCTCTAACATGGCAAATAAAAAATCATGCGAGACACTGTCAAAGCTATGTAGTTGTATGGAATGAAGGTGCACACATTGTTGTCCATGGTGTGATTACTAAAAAGATTGTAGATGGGGGATTAAATCTACAGGATATAAATACAAAAGTACATCCTTTTCGTTTGAAGGTTTTCGTTAAAAAAATGAATTGTAATGTCAACGCAGTATGGAAACATTGCCTGCACATCTTTCTCACAAGGTGTGGTTTTCTAAATCTGTCGAGAGAATTGTTATATGTGTCCCCCCAAAATATTCTATCGAGCAATGTTTAAATGTTGGGCCCAGTTTCTAAAACAGACTGAACTAGTAATTAAAACAAGAGAACAGTGCTGGTGTCAGTCCCTTTTTGGCAATCAATGCATTAATCCTAAAAGAAAATGAATTCAGTCTGAAACATTTATAAATTACTGACTAAGGCCAAGCTCCTGTCAGTCATCAACCTAATGAATATCATAGGTTTAATTTATTACAACATTTTATGATGGGTATAAAAGTCTAAATGATATACCTCTTTTTAACACAATTAGAAACTTGTCAGACAAGAAGATTTTCCCTGTGCCCGTGTGTTTTAGTGTTCATAAATATAAATGCAAAGCTTACTCTGGTTGATTGTTTGGTGTTTTACGCAGCGCTCAAGATTATTTCACTTATATGGCGGTGTTGCCAGTTTTACTGTGGGAGGAAACCGGGCTCTATGCCCGGAGGAAACCCACAACCTTCGGCTGGTAACTGACAACCATCCGACATAGGTCGTTCGAGTGAAAACCCAGTCAGAAAATTTTTCAATTTTTTGGACTGAGTGGGATTCGAGCCCGCAACCCATTGGTGTAAGGCTGTTCGGATTGAGCATCCAACGCTCTACCTACTGAGCCACGGAGGCCCCGCGCTTACTCTGGTAAAACACTTGCTATATGAGACTATACCTGGTTATCTCCCCTCATCAGCAACATATGAGATAATAACTGAAAGTTATCCAGAAGAGGACTTTGGTCAACCGGATATTTATGTTAAGTCTGGTGATAGTGAGGGCAAATCACTTTCTGCCTTCACGATTAAAGATTTTTTCTCCGTATTGCAACGACATGTACGGTAAACAAAGAATGTGCTAGCCTCAGAACATGGGCTGACCTTTTCCCTTTACTGGATGTCAGTAAATACTTTAAGCTGTGAGTTTTAAGTGTCAAATCACCTGAACGTAAAGATATAGACTTTCGTTTTATACATAATACTTTTTTACAAAAGGTAAACTGCATTGTTTTGGTAAGACGGATACAGCGATTTGTAGTTTTTGTAACTCTGCAACAGAAGATTTGTTATACATATGTTTTCGAATTATAGCTCTCTGTTCGTTTTTTTTTTACCTACTTTGGCCATATGCTAGAGATACCATTTCAGTATGTGCCTGTGAGATATTTGAATAGCATGGATTATAGAATATATATTCTTCTAGGGTATCCAAACAAACATACAAGAGTTAACCACATATTTGTTAACTTTGTTTGCAACTGTGCTAGGTATTGTATTGCCAAATGTAGAAAGAAACGTCTTTATGTACCATAACAAAAAATATATTTGTTAAAGATTTTCAAATATTGCTGTAAGAGCACCGTCCAAGAGCGTTTTAAATATTTCGTGGAAAAAAAGAAAAGATAACAGTTTTAGAATGACACTTTGTTAATTTAACCCCTTTTGTTTATGTGAATAAGGATTGTCATCTATCTCTTAAGATCTGATCTATTTATCATTTAACAGTGCCCCAAATGAGATATTAATGGGTTTCTATCTCCATGCAAAATACTGTATTGTCACTATTTACTTTATAACTCGGTCATTGCTAGGGCTACATGTGACCTACTTGTAGATAATTGGTTCCGAGAAATACATTAATTCAATGCAGGCCTACGTGTTCCGGTTTTAGGTTTCATCTCTATAAAAGTATTTTTAATTCCATTGACCTTTGGGATAGTAACTCCAGTCAACAGTTTAAGTAACCTGGCCATGAACATTTTTTTGGTGAATATATAGAGGATATTGAACAGTTGTGTTTGAATAGCACTTATATTTTTTCGAGTGAAAGTCGGAGAATAACCCACGAGACGCGAAGCGTCGAGTGGGTTATCCCTCCGCCTTTCAAGAGAAAAAATATAAATGCTGTTCAAACACAACTGTTCAATATTCTGTTTATTATTTATACTATCATGTTTTAGGCTGGAGATTGTTTATTAAGTATAAATTTATCAATTATAAAAAAGAAAGTATCAACAAATTTATGACGGATTAGGTTTTCCGCAAACGTAGGAATATATATCGCTGACCAATGAAACAACAGCATGTCTGTTCTTCTCACGTGACTATCAACTGTCAGATTTGTGGTCATTTGAATGGCCATTTTCTCCCTGAAGTTTTTCGCGATATTTCATGTAAAAAGAAATTAAATCGAACTCCATGGATTTTAACTCTGCAGAGCACCAGTCACCAGGATAAAAAATGATATTTGAAATTACTTTACATTGTTTAAACGCGTCAGTGAATGGCAAGTACAGTTACTCGTTACACGCAGTGGTCCGATTCTCCGAAGCCATGCTGCAGGCCACACAACGCTGCCAACAAACGATCGATTGTGAAGTTTTGTTTTATCGCTTTGACTTAAAGTGGTAAGCCGATCCTCTATTGAATCAATTTAGTGTTTTCAGCTGTAATTTATTTATCTTAATGCTAAATATGACCGAAAAGCCTATCGAAATCCTACTGTTGTTGTTGTACAGCAGACGTCAGTACACAAGAAAGAAGTAGGTCCGGCGACGTCAGCGGCTTCGTCGCGTGCATTAAATAACAAAAAGTGTTATTGCACTGCAGTGAATTATAACATTTCTGAGTGAAGGAAATCCCTAGTTTTCACGTATGTATAAATAATAAAAATATATATTGATAAAAAAATCGCAGTTGATGTAATTCTGTGACGTAGCGATCACTCCAACTTGGGCAATGGAAAATGGTGCCAGACATTTTCATTATAGGCCTTTTACTTTTCAGTGGGTTGTTTCACTTGAAGCAGTTATACATGTAGTTTTGTACACACAAACTAACTACAGACACACCTGCATGTCTAGTGGATAATATGTACTGATGCCTATTTAATACAATCGTTAGTCAATAAATAGGCCTTGTTATAAAAGTATAATGTTATGTACTTAATAAACACTTGTACAAAAAGAAGCATAACATCATTACAATATACCAATATATTCAATACAATTCTACTGATGATAAGGCTGTGATTGTCCTGAGTTGGTATATGTAGATATTTTGCAGTGCGGAAACCAAATTACTGTACGTTGTATAGTCCTTGCTATGAAGACCAAAGCAAATTGTCACATTGAAATACCAGTACTTCACCAGGTTAAACCATATTGAATAATTTAACAATTACACGTTATTACGTCGTCGTTGTCAGGATAAATAAGTTAGCCTGGTACCTGTTTTACACAAATAGAGATTGAAAGGTAAGATGTAAAAGCTGATTGAAATCCTTACTAATTCTGTACAAAACCACCAAGGCTTGCATACCCTACATCAATAAAGGTTTAGTACATTGCTTGGTCCACCTACCTTCGTCCTTGAAACGACTAATATGTTGTAAGTATATAGGTCAATAATATATATATATTTATACAAATCACGTGATATTGACTCCCCCCGTGTATGTGCCTTAGATAAAACCAACAATTATCTCCCTTGGATTCGTTTCCTTTTTTTTTCTCAACATGTTTATTTAATCATTGAATGTACACTTAAGCCAAGGGCTTATACTGTGTCCTATTGCATATACAGCAATGCATTGTATTTTAATGAGAGCAGACTGTTTACAGTATCTTTAGTCCTTACTTAACGATGATGAAGAGAACATTGTATGTATATAAATTTGTGACTTATCCATAGATGTGCATAGAACATATCAAGCCTGACTTCCATGTTAAATATCAATCTCTATGCTTTATCTCAACATAGCATGACAATGAGTGGCTGTTTGAACCTGAATTACTTATACAAGTCAAAGAGATCGATGAACCAAAACATTAGGTCACAATCTCGTCAAGTATGACTACCAAAACCCACAAAACAATGTTTTTTACCAACACGAAGAGATCGATGAACCAAAACATAAGGTCACAATCTTGTGAAATAGGACTAGCAAAACACACAAAACATTTTTTTTACCAACACAAAGAGGCCCATATCGAGACCGGGGAAGCGGCTAAAACTAGTTTAAGGGACCTTCTCAATACAGGAGACCCACCCGAAAACAAAAACCAAGGTATGGGTAAATGCTTGTGGTCCATGTTTAGATTTACTATCTACCTTGGTTGGCATATTGTCGGCAGACAATCCCTCTCAAAACATAAGCTATTGGGAAAATCTGACTTATAATCAATTATTAAGATGTATTACTGGAATCAAAAATTGAATTGTGTTCTTGGTCTGTTCAAAACTCTATATTGAGACCGTATATAGCGAATCGTTCTAAAATAGATCCGATCTCTCTTTAAATCAATATGATTAAAAATAAAGTTATTCGTTATTTTTGTCCAAGAACAATGACAATTTATCTCCAACATTTTCACAAATAAGAATGGTCCCCTAACAACCCTATTATACCTTAAAGCTCTCAACAACTATGTGGTTTACAGACATTTCAAAGTTGATAGTTTGCACTTTGCTATTAACCTTGTATCTCCAAACTGTTTGATCTCTACTATTAACTGGATTGATTGCTTGATTGTTTGGTGTTTTACGCCGCGCTCAAGAATATTTCACTTATATGGCGGCGTTGCCAGTTTTATTGTGGGAGGAAACCGGCTCTATGCCAGGAGGAAACCCACGACCTTTCGTTGGTAACTGGCAACCATCCCACATAGGTCGTTCAAGTGAAAACCCAGTCAGAAAACTTACCAATTTTCTGGACTGAGTAGAATCGAACCTGTGACTCAATAGTGGAAGGCTGTTCGGACTATTACTGGAAAGAGACTGACTCTTTTGTCGCCATTTATAAAAATCACAAGAAGTATTTAAGGATTACATGGTAAAACAATCCATAACAACTCACTTGTATGTAATATAGCCTAAGCTCAGATCTACGCATTTTCATGAAAATGTTAATAACTTCTTTTCTCAAATTTTCGACAAAAAGGTCATGTAAGCACAAATTATATCTATGACTCTTGTGGGTCACAAGGCTCATGACTGCCAAACTAATATCATTGAAACTGTATCATTCTACCCTAGCAGGCTGTTTGTCCATCCTCAAAACCATTGTCACCACCCATACAATCCGTTGATTACTTAGGCTTCAATATTAATCATCGAGATATGACATTGAAGTTAACTACTAAAAACGCTCAGAGCTTTTTTTTCTAAACATATTTATTTCTCATAAAGAAATGTACACTTTAAGCCCTGGGCTTATACTGTCTAAGGTACTGTTTACATAGACAATAAACAAAAAGTAAGACAAGATGGAAGACATAAAATTATAGAGGGGGATACGGGCTGAATGCTGCAAAGTTCGACAAGTAAAGGTTGGTTAAGGATTCATTAAAGGAACACTTGCAGCGAAAATCCAGAATACTGTTTACATTATAACAGTAGACGGGTTTCTGTATTTTTCACAGACAGAAGAAGTTAGGAACTTTCTATTTATACCAGAAATTGAAAGTTTTGGCACCATTTAGTATTTTTAATTTGAAATTGAAAAATAGATTTTCCAACTACCCCCAATGTAAACAAACTTGGAACCTGAGCATGCGCACAAGTGACCTAATGTTTTGAGTCATGTAGGCAATCTAATGACACAGTAAAATTTTACGGACTTTATCTAAGAAATACAGACTAACGATCGAGTAAGAGGGACGAAAGTTTTTGAGCCAAAAGGGAATATTACATAATCCAATATGGCTGCCATATTATGCAACATGTGATGTCAGAAATGGTACGTGAAACACCATCTGCCCATAAGGTATATACTCTGAAAAAATCAGCATAACTGAAGCCCGGCGATTACCGTGGTAATGTTTCCTTTCTCCTTGCTCCTCTGGTCATTTCATGAAAAATATCATAGGAAGTATACAGATTTGCTGATTTTTTATACCACGCTCAAAAGAAGAGGCCCTTTCATTCAATTTTCATACGGTGTAGATGGACAACTGACTACCGATCTTCAGCGGCCCATTCCGCGTGTCTTGTACTTTGTAGAATATGGCCCAGGCCGTGCGACAAAACGGACATTTGTTGAACTTATAGTAGGTAGTGTTACTGAAAACGAGCTTGAATCTTTGAAAGAGAATTGCCCATTAAAGTCAGGTATGGTATCAAGATAACAGTCACTACATTTTTCAATAAATGGTCGAAATGATTTCATTATCTAGCTCATTTATGATTGAGGATTGAGGAAAGTGAAAGGTAAACTGCAGGGATGTGAGAGCAGGCCCGAAAAAAGAGGAAACTTTGTCAGTCAAGAACACCCCCCCCCCCCCCATCGGTTACCTTCAAAGTCTTTGGATAAATGGAATTATGATTAAGTTTCACCTACATGTAGTTTGAGAACAAAATAATAATTATAATTAAAAAAAGGAAAAAAATCCAAAATGTACGATTTTGTTTTACTAAAAAAATGATGTGAAAATTTTCAATTCGTTTTATTTAACGTTTATTTATCCTGTTCCACAAAAGCCGAAATGTCAGCGAAGACGTATTATTGCGGCCGTATACATTAAGGCTCCAATTATTGGCACGTATCATCACTGCCGAAAAGTAGCAAGGGCCGCTTATTCTAGGTTAAATTCAATATTATGAAAATGGCTAACGCCTAAGCTTCTTGGTTAAAACAAGAAATCCTAATTAAGGAATTAAAAGTTTACCTTATCATGACCAAAACATTTTTGACAGCAAGCGTTAAAATATTAGGCCTATAGCCTATAGGCCTATGTCTGTTTTCAGGGCAAATGTGCTTTTTAATCTGTCACTTCGGTGGGCCGTCTTCACAAATTTCAGCCAGGTCATGTCAAATCGGGCAGTATCATATTACGTGGGCCAATAAGCTAACATTCAGCCAAAGCCTTCGAACAAACATTCGCCAGTCATCCAAGCATGCACTCTATGGGAGATTTTAAACATAAGCCTATCAGTCGATACTTAAACAAAAATGTCAGTTCACTGCAGAAGAACGTGGATTTATGAAAAACGACGCGGACAGCCATGCACAAAAACGTGATTTTCCGCGTTTCCGCGGAGGTCTCACACCCCTAAACTGACCTGTAGGAAGAACGAAATATAGGCTAATAGTCCCCATGTGATAAGAGCTTGTCTTCACTCAAATTGCATTTTTCTTTAACTGTTTAATAAAAATGTCTGAAGAATTATTGACGGACATCTCATATTATTTACCTTGTAAACGCCGTCCACTTAGGCCTACCTTACCTAAATCAGCACCTTTTACCTTACCGCTTTAGATTTTGAATTTACATTAAAGTTAAGCGATCTCGTAATGGCGATTCAAGATGCCATATAAGTATGATGACAAGAATGTTAAAGCAAACCACAGAGTTTGAACACGGGTTACACCAATGGGTCATGCTGCAGGGAGTGACTTGTTATTGCTTTGTTACACATCGGCTATAATACAGTAAAAGATGACTTCTCCTACAGCTATAGCAGGACAATATTCGACTTTGAAATATCAGTAGAATTAAATGTAATGATAAGAGAACTGTATAGTGGGCGAAATGTTAGAAAGGCCAATTATCTGACCTGAAACCTAATGAGGTAATTTTATAGTGGGACAAATGTCAGATGAATTATCATGTTGAAAAAACCTCACATGATCCATATACTGAATTGTGCGCCTGTAAAGCAAATGTGGGGTCAAAGTGAGGTGAAATGATCCATTAACCAATACAATTAATAGCCAAATGAAATAAAGTTTCTGGTGAGACACTTGTCAAACGAGGTCAATGTAAGAAAACCAAATTCTACTGCAGCCAAGGTTTTATGTGTCAAATATCTGCAATGGAGCCAAAGTGGGGGGAAGAAATTAAAAAAAATTAATAGCAGATTATGAGAAGACCCTTGGAGCTATTTTCCAGTATTCTTTACATAAAACAACTTGTACATTTTTACCTACACCCAAAAAGATGGGCCAGCACAGCCAGTGAAACCTTGTAAGCTTGTGTAAAGCATTGCCAATTATCGTATGTCATTTGGACGCACTTAATTGGTGCCAGGTTTTAATAAAAATAGCCTTCGGCTGTTTTGGTTTGAGGTCACAATAAACAGGAGTTAACAAAGAAATGTGTCAATACAATGTGGTAATGTGATGGGACTGGGGATATACAGATTAGATAATGGAAAACAAGTTAAACTAGAGATTAAGTGATTGCACGCAATCACTGGAGAGGGCTCCGCGAAGGAGGAGAACTGATTGACAAGGGTATTAGAACCGGCAGTGTGGTTTGAGAGGTGACATAAAGAAGAAATGAAACAATAAAGATGATGTATGATACTCTTGGCATTAATTATTTTAAAAGATGGCTGCCATCTTTAAAAATCAAGATGGCTGAAAACTTATTACAAATAATGCCTTATCACAAGTTTACTCCCGATAAAATATTGCTCATAATCTAATATGCTTCATGGCAGCCATATTGTATTGGGCACATGGCTGAAAATTGATCCCAATCGCCCTTTCCTCAATGTCAAGGCACACCCCAGGTTTGATATTGGATTGCGCAGATTGCTGAAAATCAATCTCAACTGTCCTCTCAATAATGTCAAGGCACACCCCAAGTTTGAAGTTGATCGGATCAATCATGCACAAGTTAATGCCCGGACAAGAAAATCATGCTCATAATCCAATATGACGGATAGCGGCCATATTGGACTGCACATATTGCTGAAAATCAATCCCAACCGTCCTCTCACAAATGTCAAGGCACACCCAAAGTTTGAAGTTGATCGAATGAATCATCCACAAGTTATTGCCCTGACTAGAAAATCATGGTCATAATCCAATATGATGGATAGCGGCCATATTGGATTGCGCACATTGCTGAAAATCAATCCCAACCGTCCTCTGCCCGATGTCAAGGCACACCCCAAGTTCGAAGGTCATCGGATGAATCATCCACAAGTTATTGCCCGGACAAGAAAATCAAGCTCATAATCCAATATGACGGATAGCGGCCATATTGGATTGCGCACATTGCTGAAAATCAATCCCAACTGTCCTATGCCCGATGGCAAGGCACACCCTAAGTTTGAAGTTGATCGGATGTATCATTCATGAGTTATTGTACGGAGAAGGATGGAAAGACGGGCGGACGAACAGACGAACGGCCATATTGGGCTGCGCACATTGCTGAAAATCAATCCCATCCATCCTCTCACCAATGTCAAGGCACACCCAAAGTTTGAAGTTCATCCGATGAATCATCCACAAGTTATAGCCTGGACAAGAAAATCATGCTCATAATCCAATATGATGGATAGCGGCCATATTGGATTGCACACATTGCTAAAAATCAATCCCAACCATCCTCTGCCCGATGGCAAGACACACCCCAAGTTTGAAGTTGATCGGATGAATCATTCATGAATTATTGTACGGACAAGGATGGAAAGATGGACGAACAGACGAACGGCCATATTGGATTGCGCACATTGCTGAAAATCAATCCCATCCATCCTCTCAACAATGTCAAGGCACACCCCAAGTTTGAAGTTCATCGGATGAATCATCCACAAGTTATTGCCCGGACAAGAAAATCATGCTCATAATCCAATATGACAGATAGCGGCCATATTGGATTGCGCACATTGCTGAAAATCAATCCCAACCGTCCTCTGCCCGATGTCAAAGCACACCCCAAGTTTGAAGTTGATCGGATGAATCATTCATGAATTATTGTACGGACAAGAATGGAAAGATGGACGGACGAACGGACGGACGACCCGAAAACATAATGGCTCCGCTTTCGCTTTGCGAGCCATAAAAAGGTCGGTCACATGAGGGTGGACATCCCGTATACATCTTGCCGTTACATTTTTAAATGTATAAATCCACGAATTGTGTGAAATAAAGAATTCAATACTTCCCACGAACAGTATACTGTATATTCGTATATATATCATATGAACCATAAGAATATTAAATATTTGTAAACTGAACATACGCCCTCCGCTACGACTGATTAATCTACATAATAGGACCTATTGGTTTAAATTTCAGCAATTGATATCCTATGTTCATATGAAACATTTTCATTTCTCTATACGTTGAACATACATAAATTGTTCCCGACGAATCATCTACCCCATACGTATATATACTAAAATGTCAGGTGAAAACTAAAGTAGATATGGACCTTAAGAGAATATTACATAGACTAATATAGATGTCATAGTATGTAATCATGCAACAAAAATTGTCAGAAATGGTTGACAACACACCATGTATCCATAAGGTAAATGCTGTGAAAGAATTGTAAAGATCAAAACTCAGCACAAAGCACAAAGCCATGGAGCACAAAGACATAGACTCGAATAATAACATTACATAACCTAAAATGGATATTGTATTATGAAACCAGGGATGTCTTAAATAGTTCCAGACAAACATGTACCCATAACTGTTATATTTACACTGAAAAAAACTAAAGAAGATATGAACTAAAAGAAAATATTATATAATATATTATAGATGCTGTAATATGTAACCAGATGTTCATAAATGGCGGACAACACACCATCTACACACCAGGTATATGCTGCGAAAGAAATGTAAAGATTGGATCAAAACTCTTCAAGATATGGAGCGACAGTGAACGAAGATATAGACTAAAGAGATATTACATAATCCAATATACATGTATATGCCATAATATCCAACCGAAGATGTCCCAAATGATTCACGACACACCAGCTACCCATAAAGTGTATGTTGTCAAAGTATTGTAAAGATCAGATCAAAATTCTGTAAGTTATGGAGCAGAAAGGAGCAAAGATATAGACTATAGAGAATGTTACATAATCCAATGTAGATCCCATATTATGCAAGGTGTCAGAAATGGTTCATGATACATTTTCTACGTATACGGTATATGTTGTGAACGAATTGTAAAGATTAAAGGTTAAAGTAAAGATTAAAACTCTTAAGGGGCATGAGCTGCCAAAATGTTGATATTTTGACGTTACAACAGAATGTTGAAATTATTGGCTATTTTTCTCAAGACGTATAATTCAGAAACTTTTAAGTGCTTCTAGTCTCGAAAATGTGCGATAAAGTATTGTTTTGAACTAACTTTGGCTTAGAATGAATGAATGGTCGTCCCCGTTATTTAAATTTTGTATACTTTTCGAACACGTTTTCGGTTCATACAGGCCACATACTGTATGGATTTTCCTCTTTCCAACGCCAATCATTTAGTTTTTAGATGACCTTCAAAGCCTCTTACTGTCGTGACGATCAGAAATTATGAAAAAAGTGTAAATTTTGGCAGCTCATGTCACTTTAAATTATGGAGCGGAAGGGAACCAAAATATAGAATAAAAAAATAATATTACATAATCCAATGTAGATGTCATATTATGCAACTGAAAATGTCATAAATATTTCATGACACACCTTTTACTCATAAGATATATGTTGTGAAAGAATTGTAAAGACGCCATCACAACTATTTAAATTATGGAGCGGAAGGGAATACGGGACGAGCGGACGGACAGACGGACGCGCTGGTGACACCATAATTCGACCAACTTTTTTCAGTCGGTCGTTTACAGATCAGATAAGAACGGAGATATAGACTAAAGAGAATGTTACATAATCCAATGTACATGTAGATCATATATTAGGCAACCGAAGATGTCATAAATTGTTCATGACACACCTTCTAAGTGATGGGGGGATGGCGCTACTGATACCATTATACAACCGACTATTTCAAAGTCAGGCGTATAAAAACGTAGCATAACATCGTTACATTCAATATCAACATATTCAATACAATTCTACTGATGTTAAGGCTGTGATTGTCCGGAGCTGGTATATGTACATATTTTGTATCACGGAAACTAAATTAGTATACTTTGTATAGTCCTTGCTATGTATCAATTAGTATACTTTGTATAGTCCTTGCTATGTATCAATTAGTAGACTTTGTATAGTCCTTGCTATGTAGATCAAAGACAATCGTCACACTGAATTACCAGTACTTCACCAGGTTAAACCGTATTGGTTAAGTTACACATCGTCGTTGTGTGGATAAATGTGTTAGCCTGGCACCTCTTTGACACAATTGGTGATTGAAAGATAAAATGTAAAAGCTGATTGAAATCTTGACTAATCCTGTACAAAACCACGAAAATGTTCATACTCTACACAAATTAGTTGGTCCACCTACCTCTATGTGTTCAAATGACCTCAGTGTAAACTATATAGATCAACAGTCTGGATATATAATAATACAAATCATGTGATATTGACTCCCCCTGTGTATGTGCCTTAGATAAAACCAACAATTATCTCCCTAGGATTCGTCTCAGTTTGCTTACAGGGATGTAAATGTATCTAGGTTAATAGGTCATACATACTCAAGATAAACTAAAATAACTGGGTTGATCGATATTGTTGAAACCGAAACTTACATATGGATTACAAAAAAAAACTTCTTTCTTTTTTGTATATGACAACGTTGCAATCTAAACTTATTTATTCCCAAAACTCGTTTGTGTTCTTTACAAAGGAAAGAGAAAAAAAATCAAACGAATACAACAAAGATAATGTAAATATGCAAACAATCTTGACTATAGCTAGGGAATATTGCAGGCTCATTGTCTTTTAAACCGGGTATATTTTTCGAATGTATCCCCTCCCCACACTTATTATAAACGCTTGACGCCCTTGAGCACAGTTAAGACTCACTCATACATTACTTCATTACTGCTATCTAAAATTGCATGAACTAACAGAATATAGAGAGCTGTTGATTTTTGCTTGTGCCTGTACCATATGATGGGATAGACAAAACGTAGAAATGTTCCGATGTCCAATGCCTACTCAGGTTATGTGCACTTTGTTTGGTAAGTTTGGTGATTAACTTGTTTGAAATCGAGAAAAGTGTACATTTTGTTTCTGCCGGCAGATCCAAGTCCTGCGCCGGCAAAGGTGCAACGCCAAATTGAAGTACTTTTTATTGTCTTCTTATGTAATATTAGTTTTGTCCAGCTCGTTGCATAGTAAAGACTCCTACATGTGCATTGCTTCCCTATTCAAAATGACATCATCTAACAGAATATGGAGAGCTTTAGGTTTCGCCCCGGCCCGTGTCATTGAATATCTGTTGTATGCCTGGATAAATAATCTCATGATTGTACTGCTGAGCAATGACTACTAAGGCTATGTGCGTTTTACACGGCACAGAGCAGAGACGATTCGTACCTTGCTTTCGATAACTTATTTTGAATTTATAAAATATATACTTTCTCTGTGCCGTCGACCAAAGTCCTATGCCAGGAAGGACAGTAACCGAATTAGTTTTACCCGGTACACCGCATAGTTAATTACGAATCGTACATTGTTTCCTTATTCAAAATAAGAATATTGATACCTTTACATTTTTTTCTGTACCATAGATCTGACTCCTGCTTCGGGAAAGATACAACGCCATATTTATTTACTCTTTATTGCCTACTTAATCATAATTATTGTGGCCTGGAGCACTTACCAAAACGAGTCGCTATTGGGTTTCACTGGTATTCTAATTTTAATTTGTGTTATGGAACGAAAAAGTTTTAGTTATATTATAAAAAAGCTATAAATGAGCCAATAAGCTATGATAAAAACATAGACGAGTCAGTTGTGTACATCAGCAGAATTAAAGTCTTTTTATGGCTCCGCAAAGCGAAAGCCGAGCCATTATGTTTTCGGGTCTTCCGTCCGTCTGTTTGTCTGTCCGTCCGTCCGTCCACCTTTCCATCCTTGTCCGTACAATAACTCATGAATGATTAATCCGGTCAACTTTAAACTTGGGGTGTGCCTTGACATCGGGCAGAGGACGGTTCGGATTGATTTTCAGCAATGTGCGCAATCCAATATGGCCGCTATCCGTCATATTGGATTATGAGCATGATTTTCTTGTCCGGGCAATAACTCATGAATGATTCATCCGATCAACTTCAAACTTGGGGTGTACCTTGACATCGGGCAGAGGACGGTTTGGATTGATTTTCAGCAATGTGCGCAATCCAATATGGCCGCTATCCGTCATATTGGATTATGAGCATGATTTTCTTGCCTGGGCAATAACTTGTGGATGATTCATCCGATGAATTTCAAACTTGGGGTGTGCCTTGACATCGGGCAGAGGACGGTTGGGATTGATTTTCAGCAATGTGCGCAATCCAATATGGCCGCTATCCATCATATTGGATTATGAGCATGATTTTCTTGTCCAGGCTATAACTTGTGGATGATTCATCTGATGAACTTCAAACATGGGGTGTGCCTTGACATCGGGCAGAGGACGGTTGGGATTGATTTTCAGCAATGTGCGCAATCCAATATGGCCGCTATCCGTCATATTGGATTATGAGCATGATTTTCTTGTCCGGGCAATAACTCATGAATGATTCATCCGATCAACTTCAAACTTGGGGTGTACCTTGACATCGGGCAGAGGACGGTTTGGATTGATTTTCAGCAATTTGCGCAATCCAATATGGCCGCTATCCGTCATATTGGATTATGAGCATGATTTTCTTGCCTGGGCAATAACTTGTGGATGATTCATCCGATGAATTTCAAACTTGGGGTGTGCCTTGACATCGGGCAGAGGACGGTTGGGATTGATTTTCAGCAATGTGCGCAATCCAATATGGCCGCTATCCATCATATTGGATTATGAGCATGATTTTCTTGTCCAGGCTATAACTTGTGGATGATTCATCGGATGAACCTCAAACATGGGGTGTGCCTTGACATTGGTGAGAGGATGGATGGGATTGATTTTCAGCAATGTGCACAGCCTAATATGGCCGTTCGTCTGTTTGTCCGTCCGTCTTTTCATCCTTGTCTGTACAATAACTCATGAATGATTCATCCAATCAACTTCAAACTTGGGGTGTGCCTTGACATCGGGCAGAGGACGGTTGGGATTGATTTTCAGCAATCTGCGCAATCCAATATCAAACCTGAGGTGTGCTTTGACATTGAGGAAAGGGCGATTGGGATCAATTTTCAGCCATGTGCCCAATACAATATGGCTGCCATGAAGCATATTAGATTATGGGCAATATTTTATCGGGAGTAAACTTGTGATAAGGCATTATTTGTTATAAGTTTTCAGCCATCTTTTCTGGCAGCCATCTTTTAAAGTAATTAATGCCAAGAATATCATACATCATCTTTATTGTTTCATTTCTTCTTTATGTCACCTCTCAAACCACACTGCCGGTTCTAATACCCTTGTCAATCAGTTCCCCTCCTTCGCGGAGCCATCTCCAGTGATTGCGTGCAATCACTTAATCTCTAGTTTGTCATTTTTTTACACCTATGCCTTGGTCAGACAATTTTTTTGTATAACAGTAAGGAACTCGGAATAGGGAATAAGGAAATCGGAATAGGAAACGAACTTCGGCCGTGTCCCAGCCGGGTACTTTTCTGTTACTTCCCTCTAAATCCTACTTAAACGCAGAATCGACTAACCACATGTGCAAAGTAACATTAGACGTACAACAAGAGATTGACAATACATTATCCGATGTTCCCAACAAGGTAAGTGACATAGCTAGCTGCACTAAGCCTTGTGATAATAAGTTTCTTGCAGAGTTATTAAGTCAAAAATTTGAATGTGGCGTCGGAAAGGTGCAAAAAGTATTTGACTAGATGTCTTACATATTCAACTCCCTGCATTTCAGCAGACCGTCAGATGAAGGTATCCAACAAATTACCTAAAACTGTGACTAGGTAGGCCTACCTTGTTCCAGAGTCAATACTAAAAAGTGGAACAAACTGAAAAAATCGTTTTCAAAAAGGAATAAAACTACCCAAACGAATTTTAAAGCCACCTGGTAAATTATCTCTGTTTTTCGAAAATTTTACAAATTCAAATAAAAATATGAAGACGAAAATGTCTATAATATGATCATGGGAAATCCAACCTAATGTATGGTTTAACCTACAAACAGTAGCATTTCCGACGTTATACGGCCCCCATACTAATTCTATCAATGGCTCTGTTACGTGCACTACCATTTTATCACGAAGCTCAGTTTGATATTTGGCGACAGTAGCTGGCGAGCTGAAACTTAGTGGCCTCGAAACTATCTGCTATAATCCATTAGATCTCAACATTGAAGACATGAATTCATATGTAACAGACGAAAACGAACTTAAACTATCTTACTGGAATGAAATCGATTCAATCCAATGTGATTACTATTTTCCAGAGATCTTTATTAACTGTGTTGCGAACAATATAAGTAAAATCAGTAATCCTTTATTGTTACTGAAATCACAACTCTACTTAGCCAGATAAACCTTCAGTTTTCTGTCATTGGAATCAGCGAAAGCTGACTTGATGCCTCAACTGAAAATCTCCTATTCAATTCCCGGTTACCACCCTTTTTTACTTCTCAAAATCATAGAAAAAGCGACGGCATTGTTTAGTACATTAGTGATACCATTAAAAAATGTCGCCTATTGGAAGATCTTTCCTGTTCTGTCCAGAACGATGCTTTTAAATCTTTTTTTGTTGAGATGGATACCAATATCCATACATATATAACCGGTGCCCGTGTGTTATAGTGTTAAAAAAATATATATAACCGGTGCCCGTGTGTTATGGTGTTAAAAACATATATATAACCGGTGATGATTTTCCCTGTGCCCGTGTGTTTTAGTGATCATAAATAGATATATATAACCGGTATTGTATATTGACCTCCTGGTAACAATCTGAACTGTTTTAATGCTTTTTTATTATAGTCACTGTAGTCAACATACAAAAACAATTCTTATCATGTGGGACTACAACATTTACCGTTTTAAAGCTTACATACAAGGACCCTCAGAGCAATTCTAGGAAATAATGAACTCATTTCACTTTTTTCCTAAAACAACTAAAACTACGAGAGTCACTTCTTACTTAGCAACCTTAAAGTGGCATGAGCTGCCAAAATTCACACTTTTTTCATAACTTCTGATCGTCACGAAAGTAAGGGGCTTTGAAGGCCATCAAAAAAATAAATGATTGGCGTTGGAATGAAGAAAATCCGTACAGTATGTGGCATGTACGAACCGAAAAGGTGTTTGAAACGTAAACAAAATTTAAATAACCGGGACGACCATTCATTCATTCTAAGCCAAAGTTAGTTCAAAACAATACTATATCGTACATTTTTGAGACTAGATACACTAAAAAGCTTCTGAATTATACGTCTTGAGAAAAATAACCAATAATATTAACATTCTGTTTTAACGTCAAAATATCAACATTTTGGCAGCTCATGCCACTTTAATAGACAATATTTTCTCAAATTTCCACGAGCACGATTTTTGTTCAAGCATTTTGTTATCTGATATCAAGGTCCACTGTCCGGTCTTGTACATATTAAACTAAACAACCTTTTTCTGAAACATACTATTTACCAATACCTTAATATCAAATCTGCCAATAAAACAATCTTTGAAAATAAAACCACCGGAAGGTCGTGGGTTTCCTCCCACAGTAAAACTAGCAACGGCGCCATATAAGTGTAATAATTTCGAGCGCGGCGTAAAACACCAAACAACCAATCAAGCAACCATTGTAAATCAAATCTAACACATTAAGACAAATCACGTTTCCCCCTTCAGCCCCCGATATGCTTACTTCCCCTTCACGAGTGTTCCATTACCGCCCAACATTTCTCTCAGGTACATCAATGGAATGCATTAAGACGCGATTCAAACTCGATATATACGCACCAAATCGAAGTACCCTTTTTGGGGAACAATCTCGAAGACAAATATCAAATGGCACAGCATCTTAATTGCCACTCCTCTAATATCGTGTATGTTATCACATGCAAAAAATGTCCCAAACAATACGTCAGAGAAACTCAGAATTCTCTTCGACAAAGAGCAGCCAACCATTTCTCTAGTATTAGACTTAAACATGATGCAAACATTTCAATACTCTAGGTCATTCGGTCAAGGACCATTTGGAAATCATGCATATTGAGAAAATCTCTTTTGTCACTTCCGCTGCAGATATCAAACTCAAACGTTTGGAAAGGAAAGTTTTGGGATTCAAACATTACAAACTATTTATCCTTTGGGTTTGAACTTGGACCCGGAAAGATGTCGTGAAAATACTATAATACCATTTGTGTTTCAGTATACAATTTGTTTATAAATATGTGTAGAAAGTTAGCAATCAATCTGTTATATGTTGTATATTCAATATGTAAAACAGGTTTTTTATTATGTTAGCATGTAAATATTAGGTCTACCAGTAGAATGATCCAATATAGATCAATTGTTTACGCCTTAAAGCCGAATACTTTGTGAAGAATATCAGCATATTATGTACAATACAGCTATTACAGAAAGTCTTGTATTTCCTCTAAGGAATCATCGATATGTTTTGAAACAATCTTGACCTTGACATTCCCATCTCTCGATCACCTGATGGAATTACAACCACGATCTACCGAAAGAAAACCCATATTGGACTATATACGAAATGGACTAGTTTTGTACTAATGAAATATAAACTTAATCTCATTCGTACTCTCCTTAACACGGCATGGGGTATATGCAATAATTACAAACTGTTCAGCAAAGAAATTTAAAAGATAAAGGAAATGTTGTCTCTAAACCAGTACCCGTCAGATATTGTGGACAATGTTATCAAGAAATTCCTCAATAATAAATTCAACAGTGGTGAGATTTTAAAGTCTTTTGGTCCGGAAAAATTTAAACATTTTTTTTTCCATATCTTGGACAGGCTTCTATCAAACTTTTAAAAGAATTAAAATTCCTTAGAAATTTTGTTCCTCATGTACAAATTAATCTTATCAACCAGACTTATACCATTGGAAAATATTTTAATTAATAAGATCAAGAAGGTGAAAATTTTCGTAAAAAATAGTAACATTGTTTATAAGATAACTTGTGGTGACTGTCCTGCCTCCTATATAGGCCTTACATCTAGGTATATAGGACAAGGGTTCTCTGAACATAACATCAACAACCCTAACAGCAAATCTTCTGCAGTAGCTGAACACTGTCTCAGCAAAAGCCATAACCCTAACAAATTGACTTATGAAATCATTGATCAAGCCAATAACAATCTGAGCTTAGCTTTTAAAGAGTCACTTCATATTTCTATATTAAACCCTGATTTAAATGTACACATTTCATCAACTCCTCTCCGTTTATTTAATGTATAACTGTATGTCTCCTTTAATGATTATACATCTGTGTTGTTGTCCCAATGTTACAACACACCTCCTCCCCCATGGTTTTAATCTGTACAGATCCTGTTCATTTGTACTTTGGAAGCCTAATTTTGCTTATCATACTTATTCTATCATTTTAAAGTATTAACTGTGTTATATTTTTCTCTATATATAATGCATGTAGAAAATTGTCTATTGTAATATCTGATGATGAGAGTAGCTCATAAATATACACCATCATGTACAATATAGTACGAGTTGTCCTTTGTGTTTTGGCTTTAGTAAAACCACCCCATAGTAGAATTTACAATCTTGAACTTGGCGCTAAACCCTAATCAATCGATTTGGAATTGGTTGTAATGCTCCATAAAATGCATAGCGAGAACATATTGCGTTTAACATGATAATGCTCTGCTATTTACTTGTGGCGAAAAGCACCAAGCTACATACAAGCGTACGTTAAATCTAGTGACTTATTAATATTTACACTTTATTGGGCCTAAACTTTCAGGTTAGGTCCAGGTTCCATTATTGTCACCAGGTGTATATAATATACATTTGATTGGAGGCTTGCCCACGTCCTCCGCCGGGGTATTTTGATGTTGCTATTATTTTGTATAATTCAATATATACGCATAGGCTACTTATATATGTAACTTAAATTGTTTGTCATTGAATTGGAGTAATCCAGAAAGGTTTATTGCTCTTGCTGTTATGACACAAGCTAAGTACCGAAACCTTCATTTATTGGTCAATGAAATCTTCTTTGATTTCTAATTGTTTGTTTCTTTAATGTTTTACTAGGGTTTTTTGTGCCTGTGCTGGTGTAAAGTCAGTAAAAATAAATCCATGGTCGGCTTGTTTACTTTAACCGTTTGAGTTTTCTCATTGGCCAACCGAACCCCGCTACAGATTTGGCGCCCGAAATGGGACTTGCTGATTTCTGACCATGCTGGTGGAATGTTAAAGCTGGACCTACCTTGGAAGTGATGACGTCTGTAATTCTGAAATGACTTCAGACATATAAAAAGAAATTTTTACAAAGTTTGAAATTCTTACCTCGTTATAAAGACAGAATTTTCACCTACATAAGTATATTTTTCAATTTTTGCCCATGACATTTCGATGTATAACAACAACTGTTCCTTTTTGCTGTATTGTTTCTTTCTTTGGTGTTGTAGTGTTCTTGATAACAGATATTTGACATAATTGACCCTGTGATATGCAAAAAAAAATATCCGTGATAATATATTTAAATTCTGATATCTATGAATATTTTAAAGACTAAAACATAGTATCCAATGTCTTATCCTCCGTGTGGGTTCAGGAGGATAAGAATTGGCCCACAGTTCACAGGCAAGCTTGATCGTATGAGGCGACTAACCTGTGGTAAATTTTTAATTATGGTATAAACCAATATGTTTTTAAAACACTCTTTAAGAACTAGTTGGATATAATATATGTATAATTTTGTAAAGAGGAAAACAAATATTTATTTATATGGATTGTTTATATTTCTAGGACATACTTGTGCTGAAAACATTTGTTATTTTGGAGATTGTTGTGATATAACATGTTTTTATACTCCCAAAAATAATTTACACATTTTTTTTACCAGTTTTTAACTATTGTGTTTCTGTCAAGGTTGGGTTAATTTGTATTTTTGATGTAATAAAGGATTGTCTGATTCAACCTCTTTTCGCCGCCATATAAGTGAAATAATCTTGAGCGCGGCGTTAAACCCCAATCAATCAATCAATCAATCAACCAATGTCTTATGACTATTTTGAATGATATTCATATACATCAGTAGATAAAACAATTATCGACCTTCCTACATACTATTGGAATTTCTGTTTACCGCAAAATGTCCTAATTGTAAATGCAAAATATTAAAATTTATTTATCAATTCTCAAGATTTCACGTTTGTCGCTAGAGTTTAAAAGATTTTGTGGCAACCAACATAGTAACTTGTATTTTTGTTTTGTTTTTCCGATCTGTTTTTTAATTTAATAGTAGTACGAGAAACATTGGGGCGTGCACTGGGTAGCGTCTTCTCTGCAATTTGCATAGCTTCAGTAGAGTGGAATTTCTTGTGCAACTGGTGTTTTGGGGGTCTGTCAGATTGTCCTGGTCATTGGTTTGATTCGTTGGTGTATCTTGATTTCTGTCCAACGAAATCCTACGCTAAAAACTCCAACAAATAAAATTCTATTTCGAAAGTATTAAAGTGGTCTTCACTATTGTTGTAACTGTATTTAGGACTGTATTCGTTCTACTGTATTTAACTTTAACACCGTTACCCCTAATGACGTCATCTTAACTATACATAACCTAAAATCCTCTTCACCCGGGCTTGATGGCGTGAAGGCATCAGTACTAAAACTAATATCTAATCACATCTCCAAACCCTTATCGCATGCATTTCAATCTGGCAATGTACCTGACTCTCTCAAAAAGCCAAAATCACTCCCGTGTAGAAAATTGGCAAAAGAAATCAATTCGAAAATTATAGACCAATACCGTAAATGCTCGACCCTTTCAGCGATTTTATGGGGAGGTGGGGGGAGTGACTCTGACAGCTCAAGTCTTCTATTTACTCCCGATCGACGAAAACGTCAATGACGCCGACTAGAGAGGGGTGGGTAATTGGTTTCACGCCTGTGTCGGGTAGATGAACAAACATCGCGCCAGGTGGGGTATGTGCGGCACCAGTTCGAGAGCCACGTGTTGGTCTATAACTGCCTATATCCCACTCGTATTTACCCGTTAATAAACCAAATAAATATTTACTATTGTGTTTTGTTTATATGTTGGGAACATTCTTTTTCGTTTAAATGGAAAAGTTTCACCCGTAAAAAGGATGAGAAATCACGTAAAACGTAAGGGTTGTAATCTTGTTTACTGCTGATATGACTAAAGTTGCACGGTAAAACGGTCGTGTTCATAGAGATATTATCGATATTTGCAAATGCCGACATCGCTGCAATTTCAACTGGATAAACACTTATGAATCTGATGTAGACTTTTGTTTGGTTTTTACAATCTGGCTGTACCGAAAACAATATATCCGATATATTTTCTGACTGGTGTTTAGTCGATATCATGCTGGCTTTACACAAGCTCCATTGGCGAACTGACAGCGTGCCCCTCAACAAGCATATTAAAGTGGGCTATACGCTGCACAGTGAGTGGCCTACTTTATCCATATAAAGCGGCCCATAGTTCAACTCTAGTCAAGGCGGCAAATTGTCCGATGCGTGAACTGCTGATTATTTTATAAACCGGTTGTACTTCGTTATTTCGCAAATTATTAAAAACCAAACGAATCATCGGCGACTAAAGACAATAGTTTCTTCCAGTTGTAATCTATATTTACATAGGCCTATTCAAAGTGTTTAGCTTCGAATTCAGGGTGTAGTATTTGAGTACCGGTAGGACTTTATTTGAAAACCACATATAGTAATACGCATAGGCCTACCGAGGTGAAATTACTATCGGCCGTGTCGGTAACGGTAACTCAGACTACAGTTATAATTTAATACGGGGACAAATCTCAAATTCATTCCTCAATCAAAATCTTCATAGCCTTTTGTTTTTCTAAAACCATTATCAAATGCGATTTTCCCCAGACTTTGTGAGATTAGTCCAAATTCCTTTCCGATAAACCACAGCCTAAATCGAAAAAAACAACAACAGCAGCATCGATTAAAATGCGTCAAAATCGACAACAAGCTAAAAGAAAATTGCATTAATCGGCATATCTTAACAGATTCATTTTTTATAACAAAATATATGAACGTATTTTCTCATTTCCCGCCACAAACCGGTACATTGACGAACGAATGGACTGGCTTGCAGGTCAGTCCGTTGTCACTGTGAGCTTAGGCGCTCTGAATATCGCATGTGGGTTGTGTATTGTGTGTTTAGGCGCACAGCACCAATTTACCACCTGTGGGTAGGCCATTCTACTTTTTCTAGTCTGCGAAACGGATTGTCCCCACATTCCCCATTTTAGTTTCTGTCATATGCTCTCTAGCTTTTCGGCGATAATCCCCCCTGGCATCGCCGAAAGGGTCGAGCATTTACGGCAACTGTTTTACCCGTCATCAGCAAAATATACGAAAGATTAGCTACTAACATGATCACTGACTACCTCGAAATTAACAATGTCCTATCTCCTCATCAATTTGGTTTTAGATCAGATCATTCTACTACTCTTGCTGCTATTTTCTTATTTGACAAACTCCTATTCGCTAAAAATAATAAACTTTTTACTGCCATTACATTCATTGACCTATCTAAGGCTTTCGATACTGTGGACCATGAAATACTTCTCAGAAAATTACAACACTACGGGTTTGAAGATATGGCTCACAAATGGTTGAAAGATTACTTAACGAGCCGGACACAGGAAAATCTTCCTCCTTTATTACTCAATCATATACTATTAGACAAAGTTAACCAATTCAAATTCTTAGGTATTATTTTCAACGACAAGTTATCTTGGAACAATCATATTCACTACATTTCGATTGATTGATTGATTAGAGTTTAACGCCGCGCTGATTATACGGCGGCGAAAAGAAATTATAGCATGCAATTGTTACATCAAAAATACATTGGAACTGAAACATGACAGAAACAGAAATACTAAAAACTGGTAAAACACTGTAAATCATTTTCGGAGATTAAAAACAAGAAATATCACATTTATCTCCAATGGAGCAACAACAAACAATTCATATAAATAAGCATTTTTATAATATACAAGTGTGTAAATATGTATTTATGTTCTGATAGAGTAACTTTGATAACAAAAAGGTTTATACCATAATAATTAAAAATTTTGACCCAGGTTAGTCGCCTTTTATGATCAAGCACCTTGGGAAGGCTGAGGGTCTATTCTTATCTCCCCGGAACCCACACGGGGGACTACATTTCGAACAAAATCTCACGAAACATTGGAATTATCAAACATATAAAGAGTTTTCTTAACCGCAAATTCCTTTACATTCTCTACTGCTCTTTGATTTTACCATATCTTTCGTATGCAAATCCTCTATGGGGAAATACATTCACAACTCACCTTCAGAAGGCAAGTATATTTACACCTTGGTATTTGGCTTTTCGATGTTTGACATTGAAAGAGAAAGCCCTTGGCAGAAATACGCATGGATTAGCGATGGTAATATGTTTGGAGCCTAGAAAAGTAATAGTACCTCCAAATAGCGTTGTTAATGTTTTGCGTAAATTGGAAAAAACACTATCATATCATATTGTGCCTACTGTACTTCAGCCCACCAAAAACTCTTCGTTGCCACCCGACTTAGAAGTATTGCCGGTTGTGCTCAATTATGATTGTAAAGAGGAAACAATTACGATCCCTGTATCGAACGCAACTATGCGCACCATTGTGATTTCACGCCAAATGATTTTAGGTGAATTGCAGCCAGTACACATTGAAGAGACACCAGTTGAAATACACACCGATCTGGGAATACCCGACCTTGAAATCAGTGAGCAAGATCTTATTCCTGATAGGCTTGAGCGTGGGAAAGGGTTCATTAGTGAAAATCGAGAAGTCTTTTCTCTCAATGATTTGGATCTTGATAATATAAGTATTGTAATACATAAAATCGAATTAACCCCTCCAGGGATGTACGATGAGGCAAGGGACCACTTACATCAGCTGTTAGCAAGCGGTGTTATTCGAGAATCTATGTCTCCATGGGCATCCAACGTTGTCTTGGTACGTAAAAAAGATGGAAGCTCACGGGTTTGTATTGGCTATAGACAACTGAATAACCGTACTATCAAGGACTCGTACGCACTTCCTCGTATTTGAGGAGTTGTTGGATTGCGTTGCTGGGAGTAAGTATTTTATCGTTCTGGACTGAAAAAAACGGATATCATCAGGTGGAGTTATAGGAAGATCACAAACAACGAAAAGCGTTTACTATGGGTTCATTGGGGGTTTTGGGAGTACCATTAAATGCCCTTTGGGTTAGCAAATGCCCCTGCAACCTACCAGCGATTAATGGAAACTGTTTCGGATGGGTTAAATTTAAAAATTTGTATTGTATATATTGATGATTTACTCGTCTTTTCCAGAACCTTCGAACATTTGGAACGCCTCAAGATGGTGTTTGACCGTTTACGTGAAAACAACCTTAAACTATCGCCTAAGAAGTGTACATTCTTCAGGGATCGTGTCAGGTACGTTGGGCATGTAGTGTCAAAGGATGGTATTGAGACTGATCCAGAAAAGATTAGTAAGGTAGGGTCTTGGCCAACACCCTCTAGTCCAGATGAGGTTCGTCAGTTTTTTTGGATTTGTAGGATATTAGTATACGAACGAACCAACCCCTCGAGTTAGTTTGTATGGACTTTCTGACCTTAGAGACTTCTAAAGGTGGGTTTAAGCACCGACCATTTCACTCGCTATGCAATAGCAGTGCCAACAAGAAGCATGATTGCTACTGTAACAGCTGAAGTCTTATTTAACAATTTCATCGTACATTATGGCATTCCCATGAGGCTACATTCAGATCAAGGGGCAAACTTTGAAAGGAAAGTCATTAAGGATTTGTGTCAGTTACTAGGGAGTGAAAAATCTTGCTCAACACCTTACCATCCAATGGGTAATGGCATGTGCGAGCGGTTTAACAGAACGTTGCTCGACTGGCTAGGAAATCACCAGAAACCCAATTGGAAACAATATGTATCTCATCTTGTACATGCCTATAACTGTAGGAGGCATGGAAGTAATAGACAAGCTCTGTTTTTCTTAATGTTTCGTGGCTGTCCTCGACTAACTATTGACGTTGCTTTTGGTTTAGGTTTTTCAACAGGTTCAAAGGATTTGAAAAGGTATATAGAGAATCTTCGGGACCGATTAGAATCATCCTACAGATTAGCATCTGAGATGGCAGACAGATCGAGGGACAAACAAAAGGTAAATTATGATAGGAAATCTCGTGGAGCAGAGTTGCAAGTCGGCGACAGGGTATTTGTTAAGAAATTGGTAATCGAAGATAAGCATAAAATTTCTGACCGTTGGGAGAGTGAAGTCTATCTTATTTTAAATCCTCCCAATCCAGCAATCCCTGCTTTCGAAGTACAGAGAGAAGATAAACTTTGACGAAAACAAACTTTACATAGAAATTTACATACTCCCTGTTAATGTGATAGATAAACAACCTCCTGTTTAAGATAAATCTGAGGATACAATATGTTTAGACAATATTTATACAAAACAGGAGGACAAAACTGGTAATCAACCACAAACTACGGGACCTAATGATTCTGATACATCCGACGATGCGGACTTGGATTCAAATTCATCTGGTGAATCAGAACAAATAAACAGTGGTCAAAGTACTTACATTTTAAATACGGAACCGCTTGATAGGCAACATACCCCTCCTGTACCAGCACCTCAACGTTCTACCCGTACACGTACGTAGCCGTCTTGGATGACGTCTGGCGAATACGTTATGTCACAGGTAAGTAACGATTGGGTCAGCAAGGTAAGTGTTTTAGGTTCTATTGCAGATTCCGATATTTCAGATGACATGAAAGATGAAGTATGCAGAACGATGCTTTTTGATTTGCGAAACAGTTCCTCGGACTGTAGGAAATGACGGGACGCATTTCCTGTAGATGGGGAGTGTGTGACGGTAAGTATAATTCTATTCGTTTTGGATCGGAGGTCATTTTCATGTATATATTGAAAGGTAAGTATTGGTGTGAACGCTTGGTGTATGTATTTTATCTTAAAATAAAATAGTAAAAATATTGTTTATGTGGAGGAAGGGTTATTTTTCCATTGTGATCGTCATCTAACTTGGCAGAGGTCTAACTTCGGGAAGGTTTGGAGTTTGTAGTCCGTGTAGTGAGTTGATTGGTTGGACATGGGTCGTGCTGCAATCAGCGCGCACCGATTGGCTCAGAGCAATTGGATGGGATTTCCTGGACATCTTTGCACAAAGTTTTTTTCACTCTTAGACCGTTATTGAATGCAGTGAGGCGTGTGTCTGGTAGATATTCAAAGTTTCCCAGTCAGTCGTCAACCCAATGAAATATCATAGGTTTACTTTATTACAACAATTCTTGTTGTACTCATTTTAACACAATAAGAAACTTGTCTCCGTGGTTATTTTAGACAAGAAGATTTTCCCTGTGCCCGTGAGTTTTAGTGTTCATAAATATATATATATTAGTCCCAGATTTAAACTATATTTGGAACAGGTTACGCGGCACCCTATTTTCGGCTTAGGATTAAGTGATACTGTTAATCTTAGTAACGAGGAACTCCACTTCTTATGATATGTCTTTACTCAATAGAGAACTTTTATTTTTACCTTGTTCTAAATTTTTATCTGATAGGTAATAGTAGGTTTTTGGCTGATATTTATCGACGTTCAAGCGTAGTATGCAAGTCGTTCTCACATAAAAAAGGGTTATTCGCCCCGTCCTTACACGTGCCACACAGAAATAAACGTAAGTCGTGACTCTGTATCAAGAAAATGTTACGGGGTTAGCTAATTCTAGAAACCAACATAACGTTACACACTCACAATGTCTTTTCTTAAGTAAGCTATGGGGAAATCCAAACATAGTTATTTAACCTGATGATAAAGGCTGGACAAGCTAGACAAACATATGACCTAAATTTGGCCTGATATTGTTAAGAAAAATCTTTTTTTTCAAAGCAAAGAGTGTAAACTACAGTAAAAAATTGTTAACTGGTTTCTGATCGTTGTTGTTGTACTTGTATCCGGGCTTCGATTCCACTCTTTCCTTAGTACCATCGTGTATACATTTTAAACCTAAATGGACATACATTATGAACCGCGTTTTTTGTGTTTTTACACGAGTAAACTAAGCAAATTGATTTTCTTAGCAAATATCTGATATCTGGCGGAGAGTTGAATATTTTAAAGTTACCAGTTTTTTTTAAAGCAACACAAGTTCAAAAGTTTATTGGAAATTTATACAACGATAAAATCTCAGAATTAATTATACTCAGTACTTGGTATTAAAATTTAAACTACAAACAGTCTAATATTTACTGACGGTATTTCAACCTGCTGGCCAGACGCTTACTGTTTACAGACCTCTAATATGATACGGTAAGATCTCCGCTAATTCAAGTACTCTAAATAATTCAAGGGCTGGAAAAACATTAACAAAAGTACACTTAAAATTAAACTTTTTTCGTTGAGAGTCTTACCTCCTGGAGTGAGCGATCAGATAATCCTATTGAACGATCGCTGTTGTTTTTATAGACCAAATGTGGCAAATAGCAATGTAATAATTCGTTATTTTCACATCACTGGTCCTTGAATTAGCGGAGATCTTACCGTAACTAACTCTCAGGCCTGTCATTAAAAATAGACTGGGAGAGTTACAACATGCTCTCCCAAAGCTGTCAGGGTGACCTGTTTCACTCTCCCCAAAAATGGTCTTCCAAAATTCAATGGGAGTGCCCTTCCTCTCCCATGTTTTTCAGAGAAAGAACACGACCACGATGAAATAAAAGGGTCTGAAGTTACAGAAAAGGGATTTTTATTTTGGTATACTTTATATATGTCAGATTTGCTGTGCAAATTTGGGAGAGTAGTTTCATCTTGGGAAACATAAACAAGGGGCCTGAAATTGGTAGGGCGAGTGATAAACAGGTCTCCTCAGACCCCTCTGGGGGTGTGTGGAGGAGAAGGAGAGCAATCACTCTCCCTATAGTGACAGCCCTGAACTCTTGGGTAGTCATACTTGACAGACGGTGACTTTTTTCACTAAGTCAACTTGGTTCTGTCAAGTTGACTCGATAGTTTTGTAATGTCCAGACGTTAATAACGAATAAAGTTCTTTATCTTCCGTCGGGGATTCTTGCTTACTTTCATTTGTCCACTAATTCTGTCTCGACTTCCAGGTCTTGGGTAAACGCAATAATCGCATCCAAGTAAAGAAGGCCCTCTATGTCAATATAAGGGCAACGGCAACCAGAGAGTTCAAGTAAAGGCGACGGGTTTACCACATACAATAATAAACTTCATGGTGTAAACTTGCGGTGAAGATATTTGTGACATACACAAAATATGTTCTGTTTTGTTTTGTTTTTGGTATTCTGTAATCTTTAACATAAAATATAGTCCTAATATTTTATCGGTTAAATTGAAAATAATTCATCATTTACTAAACGTACCCTTGTATATTTATGCTGAACCTTTCAACAAAATCAGGAAATTACGAACTTTTGCGTCTAAAAAAGATTACAAGTGGGTTCACTCGATCGGGCGTTTGCTCGAGGAATAAAGATTGGGCTTTTCTGCTAACGCCGCAAAATAGGTAGACAAATCTTGGGTGCGGTCTAAAACATAGTTCAATCAACCAACCAATCAATCCGGAAAAGGAGCCTGTATTGTATTTCAGTTTTTTTTATAAGTAACGTATGTCTAACACCAATGCATGTACATTCCAGCCATTTACATTTTGTTCACGTTGTACATGCTGTAGGCGTTTTGTTTCAACGTAAATTATTTAGCTCTTCCGCGGATTGCGATCAATCATCTGGCCCCAGTAGCTCAGTCAGTAAAGAAAGATAGGTTTCTCACCAGCACAAGTCTGTTAATTGTTTGAAACCTATCCGCTGTAAATGCATGGGGTTTTACATGATGTTCTGGTGTTAAATAGTTGCCAGGTATACCTGTGTGATGTGCGAAGTTTCCCCACCCATTAAAATGAAACGGCGATCTTGAGTCCGGTGTAAAACCTCAATCAATAAAATAATCAAGTTATCTTCACAAAAAAAATTGGGATTAAAGAAAGAATTTAAAAATAAAGAATCAAAGACAAAACGATACGATAACCGCATGTTAAATGAACGGCTGGTCCGTGAAAGTTAAACCCCTTAACTTTTGATAAACTCTGAGGTAATGGAGACAAGTGTCAAAATCTCTGCCGACAGAGTCATGGATGACTCTTGATAAACTCTGAGGTAAGGGAGACAAGTGTAAAAATCTCTGCCGACAGAGTCATGGATGACCCTTGATAAACTCTGAGGTAAGGGAGACAAGTGTCAAAATCTCTGCCGACGGAGTCATGGATGACCCTTGATAAACTCTGCGCTAAGAGAGACAAGTGTCAAAATCTCTGCCGACAGAGTCATGGATGACCCTTGATAAACTCTTGAGGTAATGGAGACAAGTGTCAAAATCTCTGCCGACGGAGTCATGGATGACCCTTGATAAACTCTGAGGTAAGGGTGACAAGTGTCAAAATCTCTGCCGACAGAGTCATGTAGGACCCTTGACATGTAAGGCCAACAAGTAAAGTGTCAAAAATCAAGTATATCATGAGTGATCGTCTTTAATATTAAACAGTTTTTCCATCTGCATTTGTTTTTCATTTTCTCAAGCATACATTTAGCCTAAGTGAGAAGACGAGGGAATAATATACACGCTTAATGGTTAGCACTATGTAAGGTACAATTGTGGGGAAGTAGTTGGGCGGGGGTGGTCTCAAATTTAGTTTGAGATTTATTATCGCGGACTTACAAGTCAAACCGTAAGCATGATTTACATGCTTTTTGCGTAACTGCTTCAAGTCGTGCAGAATCAACTGGCAGAGTATTCAATGAGAAAAATACCTTCCTAATAAAAAGCTTTCACTTTGATTACTTACAGACAGAAGCATGCGTTGTCACTGGATGGTGCAGCAAACAAAAACAAAGCAAAATTATGCGTCATAGGATGTCTGATGCTCTCCGTTGTTTCCAACGGTTTCTAACTGATGGAATTTTATCCCGGAAGTAAATCTACATTATTAAATATACATTTAAACAGTTATGCTTTTGGCCGTTGTGTTATGTTTTAGACCCACAATATCAAATCTTAATTTGTTTATACTTCTACCGATGGCATTTTCACTACATGTATGTTTTTCGTACACGCAACAAAATATAACAATTTGTCCTATCTCATACAATTCTAATTGAGTTTTGTGCAATGTTTAATTTATCTTCTTTTACGTTGAACGGTTTATTAGAAAAGTTGATATGCAGGTTTCTCCTTTAGCTGTGCGTTTACTAGTGATAAATATTTCTTAAGAGCATGTTACCCATGCTTTAAATTTAAAGCGCGTGGGTTAACTGAGAGGTAACTATTGTATAATTCCTAATGTGGTATTTATGAATACGTAGGTAAGTCAAGAAAATAGCACAACAGATCTGTTTGTATTTGATGTAGTGTTGCAACGAATGGTTCTTTTCCTTGTTTACATAAAATATAAAGGTTACCAATATTTTATTTTTTGAATTAGTATCAATTTCAGAAAACGTTCATTTCATTTTAAGTAGTGGCTATCTTGCAACACATTTTTTCTTTAAAAAAAACCAGAGATACAGAATTATGTCGATATTCATTGGTCGAAAAACAGAAACTGCGACGTTTGATCTATACGCCGTGGGTATATAGTAACGAATCCCTTTTACCATGTAAATATGAAACTTGAATTCAAAGAGAGAAGCCAAATTATATGTATTGGTATACGTGTTTTGTTTCAGTTGACGACATTCACTTGATATTGTCATACCTCTGCTAAGCAAATTTCTGCTTAGGCGAACATACACTCAAAAACATAATAAAACATTACATTTCAAGTATTTAGTTGGTCTTCATTTAAAACACTTTTATGCAACAGTTGATATATATTTAAATAATAATAATAATCCTTTATTTCAGACTGAAGGGTCCAAATAAAAATAAATAAATAAAAAAAAACAAACAAAAACATACAGTTCATAATATTTGTGTACATATTTAAGTCTTAGTACAGTAAGGCGTCCCAATGGGCTCTCAGTTTTTAATTCCGTTTTACATCGGATGCATTAATTGTACACAATATATTATTATTGCTTATATCTATCCTATTTTTCAGACAATACGCTGACAAGCGAATGAGTTCACCATAGGTTCTTATCCCATTCATAACAAACATTTGACTGGCACTACAGTTACGCCTATAGTGCAGTAACCATCAAAAGGAGTTATTATACATAACTTTAATACTGTTGTATACACGTTTAGTATAGGAATACCACAGACTAGAGCAATAAATACTAGAACAGTATATCCGAAAAAGGCACTTCTTAACAACGCCACTACAGTAAGCAAATTTCCTAAGTAGCATGTTTGCCCTCACACAGAGTTTTCTCTTCTGAGAGTCGATATCAAGATTATCACATAGATCACTGGTAAATATATGACGTAGATAACAGTAAGAGTCTACATAATTTAAATGATTGCCATTCAACGAAACATTGGGCACTTTTAAGGCCTCATATCTACTAGGCTTGAAGAATATGTGTTTTACTACTGTCATGAAATTCAGCATATAAGTCACATTCATTGAGCAATATCTGAAGAGAGTTGGCAGTTGGACAAACAAGACAGAGGTCATCAGCATAGATCAGATGGTTAACCATAGTACCAGCAGCAGAACAACCCACATTAGCAGCTGTAGGCCTGGTGTCAAGCTCGTGCAGGTAAACCGAGAACAGACAAGGGGAGAGAACTCTGCCTTGCCTTTCACCATTTGACACCGTAAAGAATGATGAGAAAGAAGAGCCCCATTTTACAGTGAATTTTTTACTTTTACACCACACATACAAGATATTAACAACAAATAAGGGCACTTCTCTGCCAATCAACTTTTTTAGCAATGTCCAATGATTTACTCTGTCAAACGCCGTCGAGGCATCCATGAAGCATACACAAACAGTACTGCCATTGGAACGGTAAAAGTTAACAAGTTCTTTTAAGACAAAAATACAATGTTCGGTGGAACTGCCAGTTTTGAAACCGAATTGAAAATCAGTAGTGTAGCGTAAGGGTTCACGAATATTCAGTGTGAGACATTCAACTATTTTTGACACAACAGTAGCTACTGCTATCGGTCTATAATTCTCCGATTTAGTAATACCCTTTGATTTATTTTTAACAACAGGGGTAATGTAGACTACTTGACAGTTCATCTGGCAAGGTACCATGTCTTAACATAACATTAATACACAAAAATAAGTGGGTATAAATTTTATCCGAGGCATATTTAACATGCTCCGAAGTGAGACCATCATAGCCAGCAGATTTACCCGATTTCATAGTATTGACAATATCACGAATACCATCCGGTGAGGCCACCGGCAATACATTAGTTTCAAATTCATGGGATAATACATTTAATACTTCGTCCCTATGTCTAATAGTATTAACAGAATTCAACAAAAGTGAGAATTTATCTTTCCAATAATTAGCTATATGGCTTTCACCCTCAATATTGTCAACTGACCCAGGGAGTAACATAGATTTACCATTATTATTGCGCACTTCTCTCCAAAAAGCATCATTACTGTAGGAACTGAAAGAATTAGATATCAGATATGTGCATTTGGTGGTAAGTACAAAACTGATTTAACTCCCGACCAAAGTTTTTGACAGGACTTTTGGACAGGACTCGCATTCCAATCGCCCATGACCATTACATTAGGGATATCACTTTCTTCAATGATAGCCCGAATTTTGCCCATATAACCCATAAACATATATATCAACATTATCTAAACAATCCGTAGGCATATAAACACACAATATAAGCAGCTTAGAGCATAATCCATTGACTCGGATACCCATAATCCGCGAGTCATCATAGTCAATTAACTCAATCTGGCCATTAATATTTTTACGCCAAAGAATAGCAATGCCACCAAAAGGGCGACCGTATGCTAAAGTGGTATCACATAGGGATTTGAGCTCATTGATAGATGATTTAATAGAACGACAATGTGAAGAGGTATTTCTAAGAGACATAAGTTAAAGGCCCACTTGCCGCGAAAATCCGGAATATTGTTTACATAAAAAAAACGACCGTTTTCTGTATTTTTCCCAGACAATATTTTTCCCCAAATTTAAAAGTTTGGACGTCATTTTGTATTTTTAATTTGAATTTGAATTGTTAGGTGCCCGTAATGTCAACAAACTTCGAACCGGGTCGTAATGGTTTGAGTCGTGTGGGCGATCTAACGACAAAGTATAATTTTACGAACTTTATCTAAGAAATACATACTAACAATCGAGTAAGACTATAAAAGCCTGCCGAGTGCAAACCACAGACAAAAACGCTTGGGTGAAGGTAATCCAACACTTAAGTTAACAAACACTGATCGGTGTTGTTGTTGTAATCGAGCTTCGATTCATCATTTGTTTTTCACCCTCATTTATACATTCCAAACCTAATTGGACATGCTTTATGTGTGCTATGTTTAACTTTAGTGGTTTTAGCTGTGGTAAGCTGGTGCAAATTGGTTTTCTTAACAAATGTCAAACAGGTTACGGCGGCAAGTGGGCCTTTAAATAGAAGAAAATGTAAACTGTTAATAATCGACATCAGCATTGTCAAGCCACGGATAACGATTATGTCCACGATAGTCATACTGGGGGTGGTTATTGTAGTCATTGCGTTCATGACACCGGCGGTAATATTTCCTCACGAGGACCTACTCAGGCCAATATTCTTCACTCAGCAGCTGTTTGGAAACACGACCAGTCACACTTAACCAGAAAGATGCATATGAATCATGTTTAGATGGCAACTGTTCACACTGCACACTTACTCTCGATTTCTTCTTAACAAATCGACTGATATCATCAACCGATGTATCTGGGTAGAGACGTGTCAGAAAGATCTCTACTTGTGGGAAGGTTCTTATACCACGAAGACTAACATCATTGTCAGTTTTGGGTTTTTTCCTGGACACCACAGAGAATTGTTGGGAGTCGATGAATTGAGTTGACTTACCATTTCCGTTTGAAAGAGCTTCAGCATATGATGTAAGGCACTGCTCGACATCAATTTTAGCACACGAGCTATTGGTTGGATCCACATTAACACAGTTCTCAGGAGGGGGGCAACATTGCATCCCAGAACTTAAATTTGGATCTGATCTTATAGTGTTATCAACAACCCTAGTGGGGAGGGGAGCACATTCAGTAACAATAACATCAGGAGAATGCGCAATTCAAGAATGGTTTTCAGTCACAGGTGATTCAAGAACTCAGACCTCTGGGAACTAACATGTACTTTATTATTGAGTTTATCAAGTTTTCTTTCGACAGAGACGTGATATGCACCTAATGATTCAACTTTTGTCACGATTTCCTTCATCTCAAGTTTGAGACCGTTGAGCTCACGTAGAAGTGTGGAAACGTCAATGTGATTTACTGATATTGGCGACAGTCGGCTAAGATCATGGGCAACATAACAAGGAATGTGATTAGGTTCTAGCTCTTGTAGCATTGGAGCCATATCCTGTAAGGTAGTGATTTTACGGCTCGGGCCAATACGTTTTCAGTATTTGCCACTCAGCTTAGAATGACATGCATTAAATAGCATATTTCTGGCATCTATAACTTCATCATCAGAATACACAGCGTCACAGAGTTTAATGATAGGATCCACAGGCATTACATTAAAGTGGCATAAGCTGCCAAACTTCACACTTTTTTCATAATTTCTGATCGTCACAACAGTAAGAGGCTTTGAAGGCCATCGAAAAACTAAATGATTGGCGTTAAAATCAGGTAAATCCATACAGTATGTTGCCTGTACGAACCGAAAACGTGTTAAAAAAGTAAACAAAATTTAAATAACCGGGACGACCATTCATTCATTCTAAGCCAAAGTAAGTTCAAAACAATACTTTATCGTACATTTTCGAGACAAGAAACACTAAAAAGCCTCTGAAGGCTTCTGAAATATACGTCTTGAGAAAAATAGCCAATAATTTCAACATTCTGTTTTACTGTCAAAATATCAACATTTTGGCAACTCATTCCACTTTAATATCCATCGTGACAATATCAGTTGTATCAGAAGTCTATGAATGTGGAAGTGTGAAGCGTTCCATTACATAGTGTTGAGGGCATTGGCGCCGTTTGACCCAGAGGTCACCATACACAGAGCCCTCTCTCGGTTAGTCAGATAGCGTGGCTTTTCTTTTATTTATGATAACAGTACTTGATGGAGCAAAAGTTAAAGTTTCCGAAGAACTTCTTAAAGTTGAAAATGAGACAAGAAGACTTGTTTGGAACGATTTGAGTCCAAATGGAGATATCAGAGTCGCATGTTCGGTAAAGCTTTTATAAAAACCAATGCATTCTCCGAACTGCGGTTACTGGAATTGCCGATAGATGCAGTAAGTGGAGAATGAATTTATTTTCTGATTTGAAATTGCGCAACCGTTGACAATTTCAAAATCTACCGCGCATAAACGTCACATAATGTAGTATAAGCAGGCTGAAGGGACCAATGCCCTGAATATGGGGTAATGCGACATTTCACACTTCCCTGTTCATAGACTTCTGGTTGTATCGGTTGATTTTATTTTTGTCATTTTCCAACTTTCCAATTATCCATCGACATACGAGTATACCTGTGTTGAACCTCACTGGTAGCTATGTAAACAAAGGCAAACTTGGCGGCAAACATGTTGAAGAACCAGTTCCCCTTCCTCGACTTGAAACATGTTGCGATCTTCAAAATTCAGTCACTTTGTGAAAGTTGATGAATTGGCGAATATAACACATACCTTGGGGCGTTTACTTGCACAGTCTTAAGGGCATCAGACGGTGCACATATTCCCCCCCCCCCCCCCAAAAAAAATAGCCCAGAACGTGTATGTATGGCATTCTCCTGTTTCAGAGCTTCAGGGGCCTAGGCGGCCCCTGGACCCTCGCCTATTGTGCTGGGATAGTGCCCCCCCCCCCCAAATATGAAAAACGTTCCGTCGCCCCTGATTAGAATGACAAACATAAAATACTTGGGTTATATTTAAAGTACTCGTATAAAAGAGTTAATGGTTTATATTTAAAGTGCCAATATAAAATAATGCTATAAGACAGTTTTGTAATGTTTACATTTGAGGTTTTGTGTAAGAGATACAAATTCCAATTGGCAGCATGAGTCTCATATAGGCTTAAAATCAATTAATGAATAAATACGGTATAAGAGTTAAATACAAGCACTGTATCGTACATGGAAATTAAAAAAACAATATCGTTATTATTTCATTTAATGGGAATTGAACATTATTAGTATACAATATACTTTATCAAGAATATGATTTAAATGAAGAAATTTATACATCTGGGATGTGTCAAACTACCATAAACGTATAGAATAAAAAGGCAAAAAAAAAAGATCAAATATATCGATATATGTAAAATATATACAATAAATTCAACAAACAAGACTACATAATAAATAGAACATTTCAAAATATAAACGATGTCAATAACATATACAGTATCATTGAATCATGAGATATAAATATATACCACACCATGACAGATTTTACTTCTTCGCAATTCAATAAAAATAGAAACAAGTTTTCCCCCATCACAAAACTCTTCTAGGTTATGCTTCATAAATTCTTAGTACTAAATGGCTTTAGGCCTACTGTTTGCCCTTCAGGCCTACATGTTAAATAACTTACATTTGTTTACACTCTCTCTTTGTAAAGATTTTGGTGCCAAATAACATTCAACTATCAGATGTTACTCCAGGTGGTGTATTTATGGAGATCTTAATAATTGCTGATGAAACCATTTTTACATTGAACACAATCCTGTTTGACCATTTCATACTTTTCCATGTGGGATAGTTGTTGAGATCTTAAAGGGAAAGAAAATCTAAGCTTTAGACTAGTTTAGATGGAAAGAGTAGAGTTCATTTAGTCCAAAACAACTGTCCAATGTATGTTTTATCCCCTCGTAAGTGAATAATTGAAATTTGAAGGTGGCGTTACAATAGAGAATAAGCACCATAGGCCATTCACAAGGCCGCCACCATTTTTTCATTAGTTTTATCCAATTATTGTTGAATAAAAATTTAAGTGCGTTATAGAGTAGTCATGTGATGCAATTTAGCCAATGGCTGGCTAAGTAATGGCACGCGGTTGCATACTGACCTACATATTCGGATACAATCTTCCCACTTCAAGTTTGTCGCCATGTTTTTTTGGACCTAAATCTACCCTTATACATTAGAGAGCGGTAAAAATAGGTCATTATTGATCTAAAAATAGCTACACCAACATCACGTCATCCTAAAACAGAAAAATGGCTACACAAATAAGCCACTGAAAGGACATACTTCTGTCTGTTTTTATTAGCTTGAGGGTCACAGGAGGTAATTGGCCTGACATGTTTTAAGTACTTTGAAGGTTGTTATCGACGATAATTCCTATGTATTTCTAGAGATTTCCCCTCCTTTAATACAGTTGTGTGTGTTGATGAAAGACAATGATTTTCCAATATTCATGTTTATTGCTCATAGTCTTGTTATTCTGATAGGTTGCAATGCTCATGCCAATAAAAAACATTTTCCATTTTGTTCATTTTTCATTTCCAGTCGTCTCGTTGATGACGTTTTAGTTGGGCCATAAAGTTACTTGACACTCATATCTTTCCAGTTAACCGACCGGTCCCTGCATTTATTTCTGTTCAACGTTTTCCCTATTTCGAGGTTGCCTTCTGATGAAGTTTCATCATAATGGCCTTTGTAGTCTTGTTTAGATAAGAAAAGTCTTCAGTTTCAACAACATCTGGCATGTTATCCACAATGAAATTAAAGCAGTGATCTTCCAGTTCCTGGCAAATTAGATAACAAAATATCAAAACATGGATAAAAAGATACATTAAAAGAGCATAGCAAATTCTAAACTCTGGTTTTTTTTTGCCTTTTCATAAAAATTGGTACACCTCATTCTCAAACACAATGAACGTCAACTAGTTTTTATTGGTGGAAAATGACAGGAAAAAGTTTGCGAATTATCTCCCTTGCGACCTTATCGTATCTTGAATGACAATAACCAGCTGTATCAGCAAAAAACTAACTTTTCTGAATGCAGCCTGTCACGTTTTTCTCAAAAGATTGATTTACAAGCCAGTATATAATTCAGATATAATTTTCTTTATTTGTCAGCACATCAAAATATCGAAGTTAACCTAGATTTAAAAGGCGTGAGTGCAGTGGCTAATCATATTCTCGCCAGATCTCCTTTAGACGTGGCTCAGATAGACCTCGTACGCATTTACCGGACATGCACAGATATGTTCACATGTCAGCATTTTGACGAAGTCAGGCAAGATGGCGCTGAACGTCGCCCCGATTCACCTTGAACTGGCCACTGTTATAGACTCCACAGAGCGCTTCCGATGGTTGCTAGTGTTTGAAATGTTCGATGTAACTAAGGATATCTCTAGTCGAGTAATAAAAAAGAATGCTTAAAAGTCACATGATCAATTGACCTTCTAAGTAAACTCTCCAACACCATTCCAATGGATTTTTCCTATAAAATGAAATGAAAATGGCAACTGTTGGCCTTAGTGTGACTGGTAGTTTAAGCGTATGGTGATTGGTCGAACAGGAAAGACATATAAAGCTTGCTGTGAAGATGGCTGAAAAGTCAGTAGGCCCTTCTCTGATAACGCTTCGCTACTTTCTTATAGCACAGTTGGCAAGGAAAAATCATAGAGATATTGTTCTTGTACAGATGGAAAGGGAAAATTACCTCTCCTGTACTGTATTTACTTATTTCTTTCCTTGTCCTCTTCTAATTATTGCACATTACGTTTTAACTTGGAAAGGTATAAACATCCCAGTAAAAATGCAAAACTCAAACGCACGATGTTGAAGAGCGATGTTTCGATATTTAAGAATAAGATCTGCCTGAAGGCCAGCCATTTTATAAGGATAGCGAGGAAAACTATTTGAAGATAAGAAGAAGTAAAATAAAGAACATCCCTCAGTAATGCTAGCATTTCTTCTTGTCTTTCCAACTAAAAGCTTTTCACAGGAAATCGAAACGACAGCCTTTCGATTTCCTCCGTGACGATCAGCCAATTAATTGTCGCAAATACGAGTTGTCCGATGTTGATGTCATATAAGTCGAAAGTTACAAACATGAAAGGTAGAAATAAAGAGTTTTAGCTTTCCTACTTTTTATTAGCAGATAATTTGAAAGAGCATGGTTTAAAAAAAACGCGCCATTTCGTTCAACCTCGACGTTTCAACAGTTCAAGTCATTTCAAACGCTATTTACAAGCCGAAAGTTTAAAATGAGGCTACATGTATCTACAACAATATTGACGGCTGTTTTCCCTATAAAGGTCAGGATGGCAGTAGCTCCAATCACCGAGGTATCCACACATTACATAATTTAAATGCTGTCAGGATGTTTACCGTCATCTGGTGATCATTTAAAGACTAAAACATTGACAAGGAACTGTTTGAAACTCTCTGCAGCCGCGGGTTCCATTTTAATGGTTAATATTTAACACATCACCTAGACGTTTTATTGTGAACACCAAAAACTTCCAAAATATATGCCAACTACACTTGATACAGACCTCGGCATATGTGACAATGACAACTGAATTTATACTCTATCCTCAGACCTATTGCCAGAAATTTTGCTTTGATCAATTATCACTCGCTGTCTTTTATTAATCGTATGTTTTTAAACTGACCTTTGCTTCAGATTCCAAGGCCGCAGAATATAACTGAGCGGAATTCTCCACAGCGATTCCACGTTTTAATATGTTCTCACACTGCCGTTTTAGACCATCTTCTCCATAAGTATTAGACAGCGCCAATAAACCTGTCAAAGCAAATATATGTTTATTCTAAACGTTTTCTTAAGAAATACTTCAAGGGACGTCATGTATAATAGAGTCAGAATACTGACATTGGCGTCCATGGTTTTTGATTAGCTAAGACTTGATTATAAATTTTAGTAATTTTCACAAATTAAAGATTCAACCATGGGAAGATATTTCCAATTCCAATGAAAATAATTCCAGCACTGGCAGTGTTGATATAAATGTTATCAATAAAAGTGGTGATATCACTTATATCAGAGCTGTATAACTCAATATCTCACTACTAACTATATAATACAGGATTATACCATTTATCGTTGAATCTGCTGCTTGATACCAATACCTATTTCCTAATATAAACTAACTGCTGCAGTGAATCCCAGGTTCATGATTAGACTTCTAAACCAGTCCCCAAAACAGGGCTGATATCAATTAGCCACACTGGAGATCCAATCAATCAGATTTACGTTGGCAGCTCCTGTATATCTTTGATAGAAATAACAAGTCCAGCAAGCATAATGAAACTGAACATTGAGCATGACTTAAGTCGTCACTAGTTAGATAATATGTTAACAGCTTCTTGGGAGTGTTGCTCAAACAAGTTGATTTGGAGATATGGAAACTACAGATGTGGTTAAAAGAATAAAGTTCTGGTTATAACAAATAATAATCAGTTGAAACTTATGCTGTGTATTTACCTATACAATCCTTTAGTTCCAGAGATATTGTGCCTGTATATAAGAAATACAAGAAGGCCCTGTATATACTGTACGTATATGGAACTTCAATGGTACTGAAAAACAAATATAACAGAAAAATATAAACAGATTACATTTATCTCGTATGTAGACTGTGTAAATTTGATTTGAATACAAAACATTGCATCAAGTATCAGATCCAAACTATGCCAACACATTTTGTATATCTATCATAACAACATACTATCCCCTGAGAAAAGTTGTCTAAATAAACCAGTATGTAGCCTGTTTGTATGTACATGCTTTTGTAATGATTGATGGGAAAACAAGATTTAAATTTTAAAAAGGATTCCAGAAAACTAAACTAGATTACCAGTAAGGAATATGAGAAAAACGGAGATAATCACTCTAAGAAATGCTTCAATTACATGTAACTCATTCGGTACCACAGCTCATTCCTAGGCTCTGCTTCAGCCCCACAGCCGAAGCAGCCCTGCCCTGCCAAATCTACAGTCGCTTATAATATTACGTAAATTGCTATGTTATTTTTGTCGAATATCAGTTGTAAATGACACTAAAATAAAGTCTGATTTCTGGGCCGGCCAGTCGTTTTTTAGAAATAGGGTACGCCAACCACCGAAAAATATAATGGGATTTCAATTTAGATTTTCACAAAAATAAACAAATATAAAAATTCACAGACTAGAAATATACACCACCTATCAAAAGTTGGAGAAAAACAGGGGAAAACGCATTTGATTAACGAAAATAATATATAAGATGCAAAATGGTAGTTGATATTTAATATTCTAAACTTAGCAGAACGAAATTCCGAGGAAATAAGCTCGTAAAATTAATTTTAGACTGAGGATCCTCACCTCTGAGGTGATCGAATAAAACATGGTTAAGACTACTGTAATCCAACAGAATTTACCACCAAGATTCCAGGTTGAATTTTTCACAGTAAGATCCTAAAAGTACAGAATTTTAACGAATCCATCAGACGGTTTGTTTTCGCACGTTACTGTCAACTGAATATTTCATCGCGTACAAAAATGACTCCACTTTCAGTGAAATTTTATGTACAGGAACTCGGCAACGAAGATTACAACTGGAAGAAACTATTGTCTTTAGTCGCTGATGATTCGTTTGGTTTTTTATTTATTTGCAATTGAGAGCGAAATAACGAAGTACAAGCGGTTTATAAAATAGTCAGCAGTTCACGCCTCGGACAATTTGCCGCCTTGACCGGAGTTGAACTGCGGGCCGCATTTTATGGATAAAGTAGGTCACTCACTGTACAGCTTGTCACACACAGCATTCATATAGCTGACTCTTTAATATGCTTGTTCAGGGGCGCGCTGTCAGCTCAAAATGGAGCTTGTGTAAAGCCAGCAAGAGATCGACTAAACACCAGTCAGAAAATATATCCGATATATTATTTTCGGTACAGTCAAAGAAAAGTCTACGCCAGATTCATAAGTGTTTATCCAGTTTAAATTTGGGCGATGTCGGCTTTTGCAAATATCGATAATATCTCTTTGAACACGACCGTTTTATCGTGCAACTTTAGTCATATCGGCAGTAAACAAAATTACAAGCCGTAAGTTTTGCATGATTTCTCATCCTTTTTACGGGCGAAACTTTTATATTTTAGCGAAAAAAATGTTCCCAACATATAAAGAATACACAAAAGTTAATATTTATTTGGTTTATTAACGGGTAAATACGAAATTTTGCGAAATGAAAGAGTCAACAGGAGTCTGTCGCCAAAAGACGTCAGTGGGATATAGGCACTGGATATCGCGACGTCTTTTGGCGACAGTGGTACTGAGGCAGGCTTTCACAGCGACGTCTTTTGACGTCTGTGGTACCGAATGGGTTAAAAACACTTTATAAACTTACTCTTTGGTTTCTTCTTCTAACCCGGCTTCAAACAAAGATTTTAAATACGCACACCTGAAACCAAAATAAAGTTTACTTTTCTGAATATAACACCTACCTAATACCACATGTTACATCCAGAATGTTTCCCCCTCGTCATGTTTATCAGAAAATCCATATCACCAGAGATTTGGTTTAATTCGTTTCACTGATACTTAGAAGTTAATAAAAACGTAGGTAAACAGATATTTATGTTACATTAAATAACATCAGGCCGGAATCACAACAGTGCACATTTGACTTTGAAAACATATCCAACCTGATCTGCAGAATGGCCTTATGGCAAAATATTACGCCATCCGGTGTGTTGAATTTAACGTCACCTGTTGTCTGAAATGAAGATGTAAAACACCGTGTTTTAATTTAAGCAATTATAATATGATTTTGTTAAAGAATTTCATGTTATTGCTATACGATGGTGTTGAAAATGCGGTTTCAGTTCATCGCACTTTCTTTTGTTAAAAGTTTACCTCAATTATTCCTGGACATGGACAAGGCAAAACAAGTATAATTAAAAAGAGCTACCATACATAATATAATGGAATTATTCGACTACTATTCGACTTGGCATTGTGACAAGTACGATCGATTCGTGTTTTACGCAGCACTCAAAATGATTTCACTTATATTACGGCCTGGGGAGGGTTTGAAACCCTAAAGCCCGGGACACACTAGGCGATTTTTGACGCCCGTCGGCGGAACTTTTGTTGCCGGCAATGATCGCCCGTCGGCTGTTCAGGCGACTGCTGCGGGCAGACTAGGCGATCTTCACAGGCGATAATAACCAAAAAGACATGTGACAATAGTAAAAGATCATGTGACTATCACAAAATGCCGCATATTAACAAGCGGCGAATTTTGTCCGCTATCATTTTTTTGTTATTAAGACGTCGAACAAGACGGTGCTCAAAGAGATAGGTGAACAGGAAGATCTGGTAAAAATCCTGGATTCTGAGACGAAGATCGCACGGGATTTTTTATAATTTATTGACCGAGCTGTCAACTGAGGATGAAGCTATATGTAGGCCTACAGGCAGTACATGCGCATGTCGCCTCAAAGTTTTTTAGAAATAGCCACTGTGGTACAGCCTTTAATTCAGAGGGAATATTTACATAATCACATGATTGCATAACGTCATGTGACAAAATTATTTCTACTGATTGGTCAAAAGAGTATGGCGTTCAAAATTGCGGTCGCCAGAGGTGGCACACTACACGACGAGTAAAATATCGCCGGCGAATTTGATTCCGAAAATCAAACATGTTCTGATACCGGCGATCGATGCGGCAACAGTCGCCGGCGCTCGAAATCGGGCAGACTACACGACTATCGCCTGATCGCGTTCAAAATCGCCTAGTGTGCCGTGGGCTTAAGGAATCTCCGGTCTTCAGCTGGAACTCATTCACATAGGCCATCCTTATCTTTATCATTTTGTTTTGCCTTTTCAACAGCCTAGGCGGCTGACAGAGGACATGTGTAATTGTCAATTGAAGATAATGTTATGAATTGTTATTTTGTTCTCCATAAAGTGAAACCAGCAGACATGTGCTTAGTTGTGCACAAATGGTTATTCAACTTTAAGGCATACTTTTTGCTGCTCCCCCAAAGCGAGAAATTATCCCAAAGGACTTAGATTATGTATAGACAGAACACATATGGCTACATGTTGACATAATTACTTCATTGTTTTGCATTTTATTCTGGCAGGTCTGTTAACAAACTAAACCTGGTTCATTGCAGAAAGTAATTGTTTTATGGTTTCGAGTACTAAATGTCTAAAGTATATGAGATTTTGGACTTACCGAATCATCGAAAGCCTTTGATAGATCCTCTACAAGATCTTTAATTGGATCTGTAAAAGACAATGGATATTCCAGAAATTAGTACAAAAGTATCCCCTAATAGTATGAGAATCAAATTTAACTAAAAAGACAATTCTATTAAAAGTAGGTAACTTGGAAATCTGATATTTACCAATTATTATCTTTCGTTCAGAGCATTAAGCTTTCATAGTGTTGCTGATGGAAAAATATCGCCTGAGCGAGAGAAGCAATGCGAGTCGAGGGCACTATTCAACCTCAGCAACTAGTTTCCCTTCATCAATACTATGAAAGCATAATGGTTTGAAATAACGTCAAAAGTAGATCTAGTTCGTCACATGGTGCTTATATAAAAAGCCAAGCACATTGTTTTCTAACTAAAGGGTGTCTCATAGAGCGAACAATTATTTTCTTGGTAGACATTGCTTCAGTTCCGTCTTTACAGTATTTGATTGAGTGTTTGGTGTTTACCGCCGCGATCAAGATTATTTCACTTATATGGCGGCCTTGTCAGTTTTATTGTAGGAGGTTTGATTGATTGTTTGGTGTTTTTACGCCGCGCTCAAGATTATTTCACTTATATGGCGGCGTTGCCAGTTTTATTGTAGGAGCTAGGACACCAGGCTCTATGCACCGAGGAAACCCACGACCTTCCCGTGGTAACTGGCAACCATCCCACATAGGTTGTTTGAGTGAACCCCCAGTCAGAAAATTTTCCATTTTTTTTTTGTTGGAATGAATCGGATTCGAACCCGCGGTCCATTGGTGGAAGGCTATTCGGATTGAGCGTCTAACGCATTTGATGTACTAATGGGTATTATATTACATCATAATAACATATCGATATGAAATTAATTACAACAGCAATCACAATCCATACGCATATATATATATATATTATAGTTATACTTAGACCAATAAGTTTAATTGATATTTATTAAAAAATTGCAAAACAAGGGCGGGGGAACAGTAACAGACATTTTTATTTTAGCAATAGAAAATTCTGGTGAAAGCCATCTCAAAAGTTGTCAACGTCTCAGCATCCTTGAAGGATATTTATGTAACCAGACCCTACCAAATCCCTGAAAGTGGTATGAGCTGCCAAAATTCACACTTTTTCATAATTTCTGATCGTCACAACAGTAAGAGGCTTTGAAGGTTATCAAAAAATACATGATCGGCGCTGTTACAATATGTGGCCTGTAAGTACCGAAAACGTGTTCGAAAAGTAAACAAAATTTAAATAACCGGGACGACCATTCATTCATTCTAACCAAAAGTTAGTTCAAAACAATACTTTATCGTACATTTTCAAGACTAGAAGCACTAAAGAGCCTCTAAATATTTTCAGGTGTTCGTCTTGAGAAAAATAGCCAATAATTTCAACATTCTGTTTTGAAGTCAAAATATCAACCTTTTGGAAGCTAATGCCACGTTGAATAATAAAATTACAGATTTAAATTATTTTCGGAAACCCGCTCAACGCAATCGAAAAATATCCAAAGCGATCATACATGGGATGATTTCCCATTATGAGACATGTTTGAATAGATGAAAATCACAGGTGATTTCAGCCAGGTCATTCAATTATCTAAACGTTGATAGTGCTTACAATAAGGCATTAACATGAGGCAAAACGAATTATAACATTAAAGTACAAATTTAGACCATTCAGAATTGTTATTCTTCTCTTTCCATCACTACCTCTTCCACTCTGCTTAGTTAGTATCAATCCGTCGATACCTGTGGTCTCACCCTCATGTCACCGATTGCTAGGTCTCTAACTTTTGAATTCAACGAGGAGAGATGTCAGCAGATTAAAGGATATGCTATACGAACACGTCTAAGTCCTAACTTCGCCTCCATTTGTATGGCTGAGTGGGAGAGTGACAAACTAAGCAAAAGTCACAAACAACCTGCGAGACACCTTCGATATATGGATGGTATTTTTAACTGATCCAACGTCTCACTGGAGGGAAGAAACACAGGTTGGAAGCTAATGGAGGCTATATTGACCTTTTGCTCAAGTGATGTGTTCTACACACTTAAAGTGACATTTTTACTTCAATATGTTCGCCCTGTGAAGCCAGATGAACTCTGAAGTTACATACGTACAAGCATCTTTTTGTTTTGTTAAAATACACTTTTGATTTGGCTAATATCCTGCATAAATTGTATAGCTTATTGTCATTAATGGTGATTTCTTATCGCCAGAATGTTGCCCTTTATGATCACAATCATTTCTGCAATATCAGTTTGCCAACAATCTCCCAATAATTTTATCGGTCGGTGTAGACTTTTCAGGGGGTTGCTTAACTTTTTTCTTTGTGTATATACGGCAACATGCGTTGGGAAATCCTTCACATTTTCAATGAGATTCTTCTGTTGCCTTGTTACCGGCAATAAACTACAACCTACTATTCCTCACACTTTTGTGTATTTTTTGCATGAAACATTTTGCAAATCTCATAAACATTAAACGACTTGGTATCTAGTTTACGGAGTGTTCCTCAAACCTACTGACACTCATCCACTGCTACATGCAGGATCAATCCACCTTTTTCAAGGGAGTCATTAAGTCTAAGGTTTTTAAATTCTATAGAAAATGTAATCCTTCAATTTTTTAATCACGATTGTTCTGGGGTTTTTTCTGTAAGGTTACTCCGAAGGGTCAAACGTGACACATTAAGCCAGATTATTTCCCCCTGTTCAACCCCAATACGCTTGCACTTCCTTTACCCTGAGTATCATTACAGCCCAACTTTTCTCTACAGTATATCAATGAAGTGCCTTAAGACGCGAAGTAGATTCGATGTATACGAACCAGATCACAAAACTTTTTTTTCGAGAAACAATCTCAATAATAAAATAGCAGAACCATTTATTGAGATTCATCTAACATCGTTTATGCTTTCACTGCAAAAAATGTTTCAAGCAATACGCCGGAGAAACTTATAAATTATGTACGTTGCCAACGATTTATCTGGCATTAGATTTAGACAGGCTTTACCCGCGGCACAGCATTTAAAAACCCTAGGTCATCCGCTTAAGGACAATCTCACAATAATGCTCCTTGGATAATTCCTCTATTCACTTCCTCTGTAGATACCAATCACACACATTTAGAAAGGAAATTGTTTTTGGTTCAAACGTTGCAAACTGTTTATCCTTTGGGTTTGAACTTGGACACAGAAAAGAGTCGTGAGTAAAATGGCTCGATCTCTGACAAAAGGCCAGTCATAAATTATAAAGAGAAAATGAGTTTGAAAGATCTACTAGTCAGGGCTAATCTCCTTTTTCTGCTTTCTGTCTAGCAACTAAATTACAGGTTTTCAGTTTTTCATCCATTTTCATATTTGGTTTAATTTCAGTTTTAATGATCCGTACAACTTTATGAATATACATTACAGTATTCCTGAAAATTCCACTGATTAAGAAGCCAAACTCTGGTCTGCTTAATGAAATATCATAAATATACGTTATGTTTTTACATATGATTGGGTATAAAGGTCTAAAAGAAATACCCTCCTTTTAACACAAATAGAAACTCGTCTGCATTCTTATTTTAGTCAACAAGATTTTCTCGGTGCTCGTTGTTTTAGTGTTAATAAATATATATAGTGGATCAGCAGTGGACGATGAAAGAAAACTATAAAAATATATATAAAATAGACACGCGTTAATAACTAATTTCACTCTAATATATAACAAAAAGTTATATTGTCATCAAATAAGGTAATAAGAAATATACCAGTTTGTTCTGTCAGGTTAAGTCTTTTGTTCTCCTTTGTAAAGTCATGCGGCTTCAGATTTAATTCCTTGTATTGTTCATCCCATTTCTGCCAAATACATATTAAAAATAAAAAACATAAATGAAGAAGGCAATTATTTAATCGGGGCTGTTCTACAATCCCCTTTGCCAAGGCTTGTCAGAAGGACTGTTTTCTACAATAACCGAGTTGAAAAGTACTCTCCTAGGGGAGATAACTCGAATTAAACCCCAATCATAATGAGATAGCTTGAGGATCAAAAATAAATCATGTATACCCCTAAAACGCTTTTGAACGTCAAGACAAATAGATCGGAAATTTGTGTAATAAGCAGCTGTTTTGGCTTCAATGTTAGATATGCATTTGTACAATTTAAACATAAAACTTCTTATTCTGTGTATTCAATCTTTGATTATAGATATTTTACTTGTAGTAAGCTCGTTTAAAATTTGTTTAACAAATACCAGAAAGGTTACAGCGGCGAAGGTAACAAGGGATGGAATTTGTTATTTTTTCCGAATTATTCCGTTTGATGGATATTAAGAGATTTAAAAGGCTTTTATATCTTTATAGGATACAAACAGTTACATTTTGTACTGCTTGTTCGTGCCACCCATCTGACATTGGAAGGATCATGGCAATTCATAACGCTACAACACAAGACAAATAAATCCACGTCATGTAATTGAATACTTTATTTTACATCTCAACGATACTTACCGTACAATCTTTACCGGCCTGTTTTTTAACTTCAAAGCTTGCTTGTTTAGATAAATTGTTCTGACTGAGTGTCTCTCCATCTAAAACACAAAAGCAAAAACGTTTGTTTGAAAATTAGACACAATCGTGATTTATTTTATGTTTTACATTAACTGATAATAAACATTTACATATTAGACATAAGCTGTTATAATTTACTGCTGGGGTGCGAGTAAAGGTATGAAATGTTTTGATTTGAGTATTTAGATACAATACAATCAAAGTCAGATGCTACTTTCCACTCGAGCTGTTAATAGAATTAATTTACGTGTTAGGTAGTTGCTAAATTGCAGTTTTGTGAATTCACCCTGGTTGAAGAAATTACGCAATACTCTCCCTGATTTTGTTTCAGATTATTTTGTATAAAGATACCTGAATATGAACTTGAACAAACCTGTTCCTTGATCAAACTTGTCCTTAAATAATTCCAGTTGTCTCCCAAACTGATGCACCTTACGATGTAATTCTCCAAACCGAATACTATGATACTGTGATCCAGAAATTGATTCCTCGGAGGTATCAATTTGGCTGGGTGAGTTTTCATCTACAAATAATAACATTTCGGACAACTTTTAAAACTATATATTGAAAACTTACATTGCCTTAATATAATGTGTTTAAAATGACAACACAAGTTATAATTTTGCAAAGAACATGTATGTACTAAATTGTAATATTTCACTAAATGCCACACGTTTTTCTAGTTACATGCTTCTTCAATTGGAGTATTGAAGACCTATATGACTCAGTCGGTAAATCATTCTATGTGGTTGCTAGGTGCGCACTGAAAGTCGATGTCCTTTATTAAGGAGCCTTGTAACGCCCTCATTGTAACTGGCATCGTCGAGGAGTGAGATATTTTTTACTCTATGGTAAAACGTCATTTCATCAAGTACAGTTTATCTGTACTCAGACTTCATCACAAAAATAACTTTAGTTCATACAGAACTTCCATTATATTCAATTGCTTTCCAATATAAGAAATTCCCTATCCATCTTCTATCAAAGCTTTAAAACGTTATTCTCTTGTCAGTATATCCGAAGTAAAAGGAGTTATCCTAAAAATCTCCACTAACCAGTTAGTCGAGCCAGATTTGTTTTCATTGATTCCATCTCTTTTCTCAACGCTTTACCTTCATTGTCTAACTGATGTATCTGGTGTTTTAATCCATAAATTTCCTTAGCCAATAACTGCAAAACACAACACCGTTAGTAAGTCAACAACATCAGCGAAAAACATGCACTTAAACAGGAAGAAGAAAAAATTAAGCCCAGAAGTAGCACTTTCCCAATGATACGAAATACTTGTTTTGTGCATAGTGGCATAATGTCAGTATAAAACCGCAGAAATATGTGTTTGCTACCATTTCAACATGTATGTATTGTATTTAAATCGCTTTTCTTGTTTTTTTCTCCTTTACGACTTAAATATTGTTAAAATTGTACAATACATCATAATATATCAAAACCTTGGTGCAGATGTGTTTTCCGATGACTGAACGAGGCAAGAAGGTTATGGGTTGCATTAATTACTCAAGATGTTGGTCAGTTATGTGTTTTATCAGACATATGTCAGTTTTAATAAAGCGAGAGAAATTGTCGGTTTTGTTATCTTTACAATGTAGCCTTAAATGTAAAAAGAAAACATCAGAGGGATCTTAATAGCTAAAAGATTGATTAAAATCATGTGAATTAATCTCTTGTTACTACATTCTGATCGACCCAATATTGCAAATGTTTCTAAAGAGAAAGCACGACATTACAGTTGGAAACTATGCTTTGAACAATTCCAACCATAATGTGGTACTTGGGCATAGTGATACCTTTATTATTTTGTCATTTACCGTGGACTTACCCTTACTGAATTGTGTTTATTTTAAAATTTGAGACGTGATCAAAAGGACATATGCAATTTGATACCTACGTTATTTTCTTCGCCTCCCTCTTCTTGTGTTTTGCTGCAATATGTCGATGTTTCAGCGAAGTTATTTTCGTCGATTTTGCTCTTCTCTAAAAACAGAATAAATATAAAAAAACAATTTAACATTGACTCAAACAATCCATTCTTTACCATCATAAAAAGCGTTTAGTTAAAGTGGTATGAGCTGCCGAAATTCACACTTTTTTCATAATTTCTGATCGTCATCACAGTAAGAGGCTTTGATGGCCATCGAAAAACTAAATGATTGGCGTTGGAATGAGGAAAATCCCTACAGCGTGTGACCTATACGATGGTGTTCGAAAAGTAAACAAAATTTAAATAACTGGGACGACCATTCATTCATTCTAAGCCAAAGCTAGTTCAAAACAATACTTTATCGTACATTCTCGAGACTAGAAGCACTAAAAAGCTTCTGAATAAAACGTCTTCGGAAAAATAGCCGATAATTTCAACATTCTGTTTCAACGTCAAAATATCAACATTTAAGCAGCCACTTTAATACCAAATAAATCAATGAGAAGTAATTTGTGTACTAGATGACTTTGGTTATTCTGGGAAATTCGCATGAATAATTATTTGTGTTTGTGGGTTGGAAACATCTGCGTCTTGTGTGATGTAATAGGGATTCAATATCAAACTCCAATAAATATTTGCCTTTTCTACATGTATATGTCAGTACCAGCTTCCTTAATAAATATATTGACTTCCAAATGTTTAGAGCTCATGATGCATCTCCTCGAATTGATTCGTCTAATACGTTGGCGTTATTGCTGATTGGTTGAGATGAATCATTTTTACAGTTTACCCTCATCTATGATGGATTTAATAGAGAAAATCTTATTTTCCCTTTTGTATCAAATACGAATAAGCCAGCAGTCTGATTGTAAGGGCTACAAAGATAGTTTTTGAAAACTTTGTTCTATTATGGCATGTCACATGTAGCCGAAAACCTCAGTAAATTATCTGACTTTCCCGCCAGGAACAGTTGGTTTTGGTTTACGGTGGCTTTGTATTACGTGACACTGGGTTTATCTTCGAATATACCTGGGCTTTCATCTTTTGTTTTTATATAGGTCTACTATAGATCGGTTGATAATGACACTACATGTATATTTACAGATCCTTTTTAAGAATTTCATAAATTAATTGAATCAATGTTTATTGAAACCATTCATCAACAAATATGTGTGGCTAGGTTCCTTACATTTGAAGATGACAGCGGTCATTGACACTCAGTGGAGAGCGCACCAGTGTGTTTAAAGAAAAACAAACCGTTCCCTCATATATCTGTTTCAAAACGTTAAAGCTGCAAACTCCAAAAACTGCATGTTACAATCTCAGCACCATAAAGGCCAATTGTTCTGGCTACAGAGCATTGAGTTATAAACCAAACACACATTGTTATAATGTTCTAAACTAAAAGACGATTGTAAATATGTTTTGCGAATAGCTGATTTATGTAATCGTCTTAAGGGATGAAATTGCGAGATACCGGTACGAACCGAAAATGTGTGCCAATAATGGACAAAATTCAAATATGGGGATGTATGAGTATGTTTTTCAGTCCTTGTTGCTTACAAAAACTACTTAAATGTATACATGTATCTCCTTGATCGATAAATGAAGAAAACTCTTATTTCGTACTTGTTGACAAAAAACGAACAATTGTCTAATTATGTTTCATTCAAATTTTCTCTATTTCTAGCAGCTCATGACCCTAAATATATCAATAATAATTTCACATTATGCGGCTTGTTTAAATAGATTAAAAGCACAGGTGACTTCTGCCAGGTCATCCAATGGTCTAAACTTTGACAGTGCTTTCAATAATGCTTTAAAATGGGGCAAACAGAATTATAAAGGTAAATTACAACTTTCGACCATTCAAAATTTTTATTCTTTTCTTTCCATCACTAAATCTGTCACTTCTGCTGCTACTACTCAGTTTAGTCCACCATCGTCTCCCCAACCCCATCCGCCTGTCAGTCCGTCGACATCTGTTATCTCACCTCCAACTCTGCAGTCACAGACTCCTAGGTCTGTAACTTTACCTTCTGTTTCCCCTTCGCCTTTCCCTACTGGTACTCCCCCCCCTTAGACCTACTACCTCTGCCCCCTCTTTTTCTTCCCCTCAGCCCCCCTCCCCTAGACCTAGTAGAACATCTGTCCCCTTTCGTCCTCCGTCCTCTCCAGTTTCTACTAGGGTCTCTTCTCCTAGACCTAGTACATCTAGTCCCTCTGCTCCTCCCCCATCCCCAGTTTTGTCTGTCCATTCTCCTATGAGATATTCAGATGCAGTGAGATCCCCTCCGAGGGGTCAGCGCAACCCTCGGAATAAATTAGCTAATTCTAAATTTTGGAAATTTCGGCACACTTCCTCTAATTGGCACCTTCCTAATGTAACTAAGAAAGTTCTTTTACTTGGGGATTCTAATCTTTCTAGAATTAACCTTGACCCCCACCCTGATATGCAGGTAGAATGTTTTCCTGGTGCCAATTTCAATTCATTTCGGACTCTAATTCAAAAGTATCAAGGTCCCAAACCTGAGAAAGTTATCTTGAATATTGGTATCAATAACAAGACAACTACTGAGCCAAACACTTCGTTAACTCAAATGCGCAACATGATGACAGCGGTTAGGAAGACTTTTTCCAACTCGCTCATCTACTTTGTAGAGATCCAGTCATCCACTAAACTGCCGGCCAGTGAAGTTTCGAACCTGAACCTATATAACTCTTCTGCTTCCAAGATGAAGAGAGTTATGGTCATACCAAAAATCCCCAATTCAAAATTTAGAGTTTCCACGGACAAAATTCACTGGACCGAAGATACAGCAAATTGCTTGTATACCCACTGGCTTCAGACACTAGATTTAAACTAAATTTGGGACAGGGCATGTGCCACCCTACTTTCGGCTTAGGAAGTAATATTGTTAATCTTAGTAACGAGGAACTCACTGCTGATGATATATCTCTACTCAATAGAGGACTCTCATTTGTGCCTTGCCCTAAAGCATTATCTGATAGGGACTTTTCTATTACCGTATATGCCCAAGTACAAGACGCACTTTTTTTCATCAAAACTTGAGCGGTTTCCGACCGTGCGTCTAATACACAGTTACACGCAAAACCCAACTTTTTTCAGTCAGTGAAATCAGCGAGCGCTATGTGACTTGTCGCCAGACTAAGAAAGTGGCATATGTGAAACCTATATTCATGTTTAAAAACTCTCCATTTTATTTCCCCCTTCAACTTCAGAGGTATTTTTGATTGAGTATTTTGCAGGCTGTATCATCTACACCGGTCGAACATGAGGAGCGGTTGATTGAAAACGAAGCTGAACTTTGACAGGCAGCGGTTACGCTGGCACGGCATAACAAAATAAAAGACTATCAAAAATTGTGTTCTAAATTTTTTTGAATTCGTAGTTCATTTAACCAAGTATTAGAATAAAGAAACAATATTAAATGGTATAAAGTTTGAATTGTCCCGTAACACATGAAGACGTGCTTACTCAACTGAGTTCCGTAAATCCTTCAAAATCTAGGTCTGAATTGTTATCCTCGGTAAAAAGGCGGACAATTTCACTATCAGACATAGCGTTCGAATCGGCGTAATACAGTTCGATATCTTCCGGTTGTTCGTCTCTCACTGTTTTATTTATATCCTCAGCAACTTGGACATCGTCTTGCCATAGAAAGTCGTTTTCCGTTGCATTTTTTGAAAGATTTTGATCATTGCTGGGTCGATCTCCTTCCAAACGTCAGCTATCCACTGACAGATGACTGGCAGGTCGGGCTTTTTCATGTTGCCGCCTTTAGTGAAAGAATGTTCACCACCAGCCATCCACTCCGCCCACTTTTGTCGTAGCTTGGTTTTCATTGGCTTATTTATGGAGACATCAAGCGGTTGCAGGATTGAGGTCATACCCCCGGTATTATGACCAGGTCGGTGTTGTGATTGTCTCTCAATTTAGATTTCACATAATCTGATCTGTGGCAGCGGAAAGCGTCCAACTCAAGTAAACTTTTTTAAAATTATATAAGGAGGCAATTTCCCACCGTCCGCTGTACACGCAAGCATAACTGTAAAACGATTTTTTCGTTGCCGGTCGTTTTAATTGTCACTGTTTTTTTTATCCTTTCGTCTGATATCTGATGTGTAGCCTATACGTTGTGAACAATTACACTACAGTAACGTGGAAGTTATGAAGAGATCAGAAATAATTTCACATTTTATATCCACTAAATTTAATTGGCTTCAAAACAGTTTTGGTACAGTAAAGGATGTTGCGTGTTTACATGACCGCGTGGACAATGTGATTGCAGATTCAGTCACTGGGACACTCAAATCCCTTCAACACCTGTAATATCTTCCGCCTGCTGTTTTCCAGCATAGCGGTCGGCCGGGCTTGACTGGCTTGTTACGTAATGCGTGTTTATACTTGAATGCAAAGGTCAGTTGAAACAAAGCCAGGTTTGACAATGTATACAGCCCACCTCAGAAATACACATGCGTCTTATTTATGGTAATATGCTTTTTTGATGGATTTGACCTTCAAGTTTGGGTTGCGTCTAATACACGAATGCGTCTTGTACTTGAGAAAATACGGTAGTAAATTAGTGCATGTTATGGAGTTCTCCAGAAATCTTAGTCTGGCTGATATCTACCGAGATTCTAGTGGGGTACGCAAGCCGTTTACATCTAAAAGCGGCTATACACCTCCTTCTCACATGTATGATCCAGAAATAAACATTAGTCGTGACTCTGTATCAAGGAAGTTTGATGCTTTAACTAATCAGAAAAACCAACATAACCTTTCTCATTCAGAATGTCTTGCCTTAAGTAAGCTAAGGAGAAATCCAAACATAGTTATTAAACCTGCTGATAAAGGTTCGGCAACAGTTATTATGTCAAAACAGGATTATATTGAAGAGATAGAACGGCAGCTAAGCAACCCTCTTCATTACAAAAAACTTGATAAGGAAATTTGGCCTGAAAATGTTAGGAAGTTTAATAAAATTCTTGTTTCTCTTCAAGATAAAGGCTTACTTAATGAAAAACAGTATCGCTATTTGGAATCTGATCATAACTCTAAAAACAGGGTCTTCTATATTCTTCCGAAAATTCACAGACCCATTGAAAAATGGCCGAAGCCTACAATGCCCCCTGGGCGTCCTATTATCTCAGATTGTGGCAGTGAAAGTTATAGAATATCAGAGCTAATTGATTACTATCTAAAACCTATAGCGAATCGGCATCCTAGCTTTATAAAGAATACGGATGATTTATTGGCTAAATTGTCTGAGAAATCCATCCCACAAGATGTGATTTTGGTTACTCTGGATGTGGAGTCTATGTATACAAACATTGACATAGATTTGGGTCTTAAATCCATAAAATCAGCATTCCAAAGATATCCTGACCACCGTCGTCCGGATAAAGACATTTTAGAATTGCTGGAACTTAGCTTAAAAGGTAACGATTTTGAATTCAATGGAGAGATCTTTCAGCAAATTAAAGGGTGTGCTATGGGGAAACGTTTTAGTCCTAACTTTGCCTCTATTTTTATGGCTGAGTGGGAGAGTGATATTCTTCACAAATGTCACCTACAACCTTTTATTTACCTTCGGTATCTGGATGACATTTTTATCATTTGGCAACATACGTTGGAAGACCTTCATATTTTCATCGATACTCTTAATTCTCACGACTCAAGCATTAAATTACAGCCTACTATTGATCACACTTCTGTGGATTTTTTGGATGTAACTATTTACAAGGGTCATACATATCATACTACTGGGTATTTAGATTACAAAGTATTCTTCAAACCTACTGACACGCATCAGCTACTACATGCTGGGTCATACCATCCTCCTCACACTTTCAAGGGGGTCATTAAATCTCAGATTTTTAGATTCTATAGAAACTGTAGTTCTTTAGATTTTTTTAACCAGGCTTGTTCTGTTCTTTTTAAAGCTCTCCTCCCTAGGAAGTATTCTATTAGATTACTCCGAAGGATGAAATCTAACACAGTAAGACATATCATGTTTCCCCCTTCATCCCCCGATACGCTTACCTCCCCTTCACGAGTGTACCACTACCGTCCAACATTTCTCTCAGGTACATCAATGAAATGCCTTAAGACGCGATGCAAACTCGATATATACGTACCCGATCGCGGAACCTTTTTCGGAGAACAAACTCGCAACAAATATCAAATGGCAGAGAACCTTAATTGTGACTCCTCTAATATCGTGTATGTAATCACGTGCAAAAAATGTTGCAAACAGTACGTCGGAGAAACTCAGAATTCTCTACGACAAAGAGCAGCCAACCATTTATCTAGCATAAGACTTAAACATGATGTACCCGTGGCACAACATTTCAATACTCAAGGTCATTCGGTCAAGGACCATTTTGAAATCATGCCTATTGAGAAAATCCCATTTCTCACTTCCGCTGCAGATACGAAGCACAAACGTTTGGAAAGGGAAAGTTTTTGGATTCAAACATTACAAACTATTTATCCTTTGGGTTTGAACTTGGACCCCGGAAGATGTCGTGAAAAAACTATAATACCATTTGTGTTTCAGTATAACAAAGCTAGTATCGCTATGGCCAAGATTATAGTAGAAGAATACAAACTACTTCAAAGTAAACTTGCTCGACCTCTGACCCAAAGGCCAGTCATTGCTTATAAAAAGAACAAGAGTTTGAAAGACATACTGGTCAGGGCTAAACTCCCCTGTCTGCCTTCTACCTAGGTTTTCTGGGAAAGGGTATGGGGGGGGGGGGCATACTATATAGTCTGACGATATTCTTACTATAGCTTAAGATGCGTAAGCATTGTCAATGTAATACAAAGTGTTCCAGAAAATTCTACTGACTAAGGCCAAGCTCCTGTCAGTCGTCAACCTAATGAAATATCATAGGTTTACTTTATTACAACAATTTATGATGGGGTATAAAGGTCTAAATGATATACCTCTTTTTAACACAATTAGAAACTTGTCTCCGTGGTTATTTTAGACAAGAAGATTTTCCCTGTGCCCGTGTGTTTTAGTGTCCATAAATAATATAGTCTGTATATAGTTTACTCCAGTTGGTTTCAAAAGACTAGCATTTTATTAGGACCTGTTGGTAAAGTGTATCACTGAAATAAACCAACCTGATAGCTGAGCTTGATCTGTCCGAATTAATTCAATTTCTTTACATAAGGCTTTATTCTGCTGCAGTAAATCTTGGTTTTCATTAAATAAGGTTTCATGTTTTCTACTCCAAGTATCATTATCCTTCTTTAGGTTCTCCCTCTCTTTCAATGATATGTCCCTCTCTTTCTCTATCTCATCCAGTTGTACTCTTAGTTTTTCGCAATCTTTACAACTCTTCCAATGAAAACAGAGAAAATGATATATAGAAATTAGTACACAACTTGATAATAAGCATTATAAAATATTTATCATTAATTGAGTGTTATCTCAATAATTTCCTTTTGGGTTTGGCCGGCTGGTCAGTGGAAGTAAATACTCCTAAACTCCTTTCTAGCGTGATCTCGCGAGATTTTACCCAACCTTGAAAGGGGCTGGTTTCGATTCACTCGAACGATCAATTTGGGTTGGTTGCCAGTTACCACCGGAAGGTTGTGGGTTTCCTCTGGGCATAGAGCCTGGTTTCCCCCCACAATAAAACTGGCAACGTCGTCATATAATTGAAATAATCTTGAGCGTGGCGTAAAACATCAAACAATCAATAAATCAATCTTAATTTCCAAAGTCAATAATTTTCTGAAGCGTCTTAAAACATATTAATCAATAGATAGCTACATTATGCTACTTACTATACTGTCTATGTCTGTCTGTGTTCCACAGCTAGATACAGTACGCATGTGCTTTGGCTTGAGAGCGCCGCCCTCTACAAGTAATACAAAACACATCATCAGTTGACCGTATTGGAAAACTGGAGAGTTTTCGAAGATATAAACTCCTAAACATAGCAAGAGCCATACAATATGTTAAATATACGGAAAACATGCACCGCATCGCATGCATCACATACATGTAGATTTCTAACTGCAACTGTACAATATAATCATTAGCTGTGGTCAAACATTTTTTTACTGTGATTTCGAATATTTCAGAAGACATAGATATCAATACAGACTTACTATTAATCAGATCAAACATTTAGGATCGTATTCGCATGTTGTATCATTACCATGAATATAAGTGTAAATTAATTACAAAAGGGAATCTACATAATGGTTGTCTTGTTATTGAAGTCTTGGGAAATCCTTTAATTATGTTAAATAACATATCCTCTCGGCCACTTTATTACCCCAATCCATTTCTAAATTATACTGACTAAAGCCTAACTCCCATTTGTCTTCAACCTAATGAAATATCATGGGCTTTAGTTTATTACAACAACATACATGTATAATTGGTTATAAAGTTTTACACACTTAGAAAGTATGGCTGTATGGCTATTTTAATCAAGGATATTTTCCCTGTGTCCGGGTGTGCATACATAAACATGGATTGGGTTTAAATTGCAATTACATAGTATGTCCGACTTACACAATAAGGTAATAATCTATATTTGCACACCACACAAATGACATACTTCACCATGTTTGTTTTCTCCTTATAACCTACCTACAGAACATAGTCTCCAAGTGAAAGGTTTATCTGGAATGTTTGCAAACACTTCATCAATGATTGTATACTCTGTGAGATAAGGAGAGGTATGTTTATTACCACCCCACATATACACCCTCCCTGTATCAGTAAGGCCGGCTGAGATGCGCATGGGTCCATCATAATAGTGATCAGCTGCTATCTCTGTAAACCTGAAGACAAATGAGGGAATAGACATACAATAATACACATGAGAATGAATGGTCACCAAATATAATTGAACTAAAATATAAACCATATATTAATTTGAGTTTGGGTTGTAATGCGTTTGGTATATTTAACCCAACGTTTAAAACTAATTCGTTATAATTGTTATTATGGATGTTTTATAAGAATTTCATTTAAACGACTTGAAACTATGTCTGCGTTTACACATCTTCTCTATTTACTGATATGTCAGCACACATATAAGGTGAAATCAAGAAATGGTTAATAGTTTGAATCTCACTTCAAATGTTAATTACTCTTCAAATATAACAGTATATGGAGGAACAGATACATGTTGACATGAAGCGAGCGTTTGCTGACTGCAGCGGAGTCTGTTTCATGGAACATAATTTACAATATGTCGTGTGAGTGAGCTGCATTTAACATTTACGACCATGTTAACGTTTTAAACAATGTCTATGCAAGGCTTTATTTCCCAATAGATCTACTCATGAACATCTTTGATAGCATTATTTTGACACATCATAGCCAACACGTTCACGGCCAAACTGCTGTGTTTTCAAAATTGCTTAAAGCGTAAAACACACTCAAAAATCTTCAATCAATGAGTATTATAAATTTGAATTGTTTTTTATTCAATATTCAAATAACCCAGATATAAAAACATTGCTAAGTATTAAATCCCCTTCCTAAATGTAGCATTACTATAAACATAGATTTTTATAAGCTGAGAAACCGGAGACCTTTGACCTAGAAAAAGAAAACTATTCCATCCAAATTGTCAAATTTTAGTCATTTTTCATTTGCCAATTCATTAATGACTTTTAAAAGATCAAATCTTTATGGGCAGTTGCTGTGAATTTGTTAGGTCATTTACACGTCCACCCCTTTCAATTTTAAATGCGTATATTTTAAAATTCTTTTAAGAACCAGTTCAAAAAATTCATTTCGCTAACAAAATTAAATCATCAAATGTCATGCAAATTTGCTAAAAGAAAATGGTGGTTGAGTGCAGTTAGCTGTGGGCATCTTGTCGAGATAGAGACTATCACAAGGGTCTCGGCAGGGGCATAACTAATCTCACCGGTCAAAAATGTCTCAATTTCTATATTTGACCTGTTTATAGGCTAGTAATTATTTTCTGTTTTTAAAACTGTCAACTTAAGTGTCATAATCATGTCGAAAACTGCATTTTGTAAGATTATGTCAAGTCAGACCCCAACTCGAGTGGGTGAATGGGAAGTAGTCTGATTATTTTATACCAAGAGTTAATGTGCTTGAAACAATCATTCGGTTTAAAAGACAGTACCTTTTCCAAAGTGTGAAAGATATAGACCCTGTTTTTCAAATCTACGTGTACTCCTTTACCAGTTTACTTAACTCAGACTGAGAGTTTCATTACTCATTAGAGTACTAAGAATCGTCTTTCTTGTCTATAGGGATCCAGAGTTGTCATACAAACAAGCTCAGTGTAATGTCTGGCAATAAAGCAATCCAGAACTTGTTTCAATTTTGTATTCAGTTTTATAAGAGCTTCATCCGTAACACAAATAAATTAAAAACGAGAGAATGTGTTTTGTAGAATGATTTTGCCGGGTGTAATTTTAAACTCTGGAATTCCTATTTAACTTCACTCTATGTTCTTTCTGTTTCGCTTCATTAAACAAGCTAAACGGAAAGTCAGAAAATCCGAGATTTTACCGCTTAAATGCATTGTATGGTTATTGTTTTAACCTGCGAATACCCAATAAAAAACTATCCAATAAGAACGGGCTTCATAAGAAGGTACTCAGTTGAGGGGGTTCTGATCTTTGCCGGGCGCACTTTTGCCTGTCGGTCAACATTCTACATCGGTGAGTGTTTCAATCGCACTTTATAAAGACTTATTGTTCAAATGATTATCAAATGAAAAGATCGCATTACTACCATGAAACAACTAAAACCTCACTATTGGTCGCGTTAGAAGTGGTATAGACCCTTTCGACTTAAGGTCTGACGTTTGCGCAGAAGCCTACGTGTATGGCAAAATGACGCTACTTTGAGTTTTTGGGTCAATATGACGTCAGAATCATGTTCATTTCGTTTTTAACGCAATGAAAAAGAGGCGTGTCACAGCGCCTTCAATTGAAAGATGACGTCAATGGCATACAAGTCGAACAACATCCTCAAAGCGTGATTATAAGCCGAAAGATATATTGGTCGTTCGAAGGTGTTTTTATACCTTTGGTATTGTACTCGGACATCATATGTCGTGCGTTCGTTCTCTTTGAGAGAATAAAACCCGTCAATCGAATAAAGACACTTGCAGTTTGTTTTTCAGGAATACATGTAGCTTAATGAATGATTAGGGCTTAACACGAAGAATTACTGAACACAAAAATGTGCTTCAGGTTAATTTGATCCAAAACCAAACTCCTAAGGAACACGCATGGATAATAAAAATATCATTATACAAGGCAGAGTCTATAACGGAATTTATTGTCCTCGTCCAGGTTGGACTGGATGTACGTTTTTGAATCGACGCCGAATTTGAACTCTAAACAACAGTATTGGGTTTTCTACAGTATAAAACCTTCTCAAAACCTATATTGTGAAATTATTGGGTGGTTCTTAGAGTTGGTATTATCTTAACTTTTGGAGATGGCTAAGAAACGCATCACTGAACCTTGTTGAGATGCCACCTTTGACTAAGGGTTCCTCCGAACGATGACGATAGACAGACATTAACACAGACAATTTATGATGCTATTTAACTTTGCTGGTAGCTTTATACTAATTCAAAATTCCGTTATATTTCGTCGATTCGATTTAAAGTAATATAATTTAAAGTCTGAAAGATTATTATCCAATTTAGAGTCTGTTAAATCCGACGGTCAAAAAAGCAGTGAATTAAAGGGAATACTCATATAGTTAGTATAAAAGGTACACCTGTTTTTATTTATGATAGATTATCTTCCTGATCGGCAGAAATATTTTTGTTATTATGCCTAAATATGTTTTTAGGGAAAGATATATTTATGTCCTTGAGTTGCTGTATAAATATGCCCAAATCTATTAATAAATCTTAATGCTGATAAAGAAAATATGTTCACTTCTAATAGAAAACTCCTAGTGATAGCTCGTGATAGAAAAAGATGAAAAATATAAGAATGTTGTTTGATTAAAAGGTAAATATTGTGTTCAAAATAAAGTGTATTGTATAAGCTAAATCTTCTACTTTAACATGTATGCTCATATCTTCTCTCCTACATAATACATTAAGTGTTAGTCAATTCACTGATGTTTGAACATATCATTGATAGTGAAACATGTTTCTACTCAGGGATTATTGAGTGCCTGCAATTACCAACCTTACTTTTATTTAAACTAATTACTTAATAGCTAATGACATTGATAATAGTCAAACTTCCACCCGAAAAGATACACACCCAGCAAGAGAGTTGTATGACTACCTAACTCCCAAGTATGTGATTCTTGGGAAATAATTAAATTATAGTACGTGTTTCTAAATGTAATTAGATAAATATGGTAAGTCGTACCGACATACCTTTCATCGATCAGGATTTGTTTTGGATGATTGTAGCCAGTTTTGTCTCCTGTTCCAAGCTGGCCATAGTCATTCCATCCCCAGGAGTATATAGACCCTTCTTGAGTAAGAACCATTGTGTTGTCCAGTCCACATACAATCTAAAAAAGATGATAAAAAAGATATGAATAACTATTCATGTCATCAACCAAACATCCACTGGGTGTGACACAGTTTGAATTCTATTTGTATTCTCGTTATTTTGGGATTTCAATTTATTTTTTTATATAAAACATACACGTTAAGCTTTAAGCTTTTAATGTGTATATAGTTGGATATAATACAATTGACATAAAACTTTACAAAGGAAACAGAATATAAACCTTATGTACAAGATTTTGAATGTTTACCATACTCATATTTGGCAATTTATAAAAGTTAATGTGGGCAATGGAGTATAGAAGAAGAGAGTGAACAATATAACTGAAATAACGACATAGCTAATAATAATGATAATGGTAATTATTAGAGTATGAATGATGAAAATAGTAGAAAATAATAAATCATAAAATTGAGAATGAGTGAAAATAATATTGTAATTAATAGACGATAATGAGAAAAACAATGGAAAAATGAGATGACCGTCTCTATAGTGCTATGCAGGTATGAGCCTGTTAATTGCAGACCTATTATAACTTATATAACATCCATTAATACAATTCCAATGGACCAGAAGCATATACATAAATGTAACGGCAATCATCCAAACCTATGATTGATTGATTGAGGTGTTTTACGCCGCGCTCGAGATTATTTCACTTATATGGCGGCGTTGCCAGTTTTATTGTGGGAGGAAACCGGGCTCTGTGCCCAGAGGAAACCCACGACCTTCCGCTGGTAACTGGCAACCATCCCACATAGGTCGTTCGAGTGAAAACCCAGTCAGAAAATTTTCCAATTTTTGGACTGAGTGGGAATCGAACCAGCGACCCATTGGTGGAAGGCTGTTCGGATTGAGCGTCCAACGCTCTACCTACTGAGCTACGGAGGCCCCGTCCAAACCTATGAGACATCATAATAAATTTGTATACTGCTTCAACGATTTTTTCATTAAAGTGGCATGAGCTGCCAAAATTCACACTATTTTCATAACTACTGATCGTCACGACAGTAAAAGGCTTTGAAGGCCCTCGAAAAACTAAATGATTGGCGTTGGAATGAGGAAAATCCATACAGCATGTGGCCTGTACGAACCGAAAACGTGTTCCAAAAGTAAACAAAATTTAAATAACCGTGTCGACCATTCATTCATTCTAAGCCAAAGTTAGTTCAAAACAACACTTTATCGTACATTTTCGAGTCTAGAAGCACTAAAAAGCTTCTGAATTATATGTTTGAGAAAAATAGCCAATAATTTCAATATTCTGTTTTAACGTCAAAATATCAACAATTTGGCAGCTCATGCCACTTTAAATTTAGAACCTTTTTCGGTATCACCATAGAGCAAGACTGCCACAGATGGTGCTTCATTTAAACCTATCTCTTTGAGAGTGTCCAACAATATTTGTCGCTGAGGCTGGTACAATTGGCATTCCAGAAAAAAAGTGATACACACTTTCAGAAGGCGAACCGCAAGTACATTTAGGAGAACCTTCTATGTTCGTTAAAAAGATCTTCTTCCAAAGAACTACAGCCGTTTCGCAAGCGACATAGCAGGATATTAGCTTGTCTGTTGGAGCTGTAGTACCATTTGGGCGGTCTGGCTCTTTGATATAATTTATTAAGACTATTCTTAAATAATCTCAAGTCGGATATATATCTGATGGGTTCAGGCAAGGAATTCCAATGTCGGGTTGTAGATGGGAAGAATGAGTTCCTAAATGAGGCAGTTCTACAGTTATAATTGGTATAGAGCTGACCAGATCTTACATTATATGGATTTCGAGTTGGGACTTTTTCAGGTAGTTTAGGTTTTAAAGAAGAATGCCAATTTCCATATTTAACCTTATGTAATTGAATTAATCTGTGTATTTGACGACGTTTCTGAGTTCAATAAAGTCAGATTCTTCGTAGAGTAAACTAGTAGCGACACTCTTTGTAAGACCTGTTATGATACGTAGACACTCCTTTTGCAATAGTTCGAGTTTGATACATTGTTCCTCCGTAATATTGTCCCAAACTATGTCTGCGTACTCTAATGATGGTCGTATGAAAGATTTGTACCTGATTTCAAGGCTTTTACGGCTTAGAATATACCTTAACTCTTTACCCCTTGATGACGCATTTTGACGCAGAGCGGTAACCGCTGTGAATGTCTCTGCATTACCCTTATTGACGCTGTATGACGCAGACTGCCTATTCATGATGACGCATTTTGACGCATGAAAACATCGCTGAATGTAAGGATGGTTTTTGTGGATACTTCAACTTCAGTGCTATTAAAAATAAAACATTTATCTACCTTAATAAATTCTACATACTTCCCCTTCGATTTTATCGAGCATTATCTTGCAGAGCGCGACATTTGCCAAAAATGAAAACGCATTCCGTAGCCAACTCTTGTTGATGTGATGTCATCCAAAATGGCGGCTTTGTACGAGTCGAGTGAATCCGACATCAGTGATTCTGAAGTATATAACGGAGCTGTTAGCAATTCTTCAGATTCTTCTTTCAGCGGATTTGACTCCGATGATTTAGCGCAATATATTGATAGTTCAGACAGCGAAGATGATGTGCCACTTGTTGAGCTTCAACCGCTGGAACGATCGACTAAAACAGCGATAAACAACAATGGCGGTCAGCAGGGACCAGGGCAGTGGAATGTCAAAATAAATCGCTTGGCAGTCTCTCGCAGTGGTTTTCGTGCCTTACCGAAATTACCCCCAGCATTCAACGTGCAAACAGCTTCTCCTAAGGATTACTTTGAACTTTTATTTAAGCCTGAACTTTATGAAATAATTGTGCGAGAGACGAATGCTTACGCTGTGTTGAATCAAAACGAAAAGTCTGATAAATACTGGACACCTACCTCTGCCGATGAAATACAAGCATATCTCGGCCTGTGTATTATAATGGGGACAGCTCCAAGACCTGAATATTCTGACTATTGGTCAAGTGATATTTTCTTAGGATGTGAGGGATTCAAACGTGTATTAACAATGAACAGGTATGAAAAATTAACTGAGTATTTTCACCTGAATAGTTCTGCAGCAAATTCACGAAGGGGTGAGCCAGGATATCACCCCCTCAACAAAGTTATGCCATTAGTTGAGATGTGTTCTAAAAGCTTCATGGATTATTACCAACATGGGGACGAAATAAGTATTGACGAAGCCATGAAGCGTTTCAAAGGTCGGTCAAAAATCCGGCAGTACATGCCAAATAAGCCAGATAAATTTGGGTTGAAATTCTGGTGCAGGTGTGATAGTAATATAGCATACATGTCAAAGTTTCAGTTATATACAGGTAAGAGGGACTCTACAGATCTCCAGAAAGAACATGGACTTGGATTTCGAGTTGTTCACGATCTGACCAGGGACATAGTTGGACTCAATCATCACATTTTCTTTGATCGGTACTTCTCAAGTGTTTATCTAGCAGACTACCTGCGACGAGAGGGCATTTTTACGTGTGCAACAATAATGACAAACCGTAAAAACATCCCGACCGAACTGGCAGTAAAAAAGTCAGCCCTAAAAAAGAAAATTCCTAACAGAGGCGATTCACTTACCTTTCAAAATGGGACACTTAATGTTACTTCCTGGAATGACAACAATGTAGTTACTTTTGTGTACAACAACATTGACAATCTGGCGGAATGTGTTACCTGTTCACGGCAGGTGGGTCGTGAAAAACTCCCAAGTACCACAACCACAGGCTATTGAAGTCTATAATAAGTTTATGAATGGTGTTGATGTGCATGATCAGCTGCGAAAAGTAAAAAATACTGGAAGTTTATATTTTGGTTAATTCTGGATTGTGCACGTGTAAATGCCTGGATCATGTACCGACAGGTAAACAAACGAGATTTAACCAGGAAGCGTTATACGCATAAGGATTTCATTTTGGAATTGTCAAAGTCTCTCATTGCTAACTTTTGTGGCCGTAAGCGTACAACAATGGGAGAAACCAACCTGACAGTGATGTCTAAAAATCATCTTGTGCACTTCAGGACTCAGTTACCTGGCAAACGGCGCAGGTGTAAACCGTGTTACAGTCGCTACAACAAACGCCGCCGTGAAACAACATCAGGCTGTGTTCTTTGTAATTTGCATATGTGTGAGGACTGCTTCATTGACGTTCATTCTGCGTTATCAGCCGAGTCGTACATTATTATGTCACATGTGTATAAATATTAGATTAATTGATTAACGCAGTAATACAGGTAATTGTGGCAGGGTACAAATATATTTTATTGAGTGATAATATAATACATGTATTACTGTGGTCACTGTGTTTTCACATGTTGTTACATAAATTAATATATATATTTCAATCTCTAAAGTGTATTCACCTATATATAATATAGTACATACTAATTGGATTTACCTGGACTGCTTTTACCTGGGCACTGTTTTGCAAACATATGGAACTATCTGAACTGTGGGTGATGCTCTAGTATCATGGACTGTATATTAATGCCCAAAGAGGCTCTCAAATATAAATTAATAGCCTTGAAACAATATATTGACAAATTTTCTCACCTGTTTGTAATATTTACCTGGATTTACCTTCTAACACTTACCTTTGTGAATAGAAATATCACAACCATTGTAGAGTTGAAACAATTTCCTTCAAAACGGTGTATGACATTTTGTTATGAGGAACATCATTAAAAATATAACACACTGCATAAAACTAGTTGGTTTTCTTGTCTGTAATGAAAATATGACTCAAGGGGTAGCCAGGGAAGCATTGTATGTGTTACATAGCTGCGTCAAATGGTGTCATTAAGGGGTAATGGTCAAAACGTCTTATGGGGTAAAGAGTTAAGGCTCTAAACATGGACATTTTTTTTCAAACTTCAGAGATGATTTCAGCAATATGATCAGCCCAATTAGCACGATGGTTTAATACAAGCCCCAAGTGTTTGTGTGTCAGAGATTGATGGATTGGTTGAGATAAGAAACGAAAATCAACATTAGCTGGTTGGTGACGCCGAGAGATAAGAACAGATTTTGTTTTTGTGGCATTAAATTTAACCAGCCATTCATTTGCCCAGTTTTCGATACAGTTAAGGTCTTCAGTCATAGAGACTACTATTTCAGTTGCTACCAAATTATCTGCAGCTATTTACAGGCAGGTGTCGTCGGCAAACAGTCTAATTCTATTGGTTATACCAGTGGGTAGGTCATTTATAAATAGCAAGAAAAGGAGGGACCTAGGGCAGGATGTTGAGGTACACCAGCACGCACACGAGTTGTTTCGAGTGGTGACCGTTAACCACGACTCATTGCTGTCGTTCTGTGAGGTAGCTGACACACCAATCATATAGTTTACCACAAATGCCATAAGATCTTAACTTGGCTAGCAATCCATTGTGCCAGACTCGGTCGAAAGCTTTGGATATATCGAAGAATATAAGAACTATTTCTTTACCCTCATCTAAGCCTTTGGCAATATCAAAATAGAGGTCTAATAGTTGGATAAGGGTAGAATTTCCGGGAAGGAAACCATACTGACAAGCACTAAGCTCTTCCCAGACAAAAGCAAAAATACATGTTTGAAAACTACCCTTTCAAAAACTTTGCTCAAACAACTGAGAAGGGAAATAGGGCGATAGTTTTGGGCGAGGGAAGGATCCCCAGATTTAAAAAGTGACGTAACGTTTGCTTGGTTTCAGAAGGCAGGAAATCTACCAGCTTGAAGAGAGAGGTTAAACAAACGGGTAAGAATAGGGCATATTTCGTGTCTGATTTCGTACTTCAGGACTGATTTGATCGGGACCAGTAGCTTTTGAAGTATCTAGGCAGCTCAGGATGGTCAAAATATCGTTATTTTCGATGGTAACAGCACTGAGAGTGGTTTGAGCAAAATGACCCAAGTCTGATCTGATGCAAAGTGTCTATTTAATAAGACGGTTTTTTTTTCGTTGGTTCGTATACTCTCCCAAAAAAGCAATCCGGTTCAACAGCTGATCGTCAACGTTCTGGCCGACCTAGGATCACAGCCCAAGATCGCTACATCCAGTTACTTCACCTGCAAAACCGGACCAAAACAGCAATAGAAACAGCAAAAAATATTCAAGGTCGTCACAGACAGTCAGAAACCGTCTCCGTCAAAATGGCTTACACGCCAGACATCCTTACTTTAGCATAGTACTGAGACGCCAGCATCGACTTGCAAGGGTCCGATGGTGCAACAGGTTTAGGGACTGGAATCTGCGAAACTGGAGGGGAGTCTGGTTCAGCGATGAATCAAGATTGCAGCTGCAGAGAAGATGGTTGTACCCAAGTTTACAGACGCCGGAATGAGAGGTTCGCAAGGAACTGCGTCCTTGAGGTCGACAGTTTCGGCAGAGGAAGTGTGATGGTGTGGGGTGCCATATCCTGTGCCCAAAAAACTCAACTGGTGCACATTTCCGGCAACCTTAGCGCCGTTCGATACACAGATAAGGTTTTGACACCACATATGCTGCCCGTAATGGTCCTCCGTAGGGATTTTTTCAGCACGACAATGCTCGGCCGCACACAGCTCGTGCTACTGTTGAATTTCTAGCCAACCAGAATGTAACAGTGCTCCCCTGGCCGTTGAACCCTATATAACATGTGTGGGATGATTTGGATAGACGCATGCGCAGTCGTCATCCAGCGCCGCAAACTCTGCAAGAACTGCAGCAGGCTCTTGAGCAAAAATGGAGGAGACTTCCGCAAAACCGTATTCATCGATTGATAGTGTCAATACCGAGACGGGTCCGTGGTGTGTTACAGGTTAATGGAAATCCAAGAACAATTTGCATTATTGCTTTTTAAGTATGACATGCAAAGTTTACAGCAGAATTTTTTACTAGTGTAACCAGAGTTGATTTTCGAGGTTTGTTTGTCTACAGAGTCTTGTTTTTCACGTTTGGCAATTGCCCTTTTAATTTCTATGGTAACCCAGGTTTTATCGTTTGGGTCGCAATCAAAAGTCTGTTTGGTACAGCTAGATTTGTAGCATTTATTATCGTGTTGGTCACACCTATAGTCATTTCGTCAATATTGTGGGTGTTAAGTGAGCTAGTCCAATCAGTCAGTGTTCCAGATAATTTTTTTTCAGAAGTAATGTACTCCTTAAATTTGTTTTGAGGGAGTATTGACGATTATTAGAGGAGTACTGAGTACTCCTCTAATAATCGTCAATACTCCTTCAAAACATATAAACTATCAAACATTATAGACAAATTAAATCAGGAAACTTCATATCTTTTTTATCACTGTATACCAGCATCATTTATTTATGAACAGAAATATAAATGTCTTTTCAACTTTGTCTTCGGGGAATGGGATTACAAAATTATCTGATTAACGTCAATTTTTCCCTTTTTATTGACAAATGAAGGCGCCATAGTTTTTTTCTTCTTTGGCCCTGTTGGCCTGTATGCCTGGGAAAGCCTCTCCATTCTTCTGGTTTGGACAGAATGCCAGTTCCGAATGGCCCTATTTAGTTTAACACTACAGTCTGTCAAGCTTGGACCAACCAAATTTATCTTTAACAAAATGTCCAGTTTTTCTGGTTTTAACGAAGCCCTGAATTTAGTTTTTATTTTATTTTGTGTACTAAACGATCGCTCACACTCCACACTGGTCAGACAAATACATAAAGCAATTTGACAAAGTTTGCTAACATTCGGCATTAGCTTGTCGTGCATGTATATTATTCTTTTACACATTTCTTTCAAAGTTATTGACTTATAGCTCCCTCTTAGCATGCCCTTTAACATGGGCCACTCTTCCGCCAACATTTGTTCTTTGTCTATTAATGGTTGTACATTGGTTTCAATAAACGATTCACTATCGGTGTTATAGATTTTTGTGACCGTGCCAGTGCCGTAGAATTCTCCCAGTTTAGTAATCGCAACATCAGCAAGCTTTTCGTCAAGAGAAAACGTTGCTGGCTCCAACACATAACCAAAATAATTCAGCATGTCACTGGCTTCAAGCATTCTTTCCTGTATATTATGAACTAGCTTTTCTACATACTTTTCCATTACAGAAATCAAATCTGCTTCCTGTTTTGGATTTAATTTGACAAGTGTCACACCACTCAAACTGAACTCCTCACCTAACGCTGCCTTCATTTCAACAAATTTGACTCCACCATCCTTCATATCTTTTAATGCGCTGATAGCTGCTTCCATGAGAGGTTTCACTTCACTAAATACTAGATCTTGTTTTTGAAGCTCTGAGCTTAAAACAGCCAGTCTCGTGTGAACTTCGTGCATAAAGGCTGTCAATAAAGCTGTTTTTGACCTTGAGTAAACCTTGAGCTGTTGCGTCATCTTTTCCTATTTCAGACAAGGAAACCACCACCGAAGGATAGCTCATGTATACAGCATTTCTGATACTTAACCATCTCACAGTGTGCTGCTCTTTCATTTTAAGAATAGGGTCTTGGAGCAGCTCTTGTACTTTCTCAAGCTTGGTACTTTTGATTGCTGAATTTTTTAAGACAAAAAAACAATGAATTGAAGTTTGTTTTGAATTTTCTATGACTGCGATACTTTTGATAGAATCTCCACAAGCCAATGCTAACCGGTGGGCTATACAATGACTGTGAAACATGAAAGGTGAATATTTGGCTTGAAGCTGTACGCCAACACCAGTGTTTTTACCCATCATCACACTAGCACCGTCACTGCCCAAACTCACCAGTTTAGTCATATCAACCTTGTAGTGTGATAGAACATCAAAAATATGAAATGTTATAGTGTGGGCTTTCCCATCTTCAACACGAATATTACACAGGAATTTAGTCACCACGGAGCCCCTATTGTTTATGTACCGCACACAAATCACAAGGCGTTTATTTACTGCTACGTCTTGCGACTCATCTACCATAATTGCAAAGAAGTCTGATTCATTTATTTCCTGAATAAGATCAGCTGTTATAACCTTGGAAATACTATCCTGGATATCTGATATTGTATCCCATGACAAATGCGTGTGAGTGCACTTCATGCCATTAAGGGTCTGCAGCTCTAACAGACTGTTGACTTTTTCACTTGCAATTCCTTCTTTTGCACAATAGTACACGGTCTGGAAAAGAATTGCATCACTCTGGCTCACGCTAAAAGTTGAACAAGTGTCGTCATCACTGCTATCGAGTATTGTTGTTTCACTTTCTCTAGATCGTTTGAGTGTGGTACGTACAGCATCCAAATGTTCAGTACTCCCATTATGTTTTTGAATACTTGATATCTGTATATTTAACGTTCCAAGCGTTCCCATGACATTGTTTTTTTTCTCGGTCTGACACAGTTTACAAAATAGTCTTTTCTCATCTCCGACTGTAGTTAGTACCAACCACGAAAATTTCCTAGTCCACTCCCTCTGTGTACTGGCACTCAGGTTGGCACCTTTGTGCAGTTTTGAGACGACTTTTTCTTTGCACATTTGTTTACCACATCGTCGATCACACCTTCTAACATATCTCTTATCATTTCTGTAACTGTTGTCGTTTCTTCGGCGTTTTTAGCAAAAAACGTGGTTATTTTGAGCGATTTGGACATCTCGAAATCAGTTTAAAACCGCATGGTTAGAAATGTTCCATCGCGCGTGACTGGTGACTATAACTCTCCACTGACCGACACTTTTCCGCACAGTGCTAAATATAACTTTCGCCTGAGAGTTTTCTCCCTTTGCCGGTAGTGTTCATAGCGAGTCAGACTTCGTAGTTTAACTAGACGTTTAATTTCTTGTTTACTTCAAATCATATTTACCGTTACGCCCTGATTTCAGCAACAATGCGTATCGAGGGTTTATTGGGCGTATTGAGTACGCCTACTTTTTACATTAGATGCGTTTTGGATCATTTTGAATGCGTAAAATATGCCAATACGCCTCTTAACTGGAGCGCTGAATCAGTCGTTGCCAGATTTGCCCTTAGTTTATCCCAGTCAGGCTACACGACGTGTATATTTGGTGAGTCGAGGTATGCTTGACTTCATATTCACGAACATAGGACAATGGTCACTACAGAAGTTGTCAAGGACTCCACAACTCTCAACTAACCTATAATGACTGCACATAACAGGACCTAAGAGGGTACCAGAAATAGGTCGGGTCGGTTCAGATATTAACTGAGTCAAACCAAAACTCTGACCTAAGTTTTTAATTTTAGTTTTCCTTTCGTCCAGTAAATTATCAATGTAGTCACCTGTCAGGAGGAAGTTATGCTTTGGGATATAAGTCAAATGCATTGGAAATATTTTCATAAACTGTGTCCCACGTCTCCACATTTGAATTTGGTGGTAGAAAACAGATATCAATGTTGGGTATTTTTTGTGGATTTCAAGCCATATCATTTCAAGATCATTATGTTCAAGCTCTGGGTGACAAGTAAAAGAGGGACGACGCGATATGTGAACACATACACCACCCCATGCTTGGTAACGATCTCGACGAATGGGTCCATGAAAACCAGATAGACACAAAGATTGATTTGAAACATCTGGAGTGAGATGGCATTCAGTAACAGCAATTATATCATCTTGTAAAAGATTTGCATGAACTAGATCAACACTTTCTTGAAAATATGGCAGAAATTCCTCTACCGATTTTTGGGTGACGCTCGAAACGGTAATCGAACTCGGGTCCCAGAGTATGACACCTATCGCCAGCTTGTTTAAATGATTATTTGGTGTTATGAGATCAGTAGATAGTCATACAGATGGGAAGGGGTAAATCTAAACTGGACTTAACATCAGTGGCAAATAAGGGTTGGGAGGGGATAATCCTAACCATGGTTTAGCCTCAGTGAAATAAAAACATATGTGTGGGGTTTGGTGGAGGGGGCGGGGTTAGTAAATGTAATCTTAGTTCAACCTCAGTTAAAATAAGGATGTAGAGGGCGTAAACATAACCTGGTTTCAACCTCAGTTACAAACAAGTGTAGAGAGGCGCAAATCTAACCTAGTCCAAGGGGTAAATATAAAAACTGTATGTGCATTCTTTTTTTTTTGATCAGGTCATGTTTGGTTGATAGACGGCCTACCAACGTGGGCCCAATGTAGGTTTTTGGTTGGCCAGATCATGTTTGTTAAATCGTCAGCCTGCCAACGATTGGTTTTGGCTGACATGGTCAGGCAAGTTATGGTTGTGTAATCGTCATTGTTTTATAGTTGATATTGTCCTTTGTGCTTAAATACAATCATACATAACAATTGAACGAAACAGGACTTACTTTTAACATTCCCCATAATTAGAGCTTGTATGAGGACACATTATCACTTTTTGGGGGTTTGTATCTTTTCCGGTGGAAGTTTGACTATTATAAATGTAGATGATAGGTAAAGGCTGGTGCTTGTTTTGGCGTATGTATATATTTATGAACACTAAATCACACGGGCACATGGAAAATCTTACCAAAGTCACTCACAGCCGGAATCTGGGGTTACTAGGCTATTTATTCATCTATATTAGAATTGGGTGACTTTTTAAAGCAGCCACTCCGATTTAGCGATCATCCTGTTTGTTCCTTAAAATTTAATTATTGTTGATTTGTAATGTTAGATAGATCAGGGTAATAAATACACTTAAATGTTAGTTTGTGTTATTCTTTGGATAGCAAGGAGTCATGGCGGTGCGTGCAGTAGGCCTATTCCAGTACTTTAGAAGTTACAAAACTAAGTTACTACAGGGTTGGAAGGAGTTAAACTTAACTGGGGTTTCTATCTCACTGAAAAATAAGGATGGGGATACGGGTAAACATACCCTGGGTTAAACACCAATGACAAATAAGGGTGGAGAGGAGATAGATTGTCTGGGTGTTAGCTTCAAATGGCTGTTTATGATTTTCCATTATTTTATCTACGAGCAGACCCACTAACTTTTGAAGATATTTATTTATGGACACTAAAACATACGGGCACAGGGAAAATCTTGTCTAAAATACATGTACGTGCATGCAAATTGCTTTTCCAATTTTGTCATCGTGTATAGGCATTGTCCTACGTTCTTGTATTGTTTTAAAGTAAACAATTATGACATACACGACAGCCTGCACTTGTGGTCAGGCAAGGACGTCAAAAATTGACATTGACTTTCATCATATCACCCAAATTTTAAAATTATGACGCCTGTCCAGTATCAGAGCTGGAAAAGCATCAGACTGAAAAGCATTAAAAAAGTATATACACTATACTAGGTTATATGTCAACCTTGCCCTATCTTACAGTCTGTGAGGAAATCGCACATGTGTTAGAATACCAGCTGTGTATAAAATGACTTTACCGAAATAGAGGTAAGAAAACATCCCTAGAGAGCACAAGTTCTAACATGACGTTTACATTTGACGTTATGGAACAAAATACGTCAAATGCAATCGGAACGCCACCATGAACGTTCTAAATAACGTCATCCGTCAGTGGGTGTCACGAAATCTTGTATGATTAATTACGAGACTTACGCTACCTATTTTAATTTTACCAAACTTTGAGATTCAGTCCAATTTGAAATTATCAGACTTTGAAAACTCCCTTAAATACCCGCCTTATTTAATTGTGCAGAAAACAAACAAAAAACTTTGTGGTTCAGAAGAAGCGGGCTTGTTTTTCTTTTTCAACGGTACCAAACAAATATTTTTGCGATTTGTTCATGGGCCATGATGAAGTTTATAAAATACAGTATTATGTTAAATACACAAAACAAATTGGTCAACTTTCAAAATCCCCATTTAAACCTAGGTTAATTTTACACTCTTCCAAGTGTTCCTGTCTTCAGAAAATTGCTTTCCGTTTCTCTAAACTAGCAAAAAACTAGTCTACATGCCATATTGGCGAGTTACGAATGCCTCGGTGAGGGTGAATTTAACCTAGACTTAGATGGGAGATTTTGAAAGTTGACCAATTTGTTTTGCTTAGTGTGATATTTTACTAATTTCACTGTCAGCCATTAAAAAATCGCAAAAATATATGTTTGGTACCTTTGGCATGGACACATTAGCGCACTTATTCTGAACCGTAAAGTGATTATTTGTATTCGCCCCCTTTAACACTACAGACTCCCTGCAAAACTGGCAAATGGTTTAAAATCCAGAACCAAAAACGTATGTCTAACATCGATATATCCACATGTTGAGAGCTGCCACCAGAATGCAACGTAAGTTGTCTTGAAATAATTAAGCAATGTGGATGGATTGTACCTGAACATTTTTCTAGCATACCGTAGCATTGCATCTGGCAACTGAATATTGGGCAATCAATTTCTGTGTTGTAAGATAGAGTACCGTAAACATAGATAACTGCGCCTTTTATCTTTTTTTTTTTTTTTTTTTTTATTTTTTTTTTCTCAATTTTTTTTATTTATTAATTTATTTATTTATTTATTTTTTTTATCTGATTTTTTTTACCCCCCCCCCCCTCCTCAGCCTTGTTTTATGTTTAATTATTATCTTATAATACTGGTTTAGTATATATTCAGTTTTCTATGGTCACCTCTGGCTTTACATTTTCCTATATAACACTTATTATAAATAAAAAAAAGTAAATTCACTAACTCAATCTCTTAACTAACAGCTCCATGTTAAGCTCTGGTGCGCATAGTCTTCATAGATGTAAGCACCAACCAAACCAACTAAAGAAAGAAAGATAACTGCGCCTAGTTTTATTGATAAACCTAACTGACAATGTATGCTCTCTTGATACCCCTTGTGGCCTGGGGTGAATACAATAATGAAGTTTAACTGCAACCCGCCTGTCAACCTCTCCGCTCTCATAACATAGGATAGTAAATGGTCAGCAGACTCATTCCCTTGTATTGAAGCTTAACTATCGAAATCACATGAAAATGAGAAAAGAAAAAACAATTCCCTTAAAGGGGCATGAGCTGCCAAAATGTTGATATTTTGGCGTTACAACAGAATGTTGAAATTATCGGCTATGATGTGACTGTTGATTCCGAGGATTCAGATCCTGATGAGCGGTTTTGTGATACAATTCGACACTGTTTGAGCGAGTGGAAGGGAACAAGATATTCCTTCGACACTATAGCTGAATTTTGGGAGGCTGGTAAATCAGAAGTTAAAAACATTTCTATCAAATTTGGTAAGGCAGTAGCTCGTCGCAAACGAGCTGCAAAACGTAAACTCGAGAAATCCTTTGCTTCAGTGTCCAAGCGTGTCTCATCTCACTGATCTGCTTGAGAGTCCTCGACAAAAGTTGAAGGCTTATGACCAAAAAGCCTTTGTAGCAGCGGGAGTGCGGGCCCGTGTAAAATCTGATGTCTTCGAAGAGAGGCCCACTAAATCATTTTGTTCTCTGGAAAAGGCTTGTGGTACAGAGAAGCTGGTCCGTGAGCTGCTCACTGAAACTGGCAAATCTGAAAAGTCCATGGAAGGGATGCTTGAGACAGCCAGGGATTTCTACCAACAGTTGTTTTGTTCAGAGGGTGTGGACGGGGGTTGTATGGATCAATGTCTGCAAACCGTTTCTAAGGTTCTCTGCCAATCTGAAGTAGACCTGTGCGATGCTCCTTTCACGGTTGAAGATTTGTTGTCCTCCGCTAGATCATTAGCTCTGAACAAATCCCCTGGTACCGACGTGCTCCCGGTAGAGTTCTATCTCACTTTTTGAGATATTCTGGGTCCTGTTCTATTGGAGGTAGCTGATGAAGCTTTCGAAAGTAGTTGCTTGTGGTGCGTCTTATACACAAACGCGGGCTTAAATCTGACCTTAAGAACTGGCGGCCTATTTCTCTGCAGACTATAAGATTATCACTAAAGCCTTAACTAGGAGACTGGGAATGGTAATGTCCTCTGTTGTCAATTTTGACCAGACATGCTCAGTACCTGGGTGATCCATTATCACGAACAGCTTACTGGTTCGGGATCTTGTTGAGTTCGTCGAAAGGGAAAATATGGAGGCTCCCACTATTAGTCTGGACAATGAAAAAGCATTCGACAGAGTAGAGTGGGGTTTTCTGCTAGGTGTGCTTGGACGAATGGGTTTTGGTCCTGGGTTTCGGAGATGGATAGAGGTCATTTACAAGTTCCCTGTCAGTAGAATTTTGATTAACGGCTTTCTTAGCGACCCAGTCTACTTAGAAAGAGGCGTGCGTCAGGGCTGCCCTCTATCGCCTTTGCTCTATGTTTTGGTTGCAGAGGTTTTTGGAGCGATGGTGAGACATTCCGACTTTCAAGGGGTCCGCCTTCCTTCGGTAGACGAACCCGTTAAGGTATCTCAATTTGCGGATGATACGTCCTTATTTCCTGCCACTGATGCTGATTTTATGTGTGTAGATCCTCTCTTGAGAACATATGAAAAAGCATCAGGCGCAAAGATTAACAAAGAAAAGTCAAAAGGCGTATTTATAGGATCGTGGAAATACAGACAAGACAAGCCTCTCGGGTTAAAATGGGGATGGCAGTCTACAAAAATATTAGGGGTACACCAGGGACCGGTCGACACATCTGTCCATGACTGGCACGAAAGACTTTCAAAGGTCACAGCTTCCCTTCAAGGCTGGTCCAGACGCGTCGCGACGCAGTTTTTGTGGTCTGGTAAGAAACCCTTAGTGTCTTGGGAGACTTGTTTGTCCAAGAGAGAGGGTGGGATCGGTTTGGTTGATCCAGCCGAGAAACGGCTTTCCTTAAAACTTAACTTTTTCGGTAAGATGATCACAATTAGAGATCGGTGGGCGATGGTCTGTCGAGCGTTGATGAACAAAAGACTTTCCCCTTTTGCACTGCCTCGCGTTTTTACCTGGTTGAGTTACCAGACGTTGTTCGCCGCTTACCAGGTTGGTACTTTACAGTAGTGAAAAGATTAATTACCTTCGAGAGAACTACTAGGCGGCCATCTTGCTGGCAGGACGTCTTACAGCAGCCGTTATTTAATAATCCTCTGATCACAGACGGAAGAAGACGACCATTTTTACCTGGATCTCTGGGTGCTAAGTGTCTGATGTACATATCCGATATTATTGACGCTTCTTCCAAGATTTGGAAAGCTTTTGGCGGAGAGTTATCTGCTCCATGTTGTAGGCTACTAAATCGCATTAGAAAGGCCATAAAAAAGTTGTGGTTAGAGCTACCTTCAGGCTCCAAAGGTTGTATATATTTTGTTTCCGGACAGGCTCTGGATAGCATTTCTTCACGTACATGGTACGAATGGTTGCGTGATACTCACGAAGCAATACCAGCCTCTTTTGCTAAATGGAAGCAGGATTGCATGGTACCCCTTTCTTGGGATTCTGTGTTTACTTGTTTGTTCAAGTCGGTGAGTGTGAACAGTGACAAAAGTGTTCACTGGCTGCTACTTCATAGGCAACTTTGGGTTGGAGTCAATCTCCTCCGAGCTAAAGTGGTGACATCTGATTTGTGTCCTATGTGCAGCTCTGGTAAGGAAACCATTCTGCACTTATTCTTCAACTGTGAAGCTGTTAAACCTATATGGAAGAAAATGGAGGAATTGGCTAATCGTTATTTGGGTAGATCGGTTAAACTTTCTGCTAAGTTTGTCCTTTTCGGCGAAGGCCTAACCACCAACGTCAGGTGTAAAACGGTACTTCAGGCGGTTTGTTCAACAGCTGTTGGTTGTTGGTGGCGGCAGCGATGCTACGTTACAGCAAAAGGTCCTGGATTGGATCACCAAGACGCTTTTTCGAGATGTTTCACTCGTGATATGTCCCATCTGATTTTATGTCAATTTGAACAAGCAAGGTACCGACACAAGTTGTTGGAATTTGAAACCATGTAGTGCAGGAACGAAGTGTTGGCTGCTCTTGTAAGTAATTCCCTAAGGGTCAGGTTTTCTTTTAGCCGATTTTAATGTGATCGTCTGTTTTCACAATGTAAGCTGTCTGTTATCTATCTGCCGGTTTTGACGTTTTAGTCCTATAACAATGAGGAAGTCTTGTTGAATCTTAGTAAGCGGATATTCTGCCAGTTAGTTTTAACTATCTCCTACAACCTAGATTGTTGTGGTGTAAAAAAAAATTAATAGATAGATAGATGTTCTTTATTTAAAACAGGCTCGATAACTGCTGTAGGAAAATATATTTTTTCAAGCAAGTCGAGCTAAAACAATAATCATACAAATACAACATAAAAACAATAATATCACAAACAAAACATGATCTTGACAGCACAATAAAACACATATTACAGTAACAAAATAATAAATAAATAAGATAAAATAGCTTTTTTTTCTTTTCAGAAAATATGCTGTTTTTAACGGTTATATTTTAAGTATAATGTGGTATTTAAACTTGCCCTTTGCCTTGCCTTGCCTACATACATACATATAAAAACATTGAAACAGTGACAGCACAAAAACATATACAAAGACAAAACTCTTAAAATCTGGACAATGTACATAGGTTATTTTCATCATTTCATTTGACGCACAATGGCTTAAAAGGTTTTAGAATTGATAATTGATTGTCTTATTATTGTTGTCTTAATTAATATTGCACAGCTTCATTTAAAATGTTAAATAAATAGAGGGATAACTATCATACATGTTAAAATATATAATATTTATGAACACTAAAAAATCTTCTTGTCTAAAATAACCATGGAGACAAGTTTCTAATTGTGTTAAAAAGAGGTATATCATTTAGACCTTTATACCCCATCATAAATTGTTGTAATAAAGTAAACCTATGATATATCATTAGGTTGACGACTGACAGGAGCTTGGCCTTAGTCAGTAGAATTTTCTGGAACACTTTGTATTACATTGACAATGCTTACGTATCTTAAGCTATGTTAAGAATATCGTCAGACTATATATTATAGGGTTATGGGAAAAGACAGTGAAAATTTGCCCACCCAGAAAAACATAGGTAGAAGGCAGACAGGGGAGTTTAGCCCTGACCAGTATGTCTTTCAAACTCTTGTTCTTTTTATAAGCAATGACTATGTCTATTTTACATAGGTTTCATTACATTTTCAGCAGCAACAGAATTATATATTAATGTCAGTTTAAAAGAAATTCATTAAATACTTTTTACATGCATTTTTAAAAGTCAATGGCGAATCCGCTGACTTCAGATGTTCAGGCAATGTGTTGAACTCACTTGGGTAATTAACTACAAACGATTTTCTGTACATTGCAGTCCTAGTTCTAGGTATTTCAAGCAGAGTATATGAGGAAGAGCAGAAAACTTCGGTTTGGTTTAGATCTTTTAATTAGTTTTGATAATAAATCAGATGCTATGCTATTGATAATTTTATACACTAGAATAAGCCTGTTAAGTTTGAATACATAGACCAAGGGCAACCAGTTAAGCTTAGTGTACATTTCCCTAATAGATAAATCATAATTTGTGTCTAGAATGAGTCGCATTGCACGACGCTAAAGTCTCTCTAGAACTGAAACATCACAAGAAGCTGTTTCAAAACTCCACACACTCGAACAATAAGCAAAGTGTGGCAAAATAAAACAGTTGTAAAATAATTTCCGCGTATCAGTGGATAGGAATTTTTTTATTCTAGCTAACAGGGACAGTTTACTATTCACTTTCTTTTCTGTTTGTTTAATATGATCTGACCACGTTAGATTTTCATTAATTAGAACTCCTAGCAGTTTTTCAGACTGCATGTTTTCTATTATTTGGCTGTATAGAGAAATGTTTAAGGAATTAGTTCCTATGCGCTGGCGTTTTTGTAGGATTTATTCACTGAGCACCAATTACTAAGGTTAGTCATATCTTTGCTTAACTCGTTAACTTCTTCGACTTTGGTTCCAACTGAAAATAAAGTAGTGTCGTCGGCAAAGATGACATTAGGAGAGTGAAGATAAAGTGGCATGTCGTTGATATATAGGATGAACATAAGAGGTCCCAGGTTCGAGCCTTGAGGAACCCCCAGATTAACATTTCTTGTTTCAGATAATTTACCAGCTACGCTAACACATTGTTTCCTTGTCTTTAAATAAGACAAAAAAAATAACATGGTATCCTTTGAAAATCCATAAAATTCATTTTTTTTCAAAAGTACATCAATATCTACTAAATCAAAAGCTTTACTCAAGTCCGAATAAATAGTACCGATCAGATTGCCTTTATTGATTTCTGATAACCATGTGTTAGTTAGATAGACGAGAGCAGTCTCACAGGAATGGCCAGCCCGATTGATGTTTATAAAACAAGTCGTTATCATTAAGGTATTCTGTAAGATTACTTGCCACATGTTTCTCCAGTATTTTGGAAAGAGTTGGTAAAACACTTACCGGCCTGTAGTTGTCAGGGCTATCTTTGGTGCCTTTTTTGTAAATTAGAGAGACTTTACCTACTTTCCAGTCTGTTGTGGTGTTTGTACCACAAATAAAAACTTGTATCCATGGTTATTTCAGTCAATAATGTTTTCCCCGTGCCAGTGTGTACATATCGGCGTTGTCAGGTTTAGTGAGGGCGGCGAAGTTCGGTGTATATATCGGAATGGTCAGGTTTAGTGGGGCGGAGATCGGTGTATATATCGACCTTGTCAGGTTTAGTGAGGGCGGGGTCGGTGTATATATATCGGGGTTGTCTGGTTTAGTGGGGCCAGACTTCGGTGTATATATCGGCGTTGCCAGGTTTAGTGAGGGCGGAGATCGGTGTATATATCGGCGTTGCCAGGTTTAGTGAGGGCGGAGATCGGTGTATATATTGGGGTTGTCAGGTTATGTGGGGTGGAGATCGGTGTTTATATCGGCGTTGGCAAGTTTAGTAGGGCCAGACTTCGGTGTATTTATTGGTGTTGTCAGGTTATGTGGGGGCGGAGATCGGTGTATATATCGGCGTTGGCAAGTTTAGTAGGGCCAGACTTCGGTGTATTTATTGGGGTTGTCAGGTTATGTGGGGGCGGAGATCGGTGTATATATCGGTGTTGTCAGGTTTTGTTGGGGCGGAGATCGGTGTATATATTGGCGTTGTCAGGTTTAGTGAGGGCGGAGATCGGTGTATATATCGGTGTTGTCAGGTTATGTTGGGGCGACGATCGGTGTATATATCGGGGTTGTCAGGTTATGTAGGGGGGCGGAGATCGGTGTATATATCAGGGTTGTAAGGTTGTGTAGGGGGGTGGAGATCGTGTATATATCAGGGTTGTCAGGTTTAGTGAGGGCGGAGATCGGTGTATATATGGGGCTTGTCAGGTTTAGTGGGGCGATGGACGGGATTTATGTGCATAGAAATCCCCAGACCTCCAGTAAAATAAGATGGAAATACCTGTGGCCAGATTGTGTACCTTGCTTAGAAATGCTAGATTCGATTCTAATTTCTCTGATTTTCTAATAATTCCAGCAACGCAAACAATTCAATAATATATAGTTTAGTTGGCCACCTACGCCTAAGAAAACAAAATCTCAAGGAACATAGAGCACATCAAACCCCATAAATGTCTTCATAGAACGTATGTCCCAAAGGATACACCTACAGAAAGTGAGGGTAGAAATACCTCAACCACACTATTTTCATTGTGTATTGTATAGATCTAGTATAAGTCTACGGAAATTGTTATCAATGAGTATAACTCATAATTGTACCCCTGAACATAAGGTGCTGATGGAGAGATCTCTACATCCACTTTATTTAAGGAGTTTATTTTATGTACTATGCAGTAGTCTAATTTCTATCGGTCTTTTATGTTTATTGTGATGTTTGGAAATAATAAATTAAAAAAGGAAATACGTCAACCACCGGGCATGAAAGAAGGCGTTTTGGTTAGAGTTGGTGCATTTGCAAACTACTAAATGATATTGAATTGAGTCATTGTAAGTATAACTTTGTGTTTCTTACCAAACAACTGTTAATATCGAACAGCATAATAAAAACGAACAACATGGTACGTATATTATATCCTCCTCACCAATTGACATTGATGGATGTTTTATTTGGCTGAGCAAAGTATACTGTATTAGGGAGGTGGTTCAGCCTATTATACGTTCTCACACACATATTTCACCATCTGACGATTGAAAAGAACCGGTGTGTAATGTAATAAACAAGATTCCCAAACAACGATTTATGTTTTAATATAATTTCATTCAGAAATGTAAGAAGTCATCTACAGAGTGTCACATTGTGGTTGTAGGTTGATCCTATTGGATTCTTCTGTATTGAATGTGTTCACCACAACAATTATACCATCGTCCACAAGGATTATAGCATTGTCCACAAGGATTATACCATTGTCCACAAGGATTATACCATTGTCCACAAGGATTATACCATTGTCCACAAGGATTATACCATTGTCCACAAGGATTATACCATTGTCCACAAGGATTATACCATTGTCCAAAAGGATTATACCATTGTCCAAAAGGATCATACCATTGTCCAAAAGGATCATACCATCGTCCCCAACAATTATACCATTGTCGACAAGGATTATACCATTGTTCTGCTGTTCCGTGAGGATTCCTTTCATCATTCCGTATTCACACCAAATTAACATGGATATGAAGTGATATAGCAGCATCAACCGTTGAATTAAAAGTTTAAGTTTTTGGCTTGGTCTTTGTTTCTCATATTATTCAATGAGAAATATATGGTGTTTTAAAACGTGAATATTTTTTTCTAAAGCTGCCATCTTCATACCGCTTGGCCGTTTATTAGGAGGTAATAGGGGGTATATAGAAATACATGCAAATCACATATATCCATAAAAAAGAAAATGAACTTCAAGTGATTAGGCCTATGGATTAGAAATATAAAACATATCCTCTCTTTGGGCGACTTAAAGTGGCTTGAGCTGGCTATTATAGAGCAAACAATTTGTTGAAAATAAAACAAGCTTATTCCTTTTATTTTCATCAAGAAGTACACAATAAAAGCTATATGTTGATAATGATGTCGGAAATGCAGGTTAAGGTGGGTTTTTATAAGCAACACAACCACTTAAATTATGACCGTTATTAGCACACAATGTTGGTTCATCACTGGCTTTACTTGTATTTTTATTTCAACGTCAATCCTACATGTAATATGAAGGTATAAATGAAGTATTTCGTTTTTGGGTGTTTTCCGTCTCATTCAAGTTACTTTCACTCATATGGACGGGTTTAATTCATTTCAGCTGGTTACTTCATAAGTATCATGTGATCAAACTATTAATATGAATACCTGTAGTCAACCATATTCTTTTTTTCTAAAGCCTCTGCCCTTGTATCGATGAGGTGAGGGTTCGAATCGATCTAATACCTCTGTAAACATTTGGCAAAGCAAACAAGGTACATTTTCGAACACACTTCATTGTAATACGTCCTTCTTTCCTTATAGTGAAAAAGGTAGGCCGTTATTTCTTAGAATAAACGAACATAAGAAGGCTGTTCAAACTGGGGACATAAACAAATCTGGGTTAGCAGAACACAAATTGAAATGTACAAAAACTATTAAACAGGATGAGGTAAACATTTTATCTTCAGATAAACAATTAAACTTCTTTAAATCGAGATTGTGGTATACAAATAAGTCAAATATGAAACAAATTTATAAAATATATGTAATAATTTTTAAGATTCCAACATTAGGATATTTTTAACATAGTTGTTCTTGTAACATTTCTGACATCGAACCTATGGATAGTTGCTCTAGTAAACAGTTTCGCTGATTATCCACATTACACATATGTTCTTTTCTTTAGTGTTTATGTCAATGTTTTGAAATAATAAATTCAGTTACGATTGATAAAGACGCCGGCATAGGTGGTGTCAAAAGCTTGTGTTGCTCACAAACTACTTTAATATTTCGTGGTGATGCCTTAATCATTTCCCATAAGTGTGGGTAATCCATAAACTTGAAAGGTACGAACAATTGTCCACGCTCATTTAATGTTTACTCCCCTTTGCCAAGTGATATTCTGTCACTGAGTGCGCTGCAAGTCTGTCACTGCCTCTCTTATGGAAACAATAAGGTCTTCGTTGTCTGTCACCGTTTCATACTTCGTCATCCATTTACTGCTGGCCACACTTCATTGTAATACATCATTATGTTTGTATATTGTGTATTGTGGTAAATATCACTGTTGACAAGTTTATATAGACCACACTTCATTGTAATACATCATTATGTTTGTATATTGTGTATTGTGGTAAATATCACTGTTGACAAGTTTATATAGACCACACTATACACTGTAATACATCATTATGTTTGTATATTGTGTGTTGTGGTAAATGTCACTGTTGATAAGTATACATCATTATGTTTGTATATTGTGTGTTGTGGTAAATGTCACTGTTGATAAGTTTATATAGACCACACTTCATACTGGAGCTTGCAGTTCGATACTCTATATAGAAGAGATAATAAAAGTTGAATATTTAAACTGAAAATTGCTGTCAAAACTTTAGACATTAACTGTTCACTTTAAAACATAGTCACTGAAACGAACAGGTGGTTTGGAAACTCTCTGTGAATGTCGTAAATTGGAGGTTTGGTTTAAACAGGGTTTTACTGGTGAGTTCACAGGGGAGTTCACAGGGGATGAATCTAGGGGAAAATTCACAATTGAGGGATCACCAATATCATCTTCTTCTTCTTCCTCATCAATAAAAGTTGAAGAATGGTCACCTTGTATTGGTTTGAAGAATGTAGCGTTGCGAGTAATCACATGGTTACCCCGTTGAGCGGTTAGCATGCTGTCCTTTTTCTTGGTTGTGCGATATGGAGATGGGTTGAAAGGTGTTGTCAGTTTATTGAGCTTTGACTGTTTCACTAGCACTGTATCGCCAATATTAAGCTGGTGTGGGCGCGTGTGACGTCTCTGTTCAGCGTAGAATTTCATCTTGTTTTTGGCTTTGAAATCATTCCTAGAAATCTTTTCTTGGAGAGTTGAGGTTTGAAAAGTTTCTGTAGGGAGCTGTAATTCAGGTAAGGTTGTTCTCATTTTTCTACCGGTCAAAGCATTGAATGGTGAGATACCTGTGGAGCTGTGTGGGGTAGCTCGATACTGACGTAGAAATTTGAAGAGTTCTTGCTTCCAATTCAGATTATTAGCTGTGGCTGCTCGAATAGCTTTGTTCAAAGTTCCCATGAATCTTTCGACTTCTCCGTTGGCTTCAGGCCAAAGAGGAGTTATACGTCGATGATGAAAACCAAGGTAAGTTGAAAAGTTTTGAAATTCTTTTCCGTTGAAAGGTGGGCCATTATCTGAACGAAGAATAGTAGGTATACCTTGTCGGGCGAAGATAGAGTCCAGACGAGGAATAACAGTTTTTGCACTAGTGGAGGAAACAATCTCAACTTCAGGGAAGCGACTGTAGTCGTCTAGAACAACAAGTAAGTATTCGCCTGTGGGAAAAGGTCCGGTAAAATCAATAGAACAATTCGTCCAAGGAGTTTGAGGTAAGTTTGTTGGTTTGATTGGTTCACGTTTCACTGACGTATGGGTTGAAGCTTGGCAAGGAATGCACTGTTTAATTTTGTTTTCAGTAGCACAATCTATTCCAGGGAACCAAACTTTTTCCCTGATTAAGCTTTTCGTTTTTACTATTCCTTGATGACCAACATGGGCCAAGGTGATTGCCTTATCTCTAAGTGATTCAGGTATGACGAGTCTACTTCCTCGGAGTACAAGTCCATTGTAAACGGCCAGTTCGTCTTTCACGTTTTTGAACGATTGAAGTTCACTATCCTGCCAATTGCCAGAGTATATAGCATGAATTAGTTTTTGCATAACTGAGTCTTTCAGTGTTTCGGCCTGAATTTCGTTAAGTGTCATAGCTTTGGGGATTGCATTGTCACACACATAGTTGATATAGTGCTCGGCAATTGAATTTGAGTCTGAATGTTCAAGAGGATGACGACTTAAATAATCTGCTGGGTTGTTACTGTCTTTTCCAGGTTTGTATTGTAGGGTGACGTTGTAAGACATAAGTCTGAGTCTCCATCGTTCGATTCTTGCAGATGTAGGTTTAGAGCTAGGAAATATACCAAGAAGCGGTTTGTGGTCTGTGATGATTTTGAAATTCGAACCATATACATAGAGGTGAAAATGTTCAGCCGACCAGACGCATCCTAACATTTCACGTTCTGTTTGAGAATATCGTTTTTCCACTTCTGAGAGAGCTCGACTTGCATAGCTGATAATTTTTCCTTCTTGACTCATTAAAGCACCAATTCCTACTGGGCTGGCGTCGACTATAATTTCTGTTTCTTTCTTTGGATCGAAATAGTTCATGACTTCTGCACTAGTTAACGCGTCCTTAAGGTTTTGTAAGGCTTTCTGTTCTATTTGTCCCCATGTCCAAGAAACATCCTGATGTGTAAGTTTTCTAAGAGGTTCTGTCATAGTAGAGTAGTTCTTGATGAATCTCGAGACGTATTGAGCCATTCCTAATAAGGATTTGATTTCACCTGCTGATGTAGGTGGACTGGCAGAGACAATAGCTTTAACTTTGGCTGGGTCAGGGGAGATTCCAGCAGCACTGAATAAATGTCCGTAAAAGTTAATTTCACGTTTGTTAAAAGAGCATTTGTCTTTGTTTAATGTGACGTTACAGTCTCTTAGACGTTGGAGTACAAGGTTTAGTGTTTTGTCATGTTCTGTTTGATTGCGTCCATAAATTAAAATGTCGTCTGAAAGGTTTAAACAACCTTGGATGTCTTGAATGAGGCCAGATATTGTATTTTGAAAAATTTCGCTGGCTGCATTCACGCCAAATAAAAGTCTCTTGTAACGTCTTAAACCTACGTGTGTGGAAAACGTTGTAATGTTTCTGCTGTCTGGATGTAACTCCAGTTGATGATAGCCTGCTGTTAGGTCTAATTTACTGAAAATTGAAGCTTGGTTTAATTCTGCAACTAAATCGTCAATTGTCGGTGTTGGGTGCTTCTCTCGCTTAATTGCTTTGTTTGCCTCGCGCATGTCGATGCATATTCTAACGTTACCGGTTTTCTTTGGGACTACAACTATAGGGCTAACCCATGGTGTGGGGCCTTCAACCTTTTCTATTATGTCTAGATTTTCTAATCTCTCTAATTCTTTCTCTACGTCTTTCCTTACATGGAAGGGTATACGACGGTGAGGTTGGCATTTTGGTTGAATCGTTGGATCAATGTGTAGTTTAATCTGTGTATTTTTTACTTTACCAATGCCTTCAAATAAGTCAGAATAATTAGAGAAAATATCTTCTGTGGAATGTACATTATTTGTTTTGACGTTGCTAACAATGTGTACCATTTGTAGCTCTTTGGCTGTTTTGTAGCATAGCAAGTTGCCACTCTCGCCTTCCACTATGTAGAAAGTGGTTTGTGTGACAATGCTACCAAATTTCACACTTGTTTCCCAAGTACCAATCACTGGAAGTGGAGTGTTTGAACCATAAGCAAATAGTTTAGTTCTAGGGGATTTTAGTTCAGGAGGACTGTCTGAGTTTAATCTATCATAAGTGACACTATCAAGTATATTGACGGACGATCCGGAGTCAAGCAAAACGGACACAGGCTTACCTGCTATTTGAATTTCACGAGCCGGACATTTGGTCGAAATGCCGTGAATAAATGAGGAGTGTTTCCCAGGTTTGTTTTTGTTTTCTGAACATACAGTGTAAACATAATCATCGTCTGAATTATCTGTATCAACATTGTGTACTACTGATTGTTGTTTGTTAGGAACAGATTTGCATACAGATGCGAAGTGATTGTATTTGTTGCATAAGATACATTGTTTGCCTTTAGCCGGACACTGTGTTTTGTGCGGGTATCTACCACCACAGTAATAGCATGTTGAGTTACTGTCATTTGCTTTGTTTGGTTTTTGATGTCTGTTTCGTGATTGTGACCGTTTGTCCCTGTAATTTCTATTGTCAGGTGGTGAGTGAAAGTTTCTTTGAGTTGGTCTACCTCTAGAATGTGAATGTCTACTCGATGTTTTGTTTTGAGTTGTTTGTACAGAATTAGTACGGTTAGAAGAGTTTTCAAGGGTATTGGCTTGTGTTTCACTAGTTTCTAGTGCTCTACCTGCAGCTAAGAGTTCTTTAAGAGTTAAGTCTTCGCGTAATGAGCGTCTTCGTAAACGTTGAGATGTACAATGTATGGTTATTTGTGAGGCGATTTCTTTGTCGACATCAGTGAAATTACATGTCTGTGCTAACTGTCTAAGTCGTGTGTAGTAGCTGTCAATTGACTCAGTTGGACCCTGTTCTGCTTGGCGAAAATTAAAAATTTCATAGGCTGTGCTGACTTTAGGAGTAAAATATTCATTTAGAGATTGAACAGCAGCATCATAGTCATTTTCTTCAACTCCTTCTAATGTGTCGAAAATTTCGTCAACTTCAGTGCCTGCATAGTGCAAAAGTAATGCACGTTTTCGTTTTGGGTCAGAAATATCCATAGCAACCATGAGTCTTTCAAACCTTGTGAGCCATTTCTTCCATCTAGGACCAACATTGCCATCAGAATGGACGTCAAAGTGTGGAAATTGAGGTAGTGACATAGCCATACTCACAATAGTTAGTTCCGAAGAAACTGATTATCAAATGTATAGAAATTGGGTTGGGCTCAGCGAGTGTTTATATTCTGTGCGAAACAACAACAACAGTCAGCATCCGTGATTTCGTCGTTGAAATTGACACATTTAAAAAGTTTGTAGGTTGTCCTCGTGGATTTTTGCTAGCATCCTCGTCGCCAGTGTTGTGTTCTACCTCTGTAGAAAGCTTTAGATGATTGACAAAGTCAGCTGATTTAAGTTTTGAGATTTACTGAGTGAAAGCACATGTTGCCAACAACGGCGGGTACATACGGCTACTGCCGTAAAGCATACATTGTCGTAATGCTTAGACATTACAATCATTATGTTGGTATATTGTGTGTTGTGGTAAATGCCACTGTAGACAAGTTTATATAGACCACCCTTCATTGTAATACGTCATTATGTTTGTATATTGTGTGTTGTGGTAAATGTCACTGTTGATAAGTTTATTTAGGCCACACTACACTGTAATACATCATTATGTTTGTATATTGTGGTAAATATCCGTGTAGACAAGTTTATATAGACCACATATTGTGGTAAATGTCACTGTTGACAAGTTTATATAGACCACACTTCATTGTAATACATCATTATGTTTGTATATTGTGTATTGTGGTAAATATCACTGTTGACAATTTTATATAGGCCACACTACACTGTAATACATCATTATGTTTGACATGCTCGTGTTATACAAAAACACAACTAATGATACTTGCATTTCATTAAGTTGATGACAGGTGTGATATGTATATAATCGTTTGATGTAAAACATAGAATTGATGTAAAAAAACACACACGCTGAATACGTGTCAATATTTCTTAGGGCAATCAGCTTTTTTTCCTACGGCTGATAACAAGTAAAATTTCAGTTGACCGATCTGGATCGAGGAGACTAAATAACACTGGTTTAAGATTGTGTTTCTTGATTCAACACACAGCGCACAAGTAAAAAGAATACATCATGTTATGACCTATGCTACTAAACTTGATACCTAGTAATATAGTATTACTTAAATATAACTTATTTTGACTGTAATATAGAGTATATGAGGAGGACTATTTATCTTACCTGTGTGATAACTTCCCCAGACAGGGCTTCTACTTTACAGGGGATGGACTGAAGATCATTATTACCAAGGCCCAGTTGACCTTCACAATTATATCCCCAGGTATATACCTAATTGAAGTATAAATATTGTGGGTGTAGCAGTTTTTATATTCAGAGCTGTGATAACGTATCCGTGTTAATAAGTTAGAAGTCTCCTTATATCATATCAACCATTTTGGTCAAGTAGATAGAAAAACTGAATTAAAAATAGGCATAGAATGCACTTAAAAACTTTTGATTACAAAAATGTAATTATATAGAAGACAGTTACAAGTATACTAGAGTTTGGACATCTACATGTATGGTGATGTTTAGATACTGATAAAACACAGACTGTCAGAGAAAATGTGCATCTGAACAATAAATGACGCAGAGTTATGACACTGACAGGAAATATTTCACACACTATTTTGTTTTTTAAATCACGGATTTATGATAACGATATGTGTGATCAAAGAAATAGAATGTATATTTGTCAATTTATTGACTCGTGACCATTTTTCTTAAATCACAGATTGTTATTAGTTTGAAAGCTGTGGACACATAATTTATATAGAGTACAATTAACAGTTTACTACATGGGTACATGAAACATACTTACCTCTCCGTTATTCAGTAAAGCTACAGAATGATCAGCACCACATGCAATTGATATAGCACGCCTGGTACCTGGAACATTACAACAAACATGGTTAGAATAGATTATTTATCACAAGTAACAAAATCAAATGGTGTGAGTCTCCATATACCAGGAATAATTGAAATACTGAATTCAAATACATAGAATAATTCCATGATTATATAAGATGAGAATTAATTATGACAACTATATATTATTTCATTTTATGCCAATACAAATCAATAATGACACATTTGTGTTATCTGCAACATTTCGATGACCATTTAATGTACATGTTATATACAAGCATCATTCGCCTTGAAATGTAAACAATATGTCCGTTAGCTTGTCAAACTGTTTTCAATAACCGGGATGAACGTATAAATTCACAATAGTCCCATGTTACATGTAACTTAACATTCGAGTTTGGTGTCATCAAATAGTTTTAATTTGCAGTTCTTTGGAAAACTTGTGTTGTATTATATGTGATTGTATGGTATCAACAGCAACATATCGTTATTTGACCTCTCGGGCTAAATTCCAGTTAACCTAGTATGATGTTCATTTGTTCACGGACTGTAATAATCTTTTATCTTATATCATTAACCAATGCTGGATTCTCGCTGTGCACTAGCAAAACGAGAACGGTAACATTATTTTGCGTTGTTCTGTAGCCATACTATATTTATTTAAGATATTACTAAAGAGTCAATAAAACATGTACATGGAATGTAAATATTGTATTTTTATATTTCAAAAAATATCAGGATTTCCTGGTTAGAAAGAGCGCAGGTTTTATAGACATTAGCCATTGATTCGTTACTTTTTTGGGTAATTATTACCTTGATCGATACAGAAAACGATTCGGCACAATTGATTATTTGCTTACTTTTCCAAGTCAGCTGAATCAGGTGATAAACTTTAGAGTGGACGACAATACAGAAGTCTCTGATCCATATAGTTTGATTTAAGTGTCATACTTGTGTTAAGTTCTAAAATTGAATGGGGATATAAAGTTCAAAATACTGAATTTAAAAACGTATTACAAAGTCAGCCTAATCAAATTGATAAAATAATAAATGATTTTTTTTTCAGAATAATGTTGATATAACATTTAGCTGTAGATAATTTGACTAATGTTCTTTATAATTCCGCTTTCAGTGTCTGTGGTAAGATTTTTCAATCCAAAGAGGATAATAAATCTGCTCAATGTAAGACTGGTCCCCCTTAGTTTAACACTGAGTGTATTGTCTCAAAGGAGAAATTTACTGAGACTAAGAAGTTTTTCCGTAGGAATGGTTGAACAAGCATTAAATCATTTTTGGAAGATAGATGGGTGTAGGCCTACACTAAGATAAAAATAGACGCTACTAGTATATAACTCTGGTCAGAGCTATAAGTTAAGGCAAGATTCTGTACAATCACCAAGCAAATTTTGGAAAACTGTACAAAAAGCCTTGGTTATGTTTTTTACCCTATATAATATTATCTTTTAAGCTCGTTTGTATTGTGCATACACTGATTACCAGAGAGCATTTGATTCAGTCAACCGTGCTGCATTGTAGAATATGTTTATTGAGTTAGGGTGTGGTACTAGAATTACTAAACCTGTTGAGCCTGTATACAAAACTGTTAAGGTATTTTTCCGAGTCTGTGGAGATTTATCCGGCTTCTTTGGTTTAAATGTAGGTTTGAAACAGGGGAAGCCACTTTCACCGAAAATGTTTTTGTTATTTATTATTTTTCAATTTTTTCAATTTTATTGCAGGAAAAGCCATTTGGCTTTTTACCCTTAAACAATACAGATGCAAGTACTGGTTATGCATTAAAATATAGTTTGCAATTACATAGTTGGTTCTATAGGACAGAGCCTCTAACAAATATTTTTTCTAGAGTTATTTTGTTTTTTGAACAAGGGTTCATTAGAACCGAAACTAAATTGACGGCCATGAAAGGAAATATGGCTTAAAATATTTACTTAGTATATCCTGTAAGGCCGGACAGCATAATAAAAAGTGATACTCATTTTCAACTATGCCCGTGTCACATAGCTGGCATAGCCGGTCATTATATGGTATATTTAAGTACCTTCCTTTCTCAACATTTAGCCCATGATACCCACAACGGAAACGACCAACGGTTTTTACAACTTTCCATGAGATTTCACACAAAAAATGAAGATGTTTTGCTTGTACAAAATCGGTAACTAAAAATTTGTATGAAAGAAAACGGCTTGAAGTCTGAATACTATCACACCAAGTTTGTATAACACTATCCTTAATTGTTTGCTTAAACTGCAAGTAATCAACATTTGAACATTTTTCTATGTAATATACCAAAACCATTCATGTTTAAAATATTTTTCAATTTCTTCCTCCAATTATAAATTGATATCAGCATGGTAAATGACATTGACTGTTGTCCATAAAGTTTATACATTAAGCTTTTTTGGTCGGAAATGATTTTGGACAAAAATTTAACAATCCTTCCTTAAATATGAACAATTAAAACATTTCAGATTTCAGAAACATCACCCCACAATTCGCATCCATATAATAAGATAGGCTTAACCATTTTATCAAACAATTCAAGTTTTTACATATATATCGGCATGTCATTTTGTCAAACATTGTTTAAGGGTATGAATCGTTTTTTCGCCTTTTCGAGAAGATGCTTATAATTGTCTTTTGGGTGTATCTTATATTTAATATTTAATCCTAAATTACAGAACGATTTGACTTGCTCTAATGTCTCATTATCATAGGTCTAAACATAATCTCTCTTGTATTTTTTCTGTCAAACACGAACACATTGGTTTTATCTATATTAACCTTTAACCCCCAAGTATTGCAGTATCTATAAAGCTGATTTAGCAGTGCCTGTAGACCAAGTGCACTTTTCGAGACAATAACAGCATCATCAGCAAAAAGCAAGGAAAATACCTGTAATTCATTATAGATTATATCTGGATCTATATCTGTACTGAGATTGTCAGATATATCATTGATAAACATGGAAAACATAATGGGCGACAATGGTTCGCCTTGTTTTAAACCCACATTTTGCTCTAAAAAATTCGTTTATGAGCCACTACTCCTTTATACAAGCCATACTGAAAAATACACAGACTTAATTGCATTCAATAACTTAGAGCTACATCCTAGTACAATTAATTTATGCCATAGGGCAGCTCAATCTATTGAAGTGAAGGCATTTTAATAGTCCACAAATGCACAGTATAACTTTTGTCTAGTTTGAATTGCATGGAAAATAATTTGATATAGTACAAATATACAATCAACTGTGCCTTTACCTTTTATAAAGCCGAATTGACCACAGCAGATTATATCATTACTTTCGTGCCCAATTACATAATCTTTCATTTACAACCATAGAGTACAGTTTAGCAAAAATACTGATTAATGTTATACCACGATAGTTATTGACATTTGTCTTATCACCCTTTTTGTGTATTGGTAGGATTATACCTTTGGACCAGCTTTCTGGGTACAGAGAATTCGAATACAAATAGTTGAATATATTTACCAAATAAGGTGAAATAAATTTCACTACTTATTGTTCTCCAAAATTTTGAGGGCGAATTCACAGATATATTTTTAAGCTTTTTGCTCTGATCGATTGAAAAATTTTAATCTAGTTCTTCTTATAATTCGATGATAACAATAATTGATGCTTGTATTGATTGCCATATTTGTTATACAGTCTTTGGATTTTTCTAAATTCCCTCTGCGCAGTTTTACACTCAAGGTTAAACCACTTTACTTTTTTATTTTTTTTTTGATACATATATTTGCACAACACTCTACTTTTTATTTTCATATGACAACTGATTGCTAGAGTTATCCCCCTTAATACACACAGTTTTGCCATTAACTTTAAATGCACAATCATATAATAAATCAGCAAATTTTGAAATGGAATCATCTAAGGAATTATTTCCGTTAACTTAATCCATGATTACATCATCTAAAGAATCATTACGACCATCTAGATGTCTAATGAACTCGTCATTCGATTCATCTGACCAAACTATTTTTGAAATCTTAGATTAGGGTTTTTTTAGTAAACAACACATCAGGTTTGTGCCCAATTGAAAATACGAGTGGTGAATGGTCAGAAAATTCTAATAAGTCACCAAACCTAAAGTGAATGAGAGATCAGTGAACTGATCTTAGCCCACCATAGAACACTATCAGAAAGTGAGACTGCTTATAAACGGATCGCAAGTTTGATATGTGAAATTTATTCTTCAGTTGGTGGCTGGCTGGACAAATACAAAGTTTCTTCGGTAGATAGTGGCTGTTATCTGAAAACTCAAAACCAACTTTCTTCAAGGAGGCCGCACATTAACGCTACTTACCGGAGCTATATGTACTTGCACACAGGCCAGTCAGTGATACGGTATCGCTTGTTTGAGTCCTGTACACAATTAAAATTTACAAAATCCAAAACGATTGTACACATGTTACCAAGATGCATTTAGTGTTTGTTTACAAATCAAGATAATGTATATCTGTTAAGAATGGGCGAGGTATCACTCGTCTGATGAGTAAAAATTTAAACATGACGAAAGTCAGTTTAAAAATTAATGGCAAAAAATGTCCCGATTCGTTCAGAAATTAGTGAACTCTTATAAAAAAATCTTCATGCACGATTTGATATAAATATATGATTGAATAAAAACATTTCAGTTACTTTATTGGTAAATAGCATTTACAATTGCGAAGTCAGTTGCTGTACATAGCTGCCTGAATGCAAATTAGATCGGCAAAATAGTGATTGTACGTTGCCGTGTATTTCTTTTCATTTTGAAATATTCCTTCCTTTCAAACTCCGCAAAATACAATATGGATCTTCTTAAGTGTCTTAAGCCCCGTTCAGGTCGAGTTAAGATCCGATCCGATCGTCGTAAGCTCCAGTCTGTAGTGAATCTGCGATCAATCAGTCAGAGAACTTTTTTCGACATGAGCGGCCTTAGGAATCTTCGGATCGGTCTCAGACTGACCAGTCTTACGATCATAAGGATAGAAACATGTTCTATTTTCTCCCGATCAATCTTAAAGTCACAGCCAATCAGCGACCCATACTTCATCACGTGATCATTTTTTCTCTGCCTTTCGAAGATGTTGTATTGTTACGTCATTCCTAGAGGCGTGCCAGTCTGCATAATATAGTGACGAAATTCCCTTGCGATCAACTGATCGCTTGCGATCAACTGATCGCGTCGACCTGAGCGGGCTTAAAGACTGATCAGTCGGTAATCGTTTGGCTGAACGATAAACCAGTCTCAGTCTACATGAACGCTCTTAAGATTCAATCGCAGACAATCGGATCGGATCTTAACTCGACCTGAACCGGGCTTTAGGGAACACTCTGCTTTAAAAATATTTATTATTGTTACATTTTTGGAAAGAAAATTAGGCGTTTAAAATCCAAATTCGAGAAGGCCATTTTACTGACTTCGAACAAGTCGTGGCGGCCGGCAACATGCATAGATAATTCTGTTTCTTATAGTCGCCCTTGGAAATCTGAAAGGAGTCGATTTTGATACGTTTTAAAATGACCCGAGGATTGCAATTTCACTCTGAGGTTTAATAAAGCTCCGATAAATGCCTTTTTTCCACTACTCTGGACAAGGAAATTCCAAAAGAACATCCTCAGTGCCAAAATATAGCTTATTTGTCTTTAACTGGGTCATGCTTTTAAAATGCCTGGTAGGGGCCCTGTGATTGACAGCGGGAACTCGCACTAGCAAACTAATTTCACCACCCGATTTTAGCACTTTTTAATCATAGATATTTAAATTTCTCACTCACTGTCAGTATATTGGAGACAAGGAAAACTAGACATAACTGAGATACCCCCCGCTCTGCAAGAAAAGTCAGCAATGTAAGGGTCATAACTCATGAAAAAAACATCCGAGCGCGTTGACTTTCAATAGGCTTCTTGTACTTGCTGTATTAAACAAATATGTGAAGTTTCAAAGTTGTAAGTTAAAGACTTTTTTAGACAATGTGTTTACAAGGACCAATGGACAGACGGACGACGGAGGCAACGACAATACTCTTCGGGCAAAATTTGCACGAGCGGTAAAAAACTATGTTAATGTAAGTCTAGGAGAATGATTGAACAGCATAGCAAATTTACGAACTCTGCATGGTCATCTTTTTGTAACTGCAACTGTAAGCAAGACGGAGAAGCGGGAAAGGATAGCCCCTTAGCCATGATAAGCAAGCTTTATAGAGTACAACAATATGCACATAGGATGATATGTATATGCACATGTATGATAAAGATGGAGAAACAGCACCAAGAGGAGGAGACACATGAATTGGGCATGATTTAATGCTACGTCTGTGACAAATGATGGAGTAAGACAAAATATCATGCAAAATACTCCTTGCTGGTCATGTTTAGTTAGCATCGACAACAAGAAAGTAGACTATGAGGCTGCTTGCTGATCATGTTACCAGCACTCACTACGAGGAAGTAGGCTATCAAGAGTGCGACAAGCACAATAATGAAACATGCAGGCTTATATGACAAGCACAGCAACTACCGTACAACTGTACAATGGGACAAAATTGTGTCTACAAACAAATGTATGAACAGACAAATGGCAGAACAGAGAAATGTCAAAAGGAGTCCAAAATGTCATAAATATGTAAAAATATCTCCTTGCAAGTAGGACATGGACAACTTCATATCATTGGTAACATTTGTGAAGTTTCATTCAAAAAGAACCAACATCTGGGAGGAGTATTTTGGACAAAATTGCGTCTACGGACGGACGGACGGAGGGCACAACGATCAGACAGATGTATGTGTGTACATACAAACTTTATGCCAGCAGAAGGGGGGGGGGGGGAAGGTAGGGAGGAGGGAGGGAGGGGCGATAACATGATAACCCTGTCTTCATATGGAATGAGACCCATTGGAGGAGTATTTTGGACAAAACTGTGTCTATGGACGGACGGACGGACAGACAGAGGGAACAACAATTGGACGGATGTATGAGCGTACATACACACTTCATGGCAGTAGAAGGGGGGGGGGGGAGGGGGGAAGGTAGGGAGGAGGGAGGGGCGATAACACGATAACCCTGTCTTCATATGGAATGAGACCCCAAAAATGGCAAAGTCCTATAAGTCAAAAACGTCATAAAAATGTGAAAAAAGGAAATATCCTGTAAGTTGGGCATGCACATCTACATAACATTGGTAACATATTTGTGAAATTTCATTGAAATCAAAGCAAAATCTTGGGAGGAGTAGTCTGGACAAACAAAAATGGCAAAGTCCTATAAGTCAAAAACGTCATAAAAATGTGAAAAAAGGAAATATCATCCTGTAAGTTGGGCATGCACATCTACATACCATTGGTAACATATTTGTGAAATTTCATTGAAATCAAAGCAAAATCTTAGGAGGAGTAGTCCGGACAAAATTGTGTCTACAGACGGACAGACGGACGGACAAGCCGATTCCAGTATACCCCCCCCTAACTTCGTTGCGGGGGGTATAATAAGATCTGAAGCTGTAAATATAAGGAATTCCACAAGCTTTTATTGTCAAATTTAAAATTTTCTTGTTATATACGTATGCTAAGTGTCCGTGAATTGCGCGTCCGTTAAAGTAAATTAAACCTCTTTAACCGTATTCGAAGATTGACAAAACAAAACACAAAGCAACCAACAGATGCAACATGTGATTTTATTTGTGCATTTTCAAAATCAGTTGAAGTTGTAAGAAAAAATAACCATACGGCGTCAGTGGGGTTTTAGCCGACTTTTCTGCTGTCGCCATACGATGTCTTTGGTAATGAAGTAGGCTAGCACTCTAACGCCAAATGGCGACAGCGGTACTGAATGTGTTAAATGAAAACATCAACGACTAAAAAAATACATGTTGCATAACTTGACCATATGAGGAAGCAACACAAAAAAATTCATCAAGATCCGCCTGGAAGTTTTGTTGAGTCCGCGATCACAAACTATGTAGATAGAAATCACAGAAAAAAGCTACCGGCCGCCATTTTGGATATGCAAATGAGCAGCGAGTGCATAACAAGGCCATAGGGTTAACCTGTGTATAACATTTTACGAACATCTTTTCATTACTTTAGAACAGTGATAAAAAAATAATGGCCAGTGACCACCATTTTGAATATGCAAATGAGCAAAAAAGTGCATAGTGCGCAACGAGACCATAGGGTTAACCTGCGTACAAAGTTTTACGAAGATCCTCTCATTACTTTAGGAGAAAAAGTACATAGTACGCAACGAGGCCATAGGGTTAACCTGCGTACAAAGTTTTACGAAGATCCTCTCATTACTTTAGGAGAAAAGTAATAAAAAGTAGAAAAACAAAACGGTCGCCTAGCGGCCATTTTGATATGCAAATGAGCAAAAGAAATAAATGTTGCACAACTAGACCATAGGAGGAACGTGCGTGTGAAATTCAAAGAAGATCCGACTACGGTAAATGACGTCCGAATTTGACCGATGCCCGATCCGACCGGCAGCGGAGATCACAGACCATGGTGATTAACCACACAGTGTGCTGTCGACACCTGAGCTGACGGTTAGTCAAGCACCTACATGACCGATAACATACCGCCTGTCGACCAGTAATGGAGATTTTCGACTTTTAGTAGAAACGTATTGTCCCAAGACGTTGTGCATTAAGCAGTTTTAATAGATTCGAGCAAAAATTAATACGTGTAAAAAAATCAACTCAAATTTTTTTTTTTTTTTTCATACCGACAGCTTATGACCAAGCGTCAAATCATTCTTCGTCAAAACGTCTATGAAATTATTAGTCCTGGTTTCTGACTCCAAAATTACTTTTTTTATACTGACGGCCGTATTCCAAAATATGGCCGTCAGTATAAAAAAATAGTAATTTTGGAGTCAGAAACACGGACTATGAAATTATTTACTAAGCCGTAAGTAGCGTTTCCGTACCCAAAATGACTTTTTTGTAATGTATACTGACAGCCGTAGGCCTATTTTGGAAATACGGTCGTCAGTGTATAAACATGAAATTATTTTGTAGTCAGAAACCCGGACTAAGCCGCAAATCGATAAATTGCCATGGTTTCAGTTTACTTTCTCAATATGTCGCTGCTTTTGAAGCCTTCGGCGGACAAGATATCAAAATACCGGTATTACAAAATAACCACGAGGTGTAAAGATCAAAATTCACGAACAACATGCACTCAGGTCGAGAGATTTTAATTCTCCTGATCGCTGCAGTTTATACAGTCTACACATGTTCTAATATTAAAACTTTCTTGAAGATCACGTAGCAATAGTTTAATATTACTTGAAGTGAAAATCCACGTGGTCTGAAGCATTTTTACCGATCACTAAAATAGGTAGCCATTTGATTGGCTCTTTTTTTGATTGACAGGTATGTATAGTCCAATCAGCAACCATAAGACCCAAAAGAAAGCTGAACAGCTCACTCTGGACATATAAGATATTTTAGGCCTACATGTTTAAACGCCCGCTTATAACAATAAACGTTACCAATTTATGTCTTTTGAAAATCAGTTCTCTATGGTTTTAAACAGTGAGTATAATTTAGCAACAACTCATTGAGTCTATGATTACGGATTATATTCCTCTGGTGCTGGCGTCGTCAAAACTCCCGTGAAGCTGGTAGATACGTGTACCGGTATATGTAGTTAACCCATGATTAGTGTGGAAATGATCGATTATCCCAGATTAAAGAATTGTTTTGTCACCAAACGTTTTTTTCTGGTGATCCAATCATCCCACAAATATTCAAGCGCAGATTGAGTAAACTGGTGAGCATCACGGCACGACTGAACGATGGCCGCTTCTGTGTCGCCACTTCTGTGTCGCCACGTGTGTACTCACTTTGGTTTCAGATAGAATATCTATGTTTTTTATATAAATATATAATCAACAAATAAATGAAGTTGGATAGCAGACTACGTGTAGTTTATATATATAACTCATAGTGAAATGTTTAGTGCCATACGCACTTGTAAGTTTGAAAGTTGTGTTGGAATCTCAGCCGCAGCGAACATCGAATACCGCACCCTGGGCCCTTTGTGACGACCTGAGAAAAAATATAAAATCCGGCATAGGCCCTCGGCAGATTTCTCGACTAACTGCGAGTTTTCGTAGGTCTGCTAATTGATGTTGCTGTTGTAGCTAAAGTGACAGTGAAGACCTGCGTTCAAACTAAACTGTAAGGGGAAAAACGTTTCTGTTAAAAGCATGTTTTATTAGCCTAACTAGTTTCATTGAATCGATCCCCAGCCTTGGAAAGATCAAAGGCCAACCAGACTAATCGTTTCACACGTTCGCTGATCGCTCTATTCATGCGACTCAACAGGGGGTTGAACCAGACTACTACTCACTATGGGTATAAAATCGGTCGGATTCAGACGTCATTTACCGTAGGACTTCTCTTGGAATCGCGGTCACAAGAGAGAAAAGTGATAAAAAATAGAAAAACAAAATGGTCGCATAGCGGCCATTTTAATATGCAAATGAGCTCAGAAAAATAGATGTTGCACAACTAGACCATATGGGGAACCAATACAAAAACATTTCATCAAGATCGGCCTTGTGGTTTTCTAGATTCCGCAATCACAAACTATGTAGGTAAAAATCACAAAATGGCCGCCAGTGGTCATTTTAATATGCAAATGAGCAAACAAAATAAATGTTGCACAACTAGACCATAAGGGGAACATGTCTGTAAAATTTAATGAAAATCCGACCAGTAGTTCTCTTGGAATCACGATCACAAGAAAAGTTTACAGACACCGGACGACGGAAGACGGACTACAGACGACAGACCACGGACAAAAAGCGATTTGATAAGACCACCATGAGATCATGGTGGTCTAAAAATTACATCAAACAATTCTGGAGTAGTAAGCAAGTAATCCGTACTACCAACATTACTAGTGTGGAATGTAAACCGACTTGGTCGATCTTCACTTTTTCTTCCATTTACCATTTTGAGATCAGTGGTTTTACAAAAAGATAACAGTTTTGTACCAAATGAATTACAAATTCACATCAGCTAAACTATCAGTTAGATTGCTTGTCCTAGCGTTGAAATCTCAACAAACAAACAGATCAATTTTAGATTTTTTTGGAAGAATTATATCGTTTTCTAGCGAGTCAAAAAAGTCATTTCCATCCGACATATCCCCCCGAGAGGATGGGTTATAGATGACACCAAAAACACGGTGATTTAATAAACCAAATGTTTCTTTTGGGAGTTTCGGCCAGAGAATTCCCCGGTCACTTGAAGGTAGCACTTCAACACAGGTAGCAAAGTGAGTTTTTTTGAACAATGTGGTACCAACACTCGCCCTGCTGACTCGACTTGTTCTAACAGCTGGTTTGAAGTATCCAGTGTAGCCTTCAATAACTGGAGAAACACTAGGGTCACACCAAGTTGAAACATGAATATTTAACATTTTCATACATGATTAAGTGTTGAAAGCAGCTCGCTTTCGAAACGCAATAAAAAAAAACTTCATCTTGTATGAAAATTTAAAATATAAATTAATGGGTTTGGTTTAAGTTCTGCGTGTATAAGAGAATCCAACAAGTGAACCATTCCCAACATGGCCTTGTAGCTCAGTCAGTAGAGCGGTGAGACGGTAACCCTAAGTCGTGAGTTCAAATATAGATGTGTATTATAATGAGTTCCAAATATTTGTCCTCTTTGCAGATAAAGACGCTTTATTCTCTAAGACGACAGGAGGCTTAAAGGTATTGCTAAATAAATCGAATGCATGGATAGGGTCTTACACTTAAACGTGGTGAAAACTAAATTTTCTACCAAAAATGTATTAGAAATAATTACCAATGGTGCTATAAAGATTATGCTTTAGAAGTGGTAGAGGATTGTTCCTACATTGGTGCACAGGCACACGGAGTGCTCTTCCTTATCCACCCACTGTTATACTATAAATATGGACAAGGCAGGAAACACTTATTCTGACTGCCTCCAGCAAAATTGGTCAGAATTTCTTAAAAATATCTCCTTTGTACATTAAACTTCACACGTGTCTCAGAGATATCCTTGTCAAGCAATATCGAGGCCTAAGAGCAAACAAAACACCCTTTGCCGAATGATTTATCAAGTTTTCCAGCGAAATTCAAGTTGACAGAATATTCCAACCGAAGTCTCAGACACTTAGCGCTCTGGGAGCCTCGCTTTCACTTTGGGGAGATATTTTTAAGAAATTCTGACCGATTTTGCTGGAGGCAGTCAGAATAAGTGTTTCCTGCCTTGTCCATATTTATAGTATAACAGAGGGTGGATAAGGGAGAGCACTCCGTGTGCCTGTGCACCAATGTATGATGTCCTATTTTAGATTAAACTCTTTATATAACTTAAGTACAAGTATTAAGAATTTGAGAATATCAAGAATATTAAGAATGCTTAACGCTATCTTATGGTTATGGAACGTTGTTCGTTTACATTGTTTAATATCATAAAGCAAAGAAGTAGATTGTTTTATACATAATTAGTTTGTAAACATTAATGAGTCTACACGATTTGATTCATACGTGCAACCCAGCTTTAATTTTGAGCTAGCTAGATATATTGGTTGTTATAGTATTTCAATTCATTATTGGGCAGACAATTCTAAGACTTGTTCCTCGGTTCAGGTGTGGGTTTCATGGTCTGGGAAGAGGAAGGGAGGAAACGTAATCCTTCCTAGACCGCTCAGACTTGCCCTGTTTGTTCTCATAAAGTAGTAGAAAACGAATACCCCTTTATATTACTTTGTCCAAAATATCATGATATTCGTGTTAGATCTCTCAAACCCTATTTTTGTGTATGACCAACCATACTGAATTTTACCTAGGCCTACTAATAAGAAACTTTTAGTTTTCTTTATCAAAGTATATTTAGGAGGCAGTATGTTTAAGGAAACTATTTAGTATGTGTGTGTTTGTTATTCAATAGCCTCAAGTAAATTATTTGCAGCCAGGAAGTCTTAATTTATAAATGTTGATAGGCAAACCGTGTACATGTATAACTTGTGAAATGTGATATTTATATGTATTTGTATACAGGAGAGAAACCTTGGGGGCTTGTTCCTGCAATAAAGTAAACTAAAACTGGAACCAATAGTTGGGTGCTCTATCCACAATACATTCTACCAATGGTTGTATGCGCTACCCACAATATCCCTTTAACAAATTGTTGGATGCTCTATCCACAATACATTCTACCAATTGTTGGATGTTCTATCCACAATACCTTTAACAAATTGTCGGATGCTCTATCCACAATACCTTTAACAAATTATTGTATGCTCTATCCACAATACCTTTAACAAATTGTTGTATGCTCTATCCACAATACATTCTACCAATTGTTGTATGCTCTATCCACAATACCTTTAACAAATTGTTGTATGCTCTATCCACAATACATTCTACCAATTGTTGTATGCTCTATCCACAATACCTTTAACAAATTGTTGGATGCTCTATCCACAATACCTTTAACAAATTGTTGTATGCTCTATCCACAATACCTTTAACAAATTGTCGGATGCTCTATCCATAATACCTTTAACAACTTGTTGGATGCTCTATCCACAATACCTTTAACAAATTGTTGGATGCTGTATCCACAATACATTCTACCAATTGTTGGGTGCTCTATCCACAATACCTTTAACAAATTGTTGGATGCTCTATCCACAATACATTCTAACAACTTGTTGGATGCTCTATCCACAATACCTTTAACAAATTGTTGGATGCTGTATCCACAATACATTCTACCAATTGTTGGGTGCTCTATCCGCAATACCTTTAACAAATTGTTGGATGCTCTATCCACAATACATTCTACCAATGGCTGTATGCTCTATCCACAATGCCTTTAACAAATTATTGTATGCTCTATCCACAATACATTCTACCAATGGCTGTATGCTCTATCCGCAATACCTTTAACAAATTGTTGGATGCTCTATCCACAATACCTTTAACAAATTGTTGTATGCTCTATCCACAATACCTTTAACCAATTGTTGGATGTTCTATCCACAATACCTTTAACAAATTGTCGGATGCTCTATCCACAACACCTTTAACAAATTATTGTATGCTCTATCCACAACACCTTTAACAAATTGTTGGATGCTCTATCCACAATACCTTTAACAAATTGTTGGATGCTCTGTCGACAATACCTTTAACAAATTGTTGTATGCTCTATCCGCAATACCTTTAACAAATTGTTGGATGCTCTATCCACAATACATTCCAGCAATTGTTGTATGCTTTACCCACAATACCTTTAACAAATTGTTGTATGCTCTATCCACAATACCTTTAACAAATTGTTGGATGCTATCTCCAAACTGCCTTTTATCAATAGTCAGATGTTCTTTTTTTCAACACCTTCTACCAATAGTTGGATGTTCAATTCACAGTGCCTTCTACCGATGACTGTATGCTCTATTTTTTATTTTTATTCCATTTCATTTATCAGTTTTGATAAACAGCTGGCTGGACAAGAACAAAGTTTCTTTGGTAGAAAGTGGCTGTAATCTGAAAACTCCACACCAAATTTCCCAAATAATTGGTCAATACCAAAATGGATTTGAGAATCCTATAACTTATAATATATCCTACAAATAATATAACTGAAGAGGATGTTCGATTTCAATTTACTAAGATTGAAATGAAGGATGTTTCGAACTCCTGATAAAGTATATATCTTCCTTAGAAATGCATTTGTCCAACATTAAAATCAATACAACCTTGACCGCATCTACATACATGTAGCCTCTTTCATAAAACATTAGTTTTCATAAAGCAATGAACAATAATTGTATTGCGTAATATCATACGTCAAAACAAAGTATAAATTTTACACAATTACAAGAAGCATTGTCGGCTCACACTCTGTAGGTTCTATAAGATCATCTAGCCGCGAGATCATCAAGGTTTTTATTGGACAGAAATGGACTGGTGTCATCATCGAATAATGTCAGATTGAGGATTACTGAAGCAAGGCAACACGAATATGGGGCGGACATTTTTTTCCACCCCTTTATGAACTGGGGTGACCTTGGCACCTTTTCGGGAAGTCGGGAAGTTACCACTTTCAAAAGCTAGATTGATCACCGAGACAAGGGAATTGACATTGTCTGAAGCGGTCTGTCTATTTTTTTTTCCGCATATTGACTTTAGCTTTATTAACCCATGGTTTGGGGATGCTCTATCTGGCAACATTTCTAGGTATTATTGGAAATAAATCATTATATATTTTATCAAACTGTTCCTCCCGGGCACTAAAGGCAGAGCTACAGTCAATTATTTCTATGTATCTAAGCCAAGGCTTTTCAGTAATTTTTGGCTTAAACAAAATTTTTATTTCGAGGAGTTATTTTCTGCTATGAGACAAATTTATTCAGCAATTGTCTTTTCTTTTTGAGTTTTTAAATATGAAAAATAGGCAAGAAATCAGTAGTTTCCAAAGGTATTATTCCACATGTTTTATAGTGTTCGTAATGGTTTGTAAATATATTATCTGTGAGTGTTGCACAGTGAGATGTGACTCTGGCTGGGTTATTTACACTAGGACAGTAGAAGGGTGTTATTAAATCGAGAACATTTTGCGTTGTTTGGTGATCATTAGCGTGCAATAAATCAATTTTGAAACCTTTCAAAAGGAACCATTCTCTTTGTTCTATTTTGTTTTGCTCAAGAGTTAATTTCAGGTATTCATTAAATAAGCTCACTTTTTTTCAGTTGGCAGGCAAAATGCACCGACCACATGTTTTGTACCTGGGGACTCAAAATCTATAAGAAGGGATTGATATAATTGATATCCGGGAATGTCAAATAAATCTTCAATTGACTGATTCATCCAAGTTTCAGTTATAGCTACATGTATGATAGAGAAGCTTAATTTAAGGTTATTAATTGGACATATCCACTATGTCTTCTACCTGTGGTCGGATACACGATCAACTATATGTAATACCAATTGTTGGGTGCTCTATCCATAATGCATTCCACCAATCGTTGGATGATATATCCCAGATTTCTTCAAACTACCGTTTGTGTTCGATCAAAAATGTCTTCAACATATTTCTAGACGCTCAATCTAAAATATTCTACCATTTTCTGGACACTTATTCCAGAATATTTTCTCTCAATATTTATGCACATTCGCTCAATGCAAATGGCCTTGAATACTCTTTGCACGACCAACCCTACGGATTTTCTACAGATTGTTTAACTGGAAATGAAAACATCTCATATAAGGGGTGCATTTTTAATGGGTAGATGCTCATTGCAAAATATCTTCTTTTAATATATTTTGACACCCTACCATCTAAGTATCAATAGACAATGAATTTAAAAGGCATTTTACCAATAATTGAATGCTCATTTGAAAATAATTAACCATCGATGGACACTAAATCCAAAATATCTTTTACAAACAGGTTCAAGCTAAGTCAAAATCCCTTCTTGCGACTGTTAGATGCTCAATCTAAAATACATATTAACCATTGCAGCTCATTAAAAAGGCTGTTTACCAATTATTGTACGCTCGATCACCAAAAAAGTCTTATAAAATCACTGCAAGCACCAATAAAATCTCCTACCTAACGTTGGATGTTTAATCATTTTAATTATTTTATTATTATTCGCATTTTAATTATTCACTTGCAAAAACATGGAACTGACGTCATCAGACCTGCAAATTGTATTCAATTCACCCACCCATAGTATCATTATATAGTTTACAGATCAGGCAGTTTTATTGACCACTGGGCATTTGACATTCTTCTTTGTTCTTAAGTCAGATCCTTCCGCTACATAATTAACGTATATTTTACCGGATTATATATCACAGTTTATCACAATCATATTTATATAATCAAACATGTAACTGCTATATCAGATATCCACATTACTCCGTGTTCATCAGAAAACATACTGGGAATAAGGAACATAAAACTTACCAATTTGAGATGTCACTTTCAGTGGGACAAGCTTGTTTCTCCGAGTATTAGAACCGATCTGACCATGCCCATTATAGCCCCAAGCATATATCTGTTAACAGAATATCATAAAGTCAAATTCTCAACTAGAAAAAAATTCTATACTCAAATTGTATACATCCCATATGCCATTAACCCGGGAATACATGACACATTAGCCCTGTATCATTGTTTGTGTTATTGATGTCAATACGAAATTTGAAACAAATATCAAACTTCACCCAGATGCAAACTAACTTTTAAATATGGAATGAAAAGTTTGGGGCGGTTTCTCAACACATTTACGCCCGACGTATGTCCAATGTAAGGCCTAACTGTCGTGATAACATATACCGTCCATATAACATTATAACCAGGCGCAAGGTAACGTCGGATGTAATTTGGTTGAGAAAACAGACCCCTGATATCGAACAACCCTTTCCGGTGGTTCTTTGTTGACGAGTGTCTGTCTACTGGCAAAGTTATCTGATTGCCAAAGTAAAACAGATCATCTGATTAGTTAACCTTCATGGGAAAACAACGCCTTTTTATTCAGTTTATCCAGGGGTAAAAGTGAGCTTCACCTTCCCTGGGTTAAGAGGACGATACAGTCTTTGTACGATAAAAGCAGATCGATAAAATGTTGAATATTTTCACAACTGTGATTATAATACAGACACAATCAAATTTCTATTTTCTTTTAGGTTATGTTTAATTAAATTAGTCCGAAGGGTCCCATTCTCATCCCGCAATACTGGATAGAGACAACGAGAGTGTATTATAAACATACATAAAACAACATATGGGAGTTTTGTTGCACATGAGATTTGTAAATAATTCAACTTGAGTTACGCTATATAGGTATCAAATTCAAATTTTAAGTAGTTTTCAGAATGAAGACAAATATTTAGAATATAGTCCAATATGACATTAGACAACAAATAGGTTTTTGTGATTTCTTAGGTTGTTTTTATTGACGTCCACACCTCTTTTATGAGTAATCTTTTACCATAGATATTTTTCCAACAGTCCAATAATTATATTGTTGAAGATTCGGTAGTACTTCTAACGAGTGCATGAGAGCTCCAAATATAATTCATTGAGTAAATATTTATATGATGTGACACAAATCCCCCTTGTATAGATCAAGGCTGCTCGACACTGAATCAATTCTATTTATTTTATTTTTTCAAATAAAGTGGTTGATCAGTCATACTGTGACTGTTGTCAGGTCTTTCTATTTAAATTATATTTGTATTGCTTAATTTACGTAAATGACCGTAGTACTTCGGTAATTCCCGGTGAGAAACATTGGTCTCAAACCGGTTTTAGTACAGGCTTTGGCTCGTGCCTGCTTGATAGCCAGCCTTCATACACAACTATAGATCCATCCGAAGAGGATGCAAGGTGGTCAGTATTGTATAGTTTTTTGTTATTAATTTAAGATAAGAATATATCTACTCCACTTTAATGTCGCGTGCCTTGCAATTACATAGATAGCCTACGTGTATTATGAGTGTTTATAATTTCGTGTTATTTGTCATTGTGTTTACTTGCGTTCTTTCGTTTTTTGTAGTTTTACGGAGTTACACCATTAAACCATACTTCTGTATACATGAAAACCCTTGTTTGTTTCTCTGCGGCCGCGGTAGTGGACAGTCGTGCATTTGTTTGGGTTCAAATCTAAGGGCCGCTGTCCACTGCCGCTACCAAGTAAAACACCGTAGTCCAGAGTCGGGATGGTCAATACCAAGGTCAGTTCAGCTTAGTATCCCTGTGAGCGTTTGTGACGGTAAATCCCAATTGTCTCTTTGGTGAAAACCTGTCTTATCTCAAGATGACGATGTCACTGATCTCCCCAGAGAACTTTGTGTGTTACGTTTCCCGTCGATCTTGAACCACAATTCTTCCAACCCCTGGAGATGGCTTTACGGTGAATTCATAAACTGGTTGCTGGACATCACAATCCTACTCAGATGTTACACGTCGGAACAAATGTCTTTAGAGGTCAGTTTGGCAAGCATTACACTCATTCAACCAATGAAACTTTTAACGTGAACCTTTTTCCCATTCAATTAAATTGACAGAAGAGTGGACGTTTCAAGTAATTCTAATGAACAATTTTGCAAAACTGAACCAATTACGTACGACTTTCAATGTTGTTTACTTAAATTTGTTAAAATTATTTATCAACGCAATGTTAAGAAGAATATTTTATTAGCGAGCGACTTGATCCGGACTTTATACCAATGAACATTTATTTAACCTGTATTCATGAAAAGTTTCTACCTCTATCCCTTGAACTATACTGCTCAGTGGTCAGCCATATCAGAGCAAACTTCAATCTACGTATACATATATTGTTCCTGGGATCTACCTATTATATGCATGTGATTTACTTAAAATCTGTTTTTCGATACCAGTGACTCGAATCAATTAATTTCGAGAACTCTACATCTTGATGATTGTTGTATTGGCCTGCAGCTTTTAAGAAGCTGAAATGTTCGTGTTTTTTACATAGGTCTTCACGATCCATCATCTATACATATACAGTATTTACATATTTTTATAGAAATAATATTATTTTAGCCCAATTTTTAAGTAAGCATTCAAATTCCTCCGGTATATTTAATCTGATTTACACGGCCTCTTGCCAATGCAAATGTGAAATTAATTATATATATATATTTTTCTAAAGAATGTGAAGTGGCCGAAAACTTATTGTCGTTCATCCTGTAATTATTTAACGTTGATTAATGTTTACTGTTTAGTGCCATCGGTTAAAATTCAACGTCTTTGTGAGTATTTTGTTTCGAGTTTGTCCATTTGGTTTAATTTTTCTTTTGGTTTAATGTTTTATGTTTTGTTGTATTGTACTATAATTTTCCTTTTTTTGTTTATGTAGGTAAATCACAATATGTCAAACTTTAACGGTGCTTATGGGGGAACAGATAATGACAGTTCCAATGGGGAGGTAAGACTTGACAATAAAATCACTAACTCCTCACAAGAAGTTGAATTTTTGGAAAATTTAGAAATGAGTGATATGGGTGGTGCAAGGGCAAAGGTGCCTACTCAAAAAAGTTTGGAATGGCGTATCGACCTCCTGGAGAAAAATATTCGCAACGCTACCTCGGCTTGGCGCAAACACGCGGCTAATATAGAACAACTTCTTTCGGAATCTAATGAATGGTCCACTCTTAAAGACGGCTGTACCCGTCTCATGACTCTAATGGATGAGTTATCTAAATGGATGCGGCGATACAACACATTTTCAGCCTTGGATGGGAAGGACGATTTGTTGAATCGGTACGAAACTATTGAAAGTAAAAATTTGGAATTGGTTAAATGTCTGTCAAATCGAATTCGCGAATTAAAGTTAGAAAATGAATGTAAAACCTCTTCCCGGTCCTCTACATCCAAGGTTAGCCACGCTTCTAAAGCGACACGATCCTCATCCACTTCGAACCAAGTTGACGCAGCGGCGCAAGCGGCGGCTTTAAAGGTCAAACTTCAATACGTCGACATCGTTGAGCAAAAGCGTGCTGAGCTTTCTCGCTTGGAAACGCTAGAAGAATTAAATATGATCGAAGCCAAATTAAATGTCATTAAAAATGAGCAAAATTTACCGGAATCCAATACATTGCTTCCCGAAAAGGTTCTCACACCTGCCGAAAACATCGACCGGTTTTTTCGTAGCTCTGTTAATTTTGTTCCAAATGCTAATGCAGATGACCCGATTATAAATGGTCGGGACTCGCAAACTAGTAAAATCAATATACGTAATCCTTTTTACGCCCCCTTTACCTCTCAGCCTTCAGTTACGGCCCCACTTGCCAATTCTTCTCAGATGCCAAACGTATTTGCTAAGGAGTTTAAACCTCGCCCCCCTTCTGTAAATGTTGAAATTACATCCAATAAATCAACAACGGATGATTTAGCTCATGGCGTTATCAACAGTCTTGCCGATCAGATTAGTATTAGTCGTTTGCCATCACCAGAACCAGCTGTTTTTTTTGGTGACCCGCTCATGTATCCTGACTGGAGGTCGTCATTTAATATTCTCATTGGTCAAAAGAAAATCCCTTCAGCTGAAAAAATATTTTATTTAAAAAGGTATCTCAGTGGCCCAGCGAAAGAAGCCGTGGAAGTGTGGGACAGCTATGAACAATATTGTCAGTCTAAACTGTCTTGATGATGAACGTGAAAATCGAAAATTATTAGGTAAATTACCGGAATGGTTGGTCTTGCGATGGGTTAGAAAGGTTTCTGATTGGAGGAATAGACTTGGTAGTTTTCCGCCTTTCAAAGAGTTTGTTCAGTTTGTGACTGGTGAAGCGCGCATAGCATGCGACCCTGTTTTGTCTTTTCAGCATTCTCGTCAGACGGCCGATTTAGAACCTTTAAAAAGACGACCTAACGTGGTCGGATCTTTTGCTACTGGCACAGATAATCTTGCAAATAAAATCAATTCTCAAAACCTTCTAAGTTGTTTGTTTTGTTCGAAGGGTCACGACCTAGATTCTTGTAAGTCTTTTCAAGAAAGCCCTATCCACGAACGTAAACAATTTGCTCTTGATAAACGATTGTGTTTCGGTTGTCTTTCATATGGACACCAGTCTAAATCGTGCAATCAAAGAAAGACGTGCTTGAAATGTTCCAAGAGGCACCCCACATCTCTTCATGCCGATTATCTGGAAAACAACTCTAACCGCGCAAAAGATGTATATAATAATAAAGACCTACCATACTCCATTTCACGTGTTAGTCATTTAAATTCCTCTTGTGTTAGTAGCAAATCGTCAATGATTCTTCCAGTTATCGTTTCCCACAAAACTCAACCAGACCTGGAAACTCTAGTTTACGCCTTGTTGGACACGCAATCCGACACAACCTTTGTTCTGGATGAAATTTGCGATACATTAAAAATCGACAGTCATGATGTTAAATTAAAGTTATCAACTATGAGTTCAACCGATCAACTTATCGATTCAAAGAAGGTTCAGGGTTTGGTCGTGAGAGGTCTGCGCGGTTCTACTCAAATATGTCTGCCGACATCGTTCACAAGAGAATTTATTCCTGTTAATCGCTCACATATTCCTACCCCCGCTGTTGCCGAATGTTGGCCTCATCTAAGGCACATTGCGTCAGAACTAGAACCATTGATGAACATACCCGTTGGCCTTCTGATTGGCTATAATTGCTCTAAAGCTCTAGCCCCCCGAGATGTTATTCCTCCCGTCGATAATGGACCTTATGGGCAACGCACTGACCTTGGATGGGGAATAGTGGGTATCGTAAATCCAGAAGAAATCGACTTATCCGAAGACCCAGTGGGTATGAGTCACCAGATACTTCCTCTTCCTCTACCTCCACGTTTGCTTGTCGGTAAGGACGCCATGGAAGCTCCTCCTTTCTCATCCGTGTCAATTTCTTTGAGAACAACTGTCAAGGAAGTTATCAACCCATCGGATATTTTAAACATGATGGATTTAGATTTTCATGAACATAAATCCAATAAGGCTAGCTTGTCTCTGGACGATCGTCAGTTCATATCTGTGATGTCATCAGGCATCCACCATTTAGAAGATGGCCACTATGAAATGCCCCTGCCCTTCAAGGAGGCTGCCTTTATCTTGCCCAACAACAAGCCTTTGGCGTATCATCGCTTAATGGCTCTGAAACGTCGGCTAGTTGGTAATAATGTGTATGCTAAACACTACACGGCATTTATGGAGGACGTGATCCAGAATGGGTTGGCTGAAAGGGTCCCCGAAAAGGAGATCTGCAGGGATCCGGGTCGTGTGTGGTATATTCCCCATCATGGGGTTTACCATTCTAAAAAACCTGATAAGATCAGGGTAGTCTTTGACTGCAGTGCAAAATATCAGGGACAGTCATTGAATGAGCATTTATTACAAGGTCCCGATCTTACCAATGGCCTCCATGGGGTGCTCTGTCGTTTTCGTTTAGAGCCGGTTGCTTTCATGTGCGATATAAGACAAATGTTTTATCAGTTTAAAGTCAACGTAGAACACAGAGATTATCTTCGTTTTCTTTGGTGGGAAAAGGGAGATTACACTGCTTCTCCTGTAGAGTTCAAAATGACTGTCCATCTGTTCGGTGCTGTATCATCCCCAGGTTGTGCTAATTTCGGTCTTAAACAAATCGCCAACGACTTTGAAGACACATTTGGTACACCAGCAGCCGACTTCATTCGTCAGGATTTTTATGTTGATGATGGACTCAAATCAATGCCTAACGTTGAACAGGCTGTAAATTTGATATCTTCTAGTACAAAAATGTGTGCTAGAGGTGGTTTAATCTTACATAAGTTTGTGTCTAATTGTAATGATGTTTTAGAAGGTATTCCAGACAACAAACATGTTAAACCGATCGGTCTCTCTGATATTTTGGAAGAACACACCCCTGTAGAGAGGGCTTTGGGGATTCAGTGGTGTATCGAGTCGGATTCTTTCTGTTTTCGAATTGTGCTAAAAGACCAACCTTGTACACGCCGGGGGATACTATCCACGGTCAGCTCAGTTTACGATCCTTTGGGTTTTGTGGCACCAGTAATACTGGTTGGTAAACAAATTCTTCAACAAATGTGTGTCGATCGAGCCAATTGGGATGACCCAATCTCCGACGAAATCCGTCCCAGGTGGGAGCAATGGCGTAATAGTTTATTTCATCTAAGTGGCCTTAAAATTCGTCGATGCTTTAAACCGAAAGGATTTGGGAAAATTTTGTCTTTGGAACTGCACCATTTTTCAGATGCGAGCACAAAGGGTTATGGACAGTGTTCATACTTGAGGTTTGTGGACGAGCATAACAAAATACACTGCTCATTTGTATTCGGCAAAGCCCGAGTTACTCCATTGAAGTTGGTCACTATTCCTAGGCTTGAGCTTACGGCTGCTCTTTTGTCTGTTAGAATAAGTTCCTTTTTGAGAGAAGAGTTAAGTGAGGTAGAAAATGGTCTCGATCCGTTGGAAGTCTTCTGGTCTGACAGTAAGGTGGTTCTCGGCTACATAAACAATCGCAGTAGCCGTTTCCACGTGTTTGTGGCAAATCGAGTCCAGCAGATTCAGGAACATAGCACATCATCTCAATGGAAATACGTTCCCTCTGAAGAAAATCCAGCCGACGATGCGTCTCGGGGTATTAGTGCCTTAGATCTTGTCCGCAGTTCGAACTGGCTGAAGGGGCCAGACTTTCTATGGAAGGCTAAGCTACCCCTTTCAGACGACATTAATGTCGATATCAGTAATGATGACCCAGAAGTTAAACGGGCTAAGGTTTTGGCCAGTACGGTCTCCGATGGAGACAAACCGCTTGACACGTCTAGATTTGAATATTTTTCTAAATGGTTTAATCTGAAGAGGGCAGTTGTGAATTGTTTATGGTTAAAGGATCGACTGAGAAACCCTCTGTCCTACATAGATCGTCTGAATGACCGTGCGGTAGACGAGTTTCGGAAAGCTCAAAATGAAATAATACGGTTGGTTCAATCAAATGCCTTTCCTAGTGAAATGAAAATGTTACAACAAATTAAGTCTGCAAAAGGGGGTGGTTCATCAGGTTCTAAAACTTTTTCTGTTGATAAAAGTAGCCGTCTGTTTCGTTTAGATCCCTTTGTTGACAAAGACGGCCTTATTCGAGTCGGCGGGCGTGTCCGCAATTCTTCTTTCAGCCATGCCATTAAACACCCAGTGATTCTCCCTAAATGTCATATAACTAAACTGATCATATCTCATTTACACGACAGGGTTGGACATCAAGGTCGCGGAATTACCACAAATGAGCTAAGGTCAAATGGTTTCTGGGTTTTAGGCTGTAGTTCTTTGGTTGCTAGTGTTATTTTCAAATGTGTCCAATGCCGTAGGATGCGAAGGCCTATAGAGCAACAGAAAATGGCAGATTTGCCGGTAGATAGGATGGAGACGGTTCCGCCATTTACGTACTGTGCGGTTGATCTGTTTGGCCCGTGGCTTGTTAAAGAGGGCAGAAAGGAAATGAAGTGCTATGGGGTATTATTTACGTGTATGGTATGTCGTGCCGTACATTTGGAGACGGCGAATTCTCTAAGTACGGATTCCTTCATTAATGCTTTAAGGCGATTCATTTCTATCCGAGGTCCCGTACGGCAAATTCGGTGCGATAAAGGCACTAATTTTGTAGGCGCAAGTAATGAACTTCGTTTAGCCTATGATGAAATGAAACTTAAAAACATCAAAGAGTTCCTTTTAAAAGAACAGTGTGACTTTCTTGAATTCAAAATGAATGTTCCCTCCGCGAGTCATATGGGAGGTGTGTGGGAACGCCAGATTCGCACCGTTAGAAGTGTCCTTTCGTCTTTGCTCAATTCGTCTGGATTGTACCTAGACGATGAATCGCTACGCACATTTATGTGCGAAGCAGCCGCCATAGTCAATAGCCGACCATTAACCGTAGATAATATACATGATCCCACTTCCCCCGAGCCTCTCACTCCTAACCATTTGTTGACAACAAAATCCAAAATAATCTTGCCCCCTCCAGGGACATTTCAGAGAGCAGATTTGTATAGTAGGAAGCGCTGGCGTAGAATGCAACACATTCTAAATGAATTTTGGCAACGTTGGACGAAAGAATATTTACAAACGCTGCAGCGACGTTCGAAGTGGAATCGGGATCGCAGAAACTTTGAAGTGGGTGACGTTGTATTGATTAAGGATGAAAACCCATTCCGTAATCAGTGGCCAATCGGACGTTTCAGCGAAATATACGTCAGCGAAGATAAGCGAGTGCGAAAGGTTAAACTCCAGGTGGGCGACGCTTCTCTAGACTCTAAGGGAAAGCGCACCTAGATCGCCCTATTCAAAAATTAGTCCTGTTGTTGGAAAATGAAAATTTCTAACGTCTTCGTTATTTTCAGAGAAAAAATGTATTTTTTGAGGAGGTATGTGACTGTTGTCAGGTCTTTCTATTTAAATTATATTTGTATTGCTTAATTTACGTAAATGACCGTAGTACTTCGGTAATTCCCGGTGAGAAACATTGGTCTCAAACCGGTTTTAGTACAGGCTTTGGCTCGTGCCTGCTTGTTAGCCAGCCTTCATACACAACTATAGATCCATCCGAAGAGGACGCAAGGTGGTCAGTATTGTATAGTTTTTTGTTATTAATTTAAGATAAGAATATATCTACTCCACTTTAATGTCGCGTGCCTTGCAATTACATAGATAGCCTACGTGTATTATGAGTGTTTATAATTTCGTGTTATTTGTCATTGTGTTTACTTGCGTTCTTTCGTTTTTTGTAGTTTTACGGAGTTACACCATTAAACCATACTTCTGTATACATGAAAACCCTTGTTTGTTTTTCTGCGGCCGCAGTAGTGGACAGTCGTGCATTTGTTTGGGTTCAAATCTAAGGGCCGCTGTCCACTGCCGCTACACATACAGTACATACATGTACATCTTTGTAATCTATTGAAGACCAAAGTAGGCTATTGTAGAGACCAAGTAGACATTGTCTAGAAAAAACTATTTCGACAAGATTAATCAAGAAATAACTGACACCCTGATGAGCTATATGTTGCTGAATAAAGGATCTATGGCAGAGGATACAACTATTTGAGGGCGAAAGGCGAAGATCCGTGAATTCAAATAATAGTACTAATTTCGGCCGTATACCTTTTATTCAGCAGTATACAGCTCACCAGAACGTTTTTTTCTATTTCTATTCTAATGCATAACATGTATACAATTTTAGCGAAGAAAGTGTAAAGATTTTAATAAGAATACACCGTATTCCAAACTGGCCCTATAAAAAAACAACCAACTGAATAGGTTCTGGATTTATCCATCTGAAGAAATCAATGCGGACACCCAAAACGCGATGACGTCTTAATTCCTGATCGTTGTGACTAGGTAGAAACTCGAGGGCATTAAAAAGTGTCATTGCACTCAGTCAGTAATCAAACGACATCATTATTTAAAAATCTTCTGATGAGTGCGAACAGCTCTATGAGTAATAACAAAACGATAAAACAGAAAAAAAACGTGAAAGGGGGGCGATGAGACCTATCAAGGGGGCGATGAACAGTGACACACACTAAATTTTAAAATTTCACATTGCCAAACTTACTAAAATGCATCAAATCCACCCTTCTCATTAAATACTTGTAAGAGAATCTTGAAAGTGTCGACAAAACTTAGTAAAGTGCATCAATCATTTTTAAAAACTTGAAAATCTATTTATGTGCAGAGCACTTTGTAAGAGTGACGATGTTATTAAGCCCTCAACTTCCGTGGGGTGTTCTTCATGAAGTAATATTATTTTCATTACGCCGAAAATGCTATCTTTTTTTTCATAAAGAAATCAGATAACCATATAATTTTTAAATACGTACAATTTTTAAAACATTGTCAAGTATTCCAAATCCTGTTCGACATTCCTTGGGAGTGCATATTGTATAGCTGAAGTTACTAAGCATACAAGTGTACTAATCAAAGGATTGGTGCGTGCGTGTGTGACCGGGGTGGGGGGGGGGGGCGGACGGCTATGAGCACACAGTCTCAAGGGGGCGATGAGCCTGACAAGTTCGAGAACCAATGATTTAAAGTACTCCTTTGAAGCAGCAAAAATATTTGTTATGTCTGAAGTAGTCTTTTTCAATAAAGGTAACTTAATTGTCTCATTTGATGTATATTCTCTCTTCACTAATGTACCATTGACTAAAACGATGGGCATTATCTTGAAAGGCATTAATAAAAATGAATTAACAACAACACATTGATGGAAGAATACTTTAAATACGTGTTCATGATACTTGTACAAATACTCCTTTCATAACAAACGATGAATTGTATCAACAAATTGACGCCGAAAAGATTGGATCTTCTCTAGGCCCGAGGCCTCGTAAACATCATTCTAACCGAACTAGTGAAAACAATTGTAAATAAACTAATTCAAGATGGTGTTATTAAATCTTATAATTGCTTTGTTCGTAATACGTTTATTCTATGTCAACCTAAAGACTTTGGTTAGAATCAGGCTAATTCATTTCATCAATCGTTAAAATTCAAGTATATAGTAAACAATAATGCAATTTTTAGACATATTCATTCTCTTCCTGATCTATCACTGTATTTCGTTCACCTACATGTACTCATCCATATCAATATAACCTCGGAACAGAAAAAACGCCCGATTAAGGTCATTACCCAGAGTAAATTTACTCGCATTATTCTCAACATATACCACCTTCCACCCAGAGTAAATTCATTTGCATTATTCTTGACATATCAACTTCCACCCAAAGTAAATTCACTCGCATTATTCTCGACATACCACCTTCCACCCAGAGTAAATTCACTCCTATTTTTCTCGACATATCACCTTCCACCCAGAGTAAATTCACTCGCACTATTCACGACATACCACCTTCCACCCAGAGTAAATTCACTCGCATTATTCACGACATACCACCTTCCAACCAGAGTAAATTCATTTGCATTATTCACGACATGCCACCTTCCACCCAGAATAAATTCACTCCCATTATTCATGTCATACCACCTTCCACCTAAAGTAAATTCACTTGCATTTTTCTCGACATATCACCTTCCACCCAGAGTAAATTCACTCCCATTATTCTCGACATACCACCTTCCACCCAGAGTAAATTCACTCCCATTATTCATGTCATACCACCTTCCACCTAAAGTAAATTCACATGCATTTTTCTCGACATATCACCTTCCACCTAAATTAAATTCACTGGCATTATTCTCGACATACCACATTCCACCCAGAGTAAATTCACTTGCATTGTACTCGACATACCACCTTCCACCCAGAGTAAATTCACTCGCATTATTCACGACATATCACCTTCCACCCAAAGTAAATTCACTCCCATTATTCTTGACATACCACCTTCCACCCAGAGTAAATTCACTCTCGCATTATTCACGACATACCACCTTCCACCCAGATTAAATTCATTCGCATTATTCACGACATGTCACCTTCCTTCCAGAGTAAATTCACTCCCATTATTCACGTCATACCACCTTCCACCTAAAGTAAATTCACTTGCATTATTCTCGACATATCACCTTCCACCCAGAGTAAATTCCCTCACATTATTCACGACATACCACATTCTACCCAGAGTAAATTCACTGGCATTGTTCACGACATATCACCTTCCACCCAGAGTAAATTCACTAGCATTATTCTTGACATATCACCTTCCACCCAGAATAAATTCACTCCCATTATTCATGTCATACCACCTTCCACCTAAAGTAAATTCACTCGCATTATTCACGACATACAACCTTCCACCCAGAGTAAATTCATTCGCATTATTCACGACATGCCACCTTCCTTCCAGAGTAAATTCACTCCCATTATTCACGTCATGCCACCTTCCACCTAAAGTAAATTCACTTGCATTATTCTCGACATATCACCTTCCACCTAGAGTAAATTCACTTGCATTATTCTCGACATATCACCTTCCACCTAGAGTAAATTCACTCGCATTATATTCACGACATACCACCTTCCACCCAGAGTAAATGCACTCCCATTATTCTCGACATACCACCTTCCACCCAGAGTAAATTCACTCTCGCATTATTCACGACATACCACCTTCCACCTAGAGTAAATTCACTTGCATTATTCTCGACATATCACCTTCCACCTAGAGTAAATTCACTCGCATTATTCACGACATACCACCTTCCACCCAGAGTAAATTTACTCGCATTATTCTGGACATATCACCTTCCATCTAGAGTAAATTCACTTGCATTATTCTCGACATATCACCTTCCACCCAGAGTAAATGCACTCCCATTATTCTTGACATACCACCTTCCACCCAGAGTAAATTCACTCTCGCATTATTCACGACATACCACCTTCCACCCAGAGTAAATTCATTTGCATTATTCACGACATGCCACCTTCCTTCCAGAGTAAATTCACTCCCATTATTCACATCATACCACCTTCCACCTAAATTAAATTCACTTGCATTATTCTCGACATATCACCCTCACCCAGAGTAAATGCACTCCCATTATTCTGGACATACCACCTTCCACCCAGAGTAAATTTACTCTCGCATTATTCACGACATACCACCTTCCACCCAGAGTAAATTCACTCGCATTATTCACGACATACAACCTTCCACCCAGAGTAAATTCATTCGCATTATTCACGACATGCCACCTTCCTTCCAGAGTAAATTCACTCCCATTATTCACGTCATACCACCTTCCACCTAAAGTAAATTCACTTGCATTATTCTCGACATATCACCTTCCACTTAGAGTAAATTCACTTGCATTATTCTCGACATATCACCTTCCACCTAGAGTAAATTCACTCGCATTATATTCACGACATACCACCTTCCACCCAGAGTAAATGCACTCCCATTATTCTCGACATACCACCTTCCACCCAGAGTAAATTCACTCGCATTATTCACGACATACCACCTTCCACCTAGAGTAAATTCACTTGCATTATTCTCGACATATCACCTTCCTTCCAGAGTAAATTCACTCGCATTATTCACGACATACCACCTTCCACCCAGAGTAAATTTACTCGCATTATTCTAGACATATCACCTTCCACCTAGAGTAAATTCACTTGCATTATTCTCGACATATCACCTTCCACCCAGAGTAAATGCACTCCCATTATTCTTGACATACCACCTTCCACCCAGAGTAAATTCACTCTCGCATTATTCACGACATACCACCTTCCACCCAGAGTAAATTCACTCGCATTATTCACGACATACCACCTTCCACCCAGAGTAAATTCACTCCCATTATTCACGACATACCACCTTCCACCCAGAGTAAATTCATTCGCATTATTCACGACATGCCACCTTCCTTCCAGAGTAAATTCACTCCCATTATTCACGTCATACCACCTTCCACCTAAAGTAAATTCACTTGCATTATTCTCGACATATCACCTTCCACCTAGAGTAAATTCACTTGCATTATTCTCGACATATCACCCTCACCCAGAGTAAATGCACTCCCATTATTCTCGACATACCACCTTCCACCCAGAGTAAATTCACTCTCGCATTATTCACGACATACCACCTTCCACCCAGAGTAAATTCACTCGCATTATTCACGACATACCACCTTCCACCCAGAGTAAATTCACTCGCATTATTCACGTCATACCACCTTCCACCTAAAGTAAATTCATTTGCATTATTCTTGACATATCAACTTCCACCCAAAGTAAATTCACTCGCATTATTCTCGACATACCACCTTCCACCCAGAGTAAATTCACTCCTATTTTTCTCGACATATCACCTTCCACCCAGAGTAAATTCACTCGCACTATTCACGACATACCACCTTCCACCCAGAGTAAATTCACTCGCATTATTCACGACATACCACCTTCCAACCAGAGTAAATTCATTTGCATTATTCACGACATGCCACCTTCCACCCAGAATAAATTCACTCCCATTATTCATGTCATACCACCTTCCACCTAAAGTAAATTCACTTGCATTTTTCTGGACATATCACCTTCCACCCAGAGTAAATTCACTCCCATTATTCTCGACATACCACCTTCCACCCAGAGTAAATTCACTCCCATTATTCATGTCATACCACCTTCCACCTAAAGTAAATTCACATGCATTTTTCTCGACATATCACCTTCCACCTAAATTAAATTCACTGGCATTATTCTCGACATACCACATTCCACCCAGAGTAGATTCACTTGCATTGTACTCGACATATCACCTTCCACCTAGAGTAAATTCACTTGCATTATTCTCGACATATCACCTTCCACCTAGAGTAAATTCACTCGCATTATATTCACGACATACCACCTTCCACCCAGAGTAAATGCACTCCCATTATTCTCGACATACCACCTTCCACCCAGAGTAAATTCACTCTCGCATTATTCACGACATACCACCTTCCACCTAGAGTAAATTCACTTGCATTATTCTCGACATATCACCTTCCTTCCAGAGTAAATTCACTCGCATTATTCACGACATACCACCTTCCACCCAGAGTAAATTTACTCGCATTATTCTGGACATATCACCTTCCACCTAGAGTAAATTCACTTGCATTATTCTCGACATATCACCTTCCACCCAGAGTAAATGCACTCCCATTATTCTTGACATACCACCTTCCACCCAGAGTAAATTCACTCTCGCATTATTCACGACATACCACCTTCCACCCAGAGTAAATTCACTCGCATTATTCACGACATACCACCTTCCACCCAGAGTAAATTCACTCCCATTATTCACGACATACCACCTTCCACCCAGAGTAAATTCATTCGCATTATTCACGACATGCCACCTTCCTTCCAGAGTAAATTCACTCCCATTATTCACGTCATACCACCTTCCACCTAAAGTAAATTCACTTGCATTATTCTCGACATATGACCTTCCACCTAGAGTAAATTCACTTGCATTATTCTCGACATATCACCCTCACCCAGAGTAAATGCACTCCCATTATTCTCGACATACCACCTTCCACCCAGAGTAAATTCACTCTCGCATTATTCACGACATACCACCTTCCACCCAGAGTAAATTCACTCGCATTATTCACGACATACCACCTTCCACCCAGAGTAAATTCACTCGCATTATTCACGTCATACCACCTTCTACCTAAAGTAAATTCATTTGCATTATTCTTGACATATCAACTTCCACCCAAAGTAAATTCACTTGCATTATTCTCGACATACCACCTTCCACCCAGAGTAAATTCACTCCTATTTTTCTCGACATATCACCTTCCACCCAGAGTAAATTCACTCGCACTATTCACGACATACCACCTTCCACCCAGAGTAAATTCACTCGCATTATTCACAACATACCACCTTCCAACCAGAGTAAATTCATTTGCATTATTCACGACATGCCACCTTCCACCCAGAATAAATTCACTCCCATTATTCATGTCATACCACCTTCCACCTAAAGTAAATTCACTTGCATTTTTCTCGACATATCACCTTCCACCCAGAGTAAATTCACTCGCATTATTCACGACATACCACCTTCCACCCAGAGTAAATTCACTTGCATTATTCACGTCATACCACCTTCCACCTAAAGTAAATTCATTTGCATTATTCTTGACATATCAACTTCCACCCAAAGTAAATTCACTCGCATTATTCTCGACATACCACCTTCCACCCAGAGTAAATTCACTCCTATTTTTCTCGACATATCACCTTCCACCCAGAGTAAATTCACTCGCACTATTCACGACATACCACCTTCCACCCAGAGTAAATTCACTCGCATTATTCACGACATACCACCTTCCAACCAGAGTAAATTCATTTGCATTATTCACGACATGCCACCTTCCACCCAGAATAAATTCACTCCCATTATTCATGTCATACCACCTTCCACCTAAAGTAAATTCACTTGCATTTTTCTCGACATATCACCTTCCACCCAGAGTAAATTCACTCCCATTATTCTCGACATACCACCTTCCACCCAGAGTAAATTCACTCCCATTATTCATGTCATACCACCTTCCACCTCAAGTAAATTCACATGCATTTTTCTCGACATATCACCTTCCACCTAAATTAAATTCACTGGCATTATTCTCGACATACCACATTCCACCCAGAGTAGATTCACTTGCATTGTACTCGACATATCACCTTCCACCTAGAGTAAATTCACTTGCATTATTCTCGACATATCACCTTCCACCTAGAGTAAATTCACTCGCATTATATTCACGACATACCACCTTCCACCCAGAGTAAATGCACTCCCATTATTCTCGACATACCACCTTCCACCCAGAGTAAATTCACTCTCGCATTATTCACGACATACCACCTTCCACCTAGAGTAAATTCACTTGCATTATTCTCGACATATCACCTTCCTTCCAGAGTAAATTCACTCGCATTATTCACGACATACCACCTTCCACCCAGAGTAAATTTACTCGCATTATTCTGGACATATCACCTTCCACCTAGAGTAAATTCACTTGCATTATTCTCGACATATCACCTTCCACCCAGAGTAAATGCACTCCCATTATTCTTGACATACCACCTTCCACCCAGAGTAAATTCACTCTCGCATTATTCACGACATACCACCTTCCACCCAGAGTAAATTCACTCGCATTATTCACGACATACCACCTTCCACCCAGAGTAAATTCACTCCCATTATTCACGACATACCACCTTCCACCCAGAGTAAATTCATTCGCATTATTCACGACATGCCACCTTCCTTCCAGAGTAAATTCACTCCCATTATTCACGTCATACCACCTTCCACCTAAAGTAAATTCACTTGCATTATTCTCGACATATGACCTTCCACCTAGAGTAAATTCACTTGCATTATTCTCGACATATCACCCTCACCCAGAGTAAATGCACTCCCATTATTCTCGACATACCACCTTCCACCCAGAGTAAATTCACTCTCGCATTATTCACGACATACCACCTTCCACCCAAAGTAAATTCACTCGCATTATTCACGACATACCACCTTCCACCCAGAGTAAATTCACTCGCATTATTCACGTCATACCACCTTCTACCTAAAGTAAATTCATTTGCATTATTCTCGACATACCACCTTCCACCCAGAGTAAATTCACTCCTATTTTTCTCGACATATCACCTTCCACCCAGAGTAAATTCACTCGCACTATTCACGACATACCACCTTCCACCCAGAGTAAATTCACTCGCATTATTCACGACATACCACCTTCCAACCAGAGTAAATTCATTTGCATTATTCACGACATGCCACCTTCCACCCAGAATAAATTCACTCCCATTATTCATGTCATACCACCTTCCACCTAAAGTAAATTCACTTGCATTTTTCTCGACATATCACCTTCCACCCAGAGTAAATTCACTCCCATTATTCTCGACATACCACCTTCCACCCAGAGTAAATTCACTCCCATTATTCATGTCATACCACCTTCCACCTAAAGTAAATTCACATGCATTTTTCTCGACATATCACCTTCCACCTAAATTAAATTCACTGGCATTATTCTCGACATACCACATTCCACCCAGAGTAAATTCACTTGCATTGTACTCGACATACCACCTTCCATCCAGAGTAAATTCACTCGCATTATTCACGACATACCACATTCTACCCAGAGTAAATTCACTCGCATTGTTCACGACATATCACCTTCCACCCAGAGTAAATTCACTAGCATTATTCTTGACATATCACCTTCCACCCAGAGTAAATTCACTCCCATTATTCTCGTCATATCACCTTCCACCCAAAGTAAATTCACTCACATCATTCTTGACATATCACCTTCCACCCAGAGTAAATTCACTCACATCATTCTTGACATATCAATTTCCACCCATAGTAAATTCACTCACATTATTGTCGACATACCACCTTCCACCCAGAGTAAATTCACTCCCATTATTCTTGACATATCAACTTCCACCTAAATTAAATTCACTGGCATTATTCTCAACATACCACCTTCCACCCAGAGTAAATTCACTCTCGCATTATTCACGACATACCACCTTCCAACCAGAGTAAATTCATTTGCATTATTCACGACATGCCACCTTCCACCCAGAATAAATTCACTCCCATTATTCATGTCATACCACCTTCCACCTAAAGTAAATTCACTTGCATTTTTCTCGACATATCACCTTCCACCCAGAGTAAATTCACTCCCATTATTCTCGACATACCACCTTCCACCCAGAGTAAATTCACTCCCATTATTCATGTCATACCACCTTCCACCTAAAGTAAATTCACATGCATTTTTCTCGACATATCACCTTCCACCTAAATTAAATTCACTGGCATTATTCTCGACATACCACATTCCACCCAGAGTAGATTCACTTGCATTGTACTCGACATATCACCTTCCACCTAGAGTAAATTCACTTGCATTATTCTCGACATATCACCTTCCACCTAGAGTAAATTCACTCGCATTATATTCACGACATACCACCTTCCACCCAGAGTAAATGCACTCCCATTATTCTCGACATACCACCTTCCACCCAGAGTAAATTCACTCTCGCATTATTCACGACATACCACCTTCCACCTAGAGTAAATTCACTTGCATTATTCTCGACATATCACCTTCCTTCCAGAGTAAATTCACTCGCATTATTCACGACATACCACCTTCCACCCAGAGTAAATTTACTCGCATTATTCTGGACATATCACCTTCCACCTAGAGTAAATTCACTTGCATTATTCTCGACATATCACCTTCCACCCAGAGTAAATGCACTCCCATTATTCTTGACATACCACCTTCCACCCAGAGTAAATTCACTCTCGCATTATTCACGACATACCACCTTCCACCCAGAGTAAATTCACTCGCATTATTCACGACATACCACCTTCCACCCAGAGTAAATTCACTCCCATTATTCACGACATACCACCTTCCACCCAGAGTAAATTCATTCGCATTATTCACGACATGCCACCTTCCTTCCAGAGTAAATTCACTCCCATTATTCACGTCATACCACCTTCCACCTAAAGTAAATTCACTTGCATTATTCTCGACATATGACCTTCCACCTAGAGTAAATTCACTTGCATTATTCTCGACATATCACCCTCACCCAGAGTAAATGCACTCCCATTATTCTCGACATACCACCTTCCACCCAGAGTAAATTCACTCGCATTATTCACGACATACCACCTTCCACCCAGAGTAAATTCATTCGCATTATTCACGACATGCCACCTTCCTTCCAGAGTAAATTCACTCCCATTATTCACGTCATACCACCTTCCACCTAAAGTAAATTCACTTGCATTATTCTCGACATATGACCTTCCACCTAGAGTAAATTCACTTGCATTATTCTCGACATATCACCCTCACCCAGAGTAAATGCACTCCCATTATTCTCGACATACCACCTTCCACCCAGAGTAAATTCACTCGCATTATTCACGACATACCACCTTCCACCCAGAGTAAATTCACTCGCATTATTCACGACATACCACCTTCCACCCAGAGTAAATTCACTCGCATTATTCACGTCATACCACCTTCCACCTAAAGTAAATTCATTTGCATTATTCTTGACATATCAACTTCCACCCAGAATAAATTCACTCCCATTATTCATGTCATACCACCTTCCACCTAAAGTAAATTCACTGGCATTATTCTCAACATACCACCTTCCACCCAGAGTAAATTCACTCTCGCATTATTCACGACATACCACCTTCCAACCAGAGTAAATTCATTTGCATTATTCATGTCATACCACCTTCCACCTAAAGTAAATTCACTTGCATTTTTCTCGACATATCACCTTCCACCCAGAGTAAATTCACTCCCATTATTCTCGACATACCACCTTCCACCCAGAGTAAATTCACTCCCATTATTCATGTCATACCACCTTCCACCTAAAGTAAATTCACATGCATTTTTCTCGACATATCACCTTCCACCTAAATTAAATTCACTGGCATTATTCTCGACATACCACATTCCACCCAGAGTAAATTCACTTGCATTGTACTCGACATACCACCTTCCACCCAGAGTAAATTCACTCGCATTATTCACGACATACCACATTCTACCCAGAGTAAATTCACTCGCATTGTTCACGACATATCACCTTCCACCCAGAGTAAATTCACTAGCATTATTCTTGACATATCACCTTCCACCCAGAGTAAATTCACTCCCATTATTCTCGTCATATCACCTTCCACCCAAAGTAAATTCACTCACATCATTCTTGACATATCACCTTCCACCCAGAGTAAATTCACTCACATCATTCTTGACATATCAATTTCCACCCATAGTAAATTCACTCACATTATTGTCGACATACCACCTTCCACCCAGAGTAAATTCACTCCCATTATTCTTGACATATCAACTTCCACCTAAATTAAATTCACTGGCATTATTCTCAACATACCACCTTCCACCCAGAGTAAATTCACTCTCGCATTATTCACGACATACCACCTTCCAACCAGAGTAAATTCATTTGCATTATTCACGACATGCCACCTTCCACCCAGAATAAATTCACTCCCATTATTCATGTCATACCACCTTCCACCTAAAGTAAATTCACTTGCATTTTTCTCGACATATCACCTTCCACCCAGAGTAAATTCACTCCCATTATTCTCGACATACCACCTTCCACCCAGAGTAAATTCACTCCCATTATTCATGTCATACCACCTTCCACCTAAAGTAAATTCACATGCATTTTTCTCGACATATCACCTTCCACCTAAATTAAATTCACTGGCATTATTCTCGACATACCACATTCCACCCAGAGTAGATTCACTTGCATTGTACTCGACATATCACCTTCCACCTAGAGTAAATTCACTTGCATTATTCTCGACATATCACCTTCCACCTAGAGTAAATTCACTCGCATTATATTCACGACATACCACCTTCCACCCAGAGTAAATTTACTCGCATTATTCTGGACATATCACCTTCCACCTAGAGTAAATTCACTTGCATTATTCTCGACATATCACCTTCCACCCAGAGTAAATGCACTCCCATTATTCTTGACATACCACCTTCCACCCAGAGTAAATTCACTCTCGCATTATTCACGACATACCACCTTCCACCCAGAGTAAATTCACTCGCATTATTCACGACATACCACCTTCCACCCAGAGTAAATTCACTCCCATTATTCACGACATACCACCTTCCACCCAGAGTAAATTCATTCGCATTATTCACGACATGCCACCTTCCTTCCAGAGTAAATTCACTCCCATTATTCACGTCATACCACCTTCCACCTAAAGTAAATTCACTTGCATTATTCTCGACATATGACCTTCCACCTAGAGTAAATTCACTTGCATTATTCTCGACATATCACCCTCACCCAGAGTAAATGCACTCCCATTATTCTCGACATACCACCTTCCACCCAGAGTAAATTCACTCGCATTATTCACGACATACCACCTTCCACCCAGAGTAAATTCACTCGCATTATTCACGACATACCACCTTCCACCCAGAGTAAATTCACTCGCATTATTCACGTCATACCACCTTCCACCTAAAGTAAATTCATTTGCATTATTCTTGACATATCAACTTCCACCCAAAGTAAATTCACTCGCATTATTCTCGACATACCACCTTCCACCCAGAGTAAATTCACTCCTATTTTTCTCGACATATCACCTTCCACCCAGAGTAAATTCACTCGCACTATTCACGACATACCACCTTCCAACCAGAGTAAATTCATTTGCATTATTCACGACATGCCACCTTCCACCCAGAATAAATTCACTCCCATTATTCATGTCATACCACCTTCCACCTAAAGTAAATTCACTTGCATTTTTCTCGACATATCACCTTCCACCCAGAGTAAATTCACTCCCATTATTCTCGACATACCACCTTCCACCCAGAGTAAATTCACTCCCATTATTCATGTCATACCACCTTCCACCTAAAGTAAATTCACATGCATTTTTCTCGACATATCACCTTCCACCTAAATTAAATTCACTGGCATTATTCTCGACATACCACATTCCACCCAGAGTAAATTCACTTGCATTGTACTCGACATACCACCTTCCACCCAGAGTAAATTCACTCGCATTATTCACGACATACCACATTCTACCCAGAGTAAATTCACTAGCATTATTCTTGACATATCACCTTCCACCCAGAGTAAATTCACTCCCATTATTCTCGTCATATCACCTTCCACCCAAAGTAAATTCACTCACATCATTCTTGACATATCACCTTCCACCCAGAGTAAATTCACTCACATCATTCTTGACATATCAATTTCCACCCATAGTAAATTCACTCACATTATTGTCGACATACCACCTTCCACCCAGAGTAAATTCACTCCCATTATTCTTGACATATCAACTTCCACCTAAATTAAATTCACTGGCATTATTCTCAACATACCACCTTCCACCCAGAGTAAATTCACTCTCGCATTATTCACGACATACCACCTTCCACCCAGAGTAAATTCACTCGCATTATTCACGACATACAACCTTCCACCCAGAGTAAATTCATTCGCATTATTCACGACATGCCACCTTCCTTCCAGAGTAAATTCACTCCCATTATTCACGTCATGCCACCTTCCACCCAGAGTAAATTCACTCACATCATTCTTGACATATCACCTTCCACCCAGAGTAAATTCACTCACATCATTCTTGACATATCAATTTCCACCCATAGTAAATTCACTCGCATTATTCTCGACATATCACCTTCCACCCAGAGTAAATGCACTCCAATTATTCTCAACATACCACCTTCCACCCAGAGTAAATTCACTCTCGCATTATTCACGACATACCACCTTCCACCCAGAGTAAATTCACTCGCATTATTCACGACATACAACCTTCCACCCAGAGTAAATTCATTCGCATTATTCACGACATGCCACCTTCCTTCCAGAGTAAATTCACTCCCATTATTCACGTCATGCCACCTTCCACCTAAAGTAAATTCACTTGCATTATTCTCGACATATCACCTTCCACCTAGAGTAAATTCACTTGCATTATTCTCGACATATCACCTTCCACCTAGAGTAAATTCACTCGCATTATATTCACGACATACCACCTTCCACCCAGAGTAAATGCACTCCCATTATTCTCGACATACCACCTTCCACCCAGAGTAAATTCACTCACGCATTATTCACGACATACCACCTTCCACCTAGAGTAAATTCACTTGCATTATTCTCGACATATCACCTTCCACCTAGAGTAAATTCACTCGCATTATTCACGACATACCACCTTCCACCCAGAGTAAATTTACTCGCATTATTCTGGACATATCACCTTCCACCTAGAGTAAATTCACTTGCATTATTCTCGACATATCACCTTCCACCCAGAGTAAATTCACTCTCGCATTATTCACGACATACCACCTTCCACCCAGATTAAATTCACTCTCGCATTATTCACGACATACCACCTTCCACCCAGATTAAATTCATTCGCATTATTCACGACATGTCACCTTCCACCTAAAGTAAATTCACTTGCATTATTCTCGACATATCACCTTCCACCCAGAGTAAATTCCCTCACATTATTCACGACATACCACATTCTACCCAGAGTAAATTCACTGGCATTGTTCACGACATATCACCTTCCACCCAGAGTAAATTCACTAGCATTATTCTTGACATATCACCTTCCACCCAGAGTAAATTCACTCCCATTTTTCTCGTCATATCACCTTCCACCCAGAGAAAATTCACTCACATCATTCTTGACATATCAATTTCCACCCATAGTAAATTCACTCGCATTATTCTCGACATACCACCTTCCACCCAGAGTAAATTCACTCGCATTATTCTCGACATATCACCTTCCACCCAGAGTAAATGCACTCCCATTATTCTCAACATACCACCTTCCACCCAGAGTAAATTTACTCTCGCATTATTCACGACATACCACCTTCCACCCAGAGTAAATTCACTCGCATTATTCACGACATACAACCTTCCACCCAGAGTAAATTCATTCGCATTATTCACGACATGCCACCTTCCTTCCAGAGTAAATTCACTCCCATTATTCACGTCATGCCACCTTCCACCTAAAGTAAATCCACTTGCATTATTCTCGACATATCACCTTCCACCTAGAGTAAATTCACTTGCATTATTCTCGACATATCACCTTCCACCTAGAGTAAATTCACTCGCATTATATTCACGACATACCACCTTCCACCCAGAGTAAATGCACTCCCATTATTCTCGACATACCACCTTCCACCCAGAGTAAATTCACTCTCGCATTATTCACGACATACCACCTTCCACCTAGAGTAAATTCACTTGCATTATTCTCGACATATCACCTTCCACCTAGAGTAAATTCACTCGCATTATTCACGACATACCACCTTCCACCCAGAGTAAATTTACTCGCATTATTCTGGACATATCACCTTCCATCTAGAGTAAATTCACTTGCATTATTCTCGACATATCACCTTCCACCCAGAGTAAATGCACTCCCATTATTCTTGACATACCACCTTCCACCCAGAGTAAATTCACTCTCGCATTATTCACGACATACCACCTTCCACCCAGAGTAAATTCATTTGCATTATTCACGACATGCCACCTTCCTTCCAGAGTAAATTCACTCCCATTATTCACATCATACCACCTTCCACCTAAATTAAATTCACTTGCATTATTCTCGACATATCACCTTCCACCCAGAGTAAATGCACTCCCATTATTCTTGACATACCACCTTCCACCCAGAGTAAATTCACTCTCGCATTATTCACGACATACCACCTTCCACTCAGAGTAAATTCACTCGCATTATTCACGACATACCACCTTCCACCCAGAGTAAATTCATTCGCATTATTCACGACATGCCACCTTCCTTCCAGAGTAAATTCACTCCCATTATTCACGTCATACCACCTTCCACCTAGAGTAAATTCACTTGCATTATTCTCGACATATCACCCTCACCCAGAGTAAATGCACTCCCATTATTCTCGACATATCACCTTCCACCCAGAGTAAATGCACTCCCATTATTCTTGACATACCACCTTCCACCCAGAGTAAATTCACTCTCGCATTATTCACGACATACCACCTTCCACCCAGAGTAAATTCACTCGCATTATTCACGACATACCACCTTCCACCCAGAGTAAATTCACTCCCATTATTCACGACATACCACCTTCCACCCAGAGTAAATTCATTCGCATTATTCACGACATGCCACCTTCCTTCCAGAGTAAATTCACTCCCATTATTCACGTCATACCACCTTCCACCTAAAGTAAATTCACTTGCATTATTCTCGACATATGACCTTCCACCTAGAGTAAATTCACTTGCATTATTCTCGACATAGCACCCTCACCCAGAGTAAATGCACTCCCATTATTCTCGACATACCACCTTCCACCCAGAGTAAATTCACTCTCGCATTATTCACGACATACCACCTTCCACCCAGAGTAAATTCACTCGCATTATTCACGACATACCACCTTCCACCCAGAGTAAATTCACTCGCATTATTCACGTCATACCACCTTCCACCTAAAGTAAATTCACTTGCATTATTCTCGACATATCACCTTCCACCCAGAGTAAATGCACTCCCATTATTCTGGACATACCACCTTCCACCCAGAGTAAATTCACTCTCGCATTATTCACGACATACCACCTTCCACCCAGAGTAAATTCACTCGCATTATTCACGTCATACCACCTTCCACCTAAAGTAAATTCACTTGCATTATTCTCGACATATCACCTTCCACCCAGAGTAAATGCACTCCCATTATTCTCGACATACCACCTTCCACCCAGAATAAATTCACTCCCGTTATTCTTGACATACCACCTTCCACCCAGAGTTAATTCACTCCTATTATTCTCGACATATCATCTTCCACCCAGAGTAAATTCACTCGCATTATTCACGACATGCCACCTTCCACCCAGATTAAATTCACTCCCATTATTCACGTCATACCACCTTCCACCCAGAATAAATTCACTCCCGTTATTCTCGATACCACCTTCCACCTAGAGTTAATTCACTCCTATTATTCTCGACATATCATCTTCCACCCAGAGTAAATTCACTTGCATTATTCACAACATACCACCTTCCCCCCAGAGTAAATTCACTCGCATTATTCACGACATACCACCTTCCACCCAGAGTAAATTCATTCGCATTATTCACGACATGCCACCTTCCACCTAAAGTAAATTCACTTGCATTATTCTCGACATATCACCTTCCACCCAGAGTAAATTCACTCGCATTATTCATGACATACCACCTTCCACCCAGAGTAAATTCACTCCAATTATTCTCGACATCACCTTCCACCCAGAGTAAATTAACTCGCATTATTCATGACATACCACCTTCCACCCAGAGTAAATTCACTCGCATTATTCACGACATACCACCTTCCACCCAGAGTAAATTTACTCGCATTATTCTCGACATATCACCTTCCATCCAGAGAAAATCACTTTCATTATTATTGATGCACCACCTCCCATCCAATGTAACATCATCTGTATAGTTAGAGGGAACAAACAATCATCTATGTAAAGATTGATAACTTTCCAAGCCCCCACTGACCACTGGATAGACAGTTTTATTGGGAATTCCTTGGGCGGCTTTGTTGTGGTTAGGTGTGTCCCATTGTGGCTGCGCGTTTGGTTCGCTTTAGCATGTTTGTTTACTGACTGTCAGACAGAAAACAATAGCAGCAGTGAATTCCCTAAACTCTTTACGTGTCCAATTTTGGTGGAAAGTTGACGTGCAGCCTCTCATCCGAGATTGACAACTTCTTATGTTTCTAAGCTGAAGTTAAACGGAGAATGACAACAAACTTACGCTGTGTATCCTTTAAAGTGGCATGAGCTGCCGAAATTCAAACTTTTTTCATAATTTCTGATCGTCACTACACTAACAGGCTTTGAAGGCCATCAAAAAACTAAATGATTGGCGTTGGAATGAGGAAACTCCATACATTATGTGAACTGGAATAGTGTTTGAAAAGTAAACAAAATTTATATAACCGGGACGACCATTCATTCATTATAAGCTAAAGTTAGTTCAAAACAATACTTTATCGTCCATTCTCGAGACTAGAAGTACTAAAAAGCTTCCGAATTATACGTCTTGAGAAAAATAGCCGATAATTTCAACATTCTGTTTTAACGTTAAAATTTCGGCAGCTCATGCCACTTTAAGGTCGATATCATTTCACAATTTCACTATTTTAATAATGTGATGGGCTTGTCATTTACACATTTCCCTGAACTGGTCTTTTTAAATCTGAAATAATCCACGTGAATTCTAGTGTTTATATTACTTAAGGCCAATTTCGCAATTTGATCAATAATTTGGTATCCATTTTGCCAGACAAAAAGGGTATAGATTTAAATACATCTACATAATTTGTTCTATTATGGTGTTAATCTGATAATATCATAACTACCACCTTTGAAGTCATAGCAAGCAATGTCATTTCCCCTATGACAGATAAACGTGATCGTCAACTATTTTCATTGGAATTGAGAAAAATTGCTAAAATTTGCAATCAAGTCTTATTTTGTAAATTATGGAGCAATTCTTAGCATTATAAATTGGGTGTTAAACAACTTTCTGTGGTGCTCACCTTATACGCGGTGTTAGGCGTGGGACAGCAGAATTCGCTAAACGTCAAAACGTGTTGCAAGTCTATCCCATTTTATAGGGCCCAATGTAAAACTATGTGGTGCAGCTGGAGCATTGAACTTGAGAATTGTCAAGAAAATGTATCGAGAACCAACGCACGCCATGGCAAACAAAGTCTGTGGTATATGGCTCTCAGTGCCAGCTGATCGTCACGCTCGCTCTGGGCGAAAATGCCAGTGTGAAAGAGGTGACTCGATTGATTCTGGTAACGATATATTAAAGATCTAATTTATCTTAGCACATTTCAACACACACACTCTAGTAAATCTTCATTTTAAAATAACAAGACTTTGCCACTTAAAAGTGTAATTTTAAATTCAAGTATAGTGTCCTTAGGTGCATGCAAACACAGGTTTTTCTCCCGAAAACTGCTTCTGATTAAAAGTTTACGTTCGTTAGTTTGAAGTTAGCTTTTGATTTGACGAAACTGCTTATGATTAAAAGTTTACGTTCGTTGGTTTGAAATTAGCTCTTGATTTAACGAAACTGTTTCTGGTTTAAAGTTTTACGTTTGTTGATTTGAAGTTAGCTTTTGATCCGAAGTTTGTATTTTTGACATGGATGTAAATTCACTCCTATTATTCTCGACATATCATGCCATCATGCCACCTTCCACCCAGATTAAATTCACTCCCATTATTCTCGACATACCACCCACATGATTATTTTTCACCAAACATTTACTCCTCTTGTGAAAAAAAACATTTACAAACGGTACACTTCCAAAAGGTGTTGTCTGACACGCGGTCATAGTCTGCCAAAAGTTTTACCCAGTGTTTTATGTGCCTTATCTGAGGATCTAAGCTGTCAATACTGTCATAACTATATATTAATGACAAACAATTGCTCCGTTCAAAAATTGGACACTGTATACTGTCATAGTGGGAGAAGTAAGCATATTAAATGAACCAGACTCTATAACGATGAAATGCCCTGAGAAAGATGAACCATTCATATCAGTCGAGTTATTTAATGCCAAGATCGAACAGACATGTAATCAAGGCGCAATCTGTAAGGGTTTGAAGACTGTCAGCATGATAAAGGGCAATAGTCATTGATTAACCCATTTGTACCCAGTGTCCTTTTTTATTGAACAGTTATCAATAATAAACTAAACAGTCCTCAAATGGTATTAAATATCAATATCAAGATATGATCAGAATTGTCGATAGTTTTCGACAATTACCAATCCGCTATTCGTTAGCCGCTTCCATATGTTTACTTCTACTACTAAAATTCAAATGGTGGAAACAAGTACTCATTTAAAACGGAAACATCATATACATACCAATACATTTCAAATAAAAATACAATTATTGCTGTGGAACAATGCTTCAGTTACATATATCTTCATTTAATTTCCATTTTTTAAACATCCCATATACATGTATGTCTTTTTTAAAACACACTGACTATTGCACCAAGTATTTTTCCAATCGAAATGTCATCTATAAAGGACACTGGACATAATGTACAAATTGACATTGTTGTCTGCTCTGTTCACGTAAAGATATATACGTTGTAAAATGAAGTCCTTTGCTATCTTTTTGATAGATTGTATTATGGAATGAAATACCAGTTGAATAAAACCTGCGATAAGACCGACATATTTTCATATTTCAAAAAGTCGGAGATGTTTACACTAATCAAGATTCTAGCCAATTTGAAGCTGATGATAATAGTACAATGGCATCCGTAAATACCTAATCAGATGCGATGCACATAATTTGTATTACATTTTATTGTGTATCGTTTATGATACATGAAACTGACGGTGCAGATGAAACAAAAAACACTGATGACAGCAGTGAGGAAGATGTACATGGCACGAACATCGGTAACATCTGGAGACGAAATGGCTGTCTCCGACATGGCGGAAAGACCTTTATTGTTGTCCAAATTAATTGATTGAACAAAGACCAGAGTTTCTACAAGATGAGCTGACACACACAAAATGTTTGGAACAGATAGCAGATTAGTGGGTTATCTAAATAGTTACCGATCCAAGTAAGCAGTTAATTACAGTGATGCTCTAAATTTGGCCATATCTCATTATTGAAGAGGTTTTAAAATTAATTTAGTTCTACATGAGCTGCTAAAATTCACACTTTTTTCACACTTTGATGGGCACAATAGTAAGAGGCTTTGAAGGACATCGAAAAACTGAATGATTGGCATTGGAATAAGGAAAATCTAAGTATGTGCCTATACGAACCAAATTAGTGTTCCAAAAGAAGACAAAATTTAAATAACCAGGACGACCATTCATTCATTCTAAGCCAAAGTGAGTGAGTTTGTGACCCGAAAAACTGGTTTGACTACACCTGGATATTTTACCTTAAAGTGGCATGAGCTGTCGAATTTCACACTTTTTTCATAATTTCTGATCGCCCCAACAGTAAGAGGCTTTAAAGGCCATCGAAAAACTAAATGATTGGCGTTGGAATGAGGAAAATCCATGCAGTGTGTGACCTATACGACCAGAAAACATGTTCGAAAGTAAGCAAAATTTAAATAACCGGGACGACCATTCATTCATTCTAAGCCCTAGTTAGTTCAAAACAATACTTTATTGTACATTCTGGAGACTAGAAGCACTAAAAAGCTTCTGAATTACACATCTTGAGGAAAATAGCCAATAATTTCAACATTATGTTGTAACGTCAAAATATCAACATTTTGGCAGCTCATGCCCCTTTAAAACAGAATGTTGAAATTATTGGCTATTTTTCTCAAGACGTATAATTCAGAAGCTTTTTAGTGCTTCTAGTCTAGAAAATATGCGATAAAGTATTGTTTTGAACTAAGTTTGGCTTAGAATGAATGAATGGTCATCCCGGTTATTTAATTTTTGTTTACTTTTCGAACACGTTTTCGGTTCGTACAGGCCGCATACTGTGTAAATTTTCCTCATTCCAACGCCAATCGTTTTCGATGGCCTTCAAAGCCTCTTACTGTCGTGACGATCAGAAATTCTGAGAAAAGTGTGAATTTTGGCAGCTCATGCCACTTTAAAATATAGAACAAAGTATCGCTATGCTATCCCGTTTACTGGCGGAGAGATAAAGACAATTTGCACATAATAGTAAGTTGGTAACATAATGAATGTTCTACAATTCTCCTATAAATTCGTACCACATGCTCTCTCCCTACGTACATCTGTACTCTCAAAGGAACCTTGCGATCCACGGCGGCTCCGTCTTATATTGATTTGCTGGTATCCATGTAGTTTTCTTTGCGGTCTCGCTGCTTAATACATGCACACCGATATTGGTATTTACTGTAGTACAGACGAAGACTTAGTTACCAATTTAAAAAAAAGTTATATGTTTTAATTAGCACCTATTATGGATATCTTATATAAGTGTAAACAAAGCAAGAGCCGCCAAAGAATGGTATACTTCCCCAATTTACAAATAGTAGCTTTTAAGTTAAAATGCCATCTTGTTTTGTTTTAGCTATAATAAAATTCTTCAAGCACCAAAGTGAATGACAACGTGTTCTCATGTTATGGACGGGACATCGGATTTATAGATTGGGAATAATGTAAAAATTAACAACAATTGAGCAACCCTTAAAACGTGGTGAATGTTTTCGACAAATACTAAAGAACATAGAACAGCGATTTATATAAAAATCCCTGACGCTTACAACTTAGTCAAACAGTTAGCTTATATCAAAACATTTCCTTATTTCCCCGCTATTTAATTGATTGATTGGTGTTTTATGCTGCACTCAAGATTATTTCACTTAAATGGCAGCGTTGCAAGACTTGGTGAGGGAGGAAACCGCCGACGAGTACCTTACAACCCTCCAACAACCGGCCATCGACTGAAATATCCCCTCAGAATTTTGTTTTTATTTGTATTTGTCTCACTGTGATTCAAACCTAGGCCACATCTAATGGAGGCCTGTGCTGAGCGACTATCACTCTAACCTACTCAGTCACCGAGTCCGAGTCCTCACTATTTAAGAAAACAAATGTTTAATGCCCATACCTCCCCATCATCACTGAGGGCCAGGGAATGTCCGCCGCCACAAGCCACTTGTACAATCTTCTTATGCTGTATATTCGTTACTGGTGCTGGAGACGGGCCACGATTAGTTGTTCCGTTCCCAAGCTGACCGAAATCATTACGACCCCAACTATACACAGAGCCATCTGAAATAAAGACGATGCATTGATTTGATTGAAAATTAGTCATAGTACACGTAAACCATGTATGGATTATGCATCAAGCAATGCTTAGTATAACATGGCTAACACCATCCGTCCCATGAGAGTAATATATCATGTCATTTGACGCATGCGCTTCGTGTTCGAATTAGGAGTACATCTGCCTTTATCCATATAACATGCCCGGTTAAAATCGAAAAAAATAGCAACTGAAATGTCCTTTTGAAATATACCGTATTGTTTTAAACGTGACTGGAGTAGCCATAGTTTTATTTTTTCTTCTTAATTCAGGCATTGGAAGAGAAAACAGTAGCATGGACACAATGGATTGGAAAAAATGACATCATTCATGTTAAAATAGCAAAAAACAATTGGTGTTTTAGTTTGTCATCGCTTCGTTCGGTAACTTTTAGCAACCAATATCCCGATAATGGTGACGAATATATAGAGGATATTAACTGGTCTCGATGTGTATACCATAAATATTTCATCGAGTGGGATGCGAAAAGTGATATTTTCACGAGTGGCAAAGCCACGAGTGAAAATGTACATTTTCGCATCACACGAGATGAAATATTTATGGTATACACATCGAGACCAGTTAATATCCTCTATATATTCGTCACCATTATCGGTGACTGCCTCTGGCAGTGGAGCGTCAAGTCAGGCAGAGACATCAACGGGAAGGACGGCTTGGTAGTGACGATATCAGTTGCTATTTTCCCCTTTGATATGATTTATATCGTGTTGATAGTTCTCTATATTTCATTGCCAGATATATAATAAAAATGGTTAAGTTGTTTTTTCAATCTTCACAGGTGTCCTGTAAAACAGAGTTTGTGGGGGGTTTACAACGGATTGTAAGAAAAGACCTTAATATACTGCAGATGTATAGTGGGACTAATTATATTAACAGAACTATTGTGTTTGAACGTATACTAAAAATATTGTGTTTAACGAACAAAATACTCAATTTGCAATCTGTCTATAGAATAAGGGATTATTTCTCATACTTTGGTTATTTACTTTAACAAAATCCTTTGGAAGTAAGTTAAATTTACTGTGTTGAAATCATACACAGATTGGTTAAGCTGGGTGTTATCTTAGTTATTTCTGAAACAATGTTTCCTAACATTGAATGCATATAAAACCTACCCAATTCCAAACGTACATGTAATAAATTAGAAACTTGTCTCCATGGTTATTTTAGACAAGAAGATTTTCCCTGTGCTCGTGTGTTTTAGTGATCATAAATATAATAACTGGTTGTGACTGTGTCTAGATGATAAACACGTAAATGTGATCTGCAGGATCTGCCATTTGCCTGACGCTGTTCGACCTTACTGTAAATAAAGGAAAGCAAGCCATATTCTCTGAGTAAGTCCCATCTTCGTTGGTAAATGTACATTCACCTTGGTTGATGGAACCAATGCCTGCCATTTGCCCACAGGCCCGGAATGACAATCCCACAATTTAACTTTAATGTACTATATTTTAATAAACTGTTTTGTTTACAGGCATCATATTGCTGATGTACATGTATATTTTGTTTATGCTACATCTTTGTTTGGGATTGTGATAAACCCCCTCCATCCAAACGTAATACTGTTAGGCATATTCATAAAATACCCTGTAACGGGTCCGTGATAGGGGTGAGATGTTGTTGGATAAATGTTAAACTGAAAAAGCCGTCCTCCATATATTAATTACATAAACAACCCAAGTGTCGTTTTATGACGTCCTCACATTTTTGCACGTTTTAAATGTGTGACATTTGGAGCATTTTATAAATTTATTGGGCTTGCCTTTTCAACATCTTTATTTGGTCATTAATGTATAATCATCCGTAGGCTTAAAAACGCATACTTAATAAGTGACATATATTTATCAAATGAACACTTTAAATTAAATTATTGGTCTCGAGACAAGAGTTTTGTGTTATTTGTGTTTCTGAATATATACAGGAAACTGAAAGTAAAACAACTAACCAAACTTGTGATGGAACATGTCTACATACGATGCATAAAGAAATAAAACTGGGCAAAAGCTCGTAGCAGCCCTCTTGGGTGGAGTGACGTTAATCAGTTTGTTGATTGGGATGTACTTTCTAATATAGTATTTTTTTGCAGACTGGTTGACTTCAGTTGTGAATATCTTTCCCGAACAGTGGGTAATTGCTTTGTAGTACGATCATGTACATAGGTGTACATAAATGGTTACGTACTGCATGGAGATTTCTTAAAGACTGTCCGGAATAATTGTACATTTCGAAGAAGATTCATCATACATTAATTCCATCAACAGCCTGTACAAGAGATCGAATACCATATAATGTGACGTGTAGTTGTGTGTGTGGAACTCGTTAAACAGTGAATTATTGCGAGTTTTTGATGGTGTGAACTTCAGTGTTAACAGTAATTAGAACGTAAAGAGAGGTAGATCTAAAGACAATGCATTTTATCCGCATGAGAATTAAGAAGTAAACCTTTGGAAAGGGACTAAATATCAAGTCAGTCAAATCCAGATTGATTATCTGATTGGTTTATTTTCAAGAAGCATGAGCTGCCAGTATGTTGATATTTATCCATTCAAACGATATGTTGAAATTATTGGCTTTTTTCTGAAACTGTTTTGTTGGAGGAGGAAATTACCCCCATCACTCACCACCCAAGGCATGTCATTGTTACATCAGCTGAAAGCACCATTACATTTGAATTCAATACGTTGAGAACGGTGAGCTTCGAACCCATAAACCCCGCCAACACTATTCAACATCTGTCAACATTTGTTGACTCAACGTGATTCAATTTTATCTTTTAAGGATTGACATAGTGTGAACGGGAGTTCTAACAACCTAGTTGTCATGGGTTGAGTTGAATAGTGTGGACGGGTGTTTTAACAACCCAGTAGGCGGGGGTTGAGTTGAATAGTGTGGACGGGTGTTTTAACAACCCAGTAGGCGGGGGTTGAGTTGAATAGTGTGGACGGGTGTTTTAACAACCAAGTAGGCGGGGGTTGAGTTGAATAGTGTGGACGGGTGTTTTAACAACCTAGTGGACGGGGGTTGAGTTGAATAGTGTGCACGGGGTTGAGTTGAATAGTGTGGACGGGTGTTTTAACAACCCAGTAGGCGGGGGTTGAGTTGACTAGTGTGGACGGGTGTTTTAACAACCTAGTTGTCAGGGGTTGAAATGAATAGTGTGGACGGGTGTTTTAACAACCTAGTTGTCAGGGGTTGAAATGAATAGTGTGGACAGGGGTTTTAACAACCTAGTTGTCAGGGGTTGAGTTGAATAGTGTGGACGGGTGTTTTAACAACCTAGTGGACGGGGGTTGAGTTGAATAGTGTGCACGGGGTTGAGTTGAATAGTGTGGACGGGTGTTTTAACAACCCAGTAGGCGGGGGTTGAGTTGACTAGTGTGGACGGGTGTTTTAACAACCTAGTTGTCAGGGGTTGAAATGAATAGTGTGGACGGGTGTTTTAACAACCTAGTTGTCAGGGGTTGAAATGAATAGTGTGGACAGGGGTTTTAACAACCTAGTTGTCAGGGGTTGAGTTGACTAGTGTGGACGGGTGTTTTAACAACCCAGTAGGCGGGGGTTGAGTTGAATAGTGTGGACAGGTGTTTTAACAACCTAGTTGTCAGGGGTTGAGTTGAATAGTGTGGACAGGTGTTTTAACAACCCAGTAGGCGGGGGTTGAGTTGACTAGTGTGGACGGGGTTGAGTTGAATAGTGTGGACGGGTGTTTTAACAACCCAGTAGGCGGGGGTTGAGTTGAATAGTGTGGACGGGTGTTTTAACAACCCAGTAGGCGGGGGTTGAGTTGACTAGTGTGGACGGGTGTTTTAACAACCTAGTTGTCAGGGGTTGAAATGAATAGTCTGGACGGGTGTTTTAACAACCCAGTAGGCGGGGGTTGAGTTGAATAGTGTGGACGGGGTTGAGTTGAATAGTGTGGACGGGTGTTTTAACAACCCAGTAGGCGGGGGTTGAGTTGAATAGTGTGGACGGGTGTTTTAACAACCCAGTAGGCGGGGGTTGAGTTGACTAGTGTGGACGGGTGTTTTAACAACCTAGTTGTCAGGGGTTGAAATGAATAGTCTGGACGGGTGTTTTAACAACCTAGTTGTCAGGGGTTGAGTTGAATAGTGTGGACGGGGTTGAGTTGAATAGTGTGGACGGGTGTTGAGTTGAATAGTGTGGACGGGGTTTAGTTGAATAGTGTGGACAGGTGTTTTAACAACCTAGTTGTCAGGGGTTGAGTTGAATAGTGTGGACGGGTGTTCTAACAACCTAGTGGACGAGTTGAATAGTGTGGACGGGTGTTCTAACAACCCAGTAGGCGGGGGTTGAGTTGAATAGTGTGGACGGGTGTTCTAACAACCTAGTGGACGGGTGTTGAGTTGAATAGTGTGGACGGGTGTTCTAACAACCCAGTAGGCGGGGGTTGAGTTGAATAGTGTGGACGGGTGTTTTAACAACCCAGTAGGCGGGGGTTGAGTTGACTAGTGTGGACGGGTGTTTTAACAACCTAGTTGTCAGGGGTTGAAATGAATAGTGTGGACGGGTGTTTTAACAACCTAGTTGTCAGGGGTTGAAATGAATAGTGTGGACAGGGGTTTTAACAACCTAGTTGTCAGGGGTTGAGTTGACTAGTGTGGACGGGTGTTTTAACAACCCAGTAGGCGGGGGTTGAGTTGAATAGTGTGGACAGGTGTTTTAACAACCTAGTTGTCAGGGGTTGAGTTGAATAGTGTGGACAGGTGTTTTAACAACCCAGTAGGCGGGGGTTGAGTTGAATAGTGTGGACGGGTGTTTTAACAACCCAGTAGGCGGGGGTTGAGTTGACTAGTGTGGACGGGTGTTTTAACAACCTAGTTGTCAGGGGTTGAAATGAATAGTGTGGACGGGTGTTTTAACAACCTAGTTGTCAGGGGTTGAAATGAATAGTGTGGACAGGGGTTTTAACAACCTAGTTGTCAGGGGTTGAGTTGACTAGTGTGGACGGGTGTTTTAACAACCCAGTAGGCGGGGGTTGAGTTGAATAGTGTGGACAGGGGTTTTAACAACCTAGTTGTCAGGGGTTGAGTTGACTAGTGTGGACGGGTGTTTTAACAACCCAGTAGGCGGGGGTTGAGTTGAATAGTGTGGACGGGTGTTTTAACAACCTAGTTGTCAGGGGTTGAAATGAATAGTGTGGACAGGGGTTTTAACAACCTAGTTGTCAGGGGTTGAGTTGAATAGTGTGGACAGGTGTTTTAACAACCCAGTAGGCGGGGGTTGAGTTGACTAGTGTGGACGGGGTTGAGTTGAATAGTGTGGACGGGTGTTTTAACAACCCAGTAGGCGGGGGTTGAGTTGAATAGTGTGGAGGGGTGTTTTAACAACCCAGTAGGCGGGGGTTGAGTTGACTAGTGTGGACGGGTGTTTTAACAACCTAGTTGTCAGGGGTTGAAATGAATAGTCTGGACGGGTGTTTTAACAACCTAGTTGTCAGGGGTTGAGTTGAATAGTGTGGACGGGGTTGAGTTGAATAGTGTGGACGGGTGTTGAGTTGAATAGTGTGGACGGGGTTTAGTTGAATAGTGTGGACAGGTGTTTTAACAACCTAGTTGTCAGGGGTTGAGTTGAATAGTGTGGACGGGTGTTTTAACAACCTAGTTGTCAGGGGTTGAGTTGAATAGTGTGGACGGGGGTTTTAACAACCTAGTTGTCAGGGGTTGAGTTGAATAGTGTTGACGGGTGTTTTAACAACCCAGTAGGCGGGGGTTGAGTTGACTAGTGTGGACGGGTGTTTTAACAACCCAGTAGGCGGGGGTTGAGTTGAATAGTGTTGACGGGTGTTCTAACAACCCAGTAGGCGGGGGTTGAGTTGAATAGTGTGGACGGGTGTTCTAACAAACCAGTAGGGTTTTATTTTCGCATTATGCTGTTGGAATCCTCAAGTTTCTCGACAAAGCAATGTGTCAATTCTGTTGCTCGGATTAAATACGGGGGCTGTTTTATCTTTGAATAAGTAAAGAGTTTGTTTTAATAAAGTCAAGTACTAATCAAGTACAACTTTATCTAATCAATATATTTACATATAAGGCGGCATCTTCTCGAGCCATGGTAAAATCTCCATATAGCTATTTTGAGTTTTACCTTTGATAGATTATTATATTAACACTCAAACAATATTAAAGTAAGGGGAAGAGAGTAAAACTTCTCACAGCAAATCAAAACGTCAAGCACTTTAACACACTTTTGGTATCTGCAAAATGACCTCATGGCAGCTGTTAATACATTTGTACATCTCTAGCTTTAATGGGTGCTAGTTGGTCAGGTAGGAAAGACAACTTTCATATTCAAATCATTGGACGTTGCAGGATTAACGAGTTGAACCCTAGTAATCTGCCAAGGTAAAACATGCAAGGGCTTTATAAAAGACTTTAAAGGCTGAGGAAACAAAACAAAAGCATTCAGTTGTATCGAACAGGCTCCCATAGGCCATCATATCCATGTGTGTGTCTTGTACGTGGTATACGGTGTGAAAATACACTGAAAATGCATCCTTTCTTATCATATGCTTCTGTCATATGGGGCGGCACTTATGTGTCTAATCTAAAACCACTTGTTACTTTACAAAAGAAAGCATTACAAAAGAAAGCATTACGAGGAATTACCTTCTCTTCCTCAAAGATAACACTGCATCTATCTTTAAAATGAACAGTATTCTCACTCTTCGCAATACCTATCTTTTCTCTAATCTTTCATTCAGTCATAAATTTATGTATCATGTGTATCAGCTTCCTTTGACATTTCATAACATCTTCACAAAACTGACCGATATTCACTCATACCCAACCAGGACACTGTGCTCAAATCTTTACCGCCCTCCATGCCACTCCACTCGCACAAGCCACTCACTTAAGTTCTCAGGAACACTAAAATGGAACAGGCTGCCCCCAATTCTAAAATCTATTAAATCTCAATCTATATTTAAAAGCAAATTAAAAACATATCTACTGAATACATAAGTACTTAATTTTGTCTCCGCATCTGAACTGGAACAGCATCTTTTTTTAGAAAAATTAATTTTAAACACTCAAAATTTCCAAATAACTCTGTTTGTATTCACCGGTTGATGTATGACTTTACCAACCATCTATTAGTTGCACCCATCAACACTAGGGATAGAACAAGTCCTTCGGACTTTATTCTCGCCTTACACAAATCATCTCGGTTTTGTTGCTTTCCCTAATTATGTCTTCTCTCTGTTTTTCCCTTAGCATTTGTTCTCAAAACCTGTATGTATATTTATGTTATAAATCCATGCCTTGTGAGGTGAATAAACAATCAATCAATCAATCTACAACGATCCCCACAAGTCGCGTAGATACCAAATGCAGCCTGTCACGTCTTCCCAAAAGATTGATTTACAAGCCGGTATATATTTCAGAGTTATTAGAGTGTTTGTCTTTTGTTATAAGCGCCTCGATATGATCGAAATTAACCTAGGTTTAAATGGCAGACTTTCAGAGTTGACCAATTTCTCTTACAGTGACTTGTGAGCTAGGCGTATGCTGATTGACCGATCAGGACACACAGCTAATCTCTGCCGTGAAGATTGCTGCCGAGTCAGTTGCACATTATCTGATAGCAATTATTAACTTTCTTATAGAGCAGTTTGACGAGGAAAAATCGTAGAGATATGGTTTTGGTACCGTTAGAAAGCTAAATGTAGCGAGCCTGTATTGTAATTACTACGTTATTTCATTTCCTTATCCTTTAAGACCAGTTCTCACTGTGTGATGAGTCGTACAGACTTGTGTACATGCGTTTGGATGCATTTGATTAGTTGACAAATCGTATTGATCAATTAAAAACATTCATTTTAATCACATCGTACAAGTTGGTACGACATCGCTCAGTGAGAACGGGCCTTAACCCTGTTTTGGGAACCTGTTAATCCGGGAGTTTTACAAAGATGGACATCTACTTTTAGTCAGTTCGTTTTCACTAATTTCATAGTTGTTACTGTTTTATGACAATATAGGAAGACAAGGGCAGTACGTGTTTGTTATTGCTTTTATACGAGTGTTCTCCTGTTAATTTGCGTTGGTTGACATAACCTGAAACAAAACAACATTCGCGTTAGTTTCTTAGAAGTCAAAACAGAGTGAGGAGGAAATATGCATATTTTCGGAATTGTTTGTATTTACTTACGTAAAAACCCGTCAAAGATGACGTCATACACAACCTTCGATTTGTACAAACCGCCACGAAAAAGCACTGACACAGCAGGGTGTGTGCATTACGTCACAACTGTGAGAATATGCACACAACCGATGTCATGTTTGATGTAATATTTCAAGGAGCTAATTAACTTTGGATGCATTTTACAGCAACAAACTGATTTTAGCTGTGACATTTTATCTTCTGGAACAGAAATATAATTTTCTTTTTGGTCAGACTTGTGAAGTGAATGTTATACAAGACACTTGATGCAAATTAGAAAATATTGGCACACGTTGTTCATAAAACCGTTAGGCTATTTACTCAAAACTAGTTCTCTTATATTGGGACATTTCTACATTCACTATAGCGCCATTAACACTCAGATCTAACTGGTTTACAAATGTTTTAATTGTGATTTCCAGTTTGTATATTGACTTTATAATGCGAATGTGAACCGCTTTGCTTTACATGCATCTCCTCATGGTACATAGTAGAATTGTGCATCTCTTTTAAAAATATTTAAATCATTTGAGGGAAATCCTTTAGCAGTATAATAAATAAACAATTTATTATATTTTAACAGTGATTATTCGAACCTCGAGCATATCTCTACAGGTTTTATATATCCACAGTAAGAATACACCACACAATCTGATATATTAAAATTTAGTCATCATCAGAATACTACGACCAGGTCGCAAGATGTCATCAATCCGACGAAGTTATATTCGAAACATAGGTGCGAGAATTGAAAAACACAAGCAGTGGACATATATAACAACAGCAATTAAGGGAAAACTGTTTTGTTTTAAAAAACGTAACTATTGAACATATCAACAAAACTAAGACGAAGAAACAAACAACAGATTTTTACCTGCACTAAGGGCTAAGAGATGTATTGGCCATCCAAGTGCATATCCATAGCAAAATCCAACTGAAATGGTAAGAATCCCCTTTTTACACAAAGGAGTTATTTTCCTGGCTTTATTGCATTTTCCGTCTTCACCTAAAATATAAAAAAACACAATGTGATAACATAATACTCTCCATCAAGACGACTCTGCTGTTTCAAATTGATCTCGATCTTCTATGGCTTTAGTCATTCTTTTATCCTTTTATTGTTGTTATCACATCGTCGTTCTATATCGCAGATGAAATAGGATTTAAATAATCTAAAAAAGTATCAGTACACCCATAGTTAAATCTACATGTACACATGGTAAATATACCGATCAAATATTGTAGACAATTTGATTGGTTGGTGGTTGATACATTGTAACTCTTAAAGCCTAGCGCACACGAGAGGCGCCGGCTGAGCTGCCGGTCACTCGTGGCTGAGAGCTAAGCTGTTTCCCCCGTGTGCGCGTAAATTTTGGTGAGATTTTCGCCTCTCGAGGCGGTGAGGAAAGTATATAGCATGTTTGATATTTTCTGTCTCTCGTGGCAAGAATCTCACCGTGTGCGCACAACGTGAGCTGAGCTGAGAGGAGGGATCTCCAATCGCGTGTGCCTATTAAATCATGTGACTACTTAGAATATTACGTAACACGGGTAATGACACTTGTGTAGGTCAGTGAACTTGAGTGACAAGGAACTGGCCTCAGCCGAGAGCTCATCGTCTGCGCTGAAATTTGTAGCTGCTCCCTTGGCCACGCGTGCCTTGTAGCTCAGCCGGCGCCTCTCGTCTGCGCTAGGCTTTAGATATACGGAGATTGAATGAAAAAATCCACTCAGAATTAATTTTGTTCAATTTTATTTGTCCTGAGTTGGAATTGAACCCAAGTAAAATCGATGAAAGGAATTTCAAACAGAAAGATTATCCATTTTTATTTAAATTTAGATAAATGATTTATTGCAAGAGTATGCTCTTATTAAAAAAAAAAACAGATTCACACCAGAAAACATTTTTACTGTCAATTGTCTATTCTCCACAAAATATCAAATTGTACATATGGATTTCGGGAGCTATTACATATTACAATATTACATATTCATAAATAATTTAACACTGATTAATAATAACGGAAAAGCTTGTTACAAAATAATTTCAGGTTTCTGCTTGTAAAATATACATTCTGTCAAAACTGCAGGTGAAGTTAAAAAAATATGTATTGTATTTGTATTTATTTTATTTCACCGAGGGTATAATAGTAATTACAGAGATAATATGACATATCTGAAAAAGGCGGGAATAAAGTCTATCAGACTTGTTGTATCCCAGGAAATATGGAACTTGGTATATATTTCTATGATTCATATGGTGAAGCACGCAATTAAAGGATATTAAATTTAAAACAAAGTGCCTAGATCAAGGAGATAATATAAGTAAAATGAATATAAAGGAAATGTGGCAATATATAGACTATAGAGATATTCTGTACTGTAACCAATCTGTATAGCAATATTTCCCATGAACTGGGACAAAGCTATTGAATATTGGCTAGACAAACATCCAGAGAGCATTACCAAACGATTCAGGAAAGAATTCATACTCTCCGCTATCCATATAATTTTAGAAAAGAACTCATTTGAAATCTTCCACTTACGCAACGCTTACCCTGGGGATTTAGAACAGCGTCTTTATCAGACCATTATAGAAAAATACAGCCCACAACATATGACTTACGTTAAAGACTCATTCAAACGCTACCTGGATGGCTGCTTTATAATTTGGGATAACAAAAAAGGTGATATTACTGAATTTATTGACCTACTTAATGATCTGGACCCTTTTATCAAATTTACTGTTGGGACAAACGAATAATGTAGTTTCAGACATATATTATAAGCCGACTGATACTAAACAATACCTAGACTTCAAATCATGTCATCCACATCATACTAAAAAGCAAGTACCCTTTAGGACGCATATGTACTATTGTTGTAAACAAAGAATTACAAAAGATAAGACTGGATGAACTAAAAACAGCGTTGATCACGTTAAGAACATGTAAAGAAAGATCAGTAAAGAAAGTCTTGCCACTCTTATTTCCACTCATAATCCAAATAACTTTAACTTTTTTTCAGTCATTCATAATAACAGATCCATGCTACAATCAAACAACCGCCTCAAACAAATATTTCAAAACACTAAACTTATAAATGGAAAGAGACAAGCCCCAAATCTGAAACGAATGCTTACCAAAGCCAGGCTGACTCCCACTACAAATCCATCTTTTCAAACATCCATATGTGGGGACAAACACTGTAAGTGTTGCAAACATATTTTCCCCAAATTTTGCTTATACTTGGAAGAACTGATATTGGGCGATAATTTTATACGACATCGGTCTCGCCAGTTTGATAGAGGTAATTTTGGCTATTTTATTGAATCTGGGATCGTGCCTCATAAAAAGGAAAGGTTACATACACTGTAAAATTATGTGAGATAGCGGATATGAGATATAGTCAGATACAAGTTTCAATTCGCTCATGTACATTCCATCCAATCCAAGGGAGGACAATTTGAGATCTTTGATAATGGTCTCAGTTAGATTGGGAGTTATGGTATCGAATTCAAAGTTGTTGAGGTTAGCGTCACCCAGAAAATGTCTGAAGCTAACGCTGGGCGATGGAATGTCAGATTCAAATTTGGAAGATATAGAGCTAAAATAGTTATTGAAGTGGCTTGCTATTAGTTGTTTATCTTTAACTTCTACGTTTCCAATATTAATATGTGTTCTTTGAAATCCTGAATTCAACCAAAATAAAATTTTGGTTTTGTAACACATTATTCATCAAGGCATCACAAACGATACAAATCCCTTCTGACGAAAAAATGGGGTGGGGTGGGGTGGGATGCAGGACATTGAAATACCATCAGTTGTCATTTGCAATAAACTGCAATATACATGGTATCATAATCAGGCATGAGCTCATTACCAGATGAATATGCATATTGTTATGCATTCAACAGTATCTTGTTAAGCATCACACTAGCAACTTCCTTTTCTGATAGGGATTATAATTATGTGTGTATCTAAATGCATACATAATCATTCTCATTTGTGCAGAAGGTGTAATACGTTATATTTCCATCAAAGAAAAGTTATTCCCCTTGCTGTGATCTATTTTAAAAGAAGGAAGCATTTCTCCACTCTCGCAAGATTTTCTTTTCCTAATTAAATTGGGTCCTTCTGTATGTTTGAAATGGGAGTCCTGAAAATTAGTGAAGTCCTTTTCAGTTTCAAAGCTTGAAAAAGATGGCTTCAACACAAACCCTGTAGAACCCATTTAAAAGTGAAGTCCCAAGAGTGGTGACGCGTTCGAGGTATTCCCCATCGTCGGAACCAGAACGATTAAAACTTACGCTCACGCTCCCTTTAAGGTGAGCTTGTTGAGAATTTAACCTAGGGTATTCGAGGATGGGTATTCTCATGCTGGACCCATATATGAAGATTGGTCAGGATCCATTCCGAAATGAAGTCGCAAGTGTGATGATTTTCTATAAATAGTAACGCTGACCTTGACACCCTGAAACACGAATGTGTTCGAGGTATTCCCATGCTGGACCCATATATGAAGTTTGGTCAGGATCCTTTCAAAAATGAAGTCGCTAGAGCGCTGACAACAGGGGAACATACGTACGTACGAACGGAACGCTATATCCCCTTCCACCCACTTTCGTCACGAGGGGATAAACACGATTTTTTTTACAATTGTTGCACTGAAAACAAAAACGTAAATAATTTGTTCATTATCTATTTTACATTTGTTACAAGTGCAAATGTTCATCCGTTGTATATACCACATTGTGTAACACTTCCTAATCGAGCTGAACTCAGGCGGGACTTTTTCTGGGGATGTTTAATAAATCCTGTATTATTAAAAGAAATGACAGAAAAATGTCGGCCCCAAAATGACAAGCATGGGTTTTGTTTTCCATTTCATGCAACAAAACAATCTTATCAAGCTGTCCACAAACAATTTTTTAACTTAGAACACTTTTTTGGCCACTGATTTGTTATTGACTGTATGATAATAATGTATATTTTGTTTTATCACTGCAGGTTTGAAATTGGAACTATCCGTTCAAATGATCTCAACAATTGCATCTGGTGGCAAAAACCTGACAATCTCAACATACAAAAAAGTCGATCAAACAAAACAGTTTATATTGTTAATAATGACAAACTTTTAACCTTTGCATGTTATAGTATTGGAATTGTAAAAAAGACACAAATTATGGAAGTAAACCCATGCTATTAATATCTCCTTTTAAAAGTCAAACATTTCCCACAAACATAAGTAATACCGAAAAAAAAAGATTGCCAGACACCTTGACTTAAGTGACTAACCTCTCCAGATAAACTTAATCTTAACTCGTCATGAATATTTTCCGGAACATTTAGTACTTCCATTATACATGTACATAGCTTGACATAAATAATGTAGAAATGATACAAACTTTGCCCTGAATTATATCTGTATCATCATAAAAAGGGGAATGAACTGAACACTTGATTTATATAAAGACTAGAGATCAAGTGATTGCACGCAATCACTGGAGATGGCTCCGCGAAGGCGGGGAACTGATTGACAAGGGTATTAGAACCGACAGTGTGGTTTGAGAGGTGACATAAAGAAGAAATGAAACAATAAAGATGATGTATGATAGTCTTGGCATTAATTACTTTAAAAGATGGCTGCCAGAAAAGATGGCTGAAAACTTATAACAAATAATGCCTTATCACAAGTTTACTCCCGATTAAATATTGCCCATAATCTAATATGCTTCATGGCAGCCATATTGTATTGGGCACATGGCTGAAAATTGATCCCAATCGCCCTTTCCTCAATGTCAAAGCACACCTCAGGTTTGATATTGGATTGCGCAGATTGCTGAAAATCAATCCCAACCGTCCTCTGCCCGATGTCAAGGAACACCTCAAGTTTGAAGTTCATCGAATGAATCATCCACAAGTTATTGCCCGGACAAGAAAATCATGCTCATAATCCAATATGACGGATAGCGGCCATATTGGATTGCGCACATGGCTGAAAATCAATCCCAACAAAGTTGGGAATCTCTGCCCGATGTCAAGGCACACCCCAAGTTTGAAGTTGATCGGATGAATCATTCATGAGTTATTGTACGGACAAGGATTGAAAGACGGACTGACGAACAGACGAACGGCCATATTGGATTGCGCGCATTGCTGAAAATCAATCCCATTCATCCTCTCACCAATGTCAAAGCACACCCCAAGTTTGAAGTTCATCGGATGAATCATCCACAAGTTATTGCCCAGACAAGAAAATCATGCTCATAATCCAATATGACAGATAGCGGCCATATTGGATTGCGCAGATTGCTGAAAATCAATCCTAACCGTCCTCTGCCCGATGTCAAGGCACACCCCAAGTTTGAAGTAGACCGGATGAATCATTCATGAGTTATTGTACGGACAAGGATGGAAAGGTGGACGGACGAACGAACGGACGGAAGACCCGAAAACATAATGGCTCCGCTTTCGCTTTGCGGAGCCATAAAAAGCCAATCTATCTATTGAAATGACCGGTAGGACTTATTATGAAATCATCATCAGGTTTGTGTCTGCTAAGAGCTAGTATATCTGTTATGAAATGTGAATTATTAATGATTGGCAGCTAAATACAATTGATTGATACAAAATCTATCATCGTTGATAAATTAAGTTTAAAGTTTAAATCAACCGGTGACTAGGAAATTAAGTGTTTTTTTTAATTTTATTATCCTTGTCCATATCCCGCTTTTAATACGGAGTCTTCCTCTTGGTCAGGGACACCCGTGTATCAGACTCAGTATTTATTTTCCGACGTCTCCAAGTTGTAGAAAATCCTGATGACTGGGATTAACTAATTTCCTTGGATGTCGATTCTTTTCCTAACACCTCTGGTAGATCCCACACTGACTTGTTAACCTCTTTAGCAACCACTATATCCTCGTCGTCTCCTGTGTTTGATGCGGCCTCACGTACCACACACGACTGACACAGATTTATTCTCTCGACAGGGCGGCTCAATGCACTGAACTACTTAAAATGTAACTATATTTTTCACAATACCAATTCATTGTTAGTAACTTGTGTATTTGTATCACTATCGTCCATATTGGTTGATTTATTGATGTTTTACGCCCCATTTTAGACTATTTCAATATTTACTCAGAGGAAACCCAGACTTTCGGCGAGTATCTTGCAACTCTTCCACACTCGTCAAACACGGGACGCAATGGCTCAATCGGTTAAAGTGATAGTCCCTCTCTCCCCCCCCCCCCCCCCCCCCCCCCCCCCCCCCTGCCCAACAAAAGGCCTTCCATCGAAGCCGCGCGGGATCGATTCTGACGGAGACCAAAAACAAGTTGAAAAACTTAATTCTGAGTGAATTTTTCTCTCAATGGTCTAGCTCACAGTTGATTAAAACATATTTGGAAAGGATGATATTTAAGAGGTTTGCTGTTTAGTTATCCCTCTGGAAACATTACTTAGTATGCCATTTCAAAATTTTACCAAACTGTATCGATGTACTGAAGACAGCGTCAAATTAACTTTAATGCAGTATTAGACTGGGTGAGTGATGCGACCCATTGGTGGAAGGCTGATCAGATCGAGCGTCTAACGCTCTACATGTACCTACTTAGCCACGGAGGCTCCCTGTACTAAAATAATGGTTGTTCAATGCTGAGCCATTGTTGGGCCAAGGTTAAGTTGTTTGGTCATGTAAATTGCGGACAAAGTGGTTTTATTATGGTGGATTTATTGTTTGCAGTACTGGATTTGTAACGCGTAACGGTACAAAATCCGCATCGTCAGTCATTTAATATTTCATTAAGCTTCGCTTACCTACAGTTGGCCGAACGTTATATCACAGTCTCTCCCGCTGTTGGACCACAAAATGTAAAGCGATGCAAAAGGTAAAGAAAAACGAACTCAAACGAAAGGGTTGGCAAAACGTATAGCATTGTCTTCTAAACGGCGTCAAAACGTAAATTGGGGGGTTGGCAAAACGCTTAGCATTGCCTCTCAAAACGTCATCAAAACTTTATTTTCCATAAAAAGTTTGACTCTGCTTTTAGGACGGCTTTGAGGATTCGCATAACTAGTCCACTTCTGATTAGAATCATGAATATTAGTTTTTGAAAGTCTAACGTGAATTTAGTTTTGGTAATGTCTGCTGAACTGGTCAGTTTTCCTTTCTTGTTAGAAATGGAATATTAAAATAGATGCATTTATTTTAATATGTTCATTCAACAAAAATATATAGGTGTCCTACCGGTTCTCTATTGCCCATCCTATTACACGTCTCATTAAGAATCTTGGGCTTTTGTCTGACCCTTCCTTACTGGGTCTTTCACTTCATTGTTCAACATTAATATACTTAGCGCCATTAAAACGCACGGTTGAATTTTATGTTTCTATCACAGTAAGGCTATTTGCCATTTACGTTGTTTATTGTTAGTTCAAGTTGAGTTGCAATAACTGGATAACCTGTGGTGTTCCAGACGCGCCTGTCGTGAACATTACGCAACGTTTCTCATAACGTCCATTGAGTGTTTCATCGTCACTGAGAACAGCTTTCAGGGCTCAGTTGTTGTGGGTTCAAAACTTTGCACGAAGCTCAGCATAAAGACGAAAAAAAAACGTTACCATATCCCGACTTACGACACAACAAAGGAAATGTGCCATTGGCATGTTACAGGCGGGTCCCAGCTGTGCCGTGGTAGGACGTCACATGCAGTGTCATCCCTCCACATTTAGTCGACTCAGAATCAGGGAAAATGAAACTGGCAATGTTGCCGACTGACCACGCCCTGGTCAGCCAAGAGTCACTTCAGATCATGAGACAGTGGCAATTGGAAGGCCCAGGGAAAGCCTCAGCACCATCCGACGCCGTCAACAGATACAGATGCATGCAAGCATCCCCTACCGAGTGCCCATATTGACACCTGCCGCACGCCAAAACCGTTTACGATGGGCTCGAAATCATCAGAGATGGCGTATCAATGATTGGAACTCTGTCCTTTTCTCTGACGAGTCTCGTATCTGCCTTGATCGTCCCGACCGACGTCAACGTGTGTGTCGCAGACGTGGTGAACGTTTTGAAATGCATGTGTGAAGGAAGGAAGTCGCTGGGGTGGATGTAGTGTTATGGTGTGGGGAGGCATCACTTCTCGCAACCGAACTCCCCTTGTCATTGTTGATGGCAACCTGAATGCTCAGGGTTACATGGATAATATCCTTCGACCTGTGCTGCTTCCATTCCTCCAAGCTTCCTGTTTCAGCAAGACAACGCGCACCCACACTCTGCAAGGTTGACACAAGACTTCTTGCAACAGAATAATGTGAACATCATGGAATGGCCAGCTTACTCCCCCGATCTATCGCACATAGAGCACTTGTGGGATCAGCTTAAGAATGCTGTTGCACAACGTCAACCCAGGTCACGCAACCGACGTGAACTGATCCAGGTAGTGCAGGAAGAGTGGGAACGGATCCCACAGCACAGAATAGCCGTTGATGCCTGAGGTGGACATACCCATTATTGAATGATGACACCTTCAATTTCTGTATCAACGATTTGTTTGCAAGGAATAAAAGTCACCAGGGTTTCACATATTGTCAATTCTTTGTGTAATTGTGACCAATGCCTTGTTCTTCAAATTAAGAGTACTTATACTTATGTACAATATTTTACACTTTACATTTCTCAAAATATTTTACATTCTTTGGGTCGTGCGTTTTTAATGGCGCTAAGTATATTAACCGACATTGTAATAACTCAAGACCATCGATGTGCCACTGTCAGAACGGTGTTGGCTCAACGGAGAAAACTGACCCTTGTCCAACCAGTTAACGACATACGTACAACCACTTCCCATCAATACACCATCTATAGACAGACGATTGACAAACACAGTACCAACCACTATACACCATTGACCCCACCGTTCGCAATACACCATCTATAGACAGACGATTGACAAACACAGTACCAGCCACTATACACCATTGACCCCACCGTTCGCAATACACAATCTATAGACAGACGATTGACAAACACAGTACCAGCCACTATACACCATTGACCCACCGTTCACAATACACCATTGACCCACCGTTCACAATACACCATCTATAGACAGACGATTGACAAACATAGTACCAACCACTATACACCATTGACCCACCGTTCACAATACACCATCTATAGACAGACGATTGACAAACACAGTACCAACCACTATACACCATTGACCCCACTGTTCGCAATACACCATCTATAGACAGACGATTGACAAACACAGTACCAGCCACTATACACCATTGACCCCACCGTTCGCAATACACCATCTATAGACAGACGATTGACAAACACAGTACCAACCACTATACACCATTGACCCACCGTTCACAATACACCATCTATAGACAGACGATTGACAAACACAGTACCAACCACTATACACCATTGACCCCACCGTTCGCAATGCACCATCTATAGACAGACGATTGACAAACACAGTACCAACCACTATACACCATTGGCCCCACCGTTCGCAATACACAATCTACAGACAGACGATTGACAAACACAGTACCAGCCACTATACACCATTGACCCACCGTTCACAATACACCATTGACCCACCGTTCACAATACACCATCTATAGACAGACGATTGACAAACACAGTACCAACCACTATACACCATTGACCCACCGTTCACAATACACCATCTATAGACAGACGATTGACAAACACAGTACCAACCACTATACAGTACCGTCGGCGAAAGCAGGCAAATTTCATGCGAAAAGACTCGACGGACGGCCCTCGATCCGTTTCGCGAGAATTGAAAAGGGCCTATTCACGGTCTTAACAGAGTCCGCTAATGAACGTAGTCCCGTATGAAATGTGTTCTGTAAGCTTTATTTTAAGTTTTTGTCGCTGTAAAAGTTACCCGATAGTGATTATCTACTTCTTGTTATACTTTGAACAACATTTGATTTGAAATGTTAACGTTGATGTTATTTTTGTTACTTAGCAAACCATCGTAAAATGCGCAGTTACTGTACCCTGGGACAGGCAGACGGCGGTGCTTCAATGGATTCCTGCAGTGCGTGTCACTTGATTACTGAACACAAGTCACCCCTGCGGTTGGCGCTAGTTACCTTCACCCCTTGAATAATCATAGCATGCGACTGTATGAATACCCTCTTACATTTATGTTGTTAAATCAGTACTCACATTTCTCAAAAATAATTCCTGAAGGTCAATCAAGCAACGGTGGTTATAGAAAGGCTGCTGGTTATGTATAATTACCATAACTAATATCAGCAGAGTGGCGACGATCTTTAGATTTTGCTTTACTGTTCACCAATCAACCTCCTGTAGTTTGAACTCAGACTGTGAACATCTGTTATATTGACACTCAAAGAAGTGTTTTTCTTTTGGTTTGTTTTTTAAATGCGTGAATATAAAATAAATGCATAAGGTTTAGACAACTCAACAAGTCAATCAATGAATTTTAGCAATGTCTTTAGGACAATATGAAAATAAAATATATTTTTTCTTTCCGTTTAGTCTTTGAATGACCATTATCATTTATCTGTTTTATACGCGTGTTTTTTTTATTCTGACCTAAATACAAGTTGTAGAAACAAACTGAACTGGAATGGTGACTCGGACTTTATCGGCCTAATAAGAGGAAGAAACTCGCTAAAAAGGTAGGCGTTCGCCCTTTTGCTGTTGTGACTTACAGAAATAAAGGAAATATCTCTGCTGGTGTTTCTATAACAACTGTTTTAGCGTATACATACATCTTTTCATCCTAGGCCTTCGCCCGAATTTAAATTCTTATTTTGACGATTGAGCAAGTTTATAACACAGCATTTATTTAAAAAGTAAATTACGATAAACTAATGTGGAAGGAATCCGGGAGAAAGTTGATGTAACAGTTCTGAATCTTTCAAATAACCCAGTTCTGAATCTTTCAAATAACCCATGTGAGGTTAAACGTCAGAAAATCAAATGATAATCTTTTGTGTTTTTCTCAACAGGTTGTGTTATCAAGAAGCCGCTGGAGGGGAGGGGGCGGGGGTATTTATGGGCTTATACCTCGTGTTAATCCTGGAGTCTCAACAGCTTATACCTACCATAATTCATTCCTCTTCATATATTAGCATTCTTTTCACTGAAGTTGTTGATTTTCTTCTATGCTTTTCACATCAAATCAAAATACTTACTGTTCCTGGTTTCTTCATTATTACAAGGTCGGCATTTAATATACACCATGCCTCATAATGTATATATATATTTATTTGATAAAACATTAGTATGTAGTCTTCAAATGGTTATTTGATTTAATAAATAACAACATTCAATAAACAACAGATACAAAAATCATGGTGTTATATTTTGTTTAAATCCAGACTCTTTTCCATAGCTGGCTACAGCCATCGTTACAGCTTCTACAATCTGCAGGTTTAGACTCCTCCAGAGGTACGTATTTCAAGAATTAGTTGCTCCTGTTTGTCTTCCATGAGGACACGGACTGGAAATACAACCAAATATTGTTAAATTGCAGAAGATTAAATGGAAAATATGGAACAAACAAACGAAAGGTCAATATGTCAGTACTCCTGCAGTAGTCTGCCCACGATATTTTGGTACACTTCCATGTCCATCATTCTGATGTGCACGATATGCCACCTCAGACATTGACCTAAGAAAAACAAAACAAATAAAAAGAAATGAATAAATTATACAATGTCACAAATAACTCAACCTTCTTGCTAGTTGACTTTTTAGAGCATTACTCAGTGACCGACTGACAGTAGACATGTGGTACAGTCAACCCACCCAAACCTAACATTGTACACAATCAAACAAATAATTCCTGCACAGCAAATTATTTAGACTGATTTTTAGTTTATCCACATTCAGTGAATTATTTGTTATTTACCAGGCTTTCTTTCTTAGTGTCTGAATGGTTTCATTTTCGGATGAACTTTCGATTCACTGTCTGTAGGGCCTATTTTAGAAAACGATTGAAACCCTGCACTTAAGAAACTGTAAATATACGAACTGAACTCTGCTCGCATGAGTGACAGAGGTGAATAAACCAGACAACTACATGTAATACTATTGAATCTCATAATAAATATAGAAAGTCTTAGACCTATCGGTGATATAAAAAATACTATATTCATGTCGGTACTGAAATTAATTGTCCATCTATCAAAATGTGCAGTGAGAAGGAAATATATTAATCGCAATGCTAAGGGTTTGTAAAATATCGACCGTTAAATAAAATATTGGGATTTCGCAACAACAAATAAAGGTCACCTTCCATTACTGTAGGTCTATATGCCTAGAGAAATACCAGCCATACGGTACTCACTTGGCAAAATAGCCAATTCACTATTAAAAGGTAAATATTTTACCTAAGTAATTTATAATCTGACATTATTTGGGTATGTTTATCGACCAATACATATCAGAACATCAACGTAAAGGTAGTAGATATTTAAGATGAGTTTAAACATTGCCTACGTTGCTCGATAAAACAAAGCGTCCCTGGTCCTGCCTGCTCCGTAAAGTATGTGGGATGTCAGGCATAAGAAAAACGGCTTGCACGGTTTATCTGTTAATTATTTTGATGACATTCCTTTCTTTACATTTTATGAGAATAATTGGGTTTATCTGTTAATTATTTTGATGACATTCTTTTCTTTACATTTTATGAGAATAATTGGTAAACTGTTGAATCAGACACGTTTTTCTTTATTAAATTCTTTTTCTAATGCATCGTAAAGATTCGGAGTTCACTGTCTTGTTTTCCATGCGGACCTCATTTACACATCGTTGACACAGAACAACAACAACAAATTACAGCGGGTGAACAGAAGCTTTGAAAAACATTGTAAATTGACACAAATCTGTACAAAAATAATGTTTTTCTTGAAGAGATTAAATACATCTTGTCATCTTGTACAACAAACCGATTTAGTTGACAGTTGGAGTGAATGGACTGGCTCCGGTGATAATCTGTTTATTGTCACGGCGGGAGCTGACACGCTTATAAATACTCTCCTCACCGGGCGGCCCGAACTACTTGCAAAATTTGATATTACCCTCCGCTTACTAAGTCTCATCCAGCTGTGAGAATTTATGTGAATTCAGGATAATTCATGCGAAATTACTGCATTGGCATTTGCCTGCTTTCGCCGGCGGTACTGTACACCATTGGCCCCACCGTTCACAATACACCATCTAGGGGAGAGTTGCGGGGATTGGACCACTTCCTCAATTGAACCGTTGTGAGGGTTTGACCTAGTTTTATGACGACAGCGCCATCTATCAGATATTTTCTCAACAAGATGTTGTTGGCGCCATTTTGAAAGTTGAATAGCATTTGACAAGGGATCTTCAAATATAACAGTGAAAGTAAGTTTTCCCTATGTATGATGTAATGTCATACTCGAACTTTTTGATAGCTATGTTTGTTTGAACACACTTATGAGGGTAACTTCATGTCTCATTGGTACAAACAAGTCTGCCGATATGAGCGATACTCGAATTCCCAGGATTATTCAAGTTCAAACTGTGACTAAAGCTTTCATCTGCAACTATAGAAATGCCACGATCGGACCACTAAATTTCCACAATTGGACTTTTTGATCTCATTTTTAATTGATGATAAAACAAGTTATTCTTGATGCATTCAAATTGTGACAGTTGAAATATATCCAAGAAAGAGTATTTTAATCGCGTAATGCATTATTCAGTAGAAAGTTGAGGGAGCTTTGTAAATGGTCCAATCGAGGATAACTTTATAGCACTGACATTTTGGGAAAATAATATTTTTATCTATTTACAGGACATGTCTAAACCAAAGTACTGCAAGTGGGAAACAGTAGATATGGAGCGGGCCATAAGCGCAATTCGTAGGGGCGACATGGGGCTTAATGCGGCTGCAAAAACATATGGTGTCCCTAAAGCCACATTGTCTCGACATGAAAAGAAACAAAATATTTTTGCAAATGAAGATGTTAAATTTCATGGGGGCGTATCTTGTCTTGGTGAGGATCTAGAACAAGAACTGGTTGACCACTGCTTGACATTGGAGGAACGCTTCTTCGGCTTAACAATGAATGAACTCAGACAACTCGCTTATCAACTTGCAGAAAGCAATGGTATTCCTCATAACTTTTCTAAGGACGCTGAAATGGCAGGTAAAAAATGGTACTATGGCTTCATGAGGCGCCACCCTGAACTATCCCTCCGAGAACCCGAAAGTACCTCTATCGCTCGTGCTCAAGGCTTCAATAAACCTCGAGTTGAAGCATTTTTTATATTGCTGAGTGAAATCTATGACAAGCATAACCTGACTCCCCACAGATTATACAATATGGATGAAACCAGCCTTTCCACTGTCCAAGATGGACAAAGGAAAATACTAGGGCGTCGTGGTAAAAGACAGATTGGGGCATTAACCAGTCAAGAGAGAGGGGAGAGTTCTACCTGTGTTGTATGCTGTAACGCTGCAGGAAACTATGTCCCACCAATGGTCATATACAAAAGGAAGCGAATGAAGCCTGAACTAACCAATGGTGGACCTCCAGGGGCAGTATACTCTTGTCAAGAAAATGGTTGGATGTCGAATGATGGATTCCTCACTTGGTTGAAACATTTCATAGAATTTGTAAAGCCAACCAAAGAAACTACTGTCGTACTTATTCTAGATGGACATATAACCCATACCAAAAACTTGGCGGCAATCACTATGGCACGGGATTCTGGCGTTGTAATGGTCTCCCTCCCCCCTCATTGCACACACAGGCTACAACCATTAGATGTTGCATTTTTTGGCCCCTTTGGAAAATATTATGATGACGCTATAAGAATCTGGATGAGACAGCATGTCGGAAGACCAGTGACAACATGGCAAATTGCAGAAATTTTAAATGTGGCTTATGGAAAAGCTGCTTCTGTCCAGAATGCGGTTAATGGTTTCAGGAAGTGTGGTTTATGGCCATTAACAATGGATGTTTTTCAGGATTCGGACTTTTCTCCCGCTACACTAACTGATTCTCATGGAGAGATTCCTGAAACCTCTACAGCACTGGCGCATAGCGACTCCTCTAATGCAGGAGGGGATCGATCTGACACTGGGTCCAAGACCCAACAGGTTAACACCCCTTTCATTGATGTACCTAAATCCCCAACTGATATCTCTCCAGACATAGAAACTGACAGCACGGATTCTGCGGCCACTGAGTTTTTGACAGGTACCATTTCCATCCCTGGGAATGTTCCTAAACCTCCAAATAATACGGGGGATCAGACTCCACGCGGTACAGAAGAGCTTTCAGCGCATACGGTAGGGGTCTCTACTAAAAAGTCAATTCGGATGCATGTTAAAGACCTTTCTCCACTCCCTAAAGCAGTACCTTCTACAAAGAAAAAGAAAACAGCCAGACGGATAACCAAAGCTTGCGAATTGACCAGCAGTCCCTATAAGGATGAACTGGAAAAGACTTTAGCCAATAGGCCCCCCGCTAAAAGGGGTAAAACTGTGAAACGTAGACTAAAAACCAATGAAAGTCAAGGAATATCTGTTGCAAGGTCTACCCATAATAAAGATTCAAAAAAGGCGAATGGGGATCCTGTCAGTAATTTGAAACCACTTCTAAATATCACAGATTGTGATGTTGGACAGTGGTGTGCACTGCTGTACGAGGGTAAAATTTACCCTGGGAAAATAACGGCTAAAATAGAGTCCACGAATCCCACCCTTGAAATAAAGCAGGATGCAATAAATTCAAATGGCCGGCAAGAGACGACTTTGAGCAATATGAATTGCAAGAAATCATTTCAATCATACCTGAGCCGAAGGCTCTGACCAATCGGAATATGCAAATCGATCCCCTGATGTGGCAAGAACTTAAAGACTTTGAATGTTTTTAAACCATGTGATTGACTTCGTGAAAGCTTTGAACTTTAAAAGGAATTATGACTTTAAAAAGGATAAATTATAGCACAGATAACTAAAAAGTTACATATATCTTCTCTCCAGATTTGTAGTTATTTTTCGTTTAGAAAAGCATTTTGTGTAAAAGTCATGTAAGCGAATAGCAAACAAAAATAAAAAGTTATTTTTCTTATTCAACTTTATTTTTTAGCTTATATACTTATTTTGACAAACGGTCCAATAGATGGAACTACATGGTCCAATCTAGGATGCAGGTTCCAGGATTGGACCAGTTGTTGACAAAAACAAAAAGTTTTCTATAGCCTTAAGCAATGCAAAAGTGAAAAAATGTTTTGAACTTATGCGTACCTAATGTCTAGACGAAAACAATGGACTAGGTATTACAATTATGAAACTCTATATTGAGCTTAAAATCACATTTTCACTTAGGGGGTCCAATCCCGGCAACTCTCCCCTATTTATTTTTTAAACTATATGCAGTATTACACAAACGGTGGCTATAACCGTTATGTTTTAGAGATTTATTGGAATAAACAGCTTTACCGAGTGAAGTGACTAATCACCAGGAATATACAATTAGCAACCAGTTATTTCCAAATACAAGATATTTCATGTGGATTTATTTAAAAGCCGTCTGCCTTTTCGCATGTTGACGTCGTCAGTAATGTGGCCGTAGCACTTGATACATCGCTATTGGGCATTTGTTTTGTCTGTGTCGCGAATCCATATCATTGTTTATGAAGACTATGATCAAATAAATAGTTTAAAACTTTATAAAATTTGACCAAGAGCTGTTTGCACTGATAGCGGTGTTCAGACCTGTTTGCAAGTGCTATAATGAAGAGCCGGATTGATACAGTGAGGCACCAGGGTAAAGATTGTGAAGAGGTGCCTTTGGGGATTTCTGAAAACCGCAACATCTGAATAAGAGTGCCAAATAATGTAGACCGCAAGCCCGGTACATCATGAAATTTCACATTCTTATCTAATACAAAGCGTATGCTATATATGACGCTGCAGACTCTCAAAATCACAGCGACATTTAGACCTAATAGTTGTAAGGTTATTCAAAGTATTAAATTAATCGACGCTCTGCCGGTAGTCCTACACTCACTGAAGGGCCTCTTTTGCCTCAGCATGTTGTCTGTTGAGAACAAAAGACAGTTTTTACAAAAGCCCGTATATTTGCGCATGGGGAGAGTAGGAGGGGGACACATACGCTTCTGGTAAATACATTTCACGATATCGTAATTTATAAACACGATTCAAATCGTGATCCATGAAACTTTAGAGAATAAACAAAAATCGATATCGTGAAAAAAATCACGATGCTATCGTGATTTAATCGCAAAATTTGAGAAAAAATCACGATGTTTTCACTCACGATTTAGTGGAACGCTCCCTAAGTTCACATGCACAAGTGGGACTGATCGGTACCTAATCCACAAGTGGGACTGACTCGTACTAAGTTTACAAGTGGGAATGATCGGTACCTAATTCACAAGTGGGAATGATCGGTACTAAGTTTACAAGTGGGAATGATCGGTACCTAATTCACAAGTGGGAATGATCGGTACTAAGTTTACAAGTGGGAATGATCGGTACTTATTTCACAAGTGGGACTGACTGGTACTAAATATAAGACTAAAAGTAATTTGAATCCACAATCACAGATTTTTATTTAATGAACTGTGGGAATATGTGACTCTAGTATAAAGACAATAATAGTAAAATCTGATCTCCATTTCATTGTTTTAATTGGTGTTAAATAAATATTTAATGTTATTATTTCAAGTTGAAATATTCGATTGGACATTTTGATTTATATTGGATAGATAAAATATCAGTCTTAGCACTACGAATCCCAAATAGTAGCGGTGTCTCCGGAACATTCATCATCTTGAGATACAAGATGTTATCTTAATTAGGCTTCGCTCGGCCCATTATTTTTAAGATTAAGACATCAAAGTTGTTGGTCAAAGTATAACATCATTTCGCATTGACCAATTAAATTAGGAAAAGTAAATTCCGCTACACTATCGTGCAACAACAACGACATGAAATGTTTTCAAGCAATAACTTCGTTCTGGAATGTAACGTTGATATGATGTCCGTCAACCAGCAAGATGGTAGCAGGTCACAATTTCATTTTCCTTCATTTCCCATTTGCCGTAATGTTAATGTCTGCTCCCACAGCACCTTCCCTAACTTTCGTTGAACCAAATCCTTTGGTGGGGCCTTAACCCGTCCTTTTAAGCACAATTTTTTCATAGGTTGAAGGTAGAAATTTTGAACTACATCCAGAAACATCTGATAAAGGTCACTTTGCACATAGTCCGCCGCATCCACCTGAACTGGTCCCATTCCACTTTTAAAATCATTTCCAGACAGTAACTCAACCCCTGTCCGTTCATAAAAACTACAAAAATGCCCAGAAAAAATGCAGGGGGTCAGGAAAAAAAAACACAACTAGAAGTAATAGTATCATTGAGTATGCCCCCTTTGGGGAAGGGTGTTGTTTGGAGAGATGCGCATTAATTATCACTGAAGGTGATACATGCCCCCGCCTAGCAGGCACAAGTTCATCATGAAGTAGAGAAATCGATTCTGAATAACCTCTACATATAAAGAATGCACGAGTTGGTGAGATGCTATAATGAGCAGACAAACATTGTGGTATACTTTTAAAAAAAATTCAAGAGAAAACGTCAACCCGTTACAGAGATAACCTGAAATCATAACTCTTTTTACGAGGTCTAGGCCTACAGTGGCGCCACCTATGAGCGGATTTTCTCCAAACACAATCTCATCCGAGGTATTGTGGATATCCATCACATAAGAGCATTTCAAGAGAAAACATCAACCCGTTACAGAGATAACGTCCGGAAACCTCAAATCATAACTGTATTTACGAGGTCTATGGTCTGCAGTGGCGCCACCTATAAGCGTTTTTTCTCGAAACACAATCCCATCCGAGGTATTGTGGATATACATCTTATAAAAAAATTTCAAGAGAAAACGTCAACCCGTTACAGAGATAATGTCCGCAAACCTGAAATCATAACTGTTTTTACAAGGTCTAGGCTTCAGTGGCGCCACCTATGAGCGGATTTTCTCGAAACACAATCCCATCCGAGGTATTGTGGATATACATCTTATAAAAAAATTTCAAGAGAAAACGTCAACCCGTTACAGAGATAACGTCCGGAAACCTCAAATCATAACTGTATTTACGAGGTCTATGGTCTGCAGTGGCGCCACCTATGAGCGTATTTTCTCGAAACACAATCCCATCCGAGGTATTGTGAATATACATCTTATAAAAAAAATTTCAAGAGAAAACGTCAACCCGTTACAGAGATAACGTCCGGAAACCTGAAATCATAACTGTTTTTACGAGGTCTATGGTCTGCAGTGGCGCCACCTATGAGCGTATTTTCTCAAAACACAATCCCATCCGAGGTATTGTGGATATAGATCTTATAAAAAAATTCCAAGAGAAAATGTCAACCGGTTACAGAGATAACGTCCGGAAACCTGAAATCATAACTGTATTTACGAGGTCTATGGCCTGCAGTGGCGCCACCTATGAGCGGATTTTCTCGAAACACAATCCCATTCGAGGTATTGTGGATATACATCTTATAAAAAAAATTTCAAGAGAAAATATCAAGCCGTTATGGAGATAACGTCCGGAAACCTGAAATCATAACTGTATTTACAAGGTCTATGGCCTGCAGTGGCGCCACCTATGAGCGGATTTTCTCAAAATGCAATCCCATTCGAGGTATTGTGGATATACATCTTATACAAAAATTTCAAGAGAAAACATCAAGCCGTTATGGAGATATCGTCCGGAAACCTCAAATCATAACTGTATTTACGAGGTCTAGGCCTGCAGTAGCGCCACCTGTGAGCAGATTTTCCTGAAACACAATCTCATCCGAGGTATTGTGGATATACATAATATATAAAAATTTCAAATGAAAGCCTTCACTGGTTTAAGATTTATTGTCTGGAAACACTTCGTACGTACGGAAGGACGGACGTACGGACAGACCAAACTCTATATGCCCCCCCCATATAAATATGGGCGGGGGCATAAAAATATCTGGAACTCTAGGGAAAACCGGAAGTCAGAAACTGTGACCTGAATCCAGATGGCAGACTAAATTGTACTGTTTTCTACTGCCAGTCTAGTTGTTATAAGATATCTATGGGGGCTTAAACAACATGGAAGGTCACTCTTGGTTTTCTTTGAGTTGTAAATAATAGTAACCTCCCTTATCCGCCCAACAACGTACTGGTACTGTTATTCTCCTGACGTAGAGACACATACGGCCAAGTCTGTTTGGGCTTTTAAAACAAAGTATGTGCTTCTTTTCCCCAATAGATGCATTGATTATCATACACCGAACAGACCTCCTCTTATATGTATATGTCATTGTAAAAACCCTAACAAACACCGCAGAAAAAAATACAGTAGTTATTTTCAATTACCGCCGAGCCTGATGACGTCACATAGATGTACGCAAAGCTTCCTGGGTAAAATGTACCTCAGTTCGCCATTTTGTTAATTGGTAAGATGTCACTCTTTTGGAAAACATCGATGACATAACCTGTTTTTATCCACACATTTTCTAGTAACTTAACGCCTTTTACGTCTTCTTCTCGGTACAGTATTATTTCTTCCGCTTTTTTTTTAAAAATTATCCCTCAATCCTCCGAAATGCCTTGCGCGTAAATTCCAAGTGACGTCATCAAGCAATCAGTCAATTAGAAATGAAATCCAAAAGAATAAATCATTGGACCGTCCCTCTAATGAGCGATTTTTATCACACTCTATTTATTTATCACTGTTAACTATATGAACAATTCATGTACAATTTCTCCATGAGAACGGTGAATTTATGTCGTACATGATTGACACATCCCACCAAAATAACCCACAATTAGAGTTAAGTTAGTTTTAATTCCGAATTTCACAATATAGAGCCCAGTGATTGGGGAACCCAGCTAACTCTCCAACATGGAAAATGTCTGTCTGAAAAAACAACATGTACGCATGCGTTGCAGAGCTGCGCATGTACGCCGTACAAAAGCAAAAATGTCCGGTGCTTGGAGAATATCCATGACAATTTTCTAAAGCTTTAGCAATCAATACCTTCAGTTCTTAACACTTCAATTGTTGTGTCAGTAAAAAGATGTGTATGCCTTACGCAATAAACACATTTTGTTGTAGATGCCTAATGAACAAAAAAGAAGCGTTTAAGATCAGAGGAGATGACTCTTGATTTACTTCATTTTAGTCTTTCAGTAGCCTCCCATATCTCATAAGTTTCACTTTCTGCAAATACCTTTAGATAATATTACGGGTATCATCTTTATCAAACGATTTTCGGACGTGTTTCTTATTTAAATAGTCTAAACACTTATCTTTTCAATTGTCAACGCTTGATTTAGAGAAATGTTAAGATGGACCTACGCATCTTTTGCGAAACAGCCTTAACCCATCTTAAGATTTTTTTCCTAGCAGATCACAAGGCTTTGTTAGAATATAACACTTAAAACAAACTTTTCTTTTAGTTATTTTGTAAACCAAGAGCTGTTTTATTGATGGGACAGCTGCAAGCATTCTTCCGGTAATCTGATTGATTGATTGTTTGGTGTTTCACACCGCGGTCAAGATTATTTCACTTATATGGTGGCGTTGCCAGTTTTATTGTGGGAGGAAACCGCACACTATGCCCTGGGAAAACCCACAACCTTCTGTTGGTAACTGGCAACCATCCAACATAGGTCGTTCGAGTAATCTTCCGGTAAAGGCTGTCATGATTTTAGTATATTGCATAAGAAGTCCTCAAAGGGGAAGAACTCGTCAACGTGTAAAATGCTCTTTCGTTGAATTTTGAATGCCATATTAATTCAGAAGAGATTATCTACAAGATTTCAAAAGCGTTCTCGCTGTTTGATGATAAACTATTAATTGAGCTCATGTTTATTATTATTGTTTATAAGCTAAAATAATGAGCTAAGGTGAGGTTATGTTTGCGCTTGAGACACCCTTAAAAATTATGTTATAAGTTGTGATTGTAAACTAAGGGGACTTTCGTAAAATAGCGTAAAACTCTTAGTTATTCATAAGGGGAAGATGTATTTAGCTTTAGCGTAAGTAGGCTTTGGAATGTCCCAGTGTATCAAATAAACCAGGTCACTTGATAACAATGGTATCGAAGTTGTGTTTTAAATCGTTTTATTTTCAAATCGTTTTATTTTCAAATCGTTTTCTCTACGGCTTACATTATTCATACGAATAGACGCGCCAATAAGCTAAAACAACCAACCATAAAATCATATTATTCGCTTCGCTGTGCGATATATTTCACTCGTGTATAACGAGGGCCAGGTATTTCTGGGGGCATAAAACCCAACTACCCGTTCGAGTAAACTGGTTTATGCCGTATTAAAAATGCGACAGAATCACACAGTGGAATACCAAAACAAGCAGTTCAATACGATACAGGTACAACACATATCGCTAAACTATCGATAACATTACTAAACAATAAATCATCTTTAATTTGCCCAACCCGTTTTTAATGATATTTCTGCTGATAATGAAACTGTATACAGTATAGTTCATCTGATACACTGAGACTAAAAACAATTTAGTTTAAACTGACAGGAGCTACAAAAATGGTTATATTTGTCTGTTAACACAAAATGCTGATATCCCCTGCTGTTCTTGTTTGCGTCTGACATAAATGAACAAATCGTTAAGAGTATGTAAGTTGTAATGTGCACAGTTAAATCAGTCATTTCTCAAAGCGATGGCAAAATAAATTCCCAAATTAAACTCGCTATTCAGTGTGAGTGGTAGCTAAAAAGTTGCCAATGGTCATCTGGAAACCTCATATTTATAAAAACAACATTCGAATAGCACACATTAGTGCGAACGCATTTGGTTAACCGTGTTTTCTCACCAATCTGCTTATCACTGTATAATGGTAGCCTAATTGACGCCCGATGGCTTTGTACGACATCCCTACGGAGTGCATACCGACAATTTACCATTTTTGCCCCTCTGATATCCTCATTCGTGCCATGTTCACAGAAGATGAGATCACGTTACACCAAAGTACAAAGTGGCTTTAAGTACAAAATATTTAAGGGGAAGCATAATGAATTTGCGTAATTGCACGAAAAAAACACATTTCATGTCGCATTACATGCAGTATTTGCGTACATGTAGCTGTCACACATTAATTGCCACAATCGTTCAATAGAACATCATTCTTATCATCATCATAACTGGCATTACAGTCAACATTAATGCAGATTTATAATAATTAATTTCAACATAGGGTGCTTAACATTTTTTCCTTGTGTATATTTCGTTACTGATACTTCACTTCTTACCCAGCCCACGTGGTCTGTCCGTTAGTTAATTTCCCTTCGTTCTAAACACTTTAATATCATACAATAGAATCGATGATGCGAGTTGGTTGGATGGCTGTTTGCGCTCATCGGCGTGTCCAATGATACAAGTTCTGCGGTGGACAATATCAAATACCACTTCACCATGGAAAACACATATACCCCGATTAGAGTTAACATCATTCGATGCAAATCAACACACCTGTAGGTTCATTGGTGAATAAGATGAACTTTATTTGATATAAAATCCGTCACAGAACTCATACAATTCCAGCTGGATTAGCAATATTGTCAAATGGTTGATTGCACATATTTAAACAGAATTAATTTTTAGGGACTTCTCACCAAACCAATTTAGTATTTCTCGCGTCAGTGTATTTTAAATTAGAAAATGCATTTACAGAGCATAAGTCTACACAATAAAAACTAGAAATCCTTAGACATGGGCAAAGAAGAACGGCTTACGGACACACTTTATCAACATGTAATGGTTTATACGAGTTCTCCTGGACACGCTGCTGTTTATTGCCTCTAAAACACTCACGTTTCACCTTTGTGTTTTTTTACCAAAACGGTTAATAAAAGGTTCACTTTATAGATGCTTTCAGGTGGGAAACATGAACATGAAACACCGGTGTTTTGTTTTAGGAATAGGCCTACACTCAGTTTCTAAATGTAGATACTATAACTGCAAATAAATTTGATATAAAAAATAGAAATATCAATAAAGTAAAAAGGTGAGCTAAATTTAAATAGAAACCCAAATTTATGACAGAAAAAAAATAAACAAATAACTGGATGATACAGAAGTCATTAGGTACCGCCTATGAGATCATTAAAGGGGCATGTCCGAAACCAGCGACTTGTAGAACATTAAAATGTGTGCTATGCGGCTGTCATTTATATAAAGATGAAGTTTCCATATAGCCACTGCTAACTTTCCTAGCTCCCCCTGGCCGCTGGATATGTAGTTTTATTAGGGAATTCATTTGTCCGCTTTGTTTTTGTTAGGTGCGTTGTATGAACCCATTGTGGCTGCGTGTGTGGAGTATTTTAGGCTGTTAGTTTACGGACTGTCAGATAATCTGAAGTTCAATGGAGAATGACAACAAACTTAAGCCGTGTATCCTTTTAAGGCTCAGAAATGTGTTTTCTGTAAACCGACATAGCCATACGGTTGGTTAATTTTTGTTATATGAAGAACAAAATTATGTTCTAAATATTTTCCATTTACCATGTTAATGTTTTACTTCTCTCTCAAAGCCATGTGTTTTTGGTAGACCGAACAATTATCCACCAAATTAATGTTGTAATTAAACGACGGGCGCGTTTTATGAAGTGGTGCAAATATAGATAAATCCAATACCAACAGAACATCTTCCAAACATGCATTAGCAAAAGGGACTGGAATCATTGCATCATGGATTGGTTGTTTGAAAACAAATGCTCCTTTGAAAACATATATGAGCATTTTCCGCCGCAAACACCTGCTGCATTATATATGCATCCTAACAATAGCGATCCAGTTTGATAGATGTCTCCCCAATATACAGTATCCGATAGCTAATTAATCAATAGAAACCGGAGCTTTGCTGGAGAAGATAATATTTTCACTCTAACATACCCCACCCCCGTTATTATATGTTATTATATGTAATAGGTTGACAAACTTTGAGTTTTGTTTCAGTTTTTTTGCAAAGAAAAAATATGACGAGTGTTATAAAATTTCCTTTTTCCTTTTATCATCCAAATGACTGAACATCCCGTCAAGTTAGATAAGAGTGTACTAATTTACATCGGGGGTGTCTGTAATGCAGCTTTATAGATAAGGCACTTTTGACCAAAAGCAGTAATCATATAAATCAGATGGGCCCCTTCACAAATTAATTTCACAAATCTTCTCATTATTTTATGTTTACTTTCGGGTTTTTACTCAGCAAATGTTTTTGAACGGCGACCCTGTATTCACAAAGAGTCAAGATTTTCGTTAATTATGTACATTCCCCCGGGTTTAAACGTGTTAATGAATAGCAGAAATAAAGGTTAGCAAACAGACCTGTTAATATTCAAGGGGATTAAACTGTTCATAGATGTGTGGGAAAATTTCGCAAAGTTTGGAAAACTTATTGACTGGACAATAACTATAGATTTTCACCTGCCCTCGTTAATTTGGATTATCGTCTGTTCTAGAACAGGTTGTAAAATGTCTTAGTATTGGGCCGTTTTCTCAATTGGATGGTTTAGTCTTTTCAATGTATAGGTGATGAATTTAACACCTTCCTCTTGCCGCGTTTGTAGAAGACAAAACAGAAAGAAATTTGCAAAGAAATCACAGATAATGGAATTGACGGGATATAATGAAAGACATGGCCGTTACAGCGTTTATGTTTGCTTCTTTGCAGTGCATTCAAGGGACAATAGCCGAGAAAGAAAGACAAAATGAATGCGTGCGCCGAGGCGTGTGATGTTGATCAAATGGTCTCCGACAAGGGGAACATTTCTCTTCGAGCATTTTAACAGAACATACTGCTGCACGTGTGCACAATATAAAGGCGAGTTCTGTCAATGGAAAACGAATATTAACAGAATAAACTAAACCATTTCAACATTCAAAAATACCGTTAAGTTGCGAATTACCCAAACTATCATAAATTTCGCCATCTACCAATTAGTTATATTTGTCGTTTATATATTTTTCTCACCAGGCTTTCCATTGTCCATGTTCAGGTGTAACGGTGACTTTAATAATATGATATGGTTGTTAAAATCACAGAAATGCCACCGTAAACTACTATACAGAAACAAAATGATTAGAGGAAACCCGACCCAAAAATATGTAGATTATTAGACAAGAGATCAGTGGCGACCCCCATACAACACTATCAGAAAGTGAGGCTGCTTGTAAACGGATCGCAAATTTGATATGTGAAATTTATTTCTACAGTTGGTGGCTGGCTGGACAAGAACAAAGTTTCATCGGTAGAAAGTGGCTGTTATCTGAAAACTCAAAACCAACTTTCTTCAAGGAGGCCTCACATTAACGCTACTTACCGGAGCTACATATATTTGCACACAGGCCAGTCAGTGATATCGCTTGTTTGAGTCCCGTGCACAATTAAAATTTACAAAATTCAAAAAGATTGTACACATGTTACTAAGATGCATTTAGTGTTTGGTTTACAAATCAAAATGTTCTGTCATTATTTTGGAGCTCTTCTGACTCAGGAGGTAATTTTGTAATATCAAGCACTTTCCATCATGTGAAGCCTTCGGCGTTGGACGACTTTCTTCTGATCTTCGTTTTCTGAGTTATTCCCCGGCTACCCCACAGTGTAAGACATTTCTAGTGTATCCACAAATACCATGGACTTAGTGAATTCCTGAAACTTTTCGAACATTCATACTGAGTATTGAACTATCTTAGGGATTTCCCAAGAACATCCATAGACACACCCACCATTCCTGGTGTGTCCAGACCCGACACAGCCTGATAGGGTATTCGAAGAGCTATGCTCATCCGATTCCCTCTGCATAATAGATATGCAACCAGATCTATGTTTCGGACAGTTTTACGGATAACACCATAAATGATTATGGGTCCGAGCGTAAGTCCATCGTCATTTTTCCCACGTCGGTATGCCATTTCAGGCGGAGTTTGGAAGACCATAGAGGCGGACTTGTTTTTAGAGATGATATTCCAGTGTTTGCTGATAGCACGTCTGACAGCGGGAGAGCTGGACGTATAGTTAGTAATAAACCGTAGTGGTTTCTTATCAGTCTTGTTGTTACCTGCTTTGTGCTTAGTGCGACACAGCATGCGTGTTCTGTTTCCGTGTTCAACGTCTCGCATAGAGGAGTCAATTTCTAATTTAGTATACCCACGGAGTAGCAGCTTAGTTTTGAACTCTTCACATTTCTTATGGAAGTCATCCACGTTGTTGTAGTTTCACCTCTAATAAAGGATTTGAAACAGTACGCTGGGTTTGACGATTCTCTGTGTAGGTACTGGTATGTCTCAGTACTTTTGGTGTGACAATTAATGTCTAAGATATTCATTTTGGAGAATCGATCTCCTTTGAATATTTCTGTGTCAAGGAATGATAGTTTGCTCTCTGATATTTCAAAGGTAAACTTCAAAAGAGCGTGAGCTTCATTAGCCACACGGAAGAATTCAATCATAGCGTGGTTGGTCCGTCGTAGATGATGAATCCGTCATCACGAAATCTCCAGTGTCCTAAGATGTTTTCTTTTTCCTTGAAGTACGAAATCAATCGGCCAATGTGCCTAAAAATAGCTATATCGCATAGCTCTGGGCTGGGGACGGCTCCCTGTGGGGCGCCCACAATCTGGCGGTAAGATTTCTGGTGAAAATGGAATTCATTATTCCGCAAAATTAGGTTGGTAATCTCAAGTAGTGTACCAATAGATGGCCTTTTAATCTCATACTGGATGTCATCATACATTTCAAGCTCATGCTCGAGGGCCTCAGTAATTTCATTAAAACTGAGGTTGGTGTATAGGGAAGTAATGTCATAGGTAATCATAACAGCCCTTCGTGGGACAACTAGACCTTCAATTATGTTTATGAACTGCGTAGTGTCAGCTATGTAAGTATTTTGCCGTTTGACAATTGGCAGCAAAAAATAATCAAGGAATCTGCCCAGCTTTTCCGTCGGGGAATTGCATTGGGAGATTATCGGTCTGCCAGGTATTCTGATGTCCGAAACATTCACTGGATTAGCCGCATCTAATCTATCCATAATGTGCTTGATTTTATGGATCTTGGGTAAAAGGTACATATGGGGTACGACTTTACGTTCATACGGGTCGTGCAGGTACCTATAGCTTGTGTCATCGAGACAGCCTTCGTATTTCAATTTGCGTACAAGGTTTAGCACCTTTTTGTGAGTGCCTATCACGCCAATTACGTCAATCTCTGTGTAGTGTATGCCATCATAGAGCTGGCTGTGCGCTTCCCGAATATATTCGCCTTTGTTGAGGAGGACTGTGGTGTTGTTCTTATCTGCCTTCGTAATGATAATTCCTAGCTCTTTCGAGCACAGTTTCCTTAAGGAGAGTCTTTCTCCCGGAGATAGATTATCATTTCTGCAGTTAGATATACTGGTGCTGGAGATCTCCAGACGTGTTGCGTACAGATACGTTTCAATGGTATCCGAGGCAAGCTGCGGGTCAGATTTGCGTTTTGTAGTAAAACGGCGGGTGACATTGTTAATAGGTCTGTTAGAAACGGTCCAGAATTTTCTTCTAACCTGTTTTTCGAAGTCACAGTAATCTCGCCATAACGCTGTATGCCTTAGATTTGTCTTCGGGACAAAATTTAGACCTCGAGAGAGTAGCAAGACATCATCATCGGTCAGTATAATACTGGAAAGATTTCTGATGTAGTCTCTGGCTGTGTTCAGTTTTTCCGATCGTATTAGTGACCTCCGTGATGTCTTAAAATCTTTGTGCTTAGCGCACTTTGATTTGCGTTTCACTGTTTTCCTCAATCGTCTGGAGGCCATGTTGAGCAATCACGTCGTAAGAGGTCTGTAGTAAGTGAACCGATCCCTATACCTTCCACGTATAGATAGTGTGATAGGCCAGGTAAGCACTACCCCCTGATGAGTGGTTGGCTAGGCCTATTGTGGCCAGTCATCCGTGTCTATGACAACATCTCAGGGTATGCCCACGTGACTGGACAGTCCGGAAAATTTAAGTATAAGAGAAGAACATCCATAGACACACCCACCATTCCTGGTGTGTCCAGACCCGACACAGCCTGATAGGGTATTCGGAGAGCTATGCTCATCCGATTCCCTCTGCATAATAGATATGCAACCAGATCTATGTTTCGGACAGTTTTACGGATAACACCATAAATGATTATGGTTCCGAGCGTAAGTCCATCATCAGGGGTCTACGCAGTAACGGTCTAACATTTTGACATTTTCAGTATTTCCTTGAGATTTTCCCCACGTCGGTATGCCATTTCAGGCGGAGTTTGGAAGACCATAGAGGCGGACTTGATCTTAGAAATGATATTCCCGTGTTTGCCGATCACAGGCTGACAGCGGGAGAGCCGGACGTATAATTAGCAATAAACCGTAGTGGTTTTGTTAGCTGCTTTGTGCTTAGTGCGACACAGCATGCATGTCCGGTTTCCGTGTTCAACGTCCTCTTGCATATCTTGTAATTTGACCTCTAATAAAGAGAGTCTTTCTCTCGGAGATAAATTGTAATTTCTGCAGTCAGATATACTTGTGCTAGAGATCTCCAGACGTGTTGCGTACAGATACGTTTCAATGGTACCCGAGGCAAGCTGCGGGTCAGATTTGCGTTTTGTAGTAAAAGGGCGGGTGACATTTCATACTGGCTTTGAAAGTGAACATATGTCGTAGAGTATGAAAAGGTTCGAATATAGAAAACGATTTATAAATAGTTTCCATTAAGGGCGAATTCCATCTTCTGTGCGACACTAACTGACACTGCCCAAAGATTGAGATTGGGATGTATGCCGTACCGGTCGAACTTGGCGCAACGTTCTACTAGCGTCATACTCATACAGATAACAGTCTGGTCATAGTCCCCGACACTGCACATCCATTCAGTTTTTGATGCTAAATTTAATGGGTTTTTTTTAAAAAGATTTATTCGTGAAAACCGTAATCCATTCGAAGATTAATTTTTGAAATTAAAGTTAAGCCGTTTCTTTATTTAAAGTGGTTTACGTGGTTGTTGCAAAATCCTTCGCATCAGGTTTTATCCATCTCCAGCGGGTGATTCTGATCAGATTCGAATGGGATCTACGAGCGATCTGGACGTTGTTCTCGGGCTGTTTTCACATCGACTGCAGGGGAAGGGAACGTTATCCGCGGGTGATTTACGGGCTATTCAGACGCCAGCCGCGGGGGATTTATATGTAGAATGTGGTAGTAGGCCTACTGTATTTCTGTGATTTCTACCTACATAGTTTGTGATCGCGGAATCAAGAAAACTAACAGGCGGATCTTGATGAATTCCTCATATGGTCAAGTTATGCAACATGTATTTTTTTCGTCGTGATGTTTTCATTTAACACATTCGGTACTGCTGTCACCATATGGCGTTAGAGTGCTAGCCCGCTTCATTACCGAAGACATCGTATGGGGACAGGAGAAAAGTCGGCTAAAACCCCAATGACGCCGTATGGTTATTTTTTCTTACAACTTCAACTAATTTTGAAAATGAACAAATAAAATCACATGTTGCATCTGTTTGTTGTTTTGTGTTTTGTTTTTTCAATCTTCGAATACGGTAAAATTAGTTTAATTTACTTTAAAGTACGCGTAATTCACTGATAGCTTCCAACTTTGTCCAAGTTAGAACGGACACTTCAAGCATAAATATATAACAAGAAAATGTTAAATTTGACAATAAAAGCTTGTGGAATTCCTTATATTTACAGCTTCAGATCTAAATATATATTGTCCTTGTCTTCAATATTCTGACAGCGAGTGAGATATTTAAATATCTATGATTAAAAAGTGCTAAAACCGAGTGGTGAAATTAGTTTGCTAGTGCGAGTTCCCGCTGTCAATCATGCGGAACATACCAGGCATTTTAAAAGGCTTCTCAAACATGACCCAGTTAAAGACAAATAAGCTGTTTTTGGCACTGAGGAGGTTATTTGGAATTTCGGTGTCCAGAGTAGTGGAAGAAGAAGATCCATTTTGTCTTTTTCCGAGTTTGAAAGGAAGGAATATTTCAAAATGAAATACACGGCAACGTACAATCACTATTTTGCTGATCGAATTTGCATTCAGGCAGCTATGTACAGCAACTGACTTAGCAATTGTAAATGCTGTTTACCAATAAAGTAACTCAAATGTTTTTATTCAATCATATATTTATATCAAATTGTGCATGAAGATTTTTTTAAAAAGAGTTCACTATTTTCTGAACGATCTGCACTTTTCACGGGCTATTTTTGACAGATATACATTATCTTTTGTGTTCTGCCCTTAACTCTGCAGGGGTGTTGACAGACAGCTAACCGATAAAACAAGACACTTCTTCAAATGAGGATTTTTATTCACAGAAGTTGTTTCTTGGTTTTAATAAATGTGTGGTAAAAGCTGTAAAAAATAAAACGAATTACAATTAAAAACTTGTTAACGTTGTTTGTAAGAGAATTGACAAATTAAATGCAGGGGAGATCACTCTATATGGCAAAAGAAAGAAGCAAGGGTAGTCTCCCTTAATAGGTTGGATAAGCCGGATAGAGTTACTCCCCTTGAACTGATATTTCCGACTGGGAGTTAGGCTAAGCGAACTACAAAGCGTTGAATTATGCATAATGCTTACGGTAAGATCTCCGCTAATTCAAGTACTCTAAAAAATTCAAGGGCCAGAAAAACATTAACAAAAGTACACTTAAAATTCAACTTTTTTCGTTGAGAGTCTTACCTCCTGGAGTGAGCGATCAGATAATCCTATTGAACGATCGCTGTTGTTGTTTTTATAGACCAAATGTGGCAAATAGCAATGTAATAATTCGTTATTTTCACATCACTGGTCCTTGAATTAGCGGAGATCTTACCGTAATTGGTATAACAGGATATCCGAAAGCTTTGATATCGCTTATTAAAAAGTTACTGAACGGTAGCCAAGCTGGCTTTATAGGAAATTGATGCTTAATGCATCTCAACGTAAATGTGCAGATCACGTAATGTCAAAATTGGGAAATCCCTAAGATAGTTCAATACTCAGTATGAATGTTCGAAAAGTTTCAGGAATTCACTAAGTCCATGGTATTTGTGGATACACTAGAAATGTCTTACACTGTGGGGTAGCCGGGGAATAACTCAGAAAACGAAGATCAGAAGAAAGTCGTCCAACGCCGAAGGCTTCACATGATGGAAAGTGCTTGATATTACAAAATTACCTCCTGAGTCAGAAGAGCTCCAAAATAATGACAGAACATTTTGATTTGTAAACCAAACACTAAATGCATCTTAGTAACATGTGTACAATCTTTTTGAATTTTGTAAATTTTAATTGTGCAGGGGACTCAAACAAGCGATATCACTGACTGGCCTGTGTGCAAATATATGTAGCTCCGGTAAGTAGCGTTAATGTGAGGCCTCCTTGAAGAAAGTTGGTTTTGAGTTTTCAGATAACAGCCACTTTCTACCGATGAAACTTTGTTCTTGTCCAGCCAGCCACCAACTGTAGAAATAAATTTCACATATCAAATTTGCGATCCGTTTACAAGCAGCCTCACTTTCTGATAGTGTTGTATGGGGGTCGCCAAGATCAGTTCACTGATCTCTTGTCTAATAATCTACATATTTTTGTATAAGAGAAGAACATCCATAGACACACCCACCATTCCTGGTGTGTCCAGACCCGACACAGCCTGATAGGGTATTCGGAGAGCTATGCTCATCCGATTCCCTCTGCATAATAGATATGCAACCAGATCTATGTTTCGGACAGTTTTACGGATAACACCATAAATGATTATGGTTCCGAGCGTAAGTCCATCATCAGGGGTCTACGCGGTAACGGCAATTATGGTCTAACATTTTGACATTTTCAGTATTTCCTTGAGATTTTTCCCACGTCGGTATGCCATTTCAGGCGGAGTTTGGAAGACCATAGAGGCGGACTTGTTCTTAGAAATGATATTCCAGTGTTTGCCGATCACACGCTGACAGCGGGAGAGCCGGACGTATAATTAGCAATAAACCGTAGTGGTTTTGTTAGCTGCTTTGTGCTTAGTGCGACACAGCATGCATGTCCGGTTTCCGTGTTCAACGTCCTCTTGCATATCTTGTAATTTGACCTCTAATAAAGAGAGTCTTTCTCTCGGAGATAAATTATAATTTCTGCAGTCAGATATACTTGTGCTAGAGATCTCCAGACGTGTTGCGTACAGATACGTTTCAATGGTACCCGAGGCAAGCTGCGGGTCAGATTTGCGTTTTGTAGTAAAACGGCGGGTGACATTGTTATTAGGTCTGTTAGAGACGGTCTAGAATTTCCTTCTAACCTGTTTTTAGAAGTCACAGTAATCTCGCCATGATGCTTTATGCCTAAGATTTGTCTTCGGGACAAAATTTAGTTGGGGGACGGCTCCCTGTGGGGCGCCCACAATCTGGCGGTAAGATTTCTGATGAAAGTTGAATTCATTATTTCGCCAAACTATGTTGGTAATCTCAAGTAGTGTACCAATATATGGTCTTTTAATGTCATACTGGATGTCGTCATACATTTCAAGCTCATGCTCGAGGACCTCAGTAATTCTATAAAACTGAGGTTGGTATATAGGGACGTAGTGTCATAGGTAATCATAATAGCCCTTCGTGGGACAACTAGACCTTCAATTTTTTTTTTTTTTTTTTTTTGGAACTGCGTAGTGTCAGCTATGTATGTATTTGCCGTTTGACAATTGGCAGCAAAAATAATCAAGGAGTCTGCATTGGGAGATTATTGGTCTGCCAGGTATTCTGATGTCCGAAACATTCACTGGATTAGCCGCATCTAATCTATCCATAATGTATAAGAGAAGAACATCCATAGACACACCCACCATTCCTGGTGTGTCCAGAAATGAAACCAAAATGTAACTATCAAAAAGCAAAACAAAAAACAAAGACCATTCCGATTATTAAATTGTCCATTGACTTTTTTACAACTAATCATTTGAATATTTAATTTTCGCAACATTTGAAATAATTGCACACATTATAGCAAACATCAACCAAACGTGTTTATTTTTGCAGCAACATCGAAAAGGACTGCAAGTCAGTCTGGAGATCTTGCCAAGCAGTACAAGTGGGTCTATCAACCTTGCCAATTTATTTCTTTCTTGTGGCAAATGTTTGAGTCCCCAAAATGTATGAAAAGCTTTTGTTTTCTTTTTCAGACGAAAAAATCTTCATAGTCCAGTATAATTATCATAAGGAAATGTTGCCGATATCCCCCTTATATTCGGGCTGTAAAAACAATTGTTATAATCTTTCCTCCAAAAGTGTAGATAAGAATTTTCCACAAATAAAATGTCTTCATCTTATGTTTTTATCAAGATATCGAAAAGACGAATATGTTATTTAAAATTATTCACAGAGCAATGACCAAAACTTTCTTTGCAAGTAGGCCTATACAACAAAAATTGTCCCATACAATGAACGGTATACTATAAGTGAAAAGACCTTTGTGAATTGCGGTTACCCTCCAAACAAACAAACAATTGCAACTAAATACATTTCTATGAGTTTATCGCGTACACCATTCATACGAATGGACGCGCCCTTAAGCTAAACAACAAGCCAACATTTCTATGAGTGTCTGTGTGTAGTCATGACTTGTAGAAATGCCGAATGATTATTTGATTACCTGTACATGTCTTTCACATTCTAAATACATTTTTCAGTTACAGTGGATCTATGGTTATGTACCAACGGAATATTCCTATGGCCCTTTGTAAATAAAAAAATATTGAGGCGTTGATCATGCCACTACACAAAGAACATTCGAACCATTTATTTCTTTACATTAAATATATAATAGGCCTACTTTACTATCTGTACAAAACCAGTTCTTTGGACCAGGTCAATGGAATTAAAAAATAGTTTTCATAGAGATGAAATCTTAAACCGAAACACGTAGGCATTGAATTAATGTAATTCTCGGAACTAAATATCTACAAGTAGGTCATATGTAGCCCTAGCAATGACTGAGTTATAAAGTAAATAGTATTTTATATGGAGATTTACGGGTTACAGACAAAAACATATGACAGAAGTGATTGTACATGTATTCTAATCTATGTCAAAGACTGAAGCCCACCGGGCTTTCAGATTTCTGTCTATCTAGCCTGGTCTCATTATATTTTCAGTCTTTAATTGAGACAGCCTCCTTTCATAACCTGTTTAATATGCCAAGGACATATATATCACAGGGGCACAGGAAAACTACACCAAAACTTCTACGAAATTTCTTTTGTTAAGAAACTATGTATTGATTACACCTTCTTACTGACAGAAAAAATGTAAAGGTATAAATATTCTTATTTTGGATAAGAGAACAATGTACGATTCTTAACTATTGGGTGCACCCGGTAAAACTAACATTGCACGAGTCTGCATTAAAGAACACCCTTCCTTTCACAGGTCTTGGTTCCGACTGCACAGGCAATTTTTTTAAAAATATTTTTCTATTCCACCAATGGGTCGCAGGTTTGAATCCCACTCAGTCCAAACAAATTGGAAAAGTTTCTGACTTGGTTTTCACTGGAACGATCTACATGTATGTGGGATGGTTGCAAGTAACCACCGGAAGGTCGTGGGTTTCCTCCGGGCATAGAGCCCGGTTTCTTTCCGCAATAATACTGGCAACGCTGCCCATATAAGTGAAATAATCTTGAGCGCGGCGTAAAACACCAAACAATCAATCAGTATATTTCAATTAAGTTAATGAAAACAAGGTACAAGTCTTCACTATGCTCTATGCCGGACAAACCACACATAGCCTTAGTAGCCATTGCTCAGCAGTACAATTATGGGATGTATCTATCCTGACACACAGCAAATATTCAATGGCACCGGCAAACGTATAGCGCCCTCCATTTTCCGTTAGATGATGTAATTTTGAATAGGGAAGCAATGTACATGTAGGAGTCTTTATTATGCTACGAGATGGACAAAATTAATATTGCATAAGACAATGAAAAGTACTTCAATCTGGCGTTACATCTTTCCCGGCACAGGACTTGGATCTGCCGGCACAGACAAAATGTATATTTTTCTCGATTTCAACTAAGTTAATGAAAGTTAGGTACGAGTCTAAACTATGCACTGTACCAAGCAAAGTGGACATAGGACCATTTCTGTATTGTGCGCCCATCCCATGGCACAGATCCACAGGCACAGGCAAAAATCTACAACACTCTATATTTTCTTGATGCAAAATTAAGGCAATGTATGCGTCTTAACTGTGCCGTGTGCCGGGGAAAACTAATATTGCATAAGTAGACAAAGAAAAGCACTTGTGGGATTGCGCCTATTCAGGCACAGGGCTTGGATCTGTCATGCATTTTACATTCATCGTTTTGAATCTAATTAGATATATTTATGTGCCCATAAGCAAACTGAAACGAATCCAAGGAAGAGAATTATTAGTTTTATTTAAGGCCCAGAAAAGGGGGGAAGTCAATAGCACGTGATTTGAATTAATATACAGACGTATTAACCTATACTTGTTCATACTTGCAACTCAGTTGTGGTTTAAACTTCACAGGTAGGTGGACCTAACCATTTTCTAAACCTTTATTGATGTAGGGTATGCAAGCTTTGGTTGTTTGGTACAGAATTAGTAACGATTTACATCTTACCTTTCAATCGCTGATTGTCTAAAACAGATACCAGGCTAACCCATTTATCCTGACAATGATGACGTGTGATTGTTAAATTATTCGATACGGTTTAACCTGGTGAAGTACTGTTAACTCAGTGTGACAATTTACTTTGGTCTTCATAGCAAGGACTATACAAAGTATAGTAATTTAGTTTCTGCTCTACAAAATATCTACATACCAACTTCGGACAATCACAGCCTTATCATCAGTAGAATTGTATTGAATATATTGGTATTGCATGCTTCTGCAATTTTATGCTTCTTTTTTATCAAGTACATACCAGTATACTCTTAAAGCAAGGCTTATTTTTTAACTATCAATTGTAGTAAATATGCCCTGTGCACATATTATCCACTAGACAAGCAGGTTTGTCTGTTGTTAGTTTGTGTGTACAAAACTACATGTACAGTACCGTCGCCTTCGAAGGGCAAACACGCGTCAAAGTTTACTAGTGAACACTGCAGGGGTTTCTTATCAGTTCAAGCGCAGGAATGTACAAGTAGTCCGGTGAACGCCAACTTATCGATGAAAGGGATTAGCGCAGGCTATTGAATTGGAACGTCACCTGCTATGCGGCCTGCACTTGTGTCTGACTTTCTTCAGACTTGTCTATCGTAGATAGTGTTTGTTACTTTTTATTTGTTTGTACGTTTATGAGCAATATGTAATAGTTGAAAAGGATGAACAGAAGCACTATTCAGGTCAATTCAAAAGCGACCCAGGATTATGTTAGACCCTTCTACCGACATTTGTCGTGAATTCAGTAGCTCCGAGGTAACGTACTGGACTGCTGATCGAGCGGTGCACGGATCTCATCCCCTGAAAACTATATGATTTATTATTCTTTCAGATTTATATATATAAACAAATAAATTTTGTTGTTATAAGGAAATTAATCAATGAAAAAAGTACTTAATAAATATATTTTAATTAACTCGTGTTTGAAAAATAAGTTCGCCGCTTGAATACGGTAGATTTGACTTAGTAAAATTGATTCTTTCATGTACATTTTCTACATCATATGTTTTTTTCCAAAATTTTTCATTAGTTCACCTGCTTCAAAATTTCATTTTGACAGAATGGTTTCTTTTAGACATGTGACGGTCATTTTATCAGATTATGTGGGTCTTGTGGGTCTTATGGCGATGCGTGTCAAGTGTCCGCTGAGTTCTTTGACACGTTTTTATATGCAGGGTTTCAATTTGTAATGTATATATATGATACCAAATATGTATCCTTCATTTCAATTGAATAGCATGGAAGTTGTAACTATAAGAAAGATTTCTGAATAAGACCGCGCAAGTATAGATCGTTTGAGAAACACTGATCAATATGGAAATAAATATATGAATGATCTGTTGCGTTTCATCGTGAGTTTATATTGTGAAATTCCAGAGTGTGTTAGTGCTTCTCCGCTTGAGCTTTTGCTGAAATAAAAGGTTGAAGAGATTGAGAAACAAAAGCCTGAAGAGATTGAGAAACAAAAGCCTTCTAATAAGAGAGTACCATGGGGTTTTGTTAAATGCCTGCTATGTTCATCGTCTAGTTAAGACATTGTATAATCCTGATCAAGAGATTAGCTGATTTAAAATGACAATTTCACACTCATGGCGGTTTGGGCTGGAGGGGGCGGGGACGTACGAGTTTACAATAACAACTGTACCTTACCCTTTTTAGGAAATCTAATCTTTTTATCAACTGTTTATTCATTCTTTGAGATTTGATGGGACTAAAATGAACTGAAGTTGATAAACAAAGCCCCTTGTCTATGCGTATATATGCCACCGATTTCAGAGATTTCGTTGAATACGTCGATATAGCAAATATATTTTTGTTGCAACCATCGATTTATTATGATCAATACATTTCTTAAATGAAATTTATTGTTTTAAACCTAACCTTAAAATATCTTTGGTTTACCATTACTTTAGTTGACAAACAAAGAACCTTGATGAAATAACATGCATCGCCATTAGGTGACGATGCCTAAACTTTTACGCGTGTATGCCACGAGTGAGTTAGCCGTGAATCCACTGTGAAGTCTGTACAACAAAGTTATTTTGAAGTTTCAATCTCTGATACTTTTCATGAAAAATGTATATCTTATCTTAAATGAAATGCATTTCTTTAAACCTGTTTGTGCCAAATGTATCAATGTTGAAAGGACACTCAGATGAAGTAAAGTCAATATCTTTCAAGTGGCATACACACGCATGCATCACCCGTAAAATCCATTTCGTCGCTAACTCTCATATTGAGATGCCAACCAGTGTGAAACCCATCTCCGTTTTTATTTAATGGGAATTACAGATTCTGTAAAACTAAAAATATACATGTATAGAAGATTTCCTAATTTTGACATTATCCCGAGACCATAGTGAATTTTGACTTGATTGACAATAAACAGAAATCAATCAAACCTAAAACCCGAAGTCCGTAAAGTAAAGATCATAAAACCAACATGTATGCAAAATAAATAAAATAAGGAAGTTGCCTTGACAGCTCTGACTGACAAGAAAAATCTGTCGCTATAAGCCGATTTAACCACTTGTCCAACAGCAAGTAGTTTACATAACATTGAACAATACAAATGATACTTTGTAGCCGAGTCTTCCAAAGACATGTTTACTTCAAACGCTGTGAGTAGAAACTCACACACTGTGGGAAGCCGTCGTCGTGTCCACTCTCAAGGCTGGTATGACATCACTGGCGGTTTATGACTATTCCTGAAATAAACTTGAGGAAACTAAAATTTGTTGTACCTAATATGTTACATTTCGCACAATAGTACATGTACTTTTCATAAAAGACTTGTAGAAACGTTTAATGAGATATGGAGAGCATTCTATCTGCGGATCTATTTAACCATGGCGTAGTGAAGCGGATTCGTTTCGGTGATCAGTCACAGCCACCTCGTGCAAACATCACTTTTCAGCCCTGAGGTTTTAATAGTTTACGCGTGATTGACAGAAGGATATTTTCCTTTCGAAGGCGACGGTACTGTATAACTGCTTCAAGTAAATCAACCCACTGAAAAGTAAAACACCTATAATGAAAATGTCAGGCATCATTTTCCAATGCCCAAGTTGACATGATCGCTACGTCACAGAATTACATCCACTGCGATTTTTATAATCAATATATATTTATATTTACCCAAAAAAAAATGCTCACAGCCAGGTTACTTAAACTGTTGATTGGAATTACCATTCTAAAGGTCAATGGAATAAAAAAAATAGTTTTCATAGAGATGAAATCTTAAACTGGAACACGTAATCATTGAATTATATATTTCTCAGAACTAAGTATCCACATGTAGCTCACATATAGTCATAGCAATGGTAACAATACAATATTTATATAGAATCTTTTTGGGGCACTGTTAATGTTTTGACACACCACAACTTTACTAATTTTCGTTCATTCCAATGACTTGGTGGGTGCTTCCAGCAGATCCAACAGATGTGGACAAGTTTATGAGTTACAAACAAAAACATATGACAGAAGTGATTGTACATGTATTCTAATCTATATCAAAGACCGAAGCCCACCCAGCTTTCAGATTTCTATCCATCTAACCAGGTCTCATTACACATCCACAATTCTTTTCAGTCTTTAAAGTGGCATGAGCTGCCAAAATGTGTTGATATTATGACGTAAAACAGAATGTTGAAATTATCGGCAATTTTTCTCAAGTCGTAAAATTCAGAAGCTTTTTAGTGCTTCTAGTCTCGAAAATGTATGATAAAGTGTTGTTTTGAACTAACTTTGGCTTAGAATCAATGAATGGTAGTCCCTTTTATTTAAATTTTGTTTACTTTTCGAACACTATTCCGGTACGTATAGGCCACATACTCATACCACTCATCCCATCGCTAAACATTTAGTTTTTCGATGGCCTTCAAAGCCTCTTACTGTGGTGACGATCAGAAAGTGTGAAAAACATGTGAAGTTTGGCAGCTCATGCCACTTTAATAAGCCTCTTTCGAGTTTCGGTAAAGGCTAATGTTATCATTGAATTGCACATTCCAATTCTCAGCTTGTACACAGACGTCTTATTTTTACCTATCTTTACGTGAGCCAATGCCGTCGTAGGAATATCCACTTCATATTAAAACATGCAACTAACGGCTTTTTTTTTCTTCAAAAAAACGATTGCAAATGATGCACCGTAAAAATTGATAAGCAGCTAATACCTTCATTTTTTATACTTGCTATTTTGGGTGAAATATTGGGGATTTTGAATTTCAGGTGGGGACTTTCGTACGGTACTGTCCTCCGAAAAAAAAAAACAGTTACCGTGCTCATGTGGATTATAGCCTACACGTGGAGTAGTCATTGTTTCGCGCATCCAAACATTTATTCTTCACATGTCATACACTATACGCTCGTAACTAGGCATTTCACATTGAAGTTGTTGAAATTCACACTTTTAACTAAAATATATTGAAGTTGAAAGGAATTGAGAAAAAATATATGATAGATTGAAATGTTTCCAGTATACCAAATAAAATCCAGAAAATATTAGCGTACCGGCATATTAGTAGGCCTACACTCTTAAAACACGAGAGAACAATATGGAGAATTATTTGTTCTCTCTGTGTTTATTCGATGTTAGTTATTAGTTACCACTGTGACCGAAGGTATTACTGAAACAATACTCAAAAACGGTTTAGATGCTAATATGCATTTCGTTTTCATAAACATCATGAATATGGATACCTTATTGTGTCGACATTTCTAGGCTTAGGCCTACATCTTTGCGTGTTTGTATATAGATGACGACACAGTGAAGCCTACACATGTTTAGCAACAGGGGCATTCCCTTCAAAAGAGCTAACGCACACCTACCAAACAAATTAATTCAATTTTCGATTTTTTTTGGGACAAAATCACTAAATTGCTCTACAAGAAAATCATCACTTCTCTACAAGTCAATAGTGAACTCTACTAAGTACTGAAACTCGAAAACTCAAACTACGGAAGCCCAAAAGAACTATAACCATTTTCTCAGTCTTCTTAACCCATTGCTCCCGGCGAGCGGCTTAAGCCGCGTGCAGCCAACCCCCCTTACTCCCGGCGAGCGGGTTTATCCGCTCTTTGTCTGGCAGTCCCATTTCCCGAGGAGCGGATAAACACGCGCATATAACATCAATCTCGATTGGTTTGTTTTATGGGATAAATATTTTATTTTTACACAATAGCCAATGAAATTCATTTTATTATTTATACATAAGTGAAAACTAGGGATTTCCTTCACTCAGAAATGTTATAATTCACTGCAGTGCAATAACACTTTTTGTTATTTAATGCACGCGACGAAGCCGATGACGTCGTCGGACCTACTTCTTTCTTGTGTACTGAGGTCTGCTGTACAACAACAACAACAACAACAGTACATATGATTTCGATAGGCTAAATGAAGCCTTTTCAGTCATATTTAGCATTAAGATAAATAAATTACAACTGAAAACACTAAATTGATTCAATAGAGGATCGGCTTACCACTCTAAGTCAAAGCGATAAAACAAAACTTCATAATCGATCGTCTGTTAGCAGCATTGTGTGCAGCATGGCTTCGGAGAATCGGACCACTGCGTGTAACGAGTAACTGTACTTGCCATTCATTGGCGCGTTTAAACAATGTAAAGTAATTTCAAATATCATTTTTTATCCTGGTGGATGGTGCTCTGCAGAGTTAAAATCCATGGAGTTCGATTTAATTTCTTTTTACATGAAATATCGCGAAAAACTTCAGGGAGAAAATGGCCATTCAAATGACCACAAATCTGACAGTTGATAGTCACGTGAGAAGAACAGACATGCTGTTGTTTCATTGGTCAGCGATATATATTAATACGTTTGCTGAAAACCTAATCCGTCATAAATTTGGTGATACTTTCTTTTTTATAATTGATAAATTTATACAATCTCCAGCCTAAAACATGATAGTATAAATAATAAACAGAATATTGTACAGTTGTGTTTGAACAGCATTTATATTTTTTCTCTTGAAAGGCGGAGGGATAACCCACTCGACGCTTCGCGTCTCGTGGGTTATTCTCCGGCTTTCACTCGAAAAAATATAAGTGCTATTCAAACACAACTGTTCAATATCCTCTATATATTAAGTGTCTTTGGGTTTAATTGAGCGCGATTTTGGTAACATTCCATTGGTTGAATCGATAATAATAATAATTTTTCTATTTTTTTTTATTTGGTCTGAGTCGGATTTTATCCCGCGCCACATATTTTTCATTGAAATGAATGTACCGAGATAAAGCCGAGAACGGTCATAAAAAATTAAAACTTTATTATGTCCGTTTGGTAGGAATAATGTATTTGAGAGGTACACTGTATGATTATCATTAGCTATCCACAATAGGTGCCTACTTACCTGTAAAGCCCTGCAAATTTGGTGTAAAATTGTGGGAGATGGCATATACTAGTACATACAAATGGCTATATGGTTATCCGCTCCAAGTGTACACGGAAAATGAGAAATAATGAGTGATTGAGAGGTCGGTTTGGTGTGAACTGCTAAAATCATTATATTTACATAGATAACCATTTTTCAAGTCCGTAATAGTTCAAAGAGCTGTTCGAGGACAGAATTCATGCCTGTAGAACGTGTTGACCAAAACGTAATAGCTGGCCGGATAGACTTCACAAAATTTGGTTGCCAAAACTGAAGGGAAAATCATAAATATTAATCTTTCCAGAAAGGGAACAAGTTGGCCACATCGTGGTTTCTTTTTGAAACAGCTGTGATATACATATTCATCTTGATGCGAGGACCGCCCATCCACCAACAGACGAGCAGAAGGGGCAAATTGTTTTCAGGACAACTTTCAACAAAAAGGAATGTTTCCTTTTTTCACAAATAAAAATCATAAAAAAAGTCCCACACCCCCTTACACTGAACATTTCTATGAAATTTTCATTCTAAATGTCAATATTGTTTTCATTTCTAACACTGAAACACTTTGTGAAATAATAATTTTTATTATATACACTTATTTGATGAAAATGAAGAAGCAATAATGGGAAAAACAATGTAAAAATAGTAATATCATTATTCTACCCTAAATAAATAAAAATAATGTAAGGAATGTTATATAGAGGTTAACTGACGAGAGCCCGTTTGTTACGATGAATATCACTCGAGTCTATTAATTTTCAAAGTCACGAGCCTCTGGCGAGTGACTTTGGAAATTAATAGAGGAGAGTGATATTCATTGTAACAAACGGGCTCGAGTTGGTTAATCTTTTTCTCACAATACACAAAAATACTGCATTTTATTCTGAAATGCAGCTCTACATCACATTGTTCAATCCAGCCATTCATGAAGTCAGACCGCTTCACCGCGTTGACATGGAGACTGTATTCATTACGCTACACAAGAAAGGTCTCTAAAATCAAACAGTTTTGTTGCTCACGAAGTCTTAAGAATAAAGACATAAAATATTTATCCCACAAATGAATGGCACTTCTTAGAATAAAACAAAAATAAACATATCAATAGTGCAATGTCTGTAATCCAATGACGAAGTCAGGTTTTGCTGTGACCTCTACACCGACACAATTATGATAACTAGGTCAATGCATCTGCATTGAGAAATCTGCGAGACGCCAGTTTGGGTAGATTGATTGATTGAAAGTTTTAATTATCCCGTGTTTAATTATTGATACAGAGAGTGTAAATACAGTTAGGAGTAAATACGGCTATGATATATTCGTATTCAATCATAATTTGTTTGAAAAACGGAAGTAAGCAGACGAAGAAGTTTGTTTATGTCAAGAAGTATGTCATGTACGGTACATTCAAATGCTTTCCTTATATGGAAGTAGCTATGACGTGATCGTGGGAAAATCATACTATTTTGCATAAATGTAGTCCGCTGTATGTAAACCATAACATGATTGGCTACCGACTCGCATAGTTGTGAGTTATACTGCCAATCACTTGTAATCTAACAAGGATGTCTTCAAGTTATTACATAAAAGGAAAACGAACGTATTATCCCTACGCTGAGAATGCAAGCTTGTGTTTTGATTAGTTGAACTTGGAAAATTATGTTTATTAACCAATCAGCAGTAAGTTGGGCCATAATTTCACTAGTTGATTATGACAAAAATAGCACACTGCCTGAGAGTGAAATTATGGGGGGTGTAGTGTGAGAAGTAAGGAACAGCACATATTTTAGAGACAGAATGAATAACAAACTGGCGAAAATAAATTTTAAAAAATATATGTATATACCAGAATATCACAACAAATATTCAGTAAAAAACATCAAAAGTGCTTCGAAATGTCAAACTCGGGTTAGCCAATGAAAACACTCGAGTGTATCACGTGATGTAAAACATGACTGCATTGACCAATCAGCAAGTAGCTTCGCGAAATGGCGGAAAGCAATTCGAAAGATCAGTAAAAATCAGTGCAAAACAGACAGTCTTCTGACGATTTTTTATTCTTCACTCAACTTTACTCAACATCGAATGGATACTGGATACAACATTCTTTTAGAGGTTACGTTATTTCTTTTCAAACGGCCTTCTAAGAAGTTGAGGTAAGGCCTTTTTCACACACGTGTCCCGGCATAAACTGCCGGCATTTTACTTGTTGACGGACATTTAGATCTGCATCAGCGTCTGATAACTTCAATCTCATTGAAAATAAACCCTGTTTATCTAAAAAAAATGTCTATGGACACCCTCAACTTAAAGACAATGGTTTATGAGTACAAATTGGGTCCCTGTAAAATAAAATAAGAAGACAACAAACTTTTTCGTACATGTAAAAACATGAACAGCCCGATTCAGTTTTATTTTTTTTTTCAATTTGAGCGGTTTCTTATCGTTCAAAGTGAAATATTGTGGGGAACATAGCATTTGAAAAAGTGACCAACTGAAAACGCAGACATCAATAATTTAAAATATATATACTTCAACATTCAATTCCAACGGTAAGCGAACTTATCGAGAAATATCCGACTGCTGGCGTATTTCCCACTACAGTGGGCCGTGACTTTGCGGGAGTAAGCCGTAAGCGTGATGCACACGGCTGCCGTACTGACGGCCCTGCGCTGTCGCCGGGACAAATGAGTTAAAATAACGTCTAAAAAAAAAAATTAATGCTTCAGACCAAGATACGGTTTTTCAACATACTCAAAGTAGACCAGGGTTACATAGCAGTATACCTCTACCACCTAAACTACAAATTAAAGAAAATCTTTCTTCAAACGGGAAACGCTGGAAACAAATATGGAACTCGTACGAAATAGTGACTGGTTAAACAAGATCAAGAAAATAAATACAGAATAGCCACCTTCATTACAAGCATATGTCCTGATGGCCTGGATCTCTACAATGGCTTACCCTTTGTTGTCGAAGAGGACACAAAATGACATGGATGTGGTACTCCAGCTCATGGAACGTCATTGGTTAGGCGAAACGAACGTCACCTATGAACGTTTTGTTTTCAATAGACGTGTCCAGGCTGAAAATGAAACTATAGAGACTTACGCTTCCAATCTTCGTACTTTATCTCAAACTTGTGAATACAGAGAATTTCAAAATGAACTGATCCGTGATTGTATTGTATGCGGCATGAATGACAACACTGTACGTGAAAAACTTCTTCAAGATTCTCAACTAACTCTTAATAAATGTATAGACAGTTGTCGCTCAGCTGAAATCCATGACTGAAAAGGATTATATCCACAGTGTTTCCAAGTATAAGTCTAAGAAAGATAAGCATAGGAAACCAATATCAAGAAAACCTAACTTACTGAAATTTGAATGTAAATTCTGTGGAACTAAACATGAACCAGATCGACAAAAGTGTCCAGCATATGGGTAGGAGTGTGGAAAATATGGCAAATTCTCACCCTTCTCTTCCAAATGTAGGATACGTCATTCTTCTAGACATAAAGCTCACTTGGTATATTCTTCTGATTCTCCCGACGAAGAATTTGCTTCAAGCCAAGATGTATCTTCTGTTGAACTGGTAAACTGCATGACTTCAGTGAAAAATAAAGTTTTTGCTACTTTACTTCTCAAGAACAACCCAATAAAGTTTCCGATTGATTCTGGGGCCACTTGTAACGTTATTTCTAAAAGCCACTTACCTCAAGGAACTGAAATTGAGCCTAGTACAGTTAAACTCTCCATGCACAATAAATCAAACATCTTCCCACTTGGTACAACTCAACTTAAACTCAAGAATCCAAAGAATTCAAGGAAATATAAACTTAAGTTTGTGGTCATTTCAGAGGAAGCCATACATTTGATTGGTGCTGATTCTTCACAACAGATGGATCTTCTGAAAATCCGCCATGAAAATATTCTGGTACTTGGTTTAAACATGTCTTTATTAGTGCACACTAAGCTAAAATCTTATTGCGTGCAACAATTAGTACAGAATTTTTGGCAACCATATATTTAAGAAGATAAACAAGAGTTAAGTGTAACAATGATGAAAAAGAGAAGAAAAAAATCACCTTTTTAAACTATGACTTTTGATGTGACTGTGGTTTAAGAAAATTTAAGATTCTCATTAATTGAGACGAAGTAGAATCTTCATGGACTCATGCTGGCCGTCCGAACCGCAACACACGAGATGTCTAACTGGTACGTTTAGCTAAAAGCGTTTTGTATTTTCTATATAGTTACATGTTGCAGTACATATTAGTTTGTTTGTTTGTTTATTAAGGTTATGTGACCCATAAAGGAGTAGAGATGTGGAAATGTCACCTGAATATCCATTAAGATTCTATTTCTCTGAACATTTCCATGCGCGGCACGAGGAATATCCGACACTCCAGTAAATAATGTGACGCCGTCTCCATTGAAGGTCCACACCAATATTTAGGAGAGTCGGAAATAAAGATTTTATAAAAGTCGTCGTTCAAAGAACGAGTCTGCACAATATTATATTGCTTTTCCGGGGACCTGTATAGTACCAAGGATGCACTTTTGATAATGGAAAAATGTTGTTTAAATCGGTTTTAAATTTTATTTTGTCAGTGATGGATCGAGTTGGCTCAGGCAACTTGTTCCATTCATGTAGGGTTTGAGGATAAACAGACTTGCTAAAACTAGCTGACCTTCATCTAAATGGGGCTAACTGATTACGGTTTCTAACAGGATAAGGGTTACGGACATGGGTTGGGAGTGGTATAATTTGGTTAACATTAGTTTCAGCGTTATTTAGGTTTTTGTGGAGAACTTTTAATCGATGAATTTTCCGTCTTGTAGTCCTTGTAAAAGTAAGGTTCTATTTCAAAACAAAGGGACAGTAAACAATAGGAACAACAGTATTCACAAAAGTAATTTGTCATAGTATTTAGATTTAAGCGAATGAACACAGAGAACAAATAATGCTTTGTTTTTAACATTATAAATGCAAAGTAAGAAAAACAAGATGTTATTTTAATATATTCAAATTTTGCTGAAATTCTCAAGTTTTGTGTGTTTCTTTGGCTTTTGAATGCACCAATAAAAAGTGTTATTAAATAGCATTTAGATAGATATTAAGACGGTTACCAATTCGGTTAATCCCCATGCAAAATTTGGTGTTAGATTTCACATCATGACATGTAGATCGGGTTACTTTCAAGATATATATATACAGAACGAAATAACTGTTAGTTTAGCATTCAAATCAACATAGAGATCAAAACATAGAAAACAAACTTGTAAAAAGGACAATCATAGTATGGAAGTAGGGGTGGCCTTTTGATTAAGGTATAAGAAGACGTGTATAGGCAATGAAATGTAGGGGAGACATCTAACATACAGAGAAAGTCACTAACGGAGGTGGAGAAGGAAAATGTTTACGACTGGATCAGTAGCGGGTAACCCTCTACAATCAAGAACACTGCAACTCTCTGTTTATATTGCAAATAGTCACTAACAGAGGCAGAGAATGAAAAATGTATTCATAAATTAATAGGAATTTGGATATATATACAACAGATATAAACATGCGGGCAAGGTCAGCACAAGTCAACACATGTTGTAGGGGAGATAACTGCAAAGTTGACAGATAAACATTTCATAATAGCAGACATCTGACATAACCGCCAGAAGCTATCTCTGGAAGTGGTATATGCTATAAGGATAAATGACTGGATACGACCAAGAATACCATAAACTTGCTGTTTGCAGAGCAGGTAGACACTAACAGAGGCAGAGAAAGGAAAAGTAGGATATAGGTACAGCAGTTAGGATCAAGCAGGCAGAGTACTATTGGAAACCACGAAACTATGTACAGTTAATTACACAAAATAAGCAAAGACAGATGTTTGGACTAGGGCAAAACATCATTTATCTATACATATATAGAATCAGTTTACAAGGGATAACAATAGTATAGAAAGACATTGCACAAAGTGAAATAGCATCAATCGTTGCCCATGATCATACTTTCGACATTTTCGTCTCCATTATTTGATTTGATAGGTAACATTTTCGAAACACGGAGATAATTTGCCAGGTGGCTTTCAGATTGTTTTGGGTACTTTTCTCTGTTTGAAAACGACTGTTTAGACATTTGGTCTTGTTTTTCAGTTTGTTCCTGATTTTAGTATTGACTCTAAAACCCTGAATCTAGACTACAGAGTCACAGTTTTTAGGTACTTTGTTTTTAGTATTAGCTCTTGGATACGTTCATCTGACGGTCTGCTGAAATGCAAGAAGTTGTTTATGTTATGGTGTGTTTCCACGGACTTGCGTTAACGCGTGCGTTGACGGATGCGATTTTCAGCAAAGAATGGGAACTACAGAAATACGCTAGAGTGTTTCCACGGCCAGTCCGATATTTTTTAACGCACGCGTTAACGGACGGAGAATGGAGCTTGTCCCATTTTTAACGCATCGGACGAAGGATTTCGCTAATAATGACGTCATTGAAAGGGTTTTCCGACCCCGATGACCTTTTGCTGTTAGATCGAAATCCACAGAAAACACTGAGTGAGTTTTTTTTACTCGTTTTTTTACTATGTTTGTGTTATCAATGGATTTTGTATGGAAAGGCTATGTAGATGTCCATTTATTCACATCCTTTCCCATAACCAAAAAAAAAATGTTGTAAGGGATATGACCTTGACTTTTGACCGTAACCTTATGGCAGATCGCACTCTCTATCGCATGCGTTAACGCAAGTCCGTGGAAACACTTCATCCTATCCGTTAAACAGTCGCATCCGTCAACGTACGCGTTAACGCAGGTCCGTGGAAACACACCATTAGACAGCTAGTCACAAACTTTTGGCACTTTTTAGAAGCTGCATTCAAATTAGTCCGAAATATCTGGGATGATGATGTAAGACATTTTCTGACAGATAGGTTATCTGTCAGAAAATGTCTTACATCACCATCGCAGATATTTCGGACTACATTCAAATTAGCCATCTTCTCATCTAACCTTTGATTTCATCCAGATGTGATTCATACATTTGATTAAAGTCTCTTCTAGTAACCAGGGTGTTTGAAAGGTCATAACCAATAGTATCCATGTCATTAGCCAATTCAGCGTTTAAGCAGGACTTAGAGGGGAATAATAGAGAAGTATCTGGCTTAGACCCAGTAGCAGAAGAGTACTTGTGAGATTACGTCTCTTCAGGCACAGGACTTGGATATGCCATGAATTTTACATTTATCGTTTTGAATTTGATTAGATACATTTACGCCCGAATAAACAAACTAAAACGAATCCAAGTGAGAGAAGTATTGGTTTTAGCTAAGGCCCAGAACCAGGAGGAATTCAATATCACGTGATTTGCATTAATATATATCCAGACGTATTGACCTACATACTTACAACTCAGTTGTCGTTTAAACTTCACAGGTTGGTGGACCTAACAATTTTCTAAACCTTTATTGATGATGGATAAGACAGCCTTTGCGGTTTTGTACTGAATTAGTTACGATTTCTGTCAGCTTTTACATCTTACCTTCCAATTGCTAATCGTATAAAACAGGTGCCAGGCTAACTTATTTATCCTGACAACGACGACGTGTAATTGTTAAATTATTCGATACAGTTTAACCTGGTGAAGTACTGGTATTTCAATGTGACAATTTGCTTTGGTTGTCATGGCAAGGACTATACAAAGTATGGTAATTTGGTTTCCGCGATACAAAATATCTACATATACCAACTCCAGACAATCACAGCCTTATCATCAGTAGAATTGTATTGAATAGATTGGTATTGCATGTAACGATGTTATGCTTCTTTTTGTACAAGTGTTTATTAAGTACATATCATTATACTTTTATAACAAGGCCTATTTATTGACAAAACTACACGTATAACTGCTTCAAGTGAATCAACCCACTGAAAAGTAAAACACCTATCAACAATTCCAGCATTACGGAATTACATGACAGCCTTGGACACAGGCTGAAAGTTTGTTTCAAACTAAAATTTTTATATCACGGTATCGACAGACCCGAAGAAAAATCCATGCAGTTTAATTGGAACGTTTTAGTGCGCAAATGTATTAGTCACATGACCTCAAAATATTGCGTTACGGAATTACAGTAAATCAACCTTACTTTTCGTCGAGTGTTATTCATTTGAAAATCCAACGACCCCATAACAGGAATGGTGGAATAAATGATTTTATTTTAATGCTTTGTAACATTAACTAACAAAAACTTCCAGGTATCACCTTCATATACTCGAAACTGACCTAAACCACGTGTTACGGAATTATTTGTCTTTGTTGAGGAATTACCTATCTTGGTAATTCCGTAATAATATGTTAACACAAGTAAAGTTTGATAGCTGCCGTATATATATATATATACACCTGTATATATTGCAGACTAAGCCTTAACCCGATTATTCAATTTTCGTTCGGTAAATATTTACAAGCAAGCAACAATTATAATATTCAACTCCAACAACTTTCTCTATCTGACTAACCGTGTAAATGATACCATGTTCTTCAACAAAACGTTGCTGTTGACACATAGGCCTATGAAACACAGTTGCGACACAAATTTCCAGTTAGGATCTCATGAAAGTTCATATTAACAGGAACAAATGCTGCATATTGGTATGCAGGATGTTTTGGAACTCAAGAATTTAAATACATACAATCATGCATGCCAATGGAGAACATGGTGGTTCACAACGGCTTACAAAATCGAGGAGGCTCTTCATCAAAACTATCATCTAGTTTTTTAATCCAGTCGACGAGCATTTAGGTCTACCTTTAATTTTATTTTGATAGTTTCTAGAACTTGTGAGTATAGCCTTTTTCGTCATTGTTTAAGTCATGCCATAGAGGCAACAGGGTCCACACAACTTGTCATATTTCAAATTCACATCAATACTGAACAATCTGTGAACAAAAGCCTGTGCAAGCTTTACCAAACCCTCTCGTGCGCAGAACCTTAACAATAGTATAAACAGATTTGCCATTTCAGTTCCAACAAATTCAGGTTAAAGTCACGCAGGCCATCCAAACACCCTGCTTATGTATATACATGTAGGTCCACATTTACATTTCTCATTCAGCGTTTTGAATAAAATATCAATGCAAATATCCGTTTGAAAGAAGTTATTTTTGTATCTTATTCTCAATAACTTCACATACAAACAATCACCACAGTAGTCTTATTATGTTTCGACTGTGCTGGGTTAGTGATTGATTGCCTAGGAGATTTACATTTACCTTTAAGAATCCGTTCTACCCAGCTTTCAGAATATCTATATGAATTACTGCATGCAATTTTGACAGTTTGCCTCTTACAGATTTCTATCAAAGCCTGTATTTTACGTTCAACTACAAAAGTAACGCAGTATTTTCTTTTGGTATTGATACGCAGGTAAGCGACCATTTTGTCTCTCTGAAGTTATCTCTTAGTTCTCTAGTAAAACATGTGTAGACGTTATTGTGCATTTAATTCAAATTATTATTATTTTCAGAAATAACTGAAGTATTCTACATATGCCTGTTTGATTTATAATTAGGTATATATGTGCAACATACTATAGGCCTACTTTTGGCCTACTTTTGAACACTAAAACACATGGGAACAGTTAAAATCTTCTTGACTAAAATAACAAGTTCAGACAAGTTCCTATAATTGTGTTAAAAACGGGGGTATGTCATTCAGACCTTTATATTCAATCATATATATGTTTTTGTAATAAACCAAAACCTCTGATATTTCACTAGGGTTAAACACAGACATATGTTTATATAGACCTAGATTCTACATATCCAACGTTTCATATATGCGTTCGGTATCAATTGAATTAAAATGTTTGATGTAAATGAATAAACCGATATGGAATTACAAGCAGCCGTAATTCAGTAACGACCATAATTGTAAATCCGTAACGGTAAAAAATTACCAGAATTTTCGATTTTTGCCAGAAAAACATTTATTTTATTGTATATTGAAAAAAAGGTATATTTTATTACTATCTGACTAAAGTCGATATGTTCATTGGTCTTTTCCTTGAGCATCTCGACTTTAGTCAGATTGATTTTATTACGGCATTACATGAGCCATCTTAATAGCACTAGTTGGCCTAACTAACACCTTGGGCTTTTTATTTTCATGTTCAAAACAGGAGACAGAATACCCCTACAGCGGCAAGGAGTGAGCCTTAAAATAATATATGACTTGGAATTATCGCGGTAACAGGTTCAGTTTTAGTCATGATAACAAACCGTCAGAAATGTTATGTTTCTGTTTGCATTTTCGCGCCAAATTGTAACGTTTGCTCGCGCGTGATTTTGGGACAAATTGATGCACTTTATTCATAAACATTATTCAAATCGAGAAGTTTGATCTTCGCTGACAAAAATAATATATGCCATGTACATCTCTTTGATCAATGGAAAAATGGCCATCAGTTGAATTTTTCGTGGAATTGTAGCTATAATGAAATGTCAGGCACCATTTTCCAAAGCCCAAGTTGGCGTGATCGCTACGTCACAGAATTACATCAACTGCGATTTTTTAATCGATATATATTTATATTTACCAAAAAAAAAACAAATGCCCACAGCCAGTTTACCGAAACTGTTGATTGGAGTTACTATCCCAGAGGTCAATGGAATTCAAAATAGTTTTATAGAGATGAAACCTAAAACCGTAACACGTAGCCTTTGAATTAATGTATTTCTCGGAACCAATTATCTACAAGTAGGTCATATGTAGCCCTTCAAACATTGAATGCGTTCGAAAAAATATTGTTTTAAACTTTTTAACGATATTCCTCTTTTGTATCTGTCACGATGCAAATGGTTTCGACAGCAGGGCAAAGTATCACTCAATTAAAGTTTACCTAATCTAGAGTTAAGAGTGCAGGTAGCTTACACATTTGTTCTGTTTTCAGTACAAGTTTTGATTTTTCCATTTTATTTTATTATATTTTTATTTTATTTTTATAATTGGATTTAATCTTTACAATTCTTTCACAACATGTACCTTGTGGGTAGAAGGTGTGTCATGAACGATTTATGACATCGTCGATTGCATAATGTGGCTTCTACATTGGATTATGTAATATTCTGTCTTAGTCTATATCTTCTTTCCCTTCCGCTGTGTAACTAGAAGAGTTTTGATCCGATCTTTACAATTTTTTACAACATATACTTTAGGGGTAGAAGGTGTGTCATGAACCATTTAGGGCATTGTCGATTGCATAATATGGCTTCTACATTGGATTATGTAATATTCTGTCTTAGTCTATATCTCCGTTCCCTTTCGCTCCATAACTTGAAGAGTTTTGATACGAACTTCACAATTTTTTCAGAGTATATACCTTATGGGCCGACGGTGTGTCGTGTACCATTTCTGACTTCACTCGTTGCATAATGTGGCAGCCATATAGGATTATGTAATATTCCCTTTCGCTCCATAACTTGTAAAGTTCTGATCCGATGTTGTCGATTCCCTTATGGGCAGACGGTGTTTCACGTACTATTTCTGAGATCACATGTTGGATTATGTTATATTCCCTTTTGGCTCCAGAACTTCTTTCGTTTTCATATAATCTCTGAAATTCTTTTGGGGTATATATACCTTATAGGTAGATGATGTGTTGCATACTAAATTTCATTTGGGTCCACATATTTTTTGTGTGTTTTCAAGAGTTTTTTTTTTTCATCAGAAATGTGTACCTGATGTTTAATATATTAATACATATCAATGCTTTTTTTAGTACACTTGGTCCAGAGTTATATTGGAAGCTATATTCTGGATTCTGAGACTGTTTTCTTGGATAGTTTAATGTGCGCTATAATATCAAAAAAGACCATTTTCACAGCTTTATTACCCATCTGGTATTTATCAGAGTGACTGTTTAAATAGAGATAAGGGGACAATGGCATCCACTGAAGTGGAAACACAAGCTTTGTATATTTACACACCATCATATCAGTGGTCAGCCTGAAGATTGTTTGTTTTGTACTAAAACTATTGCAGCCAAGTCCAATAGAACAGTGTCCAAGTCAAAATTGTTAAAATTCAAGAATTGTAAGCTATTGCATTGATTGCTCCTTCCTAATTATGGAACATAACAGCAATGTTAAAACAGTCACAATATTTCAGTTTTTGCAATTAAAATGTGATTATATTTACCTGAACAGATAACATATGTGTACTATAACGTACTGGTATTTAGTTGCAGCTTCATCAAATTCAGAAAAGAAAAACTTTCAATGTGAACAAGAAATTTCAGTTGATGAAATTAAAACAAATGTTATTTATATTAAATGTAACGTTGTTAATTGTAGCGGTTCGACTTTGCCACGGCGGGCGTATGTTGAGTTTACTAAAAGTCTTGTTTTAATTTTTTTTCTAATCTTTGCTAACCGCAGACTATACCTTTAGCGATATGCTAAGGCATTGGCAGCTTATTTTTATAATTACTTATAAACAATTTTACGATTCATGCCACTTTCAATAAAAAAAATGCAGTATTTCCTTTTTTTCCCTCATACTAAATTTATAGAGATTAATTTCATACCATGTTACAAAGACGAGTTTCATAGATTTTATACCTAATTCAGTCAGGCGGGCTTAAGTATCTTCAAAGGAGATTCAAAGACATTTCTAAATTACATCTGCGAATATAATAGGAGAACAATGTCAATTAATACTACAAGTGGTAGAGATAGCATTTAGCCTATTGTTCTACGTCAAAATGTACTGGAAGACTAGGTGTTTTTACAGGGTATATGACAATGTTTATTTTTACTTATGGTTTTCTTTTTACTTTGTTGTTTCCATGCATCTGTTTCAATTTAACAATAATGCAATATATGTCTATAGCAATTGTCCTATGTTATCAAAATTGGAGCTAATATTTTAATCAATGGCTGATATCACATTTATGACTCTAAACTGCCAAGGGTTGAGTGGCAAAGAAAAACGTAGAGATGTACTTAATCACTTAAAAGAAGATTTTCTGTGTATTGTCTACAAGATGTACATTTGAACCAAATTAGATGTGAATGGGGGTTATAATATTTTGTCTGGCCTGGAAACTCCAATTCAAGGGGAGTTGCTATTCTTTTTCACAATAATATTAACTATACAGTTCATAATTCTAAATATTCACCTGATGGAAATCTATTAGTCCTAGATATTACACTGTGTGATTTTAGATTAACCCTGGTAAACATATATGGGCCAAATAAAGATAATCCGGATTTCTTCCACAATTCCATACTTGATGAATATGACAACTCTTTTTGCATACTTTGTGGTGACTTTAATCTGGTTCTAGACCCGACCATAGACTATTTCAATTATAAATTTGTGATTAATAAAAATGCAAGAGAAGCAGTATTGAATTTAGAAAGAATATTTAATCTATCTGATCCATGGAGATTTAATAACCACGAAATAACACGATATACTTGAAGAAGAAAATCTCCCATAAAACAAGCAAGATTAGACTTTTTTCTTATATCAAACGAATTATTAAACAGTGAAGAAAGAGTAAGCATTAATGCCGGTTATCGAACAGACCATTGAGCAGTTGTTTTCACTCTTAAATTACATCACATCAACAGAGGCAAGGGGTTCTGGACGTTCAATAATTCTCTGCTTAAGGATGAAGACTATCTGAGAAAAGTAAGGGAGGTAATCCGTAACACTAAACTAGAGTATGCTGCCGTACCTTACTCATGTGGCTCAATAATTAATATTCCAAAATGTCCATTTACAATTTAGAATCTCCGAACAACTTTTCTTTGAAACATTGCTTATTAATATTAAGGCAATGACTATATCTTTTCGAACATACAGAAAAAAAACGAAAAAGAGAAACGACACCTGGAACTAGAAATAAAAATATATTATCTACAAAAATCAATTGATGATTTTGGAGATGAAAAGCAGTTTTAAAGAAAGAATTTGAAATTATTAGAAGAGAAAAAATGGAAGGCTTTATAATAAGATCTAGGGAAAATTGGATTGAGCATGGAGAAAAACCTAGTAAATATTTTTGTTCGCTTGAGCAACGAAATTGTGTAAACAAAACATTATGTAAAATTCATACTCCGGTCACAATAATTGAGGACCGAAAGGAGATTGAAAAAGAAGTTTTTAGATTTTACAGTAACTTATATACCTCGAATGAAAAAGATTTTAAAACCCTTTGACGAAAAGCTTTTTAAACAGGAGTATCATATACCTGTCTTATCATTTGCCGGCAAAAAATCATTAGAGGGCCCAATAACGTACACAGAAGCTTCTTCTGCTGTAAGGAAAATGAAAGACAATAAAAGCCCTGGTTCTGATGGCTATTCAGCCAAATTTTTCTAAACATTTTCGCCGGATATTGGATATTTTTGGCTTAGATCAATAAATACACATATGGTGAACTATCAGTTACTCAAAGGGGCGGTGTGATTTCACTATTACCAAAGGGAGATAAATCTAGAGACCTGGTGAAGAATTTAGCCTCCAATAACACTCCTAAACGTTTCCTTTAAAATAGCTTCTATGTGTGTAGCTCAGCGTTTAAAGCGAATACTGAAAAAGTTAGTGAATGAAAACCAAAAGGGCTTTATGTCCGGTCGTTTTATTGGAGAAAACACTAGACTTATAGATGACAATATGCCTGAAACAGAATCTAGAAATTTACCAGGGATGCTACTTTCAATTGATTTTGAGAAAGCTTTTGACTATGTCTCATGGTCATTTCTGTTTAAAGTATTAAGACTTTTTAACTCAGGAGAGTCTTTTATTTATTGGGTAGAAACTCTTTATTGTAATACTTTCTCTAGGGTACTCCTGAATGGTCATGTTACTAAAACTATCAATTTAGGACGGGGCTGTCGACAAGGTGATCCTCTGTCAGCTTATATTTTCCTGCTCTGTGCAGGGATTTTAGGGATTATGATCAGGGCAGATACTAATATACAAGGAGTAGAAATTGAAGATCATGAATACAAATTATCCCAATATGCCGATGACACTACAATCATTCTTGATGGTACTGAAAAATCACTCCAGTCAACCATGAGACTGCTGCAGCTATACTATACTCTTTCTGGATTAAAGTTAAATATTGACAAAACACAATCCATGTGGAGTGGCAGTAAAAGAAACTGTAAAGAAAAAATCTGTCCCAATTTGAAATTACAATGAACAAACTCGATGTGCTTATTAAATAGGAATATACTATTGTACCAACCTAGATCATATGGTTATGAAAAATTACACTTCAAAACTTAGAGATATTGACCTTTTAATAAAAACTGGAAGCGCCGAAAACTGACTGTTTTAGGAAGGATTGTAGTTGTAAAACAATTAGCATTGTCTAAGATAACACATCTGTTAATTTCGCTGCCGACACCAGATCAAAATTTTTTAAAAGAACTTAAGATTATAGCAGGGGTGGTCTAAATATGGTAGACATAAATATTTTTAATAGATGCCTAAAATTATCTTGGATAAAACAAATTGTTCTGGGAGGCAGTGAAAAGTGGTCACAGCTGATAAAAAGTAATTTAAAATCTAACACGTCAAACATTTTTTGGAAGGAGGTTTTAAATTGTTGGAAGGAATATGCTATGTCAATTGAAATAGATAAAACAAACTGTCAACAAGCTAATATGCGGGCTGTATTATGGTATCATCTCCATCAGTTCGGCTGTCTGCGTTCCCTTCCACTCCATAACTTCCAAAGTTTTGATTCCACCTTGACAATTTTTTCTGAGTATATACCTTATGGGTAGAAGGTGTGTTGCGAACTATTTTTGACACCACTCATTACATGATATGGCACCGCAGTTATATTGAATTATGTAATATTCCCTTCCGCTCTATAACTTCCAAAGTTTTGATTTGATCTTAACATTTTTTTCTGAGTATATACCTTATGGGTAGAAGGTGTGTCACAAACTATTTTTGACATCATACATTGCGTAATATGGCAGCCATAATGATATTGAGTTATGTAATATTTACTTTTTCTCTCCATAACTTTAACAAATATGATCCGATGTTTTCAGTTCTTTCATGTTACATACTATATTAACAGACAGTGTGTAAAAGATTGTTTATGATATCAACTATTGCAAATGATTGGATTATGTATATTTCCTTTTATTCTTACTTTCATTTTCAGGAAAATAACCTTTTAATTATAAAATGGCTTCTACTTGTCCGATTCTCATAAAAAAAGTATTTTTCCAAACTGCAATAATGTTTCTAAATTGATTAAAACTATTCTTAAATCAATATATAACATTGAAATCAAATGAAAAATACTTATAAGGATTAAAGTTTTATCTACAGACAAAGAGATAAGTAACTCAGCCTTGTTCTATTTACCATGTAAATACACTAGCTCAGCTCTTATCTCAAGTGCTGAGACCTTTATATTTTATTGCCTTCTGTACCACATGGCCTCCATAAAATTAAATGTAGGCTTTGTATTAATGTTTGCCTTTTCATAGCCGTGCTAAACTGTTATATATTTTTTTAGCCAAATAATATAGATAAATGATATTATGAGAAAGATTTTCAAATCTACTTGAAGTAATGTGAGCTGCGAAATTGCCAATTAATTACATTTGTTTAAGTATTATTAGTAAATTATAAACTGCTTTTTAGACCACCATGATCTCATGGTGATCTCATGGTGGTCTTATCAAATCGAATTTTGTCCCTGGTCCGTCGTCTGGTGTCTTTAAACTTTTCTTGTGATCGCGATTTCAAGAGACCTACTGGTCGGATCTTCATCAAATTTCATCTATTTTGTTTGCTCATTTGCATATTAAAACGGCTGCTGACGGCCATTTTGTGATTTTTAACTACATAGTTTGTGGTCGCGGAAACCATTAGGCCGATCTTGATGAAATGTTTTTGCGTTGGTTCCTTATATGGTCGATTTGTGCAACATCTATTTTTCTGGGCTCATTTACATATTATAATTGTTATATATATATTGTTTTTCCATTTTTTATCACTTTTCTCTCTTTTGAACGCGATTTCAAGAGAACTGCTAGTCGGATCTTCTTTAAATTTCACACGCACGTTCCTCCTATGGTCTAGTAGTGCAACATTTCTTTTGCTCATTTGCATATGAAAATGGCCGCTTAGCAACCAATTTTCTTAAAGTAATGAGAGGATCTTCGTAAAACTTTGTACGCAGGTTAACCCTATGGCCTCATTGCGTACTATGTACTTTTGGGCTCATTTGCGTATTAAAATGGCCGTTGGGCGACCATTTTGTTTTTCTTCTTTTTGTCACTTTTCTCCTAAAGTAAAGAAAGTTTAGGATTTTCTTAAACAAATTGACGCATGTTAGCCCTATGGTCTTGTTGCGCACTATGCACTTTTTTGCTCATTTGCATATTTAAAATGGCGGCCACTGGCCATTTTTTTATCACTGTTTTACTAAAGTAATGAAAGGATCTTCGTAAAATGTTATACGCAGGTTAACCCTATGGCCTCGTTGCGCACTATGCACTCGCTGCTCATTTGCATATTTAAAATGGCAGCCGGTAGCTATTTCTGTGATTTCTACCTACAAAGTTTGTGATCACGGAATCAAGAAAACTACTAGGCGGATCTTGATGAATTTCTTTTTTGTGTTACTTCCTCATATGGTCAACTTATGCAACATGTATTTTTTTCGTCGTTGATGTTTTCATTTAACCCATTCGGTACCACTGTCGCCATATGGCGTTAGAGTGCTAGCCTGCTTCATTATCGAAGACATTGTATGGCGACAGGAGAAAAGTCGGCTAAAACCCAACTGACGCTGTATATTTTTTCTTACAACTTCAACTAATTTTGAAAATGAACAAATAAAATCACATGTTGCATCGGTTGGTTGCTTTGTGTTTTGACTTTTTCAATCTTCGAATACGGTAAAAGAGGTTTAATTTACTTTAACATACGCGTAATTCACTGATATCTTCCAACTTTGTCCAAGTTAGAACGGACACTTCAAGCATACGTATATAACAAGAAAATGTTAAATTTGAGAATAAAAGCTTGTGGAATTCCTTATATTTACAGCTTCAGATCTTAATATATATTTTCCTTGTCTTCAATATACTGACAGTAGAGTGAGATATTTAAATATCTATGATTAAAAAGTGCTAAAATCGGATGGTCGGATCGGATAGTTTGCTAGTGCGAGTTCCCGCTGTCAATCAAGCGGCCCCTACCAGGCATATTAAAAGGCTTCTCAAGCATGACCCAGTTAAAGACAAATAAGCTATTTTTGGCTCTGAGGACGTTATTTGGAATTTCCGAGTCCAGAGTAGTGAAAACAAAAAGACATTTATCAGAGCTTTTTCAAACCTCAGAGTGAAATTGCAATCCTCGGGTCATTTTAAAACGTATAATATTCGACTTTTTTTCAGATTTCCAAGCGCGACTATAAGAAATAGTTTATCTATGCCTGTTGTCAGCCGCTACGGCTTGTTCGAAGTCGGTAAAACTGCCTTCTCGAATTTGGATTTTAAACGCCTAAATTCTTTCCAAAAATGTAGCAATAATAAATATGTTTAAATGAGAGTGTTCCCTAAGACACTTAAGAAGATCCATATTGTATTTTTAGTGGTAAGATTAGATTTTGTTGACATTACATCACCTTTTACCAAGCTTCAACCTCCTTCCTCTGAATTTTGAAAATTAAATTCAAATAAATATGGAAGGTTTTGTTTTTTGGTCCGGCCGCAGTTACTGTGCCTTTCCGGGGACGTATTTTGGGTTTCTCGAAACTCTTGTTATCATTAGTATGGAACCCACGTTTAAAGAGAGTTTCAAACATTTCTTACAAAAAATCATAAGAAATGGGTGTTATGTATGTTTCAGACTTTTTGAAAGGAGAATAACTTATAGAATATACAAATTTTTGTAACAGTTTTAACATTCGCCCTTTCTTTACTTAGTTGTATGGGCTAATAAGGTCTGTGAAATGTTTTTTAAACCAATATACAGTGGAAAGTCAACAACCATTATATCCCATCATTCCTGAGCCACTGTTATTACTTGTAGCTGAAAGGAAACCTATGAAGGATGTTAGAAGTTCCAAATGTGAATGTAAACTCCATTGCTTCTTATGGCAAATGGGAAGGAATCATTGGCAAGAAAACTACTAAATGGTGGAACATCACAAACAATTTACCGCTTAAAATTAGTTCTGTTTAGTACATCTGTTTTGTGAGTGTCCTTACACAAACGCTTTTTGGTTGGATTTAATTCAGTTAATTAAGTCTAAGCTAAATGTAGTTAGGAATTTAACGAATGAAACTCAAATTTTTGGGTTTCAAAAATGTTATGACATAAGAAACCTTACATCTACAAAACACGATGTCAAAATCAACAACTTAACCTTTACTGCTTTTAGGAAAGAATTAAACTATTACTATTTGTTGAAAAAAACTATAAACTTGTTATATGGTTGTTTCGAAAACACTATTTGTTAACTACTAGTCGTGCAAGTTAAGAGTTGGTAGTGTGGTAATGTATATGGTGTAACGTGGATTTTTTGGATGTAACTATTTACAAGGGTCATACATATCATACTACTGGGCATCTAGATTACAAAGTATTCTTCAAACCTACTGACACGGATCAGCTGCTACATGCTGGGTCATACCATCCTCCTCACACTTTCAAGGGAGTCATTAAGTCTCAGATTTTTAGATTCTATAGAAACTGTAGTTCTTTAGATTTCTTTAACCAGGCTTGTTCTGTTCTTTTTAAAGCTCTCCTCCCTAGGAGGTATTCTATTAGATTACTGCGAAGGATCAAATCTAACACAGTAAGACAAATCATGTTTCCCTCTTCACCCCCCGATACGCTTACCTCCCCTTCACGAGTGTACCATTACCGCCCAACATTTCTCTCAGGTACATCAATGAAATGCTTTAAGACGCGATGCAAACTCGATATATACGTACCCGATCGCGGAACCTTTTTCGGCGAACAATCTCGCGACAAATATCAATTGGCAGAGAATCTTAATTGGGACTCCTCTAATATTGTGTATGTTATCACATGCAAAAAATGTCGCAAACAGTACGTCGGAGAAACTCAGAATTCTCTACGACAAAGAGCAGCCAACCATTTATCTAGTATTAGACTTAAACATGACGTACCCGTGGCACAACATTTCAATACTCTAGGTCATTCGGTCAAGGACCATTTTGAAATCATGCCTATTGAGAAACTCCCTTTTCTCACTTCCGCTGCAGATACCAAGCACAAACGTTTGGAAAGGGAAAGTTTTTGGATTCAAACATTACAAACTATTTATCCTTTGGGTTTGAACTTGGACCCAGGAAGATGTCGTGAAAAAACTATAATACCATTTGTGTTTCAGTATAACAAAGCTAGCATCGCTATGGCCAAGATTATAGTAGAAGAATACAAACTACTTCAAAGTAAACTTGCTCGACCTCTGACCCAAAGGCCAGTCATTGCTTATAAAAAGAACAAGAGTTTGAAAGACATACTGGCCAGGGCTTAACTCCTCGGTCTGAGATTTTCACCGTCATTTTCCATGACCCTATAATGATATTCTTACCATAGCTTAAGATACGTAAGCATTTTCAATGTTATACAAAGTGTTTCAGAAAATTCTACTGACTAAGGCCAAGCTCCTGTCATTCGTCAACCTAATGAAATATCATAGGTTTACTTTATTACAACAATTTATGATGGGGTATAAAGGTCTAAATGATATACCTCTTTTTAACACAATTAGAAACTTGTCTCCATGGTTATTTTAGACAAGAAGATTTTCCCTGTGCCCGTGTGTTTTAGTGTTCATAAATATATGGTGTAACGTGATATATTAATTAATATGAAAAATTAACTAAGTGAGAAACTGAACTAATTAGTACAAACTATTACTAAAACCGATATCAAAAGTTAGAGTTAATATAACAGTTTATTTAGTAAAAGGTGCACCAACTGTTAAGTATGATTAAGTTTGATGTAGTAGTACCTATAGTTACCGTCCCACCGCTCTATCAACTGAGCTACCCGGCCCTGTTGGGAACAGTTTGCTTGTTAGATTCTCTTATACACGCAGAGCTTAAAGGAGAAGAAAAGGAAAAAACTAAGTAAATACAGTACAGGCGCGACACATTTTCCTTTCTAACGGTACCAAAACCATATTTCTACGATTTTTCCTCGCTCAACTGTGTTATAAGAAAGTTAACAATCGTTATCAGAGAACGTCTAAACTGACTCGGCAGCCATCTTCACAGCAGAGCTTAGCTGTGTGTCTCGACCGGCCAATCAGCATACGCCTGGCCACCTATCACTCACTAGCGTAAGAGAAATTGGTCAACTCTGAAAGTCTCCCATTTAACTCTTTACCCCATAATGACGCTATTTGACGCCTTGCTTGTATCCATGAACTGTTCTCTGGGTCAACCCATAATGACGCTATATGACGCCTTGACATAATTAATATAAGACCTGATTTTATTTTTTTTTAATGAACATTTTTTTTTTAATAACTTACTAAAGATAATCTTTTGAAGAATGTAAATGAATATGTTGTTCACTTATTGTCTTTGCTTTTCTGAAATAAATATTTAGAACAAAATAAGGTTGACCTGGTTAACTGTCTATGAATCAGAGCATGGCGTCATATAGCGTCATTATGGGGTAATGGATAAAACACTGCATGGGGTAAAGAATTAAACCTAGGTTAATTTTGATCATTTCGACGCGCTAATAAGAGAAGATAAACACTCTAACAGCTCTGAAATGTACACTGGCTAGTATATCAACCTTTTGGGAAGACGTGACAGGCTGCTATGTTGTCTACGCGACTTGTGGGGATCGTTGTAGAATTTTAAAAAAAGGTAGTCTTACCGCTGACATTGCAGGTTATAACCATACAAGATATGATAAGATTGCAAGGGAAGTAATCTACTAATACTTTTTCCGGTCAATTTCAAACCGTCAATGGCGCGCTCCACTGACGATCGAGCACAAGCTTGTCGGGTAGATTCATTTTCATTGTATTTTCACACCGTAAACCTCGTGCAAGACTCACACACATAAATATGATGGTCTATGGGAGCCCGTTCGATACGATTGCATGTTGTTTTTTTGTTTTCTCCTCCTTTAAACTAAGCCCATTAGAACATGTATCTTTAAATTTTCGTACGATGAAGTTTTTATTAATAGTGAAATTACTGAATTAGTAAATTTACTAATTCAGTAATTTCCTTGATGATGATTGCAGCTTGCTTTCGAAACACTATTTAAAAAAAAAATTCATCGTACGAAAATTTAAATATACATGTTCTAATGGGCTTAGTTTAAGCTCTGCATGTATAAGAGAATCTAACAAGCGAACTGTTCCCAACAGGACCGGGTAGCTCAATTGGTAGAAACTCTTTTTGCTGTGAGATATTGTGCATTTTGAATTTGATCTATATGTATTGTTAAATTTGTATGGGAATAATAAAGAAAAAGAAAACCAACATCATGGCACATTGTCATCCAGTTGTCTCGTCATAATCAAAAAACATAGAACTGTACCTTTAGAGCAATTGGAGTTATAAACCCTGTCACACGAATATTGACTGTTTTGGTAACCATAGTTATAAAGCCAGGATGCCGACAAATAAGATTCGTGGCACATAATCATCAACATAACTATGTTCACACCCAAAATCAAGATTGTGGCGAAATTTAAAAAAAAATATAACAGCCTGGACACAAATAAGTACCTAATAAGGTAATCAGCTAATTGGTAACCATAGTAACTATGTATATGAAACGTCTGGAGACCTGAATCATTGTCAACAAAAATAGAACAGTTACTTTAACACTATTTGATTTATAGCCCAAAATGCACAGACGGACGCGAACATGTTGCCATTATACACTCCGCCTTTCGAAAGCAATTGTTCATAGCACCGTATAACAGAAATCAAACATCATCACACTTGAATATGTGCAACAACAAGAGTAGTTTTATAAAAAAAGAAAATATATAGTATACTGTAAGAGGAGTTAAATGAAATGGATATGATTTACTTAAAGCAGTGGGAAAAATCTGTTAATAGCATTTAAATGATGTTCAATTTGTTAAGTTATTATTTTGATACAGGATCCATATACATGATTCACTTTTCTCTAATTTCAGGATACTTGAAAAACACATGTGTGAAATTGTGATGGACAAATTTCCCGTCCTCCGCACACTGGATAGAGATGTGAAAGCATCTGTCGAGAAAATATTGGTGTTTAACGACAAACAGGGTCACAATGCTTTTGTCATCACTAAGGATGACAATGTATTTGCCACAGGGTCAAACGATGAGGGTTGTCTAAGGACAGGTAAATATAAATTTCATAATTCATTTACTTTTATATAAAGTTGCAGAAAGCTTTGCATCTTGTTTCTATTAACCCAGAGAATAATTTACTATCGATTTAAATAAAACAAAAGATAACATGGTACTATGTAGATGACCGTCTATCTAGCACCATTCTTTGTCGCATGAGGAATGGATGCAGTTCCTCTTAATGACGATTTGTTTGTTGGCAAAATGAAATGTTGATGGAGTTTGTTTGTAAATATATAACAGCAACCAAACGGTTTACTTAATTCCTTCACAGGAGTCCTTCTCAGACCTTGCCCAGATAGCCACATTTGTATACGCCAATGTGTATATTCATTATATTACAGTATAATTAATAACTGTATCTTTAATACTTCTTAATTTCTATATTTGGACCAACTCTTTGTAAATATGTTAACTTTGTAAAACTTATGCCACTCATTACATACACAGGATAAGCCTGTGGCTTAAGTGTACTTTACTTAACAAAATAAAGATGTTTAGATAAAAAAGAGATAACATTTCTTTATAAGTAGCATAAATTGAAAAAATCACACTTTTCAGGGCAAAAAGAAGCTTAAAAAACTGGCAAAATACTCTAGAAAGTGTGAAGCGATATACTCTAGAAGTAAACAAACTTTAAATAACTGGGGTAAAGGTTTACTCATATTATACCTAGATTAGTTCAAAACACCAAGTTAGTGTACATTCAGGAAACCAGCAACATTTAAAAGTGTTTTAGTTATACAATTCAGGAAACCAGCAACATTTAAAAGTGTTTTAGTTATACGTGTCAATAAAACATAGCCGATAATTTAGTTTTAATACAAACATATCAGCATGATGACAGTTTTTCACGTTTTTATAGCTTCGCATCATGAAATTTTGCGTTTAAAGTATCCGTTAAATATGCGTTTATTTTACGTGCATTTTATGTGTCACAGGTATTCTGTTTAGAGCTATCATAAATTTCAAAGTTTAGTCATTTAATGAACTTATCTCTGATATACATTGTCAAATCGTTCTTCAAATCCAGATTTCGAATTTTCAAACTCTTACGACCTAGAGAAGTGTTTCTACCTATTTTGTTCTTAATTGGGCTCAGAAGCAGGAAATGTTGTGTACGAAGATTGACACAGCTGATTGACAACTGGTAATGAGACTGATTTACTTAAGTATATTAACTATGGAATGCCAAAGCAGAAAAAAATTCAACATTTGCAATTTTACCTTCAGCGTCTCGATTTTTTGTTCAACACAACAATATTTTTCAACATTCGTTAAAAATTTTGTCCAAAAAAAGTAACAAGATATATGGCAAAATTTTCAAACGAAACACACTTAAAAAAAATACTATCCTAAAAAACATAATCCAAGAAATACACAAAATTTTACATCATCGATACATATAATTATACTAGTATGTCTTTTTTATTTATTACCTCTAAAAATTGGTCCAACACTTGCAACTTTTCATTCAACTACTTTACCGTTTTTACGTTCAACCGTTAACGTGTTTTTTTTTTCGTTCAGCTGTTCAAGTGTTTTTTCGTTTAACCAGTGAACTGTTTTTTTTCGCGCAACTGTTGAACCGATTTATTGTTGACCTGTTTTTTTACATGGTTTTTTGACATCTCGCGCAAGAAACATGTGACTGTTTCTATACAAAAACTGATGACGTCACAGTATCCATCCGCTGCCTGCTGAAATTGAATATTATCGTTAATCAGGGGAGGCAATCTTCTCGATGAAGCAAGACAATGGAACTTGCATTCGCCAAGGACCAGCTAAGAAAAGACAACTCTTGATGAGCCAGGGCCGACAACGAGCACTCAGTCCTCGTCCCAACTAACACTACATTACTATTTCAAGTGTTTAATATAAATTAAATTTTTGTTTCATTGAAAAGTATCCATATACATGCCAATTTTCCAACTTGAAAAATTCCAAGCTTCTCTCAAAAAGATTAAAGCCAAATCATAAAGCCAAACAGCCGACTCTTTTTAAACCATGACAGAGTCGTAATGTAGCCGTAGGCTTGTACAAGTTGTAGCAAGCGTTCTCACTGTAGTTCGCATTTTTGGGCAACAGAATATGCAACATTTTGAAAACATTGTTGCTAATTTTGATCTGAATCAAATTTAACATCAAAATAGAATTTGTTCTAAAAATAATGCTGCAATTATCCCAATTATACCACATTTCTGCAGTAAAATAATACATAATTATTGTTTCTATGTAGTTTGATTTCACCAAGACAACCATCACCAAAGTTAGGGCTTTTGTTTATTTCTTCAAGGCTTACAGTACCGTCGCCTTCGAAGGGTAAACACGCGTCAAAGTTTACTAGTGAACACCGCAGGGGTTTCTTATCAGTTCAAGCGCAAGAATGTACAAGTAGTCCGGTGAACGCCAACTTATCGATGAAAGGGATTAGCGCAGGCTATTGAATCGGAATGTCACCTGCTGTGCGGCCTGCACTTGTGTCTGACTTTCTTCAGACTTGTCTGTCGTAGTGTTTGTTACTTTTTATTTGTTTGTACGTTTATGAGCAATATGTAATAGTTGAAAGGATGAACAGAAACACTATCCATGTCAATTCAAAAGCGACCCAGGAATATGTTTGACACTTCTACCGAAATATCTCATGCATTTAGTAGCTCCGACGTAACGTACTGGACTGCTGATTGAGAGGTGCGCGGATCTCATCCGCTGATAATTATATGATTTTTTATTCTTTCAGATTTATATATATAAACAAATAAATTTTGTTGTTATAAGGAAATTAATCAATGAAAAAAGTACTTAAGAAATATATTTTAATTAACTCTTGTGTTTGAAAAATAAGTTCGCCGCTTGAATACTCTAGATTTGACTTAGTAAAATTTATTCTTTCATGTACATTTTCTACATCATATGTTTTTTCAAAGATTTTTCATTAGTTCACCTGCTTCAACATTTCATTTTGACAGAATGGTTTCTTTTAGACATTTGACTGTCATTTTATCAGATTATGTGGGTCTTGTGGGTCTTATGGTGATGCATGTCAAGTGTCCACTGAGTTCTTTGACACGTTTTTATATGCAGGGTTTCAATTTGTAATGTATATATATGATACCAAATATGCATCCTTCATTTCAATTGAATACCATGGAAGTTGTAACCATAAGAAAGACCGCGCAAGTATAGATCGTTTGAGAAACACTGATCAATATGGAAATAAATATATGAATGATCTGTTGGGTTTCATCGTGAGTTTATATTGTGACATTCCAGAGTGTGTTAGCGCTTCTCCGCTTGAGCTTCTGCTGAAATAAAAGGCTGAAGAGATTGAGAAACAAAAGCCTTCTTATAAGAGAGTATCATGGGGTTTTGTTAAATGCCTAGTTAAGACATTGTATAATCCTGACCAAGAGATTAGCTGATTTAATATGACAATTTCACACTAATGGCGGTTTGGGCTGGAGGGGCCCTAATGAAAATGTACTATAGTTTACTATAGCAAAAAACTATAGTTTACTATGGTACTTTTGCCACTTTACTATAGCCTGTTTACTATAGTAAACTATAGTCACTGTAGTTACTATAGTAAACAGACTATAGTAAACGTGGCAAAAGTACCATAGTAAACTATAGCGACTATAGTAAACTATAGCGACTATAGTAAACTATAGCGACTATAGATAACTATAGCGACTATAGTAAACTATAGCGACTATAGTAAACTATAGCGACTATAGTAAACTATAGCGACTATAGTAGTCTATAGCGACTATAGTAGTCTATAGCGACTATAGTAGTCTATAGCGACTATAGTAGTCTATAGCGACTATAGTAAACTATAGTAATCCATGGCGACTATAGTAAACTGTAGCGACTATACTAGTGGTATGGTAAACTTAAGTAAACCATGGTGACTGTAATAACATAAACTATAGTGACTGTAGTAACATAAGCTATAGTGACTGTAGTAAACTATAATGACTGCTGACTGTCTTCAGTTAACATACAAAATAATAAGAAAAAATCTTTAGTTTAAGACAGATAATGCTGTTTATTACAAGTACTTTAGAAAAATCTGTACACAAAATCTGATAAAACCGACATTTGATATTATTGTACAACACCTTCCTTCTCTTCATTCTCAAAATGACTTTGTTAAACTTGTGTATGGTTGTTTTTTGGGTTTTTTTTTTTTTGGGGGGGGGGGGGTCCTCTGATTTCTGTTTGGGGTTGGATCGCTGTTTTGAGGCCAGACTGCTTTTATGGTTCTGGCAAGTGTTTGGTGTATGACTCTCTGTGATCAGGATATCGTTCTTCAGTTTATACTACAAGAAAACAAAAGAAATATAAATAAATAACATCAACGGGGAAGGCCTGTGCTTGACTGAGAAGATTAAGCCGATGTATTACATATTGAAACAAATTTTGCACTTTGACCATGAAGTATTATCTTGATTTCAATAATTTACCTCATAGAAATCCACTGTGTGACGTCATCCCAGGCTTTGTTACCTCACTTTGCTTTGAACCTCCGTTGGCTTGGGAATAAATGGAAGAAAAAATCCGATATGTTATTTCCAATTTCCTGCAAAAAAAAATTAAACTTAAGTATGGTAAAGAATATAAAGTTTCCAATTATTAACCCAAGTTAGACTTTTTATCTGTCCTTACAGCCGAAATGTGCTTGTTTTCCATTCATTGCCATGTTATATTTCACCAACCAGCAGACGACCAAAAGGGGCCTTTATATTATACTGTAATACATGTACATGTATGTTTGATGCACTAAAATGATAACCTACATGTATACATAGTAAAACCGGAAATTCCATGCAAATATTTTGTTTTCCTACCTCGCATGCTCTTTTTCTTGATATACAGCATTTGTTAAACCGGTTACCGTTATGATTTTAAAGTCTACCCTATAAGTATAAATATAATAATAAAGCCTACAGGCATTGAGATTTTGCGTAATCCGGGTAATCATAAAAACTTAAATGTTAATCTACCTTTTTCGATTATGTATCCTAATTTTAAGAAAGACTCTGGTTTTCAGTGAAAGGATTCTTCAGCTCCTGTAGTTGTAGGGTGTCCGATGTTAACTGTAGTATAGGTTGATTCTCATTTCTGGGAGCCGATTTAATATCGCCTATTGTCATATTTGAAGAGATATGTGTGAGCTCTGAAAATAAAATTGTGGTTGTTAACTACTATAAAGGATGCAAGAATGTTAATCTTTATCAAAAGACATACTGCCTACTGGGGCAGTTTAATATACAATTACATTTTAAGTGCACTTCACCCTTTCACACGTACGTAGACATGCATATAGATACATACACAACTGAATGTGTTTTATTTTGGAAGTGTTGGGCCTACTACTAGGGCGAAAAAAAGGGCTTATTATTCATAGTTACTCCAAATTATTAGTATTGTTTGTTTATTCACCATATAATATGTACATGATGGTTGTCATGAAATTTGAATGGCGGGAATAAAGTCCGAATTAAGCGCTCTAAATCTAATTCAGAGTTAGTACAGCCAACTGTAACTTTGTAAGTCCTAATTTTCTAATTGTATGGAATATAGAAGTTAGAACTGGTCCATCACTTTCAAGGTTAACAATTTTTGCTACAGCTGATTTTTACTTGTTTTGTTCTTCAAATAAATAAATTTGCTGTACCAAGACAATCTCATAAAACCACTATTTCACAGCTGATTTTTACTTGTTTTGTTTTTCAAATAAATAAATTTGCTGTACCAAGACAATCTCATAAAACCACTATTTCACCTTTTAATTTTGGCAACTAACTGACTAATAAGTAATATGAATAAATGTAGTTTTGAAATGGAATACCGAAAAGGCACATTCTTTTTGGTGTAAACATAAGCTGTAGCCTATGTGACATACCAGTTCTATGTTCTCACCAAACAAATATTCATACGGTAAATATGTCAAAACCTACCCAGACCGTCTCAGTCAGTGTCACAGCCAGCCTGTTTCCCAGTTTGGTGTTTGCTTTTCTTCAGCGGACATTACAACATCCACCAGACCCACGTCGGTCAACTTCAAATCCAATGTTCGGGATCTGTAGGCCCCTACTTCTGAGGTAACTCCCAACTTCGGACCATTTCACCAGTCATGTGTAGAAATGGTGTTGGACAGGTTGATCAGAAAACACACCAGAATGCAATCCTAAATTGTTCTCAATCGTAATATAAACAAGGGTACAATTTTCGTTGACAGAGTCCCAGTGAAAAAGATGGCGGTTGACACGTACGGCCGTATACTTGACCTCGTAATCATAATGCCCGGATGTCTGGGAAACAACGTCGATCAGATCGAATCTTACAGCTACTTTAATCTTTTCATTTGGTGGAAGTGACAAAATCAAAGACGGGAACTTTTTCTTAGGAGAAATAAACTGCTTGTTTTATTGCAATGCTGACGTGTTAAAAAGTTGTAAGGCCGTATACATTTACGGCCAGTCCACATGTTGACAAAATACTTTGTTGACGTGTTGTCATAACTCATATATCGGCACAGAAGTCCTAAAACAAACTAGCTATAAGTAGTTTAATACACCTATCAATGAAAACTTTATGCCTGTCAATGAAATCTTTATAACCCTACTCATACAACTTGAAAATCTTTAAAGTCAGCCCCAAAATTTTATAACACCTCAAAGTCAAAGCAAGCTTTGCACTCAGCTGTGACTGTCATTCTGTCAGCCCAGCCACACCCCCTCCCCTCTGTCTCACAGCCTGCATAGTTGAACTTTAAGTCCTTGTTATTCGACTGGATTAGGCCCTACTTCAATAAAGTAGGCTAATTGAAAAACACATTTGAGCTATTTGCACCAAGACTTCATAGTAGAAATACAGATTTTGAATGAATTTTTAGAAAGATTTAAGGAATTAAAGACATACTTAAAAAATCCCTTCTTTATGTAATATAATTTATTGCATAGTAGATGACCTCGTAGATGACTTTTGGCAGGTAAATAAAATATCATGTTCGGCTTGTAAATAATCCCGTCAATTATGAAAGGGACGTAAGACTGAGAAACGTTAATTTCAAACTTTGGCCTATACATATTGTTGGTCGCTTGAAACGGAAATAGTAAATAATTCTTCATAATCACTGTGTAGTCATAGCCCTTACTGTCAAAGCCATGACAAATGAGAACATTATAACTACATCTTGTCCTCATTACAATCCGTTCAAATCACATTATCGCCCCCCCTCCCCTCCCCCCCCCCCCCTCCCCAAGTATTACTAATATTCTTCTGAATGTTTATACAACTTTTTGAGTAACATCCACAGCAAAATTATTTGTTTTAATGTTATTTAGCCATGATGTGCAGGTGTGACCTAATTAATTTTCCCCAATTATCACATCTATTGCAGGAAAAAACAGAGTATTTGAAATAAAGAAATGAAAAAAAAATTACAAATGGTACAAATCCGGACAGACTTTTTGTAGTAAAAATATGACGCAAATCTTGTAAAAAGAGATCAGTAATAAGTTAGTCCTATATTGAGTGAGAACATATTATTTAGATACTCTTAATAGTACGTTCGTTTAAAATAGATATAATATAGAGTGCAATATTTGGAGAAGTTTATTTCATTTTAATATAGATATATACTATAGTGAGCCGTCTACAGTTTACCATACTTTACTACAGTTTGACTATAAACTTGTACTATGACAGTTACCTATAATTTACTACAGCACCGTGCAGTTCATTTCAGTTTGAGTACCGGTATATAATTAACATGATTCTCCATAGTAATCTATTACAGTGATCTATAGTTTACCATACTTGACTATTAACTTATGTATCATACTTATCATTTACTACAGCACATAGCAATATACTACTGTTTACTTCAGTTTGGCTACATAATTACCATCATTCTCTATTGTACCTACCTATAATATACTAACTATAGTTTACCATACTTACTACAGTTTGACTATAAACTTACTGTGTTGTACTATAGTAACCTGTAATTTACTAGAGTACAGGCCATAACATTTCACTGGCAGTCAGAAACATTGAATCGGTTCCGTATATTGAAATGCTGGGAACCAACCAATACCGATTGCTAGTTTCGTTATACATCATACCATATATTGGCTTTCATGATGGTAACAGATTTTTGTTTCCGTAGTTTTAGAGCAAAAGTAACAGCAGGCTACCAGAACCGATCGTTACCGTGAAATCCTATGGCCTGAGAGTAGACTACAGTTATCCCAGTTTACTACAGTTTTACTATAAAGGATCTATCATATACTATAGTAAAAGGTTATGTACTATAGTCAACTATAGACTGACTACAAAAGTCTACAATACACTATAGTAAACGATAGTGTACCATAGTATATTATAGTAAGCTATAGTTTACCTCAGTTTTACTATACAAGATCTATGGTATACTATAGTAACAGACAATGTACTATAGTCAACTAAAGTTTCCTATAGAATTACTACAAAAGTCTATAATACACTACAGTATTCTATGGTATACTATAGTAAACTATAGTTTACCATAGTTTACCTCAGTTTTACTATAGTAAACTATGGTAAATTATGGTACATTTTCATTAGGGGGGCGGGGACGTACGAGTTTACAATAACAACTGTACCTTACCCTTTTTAGGAAATCTATCTTTTTATCAACTGTTTATTCATTCTTTGAGATTTGATGGGAATAAAATGAACTGAAGTTGATAAACTTGTCTATGCGTATATGCCACCGATTTCAGAGATTTGTTTGAATGTCAGTATAGCAAATATATTTGTGTTGCAACCATCGATTTATTATGATCAAAACATTTCTTAATGAAGTTTATTGTTTTAAACCTGTCCTGACGAAATGACAATTTTAAAAAGTAAAAATTACATCCATGAATATCTCCCAAGTATCTATGCCTTAACTTTTACGTGTACAAACGCATGCATTGCCCGTAAAATCCATTTCGTTGAACAGTGTCTCACCATTGTCGGAAGTGTTATGCCTTTTATTCGATGCTGTTTTTTAAATCAATCTTTGGTTGTTGCAATGACAAGTATATCGGAAATATATTTGGTTTACCATTACTTTAGTTGACAAACACAGAACCTTGATGAAATAACATGCATCGCCATTAGGTGACGATGCCTAAACTTTTAAGCGTGTATGCCACGAGTGATATAGCCGTGAAGCCGTGAATCCATTGTGAAGTCTGTACAACAAAGTTATTTTGAAGTTTCAATCTCTGATACTTTTCATGAAAAATGTATATCTTATCTTAAATGAAATGCATTTCTTTAAACCTGTTCGTGCCAAATGTATCAATGTTGAAAGGACACTCAGATGAAGTAAAGTCAATATCTTTCAAGTGGCATACACACGCATGCATCACCCGTAAAATCCATTTCATCGATAACTCTCATATTGAGATGCCAACCAGTGTGAAACCCGTCTCCGTTTTGATTTAATGGGAATTACAGATTTCGTAAAACTAACAATATACATGTATTGAAGATTTCCTAATTTTGACATTATCCCGAGACCATAGTGAATTTTGACTTGATTGAAAATAAACAGAAATCAATCAAACCTAAAACCCAAAGTCCGTAAAGTAAAGATCATAAAACCAACAATTATGCAAAATAAATAAAATAAGCAAGTTGCCTTGACAGCTCTGACTGACAGGATTTGCTTCTATAAAAGTGAAGTGACGATTGAAAGATGAGTGAATAAAATAACAACATAGAAAATAACAGATACTAAATACAATTTGGATGAGTGAATAAAACAATAACAACATAGAAAATAACGGACACTATATACAATTTGGTCCAAATATGATTTTCTTTCAAAACGATCAGACGGTTCGTTGGGACTGAGAAAAAAATCAAAGCTTGTCATAACATTAAAGGGGCATGAGCTGCCAAAATGTTGATATTTTGATGTACACACAGAATGTTGGAATTACCGGCTATTTTTCTCAAGACGTATAATTCAGAAGCTTTTTAGTGCTTCTAATCTCAAAAATGTACGATAAAGTATTGTTTTGAACTAACTTTGACTTAGAATGAATGAATGGTCGTCCCGGTTATTTAAATTTTGCTACTTTTCGAACACGTTTTCGGTTCGTACAGGGCACATACTGTATGGATTTTCCTCATTCCAACGCCAATCATTTAGTTTTTCGATGGCCTTCAAAGCCTCTTACTGTCGTGACGATTAGAAATTATGAAAAAAGTGTGAATTTCCTCAGCTCATGCCACTTTAAATGAGCCAAGAAAAATCTGTGGGCTATAAGCCGATTTAACCACTGTCTAACAGCAAGTAGTTTACATAACATTGAACAATACAAATGATACTTTGTAGCTGAGTCTTCCACAGACATGTTTACTTCAAACGCTGTGAGTAGAAACTCACACACTGTGGGAAGCCGTCGTCGTGTCCACTCTCAAGGCTGGTATGACATCACGGGCGGTTTATGACTATTCCTGAAATAAACTTGAGGAAACTAAAATTTGTTGTACCTAATATGTAACATTTCGCACAATAGTACATGTACTTTTTATAAAAGACTTGTAAAAACGTTTAATGAGATATGGAGGGCATTATATCTGCGGATGTATTTAACCATGGCGTAGTGAAGCGGATTCGTTTCGGTGATCAGTCACAGCCACCTCTTGCAAACTTCACTTTTCAGCCCTGAGGTTTCAATAGTTTACGAGTGATTGACAGAAGGGTATTTTCCTTTCGAAGGCGACGGTACTGTATTCATAATGAAATAATTTGGGACATTAGTTGGAAATATCCAAACCCTATAGCCAAAGCATATTGCTGTTGTGCTGGTCAGCACACCTACTTTGCTCAAAAAGTTTGGATACTTATGGGCAAGTGGGACATTGTTGATACTAATCAAGTTAAAGTGAGTTCAGAGTAAAATATGTAAAGTAAAACAGTCCTTTTTTATCAACCAAAGCTTTATCTCCAAGCGTATTAAAAAAAGTCAGTATAGTATTGACATTGTGAATACAAATATTATACAAATATGGATATTTGATGTTTCGACAAGAAACTGATTTTAAAAGAATAAATGTGCTAACTATTTTCGATTTTGTTTTTGTTATTGATTCCTTAACTAATATCTGAATTGGTCATCTTGTAATTTCTCAGCATTGATACTGCACATATTGTGTTTTGATTTATTAAGAACGCATCGAGGAAGACCATTCTTTTTAATTCACTTCCATTCATTTCTTAATTTATTCGATCTATAGGCCTATAGATTGGTAGGACTTTATCAGATTTTAACAACTAGTTATAACACCGTAAAATTAGGCCACCGTACATGTACTATTCCAACCTTGCAAAACAAACAAGTTGAACAGATACAATGTTATTTTTCAACTTTTGGTGACGTCAGTATGTGTAGACTGATCGGCGAATCAATGAGAAACAATGTTTCGAAATTCTCGAACCAAAATGTCACTTGTCATCTGTACTGGTACAAGAGTTGTCCTTTCTTTGCTGGTCCTTGGCGAATGCAAGTTCCATTGTCTTGCCTCGATGAAGGATACCCGTTGGTCGTCTACATCAATGAGATGTGTCAACAACACTGTGACGTCACCGATTTGTGTGATCACGACTAAGTGTCACGTGCTGCGAGAAATCATTTTTTTTCTCTCAACTAAAAAGTAGTTCAACATTTAACGGGAAAATCAGGTCAACATTTTACGGAAAAACACTTCAACGATTGGACGAAAACCAGCTCAACGATAAAAACTGTTCAGTGGTTGAAACGAAAAATCGTACGCCTTGAACCAAATTTTAGAGGTAATGCATTTTTAAAAATCTTTTGGATGAAATAAAACGACATATTACGCATATAAAATAACACTAAGCTGGCTGTAAAAATTGATATACCGGTATGATAATGTTTGGGATTATTTTTTCAGATGCATGTGGTATGATTTTTTGGGGGTCTTGAATGAAATAATAAAAAATAACATAGAATTGAGCCACAAAATATGGTCGTTGACAAAAATTTTAACGAATGTTGAAAAATATTGTTTTGTTGAACAAAAAATCGAGATGCTAAAGGTAAAATTGCAAATGTTGAATTTTTTCCGCTTTGGCATTCCATAATTAACAAGAAAGTAGAAGACCCAACAAACCGTTTTCAATCTCCATTTCCAACTCATTCGGCTATAATAGAATACGCTCAAGTTAAAAACAGTGAGAACAAACTTAGATTTAAAATATATGGAGGTTAAATCTGGGATGAATATGAAAGGGATATGAAACGCCTTTGTATTATAGTCAGTCTACTAGCAGCCTGTTTGGCTCGCTATTGTTTGTCCTAGACACCCCGTGACGGCATTCCGATCCGACCCGAGAAAAGCGGAAACCCGTGTTGTGTATTCAGATTCTTTCCAAACCTTACCGATCTCGTGGATATATGGACTGCGCGTGCCTATTTGTAAGCTAACAACAGAAAACAATCTCCCTTTTGAATATTTTGACACTTAGATGAATTATCTCCGGCCCATATATCCACGACATCGGTAAGGTTCGGAATGAATCGGAATACACAATACGGGTTTCGGCTATTCTCGGGGCGGATCGGAATGCCGTCACAGGGTGTCTGGGACAAACAATAGCGAGCCAAACAGGCTGCTAGTAGACTGACTATAACACAAAGGCGTTTCATATCCCTTTCATATTCATCCCAGGTTAAATTAGATACCGAAAATTCTTAATCAAGTCGACTACGTGGGATTGAGTTTATACAATAACGAATATAAAACTCTACGTAAAAGTTAGCTTTAATATAACGAGAGCAATTTATAAGACAAATGTTGACCGATGAAGATTAACAACCCAAGAGTCTAGTGGAGAATTTCAAATAGCGTCGATACCTGGTCATATCAGGAAGAGGTTGACTTGCAAATAACTACTTTAGTAAGCTGAATTCACTTGGCCCACCAAACATGAACTACATGTAGATGCTAAAATTACGGTTGACAAAATCCGAAGTACTATGTGAAAGTTGAAAAAAACACAAACCAGCCGGTGATGATGGCACCATAAATGCCTACCTGTATATGAAAACCACGGAGACTGATGTTACCCATATATTTAGAAATGTTTAACCCTATTATAGAATCTGGTTGTATTTCTGATACTTAGCCTGTCAGTATAATCACACATTTTTATAAGAACAAAGATTTTCCAGGTGCATTGGTGTTTTAGTGTTCATAAATGATTGTTGTATTTTGTAAGACTAAAACCCTACCAGCGTCTGTTATCACCAATCAGCATTTAGAAACCGTTGATGTTAACCGTTACCCAGGGATTACTTTTAGTTAAAGGCCCATTTACTAAAACTATTATAACACTGATGTCATGTCAAGCACGCTTTGGTATGACTCCCAAACTAAAGTTTTAAACAAATGATCTTGTCTGAGCTTAAATTTTGGGTAGGAAGTATGGGGGTAGTCTTATCTAGATTGTGTTGAAACATTTTATTTTCGATTCTGTGAAAGTATTCTGAGCTAAAAAAAAACTATTTCGTTTATGATACCAGGGGTTCTTGGTTTCTACCCTGTGTACATACAATTGTATGTAAATATGGTCTCAGTTTGGGTAAAAATCATGTACATGTATGCCAATGGTTATCAACTCACATCAAATATAGTTTACATCTATACATATACATGTAGTATAGCATCAAAACTATTTTTACAAAAACTATACCTCTCAATGAATATTTAAAATCAATCCACTAATTAGATGAAATCATTTACAACATTAAATGTCCCTCCAATTGACTCTTTGTCGCAAAGATTTGGTTGCTGTTGTGTCATCGGCATATTGTGGTAATTTAAGTACTTCATCATTTGGCAACGGAATGCCTTTTACATTACTTCAACCACTATCACAAAAATTAAAGTGTTCGAATGACAGGTTTGTTCAATTCCGATTTCCATCAGGAACCAGTTAGTAAGCCATCCTGCATTGATTACACAACTTTTGGTGTTTTTGTTAAAATACCAATCCAATTACAAAATTGTAGCCCGCCACCCATACCCCTTACGACTTTTAACAGGAATTCTTTAGATATTGAGTAAAAGGTTTTACTAAAATCTAAAGCTAGAATTATGCCAGGTATCTCTCCCGTGTTAGTATAATTAATACCATCTTGTATCAATCTTAAATTTTGAAATGATCCCTTTGCTTCTACAGTACTGTCAGTGACTAAGTATCAATCCTCCGCCGTTCTCCCGCAGAGCTTTGCTAACACCTCCGCGGAGGATCGGTGACGGAAAATCAGAAGCTCTGCGGGGCATTTCTCTCGCCTCCGCGGAGGATTTGAACGGAAATGTGCCGGCTCCGCGGGGGAACTGAACTGCATTTGAGACGTTGATGCAACTGATGACAGACTGTGACAAACCTTGCAACACAGAAGTTTAGGCTTACCACGGCGAAAACTAATGTGTAAAATGGAAAAGAGGAAATGCGTGGTTTGTCTTACTTGTACGTCTGAGGCGGGAAACTGACTGTCCGTAATCAATTAAATTCATCTTCCAGTTTTATTTTTTCTTATTCCACCAGAAATATCTTGCTTTTGGAAATAAGTAGCGATTCACTCAGAAAAAGGTGATTTCTGTTGAACCAATATTATCTAAAAGTTTTTATATCCACCGTCTGTGTGTTAAAAACACGTGCCCTGTTTAGCAGCAAGGCAGGTTGAGTCCATCTCTGACCCTTTTGTGAGGTTGAGTTTTAAAAGTTTTTATTTTGAGTTTTTATTTACATGCACGTCCAACAAGAAATATAGCTTATTTATAGCCTATTTAGTTGAAATGCCTTTAAGTTTCGCAATTGTCAAAAAAAAATAAAAATTCTACACCAGTTATGAAGGTATCCCCCCCCCCTATATGTAATGAGACACAACTATTGTCATGGAGACAACATATCCAGACAGGTTTGGTGCCAGGGTACTAATTGAAGGTTGAACAATGTTCCAAGTGCGGAAAAATTGACCGATTGCTTGATGACGTAACTTGGAATTTACGCGCAAAGCATTTTGGGGGATTGAGGTATGTTAATATAATTTTAAAATATGGCTGAAGAAAAATACTGTCTCGAGAAGAAGACGTAAAAAGCGTAAAATTACCAGAAAAATGTGTGGATAAAAACAGGTTATATCATCAATGTTTTCCTAAAGTGACATCTACCCATAAACAAAATGGCGAACTGAGGTACATTTTACCCAGAAAGCTTTGTGTAAATCTATATGACGTCATCAGGCTCGGCGGTAATTGTCACCACAACAAAGCAGATCATTTTCCACTGTAGAGCTATACACAGCATGTACTATCCTTGGTTATTTTCAATGTGCTATTGAAACAAGTAAAACTGTAATTTATAACTATATGTAGTCTTTAAGACATAGGCCTACCCCTGCAAGACTGTTCATTCTTCCTCAATGGCTTGAATCAGCTGAACAAATAAATTGTCTTCATCTGACAAGCATTATATGTCAATTAATGAATTTCTAAAACACATTTTTTTAATTTGTATGTATTTAAAAAAAAATAGATAACCCATTGTTTCTTAACTAGGTCATTTCGCTGATTGGTTTAAATATCAATCAGGTCTTGTTCCCGTCGTCTGATTGGTCCAAACTGAATACAGCTCACTTAATTTATGTCAAACTGGAATCCTCTCGATCTTTTCCTGCTGTGTATTGATGAGTTTTCTATCCATTTGAAGGTTTTACGAAATAATGAATGAAGTTAGTTTTGATTTGTTAGAAAATTCCTGCTGTTCCCATTCAATTGTTCAATATCAACTAAAACAAGATTCTTTGCAATGTTACATAGTGATTTGTGCAGTGCTCATACAATGTGGCATACAGTACGGCCGTAACGGTGTAATCCACACGTGGCTATTCTATTTAAACCACCTTACGAAATATGACAGACTGCCACTGTCAGCTGACGGACTTAAGAGCATCGGTGAAGGCATAGAAAACCTCCGCGAGGGATTTGTGTCGGCTCCGCGGAACCTCCGCGGAGGATTTGAGCCGGCTCTGCGGAGGATTTTAAAAAGGTCCGCGGATGTTCCGCAGGGGATAAATGCTGGGTCCACAGGGGATTGATACTTAGTCACTGACAGTACTGTATATACCATGTTTGATCATTGTTTATAACTTTCTGCTGAACCACTAACTGGAGACTTTTTTGCTAATACGGCTGCTCCTATTTTATAGCCAGTGCATTTTAATCAGATAGATTATTTCATTCTTTGGAATAAACGTCATGACCACTTTTGTTTGAGAGACTGACAAACAAAAGCGAGAATGTTTACCACTCATTGTTTTATTTTTCCCACTTTATAGAAAGCAGGACTTAAGCCGTCGAAACCTGGACTAGATTCATTTTTACATTTTTTAAAACATTTCTCTATTCCAATTAATCCCTCACATACATTTGCATCTCCCCCAAAATTATGTAACTGCATATCTTATACTGCTCATATTCTCATGGAGCATGCGGTTTGTCAAGTTTATATGGCTCAGAAAAATATGAGAATAATTGCTCAGATAATTCCTGAGCCATGTTAACTTCTTCTCCATCTTTTGTTTCCAACCAAAATATGGTATCTATTCTACATGTACAGCGATATTATTGTGATGTTGTCCGCCCAAAGGAATATTGTACCGAGTTATTAAACTTGAATTACGTTTAGAATATAACTTAATTGATGCAGATAAAACAATTATGTAAGTGCTTGTGCGTTTCAGCCGAAAATCGTCATCTTCCAATTGAAACTGGTAAGGGGCAAAGTGTTCCAATGCTATTGTACATTTTGCAGCTCTGGTCAACTTGGTGCTGAATATCATCTGATGTTTGTCTGTTGCAGCATAACCCGTCTAAGGGAAAAGTATGTACTATGTGTTACTAAACATTAAAACATCAGGAGTTTTTTTGTATATTAGTTAGGTCATCAAAATGACATGCCAGCGTTAAATGAACACTGTTTCTTTACAATTTGTCACCTTTGCCTCTGTCACCTCAGTATATGCAGGTAACATACATTTTTATATTGAATACCTCTTGTGCCACTTGTGGCTTTAGAGCGAAATGAATGTAATAATCAAGTTTATCAGCGTGACACGCACATGTATACTGCGTTACTATGGCTAAACTGGTGTAACATATTAACTGTTATTCTCACACTACACCCCCGATAATTTCACTCTCATGCAGTGTGTTATTTTTGTCATAATCAACAAGTGAAATTATGGTCCAACTTACTGCTGATTGGTTAACAAACATGATTTTCCCAGTTCAACTAATCAAAACACAAGCTTGCATTCTCAGCGTAGGGATAATACGTTCGTTTTCCTTTTATGTAATAACTTGAAGACATCCTTGTTAGATTACAAGTGATTGGCAGTATACATGTAACTCACAACTATGCGAGTCGGTAGCCAATCATGTTATGGCTTACATACAACGGACTACGTTTATGCAAAATAGTATGATTTTCCCACGATCACGTCATAGCTACTTCCATATCAGGAAAGCCTTTCTTGTACATGACATATACTTCTTGACATAAACAAACTGCTTCGTCTGCTTGCTTCCGTTTTTCTAACAAATTATGTTTGAATACGAATATACCATAGCCGTATATTCTCCTAACTGCAAACCATGACACTTTCTGTATCAATAATTAAACACGGTATAATTAAAACTTTCAATCAATCAATCTACCTAAACTAGCCTCTCGCAGATTTCTCAAAGAAGATGCATTGACCTAGTAATCGTAATTATGTCGGTATAGAGGTCACAGCAAAACCTGACTTGGTCATCGGATTGCAGACATTAAACTATTGATATGTTTATTTGTGTTTTATTCTAAGAAGTGCCATTCATTTGTAGGATAAATATTTTATTCTTAAGAATCTGTGAGCAACAAAACTGTTTGATTTTAGAGACCTTTCTTGTGTAGCGTAATGAATACAGTCTTTATGTCAACGCGGTAAAGCGGTCTGACTTCATTAGAATCCAGAAAGGTTGACAGGATTGAACGATGTGATGTGGAGCTGCATTTCAGTATAAAATGCAGCATTTTTGTGTATTGTGAGAAAAAGATTAACCAACTCGAGTCCGTTTGTTACAATGAATATCACTCTCATCTGACTACAGCTATCTATATATCTCTCAAACTGTTAAAGATACTTTTTACATTTTTAACAGCTGTAGTTAAGAGCCAGAAATATCATTTATCATTAATTATTTCATATAACTTCTGTATTGAGATTAAGCGTAGAGCTGCATGAAACTAATACTTTTCATTTTGTTTTTTAATTTTTGTTTTATTTTTTAATTTTCCTTTTTTTATAAAAATAGCAACAAAAAACTAACAAAATCAAAAAAAAATTCTTGGCAACGATGGGCCACCATATACAAGGGTCAGTTTTCTCCGTTGAGCCAACACCGTTCTGACAGTGGTACATCGATGGTCTTGAGTTATTACAAATGTTACATCTCCTCTCTTTGTTTTGTTGTATGGTTGGCCTTTTTCATTAGGAAAGTTTCCTTAAACTTCATTTGTTTCACCGAATTTTCAACTAAAATATCCGTGCAATTATACCATATCTTATCATTTTGATATATATTCTAGTGGAAATAAAAAAAAAATGTTTATTATGATCAAAATATATTTAGTCGCATAATTACGCTAAAATCGCGAAAAGAGGGTCCTATTCTTCAATCATTTATGTCTACGGAAAACACACACAACGTCAAATTAAAGTCAGAACGATGCTGATGACGTTATCAAATGTTGGATAAACCAATCAATGATGTTATATTTATACCAACACCTAACTAACGTAAGTAAAATCTGATAGACCAACCATGGAATTGCCGGCCTTATCACAACTTTAAGTTGATGTTGTGCTATTTACGCTTAAGCTAACCACAGGATGACGACGATACGAATATACAACTAACGGTGGATCAATGGGGAACAGCAAAACATTAACCAACAATTAAAAGGCCAATGTTGCCATCAGGTTATGCACGTCTCGCCAATATTGCTATCAGGTCACGCACGTCTCGCCAATGTTGCTATCAGGTTACGCATGTTTGCCAATGTTGCTATCAGGTTACGCACGTCTCGCCAATGTTGCTATCAGGTTACGCACGTCTCGCCAATGTTGCTATCAGGTTACGCGCGTCTCGCCAATGAAACTGACGATGCGGACTTAGTACCGACGCTTTTCAAATCCAGTACTGCAAACAATAAAACCCCTTTGATGTCAGCTATTTACATGACCAAGCAGGGTAACCTTGACCCAACAATGGCTCAGCATTAAACAGCCATTATTTATTCAACTTGAACAAGTACAACCTTGCCACTCGAAATCCAACATTGTTCCATTGCTGTCTGGGTTGTTACCTGTGAATTTATAAACACTTTGATTTGACTTTAATGACCATTGGAGTTGGACTAATTGTATTGATAATCTCATTGTTTCGAGAATTGAAAAATCGTACAAAAATAAAGCTTAAAAGTTGTCTTGAGTGCATCGTTAAAGTTTCGTAAACATTCTGAAATGGCACACTAAGTAATATTTTGAAACTATTGCAAAACCGTATATTGCTAAACAATGTATAGATCATTAAAAACTTGAATAGCATATATAGAAAAGCAGGGTTGTATTGTACTATGGCACCTCATCCATAGCACAAAATAGGCGACATGTTATCTAACAGTATTCTCAGACAGAGGATAAATGATAGTAATTCACCATATGTCGATCTTTTTTCAAAAATTGTATTTCTGAATAACGTAAATGTCCCTGTGGGCCTGCATCTGAGACAACAAACTGTGTTTTGTTTTGGCCCAGGTTCAGCCCTCCGTATCATGCAATGTTAGATCGTGTTTATCCAAGTGGCCTTATTGATCCTGATAGGTCAATATTCTATTGTTCGTTCTATTGACTTAAAATCCCAAACAATATATATAATTTTGTTTTTTATCCTGTTTGCGGTTTTTACCATGTATTAACGACAACCGTTTAAATTTGTATTTTAAATTGTCCCACCACACCCCAATTTCATTTTTATACAATAGCGTTTTTTTTTCATTGTTAATAGTGTCTCTAATCTTTTTACAAAAAGCAGTATCTTGTAATAATTGATTGTTAAATATAAAGAGTCCAGGGCCCCTTTCAACTGTTGATAGGCCTAATCGTAAATAAAGACTGCTATGGTCACTGAGACTGTTTCTTCGGTGATATACAGATTTTACAAGAGAAACTAAATTTTGTGATACGAAAATATGATCTATGCGGCTTTGTTGTAAAATACCTTGAACATTCCTCCTCCACATAAAACTTATTTTATCAGGATGTACATACCTATATACATGTATATCTCGGAGAGTAAACTCCCGTGCTATAGATAATAATTTCTCCCTTGTTCTGTTTACAGCAAAAGTTTTATTGCCTCTATCTAAAGGAGAGAATACAGTATTTATATCACCCATGAGTATAGTTATCTCGAAAAAAAGTACACAGATTTGTAAAAAAAAGCACCCGTTCATTACTTGTATTGGGAGCATAGCAGTTTATCACATCAATTTCCTTACCATCAATTGTGATAGTAATTCTAAGTATTGTACCCATTGAATCACATTTATAATCAGTCACTTTGTTCTTCAGCTCTTACGAAATGATTGTGGCTACACCACAACTATTTACAGTTCCGTTATTGTGGAAAACTTCCCCACTTATTAGATGTTTATAGTTCACAAGTAATTGCTGGTCCCAGTGAGTTTCTTGTAAACAAAGTATGTCTATATTGGACACAGAATATAAAGCATTTATTGAATAAATTTTTCCAGGACTTCTTAACCCATTACAATTTAGGGAACTTAATAAAACCCATTTAAAACATACAGAAGGACTCCATTTATTAAGGAAAGGACCCCAATTATATAATACCCAGCGCAAACCACGCAGTAGTATATTTGACACCTATAGTTATCATGTGACTATATATCGCATTCTATATTTTTCTTGAATGGGACTCCATCCGAGAAAATAATCATGTACTACAGTACCGCCGGCGAAAGCAGGCAAATGCCAATGCAGTAAACTCGCATGAATTATCCTGAATTCACGTAAATTCTCACAGCTGGATGAGACTGTAAGCAGAGGGTAATATCAAATTTTGCAAGTAGTTCGGGCCGCCCGGTGAGGTGAGTATTTATAAGCGTGTCACCTCCCGCCGTGACAGTATACAGATTATCGCCGGAGCCAGTCCATTCAGTCCGTCAACTAAATCGGTTTGTTGTAGAAGATGACAAGATGTATTTAATCTCTTCAAGAAAAACATTATTTTTGTACAGATTTGTGTCAATTTACAATGTTTTTCAAAGCTTCTGTTCACCCGCTGTAATTTGTTGTTGTTGTTGTTGTTTTGTGTCAACGATGTGTAAATGAGGTCCGCATGGAAAACAAGACAGTGAACTCCGAAACTTTACGATGCATTAGAAAAAGAATTTAATAAAAAAACCTGTGATTCAACAGTTTACCAATTATTCTCATAAAATGTAAACAAAGGAATGTCATCAAAATAATTAACAGATAAACCGTGCAAGCAGTTTTTCTTATGCCTGACATCCCACATACTTTACGGAGCAGGCAGGAACAGTGACGCTTTGTTTTATCGAGCAATGTTATGTTATCGAGTTATGTTTTAACTCAACTAAAATATATACTACCTTTACGTTGATGTTCTGATATGTATTGGTGACTGGTCGATAAACATACCCAAATAATGTCAGATTATAAAATAAGTAGGTAACATATTTAACTTTAGGGAATGCCTATTTTGCCAAGTGAGTATGGCTGGTATTTCTCTAGACCTACGGTAATGGAAGGTGACCATTAGAGACCCTATTTGTTGTTGCGAAACCCCTATAGTTTATTTAACGGTCGATATTTTACAAACCCTTAGCATTGCGATTAATATATTTCCTTCTCACTGCACATTTTGCTGGATGGACAATTAATTTCAGTACCGCCATGAATATAGTATTTTTTTTATATCACCGATATATTTATTATGAGATTTAAGAGTATTACATGTAGTTGTCTGGTTTATTCGCCTCTGTCACTCATAGATAGATAGATAGATGTTCTTTATTTAAAACAGGCTCGATAACTGCTGTAGGTAAATACCTATTTTCAAACAGGTCGAGCTAAAACAATAATCATACAAATACAACATAAAAACCATAATATCACAAACAAAACATGATCTTGACAGCACAATAAAACACATATTACAGTAACAAAAAATAAATAAGATAAAATGGCTTTTTTTTTTCCTTTTCAGAAAATGTGCTGTTTTTAACGGTTATATTTTAAGTATAATGCGGTATTTAAATAATGTCATGATATATACATACATATTTATAAACATTGAAACAGTGACAGCACAAAAACATATACAGAGACAAAACTATTAAAATCTGGACAATGTACATAGGTTATTTTCATCATTTCATTTGACGCACAATGGCTTAAAAGGATTTGGAATTGATAATTGATTGTCTTATTATTGTTGTCTTAATTAATATTGCACAGCTTCATTTAAAATGTTAAATAAATAGAGGGATAAATATCATACATATTAAAATATATAATACATAGGTTCCATTACATTTTCAGCAGCAACAGGATTATATATTAATGTTAGTTAAAAAGAGATTCATTAAATACTTTTTACATGCATTTTTAAAAGCCAATGGCGAATCCGCTGACTTAAGATGTTCAGGCAATGCGTTGAACTCACTTGGGTAATTAACTACAAACGATTTTCTGTACATTGCAGTTCTAGTATTAGGTATTTCAAGCAGAGTATATGAGGAAGAGCAGAAAACTTCGGTTTGGTTTAGATCTTTTAATTAGTTTTGATAAATAATCAGGTGCTATGCCATTGATAATTTTATACACTAGAATAAGCCTGTTAAGTTTGAATACATAGACCAAGGGTAACCAGTTAAGCTTAGTGTACATTTCCCTAATAGATAAATCATAATTTGGGTCTAAAATGAGTCGCATTGCACGACGCTGAAGTCTCTCTAGAACTGAAATATCACGAGCAGCTGTTTCAAAGCTCCACACACTCGAACAATAAACAAAGTGTGGCAAAATAAAACAGTTGTAAAATAATTTCCGCGTATCAGTGGATAGGAATTTTTTTATTCTAGCTAACAGGGACAGTTTACTATTCACTTTCTTTTCTATTTGTTTAATATGATCTGTCCACGTTAGATTTTCATTAATTAGAACTCCTAGCAGTTTTTCAGCCTGCGTGTTTTCTATTATTTGGCTGTATAGAGAAATGTTTAAGGAGTTTGTTTCTATGCGCTGGCGTTTTTGTGACGTCGTAACCAACATGCTCTTGGTTTTTGTAGGATTTATTCTCATTTTATTCACTGAGCACCAATTACTAAGGTTAGTCATATCTTTGCTTAACTCGTTAACTTCTTCGACTTTGGTTCCAACTGAAAATAAAGTAGTGTCGTCGGCAAAGATGACATTAGGAGAGTTAAGATAAAGTGGCATGTCGTTGATATATAGGATGAACATAAGAGGTCCCAGGTTCGAGCCTTGAGGAACCCCCAGATTAACATTTCTTGTTTCAGATAATTTACCAGCTACACTAACACGTTGTTTCCTTGTCTTTAAATGAGACTCAAAAAATAATATGGTATCCTTTGAAAATCCATAAAATTCAAGTTTTTTCAAAAGTACATCAATATCTACTAAGTCAAAAGCTTTACTCAAGTCCACATAAATAGAACCGATCAGATTGCCTTTATCGATTTCTGATAACCATGTGTTAGTTAGATAGACGAGAGCAGTCTCACAGGAATGGCCAGCCCGAAATCCCGATTGATGTTTATAAAACAAGTCGTTATCATTAAGGTATTCTGTAAGATTACTTGCCACATGTTTCTCCAGTATTTTGGAAAGAGTTGGTAAAACACTTACCGGCCTGTAGTTGTCAGGGCTATCTTTGGCGCCTTTTTTGTAAATTGGAGAGACTTTACCTACTTTCCACCCTGTTGGGAAGTGATTTGTGGAAATACATCTGTTAAATATGTATGTGAGAGATGGGTAAATTATGTCAGCAGCCATCTTTAAAAATTTGGTGGGAAGGCTGTTCAATCCTGGAGACTTTCTCGTATCTAATGACTTGAGTTCCTTCAGGACAAAATCCTGGGTAATAAGGGGTATGGAAAAATTGACCGTGGAACTTTTCCGGTCTTTAACAAAATCTGACAATTTTTCGTAGTAGTCATTTACGGGAGAGCTATCGGTTAAAGACGAATATTGAACAGAGGTAAAAAATTCATTAAAACAATCATCTTATTTGGGTCTGAAATTAGCCTATCTCCAATAGTAAGGCTATTTACATCAGACGCTTTGGATTTACATGCTGCGAGATCTTTAAAATACTTCCAAAATTGATTAATGTCGGCCTTACCCGATCTAAGTTTTTCATCATAATAAGTTTTCTTGGCTTGATAAATAAGAGATTTGGTTTTGTTTCTCCAGTATCTATATTGGATATCATGTGTTTTCTTATTGGTGTTATCCCGTTGTTTCATTGCATTTGCAATATCCACATTCCACCACTCGGGACGTTTGGGATAGCGTACTCGTTTTTCTTTCACTGGTGCGTTTTCATCCAACGCATTTGTAAACAAATCCATCCAGACACTGAGTGCTTCGTCGATATCATCGAAGCACTCAATCAGTGACCATGGTGTTTGTGTGAGGTCCTGTAGAAATTTGTCGACCTTAAATTCTTTCATTGCTCTATACTTGATTGTATGATGAATGGGACTTTTCTGCATGGATTTGTTTATTTTGCGTGTGATACACACATGAAAATGGTCACTAATTGCAAATTGTGGTACAAAACATTGAGTAATATTCTCAGGATGAGAAACAAACACGTGATCAATTAGCGATTCACCATACTTGGTTACTCTGGTTGGTTCAGAAATTAATTGGCTAAATCCATAATCATTTTTCATATATCTGGACCATTTCAATGAATTTGTATCGGATCTTAGCAAATGAATATTAATATCACCCAGAATAATGGTTTCTTTATTTTCAATCCTTAAAATGTTCAAAGTTATTTCCAAGTGACGAGCAGAGTTCAGTTCGTATATTTACAGTTTCTTTAGTGCAGGGTTTCAATTTTCTAAAATAGGCCCTACAGACAGTGAATCAAAAGTTCATCCGAAAATTAAACCATTCAGACACTAAGAAAGAAAGCCTGGTAAATAACAAATAATTCACTGAATGTGGATAAACTAAAAATCAGTCTAAATAATTTGCTGTGCAGGAATTATTTGTTTGATTGTGTACAATGTTAGGTTTGGGTGGGTTGACTGTACCACATGTCTAATGTCAGTCGGTCAGTGAGTAATGCTCTAAAAAGTCAACTAGCAAGAAGGTTGAGTTAATTGTGACATTGTATAATTTATTCATTTCTTTTTATTAGATTCAAAGTGTAAACTTTTGATTGAAACTTTCAACTACCTCAGTGGAAAACTTTAGAAGCTCGCTATTGGTCGAAATTCTGACGTCATCACTTAAATTTTCAAAAGTAAATAACTAAAAAACTATTTAAAGGCACACTTGCCGCCGTAGCCTGTTTAAATTTGCTAAGAAAACCAATTTACATGAGCTTACTACGACTAATACCACTAAACTTAAACATAGGACACATAAAACATGTCTAGTTAGCTTTAGACTGTAAAAATGGGGTGAAAAACAAACGAAGAATCGAAGCCTGATTACAACAACAACGATCAGTGTCGGTCAACTTTCGTGTTGGATTACCCTCCTTTCAGGCCTTTGTATCTGTGGTTTACACTCAAACAATTATCAGCAGGCTTTTCCAGTCGATGTTAACCGATCGTCAGTCTGTATTTCTCAGATAAATAGGCCTACGTAAAATTACACTGTGCCGTTAGTTCACTCACTCGACTGAAACATAAAATCGCCAATAGGGGGCAGATCGGTTTGTTTACGTTCCGGGTACGTAACAATTCAAAGTTTCAAATTCAAATTAAAAATACAAAGTGACGTCCAAACTTTTAAATTTTGGTAAAAATAGAAAGTTCCTAACTTATATTGTCTGGGAAAAATACAGAATACGGTCTTTCTTTTTTAATGTAAACAATATTCCTGATTTTCGCGGCAAGTGTGCCTTTAACTTAAAGTAACAAAACTTTCTACTTCTATGGATTGCATCAATCTGACTAATTTTCTGAAATTGTAAAATTCAAATCAAAGTCACGTGACCATGACGTCATCTTAAAATGTTAAAATCGGTAAAATTGCTAATTTCGCAAATAGTATAGATAGGAAGAAATGGATTTCAAACTTGGAGAGACAAGGAAATTTGTAGATCAGGAAATGTGAATCGTTTTTTGATTGGACCACTGGTTTACTATGTGTGCAAGTTTGAAGTTAATCGTATCAAAAGTTAATCGTATCAAAAGTTAAGAAGATTGATTGATTGATTGATTGGGGTTTAACGCCGCGCTCAAGATTATTTCACTTATATGGCGGCGAAAAGAGGTTGAATCAGACAATCCTTTATTACATCAAAAATACAAATTAACCCAAACTTGACAGAAACACAATAGTTAAAAACTGGTAAAAAATGTGTAAATTATTTTTGGGAGTATAAAAACATGTTATATCACAACAATCTCCAAAATAACAAATGTTTTCAGCACAAGTATGTCCTAGAAATATAAACAATCCATATAAATAAATATTTGTTTTCATCTTTACAAAATTGTGTAAATACATATATTATATCTAACTAATTCTTAAAGAGTCTTTTAAAAACATATTGGTTTATACCATAATTAAAAATTTACCACAGGTTAGTCGCCTCATACGATCAAGCTTGCCTGTGAACTGTGGGCCAATTCTTATCCTCCGGAACCCACACGGAGGCCCAAGGATTAGTCGCCTTTTACGATCAAGCACCTTGGGAAGGCTGTGGGTCTATTCTTATCTCCCCGGAACCCACATGGGGGCAAAAGTTAAGAAGATATTTGGTATTTAAAATTGATGACGTCATCAATAATAGTGTGATTTTTTCTAAAATTGACTTTACTTACTTTTATTATATTTCATCTAAAGTTCTTGAGAAGACGAAGAAAAATATCCCGCCATATATTTTCTATGGTTGTTTTAAGCATTTTTAATCTTTGTTCAAAAGTTTAAATTCTTGGACTTTGCCGTTTTCAGGCATATTATAAGGCTTTCTGATATATGCCGAGGAAAATTGACATGATATAGGGCAAAACTGATATCATATTTCAGTGTAAACACATAATATGCATAAATAAAACTAGTTTCAACGATCATCAAATTGAAAATACTCATTTTATAAACAATAAACTAACTTTTAGATTTGATGACGTCACCTATTTTTAAAAGCCCTATAACTTTAAAACTATTAAACTGAATGAAACGAAATTCCACAGCTGAGATGTACTAGTGACAGTTTATCAGTCAACGTCTTCCGTAAATAAAATCTTTAAAATTTAACAAATGTTTTCTTTGAGGTCCGCGCTTTTTCTTTTGGTTATTATAGGAAATCTTGCATTCAAAACGTAATAACTTAAAACTACTTTACAAAATAAAACGAAAATATAAAGTAAGAAAGGCCTGTAAGAGAATATTTGCCGGCATCTTCCGTAAATTCATTCTTTGAAAGAAAAAAATGTTTTCTTTGACGTCCGCGCTTTTTCATGTTGCGCGCCTACTGTAAACATACAGGTCTAAGCACACACACTACTCAAAATCTCCTTCCACCTAACCTGGTCTCATATCACATCCAAAATTGTTTCCAGCCTTAAATTCAACCAATTTCCTTTCAAGAAACCATACAAATGCCCAGAAAATCAATCCGACGGTGGGCAGGAGAAAAGAAGATACATGGAATATTTATGTCACTTCTTGTGTCCCTAGGAAAAACCGGATGTGATGATACCGTGTAGTGATCTTGTATCCGAAAACAAGCGTAAGCCTTCAATCCACTTATTTCTGTATAAAAGGCTCCACATGCTCTATACAAAGTACAGATTGGGAGATATACTAGCTAAGGTTAAACCATAATAGGTTAGTAGCACAAAATACACTGACACTGAATTTCATATTAGCTTGAAACGAATTTCTTCATCTGTTCTGATCAGTGTATTTCATCCTATTTTTCTTAAAGGGCGCGGTTTACGAACGTTCACACACACGGCGGCTTGTCAGGTCTTTAGCCAGGGTGTGATATTCAAAGGAAACAGCGTAAAGCTGATGCTTGTTCAGAGCCAGATGTCCATTTTGGCAATAAGTGTTGGGACTTATCACCCACATAATTGCATAAAATGTTTCATATCGATACTGACTAATCCATCTTTATTTTTTTAAAATAGGCTATGTAGCCTCAAAGGGACATTAGCTGCCATAGCTGCCAAAATTAGGACTTTTTCATACATTCAGATTGTCAAGATAAAAAGGGAATTTGCATCTTATCGAAATACTAAACCAGCCACACTGAATGAAACTTATTAAATTAGTGTATACATTAGATTCACTCGAAGATACCGCTGTTTGTTTTAAAACTGACGGTCAGCCGGTCATTTTGCGTCGTAAGTACTACGCTATATGACTGATCTTTCCCATTCAGTTTCGCCCGTCGGTCCCCTCTCTGCCCCTTGGGAGCGCACCAGGACTACTTTGTTATGTCCTTGGTCATTTCCCCGGTATTTCTTATTGATTCTTAAATCTTATTTTCATCGAATGAATGAACTTGACTTGAATAAGCCGGCGCTGCTGTTGTATTCCCAGTTTATAAGTAATCCATATATGGAGATCGGCACGCCCCCCTGATAATGCCTATCTTAGGCGGGATACAGGAGTTTGTTTTGGGGTCTTTGATATTTCTAAACAATTACTTAAAGTGGCATGAGCTGCCAAAATTCACACTTTTTTCATAATTTCTGATCGTCACGACAGTTAAAGGCTTTGAAGGCCATCGAAAAACTAAATGATTGGTGTTGGATTGAGGAAAATCCATACAGTAAGTGGCATGTACAAACCGAAAACGTGTTCGAAAAGTTAACAAAAATTTGAATAACCTGGACGACCATTCATTCATTCGAAGCCAAAGTTAGTTCAAAACAATACGTTATCGTACATTTTCGAAACTAGAAGCACTAAAAATCTTCTGAATTATACGTCTTGAGAAAAATAGACAATAATTTCAACACTCTGTTTTTACGTCAAAATTCAGAGTGCAACGTGCAATTCAGAGGGTGATATTAACGAAAAACTCTTTATTTGTACTGTTTGCAAAAATAGCCATTAATTTTGAAATTTTGCTTTAACGGAAAAATATTTTTAAAAAGTCGGCAGTTCTTGCCACTTTAAACCCAAAGTGAAATTTCGAGCGCAGTTGAATATTCAGTCCAAAGATATAAAAATCATATCATATTCCAGCACAACAACATAATATGCAATAAAGAAACTAGTTTCAAATATCAAGAAATTGAAAATATTGGTTCTATTAGTAATAAACTAACTATTAGATTTGATAATTTCACACATTTTTTAAAAACCTTATAACCTGAAATCTACTCAGCAGAATGATATAAACTTTGCAGTTAAGAAGTACTTGTTACAGTGTATTTGTCAACGTGTTTCGAAAAGTCAATCTTTAATATGGGAAAATGCTTTCTTTCAGGTCCGCGCTTTTTCTTTTCTGGTGTTTATATTAAAAAATGTACTTATTCGTCGCTTAAATTACTTTTCGTAAAAACTTCAAGTAATGTACGGATCTATTCGACTTCACACTTTGAATCGCAATTGCTTCAGCAATTTCTAGTTTGCTTTTTTTTCTTAGGTCAATGTCTGAGGTGGCATATCCTACACCTCAGAATGATGGACACCGAAGTGTACCAAAATATCGTGGGCAGACTACTGCAGGAGTACTGACATATTGACCTTTCATTTGTTTGTTCCATATTTTCCATTTAATCTTCTGCAATTTAACAATATTTGGTTGTATTTCCAGTCTGTGTCATGGAAGACAAACAGGAGCAACTAATTCTTGAAATACGTACCTCTGGAGGAGTCTAAACCTACAGATTGTAGAAGCTATAATGATTGTTGTGGCCAGCTATGGAAAAGAGTCTGGATTTAAACAAAATATAACACCATGATTTTTGTATCTTCTGTTTATTGATATAAACTTAAATCAAATAACCATTTGAAGACTGTACATACTAGTGTTTTATCAAATAAATATATGTATACATTACGAGGCGTGGCGTATATTAAATGCCGACCTTGTGATAATGAAGAAACCAGGAACAGTAAGTATTTTGATTTGATTTGAAAAGCATAGAAGAAAATCAACAACTTCAGTGAAAAGAATGCTAATATATGAAGAGGAATGAATTATGGTAGGAATAAGCTGTTGAGACTCCAGGATTAACACGAGGTATAAGCCCATAAATACCCCCGCCCCCTCCCCTCCAACATCAGCTGGCACGCCAAATTGAAATGGATGGCAAACATCACTGTATGGCATTCATAAACTTGATATTCAGATTACGTTGCTGTCTGGTAAGAACTACTCTGGATTAGATAATTGAGCGGCTTCTTGATAAGCACAACCTGTTGAGAAAAACACAAAAGATTATCATTTGATTTTCTGACGTTTAACTTCACATTGGTTATTTGAAAGATTCAGAACTGTTACATCAACTTTCTCCCGGATTCCTTCCACTTTAGTTTATCGTAATTTACTTTTTAAATAAATGCTGTGTTATAAACTTGCTCAATCGTCAAAACAAGAATTTAAATTCGGGCGAAGGCCTAGGATGAAAAGATGTATACGCTAAAACAGTTGTTATAGAAACACCAGCAGAGATATTTCCTTTACGTCTGTAAGTCACAATAGCAAGATGGCGAACGCCTACCTTTTTAGCGAGTTTCTTCCTCTTATTAGGCCGATTAAGTCTGAGTCACCATTCCTGTTCAGTTTGTTTCTACCACTTGTATTTAGGTCAGAATAAAAAAAAAACACTCGTATAAAACAGATAAATGATAATGATCATTCAAAGACTAAACGGAAAGAAAAAATATATTTTATTTTCATATTGTCCTATACACATTGCTAAAATTCATTGATTGAGTTGTCTAAACCCTATGCATTTATTTTATATTCACGCATTTAAAAAACAAACCAAAAGAAAAACAAGTCTTTGAGTGTCAATATAACACATGTTCACAGTCTGAGTTCAAACTACAGGAGGTTGATCGGTGAACAATAAAGCAAAATCTAAAGATCGTCACCACTCTGCTGATATTAGTTATGGTAATTATACATAACCAGCAGCCTTTCTATAACCACCGTTGCTTGATTGACCTTCAGGAATTATTTTTGAGAAATGTGAGTACTGATTTAACAACATAAATGTAAGAGGGTATTCATACAGTCCCATGCTATGATTATTCAAGGGGTGAAGGTAACTAGCGCCAACCGCAGGGGTTGACTTGTGTTCAGTAATCAAGTGACACGCTCTGCTGGAATCCATTGAAGACACCGCCGTCTGCCTGTCCCAGGGTACAGTAACTGCGCATTTTACGATGGTTTGCTAAGTAACAAAAATAACATCAAGGTTAACATTTCAAATCAAATATTGTTCAAAGTATAACAAGAAGTAGATAATCACTATCTGGTAACTTTTACAGCGACAAAAATTTAAAATAAAGCTTACAGAACACATTTCATACCGGACTACGTTCATTAGCGGACTCATGTTATGACCGTGAATAGGCCCGTTTCAATTCTCGCGAAACGGATCGAGGGCCGTCCGTCGCGTCTTTTCGCAGGAAATTTGCCTGCTTTTGCGACGGTGCTGTATGCCAATAAATAAACTATTTTCATTAGTAGAACTCTTAAAAGTGGAGGTGCATTTGGTGGTACGAGTGGGACAGCCTCCTTCTCCTTATAATGCAAAACAATACAAACAATGAAAGAGATCTATTTACAGATAATTTCGTCAGGTTTCAATGCATTATTTATATCTTTACATTTTTACTATCTGAGGTAAAATCCAAAGAAATATTTTGATCTTATAGCTTGTCAACAGTTTTCTATACAATTCCACATTCATTCACAAGGCCTGTCCCAGAAATCTCGCGAGGTGGAGAAATGATCCCTCCTCTTAAAAGAGAGCACAGCAAGGGGAATAACTGAGAATGCGTATATATGCATTTAGATACACACATTATTATAATCCCTATCAGGAAAGGATGTTGCTAGTGTGAAGCTAGCCGAGAAATCTTGGCTCTGCCGAATTTTTTTTTCCGTGTTCGTCATAGCCAAGATCACTTCCATAGTAAAAAAAGGATATATGTTAAGGAGACCCGCCGAAAAAATCGGCGGCGCAAATTTCAAAACAAATAAACAAAGAATAAAATATTTACCACTGCATTCCGATAGTATAGACCACGAAGAAGGAGTTTGTCAAACTTAAGCTGTTTTTTTTTTTAAATAAGAGCATTTACCATGTGTACATGTAGATTTAACTGTGGATGTACTGATACTTTTTTAGATTATTTAAATCCTATTTCATCTGCGATGTAGAACGACAATGTGATAACAACAATAAAAGGATAAAAGAATGACTAAAGCCATAGAAGATCGAGATCAATTTGAAACAGCAGAGTTGTCTTGATGGATATTATTATGCTTAATTGTAGAAAACAATGGTCTAACCAGCCTCACATTAACACTACATACCGGAGCTATATCATGCTATATGTTTTTTTTTTTATATTTTAGGTGAAGACGGAGAATACAAAAAAGCCAGGAAAATAACTGCTTTGTGTAGAAAGGAGATTCTTAATATTTCAGTTGGATATGGATATTTTCGCGGACATGGATGGTCGATGTATCTCTTAGCCCTTAGTGCAGGTAAAAATCTGTTGTTTGTTTCTTCGTCTTAGTTTTGTTGATATGTTCAATAGATGCGTTTTTAAAACAAAACAGTTTTCCCTTAAATTATTGTTGTTAAATATGCCCACTGCTTGCGTTTTTCAATTCTCGCGCCTATGTTTCGAATATAACTTCGTCGGATTGATGACATCTTGCGACCTGGTCGTAGTATTCTGATGATGACTAAATTTTAATATATTGGTTTGTGTGGTGTATTCTTAATGTGGATATATAAAACCTGTAGAGATATGCTCGAGGTTCGAATAATCACTGTTAAAATATAATAAATTGTTTATTTATTATACTGCTAAAGGATTTCCCTCAAATGATTTAAATATTTTTAAAAGAGATGCACAATTTTACTATGTACCATGAGGAAATGCATGTAAGGCAAAGCGGTTCACGATAGTATTATAAAGTCAATATACAAACTGGAAATCAAAATTAAAACATTTGTAAACCAGTTAGATCTGAGTGTTAATGGTTGCTATAGTGAATGTAGAAATGTCCCAATATAAGAGAACTAGTTTTGAGTAAATAGCTTAACGGTTTTATGAGCAACGTGTGCCAATATTTTATAATTTGCGTCAAGTGTCTTGTAGAACATTCAGTTCACAAGTCTGACCAAAAAGAAAATTAAATTTCTGTTCCAGAAGATAAAATGTCACAGCTAAAATCACAGTTTTCTGCTGTAAAATGCATCCAAAGTTAATTAGCTCCTTGAAATATTACATCAAACACGACATTGGTTGTGTGCGTATCCTCACAGTGGTGACGTAATACACACACCCTGCTGTGTCAGTGCGTTTTTGTGGCGGTTTGTACACATCAAAGGTTATGTATGGCGTCGCCTTTGACAGGTTTTTACGTAAGTAAATACAAACAATTCGGAAAATATGCATATTTCCTCCTCACTCTGTTTTGGCTTCCAGGGAACTAACGCGAATGTTGTTTTTGTTTTAGGTTATGTCAACCAACGCAAATTAACAGGACAACACTCGTATAAAAGCGATAACAAACGCGTACTGCCCTTGTCTTCCTATATTGTCATAAAACAGTAACCACTATAAAATTAGTTAAAACAAACTGACTAAAAGTAGATGTCCATCTTTGTAAAACTCCCGGATTTGTCAACTAATCAAATGCATCTAAACGCATGTTACAAGTAGGTACAACTCATCGCACAGTGAGAACTGGTCTTCAAGGATAAGGAAATGAAATAACGTAGTAATTACAATACAGGCTCGCTACATTTAGCTTTCTAACGGTACCAAAACCATATCTCTACGATTTTTCCTCGTCAAACTGCTCTATAAGAAAGTTAATAATCGCTATCAGATAATGTGCAACTGACTCGGCAGCAATCTTCACGGCAGAGATTAGCTGTGTGTCCTGATCGGTCAATCAGCATACGCCTAGCTCACCAGTCACTGAAAGAAAAATCGGTAAACTCTGAAAGTCTGCCATTTAAACCTAGGTTAATTTCGATCATATCAAGGCGCTTATAACAAAAGACAAACACTCTAATAACTCTGAAATATATACCGGCTTGTAAATCAATCTTTTGAGAAGAGGTGACAGGCTGCATTTGGTGTCTACGCGACTTGTGGGGATCGTTGTAGATTGATTGATTGATTGTTTATTCACCTCACAAGGCATGGATTTATAACATAAATATACATACAGGTTTTAAGAACAAATGCTAAGGGAAAAACAGAGAGAAGACATAATTAGGGAAAGCAACAAAACCGAGTTGATTTGTGTAAGGCGGGAATAAAGTCTGAAGGACTTGTTCTATCCCTAGTGTTGATGGGTGCAACTAATAGATGGTTGGTAAAGTCATACATAAACCGGTGAATACAAACAGAGTTATTTAGAAAATTTGAGTGTTTAAAATTATTTCTTTCTAAAAAAAGATGCTGTTCCAGTTCAGACACGGAGACAAAAATAAGTACTTACATGTATGTATTCAGTAGATATGTTTTTAATTTGCTTTTAAATAGAGATTGAGATTTAATAGATTTTAGAAGTGGGAGCAGCCGGTTCCATTCTAGTGGTCCTGAGAACTTAAGTGAGTGGCTTGCGCGAGTGGGGTGGCATGGAGGGCGGTAAAGATTTGAGCACAGTGTCCTGGTTGGGTATGAGTGAATATCGGTCAGTTTTGTGAAGATGTTATGAAATGTCAAAGGAAGTTGATACACATGATACATAAATTTATGACTGAATGAAAGATTAGAGAAAAGATAGGTATTGTGAAGAGTGGGAATACTGTTCATTTTAAATAGAGATGCAGTGCTATCTTTGGAGGAAGAGAATGTAATTACTCGTAATGGTTTCTTTTGTAAAGTAACAAGTGGTTTTAGATTAGACACATAAGTCCCGCCCCATATGACAGAAGCATATGATAAGAAAGGATGCACAAAGTGTCTGTTTGTAGAATTTTCAGAAAATATAGTCTCACTGACATTGCAGGTTATAACCATACAAGCTCGCAAGGGAAGTAATTTACTAATACTTTTTTCTAGTCAACTTCAAAACATCAATGGCGCGCTCCACTGACGGTTGACCATGAGCTTGTCTAGCAGATTCATTTTCAGTGTATTTTCACACCGTATACCACGTACAAGACACACACATGGATATGATGGCCTATGGGAGCCCGTTCGATACAACTGAATGCTTTTGTTTTGTTTCCTCACCCTTTAAAGTCTTTTATAAAGCCCTTGCGTGTTTTACCTTGGCAGATTACTAGGGTTCAACTCGTAAATCCTGCAGCGTCCACTGATTTGAATATGAAAGTTGTCTTTCCTACCTGACCAACTAGCACCCATTAAAGAAAAGCTAGAGATGTACAAATGTATTAACAGCTGCCATGACGTCATTTAAGTGTGTTAAAGTGCTCGACGTTTTGATTTGCTGTGAGAAGTTTTACTCTCTTTCCCTCACTTTAATATTGGTTGAGTGTTAATATAATAATCTATCAAAGGTAAAACTCAAAATAGCTATATGGAGATTTTACCATGGCTCGAGAAGATGCCGCCTTATATGCAAATATGTTGAGTAGATAAAGTTGTGCAACACATTGGTCATTAGTACTTGACTTTATTAAAACAAACTCTTTACTTATTCAAAGATGAGACAGCCCCCATTAATATATAGAGGATATTGAACAGCTGAGTTTGAATAGCACTTATATTTTTTCGAGTGAAAGTCAGAGAATAACTCACGAGACGCGAAGCGTCGAGTGGGTTATCCCTCCGCCTTTCAAGAGAAAATTTATAAATGCTTTTCAAACACAGCTGTTCAATATTCTGTTTATTATTTATACTATCATGTTTTATTCTGGGGATTGTTTATTAAGTATAAATTTATCAATTATAAAAAAGAAAATATCAACAAACTTATGACGGATTAGGTTTTTAGCAAACGTAGGAATATATATCGCTGACCAATGAAACAACAGCATGTCTGTTCTTCTCACGTGACTGTCAACTGTCAGATTTGTGGTCATTTGAATTGCCATTTTCTCCCTGAAGTTTTTCGCGATATTTCGTGTAAAAAGAAATTAAATCGATCAACATGGATTTTAACTCTGCAGCGCACCAGTCACAAGGATAAAAAAAGATCTATGAAACTACTTAACATCGTTTTACTGCGTCATTGAACGGCAATTACAGTTTCTCGTTACGATTCTCCGAAGCCATGATGATGTAGCCTGTAGGCCACACAACGCTGCCAACTGACGATCCGTAATGAAGTTTTGTTTTATCGCTTTGATTTAAAGTGGTAAGGCAATCCTCTATTGAATCAATTTAGTGTTTTCAGTTGTAAATTATTTATCTTAATGCTAAATTGACTGAAAAGGCTTCATTTAGCCTATCCAAATCATTTGTACTGTTGTTGTTGTACAGCAGACGTCAGTACACAAGAAAGAAGTAGGTCCGACGACGTCATCGGCTTCGATGCGTGCATTAAATAACAAAAATTGTTATTGCACTGCAGTGAATTATTACATTTCTGAGTGAAGGAAATCCCTAGTTTCCGCTTATGTATAAATAATAAACAATTCTAATCACCTATCTATCCTCTAAGGACCAGATTTTACTCAATAAAGCTGTAATAACTAGGTCTATAAAATTGTTAGATCACACGTAAAACAAGCAAAGCTATTTAATTGTTGATGTTAATGATATATCAAATGCTAATAGCTACTATACTAGCTTTCAACAACTAATTGAAAGATATATTAAGCCCAGTCTACACTACTCAATATTACTCAACTTTTGTTGACTCAACACCATACAACTTAAATCGGGGTTTGATGAGAGACTTCTACACTATATAAAACGAAAAACTCAAGAACATCCAAAATTTTGACCAGATTTGAGTTGTGTTTGGTAAATTACATTATCTTCTAGCCTGGTTCAATGGTATTCTAGAGATTCTTCATTTGTTGGCATCTGTGCAGGCAGAAGCTAGTCCCTGGGACATCCCTTTACCCCAGGGAGAAGCAGTGTTTGCATACTGATTTATTTTCAAATTCTTGGAGGCCTATCATTCTTATACATTGCTGACATTGGTTAACATTGTCCAGAAAATGTTTGCCCAGAAAATGTCAGAGAGGCAAAGAGGTTGTTGTTAAAACCCCCGTCCACACTATTTAACTCAATTCTTAAAAGATGAAGTTGAATCGCGTCGAGTCAACAAATGTTGAATGATGTTGAGTAGTGTGGGTCGAGGCCTCACATTCTCATTGTATTGAATTAAAGTGTAATGGTGCTTTCAGCTGATGTAACAATGACATGCCTTGGGCGGTGAGTGGTGGGTGTAATTTCCTCCTCCAACTAAACAGTTTCAGAAAAAAAGCCGATAATTTTCACATACCGTTTGAATGGATAAATATCAACATAATGAAAGCTCATGCTTCTTTAAAATGAACCAATCAGATAATCAATCTGGATTTGATTGACTTAATATTTAGTCCTTTTACAAAGGTTTACGGATAAAACACATTGTCTTCAGATCTACCTCTCTGTACGTTCTAATTACTGTTAACACTGAAGTTCACACCATCAAAAACTCGCAATAATTCACTGTTTAGCGAGTTCCACACACACAACTACACGTCACATTATATGGTATTCGATCTCCTGTACAGGCTGTTAATGGAATTAATGTATGATGAATCTTCTTCGAAATGTGCAATTATTCCGGACAGTCTTTAAGAAATCTCCATGCAGTATGTGACCATTTATTATAGAACACCTATCTATATGTTCGTACTAAAAAGCAATTAACCACTGTTGGGGAAAGATATTCACAACTGAAGACAAATCAATTTGCTAGCCAACGTGCCATAGGCAAGTCAACTAGTCTGCAAAAAATATGATATCGAAAAGTACATCCCAATCAACAAACTGATAAACATAACTCCACCCAAGAGGGCTGCTACGAGCTTTGCCCAGTTTTATTTCTTTCAGCATCGAAAAGTACATCCCAGTCAACAAACTGATAAACGTAACTCCACCCAAGAGGGCTGCTACGAGCTTTTGCCCAGTTTTTATTTCTTTATGCATCATATGTAGACATGTTCCATTACAAGTTTGGTTAGTTGTTTTACTTTCAATTTAATGTTTCCTGTATATATTCAGAAAGTGTTCATTTGATAAATATCTGTCACTTATTAAGTATGCGTTTATAAGCCTACGGATGATTATACAATATTGACCAAATAAAGATGTTGAAAAGACAAGCCCAATAAATTTATAAAATGCTCCAAATATCACACATTAAAAACGTGCAAAATGTGAGGACATCATAAAACGAAACTCGGGTTGTTTATGTAATTAATACATGGACGACGGCTTTCTCAGTTTAACATTTATCCAACAACATCTCAGCCTTATCAAGGGCCCCTTACAGGGTATTTTATGAATATGCCTAACAATATTACGTTTGGATGGAGGGGGTTTATCACAATCCCAAACAAACATGTAGCATAAATAAATTATACATGTACATCAGCACCAATAATATCAACCACATGCAAAATTGACCTACATAATTCCACATGGGCAAATGCAATATGGTGCCTGTAAATAAAACATTTTTATTGAAATAGAGTCCAATAAAGTTAAATTGTGGGAATGTCATTCCGGGCCTGTGGGCAAATGGACATTGGTTTGAATCCAATGCCTGCAATCAACCAAGGTAAATGTACATTTACCAACGAAGACGGGACTTACTCAGAGAATAGGACTTGCTTTTATACCTTTTTCATCTCTTTATATATTTTCATTATTTTAGGCTTACTATTGTTTTCCCCTTTTATTTATGATTTAACCTCATCTTCCGTTTACAGCCCTTTTTTTTTTCTTCCAAATTTTATTTCTAGGACTTCATTATTATTTCCTGTTCCAATTGTACATTAATTTTAACCTTAGTGTCTTATTAAGTTGTTTTTCCTTCCCGCTCTATTTAGTCTTCCTATGCTTATATATCTCACAATTTGTGACTTTATTACCCTTTTTACTTTAGTCCTTCTGTCTCCAGACACATTTTATTCTTTATCTCTGCCTCTTTGTAACATATATTTTCCAAATTCCATCTTTTTTGTCCCCTACTAGTCAGCCAATTCAATTAGGTCCTTTTGTCTCTAGTTTGTATCAATTCTTTTTGTTTCCCGACATATTTTTCCTTTCTATCTCTGTCTCACTTTCCCAACTCCATTTTCCCTTTTCATCTAATTAAGTATATTGGCATTTAGGCAGAATGGCAAAACAAGGGCGTGGTAACAGAAGCAGGCAATTTTCAGTTAGCAATAGGCATGGAAATTCAAAATCTAAAAGTCCCCAATATTCAGAATTCTCGGCTCTGGTGAAAGCCCTTTTCAAAATTTTACAATGTCTTCACCACATTGGCATCCTTGAGGGACATTTACGTGACCAAACCCTCCCAAATTCCTTAAATAATAAAATTAAAGAGCTTAATTCTTTTCTTAAACCGGCTCAACGCAATCGGGAAGTTGATATTGCGTTTGACCATGTACACAAAAATTGGGCCCATAGGATCATACAAGAGATGATTTCACATTATGCGGCTTGTTTAAATAGATTAAAAGCACAGGTGACTTCTGCCAGGTCATCCAATGGTCTAAACTTTGACAGTGCTTTCAATAATGCTTTAAAATGGGGCAAACAGAATTATAAAGGTAAATTACAACTTTCGACCATTCAAAATTTTTATTCTTTTCTTTCCATCACTAAATCTGTCACTTCTGCTGCTACTACTCAGTTTAGTCCACCATCGTCCCCCCCCAACCCCATCCGCCTGTCAGTCCGTCGACATCCGTTATCTCACCTCCAACTCTGCAGTCACAGACTCCTAGGTCTGTAACTTTACCTTCTGTTTCCCCTTCGCCTTTCCCTACTGGTACTCCCCCCCCCCCTTAGACCTACTACCTCTGCCCCCTCTTTTTCTTCCCCTCAGCCCCCCTCCCCTAGACCTAGTAGTACCTCTGTCCCCTTTCGTCCTCCCCAGTTTCTACTAGGGTCACTTCTCCTAGACCTAGTACATCTAGTCCCTCTGCTCCTCCCCCATCCCCAGTTTTGTCAGCCCATTCACCTATGAGATATTCAGATGCAGTGAGATCCCCTCCGAGGGGTCAGCGCAAACTTCGGAATAAATTAGCTAATTCTAAATTTTGGAAATTTCGGCACACTTCCTCTAATTGGCACCTTCCTAATGTAACTAAGAAAGTTCTTTTACTTGGGGATTCTAATCTTTCTAGAATTAACCTTGACCCCCACCCTGATATGCAGGTAGAATGTTTTCCTGGTGCCAATTTCAATTCATTTCGGACTCTTATTCAGAAGTATCAAGGTCCCAAACCTGAGAAAGTTATCTTGAATATTGGTATCAATAACAAGACAACTACTGAGCCAAACACTTCGTTAACTCAAATGCGCAACATGATGACAGCGGTTAGGAAGACTTTTTCCAACTCGCTCATCTACTTTGTAGAGATCCAGTCATCCACTAAACTGCCGGCCAGTGAAGTTTCGAACCTGAACCTATATAACTCTTCTGCTTCCAAGATGAAGAGAGTTATGGTCATACCAAAAATCCCCAATTCAAAATTTAGAGTATCCACGGACAAAATTCACTGGACCGAAGATACAGCAAATTGCTTGTATACCCAATGGCTTCAGACACTAGATTTAAACTAAATTTGGGACAGGGCATGTGCCACCCTACTTTCGGCTTAGGAAGTAATATTGTTAATCTTAGTAACGAGGAACTCACTGCTGATGATATATCTCTACTCAATAGAGGACTCTCATTTGTGCCTTGCTCATTTGTGACTTTTCTATTAGTAAATTAGTGCATGTTATGGAGTTCTCCAGAAATCTTAGTCTGGCTGATATCTACCGAGATTCTAGTGGGGTACGCAAGCCGTTTACATCTAAAAGCGGCTATACACCCCCTTCTCACATGTATGATCCAGAAATAAACATTAGTCGTGACTCTGTATCAAGGAAGTTTGATGCTTTAACTAATCAGAAAAACCAACATAACCTTACTCATTCAGAATGTCTTGCCTTAAGTAAGCTAAGGAGAAATCCAAACATAGTTATTAAACCTGCTGATAAAGGTTCGGCAACAGTTATTATGTCAAAACAGGATTATATTGAAGAGATAGAACGGCAGCTAAGCAACCCTCTTCATTACAAAAAACTTGATAAGGAAATTTGGCCTGAAAATGTTAGGAAGTTTAATAAAATTCTTGTTTCTCTTCAAGATAAAGGCTTACTTAATGAAAAACAGTATCGCTATTTGGAATCTGATCATAACTCTAAAAACAGGGTCTTCTATATTCTTCCGAAAATTCACAAACCCATTGAAAAATGGCCGAAGCCTACAATGCCCCCTGGGCGTCCTATTATCTCAGATTGTGGCAGTGAAAGTTATAGAATATCAGAGCTAATTGATTACTATCTAAAACCTATAGCGAATCGGCATCCTAGCTTTATAAAGAATACGGATGATTTATTGGCCAAATTGTCTGAGAAATCCATCCCACAAGATGTGATTTTGGTTACTCTGGATGTGGAGTCTATGTATACAAACATTGACATAGATTTGGGTCTTAAATCCATAAAATCAGCATTCCAAAGATATCCTGACCAACATCGTCCGGATAAAGACATTTTAGAATTGCTGGAACTTAGCTTAAAAGGTAACGATTTTGAATTCAATGGGGAGATCTTTCAGCAAATTAAAGGGTGTGCTATGGGGAAACGTTTTAGTCCTAACTTTGCCTCTATTTTTATGGCTGAGTGGGAGAGTGAGATTCTTCACAAATGTCACCAACAACCTTTTATTTACCTTCGGTATCTGGATGACATTTTTATCATTTGGCAACATACGTTGGAAGACCTTCATATTTTCATTGATACTCTTAATTCTCACGACTCAAGCATTAAATTACAGCCTACTATTGATCACACTTCTGTGGATTTTTTGGATGTAACTATTTACAAGGGTCATACATATCATACTACTGGGTATTTAGATTACAAAGTATTCTTCAAACCTACTGACACGCATCAGCTACTACATGCTGGGTCAAACCATCCTCCTCACACTTTCAAGGGAGTCATTAAATCTCAGATTTTTAGATTCTATAGAAACTGTAGTTCTTTAGATTTTTTTAACCAGGCTTGTTCTGTTCTTTTTAAAGCTCTCCTCCCTAGGAAGTATTCTATTAGATTACTCCGAAGGATGAAATCTAACACAGTAAGACAAATCATGTTTACCCCTTCATCCCCCGATACGCTTACCTCCCCTTCACGAGTGTACCACTACCGTCCAACATTTCTCTCAGGTACATCAATGAAATGCCTTAAGACGCGATGCAAACTCGATATATACGTACCCGATCGCGGAACCTTTTTCGGAGAACAAACTCGCAACAAATATCAAATGGCAGAGAACCTTAATTGTGACTCCTCTAATATCGTGTATGTAATCACGTGCAAAAAATGTTGCAAACAGTACCTCGGAGAAACTCAGAATTCTCTACGACAAAGAGCAGCCAACCATTTATCTAGCATAAGACTTAAACATGATGTACTTTGAAAGGGAAAGTTTTTGGATTCAAACATTACAAACTATTTATCCTTTGGGTTTGAACTTGGACCCCGGAAGATGTCGTGAAAAAACTATAATACCATTTGTGTTTCAGTATAACAAAGCTAGCATCGCTATGGCCAAGATTATAGTAGAAGAATACAAACTACTTCAAAGTAAACTTGCTCGACCTCTGACCCAAAGGCCAGTCATTGCTTATAAAAAGAACAAGATTTTGAAAGACATACTGGTCAGGGCTAAACTCCCCTGTCTGCCTTCTACCTAGGTTTTCTGGGAAAGGGTATTGGGGGGGGGGGGGAGGGGGGGCATAATATATAGTCTGACGATATTCTTACTATAGCTTAAGATGCGTAAGCATTGTCAATGTAATACAAAGTGTCCCAGAAAATTCTACTGACTAAGGCCAAGCTCCTGTCAGTCGTCAACCTAATGAAATATCATAGGTTTACTTTATTACAACAATTTATGATGGGGTATAAAGGTCTAAATGATATACCTCTTTTTAACACAATTAGAAACTTGTCTCCATGGTTATTTTAGACAAGAAGATTTTCCCTGTGCCCGTGTGTTTTAGTGTCCATAAATATATTACCTAGACACAGTCACAACCAGTTATTAGCCATTCAATTCAAAGTTTATTGACTTGACCAAATTGTCACAATGGTTTCTGTACAATGAATTTTACAATAATTATAACAACATTATAAATACATGTACATACTGACACTATGTGATGTTTATAACAGAATATACTTATTATATATGTCTGACATCTGAGAGAGAACCTCGATATATACACGGTTACATTCTCCCTATCAAAACATTCCTGTTTTCCAAACATATATGAACAAATTTTGCAGTTTTCTGAATCATATTAACAGAGGTAGAGTTAAGGAGTGCTACAAGTTTGTGTACACTAGGTTTTTTCCAATAATACCCTTTAATTAGTTCTTTTCTAACTTCTTGATAAATTGGACAGATTAACATAAAATGGTATTCATCCTCAACATCATTTGTATTACACAATAAACATTTTCGTTCATGTCTTGGTAGCTGGTTACTGCCATGTCTACCTGTTTCTATACGGAGATTGTGACTCGAAGCTCTCAACTTAAACATGGAGTTTCGATGGTTGAAATTTCTTATTTTAACTAAATAATCTTGCAGCCCAAAATTCACAGTAAATTGTACAATTAGAAGTAGACATTTTCACATTAACTAGTCGTTTGAAAAACTTAGTTTGTATCCGTTTTATGGGTAGAGACTTTTTAAAACCCCAAACTTCTGCACCATAGAGAACAGTTTGACTAACAAAAGCATCAAACAAATCATTTGTAACATCAATTGGAATTCCATTTTTTTAAATATTAATAAGAAGGACATTTGCTGCTTTTTGACCTTTTTGTACAAACAAATCGCGTGTGTTATTAAACTTACATTTGGAGCTAAAAACAACTCCCAAGTAATTAAATTGTTCTATGTAGCTTCATTTTGATATAACCATTAGCCTACATGTACGATTGGAATTTGGTAGGTTTTATATGCATTCAAACATTGTTTCAGAAATAACTAAGATAACACCCAGCTTAACCAATCTGTGTATGATTTCAACACAGTAAATTTAACTTACTTCCAAAGGATTTTGTTAAAGTAAATAACCAAAGTATGACACAAACACAATAGTTCTGTTAATATAATTAGTCCCACTATACATCTGCAGTATATTAAGGTCTTTTCTTACAATCCGTTGTAAACCCCCAAGAAACTGTCTGTTTTACATGACACCTGTGAAGATTAAAAACACAACATAACCATTTATATTCGTCACCATTATCGGGATATTGATTGCTAAAAGTTACCGAACGAAGCGGCGACGAACTAAAACAGCATATGTTTTTTTGTTTTAGCTATTTTAACATGAATGATGTCATTTTTTCCTATCCATTGTGTCCATGCTCCTGTTTTCTCTTCCAATGCCTGAATGAAGAAGAAAAAAATCACAACTATGGCTACTCCAGTCACATTTAAAAAGATAAAGTATATTTCAAAAAGACATTCCGGTTGCTATTTTTTTCAATTTTAACACAGCATGTTACATGGATAAAGGCAGATGTACTCCCAATTCGAACACAAAGCGCATGCGTCAAATGGCATGATATATTACTCACATGTGACGGATGGTGTTAGCCATGTTACACTAAGCATTGCTTGGTGCATAATCCATACAGGGTTTACGTGTAATTTGACTAATTTTCAAATAAATCAATGCATCGTCTTTATTTCAGATGGCTCTGTGTATAGTTGGGGTCGTAATGATAAAGGTCAACTTGGGAACGGAACAACTAATCATGGACCATCTCCAGCATTGGTAAATAATATACAGCATAAGAAGATTGTACAAGTGGCTTGTGGCGCCGGACATTCCCTGGCCCTCAGTGATGATGGGGAGGTATGTGCATTAAACATTTGTTTTCTTCCAAAGGTCTCGATGTCTCGGTCACTCAGTAGGTTAGAGTGATAGTCCCTCCAGCACGGGCCTCCAATAAATGGGGCCCGGGTTGGATTCACACTGAGACAAATACAAATAGAAACAAAATTCTGAGGGAAAATTTCAGTTGATCGCCGGTTGATGGATTCAATCTATGAATCTGTATGGCTGATAAGGTACTCGCCGACGGTCGGTGGTTTCCTCCCTCACTATGTGTTGCAACGCTGCCATATAAGTGAAATAATCGTGAGTGCAGCATAAAACACCAATCAATCAATTAAATAGTGGGGAAATTATGAATTGTTTCGATATAAGCTAACTGTTTTACTAAGTTGTAAGAGTCAGGGATTTTTATATTATGGTGTTCTTTGTTTTTATGTATTTGTCGAAAACATCCACCACGTTTTAAGGGTTGCTCAATTGCTGTTAATTTTTGCATTATTCCCAATCTATGACTCCAATGTCCCTTCCATAATATTTGGTGCTGGAAGAATTTTATTATACCTAAAACAAAACAAGATTGCATTTCAACTTAAAAGTTACTATTTGTAAATTGGGGCAGTATACCATTCTTTGGCGGCTCTTGCTTTGTTTACACTTCTATAAGATATCCATAATAGGTGCCAATTAAAACATATAACTTTTTTTTTAAATTGGTAACTAAGTCTTCGTCTGTACTACAGTAAATACCAATATCAGTGTGCAGAGAGACTGCAAAGAAAACTACATGTATATTGGTATCTACATACAAGCGAATCAATATAAGACGGAGCCGCCGTGGATCGCAAGGTTCCTTTGAGGGTACAGATGTGCGTAGGGAGAGATAGCATGTGGTACGAATTCATAGGAGAAATGTAGAAGATTCATGATGTTAACAACTTACTGCCAACGTTTATATGTGCAAATTTTCTTTATATCTCCGCCAGTAAACGGGATAGCATAGAGATACTTTTTTTTGGCATGAGCTGCCAAAATTCACACTTTTCTCAGAATTTCTGATCGTCACGACAGTAAGAAGGCCATCGAAAAGCAACGAAAACGATTGGCGTTGGAATGAGGAAAATTTACGCAGTATGCAACCTGTACGAACCGAAAACGTGTTCGAAATGTAATCAAAAATTAAATAACCAGGACGACCATTCATTCATTCTAAGCCAAACTTAGTTCAAAACAATACTTTATCGCACATTTTGGAGACTAGAAGCACTAAAAAGCTTCTGAATTATACGTCTTGAGAAAAATAGCCAATAATTTCAACATTCTGTTTTAAGGTAAAATATCCGGGTGTAGTCAAACCAGTTTTTCGGGTCAAACTCACTCACTTTGGCTTAGAATGAATGAATGGTCGTCTCGGTTATTTAAATTTTGTTTACTTTTGGAACACTATTTTGGTTCGTATAGGCCACATACTTTTTAGATTTTCCTCATTCCAATGCCAATGATTCAGTTTTTCGATGTCCTTCAAAGCCTCTTACTATCGTGCCGATCAAAGTGTGAAATAAGTGTGAATTTTGGCAGCTCATGTTGAACTAAATTAATTTTAAAACCTTCAATAATGAGATATGACTAAATTTAGAGAATCACTGTAATTAACTGCTTACTTGAATCTGTAAATATTTAGATTACCCACTAATCTGCTATCTGTTCCAAACATTTTGTGTGGGTCAGCTCATCTTGTAGAACCTACGGTCTTTGTTCAATCAATTAATTTGGACAGCAATAATGGTCTTTCCACCATGTCCGACACAGCCATATGGCCTCCCGATTTTACTGATGTTCGTGCAGTGTACTTCTTCCTCACTGCTGTCATCAGTGTATTTTGTTTCATCTGCACCGTCAGTTTCATGTATCATAAACGATACACAATAAAATGTAATACAAATTATGTGCATCGCATCTGATTAGGTAGAATATATGGATTGTTTTATATTCAATGGAACATGAGCTGGGAATATACTGAGAACCAAAACACACCCCTGACACTCTTACGACCCAATGTTAAGATGAGATCCAATGCAGAGAGTAATACGAGAGTAATCGTCGCTGCTATGCAGCTGCCCTCCAGGTAAATCGTGGGCCGACAATAAAGCAAACTCCTGTATATCTTCCGTAAATATCTTCCGTAATCATTGTTAATGTGTTACGAAAGGATTCCAGAAAATTCTGCTGACTAGGGCTAAGCTCCTGTCGGTTGTCAACCTTATGAAATATCATAGGTTTGATTTGTTACAACAATTTATGGGGTATAAAGAACTAAATGATATACCTCTTTTTAATACAATTAGAAACTTGTCTCCATGGTTATTTTAGACAAGAAGATTTTCCCTGTGCCTGTGTGTTTTAGTGATCATAAATATATCTGTTGAAATGACATACCCTACATTATTTGACATCAAGTGTAGCGCTTTAGTTTGTTTTGAATCTTGAAAATAAAATATAACACTCCCAGTGAATATTTTTTTTATTGTTTTATGTAGTATATGGGATAGTAATTAAATTATATGGATTGACTTGAAAGTTTATTCGGTTCATGGAGTTAGGAACAAACTGGCCCCTGTGCAAACTTTTCATAAACCGCTTCACGGATTTATTTAGTTTGAACAAGGGCAAGTTCGTTCATAACTCGATGAACCGAAGAAACATTGAATTCAATCCCCATATGATTTTAAAAGCACTCAAACGCTGGAATATTAGCAATGTTACATTTGTCAAACCGTTATAATTAATTGTATACTTCTATCGACAGTTATTTAGATTACCCTGTAATTTGTCATCTTACAAATTCACCATTTTGAACACAAACATATTATCAACCAGTACATGCGTCGACGAAGAAGACCATTGTATGCTGAAATGAATAAGATAAAAAAGCACTGGGGGCGGTTGCGCGAAGCCGTTGCAAAGTGCGATCAATCGCAGTTGCCATGACGTCGTATCTCTTCACTATGGTATCCATTGGTAACTATGCCTCGTTTGCAATGCGACTGCTTTGTGAAACGAGCCCCTGCTCCCATCTCCTTAGTTTTGAAATATCAGAGTGTTTCGGTGACCATGTTTAGAACAGCAGAATTATCAACAACAAAACATTCAAAACGATTTGTGAGCGTCAAATTATGTTGTAGAAACACGGGTTTTTTGTCCAATCGAGAAACAAAACACACTCATAACAATAGTATATTCTTTTTCCCCAACGTTAAGATGTGATCCAAATGCGGAGAGTACTGCGAGAGTAATCATCGCTGCTATGCAGGTGCCCTCCAGGTAAATCGTTGGCCGACAATAAAGCAAACTCCTTTACATCATCCTCATCTGAATTATGTTTGTCTCATTGTACTATTATCATCAGCTTCAAATTAGTCTTGATTAGTGTAAACATCTCCGACTTTTTGAAATATGAAAATATGTCGGTCTTATCGCAGGTTTTATTCAATTGGTATTTCATTCCATAATACAATCTATCAAAAAGATAGCAAAGGTCTTCATTTTACAACGTATATATACTTAGCGCCATTAAAAACGCACGGTTGAATTTTATGTATCTACCCAGTAAGGCTATTGGCCATTTAAGTTTTGTTGTTTATTGTTAGTTCGAGTTGAGTTGCAATAACTGGATAACCTCACGTCCCACCAAGTTATGCTCTCTGTGTTTTTGTTCTTGGATAAGTAGAAAAGTTTCTACCTCTTTCACTGTCCTAAAACGGCAATCAGATTTACTTAAAGTAGTTTTGTCTTTCAACTGTAATATCCTGTCAGTAAGACCTTGTACAATGCGCTCTGGTGTAGACATTTTGAAATCAACATCTGCCGACCGCTTCTGTCTAACTCGGGGACATCACATGTTAATTGTGTCTTTCAGTCGCACTCCGTGAACTCGGCCAATATGACGTGAACTCGGCCAATATGACTTGAATTCGGCCAATACAGCCCTACGGCTAATATGAACTTGATTCGTCTGCTGATATTACCCGGCCGCGAAGGTTGTATTCGAAGTCTAAAAATAACATTATTGTTAACTATATACTTCACTCTAGTGAATTTTAACGATTGATAAATGAATTAGCCTGATTCTAACCAAAGTCTTTATGTTGACATAGAATAAACCTATTACGAACAAAGTGAATATAAGATTTAATTGTTAAATTAGAACTCAGAAGACGTGTTCTCTTTGCCATACATATGACTTCAACTCATAATGTACATCTACATGTAACAACCTTGATGCCACATGGTCAACTGACCTTCCTCAGGTCCAGCTACACCTGTACACAACCTTGTCCCTCTACCAAGGGACATAACCCACTATATCATACTGACCAGCCACAATACAGATACATGTACATGCCATATACAAGTTAACATATTCCCCTACTTTTTTAAATTATTTTATAAACTTCCTTTGTTATACAAAATAGTAACTTTTCTTTTTCTTTAAATTCGTTTATAAAAATTATCAATCAAATATAAATACAAACAGTGGTAAAATGTAGAAGACAATACTGTGACATGAAATGTAGATAAGAAATCAGTCTAGCAATTTACTGAAAGATCCATTAGCTAAAACTTGCATGAGTCCAAAGCTTGAAGCACCCCGTTTGGTCAAACAATCAGACAGTTGATGAGATGTGCTGACCCACTGAATGGAGGACAAGTCCCTCTTTTCTAACATCTGTTCTATAGAGGCTAAATCAATTCGCAGTCTTTTCTCATGAACAAGTTTTGTTGAGTGAATATTTTCTACCAAGGATTTATTATCAGTAAAACAATCAATGGGTAGAACATTACGAGACTTGCGAAAGATAATCTCTGTCAGGACACTTCCCAGGTAGTAAGCCATGTCTAAACCTTCTACCATAGCTAAGGTTTCAGCTGCTAATGTGCTTTTTACAACTCGCTTTATCTTAGCTGATTTCCAAGCAAGTGGGCAGCACCTCCCATTACTACCTGTCAAGAAAACTAAATATCCCCCTGAACTTGAAGTCCCATTATTTAGATTAGCGAAAGATGCATCACAATACACATGAATGCGCAACTGTTTGACATCCCCCCAAATTTGGAAACTTTAGTGAGCAGGATTCACTGGCCAACTTTTTGACAGCTTTGTTGGCACGTAAGATATCTTCTGCAACAGGGTGCTTCAGTCTTGTACTCAAGTCTAGATTTTCAAAACAAACATCTGGCCTACTTTGAGTAGCAACCCAATTAATTTGACCAATTACACTTCTAAGTTTTTCACATTGATGATGATTCAAGTCAATATTTTTCTGTACGTTATGACTAACAGCTATTTTCTTAATGTCATGGATATAGGTTTGTTGATGTAAAATTATGCCTCCATTTTGATGACACACTTCAAGTCCTATATACTTTAAAGACCCCTCTGTCTTTATACCAATTTCAAAGTAAGAGCTAAGTTTCTTAATCACATCCTCCTGAAATTCTAATGTACCAGCCCACAAGAAATCATTAACATGCATGATCAAAATGCCCTTTAACGTTTCATTTTTGTACCAATAAAAGAGACCAGGATCTATTTCAGACTGTTTACAAGTCAAACCTAATAACTTTTCCTTCACACTAAAGTACCAACTCCTGGAGGCGTCACTTAAACCATACACACATTTCTTTAACTTCCACAGAATTCCTTCCTTACTTCAGGAGGTGGCCTAAGAAATACATCTCTAGAAATTTCTCTACCTTGAAGGAAAGCAGCTTTAACATCAATAGTTTGGTATGACCAAGACAATGTGGCACAAAGAGCAAAGAACACACTCAAAGTTTCCTTACAAACAGTTGGTGAATCGCTTTGTACGCACTCATTATCTTCAAAACCTCTTGCCACCAGTCGGGCTTTTACTTTGATTTCACCCTCAACATGTTTTTCAGAAAGAACCCATCGTGTTGACAAACTTGGTTGTCCAACATCATCCACTTCTTCAAACACCTCAAATTTCTCCCAGCTATCTAATTCTGCCTGCTTGGCTTGTACATTAGCATTACCATCCTCTCCCTGGTCTTGGGTTACATTTAAAACATCTAACTGATCAACACTTTCCTCAAAATCTACACTTTTTAAACAACCTGTACCTTTCTCCTCAATATTGAACCAACCTTTGTATTTACCAGTAGCTATACCTCCCCTGCTTTTCACCAGACAATATATCCACTCATCTGAATCAACTAACATCAACTTAATATGATCCTTCACCTTTGGGTACTTAGTCTCTTCAATTATAGTCCCATCATTATAGCCTTCCTGTTCTACATTTGTTTTAGACACAGAATCACTTTCTAAATTATCTAACACATGTAAACCAACATCTTCACTAAAGCTGTTATTATCACTACCACTATTATGATCTACATGTACTTGGACCAATTCATCAGACTTATCACACTGACCTTTTTCTACCATAACTTCACCCGACAGATTACGTGCTATGGAATGACCATTGACTTTCAGCAATCTACATGGATGGACACGGACATGACCAATAACTTTACCAGGCCCTTTCCATTTCTTTTCTCTTTGATAGTAAACAAGTTCACCCGTTTCATATACAGTGTCAAATGAAGACCTAATCTGTGACCTCAATGCTCTTCTAATTCTCTCTGAAGATTCTGACTGAATAAATGCCTTTCTGCCTGAATGTAAAGCACTTATATGTTTGGCATACATATCTGAAATAGTGGTTCCTGCCAATGCTGGAGGCTGATCAACCAAGACTGATGGTAAATTTGGACTGGTCCCAAAGACTAACTGATAAGGGCTCCAACCATGAACCATTTGAAGTGAATTTTAGCATTTATTGCCCAAACTAAAGCAGTTTCAACATCCAATTTAGGATTGTCGGAGAGAATCTTCTGAACACAATCATCTACAATGGCCTGATTTCTCTCACATAAACTATTAGACCATGGACTCATTCCTGCCGTATTACACACTACTACATTCAAATTCTCAGCCATATCTCTAAATTCATTGTTAGCAAATTCTCCACCATTATCTCTCAAAAATTTTCTAGGGGCACCTAAGCCACTTCCTATACTCAAGGACATAACCTTGTTAATGATTACTGAGGCTTTCTTTTCCTTAATGACACAGGCTAAACTGAAACGAGTAGCTAAATCAATGAGATGTAAAAAATAAATGCCAGGCTTCCATAATTTCAAATCCATTGCTACAGTTTCATTAAATTCTGTGGCTAAAGGCAAAGAGACCGCAGGTTTAGGGGGAGTTTTCTTAAATCTTTTACAAATATCAAAATTTTGTGTCACATTTTGCACTAAATCGTGAGAAATACTGTCCGAAATTCCTGCATCGTTCATAAGTTGAGAAAGTCTACGAGCACTTGGGTGTGCAAACTGTTTGTGAAGTTTTTTTTACAATTTTAATCTTATCTGAATCGGTTTTATCATGCATTGTGAAATAGATTTCAGAGATTTTGAGAGTCATCAATTGGTACACAATAGTGTCCCGAAGATGTACAGTCCAAGTCCACATGTCTGCCAAAAATTGTAGCACTGTCATGTTTTAGGTCCAAAACAATTTTTGCCATTTTCATAGATGGTTTTCCCAATAACAGAGGAATGTCACTTTCAATTATATCTGCCATAATGGTGCACTCGACTCCTGCTAGCTCACATGGCAAAAATACTTTCCCTTTAGATTTCAGGCGATTACCCCCACCAAATTTGAATACACTGTCACTGTTTTCCCACTTAACTTTTTCTCTACGTTCAGGTGAAAAGGGTCTCTAAATACTTTGTTAACCAGGCTTCTCCAGCCACGGTGGAAGTACATGCGCTGTCAACGACAGCAGAATTTACAGATTTGCACATGAGTACCTGCATCTCGTCATATTGATTCCCTGTAAACAAAACTGCGTGTTCGTCGTTCATATCAGATTTACGCTTATCATAATATTGTGAATCTGGACAATTTCGAGCAAAGTGACATACAGAATCACATATTCTGCATCTCAGGGGTTGACCATTTGGTCCTAATGGGTTATACTTAGGTCTTCTGATTTGCCCAGGCATATAATTAAATTGAGGTCTATATTTATCAACGTTCCCTCTTCCAAATGTTCTTGATGAGCGTCCACGTCCCCTAAAACTACCCGGTCTAAAACGATCTCTTTGACCAGAATAAAACACATCCTGTTCAACACAGTCTGCTATGAAAGCGGGTTCAACCTTTATGTTCGAGAAAGGCTCTTTATTAGGCATGGAGTGCTTTCCAAAGAATTTGATTAGAGATGGGGACATTTGACTAAACAGGGAATCCATTTGATTATAGTCTACTGCTGTAAGCACAAGCTGTCTGTCTTTATGTTGTAAATCAGCGGCCTCTAAAAGTCGAAAAACTAGCACAGACTCTGGTATATTCATTTTATACTTTACTGTCTTATTGTACAATTTTTCAAATTCCATAAGGTAGTTTTCCATAGTCATGTCAGATTTTTTACGAAAAAGTTCAAAATCACAATAGCACTCATAAGCTTGTGACAAGTTGTCCTTTTTGTAGAATTTGTCCATAAAAGTCAAAAGGGTATCCACACCATTCTCTTTACACAGGCTATCAACTCCCAGCTCATTAAAAACTTTGTCTCTTATAGACCCCTCATTCTCAGGCAATGTTAAGGCAATAGCAGGGCCTTGTTTCTCTTTTGGTAAATCAGTCACAGATTGCCAAACTTTAATTTCTTCTACCCATCTCAAGTAAGGCTTTGACTCAAGAAATGTTGGGGGAGCTTTATAATTTCCAAAGGCTGCCATGGTGCAATGTTTAAAGTTTATTTTCAGGACCAACACCAAGAGAAACAACAACAACACCTTACCGGATTTCCAGGCAAAAAATAACATATGTCCAGGACAGAATTATTTCATTTCCAAACAAAATCCATGAAACCGGAACCACGCTCTGCTACTATGTTAAATTAGAACTCAGAAGACGTGTTCTCTTTGCCATACATATATTGACTTCAACTCATAATGTACATCTACAAGTTGCAATCATCATCAGGGAAATTACTGAATTAGTAAATTAACCAACACTGATTGACCCGGAAAAAATTCCGGGCCAGGGTGAGAATCGAACTCACGACTTAGGGTTACCGTCCCACCGCTCTACCAACTGAGCTACCCGGCCCTGTTGGGAACGGTTCGCTTGTACATCTACATGTAACAACCTTGATGCCACATGGTCAACTGACCTTCCTCAGGTCCAGCTACACCTGTACACAACCTTGCCCCTCTACCAAGGGACATAACCCACTATATCATACTGACCAGCCACAATACAGATACATGTACATGCCATATACAAGTTAACATTAATAACACCCTCTTCAATCAGTTCATCTTCAATTGTTTTCACTAGTTCGGTTAGAATGATGTTTACAAGGCCTGGGCCTAGAGAAGATCCGATCTTTTCGGCGTCAATTTGTTGATACAATTCATCGTTTGTTATGAATGGAGTATTTGTACAAGTATCATGAACACGTTTTTAAAGAGTATTCTTCCTGCATTGCGTTGTTAATTCATTTTTATTAATGCCTTTCAAGATAATGCCCATCGTTTTAGTCAATGGTTCATTAGTGAAGAGAGAATATACATCAAATGAGACAGTTAAGTTACCTTTATCGAAAAAGACTACCGTAAATCACCTAGAACATCGACACCTAATTCTTAACTTAAAAATCTGACACTTCGAGAAGGAGGGCGCCAGCTGAGAGCTTAATCACTTGCGGAAGTAGGCATGTTGTTTGGCTCAGCGTGAGCTATAAATGTACTAACAAAGGGCTGTCTGCGGACTGAAGACCAGATTTTCTCTAATAACTATTCGAAGATTCCCGAAATTCACTTTTGGAATCAGGAAATAGATCATTACGGAAGTGTTGTTGTTGTCAACGGTAAACTTTTGCTATGGTTTTCTTCTATGCGGTCTTATTCGTTTACATTTCGCTGGTTCATGTCGTAATTTGTTTATGTCATCCCAAAACTAACTGTTCTCTCACTAAATGTTAAGTTAAATTATGTCGATTTATTTCATTAAAGCAAGGTGCACATATAAAAATGTGTTTATCTCCGCCGGTCTATTTGTACAGCAGTTTCATCAGCGCCATTCCCTGTTCAATTCTTTACTGTAGGCACGTCCATCTATCAGTTCAGTTTCCCGTGAAGTGTTTAAACCATCATTGTTCTTGTATTTATTTAGTTACAACTGGTCCTTATTTAGTTATAACTGGTCCATGAATTACGATCCATGAATAATGGGAATTAACGGTAGATTTTTTATTTTATTTAGAAAGCGCTTGCCGACACTAGCGTAGCATTGGAACAAAGCGTAGGCCTATTTATATACCCACTCAGTGGTTTTATTATAGATGCAAATTATAGAACTCTTTAAACACTGCTTAAAACACGCTGTGGGAAGATAAGGTTATCCCCCGATCCTCTCATACATTCCCGGACGGTTGCACCCTTGAAGAAAAAAAATAAAATCCGACAAAGCCCAGATTTTTAGGATACGCTGCATGGGGCAGTGAACAGAGGCAATTGACTAATTATTTCTTTTCACTTGGCATTTATATGGTTAGGTTTTTTTGTAAAATTTAAAGAGTTTAACAGACATGTTCTATTATTGCCAAAATTATAGTATTTTATATCCCAGTTTGACTGTGTAGTTTCTTTTATCCATTTCATGTCGATTGGCGAGCGAGTTGGTTTTGATGTTAGGTATTTTAAAGTTATGTTGGTATGACTTGATTAGAACGATATATATCGTTTTCTGCGTAATAAAATACATTAATTTAAACACATATTTCTGTAGTACCAGCTTCTTTCAAACTTTGTTATCATTCATCGAGTTCGATGAAAATAGGGTTATTGCCAGTATGGGCGGGATGGTAAATGTCACTCACTGCCAGAAAATTTTCATTAAGCGAAACAGCCAATAGGATTCAGCAAATAGCTGACCTTCAACCAGTCTATAGACAAGTCCGTCATCTGTAGCGATTCTTTGTCGAGCCTCTTGGCTATTGAACACAGGAAATTTAAAAACCCGCTAATTCGTAACATTCTACACATACATGATTTGTTAACATCTGCGGGTAAGGAAGTTGTGTTCTGCTGGGTGCCCAGTCATTGTGGCATCTATGGTAACACAGTCGCGGACAGTGAAGCCAAATCTGCTTTGACCAAACCAGTATCTTCGGTCGAAGTACCATATTCTGACTTCAGACCGAAGATAGTCAAATACATCAAACAGATTTGGCAAACTTCGTGGGATGAAGAGAAACGACAAAATAATAAACTGGCTCAAATCCAGGCAGAGATCGGTCTTACCACTTTCCCTTCTTCTCTTTCTAGGAAAGAAAAGGTGGTTTTATCTAGATGTCGAATTGGCCATTCTTTTCTATCACACAGACATGTACTCACGGGGGATCCCCATCCGTGGTGCATCCCTTGTGATGGCCAATTCGACATCAAACATGTTCTTTTAGAGTGTGTGGAGTTTGCCATGGTGAGAAATCGCCTGTTCAAGGCAAACTCCATGAATGAGCTTTTCACCAAGGTGAAAAGCCCTATTATAATAAAATTTTTAAAACAGATTGGTTTATACCATAAAGTTTGAATTTTTATTGTAATATACATATTTTCATATACTATTTTTGGAGATCATTTTAAAATTGCATGTCCTTTTAACCTCCAAAATAGTGATTTACACTCTTTTTAACATATTTCATAAATTTATTTCCGTCTTTTTTATTTTCTTGTAATTTTGATGTAAATGGGCCTGTCTGATAAAACTTCTTTTCGCCGCCATATAAGTGAAATAATCTTGAGTGCGGCGTAAAACTCCAATCAATCAATCAATCAATCAACCAGTCTATAGTGTTTAGCTGTAATCAAAATCCACATTTTAACTGACTGACGCCATGTCGTCTGTACGGAGATTACAAGCCATATTTCGATCAAGGCTAATAGTAATAGTCTGCATCCGATGAAACCATAGCACTACGGCCGTAATGTCTTATAGTTGTATGATGAAACCATGCGACTGACTGAGTTTCGAAATCAGAGAAGATACAGCTCCATGATTAAATATACATTTTTTTATGTTTTAAGATTTAAATCGAAAGATACCGAAGTCACTTTAATTTCGCTACGGCGATAGCAAAATTCCTACCAAGTGACATTCAAACAAAGCCTGGTGAAGAAAAAAAATACCGATCTCCTGAACTTTGGACTTTCTGCCCCCCTTTTGAAGGACAATAGAATATTCCAACTGGCTTTCTTCAACTCTCCAGAAACTAGTTGCGTGTACATTTCCAGGGCAAACTTATAAAACAAACTTATAATAACATGGATTTACCGCTGTTTTACAAGAACATATAGATACAAGGTAAAAATGATATTCTACCCCTATGCCGTGTGCAAATATACATAAATACGTTGGACACTCAACGGTTGTGGTTTCACAACCACATACCGCTCTTCCCATATCCTCCCTGCGTGACAACAAATGGTCGTATTTTTCTATTTTAGTACAAAGCAAAGACGTTATTCACTTAATACTCCATAGCTCCACTCGCTTAAACTGTTATATCAAAAATAAAGATATACATGTATAGTAGAGATTCTTTTATCACTTGTTCGGGTCTCGACTGGAGCCAACGATGGCGGGTCGAATCGAACCCATCGCTGCGGAATTTAGCGTAGGGTCGTAGGCGAGAAAGTGATGCATAATGACAGGATTTGCATTGTAAAGACAAGTTGTCAGCCAGTGAATAGTTTCTGGTCTTATGACTTATAATTATATGACATTTCGTTCGGTGAGGTGAAACGTGTGGCTGAATGTTTCGGTGGAAGTCTGCCAGTTGAACGGTCTCGTGCTAGATGTATAAATAGATTCGCGCGAAAGTTCAAGGTCGCACAGTTTAGCGGCGGGAGGGATTGGGAAGAGCCATTCATTGATGTGCAAAAAAGTTAATTTTCGGGGTAGAATGGGGTTTAAAACCTCGGTATCGGTTGTAGTTGCGTGATAACACACCGCTGAGGACTTTTGGTCACCTCATCAACCTCCCTCGACGCCTCCGGCGTCTCTGGGGGTTGACTCGGTGACCAACAGTCCTCAGCGGTGTGTTACCACGCAACTACAACCTCTCATTCGGTGTTAAACCCCTAATCAACAACAGTGTAACCATTTCTTAGGCCAACTGAATAAAAACACTGAGAAAATGACGGTTTGACCGATACCAGTTGAGTTTGACGCGTTTGTACAGTGAGTTTTTAGCCACTTTCTTTCTTTTTCTTTAAGTTTAATAACGGGATTCAATTTTAAAAAAACAACCAAATGTAGTAAGGTTCGGATTTTGATTTCATTTAATTTATGTTTATCTGTAAATAATAACTCACAATACACAAAAGAGTGAATTCAGACGGCCGGTGAGCGACTATCAACACAACCCAGCGACAGGCATAAATACCCTGCAGTGAGCTCGTTAGTGTCACTAATCGATTCTTTGTTCACCAATCCCTGGGAAATAACATCAGCCGCCCTTATCGCATGACCTTAGTTGGAAATAAAATCGTTGAATTTCTACGTGATTTACGGTACTTCGAAAAACCAACCGGCTACCTACAGCAAGTGAGTTCAAATCGTTTCAGGATTGCATTAAATCTTCATTACGGGACATTCAAAAAAGCCTTGATCAGGTTATTTCTGTTCAAAGTAACTTTATAGAGAGAATATCTGCTATAGAAAAAAATCAGAACAATCTAATCAAAAGTGTGGAAGTGACTGATATTGAATTAGACGATGTACGTCGTAAATCCTCAGACAATGTACGGACAATTTCAGATCTTAAGAAGCAGGTTGAGAATTTGACTGCTGAAAATAAACTCTTGAAAAGTTCTAGATGCTGAAAGATATAGCAGAGAATATAATCTGAGGTTTGGGGGAATAGTGGAGACTGCAGGGGAAGATTGTATAAAGCTTGTCAACAAGTGTATTCAAAATGACCTAAATATTACAGGTGTGCTCATCGAGTGGGGAGAAAGAGGGACGGTCAGACACGACATATCATAGCAAAGTTTCTCATGAGACCGGAACGCAGAAATGTTCTAATTACTGTCAAAAAGCTATTAAAAATAGCAATGTGTTTATTACAGAAGACCTTATCTCAGAAGATAGGACTAGAAAGGCTGAATTGCGTGAATTGATAGACAAATTCTATAGGGGGGTAGGAAGGTGAGGTACGTTCTCAAGAGGTAAACTTTTCGTAGACAGTAAAGAAATCGGCACTGGAGATTAGTCGTCGTAGTATGAAGGATAACAAAGGAAACATCTGTGTGACTATTTAACTTGTCAACTGTGCTAAATTTGCACATGGAAATCCTAGCTCCAGATCTCTTGTTGCTGAACTTTTCTTCTAGTATATAATTGAGTGAGCTATACTTTCGTCTTTTTTTATTTTTACTTGTTTTCATTCAACACCACTGATAATCCAGTAAAATTATGCATACCAATGCTCCAAAAATATTTGGTTAGGGTCTAATACCCCCACAGCAATTTTGAATTATTTTTACTTAAACTTACAGCTTTCTTCACTTGGGAACATACTGGGTCAGATGGGGAGGACATTTGTGCTGTCATCATTGTCCTTTACATAGAAAATGTAGGCAGCCAACACTCGCTTGGACTAACTGTTCTCTTCCAATCATATATGTATCTGTGCCATCTGCGAGGCATTACCTGTACCCCATCAACAGTGAGAGACATTACCTGTACCCCATCAACAGTGAAAGGCATTACCTGTACCCCATCAACAGTGAGAGACATTACCTGTACCCCATCAACAGTGAGAGGCATAACCTGTACCCCATCAACAGTGAGAGGCATTACCTGTACCCCATCAACAGTGAGAGGCATTACCTGTACCCCATCAACAGTGAGAGACATTACCTGTACCCCATCAACAGTGAGAGGCATTACCTGTACCCCATCAACAGTGAGAGGCATTACCTGTACCCCATCAACAGTGAGAAAGCTGTAGCTTTCATGTCAATTAAAGGCACACAACCTTATTCGTTACTGACATGTAATTTTACTAAACATATTTTTTCATTAATTGTTTTCAAGTCTGATAGATATCACCACAGCATATCATGCCACCAGAATACAAATGGATTTATACAATTGTCCTGCACGAAATTACCCATAGACAAAAGCTTGATTATTATTATGACATAAAATTGTCGAGGTTTAGGCAAGGACGAGAAAAGGGGATACCTTTTCCAATATTTCAAAGCCAAGAAATACAACATTATTTGTTTGCTAGAGACGCATTTTAATGAAAAGTTAGAGCAACGTATTCGAAATGAGTGGCAAGGGGATGTTTTATTTACTTCTAAAAATTCAAACTCTAGAGGAGTGTGCGTTTTGTTCAATAACCTCTTTAACTATCAGTTAATCAAGGGAAAGAGTGATCCAGAAGGCAATTTTGTTTGCGTTCACTTAGTGATAGAACAAAAGTCTTTAACTCTGTTTGTCTTATATGGTCCAAATGAGGACATACCCGAGTTTTATAAAAAATATTGAAGAAATATTAATAGATTTTGGTAACAAAGATTGTATTATTTGTGGGGATTTTAACCTTATCCTAGATATAAATTTAGACTGCAGTAATTATTTACATTCAAATAATCCTAAAGCACGCAATACTCTACTGAACTTGAAGTATTCGTTGGGTCTAATGGACGGATTTGAGGAGATATACATGGAGACAAAATAATCCCATTAAACAGGCTCGCCTGGACTTTTTTTTAATCAGTGTGTCAAAAGTTTATATTGAGACTTAAGTTACGGCTCTGACCATTCTCCAGCTGTTCTTGGCTTAAAATTAAATGAAGGGGAAAGGGGCTGTGGAAATTTATTTCCAGTCTGCTTCATGACCCTGAATATATTGAAAGAGTAAAGGTGTGTGTAAAAAAAATTAAAATATAATACGCTTTACCAGTTTATAACGTCGACTGTATTGATAGTATCGATAACAATGATTTATGTTTGAGGTTCTCAGACCAACTCTTTTTAGAGACTTTACTAATGTAAATCAGAGGGGTAACTATTTCCTATTCCACTCATAGAAAACGCCAGCAATCAAAGCATGAACGAGAACTCGAGAAAGAAATACTTAACTTGGAACAAGACGGAAATGTGGACATAGATATCCTTAACCAAAAAAAAAGTAGAGCAAGAAATAATTCGAAAAAATAAAATGCAGGGTATTTTGATTAGATCAAAAACCAAATGGATTGAGGAAGGTGAAAAGCCTACACAGTATTTTTGTTAACTAGAAAAGAGAAACTTTATCAATAAAACTATTCCGAAAATTCAAGTAGAAAACGACAGACAATTTGCAAGAAGTAGGCAACTTTTATGAAAAACTATATACTGAAACAAAACTACCCACTTTTCTCTTGAAAGATGAATTAAATCTTTTAACAATGAAAACATTATGTGACAAAAGTAAATTAGCACTAGAAGGGGCGATAACTGAAAATGAGCTCCTACGATGTCTTGCAAAAACGAAAAACAACAAAAGCCCAGGTACTGATGGATACAGCGTTGAATTTTTGAAGTTCTTTTTCAAAGACATAGGGGCTTTTGTTTTAAGATCTCTAAAGGAGGGATTCCATAATAAATGTTTATCTCTAATTCAACGAGAAGGTCTAATATCATGCATATCAAAAGGGGACAAACCAAAACAATATTTAAAAAAACTGGCGACCCATAACATTGCTTAATGTCACCTACAAATTAGCTTCCGATTGTATTGCGAATAGAATTAAATCTGTGCTGGGCGATATAATATCGGAATGCCAAAGTGGATTTTTGCCGGCCGGTTTATTGGGGATAACATCGTCTTATACAGTATATGATATTATGCAATATACAGAAAATTACAATTCCCCAGGCCTACTTCTTTTCATTGATTTTGAAAAGGCCTTCGACTCAATCTCATAGTCATTCTTATTACAAGTTTTAGAATTGTTTAATTTAATTTAATTTCAAGTCCATATTTGTATGTAAGAAAACTGCAAAAAATATTAAGGCCTTCGACTCAATCTCATGGTCATTCTTATTACAAGTTTAATTTTGGTCCTTCAATTATACAGTGGATAAATGTTTTTACAACCAAATTAGAACATCTGTTATTCAGAATGGGTTTTTGTCATATTTCTTCACAGTTACAAAAGGTTGTAGATAAGGTGACTCGGGCACTTTATTTATTCCTACTATGTGTTGAAATATTAGCAGTCTTAGTTAAACAAAATAAGAATATAAAATGTATTAAGATTGAGGGCAATGAATTTAAAATTAAAGAATTCGCTGATGATACTTGTTTCCTACTGGATGGTTCGGAGAAATCGCTCAAAGAAACTCTTGATGTACTTAAATATTATGCTTATTTGTCAGGGTTAAGGGATAATGAAAGTAAAACAAAATCAGTGTGGATAGGATGTAAAATGTTTTGTGGCGAAACTTGCAACCATCGTTATAAACTGGACTGGGACCAGACTGATTTTAAATATCTGGGCGTTACCTTTTCAGTTAACTTAAATACCATGATGGAATTGAATTTTGACCCAGTTCTAGTTTATATGCAAAATGAATTAAACCTTACGCCTTTTGACAAAATAACGGTCTTAAAAACCCTTATCATTAGCAAGTTAAATCACCTGTTTATCTCCCTTCCCTCCCCTACAGAAACATATATTAAGTCTTTAGAAAAAATGTGCTATGCATTTGTGTGGGAGGAGAAGCCAGATAAAGTAAAAAGAGAACTGCTAGTCCAGTCTTACAATAACGCTGGTTTGAAAATGATTCATATACAAAACTTTATTCAAGCTTTGAAAAGTACATGGATCAGACGCTTACTACTCTGTAGTTCTCAATATCACTGGTTATTTGAATCCTGTTTTGGTAAAATTATTTATATAATAAACAGGGGAGACAACTTTCTTTCAAAACTTGCGAGAAAGAGTACCAATTACTTTTGGAAAGATGTATTTAGTGCTTGGCTGAATATTAACAAAACAAATAAATGTAACTCAATTGAAGACTTCTATAGTACCAACCTGTGGAACAATACGGATATATTAATTAATAATACTCCTGTGTTTTATGCAAAGTGGTATGAAAACAATATTCACTTTATTGGTGACCTATTTGATGAGAATGGATCAATTTTTTCTCTTGAACAATTTTGTAATCATTATAACATAAATGTTAATTACCTTGTATATTTTGGTCTATGTAGTGTGATAAAACAGTACGCTAGGCTAAAACAAATAGATTTGAATTTGTATTCCAAAACAAAGTCTATTATTGCCTTCTAAATTGAATCTTCTAATGAAACATACTAATGGTGCCAGGGTGATGTATGCGGCACTAACATATTCCAATGTTACCCCAACTAGCCAAGCTAAGTGGGAAGGTATTCAAATTGACCGTTGGAATATGGTATGTAAATTACCCTTTGTAATTTGTTCAAATACGAAGCTTCAATGGTTTCAATACCGCATCAATCATAGAATCTTAGCCTCAAACAAATATCTAGATAAGATTAATAGAAGAGATGATGCTAGTTGTACTTTTTGTCACGCTGCAGAAGAAACTATAGAACATCTTTTTTGTCATTGTGAATGTGTATGTGATTTATGGGAGAAGTTAGAACTTCAAATCTACAATATTACTGGAAAGTTTGCCAATCTCACTTCTTCAGATTGCTTATTTGGACAACTAAAACTAAATGATTATTTTAAACCTATGAACTTAATACCGGTACTTCTAGTAAGCAGATATTATGTTTATACAAAACGTTGTCAAACAGGAAAGTTATCGATATATGAACTCCTCTCCAAGTTAAGCTTTTACATCAAACTGAAAAAATGATTGCCCTAAAAAATGATAAACTTGAGAAATTTGAAGCGATCTGGAATGACTGGTTAAAACTGTTGTTGTACTGATGAACTTATTTACTTTCTTTCTTAGTAAATTACATTAATTGTAAATTCAACAAATACTTGCCTGACACTAGATCAGAAAAATGTATATAAATGGACATGGGTGGCTTGAAATGCATTGTATTATACCAGACTTGAAAATAAATTTAAAAAAAAAAGACTACTTCGGACATAACAAAATTTTTGCTGCTTCAAATGAGTAAGTACTTTAAATCAATGGTTCTCAAACTTGTCAGGCTCATCGCCCCCTTGAGACTGCTTGCTCATAGCCGTTTTCCCCCACACACACACACTCTCACACACCAATCTTTTGATTAGTACACTTGTATGCTTTGTCACTTCAGCTATACAATATGCACTACCAAGGAATGTTAAACAGAAATTAGAATACTTGACAATGTTTAACTTTTTTACGCGCTCATATGGTCATCTGTCATTTCTTTTCTCTTTGAAAATATTGCATTTTCGGCGTAATGAAAATGATATTACTTCATGAAGAACACCCCACGGACGTTGAGGGCTCAATAACATTGCCACTCTTACAAAGTGCTCTGCGCATAAATAGATTTTCAAGTTTTTAAAAATGATTGATGCACTTCATTCAGTTTTGTTGACACTTTCAAGATTCTCCTACAAGTATTTAATGAGAAGGGTGAATTTGATGCGTTTTAGTAAGTTTGCCAATGTGAAATTTTAAAATTTTGTGTTTGTCACTGTTCATTTGATAGGTCTTGCCCCCCTTTCCCGTTTTTTTTTTTTATCGTGTTTAATGCCATCGAGTTTCTACCGAGTCTCAACGATCAGGAATAAAGACGTCATCGCGTTTTGGGTGTCCGCATTGATTTCTTCAGATGGATTAATCCAGAACCAATTCAGTTGGTTGTTTTTTTTATAGGACCAGTCTAACAAAATGGCTGTTTAGTTTGGAATAATGCCATTAATGTGTATTATTATTAATGGCACTTTTTAATGCCGTAGAACTTCTACCGAGTCGTAACGATCAGGAATAAAGACGTCATCGCGTTTTGGCATTGATTTCTTCAGATGAATTAATCCAGAAACGGTTCAGTTGGTAGTTTTTTTATAGGGCCAGTCTGGAATAAGGTGTATTCTTATTAAAATCTTTACACTTTCTTCGCCTAAATGTATACAGGTTATGCATTAGAATAGAAATTTAAAAAAAACTTTCCGGTGAGCTGTATACTGCTGAATAAAAGGTATACAGTGGAAGTTACTAATATTTTTTGAAGGCTCGGATCTTCGCCCTCAAATAGTTGTATCCTAGGCTGTAAACCCTTTATTCGGCAACATATACCTCATCAGGGTGTCAGTTATGTCTTAATTAATCATGTCAAAATAGTTTTTTCTAGACAATGTCTACTTGGTCTCTACAATAGCCTACTTTGGTCTTCAATAGATTACGAAGATGTACATGTATGTACTGTATGACTGATCAACCACTTTATTTGAAAAAATAAAATAAATAGAATCGATTCAGTGTCTTGAGCCTTGATCTATACAAGGAGGATTTGTGTCACATCATACAAATATTTACTCAATTAATTATATTTGGAGCTCTCATGCACTCGTTAGAAGTACTACCGAATCTTCAACAATATAATTATTGAACTGTTGGAAAAATATCTATGGTAAAAGATTACTCATAAAAGAGGTGTGGACGTCAATAAAAACAACCTTAGAAATCACAAAAAACTATCTGTTGTCTAATGTCATATTGGTCTATATTCTAAATATTTGACTTCTTTCTGAAAACTACTTAAAATTTGAATTTGATACCTATATAGCGTAACTCAAGTTGAATTATTTACAAATCTCATGTATTTGCTGTGCAACAAAACTCCCATATGTTGTTTTATGTATGTTTATAATACATTCTCGTTGTCTCTATCCAGTATTGCGGGATGGGAATGGAACCCTTAATCTATTTAAACATAACATAATAGAAAATAGATTGATTGATTGTTTGGTGTTTTACGCCGCGCTAATATAAAATAGAAATTTGATTGTGTGTGTATTATAATCACAGTTGTGAAAATATTCACCATTTGATCGATCTGCTTTTATCGTACAAAGACTGTATCGTCCTCTTAACCCAGGGAAGTTGAAGCTCACTTTTACCCCTGGATAAACTGATTAAAAAGGTGTCGTTTTCCCATGAAGGTTAACTAATCAGATGATTTGTTTTATTTTGGCAATAGGATAACTTTGCCAGTAGACAGAGACTCATCAACAAAGAACCACCTGAAATGTTTGTTCGATATCAGGGGTCTGTTTTCTCAACCAATTTACACCCGACGTAACTTTGCGCCTGCTTATAATGTGATATCGACGGTATATGTTGTCACGACAGTTAGGCCTTATATTGGACATACGTCGGGCGTAAATATATTGAGAAACCGCCCCAAGCTTTTTATTCCATATTTAAAAGTTAGTTTGCATCCGGGTGAAGTTTGATATTTGTTTCAAAGTTTGTATTGATATCAATAACACAAACAATGATACAGGGCTAATGTGTCATGTATTCCCATGTTAATGGCATATGGGATGTATACAATTTGAGTATAGAATTTTTGTTCTAGTTGGGAATTTGACTTTATGATATTCTGTTAACAGATATATGCTTGGGGCTATAATGGGCAGGGTCAGATCGGTTCTGATACTCGGAGAACAGACCAGCTCGTCCCACTGAAAGTGACATCTCAAATTGGTAAGTTTTATGTTCCTTATTCCCAGCATGTTTTCTGATGAACACGGAGTAATGTGGATATCTGATATAACGGTTACATGTAAACTTGATTATATAAACATGATTGTGATAAACTGTAACATATAATCCGGTAAAATATATGTTAATTATGTAACAAGAGGATGTGGATTGAAAACCAAAAAGAATACCAAATGTATTGTGGTCTATAAAACTGCTGTATATCCTTTTGTCATAATCTGTAAACTATATAATGATTATATGGTGTCTGTGAATTGAATACAACTTTGAGGTCTGGTGACGTCAGTTCCATGTTTTCGCAAGTGAATATTAAAATACAACTCTTTTGTCTTGAACGGCAATACATACTTGCCACAGTTACAGAAACTCATAAAGGATAAATAAAACATCACGACATGAGGTGCGCATATGTCAATCAAACAGGTGTTAGGTACATAAGATGGCATTTAGGAGGGGGGAATGGAAATGGGGTAATAAGTCCGCCAGCTTGATTGACACAAGTACCTTAATCACCGAAACAATCTTTGAGGTAAATCAGACAGCTTCCAATAGGACGACATCGCGAGTAAGGGGCCTAACCATTTATTCTCCTGTTGATTGCATTACCATACAATAATAAAATCAAGGAGTTACTGGATTAGCACAACTTTGATTGGACGTATCAACTGGACATGAATTTAACATCATTTTGATGTGAAAGTTAATGAAATGTATTTATTACATACTACTGTCCGAATACGGAATACTCTTGCATATTATCTGTGCAAATTATTATAAAACAAAACTAGATACCCATTTTCTGGCTTGAATATGATTGGTCGCACCACATCTATACAAAAAACCAAAAGACATGTGACATAACAACTCCATTTGACTCAGATAAACCTAGCGTAAATAATGGAATGAACGTTTTTGACTTTTCTAAATAAAGCGTATCAGAGTGGTTAGACCCAATTATGGAAATGGAAAGAAAATCCAACTAAACGTGAAAACTCGATAGAGAAGTAAGCAGTGAATTCAAGGAGTAAGTTTCAGTCACCTGTCTTCTTCGGGCTTGATTCACTACATGGGACTTCGCTGGTTTATGTTCTCAATTTGTAATTAAGTGAGTGATTCGGGTTTTACGTCATGCTTAACAGTATTTCAGTCATATGAAGACGTCTCCTTGTGGCAGGGCAGACATGGAGGAAAATTAAGTATGCCAAATACATTAGCCTTCCTGACGTTTAGATGGTCTGTGGAGGTTTTAATGTTACAATTTGGTGGGATGGGGGTGGGTAAGATCTTTTGGTCAGTTGGTACTTTTGTCGCCATATAACCTTAGCTGTTGAGTGCACCATTAAGCCCCAATCAATCAATCAATCCACTGCTCTTTTGTTTGGTGCTGCCTCACCGAGACGACTTGCCAAAGACACCCAGCAAGCCCCCTCACCCAGTCACATTATACTGACACCGGGCCAACCAGTCGCTGCTCTAACTCCTATCGTTGAGTGTCAAGCGAAGCAGCAGCAGCTCCCACTGTTAAAGTCTTTGGTCTGACTCGACCCAGACTTAAACCTGGATCTCCCAGCCCTGAAGCGGACGCTCTACCAACTGAGCTGTGAGGGCTGGTCAATTTGTAATTGAGCAGGTCAATAGTGCGTGTAGTCTCCATTAGCTTCCAACCTGCGTTTCATCCCTCCAGTGAGACGTCTGATCTGTTGAAGGGGTAACTGCTGCCAATGCCGATGTAACGCGGCTTCCAATTCCTGCAGATTTAGTACAGGAGGCTCTAGGGCTTGAATGTTTCTGTCCATCCTATCCCAAATGTGCTCTAAATGATTCAAATCTGTGCAGTTACCCCTTCAACAGATCCGATGTCTCAGTCGAGGGATGAGACGCAGGTTGGAAGCTAATGTAGACCATATATGCGCTATTGACCCTCTGCTCTAGGGATGTGTTCTACACACTTAAAGTGACATTTTTACTTCAATATGTTCAACCTTTTTCTTATCGCCATATTGTGTGATTTATCGGTAAACGTGAAAGGGCAGCTACTCTCTCAGCTAGTTGGCTATAGGATATAATTTGTCATCTTAATCAATCTGTGCGTTTTCATTGCTTCTAAAATTCAATTTGACGAGGATTTATACACAGAAATGTACGAAATAGTTCTACAGCATATCCTCCGATATGTGATAACATTTGTATGGCACGAATACACTTGAGAATGATAGAGCTCTGTTGAACTTCCTTGGGTTTTTGCAATAATATAACAAGATGTTTTGAGTTTAACTAATTAAATCAATCAGACACTAATATTTCAGGGACAACAGCTTTAGTTTTTTACTGGTTTTCATTAACCATCATATTAGGAGTAGTCAATCCCTAATAACCAACAAAAACACATTTGAAGACTAATCAAATGAGTTCCCTCTTGTGATTGTTATCATCTAACAGTCTAAAACAAGCAGCCGAGAATATATAGCGGGCTCAGACACAACAATTTTCAGTTTTGACAACTTAACTATACCAATCATCATAACAAATGTAAAAGGGATCCTCCAATCGAATTCAACATCCAAATGTCAATTGACTTATTACTTAATGACCTCCATCTGGATATTTATAGGAAAAAGCAATGGCGGAGAGATTTCTGTACACAAAATTAAAGACAAAGGAAGCATTATTTTCTCAAGTGAACTCATTAAGTTTCAAATATTTGAAATTGTAACTAGAAAAGATTAGTTTTATCATGTACAAGCTCTTTTCACGACAAGTGTGTTTTTAGGAAAATCAATTAAGGTTATTTGTCAGTTGTCGTTGTTATGTGTGTATGGACTGATTTGACAGGATTGACCGATTATTTGTTCCATTGTGAACACATACACCGAAATCCTGTTTGGACCCTGATCCGAATTCGTTGTATATTGTGCCCATATAGTAAAGGTATGTCTCCGTGATCCAAGCAGCACCCAATTCAATGCAGATTCAATATTTAGTTTGGTTGCCCTCATTTAAAATCATCTGAGAAATAAGGATTTACCTACATATTATTATTTTTTCCTTAATCTACATAAGATGTGCAACATGTTTAACAACCCATGCAAAACGATCTGTGTTAATTTAGCTATTTTTATCAAGCTTTTACAGTTGTATGAACCAAATGTGAAAATGTGACCAGACACTGCTACCCGCCATGTAAAATCCGTATAAATTTTTTACTCAGTATACCAAACCGGTCATAGAGAATGAAGAATTTAATTGGATTGAAATCGTTTTAAAATCAGTATTTGACAATCTGTATAGGACATTTTGGATCGATCACTCAATGATTTGTAGAAAATGTTCGATTGAGCCTTTAAAGATTGGTAGAAGGTTAATAATGCAACGCTTTTAAAAAGTACTTTTTGGATAAGCAGATCAAGGGATTTTGAAATGAGAGATCAACGATTTTCAGACATTATCTGGATTGAGTAAGTAGCCATTGACAGGATACATCTGGGTTGAGCTTACATCGATTGGTACAGACATGAGACGCATGTAGAAGGTAGATATAAACACACTGGCAGAAATGATTTTGGATTGAGCGTTCAACGATTGGTACAGACATACAACGATTATAGCGGGTAAATATAAACACACTGGCAGAAATGGTTTTGGATTGAGCATTCAACGATTGGTAAAGGCATACGACGATGATAGAGGGTAAATATAAACACACTGGCAGAAATGGTTTTGGATTGAGCGTTCAACGATTGGTACAGGCATACGACGATAAATAGAGGGTAAATATAAACACATTGGTAGAAATGAGTTTGGATGGACTGTACCCGATTGGTATAACGCATATTGAACAGAGCTTCACAGATATATGATAAGAATATTGGATAGAGAGCATGACGATTGGTGGAAAAGATTTTGGAGCATAAGTTCAACCATTATTGGATTGAACATCCATTGCTAGCTGGAGGAGATTTTTATAATTTCCCTAATCTACATAAAATGTGTAACATGTTTAAGAACCCATGCAAAAAGATCTGTGTTCATTTGTGATTATTGGATTAAACATCCAACGTTAGGTAGAATAGATTTTTGTTGGTGCTTCCATTGATTTTATGAAACTTTTTATGGATTGAGCGTACAATACTTTGTAGACAACATTTTTTATTGAGCTGCAAGGATTGATAGTAGGTATTCTAGATTGGACATCTAACAGTCGCAAGAAGGGGTGTTGGGGCTTGAACCTGTTTGTATAATACATTTTAGATATAGTGTCCATCATTTGTTAATTTTTTTCAAATGAGCATTCAAAGATTGGCAAAATGCCTTTTAAATTCATTGTCTATTGATACTTAGAGGGTAGAGGCTTTTGGTAGGGTGTCAAAATATATTAAAAGAAGATATTTTGCAATGAGCGTCTAGCCATTAAAAATGCACTCCTTATATGAGATGTTTTCATTTGCAATTAGACAATCGGTAGAAAATCTGGAGGGTTGGTCGTACAAAGAGTATTCAAGGCCATTTGCATTGAGTGAATGTGCATAAATATTGAGAGAAAATATTCTGGAATAAGTGTCCAGCAAAATGGTAGAACATATTTTAGATTGAGCGTCTAGCAATACGTTGAAAACATTTTTGATCGAACACAAAATGAATTTGAAGAAATCTGGGCTTTGTCATCCAACGATCGGTAGAATGCATTATGGGTAGAGCACCCAACGATTGGTATTACATATAGTTGATCGTGTATCCGACCACAGGTAGAAGACATAGTAGATATGTCCAATTAATAACCTTAAATTAAACTTCTCTATCATACATGTAGCTATAACTGAAACTTGGATGAATCAGTCAATTGAAGATTTATTTGACATTCCCGGATATCCATTATTTTCCACAAATAGTTAAAAAAAGCATGGAGGAGTTATGATGATATATATCCACAATGATATAAAATGAACCATAAATACCGTCTTCAATTAATAATGATGGCCCATATCAATCCCTTCTTATAGATTTTGAGTTTCCAGGAACAAAACATGTGGTCGGTGCATTTTACCGGCCAACTGGAAAAGATGTGAGCTTATTTAATGAATACCTGCAATCAAATCTTGAATAAAACAAAATAGAATAAAGAGAGTGCTAACCTTTGAAAGATTTCAAAATTGATTTATAGCACGCAAATGATCACCAAATAACGCTAAATGTTCTCGATTTAATAACACTCTTCTACTTATGCCCTAGTATAAGTAACCCAGACAGAGTTACATCTCACTGTGCAACGCTCATAGATAATATGTTTACAAACCATTATGAACACTATACAACATCTGGGATAATACCTTTGGAAACTACTGATTATTTGCCCATTTTTCATATTTAAAAACTCAAAAAGAAAAGGCAATTGCTGAATAAATGTGTCTCATAGCATAAAATAACTCCTCGAAATACAAATTTTGTTTATCGTCAATGTTTATTGGGAAAAAGACAACCAAAACGCGAAATCGAATAAACATAGAATTCTGATTAGTTTATATAATTACTGTGAATAAGATCAACAAAGTTCAATTGACAAAGTTCTAAAGTTCAAGCTTTAAGTAGAATAGTAAAATCCGTTGTTGTCCGAGATTTTGCCAGTCTGAATTTTGTATGCACTCACACAAAGTCAGTTTCTGCACCAGTTTAGCAGTTCGCTTATTTAATCCGGTAACGCAACTCGACACAACAATTTCGTGCCACTAGGAGAATTGTCCTTAATTGTTGAACACGACCGAACTAGCCCAACTTACCGAGCTTCGGCCAACAAGACAGTGAAAATTCACCTACCGGTATCACATGCAGTTCCGCAATTCACTGGACCAAAAAATAGTTTACCTCCACCCCAAACGACACGGATTTATTAAACATAGTTTCAGTAATACTCAAAATTGTCTCTCAACAGCTCTGCCTTTAGTGCCCGGGAGGAACAGTTTGATAAAATATATAATGATTTATTTCCAATAATACCTAGAAATGTTGCCAGATAGAGCATCCCCAAACCATGGGTTACTAAAGCTAAAGTCAATACGCGGAAAAAAAGAATAGACAGACCGCTTCAGACAATGTCAATTCCCTTGTCTCGGTGATCAATCTAGCTTTTGAAAGTGGTAACTTCCCGACTTAAAAAAAAGGTGCCAAGGTCACCCCAGTTCATAAAGGGGTGGAAAAAAATGTCCGCCCCATATCTGTCTTGCCTTGCTTCAGTAATCCTCGATCTGACATTATTCGATGATGACACCAGTCCATTTCTGTCCAATAAAAACCTTGATGATCTTGCGGCTAGATGATCTTATAGAACATACAGAGTGTGAGCCGACAATGCTTCTTGTAAATTGTGTAAAATTTATACTTTGTTTTGATGTATGATATTACACAATACAATTGTTCATTGCTTTATGAAAACTAATGCTTTATGAAAGAGGCTACATGTATGTAGATGCGGTCAAGGTTGTATCGATTTTAATGTTGGACAAATGTATTTCGAAGGAAGATATATACTTTATCAGGAGTTCGAAACATCCTTCATTTCAATCTTAGTAAATTGAAATCGAACATCCTCTTCAGTTATGTTATTTGTAGGATATATAAGAAGTTATAGGATTCTCAAATCCATTTTGGCATTGACCAATCATTTGGGAAATTTGGTGTGGAGTTTTCAGATTACAGCCACTTTCTACCAAAGAAACTTTGTTCTTGTCCAGCCAGCCACCAACTGAAGAAATCAATTTCACATATCAAATTTGCGCTCCGTTTACAATCAGTCTTACTTTCTGATGGTGTTCTATGGTGGTCGCCAATTGATCTCTTGTTTCTCAATGATAAACTAAATTTGCATTCATTAACGAAATAAACAATTTATTTACCCTATTTATTTATTACATCTATTTCATCCACTGAAAATGGCTCCTCTTTTTGTTCATCCCCTATACAAATTACCCCAAAATTACAGATATAATTCACTCGTTTATCTGCAGTTCATCGTTGTTGGTCTAGAAAACCTGACCTAAACTTGTATTGTCCAATATATCTGTCTAGCTATTCATTTTACTTCGTCTTTACCACACATTTGGAAATTTACTTCCACATAACATGGAAGGATTGCTAAATATATCACTTTTCAAATCACGTCTGAAAACGTATCTCTTGAATGATATATAATCTATGAATAGCGACGACAGATAACGGATAAATCCAAAAGCAAAATAAGAAAATAGAATTAAACGAGTTATTATAGTTGTTTGCCAGTCTAATTTACTCTGTTTAGTCTTATATACATACATGTAGCTGTATTTTGATGATCTCCCAACGAGGACTTAATTAGTGTGGAAATACTGAGATTACACCATGAATAATTACGGAGTTTCGTAATACTTTATTATGTTAAGTTGTTCGGTGGATCAAACATAGCAACATATTCTAGAGATTTGTACATGTAGCTTATCTTCATAGCAGTGTTAATCCTGCATAACGTGATAAAACAAACGCCCTAGAGTTTTCATCGCGCCAGATTTTTTGTACCATTTGATAAAAATATATTTTGTTAATTGTAAAATACAGCATTTGATATCCGCCGATATTACATTAGGCGGGTTCATATAACGGACACTTATTTGAATGTGCCGCGCAGGACGCTGAGGACTGTATTTAAATAACAATGGATTAACCACGGGCGTGTGGAAAACGGGATTTTCTTGTGGTAGGGAGAGGGGATTTTTGTGTTGGAAGGGTAGAGGGGAGGTTGATGTGTCGATAGAGGTTAGAGTGAAGAAAACTGGTGTAAATTTAAGGTAGTGACTGGAAGCTATAACCTGAGGTGAAATAGGCCTACGGTGTGTGGATTTACCTGTGCGGAATCAACGTGGGATGTGTTTTTGTGCGGTATCGACGAGGGATGTGCACCGTGTGGTAACGTACTGTTGAAATTTCATAATAAATATTATTCGGGTAGGAACTGTGAGAACTTTGAGAACGTGGAAATAAATGGTATAATATTTACTAAGACCTAATTCAAGAATCAACTTTATGTATACGGACATGATTACTAATGAAATTTACTATCAACCTTGCTACTATTGAAAATATGAACTAATTGCTTATTATCTGTGTGCAAATAAAGTTATGGAAACCTGTATTGAGCATTCCGTTTCTTCACGTCGTAACAATGTTTACAATCTACCAACATGTTTATCAAAACTGATTAATGACATGGAATAAAAATAAAAAATAGAGCATACAGTCCATCTCATAACCTACAAACAACAAGGTTATAAACTCCATCCCATAACCTACAACCAACAAACAACAAGGTTATAAAGTACATCTCATAACTTACTACCAGCAAACAACAATGTTATAAACTCCATCTCATAACCTTTTAACCAACAAACAACACATTTATAAACTCCATCTCATAACCTACAACCAACAAACAACAAGGTTATAAACTACATCTCATAACCTACAACCAACAAACAACAAATTTATAAACTCCATCTCATAACCTACAATCAACAAACAACAGGGTTATAAACTCCATCTCATCACCTACAACCAACAAACAATAAGGCTATAAACTCCATCTCATAACATGCATTACCCACAAACAACAAGGTTATAAACTCCATCTCATAAACTACAAACAACAAACAACAGGGTTATAAACTCCATCTCATAACCTACAACCAACAAACAACAAGGTTATAAACTCCATCTCACAACCTACAACTTACAAACAACAAGGTTATGAACTCCATCTAACAACCTACAACCAACAAACAACAAGGTTATAAACTCCATCTCATAAACTACAACCAACAAACTTTAGGTACATTAGGTTTTATTGACTCTTTAGTAATATATCTTAAGTAAATATAGTATGGTTACAGAACAACGCAAAATAATGTTACCGTTCTCGTTTTGCTAGTGCACAGCGGTAATCCAGCATTGATTAATACTATTGCGACCGGTACATCATACTAGGTTAACTGGAATTTAGCCCGAGAGGTCAAATATCGATATGTTGCTGTTACCATACAATCACATATAATACAACACCAGTTTTCCAAAGAACTGCAAATTAAAAGTATTTGATGACACCAAACTCGAATGTTAAGTTACATGTAACATGGGACTACAGTGAATTTATACTTTCATTCCGGTTTTTGAAAACAAGCCAACGACTCATATTTTTTTTTATTTCAAGGTGAATCATGGTTGTTAGCTGATCTGTTATTTAACATGTACATTAAAATGGTCATGACGAAAAATTCATTGAATTGTATCGAAATGTTGCAAATAACACAAATGTGTCATTATTGATTTGTATTGGCGTAAAATGAAATAATGTATAGTTGTCATAATTAATACTCATCTTATATAAACATGGAATTATTCTGTGTATTTCAATTTAGTATTTCAATTATTCCTGGTATGAGGAGACTCACACCATTTGGTTTTGTTATTTGTGATAAATAATCTATTCTAACCATGTTTGTTGTAATGTTCCAGGTACCAGGCGTGCTATATCAATTGCATGTGGTGGTCTTCATTCTGTAGCTTTACTGGATAACGGAGAGGTAAGTATGTTTCATGTACCCATGTAGTAACCTATTAATTGTACTCTATATAAATTATGTGACCACAGCTTTCGAACTAATAACAATCTGTGATTTAAGAAAAATTTTCGTGAGTCAATAAATTGACAAATATACATTCTATTTCTTTGATCACACATATCGTTATCATAAATCCGTGATTTAAAAAAACAAAATAGTGTGTGAAATATTTCCTGTCAGTGTCATGACTCGTCATTCATTGTTCAGATGCACATTTTCTCTGACGGTCTGTGTTTTATCAGTATCTAAACATCAGCATACATGTAGATGTCCAAACTCTAGTATACTTGTAACTGTCTTCTATATAATTACATGTTTGTAATCAAAAGGTTTTAAGTGCATTCTATGCCTATTTTTAATTCAGTTTTTTCTATCTACTTGACAAAAATGGTCTATATGGTATAAGGAGACAACTAACTTATTAACACGGATACGTTATCACAGCTCTGAATATACAAACTGCTACACCCACAATATTTATACTTTAATTAGGTATATACTTGGGGAGACAATGATGAAGGACAACTGGGCCTTGGTAATAATGATCATCAGTCCATCCCCTGTAAAGTAGAAGCCCTGTCTGGGGAAGTTATCACACAGGTAAGATAAATAGTCCTCCTCAAATACTCTATATTATTGTCAAAATAAGTTATTTAAGTAATACTATATTACTAGGTATCAAGTTTAGTAGTATAGGTCATAACATGATGTTGCATTCTTTTTACTGGTGCACTTTGTGTTGATTCAAGAAACACAATCTTAAACCAGTGTTACTTAGTCTCCTCGTTCCAGATCGGTCAACTGAAATTTTACTTATCAGCTGGAAAAAAAAAACTGATTGCCCTAAGAAATATTGACACATATTCAGCATGTGTGTTTTTTACATGAATTCTATTTTTTACATCAAAGGATTATATATATATATATATATCACGTCTGTCATCAACTTAATGAAATACATGGGTTGTGTTTTTATAACAACTTATGATTGGGTAGAATGGTCTAAATGACATGCCCCTTTTTAACAAAGTAAGAAACTTGGCCTATACAGACTTTTCAACAGTGATATTCCTCCGTGTGGGTTCCGGGGAGATAAGAATAGACCCTCAGCCTTCCCAAGGTGCTTGATCGTAAGAGGCGACTAATCCTTGGGTCCCCGTGTGGGTTCCGGGGGATAAGAATTGGCCCACAGTTCCCAGGCAAGCTTGATCGTAAAAGGCAACTAACCTGGGTCAAATTTTTAATCATTATGGTATAAACCTATTTGTTAAAATTACACTCTATCAGAACATATTACAAATTTGTATATTATAAAAAATGTTATTTATATAAATTGTTTATTGTTGCTCCATTGGAGATAATTGTGATATTTCTTGTTTTGAATCTCCGAAAATGATTTACACAGTGTTTTACCAGTTTTTATTATTTCTCTTTCTGTCATTTTTCAGTTCCAATGTATTTTTGATGTTAAAATATGTATGATGATTTAATTTCTTTTCGCCGCCGTATAAGTGAAATAATCTTGAGCGCGGCGTTAAACTCAATCAACAGTGATATTTACCACAATACACAATATACAAACATAATGATGTATTACAGTGTAGTGTGGCCTATATAAACTTAGCAACAGGGATATTTACCACAATACACAATATACAAACATAATGATGTATTACAATGAACTGTGTTCTATATAAACTTGTCAACAGGGATATTTACCACAATACACAATATACAAAGATAATGACGTATTACAATGTAGTGTGGCTTATATAAACTTGCCAACAGTGACATTTACCACAATGCACAATATACAAACATAATGATGTATTACAATGTAGTGTGGCTTATATAAACTTGCCAACAGTGACATTTACCACAATACAAAATATACAAACATAATGATGTATTACAATGAAGTGTGGCTTATATAAACTTGTCAACAGTGACATTTACCACAATACAAAATATACAAACATAATGATGTATTACAATGTAGTGTGATCTATATAAACTTGTCAACAGGGATATTTACCACAGTACACAATATACAAACATAATGATGTATTACAATGTAGTGTGGTCTATATAAACTTATCTACAGTGATTTTTCAACAATACACAATATGCAAACATAATGACGTATTACAATGGAGTGTGGTCTATATAAACTTGTCAGGGATATTTACCACAATACACAATATACAAACATAATAATGTATTACAATGGAGTGTGGTCTATATAAACTTGTCAACAGTAACATTTACCACAATACACAATATACAAACATAATGATGTATTACTATGAAGTGTGGCCAGCAGTAAATGAATGACGAAGTATGAAACGGTGACAGACAACGTAGACCCCATTGTTTCCATACAAGAGGCAGTGACAGAATTGCAGCTCACCCAGTGACAGAATATCACTTAGCAAAGGGGAGTCATTTATTCTCATCATTAAATATGGCGCAACCAGCCATGTTCAAAGTTTAATAAAGAGTGCATCATGCAATATTTCTGCAAAGTGGAACGAGTGAGCATGGACGGATTTTTCGTACCTTTCAAGCTGATGGATTACCCACACTAATGGGAAATGATTAAGGCATCACCACTAAATACGTAGTTTGTGAGCAACACAAGCTTTTGACACCACCTGTACCGGTGTCTTTATCAAGTTTACGTGAATTTAATATTTCAAAACATTGACTTAAACACTAAAGAAAAGAACATATGTGTAATGTGGACAATCAGCGAAACTGTTTACAAGAGCAACTATGTTAAAAATATTCTAATGTTGGAATCTAAAAAAACATCAACTAAGAATGACGTAACAATGTTAACGTTACAATACAAGAAGGACGTAATATGTTAACGACACAATACAATGGCATATCAATAAACAAGCTTAAATAAAAGACAAAATCAATATTAAAAAGTATTACATTCAAAATTATTACATATATTTTATAAATTTGTTCCATATTTGACTTATTTGTATATCACAATCTGGATTTAAAGAAGGTTAAGTGTTTATCTGAAAATGAAATGTTTACCTTATCCTGTTTAATAGTTTTTGTACATTTCAACTTGTGTTCTGCTAACCCAGATTTGTTTATGTCCCCAGTTTGAACAGCCTTCTTATGTTCTTTTATTCTAAGAAATAACGACCTACCTTTTTCACTATAAGGAAAGAAGGATGTATTACAATGAAGTGTGTTCGAAAATGTACCTTGTTGGCTTTGCCAAATGTTTACAGAGGTATTAGATCGATTCAAACCCTCACCTGATCGATACAAGGGCAGAGACTTTAGAAAAAAAAGAATATGGCTGGCTACAGGTATTCATATTAATAGTTTGATCACATGATACTTATGAAGTAACCAGCTGAAATGAATTAAACCCGTCCATATGAGTGAAATTAACTTGAATGAGACGGAAAACAACCAATAACGAAACGCTTCATTTATACCTTCATATGAGAATTGACGATGAAATAAAAATACAAGTAAATCCAGTATTGAATCAACATTGTGTGCTAATAACGGCCATAATTTAAGTGGTTGTGTTGCTTAAAAAAACCACCTTAACCTGCATTCCCGATATCATTATCGACATATAGCTTTTATTGTGTACTTCTTGATCAAAAATAAAAGGAATCAGCTTGTTTTCTTTTCAACAAAATGTTTTCTCTATAATAGCCAGCTCAAGCCACTCTAGGTCGCCCAAAGAGAGGATATGATTTATATTTCTAATCCATAGGCCTAATCACTTGAAGTTCACCTTCTTTTTATGGATATATGTGATTTGCATGTATTTCTATATACCCCCTACTACCTCCTATTAAACAGCCAAGCGGTATGAAGAAGGCAGCTTTAGAAAACAATAATCACGTTTTAAAACACCATATATTTCTCATTGAATAATATGAGAAACAAAGACCAAGCCAAAAACTAAACTGGGCCTTTTTAATTCAACGGTTGATGCTGCTATATCACTTCATATCCATGTTAATTTGGTATGAATACGGAATGATGAACGGAATCCTCAAGGAACAGCAGAACGATGGTATGATTCTTGTGGACGATGGTATAATCCTTGTGGATGATGGTATAATCCTTGTGGACGATGGTATAATCCTTGTGAACAAAGGTATAATCCTTGTGGATGATGGTATAATCCTTGTGGATGATGGTATAATCCTTGTGGACGATGGTATAATCCTTGTGGATGATGGTATAATCCTTGTGGACAATGGTTTAATTCTTGTGGACAATGGTATAATCCTTGTGGACGATGGTATAATCCTTGTGGATGATGGTATAATCCTTGTGGACGATGGTATAATCCTTGTGGACGATGGTATAATCCTTGTGGACAATGGTTTAATTCTTGTGGACAATGGTATAATCCTTGTGGACGATGGTATAATCCTTGTGGACGCTGGTATAATCCTTGTGGACGTTGGTATAATCCTTGTGGACAATGGTTTAATTCTTGTGGACAATGGTATAATCCTTGTGGATGATGGTATAATCCTTGTGAACGATGGTATAATCCTTGTGGACGATGGTATAATCCTTGTGGACTGGTATAATCCTTGTGGACAATGGTATAATCCTTGTGGACAATGGTATAGGTATAATCCTTGTGGACAATGGTATAATCCTTGTGGACAATGATATAATCCTTGTGGACAATGGTATAATCCTTGTGGACGATGGTATAATCCTTGTGGACGATGGTATAATTGCTGTGGTGAACACATTCAATACAGAAGAATATAATAGGATCAACCTACAACCACAATGTGACACACTGTAGATGACTTCTTACATTTCTGAATGAAATTATATTAAAATATAAATCGTTGTTTGGGAATCTTGTTTATTACACATCGGTTCTTTTCAATCGTCGAAAGGTGATATATGTTTGTGAGAACGTATAATAGGCTGAATCACCTCCCTAATACAGTATACTTTGCTCAGCCAAATTAAACATCCATCAATGTCAATTGATGAGGAGGATATAATATACGTACCATGTTGTTCGTTTTTATTATGCAGTTTGATGTTAACAGTAGTTTAGTAAGAAACACAAAGTTATACCTACAATGACTCAATTCAATATCATTTAGTAGTTTGCAAATGCACCAACTCTAACAAAAACGCCTTCTTTCATGCCTGGTGGTTGACGTATTTCCTTTTTTAATTTATCATTTCCAAACATCACAATAAACATAAAAGACCGATAGAAATTAGACTACTGCATAGTACATAAAATAAACTCCTTAAATAAAGTGGATGTAGAGATCTCTGTCCAGGGGTACAATTATGAGTTATCCTCATTGATAACAATTTCCGTAGACTTATACTAGATCTATACAATACACAATGAAAATAGTGTGGTTCAGGTATTTCTACCCTCACTTTCTGTACGTGTGTATCCTTTGGGACATACGTTCTATGAAGACATTTATGGGGTTTGATGTGCTCTATGTTCCTTGAGATTTTGTTTTCTTATGCGTGGGTGGCAAACTAAACTATATATTATTGAATTGTTTGTGTTGCTGGAATTATTAGAAAATCAGAGAAAATAGAATCGAATCTAGCATTTCTAAGCAAGGTACACAATCTGGCCTCAGAGGTATTTCCATCTTATTTTACTGGAGGTCTGGGGATTTCTATGCACATAAATCCCGTCCATCACCCCACTAAACCTGACAAGCCCCATATATACACCGATCTCCGCCCTCACTAAACCTGACAACCCTGATATATACACCGATCTCCGCCCTCACTAAACCTGACAACCCTGATATATACACAGATCTCCGCCCTCACTAAATCTGACAACCCCGATATATACACTGATCTCCGCCCTCACTAAACCTGACAACCCCAATATATACACCGATCTCTGCCTTCACTAAACCTGACAACCCTGATATATACACCGAACTCTGCCCTCACTAAACCGGACAACACCGATATATACACCGATTTCCGCCCCCACTAAACCTGACAACCCCGATATATACACCGATTTCCGCCCCCACTAAACCTGACAACACCGATATATACACCGATTTCTGCCCCCACTAAACCTGACAACCCCGATATATACACCGATCTCCGCCCTAATATAACCTGAAAAACACTGATATATACACCGATCTCCGCCCTCACTAAACCGGACAACCCAGATATATACACCGATCTCCGCCCCCACATAAACTGACAACACCAATAAATACACCGAAGTCTGGCCCTACTAAACTTGCCAACGCCGATATATACACCGATCTCCGCCCTCACAAAACCTGACAACCCTGATATATACAGCGATCTCCACCCTCACTAAACCTGGCAACGCTGATATATATACACCGATCTCCGCCCTTACTAAACCTGGCAACGCCGATATATACACCGAAGTCTGGCCCTACTAAACCAGACAACTCGATATATATACACCGATCCCCGCCCTCACTAAACCGAACAATGCCGAAATATACACCGATCTCCACCCCCACTAAACCTGACAAGGCCGATATATACACCGATCTCTGCCCCACTAAATCTGACCATGCCGTTATATACACCGAACTCCGCCCTCACTAAACCTGACAACACCGATATATACACACTGGCACGGGGAAAACATTATTGACTGAAATAACCAAGGAGACAAGTTTTTAATTGTGTTACAAACACCACAACAGACTGGAAAGTAGGTTAAGTCTCTCCAATTTACAAAAAAGTCGCCAAAGATAGCCCTGACAACTACAGGTAAGTGTTTTACCAACTCTTTCCAAAATACTGGAGAAACATGTGGCAAGTAATCTTACAGAATACCTAATGATAACGACTTGTTTTATAAATATCAATCGGGATTTCGGGCTGGCCATTCCTGTGAGACTGCTCTCGTCTATCTAACTAACACATGGTTATCAGAAATCAATAAAGGCAATCTAATCGGTAATATTTATGTGGACTTGAGTAAAGCTTTTGCATTAGTAGATATTGATGTACTTTTGAAAAAAAAATGAATTTTATGGATTTTCAGACAAAGAATACCATATTATTTTTTTAAGAAACAACGTGTTAGTGTAGCTGGTAAATTATCTGAAACAAGAAATGTTAATCTGGGGGTTCCTCAAGGCTCGAACCTGGGACCTCTTATGTTCATCCTATATATCAACGACATGCCACTTTATCTTAACTCTCCTGGTGTTATCTTTGCCGACGACATTACTTTATTTTCAGTTGGAACCAAAGTCCAAGAAGTTAACGAGTTAAGCAAAGATATGACTAACCTTAGTAATTGGTGCTCAGTGAATAAAATGAGAATAAATCCTACAAAAACGCCAGCGCATAGGAACTAATTCCTTAAACATTTCTCTATACAGCCAAATAATAGAAAACATGCAGTCTGAAAAACTGCTAGGAGTTCTAATTAATGAAAATCTAACGTGGTCAGATCATATTAAACAAATAGAAAAGAAAGTTAATAGTAAACTGTCCCTGTTAGCTAGAATAAAAAAATTCCTATCCACTGATACGCGGAAATTATTTTACAACTGTTTTATTTTGCCACACTTTGCTTATTGTTCGAGTGTGTGGAGTTTTGAAACAGCTTCTTGTGATGTTTCAGTTCTAGAGAGACTTTAGCGTCGTGCAATGCGACTCATTCTAGAGCCAATTTATGATTTATCTATTAGGGAAATGTACACTAAGCTTAACTGGTTGCCCTTGGTCTATGTATTCAAACTTAACAGGCTTATTCTAGTGTATAAAATTATCAATAGCATAGCATCTGATTTATTATCAAAACTAATTAAAAGATCTAAACCAAACCGAAGTTTTCTGCTCTTCCTCACATACTCTGCTTGAAATACCTAGAACTAGGACTGCAATGTACAGAAAATCGTTTGTAGTTAATTACCCAAGTGAGTTCAACACATTGCCTGAACATCTTAAGTCAGCAGATTCGCCATTGGCTTTTAAAAATGCATGTAAAAAGTATTTAATGAATCTCTTTTTAACTGATATTAATATATAATTCTGTTGCTGCTGAAAATGTAATGAAACCTATGTAAAATAGACATAGTCATTGCTTATAAAAAGAACAAGAGTTTGAAAGACAAACTGGTCAGGGCTAAACTCCCCTGTCTGCCTTCTACCTATGTTTTTCTGGGAAAGGGGTGGGGGTGGGCAAATTTTCACTGTCTTTTCCCATAACCCTATAATATATAGTCTGACGATATTCTTAACATAGCTTAAGATACGTAAGCATTGTCAATGTAATACAAAGTGTTCCAGAAAATTCTACTAAGGCCAAGCTCCTGTCAGTCGTCAACCTAATGATATATCATAGGTTTACTTTATTACAACAATTTATGATGGAGTATAAAGGTCTAAATGATATACCTCTTTTTAACACAATCAGAAACTTGTCTCCATGGTTATTTTAGACAAGAAGATTTTCCCTGTGCCCGTGTGTTTTAGTGTTCATAAATATTATATATTTTAACATGTATGATAGTTATCCCTCTATTTATTTAACATTTTAAATGAAGCTGTGCAATATTAATTAAGACAACAATAATAAGACAATCAATTATCAATTCTAAAACCTTTTAAGCCATTGTGCGTCAAATGAAATGATGAAAATAACCTATGTACATTGTCCACATTTTAAGAGTTTTGTCTTTGTATATGTTTTTGTGCTGTCACTGTTTCAATGTTTTTATATGTATGTATGTATGTAGGCAAGGGGCAAGTTTAAATACCGCATTATACTTAAAATATAACCGTTAAAAACAGCATATTTTCTGAAAAGAAAAAAAAGCTATTTTATCTTATTTATTTATTTTCTTTGTTACTGTAATATGTGTTTTATTGTGCTGTCAAGATCATGTTTTGTTTGTGATATTATTGTTTTTATGTTGTATTTGTATGATTATTGTTTTAGCTCGACTTGCTTGAAAAAATATATTTTCCTACAGCAGTTATCGAGCCTGTTTTAAATAAAGAACATCTATCTATCTATTTTTTTTTACACCACAACAATCTAGGTTGTAGGAGATAGTAAGCGGATATTCTGCCAGTTAGTTTTAACTAAGATTCAACAAGACTTGCTCATTGTTATAGGACTAAAACGTCAAAACCGGCAGATAGATAACAGACAGCTTACATTGTGAAAACATACGATCACATTAAAATCGGCTAAAAGAAAACCTGACCCTTAGGGAATTACTTACAAGAGCAGCAAACACTTCGTTCCTGCACTACATGGTTTCAAATTCCAACAACTTGTGTCGGTACCTTGCTTGTTCAAATTGACATAAAATCAGATGGGACATATCGCGAGTGAAACATCTCGAAAAAGCGTCTTGGTGATCCAATCCAGGACCTTTTGCTGTAACGTAGCATCGCTGCCACCACCAACAACCAACAGCTGTTGAACAAAATGCCTGAAGTACCGTTTTACACCTGACGTTGGTGGTTAGGCCTTCGCCGAAAAGGACAAACTTAGCAGAAAGTTTAAACGATCTACCCAAATAACGATTAGCCAATTCCTCCATTTTCTTCCATATAGGTTTAACAGCGTCACAGTTGAAGAATAAGTGCAGAATGGTTTCCTTACCAGAGCTGCACATAGGACACAAATCAGATGTCACCACTTTAGCTCGGAGGAGATTGACTCCAACCCAAAGTTGCCTATGAAGTAGCAGCCAGTGAACACTTTTGTCCCTGTTCACACTCACCGACTTGAACAAACAAGTAAACACAGAATCCCAAGAAAGGGGTACCATGCAATCCTGCTTCCATTTAGCAAAAGACGCTGGTATTGCTTCGTGAGTATCACGCAACCATTCGTACCATGTACGTGAAGAAATGCTATCCAGAGCCTGTCCGGAAACAAAATATATACAACCTTTGGAGCCTGAAGGTAGCTCTAACCACGACTTTTTTATGGCCTTTCTAATGCGATTTACAACATGGAGCAGATACTCTCCGCCAAAAGCTTTCCAAATCTTGGAAGAAGCGTCAATAATATCGGATATGTACATCAGACACTTAGCACCCAGAGATCCAGGTAAAAATGGTCGTCCTCTTCCATCTGTGATCAGTGGATTATTAAATAACGGCTGCTGTAAGACGTCCTGCCAGCAAGATGGCCGCCTAGTAGTTCTCTCGAAGGTAATTAATCTTTTCACTACTGTAAAGTACCAACCTGGTAAGCGGCAAACAACGTCTGGTAACTCAACCAGGTAAAAACGCGAGGCAGTGCAAAAGGGGAAAGTCTTTTGTTCACCAACGCTCGACAGACCATCGCCCACCGATCTCTTATTGTGCTCATCTTACCGAAAAAGTTAAGTTTTAAGGAAAGCCATTTCTCGGCTGGATCAACCAAACCGATCCCACCCTCTCTCTTGGACAAACAAGTCTCCCAAGACACTAAGGGTTTCTTACCAGACCACAAAAACTGCGTCGCGACGCGTCTGGACCAGCCTTAAAGGGAAGCTGTGACCTTTGAAAGTCTTTCGTCGCAGTCATGGACAGATGTGTCGCCCGGTCCCTGGTGTACCCCTAATATTTTTCTAGACTGCGATCCCCATTTTAACCCGAGAGGCTTGTCTTGTCTGTATTTCCACGATCCTATAAATACGCCTTTTGGCTTTTCTTTGTTAATCTTTGCGCCTGATGCTTTTTCATATGTTCTCAAGAGAGGATCTACACACATAAAATCAGCATCAGTGGCAGGAAATAAGGACGTATCATCCGCAAATTGAGATACCTTAACGGGTTCGTCTACCGAAGGAAGGCGGACCCCTTGAAAGTCAGAATGTCTCACCATCGCTCCAAAAACCTCTGCAACCAAAACATAGAGCAAAGGCGATAGAGGGCAGCCCTGTCGCACGCCTCTTTCTAAGTAGACTGGGTCGCTAAGAAAGCCGTTAATCAAAATTCTACTGACCGGGAACTTGTAAATGACCTCTATCCATCCCGAAACCCAGGACCAAAACCCATTCGTCCAAGCACACCTAGCAGAAAACCCTACTCTACTCTGTCGAATGCTTTTTCATTGTCCAGACTAATAATGGGAGCCTCCATATTTTCCCTTTCGACGAACTCAACAAGATCCCGAACCAGTAAGCTGTTCGTGATAATGGATCGCCCAGGTACTGAGCATGTCTGGTCGAAATTGACAACAGAGGACATTACCATTCCCAGTCTCCTAGTTAAGGCTTTAGTGATAATCTTATAGTCTGCAGAGAAATAGGCCGCCAGTTCTTAAGGTCAGATTTAAGCCCGCGTTTGTGTATAAGACGCACCACAAACAACTACTTTCGAAAGCTTCATCAGCTACCTCCAATAGAACAGGACCCAGAATATCCCAAAAAGTGAGATAGAACTCTACCGGGAGCACGTCGGTACCAGGGGATTTGTTCAGAGCTAATGATCTAGCGGAGGACAACAAATCTTCAACCGTGAAAGGAGCATCGCACAGGTCTACTTCAGATTGACAGAGAACCTTAGAAACTGTTTGCAGACATTGATCCATACAACCCCCGTCCACACCCTCTGAACAAAACAACTGTTGGTAGAAATCCCTGGCTGTCTCAAGCATCCCTTCCATGGACTTTTCAGAATCGCCAGTTTCAGTTAGCAGCTCACGGACCAGCTTCTCTTTACCACAAGCCTTTTCCAGAGAACAAAATTATTTAGTGGGCCTCTCTTCGAAGACATCAGATTTTACACGGTCCCGCACTCCCGCTGCTACAAAGGCTTTTTGATCATAAGCCTTCAACTTTTGTCGAGGACTCTCAAGCAGATAAGTGAGATGAGACACGCTTGGACACTGAAGCAAATGATTTCTCGAGTTTACGTTTTGCAGCTCGTTTGCGATGAGCTACTGCCTTACCAAATTTGATAGAAATGTTTTTAACTTCTGATTTACCAGCCTCCCAAAATTCAGCTATAGTGTCAAAGGAATATCTTGTTCCCTTCCACTCGCTCAAACGGTGTCGAATTGTATCGCAAAACCGCTCATTTTGGAGCAACGAGACATTTAGTTTCCAAAACCCAGTCCCTTTTTGGAGCCAACTTCCTGAATCAAGGGAACCTGAACCAGGCTTTTGCTGCAATAAATTCTGTCAAGACGTGACGCAGTGGCCCCTGAGGGCGAAGTCCAAGTGTAAGATCTGTCGTGTGGATAAATAAAACGGGATGTATCTATGAAATCATGATCATCGATCAGATCAGAGAGAGCCTTTACAGAAGAATCCCGAGACTTCGGTTCTCCTGTCTAGTTGCGCATCAAGCACACAGTTGAAATCCCCTCCTAGGATGATTTCATTAACACACCCTTCAAGTTGGGATCGGACTTCATGAAAAAAATTGTGTCTATCTGGAATGTATGTCGGCCCATGAAAATTAAACAGAGTGAATACATGTTCAGAGTACTCTGCGTCAACTCTTACCCAGTGGCCATCATCATGACCACTAGTCGACAATACCGAACCCAAAGCAAAAAAAGATGCCAATAGAAGGATGGCTGTACCACCTCTATGACTAGAGCAAGACGATAGAAAAAACTCGACCGTTCACTGCTTTCTCTAGTTTGCGTACCTCGTCCGCTTTAGTGAAGTGCGTTTATTGCAGGAACGCAACATCTGCTTTTAACTCATTCGTCCCTGTGAGCGTATACGGCTACCGGTACTACAGCTGGGCTGTCGGCCTCGTCCCGAGCAGTCAGCAGGTGGATCCTGCATCGGTTGACGTTTTTGCCTGTAGTGAGGCGAATTTTTATATTTGAGCAATAAAGTAAAGACTTACGAAATATGTGGTGGCCATGCCTTCATTTGATCACATTTTTGAAAAAATGTTATGGACTGAATTTAGTTTTGAAGCCGTTGAATGCACTAAAACACAAAAAAAGTGTGCTATGTCCACAGGTTGGTTCACTTATAAAGGCTACGAATATAATTTTTGTGGTCACAACCGATTTATCATGCAGATTAGTCGTTTGCTCACTCATCCGTTTGTGCTCATGAAAAAAATCCATTCCAAATATCACGTACTTTTGTTTAAAATTCCCATTATTTGCCGCTACTGCAGTTAGAACAAATCGGCAGACTACAACCTTTGGCGGCGCGTCGATCAAAATGTTTTACAAACTGGTTGTTTTTTTACGTTGGAAATTTGCCTTCGGTATCGTTTAAATGCCGTTTAAAAACAAAATGTGAGTATCTTTTAAAAGAGGAAAATCTGGATATTTCGAAAATAGCAATGACTCATTAATGATACGTAATTTTCAACTACAAATAACGGAATATAATTGATAGGTTTTTCGTCTTTCAGTTGTACCGAAGCTAGAAGATGGCCGACATACGGCTTATCGACTTCGTGATTGGTTAGCTGTCTACCAGTTGTGATCATGTGACAGAACCGAGCAGATTCATTGGTTGGTTTTGTCAAATGACAGGCCACACCCACAAAATTTGTCTTATTTTTCAAGATATATTTATTTTATATTTATAAAACATTTTTCCTAAATAAACTCGGACGTTTTCAGAATAATAATTAAAAAAAGAAATAATTATTGACTCACGTTGAACTAAAAATGATTATCAGCTAGAATTGAATTGAATACATGTAAAAAATAGGATAAGTTATAGCTTAGTATTTTTCCCCCCAGCAATTTGAGACAGAAGTGTTGCAGTAAGTCGTATACTACATGTACATAATAGAAAAAAAAATGTAATTATTGTTTTAAAATACATATATATTGAATGACGTCTGATATGATATATACACTGTATCAATGCTTTGAAATTATCGACATCATTGGAGTAAAGAAAGTTGTTTTTGACAATGTGTTTGTGGGAGTCTAAAAAAATTGAAAAGGGAAGTGAGGGACTTTGTGTTGGGTTTGTGCAAATTGGGAAACTTTATTCATTAGAATTGGGTTGCCCTTAAAAGGGCATTTGGAATCGGAGTAATGGTGATAATTTACTCCTCATGAGATCGGCGACGTTGGACGTGGTACGGTTCGAAGCAGGTGACACACAAATTCACATTACAAATTGTGCATCCATAATTTGACTCCCTTCTCACCTTGGTGGACTTGCAAAGCTCACATCGCTTCTTTTTTGGGCATAGTTGCCGGCCAATGTGACCTTCCACTACTGTCAGTTTCGTCGAAATGGTACCTCCTTTTCTGTCGAAACTTCCCAATCAACTTGGATGCAATCTTCTGGCGAAAGTCGAGTTGTGATTTCACTTTCGTGGCTCTGTCTTGATGATTCGGCGATTCCTTCATCAAAATAAAAGAAGAAGAGATTGCCGTGTCGAACAAAAACCAGAAGATATACTTCCAGAATTTCTTGGACCTTCTGGCACTTGGGTACTGCATCCGAAGCTGGTCTCCGTGGTCCACGCCGCTCATATACTTAGTGTACTCTGAGACGACGTGGGGAGCTGGAACTTGTATCTTTGATCCGTCCTTTTGTTTTCGACTAACACTGGACACCTGACGTGGGTCACTGTTGGTTGAAAGAAAATTTACTTGTCGGTTATCATACCAAGAAGTTGCCACTAAATTTCCTCTCTGGTAAGCCTTGCTGTTACCCTTTTCTTTCGGTAAGCATTTGCCGTGTAATCCATCAGGCCAGCCACGACGATTTACACGACAAGTCCCAGCTGCATAGATTTGCTTCGCCAACAAAGACTCAAAAAGTTGAGGACTAGAGAAGAAATTATCCATGTACACATGATGATTCTTACCGGACAATATTTCAGTCAAATCACTGACCACCCGTGTACTAAGACCAACTTCTACTCCGCCGGACTCCTTCTTGCCAGTGTAAACTTGCATCTGGTAGACATAACCGTTGTGACTATCCGCCAGTTCCCAAACTTTCACACCAAATTTACAAGGCTTGTTGGGCATATATTGTTTGAAACCCAGCCTTCCACGAAAAGGAATCATCGCCTCGTCAACACTGACTTCCTTGTGCACATCATAATTCAAGACCAAATTTTTCTGAACTTCATCAAAAATGGGCCGAACATGGTGTAACTTGTCATGTCCTTCTTCTCCTCGAGGTGGATTAGTAGAAGAGTCGTTACAATGGAAATACTGTAGGATTTTGTCAAACCTGTCCCTTGTCATGATGTTAGGCACCGACTGGATACGTAGCAACTTGTCAGTAGTCCAGTACAGCTTATAAGATGGAAGTTGCAGGATAGACATTAGAACATGCAGTCCGAGAAAGGCGTTGATTTCTTCGGAAGTCACATCACGCCATTTTGAGTCCTCCTTCCTAGACATACATTGCTGGGCGTACAAATTCGTCTGCTCAACCAATAAATCCGTCAAACACTCTGGAAATAAAAGCCGGAAAAAGTCCAATTCATCCTTTTCCTTGTCCAGTATTACAGTTGGCCCGGTGTGCTCGTTGAAATCGGCCACTTTTACTTCCGAAAAGTCAGTTCGCCATCGCCCGTCGATACAAGGAGTTGTTGTTGTAGTGCTTGCATCACAAACATCGCCGCTTTCCCTGCTCCTTCCTCCACAAAAAATACGCAAAGGAAGCTCATCTTCCGACGAATCATCATCCTCGGAGTCAGACAGACTGATGTCAGAGTCACTAATGATGTCGTTTAAGGTAAATCCTTCAAAATCACACTCGTCGTCACTGGACAGGTCCGCCATTTTGACGCAAAAAATCCAGAAAGATCGAGAACGCTTGTCATTTCAAAACATGTGACGCAAAATTGAATGTTGTCACCAACAACCAATCAAAACTTTTCTTAAACCGTATAAATATCTTCCTTAACCATTTAAGAGATTATTTTTAATTGGTTTAGGGGTGAAAAACCGCTCAATTTTTTTTTCTATGAACCAATAGACAGGCATGTTAATCTGCGCTTCTAAGCGCTCCCCGGGAAATGAGACCCTCTGAAAGCTGCGCTTCTAGGCGCTCCTCGGGACGAAGCGGTGATCTCTAGCAGCGCCTCTAGGCGCTCCTCGGGACGAATGAGTTAAAGTCTTAAGTTTTTCTACAAGCAAAAACTGTTTCCAGTCGGTCATGAGACCCTCAGAGTTAAGAGTAACTATTTTAAGAGGCATTTTTAATGTTTTGATGCTCTCTTACTCTTCTTTTTCAGAGCTGCCTTGCGTTTTGAGAATGCTTCTTCAGATATAAGCAGGACAAGTCTCTGCTTCCGGACTTTTCAATTTTGCTATCACGGCACATTGTACGATAATGAACCCCCAATGACGTCGTGACTGGGACCAATACTTCCCCTTTGCCATTAGTGTACGCTGGCACAGATTCATCCGGAGGATCACCAGACACAGAGTCGCCCATATCAGACATAGAGTCCTCCATGTTGCATGCAGAGTTAGCAGACAATTGATCGACATCAACGGTTGCCGAAGGAACCTTAGCAATCGCTGCATCCAACGAAGGTGAGCTCCAGAGACTTGGTTGGCTTGAACCAGCAATGTCAGGGAAAGAGTCGCTCCATAGAGCCTGTATGGGAACTTGCGACTCTGAGGAAGCATTATCTTCCTCTAAAATCTTTGGTCGCCTTGTATCAGTGCTTCCCTGTGTTGTTCCGCTTATACTACTTTCCGTTTGTTTTTCTTGTGTGTCATGTCTAGTCGACGGATTAGCAGATTCATCAGCAATAACAGTGGGTTTACTTGAGGGAACTAAACCGTAATATTCGCTCCAGAGTTCCTGAGTGTGGAGCTGAGAGTTAGGAGTCTGTATGATTACGTCTGTTTCATGGTTTTGTGTGCTTGTTTGTGTTTTCAATGTGTCAGATACTACTGTTATTATGGTTGGCCCATCCCCTTCTAGAGAGTTCTCTGCTTCCTCCAAGTTCTTACTCATTTTATTCTCTGTTTCTCGTAATCTGTTTCTACTTCCCTCTTTTCGCCTTTTGCTTTCCCTTCAACCCCATTGTTCTCTAACTTGCTTTGATCATTTCCCCCTGCTCTACCAGCATCCCACCAATAATCACTATTCTCTCCCCCACTCTGATTATTATTCGCAGTTACTTCATGTAAATTATTACCAATTTCAACGCTAGGGACACAGATAGCGTCAACACTGGAATTAGCAATAACATTGACTGGATCTGGAAAAAGTGAGATAGAACTCTACCGGGAGCACGTCGGTACCAGGGGATTTATTCAGAGCTAATGATCTAGCGGAGGACAACAAATCTTCAACCGTGAAAGGAGCATCGCACAGGTCTACTTCAGATTGACAGAGAACCTTAGAAACGGTTTGCAGACATTGATCCATACAACCCCCGTCCACACCCTCTGAACAAAACAACTGTTGGTAGAAATCCCTGGCTGTCTCAAGCATCCCTTCCATGGACTTTTCAGAATCGCCAGTTTCAGTTAGCAGCTCACGGACCAGCTTCTCTGTACCACAAGCCTTTTCCAGAGAACAAAATTATTTAGTGGGCCTCTCTTCGAAGACATCAGATTTTACACGGGCCCGCTGCTACGAAGCCTTTTTGATCATAAGCCTTCAACTTTTGTCGAAGACTCTCAAGCAGATCAGTGAGATGAGACACGCTTGGACACTGAAGCAAAGGATTTCTCGAGTTTACGTTTTGCAGCTCGTTTGCGACGAGCTACTGCCTTACCAAATTTGATAGAAATGTTTTTAACTTCTGATTTACCAGCCTCCCAAAATTCAGCTATAGTGTCGAAGGAATATCTTGTTCCCTTCCACTCGCTCAAACAGTGTTGAATTGTATCACAAAACCGCTCATCAGGATCTGAATCCTCGGAATCAACAGTCACATCATAGCCGATAATTTCAACATTCTGTTGTAACGTCAAAATATCAACATTTTGGCAGCTCATGCCCATTTAAGGGAATTGTTTGTTTTTTCTTTTCTCATTTTCATGTGATTTCGATAGTTAAGCTTCAATACAAGGGAATGAGTCTGATGACCATTTACTATCCTATGTTATGAGAGCGGATAGGGTGACAGGCGGGTGGCAGTTAAACTTCATTATTGTATCCACCCCAGGCCACAAGGGGTATCAAGAGAGCATACACTGTCAATTAAGTTTATCAATGAAACTAGGCGCAGTTATCTATGTTTACGGTACTCTATCTTACAACACAGAAATTGATTGCCCAATATTCAGTTGCCAGATGCGATGCTACAGTATGTTAGAAAAATGTTCAGGTACAATTCATCCACATTGCTTAATTATTTCAAGACAACTTACGTTGCATTCTGGTGGCAGCTCTCAACATATGGATATATCGATGTTAGACATACGTTTTTGGTTCTGGATTTTAAACCATTTGCCAGTTTTGCAGGGAGTCTGTAGTGTTAAAGGGGGCGAATACAAATAATCACTTTACGGTTCAGAATAAGTGTGCTAATGTGTCCATGCCAAAGGTACCAAACATATATTTTTGCGATTTTTTAATGCAGTGAAATTAGTAAAATATCACACTAAGCAAAACAAATTGGTCAACTTTCAAAATCTCCCATCTAAGTCTAGGTTAAATTCACCCTCATCGAGGCATTCGTAACTCGCCAATATGGCATGTAGACTAGTTTTTTGCCAGTTTAGAGAAACGGAAAGCAATTTTCTGAAGACAGGAACATTTGGAAGAGTGTAAAAGTTGACCAATTTGTTTTGTGTATTTAACATAATACTGTATTTTATAAACTTCATCATGGCCCATGAACAAATCGCAAAAATATGTGTTTGGTACCGTTGAAAAAAAAAAACAAGCCCGCTTCTTCTGAACAACAAATTTTTTGTTTTTGTTTTCTGCACAATTTAATAAGGCGGGTATATAAGGGGGTTTTCAAAGTCTGATAATTTCAAATTGGACTGAATCTCAAAGTTTGGTAAAATTAAAATAGGTAGCGTAAGTCTCGAAATGAATCATACAAGATTTCGCGACACCCACTGACGGATGACGTTATTTAGAACGTTCATGGTGGCGTTCCAATTGCATTTGACATATTTTGCTCCATAACGTCAAATGCAAACGTCCTGTTAGAACTTGTGCTCTCTAGGGATGTTTTCTTACCTCTATTTCGGTGAAGTCATTTTATACACAGCTGGTATTCTAACACATGCGCGATTTTCTCGCAGACTCTGACTGGAAGATAGGGCAAGGTTGACATATAACCTAGTATATACTTTTTTAATGCTTTTCAGTCTGACGCTAAACGCTCTGATACAGGCGTCATAATTTCAAAATTTGGGTGATATGATGAAAGTCAACGTCAATTTTTGACGTCATCGGCTGACCACAATTGTAGGCTGTCGTGTATGTCATATTTTTTTACTTTAAAACAATATAAGAACGTAGGACAATGCCTATACACGATGACAAAATTGGAAAAGGAATTCGCATACACGTACATGTATAAATGATATACCTCTTTTTAACACAATTAGAAACTTGTCTCCGTGGTTATTTCAGACAAGAAGATTTTCCCTGTGCCCGTGTGTTTTAGTGTTCATAAATATATATATATATCTTCAAAAGTTAGTGGGTCTGCTCGTAGATAAAATAATGGAAAATCATAAACAGCCATTTGAAGCTTACACCCAGACAATTTATCTCCTCTCCACCCTTATTTGTCATTGGTGTTTAACCCAGTGTATGTTTACCCGTATCCCCATCCTTATTTTTCACTGAGATAGAAACCCCAGTTAAGTTGAACTCCTTCCAACCCTGTAGTACCTTAGTTTTGTAACTTCCAAAGTACTGGAATACTGCACGCACCGCCGTGACTCCTTGCTATCCAAACAATAACACAAACTAACATTTAAATGTATTTATGACCTTAATCTATCTAACATTACAAATCAACAATAATTAAATTTTAATGAACAAACAGGATAGTCGCTAAATCGGAGTGGCTGCTCTAAAAAGTCATCCCATTGCAATGTAGATGAATAAATAGTTACAATAAGGTTGATTGGGTGACAACCAAACATGACCTGATAAAAAAAAAAGAATGCACATGCAGTTTTTATATTTATCCCTTGGACTCAGGTTAGATTTTCCCCTCTCTACACTTGTTTGTAACTGAGGTTGAAACCAGGTTATGTTTACGCCCTCTACATCCTTATTTTAACGGAGGTTGAACTAAGATTACATTTACTAACCCCGCCCCCTCCACCAAACCCCACACATATGTTGTTTTTTTCTCACTGAGGCTAAACCATGGTTAGGATTACCCCCTCCCAACCCTTATTTGCCACTGATGTTAAGCCCAGTTTAGATTTACCCCTTCCCATCTGTATGACTATCTACTGATCTCATAACACCAAATAATCATTTATACAAGCTGGCGATAGGTGTCATACTCTGGGACCCGAGTTCGGTTCCCGTTTCGAGCGTCACCCAAAAATCGGTAGAGGAATTTCTGCCATATTTTCAAGAAAGTGTCGATCTAGTCTATGCAAATCTTTTACAATATGATATAATTGCTGTTACTGAATGCCATCTCACTCCAGATGTTTCAAATCACTCTTTGTGTCTTCCTGGTTTTCATGAACCAATACGTCAAGATCGTTACCAAGCATGGGGTGGTTTATGTGTTTACATATCGCGTCGTCCCTCTTTTACTCGTCACCCAGAGCTTTAACAAAATGAACTCGAAATGATATGGCTTGAAATCCTCAAAAAATACCCAACATTGATATCTGTTTTCTATCGACCACCAAATTCAAATGTGGAGACGAGGGACACAGTTTATGAAAATATTTCCAATGCATTTGACTTATATCCCAAAGCATAACTTCCTCCTGACAGGTGACTACAATGATAATTTACTGGACGAAAGGAAAACTAAAGTTAAAAACTTAGGTCAGAGTTTTGGTTTGACTCAGTCAATATCTGAACCGACCCGACCTATTTCTGGTACCCTCTTAGGCCCTATTATGTGCAGTCATTATAGGTTAGTTGAGAGTTGTGGAGTCCTTGACAACTTCTGTAGTGACCATTGTCCCGTGTTCGTGAATATGAAGTCAAGCATACCTCGACTCACCAAATACATGTATACACGTCGTGTAGCTGACTGGGATAAACTACGGGCAAATCTGGCAACGACTGATTGGACTAGCTCACTTAACACCCACAATATTGACGAAATGCCTATAGATGTGACCAACTCTAGCTATACCAAACAGACTTTTGACTGTCGACCCAAACGATAAAACCTGGGTTACCATAGAAATTAAAAGGGTAATTGCCAAACGGGACAAACTTTTCCGACTTTCAAGAGGATTCCCTAGTGACACAAACGAATTGAACTTAACTTCAAAAAATACCGTTGGCCTAATGTTGCTACTTCTTTTATCAGAAAAACAAAACAGGACTATTTAGACAAACAAACTTCGAAAATCAACTCTGGTAACACTAGTAACAAATTCTGGTGGAAACTTTGCACGTCATAATGCAAATTGTTCTCCGATTCCTCCACCACTCAGAGACACCAGTATCCAGAACTATTTATACGAACCAACGAAAAAAAGCCGACTTATTAAATAGACACTTTGCCTCAGATCAGACTTTGGTCATTTTGCTCAAACCACTCTCAGTGCTGTTGCCATCGAAAATAACGATATTTTGACCATCCTGAGCTGCCTAGATACTTCAAAAGCTACTGCATGGTCCCGATCAAATCAGTCCTGAAGTCCTTCACGAAATCAGACACGAAATATGCCCTATTCTTACCCGTTTGTTTATTCTCTCTCGTCAAGCTGGTAGATTTCCTGTCTTCTGGAAACAAGCAAACGTTACGCCAGTTTTTAAATCTGGGGATCCTTCCCTCGCCCCAAAAATATCGCCCTATTTCCCTTCTCAGTTGTTTGAGCAAAGTTTTTGAAAGGGTAGTTTTCAAACATGTATTTTCTTTTGTCTGGGAAGAGCTTAGTGCTTGTCAGTATGGTTTCCTTCCCGGAAATTCTACCCTTGTCCAACTATTAGACCTCTATTTTGATATTGCCAAAGGCTTAGATGAGGGTAAAGAAATAGTTCTTATATTCTTCAATATATCCAAAGCTTTCGACCGAGTCTGGCATAATGGATTGCTAGCCAAGTTAAGATCTCATGGCATTCATGGTAAACTATATGATTGGTGTGTCAGCTACCTCACAGAACGACAACAACGAGTCGTGGTTAACGGTCACTCTGTGTGCGTGCTGGTGTACCTCAACATTCTGCTCTAGGTTCCTCCTTTTCTTGCTATTTATAAATGACCTACCCACTGGTATAGCCAATAGAATTAGACTGTTTGCCGACGACACCTGCCTGTAAATAGCTGCAGATAATTTGGTAGCAACTGAAATAGTCGACTCTATGACTGAAGACCTTAACTATCAAAAACTGGGCAAATGAATGGCTGGATCAATTTAATGCCACAAAAACAAAATCTGTTCTTATCTCTCGGCGTCACCAACCAGCTAATGTTGATTTCCGTTTCTTATCTCAACCAATCAATCAATCTCTGACACACAAACACTTGGGGCTTGTATTAAACCATCGTGGTAATTGGGCTGATCATATTGCTGAAATCATCTCTGAAGTTACGAAAAAAATGTCCATGTTTAGAGCCTTAAGGTATATTCTAAGCCGTAAAAGCCTTAAAATCAGGTACAAATCTTTCATACGACCATCATTAGAGTACGCAGACATAGTTTGGGACAATATTATGGAGGAACAATGTATCAAACTCGAACTATTGCAAAAGGAGTGTCTACGTATCATAACAGGTCTTACAAAGAGTGTTGCTACTAGTTTACTCTACGAAGAATCCCACTTTATTGAACTCAGAAAACATAAGGTTATATATGGAAATTGTCATTCTTCTTTAAAAACTAAACTACGTGAAACAGTCTCAACTCGAAATCCATATAATGTAAGATCTGGTCAGCTCTATATCAATTATAACGTAGAACTGCCTCATTTAGGAACTCATTCTTCCCATCTACAACCCGACATTGGAATTCCTTGCCTGAACCCATCAGATATATATCCCACTTAAGATTATTTAAGAAGTCTTAATAAGATATATCAAAGAGCCAGACCGCCCAAATGGTACTACAGCTCCAACAGACAAGCTAATATCCTGCTATGTTAATTTTTTCAGTTATATTGTTCACTCTCTTCTTCTATACTCCATTGCCCACATTAACTTGTATAAATTGCCAAATATGATTATGGTAAACATTGGAAATCTTGTACATAGGGTTTATATTCTGTTTTCTTAGTAAAGTTTTATGTCAATTATATTATATCCCACTATATACACATTATAAGCTTAAAGCTTAACGTGTATGTTTTATATAAAAAAAGAAAGTGTAATCCCAAAATAATGAGAATACAATACAAACTGCGTCATACCCAGTGGGTTATTAGTTTGGTTGATGACATGAATAGTTATTCATATCTTTTTTTATCATCTTTTTTAGATTGTATGTGGACATGGCCACACTTTGGTCCTTAGTCAAAAAGGGTCTATATATTCCTGGGGCTGGAATGGTCAAGGCCAGCTTGGAACAGGAGATAAAACTGACTACAATCATCCAGAACAAATTCGGATCGATCAAAGGTATGTCGGTACGACTTACCATATTTATCTAATTACGTTTAGAAACACGTACAATAATTTAATTATTTCCCAATAATCACATACTAGGGAGTTTGGTAGTCATACTGGGTGTGTATCTTTTCGGGTGGAAGTTTGACTAATATCAATGTCATTAGCTATTAAGTAATTAGTTTAAATAAAAGTAACGTTGTTAATTGCAGGCACTCAATAATCCCTGAGTAGAAATATATGTCACTATCAATGATATGTTCAAACATGATTGATTGATTGATTGGGGTTTAACGCCGCGCTCAAGATTATTTCACTTATATGGCGGCGAAAAGAGGTTGAATCAGACAATCCTTTATTACATCAAAAATACAAATTAACCCAAACTTGACAGAAACACAGTAGTTAAAAACTGGTAAAAAAAATGTGTAAATTATTTTTGGGAGTATAAAAACATGTTATATCACAACAATATCCAAAATAACAAATGTTTTCAGCACAAGTATGTCCTAGAAATATAAACAATCCATATAATTAAATATTTGTTTTCATCTTTACAAAATTGTGTAAATACATATATTATATCCAACTAGTTCTTTTAGTGTTTTAAAAACAGATCGGTTTATACCATAATTAAAAATTTACCACAGGTTAGTCGCCTCATACGATCAAGCTTGCCTGTGAACTGTGGGCCAATTCTTATCCTCCGGAACCCACACGGAGGCCCAAGGATTAGTCGCCTTTTACGATCGAGCACCTTGGGAAGGCTGTGGGTCTATTCTTATCTCCCCGGAACCCACACGGGGGGAGAAGATATGAGCATACATGTTAAAGTAGAAGATTTAGCTTATACAATACAATTTATTTTGAACACAATATTTACCTTTTTATCAAACAACATTCATATGTTTTTCACCTTTTTCTGTCAAGAGCTATCACTAGGAGTTTTCTATTAAAAGCAAACATATTTTGTTTATCAGCATAAACAGATTTATTAATAGATTTGGGCATATTTATACAGCAACTCGAGGACATAAATATAACTTTACCTAAAACACACATTTAAAGGGGCTTTCACAATTGAGACTTTCGCCGCACGGTCAAAATACTGAAATTGATCGCATGGTGGAGATAAAATTTTTCGGGCCGCAGTAGAATCGGAAAAATTACCGCAAGAAAATAATCCATTTTACGATTGGCCGGGGCATCCTAAGGGCGTGGCAAGGTTTCCGCACGTTTTAATCCACGAATCTCTTGCATCGAACCGCGCGGAGTGACGCAAGCAACGCACGTCTAGCGCACGTGATCCATGAGACAGTTGCGCGGAGGTGCTACGTGATTGGTTGGAACGTGCGGCGGGCCGCAAGATGCATCGTGCATCATTGCTTTTCGCCGCGCACCAATGAGCGGCGCCTTACAGCGTTTTGTCAAATCGTGCGGCGATTTTGGGCTCCGCAGACGTAGTTGCAGTATAAATAGGCGCAGAGATAAAAAAAAACGTTAGAAAAAGCACACCTGAGGGTATTTTTGGCACGGTGAACGCAAGGCGGTGCAAGACCGAGACGGTGAATCGTTCAACGGTTTACGACTGCCGCAAGGTTGGCGGAACAAGAAATTTCACCGTAGGGAGCATCTTACGATACAAAAAAATCGTGCAACAACCGGGCGTCAAGATACAACGGTTTACGGTGAACATACTAGTGCCTGCACGGATTAGAGGTAATAAGAAAATTCGCACGGCCGAAAATTGGATTCCATGTGCACACCAAACTTTTCTGTGGCTCTTGCGGCACAAAAATTCCTCGCGGTAAGGTGCGGTTGCCTGCAAGAGCCGTAAACCCGCCGTATCTCAATTGTGAAAGGGGCTTAAGCATAATAAAAAATATATTTCTGCCCATCAGGAAGATACTGTATCATAAATAAAATAGGTGTACCTATTATACTAACTATATAAGTACATGTATTCCCTTTAATTCATGTCTAATAACTTGGTCTGCAGTTCGCGGTTAGCAGTTCGTTATTCGAAAGGGAGAAATCATTGTTTTGGGATATATAAAAAACATTGATATGACAAGTACTGTTCAATTTAAAGACATCATTTCTTGAGGATAGACTTATGTTGACACGTTCTATCCAACCGAACCATCGATGGTCGATTTCGGCCACCAGGGGGCGCTGTAGCGAACCGAAGACTGAATAACAGACTGGCTATATTTCAAGTATTAGTACTGTTGGCCGTAGAGACATCATTTCTTGAGGATAGACTTATGTTGACACCGTCTATCTAACCGCACCATCGATGGTCGATTTCGGCCACCAGGGGGCGCTGTAGCGAACCGCAGACTGAATAACAGACTGGCTATATTTCAAGTGCTGTTGACCGTAGAGACATCATTTCTTGAGGATAGACTTATGTTGACACCGTCTATCCAACCGCACCATCGATGGTCGATTTCGGTCACAAGGGGGCGCTGTAGCGAACCGCAGACTGAATAACAGACTGGCTATATTTCAAGTACTGTTGGCCGTAGAGGCATCATTTCTTGAGGATAGACTTATGTTGACACTGTCTATTCAACTGTACCATCGATGGTCGATTTCGGCCACCAGGAGGCGCTGTAGCGAACCGCAGACTGAATAACAGACTGGCTATATTTCAAGTACTGTTGGCCGTAGAGACATCATTTCTTGAGGATAGACTTAAGTTAAAACCGTCTATCCAACCGCACCATCGATGGTCGATTTCGGTCACCAGGGGGCGCTGTAGCGAACCGCAGACTGAATAACAGACTGGCTATATTTCAAGTACTGTTGACCGTAGAGGCATCATTTCTTGAGGATAGACTTATGTTGACACCGTCTATCTAACCGCACCATCGATGGTCGATTTCGGCCACCAGGAGGCGCTGTAGCGAACCGCAGACTGAATAACAGACTGGCTATATTTCAAGTACTGTTGACCGTAGAGACATCATTTCTTGAGGATAGACTTATGTTGACACCGTCTATCTAACCGCACCATCGATGGTCGATTTCGGCCACCAGGGGGCGCTGTAGCGAATCGCAGACTGAATAACAGACTGGCTATATTTCAAGTACTGTTGACCGTAGAGACATCATTTCTTGAGGATAGACTTATGTTGACACTGTCTATCCAACCGCACCATCGATGGTCGATTTCGGCCACCAGGGGGCGCTGTAGCGAATCGCAGTATGAATAATAGACTGGCTATAATTTTTTTTTTTCTAAACATTTTATTTTCTATAACTGTACACCTTAAGCCAGAGGCTTGTACTGTGTACATTTTACAAAGTATAACATTACAACGTTTTTCAAAAAATTTCAAACGGAAAAAAGAGACGTTAAAGGAAGTAAAGAAGTGAAACTGTAAAAATTGCGTATAGTGACATGTAAACATGCGCATCGCTCTCTCTCTCTTTCACCATGGTTTCCTGTATGTGTAGTATGCATATACCTGAGTGATAATAATACAGCTCTTTCTCTCTAAGCATCGTGTTCTGTCCTGGATTGTTTGTGTATAGGTTTAACCTAAACTGGCGTGGTGGCAGCGTTTATCTTTAAACCCACGTTTCCCCGCTTATACACTAAATTCCACGAAAACTGGCAACTAGGCTGTTCTATACTGAACAGATAGGAGAATCGTTGACATTTCTAGTGAGTTTCAACTAACCCGATCATGGCACATACCCATAGAGCCCCAAAACAATGGTGTTTGAGCCAATCAGAAAATGTCAATTCTTTCGAAAACTGGAAACAAAATCTTCTCTACGATTGGATCGAAATTTCGCCCCATTCCTTATATCGGGCGCTCAGTGGGAACGTAAAACTAAAACTACGCCATTACGTGGCTTTCACAGTGACGGAGAGCCTATCCCTGACGCGGAGCGTCTTACTGGTCAACAATAGCTAACTATTGTCCCATTATTTCAAGAAATACGATTGTTAAGAATTCAACATCTATTGACCAGATATGGCAGACTATCAGACTACATTATGGATTTCAATCCACTGGAGCACATTTTTTAGACTTCGCTTCACTTCACTTTTAACCAAATGAAAGACCCGAGGATTTATATCAACGTATTATAGCCTTTATTGAGGATAATTTATTAAGACAAGATGGTGGAATAAACCCCCATGGAAATCCTATTGTTGAAGATGAGGATATCACACCCTCTTTAAAAAACTTTGCTGTCCTTACATGGCTCCGCCTCATCCATAATGAGTTACCCAAACTTGTAAAACAACGCTATGGCACTTAATTTTATTAAACCTGAAATTTCACAAGCACTCCAATCGTTCCTAGATGAAATACGATCAGCTGAAGACGCCAAGGTACTGAGAGCGTCGGCTTCTGGATTTTCACATTCCCGACAACCCAAATCAAAATTCAAGCCGACTAGCAATCAGTCCGTGTCTGTCCGCCGTCCGAAGTCCTGCCCTTTATGTAAACAGGCTGGTCGCCCTGATCAACATTTTCTTAGCCAATGCTCATATCTCCCAGACGATGACCGGCGGTACATGGCAAAAGCGCGACAAATTGCCCATATTTTAGAGCTTCCTGATGAAAAGGAAGAGCTTAACGATTATTTATCTGACGAAGAGGATACCAAATCAGATCTTCCAACTATTACCCAGAGAATCCAAGTTCGCCAATCCCCTTACATTGACATATTTTACGACCACCAAACTACCCGAATCGTTATTGACAGTGGGGCAAAATATAGGAAATATGATGAGGTCATCCACAGCTAAACGCCTTTCCCTATCAATTAGAAAGAGTTCCCAATTAACCCATCAAGCGGATGGATCATCTCCTCTCCTCGTTCTTGGCGAAGTGAGTGCCAATTTCTCTCGCGATGGCCACGACTTCTTATTTGATGGCTTTGTAGTGGAAAATTTAGACGTTGAAATCCTCGCTGGGACCCCCTTTATGTAAATCAATAACATTACAATCCGACCCGCAAAACGTCAAATAACATTAAGAAATGGAAATCAATATACATATGGATCTGCTAGTGCCACCCCAGTTACCAATACGATCCGCCGTGCTCTCCTGATCCGAGCACCGGCAAAAAAAACAACAATTTGGCCCAGAGAGTTTTGACCTCAGAACTTGAGTTACCTGAGCCTCATTCATTGACAGATGACCAGTACGCAATTGAACCTCATACAATAAAACCATCCCCTCGCAATTGGCCTCTACCTGACATCTTCACAAGTGTATCTGGCAAGATACGGATACCAAATAAGATGTGTGGGCCCCAATAAGTGAAAACACATGAACATCTGTGTAAAATTCGCCCCGTATTTGTTCCAAACACTAAAGAAAACACTATCGCTAAATATGCACCTACCTTGTCTTCTAAATGCCACTCAGATAATGTCAGTTTAGACCCTGATTGTCCCTGCTTATTCTAAGTTAAAGCTCCAAACACTTTTGTGTGAATATGACACTGTATTTGACCCCTTACCTTACAACGGTGCATCAGGTCCTTTTACTTCAGTCGTCAATATGGGTCCGGTCCAACCTCCTCAACGCAAAGGTCGACTTCCTCAATATTCCAGGAGTAATTTGTTAGAACTTCAACAAAAGTTCGATGAATAGGAGGAAATGGGAGCATTTGTCCGACCAGAGGATGTCGGTATTTCTGTAGAATATCTTAATCCTTCCTTCTTGGTCAGAAAGCCCAACGGCAGGTCACGTTTAGTTACAGCTTTTGCAGACGTTGGTCGTTACAGCAAACCTCAGCCCTCTTTAATGCCCGATGTTGATTCCACTCTACGACAAGTTGTCAAATGGCGGCATATAATTACAACCGATCTAACTAGTGTATTCTACCAGATTCCATTAGCTTGGAACTCCATGAAGTATTGTGGTGTTGGTGCGCCATTCCGAGAAATTTGTGTATACGCCCGCTGTGCTATGGGTATGCCGGGCTCTGAAACAGCCCTAGAAGAATTAACCTGTCAGGTTCTTGGCGATTTGCTCCAGGTGGGTATCGTAGCCAAATTTGCTGACGACTTAAACTGTGGTGGAGAAACTATAGATGAGTTATATGCGAATTGGAAACGTCTTCTCCACGTCCTCCATACCAACAATCTCAAGTTATCTGCTTCAAAGACAATCATCGGTGCCACATCAGTCAACATACTAGGGTGGATTTGGAAAAACGGATGCATCCATGCAAGTCCTCATCGTGTCTCGACGTTGTCTTCCTGTCAACCCCCTACTACAGTGCGTGGTCTTCGTTCATTCACAGGTGCTTACAAGGTTCTTTCCAGAGTCATACCCAGTACGTCGGGATTACTGTTTCCTCTGGATCAAATGGTAGCTGGCCACCTGTCTTCAGACAAGATTATTTGGACCGACAGTCAATCTGTAGCGTTTTGCAAAGCCCAGGAAGGCCTAAGTACCAACAAAGAAATCACTTTGCCACGGGCGAGTGACCAGCTTTGGATTGTTACCGACGGAGCTGTTAAACACAATGGTGTTGGTGCCACCTTATATGTCACGAGCAATGGCAATCATCTACTAGCTGGCTTTTTTAGTGCCAGACTTCGTGACCGTCAAGTCACATGGCTACCCTGTGAGATCAAGGCCTTGTCAGTCGCAATTTCCATCAAAGACTTTAGTCCTTTTCTTGTCCAGTCTGAACATAAACCATGTGTCTTAACCGATAGCAAGCCATGTGTACAAGCCTTCGAAAGGTTGTGCAGAGGAGAGTTTTCGGCAAGCCCCAGAGTTTCCACATTTTTATCAACAGCCAGCAGGTATCAGGTTTCCATAAGACATTTATCTGGTACGGCCAATATCCCCTCTGACTTATCTAGTCGCAATGCACCCGATTGTAACGATTCATCCTGTCAAATATGTTTTTTCATTGCCCAAACAGAGGATTGCATGATCAGAGAAACCTTAACTACAGACTTCATTTCTGGCAAAGCGAAGTTACCGTTTACAACCAGATCTTCTTGGCTCTCGATTCAGTTTGAATGTCCTGATCTTCGTACAACTCATTCTCATTTAAAACAAGGCACCCGTCCCTCAAAAAAGTCCACAAATATCAAAGACATCAAACGTCATTTAAATGTAGCTACCATCGTCAAAGATGGCCTTTTAGTTGTTCCACGCCACGACCCATTTGCTGCCACTCAGGAATGCATTATCGTTCCTCGTCAGGTACTGCAATGCACTGGGACTCCTCTGTGCATTGCATATTCAGCTCGATCACCCATCTTTCCACCAACTTAAGCAGGTTGTCCATCGCTACTTTTTCCATCGTCCATCGCCCTGGACTTGGACGAATCAATTAAACGAACAACCGCCGGATGTCATCACTGTTCATCTACCAAAACATTTAATCAGATCCAACAGACAACTGGTGATCCCCCTGACGTTGTAGGAATCTCATTTTCCGTGGATGTCCTACGACGAGAACGTCAGTTCATTTTAGTGCTCCGTGAAAATGTCCCATCGTTCACCTCTGCTGTTATCATCGACAATGAGCAAGCCAAGACATTGCGTGATGCCCTCCTTCAATTATGTATTGAAATGTGACCTCTTGATGGCCCACCTGCACCATTTCTTCAGGATGAACTTTTTTCAAAACATTTTATTTTCTATAACTGAGGATAGACTTAGATAGGCACATTTTATGTCGTATGTCGTATAACACTTAACTCAATGTATGCAGTTTAACCCTTAATGTTATTTTTACAAACTGGTATATCACAAGTCTTTAAATAAGGATTGACTTCAATGTTTCTTCGGTTCATCGAGTTATGAAAGAACTTGCCCCTGTGCAAACTAAATAAATCTGCGAAGCGGTTTATGAAAAGTTTGCACAGGGGCCAGTTCGTTCATAACTCGATGAACCGAAGAAACATTGAAGTCAATCCTTATAATTTAATTACTATCACATATACTACGTAAAACAATAAAAAATATTCACAGGGATTGATATATTTTATTTTCAAGAATCAAAACAAACCAACGCGCGCAAAGGTACACTTGATTTCAAAGCTCTCTTCAAAGTGACGTCACAATCACAGGCAAAGCGACTGTACAACGTGATGACGTCATCTCGCGTCATAGCGTTGAGTTTATCAGTGCACTGTGATGACATGAGTGTAAACGTTTTCGTATAAGCTGACATAACAAGTTGTTTTTTATTTCTTTGAAATCTGATCGAATTGAAAAATAAATATAAGCAGCTATTAAATCAACATATTTTCAAATTGATTGCTTTCTCTGTTTCAATAAATATCAGTAGGCCTGTTGTTGTTTCGTCAGCGATTCATCTATATCGTTGTAAAAATAGTCCGGAGCTGGTTCGTTCATCGGATTATGAACGAAAGCAGATTAGCCAATCAAATTGAAGTATTCGTTGTAAACACACTGGAAATTAAATTATATGAGGATGAATGAAACGTGTAATACCGTTTGACCCCGAAATCACTATAAACAGTACCCTCTAGGTTAGTCAGAAATTGTGTTTTTTCTTTTCTTCCTCGAATGAACTATTATGGGATGCATAAGAAATGAAAGATTGCGAAAGTTTGAGGTCTGACAAACAGTACTTCATGGATCAAAAGTTGAAGTTTGCAACAGTACTTGAAATATAGCCAGTCTGTTATTCAGCCTGCGGTTCGCTACAGCGCCTCCTGTTGGCCGAAATCGACCATCGATGGTGCGGTTGGATAGACGGTGTCAACATAAGTCTATACTCAAGAAATGATGTCTCTACGGCCAACAGTACTTGAAATATAGCTAGTCTGTTATTCAGTCTGCGGTTCGCTACAGCGTCCCCTGGTGGCCAAAATCGACCAACGATGGTGCGGTTGGATAGACGGTGTCAACATAAGTCTATCCTCAACAAATGATTTCTCTACGGCCAACAGTACTTGTCATATCAATGTTTTTTATATATCAAAACAATGATTTCTCCCTTTCGAATAACGAACTGCTAACCGCGAACTGCAGACCAAGTTATTAGACATCTTTAATTCACTGCTTTTTTGACCGTCGGATTTAACAGACTCTAAATTGGATAATGATCTTTCAGACTTTAAATTATACTACTTCAAATCGAATCGACGAAATATAACAGAATTTTGAATTAGTATATGGTTACCAGCGAAGTTAAATAGCATCATAAATTGTCTGTGTTAATGTCTGTCTGTAGAAAACCCAATACTGTTGTTTAGAGTTCAAATTCGGTGTCGATTCAAAAAGTACATCCAGTCCAAGTCTTTAAATGAGTCTTGAGTCTATCCTCAAGAAATGATGTATCTACGGCCAACAGTACTTGAAATATAGCAAGTCTGATAGAAAGATTGTGAAAGTTTGAGGTCTGACAAACATTACTTCATGTATCAAAAGTTGATGTTTCCAACAGTACTTGAAATATAGCCAGTCTGTTATTCAGTCTGCGGTTCGCTACAGCGCCCCCTGGTGGCCGAAATCGACCATCGATGGTGCGGTTGGATAGACGGTGTCAACATAAGTCTATCCTCTAGAAATGATGCCTCTACGGCCAAGAGTACTTGAAATATAGCCAGTCTGTTATTCAGTCTGCGGTTCGCTACAGCGCCCCCTGGCGGCCAAAATCGACCAACGATGGTGCGGTTGGATAGACGGTGTCAACATAAGTCTATCCTCAAGAAATGATGTCTCTACGGCCAACAGCACTTGAAATATAGCCAGTCTGTTATTCAGTCTGCGGTTCGCTACAGCGCCCCCTGGTGGCCGAAATCGACCATCGATGGTGCGGTTGGATAGACGGGGTCAACATAAGTCTATCCTCAAGAAATGATGTCTTTAAATTGAACAGTACTTGTCATATCAGTGTTTTTTATATATCAAAACAATGATTTCTCCCTTTCTAATAACGAACTGCTAACCGCGAACTGCAGACCAAGTTATTTGACATCTTTAATTCACTGCTTTTTTGACCGTCGGATTTAACAGACTCTAAATTGGATAATGATCTTTCAGACTTTAAATTATACTACTTCAAATCGAATCGACGAAATATAACAGAATTTTGAATTAGTATATGGTTACCAGCGAAGTTAAATAGCATCATTAATTGTCTGTGTTAATGTCTGTCTGTAGAAAACCCAATACTGTGGTTTAGAGTTCAAATTCGGTGTCGATTCAAAAACGTACATCCAGTCCAACCTGGACGAGGACAATAAATTCCGTTATGGACTCTGCCCTGTATATTTTTATGTTAGTGAAGTTAGCTCACAGTTCAATATTCAGTTTTGAAGTTAGCTCACAGTTCACGGTTCGATATTCGAAATGAATAATGAACCGTGAACTGAGAGCCAACTTCACAGTTCAGTTTCATATTCAACGAACTAGTGAATAACAAACCGTGAACTGGGAGCCAACTTCACACTGTAGTTTAATATTCAGCACAACTGAATAATGAACCAGGAACTTGCAGCCAACTTCACAGTCCAGTTTGATATTCAAACGAAAATAGAATACAAAACTGAATATGAAACTGGTATCCTGTGCCTTTATTATTGTACGTAAAGGGACAAAACTTAATGAGGGTACACACTAAGACATTCTGCATGCACAATATGACGTCATCATTTTCAGAATCCACCACAAGGGGGCGAAAATCGAATACGAATCTGAATATGAAACTGGCTTCCTGTGCCTTTATTGTTGTACAGAGAGGGTTAAAACTTACTGAGGATACCACACTGGGATATTCTGCACAATATGACGTCATAATTTTCGGAATCCATCGCCAGGGGACGAAAATCGAATACGAAACTTAATATGAAACTGGCTTCCTGTGCCTTTATTATTGTACATAGAGGGACGAAACTTACTGAGGGTACACACTAGGACATTCTGCACAATATGAGGTCATCATTTTCGGAATCCATCGCCAGGGGACGAAAATTGAATACGAAACTGAATATGAAACTGGCTTCCTGTGCCTTTATTATTGTATTTATGGACACTAAAACACACGGGCACAGGGAAAATCTTCTTGTCTAAAATAACCACGGAGACAAGTTTCTAATTGTGTTAAAAAGAGGTATATCATTTAGACCTTTATACCCCATCATAAATTGTTGTAATAAAGTAAACCTATGATATTTCATTAGGTTGACGACTGACAGGAGCTTGGCCTTAGTCAGTAGAATTTTCTGGAACACTTTGTATTACATTGACAATGCTTACGCATCTTAAGCTATAGTAAGAATATCGTCAGATTATATATTATGCCCCCCCCCCATACCCTTTCCCAGAAAACCTAGGTAGAAGGCAGACAGGGGAGTTTAGCCCTGACCAGTATGTCTTTCAAACTCTTGTTCTTTTTATAAGCAATGACTGGCCTTTGGGTCAGAGGTCGAGCAAGTTTACTTTGAAGTAGTTTGTATTCTTCTACTATAATCTTGGCCATAGCGATGCTAGCTTTGTTATACTGAAACACAAATGGTATTATAGTTTTTTCACGACATCTTCCGGGGTCCAAGTTCAAACCCAAAGGATAAATAGTTTGTAATGTTTGAATCCAAAAACTTTCCCTTTCCAAACGTTTGTGCTTCGTATCTGCAGCGGAAGTGAGAAATGGGATTTTCTCAATAGGCATGATTTCAAAATGGTCCTTGACCGAATGACCTTGAGTATTGAAATGTTGTGCCACGGGTACATCATGTTTAAGTCTTATACTAGATAAATGGTTGGCTGCTCTTTGTCGTAGAGAATTCTGAGTTTCTCCGACGTACTGTTTGCAACATTTTTTGCACGTGATTACATACACGATATTAGAGGAGTCACAATTAAGATTCTCTGCCATTTGATATTTGTTGCGAGTTTGTTCTCCGAAAAAGGTTCGCAGATCGGTTACGTATATATCGAGTTTGCATCGCGTCTTAAGGCATTTCATTGATGTACCTGAGAGAAATGTTAGACGGGAGTGGTACACTCGTGAAGGGGAGGTAAGCGTATCGGGGAATGAAGGGGTAAACATGATTTGTCTTACTGTGTTAGATTTCATCCTTCGGAGTAATCTAATAGAATACTTCCTAGGGAGGAGAGCTTTAAAAAGAACAGAACAAGCCTTGTTAAAAAAATCTAAAGAACTACAGTTTCTATAGAATCTAAAAATCTGAGATTTAATGACTCCCTTGAAAGTGTGAGGAGGATGGTATGACCCAGCATGTAGTAGCTGATGCGTGTCAGTAGGTTTGAAGAATACTTTGTAATCTAGATACCCAGTAGTATGATATGTGTGACCCTTGTAAATAGTTACATCAAAAAAATCCACAGAAGTGTGATCAATAGTAGGCTGTAATTTAATGCTTGAGTCGTGAGAATTAAGAGTATCAATGAAAATATGAAGGTCTTCCAACGTATGTTGCCAAATGATAAAAATGTCATCCAGATATCGAAGGTAAATAAAAGGTTGTTGGTGACATTTGTGAAGAATATCGCTCTCCCACTCAGCCATAAAAATAGAGGCAAAGTTAGGACTAAAACGTTTCCCCATAGCACACCCTTTAATTTGCACAATATGACGTCATCATTTTCGAAATCCACCGCCAGGGTGCGGAAATCGAATACCAAACTGAATATGAAACTGGCTTCCTGTGCCTTTATTATTGCACATAGAGAGACGAAACTTACTGAGGGTACACACTATGACAATCTGCACAATATGACGTCATCATTTTTGGAATCCACCGCCAGGGGGCGAAAATCGAATACGAAACTGAATATAAAACTGGCTTCCTGGCTTCCTGAGGACATTTCCTATCTGACGTTTTACCTCAGGACATTTCCTGTCTGACTTTTTACCTCAGGAAATTTCCTATCTGACTTTTAGCCTCAGGACATTTCCTATCTGACGTTTTACCTCAGGACAATTCCAATCTGACGTTTTATCGGACGACATTTCCTATCGGACGTTTTACCTCAGGACATTTCTTATCTGACGTTTTACGTGAGGACATTTCCTATCTGACGTTTTACCTCAGGAAATTTCGTAACTTTTTACCTGAGGAAATTTCCTATCTGATTTTTTACCTCAGGACATTTCGTATCTAACTTTTTATCTCAGGACGTTTCCTATCTGACTTTTTACCTCAGGACATTTCCTATTTGACGTTTTACCTCCAGACTTTTCCTATCTGACT